>CM060924.1:423521682-433019182 GCA_030737875.1 Allium sativum | reverse complement strand
TATAAATAGTACTTGAAATTTTAAAACATCATTTCATAACAGCGGAAGTAAAACATGTCTGGTTACATCATAAACTCACAATAAAAGTCAAGTACAATATCCATCAAGATAAAGAAGTACATAATCCCACTCTCATACAATAGCCAAAACAAAAGGAAAGATAACTGGATAACTGGAGCTTTACATCTACCCAAGCTCCTAAAGACTGGAACAGCAATCCGATCAAGCTCCACTACTGCTAGGATCCACCACAGGACCTGAGGGTTGGGAAAAAGATAAAGACAACGGGGTCAGACATAAGTCTGAGTGAGTCCTATAACTTTAACAATACAATCGTTAAAGTAACCAGAGAAGACATAACTTGATATACGGTAACATATAGGGATGAACGGCTATACTAAGCAGTTAACTAAACTAAGATAAAGGATAAAGACGCATCTACCCTTCCTAAGGTAAATTACTAAACTGCACCACACCAGTCGTTCCTAACTTAAAGGTTGATCCCACCTAAGGACTTATAGAATTACTTTAATAATACTTGCGTACCCCTAGGTGACCAAGTAGGCGCCACGGGGCCCTACAATCCACCAGGTGTACACACTACTCCCCATTCGATCGGCTCCCTAACGTAGATACCCGTGCTGGCCCCACCTTGGGGTGTACCATTCCCCAACGTGGCAACCCGATATAATCAACGGTGCACGGCTTATATCTACACGATGCAACAACGGCTTATCTACCAACCCGGGCCCATTCACGCATATGAAGCCCGTTGGACTTGCGTTGCCACCGCTAACCCGTTTTGGCCTCTTATAATCAAGCCCAATATGCGTGTCCCGTCACTCGACATGGGTCGAGCCTACAAAGATACGTTTGGGATATTGGTTGAAATGGGCCCCCACAAGCTACCCACTTAAGCTTGTCCAATATCTAGTGTATCCCTCTTAACCCTTTAATCATGTTTAATTACATGTTTCTCTTGGTTAAGTATTCTAATCGTATTTTCTATTGCCACTCAAGGCAACCCACTTAAGATTCCACATGCCACCCAAGGCACCCACTTAACCCCTCATGTCCCACTACATGCTATAATGGTTAAGTGTTTCTTAATTAATTAAGACCGTGATCTCCCGTAAAGACCTCCCACATTAGACTGACTGTTATGACCGCCTGGTTAAGCCGGTAGAATCCGGGCAGTCTTACGTCATAACAGAGTCTAACCTCGTGTCTTTACCTTAATCACGTATTTAATTTATGGCCAAGACCTCTCACATTGGACTGACATTTGTAGCAACTGGTTAAGCCGGTCGGGTCCGGGCAGTTTTACACTACAAATGAGTCCAACCTCGTGTCTTAGTCGATTAATTACACCTAATTAATCACCCCCATATTAATTATCCCTAATTAATGTCAAGCTTTTCATAACATGGGTAGACCTAACTCAATAGGTAAATTCCCATGGGGTAGACCTAACTCAATAGGTAAATTCCCAACACATAGTATGGGTACACCTAACTTAATAGGCAAATTCCCATACTATGTTCCTTTATTTTATGTTATGCATAATTATATTAATTTCACACAATCTTATTAACTTATGCATTTAATTATCCCATCGTTCCCACGTAATTTCGTTCATGATATAACACATATAAAAGGTGTCAACTTGCATATGAATGAACATGTTTCAAAGGTGCCATCTTGTATATTAACAAACACATAACTTGCACATGCACTTGCATAACATGTCACATAACTTGCATATAATATGTCACATAACTTACATATTCACTTGCATAACAAACTTGCATATTAACTTATAGACTTGCATAATGTGTCATCATGAATTTGCATATTAACAAACATATAACTTGCATATTTACATACATGTACTTGCATATTTACTTACATGTAACTTGCATATTAACAAACATGTAACTTGCATATTAACAAACATGTAACTTGCATATTTACAAACATGTAACTTGCATATTAACAAACATGTAACTTGCATATTAACAAACATGTAACTTGCATATTTACATACGTGTAACTTGCATATTAACAAACATGTAACTTGCATATTAACAAACATGTAACTTGCATAGCATATTACCATGAACTTGCATAACATGCATATGATTACATAGCCCACAACTTGCATATTTAGCATCATGCAAACATAACATACATCATATTAAACTTGCATAAGCTTACATACTCAACATGCATAAACATAAGATTAATGCTAACATCATATCATATGATTCAAAGCTCATTAACCCACATACAAAACCATAAATCTCATCACATCTCATCTAATTAGTTTACCAAAAGATCATCAAAGTGATAGAAACTCACAACTAGCAACTTTGAACACCAAATGAAGAAGATTAAGATGCTAAGAAGGGATTAGAAGTTGATTAGAGAGTGATTAGTATGCAACCCTCTTCATAAAATTAGTGGAGGCCATGAGAGCTAGCATTTTGCCATAGTTTAGCCACTTGGTTTAATTATGAATGAATTAGGGTAGGTTAGGGTCTTATTTATAGATTAGGCAAGTGTTTTAGGCCATAGGATTAACCCTAGATTCAATCCAAGCCATCAAAGCATGTCTTGGGGAAGGGGTCAAGTGTAGGAACCATCTAGGGCCTTTAGATTAAAGATGGACCATGAGAACCATTCAAATGCAAAATCTGCACTTGAGCGAATCGGCCCACGGGTTGACAGCCAAACACCCTGGATTAACCCCTAGTCGACCCAGCGGGCTCGGGTCGACTTCAAAAATCGGCCGGTTCGGTTATTCCCCTCTCCCAATTCGCTGTTTTGAGCATTTTTGCATATTTATTTATTAAATTTTCAATTATATATATATATATATCAATATATATATATATATATCTACACAACCCATTTCACTTAATTAAGTATACTTTAATTTGGGAATTTTCGTGAAACTTCGCGAGGCCATATCTTGGTCATACGGACTCCGATTTTCGAAAACTCGGACTCCATTTCGCGTATTTTTCCGAGACGAACGCAATGGCATAGCCCGTTTCCCTTGATTCCCATTTTAGAATTAAATTCTGCCTCGATTTATGTTATTACAGGTTATTGAAAATACGGGTTGTTACATTCTCCCCTCCTTAAAGGATTTCGTCCCCGAAATCTTCAAGTTAGGAAGAACGTATCCTACCATCCAATCATCCATCTACTCAAAGCATCATCCACGAGCAATCATTGTCCTTACAAGATTCTAAATGCTGGATGGATATATGCAAAAGTGTGTGTATATGTACTTACCTAATGCGAAAATCAGGCGGTTACTGATACAGTAAACCTCCTTAATGCAAACCATGATAGTGCCATGCATCCAATATGTATGCGAAACCCTATTGACACATACAAATTTCTACATGCGTGCACAACCATACACAAAAATGCATCATCCATATGATAACACAGCCATGATACATCCATCAATCTAACTACCACATCCATTTATGCAATATGCAACATGAAGTGACTGAGCCGATCTAGTGCCTAATGTGTGTGTATATGCATCCACGAGCAACCACTAGCAAACAATTGCATCCATATGCATCCATCAACCATAACATGTTTCAAACACATGTTTCAACCATAGGTTTTACCCTATCTAAAGGTCATAGGTATTAGCGAGAGGATATACTAAAGATAAGATAAGTACTAGACAAGCAATAAAGGAGAAGTTAAAAGACATACTCTCAAAAAGAAATGGATACAAAGAACGCATCTTTGCTTCCGTCTCCCAAGTAGCATTGCTTTTGTCATCTCCCCATTGCACTTTAACTAGCTGAACTTCTCTGTTCCTCAACTTCCTAGTTTCTGACCCAAGGATGCGAGTAGGAGCTCGTCGAATCGTCGCATCACGCTCTACCTCTACATCTCTAAGCAAGCTCGGCTCTACTACCTCTGCGGTCTCATGTAAGCACTTCCTCAAATGTGATACATGGAATACATCATGAACACCACTAAGTCTGTCGGGCAACTCTACCCTATATGCCATCCGTCCAATCCTTTCCTTAATAGGAAATGGTCCAACAAACCTCGGTGCTAACTTCCCAACGGACCCAAAGCGAACAACATTTCTCAATGGAGATACTTTGACAAAAACCATATCCCCAACCTCAAACTCAAGATCCGTCCTTCTCCGATCCGCATAAGACTTCTGTCTATCTTGCGCTGCCTTCATCCTTCTACGAATTAAATCAATCTTCTCTGAAGTCTCTCTAACCATATCTGGCCCAAGCAAGATCTTATCCGTAGATTCCCACCAACATGTAGGAGATCGACAAGGCCTTCCATAAAGAGCTTCGAAAGGAGCCATACCAATACTGGACTGAAAGCTGTTATTATATGCGAACTCCACCAAAGGAAGATGTTCTTCCCATGTACCTCCAAAATCCAAGATACAAAGCCTCAAAAGATCTTCTAAGATACGGTTCACCCTCTCGGTCTGACCGTCCGTCTGAGGATGATATGCGGTGCTTAAACACAACTGAGTCCCTACCGCCTCTTGCAAACTTCTCCAAAACTCACTAGTGAAGATAGGATCTCGATCACTCACAATGCTGGATGGTACGCCATGCAATCTAACAATCTCTCTAACATAGACTGAAGCAAGCCATGGAGCGGTCCTCTTACTCTTTACGGGTATAAAATGGGCACTCTTGGTAAGTCTGTCTACCACAACCCAAATTCCCGTATTGCCCTTCCTCGATCTCGGTAACCCGTCGATGAAATCCATCGAGACACTATCCCACTTCCACTGTGGAACTTCCAATGGGTGTAGCAACCCACCGGGTTTCCTTTGCTCCACTTTAACTTGTTGGCACACTAAGCATCTAGCCACATACTCGGCCACATCTTTCTTCATACCGGCCCAGAAGAAAACTCTCTTCATGTCTTGGTACATTTTGTCTCCACCGGGATGAATAGTCATTCTTGAACGATGTGCATCATCCAAAATAGCCTTCTTCAAACCCTCATCTTGCGGTACACAAAGTCTACCGTCTCTATGCAACCATCCCTTATCATCTATGGTGTATCTACCCAAATGGCTGGACGACTCCCCTCTTATAAGCTTCTCTACCAACACAACCAACTGTGGGTCGTCTCGCTGAGCCTCGCCAATCCGTCTCAAAAGAGTAGGTCTAACCTCCAAGGATGCCAACAAACCAGGTACAAAATCAACAGAAGGTCTGAAGTCAAACAAAGAAAGAAACTCCAAGCTTCGTCGTTCCACGAACAATGGACTCAAAGATAGCCTTTTTCTACTTAAGGCGTCTGCCACCACGTTACCCTTACCAGGGGTATACGCTATCTCGAAATCATAGGATGCTAAGAACTCCATCCACCTTTGCTGTCTTAAGTTTAAATCCTTCTGAGAGAATAAGTACTTCAATGATTTATGGTCGGTGAACAACTCGAATCTCTCACCAAGAAGATAATGGCGCCAAGACTTAAGTGCGAAAACAATCGCGGCCAACTCTAGATCATGGGTAGGGTAATTCCTCTCATGCACTCTCAATTGTCTCCCTCCATAGGCTATTACCCTTCCCTCCTGCATCAAGACTGCGCCCAATCCTGTTCCACAAGCATCGGTATAAACAACAAACGGCTTACTCCCATCTGGGAGCACTAAAACTGGAGCGGTGGTCAAAGCTCTCTTTAATCGTCGGAAAGCGTCATCACAATCTACGTCCCATGAGAAAACCAGATTCTTCTTCGTCAAGCGGGTTAATGGGGCTGATATCTTCGCGAAGTCTTTGATGAACTTCCTATAATATCCTGCCAACCCCAAGAAACTTCTTACCTCGGTAGCATTTTTAGGAACTTTCCAATCCTGGATAGATACTATCTTTGCGGGATCCACAGCTATCCCTTCCTTAGAGACCACATGCCCTAAGAATCGCACCTCTCTTCTCCAAAAATGACATTTAGAGAATTTAGCTTTAAGACTATGTGCTCGAAGAGTCTCCAACACTTCTCTGAGATGTAAGGCATGCTCTTCTTCACTCTTGGAAAAGACCAAGATGTCATCCACAAAAACTACTACAAACTTATTCAGATACTCTCTGAACACTCTACTCATGAGATCAACAAAGTATGCGGGGGCGTTTGTCAACCCAAATGGCATCACTAGCCACTCATAAAAACCATCCGGAGTCCGGAAAGCAGTCTTCTCTATACTGTCCTCCGCCACTCTTAACTGATGAAACCCTGTAGCTAAGTCCATCTGCGAAAATACTGAGGCGCCAACCAACTGATCAAAGAGATCATCTATCCTTGGTAAGGGGTGTCTATTCTTCTTCGTGAGCTTATTAAGTTCCCTATAATCCACACAAAGTCTGAGGGACCCATCCGCCTTCGTGGCAAACACTACTGGAGCTCCCCACTCCGATATACTTCGCCTTATGAACCCCTTCTCAAGCAACTCCCCTACTTGCTTATGAAGTTCTCTTCTCTCACGAGGAGCCATGTGGCGTACTGGCAAAGACACTGGTTTGGCATTATCCACCAAATAAATTCGGAAATCTATCTCCCGCTTCGGAGGCAAACCCTTTACTTCTTCAAACACATCCGGATATTCCCGGACTACTCTGACAGAACACAAACTCTCGACCGAAGCATCGAGCGATTCAAGATAACTTAGCAAAACAGATTCCATGGGATTGCAAGAGATCTCGAGAGTGTTACCCAAGCGGGTCATGAGCCTGACAACTCTCCTTTCGCAATCAAGAACGGCACCATTACTGGATAACCAGTCCATGCCCAAAATCAACCCATAGCCCGTGAAGCCCAATACAAAAGCATCACATCTAAACTCAACGCTAAGTATAGAAATCTTCAAACCCAAACATATCATAGACAGATATATGGAGCCCCCAATTGGGTTTGAGACAACCAAGGGATCATCAACTAGACTGGTGTCTAAGTGCAGTGACTCAACTAACGATGATGAGATAAAAGAATGCGATGCGCCAGAGTCAAACAAAGTACGAACTGGATGATCAAACAGAAAAACCAGACTTTCAACGGAAATAGTTCTACCTCTCTGCTGAATCGGTGGAACTGAGAGAACCTGAACTTGCCCCCCTGACTGAGGTGGTGCTATAAGAGCTTGCACCTGACCTCCTGAGGTAGACCCCGTCTTCTGTCCCTTCTTTGGGCAGTTTTTCACAAGATGCCCTGCTTCACCACAATGAAAGCAACCGGTCTTCTTCTTTTTGCGACAATCCTTACTAAGGTGTCCTGGTGTTCCACAATTGAAGCACTTCTTCTTCGTCTTCTTTTTGTCACCATTGCCTTTTCCGCCCTTGCCTTGTTGTTGTTGTTGCGGTTTCTTCTGATCCCCCTTTTTCTCCGGTGCCTTAGAATTCTTATCATCCTCATGCATAAGTGCCATGTAGACAAGCTTCTCAAAGGTGGCTCCCATAGGAATGTGAGTCATAGCTATTCCTTGCAATGGTTCGTTCAAGCCTCTAACGAACCTCAAAGCCTTCTTCTCCGGTGTATTCACCAACTCTATGCCAAACCTTGCTAATTGATTGAATTTGTTGACATATTCTTTCACCGTGAGATTCCCTTGCTTCAAATTCAAGAACTTCTCCATAAACAGATTCTCTTCCGCCCTTGAGAGAAACTTAGCCCCAAACCTTTGCTTAAAATCTGCCCAAGAGTCAACAGGGCGTTCTCCATTAGTGACCTCCCACCAGAATGAGGCCTCTCCCTTCATTAACCAAGCCGCCAACTTGACTTTCTTTCCCTCTTCCACTTCAAAGATATCTAGCAACTCTTCCACTTCCTTAAGCCAATCTCTAGCCTCTACGAAAGTCTCTGAACCTAGAAAAGGTTTTCCTCCTATAGCCTTGAACTCCTTGCAAACCTTAGCAAAATTATCCACTCTAGGCTGAGGAGGAGGAGCGGTTGTCTCTGGTGTAGTAGCATTGGCCGGACCCGCAGCCGCGGCCCTAGCCTCTTGCAACCTCCTATACCATAGTGGTATAACTAAACCTTCCGGGATGTTAAGATCTTCAGCCATGCTGAAACGAAAGAGGAAAGATTCAAAAAGGAGATTCCGAAAGATAACGATATGGCTATTGGGGATTATGCTTTTCTTCTTCAAAAACTTTTTCTCTTAGAAGACATGCTTTTAAAAATACTTTCTTCGAAAATACTCTTAGAAAATAGTTTTTTTTTCTCAAAAATTTTATCTGTTCTGGTAACCTTAAGCTCTGATACCACGTGTAACACCCCACTCCCGCTATGATCACTCACAATGGGAATGCCATAACATCGGTGGAGTATTTTAGTGAATATAGAACAGAAAAATTACAACTAGACAGATATAAATAGTACTTGAAATTTTAAAACATCATTTCATAACAGCGGAAGTAAAACATGTCTGGTTACATCATAAACTCACAATAAAAGTCAAGTACAATATCCATCAAGATAAAGAAGTACATAATCCCACTCTCATACAATAGCCAAAACAAAAGGAAAGATAACTGGATAACTGGAGCTTTACATCTACCCAAGCTCCTAAAGACTGGAACAGCAATCCGATCAAGCTCCACTACTGCTAGGATCCACCACAGGACCTGAGGGTTGGGAAAAAGATAAAGACAACGGGGTCAGACATAAGTCTGAGTGAGTCCTATAACTTTAACAATACAATCGTTAAAGTAACCAGAGAAGACATAACTTGATATACGGTAACATATAGGGATGAACGGCTATACTAAGCAGTTAACTAAACTAAGATAAAGGATAAAGACGCATCTACCCTTCCTAAGGTAAATTACTAAACTGCACCACACCAGTCGTTCCTAACTTAAAGGTTGATCCCACCTAAGGACTTATAGAATTACTTTAATAATACTTGCGTACCCCTAGGTGACCAAGTAGGCGCCACGGGGCCCTACAATCCACCAGGTGTACACACTACTCCCCATTCGATCGGCTCCCTAACGTAGATACCCGTGCTGGCCCCACCTTGGGGTGTACCATTCCCCAACGTGGCAACCCGATATAATCAACGGTGCACGGCTTATATCTACACGATGCAACAACGGCTTATCTACCAACCCGGGCCCATTCACGCATATGAAGCCCGTTGGACTTGCGTTGCCACCGCTAACCCGTTTTGGCCTCTTATAATCAAGCCCAATATGCGTGTCCCGTCACTCGACATGGGTCGAGCCTACAAAGATACGTTTGGGATATTGGTTGAAATGGGCCCCCACAAGCTACCCACTTAAGCTTGTCCAATATCTAGTGTATCCCTCTTAACCCTTTAATCATGTTTAATTACATGTTTCTCTTGGTTAAGTATTCTAATCGTATTTTCTATTGCCACTCAAGGCAACCCACTTAAGATTCCACATGCCACCCAAGGCACCCACTTAACCCCTCATGTCCCACTACATGCTATAATGGTTAAGTGTTTCTTAATTAATTAAGACCGTGATCTCCCGTAAAGACCTCCCACATTAGACTGACTGTTATGACCGCCTGGTTAAGCCGGTAGAATCCGGGCAGTCTTACGTCATAACAGAGTCTAACCTCGTGTCTTTACCTTAATCACGTATTTAATTTATGGCCAAGACCTCTCACATTGGACTGACATTTGTAGCAACTGGTTAAGCCGGTCGGGTCCGGGCAGTTTTACACTACAAATGAGTCCAACCTCGTGTCTTAGTCGATTAATTACACCTAATTAATCACCCCCATATTAATTATCCCTAATTAATGTCAAGCTTTTCATAACATGGGTAGACCTAACTCAATAGGTAAATTCCCATGGGGTAGACCTAACTCAATAGGTAAATTCCCAACACATAGTATGGGTACACCTAACTTAATAGGCAAATTCCCATACTATGTTCCTTTATTTTATGTTATGCATAATTATATTAATTTCACACAATCTTATTAACTTATGCATTTAATTATCCCATCGTTCCCACGTAATTTCGTTCATGATATAACACATATAAAAGGTGTCAACTTGCATATGAATGAACATGTTTCAAAGGTGCCATCTTGCATATTAACAAACACATAACTTGCACATGCACTTGCATAACATGTCACATAACTTGCATATAATATGTCACATAACTTACATATTCACTTGCATAACAAACTTGCATATTAACTTATAGACTTGCATAATGTGTCATCATGAATTTGCATATTAACAAACATATAACTTGCATATTTACATACATGTACTTGCATATTTACTTACATGTAACTTGCATATTAACAAACATGTAACTTGCATATTAACAAACATGTAACTTGCATATTTACAAACATGTAACTTGCATATTAACAAACATGTAACTTGCATATTAACAAACATGTAACTTGCATATTTACATACGTGTAACTTGCATATTAACAAACATGTAACTTGCATATTAACAAACATGTAACTTGCATAGCATATTACCATGAACTTGCATAACATGCATATGATTACATAGCCCACAACTTGCATATTTAGCATCATGCAAACATAACATACATCATATTAAACTTGCATAAGCTTACATACTCAACATGCATAAACATAAGATTAATGCTAACATCATATCATATGATTCAAAGCTCATTAACCCACATACAAAACCATAAATCTCATCACATCTCATCTAATTAGTTTACCAAAAGATCATCAAAGTGATAGAAACTCACAACTAGCAACTTTGAACACCAAATGAAGAAGATTAAGATGCTAAGAAGGGATTAGAAGTTGATTAGAGAGTGATTAGTATGCAACCCTCTTCATAAAATTAGTGGAGGCCATGAGAGCTAGCATTTTGCCATAGTTTAGCCACTTGGTTTAATTATGAATGAATTAGGGTAGGTTAGGGTCTTATTTATAGATTAGGCAAGTGTTTTAGGCCATAGGATTAACCCTAGATTCAATCCAAGCCATCAAAGCATGTCTTGGGGAAGGGGTCAAGTGTAGGAACCATCTAGGGCCTTTAGATTAAAGATGGACCATGAGAACCATTCAAATGCAAAATCTGCACTTGAGCGAATCGGCCCACGGGTTGACAGCCAAACACCCTGGATTAACCCCTAGTCGACCCAGCGGGCTCGGGTCGACTTCAAAAATCGGCCGGTTCGGTTATTCCCCTCTCCCAATTCGCTGTTTTGAGCATTTTTGCATATTTATTTATTAAATTTTCAATTATATATATATATATATATATCAATATATATATATATATATATATATATCTACACAACCCATTTCACTTAATTAAGTATACTTTAATTTGGGAATTTTCGTGAAACTTCGCGAGGCCATATCTTGGTCATACGGACTCCGATTTTCGAAAACTCGGACTCTATTTCGCGTATTTTTCCGAGACGAACGCAATGGCATAGCCCGTTTCCCTTGATTCCCATTTTAGAATTAAATTCTGCCTCGATTTATGTTATTACAGGTTATTGAAAATACGGGTTGTTACACTTAGACTGTATTTTATTCCCCACTATCCCATTTACTATTTAGACCATATTTTAATTTTAAAACTTTTTTGATTTACTTCAAACATGATTATAATCTTTATAAATCATATACAAACTTATTTGAAAACAATATTTCAAAATTTAGCTTTAAAAATCAAATATTTATATTTAATGAATATTATATTACTATTTTATTATTTAAATAATATTATTTTTCAAAAATAATCTTTTTAAACCTAAACTCTCATGAAATCCATTTAAAGATAATATAAGATAGTTGGAATAATAAATTTGAGTTTTTAACATTTTTTATATATCAAACTCAGCTTCACTTTTTGAAACTACTATTCATAATTGATTTCAAATTTGAACACGCCATATATATATATATATATATATATATATATATATATATATGAAATCTTTTTTTAATAACATTTCTGTCTTTACGAAAGTTACTCGTAATTACTTCAATTTCATTTCCAAATCATTTCGAGTACAAAATTTCAACTTGTATTTTTTTTCATTGTTTAAATGAATAAAATATTCATTTATATTATCTAAGACTAATTCAATACCCATATATTTCCATATATGTGGGTGTAACTTGTGTCGTGTACATATTACCACTACTCATAACCATATACATATCCATAACATCCATTCATCCATCACAACATATATTTCACAATAATACATGTATATAAGTGTTTTGTTAATAAACGATTATACTATAATTAATAGCTAATTAACCACACATTCACTACCAATCACAAGCATACATGATAACTATATATATTATACAAGTAAATATATATATATAGTGTTTCTCAACTTCGGGTTCCACTCCACCATACTTTAACTAAACCGTCAGGCAGCGTAACCGCGTCTCGCGATATTTTCTCTCTCTACCCAAATATATATGATATATATATACATATATATTTCTCTCTCTCTATTTATTTATTTATTTATTTATTTAATGGAGGTGGCGGAGGAGGTGGCACGACCTTGGGCTAAAGGAGGAGAGGGTGTGGTACGGTGGTGGGGGGAGGGGTAGGGGAGGGAATGCCGACGATAGAGGGGGAGGGTGGTGGGGGTGTACGACTTTAGGGGAGGGAGAGAGAAGAGAGGAGGGAGGAAGAAGGAGGAAAAGAGGAGGAAGAAGGTGGCTAATATGCCATGGCCACTAAGCTTAGGAAGAAGAAGAATGGGAAGGAGAGAGTGGAATGAAGTTTAAGGGAAGAGAGGTGGTTCTTTTATAAATGAAGAGGAGTAACATGATGATGAAAACACATAAGACATGTGTCTTCATCCTAAGCAACCCTTAGCTCAGTGATTAAGTGTACTTACAAAACCATGTACTTCCATCCATGACTTTGTTTCAATACATTAGATAGCCTATGGTAGGAAGTGTTATGTTGCTTATTTCTTATATGTTACAAATCCAAATCAATGTTTGATAATTTCGATCAAACGGCAAATGGTGCTAACGAATTCTAAGATCGTTATTAGTTGATTAAACATTTTCATTCTTAATTAAAACTCAGGTTCGTATTAAATTCAAATTTGACAAAATGAACATACTAAAATAGTTTTAGAAATACAAATACATATTTAAACAATTGATTTTTGACAAAAGTCGATAAATTTTTTTCAACATATTTTACTGCTAAGTTTTATAGTTTTGAACTATTATTAAACTGAATTAAAAATCCAACTTAACATCATTAAATTAATTTTCTAAAATGCTTAAATCAACTTAAAATTTTCAAGTTATAAAATCTCGTTTTTGACAAAGTTTTAATATTTGATCGAGCCCGGTTTTGACAAAAGTTGACATATTTTGTCAATATATTTTACCATTGAATTCCATCACTTTAAACAAGTTATTTTATCATTCACACCTTATATAAAATTCATTTTAAAATAAATTTAATCTAGATTTCCAAATAATAAAATGAATTTGAGAAATTACAAAATTCTTATTTTGACAAAAATCCTTCTTTTGACAAAATTGTTAATTGCTATAAATTTGATAAAACTTAATCTTAATATCAAATTTAGTTTATCATATATTTAAAATCATATTAAAATTAAAAAATCTTTTGAATTAATTAATATAGATTAGACTCAAAATCTGGGTTGTTACACCATACCTGACAAGGAATCCCAAAAAAGGCTCAAAATGTTAAAAACCAACCACCAACGAATCACCAACCACTACTGTTGAAGTCTCTGCTACCTCACTATCTATAGTGCAAAATGGTTGCAAATAGAGATTTGAAATATCCTAACACTCCTCCATGTTTGACTGATATGAAGCCATCCACTACCTATACCTACTACCCGAAGCTAGTGATTACTGGACACAACCGGGGCAGCCACGACACAACAGGGAGCTTCTAGCTCTTCCTCTACCGAATCCTAACCCAGAATAGAAAATCAGCTGTTGTGTGAAAACCCATAACTTCCCCGTAAAGGAAAGCGGCGGATAGTTCGAGAACAAGCCACAAACAGAACGCATATAAAAGAACATTTCATTGTATATTGCAACAATGCATCAGATTACAAGAATATACAGAGTACAAATGAATATTACACAGAAATATCAGAGATACAAATTACATTTAAATACATAGCAGCGGAAAATAATACAATACACAACTAGAATGAGATATACGGATACAAAGCTTTCCGGATATCGTTCCAGCTGTAAACCAGGATCCTGTGAATATAAATCTGCAAAACCAAAACTACTAGCTGCCCGTGTCAAAATAAGGGCACCCAGAGTTTAGGTTAAAACAATAAACTCCAGGTCAGTCATGGGACTGGTGTGAGAACTAAAATAGTTATTAATCTTTATTTTAAAAGTTAGGTAAATCAAGGGACCACGCCGTATAACACGGAACGGGTTTCCTCCCAGGAATACCAGTGCATAAAACCAACAGCGCAATGCTAAATAAAGAAAAATGAAGCTGTTATAAGACCCAGGTCCCATCACACAATGCAACGCAGCCGAGGATAGGGTTTTCCCTTATAACAACCAAAGAATGCTTGATACGGTTAAAACAAATCGTTTGATACTATTATAAGTGCATAGTGTATAAAACAACTTCAAATCATAAGTATCAATCATAGGCGGCATGAGTGCCCCATCCCACTATGTCGCCATACTAGGCTCTACAAATAAAACCGCAAATGTCACATATTTGGAAATTGGATTTCCGTCTATGAACCGAGGCAAAAGATAGTCCTCAACCGATTCGAGACGCTCTAGCCCGTGTCTCAGGAACAGCCGCAACTGCCCCTTGGATCGTCAGGGCCGGTCCACCGATGTGGATTATTATGCCTGAACACTACGTCTCCCCACCCTATGGGGTGTAAGTGAGCCAACTAAATGACTCCATCGGTTCGAGAACGACCGATCAATCCGAGGCGCCTCGCAACAGCAACAACCACATAAGTCAAACTCGTCAGGGCGTGTAAAACCACTGACGCCACTTCTAACTAGAAAGAAACGCATGCCCTCCCTGAGGTCCGTCTCCCGTTTTTGGTTCATACCGGGTGTGAAACACGCGAAATAAACGTTACACAAAGCTACGCCACAAAGGCCGTGCTTTGATCATCACCACGAGACTTTGCTTTTCAACAAAAGCCTCGATCAATTGCCACTTAGGCATGCCACACAGGCAATTCACTCCATGCGTTTGATATCCATCAATATATAACCCCTGAGCTCGTACGTCTCAGAGAAGGGCGTTAAGCAAGAGAATAAATTCTCCGCCGCCAAACAGATATATATTTAATAGAAATCAATCACACAGACTAAAATCCAATGTCAGACACACAGTCCATTTACAAGTCCGTTCTGGGTCTGAACGAAACCGGAGGCACCTAGTACCCCGCATATCCATCGATCTCCAAGCACGTCTGGACGATCACTAACTGTTTCCATCTTCTTGGGTGTACAGCCCAATCAAGATCATCAGTAACCACCCAAACGACGTGAAGACCTCCGGTCTTCGACCATCGTCTTCATCTTCGACTTATCGTCGTATCAGTTATTCAGAATGGGATAAACCCGGTCTTTCTGAATAACTCGCGTATATATTATAAAAGTGTTACACAAACACAACATACGCCTTATTCCAATTCAGACTATTCTTTTATTCAAATATTCCTATACTTTGGGAAAAAGTTCCCATTAATTTTATCCAAGATAAATTCTTTAAATTTATTCTTTAATCTCCTTTGAATATCAATTCCAACTAGTCGGGATTATCGAACCACACCGAAGTAATCATTTATTTTATTTTCCCAATCCCAACCTATTCATCCCATGAAGTAAAACTGGTAGTACTTCATATCTAACACCACAGTGTTATCGGTAATTCAATTACCATTTCACGTTCAAATCTAATTAAAGATTTAACTATCGCTTAGAGTAAAACTGGTGATACTCCATTCTCGATCTTTTCAATCTATTTAAAGATTCATTAAAACTCCACTTAGTTTTAATCTTTAACTGGGTTAAAGAATCAGTGTCATTTAAAACACGGTTCACGATAAACCCAAAATCACATTCCATTAATTATCGGGTTAAAGAACAAGTGTTATTTAAAACACTGTTCACGATAAACCCAAAAATCAATACCAATTCAATTCCAATTAAATATCGTTTAATTGGTACACCTCATTAAATCTAAATAAAAAGATTTAATTTTTTTCTCAACTGGGTTCAAGAACAGTGTTAGTGAAGACACCATTCACGACAAACCCAACTCACATTTGATATTCAATACAAGGCTCTGAATAGAAAATATATCGGCTTGTATTCAATATCAAATTCTACGACTAACAAATGTCGTATTGGAAATAACGATATAAATATATATCTTTCAAATTTCCATAACAACTCTGTATAATCACGAATTCCAACATCGAAATATTCCGAAGACAATTTCGATTCAAATCCACTCCAATGCAAACATTGGAAATTTTGGTTATTTTCAAAACCCTTTTCAAATTCAATTTATTTATTTAAAAATAAATAGAATTATAATTCTAGTTCAAAACTAGTTCATTTCGATAAAAATCTATTTTTATCCTTTCAAATATGGAGTTTTTCATCCCAATCCTTTCTAAATCATTTCTTATGATTTTACACAAATTATTACTATTTTTAATAATTTTATCAAGGCCCGTATAGTCGATTTCCACCAATGGCCATCGAACTGCACGTATAGCGACCTTTTTCAAATTTGATTTGGAAATAATTCCAAATCCAACCGTTAGATTTCTAATTTATCACATTCGTTAGAAAGCTCTTTTTGATACGAACCCAAGGTTCCGGTTTTAGGAGAATCCGACGGTCGGATCTCCCGTAATGTCCGTTTGAAACAAATGGTCGAAATTCACGAACTGCCGCGGCGCGGCGCGTTCTATTCAGGCCATTATATTATATATATAATATATATTTCGTCGATTTCTATTTAAAACGAATTATATAAATAGTTTTAAATTCGTTTCAAAAGCAATTTCAACTTTCTTTTCAATTTAAATCAAAATTGAATTCTTCTTTATAAATTCGTTTTAAAATTCATTTCTATTCAATTCAAATTTCAATTCAATTTGAATTCATTTCAATTCACTTTCAATTCAATTTGAATTCGTTTTCAATTCAATTCATTTCAAAATCGTTTTCAATTCAATTCATTCCGAAATCGTTTTATATTCAATTCATTTCGAAATCGTTTTCAATTCAATTCATTTCGAAATCGTTTTCAATTCAATTCATTTCGAAATCGTTTTCAATTCAATTCATTTCGAAATCGTTTTCAATTCAATTCATTTCGAAATCGTTTTCAATTCAATTCATTTCGAAATCGATATAAATATCGTTCACGTCAAAATGGCGTCAATCTAATCAACACGGCTTCATATATTGATATTTTCAAATATTCCATTTCGAATATTTCTATTTCAAATATTTCTATTTTAAAACTGGAATGAGGCCCAATCAATTACCATATAAAGTTAATTATATGGATTTTTCATACAACACATGTATAATAGCATTGAAAAATAATCAACCATCAACCAAAGTGCACTACACTGTATAAGCATCAAATATAGATATCTAACGCTTATAACAGCCTGTCAATCAATCGATCGACATATTTAATCAATCAGGATGAGTGAACTTCAAATTTCATCCCAACACCCGTGTGGGGTTTCAAACAATCAAACACATATTTTATTTGTGCAGTTGGGCGATGTGTGAAATTTATCGACCCAATCAATGTCTTTCAAATAGGTGTACATAAACAAACCGTCCGATCTGTAAATGAATATTTTATTTATTCACATTCACATTAAAAATTATATTTTTATCGATAAAACATTTTATTTCAACCTATGAATTTCTATTCAATTCATTTATTCAATAAAATGATATTTTTATTTTTCTAACTTATTTTAGAAAATTTCGGCGGCATAACGGCACGATACTAGAAACGGGACAAGGCCTAGCCTTATCCCCGGACTAGTGAAGGCCCACGCCATTCACATATCAATCAAATTCACCCAACAATCAAATTCAAATCAAATCATCAAACTAATTTATGCAACCAAACAAACAAGTCCATGGTCTGTGGACGATTGTGTCGGGTGCTACTAAGCACCGTCTGCATCCTAGTATATATATATATATATAACTAGAAAATGAAATTGAAAGGTGAGAAATTCTCACATATAGCTATCCTAGCTCCACGGCACTTCATTGATAGAAATCTTCACTGTTCTCGTCTCTAATCACTTTCTTCGCCCGTAGCCACTACATATATAAAAATCATATTTTTACTTCGCTATTCAATATATAAAAATCACATTTTTACTTCGATGTTCAGTATATAAAAATCACATTTTTACTTCGATGTTCAATATATAAAAATCACATTTTTACTTCGAAGTTCAATATATAAAAACCATATTTTTAATTCGAAGTTCAATATATAAAAACCATATTTTTATTTCTATGCTATTCGATATATAAAAATCGAATTTTTATTCTTCGATGATCAATATATAAAAATCTTATCATTATATTTTGTTATCTAAAACAAAATATAATTTCCTTTTTCTAAACAAAGTATATTTTTCCTTTCAAAACATATGTATATTTTCTCTTTTCAAAACAATGCGATATATATATTCCAAAACAACATTCCACTTTATATTTTTCAAAATCAACATTCTATTTTATATTTTCAAAAACAAAGCAAATTTTATTTACAAAGCCAATTTTATTCTTATACAAAGCAAATTTTATTTTATATACAAAGCAAATTTTATTTTATATACAAAGCAAAATTTATTTTATATACACTGATTTTAAATATATACAAAGCAAATTTTATTTATATACAAAGCAAATTTTATTTATATAAACTGATTTTAAATATATACAAAGCAAATTTTATTTTTATACAAAGCAAATTTTATTTATATAAACTGATTTTAAATATATGTAAAGCAAATTTTATTTTTTATATAAACTGATTTTAAATATATGTTTTTTTATTAAAAAAAAAGTAATTTATATATTAAAAAGGGGGAAAACTCACCGCTCAACGTCAGGAGGGGAGGAGGAGGGATCGCCGGCGTCGGGGGCTAGTTGGTGTCGCGCGCCAGGGTGGAGGAGGCGGGTGGAGGCGCTGGGTCCACGGTGGCGTGAAGGGGTGGGTCCCATTGGTCAAAGCTTCGGCTCGCGAGCGGATAAGGGGGTCTAGGGTTTCGGGCTAGGGCTGGAAGGGGACGGTGGCTCGACGTTGGTGGAGGGCGGCGCCCGGGTTCCGGCGATGGTGGCTTCGGGGGAGCGGGGGCGACGAGGGTGGTTACGGGATTTTTTTTTTTTTTTCAGATCTGAGCGATAGAGGGAAATAGGAGAGAGAAGAGGGAAGTTAAATATATATAATTATATTTATATTATTTTAATTTTCCCAAAAGTTGACTTTTCTATTCGATCTCCAAACGAGGCCCAACGACTGTCGTCCATAGCGTTTTACCCCCATTCCGAACACAATGGGATATGTATCGTATGTTGATTCGATCGTTTGAATCAGTTTCCGTTAAATTTACATTTAAATCACTATATTGAATTTTAAACGTACATTTCAAATTACCGGGGTCACATACTAGCTCGAAAAATTACAGAAAAATATTTTCTAGCTTCGTATTGACGATACGGTCCTAACAAAACTAGTTTCGTCGAATTCTGAGACCATTTGAAAAATGGCCATTTTCCAGTCGATTAAAATCAACTGAAACTGGTCAAACGCGTTTTCCCTTGCCACGCTCACATATTGATTCGAAAAATTATGAAATTCGAAACCTAGCAATAACTTTACATCACGGACCCAACAAAAGTGGTTTCGTCGAAATCCGAGGTCGTTTGCAAAATAGCTATTTTTAAGGGCCTGAATTCCATAGCGACTATTTAGAATTTTCAACTGGACATATCTTTTGATTCCCGCTATGAAATTTCGATTATTCGAATTCGTTGGAAAGATATTATCAAATAGATTCCATTATTTTTGGTTTCACTAAAATCCGGATTGTTTTGCACCCGGTACATTCAATTGAAGTTTGAAATCGAATTATCGAACTACCGCGCCATTTTCAATTCTATTTATAATTATATATAATTATTTATATTCAAACGACGACGTATATAATATATACGCTCGAATAATATTCAAATTAAATTTCTCGTCGATATTATTCAAAATAATATATTTTAAATATTCAAAATTCGCTAAAATCGCCGAAATAAAAATTTTAAACTGGCTCAGAATTTGCGGGTTGTTACAATCTCCCCCACTTAAAACTTTTCGTCCCCGAAAAGGAACAAAGTCGAAAGTGGTTTGATTTATCAACTCTACGCTCGATCTGGCTTTCATTCTCCAACTTTTCAGTTTCTGAGAATTTTCAAAAATTTCAAAAATTTGGCTAACACCCTAAATTTTTGAAAAATTTCGCCATAACCTCCCCTGCACCGGGAGCATCGGGGAATTTCAAATAGCTTCCCCGGTCCTTTAGATCTCAAAAAGAAAAAGAAAAAAGCCAAGCGGCTAGCCAATAGGCTCATAAAATCATCATCACCCAAACAAAACAGTAAATTATGTAGTAAACATGTACCTATTTGTCGGGCAAACAAATTTTATTCTCTGCTCTAGCCTCCTTGCTATGACCTGTTCAATGATATATATGTATATGCAAGCAAATGCAACCAATTTTCAATACAATCCAATATTTGGTTCAATTAGGCATAAATGGTTCAAAATTATCAAACAAATAAACAAACAACACAAACATCAATCAATTAGTGAATTAGAGTTTCAAATTCATAATTTTGATACATATACAAAAATCATGTTTTTGATGCCAAATCACAACAATAGGCCCTATCTAATTTTGGTTCTCACACCAGTCAATAGGAAATATATAGATATTACATCTTCAAAACACGAACATAAATTCTGATAATGATTGATCAATCATCAGAACCATCTCCGGGTGTGTAGAATGTGATTCTATATCTATCCAGTATATTAAAATTTCAAATACACGTTTGCAAGGCGTATATGCAAAATCTTTATATACTGGACTGTCCAAATCAATATAAACTAAATAATCAAATACGAATAATTGATTTAAATTTTCAAAAAAAAATTTGTTTTCACTTTAAAAATATATTCTTCACACTCGTTCTAGGATACTACTGATCCCATCTCTAACGAGTCATTCCCGTTGGATATTACTAATCCAATATCTGATGAATTCTTTCGTATGGTTCTAATGTGCCTTATTCTCTGAGCTTTGTAAACCAAAGCTCTGATACCAACTGTGAAAACCCGTAACTTCCCCGTAAAGGAAAGCGGCGGATAGTTCGAGAACAAGCCACAAACAGAACGCATATAAAAGAACATTTCATTGTATATTGCAACAATGCATCAGATTACAAGAATATACAGAGTATAAATGAATATTACACAGAAATATCAGAGATACAAATTACATTTAAATACATAGCAGCGGAAAATAATACAATACACAACTAGAATGAGATATACGGATACAAATCTTTCCGGATATCGTTCCAGCTGTAAACCAGGATCCTGTGAATATAAATCTGCAAAACCAAAACTACTAGCTGCCCGTGTCAAAATAAGGGCACCCAGAGTTTAGGTTAAAACAATAAACTCCAGGTCAGTCATGGGACTGGTGTGAGAACTAAAACAGTTATTAATCTTTATTTTAGAAGTTAGGTAAATCAAGGGACCACGCCGTATAACACGGAACGGGTTTCCTCCCAGGAATACCAGTGCATAAAACCAACAGCGCAATGCTAAATAAAGAAAAATGAAGCTGTTATAAGACCCAGGTCCCATCACACAATGCAACGCAGCCGAGGATAGGGTTTTCCCTTATAACAACCAAAGAATGCTTGATACGGTTAAAACAAATCGTTTGATACTATTATAAGTGCATAGTGTATAAAACAACTTCAAATCATAAGTATCAATCATAGGCGGCATGAGTGCCCCATCCCACTATGTCGCCATACTAGGCTCTACAAATAAAACCGCAAATGTCACGTATTTGGAAATTGGATTTCCGTCTATGAACCGAGGCAAAAGATAGTCCTCAACCGATTCGAGACGCTCTAGCCCGTGTCTCAGGAACAGCCGCAACTGCCCCTTGGATCGTCAGGGCCGGTCCACCGATGTGGATTATTATGCCTGAACACTACGTCTCCCCACCCTATGGGGTGTAAGTGAGCCAACTAAATGACTCCATCGGTTCGAGAATGACCGATCAATCCGAGGCGCCTCGCAACAGCAACAACCACATAAGTCAAACTCGTCAGGGCGTGTAAAACCACTGACGCCACTTCTAACTAGAAAGAAACGCATGCCCTCCCTGAGGTCCGTCTCCCGTTTTTGGTTCATACCGGGTGTGAAACACGCGAAGTAAACGTTACACAAAGCTACGCCACAAAGGCCGTGCTTTGATCATCACCACGAGACTTTGCTTTTCAACAGAAGCCTCGATCAATTGCCACTTAGGCATGCCACACAGGCAATTCACTCCATGCGTTTGATATCCATCAATATATAACCCCTGAGCTCGTACGTCTCAGAGAAGGGCGTTAAGCAAGAGAATAAATTCTCCGCCGCCAAACAGATATATATTTAATAGAAATCAATCACACAGGCTAAAATCCAATATCAGACACACAGTCCATTTACAAGTCCGTTCTGGGTCTGAACGAAACCGGAGGCACCTAGTACCCCGCATATCCATCGATCTCCAAGCACGTCTGGACGATCACTAACTGTTTCCATCTTCTTGGGTGTACAGCCCAATCAAGATCATCAGTAACCACCCAAACGACGTGAAGACCTCCGGTCTTCGACCATCGTCTTCATCTTCGACTTATCGTCGTATCAGTTATTCAGAATGGGATAAACCCGGTCTTTCTGAATAACTCGCGTATATATTATAAAAGTGTTACACAAACACAACATACGCCTTATTCCAATTCAGACTATTCTTTTATTCAAATATTCCTATACTTTGGGAAAAAGTTCCCATTAATTTTATCCAAGATAAATTCTTTAAATTTATTCTTTAATCTCCTTTGAATATCAATTCCAACTAGTCGGGATTATCGAACCACACCGAAGTAATCATTTATTTTATTTTCCCAATCCCAACCTATTCATCCCATGAAGTAAAACTGGTAGTACTTCATATCTAACACCACAGTGTTATCGGTAATTCAATTACCATTTCACGTTCAAATCTAATTAAAGATTTAACTATCGCTTGGAGTAAAACTGGTGATACTCCATTCTCGATCTTTTCAATCTATTTAAAGATTCATTAAAACTCCACTTAGTTTTAATCTTTAACTGGGTTAAAGAATCAGTGTCATTTAAAATACGGTTCACGATAAACCCAAAATCACATTCCATTAATTATCGGGTTAAAGAACAAGTGTTATTTAAAACACTGTTCACGATAAACCCAAAAATCAATACCAATTCAATTCCAATTAAATATCGTTTAATTGGTACACCTCATTAAATCTAAATAAAAAGATTTAATTTTTTTCTCAACTGGGTTCAAGAATAGTGTTAGTGAAGACACCATTCACGAAAAACCCAACTCACATTTGATATTCAATACAAGGCTCTGAATAGAAAATATATCGGCTTATATTCAATATCAAATTCTACGACTAACAAATGTCGTATTGGAAATAACGATATAAATATATATCTTTCAAATTTCCATAACAACTCTGTATAATCACGAATTCCAACATCGAAATATTCCGAAGACAATTTCAATTCAAATCCACTCCAATGCAAACATTGGAAATTTTGGTTATTTTCAAAACCCTTTTCAAATTCAATTTATTTATTTAAAAATAAATAGAATTATAATTCTAGTTCAAAACTAGTTCATTTCGATAAAAATCTATTTTTATACTTTCAAATATGGAGTTTTTCATCCCAATCCTTTCTAAATCATTTCTTATGATTTTACACAAATTATTACTATTTTTAATAATTTTATCAAGGCCCATATAGTCGATTTCCACCAATGGCCATCGAACTGCACGTATAGCGACCTTTTTCAAATTTGATTTGGACATAATTCCAAATCCAACTGTTAGATTTATAATTTATCACATTCGTTAGAAAGCTCTTTTTGATACGAACCCAACGGTTCCGGTTTTAGGAGAATCCGACGGTCGGATCTCCCGTAATGTCCGTTTGAAACAAATGGTCGAAATTCACGAACTGCCGCGGCGCGGCGCGTTCTATTCAGGCCATTATATTATATATATAATATATATATAATATATATTTCGTCGATTTCTATTTAAAACGAATTATATAAATAGTTTTAAATTCGTTTCAAAAGCAATTTCAACTTTCTTTTCAATTCAAATCAAAATTGAATTCTTCTTTATAAATTCGTTTTAAAATTCATTTCTATTTAATTCAAATTTCAATTCAATTTGAATTCATTTCAATTCACTTTCAATTCAATTTGAATTCGTTTTCAATTCAATTCATTTCGAAATCGTTTTCAATTCAATTCATTTCGAAATCGTTTTATATTCAATTCATTTCGAAATCGTTTTCAATTCAATTCATTTCGAAATCGTTTTCAATTCAATTCATTTCGAAATCGTTTTCAATTCAATTCACTTCGAAATCGTTTTCAATTCAATTCATTTCGAAATCGTTTTCAATTCAATTCATTTCGAAATCGTTTTCAATTCAATTCATTTCGAAATCGATATAAATATCGTTCACGTCAAAATGGCGTCAATCTAATCAACACGGCTTCATATATTGATATTTTCAAATATTCCATTTCGAATATTTCTATTTCAAATATTTCTATTTTAAAACTGGAATAAGGCCCAATCAATTACCATATAAAGTTAATTATATGGATTTTTCATACAACACATGTATAATAGCATTGAAAAATAATCAACCATCAACCAAAGTGCACTACACTGTATAAGCATCAAATATAGATATCTAACGCTTATAACAGCCTGTCAATCAATCGATCGACATATTTAATCAATCAGGATGAGTGAACTTCAAATTTCATCCCAACACCCGTGTGGGGTTTCAAACAATCAAACACAGATTTTATTTGTGCAGTTGGGCGATGTGTGAAATTTATCGACCCAATCAATGTCTTTCAAATAGGTGTACATAAACAAACCGTCCGGTCTGTAAATGAATATTTTATTTATTCACATTCACGTTAAAAATTATATTTTTATCGATAAAACATTTTATTTCAACCTATGAATTTCTATTCAATTCATTTATTCAATAAAATGATATTTTTATTTTTCTAACTTATTTTAGAAAATTTCGGCGGCATAACGGCACGATACTAGAAACGGGACAAGGCCTAGCCTTATCCCCGGACTAGTGAAGGCCCACGCCATTCACATATCAATCAAATTCACCCAACAATCAAATTCAAATCAAATCATCAAACTAATTTATGCAACCAAACAATCAAGTCCATGGTCTGTGGACGATTGTGTCGGGTGCTACTAAGCACCGTCTGCATCCTAGTATATATATATTTAACTAGAAAATGAAATTGAAAGGTGAGAAATTCTCACATATAGCTATCCTAGCTCCACGGCACTTCATTGATAGAAATCTTCACTGTTCTCGTCTCTAATCACTTTCTTCGCCCGTAGCCACTACATATATAAAAATCATATTTTTACTTCACTATTCAATATATAAAAATCACATTTTTACTTCGATGTTCAATATATAAAAATCACATTTTTACTTCGATGTTCAGTATATAAAAATCACATTTTTACTTCGATGTTCAATATATAAAAATCACATTTTTACTTCGAAGTTCAATATATAAAAACCATATTTTTAATTCGAAGTTCAATATATAAAAACCATATTTTTATTTCTATGCTATTCAATATATAAAAATCGAATTTTTATTCTTCGATGATCAATATATAAAAATCTTATCATTATATTTTGTTATCTAAAACAAAATATAATTTCCTTTTTCTAAACAAAGTATATTTTTCCTTTCAAAACATATGTATATTTTCTCTTTTCAAAACAATGCGATATATATATTCCAAAACAACGTTCCACTTTATAGTTTTCAAAATCAACATTCTATTTTATATTTTCAAAAACAAAGCAAATTTTATTTACAAAGCCAATTTTATTCTTATACAAAGCAAATTTTATTTTATATACAAAGCAAATTTTATTTTATATACAAAGAAAAATTTATTTTATATACACTGATTTTAAATATATACAAAGCAAATTTTATTTATATACAAAGCAAATTTTATTTATATAAACTGATTTTAAATATATACAAAGCAAATTTTATTTTTATACAAAGCAAATTTTATTTATATAAACTGATTTTAAATATATGTAAAGCAAATTTTATTTTTTATATAAACTGATTTTAAATATATGTTTTTTTATTAAAAAAAAAAGTAATTTATATATTAAAAAGGGGGAAAACTCACCGCTCAACGTCAGGAGGGGAGGAGGAGGGATCGCCGGCGTCGGGGGCTAGCTGGTGTCGCGCGCCAGGGTGGAGGCGCTGGGTCCACGGTGGCGTGAAGGGGTGGGTCCCATTGGTCAAAGCTTCGGCTCGCGAGCGGATAAGGGGGTCTAGGGTTTCGGGCTAGGGCTGGAAGGGGACGGTGGCTCGACGTTGGTGGAGGGCGGCGCCCGGGTTCCGGCGATGGTGGCTTCGGGGGAGCGGGGGCGACGAGGGTGGTTACGGGATTTTTTTTTTCTTTTCAGATCTGAGCGATAGAGGGAAATAGGAGAGAGAAGAGGGAAGTTAAATATATATAATTATATTTATATTATTTTAATTTTCCCAAAAGTTGACTTTTCTATTCGATCTCCAAACGAGGCCCAACGACTGTCGTCCATAGCGTTTTACCCCCATTCCGAACACAATGGGATATGTATCGTATGTTGATTCGATCGTTTGAATCAGTTTCCGTTAAATTTACATTTAAATCACTATATTGAATTTTAAACGTACATTTCAAATTACCGGGGTCACATACTAGCTCGAAAAATTACAGAAAAATATTTTCTAGCTTCGTATTGACGATACGGTCCTAACAAAACTAGTTTCGTCGAATTCTGAGACCATTTGAAAAATGGCCATTTTCCAGTCGATTAAAATCAACTGAAACTGGTCAAACGCGTTTTCCCTTGCCACGCTCACATATTGATTCGAAAAATTATGAAATTCGAAACCTAGCAATAACTTTACATCACGGACCCAACAAAAGTGGTTTCGTCGAAATCCGAGGTCGTTTGCAAAATAGCTATTTTTAAGGGCCTGAATTCCATAGCGACTATTTAGAATTTTCAACTGGACATATCTTTTGATTCCCGCTATGAAATTTCGATTATTCGAATTCGTTGGAAAGATATTATCAAATAGATTCCATTATTTTTGGTTTCACTAAAATCCGGATTGTTTTGCACCCGGTACATTCAATTGAAGTTTGAAATCGAATTATCGAACTACCGCGCCATTTTCAATTCTATTTATAATTATATATAATTATTTATATTCAAACGACGACGTATATAATATATACGCTCGAATAATATTCAAATTAAATTTCTCGTCGATATTATTCAAAATAATATATTTTAAATATTCAAAATTCGCTAAAATCGCCGAAATAAAAATTTTAAACTGGCTCAGAATTTGCGGGTTGTTACATGTTGGAAACAAGAAAAGGGAATGCACGAGCTTGTGCACCACCCTTAACCACCATAGGGGACTACTGCACACACAGGCCTGAAGATGATGTCCTGGTAACAAATATGGACTAATACACCGAGCGATGCGACCACCGGCGCCAACGATGTCAATTAGGAGCACTAGCGGACTTACCAATCTTTGGCTATTCCTTAACAGTCAACGAGCAATAAGGTGAAATCTTAGGAAGAAAGCAGAAAGGGGGGATCAAATCCCATGATCCCTTTATTCCAAGAGAAACCGAGGTCGGGTCACGAAGCCACAGACCGCAATAGCCAAAAACAATCATGCCCAAACACGGTAAGGGAGACAAACCTCACTGAGGATAAGGAGACAGCGACACCTTACAACCCACAATCGTCTTAGGTAAGTATTGGATTGAGGGGATCAAAGCTCATATCCAGAATCACCTAAGTCAACAGCCGGTTTAGAAGAACCAACCACAACTACCACACTCCCAGAAACCAGTGGAGGAACCAAATCATAGTCAGGCGCAACCCCAAAAGGGGTAACCCCTGATTGGAAAAAACAAGGGGACAATTCCATGAGAACCTCATCGATAAGAAAATAGCGATGCCTCGAAATTGCCACGAAGGATGAAAGAGAAATCAACTGCACGATGACGAAGGATTCGCTAATCTCCGCAACCGCCATGGAAAATCAATAAAGACGGAGACCACCTCGACCACCTTATCTAAAGAAGGGAAGGAACAAATGAATATACCCACCGCACAATAATTCAAACCCATACCAACCTAAATCAAGAAAACGTAAATCGACCAAGGGGGAACTAAAATCCAACGACGCAGCTCAGAGAGAAACCCTCTGAAGAAAAGAACCAACTAATACAAAAGATGAGAAGCACGAAAGTATAAAGCAAATCGAGAATAAAAGGAGTAGAGAAATCGCTTAGAAGCGGTGAAAAGAGGTAGCCATTAATAGGAAAAAAGGTACTATTTTTCTTGTAAATTGATATACACTCAAATGTGTATATTTTATCCGCATATTTATCTTGTTTTATCTTTAAAATAACAAATACTGTGTATTTATAGTTGTGTTTCTAGATTATTTATGATGAATGGACGAATGCACTTAATTGTTGAAAAGTTTGAAGAATTGGTGCAAGGAGAGTATTGATTTTTAAAGCTGGATTAAAGCTTGAAGACCTAAAGAAATGTTGATGTTCAATAATCTTCTGCTGCATATTTTAATGTCAAGATTCAATGCTTTTCCATAATGATCACTTGGAGTTCTTATTCATTCTCAAGGCAATTGGAGTTGAAGCCCGCTACCTATTTTCTTTGCATGTGTTCACATTAGCTCATTTGCAAGGCCTCTCATTCTACAGTTGCGTTCACACTGACTTATGTGTTATTTAAGATAAATCTTTTGTCCCACATTGTGTAATGAGCCTCTTAGTCTTGGCCAATGCAACTATAAATACATTACCTCATTCATATAAAAATAGACTTAGTTTTATTCTGTAATTCTCTTCTTGGAATAAAGCTCTTCTTCTCCCTTTCTATTTACTTTTTATTGTATTTTATTTATGTTGTATATAATCCGTTTCTCTTCTTCTTTAGCTATGTCTAGCTAATCTCCTTTAATTAGGGGGTGATGACGCTGGATTAGATTCAATACGAATCACATAGCCAAAGAGATTAGAACTTCATGTATGTAGATCTAGATCTGAACCTTCATACTCTGTGTCATTTAAGAGCTATGCTCCTTCACTGGGTATATTCGAGTTTGATCTAACGTTTATCAGATTTAGATATAATATTTAGTGTTTTAGAAATTAATTAGTGAATCTGTCATGATAGCCTATGGTTGTTTAAGAGCATAGCTCCTACATAGGCTATGCTTGTCGTTATTTACTTATTTGTTTCTAAGAACCTAATTATCGTTGATTCATGTTTGTGATAGAAAAATGAATTAGATCTATATTTATTTGTTGGCTATTGATGAGTATGAATCCAATCTATGTCATTATCCCCTAATTGCTTTCTCATATTATTAAAAACTCGCTTTTCATATATTTTCTGTGTTTTCAACCAATCAAAATTTCGGAATAACTTGATTGGATTTATTAGTAAAATATTTTTTGGTCCCAGAGTTCGACACCCTTCACAACAACCCTTGTTGCTTAGGAAAGCCGAACGAATTAAATCGTTGTTTTCAATTGTTTAATTTGTTCGCAAACAGATTTTGGTGCCGTTGCCGGGGACCAAAATACTTTTTATTAGTAAATCCTTCAGGTTATAGTTTTTTTTAATTTTAAAAAAACACAAAAAATATTTTTATTCCTTTTATTTTCTTTTATATATTAAAAAAATATCTCTTGATTAGTTTTTGATTTAGTGCTACTATTTAAGATCTTCTAATTAAGAGATAGAAAAAAATATTTTGCAAATTTTGTTTCTATTCTTGTCTTGATTGCCTTTCCATTTTTTTTCAATACCTTTCTTTTCCTTTTCTTCTTTTACAATTTATTTATAAAAAAAAATCTTTGCAAATTTTCTGCCATCATTTTCTCTTTCCATTTTCTCTAATTTCTTTCCCTTTCTACCGTCTTTACAGACCTCCTCCTATCCACTTAAATCAATTCCTTTTATTTCTCTTTCTTTTACATAAATTTTTCTTCCTACTGTTTACGATTTTTTAATACAATAATAAAAAAACTTGCTTTCTTTTCTGATTTCTTTCCCATTATCGACCATATTCATCAATTTCTTATATCTCCTATTCCTACAAATAAAAAAATTTATTGCTTTCTTTTTTTTCTCCGTCTATAAATTTCTTTCATTTCCAGCCTTATTTTTCCTGACTGTTTTATTCTTCTATAAATATCGATCATCAGTCCATCATTCAAACCAATACCCCATCCTCTTATTTACATACCCGTCACCATCTTCCTCAGCACATCCACCTCCTTCACCTAGATCTGAAACTCATACCCATACCCTCTGTAAATACCATCCCCTCTTCTGTTTGCTTGCGCAAGACAACATTCCAACAACTAGCCTTAACCCCCGGAACCCGACCACTCCAAAAAAACAAGGCATCTCCTACGTACTCCATCCAACCTGAACACGCTTCCCACAATACCACTCGGAACCCTACTGTCATCATACCAACCAACATCAAGCACTTCACAATACCATCCCCACTGCCTTGAAACTGAACTTCATATTCAACCCTCACCACATCAAACTGCAAAACTTCACCAGAACGCTCCAGTCACCTCAGACTGAACGCATCACAAAAGCCCTACCAACTGACTCACATCTGTACTACCTTCCTTCACCGCAAAAATCAAGTCATCCTCCATATTGTCAAACCTGAAACCATACCCCAAATTTTCACAAACTCCATACAAATCCCTTCACCGCATATTTACTTTTCATAATTTCCTCATTCACAACACCATCAACACAAATCTGCACCAATCCTTCTATCCAATCAATTCCCTACCATACTCACGCTGAGATTTCCAAATGAACCCCAAATTCATCCCACAACAAAAACGCACACATCACAAACTCAAGAGGCACTTCAATCCCATTGAACATTGCATCACCCTCCACAAACAAATTTTCTGTCATCAAGTTTTTTGCACAATCTGCTCATAGCCTCCTCCCCATTCACTGCTGCTCCATACGGCACTTCAATCTCCTCGTCCCCAACTTTGAACTAGCAGCAAATCCATCGTGAATTCTGCACCTGATCGCCATCAACCCCTGTTCGCTCTTTCACCCAGATCCTTCACGCACAAACCAACCAGTTTCAGATCTGCAAAACTTCGTGAACCACCTCTCCAATTGTTAGCCGCAAACCCAAATAGAACTCCACTACCGAGTCGCACTCGAAGCCTCATCACGCCATACACAAGCAGTCGATTCACCCAATTCCATAAAACCGCATACCCGAGTAAAAACTGATTAGAATACTAGGACCCCAAATCGAATAGAAGAATAAAAAAAGATGAGAAATTGTTGTTGATTTGTGTCGGCATTTTTTTTTAAGGAATCTGTTTCTATTGAGGGTTGGAAGCCTATTTTGTTGGGAATAATAAGAATCTGGGTATATCTTAAATGATATAAATGCGTGGTTACTTCTAGGTCGTTGCCTTGTTTTGCTGAGGAAGTGAGTGCATCTTTTTGCGGTATTTTATAAAAAAAAAAAGGGGTATGCTGAATTCTGATAACTAAAGGGGCGTGTTTTATATTATAAAAGGTGGTCCGATCATTGGTTCAGTTAGTTGGTTCATTTCTTAGTCCCTTTGGGTTTTGTTTTACTGAGTATTTTGTTTCTTTTATATAGTTTTTTAGTTGGAGTCAGTTTTGCTTGTTTATTTTAGTTTTTCCTTTTTTTAGTTGTTTTTATTTAAGTTGTTCATTAAGTTTCCTTTTCTTTTCTCCTTCTGTTTTCTTTTTGCTCTCCTAAAAAAAGTCGAATTCTTTGATTGTTTCTTTTGTTAAAAAAAGAAAAAAAATAGATTAGTTCACTTCCTTTTATTGTTATTTTTATTTTTGATTTTGTTTTAGATTCATTTTCTTTCTTTGAAAAGCAAAGTATATATATATATATATATATCAGGAGAAAATCAAATTTAAGGAACAAAGGAAGCATGATTTGAAAATCAGGAAATTAACAGAAGGTGACAGCAATAAATCTGTGGACGATTCAAACGGGTTAAAGCGGTTGCACACCAAGTGAGTGTGAACACGCTAGCGCTATTCAATTGCACTGGACGGACTGCCAATCACTGTAAAATTTTCTAAACCTTACAGGTGCTCTGCTGCAAAGAAAAATATATAGAAATTACATTTAAAAAATTTCTACAGGTGTCGCGGCTTGCTTGTAAAAAAAAAATTTCTGTAATTTATTATTCTGTGTTTGTTCTGTTACTAAATATTTTGCTTGTTGATGTGTAGTTTAAAATTTTAAAACGAACGTGGGATTACTTGAAAAGTTTATTTTTGAAATCGAATCAAGGATTCCCCAAAGTTCATAGGACAAAATATTTGTTAAATTGACAATTAGGATTGATACTCTCAGAGGTGTCTAAGGAACGGTAGAGTCTAGAACTCAAACAGGTTCTTAAACCTTCAGTCATGTTTCTACCGTGATTCGTAGTGCACTGATAATCCTTGTCCGAACCTAGCCTAGACTTGTATTTATATAATCCGAAGTTGTTAATTTTAACATATTTTTTAGGAGCTTCTTTAGAGCCACAACTTTGAAATAGATTTTTCGACGTACAACTCTCTACTTCTAGTCCATGCTCGCTTTCCCCATGTACAATTAAAATTGCAATTCTTTTCAAACTTTAAATCATTTGGTTTCAATTCAAATCAGACTGAATTTCAAGCTGAAATTTTTTCGAATAATTTCCACCAATCTCATCAAACGGTTGCACCCCAATATGAAAACTGTCATTCTATGATTAATGAGAATTTATCTGAGGCAAGAGAACTGTTAGCGCAAATGGCTAAGAAAAGTGCTGAAAATCAAAACAATTGCAACATGGGTTTTAACGAAATTTTTGAAAACCAAAATGATTTTCATAATACAAGTGAATGTCAAATGTTGGTTATCGAATATGAAAAATGTGTTGCGAACAAGCTAAATTTTTGGTGATGTTGGTTTTGGAAAATAAATAATGGACAACTTCCAAGAGATGAGATGGATGAATTTTTAAGGTCAACCAGTGAGAAACACATAGAAATGACGAATCTAAAAAAAAAACATTTTTAAGTCTGGTATGTTAACCAATTTGATAGAAGAGAGCCTGAGTGAAATTGATCAATTAATGCATGATATTTGGAATTGTCGTGAGGACATCAAGGAATGGGCACGGATTTTAGATGAAAAACAAGATTCTAAAAATAAATATATCGAAAACATGCGTAACATTGAACAACTGGCTCAATACATTATTGAACTTTGGCAAAATCTAGAGAAGTTATTACTTGAGGGAATTGATGATGTTGATGAATTTGAGGCTTTAATGAAACTTGGCTTGACTTACATCGAAGAACTTGCTCAAAGAATAACAGACAGCAAACAAAGTTGCACTAGGATAGTTTATCACGTTTCCCTTCTTCAAACTGAAGTTACCAACTTGTGCAACAAATACAAATCCCAATCTAGTGACAAACAACTTTCTGCCAATATTTCTTTTGAAACAAATTATCAGCCATTAACTTCGTCACAACAGTACATAACGATTATTGATGATTCTGATGATATGACTGTTGATGAAAATTAAAATTTTGAAAAATCTCTGGTGCAAAACTATGATTTCTACGAAACTGAAATTCAAACTCAAACTATTGCTTCTGCTGAAAATTCAACTCTTACTGAAATCGAAAATCTTCAGCTAACAACTTTTGAAATTGATGAAAATCTTAATGAAGTTGTTGAAAGCTCTGTGATTGATTTGAATTTAAATTCTCTTGAAAACAAAGACGTCAATCTTCAATTTGATCTTCCTCTCTCAGATTCTGAAAATTTTGAAAATTTAACAACTTTAGATTGTCAACTTGAACGAAATAACGAAGTTGGTAACAACTGTTTGAGTGAGGACGACTTTGATGAGAAAAAACTTCTTGAATTAATTGACGATAAGGTTGTTGGGTCTGAAATTGAAAATAAAATATTTGAAAATTTTGAAATTCTTGTTGTTGAAAACAACAAAATTGCTGAATGTGATCTTAAGCACAATAACAATTTTTCTGAAACTGTTGAAACTCCTTGCGACTTGATCGTTTCAACTGAACCTCACTATGATCACTTGTTTTTCAATGATAAATTTCTGCAGTATATGAACTCTTTCTGGAATAACACTATTTTTGAAAAAACACGATTTCGAAATTTACTGAAAATTCATTTGTTCGGTTTTAATTTTAGGTTTACGAATGAACCTTTAGTCAACAAAATTTCAAATAACATAGCAAAACTGAACAATATTTCTCAAAACAAGTGTAGGGGTGAGAACGATGCACACGTCTCTCAATTTACATCATCTGAACAAGTCAAACTTTGTTTTTGAAACTTTTTCTGAACCCCGGCTCACTGACTTCTCTTTAGTTGCTATAGAAATTCAATTCGATTTTCGGATCAATTATAAGCTCAAAATTTTAAAATTAGCAACTCAAACTTTTGAAAAAACAAAATTTGTTTTTCCAAATCTGAAATGTAATATAAAATCCTTTATGATTTGGTTTTCTATGCTTAAGCTGTGTCTCATAGTCTTAATGAGGCTGATCCATTGGTCCATCGTGGACCAGTTCATCTATTCGATGACTGTATATTATCTGCACGCACATTTGGTAAGTCGCACTAACCCTCTTTTGTACATATGTAAACATTTCTCTTCCGTTCATTCATTGTGTCATGCGTCGACTGTGGCCATACAGTCGAAATCAAGTGTGGAGGGGGTCTCATTTTCATTCTTTTTTGCATAGTTTAAGTTTGCATTTTTTCCCTTTCTCTTTTTGCATTTTTTTCCTTTTCGAAAAAAAAGGAATATCGCATTTCTATTTACTTTTAAATAAGACATGATGGAGTTAACATACAATTTTAGTTGTTCGATTAAAATGTGGAGATTTACTTTTCTTAGCGGATAACAAAAGGAAAGTTTGAATTATGAGCAAATTTGGTGTAACTGGTATATTGGTAGATTCGTGGGTGATGAGCATGAAATGTTTTCTGAATTATAATCCGATTAAATGAATGGTTGATTTAGACTACTTGCAATAACATTTTAGATCGTTTAAGTGAAGTTGTGCTAAGATATCCTCACTTAACTCTCTCTCTCTCTCTCTTATGTAAAAAAAAGAATGTATATATATAATAATAATCCAAGGGTATCCAACATTGCTAGTACATCTCGCGTTGGTGTGCAAACCCGCCAAGCTCTTTCTGACACCTTGTTAACAACGTCAGCGTTGGTATATTTTGGTCTCATTTTATGAGTTGGACACCTAAGGAATACCGACATCTTGCTAACAAAGTCAGCGTCGGTCTGCACAATCCGCCAAGCTCTGTCCTAAACTTTCACGGGTAGTATACCTTGGTCTTTTCGGTTAGGTGTTTGTAAATACTAATAACGTAAATATTTTATAATAAAGAGAGAGTAAGCACTTGAAATCCAAGCACACATTTCACTTATTCCACCTAACTTGTTAACAAAAAGGAAGTTGAGATGCCATTTTATGATTGTTGATATAGATTATAGAATTTATTTCATATTTGCACTATGTTTCTACCAAAACAACTGGCCAAGATGGAGAAGTTTGTGATGATAACATGACTTTTGTTTGAAGTTTTGATTAGTAACGGACTCAAATTTGATGGTGACGACCCAAATTTGTGTTAACTCATTCGTGTAATATTTAAAAGTAAATTATCCATTTGTAAATATTCCTTTAAAAACTTGCATTCGTCTTGTAAATATTTTCGAATCTTGCATTTTGTAAATATTTTTTTTTTTGCATTTAACATTTGGATTTTGTGGGTAGTATCCACTGAAAACCCTCACGATACAACACTCTTCCTACTGGAGACACCCAGAGGCTTAACGGCTTGTTGCATACGCTCAATGCAATCGTGCTCCCTACAAAAACGGATTTATCTTAGTTTTTTTGGTTGTTTTATTCGAGGACGAATAAAAAGATAAACGTAGGGGTATTTGATACACATGTAAATGTGTATATTTTATCCGCATATTTATCTTGTTTTCTCTTTGAAATAACTAATACTATGTGTTTATAGTTGTGTTTCTAGATTATTTATGATGAATGGATGAATGCACTTAATTGTTGAAAAGTTTGAAGAGTTGGTGCAAGAAGAGTGTTGATTTTTAGAGCTGGATTAAAGGTTGAAGACCTAAAGAAATGTTGTTGTTCAATCACCTTCTGCTGTAATGCTTTTCCATAATGATCATTTGGAGTTCTTATTCATTCTCAAGGCAATTGGAGTTGAAGCCCACAACCTATTTTCTTTGCATGTGTTCATGTTAGCTCATTTGCAAGGCCTCTCATTCTACAATTGCGTTCACACTGGCTTATGTGTTATTTAAGATAAATCTTTTATCCCACATTATGTAATGAGCCTCTTAGTCTTGGCCAATGCAACTATAAATACATTGTATCTCATTCATGTAAAAACTCACTTAGTTTTATTCTGTAATTCTCTTCTTGGAATAAAGCTCTTCTTCTCCCTTTCTATTTACTTTTTATTGTATTTTATTTATGTTATATATATTCTGTTTCTCTTCTTCTTTAGCTATGTCTAGCTAATCTCCTTTAATTGGGGGTGATGACGCTGGATTAGATTCAATATGAATCACATAGCCATAGAGATTAGAACTTCATGTATGTAGATCTAGATCCGAACCTTCATACTCTGTGTCATTTAAGGGTTATGCTCCTTCACAGGGTATATTCGAGTTCGATCTAACGTTTATCGGATTTAGATCTAATATTTAGGGTTTTTGAAATTAATTAGTGAATCTGTCCTAATAGCCTATGGTTGTTTAAGAGCCCAGCTCCTACATAGGCTATGCTTATTGTTATTTACTTATTTGTTTCTAAAAACCTAATTATCGTTGATTCATGTTTGTGATAGAAACATGAATTTGATCTATATTTATTTGTTCGCTATTGATGAGTATGAATCCAATCTATGTCATTTTCCCCTAATTGATTTCTCATATTATTAAAAACTCGCTTTTTCATATATTTTCTGTGTTTTCAACCAATCAAAATTTCAGAATAACTTGATTGGATTTATTAGTAAAATAATTTTTGGTCCCAGAGTTTGACACCCTCTACAACAACTCTTGTTGTTTAGGAAAGCCGAACGAATTAAATCGTTGTTTTCAATTGTTTAATTTGTTCTCAAACATAAATGCAGGATTTTGAAGGCTCATATATTCTCATCTTTGTATATAATGTCTAGTAATTCACCCTTATGGTCTTAAAATAGGATAGAATGGCATAAAAAAATAATTAAAATCCTTCTTTACACTAGATTAGGCTCTCGTATGTCAATTCTAGTTAATTAAAAATCTTTTCTTTTTATTGATTGTAATTAGCACATATTAATACCTATTCAATCTTAAAAGTGCATATATTTCAAATGCTCTAAATTAACTATATTATATACCAAAATTATGATGCTTGATGACACGAATCCACTAGTACTGTTTGTTCGATTGCGTAGATGGTATGACTAGAAAATATGTTTGCAGATTAACAAAAGTGGGTCGTCCATTTTAATCCAATAGTGAAAGAATTAAGGTATGATTATTGGATCCTAGGGATATGAAGATGGTGGCAAATAGGCAGTTTTAGTGGTGTTTGATCTAACAAGCAATGTCCAGGTTCATCCAAATCGATGAAAACAACAACGTTGGTGGGATTCTAACAGAAGTAGTTGGGGTTGAGATTTAGGGTTGCTCCAGGTCGGCGACGACTTCAAAAGCACGAAGGTGGTGGTCAATTGTCTTGTGATCGATTGTGGTAATGGCAACAATAAGCAAAATAAGAGGCGGCTGAAGTGTGTAATCGAAGACATTGGGGGTTTCAAATTGTTGTAGCTAAAAATGCTTAAGCCAATGGAAAATAAAAATAAAACTAATAATTAAATAGTTATGTTAACTTCAAAGGTTTATACCTTTACATACATACTTCATTTTACATGCAATATGTTGCATTGTGGTCGCGGCTAAATGAGGAAAATTTAGTATTATTTTCCATATTTTGAGGCACTTAAGAAATGTGTTTTATTTTGTTAAATAAATTATACATTGTTCAATATGGCGATGTTAGGCTCAGACAATTTGTTCCTTAGTAGCGAGTCATATATGATTTAGCAATAGTTGGCTTTGACATCTTATTCCATAGAGAGTCTCTTACGATTGAATGATAGTGGGTTAGGACGTTGAGTTTTCTCATACAGAATCATTCGTGATTTTGTGAAAAGTAGACTAGGACATTGAGTTTCATGGTAGCGAATCGTTTACGATTTTGACGATAGTGGGTTGGACCATTGAGTTTTTCAGTGGGAGTTGTCCCTGATTTTGATGATAGTGGGTTGGGACATTGAGTTCCCTAGTAACGAGTCATCTATGATTTTGGAAATTATGGGTTATGCCTGGGACATTGCTTTCTTCAGTAGCGAGTCGCTTGGGACTTGATGATTGTGAGCTAGGGCTTATAGTTCCTTAGTAGTAAGTCAAACACGTTAGAAATTTAAGCTCGGTCATGTTATAGTTAGTCATTAGTATACAAGTTAGGATTTTGGGTTTGAACGAGTACGTACAAATAGATATTGGTTAGTTTTAGTAAGATCTTAATATATATTGCCACTATAGTATTTTATTTTATTTAGCCGACTTATTGGCTATAGGTGACACATTTTAAGATATGGTTTTGAGAATAAGTGTGTTTCGCTAGATTATTGGTATCATACACTTATATGATATGTTCCACTCATCAGGTGTATGCATGACCCCCTTTATCATTTTTCTTCTTTTTTAATTCTACTCTAATAGGTCGACAGAGTGGACTAGTGATGAATTAGAGGCATGATATTATGATGGAGATGAGAAACTACTTCTAGCTATCTATTATTTTATTTCAATTGCCCCCAGGCATCAAATTGTTTTTTTTTTTGTACACAGAAATGATATAAGTTAAGTTCAATTGACATTGCGTTATTTGAATTGGTCTATAATTATTGTATTATTGATTATTATATTTCGTCCTTCCTCTGTGAGTTTCAGAAAGTGTATTATATTGTAGATAACTCTATGATATGTTATTTGATTTATTTTAAAAATGCTTCATCATTTGCAATATCCATAATGCTAGTTTCATTTTATTCGTGGGTTGGTCTATCGTGGATGGCGAGTTATGCACAAAACCATTTTATTTATACTTATCTTTAAAATATTTATTATAAATCTATTTACTTTATATGTGCAATTAGAAGGGGTTAAAAACAAATGTAGTTAACACGTTGTCACAACAAATTCATAACCATTGAACTTATGCTATCTTTAAAACATTCGTTTAAAAATCCACATTGATATTTTATTTAGTTTGATAGTTGAATGATTGAACATACAATTAACAAGGATTTCTTATAGAAATCAGGATTTGTATACTTAACTCATTTTCGACATTATCAACCTAATTATTCCCCGTTCTTTATTTAGAGCATGTAACCTAGAGCACTAGTTGTGAATCAATGTCTTTCCTAAAGGCTTCATTCTTTAGTATCAAAATAGATAAATGTACTTCATTGGCTTTTAGTGTTAATTGTAGTATTAATGAATTTCAAAAACAAGTAAGTAAACAATATGATTAACATGTTTCCAACATTCAGCTTCACTATTTCTCAGCCAAAAGGGAACCCGATATGTTATAGCCATATTGCCCGATCCCTACTCAACATTAATGTTTACTCTTACAAATAGATAAGCCTGCTTCACCGACTTACTAGTGTTAAGAATTTTCTATACTTTTCTGCAAAATATATATATATACCTATTTTAGAAATACATGTAAATAGGTTTGAAAATTTCTTTGAAAGGACTAATGGAAAACACTAAATGTGTAACTCATATTTAGATACATAAAACCTAAATAGTTTGTTACATCATTTCATATGTCGTTAAAAGTTTTTTAATAGCACACTGAAAAGCATGATCATTGTGACCATTTTTGACACTTACACAGATGGTTTAAGACTTAAACTTTTTATGGTAAGTACTACCATTAGGATGATTAAAAATCATGGAAAGAAACTCTTAAGAATAACTTTCCATTTATATATTAAAATTTCCAAAATTGACGAATTCAAAAATGTACTTATAACGATTATTCTTGCTTTAAATACATCCGAATTTACTTCAATTTAACACATAAGTTAAACAACCATTTAAACATCAAGGCCATGCCACATGTTTAAGAGGAAAACATAGGTAATGTTATATAATATATAAAGTTATCACTTATTTTCAAAAGCAGGTAGGGTCCAAAGTTTATAACTTCACCTGCAACTTAATATTTTCATATAACAAGTATATATACACTCGTGTGTAATATATACAAATCAAAAGTGAGGTAACTTACTTATACACGACAAACCCAAACATAAAGCCAAAAGAACCAAGGAACTTCCTTCTTCCATCGCTATAAGTTGTAAGATCTGACCTTTAGCACTTCCAGACCAAGGCATACCTTCCTCCTCCTCCTATTGCTCGAAGCCCCTCTTTGTCTCTCTTTCTCCCACTGCTTACTTGTTGATCATGATTTTATGGGCCTAAACCCAAATTTTAAAGAGCTTGAAGATGATTTGGCTAAGACTTGAAAAAAAAATAAAGAGTGATTTGGTGGATTAGTGCTTAAGCACTTCTACCATTTTGATCCTCCTACTTCATGTTAAGCTTTGTTAGTTAGTGATTTATTCCTAAGGGTATGACTCTCCTTATATAGGTTTTTCCAATAGATCATAACCACTTCTTACCTTCCCTAAAAATGTCAAAAAAGTGTCTTCTTTTCACATTTTAACTTTACACTTCATTTTCAATACTTAATACTTAGGACTTTTGATTTTTTTTTTTTTCATTATTCCTTTCACACCTAACTAGGTATGTGTAGGATGCTTCTACAGGATTAAGTGAACAATATTTTAATTTATAATCAATGTTCTCTTAACTAAATAAGTGTATGTATAATAGGTTTGAACAACTTACGATGCCTAAAAAGTTATCGATAAAACGATTTTCGATCTCGTTATCAATATTTTCCCAAAGAATTTTTTTAATATTTTTCCAAAACAAGTTTATCATCATTAGTTATGATTTACAAAAGTGTTAAAAAGCTGTATGAATAACATTTAATGAAAGGTTCAAGTATTTAAATAATTCATATATTTAAATAAGAAATGTTCGAAATTTTGAGTTATTACATGAATTCTACATAGATCTAATCATATAGACAAGCTAACATGTAATGACAGTTCAGAAAAGGTTTTACTATCAAAAATCATGTTAAATCATGTAGTTCGACCATATAATCTTATACAGAATGGTGAAAAGGCATAAATTATTCATCGATTTCAAAACGCAATCATTTTTTGTGCAGAGCTAACCCAAACAGCAACATAATCACCTCAAATCAAGCAAATAGATGTCTCTATCTTCTAATTAGTGATCTAATCACTAGTCGATAATCTAATTTGATTTAGAGAAAAATTTAGGCGAATTAGGATGGATTTGGGCTAATTAAAGTTTAGATCTGATTTGAAATGAGCTAAAAAGTTCTAATTTGACTCTAAAGCACATATTTATAGTGATCTCTAATTTGACTAATGGATCAACTAATAGACATAATTAATGTAATACTAGCTAGCAACTTTAAATTTTAAACAGACATAGATTTCTAATTGTAAGCCTGGTTTTTTCTATTACGATCACTCTATGGAATGACAGATCGTCATCCTGAAGCAATGGAACTAACTTGAGACCTTAATTTGACTTCAATCAAAGGTTATAATTGAAACCAAGATTGTAAAAATCGCTAGATAGATGTTATGCGGTAAGCATGGATAAGATATTAATCGCGAAGAAGGGATTAATTAGGATTAACCAAAGTTGGGTATTTTAGATAAATTCATTTATTTTGGATAAATTTTTGGTATCTTGCTTAATATTAATCTATCCACAATAGGATATATGTAGGGCTGTTATGGTATTGGTAACCGTTACCGATACGAGAAAACCGTTATCATACCGATACTATTGGTAAACCAAAAACGAATATCGATAATTTACCATTACCGCTGGTAGAATCTTCATTGGGATACCGATAAACTGGTAAACCGTTGGCTGATAATGGTAACTTTACCGATACATACAACTATTAAAGTATTAACACATTAAAATTTTGATAATGATAAAAAGTAATTATTTTTTACTAATTCTAACACTTTAATGTTTATATAAATATTTATAATTATTTAAATTGGTATAGAAAAATTACTTAGCTTATCACAAGATATTTACGATAATATGAAATAATAATTTTGTTAATCTTAAACTTTGAAGTCAATAAAGCTATAAACATTTGCATAAAATATGATAAACTTTCAAAAAAACATAAAGGTTGGAATTCATTAAAATAGTGGAAAAAAAATTAATATGACTGGTAATTTTACCGTTACCACTGGTATTTACATATCTTTACCGCTATTTTACCGTTGGTAATGGTAAAACTTACCGTTACCATACTGATAGCATTGGTATACCGATGCGGCTCGATATTGGTTACCAATGGTTTGGTATTGGTATGGTAATGGTAAATTTACCATTATCATAACAGCCCTAGATATATGTGTTCGGTTGGATTTGGAAGTAATGATGGAGAAAAACTTCTTAAAACAAACAATATGACGCTTACAAAATGCATCAAACCTAAATTGATGCATAGATGGAGTTTATAAATATGTTTATGTGCCTATATAATGCAATAAATCTTATCTAAGCAAACCATCAAAGGCCTAGACAAAAACCTATGCAAGAGCCTAAAAGGATTTTTATAATACTGGCTGAAACTAAATTTTCAAGGCAACTATAGTCATAAGAAATTTGGAATCTTAAGTATGTAAATTGTCATTAAGAGCCATACCCCTAAATTTTAGAGTCATTCGACATCATATGAAATACATAAACTACGAAATGTTACATTTTTGAAGCTTTATGTCATATTAACTACCCAAATATTTGTTCACTTATTAGTTATAATATATACATTTTTCTATTAGAAAGAAAGCGAGCGCAACATGAAAAAAGAGGAATTCTAAAAAATGAGTATAAGCTTATTTACTATCTACCAGATTTTAGAGTTAACTGCTTTTGGCATATTGAAAATGTAAAGAAGAAACAGGAAGACTTGGGTGTGAATCATGGAATACTGCAAAATCAAGGAGAATTGAATATTGAAGTTGAGAATAAATAATGATAAGGAATATAATGGGTGTATATATATATATATATATATATATATATATATATATGTGTGTGTGTGTGTGTGTGTGTGTGTGTGTGTGAAAAGTTCCGCTACGCCTCTTAGGCTCACCTTTATTTTTTCGAAATTTCAACCACTCGTTGTGATTTTAATATTAATTCTCTCTCTTTCCACTATACTATAGTTTTTAATTCAATCGAAAAGAGAAAGAATTTGTTGAGAAGTGATATGCAATGGTGATAAAATATTAATTTTATCGTCTATTAGGTAAAAAGACTTCTTTCTTTTCTTTTCTTTTCTTTTTTACATAAAATTTGTTGAGAAGTGATATACAATGGTGATAAAATATCAACGGTGCACTTGTATAATAATTGTCATTGATTATAAGGTTTTAAAAACAAAAAAAAATTATATAAAAAACAAGTGTATGGCATATGATTTGACATTTGTTCTCTTTTACAAAATATGTTACCCTGAGGCTACGAGCTAAGATTGGTAGTTTACTAATATACTCTTTTAAATTCCATCATTTTTAAATTATATACGAATAAAGCTAAACTTGAAATAATTATTTTTGTCATTTTAACAATAATCATGATCTTTAAATATGCTTGTAGAGCGCACACAAACAAAACCCTCTTTTGTGTATTAAACCCATATAAAACTACGAGCTTCCGTCTCCATCTTTGTACGCAAGCCCCTTTATTTATGGCTCTATATAAAACAGTGTGGTCTGTACTTCTCGGTTGGACCAAAAACAACATTAAAACCCCATCGTTCTCAATTCCTCTCGGTTACCATGTCCACCAACGAACCACAAGCAATAAAGCTGTTCGGGAAAACAATCGTCCAATCAAACAGCAACAACAAATCCACCGATCCATCTTCAACTTCAACGTCGTCATCGTCGGAGGTGGAGGAGACAGCGCCGCCGCCGCCGACAGTGGTACCAGGGAAACCGCTTCCGTGCCCGCGATGCAAGAGCAAGGAAACCAAGTTCTGCTACTTCAACAACTACAATGTCAACCAGCCACGCCACTTCTGCAAAAGCTGCTACAGGTACTGGACGGCCGGAGGTACCTTGCGCAGAGTGCCGGTCGGAGCCGGTCGCAGGAAGAACCGGGTCCCGCCTGTGGCGGCGGAGGACCGGTCCAGGAGGAGCGTCGACGTCCCTGAAGAGATTAATTGAATACTAATGTATTACGTGTGAGATCAGAAGAGAAAGAAATTGCAACTTCTTCAGCCGGCGGTTGACCGATGACTGTTATTTGTTTATTTGAGGGTCTGACTTAGCAAATTGGGAGCATCAAAAGTGTATTTTTGGATGTGGCTTCAAGATAAGAAGAGAATCTTACGCTTTGGTTTCACATGCTATATTAGTTTAAACAGAATTATTGCATATTATTATTAAATAAATTGTCAATTATATATGAAGTATGTTGTACAAATAATAATTATCATCGAAATAAAATATTGAATTCATGAGATGCACCGTATCGTATGAATGAATTATAATGAAAAATCCATAGTTAAATGCATTACACATGAATAAATAAAGTGGGAATAGAAGCTTTGAGCAGATGGACAACTACAGAACAGTTCAAAACAAAATGTAAGGTAGATTGAATTGGATGAGTGATAAAAGCAAAATCTTTTCTTGAAAGTGATCAGAAACAAGCTAAAATGCAGCTATCAAAAACATAAACGGAAATAATAGGAAACAAGCAAAAATGTAGTTATCAAAAAATGAGAGGTGGGTAAGACAAGGCAATCTGTGATTAAAGCTTTCATTAATATCTTTTAACAGCTACTCCATCCACTTTGGAATCTAACAGCCGTATCTTTCATTCTTTGGTTTGAATAAATTCAAACCGATCGTTAGTTTAAGAATAACTCTGGCTCATCACATGTAATGTCTCAGAGGAATTACAATACAAATTTGTATTTCTCTACCGGTTTTAGGATCAAACTTGCATCCTCAACTGAAACATGCTGCTTTGCCTCATTATCAATGCTCCATATAAATAATGTACTTAGCTAGTAAACTACAAAAAGACACTCATATCTAAGCAAGATTTTAGTGAAAACTTAATGGAAACCGCAAACAAATCAAACACTGGGTAGAGGTTTTCCAAATATTTAAATAGCAGTCGGAAGGAACTGTTAACAAATAATTTTCAGCAATGATACAATAACCAAAAGCACAAAACACCACCAAACCAGCACTGGATGCAGCACTCAGGTGCCCCCATGACATGCCAGAATTGGTCAGGCAAATGGGAAAATAAAGTTACAGAGACGATAATGATACATATTTACATCAAGGAACTATCACAGATTGTAGATAACGTACAAAGTAAAGGACTACACATAACATTAACGAGTAACAGCACATGAACTACTTCTATTATTGTCGATATTCAGGGTTGAAAGCAAGGGCTTCGCGGTAGATGAGCTCTTTCATTTGCTCCTCTGAGAGAGCATGCTGTTCGAAGTCAAAACTGAAAGGCATTGTGCATATGGGTTCGTCGCTTTCATCATGCAATGATCCCAGATAAGGATGAGCGAGCGCTTGTTCAACTGCAGGCAAAAATTAATAGATTTAAGTATATATACAGATACATAAACTGTATTCCTATTCTAAAATTGTAGCAGGGTAAAAGTAAAGCTTACAAACCAGCGTCAAACCACTTAAGTTTCTCTATTATTATCTTAGATACTACGTTACCACCAGTGTGTACACATTTCATTCAATAACGGACCATACATAAGAAAATGCTATTTTCTACAAACTAAAACTAAGGCTCTCTCTTCCGCATTGTGCTACAATATGCCACCTAATATCTTAATACTAAATCAAATTCGAGCAACGCTCAAACTTGGCAATAAATGACTTAATAATTATATTTGATGCATTATTATTTTGTGAATTATTAATAGATGAACCAAACTTTCTTCATTCATAACTACAATAAAAAGTTCTTTTAGCTCTATATGTTTTGTTTTCGAGTTGAAATTCAAATTCTAGCTAAATGAACTGCGTTTTGACTACCATACTACATCGCCACACTATAACGTTCAAAGCTCAATTCACATAATAACCACTTCAAATATGGCGTCCTCTTAGTTATTTCAATATGAGTTATTGGCTTAACTTCAACGGTAGACAATGCAACTACAGTTTGCAACACGCTCTTCAAAAGATATCGGTACCAACAAAAGTAAATACACATCCAAAAGTTGACTTCCTTCGATATTTATCTTCAGCATGATTTAAGTTACATTTAACTAAGCAAATTGTAATCCTTTCTATCACAAAAAGCAAGCCCAAATTTTGATGTTCCTTTAAGATATCTGAAAATAACTGATAGCTTCCCAATGAGATTTTACTAAATTAATCATGCAACGACCAGCCAATTCAACATATGCAGTATCAAGCCTAGAATGGACCATAACATACATCAAACTTCTAGCTGGACTAACATAGGATGCTCTTGTTATGTAAGTCTCGTTTTCATCATATATCGAAGTCCTCTCCTTGACGTTGTATATGCAAAGACATTGGTTACTAATTACATTTTCCTTCTTCATGCTAAACCAGTGTATTAAAAAACGCGCCTCAAGGCGAGGCGGTGGCTGAAACGCCTGGAGGCGTGATTCAAAAGACGGTTTCCCCCTAAGGCGTACGCCTCTGTGGTTTGAGGCGTGGAAAGCGTGAAAAAACGCACGCCTCAGAGCCTCAACTATCTGAGGCGTACGTTTATATATTAAAAAGAAAGAAAAACCCTATCGTACCTCATGAATCAAAATCGATTCCTGTTATGGAATCGATTTCGATTCCTTAACTGGAATCGATCGATTCCAGTTAAGGAATCGAAATCGATTCCATAACAGGAATCGATTTCGATTCCTGTTAAGGAATCGAACTCGATTCCTCAATCAATTTTGAAAGAATTTTTTTTGGTCGTCTTTTTTTTTAAAAAAAAACTGCTGTGGACTGTTTTTTTGGTCTGTCTTTCTTTTTTCTGCTCTGTCTTCTTATTTAAGCACTGTCTTGAGCAATTTTAATTATGTGTTAATGTCCAGACTACTTAAAAAATGAGCAAACGGGATTATGTGTTGCGCTTTTTTTTCCCCGAAAGGCTTACGCCTCAACGCGTCGAGGCTTACGCCTCGCCTCATGGACCCGAAAACGCCTCGCGTACGCCTTTTGCGTTTTAAAACATTGTGTTAAACTGATTAAGCATCTTACTGGTGTACTCCTACTCCAGTCTTATCATTCCAATCTTTATATCCCTATAAATCTTCATGTCTACAATTTTCTTCGCTTCATTAAACTCTTTCATTTCACATTCCGTCTTTAAACACAACTTTAATTGATCGATTTCATTCATATGTTTTGAAGCAATGAGTAGGTCATCCACATAAAGTATATTCAGTTTCCAAATGCAAATGTTTGAAATAAACAAAAGCATCTTTTATATTTCTATTGAAGGCAGTACTAAGCATAAAATAATCAAAGCTCTTTATCATTGTCTAAGTGTAGTTCTTCATGTCATAAAGTAACTTCATCAACTTGCAAACTCAATCAAACTTTCCATTTACAATAAACTATCTGGTTGCTTTGTAAATGGTCTTTTCCAAGTCCTTATGTAAAAAAGTTGTCTTCATGTAAGTTGTCGCAACTCCAATCCTCATAAACAACAATGGGATATTAAATTCGAAGAGGTATTCCAAATTATAGGGGTAAACATCTCATTGTATTTTCTCCATTTTCTTCGTAAAAAGCATTTTACTATTGATCCAGCTTTGTATCTTCCATCGCCATAGGCCTTGATATCCACTTACATCTTATAGCTTGGTTTCCCTACGGTAACGGATTTAACTTCCAAGTTTTGTTTTGCAAAACTGCATCTCCTCTTTCATAGACAGATCCACTTTAAACTGTCACTTGACTTGAAAGCATCATCGAAATCTAAAAAATCATCCTACACCATATACAATGCATAGTCAAATTGATCATCAAGGATATGGTTTACATGGTAACATGCTTCATATCTTTAGAAGTGCATGTACATCAACTAATCCAAGTACCCCAAACGTCGCCTTGAGATGAATTATATCTAGTGTCATGAACATCAACCTCGCTCATAGAAGAACCATATAAAATTCATGTGATATCTCATCAATTGCATTCTTGTAATCACCAATAGTAACAACTCCGCTCCTAGATTGAAACTGAGAACAATTTCCATCTCCTTAGGTTTCTCTCCAGTTACGTCTAGATTGTGGAATAAGTCTTGTAAAGACATAAACATAACTAACTCGTCTAAAGCTTATACATAGCGGATTCATCAACGATTACATATCTCGCGTGAATGGTTTCCTTGATCTCAGAGTTTCAAATATGATACATTCAAATGACATTCATATGACCAAACAAATACATTTGAAAATTTTAGATTCCAATCATTACACGTGTTATGAAAGTCAGCGTTAACAAAGCATGTTACAGCACGCTATAACAACAAATAGCGCAGAGCTAGCGTTGTTGTGTTTACAATAGTGCAGGAGTTCCTTATAGCGTAAAAATAGCACGTTATTTTATCAAAGTGCAAAATTGCGCATAGCTCTAAATAACACGTTATTTTATCAAAGTGCAAAATTGCACATAGCTCTAAATAGCACGTTATTTTATTTTTTGTTTTGTTTTTAAATATTTGGATAGTGAATAAAACCCAAAATAGTGTGCTGTTGTACTTATAACGACTCAGAGGAAAACAATGTAGAGTACAACTCAAAAGAAGAAGAAAATGATGATTTTTTAGATGATAATGATTTGATTTGAATGACAAGCTTTAAAAATTTAAAAGTATAATATAATTTGTATGTTTACATTTGAATAATGTTTGGCTTTGTTTATTTGAATCTTGTTATTGTAGACTTTATATATGTTATTTTCATTTGACCTTATTTTCACTTTGCGGTTTTTTCTATTTATATTTTATCTTAGTTCTTATCACCAAAAAAATATTTTATATTTTATGCAAAAAAAAAAATTTATGCAATTTATTTCATCATAACTTATAAATAAGAATAAATTTCATCCGAACTCACAAATATAAGAATAAATTGCAAATTCTTTTAAGATAAAAAATATATAATATCATCAATTATTTTGAATATGCAATATAAAAATATTAACTTTTCTCTAATAAAACTACATTTTATATCAAAAAAATATTTAGTACATGAATGAAATATGGTGGTGCTCGTATTTAAAGTCTTGAACGGTTTGGATATGACGCAAAGTATGAAAAAAAAGTTGAACTAAATTTCAGTTAGGCAAAACATAATCGATTAGTTTTAAAAAATGAACCAAATAGCGCGTGACGCGTACAACGCAAAATAGCACATAGTGCAAGCCTTGTGCTATCTGCTATTGACTACACTAATAAAAGCATATAGGACAATATTTAGAAAATGAATGAAATATGGTAGTGCTCGTATTTAAAGTCTTGAACGGTTTGTATATGATGCAAAGTATGAAAAAAAAAAAATTCAATTAGGCAAAACATAACTGATTAGTTTTAAAAAATGAACCAAATAGCGCGTGATAACGTATAGCACAAAATAGTATATAGTGCAAGCCTTGTGTTATTTACTATTGACTACACTAATAAAAGTATACAGGACAATTAAAATACATAAATAACTAAACTTATAAGCGTACATCTCCATAATTTTCTAGAATTTTCTCATTAATGACTGAGCATGGAATCTAGCTAATAACATGAATAATGCTTGAATTGGGTTCAGTCCAAAAAAATTAACCAGTCTCAAGTGAAAATTTTCAAATAATGTGCATTCTTTCTACAACCCTATTGAACTATGAGCCCATATATGTAGTAAAATGATATTTTTATGTCGCGTCATTTGCAATAATCAGGAATTCTTTCAAGGCATATTCACTGCTGTTACCGGACGTTAAAGTCTTCAATTCACTGTTTGGCTTTCAATAAGAGTTAATCAAACTTTTAAGTTTTTAAACGCTTCCAACTTGACTTTCATGTGTCGGAAACTTAGATAAGTATTCACGATCGATCGAAAATGCTTTAGGTCGGTCTACTTTGGCAAGGAGTACATCTAGTGGCTAAGGTAATCGATTTTGAGTGACAATATTGTTGGAACACTCAAGGCTATGCATAAAAAATGTTGTTTGGTAATATGGTACATGTGTATCGAGTGAGTCACCTGGTATGGAACCAAGTGATCCCATGCGAAGAAGTGCACAAAGAAGGACCGCATGAAGATTTTCCCCCAAACTCGTTGTTGTCGAAATTTACGACTTTTGCAGAAGCGTTTATACCACGATCTTAGTCATCCAAATCACAAAGAGATAGCTTGAATTGAAAACAAGACAAAAATCCAATCAAAATACAAACACAATATATTCCACCCAACCACCCTCTTTATTGATCCACTAAAAATAATTTTGTTTACACTTATTGAAACAAGTCAAATACAATTGAATCAATAACTTAATTGAGAAAATGAAAGAATATGTAGATAACTAATATTGTTGAAGAAGAAGAACCATGAAGAACGACAACTAACCCTTGATCATGTCTAATTTCGATTACATTAATCCAATCCTAAAAGTTACTTATATAGGAGAATAAAAGACCTAGGCAAATATCCAAATTGTCCCTTCAAAATATAACAAATCAGATCTGATATGGCCCAATAAAAAACAATTACGTAGCGGCTCTGACGTCTTGAATAATCGACCAGACGTCTGAGTTATGTCTCTGGAAATTCCAGAGACATTGCTCAGAAGTCTGGTGCATACCCCCAGACGTATGAGCTGAAGCACTTAGCAGTTCTGGCATCTTCCTCCATATCTTCCTTTTCCAAGCTCCGATTTGCGAACCATCTCCTTTACCATAAAACTACTTCCAAAACTAACACACATCGTTGACTTTAATGGTCAAATGATTTAATATCATAAATATTAGCACTCCACCTTAATATGAAATCACATCAGCAAACAAGTCATCGCTAGCTCTTTCACAAAACACCAAATCTCAATCAAGCTACATTACAAACATTAGCCAACGTTTGCAAGTAATGCATATCCCTCATGAGGTGCACCACATAAAAGCAATCTCAAAAACATTTGTAATACCATAAAAATCTCCATCTTATCTCCATGGATTTTCCAAATCAACACCTGTCTATCACTTGACCTGAGCTTATATCGTGATCATCCTGGATCTCTCGAGCATCATCAATATGAATACATCTGTCTGAAATATGAACCAAATCATCAAGGTATTGACGAATCAAAGCAATCACCTTCTTATCCATCTTTCATTTTCTCCCATCTAAATTAGATAACTTCTCATCATCTCCATCAATCGAATCATGAAGATCATTGAGGCAAAGAACATCCTCCAACTTCTCCCATCAAAAATAGTCATTTTCTAAAATGAAATCATATTTGATATCAAAAACATTTTTTTCAAACCAAAATCACTTTAAGTTTTGCGGTGATCCGCTCTAATACCAACATTGTGGAAATTTATGACTTTTGCAAAAGCGTTTATACTAGGATCTTAGTCACCTAAACCACAAAGAGATAATCTGGATTGAAAACAAGATGGAATGCAATCTAAATACAAACACAAAATATTTCACCCAAGTACCCTCTTTATTGATTTACCAAAATAAACAAATTACAATTGAATCAATAACCTAATTGAAAAAGGGAAAGAATGACTGATATTGTTGAAGAAGAAGAAACATGAAGAACGACGGCTAGCCCTTGAATTCGATTACATTAATCCAATCCTGAAAGCTGCTTATATATGAGAACAAATGGCCTAGGCAAATATCCAAATTGCCCCTTTAAAATATGACAAGTCAGATCTGATATGACGCAATCAAAAGGAGTATAAACCGACTCAGACGTCTGGAATAATCGACCAAACGCCTGAGTTAAGTCTCTGGAAATTCTAGAGACATTGCTCAAACGTCTGAGCTGAAGCATTCAACAGTCTTGGCATCTTCCTCCATGTCTTCCTCTTCCGAGCTCCGATTTTCGAATCATCTCCTCCATCACAAAGCTGCTTCCAAAACTAACACATCGTCGGCTTCAATGGTCATGTGATTTAATATCACAAATCTTAACACTAGTAACTCGACAATAACTGACCAGAAGTAATCTAGTTGATTGTTTGCAATCAGTTTGATTGAATTGCAATGCATGGTTACATTATGGTATTGTATAGTTTGATGTATTCCATCATATGACGTATGACATGTGCAAGTACTCACAACCGATTTCAAAATCACATGCTATTGTCAGGATTGAAAAAGACAGTAAAAACGTATTACGAGTACCATGAGACACATTCCTATATGAATGGAATAGCATTTAGGAAATCCAAATGAAAACTTATTAATGTAATTGTTGGTCGTGATAACGAAATTGACCAATTAATGTAAAACAACAAAAGAAACCATAAGAGACTGGCACAGTTTAAAGCGATAATAAGATGGCTTTTTGATTCGTGACTTAGTGACTCCTAAATCACACGACGTGATTTTATGATCGATATGGTAACTGTGTAACTGTGCTTTTACTATTATCACACCATTATCAAACATTGATAATCAAGAATGAGCAAAAATGGTTTATCAATCACTGTGTGATTTTATTTTAGTAAAATTAATCAATTGTTACTTTACAAGTAATACATATTTCAAGATAATTGATGTTTTTTATGATAATTTGCTTATCTTTCAGTTTTCTTACTCTGATTTTTGAAATTTCAACGTATTTGCAAACTACGTTGCATCCATCCAAAATCTTACAAAAATTGAAATATATGATAATACAATGAAATATATGTGAGCAGATCAAGTATACTAATTAAAATAAATTTGAGTAATCTTCTACTAAGCTGTAAATGCACAAAAAATTAATTACTTCTTATCTTATAGTATATTTACAACTATTGGGCAATGGTAACCAATTTATCGTGATAATCATCTCGATGTACCATATTATTAGTAATGATTGTGATTTATGATTTTCTCTACTAATTAGATTAATATGGTAATGATTTTTTCCTATTAGTAACAACAGTTGTCGTAATGGCCCTACTCTCATTGCACAAGCACAAACCTATATAAAGATTGAGCAAACAAAATATATTTTGGGAACGAGTCACACAAACGTATATATGTTTTTAGTCATAGTAGCCAAACAAAATGATTGGGTGTAATGATGATCCATTCAGATATTCCATTATGTTGCTAATTGTAACAATCCGCATCTTAATAAGCCTAATTTTTCGACCAAATTGAATCCAAGTTCATTAAGGTATGAATTGTTGGTGTCTATAATTTGTGATAAACATAAGTATATCAAAGAGTTATTTATACGAACTCACAGCGGAATAATAAAATATATATCTGTTAAGGCTACCACCTCGAAACTAATAGTATTCCTTAGGTATATATTCGCCTTGTTGGTGCTTAACATGAGCGTATAAATAAATATTTCCAAAAAAATAAAGGGCTCCAATGCTTAAAATGTATAAATAAATATTTCCGTAGAATTTTTACATAAGTTCATCCAAAAATTTCTAATTGCAGAAACAAAAAATTACAAATAGAAATATAAATACTCTCGTTAACCAATTATATATATATATATATATATATATATATATATATATATATATATATAAAGTAAAGCATAAGTTTTAGAAATAAGTAAATAAACGACAATTGTAACATAAATACATATGGTAACATGCAATAAATTATATGTTACCATATTAATTATAAATAAAACGCTAAAATACATATAATTTAATAAATAAAGGAATTGATGGAAAGTTACAATAATCAAGCCAATCTAAGTGTAAACCCCTTTTAATGAATTTAATTACAAACACCAAATATGACCTTGATGAAGGAAATTACATAAATATGTTAAATTAATTTTGTAACGTACAAATAAATGTCATTAACAAATGTCCAATTTGAATATAAAGGACATGATTTCAATAAGTACACTTATGCTTGCAGCATATACATTAAAAGAAATGTATCATGCAAACATTCATGGTAAAATACATATTAACTGCAATTAAAGAATTAATTCAGTAGTTATATTACAGCTTATCTACAACATAAATATGCCTTTTCATGTCACATTTCCATTCAAAATCTTTCCAAATTATTCTATAAAAATGCGTATTATTCAAAATTCCATTTATGAAGAAATGTGGGTACCAGTAAACAAATTCGTATATTAGTTGACACAATAGTGTTATCCATAACAACTATATCCAAACATCTATTATATGCATAAATAATACATACTTCATATCATGTAATTTTAAATATTTTGTCATAGCTCAATTTTTTAATACATGATAAGCATCTTATTATTCTACACTTCAACTGGATTAGACTTTCTTGAATCGCAAAAAATGAATAAACAAATTAGATATTGAAATAATGAGACTGCCCAAATGTAACAGATATTGAATGAGTAAAATTATCTTTATCATTGTTTATGTCTGAATGTCCGGCGACAAATAAGTTGTATTGATATGAGTACTAACCTATATGCCTTCTATACGTATACAAATTAATTTAGTGATTAATTCTCTTCATCATTCTAATATGAGTAAAATTCTCTTTATCATTCTAACGTTTTGATTAATTCTGAAAGCTTGTTGTACGTATCATATGGGTTGGGTTTTAATTTTTATTTTATGATCTTTTTATGGTGCGGTATAGACAAAGTTTTAAGAAAATTAGTTTACCATGACAAATTTAGCATCTTTCCTGCATAACCAGTGAATTTTCTTAATTGATATTGATTTGAATCTTATGGGCCATATTAGAATTTAGTGATTGAAACGATTATATACAATTGAATTTGGTCACATAGACCTTTAACGGTTGGCATTGCTGATCCTTCATTATACAAATCATCTTTGAGTTAAAAAAAGTAAAGTTTGATATCCTTTTATCACATTTTCCTTGCCTCAAGTTAATGTTTTCCAAATTAATTTGCTTAGTTGATGTTTAGTGAAGGATATAAAGAAACGCTGCATATTTTTCATATGCTTAAGTAAGAAACGCAATAGACAACTAATATACATATAAACACTGTTTTTATGCTCTTTTTTGTTGTGTAGGATAGATAACTATTGAAGTTTCAGCAAATCTAGCTGGCAATGGAAAATTTAGCATATTTTCTCTGTATCCATTGAATTTTTTAATTGATTCAGCTACCATAGTGATTTGTCGGCATCATTTTAGTTATATTACTCAATTTTTCTATCTTCAATCAAGTAACGCCAAACTATAGTAATTTTCTGCACAAAAGGTTTATATAGCATTAATAGTTGATTATTCTTCCCTATACTCAAAATCTTGCATCTTCCTACTATCATAATGCAAATTATAGTATACTATATCTCGAATATTATATCACATATCCTTGCGTTAGATTTCCTTAAATAAATTATTTCTTAAGATTGGCTTCCCTTAATTTCACCATGTTTCCTTAACATATCATTGCCTTTTATCCTTGCAATAATCAATATATTTTTAGAGTTTCAGTTCATAAAAATGTACATTAGTTAGCATTTTGAAAACGATTATGAAATTACGTTATTCATGAATATATTAATTTTTTGACAAGAGTACCATCGAAGGTAACTTTTACTGCTTTTACAATTATTTATATAAAAGAATATTGTCATTTGTTATAGCCAAATGCAACTAAATTATATGTTACTAATACTGTATTGCATTTCTTTAACCACATCATTCCCTGATGTTAGATCTCCTTAACTTTATTTTATTTCCATATGATATTTGTTATTTCTTACAGTTTTAAATGATCAACAGTAAAGTAATTGCATTCACATTTAAGAAACTAATGTGACAATTAGGCATAATTATGGATTGTTTTCTATAAAAAGCTTTGTTAATTTAGCACCAAGTCAGTATGAAACAAATTCAATCTCATGGGTAACTGACTACCTGCAAATCAACTTCAAATTCATTTTTGGTTAATGCATATTTTTTTAGTAGAACAATAAATGGTATTACAATTTTTGATTCAATAGACAATTGTAATTTAAGGCAAGAAGATCCAATTACATATTATAAAAGAGCAACACACTAAATTTACATTACATACTACTTAAATCTTGGTGGACCAAATGTAGAAAAGTAAATTTTGTGCAAATAGCATCCTATAAAATTATCACCAATTATTGTAATATCAATGAATATTAAATGTTTACACGTGTTCATATTGAAAAGATGTTAACAAAAAAAGAATTAATTGAAACCCATAATTTAACAAGTTTGAAAAATAACAATAATGAAATAGATGTATTTATAAAACATTTTGTGGCAGCAGAACTTCTACGAAAAACAAGTCTAATTATTTAGGTTGAGTGCCTATGCAACATAGATTTTATGTTGAGACAGTTGACCATACTCATATTTCTATCATTATTGTGTTCAACCAATGCAGATTAACACATATATGGTTGTTTAATTCATCATTTCGTACATATATCTTTTCATCAACCCAATAGAGATACATAAAATTTGACACTGTTTATACTACGTGCAAGCTGCACCTACTCGCTATACATGCATCATTTACTTCTTGCTATAAAATTTAGTTTCTACAGTAGAATCCTAACACATACATATATCACTTACATTATATATTTTGCTATTATACGATATGTTCTCACCGCTTATTCATAAATGCAAATTACAACACTCGAAAGTCTATGCTTCCGTGCATCGCACGGGTTTCCACTCGTATATATATATAAAGTAAAGCATAAATTTAAGAAATAAGTAAATAAACGACAATTGTAACATAAATACATACATATGGTAACATGCAATTAATTATATGTTACCATATTAATTATAAATAAAACGCTAAAATACAAATAATTTAATAAATAAAGGAATTGATGGAAAGTTACAATAATCAAGCCAATCTAAGTGTAAACCCCTTTTAATGAATTTAATTACAAACACCAAATATGACCTTGACGAAGGAAATTACATAAATATGTTAATTTAATTTTGTAACGTACAAACAAATGTCATTAACAAATGTCCAATTTGAATATAAAGGGCATTAACTGAAGGTTAAAAAAACAGTAAATGATGCTTAATAAACATTAACGAAATAAGAAATTAAATATATTAAACATATAAAATAAAAGGAAAGTTACATGAATACTAATAAATGAACTTAAAAGACGCAATAACTTACAAGGTTAAAATTATGTGGCCTAAATAATAGTCTGCGACCGATTGTGAATTTGTTTGTCTAGCCTAATGCTTAGATAATTTTAAATGATTTGGTTCAGTACGGGTTGAGATGTGAGGTTAATAGTGTTACTGAACATAAATCTGCCCTTCGCAAGAGGCTATCAACATGTATATATGCTACTAATGTAGAACATCTCCAGTTATAGGACATGTGAGGAAATACGTTCACATATGGGTCTAGAGAGTTCGCCTTGGATTTGAAGTATTAAATGACAAGGTACCTTTAGGATGATCAAAGGGTTTACTTGGGAGTTGCGGTATTAAATGACCGTTGGATTTGCATCTCTCTATTCAAGAAATCTTAAATTACCTACAACGATGCTTATTTGAAAAGTGGAGTCTACTTCAATTCCAAATCGAAGGCATTAAGCAACGAGTGCATTTTCTTCCACTTGCATTAGACAAGTCTAAATAGGATTTGGATTCGGAGGTCGACGTTATGTTAATGTTGTTGGTTAACTGATATGTATGAAGTGGGTCGGGCATAAATCATCCACCAACGGTCCTGAGCATGGTTGTTACGGCGGTAAGTCAAGTTGAGTCGACAGAGGTCCAGCTAGTCGAGTCGAAAGAGATCCACCTAGTCGATTAGTCGTAGACTAGTCGACAAATATATTGTTGCCACTAAAAATTGTCAATTCAAATATATTACTACTAAACAAAAAATTGTCAATTCAAATAATAGTCGATCGACTTTCGATACTTTGACAAAAGCTAGGGTTCAAAAAAAAATCTGTTTGATACTTGGTATCGATCTTTTTCAATTCAACTTTCGATCGATTTGGGTTTTTTTTTTTTGGTACTAGGAATCGACCTTTTTCTGTTCGTTTTTTATGTTCGATATAGCAGGTATCGATAACTGTAGGTTTTTTTTTTCTCTGTTCGATACAGCATGTATCGATAATAGTAGGGTTTGAAAAAAAATCGTTTTTGAAATGGACCAATAGGCCCAATACCAAACCAGTCAACACCCATAAAGACCTAGTCTAGTCGACAAATTTCTACCCAAGCACCCGAAATTCAAACAAAAAGCAAGTCAAGTCTTCAAGTCGATGGCCCGATCACGACTAGTCAACTAATCGTCGACTAGTTGGGACCATTCGAGCATTGTGATAACAGTGATCCTGGGTTATCATTAAAAAGACTTGGTTAAGTCTGTACATATTCCACTTTCTACTGGTGTAGAGTCCGTATAGGACATGCATTAATCTTAAATTTGGGTTTGCTTATTTGTTTGGTTGGAGGTTGGTTAGTTGATCTTTAAATAAATCTATGGTTGTGATAGTAATACGACTAAGTAAATTATAAAGTCATATCCACGAGTCAACGACCTTTGTAATTAGGACTGGTTGACCATCGATTACATTGTGAAGGGTTTCCTTTTTAGGAGTATAGGGACGCTAATATACATGTGTTACGCATGCGCACGCGATGCTTATACCTCAAGTATGTTAGATATATCATATGCATATGTGAAATTAAACATGTATTTTTTACCAATGTTGTGAATAAAATATGCAATCAGCAGAACATTATTCTAACCCTCTCTTTATTACAACTCACAGAATATATTTAAAGGGACATGATACTAGTATAATGATATGTCCATAAAACGTATACTTTACTCACACATTTAATCTTCTTTTATTAAAAAAGAACACTATTGTATTTTTTACATGTTTTGACCAATATAAATCATCATTCACTCATCCACATTTGACCAAAACGGTAATTTTATGTATGCATTAATCTTATTATATGCACATTTTAATTTAATTTTATTGAAAAATTAGTGCAAATTGAATGAAGTTGCATATGCAAGGGTGGCGCAATGAAAATGGATGTCTAGGTCTAATAACAGGCCCAAATTCGAGTCATGTCTTGCACATATTTTTCACAAAAACTAGTATTCGAGGATTATGGATGTCATGAGTAACGGAAAGTTTTGGTAGCATCCTAAAATATATTAAAGTTTTAAACTTGTATAATGCCCTATTATGATCAAGGTTTTAAATCGCATTCATCTAACCCGAGATAAAAATAAGATACTTACTCTAAATTCCCGAAATTGACAGCTTTACTAGTTATTAGAGTTTAAATTCCATTCATTTTAACCGAGATATCAGCTCAAGATTTTCTAAAAAATCTGAGATTTGAAACCTTACTTCTTATTCATTCATGATGATGCATAGTTGTAGCCCTAAAACTAAAAAGAACTCTTCTCTTTAGTGGCTTCTTAAACCTTTTATTTATGCAACTTTATTTTCATATATATTTTTTATGTTATGTCATTTTATTTTATGCTTATATTTTATCAGGCAAGTAGATTAAACTTCCTTAATATAAATTAGTGTAGATTTACTTTTATGTGATTAATTAGCTCTCTTTTTTCTTTAGCTAGTATATCCTTTCATTTTTTAACGTTGAAATCCACTTTTGTTGAAATAAATTCAAGGATGAGAGGCTAAATCTCTTCATTTCAAAATTTCGGTAAAACACTGTTGAAAACCTAAGTGGCACTGCAACATAATTTGTATGTCGTACTGCAGTTGTATGTCGTTTTATCGTACTGATTGCGGTACCAATTGCAATCGTAATTTGTCGTATGACATAACGACAATTGGAACATAAGTGGTACTACAATTGTAATTTGTATGTCGTACTGCAATTGTATGTCGTTTTGACCAGTGGTATACTGCAATTGGTGCTGTCAAAAATTCAGGTACGGTTACAGTACCTGAACATAAGTGGTACTGCAATCATAATTTGTACGTCGTACTGCAATTGGAACATAAGTGGATTTCGATTGCAGTACAGCAACATGTCGCACTGCAGTTGGAACATGAGTAGATTTCAATTGCAGTACAACAAAATGACATACTGAAAAATAATTTGACAGTACCTGAACATAAGTGGTACTGCAATCATAATTTGAATGTCGTACTGCAATTGTATGTCATGCTGCAACTGGGACATAAGGATGAGAGGTAAAACATTCAAGTCAAAAATATGACACATACTTGTTGACATACAGTAATTGTATGTTGTGCACTTGCGGTATTTTATTACTAAAAAAAACTGGCTGTTTTCTAATCGTTATAAATCTGTTACAGATATACAAGACAGAAACGGCATATCTTTTCATTGATGCTCTGCATTGACAGACAGACAGACACACTCGCACACGCACACACACATACATACATATGTGTGTGTGTGTGTGTGTATCCTAGAAACAATATTGATTCGAAAGTAGCCTTAGTCGATATGTATTTTTAGTATACTTGTATTTTTATGGTCGTATCACCAACGATCTGTATTCTAGTAGACTTGTATTTTTATGGTCAAAAAACAAAGTCCACTAAAGTGTGGGGTGTTACACTAATTATTATATATATGTAGGTGGATGGGTTAAGCACAATGTGGTAGACATGTCTCATCTCACTATTGAGAAGCACGTCGGGCCCTTTGATCCACTTAGAGTTGCTCATCAGGTCACATTTTGCGTCTTGTTTTATTTGAAGTTTCAGACATTTTAACATTTTACCTAACAAAGAAACTGAGTATTTGTTTACTTGTATGAGAGATGGTGACTATTTTATTTTATATGTCTATTCTTTTGGGACAATTAGTACTTAATCATTAGTTAATAAAGATAATTAGCACATACGTGTTAATCAAGAAAATTAATTTATAATTGATTAATCGATTAAAAGTTAATTATTGTTTAATGACTAACTATTATTTAATTATTCATTTTAAATGTTGATTAATAGATTGATACTTTCATCTAATACTAAATGTATTTGACCATTTGTTTTTCTCCCTTATGATGGTTATATTCACGAGCGTTAGTTTTTTTCTTTTACAAATCTTATATGTTTAATCCATTCAAAATCAGTGTAGTCAAGGCGAAAAAGCCCCAAAAAGCCCCAGGCTGGCGCCTAGGGCTTTTTTGGGCACCTTGAGCATGACTTTTGCTGTTTTACAGCAAAAAGAACTGCATTTAAAAAAGGGCATCATAAAACTCCATTTTTGGCTTTTAAAAAGTGTATATAAATGCAATATTGAGATTAAAAAAACTGCATTTGTCCAAAATTCTGCATTTGTTTAAAGAAAAACAGCATATGTTTTTAAAAAAAAAAATGCACTGCACTTGTTTTAAAAAATAAAAAACTGCATTGCACTTGTTTTAAAAAAAAACTGCACTGAGTGATTTTTTTTTAAAAAAAAAACTGCACTGCTTTTTTTTCCAAAAAACTGCATATGTTAAAACTAAAAGGAAAAAAAAAAAGCATTTGTTCAAAACAAAAATCTGCATTTGTTCCCCAAAAAAAAAACTGCATTTGTTTAAAACTTCAACAAAAAAACTGCATTTAAAAAAAAAAAAATCTGCATTTGTTAAAAAAACAGCATTTGTTTTAAAAAAACCGCATTTCTTCAACAACAAAAAAATCAAGGCAATTATACTTGTTTAAAAAAAACAGCTGCTGTTCAAAGAAACGAAAAAAAAAAAATCTTACAGAAGAACAGCAGCTGAAGGCTCGAGCTTCAGATGATGTCGATCAGTCAATATTCGATTGGATGAGAGCAAATTTTGCAGTTGATTTACTTGATGTCGATGTCGTCTTTGATTGTTGTTGCTCTTCTTCTTTTTTTACTGTTCGACGTATGAAAATGACCTAGCCAGCTAACCCTAATTTATTTCAAACTGAGCTCGATTTGGGCCTAAACAAAAAAAAAAACTAACTGAAGCGCGCTTTTTTAGCTCAGCGCTTTTTTAGGGCTTCGGCGCCTCGAGCGCTTCTCTGGCGCCTCGATGGCCAGAAAAGCCTTAGGTTGGCGCCTAGGCGAGCGCCTTGACTACACTGTTCAAAATAAAATTATTTGCATGTATATTTTGGTGTTAAAACCATGTTTTTTAATTAAAAAATTTTAAATTTTATGTTACAATATCTTATGATTTTAAATTTGTCGTCCTTCTTGGGCAAACTGAAGGAGGGTAAATTCCAATGATTAGAGGATCGTGAATTGACATTAGCAATTTCCGAGGACCAACCCAAACTTTACCGGCTTATCACCTGGGCCAAAGTTATTGCATTGTTGAACATATCACATGCTCCGTGCTCCGTGCTCCGTCCACGATGTTTCTAATGTTTGACGCAACAGTGGTTACACAAATGCTAAAGAACGGTTGGAAATATAATTCTTACGATGAGTGTTATGGTACACGCTTCGCACGTGAGTTTTTTAAATAAATCTTATGTTTAATTCATTCAAAATAAAATTATTTACATGTATATTTTATGGTTAAAATCATGTGTTTTCAGAAAAAAATGAAAATTTTATATTGCAATAAATTATGGTATTTAAATCCGAATCTTCATTTTTATTATTCGCTAATTAAAAATGAATTTGCATATAATTCTATTTGTTAGATCCTACTTTTAAGGGATACGAAAATTTGATAAAATATTTATAGATCGATGTTTTGGATTTATAAATCAATATCATGTGTAAAATCCTATTTTTAAGCAATATTATGATATAATAATATTTGTAGATTGACATGTTGAATTAGTAAGTGAAATTTATTTCTAAGATCCTATATTTCAGTAATAATAAATTTATAATATATAAGGGCATTTTTGGTAGTTCACGTTTACACCAAAAAAGAGTGACACCAAAGATATTCCAATTATTATTAAATATACTATATATTTCATGCGGGATGCGGCTATATACATAAAATCTGGATAGTTGAATTAAAACTCAATCTCCCATTTGTAGGACTAACATCAAAGTGTGAATAACACTTGAGTTGTTCTTAAACATCAAGATGGGGTCGGTACTTATGTTCCAATCAAGATTTAATATATTTGTTTTTCGTTTTGATTAGTGGTAACTTCAAACTATGGTTTCACTTCGAAAAATTCATAATTTGCAAATCTCAATATTTTCGTTGACTTTACCTACAAATATGGTAATATATTATATTCAATATTAGTATAAATTTATAGTACTTAGTTCAAATTACAGAACGCACGTTTTGATGGGAAAAAAATATACATCACAGAACAAATTTAACACAAAAATCAGTTATTTGAGTCAGCCAACTTAGTTTTCAATTATTAATTATATAAGTCGGTCCAATTTGTCTTTAACCAACCCAATAGCCCGCTAAACTTTTAATCGTCTATTATGCTCGCAGGTTCCTAGTTCTCATTCGCTTTTACCCAAATTAGTGAATCCTAAATCGGTTCCAGGCCAATAAAAACCTTCAGACCTTTGGTTGAACCATTTGAAATATATAGATGAAAATTTACCTTTTCTCAAACTCATTTCTTTTAACAGTCCAGAATTGGAACATAGTTATTATTGGTATGGTGCAGAACTTTCCTGGAAACATGGACGATAAATAACTACGCCTTTTTGATGTATTGTGCATGTACTAAAAGATTATCATACGGTATAGTTAATTAGACTAGACTAATATTATTTTTATTCTTGGCCAACAGCTATTTATCACAAGTAGTTATTTTTCTAGCTTGAATTGGTACTAGAAGTGTTAGGCTCATTCTTTAAAGCATGCATGTTGAACCAATACTAAAAATAAATTAATAATGGAAATCCAAAACAAAGATTTTATTTATCATTTAATTATAATATCAATAAATATAATGCCATAACAGGTATAGAATATCATCTAACTTGTTATATCAGTTGATGTTCAAACATCTGTTTGTGTTATATTTCAAATTAAAAATCTTACAGCTATTAAATTTCAAGTATAAGATGCCTTAAGTGAAAAAATGAAGAGATATGACATTTCATAATATTTTATTTAGTGTGTGTTGTTTCGGTAAATATAAGATGTTTCGTGTTGATTTCATATTGTATTGTTTACTTTGTTTGAACAATTATTTAGCATATTTTGATCACATTAAACCACAAATGTCTATAATTTAGATCTTACGTCAATTTATCATGTAACTGTATGAATAAATATTTAATACACTAAAAAATCAACGTACATTTATGCACACATAATCAATACAATATAACAAATTGTTTTAAGAATACGTAAGAGGAATTAGTTTTCGTATATATAACTAAATGTGTCCCTTTAAAAGCTAATAGTTGATTTTATGTCTTGGAGAAAGAAAAGATTGGATATGATATTTCATTATATTTTGCTTCATGTGTTATTTTGATAAATACATATTGTGTTTCCGTAGTACATTTATTTCATACTGTATTTTGTACTTCATAACATCTTTTGATGACAACAAAATACAAAGGTCTACATTAAAGATATTATGGCAACTTATCACGTAGTCGGATGAATAAATATTTAATACACTAAAACATCAATAAGAAGTTATTCATACATGATCAATCTTATATTATAACTTTAATAATATTAAAGATAGAACCTAGAGCACAAAGGCTCCCGCACAATAGCTGACTCGGGGAGGTCGATTGTATGCAATCTTTCCCTCACACTACGAAGAGTTTGTTTCCGGACTCGAACTTGGGCTCCCAGATCACCATTCGGGTGACCTTACCATTGCACCAAGGCTCCACCTCGTTTTACGTATATATATATATATATATATATATATATATATATATATATATATATATATATAACATAAAAAGAATACGATCCTCACATAAAAAGAAATTAAGAAGAAAAAACATTATTTAACATTAAAAACAAATTAATTTGTGAAAGTAATTGATGAATATTAATTTTTTATGCTTATTTTGGATCATCAAGAAAGAACAGATTATTAAATGTTTTGAAAGAAAATTGTGCCTTTTGTGCCTTCCACCATGTTTACAATTGTGTCATGTGCATCGTGCCACGGGATCAAAAGGCGTGATCATAACTACGATCTGGAAATGTAATTTTCTTTCATTTATGGCATGTTCATGCCGAAACTGAATGAAGCGCCAGAAATTCAGCATCACAGCCACAATTTGGAATCTTAACTTCAACCACGGTAGCTCAACATTTGTGTAAAATAAAAGGTTAAGAAAGGTACAACATAGCAATGGTACATAGTTACAGTACTAACATGTGTAAATTGCAAACACACACAGATTATATGCAGGCTAAGCTGATACTACCTACACATGAGAAAGGTACAGTGAATGCAAACACATGTCTCATGCATGAACATGGACAAGGGTGAAACTTGATGTTTTCCCAAGTGGGGTCAGCTGAAATAAGTTTTAACAAATCATTACGCACTATGGGAACCACCGAATGTACGGAAATTTCATACAATTAATTGATGAAACGAACAATGGAAAGCAAACGAGAAAAAAAAATGAGGAATAATAACTTTTATCTTTTGCAACATAAAGCATATAAATCATTAGAACATTTCCAAAATTACTGAAAACACAATATGATATGAAAAGAAAATACTACAAATAATTCACTGTTTGTTTTACAAACAAAATCAAAAGGCCAAAAATAGATGCAACTCACTATACAAAGTATAGGATATAATTTTTTTTTTTTTAAAAAAGATGTTATGATTTAGTTGTAAATTCAAGTTGAACAAAGTAATAAATGCAAAGCTATAATATTGTTTATCCCACAGGCCACATCTAAAAATTATGTAGATTGCTAGGCGGAAAGATTGTTATAAGAAGACCATATGTTGTAAACTATGTAGTTTAGCCTCGCAGCTTAAGATTTCGGTAAAGGAATGGGAAAACAGTGCTGCATACACTCACATGTATTTTGATAGTTCAAACCTTGTCAAAACTCTGTCTCTAAGTAAAGGGGACAAATAACAATATTGAAAGAGTAAATTATCTATTATACAAAGCAATGGAGGTGTCTCCTGCAAGAAGAAAAAAAAGGGAAGTTCAGAGGGACCCCTCTGATTATACAGTGGTATAGCCACTAAGCACGGATGAACAGTTCAAAGTTCATGTAAATCCACACTGCCATCTTAAAGGAACTTTCACATGCCAATCAACTATAATAATTTAGGAGATCCCTTGGAAAGGTAGGAAAAGAACTTTTTAGACCTTTAAACCACTGAACATGAATTATTCCGTAAGTGAAGGAGGCTTTAACTTACCGGTTATTCTTTGCCTAGGATCAAATGTTAGCATCTTTTCAACAAGATCAATAGCTGCTGGTTGGACATGAGGAAATTTTTCAGAAAATGATTGGCGTGCATGACGAGGAAGTTGGCGGATATATCTTTTCGCATTTTCATTCACAAACCCTAAATCGGTGTCATCTGGGGTTCCAATGAGCTGCACACAATTTCAAATTAATAATTCAAAAGGTAGCAAAGTAGCATCTAAGAGTGAATGTGCTATTAGAATCTATAAGAGTATTAATCTAAAAAATTACATGCAAGAAACCATCATGTACCCATGATTTCATATTTCAAAGCTGCACACTAAAATGAATGTGACTGTTATTATTTAAAGGCACCGGTGCATGACTTTAACAAAACATGGAGATAATATGTCATTCTCGGCAAATATGATCCATGCAAACAAAGATTTTCACTTGGTAAACATGAATGGCGCATTCTCATTCTGGAAAGAGCCAAAATAATATGCTCAAAATTATCCAGCCACGTAAAATGATGTGATGACTAAACCATAAATTTGGTCAGCATAAAGCACAACGGGCATGGGTTTCTAATAAACATGGCTTACTTAGAGGGCACTGAGGGTGAAACCAATTGTAAAAAAGTAATTTGTCACTTTCATGAGGAAGTCTCAATGATACACAAATATAGAAATTAACATTGAGTGTACTGAGAAATTAAAAAAAAAAAAAAAAAAAAAAACATAAGATAGGAAATTCCATTCAGCACAACCGGAAACTAGTACTCCGAGAATGAGAGTGGCCAATGCAGTGGTGCATAGCATGTGCAGCAAAGATAACAATACACAATCGTAAACGCAGGGTAAAACATGCAGAATGCAAAAATGAGAATTGAATCTGGTATTAGTGGCACATAGCATATGCAGCAAAGAGAATAACCGGGCAATCCCATTTCTGTGCGCGGGACGCGGCCCGGCATCCGTTTTTCCTGCTCCAATCAGGTCGATTCGACCCGCGCGCAATTTGGGTACTAGGTAGGAAAATTCCTGCAAACCCATTTCTGTATGCCGGACGCGTCCCGGCGTCCATTTTGCCTGCTCCGATCGGGTCAATCCGACCCGTGCGAGAATAACAGATATTGTAAAAGACAACCTCACCTCCATTAATAAACGTAGCTGGTGCACATGGTCTCTCCCAGGAAACAATGGCTTTCTATTCATTAGTTCCATAAAAATGCATCCTACCGACCAGACATCAATTGCTGCTGTATATTCTGCAGAATTTAAGAGCAGCTCAGGTGCACGATACCACCTGGTAACAACGTATTCTGTCATAAAATCTGTTTCAGCGGTTGTTCGGGCAAGCCCAAAATCACAAATTTTGAGATCACAGTTGGCATTTAAGAGGAGATTGCTTGGCTTCAAATCTCTGTGAAGGACATTTGCTGAGTGGATATATTTCAAACCACGAAGAATCTGATAGAGAAAATACTGAAATGGAGATGCATGAAGCATAAGTCAGTGAATTAAGTCAATCAACATCTGTATGTAGCAATCTTTTTATGAAATTTATATGCAATTGAAAGGATATGCTGAATCATTTATCACTTTCTAGGTATTTATTAGCACATCACATGATTAGCTTTGGTTCATTTAACTGACCAGAAAAAACCTCAAAATATATAAAGGTTATTATTAGAAAATAAATTTACCATTCAACGATCCAACTATGAATTAAAATATGGATTTATGATTTGCAATTTGCAAATCCATCCATTATTTAGAGAGCATCTATGCCCTTATTTCTTTTTCTTGGAAAATTACCTGACAATGTTCTTCAGATAACCCTTGGTTGGAGCGAATTATTTGATGCAGGTCAGTGTCCATTAGTTCATAAGCAATGTAAACGTCATTAAATGCCTCCCTCTGTGGGGGTGGAATTATATCTCTAATTGCTACAATCTGTATCGATAAAAAGAAATGTAAATTCTTGAATTATAGCAACAATCACATGATTAAATGCTAGTCATCCTCCCATGTGTACAAACAGTGCAGCATATCAATAAATTTTGAACTAACATCAGAGGATAAATTTTGCTTGTACTTTTTCAATTGACCAACAAACTGTAATTGGTCTGAAGCTAGTCAACCAAAACTATAGATAACAGGAGAGTTGTATGTCATTATTGCACTTGCACTCTGGCATTTTATATGAATATATAAACAAACATACTACGCAAAACTATGCGCAGGACGAATTTCAGAAATATGGCAATAGAATTACTGAGACTAATGTTATAACCAATGAAGAAACAAAGTATTGTAGAATCCAGATAATAATTTAACCACAACAACAGGTAATCAAGTAACCATTCAAGCTTTGTAAATAACCAATCTGAAGGGGAAAAAAACAAAAATTCAAAACATACATTTTCGTGATCCATGTGTCTCAGAAGCTTAATCTCCCTAAGAGTCCTCTTTGCGTCGATCTTATTATCAAATGCATTACCAATCTTCTTTATCGCAACCTGCTCTCCCGTTTCGGAATTCAAAGCCGAACTTTAAAAAGGCCATAACAAAAACTAAGTTAATAGTTAATTCAGAATAAAACAAACCACGAAATTCAAACTAAGAAAATAACAGTGGAATTACCAAACAATCCCATAAGCTCCTTTCCCGATCGGCATAATTGGAGGCTTATACTTATTGGTGACTTCAAAAATGTTGCTAAACAGGTTGTATTGAATGAATTTTCCGCCATGGCTGAGAGTAGCGGATATGTTCTCCATGCCAGGTTGCAAACCCGCCGAAGGCGGCGGAGCTGCCTCTGACATGACAGCGTCGACAGGCTGATTTCCGGCGTCCATGTTTTCACTTTTGTAGATCTGGTTTTCTTTGGGAGTTTCGAGGAATCGTCTATCTGATTGGATAGCAAAAGAGTTTTCTGGGGAGAAGATTAATTTATAATTTATTTTATTCGGTATTTGTTAGTTTGTACAGGATGAAGGAGATGGGGGAGAAAAATCAGCTAACCTTTGATTGCTATTTATAACGCTTTTTGTCCCAATTATTGCTGTAATGAATTACTGATCAAACCTCTAATCAAAACGGTAAGATAATTAGAGATAGTTAAGCGCAGGTCCATCTAATGTTTCAAAAAAAATAAAAAAAATAAAAATAAAAATATAATATAATATAATAAACTCTCTGTCTGTAGACTTTATAAATTAGGTCTCTGTCTTTTCGAAAATTAACAAAAAATCAACAAAAGACAACGAAAAATTATGATAAATCTGTAATGATCCGTATTTTTATGGATAATAAATAATTTATTTGATTATTTAAATAAAGGTTTGTTAATTTAAAATGACCAGAATTAAATAATAAGAAATATTTAATTAATAAAATAATTAAATAATATATTTAAATTTCTGAAATAGTCGGAAAGAGTAGAATTCACAATATTGTGTGAATTGGGCAATTCAAAATATATATTTCAGTTTGGAATTGAATTTGAATAACAAATATATTATTTAAACGAAATTTGAACGTAGAATTATAATATAATTATAATCGAGCTCGAAATGGCGCGACAGTTTGCTATTTGACTACCTGAACTTCAATTGAATATACAGAATCCGTTTTAAATCGGATTTCTGTGAAACAAGAAACGTTCGGAGCTGGTGAACTATGTCTTTCTAATGAAAGAGAAAAATCGGGATTTCACTATGTAGATTTTGATTTATGTTCAAATCAAATTATTGAAAAGTCGCTATGGAATTCCTTTATAAATTATAGCGATTTATTTATATTATAAAAGGTTTTTTATATAAATCGAAATTGATATAACTGGAAATTTTGAAATATCGAGCTACAAATCCAATTAGAACCGTATGGTATTTTATTGTGAATATATACGATAATATTTATTTTTAAATATTAAATTTAATTATTTTTAAATATATTTATATATTTACATGGGTTATTTAGAGCTTTAAAAATAGCCAGTTTTGCAAACGACCTCCGTTTTCGACGAAACTAATTTTGTTGGATCCGCAATATTAAATTATTGCTATATTTCAGTTTCCGTGATTTTTAGACTCAGTGTGTGGCCGTACGGATTTTTAATGTGAAAACAGTCAGTATTTGGACGGTTAAAAATACGTTGTGTGAGCAAACGGAGTCGGAATTCAACGAAATTAGTTTTGATGGGTCCGTAATGGCGAACTATAGCTACATGTCAATTTTCGTGAATTTTGGGTATTGTATGTGATCACATGGATTTTTAAATATGAATGTAAACGGCGATAACATGAAAATTAATATAAAATTCGATTAAAAAATATTAAAACTTCTCTATATAATACCCTCATTCACCCCTTAACCCTAAAACTACTTCGTTCATGGTCAAATGCACCGCCGCCAGTTATTCCCCCAAAAACCTCATTTCGAAACCTTCCAAAAAATGAAATAAAATCATATGTATTCTATAAATCTCATAACCCAAATCAGTGTACTCCTGAGTGGAAAAGCTTCAAGTTGATAGGCTCCAAGAGGGGTGCACACGCATCTAGCTGAAGCTCGGTTCTAGGAATAGTAGCTAGGGTTGCATACTTTGGTGAATTGGTGAATCGGTGGTGATTTTCGATGTTAGGTGTTGGTTTAGAAGATCGAATCACATTGATTTTGATTTTCTGGGGTTTTATTCAAATAAAAAGTGTGGCAGTATGTACTGGAGGGGCAGTTCGAGGTCGACATCGGAATTCTGGTGAGGGGTTCGAATGGTAAGAAAGTCATACGAGGATAGAGAGGAAGTTACGAGAAGGAAATTGGTGATGTTAGTTTGGAAATCCATGAAGTAATGATGGAGTTTGTGATCGAGTTTTGGCCATTGAAATGGGTGCGGTATCAGGTGTTATGGGAAGAAGAGGATGAGGATTTTGATTAGTGAGGTAATGGTCAATTTAGTTGTTAAACAATGATTAGTCTAAAATAATTAAATTATTATATAAGTTAATAATCAAATTTTTATAGTCAAACATGTAATCGCAATAACTTCTACATACTGTATCAGAATTTCGAACAGTCAGATCCGTTGGGATCGTATGGACGAGGGCTACACCATGGAACTGACCGGGAGTGAATTGGAGCTCGCCTGGATTTATAGTGAGATTAAACGCCTGAATCAAATCAATGACCAATTATCGTTATTTAACGATAACAATCCAAGGTGAGTAAATCTCACTAACTCTGAACAGTTTTTATTTTTATAACGTATTTTTAGAACTGATAAATATTGGTTGATTACTGTGTGTTGACTGTTTGGATGAACTGTTAGTCAGTTGGTTGAAATTATATATATATATATATATCGATATTGATTCTGTTGATCAAAATACTTCATATTGAAATGAAGGTGATGTTAATTATATTGTTTAACATCTGTGGATGCAGGGAAACAAGTCGGAGGGATCCAACTGGATTCCTCATCATTTATTTTACTATTTTTCATATACTGTGATATATGATGTGATTTATAATATGTTGTTGATTATGTGTGTTTGATCATTGTTATTTGGTACTTTTAAATACCAAAGGAAATACTGGAATGTGAAAAGGGAAATTTCAAACTATAATTTGAAATAAAATATTTATATAAAATCCAAAGATTTTATATAGAAAGGAAATTTTCAAAGTGTATATTGAAATAAAAATATTCGTATAAAATCAAAGTATTTTAAAAAAAATGTATGAAATGAACATGGGATTTTGGAATTTTATAAAATCAAAAGGACTTATTAAAAGGAGATATTTGAAAATTTTAATAAAAGACTTTTGTATGAAGTTAACAACAGTCATATGGAAGTTTGAAAGACAGATTTGGTTAAAATACTAAATGAAGGTAAAAAGAAGTAAATAAAGAACTTTATGGAGTAAATATAATATTTAGGAAAACAATTAGAATTGAAAGGAAATATTCCGGAAATGAAATTGAATTATAAAAGAAATTATTTGGGGAAATAAATAGAATTATAAAAGAGAATTGAGAAGATATAAAAGAACAACGAGGGGATGGTTTCAAAGTAGATTTTTAAATAGAAATCTGTTTTAACAGATAAATTAAGCAAATAAATTTATAAACGATGTTTATAAATTAAAAGAATATTTATCTTTTGATAAATGGAATATATAAGTCTGAACTTCTATCAAGAATTAGAGAACGGTTTTTAACACTGATATTTTAAATAGAATGTGAATTCAGCATTTATAAAGGGAATTTTAAATGAGATTTAAGTGTTAGAAATAAAAAGAAGGTTCCGTATAAATAGAAGTATAAATAGAAGTTGGAAAATTGGGTATTGTTTTGAAATATGAAATCAAACTAAAGAGATTGTATAAAAGGAATATTTTTCACATTTGGTGTAAATGATGGACTTAAGCAAATATTTTGCAAATAAACACATTTATAAAGGAAAGTGGATTTTTGAAATAAAAATTAAATAGAAATGGAATTTCAAATGGTTAGAGATAGATAACTTGTTAAATAATGAAAACAAGTGTTGTGATTTATAAACAATGTTTATAAATAAACTAAAATATAATTATCAGTGGATAATTGAGATTGTAAATTCAATAGTGAATTTGGAAAATGGGAAATTTGGAGTTGTTTTTAAAAAGGAACGATGAAATCCATTTAGATATTTGAAATGTAAAAAGGATTAGATAAAATCCGTAAATAATTGTGATTAGAATTCAACTAAGGCAGATGTTTTAAAAATAAATTATTTGAAGGAATTATATATTGAATAAATCAGGATTTAACAAGATAATTAGTATTCGGTTGGAAACCGATATTTTGATAATCGAATATAAGTTATTCGAAGAGGATTAATCGAATATAGTTTATTCGAAAGAGAGATTATCGAATATAGTTTATTCGAAAGAGAGATTATCGAATATAGTTTATTCGAAAGAGAGAGTAATCGAATATATGTTATTTGAAAGAGTGATAAATTGAATATAAGTTATTCGAAAGAGTGATAATCGAATATAGTTATTCGAAAGGGAGTTATCGAATATATATTATTCGAGAGAGGAATTGTAAGTTGAAATTCGATTATATCGAATGTAGGAAAGTACTATGTACTTTTCGTTTTTAAATCAAGACTTATTTATTTATTAATAAATTAGTTATTTGTTTAATTATCCAAATTAATAAATAAAAGTTATATTTAAGTTAATACATTTCAAAAGCATAGGATTATAACACTATTGTTATAATCAAATGATTTGTGTAAAAGAAGTGAATTCGTAAATAAAATCTGAAAGTTACATAAGGAAGTTTGTTAAAGATTTGAAGGGTGAACTTTGTCTATTTCGAGGTTAGAAATATTGTTCAGTTAAGGTTTGAGAGGTAATTATACCCCAACTTGATAAACTTCAGTTTTAACTAAGAAATGGGTAAGGTTCGATAGTGAAGGTTGGTTAAGTGAATTTAGTTAATGAGTATAATGGTTTGGATTGGCTTAGTGATGTTTTATTTAAACATCTGTTTAAATCAAATGAAGGAGTTTTGGAAATGTTTTCCCAACAAGAATCAGCAATGTTTTCTAACATAGAAAATAAGAAATGGGAGTAAATATGGAGATGTTTTCAAATGATTTATAAAGTATATTTTCTAAATTTAGAAAAATAGGAATTTAAATATATATATATAGAGAGAGAGAGAAATGGGAAATGAATAAATTAATGATAAATTAAATTAAAGGAGATCAGTGTTGAATGATGATTGATCGATCGAAATTCTATCTAGAAATAAGATCGTTGGTTGTACACCTATTTTCTTTGATAGTTAAATCACCGACTATCGAAGTTTTTGACCATTTTTCCGTTGTCAATACGGAGAGACCGGGATCAGATTCATTATCTGAAAAACCACTCCGTATAGATGTCAGCATTGCGATCATATATGATGAAGATAATTGAAGATGGAGTTATGCAAGGACTATCCTGTTTACAGAATAGTGCCTTCGGTTTGTCCAGTCCCAGGACAACGTGAATGGATGAATGTCTGACAGAGTATATCTAACGGATCGCGTAAGTTGATCTCTTCAAACGTACTTACGTTTGGTGGCGGAGGAATTCGTTTCTCTTAGCTTTATACCCGTGGTATTTTTGGGGAAATTAATTTGTGATTTGGCGGGTATGACGATGTGACATTCAAAGTAAATGGTTGTCAGGTGTTCCAAAAGATACGTTATGACCTCAAGCCTCATCAACCGGGAAATGACAGAAATCGGGCAGGCAGCATAGCTAGGTGGGTCACTCCCATTAGGGTGTAAATCACCTATCTAGAGAAAATCCATTTCATTCTTTTATCTATTTTCGATGATGTCCCTTTTCGGGAAACGGTGGGTAGCTCCCAACCGTTGGTGATATACATTCGATACACTCAAGCGAAATGAGTGGTCGGTCATGTGTGGGCCGGGTTGCAAGACGTTCTTGTTGAACCCAGTGTATTCGCCTCTAGAGATACACTATCGGCAGGTGGTCCCATACCTGTCATAGTCGGAATCCAATCTCCAATAAGCGCCCGCGGTTTTGTTTGTATACTATATATATGGAACGTGAGATGCAAGCGTTCTACTAGATTGTTAATTACTTGTGATTAGACACTATTATAATATCAGAAAAGTATTAATTTCCAAAAGTGTTTTGGTTATCGTAAGGTAAAAACCGTCCGTGTTTTTTTTGTGGATCAGTCTTACGATTACCTTTTCTTTTGAAAAGGATTTTGAAAAGTTAAACCAAATGATTTGAGTTTACTCACACTAGTCTCATGACTGACCCGGAGTTTATTTTGTTTTGTTTTTTCCTAAACTCTTGGGTGCCCAAATTTGTACGGGCAGTCAAGTAGTTCAGCTCTTTACAGATATACATGGAGGAGCTTGAAGCAGGAGGCTTCAGGATTATAGCTATTGTTATTTCCGCTTTGTGTAAGTGTTGTCCTCTAAAAAGGTTATTGTATATATATATATATATTGTTAGATTGTAAAGTTATGTTATATATTAAATTTATTCGTTCCGCTGTGAAATTCGTATTACTCTGATTCTGTCCTGTGGTGATCTTCTTCTTCTTTTATTCTAATTTTTCTATCTTATCTATTCTCACCCTCTAATTTCTTTCTATTAATGATTGGGTATTTCCGATGTCTGAATAGTCAACATGGGTTTTTTGTTGATTTTTGGAGTCGAAAATCCCAGCTCGTTATAGTGGTATCAGAGCTGAAGGTTAAGTGATTACCTTAGCTCTGTTGCGTGACTCAGTAGAGATGGGGTTAGTAATACCCTGGATTGAGCTGAGAGTATATATACGAGTGAACGTATTTGTAGATTTTATAAAAAATTATTTTATATTGTGGAGATTTATTGGTTGAGTTGTTTGTAAGTTCTGGTCGATCAGTTTGATCCACTGTATCGATAGGAGTTTCTAAACGCTTGAATACGATAAACCGACACAATATGTTTTGAAAAAGGGTAAATGAAATAATTTTACCCAAATTATATTTTGATATAAACGAATGATTAATATTGGAAATATTATAATATATTGATGTGCTGGTTGATTATAATTGAAATGGTTATATAAATAACCAATTATAGTTCGTATAATATCAAAATCAGATGGATTAAATATGAATTTAAATCAAAATTGAAACTAAAACTCTGGAAATTTGAATAAGTGTTTATAAATGGATTTGAATTAAATATATGAGAATTTTAAAATCCTGGGAGATTTTAAATTGTTTTACAAGCATTGGGAATAGTACTTTGAAATGAATTTCAAAATGGAAGTGTTTAGAAATGGTTTTGAAAAGTGATATAGTATTGAACTCACTTCGATAGCTGGGAAATAACTCTGATGATGCTGGCCCCATCATCAGTGTTATTTTCGAGTTGTAAGTGACGGATTACTACCAAACAGATTGTTTTTGAATTGTTTTGAGAAAAACAAGTTGTTTTGAATCCTGAAAAGGAATAATTGATTTTTGAAAGAGCTAAACTGTTTAAAAACTCCCGGGGGGATTATTTGAACAAAAACAAATATAAACAGGAATTTGTGAAAGCAAATTGAAATTGAATTAAAACCAGAAGTGGAAATCAAGTAGAAATTTGTGAATGCAAACTGGAAATTGAATTAGAATGTAATATATCAAGTAGAATCAGATTGTGAGTTATGAGATAAGAATCTGGAATGGTATTGGATTGGTGAGTTAGGAGTTTGGAATCGAGAATGGAACTCGAGTTGAAATGGAATTTGGCTTTGGATAAGCAAATAACTGTGTTGAGATTTGATTGATTGAAATTGATTGGAAATCGATTGGTATAGATGGATATATGATCAGCAGGTATTGAGTAGAAGCAAGTGCAAGAATATAATGATATGCCCGACAAAAAGGTACATGTTTAAATTTCCATATGAGGTTTTATGTGCCGAATCGGCAAGTCGCTTGGCTTTTTGATTTTCTTTTGGGTTGAAGAAGGCCTAGAGAGGCGAGTTGGGGTTTGAACTATTGACCGGTACAAAGGAGGTGCTGGCGAAATTTTCTGGAAATTTAAGGTGTTAGGAAATTTTCAGGATTTTTGAAAATATTCGTTAGTAGGAATGAATAAATATTTAATTGAAATTAAATTGGTACAGTTGAAACTAGTAAGAAGTAAACAAATAAATTGTAACCCAGTCAATAGGGTTTGTTTTCTACCTTAGCAATTTCGAGGACGAAATTATTTTAAAGGGGGAAGAATGTAACGACCCGTATTTTTACGGATAATAAATAATTTATTTGATTATTTAAATAAAGGTTTGTTAATTTAAAATGACCAGAATTAAATAATAAGGAATATTTAATTAATATAATAATTAAATAATATATTTAAATTTCTGAAATAGTCGGAAATAGTAGAATTCACAATATTGTGTGAATTGGTCAATTCAAAATATATATTTCGGTTTGCAATTGAATTTGAATAACGAATATATTATTTAAACGAAATTTGAACGTAGAATTATAATATAATTATAATCGAGCTCGAAATGGCGCGACAGTTCACTATTTGGCTATTTGAACTTCAATTGAATATACATAATCCGTTTTAAATCGGATTTCTGTGAACCAAGAAACGTTCGGAGCTGGTGAACTATATCTTTCTAATGGAAGAGAAAATTCGGGATTTCATTGTGTAGATTTTGATTTATGTCCAAGTCAAATTTCGAAAAGTTGCTATGGAATTTCTTTATAAATTATAGTGATTTATTTATATTATAAAAGGATTTTTTTATATAAATTGAATATCGATATAACTGGGAATTTTGAAATATCGAGTTACAAATCCAATTGGAGCTGTATGATATTCTATTGTGAATATATACAATAATATTTATTTTTAAATATTAAATTTAATTATTTTTAAATATATTTATATATTTAAATGGGTTATTTAGAGCTTTAAAAATAGCCAGTTTTGCAAATGACCTCCGTTTTCGACGAAACTAATTTTGTTGGATCCGCAATATTAAATTATTGCTAGATTTCAGTTTCCGTGATTTTTAGAGTCAGTGTGTGGCCATACGGATTTTTAATGTGAAAAACAGCTAGTATTTGGATGGTTAAAAATACGCTGTGTGAGCAAACGAAGTCGGAATTCAACGAAACCAGTTTCGATGGGTCCGTAATGGCGAACTATAGCTACATGTCAATTTTTGTGATTTTTGGGTACTGTATGTGATCACATGGATTTTTAAACACGGAATGTAAACGGCGATAACATGAAAATTAATATAAAATTTGATTAAAAAAATATTAAAACTTCTCTATATAATACCCTCATTCACCCCTTAACCCTAAAACTACTTCGTTCCTGGTCAAATGCACCGCCGCCATTTATTTCCCCAAAAACCTCATTTCGAAACCTTCCAAAAATGAAATAAAATCATATGTATTTCTATAAATCTCATAACCCATATCAGTGTACTCTTGAGTGGAAGAGCTTCAAGTTGATAGGCTCCAAGGGGGTGCGCACGCATCTAGCTGAAGCTCGGTTCTAGGAATAGTAGCTAGGGTTGCGTACTTTGGTGAATTGGTGAATCGATGGTGATTTTCGATGTTAGATGTGGGTTTAGAAGATCGAATCAGGGTTTTATTTAAATAAAAAGTGTGGCAGTATGTACTGGAGGGGCAGTTCGCGGTCGACGTCGGAATTCTGGTGAGGGGTTCGAATGGTAAGAAAGTCATACGAGGATGGAGAGGAAGTTACGAGAAGGAAATTGGTGATGTTGGGTTGGAAATCCATGAAGTAATGATGGTGTTTGTGATCAGGTTTTGACCATTGAAATGGGTACGGTATCAGGTGTTACGGGAAGAAGACGATGAGGATTTTGATTAGTGAGGTATTGGTCAGTTACTTGTTAAACAATGATTCGTCTAAAATAATTAAATTATTATATAAGTTAATAATCAAATTTTTATAGTCAGACATGTAATCGCAATAACTTCTACATACTGTATCAGAATTTCGAACGGTCAGATCCGTTGGGATCGTATGGACGAGGGCTACACCATGGAACTAACCGGGAGTGAATTGGAGCTCGTTTGGATTTATAGTGAGATTAAACACCTGAATCAAATCAATGACCAATTATCGTTATTTAACGATAACAGTCCAAGGTGAGTAAATCTAACTAACTCTGAACATTTTTTATTTTTATAACGTATTTTTAGAACTGATAAATATTGGTTGATTGCTGTGTGTTGACTGTTTGGATGAACTGCTAGTCAGTTAGTTGAAATTATATATATAAATCGATATTGATTCTGTTGATCAAAATACTTCATATTGAAATGAAGGTGATGTTAATTATATTGTTTAACATCTGTGGATGCAGGGAAACAGGTCGGAGGGACCCAACTGGATTCCTCAACATTTATTTTACTATTTTTCATATATTGTGATATATGATGTGATTTATAATCTGTTTTTGATTATGTGTGTTTGATCATTGTTATTTGGTACTTTTAAATACCAAAGGAAATACTGGAATGTGAAAAGGGAAATTTCAAACTATAATTTGAAATAAAATATTTATATAAAATCAAAGGATTTTATATAGAAAGGAAATTTTCAAAGTGTATATTGAAATTCGTATAAAATCAAAGTATTTTAAAAAAAAATGTACGAAGTGAATATTGGAATTTGGAATTTTATAAAATCAAATGGACTTATTAAAAGGAGATATTTGAAAATTTAATAAAACACTTCTGTATGAAGTTAACAACAGTCATATGGAAGTTTGAAAGACCGATTTGGTTAAAATACTAAATGAAGGTAATAAGAAGTAAATAAAGAACTTTATGGAGTAAATATAATATTTAGGAAAACAATTAGAATTGAAAGGAAATATTTCGGAAATGAAATTGAACTATAAAAGAAATTATTTGGGGAAATAAATAGAATTATAAAAGAGAATTGAGAAGATATAAAAGAACAACGAGGAGATGATTTCAAAGTAGATTTTTAAATAGAAATCTGTTTTAATAGATAAATTGAGCAAATAAATTTATAAACGATGTTTATAAATTAAAAGAATATTTATCTTTTGATAAATGGAATATATAAGTCTGAACTTCTATCAAGAAGTAGAGATCGGTTATTAACACTGACATTTTAAATAGAATGTGAACTCAAAATTTTAAAGGGAATTTTAAATGAGATTTAAGTGTTAGAAATAAAAAGAAGGTTCCGTATAAATAGAAGTTGGAAAATTGGGTATTGTTTTGAAATATGAAATCAAACTAAACAGATTGTATAAAAGGAATATTTTTCACATTTGGTGTAAATGATGGACTTAAGCAAATATTTTGCAAATAAACACATTTATAACGGAAAGTGGATTTTTGAAATAAAAATTAAACAGAAATGGAACTTCAAATGGTTAGAGATAGATAACTTATTAAATAATGAAAACAAGTGTTGTGATTTATAAACAATGTTTATAAATAAACTAAAATATAGTTATCGGTGGATAATTGAGATTGTAAATTCAATAGTGAATATGGAAAATGGGAAATTTGGAGTTGTTTTTAAAAAGGAATGATGAAATCCATCTAAATATTTGAAATGTAAAAAGGATTAAATAAAATCCATAAAGATTTGTGATTAGAATTCAACTAAGGCAGATGTTTTAAAAATAAATTATTTGAAGGAATTATATATTGAATAAATCAGGATTTAACAAGATAATTAGTATTCGGTTGGAAATCGATATTTGATAATCGAATATAAGTTATTCGAAGAGGATTAATCGAATATAGTTTATTCGAAAGAGAGATTATCGAACATAGTTTATTCGAAAGAGAGATTATCGAATATAGTTTATTCGAAAGAGAGATTATCGAATATAGTTGTTCGAAGAACAGAGTAATCGAATATATGTTATTCGAAAGAGTGATAAATCGAATATAAGTTATTCGAAAGAGTGATAATCGAATATAGTTATTCGAAAGGGAGTTATCGAATATAGATTATTCGAGAGAGGAATTGTAAGTTGAAATTCGATTATATCGAATGTAGGAAAGTACTATGTACTTTTCGTTTTTAAATCAAGACTTATTTATTTATTAATAAATTAGTTATTTGTTTAATTATCCAAATTAATAAATAAAAGTTATATTTAAGTTAATACATTTCAAAAGCATAGGATTATAACACTATTGTTATAATCAAATGATTTGTGTAAACGAAGTGAATTCGTAAATAAAATCTGAAAGTTACGTAAGGAAGTTTGTTAAAGATTTGAAGGACAAACTTTGTCTATTTCGAGGTTAGAAATGTTGTTCAGTTAAGGTCTGATAGGTTATTATACCCCAACTTGATTATCTTCAGTTTTAACTAAGAAATGGGTAAGGTTCGATAGTGAAGGTTGGTTAAGTGAATTTAGTTAATGAGTACAATGGTTTGGATTGGCTTAGTGATGTTTTATTTAAACATCTGTTTAAATCAAATGAAGGAGTTTTGTAAATGTTTTCCCAATAAGAATCAGCAATTTTTTCTAACATAGAAAACAAGAAATGGGAGTAAATATGGAGATGTTTTCAAATGATTTATAAGTATATTTTCTAAATTTAGACAAATAGGAATTTAAAAATATATATAGAAATGGGAAATGAATAAATTAATGATAAATTAAATTAAAGGAGATCAGTATTGATTGATGATTGATCGATCGAAATTCTATCTAGAAATAAGATCGTTGGTTGTACACCTATTTTTCTTTGATAGTTAAATCACCGACTATCGAAGATTTTGACCATTTTTCCGTCGTCGATACGGAGAGACCGGGATCAGATTCATTATCTGAAAAACCACTCCGTATAGATGTTAGCATTGCGATCAAATATGATGAAGATAATTTAAGACGAAGTTATGCAAGGACTATCCTGTTTACAGAATAGTGCTTTCGGTTTGTCCAGTCCCAGGACAACGTGTGAAACACCCCCACCTCCGTTAAGGTCACCCACAAAGGGAATGCCTTAATTTCGGTGGAGCGTTATAGGTAAAAGATGCAGATAAATTACAAGACAGACAATTAAAGCAGCGGCAAATAAATAAAACTTTATTTCATTGATAAACAGCTTGTACAAAGATTGTTTTACAATACCAATGTATCCCGTCTTGTTTAACAAAAATAAAGAAGCATAAAATGATTTCCCCAAATAAAGCATGAGCCAGCCATAGCAGTAGAAGAGAGAGTGCAAGGCAACACGTCAAAGAGTCTTCAAGCTTGGAAAGAGTAACGGTCCAAACAAACCTGAGCTATTCCCTCCCTGACTACCTGGGGGGACGGAAGTAAAGAAGACGAGAGAAAACGGGTTAGACAATAAGTCTGGTAAGTTCAGTGATTACTAGCATTTAAACAAGGAAAAGGGATCATGACAGGAGTAACAGAACATAGGACAATACCCTAATATAAGACAAGATAGGTTGAACATGTGATCGCACCCATTACTATAATCTCTACACCACCTAACTAGTGTCTCAACTAGTAATCTGTATAATATGATCCCAACCCTCGCAGTTGTGGTAGCCTTCAGGTGTACATCTATATTTGAGGATTCCACCTCAATCAGCCCAATTGCCATGAATATGTTAGATGTACCCTTACTACCCTATCGATCGGCTCCCTACCTGTGATAGCTTGCCATATGTCTGTGTCAATCGGTCCTCTCTTGCGTGTAGCTACCCTGTGCTGGTCCCACCATAAGGTGTATCAATCCTTATGATAGCGACCCCCGACACGATTCAAGAATGCACGGTGTAAAACTACTGGTTCCCAGTGCCTGCTTTTTCCCACTCCGGAGTACGGGCATGCCCGTAAACCGTCGGAACCTACACTGACATACCCCCTACCGTTATCTTTGACCGCTTATAATTAGCCCAGTAATCGTGCCCCACCCTGCCTAGTTTCAGGGTACCATGATACATCTATGTGGGTTACTACTGAAATGGGTCCCCGTTACTAGGGTTTCCTGCTGGTTAAGTTTGTGGGCCTATATATACAAATATTACCCACCTGCACGAGATGTACTTAACTCTCCCATCGATCCAAGCATGTTTATATAATGGTTAAGTTTTGTGGGCCTATATTTACTAATATTACCCACCAACCTGACGCGTACTTAACCTTCCCACAGATTCAAGCATGTTTTTTTAATGGTTAAGTTTTGTGGGCCTATATTTACTAATATTACCCACCAACCCGACGTGTACTTAACCTTCCCACAGATTCAAGCATGTTTATTTAATGGTTAAGTTTTGTGGGCCTATATTTACTAATATTACCCACCAACCCGACGTGTACTTAACCTCCTACTCTTCAAGTCGTGTTGGTTAAGTGGTTCTTATTAACTTAACCTTTCTCGCTTATCTCTTTGGATTGGTTAAGTGTGATTTATTAACTTAACCCTGTTCAGTCATCAGGTTATATTGGTTAAGTATTTCCCATTTGACTTAATCCCATTCGTTCATCAAGTTATATTGGTCAAGTGTCATTAATCAATTCAATTTAGCTTAACCCACCCACTCGTCACGTCATGTTGGTTAAGTGTTTCCTTCTGGTGTTGGCTTGACCCTAACTCAAATCATGTTATATTGGTTAAGTGCTACCCTCTCATTTTAACATAACCCTTCCCAGACATCATGTTATATAATTGGTTAAGTGTTTTCCTCTTGTATTACTTAACCCCACCACATGTCATTATATATTTTGGTTAAGTGTTACCTTAGTTAACTTAACCCTATCATCTGCTTAATTAACATGTTACAATGGTTAAGTGTTCTAAATTTACTTAACCTCACCCACTTGTCTAATTAACATGTTGTAATGGTTAAGTGTTCTAATTTTACTTAACCTCACCCACTTGCCTAGTTAACATGTTATTACGGTTAAGTGTTCTAAATTTACTTAACCTCACCCACTTGCCTAGTTAACATGTTATTACGGTTAAGTGTTCTAAATTTACTTAACCTCACCCACTTGTCTATTTAACATGTTGTAACGGTTAAGTGTTCTAATTTTACTTAACCTCACCCACTTGCCTAGTTAACATGTTATTACGGTTAAGTGTTCTAAATTTACTTAACCTCACCCACTTGCCTAGTTAACATGTTATTACGGTTAAGTGTTCTAAATTTACTTAACCTCACCCACTTGCCTAGTTAACATGTTATTACGGTTAATTGTTCTAAATTTTACTTAACCCTACCAATCCTGACTTAGCTTTAATTTATCCATTAAAGCACCAACCACTCACATTAGACAGGTCTTGTTGTGGTCACTGGATGTGCCGGTCGGTTCCGGGCAGTTTTACACCACAACTCAGTCTAACCTCGGGTCCTTTTTGGGCTTGATGCACTAACCACCCACATTAGATAGGTCTTGTTGTGGTCACTGGATATGCCGGTCAGTTCCGGACAGTTTTACACCACAACTCAGTCTAACCTTGGGTTAGGCGTATTCGTCTTTTCTAATTTCACATATTTTCTATATATGTCTAATTCTTTATGTAAATTAATCTTAATTTAATCATGCCATAATTATCCTTTTGATTATGCTCATAATAAATGGTATATCAAATATATCATTTTACGAACAAATCTATGCCATGAAATTTTCATGTTTTCCCATCGCTATCCCCGTGGAAAGTACGCATGAATCACATAAAATATTGGGCTAGTAAATTAGCCCAAGCCCATAAACAAAAAGGGGTAATAAACAAGGGACATGAAATAAACATAAAATAGCATACATTTAACTTATCACGTGAAACCTGGCATAGAAGTATCATTAACTTAATTAAACAGGTTAAGGTGAACTTGTGACTAAGTTGGATCTAATTATCATGTAAACTTGATATAGATCTAACATGGAGGTTTAACATATAAACACAATTTTAAACCACAATTTAGCATATTGACTTATGTATGTCAAAACATAAGAAAGCTACTATAAACATATTTAAATCACAACTTAGCATGATAACTTATGTGTGTTAAACATAAGAGAACTACTATAAACATATTCGAATCATAACTTAGCATGATAACTTATGTGTGTTAAACATAAGAGAACTACTATAAACATATTCGAATCACAATTTAGCATGATAACTTATGTGTTAAAACATAAGAGAGCTACAAATCCAAATCTTGCAACATAAATAGATTCAATTTAACATAGTTCTAAATATACATGAATGTTGATCTAACATGTAAGAATGTGATTTAGATCATAAACTTGCAAGTAACCACCAAATTATAACATGACATGTTTCACCATTCAATTGGCATAATAAGTTCTTTACCCAATCATAACAGACTCCAATAACATACAATATGGTATGTTCATCATCACGAACATATAGGCATGATCAATCGCAATGGTAGTTTGAGAATCAAACTTTATTTAACTTATGCATAGACATCATTCTATATTCGAATTACAACATGTCATGATTTTAATTAAAAGAACGTTTAAATCTACGTAATAACCAACTTACAAACTATAAAGGAATTCTTGATTTCTGAAATCTGAATTCTGAAATTGGTAAGCTCGCCTTTGATGTAGATCGATGAATTTGATTACTTTAATTTGATTTTGATTCAAGTTTTTATCTTGTCTTTGAATTGGTGACGGCTACTCCAAGTTCTTTATTGACGGCATGATAGTTCCAGGATTATTTTTATGTGATTTTTAGGTTTGAGCATTAGGTTGTTTATATAGAATTTCAATTTAATTATAGCCGTCGGATGAACTTAGAGTTAACCACAACCATTCAATCAGGATAGGGTGACACCTCAACCCTAATGACTCAGCAAGGAGTCAGAAAGGACTTAGCAATGAGTCACAGTATGGATCAGTTAACACCAGAAAGTTGTGCAGGCTTTCAGCCCGACCTGGATGCACTTGGCAGGTGCGCCAGTGCAATTTTTGTACTGGCGCACTTCCCAAGTGCGCCAGTGCATTTATATTTTTTTCTTTCTCTCTTCTGGTTTTCTTTGTTCGTCCATATCTCCTTCATATGGTGTCTGTTTTATGCAAACTCGGACTCTATCTCAAGCAGAATTCCGAGACGAACGAAATGACGTAATCCGTTTCCCTTGATTCTCGCATTTATAATTAAATATTGTTTAATTCGTTATTATAATGTTAGCAGGAAATACGGGGTATTACATTCTCCCCTCCTTTTAGGATTTCGTCCCTGAAATCTTCAAGTCGAGAAGAACTTATATCCTACCATCCAATCACCCATCTAACCAACCATTCAATCACGGGCATCCATTGTCCTTAAAAAGGCTTCTAATGTTTTTCATGAATATATGCATATTGTGTGTATATGTCCTTACCCAAATGCAAAATCGGATGGTCTACTGATTCAGTTGACCTCCTTAATGTGAATCATGTCAATGCCATGAGTTCATCATGTATGCAATTATTCCTAATCGTACTTTATAACTTCTACATGAGTGCACAATCATTCATACAAATGCAACATCAATATGATAACACATCAAGTTTCAATTCATATGTATAAAAATTCACTCATGCATATGCAATATAAAAGTGACTGAGCCGATCTAGGGCCTAATGTGTGTATATGCATCCACGAGCAACCACTAGCAAACACTTGCAACCACTTGCATCCACCAAACATAAAATGTCTCAAACACATGTTTACATCCATTGGCTTCTACCTAAGGATCGAGGATAGGACCGAAAGGATATACTTAAAAGCTAAAGACTAGCATGCAAATATATTTTACAGAAAATGAGGAATCAAGGATATACCCTCAAAAAGGGTAAGATGCGCGTATGTAGTCTTCAGTCTTCTAAGTCGCATCTTCTTGAGCTTCACTCCACTGTACCTTCACTAATTTGACTTCACGATTGCGAAGCTTCTTGATTTCCATTTCCAAAACCCACTAGTAAAGATAGGACCTCGATCACTTACTATGCTAGAGTGTATCCAATGTTGTCGAAATATCTTTCCAGGATAAATAGATGTTAACCATGATGCCAAGTGTATATGATTAGAGGTCTCTCTTCTACTTAGCTTATTCATCATGTCACAATTCTGAGGGTCTAAAGCTAAAGGTTGCTAGTACTTTTTACCTCTCTTAAGGTCAGTCTTACTTAGGGTGCCAGCCCCAACCATTTATTTCTCATGCAAACCATTCTAATCGAACTCGACATCCCTCAAGCACAAACCCCAAAGGCCTAAACCAATATCAGACAAGCACCCAAGGGATACCTCCTACGAATTTGGACGATCTATGTGAGATGATACTAACAAAACAACCAAACCATTGAGCACTTTACCGACTCTGGCTATCCTTGCCAATCTTGCTCCAGAATTTTCGTTGATCGCATAACTGGATTTGCAGTGTCATCTAGATACATGCGGAAGTATGTCTTGAGTTTTAGGGGGAAAACCCCTACCCTAATCAAAACATCTTGCATACTCATGGACAACTCCAACGGATCGAAAATCGTCGATAGATAAATAAAGTGATTCTAGGTAGCTAAGACAAACTGATCCCTTAGGACCGTACGAAATCTCAAGGGTATTCCTGAGGCAAGTAGAAAGTCTAACTACCCTTGTTTCACAATTACTAGCTAACTAATCAATGTCTAGAATCAACCCATAGCCCAAAAACATAAGCATAAATATAACTATTCTCAAATCCTCACAAGTCAAAGATAAATGAGCCGAACCAACAATTGGATTTGAGACTATAACGGGATCCTCTACTATACAATATCTAGGGTGTAGAGACTCAACTATGGAAGCAGATATATACGAATGTGAAGCGCTAAAATTAGAAGGAGTACTAACAGGATAATCAAAAAGGAAAAACTCTTTCAACAGAAATCTTACTGCCACTTTCCCAAGTATGCTGGCAGTGAGAGCATTCACTTGCCTTCCGAAAAATCCTGTCCCTTGTTCTTGCCCTTGCCCTTAATTATATGACCCATTATACCAAAATAAAGATACTTCCACTTTTTTAAGTTTTACTATTCTTTCCTCCCCTCCTTTTTGAACCAAGTCCATATCCATGGGTTCTTCATCCTTGTGTTGTTCTCCTTAGCCAAACCCCCTCATTCTCAACTTTGCCATCCTTGTGTAACTCATTGACATGTCTCTCGAAAGCTGCCTCCACCGCAAGGAGAATCCTACAAAGCTCGAAAGAAGATTACGGCTACAGATGGAAGTTAGGCACTTATTTGCCCTTTGACAGGTGTCGTAGTCTCTTCAAGCCTACGGAACCATGTCGCGATAAGGCTACCTCCCAGAAAGCCAGGAGCCCTGGAGACTCAAGAAAGAAGGAAACAAGGATTCAAGTAGAGGGTCAAAAGATAGTGCATATGGCTTTGGGGAATATGCCTTTAAAACAAAACTTTTCTTTTGAAAATGCTTCTTTTAAAATCGTTTTGAAAATAATTTTTCAAATCTTTTATCTGATCCGGTAACCTTCAGCTTTGATACCAAGTGAAACACCCCACCTCCATTATGGTCACTCACAAAGGGAATGCCTTAATTTCGGTAAAGCATTATAGGTAAAAGATGCAGATAAATTACAAGATAGACAATTAAAGTAGCGGCAAATAAATAAAACTTTATTTCATTGATAAACAGATTGTACAAAGATTGTTTTAGAATACCAAAGTATCCTGTCTTGTTTAACAAAAATAAAGAAGCATAAAATGATTTCCCCAAATAAAGCATGAGCCATCCATACCAGTAGAAGAGAGGGTCCAAGGCAACACGTCAAAGAGTCTTCAAGCTTGGAAAGAGTAACGGTCCAAAAAAACCTGAGCTATTCCCTCCCTGACTACCTGGGGGGAACGGAAGAAAAGAAGACGAGAGAAAACGGGTCAAACAATAAGTCTGGTAAGTTCAGTGATTACTAGCATTTAAACAAGGAAAAGGGATCATGACAGGAGTAACAGAACATAGGACAATACCCTAACATAAAACAAGATAGGTTGAACATGTGATCGCACTCATTACTATAATCTCTACACCACCTAACTAGTGTCTCAACTAGTAATCTGTATAATACGATCCCACCCCCCGCAGTTGTGGTAGCCTTTAGGTGTATATCTATATTTGAGGATTCCACCACAACCAGCCCAATTGCCATGAATATGTTAGATGTACCCTTACTACCCTATCGATCGGCTCCCTACCTGTGTTAGCTTGCCATGTGTCTGTGTCAATCGGCCCTCTCTTGCATGTAGCTACCCTGTGCTGGTCCCACCATAAGGTGTATCAATCCTTATGATAGCGACCCCCAACACGATTCAAGAATGCACAATGTAAAACTACTGGTACCCAGTGCCTGCTTTTTCCCACTTCGGAGTACGTGCACGCCCGTAAATCGTCGGAACCTACACTGACGTACCCTCTGCCGTTATCTTTGACCGCTTATAATCAGCCCAGTAATCGTGCCCCACCCTGCTTAGTTTCAGGGTACCATGATACATCTATGTGGGTTACTGCTGAAATGGGTCCCCGTTACTAGGGTTTCCTGCTGGTTAAGTTTGCGGGCCTATATATACAAATATTACCTACCTACACGAGATGTACTTAACCCTCCCATCGATCCAAACATGGTTATATAATGGTTAAGTTTTGTGGGCCTATATTTACTAATATTACCCACCAACCCGACGCGTACTTAACCTTCCCACAGATTCAAGCATGTTTTTTTAATGGTTAAGTTTTATGGGCCTATATTTACTAATATTACCCACCAACCCGACGTGTACTTAACCTTCCCACAGATTCAAGCATGTTTATTTAATGGTTAAGTTTTGTGGGCATATATTTACTAATATTACCCACCAACCCGACGTGTACTTAACCTCCTACTCGTCAAGTCGTGTTGGTTAAGTGGTTCTTATTAACTTAACCGTTCTCGCTTATCTTGTTGGATTGGTTAAGTGTGATTTATTAACTTAACCCTTTTTAGTCATAAGGTTATATTGGTTAAGTATTTCCCATTTAACTTAATCTCATTCGTTCATCAAGTTATATTGGTCAAGTGTCATTAATCAATTCAAGTTAGCTTAACCCACCCACTCGTCACGTCATGTTGGTTAAGTGTTTCCTTCTGGTGTTGACTTGACCCTGCCTCAAATCATGTTATATTGGTTAAGTGTTGCCCTCTCGTGTTAACTTAACCCTTCCCAAACATCATGTTATATAATTGGTTAAGTGTTTTCCTCTTGTATTATTTAACCCCACCACATGTCATTATATATTTTGGTTAAGTGTTACCTTAGTTAACTTAACCCTATCATCTGCTTAATTAACATGTTACAACGGTTAAGTGTTCTAAATTTACTTAACCTCACCCACTTGTCTAATTAACATGTTGTAACAGTTAGGTGTTCTAATTTTACTTAACCTCACCCACTTGCCTAGTTAACATGTTATTACGGTTAAGTGTTCTAAATTTACTTAACCTCACCCACTTGCCTACTTAATATGTTATTACGGTTAAGTGTTCTAAATTTACTTAGCCTCACCCACTTGTCTAATTAACATGTTGTAACGGTTAAGTGTTCTAATTTTACTTAACCTCACTCACTTGCCTAGTTTACATGTTATTACCGTTAAGTGTTCTAAATTTACCTAACCTTACCCACTTGCCTAGTTAACATGTTATTACGGTTAAGTGTTCTAAATTTACTTAACCTCACCCACTTGCCTAGTTAATGTGTTATTACGGTTAAGTGTTCTAAATTTTACTTAAGCCTATCAATCCCGACTTAGCTTTAATTTATTCATTAAAGCGCTAACCACTCACATTAGACAGGTCTTGTTGTGGTCACTGGATGTACCGGTCGGTTCCGAGCAGTTTTACACCACAACTCAGTCTAACCTCGGGTCCTTTTTGGGCTTGATGCACTAACCACCCACATTATACAGGTCTTGTTGTGGTCACTGGATATGCCAGTCAGTTCCGGGCAGTTTTACACCACAACTCAGTCTAACCTCGGGTTAGGCATATTCGTCTTTTCTAAATTCACATATTTTCTATATATGTCTAATTCTTTATGTAAATTAATCTTAATTTAATCATGCCATAATTATCCTTTTGATTATGCTTATTATAAATGGTATATCAAATATACCATTTTATGAACAAATCTATGCCATGAAATTTTCATGTTTTCCCTTCGCTATCCCCGTGGAATGTACGCATGAATCACATAAAATATTGGGCTAGTAAATTAGCCCAAACCCATAAACAAAAAGGGGTAATAAACAAGGGAAATGAAATAAACATAAAATAGTGTGCATTTAACTTATCACATGAAACTTGGAATAGAAGTATCATTAACTTAATTAAATAGGTCAAGGTGAACTTGTGACTAAGTTGGATCTAATTATCATGTAAACTTGATATAGGTCTAACATGGAGGTTTAACATATAAACACAATTTTAAACCACAATTTAGCATATTGACTTATGTATGTCAAAACATAAGAAAACTACTATAAACATATTTAAATCACAACTTTGCATGATAACTTATGTGTTTTAAACATAAGAGAACTACTATAAACATATTCGAATCATAACTTAGCATGATAACTTATGTGTGTTAAACATAAGAGAACTACTATAAAACATATTCGAATCACAACTTAGTATGATAACTTATGTGTTAAAACATAAGAGAGCTACAAATCCAAATCTTGCAACATAAATAGATTCAATTTAACATAGTTCTAAGTATACATGAATGTTGATCTAACATGTAAGCATGTGATTTAGATCATAAACTTGCAAGTAATCACCAAATTATAACATGACATGTTTCACCATTCAGTTGGTATAATAAGTTCTTTACTTAATCATAACAAACTCCAATAATATACAATATGGTATGTTCATCATCACAAACATATAGGCATGATCAATCGCAATGGTAGTTTGAGAATCAAACTTTATTTATCTTATACATAGGCATTATTCTATATTCGAATTACAACATGTCATTATTTCAATTAAAAGAACGTTTAAATCTACATAATAACCAACTTACAAACTGAAAAAGAATTCTTGATTTCTGAAATCTGAATTCTGAAATTGGTAAGCTCGCCTTTGATGTAGATCGTTGAATTTGATTACTTTAATTTGATTTTGATTCAGGTTTTTATCTTGTCTTTGAATTGGTGACGGCTACTCCAAGTTCTCTATTGACGGCATGATAGTTCCAGGATTATTTTTGTGTGATTTTTAGGTTTGAGCATTGGGTTGTTTATATAGAATTTCAATTTAATTATAGCCATCGGATGAACCTAGAGTTAACCACAGCCATTCAATCAGGATAGGGTGACACGTCAGCCCTAATGACTCAGCAAGGAGTCAGAAAGGACTTAGCAATGAGTCACAGTATGGATCATAACACACCAGAAAGCTATGCAGGCTTTCAGCCCGACCTGGGCGCACTTGGCAGGTGCGCCAGTGCAATTTTTTTACTGCGCACTTCCCAATTGCGCCAGTGCATTTATATTTTTTTCTTTCTCTCTTCTGGTTTTCTTTGTTCATCCATATCTCCTTTATACGGTGTCCGTTTCACGCAAACTCGGACTCTATCTCAAGCAGAATTCCGAGACGAACGAAATGGCGTAACCCATTTCCCTTGATTCTCGCATTTATAATTAAATATTGTTTAATTCGTTAGTATAACGTTAACAGAAAATACGGGGTGTTACAACGTGAATGGACGAATGTCTGACAAAGTATATCTAACAGATCGTGTAAGTTGATCTCTTCAAACGTACTTACGTTTGGTGGCGGAGGAATTCATTTCTCTTAGCTTTATACCGTTGTATTTTTTGGGAAATCAATTTGTGATTTGGTGGGTATGACGATGTAACATTCAAAGTGAATGGTGGTCAGGTGTTCCAAAAGATACGTTTTGACCTCAAGCCTCATCAACCGGGAAATGACAGAAATCGGGCAGGCAGCATGGCTAGGTGAGTCGCTCCCATTAGGGTGTATATCACCTATCTAGAGAAAATCCATTTCATTCTTTTATCTATTTTCGATGCTGCCCCTTTTCGGGAAACGGTGGGTAGCTCCCAACCGTTGGTGATATACATTCGATACACTCAAGCGAAATGAGTGGTCGGTCATGTGTGCGCTGGGTTGCAAGACGTTCTTGTTGAATCCAGTGTATTCGCCTCTAGAGATACACTATTGGCAGGTGGTCCCACACCTTGTCATAGTCGGAATTCAATCCCCAATAAGCGCCCGCGGTTTTGTTTGTATACTATGTATGTGGAATGTGAGATGCAAGCGTTCTACTAGATTGTTAATTGCTTGTGATTAGACACTATTATAATATCAGAAAAGTATTGATTTCCAAAAGTGTTTTGGTTATCGTAAGGTAAAAACCGTCCTTTTTTTGTGTGGATCGGTCTTACGATTACCTTTTCTTTTGAAAACGATTTTGAAAAGTTAAACCAAATGATCTGACTTTATTCACACCAGTCCCATGACTGACCCAGAGTTTATTTTGTTTTGTTTTTCCCTAAACTCTTGGGTGCTCAAATGTGTATAGGCAGTCAAGTAGTTCAGCTCTTTACAGATATACATAGAGGAGCTTGAAGTAGTAGGCTTCAGGATTATAGCTATTGTTATTTCCGCTTTGTGTAAGTGTTGTCCTCTAAAAAGGTCATTGTATATATATACTGTTAGATTGCAAAGTTATGTTATATATTATATTTATTCGTTCCGCTGTGAGATTCGTATTACTCTGATTCTGTCCTGTGGTGATCTTCTTCTTTCTCTATTCTAATTTTTCTATCTTATCTATTCTCACCCTCTAATTTCTTTCTATTAATGATTGGGTATTTCCGATGTCTGAATAGTCAACATGGGTTTTGTGTTGATTTTCGGAGTTGAAAATCCTAGTTCGTTACAAAATCAAAATTAAATTTAACACATAATCATCATCGTATTCATACATTAAAACTGCAAAAAATATGATTTCAAAACAAAACAAAAATATGCACGCTCCAGTAAATTGCAGCAAATAATGCAACTATTTGTAGTTATTGCTGATATTTCTGCAACTTTTCCAATTATTTACATCAACTGTAAAACAATTGTTGATATATCAGCAATTTATAGTAATAATTGCAGATTTTGCTGCAATTTTTCATCCATCTTTTATTCATTCAGTTTTACATTAAGTATAAAATAGTTTTTTTTTTGGCAGAGCCGACGGAGTTGAGTGGACCTCTAGCACTTTTATTGATATACCAGGACGATTACGTAGAAACAAAGCAAGAGAAACCACAAAAGAAGATGGAGAAAACAAAGTATATCAATGCCTAACTAAGAGAGACAAAAAGGCCCAAGTATATACTGTTAGAAAATATTGCATAAGAATCACCATCTATCAATAATTGCAGAGTCTTTTGGTGTTTCGAATTCTAGTCAAAGAGTCACCTTGTTTTTATTGCAAACTCTAGTCAAAGGGTCACCTTGTTTTTGTTGCAAATTTATTTTCCTATCCATTCATATGTAACCCATTGATATAAATAGATATCAAGAAAGCAATGAAAGTAACTCCCCACAATTTTATTCTTCTTTTTCTTCATGTGTATGTTATATATATAAGCATATATATATAAATAAATTGTTATCAGTGGTATCAGAGCTTGAGCACATGGCCTCTGAAAATTTTATCCAACCTTCAATTCCACATTTTGATGGCCACTATGATCATTGGAGCATGCTAATGGAGAACTTCTTAAGATCAAAAGAGTTTTGGGAGGTTGTTGAGTCTGGAGTAGCAGAACCAGCAGCTGGAGTGGTACTGACGAATCAGCAGAAGGCTGATTTGAATGCATTGAAGTTGAAGGATCTTAAAGCTAAAAACTACCTCTTCCAAGCTATTGACAGAGCAATCTTAGAGACAATTCTTTGCAAAGATACATCCAAGGACATTTGAGACTCTATGAAGAAGAAATATGCAGGTAATGCAAAAGTTGAAACGAGCACAGCTTCAAGCACTTCGGACTGAGTTTGAAACTTTGCGGATGAAAAGTGGAGAGTCGGTTTCAGATTTCTTTTCAAGAACAATGACAATTGCAAATAAAATGCGGATCAATGGCGAAAAGATGGACGATACAACAATTGTGGAGAAAATTCTTCGATCAATGACACCAAAGTTCAATTACGTTGTTTGCTCTATAGAAGAATCTAAAGATATTGAAACTCTTTCTCTTGATGAATTGCAAAGTTCTTTACAAATTCATGAACAAAAAATGAATCAACAGGAGCAGGAGGAACAAGCTTTGCAAGTATCAATAAAAAATCAAATATCATCACCTGCCAAGGAAACATTTGCAAAAGGAGGAGGCAGAGGAAACAAAGGACATAAGCAACCACACCAACAGTCAGAAAATAGCCAGTCTCATTTTCCTTAAGGGAAAGGCAGAGGCCGTGGCTGTCATCACTCAACAAGCTATAGAGTAAAGTCAGTAGACAATTCAAAAGTGGAGTGTTATAGATGTCATCGGTATGGCCATTAAAAATATGAATGTCGCACTAATTTAAACAAAAATCATGGAGAAAACTCTAATTTTGTAGAAAAGGAGGAAGAAGAAGTATCACTTCTGATGGTGTGCCATGCAAAAGAGGAAACTCATCAAAATATGTGGTACTTAGATACTGGCTGCAGCAATCACATGAGTGGAAATAAATCTGCATTCTCTCATTTGCATGAATCATATCATGATACCGTGAAGTTCGGAGATAATTCGACAGTCTCTGTAATGGGCAAAGGGAAAATAACCATTCAAACAAAAAAAAAGGTTCTACACAAACTATTTCTAATGTTATTTTTGTACCAGAATTGAAAACTAATTTATTGAGTGTGGGGCAATTGGAAGAGAAAGAGTATGAGTTCTCCATCAAAAATGGTATTTGTCAAATTCGAGATGATAAGCTGTAAAAACCCGTAACTTCCCCGGTGAGGAAAGCGCGGATAGTTCGAGAACAAGCCACAACAGAACGCAGATGGAAGGACATTTCATTGTATATTACAACAATGCATCAGATTACAAGAATATACAGAGTATGAATAAATAAATATTACACAGAAATATCAGAGATTACAATAAATTACATAGCAGCGGAAAATAATACAATACACAACTAGAAGAGATACACGGATACAAAGCTTTCCGGATATCATTCCAGCTGTAAACCAGGATCCTGTGAATATAAATCTGCAAAACCAAAACTACTAGCTGCCCGTGTCAAAATAAGGGCACCCAGAGTTTAGGTTAAAACAATAAACTCCAGGTCAGTCATGGGACTGGTGTGAGAACTAAAAACAGTTGTAAATCTTTATTTTAAAGTTAGGTAAATCAAGGGACCACGCCGTATAACACGGAACGAGTTTCCTCCCAAGAACACCAGTGCATAAAACAACAGCGCAATGCTAAATAAAGAACAATGAAGCTATTATAAGACCCAGGTCCCATCACACAATGCAACGCAAGCCGGAGGATAGGGTTTTTACCTTATAATAGCCAAGAATGCTTAGTATGTTTAAAACAAATCATTTGATACTACCGTAAGTGCATAGTGTATAAAACAACTTCAAATCATAAGTATCAATCATAGACGGCATAGCATCCCATGCTACTATGTCGCCATACTAGGCTCTACAATTAAAACTGCACATGTCACGTATTGGAAGTTGTATTTCCATCTATGAACCGAGGCAAAAGATAGTCCTCAACCGATTCGAGACGCTCTAGCCCGTGTCTCAAGCAAGTACTCAGTCAAGCCTTTGGATCGTCAGGGCCGGTCCACCGATGTGGATTAAAATTCCTGAACACTGTGTTTCCCCACCCTTTGGGGGCGTAAACGAGCCAACGAATGGCTCCATCGGACCCGGATCGTCCGATCTAACCGAGGCGCCTCGCAACAGCAACAACCACACTGGTGAAAAGTATATAAATGTCAGGGCTGGTAGGTCACTGACACCACCCTAGCTAGAAAGAAACGCATGCCCTCCCTGAGGTCCTCTCCCGTTTTTGGTTCACAACCGGGGTGCGAGGCTCACGAATCAACGCTACACAAAGCTACGCCACTAAGGCCGTGCTTTGATCATCAACCACAAGACTTTGCTTTTCAACAGAAGCCTTGATCATTTGCATCTTATCATGCCACACAGGCAAACCATTCTATGCAACCGATATCAGTCACACAGAATGAAATCCGATGTCAGACACACAGTCCATTTACAAGTCCGTTCTGGGTCTGAACGAAACCGGAGGCACCTAGTACCCCGCATATCCATCGATCTCCAAGTACGTCTGGACGATCACCAACTATTTCCATCTTCTTAGGTGTACATCCCAATCAAGATCATCAGTAATCACTCAAACGATGTGAAGACCTCCGGTCTTCGACCACCGTCTTCATCTTTGACTTATCGTCGTATCAGTTATTCAGAATGGGATAAACCCGGTCTTTCCGAATAACTCGCGTATTATTTTAAATAAGTGTTACAAAAACACAACATACGCCTCATTCCAATTCATCAGTCACTAACCGTAAATTAATCAAGAGAATAATTCCCCAAATATTAACCCCGAAGGCCGAAACCAACATCAGATCAATATCCAGAAAACCATTCTGCTTGGCTAACCGACAGTTAGTTTCTAAATTTCACATTCATAGGGAAAGGTTCCCATTAATTTTATCCAAGATAAATTCCTTGAATTTATTCTCTAATCTCCTTTTGAATTTCGATTCAGCTAGTCGAGATTAACGAACCTTACCAAAGTAATCATTGGTTTTATTTTCCCAATCCCAACCTATTCATCCCATGAAGTAAAACGGGTCTTACTTCATATCTAACACCACGGTGTTATCGGTAAATTCAATTACCATTTCACATTCAAATCTAATTAGAGATTTAACTAACGCCTGGAGCAAAACTGGTGATACTCCATTCTCGATTATTTCAATCTAATTAAAGATTCATTAAAACTCCACTTAGTTTTAATCTGTGACTGGGTTAAAGAATTAGTGTCATTTAAAACACGGTTCACGATAAACCCAAAATCACATCACATTAATTATCGGGTTAAAGAACAAGTGTTATTTAAAACACTGTTCACGATAAACCCAAAAATCAATATCAATTCAATTCCAATTAAATATTATTTAATTGGTACACTTCATTAAATCTAACTAAAAAGATTTAATCTTTTCTCAACTGGGTTCAAGAACAGTGTTAATCAAGACACCATCCACGACAAACCCAAATCACATTTGATATTAAATACAAGGTTCTGAATAGAAAATATATCGGCTTATATTCAATATCAGATTCTACGACCAATAGATATTGTATTGGAAATAACGATATATATATCCATATCTTTCAAATTTCCATAACAACATCTGTATAATCACGAAATCCAACATCGAAATATTCCGAAGACAATTTCGATTCAAATCCATTCCAATGCAATTATTGGAAGTTTTGGTTATTTTCAAAACCATTTCAAATCCAATTTATTTATTTTAAAAATAAATAAATTACTATTCTAGTTCAAAACTAGTTCATTTCGATAAAAATCTATTTTTATCTTTTCAAATATGGAGTTTTTCATCCCAATTCTTCACAAATCATTTCTTATGATTTTACACAAATTATTACTATTTTTAATAATTTTATCAAGGCCCGTACAGTCGATTTCCATCAATGGCCATCGAACTGCACTTACAGCGACCTTTTTCAAATTTGATTTGGACATAATACCAAATCCAACCGTTAGATTTCAAATTTCTAATATTTTTTAGAAAGCTCTTTTCGATACGAACCCAACGGTTCCAGTTTCAGGAGAATCCGACGGTCGGATCTCCGCAATGTCCGTTCGAAGTCAATGGTCGAAATTCGCGAACTGCCGCGGCGCAGCGCGTTCTATTCAGGCCATTATATTATATATATATAATATATATAATTTATACTTCGTCGATTTCCTTTTAAAACGTATTTTAGAAATCGTTTTAAAATTCATTTTCAAAACGGTTTCAACTTCATATTCAATTTCAAATCAAAATTGAATATTCCAATATAAATTCGTTTTAAATTCATTTCAAATTGATTTCAAATTGATTTCAATTCAATTTCGATTTTAATTCGATTTGAATTCATTTCTTTTCAATTCAATTCAATTCGAATCCGTTTTAAATTCAATTCAATTCGAATTCGTTTTACATTTAATTCAATTCGAATTCGTTTTACATTCAATTTAATTCGAATTCGTTTTACATTCAATTCAATTCGAATTCGTTTTATATTCAATTTCAATTCGAATTCATTTCTATTCAATTTCAATTCGAATTCGTTTTATATTCAATTTCAATTCGAATTCATTTCTATTCAATTTCAATTCGAATTCGTTTTATATTCAATTTCAATTCGAATTCCTTTCTATTCAATTTCAATTCGAATTCGTTTTATATTCAATTTCAATTCGAATTCCTTTCTATTCAATTTCAATTCGAATTCGTTTTATATTCAATTTCAATTCGAATTCCTTTCTATTCAATTTCAATTCGAATTCGTTTTATATTCAATTTCAATTCGAATTCGTTTTATATTCAATTTCAATTCGAATTCGTTTCTATTCAATTTCAATTCGAATTCGTTTTATATTCAATTTCAATTCGAATTCCTTTCTATTCAATTTCAATTCGAATTCATTTTATATTCAATTTTAATTCGAATTCATTTCTTTTCAAAATATCAGATTTTGAAATCACTTTCGATATTCATTATAAAATGAATAAAATCGATATAAATATCGTTCACGTCAAAATGGCGTCAATCTAATCAACACGGCTTCATATATTTTTATTTTCAAATATTCTACTTCAGATATTTCTTTTTCAAATATTTCTATTCAAATATTTCTATTTCTAATATTTCTATTCAAATATTTTATTTCAAATATTTCTATTTCAAAACTGGAATGAGGCCCAATCAATTACCATATAATGTTAATTATATGGGTTTTCTACAACGCATGTATACAATAACAACGATGAATAATCAACCATCATCCAAAGTGCATTCTACACTGTATAAGCATCGAATATAAATATTCAACGCTTATAGCAGCCTGTCAATCAATTGATCGACATACAACTAATTATTGGGATTAATGCATGTCAAATATCATCCCAATACCCGTGTGGGGTTTCAAACAATCAAACACAGATTTTATTTGTGCAGTTGGGTGATGTGTAAAATTTATCGTCCCAATCAATATCAATCAAATGTGTGTATATAAACAAATCATCCGATTTGTTTATTTTTATTTCATTTTATATACACGTTAAAAATTCTATTTTTAACTATAAAATATTTTCAACTATATAAATATTTTATTTCATTTCACATCACATCACACAATCAACTACACAGCAAAATCAAACAAACAAGCATACAAGCCGTCCATGGTCTGTGGACGACGGGTGTCGGGTGCTACTAAACACCGTCTGCATCCTAATATATATTTCAACTAGAAAATTAAATAAAAGGTGAGGAGTTCTCACAGAATTGCTAATCCAACGCCACGACTCTTCTTAGGTAGAAATCTTCGTCGTTCTTGCCTCTTGTCACTTTTCACTGCCTGTATTCTCTACATATATAAAAATCACATTTTTACTTCGCTATTCGATATATAAAAATCGAATTTTTATTTTGCTATTTAATATATAAAAATCGAATTTTTACTTTTCTATTCAATATATAAAAATCGAATTTTTACTTCGCTATTCAATATAGAAAAATCGAATTTTTACTCCTACACATCATAGGAAAACTGTATTTCAAAGCAATGTATTATATAAAATAAAAACTGATTTTAAAAACTATGTATTTATCCTAAAAAAAAATCAGATTTAAAAATACAATAAGAAGAAAAACTCACCTTTATTGGTGAGATTGGATCTTGCGTCGAGGGGGAGGTGGAGGGTCGGCGTCGAGGTTTCAGGGAGGCTAGGGTCTCGCGAGGGCATGGGGGTTCGTGCGCGGGTTCGAGGAGGCGAGCGTCGGCTAGAGGAGGCGCGGCCAGAGGTCGCGGTGGCTCGGCAGGGGGTGGCGTCGTCTTTGGGTCACGCGACAGTCGAGCTGGGAAAAGAAGGGGATGGCTGCGTCGTTGGGAGGAGCGAAGGGAAGGGGAAGCGGTGGAGGGGCATCGACTGGGGGGGGGGGGGTCTCGAAGGCGTCGCCATTGGCTAGGAGGCGCACGCTTAGATTAGGTTTTTTTCTCTGGTTTGACTATTCTGAAGAAAAGGGGGAAAGGGGTTGGCTATATAATATATTTTTAATTATTTAATTCTTTTAAATTTCCCACAAAGTAACTTTTTCATTCGATCACCAAACGAGGCCCGACGACTGTCGCCTCTAGCTAATTACCTCCATTCCGAACACAATGGGATATGCCACGTAGGCTGATTCGATCGTTTCGATCGGTTTCCGTCAAAATCCACATATAACTCTATATATTGAATTTGAACGCGCATTTCATTTTACCGGGGTCACATACTAACTAGAAAAATTCCTGGAAAATATTTTCTAGCTTCGTATTGGCAATACGGTCCTAACAATACTAATTTCGTCGAATTCTGAGACCGTTGGAAAAATGGCCATTTTCCAGTCGATTAAAATCAACTGAAACTGGTCAAATGCGTTTTCCTTTGCCACGCTCACATATTGATTCTAAAAATTATGAAATTTGAAACCTAGCAATAATTTAACACTGCGGATCCAACAAAAATGGTTTCGTCGAAATCCGAGGTCGTTTGCAAAATTCCCTTTTTTAAGGGCCTGAATTCCATAGCGACTATTTAGAATTTTCAACTGGACATATCTTTTGATTCCCGCTATGAAATTTTGATTTTTCAGATTCGTTGGAAAGATATTCTCAAATAGATTCCATTATTTTTGGTTTCACTAAAATCCGGTTTATTTTGCACCCGGTACATTCAATTGAAGTTTGAAATCGAATTATCGAACTACCGCGCCATTTTCAATTCCTTCTATAATTATATATAATTATTTATATTCTATCGACGATCTATATAATATATATGTTCGATTTATATTCAAAATAAATTTCTCGTCGATATTATTTAAAATAATCTATTTTAAATATTCAAAATTCATTAAAATTGCCAAAATAAAATTTTTAAATTGGCCCAGATTTTCGGGTTGTTACATAAGCTGGGTTTGATAGCTCAAGTCAGCATGACAGCAAATCGAATGTTTCCACTTTCTCTCCTCAGCATCGAGCATGCATGTTTTACAGCTAAATTAAAGAATTTAGCTGGCTTTGGCATCTCAGGTATGGTCATCTCAACTTTAGTGGCTTAAAAACTTTGCAGCAGAAGCATATGGTAGCCGGTCTTCCATAATTTGATTGCCCATCAGATGTTTGTGAAGATCGCATTATCAGTAAACAACATCGTGACTCTTTCCCAAAAAGAAATTCATATAGAGCAAAAAAGGCATTAGAATTGGTGCACTCTGACATTTGTGGATCAATAGCTCCATCTTCAAATGGCGGTAAACGATACATAATCACTTTCATTGATGATTTTAGTTGAAAGACATGGATTTATTTTTTACAGGAAAAATATGAAGCTTTTGTTGCGTTCAAAAGCTATAAAGCACTGGTTGAAAAAGAAGTTGGCATTCCAATCAAAGTTCTTCACACAGATCATGGAGGAGAATACAATTCACATGAATTTGCAAATTTTTGTGAATCTCATGGTATTAAAAGGCAACTTAAGGCAGCTTATACACCACAACAGAACGGTGTTTGTGAGAGGAAGAATCGCACTATTATGAATATGGTGCAAAGCCTTTTGAAAGCAAGTAGTATTCAAAAACAATTCTGGCCTAAAGCAGCTTGTTGAAGCATTTATATTTTGAATAGAAGTCCTACACTTGCTGTTAAAAATATGACACCGGAGGAAGCATGGAGTGGAAGAAAGCCTGCTGTAGATCACTTTCGAATCTTTGGATGTATCGCTTATGCTCATATTCCTGATGAGAAAAGAAGAAAGCTAGATGACAAGGGAGAAAATGCATATTTCTTGGTGTTAGTTGTAACAACCCGAATTTTAACAACGTGTTAAGACAAGAATCAAGGCAGAATTAAATGTTAAAATCAGAATCAGGAAAACGGGTTACGCCATTGCGTTCGTCTCGGAAAAATACGCGAAATAGAGTCTGAAATTTCGTAAATCGGAGTCCGTATGACCAAGATATAGCCTCGCAAAGTTTCACGAAAAATTCAAATTCGAAAACAGATTCAAATTTTCAGAATTCAGAGTAGGCGGGAAAAATCCCGCCCAGACAGGTCGACAGGGGGGTCGACACTAGGGTCGACCTCCTCCCCCCCAAACAGGTCGACACTAGAGTCGACCTGGGGGTCGACTTGGGTGTCGACCTCCCTGGTCGGCCAGGTCGGCCTGGTGCACCTGTTTTGGCTCCTGGGTCTTGTTTTGGAGGCTTGTGACGATTTTTGAGGGTTCAGATCTATCCTAGGGTTTATCCTACGGCCTAAACTACTCCTAATCTCTATAAAAAGACCCCTAAGCCTACTCTAAACCCTCACAAATCACTCATGCCACGAAGTGCTGCCCAAATGCCAAGTGATCATGGCCTCCATCTCCAACTCCAAGAGACTATGCATGCAAATCGGATCCAAATCGAAAGGTGCAAGCTTGCTACACCAAATCGAGGCTCGATCAACGTTGCTACGGCGATTTCATGACGGTTCTTCATCAAAGGAGTCACCTTTCATCCTCAAGACGATTCATGCGCACCCTCTAAGCCTCGCTATGTAAGTTCTAGCTACTTCGAGATGTTAACGATAGTTTAATCATGGCATGGAATAAAATGTGGTTAAACATGAGTGCCATAACCTATGCGAGCCTAGTTTGCTCCTTTAACATGAACATAGGACCTTATGTTGTGTTTTAGCAACTAAACCATGCTATTCATGTTGTATTGGACTTAGTTTGCCATGCAAGATTGGACCTTTACTTGTGGTATGTTAGCATGCACACTTGAAACCACTTTGACTCATGAAACATGTGCATAAATGTGACTTTGAGGCTATGCAAGTATATGAACCCGAAGTCCCTTATGATAATATGCAAGTTTACCCCTTTTTATGACATAAGTAACATGTGTATGTTTATCCCTTCATGATAGGTTTATGACATGAACACTTATGCAAGTTACCCACTTTATGACATTGTGCATGCTTGTGGCCAACCCTTATATGATAGTATGCATGTACAAGGCCAATCCCTTGATGATACCATGCATGTTTGAAGCCAACCCCGTCGTGGCATCGTGCATGTTTTGGGGTCAATGTGTATCATAGTATTTATACTATGTTGACTCGCTTTCACTCAAGTGAAAACACGATTTTGGGGTAGTTAGACAAACGTGAACGTGACGCGGAAACTTGACTTGAATGTGGCACGAAACTTGACATGGGGTTACATGAAAAAGGTGACACTCTTGAAACACTTAAACATGAACATGACACGTATGAAAACATGGAACTTGGGGCTAGACACGTATGGGTTGTAGGTGTAATATAACACTAGACCAAACATGAAAGTGGCCAACTCGAGGTTGGGTTGAGTTTGTAGCATAAATCTACCCGGACCCGCCCGGCTTAACTAGTGGCTACAAACAATAGGATCCAATGTGAGAAGTTGGTCATGTCGCGCTTAAGACCCGAGGTTAGACTAGGTTGTGGTGTAAAACTACCCGGACCCGCCCGGCTTAACTAGTAACCACAACAAGGTCTAATGTGAGAGGTTGAGAGAGCATTAATTAAATTAATGCCATATGATAAGGTTAAGTAAATTTGACTAATGACACTTAACCGATATGACACGAATGGGTAGGTTAAGTGGGACCGGGCTTGATTTCTTAATGACACTTAACCATACAAGACAATTAGGGGATGGGGTTAAGTAATTTACGCTTAATTAATCCGACTTGGTAATTAGACGGGGTTAAGTAATTAAGACTTAACTAATCTAAACACGGTAATTCGATGGGGTTAAGTTAAACACTTAACCAATCTAAACTTGTTAATTCACTGAGGTTAAGTAACCAATACTTAACCAATTTAACATGATAATTTAATGGGGTTAAGTAACTTATACTTAACCAATTATACGTGATGATTTGATGAGGTTAAGTAACCTACACTTAACCAATCTAATATGTGGACCTGGTAGGGTTAAGTCACAAGACCTTTTAAATTAGGCTTAACCATTGTAATATGATTAGTGGATGGGGTTAAGTTAACCTATACTTAACCAATCCGACTCGATAATCTGATGGGATTAAGATAATCTATGCTTAATCAATCTAACATGATAATCTGATAGGGTTAAGACAAATAAATACTTAAGCAATTTGACTTGATAGGGTTAAGTCATGAGCTTCTTAGTACACTTAGCCAACTTGTAGGGCTAAACCTTGAACTTGAGTACTTAGCCAATCTTGACATGATTCGTAGGCGGGTTAAATCATGAACTTGGATAACAACACTTAACCCATTTGGCAAAACCCTAGATCAGGGGACTAGGTTGAAAATCGTGATTAACAAGGATAGCGGGAAGAGAAGCTAAGTGGTAAACCTTAGTTAAGGATAACTAAGTAATAATTCTTAGCCAAGGACATGGGACTAGTTCATAAATAGATGAGTAACCTGATACGGTAGGTCATCGCTTAGTATACGAGGAGGAGCAACTTATCTGACTTGGATAAAAAGCTCCAGCGAACTGGGTGGCGAAGCGGTAGCTTCGGGGTACGTGAGGGTACTCTTGGTATCCCTCTGTGAGGTGGCAGATGGTCCATGAAACCCGGCCTCACAGGGGTTAAGGTCTGCGGTAGAAGAGCCAAGAGTATGCCTTGGTTGCTATGCGAGCGACCTAAAGACTGGGATGGATTAGCATGGAGTCGACGATACTTGTTTTTGCCCTGGATAGCACGTCGCCGACTACCTACCATCTTTAGTCAATCGTATACGTACGGAAAGGCAGGGAACTCCCAACAGACCATATACTTGCTATCAAGTTATGGGTGAGGTTGGCTATCTGGGAGTGGGCATCGATGGGCCGTAGTGTAGTTCTCATACATGATTTTTCTTTGATTGCCTTTCAGTAGTTGAGGGAGGGGTCACATGGGACCATAGCCACGGGTACAAAAACAGACCTTGATATCTGCATCAGTAGACGACTTAAAGCTCCCGACCGAGTTCCGTATTTCTTGATTTGCCCTGGCACGGAACTCGGGTGGCACATTGAGGAACATGTGCGTCTAGACATGGAAAACGATTCACGATACATACGCGGGATAAAGGGCGCGGTTGACGGGTGGCATAATCCCTAGTGGCCCTAGGTGGCTGAACCCAAACCGAGACACGGAAACGTTCATTAGGTAGCATAATCCCTAGTGGTCCTAGGTGGCATAAATCCTAAGTGAACGCGCGATAGTTCATGGTAAGGAAACATAACTAGATCAAGGGTAGCAGTCCAAAATAACCTCAAGGATAAAACGTTTACGTGGGAAAGCCCGTATGGCCTACGGCAAAGGACTGAACTTATACATGGAAAGAAACATACGAGTTGGGAAAACCTACATATGCTATATATTAGGTTGACATGGACCATTACATGACATTGGGCAAGGGACATTCATAGTTAACACATGACGCGGGTTGGGATACTAGTACGAGAGGTGCAGAGCAAATATACATGTTAGAACCAGGAGAAATATACATGATAGATACCGTGGGATGTTATACAGGATAGATACCTTGGGATAGTATACTTGATAGAAACCTGACGATGTGATACCTTGATTTATCATGACACCGTAGTTTATCATGATATCTTAGTTTACCTTGCTACAGTAGTTCAGCCTGTTACCCTGGTTTAGTTTATCTATCTTGTAGTCATCCTTATGTTTACTTTCAGTTTATGCATGTCATGTTACCTTTACCTGTTTTTATATTGGAAGTAGATAGGACTTACCAGTCTTTATGACTGACCCCGTTTTGTTTCGCCTCTTTGTCTTCCGTTTCCCCCCAGGTTTCAGGGAGGAAACAATGTTATCTAGTTCGGACTTCTTCTGCTTGAAGGTCATCACGCATGGATTCGACTTTTCTTGGCTATGGCTACTTTACTGTTTTACTTGGGGAATAATTCATGAAATGGTTTTATGCTTCTTTATTATTGCAAGACAGGTTTTGATGTATTCTGATGTAAAAGGCTTTAGACCTTATTTTATAAGGTAATGAAATTTGTTTTACTTCCGCTGCTTTATATATGTTCTGTCTTGTAATATTTCTGTGCATGTTTACCTCGATAATGCTTCACCAAACCTAGTGCATTCCCTTTGTGAGTGACCCTAGCAGAGGTGGGGTGTTACATTTGGTATCAGAGCGAGGTTACCAGACTGGGCAAAAGTTTTTTTAAACCTTCTGAAAAGTATTTGAGAAACCGTTTACAAAGAAGCATTTTTCAAGAAAAGTTTTTAAAGGCTATTCCCCAAAAGGCCATTAGCACTATCCTTTGTTTCCTTGATTGAATCTCTTTTCCTTTCTTTCCTCCATCGGTAGTCATAGTAGTTTTAACTGCGACTAATCCTTGTCTAGCCACGTAAGTGTTTTCCGTGCGATGGAGGAAGTTCTCGAGAGACCTGTTGCCGCGTTATAAGAAAGGATAGCAAGAACAAGGATAAGGGACACAAGCTTAAGGATAGGCAACTTGTTGGTATGGCTTAAGCCACAATGGAGGAAAAACGGGACGGATAGTTAAGAATTATGGGACAAGGACAAGATCATCAGGAGGGCAATTGTATACTCTCATTTCTAGCGTATCTCGAAAGGATGGTAATGATCTTGTTAAACGTTTAGCTTTTCCTCCCTATCATCCCGCCAGGACTTTGTTTTGATCATAGCATCATTTAAGTCTGCTTCGATAGTTAAGTCTCTGCACCTTAGTACTAGCATGGTAGAAGATCCCACTTTAGTCCCAAAATCTGGTTAGAGAGTCGGTCCATTTATTCATGACTTGTTTGGATTTGAGAACGGCTATGCCAAGTGTTGAGATTAGAAGCAATGCTTCTATTGTTGAGCTATGGATGGATTCTAGGGATGAAGTGGTTATCCAGTAAGGGATACTATTCTCGGCTTTGAAAAGAGGGTAGTCAGACTCTTGGCTTGCTTCGGTAATACCCTCGAAGCCACGTGTAACCTTTTGGGCTTTGTCATGGTTAGATACCTAGAATCACTTGATGTATTTATCGGAAACCTCATAGCCGATCAAGCAACGTTCTCCAATAAGGCGGATGGTTCATTCCGCTTAAGCATGGGCTGTAGGAATCACCCTAATAAATGCACGTGGTAACATGGATTGGCATTGGTAAATGAGATCCAGAATTCACTAGTGAATTTTGGAGAGCTTGCATAAGTACGTAGATATGGTTGAACCGAGCATACTAGGGAAAGAATAAGTGAAAGTGAAACGAGAAGCGACAGTGAAATGGGTTCCAACTCATACCTTGGAAATAGGAATCAAGGAGCTACGAAATCATGAAGTCAAAGGCGGTCAAGGCACAATGGAATCAAGCTCATGGAAATGCGGCTTAGACACGCGCATCATGTCTCTTTTTAAGAGTATATCTTTAATCCTTGGTTCACCTGAAGAGCTTACTTGCATGCTATCGCTTGGTGGATATCCTCTCGGTCCTGTTTCTGTTACAAACCCCGTAAGGAGTTTGTCTTGTTTATCTCCACGATCTTATCTTGGGAACCTTAGATAGAACTCTATGGATGTAAACATGTATTTGAAACATGTTATGATTGATATGGTTTCTCGTGGATGCGCGAATGCACATTAGATACTAGATTGACGCGGTCACGTTTCATGTTGCATATGCACGAGTATTTATACTTGTTTATGGATGAAATTGAATGTGTTATCATGCGGATGTTGCATATGAATGAATGTTTGTGCACACATATAGTACTTATATGACTAGGATTATTTGCATACATGTTGGACTCATGGCACTAAACATATTTTGCATTAGAAAGATCATCCAGGCCTGATCATTAGCATTAGCTAAGGAGCATATACACACACGTTTTGCATATGTTCATATGGCATTAGAAATCGTCTAAGGACAATGGTTGCCTGTGGATGATGTTTTGGAGTAGATGGATGATGGATGGTAGGATGCGTTCTTCCTAACTTGGAGATTTCGGGGACGAAATCCTTAAAGGAGGGAAGAATGTAACAACCCGAATTTTAACAACGTGTTAAGACAAGAATCAAGGAGGAATTAAATGTTAAAATCGGAATCAGGGAAAACGGGTTGCGCCATTGCGTTCGTCTCGGAAAAATACGCGAAATAGAGTCCGAAATTTCGTAAATCGGAGTCCGTATGACCAAGATATAGCCTCGCAAAGTTTCACGAAAAATTCAAATTCGAAAACAGATTCAAATTTTCAGAATTCAGAGTAGGCGGGAAAAATCCTGCCCAGACAGGTCGACAGGGGGGTCGACGCTAGGGTCGACCTCCCCCCCAAACAGGTCGACACTAGAGTCGACCTGGGGGTCGACCTCCCTGGTCGGCCTGGTGCACCTGTTTTGGCTCCTAGGTCTTGTTTTGGAGGCTTGTGACGATTTTTGAGGGTTCAGATCTATCCTAGGGTTTATCCTACGGCCTAAACTACTCCTAATCTCTATAAAAAGACCCCTAAGCCTACCCTAAACCCTCACAAATCACTCATGCCACGAAGTGCTGCCCAAATGCCAAGTGATCATGGCCTCCGTCTCCAAATCCAAGAGACTATGCATGCAAATCGGATCCAAATCGAAAGGTGCAAGCTTGCTACACCAAATCGAGGCTCGGTCAACGTTGCTACGGCGATTTCATGACGGTTCTTCATCAAAGGAGTCACCTTTCATCCTCAAGACGATTCATGCGCACCCTCTAAGCCTCGCTATGTAAGTTCTAGCTACTTCGAGATGTTAACGGTAGTTTAATCATGGCATGGAATAAAATGTGGTTAAACATGAGTGCCATAACCTATGCGAGCCTAGTTTGCTCCTTTAACATGAACATAGGACCTTATGTTGTGTTTTAGCAACTAAACCATGCTATTCATGTTGTATTGGACTTAGTTTGCCATGCAAGATTGGACCTTTACTTGTGGTATGTTAGCATTTGAAACCACTTTGACTCATGAAACATGTGCATAAATGTGACTTTGAGGCTATGCAATTATATGAACCCGAAGTCCCTTATGATAATATGCAAGTTTACCCCTTTTTATGACATAAGTAACATGTGTATGTTTATCCCTTCATGATGGGTTTATCACATGAACACTTATGCAAGTTACCCTCTTTATGACATTGTGCATGCTTGTGGCCAACCCTTATATGATAGTATGCATGTACAAGGCCAATCCCTTTATGATACCATGCATGTTTGAAGCCAACCCCATCGTGGCATCGTGCATGTTTTGGGGTCAATGTGTATCATAGTATTTATACTATATTGACTCGCTTTCACTCAAGTGAAAACACGATATTGGGGTAGTTAGACAAACGTGAACGTGACGCGGAAACTTGACTTGAATGTGGCACGAAACTTGACATGGGGTTGCATGAAAAAGGTGACACTCTTGAAACACTTAAACATGAACATGACACGTATGAAAACATGGAACTTGGGGCTAGACACGTATGGGTTGTAGGTGTAATATGACACTAGACCAAACATGAAAGTGGCCAACTCGAGGTTGGGTTGAGTTTGTAGCATAAATCTACCCGGACCCGCCCGGCTTAACTAGTGGCTACAAACAATAGGATCCAATGTGAGAAGTTGGTCATGTCGCGCTTAAGACCCGAGGTTAGACTAGGTTGTGGTGTAAAACTACCCGGACCCGCCCGGCTTAACTAGTAACCACAACAAGGTCTAATGTGAGAGGTTGAGAGTGCATTAATTAAATTAATGCCACATGATAAGGTTAAGTAAATTTGACTAATGACACTTAACCGATATGACACAAATGTGTAGGTTAAGTGGGACCGAGCTTGATTTCTTAATGACACTTAACCATACAAGACAATTAGGGGATGGGGTTAAGTAATTTACGCTTAATTAATCCGACTTGGTAATTAGACGGGGTTAAGTAATTAAGACTTAACTAATCTAAACACGGTAATTCGATGGGGTTAAGTTAAACACTTAACCAATCTAAACTTGGTAATTCACTGAGGTTAAGTAACCAATACTTAACCAATTTAACATGATAATTTAATGGGGTTAAGTAACTTATACTTAACCAATTATACGTGATGATTTGATGAGGTTAAGTAACCTACACTTAACCAATCTAATATGTGGACCTGGTAGGGTTAAGTCACAAGACCTTTTAAATTAGGCTTAACCATTGTAATATGATTAGTGGATGGGGTTAAGTTAACCTATACTTAACCAATCCGACTCGATAATCTGATGGGATTAAGATAATCTATGCTTAATCAATCTAACATGATAATCTGATAGGGTTAAGACAAATAAATACTTAACCAGTTTGACTTGATAGGGTTAAGTCATGAGCTTCTTAGTACACTTAACCAACTTGTAGGGCTAAACCTTGAACTTGAGTACTTAGCCAATCTTGACATGATTCGTAGGCGGGTTAAATCATGAACTTGGATAACAACACTTAACCCATTTGGCGAAACCCTAGATCAGGGGACTAGGTTGAAAATCGTGGTTAACAAGGATAGCGGGAAGAGAAGCTAAGTGGTAAACCTTAGTTAAGGATAACTAAGTAATAATTCTTAGCCAAGGACATGGGACTAGTTCATAAATAGATGAGTAACCTGATACGGTAGGTCATCGCTTAGTATACAAGGAGGAGCAACTTATCTGACTTGGATAAACAGCTCCAGCGAACTGGGTGGCGAAGCGGTAGCTTCGGGGTACGTGAGGGCACTCTTGGTATCCCTCTGTGAGGTGGCAGATGGTCCATGAAACCCGGCCTCACAGGGGTTAAGGTCTGCGGTAGAAGAGCCAAGAGTATGCATTGGTTGCTATGCAAGCACCTAAAGACTGGGATGGATTAGCGTGGAGTCGACGATACTTGTTTTTGCCCTGGATAGAACGTCGCCGACTACCTACCTTCTTTAGTCAATCGTATACGTACGGAAAGGCAGGGAACTCCCAACAGACCATATACTTGCTATCGAGTTATGGGTGAGGTTGGCTATCTGGGAGTCGGCATCGATGGGCCGTAGTGTAGTTCTCATACATGATTTTTCTTGGATTGCCTTTCAGTAGTTGAGGGAGGGGTCACGTGGGACCATAGCCACGGGTACAAAAACAGACCTTGATATCTACATCAGCAGACGACTTAAAGCTCCCGACCGAGTTCCGTATTTCTTGATTTTCCCTGGCACGGAACTCGGATGGCACATTGAGGAACATGTATGTCTAGACATGGAAAATGATTCACGATACATACACGGGATAAAGGGCGCGGTTGACGGGTGGCATAATCCCTAGTGGCCCTAGGTGGCTGAACCCAAACCGAGACACGGAAACATTCATTGGGTAGCATAATCCCTAGTGGTCCTAGGTGGCAAAAATCCTAAGTGAACGCGCGATAGTTCATGGTAAGGAAACATAACTAGATCAAGGGTAGCAGTCCAAAATAACCTCAAGGATAAAACGTTTACATGGGAAAGCCCGTATGGCCTACGGCAAAGGACTGAACTTATACATGGAAAGAAACATACGAGTTGGGAAAACCTACATATGCTATATATTAGGTTGACATGGACCATTACATGACATTGGGCAAGGGACATTCATAGTTAACACATGACGCGGGTTGGGATACTAGTACGAGAGGTGCAGAGCAAATATACATGTTAGAACCAGGAGAAATATACATGATAGATACCGTGGGATGTTATACAGGATAGATACCTTGGGATAGTATACTTGATAGAAACCTGACGATGTGATACCTTGATTTATCATGACACCGTAGTTTATCATGATATCTTAGTTTACCTTGCTACAGTAGTTCAGCCTGTTACCCTGGTTTAGTTTATCTATCTTGTAGTCATCCTTATGTTTACTTTCAGTTTATGCATGTCATGTTAAGTAGATAGGACTTACCAGTCTTTATTGTTGGATCAAGATTAACCCTAGAGGGGGGGGGGGGTTGAATAGGGTTTATCACAATTATTCGCGAGATATTAAAAATACAGAGATCACAAATAATAGCAGAAATATAAATGCAAAAATTAAATGACACAAGAAATACCCAGCTTCAGCAAAACCTTGCCTACTGCTGCATTCCTAAGGTTTCTACTAGATGATAGAACAGATCCCGTATACAATACCATGTACACACGCGACTCTCGCTCCTATTCTAACTCTACGCTCAAAACCCAAGACTAATCGATATCCCCTCGATTAGATTCCCCTAGTTACAACCCTATAACCAGAATTCTAGAATTTTACAGACTCTAGACAGAACTGTTTGGACGGTTTTACAACAATACAAAAAAATCAAAAAACAAATTAAAACTAAAACAGGAAAAGAAAAACCTTAGGAGTTAAACATAGAAGGGTCATCCCCTTTTGTCTTCAAAAAACATGGCTTAACCAATGAAGATCGGCCGGCCCATTCCCTTTCTAATTAGCCCGATCCTTTTTCTCTTTTCCTCTGGAACTTGGAAATGGCAGCTGCGAAAAAAATATCTAGGGTTTCTGAAATTTCTCCCAATCACTGATCGATTGCTTGTTAAAAGTGATTCTCCGATGGCTTCAAAAGCATTGAGGCTTGACTCTCTTCGATTTGGGATTTTTCTGCGATCGAAAACAGATGGTAAAGCTTGTGAGTTTTCTCTGAGTTTTTCTTTTGATTATACTTTGATTTTTTATGTTAGTTTTCGATGGTTGCTTGTCAGTGATGAATGGTTGTGTTTATAGGATTTAGAAATCCTTTAATTGAGCTCTGATTTCACTGAATGGCTCGTCTGATTTGCGGTTTTCTTTTGCGTGATTTTGGGCTTTGAATCCAGACGTGTTATTGCCCTATTGAAAGAATCCATGCTTGATTTATCTTTGAAAAACATTCCAAAGCTGGTTAATGCACTTGGCCGAATTTAATTCTCAAAAATATTTCTGAAAATAAAATATTTTCTTGCGTGATTCTTGCCATGTATATTGTTTGTGTATATTTGGAAAATAACACCATGTCCAAAACATTGTTGTGCTCGTTTAAAAATAGGTTCTAAGAAAACAAACCTTTCCCATGATTACTGTATTGATCTCTTACCAATATTCATACACTGATTTGTATAAACCTGGAAATAATTAAAACTTTCCAAAACAGAACTTGTCTCTTCTTCTTTCTGGCTTTGCGCATTTTTGGAAATCAATTTAAACTTGGTTTGCTATTGAGCCTGCACCCATTTGGAAATATATTTGTTTGCATGTCACCATGCATAGCTTCTGGAACTGGAAATGATCATTTGAATTGTTCATCTTTAGCTGATCAAAAAAAAAAAAAAAAAAAAAAAAACTGAAAACAAAAAAACACAAATTGTTTCATGCCAATCTTCTTGCCAAGTATGAAATATTAATTTTGGATAATTCTGGAAATCAATATAGATTTGTAGATTTGAATCCTTTCCATAACAGGCTTTGTTGAAATTAAATTCTTGCGCATTTAACCTGCTACTCCACTAGTTGTTACCACAAAGCAGATTGAATTACTTGACAAAATTTGTATGATGTAATTCTTTGTAGTTGCACAAACACATTGATCTGTCTATGTTGCTCACTTGAATGATATTGCTGAATCACTTTTATGAATGAACCACCTGTTTTTGTTCTTCATGCTTCTTCAAAACTGGAAACTCTTGCATGCTTGAATTCCTGGAAATTATTTAACACCTCTGTTTTGTGTGCATGCTTTATCCACTATTGTATTACAACACATAGTTGCTGTGTCCATTTGAATTTGTTGTTTGACTTTTCATTGATTTGTTTTGCTGTTTGGCTTGCTTAACCACGGCTCGAGATCCATATGTATCACATTCATGCTTTGTGTCATGCCACTACCATTTGTCGTGCACTCGAAGCTTTGTTGTATCCACCTACATGTACACTTCTTTACTCGTCATTGCTGTATTCATGTATATCCTTGCTCTTGCATGTTTGGAAGTGTGTGTGAGTTGACCCACTTCATGTCCATTTGCATTAGCACTTTAGCTTGCATCCTCCTTGCATGTTGCTGAAGCTTTTGTTCACAATGTTCATTGTATATGTATACTTGATTTTTTTTTTTTGCACTATGGAACTGTGGCACCACTATGCTGTAGCTCCATTCACCATTCATTTCTGTTTTGACATGAGAACTTGTACTTGTGCCATATCATGCTTTCACTATGGCTTGTACTTTGACTTTGTGCTTGAACCATGATTTTGTGTTGCCTCTTTGCTGATTTTATATGCATATTTGATTTCCATTTCTCCTTTGATCTGTCTTGTGTTGATTTTGACATTTTTTGTGAAGACCCGCAACTTCCCCGTAAAGGAAAGCGTCGGATAGTTCGAGAACAAACCACAACAGAACGCATACAGAAGAACATTTCACTATATATAACAACAGTGCATCAGATTACAAGAATATACAGAGTATAAATGAATATTACACAGAAATATCAGAGATTTAAATTTCATTTAAATACATAGCAGCGGAAAATAATACAATACACAACTAGAAGTAGATATACGGATACAAAGCTTTCCGGATATCGTTCCAGCTGTAAACCAGGATCCTGTGAATATAAATCTGCAAAACCGAAACTGCTAGCTGCCCGTGTCAAAAATAGGGGCACCCAGAGTTTAGGTTAAAACAATAAACTCCAGGTCAGTCATGTGACTGGTGTGAGAACTAAAACAGTTAATCTTTATTTTAAATCATTAGGTAAATCAAGGGACCACGCCGTATAACACGGAACGGGTTTCCTCCCAAGAATACCAGTGCATAAACAAACAGCGCCATGCTAAATAAAGAAAAATGAAGCTGTTATAAGACCCAGGTCCTATCACACAATGCAAACGCAAGCCGGGGGATAGGGTTTTCCCTTATAACAGCCAAAGAATGCTTGATACGTTTGAAACAAATCATTTGATACTATAATAAGTGCATAGTGTATAAAACAACTTCAAATCATAAGTATCAATCATAGGCGACATGAGCGTCCCATGCCACTATGTCGCCATATATAGGTTTACAAATAAAACCGCAAATGGCACGTATTTGGAAATTGGATTTCCGTCTATGAACCGAGGCAAAAGATAGTCCTCAACCGATTCGTGACTCTCTAGCCCGAGCCACAGGGTCAGAGCGCATCGACCCTTGGAGCGACAGGGCCGGTCCACCGATGTGGATTAAAATGCCTGAACACTACGTTTCCCCACCCTATGGGGTGTAAGTCTGGTCCGTCAGCCGACCAGAATGCATTCGGCCGAAACCGATATAACCGAGGCGCCTCGCAACAGCAACAACAACATAAGTCAAACTCGTCAGGGCGTGTAAAACCACTGACGCCACTTCTAGCTAGAAAGAAACGCAAGTCCTCCCTGAGGTCCGTCTCCCGTTTTTGGTTCATACCGGGTGTGAAACTCGCGAATCAAACGTTACACAAAGCTACGCCACAAAGGCCTTGCTTTGATCATCACCACAAGACTTTGCTTTTCAACAGAAGCCTCGATCACTTGCATCTTAGCATGCCACACAGGCAAACCATCCTATGCAACCGATATCAGTCACACAGAATGAAATCCGATGTCAGACACACAGTCCATTTACAAGTCCGTTCTGGGTCTGAACGAAACCGGAGGCACCTAGTACCTCGCATATCCATCGATCTCCAAGTACGTCTGGACGATCACTAACTGTTTCCATCTTCTTGGGTGTACAGCCCAATCAAGATCATCAGTTATCACCCAAACGACGTGAAGACCTCCGGTCTTCGACCGTCGTCTTCATCTTCGACTTATCGTCGTATCAGTTATTCAGAATGGGATAAACCCGGTCTTCCCGAATAACTCGCGTATATTTTAAATAAGTGTTACACAAACACAACATACGCCTCATTCCAATTCATTAGTCACTAACCGTAAATTAATCAAGAGAATAATTCCCCAAATATTAACCCCGAAGGCCGAAACCAACATCAGATCAATATCCAGAAAACCCTTCTGCTTGGCTAACCGACAGTTAGTTTCTAAATTTCACGTTCAAATCTAATTAAAGATTTAACTATCGCCTGGAGCAAAACTGGTGATACTCCATTCTCGATCTTTTCAATCTAATTAAAGATTCATTAAAACTCCACTTAGTTTTAATCTTCGACTGGGTTAAAGAATCAGTGTCATTTAAAACACGGTTCACGATAAACCCAAAAATCAATATCAATTCAATTCCAATTAAATATTATTTAATTGGTACACTTCATTAAATCTAAATAAAAAGATTTAATCTTTTCTCAACTGGGTTCAAGAATAGTGTTAGTGAAGACACCATTCACGACAAACCCAAATCACATTCGATATTCAATACAAGGCTCTGAATAGAAAATATATCGGCTTATATTCAATATCGAATTCTACGACTAACAAATGTCGTATTGGAAATAACGATATAAATATATATCTTTCAAATTTCCATAACAACACCTGTATAATCACGAATTCCAACATCGAAATATTCCGAAGACAATTTCGATTCAAATCCACTCCAATGCAATCATTGGAATTTTGGTTACTTTTAAAACCCTTTTCGAATTCAATTTATTTATTTAAAAATAAATAGAATTATAATTCTAGTTCAAAACTAGTTCATTTCGATAAAAATCTATTTTTATCTTTTCAAATATGGAGTTTTTTCATCCCAATTCTTTCTAAATCATTTCTTATGATTTTACACAAATTATTACTATTTTTAATAATTTTATCAAGGCCCGTACAGTCGATTTCCATCAATGGCCATCGAACTGCACTTACAGCGACCTTTTTCGAATTTGATTTGGACATAATTCCAAATCCAACCGTTAGATTTCAAATTTCTAATCTTCGTTAGAAAGCTCTTTTCGATACGAACCCAACGGTTCCGGTTTTAGGAGAATCCGACGGTCGGATCTCCCGCAATGTCCGTTTGAAATAAATGGTCGAAATTCACGAACTACCGCGGCGCGGCGCGTTCTATTCAGGCCATTATATTATATATATAATATATATAATATATACTTCGTCGATTTCTATTTAAAACGAATTATATAAATAGTTTTAAATTCGTTTCAAATTCTATTTCAACTTCTATTTCAATTCAAAGCAAAATTGAATTCTTCTTTATAAATTCGTTTTAAAATTCATTTCTATTCAATTCGAATTTCAATTCAATTTGAATTCATTTCAATTCGCTTTCAATTCCATTTGAATTCGTTTTCAATTCAATTCATTTCGAAATCGTTTTCAATTCAATTCATTTCGAAATCGTTTTCAATTCAATTCATTTCGAATTCGTTTTCAATTCAATTCATTTCGAATTCGTTTTCAATTCAATTCATTTCGAAATCGTTTTCAATTCAATTCATTTCGAATTCGTTTTCAATTCAATTCATTTCGAATTCGTTTTCAATTCAATTCATTTCGAATTCGTTTTCAATTCAATTCATTTCGAAATCGTTTTCAATTCAATTCATTTCGAAATCGTTTTCAATTCAATTCATTTCGAAATCGTTTTCAATTCAATTCATTTCGAATTCGTTTTCAATTCAATTCATTTCGAAATCGTTTTCAATTCAATTCATTTCGAAATCGTTTTCAATTCAATTCATTTCGAATTCGTTTTCAATTCATTTCATTTCGAAATCGTTTTCAATTCAATTCATTTCGAATTCGTTTTCAATTCATTTCATTTCGAAATCGTTTTCAATTCAATTCATTTCGAATTCGTTTTCAATTCATTTCATTTCGAATTCGTTTTCAATTCAATTCATTTCGAATTCGTTTTCAATTCAATTCATTTCGAATTCGTTTTCAATTCATTTCATTTCGAAATCGTTTTCAATTCAATTCATTTCGAATTCGTTTTCAATTCATTTCATTTCGAAATCGTTTTCAATTCAATTCATTTCGAATTCGTTTTCAATTCATTTCATTTCGAAATCGTTTTCAATTCATTTCATTTCGAATTCGTTTTCAATTCATTTCATTTCGAAATCGTTTTCAATTCAATTCATTTCGAATTCGTTTTCAATTCAATTCATTTCGAATTCGTTTTCAATTCAATTCATTTCGAATTCGTTTTCAATTCAATTCATTTCGAAATCGTTTTCAATTCAATTCATTTCGAAATCGTTTTCAATTCAATTCATTTCGAAATCGTTTTCAATTCAATTCATTTCGAAATCGTTTTCAATTCAATTCATTTCGAATTCGTTTTCAATTCATTTCATTTCGAAATCGTTTTCAATTCAATTCATTTCGAAATCGTTTTCAATTCATTTCATTTCGAAATCGTTTTCAATTCATTTCATTTCGAAATCGTTTTCAATTCAATTCATTTCGAATTCGTTTTCAATTCATTTCATTTCGAAATCGTTTTCAATTCATTTCATTTCGAAATCGTTTTCAATTCAATTCATTTCGAATTCGTTTTCAATTCATTTTATTTCGAATTCGTTTTCAATTCATTTTGAATTCAATAAAATCGATATAAATATCGTTCACGTCAAAATGGCGTCAATCTAATCAACACGGCTTCATAAAGTTCTATTTTCAATATTCTATTTCAAATATTTCTTTTTCAAATATTTCTATTTTAAAACTGGAATGAGGCCCAATCAATTACCATATAAAGTTAATTATATGGATTTTCATACAACACATGTATAATAGCCTTGAAAAATAATCAACCATCAACCAAAGTGCACTACACTGTATAAGCATCAAATATAGACATTTAACGCTTATAGCAGCTTGTCAATCAATCGATCGACATATTTAATCAATCAGGATGAGTGAACTTCAAATTTCATCCTAACACCCGTGTGGGGTTTCAAACAATCAAACACATATTTTATTTGTGCAGTTAGGCGATGTGTAAAATTTATCGACCCAATCAACGTCATTCAAATAGGTGTACATAAACAAACCGTCTGGTTTGTAAATGAATATTTATTTATTCACATTCACGTTAAAAATTATATTTTTAACGATAACACATTTTATTTTGACATATGAATTTCTATTCAGTTCATTCGTTAAATAAAATGCTATTTTTATTTTTCTAACTTATTTTAGAAAATTTCGGCGGCATAACGGCACGATACTAGAAACGGGACAAGGCCTAGCCTTATCCCCGGTCTAGTGAAGGCCCACGCCATTCACTCATCAATCAAATCAATTTCATTTTGCAAACCACAAAATTTGGAGTAAGGGTCTAACCTAGCCTTACTCCTACGCCTTATAACGGCGCACGTCTAATCCTAACCAATTTATCGATTCGATTTTTCACACCACAAACCACATTCAAACCAATATCGCAATCAATCACCAAACAGTCAAACAAACAAGTCCATGGTCTGTGGACGGTTGTGTCGGGTGCTACTAAGCACCGTCTGCATCCTAGTATAAATATATATCTAGAAAAGAAATAGAAAGGTGAGAAATTCTCACTTATAGCTATCCTAGCTCCCCGGCTCTTCATTTGCAGAAGTCCTCGTCGTTTCGCCTTTTTGTCACCTTCGTTGCCCAAGGCCACTATATATATAAAAATTGAATTTTTATTTCAAAGTTCCATATATAAAAATCGAATTTTTATTTCAAAGTTCAATATATAAAAATCGAATTTTTATTTCAAAGTTCAATATATAAAAATCGAATTTTTAGTTCAAAGTTCCATATATAAAAATCGAATTTTTATTTCAAAGTTCAATATATAAAAATCGAATTTTTATTTCAATATTCAATATATAAAAATCGAATTTTTATTTCAATATTCAATATATAAAAATCGAATTTTTATTTCAATATTCAATATATAAAAATTCCATTTTTCTATCGTTATTCAATATATAAAAATTCCATTTTTCTATCGTTATTCAATATATAAAAATTCCATTTTTCTATCGAAGTTCAATATATAAAAACTATATCTTTCTATCGAAGATATCGTCTTCCCACATTTTAAAAATCTAACTTTTTGCATTTTAAAAATCTGTTTATAATCATTTTAAAAATATGTCTTCAACATTTTTTAAAAAAAAACTGTTTTAAACATAAAAAAACTGTTTCTAACATTTCAAAAAAAACTGTTTTAAACATAAAAAAAACTGTTTCTAACATTTCAAAAAAAAACTGTTTTAAACATTTAAAAAAAACTGTTTTTAACATCTCAAAAAAAACTGTTTTTAACATTTCAAAAAAAAACTGTTTTAAACATTTAAAATCTTTTCTAAAAATTACAGTTTTAAATTCTTTTACAAAAATTACAGTTTTAAATTCTTTTTTAAAAAAAAACAGAAAAAGTAAATAATAATAAAAAAACAGTTTAAAGTAAAATAAAATAAATAAATAAAACAGTTGAAGTAAAATAAAATAAAAATCAGAAAAAGTAAATAATAAAAGAAAACAGCAGGGCACTTACAGGGGGGGGATTTGCAGCGCCGTCGAGGTCGGAGGGGGGGGGGGTATCGCGTCACTTCTGGTGAGAGAGGGGGGGGGGGGTTTCGTCGAGGGTTCGGAGGAGGGGGGTCGGCTTCGTCGAGGGTTCGGAGGAGGGGGGTCGGCTTCGTCGAGGCGTGGTGGCGATTCCGAGGGAGGCGGCGGCGATTTATAGATCGGGCCCCTTTTTTTTTCTTTCTGATTTATGATTTTAGTCGGGGGGGGGGGGGGCCTGGTAGTTAAGGGGAGATATTTTTTATTTATTTATTTATTTATTTATTTTATTTTCAACCCTAAATGTTGACTTTTAATTCGAACACCTAACGAGACCCAACGACTGTCGCCCCTAGCTAAATACCCCCATTCCGAACACAATGGGATATGTATCGCAAGTTGATTCGATCGTTTGAATTAGTTTCCGTTGAATTTACATTTAAATCACTATATTGAATTTTAAACGTACATTTCAAATTACCGGGGTCACATACTAACTAGAAAAATTCCAGAAAAATATTTTCTAGCTTCGTATTGACGATACGGTCCTAACAAAACTAGTTTCGTCAAATTCCGAGACTGTTGGAAAAATGGCCAATTTCCAGTCGATTAAAATCAACTGAAACTGGTCAAACGCGTTTTCTTTTGCCACGCTCACATATTGATTCGAAAAATTATGAAATTTGAAACCTATCAATAACTTTACATCACGGACCCAACAAAACTGGTTTCGTCGAAATCCGAGGTCGTTTGCAAAATTGCTATTTTTAAGGGCCTTATATATATAAAAATATATATAAATTCCACAGCGACTATTTCTAATTTTAAACTGGACATATCTTACCATTTCTAAGATGAAATCTCAGTTTGTTAACTTCGTTACAAAGATATAGTTATACAGATTCAAATATTTCTTGTTTCGTTCAATTCTGACTTATATTGAATCCTGTATATTCATTTGAAATTAGAAATCGAATTTTCGAACTACCGCGCCATTTTCAATTCCTTTTATAATTATATATAATTATTTATATTTTAACGACAACGTATATAATATATACGTTCGAGTTCTATTCAAAATAAATTTCACGTCGATATTATTTAAAATAATTCATTTTAAATAATCAAAACTCGCTATAATTGCCAAAATAAAAATTTTAAACTGGCCCAGATTTTCGGGTTGTTACATTTTTGTTTATATGTATATCAGCAGACTAGTCACACTATGTTGAGGCTGATCAAAAATCAGCAAACTAGTGTGATTATGTCGAGGCTGATCAAATCAGATCGAGTTAGAAAAATGATGAGAAACACACCGAAATTCTAAGGCAAATAATTTTTCAAAAAATAAAAATTATATTTGCATGTATTCTATTTCATTTCTATTGCAGTTTACTGTGTGTGTGTGTTTCTATATATGACAGGTATGAAGTCTGGACTGACTGTGAAGCTTATAGAAGACAGAAGACAATAAAACTAAAGAACAGAGAGACAGTGTATATGAGTAACTGTGTGACTGTAACTGAGTGTGAGAGTTGTAGTGAAGAGCAGTGTATGAATATGTGAATTGTACTGAATATTGTAATAAACAAGTTTGATCGAAATAAAATATCATTTTATTGTGTTCAAATAAACTTGTCTATTAAATTCTGTTTATTTACAAGAACAATGTTCTATGAATGTATATCAGAGATGTATTCAAATAGTGGAGTTATAAAAGATTGTATTGTTTGAAAGTTGAAATAGAATATTCAGTTTAAATAAAATACTGTATAAATATACGAATGTGTATACAGTCGTATTCTATTTAAACATAAATATTATATTACAGTCTGTGTTGTAATGAACAGTACAATGACAAACACATTTATATAGATATATATTTGGTTGTTATCATCAAACAAAAATCATATAACCGTGTATACAACACTGTTATATACAACAATCTCCCCCTTTTGATGATGACAAACAAATAAAAGATTTTGAATATAATAAATGTGTTTGATAGTGGAATTTTGAACTCCCCCTATTTAGTAGCTCCCCCTACAGCAGAAAACTCCCCCTATAACTGTGCATGAGTGAAATGAAATATGAACTGAATAATAATGAATTTTTCAAAAGTTTCACTCAAATCAAAATCTAATATAAATAAAATATTCATTCATAAATCAAAATCTAATCCATTCTCCCCCTTTTGTTATCATCAAAAGGATTCAGAAATTAAAATATAGATGAAAAATGACTAAATAATATAATTTCAGCTTAAGAGGAAGAACAGTCATCGTAAATCTCAATCAGTCAAACAAAAATCATAATAAACTAAGAACTAGTGACATATTTCACATTTCAGACAATGACGGATTTACGATGAAATTTTATAAAAAATGAGGAGAGTTATATATAAAAAATGAATATTTCCCAATTATTTTCAAAAGAATTTTATAAACTGAAGCACAAAAACAGTGATGGATTTGGACTATAATTAATAATTCAATTTAAGTGACGAGATCGAATAATCTCAAATCCCAATATCTATCAATCAACAAAACATAATACGTCATAATATTTCAATACATTTCACAGATTAGAAAGATGGATTGATAGACTGGTTTTTATACTCTGAGGAGAATTTCAGATTAATTTATATTTATAGCATATTTTTCCTTTTTTTAAATTTATTTAAGTGCACACTGACCACGCATAACCAGAGCTTGGATTTTTAAATGGGATCAGTCACAACTTAAATTATAAGTTGTCTCATAACCATGCATGACCAGAGCTTGGATTTTTAAATGAGGTTAGAGACACACTTATGTATTAATTATATATATTTATCATTTCAGCTTTAAAAGAAAAACTCCTCGGTATACAAACCAATATATGGATGATAGAAAATGGGGTAGGTACAGATATGGACTATGAAATAAATTTCTAAATTAATTATATTATGAAATATGACCAACTGTACCGGGATCATTGAAAATTCCCAATCTCACTAATTCTGAATAATAACACAGTCTTATTTCCATCACGAATATTTCCACTGTTTATTTATAAAGATTTAAAAAAAAAATTAAACTCTCCACATTTATATAAAATCATAACGGATAACAGAAGGATGATAAGTAATGAAGATGGCCGTGAAATGATTGCCAGTTCAAAGATATTATAATAAATATTCAACCATCATGAAAATCTAAATAAAATTCTCCTCTTGTTGTGAAATATACTGCAGTCACAATTCATCACAATTTCAAAATCTGGTTATAATTTTGATGAATTATAAATACAGTTTAATATGGATATTGATTTCAATTTCTGAAAGAATAATCAATAAATAATTTTAAAATTGAAAACCAATTACAAGAGGAATTTATACAGATTTATACAAGGGGAAAAAATGTGTATGGTGTCTATACAAAGTGAAAATTCAAAGCAAATGGATAAAAAAAAAACTGATACTAATTGTAGTCCCCCTTATCGAGGAATTTATTCACACCCTAAATATCTCAGATTTAAGAAATTTCAAACATAAAGCCCAAATAGACAAAACTAACAAATTTGGCACATTTATCAGAGCTGCAGACAAGAACAAGCAATTATTTGAATATTTTCAAAACAATATCAGAGCAGCACAAACATCATTTTCAAAGCGGACTTGTCAAGGAGATATTTCAAAGATATTACAGACAGTCAAAAGTGATTCATGATCAGATGGGTGAAACAAATATAAGGCACTTCTGATACCACTTGTAATCTCGATTAACGAGGATTTTAATACCACCCCGGTGGCTTACAAAGATACCTCAGACACTGGTTTCACGTTCTGCCTCTCGACACGGACAACCACTCACGGGAAAACCAAGATACCACTTGGTGTCTCTGTTAATAAATTTTAATCACAAAGATACCGGGGACAAACCAAGATATCATAGTCAGCAGAAATTTGAAGACCAAGCAGATAGTATAACAAATTAGCCATGCAGCAGACAGGTTAAAACAGGCAGTTCTTTGAAAAACAGTATCAGAGCAGCATAACAGAAACTGTTTCAAATCAGACTTGACAAGATGTTGGTCACACAAGAAGATTTATGAACCAATGATTTTAAACAAACATATATTCAAATCAAATTATCATGAAATAACAGTGATTTTTAAGACTTGATTTTCAAATCAAATTTTCACAAAAATTCAGACATGCCTAAAAGAAATTTCAGATCATCTGTATCAATTTTGAAAGGTATTCATGATCCAGAAAAATAGAATAATTTATTTGAAATCACTTGAATCGATGTCAAGTTTTGGAATATAATGAATCACTCACACAAGGTTGACAATTTCAAATTTAGGAGGTGTGTGATTATTCAAGATATCAATAATTTCAAATGATTTCAAACAAACAAATTCTAGCCATAATGATCATGAGTAATGATGGTTTTCAAGATGTATCATTAGGACAGATTAATTTCCAAGCCAATCCGAAAATCAATGAAATTTTAACAACTGATAAATAACAGTGTGCTGTAATGAGTATAACATTTTAAGCGTTTCCAAAATTAATTGGAAGAAACTCAAAACAACATAAGAGTGTGAAATTTCATTAATTATTCAGATCTTCAAAAATTTAGAATTCAAATTAACAGTGTTCAAGATATGGAACGAATACATCAACACTGTTATGAATTCAAAGAATCAGAAAACAAACTTCAAATCAATTGCAGATATTTACAAAAATAAATTCAAGATCTGGACATGATTAAATACATCAGAGTTTTATAGAAATGAAGCAAATTTCCAGAAAGAATATGAATTCTGCAATATGAAGTTAATGAAGTCTAAGAAGTTACAAAGATATGACAGTGACAAATCAAAAACAAAACAAAACAAAGAAACAATAAAAAGAAGGGATAGCAGGAGAAATAAACAAAGAAAACAAAGAATATTTACAAAGGTGAGTTTAGAGATCATACCAGAATCCAATGAAAATCAGAATCTCTAACTCAACAGTCTTGGCTGAAGGAACTGTAGATGATACAGAAGTATAAACCAGCTTGAACTCAATCTCTTTTCAGCACAGCAGTTCCTCAACCATCTCTGGTACCTAACAGTTTAGAGAATCGAGCAGTCTAACAAAATTTGTAAAACCACTCACAGTTTTGTTCACAGCTTTAGGTACCCAAACTTGTTTATATAACAATCCATCCGAATTTACCTTTGTACCCTTTGGAACCCAAATCTGCTTGAATTTAACAAAGTTCGTTTTATTTCTTTTTGGGATCCAAGATTGTTTAAATGGATTATTATCAAACAAATTCACATCCTGTTTTTGATTTAAAAATCCTTTGAAATTGTTAGAGTTCAAATTTTCAGAACAAACGTTTTCAAAGCGGTTTGAAGGATTTTTAAAATCAATTGAATTCCCTTTTTCAAAATCACTTGTAAAACCGAGACCTCTTTTATTCCCATGAGAAAACTGACTTTTCAAAAGCATATTTAAAGATTTTTCTCCGAAAGAAAAACGTTTCAGACTCAACTCAAGATTGTTGATTTGGGACTTAAGATCAGAATTTTCTTTCATCAGATTTGAGCAACAATTAATGCTGTTCTTTCTTCTTTCAGTGTCATTCTGTTTCAAAATCAAATTCTCATTTTCAAGCAGTTTGATTATGGTTTGGGATTCAGCAATTTCAAATTCAAAATGTTTTCGATTTTCAGATTCAAAATTCTTGAAATTTTCAATCTCGTTTTCAAGATCTTTCAAAATCGAATTCGATTTCAACAAATTTTCTTTTTCAGCAATTTCAAGTTTGGAATGAATATTAGTTTTAAAAATTTCAAATTCCTTTTGCAGATTATTGTTCAAACTTGATAACTCAATCTTGTTGTTTTTTAAGATCAGAATTTCATTTTCAAACTTTTGAATAATTTTATTGAGATGAACAAGATTGGTTTCCAATTTCAAACAATTTTTGCAATCAGAATTTGAAGAGTTTTTAAAAGATTTAAGCTGAGATTCCAAAACATCAATTTTGCTGGTCAACTCATGATTTTTAGATTTCAAGGATTTATTTTTAAATTTGAGTCTGTCAACAGATTTAGTTAAGTCCACGCACAAATAAACTAAATCTTCATATGAGAAATTTTCTATCTCAGTGCCTGTTGAATCTTCATCGACTGACTCATCTGAATTTTCATTTGTAAATCCTGTTAAACAAAACTCTGAATCTGAGTTGATATCCTGGGGTCTTGAGCTGTTGTCAGATTTTCCAAATAGCGCATTGAGAGTCCTCCAAACATCCTGCGCAGTCAAACAATGAGATACGTGAATAAACTGTTCTGAACTGGGATAATTAAACATGATATTCATAGCACGAGAATCGAAAACAATATTTCTCTTATCAGACATATCAATCCCATTGTTAACAGTATCCCAACATTTAATATTAACAGATTTTAAATAAAATTCCATTTTTGATTTCCAATTTGAAAAATCTGTTCCATTGAAAATAGTTGGAGATGAACTAGATTAACTTTTAGAAGACTGACGACAAGGTAAAAACATAATTCTAGAGTTAATCAAAAACCAAGCTCTGATACCAATTGTTGGATCAAGATTAACCCTAGAGGGGGGGGGTGAATAGGATTTATCACAATTATTCGTGAGATATCAAAAATACAGAGATCACAAATAATAGCAGAAATAGAAATGCAAAAATTAAATGAAACAAGAAATACCCAGCTTCGGCAAAACCCTGCCTACTGCTGCATTCCTAAGGTTTCTACTAGATGATAGAACAGATCCCGCATACAATACCATGTACACACGCGACTCTCGCTCCTATTCTAACTCTACGCTCAAAACCCAAGACTAATCGATATCCCCTTGATTAGATTCCCCTAGTTACAACCCTATAACCAGAATTCTAGAATTTTACAGACTCTAGACAGAACTGTTTGGACGGTTTTACAACAATACAAAAAAAAAAAAACAAATTAAAACTAAAACAGGAAAAGAAAAACCCTAGGAGTTAAACATAGAAGGGTCATCCCCTTTTGTCTTCAAAAAACATGGCTTGACCAATGAAGATCGGCCGGCCCATTCCCTTTCTAATTAGCCCGATCCTTTTTCTCTTTTCCTCTGGAACTTGGAAATGGAGGTGCGAAAAAAAATATCTAGGGTTTCTGAAATTTCTCCCAATCACTGATCGATTGCTTGGTAAAAGTGATTCTCTGATGGCTTCAAAAGCTTTGAGGCTTGACTCTCTTCGATTTGGGATTTTTCTGCGATCGAAAACAGATGGTAAAGCTTGTGAGTTTTCTCTGAGTTTTTCTTTTGATTATACTCTGATTTTTTATGTTAGTTTTCGATGGTTGCTTGCCAGTGATGAATGGTTGTGTTTATAGGATTTATAAATCCTTTAATTGAGCTCTGATTTCACTGAATGGCTCGTCTGATTTGCGGTTTTCTTTTGCGTGATTTTGGGCTTTGAATCCAGACGTGTTATTGCCCTTTTGAAAGAATCCATGCTTGATTTATCTTTGAAAAACATTCCAAGCCGGTTAATGCACTTGGCCGAATTTAATTCTCAAAAATATTTCTGAAAATAAAATATTTTCTTGCGTGATTCTTGCCATGTATATTGTTTGTATATATTTGGAAAATAACACCATGTCCAAATCATTGCTGTTCTCGTTTAAAAACAGGTTCTAAGAAAACAAACCTTTCCCAAGATTACTGTATTGATCTCTTACCAATATCCATACACTGATTTGTATAAATCTGGAAATAATTAAAACTTTCCAAAACATAACTTTTTCTCTTCTTCTTTCCGGCTTTGCGCATTTCTGGAAATCAATTTAAACTTGGTTTGCTATTGAGCCTGCACCCATTTGGAAATATATTTGTTTGCATGTCACCATGCATAGCTTCTGGAACTGGAAATGATCATTTGAATTGTTCATCTTTAGCTGATCAAAAAAAAAAAAAAAAAATGAAAACAAAAAAACACAAATTGTTTCATGCCAATCTTCTTGCCAAGTATGAAATATTAATTTTGGATAATTCTGGAAATCAATATAGATTTGTAGATTTGAATCCTTTCCATAACAGGCTTTGTTGAAATTAAATTCTTGCGCATTTAACTTGCTACTCCACTAGTTGTTGCCACAAAGCAGATTGAATTACTTGACAAAATTTGTATGCTGTAATTCTTTGTAGTTGCACAAACACATTGATCTGTCTATGTTGCTCACTTGAATGATATTGCTGAATCACTTTTATGAATGAACCACCTGTTTTTGTTCTTCATGCTTCTTCAAAACTGGAAACTCTTGCATGCTTGAATTCCTGGAAATTATTTAACACCTCTGTTTTGTGTGCATGCTTTATCCACTATTGTATTACAACACATAGTTGCTGTGTCCATTTGAATTTGTTGTTTGACTTTTCATTGATTTGTTTTGCTGTTTGGCTTGCTTAACCACGGCTCGAGATCCATATGTATCACATTCATGCTTTGTGTCATGCCACTACCATTTGTCGTGCACTCGAAGCTTTGTTGTATCCACCTACATGTACACTTCTTTACTCGTCATTGCTGTATTCATGTATATCCTTGCTCTTGCATGTTTGGAAGTGTGTGTGAGTTGACCCACTTCATGTCCATTTGCATTAGCACTTTAGCTTGCATCCTCCTTGCATGTTGCTGAAGCTTTTGTTCACAATGTTCATTGTATATGTATACTTGATTTTTTTTTTTTGCACTATGGAACTGTGGCACCACTATGCTGTAGCTCCATTCACCATTCATTTCTGTTTTGACATGAGAACTTGTACTTGTGCCATATCATGCTTTCACTATGGCTTGTACTTTGACTTTGTGCTTGAACCATGATTTTGTGTTGCCTCTTTGCTGATTTTATATGCATATTTGATTTCCATTTCTCCTTTGATCTGTCTTGTGTTGATTTTGACATTTGTGTTTATATGTATATCAGCAGACTAGTCACACTATGTTGAGGCTGATCAAAAATCAGTAAACTAGTGTGATTATGTCGAGGCTGATCAAATTAGATCGAGTCAGAAAAATGATGAGAAACACACCGAAATTCCGAGGCAAATAATTTTTCAAAAAATAAAAATTATATTTGCATGTATTCTATTTCATTTCTATTGCAGTGTACTATGTGTGTGTTTCTATATATGACAGGTATGAAGACTGGACTGACTGTGAAGCTTATAGAAGACAAAAGACAATGAAACTGAAGAACAGAGAGACAGTGTATATGAGTAACTGTGTGACTGTAACTGAGTGTGAGAGTTGTAGTGAAGAGCAGTGTATGAATATGCAAATTGTACTGAATATTGTAATAAACAAGTTTGATCGAAATAAAATATCATTTTATTGTGTTCAAATAAACTTGTCTATTAAATTCTGTTTATTTACAAGAACAATGTTCTGTAAATGTATATCAGAGATGTATTCAAATAGTGGAGTTATAAAAGATTGTATTGTTTGAAAGTTGAAATAGAATATTCAGTTTAAATAAAATACTGTATAAATATATGAATGTGTATACAGTCGTATTCTATTTAAACATAAATATTATATTACAGTCTGTGTTGTAATGAACAGTACAATGACAAACACATTTATATAGATATATATTTGGTTGTTATCATCAAACAAAAATCATATAACCGTGTATACAACACTGTTATATACAACATTTATGACTGACCCCGTTTTGTTTCGCCTCTTTGTCTTCCGTTTCCCCCCAGGTTTCAGGGAGGAAACAATGTTATCTAGTTCGGATTTCTTCTGCTTGAAGGTCATCACGCATGGCTTGGACTTTTCTTGGCTATGTCTACTTTACTGTTTTACTTGGGGAATAATTCATGAAATGGTTTTATGCTTCTTTATTATTGCAAGACAGGTTTTGATGTATTCTGATGTAAAAGGCTTTAGACCTTATTTTATAAGGTAATGAAATTTGTTTTACTTCCGCTGTTTTATATATGTTCTGTCTTGTAATTTTTCTGTGCATGTTTACCTCGATAATGCTTCACCAAACCTAGTGCATTCCCTTTGTGAGTGACCCTAGCGGAGGTGGGGTGTTACATTAGTGATCATTCGAAAGCTTATAAGTTGTATAATCCTATCACCAAGAAACTTGTTATTAGTCGAGATGTCATTTTAGATGAAGGAAACGTATGGAACTGGAGCAGCAATACAAATGTACAGCAGCTTCCAGCAGATTTTGATGATGAAAATGCAGATGAAACACAACAACAGCAGCAACAAAATGTTACAGCAGCTCTGGAACATCAAAGTACTCAAAATGGCGCTCCTTTAGCCTCTAAAACTTCACCAACAACAGCAGAAATTGACGAACAGGCTGATGCAACAGCAGGCACACGCCCTCAACGTGTAAGAAAAAGACCAGCATGGATGCAAGACTATGAGGTATCTAATATAAGTTCTATTGACGACACACTTACGCATTATGCACCATTTTCAGATTGTGATCCAGTAGCTTATGAAGATGCGGCAAAAGAACCAAAGTGGAGAAAGGCGATGGATGCAGAAATTGTAGCCATTGAAAAAAATCAGACTTGGGAATTGACAGAGCTTCCGAAAAGACAAAGGATGATTGGTGTAAAGTGGGTATACAAGACAAAACTGAAGGAAAATGGCAAAGTTGAAAAATACAAAGCATGATTGGTGGCTAAAGGCTATAAGCAAGAATTTGGTGTTGACTATAAAGAAGTTTATGCTCCAGTAGCGAGACATGATACTATCAGATTGGTAATCGCATTAGCTGCACAAAACTTATGGCTTATCCATCAGCTAGATGTGAAATCAGCATTCTTACATGGAGATTTGGAGGAACATGTATTTATTGATCAACCTCCTGGTTATGTTAAAAAAGAAAATGAGCATAAAGTGTATAGATTAAAAAAGGCTCTTTATGGACTAAAACAAGCTCCACGAGCATGGCATAGTCGCATTGAAGCTTATTTCTTAAGGGAAGGTTTTCATAAATGTCCATACGAGCACACACTTTTCATTAAATTTGAAGATGGAGGTAAGATGCTCATTGTTTGTTTATACGTGGATGATCTAATTTATACTCGAAATGATAGCACCATGTTAGAAAAATTCAAGCGATCCATGATGCATGAATTTGAAATGACTGATCTTGGGTTAATGCATTATTTTCTTGGCATAGAAGTGGTGCAAACTGATGTTGGTATTTTTATTTCTCAAAAGAAGTATGTCCAAGAAATTTTAGACAAGTTCCAAATGAAGAACTGCAATGCAGTAGGCACCCCAACTGAAGTTGGATTGAAGCTTATCAAAGAACCTGAAGAGAAGAAGGTTAACAACACTCTATATAAACAAATAGTTGGAAGCCTAATGTACTTGACAACCACAAGACCAGATATAATGCATGGTGTGACTCTCATTAGTAGGTATATGGAATGCCCACGAGAGATGCATCTTCTTACTGCAAAAAGAAATTTTCGGTATTTGCGTGGTACAGCTGATTTTGGGATGTTCTATCGAAAGGGAGAAAAAGTAGAGTTAGTTGGTTTTGCTGATAGTGATTATGCAGGAGATTTGGATGATAGGAGAAGCACATCTAGTTATGTTTTTATGATGGGCTCAGGAGCTGTTTCATGGTCTTCAAAGACGCAAGAAATTGTCACTTTATCAACAACTGAAGAAGAGTTTGTAGCTGCAACAACAAGTGCATGTCAAGCTGTTTGGTTAAGGAAGATTCTTGAAGAGTTAAAATCCAAGCAAACGGGAGCCACTGTAATTTATTGTGATAATAGCTCAGCAATTAAACTCTTAAAAAAAATCCCGTTCTTCATGGTAGAAGTAAACACATTGATGTGAAGTATCACTAGCTCACTATGAAAGAAGTTATTGATCTCATCTATTGCAGAAGTGAAGAACAAGTGGCTGATATATTCACCAAGCCTCTCAGATTACCTACATTTCAGAAACTAAGAAAAATGCTTGGGATATGTGCTTTGGATGATCAAGCCGGAATGAAGTAAACTGAGTGTTTGTATACACATCAGTTTAAGGGAAGGAATGTTAGAAAATATTGCATAAGAATCACGATCTATCAATAATTGCAGAGTCTTTTGGTGTTACAAATTCTAGTCAAAGAGTCACCTTGTTTTTGTCGCAAACTCCAGTCAAAGGGTCACCTTGTTTTTGTTGCAAATTTATTTTCCTATCCATTCATATGTAACCCATTGATATAAACAGATGTCAAGAAAGCAATGAAAGTTACTCCCCACAATTTTATTCTTCTTCTTCTTCTTCATGTGTATGTTATATATATATAATTCGTTATCATATACAAGCGTAAAGGCAAAATCATGGCACAAAAAACTCAAGATCAAATGTAAATTTGAGGAATTTGAGCCTATTCCTGATGTCACGCCATATTCCTTGCTTCCATTGCGCATAGATGAAAACATGTTGTTATGCAAGCATTTCTCTCCTTCCAAACATTATTGATAACCTTCTTCAGAATATAGTTTAGCACCTCGGTTTTGCTCTTTTCATACTCACTCTTTTGCGCAAGTAAGACCATTGTTCAACACTATTGGAAGGGAAGTGATTGTAGCCAATGTGTAAAAGAACTTTATTCCAGAGTCTTGTCACAATTGAGCTTCTCCTTAGTAAGAATAGCATGCTTCAGGACTTTCTACATGCTCATATTCTCCTTCTCGTTGTTGTCTCTTCTCCACACAAGTTTGTACCATCTACAAAATACAAAATTTGAAGTACCAAGCAATGCATTGTATAAGTGTTTATTGTGAACTTCTCACCGTGCCACCTCCATCTAGTGCATTGATCAGATATTATGTTCGTGCTACTGCGATGAATCGTGTTCCATAAAGCTTGTAAAGTGCTGATAGTGGTTGGTGGCATACAAATACGACCATGCACAAGCAGATCTCCTACTTTACAATCTTTGTGAACTCCAGAGGTTTGTTTCTCCAGGAAAAATATTTCATGCTTAATGATACAGCCGTAATCTAACCAAGGGTCCTCCCAGGAGTTAATTCGATTGTATGTTGGGTGACCGAAATTAAAGTAAGGGAGAATTCCTAGTTTGATCTTATTGATGTTTTTCCAGGTTGTGCTAAAGTCTTGAAGGGAGAATTCCTCGTTTCAAGTATAAAATAGTTGTTGATATATCAGTAATTATATACAATAATTGTTGATATATCGACAGTTATTCATCAGTCTTCCATCCCTTGAAAAATAGCTGCTGATATATCAGCAATTATATACAAAAATTGCTGATATATCAGCAATTATATACAAAAATTGCTGATATATCAGCAATTATTCATCAGTCTTTCATCTATGAGTCAAAATAGTTGCTGATATATCAGCAACTATATATGAATGATTACTGATATATCAGCAACTATATATGAGTAATTGCTGATATATTAGCAATTATTCGTCGGCCTTTCAACCAAATTCTGGGTGAATAATTGCTGAAATATCAGCAATAATTCACTAAAATTGCTGATTTTTTTTTAGAATACTTCCGTAAATATTTGCAATTTTTGAAGAAAAAATTATACAGCAGCGCGAAAAAAGTTGAACAACACGTTAGCTACAGAAATAGGAATCCGCTTTAAAACAAAACATAGAGAAGGAGCCGCTTTGAAACAAACTTGAAAATAGGGATCCGTGTCTAATTAACACTGATAATTATCCCATATAATCTTAATTAGTGTTGTTATGGTAATGGTTATCGTTAACATTTACCAAATACCATTACCGTACCATTTTTACTGGTAAGTTGGAATTGCTTACCGTTACCAATTGACTGGTATACCGAAGAATGGTATACCGATAATTGGTAATTGTTACACTAGTAATGGTAAATTACCATTTTTCCATCAAATTTTGCATCATGACATGTTATAGTTGCTGATATATCAGCAATTATATATGAATAATTGTTAATATATCAGCAACTATATATGAGTAATTGCCGATATATCAGCAATTATTCATCAGCCTTTCAACTAAATTCTGGGTGAAAAATTGCTGAAATATCAACAATAATTCACTAAAATTGCTGATTTTTTTTTAGAATACTTCCATGAATATTTGCAATTTTTGAAAAAAAATATAAAGCAGTGCGAAAAAAGTTGAAAAACACATTAACTACAGAAGTAGGAATCCGCTTTAAAACAAAACATAGGGAAGGAGCCGCTTTGAAACAAACTTGAAAATAGGGATCCGTGCCTAATTACCACTGATAATTATCCCATTTAATCTTAATTAGGGTTGTTGTGGTAATGGTTATCGTTAACATTTAGCAAATACCATTGTCGTACCATTTTTCCTAGTAAGTCGGAATTGCTTACCGTTACCGATTGATGGGTATACAGATAATTTGGTAATGGTTACAATAGTAATGGTAAATTCCATTTGTCCATCAAAGATTGCATCATGACATGTTTTTTGTCCTAATGTATCTTTATTATACTATATGTAGTGTTAGTCAATAAAAAAACATAAATGAGATAGAAAATAAGTGTAGCTAGAATTATTCCACCTTATTATTGAACTAAAGTTAATCATTTATTTGGTTTTAAATGCATTTTTTTTAAAATTTGTTCAGGGAGGAAACGACTAGAGCCGTAAAACCTCCCTAGTGCACCTAGCCTGGTCCGTGGTTACCACATAAGTGGTTAATCGTAGCGTACGCACATGGTAAACCCTTTTAGCATGTCATTCCGGGTTTCGAACTCGCATCGTTGTTACCTCGATACAAGTCCTTAACAGCTGGGCTAATGCTGCAGACTGGTTTTAAATGCATGTAATAAAGAATATCAATTGAATATATAAATGTTTTAATTAGACTGGTAAAATTACCATTACAGCTGGTACTGAAGAAATATTACCGATAATTTACCGTTAAAAATTCTAAGTTTACCGTTATCGTACCATTTTATCTAGTATACCGATTTTAATTAAAAATGGTTATCGATCGACTGGTAATGATATGGTAAATTTAATGTTACCATAACAGCTTTAATCTTAATAACGTCATGTTTTAACTTAGTCAAGCTTTTTATGCCATTGATGTAATATTTGATTTTTCATGTTTTCACTTGGTCATACATCCTGGAATAATTTCTACCTCAACCTTTACCGTCTCTACATAAAGAAGGAGCTTATGCAATGTAAATGATATACTTAAAAAAATAGCGAATAAAACTATTTCTTCTAATTTTCTATAATGTATTCTCCTTTTGTTTGTTCCACGTAATTTTGCTTATTCCATAACAATTTGTCAACATGAGATTCTATTAGATTATATTTACTTTTTCATATACAATTTTGACATTTTTTAGACTTAAATTTCTTGATTTTTTTATAATTAATTTGTATTTGAGAAATCTTGACTCATGTATGACCTCATTTGTCTTATAATTTTAATTTGAGAATTTTTGATTCATACTTCTATTTCTATTTCCTAATTTATTTCATATCTATATTTGAGTTCTAGTGGCTCTACTTTTTTAGATCTAATCTTTTCATCCATATATTCTTACTTTTCATATGAGATGTTTTCGTAAAGATTGAAGACTCTGTATCTCTTGAAATATGGTTTATTGTTCATTTGATGTAAATGTAACAAAATTATCGATATGAAACATCGTGGAGTAGCTTTTAAATTTAGTAGCAACATCGACTTAATCATCAGAAGTTGATTTGAGAAAACAAACAATTAAAATTCATGCTATAAACAAGCTATTGGAGAAAATAAAAGAATAGGAACATGAAGCTTACATGTACAAAGGTGAAAAGCTAAAACTTTCATAAGCCGAAACAAAGCTTTGAAGCAAATAAATGCATTTAATATTTCTTTATAACAATGGACACAAGGCTTCAATAAAAGGATAGGAGTCAAAAAATACAATGAAAATAAAGGCTTCGATGAAAAGCTTCATTCGAAAGCACAAGTCTAAAAGAACTAATACACTGAAAATGTATTACAAATCTTATATTACACGTGATTTTTTTGAAGAAATTTAGCTTTTGAATAAATCGTTACAATTATTAAAATTCTATTTTCTTAAAGAAAAATGATAAAATGATTCTAAAGCTCTTTCTGGAGAAGTTGGTTCAAATTGAAATAAATAATAACACTATGTAAGTCATACTAAAACTTAAGTTTTTTAATAATAATTTTAGAATTTGTAATATAGAATCCAAATAAGTTAACATGCTTGAAACCTGAATTTCATAATGTTGAAATACCATTATCTGTTCAACCACAAACTTAAAGAACTTGATGTTCTCGGTGCTATGTTAAAACTCGAACTAGTAATTTAATGATTAATAATATCAAGTTAAGAATAATGATCTAAAATATGAAGAAAATGATTATATACCACATTCAAGTATTTCCATACATTTTGAACGAACAAAATACGTACTAAATTTTAAGTTATTGGTTAAAATATTGAATAGTCGTTTTTTTTCTATATTTTATCAGAGTTTAAGGTATGAAGTTTACGTGTAAGTTTGTATTCCTAATGGTCTAATAAAACCACTAATTAAGCATCTACAACCAATTGCAAGATCGTTTCTTATGCAATCAAAATTAAATATTTCAGCTTAGCAACATGCAATTTTATGTTAATATTTAGTAAAAAAAATAAAGAGGCATATCATCAATGTTCATCATCGCGGTTTTTGATTGAACAACATGTGTACTTCCATAAGCAGTTTTATAAATTATCTAATGAAGATACACTTGTATACCACATGTAGACTAATCTCTTAAAGAGACTAAAATAAAAATTATTTCTAATGAATTAACTTAAATAATGCATATGTTGAAGTAACAATTAAAACGAAAATAAAATTGATCGAGTTTCTTGAACAAATAATTTAAAATGACCTCCTAAAGAAAATTATATTAAGTTGATATAGAGATAATATTATATATTTGGTAAAATTAGAAAATCAAATAAATGTATAAAATTTGACTACGGTCATTTCTTCTTCTTTTGGTACTAAAGCTTGTAAATTTCAAATACAACTTGGCATTAAAGTTTGAGTAATATGAAAAATGAAAATTTTAATTTCTCATTAAAGTTAATATGTTGTCAAATTTGAAATTTCAATAAATTATATGTGTGTAGGGGAGGGGGGAGGGGGTTGGAGGAAAGGAGGTAATAGAATTTCTTTTTGAGAAAATAGAAACTTATAGAAGATTATAATCTAGGTTTATATATTCAGTTATTCTGAAGAAATGACTTTTAAGTATACTCCAGAAGAGAAGTGCATACATGTAACTCGAAATGTGTAGTATCATCGAACAAAATAAATTTGAACAATCTTGTAAAGAGATATTTGAAACAACTTTAAGTCATGCATAGAAATTTTTGAACCAAATGTTCAATGTAATCTGGATCGAAATTTTTCAAAGATATTTGAAGTAGTTGTTTTATCTTTTGCATTTGACTTTCAATTAACGCATCTATTTCAATAACAATATTTAAATTTTAATATGACAACCCCAAAAATAATGTAATGACCCGAAATTCCATACATTTTGAATAGATAATAATCCTCACATGTTCGACTCAAAACTGTACATATCTTCGGATTATTAGGTGACGAACCAAATTTACAACCCCTGAAAATTTATACTTAATACATCCTTGGTATTCATGTACCGAAGATTCAAGTGTCGCAAATTCGATAACCCAGGGTAGAATATAACAAAACAAAATCTCACACGAATGCAATAACATATATTATTGAACATAATCTTGTACAACAGAAAACATTTACATAATTAGAGTTAAACTCAATCTAGACAATTACAAATGTCCACCAGTATTACTAGAATACAAAATACACAGTGGAAATAGCTAAGGTCTTTAAAAAGTAGATTTCCCAAATGCCCAAATTTCAACTCCATGCTCCAACTCAAAAGATGCTCCATATTATAGCTCCAATTGCTTCTGCTAATAACCTGACTACTAGGATGCTCCATGGAAAATTAAGGGCACCCAGTGTTTAGAAAGAAAACAATAAACTTCGAGTCAGTCATGGGACTGGTATGAGAACTTAAAAATAGTTGTTTGTGCAGAAAAATCCTACATGTTTTTTGGAGAATGAAGTTATCATAAGGTCTCGCGGCACGCACGCAACGAATAGCACACATTGGGTAGGGTTTCTCCTTATGATAACCAAAAATTCCTTTGATACATAAAATCCTTCGATATTATTATTTTTGCATAGTGCTGAAAACATATCACAAATAAATTTATTAATCTCAGTCAGCATAAGTACAATTATATTATGCTGACGCCTCCCATTTCCTGACAAGTTATACAACTAAAACCGTGAGGGTTCGTAGTGGAGTTTGTTTGGGATTTCCAACAATGACCAAGCAAAGGATCTTCCTTGTCCACGGTAGGTACATATTTAAAGGGATGTCTAGAGAATCTGATACATCCATAGATTCTCTTCCAATACAAGACCAAGATATCCCTTCTCTAGATAACACCAAATATGTCATTCCCCAATCATAACCGAGCGCTCCTCTTCCATCATCCACATAAAGTAGAATATCCATATAAGTAAAATACCTGAGCTCCATACCATGATATAGCTTTTATCTAGAAGGAAAGGATCATACCCTAATGGAAGTGACCCACATGGTCATGCCACATTCATCATGTTTCGGTAATTTCCAGCGATGTGAGGCTTAAAGAAACCACGTTCCACAAATTTATGCTTTACACTAAAGCCATGCTCTGATCATCCATAGCTCATTTCAATTAGCATTCAACATTGCAAGTCATAACACACAACTGATGTCTACCAATATATAACTAACCTCTGCTCATACATCTTAGAGAAGGGTGTTAAGCTAAGAGAATAGTTTTTTTGCCACCAAATAGATATATATTTAGTAAAGATCAATTACTATGTCATATAATGCAATGTCAGACATACGATCCATAAAAATTCGTTTTAGGACTAAACAAAACCGAAGGCGTTTTATTTCTCATCCAATAATGGAGAGACGCCCTTACAAATTCGGAAATCCTTTAAATACATCGTGACTACTGCCATATATAACAATCTCATAATAGAATCTACCCACTCGAGATATCAACAAGTAGTCCTTCCGATGTGAAGAATACTGGTCTTCAACTATTGTCTTCGATATCTTCATTAGCTCCATTTCGTCGTATCATTATTCGAAATGGTTTTCAGTTAGAAATCTAATCCCGGTCTTTCTGAATAATGAGCATTATTTTAGAAACAATATGGATACACAAGATTTGTTAAGTCTATTTCCACTTAAATTGGTTACTTAAAAACGTTTCATCAACTTAGTAAAGCCCAATCATTAGAAATTTACTCCATATTTTCATTCCTTTATCTTTAAGCAAAGATTTATTAAGCCTTAATAAAGATTCATTCTTAACTTAACCATAGAAAACCTTTTTAACATATCCAAATCCATTGCTTAATTTAACCTTAATCAAAGATTTATTAAATCCTTAACCATTACTTTCAATCAAATTTTTGCAAGAAAAAAGTTACTCAAATGAAAATTTTCTTCTCAACTTTACTTAGGGAAATCATTTCAATATTAGCTCATTAAATCTTAATTAAAAGATTTCTTTGTTGGTAAATAAATACTTCCCATTTCAAAACATAACTTTAAACGAGTCTTAAAGGGTGAAAGCTAATATCATTTAAGTCATCATTCATAATAAACCCAAACCAATCAATATTTAGTGTAACAACCCGTATTTTAATAACATGTTAAGGTAAGAAATCATGGTATAATTAAATTTTAAAACAAGAATCAAGGGAAACGGGTTGCGCCATTGCGTTCGCCTCGAAATTCTGCTTGGAAACGAGTCTGAGTTTTCGAAAATCGGAGTCCGTATGACTGAGTTATGACCTCTAGAAATTTCACGGATTTTCGGAATCAAAAACAGCTCAGAAATTCGAATTCAAATTCGAATTCAAGACCAAGAAGCGGGCTGGGCGGGAAAATTCCCGCCCAGAGCCCAGGTCAACTAGGGGGTCGACCTGGCCAGACCAGGTCGACCATAGGGTCGACTTGGGGGTCGACCTGCCTCCCCAATCCACTTTTTGAACCAGATGCATCCTGATGTATTTGACCTCGTTTTCTGTCCAGATTCGTCTGCCTAATCCTATATAAACAGCCTCCTAGCCTCGTTCTCTTTACACCATTCTTCTCTAACCTTATGCTGCTCAAACTCTTGATGATCATGGCTTCTTCTTCTTCCTCTAAATTAAATTAAGATAAATTAAAATAAAACACGAAGACTAATTCTTGAAGACTGCTGCTAGGAATTGCATATTGGAGATTTGCTTCTGCGATCAAATCAGAATTCATCGATTCAACAAATCGACGACTAGTTTCTAGATTCAACTTCTGCATCTCAATTTCTTAGACCACGATCTGTAAGTTCTAGTTACTTTGAGATTTAAACTTGTTAAATTTAATATGGACATGGAATGAAATGAAATTGGACCTAAGCTTGATTATCTATTTAGATCAGTTCTTGTCTCTTCTTGAATCTACGATTTTGGGTTATTTCTTATCGATTGAATCATGCCCATTCATGTTGTTGGACCTAGTTTATTATTCAAATGCTAGATTGTAACATAAATTCTTGGATCTTGACTTGTGGGAATATTTCTATTTGGGGCCTATTCATGTTATAAATTGGAATTGGGCCTATGTATGATAATTGATTCACAACTATTCTAGTTTCCATCTTGGATCTTGACATTTGGGAATATTGCTATGAAACTAATTTGGGCCTATTCATGTTGTAAATCAAAACCTCTCATGTCCATAATATTGTCATGACTATGATGTTGAATCAGTTATTATTCACAGGTTTGGGACTATTGTGAAAACCCGTAACTTCCCCGGTGAGGAAAGCGTGGATAGTTCGAGAACAAGCCACAACAGAATGCAGATGGAAGAACATTTCATTGTATATTACAACAATTCCATCAGAATACATGAATATACAGATTATAAATGAATATTACACAGAAATATCAGAGATTTAAATTACATTTAAATACATTGCAGCGGAAAATAATACAATACACAACTAGAAAAGATATACGGATACAAAGCTTTCCGGATATCATTCCAGCTGTAAACCAGGATCCTGTGAATATAAATCTGCAAAACCAAAACTACTAGCTGCCCGTGTCAAAATAAGGGCACCCATAGTTTAGGTTAAAACAATAAACTCCAGATCAGTCATGTGACTGGTGTGAGAACTAAAATAATTATTAATCTTTATTTTAAAGTTCGGTAAATCAAGGGACCACGCCGTATAACACGGAACGGGTTTCCTTCCAAGAACACCAGTGCATAAAACAACAGCGCAATGCTAAATAAAGAAAAATGAAGCTATTATAAGACACATGTCCCATCAAACAATGCAACGCAAGCCGAAGGATAGGGTTTTCCCTTATAATAGCCAAGAATGCTTGATACGTTAAAACAAATCATTTGATACTATTATAAGTGCATATTGTATAAAATATCTTCAAATCATAAGTATCAATCATAGACGGCATAAGCGTCCCATCCCACTATGTCGCCATACTAGGCTCTACAAATAAAACTGGAATACACGTATTGGAAATTGGATTTCCATCATGGTGGCTCCTGATTTGAAAGATCGATCGCGTAATGCAATTCCCCACGGCTTACGTCCCAACAAGAGAAAACACCGTCTGCACATCCGCACTTTCGGGACCAGAGTATCACCGCGGCTTACGTCCCAGTGAGAGAAAACACCGCTTACTCTATATATCCCTGAGCACTAAGCTCATCTCGGTCGACCGAATCCACGACACCACTAAGGTGCCCATCCACTAAAAAGCATACTGATCAAACCATCAGTTTACCACCATACCGAGGTTTGAGGCTCGCGAATCAACGCTATACACAAAGTCATGCTATATCAAAGCTGCGCTTTTATCATCATCCACCAAACTTTGCTTTTCAACAAAAGTCTGGATCACTGCATCTCAGCATGCCACACTATCAATCCATATCGTACCACTGATTTCTGCCAATATATAACCTCTGAGCTCGTATGTCTCAGAGAAGGGCGTTAAGAAAGAGAATAAATTCCCCGCCGCCAAACAGATATATATTTAGCAGAGATCAACGAATACAATATAAAGGAATACAATGTCAGACACACCATCCATTTACAAGTCCGTTCTAGGTCTGAACGAAACCGGAGGCACTTTCCTCGCATATCCGTCGATCTCCAAGTACGCCTCGACGACCACCAACTGATTCCCTCATCTTGGGTGTACAGCCCAATCAAGATCATCAGTAATCACCCAAACGATGTGAAGACTTCCGGTCTTCGACCACCGTCATCATCTTCAACTTATCGTCGAATCGGTTATTCAGAATGGGTATAAACCCGGCCTTTCCGAACAACCCGCGTATATAGTAAACAAATGTTACACAATCACAACAAACGCCTCATTCCAATTCATCAGTCACTAACCGTAAATTAGCAAGGGAACAACTCCCCAAATATTAACCCCGAAGTCCGAAACCAACATCAGATCAATACCCAGGAAACCATTCTTCTTAGCTAACCTACAATTAGTTTCTAAATTTCACGTTCTTAGGGAAAGGTTCCCATTAATTTTATCAAAGATAAATTCTTTAAAATTTATTCTTTAATCTTCCTTTGGATATCATTTCAAACCAAATTATGGTTTTCCAAACTAGTCGGGATTAGCGAACCACACCGAAGTAATTATTTATTTTATTTCCCAATCCCAACCTATTCATCCCATGAAGAAAAACTGGTAATACTCCATATCTAATACCACGGTGTTATCGGTAAAATTGATTACCATTCCACGTCCAAATCTAATTAAAGATTTAACTATCGCTTTGGAGCAAAACTGGTGATACTCCATTCTCGATCTTTTCAATTTAATTAAAGATTCATTAAAACTCCACTTAGTTTTAATCTTTGACTGGGTTAAAGAATCAGTGTCATTTAAAATACGGTTCACGATAAACCCAAAATCACATCACATTTCAATCAGTCCCTAATCGTAAATTAGCAAGTGAGCAATTCCCAAAATATTAACCCCGAAGGCCGAAACCAACATCAGATCAATACCCTAGAAACCATTCAACTTAACTAATCTCCAGTTAGTTTCTGATTTTCTTAACTCCTTTGGGTCTAAGAACAGTATTGTTGAAGATACCGTTCACGACAATCCAAAATCCCATTCCATTAATTATCGGGTTAAAGAACAAGTGTTATTTAAAACACTGTTCACGATAAACCCAAAAATCAATATCAATTCAATTCCAATTAAATATTATTTAATTGGTACACTTCATTAAATCTAAATAAAAAAGATTTAATCTTTTCCTCAACTGGGTTTAAGAACAGCGTTAATGAAGACGCCATTCACGACAAACCAAAAATCCCATTTGATATTAAATACAAGGCTCTGAATAGAAAATATATCGGCTTATATTCAATATCAAATTCTACGACCAACAAATATCGTATTGGAAATAACGATATAAATATATCTTTCAAATTTCCCATAACAATACCTGTATAATCACAAAATCCCACATCGAAATATTCCGAAGACAATTTCGATTCAAATCCATTTCCAATCTATATATTGGGAATCCTGGTTATTTTCAAAGCCATTTCCAATCCACTTTATTTATTTTAAAAATAAATAAATTATTATTCTAGTTCAAAACTAGTTCATTTCGATAAAAATCTATTTTTATCCTTTCAAATATGGAGTTTTTCATCCCAATTCTTCACAAATCATTTCTTATGATTTTAGACAAATTATTATTATTTTTAATAATTTTATCAAGGCCTGTGCAGTCGATTTCCATCAACGGCCATCGAACTGCACTTACAACGACCTTCTCCAAATTTGATTTGGACATAATTCCAAATCTAACTGTTAGATTTCAAATTTCTAATATTCGTTAGAAAGCTCTTTTCGATACGAACCCAACGGTTCTGGTTTTAGGAGAATCCGACGGTCGGATCTCCCGCAATGTCCGTTCGAAGTCAATGGTCGAAATTCACGAACTACCGCGGGGCGGCGCATTCTATTCAGGCCATTATATATATATATTATATATATATTATATATATTTCGTCGATTTCCTTTTTAAAACGAATTTTATAAATCATTTCAAATTTGTTTCAAAAACAATTTCAACCTTTATTTCAAATTCAAATCAAAATTGAATTTTCCCTTATAAATTCTTTTTACATTCACTTCTATTTGATTTCAATTCAAATCGATTTCAATTCTATTTCAATTCGTTTTCAATTGAATTCAATTCAATTCAGATTTGTTTTCTATTCGATTCAATTCAGTTTGAATTCGTTTTCTATTCAATTCAATTCAAATTCGTTTTCTATTCAATTCAATTCGAATTCGTTTTCAATTAAATTCAATTCGAATTTGTTTTCTATTCAATTCAATTCGAATTCGTTTTCTATTCAATTCGAATTCGTCTTCTATTCAATTCAATTCGAATTCGTTTTCTATTCAATTCAATTCAAATTCAGTTTGAATTTCAATTCTTTTCAAAATATCAGATTTTGAAATCACTTTCGATATTCATTATAAAATGAATAAAATCGATATAAATATCGTTCATGTCAAAATGGCGTCAATCTAATCAACACGGCTTCATATATTTCTATTTTCAAATATTCTATTTCAAATATTTCTATTTCAAATATTTCTATTCAAATATTTCTTTTTCAAATATTTCTATTCAAATATTTCTATTTCAGATATTGAATGAAGCCCAATCAATTACCATATAATGTTAATTATATGGATTTTCTACAACACATGTATACAATAACAACGATGAATAATCAACTATCATCCAAAGTGCACTCTACACTGTATAAGCATCGAATATCAATATTTAACGCTTATAACAGTCTGTCAATCAATCGATCGACATACAACTAAACAATCGGGATTAGTGTACGTCAAATATCATCCCAATACCCGTGTGGGGTTTCAAACAATCAAACACAGATTTTATTTGTGTAGTTAGGCGATGTGTAAAATTTATCGTCCCAATCAATATCAGTCAAATGTGTGTATATAAACAAATCGTCTTATTTGTTTATTTTTATTTCATTTCTTATACACGTTAAAAATTCTATTTTTAATTATAAAATATTTTCCACTATAAAATATTTTATTTCATTTCACATCACACAATCAACTAGACATCAAAATCAAACAAACAAGCATACAAGCCGTCCATGGTTTGTGGACGACGGGTGTCGGGTGCTACTAAACACCGTCTGCATCCTAGTATATATTTTAACTAGAAAATTAAATTAAAGGTGAGAAGTTCTCACAGACTAGCTAATCCAAACGCCTCGACTCTTCATATATGGAAAATCTCCGCCGTTTCTTCTTTCATCACTTTCGTCATCCGTATTCACTACATATATAAAAATCGAATTTTTACTCTACTATTCAATATATAAAAATCGAATTTTTACTTCGCTATTCAATATATAAAAATCGAATTTTTACTTAAGTGTTCAATATATAAAAATCGAATTTTTACTTCGCTATTCAATATATAAAAATCGAATTTTTACTTCGCTATTCAATATATAAAAATCGAATTTTTACTTTGCTATTCAATATATAAAAATCGAATTTTTACTTTTTTGAAAAAAACAAATTTTATACTACGTTATATATTTATTTATATTTTTTTAAAAAAGATGGTTATATTTTTCCAATACAAAGATGGTTTTTATTTTTAAAACAACGGGTATATTTATATTTCAAAAACAAAGCTACTTACATTTTAAAAACCCTATTTTTAAATTGTTCTTTCCATTTCAAAACATAAGCTATTTTTATTTGTTAAAAACACTTTCATTTATATTATAAAAACATTGTCATTTGGTTAGTTAAAGAATTTCCTAAGCATAATAAATTAAATTAAATAAGGGTTTTACCCTTGTCATCTTCATCTTCCTCTTTCTGGTGCCATTCGAACCCAAGCACCAAAGCTAAAATCGAACGTTGCTCCACCCTGAGGTGATGGGGCTTCAATCAGAACCCTCCTCCCTGATCGTCGCAGACCGGCGCCTCCATCCCCCACAAGCGCATCCAACTCGAGACCCCCTGTGGTCCCCAAAACGTGATCGAACGGGTTGCCTTCTTGGCAGAAATTCACGCGATTTTGGATGCTACAATAGATCCTGACCGTTGATAATGGAGATCTTCCAACCCTCTTCGTTTTCCCCTTTGAGATTTCGAAATTCATTGATTCGATTTAGAGATCGGGGAGGGAGAAATATGGGGCGTTTTGGATCATTTATCTTGATTTTGGGCGGCTGGTAAAGTGGGCTAGGATTTTAATGGGTTAGGGTTATTTATAATAAATATATTTTATTATATTTAATTCATTTAACTCGAAAAATACCTGTTCATTGATACCAATTTCAAATCGAACCCAACGACCATCGTCCATAGATAATTACCCCCATTCTGAACACAATGGGATATGTATCATAAGCTGATTCGATCGTTTCAATCAGTTTTCGTCAAAATCAAAATTTAACTCTATATATTGAATTTGAACGCACATTTCAATTTACCGGGGCCACATACTAACTAGAAAAATTCCAGAAAAATATTTTCTAGCTTCGTATTGACGATACGGTCCTAACAAAACTAATTTCATTGAATTCTGAGACCGTTTGAAAAATGGCCATTTTCCAATCGATTAAAATCAACTAAAACTGGTCAAATGCCGTTTCCTTTGCCACGCTCACATATTGATTCGAAAAATTATGAAATTTGAAACCTAGCAATAATTTGAGATCGCGGATCCAACAAAAGTGGTTTCGTCGAAATCCGAGGTCGTTTGCAAAATCTCCATTTTTAAGGGCCTGAATTCTATAACGACTATTCAGAATTTTCAACTGGACATATCTTTTTATTCCCGCTATGAAATTTCGATTTTTCAGATTCGTTGGAAAGGTAGTCACAATTAGATTCCATTATTTTTGGTTTCACTAAAATCCGGTTTATTTTGCACCCGGTACATTCATTTGAAGTTTGAAATCGAATTATCGAACTACCGCGCCATTTTCAATTCCTTTTATAATTTAAAATAAATATTTATTTTCCAATGACGATCTATATAAATATACGTTCAAATTCTATTCAAAATAAATTTCTCGTCGTTATTATTTAAAATAATCCCTTTTAAATAATCAAAATTCGCTAAAATTACCAAAATAAAAATTTTAAACTGGCCCAGATTTCCGGGTTATTACAACTATTACCTTATGTCAACTATTATCGTGACTATCTCCTTACTTTGCTAGACTTGAAATCCTAATGTTTGAGGCCGATATTCCATATGGCAGTAATGTTGTAATCATTTATCTCAAGTTATACCATGCTAAACTTGTAATCACTTTTGTCACCTTATGCCTGTCCTTTTTATGTTATTCCCTAATTAGATTTATTTGTAATTTGGATCAATTCGAGTTTACGTGCGATGGGAATACAATTTGGGTAAATTAGGCAAAACATGAATTGGTTATGAGCTTGAAAATTGAACGATGTTATAACTTGAACCTGGATATGGACACGAACTTGACATCGACTTGACATGAAACTCGCCATGAAACTTGACACGAACTTGACAAGAAACTTGAACATGGACATGACACTTAGAATGAACTTGAAAATGGCCAACTCGAGGTTGGGTTGAGTTTGCAGTGTAATTCTGCCCGGAACCACCCGGCAAATCCAGTAACTGTAAACAATAGGATCCAATGTGAGTAGTTGGTTATATCGCGCCTAAAACCCCAGGTTAGACTGAGTTGTGGTGTAATTCTGCCCGGAACCGCCCGGCATAACCAGTGACCACAATAACAGGTCTAATGTGAGAGGTTATGGTGCTTTAATTTATTTTAATGCCACATGATAGGGTTAAGTCATGAACCGCTTGAATATACTTAACCAATTTGACACGATGATTTGATAGGGCTAAGTCATGAACCGCTTGAATATACTTAACCAATTTGACACGATGATTTGATAGGGTTAAGTCATGAACAGCTTGAATATACTTAACCAATTTGACACGATGATTTGATAGGGTTAAGTCATGAACCACTTGAATATACTTAACCAATTTGACACGATGATTTGATAGGGTTAAGTCATGAACCGCTTGAATATACTTAACCAATTTGACACGATGATTTGATAGGGTTAAGTCATGAACCGCTTGAATATACTTAACCAATTTGACACGATGATTTGGTAGGGTTAAGTCATGAACCACTTGAATATACTTAACCAACTTGACATGCTAGACTGATGGGGTTATGTCTCGAATTTAAATGACAACACTTAACCTACTGGATGGAAACTCTAGTTACGCAGTCCTTTTCAGCAGTAACCCACTAGATGTATCACGGTACCCTGGAACTAGGCAAGGTGGGGCACGATTACTGGGCTGATTATAAGCGACCAGAACGACGACTGAGTTGGTGTGCCATTGTAGGTTCAGGCGGACTATGGTCGTGCACATAGTCCGGAGTTGAAAAAGCAGGCATTGGGCACCAATAGGTTTACACTGTGCGTGCTTGATTCGTGTCGGTGGTTGGCACCCTAGGGCTTGATACACCCTATGGTGGACCTAACACAGGTAACTACATTCGTTATAGGGCCGTATGACACAGGCACATGACGAGCTAGAACTTGTAGGGAGCCGATCGATTAATAGATCGTTTCGTGGGACCAAGTAATGGGTCATTTCATGATATTGGGCAAGGGATCATTTCATAGTTAATACATGACACGGGTTGGGTTACTAGTACAGGTGGTAAAGGCCCATTTTTGTTTCTGTTTCTGTTAGGGAGGTAAAATCCCATTACTATTTCTGTAAAGATCACCCTGTTTCTGTTTCCGTTTCTGTTTGGACATTAGGATAACACCTAATTCTGTTATACTAGTACTGGTGCAGAGAATGTTAAACATGCGATGCTATACGTAGTTTACCTGGTTAGCATAGTTTATCTTGCTATACGTAGTTTATCTGGTCCACATAGTTTATCTTGCTATACGTAGTTTATCTGGTTAGCGTAGTTTATCTTGTTACCGTAGTTTATCTTGTTAGCCTAGTTTATCTTGTTACCGTAGTTTATCTGGTTAACATAGTTTATCTTGTTATCTTAGTTTAACTTGCCTATCTTGTCATCATCCTTATGTTTACTTTCAGTTTATACATGTCATGTTATCTTTACTTGTTTCTATGCTGAAAGTCACTAGGACTTACCAGTCTTTATGACTGACCCGTTTTCTTTCGCCTCTTTTTCTTCCGTTCCCCCCCAGGTTCTGTGGGAGTAAACACTACTACTTAGTTTGGACTTCTTTCTGCTTCAAGATCATCATATATGGCTTGGACCTTTCTTGGCTATGGCTGCTTTACTGTTTTACTTGGGGAATGATTTATGACTATGGTTTTATGCTTCTTTACTATTGCAAGACAGATTTCGATGTAATGGATTTAATGGCATTTTGATGTAAAGGCTTTAGACCTTTCTAGATTTTAAAGCAATGAAATTTAGTTCTTCTTCCGCTGTTTTATTTGTTCTGCCTTGTAATATTTCTGTGTATGTTTACCTAGATAATGCTCCACCAAAGCTAGTGCATTCCCTTTGTGAGTGACCCTAGAGGAGGTGGGGTGTTACATTTGGTATCAGAGCAGAAGATTACCAGACCGAGCAAAAGTTTTTTAAACCTTTTGAAATTATTTTCAAAACCATTTACAAAGAAGCATTTTTCAAGAAAAGTTTTATTTTTAAAGGCTATTCCCCAAAGGCCATTACCATTATCCTTTGTTTCCTTGTTTGAATCCCTTTTCCTTTCTTTCCTCCATCTGTAGTCACATTAGTTCCATCTGCGACTAATCTTATTTCAAGCTTTGTAGGGTTGCCGTGCGATGGAGGTAGTTCTCGAGAGACCTGTTAACACGTTAAATAAGAGGAGATACGAGTGGTTAAGGCGAATGAGGCTCAGAACAAGAAGGTAGAAATGTTTCTGTAGGAAAGTCTAGTTTATCTTTCTATCCTGTTTGTACCCTTTTTGATTATGGTACATCGCATCCTTTTTATTTCTGCTTCGATAGTTGAGTCTCTGCACCTTAGTACTAGCGTAGTAGAGGATCCCATTTTTTTTCTTCTCAAATCCTGTTGGGGAATCGGCTCATTTATTCATGACTTGTTTGGATTTGAGAATGTCTATGCTAAGCGTTGAGTTTAGAAGAAATGCTTATGTTTTTGGGCTACGGGTCGGTTCTAGGGATGGAATGGTTATCCAGTAATGGTGCCATTATTAAGTATGAAAAGAGGGTAGTTGGACTCTTGACTTGCCGTGGTAATACCCTCGAAGTCTAGTGTAACCCTTAGGATTCTACCATGCTTAGTTACCTAGAATCTCTTGATACATTTATTGATCCCGAGTAGTGTTCGCCACTAAGGTGGATGGTTCATTTCGCTTATGCATGAGTTATAGGAAATCACCTTAGTAAGTACATTTGGTAACATGGTTGAACTATGTTTATTTGCAAGAGATAATTCTTCTGCGTGGAATACCATATAGTGAGTAAACGAGATCTAGGATTCACTAGTGAATTTTGGAGAGCTTGCGTGAAACCATGAGTACGCAGTTATGTTTGAGCCGAGTATACTAGAAGGAGGATAAGGGAAAGTGGGATGAGAGGCAACAGTGAAATGAGTTCCAACTCATATTTTGGAAACAAGAATTAAGAAGCTACGAAATTATAAAGTTAATGACGGACAAAGCACAATGGAGTTAAGCTCAATGAAATGCGACTTAGAAGATTGAAGACTAGATACGCGCATCATATCTCTTTTTAAGAGTATATCCTTGATCCCTCTTTTCCTGTAGAGCTTACTTGCATGCTATCTTTTATGTATGTCCTCTCGGTCCCATTCTCGATCTTATTTCTGTTGCAAACCCCATAAGGAGTATGACTCATCTGGTTGTGATATATGTTGGGGTTTGAGGGTGTCCGTTGGGTTGACTAAACTTTTTGGGCTTTATAGGATATGGGTTGGTTTTAGGAAGGGATTTCTTGTGACCTAAAAGGGGTTTATCATGCTTGGTTTCCTAGAATCATATATATTGGTTTTGGGATGGTGTTTAGGGTACAAAGTTTTTCTTTACTTGCTTCTATCATTCGGCTATACCTTTAGGTAGGAACTAATGGATGTAAACATGTGTTTGAGACGTGTAATAGTTGATGGTTGCAAGTGGTTGCAAGTGGTTGCTAGTTGTTGCTCGTGGATGCATGAACACATATTAGGCACTAGATCGGCTCAGTCACATCTCATATTGCATATGCATGAATGTTTATACTTGTACATGGATGGAAACTTGATATGCTATCATTTGGATGTTGCATATGAATGAATGTTTGTGCACTCATGTAGAGATTATAAAGTATGTTAGGAATTTGCATACATGTTGGACTCATTACACTAACATATTTTGCATTAAGGAGGTCTACTGAATCAGTAACCGCCCGATCTTTTGCATTAGATAAGTACATATACGCACACTTTCTGCATATATTTATACAGCATTAGAAATCTTTTAAGGACAATGGTTGCTTGTGAATGATGGTTGAGTAGATGAATGATGGATGGTAGGATACATTCTTCCTAACATAGAGATTTCGGGGACGATATCCTTTAAGGAGGGGAGAATGTAACAACCCATATTTTAATAACATGTTAAGGTAATAAATCGTGGTATAATTAAATTTTAAAACAAGAATCAAGGGAAAAGGGTTGTGCCATTGCGTTCATCTCGAAATTCTGCTTGGAAACGAGTCCGAGTTTTCGAAAATCGGAGTCCGTATGACTGAGTTATGACCTTTAGAAGTTTCACGAATTTTCGGAATCAAAAACAGCTCAGAAATTCGAATTCAAATTCGAAATCAAGACCCAGAAGCGGGCTGGGCGGGAAAATTCCCGCCCAGAGCCCAGGTCGACCAGGGGGTCGACCTGACCAGACCAGGTCGACCATAGGGTCGATCTGGGGGTCGACCTGGCCAGACGAGGTCGACCATAGGGTCGACTTGGGGGTCGACCTGCCTCCCCAATCCACTTTTTGAACCAGATGCATCCTGATGTATTTGACCTCGTTTTCTGTCCAGATTCTTCTGCCTAATCCTATATAAACAACCTCCTAGCCTCGTTCTCTTTACACCATTCTTCTCTACCCTTATGCTGCTCAAACTCTTGATGATCATGGCTTCTTCTTCTTCCTCTAAATTAAATTAAGATAAATTAAAATAAAACACGAAGACTAATTCTTGAAGACTACAGCTAGGAATTGCATATTGGAGATTTGCTTCTGCAATCAAATCAGAATTCATCGATTCAACAAATCGACGACTAGTTTCTAGATTCAACTTCTGCATCTCAATTTCTTAGACCATGATCTGTAAGTTCTAGTTACTTTGAGATTTAAACTTGTTAAATTTAATATGGACATGGAATGAAATGAAATTGGACCTAAGCTTGATTTTCTATTTAGATCTGTTCTTGTCACTTCTTGAATCTATGATTTTGGGTTATTTCTTATCAATTGAATCATGCCCATTCATGTTGTTGGACCTAGTTTATTATTCAAATGCTAGATTGTAACATAAATTCTTAGATCTTGACTTGTGGGAATATTTCTATTTGGGGCCTATTCATGTTATAAACTGGAATTGGGCCTATGTATGATAATTGATTCACATCTATTCTAATTTCCATCTTGGATCTTGACATTTGGGAATATTGCTATGAAACTAATTTGGGCCTATTCATGTTGTAAATCAAAACCTCTCATGTCCATAATATTGTCATGACTATGATGTTGAATCAGCTATTATTCATATGTTTGGGACTATTACCTTATGTCAACTATTATCATGACTATCTCCTTATTTTGCTAGACTTGAAATCCTAATGTTTGAGGCCGATATTCCATATGCCAGTAATGTTGTAATCATTTATCTCAAGTTATACCATGATAAACTTGTAATCACTTTTGTCACCTTATGCCCGTCCTTTTTATGTTATTCCCTAATTAGATTTATTTGTAATTTGGATCGATTCGAGTTTACGTGCGATGGGAATACGATTTGGGTAGATTAGGCAAGACATGAATTGGTTATGAACTTGAAAATTGAACACTGTTATAACTTGAACCTGGATATGGACACGAACTTGACATGAAACTCGCCATGAAACTTGACACGAACTTGACATGAAACTTGAACATGGACATGACACTTAGAATGAATTTGAAAATGGCCAACTCGAGGTTGGGTTGAGTTTGCAGTGTAATTCTGCCCGGAACCACCCGGCAAATCCAGTAACTGCAAACAATAGGATCCAATGTGAGTAGTTGGTCATATCGCGCTTAAAACCCAAGGTTAGACTGAGTTGTGGTGTAATTCTGCCCGGAACCGCCCGGCATAACCAGTGACCACAACAACAGGTCTAATGTGAGAAGTTGGGGTGCATTAATTTATTTTAATGCCACATGATAGGGTTAAGTCATGAACCGCTTGAATATACTTAACCAATTTTACACGATGATTTGATAGGGTTAAGTCATGAACCGCTTGAATATACTTAACCAATTTGACACGATGATTTGATAGGGCTAAGTCATGAACCGCTTGAATATACTTAACCAATTTGACACGATGATTTGATAGGGTTGAGTCATGAACAGCTTGAATATACTTAACCAATTTGACACGATGATTTGATAGGGTTAAGTCATGAACCGCTTGAATATACTTAACCAATTTGACACGATGATTTGATAGGGTTAAGTCATGAACCGCCTGAATATACTTAACCAATCTGACACGATGATTTGGTAGGGTTAAGTCATGAACCGCTTGAATATACTTAACCAACTTGACATGCTAGACTGATGGGGTTAAGTCTCGAATTTAAATGACAACACTTAACCTACTGGACGGAAACCCTAATTACGCAGTCCTTTTCAGCAGTAACCCACTAGATGTATCACGATACCCTGGAACTAGGCAGGGTGGGGCACGATTACTGGGCTGATTGTAAGCGACCAGAACGACGGCTGGGTTGGTGCGCCATTGTAGGTTCAGGCGGACTATGATCGTGCACGTAGTCCGGAGTTGAAAAAGCAGGCATTGGGCACCAGTAGGTTTACACTGTGCGTGCTTGATTCGTGTTGGTGGTTGGCACCCTAGGGCTTGATACACCCTATGGTGGACCTAGCACAGGTAACTACATTCGTGATAGGGCCGTATGACACAGGCACATGACGAGCTAGAACTTGCAGGGAGCCGATCGATTAATAGATCATTTCGTGGGACCAAGTAATGGGTCATTTCATGATATTGGGCAAGGGATCATTTCATAGTTAATACATGACACGGGTTGGGTTACTAGTACAGGTGGTAAAGGACCATTTCCGTTTTTGTTTCTGTTAGGGAGGTAAAAGCCCATTACTATTTCTGTAAAGATCACCCTGTTTCTGTTTCCGTTTCTGTTTGGTCATTAGGATAACACCTAATTTTGTTATACTAGTACTGGTGCAGAGAATGTTAAACATGCGATGTTATACGTAGTTTATCTGGTTAGCATAGTTTATCTTGCTATACATAGTTTATCTGGTTAGCATAGTTTATCTTGCTATACGTAGTTTATCTGGTCAGCATAGTTTATCTTGTTACCGTAGTTTATCTGGTTAGCCTAGTTTATCTTGTTACTGTAGTTTATTTGGTTAGCATAATTTATCTTGTTATCTTAGTTTAACTTGCCCATATTGTCATCATCCTTGTGTTTACTTCCAGTTTATACATGTCATGTTATCTTTACTTGTTTCTATGCTGAAAGTCACTAGGACTTACTAGTCTTTGTGACTGACCCGTTTTCTTTCGCCTCTTTTTCTTCCGTTCCCCCCAGGTTCTCAGGGAGGAAATAGTACTACTTAGTTTGGACTTCTTTCTGCTTCAAGATCATCATATATGGCTTGGACCTTTCTTGGCTATGGCTGCTTTACTGCTTTACTGCTTTACCTGGGGAATGCTTTAGGACTATGGTTTTATGCTTCTTTACTATTGCAAGACAAATTTCGATGTAATGGATTTAATGGCATTTTGATGTAAAAGGCTTTTCACCTTTCTAGATTTTAAAGCAACGAAATTTGGTTCTTCTTCCGCTGTTTTATATATTCTGCCTTGTAATATTTCTGTGTATGTTTACCTAGATAATGCTCCACCAAAGCTAGTGCATTCCCTTTGTGAGTGACCCTAGCAGAGGTGGGGTGTTACATTTAGTATAAGCATTGCATAGAAATTATATCAAATTATCTGCAAAATCAATTCCCATTTTCAGCAAATACTATAAGTGGAATAATGGCAAAGATACCTTTTAAATTCCTCGAATGGTATGAGTTCCATTTGCGGATTTTAATACTAAATATATGAAGATTATCTCCATCCAAAGCCAATTAATTCATAATCGAAAAGCTGATTAAAGTTAAATCTAAAAGAAAAATCATTCCAAAGTATCCGGCCTTCCCTTCGATTTGTTCCAACCCTCGCCTGGATAAATAAAGCTGGCCAGGTAAGTTCAGCGCACTAATTGTTGCATCTCTTATTTTGGTTGTGCACCTCGTTTATCATTCCAGATCTTAGAGGCGAGACAAAAGTAACAACGTGCCCGGAATGGACTTAAATTTCGATCCAGAAAAGGCCCATCGAAACTTAGAGCCATCCTAAACGGGTCATTAGTTCCTTTAAGGATTACATTTGCATAGATAATAATAACATATACTTCGAATGGAAACTTACACAGTGGAAAGAGAAAATATAATACCAAAAATATGATGTACCATTTATTTTAAAACCACAGAAATACATAGTTGCAGTTACATTGGTTCAATAGGTACATCAAGCATTCTCATAAGATTCCAAAAGAAGTAAAGAAATAACTACTAATAATATCATAATAACTTCGGCTTCTTCATCGCTTCACTCATGACTTCATCCAAGGCTTTGAACTGGAGTTGCTGAGCTGTTTATTTTATTAAATACATACTTAATTTGCTTAATCCTTTTCCATATATGCATTATATGTTGTCCCCCAGATCTTATCTCCAATTCAAATTTTGAATTTCCCTCTTTTATTTTGAATTTATAATTTGGACAATATATATGATATTCACATAATTATATATAATTTCTGCTTACACTGTCCAAATTCATTTGTTCATAACTTCTTCATACATTAACCATTTTCAGCATATTATATATGAAAACGATTCAGAATTTCACCACGAATCCAAATAAAAGAGTTTCGTAGCCAAATTTCTAAAACTGCAAAAAACACATTTTCCAGCCATATCATTTAATTGGTTTATTTATTTATTTATTTATTTATTAATACTTATGAATTTTACGGGGTGTTACAACATATGTATTAGTGGTTTCCGCATACTCAATTTAGTTGAGCCTTTTGCTTCTTTACCTGGTTAAGTATTTCAAACTTCCAAATTATTCTTCATTTATCATTTGGGAATGTTCAACAAAGATTTGGATAAGAATCGTTAATTTTAAAATATTTAATTTCAGTGTTGTTGAAAAAGAGTTTCAAAATCCTTGCTAAAAGTGTTACTAAATGGCCTAAATCAGCTTGTTTGATTTAAATAACCTTTATACCATCCAAAACTTTATACTTTCAAACCAATCACTTTTAAATAATTTATTATGATTTATCGTAATTTTTTCATATTTTTAATAATTTTAAAATGACCATTTCAAATGATTTTCAAATTTGGTCACCAAACTACATTACCACGATTTTAATTCAAATTTGACTTGAACATATTTCAAAATATATATATTGAAATATAAAATTTCCTTTTTCATTTGAAAACTAATATCATTTAAAATTAGTTGTTGTTCATTTTGGAAAAATTCGATTCATATTGCATTTTGTATGTTCATTTGAAGTTAATGGTCGAAATTTGCGAATTGTCGCAACGCGACTAGTTCTATTCTAACCATATTTCAACTTCAAATCGATAATTATCTGTTTTGCCCAAATATGTTCAAAAATCATTTAGAATACTTATAACTTCATTTTTAAATAAATATTTCAACTTTTAAAAATAAATATCAAATTTAAATGAGTATATTATATTATTATTTTTATTATATTAATATTTTTCATATAATTTAACCTTTTGAAATCCAAACTTTTTAAATCTCAAATTAAACATTATATAAACTTAATGGAACTTCAGTTTGGGTTTAAAACATCGTTTACATAGCTAACTCGAATACAATTTTAAAATTACTATTTCAAATCAATTTTACTATTTACCTTAAAATTTAACATGCCATTTCATATCAAATCCATGTTCAAATAAATTTTCATTTTCACAGAAGTTTCCCATAACCACTTTAATTTCAAATTTTCCAGTTTCGGATATAAAATTCCAATTTTTATCTTCACACCTTATTTTCATGAATATAATATTCAATATGGAATGAGACTTAACCAATACCTATATAATCCCATATTTGTGGGTGTAACATGCGCAATGTGTTAGACTATCACTAATAACAACAATACTAGCATTCATAGAAACCATTTATCAATATCACATTATTTATAATATAAGCGTTTACGGTAATTAACGTTTATACTCACATGAATAATGATAACTATAATAATATCCATAACAACCACAAAGCAACCAATATAATCAGATAATGATCATAATAAACGTCCCAAAAAGGCTAAAGTAGTTCTCATTAGGGTTCCACTTCGCTAAACTTTAGTTTTTGCTATGTTTTCTGACTTTGATAATAGACCAAGTTCCCTCGAGTTTTTGGACCAGCTACTATCTGAATTTGGAAAAATGGCCAACTGCAAAGTTATAGAATGTAACAACCCGAATTTTCAGAACTAATTTAAAATTTTTATTTTAGCTATTTTAATGGATTTTGAATATTTAAAATGATTTATTTTAAATAATAACGACTAAAAATTTATTTTAATCGAAGTTAGAATGTATAAATTTAGTTTAATTATATAACGAGCCTGAAATGGCACTGTAGTTTGAAAATTTGATTTTAATTTTCAAATGAATGTACATGATTCAAAATAAATCGGATTTCAGTAAAACCAAAAATATTTGAATATGTTTAATTATATCTTTCTAACGAATGTGAAAAATCTAGATTTCATAATGGAAATAAAAAGTTATGTCTAGTAAATTCAGAATAGTCGCTATGGAATTTATATATTTTTTATATAATATATAACCCTTAAAAATAGCGATTTTGCAAACGACCTCTGTTTTCGATGAAACCACTTTTATTGGATCCATAGTGTCAAATTATTACTAGATTCCAAATTTCATAATTTTTGGAATTAATATGTGAGCGTGGTGAATTTAAACGCGTTTGGTAATTTCAATTTGAATTTAATCGACTAGAAAATGACCGTTTTTCAAACGGTCTCCAAATTCGACGAAATTAGTTTTGTTAGGACTGTATCGTCAAAACATAGTTAGATTTATTTTTCCGGGAATTTTTGGAGTCAGTATGTGGCTCCGGTAAATTAAAATGTGCGTTGAAATCAATTTTGAACGTTATATTAGTTTATATTTTGATGCTGATGAAAACTGACTAAAACGATCGAATTGGCTTACGAAACATATCTCATTGTGTTTGAAATGGAGGTAATTAGCTAGGGGCGACATTCGTTGGGTCTCGTTTAGGGTTCGAATGTAAAAACACATTTTCTTTTGAGAATTAAAAAAAATAAAAATAAAATATATTTATTTTACACTAAACCCCCTTTCCCTCTTTCTCCCTTCCGTCAGTTTCAAGAAAAAAGAAAAAAGAAAAAAACTCGTCGATGGCGGCTCTCCCTCCACCCTCCCCCGTTGCAGCCGCCACCGCACCCCACCCAAGTGCCGCCGCTGGCCACTCCTCCCCTTCTGCCTCTACTCCTCCAGATGAAAAACCGCCAAAAAAAACCCAAACCCTTCACCAATCCACTGCTGCTGCCACCTCCCCAAACCACCGCGAACTCTCCCCTGACCCCAGACCTCCTGCGCAAGCCCCCCTTAGTTCAACGTCGAACAGTAAGTTTTATTGTTATTTTTATTTATTCATGTGTATAAAAATTTGGTTTTTATATAAATTTCACGTGGATAAAAAATAGATTTTTATATATATTACCATGATAAAAATTAGATTTATATTTATAGATATATATCAGCATGGTAAAAATGTGATTTTTATTTATATGAATCACATAATAAAAATATGATTTTTATTTATATGAATAGCATATAAAAATATGATTTTCATTTATATCAATAGCGTATAAAAAATGAGTTTTATTTATATGAATAGCGTATAAAATATGATTTTTATAATTTAGACTTGAAATAAAAATATGATTTTTATAATTTAAATTTGAAATTTATGTATTAGCGATATAAAAATATGATTTTTATATATGTAGTAGCGATATAAAAATATGATTTTTATATGTATAATAGCGAATTAAAAATATGATTTTTAGTTACGTAAAAATATAATTTTTAGAAGATAAAAAATTAATCTTTAGTAGATAAAAATATGATATTTATCATATGAATGGCATGAATGAAATAGTCATGTTAAGAAATAATTATTGATTGGTTAAAAATATGATTTTTAATGTAGGTATGCTATATAGATCAACAATCAAAACATGGCGGAGTGGAAACCAAAGGTGAGAACTTCTCACTCTAACTTGGTTTGCAGTTAAATATATATACTAGGATGCATACGGTGCTGAGTAGCATCCGACACCTTTGATTGAAACCATGGATGTTAGGTTGTTTGTTTTGATTGATTTAATTGGTTGAATTTGGTTTGGGATGTGAATGGAATGGATTGAATTTGGTTTGTGTATGGCGCGAGATATTATTAGGCGAGGGATAAGGCTAGACCTTATTCCGGTTCTAGTATCGCGCCGTTATGCTGCCGAATTTTTCTAAAATAAAATGTGTTAGTTAAAATAACATTTTTAATGTGTATATGAACTATATAAAATATTTATGTGTTGAATAAAATATTTGAATAATAAAAATATCATTTTTATTGAATGTATGAACTATTAAAATATTCATATGTTGAAATAAATATTTTATTGTTAAAAATATAATTTTTAACGTATATATGAAAGGAAAAAATTCTCCTCATTTAACTGACATGGATTGGGGCTATATATTTTACACATTGCCCAACTGCACAAATAATATTCAGTATTTGTTAGTTGAAACCCCACACGGGTATTGGGATGATATTTGACGTACATTAATCCCAATTGTTTAGTTGTATGTCAATCAATTGTTTGAAAGACTATTGTAAGCGTTAAATATTTATATTTAATGTTTATGATGTTGTGTAAGGCACTCTGGATGATGGTTGATTATGTATCATGGTTGCTGTATACATGTATTGTCTGAAATTTATATAAATAACATTATATGGTAATTGACTGTGTCTGATTCCAATTCAGGAATAACGAATATTTTAAAATAACGAATATTTTAAAATAATGAATATTTTAAAATAATGAATATTCAATAAAGGATTAAAAATCTGATTTTAATGTGCGATTTTGGATGAACACGAAAATATTGAAATATATGAAGCCGTGTTGATTAGAGATTCGCCATTTTGACGCGAATGATATTTATATCAATTTTATTCATTTTTATAATGAATATCGAAAAGGAAAATATTTCAAAATCTGATTTTTGAAAATATTATCATTTATATATTATAATGATAAGGAATATTCAATTTGATTTAAAATTGAAATGAAAGTGGAAATCGTTTTTAAAACGAGTTTATAAAATACGTTTAAATGGAAATAAATGAAATATATATAATATATTATATATATAATGGCCTGAATAGAACGCGTCGCGCCGCGACTGTTCGCGAATTTTGACCATTGACTTCGAATTGATATTACGGGAGATCCGACTGTCAGATTCTCCTAAAACTGGAACCTTGGGTTTGTATCGAAAAGAGCTTTCCAACGAATATAAGAGATTTGAAATCTAATGGTTGGATTTGGAATTAAATCCAAATCAAATTTGGAAAAGGTCGTTGTAAGTGCAGTTCGATGACCGTTTACGGAAATCAACTGAAACGGCCTTAATAAAATTATTAATAATATGTGTAAAATCTTAATAAATGATTTGGTTAGAATTGGGATGAAAAATTCCATATTTGAAGAGATAAAAATATATTTTATCGAGATGAACTAGTTATTAACTAGAATTATAATCCAATTATTTTTAAATAAATAAATTGGATTGAGAATGGGTTTTTAATATAACCATAATTTCCAATATATGAATTAGAGTGGATTTAAATGGAAATCATCTTCGGAATACTTCGATGTTGGATTTCGTGATTATACGGATATTGTTATGGAAATTTGGAAGATATATTTATATCGTTATTTCCTATACGATATTTGTTGGTTTTAGAATTTGATATTGAATATAAGCCGATATAATTTCTATTCAGAGCCTTGTATTTGATACCAAATGGTATTTCGGGTTTGTCGTGAATGGTGTCTTCAGTAACACTGTTCTTAAACCCAGTTGAGAAAAGAATAAATCTTTTAACTAAGATTTAGTGAAGTTTTCCAATAAATTAATATTTAATTGGAATTGAATAAAAGAATTGGATTTTGGGTTGGTCATGAATGGTGTCTTAAATAACACTGTTCTTAAACCCCGTATGAAAAGAATAAATCTTTTAATTAAGATCATTAGAGTTTCCAATTATATTTAGTAATTGGAATAAAATGGAATGTGAATCGGGTTTATTGTGAACTGTGTTTTTAATGACATTCGTTCTTTAATCGGATTAACAGTGAAATGTGATTTGGATTTTATAAATCTTTTTATTAAGATTTAAAGGAAAATTTCCAATGTAAAATTTTCCAATTCAATAAAATAAATTGGAATGGAATGGAATTCGATTTGGTAATAATCGAAGTGAACTTCTGTGGAGGACTGTTAATATATATGGAATTTAAAAGGCTCTGTCGTTATTCCATTTATATTATTAGTTGGATACAGAAATTGATATCGATTATATATATCGATCTGTTTTCCGTGAAGATTCCATTATTAATTGAATGTGATTTTGGATTTATCATGAACTGTGTTTTAAATGACATTAATTCTTTAACCCAGTAAAGACAGGATTACATGTCTAACATTATATTTCGAATTGTATTCGTTGATCTCTGCTAAATATATATCAGTTTGGTTGCGGAGAATTTATTCTCTTGCTTAACACCCTTCTGTAAGACGTACGAGCTCAGAGGTTATATATCGACAGAAATCAATGGTACGGTATAGATTGTCGATGCGACATGTTTGATTTCCCAAAGTTAAATAATCATTAATATTGATTTTTGGGAAGATTAAAACTAAATGGAGTTTTATTGAATCTTTAATTAGATTAAAATGGGAATGCGATAATTTAAATTATCAAATTTGGGAGAAGATCGAGAATGGAGTACGACCAGTTTTGCTCCAGGCGATAGTCTTTAATTAGATTTGAACATGAAATGGTAATTAAATTTACCGATAACACTGTGGTGTTAGATATGGGGTATTATCAGTTTTTCTTCATTAGATGAATAGGTTGGGATTGGGAAATTAAACAAATGATTACTTCGGTAAGGTGCGCTAATCCCGACTAGTTTGGGTAAACCTTAATTTGGTTTGAATTGATATCCAAAGGAAGATTAAAGAATAAATTTAAAGAATTTATCTTTAATAAAATTAATGGAAACCTTTCCCAAAGGATATGAATATATAAATAAAAGAATATTTAGAATTGGAATGAGGCATATGTTGTGTTTTATAGAACTTGATTATAAAATACATGAATTATTCGGAAAGGCCGGGTTTATACCCGTTCTGAATAATTGATTCGATGATGAAGACGGTGGTAGAAGACCGGAGGTCCTCACATCGTTTGTATGACTACTGATGTCTTGATTGGGCTGTACACCCAAGACAAGGTAATAAGTGGTTATCGTCCAGGCGTACTTGGAGATCGACCGGATATGCGAGGACTTCTCCCCTGTATTGGACATATGGGACGAGGGATAAGGTGCCTACGGTCTCGTTCAGACCCAGAACGAACTAGTAAATGGATGTGTGTGTGACATTGGATTTTATTCAATGTTGATTGATCTCTATTAAATATATATCTGTTTGGTGGCAGAGAATTTATTCTCTTGCTTAACACCCTTATCTGAGACGTACGAGCTCAGAGGTTATATATCGATAGACATCAGTTGAATGGCGTGGATTGTCAGTGTGGCATTCAGAGATGCAGTGATCAAGGCTTCTGTTAAAAAGCAGAGTCTTGTGGTTGATGATCAAAGAACGACCCTGAAGGGCATAGCTTTGTGTATAGCGTTAATTCGCGAGCCTCGCATCTCGGTATGAGTCAAAAACGGGATCAGGGACGCAGGAAGGACATGAGGTTTCCTTCTAGCTATGGGTGGTGTCATGGTATGGAACCCAGACATTTATATATTTTTACCTATGTGGATGATGGATAAAGAGGCGCCTCAGATATATCAGTTACTACGGAGCCGATGGATAGGTCCTATAGGACTGGGAAACGTGTGTTTAGGAATAACTAATTCTCAAACGTAAGAGAGGACCGGCCCTGCAGAAACCAATGGTTGCCTAGAGTGTGTAGTCCTGAGGCATTTTCTAGAAAGTCTTGAAGCGGTGAGGAGCCATCCCTGGCCTCGACTCATAGATAGAATCCAATTTTCAATACGTGACATTTCGGTTTTAATTGTAGAGCCTAGTATGGCGGCATGATATATGGTACCCATGCCGTCTATGATCGACGGATTTATATTTGAAATTGTTTTTGATACTATACGCTTATAACAGTATCAAATGATCTGTTTTATAACATATCAAGCATGTTTGGCTATTATAAGGTAAAACTCTATCCTCCGGCTTGCGTTGCATTGTGTGATAGGACTGAGTCTTGTAATAGCTTCATTTTTCCAAAAAGCATTGCGCTGTTTATTCTATGCACTGGTATTCTTGGGAGGAAACACATTCCGTGTTATATGGCGTGGTCCATTGATTTACTTTATTTTAAAGTAAAGATTTAAATACCTATTTTAGTTCTCACACCAGCCACATGACTGACCTGGAGTTTATTGTTTTAACCTAAACTCTGGATGCCCCTAATTTTCGCACGGGCAGCTAGTAGTTGGGTGTTTGCAGATATTATATTCACAGGATCCTGGTTTACAACTGGAGCTATATTCACAAAGCTCTATATCCGTGTATTTCCTTCAGTTGTGTTATGTATTGATTTTTCACTGCTTTGTAAACTGAATCTCTGATATTTGTCAGATGTATATTATTTGTTCATACTTTGTTATATTCTTGTACTCTGATGTAATTGCTGTAATAAGAAATGAAATATTCTTCTGTTTGCGTTCTGATTTATCATGTTCTCAACTCAATTCGGGCTTTCCCAAAAGGGCGAGTTTGGGTTATTTCAGCTGGTATCAGAGCTTTGGTTTACAGAGCTCGAGAACAAGACACATTAGAACCGAAGAAAAGAATTCATCAGGGATTGGATTAGTAGTATCCAATAAGAATGACTTGTTAGAGATGTGATCAGTAGTATCCTAGAATGAGTTGGAAGAGTGTTATTTTTAAAATAAAAATGAAACAAATTTTGTTTTTAAAATTTAAATCTTATCATACGTATTTTAATATTTTATTTTAAATTGATTTGGACCATTGAGTATATGCAGATTTTAATATACGTCTGACCCACGTGTATTGAAGCCTCAAATATACGGGATGGATATGGAATCACACTCTAGTCGCCCGGGGATAATTCTGGTGATGCACACACATCATCAGTATTTATGCTCGAGTTTCGAAAGTGGGATATCTTTATATTTCTAATAGACTAGTGTGAGACCAAAATATAGTTAGAATATATTATTGTGATTTGGCATCAAAATAGATTTTTGAGTATATATAAAAGTTAGGCATTTGAAAATTTAATCAACTAATTGATTGATGGTTGTGTTGTATGATAATTGGTGCGGCTAATTAAAATGTTGAGAGAATGTAAGTCAAATTTAGCCAAATCGAATCAAATATTGAACTGAATTGGAAATTGATTGGAATTGCATATGTATACATATACATACATACATACATACATACATACATACATATATATATATATATATATATATATATATATGTGAACAGGTCATAGCATGGAAGCTAGGAAGAGGAATAAAATTGTATGCCCGACAAATAGGTACATGTTTACTAATTTATTTGGTTTTGATGATTTTATGAACCTATAGGCTAGCCGCTTGCCTTTTTCTATTTCTTTTGGATTGATGAGGGCCCTGCGTGGATAGTTGCGGTTTTAAAGGTTTCCCCATACAAAGGAGGTTATGGTTAAATTTTTCAAAAATTTAGGGTGTTAGCCAATTTTTTGAGAAATTAGAAAATTCTTAGAAACTGAAAAGTTGAAGAATGAATGCCAGAATGAAAGTTGAGTTGGTTAGTTAAACAACTTTTAGCTCTGTTCCTTTTCGAGGATGAAAAGATTTTAAATGGGGGAGATTGTAACAACCCGGATTTTCAAAACTAATTTAAAAATTTTATTTTGGCTATTTTAATGGATTTTGAATATTTAAAATGATTTATTTTAAATAATAACGACTAGAAATTTATTTTAATCGAAGTTAGAACGTATAAATTTATTTTAATTATATAACGAGCCTGAAATGGCACTGTAGTTAGAAAATTCGGTTTTAATTTTCAAATGAATGTACAGGATTCAAAATAAATCGGATTTCAGTAAAACCAAAAAATATTTGAATCTGTTTAATTATATCTTTCTAACGAATGTTAAAAATCCAGATTTCATAACCAGAATAAAAATTTATGTCCAGTTTAAAATTTAGAACAGTCGCTATATATATTTTATATAATATATAGCCCTTAAAAATAGCGATTTTGCAAACTACCTCCGTTTTCGAGAAAAAACTTTTGTTGGATCTGGAATAATTAATTATTGCTAGATTCTAATTTTCATAATTTTTGGAATTAATAAGTGAGCATGGTGAATTTAAACGCATTTGGTAATTTAAGTTTTGAATTTAATCGACTGGAAAATGATCCTTTTTTAAACGGTCTCCAAATTCGACGAAATTAGTTTTATTAGGACCGTATCGTCAAAATATAGCTAGATTTATTTTTTCTGGGAATTTTTGGAGTCGGTATGTAGTCCTGATAAATTAAAATGTATATTGAAATCAACTTTGAACGTGGTATTAATTTATATTTTAATTTTGACGAAATCTGACTAAAACGGTCGAATTTGCTTACCGGACATATCCCATTGTGTTCGGACATATCCCATTGTGTTCGGAATAGGGGTGACTAGCTAGAGGCAATAATCATTGGGTCTCGTTTAAGGTTCAAATGAAAAAACACATTTTCTTTTGATAATTAAATAAATAAAAATAAAATATATTTATTTACACTAAACCCCCATTCCCTCTTTCTCCCTCCTGTCAGTTTCAAAAAAAAAAAAACTCGGCGATGGCGGCCCTCCCTCCACCCTCCCCCGTCGCAGCCGCCACCGCACCCCACCTAAGCGCCGCCACTGGCCACTCCTCCCCCTCTCCTCCTCCACATGAAAACCCACCCAAAAAAAACCCCAAACCCTTCACCAATCCGTCGCTGCTGCCACCACCCCCGGCCACCACGAACTCCCGCCGACCCCAGACCTCCTGCGCAATCCCTCCCCTCCTCAGTTCAACGTCAAAAAATAAGTTTTATTGTTATTTTTATTTATTCATTTATATAAAAATTTGGTTTTTATATAAATTTCATGTGGATAAAAATTAGATTTATGTGTGTATATATATTACCATGATAAAAATTAGATTTTTATATGTATGTTAGCATGGTAAAAATGTGTTTTTTTATTTATATGAATCACATATAAAAATATGATTTTAATTTATATGAATAGCATATAAAAATATGATTTTTATTTATATGAATAGCATATAAAAATATGATTTTTATTTATATGAAGAGCATATAAAAATATGATTTTTATAATTTAGATTTGAAATAAAAATATGATTTTTATAATTTAGATTTTAAATAAAAATATGATTATATATATATATATATATTAGCGATATAAAAATATGATTTTTATATATGTAGTAGCGATATAAAAATATGATTTTTATATGTATAATAGCGAATTAGAAATACGATTTTTAGTTGTGAAAACCCGTAACTTCCCCGTAAAGGAAAGTGTCGGATAGTTCGAGAACAAGCCACAACAGCACGCATACAAAAGAACATTTCATTGTATATTACAACAATGCATCAGATTACAAGAATATACAGGGTATAAATGAATATTACACAGAAATATCAGAGATTTAAATTACATTTAAATACATAGCAGCGGAAAATAATACAATACCCAACTAGAAAGAGATATACAGATACAAAGCTTTCCGGATATCGTTCCAGCTGTTAACCAGGATCCCGTGAATATAAATCTGCAAAACCAAAACTACTAGCTGCCCGTGTCGAAAATAAGGGCACCCAGAGTTTAGGTTAAAACAATAAACTCCAGGTCAGTCATGGGACTGGTGTGAGAACTAAAACAGTTATTAATCTTTATTTTTAAAGTTAGGTAAATCAAGGGACCACGCCGTATAACACGGAACGGGTTTCCTCCCAAGAATACCAGTGCATATAAGTAAACAACGCAATGCTTTTCTAAAAATGAAGCTATTATAAGACCCAGGTCCCATCACACAATGCAACGCAGCCGAGGATAGGGTTTTCCCTTATAATAGCCAAACATGCTTAATACGTTTAAAACAAATCATTTGATACTACTATAAGTGCATAGTGTATAAACAACTTCAAATCATAAGTATCAATCATAGGCGGCATAAGTGCCCCATCCCACTATGTCGCCATACTAGGCTCTACAAATAAAACCGCAAATGTCACGTAATTGGAAATTGGATTTCCGTCTATGAACCGAGGCAAAAGATAGTCCTCAACCGATTCGTGACTCTCTAGCCCGAGCCACAGGTCAGAGCTCGAGTGACCTTGGAGCGACAGGGCCGGTCCACCGATGTGGATTAAACTTAAACCCTGAACATGCGTTCCCCCGCCCTATGGGGCGTAAATGAGCCAACCAAATGACTCCATCGGTTCGAGAACGACCGATCAATCCGAGGCGCCTCGCAACAGCAACAACCACATAAGTCAAACTCGTCAGGGCGTGTAAAACCACTGACGCCACTTCTAACTAGAAAGAAACGCATGCCCTCCCTGAGGTCCGTCTCCCGTTTTTGGTTCATACCGGGTGTGAAACTCGCGAAGTAACTACGCCACAAAGGCCGTGCTTTGATCATCACCACAAGACTTTGCTTTTCAACAGAAGCCTCGATCAATTGCCACTTAGGCATGCCACACAGGCAATTCACTCCATGCGTTTGATATCCATCAATATATAACCCCTGAGCTCGTACGTCTCAGAGAAGGGCATTAAGCAAGAGAATAAACTCTCCGCCGCCAAACAGATATATATTTAATAGAGATCAATCACACGGACTAAAATCCAATGTCAGACACACAGTCCATTTACAAGTCCGTTTTGGGTCTGAACGAAACCGGAGGCACCTAGTACCCCGCATATCCATCGATCTCCAAGCATGTCTGGACGATCACCAACTGTTTCCATCTTCTTGGGTGTACAGCCCAATCAAGATCATCAGTAATCACCCAAACGACGTGAAGACTTCTGGTCTTCGACCACCGTCTTCATCTTCGACTTATCGTCGTATTAGTTATTCAGAATGGGATAAACCCGGTCTTTCCGAATAACTCGCGTATACTTTAAATAAGTGTTACACAAACACAACATACGCCTCATTCCAATTCATCAGTCACTAACCGTAAATTAATCAAGAGAATAATTTCCCAAATATTAACCCCGAAGGCCGAAACCAACATCAGATCAATATCCAGAAAACCACTCTGCTTGTCTAACCGATAGTTAGTTTCTAAATTTCACATTCATAGGGAAAGGTTCCCATTAATTTTATCCAAGATAAATTCCTTGAATTTATTCTTTATTCTATTTTTGAATCTCAATTCAAACTAGTCGGGATTAGCGAACCTTACCGAAGTAATTATTTATTTTAATTTCCCCATCCCAACCTATTCATCCCATGAAGTAAAACTGGTAATACTTCATATCTAACACCACAGTGTTATCGGTAAATTCAATTACCATTTCACGTTCAAATCTAATTAAAGATTTAACTATCGCCTGGAGCAAAACTGGTGATACTCCATTTTCGATCATTTCAATCTAATTAAAGATTCATTAAAACTCCACTTAGTTTTAATCTTCGACTGGGTTAAAGAATCAGTGTCATTTAAAACACGGTTCACAATAAACCCAAAATCACATTCATTAATTATCGGGTTAAAGAACGAGTGTTATTTAAAACACTGTTCACGATAAACCCAAAATCAATATCAATTCAATTCCAATTAAATATTATTGAATTGGTACACTTCATTAAATCTAAATAAAAAGATTTAATCTTTTCTCAACTGGGTTCAAGAACAGTGTTAGTGAAGACACCATTCACGACAAACCCAAATCACATTTGATATTAAACACAAGGCTCTGAATAGAAGATATACCGGCTTATATTCAATATCAAATTCTACGACTAACAAATATCGTATTGGAAATAACGATATATAAATATCTTTCAAATTCCCATAACAATACCTGTATCATCACGAAATCCAACATCGAAATAATCCAAAGACAATTTCGATTCAAATCCACTCCAATGCAATCATTGGAAATTCTGGTTATTTTTAAAACCCTTTTTAAATTCAATTTATTTAATTAAAAATAAATAGAATTATAATTCTAGTTCAAAACTCGTTCATTTCGATAAAAATCTATTTTTATCTTTTCAAATATGGAGTTTTTCATCCCAATTCTCTCTAAATCATTTCTTATGATTTTACACAAATTATCACTATTTTTAATAATTTTATCAAGGCCCGTACAGTCGATTTCCATCAACGGCCATCGAACTACACTTACAGCGACCTTTTTCGAATTTGATTTGGACGTAACTCCAAATCCAACCGTTAGATTTCAAATTTCTAATATTCGTTAGAAAGCTCTTTTCGATACGAACCCAACGGTTCCGGTTTTAGGAGAATCCGACGGTCGGATCTCCCGTAATGTTCGTTTGAAATAAATGGTCGAAATTCACGAACTGTCGCGGCGCGGCGCGTTCTATTCAGGCCATTATACTATATATATAATATATATAATATATATTTCGTCGATTTCTATTTAAAACGAATTATATAAATAGTTTTAAATTCGTTTCAAAAGCAATTTCAACTTCCATTTCAATTCAAATCAAAATTGAATTCTTCTTTATGTATTCGTTTTAAAATTCATTTCTATTCAATTCAAATTTCAATTCAATTTGAGTTCATTTCAATTCACTTTCAATTCAATTTGAATTCGTTTTCAATTCAATTCATTTCGAAATCGTTTTCAATTCAATTCATTTCGAAATCGTTTTCAATTCAATTCATTTCGAAATCGTTTCTAGTTCAATTCATTTCGAAATCGTTTTTAGTTCAATTCATTTCAAAATCGTTTTTAGTTCAATTCATTTCGAAATCGATTTTAGTTCAATTCATTTCGAAATCGTTTTATATTCAATTCATTTCGAAATCGTTTTTAATTCAATTCATTTCGAAATCGTTTTTAATTCAATTCATTTCAAAATGAATAAAATTGATATAAATATCGTTCACGTCAAAATGGCGTCAATCTAATCAACACGGCTTCATAAATTTCTATTTTCAAATATTCTATTTCAAATATTTCTTTTTCAAAATAGTTGTTATCAAAATATTTCGTTCAACACATGACCAATCTCAATGGATGAGTACTGTCAACACATGAACCTTTATTTTATATTGATAAAGATATAAATTTTATTACTAAAATATTTCGTTCAACACATGACCAATCTCAATGGATGAGTACTGTCAACACATGAACCTTTATTTTATATTGATAAAGATATAAATTTTATTACTAAAATATTTCGTTCAACACATGACCAATCTCAATGGATGAGTACTGTCAACACATGAACCTTTATTTTATATTATTCTTTATTTTCTAAATTGGAATGAGGCCCAATCAATCACCATATAATGTTAATTATATGGATTTTCATACACCACACGTATATAATAGCATTGAAAAATAATCAACCATCAACCAAAGTGCACTACACTGTATAAGCATCAAATATAGATATCTAACGCTTATAACAGCCTGTCAATCAATCGATCGACATATTTAATCAATCAGGATGAGTGAACTTCAAATTTCATCCCAACACCCGTGTGGGGTTTCAAACAAACAAACACATATTTTATTTGTGCAGTTGGGCGATGTGTAAAATTTATCATCCCAATCCATGTCAGTCAAATCAGTGTACATAAACAAACCGTCTGTTTTGTAAATGAATATTTTATTTTATTCACTTCACGTTAAAAACTATATTTTTAACGATAAAACATTTTATTCCAACATATGAATTTCTATTCAGTTCATTCTTCAAATAAAATGGTATTTTTATTTTTCTAACTTATTTTAGAAAATTTCGGCGGCATAACAACACGATACTAGAAACGGGACAAGGCCTAGCCTTATCCCCGGTCTAGTGAAGGCCCACACCATTCACACATCAATCAAATCCATTCATCTCACCAAACAATTCAATTTCAATCAAATAATCTAACTTATTTTTGCAATCAAACAAACAAGTCCATGGTCTGTGGACAATTGTGTCGGGTGCTACTAAGCACCGTCTGCATCCTAGTATATATATATAACTAGAAAAAGAAATTGAAAGGTGAGAAATTCTCACCGATAGCTATCCTAACTCCACGGCACTTTCATTTGCAGAAACCTTCGTCGTTCTCGCCTTTTTGTCATCTTCGTTGCCCGCATTCTCTACATATGTAAAAATCGAATTTTTACTTCGCTATTCAATATATAAAAATCAAAATTTTACTTTGTTATTCAATATATAAAAATCGAATTTTTACTTCGCTATTCAATATATAAAAATCGAATTTTTACTTCACTATTCAATATATAAAAATCGAATTTTTACTTTGCTATTCAATATATAAAAATCGAATTTTTCCTTTGCTATTCAATATATAAAAATCGAATTTTTACTATGCTATTCAGTATATAAAAATCGAATTTTTACTATGCCATTCAATATATAAAAATCGAATTTTTTATAATTGCTTCATACTTTTTAAAAATCGAATTTTCACTTTGCTATTATATAAAAAGATTTCGCCTTTTTAATAATGAAGATTTCATTTTTAACCTTCCCATGATATAAAAATTATATTTTTAATCTTTTACTATAATAAAAATTTCGTCTTTCTATGTTTAAAAATATAAACTTCATCATATAAGAAATCATACCTTTTTACATTTCAAAATCTAAACTTTTCCTAAATTAAAAATCTAATCTTTTCAGTTTTAATAACTAAGAAGAATCAGTTTTTCAGACAAAGGAAAAATCAGTTTTTGAATTAATTAAAAGTTCAGTTTTGAAATAAATAAAAATTCAGTTTTGAAATTAAAACAAAAAGAACTCACATTTATTGAAGGGAGGGGGTTTAGCAGTCGTGATCGGCGCCTAAACGTGATGGCGCTGGAGTTCGTCGGGGCTGCAGCGTCTGAGTGAAAAATGGGGGGGGGGGTTTGGTGGTTGCTGTGGCTGAGAGGGAGGAGGTTCGAAGGCGAGGCGGTCACAGGTGGGCGCGACGCGTTGTGGCGGAGGGGGAGGGGGGGGGGGAAGGGTGTCGCGTCGCTTCCGTCGATCCTGGGCTTGGGGGGGCTATGGTTGCGGAAATCGCAAGGGGGAGGGGCGGAGGTGCTGAGGATCGAGGAGGGGGTGGAGCGATGGCCGGTGGTGGCACAGGGAGGAGGCGGCGGGCGGGTCTCCGATCCCTTTCGTTTTTTTTTCTGTTTTTTCTGAATCGAGAATGGGGGGGGGGGGGGGGGGGGCAGAAGATAAAGGAAAGGAGAGGAGAATATATTTTATTTTATTTTTTTATTATTTAATTATTAATTTAATCCCAATAGGTTGACTTTTACATAAGACCTCAAAACGAGGCCCACCGCCTGTCGTCCATAGCGTTTCACCCCCATTCCGAACACAATGGGATATGTATCGTAAGTTGATTCGATCGTTACGATCAGTTTCCATTAAATTTACATTTAAATCACTATATTGAATTTTAAACGTACATTTCAAATTACCGGGGTCGCATACGAACTTTAAAAATTCCCGAAAAATACTTTCTAGCTTCGTATTGACGATTCGGTCCTAACAAAACTAGTTTCGTTGAATTCTGAGACCGTTGGAAAAATGGCCATTTTCCAGTCGATTAAAATCAACTGAAACTGGTCAAACGCGTTTTCCTTTGCCACGCTCACATATTGATTCAAAAAATTATGAAATTTGGAATCTAGCAATAATTTGACATCACGGACCCAACAAAACTGGTTTCGTCGAAACCCGAGGTCATTTGCAAAATGTCCATTTTTAAGGGCTTGAATTCCATAGCGACTATTCAGAATTTTCAACTGGACATATCTTTTGATTCCCGCTATGAAATTTTGATTTGTCGGATTCATTGGAAAGATATTCTCAATTAGGTTCTATTATTTTTGGTTTCACTAAAATCCGATTTATTTTGCACCCGGTACATTCAATTGAAGTTTGAAATCGAATTATCGAACTACCGCGCCATTTTCAATTCTATTTATAATTATATATAAATATTTATATTCTAACGACGACGCGTATAAATATATACGTTCAAATTATATTCAAAATAAATTTCTCGTCGATATTATTTAAAATAATTCATTTTAAATAATCAAAATTCGCTAAAATTGCCAAAATAAAAATTTTAAACTGGCCCAGATTTTCGGGTTGTTACAATCTCCCCCACTTAAAACTTTTCGTCCCCGAAAAGGAACAAAGTCGAAAGTGGTTTGATTAATCAACTCTACGTTCGATCTGGCTTCCATTCTCCAACTTTTCAGTTTCTAAGAATTTTCAAATTTTCAAAAATTTGGCTAACACCCTAAATTTTCGAAAAATTTCGCCATAACCTCCCCTGCACCGGGAGCATCGGGAAATCTCAAATAGCTTCCCCGGTCCTTCAGATCTCAAAAAGAAAAAGAAAAAGCCAAGCGGCTAGCCAATAGGCTCATAAAATCATCATCACCCAAACAAAACAGTAAATTATGTAGTAAACATGTACCTATTTGTCGGGCAAACAAATTTTATTCTCTGCTCTAGCCTCCTTGCTATGACCTGTTCAATATAAGTATATGTATATGCAAGCAAATGCGACCAATTTTCAATACAATTCAATATTTGATCAAATTAGGCATAATGGTTCAAAATTACCAAACAATTATACAAACAACACCAACATCAATCAATTAGTGGATTAACGTTTCAAATTCATAATTTTGGTATATATAAAGAAAATCATGTTTTGATGCCAAATCACAACAATGTATTCTAGCTATATTAGTTTTGGTTCTCACACCAGTCTAATGGAAATATATAGAAAATCACACCTTCGAAACTCGAACATAAATGTTGATGATGCGATCGCTATCATCAATATCATCTTCGGGCGACTAGAGTGTGATGCTATATCTATCCAATATATTAAAACTTTGAATACACGCGGATCAGACGTATACGCAAAATCTATATATTCTGGATTGTCCACATCAATATAAATAAATAATCAAATATGAATAATTGATTTAAATTTTCAAAACAAAATTTGTTTTCATTTGAAAAATATACTCTTCACACTCGTTCTAGGATACTACGGATCCCATCTCTAACGAGTCATTCTAATTGGATATTACTAATCCAATATCTGATGAATTCTTTCGTATGGTTCTAATGCGTCTTGTTCTCGAGCTCTGTAAACCAAAGCTCTGATACCAACTGTGAAAACCCGTAACTTCCCCGTAAAGGAAAGTGTCGGATAGTTCGAGAACAAGCCACAACAGCACGCATACAAAAGAACATTTCATTGTATATTACAATAATGCATCAGATTACAAGAATATACAGAGTATAAATGAATATTACACAGAAATATCAGAGATTTAAATTACATTTAAATACATAGCAGCGGAAAATAATACAATACCCAACTAGAAAGAGATATACAGATACAAAGCTTTCCGGATATCGTTCCAGCTGTTAACCAGGATCCTGTGAATATAAATCTGCAAAACCAAAACTACTAGCTGCCCGTGTCAAAAATAAGGGCACCCAGAGTTTAGGTTAAAACAATAAACTCCAGGTCAGTCATGGGACTGGTGTGAGAACTAAAACAGTTATTAATCTTTATTTTTAAAGTTAGGTAAATCAAGGGACCACGCCGTATAACACGGAACGGGTTTCCTCCCAAGAATACCAGTGCATATAAGTAAACAACGCAATGCTTTTCTAAAAATGAAGCTATTATAAGACCCAGGTCCCATCACACAATGCAACGCAGCCGAGGATAGGGTTTTCCCTTATAATAGCCAAACATGCTTAATACGTTTAAAACAAATCATTTGATACTACTATAAGTGCATAGTGTATAAACAACTTCAAATCATAAGTATCAATCATAGGCGGCATAAGTGCCCCATCCCACTATGTCGCCATACTAGGCTCTACAAATAAAACCGCAAATGTCACATAATTGGAAATTGGATTTCTGTCTATGAACCGAGGCAAAAGATAGTCCTCAACCGATTCGTGACTCTCTAGCCCGAGCCACAGGTCAGAGCTCGAGTGACCTTGGAGCGACAGGGCCGGTCCACCGATGTGGATTAAACTTAAACCCTGAACATGCGTTCCCCCGCCCTATGAGGCGTAAATGAGCCAACCAAATGACTCCATCGGTTCGAGAACGACCGATCAATCCGAGGCGCCTCGCAACAGCAACAACCACATAAGTCAAACTCGTCAGGGCGTGTAAAACCACTGACGCCACTTCTAACTAGAAAGAAACGCATGCCCTCCCTGAGGTCCGTCTCCCGTTTTTGGTTCATACCGGGTGTGAAACTCGCGAAGTAAACGTTACACAAAGCTACGCCACAAAGGCCGTGCTTTGATCATCACCACAAGACTTTGCTTTTCAACAGAAGCCTCGATCAATTGCCACTTAGGCATGCCACACAGGCAATTCACTCCATGTGTTTGATATCCATCAATATATAACCCCTGAGCTCGTACGTCTCAGAGAAGGGCGTTAAGCAAGAGAATAAACTCTCCGCCGCCAAACAGATATATATTTAATAGAGATCAATCACACGGACTAAAATCCAATGTCAGACACACAATCCATTTACAAGTCCGTTCTGGGTCTGAACGAAACCGGAGGCACCTAGTACCCCGCATATCCATCGATCTCCAAGCACGTCTGGACGATCACCAACTGTTTCCATCTTCTTGGGTGTACAGCCCAATCAAGATCATCAGTAATCACCCAAACGACGTGAATACTTCTGGTCTTCGACCACCGTCTTCATCTTCGACTTATCGTCGTATTAGTTATTCAGAATGGGATAAACCCGGTCTTTCCGAATAACTCGCGTATACTTTAAATAAGTGTTACACAAACACAACATACGCCTCATTCCAATTCATCAGTCACTAACCGTAAATTAATAAAGAGAATAATTTCCCAAATATTAACCCCGAAGGCCGAAACCAACATCAGATCAATATCCAGAAAACCATTCTGCTTGGCTAACTGACAGTTAGTTTCTAAATTTCACATTCATAGGGAATGGTTCCCTTTAATTTTATCCAAGATAAATTCCTTGAATTTATTCTTTATTTTATTTTTGAATCTCAATTCAAACTAGTCGGGATTAGCGAACCTTACCGAAGTAATTATTTATTTTAATTTCTCCATCCCAACCTATTCATCCCATGAAGTAAAACTGGTAATACTTCATATCTAACACCACAGTGTTATCGGTAAATTCAATTACCATTTCACGTTCAAATCTAATTAAAGATTTAACTATCGCTTGGAGCAAAACTGGTGATACTCCATTTTCGATCATTTCAATCTAATTAAAGATTCATTAAAACTCCACTTAGTTTTAATCTTCGACTGGGTTAAAGAATCAGTGTCATTTAAAATACGGTTCACGATAAACCCAAAATCACATTCATTAATTATCGGGTTAAAGAACGAGTGTTATTTAAAACACTGTTCACGATAAACCCAAAATCAATATCAATTCAGTTCCAATTAAATATTATTGAATTGGTACACTTCATTACATCTAAATAAAAAGATTTAATCTTTTCTCAACTGGGTTCAAGAACAGTGTTAGTGAAGACACCATTCACGACAAACCCAAATCACATTTGATATTAAACACAAGGCTCTGAATAGAAGATATACCGGCTTATATTCAATATCAAATTCTACGACTAACAAATATCGTATTGGAAATAACGATATATATATATCTTTCAAATTCCCATAACAATACCTGTATCATCACGAAATCCAACATTGAAATAATCCAAAGACAATTTCGAATCAAATCCACTCCAATGCAATCATTGGAAATTCTGGTTATTTTTAAAACCCTTTTTAAATTCAATTTATTTAATTAAAAATAAATAGAATTATAATTCTAGTTCAAAACTCGTTCATTTCGATAAAAAATCTATTTTTATCTTTTCAAATATGGAGTTTTTCATCCCAATTCTTTCTAAATCATTTCTTATGATTTTACACAAATTATTACTATTTTTAATAATTTTATCAAGGCCCGTACAGTCGATTTCCATCAACGGCCATCGAACTGCACTTACAGCGACCTTTTTCGAATTTGATTTGGACGTAACTCCAAATCCAACCGTTAGATTTCAAATTTCTAATATTCGTTAGAAAGCTCTTTTCGATACGAACCCAACGGTTCCGGTTTTAGGAGAATCCGACGGTCGGATCTCCCGTAATGTTCGTTTGAAATAAATGGTCGAAATTCACGAACTGCCGCGGCGTGTTCTATTCAGGCCATTATATTATATATATAATATATATTTCGTCGATTTCTATTTAAAACGAATTATATAAATAGTTTTAAATTCGTTTCAAAAGCAATTTCAACTTCCATTTCAATTCAAATCAAAATTGAATTCTTCCATATAAATTCGTTTTAAAATTCATTTCTATTCAATTCAAATTTCAATTCAATTTGAGTTCATTTCAATTCGCTTTCAATTCAATTTGAATTCGTTTTCAATTCAATTCATTTCGAAATCGTTTTCAATTCAATTCATTTCGAAATCGTTTCCAATTCAATTCATTTCGAAATCGTTTTCAATTCAATTCATTTCGAAATCGTTTTTAGTTCAATTCATTTCGAAATCGTTTTTAGTTCAATTCATTTCGAAATCGTTTTTAGTTCAATTCATTTCGAAATCGTTTTTAGTTCAATTCATTTCGAAATCGATTTTAGTTCAATTCATTTCGAAATCGTTTTATATTCAATTCATTTCGAAATCGTTTTATATTCAATTCATTTCGAAATCGTTTTTAATTCAATTCATTTCGAAATCGTTTTTAATTCAATTCATTTCAAAATGAATAAAATTGATATAAATATCGTTCACGTCAAAATGGCGTCAATCTAATCAACACGGCTTCATAAATTTCTATTTTCAAATATTCTATTTCAAATATTTCTTTTTCAAAATAGTTGTTATCAAAATATTTCGTTCAACACATGACCAATCTCAATGGATGAGTACTGTCAACACATGAACCTTTATTTTATATTGATAAAGATATAAATTTTATTACTAAAATATTTCGTTCAACACATGACCAATCTCAATGGATGAGTACTGTCAACACATGAACCTTTATTTTATATTGATAAAGATATAAATTTTATTACTAAAATATTTCGTTCAACACATGACCAATCTCAATGGATGAGTACTGTCAACACATGAACCTTTATTTTATATTATTCTTTATTTTCTAAATTGGAATGAGGCCCAATCAATCACCATATAATGTTAATTATATGGATTTTCATACATCACACGTATATAATAGCATTGAAAAATAATCAACCATCAACCAAAGTGCACTACACTGTATAAGCATCAAATATAGATATCTAACGCTTATAACAGCCTGTCAATCAATCGATCGACATATTTAATCAATCAGGATGAGTGAACTTCAAATTTCATCCCAACACCCGTGTGGGGTTTCAAACAAACAAACACATATTTTATTTGTGCAGTTAGACGATGTGTAAAATTTATCATCCCAATCCATGTCAGTCAAATCAGTGTACATAAACAAACCATCTGGTTTGTAAATGAATATTTTATTTTATTCACTTCACATTAAAAACTATATTTTTAACGATAAAACATTTTACTCCAACATATGAATTTCTATTCAGTTCATTCTTCAAATAAAATGGTATTTTTATTTTTCTAACTTATTTTAGAAAATTTCGGCGGCATAACGGCACGATACTAGAAACGGGACAAGGCCTAGCCTTATCCCCGGTCTAGTGAAGGCGCACGCCATTCACACATCAAACAAATCCATTCATCTCACCAAACAATTCAATTTCAATCAAATAATCTAACTTATTTTTGCAATCAAACAAACAAGTCCATGGTCTGTGGACGATTATGTCGGGTGCTACTAAGCACCGTCTGCATCCTAGTATATATATATAACTAGAAAAAGAAATTGAAAGGTGAGAAATTCTCACCGATAGCTATCCTAACTCCACGGCACTTTCATTTGCAGAAACCTTCGTCGTTCTCGCCTTTTTGTCATCTTCGTTGCCCGCATTCTCTACATATGTAAAAATCGAATTTTTACTTCGCTATTCAATATATAAAAATCGATTTTTTACTTTGTTATTCAATATATAAAAATCGAATTTTACTTCGCTATTCAATATATAAAAATCGAATTTTTACTTCGCTATTCAATATATAAAAATCGAATTTTTACTTTGCTATTCAATATATAAAAATCGAATTTTTACTTTGCTATTTAATATATAAAAATCGAATTTTTACTATGCTATTCAGTATATAAAAATCGAATTTTTACTATGCTATTCAATATATAAAAATCGAATTTTTTATAATTGCTTCATACTTTTTAAAAATCGAATTTTCACTTCGCTATTATATAAAAAGATTTCGCCTTTTTAATAATAAAGATTTCATTTTTAACCTTCCCATGATATAAAAATTATATTTTTAATCTTTTACTATAATAAAAATTTCGTCTTTCTATGTTTAAAAATATAAACTTCATCATATAAGAAATCATACCTTTTTACATTTCAAAATCTAAACTTTTCCTAAATTAAAAATCTAATCTTTTCAGTTTTAATAACTAAGAAGAATCAGTTTTTGAATTAATTAAAAGTTCAGTTTTGAAATAAATAAAAATTCAGTTTTGAAATTAAAACAAAAGGAACTCACATTTATTGAAGGGAGGGGGTTTAGCAGTCGTGATCGGCGCCTAAACGTGATGGCGCTGGAGTTCGTCGGGGCTGCAGCGTCTGAGTGAAAAAGGGGAGGGGGGGGGGTTTGGTGGTTGCGATGGCTGAGAGGGAGGAGGTTCGAAGGCGAGGCGAGGGGGTCACAGGTGGGCGCGACGCGTTGTGGCGGAGGGGGGGTGGGAAGGGTGTCGCGTCGCTTCCGTCGATCCTGGGCTTGGGGGGGCTATGGTTGCGGAAATCGCAAGGGGGAGGGGCGGAGGTGCTGAGGATCGAGGAGGGGGTGGAGCGATGGCCGTTGGTGGCACAGGCAGGAGGCGGCGGGCGGGTCTCCGATCCCTTTCGTTGTTTTTGTTTTTTTTTTCTCTTTTTTTCTGAATCGAGAATGGGGGGTGGGGGGGGGGGGGGGAAGAAGATAAAGGAAAGGAGAGGAGAATATATTTTATTTTATTTTTTTATTATTTAATTATTAATTTAATCCCAATAGGTTGACTTTTACATAAGACCTCAAAACGAGGCCCACCGCCTGTCGTCCATAGCATTTCACCCCCATTCCGAACACAATGGGATATATATCGTAAGTTGATTCGATCGTTACGATCAGTTTCCGTTAAATTTACATTTAAATCACTATATTAAATTTTAAACGTACATTTCAAATTACCGGGGTCGCATACGAACTTTAAAAATTCCCGAAAAATACTTCCTAGCTTCGTATTGACAATACGGTCCTAACAAAACTAGTTTCGTCGAATTCTGAGACCGTTGGAAAAATGGCCATTTTCCAGTCGATTAAAATCAACTGAAACTGGTCAAACGCGTTTTCCTTTGCCACGCTCACATATTGATTCGAAAAATTATGAAATTTGAAATCTAGCAATAATTTGACATCACGGACCCAACAAAACTGGTTTCGTCGAAACCCGAGGTCATTTGCAAAATGTCCATTTTTAAGGGCTTGAATTCCATAGCGACTATTCAGAATTTTCAACTGGACATATCTTTTGATTCCCGCTATGAAATTTTGATTTGTCGGATTCATTGGAAAGATATTCTCAATTAGGTTCTATTATTTTTGGTTTCACTAAAATCCGATTTATTTTGCACCCGGTACATTCGATTGAAGTTTGAAATCGAATTATCGAACTACCGCGCCATTTTCAATTCTATTTATAATTATATATAAATATTTATATTCTAACGACGACGCGTATAAATATATACGTTCAAATTATATTCAAAATAAATTTCTCGTCGATATTATTTAAAATAATTCATTTTAAATAATCAAAATTCGCTAAAATTGCCAAAATAAAAATTTTAAACTGGCCCAGATTTTCGGGTTGTTACATTAGTTATGTAAAAATACAATTTTTTGAAGATAAAAATATAATCTTTAGTAGATAAAAATATAATTTTTATCATATGAATGTAATGAATGAAATAGTCATGTTAAGAAATAATTATTGATTGGTTAAAAATATGATTTTTAACGTAGGTATGCTATATAGATTGACAATAAAAACACGGCAGGGTGGGAACCAAAGGCGAGAGCTTCTCACTCTAACTTTGTTTACAGTTAAATATATATACTAGGATGCTGACGGTGCTTAGTAGCACCCGACACCTTTGATTGAAACCATGGATGTTAGGTTGTTTGTTTCAATTGATTTAATTGGTTAAATTTTGGTTCGGTCTGTGAATGGAATGGATTGAATTTGGTTTGTGTATGGCGCGAGCCATTATTAGGCGAGGGATAAGGCTAGACCTTATTCCTGTTCTAGTATCGAGCCGTTATGCTGCTGAAATTTCCTAAAATAAAATGTGTTAATTAAAAATAATATTTTTAATGTGTATATGAACTGTATAAAATATTCATGTGTTGAATAAAATATCTGAACAATAAAAATATCATTTTTATTGAATGTATGAAGTATTAAAAATATTCATGTGTTGAAATAAATATTTTATCGTTAAAAATATAAATTTTAACGTATATATGAAAGGCAAAAATTCTCCTGAAATGAAAATGAATATTCATATACAAATCGGACAATTTGTTTATGTACACTCATTTAACTAACATGGATTGGGGCGATATATTTTACATATCGCCCAACTGCACAAATAATATTCAGTATTTGTTAGTTGAAACCCCACATGAGTATTGGGATAATATTTGACGTACACTAATCTCAATTGTTTAGTTGTATGTCAATCGATGGGTTGAAAGACTGTTGTAAGCGTTAAATATTTATATTTAATGCTATGCAGTTGCGTAAGGTACCCTGGATGATGGTTGATTGTGTATCATGGTTGTTGTATATATGTGTTGTCTGAAATCCATATAGATAACATTATAAGGTAATTGACTGTGTCTGGTTCCAATTCAGGAATAACAAATATTTTAAAATAATATTCAATAAAGGATTAAAAATCTGATTTTAATGTCCATTTTGGATGGACACGAAAATAATGAAATATATGAAGCCGTGTTGATTAGAGATGCACCATTTTGATGCGAACAATATTTATATCGATTTTATTCATTTTTATAATGAATACCGAAAAGGAAAATATTTCAAAATCTAGTTTTTGAAAATATTATCATTTATATATTATAATGATAAGGAATATTCAATTTGATTTAAAATTGTAATGAAAGTGGAAATCGTTTTTAAAACGAATTTAAAACGAATTTATAAAATACGTTTTAAATGGAAATCGATGAAATATATATAATCAATATATTTAATGGCCTAAATAGAACTCGCCGCGCCGCGACTATTCGCGAATTTCGACCATTGACTTCGAATTGATATTACGGGAGACCCGACAGTCGGATTCTCCTAAAACCGGAACCATTGGGTTCGTATTGAAAAGTTCATTCCAACGAATATAAGAGATTTGAAATATAACGGGTTGATTTAGATTTATGTCCAAATCAAATTTGGAAAAGGTCGCTGTAAGTGCAGTTCGATGACCATTTATGGAAATCGATTGAAAGGGCCTTAATAAAATTATTAAAAATATTAATAATTTGTGTAAAATCATAATAAATGATTTGGAAAGAATTAGGATGAAAAATTCCATATCTGAAAAGACAAAAATATATTTTTATCGAGATGAACTAGTTATTAACTAGAATTATAATCTAATTATTTTTAAATAAATAAATTGGATTGAGAATGGGTTTTTAATATAGCCAGAATTTCCAATATATGAATTGGAGTGGATTTGAATGGAAATCATCTTCGGAATATTTCGATGTTGGATTTAGTGATTATACTGATATTGTTATGGAAATTTGGAAGATATATTTATATCGTTATTTCAAATACGATATTTGTTGGTTTTAGAATTTGATATTGAATAAAGCCGATATAATTTCTATTCAGAGCCTTGTATTTGATATCAAATGGGATTTTGGGTTTGTCGTGAATGGTGTCTTCAGTAACACTGTTCTTAAACCCAGTTGAGAAAAGAATAAATCTTTTAACTAACGTATAGTGAATTTTTCCAATAAATTTATATTTATTTGGAATTGAATAAAAGAATTGGATTATGGGTTGGTCATGAATGGTGTCTTAAATAACATTATTCTTAAACCCCGTATGAAAAGAATAAATCTTTAATTAAGATTATTAGAATTTCCAATTATATTTAGTAATTGGAATAAAATGGAATGGGAATCTGGTTATTGTGAACTGTGTTTTTATTGACATTCGTTCTTTAACCCGACTAACAGTGAAATGTGATTTGGAATTTATAAATCTTTTTATTAAGATTTAAAGGAAATTTTCCAAAGTAAAGTTTTCCAATTCAATAAAATAAATTGGAATGGAATGGAATTCGATTTGGTAATAATCGAAGTGAACTTCTGTGGAGGAGGACTATTAATATATATGGAATTTAAAAGGTTTTGTCGTTATTCCATTTATATTATTAGTCACATATGGAAATTGATATCGATTATATATATTGATCTGTTTTCTGCGAAGATTCCGTTATTAATGGAATTGGTTTATCGTGAACTGTATTTTAAATGACATCAGTTCTTTAACCCAGTAAAGATAGGATTACATCTAACATTGTATTTCGAACTGTATTTGTTGATCTCTGCTAAATATATATATATATATATATATTTGGTGGAGGAGAATTTATTCTCTTGCTTAACACCCTTCTCTGAGACGTACGAGCGCAGAGGTTATATATCACCTGAAATCAATGGGACAGTGTAGATTGTCGATGCGACATGTTTGATTTCCCAAAGTTAAATAATCATTAAAATTGATTTTTTGGAAGATTAAAACTAAATGGAGTTTTAATGAATCTTTAATTAGATTAAAATGAGAATGTGATAATTTAAATTATCAAATTTGGGAAAAGATCGAGAATGGAGTACCACCAGTTTTACTCTAGGTGATAGTTAAATCTTTAATTAGATTTGAACGTGAAATGGAAATTAAATTTACTGATAACACTGTGGTGTTAGATATGGAGTATTACCAGTTATTCTCCATGGGATGAACAGGTTGGGATTGGGAGATTAAACAAATGATTACTTTGGTAAGGTGCGCTAATCCCGACTAGTTTGGATAAACCTTAATTTGGTTTGAATTGATATCCTAAGGAAAATTAAAGAATAAATTTAAACAAATTATCTTAAAATCAATGGGAATCTTTCCCAAAGGATATGAATATTTAAATAAAAGAATATTCAGAATTGGAATGAGGCATATGTCGTATTTTATAGCACTTGATTATAAAATACGTGAATTATTCAAAAAGGCCGGGTTTATACCCATTCTGAATAATTGATTCGACGATAAGTCGACGATGAAGACGGTGGTAGAAGACTGGAGGTCTCCACATCGTTTGGATGACTACTGATGTCTTGATTGGGCTGTACACCCAAGATAAGGTAATAAGTGGTGATCGTCCAGACATGCTTGGAGATCGACCAGATAGGCGAGGACCTCTCTCTTGTATCGAACATACGGGACGATGAATAAGGTGCCTCTGGTTTCGTTCATGTAATGACCCAGGATTTTGTCGACATTGGTTATCGCCATAAACTCAATGATGACTAACCAAACATCGAAAAATACCAGTCATTAGTGAAAGAAATTAGAGGGTGAGGAAAGATAAGATAGAAACTTAGAATAGAAGAAGAAGAAAAACACAATATCAGAGTAACACGAATCTCACAGCGGAACGAATAAATATATTTCATAACATAACTTTGAAATATACATCTGTACTTGAATATACATCATTATCAAAGTATAACACTTACAACACAGCGGAAATAACTATAGCTATACAATCCTGAATCCTCCTGCTCCAAGCTCTTCCAGTATATCTGTAAATCCCGACTACTTGACTGCGCATACAAAATTAGGCACCCAAGAGTTTAGGGAAACAAACAAATAAACTCCAGGTCAGTCATGGGACTGGTATGAGTAAAACAGTTTAAAACAGTTTGAAACAAGTAAATGATATCTCATAAGACCACGCTGTATAACAGAACGGGTTTTTCCCTTATGAGAATCCAAATTATCTTTATATCAAAAACCTTTTGATATTATAATAATATCTATCAACACAATATAATAATCATCTAGCATAAACGCTTTCATCTCACGTTCTACATATATAGTATACAATCAAAACCGCAAGCACGTATTGGGTAATGGATTTCCAACTATGACAAGGTATGGAACCACCTTTTGCTAGTGTACCTCTAGAGAGGAATACACTGGATTCAACAAGAACATCTTGCAACCCGGCTACACATGACCGACCACTCATTTCGCTTGAGTGTATCGAATGTATATCACCAACGGTTGGGATCAGCAACCGTTTCCCGAATGGGACATCATCAACAATAGATTTTTAGAAGTAAATGAAACTCTAGATCAGGTGATTATACACCCTACTTCAGTGCGACCGACTTAGCCATGCTGCCTGCCCGATTTCTTTCATTTACCGGATGTGAGGCTAGAAGCTACGCTTTATCATCACACCAGATTCACTTTGAATACCACATCGTCAAATCCATCAAATCACCGATTGACGTCCTCAACCATACATTATGTGTTAGCTAAAAGAAGTTTCCTTCTCCGCTTCCACTCTTGGTACGGTTGGAGAAATCAATATACGTGATTGTCTGGAAATACTCTGTCAGACATCCGTCCATACAAGTCATCTAGGAACAGGATGAACCGAAGGCACTATTCTGTAAACAGGATAGCCCTTGCATAACCCCGTCTTCAATTTCCTTTGGCATATATGATTCGCAACGCTTATGCCAATACAGAGTGGTTCTTTGGATAATAATCCAACCGGTCTCTCCATATTAACAACGTTAAAATGGTCAAAACTTCGATAGTATGTGATTTAACTATCGAAGAAAAGCAGGTGTGCAAACAACGATATTATTTCCAAATGGAAATTTATATCGATCAAACATCATTCAACATTTATCTCTTTATTTCATTAATTTACTTATCTCCTGTCTCCCTATATTCAATATTTCTTATTTTCTAAATTTGGAAAATATACGTTATTAACAATGGAAAACATTTCCATTTCTTGTTTTCTTTATTAAAAAAAATTTATGGTTTCTTATTTGGAAAACATTTCCAAAGCTTCTTCATTGGACTTAGACAGATGTTTAAACAAACCATCGCGATGCCAACTCAAAGCATTTCCTTTAATTACTAAATTCACTTAACCATCCTTTACTGCCAAACCTTAACCATTCCTTAGTTAAAAATGAAGTCAATCAAGTTGGGGTAATACTACCTCTCAGACCTTAACTGAACAACGTTTCTAACCTTGAAATAGACAAAGTTCACCTTTCTATTTCTTTAACAAACTTCCTTACATAACTCTCTTTCAAATCTTTTCTATTTGATAATTCTTTCCTTCGATAGGGTACATTCGATAACTCTATTCAATTGATTCTATTCACTTAACTCTTTTGATTTAACTCTAACTCTGTTCGCTTAACTCCTATCGAATAAACTATATTCGATAACTCTTTTAATTCTATTTGAATAAACTATATATTCGATTAACTCCTTTATTCTATTTGAATAAACTATATTTGATTAACTCCTTTGCTTTAACTCTAATCGATTAAACTAACATCGATTAACTCCTTTTACTTTCTATTCGAATAAACTATATTCGATTAACTCATTTGCTTTAACTCTAATCGATTAAACTAACATCGATTAACTCCTTTTGCTTTCTATTCGAATAAACTATATTCGATCAACTCATTTTCTTTAACTCTAATCGATTAAACTAACATCGATTAACTCCTTTTACTTTCAATTCGAATAAACTATATTCGATTAACTCATTTGCTTTTAACTCTAATCGATTAAACTAACATCGATTAACTCCTTTTACTTTCTATTCGAATGAACTATTCATTTATAAAGATTTACTTTTAGTAACGGTTCTTCACTTTACAAATGATTTCCTTCTTATAACAGTTTCCATTTTATAACATTTATTCATTTTCTAAATATCTCCTATTTATAAATATTCCAATTTATAAATATTTCTTATTTATAAATATTCCATTTATAAATATTTTATTTTCAAATATCACTTTGAAAATGTTCCCTTATCAACATTTCGGTATGTTATGGTATTTAACATATCAAATCACGATGATCAGTATCGTCCAAACACATATAATCGACAATAGATTATATATCACATTATATATCACAATATATGAAAAACAATAAAATAAATGTTGAGGAATTCAGTTGGATTCCTCCAACCTATTTCCCTGCATCACAAATGTTAAACAATATAGATAACATCACTTTCAGTTCCATATGATATATTCTGTTAAACAGAATCAATATAGAAATTCAACTAACTGACTAGCAGTTCAATCAATCAGTCAACACACAGTCAATCAAACAATTTCTAACAGTTCTAAAAATACAACATGAAATTATAAACTGTTCAGAGTTAGTGAGATTTACTCACATTGGACGATCATCGTTAATAACGATAACCATCGCTTGATTCAGACGGACAATTTATTTTGCAATAAATTGTAACGAGCTCCGATGGACTTCCAGTCAGTTCCATGGTGTAGCCACCGTCCATACGATCCTAACGGATCTAGTTTCGTCAGATTCCGATATCGTATGCAAAAGTTATACATTATACAAGTTATAAATTGTTTTAAATTAAAACAAAACCAATTTAATCCATCCCTGGGCCTTACCGCTTTATATAAAACCGGACCAACACTTATCCAACCAGCGTCCATTCCTTCTTACCCCGATACCGCTTCAACGCTCCTTCCCCCATTTGCAGAAATTGCCTCCACTAATCAAAACCCAACGCTCATACTTCGACTGCCATTATCACCTTCTCCAAAACTGCAGTCACCTCACGCACTCCTCCTCCTCCATTATATTGGAAACCCAATCCCCTCAGCAAACCTCTCCTACACGCCACACATTATTTTCAGTTTTACCACACATGTTCGATATGGGACAGGCTCTCGTAACCCGCCTCACTCCAAAGCTGCCGCACCCATCTACACCTCACCGGAACTTCACCTATGACCACCCACGAACGTGCCTACACCCCACCATCCATCCAATCGTTTCATCCTTTCGGACGCCTCCCTCCGCCTGTAGATACTCCCCGACCTCGGCTTCTTCGAACACCCTTTTCCAGCCACACCAGTAATCGATATACCATCCTGACCGTTTAGTCTAAAGAGCTCGAAGGGCTCGATATCTTTTGGTGTTGAAGGATTTGCAAATAAATTAGTGGATTGGAGGAACAAATCGCTGAGAAATTGGAGGCTTGCGTTCGTTCAATTTGTTAGAGATGGAGGCGCAAAACGATTTTTACTCCGCAAATTAGGTTTTAGCAGATGGTCTTATAGAAGAATTTGGGGCCATTCGTGGTTTCTGTTTTGACCACAACTGTTTGGAGGTTGGAAAATGGCCACGCAGACCCTTTAGAGAAATGAATTTGGACCATTTTTACTTTTTTTAATATAAAATACTTACACGTGAAATCTCGTATAAAAACAACTACACACGATCTCTGTTTTTGACAAACTAAGTTATTCCTAGCATAGAAAAATATTCCGGGTCCAATGGGACAGGTTTCGTCGAATTCCGACACCGTTTACGAAAATCCTTTAGAAAATATTGATGAAAAACACCGAGCATTAATTCCTTAAAATTACAGAAAAAATCTTAAAAATATGAGGCCTTGACGTTTCACTAGACCTCTTCCTAAGGTTTCGTATGAAACTTGTTCCGTTGAATTTTGAGTTCGTTTGACCAGTTAACCATTTAGTTTAGTTTGTTTTAAGTTAAAAGCATAGCGTACCCTACTATGAAATATTCTGTTCACGTAGGGACTGTTATGGACAGAAACAAAAATACCATTGAAATGAGTGATGTGCTCTGGTCCCAAAAATGTAATAATACCGGTAGATGAACTCATATTGTGAAACCCCGAAATGTAGATAACTCCAAATAAAAAGTTGCTTATTTAATTAATTATAAATTACCATAAAATTCTAAAAATTAAATTATCACTACTTCCCAAAAGAACCTTGTCTAAATTCGCACCCGGTATCTAGTTATATCGAATAAACTGTTACGATCGATAAACGATTCTATAACGACTATTTTAAAATTTGATTTGGACATGAATCAAAATCTACATGACGAAATCCCGATTTTCCTCTTCCATAAGAAAGATATACTCCACCATCTCCACACGTTTCTTGTTTCACAGAAATCTGGCTTAAAACGAATCTTGTACATTCAGTTGAAGTTTGAATCGCCAATTTACGAACTGCAGCGCCATTTCGAGCTCGATTTTAATTATATTATAATTCTACTTTCAAACTGCCGTTATTTAAATATATTCGTTATTCTAACTCGATTCTAAACTGAATTAAATATCGCAGATGATCCGGTTCACACCATATTGTCATTTCGGCCAATTTTGATTTTTTCAGAATTAAATATATTATTTTATTTATTATTTTAATTAAATATTCATCATTATTTAATTCCACGACCATTTAATTCACTATATCACTATTTATATAATTAAATAAATTAATTATAATACCTCTGCTAATGCGGGTCATTACAATCTTTCCCACTTAAAATAATTTCGTCCTCGAAATTGCTAAAAGGTAGAGGACGACCCTATCGACTGGTTAGAACATATTTGTTCACTTCTTAACTTCAGTTTCAACTGAACCAATTTAATTTCATTAAATTATTAATTAATTCTTATCAACGAAAATTTTCAAAAATCCTGAAAATTTTCTAACACCTTAACTTTTGAAAAATTTCGCCAACACCTCCTTTGTACTGGCTAATAGATCAAACTCCAACTTGCCTCTCTGGGCCATCTTCAACCCAAAAGAAAATCAAACAGCCAAGCGGCTTGCCAATTCGGCTCATAAATCTTATATCCAATAGAAATATAAACTTGTACCTTTTGTCGGCATATCATTATATCCTTTCCACCTGTTATCAATTTAGCAGATACAAGGGTCATCCCAATCAAATTCCAATCTGCTTTTATCCACAACACAAACATTCGCTTATATCCAAGCCAAATATCATTTCAACTCGAGTTTCTTCTCGATTCCCAACTCTTAACTTGATTATCACATTATACTTCAAATTGAATCTCACAATCCAATTTGTCTTGATATCATTCTAATTCAATCTCAGTTATCACTTTACTGGCTTTACTTTAATTCAATTTTGCTTTCACAGATTTCTGTTAAATTTGTTTTTAATTCAAACAGTCTTTTCCCTGGGAGTTTTCAAACAGTTTACTCTTTTCAAAAATCAAATTTTCCTTTTGAACATGTCACTGAGCCCTTAATTTATATTCCATTAGTTAAATCACTTCTCTATTTCTTTATCAATATTTGTTAACCAAATATTTTCAATAGCAATATTGGCCTTTTATGTTATTTGGAAAACATTTCCGAATATCGCCTTCCTTTATTTTCTAAACTTTAGAAAATATATGCTATTTATAATTGGAAAATATTCCAATTACTTATCTCTTTTCCGATCTCGTTTATTTCTATACTTAGGAAATAATTTTTATTTTATTTCCAAGCTTACACTTATTTGGGTTAAAACGGATGTTGTGTAAAACATCGTTACGACAACCCAAATACTATATTCAACTAACTCTTATTCAACATTGATTTTCGAGCCTGAAATCTTACTATTTATTTGTTAATAATGAAATCAATCAAGTTGGGGTATAACTACCTCTCAGACTTTGACTGAATAACATTTATAACGTCAAACAGATATGACTACTTACTCGGATAATCAATACCATACAACTACTTATTCACTTTTAAACACATATACTCTTCCTCTTTTCTATTCTTACTAGATTTTATTTTTAGTCTTCCTTTTTGATTTTACTATTCTATTTCTAAGTTCGTTTCCTTATCGACTTCTATATATATATATCGATACGTTGATTTCTAACTATCAAATTATCTTAAAAATATTCTAACTCCTCAAATTCCCGGAAAAAAATTCGCCATAACCTCCTTTGTACCAGGAGCATCGGGATATTTCAAATAGCCTCCCATGGCCCTCACCAATCCAAAAAAAAAACCAAGCGGCTAGCCGATACGGCGCATAAAATCTCCTATATGAATTAAATACATAACTTTTCGTCGAGCATTCTATTTATATACCTTCATACCCTATCCATACCTATCTCATGTATATTTATACATGCCCAATCTATTTTCAACTATACCCGATCGTTTAACTCAATTCGTTAATTAATTTGTTAATTAACTCTTTAGTCTATTTCACTTTAATATTTGAACATGACATGTTCAAATATATTTTAACTTGCTTATTAACTAATTTGAATCCAAATTTCAAATTTAAGTTCTATATTCGATTTCGAATATACATTTACAAATCCAATTCACCTTTCAAAGTTCAACTTCAAATTCAAAACTCGATTAACTAATTCCTCTTCGACTTAGTTAATTCTATTCAATTTCTATTCAAATTTTATATCACTTCTATATATTCAAATTCTATATTCAATTTCTATTTCAAACTTTTTTTATTCATTCTTTATTATAAATCTCATTTTGAAATTCAACACAACTTGTCTTTCCCAAAACAAATTCAAAACAGTATCTCTGGTAGTAATTCGTCACTTACAACTCGAAAATGAATACTGATGATGCAGCTGTCATCATCAGAATCTATTTTCCAGCGATCGAAGTGAGTTCAATACTATAAAACCATTTCTAAACATTTCCACTTTGAAATTCATTTCAAAATATAATTCACACTGCTTGTAAAACAATTTAAAATATCCCAGGATCTTAAATTTTCCTTATTTTTAATCCAAATCCATTTACAAACACTTATCCAATTCTTCATAGTTTTAATTCAATTTCTGGTTTAAATTTCAGATTTAACTCATCTGATTTCACGTATTTCACTTATATGAATTATGATTGGTTATTTACATAACCATTTAATTTATAATCTTACTTGATTATAATAACAACCAATATATTCACTATATTATAATTTTGATATATATATCTTCTCTATATCAAGATATACCTTGGGTAAACTTATTTTAATTTATCCTCTTTTCAAAACATATCGTGTCGACCCATCGTATTCAAGCGTTTATAAACTCCTACCGATACAATGGATCAAACCGATCGACTAGAACCCATAAACAACTCAACCAATAAATCACCACAATATAAAATTATTTTTATATCATATACAAATACGTCCACTCGTATATATACACTCAATCTCATTCTGGGGTATTACTAACCCTATCTCTATCGAGTCACGCCACAGAGCCTAGGTAATTCACTTAACTTAATGTAACGACACAGATTTCGACCGGACCTAATCGATCGCTAAACCGACCAAGACCGTTCGAATCCCGCATATGCTAACTCTGGGCATACAACACATTAGAACAAATAACAGAAGACTTCTATAAACATCATAATAATGCTACATCAGAGTATAGAATATCAGAGTATATCGAAATATAATCAATACAGCGGAAGATGATTTTACAATAAATGTAATACAATGCACAGCGGAAATAAATAAATAACACAGCGGAAGACGATAAACGCACTGGACACAACTTTAAGCTTCGATCCAGAATCCTGCTTATATATCTGCAAAATAAACTACCCGTGTGGAAAATAGGGGCACCCGAGTTTGCAAGGGAAAAGAAAACTACAGGTCAGTCATGGGACTGGTGTGAGAAACTCTAAACAGTTATAACTTACTTATTTAATAATATGGCATATCACGGAACCACGCCGCTAACGAGGAACGGGTTTACCCCCATGAATGCCAGTGTATAAACAACAATCAATATAGGTATATGGATTTATTATGCATCAATCAACATGCAATATCCCAATCTACCCACTTAGATTAACCACCACACTTAGATTTTCCAAATCCAATTAAATTTACAGAAATTATTCCTTTGGATTTTATTTCCGATTTCTTATTTCAAATCATTTGAAATACATATCTAACTTTCTATATCAAAGTAGATTTCACTTCGGGATCTCAAATCAAATCGTTTGGAAATATGAATTCCAAAACATAACAATGCATACAAACAAGTATGCAACCAAATATCGTGCTCCCCATCGACAAGGCAAAGGGTACGCACCTTGCAACTCGATATATAAATGTGCACCTACCCCACATAGGAGCAGGCTACAACGACGATGCACCTCCCACACATGGAGAGCATACACCGCCCTCTCACCCATACTTTTAGTCTCAGGGTTACCCGACTCTTTAGCCACATACTAAATCATTTCATATCCCGAAGTAGGGAAAATCATTTCACAACATAATAATCACAAGTACTTTCAAAATATAGTACTTCACATCAGTAATTCACACATATGATCAGTCACTATTAATCACATTACCTTTGAGCTCGTACGTCTCAAAGAAGGGTATTAAGCAAGAGAATAAATTCTCCGCCACCAAACAGATACATCATCAATAGCAACTTATTGAATATGCGATGAACCACAATGTAACACATAATACATTTCTAAATCATTTTAGAAATCATCGGGTTCTAGGCCTCGAAATCCTTTCTGTTTTATAAATTTTTTTTATAAAACATTCCCTATCTAAAATCGGGAATATATTTCTTTTCACTTAAGGAAAATATATCATTTCAAAATCATTCGTTAAATTTGAAATGAACACACATCGCTAAACACCTTATCGTCAAATCGTGAAGTGTTCCACAAGGTGTTAGCACACAAATATCTTTACCCAACCCAATGCTAATTGTAAAAGCATATTTTTCTCATAAACTGGTCAAGCACAATCCAAACAATCAATCAATCAAATTTGACATTAAATATAAGGTTTTGAATAGAGGTATTATCGACTTATATTCAACATCAAATCCTGAAACCAACAGATATCATATCGGGAATAACGATATCGATATCTTCCAAATTCCCATCACGATATCTGTATAATCACGGAGTCCAATATCGAAAATATCCAAAGATAATTTCAATTCAAATCCATTCCAATTCATATATTGGAAATTCTGGTTATTTTCAAAACCATTTCAAATCCACTTTATTTATTTTAAAAATAAATATAATTATAATTCTAGTTTAAAACTAGTTCATTTCGATAAAAATCAATTTTTATATTTTCAAATATGGGATTTTTCATCCCAATTCTTCACAAATCATTTCTTATGATTTTACACAAATTATCGATATTTTTAATAATTTTATCAAGGCCCGTACAGTCGATTTCCACCAATGGCCATCAAACTGCACTTACAACGACCTTTTCCAAATTTGATTTGGACATAATTCCAAATCCAACCATTAGATTTCAAATCTCTAATATTAGTTGGAAATCTCTTTTCGATACGAACCCAACGGTTCCGATTTCAGGAGAATCTGACGGTCGGATCTCCCGTAATGTCCGTTCGAAGTCAATGGTCGAAATTCGCGAACTGCCCCAGCGCGGCGCGTTCTATTCAGGCCATTATATTATATATATATATATATATAATATATATATATATAATATATTTCGTCGATTTCCTTTTAAAACGTATTTTATAAATCGTTTTAAATTCGTTTTCAAACTGATTTCAAATTCAAATTGAATTTTTCCTTATAAATTCGTTTTAAATTCATTTCAATTCAATTCAATTCGAATTCATTTTCTATTCAATTCAATTCAAATTCATTTTCTATTTAATTCAATTCGAATATTTCATATACATCGTTTTCATTTCATATATATATATATTCACTTTTCAATATATACGATATTTTCACTTTCAATATATACGATATTTTCACTTTCAATATATACGATATTTTCACTATACGATATTTTCACTTTCAATATATATGATATTTTCACTTTCAATATATATGATATTTTCACTTTCAATATATACGATATTTTCACGTTCAATATATACGATATTTTCACTTTCAATATATATGATATTTTCACTTTCAATATATACGATATTTTCACTTTTCAATATATACGATATTTTCACTTTCAATATATATGATATTTTCACTATACGATATTTTCACTATTCAATATATACGGTATTTTCACTATTCAATATATACAATATTTTCACTTTTCAGTATATATTAGTTTCACTATTCAATATATACGATATTTTCACTATTCAATATATACGATATTTTCACTATTCAATATATACAGTATTTTCACTATTCAATATATACGATATTTTCACTATTCAATATATAAGATATTTTCACTATACGATATTTTCACTTTCAATATATACGATATTTTCACTATTCAATATATATTATTTTCACTATTCAATATATACTTACCCTTCGCATTTCATATATATACATTCACTTTTCATATATATTTACCATTCGCATTTCATATATAATCATTCACTTTTCATGTATATTTACCATTCGCATTTCATATATAATCATTCACTTTTCATGTATATTTACCATTCGCATATATATAATCATTCAATTTTCATATATATATATATATTTCATTTCACTTCACGACCAATTTTCACACAAAATACAACCAAACAAACAAGTCGTCCATGGTCTGTGGATGATGGGGGAACAGTTCATATATGCAGTTAGGAAATAAATAACTGAACAGAAATTTTAAAGTGAGAGAATTCTCACATTGATCGGTTATTTCTGAATTTTTTGAATTTTTGTTTGGATTCCGTTCGTGTTCAAATTTGCTTGAAACTATGATTTGCTCCTTTTTGATTCTGGTCAGTCTTAGAATGTAGATCTCTCTGCCACGATTCCAACGAGCCCTGGTTTGTCAAATTCTGTTGTCGTTTGCACGAGATATTAAGGTTTAAATGTTAATTACATTAAATAGATTAGCTTAAGATAATTATTAACTTAATTAAATTAATAATCATTTAAACCTTCTCTATATCACTCCAGGTTCCTTCACACAAGAGTTCACCTTTAGGGTTTCAAAACCGCCGCCAGATGGAAGGGCCGGACGCTCATCGGCCTACGCCACACGGTGCGCCTTGGTGGCGCCTCCCCGCCGCCGGAGTTCAGACGAACTCGGTGCCCTCCGCCGCTCCGAATATCGCTCCAAAAACCGTGACTTTGAGCACAAAATTAGAGCAGACCACCGCGCCATCGACGATCTCCACCGTTGAGGTCGTCGAGCTCAGGGATGGCATCCATTTCCTTAAGAAAGTTTCGAGTATCATTGTCCTGATTTGAAGATTTTAACGAAGGTAGCATCGAGCGATTTCGATCGCTGAAACAAATGGAGGCGGGTTTCACAGTTGACCGTGGAATCGTTTGACCTAGGGTTTTAATTTCTAGGGCATTTATAGATTATTTAATATTATATAATTCCAAAAATGTATGTTTATCTATTCGAACACCAAACCAAACCCAACGACTGTCGCCTCTAGCGTTTTACCCCCATCTCGAGCACAATGGGATATATTTCGTAGGCCCATTCGACTGTTTCAGTCAGTTTTCCTTCAAATTAAAATATAAAACATTTAATATTTAATTTGAATGTACATTTCAATTTGTCGGGGCCTCAACTGATTCTAAAAATTCCCGAAAAAAATAAATCTAGCTATGTTTTGACGATACGGTCCCAACAAAACTAGTTTCATCAAATTTTGAGACCGTTGGAAAAAATGGCCATTTTCCAGTCGAATAAAATCAACTGAAACCGGTCAAACGCGTTTTCCTTTGCCACGCTCACATATTGATTCGAAAAATTATGAAAATTGGAATCTAGCAATAACTTGACATCACGGATCCAACAAAAGTGGTTTCGTCGAAATCCGAGGTCATTTGCAAAATTTCCATTTTTAAGGGCCTGAACTCCATAGCGACTATTCTGAAATTTCAACTGGACATATCTTTTGATTCCCGCTATGAAATTCCAATCTTTCGGATTCGTTGGAGAGATATTCACAAATAGATTCTAATATTTTTGGTTTCACTAAAATCCGGTTTATTTTGAACCCGGTACATTCATTTGAATTTTGAAATCGAATTATCGAACTACCGCGCCATTTTCAATTCCTTTTATAAATATAAATAAATATTTATATTCTATCGTCGATTCAAACGAATATATACGTTCGAATTATATTCAAAATAAATTTATCATCGATATTATTTAAAATAATTCTTTTTAAATAATCAAAATTCTCTAAAATTGCCAAAATAAAAATTTTAAATTGGCCCAGAATTTCCGGGTTGTTACACTTAAGCTCTGATACCAACTGTAATGACCCAGGATTTTTTCGACTTTGGTTATCTCCATAAACTCAATGATGACTAACCAAACATCGAAAAATACTAGTCATTAGTGAAAGAAATTAGAGGGTGAGGAAAGATAAGATAGAAACTTAGAATAGAAGAAGAAGAAAAACACAATATCAGAGTAACACGAATCTCACAGCGGAACGAATAAATATATTTCATAACATAACTTTGAAATATACATCTGTACTTGAATATACATCATTATCAAAGTATAACACTTACAACACAGCGGAAATAACTATAGCTATACAATCCTGAAGCCTCTTGCTCCAAGCTCTTCCAGTATATCTGTAAATCCCGACTACTTGACTGCGCGTACAAAATTAGGCACCCAAGAGTTTAGGGAAACAAACAAATAAACTCCAGGTCAGTCATGGGACTGGTATGAGTAAAAAAGTTTGAAACAAGTAAACGATATCTCATAAGACCATGCCATATAACGGAACGGGTTTTTACCTTATGAGAATCCAAATTATCTTTATATCAAAAACCTTTTGATATTATAATAATGTCTATCAACACAATATAATAATCATCTAGCAGAAACGCTTTCATCACACGTTCAACATATATAGTATACAATCAAAACCGCAAGCACGTATTGGGTAATGGATTTCCAACTATGACAAGGTATGGAACCACCTTTCGCTAGTGTACCTCTAAAGAGGAATACACTGGATTCAACAAGAACATCTTGCAACCCGGCCACACATGACCGACCACTCATTTCGCTTGAGTGTATCGAATGTATATCACCAACGGTTGGGATCAGCAACCGTTTCCCGAATGGGACAGCATCAACAGTAGATTTTTAGAAGTAAATGAAACTCTAGATCAGGAGATTATACACCCTACTTCGGTGCGACCGACTTAGCCATGCTGCCTGCCCGATTTCTATCATTTACCGGATGTGGGGCTAGAAGCTACGCTTTATCATCACACCAGATCCACTTTGAATACCACATCGTCAAATCCATCAAATCACCAATTGACGTCCTCAATAATACATTATGTGTTAGCTAAAAGAAGTTTCCTTCTCCGCTTCCACTCTTGGTATGGTTGGAGAAATCAATATACGTGATCGTCTGGAAATACTCTGTCAGACATCCGTCCATACAAGTCATCCAGGAACAGGATGAACCGAAGGCACTATTCTGTAAACAGGATAGCCCTTGCATAACTCCGTCTTCAATTTCCTTTGGCATATATGATTCGCAACGCTTATGCCAATACAGAGTGGTTCTTTGGATAATAATACAACCAGTCTCTCCATATTAACAACGTTAAAATGGTCAAAACTTCGATAGTCTGTGATTTAACTATCAAAGAAAAAGCGGTGTGCAAACAACGATATTATTTCCGAATGGAAATTTATATCAATCAAACATCATTCAACATTTATCTCTTTATTTCATTAATTTACTTATCTCCTGTCTCCCTATATTCAATATTTCTTATTTTCTAAATTTGGAAAATATACGTTATTAACAATGGAAAACATTTCCATTTCTTGTTTTCTTTATTAGAAAACATTTCTGGTTTCTTATTTGGAAAACATTTCCAAAGCTTCTTCATTGGACTTAGACAGATGTTTAAACAAACCATCGCGATGCCAACTCAAACCATTTCTTTTAATTACTAAATTCACTTAACCATCCTTTACTGCCGAACCTTAACCATTCCTTAGTTAAAAATGAAGTCAATCAAGTTGGGGTAATACTACCTCTCAGACCTTAACTGAACAACGTTTATAACCTTGAAATAGACAAGGTTCACCCTTCTAATTCTTCAACAAACTTCCTTACGTAACTCTCTTTCAAATCTTTTCTATTCGATAATTCTTTCCTTCGATAGGGTACATTCGATAACTCTATTCAATTGATTCTATTCACTTAACTCTTTTGATTTAACTCTAACTCTATTCGCTTAACTCCTATCGAATAAACTATATTCGATAACTCTTTTAATTCTATTTGAATAAACTATATATTCGATTAACTCCTTTATTCTATTTGAATAAACTATATTTGATTAACTCCTTTGCTTTAACTCTAATCGATTAAACTAACATCGATTAACTCCTTTGTAACACCCCACCTCCGTTAAGGTCACTCACAAAGGGAATGCCTTAACTTTGGTGGAGCATTTTAGTAAACAGGATAGAAACTTACAAGACAGATAAAACAGTACTTGAAAAAAAATTAACTTTATTACAGCGGAAACAGAAATTAATATGGTTACATCCTTTCAATTTCAGAATTCAAGTACAAAATATCAGTCTTGTACACAAGCCTTCAAAATACATAGTTTAAAATCATAATCCCCATGGAACGGAAGCTATACAGAGCCAAGCCATACTTTAAGCACTTCAAGCAAAGAGAAATCCGGATCAAGCTAAAGTATTTCCCTCCTTGGATAACCTGGGGGGGGGGGGGAACGGAAGAAAGGAGGCGAAACAACAAGGGTCAGACAAAAAGTCTGGCAAGTCCAGTGACTTTCAGCATATGAACAGATAATAATAATATGATATGAACATAAAACTGGATGTGAGATAACTATAACAGGTGTAGCAGGTATAACAGAAAAACAGAATGATATAAACTATTGTTTTACACTTCTCTGCACTAATACTAGTATAGCAAAATTAGGTGTCACCCTAATGTCTAAATTGAAGCAGGAACGGGTACAGAATACTTTAACAGAAACAGAATGCTAATAATGGGCCTTTACTACCCGATCAGAAACAGACAGAAGAAGAAACAGATTTATCCCTATGGAAACAGAATGTGGAATTAGGTGTACACTAGTAATGGGCCTTTACCACCCGAACAGACGGTACCACACAGAAACAGACAGGTGTTACCACCCAACAGAAACAGACGGTACCAACAGAAAAAGACAGAACTAAGCGTACCCTAAAACCCTACCCCAATCGATCGGCTCCCTAATACATAAATATCCTGTGTCGGCCCCACAGTAGGGTGTATCACTCCCTAAAGTGACAACCAATTGGCACAGACCTATTTACAGATATCACGGCGTCTTACATCCTCAGAGGCAGACCGGGATCCATGCACACACATGACCCGGTTGGAACGCACCATCAACACCCCTCGCCATTATCAGAATGAACCTCTTATAATTAGTTCAGTAAGCGTGCCCGGACCCTACTTACTGTTGGGTCAAAGTTTTGATACCAGAAAGGGTTACTGACTAATATGGGTCCCAAACAACAGATGACACAAGTAATTCCCCTCCTAACCTTGTGTCCCCAGACTAACAGATTTCAGATTAACTTGCTTACAAGTTCAGACATACAGAATTCAGATTTACTAATTCACAAATTAAGTTAACAAGTTTTCAGACTAATGGGTCAGATGTACAGATTTTTCAGATTTGTCTAACTTTGTATTGGGCCTACAGATTCATGGACGGGTTTTACTACATCTATTAATCCCTTTGGTTTAACCCTATTTTCCCCAATACGTTTTAGACGTCATTCTTATCTTAGATTTGCATTAATTAATTATTAATGCACAGACCTCTCACATTAGGTCGGTAGCTTGTGGCCGCTGGATATGCCGGGCGGTTCCGGGCAGACTTCTGCCACAAGCCAGACCTAACCTCGTGTCTTACGCATGTTATGACTAACTTCTCACATTAGAACCTATTGTTTGCGGCCACTGGATGTGCCGGGCGGTTCCGGGCAGATTTACACCGCAAACTCATTCTAACCTCGAGTTAGCCATGTTTATCTTTGCGGCCAATTAATTAATAATTTACCGTTTATGCGCACGCCCAATATATGCCAATTCAGATTATATCAATCACAGGATGATTATATCAACATAGCAGATAACAGATTTTATATGACTTAACGGATTTAACAGATTTAGCAACTTAGCAAATTTTGGCATATAACAGGTTAGGCATTTCAACCGACAAATTTAACAGATTAGGCATTTCAATCTAATTAGCAGTCTAGGCAATATAACAAAACTAGTAGTTTAGGCAACTAGACAAATTAGCAGATTTAGCAAATTTAATATTTCTAAAAGTTCTATTTACATGCCTTGCCCAATCATAAATTAGCCTAAATTCATATGCTTACATAATTGTCATGATTCACAACATATACTCCATGTTTGCATAAAGTTACATAGCACAGAATATGGACATAATTTGCCATATAACATATGTTCCAATTTTTGTTAAACTAGCACCTTACAGCAGATTCACATATAAATTATACCAAATATAACCACTAATTTCAATACATGCCATATATCCAAAAATCCCTATTTAGGTGTAATCTAAATAATAGATATCCTAATTAATGTAAATCTTTACACCTAAGTTTCCATATCTTCTTCTTTTTGAGTCATGAATCATTATGCAAACTATACCCAACAATATAAATCTTTAAATCATATCTTCTAAAAATCATATCTTGACTTTTATATGCATTTTGTCCAAAGTCTCAAATCATATGTAATCTTACAATGGTTCCTCTTTTCTTCTATCATAGAATATGCATAGATCCAAATCTTGTTTACAACATATGCTCATTAATTACAGTTCTAAATTACAACATAACTATGCATACAACATGCATAAATTATATGTTCATAGTCAAATTTATGCATATGTCCAATATATTTTATGCCTCAGACCTAAAGTCATACATTCAATTTAGTCTTGTCAAATTTCGCATCATTCATTATTTATCCCAAAATTTGCGTTCATACGTTCATCTCTTATGAGATTAGGCACAGGCTCGTGGTAGCCTGGCTATAAAAACAGAAAAGAAGAAAAGGGATACAGAACAGTCACAGAAAAACAAATCTGACAGAAGAGAATATATATACAATCTTAGATTCAGAATTAAAAACATATCAAAATTATAATTAACGTTTATAGCGGAAAATAACTGTACTTGCCTTGATTGGATTAAAGAAAGAACTTTAACTTGTTGTAGAATCTTTGCAGAAACTTTTATCTCAAATTTGAATTGAGTTGCTTAGGCTGATGTTGATTATCTTCTAGTTTTAATTCCAGCAGAGCAGCGACGCCATTTTTATTTTTTTTATTAGAAGAAGAGAGCAATGGAGGCTAGAGAATTGTGTAAGAAACCTAGGTAGAGTCTAGGGTCCTTTTTATAGAGTTTATGAACTAATTAGGACCATCGATGTTGCTTGGATTGATCGTAGCCATTCATTCGCAAGAGGGACCAATTAGAGCCTGCCACCTAGCCCTAATGACAAAGCAGACCACAGAAAATCGACCAACATAGAATAGGCCAGCCAGGGTGGACTGGGTTCGACCTGGGTCTGGACCAGGTCGACAGCCCTGTCGACAGCCCTGTCGACAGCCCAGTCGACCTGGGTGTCTTAGGCGGGAGTTTCCCCGCCTTGGCCAATTGGGCCCGGTTTTAATTTTTAAGCTGTTTTATTCTGTTCGAATTTTAAACTTAATTCAGAAACTTCCGAAGGCCATATCTTCTTCATACGGACTCCGTTTTTCGAAAACTCGGACTCTATTTCGCGTATTTTTCCGAGACGAACGAAATGGTGTATCCCGTTTCCCTTAGTTCTTTGATTCCAAATTAATTATACTTTAATTTGTTAATTCCACAGTTATAGAATACACGGGGTGTTACATTCTCCCCCACTTAAAAGGATTTCGTCCCCGAAATCTTCAAGTTAAGAAGAATGTGTCCTACCATCCAATCACCCATCTACTCAACCATCATCCACAAGCATCCATTGTCCTTAGAAAACTTCTAATGTTGTATGAACATATGCAAAAGTGTGTGTATATGTTCCTTACCTAATGCAAAGATCAGGCGGTCTACTGATTCAGTTGACCTCCTTAATGCGAATTATGTCAGTGCAATGAGTCCAACATGTATGCAATAGAATTCTGATGATATATATTATTTCCATATGAGTGCACAACCATTCACTCAAATGCAACATCCATGTGCTGAATCAACCATTTTGCATCCACAAGAATTGAAAAATGCTCACTCATCCATATGCAGTATGAGAGTGTTTTCGAGCTGATCTAGTGCCTAGTGTGTGTATATGCATCCACGGGAAACCACTAGCAACCACTTGCATCCACTTGCAACCATCAAACATAACATATCTCAAACACATGTTTACACCCATTAGTTTCTACCTAAAGTTCGAAGATTCGATCGATAGGATACAGTCGAATGATGGAAGCGAGTACAGATAGAACGAAAATTTGGTTCCCATTAGACATGGGTCCTAAGTATCGGCCCCAAAGGCCGGAACCAACATCAAATTGATACCCCACGAAAACTCAGAATGTATGCGTCATACTTGACGCCTAACACAGATATCCCTCAAACCCCAGTCCCAAACAGATGATCCATAACCCTTATGGGTCTGAGTCTACAGCGGAATTCAGAAATAATACTAGTATTAAAGTGCAGAGTATCGATTACAAAATCAAAATACCAGAATCAGAAAAAGTCTTGACTTCATAATTAGATAAATAAATTAAACCTACTATAGAAAATTTCCTATTTCTATCCTAGCCACTAGCCTCAAGAGTGTTCGCCTGCCCTCCTTGTCCTCGTCTCTTTGGGCAGTCCCTAGTGAAGTGTCCCATCTCCCCACAGTTGAAGCAAGCGCCCTTCCTTTTTCTGCAATCCTTGTTCAGATGAGTTGAGCTCCCACAAGTAAAGCACTTTTTCCCCTTCTTATCTTCAGACTTCTCATCCTTCTTTTGTGTTCCCTTTTTGGGCCCCGCTTTCTTATTCTGTGGTTCTTCCTTCTTTGTCTCTTTCGGGCCCTTGTCTTCTTCGTGCAGTAGTGCCATATCCACCAATTTCTCGTAAGTTGCTCCCATGGGTACATGGGTCATGGCTAGGCTGTGCAGTGGCTCATTCAATCCTTTAACAAAGCGGAGAGCCTTTCTATGCTGAGTGTTGACTAAATCCAATCCGAATCTTGCTAGTTGGTTGAACTGGTTGACGTATTCCTTGACCGTCATACTTCCTTGCTTAAGAGACAAGAACTTTTCCAATTGTAAACTTCGTTCAGCTTGCGAGAGGAATTTTGTCTCAAACCTTGTTCTGAAATCCATCCATGTCTCAACCGGCCTCTCGGCATTAGTGACTTCCCACCAGTAGGAAGCTTCGTCTTTGAGCAGCCATACTGCCAACTGTACCTTCTGCCTATCGTCCACCTCGAAGATAACGAACAGATCCTCAGTTTCTTTGAGCCAATTCCTTGCTTCTACGAATGATTCAGTTCCTTTGAAATCCTTCCCACCCATGGCCCTAAAATCTCTACAGATTTTTGAGAAAGAAATAGCACGAGGAGGGGGTGGAGGAGGGGGATCATTTGCTGGACCTGTAGCGGCGGTCCTAGCCTCAAGATATTGATGAAACCAACCGGGTACATGAACACCCTCTGGTATCTCAGATGCTTCAGACATGCTGGAATGAAAAAGGAAAGGTTCAATACAAAAAGGACTGAAAGAAAGATATATGGCTCTTGGGGATCATGTTTTTCAAAATAAGCTTTATTTTTGAAAATACTTCCTTTCCAAATCCTTTTTGAAAATAGTTTTCAAAAACTTTACCCAATCTGGTAACCTTCAGCTCTGATACCAAGTGTAACACCCCACCTCCGTTAAGGTCACTCACAAAGGGAATGCCTTAACTTTGGTGGAGCATTTTAGTAAACAGGACAGAAACTTACAAGACAGATAAAACAGTACTTGAAATTTTTTTTAACTTTATTACAGCGGAAACAGAAATTAATATGGTTACATCCTTTCAATTTCAGAATTCAAGTACAAAATATCAGTCTTGTACAAAAGCCTTCAAAATACATAGTTTAAAATCATAATCCCCATGGAACGGAAGCTATACAGAGCCAAGCCATACTTTAAGCACTTCAAGCAAAGAGAAATCCGGATCAAGCTAAAGTATTTCCCTCCTTGGATAACCTGGGGGGGGGGGACGGAAGAAAGGAGGCGAAACAACAAGGGTCAGACAAAAAGTCTGGCAAGTCCAGTGACTTTCAGCATATGAACAGATAATAATAATATGATATGAACATAAAACTGGATGTGAGATAACTATAACAGGTGTAGCAGGTATAACAGAAAAACAGAATGATATAAACTATTGTTTTACACTTCTCTGCACTAATACTAGTATAGCAAAATTAGGTGTCACCCTAATGTCTAAATTGAAGCAGGAACGGGTACAGAATACTTTAACAGAAACAGAATGCTAATAATGGGCCTTTACTACCCGATCAGAAACAGACAGAAGAAGAAACAGTTTTATCCCTATGGAAACAGAATGTGGAATTAGGTGTACACTAGTAATGGGCCTTTACCACCCGAACAGACGGTACCACACAGAAACAGACAGGTGTTACCACCCAACAGAAACAGACGGTACCAACAGAAACAGACAGAACTAAGCGTACCCTAAAACCCTACCCCAATCGATCGGCTCCCTAATACATAAATATCCTGTGTCGGCCCCACAGTAGGGTGTATCACTCCCTAAAGTGACAACCAATTGGCACAGACCTATTTACAGATGTCACGGCGTCTTACATCCTCAGAGGTAGACCGGGATCCATGTACGCACATGACCCGGTTGGAACGCACCATCAACACCCCTCGCCATTATCAGAATGAACCTCTTATAATTAGTTCAGTAAGCGTGCCCGGACCCTACTTACTGTTGGGTCAAAGTTTTGATACCAGAAAGGGTTACTGACTAATATGGGTCCCAAACAACAGATGACACAAGTAATTCCCCTCCTAACCTTGTGTCCCCAGACTAACAGATTTCAGATTAACTTGTTTACAAGTTCAGACATACAGAATTCAGATTTACTAATTCACAAATTAAGTTAACAAGTTTTCAGACTAATGGGTCAGATGTACAGATTTTTCAGATTTGTCTAACTTTGTATTGGGCCTACAGATTCATGGACGGGTTTTACTACATCTATTAATCCCTTTGGTTTAACCCTATTTTCCCCAATACGTTTTAGACGTCATTCTTATCTTAGATTTGCATTAATTAATTATTAATGCACAGACCTCTCACATTAGGTCGGTAGCTTGTGGCCGCTGGATATGCCGGGCGGTTCCGGGCAGACTTCTGCCACAAGCCAGACCTAACCTCGTGTCTTACGCATGTTATGACTAACTTCTCACATTAGAACCTATTGTTTGCAGCCACTGGATGTGCCGGGCGGTTCCGGGCAGATTTACGCCGCAAACTCATTCTAACCTCGAGTTAGCCATGTTTATCTTTGCGGCCAATTAATTAATAATTTACCGTTTATGCGCACGCCCAATATATATGCCAATTCAGATTATATCAATCACAGGATGATTATATCAACATAGCAGATAACAGATTTTATATGACTTAACGGATTTAACAGATTTAGCAACTTAGCAGATTTTGGCATATAACAGGTTAGGCATTTCAACCGACAAATTTAACAGATTAGGCATTTCAATCTAATTAGCAGTCTAGGCAATATAACAAAACTAGTAGTTTAGGCAACTAGACAAATTAGCAGATTTAGCAAATTTAATATTTCTAAAAGTTCTATTTACATGCCTTGCCCAATCATAAATTGGCCTAAATTCATATGCTTACATAATTGTCATGATTCACAACATATACTCCATGTTTGCATAAAGTTACATAGCACAGAATATGGACATAATTTGCCATATAACATATGTTCCAATTTTTGTTAAACTAGCATCTTACAGCAGATTCACATATAAATTATACCAAATATAACCATTAATTTCAATACATGCCATATATCCAAAAATCCCTATTTAGGTGTAATCTAAATAATAGATATCCTAATTAATGTAAATCTTTACACCTAAGTTTCCATATCTTCTTCTTTTTGAGTCATGAATCATTATGCAAACTATACCCAACAATATAAATCTTTAAATCATATCTTCTAAAAATCATATCTTGACTTTTATTTGCATTTTGTCCAAAGTCTCAAATCATATGTAATCTTACAATGGTTCCTCTTTTCTTCTATCATAGAATATGCATAGATCCAAATCTAGTTTACAACATACGCTCATTAATTACAGTTCTAAATTACAACATAACTATGCATACAACATGCATAAATTATATGTTCATAGTCAAATTTATGCATATGTCCAATATATTTTATGCCTCAGACCTAAAGTCATACATTCAATTTAGTCTTGTCAAATTTCGCATCATTCATTATTTATCCCAAAATTTGCGTTCATACGTTCATCTCTTATGAGATTAGGCACAGGCTCGTGGTAGCCTGACTATAAAAACAGAAAAGAAGAAAAGGGATACAGAACAGTCACAGAAAAACAAATCTGACAGAAGAGAATATATATACAATCTCAGATTCAGAATTAAAAACATATCAAAATTATAATTAACGTTTATAGCGGAAAATAACTGTACTTGCCTTGATTGGATTAAAGAAAGAACTTTAACTTGTTGTAGAATCTTTGCAGAAACTTTTATCTCAAATTTGAATTGAGTTGCTTAGGCTGATGTTGATTATCTTCTAGTTTTAATTCCAGCAGAGCAGCGACGCCATTTTTATTTTTTTATTAGAAGAAGAGAGCAATGGAGGCTAGAGAATTGTGTAAGAAACCTAAGTAGAGTCTAGGGTCCTTTTTATAGAGTTTATGAACTGATTAGGACCATCGATGTTGCTTGGATTGATCGTAGCCATTCATTCGCAAGAGGGACCAATTAGAGCCTGCCACCTAGCCCTAATGACAAAACAGACCATAGAAAATCGACCAACATAGAATAGGCCAGCCAGGGTGGACTGGGTTCGACCTGGGTCTGGACCAGGTCGACAGCCCTGTCGACCTGGTTAGACCAGGTCGACAGCCCAGTCGACCTGGGTGTCTTAGGCGGGAGTTTCCCCGCCTTGGCCAATTGGGCCCGGTTTTAATTTTTAAACTGTTTTATTCTGTTCGAATTTTAAACTTAATTCAGAAACTTCCGAAGGCCATATCTTCTTCATACGGACTCCGTTTTTCGAAAACTCGGACTCTATTTCGCGTATTTTTCCGAGACGAACAAAATGGCGTATCCCGTTTCCCTTAGTTCTTTGATTCCAAATTAATTATACTTTAATTTGTTAATTCCACAGTTATAGAATACACGGGGTGTTACATCCTTTTACTTTCTATTCGAATAAATTATATTCGATTAACTTATTTGCTTTAACTCTAATCGATTAAACTAACATCGATTAACTCCTTTTACTTTCTATTCGAATAAACTATATTCGATTAACTCATTTGCTTTAACTCTAATCGATTAAACTAACATCGATTAACTCCTTTTACTTTCTATTCGAATAAACTATATTCGATTAACTCATTTTCTTTTAACTCTAATCGATTAAACTAACATCGATTAACTCCTTTTACTTTCTATTCGAATGAACTATTCATTTATAAAGATTTACTTTTAGTAACGGTTCTTCACTTTACAAATGATTTCCTTCTTATAACAGTTTCCATTTTATAACGTTTATTCATTTTCTAAATATCTCCTATTTATAAATATTCCAATTTATAAATATTTCTTATTTATAAATATTCCATTTATAAATATTTTATTTTCAAATATCACTTTGAAAATGTTCCCTTATCAACATTTCGGTATGTTATGGTATTTAACATATCAAATCACGATGATCAGTATCGTCCAAACACATATAATCGACAATAATTTATATATCACATCATATATCACAATATATGAAAAACAGTAAAATAAATGTTGAGGAATTCAGTTGGATTCCTCCAACCTGTTTCCCTGTATCACAGATGTTAAACAATATAGATAACATCACTTTCAGTTCCATATGATATATTCTGTTAAATAGAATCAATATAGAAATTAAACTAACTGACTAGCAGTTCAATCAATCAGTCAACACACAGTCAATCAAACAATTTCTAACAGTTCTAAAAATACAACATGAAATTATAAACTGTTCAGAGTTAGTGAGATTTACTCACATTGGACGTTCATCGTTAATAACGATAACCATCGCTTGAATCAGACGGACAATTTATTTTGTAATAAATTGTAACGAGCTCCGATGGACTTCTAGTTAGTTCCATGGTGTAGCCACCGTCCATACGATCCCAGTGGATCTTGTTTCGTCAGATTCCGATATCGTATGCAAAAGTTATACATTATACAAGTTATAAATTGTTTTAAATTAAAACAAAACCAATTTAATCCATCCCTGGGCCTTACCGCTTTATATAAAACCGGCCCAACACTTATCCAACCAGCGTCCATTCCTTCTTACCCCAATACCGCTCTGATACCAACTGTAACGACCCGCAAATCCATAACATCAGAGTTGTCTATATACATCATACGTCCAACCCAAATATCACGAAAATACAAAACATTTTTTTAGAAGAAAGTGGTAGAAGAAGAACAGAAATAACAACACAGAATCTCACATCGCAGCGGAACAAAATATAATATATCCTAACTTTTGAAATACAAAATTTCAACTGTATAACATACACTTATCAGAGTACAACACTTACAACAAAGCGGAACAAAACTCTATATAACTAACGCTGAAGCCTTCTGCTCCAAGCCCCTTTAGATAGATCTGTAAAATCCTGAACTACTTGCCTGCCCGTACAAATTTAGGCACCCAAGAGTTTAGGTAGAACAAAACAAAGTAAACTCCGGGTCAGTCATGGGGCTGGTATGAGTAAACAGTTTAAAACAGTTTCAGAAAACTAAATGATATCTCATAATACCACGCCGTATAACACGGAACAGGTTTTTCCCTTATGAGAATCCAAACACTTGATTTAACTTTCAAAATCCCTTTGAAAGGAACTATAATCTTTATATCAAAACTCTTTTGATATTATAATAATGTCTAAATCAAGTAGATAACAATCTAGTGGAACGTTTGCATCTCACGTTCCACATATATAATATACAATCAAAACCGCAAGCACGTATTGGGTATTTGGTTTCCAATTATGACAATGTATGGAACCACCTTCCGCTGGTATATCTCTAGAGGAGAATACACCGAGTTCAACAAGAACATCTTGCAACTCAGCCACACATGACCGACCACTCATTTGGCTTGAGTGTATCGAATGTATATCACCAACGGTTGGGATCGGCAACCGTTTCCCGAATGGGACAGCATCGACAATAGATTTTTAGAAGTAAAATGAAAATCTAGATCAGGTGATTATACACCCTAATAGGTGCGACCTACATAGCCATGCTGCCTGCCCGATTTCTGTCATTTACCGGTTGTTGAGGCCAGAGGCTACGATTTATCATCACATCAGATTCACTTCGAATGCCACATTGTCAGATCCATCGAAAATCACAAATTGACGTCTACAACAGTACATTACGTGTCAGCTAAAAGAAGTCTCCTTCTCCGCTTCCACTCTTGGTACGGTTGAAGAAATCAATGTACGTGACCTTTCTGGAAATACTCTGTTAGACATTCATCCATACAAGTCACCCAGGAACAGGATGAACCGAAGGTACTATTTCTATTAATAGAAAAAATCCTTGCACTCTACTCCGTCTTCGATTATCTTCATATAATCTGATTCGCAATGCTACTGTCAATACGAAGTGGTTCTTCGGATAATAATCCAACTGGTCTCTCCTTATTGACAACGATGGTCAGAACTTCGATAGTCTGTGATTTAACTATCGAATAAAAACAAGTGTTTCGATAGTCGATTATTTAACTATCGAAGAAAACAAGTGTTCATTCAACATCAAACAATCACTGAGCCCTTAATTAATATTCCATTAATTAAATCACTTCTCTATTTATTTATCAATATTTGTTAACCAAGTATTTTCAATAACCATATTGGCCTTTTACGTCATTTGGAAAACATTTCCGAATCTTGCCTTCCTTTATTTTCTAAACTTTAGAAAATATATGCTATTCATAATTGGTAAATATTCCAATTACTTATCTCTTTTCCGATCTCGTTTATTTCTATACTTACACTTATTTGGTCAAAACAGATGTTGTGTAAAACATCGTTACGACAACCCAAATTATTCAACTAACTCTTATCCAACATTGATCTTCAAGCCTGAATCTTACTATTAATTTGTTGATAATGAAATCAATCAAGTTGGGGTATAACTACCTCTCAGACCTTGACTGAATAACATTTATAACGTCAAAACAGATATGACTACTTACTCGAATAATCAATACCATACAACTACTTCTTCACTTTTAAACACGTATACACTTTCTCTTTCTATTCTTACGAGATTTTATTCTTATACTTCCTTTTTGATTATACTATTCTATTTCTATGTTCGTTTCCTTATCGACTTATATATATATATATTGATATATTGATTTCTAACTATCAAATTATCTTAAAAATATTCTAACTCCTTAAATTCCCGGAAAAATTCGCCATAACCTCCTTTGTACCGGGAGCTTAGGGATATTCCTAATAGCCTCCCATGGACCTTACCAATCCAAAAAGAAAAAGAAAAGCCAAGCGGCTAGCCGATACGGCGCATAAAATCTCATATGAAAATTAAACACGTACCTTTTTGTCGGGCATTCTATTTATATACCTTCTAACACTTTATTCCAAACCTGTCTCCTGTATATTTATACCTGTCCAATCTATTTTAACTATACCAATCTTTTTAACTAAATTTGTTAAATAAATTTGTTACTTAACTCTTCAGTCTATTTCACCTTCATATTTGAACATGACATGTTCAAATATATTTTAACTTGCATATTAACAAATTCTAATTATACTCATACTCTCGTTTCCTTATCGACTTCTAATTCAAATTCCAATTCAATTCTATTTGAATTCACTTTATTTAAACTTCATTTGAATTCTATTTTCAAATTCTGTAGTTTAAAGTCCATTTGAATTCTATATTCAAATTCTATAGTTTAAAGTCCATTTGAATTCTATATTCAAATTCTATAGTTTAAAGTCCATTTGAATTCTATATTCAAATTCTATAGTTTAAAGTCCATTTGAATTCTATATTCAAATTCTATAGTTTAAAGTCCATTTGTATTCTATATTCAAATTCTATTTGAATTCTCTGCATTATTTATAAACAATGTTTATAACTTCACTTAAAATCCCCCCATTATATATTTATAAACAAAGTTTATAAATTAAATTCAAATCCCACATTTTCATTTATAAACAAAGTTTATAAATTCAATTCAAATCCCATATTTTCATTTATAAACAGAGTTTATAAATTCAATTCAAATCCCACATTTTCATTTATAAACAAAGTTTATAAATTCAATTACTTGTTTTATATATCTTCAAAACAAGTTATTATTTTCAATAGTTTATTTAAAATTCAGCTCTGATACTGTTCTGTCCATATTCGATTCAGCTCTGATACCAACTGTAACGACCCGCAAATCCATAACATCAGAGTTGACTATATACATCATACGTCCAACCCAAATATCACGAAAATACGAAACATTTTTTTTAGAAGAAAGAGGTAGAAGTAGAACAGAAATAACAACACAGAATCTCACATCGCAACGGAAAAAATATAATATATCATAACTTTTGAAATAAAAAATTTCAACTGTATAACATACACTTATCAGAGTACAACACTTACAACACAGCGGAACAAAACTCTATATAACTAACGCTGAAGCCTCCTGCTCCAAGCCCCTTTAGATAGATCTGTAAAATCCTGAACTACTTGCCTGGCCGTACAAATTTAGGCATCCAAGAGTTTAGGTAGAACAAAATAAAGTAAACTCCGGGTCAGTCATGGGACTGATATGAGTAAACAGTTTAAAACAGTTTCAGAATACTAAATGATATCTCATAAGACCACGCCGTATAACACGGAACGGGTTTTTCCCTTATGAGAATCCAAACACTTGATTTAACTTTCAAAATCCCTTTGAAAGGAACGATAATATTTATATCAAAACTCCTTTGATAATATAATAGTGTCTAAATCAAGTAAATACAATCTAGTGGAACGTTTGCATCTCACGTTCCACATATATAATATACAATCATAAACCGCAAGCACGTATTGGGTATTTGGTTTCCAATTATGACAAGGTATGGAACCACCTTCCGCTGGTATATCTCTAGAGACTGTAATGACCCGCAGATCCATAACATCAGAGTTGACTATATACATCATACGTTCAACCCAAATATCATGAAAAATACGAACATTTTTTTAGAAGAAGAAGATAGAAGAAGAACAGAAACAACAACATAGAATCGCACATCGCAGCGGAACAAAATATAATATATCATAACTTTTGAAATACAAAATTTCAACTGTATAACATACCCTTATCAGAGTACAACACTTACAACACATCGGAACAAAACTCTATATAACTAACGCTGAAGCCTCCTGCTCCAAGCTCCTTTAGATAGATCTGTAAAATCCTGAACTACTTGACTGCCCGTACAAATTTAGGCACCTAAGAGTTTAGGTAGAACAAAACAAATAAACTCCGGGTCAGTCATGGGACTGGTATGAGTAAACAGTTTAATACAGTTTCAGAAAAACTAAATGATATCTCATAAGACCACGCCATATAACACGGAAGGAGTTTTTTCCTTATGAGAATCCAAACACTTGATTTAACTTTCAAAATCCCTTTGAAAGGAACGATAATATTTATATCAAAACTCCTTTGATATTATAATAATGTCTAAATCAAGTAAATAACAATCTAGTGGAACGTTTGCATCTCACGTTCCACATAATAATATACAATCATAAACCACAAGCACGTATTGGGTAATGGATTTCCAACTATGACAAGGTATGGAACCACCTTCCGTTGGTATATCTCTAGAGGAGAATACACCGAGTTCAACAAGAACATCTTGCAACTCAGCCACACACGACCGACCACTCATTTGGATTGAGTGTATCGAATGTATATCACCAACGGTTGGGATCAGCAACCATTTCCCGAATGGGACAGCATCGACAATAGATTTTTAGAAATAAATGAAACTCTAGATCAGGTGATTATACACCCTAATAGGTGCGACCTACATAGCCATGCCGCTTGCCCGATTTCTGTCATTTACCGGATGATGAGGCTTGAAGCTACGCTTTATCATCATACCAGATTCACTTCGAATGTCACATCGTCAAATCCATCAAATCACCGATTGACGTCCTCAACAGTACATTACATGTTAGCTAAAATAAGTTTCCTTCTCCGCTTCCACTCTTGGTATGGTTGAAGAAATCAATGTACGTAACCTTTCTGGAAATACTCTGTCAGACATTCATCCATACAAGTCACTATAAAGACCCGTAATTTCCCCGGTAAGGAAAGCGCGGATAGTTCGAGAACAAGCCACAACAGAACGCGGACGGAAGAACATTTCATTGTATATTACAACAATTCATCAGAATACAAGAATATATAGAGTATGAATCAATATTACACATTTATCAAATACCAGAGATTACAATAAATTAAATAGCAGCGGAAAATAATACAATACACAACTGAAGGAGATATACGGATACAAAGCTTTCCGGATATCATTCCAGCTGTAACCAGGATCCTATGAATATAAATCTGCAAAACCAAAACTACTAGCTGCCCGTGTCAAAAATAAGGACACCCAGAGTTTAGGTTAAAACAATAAACTCCAGGTCAGTCATGGGACTGGTGTGAGAACTAAAACAGTTATTAATCTTTATTTTAAAGTTAGGTTAATCAAGGGACCACGCCGTATAACACGGAACGGGTTTCCTCCCAAGAACACCAGTGCATAAAACAAACTGCGCAATGCTAAATAAAGAAAAATGAAGCTATTATAAGACCCAGTTCCCATCACACAATGCAACGCAAGCCGGAGGATAGGGTTTTTACCTTATATTAGCCAAGAATGCTTGATACGTTTAAAACAAATCATTTGATACTATTATAAGTGCATAGTGTATAAAACAACTTCAAATCATAAGTATCGATCATAGATGGCATAAGCGCCCCATCCCACTATGTCGCCATACTAGGCTCTACAAATAAAATCGCAAATGTCAAGTATTTGGAAATTGGGTTATCATTTATGGTATGAACCGAGGCAAAAGATAGTCCTCTACCGATTCGAGATGCTCTAGTCCGCCCCTCAGGATCAGAGCTCGAGTGACCCTTGGATCGTCAGGGCCGATCCACACGGAGTGGATTAAAATGCCTGAACATGCATTTCCCTACCCTATGGGGGCGTAGGTGAGCACACTAAATGACTCCATCGGACCCGGATCGTCCGATCAAACCGAGGCGCCTCGCAACAGCAACAACCACATAAGTCAAACTCGTCAGGGCATGTAAAACCACTGACGCCACTTCTAACTAGAAAGAAACGCATGCCCTCCCTGAGGTCCTTCTCTCGTTTTTGGTTCATACCAGGTGTGAAACTCGTGAAGTAAACGTTACACAAAGCTATGCCACAAAGGCCGTGCTTTGATCATCAACCACAAGACTTTGCTTTTCAACAGAAGACTTGATCATTTGCCACTTAGGCAAGCCACACAGGCAATTCATTCCATGCGATGGATATCCACCAATATATAACCCCTGAGCTCGTATGTCTCAGAGAAGGGCGTTAAGCAAGTGAATAAATTCTCTGCTGCCAAACAGATATATATTTAATAGAAATCAATCACACAGACTAAAATCCAATGTCAGATACACAGTCCATTTACAAGTTCGTTCTGGGTCTGAACGAAACCGGAGGCACCTAGTACCCCGCATATCCATCGATCTCCAAATACGTCTGGACGATCACCAGCTGTTTCCATCTTCTTGGGTGTACATCCCAATCAAGATCGTCAGTAATCACCCAAACGACGTGAAGACCTCCAGTCTTCGACCACCGTCTTCATCTTCGACTTATCGTCGTATCAGTTATTCAGAATGGGATAAACCCGGTCTTTCCGAATAACTCACGTATATTATAAACAAGTGTTACACAAACACAACATACGCCTCAATTCAATTCATCAGTCACTAACCGTAAATTAACAAGAGAATAATTCCCCAAATATTAACCCCAAAGGCCGAAACCAACATCAAATCAATATCCAGAAAACCATTCTGCTTAGCTAACCGACAGTTAGTTTCTAAATTTCACATTCATAGGGAAAGGTTCCCATTAATTTTATCAAAGATAAGTTCCTTGAATTTATTCTTTAATCTTCCTTTGAATATCGATTCAACTAGTAGGGATTAACGAACCTTACCGAAGTAATCATTTGTTTTAATTTCTCAATCCCAACCTATTCATCCCATGAAGTAAAACTGGTTATACTTCATATCTAACACCACGGTGTTATCGGTAAATTCAATTACCATTTCACGTTTAAATCTAATTAAAAATTTAACTATCGCCTGGAGCAAAACTGGTGATACTCCATTCTCGATCTTTTCAATCTAATTAAAGATTCATTAAAACTCCACTTAGTTTTAATCTTTAACTGGGTTAAAGAATCGGTGTCATTTAAAACATGGTTCATGATAAACCCCAAAATCACATCACATTTCAATCAATCCCTAACTGTAAATTAGCAAGCAAGCAATTCCCTAAGTATTAACCCCGAAGGCCGAAACCAACATCAGATCAATACACAGGAAACCATTCAACTTAACTAATCTCCAGTAGTTTCTAATTTTCTTAATTCCTTTGGGTATAGGAACAGTATTATTGAAGATACCCGTTCACGACAACCCAAAATCACATTTCATTAATTATCGGGTTAAAGAACAAGTGTTATTTAAAACATTGTTCACGATAAACCCAAAAATCAATATCAATTCAATTCCAATTACATATTATTTAATTGGTACACTTCATTAAATCTAAATAAAAAGATTTAATCTTTTCTTCAGCTGGGCTTAAGAACAGTGTTAATGAAGACACCATTCAGGACAAACCCAAATCACATTTGATATTAAATACAAGGCTCTGAATAGAAAATATATCGGCTTATATTCAACATCACATTCTACGACCAACAAATATCGTATTGGCAATAACGATATATATATCTTTCAAATTCCCATAACAATATCTATATCATCACGAAATCCAACATCGAAATATTCCGAAGACAATTTCGATTCAAATCCCTTCCAATTCAATTATTGGAAATTCTGGTTATATTTCAAAACCATATCAAATTCACTTTATTTATTTCAAAAATAAATGAATTATAATTTTAGTTCAAAACTAGTTCATTTCGATAAAAATCTATTTTTATCTTTTCAAATATGGAGTTTTTCATCCCAATTCTTTCTAAATCATTTCTTATGATTTTACACAAATTATGACTATTTTTAATAATTTTATCAAGGCCCGTACAGTCGATTTCCATCAACGGCCATCGAACTGCACTTACAGCGACCTTTTCCAAATTTGATTTGGACATAATTCCAAATCCAACCGTTAGATTTCTAATTTCTAATATTCATTGGAAAGCCCTTTTCGATACGAACCCAACGGTTCCAGTTTTAGGAGAATCCGATGGTCGGATCTCCCGCAATATCCATTTGAAGTCAATGGTCGAAATTCACGAACTACCGCAGCGCGGTGCGTTCTATTCAGGCCATTATATTATATATATAATATATATATATATATATAATATATACTCCGTCGATTTCCTTTTTAAAGCATATTATATAAACCGTTTTAAATTCGTTTTCAAAACGATTTCAACTTCCTTTTCAAATTCAAATCAAAATTGAATTTTCCTTGATAAATTCGTTTTAAATTCATTTCAAATGATTTCAGTTCAAATCGATTTTGAATTCAATTTCAGTTCGTTTTCAATTCAGTTAGTGACCCGAAAATCCGGTAGAATTTGAGCTGACCAAAAACACAAGTCCAACCCCAAATATCACGGAAATTCGAACCATTAATAGAAAGAAGTTAGAGGGTGAGGATAGATAAGATAGAAACTTAGAATAGAGGAAGAAGAAGAACACAACATCAGAGTAACACGAATCTCACAGCGGAACGAATAACATATAATATATATAACATAACTTGAAATATACATCTGTACTTGAATATACATCAATATCAAAGTACATCACTTACAACACAGCAGAAATAACTATAGCTATATGATCCCGAAGCCTCCTGCTCCAAGCTCTTCCAGTATATCTGTAAATTCCCGACTACTTGACTGACCGTACAAATTTAGGCACCCAAGAGTTTAGGGAAAACAACAAAGTAAACTCCGGGTCAGTCATGGGACTGGTATGAGTAAACAGTTTAAAACAGTTTCAGAAAACTAAATGATATCTCATAAGACCACGCCGTATAACACGGAACGGGTTTTTCCCTTATGAGAATCCAAACACTTGATTTATCTTTATATCAAAACTCTTTTGATATTATAATAATGTCTAAATCAAGTAGATAACAATCTAGTGGAAATGCTTGCATCTCATGTTCCACATATATAATATACAATCAAAACCGCAAGCACGTATTGGGTAATGGATTTCCAACTATGACAAGGTATGGAATCACCTTCCGCCGGTATATCTCTAGAGGAGAATACACCGAGTTCAACAAGAACATCTTGCAACTCAGCCACACATGACCGACCACTCATTTCGCTTAAGTGTATCGAATGTATATCACCAACGATTAGGATCAGCAACCGTTTCCCGAATGGGTCAGCATCGACAATAGATTTTTAGAAGTAAATGAAACTCTAGATCAGGTGATTATACACCCTAATAGGTGCGACCTACATAGCCATGCTGCTTGCCCGATTTCTGTCATTTACCGGTTGTTGAGGCTAGAAGCTACGCTTTATCATCACACCAGATTCACTTCGAATGTCACATCGTCAGATCCATCGAAAATCACTAATTGACGTCTACAACAGTACATTACGTGTCAGCTAAAAGAAGTTTCCTCCTCCGCTTCCACTCTTGGTACAGTTGAAGAAATCAATGTACGTGACCTTTCTGGAAATACTCTGTCAGACATTCATCCATACAAGTCACCCAGGAACAGGATGAACTGAAGGCACTATTTCTATTAATAGAAAAAGTCCTTGCACTCTACTCCGTCTTCGATTATCTTTATATAATCTGATTCGCATGCTACTGCCGATATGGAGTGGTTCTTCGGATAATAATCCAACCGGTCTCTCCATATTGACAACGATGGTCAAAACTTCGATAGTCTGTGATTTAACTATCGAATAAAAACAAGTGTTTCGATAGTCGATGATTTAACTATCGAATAAAACAAGTGTTCATCCAAACATCCAACACTTACTGAGCCTTTAATTAATATTCCATTAATTAAATCTCTTCTCTATTTCTTATCAATATTTGTTAACCAAATATTTTCAATAACCATATTAGCCTTATACGTTATTTGGAAAACATTTCCATATATCGCCTTCTTTTATTTTCTAAACTTTAGAAAATATTCATTATTCTATTTCCAAGCTTTGCACATATTTGGGTTAAAACAGATGTTGTGTAAAACATCGTTACGACAACCCAAATACAGTATTTAACTAATTCTCATTCCACATTGATCTTCGAGCCTGAATCTTGCTACTTATCGGTATATCATGAAATCAACCAAGTTGGGGTATAATTACCTCTCAGACCTTGACTGAATAACATTTAACGTCAAAACAGACAAGACTACTTACTCGAATAATCAATACCATACAACTGATTATTCACCTTTAAACACATATATATTTTCTCTTTCTATTCCTACGAGATTTTATTCTTATACTTCCCTTTTTATTTTACTATTCTATTTCTAAGTTCGTTTTCTAATCGACTTCTATATATTTTGATATGTTAATTTCTAACTATCAAATTATCTTAAAAATATTCTATCTCCTTAAATTCCCGGAAAAATTCGCCATAACCTCCTTTGTACCGGGAGCATCGGGAAATTTCAAATAGCTTTCCCGGTCCTTCTCATCTCAAAAAGAAAAAGAAAAAGCCAAGCGGCTAGCCGATACGGCGTATAAAATCTCATATATGAATTAAATACGTACCTTTTTGTCGGGCATTCTATTTATTTCACTTCTATACTTTATTCCATACCTGTCTCCTGTATATTTATGCCTGTCCAATCTATTTTAACTATACCAATCGTTTTAACTCAATTTGTTAATTAAATCTGTTAATTAACTTCTTAGTCTATTTCACCTTCATATTTGAACATGACATGTTCAAATATATTTTAACTGCATATTAACAAATTCTAATTATACCCATACTCTCGTTTCCTTATCGACTTCTTATTCAAATTCCAATTCAATTCTATTTGAATTCTCTTTATTTAAACTTCATTTGAATTCTATTTTCAAATTCTATAGTTTAAAGTCCATTTGAATTCTCTTTGCAAATACTATAGTTTAAAGTCCATTTGAATCCTATATTCAAATTCTATTTCAATTCCTTATATTCAAAGTCCATTTGAATTATCTGCATTATTTATAAACAACGTTTATAACTTCAATTCAAATCCCACCTTTCCATTTATAAACAACGTTTATAAATTCAATTCAAATTCCATATTTCCATTTATAAACAACTTTATAAATTCGATTCAAATTCTATCCTTTCATTTATAACAACTTTATAAATTCGATTCAAATTCCATATTTCCATTTATAAACAACTTTATAAATTCGATTCAAATTCTATCCTTTCATTTATAAACAAAGTTTATAAATTCGATTCAAATTCTATCCTTTCATTTATAAACAAAGTTTATAAATTCGATTCAAATCCCATATTTTTATTTATAAACAACTTTATAAATTCGATTACTTGTTTTATATACCTTCAAAACAAGTTAATATTTTCTATAGTTTTATTTAAAATTCAAATTCTATTTATAAAAATAGAATTCCCTTTTTAAATATCAAATACCCTTTTTGATGTTTTTATGAATCAATATTCAAGCCCCATTGATATTTTAAACAATCAAATCAACCAAATTTCAATCATTTGATTTTTAACACATCATATATGAATATATATGAAATCAAACAAACAACAACAGATAATATATTTTTGAGGAATCCAGTTGGATTCCTCCAACCTGTTTTTCCTGCATCCACAGACGTTAGTCAACATAGTAATACCCATCCTGCTTCGAGGCAGGATATCGCGGTATGAAGGTCATCCACTAATCATAGCGTGGGGCGTATAGGGTAATCATCCGCTATGAAACTGCGGGCATCCGCTAATGAGACTGCGGGAATCCAACCAATCATCAACCCAATATATATATATAATATATCCTAAATAACTAATATATATTTTAAAACAATCAGACAGCATTCAAACAAGCACAGACAATTATTTTTAACTATATAAAAATAATTCTAATTAAATGGTGAGTGAGGTTTACTCACCGTGATTTAATTTCGATCCATTCTGATTTCCGAATTATTTTCAGCTTATGTAATCCACATCTTATGAATTTTCGATCGACTCCATTCGTAAAATCTAAATCATTTTCTTATCCTTCTCTTCCTCGAATTTACTTGCGGGGAAATGAAAACCTGATGTTCATTTTGAAAAGCCTCGCCTTCTACTGAGATTACTGCCGTTAACCCCATCTATGTTTTATCGTAATATAAATTAACATGATTATATAAAAAATAACGAATTAACTAAATTAATTTAATTAACTAAAATTTACCTTAATCACTTTATCAAACATTTTTCCCAAACCAGAACCAACGAGAAGCTCCCTTCGCTGCCCTTCTTGGCCATTACTCACGAACAGACCTTGATTCCTTCAATCCTCCCATACTGTGTTTTCACAACTCGCAATGTTTACTAAGGAACCAATGCCGCACCTTCTAAATCACCAAAGTTCACGCATTTCTACCCACTGCATTCGCTATCCCCAAAACATCTGTAATAACCCGGAAAATCTGGGCCAGTTTATAAATTTTATTTTGGCAATTATAGCGAATTTTCATTATTTAAAATTGATTATTTTAAATAATATCGATGAGAAATTTATTTTGAATAGAATTTGAGCGTATATATTATATACGTCGTCGTTAGAATATAAATAATTATATATAATTATAAAAGGAATTGAAAATGGCGCGGTAGTTCGATAATTCGATTTCAAACTTCAATTGAATGTACCGGGTGCAAAACAATCCGGATTTTAGTGAAACCAAAAACATTAGGATCTATTTGATAATATCTTTCCAACGAATCCGAAAAATCAAAATTTCATAGCGGAAATCAAAAGATATGTCCAGTTGAAAATTCTGAATAGTCGTTATGGAATTCAGGCCCTTAAAAATTGAAATTTTGCAAATAACCTCGGATTTCGACGAAACGACTTTTGTTGGATCCGTGATGTCAAATTATTGCTAGGTTTCAAATTTCATAATTTTTCGAATCAATACGTGAGCGTGGCAAAGGAAAACGCGTTTGATGAGTTTTAGTTGATTTTAATCGACTGGAAAATGGCCATTTTTCCAACGGTCTCAGAATTCGATGAAACTAGTTTTTTTAGGACCGTATCGTCAATACGAAGCTAGAAAATATTTTTCAGGAATTTTTATAGTTCGTATGTGACCCCGGTAATTTGAAACGTACGTTTAAAATTCAATATAGTGATTTAAATGTAAATTCAACGGAAACTGATTCAAACGATCAAATCAACCTACGAAACATATCCCATTGTGTTCGGAATGGGGGTAGAACGCTATGGACGACAGGCGGTGGGCCTCGTTTTGAGGTCAAAAATAAAAGTTGCTTTTTGGTGGAAAAAAATTAAATAATTAAATAATTAAAAAAAAATAAAAAAATATATCCCTCCCTCTTCCTATACGTTCTGCCCCCCCCCTGATTAAATCAGAAATCGATTTGAAAATAAAAAAAAAGAAAAGAAAAGGGAGAGAGCGACGGGGGAGGAGCCGCCGCCCCAGGTGGGGCGCCACCTCTGCCGCCGCCTCCCTCTCTTCTTCTTCCTGCCCTTCTCCTCCCTGTAGCCGCCCTCTCCTCTTCTTCCTCCTCTTCCTTTCTTCTCTCTCCACCGCAGCCTCAACCGCATCGCCCCCCCCCGATGAGCCACCGCCGCTTCCTTCTCCCTCCTCTCCTTCTTCTTCTTCCTCTGAAAAGAAACCCCCCCTTTCCGCTCCACCTCCGCCGCCTGCTGGAGGGCCTACCATGCTTCCGCGAGCAGGAAACCCCCCCTCGTGCGCGGTAAGTTTTATTTATTTATTATTTACTTTATTTATTTTATTTATCATATAAAACTCTGATTTTCCAACTCTATAAAAACGTGATTTTATAAACATGAAAGTGTTGTTTTTTTAACATAAGAAAGATTGGATTTTTTTTTAACAAAGGTTAGATTTTTTATTCATGTGAAGTAGCAAGTAAAAATATGATTTTTATATATAACATCAAAGTAAAAATAAGATTTTTATATTTTTAAAGTATTAAAAATATAATCTTTAAGTAGAAGTTGTAGAAATATGATTTTTGTTTATATAGAGAATTAAAAATATCACCTTTGTATATGTAGCAAAATAAAAATCTGATTTTTATTATATATACATTGAAATAAAGAGGTGATTTTTATAATGAGGAAATAAAAGCAAAATCTTTATTTTTTATAAAAGCAAAATCTTTATTTTTTATAAAAGCGAAAACTTTATTTTTATAAAGGCGAAAACTTTATTTTTGAAAGGGCGAAATCTTTATATAGAGAATAGCATGATAAAAATATAATCTTTATTATATGAACATCGTGGTAAAAATAGAATTTTTATCTATATAGTAGCGGTGTAAAAATTCGATTTTTAAATATATGAAGTGATTATAGAAATATGATTTTTAAATTGAGAGTGAACAAATAAAAATGTGACTTTTATTTTAAAGACATCAAAATATAAAAATGTGTGATTTTTATATATGTAGTGACTACGGGCAACGAAGATGATAAAAAGGCGAGAATGAAGAAGATTTCTATAAATGAAGTGTCGTGAAGTTGGATAGCTATTGGTGAGAACTTCTCACTCTTCAACTTCTTTTTCTAGTTATATATATATATATATATATATATATATATATATATATATATATATATATATATATATACTAGGATGCAAACGGTGCTTAGTAGCACCCGACACAATCGTCCACAAACCATGGACCTGTTTGTTTGGTTGCATAAATTAGTTAGATGATTTGGGCTGAATTGAATTGTTTGGTAAATTGAAATTGATTTGATTGATGTGTGAATGGCGTGGGCCTTCACTAGACCGGGGATAAGGCTAGGCCTCGTCCCGTTTCTAGTATCGCGCCGTTATGCCGCCGAAATTTTCTAAAATATGTTAGAAAAATAAAAATATCATTTTATTGAATAAATGAACTGAATAGAAATTCATGTGTTAAAATAAAATGTTTTATCGTTAAAAATATAATTTTTAACGTGAAAGTGAATAAATGAATATTTATAAACAAATCAGCCGATTTGTTTATATACACTGATTTGACTGATATTGATTGGGTCGATAAATTTTACACGTCGCCCAACTGCACAACTAAAATTTGTGCTTGATTGTTTGAAACCCCACACGGGTGTTGGGATGAAATTTGAAGTTCACTCATCCTGATTGATTAAATATGTCGATCGATTGATTGACAGGCTGTTATAAGCGTAAGATATATATATATTTGATGCTTATACAGTGTAGTGCACTTTGGTTGATGGTTGATTATTTTTCAATGCTATTATATACATGTGTTGTATGGAATCCATATAATTAACGTTATATGGTGATTGATTGGGCCTCATTCCAATCGGGAAAATAATGAATATTATAAAAGAAATATAGATTCATGTGTTGAATGGGATAAATATTCATTTGTTGAATAGAATAAAGTTGTGAAGAATATAAAGCCGTGTTGATTAGTTTTGCGCCATTTTGACGTGAACGATATTTATATCGATTTTATTCAAATTGAAATGAATATTATAGCGAATTCAAATTGAAAAGAAAGCGAATTCGAATTGAAAAGAAAACGAATTTGAATTGAATATAAAAGGACTTCGAATGGAATTGAATATAAAACAAATTCAAGTTGAATTGAAAACGAACTGAAATTTAATTGAATTCGAATCGAAATTAAATTGAAATCAATTTGAATTGAAACGAATTTGAATTGAATTGAAACGAATTTGAATTCGAATTAAATAAAATTGAAATGAATTCGAGTTGAATTGAAATCAAATCGATTTGAAATTGAATATAGAAGTTGAAATGTTTTTGAAACGAATTTAAACGATTTATAAAATTCGTTTTAAATAGAAATCGACGAAATATATATTATATATATAATATAATGGCCTGAATAGAACGCGCCGCGGCAGTTCGTGAATTTCGACCATTTATTTCAAACGGACGTTGCGGGAGATCCGACCGTCGGATTCTCCTAAAACCGGAACCGTTGGATTTGTATCGAAAAGAGCTTTCCAATGAATATTAGAAATTTGAAATCTAACGGTTGGATTTGGAATTATGTCCAAATCAAATTCGAAAAAGGTCACTGTAAGTGCAGTTCGATAGCCATTGATGGAAATCGACTGTACGGGCCTTGATAAAATTATTAAAAATATTGATAATTTGTGTAAAATCATAATATGTGAATTGGAAAGAACTGGGATGAAAAACTCCATATTTGAAAAGATAAAAATAGATTTTTATTGAAATGAACTAGTTTGAACTAGAATTAAAATCAATTTATTGTTGAAATAAATAAATTGAATTTGAAAGTGATTTTAAAAATAATCAATATTCCCATACGTGAATTGGACTGGAGTTGAATCGAAATTATCTTCGGAATATTTCGATGTTGGATTTCGTGACTATACAAATATTGTTATGGGGATTTGAAAGATATATTTTATATCGTTATTTCCAATACGATATTTGTTGGTTTCAGAATTTGATATTGAATATAAGCCGATATATTTTCTATTCAGAGCCTTGTATTTAATATCAAATGTGATTTGGGTTTATCGTGAATCGTGTTTTAGATGACATTGGTTCTTTACCCAAGTTAAAGGCAAGATGTTGATTTTTGAAAGGATTAAAACTAAGTGGAGTTTTAAGAATCTTTAATTAGATTAAAATGTGAATTGATAATTTAAATTATCAAATCTGAAAGGTGATCGAGAATGGAGTACCACCAGTTTTGCTCCAAAGCGATAGTTAAATCTTTAATTAGATTTGAACGTGAAATGGTAATTAATTTTACCGATAACTCCGTGGTGTTAGTTATGGAGTATTACCAGTTTTCTCCATGGGATATATAGGTTGGGATTGGGAAATAAAATAAATAATTACTTCGGTGTGGTTCGCTAATCCCGACTAGTTTGGAAAACCATAAAATGGTTTGAAATGATATCCAAAGGAAGATTATAGGATAAATTTAGAAGAATTTATCTTGGATAAAATTAATGGGAACATTTCCCTAAAAATGTGATTTTGTGAATAAAAGAATATTCTGAATTGGAATGAGGCGTTCGTTGTGTTTGTGTAACATTTGTTTATCATATACGTGGGTTATTCAGGAAGGCCGGGTTATACCGATTCTGAATAACCGATTCGACGAGATGTCGAAGATGAAGACGGTGGTTGAAGACCGGAAGTCTTCACATCGTTTGGCTGATTACTGATGATCTTGATTGGGCTGTACACCCAAGATGAGGGAAACAGTTGGTGATCGTCCAGACCTACCTGGAGATGGATGGATATGCGAGGAAAGTGCCTCCGGTTTCGTTCAGACCCAGAACGAACTTGTAAATGGATTGTGTGTCTGACATTGGATTTTATTCTGTGTTGATTGATCTCTATTAAATATACATCTGTTTGGCGGCGGAGAATTTATTCTCTTGCTTAACGCCCTTTTCTGAGACGTACGAGCTCAGAGGTTGTATATCGATGGACATCAGTCGCATGGAGTGAATTGCCAATGTGGCATGCGTAAGTGGCAATAGATCAAGGCTTCTGTTGAAAAGCAAAGTCTTGTGGTTGATGATCAAAGCACGGCCTGTGTGGCGTAGCTTTGTGTATAGCGTGAATTCGCGAGCGTCACACCTCGGTATGAGTCAAAAACGGGATAGTGACTGCAGGGAGAGCACGACGTTTCTTTCTAGCTAAGGTGGTGTCAGTGACCTACCAGCCCTGACATTTATATACTTTTCACCTGTGTGGTTGTTGGAATGCGAGGCGCCTCGGATATAGGTCTGTAAGGACCGGGAAACGTGTGTTCAGGAATTGCCAATCCTCAAAAGTAAGAGAGGACCGACCTAGAAGATCCAAGGATCATAGTGGGGTCCTGAGGCATTTGCTAGAGTGTCTCGAATCAGAGAGGAGCTTGCCCCTTGCCTCGGCTCATGACGGAAATCCAATTTCCAATACGTGATAGTGCGGTTTTATTTGTAGAACCTAGTATGGCGACATAGTGGTATGGGTCATTCATGCCGCCTATGATTGATATTTATGATTGAAATTGTTTTGACACTATACACCTATAATAGTATCAAATAATGTGTTTTAAACGTATCAAGCATGCTTTGGCTGTTATAAGGTAAAAACCCTATCCTCCGGCTTGCGTTGCATTGTGTGATGGGACCTGGGTCTTATAACAGCTTCATTTTTCTTTATTTAGCATTGCGCTGTTTGTTTTATACACTGCTATTCTTGGGAGGAAACCCGTTCCGTGTCATACGGCGTGGTCCCTTGATTTACTGAACTTTAAAACCAATATTAATAACTGTTTTAGTTCTCACACCAGTCACATGACTGACCTGGAGTTTATTGTTTTAACCTAAACTCTGGGTGCCCCTATTTTCCACACGGGCAGCTAGTAGTTTTGGTTTTGCAGATTTATATTCACAGGGTCCTGATTTACAGTTGAAACGATGCTCGGAAAGCTCTGTATCCGTGTATCACTTTCAGTTGTATTTTGTATTATTTTCCGCTGCTATGTAAATAATTATAATCTCTGATATTTATCGAATGTAATTTATTCATTTATACTCTGTATATTCTTGTATCTGATGGAATTGTTGTAATAACAATGAAATGTTCTTCTGTTCGCGTTCTGATTTGTCTTGTCCTCAACGCTATCCGGGCTTTCCTTACCGGGGAAGTTCGGGTCGTGTCAACATCATCCGCAGATCCGAACCTTCAGCTAAACTCAATAACAGTTGCGACGTTGTTCATGGAAGTTCACGCACCTCATCAAACCCCAATCCACCATCGCACCTACCCAGTCGCATCCCAAAAACTAACGTCAGCCTCCCAGGATCACGGTGACTCAATCGCGTTCCTCCCAAGCACCCTACGATACGAACTCCGACCATCCATTTAATTGCGACTTCGACCTTGAAGCCCAGCAAACGCGATTCAACTCAAAGTCGAACTCGCTACCACCTACGTCGAAACCCACTTCAGCCTCTTCCTTGTTCATTGCGAATTCCAAAAAGGAAAAAAACAAGGGCTTTCGATTTTGATTTGAAGGATTGGGTTCGGTTAACTTTTTGAAGGATTTGAGGACATCGGCTTTAATTTCTCTCAGAAATAAGGAAAGAAAAAAAGAAGAGTTTAAAAGGGGGGTTTGCGCGTGATTTTATAAAGGAGGGGGTGGAAGAAAAGAAGGCCACGCCCTGTTATAATTTGTGGTGAGGAAAGGAAACAACGAACTCTCATCTGAAAGGAGAAGAAAGAGCCACCGAACTGTCATTTGAAAGGAGAAGAAAGAGCCACCGTTTATTTTGTTTCCATCCACCACTATTCTATGAATTTAGTGTAACTAAAAACTGTAACCTTAAAAATTAAATAACCCTTGACTCCGAACTCCTTTCTGAACCAAATAATTGTCAATCCTAGGGTAAAACTACTATTGTGAACCCACTGGGATAAGTATCAAAGTCCAGTTCGATCATCCCGAACAGATATTAATTTAATTCGATTTAATTTAAATTTCAAACCATTTAAATTCTTCGATAATTATTGAATATTATTATTCTAATTCGAACAGAATTATGTATTGATTATCTGAACTGATTTCAAATCAGTTTTCACTTCGAATTCAGTTATTCCCTGATTCCTTATTTTGATAATTTAATATATACGATATTAAATCGAAATCGATATTTAAATCGATAACATAAATATAAAAATTCATTTATATTTTCAACTAAATATTTAAATCCATTCTAAATATTTAAAATTTAGTTGGTCGAAATCCCGGGTCATTACAATCTTCCCTACTTATAATAATTTCATCCTCGAAATTGCTAAGATAGAAAAAGTGCTACAAACCCATTAACCTTTCAAAACTTATTTATGTTGATACTCAACATTTCCAACTTCCTTATGTCTCTCTTTCGAATAAATCCCTATTCGATAACTCCCCCCTTCGAATAACTATATTCGATAATCTCTCTTTCGAATAACTAGATTCGAAAACCTTCCTTCGAATAAACTATATTCGATTTACTCTATTAAATTTACTTTATTTGATTAGCTCTATTGGATTTAACTCTTTTCGATTAACTCCATCGAATAACTAAATTCGATAACTCCTTCGAATAACCAATATTCTATAACTCACTTCGATTAAACTAATCGATAACTCTTTTCGATTAAACTATAATCGATAACTCATTTCGATTAAACTATAATCGACAACTCCTTCCGAATAACCAAATTCGATCAACTTTAATTGAGTAACTAACTTTTACTTACATCATAATCCGATTAACAAGTTCAATTAACTCTATTTGGTTAACTCTTATTTTGAATAACAAATATTCGATAAATTCTAATTGAATAACGAATATTCAATTAACTCTACGGATTAACCCTACTGATTAACTCTAACTGGTTAATTCTTTCTCTAATCGATTTATTCTAACTCTAATCGATTATTTCTAACTCTAATCGACTTCTCCAATTCGAATAACTCCTATTGGATAACGTTTTATTCATTTATAAAGATCTACTTTTAGTAACGGTTCTTCACTTTATAAATGTTCTCTTTAATAACGTTACTTCACTTATACAAGTGTTGTATACCCCTTCTATTTAAAACTATCGGTGTTAAAAACCAATATCTCTTCTCTATATAAGTTCAGACTTATATATTCCATTTATCGAATGATAAATACCTAATTTTGATTTATAAATTGTTATTTATAAATTAATCTTTTCTATTTATCTGTTAAAAACAGATTTCCATTTTCTATTCATCTTCTGAATATTCCTTTGATTAAATTCTATTTATTTAACAAATAAATATCTCATTTATAATATTCTATTTATTTAACAAATAAATATTTCCATTCTAATCTATTTGTAAATGTTTTTCACAAATATTTCCATTTAAATTCTATTTGTAAATGTTTTTACAAATATTTCTCCTTCTATTTGTTTGCACATAACTTCCTTTGTATTTGTGTTACAAATATATTTCCTTTATTCACCCCAATTCATATTTTATTCACATTGATTTTACTTAATTTATCCATTTCGATCCATTTAACTTACTTAAGTTAAATTTAATTTCAACCATTCAAATTCCCATTAACTAGTTGCTAATTAACCGTTTTACCTATTTCACCCTTTTTATTTGAGTATAACTTGTTCAAATATATGTCAACTCAATTATAGACTAATCTAATTATATTTTCAACTCGAGTTATATATTCGATTTCGAATATAAATTCTCAATCTCTTTCACTTAACCAAAAACCCAATTTCGATTCAAATTTCCTTTAACTAATTATTTTCCAATCTAGTCAATTCTATTTAACCATTAAAATATGATTTTTGTCTTAAAAATCATTTCACTTACTTCACTGAAGTTCATATTTTGTTTTATATCTCCAGTCTGGATTTTTCTAATGCCAATTCAGATTTTATTTCCTAACAATCCTTTTATTTATATATATAAACCATTGTGGTTTTTAATGGTTTCTGGCGCTGCTTTTCTAAAAATTTGATTTTGACATAACTCAAAATCTATACGACGAAATCCAGATTTTTCTCTTTCATTAGAAAACTATTGTTCAACCGGTCCCGACGATTTTTGTTTCACAGAATTCCGACTTCAATTGAGTTCTGTATACTAAATTGAAGTTCGAATCGCCAATTTACGAACTGCCGCGTTACGACGAGCTCATTTTAATTATATTTATAAATATAAACGTTCTAACTTTGTTTATAATAATTTCAACTCCAATCTGATATATTTTTAATATATATCCAATCCATTTCATAATATTCCCGATCTATTTCACTACTATTTGAAATTCTATATATTTACAATATTCAAATTCCATTTGAATTTCTTTATTCCAACTCATTTGAATTTCCTTCTATTCAATTTCTATTTGAATTTCTTCTATTCAAATTCCTATTTGAATTTTCTTATCTTCAATTCCTATTTGAAATCCTTTATTCAAAAATCCATTTCAAATCCCTTAAATCCTTTATTCGATTTCTATTTAAATTCCTTTGTTCAATTTCAATTTGAAATCCTTTGAATTTAAATTCTATTTCAAACTCAATGTTTTCTTGAATTCTAATATTCAACCTCCACTTTATATTCTCTTTGAAATTCTATTTAACCAAATTCCATTTGAATTCTAATATTCAAATCTCTATTTGATTTTTCTTTATTCAAATCCATTTGAATTCCTTTGAATTCAAATTCCATTTCAATTTTTCTTACACAATTTCTATTTGAATATTCTTTATTCAAACTCATTTGAATTCCTTTTGAATTCAAATTCTATTTCACTTCTATTTGAATCATATATATATATATTCAAATTCCATTATTTTACTTCTATTTGAAATCTATATTCCAATTCTCATTTCAAAATTCCTCCGAAGTAATATAAATATACACATATATTTATATCTATCTTAAATTCAACACATTTGAATTTTCAAACAACCTGTTTTCCTTTCAAACAGATTTCCATCAAAACTTTTCTAAGGCAGCAATTCATCACTTAGAAACTCGAAAATGAACACTGATGATGTTGCGACCATCATCAGAATTATTTCCCAGCTACCGAATGAGTTCAGTGCTTTATTTTTTCCAAAATCCATTTAGAAAAATATTTTCCAAACTCCCAGGATTTTAAACTTTGAATTCTGGTTGGAATTCAATTTCAATTTATCTCATTTGTATATTTGATTTCATATACAAATTCCATTGGTTATATATAACTATTTCTGTTTTATAATCTAATCCGATTATAATCCTAACAATCAACTCAACTGTAACACCCCACACCCGCTATGGTCACTCGCTAAGGGAATGCCATAACATCGGTGGAGTATTTTTAAGTGAATACAGGACAGAAAAATTACAACAAGACAGATATAAGTAATACTTGAAGATTTTTAAACATCATTTCATTGCAGCGGAAAGTAATACATGTTTGGTTACATCACAAAACCATAACAAGAGCCAAGTACATAATATCCATCTTGATAAAATAAAAGTACATAATCCCACTACAACTAATAGCCATAAAAGAAAAGATAATCTGGGCTTTACTCCAACGGTCCAAGCTCCAAAAAGATAGATACATCAATCCAATCAAAGCCCACTGGCACTAGGCCCACTCTGAGAACCTGGGGGTTGGGGAAAAAGATAAAAACAACGGGGTCAGACATAAGTCTGAGCGAGTCCTATAACTTTGACAATACAATCATTAAAGTAACCAGAGTAAGACATGAGTTTGATATACGGTATCGACTGGGGATGAATGGCTACATTAAGCAGCCAACTAGACTTAGAATAAACTAAGATAACCGTAAGGACACATCTACCCACCCAAGGGTAATTACAACTCTGTACTTAAGACAACGGTAAAGACGCATTTACCCATCCAAGGGTATTTACTACACTGCACCACACCAGTCACTCCTACTTAAAGGTTGATCCCACCCAAAGACTTAGAAAATATAACTAGTAGTTTCTGGTACTTCTAGCTGACCACGTAGGTGCCGTCTGCCCCTACCTCCACTAGGTGTACCCCACTACTCCCAAGCGATCGGCTCCCTAACGTAGATACCCGTGCTGGCCCCACAGTGGGGTGTATCACTCCCCTAAAGTGGCAACCAATTCTATCAACGGTGCACGACTTATATCTACACGATGCAACAACGGCTTATCTACCAGCCCGGGCCCACACACGCATATGAAGCCCGTTGGACTTGCGTTGCCACCGCTACCCCGTTTTGGCCACTTATAGACAAACCCAGTATGCGTGTCCCGTCCTCGGCTTGGGCCGAGCTCACAAAGATACGTATGGGATACCGGTTGTAAAGGGCCCCCACAAGCTACCCACCTAAGCTTGTCGTTCATTTAGTATAACCCAATAATGGGTCCCCACAAGCTACCCACCTAAGCTTGTCATTCATCAAATGTAACCCTATAATGGGTCCCCACAAGCTACCCACCTAAGCTTGTCATTCATCAAATGTAACCCTATAATGGGTCCCCACAAGCTACCCACCTAAGCTTGTCATTCATCTAGTGTAACCCACTTAACCCTTTTAATAATCATGTTCACTTACATGTTTAAAATTTGGTTAAGTCATTTAATCATATTTCACTTGCCACCCAAGGCACCCACTAGATTTCCACATGCCACCCAAGGCACCCATTAGGTTTCCTCATGCCACCCAAGGCACCCACTTAACCCTTTAATCATGTTTTAGTTACATGTTCCACTTTGGTTAAGTATTCTAATCGTATTTTCTATTGCCACCCAAGGCAACCACTAAATTTCCACATGCCACCCGAGGCACCCACTTAACCCCACATGTCCCTCTACATGCTAATATGGTTAAGTGTTTCTTAATTAATTAAGACCGTGACCTCTCATAAAGACCTCCCACATTAGACTGGCTGTTATGACCGCCTGGTTAAGCCGGTAGGGTCCGGGCAGTCTTACGTCATAACAGAGTCTAACCTCGTGTCTTTACTTTAATCACGTATTTAATTTATAGCTAAGACCTCTCACATTGGGCTGACATTTGTAGCAACTGGTTAAGCCGGTAGGGTCCGGGCAGTTTTACACTACAAATGAGTCCAACCTCGTGTCTTAGTCGATTAATTACACCTAATTAATCACCCCCATATTAATTATCCCTAATTAATATCAAGTTTTTCATAACATGGGTAGACCTAACTCAATAGGTAAATTCCCATGGGGTAGACCTAACTCAATAGGTAAATTCCCACTTATGTTAATTTATTTTTATGGTATGCTTAATCATAACCATTTCACACCATTTCATTAACATGTCTATTAACCCCATCGTTTCCCACGTACTTATGCTAACACGACATATTTCCAAGAGAAGATTCTTCCACAATTAACATGGGTTTCACTTAGCATACATTAGCATTAACATGGGTTAAAAGGTGTCCACTTACATCATGATATTAACCCAACTAGCATTACTAAATAACCCAACTTGCATGAACATACATATGTCATGTATAAAGGCAACTTGCATAAGTGTTCATAGGTTATACAAAGGTGAACTTGCATGTGTCTTAAAGGTGTGAACTTGCACAACATGTTACATGTTAACTTGCATAACATCATACACATAACTTGCATAATATCATAAACATAACTTGCATATCAACATACACATAACTTGCATAACATCATGCACATAACTTGCATAACATCATACACATAACTTGCATATGAACTTGCACAACAACATGCACATAACTTGCATAATATCATAAACATAACTTGCATATCAACATACACATAACTTGCATAACATCATGCACATAACTTGCATAACATCATACACATAACTTGCATATGAACTTGCACAACAACATGCACATAACTTGCATAACATGTTGAACTTGCATATAAGCATACACATAACTTGCATAAGCATTCTCATACTTGCATAAGCATGCATAACTTGCATATCATGTTAAACTTGCATTTAAGCATATACATAACTTGCTTAACATGTTGAACTTGCATATATGACATGCATCTTAAAGGAGGGTAAACATGCATATATATATATATATATATATATATATATATATATATATAAAGGTGTCATCTTGCATATGTATGCATCACATTCAAAAGGGGTAAACTTGCATGTCATGATTTATGCATAATACCAAACACTTAGCATGCATAAAACCACATACTTAGCATGCATAGAATCAATTACTTATTATGCATAAACCCACCACTTAACTTGCATAAACCCACATACTTAACTTGCATAAACCCACATATCCAACTTGCATAAACTCACATATTCAACTTGCATAAACATAGGATTAATATTAAACATAGATTAGCATATTCACATCATATCATATGACTTGAAAACCCATTAATCCTCATGCAAAACCATAGATCTCATCATATCTCATCTACTTAATTTAGCAATTGATCATCAAAGTGATAGAAACTCACAACTAGCAAATTTGCACTCCAAATGAAGAAGATTAAGATGCTTAGAATGGATTAGAGGTTGATTAGCTTGCAACTCTCTTCATTGATTTGTGGAAGCCATGATCAAGTTTCATTTTGCCATAGTTTAGTTACAAGATCTAATTATGAATAGATTAGGGTAGGGTTGGGGTCTTATTTATAGGATTAGGTAGTGTTTTTAGGCCATTAGATAAACCCTAAATTAGATTAGGACCCTTAGATTTCGGCACCTTCCAGAAACCAGCCCTAAGACCAAGCCCAAACCCCAAACTGGTGCACCCAACCACAGAACTCTCTAGAAACTGTGCAGGTTTCCTGGCTCGGCACGGGCGCACTTCCCAAGTGCGCCAGTGTATTTTTGTACTGGCGCACTTCATAAGTGCGCCAGTGCATTTTTGTACTGGCGCACTTCACAAGTGCGCCAGTGCATTTCTGGCCTGTTTCTGGTTTTTCTGCCTAACTTCGTTCGTCCATATCTCTTTCATACGGTACCCGTTTTACGCAAACTCGGACTCTATTTCGCGTATTTTTCCGAGACGACCGCAATGACGCAGCCCGTTTCCCCTAATTCCCACATCTGGGATTAGTCATTCTTTAATTTGTGAATTTTTAGCATTAACCGAAAATTCGGGGTGTTACATTCTCCCATCCATAAAGGATTTCGTCCCCGAAATCTCTAAGCTAAGGAGAATGCATATCCTACCATCCAAACAACCATCTACTCAATCCATCAAACACGGGCATCCATTGTCCTTAAAACAATTTCTAATGATGTATGAGCATATGCAAAAAGTGTGTGTATATGTTCCCTATCTAATGTAAGAACATATGCAAACCATGATAGTGCCATGCATCCATTATGTATGCGAGAGAACCCTATCGACACATACAATTTCTACATGTGTGCACAACCATACACCAAAATGCATCATCCATATGATAACGCAACCATTATACATCCATTAATATAGCTACCTACACACATAAATATGCAATATGCAATATGAAGTGACTGAGCCGATCTAGTGCCTAAAGTGTGTGTATATGCATCCACGAGCAACCACTAGCAAACACTTGCATCCACTTGCATCCATCAACCATAACATGTCTCAAACACATGTTTCAACCATAGGTTTACCCTATCTAAAGGTCAAACAGTACTAACGAGAGGACATACTAAGGATAAGATAAGCACAAGATATGGGATGAAGGAGAAACAAAAGGACATACCCTCAAAAAGGAATGGGTATAACGAACGCATCTTCGCTTCTGTCTCACAAGTAGCATTGCTCTCACCTTCTCCCCTTTTCACTTTGACTAGTCGAACCTCTCTGTTTTTCAACTTCCTAATCTCTGACCCAAGGATGCGGGTAGGAGCTCGTCGAATAATCACATCACGCTCTACCTTTACATCTTTAAGCAAGCTCGGCTCTACCGCCTCTGCGGTCTCATGTAGGCACTTCCTCAAATGTGACACATGGGATATGTCATGATCCCTATGCAACCGAACTATCTCTCGAATATAAACTGAAGCTAAACATGGAACAGTCCTCTTACGGGTATGAAATGGGCACTCTTGGTAAGTCTATCTACCACAACCCAAATTCCCGTATTACCTTTCCTCGATCTCGGTAACCCGTCAATAAAATCCATCGAGACGCTATCCCACTTTCATTGCGGAACTCCCAATGGGTGAAGCAACCCACCTGGTTTCTTTTGCTTCGCTTTCTCCTGTTGGCACACCAAGCATCGAGCGACATACTTGGCCATATCTTTCTTCATACCGGCCTAAAAGAAAACTCGCTTCATGTCTTGGTACATCTTGTCCCCACCGGGATGAATGGTCATCTTCGACCGATGTGCATCATCAAGTGTAGCCTTCCTCAGACCCTCGTCTTGCGGTACACAAAGTCTACCGTCTCTACGCAACCACCCCTTACCATCTAGGGTGTACCTACTCAAATGGCTGGACGACTCCCCCCTTATGAGTTTCTCTACTAACTCAACCAACTGTGGGTCGTCTCGCTGTGTCTCGCCAATCCGTCCCAAAAGAGTAGGCCTAACCTCCAAGGAGGCTAGCAAACCGGGTACAAAGTCAACGGAAGGTCTAAAGTCAAACATAAACTCTAAGCTCCGTCATTCAACGAACCATGAACTCGAGGACAACTTTTTTTCCTACTTAAGGTGTCCGCTACCACGTTACCCTTGCCATGGTTATACGCTATCCCAAACTCATAGGATGCTAAGAATTCCATCCACCTTTGTTGTCTTAAGATAATGCGCTCAAAGAGTCTCCAACACTTCCCTAAGATGTAGGGCATGCTTTTCTCCACTTCTAGAGAAAATCAGGATATTCTCCCATGTAAAATCGTCACAACTATCCATCTCTCACGCAGGCCACCCTAGTCGAGCTCGACATCCCCCAAATGCAAGCCCCAAAGGCCTAAACCAATATTAGACAAACACCCAAGGGATATCTCCTTCGAATTCAGACGACCTACGTGAGATGATACTAGTAAAAACGGCTAAATAATTAAGCCCTTGTCCAACTTTGGATGTCCTTGCCAGTCTCGCTCCAAAACCACCGTTTATCCCATAACTGGCTTTGCTCAACCTATTGAGCACATACGGAAACTTATTTCGCTCCTAGGAAAGACCAAGATGTCATTTACAAAGACCATCACGAACTTATTTAGGTACTCCCTGAACACCCTTCTCATCAAATCAATAAAGTATGCGGGGGCGTTCGTCTAACCAAATGGCATCACCAGCTACTCATAAAACCATCCGGAGTCCTAAAGGCAATCTTCTCTATACTATCCTCAGCCACCTTCGACTGACGAAACCCCGTGGCTGAGTCCAACTTGCGAAATTACTGAGGCGCCAACCAACTGATCAAAGAGATCATCCATCCTCGGCAATGGGTGTCTATTCTTCTTTGTGAGTTTATTTAGTTCTCTTTAGCCTACACAAAGTCTGAGGGACCCATCCGCCTTCGTGGCAAAAACTACTGGAGCACCCCACTCCGATATACTTCGTCTTATGAACCCCTTCTCAAGCAAATCGCCTACTTGCTTATGGAGTTCCCTCCTCTCACGAGGAGCCATGTGGCGCACTGGTAAAGATACAGGTTTTGCATTGTCTACCAGATATATTCGGAAGTCAATCTCCCGCTCCGGAGGTAAGCCCTTCACCTCCTCAAACACATCCGAGTATTCCCGGACCACTCTAACAGATCGCAAACTCTCGACCGACGTGTCAAGCGATTCTAGATAACATAGCATAACAGATTCCATGGGATTACAAGAGATCTCGAGAGTGTTACCCAAGCTGGTCATAAGCCTAACAACTCTCCCTTCAAAATCAAGAACGGCGCCCCTACTGGATAACCAGTCCATGCCCAAAACTAACCCATAGCCCGTGAAGCCCAAGAAGCATCACATCTAAACTCAACGCTAAGTATAGAAACTTTCAAACCCAAACACATCATGGAGCCCCAATTGGGTTTGAAACAACTAAGGGATCATCTACCAAACTGGTGTCTAAGTGCAGTGACTCAACTAACAATGATGAGATAAACGAACTCGATGCGTCAGAATCAAATAAAGTTCGAACCGTATAATAAAGAAATCCTAATTCCAACCTAAACGGTCCTATCCCCATCTGGTACACTAGCCGCGAGGGAATACAACTACCCTCCAGGAGATTCCATACCTTGCCCATGCCTCTTTGGACAATCCTAATAAGGTGTCCTATTCCTCTCAAAAGGATAACTACTCGCCTTCTTCTTCCCATTCTCCACACGTAACCTCCCACCAATGAGGTTTCATCCTTCATTAACCAAACAACTATTTGAGCCTTCCTCCCATCGTCTATCCAATATATACCTACCAGTCCTCCTCCTTCTTGAACCCACTTCAAATCTGACTATCGTCTAAGTCCCTTGAAGTGGTTTTCCATTCTTATCTATCTTAGAAAGATCATCTATACACGGAGGGGAAGCTCAAAACGAGAGAGGAAGAGATTCAAACCGGAGAATTCGAAAGATAAAGATATGGCTATCGGGGATTATGCTATTCCTTCAAAAACTTTTCTCTTAAAAGACATGTTTTTGAAAATACTCCTTTCAAAAATATTCGTAGAAAATAGTTTTTCTAAAAATTCTATCTGTTCTGGTAACCTTAAGCTCTGATACCACGTTTAACACCCCACACCCGCTTTGGTCACTCGCTAAGGGAATGCCATAACATCGGTGGAGTATTTTTAAGTGAATACAGGACAGAAAAATTACAACAAGACAGATATAAGTAATACTTGAAGATTTTTAAACATCATTTCATTTCATTGCAGCGGAAAGTAATACATGTTTGGTTACATCACAAAACCATAACAAGAGCCAAGTACATAATATCCATCTTGATAAAATAAAAGTACATAATCCCACTACAACTAATAGCCATAAAAGAAAAGATAAACTGGGCTTTACTCCAACGGTCCAAGCTCCAAAAAGATAGATACAGCAATCCAATCAAAGCCCACTGGCACTAGGCCCACTCTGAGAACCTGGGTGTTGGGGAAAAAGATAAAAACAACGGGGTCAGACATAAGTCTGAGCGAGTCCTATAACTTTGACAATACAATCATTAAAGTAACCAGAGTAAGACATGAGTTTGATATACGGTATCGACTGGGGATGAATGGCTACATTAAGCAGCCAACTAGACTTAGAATAAACTAAGATAACCGTAAGGACACATCTACCCACCCAAGGGTAATTACAACTCTGTACTTAAGACAACGGTAAAGACGCATTTACCCATCCAAGGGTATTTACTACACTGCACCACACCAGTCATTCCTACTTAAAGGTTAATCCCACCCAAAGACTTAGAAAATATAACTAGTAGTTTCTGGTACTTCTAGCTGACCACGTAGGTGCCGTCTGCCCCTACCTCCACTAGGTGTACCCCACTACTCCCAAGCGATCGGCTCCCTAACGTAGATACCCGTGCTGGCCCCACAGTGGGGTGTATCACTCCCCTAAAGTGGCAACCAATTCTATCAACGGTGCACGGCTTATATCTACACGATGCAACAACGGCTTATCTACCAGCCCGGGCCCACACACGCATATGAAGCCCGTTGGACTTGCGTTGCCACCGCTACCCCGTTTTGGCCACTTATAGACAAACCCAGTATGCGTGTCCCGTCCTCGGCTTGGGCCGAGCTCACAAAGATACATATGGGATACCGGTTGTAATGGGCCCCCACAAGCTACCCACCTAAGCTTGTCGTTCATTTAGTATAACCCAATAATGGGTCCCCACAAACTACCCACCTAAGCTTGTCATTCATCAAATGTAACCCTATAATGGGTCCCCACAAGCTACCCACCTAAGCTTGTCATTCATCAAATGTAACCCTATAATGGGTCCCCACAAGCTACCCACCTAAGCTTGTCATTCATCTAGTGTAACCCACTTAACCCTTTTAATAATCATGTTCACTTACATGTTTAAAATTTGGTTAAGTCATTTAATTATATTTCACTTGCCACCCAAGGCACCCACTAGATTTCCACATGCCACCCAAGGCACCCATTAGGTTTCCTCATGCCACCCAAGGCACCCACTTAACCCTTTAATCATGTTTTAGTTACATGTTCCACTTTGGTTAAGTATTCTAATCGTATTTTCTATTGCCACCCAAGGCAACCACTAAATTTCCACATGCCACCCGAGGCACCCACTTAACCCCACATGTCCCTCTACATGCTAATATGGTTAAGTGTTTCTTAATTAATTAAGACCGTGACCTCTCATAAAGACCTCCCACATTAGACTGGCTGTTATGACCGCCTGGTTAAGCCGGTAGGGTCCGGGCAGTCTTACGTCATAACAGAGTCTAACCTCGTGTCTTTACTTTAATCACGTATTAAATTTATAGCTAAGACCTCTCACATTGGGCTGACATTTGTAGCAAATGGTTAAGCCGGTAGGGTCCGGGCAGTTTTACACTACAAATGAGTCCAACCTCGTGTCTTAGTCGATTAATTACACCTAATTAATCACCCCCATATTAATTATCCCTAATTAATATCAAGTTTTTCATAACATGGGTAGACCTAACTCAATAGGTAAATTCCCATGGGGTAGACCTAACTCAATAGGTAAATTCCCACTTATGTTAATTTATTTTTATGGTATGCTTAATCATAACCATTTCACACCATTTCATTAACATGTCTATTAACCCCATCGTTTCCCACGTACTTATGCTAACACGACATATTTCCAAGAGAAGATTCTTCCACAATTAACATGGGTTTCACTTAGCATACATTAGCATTAACATGGGTTAAAAGGTGTCCACTTACATCATGATATTAACCCAACTAGCATTACTAAATAACCCAACTTGCATGAACATACATATGTCATGTATAAAGGCAACTTGCATAAGTGTTCATAGGTTATACAAAGGTGAACTTGCATGTGTCTTAAAGGTGTGAACTTGCACAACATGTTACATGTTAACTTGCATAACATCATACACATAACTTGCATAATATCATAAACATAACTTGCATATCAACATACACATAACTTGCATAACATCATGCACATAACTTGCATAACATCATACACATAACTTGCATATGAACTTGCACAACAACATGCACATAACTTGCATAATATCATAAACATAACTTGCATATCAACATACACATAACTTGCATAACATCATGCACATAACTTGCATAACATCATACACATAACTTGCATATGAACTTGCACAACAACATGCACATAACTTGCATAACATGTTGAACTTGCATATAAGCATACACATAACTTGCATAAGCATTCTCATACTTGCATAAGCATGCATAACTTGCATATCATGTTAAACTTGCATTTAAGCATATACATAACTTGCTTAACATGTTGAACTTGCATATATGACATGCATCTTAAAGGAGGGTAAACATGCATATATATATATATATATATATATATATATATATATATATATATATATATATATATAAAGGTGTCATCTTGCATATGTATGCATCACATTCAAAAGGGGTAAACTTGCATGTCATGATTTATGCATAATACCAAACACTTAGCATGCATAAAACCACATACTTAGCATGCATAGAATCAATTACTTATTATGCATAAACCCACCACTTAACTTGCATAAACCCACATACTTAACTTGCATAAACCCACATATCCAACTTGCATAAACTCACATATTCAACTTGCATAAATATAGGATTAATATTAAACATAGATTAGCATATTCACATCATATCATATGACTTGAAAACCCATTAATCCTCATGCAAAACCATAGATCTCATCATATCTCATCTACTTAATTTAGCAATTGATCATCAAAGTGATAGAAACTCACAACTAGCAAATTTGCACTCCAAATGAAGAAGATTAAGATGCTTAGAATGGATTAGAGGTTGATTAGCTTGCAACTCTCTTCATTGATTTGTGGAGGCCATGATCAAGTTTCATTTTGCCATAGTTTAGTTACAAGATCTAATTATGAATAGATTAGGGTAGGGTTGGGGTATTATTTATAGGATTAGGTAGTGTTTTTAGGCCATTAGATTAACCCTAAATTAGATTAGGACCCTTAGATTTCGGCACCTTCCAGAAACCAGCCCTAAGACCAAGCCCAAACCCCAAACTGGTGCACCCAACCACAGAACTCTCTAGAAACTGTGCAGGTTTCCTGGCTCGGCACGGGCGCACTTCCCAAGTGCGCCAGTGTATTTTTGTACTGGCGCACTTCATAAGTGCGCCAGTGCATTTTTGTACTTCACAAGTGCGCCAGTGCATTTCTGGCCTGTTTCTGGTTTTTCTGCCTAACTTCGTTCGTCCATATCTCTTTCATATGGTACCCGTTTTACGCAAACTCGGACTCTATTTCGCGTATTTTTCCGAGACGACCGCAATGACGCAGCCCGTTTCCCCTAATTCCCACATCTGGGATTAGTCATTCTTTAATTTTTGAATTTTTAGCATTAACCGAAAATTCGGGGTGTTACATCAACCCTTTAAAAACAATATCGTGTCCAATCTTCTGTTCAAGTGTTTATAAACTCCTATCGACGTCATGGCGTCCCACGATTCGACCAAAATTTATAATCCACTCAACAAACTAGTCAACACAATATAATATGGTTTTTATATCAAATAACAAATACGCTCTCTCGTATATATATACACTCAAACTCAATCTAGGATACTACTGATCCTATCTCTAATGAGCACATTCCAACAAGCCTAGGTATTCGCTCAACCTAAGCTCTGATACCAACTGTAGTGACCCGAAAATCCAGTAGAATTTGAGCTGACCAAAAACACAAGTCCAACCCCAAATATCACGGAAATTCGAACCATTAATAGAAAGAAGTTAGAGGGTGAGGATAGATAAGATAGAAACTTAGAATAGAGGAAGAAGAAGAACACAACACCAGAGTAACACGAATCTCACAGCGGAACGAATAACATATAATATATATAACATAACTTGAAATATCATCTGTACTTGAATATACATCAATATCAAAGTACATCACTTACAACACAGCAGAAATAACTATAGTTATATGATCCTGAAGCCTCCTGCTCCAAGCTCTTCCAGTATATCTGTAAATTCCCGACTACTTGACTGCCCGTACAAATTTAGGCACCCAAGAGTTTAGGGAAAACAACAAAGTAAACTCCGGGTCAGTCATGGGACTGGTATGAGTAAACAGTTTAAAACAGTTTCAGAAAACTAAATGATATCTCATAAGACCACGCCGTATAACACGGAACGGGTTTTTCCCTTATGAGAATCCAAACACTTGATTTATCTTTATATCAAAACTCTTTTGATATTATAATAATGTCTAAATCAAGTAGATAACAATCTAGTGGAAACGCTTGCATCTCACGTTCCACATATATAATATACAATCAAAACCGCAAGCACGTATTGGGTAATGGATTTCCAACTATGACAAGGTATGGAATCACCTTCCGCTGGTATATCTCTAGAGGAGAATACACCGAGTTCAACAAGAACATCTTGCAACTCAGCCACACATGACCGACCACTCATTTCGCTTGAGTGTATCGAATGTATATCACCAACGATTGGGATCAGCAACCGTTTCCCGAATGGGTCAGCATCGACAATAGATTTTTAGAAGTAAATGAAACTCTAGATCAGGTGATTATACACCCTAATAGGTGCGACCTACATAGCCATGCTGCTTGCCCGATTTCTGTCATTTACCGGTTGTTGAGGCTAGAAGCTACGCTTTATCATCACACCAGATTCACTTCGAATGTCACATCGTCAGATCCATCGAAAATCACTAATTGACGTCTACAACAGTACATTACGTGTCAGCTAAAAGAAGTTTCCTCCTCCGCTTCCACTCTTGATACAGTTGAAGAAATCAATGTACGTGACCTTTCTGGAAATACTCTGTCAGACATTCATCCATACAAGTCACCCAGGAACAGGATGAACTGAAGGCACTATTTCTATTAATAGAAAAAGTCCTTGCACTCTACTCCGTCTTCGATTATCTTTATATAATCTGATTCGCACGCTACTGCCGATATGGAGTGGTTCTTCGGATAATAATCTAACCGGTCTCTCTAGATTGACAACGATGGTCAAAACTTCGATAGTCTGTGATTTAACTATCGAATAAAAACAAGTGTTTCGATAGTCGATGATTTAACTATCGAATAAAACAAGTGTTCATCCAAACATCCAACACTTACTGAGCCTTTAATTAATATTCCATTAATTAAATCTCTTCTCTATTTCTTATCAATATTTGTTAACCAAATATTTTCAATAACCATATTAGCCTTATACGTTATTTGGAAAACATTTCCATATATCGCCTTCTTTTATTTTCTAAACTTTAGAAAATATTCATTATTCTATTTCCAAGCTTTGCACATATTTGGGTTAAAACAGATGTTGTGTAAAACATCGTTACGACAACCCAAATACAGTATTTAACTAATTCTCATTCCACATTGATCTTCGAGCCTGAATCTTGCTACTTATCGGTATTTCATGAAATCAACCAAGTTGGGGTATAATTACCTCTCAGACCTTGACTGAATAACATTTAACGTCAAAACAGACAAGACTACTTACTCGAATAATCAATACCATACAACTGATTATTCACCTTTAAACACATATATATTTTCTCTTTCTATTCCTACGAGATTTTATTCTTATACTTCCCTTTTTATTTTACTATTCTATTTCTAAGTTCGTTTTCTAATCGACTTCTATATATTTTGATATGTTAATTTCTAACTATCAAATTATCTTAAAAATATTCTATCTCCTTAAATTCCCGGAAAAATTCGCCATAACCTCCTTTGTACCGGGAGCATCGGGAAATTTCAAATAGCTTTCCCGGTCCTTCTCATCTCAAAAAGAAAAAGAAAAAGCCAAGCGGCTAGCCGATACGGCGCATAAAATCTCATATATGAATTAAATACGTACCTTTTTGTCGGGCATTCTATTTATTTCACTTCTATACTTTATTCCATACCTGTCTCCTGTATATTTATGCCTGTCCAATCTATTTTAACTATACCAATCGTTTTAACTCAATTTGTTAATTAAATCTATTAATTAACTTCTTAGTCTATTTCACCTTCATATTTGAACATGACATGTTCAAATATATTTTAACTGCATATTAACAAATTCTAATTATACCCATACTCTCGTTTCCTTATCGACTTCTTATTCAAATTCCAATTCAATTCTATTTGAGTTCTCTTTATTTAAACTTCATTTGAATTCTATTTTCAAATTCTATAGTTTAAAGTCCATTTGAATTCTCTTTTCAAATTCTATAGTTTAAAGTCCATTTGAATCCTATATTCAAATTCTATTTCAATTCCTTATATTCAAAGTCCATTTGAATTATCTGCATTATTTATAAACAACGTTTATAACTTCAATTCAAATCCCACCTTTCCATTTATAAACAACGTTTATAAATTCAATTCAAATTCCATATTTCCATTTATAAACAACTTTATAAATTCGATTCAAATTCTATCCTTTCATTTATAACAACTTTATAAATTCGATTCAAATTCCATATTTCCATTTATAAACAACTTTATAAATTCGATTCAAATTCTATCCTTTCATTTATAAACAAAGTTTATAAATTCGATTCAAATTCTATCCTTTCATTTATAAACAAAGTTTATAAATTCGATTCAAATCCCATATTTTCATTTATAAACAACTTTATAAATTCGATTACTTGTTTTATATACCTTCAAAACAAGTTAATATTTTCTATAGTTTTATTTAAAATTCAAATTCTATTTATAAAAATAGAATTCCCTTTTTAAATATCAAATACCATTTTTGATGTTTTTATGAATCAATATTCAAGCCCCATTGATATTTTAAACAATCAAATCAACCAAATTTCAATCATTTGATTTTTAACACATCATATATGAATATATATGAAATCAAACAAACAACAACAGATAATATATTTTTGAGGAATCCAGTTGGATTCTTCCAACCTGTTTTTCCTGCATCCACAGACGTTAGTCAACATAGTAATACCCATCCTGCTTCGAGGCAGGATATCGCGGTATGAAGGTCATCCACTAATCATAGCGTGGGGCGTATAGGGTAATCATCCGCTATGAAACTGCGGGCATCCGCTAATGAGACTGCGGGAATCCAACCAATCATCAACCCAATATATATATATAATATATCCTAAATAACTAATATATATTTTAAAACAATCAGACAGCATTCAAACAAGCACAGACAATTATTTTTAACTATATAAAAATAATTCTAATTAAATGGTGAGTGAGGTTTACTCACCGTGATTTAATTTCGATCCATTCTGATTTCCAAATTATTTTCAGCTTATGTAATCCACATCTTATGAATTTTCGATCGACTCCATTCGTAAAATCTAAATCATTTTCTTATCCTTCTCTTCCTCGAATTTACTTGCGGGGAAATGAAAACCTGATGTTCATTTTGAAAAGCCTCGCCTTCTACTGAGATTACTGCCGTTAACCCCATCTATGTTTATCGTAATATAAATTAACATGATTATATAAAACATAACGAATTAACTAAATTAATTTAATTAACTAAAATTTACCTTAATCACTTTATCAAACATTTTTCCCAAACCAGAACCAACGAGAAGCTCCCTTCGCTGCCCTTCTTGGCCATTACTCACGAACAGACCTTGATTCCTTCAATCCTCCCATACTGTGTTTTCACAACTCGCAATATTTACTAAGGAACCAATGCCGCACCTTCTAAATCACCAAAGTTCACTCATTTCTACTCACTGCATTCGCTATCCTCAAAACATCATCCGCAGATCCGAACCTTCAGCTAAACTCAATAACAGTTGCGACGTTGTTCATGGCAGTTCATGCACCTCATCAAACCCCAATCCACCATCGCACCTACCCAGTCGCATCCCAAAAACTAACGTCAGCCTCCCAGGATCACAGTGACTCAATCGCATTCCTCCCAAGTACCCTACGATACGAACTCCGACCATCCATTTAATTGCGACTTCGACCTTGAAGCCCAGCAAACGCGATTCAACTCAAAGTCGAACTCGCTACCACCTACGTCGAAACCCACTTCAGCCTCTTCCTTGTTCATTGCGAATTCCAAAAAGGAAAAAAACAAGGGCTTTCGATTTTGATTTGAAGGATTGGGTTCGGTTAACTTTTTGAAGGATTTGAGGACATCGGCTTTAATTTCTCTCAGAAATAAGGAATGAAAAAAAGAAGAGTTTAAAAGGGGGGTTTGCGCGTGATTTTATAAAGGAGGGGGTGGAAGAAAAGAAGGCCACGCCCTGTTATAATTTGTGGTGAGGAAAGGAAACAACGAACTCTCATCTGAAAGGAGAAGAAAGAGCCACCGAACTGTCATTTGAAAGGAGAAGAAAGAGCCACCGTTTATTTTGTTTCCATCCACCACTATTCTATGAATTTAGTGTAACTAAAAACTGTAACCTTAAAAATTAAATAACCCTTGACTCCGAACTCCTTTCTGAACCAAATAATTGTCAATCCTAGGGTAAAACTACTATTGTGAACCCACTGGGATAAGTATCAAAGTCCAGTTCGATCATCCCGAATAGATATTAATTTAATTCGATTTAATTTGAATTTCAAACCATTTAAATTCTTCGATAATTATTGAATATTATTATTCTACTTCGAACAGAATTATGTATTGATTATCTGAACTGATTTCAAATCAGTTTTCACTTCGAATTCAGTTATTCCCTGATTCCTTATTTTGATAATTTAATATATACGATGTTAAATCGAAATCGATATTTAAATCGATAACATAAATATAAAAATTCATTTATATTTTCAACTAAATATTTAAATCCATTCTAAATATTTAAAATTTAGTTGGTCGAAATCCCGGGTCATTACAATTCAATTCAATTTCAATTCGAATTCCTTTCTATTCAATTTCAATTCGAATTCATTTCTATTCAGTTTAATTCGAATTCATTTCTATTCAGTTTAATTCGAATTTCAATTCTTTTCAAAATATCAGATTTTGAAATCACTTTCGATATTCATTATAAAATGAATAAAATCGATATAAATATCGTTCACGTCAAAATGGCGTCAATCAAATCAACACGGCTTCATATATTTCTATTTTCAAATATTCTATTTCAAATATTTCCTTTCAAATATTTCTTTTTCAAAACTGGAATGAGGCCCAATCAATTACCATATAATGTTAATTATATGGATTTTCTACAACGCATGTATACAATAACAACGATGAATAATCAATCATCATCCAAATTGCATTCTACACTGTACAAGCATCAAATATAATTATTTAACGCTCATAACAGTCTGTCCATCAATCGATCGACATACAGCTAATTATTGGGACTAGTGTATGTCATATATCATCCCAATACCCGTATGGGGTTTTCAAACAATCAAACACAGATTTTATTTGTGCAGTTGGGCGATGTGTAAAATTTATCGTCCCAATCAATATCAGTCAAATGTGTGTATATAAACAAATCGTCCGATTTGTTTATTTTTATTTCATTTCATATGCACGTTAAAAATTCTATTTTTAACTATAAAATATTTTCAACTATATAAATATTTTATTTCATTTCACATCACATCACATAATCAACTACACATCAAAATCAAACAATCAAGCATACAAGCCGTCCATGGTCTGTGGACGACGGGTGTCGGGTGCTACTAAACTCCGTCTGCATCCTAGTATATAACTTAACTAGAAAAAATTAAATAAAAGTGAGGAGTTCTCACCGACTAGCTAAACCAATACACCGCGACTCTTCATATGTAGAACATCTCGCCGTGCTCGCGTTTTGTCACTTTCGTCGCCCGTGTTCACTACATATATAAAACTCATAACTTTATACTAGCATAAAAATCGCATTTTTATTTTACTCCTCATATAATAAAAATCATATTTTTTTATTATGTTATTCATATAAATATCACATCTTCTTGCTAATGTATTATATATAAAAATCAAACTTTTCTAAATCTAAAGATATAATATTTATCATGTTAAAAATATAATATTTTCTAAATTAAAGATCTAATCTTTTCTATTATAAAAATTCGATTTTTCCATCTCTAAAAATCATATGATAAAATCCAATTTTCTTTCTTATGTTATAACAAAAATCAAATCTTTCTATACATATAAAAATTTAATCTTTTCCCGTTTAAAAATCTTATCTTTATATAATTAAAAATCCCATCTTTATATGCTAATAATACAAATAAAAATCACTTCTTTAAAAACAATGCTTCATATATAAAAAAACTGATTTTAACTAATGTATGCTCACTGTTAATTTTAATTACATGGTAAAAAAAAATTACACTGTGTGTCTTCTTCTTTGTTGGTTACTGGTAAACCAAAACTGATGCTCCAAATACGTTGAACCCATTCGCTGAAACTAGGTTTGCATTCTGCACGCAGTTCGAGGTTCTGGGGCAGATCGGAGTAGCCTACGACATCCGCCCTAACGGCGCCTCCCTCTCCTGGTCACAGTGGCGAGCTCGATCAACCATAGGTGCCGGAAATCGGCTGAGAACGGCGGGGCTCTGGAGCTCGAAATCAAACACCTCGAAGCACTAGACACGATCAAACCCATTCCAATCTTAAGCCCTCACCTTCTTCTTCTATTTTTGTTTTGAAATCGTTAAATAATTCTTGGAGGATTTGGAGAAAATTCGAGATCTTTTTCTGAACATTTCGGCTGTTTGTTTTAATGAGGGCGGCAGGTTTCTGATAGTTAGGGTTAGGGTGTTTTTTATTTTATTTATATAAATATTTAATTATTATTTAATTTGAAAGCAGCTTGTTTATTGGTCTGAACCCCAATTCAAACCCAACGACTGTCGCCCCTAGCTAAATACCCCAATTCCGAACACAATGGGATATGTTTCGTAAGCCGATTCTATCGTTTCGATCAGTTTCCACCAAAATTAAAATATAATTCTTTATATATTCAGTTTAAACGCACATTTCAATTTACCGGGGCCACATACAATCTCTAAAAATTCTAGAAAAATTATTTCTAGCTTCATATTGACGATACGGTCCTAACAAAACTCATTTCATCAAATTCCGAGACCGTTTGAAAAATGGCCATTTTCCAGTTGATTAAAATTGACTGAAACTGTCAAAACATGTTTAACTTCACCACGCTCACATTTTGATTCAGAAAATTATGAATTTTGAAATCTAGCAATAATTTGACATCTCGGATCCAACAAAAGTTGTTTCGTTGAAAATCGAGGTCGTTTGCAAAACGGCTATTTTCAAGGCCTTTATATATATTAAAATATATATAAATTCCACAGTGACTTTTCTGAATTTTAAACTAGACGTAACTCTCAACTTTTAAAACGAACTCTCAGTTTCTTACATCCGTTGGAAAGATATCATCAAACAGATTCACATATTACTTGTTTCGCTCAATTCTGACTTATATCGAATTCCGTATATTCATTTGAAATTCGAAATCGAATTTTCGAACTGCAGCGCCATTTCAGGCTCGTTATATAATTAAAATAAAATTATTCGTTTTAACTTCGTTGAAAATAAATTTCCCGTCATTTTTATTTAAAATAATTAATTTTAAATATTCAAAATTCATTAAAATAATCAAAATAAAAATTTTAAACTGGCTCAGAATTTTCGGGTTGTTACAATCTCCACCACTTAAAACTTTTCGTCCCCGAAAAGGAGCGAAGCCGAAAGTTGTTTAACAAACCAACTCAACTTCCATTGTTTTCATTACGGCTTAAGTTCTTCAACTTTTAAGTTTCTAAGAACTTTTCAAATTTTTCAAAAATTTGGCTAACACCCTAAATTTCCGAAAAATTTCGCCATAACCTCCCCTGCACCGGGAGCACCGGGAAAATCCCGAAATTGCCATACAGGTCTTCTGATCTCAAAAAGAAAAAGAAAAAGCCAAGCGGCTAGCCAATCGGCTCATAAAATCATCATCACCCAAACAAAACAGTAAATTATGGTAAACATGTACCTATTTGTCGGGCAAACAATTTTATTCTTCTGCTCTAGCCTCTTTGCTATGACATGTTCAATGTAAGTACATGTATATGCAAGCAAATGCGACCAAATTTCAATACAATTCACTTTTTGGTCAATTTGGCTAAATGGTTAAAAATTTAATTAATCAAGCCATAATCAAACAACACAACCATCAATAAATTAGTTGATTATCATTTCAAATTCATAACTTTGATATTGAGTCAAAAAATCACATTTTTGATACAAAATCACAACAATCAGCCCTATCTAATTTTGGTTCTCACACCAGCCAATAGGAAATATATAGAAATTCCACCTTCGAAACTCGAACATAAATTCTGATGATGATCGATCAATCATAAAAATCATCTCCGGGCGACTACAGTGTGATCCTATATCTACCTAATATATTAAAATTTCGAATACACGTGGATCAGACGTATACGCAAAATCTATATATACTGGATAGTCCAAATCAATATAAATAAATAATCAAATACGAATAATTGGTTTAAATTTTCACAACAAAATTTGTTTTCATTTTTATTTTAAAAATATACTCTTCACACTCGTTCTAGGATACTACTGATCCTATCTCTAACGAGTCATTCCCGTCGGATGTTACTAATCCAGTTTCTGATGAATTCTTTCGTATGGTTCTAATGTGTCTTGTTCTCCAAGCTTTGTAAACCAAAGCTCTGATACCAACTGTAAAGACTCGTAACTTCCCCGGTAAGGAAAGCGCGGATAGTTCGAGAACAAGCCACAACAGAACGCGGACGGGAGAACATTTCATTGTATATTACAACAATTCATCAGAATACAAGAATATACAGAGTATGAATCAATATTACACATTTATCAAATACCAGAGATTACAATAAATTACATAGCAGTGGAAAATAATACAATACACAACTGAAGGAGATTTACGGATACAAAGCTTTCCGGATATCATTCCAGCTGTAACCAGGATCCTGTGAATATAAATCTGCAAAACCAAAACTACTAGCTGCTCGTGTCAAAAATAAGGGCACCCAGAGTTTAGGTTAAAACAATAAACTCCAGGTCAGTCATGGGACTGGTGTGGGAACTAAAACAGTTATTAATCTTTATTTTAAAGTTAGATAAATCAAGGGACCACGCCGTATAACACGGAACGGGTTTCCTCCCATTAACACCAGTGCATAAAACAAACTGATTTTAACTAATGTATGCTCACTGTTAATTTTAATTACATGGTAAAAAAAATTACACTGTGCGTCTTCTTCTTTGTTGGTTACTGGTAAACCAAAACTGATGCTCCAAATATGTTGAACCCATTCGCTGAAACTAGGTTTGCATTCTGCACGCAGTTCGAGGTCCCTGGGGCAGATCGGAGTAGCCCACGACATCCGCCCTAACGGCGCCTCCCTCCCCTGGTCACGGCGGCGAGCTCGATCAGCCATAGGTGCTGGAAATCGGCTGAGAACGGCGGGGCTCTGGAGCTCGAAATCACACACCTCGAAGCACTAGACACGATCAAACCCATTCCAATCTGAAGCCCTCACCTTCTTCTTTTATTTTTGTTTTGAAATCGTTGAATAATTCTTGGAGGATTTGGAGAAAATTCGAGATCTTTTTCTGAACATTTCAGCCGTTTGTTTTAATAAGGGCGGCGGGTTTCTGATAGTTAGGGTTAGGGTGTTTTTTTTATTTATATAAATATTTAATTATTATTTAATTTGAAAGAAGCGTGTTTATTGGTCTGTACCCCAATTCAAACCCAACGACTGTCGCCCCTAGCTAAATACCCCAACTCCGAACACAAAGGGATATGTTTCGTAAGCTGATTCTATCGTTTCGATCAGTTTCCGCCAAAATTAAAATATAATTCTTTATATATTCAGTTTAAACGCACATTTCAATTTACCGGGGCCACATATAATCTCTAAAAATTCTAGAAAAATTATTTCTAGCTTCATATTGATGATACGGTCCTAACAAAACTAATTTCGTCAAATTCCGAGACCGTTTGAAAAATGGCCATTTTCCAGTCGATTAAAATTGACTGAAACTGTCAAAACACGTTTAACTTTGCCACGCTCACATATTGATTTAGAAAATTATGAATTTTGAAATCTAGCAATAATTTAACATCCCGGATCCAACAAAAGTGGTTTCGTTGAAAATCGAGATCGTTTGCAAAACGACTATTTTCAAGGCCTTTATATATATTAAAATATATATAAATTCCACAGCGACTTTTCTGAATTTTAAACTAGACGTAACTCGCAACTTTTAAAACGAACTCTCAGTTTCTTACATCTGTTGGAAAGATATCATCAAACAGATTCACATATTTCTTGTTTCGCTCAATTCTGACTTATATCGAATTCTGTATATTCATTTGAAATTCGAAATCGAATTTTCGAACTGCAGCGCCATTTCAGGCTCGTTATATAATTAAAATAAAATTATTCGTTTTAACTTCGTCGAAAATAAATTTCCCATTGTTTTTATTTAAAATAATTAATTTTAAATATTAAAAATTCATTAAAATAATCAAAATAAAAATTTTAAACTGGCTCAGAATTTTCGGGTTGTTACAGTCACCCAAGAACAGGATGAACTGAAGGCACAATTTCTATAAATAGAAAAAGTCCTTGCACTCTACTCCGTCTTCGGTTATCTTTATATAATCTGATTCGCAACGCTACTGCCAATACAGAGTGGTTCTTCGGATAATAATCCAACCGGTCTCTCCATATTGACAACGATGGTCAAAAACTTTGATAGTCTGTGATTTAACTATCGAATAAAAACAAGTGTTTTCGATAGTCGATGATTTAACTATCGAAGAAAACAAGTGTTCATCCAGTTATCAAACAATCACTGAGCCCTTAATTAATATTCCATTAATTAAATCACTTCTCTTTTTCTTTATCAATATTTGTTAACCAAATATTTTCAATAACCATATTGACCTTTCTTTATTTTCTATACTTAGGAAATATTTATTATTCTATTTCCACGCTTACATTTATTTGGGTTAAAACGAATGTTGTGTAAAACATCGTTACGACAACCCAAATACTATATTCAACTAACTCTTATTCAACATTGATCTTCGAGCCTGGAATGTTACTATTTATTTGTTAATAATGAAATCAATCAAGTTGGGGTATAACTACCTCTCAGACCTTGACTGAATAACATTTATAACGTCAAAACAGATATGACTACTTACTCGAATAATCAATAACATACAACTACTTCTTCACCTTTAAACACGTATACTGAAATGACCCGAACTTCCCCGGTCTCCGAAGAGAAGAGAAAGAACGAATTGTTTTGAGAACACGACAAAATAGAACGCAAACAGAAGAACATTTCATTGTATATTACAACAATTATCAGAATACAAGAATATACAGAGTATAAATGAATAAATACTACACAGAAATATCAGAGATTTAAATTACATTTAAATACATCGCTGCGGAAAATAATACAATACATAACTAGAAGAGATATACGAATACAAAGCTTTCCGGATATCATTCCAGCTGTAAACCAGGATCCTGTGAATATAAATCTGCAAAACCAAAACTACTAGCTGCCCGTGTCAAAATAAGGGCACCCAGAGTTTAGGTTAAAACAATAAACTCCAGGTCAGTCATGTGACTGGTGTGAGAACTAAAACAGTTAATCTTTATTTTTAAAGCTCGGTAAATCAAGGGACCACGCCGTATAACACGGAACGGGTTTCCTCCCAAGAATACCAGTGCATAAAACAAACAGCGCAATGCTAAATAGAGAAAAATGAAGCTGTTATAAGACCCAGGTCCTATCACACAATGCAACGCAAGCCGGGGATAGGGTTTTCCCTTATAACAGCCAAAGAATGCTTGATACGTTTTAAAACAAATCATTTGATACTATTATCAGTGTATAGTGTATAAAACAATCTTCGAGTCATAAGTATCAATCATAGGCGGCATGGGTACCATATATCATGTCGCCATACTAGTTCTACAATTAAAACCGCAAAATCACGTATTTGGAAATTGGATTTCCATCTATGAACCGAGGCCAGGGATCGTCCTCTACCGATTCGAGACAATCTAGCCCACGTCTCCGAAACAGCAGCAACTGCCCCTTGGAGCGACATGGCCGGTCCACACGGAGTGGATATAGTGCCTGAACAATACGTCTCTCCTCCCTATGGGGCGTAAATGAGCCAACCAATGACTCCATCGGACCCGGATCGTCCGATCAAACCGAGGCGCCTCCCAACAGCAACAACCACATAAGTCAAACTCGTCAGGGCGTGTAAAACCACTGACGCCACTTCTAGTTAGAAAGAAACGCATGTCCTCCCTGAGGTCCCCTCCCGTTTTTGGTTCATACCGGGTGTGAAACTCGCGAAGTAACGTTACACAAAGCTACGCCACAAAGGCCGTGCTTTGATCATCAACAACAAGACTCTGCTTTTCAACCGAAGCCTTGATCATTTGCCACTTAGGAATGCCACACAGGCAATTCACTCCATGCGTTTAATATCCATCAATATATAACCCCTGAGCTCGTACGTCTCAGAGAAGGGCGTTAAGCAAGAGAATAAATTCTCCGCCGCCAAACAGATATATATTTAATAGAAATCAATCACACAGACTAAAATCCAATGTTAGACACACAGTCCATTTACAAGTTCGTTCTGGGTCTGAACGAAACCGGAGGCACCTAGTACCCCACATATCCATCGATCTCCAAGTACGTCTGGACGATCACCAACTGTTTCCATCTTCTTGGGTGTACATCCCAATCAAATCATCAGTAACCACCCAAATGACGTGAAGACCTCCGGTCTTCGACCACCGTCTTCATCTTCGACTTATTGTCGTATCAGTTATTCAGAATGGGATAAACCCGGTCTTTCCGAATAACTCGCGTATAATAAAAACAAGTATTACACAAACACAACATACGCCTCATTCCAATTCATCAGTTACTAACCATAAATTAACAAGTGAATAATTCCCCAAATATTAACCCCAAAGGCCGAAACCAACATCAGATCAATATCCAGAAAACCATTCTGCTTAGCTAACCGACAGTTAGTTTCTAAATTTCACATTCATAGGGAAAGGTTCCCATTAATTTTATCAAAGATAAATCCCTTGAATTTATTCTTTAATCTTCTTTTGAATTTCGATTCAACTAGTCGGGATTAACGAACCTTACCGAAGTAATCATTTGTTTTAATTTCCCAATCCCAACCTATTCATCCCATGAAGTAAAACTGGTTATACTTCATATCTAACACTACGGTGTTATCGGTAAATTCAATTACCATTTCACGTTCAAATCTAATTAAAGATTTAACTAATGCCTGGAGCAAAACTGGTGATACTCCATCCTCGATCATTTCAATCTAATTAAAGATTCATTAAAACTCCACTTAGTTTTAATCTGTGACTGGGTTAAAGAATCAGTGTCATTTAAAACACAGTTCACGATAAACCCAAAATCACATCACATTTCAATCAGTCCCTAACCGTGAATTAGCAAGCGAGCAATTCCCTCAGTATTAACCCCGAAGGCCGAAACCAACATCAGATCAATACCTCTGAAACCATTCAAATTAACTAATCTCCAGTTAGTTTCTGATTTTCTTAACTTCTTTGGGTCTAAGAACAGTATTATTGAAGATACCGTTCACGTGAACCCAAAATCACATTTCATTAATTATCGGGTTAAAGAACAAGTGTTATTTAAAACACCGTTCACGATAAACCCAAGAATCAATTCGAATTCAATTCCAATTAAATATTATTTAACTGGTACACTTCATTAAATCCAAATAAAAGATTTATTCTTTTTCTCAACTGGGCTTAAGAATAGTGTTGATGAAGACACCATTCACGACAAACCCCAAATCACATTTGATATTAAATACAAGGCTCTGAATAGAAAATATATCGGCTTATATTCAATATCAAATTCTACGACTAACAAATGTCGTATTGGAAATAACGATATAAATATATATCTTTCAAATTTCCATAACAACATCTGTATAATCACGAATTCCAACATCGAAATAATCCAAAGACAATTTCGATTCAAATCCATTCCAATTCAATTATTGGAAATTCTGGTTATATTTCAAAACCATTTCAAATTCACTTTATTTATATAAAAATAAATAGAATTGTAGTTCTGGTTCAAAACTAGTTCATTTCGATAAAAATCTATTTTTATCTTTTCAAATATGGAGTTTTTCATCCCAATTTTTCCCAAATCATTTCTTATGATTTTACACAAATTATTACTATTTTTAATAATTTTATCAGGGCCCGTACAGTCGATTTCCATCAACGGCCATCGAACTGCACTTACAGCGACCTTTTTCAAATTTGATTTGGAAATAATTCCAAATCCAACCGTTAGATTTCTAATTTCTAATAATCGTTAGAAAGCTCTTTTCGATACAAACCAAATGGTTCCGATTTTAGGAGAATCCGACGGTCGGATCTCCCGTAATATCCGTTCGAAGTCAATGGTCGAAATTCGCGAACTGCCGCGGTGCGGCGCGTTTTATTCTGGCCATTATATTATATATATAATATATATAATATATACTTCGTCGATTTCAATTCAAAACATGCTTTATAAATCGTTTTAAATTCATTTTCAAAACGGTTTCAACTTCATATTCAATTTCAAATCAAAATTGAATAATCCAATATAAATTTGTTTTAAATTCATTTCAAATCGATTTCAATTCAAATTGATTTCTAATTCGATTTCAGTTCGTTTTCAATTCAATTCAATTTCAATTCGAATTCATTTATATTCAATTTCAATTCGAATTCATTTATATTCAATTTAAATTCGAATTCATTTATATTCAATTTCAATTCGATTTCCTTTATATTCAATTTCAATTCGAATTCCTTTATATTCAATTTAATTCGAATTTCAATTCTTTTCAAAATAATTCGAATTTCAATTCTTTTCAAAATAACAGATTTTGAAATCACTTTCGATATTCATTATAAAATGGATAAAATCGATATAAATATCGTTCACGTCAAAATGGCGTCAATCTAATCAACACGGCTTCATATATTTTTATTTTCAAATATTCTCTTTCAAATATTTCTATTTCAAATATTTCTTTTTCAAATATTTCTTTTTCAAATATTTCTATTTCAAATATTTCTTTTTCAAATATGGAATGAGGCCCAATCAATTACCATACAATGTTAATTATATGGCTTTTCTACCACACATGTATACAATAACAACGATGAATAATCAACCATCATCCAAAGTGCATTCTACACTGTATAAGCATCGAATATAAATATTTAACGCTTATAACAGTCTGTCAATCGATCGATCGACATACAACTAAACCATCGGGATTAGTGTACGTCAAATATCATCCCAATACCCGTGTGGGGTTTCAAACAATCAAACACAGATTTTATTTGTGCAGTTGGGCGATGTGTGAAATTTATCGTCCCAATCAATATCAGTCAAATGTGTGTATATAAACAAATCGTCCGATTTGTTTATTTTTATTTCGTTTCATGTACACGTTAAAAATTCTATTTTTAACTATAAAATATTTTCCACTATAAAATATTTTATTTCAACTATATAAATATTTTATTTCATTTCACATCACATCACACAATCAACTACACATCAAAATCAAACAAACAAGCATACAAGCCGTCCATGGTCTGTGGACGACGGGTGTTACTAAACACCATCTGCATCCTAGTATATATTTCAACTAGAAAAATAAATTAAAGGTGAGAAATTCTCACCGAATAGCTAATCCAACGCCACGACTCTTCTTAGGTAGAAATCTTCTCCTTTTCGCCTTTTGTCACTTTCGTTGTCCGCTTTCACTACATATATAAAAATCACATTTTTACTTCGCTATTCAATATATAAAAATCGAATTTTTACTTTGCTATTCAATATATAAAAATCGAATTTTTACTTCGCTATTCAATATATAAAAATCGAATTTTTACTTTGCTATTCAATATATAAAAATCGAATTTTTACTTTGCTATTCAATATATAAAAATCAAATTTTTATCTTCACTTCATATATATAAAAATCGTATTTTTATCGCTACTTCTTATACAAAAATCTTGCCTTCCTATGATTAAAAATCTCGCCTTTCATAATATAAAAACCTGATTTTAAAACTAATTATTTTAAGTTAAAAATAAACAAAAACTGAAAACTTTAAACAAATCAAAATAAAATAATAAGGGAAAACTTACAGTCATCCAACGGGGAGGGGGTGTTGCGATTGAAGAAGGGGACGGGGAGCTCGCTAGTCAGTCGCAGGAGGGGGTGGACTTCAGGGTAGCGCAGGTCAAGGGGAGGTGTGGGTGGTGGGTCGGGTGGCGGGGTAAGGCGCGGCTAGGCGCAGGCGGGCCCAGGGGTGGCTGACATCGCGGTTTAGGGGGGGTAACGGCCAAACCAAAAGGGGGAAATAGAGGAACAGGCGCGGATGAGAGAGGTGGAAGGGGAGAGCGGTCGATGGAGATCGGGGCAGGGCGTGGTGGTGGCGATAGCGTCCGTCGCGTGGAGGAGGAGCGCGTCTTTTTTTTTTGTTTCGGTCTGAGAAAGTTACAGATTGGAGGGAGAGGGATAAGGGAGAGAGAGAGTGAATTATATAATTTATATTTATTTTATTTTCAAAAAGGTACCTTTTATTTCGACCTCAAAATCGAACCCACCGACTGTCGTCCACAGCTAATTACCCCCATTCCGGACACAATGGGATGTGTATCGTAGGCTGATTCGATCGTTTCGATCAGTTTTCGTCAAAATCAAAATATAACTCTATATATTGAATTTGAACGCGCATTCCAATTTACTGGGGCCACATACTAACTCGAAAAATCCAAAAAATATATTTTCTAGCTTCGTATTGATGATACGGTCCTAACAAAACTAGTTTCGTCGAATTCTGAGATCGTTTGAAAAATGGCCATTTTCCAGTCGATTAAAATCAACTGAAACTGGTCAAACGCGTTTTCTTTTGCCACGCTCACATATTGATTCGAAAAATTATGAAATTTGGAATCTAGCAATAACTTTACGTCACGGACCCAACAAAAGTGGTTTCGTCGAAATCCGAGGTCGTTTGCAAAATTTCCATTTTTAAGGGCTTGAATTCCACACCGACTATTCAGAATTTTTAACTGGACGTATCTTTTGATTCCCGCTATGAAATCTTGATTTTTTCGGATTCGTTGGAAAGATATTCTAGATTAGATTCAAATATTTTTGGTTTCACTAAAATCCGGTTTATTTTGCACCCGGTACATTCATTTGAAGTTTGAAATCGAATTATCGAACCACCGCGTCGTTTTCAATTCCTTTTATAAATTTAAATAAATATTTATATTCTAACGACGATCTATATACTATATACGTTCGAATTCTATTCAAAATAAATTTCTCGTCGATATTATTTAAAATAATTCATTTTAAATAATCAAAATTGCCAATTTTAAAATTTTAAACTGGCCCAGTATTCCGGGTTATTACAATCTCCCCCACTTAAAACTTTTCGTCCCCGAAAAGGAATGAAGCCGAAAGTTGTTTAATAATTCAACTCAACTTTCACTATTTTCACTACGGCTTAAGTTCTTCAACTTTTCAGTTTCTAAGAACTTTTCAAATTTTTCAAAATTTTGGCTAACACCCTAAATTTTCAAAAAATTTCGCCATAACCTCCTCTGCATCGGGAGCACGAGAAAATCCCGAAATTGCCATACAGGCCCTCTGATCTCAAAAAGAAAAAGAAATAGCCAAGCGGCTCATAAAATAATCATCACCCAAACAAAACAGTAAATTATGATAAACATGTACCTATTTGTCGGGCAAACAAATTTTATTCTCTGCTCTAGCCTCCTTGCTATGACCCGTTCAATGTAAGTACATGTATATGCAAGCAAATGCGACCAATTTTCAATATAATTCACTTTTTGGTATAATTTGGCAATATGGTTCAAATTTTAATAAATCAACCAATAATCAACAACACAAACATCAATCAATTAGTTGGTTATCATTTCAAAGGCATAACTTTGATACATAGTCAGAAATCGGTTTTTGATGCAAAATCACAACAAAAAGCCCTATCTAGCTTCGGTTTTCACACCAGTCTAATGGAAATATAGAAATCTCACTTTCGTTACTCGAAAATAAATACTGGAGACAGTGCCCCATCACCAGAATTATCCCCGGGCAACTAGAGTATGATTCTATAACTATCCAGTATATTAAAACTTCGAATACACGTTTGCAAGACGCATATGTAAAATCTTTATATATCGGATTGTCCAAATTCATTTAAATAAATAATCAAATACGAATAGTTGATTTAAAATTTCAAAACAAAATTCGTTTTCATTTTTAAAATATACTCTTCACACTCGTTCTAGGATACTACTGATCCTATCTCTAACGAGTCATTCTAATTGGATATTACTAATCCAATATCTGATGAATTCTTTCATTTGGTTCTAATGTGTCTTGTTCTCTAGCTTTGTAAACCAAATCTCTGATACCACGCTGAAACGACCCGAACATCCCCGGTCTCCGAAGAGAAGAGAAAGAACGAATTGTTTTGAGAACACGACAAAATAGAACGCAGACGGAAGAACATTTCATTGTATATTACAAAAATTATCAGAATACAAGAATATACAGAGTATAAATGAATAAATACTACACAGAAATATCAGAGATTTAAATTACATTTAAATAGATCGCAGCGGAAAATAATACAATACACAACTAGAAGAGATATACGGATACAAAGCTTTCCGGATATCATTCCAGCTATAAACCAGGATCCTGCGAATATAAATCTGCAAAACCAAAACTACTAGCTGCCCGTGTCAAAATAAGGGCACCCAGAGTTTAGGTTAAAACAATAAACTCCAGGTCAGTCATGTGACTGGTGTGAGAACTAAAAAAGTTAATCTTTATTTTTAAAGTTCGGTAAATCAAGGGACCACGCCGTATAACACGGAACGAGTTTCCCCCCAAGAATACCAGTGCATAAAACAAACAGCGCAATGCTAAATAGAGAAAAATGAAGCTGTTATAAGACCCATGTCCTATCACACAATGCAACGCAAGCCGGGGGATAGGGTTTTCCCTTATAACAGCCAAAGAATGCTTGATACGTTTTAAAACAAATCATTTGATACTATTATCAGTGTATAGTGTATAAAACAATCTTCAAATCATAAGTATCAATCATAGGCGGCATGGGTACCATATATCATGTCGCCATACTAGTTCTACAATTAAAACCGCAAAATCACGTATTTGGAAATTGGATTTCCATCTATGAACCGAGGCCAGGGATCGTCCTCTACCGATTCGAGACAATCTAGCCCATGTCTCTGGAACAGCCGCAACTGCCCCTTGGAGCGACAGGGCCGGTCCACACGGAGTGGATTATAGTGCCTGAACAATATGTCTCTCCGCCCTATGGGGCGTAAATGAGCCAACCAATGACTCCATCGGACCCGGATCGTCCGATCAAACCGAGGCGCCTTGCAACAGCAACAACCACATAAGTCAAACTCGTCAGGGCGTGTAAAACCACTGACGCCACTTCTAGCTAGAAAGAAACGCATGTCCTCCCTGAGGTCCGCTCCCGTTTTTGGTTCATACCGGGTGTGAAACTCGCGAAGTAACGTTACACAAAGCTACGCCACAAAGGACGTGCTTTGATCATCAACAACAAGACTCTGCTTTTCAACAGAAGCCTTGATCATTTGCTACTTAGGCAAGCCACACAGGCAATTCACTACATGCGTTTGATATTCATCAATATATCACCCCTGAGCTCGTACGTCTTAGAGAAGGGCGTTAAGCAAGTGAATAAATTCTCCGCCGCCAAACAGATATATATTTAATAGAAATCAATCACACAGACTAAAATACAATGTTAGACACACAGTCCATTTACAAGTTCGTTCTGGGTCTGAACGAAACCGGAGGCACCTAGTACCCCGCATATCCATCGATCTCCAAGTACGTCTGGACGATCACCAACTGTTTCCATCTTCTTGGGTGTACATCCCAATCAAGATCATCAGTAATCACCCAAACGACGTGAAGACCTCCGGTCTTCGACCACCGTCTTCATCTTCGACTTATCGTCGTATCAGTTATTCAGAATGGGATAAACCCGGTCTTTCCGAATAACTCGCGTATATTAAAAACAAGTGTTACACAAACACAACATACGCCTCATTCCAATTCATCAGTTACTAACCGTAAATTAACAAGAGAATAATTCCCCAAATATTAACCCCGAAGGCCGAAACCAACATCAGATCAATATCCAGAAAACCATTCTGCTTAGCTAACCGACAGTTAGTTTCTAAATTTCACATTCATAGGGAAAGGTTCCCATTAATTTTATCAAAGATAAATCCCTTGAATTTATTCTTTAATCTTCTTTTGAATTTCAATTCAACTAGTCGGGATTAACGAACCTTACCGAAGTAATCATTTGTTTTAATTTCCCAATCCCAACCTATTCATCCCATGAAGTAAAACTGGTTATACTTCATATCTGACACTACGGTGTTATCGGTAAATTCAATTACCATTTCACGTTCAAATCTAATTAAAGATTTAACTAACGCCTGGAGCAAAACTGGTGATACTCCATCCTTGATCATTTCAATCTAATTAAAGATTCATTAAAACTCCACTTAGTTTTAATCTATGACTGGGTTAAAGAATCAGTGTCATTTAAAACACGGTTCACGATAAACCCAAAATCACATCACATTTCAATCAGTCCCTAACCGTGAATTAGCAAGCGAGCAATTTCCTAAGTATTAACCCCGATGGCCGAAACCAACATCAGATCAATACCTCTGAAACCATTCAACTTAACTAATCTCCAGTTAGTTTCTGATTTTCTTAACTTCTTTGGGTCTAAGAACAGTATTATTGAAGATACCGTTCACGACAACCCAAAATCACATTTGATTAATTATCGGGTTAAAGAACAAGTGTTATTTAAAACACCGTTCATGATAAACCCAAGAATCAATTCGAATTCAATTCCAATTAAATATTATTTAACTGGTACACTTCATTAAATCTAAATAAAAGATTTAATCTTTTTCTCAACTGGGCTTAAGAATAGTGTTGATGAAGACACCATTCACAACAAACCCCAAATCACATTTGATATTAAATACAAGGCTCTGAATAGAAAATATATCGGCTTATATTCAATATCAAATTCTACGACTAACAAATGTCGTATTGGAAATAACGATATAAATATATATCTTTCAAATTTCCATAACAACATCTGTATAATCACGAATTCCGACATCGAAATAATCCAAAGACAATTTCGATTCAAATCCCTTCCAATTCAATTATTGGAAATTCTGGTTATATTTCAAAACCATTTCAAATTCACTTTATTTATTTAAAAATAAATAGAATTATAGTTCAAGTTCAAAACTAGTTCATTTCGATAAAAATCTATTTTTATCTTTTCAAATATGGAGTTTTTCATCCCAATTTTTCCCAAATCATTTCTTATGATTTTACACAAATTATTACTATTTTTAATAATTTTATCAAGGCCCGTACAGTCGATTTCCATCAACGGCCATCGAACTGCACTTGCAACGACCTTTTTCAAATTTGATTTGGAACTAATTCCAAATCCAACCGTTAGATTTCTAATTTCTAATAATCGTTAGAAAGCTCTTTTCGATACGAACCCAACGGTTCCTGTTTTAAGAGAATCCGACGGTCGGATCTCCCGTAATATCCGTTCGAAGTCAATGGTCGAAATTCGCAAACTGCCGCGGCGCGGCGCGTTTTATTCAGGCCATTATATTATATATATAATATATACTTCGTCGATTTCAATTCAAAACATGCTTTATAAATCGTTTTAAATTCATTTTCAAAACGGTTTCAACTTCATATTCAATTTCAAATCAAAATTGAATATTCCAATATAAATTCGTTTTAAATTCATTTCAAATCGATTTCAATTCAAATTGATTTCTAATTCGATTCCAGTTCGTTTTCAATTCAATTCAATTTCAATTCGAATTCATTTATATTCAATTTCAATTCGAATTCATTTATATTCAATTTAAATTCAAATTCATTTATATTCAATTTCAATTCGAATTCCTTTATATTCAATTTCAATTCGAATTCCTTTATATTCAATTTAATTCGAATTTCAATTCTTTTCAAAATAATTCGAATTTCAATTCTTTTCAAAATAACAGATTTTGAAATCACTTTCGATATTCATTATAAAATGGATAAAATCGATATAAATATCGTTCACGTCAAAATGGCGTCAATCTAATCAACACGGCTTCATATATTTTTATTTTCAAATATTCTCTTTCAAACATTTCTATTTCAAATATTTCTTTTTCAAATATTTCTTTTTCAAATATTTCTATTTCAAATATTTCTTTTTCAAATATGGAATGAGGCCCAATCAATTACCATATAATGTTAATTATATGGATTTTCTACCACACATGTATACAATAACAACGATGAATAATCAACCATCATCCAAAGTGCATTCTACACTTTATAAGCGTAGAATATAAATATTTAACGCTTATAACAGTCTGTCAATCAATCGATCGACATACAACTAAACCATCGGGATTAGTGTACGTCAAATATCATCCCAATACCCGTGTGGGGTTTCAAACAATCAAACACAGATTTTATTTGTGCAGTTGGGCGATGTGTGAAATTTATCGTCCCAATCAATATCAGTCAAATGTGTGTATATAAACAAATCGTCTGATTTGTTTATTTTTATTTCATTTCATATACACGTTAAAAATTCTATTTTTAACTATAAAATATTTTCCACTATAAAATATTTTATTACAACTATATAAATATTTTATTTCATTTCACATCACATCACACAATCAACTACACATCAAAATCAAACAAACAAGCATACAAGCCGTCCATGGTCTGTGGACAACGGGTGTTACTAAACACCATCTGCATCCTAGTATATATTTCAACTAGAAAAATAAATTAAAGGTGAGAAATTCTCACCGAATAGCTAATCCAACGCCACGACTCTTCTTAGGTAGAAATCTTCTCCTTTTCGCCTTTTGTCACTTTCGTTGTCCGCTTTCACTACATATATAAAAATCACATTTTTATTTCGCTATTCAATATATAAAAATCGAATTTTTACTTTGCTATTCAATATATAAAAATCGAATTTTTACTTCGCTATTCAATATATAAAAATCGAATTTTTACTTTGCTATTCAATATATAAAAATCGAATTTTTACTTTGCTATTCAATATATAAAATTCGAATTTTTATCTTCACTTCATATATATAAAAATCGTATTTTTATCCCTACTTCTTATACAAAAATCTCGCCTTCCTATGATTAAAAACCTCGCCTTTCATAATATAAAAACCTAATTTTAAAACTAATTATTTTAAGTTAAAAATAAACAAAAACTGAAAACTTTAAACAAATCAAAATAAAATAATAAGGGAAAACTTACAGTCATCCAACGGGGAGGGGGTGTTGCGATTGAAGAAGGGGACGGGGTGCTCGCTAGTCAGTCGCAGGAGGGGGTGGACTTCAGGGTAGCGCAGGTCAAGGGGGAGGTGCGGGTGGTGGGTCAGGTGGCGGGGGAAGGCGTGTCTAGGCGCAGGCGGGCCCAGAGGTGGCTGACATCGCGGTTTAGGGGGGTAACGGCAAAACCAAAAGGGGGAAAGAGAGGAACAGGCGTGGAGGAGAGAGGTGGAAGGGGAGAGCGGTCGATGGAGATCGGAGCAGGGCGTGGTGGTGGCGATGGCGTCCGTTGCGTGGAGGAGGAGCGCGTCTTTTTTTTCTTCTTCTGAATGAATTAGAAACGGGGGGGGGGGGGGGGGGTTATATGAGATATTTATATTATTTTTATATTATTTAATTTCAAAAAGTTGACTTTTTATTTCGACCTCAAAATCGAACCCACCGACTGTCGTCCACAGCTAATTACCCCCATTCCGAACACAATGGGATGTGTATCGTAGGCTGATTCGATCGTTTCGATCAGTTTTCGTCAAAATCAAAATATAACTCTATATATTGAATTTGAACGCGCATTCCAATTTACTGGGGCCACATACTAACTCGAAAAATCCCAGAAAAATATTTTCTAGCTTCGTATTGACGATACGGTCCTAACAAAACTAGTTTCGTCGAATTCTGAGATCGTTTGAAAAATGGCCATTTTCCAGTCGATTAAAATCAACTGAAACTGGTCAAACGCGTTTTCTTTTGCCACGCTCACATATTGATTCGAAAAATTATGAAATTTGGAATCTAGCAATAACTTTACATCACGGACCCAACAAAAGTGGTTTCGTCGAAATCCGAGGTCGTTTGCAAAATTTCCATTTTTAAGGGCCTGAAATCCACAGCGACTATTCAGAAGTTTCAACTGGACGTATCTTTTGATTCCCGCAATGAAATCTTGATTTTTTCGGATTTGTTGGAAAGATATTCTAGATTAGATTCAAATATTTTTGGTTTCACTAAAATTCGGTGTATTTTGCATCCGGTTTGAAATCGAATTATCGAACTACCGCGTCTTTTTCAATTCCTTTTATAAATATAAATAAATATTTATATTCTAACGACGATCTATATACTATATACGTTCGAATTCTATTCAAAATAAATTTCTCGTCGATATTATTTAAAATAATTCATTTTAAATAATCAAAATTCACTAAAATTGCCAATTTAAAAATTTTAAACTGGCCCAGATTTCCGGGTTATTACATATACACTTTCTCTTTCTATTCTTACTAGATTTTATTCCTAGTTTTCCTTTTTGATTATACTATTCTATTTCTAATGTTCGTTTCCTTATCGACTTCTATATATATTGATATATAGATTACTAACTATCAAATTATCTTAAAAATATTCTAACTCCTTAAATTCCCGGAAAAATTCGCCATAACCTCCTTTGTACCGGGAGCTTCGGGATATTTCTAATAGCCTCCCATGGCCCTCATCAATCCAAAAAGAAAAAGAAAAGCCAAGCGGCCAGCCGATACGGCGCATAAAATCTCATATGGAAATTAAATACGTACCTTTTTGTCAGGCATTCTATTTATATACCTTCTAACACTTTATTCCAAACCTGTCTCCTGTATATTTATACCTGTCCAATCTATTTTAACTATACCAATCGTTTTAACTAAATTTGTTAAATAAATTTGTTACTTAACTCTTCAGTCTATTTCACCTTCATATTTGAACATGACATATTCAAATATATTTTAACTTGCATATTAACGAATTCTAATTATACTCATAATCTCGTTTCCTTATCGACTTCTTATTCAAATTCCAATTCAATTCTATTTGAATTCTCTTTATTTAAACTTCATTTGTATTTTATTTTCAAATTTTATAGTTTAAAGTCCATTTGAATTCTATATTCAAATTCTATTTGAATTCTCTGCATTATTTATAAACAACGTTTATAACTTCACTTAAAATCCCCCCATTATATATTTATAAACAAAGTTTATAAATTCAATTCAAATCCCACATTTTTCATTTATAAACGAAGTTTATAAATTCAATTCAAATCCCACATTTTCATTTATAAACAAAGTTTATAAATTTAATTACTTGTTTTATATATCTTCAAAACAAGTTAATATTTTCTATAGTTTATTTAAAATTCAAATTCTATTTATAAATATAGAATTCCCTTTTTAAATCTCAAATACCCTTTTTCGATATTTTTATAAATCAATATTCAAGCCCCAGTGATATTTTAAATAATCAAATTAACCAATTTTCAATCATTTGAGTTTTAACACATCATATATGAATATATATGAAATCAAACAAACAACAACAGATAATATATTTTTGAGGAATCCAGTTGGATTCCTCCAACCTGTTTTCCTGCATCCACAGACGTTAGTCAACATAGTAATACCCATCCTGCTTCGAGGCAGGGTATCGCGGTATGAAGGTCATCCACTATCATAGCGTGGGGGCGTATAGGGTAATCATTCGCTAATGAAACCGCGAGCATCCGCTAATGGTACTACGAGAATCCAACCAATCATCAACCCAATATATATATATATATCCTAAATAACTAATATATATTTTAAAACAATCAGACAGCATTCAAACAAGCATAGAAAATTATTTTTAACTATATAAAAATAATTTCTAAATAAATGGTGAGTGAGGTTTACTCACCAGGGCTTTTATTTGCGATCCATTCTGATTTCAAATTCTTAAATGTTGAATTATGAATCTCAGAGCTACGCCTTTCTCGACTGATTCCACTCGATAATATCTTGTATATATCTAATGAAATATTCCTTAGTTAGTAAAATTTTACGCATTTGGATTAAACTAATTTAATCCTAACTGATCTACTAATTTAATTCTAATTAGTATGCCGATTAAATTCTAATCCATATACTAATTAAATTCTAATCCATTACTAATTAAATTCTAATCCATTACTAATTAAATTCTAATCCATTACTAATTAAATTCTAACAAATATGTAAATTTAAATCCTATCAATATGTTAATTTAAATCCTAACAATTAAAACATTAAGTAACAAATTTTAAATTAAATTACCTTGATATTTTTCATGTTTGCGCCTACAGGAAATCAACGTCCCCTTCTTCTTACCGAAACCCTACAGACCATCACGCACCTGATAACATCCATGTCGGTCTCCCCTCATGCCACCAGAAGATCATCAGACAACTTTGTACTGATCTCCTCTCCTATCACTATCGATCCTTCCAGGTCTGACCCCTTAAATCGTGATTTTGACTTGCTCAAACCCACCTCCATTTGATCACGACAGTCCCTGCCATCGCGCCTTCTACCACAGATGCTCGAACCCTCCTCTTTCGCTGCCACTAAGTGAGCACGTCTTTCAGAACTCCTTGCCACCCTTGAATCAATTTACGATATCGCCAATACCCAAATTAGTTGTTGCGCTAGCTCGAATGCTATTCGAAGTTGCTCGCGTCGCACCTGACTGGAAGGCCCTCGAAATGAAATCAGAGTCTTGACGGATTAGGTCCAGATTCCCTAGTTCCTTTTGATTATCTGAAGTCTTTCCGATTTTAACTAGAGGCCCCATTTTTGTTTTCTAAGTATCCGATTTAGGTATAAATAAGAGGGAAGTGGCGGTCCTTTTAATTGATGTTTCAGATTTTAGTTTGTGGCAAATAAAGGAAGCACGGTTTCCTTTGGCTTGTGGAAGACAAGGGAGGCACCGTGATGTTTGATTTGTGGAAGACAAGGGAGGCACCGTGTTTTGTTTTGGTCCACCAACAAAAAGGATTTAATTTAAATTTGAATCAACCAATATGATTTAATAAATTAAATTATTCTGTTGATTTCAAACTTCTATTCGAACACAAAAATAAGTCTGCCTAGGGCTAAACCATTATGCTAAACACACTGGTACGGGTTTCAAACCCCTATTCGATCATCTGGAGATGATATAAATTTAAATCAATATAAATTGAACTCAAAACAATATATTCTTTGAAAATAAATAAATATTATTATTCTAATTTCAAACAGAAGTTTGCGTTGATTATCTGAATTGTTTCTAATTCAATTTTAACTTCAAATTCAGTTATTCATCGATTTCGTATTCTGATAATTTAATATATTTAATATTAAATCAAAATTGATTATTAAATTGATAACTTAATATAAAAATTCCATTTATATTTATACACCCAATATTTAAATCCATATTAAATATTTAAAAATTAACCCATAAGGATCCGGGTCATTACAATCTTCCCCACTTAAAATAATTTCGTCCTCGAAATTGCTAAGGTAGGAAAAGTTCTACAAACCCATTTATTTTTTCAAATCTTATTTATGTTGATATTCAACATTTCAAATTTCCTTACGTAACTCTCTTTCGAATAAATCCCTATTCGATAACTCCTCCCTTCAAATAACTATATTCGATAATCTCTCTTTCGAATAACTACATTCGAAAACCTTTCTTCGAATAAACTATATTCGATTTACTTTGTTCAATTTACTCTTATCAATTAACCCTAGTTGATTAGCTCTTTTCACTTAACTCCTTCCGAATAAGCTATATTCGATAACTCTTCTAACTCTATTCGAATAACTAATATTCGATAACTCCTTTTATTCTATTCGAACAACTAATATTCGATAACTCCTTTTAACTTTATTCGAATAACTAATATTTGATTTAACTCCATTCGTTTGACTCTAGATCGCAGCGATCACAATGGTTACGCCTGATACCCTCAGGAAACATCCGACCGCCCTAGGCTATCTGCAGCCCTGCGAATTACGCTAGCAGTCGTACGAAATGGCAACTTTTCCTGAGTAACTATGTTTGACTAACTCTATCTCAATAACTATATTCGATCAACTTTAATCGAATAACTAACATTCAATTAAATCCTAATTCGATTAACTATGTTCAATTTACTCTATCTGGTTAACTCTTAATTTGAATAACAAATATTCGATAAATTCTAATTGAATAACTATTATTCAATTAACTCTATTGATTAACCCTAACTGATTAACTCTCACTGGGTAATTCTTACTCTAATCGATTTATTCTAACTCTAATCGATTTCTCTTATTCGTATAACTCCTATTGGATAACGTTTATTCATTTATAAAGATTTACTTTTAGTAACGGTTCTTCACTTTATAAATGTTCTCTTTAATAACGTTACTTCACTTATACAAATATTGTGTACCCCTTCTATTTAAAACTATCGGTGTTAAAACCCAATATCTCTTCTCTATATAAGTTCAGACTTATATATTCCATTTATCGAATGATAAATATTTAATTTAATTTATAGACTAATCTTTTCTATTTATCTGTTAAAAACGGATTCCCATTTTTTTATTCATCTTCTAAATATTCCTTTGATTAAATTCTATTTATTTAACAAATAAATATCTCATTTATAACATTCTATTTATTTTCTATAAATATTTCCATTTAATCTATTTGTAAATGTTTTACAAATATTCCCTTTTAAATTCTATTCGTAAATGTTTTTACAAATATTTCTCCTTCTATTTGTTTACACATAACTTCCTTTGTATTTGTGTTACAAATATATTTCCTTTATAACACTTTTGGTTTTTCCTTTATTCACACCCAATTCATATTTCATTCACATTGATTTTACTCAATTTATTCATTTCGATCCATTTAACTTACTTAAGTTAAATTTAATTTCAATCATTCAAATTCCCATTAACTAGTTGCTAATTAACCGTTTTGCCTATTTCACCCTTTTTATTTGAATATAACTTGTTCAAATATATGTCAACTTAATTATAAACTAATCTAATTATATTTTCAACTCGAGTTATATATTCGATTTTAAATATAAATTCTCAATCTCTTTCACTTATCCAAAAACCCAATTTCAATTCAAATTTCCTTTAACTAATTATTTTCCAATTTAGTTAATTCTATTTAACCATTTAAAATATGATTTTTGTCTTAAAAATCATTTCAATTACTTAACTGGAGTTCATATTTATTTTATATCTCCAGTCTGGATTTTTCGAATGCTAATTCGGATTTTATTTCCTAAAAATCCTTTTATTTATTTAATTAAACCGTTATGGTTTTATAATGGTTCTGGCGCTGTTTTTCTAAAAATTTGATTTTGACATAACTCAAAATCTATACGACAAAATCCAGATTTTTCTCTTTCATTAGAAAACTATTGTTCAACCGGTCCCGACGATTCTTGTTTCAAAGAATTCCGACTTCAATTGAGTTCTGTATACTAAATTGAAGTTCGAATCGCCAATTTACGAACTGTCGCGCTATGGCGAGCTCGTTTTAATTATATTTATAAATATAAATGTTTTAACTTTGTTTATAATAAATTCAACTCCATTCTGATATATTTTTAATATATATCAAATCCATTTTTCCATTTCAACATAATATTCCCGATCTATTTCACTTCTAATATTCAAATCCTATATATTTACAATATTCAAATTCCATTTGAATTTCTTTATTCAAACTCTATATTATAAATCCCTATGCGCCCCACAAATATATTAGTGGATGACCTTCATACTGTGATATCCTGCCTCGAAGCAGGATGGGTATTACTATGACTAACGTCTGTGGATGCAGGAAAAACAGGTTGGAGGAATCCAACTGGATTCCTTAAAAATATATATAATCTGTTTGTTTGTTTGTTTGTTTGTTTGGTTTCATATGTATATTCATATATGATGTGTTAAATAAAATCAAACGATTGAAATTGGTTGATTTGATTGTTTAAAATATCCCTGGGGCTTGAATATTGATTTATAAAAATATCAAAAAAGGTATTTGAGATTTAAAAAGGGAATTCTATTTTTATAAATAGAATTTGAATTTTTAATGAACTATAGAAAATATTAACTTGTTTTGAATATATATAAAACGAGTATTGAATTTATAAACTTTGCTTATAAATCAAAATGTGGGATTTGAATTGAATTTATAAACTTTGTTTATAAATCAAAATGTGGGATTTGAATTGAAATTATAAATTTTGTTTATAAATCAAAATGTGGGATTTGAATTGAATTTATAAGCTTTGTTTATAAATCAAAATGTGGGATTTGAATTGAATTTATTAACTTTGTTTATAAATCAAAATGTGGGATTTGAATGGAATTTATAAACTTTGTTTATAAATCAAAATGTGGGATTTGAATTGAATTTATAAACTTTGTTTATAAATATATAATGGGGGATTTTAAGTGAAGTTATAAACGTTGTTTGTCAACTTTGGTTATCGCCATAAACTCAATGATGACTAACCAAACATCGAAAAATACTAGTCATTAGTGAAAGAAATTAGAGGGTGAGGAAAGATAAGATAGAAACTTAGAATAGAAGAAGAAGAAAAACACAATATCAGAGTAACACGAATCTCACAGCGGAACGAATAAATATATTTCATAACATAACTTTGAAATATACATCTGTACTTGAATATACATCATTATCAAAGTATAACACTTACAACACAGCGGAAATAACTATAGCTATACAATCCTGAAGCCTCCTGCTCCAAGCTCTTCCAGTATATCTGTAAATCCCGACTACTTGACTGCCCGTACAAAATTAGGCACCCAAGAGTTTAGGGAAACAAACAAATAAACTCCAGGTCAGTCATGGGGCTGGTATGAATAAAACAGTTTGAAACAAGTAAACGATATCTCATAAGACCACGCCGTATAACGGAACAGGTTTTCCCTTATGAGAATCCAAATTATCTTTATATCAAAACCTTTTGATATTATAATAATGTCTATCAACACAATATAATAATCATTTAGCAGAAACGCTTTCATCTCACATTCTACATATATAGTATACAATCAAAACCGCAAGCACGTATTGGGTAATGGATTTCCAACTATGACAAGGTATGGAACCACCTTTCGCTAGTGTACCTCTAGAGAGGAATACACTGGATTCAACAAGAACATCTTACAACCCAGCCACACATGACTGACCACTCATTTCGCTTGAGTGTATCGAATGTATATCACCAACGGTTAGGATCAGCAATTGTTTCCCGAATGGGACAGCATCAACAATAGATTTTTAGAAGTAAATGAAACTCTAGATCAAGTGATTATACACCCTACTTCGGTGCGACCGACTTAGCCATGCTGCCTGCCCGATTTCTGTCATTTACCGGATGTGAGACTAGAAGCTACGCTTTATCATCACACCAGATTCACTTTGAATACCACATCGTCAAATCCATCAAATCACCGATTGACGTCCACAGCCATACATTATGTGTTAGCTAAAAGAAGTTTCCTTCTCCGCTTCCACTCTTGGTACGGTTGGAGAAATCATTATACGCGATCGTCTGGAAATACTCTGTCAGACATCCGTCCATATAAGTCATCCAGGAACAGGATGAACCGAAGGTACTATTCTATAAACAGGATAGCCCTTGCATAACTCCGTCTTCAATTTCCTTTGGCATATATGATTCGCAATGCTTATGCCAATACAGAGTGGTTCTTTGGATAATAATCCAACCGGTCTCTCCAAATTAACAATGTTAAAATGGTCAAAACTTCGATAATCTGTGATTTAACTATCGAAGAAAAACAGGTGTGCAAACAACGATATTATTTCCAAATGGAAATTTATATCGATCAAACATCATTCAACATTTATCTCTTTATTTCATTAATTTACTTATCTCCTGTCTCCCTATATTCAATATTTCTTATTTTCTAAATTTGGAAAATATATGTTATTAATAATGGAAAACGTTTCCATTTCTTGTTTTCTTTATTAGAAAACATTTCTGGTTTCTTAATTGGAAAACATTTCCAAAGCTTCTTCGTTGGACTTAGACAGATGTTTAAACAAACCATCGCGATGCCAACTCAAACCATTTCCTTTAATTACTAAATTCACTTAACCATCCTTTACTGCCGAACTTTAACCATTCCTTAGTTAAAAATGAAGTCGATCAAGTTGGGGTAATACTACCTCTGAAAGAACCCGTAACTTCCCCACGAAGGAAAGCACGAATACTTTGAGAACAGGACAAAATAGAACGCGGACAGAAGAACATTTCATTGTTATTACAACAATTCCATCAGATACAAGAATATACAGAGTATAAATGAATAACTTACATTCGATAAATATCAGAGATTACATTTAATTACATAGCAGCGAAAAATATACAAAACACAACTGAAAGTGATACACGGATACAGAGCTTTCCGAGCATCGTTCCAGCTGTAAACCAGGTTCCTGTGAATATAAATCTGCAAAACCAAAACTACTAGCTGCCCGTGCGGAAAATAGGGGCACCCAGAGTTTAGGTTAAAACAATAAACTCCAGGTCAGTCATGTGACTGGTGTGAGAACTAAAACAGTTATTAATATTGGTTTTAAAGTTAGGTAAATCAAGGGACCACGCCGTATAACACGGAACGGGTTTCCTCCCAAGAATACCAGTGCATAGAACAAACAGCGCAATGCTAAATAAAGAAAAATGAAGCTGTTATAAGACCCAGGTCCCATCACACAATGCAACACAAGCCGGAGGATAGGGTTTTCCCTTATAACAGCCAAAGCATGCTTGATACGTTTAAAACACATTATTTGATACTACAATAAGTGTATAGTATCAAAACAATTCAAATCATAAATATCAATCATAGGCGGCATGGGTACCATCTATCATGTCGCCATACTAGTTCTACAATTAAAACCGCAATACACGTATTGGAAATTGGATTTCCGTCATGAGTCGAGGCAAGGGGCAAGCTCCTCTCCGCGTTCGAGACACTCTAGTAAATGCCTCAGGACCCCACTATGATCCTTGGAATCGGCTGGGCCGGTCCTCTCTTACTTTTGAGGATTGGCAATTCCTGAACACACGTTTCCCGGTCCTTACAGACCTATATCCGAGGCGCCTCGTATCCAACAACCACACAGGTGAAAAGTATATAAATGTCAGGGCTGGTAGGTCACTGACACCACCCTAGCTAGAAAGAAACGTCGTGCTCTCCCAGCGGTCCATCTCCCGTTTTTGACTCATACCGATGTGTGAGGCTCGCGAATTCACGCTATACACAAAGCTACGCCACACAGGCCGTGCTTTGATCATCAACCACAAGACTTTGCTTTTCAACAGAAGCCTTGATCAATTGCCACTTACGCATGCCATATTGGCAATTCACTCCATGCGACTGATGTCCATCGATATACAACTTCTGAGCTCGTACGTCTCAGAGAAGGGCGTTAAGCAAGAGAATAAATTCTCCGCCGCCAAACAGATGTATATTTAATAGAGATCAATCAACACAGAATAAAATCCAATGTCAGACACACAATCCATTTACAAGTTTGTTCTGGGTCTGAACGAAACCGGAGGCACTTTCCTCGCATATCCATCCATCTCCAAGTACGTCTGGACGATCACCAACTGTTTCCCTCATCCTGGGTGTACAGCCCAATCAAGATCATCAGTAATCACCCAAACGATGTGAAGACTTCCGGTCTTCAACCACCGTCTTCATCTTCGACATCTCGTCGAATCGGTTATTCAGAATGGGTATAACCCGGCCTTCCTGAATAACCCACGTATATGATAAACAAATGTTACACAAACACAACGAACGCCTCATTCCAATTCAGAATATTCTTTTATTCACAAAATCACATTCTTGTGGAAATGTTCCCATTAATTTTATCCAAGATAAATTCTTCTAAATTTATCCTATAATCTTCCTTTGGATATCATTTCAAACTAGTCGGGATTAGCGAACCACACCGAAGTAATTATTTGTTTTATTTCCCAACCCCAACCTATATATCCCATGGAGCAAAACTGGTGATACTCCATATCTAACACCACGGTGTTATCGGTAAAATTAATTACCATTTCACGTTCAAATCTAATTAAAGATTTAACTATCGCTTTGGAGCAAAACTGGTAATACTCCACTCTCGATCACTTTTCAGATTTGATAATTTAAATTATCAATTCACTTTTTAATCTAATTAAAGATTCATTAAAACTCCATTTAGTTTTAATCTTCTCAAAAATCAATATTATGTCTTTAACTGGGTTAAAGAACCAATGTCTTCTAAAACACGATTCACGACAAACCCAAATCACATTTGATATTAAATACAAGGCTCTGAATAGAAAACATATCGGCTTATATTCAATATCAAATTCTGAAACCAACATATATCGTATTGGCAATAACGATATAAAATATATCTTTCAAATTCCCATAACAATATCTGTATAGTCACGAAATCCAACATCGAAATATCCCGAAGATAATTTCGATTCAACTCCAGTCCAATCCACGTATTGGGAATATTGATTATTTTTAAAATCACTTTCAAATTCAATTTATTCATTTCACAAATAAATTGATTTTAATTCTAGTTCAAAACTAGTTCATTTCGACAAAAATCTATTTTTATCATTTCAAATGTGGAATTCTTCATCCTAGTTCTTTCCAATTCACATATTATGATTTTACACAATTTATTAATATTTTTAATAATTTTATCAAGGCCCGTACAGTCGATTTCCAACAACGGCCATCGGACTGCACTTACATCGACCTTTTTCAAATTTGATTTGGACATAATTCCAAATCCAACCGTTAAATTTCAAATTTCTAATATTCATTGGAAAGCTCTTTTCGATACGAACCCAACGGTTCCGGTTTTAGGAGAATCCGACGGTCGGATCTCCCGCAACGTCAATTCGAAGTCAATGGTCGAAATTTACGAACTGCCGCGGAGCGGCGCGTTCTATTCAGGCCATTATATATATATATTATATATTTCGTCGATTTCCTTTTAAAACGTATTTTATAAATCGTTTTAACTTAGTTTTCAAAACCATTTCAACATTATTTCAATTTCTAATCAAAACTGAATATTTTATATCATTACTATATAAATGATAATATTTTCAAAACGTTATATTTTGAAATCACTTCTTTTCTATATTCATTATAAAACGAATATAATCGATATAAATACCGTTCACGTCAAAATAGCACAACTCTAATCAACACGGCTTTATATATTTCAATAAATTCGTTATTCTATTCAATAAATGAATATTTATTCTATTCAACACATGAATCTATATTTCTTCCAATACACGACTAATCTCAACACATGAGTACTGTCAACACATCACTATTTTTGTTATGTAAAATATTTTATAAAACTATGGTATCTATCGTTTGATTTTCAATTAGACTTCAACCGTAAAGTAGTTCTAATTTTAAATATGATAAAGATGTAAATTTCATTGTATAAAATATTTCACTCAACACATGAACATCGTCAACACATGACTATTTTTATATTCAACACATGAATTTTCTTTTATAATATTCCTTATTTTCCCGATTGGAATGAGGCCCAATCAATCACCATATAATGTTAATTATATGGATTCCATACAACACATGTATATAATAGCATTGAAAAAAAATAATCAACCATCAACCAAAGTGCACTACACTGTATAAGCATCGAATATAGATATCTTATGCTTATAACAGCCTGTCAATCAATCGATCGACATATTTAATCAATCAGGATGAGTGAACTTCAAATTTCATCCCAACACCCGTGTGGGGTTTCAAACAATCAAACACAGATTTTATTTGTGCAGTTGGGCGACGTGTAAAATTTATCGACCCAATCGATATCAGTCAAATCAGTGTATATAAATAAATCGTCCGATTTGTTTATAAATATTCATTTATCCACTTTCACGTTAAAAATTATATTTTTAACGATAAAACATTTTATTTTAACACATGAATTTCTATTCAGTTCATTTATTCAATAAAATGATATTTTTATTTTTCTAACATATTTTAGAATATTTCGGCGGCATAACGGCACGATACTAGAAACGGAACAAGGCCTAGCCTTATCCCCGGTCTAGTGAAGGGCCACGCCATTCACACATTAATCAAATCAATTTCAATTCACCAAACAATACAATTCAAACCCAACAAACTATCCAACTACTCAACCAAACAATTTAACAAACAAGCCATCCATGGTCTGTGGATGACGGGTGTTGGGTGCTACTAAGCACCGTCTGCATCCTAGTATATATATATATAACTAGAAAAAGAAGTTGAAGAGTGAGAAGTTCTCACCGAAAGCTATCAAATACCACGACACTCCTATTGTAGAGATCTTCGTCGTTCTCGCCTTTTCATCTCCTTTGTTGCCCGTAGCCACTACATATAGAAATCACACATTTTTATATTTTGATGTCTTTAAAATAAAAATCACATTTTTATTCACTTTCAATTTAAAAATCATATTTTTATAATCACTTCATATATTTAGAAATCGAATTTTTACTATGCTATTCAATATATAAAAATCGAATTTTTACTTTGGTGTCATATAGATAAAAATTCCATTTCAAAAATATTGATTTCGCCTTTATAAAAATAAAGTTTTCGCCTTTCATCACTATAAAAATTCCCTCTTTATTTCAACATATATAAAATAAAAATCAGATTTTTATTTCGCTACATATACAAAGATGATATTTTTACATTCTATATCTCATAAAGATTATATTTTTAATCCACTACATAAGTAAAAAAAATCAAATTTTTATCGCTACTACTTCATATAGAAAAATTATATTTTTACATTGCTAAAAATCACATCTTTCTATCATGAAAAATCATATCTTTCCTACATGAAAAATCTCATCTTTATGTTTTAAAAATCTGTTCTTTTGCATTTTAAAAATCTGTTCTTTTTACATTTTAAAAATCTGTTCTTTTGCATTTTAAAAATCTGTTCATTTTACATTTTAAAAATCTGTTCTTTTTACATTTTAAAAATCTGTTCTTTTTACATCACATAAAAATCAGTTTTAAAACAAATAGAATTTAGTTTTTAGACAAAATTAACATGAGTTTTTAAATTAAATAAAAAACATAAAACTTACCCTATAATTTTCGCCATAGAATCGAAGCTAGGGGGGTTTCATCTTCGTCGGAGGGGGCTTCGGGTGGCTCGAGGGTGGGCTTCGCGGCTCACGGCGGCGCCAGGGGGAGTGCGGGTTCGGGTCTAGGGGGCGGCAGGCGGGGGTCAAGGAGGAGGAGAGCAGGAAGAAGAAGGAGGCGGGTGGAGCAGGGGTTTCGAAGGGGGAGGCGGCGGTTGCTGGCACGATGGGGGGGGGGGGGGGGTTCGATGGAGGAGATGGAAACGGAGGAAGGGAAGAAGGAAGGAGGAAGAAGAGGAAGCAGCGGCGGCGACAGCGTCGCTGGGGGGGGGGGGGCGCGATGTGGTGGCTGCGGCTCTCCCCCCCGTCGCCCTCTTCTTTCCATTTTTTATTTATTTTTTTTCTATTGAATGAAAACGAGAAGGGGGGGATTTATATATTTTAAATTTTATTTAATTTAATTTTCAAAAAGTTGACTTTTACTTGCGACCTCGAAACGAGGCCCACCGCCTGTCGTCCATAGCGTTTCACCCCCATTCCGAACACAATGGGATATGTATTGCAAGCTGATTCGATCGCTTTGATCAGTTTCCGTTGAATTTACATTTAAATCACTATATTAAATTTTAAACGTACATTTCAAATTACCGGGGTCACATACTAATTCTAAAAATTGCAGAAAAATATTTTCTAGCTTCGTATTGACGATACGGTCCTAACAAAACTAGTTTCGTCGAATTCTGAGACCGTTGGAAAAATGGCCATTTTCCAGTCGATTAAAATCAACTGAAACTGGTCAAACGCGTTTTCCTTTGCCACGCTCACATATTGATTCGAAAAATTATGAAATTTGAAACCTAGCAATAATTCGACATCACGGACCCAACAAAAGTGGTTTCGTCGAAATCCGAGGTCATTTGCAAAATTCCCATTTTTAAGGGCCTGAATTCCATAGCGACTATTCAGAATTTTCAACTGGACATATCTTTTGATTCCCGCTATGAAATCTTGATCTTTCGGATTCGTTGGAAAGATATCATCATTTAGATCCTATCATTTTTGGTTTCACTAAAATCCGGATTGTTTTGCACCCGGTACATTCAATTGAAGTTTGAAATCGAATTATCGAACTACCGCGCCATTTTCAATTCTATTTATAATTATATATAATTATTTATATTCTAACGACAACGTATATAAATATATACGTTCGAATTCCATTCAAAATAAATTTCTCGTCGATATTATTTAAAATAATCTATTTTAAATATTCAAAATTCGCTAAAATTGCCAAAATAAAAATTTCAAACTGGCTCGCATTTTACGGGTTGTTACAATCTCCCCCACTTAAAACTTTTCGTCCCCGAAAAGGAACAAAGTCGAAAGTGGTTTGATTATTAAGCTCTACATTCGATCTGGCTTCCATTTTCCAACTTTTCAGTTTCTGAAAATTTTCAAATTCTTCAAAAATTTGGCTAACACCCTAAATTTTCGAAAAATTTCGCCATAACCTCCCCTGCACCGGGAGCATCGGGGAATTTCAAATAGCTTCCCCGGTCCTTCTAATCTCAAAAAGAAAAAGAAAAAGCCAAGCGGCTAGCCAATAGGCTCATAAAATCATCATCACCCAAACAAAACAGTAAATTATGTAATAAACATGTACCTATTTGTCGGGCAAACAAATTTTATTCTTCGGCTCTAGCCTCCTTGCTATGACCTGTTCAATGTAAGTATATGTATATGCAAGCAAATGCAACCAATTTCAATACAATTCAATATTAGGCCTAATGGTTCAAAAATTAGCAAACAAATAAACAAACAACACAAACATCAATCAATTAGTGAATTAGAGTTTCAAATTCATAATTTTGATACATATACAGAAAATCACATTTTTGATGCCAATTCACAACAATGTGTTCTAGCTATATAAGTTTGGTTCTCACACCAGTCTAATGGAAATATATAGAAATCACACCTTCGAAACACGAACATAAATACTGATGATGTAGCTACAATCATCAGAATCATCTTCGGGTGTCTAGAATGTGACTCTATATCTATCCAGTATATTAAAACTTCGAATATACGTTCATGACGCGTATATGCGAAATCTATATACACTCGATTGTCCATATTGAAAATAAATAAATAATCAAATACGTATAAAGCGATTTAAATTTTCAAAACAAAATTGTTTTCATTTGAAAAATATATTCTTCACACTCGTTCTAGGATACTACTGATCCTATCTTTAACGAGTCATTCTAATTGGATATTGCTAATCCAATATCTGATGAATTCTTTCGTATGGTTCTAATGTGCCTTGTTCTCGAGCTCTGTAAACCAAAGCTCTGATACCAACTGAAAGAACCCGTAACTTCCCCGCGAAGGAAAGCACGAATACTTTGAGAACAGGACAAAATAGAACGCAGACGGAAGAACATTTCATTGTTATTACAACAATTCCATCAGATACAAGAATATACAGAGTATAAATGAATAACTTACATTCGATAAATATCAGAGATTACATTTAATTACATAGCAGCGGAAAATATACAAAACACAACTGAAAGTGATACACGGATACAGAGCTTTCCGAGCATCGTTCCAGCTGTAAACCAGGTTCCTGTGAATATAAATCTGCAAAACCAAAACTACTAGCTGCCCGTGCGGAAAATAGGGGCACCCAGAGTTTAGGTTAAAACAATAAACTCCAGGTCAGTCATGTGACTGGTGTGAGAACTAAAACAGTTATTAATATTGGTTTTAAAGTTAGGTAAATCCAGGGACCACGCCGTATAACACGGAACGGGTTTCCTCCCAAGAATACCAGTGCACAGAACAAACAGCGCAATGCTAAATAAAGATAAATGAAGCTGTTATAAGACCCAGGTCCCATCACACAATGCAATGCAAGCCGGAGGATAGGGTTTTCCCTTATAACAGCCAAAGCATGCTTGATACGTTTAAAACACATTATTTGATACTACAATAAGTGTATAGTGTCAAAACAATTCAAATCATAAATATCAATCATAGGCGGCATGGGTACCATCTATCATGTCGCCATACTAGTTCTACAATTAAAACCGCAATACACGTATTGGAAATTGGATTTCCGTCATGAGTCGAGGCAAGGGGCAAGCTCCTCTCCGTGTTCGAGACACTCTAGCAAATGCCTCAGGACCCCACTATGATCCTTGGAATCGGCTGGGCCGGTCCTCTCTTACTTTTGAGGATTGGCAATTCCTGAACACACGTTTCCCGGTCCTTACAGACCTATATCCGAGGCGCCTCGTATCCAACAACCACACAGGTGAAAAGTATATAAATGTCAGGGCTGGTAGGTCACTAACACCACCCTAGCTAGAAAGAAACGTCGTGCTCTCCCAGTGGTCCATCTCCCGTTTTTGACTCATACCGAGGTGTGAGGCTCGCGAATTCACGCTATACACAAAGCTACGCCACACAGGCCGTGCTTTGATCATCAACCACAAGACTTTGCTTTTCAACAGAAGCCTTGATCAATTGCCACTTACGCATGCCACATTGGCAATTCACTCCATGCGACTGATGTCCATCGATATACAACCTCTGAGCTCGTACGTCTCAGAGAAGGGCGTTAAGCAAGAGAATAAATTCTCCGCCGCCAAACAGATGTATATTTAATAGAGATCAATCAACACAGAATAAAATCCAATGTCAGACATACAATCCATTTACAAGTTCGTTCTAGGTCTGAACGAAACCGGAGGCACTTTCCTCGCATATCCATCCATCTCCAAGTACGTCTGGACGATCACCAACTGTTTCCCTCATCCTGGGTGTACAGCCCAATCAAGATCATCAGTAATCACCCAAACGATGTGAAGACTTCCGGTCTTCAACCACCGTCTTCATCTTCGAAATCTCGTCGAATCGGTTATTCAGAATGGGTATAACCCGGCCTTCCTGAATAACCCACGTATATGATAAACAAATGTTACACAAACACAACGAACGCCTCATTCCAATTCAGAATATTCTTTTATTCACAAAATCACATTCTTGTGGAAATGTTCCCATTAATTTTATCCAAGATAAATTCTTCTAAATTTATCCTATAATCTTCCTTTGGATATCATTTCAAACTAGTCGGGATTAGCGAACCACACCGAAGTAATTATTTGTTTTATTTCCCAACCCCAACCTATATATCCCATGAAGCAAAACTGGTGATACTCCATATCTAACACCACGGTGTTATCGGTAAAATTAATTACCATTTCACGTTCAAATCTACTTATAGATTTAACTATCGCTTTGGAGCAAAACTGGTGATACTCCACTCTCGATCACTTTTCAGATTTGATAATTTAAATTATCAATTCACTTTTTAATCTAATTAAAGATTCATTAAAACTCCATTTAGTTTTAATATTCTCAAAAATCAATATTATGTCTTTAACTGGGTTAAAGAACCAATGTCTTCTAAAACACGATTCACGACAAACCCAAATCACATTTGATATTAAATACAAGGCTCTAAATAGAAAATATACCGGCTTATATTCAATATCAAATTCTGAAACCAACATATATCGTATTGGCAATAACGATATAAAATATATCTTTCAAATTCCCATAACAATATCTGTATAGTCACGAAATCCAACATCGAAATATCCCGAAGATAATTTCGATTCAACTCCAGTCCAATCCACGTATTGGGAATATTGATTATTTTTAAAATCACTTTCAAATTCAATTTATTCATTTCACAAATAAATTGATTTTAATTCTAGTTCAAAACTAGTTCATTTCGACAAAAATCTATTTTTATCATTTCAAATGTGGAATTCTTCATCCCAGTTCTTTCCAATTCACATATTATGATTTTACACAATTTAATAATATTTTTAATAATTTTATCAAGGCCCGTACAGTCGATTTCCAACAACGGCCATCAGACTGCACTTACATCGACCTTTTTCAAATTTGATTTGGACATAATTCCAAATCCAACCGTTAGATTTCAAATTTCTAATATTCATTGGAAAGCTCTTTTCGATACGAACCCAACGGTTCCGGTTTTAGGAAAATCCGACGGTCGGATCTCCCGCAACGTCAATTCGAAGTCAATGGTCGAAATTTACGAACTGCCGCGGAGCGGCGCGTTCTATTCAGGCCATTATATATATATATATATTATATATTTCGTCGATTTCCTTTTAAAACGTATTTTATAAATCTTTTTAACTTCGTTTTCAAAACCATTTCAACACTATTTCAATTTCTAATCAAAACTGAATATTTTATATCATTACTATATAAATGATAATATTTTCAAAACGTTATATTTTGAAATCACTTCTTTTCTATATTCATTATAAAATGAATATAATCGATATAAATACCGTTCACGTCAAAATAGCGCAACTCTAATCAACACGGCTTTATATATTTCAAAAAATTCGTTATTCTATTCAATAAATGAATATTTATTCTATTCAACACATGAATCTATATTTCTTTCAACACACGACTAATCTCAACACATGAGTACTGTCAACACATCACTATTTTTGTTATGTAAAATATTTTATAAAACTATGGTATCTATCGTTTGATTTTCAATTAGACTTCAACCGTAAAGTAGTTCTAATCTTAAATATGATAAAGATGTAAATTTCATTGTATAAAATATTTCACTCAACACATGAACATCGTCAACACATGACTATTTTTATATTCAACACATGAATTTTCTTTTATAATATTCCTTATTTTCCCGATTGGAATGAGGCCCAATCAATCACCATATAGTGTTAATTATATGGATTCCATACAACACATGTATATAATAGCATTGAAAAATAATAATCAACCATCAACCAAAGTGCACTACACTGTATAAGCATCGAATATAGATATCTTACGCTTATAACAGCCTGTCAATCAATCGATCGACATATTTAATCAATCAGGATGGGTGAACTTCAAATTTCATCCCAACACCCGTGTGGGGTTTCAAACAATCAAGCACAGATTTTATTTGTGCAGTTGGGCGACGTGTAAAATTTATCGACCCAATCGATATCAGTCAAATCAGTGTATATAAACAAATCAGCCGATTTGTTTATAAATATTCATTTATCCACTTTCACGTTAAAAATTATATTTTTAACGATAAAACATTTTATTTTAACACATGAATTTCTATTCAGTTCATTTATTCAATAAAATGATATTTTTATTTTTCTAACATATTTTAGAATATTTCGGCGGCATAACGGCACGATACTAGAAACGGAACAAGGCCTAGCCTTATCCCCGGTCTAGTGAAGGCCCACGCCATTCACACATTAATCAAATCAATTTCAATTCACCAAACAATACAATTCAAACCCAACAAACTAACCAACTACTCAACCAAACAATTTAACAAACAAGCCATCCATGGTCTGTGGATGACGGGTGTCGGGTGCTACTAAGCACCGTCTGCATCCTAGTATATATGTATATAACTAGAAAAAGAAGTTGAAGAGTGAGAAGTTCTCACTGAAAGCTATCCAATACCACGACACTCCTATTGTAGAGATCTTCGTCGTTCTCGCCTTTTCATCTCCTTTGTTGCCCGTAGCCACTACATATGGAAATCACACATTTTTATATTTTGATGTCTTTAAAATAAAAATCACATTTTTATTCACTTTCAATTTAAAAATCATATTTTTATAATCACTTCATATATTTAGAAATCGAATTTTTACTATGCTATTCAATATATAAAAATCGAATTTTTACTTTGGTGTCATATAGATAAAAATTCCATTTCAAAAATATTGATTTCGCCTTTATAAAAATAAACTTTTCGCCTTTCATCACTATAAAAATTCCCTCTTTATTTCAACATATATAAAATAAAAATCAGATTTTTATTTCGCTACATATACAAAGATGATATTTTTACATTCTATATCTCATAAAGATTATATTTTTAATCCACTACATAAGTAAAAAAAATCAAATTTTTATCGCTACTACTTCATATAGAAAAATTATATTTTTACATTGCTAAAAATCACATCTTTCTATCATGAAAAATCATATCTTTCCTACATGAAAAATCTCATCTTTATGTTTTAAAAATCTGTTCTTTTGCATTTTAAAAATCTGTTCTTTTTACATTTTAAAAATCTGTTCTTTTGCATTTTAAAAATCTGTTCTTTTTACATTTTAAAAATCTATTCTTTTTACATTTTAAAAATCTGTTCTTTTTACATCACATAAAAATCAGTTTTAAAACAAATAGAATTTAGTTTTTAGACTAAATTAACATGAGTTTTTAAATTAAATAAAAAACATAAAACTTACCCTATAATTTTCGCCACAGAATCGAAGCTAGGGGGTTTCACCTTCGTCGGAGGGGGCTTTGGGTGGCTCGAGGGTGGGCTTCGCGGCTCACGGCGGCGCCAGGGGGAGTGCGGGTTCGGGTCTAGGGGGCGGCAGGCGGGGTCAGGGAGGAGGAGAGCAGGAAGAAGAAGGAGGCGGGCGGAGCAGGGGTTTCGAAGGGGGAGGCGGCGGTTGCTGGCGCGATGGGGGGGGGGGGGGGGGTTCGATGGAGGAGATGGAAACGGAGGAAGGGAAGAAGGAAGGAGGAAGAAGAGGAAGCAGCGGCGGCGGCAGCGTCGCTGGGGGGGGGGGGGGGCGCGATGTGGTGGCGGCGGCTCTCCCCCCTGTCGCCCTCTTCTTTCCATTTTTTTATTTTTTTCTGTTGAATGAAAACGAGAAGGGGGGGTTTATATATTTTAAATTTTATTTTCAAAAAGTTGACTTTTACTTGCGACCTCGAAACGAGGCCCACCGCCTGTCGTCCATAGCGTTTCACCCCCATTCCGAACACAATGGGATATGTATCGCAAGCTGATTCGATCGCTTTGATTAGTTTCCGTTGAATTTACATTTAAATCACTATATTAAATTTTAAACGTACATTTCAAATTACCGGGGTCACATACTAATTCTAAAAATTGCAGAAAAATATTTTCTAGCTTCGTATTGACGATACGGTCCTAACAAAACTAGTTTCGTCGAATTCTGAGACCGTTGGAAAAATGGCCATTTTCCAGTCGATTAAAATCAACTGAAACTGGTCAAACGCGTTTTCATTTGCCACGCTCACATATTGATTCGAAAAATTATGAAATTTGAAACCTAGCAATAATTCGACATCACGGACCCAACAAAAGTGGTTTCGTCGAAATCCGAGGTCATTTGCAAAATTCCCATTTTTAAGGGCCTGAATTCCATAGCGACTATTCAGAATTTTCAACTGGACATATCTTTTGATTCCCGCTATGAAATCTTGATCTTTCGGATTCGTTGGAAAGATATCATCATTTAGATCCTATCATTTTTGGTTTCACTAAAATCCGGATTGTTTTGCACCCGGTACATTCAATTGAAGTTTGAAATCGAATTATCGAACTACCGCGCCATTTTCAATTCTATTTATAATTATATATAATTATTTATATTCTAACGACAACGTATATAAATATATACGTTTGAATTCCATTCAAAATAAATTTCTCGTCGATATTATTTAAAATAATCTATTTTAAATATTCAAAATTCGCTAAAATTGCCAAAATAAAAATTTCAAACTGGCTCGCATTTTACGGGTTGTTACAACCTCTCAGACCTTAACTGAACAACGTTTCTAACCTTGAAATAGACAAAATTCACCCTTCTAATTCTTTAACAAACTTCCTTACGTAACTCTCTTTCAAATCTTTTCTATTCGATAATTCTTTCCTTCGATAGGGTACATTCGATAACTCCATTCAATTGATTCTATTCACTTAACTCTTTTGATTTAACTCTAACTCTATTCGCTTAACTCCTATTGAATAAACTATATTCGATAACTCTTTTAATTCTATTTGAATAAACTATATATTCGATTAACTCCTTTATTCTATTTGAATAAACTATATTTGATTAACTCCTTTGCTTTAACTTTAATCGATTAAACTAACATCGATTAACTCCTTTTACTTTCTATTCGAATAAACTATATTCGATTAACTCATTTGCTTTAACTCTAATCGATTAAACTAACATCGATTAACTCCTTTTACTTTCTATTCGAATAAACTATATTCGATTAACTCATTTGCTTTAACTCTAATCGATTAAACTAACATTGATTAACTCCTTTTACTTTCTATTCGAATAAACTATATTCGATTAACTCATTTGCTTTTAACTCTAATCGATTAAACTAACATCGATTAACTCCTTTTACTTTCTATTCGAATGAACTATTCATTATAAAGATTTACTTTTAGTAACGGTTCTTCACTTTACAAATGATTTCCTTCTTATAACGGTTTCCATTTTATAACGTTTATTCATTTTCTAAATATCTCCTATTTATAAATATTCCAATTTATAAATATTTCTTATTTATAAATATTCCATTTATAAATATTTTATTTTCAAATATCACTTTGAAAATGTTCCCTTATCAACATTTCGGTATGTTATGGTATTTAACATATCAAATCACGATGATCAGTATCGTCCAAACATATATAATCGACAATAGATTATATATCACATCATATATCACAATATATGAAAAACAGTAAAATAAATGTTGAGGAATTCAGTTGGATTCCTCCAACCTGTTTCCCTGCATCATAGATGTTAAACAATATAGATAACATCACTTTCAGTTCCATATGATATATTCTGTTAAACAGAATCAATATAGAAATTCAACTAACTGACTAGCAGTTCAATCAATCAGTCAACACACAGTAAATCAAACAATTTCTAACAGTTCTAAAAATACAACATGAAATTATAAACTGTTCAGAGTTAGTGAGATTTACTCACATTGGACGATCATCGTTAATAACGATAACCATCGCTTGATTCAGACGGACAGTTTATTTTGCAATAAATTTTAACGAGCTCCGATGGACTTCCAGTCAGTTCCATGGTGTAGCCACCGTCCATACGATCCCAGCGGATCTTGTTTCGTCAGATGCCGGTATCGTATGCAAAATTTATACATTATACAAGTTATAAATTGTTTTAAATTAAAACAAAACCAATTTAATCCATCCCTGGGCCTTACCGCTTTATATAAAACCGGCCCAACCCTTATCCAACCAGCGTCCATTCCTTCTTACCCCGATACCGCTTCAACGCTCCTTCCACCATTTGCAGAAATCGCCTCCACTAATCAAAACCCAACGCTCATACTTCGACTGCCATTATCACTTTCTCCAAAACTACAATCACCTCACGCACTCCTCCTCTTCCATTATATTGGAAACCCAATCCCCTCAGTAAACCTCTCCTACACGCCACACATTATTTTCAGTTTTACCACACGTGTTCGATATGGGACAGGCTCTCGTAACCCGCCTCACTCCAAAGCTACCGCACCCATCTACACCTCACCGGAACTTCACCTATGACCACCCACGAACACGCCTACACCTCACCATCCATCGGCTATCGTTTCATCCTTCCGGTCGCCTCCCTCCGCCTGCAGATACTCCCCGACCTCGGCTGCTTCGAACACCCTTTTCCAGCCACACCAGTAATCGATATACCATCCTGACCGTTTAGTCTAAAGAGCTCGAAGGGCTCGATATCTTTTGGTGTTGAAGGATTTGCAAATAAATTAGTGGATTGGAGGAACAAATCGCTGAGAAATTGGAGGCTTGCGTTCGTTTTGTTAGAGATGGAGGCACAAAACGATTTTTACTCCGCAAATTAGGTTTTAGCAGATGGTCTTATAGAAGAATTTGGGGCCATTCGTGGTTTCTGTTTTGACCACAACTGTTTGGAGGTTGGAAAATGGCCACGCAGACCCTTTAGAGAAATGAATTTGGAACATTTTTACCTTTTTTAATATAAAATACTTACACGTGAAATCTTGTATAAAAACAACTACACACGATCTCTGTTTTTGACAAACTAAGTTATTCCTAGCATAGAAAAATATTACGGGTCCAATGGGACAGGTTTCGCCGAATTCCGACACCGTTTACGAAAATCCTTTAGAAAATATCGATGAAAAACACCGAGCATTAATTCCTTAAAATTACAGAAAAAATCTTAAAAATATGAGGCCTTGACGTTTCACTAGACCTCTTCCTAAGGTTTCGTATGAAACTTGTTTCATTGAATTTTGAGTTCGTTTGACCAGTTAACCATTTAGTTTAGTTTGTTTTAAGTTAAAAGCACAGCGTACCCTACTATGAAATATTCTGTTCACGTAGGGACTGTTATGGACAGAAACAAAAATACCATTGAAATGAGTGATGTGCTCTGGTCCCAAAAATGTAATAATACCGTTAGATGAACTCATATTGTGAAACCCTGAAATGTCGATACAGGGTGCCAAATACTCCAAATAAAAAGTTGCTTATTTAATTAATTAAAAATTACCATAAAATTCTAAAAATTAAATTATCACTACTTCCCAAAAGAACCTTTTCTAAATTCGCACCCGGTATCTAGTTATATCGAATAAACTGTTACGGTCGATAAACGATTCTATAGCGACTATTTTAAAATTTGATTTGGATATGAATCAAAATCTACACGACGAAATACCGATTTTCCTCTTCCACTAGAAAGATATACTCCAGCAGCTCCACACGTTTCTTGTTTCACAGAAATCCGGCTTAAAACGAATCCTGTACATTCAGTTGAAGTTCAAATCGCCAATTTACGAACTACAGCGCCATTTCGAGCTCGATTTTAATTATATTATAATTCTACTTTCAAACTGCTGTTATTTAAATATATTCGTTATTCTAACTCGATTCTAAACTGAATTAAATATCACAGATGACCCGGTTCACACCATATCGTCATATTAGCCAATTCTGATTATTTCAGAATTAAATATATTATTTAATTTATTATTTTAATTAAATATTCATCATTATTTAATTCCACGACCATTTAATTCACTATATCACTATTTATATAATTAAATAAATTAATTATAATACCTCTGCCAATGCGGGTCATTACAGTTCAGACCCAGAAAGAACCAGTAAATGGATGTGTGTCTGACAATGGATTTTATTCTGTGTTGATTGATCTCTATTAAATATATATCTGTTTAGTGGCGGAGAATTTATTCTCTTACTCAACACCCTTCTCTGAGACGTACGAGCTTAGAGGTTATATATCAATAGACATCAGTTGCATGGCGTGAATTGTTAGTGTGGCACATGGAGATGCAGTGATCAAGGCTTCTGTTGAAAAGCAGAGTCTTGTGGTTGATGATCAAAGCATGGCCTAGCCCTGCCGGAACCAAGGGTTGCCTAGAGTGTGTAGTCCTGAGGAATTTGCTAGAATGTCTCGAAGCGGTGAGGGGCCATCCCTGGCCTCGACTCATAGATGGAATCCAATTTCCAATACGTGACATTTGGGTTTTAATTGTAGAGCCTAGTATGGCGATATGATATATGGTACCCATGCTGTGTATGATTGGTACATTTATATTTGAAATTGTTTTTGACACTATACACTTATAATAGTATCAAATGATTTGTTTATAACGAATCAAGCATGTTTGGCTGTTTTTTTTTGAGGAAGACGGGTGTGTAGCGTGGAGCTACACAGCCGATAAGCTTGTTTGGCTGTTATAATGTAAAACTCTATACTCCGGCTTGCGTTGTATTGTGTGATGGGACCCGAGTCTTATAATAGCTTCATTTTTTCAAAAAGCATTGCGCTGTTTATTCTATGCACTGGTATTCTTGGAAGGAAACCCATTCCGTGTTATAAGGCGTGGTCCCTTGATTTACTTTATTTTAAAGTAAAGATTTAAATAACTGTTTTTAGTTCTCACACCAGTCACGTGACTGACCTGGAGTTTATTGTTTTAACATAAACTCTAGGTGCCCCTATTTTCTACATGGGCAGCTAGTAGTTGGGTTTTTGCAGATATTATATTCACAGGATCCTGGTTTACAACTTGAGCTATATTCGGAAAGCTCTGTATCTGTGTATTTCCTTCAGTTGTGTTATGTATTGATTTTCTGCCGCTTTGTAAGTTGAATCTCTGATATTTGTCAAATGTATATTATTTATTCATATTTTGTTATATTCTTGTACTCTAATGTAATGGTTGCAATAAGCAATGAAATATTCTTCTGTTTGCGTTTTGATTTGTCATGTTCTCAACTCAAAACGGGCATTCCCGAAAGGGCGAGTTTGGGTCCTTTTATAGAATTTCTTTTCTTTATGGTTTAAGAAAAATAATTACTCAAGTTGGTTTAGTTTTGAGCGAGATACGGTCGAAGAGGTATTCTCGGGTTCAATAAAATGAAGTCACAAAATATGGTCTTCAAAGATTTGGATTTTAGGACTAGTTAGGCTCAAAACTAGAAAATGTTCCCAACATGAAAGTTGTAGCCACTGGAAAAATACTTGGTCTCAAAAAAGAAATTTGTGTTTTGGATCTGTTTTAGGGGAGTTACGGGCCTGTAGAAGTAGATGGTCGTGGCTTGTAGTGGTGGGTAGCGTTGGAGGTGGTGGAGGAGGGAAGCGCAAGGGATGGTCGCTTCGACCTTGGGGATTGGAGGAGGGGGCGTTAGGATAGGGTGGTCGAGAAGGTTGTGGGTGGTGGAGCTAGGTGAGGTGGTTGTCGTGGGGTGTGGAAGGGAGGAGGTGGTGGTCGTGGGGTGTAGAAGGGGAGAGGTGGCCGAGAGGGAAAGGGAGGGGAAAGAGGGGGAAATGGCCGAATAAAAGAAGGTTAAGGAGAGGAAGGAAGAAAATGGTGGAGAGGAGAGAAAGGAGAAGGAAGTAAGGGAAGATAGTTGAGAATGAATGAAAATATGAGGAGAGGGGGTGTTTATATAGGCTTGGGAGAGGGTTATTTAGGTAATTTGGCATGGGACACATGTCCTATACCTAAAGCCTTAAGCCATGCATGAAGACACATGTTATGGTGGCTCATCACTTTACTTACGATACATTTGTTATGAAAATTCTATGGTAGGCTATTATAACATAAATGAAATGCTACGAAAAGGTTTAGTTACTACGTGTTTGAATAATTTATTATGATGGAAGCTGACATATTTTTATTAATATCATATTATATAGTTCTAAACAAACAATTTTATTATTTAAACTAAATTCAGAATTCAACTTAAAACCATATTTAAATTTTCCAAAATCATGTATAATTATTTGAAATTTGAATTTTCAATTTGATTAAAAAATTTGGTCATCACATTCTTCCCCAATTATGGAGAAGACATATTATCTTTCAACTTAGCTTATTCAAGTACCTTGGTTTAGGTAAACTTCTTACTACTTTTATTTTACCAAATGCCCTTTAGTAAAATCGTGAAGCTTAATTCACTAGGTATCTATACTCAGGTGTCTTATTATCATGAAAATATATCCCAAAATTTATTGATTGACCAAAATCGTCGAGAATTCTGATCCTAACCCAGTTATTTATGAGGATTATTAATGGTTCAATAATTTCCCATAAGTGGAAATTTAGTTGAAGGGCTTCCGATTGCAACCAAATTAGTTTGAAGGACATGACTTTGAACGAATAAGTTTTAAGGACAAAAAATGTCGCGACTGTTATTTCGCAACTTTGTTTGCCCTAGTTGATCTTCTTCAATTAGGAAATTTCCAAAATCGATTCGCGAATCGATTGAATGATTCGATTTTATTTCTACAGCCGCAACATATCATGCTTCAAATGAATTAGAGTATAATTTACTTGTAGGTCAACAACATCTTATGCTTCAAACAAATCAGTTGTTCGATTTTTAGTCATGTTATTGTCAGGTGATTGCGTGTATCAAGTTATATGTTTGTAAGATTGTTCGATTTCAAATGCACTATAATAACCCAGAAATCTGACCCAATTTAAAATTTTTGTTTTGGCAATTTTAGCTAATTTTGAATATCTAAAATGAATTATTTTAAATAATAACGACGAGAAATTTATTTTGAATTGGATTCGAACGTATATATTTATTCGAATCGTCGTTAGAATATAAATAATTTATTTTAATTATAAATAATTTATTGGAATAATTTAATTCAATTAAATAAGAAAATATAATAATATAAAATCCCTCAACACACTCTCTCTATACCTTCCCCCCGTTCAATTTCATCCAGTCAAAATAAAAAAGGGGGGGAAACGCGCCTGCCCTAGCCACGCTCTGCCACCCATCGCCGACCTTCCCCCGTCACCAACGCCCTCACCTGCTCCGTCACCTCCTCCTTCTCCCTCCCCTCTCGCTCTTCACTCTCCTCCATTCCCTTGTGTGAACCACTGAAGCCGCTGACCTCCGACAAGCCACCACCGCTCCGCCAGCCTCCAACCGCGCCTCCACCTCCCTCCACTCCCTCCTGCTGTTCGACGCACCCCCCAGCGACTGACTTTGATTTTTAAAGCGAGAGGTGAGTTTTTATTTATTTTAATTAGTTTAAAAATCTTATTTTTATATGTGTAACAATATTGAAAGGTTAAAAATATAATTTTTATATTATAGGAAGGTTAAAAATATAATTTTTATATTATAGGAAGGTTAAAAATATAATTTTTATACTGGTGGCATATTAAAAATATGATCTTTATATAGAAAAAAAATATAATTTTTATCGTATGTATGATATGATTTTTAGCAAGATAAAAATAGAATTTTTATAATGTATAAAGGAAGAATTTTTATAATAGATAAAAATAGAATTTTTATAATGTATAAAGGAAGAATTTTTATAATCTATAAAGGAAGAATTTTTATAATGTATAAAGGAAGAATATTTATAATGTATAAAGGAAGAATTTTTATAATGTATAAAGGAATGATTTTTATTTAGATAGAGTTATAAAAATATAATCTTTATTAGAAGAGGAGCGAGATAAAAATATAATTTTTATAACGAAGTAGTATAGATAAAAATATGATTTTCATATAATAGAGGATATAAAAATGTGATTTTAAAATATGTAGTGGCTACGGACAACGAAAGCGATAAAAAGGCGAGCACGACGATGAATTCTACATAAGAAGAGTCGTGGCATTTGGTTTAGCTAGTCGATGAGAACTTCTCACCTTTAATTTAATTTATTTCTAGTTGAATTATATACTAGGATGCAGACGGTGTTTAGTAGCACCCGACACCCGTCGTCCATAGACCATGGACGGCTTGTATGCTTGTTTGTTTGATTTTGATGTGTAGTTGATTGTTTGATATGATGTGAAATGAAATAAAACATTTTATAGTGGAAAATATTTTATAGTTAAAAATATATTTTTTAACATCTATATAAAATAAATATATATAAACAAATCGGACGATTTGTTTATATACACTGATTTGACTGATATTGATTGGGACGATAAATTTTACACATCGCCTAACTACACAAATAAAATCTGTGTGTGTTGATTTGAAACCCCACACGGGTATTGGGATGATATTTGACGTACACTAATCCCGATTGTTTAGTTGTATGTCAATCGATGGGTTGACAGACTGTGTAAGCGTTAATTATTTATATTTAATGCTTATGCAGTTGTGTGGTGCACTCTGGATGATGGTTGATTATTTATCGTTGTTATTTTATACATGTATTGAAAAAAAAATCCATATAATTAACATTATATGGTAATTAATTAGGCCTCATTCCCGTTTTGAAAAAAGAAATATTTGAAGTGAAATATTTGGAAAAGAAATATTTGAATATAAATATTTAAAAAAGAAATTTTTGAAATAGAACATTTGAAAATAGAAATGCGAAGCCGTGTTAAGTAGTTACACGCCATTTTAACACGAACGGGAATTTTGTCGATTTTATAATAAATATTGAAAGTGATTTCAAAATCGAATATTTAGAAATGAATTCGAATTGAAATTGAATAGAATTGAATTCGAATTGAAATTGAATAGGAATTCAAATCGAATTGAAATTGAATTGAATGGAATTCAAATCGAATTGAAATCGATTTGAAATGAAATTAAAACGAATTTATATTGAAAAATTAAATTTTGATTTGAATTTGAAAAGGAAGTTGGAATCGTTTTGAAAATGAATTTAAAACGATTTATAAAATACGTTTTAAAAGGAAATCGACGAAATATATATAATATATATATTATATATATAATGGCCTGAATAGAACGCACCGCGCCACGGCAGTTCGCGAATTTCGACCATTGACTTCGAATGGATATTGCGGGAGATCCGACCGTCGGATTCTCCTAAAACTAGAACCGTTGGGTTCGTATCGAAAAGAGCTTTCTAAAGAATATTAGAAATTTGAAATCTAATGGTTGGATTTGGAATTATGTCCAAATCAAATTTGGAATAGGTCGCTGTAAGTGTAGTTCGATGGCCATTGGTGGAAATCGACTATACGGGCCTTGATAAAATTATTAAAAATAGTAATAGTTTGTGTAAAATCGTAAGAAATGATTTGTGAAGAATTGGGATGAAAAAATCCATATTTGAAGAGATAAAAATAGATTTTTATTGAAATGAACTAGTTTTGAACTAGAATGATAATTTATTTATTTTCAAATAAATAAATAGGATTTGAAATGGTTTTGAAAATAACCAGGTTTTCCAATAATTGAATTGGAATGGATTTGAATGGAAATCATTATTTCGTGATTATACAGATGTTGTTATGGAAATTTGATGTATATATATCGTTATTTCCAATACGATATTTGTTGGTCGTAGAATTTGATATTGAATATAAGCCGATATATTTTCTATTCAGAGCCTTGTATTTAATATCAAATGTGATTTGGGTTTGTCGTGAATGGTGTCTTCATTAACACTGTTCTTAAGCCCAGTTGAGAAAACGATTAAATCTTTTTATTTAGATTTAATGAAGTGTACCAATTAAATAATATTTAATTAGAATTGAATTAGTATTGATTTTTGGGTTTATCGTGAATAGTATTTTAATTAACACTTGTTCTTTAACCCGATAATTAATGGAATGTGATTTTCGGTTGTCGTGAACGATATCTTTGATAATATTGTTCTTAGACCCAACCGAGTTAAGAAAATCAGAAACTAACTGGAGATTAGTTAAGTTGAATGGTTTCTTGGGTATTGATCTGATGTTGGTTTCGGCCTTCGAGGCTAATACTTAGGGAATTGCTCACTTGCTAATTTACGGTTAAGGACTGATTGAAATGTGATGTGATTTTGGGGTTTATCGTGAACTGTGTTTTAAATGACATCGGTTCTTTAACCCAGTCAAAGATTAAAAATAAGTGGAGTTTTAATGAATCTTTAATTTGATTGAAAAGATCGAGAATGCAGTATCACCAGTTTTACTCCAGACGGTAGTTAAATCGTTAATTAGATTTGAACGTGAAATGGTAATTGAATTTACCGATAACACCGTGGTGTTAAATATGAAGTATGACCAGTTTTACTTCATGGGATAAATAAGTTGGGATTGGGAAATAAATAACTACTTTGGTGGGGTTCGCTAATCCCAACTAGTTTGAAGTGATATTCCAAGGAAGATTAAAGAATAAATTTAAAAGAATTTATCTTTGATAAAATTAATGGGAACCTTTCCCTAAGAATGTGAAATTTAGAAACTAACTGTAGGTTAGCTAAGTTGAATTGTTTCTTGAGTATTGATCTGTTGTTGTTTTCGGCCTTCGGGGTTAATATTTGGGGAATTATTCTCTTGTTAATTTACGGTTAGTGACTGATGAATTGGAATGAGGCGTATGTTCTGTTTGTGTAACACTTGTTTATTATATACGCAAGTTATTTAGAAAGACCGGGTTTATCCCATTCTGAATAACTGATTCGACGTGGTGTCGAAGATGAAAATGGTGGTTGAAGACCGGAGGTCTTCACGTCGTTTGGATAATTGCTGATGATCATGATTGGGCTGTACACCCAAGAGGAGGGAATTAGTCAGTGATCGTCCAGACGTACTTGGAGATCGATGGATATGCGGGGTACTAGGTGCCTCCGGTTTTGTTCAGACCCAGAATGAACTTGTAAATGGACTGTGTGTCTGACATGGGATATCATACTGTGTGATTGATGGATATCGGTTGCATGGAGTGGTTTGCCTGTGTGGCATGCTAAGATGCAAATGATCAGGGCTTCTGTTGAAAAGCAAAGTCTTGTGGTTGATGATCGAAGCAGAGCCTGTGTGGCATAGCTTTGTGTAACGTTGATTCGCGAGCCTCACACCCCGGTTGTGAACCAGAAACGGGAGAGAACCTCAGGGAGGACATGCGTTTCTTTCTAGCTAGAAGTGGCGTCAGTGGTTTTACACGCCCTGACGAGTTTGACTTATGTGGTTGTTGCTGTTGCAAGGTGCCTCGGATATATCGGTGACTATGTGAAGCTGATGGAGTCATTCGTTGGCTCATTTACGCCCCAAACGGCGGGGAAACGCAGTGTTCAGGCATTTTAATCCACATCGGTGGACCGACCCTGTCGCTCCAAAGGCTTGACTGAGTACTTGCCTGAGGCTCGGGCTAGACAGTCTCGAATCGGTAGAGGACGATCCCTAGCCTCAGTTCGCAGATGGAAATCCAATTTCCAAATACGTGATTTTGCGGTTTTGATTGTAGAGCCTAGTATGGCGACATGATATATGGTACCCATGCCGTCTATGATTGATATTTTTTTGACACTATACACTTATAATAGTATCAAATGATTTGTTTTAAACGTACTAAGCATGTTTGGCTATTATAAGGAAACCCTATCCTCCGGCTTGCGTTGCATTGTGTGATGGGACCTGGGTCTTATAATAGCTTCGTTTTTCAAAAAAGCATTGCGTTGTTTATTCTATGCACTGGTATTCTTGGGAGGAAACCCGTTCCGTGTTATACGGTGTGGTCCCTTGATATATCTGATTTAAAGTAATGTTTTAAATAACTGTTTTAGTTCTCACACCAGTAACATGACTGACCTGGAGTTTATTGTTTTAACCTAAACTCTGGGTGTCCTTATTTGACACGGGCAGTTAGTAATTTTGGTTTTGCAGATTTATATTCACGGGATCCTGATTTACAGCTGGAACGATACTCAGAAAGCTCTGTATCCGTGTATTACTTCTAGTTGTGTTTTGTATTATTTTCCGCTGCGATGTATTTAAATGTAATTTAAATCTCTGATGTTTTCTATGTAATATTCATTCATACTCTGTATATTCTTGTATTCTGATGGAATGGTTGTAATATACAATGAAATGTTCTTCTATCTGCGTTCTTTTGTGTGTTGTTCTCAAAGTAACCGCTCTTTCCTTACCGGGGAAGTTACGGGTCCTTACATGCACCGTGACATAGGGAGAAAATTTTGTAGAAGATGATGGTTTGGACCTTGTTAAACTAAACAGTAGCTAGAAATAGAAAAAGCTATGAGTTGTTGTGTTTGGTCAAACTGTTTATCATTACACTAAACTGGTAAAAACGTACATAAAACATCAACCAATGAATGAGTTTCTCATATGGTTGTTGTTTTATATACAAATGATAAATTGGTTGTGTGCATAAATACACGTTGAAACTGTTTGTAAGATAAAAATATGGAAATGTCTAATTGATTTCACTTAGCAAGTTGTTCTTCTTTGTCTAAAAAAGATAAAGTTATTTATCTTTTTCGAAAAAAATAAAAATATATACATATTTAGCTGTTCTTTTTCTTGTATACCGTGTACTAGTATTGTAAGTACATAGTATACAAAAAAGGTTAAAATATATTAGTATGATATAGGTCATTCTTGCAAGTTGTTATTCATTTTTTGAAGAAGATAAAAGTATTTATCTTTATCGATGTTCTTAAATTTGAATAAGTCTTAGGATTATAACATCGAAGTTAAGGCGGAAATTTGCGTGAAGGGCTTACTAGTTAGGACCATTTTTTTTAAAGATAACAATATGTAAATGTCATAATCAGTAATTGATTTTACTTAATAAGTTGTTAACTACAGTAATTGTTTTCTCCATGTATGCTTTCGTCGATTCTTTCTAATTGTTGCTTGTCATAGTTGTCGGCTTACAGAGAAGATCTCAGTGAAGAAATATTTTTGATATATACTTAATTCTCATCTGCTGTATTTGTTTCTTGTCTACTATGTTAATTGTTTTATAGGCTGAGATTGCAGTGGTCTAGTTGTTTTATAGGCAAGAAACAACATAATATGAATGTTGTAAGTAGCTGTTGCTACACACATTTGAAGCTGTGTGTATTGAAATAATGTTGTTTTGAAGTATTATGTTTATTTGAAGTTTCTTGTTTTTTGCTTCTACTTGGCAAGCGCTTTAGTTATTTATGTGTGGTTGTGATTCACATCAATAATTTATACCTCCTACTTGCAATATCATTTTGTCCAAACTGAAAAAAATGATATATGCATATATCTTTTTCACAAAACAGATAGCAATATATATTGTTATATTATATTCACAAAAGAAACAGCAATGTTGTAACACCCCGTGTATTCTATAACCGTGAAATTCATAAATTAAAGCATAACTAATTTCAAATCAAAGAATTAAGGGAAACGGTATACGCCATTGTGTTCGTCTCGGAAAAATACGTGAAATAGAGTCCAAGTTTTCGAAAAACGGAGTCCGTATGAAGAAGATATGGCCTCCGGAAGTTTCAGAATTCAGGTTAAAATTCAAACAGACGAAAACAGCTCAGAAAAACAAGTTTAAAATTCAAAATCGGGCCCAATTGGCCAGGGCGGGAAAATTCCCGCCTAAGGCACCCAGGTCGACTTGGCAGTCGACCTGGGCTAGCCAGGTCGACAGGGCTGTCGACCTAGGTGTCGACTGGGCTGTCGACCTGGCCCCAGAGCCAGATCAAACCCAGCCCACCCTGGCTGGCCTGGTCTGTGTTTTGTCGATTTTCTGAGCCTTGCCTTGTCACTAGGGCTAGGTGTCAGCTCCTGGTTGGTCTCTCCTTCAAACGAACGGCTATCATTGAACCAAGCTTCATCGACGGTCTAAATCAACTCACAAACTCTATAAAAAGGACCTAAGACTAACCCTAATTCACACAAACTAAAATGGAGCTAAGACCGTCATGTTGCTGAGGAGAGACTAAAGATTGCCGTCGGAAATTGAGAGGCAATTAGGAGAATAAACAAAAGCTTAAAGCAACGTCAAATCAATCAAAACAACGCCTACAACAAAGGATAGCATCTCCAAATTCAGAATTCAGATTTCTGAATTGAAGAGTCGTCATACGCTGTAAGTAGAGTGCTATTCCGATATGAATTAAATAATTGTGTTGATTTGTGTAATGTAAGAAATGGAATTGTGGCGATAATAATCTATATTTGTATGTTGCTTTGATGCAAAACGATTTGGGAATATTATGGTATACGATTGGATATTTGCAAGTACGCGATTTGCGTTGGAAACAAAATGGAATTGTGGCGATAATGGCTTATATTTGTATGTTATTTTGATTCTAACGATTTGGCAATGCTATGGTTTGATTCATACAAGTATGTGGCTTATGTTGACAACCACATGTTGTGGAATTTTGATTGGGCTTATGCAAACATATGATTCATATTGAAAACTACATGTTTGTGGTAGTTATTTATAACACCCATTTGATAATTGCAAGTATATGATTCATGTTAACAACTATATGTAGTAATAATTTATTTAAGATTCATGCAAGTATATGATTCATGTTAACAACTAAATGTTGTAATAATTTATTTAAGATTCATTTAAGTATATGATTCATGTTAACAACTATATGTTATGATATTTTAATTGGAATTCATGCAAGTCCATGATCTATTGTTATGACAACATGATGTAAAATTCTATGGTCATCTTTAGTGTAAATTGATTCACCTAAGTATTATGATTCATATGAAGTTATGTTGGAATTGGCATCCTAGTTCAAGTATAAAAATCATATTTTTGTGATAGTGACAAAAGCACGCATCTTTGTAAATTTGTATTAATTTTATGAACATGACTAAACTATGTTCGTTATTATGCCCAATTGAAAAACATGTTTTTAGGCTCATGTTGTTATCATAAGTTACATTAGAATTACATTAGAATTACATTCCTCTTGCAAGTTTACATAGATAAAATAAAAACCATGATGTGAGTTTAGATATGTTTATGCTATAATTCTATGAATAGAATGAAAACCATGATTCATATAAGAATTAGGTTGGGATAATTCTAGTTGAACCATACTTTTGTATTAGTGACAAAAGTAAGTACCTTTTTGTTAACATGTAGTGGTTTTATGAACATGATTAGTTTATATTATGCCTAAATAAAAATATAGACTTTTATTTCTAGTCAAGACCATGTGCCAACAATAATAATGATATCTAATTTAGTTAGATTCTTAATTTCAAGTTTACATGGTTAGTTGAATCTATGATTCATGTTTAAGTTTATGCCATTATCATATGACTAGAATAATTCATGTTTAAGTACTGCTTATGCCATAATCATATGAGTAAAATAATCCATGATTAAGTATTGTCTATGCATTAACCATATGAATAGAATGATTTATGTTTAAGTGTTGTTTATGCTATGATTATATGGATAAAATGATTCATGTTATGCCATGATTATATGATGTTACAATTGCAAGTTCACATGTGCCTATTTTATGTTAATTGAATCATTCGTTGCAAGTTCATGCGTTCACACTCTCCCTTTTTCATGTTACCTTATAAACACCGTGTTATAAGCCTCCCCTTTTCATTTGGCTAAATTGGGTTTAAGTATTAAACCCAACACACCTTACATTGGAGCGAACGTATAATACGGGGGTAATGACGTTTGGGCTAAAATATAGAACATATATGTTGGCTTGTTTGACGCACGCCAATAACTTTGAAAAACAATTAAGTGGCATAAATAAATCTTAATCAATAAAGATGAATTTGAATAATGGGCCACAAATATTTACATATAAAAAGAAAAGAGACAAAATATGTAAATGTAGAAAATACGATGTGTTTAACCCGAGGTTGGATTGAGTTGTGATGTAAACCTGCCCGGAACCGCCCGGCTGTCCAGTAGTCACAACAATACCTATCCAATGTTGGTGGTTAAACACGGAGCCCAATAAGGACCCGAGGTTAGACTGAGTTGTGGCGTAAGACTGCCCGGACCCAACCGGCAACAGGCAGCCACAACAATACCTATCTAATCTGAGAGGTCAAGGCTTTAATAAGACAATTAAGGATGAGTCAGGATTGATAGGATTAAGTAAATTATATTAATACTTAATCAAAATGGAACATGCTAAACTAAACAGACTGATTGGGGGGTTAGGTTTATAAAACACTTAACCAACTTAGCATGTTGGCTAGAAATAGAAAACCTAGTAGCGGAGGACCCTTTCGCAGTAACCCTACAAGGTATCATGATACCCTGAAACTAGGCAGGGTGGGGCACGATTACTGGGCTGATTGTAAGAGGTCAAATCGACGGCGGTGGTGCAGCAGTGTAGGTTCTAACGGGGTGCGGGCGTGCACACACTCCGGCGCAGAAAAATAAGGCACTGGGTACCAGTAGCATACCTGTGCATTCTAAGGTTGTGTTGGGCCGCCACCATGGGACTTGATACACCCCATGGTGGGACCAACATAGGTAACTACAACATCGGGGGCCGTAAGACACATGTAACTATGCGAGTAGGAGCCGATCATCATAAAATGGATCACTTCACCCTGATTATGGGGTGCCAGTTGGGAACTAGTTTATATGGGTTCAGAGATTGATATGGGGTACGATAGTATATTCGACCCTAGACAACTTAACTAAGTTTATGGTGCTTTCCCATTTCTAGTTTATACTTATCATACCCAGTTCTTTATTCATAGACTGAATAGTCCTAGACTTACTCAGGCTTTATGTCTGACTCTACTTTTCTTTCGTCTTCCTTCCTTCCGTCCCCCCCCCCCCAGGTCCACAGGGAGGGAATACCGCAGCTTGACCAGCCTTCATATCCAACTTGAAGAGAAAGAATGTATTGCTTGGATCTTTTCGTTTTGGACTATGGCTTTGGACAACAATTATGGGACTTTTGCAGTTTATTTATGTTTTCTTTATGCTTCTTTAAATAATGTAATCAAGACAGTTATGAACATGTTATGTTTTTTGGAAGTATTGTAAAAAAAATTATGGCATGGATTGTGTAACACATATGTTAATGAAATAAAAGTTGTTGTTTTCCACTGTTCAAAAATATGTGTTCTTATATCTGTCTTGTATATCTGTGACTTATACTTATAAACCTCCACCAAAATTAGGGCATTCCCTTTGAGAGTGACCCTAACGGAGGTGGGGTGTTTCACTTGGTATCAGAGCATAGGTTTACCAGATAAGATAAAAAGTTTCGAAAAATTATTTTCAAAAAAGAAATTTAAAGAAGCATTTTTAAAAGAAAAATACTATTTTATTTTAAAAGGCAAAGTCCCCCCCCCCCCCAAAGCCATAGGTACTATCTCTTATCCTTCGTTTTGAATTTTTGAATCTATCTTTTTGTTTCAGCATGTCCGAAGAACTTAACTTGCCATAGGGTGTACCAATACCTGGTTGGTTTGGACGGTTCTTAGAAGCAAGGGCCACTCAGCCAGGTCCTACCGTTCCTCCTCCCCCAGCTGCAGGAAATCATCCAGCTGCAGCAGCACCTCTTCCTCCACCTCCTCCACGGGGAAACACGTTTGCTAAGATATGTAAAGATTTTAAAGCTATGGGAGGAAAGGATTTTCATGGAACTGAGTCCTTCGTGGCAGCTAGGAATTGGTTAAAGGAAACCGAGGACTTATTCGTCATCTTTGAGGTAGGAGATAGGCAGAAGGTACAACTGGCAGTGTGGCTACTAAAAGGTGAGGCTTCCTACTGGTGGGAAGTCACTAATGCAGAAAGACTGGTGGAAACATGGGAGGACTTTAGGGCAAGGTTTGAGGCTAAATTTCTCTCAGAAGCTGAAAGGAGTCTTCAGTTGGAAAAATTCTTATTTCTTAAGCAAGAGAATATGACAGTCAAAGGGTATGTTGATCAATTCGATGAGCTGGCTAGGTTTGGGCTGGACCTAGTCAACACCCCGCACAAGAAGGCTCTCCGCTTTGTCAAAGGGTTGAATGAGCCATTACACAGTTTGGCCATGACCCATATACCCATGGGAGCTACGTACGAAAGGTTGGTGCAGATGGCATTGCTGAACGAGGAAGATAAGGACAAGAATGAGACAGAGGCAGAAAACTCTCAAGGGAAGAAAGAGGTCAAGCCCAACGATTCTAAGAATAAGAAGGTAGACCCCGAGAAAGGAGGCAAGAACAACAACTCACGTGAAAAAAGGAAATGCAATTACTGTGGTATGGAATGGCACATAGCCAAGGATTGTAGAAAGAGGAAGAGAAAGCAAGGTGAATGTTTTCATTGTGGGAAGACTGGACACATCAGCAAAGACTGCCCTGAGAAGCAGACTGGACCTTCTGGCGGTACATCGTTAACTTATTCTAGATGCTTTGTTTTATCCTATTTCTCTCCTCGATCCTATCTTGAGAACCATAGGTAGAATCTTTTTGGATGTAAACATGTAATTGAAACATGTTATGATTGCGAAATGGTTGCAAGTGATTGCTAGTGGTTGCTCGTGGTTGCATATACACACACAATCTAGGTTTTAAATCGGCTCAGTCACTTCATATTGCATATGCATATATGTTTGCATTCGTATATGGTTGAACTTTAATGTGTTGTCATATGGATGTTGCATTTATATGAATGATTGTGCACTCATATAGAATCATGAATAGGAGGATTTGCATACATAATGGATTCATGACACTTACATAATTCACATTAAGGAGGTCAACTGAATCAGTAGACCGCCTGATTTTGCATTAGATAAGTACATGTACACACACACTTCGCATATGATCATGAAGCATTAGAAGTCTTTTAAGGACAATGGATGCTCGTGTTTGATGGATGAGTAGATGGATGTTTGGATGTTAGGATGTACATTCTTCCTGAACTTGAAGATTTCGGGGACGAAATCCTTTTAAGTGGGGGAGAATGTAACACCCCGTGTATTCTATAACCGTGAAATTCATAAATTAAAGCATAACTAATTTCAAATCAAAGAATTAAGGGAAACGGGATACGCCATTGTGTTTGTCTCGGAAAAATACGCGAAATAGAGTCTAAGTTTTCGAAAAACGGAGTCCGTATGAAGAAGATATGGCCTCCGGAAGTTTCAGAATTCAGGTTAAAATTCAAACAGACAAAAACAGCTCAGAAAAACAAGTTTAAAATTCAAAATCGGGCCCAATTGGCCAGGGCTGGAAAATTCCCGCCTAAGGCACCCAGGTCGACTTGGCAGTCAACCTGGGCTAGCCAGGTCGACAGGGCTGTCGACCTGGGTGTCGACTGGGCTGTCGACCTGGCCCCAGAGCCAGGTCGAACCCAACCCACCCTGGCTGGCCTGGTCTGTGTTTGGTCGATTTTCTGAGCCTTGCCTTGTCACTAGGGCTAGATGTCAGCTCCTGGTTGGTCTCTCCTTCAAACGAACGGCTATCATTGAACCAAGCTTCATCGACGGTCTAAATCAACTCACAAACTCTATAAAAAGGACCTAAGACTAACCCTAATTCACACAAACTAAAATGGAGCTAAGACCGTCATGTTGCTGAGGAGAGACTAAAGATTGCCGTCGGAAATTGAGAGGCAATTAGGAGAATAAACAAAAGCTTAAAGCAACGTCAAATCAATCAAAACAACGCCTACAACAAAGGATAGCATCTCCAAATTCAGAATTCAGATTTCTGAATTGAAGAGTCGTCATACGCTGTAAGTAGAGTGCTATTCCGATATGAATTAAATAATTGTGTTGATTTGTGTAATGTAAGAAATGGAATTGTGGCGATAATAATCTATATTTGTATGTTGCTTTGATGCAAAACGATTTGGGAATATTATGGTATACGATTGGATATTTGCAAGTACGCGATTTGCGTTGGAAACAAAATGGAATTGTGGCGATAATGGCTTATATTTGTATGTTATTTTGACTCTAACGATTTGGCAATGCTATGGTTTGATTCATACAAGTATGTGGCTTATGTTGACAACCACATGTTGTGGAATTTTGATTGGGCTTATGCAAACATATGATTCATATTGAAAACTACATGTTTGTGGTAGTTATTAATAACACCCATTTGATAATTGCAAGTATATGATTCATGTTAACAACTATATGTTGTAATAATTTATTTAAGATTCATGCAAGTATATGATTCATGTTAACAACTAAATGTTGTAATAATTTATTTAAGATTCATGCAAGTATATGATTCATGTTAACAACTATATGTTATGATATTTTATTTGGAATTTATGCAAGTCCATGATCTATTGTTATGACAACATGATGTAAAATTCTATGGTCATCTTTAGTGTAAATTGATTCACCTAAGTATTATGATTCATATGAAGTTATGTTGGAATTGGCATCCTAGTTCAAGTATAAAAATCATATTTTTGTGATAGTGACAAAAGCACGCATCTTTGTAAATTTGTATTAATTTTATGAACATGACTAAACTATGTTCGTTATTATGCCCAATTGAAAAACATGTTTTTAGGCTCATGTTGTTATCATAAGTTACATTAGAATTACATTAGAATTACATTCCTCTTGCATGTTTACATAGATAAAATAAAAACCATGATGTGAGTGTAGATATGTTTATGCTATAATTCTATGAATAGAATGAAAACCATGATTCATATAAGAATTAGGTTGGGATAATTCTAGTTGAACCATACTTTTGTATTAGTGACAAAAGTAAGTACCTTTTTGTTAACGTGTAGTGGTTTTATGAACATGATTAGTTTATATTATGCCTAAAAAAAAATATAGACTTTTATTTCTAGTCAAGACCATGTGCCAACAATAATAATGATATCTAATTTAGTTAGATTCTTAATTTCAAGTTTACATGGTTAGTTGAACCTATGATTCATGTTTAAGTTTATGCCATTATCATATGACTAGAATAATTCATGTTTAAGTACTGCTTATGCCATAATCATATGAGTAAAATAATCCATGATTAAGTATTGTCTATGCATTAACCATATGAATAGAATGATTTATGTTTAAGTGTTGTTTATGCTATGATTATATGGATAAAATGATTCATGTTATGCCATGATTATATGATGTTACAATTGCAAGTTCGCATGTGCCTATTTTATGTTAATTGAATCATTCGTTGCAAGTTCATGCGTTCACACTCCCCTTTTTCATGTTACCTTATAAACACCGTGTTATAAGCCTCCCCTTTTCATTTGGCTAAATTGGGTTTAAGTATTAAACCCAACACACCTTACGTTGGAGCGAACGTATAATACGGGGGTAATGACGTTTGGGCTAAAATATAGAACATATGTGTTGGCTTGTTTGACGCACGCCAATAACTTTGAAAAACAATCAAGTGGCATAAATAAATCTTAATCAATAAAGATGAATTTGAATAATGGGCCGCAAATATTTACATATAAAAAGAAAAGAGACAAAATATGTAAATGTAGAAAATACGATGTGTTTAACCCGAGGTTGGATTGAGTTGTGATGTAAACCTGCCCGGAACCGCCCGGCTGTCCAGTAGTCACAACAATACCTATCCAATGTGGGTGGTTAAACACGGAGCCCAATAAGGACCCGAGGTTAGACTGAGTTGTGGCGTAAGACTGTCCGGACCCAACCGGCAACAGGCAGCCACAACAATACCTGTCTAATGTGAGAGGTCAAGGCTTTAATAAGACAATTAAGGCTGAGTCAGGATTGATAGGATTAAGTAAATTATATTAATACTTAATCAAAATGGAACATGCTAAACTAAACAGACTGATTGGGGGGTTAGGTTTATAAAACACTTAACCAACTTAGCATGTTGGCTAGAAATAGAAAACCTAGTAGCGGAGGACCCTTTCGCAGTAACCCTACAAGGTATCATGATACCCTGAAACTAGGCAGGGTAGGGCACGATTACTGGGCTGATTGTAAGAGGTCAAATCGACGGCGGTGGTGCAGCAGTGTAGGTTCTAACGGGGTGCGGGCGTGCACACACTCCGGCGCAGAAAAATAAGGCATTGGGCACCAGTAGCATACCTGTGCATTCTAAGGTTGTGTCGGGCCGCCACCATGGGACTTGATACACCCCATGGTGGGACCAGCATAGGTAACTACAACATCGGGGGCCGTAAGACACATGTAACTATGCGAGTAGGAGCCGATCATCATAAAATGGATCACTTCACACTGATTATGCGGTGCCAGTTGGGAACTAGTTTATATGGGTTCAGAGATTGATATGGGGTACGATAGTATATTCGACCCTAGACAACTTAACTAAGTTTATGGTGCTTTCCCATTTCTAGTTTATACTTATCATACCCAGTTCTTTATTCATAGACTGAATAGTCCTAGACTTACTCAGGCTTTATGTCTGACTCTACTTTTCTTTCGTCTTCCTTCCTTCCGTTTCCCCCCCAGGTCCACAGGGAGGGAATACCGCAGCTTGACCAGCCTTCATATCCAGCTTGAAGAGAAAGAATGTATTGCTTGGATCTTTTCGTTTTGGACTATGGCTTTGGACAACAATTATGGGACTTTTGCATTTTATTTATGTTTTCTTTATGCTTCTTTAAATAATGTAATCAAGACAGTTATGAACATGTTATATTTTTTAGAAGTATTGTAAAACAAATTATGGCATGGATTGTGTAACACATATGTTAATGAAATAAAAGTTGTTGTTTTCCGCTATTCAAAAATATGTGTTCTTATATCTGTCTTGTATATCTGTGACTTATACTTATAAACCTCCACCAAAATTAGGGCATTCCCTTTGAGAGTGACCCTAACGGAGGTGGGGTGTTTCAAATGTATATTGGAATCTAATAATATACAACTCTTACACAAATAGTATGAGATTTACATGAACAATAATTTGGTGTCATATCATTTATGTTGCCAAACAAAAACGTAATTAAGCATTCACAAGAAAAAAATTGAGTAAGATATATACATTTATCTTTTATTAATATCCCACTTTTTTATCATTAGCAAACCAAAAGCTTCCAAACAGCTTCGAAAGAAAAATACAATATAAAAGTGCCAATGTATACAACTTAGTATGAGTCTACACTTATAGTGAAAAGATACAATTTGTTATGGAAAACTTTCTGTATATTTTTAGACTCCGCCGTGTAATCTGTTTTTGAAGGGGCAGTTTTATGTGGAGAAGTTTGCTACACCAAGTATGCCTCATATCCTATCAAAGAAAAGTACTGTCATGAGATGGCCCTAGGAATTGTACTTGCATGCATCAAGAGTCATGCAAATCGGTATAAGCAATACATTGTTCAAGTCCTCTTGGTACATATGGACCTTTTTGCATTGGTATAACATTTGTAGTGAACCTGCTACATTTACATTCCTTTTTTGCATTGATTTTCTGTAATGATCATGCAGAAAACTGGGTGGTTCATAATAATGTATCAGTAACAAAAATAGCAAAGAGACACTGAATGCATGAACTGAACTATAATTGAAATCATCTCGCTATAGTTGTGTTTGTAATTGAACTAATGTTTAAAACTATTATCTAATATAATGAAAAATAAATGTTTTTATCTTTTTAGTTGTTTAAGCAAAAAATCATCATGTAAATTTCCAATTAGTCCATACGCCAATAAAAACTGGCAAATAATCTCACACCAACAAAATGGAAGACGAAAAAAAATGTTATAAGGTAGAAAAAAATATGAATTTATAATCCTTAGAAAACTAAAAACTGTGTATACCAAATAACAATTAAACTTAAAAAATTGCATACAACAAAAATTAATTAGAATCATCTGAGCAACAATACAAAATACACAATTATTTTCCAAACATAAAACAAATGTTTTTTTTTTGAAAAGATAGATGAAATTATCTTTTATAGATCTAAAATAAAATAAGATATTCTACTAGACATCTGAAAATCGTTAATTGAAACATTGAAATTTTGTCACTAAAAGTTTAGTTTTATCATTAACATTACATATTTGCAACTAACAATTAACACAAGACATATATATTCAATTATATTTTTTAAATCTGAAATTCAGTTTTGAAAAGATAGATGCAACTATTTTTCTAAATCTGAAATAAAATAAGATATTCTACCAAAAATTTAAAAAAATTTAATTACAAAAATGAAATTTCATAATTAAAAGTTCATTTTATCATTAACTTTTTATACTTTCAACTAACAACTAACACATGACATATATATTCAATTTTCTTTTTTAAATCTGAACTTTAGTTTTGAAAATATAGATACAACTATCTTTTCTAAATCTAAAATAAAATAAGATATTCTTCTAAATATTTTTAAATTGTTAATTACAAAAATGAAATTTTGTAGTCAAAAGTTCAGTTTTATCATTAACATTGCATATTTGCAACTAACAATTAACACATGACATATATAATCAATAATTTTTTTAAATCTGAAATTCAGTTTTGAAAAGATAGTTGCAACTATCTTTTCTAAATCTGAAATAAAATAAGATAATCTACTAAACATTTAAAAATTGTTAATTACAAAAATGAAATTTTGTAATTAAAAGTTCATTTTTATCATTAACGTTGCATATTTGCAACTAACAATTAGCACATGACATATATATATATATATTCAATTATCTTTTTTAAATTTGAAATTTAGGTTTGAAAAGATAGATTCAACTATCTTTTTTAAATTTGAAATAAAAAAAGATAATCTACTAAACATTTTAAAATTGTTAATTACAAAAATGAAATTTTAGAATCAAAAGTTCAGGTTTATCATTAACATTGCATATTTGCAACTAACAATTAACACATGACAAATATATTCAATTATCTTTTATAAATTTGAAATTCAGTTTTGAAAATATAGATGCAACTATCTTTTCTAAATTTGAAATAAAATAACATATTCTACTAAACATTTAAAAATTGTTAATTACAAAAATGAAATTTTATAATTAAAAGTTTGTTTTTATCATTAACATTGCATATTTGCAACTAACAATTAGCGCATAACATATATTCAATTATCTTTTTAAATATGAAATTCTATTTTGAAAAGATAGATGCAACTATCTTTTCTAACTTTGAAATAAAATAAGATATTCTACTAAAAATTTGAAAATTGTTAATTACAAAAATGAAATTTTGTAATTAAAAGTTTATTTTTATCATTAACATTGCATATTTGCAACTAACAATTAGCACATGACATATATATTCAATTATCTTTTCTAAATTTGAAGTTCAGTTTTGAAAAGATAGGTACAACAATCTTTTCTAAATCTTAAATGAAAAAAGATATTCTACTAAATGTTGTTGAATGGAAAAATATTACTTGTTTAAAAAGATAAATGTATTTATCTTATTTCCTACATTATCAATATAAAGTTGATGTATGGCTGTAGAAAGGTAAATGTATATATCTTTTTAATTTTTATACTATTTTAATAAGATAAACACAATTATCTATTTAAATAAGTTATATGTTTTAATAAAAACTAACATACATATTAATTTTATAACGAAAATTGTTGAATTTTATTTTTGTTTATACTTACAAGGTTTTTTTAAAAAAAATATCTACTTATTTTTTAATGCATATATAATTTCAACATTACTTTATGTGATAAAGTAGACAAATATATATATATATATATATATATATATATATATATATATATATCTTTTTAAACAGTTTATGTTTTTCCATAAGATTTATACATATTAGTATTTTCAATAAGATTGTAAATCTATTATATTTATGAAATATGCTTATTATTTTAAATACTTCATTGAATAACTTATTTTTCCATATATAAACAACTAGACCAAATGATAAGTATATTTATCTTTTTAAGTAGTTTATATTTCAAAATAAATTGTATTGTTTTGTTCAATCATTTCCTTTTTGCTTCAAATTAATTGATCATGCATATGATCGTTAAAATTTTATATTAAAGTTGCACTTAAAGTACACAAATCAGAAACTGCTACTATATACACAACAGTACTCCATGCCTTCAAACTCAAAATCCTATCTCTTCAAACAATATGGTGCAAAGTAATAAACACAGAACGGTGCCTTTATATGAAAAGATAAATGCACTTATCTTTTAAAACCTTTACTATTGAAAAAGTGTTGATTTATTTCTTACTAAATATATATATATATGTATATATATATATATATATGTTTAAGTGTCTGCCATTCTTCATGTGATTCAACTGGTAATCTAGTTAATGTTGTTTCATTTACCTTGAAAGATAGATACATATATCTTTTTAAGCTACTGAATGAAATATATGTACAATATTGAATTGACTGTGCAATTATCTTTTTAAACTGATAAACCGTCTAATAAGGTAACACTAACAGATTTTTTACATGTTTAATGCACGACAAATATCTTTTCTACATGTTTAATTTCAGTACTTAGTGAATACAAACAATTGATGAACAATAACTTCAATTAGCAATCATTAAATACACTTCAAAGTATGTGCACAGTTTTCTGCAATTAAATTTGATGTATTTATCTTCTTTTACATGTTGAACTGTTTTTTAAAGGATTTGACAAGTTATTATAAATAAACTAGAGAGAAAATATATATCTTTTCTTTGCATACTTGCAAAGCCTTCAAAAAATAACAAATTACTTCCTATTTTTGGCTAACACAAAGTTTGCATGCACGTGCCAAATTAATTTTAAAACATGAAATGATTAGGAATAATTTCATAAAACATATAAAATACACAGAATATCTTAAAATATAAATGTATTTTTCTTTTGAGTAATCAAATAGTAAAAAACCGCGAATATTAATCAAACAACAAAAAAGTAGTTACAATCACACAAAAACACATAATAATAGCCGAAAAGTATCGAATGCCGAAAAGTATCGAATGCTACAAGATGAAAATGTAGATTCATACATATCGAGTCTTAGCGACTTTAGGGTTTTAGCTTGTGTGAAAATATCGACTTATTTGAGAAGATCAATTTGTTTGAGAAGATCGACTTTGTGATTTAGGGTTTTAGGTAGTTACGAATCGCCTTAGGTTTTAGGGATTCACAAATCGACTTTGGTTTTAATTGTGAAGATCGGTTGTATTGAGAAATAGGAGACAATCATCAAAAAGAGAAGAAATCACGCCAATTTTTTGTAGAGGATCGTCATAATTTTTGTGGAGGATCGACAGAAAATATATAGGAGATGATCGTCAAAAAGAAGAAGATGGTAGAAATGGACGCGTCCGTGGAAATTTGTCCTGGAAAATAATTGTTTTGAACTTGTGTCCTAGAACTAACTGTTTAACTAAAGAAGGCCATTATTGTATAACTCCCCTTCCATTAATCATTATTTCAAGTGACTTTACAAATATTAAGTTTTTGACTTATGGGCTATTCCCAGTTTGAGTTATTCCAACTTTTAAATTCAACCTTTACTTAACCATTCTGGAATTTCTTTCCACATGAAGCTGGGTTTTATGAAAAATCTAGGTTGCTCCCCTTGCTTTACCTATTGTCTTATCTCTTCATAATTGATCTTTGTTATATAGTTTTTATACTTTTATCCAAAATTCCAAGACATTTCCTTATTCTTTTATCATCAAACACCTTATAGTCAAATTGTGAATTAAAATTCACAAGGTATTCTCACTTGGATTCTAATTAGTTGGGAGGTCTAATTACAATCCTGTATGAAAAATCTTTAGTCAATTAATCACAAAAAGTTTATATTTAGCTTTTCAATCAATCTTTATTATTTAATTAATCATCTAAGTTATAATATATCTAATTTATATATTTCAAAACATATTCTTTTATATTCGAAATATAATCTCCAAAAAACCATTTCTATAAGATATTAAAAATACATTCTCTCATATACTCTTAAACTCATTCTAGGGCATTACTAACCACATCTATAATAAGTTACTTATCCTAGAATATTACTAATCCTATCTCCGATGAGTCTTTATTTACTAGAGCCAGGGTTATCGCTAAACCAAAGCTCTTATACCACAATGTAATGACCCGAAAATCCATACATTTTGAACTGATAATAATCCTCACATGTTTGACTCAAAACTGCACATATCTTCGGATTAGTCGGTGACGAACCAAATTTATATCCCTTGAAAATCGATACTTAATACATCTTTGGTATCCATGTACCGAAGATCCAAGCATCACAAATTCGATAAGCCAACGTAGAATATAATAGAACATAATCTCACTTGAATGGAATAACATAATTTATTGAACATAATCTTTTACAACGGAAAATGTTTACATAATCATAGTTAAATTCAATTGGGACAGTTATAGATGCTCATAAGTATTACTTGAATACAAAATACACAGCGGAAATAGCTAAGCTGTTTAAAGAGTAAATTTCCCAAATGCCTAAATATTACTCCAACTCAAAGGAAGCTCCATATTATAACTAGTTGCTTCTACTAATAACCTGACTAATAGGTTACCCCGTGGAAAATTAAGGGCACCCAGAGTTTAAAAAGGAAACAGTAAACTCCGGGTCAGTCATATGACTAGTGTGAGAACATAAAATAGTTGTTTGTGCAGAAAAATCCTACATGATTTTTTTGGAAAATGAAGCTATTATAAGGTCTCGCAGCACATACACACAATGAATCACACACATTTATGCGAGGTTTCTCCTTATGATAACAAAAAATGCCTTTGATACATATAATCCTTTGATATTATTTGTAACGACCCAGAAAATCTGAACCAATTTAAATTTTTTAAATTGGCTAAAATAATGGATTTTAAATATTTAAAATAAATATTTTAAATAATAGAGATGAAAAGTGAGTTGAATCGACCATTGAAAACGAATATAATTAATTATAATTATAAACAAGGCCTGAAATGGCGCTGCAGTTTTAAAAATTGAATTCAAACTTTGTCGGACTGTACCGGGTGAAAAACAAAACGGATTTTAGTGAAACCAAAAATATTTAAATTTGTTAGTGAATAACTTTCTAACGAATCTGGAAAATCGAATTTTCATAGCGGAAAGCAAAAGTTATGGCCGAATGAATTTTCAGAAAGGTCGCTATGGAATTTATATAGCCCGTGAAATTGGCCATTTTGCATACGACCACGGAATTCGACGAAACCTCTTTTGTTGGATCCGGGATGTGAAGTTATTGCTAGGTTTCAAATTTCATAATTTTTGAAGCTAGTATGTGAGCATGGCAAAAGAAAACGTGTTTTGGTCAATTGTAGTTAAATTGGATCGACCAGAAATGGGCCTTTTTGCAAACGGTCTCAGAATTCGATGAAACTAGTTTTGTTGGGACCGTATCGTCAAAACATAGCCAGATTTATTTTTCTGGAATTTTTCGAATCAGTTTGTGGCCCTGGCAAATTGAAAAGTACGTTCAAATTAGATATTGAATGTTTTATACTTTAATTTGAAGGAAAACTAACTGAAACATTCGAATGGGCCTTCGAAACATATCCCATTGTGTTCGAAATGGGGGTAAAACGCTAGGGACGACAGTCGTTGGGTTTGGATTGGTGGCCGTGTCAGAAAACCCCTTTAAAACTCCACCGGCCAATCAGATTTTTTATGAAAAAAAAACCTTTTTTTTTCTCTCTCCCCGCTGAAGCGATATACGGCGGAAGTTGTTCCAAACTTCTCCCCTCTTTTCCCACCGTCACAACCACTTCCATCCTCCGCCACCACCCGAACTTTGTTCGCCTCCTCCTCCTCTTCAAATCAACCCCAGCCTCGCTCCGCCTCGTGCCCCCATCGACGAGAACAAGCCCCGAGAAGTTCGACGCTTCAACCCGCCGCCCCGCCTCGCTCCGACCACCGAACCACCTCCGACCATCACCCCTGGACGCGCCTCACTCCCCTCGTCGACGTCCAACTCCCTGATCATCTTCTAGGTCAGCGGATTTCGCGATAAATCCATACCTAGTTTTGAACAACTTTTGAAAGGTACGACCTTGTTTATTTTCAACTGATTTTCACACTTTAGAGTGTTGCAAACATTGAAAAATCATATCTTTTTGCTGTGTTGACGAAATTCAGTGAAACAAGAGACAGTGGACTCGTGTGGACGTCTTCTGCATTTTAGAAGAGACCGCATATTTTTCTGAGCCATCTGCTATTTTTGGTGGAGTGGAACCCAATGTGAGATTTCTAATTTATAAATGATATGGAAAACGACGATGTATAAATTATATAGTCGATGTATGAGTTATATAAGCGTTGTACACCTCATGTATAAGCGTTGTATAAGTTGTACGTTCGATGTATAAGTTATATATGCGTTGTAAAAATTATATATGTGTTGAAATAAAAGTGAATTGCTATATATATATATATATATATATATATATATACGCCCCTCGTCCAAAAACCATGGACGATATTTATTGGTTGTGATTGGTGTGAAAATTGATTGATAGCGAATGGTTGTTTGGGATTGTTTGTGGTTGAAAAATACCCATTTGTGGTTGAGAAATATTTGGTTGAAACCACATAGGATTAGTTTGTGGAAATGAAATGAATATATACATGCCACCTGCGTGCGAACTAGATGCATGATTCCCATTGTCAAAAACCGCGAGGTTTTAAGGTAGAGCGAGGAGCCGTACTAGGGACGGTGCCGGTTTTAACTACCCTGCCGTTATGCTGCCGAAATTTTGAATAATCTTTAAGTGTTAGAATAATTTTCATATGTTGAAATTATTTTCATGCATTGAAATTAAAGTCATATGTTGAAACTATATCCATGTGTGGAAATGTTCATGTGTTGAAAAGTGATGTGTGAAAATTAAATTCATTTGTGAATGAATGAAGTGTCTAAACAATAAAAATCACACTTTTATAATATATATGAAGTATGTAAAATATTCGCCTTATATATAAATAGTTTCAACAACAAAAATTCTATCTTTCTTATACGAACAACATAAATAAAATATCCGTGTGTGGAAATGCTCATGTGTTGAGAAGTGTGTGTAGTGGAAAAGTTCATGTGTTGAATAAAAAGAACGAACAATAAAAATTACATTTTTATTGAAAATATGAAGTGTTGAAAACATCTATTTGTCGAATAAATATTTTAAATGATAAAAATATCATTTTTATCATCTATGTGATATGCTAAAGATATGCGGACGTTGAAATAAATATTTGTGAAGAAATATCATTTTCAACATGCATAGGAACTAAAGAAAATAGTCATGTGTTGAAATGTGTTTTAGTTCGCCAAAATTATCATCTTTGAAATGTGAAGTATTAAAAATAGCCACTTGTTCAAATAAATATGCATGAGTTGAAATATTCATTAATTAGCTAATGATATGATTTTTGCCTATGCATGCAATATTAGAATGAATAGTGTTTTTAAACCAAATGGAATCCAATATGAAGTTGAATGGAAAATGGTAAGTGATAAGAACCGTATATCTGTTCATGCATATTTATTTGAACAGGTTATAGCAAAGGGGCTAGAGAAGAGGAATAAAATTTTTGTGCCCGACAAATAGGTACACATTTACTGTTTTGTTTAGGTGATGATTTTATGAGCCTGTTGGCTAGTCGCTTGGCTTTTTCTTTTTCTTTTTGACATGAGACGCCCGTATGGCTATTTGGGAATTTTCCCAGCCCCTCCCGTACAAATGAGGTTATGGTGAAATTTTCCAAAATTTAAAGGCGTTAGTGAAATATTAGAAGTGGAAACAATATAGGAATTTTTGAATGAACTATATCTATATAAATATATAAATATAAATAAAATTAAAACGAAACATGGCCGTGCAGTTCGTATTTTGAAGCCGTGATTTCAAACGATTAGTACGGGAGATCCGACCATCGGATTTTCCTGAAATCGCAACCGTTGGGTTCGCTTTGGAAAAATCTTTCCAATGGCACCAACTTTGTAAAAATCCAACGGTTGGATTGTCTGGAATGTTTAATTCAAATCTGAAGAAAAACAGCGCCAGAAACGATTATATATATATATATATAATTATATTGAATCGAATAACGACGCTGCAGTTCGTATTTTGAAATTGAAAATTCAAACGATTGTACCGGGAGATCCGACCGTCGGATTTTCCCGAAACTAGAACCGTTGGATTCGTTTTGAAAAGACCTTTGTAATGATATAAATTTTGTGAAGATCCAACGGTTAGATTTTCAGATATGTGTAAATCAAATCTGAAGAAAAACAGCGCCACGGCCGCGTTATGGCCCGAAGCGTCGTTTTGAACAAATTGGCTATTTTAAAAATAAATAAAAATAGCGATAAGTCGTTATAAAATACCATAAACGATATGGAATGGAAATAAACTGAATTTGCTCGATTTATGTGGTATTTGATGGTTGAATGTGTTTGGTGTGAAAATTACCTCAAAGAACAAAATTTGTGTTGTCGAATAATTTAACCATTGAAGTAAATTGATTTGAAATTCTAAATATACGTGAATTATTTGAAAAGGCCGAGTTAATTCTCATTTCAAATAATTGACCAACGATTGAAAGTCGAAGATGAGGACGGTGGTCGAAGACCGGAGATCTTCACCTCATTTGGATGGTAACCGATGTCCTGATTGGGAGGCATCCCGAAATATGGATAATGAGTGGTGATCGTCCAGACGTACGTGGTGATCGATGGGTTTGCGAGATATTTAGTGCCTCCGGTTTCGTTCAGACCTAGAACGGACTTGTAAATGGACTGTGTGTCTGACATTGGATTTTATTCTGTGTTGATTGATCTCTATTGAATATACATCTGTTTGGCGGCGAAGAATTTATTCTTTTGCTTAACGCCCTTCTCTGAGACGCACGAGCTCAGAGGTTGTATATCGGTGGACATCAGTCGCATGACATGAATTGCTAGTGTGGCATGCCTAAGTGGCAAATGATCAGGACTTCTGTTGAAAAGCAAAGTCTTGTGGTGATGATCAAAGCACCGCCTGTGTGGCGTAGCCTTGTGTATAATGTGAATTCGCGAGCCTCACACCCCGGTATGAACCAGAAACGGGAGAAGGACCGCAGGGAGGGCATGCGTTTCTTCCTAGCTAGGGTGGTGTCAGTGACCTACCAGCCCTGACATTTATATACTTTTCACCCGTGTGGTTGTTGCTGTTGCGAGGCGCCTCGGTTTGATCGGACGATCCGGGTCTGATGGAGTCATTCGTTGGCTCGTTTACGCCCCAAAGGGCGGGGAAACGCATTGTTTAGGCATAATAATCCACATCGGTGGACCGGCCCTGACGATCCAAGGGGCAGTTGCGGCTGTTCCTGAGGCTCGGGCTAGGCAGTCTCGAATTCGGTAAGGACTATCTTCTGCCTTGGTTCAGGATGGAAATCCAATTTCCAAATACGACATCGTGCAATTTTGATTGTATACCTATATATGGCGACATAGTGGTATGGGGCATTAATGTCGTCTGTGATTGATAGTTATGATTTGAAATTGTTTTCAAAACATATAACACTAGCAATAATATCAAATGCCTTTGTTTTATTCGTATCAAGCATATTTTGGTCGTTATAAGGTAAAACTCTATCCTCCGGTTTGCGTTGCATTGTGTGATTAGAACTGAGTCTTATAATGGCTTCATTTTTATAAAAAGCATTGCGTTGTTTAAAAGAAAGATTTGTTTTAAAGCACTGGCAATCCGATGGAGTAAACCCGTTCCACGGAAGTGGCGTGGTCCTGTGATTAGCCATATATTAAATGTGTTGAATAGATTTCTCATACCAGTCCCATGACTGACTCGTAGTTTGTTTCACTTTCAAACTTGGGTGCCCCTTTTTCTACACTGGCAGCCTTATATTCAGGTTTAGCTGGTTCTTTTTGGATAGTTGGAGCTGAAGATGGATTCTATCATTTATCTTTTTATGCTGTTCAGCTCCTATTGTACATATTTTGTTTGTTTTACGCTGTAGACATTTATGTATAGCTAAACTGTATTTGTACTAAGTAAGATCCTGTATATTATGTAACTCTGATGATTACGTTTATCCAGTGTATTCTATTGTTCATTATCTGGTGTATTTATTTAATTTTGTTATGCTTTTACCTGTTTCTGTGTTATATTCCAAAGATTACCCTTGTCTCCGTCAGTATAGGATTTGGGGTCGTCTCATTGTGGTATCAGAGCTTTGGTTAAGCTTAGTTGTGGAGTATAACATATTAACGATCTCGTCAGAAATAGAACCAGTAGTGTTCTAAGACGGGCAACTCAATACAGATAGGATCAGTAATATCCTAGTATGAGTAGCAGAATGAAATAACACCTAGGTAGACACATTTACATTCAAGTATCTGTATATATTTTGAAATATCTTTTCTGTTGACTGACACTTTGTCTGCTAATTGCAAACGCTCTAGAAAATGAGTGCCAGAAACAGAAGAAGAAATACTGACCCGGATATAGAAGCTCTATTTATGAAATATAGGAATCTGGGCGGAAAGCCGTTCTCGGGCGAAGAATCTATTATGAGAACATAAGCTTGGATTCGTTCGGCTGAGAAAATCTTCGAAGCATCAAAACTAAGGGATGACCAGAAAAGATTACTGGCCTCCTGGGCACTCGAAGACGAAGCTTTATTCTGGTGGGATTCAGTTATCAAGGATAATCCAGAAGGTGATATCACCTGAGATAGATTCAAAGTGATTTTCCTGGAAAGATTTACTCCTACCGAAGCGACTGAGCGACTATGTGATGAATTTTCTTATTTGATACAAGGAGATATGACCATCCCAGAATATCATAAGAAATTCAACGAACTTTCTCACTTTGCTCCCCATCTAATTCAGAATACGAGGAGAAAGAATCTGAGATTTATTTACGGGCTTCAAAGGAAATATCAGAATAAAGTAATGGGGCATGTGAAGCCTCCTTTTTCAGAAATGATTTATATGGCTTATCAGTATGAAGATCTCCATAAGAAAGGCATGTTGCACGACGAAGAGGAAGTCAGTTCTAGCAATAAAAATGATTCTGAAACTGATCGTCCTGAGAGCAGTACGATGTCTGAGGTCAATAAGAAGCCCAAAGTAAATCGGAAAAGGGCCAGACCTGAGAAAGAATCAATAATGAACGCTATGTACTTAAATTGCAATCAGAAAGGTCATTTGTCCAGGAAATGTAAGTCCTCGAAATTGCAAAAGAAGGAGGGATCTAAATCAAAGAGCAAGGTTAAAGAAAATAGAAAATGCAATCTCTACCATCAGGATGGTCACATAAAGCAAGATTGCTGGCAGTTGAAAAAGACTGAAATAGTTCAAGTGAATGAAGTGGTAGAAACTTCTGAGCCCTCAGCTATTCAGGAAAGGCCAGATGTTTTAGAAGGCACGCTAACTGTCAAAGACATCCCAGTTAAAGTACTGTTTGACATAGGGGCGTCACGAAGCTTCATTGCCAAGAGTGCAGCTAAAAAGCTGGATTTGAATTTGAAGAAGCTCAAAGAACCAATGACTGTCCAGAATCCGGTTGGGGGTTCCATCGAACTCAGTTGGGTTTGTGGAGTGCCGGTTTCCTTTTCTCGTTATCGGTTTCCTACCATTGCGGTCGTCATGAATTTTAAAGAGTTTGATCTTATCTTGGGGTTAGACTGGTTGACCAAATATGAAGCTGAAATTAAATGCGCCAACAAAGTCGTAAAGGCGAAGATTAAATCAGGTGATTATATAACCATTCCCTGTGAAGGTCAGAATGCTAATAGAAAGGACTTCTGGGCAGCTTTGGATGTTTCTCCAGCCCAAATGGAAAATGTCCCTGAAGTCACAGAGAATATTCCCGACCTAGTGAAAGATATTCCTGTCGTCAAAAACTATGCGGATGTGTTCGAGGAAGTTGTTCGCTTACCCCGCAGAGAGAAATAGATTTCAAGATCGCTTTAATTCCCAATGCAAGGCCGGTAGTTCACGCTATTCGAAGAATGTCCTTGAAAGAGAAAGAAGAACTTGACAATCAAACACGATAGCTAGTGTGGAAGGGTCTGATCAGGCCTAGTTTCTCTGATTGGGGTGCAGCAGTGGTGTTTGTCCCAAAATCTGACGGTACTCTACGTCTATGTGTGGATTATCGTGATTTGAACAAGAAGACCATAAAGAACAAATATCCATTGCCGCAGATTGATGATTTGTTGGATCGATTAAATGGCGCACAAGTATTTTCATGAATGGACCTAGCTACAGGTTTCCATCAACTTCGAATTGCCAAAGAGTGTGTTCCAATGACAGCATTCAGAGGTCCCGACTTATTCTACGAGTGGTTAGTAATGCCGTTCGACTTATGTAACGCTCCAGCTTACTTCGTCGATATGATGAATAAAGTGTTTAGAGGGGTTTTGAATAAATTTGTTCTGGTTTTCATTGTCGATATTCTAATCTTCTCTAAATCAAAGGCCGAACATGAAAAACATTTGGAACAAGTGTTAGAAATCCTCAGAAGGAATGTATTGAAAGCAAAGTTTTCCAAATGTATATTCTGGCAAGATGAAGTGAAATTTCTGGGCCACGTCGTATCGAAAGAAGGAATCGATGTAGATCCAAGTAAAATCACGGCTATTCAAAACTGGAAACAGCCTAGTACTTCCACTGAAGTCCGCAGTTTTCTCGGATTAGCTAGCTATTAATGGAAGTTCGTTAAAAACTTTTCGAAGATATCTGGTCATTTAACGAAGCTTACGAAGAAGCACTCTAAATTCAAATGGACTCCAGAAAGCGAGGAGGCTTTTGAAGAGCTAAAGTTAAGACTAACGACTGCTCCAGTGTTAACCATCATCGATGGCAATCAGGATTTGAAAGTCTGGACTAATGCTTCTAGAGAAGGCCTTGGCGCAGTGTTAATGCAAAGGGGTCAAGTGTTTGCTTATGCTAGCCGTCAACTGAAGCCCACGAGAAAAACTACGTAACTCATGATATTGAGTTATTGGCTATAGTATTTGCCTTGAAAATCTGGAGGCACTATCTTCTGGGTGAGAGATTTGAACTGTTTACAGATCACTAGTCGCTAAAGTATCTGTTCACTCAAAAAGACCTGAATCTGAGGCAGCAACGTTGGCTGGAGTTTCTTGCAGCATATGACTTTGAGATTATATACACTCCAGGGAAAGCCAATGTCGTGGCCGATGCGCTGAGCCGAAAGAATGTAATGATCGCTAGCTTTATTATTACGAATTCCTTGATTGACAAAATATCTATTCTTCAGAAAGAGGATAACTTTATTAAGGACATGATTAAAAGGATTCAGAAAGGCGAACCCTCGTGTTTTCAAATAGATAACGACGAGACCCTGAAATTGAAAGGAAGGATTTGTGTTCCCGACATTCCCGAGCTAAAAAGGGAAGTGTTAGATGAGTGTCACAAGTCCAAGCTGAGTATCCATCCTGGTGTAGCCAAAATGTATAATGATCTCAAGCGAACGTTCTGGTGGAAGGCTATGAAAAGAGACGTTTCAATATATGTTAGCCGATGCCCTACTTGCCAGCTAGTCAAAAGCGACCAACATAAACTAGCTGGATTACTGCAACCGCTAGATGTTCCAGGCTGGAAGTGGGAACATATTTCCATGGAATTCGTAGATGGTCTGCCCAGAACTAGAAAGGGAAATGGCAGTATTTGGGTAATCGTAGATCGCTTCACGAAGACTGCCCATTTCATACCTGTCAGATCGAACAGAACTGCTCAGAGTCTGGCGCAGATTTACTTCAAGGAAATAGTTAGACTACATGGAGTGCCGCTCAGTATAGTTAGTGATAGAGATACAATATTTACTAGCAAATTCTGGGAGGCATTTCAAGTCGAGCTGGGAACGAAGTTGAACTTGAGCACCGCGTATCATCCTCAGACAGACGGTCAGACTGAGAGGGTGAATCATATTTTAGAAGATCTATTGCGGGCTTGTGTTATAGATTTCGGTGGATCGTGGGAAGACCATCTGCATTTGGCCGAATTCTCATATAACAACAGCTACCAGGCGAGTCTGACAATGTCGCCATTCAAAGCATTGTATGGTAGACCGTGCCGATCTCCTGCTTGTTGGGTCGAACCTGGAAATAGACTTGTGTTAGGGCCAGACATGATTCGAGAAGCCGCCGACAAAGTCGATTTTATCAGGAAATGATTACTCGCCGCTCAAAGCCGACAAAAGGGCTATACCGATAGGAGAAGAAGAGATTTATCATTTGCTGTTGGCGACTATGTATATTTGAAAGTATCGCCGATGAGAGGGGTTATCCGGTTCGGTAAAACTGGAAAGTTGGCGCCCAAATTCATAGGTCCGTTTCCTATTCTGGAACGGATCGAAACTCTCGCTTATAGGGTCAAACTGCCTGATTGGTTGCCTGGAGTCCATGATGTATTTCACATATCTCAACTTCGAAAGCACGTTCATGATCCAGACTTGATCGTGGAAGAAGCAGCTCAACAGGATATTGAAATTACTCCAGAATTAGCTATGATACGAGAGCCGCTAAAGATCATCGGCAAAGAAACCAAAGAGCCGAGGAACAAGAAGGTTCACTTAGTCAAAGTGCAATGGAGTGGAGATCCGCGAGATTGTACTTGGGAAATTGAGGAGAGCATTCAGAAAGCTTATCCTAGATGCCGAGTGGATATCTCTGATTGACTCCGGTGCAAGGTACATTTACCATACTTTGCATTACCAATTAGTGCTCTATTCTATTATTATTTTCTTTCCATGGATGTGCACTTTTAATTCTATAGTCTGAATGATTTTAAAAGAGAATAGGAGTTAATTTGTATGGTTCTGAAAAGTTAAAAACAATTTGATTGCTGTTTGTGTTAATTAAAATTATTAAAACGATAGTTAATTGGATCAATAATAGAATGAAATTTTTTCGAAAATTCTGGGTGTTAGCCAAATTTTGAAGAATTAGAAATTTCATAGAAATTGAAAAGTTGGAGAATTGAAGCCAGATCGAACGTAGAGTTGAATAAGCAAACCACTTTCGACTTTGTTCCTTTTCGGGGACGAAAAGTTTTAAATGGGGGAGATTGTAACGACCCAGAAAATCTAAACCAATTAATTTTTTTTAAATTGGCTAAAATAATGGATTTTAAATATTTAAAATAAATATTTTAAATAATAGAGATGAAAAGTGAGTTGAATCGACCATTGAAAACGAATATAATTAATTATAATTATAAACAAGGCCTGAAATGGCGCTGTAGTTTCAAAAATTGAATTCAAACTTTGTCGGACTGTACCGGGTGCAAAACAAAACGGATTTTAGTGAAACCAAAAATATTTAAATCTATTAGTGAATACCTTTCTAACGAATCTGAAAAATCGAATTTTCATAGCGGAAAGCAAAAGTTATGACGGAATGAATTTTCAGAAAGGTCGCTATGGAATTTATATAGCCCGTGAAATTGGCCATTTTGCATACGACCTCAGAATTCGACGAAACCACTTTTGTCGGATCTGGGATGTGATGTTATTGCTAGGTTTCAAATTTCATAATTTTTGAAGCTAGTATGCGAGCATGGCAAAAGAAAACGTGTTTTGGTCAATTGTAGTTAAATTGGATCGACCAGAAATGGGCCTTTTTGCAAACGGTCTCAGAATTCGATGAAACTAGTTTTGTTGGGACCGTATCGTTAAAACATAGCCAGATTTATTTTTCTGGAATCTTTCGAATCAGTTTGTGGCCCTGGCAAATTGAAAAGTACATTCAAATTAGATATTGAATGTTTTATACTTTATTTTGAAGGAAAACTGACTGAAACGTTCGAATGGGCCTTCGAAACATATCCCATTGTGTTCGAAATGGGGGTAAAACGCTAGGGACGACAGTCGTTGGGTTTGGATTGGTGTTCGTGTCAGAAAACCCCTTTAAAACTCCACCGGCCAATCAGAATTTTTATATATAAAAAAAAATCCTTTTTTTTTCTCTCTCCCCGCTGAAGCGATATACGGCGGAAGTTGTTCCAAACTTCTCCCCTCTTTTCCCGCCGCCACAACCACTTCCAGCCTCCGCCACCACCCGGACTTTGTTCGCCTCCTCCTCCTCTTCAAATCAACCCCAGCCTCGCTCCGCCTCGTGCCCCCATCGACGAGAACAAGCCCCGAGAAGTTCGACGCTTCAACCCGCCGCCCCGCCTCGCTCCGACCACCGAACCACCTCCGACCACCACCCTTGGACGCGCCTCACTCCCCTCGTCGACGTCCAACTCCCTGATCGTCATCTAGGTCAGCGGATTTCACGATAAATCCATACCTAGTTTTGAACAACTTTTGAAAGGTACGACCTTGTTTATTTTCAACTAATTTTCACACTTTAGAGTGTTGCAAACTTTGAAAAATCATATCTTTTTGTTGTATTGACGAAATTCAGTGAAACAAGAGGCAGTGGACTCGTGTGGACGTCTTCTGCATTTTAGAAGAGACCGCATATTTTTATGAGCCTTCTGCTATTTTTAGTGGAGTGGAACCCAATGTGAGATTTCTAATTTATAAACGATATGGAAAATGACGATGCATAAATAATATAGTCGATGTATGAGTTATATAAGCGTTGTACACCTCATGTATAAGCGTTGTATAAGTTGTACGTTCGATGTATAAGTTATATATGCGTTGTAAAAATTATATATGTGTTGAAATAGAAGTGAATTGCTATATATATATATACGCCCCTCATCCACAAACCATAGACGATATTTATTGGTTGTGATTGGTGTGAAAATTGATTGATAGCGAATGGTTGTTTGGGATTGTTTGTGGTTGAAAAATACCCATTTGTGGTTGAGAAATATTTGGTTGAAACCACATAGGATTAGTTTGTGGAAATGAAACAAATATATACATGCCGCCTGCATGCGAACTAGATGCATGATTCCCATTTTCAAAAACCGCGAGGTTTTAAGGTAGAGCGAGGAGCCGTACTAGGGACGGTGCCGGTTTTAACTACCCTGCCGTTATGCAGCCGAAATTTTGAATAATCTTTAAGTGTTAGAATAATTTTCATATGTTGAAATTATTTTCATGCATTGAAATTAAAGTCATATGTTGAAACTATATCCATGTGTGGAAATGTTCATGTGTTGAAAAGTGATGTGTGAAAATTAAATTCATTTGTGAATGAATGAAGTGTCTAAACAATAAAAATCACACTTTTATAATATATATGAAGTATGTAAAGACAAAAGAATTATTAAGTACCAAGCCCAAACAGATGAGATAATAGATTATGTACATGTATCAGAGCAGCAAGCATGTGATTCCAGAACAAACATTTTTCAAAACAGTATCAGATCAACACAGAACATAGTTTCAAACCATACTTGTCAAGATGATGTTTCTGAAGGTCACAAAAGCAATATATTCCATGATCCTTGATTATAAAATTAAGTTTATTTTAAATCATTTGAAGAAATGTGAATATATCAGGATTTAATGAATCAACCACACAATATTATATTTCAGATTCAAGAAATGTGTGCGATTCAATAAATCAATAATTTCAAATGTTTTTAAACAAACATATATTAAAATCAAATAACCATGAAATAATAGAGAATTTTAAGACCATATTTTCAAAGAAATTTTCACAAGTATTTCTGACAAACCCATAGAAAAAAAAATTAGATCATTTACATCAGGTTTGATAGATATTCATGATCCAAAAATAATTTATTTGAAATTACTTGAATCAATGTCAAGTTTTGAAATATAATGAATCAGTCACACAAGGTTAATAATTTCAGATTTAAGTGGTGTGTGAGATTCACAATATCAGGAATTTCAGATGATTTCAAACAAAACTAATTTCAATCATAATAATCATGAATAAGGATGAAATTCAAGATGTATCACTGATTCAACCCAAATATTTTTCAAGTCAGAAATAATCAAGCCAATCAAAAAAAATTAATGAGATTATCACAACTGAGAAGTAACAGTGCTGTAATGAGTATAATACTTTAAGCGTTTCCAAAATGAATTGGAAGGAACTCAAAACAGCATAAGTGTGTGAAATTTCATTAATTATTCAGATCTTCAAAAATTTAGAATTCTAGTTAACAGTGTTCAAGATATGATATGAATGCATCAACACTGTTATGAATTCAACATTCAGAAAATAAACTTCAAAACAATTGCAGATATATACAAGTTCAAATTCAGGATATGGAAAAGATTAACACATGATGATTTTATACAAGTAAGGCAAATTTCCAGAAAATCATTAATTCTGCAACTGGAAGTTTAAGAAGTACAGACAAAGAAGAATGATTTTATACAAGTAAGGCAAATTTCCAGAAAATCATTAATTCTGCAACTGGAAGTTTAAGAAGTACAGACAAAGAAGAATATGGCAGTGTCAAATAAAAAACACAAAAAAAAGGAGATAGAGGAAGGAATAAAAACAGAAAATAAAAAACAAACACAGAGAATATACAAAGGTGAGTTTAGAGATCATACCAGAATCCAATGTAAGGCAGAATCTCTAACTCAACAAATCATGGCTGGAGAAACTGTGAATGATACAGAAGTATAAACCAACTTGATTTCACATTTCTATTTGCATGGCAGTTCCTCAGCCTCCACTGGTACCTAACAGTTCAAGGAATCAAGTGGTCTAACAAAATTAGTAAAACCACTCACAGTTGTATTCATACGTTTTGGTACCCAGACTTGCTTATACAACAAACCATTAGAATTAACTTTTGTACCCTTAGGAACCCAAATCGATTTGAATTTAACAAAACCTGTTTTATTTCCATTTAAGATCCAAGAATGTTTAAATGGTTTGTTATAAAACAAATCATCATCTCGATTGTGATTTACAAATCCTTTGAAGTTTTCATAGTTAAAATTTTCAAAACAAACATTTCTAAAGTGATTTGAGGGATTTTTAAAATCACAAGAATTTTGATTTCTAAAAACATCGTTTTTCCCGAATCCAAGACCAGATTTATTTCCATTATAAACTTGGTTTTGTAATAGCATATTCAACGATTTTTCCCCATTAGAAAATTTATCCAATGTTGATTCTAATCGTTGAATTTTGGATTTCAGATCGCTATTTTCTTTTAATAAATTTGAGCAATTATTTATAGCGATCATCTGTTCAGCATTGGTCTATTTCAAAACCAAATTCTCATTTTCTAACGATCTAATTTTGGCTTGGGATTCGGAAATTTCAAGTTCAAATTGTTTTTGCTTTTCCGACTCAAACTTCTTGGATTTTTCAATCTCATTTTCAAGTTCTTTCAAAATCAAATCGGATTTCAACAAATTCTCCTTTTTAGCAATTTCAAATTTGGAATATATATCTGTCTTAAAGATTTCAAATTCTTTTTGTAAACAATTATTCAAACTTGATAACTCAATCTTGTTCTCTTTTAAGATCAGAATTTCTTTTTCAAACTTTTGAATATTTTTATTGAGATGAACAAGATTGGTTTTCAATTTTAAACAATTTTTGCAATTAGAATTTGAAGAATTCTTAACGTTTTTGAGTTTTGATTCCAAAACATTATTTTTGCAGATCAACTCAAGCTTCTCAGATTTCAGAAGTTTATTTTTAGATTTTAACTTCTCAACAGATTCAGTTAAACCATTTAAACGGTGAATCAAAGAAATATTTCCTGTTGAGTCTCCATCTGGATTTCCATCTGTACAACCTGTCAAGCACAAATCTGAAGCCGAGTTATCTTTCTGGGATTTTGAGCATTTGTCAATTTTTCCATATAGCGCGTTGAGAGTCTGCCAGATTTCCTGTGCAGTCAAACAATGGGAAATAAGGCTATATTGAATATCATCAATATACGAATATAAAATATGAGTAGCATGTAAATTAAATTCAATATCAACCCTACTTACAATATCATACCCATTTTTAATACTATTCCAACATTTAATATCAACAGATTTTAAATAAGATTTCATTTCTGATTTCCAATTTAAAAAATCTGTACCATTGAAAATAGATGGAATATGACTGGACTGACTCTCTATGGACTGACAACTAGGATTCACCATTTCTCTAGAGTTAACAGAATACCTGGCTCTGATACCACTGTTGGATCTAGAATAACCCTAGAGGGGGGGTGAATAGGTTTTTTTTTAACAGAATTAAAAATCAAACGAGATAAATAAAAATAAACAGATCACAGAATATAGCAGAAACAGAAATGCAGAAAATAAATCACACACAGATATACCCAGCTTCGACAAAACCCTGCCTACTGCTGCATTTCTAAGGTTTCTACTAGGTGATAGAACAGATCCCGCATACAAGACCATGTCCACTCGCAAACCCTGCTCCTATTCTAACCCTATGCTCAAAACCGTAGACTGACCGATATCCCCTCGATCAGATTTTCCCGAATTACAATCCTGTAATTCGTAACCCAGATTTTACAGACTCTGAAACTGACAGTCAATACCCTGACTGATTAACTCTAGTTTATACAGACACTAGAAAACTGTTCAGATGATTGTTTGAATTTACAACTCGAATTAAAAACAAAAATAAAAACAAATTAAAAGGAATTGAAACCCAAGGAGTTAAATAAAGAGGGTTATCTCCTTTTTATTTTAAAAGAATGCTTAGCCCATAAAAAATAGGCCGGCCCACTCCTTTCATTTGTTAACCCGATCCTTCTTTGTTCTGAGAAGAAAAAAATGGCGGCCAAGAATGGTTTTCTAGGGTTTTCTTCCTTTGCCCCAAATCGATTCGGTTGCTGTCGAAATCAAACCTCTGATGCTCTAGTCTCTACGGCTTTCTGGTTCTTCGATTTGAGATATTTTTCTCTGGCGTCGATCAAAACTGTGAGTGTATAAAAAAAAATTTCTTTTTGCTGCTTTGAATATTGATTGAATAATTTCGATACCTTGCCAGTGATGTTATGGGTGTTATTTATAGGGTATTAGAAATCCTAAATCGTGTCTCTGATTTCACAAGTGACTCGGTCTGATTTGCTTGACTTTCCCTTTTTGATAATTCCTTGAATGAAATGGATTTGCTCGGATTTGAATGAAATGAATTTCGGCTTTTAAAAGCTTGCTGCGTGATTTCTGCAGTAAAACTGTGAATTTCTGAAATACAGACTTGCTCAAAATATTTGTTGTTTCTGGAAACTGATTGAGAAGTACTTTCCATGTTTGTTGCCGAAAACTGATGTGCATTTCTGAAAAAATGATTGATGAATTGTCCCCTTTTAAAATCAAAGTGATCTTTGACTCAAAAAACTAGAAAGAAAAGATTTTTCCTTATCCAAAAAAAAATTCACTGAATTTGAGTCTTGCCATTTTCATGTTTAAACTTGTATGTGAATCTAGATTAGTGCACATACACACCCATGCTGCTTTACTTATTTGTTATCTCGACCATTTGCATGTGTATTTTCATGCCTCTACCACTTTGAACACCATGCTTTATTTGTCAACCTGTATGTGAACATTTATCCTTGACCATGCTGACTTGAATTTCATGTTGGCTTGACAACTTGTGTACACTATGTCTTGGCTGCACCATATTGAACCTGCCTTGGTATTGCTGGTTTGACATTGAATGAGCACACACTTGTGCTTGCTGACTTGTTTCTGAACCATGCTGAAATCATTTAACTCATTGCTCCATGTAGTGTACACCATAGCTACTGTATATATGCATTTTCAATTCATCATTCATACATGCCATTTGAACCTGCTATGAACCTGTGTGTGTTCATTTGAGCCTGACTTGATCAAGTTTTTGTTACTCATGTGGTACCGTTATTATTTAACTATGCATGCACCCATCACTATTGCACTGTACATGTTGATACTGCTAGCTACCATGTTGTGCTTTGTCGGCTTCACCAAGCTGTTTTGATTCATGCAGTTGTGAACTTGTAGTTTCATATGTTGCTTTGATCATTTTGCTTGCTGTCTTGCCAACCTTCTTGCCTTCACTATCATGTCCACCATTTACACATGAATCACTTTGCTGTTTGTACTTTAAATTTCTTGCTGCATCCATTCTTCTTGACTGTTGTGCTTGATCATTCTTGCATTCGACTGTTTTGAACTGTTATTGCTCATCCACCATTGAATTTGAGTTCTTTACTGATTTTGTTGCTTGCTTGGGCTGGTTTGAGTTAATTCATGCAAGCTCGACCACTTTTGCACTCTAGCTTGCTTGGCTCAACTCCATGCTTTGAGTTGATTCATTCTTTGAGGTTTTGATCATGTTTGTTTGCGTTGACTTTGTTGCTTTTCAAATATGCACTGAGTTGAGAAGGTCCACGTGGCTACTCCTCAGTTGCACACTGATCGGCGTGGCAGTGCACACGTGTATACACGTGTGTACATGCAGCCATCAGACGAGTTGTCCATGTCCCTGCATTGAACTATATATGTTGTCTGCCTTGTGGTATTTACAGTGTATCACTGTGAATATCACAAGCTGTCTAGACACAGATTGATGATTTTACAATTCAGATCAAGTCATGAAAAATGATGAGAAACACACCAGAAAGCTGAGGCAAATAAAATTTTAAAATTAAAATTTTATTTGCATGTATTCTGTTTTATTCCTATTGCAGTGTACTGTGTGTTTTCTGTTTCATGTGACAGGTAAGCAAATGGTGACTGGACTGACAGTGGAGATGATTGTGAAGACAGAAGACAGTGTTGAGTCAGTGAATTGTTTCAAGAATGTATATACGAGTTGTATAAACAAGGTGTTGTAATGAGGAGCTGTGTAACAAGTGAAAAGTATATGAATGAAAATTATTTCAGTGAATTTCAGTGTTGAGCAAATAGTGGAGTTGTAAATCTGTACTGTTGAATATTGAAATAAAATATTATATTTAAACAAAATACTGTGTAGATATTTGAATTTATGTATAGATGCATTCTGTTTAAATATAAATATTATATTCCTGTATGTGATATATATATATATAACAGTACAGTAACAAACACATTTAAAATATTATTTATTTGGTTGTTATCATCAAACAAAAATCATATAATTGTGTATACAACACCGTTATATACAACAATCTCCCCCTTTTGATGATGACAAACAAATAAAAAATTTTGAATCCAACAAATGTGTTTTACAATGAAAATTGAACTCCCCCTATTTATTTGCTCCCCCTACAACAGAAAACTCCCCGTATAACTGTGCATGAGTGAATATGAACTAAATAATGAATTTTCAAAATTAAGAATATTTATAAAATATTCATTCATAAATCAAAATCTAATCCATTCTCCCCCTTTTGTTATCATCAAAAGGATATAGAATTTAAAATATCGATGAAAAAAAAAATTACTAAAAAATATAATTTCAGCTTAAGAGGAGGAATGGTCATCATATATCTCAATTAGTCAAACAAAATCCATAATAAACTAAGAACTGGTGGCATATCTCACATTGTAGAGAATGAGGGATTTACGATGAATTTTATATAAAATGGGGAGAGTTTTAAAACAATTCATTTCCAATTATTTTCAAAGGATTTTTATAAATAAAGAACAGAAACAGTGATGGATTTGGACTATAATCAATAGTTCAACTTAAGTGACATGATCGAATAATCTCAAATCCCAATACCCATCAATCAACAAATCATAATACGTCATAAAATTTCAACATATTTCACAGAATAGAAGATGGATTGATAGGCTGGCTTTTATACTCAGAGGAGAATTTCAAAATTTATTTCTATTTTTAGCACAATTTTTTTTTTTATTTAAGAGCACACTGACCACGCATAACCAGAGCTTGGATTTTTAAATGGGATCAATCGCAGCTTAAAATATAAGTTGTCTCTTAACCATTCATGACCAGAGCTTGGATTTTTAAATGAGGTTAGAGACACACTTATATATTAATTATATTTTCATCATTTTCAGCTTTTTAAAAGGAAAAACTCCTCGATATATAAAACCAATATGGATGATAGAAATGTGGTAAGTACAGAGATGGACTGTGAAATAAATTTCTAAATTAATTATATTATGAGATATGCATGAACTGTACCGGGATTCATGAAAATTTTCAATTGTCACTAATTCTGAAAAAATAATGCAGTCACATTTCCATCACAACTATTTTCACTTTTTTAAGATTATTTTAAAAATATAAACTCTCCACATTAATATAAACTCATAATGGATGACAGAATGATGAGAGGCATAGAAGATGTTCGTGAAATAATTCCCAGTTCAAAGATATTATAATAAATATTCAACCGTCATGAAAATCTAAATAAAATCTCCTCTTGTTGTGAAATATATTGTAGTCATAATTCATCACAATTTCAAAAAACTGATAATAATTTTGATGAATTATAAATACATTTCAATTTTGGATATTGATTTCAATTTCTGAATGAATAATTAATAAATAATTCTAAAATTGAAAATCAAATACTAGAGAAATATGTTGATCTATACACGACAAGAGGGAAAAAATGTGTACAAAAAAAAAATTGTGGATTTATACATGGTGAAGATTTGAATCTAAGTACATATGGGTGAGACAAAAATAAGTGCTTCTGATACCACTTGGTGTCTCTATTTACGAGAAATTTTAACATGATACTGAACAAGAATGTCATAGACAAAAGAATTATTAAGTACCAAGCCCAAACAGATGAGATAATAGATTATGTACATGTATCAGAGCAGCAAGCATGTGATTCCAGAACAAACATTTTTCAAAACAGTATCAGATCAACACAGAACATAGTTTCAAACCATACTTGTCAAGATGATGTTTCTGAAGGTCACAAAAGCAATATATTCCATGATCCTTGATTATAAAATTAAGTTTATTTTAAATCATTTGAAGAAATGTGAATATATCAGGATTTAATGAATCAACCACACAATATTATATTTCAGATTCAAGAAATGTGTGCGATTCAATAAATCAATAATTTCAAATGTTTTTAAACAAACATATATTAAAATCAAATAACCATGAAATAATAAAGAATTTTAAGACCATATTTTCAAAGAAATTTTCACAAGTATTTCTGACAAACCCATAGAAAAAAAAATCAGATCATTTACATCAGGTTTGATAGATATTCATGATCCAAAAATAATTTATTTGAAATTACTTGAATCAATGTCAAGTTTTGAAATATAATGAATCAGTCACACAAGGTTAATAATTTCAGATTTAAGTGGTGTGTGAGATTCACAATATCAGGAATTTCAGATGATTTCAAACAAAACTAATTTCAATCATAATAATCATGAATAAGGATGAAATTCAAGATGTATCACTGATTCAACCCAAATATTTTTCAAGTCAGAAATAATCAAGCCAATCAAAAAAAATTAATGAGATTATCACAACTGAGAAGTAACAGTGCTGTAATGAGTATAATACTTTAAGCGTTTCCAAAATGAATTGGAAGGAACTCAAAACAGCATAAGTGTGTGAAATTTCATTAATTATTCAGATCTTCAAAAATTTAGAATTCTAGTTAACAGTGTTCAAGATATGATATGAATGCATCAACACTGTTATGAATTCAACAATCAGAAAATAAACTTCAAAACAATTGCAGATATATACAAGTTCAAATTCAGGATATGGAAAAGATTAACACATGATGATTTTATACAAGTAAGGCAAATTTCCAGAAAATCATTAATTCCGCAACTGGAAGTTTAAGAAGTACAGACAAAGAAGAATGATTTTATACAAGTAAGGCAAATTTCCAGAAAATCATTAATTCTGCAACTGGAAGTTTAAGAAGTACAGACAAAGAAGAATATGGCAGTGTCAAATAAAAAACACAAAAAAAAGGAGATAGAGGAAGGAATAAAAACAGAAAATAAAAAACAAACACAGAGAATATACAAAGGTGAGTTTAGAGATCATACCAGAATCCAATGTAAGGCAGAATCTCTAACTCAACAAATCATGGCTGGAGAAACTGTGAATGATACAGAAGTATAAACCAACTTGATTTCACATTTCTATTTGCATGGCAGTTCCTCAGCCTCCACTGGTACCTAACAGTTCAAGGAATCAAGTGGTCTAACAAAATTAGTAAAACCACTCACAGTTGTATTCATACGTTTTGGTACCCAGACTTGCTTATACAACAAACCGTTAGAATTAACTTTTGTACCCTTAGGAACCCAAATCGATTTGAATTTAACAAAACCTGTTTTATTTCCATTTAAGATCCAAGAATGTTTAAATGGTTTGTTATAAAACAAATCATCATCTCGATTGTGATTTACAAATCCTTTGAAGTTTTCATAGTTAAAATTTTCAAAACAAACATTTCTAAAGTGATTTGAGGGATTTTTAAAATCACAAGAATTTTGATTTCTAAAAACATCGTTTTTCCCGAATCCAAGACAAGATTTATTTCCATTATAAACTTGGTTTTGTAACAGCATATTCAACGATTTTTCCCCATTAGAAAATTTATCCAATGTTGATTCTAATCGTTGAATTTTGGATTTCAGATCGCTATTTTCTTTTAATAAATTTGAGCAATTATTTATAGCGATCATCTGTTCAGCATTGGTCTGTTTCAAAACCAAATTCTCATTTTCTAACGATCTAATTTTGGCTTGGGATTCGGAAATTTCAAGTTCAAATTGTTTTTGCTTTTCCGACTCAAACTTCTTGGATTTTTCAATCTCATTTTCAAGTTCTTTCAAAATCAAATCGGATTTCAACAAATTCTACTTTTCAGCAATTTCAAATTTGGAATATATATCCGTCTTAAAGATTTCAAATTCTTTTTGTAAACAATTATTCAAACTTGATAACTCAATCTTGTTCTCTTTTAAGATCAGAATTTCTTTTTCAAACTTTTGAATATTTTTATTGAGATGAACAAGATTGGTTTTCAATTTTAAACAATTTTTGCAATTAGAATTTGAAGAATTCTTAACGTTTTTGAGTTTTGATTCCAAAACATTATTTTTGCAGATCAACTCAAGCTTCTCAGATTTCAGAAGTTTATTTTTAGATTTTAACTTCTCAACAGATTCAGTTAAACCATTTAAACGGTGAATCAAAGAAATATTTCCTGTTGAGTCTCCATCTGGATTTCCATCTGTACAACCTGTCAAGCACAAATCTGAAGCCGAGTTATCTTTCTGGGATTTTGAGCATTTGTCAATTTTTCCATATAGCGCGTTGAGAGTCTGCCATATTTCCTGTGCAGTCAAACAATGGGAAATAAGGCTATATTGAATATCATCAATATACGAATATAAAATATGAGTAGCATGTAAATTAAATTCAATATCAACCCTACTTACAATATCATACCCATTTTTAATACTATTCCAACATTTAATATCAACAGATTTTAAATAAGATTTCATTTCTGATTTCCAATTTAAAAAATCTGTACCATTGAAAATAGATGGAATATGACTGGACTGACTCTCTATGGACTGACAACTAGGATTCACCATTTCTCTAGAGTTAACAGAATACCTGGCTCTGATACCACTGTTGGATCTAGAATAACCCTAGAGGGGGGTGAATAGGGTTTTTCACAGTTTTTAACAGAATTAAAAATCAAACGAGATAAATAAAAATAAACAGATCACAGAATATAGCAGAAACAGAAATGCAGAAAATAAATCACACACAGATATACCCAGCTTCGGCAAAACCCTGCCTACTGCTGCATTTCTAAGGTTTCTACTAGGTGATAGAACAGATCCCGCATACAAGACCATGTACACTCGCAAACCCTGCTCCTATTCTAACCCTATGCTCAAAACCGTAGACTGACCGATATCCCCTCGATCAGATTTTCCCGAATTACAATCCTGTAATTCGTAACCCAGATTTTACAGACTCTGAAACTGACAGTCAATACCCTGACTGATTAACTCTAGTTTATACAGACACTAGAAAACTGTTCAGATGATTGTTTGAATTTACAACTCGAATTAAAAACAAAAATAAAAACAAATTAAAAGGAATTGAAACTCAAGGAGTTAAATAAAGAGGGTTATCTCCTTTTTATTTTAAAAGAATGCTTAGCCCATAAAAAATAGGCCGGCCCACTCCTTTCATTTGTTAACCCGATCCTTCTTTGTTCTGAGAAGAAAAAAATGGCGGCCAAGAATGGTTTTCTAGGGTTTTCTTCCTTTGCCCCAAATGGATTCGGTTGCTGTCGAAATCAAACCTCTGATGCTCTAGTCTCTACGGCTTTCTGGTTCTTCGATTTGAGATATTTTTCTCTGGCGTCGATCAAAACTGTGAGTGTATAAAAAGAATTTTCTTTTTGCTGCTTTGAATATTGATTGAATAATTTCGATACCTTGCCAGTGATGTTATGGGTGTTATTTATAGGGTATTAGAAACCCTAAATCGTGTCTCTGATTTCACAAGTGACTCGGTCTGATTTGCTTGACTTTCCCTTTTTGATAATTCCTTGAATGAAATGGATTTGCTCGGATTTGAATGAAATGAATTTCGGCTTTTAAAAGCTTGCTGCGTGATTTTTGCAGTAAAACTGTGAATTTCTGAAATACAGACTTGCTCAAAATATTTGTTGTTTCTGGAAACTGATTGAGAAGTACTTTCCATGTTTGTTGCCGAAAACTGATGTGCATTTCTGAAAAAATGATTGATGAATTGTCCCCTTTTAAAATCAAAGTGATCTTTGACTCAAAAAACTAGAAAGAAAAGATTTTTCCTTATCCAAAAAAAAAATTCACTGAATTTGAGTCTTGCCATTTTCATGTTTAAACTTGTATGTGAATCTAGATTAGTGCACATACACACCCATGCTGCTTTACTTATTTGTTATCTCGACCATTTGCATGTGTATTTTCATGCCTCTACCACTTTGAACACCATGCTTTATTTGTCAACCTGTATGTGAACATTTATCCTTGACCATGCTGACTTGAATTTCATGTTGGCTTGACAACTTGTGTACACTATGTCTTGGCTGCACCATATTGAACCTGCCTTGGTATTGCTGGTTTGACATTGAATGAGCACACACTTGTGCTTGCTGACTTGTTTCTGAACCATGCTGAAATCATTTAACTCATTGCTCCATGTAGTGTACACCATAGCTACTGTATATATGCATTTTCAATTCATCATTCATACATGCCATTTGAACCTGCTATGAACCTGTGTGTGTTCATTTGAGCCTGACTTGATCAAGTTTTTGTTACTCATGTGGTACCGTTATTATTTAACTATGCATGCACCCATCACTATTGCACTGTACATGTTGATACTGCTAGCTACCATGTTGTGCTTTGTCGGCTTCACCAAGCTGTTTTGATTCATGCAGTTGTGAACTTGTAGTTTCATATGTTGCTTTGATCATTTTGCTTGCTGTCTTGCCAACCTTCTTGCCTGCACTATCATGTCCACCATTTACACATGAATCACTTTGCTGTTTGTACTTTAAATTTCTTGCTGCATCCATTCTTCTTGACTGTTGTGCTTGATCATTCTTGCATTCGACTGTTTTGAACTGTTATTGCTCATCCACCATTGAATTTGAGTTCTTTACTGATTTTGTTGCTTGCTTGGGCTGGTTTGAGTTAATTCATGCAAGCTCGACCACTTTTGCACTCTAGCTTGCTTGGCTCAACTCCATGCTTTGAGTTGATTCATTCTTTAAGGTTTTGATCATGTTTGTTTGTGTTGACTTTGTTGCTTTTCAAATATGCACTGAGTTGAGAAGGTCCACGTGGCTACTCCTCAGTTGCACACTGATCGGCGTGGCAGTGCACACGTGTATACACGTGTGTACATGCAGCCATCAGACGAGTTGTCCATGTCCCTGCATTGAACTATATATGTTGTCTGCCTTGTGGTATTTACAGTGTATCACTGTGAATATCACAAGCTGTCTAGACACAGATTGATGATTTTACAATTCAGATCAAGTCATGAAAAATGATGAGAAACACACCAGAAAGCTGAGGCAAATAAAATTTTAAAATTAAAAATTATATTTGCATGTATTCTGTTTTATTCCTATTGCAGTGTACTGTGTGTTTTCTGTTTCATGTGACAGGTAAGCAAATGGTGACTGGACTGACAGTGGAGATGATTGTGAAGACAGAAGACAGTGTTGAGTCAGTGAATTGTTTCAAGAATGTATATACGAGTTGTATAAACAAGGTGTTGTAATGAGGAGCTGTGTAACAAGTGAAAAGTATATGAATGAAAATTATTTCAGTGAATTTCAGTGTTGAGCAAATAGTGGAGTTGTAAATATGTACTGTTGAATATTGAAATAAAATATTATATTTAAACAAAATACTGTGTAGATATTTGAATTTATGTATAGATGCATTCTATTTAAATATAAATATTATATTCCTGTATGTGATATATATATATATAACAATACAGTAACAAACACATTTAAAATATTATTTATTTGGTTGTTATCATCAAACAAAAATCATATAATTGTGTATACAACACCGTTATATACAACCAAAAGTTCATGTGTTGAATAAAAAGATCGAATAATAAAAATTACATTTTTATTGAAACTATGAAGTGTTGAAAACATCTATTTGTCGAATAAATATTTTAAATGATAAAAATATCATTTTTATCATCTATGTGATATGCTAAAGATATGCGGACGTTGAAATAAATATTTGTGAAGAAATATCATTTTCAACATGCATAGGAACTAAAGAAAATAGTCATGTGTTGAAATGTGTTTTAGTTCGCCAAAATTATCATCTTTGAAATGTGAAGTGTTAAAAATAGCCACTTGTTCAAATAAATATGCATGAGTTGAAATATTCATTAATTAGCTAATGATATGATTTTTGCCTATGCATGCAACATTAGAATGAATGGTGTTTTTAAACCAAATGGAATCCAATATGAAGTTGAATGGAAAATGGTAAGTGATAAGAACTGTATATCTGTACATGCATATTTATTTGAACAGGTTATAGCAAAGGGGCTAGAGAAGAGGAATAAAATTTTTGTGCCCGACAAATAGGTACACATTTACTGTTTTGTTTGGTGATGATTTTATGAGCCTGTTGGCTAGTCGCTTGGCTTTTTCTTTTTCTTTTTGACATGAGACGCCCGTATGGCTATTTGGTAATTTTCCCAGCCCCTCCCGTACAAAGGAGGTTATGATGAAATTTTCCAAAATTTAAAGGCGTTAGTGAAATATTAGAAGTGGAAACAATATAGGAATTTTTGAATGAACTATATCTATATAAATATAAATAAAATTAAAACGAAACATGGCCGTGCAGTTCGTATTTTGAAGCCGTGATTTCAAACGATTAGTACGGGAGATCCGACCATCGGATTTTCCTGAAATCGCAACCGTTGGGTTCGCTTTGGAAAAATCTTTCCAACGGCACCAACTTTGTAAAAATCCCACGGTTGGATTGTCTGGAATGTTTAATTCAAATCTAAAGAAAAACAGCGCCAGAAACGATTATATATATATATATATATATATATATAATTATATTGAATCGAATAACGACGCTGCAGTTCGTATTTTGAAATCGAAAATTCAAACGATTGTACCGGGAGATCCGACCGTCGGATTTTCCCGAAACTAGAACCGTTGGATTCGTTTTGAAAAGACCTTTCTAATGATGTAAATTTTGTGAATATCCAACGGTTAGATTTTCAGATATGTGTAAATCAAATTTGAAGAAAAACAGCGCCACGGCCGCGTTATGGCCCGAAGCGTCGTTTTGGACAAATTGGCTATTTTAAAAATAAATAAAAATAGCGATAAATCGTTATAAAATACCATAAACGATATGGAATGGAAATAAACTGAATTTTCTTGATTTATGTGGTATTTGATGGTTGAATGTGTTTGGTGTGAAAATTACCTTAAAGAACAAAATTTGTGTTGTCGAATAATTTAACCATTGAAGTAAATTGATTTGAAATTCTAAATATACGTGTATTATTTGAAAAGGCCGAGTTAATTCTCATTTCAAATAATTGACCGACGATTGAAAGTCGAAGATGAAGACGGTGGTCGAAGACCGGAGATCTTCACCTCGTTTGGATGGTAACCGATGTTAGCCCACTTTGTGAACTGGGCAACACAAAGTCCAGATGTGAAATATTGTAGAGCTTGAAAAAAACTGAAGCGGATCGGATCAGAGCAGTATGGCGGTTCGGGTCGGAAAATGTCTGCTGTTCGGATCAGTGAGCTATTGTTGTTGGAATAAGAGAGGCACGTCTGTTCGGATCGGAGAGCAACCTGTTTCCAGCTGGAGCGGAGAGCAATAAATCTGAGCGGAGCGGAGTAAACACAGGAATTAGTCCTAAGTCAATCCGGGTCGGATCGGGTACTCCGATCCGAACCCCTTGTGCATATCCCTCCGACCCGAGCCTGTCTTCCACGTCACTCTCCTGCATGAGCGCCTGGTTATTCGGATCGGCTATGACCAGTTCCTACCCACAACGTCCACTACTCTGATGCGTTGTCAACATAGAAATTCATCCGAACCCGAGGCTGATGGGATGGATGACACGTGGCTCCGATCCGGATCGGGCTCTGGGCAAATTTTCACCTATAAATACCCCGTTTGGAGACAAAGAAAAGGATCTTTTTTCTGGCACTTTGAGAGTTCAACCACCTTCATAACCCGAATTCCAGCACTCCCGGAGAATCCAAATCTTCTTTCATTATTTGTTTTTAGACAATTGAGTAATTGTAAGTGAGTTGTGAGAGAAATCAAGTGAACATTTCATTGTACTTGCAACTAAATCAGTGAAAATAGTGAAAGACAAGTGGACGTAGGCATTTCTTCGCCGAACCACTATAAATCCTGTGTGTTCATTTTTTATTTTTATTTTTGATCTCATTTCATTCTAATTTTAATCAATTTGGGTGTTAGAACCACTTTTTGGTCTAACATTTTGGTGCTTTCACTGAGAAACTCATCTGAATTCTTAGTTTTTCGGGATTATCGTTCTACTTTTTGGACCGTTGAGTTCAAAGAAGTTAATCCTCAAGTTTCAATGCCCTTGGATATTTGCTGAAGTGATTGTCGAAGAATCATGGCCAAAGGAAAAGGCAAAGAAGTTCAATCTGGTCGAGGAAATGGAGCTGGCGAAGATCAACAAAATGCGGTTGTGATAAGGTCTCGTGGGCAGAGTTCAGCAGCAGGACGGACCGATGCAGGAAATCCGAACCGCCTCCATGGGGAGAGCTCCGATCCGATCCGGGTAGGAGATTTTAAAGCAGTGCATTCCCCCAATCTGAACCGACCCGAGCAGCTTGCCATGTACCGACCCGACCAGGCTCCCCAGCTCCGAACCGACCCGATCTCCCATCTCCGATCCGATCCGACTCTTGGTGATGTTGGAACCTCTACTCGAGTCCCTACAAATGCTCCGATTCCAGCAACCAGGGTCAGTGATCAGGTCAATCCATCTGCGCCCATTACTCAAGGAGATTTCTCGCGCCTACTTGATATGCTTGAAAGTACTAGAGAGGCTATGAAAGTCCACGAGCGCACCAACCTCATGATGCAAGAAAATATGAGGCTCATGAGCAGGGAGATTAGCGAGCTCCGTCGACAGAGAACCCCATCACCGGTTCGTCACACACCAGTGGATCAGTCTTCATCTTCCGAGGAAGAGCGGCCCCGTGAACGAAGGCCGCTCGAATGACCTCAGAATGTGGAACAGCTGACATTCGGATCTTTGGGGTCTCGCGAGTATATTGCACGAGCACTAGGAAACAATGATCCTACTCGGGGGCAAAGGCTCCAGTCCCCTCCTCCCGAGATCGACCGGGAGCGTAGGGAACGGAATAGAGCAGAAGCAGCTCGAAGAAGAAGGGCATCTCCTGAACAAGAGCCCAGAAGGAACGCGGATACTAGGGCCAGGGAACCTGAGCGACCCCTAACTAATGCTGATGTACAGGCAATGGTGCGCCAGATCATGTCCGAGAGCCGGAACTATACAAATGAAGATTATGGCATTGAGCGAAGCCATACTCCTTTCACCGACGATATCCTCGACTTCCAGTTTCCGCGGCGTTTTAACCTGCCACAGATGGACAAGTACAACGGGAGAACTGATCCGGCACAGCATTTGATGCGATACTCGTGGCTCATGAATGCTGCTGCTGCCCCTGATGAAGTGAAGTGTAAAGCATTCCCAATCTATTTAGAAGATGTGGCGCTGTTCTGGTTTTCCCTTCTTCCCCCTCGTTCGATTTCGAATTACAGGGAACTGAGCGAACGTTTTATGAATCAGTTCCGACTCCATGCCCGAAAGTCCAAAAGTGTTATTGAATTATCAAGAATTAAGCAGACACTAGGAGAGTCTTTAAGGTCATATCTTGACCGTTTTAACTTAGCTGTGACTGAAGTTAGTGACCCGCATGAGCCCACCATTCTGATGGCATTAAAGGAAGGAGTCGATCCTGAATCCGAGTTCGGGGATTACCTTTCTGGGAAGACACCCTCCACAAGAGAGATATTCTATGAAAAAGCTGATATTTATTTAAGGCGAGAGGAGGCCAGGGCAAACCGAAAGAGAAAGTCTGAAGCGGCTTCAAAAGAAAATGTGCAGAGTAACGTCGCCGTGAAGCAGTCTGGGGAAAGTTCCGGAAAGGTTGAAGTAAATGTGGGAAACAAGTGTGGAAACAACAATGCTGGAAACGGGGGCAACAACAATAACCGTAATGCGAACGGTAATAGAAGAAATAAAAATAGGGGAAGTGATCCTAACAAAAGACCCCGATTCCAGACCTACGAGAATTATACACCATTGAACGACACCCTGGAGAATATTTACCTGGATACGTACAACGTTTTGCAATATAAAAGGCCGCCACCTCGCGACTCGACCAAGAAAGAAATGGCAACTGGGAAGTTTTGTTTGTTTCATGGAACTCATGGGCATTCAACCTATGAATGTCGACATTTGAGAGATGTGATTGAGAAGCTGCCGCGTGAAGGGAAGTTGGATGAATACAAGGTTGCCCCGAGGGACAGGGGGCAAGGAGAGCAGGCTCAAAAACAGATTCTACCTGCTCCCAAGCCTACAGCGCAGCAGAAAGGTAAAGGAATTGTTATCAACTCCATAGTGGGTGGACCTCACCCAGCAATCCGTAGTTTCAGAGCGATGGATCAATATGTAAATGCTGCCAAGCACATAGATGTGAATGAAGGTGATGATTTGGAAGATATCACCCCCATAAAACAACAGAAGACCATGTTTGACGACGTGGTATTCCGCAGCAGAGATAATACTGGGATTCAATCACCCACTGATGATCCGTTAGTCATTACTACCACCATTGGACCGGCCTTGGTTCATAAGTTGTTAGTAGACAACGGAAGTTCTGTCAATACTTTATTTAAAAAGTCATTCGATCAGATGAAGCTTGAATCTGAAGATTTGAAGCCATGTGAAGGATGGATCAGAGGCTTCAACGGGGCGTCAACAGCTCCCATGGGATACATAGAATTGCCCGTGACCTTGGGGCAAGGAGAACGCAGAAGAGTGCGGATGCTTCAGTTCGTAGTATTGGACGTAGATTCGCCTTATAATGCATTTTTGGGGAGGCCTGCCCTTGCTGAATTCAGAGCTTCTATCGCCCCTTGGTGTTTGTTGCTTAAGTTCCCAACCGAAGCCGGAACTCGAGTAATGAGAGGGGATCAAGTTTCCGGACGGGCCTGCTATGTTGTCGAATTAAAGATGTTGATGAAAGGACTTAACATCGAGAGTAAAGATGCCTCGCCTCCCCCAAAGGGGGGTTCGGCGTAGCAATTAGAGAAATCGACCCCGAAGGAGTTGCTCAAAGGAACGCCTGAAGACCTGGATCCTAGAAAAGACGAGGAACCAGAGACTAGAAATGCAACTCCTAATGAAGCGACAGTGGAAGTTCCCATTGATGAAGCTGATCCAACAAGAGTTTTGAAGATTGGCTCTCAATTGGATCCACGTCGGGCCAAAGAACTAACGGACTTTTTGAAGGCGAACTTGGATGTGTTTGCCTGGACCCACGCTGACATGTGTGGGATATCGCCATCCATCATAAGTCACGCACTAAATGTAAGCCCGAAACATCCGCCCGTGAAGCAGAAGAGACGTATGCTGGGCCCAGAGAGGTCGGCTGCTCTCAAAGAGGAAGTGGAGAAGCTGAAGCAGAACGGATTTATTCGATATTCGACATATCCCAACTGGATATCGAATCCTGTCTTGGTAAAGAAGCCGAATGGAAAGTGGCGGACTTGCATTGATTTTTCAGATTTGAACAAAGCCTGCCCAAAAGATAGTTTCCCACTTCCCAGAATTGACCAGCTTGTAGATTCGACAGCAGGTCATGAACTTCTCTCTTTCATGGATGCATATTCTGGGTACAACCAAATTCCTATGCACGTGCCAGACCAAGAACATACGAGCTTCATTACGAATTTGGGATTATATTGTTATGTCGTAATGCCATTTGGATTGAAAAACGCTGGAGCCACTTATCAGCGCTTGGTGAACATAATGTTTTATAATCAAATAGGGAAGACTATGGAAGTTTATGTGGATGATATGCTTGTCAAATCGAAACAGTCCTCCAGTCATACGCAAGACTTGGCGGAAATGTTTAGTATCCTACGAAAATATCGAATGAAGTTGAATCCTCTGAAATGCTCATTTGGAGTGGCATCGGGAAAGTTCCTAGGCTTCATTGTGAGCTCCCGAGGAATTGAAATCAATCCTAGCCAAATAGCAGCGAATAGAAACATTGAAGAACCAAGAAGAATTAAAGATGTCCAAAGTCTTGCAGGGAAAGTAGCCGCGTTGAGTAGATTCATCTCCAAAGCCACAGACAAATGCGTTCCGTTTTTTGATTTGATTAAAAGAGGAAAGAAGAACTTCGAGTGGACTCCGGACTGTGTTGAGGCCTTTCGAAATTTACTGGAACTGCTAGAGAAACCGCCGATTTTGTCAAAGCCAGTGGATCACGAAGAATTGTTTGTTTACTTGGCAGTCTCGGCTCACGCCGTTAGCACAGCCCTGGTTCGAGAAGAAGACAAAATACAAAGGGCAGTGTATTACGCAAGCAAGAAATTAGCAGCGGCAGAGCGCAACTACCCAAAGATTGAGAAGCTGGCTTACAGCCTCCTATTCGCATCCCGAAAACTTCGTCACTATTTCCAAGCTCATCCAATAACCATATACACTGACCAGCCCTTGAGGCAGGTATTGCAGAGACCCGAAGCATCGGGAAGGTTGATCAAATGGAATATAGAATTAAGCCAATTTGATTTAAATTTTTCAACCACGAAAGTCGATCAAGGGGCAAGCTCTGGCAGACTTTATTGCGGAGTTCACCATCCCAGAGGAGGAAGTAATCGATGACAAAGTGGTTAAGTCCGAGGATGAGTTGAAGATAGATCCATGGAAGCTATACACAGACGGAGCTAAGAACGACCGAAGGTCCGGAGCTGGAATCGTCTTGGTCACTCCTGAAGGACGGTCGTTATATTACGCTCTACGATTAGAATTCCCGGCAACTAACAACGACTCTGAATACGAAGCCCTGATTGCCGGGCTGAAGCTTGCTAAAGATCACAGAATAAAAATGTTGGACATATTCTGTGACTCTAAAATCGTTGTTTGCCAAGTGAGATAGGAATTTGTGGCTCGGGGATCTCGACTTATCACCTACCTCAGGAAAGTGAGAGAGCTATTGAGTAGCTTGGAGCGATACGATATAACACACATCCCAAGAGCTGAAAACCAGAAGGCGGATAGGCTGGCAAAGCTGGCTAGTTCCGACAATCCAGAAGAGACTGAAATAATTCCAATTGAAACGTTGGAATCGCCAATCTTTGAGTCGACGGAAGTTGAGTTCGCTTTCGAAGCGGAACCAGAGAAGGAGTCGTGGATGACCCCAATTAAGAACTTCCTTAAAAATGGGACACTCCCATCAAAGAAGAGTGAGAAAAGGGCTGTAGTTCGCAAGGCTACCAGATATGTCATGCAAGATGATACTCTCTATAGGCAAGGATTTTCTATGCCCCTGTTACGATGTATAGCACACGACGACATCAAGCGTGTACTAAGGGAAGTACACGAAGGTGAGTGTGGAGATCATACAGGAGGTCAGACTTTAGCGAAAAAGATATTGCGATACGGATACTTCTGGCCCACAATTAATAAAGATGCAGCTGATTATTCACGACGCTGCGATAAGTGCCAGAGATTCGCCAAAATCCCCAGAGCACCGTCGACCCAACTTAAATCAATGGTGAGTCCTTGGCCATTTGCCACATGGGGAATTGATATCATTGGAGTTCTACCGATTGCTAAAGGAGGAGCGAAATATGCAATAGTGGCCGCGGACTATTTTACGAAGTGGGTGGAAGCTGAGCCTTTGACCAAAATCACGGCAAGAAAGGTGATAAGTTTCGTGGTCAGAAATATTATATGCCGATTCGGGATCCCAAGGACGATTATAACTGACAACGGAACCCAGTTTGATGGTACTGAATTCAGAAATTTCTGCCAGAAGTATAAGATTGACAAGCGATACATTGCGGTTGCTTATCCGCAGTCGAACGGGCAAGTAGAGGCAATAAACAAAGTAATAAAATCCATCCTCAAGAAACGGTTAGAGCGTGCAAAGGCAAAATGGGTTGACGAATTGCCCCTGGCTTTGTGGGCATATCGTACAACATTTAAGACGGCTACTGGTCACACCCCTTTCTCTCTCTCCTTTGGCTCAGAAGCAGTAATTCCAGTTGAGCTAGAAGTTCCTTCCCACAGGGTGACGTATTATGACCCGATGACGAATCGGGCACTCTTACTTGAGTCTCTTGATGAAGTCGAAGAAAAAAGGGATGAAGTAGATTTGCGTGTGGCAAGACATCGACGTCAGATGGCACGCTATTACGACAAAAAAATTCGCCTTAGGATTTTTGAACCAGGAGATTTGGTGCTAAAGAGAGTCTTTCCATCCCTTCCTCACCTCGGTCCAAAGTGGGAAGGACCCTTTGTCATCCAACGGAAACTTGAAAAAGGAACCTTCAAGTTAACGACCGTAGATGGCGAAGAAGTCCCTAGAGCATGGAATGCCCAACACTTGATGCGATATTTGGATTAGAAATGTTGTACTCTTTGTTATTTTTCTTATGAACTCTGTAATAAGGCACGACTTGCCTTGGGAGAATCTGACGATATGAATAAAGGACTATAAAGTGGATGTAGGCTACGACTTAGCCGAACCACTTTAAAATATTGTGTGTTATTTACTTTTATGCATTATATATATACATTCATCGATTATTCTGTTGTGATTATGGAATACAGGATGATTCAAAACCTGAAAAGGTTGAAGACAGTTTAAACATAAGAAAAAGCACAACGACTATTTGTGCGACAAGACATAAAAGAATGAGAAAACGACATTCTTAACTCTAACTCTCCAGAGAGAGAGAGAGAGAGTATAAAAGCGTCTCCGACTGAGCGCCGAAAAAGAAATCCTTCCCGTAACTCTAACTCTCCAGAGAGAGAGAGAGAGAGAGTATAAAAGCGTCTCCGACTGAGCGCTGAGAAAGAGATCCTTCCCCGCTGAAAGACCGGGGAATGAATAGATTGCTGAGCTCGAACTCTAACTCTCCAGAGAGAGAGAGAGAGTATAAAAGGACGGGAAGACGACATCCTCTGAGGCATGAAGGTGCACCCAGACAAGGGACCGCCTCAGTAAGAACTCTAACCTGAGTATAAGACAGGAGAGTATAAAAGAAATGCCAGAAAAAACGACAGGCACTGACGACACAGGAAGTGCTATCCAGTCCGAAAATCGGGAGCATTCAGATTGCTTGATTAAGCATTAAATAATTTGTGAGAATTGACTGGGGGCATATATGTATATGCATATTTCCTCCCTCCGTAACTTCATCTCATAACTATAGTAAGACATGCATTTTTACATAAGTACAGAACTACTGACAAACATACATTGCGAAAAATGAATTACTTTATTTATTTATTTACGAATGAACGAATTTGTACAGGAGAGTAGCTAGTAAAGAAGGTGCAAGAGCCGCTCTTGTAGCAACAATTGTTGGTTTACTAAATGCTAAAACGATACAAGGCAATCCACTATTTAGATTTCGAGTGAGCCTTGGACTTCTTGGCGTGCTTTCTCCGTGTAATGACCCGCATTGGCAGGGGTATTATGATTAATTTATTTAATTGTATAAATGGTGGGTTAGTGAATTAATGGTCGTTGAATAAAATAATAGTGAATATTTAATTAAAATAATAATTAAATAATATATTTAATTCTGAAATAATCAGAATTGGCTGAAATTGCGATATGGTGTGAACCGGATCATCTGTGATATTTTATTCAGCTTGGATTTGAATTTGAATAACGAATATATTCAATCGTCAAAAGTTGAACGTATAGTTTATAATATAATTATAAACGAGCTCGAAATGGCGCAGCAGTTCGTAAATTGGCGATTCGAACTTCAACTGAATGTACAGGATTCGTTTTAAGCCGGATTTCTGTGAAACAAGAAACGTGTGGAGCTGGTGGAGTATATCTTTCTAGTGGAAGAGAAAAATCAGGATTTCGTCGGGTAGATTTTGAGATATGTCCAAATCAAATTTTAAAATAGTCGCTATAAAATCGTTTATCGACCGTAATGGTTTAGTCGATATAACTAGTTATCGGATTCGAATTTGAACAAGGTTCTTTTAGGAAATAGTGATAATTTAATTTTTAGAATTTTACAGTAATTTTTAATTAATTTAATAAACGACTTTTTTTTTGAAATATTTCGCACCCTGAAATCAACATTTTGAAGTTTTAAAATATGAGTCCATCTACCGGTATTATTATATTTTCGGGATCGTGGCACCGAGCTGATTACAACGGCATGTTTACTTCTGTCGACAACAGTTTGTAAAGGAAGGAAATTCTTTATTTCGTGATGGGGTACACTAAAACTTTTATACAAAATAATACCCTAACTAATTTGTGATAAAACGAAAACCACGATTTTTCTTCTCAGCCACAAATTTCTTTGGGGTTTTAAAACCAATAACGTGGAGTCCGAATACTTCAAAGAAATCAAAACATAAAAACGTGGCCTAACTGTGTACATAAATAACACCTACCCTATTACTTGCGTGTGAAGGGTCCTTCCTTCATAAATAAGAGATACTCTACCTCAGACTCATTTTACAGACCGGAAACTTCAAACCAAAGTATACTGAGCGTGCGTGGAAGTTACTGGCGCAGGGTAGTTAGTAGGGACTGTCCAGGAGGGTGCTTAGCCGGAGCTCCAGTCGTCAGAGGTAACCGGAGCAACACAATTCGATCTGCATGGGGTTTTGTTCGATAGGAAGGGTCGCCCTGAGCTCGAAGAAGCAGCAGCTCGACATCCTTTCTGTTTTCGGGTCTCGGATGGATCGGAAATAAGGAGAACGCGACGGGCTAGGTGGTGAAATACTTTTGTACAGGAGCTGGTGCGTAGTGTATAAAGTGGGAAGATTTTGGAGTGAGAAGAGAAGTTGTGGAGTGGACTGTGCTGTGTTTGGATGAGGAGCTTTACATACGCATGAAGTATGGACTGTAAGAAGGAGTGTTTAAAACGTGAATAGATGGGGAGTTGTGCAGGTGTAACGTTTTGTAGGGTGTGGGGGAGTTTGATGAATGGACTTTGATATTTACATGTTAATGGATGGGGTAGTGCAACCGTGCATTAAACGGAGAAGAAAGGACGTGAGTATGGTGGGTTCAATATCGAGCATGACGAGGTAATGCAAGGTGTCCAGCGCAAGTCTGATGGTGGGAACAAAGGAACTTGGATGTTGAGAAGGGGCGAAATGCGACGCTGGTTTCTTTACCAGCTACTCCAAAGGTTGCCGTCGACCTGGTGTTCGATGTGAGGTAAACCGAAGTCCGCCGGAGGATTTGCTGGTAGTTGCAAGACACTCGAGGGAGACCGAGAAGTAGAAGAGGCGGAGTGTGGTGTGGTTTGTTTGGAGTGAAGTGGGAAGAGCATAGAGCAAATGGTGTTCGGAGGATCTACTGGAGCGGAAATTTATTCAGAGGAGGATGAAGTATTATTCACATGGTTGGGATTGATACGTGGGCCGGGTTAAACAAAAGGTGAAGCCCAAACTTTATAATATAAATTTAATTTTAATTCAACGACACATTTACTTATAAATCTCATAGCGTATACATACGTTGTCAGAATTTCGAACGGTCAGATCCGTTGGGATCGTATGGACGGCGGCTACATCATGGAACTGACTGGGAGAGAATCTGAGCTCATTACAATTTATAGTAAAATAAATTATCCGATCTGAATCGACGGACGAATATCGTTAATTAACGGAAACCAATCAAAGTGAGTAAATCTCACTAACTCTGAACAGTTTATAATTTCATGTTGTATTTTTAGAACTGTTAGATGTTGGCTGATTGACTGTGTGTTGATTGTTTGATTGAACTGCTAGTCAGTTAATTGAATTTCTATATTGATTCTGTTTAACAGAATATATCAAATAGAACTGAAAGTGATGTTATCTATATTGTTTAACATCTGTGATGCAGGGAAACAGAATATATCAAATAGAGCTGGATTCCTCAACATTTATTTTACTGTTTTCATATATTGTGACATATGATGTGTTATATAATCTGTTATGGATTATGTGTGTTGGAATGATGTTGATCATTGTTATTCGATATTTTAAATATCATAAAAGACCCTGGGATGTAAAAAGGATTTTTCAATGTATATTGAAATAAAAGGGAGTTGATGAAATCAACAGATTTTATAAAAGGAAATATTTCGAAAGTAAATAAAAAGGGAAAAATGTTTTTAAAACGAATAGAGTTTTATAAAAGGGAAATCATTTGTAAAGTGAAGAACTATTACTAAAAATAAATCTTTATAAATGAATAGTTTATTCTAAAAGAATAAAGGAGCTAATCGATGTTAGTTTAATCGATTAGAGAGAAAGAATAAAGGAGCTAATCGATGTTAGTTTAAATCGACTAGAGTTAAAAGCACAGGAGTTAATCGATGTTAGTTAATCGATTAGAGAAGAAAGTTAAAAGGAGTTAATCGATGTTAGTTTAATCGATTAGAGTTAATCAAAAATGAGTTAATCGAATATAGTTATTCGAATTGAAAGCAAATGAGTTAATCGAATATAGTTATTCGAATAGAAGCAAATGAGTTAATCGAATATAGTTTATTCGAAGAAAGTAAAAGGAGTTATCAAATATAGTTTATTCGAAAGAGTAAATCAAAAAGAGTAAATCAAATAGAATAAATCGAATAGAGATTTATTCGAACGGGAGTTAAGTAAGGAAGTTAGTTAAAGGAATATAAAGTGAAATTTGTCTATTTCAAAGTTGGAAATGTTTTTCAGTTAAGGTCTGAGAGGTAATTCTACCCCAACTTGATTGGCTTCGTTTTAACTAAGGGATAGTTAAGGTTAGGCAGAAAAGGAAATGGTTTGAGTTGGCATCGCGATGGTTTGTTTAAACATTTGTCTAAGCCCAATGAAGAAGCTTTGGAAATGTTTTCCAAATAAGAAACAAGAAATGTTTTCTAATAAAGAAAACAAGAAATGGAAATGCTTTCCATTGTTAATAACGTATATTTTCCAAATATTGAATATAGGGAAACAGGAGATAAGTAGATTAATGAACTAAGGAGATGAATGTCAAATGATGTTTGATAGATATAATTTCCATTTGGGAATAATATCGTTGTTTGCACACTTGTTTTTATTCGATAGTTAAATCACAGACTATCGAAGTTTTGACCTTTTTAACGTTGTTAATATGGAGAGACCGGTTGGATTATTATCCAAAGAACCACTCTGTGTTGGCATAAGCGTTGCGAATCATATATGCCAAAGGAAATTGAAGACGGAGTTATGCAAGGGCTATCCTGTTTACAGAATAGTGCCTTCGGTTCATCTTGTTCCTGGATGACTTGTATAGACGGATGTCTGATAGAGTATTTCCAAACGATCACGTATATTGATTTCTCCAACCGTACCAAGAGTGGAAGCGGAGAAGGAAATTTTTTTTGTTTACACATAATGTATGGTTGAGGACGTCAATCGGTGATTTGATGGATTTGACAATGTGGCATTCAAAGTGAATCTGATGTGATGATAAAGCGTAGCTTCTAGCCTCATTATCCGGTAAAGGACAGAAATCGGGCAGGCAGCATGGCTAAGTCGGTCGCACCGAAGTAGGGTGTATAATCACCTGATCTAGAGTTTCATTTAATTCTAAAAATCTATTGTTGATGCTGTCCCATTCGGGAAACGGTTGCTGATCCCAGCCGTTGGTGATATACATTCGATACGCTCAAGCGAAATGAGTGGTCGGTCATGTGTGGCCGGGTTGCAAGATGTTCTTGTTGAACCCAGTGTATTCCTCTCTAGAGGTACACGAGCAAAAGGTGGTTCCATACCTTGTCATAGTTGGAAATCCATTACCCAATACGTGCTTGCGGTTTTGATTGTATACTATATATGTAGAACGTGAGATGAAAGCGTTTCTGCTAGATGATTATATATATACTGTGGTTGATAGACATTATTATAATATCAAAAGGTTTTTGATATAAATATATTTTGGATTCTCATAAGGGAAAAACCCGTTCCGTTATGCGGCGTGGTCTTATGAGATATCGTTTACTTGTTCGAACTGTTTTTTTAACTGTTTACTCATACCAGTCCCATGACTGACCCGGAGTTTACTTTGTTGTTTTCCCTAAACTCTTGGGTGCCTAAATTTGTATGGGCAGTCAAGTAGTCGGGATTTTACAGATATAGTTGAAGAGCTGGAGCAGGAGGCTTCAGGATCATATAGCTATAGTTATTTCCGTTGTGTTGTAAGTGTTGTACTTTGATAATGATATGTATATGCAAATACTGATTTGTATTTCAAAGTTATGTTATGAAATATATTTATTCGTTCCACTGTGAGATTCGTGTTACTCTGATATTGTGTTCTTCTTCTTCTTCTATTCTAATTTTCTATCTTATCTTTCCTCACCCTCTAATTTCTTTCACTAATTACCAGGATTTTTCGATGTTTTGGTTATCGACATCGTGCTTATGTCGATAACCAAAGTCGCTAAAAATCCGGGTCGTTACAGTTGGTATCAGAGCTTAAGTTAAGAATTACTTGGCTCTGTGGCGTGACTCGGTAGAGATAGGGTTAGTAATACCCTAGATTGAGTTTGAGTGTATATATACGAGTGAACGTATTTGTTATTGATATAAAAATTTGTTTTATATTGTGGTGATTCATTGGTTGAGTTGTTTATGGATTCTGGTCGATCAGTTTGATCCACTGTATCGGTAGGAGTTACTAAACACTTGAATACGATGGGTCGGCACGTTATGTTTTGAAAAGAGGGTAAATAAAAATAATTTTACCCAAAATATATTTTGATATATATTGGATATATTGGTTGTTATTATAATCGAGTAAGATTATAATGTGAAATGGTTATGTAAATAACCAATCAGAATTCATATAAGTGAAATATGTGAAATCAGATGATTTAAATCTGAAATTTAAACCAGAATTGAAGTTAAAACTCTGGAGAATTGGATAAGTGTTTGTAAATGGATTGGGATTAAAAATAAGGAAAATTTAAGATCTTGGGAGATTTTAAATTGTTTTACAAGCAGTGTGAATTATATTTTGAAATGAATTTCAAAGTGGAAATGTTTAAAAATGGTTTTATAGTATTGAACTCACTTCGATCGCTGGAAAGTAGATTCTGATGATGACAACTGCATCATCAGTATTCATTTTCGAGTTGTAAGTGACGAATTACTACCAGAGATACTGTTTTGAATTTGTTTTGCGAAAGACAAGTTATGTTGAATTTCAAAATGGGATTTAAAATATAGAATTTGAATTTTGAAATAGATTTGAAATATTAACTTGTTTTAAAAGAAATAAAACAAGAAGTTCCTTTATAAACGAAGTTTATAAATAGTTCTTTTATAAACGAAGTTTATAAATGAAGTGAAAAGAATTATCATTGGATAATTCAGAAATAAAATATAAGTGTGAAATTGAAAGGGGAATCTATCTTCCAAGGGTAGAAATATCGATTTCAAAAGGAATTGAAATCGAGACTTATTTAAAGGAATTTGAATAAAGGAAGTTCAAACATAGAATTGGATATAGAAAATTCAAAGGGGATTTGAATGTAGAAAATTCAAATGGGATTTGAAGATAGAAATTCAAATGAGATTTGAATAAAGAAGATTTAAATAATGGAAAATTGAATATAGAATTCATATAGAGTAATAATGAAATTTGAATATAGAAGATTCAAATAGAATTGAAAAGGGAATTTGGATAAAGAAGATTCAAATAGAAATGAAAATGAAATTTGAATATAGAAGATTCAAAGGGAATTGAAATGAAATAAAGAGAATTCAAATAGATTTGAATATAGAAATTCAAATGGAGTTTGGAAATAGATTTGAATAATAAAATTCAAATATAGAATTTGAATAAGAGAATCGAAATGGAATTTGAATATAGGAAATTCAAATAAAATTGAAATGGAATTCAATTAGTTGATAAACAAGTTAAACCTATATTTGAACATGTATATTCGAATAAAAAGGTGAAATGGGCAAACCAGTAATTTGAAAATCACTTAACGAACCAAGTTAAAATGATTGGATTAAGTTGAAATGAATTAGAAATGTATAAATATACATGAGATAGGTATGGATAAGGTATGAAGGTATATAAATAGAATGCTCGACGAAAAGGTATGTATTTAATTCATATATGAGATTTTATGCGCCGTATCGGCAAGCCGCTTGGTTTTTTTCCTTTTCTTTTTGAGATGAGAAGGACCGGGAAAGCTATTTGAAATATCCCGATGCTCCCAGTACAAAGGAGGTTATGGCAAATTTTTCCGGGAATTTAAGGAGTTGGAATATTTTTAAGATAATTTGATATTTAGAAATCAACGTATCGATATATCTAGAAGTCGATAAGAAAACGAACTTAGAATTAGAATAGTATAATCAAAAAGAAAGTCTAGAATAAAATCTAGTCAGGATAGAAAGAGGAAGTGTATACGTGTTTAAAAGTGAATAAGTAGTTGTATGGTATTGATTATTTGAGTAAGTAGTCTTATCTGTTTTGACGTTATAAATGTTATTCAGTCAAGGTCTAAGAGGTAGTTATACCCCAACTTGATTGATTTCATTATTAACCAATAAACAGTAAGATTTCAAGCTCGAAGATCAATGTTGAATAAGTGTTAGTTGAATATAGTATTTGGATTGTCGTAACGATGTTTTACACAACATCCGTTTTAACCCAAATAAAAGTAAGCTTGGAAATATAATAAAGAATATTTCCTAAGAATAGAAATAAACGAGATCGGGAAAGAGATAAGAAATTGGAGTATTTTCGAATTAAATAGGATTATAAAGGTTATTAATTTAGGAAATAAAGGAAGGCGATATTTGGAAATGTTTTCCAAATAACATAAAAGGCCAATATTGTTATTGAAAAATATTTGGTTAACAGATATTGATAAAGAAATAGAGAAGTGATTTAACTAATGGAATATTAATTTTGGGCTCAGTTGAATTTCAAAAAGGAAAATTTGATTTTTGAAAAAGTAAACTGTTTAAAATTCCCAGGAAGAGACTGTTTGGATTAAGAACAAATTTAAATAGAAGTTTGCGGAAGTAAGCAAAAATTGAATTGAAACAGTTAAGTGAAAACTGAATGGAAATATAACGATATCAGAAAAAATTTATTTTTGAATAAAATTGGATTGTCGAGATAGGAATCTGAAATGAAAATTGGATTGGGAAGTTAAGAGTTTGAAATCAAGAATGAAACTCGAATTTGAAATAAGATTCGACTTAGGATATAAGCGAATGGTTGTGTCGTGGATAAAAGAAGATGGGGATTTGATTGGGATGACCCTTGTATCCGCTGAATTGATAACAGGTGGAAAGGATATAATGATATGCCGACAAAAGGTACAAGTTTATATTATATATGGGTTTGAGATGTTGATGAGCCGAATTGGCAAGCCGCTTGGCTGTTTGATTTTCTTTTTGGGTTGGAGATGGCCCAGATAGGCAAGTTGGAGTTTGAGCTATTAACCAGTACAAACGAGGTGCTGGCGAAATTTTTCGAACAGTTAAGACGTTAGAAAATTTTCAGGATTTTTGAAAATTTTCGTTGATAAGAATTAATTAATAATTTAATTGAATTTAATTTGGTTCAGTTGAAACTGAAGTTAAGAAGTGAACAAATATGTTCTAACCAGTCGATAGGGTCGTCCTCTACCTTCTAGCAATTTCGAGGACGAAATTATTTTAAGTGGGGAAGATTGTAATGACCCGCATTGGCAGGGGTATTATGATTAATTTATTTAATTGTATAAATGGTGGGTTAGTGAATTAATGGTCGTTGAATAAAATAATAGTGAATATTTAATTAAAATAATAATTAAGTAATATATTTAATTCTGAAATAATCAGAATTGGCTGAAATGGCGATATGGTGTGAACCGGATCATCTATGATATTTTATTCAGCTTGGATTTGAATTTGAATAACGAATATATTCAATCGTCGACAGTTGAACGTATAGTTTATAATATAATTATAAACGAGCTCGAAATGGCGCAGCAGATCGTAAATTGGCGATTCGAACTTCAACTGAATGTACAGGATTCGTTTTAAGCCGGATTTCTGTGAAACAAGAAACGTGTGGAGCTGGTGGAGTATATCTTTCTAGTGGAAGAGAAAAATCAGGATTTCGTCGGGTAGATTTTGAGATATGTCCAAATCAAATTTTAAAATAGTCGCTATAAAATCGTTTATCGACCGTAATGGTTTAGTCGATATAACTAGTTATCAGATTCGAATTTGAACAAGGTTCTTTTAGGAAATAGTGATAATTTAATTTTTAGAATTTTACAGTAATTTTTAATTAATTTAATAAACGACTTTTTTTTGAAATATTTCGCACCCTGAAATCAACATTTTGAAGTTTTAAAATATGAGTCCATCTACCGGTATTATTATATTTTCGGGATCGTGGCACCGAGCTGATTACAATGGCATGTTTACTTCTGTCGACAAAAGTTTGTAAAGGAAGGAAATTCTTTATTTCGTGATGGGGTACACTAAAACTTTTATACAAAATAATACCCTAACTAATTTGTGATAAAACGAAAACCACGATTTTTCTTCTCAGCCACAAATTTCTTTGGGGTTTTAAAACCAATAACGTGGAGTCCGAATACTTCAAAGAAATCAAAACATAAAAACGTGGCCTAACTGTGTACATAAATAACACCTACCCTATTACTTGCGTGTGAAGGGTCCTTCCTTCATAAATAAGAGATACTCTACCTCAGACTCATTTTACAGACCGGAAACTTCAAACCAAAGTATACTGAGAGTGCGTGGAAGTTACTGGCGCAGGGTAGTTAGTAGGGACTGTCCAGGAGGGTGCTTAGCCGGAGCTCCAGTCGTCAGAGGTAACCGGAGCAACACAATTCGATCTGCATGGGGATTTGTTCGATAGGAAGGGTCGCCCTGAGCTCGAAGAAGCAGCAGCTCGACATCGTTTCTGTTTTCGAGTCTCGGATGGATCGGAAATAAGGAGAACGCGACGGGCTAGGTGGTGAAATACTTTTGTACAGGAGCCGGCGCGTAGTGTATAAAGTGGGAAGATTTTGGAGTGGGAAGAGAAGTTGTGGAGTGGACTGTGCTGTGTTTGGATGAGGAGCTTTACATACGCATGAAGTATGGACTGTAAGAAGGAGTGTTTAAAACGTGAATATATGGGGAGTTGTGCAGGTGTAACGTTTTGTAGGGTGTGGGGGAGTTTGATGAATGGACTTTGATATTTACATGTTAATGGATGGGGTAGTGCAACCGTGCATTAAACGGAGAAGAAAGGACGTGAGTATGGTGGGTTCAATATCGAGCATGACGAGGTAATGCAAGGTGTACAGCGCAAGTCTGATGGTGGGAACAAAGGAACTTGAATGTTGAGAAGGGGCGAGATGCGACGCTGGTTTCTTTACCAGCTACTCCAAAGGTTGCCGTCGACCTGGGGTTCGATGTGAGGTAAACTGAAGTCCGCCGGAGGATTTGCTGGTAGTTGCAAGACACTCGAGGGAGACCGAGAAGTAGAAGAGGCGGAGTGTGGTGTGGTTTGTTTGGAGTGAAGTGGGAAGAGCAGAGAGCAAATGGTGTTCGGAGGATCTACTGGAGCGGAAATTTATTCAGAGGAGGATGAAGTATTATTCACATGGTTGGGATTGATACGTGGGCCGGGTTAAACAAAAGGTGAAGCCCAAACTTTATAATATAAATTTAATTTTAATTCAACGACACATTTACTTATAAATTTCATAGCATATACATACGTTGTCAGAATTTCGAACGGTCAGATCCGTTGGGATCGTATGGACGGCGGCTACATCATGGAACTGACTGGGAGAGAATCTGAGCTCATTACAATTTATAGTAAAATAAATTATCCGATCTGAATCGACAGACGAATATCGTTATTTAACGGAAACCAATCAAAGTGAGTAAATCTCACTAACTCTGAACAGTTTATAATTTCATGTTGTATTTTTAGAACTGTTAGATGTTGGCTGATTGACTGTGTGTTGATTGTTTGATTGAACTGCTAGTCAGTTAGTTGAATTTCTATATTGATTCTGTTTAACAGAATATATCATATAGAACTGAAAGTGATGTTATCTATATTGTTTAACATCTGTGATGCAGGGAAACAGGTTGGAGGAATCCAACTGGATTCCTCAACATTTATTTTACTGTTTTCATATATTGTGATATATGATGTGTTATATAATCTGTTATGGATTATGTGTGTTGGAATGATGTTGATCATTGTTATTCGATATTTTAAATATCATAAAAGACCCTGGGATGTAAAAAGGATTTTTCACTGTATATTGAAATAAAAGGGAGTTGATGAAATCAACAGATTTTATAAAAGGAAATATTTCGAAAGTAAATAAAAAGGGAAAAATGTTTTTAAAACGAATAGAGTTTTATAAAAGGGAAATCATTTGTAAAGTGAAGAACTATTACTAAAAATAAATCTTTATAAATGAATAGTTTATTCGAAAAGAATAAAGGAGCTAATCGATGTTAGTTTAATCGATTAGAGAGAAAGAATAAAGGAGCTAATCGATGTTAGTTTAAATCGATTAGAGTTAAAAGCAAAGGAGTTAATCGATGTTAGTTAATCGATTAGAGAAGAAAGTTAAAAGGAGTTAATCGATGTTAGTTTAATCGATTAGAGTTAATCGAAAATGAGTTAATCGAATATAGTTATTCGAATTGAAAGCAAATGAGTTAATCGAATATAGTTATTCGAATAGAAGCAAATGAGTTAATCGAATATAGTTTATTTGAAGAAAGTAAAAGGAGTTATCAAATATAGTTTATTCGAAAGAGTAAATCAAAAAGAGTAAATCAAATAGAATAAATCGAATAGAGATTTATTCGAACGGGAGTTAAGTAAGGAAGTTAGTTAAAGGAATATAAAGTGAAATTTGTCTATTTCAAAGTTGGAAATGTTGTTCAGTTAAGGTCTGAGAGGTAATTCTACCCCAACTTGATTGGCTTCGTTTTAACTAAGGGATAGTTAAGGTTAGGCAGAAAAGGAAATGGTTTGAGTTGGCATCGCGATGGTTTGTTTAAACATTTGTCTAAGCCCAATGAAGAAGCTTTGGAAATGTTTTCCAAATAAGAAACAAGAAATGTTTTCTAATAAAGAAAACAAGAAATGGAAATGCTTTCCATTGTTAATAACGTATATTTTCCAAATATTGAATATAGGGAAACAGGAGATAAGTAGATTAATGAACTAAGGAGATGAATGTCAAAATGATGTTTGATAGATATAATTTCCATTTGGGAATAATATCGTTGTTTGCACACTTGTTTTTATTCGATAGTTAAATCACAGACTATCGAAGTTTTGACCATTTTAACGTTGTTAATATGGAGAGACCGGTTGGATTATTATCCAAAGAACCACTCTGTGTTAGCATAAGCGTTGCGAATCATATATGCCAAAGGAAATTGAAGACGGAGTTATGCAAGGGCTATCCTGTTTACAGAATAGTGCCTTCGGTTCATCTTGTTCCTGGATGACTTGTATAGACGGATGTCTGATAGAGTATTTCCAAACGATCACGTATATTGATTTCTCCAACCGTACCAAGAGTGGAAGCGGAGAAGGAAACTTTTTTTAGCTAACACATAATGTATGGTTGAGGACGTCAATCGGTGATTTGATGGATTTGACAATGTGGCATTCAAAGTGAATCTGATGTGATGATAAAGCGTAGCTTCTAGCCTCATTATCCGGTAAATGACAGAAATCGGGCAGGCAGCATGGCTAAGTCGGTCGCACCGAAGTAGGGTGTATAATCACCTGATCTAGAGTTTCATTTACTTCTAAAAATCTATTGTTGATGCTGTCCCATTCGGGAAACGGTTGCTGATCCCTGCCGTTGGTGATATACATTCGATACGCTCAAGCGAAATGAGTGGTCGGTCATGTGTGGCCGGGTTGCAAGATGTTCTTGTTGAACCCAGTGTATTCCTCTCTAGAGGTACACGAGCAAAAGGTGGTTCCATACCTTGTCATAGTTGGAAATCCATTACCCAATACGTGCTTGCGGTTTTGATTGTATACTATATATGTAGAACGTGAGATGAAAGCGTTTTTGCTAGATGATTATATATATACTGTGGTTGATAGACATTATTATAATATCAAAAGGTTTTTGATATAAAGATATTTTGGATTCTAATTAGGGAAAAACCCGTTTCGTTATGCGGCGTGGTCTTATGAGATATCGTTTACTTGTTCGAACTGTTTTTTTAACTGTTTACTCATACCAGTCCCATGACTGACCCGGAGTTTACTTTGTTGTTTTCCCTAAACTCTTGGGTGCCTAAATTTGTATGGGCAGTCAAGTAGTCGTGATTTTACAGATATAGTTGAAGAGCTGGAGCAGGAGGCTTCAGGATCATATAGCTATAGTTATTTCCGTTGTGTTGTAAGTGTTGTACTTTGTTAATGATATGTATATGCAAATACTGATTTGTATTTCAAAGTTATGTTATGAAATATATTTATTCGTTCCGCTGTGAGATTCGTGTTACTCTGATATTGTGTTCTTCTTCTTCTTCTTCTTCTATTCTAATTTTCTATCTTATCTTTCCTCACCCTCTAATTTCTTTCACTAATTACCAGGATTTTTCGATGTTTTGGTTATCGACATCGTGCTTATGTCGATAACCAAAGTCGCTAAAATTCCGGGTCGTTACACTCCGCATCCTTTGCTTATTTCTCGGCCTCTGTCAAGATTCGTTTTGATTTCTTCTTTCCTGAAGATGCGGTGTTGGAACCGGTAGACTTCTTCCCAGAGGCCGGAGCGCTGGAATCAAGAGAAGATTTTTTAGTGAGTTCCTCTGTAATAGATCTAGTTGAGAGCTTAACAACTAACCTATATCCCGCATCCACAACTGCGAGGGGCTTGAGGGCTTCAGGGTCTAGTTCTTCGGCTTTTAATTGCAAGCGTTTGTCTTGATCAGCTTTCATTGTAGCCAAAGTAACATCATCATCATTTTTTGACTCCCCGACTATTGCAACTTCTGGTTCCTCCTCATGACCTCCGTCACCGCCATCATCCTTTAAAGCTGCTATCATTTCTTCATCGTGGGGAGTGTCGGCCTTAGTCGGCTCACTTCTTTCTCCCAAGTCTATAGGAGCAGCCTTGTCCTACCCTCCTTTTGCCTTTTCCGTAGGCTCTACCCCAGCGGTGGCTCCCTGAGTCACATTTGTCTTTCCGGAGGGCTCAATACCTACAGAATGAGAAGCAACAGTTATCAACTCAGGCGAAAACAATGGGTTTTTCATCGATTGCTCAATCATGTGGCGAAAGGTAGAAATAGCCTTGACAAATTGAGGAGAAAAGGTAGGAATACCTTCCGAAGACTTCTCAGCGGGGGTAACTACTGTCTCTGATGCCATTTCAGGGATTGGAGATAGCAGAGTTGTTCGAGGGATTCCCGGATTTTCTGGGTCATACCCCTCTACTTCCGAAGTCGCGGGGGCAGCAGAAGAGGAACCAGTCTCGGGAATGTTTTTCTGTTTAATCCTCCTCCTCTCTTCTTCCATAGCCTCAGCAATGAGGCGGCGCCCTTCAGCTAGGCGTTCTGGCTCATCATCCCTCAAGTATTTTTCCATTAGCTTATCCTCATCGATGGAATCAACTTTGAGCTTCTTTTTTTCCCACTCAACGATCTGATTCCATACTTGAACTAGAGTGGATGGGTAATCTTCGATCCAAGAAATGCTTCGGCGACGGATGATATGTGCGAAGAATTCAATCATTAATTCGCCAAAACCCTGAATATCAGCCTCCGCCTCTGACAATTGCTTGCGGGCCTCCTCCGCAGATTTGATAGCACACTCAACATTGCCCTCCGCCAGGGCAACTCTATTCTCTGCCTCCAATAGCTTTGAAGCTAATTCAGCATTCTTCTTTTCTAGTTCAGCATTCCTCTTAGCTAACTCGGCATTTTTCCGTTCGAGGTCAATATAAGCAAGGCGCGTCTTAGCAACTTCTGACTTAGCATCATCAGCTTGCTTTTTTAACCCAGAACGCTCTTGAGTGTGAGATTCAAGCAAGTCATGATAGCATTTTTGCATATCCTCAAATTGTTGTTTGAAGTCGGTAGCGTCCCTCTGAGCAATAGCAAGCTGGGCCTGTGTGTCCTCCAAATCTTTACCTAGGTTCTTTAAGGCCTTAGCATCTTCTTCCGCGGTTTTTTGCATTGAATCAGCATTCGTAATTAGAGTACGGATAATTCTGGAAAGGTTGCGTGAATATTTAAACATCTCAGAATACTGTTTTTCAACCGCGTCAATCTTTGCTTTAGCCTCGTCTGCCCACCTGGAAGAAATAGGTTCGAGGGCAGGTAAAAAAGTCAAAGCCTCGAAGTAATGTTCGGGAAATTGCTCCTCCAAATACGCCCGCTTGATTGCAGTCTCCGCATCTAGTGGTGGAGGAGCGGGGATTGTCAATTCAGTGTCCCTGTGTGTGGAGGATTCAGTAGTTTCTTTGTCTATCCTAGGTCGTTTAGTAGCAGGGACCTTGTGCTTACTTCGAGACCCAGTTTCTTTTGGAGGACTTCTCTCTCTACTGTGCTTTTCATGGGAAGAAGTGGAGTCTTTAGATTGTGGCCTGTCCTCTTCCCTACGGCTTTGATAACCTTTGTATTTCTCTTGTTCCGGCCGAACGGGAGAGCGAGAACGTGAGGGTCGAGAGCGATAGGGATCATAAGGCCTTCTCTCCTCCCTACCGCGATCATCGCGGCGATCATACTCGATATCCTGAGGTGGATTAGACATGCTGCGGCGAAGCTTCCTGATATCATAGTAAGATCGAGACATCGTGCCTGCACAATAAGACAAACGAAATTCAGAATCAATGGATTCACAGAGAAAGAGGTGCAATGAATGCTAATGCTGTTGTATAAAGTGTGTCCTAAGTGGTGTGTTTCCCCCCAACCAACCCGAGTCTGAAGCTAGACTAGTACGGGCAGGCTCTTTGGCCTTAGCAGGAGTGGTCTCTTCAGAAAAGGTGAAGACTAAAGGATCCTTCCTAAAATCCTCTGAAGTGTATATGGTTTCAGGTAAGGGGAGATCCCCCAAACCCTGAAATATTGGGTCATCAGTACTAGGGATGTCTCCCTCAGAAGCATTAAGTGGCGACTCTTGGGAGGATGTTGACTTTTCCAGAGAAGTAGCCTCCTCGGTGGCAGTATATCCTTCACGATGCTTTTCGGCCAGGTTAGCCAATTCGTCATCCTGAGTAGAAGATGGAGAAGGTGAAGTTTGAAGGGGCACTGTAGGAACCCCCGAGCCTTCTCCTGTCTCTGGGACTACATCCAATGGAGGAATATATACGTATGGAGCCGTCCAATGACCAATACTGCGAAATACGGATAACAGCCCATGAAAGTGAAGATATTCGTCCTTAAGGACTTCATCGATAGTCAAGAATTTTTGATCGCCATTAAGAAGTTGGTGCATCCGGTCAAAGAACACCTGATCTGATATTTGTTTTGGATTATCGACTGCAAACAAAAAGGAAAACAAGTTAAGGTGATGACTCGAGTGTATAGAGCCCGGATTTAGAAAATCAGTGCTTTACTTGATTTCGTCCACCTCCTGGCACATCCAGGCTGTCGCTTCATATAGAACCATTCTAGTCTGGAATCTCCAGCTTTACTGCTGAATGGCGCCGAGATTATCTTCCTCTTAGGAACAGACTCAAAATAGCAGAAAGATGGAGTCTCTCAAGTCCGATGCTTGAAGTTATAGAAGAAATGAACGTCATCGAACGTAAGCCCTATGCCTAAGACCTCACGGTATGCTATGTACAAAGTGTGCAAGTAGGCATAAGAATTGGGATGCAGCTGCATGGGGGCAATCCGCATTTGTCTTAGGAAGTCAACGATGAAGGGAGAAAATGGAGGGATAGCGCCGACCATACACATTAACCGAGTGACCGCCATATATCCTTCTGGAGGGTTGTGAGGACGGTCAGAGCTTGAAGGCACTAGAGTGTCCCTTTTCATTATCCCATATTTCAAACAAATTCGAGTAAGTCGGTCGTTATCAATTGTTGATTCAACAGAATCTTGGGGCGATTCCAATATGGCAGCCGATTCAAACTCATCAGGAGCCCGATCGTCACCAACCCCTCCTTCTTCTTCAAACCCTAAAGAAACTTCATTCTTTGAAGATGCTTCGTCACTTTTACGATTTCCGACGTCGTAGTCTGAACCCTCATTATCCCATTCTGGATCCGACGGAGAAGTTATGTCCTCGAGAGTAATCTTGTTAGAGGTTTCCGGGGCTTCTTCCCTCTCAGCTAGTCTGGAAGAGCGTCTGGGTCTCGTTGTCATAAAACTATTGAAGAAGCAATAGCACAAATTAGAGCAAATTAGCCCGTATCCCCCGTGCATGTGTGCAAACTAAAGTGTAAACAGTGTATATGGAAAGTGCAAAGTAAATGTTTAAAAGTGCGACGAAAAAGTTTGGCAAAATATGAAGAGTTGAAGTAGTTCTTGATGTCCAGTTACGTTCGTAAGGCACTATCCTAACTGTCCATTAAATTGAAGATTATGCCGAAAGTTGATTGGGCCAGTTAGACGAGTTTTTATGCGTTAAGGTAAACTGTGCTTCGGTTCGGTTCGGGTGTATTCATTGGGATCGGATCGGAGGCGTGGCCCTAGGCTTGGAAATCTCATTGAAACTCAGAAATCAAAATCGGATCGGATCGGAGGCAAAGTCCCCTAACGGTTCGGATCGGATCACGTAGTTATACTTCTCCTCCATCATCTTACGATCTGACCCGATCCGATTAGGTAGGCTCCTTTTCCCCCTTCCTTAAGTGCTTGCTCCGACACGATCCGATCTCCTGGATTTTTTCTTTCTTTGCTTGCCCCGACCCAGTCCGACCTCCTGAATTTCCTTCCTTCTTCCTTTGTTTTTTCACCTTCCATATCCCTCCGAACCGAACCAATTCTCTATCATCTTCTTCTTCTCCTTCACCCTCTTTCTTCCCTAACCGACCCCAAGGCCAATTTCGTGCCAGTCACTCAAATCAAAACCAATCAATCGTATGCTGGTGCACTCAACTACGGATTCTCATCTCCTCCGTTCCAACCTCAAGATGGCGATGAGTCTACTGGCGACGATGACGAGGGGGGGTCACGGCGGCAAGATCATTAGAGTTTCATACTCAAATCGTTCTAATCGCTCACGAATCCGAATCGAAAATGATTAAAGAAGGAATTGTTCAAAGTTTTATAACCTACCGATGTAATTACTTCGAGAATTAAGGAGAATTTTGATGTTTCACGAATTGAGTTTTTTCTCTCGTTTTACTGAACTTCGGGAATGAAACAGTAGAAATGAAAGGAGGAAGAAGGCAGTGTTTATATAGGAGAGAAGAGTGTCTATTCGTCTCCCCATTCGGATCGGCAGCCCAGTAGAAGAATTCTCGTTCGGATCGGATGGACAGCCAAGAAGCGAAGCTTGGCCCAACAGTCCAGTGAAAAATAGAAAGGAGAAGGGATCTGTTCGGATCGGAATTCGAACCGAACCGAGTTCTTTGGCTCAGCAACGAATTGAATTGAAATCTGAAGAAAAAGATGAAAACACAAGGAAAATCAAAAGAAAAACCGCCTCGAAGAGCGTTGTGCAATGATAATCAAAGCATGCTCCGTCTCCAACAGAAGCATCCTTTGAGGGGGCAAAATGTTAGCCCACTTTGTGAACTGAGCAACACAAAGTCCAGATGTGAAATATTGAAGAGCTTGAAAAAAACTGAAGCGGGTCGGATCGGAGCAGTATGGCGGTTCGGGTCGGATAAAGTCTGCTGTTTGGATCGGTGAGCTATTGTTGTTGGAATAAGAGAGGCACGTCTGTTCGGATCGGAGAGCAACCTGTTTCCAGCTGGAGCGGAGAGCAATAGATTTGAGCGAAGCGGAGTAAACACAGGAATTAGTCCTAAGTCAATCCGGGTCGGATCGGGTACTCCGATCCGAACCCCTTGTGCATATCCCTCCGACCCGAGCCTGTCTTCCACGTCACTCTCCTGCATGAGCGCCTGGTTATTCGGATCGGCTATGACCAGTTCCTACCCACAACGTCCACTACTCTGATGCATTGTCAACATAGAAATTCATCCGAACCCGAGGCTGATGGGATGGATGACACGTGGCTCCGATCCGGATCGGGCTCTGGGCTAATTTTCACCTATAAATACCCCATCTGGAGACAAAGAAAAGGATCTTTTTTCTGGCACTTTGAGAGTTCAACCACCTTCATAACCCGAATTCCAGCACTCCCGGAATATCCAAATCTTCTTTCATTATTTGTTTTTAGACAATTGAGTAATTGTAAGTGAGTTGTGGGATAAATCAAGTGAACATTTCATTGTACTTGCAACTAAATCAGTGAAAATAGTGAAAGACAAGTGGACGTAGGCATTTCTTCGCCGAACCACTATAAATCCTGTGTGTTCATTTTTTATTTTTATTTTTGATCTCATTTCATTCTGCTTTTAATCAATGTGGGTATTAGAACCACTTTTTGGTCTAACAACCGAGGTCCTGATTGGGAGGCATCCCGAAATATGGATAATGAGTGGTGATCGTACAGACGTTCATGGTGATCGATGGGTTTGCGAGGTATTTAGTGCCTCCGGTTTCGTTCAGACCCAGAACGGACTTGTAAATGGACCGTGTGTCTGACATTGGATTTTATTCTGTGTTGATTGATCTCTATTGAATATACATCTGTTTGGCAGCGGAGAATTTATTCTTTTGCTTAACGCCCTTCTTTGAGACGCACGAGCTCAGAGGTTGTATATCGGTGGACATCATTCGCATGGCATGAATTGCCAGTGTGGCATGCCTAAGTGGCAAATGATCAGGACTTCTGTTGAAAAGCAAAGTCTTGTGGTGATGATCAAAGCACCGCCTGTGTGGCGTAGCCTTGTGTATAATGTGAATTCGCGAGCCTCACACCCCGATATGAACCAGAAACGGGAGAAGGACCTCAGGGAGGGCATGCGTTTCTTCCTATCTAGGGTGGTGTCAGTGACCTACCAGCCCTGACATTTATATACTTTTCACCTATGTGGTTGTTACTGTTGCGAGACGCCTCGGTTTGATCGGACGATCCGGGTCCGATGGAGTCATTCGTTGGCTCGTTTACGCCCCAAAGGGAGGGGAAACGTATTGTTCAAGCATAATAATCCACATCGGTGGACCGACCCTGACGATCCAAGGGGCAGTTGCGGCTGTTCCTGAGGCTCGGGCTAGGCAGTCTCGAATTCGGTAAGGACTATCTTTTGCCCTGGTTAAAGACGGAAATCCAATTTCCAAATACGACATCGTGCGATTTTGATTGTATACCTATATATGGCGACATAGTGGTATGGGGCATTAATGCCGTCTATGATTGATAGTTATGATTTGAAATTGTTTTCAAAACATATAACACTAGCAATAATATCAAATGCCTTTGTTTTATTCGTATCAAGCATATTTTGGCCGTTATAAGGTAAAACTCTATCCTCCGGTTTGCGTTGCATTGTGTGATGGGAACTGAGTCTTATAATGGCTTCATTTTTATAAAAAGCATTGCGTTGTTTAAAAGAAAGATTTGTTTTAAAGCACTGGCAATCCGATGGAGTAAACCCGTTCCACGGAAGTGGCGTGGTCCTGTGATTAGCCATATATTAAATGTGTTGAATAGATTTCTCATACCAGTCCCATGACTGACTCGTAGTTTGTTTCACTTTCAAACTCGGGTGCCCCTTTTTCTACATGGGTAGCCTTGTATTCAGGTTTAGCTGGTTCTTTCTAGATAGCTGGAGCTGAAGATGGATTCTATCATTTATCTCTTTTTATGCTGTTCAGCTCCTATTGTACATATTTTGTTTGTTTTCCGCTGTAGACATTTATGTATAGCTGAACTGTATTTGTACTAAGTAAGATCCTGTATATTGTGTAACTCTGATGATTACATTTATCCATTGTATTCTATTGTTCATTATCTGGTGTATTTATTTAATTCTGTTCTGCTATTACCTGTTTCTGTGTTATATTCCAAAGATTACCCTTGTCTCCGTCAGTACGGGATTTGGGGTCGTCTCATTATTATTAGTGCATAGTTTAGAAAACGTTTTGCAAATAACTGTATTAATCTTAGCCAACATAGGAACAATTATATCATTCTAACGCCCTACCATTTCCTGGCATGTTATACAACTAAAACCATAAGGGTTCATAGTGGAATTTGTTTGGGATTTCTAACAATGACCGTGCAAAGGATCATCCTTATCCAAGATGGGTACACCTCTAGAGGGATGTTCCGAGAATTTTATACATCCATAAATTCTCTACCAACGCAATATTATGATATCCCTTCTCTAGATAACACTAAATATGTCATTCCGCAGTTGTAACCAACCTTCATCGAGCACTTTTCCTCCATCATCCACTTAAATTAGAATTTCCACATAAGTAAAATACATGGGCTTCATACCATGGCATACCTTTCATTTAGAATGAAATGATCATACGATAATGAGAGTGACCTACATAGCCTTGCTGCATTCATCCTGTTTCGATCATTTCTGGGATGTGAGGCTTGACGAAATCAAGTTTCATAAAGCTATGCTTTACGCTAAAGCCATGCCCTAATCATCCATAGCTCATTTCACTTAGCATGCATTTTGCCAATTCATAACACAAAACTGATGTCTACCAATATATAACCTTTGAGCTCGTATGTCACAGAGAAGGCTATTAAGCTAAGGGAACAGTTTCTCCACAACTAAACATATATTTATTTATTAAAGATCAATTACTATGACATATAGTGCAATGCAAAACATACGATCCATACAATTTCGTTCTGGGACTGAACGAAATTGAAGGCGCTTTATTCCTCATCCAATAAAGGAGAGAAGCCCTTACAAATCCAGAAATTCCTCAAATACATCGGGACTATTGATATTGTAAAAATCTAATAATAGGAGCTACCCACTCGAGACATCAACAAGCAATCCTTCCAATATGAAGATTCCCGGTCTTTAACTATCGTCTTCGACACCTTCATTTGCTCCATTTCATCGTATCATCATTCGAAATGGTTTTTGGATAAAAATTTGATCCCAATCTTTTCAAATAATGAGCGTTATTTTAAAAACAATATGGATACATAGGATTTTCCAAGTCTCTTTACACTTAAATTGGTTACTTAAAACCTTTCATTAACTTAGTAAAACATTTTCATTAGAAATTTATTCCATATATTCATTCCTTTATCTTTAAGCAAAGATTCATTCTTAACTTAACCTTAGAAAATCCTCACTACGCCATAAACGACCTAACGCAACACAAAAAAATATATTGACACAGGCCCAAAAAATATTGGCATAGGTCTTTGGCAACATTTTTAGGGTGATGCAATTTTCACCATTGCTATAGACCTCTAAGGTAACATTTTGACTATCTACGGCAACACAACAAATATTGTTACATTAGAACCTTATTTAGGTCTCTAGCAACATCCTTAGGTGTCTGTAGCAACATCCAAAAATGTTGCTATAGATATTAAATTTCTGAATTTGTTTGGGTGAGCTACTTGCATATTATCACATACGTATGATAGCTACTTGCATAATACCACATACAATTGTACTAATGGTACTTGCATAATATCACATCCACCACTTGCATAAAACACAATTCATAGATTCATTTCAAAATAAACAGCAGTACACATCACAATTCATCATCAAGAACTCCAAAAAGACGAAACATAAAAAAATTATGAAGATTTGCTATTTCACTTGGATGGTACTTCACTGCACTACATTGCCATAAGTATACACAAAACAATCCCAATCATGATCTAGGACATAGCTAAAGCTCTTGCAAAGAATTTTTCACCTTTCTCATGCTTTCCACATTTAACGCACATTAAGGCCAACTCTACCTTTATATCAGCCACAAATTCATCAGCTTTTGCCCTCTTTTGCTTTTGCTTCAGTAGCTTGTCTTCAAGTGTCTTCCTTTCCATGAGCAACTACGATATAATATTTTCTTTTTCCATCAATTTAATAGTAGTATCTTCCATTTCATCATTGCTATTGATTTCATACACTTCGTCATGCCACATAAAATACCCATAATTTTCATTCTGCACATATGTTAAATTCTCAACTAAAACATCACTGAAAATATGATAATCGACAAAACAACCAAAAAAACCTAATTTATACTTACAGGCCTCATGGAGCAACCAATAAACTTCATCCCCGCATTCGACCCTACCTTCACAATCCTCATCTTCACTAGGATTTTGTGGTGGCAATGCTTACTTCTTGCCGCTGTTGCTGAAGTTGAAGTAGAATTGACTGAGTGGTCATTGAACTCGAAGATGGACAGGTCAACTACATATATATACACATACATGTGAATATGAATATATTCATGTATAATATGTGTGTGAATTAATTTTTTAACAACTATACATATTCAAGAAGATGGACAGATCAATTACACAAGCTCTAGAACAACAAACAGGGTAATGTATAAATAACATATTGTATTTATCAGTATTAACTGAGTGATTTTGGATAGCCCATTGCTAATAGTATGGTCTACCAGACCCATTTTCATATTTTAACATATTCTTACAAACCCACAAATGAAATTAAAGTTGAAACAGATCAAACTGGCATAGTAGGTAGGTTAGACATTACCACAGCGTGAAGTTGATGGTTTTGCAAAGATGAAGGACTTAGGTGTTGAAGAAAATAACCATGGGAAAGTGTTGAGTGATAAAAAGATTAATGGAAGTGATATTGATAATCCAACAAAGTTAGATGAATGTATTGTAGTTAGAGAGAATGAGCCATTTGAAACTATTGTTGCTAAGACTATGGGTCATGGAAATGTGCAAATGGTGATTGAATTGACTGGTTGCAAAACAATAGAAGATAAAATAGAGCACAAAGTCATGAATGAAAAGGAAATGATATTAACTAAACCACCTGATGCATTACTAAAGCAAAACTTCAACCATATTGCATGACATGGAAGTCACAATGTCAACCAAGTTGAAAACACACAAAGTATAGGACATGTTGAAAAGTAAAATGGTGAAGTTTGAAATGAAGCCAAGGAGCTGCTTGTTGATGTTATGCTCCTTATAGGTTTTCTCAAAGAAGGCTTAGCGTACGAAGACAATAATAAACAGAAATGTGTATTATAATAAATAAAACTGAAGCCCCAAATCCTTACAATAACTTCGAACTAATATTAATCCTTACAACAACATTTTTAAGGATTGTCACTATTATTACCAGCAAACCCACAAACGAAATTAAATCCCCAAATCTAACTATTTAAATCCAACAATAAAATTGTTACCCTATGCAGAATGATCAAAAGCTGTGGTAATAACAAATCCAGCAGGAATTTGAAAGTTGAATATGCAAGATAACTCAATTTCTCTAATGCCTTGACCCCGATTTTACTTTCGAAACAATGATTGAATCACTAGAAACCCATATCACATTTCGCTAAGGACCGATGGAGATGTGTGGTACCTAAATCGAAGATTAGGGATTGAAGATTTTGAAATTTCATGGGTTAACGAAATAAAAATTAGGGTTTGAAGATTTTGAAATTTTTGGGGTTAACGAAATGAAAATTAGTGATTGATGATTTTGAAATCTTGGAGGTTAGAACAAAAATGGGTGAATGGAAATAAAACTGGGAAATTGAAATAAGTGAGATGCGGATTGATGGCATGGATGTACGACTGAGATATTGTTTTAACTATTGGTGTGGATCGCCATGTAGGACATGGAAAGGTCTACTATAGCAACACTGTACAAACAGTTGCATCGTGTTACACTTGCTTATCTAGAGCAACACATTTTTATGGCTAAGGTAACACTATATACAAAATGTTGCAGTAGAACCAAAATAATACAGCTATCGTGACATTTTGGTTGGCAACACCTTGCAAATTCGTTGCATTAGGCCGTTTATGGCGTAGTTCCTTCTAACATATCCAAATCCATTGCTTAATTCAACCTCAACCAAAGATTTACTAAATCCATAATCATTACTTTTAATCATATCTTTTTAAACAAAGATTATTCAAATGAAGATTTATTCTCAACTTTACTTAGGGAAATCATTTTAATATTAGCTCATTAATTCTTAATTAAAAGATTTCTTGTTTAGTAAATAAATACTTCCTTTTTTAAAACACAACTTTAAATGATTCGTAACGGGTTAAAGCTGATATCATTTAAGGCATCATTCATGATAAGCCCAAACCAATCAGTATTGAGTATAAGCATTGCATAGGAATTATATCAACTTATACCAAATATCATATCTCATATTCAACAAATACTATAGGCAAAATAATGGTATAACCACCTTTTAAATTCTTCGAATAGTACAAGTTCCATCTGTGGAGTTTAATACCAAATATATGATGATTATCTCCATCCAAAGAAAACTAATACATAATTGAAAAGATTATTAAAGTTAAACCAAAAAAAATCATTCTAGAGTATCCAGGCTTCCCTTTTGACTTGGTCCACCCCTCGCCAGATAAATAAATTTCGACAAGTGTAAATTCGACAACTTCCCTTGAGTTTTTGGACTAGCAACTATCTAAATTTGGAATAGTCGACAACTGCAAAGTTGTAGGAATTTATTTTCTATATGGTATAACTTTTTTTACCCCATTTAGTTTAGTTTTGAGTGAGATATAGTCAAAACAGTGGAGGTATTTTCAGGTTTAATAAAATGAAGGCAGAAAATATGGCCATTAAAGATCTGGATTTTTGGACTAGTTAGGCTCAGAACTAAAAAAAGTGACCAATATGAAAGATGTAGTTATTGGAAAAATACATGATCTGGAAAAAAAATCATGATTTGGATCTGTTTTGGAGGAGTTACAACTTGTAGAGGTTGATCGTCGTGGCTTGTGGAGGAGGGTAACAATCTAGATGGTGAAGGAGGGAGGCGCAAGGGATGGTGGCTTCAGCCTTGGGGATCGGAGGAAGGTGTGTTAGGATAGGGTGGGAGAGAAGGTCATGGATGGTGGAGCTAAGGAAGGTGGTGTTCGTGGGGTCTGGAAGGGAGGAGGTGGTGGTCGTAGGGTGTAGGAAGGGGAAAGGTGGCCAAGAGGGAAAGAGAGGGTGGAGGAGGAATGGCCGAATATAATAGGGAGAAGGATGGGAGAAATGGTTGAGGGGAAGGAAGAAAATGGTGGAGAGGAGAGAAAGGAGAAGGAAGGAAGAGGGTTGTGAATGAATGAATATGTGAGGAGAGGGGTTGTTTATATAGGCTTGGGAGAGGGTTATTTAGGTAATTTGCCATGGGACACTTGTCCGTTACCTAAATCCTTAAGCCATGCATGAAGAAACATGTTATGGTGACTTTTCACTCTACTTAAGATAGAATTTGTTAAGAAAATTCTATGGTAGGCAATTATAACATAAATGAAATGCTACGAAAGGTTTAGTTACTACGTGTTTGAATAACTTATTATGACAAAAGCCAATATACTTTACTAGTATATGTTACAATCATATTCTATAGTTTTAAACAAACTATTTTATTATTTAAACTAAAATTATATTTAAATTGTCTAAAATCATGTATAATTATTTGAAATTTGAATTTTCAAATTTCTTAAAAATCTAGGTCATTACAAGTTATTAAAAATATATTTAATAGAGATATTTTATATGCTACATATATGTAGCAATTATGTAACTCATGTACAAAATGGTATTATATACTGATATGATATTTCAAATGTAGTGCATGTAAAGTATGTCTGAAAGTGAAATTTAACACTCAAGAAGAAGTGATTGTAAATTATTTTAAGAAGAGATTTGATATAATATATCTAGAGAAAAAAATATGTGCTACATAATACTCTATAAGTGAATTATTGGCATAATAATTTTGCTATAATACTCTTAAAAAGATGGTTATAAAATATCTCCAAAAGAGAACAGTATATGAGAATCGCTTATGAAACATCTTCAAATATGATAGCACTTTAAGACGTGATGTGGAAATAAATATCCTTGAGAATTTGTAAATAAAATTAGCAGTGATGGGCATAAAATACATTTACAATTCATTCTATCATTGGTATGGACCCACAGATTCCTTAGTCGTGTTTTAAAAGTAAATGTTGATCCGTGGTCACTTACTTTTCAAAAGTATACCATTGATTGACTATTATATGCATAACTATTCTAGAAGAAAAGTATATAGGTATTCTTCTGAAGAGATAATTTATATGTCATATCATAATTTTAGCAAAATCTATAAGCGATATCTTGAGAACATCTATAACTTATATGGCATATTTATAAAGCCTCCGGAAGGGATGTCTATATACAATTATAACTATGTATTAATCTTTGATAAGTAATCATAACTAATGTTCAAAATTTATATATCATTTTGTGTTTCAAATTGAATCAACATAAATGTTGAGAAACTTGATGTCATGTATATATCTGAATGATATATGTAAAATATAAATTCCTTAAATGGTTATATCAATTAATAAGAATAAGTACTTAAAGTAAGAAATACCACTTATGTGCATCTTAACTATTATAGAAGAATTATCCTCCTATTATTTATTTTCTAGTAGCAATATCATAATGAATCAAAATGAGAATCCAATCAGGGCCAGCCCTGGTCCATGCGGGGCCCTAGGACAAAAGTAGTGGTAGTATGGAGAAGAAAAAATTGGCCCCAAATTACGCTTGCCAGGATTCGAACTTAAGATCTCTCTTGAAATAGCCACACAGCTTTACCACTCGACCAACACACTTTTTCGTACTACTAATATGACAAAAGCTATCCATATTAAAAAAAAAACTGAGGCCCCCCTTCGCCTGGAGGCCCTAGGCGGTCGCCTAGTTGGCCTGGTCCCAGGGCTGATCCTGAATCCGATGAAGATAAATTATTCAATGTGATGATGTTTGTCAACATTGGATGGAGGATAAAATGATAAATGTCATTTTGATTATCAGGATTAAATAATTATGAACATGTTAAATGATGCAAAGTAACAAGTAATTTAAATCATTTATCTTATCCCTACTAAACTTGCTTTAGTATAAGTTGAACCCTTTGAAGAATTAAAAGATATAAACCACAACTGAAGTGTGGTAGAGAAGCCGCTACGAAATATTTTTAGAATAAGTAATAAAGATGCCAAAAAAAAGGAGATGAGTGTTCTCAAAGAAACGTTTAAGGACGCTTTAAAGGAGAATCATGACATAATTGTCAAATAACCCTAGAAGTAATTTAACTACCTAAAACATGATATACATTATGTTCCCAATAAATCGTATATGGAACTGACAAGAAATAATCATCAACAACGAAATTGTAAGTAACAAAGTGTTTATATTTATAAATGGATTGAAGATCCTGAATTATAGAAAAACATGATCGACCATCATGAAATTATCTTAAGTAAGAGTTATGGAATTATAGTCCTATATATATGTATGTATGTATGTGTATATATAGTAAAAGCACAATGAAGTTATTAAAGCACCTATAATGTCAACAATATGTTGAATGTCCAAGACATGATAATTTTAGAAATGATTGATTTGAAGTAGTGGAAGTGTTTTAAACACTTTAAATACACTGAAGGTATAAATATTGGTTGAATGAAAGTCTATTACATCCCAAAAAAATAACGTTTCTATTTATAAAAAATATGAAGAATAAAGAGTGTATATTTCAACAGTGTTTCTAGCATTTTTGAAATAATAATCTTGATATAGCTCATGATGAGTAGATTACTTCCTACTTTAAATATTATTGCAATAAAACTCTTAACATCAATTAAAGATATAATTGCAATGAGCTAAACTTACATTAAGCACCAAAATGAAAGCAAACATTTCCATAGTAGTATATGAAGTGCATAAAATGCAATTGATATTTGAAAGAAACAACCCCGAAAGAATTAATTACATATAAATGATGAACATAACAAAGAAAGGAGAATGGAATTATTATTTTCGAATCTAAATTTTCTAAATGGTTTTCTAAATTATATGGATTACAAGTGTTTATAGCTAATTCGAATTACCAAGATATGTATTCAAACTTAAAGAAAAACGTGTAACAACCCAGTTTTTGGGTATCTAGGCAAACAAATTTTAATGAAATTTGTGACTTGGGATTAGAGAAAATAAAATATGAATTCTTGAAGAACTCGTATACTCATCTAAGTAGATTATATAGATAATTTCAGGATTTTGTAAATAGTTGTGTTTAAGTGAGGACGACTTGGATCAGATTAAATGATTAGACAATTAAATTTAATACGTTTGATGAATAAACATAAAGAAAATAAAATTGAAAAACTCTGTAATGTGTATTTGGAGTCAATACATGTGATATAAGATTTTATTTGTGATAAATGCAATAATTTTGCAATTTTTTGCAAACAATTAATTTAGATTGGAAAAGTGTAACTTTGAATTTAACTGTGGAAATAAAATATAAAAGTGAATTATTGACTGAAAATTAGTGCTTAAGTGTTTAAAAATATTTAGAGTGATTTGTGCATTTTTTTCTTGACAAGTAAAAGAATCTGGTGTAAATTTGGGATTTAAAATGTAAATTTTGAATTAAAGAAGGGAGAAAGATGCACTTTAACAAACATGAAAATATTAATGTATTACATTGAAATTTTTATTTAAATTAGTTTGGGAATAATTATTTCATATTTGAATATTTTGTTGATAATGCAAAATAAAAAATAAGAATTCGGTGAAAATGGGTAAAAGGGGGGTTATTTTGTGTTATTGTACAAAGAATTTTTGGCAAAACTTTAATAATAAGAAGAATTTGTAACACTTGTTTTATTGGGTCAACGAATTAAAAGCCCAAACCCATAGAAATACCTGAAGGTGGAGAAAATGAAGGATATGTACATTTTACTTTTACACCTTCATTTCTCCTAAAGATTCAAAAAGAAAAATCAATGGCTTCGCTCTTCCTCAAATTAGCAAAATCCTAAGACATTATAAAAATCAAATAAATTTCGAAAAAATCCTAAATTTTGATATGTTTTTGCTAATATTTCAAATACCTCTGCTCTAAATTTCATGGCATTTGATTTAGGTTTAATGGGTCAAACATCTTTTCTTTAATGGTTTCAGGTTAGATCGGGATGAAAACGAATATTATTAAAAAATCCGTAACTAATTGTAGAAGAATCATAAAATTATTAAGCATATGTTGTTCTTAATTCATTAATACACCTTCCATAAAAACCTCATAGGATAATATTTACATTTTCTATTACAAACCTTGTTGTAGTGAGGACGAAAATGCATATTTTTTAGGGACTCGTTAGCGTGTTGATGCATGCAATTTTGATATGTTAAGGTGAGTTCGACTCGCTTTTCTATGAATGCATGTTGAGAATTTGAGGTTTTTCTCTCTTACTTTCTAGTTTGAATCAAGCTTAAAATGATGATACGATGTGGTAATTTGCTAAAAAATGGTTGCAATAACTTGTGTTCTGAGATTGAAATTGAAACGAATTTGGCAATATCTCTCACATTTCTAATCCTAATTCAATAATTTCATATATTTTGAAAATCTTAGATTTTGTATTAAATGTTCTGTGCTTTGATTTTTCTAAAAAATTTGAAGTTAAATTAGTCAAAACAATGCTTCTTTGTTGTTGTCCCAAGAGCAAAACGACAACGACAATGAACGTAGACCAGAGAATTGTATTAGGTGTATCTTTTCATCTTTAAGTCCAATTTTGACGAACCTTTCTCTGACTTCAAGCTAAGGAGATCACACTTAATTTTTATGTTTTTGACTTTGGTTAATTTTTAAATTTAAATAGATGAAAGTACATTATAAGGTCATTGCCCTGAGGCCAAAATGAAAATAGTATTGAAATTGTATCCGAGAATTGTTTTAGCTATACTTTTTTTCATTTATTATCAAAACATAATAACTTATAATGTTCTGGAAAGTTTAAGATATCTTTTACAATTTTCACGTTTTATGTTTTCTCAATTTATGGGTTTAAAAGGGGTGACCCGACCAAAAAAGACACAGGCCCAGGAAAAACGCCTATGTTTCATTCTGTGTATCTTGATTGTTGCACCAATTTATGGTGCAATTCGTGCATGATTTTTGACCTGATTTCTATGCAAATTCGAGTATATATCCTGAGTATTCTTTATCATAGCCGATCAAAGTGTCAAACCAAGCAATTTGAGTTCAAATAATTACTCTAATTCAAACGTGTTCTGGTTTTTTCTTCTAAAATTATAGCTAATTTTGTTGAAATTAAGAATCATAAAAATAAGCTCAAATAATATGAATATTAGTGTAAAAAATTTAAAGTTTATTTCCTAAAATTTTAAGTAAAATTATTAAAAGGAATTCCTAGTTTTGTGTTATCACTATAAGAAAAACACCTTATTGCAAGTGGCGTCATATGACAATTGCAACAAATAATCTTTAGCGACTGACATTCCTTAGCAGTTGCAATAAATGATGTTTAACAACTGACATTTTCAGACAGTTGTGAAAAATATATTTTTAGCAATTACGCTTCCCTACTAGTTGCGAAAAACATATCTCTTGCAACCTCATTTTTTGGCCAATTATGATATGTGTATCTTTTATAGCTAACATTCTCTACCAATTAGAAAAACTACACTCTCTCGCCAGTTATGATAAACATGTTTTTAATAACCATTTTCCTACCAGTTGTAATAAACATATTTAATAGTATATTCAATAATTAATGATTAATAATTAATTAAGTATATATAATTGATGGTATTTAACAATTAAAATATAATTATAATTAAAAAGTAATAGACAACTACTTATAATTAACCGTCATTAAATACGTAGTAATTTTTTATAACTAAATTTTAATAATTAATATTAGATAATCACTATTAAATAATTAATATTAAATAATTAACTATTAGTAATTGTATAATAATTAAGGTTGTTATTTAATTATTATAAAGTGATATTTATAGTAAATAATTCAATAGTTAAATAATAATTAAAAATTAATTTCTAATAACTAAAATGTATTTAATTTTCTATATTAATAATTAATAGTTTATCGATTTAATATATTATTAACTAAAATTTAATAATTTATTGTAATTTAATAATTAATTTACTAATTAATGCATAATTTATAAATTTTTTGGTAAGGCCGGCTAGTATTTTAAAGTGATCTATAACACTTTTATTATAAAAAATAATAAATACAGGGAAATACAAGAGACGTACCGAGAGTATAATTACTACGACATGCATCTATCTCCACATAGGGAGAAAAGGATTGTAGCAAAACATTGTAGAAAACCAGAAACACGGTTTAAAACCTATAAGAAAACGACAAGCAAATTGACGTGATACAATATTACACAGCCACTTTAACATCTAGTGCATATCTATAGTCACATATTGACACCGCAGAAGCTTAACTATCAATTTTCGTCGTTGTTGAAGAGATTACCCTTTAACAATTCAAACTTCTTGCTCCTAATAACTGGAGCCTTTATTTCTTTGTAACTTGTGTTACTATCAGATTTCAATACCGAAACCAGGTTGATATGAGGTGGTATCACAATGAAGTTGGTAGCGAAGGCAACAACAACTAGGAGAGTCAAGCCAACATTGAAAGAGAAAGGAAGTGTAGCCACAATAGATAGGATGATACCGCTACCAAGGATAAAGAAGGGACAAACCAAAGTAAAGATTTGGCATACATTCTATTAGCACCAACAAGAAGGCAAATAGCTTGGTGCCGATACTAAAGAGATGGCAACCAATGCACGATGTCGATACCCACTTATAACAAGCAATTAGCTTGGTATCGATACAAGGACACCAGAGCATGAAGGTAGCAAGGGCAGAACCATATGTCAAAGGCCAGTAACATATGGAGACAATACCAAACAGATAAGCTCAATGAAGTAAGACCAAAACCAAATACATATAAGGGAAAAGCATGAGACCAATGTGGGAGCAAACTAAGTGCTATCGATACCAATGGGCTTGGTATCGATACCAATGCTAAAAGCAACACCAAAATCATAGAAGAAAAGCATCAGAGTGATGTCCAGGTACTATGACAAGGTATGAAGGCGATACCAAAAACATGCCAACACCCAGGAACACAAACAATAGAGAACCAAGAACGCAACCCGAAGCTGAAGACCCTTCCAACATGTCGATACTAGGCATATGATACATAATCGGGTTTCCAACTGAGCTGATATTGAAGTGGGCCCAAATTGTCTATAAATAACCCCAGGGGTCTCATTTTGAGGGACTTTTTCTCATTCTCAAAATTTGTATCCATTTCTTAGAGGGAAAACCCTAATTTGTAAATCAATTTGGGGATTTTGCTTGTAAACGTCTATGTACTCACAAGAGTGATCAATGAAGAGAGTCTTAACACCTATCATCTATTCTACTTGTTTTCCTTATTGCAAATTCATGACAAAGCCTTCTACTTGGGCATATAAGCCATATAGCTTTCTACTTGTGCCGAGCTTATGAAACACTTATCCCACGGTAACTATCGATCCTTGAGTCTCGTAAGCGTGGTACTCTCCTCTCTTGAAGGATGAGTAACTAATCTTCGGGCTTAAGACCTTGATATCTAGGAAATGATGAATTAAGTCGAACTTGAAGGAACTAGATAATCTCCAGGTTCCCCTAGGTCCATAACCATTCCCTACATTTTGATGTTGACGAAAAATAACGTTAACAACTTGGAAGTGAAGCTAAGAGTAGAGAGTTAGCATAAGCTTGGATTCGGTACAGTAAATGGAGGAGGTGGCCTATGTGCAGTAGGTGGAACCAAATGTGCATACGAGTAGTCTTTGTTTGCTGGATTTTTCTTCTTTATTGAGAAGGAAGAAGCAACTTTCACTTATGTAGATGGAATAGGTATTAGGAGACAAACTAGCCATTGAGTTAGCAGTAGCCTTAGAAGCAGTGGCTTGTTTATTTAAAAATCCAAGCTTGAACTGGATTGCATTGGTTTTAGGAGAAGTATCATTGCTAAGTGATTGAGCAGGCAAGTCCACATGTTGATGCACTAAAACCTCGTCCCTTTTTAATGAAACTCCATTGCTTTTTTTTATATTATATGTTTCAACTAATTGAGAGATCATTATGGATTAAAGTTTGCACTGAACCATTACCACTGACATTGCTAACCACATTTTCATTTGTACCCTTAAACTGGATTTCCTCATGTATTTTTATCTCACCCTCTTCAAGAATATCATTGCTATCTTGCATCACCAAGTCAACATGCTGACACCTCCCATCCTCTAGATCTAGAACTTGATAATTGCTAGATAAAGTAATTTCAGAACTAACTTGCACTTTTCCAGCTACAATTCCTTCATCTACATGATTTAGATAACTAGAGTTACCCGCCCCATTACTCACCCGAGCAGCAGAAGGAGTAGACTTCTCAGTAACATAATCAATAAATTCCGTGTTTAATTTAGTTTCAAGGTAACTACTACCACTTAAAATTGGCCTAATATTCCTATTCATGTTAAACACCTTTCTTCACAACAGTTTCTTTATAACTAAAGGGACAGCTACTTTATATCATGTTTGTCACTGCATTTCAGAGAAGTAGTGCTATCTTGTTTGACCATCCCTTCCACAATAATACCAACACCATGTTTTTTTCCAAGTTCTCACTTGTTTTATTGCAAGTATCTGAGTTATGACAAAAAACTTTGCAAAACTTATATGTATATATATATATATATATTGTGCCTTAACAAAGTGTTCAAAGCCATCAATCAACTGAACTGGAAATTCATCTGGCAAGTCATTTTCAGGGGATATCTATACCATGCATTTAGCAAATTCTTTTCTTACTATTTTTTCTATGGGTTCATCCATACATAAAAATCTCCCTAACCTAGTCGCTAGCCCAACTATCCCTAACAAAGACCAAGTGTACGTCGAGATATCTAACATTTTATTCCACACAGGCACTTTCTTAATACCGCTACCATCACTGCCTAAAGAAGCGTCCCATTGTCTAACAATAAAATTTTTGTTTCTAATAATTATTGGGACTGCTTGAACTACTTTAAGTGTATCTGTAGCACACGCAAAGTTGAAGAAGAAGAAATTACCGTTAGACTTCACCTTGATTGCACCAGTCTGTTGTATATAGCAGTTATATGATTTTTGTTAATGTGTTTGCAATTGTACTATTCTACTACATCACAGACAGAAATAAATGTTTATATTTGAATAGAATACTACTGCACAAGAATTTAAATATTCAAATAGTATTTTATTTAAATATAATATTTATTTCGACATTTCAATAGTACCAGTCTTATAACTCCATTATTTGTACATCTCACTGTAATACAACACATTCAATTTCAATTTCATTTGTTACATCAGTTCCACACTACAACACTCAGTCACTCAGTTGTACGAACTCATACACATTCAGCGTCTCTCAGACTCTCAGTCACTCGTATACATACATTCACTCGCTTACACTTAGTCTATCTTCTGTCTACTTCTCAGTCGGTCCACTCACCTGCATACCTATCACAGAAACACGCACAGAAACATGAACAAAAATAATTTTAAATTCTAGCATACATAATTTTATTTTAAAATTTATTATCTCAGAATTTTGGTGTGTTACTCATCGTATTTTGTGACTTGATCTGATATGCATATTCGTCCATCTGTGTCTACACAGTTTGTGATATTCACAGTGATTCACTATAAATACCACAAGGTAGACAGTGTCCCTAGTGTTCACACACACATAGATATATTCTGCATATACACAATACATGTATACACATACATACGTATGTATATACACATATATTTTGTGCATGGGCAATATGGTCAATCATTGAAACAGCAGGGGACAAATATATCAAGTTTGATATGCTCGGGTGAAGCTTGTCAACACGGACATGCTGCAAGTATCCATGAACATACAAGTGCAACAAAACAGGAATGACAACACACAAAATACAAACACACACACATATATATATTTTATACACACACATCTTAGTATATATATACATATGTATGAATATGGGTGCATACACATGAGCAAGGAGCAGCACAGTAATGTGCACAAGTATTTGGGAAAGCTCAAAGCATTTCTGAATGCATAAATACATGCATTTCAAGAAGTGCTCAAAACAAATAAATTAAAACTGGACCGACCAAGACAAGTGTGAACAATAAGAATCAAGGCAGTTTCAAGGACAGTAAAAGCAAGCTAATGCTATGTGTAAAATATCAAGGGAGCCAAATGAGACTTGTAGCTCATCAAAACAGTTCAACATGGTCAAAGAATGATTTATCATGGACAAGACAAAACAAGTCAGTAGGCAACATCTGCACAACAACGTACAAAGGCACGTGACAAAGTACTCAAGAATGCCATGCAACACATGTTTAAACACATAAGCATGCATTGCTCAAGAACAAGGAATAGTGGAGTACACAACCAGTTCAATTACACAAACAAATGTACATCAGCCAATGTGTAACAACTCCAGGGTATATATTGCAAACGAAACTTGACATAGCAGATGGAGCAAGACCAAGTGTACAAACGAATGCAAAAACCAAGAGGAAGTGACACAACAATTCAAGAATGACAGAACACCTAGAATGTGACAAGCATTCAACAGTGAAATAAATGCATGTACATGTGTACATGAAGGAGGCCACACACACACACACACACACACACACACATATATATATACACAAGTCTCTCTCTATATATATGTATGTATATATATATATGTATAAATATACATGGTTTTACATAGAAACAAGTCAAACAATGATACATCTGTCAAGTGAAGTGGCAAGCAAATATAGGCCAAGCCAAGGACAATTCAACAAGAACGCATGTGCTAACAAATGATCAAGGCTTTACAGTACTGGAAATAACATGTGTGCACAAGGGTTTAAGTGCGTCTAACAACAATGTGGACTGGAACACATATACACAAGCATAAATATGTGTGTGTGTGTGTGTATATATATATATATGTGTGTGTATGTGTGTGTTTGTGCACTATGTACAAGTGTAAAACAGTGAAGAGCAGTATATATGTAATAACAATCCAGAAAACATGGGTGCACCAAGTCATAAGGCAGCAGTAGATGTACATGTGAATACACACATACATGTGCAAATACAAAAGGGTGTGCACACAGTGTACATGAAAGCCAGATTGACAGCAAAGTGTCACGACATTTCAATGAGCAGTTTGTACAGGAAGCATTAAGAATGGTCAAAGGAAAGTTATGCACGACAAGTGACACATTCACATAAAACAAGGATCTACCAGGACAAATCTACAGTTCAAATAATGGAGAGAAACCAAATACAAACACAGTTCGAAATAGAACAAACAAGAGATGTGATTAGATTGACAACAAGATCAAGAATGACAGCACTTAAACATATATATACACACACTTATGTGTATATATATGTATATATACTCACATATAGGTACCTAAATGAACATGCTGAAATAATCATGCCCAGCCATAAGTAAAGAATTCATTGCTCGAATTGTTATAGGAAGAAAAATAATGCATGAAGCCTTAAATGGTCACAGTAAGAGATTTCGAATATGCAAATTATGGTCAAGGAAATTCATTTATTCCAGATAATAGTAGCAGCAAATCAAGGGTTCTAAAGATTTACTATTTTTGAATGAGCAAATTTGACAAGATGCACGTGTTCAAGCAATTATGAAATTCATTCGAAGACAAATTTCTGGAAATAAATCAATATGCAAACAATTTTGGCAAGCTCCAATTTTCCAGAAATCGATTTATTGATTAAAGAAAAATTTTATTTCTGGAAAATCTTATTAAAACAATCAATTGTTTCTAGAAAATCATCAGGGGATACACGAGTTTTAATCAAACAATCAACGCAAGATCAAACAATCAACCAAGCCATTTCAAGAAATCAAAGAATGTTTTAAGGGTTCATATACCCTATTTAATTTACACCATTTTCAACATTGACATAGATCGAAAACAAAAGCAACAATTCGAGGGCAAAAATCAAATTAAATCAAAGTACTCATGTTCGATCGTGAGCCCAATTCGGTGACCAAGAGCATCGAAAGAATCATAGAGAACAAACTTACAGAACTATTGAAATCACGATTTGGAGCTATGAAGAAGAACCCTTATTTTAGGGTTGGCCATTGAAATAAACAATGGAGAAAACTGATTGTTTAAGATACAATGGGGGTCAGCCATGTTATTTTATTAAAAGGGGGTTTTTATTTGTTTTTTTTACTTTGAGTTGTTTTTATTTGTTGTATATCGAATCTGTTTTCAAATTTTTCTGTAAAAACTAGGGGTTTCTAGTTATAGGATTTATAGCTAGGGTGTATGAGTTACGAGTTTGTAATTTGGGAAAAATCTGATCTTGGGGACAAAGATCAGTGTAGGGTTTCGAGGTAGGATTAGAACAGGTTGTAGCGGGTATCACGAGTTTACAGGGATTTTGTAAGCATAAATATTATTTTATTTCTAGTAAAAAACCCTGGGGAACGCAGTAGTAAGCAGGGTTTGCCGAAGTTGGGTAAAATCTGTGTTATTTATTTTCTGCATTTATTTTCCTTGTTATAATCTATGCTGTAATAATTTTAATATCTCATACAACTCCAATAAACCCTGTTCATTCCCCCTCTAGGGTTAATCTCAATCCAACAAGTGGTATCAGAGAAGGTATTTTATTAACTCTAGAGTAATGGTGTTCCCTAGTTGTCAGGATAACGAGATTCAGTCTAGTAATAATCCAATTATTTTCAGTATGACATATTTTTTAATTTGGAAATCGAATTCTATCTTAAATTTGTTAATTCTAAGTATTGGAATATTATTGAAATAATGGGAGATATGTTAGATAAGAGGAATAAGGTTTTCAATGCCCATGCTATGCATATTATTTATTCCTATCTTAGTAATGATTAAAATTTATCTCTCATTGTTTAACTACGTAGGATATCTGGAAAACTCTTGATGCGCTGTATATAAGAAATGACAACTGCTCAAAATCCTAAAAGGTCAAATCGGGTTTGTACATATTCCTGAAGGGAGAAACATGTGATGATTGCGATGGAAACTCATCAGGAGATTTTTCTTATGAAGATTTGATTCATCATTTAGATGGTCTAGCGAAATCTGTTTAGAGTCTCAGATCTATAAAAAAAATCTTCGAAATCTAAAAATCATAATTTGACCAGCAAAAATAATGACTTGGAATTAAAACTCTAAAATGTCAAGAAATTTTCAAACTCTGATTGTGAAAATTGTTTGAATTTGAAAAATGACCTTGTTCATCAAAATGAAAATATTCAAAAGCTTGAGAATGAAATTTTAATCTTAAAAAAGAACAAGGTTGAGCTAATCTGCACAAATAATTTTTTGCAAAAGGAATTTGAAAATTTTAAGACGGCTGAAATTCCCAAACATGAATTTGCTGAAAAAGATAATTAGTTGAAAACTGATTTGATTTTGAAAGAGCTTGAAAACGAGATTGAAAATTTCAAGAAATTTGAAGAACTTCAATCTGAAAATTGACAACATTTTGAATTTGAAATTTCTGAGTTGCCAAAATCAAATTACTTGAAAATAAAAATACAATCTTGAATTGAAATGATTCTGTGAAAGAGAAATTAAGATCGACCGTTACCCTAAACAAATGAACGAGAATAACCTTTTGAAATTAAAAATCAACAATCTTGAGCTGAGTTTGAAATGTTTTCAACTGGAGAAAAATCTTTGAATATGTTGTTGAAAAATCAATTTTCTCCTAGAAATAGGAGTTGTCTCGGTTTTGGGAAAATCAATAATTTTAAAAAACTGAATTCTTGTGATTTTAAAAATCCCTCAAATTGCTTTAAAAGGGTCAGTTTGAAAATTTGAACTCTGAAAATTTCAAAGGATTTTTAAATCTAAATGAGGTCAGAACTTGTTTTGTAACAGTCCATTTAAACAATTTTGGATCCCGAAAGGGAGTAAAATGAATTCAAGAAAGATCAAATGGATTTGGGTACCTAAGGGCACAATGGTAAATTCAGATGGATAGTCATACAAACAAGTTTGGGTACCAAAACATGCGAATATAGTTATGAGTGGTTTTACAAATTTTGTTAGACTGCTCTTTCCTATAAATTCTTAGGTATCAGAGGAGTGAGGAACCACTTTGCAAAAGAGAAATTTCATTCAAGTTATTCCATATCTTTGAAACATTCAGATTTCCTTAGCTAAGTTCGTTGAGTTAGTGAATCAACATCGTCTACTGAAAACCAAGTATGATCTCCAGACTCACATTCTTTGTGTGTTTATATTCTCTGTTTTTTACTTTTCCCTTTTATTCCTCCTTCTACCCCTTATATATATTTTTTCTTTCCTCTGATTATGCTTACTTGTTTTAACATTGCCAATTTTTTTTACTTCTTGAGCTTATTTACTTCAAATTGCTGAATTCTTGGATCTGGAAATTTGCTTCATTTGTATAAAACACCCATGTTTTAATGATTTCCAGGACTTGAATTCAAAATTTTAATTCTTTGCAATTGCTTTGAAGTTTATTTCTTTATTACTGAATTCCTAACAGTGGTGAAACATTCTTATCATATCTTGAACACTGTTAATTTGAATTCTAATTTTTTGAAGACCAGAAAAACAAATGGAAATTCACAAATCCTTGCTGTTTTGAGTTTCTTCTAATTCATTTGGAAAGTGTAACACCCCGTATTTTCTGAGAATATTAAAGTAACGAATTAAAGAATAATTAAGTACAAATGTGAGAATTAAGGAAAACGGGTTATGCCATTTCGTTCGTCTCGGAATTCTGCTTGAGATAGAGTCCGAGTTTACATAAATCGGACTTCGTATAAAGAAGTTATGGCCCTTGGAACTTTCAGAAATTTATATAAAACAATTCAGAAAATTAAATACCAAGGCAGGTCGACCTGGGTGTCGACCTACCCCAGGCCAGGTTGACCAGGGGGTCGACCTCCCTATATATAGGTCGACCTGGGGGTCGACCTCCCCCTCGGGACAGATCTAAAAATTGACGTGTTTCTTCCTGTGACGATTTGCTGTGTCATTAGGGCTTGAGTGGCACGTTCTGGTTGGTTCTCTTAGGTTTGAATGGCTTTGATTTGCCCTGGGTTGATCTGACGGCTCCTATTAAATTAAACTTCTATATAAGCAACCTAAATCTAAACCCTAAGCCACACAAAAATATTCCTAAGACCGTCATGCTGTCAACACTCAACCTAGAGTAGCCACCATTCTCAATCAACTAGAAAGCAAGTAGGAATTACAAATCAAAACTAATTCAACTAAGATAATTCAACGTCTACAACAAAGGAGAGCTATTCAAATTTAGAATACAGATCCCAGAACACAAGACTGGTCTCCTTTTTGTAAGTCCTGTTATCATTTATAGCTAAATGATATTAGAATCGTGACTAAATAAATGGATGTAGAACATCGCCTAATCTAAATCTATGCCTATCCTTTTTCTTAAAACTGAATTATTTGAGACTATGATTCTTATCATGCTAAGTTTTATGTAATTTAATGATAAATGTTAAATGCTTGACAATGAATCCATATGTGGTATAATTTGGCAATGACATATATGTTGTGTAATTTAGCGATGACATATTATGTTGTATATTTTGGCGATGACATAAATTGGCGATGACATATTATAATTTGGCAATGGCATATTACATTGTGTAAGTTGGCGATGACATACCATATTGTATAATTTGGCAATGGATATCATGTTGTATAATTTTGGCGATGACATATCATGATGACACCTATATGTTGTATGTCAATTTGGGAATTTTGCCATGTTTATGCAAGTTATTAGGCTAAGATATGTATTATGATTAGATTCACATTTAGATCTGTGAAAAGTGGATCCAAAATTAAAGCTCATATTTGCATGCCTTGTTAAACTTGTGTAAAACCATATGCTTAAGATTCATATTTGTTGGATCCAAGGTAAAAGTTCATATTTACATGCCTTGTTAAACCTGTATAATTCCATATGTTTAAGATTCATGATTATTGGATCCAAATTAAAGTTTACATTCATATGTCTAGTTGAACTTGTGCAATTCTATATGCTTAAGGTTTATGTTCATTGGACCCAAAATAAAAGTTTGCATTTACATGCCTAGTTGGATTTGGGTAATTTCGTATGTTTTAGACCCATGTTAATTAGATCTAAAAATGCAAGTTCACCTTTATATGACTAATTGGAATTGTGTAGTTCTATGTGAACTCCCATCCATATGCTTGTGGTTCATGTTGATTAGCTTCAAAATTGCTAGTTCATAATTAAACATATATTTATTCTATGCCAAATTTATGTAACATATGTTGGATCCATATTATGCTTGTCTTGAATGCTACGTGTCTCTTCCTTTTCCCCTCTTGATTTTGAGTTAGGCTAAATTGCGAAGCCTAACATTCTATGAAATTAATGCGAACGTTTAGCGGGGGTAACGTTGGGAAAAACATGAAGTTACATGTTATTGGCATATTTTAAATGATTAGTGGCATTAAAATGGTATAATTTATATACCTAAAATTATGAACATGATTTAGAGAGAAATTGGCATGACATCAATGAAAATAATTTACATATAAATATAGAAGGTAAATATGTAAATTTAGAAAAAGACGAATATGCCTAACCCGAGGTTAGATTGAGTTACGGTGTAAGACTGCCCGGAACCACACGGCACATCCAGCAACAAATATATATATATATCTAGTGTGAGAGGTTAGTGCATCAAACCCAAAAGAACCCGAGGTTAGACTGAGTTGCGGTGTAAAACTGCCCGGACCCGACCAGCACATCCAGTAATCACAACAATATCTGTCTAATGTGAGTGGTTGGTGGTTTAATGAATGAATTAAAGCTAAGACAGGAATGGTAGGGTTAAGTTAATTATGGTAGCACCTAACCAACATAACATGAATGACTAGGTTAAGTTATGGGAAACACTTAACCAATATAGCATGATGAATGGGTAAGGTTAAGTAATAAGAAACACTTAACCAATATAACTAGATTTGTGGTAAGGTTAAGTAATAAGAAACACTTAACCCATATAACTTGATTTGTCGTATGGTTAAGTCAAAACAAGAGGGCAACACTTAACCAATGTAACTTGATTTGTGGTAGGGTTAAGTTAACACAAGAAGGCAACACTTAACCAAAGTAACATGACAAGTAGGTGGGTGAAGTTAATTGGAATTGATTGATGACACTTAACCAATACAACATGATGAACAAGTGGGGTTAAGTTAACAAGAAAACACTTAACCAATATAACTTGATGAACGGAAGGGGTTAAGTAAATAAGGAACACTTAACCAACATGACACGATGAATGGGAGTGTTAATTACATATCGGGTTGGTGGGTAATATTAGTAAATATAAGCCCACAAAACTTAACCGCTTAATAAACATGCTTGAATCGATTGGAGGGTTAAGTACATAACAGGTTGGTGGGTAATATTAGTAAATATAGACCCACAAAACTTAATAGTTTAATAAACATGCTTGAATCGATTGGAGGGTTAAGTACATATCAGGTTGATGGGTAATATTAGTAAATATAGGCCCACAAAACTTAACCGTTAAATTAACATACTTGAATCGATGGGAGGGTTAAGTACATCTCGTGTAAGTGGGTAATATTAGTACATATAGGCCCAAAAACTTAACCGTTAAGTAAACATGCTAGAACCGGTGGGAGGGTTAAGTACATTTCATGTAGGTGGGTAATATTTGTATATATAAGCCCACAAACTTAACCAACAAGAAACCCTAATAACAAGGACCTATTTCAGCAGTAACCCACATAGATGTATCATGGTATCCTGAAACTAGGCAGGGCGGGGCACGATTACTGGGCTGTTTATAAGCAGTCAAAACAGCGGCAAGGAGTACGCCAGTGTAGGTTCCAACAGTTTACGGGCATGCACGTACTCCGGAGTGGGAAAAAGCAGGCATTATGTACCAGTAGTTATAAACTGTGCATCTTGAATCGTGTCGGGTCGCTATCATAAGGATTTATACACCTTATGGTTGGACCAGCACAGGGTATCTACATGCAAGAAAGGGCCGATTGACACAGACACAAGAGAAATGAATACAAGTAGGGAGCCGATCGATAGGGTACTAAGGGTACATCTAACATGTTCATGGCAATTAGGCTGATTGAGGTGGAATCCTCATGATAGATGTACACCTAAAGGCTACCACAATTACGGGGATTGGGATCACATCATCATTTTATACAGATTTCTAGTTGGGACACTAGTTAGGTGGTGCAGAGATAGATATAAAAATCAGAATAACAAGGTAGTAGTGAAGCAAAGAAAGAGTAGGGGCGCATCCAGTTTATCTTGCCTTATCATGCCTTATGCTTATCCTATGTTACCTTATTTCTTTGTTATTGCCCTGCGTCCAGTTTATTCATGTCATGGTTCTCTTACCAGTTTATATGCTTAATAATCATTGGACTACCAAACTTATGTATGACCTAGTTTTGTTTCGCCTCTTTTCTTCCGTCCCCTCCCCCCCCCCTCCAAGGTTCATAGGGAGGAAATGTTACCACTTAGCTCAGTTTTCTTTTCAAGCTCGAAGATGGTCGATGTTTTGCTTTAGACTCTCTCTTCCACTGCTATGGCTAGTTCATGCTTTATTTGTGAATATCATTGTTACTTTTGTGCTTCTTTTACACTTGGAAGTTATTAAATCAAGACAGAAGTTCTATGTATTACTTTTAAGCATGATTTGAGAAAATTGTTGTAAAAGCTTGACTGAACCATATTATTTATAAAATGACTTTATTTTTCGCTACTTTATTTGTCTGTCTTGTAATTTATCTAGATCTTTTACCTAAAATGCTCCACCAAAGTTAAGGCATTACCTTTGTGAGTGACCTTAACGGAGGTGGGGTGTTTCACTTGGTATTAGAGCTGAAGGTTACCTGATCAGATAAAAGATTTTGAAAATTATTTTCAAAACGGTTTTAAAGGAAGCATTTTCTAAAGAAAAGTTTTGTTATTAAAGGCATATTCCCCAAAGCCAAACACATTATCGTTTTGATCCTCTGTTTGAATCCTTGTTTCCTTCTTTCCTAAGTCTCTGGGGCTCCTGGCTTTCTGGGAGGTAACCTCATCGCGGCATGGTTCCATAGGCTTGATGAGTCTATGACACTTGTCAAAGGGCAAATAAGCGCCTAACTTCCATCTATAGCTGAAGTAGTTTCACCTACGGCTAATTTTCTTTCGAGATTTGTAGGATTTTCCGTGCGATGGAGGAAGCTTTCAAGAGATTGTCAACAAGTTACACAAGGATGGCAAAGATAAGAATAAGGTAGTTTGGCTAAGGAGCACAACCCAAGGATGAAGAACTCATGGATATAAACTTGGTTCACAAAGGAGGGGAGGAAAAAATAGTAAAACCTAAAACAAGAGGAAGTATCTTTATTATGGTATAACGGGTCGTATAATTAAGAGCAAGGGCAAGAACAAATGACAGGATTTTCTGAAGGGAAAATGCATGCTCTCACCGCTAGCGTACCTGAGAGTGGTAGTAAAGTTTCTGTTGAAAAGTCTAGTTTTTCTTTTGATCATCCTGTTAGTACTCTTTTGATTTTTGCACTTCACATTCGTTTATGTCTGCTTCCACAACTAAGTCTCTGCACCCTAGAGCTTGTATGGTAGAGGATCCTATTATTGTCTCAAGTCCAATTTGTGGTTCGGCTCATTTATCTTTGGTTTGTAAGGATTTGAGATACTTATGTTTTTGGTTCTATGGGCTATGGGTTGATTCTAGGCATGGATGGGTTAGATAGTAATTGTGAAAGGAGGGTAGTTAGATTTTCGACTCGCCTCGGGAATACCCTCGAAATTTCGTGTGATCCTAAGGGATCAGTTTGTCTGAGCTACCTAGAATCACTTTATGTATTTATCGATGATTTTCGATACGTTAGAGTAGTCCATGAGTTCGCAGATGTTTTTGATTAAGGTTAGGAGTTAGTCCCCTAAAACGTGATGTAGACTTCTACATATATCTAGTTGACAATGCAAAGCCAGTTATGCGATCAACGGTAGTTTTGGGGCAAGATTGGCGAGGATAGGCAGAGTCGGTTATGTGCTCAATTGTTTGGTTGTTTTGCTAGTATCATCTCACATAAATCATCCAAATTTGGAGGAGGTATCCTTGGGTGCTTGTATGATATTGGTTTAGGCCTTTGGGGCTTGTACTTGAGCGATGTCAAGTTCGACTAGGATGGTTTGCGTGAGAGATATCGACCCTCAGATTTGTGACATGATGGATAATATAAGTAGAAGAGAGACCTCTCATCATCTTAGTATATACACTTGGTATCATGGTTAATATCTGTTTATCTTGAAAAGATAGTTTGACTACATTGGATACCCTCTAGCATAGTAAGTGATCGAGGTCCTATCTTTACTAGTGAGTTTTGGAAATGGAGGTTAAGAAGCTTCTCAACTATAACACCCTGTATTTTCTATGAACATAAGAGTAACAAATCAGAGAATAATTAAATAACATAATAATTAAGGGAAACGGGTTACGCAATTGCGTTCGTCTCGAAATTCTGCTTGGAATAGAGTCCAAGTTTGTGTAAATCAGACTCCGTATGAAGAAGATATGGTCTTAAGAAGTTTCAATAAAAAAAAACCAGCCCGAAATTCATTCGAAATTCAAAACAGACACCTGGGCTTAGCGGGAAAATTCCCGCCTAGGACCCAGGTCGACACTAGGGTCGACCTGGGGGTCGACCAGGGTACACAGGTCGACACCAGGGTCGACCTCCCCCTTTTTATTTTCCAGATCGAGAGACAAATCCATTTTTCTACACCTGGATGACTTTCTGACCAGATTCGTGAGCTCTAACCTATTTAAACACCCCAAAACCTAGCTTTCTCTCCACACAATTTCATTCTACCTATACTATGCCTCTGTTCTAATTAAAAATAAAAATGGCGTTGCTACTCTGCTGGAATCAAAACCAGGATTAATGCATCTTCTTCCAATCTGAATAGAGTTAAAAGAGAACAACTATTTTCTAATCTAATCGATAGTCTACGCCAAAGGAGCGCTATTCAGTGTCAGAATACAGATCCCAGAAATCAAGATTTACCTTTTCAATCGTGAGTACAGTTATTTTCAAATATGAACTCTAATTATGATCTTGACATGGCTATAAATCTGAATATGAGGTTATGCATATTCTTATCTGTCAGATCTGTTTTTCTGTGATTATTCTCTTTCTTTTTTCTGTTCTATAGCCAGGCTACTTCGATCCTGCGCCAAATCTCATAAGAGATTAACGCACAAACGCTAAATTTTGGGGTAAATAATGAATAATGCATAATTGGACATGACTGATATGTGACTGATTTGAGAAAAGGACATATGTTGTAAGTTAGATCTAGATCTGTGCATACTCTGTGATTTGGAAGAAGAGGAATCATTGAATGATAACATATGACTTGAAACTTGGGGACATAATGCATATAAAAATTAAGATCTGATTTTGAGAGGATATAATTTAAAGATCTAGATTTTTGGGTATATTTTATATAACGATTCTTGAATTGAAAAAGGAATATGTAACTTAGGCGTAAAGACCTATATTAAAATAGGATAACTATTAATGTAAATGCGCCTAAATATGGATTTTTGGATATTGGTATTAAAGGTTATAATTTGGCATAATTCATATCATGATTTGGGGCTTTTAGAGAGTGTTCTATACTGTGCAAAGTTTAATGAAAATTTGGGGGCATATATTGTAGTATGAATTATCACCATGATTTGAGCATGTAAGTTTAGGCTTAATTTATGATTAGGCAAGATATGTAAATAGAATTTTTTAAGAAACGTTAAATCTGTTAATCTACTGAATTGCTTAATCTGTTGAATTGTCTGTTCTGCTAACCTGCTAAATTGCCTAAACTATTAGATCTGTTAACTGCTAAATCTGTTGAATTGCTTAATCTGTTGAAAGCTGAATAATTGTAATTTGGATGCTCGATCTAAAATTGAGAAAAACATGTTAATAGAACTTTGGATAATCTGTCGTAACTTGTAAAGAAGTTAAATCTGCTAAATGGACATAATTAGTCTGATATTTTCTATAATGGAATAACATGGCTATGACACGAGGTTAGACTCCGTTTGCGGTAGAAGCCTGCCTGGAACCAACCGTCTTAACCAGCGACCGCAAACTGTCAGTCTAATGTGATAGGTCGTAGGCATAACTAAAATATGCTGAGACACGAGGTTAGGTCTGGCTTGTGGCAGAAGTCTGCTAGGAACCGCCCGGCATATCCAGCGGCCACTAGCTACCGACCAAATGTGAGAGGTCTATGCATTAATATTTAATAAATGCAAATCTGAGATAAATATGACGTCTAAAACTTGTTGGGTGGATAGGGTCAAACCAACTGTACTGATGAATTTAACAAACCCGTTTCGTGAATCTGTAGGCCCAATACAAAGTTGGACAATCTATAAGTCTGTTAAAACTGTACATCTGATCCGTTAGTCTGAAAACTTGTTAACTTGATTGTCTGATCTGTGAACTAGTAAATCTGAACTCTGTATGCCTGAAACTTGTAAACAAGTTAATCTGAAATCTGTTAGTCTGGGGACATAAGGTTAGGAGGGGACATCTGTTGTTTGGGACCCATATTAGTCAGTAACCCTTTCTGGTATCAAAAACTTTGACCCCACGCTATGTAGGGGTCCGGGCATGCTTACTGAACTAATTATAAGCAATTCATTCTGATAATGGCGAGGGGTGTTGATGGTGCGTTCCAACCGGGTCATGTGCGTGCATGGATCCGGTCTGCTCTGAGGATGTAAGACACCGTGACATCTGTAAATAGGTCTATGCCAATAGGTTGCCGCTTTAGGGAGTGATACACCCTACTGTAGGGTCGGCACAGGGTATTTATGTATTAGGGAGCCGATCGCTTGGGGTAGGACTTAGGGTACACTTAGTTCTGTCTGTTTCAGTTGGGTGGTATCACCTGTCTGTTTCTTCATGGTACCGTCTGTAGGGGTGGTAAAGGCCCATTACTAGTGTACATCTAATTCTAACATTCTGTTTCCGTCTCTGATTCCATTTCCGATTCTGTTTCTGTACCTTCTATCTGTTAGGGTGGCAAATGCCCATTAGTTGGGTGGTAAAGGCCCATTATTAGTATTCTGTTTCCGTACCTTCTGTCTGTTGGGGGTGGTAAAGGCCCATTATTAGTATTCAGCTTCTGTACCTTCTGTCTATTGGGGTGGGGAAGGCCCATTACTAGCATTCTGTTTCTGTATGGATTATTCTGTTTCGATTCTGTTTCAGTTTAGACATTAAGGTAACACCTAACCTTGTTATACTAGTATTAGTGCAGAGAAGTAAGATGTAAGTAAGGAACATAACTTGGTTTACATCATTCTGTTTCTTCTGTTAACTTAAAGTATATCTGTTATTCCTGTTGATGTAATCTCCCATCCAGCTTTATTTACATGTCATGATAATATTATCTGTTTACATGCTAGAAGTCACTGGACTCGCCAGACTTTATGTCTAACCTCGTTTGTTTTCACCCCTTATCTTTCCGTTTCCCCCAGGTGCTCAGGGTGGAAACATAGGAGCTTGATTATGATTCTCTCCGCTCTAAGTGTTTGAAGTATTGCTTGGCTTTGGCTCTACCTTTCCATAGTAGTTTATATGGGGATTATGTCTTTAAAAACTATGCATTCTGAAGGCTTTTGTACAAGACCGATATTTATGTACTTGAATTCCGATATTGTGATTTAGAAAGATGTAACCAAACTTATTTCTGTTTCTGTTATAATAAAGTTATAAATTTTTCAAGTACTACTTTATCTATCTTGTAAATTTTTGTTCTGACTACTAAAAACGCTCCACCAAAGTTAAGGCATTCCCTTTGTGAGTGACCTTAATGGAGGTGGGGTGTTACACTTGGTATCAGAGCCGAAGGTTACCAGATTTGATAAAAAGTTTTTGAAAACTTTTTTCAAAAAGGTTTAAAAAGGAAGTATTTTCAAAAGTAGATTTATTTTGAAAAACATAATCCCCAAAGCCATATGCCTATCTTTCTATCATTTTCTTTGTATCTTTCCTTTTCTTTCGTTTCAGCATGTCTGGGGATCTTAACCTTCCGAGGGCGCACCAATACCTGGCTGGTTCAGGAGGTACCTAGAAGCTAGGGCTAATGATGCGGGCCCAGCAGACGCCTATCCTCCCCCAGCTGCAGCGGTTCCTCCTCCTCCTCCTCCGCGCGTGAATACTTTCCCGAAGATATGTAGAGACTTTCGAGCCATAGGTGGGAAGAACTTTAATGGAACTGAATCCATCATGGAGGCAAGGAGTTAGCTCAAAGAAACTGAGGATTTGTTCGTTATCTACGAGGTGGACGATAGGAAGAAGATACAGTTGGCGGTATGGTTGCTTAAGGACGAAGCTTCTTTTTGGTGGGAGGTCACAAATGGAGAGCGTCCGGTAGAGAGATGGATGGATTTCAGGCATAGGTTCGAGATGAAATTTCTCTCACGAGCGGAAGAGAGTCTATACGTAGAGAGGTTCTTGGCGTTGAAGCAGGGGAATTTATCAGTGAGAGATTACGTCAACAAATTTAATTAGTTGGCGAGATTCGGCTTAGATTTGGTAAATACACCGCATAAGAAGGCACTAAGTGTAACGACCCGGATTTTCGGTGACTTTGGTTATCGACATAAGCGCGACGTCGATAACCAAAACACCAAAAAATCCTGGTAATTAGTGAAAGAAATTAGAGGGTGAGGAAAGATAAGATACAAAATTAGAATAGAAGAAGAAGAACACAACATCAGAGTAACACGAATCTCACAGCGGAACGAATAACATATAATATATGTAACATAACTTTGAAATATACATCTGTATTTGAATATACATCTGTATTTGAATATACATCATTATCAAAGTACAGCACTTACAACACAGCGGAAATAACTATAGCTATATGATCCTGAAGCCTCCTGCTCCAAGCTCTTCCAGTATATCTGTAAATCCCGACTACTTGACTGCCCGTACAAATTTAGGCACCCAAGAGTTTAGGGAAAACAACAAAGTAAACTCCGGGTCAGTCATGGGACTGGTATGAGTAAAACAGTTTAAAAACAGTTGAACAAGTAAATGATATCTCATAAGACCACGCCGCATAACGGAACGGGTTTTTCCCTTATGAGAATCCAAAATATCCTTATATCAAAAACCTTTTGATATTATAATAATGTCTATCAACCACAGCTATAATAATCATCTAGTAGAAACGCTTTCATCTCACGTTCTACATATATAGTATACAATCAAAACCGCAAGCACGTATTGGGTAATGGATTTCCAACTATGACAAGGTATGGAATCACCTTTCGCTAATGTACCTCTAGAGAGGAATACACTGGGTTCAACAAGAACATCTTGCAACCCGGCCACACATGACCGACCACTCATTTCGCTTGAGTGTATCGAATGTATATCACCAACAGTTGGGATCAACAACCGTTTCCCGAATGGGACAGCATCAACAATAGATTTTTAGAAGTAAATAAAACTCTAGATCAGGTGATTATACACCCTACTTCGGTGCGACCGACTTAGCCATGCTGCCTGCCCGATTTCTGTCATTTACCGGATGATGAGGCTAGAAGCTACGCTTTATCATCAAACCAGATTCACTTTGAATGCCACATCGTCAAATCCATCAAATCACCGATTGACGTCTACAACAATACATTATGTGTTAGCTAAAAGAAGTTTCCTCCTCCGCTTCCACTCTTGGTACGGTTGGAGGAATCAATATACGTGATCGTTTGGAATTACTCTGTCAGACATCCGTCCATACAAGTCACCCAGGAACAGGATGAACCGAAGGCACTATTCTGTAAACAGGATAGCCCTTGCATAACTCCGTCTTCAATTTCCTTTGGCATATATGATTCGCAACGCTTATGCCAATACAGAGTGGTTCTATGGAAAATAATCCAACCGGTCTCTCCATATTAACAACGTTAAAATGGTCAAAACTTCAATAGTCTGTGATTTAACTATCGAATAAAAACAGGTGTGCAACCAACAATATTATTCCCAAATGGAAATTATATCGATCAAACATCATTTAACATTCATCTCTTTATTTCATTAATTTACTTATCTCCTGTTTCCCTACGTTCAATATTCCTTATTTTCTAAATTGGGAAAATATACGTAATTAACAAATGGAAAACATTTCCATTTCTTGTTTTCTTTATTATAAAACATTTCTGGTTTCTTATTTGGAAAACATTTCCAAAGCTTCTTCATTGGACTTAGACAGATGTTTAAACAAACCATCGCGATGCCAACTCAAACCATTTCCTTTACTGCCGAACCTTAACTATTACTTAGTTAAAAACGAAGCCAATCAAGTTGGGGTAGAACTACCTCTCAGACCTTAACTGAACAACATTTCTAACTTTGAAATAGGCAAAGTTCACTTTATTCCTTTTACTAACTTCCTTACTTAACCCTCTTCGAATAGCTATATTCGATTGACTCTTTTCACTTAACTCTATTCGATTAACCCTTATCAATTTACTCTATTGGACTAACACTATTGGATTAACTCTATTTGACTAACGTTATTGATTTACTCATTTCGCTTAACTCCTTTCGAATAAATTATATTCGATAATTCCTTTTACTTTCTATTCGAATAACTATATTCGATTAACTCATTTGCTTTAACTCTAATCGATTAAACTAACATCGATTAGCTCCTTTTTACTTTATCTCTAATCGATTAACTAACATCGATTAGGTACTTTGCTTTAACTCTAATCGATTAAACTAACATCGATTAGCTCCTTTTTACTTTATCTCAAATCGATTAACTAACATCGATTAGGTCCTTTGCTTTAACTCTAATCGATTAAACTAACATCGATTAGCTCCTTTTTACTTTATCTCAAATCGATTAACTAACATCGATTAGGTCCTTTGCTTTAACTCTAATCGATTAAACTAACATCGTTTAGCTCCTTTTTGATAAACTACGTTTTCCGTTACAACTATTTCCTTTTCATAACGTTTACTTACCGTTACAAATATTTCCTATTTATAACTTCTATTTACCGTTACAAATATTTCCTATTTATAACTTCTATTTATTTTCTAAATAAATATTTCTTTTCTATTTCTATTTATTTTCTAAATAAATATCCCTTTTATAAAACCGTGTTCGTTTTATAAATATTTCCTTTTATAAAATCCTGTGATTTTATAAAATTCCTTTATTTCAATATACATTGAAATACTTCTTTTTACATCCCATGGTTTCTTATGATATTTAAAATATCGAATAACAATGATCAATATCATTCCAACACCCATAATCCATAACAGATTATATAACACATCATATATCACAATATATGAAAACAGTAAAATAAATGTTGAGGAATCCAGTTGGATTCCTCCAACCTGTTTCCCTGCATCATAGATGTTAAACAATATAGATAACATCACTTTTCAGTTCCATATGATATATTCTGTTAAACAGAATCAATATAGAAAATTTAACTAACTGACTAGCAGTTCAATCAAACAGTCAACATACAGTAAATCAGCCAATATCTAACAGTTCTAAAAATACAACATGAAATTATAAACTGTTCAGAGTTGGTGAGATTTACTCACATTGGACTATCATCGTTAAATAACGATAATTGTCGTTGATTCATACGGACAATTTATTTCGCCATAAATAGTAACCAGCTCGGATTCACTCCCAGACAGCTCCATTGTGTAGTGCTCGTCCATACGATCCCAACGCAACTTACGGTTCGTTAATCTGATACCGTATGCAGAAGATATTCTATTTACAAGTTGGTACACTCATTTGAATTTTATAAAACATATATATTTAAATAATGGGCCTTACCCCCTTATTCTTCCTCAGCCCACTTAGAAAACATCGGACCCGACCCACTATTACTTTCCCTTTCTTCTTCGAATTAAGAAATCCGATTCCTGGGACCTATTCCAAGTCGTTGACCATGGCTTTGACCCACGATACCTCCTCCTCCGTTCATCAACTGCCATAGCCGATGCCACCAACTAACTCGCCTTCGCAACCCCTATCCTTCCGTCATTCAAACATCGAACTCGACGCTGCTTCCCCAAACTCGACCTGCTGCTGTTCAGCCGCCAACCCCCTGTCGCACTCCACCATAGCCCACCGAAGACCGCCTATCCGCCATCGTTCGACTTCTCTTCGTACCACGAACCCAACCACCCCCTTTTCACAAACTCCGGCGCCACAAATCAAAGTTCGACCTCCCTCTAGACTTCACGGTGGAAAAACTGGAGCGCCCCAAACCCCATCGCAACCCTTACAATACATACGGAAATGGAGAGTATCACTTGAGGATGTCAAATATATGTGTGTATTGATTTATCGATTTTTGGTTGATTTCTTTTGATTTTTCTTCTTGCGTTGGTTTTTGTCTTCTTCCTTCTGGAAACCGAAAATGGATGAACTCATGTGATGCTATTTTATAGAGAAGGAAGCTTAATGTACAGTGGTCAGTTGGTGAGCTAAAACGTGGTAGGGTGCTCTTGTACGTGGTGAGTTGATGATCATGCAGTGGGATGGATTTTGTGAGGACGTGTTTTCTTTAATTTTCCTCAACCAAAAGAGGACGATGGCGTGAGGTTTGCTCGAGACGTGTCCTTGTTTTCTTCACGAGAGGATGGCGAGAGTGATGCTTTATTCTGTGGTGAAGAGAGGAGATACGAGGTGAAATAGCAGACGGTGATGTGGAAGATTTAGAACAATGAAGTGAACGGAAGGTAGAGAAGTATACAGCGATTTCTTTTATTTTATAAAGTTCCCGTGCCTTACTATATAAGATTTCGTTCACCTACGGACAGAAATAAAAATATGGTCGTGTCCGACATTACACCACGATTCCAAAAGTATACTAATACCGGTAGTTTGACTCACATTGTAAAACCCCAAATGTTGATTACAGGGTGTACAATACTCCACATAAAAAGTTGCTTATATAATTAATTAAAAATTATAGTAAAATTCTAAAAATTAAATTATCAATATTTCCCAAAAGAACCTTGTCTAAATTCAAACCCGATCTCTAGTTATATCGAATAAACCGTTACGGTCGATAAACGATTCTATAGCGACTATTCTGAAATTTGATTTGGACATATCTCAAAATCTACCCGACGAAATCCTGATTTTCCTCTTCTACTAGAAAGATATACTCCACCAGCTCCACACGTTTCTTGTTTCACAGAAATCTGATTAAAAACGAACCCTGTACATTCAGTTGAAGTTCGAATCGCCAATTAGCGAACTACAGCGCCATTTCGAGCTCGTTTATAATTATATTATAAACTATACGTTCAACTGTCGACGATTGAATATATTCGTTATTCAAATTAAATTCCTAGCTGAATTAAATATCACAGATGATCCGGTTCACACCATATCGTCATTTCAGCTAATTCTGATTATTTCATAATTATATATATTATTTAATTTATTATTTAAATTAAATATTCACCATTATTTTATTCCACGACCATTAAACCCTATAAACCACCATTGATACAATTAAATAAATTAATCATATTACCTCTGCCAATGCGGGTCATTACAATCTTCCCCACTTAAAATAATTTCGTCCTCGAAATTGCTAAAAGGTAGAGGACGACCCTATCGACTGGTTAGAACATATTTGTTCACTTCTTAACTTCAGTTTCAACTGGACCAATTTAATTTCAATTAAATCATTAATTAATTCTTATCAACGAAAATTTTCAAAAATCCTGAAAATTTTCTAACGCCTTAATCTTCGAAAAATTTCGTCAGCACCTCCTTTGTGCTGGTCAATCGGTCAAACTACAACTCGCCTCTCTAGGCCATCTCCAACCCAAAAGAAAATCAAACAGCCAAGCGGCTTGCAAATTCGGCTCATCAAAATCTCATATCATGTGAAATATAAACTTGTACCTTTTTGTCGGGCAAATCAACTCTATTACTTCCATATGCTATTAACCCAGCATATACAAGGGTTATCCCAATCAAATCCTAATCACTTTTATCCACAATACAACCATTCGCTTATATCTGAGCCAAATATCATTTCAAACTCAAGTTTCGTTCTTGATTCCCACTCTTAACTTGATTATCACATTACACTTCACATTTGAATCTCACAATCCAATTTGTCTTGATATCATTCTAATTCAATCTCAGTTACCACTTTACTGGCTTTACTTTAATTCAAATTTTTCTTTCACAAATTTCTGTTAAATTTGTTTTTAATTCAAACAGTCTCTTCCTGGGAATTTTAAACAGTTTACTTTTTCAAAAATTAAATTTTCCTTTTTGAAATTCAACTGAGCCCAAAATCAATATTCCATTAGTTAAATCACTTCTCTATTTCTTTATCAATATTTGTTAACCGAATATTTTCAATAACCATATTGGCCTTTTATGTTATTGGGAAAACATTTCCGAATATCGCCTTCCTTTATTTTCTAAATTTTTAGAAAATATACGCTATTTATAATTGGAAAATACTCCAATTATTTATCTCTTTTCCGATCTCTTTTATTTCTATACTTATGAAATATTCTTTATTATATTTCCAAGCTTACAGTTATTTGGGTTAAAACGGAAGTTGTGTAAAACATCGTTACGACAACCCAAATACTATATTCAACTAACTCTTATTCAACATTGATCTTCGAGCCTGAAATCTTACTATTTATTGGTTAATAATGAAATCAATCAAGTTGGGGTATAACTACCTCTCAGACCTTGACTGAATAACATTTATAACGTCAAAACAGATATGACTACTTATTCGAATAATCAATACCATACAACTACTTATTCACCTATAAACACGTATACGCTTCCTCTTTCTATTCTTACTAGATTTTATTCTTAACTTCCTTTTTGATTTTACTATTCTATTTCTAAGTTCGTTTTCTTATCGACTTATATATATATATATATATATATATATATATATATATATATATCGATACGTTGATTTCTAACTATCAAATTATCTTAAAAATATTCTAACTCCTTAAATTCCTAGGAAAAATTCGCCGTAACCTCCTTTGTACCGGGAGCATCGGGATATTTCAAATAGCCTCCCATGGCCCTCACCAATCCAAAAGAAAAAGAAAAAGCCAAGCGGCTAGCCAACACGGCGCATAAAATCTCATATGTGAATTAAATACATACCTTTTCGTCGAGCATTCAATTTATAACTCTTGCATTATCCTTATCCATACCTATCTCATGTATATTTATACCTGTCCAATTTAATTCAACTATACCCCAATCGTTTTGACTCAATTCGTTAATTAATTTGTTAATTAACTCTTTAGTCTATTCCACTTTTATATTTGAACATGACATGTTCAAATATATTTTAACTTACTTATTAACTAATTTTAATCCAACTTTCAATTTTTAGTTCCATATTCGATTTCGAATATCTATTTTCAAATCCAATTCACCTTTCAAAGTTCAATTTCAAATTCAAAACTCGATTAACTAATTCATCTTCGACTTAGTTAATTCTATTCAATTTCTATTCAAATTTTACATTTGAATTTCGTTTCAATTTCCTTATTCAAATTCTATATTTGAATTTCATTTCAAATCTCTTATTCAAATTTTATATTTGAATTTCATTTCAAATCTCTTATTCAAATTTTATATTTGAATTTCATTTCAAATCTCTTTGAATCTTCTATATTCAAATTCCATTTTCACTTTCGATATTCAAACCCTATATTTGAATTCCGTTTGAATTCTATATTCCAATTCCCATTTCAACTCTATTTGAATTCTATATTCAAATTCCTATTTCAAATTCTATTTTGAAATTCTATTTTCAAATTCCATTTCAATCTATTTGAATTCTATATTCAAATTTCCATTATTCAGATCTTCTTTATTCAAATCTCCTTTTCAGACTTTCTTTATTCATTCTTTACATAAGTCTCGATTTCAATTCCTTTTGAAATCGATATTTCTACCTTAGGAAAATAGATTTCCCTTTCCATTTCACACTTGTATTTTTTTATTTCTGAATTATCCAATGATAATTCTTTCCACTTTATTTATAAACTTCGTTTATAAAGGAACTTCTCGTTTTATTTCTTTTAAAACGAGTTAATATTTCAAATCTATTTAAAAGTTCAAATTCTATATTTTAAATCCCATTTTGAAATTCAACACAACTTGTCTTTCCCAAAACAAATTCAAAACAGTATCTCTGGTAGTAATTCGTCACTTATAACTTGAAAATGAATACTGATGATGCAGCTGTCATCATCAGAATCTATTTTCCAGCGATCGAAGTGAGTTCAATACTATAAAACCATTTCTAAACATTTTCACTTTGAAATTCATTTCAAAATATAATTCACACTGCTTGTAAAACAATTTAAAATCTCCCAAGATCTTAAATTTTCCTTATTTTTAATCCCAATCCATTTACAAACACTTATCCAATTCTCCAGAGTCTTAACTTCAATTCAGGTTTAAATTTCAGATTTAACTCATCTGATTTCACGCATTTCACTTATATGAATTCTGATTGGTTATTTACATAACCATTTAATTTATAATCTTACTCGATTATAATAACAACCATTATATCCATTATATTATCAAAATATATGTTGGGTAAACTATTTTCATTTACCCTCTTTCAAAACATACCATGATGGTTCATCGTATTCGAGTGTTTAGTAACTCCTATCGATACAGCGGATCAAACTGATCGACCAAAACTCATAAACGACTCAACCAATGAATCTCCACGATATAAACAATTTTTTTATATCAAATACAAATACGTTCACTCGTATATATACACTCAATCTCAGTCTAGGGTATTACTAACCCTATCTCTACCGAGTCACGCCACAGAGCCAAGTAATTCTTAACTTAAGCTCTGATACCAACTGTAACGACCCGGATTTTCGGCGACTTTGGTTATCGACATAAGCGCGACGTCGATAACCAAAACACCGAAAAATCCTGGTAATTAGTGAAAGAAATTAGAGGGTGAGGAAAGATAAGATAGAAAATTAGAATAGAAGAAGAAGAACACAACATCAGAGTAACACGAATCTCACAGCGGAACGAATAACATATAATATATGTAACATAACTTTGAAATATACATCTGTATTTGAATATACATCTGTATTTGAATATACATCATTATCAAAGTACAACACTTACAACACAGCGGAAATAACTATAGCTATATGATCCTGAAGCCTCCTGCTCCAAGCTCTTCCAGTATATCTGTAAATCCCGACTACTTGACTGCCCGTACAAATTTAGGCACCCAAGAGTTTAGGGAAAACAACAAAGTAAACTCCGGGTCAGTCATGGGACTGGTATGAGTAAAACAGTTTAAAAACAGTTGAACAAGTAAATGATATCTCATAAGACCACGCCGCATAACGGAACGGGTTTTTCCCTTATGAGAATCCAAAATATCCTTATATCAAAAACCTTTTGATATTATAATAATGTCTATCAACCACAGCTATAATAATCATCTAGTAGAAACGCTTTCATCTCACGTTCTACATATATAGTATACAATCAAAACCGCAAGCACGTATTGGGTAATGGATTTCCAACTATGACAAGGTATGGAATCACCTTTCGCTAATGTACCTCTAGAGAGGAATACACTGGGTTCAACAAGAACATCTTGCAACCCGGCCACACATGACCGACCACTCATTTCGCTTGAGTGTATCGAATGTATATCACCAACAGTTGGGATCAGCAACCGTTTCCCGAATGGGACAGCATCAACAATAGATTTTTAGAAGTAAATGAAACTCTAGATCAGGTGATTATACACCCTACTTCGGTGCGACCGACTTAGCCATGCTGCCTGCCCGATTTCTGTCATTTACCGGATGATGAGGCTAGAAGCTACGCTTTATCATCAAACCAGATTCACTTTGAATGCCACATCGTCAAATCCATCAAATCACCGATTGACGTCTACAACAATACATTATGTGTTAGCTAAAAGAAGTTTCCTCCTCCGCTTCCACTCTTGGTACGGTTGGAGGAATCAATATACGTGATCGTTTGGAATTACTCTGTCAGACATCCGTCCATACAAGTCACCCAGAAACAGGATGAACCGAAGGCACTATTCTGTAAACAGGATAGCCCTTGCATAACTCCGTCTTCAATTTCCTTTGGCATATATGATTCGCAACGCTTATGCCAATACAGAGTGGTTCTTTGGAAAATAATCCAACCGGTCTCTCCATATTAACAACGTTAAAATGGTCAAAACTTCGATAGTCTGTGATTTAACTATCGAATAAAAACAGGTGTGGAACCAACGATATTATTCCCAAATGGAAATTATATCAATCAAACATCATTTAACATTCATCTCTTTATTTCATTAATTTACTTATCTCTTGTTTCCCTACGTTCAATATTCCTTATTTTCTAAATTGGGAAAATATATGTTATTAACAAATGGAAAACATTTCCATTTCTTTTTTTCTTTATTATAAAACATTTCTGGTTTCTTATTTGGAAAACATTTCCAAAGCTTCTTCATTGGACTTAGACAGATGTTTAAACAAACCATCGCGATGCCAACTCAAACCATTTCCTTTACTGCCGAACCTTAACTATTCCTTAGTTAAAAACGAAGCCAATCAAGTTGGGGTAGAACTACCTCTCAGACCTTAACTGAACAACATTTCTAACTTTGAAATAGGCAAAGTTCACTTTATTCCTTTTACAAACTTCCTTACTTAACCCTCTTCGAATAGCTATATTCGATTGACTCTTTTCACTTAACTCTATTCGATTAACCCTTATCAATTTACTCTATTGGACTAACACTATTGGATTAACTCTATTTGACTAACGCTATTGATTTACTCATTTCGCTTAACTCCTTTCGAATAAATTATATTCGATAATTCCTTTTACTTTCTATTCGAATAACTATATTCGATTAACTCATTTGCTTTAACTCTAATCGATTAAACTAACATCGATTAGCTCCTTTTTACTTTATCTCTTATCGATTAACTAACATCGATTAGGTCCTTTGCTTTAACTCTAATCGATTAAACTAACATCGATTAGCTCCTTTTTACTTTATCTCAAATCGATTAACTAACATCGATTAGGTCCTTTGCTTTAACTCTAATCGATTAAACTAACATCGATTAGCTCCTTTTTACTTTATCTCAAATCGATTAACTAACACCGATTAGGTCCTTTGCTTTAACTCTAATCGATTAAACTAACATCGATTAGCTCCTTTTTGATAAACAACGTTTTCCGTTACAATTATTTCCTTTTTATAACGTTTACTTACCGTTACAAATATTTCCTATTTATAACTTCTATTTACCGTTACAAATATTTCCTATTTATAACTTCTATTTATTTTCTAAATAAATATTTCTTTTCTATTTCTATTTATTTTCTAAATAAATATCCCTTTTATAAAACCGTGTTCGTTTTATAAATATTTCCTTTTATAAAATCCTGTGATTTTATAAAATTCCTTTATTTCAATATACATTGAAACACTTCTTTTTACATCCCAGGGTTTCTTATGATATTTAAAATATCGAATAACAATGATCAATATCATTCCAACACCCATAATCCATAACAGATTATATAACACATCATATATCACAATATATGAAAACAGTAAAATAAATGTTGAGGAATCCAGTTGGATTCCTCCAACCTGTTTCCCTGCATCATAGATGTTAAACAATATAGATAACATCACTTTTCAGTTCCATATGATATATTCTGTTAAACAGAATCAATATAGAAAATTTAACTAACTGACTAGCAGTTCAATCAAACAGTCAACATACAGTAAATCAGCCAATATCTAACAGTTCTAAAAATACAACATGAAATTATAAACTGTTCAGAGTTGGTGAGATTTACTCACATTGGACTATCATCGTTAAATAACGATAATTGTCGTTGATTCATACGGACAATTTATTTCGCCATAAATAGTAACCAGCTCGGATTCACTCCCAGACAGCTCCATTGTGTAGTTCTCGTCCATACGATCCCAACGCAACTTACGGTTCGTTAATCTGATACCGTATGCAGAAGATATTCTATTTACAAGTTGGTACACTCATTTGAATTTTATAAAACATATATATTTAAATAATGGGCCTTACCCCCTTATTCTTCCTCAGCCCACTTAGAAAACATCGGACCCGACCCACTATTACTTTCACTTTCTTCTTCGAATTAAGAAATCCGATTCCTGGGACCGATTCCAAGTCGTTGACCATGGCTTTGACCCACGATACCTCCTCCTCCGTTCATCAACTGCCATAGCCGATGCCACCAACTAACTCGCCTTCGCAACCCCTATCCTTCCGTCATTCAAACATCGAACTCGACGCTGCTTCCCCAAACTCGACCTGCTGCTGTTCAGCCGCCAACCCCCTGTCGCACTCCACCATAGCCCACCGAAGACCGCCTATCCGCCATCGTTCGACTTCTCTTCGTACCACGAACCCAACCACCCCCTTTTCACAAACTCCGGCGCCACAAATCAAAGTTCGACCTCCCTCTAGACTTCACGGTGGAAAAACTGGAGCGCCCCAAACCCCATCGCAACCCTTACAATACATACGGAAATGGAGAGTATCACTTGAGGATGTCAAATATATGTGTGTATTGATTTATCGATTTTTGGTTGATTTCTTTTGATTTTTCTTCTTGCGTTGGTTTTTGTCTTCTTCCTTCTGGAAACCGAAAATGGATGAACTCATGTGATGCTATTTTATAGAGAAGGAAGCTTAATGTACAGTGGTCAGTTGGTGAGCTAAAACGTGGTAGGGTGTTCTTGTACGTGGTGAGTTGATGATCATGCAGTGGGATGGATTTTGTGAGGACGTGTTTTCTTTAATTTTCCTCAACCAAAAGAGGACGATGGCGTGAGGTTTGCTCGAGACGTGTCCTTGTTTTCTTCACGAGAGGATGGCGAGAGTGATGCTTTATTCTGTGGTGAAGAGAGGAGATACGAGGTGAAATAGCAGACGGTGATGTGGAAGATTTAGAACAATGAAGTGAACGGAAGGTAGAGAAGTATACAGCGATTTCTTTTATTTTATAAAGTTCCCGTGCCTTACTATATAAGATTTCGTTCACCTACGGACAGATATAAAAATATGGTCATGTCCGGCATTACACCACGATTCCAAAAGTATACTAATACCGGTAGTTTGACTCACATTGTAAAACCCCAAATGTTGATTACAGGGTGTACAATACTCCACATAAAAAGTTGCTTATATAATTAATTAAAAATTATAGTAAAATTCTAAAAATTAAATTATCAATATTTCCCAAAGGAACCTTGTCTAAATTCAAACCCGATCTCTAGTTATATCGAATAAACCGTTACGGTCGATAAACGGTTCTATAGCGACTATTCTGAAAATTGATTTGGACATATCTCAAAATCTACCCGACGAAATCCTGATTTTCCTCTTCTACTAGAAAGATATACTCCACCAGCTCCACACGTTTCTTGTTTCACAGAAATCTGATTAAAAACGAACCCTGTACATTCAGTTGAAGTTCGAATCGCCAATTAGCGAACTGCAGCGCCATTTCGAGCTCGTTTATAATTATATTATAAACTATACATTCAACTGTCGACAATTGAATATATTCGTTATTCAAATTAAATTCCTAGCTGAATTAAATATCACAGATGATCCGGTTCACACCATATCGTCATTTCAGCTAATTCTGATTATTTCATAATTATATATATTATTTAATTTATTATTTAAATTAAATATTCACCATTATTTTATTCCACAACCATTAAACCCTATAAATCACCATTGATACAATTAAATAAATTAATCATATTACCTCTGCCAATGCGGGTCATTACACTAAGGTTTGCTAAAGGTTTGAACGAGCTACTACACGGATTGGCAATGTCCCACATTCCTATGGGGGATACCTTCGAGAAATTAGTTGATGTGGCATTGATGCATGAAGAGGAAACCAAAAGTGAGAAGAAAGAAGAAAAGCTTGAAGGACCACAGAACAAGAAGGCGGGGCCCAAAAAGGAAACACAAAAGAAGGATGAGAGGTCTGAAGATAAGATGGAGAAGAAGTGCTTTACTTGTGGAAGCTTGACCCATCTGAACAAGGATTGCAGGAAGAGGAAGGGCACTTGCTTCAACTGTGGAGAAATAGGGCACTCCACTAGGGACTGCCCAAAGAAACGAGGACAAGGTCAGAGGGCAGGACCTACTTCTAGAGGGCAGGCGAATGCTCGCGAGGCTGGTGGATAGGAAAGAAATAAGAAAATTTATGTAGAAGGTTTAATTTCCTTATCTGATTGTGTAGTTAAAACTATTTCTGATTCTGGCATTTTGATTCTATAATTGAAACTCTGCACTTTAATACTAGCCTTATTTCTGATCCCGCTGTAGACTCAAACCCATAAGAGTTATGACTCATCTGTTTGTGATAAGTTAGGGTTTGAGGGTATCTGTGTTGGGCGTTAAGTTGACTATGTCACAGACATTCTGGGTTTTTATCATGCTTAGTTTCCTAAAAATCATTTGGTAATCTGATGTGTACCAGTAGTCTGTAAGTATCTGAATATTTCTGAAAAGGACAGGTTTTTTTACTCAAAGCGTGAAGTAGATTTCCAGTTGGACATTTGTTTAATGGGAGTAATTCTCTGAGTGTCAATCTGATGTTGATTTCGGTCTTCGGGGTTGATACTTAGGGAATTATTTTCTTAATCGATGTCTAATAGGAACAGAGCTCTTGTTTAATCGTACTTGCTTCTGTCACTCGGTTGTATCATATCGATCGAATCTTCGACCTTTAGGTAGAAACTAATGGGTGTAAACATGTGTTTGAGACATGTTATGTTTGATGGTTGCAAGTGGATGCAAGTGATTGCTAGTGGTTGCTCGTGGATGCATATACACACACTAGGCACTAGATCGGCTCAAAAACACTCTCATACTACATATGGATGTGTTTGCATTTTTAATTTTTTTATGGATGCAAAGCGGTTGACTCAGCACATGGATATTGCATATGAATGAACGGTTGTGCACTCATATAGAAATGATATGTATCAAATAGGAAAATTGCATACATGTTGGACTCATGGCACTGACATAATTCGCATTAAGGAGGTCAATTGAATCAGTGGACCGCCTAATCTTTGCATTAAATAAGGAACATATACACACACTTTTGCATATGTTCATACAACATTTGAAATTTTCTAAGAACAATGGATGCTTGTGGATGATGGTTCAATAGATGGGTGATTGGATGGTAGGACACATTCATCCTAACTTGAAGATTTCGGGGCGAAATCCTTTAAGGAGGGGAGAATGTAACACCCTGTATTTTCTGTGAACATAAGAGTAACAAATCAGAGAATAATTAAATTGTAACAAAATAATTAAGGGAAACGGGTTATGCGATTGCATTGGTCTCGAAATTCTGCTTAGAATAGAGTCCAAGTTTGTGTAAATCGAACTCCGTATGAAGAAGATATGGTCTTCAGAAGTTTCAATAAAAAACCAGCCCGAAATTCAAAATTCAGATTTTGAAATTCAAAACAGACACCCGGGCTAGGCGGGAAAATTCCCTCTCAAGACCCAGGTCGACACTAGGGTCGACCTGGGTACACAGGTCGACACTAGGGTCGACCTCCCCCCTTTTTCCAGATCTGGAGACAGATCCATTTTTCTGCACCTGGACGCCTTTCTGACCGGATTTGTGAGCTCTAACCCATTTAAATGCCCCCAAACCTAGCTTTCTCTCCACACAATTTCATTCTGCCTATACTCTGCCTCTATTCTAATTAAAAATAAAAATGGCATCGCTACTCTTTGGAATCAAAACTAGGATTAATGCATCTTCTTCCAATCTGAATAGAGTTAAAAGAGAACAACTATTTTCTAATCTAATCAATAGTCTCCGGCAAAGGAGCGCTATTCAGTGTCAGAATACAGATCCCAGAAATCAAGATTTACCTTTTCAATTGTGAGTACAGTTATTTTCAGATATCAACTCCAATTATGATCTTGACATGGCTATGAATCTGAATCTGAGGTTATGCATATTCTTATCTGTTAGATCTGTTTTTCTGTGACTATTCTCTTTTCTTTTTTTCTGTTCTATAGCCAGGCTACTATGAGCCTGCGCCAAATCTCATAAGAGATTAACGCACGAATGCTAAATTTTGGGAGTAAATAATGAATAATGCATAATTGGACATGACTGATCTGTGACTGATTTGAGAAAAGGACATATGTTGTAAATTCGATCTAGCTCTGTGCATACTCTGTGATTTGGAAGAATAGGAATCATTGAATGATAACATATGACTTGAATCCTGGGGACATAATGCATATAAAAATTAAGATCTGATTTTGAGAGGATATAATTTAAAGATCTAGATTTTTGGATATATTTTATATAACGATTCATGACTTGAAAAAGGAATATGAAACTTAGGCGTAAAGACCTATATTAAAATAGGATAATTATTAATGTAAATGCGCCTAAATATGGATTTTTGGATACTGGTATTAAAGGTTATAATTTGGCATAATTCATATCATGATTTGGGGCTTTTAGAGAGTGTTCTGTACTGTGCAAAGTTTAACGAAAATTTGGGGGCATATATTGTATTATGAATTATGACCATGATTTGAGCATGTAACTTTAGGCTTAATTTATGATTAGGCAAGATATGTAAATAGATTTTTTAAGAAACGTTAAATCTATTAATCTGTTGAATTGCTTAATCTGGTAAATATGTTGAATTGCCTGTTCTGCTAATCTGCTAAATTTCCTAATCTGTTAGACCTGTTATCTGCTAAATCTGTTGAAAGCTGAATAATTGTAATTTGGAGGCTCGATCTAAAATTGAGCAAAACATGTTAATAGAACTTTGGATAATCTGCCATAACTTGTAAAGAAGTAAAATCTGCTAAATGTACACAATTAGTCTGATATTTTCTGTAATGGAATAAAGTGGCTATGACACGAAGTTAGACTCCGTTTGCGGTAAAAGCCTGCCCGGAAACAACCGGCTTAACCAGCGACCGCAAACTGTCAGTCTAATGTGAGAGGTCATAAGCATAACTAAAATATGCTTAGACATGAGGTTAGATCTGGCTTGTGGCAGAAGTCTGCCTGGAACCGCCCGGCATATCCAGCATCCACAAGCTACAGACCTAATGTGACAGGTCTGTGCATTAATATTTAATTAATGCAAATCTGAGATAAATATGACGTCTAAAACGTGTTGGGTGGATAGGGTTAAACCAACTGGACTGATGAATTTAACAAATCCGTTTCGTGAATCTGTAGGCCCAATACAAAGTTAAACAATCTGTAAGTCTGTTAAAACTATACATCTGATCCGTTAGTCTGAAAACTTGTTAACTTGATTGTCTGATATGTGAACTAGTAAATCTGAACTCTGTATGTCTAAAACTTGTAAACAAGTTAATCTGAAATCTGTTAGTCTGGGGACACAAGGTTAGGAGGGGAAATACTTGTGGCATCTATTGTTTGGGACCTATACTAGTCAGTAACCCTTTTTGGTATCAAAAACTTTGACCCATGCTATGTAGGGGTCCGGGCACGCTTACTGAACTAATTATAAGTGGTTCATTCTGATAATGGCGAGGGGTGTTAATGGTGCGTTCCAACCGGGTCATGTGCGTGCATGGATCCGGTCTGCTCTGAGGATGTAAGACACCGTGACATCTGTAAATAGGTCTGTGCTAATAGGTTGCCTCTTTAGGGAGTGATACACCCTACTGTGGGGCCGACACAGGGTATTTATTTATTAGGGAGCCGATCGCTTGGGGTAGGACTTAGGGTACACTTAGTTATGTCTGTTTCTTTTGGTACCTTCTGTTTCTGTTGGGTGGTAACACCTGTCTGTTTCTTCATGGTACCGTCTGTAGGGGTGGTAAAGGCCCATTACTAGTGTATACCTAATTCTAACATTTTGTTTCCTTAGGGATTATTCTGTTTCCGTCTCTGATTTCGTTTCCGATTCTGTTTCCGTACCTTCTGTCTGTTGGGGTGGTAAAGGCCCATTAGTTGGGTGGTAAAGGCCCATTATTAGTATTCTGTTTCCGTACCTTCTGTCTGTTGGGGTGGTAAAGGCCCATTATTAGTATTCTGCTTCTGCACCTTCTGTCTGTTGGGGTGGTGAAGGCCTATTACTAGCATTTTGTTTCTACATAGATTATTCTGTTTCGATTTTGTTTCAGTTTAGACATTAGGGTAACACCTAACCCTGTTATACTAGTATTAGCACAGAGAAGTAAGATGTAAGTAAGGAACAAAACTTGATTTACATCATTTTGTTTCTTCTGTTAACTTAAAGTATATATGTTATTCCTGTTGATGTAATCTCTCATTTAGCTTTATTTACATGTCATGATAATATTATCTGTTTATATGCTAGAAGCCACTAGACTCGCCAAACTTTATGTCTGACCTCGTTTGTTTTTGTCCCTTTTCTTTCCGTTCCCCCTAGGTGCTCAGGGTGGAAACATAGGAGCTTGATTCTGATTCTCTCTACTTGAAGTGTTTGAAGTATTGCTTGGCTTTGGCTCTACCTTTCCATGGCAGTTTATATTGGGGATTATGGCTTTAAAAACTATGCATTCTGAAGGCTTTTGTATAAGACTGATATTTATGTACTTGAATTCCGATATTGCGATTTTGAAAGATGTTACCAAACTTATTTCTGTTTCTATTATAATAAAGTTATAAAATTTTCAAGTACTAGTTTATCTGTCTTGTAAATTTCTATTTTGTCTACTAATAACGCTCCACCAAAGTTAAGGCATTCCCTTTGCGAGTGACCTTAACGGAGGTGGGGTGTTACAACAACTATGAAGTTAAATTAGTTAAGGTAAAGTGGAGTGAAGCTCAAGAAGACGCGATGTGTGAGACTGAAGATAAGACACGCGCATCATACCCTTTTTCTTAAGGGTATATCCTTGATCTCTTTTTCTAGGAATTCTATGCATGTTTGTTTCTATCTTTATAGGAATATCCTCTAGGTCATATCTTCAATCCTTAGGTAGAAGCCAATGGATGTAAACATGTGTTTGAAACATGTTATGATTGGTGGTTACAAGTGGTTGCAAGTGGTTGCTCGTGGATGCATATGCACACATTAGGCACTAGATCGGCTCAGTCACTTTCATATTGCATATGCATGAGTGAATTTTTATACATATGAACTGAAACTTGACATGTTATCATATGGATATTGCATTTGTATGAATGATTGTGCACTCATGTAGAAGTTATAAAGTACGATTAGGAATAATTGCATACATGATGGACTCATGGCACTGACATAATTCGCATTGAGGAGGTCAACTGAATCAGTAGACCACCTGATTTTGCATTAGATAAGGACATGTACACACACTATGCATATGATCTTGAAGGCATTAGAAATCTTTTTAAGGACAATGGATGCCTGTGTTTGATGGTTGAGTAGATGGATGGTAGGATATACACTCTTCTTAATTTGAAGATTTCGGGGATGAAATCCTTTAAGGAGGGGAGAATGTAACACCCCATATTTTCTAAGAATATTAAAGTAACGAATTAAAGAATAATTAACTACAAATGTGAGAACTAAGGAAAATGGGTTATGCCATTGCGTTCGTCTCGGGATTCTGCTTGAGATAGAGTCCGAGTTTGCATAAATCGGACTTCGTACGAAGAAGTTATGGCCCTCAGAACTTTCATAAATTTATATAAAGCAACTCAGAAAATAAAAAACAACGTAGGTCAACCTACCCCAGGCCAGGTCGACCAGGGGGTCGACTTTCCTATATACAGGTCGACCTCCCTCTCGGGCCAGATCTGAAAATTGACATATTTCTTCCTGTGATGATTTGCTGTGTTATTAGGGCTTGTGTGGCACGTTCTGGTTGGTTCTCTTAGGTTTGAATGGCTTTGATTTGCCCTGGGTTGATCTGACGGCTTCTTTTAAATCAAACTTCTATATAAGCAATCTAAATCTAAACCCTCAGCCACATAAAAATATTCCTAAGACCGTCATGCTGTCAAAACTCAACCTAGAGTAGCCGCCATTCTCAATCAACTAGAAAGCAAGTAGGAATTACAAATCAAATCTAATTCAACTAAGAGAATTCAACTTCTACAACAAAGGAGAGCTATTCAAATTCAGAATACAGATTAAAGAACACAAGACTGGTCTCCTTTTTGTAAGTCCAGTTATCATTTAGACCTAAATGATATTAGAATCGTGACTAAATAAATAGATGTAGAACATCGCCTAATGTAAATCTATGTCTATCCTTTTTGGTAAAACTGAATTGATTGAGACTATGATTCTTATCATGCTAAGTTGTATGTAATTTGATGATAAATGTTAAATGCTTGGCAATGAATCCATATGTGGTATAATTTGGTGATGACATATATGTTGTGTAATTTAGCGATGACATATTATGTTGTTTATTTTGGCGATGACATAAATTGGCGATGACATATTATAATTTGGCGATGGCATATCATATTGTGTAATTTGGCGATGACATACCATATTGTATAATTTGGCGATGGATATCATGTTGTATAATTTTGGCGATGACATATCATGATGACACCTATATGTTGTATGTCAATTTGGGAATTTTTCTATGTTTATGCAAATTATTAGGCTAAGACATGTATTATGATTAGATTCACATTTAGATCTATGAAAAGTGGATCCAAAATTAAAGCTCATATATACATGCCTTGTTAAACTTGTGTAAACCCATATGCTTAAGATTCATGTTTGTTGGATCCAAGATAAAAGTTCATATTTACATGCCTTGTTAAACCTGTGTAATTCCATATTTTAAGATTCATGATTATTGGATCCAAATTAAAGTTTACATTCACATGTCTAGTTGAACTTGTGCAATTCTATATGCTTAAGGTTTACGTTCATTGGACCCAAAATAAAAGTTTGCATTTACATGCCTAGTTGGATTTAGGTAATTTCGTATGTTTAAGACCCATGTTAATTATATCCAAAAATGCAAGTTCACCTTCATATGACTAATTGGAATTGTGTAGTTCAATGTAAACTCCCATCCATATGCTTATGTTTCATGTTGATTAGGTTCAAAATTGCAAGTTCATAATTAAACATATATTTATTCTATGCAAAATTTATGTGACATATGTTGGATCCATATTATGATTGTCTTGAATGCTACGTGTCTCTTCCTTTTCCCCTCTTGATTTTGAGTTAGGCTAAATTGCGAAGCCTAACATTCTATGAAATTTATGCAAACGTTTAGCGGGGGTAACATTGGGAAAACATGAAATTACATGTTATTGGCATATTTTAAATGATTAGTGGCATTGAAATGGTATAATTTATATACCTAAAATTATGAACACGATTTAGAGAGAAATTGGACATGGCTTGAACGACAATAATTTACATATAAATATAAGGGTAAATATGTAAATTTAGAAAAAGACGAATATGCCTAACCCGAGGTTAGATTGAGTTACGGTGTAAGACTCCCCGGAACCACCCGGCACATCCAGCAACCATAACTATATACATATATATCTAGTGTGAGAGGTTAGTGCATCAAACCCAAAAGAACCCGAGGTTAGACTGAGTTGCGGTGTAAAACTGCCCGGACCCGAACGGCACATCCAGTAACCGCAACAATACCTGTCTAATGTGAGTGGTTTGTGCTTTAATGAATGAATTAAAGCTAAGACAGGAATGATAGGGTTAAGATAATTAAGGTAACACTTAATTAACATAACATGAATGACTAGGGTTAAGTTAATAGGAAACACCTAACCAGTATGGCATGATGAATGGGTAAGGTTAAGTAATAAGAAACACTTAACCAATATAACTTGATTTGTGGTAAGGTTAAGTAATAAGAAACACTTAACCAATATAACTTGATTTATGGTAAGGTTAAGCCAAAACAAGAGGGCAATACTTAACCAATATAACTTGATTTGTGGTAGGGTTAAGTTAGTACCAAGAAGGCAACACCTAACCAAAGTAATATGACAAGTAGGTGGGTTAAGTTAACTGGAATTGATTAATGACACTTAACCAATACAACATGATGAACAAGTGGGGTTAAGTTAACAAGAAAACACTTAACCAATATAACTTGATGAACAAAAGGGGTTAAGTAAATAAGGAACACTTAACCAACATGACATGATGAATGGGAGGGTTAAGTACATATCGGGTTGGTGGGTAATATTAGTAAATATAGGACCATAAAACTTAACCATTTAATAAACATGCTTGAATTGATGGGAGGGTTAAGTACATATCGGGTTGGTGGGTAATATTAGTAAATATAAGCCCACAAAACTTAACCGTTAAATGAACATACTTGAATCGATGGGAGGGTTAAGTACATCTCGTGTAGGTGGGTAATATTAGTACATATAGGCCCACTAACTTAACCATTAAGTAAACATGCTTGAATCGGTGGGAGGGTTTATATAGGCCCATAAACTTAACCAACAAGAAACCCTAGTAACGTGGACCCATTTCAGCAGTAACCCATATAGAAGTATCATGGTACCCTGAAACTAGGCAGGGTGGGGCACGGTTACTGGGCTAATTATAAGCGGTCAAAACAGCGGCAGGGGTTACGTCAGTGTAGGTTCCGACGGTTTACGGGCGTGCACGTACTTTGGAGTGGGAAAATGCAGGCAATGGTTACCAGTAGTTATACACTGTGCATCTTGAATCGTGTCGGGTCGCTATCATAAGGATTGATACACCTTATGGTGGGACCAGCACAGGGTATCTACACGCAAGAGAGGGCCGATTGACACAGACACAAGAGAAATGAATACAAGTAGGGAGCCGATCGATAGGGTAGTAAGGGTACATCTAACATGTTCATGGCAATTAGTCTGATTAAGGAGGAATCCTCACGATAGATGTACACCTGAAGGCTACCACAATTATGGGGATTGGGATCACGTTATCATTTTATACAGATTTCTAGTTGGGATACTAGTTAGGTGGTGTAGAGATAGATATAAAAATCAAAATAACAAGGTAGTAGCGAAGCAGAGAAAGAGTAGGAGCGCATTCAGTTTATCTTGCCTTATCATACCTTATGCTTATCCTATGTTACCTTATTTCTTTGTTATTGTCCTGCGTCCAGTTTATTCATGTCATGATTCTCTTACCAGTTTATATGCTGAATAATCACTGGACTTACCAGACTTATGTCTGACCTAGTTTTGTTTTGCCTCGTTTCTTCCGTCCCCCCCAGGTTCACAGGGAGGAAATGTTACCACTCAGCTCAGTTTTCTTTTCAAGCTCGAAGATGGTCGATGTTTTGCTTCGGAGTCTCTCTTCCACTGCTATGGCTGGTACATGCTTTATTGGGGAATATCATTGTTATTTTTGTGCTTCTTTTACACTTGGAAGTTATTAAATCAAGACAGAATTTCTATGTATTACTTTTAAGCATGATTTGAGAAAATTGTTGTAAAAGCTTGACTGAACCATATTATTTATAAAATGACTTTATTTTCCGCTGCTTTATTTGTCTGTCTTGTAATTTATCTACATCTTTTACCTAAAATGCTCCACCAAAGTTAAGGCATTCCCTTTGTGAGTGACCTTAACAGAGGTGGGGTGTTTCAGAAAGACTTAGAAATTTATACTCATTACAGCACACTGCTATTTTTTAGTTATGATAATTTCATTCATTTTTGGATTGGCTTGGCTATTCTAAATTGAAAATCATTTGGCATGAATTTTTTGTGTTGCATCTTGGAACTCACTTTTTAATCATGATCTTTTGGCTTAGATATTTGTTGTTTGAAATTATTTGAAGTTGTTGATACCTTGAATCTCACGCGCTTTTTGGATTTGAAATTATAATCTAGTGTGATTGATTCATTGAATCCTGAAATTTACACATCTCTTCAAGTGATTTCAAATAAACTATCTTTTTAATCTTAGATCATGAATCATCTCTTGTGCTTGTTTCAAATAATTGTGAAAAATTCTCTTATGTATTCTTTTTGAATTTGAAAGTTTGGTTCTCTGATAGATGGTATTGAAGTGCTAGAATTGTTTGCTTGGGCTTGGTGATTTATTCTGAAAATTCCGTGTACAGTTTTCACATTAACTTCTATAATCGATTCGGAACCCCAAGTGGTATCAGTTTAGAAGTGTTGAAAAATTGTTGATTGATCTGATTCTCATCCTATATAGGACTTTCTGAGCCCCTCAGGTAAATTATTTTCAATTTTAAAATCATTTATTGATTATTTATTTAGAAATTGAAATCAATAACCAAATTGAACTGTATTTAGAACTCATCAAAATTATTATCAGATTACTGAAATTGTGATGAGTTGTGACTACGGAATATTTTAAAACAAGAGGAGACTCTATTTAAATTTTCATGGTGATTGAATAGTTTTTATAATATCTTTGAGTTCACACTTATTTCACGACCATCTTCTTTTTCTACCATCATTCTGTCGTCGATCATGGTTTTATATTAATGTAGAGAGTTTAATTTTTCTTAAAAATCGTCTTAAATATATAGTATCAAAATTTGTGATGGAAATGTGATAATATTATTTTTTTAGAAAAAAGATAATTGAAATTTTTTCAAAACTCCCGGTAGAGTTGAGCACATTTCATAATATGATTAATTTAGAAATTAATTTCACAATCATTTTTGTACCTACCATATTTCCATTATCCATTTTGGTTTTATATATTTGAGGAGATTTTGTATGTAATAAGTGTTCTCTAACCTCATTCAAAAATTCAAGACCTTGTCGTGCATGGTTATGAGATTACTTATAATTTAAGCTGCAACTGACCTCATTTAAAAATCCAAGATCTTGTTATGCGGGGTTAGTTTGCTCTTAAAAAGAAAAGAAAAGAAAGGAAAGGAAAAAGGAAAGAAATAAATTATATATATATATATATATATATATATGAAATCTTTCTTGGTGAGTAAAAATCAACCTATCAATCCATTTTCTAATCTGTGAAATATGTTAATATTTTATGATATATTATGATTTTTTATTGATAATCATTGAGATTTGAGATTATTATTTAATTTTGTAACTTGATTTGAATTTATAATCATAGTCCAAATCCGTCATCGTTTTGTGCTTATATTTGAAAAAAAAAAAATTTGAAAAATAATTGGAAATTATATTCTTTTTAAACTCTCTCCATTTTATAAAATTCAGCATAAATCTATCACTCTACAATGTGAAATCTGCTACTAGTTCTTAAAATATTATGTTTTTTTTGATTGACTGAGATTTATGATGAACATTCTCTCTCTTAAGCTGATTTTATATTTCTAGTCTATTTTTTCATCACTATGTTATTTTATGTATCCTTTTGACGATAATAAATGGGGAGAATGGTTATAATTTTGATCGGTGAGTGAATATTTCTTGAATATTTTAATATTGAAGTTTCAATTAATTATTTAATTCACTCATATGCACATATTTAGGGGAGTGCTGTTGTAGAGGGAGCATACATATAAGGGGAGTTCCGCAATCCTCTGTCAAACACATTTATTGTATTCAAAATCTTATTATATGTTTGTTATCATCTAAAGGGGGAGATTGTTGTATATAATAATTATAAGATTATTGTTTGATGGTACCAAACACACACACACACACACACACACATATATATATATATATATATATATATATTTATTAAATATGTTTCCAATTGTACTATTCTACTACATCACAGACATAAATAAATATTTATATTTGAATAGAATTCTACTACACAAGAATTTAAATATTCAAACAGTATTTTATTGAAATATAATATTTATTTCAATAGTACAATCTTACAACTCCACTATTTATACATCTCACTATAATACAATACATTCAATTTCAATTTCATTTTCATTTGCTACATTAGTTACTCACTACAACACTAAGTCACAAATTTGTACAAACTCATATACATTCAGTGTCTCTCAGTCACTCATATACATACATTCACTCACTAATACTAAGTCTGTCTTCTGCTTACTTCTCAGTCAGTCACTCACCTGCATACCTATCACAGAAACACTCACAGTAAACAGGAACAAAAATAATTTTAAATTCTAGCAGATATAATTTTATTTTAAAATTTATTTACTGTAGAATTTTGGTGTGTTTCTCATCATTTTTCATCACTTGATTTGATATGCATATTCGTCCATCTGTGTCTAGACAGCTTGTGATATTCACAGTGATACGCACATATTTAGAGGAGTGCTTTTGTAGAGGGAGCATACATGTAGGTGGAGTTCGACAATCCTCTGTCAAACACATTTATTGCATTCAAAATCTTATTATATGTTTGTTATCATCTAAAGGGGGAGTTTGTTGTATATAACAATTATATGATTGTTGTTTGATGGTACCAAACACACACAAACACACACACACACACATATATAATATGTTTCCAATTGTACTATTCGACTACATCATAGGCATAAATAAATATTTATATTTGAATAGTATTCTACTACATAAGAATTTAAATATTCAAACAGTATTTTATTGAAATATAATATTTATTTCAATAGTACAATCTTACAACTCCACTATTTATACATCTCACTATAATACAATACATTCAATTTCAATTTCATTTTCATTTGTTACATTAGTTCCTCACTACAACACTAAGTCACAAAGTTGTACAAACTCATATACATTCAGTGTCTCTCAGTCACTCATATACATACATTCACTCACTAACACTAAGTCTGTCTTCTGTTTACTTCTCAGTCAGTCACTCACCTGCATACTTATCACAGAAACACGCACATTAAATAGGAACAAAAATAATTTTAAATTCTAGCAAATATAATTTTATTTTAAAATTTATTTACCTTAGAATTCTGGTGTGTTTCTCATCATATTTCATGACTTGATTTGATATGCATATTCGTCCATCTGTGTCTAGACAGCTTGTGATATTCACAGTGATTCACTGTAAATACCACAAGGTAGACAGTGTCTCTAATGCTCACACACTCACATGCATACATATATTCTGCACATACACAATACATGTATACAAATACATGTGTATGTATGTACACATATATTTTATATAGGGGCAATATGGTCAATCATTGAACAACAGGGGACAAATATATCAAGTTTGACATGCTCAGGTGAAGCTTGACAACACAGACATGCTGCAAGTATCCATGAACACTGAAGTGCAACAAAACAGGAATGGCAACACATAAAATACAAACATATATACACACACACATACATATATGTGTGTATATATATACACACATACATACATATGTATGTATATGGGTGCATACGCATGAGCAAGGAGCAGTACAACAGTGTGCACAAGTATTTAGGCAAGCTCAAAGCATTTCCACCAAAATGAAATGATCCAAACTCGCCCTTACGGGAAAGACCGGAATGAGTTGAGAACATGACAAATCATAACGCAAACAGAAGAACATTTCATTGGTTATTACAAAAATTACATGAGAGCACAAGAATATTCCAGAGTATGAATAAATAATATACATCAGAAAAAATATCAGAGATTAAAATACATTACGTAGCAATGGAAAATAATACATAACACAATTGAAAGAAATACACGGACACAGAGCTTTCCGAGTATAGTTCCAGCTGTAAATCTAGGATCCTATGAATATAATATTTGCAAAACCCAACTACTAGCTGCCCATGTGGAAAACAGGGGCACCCAGAGTTTAGGTTAAAATAATAAACTCCACGTCAGTCATGTGACTGGTGTGAGAACTAAAACAATTATTTAAAACTTTACTTTTAAAATAAAGTAAATTAAGGGACTATGCCATATAACACAAAACGGGTTTCCTCCCAAGAATACCAGTGCATAAAACAAACAGCGCAACAATTTTTGGAAAAATGAAGCTATTATAAGACCCATGTCCCATCACACAATGCAACGTAAGCCGGACGATAGGGTTTTCCCTTATAATAGCCAAAATAAAAAGTTTAAATTGGTTCTGATTTTCCGGGTTGTTACAATGTCTCCCGTACAAAGGAGGTTATGGCGAAATTTTTCGAAAATTTAGGGTGTTAGCCAAATTTTTGGAAAATTTGAAAATTCTTAGAAACTAAAAAGTTGAAGAATGAAAGACGGAATGAAAGTTAAAGTTGATTAGTTAAATAAAACCAATTTAAAAATTTTATTTTAGCTATTTTAATGAATTTTGAATATTTAAATTGATTTATTTTAAATAAGAACGACTAAAAATTTATTTAAATCGAAGTTAGAATGAATAAATTTATTTTAATTATATAATGATCCTGAAATGGCGTGGTAGTTTGAAAATTTGATTTCAAATTTCAAATGAATGTACAGGATTCAAAATAAATTGGATTTCAGTAAAACCAAAAATATTTGAATTTGTTTGAAATTATCTTTCCATAGAATGTCAAAAATCCAGATTTCATAACGGAAAAAAAAGTTATGTCTAATAGAAAATTTAGAATAGTCGTTATGGAATTTAATATATTGCCCTTAAAAATAGAGATTTTTCAAATGACCTCCGTTTTCGACGTAACCACTTTTGTTTGAACCGGAATGTCAAATTATTGCTAGATTATAATTTTCATAATTTTTGGAATAATATGTGAGCGTAGTGAATTTAAACATGTTTGGTAATTTTAGTTTGAATTTAATCGACTGGAAAATGACCGTTTTGCATACGGTCTCCAAATTCGACGAAATTAATTTTGTTAGGACCATATCATTAACATATAGCTAAATTTATTTTTTTGGAATTTTTGGAGTCCGTATGTGGCCCCGGTAAATTAAAATGTACGTTAAATTCAATTTTGAACGTTATATTAATTTATATTTTAATTTTAACGAAAACTAATCGAAACAGTCAAAATGGCTTACGAAACATATTCCATTGTGTTCGGAATGAGGGTAATTAGCTAGGGGAGACAATCGTTGGGTCTCGTTTGGAGTTCGAATAAAAAGTCTACCCTTTTGGAGAGAGAAAATAATAAAATAATAATTATAAATACCCCCCTTCTTTTTTTCTTTCTCCTAAACCTAAATCGATTAGCCCCTTTTCAAAACCCGCCGCTCCCTCCAATCCTCTTCGCCGCCACCTGCGCTTACCCACTCCCACCGCCGCTCGACCTCCCCCGCCTCCCCCGCCTCCCCCTAGCGCCGCACCTCCCCCTCCGACCCCCTCTTCCTTCCTCCGTCCTCTGCTCCTCCCCCCTTCTTCAAACGGAAACCGCCGCAGCAAATCCGCCTGAGCTGCCACCGCCTGACCAACGCCTACCTCCGGACACCCATCGCCTGCAGCCGCCATCCCCCACCTCCGGTCAGATTCCGACGCTCCAAAACAGTGAGTTTTGTTTTTATTTTAGATTTTTTTATATCAAGCAGCTTAATTAATTTTGAAAATAAAAATTTGATTTCTGAAAGTAAATAACATGAATTTATTTTCTTATTTTTATATATGAATTCACCTTGGATTTATTTTCAGTTTTTAATGTAAAATAACATTGTTTTTAAAATATAAACATCGCATGAAAATATGATTTTTATTATATATAACATCGTTATAAAAATATGATTTTTATAATGTAAATGATGATAAAGATTTGATTTTTATTTATTTATAACAAGTATAAAAATTTGATTTTTATCTATATATAACAAGGCATAATTTTTATTTTTATTTTAAATATAAGACAAGGATTAAAAATGTGATTTTTATAATAAAGATTTGAAATAAAATTTGATTTTTATTATATAAGGAGCGTTATAAAAATACGATTTATCTATATAGTAGCATTGTAAAAATACGATTTTTAATGTATATATGGTGGCATTGTAAAAATGTGATTTTTAAATATAAATATCATTGATTAAAAATACGATTTTTAATATATAAACATCATATTAAAAATGTGATTTTTACTTTGAACAGCGTAAAAATGATTGTGTTGGAATTTCGGGAAAATCCAAACTGTTCAGAAATTCAGAAATTAAACTGGCGGAGTGGATCCCAAAGGTGAGAACTTCTCACACTAATTTTATTTTCTAGTTAAATATATATACTAGGATGCAGACAGTGCTTAGAAGCACCCGACACCTTTGTTTGAAACCATGGATGTTTGGTTGTTTGTTTTGATTAGCATGTAATCTTTATTTGAATTGATATGTAATTCAAATTATCATTAAAACATGTATTGACACCTATAAAAGGAAAGGATTAATTTATAAATAATTAAATCAAAAATGGGATGTTTAGTAATTACAATTAGGAATTGTAATTGTACTTATGACACGAGGTTAGGTTACATTGGTGGCGGAAGTCTGCCGGACCCGACCGGCATATCCAGCAGCCACTAATATTGAACCTAATGTGTGAGGTCTGAGTATGTAAATACAAATCGGGCTAAGACACGAGGTTAAGCCCAACTTGTAACACCCCAAATCTTGAATAATCAAATTAACTAAATTAAAGAATAATTAATCTCATATTTGAGAATTAAGCGAAACAGGTTGCGCCATTGTGTTCGTCTCGGAATTCTGGTTGAGATAGAGTCCAAGTTTGCGTAAACCGGATACCAGATGAAGGAGATATGGACGAACGAAGTTAGCAGAAAAACCAGAAAAATAAATAAATGCACTAGCGCACTTGGGAAGTGCGCCAGTACAAAAATACATTGGCGCACTTCCCAAGTGCGCCCAGGCCAAGCAGAAAGCCTGCACATCTTTCTGGTGCAATCTGATCCATATTGTGACTAATTGCTGAGTCCTTGCTGAGTCATTAGGGCTGAGGTGTCACCCTATCCTGACTGAGTGGTTTTGATTAACCCTAAGATCATCTGACGGCTATAATCAGATTAAAATTCTATATAAACATGGGTAGACTCAAACCCAAAAATCAAATTAAAATCTAAATCATGGCCGTCATGCTGTCATCTTGTAACCTAGAGTAGCCGCCACCAACTAGAGGGAAATCAAAGCTAAATCAATTTCAGAACTCAGATTTCAGAACTCAAGACCTTCTTTTTGTGAGTTTGATTTCTTTAAAAAGATAATTAATAATTTAACTGGATTGAGCTATGATTTGGATTATATGGTTATGTTGTGAATCATTGACCGTATGTTATTATCTATGTTGTAAATTCTATGATGTTATCATCTATGTTGTAAATTCTATGATGTTATTATCTATGTTGTAAAGCTATGATATTATCATCTATTTTGTAGATCTATGATTGGCTTATGTACAATCAATTCATAATGATGTTTCATATGATAGTTTGGTTATGGTGTTGGAACTAATTCATATGTTAAATCATATGTATGTATGCAAGTTTAGATGTTAATTTAGATATGAATCATATGCAAGTTAATGAGTAATCATATACAACCTTACATGTTTCATGACATCTATTTTATGTGTATATTGGATCTAAAGTTAGGCCATGACTTGTGTGAGTTTAGATGCAAGTTTACACTACAGTTTATGTTGCATAAATCACACATGCAAGTATGTATGTATATATATATATATATATATATATATATATATATATATATATATATATATTAGAGTGTGAATCATGTAATGTAAGATTGTAACTATTGCCTATGCGAGTTTACACCTTATGATTAGATCTATGACACCAATTGTCTATGCAAGTTTAGATGAATCAACTTGTTCACACATGCAAGTTCACCCCTTATGTTTAGATATATATGCCAATTTATGTTATGACTTTTTGTTCATAAGTTAGATCTAATCTATATTCTATGCGTGTTGTGATGTTTTCTCTTTATTCCATAAGTTAGACTATTTAAGTCTAACGTATATTTTATGTTAAACGAACGAACTTACAACGTGCGACAATGGGACAATATTAAAAGATTTAATATTGAGAATTGGCATAAATGCCTGAAATGTGATGTTAATGGGTATAATTTTATATACCATAAATAGATGGACATAATTGAGTCAATTTTGGACGTAGTTAAATTTGTAATTGATTGGCAATTCTAATAGGGAAATTAATTCAAATTGGGGGTAATTAATTAGGTGTAATTAACCGCCTAAGACAAAAGGTTAGACTCTTTTGTGGTGTAAGACTGCCCGGACCCGCCCGGCAAATCCAGCTGCCACAAATGCCAGTCTAATGTGGGAGGTCTTAGGAATAAACTAAATGTGTAAAATTTGTAAAGACACGAGGTTAGGTTCGTTTATGGTGTAAGACTGCCCGGACCCGCCCGGCAAATCCAGCTACCTCAAATGCCAGTCTAATGTGGGTGGTCTTTATAAGGTTACGGTCTTAATGAATTAAGAAACACTTAACCAGATAAACATGTAGTGGGACATGAGGGGTTAAGTGGGTGCCTTGGGTGGCATGTGAGATTAAGTGGGTGCCTTGGGTGGCTTGTGAAATACGATTAGGTGTCTCAATAATTAATTAATGATGATTAAAGACAAATATGGATGACAAACAGAAGTTTGGTTGAGTGAGTGATTCTCCGAGTAACGATATGATGTTGATCTCGGTCTTCGGGGTTGGTACTTAGGGAGTTATTCTCTTAACCAATGTATCTGTGGACTAAGAAGTACCTAATCATAAACTAAGTAAAAGGGTTAAGACCAGCTTAACCAATAAAATGATAAGTGGTGGGTTAAGTACAACTAAAGGGTAGGTGGGTAATATTAATATATATAGGCCCACAAACTTAACCATTAAATAAATATGATTAAATCAGTGGGAGGGTTAAGTACAACTGAAGGATAGGTGGGTAATATTAATATATATAGGCCCACAAACTTAACCGGATAAAAAGGGTTATGTAATTAAAGACACCTAATGGTATACATAACCGGGGCAAAATAGTAAAGTTATGTATTAAAGACACCCTTAGGGGTATGCATAACTAATGGGAATAGATAGAGTTATGTATTAAAGACACCTATAGGTAAGCATAACCGATAGGTAGATTAAGGGTTATATATTGAAGACACCTATAGGTACGCATAACCGATTGAGGGATATGTAATTAAAGACACCTTAGGGTATCCATAGTCAGTAGAAAACCTAGTGGGTATACAAGACATAGGGGAGAGCTTGTATCATGTAGTGTGGGACCCATTTCAGTCAGTAACCCGGGGGGGTATCAAAGTAAAGAACTCCGTACTAGGCGGGGAAGGGGCACGCTTACTGATTGATTGTAAGAGATCCAAAACGAGACGGATAGTGTGGGCGGCGCAAACCGACCGAGGATATGTGCGTGCATGGGCCGGGCAGAGGGGGACAAGACGACCGTGACACCAGTAGGTATAACTGTGCACACCTTGGATTGCCACTTTAGGGAAGTGATACCCCCTAGTTGTGGGACCAGCACAGGGTATCTACGAGTTAGGGAGCCGATCGAATGGGGAAGGTAGTGGGTACACCTAGAAGAGATAGGAGTAGACGACACCTATGAAGACAACTAGGAGTATAACTACCATATTATGAATAAATATTGTGATTAGAATGGGGAGGGTAGTGGGTGACATTAATGGACATGGGGTGTTACACGTGGTATCAGAGCTATGGTTACAAGAACAGATAAAAAGTTTTGAAAAGTGTTTCAAAAGTATTATTTTCCTAGAAAGTATTTTCAAAAACTTGTTTTAAAGAAGCTATTTTCAAGAAAAGTTTACTTTAAAAAGCATAATCCCCCCAATCCATACATCTCTCTTTCGCTTCCCTTGTTTTGAAACTCTTTCTTTTTCTTTTCAACATGTCCGGGGCATCTGAGATACCAAAGGGTGTTCATGTACCCGGTGGGTTTCGTCAATATCTCGAGGCTTGGTCCACTGCCGCGGGTCCAGCTAACGTTCCTCCTACTCCTACCCCAGCTCCAGTCATTCCTCCGCATGTAGATACTTTCTCTAAGATATGTTAAGACTTTCGTTCGATAGGTGGAAAATCATTTAGTGGGTCTGAAACGTTCATTGAAGCTAGAAATTGGTTGAAAGAAGTGGAGGATCTGCTTGGTATTTTCGATTTGGATGATTGTAAGAAGGTCCAACTGGCTACTTGGTTGATGAAGGACGAAGCTTCGTTTTGGTGGGAGGTCACTAATGGAGAGCGTCCAGTTGATACATGGCTGGATTTCAGACGTAGGTTTGAGGCAAAGTTTCTCTCACGGGCTGAAGAGAATCTATACATGGAAAGGATTTTGGCATTGAAGCAAGGGAATCTGTCAGTAAAAGAAACGTCAAAAAGTTCAATCAGTTGGCGAGATTTTGCTTGGACTTGGTGAATACACCCAAAAAGAAGGCCCTGAGATTTGTTAAGGGTTTGAACGAGCCACTTCATGGGTTAGCTATGACCAGCATCCCTATGGGGGCTACCTTTGAGAGACTACTTGACGTGGCGCTTATGCATGAAGAGGAGAAAGGCACCAATGCTAATAAAGCACCCGAGAAGAAAGGGGATCAAAAATCGCAACAGCAACAGCAGAACAAGAAGGGTGATAAAGACAACAATGGCAAGGGAAAGAAGAAGTGCTTTAATTGTGGGACACCAGGCCATCTGAGTAAAGACTGTAGGAAAAAGAAGAAGACCGGCTGTTTCCACTGTGGAGAGGCAGGTAATCTAGTCAAGGACTGCCCAAGGAAACAGGGACAAGGGTCTACCTCGGGAGGGCAGCTTCAGGCTCTTATGGCACCAGGGCAGGCAAGAGGGCAGGTCCAGGCTCTCGAGGCCCCACCGCTGCAAGAACGAGGTAGATCAATTTCCGTTGAAAGTTTATTTTTTCTGTTTGATCATCATGTTCGTACTTTGTTTGACTCTGGCATATCACACTCGTTTGTACCTGCTTCGTTAGTTGAAACACTACACCTAAATACTAGTCTAGTTTCGGATCCCATTGTAGTCTCAAATCCTATTGGTGGTTCGGCTCATCTTTCCATGATTTGTCGGGATTCGAGAGTGTCTATCTTGGGCGTTGGGTTTGAATGCAACGCCTTTGCTCTTGGTTTCATGGGCTACGGCTTGATTCTAGGTATGGATTGGCTAACTGGATACGGTGCCATCCTAGATTGTGAGAGAAGGGTAGTTAGATTTTTGACTCGTTGTGGAAAGACCCTTGATATTTCTTGTGACCCTAGAGGTCCAGTAATGCTTAGTTACCTAAAATCTCTTGATGTATCCAATGATGATTTGAAATCTGTTCGTGTGGTCCGTGAATATGGTAACGTCTTCAAAAAGGTTCGAGGTTTACCCCCGATGCATGAGATAGACTTTCGTATTTATCTTATAGACAATGCAAAACCAGTATCTCTGCCAGTACGCCACATGACTCCTCGTGAGAAGAGGATGCTTAATAAGCAAGTAGGGGAGTTGCTTGAGAAGGGTTTCATAAGACGTAGTATAACGGAGTGGGGTGCTCAATTGTTTGGTTGATTTGCTAGTATCATCTCACGTAGATTGTCCGAATTCGGAGGATATATTCCTTAGGTGCTTGTCTAATATTGGTTTAGGCCTTTGGGGCTTGTGCTTGGGGAATGTCGAGTTCGACTAGGATGGTTTGTGTGAGATAAATAGCTGTGGCGATTTTCATTGCATGATATCTTGGTTTTCTCGAGAAGTGATGTGCAGTCGTGACATGATAAGACCATTCGATGGTATAGGCTGCCTCGAGTTAGATTTAATAGGGTTATGAGATGACTCGAGTGGGATGTGAAGTAATAGATTGTTTACGACCCTATGTTGATGCCATTTTTTTTGAGGAAGAAGGCAGGATTCTTAGGACACGTGGCCTCTAAGTAAGGGATAGTTGTGGATCCCGCAAAGGTGGCGGCAGTCCAAGAATTGAAGGTTCCAAGAAAAGCAATGGAAATAAGAAGTTTTCTAGGAGAAGATTGGACAGATGGCGTATAGAGTAGAGTTGCCCGAGAGACCCAGTGGTGTACACGACGTATTCCGCGTATCACATTTGAGGAAGTGCTTGCATGAGACCGCGGAAGTGGTAGAGCCGAGCTTGCTTAGAAAGGTGGAGATAGAGCGTGATGCGATGATTCGACGAGCTCCTACATGCATTCTTGGGTCGGAGATTGAGAAGTTGAGGAATCGAGAGGTCAAGCTAGTCAAAGTGTAATGGGGAGATGATGAGAACGATGCAACTTGGGAAGCGGAAGAGAAGATGCGTTCATAGTACCCTTTTCTTTCGAGGGTATGTCTTTCAATTTCTCCTTTATCGCTTAGCTTGTACTTATTCTATCTTTAGTATGTCCTCTCGCTAGTATCTTTGACCTTTAGATAGGGTGGTCCTATGGTTGAAACATGTGTTTGAGACATGTTATGTATGATGGATGCATGTGGATGCAAGTGTTTGTTAGTGGTTGCTCGTGGATGCATATATACACACTTTAGGCACTAGATTAGCTCAGTCAGTTTCATAATGCATATTGCATATAAATGGATGTATTTAGTAAAATGAATGTGCGTTGAATGTGTGTATCATATGGATGTTGTATTTGAATGAATGGTTGTGCACACATGTAGCAATGATATGTATAGGGTTCCTTGCATACATGATGGATACATGGCACTATCATTATTTGCATTAAGGAGGTCGAATGAATCAGTAGACCGCCTGATTTTGCATTAGTATATGGGCATATACACACACTATGCATATGTACATGAAAAGCATTAGAAATCTTTTAAGGACCATGGTTGCTAGTGGTTGATGGTTGAGTAGATGGATGATTGGATGGTAGGATACGTTCTTCTTGACTTAGAGATTTCGAGGACGAAACCCTTTAAGTAGGGGAGAAAGCAACACCCTAAATTTTGAATAATCGAATTAACTAAATTAAAGAACAATTAATCTCAGATGTGAGAATTAAGGGAAACAGGTTGCGCCATTGTGTTCTCTTGGAATTCTGGTTGAGATAGAGTCTGAGTTTGCGTAAAACAGATACCGGATGAAGGAGATATGGACGAACGAAGTCAGGCGGAAAAACCAGAAAAAAATAAAAATAAATGCACTGGCGCACTTGGGAAGTGCGCTAGTACAAAAATACATTGGCGCACTTCCCAAGTGCGCCCAGGCCGAGTAGAAAGCCTGCACAGCTTTCTGGTGCAATCTGATCCATATTGTGACTCATTGCCGAGTCCTTCCTGACTCCTTGCTGAGTCATTAGGGCTGAGGTGTCACCCTATCCTGACTGAGTGGTTTTGATTAACCCTAAGATCATCTGACGGCTATAATCAAATTAAAATTCTATATAAACATGGGTAGACTCAAACCCTAAAATCAAATTAAAATCTAAATCATGGCCGTCATGCTGTCATCTTGTAACCTAGAGTAGCCGCCACCAACTAGAGGGAAATCAAAGCTAAATCAATTTCAGAACTCAGACTTCAGAACGCAAGACCTTCTTTTTGTGAGTTCGATTTCTTTAATAAGATAACTAACAATTTAATTGGATTGAGCTATGATTTGGATTATTTGGTTATGTTGTGAATCATTGACCGTATGTTATTATCTATGTTGTAAATTCTATTATGTTATCATCTATGTTGTAAATTCTATGATGTTATTATCTATGTTGTAAAGCTATGATGTTATCATCTACGTTGTAGATCTATGATTGGCTTATGTACAATCAATTCATAATGATGTTTCATATGATAGTTTGGTTATGTTGTTGGAACTAATTCATATGTTAAATCATATGTATGTATGTAAGTTTAGATGTTAATTTAGATATGAATCATATGCAAGTTAGTGAGAAATCATTTACAACCTTACATGTTTCATGACATCTATTTTATGTGTATATTGGATCTAAAGTTAGGCCATGACATGTGTGAGTTTAGATGCAAGTTTACACTACAGTTTATTTTGCATAAATCACACATGCAAGTATATATATATATGTGTGTATATATATATATATATATATATATATATATATTGGAGTGTGAATCATGTAATGTAAGATTGTAACTATTGCCTATGCAAGTTTACACCTTATGATTAGATCTATGACACCAATTGTCTATGCAAGTTTAGATGAAACAACTTGTTCACACATGCAAGTTCACCCCTTATGTTTAGATCTATATTCCAATTTATGTTATGACTTTTTGTTCATAAGTTACATCTAATCTATATTCTATGCATGTTGTGATGTTTTCTCTTTATTCCAAAAGTTAGACTATTCGAGTCTAACATATATTTTACCTTAAACGAACGAACGTACAGCGTGGGGCAATGGGACAATATTAAAAGATTTAATATTGAGTATTGGTATAAATGCCTTAAATGTGATGTTAATGGGTATAATTTTATATACCATAAATAGATGGACATAATTGAGTCAATTATGGACATAGTTAAATTTGTAATTGATTGGCAATTTGAATAGGGAAATTAATTCAAATTGGGGGTAATTAATTAGGTGTAATTAATCGCCTAAGTCACGAGGTTAGACTCTTTTGTGGTGTAAGACTGCCAGAACCCGCCCGGCAAATCCAGCTGCCACAAATGCCAGTCTAATGTGGGAGGTGTTAGGCATAAACTAAATGCGTAACAGTTGTAAAGACACGAGTTTAGGCTCGTTTGTGGTGTAAGACTGCCCGGACCCGCCCGGCAAATCCAGCTGCCACAAATGCCAATCTAATGTGGGAGGTCTTTATAAGGTTACGGTCTTAATGAATTAAGAAACACATAACCAGATAAACATGTAGTGGGACATGAGGGGTTAAGTGGGTGCCTTGGGTAGCATGTGAAATTAAGTGGGTGCCTTGGGTGGCATGTGAAATACGATTAGGTGTCTCAATAATTAATTAATGCTGATTAAAGACAAATATGGATGACAAACAGAAGTTTGGTTGAGCGACAGATTCTCTAAGTAACGATATGATGTTGATCTCGGTCTTCGGGGTTGGTACTTAGGGAGTTATTCTCTTAACCAATGTATCTGTGGACTAAGAAATACCTAATCATAAACTAAGTAAAAGGGTTAAGACCAGCTTAACCAATAAAATGATAAGTGATGGGTTAAGTACTACTGAAGGGTAGGTGGGTAATATTAATATATATAGGCCCACAAACTTAACTATTAAATAAATAGGATTAAATCAGTGGGAGGATTAAGTACAACTGAAGGGTAGGTGGGTAATATTATTATATATAGGCCCACAAACTTAACCGGATAAAAAGGGTTATGTAATTAAAGACACCTAACGGTATACATAACCGGGGAAAAATAGTAAAGTTATGTATTAAAGACACCGTTAGGGGTACGCATAACTAATGGGAATAGATAGAGTTATGTATTAAAGACACCTATAGGTAAGCATAACCGATAGGTAGATTAAGGGTTATGTATTAAAGACACCTATAGGTACGAATAACTGATTGAGGGCTATGTAATTAAAGACACCTTAGGGTGTACATAGTCAGTAGAAAACCTAATGGGGATACTAGACATAGGGGAGAGCTTGTATCATGTTATGTGGGACCCATTTCAGTCAGTAACCCGGAGGGGTATCAAAGTAAAGAACTCCGTACTAGGCGGGGAAGGGGCACGCTTACTGATTGATTGTAAGAGATCCAAAACGAAACGGATGGTGTGGGCGGCGCAAACCGACCGGGGACATGTCACATGTGCGTGCATGGGCCAGGCAGAGGGGGACAAGACGACCGTGACACCAGTAGGTATAACTGTGCACACCTTGGATTGCCATTTTAGGGAAGTGATACCCCCTAGTTGTGGGACCAGTACAGGGTATCTACGAGTTAGGGAGCCGATCGAACGAGGAAGGTAGTGGGTGCACCTAGAGGAGATAGGAGCAGACGGCACCTATGAAGACAACTAGGAGTATAACTACCATATTATGAATAAATATTGTGATTAGAATGGGGAGGGTAGTGGGTACACCTAGGGGAGATAGGGGCAAACGGCACCTATGAAGGCAACTAAGGGTACACGAACTGCCATTATCATTATTAAGTTCTGTAGGCGGGATCAACCATTAGGGTGACTAGTGGTGGTGCAGTATAGTAATTATCCTATAGTGATTAGGGGCACCTTTAACGTTATCTTTGATCGTCTTATTTCCTCGTTTTTTCTGTTATACCCAAAATTTTCACATTCATTATCCTTATTTTCCAGCTTATGCCTTATCCTAGTTATTTTGATAATTGTATTGTTAAAGTTATCGCACTCGCCAGACTTTATGTCTGACCCCTTTTCTTTCCACCTCTTTTCTTCCTTTCACCCCCTCAGGTTTGCAAGGAGGGAATACTACAGCTTAGTGCCGATTTCTTTCAGTTGCTTGAAGAGAGAAGATGTATCGCTTTGGACTCTCTCATCTTTATGGCTTTGTTTATGCTCAGTGGGGATTTATGCATTTATGTTATTTAAGTACTTGCTTCTTTATGTATTTTGAAGCTTTTGGAAAAGACTATTGATCATGTTGTAATGGTTTTGGAGACAACTTATGTAAACTCGTTGTTGAGTTATGAAGCAATAAAATAAGTCTTAACTTCCGCTGTGTTTATTTATTCTTGTAATTTATCTGTTCTATACAATAATAACGCTTCATGGACATTGATGCATTCCCTTTGTGAGTGACATTAATGGACATGGGGTGTTACACAACTATGTAATAAGACGCCCGAAACCAACCGGCATATCCAGCATCCACATGTTGTAGGCCTAATGTGAGAGGTCTAGCCCATTATAAACCATAAATGGACATGGTAATAAATTGAACTACTTAACCAAATCTAATCCATATGTATTGTGTGAACTTAGAATTAAGTTTAGGTTAAGTAAACTTGATTAAGCAAAGTGGGAGGGTTAAGTAAATCTTGGGTAGGTGGATAATATTAGTATATATAGGCCCACAAACATAACCATTAAATAAACATGCTTGAATCAGTGGGAGGATTAAGTACATCTTGGGTTGGTGGGTAATATTTGTATATATAGGCCCACAAGCTTAACCATTATAGAGTTATGTAATTAAAGATCACCCTTTAGGGTATACATAACTGGTATAGGGCTATGTAATTAAAGATCACCCTTAAGGGTATACATAGTCAGTGGAAAGCATAGTGGGGATACAAGACAAAGGGGAGAGCTTGTATCATATTGTGTGGGAGTTATGCAATTAAAGATCACCTTTTAGGGTATACATAACTAGTATATGGCTATGTAATTAAAGATCACCCTTTTAGGGTATACGTAGTCAGTGGAAAACCTAGTGGGGATACAAGACAAAGGGGATAGCTTGTATCATATTGTGTGGGACCCATTTCAGTCAGTAACCCAAAGTGGTATCAAGTAAAGACCTCCGTACTAGGCGGAGGAGGGGCATGCTTACTAATTGATTATAAGAGATCCAAAACGTGACGGGTGGTATAGGCAACACAAACCGATCGGGGACATGTGCGTGCATGGGCCAGGAAGAGGGGGACAAGACGACCGTGTAACACCCCACACCCGCTATGGTCACTCACTAAGGGAATGCCATAGCATCGGTGGAGTATTTTAGTGAATATAGAACAGAAAAATTACAACAAGACAGATATAAGTAGTACTTGAAATTTTAAAACATCATCTCATAACAGCGGAAATAAACATGTCTGGTTACATCATAAAACCACAATAAAGGTCAAGTACAATATCCATCAATATAAAGAAGTACATAATCCCACTCTCAATACAATAGCCAGAACGAAAGGAAAGATAACTGGATAATTGGAGCTTTACATCTACCCAAGCTCCTCAAGACTGGAACAGCAATCCGATCAAGCTCTACTACTGCCAGGATCCACCGTAGGACCTGAGGGTTGGGAAAAAGATAGAAACAACGGGGTCAGACATAAGCCTGAGTGAGCCCTATAACCTTAACAATACAATTATTAAAGTAATTAGGGTATGACATGAACTCGGTACGGTACCTTTGGGGATAATAACTACACTAAGTAGCCAACAACATAGGATGAACTAAGATAACCGTCAGGACGCATCTACCCACCCAAGGATAATTACTAACTGCACCACACCAGTCATTCCTACTTAAAGGTTGATCCCTTCCAAGGACTTAGAAAATTTCCCCAATAATTTCATGTACTCCTAGCTCACTACATAGGTGCCGTCTGCCCCTATCTCCACTAGGTGTACTCAGTAATTCTTACCCAGTAGTTTCGTGTACCCCTACATAGGTGCCGTCTGCCCCTATCTTCACTAGGTGTACCCACTACTCCCCATCGATCGGCTCCCTACCGTAGATACCCGTGCTGGTCCCACAGTGGGGTGTATCACTCCCCTAAAGTGGCTACCCAATACTAACGGTGCACGGCTTTATATCTACACGATGCAACAACGGCTTATCTACCAGCCCGGGCCCACACACGCATATGAAGCCCGTTGGACTTGCGTTGCCACCGCTAACCCGTTTTGGCCTCTTATAATCAAGCCCAATATGCGTGTCCCGTCACTCGACATGGGTCGAGCCCACAAAGATACGTTTGGGATATTGGTTGAAATGGGCCCCCACAAGCTACCCACTTAAGCTTGTCCTATATCTAGTGTATCCCACTTAACCCTTTAATCATGTTTAGTTACATGTTTCCACTTGGTTAAGTATTCTAATCGTATTTTCTATTGCCACCCAAGGCAACCCACTAGATTCCACATGCCACCCAAGGCAACCACAAAATTTCCTCATGCCACCCAAGGCACCCACTTAACCCCTCATGTCCCACTACATGCTATTATGGTTAAGTGTTTCTTAATTAATTAAGACCGTGATCTCCCATAAAGACCTCCCACATTAGACTGGCTGTTATGACCGCCTGGTTAAGCCGGTAGAATCCGGGCAGTCTTACGTCATAACAGAGTCTAACCTCGTGTCTTTACCTTAATCACGTATTTAATTTATGGCTAAGACCTCTCACATTGGGCTGACATTTGTAGCAACTGGTTAAGCCGGTCGGGTCCGGGCAGTTTTACACTACAAATGAGTCCAACCTCGTGTCTTAGTCGATTAATTACACCTAATTAATCACCCCCCCATATTAATTATCCCTAATTAATATCAAGTTTACCATAACATGGGTAGACCTAACTAAATAGGTAAATTCCCATGGGGTAGACCTAACTCAATAGGTAAATTCCCACTTATGGTAATTTATTTTTACGGTATGCTTAATCATACCCAACCATTCATTTATTAACATATTTACCCACCCCATCGTTCCCCACGTAAATCGTTCTCATTTCATAACATAATAAAAGGGGAAGATCCATCACACACATCATGGGTTTAGCATATAACTTTGTCATGGGTTAAGAGGATGTCAACTTGCATATATGAACACATATTAACCCAACTTGCTCTTAAGCATCTACATAACTTGCATAATTATTCACATGACCTCATAAGCATGCATAACATGGTAATCTTGCATTTGAGCATACACTTAACTTGCATATTTATTCACATAACTTCATATGCATGCATAACATATTAATCTTGCATTTAAACATACACATAACTTGCATCATCATTCACATAACTTCATATGCATGCATAACATGTTAATCTTGCATTTAAACATACACATAACTTGCATCATCATTCACATAACTTCATATGCATGCATAACATGTTAATCTTGCATTTAAACATACACATAACTTGCATCATCATTCACATAACTTCATATGCATGCATAACATGTTAATCTTGCATTTAAACATACACATAACTTGCATCATCATTCACATAACTTCATATGCATGCATAACATGTTGCATAATAGATCAATGTCCAACTTAGTGTTTTGCATCATAATCATCATGAAACATAGCACCAAACTTGCATAAAGATATAACATTAAACTTGCATAAAAATGTCATGAACACATACACTAAACTTGCATGACATAGAGCATATAACTTGCAAAACACATGACATATACAATATTAAGCTTGCATAAACACATTGATCCACAAACATAACCATACATCATCATATCCTATCTTAATCAATTTAACAATTGATTATTAAGGGGATAGAAGCTCACCAAAACACAATTAGCAAGCTAATGAAGAAGATTAAGATACTTAGAATGGATTAGAGAATGATTTGAGATGGATTTGCTTGCAACTCCTTCATGAACTAGTGGAGGCCATGCTCAAATTTCATTTTGCCATAGTTTAGTTACAAGACTTAATTATGAATGAATTATGGTAGGGTTGGGGTCTTATTTATAGGATTAGGTGAGTGTTTTAGGCCCTTAGATTAACCCTAGATTAGGTTAGGACCCTTAGATTTAGGAAATCTCTAGAACCAGCCCTCCTAGCCAGCCTGAAACCCAACCTGGTGCAACCTGGTGCACCCAGGTTCACAGGGCGCCTGGACCCTGTCGACAGGCATGTCGACACCCCTGTCGACAGGCCTGTCGACAGCCCTGTCGACATGGGCTGGGCGGGAAACTTCCCGCCTGACCCCGCCTGGCCCATTCCAAATTTGAATATTTTAAATTTTTAAGTCTGTTTTAGTTTTGAATTTTCTGCAAACTTCATCGGGCCATAACTGGGCCATACGGACTCCGATTTTCGAAAACTCGGACTCTATTTCGCGTATTTTTCCGAGACGAACGTAATGACGCAGCCCGTTTCCCCTAATTCCCACATCTGAGATTATTTATCCTGTAATCAGTGAATTTTTAGTATTAACTAAAATTCGGGGTGTTACATTCTCCCCTCCTTAAAGGATTTTCGTCCCCGAAATCTCTAAGCTAAGGAGAATGCATATCCTACCATCCAAACAACCATCTACTCAAATCATCAACCACGGGCATCCATTGTCCTTAAACAGTTTCTAATGATGTATGAGCATATGCAAACAGTGTGTGTATATGTTCCCTATCTAATGTATGAACATATGCAAACCATGATAGTGCCATGCATCCATTATGTATGCGAGAAAACCCTATCGACACATACAATATCTACATGAGTGCACAATCATTCACCAAAATGCATCATCCACGTGATAACACAACTATTATACATCCACAAATATATTTTCCTACACATAATTTTATGCAATATGCAATATGAAGTGACTGAGCCGATCTAGTGCCTAGAGTGTGTGTATATGCATCCACAAGCAACCACTAGCAAACACTTGCATCCACTTGCATCCATCAACCATAACATGTCTCAAACACATGTTTCAACCATAGGTTTACCCTATCTAAAGGTCAAAGGTACTAACGAGAGGACATACCAAAGATAAGATAAGTACTAGACAAACGATAAAGGAGAAAGTAAAGACATACCCTCAAAAAGAAATGGGTACAATGAACGCATCTTCGCTTCCGTCTCCCAAGTTGCGTTGCTCTCATCTTCTCCCCATTGCACCTTGACTAGTTGAACCTCTCTGTTTCTTAACTTCCTAGTCTCTGACCCAAGGATGCAAGTAGGAGCTCGTCTAATAGTCGCATCACGCTCTATCTCCATATCTCTAAGCAAGCTCGGCTCTACCACCTCTGCAGTCTCATGTAAGCATTTCCTCAGATGTGATACATGGAATACATCATGAACACCGCTAAGTCTGTCGGGCAACTCCACCCTATATGCCATCCGTCCAATCCTTTCCTTGATAGGAAACGGCCCAACAAACCTTGGTGCTAACTTCCCAACGGATCCGAAGCGAACAACATTTCTCAACGGAGATACCTTAACAAAAACCATATCCCCAACCTCAAACTCAAGATCCGTCCTTCTCTTGTCCGCATAAGATTTTTGCCTATCCTGCGCTGCTTTCATTCTTCTTCGAATCAGATCGATCTTCTCTGAAGTCTCCCTAACCATATCAGGCCCAAGCAAAATCTTATCCGTAGATTCCCACCAACATGTAGGGGATCGACAAGGCCTTCCATAGAGAGCTTCGAAAGGAGCCATACCAATACTGGACTGAAAGCTGTTATTATATGCGAACTCCACCAATGGAAGATGCTCTTCCCATGTACCTCCAAAATCTAAGATACAAAGTCTCAAAAGGTCTTCTAGAACACGATTCACCCTCTCAGTCTGGCCGTCTGTCTGAGGATGATATGCGGTGCTCAGACACAATTGAGTCCCCACTGCCTCTTGCAAACTTCTCCAGAACTCACTAGTGAAGATAGGATCTCGATCACTCACTATGCTAGAGGGTACCCCATGCAATCGAACTATCTCTCGAAGATATACTGAAGCTAGCCATGGAGCGGTCCTCTTGCTCTTCACAGGTATGAAATGGGCGCTCTTAGTAAGTCTATCTACCACCACCCAAATTCCTGTATTACCCTTCCTCGATCTGGGTAACCCGTCAATAAAATCCATCGAGACGCTATCCCACTTCCATTGCGGAACTTCCAATGGGTGAAGCAACCCACCTGGTTTCTTTTGCTCCGCCTTCACCTGCTGACATACCAAGCATCGAGCTACATATTCGGCCACATCTTTCTTCATACCGGCCCAGAAGAAAACCCTCTTCATATCTTGGTACATCTTATCCCCACCGGGATGAATGGTCATCCTAGAACGGTGTGCATCATCAAGAATAACCTTCCTCAACCCTTCATCTTGCGGTACACAAAGTCTACCATCTCTACGCAAGCACCCCCTATCGTCTAGGGTGTACCTACTCAAATGGCTGGACGACTCCCCCCTTATGAGCTTCTCTATCAACTCAACCAACCGTGGGTCGTCCCTCTGGGCTTCCCCAATCCGCCCCAAAAGAGTAGGCCTAACTTCCAAGGAAGCTAGCAAACCGGGTACATAATCAATGGAAGGTCTGAAATCAAACATCGAGATAAATTCCAAGCTTTGCCGTTCCACGAACAATGGACTCAAAGACAACCTCTTTCTGCTCAAGGCGTCCGCCACCACGTTACCCTTGCCGGGGGTATACGCTATCTCGAAATCATAAGATGCTAGGAACTCCATCCACCTTTGCTGTCTTAAGTTTAGATCCTTTTGAGAGAACAGGTACTTCAAAGATTTATGGTCAGTGAACAACTCGAATCTCTCACCCAGAAGATAATGGCGCCAAATCTTAAGCGCAAAAACAATAGCGGCCAGCTCGAGATCATGGGTAGGGTAATTTTTCTCATGTGCCCTCAACTGCCTTCCACCATAGGCTATTACCCTTCCCTCTTGCATTAAGACTGCGCCAAGTCCTGTCCCACAGGCATCGGTATAGACAACAAATGGCTTGCTCCCATCTGGCAATACTAAAACTGGAGCCGTGGTTAAAGCTCTCTTTAACCGTCGGAACGCATCATCACAATCTACGTCCCATGTGAAAACAAGATTCTTCTTTGTTAAGCGGGTTAATGGGGCTGATATCTTCGCGAAGTCTTTAATAAACTTTCTATAATATCCTGCCAACCCCAAGAAACTTCTTACTTCGGTAGCATTCTTCGGAACCTTCCAATCCTGAATTGATACTACCTTCGCGGGATCCACAGCTATTCCTTCCTTGGAGACCACATGCCCCAAGAACCGCACTTCCCTCCTCCAAAAGTGACATTTAGAGAATTTAGCCTTAAGGCTATGCGCTCGAAGAGTCTTCAATACTTCCCCAAGATGTAGGGCATGCTCTTCTTCACTCTTAGAGAATACTAAGATATCATCCACAAAGACCACCACGAATTTATTAAGGAACTCCCTGAACACCATACTCATCAAATCAACGAAATATGCAGGGGCGTTCGTCAACCCAAATGGCATCACCAGCCACTCATAGAAACCATCCGGAGTCCTAAAGGCAGTCTTGTCTATGCTATCCTCAGCCACCCTTAACTGATGAAACCCCGTGGCCAAGTCCAACTGAGAAAATACTGAAGCGCCAACCAACTGATCGAAAAGATCATCAATCCTCGGCAATGGGTGTCTATTCTTCTTTGTGAGCTTGTTGAGTTCTCTATAGTCTACACAAAGTCTGAGAGACCCATCTGCCTTCGTAGCAAATACTACTGGAGCACCCCACTCTGATATGCTCCGTCTTATGAACCCCTTCTCAAGCAACTCCCCTACTTGCTTATGGAGTTCCCTCCTCTCACGAGGAGCCATGTGGCGCACTGGTAAAGATACAGGTTTAGCATTATCCACCAAATATATTCGGAAGTCAATCTCCCGCTTCGGAGGTAAGCCCTTCACCTCCTCAAACACATCCGGATATTCCCGGACCACTCTCATAGATTGCAAACTCTCGACCGAAGCGTCAAGCGATTCAAGATAACTTAGCATAACAGAGTCCATGGGATTACAAGAAATCTCGAGAGTGTTACCCAAGCGGGTCATGAGCCTAACAACTCTCCTTTCGCAATCAAGAACGGCACCATTACTGGATAACCAGTCCATGCCCAAAATCAACCCATAGCCCGTGAAGCCCAACACAAAAGCATCACATCTAAACTCAATGCTAAGTATAGAAATCTTCAAACCCAAACATATCATGGACAAATAAGTGGAGCCCCCAATTGGGTTTGAAACAACCAAGGGATCATCTACCAGACTGGTGTCTAGGTGCAGTGACTCAACTAATGATGATGAAATAAACGAATGCGATGCGCCTGAATCAAACAATGTACGGACAGGATGGTCAAATAGAAAAACCAGACTTTCAACAGAAATAGTTCTACCTCTCTCCTGAATTGGTGGAACCGCGAGAGCCTGTACTTGCCCCCTAGCCTGACCCGGTGCCATAAGAGCTTGCACCTGTCCTCCTGAGGTAGATCCCGTCCTTTGCCCCTTCTTAGGGCAATCCTTCACTAAGTGCCCTGCTTCGCCACAATGGAAGCAACCGGTCTTCTTCTTCTTGCGACAATCCTTGCTTAGGTGGCCAGGTGTCCCACAATTGAAACACTTCTTCTTCTTGCCCTTGCCACCGTTGCCTTTCCCACCTTTGCTTTGCTGTTGTTGAGGTCTCTTTTGATCTCCCTTCTTCTCGGGTGCCTTATTAGCATTAGGACCCTTCTCTTCCTCAAACATGAGTGCCATGTCAACTAGCTTCTCAAAGGTGGCCCCCATAGGGATGTGAGTCATAGCCAACCCATGCATAGGTTCATTCAAGCCTTTCACAAACCTCAAAGCCTTCTTCTCCGGTGTATTCACCATGTCTAGGCCAAACCTTGCCAATTGATTAAACTTGTTAACGTATTCCTTCACCGAAAGATTTCCTTGCTTTAGAGTCAAGAATCTTTCCATATACAAGTTCTCCTCCGCCCTTGAGAGAAACTTTGCCACAAATCTTTGCTTAAAATCCGCCCAAGAGTCAACGGGGCGTTCTCCATTAGTAACCTCCCACCAGAATGAGGCCTCTCCCTTCATTAACCAAGCAGCCAACTTGACTTTCTTCCCTTCTTCCATCTCAAAGATATCTATCAACTCTTCCACCTCCTTAAGCCAATCTCTAGCCTCCACAAAGGTTTCAGATCCTTGAAAAGGTTTCCCTCCCATAGCTTTAAATTCCTTGCAAGTCCTAGCAAAAGTATCCGTGCGAGGAGGAGGGGGAGGAGGAAGATCGGGTGCTACGGTTGGTGGAGGAATATTCGTTGGACCCGCAGTGGTGGCCCTAGCCTCCATCAATCTCCTATACCATACTGGTACCGTCACACCCTCCGGAAAGTTAAGATCCTCAGCCATGCTGAAACGAAAAAGGAAAGATTCAAAACGGAGAATTCGAAGGACATAGATATGGCTATTGGGGATTATGCTTTTCTTTCAAAAACTTTTCTCTTAAAAGACATGTTTTTGAAAATATCTTTTCCAAAAATGTTTTAGAAAAATAGTTTTCTAAAAATTTTATCTGTTCCGGTAACCTTTGCTCTGATACCACGTGTAACACCCCACACCCGCTATGGTCACTCACTAAGGGAATGCCATAGCATCGGTGGAGTATTTTAGTGAATATAGAACAAAAAAATTACAACAAGACAGATATAAGTAGTACTTGAAATTTTAAAACATCATCTCATAACAGCGGAAATAAACATGTCTGGTTACATCATAAAACCACAATAAAGGTCAAGTACAATATCCATCAATATAAAGAAGTACATAATCCCACTCTCAATACAATAGCCAGAACGAAAGGAAAGATAACTGGATAATTGGAGCTTTACATCTACCCAAGCTCCTCAAGACTGGAACAGCAATCCGATCAAGCTCTACTACTGCCAGGATCCACCGTAGGACCTGAGGGTTGGGAAAAAGATAGAAACAACGGGGTCAGACATAAGCCTGAGTGAGCCCTATAACCTTAACAATACAATTATTAAAGTAATTAGGGTATGACATGAACTCGGTACGGTACCTTTGGGGATAATAACTACACTAAGTAGCCAACAACATAGGATGAACTAAGATAACCGTCAGGACGCATCTACCCACCCAAGGATAATTACTAACTGCACCACACCAGTCATTCCTACTTAAAGGTTGATCCCTTCCAAGGACTTAGAAAATTTCCCCAATAATTTCATGTACTCCTAGCTCACTACATAGGTGCCGTCTGCCCCTATCTCCACTAGGTGTACTCAGTAATTCTTACCCAGTAGTTTCGTGTACCCCTACATAGGTGCCGTCTGCCCCTATCTTCACTAGGTGTACCCACTACTCCCCATCGATCGGCTCCCTACCGTAGATACCCGTGCTGGTCCCACAGTGGGGTGTATCACTCCCCTAAAGTGGCTACCCAATACTAACGGTGCACGGCTTTATATCTACACGATGCAACAACGGCTTATCTACCAGCCCGGGCCCACACACGCATATGAAGCCCGTTGGACTTGCGTTGCCACCGCTAACCCGTTTTGGCCTCTTATAATCAAGCCCAATATGCGTGTCCCGTCACTCGACATGGGTCGAGCCCACAAAGATACGTTTGGGATATTGGTTGAAATGGGCCCCCACAAGCTACCCACTTAAGCTTGTCCTATATCTAGTGTATCCCACTTAACCCTTTAATCATGTTTAGTTACATGTTTCCACTTGGTTAAGTATTCTAATCGTATTTTCTATTGCCACCCAAGGCAACCCACTAGATTCCACATGCCACCCAAGGCAACCACAAAATTTCCTCATGCCACCCAAGGCACCCACTTAACCCCTCATGTCCCACTACATGCTATTATGGTTAAGTGTTTCTTAATTAATTAAGACCGTGATCTCCCATAAAGACCTCCCACATTAGACTGGCTGTTATGACCGCCTGGTTAAGCCGGTAGAATCCGGGCAGTCTTACGTCATAACAGAGTCTAACCTCGTGTCTTTACCTTAATCACGTATTTAATTTATGGCTAAGACCTCTCACATTGGGCTGACATTTGTAGCAACTGGTTAAGCCGGTCGGGTCCGGGCAGTTTTACACTACAAATGAGTCCAACCTCGTGTCTTAGTCGATTAATTACACCTAATTAATCACCCCCCCATATTAATTATCCCTAATTAATATCAAGTTTACCATAACATGGGTAGACCTAACTCAATAGGTAAATTCCCATGGGGTAGACCTAACTCAATAGGTAAATTCCCACTTATGGTAATTTATTTTTACGGTATGCTTAATCATACCCAACCATTCATTTATTAACATATTTACCCACCCCATCGTTCCCCACGTAAATCGTTCTCATTTCATAACATAATAAAAGGGGAAGATCCATCACACACATCATGGGTTTAGCATATAACTTTGTCATGGGTTAAGAGGATGTCAACTTGCATATATGAACACATATTAACCCAACTTGCTCTTAAGCATCTACATAACTTGCATAATTATTCACATGACCTCATAAGCATGCATAACATGGTAATCTTGCATTTGAGCATACACTTAACTTGCATATTTATTCACATAACTTCATATGCATGCATAACATATTAATCTTGCATTTAAACATACACATAACTTGCATCATCATTCACATAACTTCATATGCATGCATAACATGTTAATCTTGCATTTAAACATACACATAACTTGCATCATCATTCACATAACTTCATATGCATGCATAACATGTTAATCTTGCATTTAAACATACACATAACTTGCATCATCATTCACATAACTTCATATGCATGCATAACATGTTAATCTTGCATTTAAACATACACATAACTTGCATCATCATTCACATAACTTCATATGCATGCATAACATGTTGCATAATAGATCAATGTCCAACTTAGTGTTTTGCATCATAATCATCATGAAACATAGCACCAAACTTGCATAAAGATATAACATTAAACTTGCATAAAAATGTCATGAACACATACACTAAACTTGCATGACATAGAGCATATAACTTGCAAAACACATGACATATACAATATTAAGCTTGCATAAACACATTGATCCACAAACATAACCATACATCATCATATCCTATCTTAATCAATTTAACAATTGATTATTAAGGGGATAGAAGCTCACCAAAACACAATTAGCAAGCTAATGAAGAAGATTAAGATACTTAGAATGGATTAGAGAATGATTTGAGATGGATTTGCTTGCAACTCCTTCATGAACTAGTGGAGGCCATGCTCAAATTTCATTTTGCCATAGTTTAGTTACAAGACTTAATTATGAATGAATTAGGGTAGGGTTGGGGTCTTATTTATAGGATTAGGTGAGTGTTTTAGGCCCTTAGATTAACCCTAGATTAGGTTAGGACCCTTAGATTTAGGAAATCTCTAGAACCAACCCTCCTAGCCAGCCTGAAACCCAACCTGGTGCAACCTGGTGCACCCAGGTTCACAGGGCGCCTGGACCCTGTCGACAGGCAAGTCGACAGGCATGTCGACACCCCTGTCGACAGGCCTGTCGACAGCCCTGTCGACATGGGCTGGGCGGGAAACTTCCCGCCTGACCCCGCCTGGCCCATTCCAAATTTGAATATTTTAAATTTTTAAGTCTGTTTTAGTTTTGAATTTTCTGCAAACTTCATCGGGCCATAACTGGGCCATACGGACTCCGATTTTCGAAAACTCGGACTCTATTTCGCGTATTTTTCCGAGACGAACGTAGTGACGCAGCCCGTTTCCCCTAATTCCCACATCTGAGATTATTTATCCTGTAATCAGTGAATTTTTAGTATTAACTAAAATTCGGGGTGTTACAGACCGTGACACCAATAGGTATGCCTGTGCACATCTTGGGTTGCCACTTTAGGGAAGTGATACCCCTTACTATGGGGCCATCACAAGATATCTACATAGTAGGGAGCCGATCGATTAGGTAGTGGTTAGGGTATACTCTGTTGTATGCCCTAAGTCTACCAACTTATAGTGGAAGAGATCATCTCATCTTGATTATACTAGTAATGGTGCAGAAGAATCATTAGAAGAATTTACACCTTAACCTATCTGCCGTGTCACACCTATTATTGTATGGTTTCCATTATCCACTTTATATGCCTATCATGTTACTTTTATTTATTTACTAGCTAAAAGTAACTAGACTTGCCAGACTTTATGTCTGACCCTTTTGTTTCTCCTTCTTTCTTCTGTTTCCCCCTCCCCTCAAGTTCTCAAGGGAGGAAATTCTCAGGCTTAGTTAGGATTCTTTTATCATCTTTCTTGGAGCTTCTAGATGTATTGCTCAAGGTTCTATTTTTGCTACTATGGCTTATGATTTAAGGATTATGATTTCTTTATTATTGTACTATGATATTTAAAGTACAAGACAGAAGTTTTAATGATGAACAGAGTTTATGTATTTTTCAAACATATGGTGTAACCATGCTTTATGATTAATAAAAGTTTTTTTTATTCCGCTGCAAAAAAATTTATATCTATCTTATAATGTTTCTGTTCTGTTTACTAAACGCTTCGCAAAATTTAATGCATTCCCTTTGTGAGTCACATTAACGGACGTGAGGCGTCACATTGAACCTTTAAATAAAATCAAGGATTCAACTATTAAATTTTATCCATAATAACTTAAAGTTGGTTATTCCAAATGCACATACAAATTGATAATTTTCATCATTTTCAATCACAATTCAACAAATTCTAAATTGTTATTTATCACAAATAAATATTTAAATCATTCATTAAAACATCATAAATTTTTATTTAAAAGCCATTTTAAATTCAATAATTAAATTTAATTCAATAGCTTAAATGGTCGAAATTTTAAGGGATGTTACACGAATCACCCGTTGGACCATCCGAAGGTCCTTTTCAACGTTCTACCCTATCACGTGTCATCAAACTTGAAGAGAAGATGGAATATTCTCTTCAAATGCTTGTTGAAATACAAGTGCTTCAAATTCGGATGAGCCAAGAGCAAAATAGATAAGGAAAAGTGATGGGGAGTCTTCTTAAATTTGTGATGGATAATCAGGCGAATCCAATTATCATCAAAGATGATAATCAAGCCATAGAAGAAGAGGAACCAGAGGAGGAACTAGAAGAGGAGGAGGAAGAAATAATGGAGGAAGAGGAACCTAAGGAGATTCAACAAGTAGTTATGGAAGAAGACGATCAAGTTGTATGTGTGGGAGAGCTCTTGTTCGATCAAAATGGAAATGTGATTGAACAAAATGGGGATTTTTGTCTCCATTACCCAAATTGTACAAACCATAGGTCTTCTATCATCAAAAATAATTAGGATTTAGGCTTTTCCTTTCTTTACGATGTATTACGTTTATAGTATTACGTGAAATATCGCTTGTAAATACTAAGTTTAATATAATGATTGTTTTGTTTATTATAAGTATTCTATTACTTTGTTATATAAGTAAGAATTTAAAGGAAGTCATATACATTAAACATTATAATAAGTTATACATTTATAAATCTTAGTCTAGAATAATATAGTTTAGATAGATATTGAATCTAGGGGGAGTGCTTTACTTTAGTATAGAAATTATTTAGATAATTATAGGATTTAGAGGAAGTATTTTTTAGAATTTCTTTTTGATAATGTCAAAGGGGGAGAAATTATAAAATATAGAATTAGTTTATATGATCATATAGACAAAGGGAGTATTAAAAGGATCATCATCAACAGGTATGTACAGGTATGATATTTTGTAAACTAAGGTTGTCATCATCAAAAACTGGTAGATTGTTGGAGAATGGAGTTTTGATCACAACAGCCTTATTTCAATATTAATTGATTATAAAATATATTCTAACACCTTTATCTAATATATATATATATGTATATATATATATATATGTACATATGCAGGATTTATAGTCAGGAATTAATATTGAAGACTGTATAGTTTAATAGCTTCTAGAGATTTAGAATTCATAGATGATTCAAGACTCATGAGTAATCAAGATTTCAAGAGTTAAAGATAAATATAGTAATATTGTCTAGTTTACGTAAGACACTGTATAACACTCCAGGTTCAAATCCAAATTCTGATTTTCAATTTCTAATTTCAAATCTATCTTTAATCTTATTAAGTTTCTCTATTTTATTTTTTCTATTTAACTTTACTTTTTATTTTAAACTCAAGTTTTATAGTTTATAAGTTTATTTATTTATACTTTAATATACCTATATTTATATAGGTTTAAATTTTATAATTTTATAAATATGTTCATATATTTTATATTTATTTTTTCATATGATTTTCTACTTTATAATATTCATTTATAACACTATGTTTTAATTCAAGAATTTCCAGAATTATATATATATATATTAAAACACTTCAAAAATGCTGAAATCTCAATTTTGTGAAGGGTTATGTCGACATACATAAGTTGATATGTCGATTTATTACTGTCATATTTTTTATTTTCAAAGGAAGTGTTATTTCACTATTTTTAACGTTTCAGAAGCGTTGCAACCTTTAAAATCTTATAAATAGGGGCTAATTTCGAAAAAAAATCATTCTACTTCTCCATCTTCATCCTCTTTCATTACACCATTAATATTTCATACTTTTATGATTTCTAAACTTATACTGTGCCGAATTCATTTCTATTTATATAAAACTTTTTCTCTTCTCATTCTCTACTCATTACTCTCTGAATCGAAGTGCTATTAAAGAGTTATAGGGAAGTTGTAATTGTTTGGGAAAAAGGTGTGTCCTTGTAGCCTTGAAATCAAGGAAATGGAGCGGTGTTAACTTGTAGCTGGGAAATCAAGGGAATATACTTGATTAAGGATGTTCGGAATCGGTGGTAACCTTATGACCGTGAAATCAAGGGGTTGTACTTGGATATTGATATAGTAATAAAACTCTGCGTAATTTAGCATTGCATGGGTCTAGACATAGGAGTAGTCTGAACCAGTATAAAGTCCGGTATGTTCTTTCCTTTTCTTCATTTTTATCTTTGTGTTTGTTTTGATTCTGTGTCTATGATTATTTCTGTGGTGTGTGATTCATATAGTAGATCATAAAAGATTTAGATTTTGTTAAACTTCTCAAAAACACTATTTACCTCCTCTTTAGAATTAGTTTTGCCTAAACGATCCATTTCGCAATCCCTAACATACCTATGGTATTTATTATGAGTTGAAATGATATACACTCATTAAATTGAATTATTTATATCAAGGTATTCAAAGAAATTTAAATTTACATATTTAAATATGTTAAGAAATTTGAAATTTAATGTAAATTTGGCATTTAAACTTGTTTAAATTGAATTGAAATTTAAATTACTTTCAATTATGTCTATATTAATTTAAATTATATTTAAATTGGATTTGAATTACCAAAATTTGATTTAATTGATAAATCCACTTTAAACTAGAAATGAATTGTAAATTTTATTTAAATGAAACTAAAATATAAGTTTGTTTACTTTGAAATTTACACTGTTTTAAATTTGATTTATCAAGAAGTATGAATTTTCTTTAAAATGAATTATGAAGCTTAAATGACTCTCAATTGATATTTGAAATGATTTTATCAACTGAACTGTTTAAACTAAATGGTTTAAATTAAATGATGAATTTGAATAAAAGAATATTTGACAACGAAAATTTACGTCATAACCTTATTTAAATGTGTTTATAATTTAACGAGATTTAAGATATTATCTCAAAACATAAATTTTGGTAAAGTTGAAGTGATTTTCTATGGTTTTGGAAAAGAATAAACAATGATATGATTTGTGAAATTTATGAATATTTTCTAAATGTTTGTCACTTCAGGTAACAAATGACTTGATATGTTACTAGCGATACAGATAACCCATAGTTGAGAAATGCTTTTCGATTTGAGGGTTCATTTAGAATCTAAGTAAACCGGTCGAGGATTACTTCAATTGATTTATTTACCTCGATAAGCCATAACCCAGTGCCATTATTATTGTAGAAATATCTTAGTTTTATATTTTTGGATATGATTGTTTGTTATAATTGACTTTTGGAATTTCAAAAGAAATTGTCTAAATTCAGAATATAAAACATGATTTGGCATGAAATAAAATATATCATGATCCCAAAGATTCTGGATAGATTTTCTTATAAAGGACTATTCATTTGAATAATTAAGTAATAGAATTTCACTTGAATTGACCATGAAATTTCTACATCTTTATTTCCTAATTTGATTTTATTCATATATGAATATATTGTACTGACTCGAATGTTTCATTTTTCCTATTACGCTTAGGTCATCCTGAGTTATTTTTCAATTATCGAAGTCATCCGTTGCTCGAAGACGAAGATGGAGCTTGAGGATTGTACTTATTGCTAGTATTTTTGTTACACTATTGGTATGTCCGGATTGTGTAACTCTAATATTATTGATACTAAAATCAAATATATATTGAAACACCCCATACTCCTTAATGTCACCCATATAAGGATTTCGCTAAGAACATGAATCATATTTGTATAAATAAACATTACAGAGATAATACATAAAAACAAAGCTGAATGAAACATTTTTATCTAAAGTTAAATCATAACTGTCATCACATCATAAAATATCCGTCGTTACAAAAACTCATAACTGTCTCATGAACAGAAAGTAGCGTAATCATGGTACAATTGAAAATCATCCCTCTCAATGTTAATAAAAATAACTAGAAGAAAATAGAGTGAAACAATACATGAATACATGGGAAGTGTATCAAGCAGAAATTCAAGATGAACCGAATCTCTATTAACCCTAAGTTCCTCCTCCATGTGAACCTGAGGGTAGAGGGGAGGAAGAAAGGAAACCAATCCGACATAAGTCTGGTGATTTATATAATTACTAGCCTGAGTACTAAAAAAGGAAGTTGAGACAAAATAACAGTTCGAAGAAAACATACAAGCGCAAAGGTGGAAAATAAAGCAGTGGAAAGATAAGCACGAAATAAGTCAATTGCCTTCTAATTCATATCATTTTGATTTTTGCACCAACTTATTATACATCATGATAAAGTTGTAACCTAATTACTACCTGTCGATCGACTCTTATACCATAACATGATAACCTATGCCCACTATGGAACTCGGGTTTATTAGGTCCGACCTCATCAACACTAAAAGACACGGCGTTCATCACAAGCATTACAACGTCCCATCATCCCTAATCGATGTGATGCATGCTTAACGCCCCATCGAAACGATCTCGTACCCACCTCGTTTGGAGCTTTGACTACCCAGTGTAGTAAAGCATACCCTCGCCTCCTCGTGTGAGACCTACGTAGAATGATAAAAGGGATACTGCCCGATACGGGTCCCCAACCAAAAACACAATTTGACTCAAGTCACCTCTAGACATGATTCCCATTATTTATTTTATTACCTTGACCGCCTACTAATATAGACCCCCATAGAATTGTCAATGAACGCTGAGGCCACTGTAGAATTATCATCGACCGCCTAGCTCTCTAGACCCTCATAGAATCGTCAACGACTGCCAAGGCTACAACAGATTAATTATTTCGTTTGACCACTTGTTTTCCCTAGTATGTCCATGTTGCCAGAACGAACCACAAATATGAGCCACTTACCGATCAGTTGTCACTACGGAACTGACTCGCACCACACGTTTACTAATTTATTCCATATTAAACTTAACACACATTTTAAGTTTACTTAATAAGTTATTCATTAAATATAACCTCTTGTTATATTTTAGGTTATATTAACATCTCGTTTATCTTATGGTACATTTATACATTCATTATACAACCCCAATCCCCATCAATTAGTGAATTACTAAATTAACCAATTCCAATAATATCTTCTAATTATTAGGTTTATTAGTTATTCCCTAAAATTATTGTTTTAGCTAATTACAATATTTACTCAATATTCCCCTAAATAACCCTTTATACCCAAAATCAATATTTTCCCAGTATGCGTAGGATAATAAGGTAAAGGTTTAGGCTCTCGAATGTCCTAAACTCAACGTAAATTAAAGGGCAAAAGATTTAGGCTCTCGCATGGCCTAAGCTCAAAACAAACAAAATAAAATCATAAACGAATTAAGGCTTAGCTACAATTATATATATAATAACCACAATGAAAGGGCATAGGAGAAGACCGAATAATTAACAGTAAATGGTAAATTATTGAAATAAGCAAAAATAGGAATAGAGTCAAAATTAAAATAAACACATAAAACTATAGATAATTGTAAGAATATTTTCAAACTATTTTAGTGTCTAAATTTTCCCCAAATTATACAGATCTAGAAATTACAGTAAAATACTCACAAAAATTATGCTTATCCAAATGGCCCTCGTAGGAATCACTAATTCTATATATAAATAATCCTCAGTTTGTGTATTTAAATTTTATTCTCAAAACTTCATTTTATTTCAAAGGAAGAAATTTGTGTAGAGGAGGCCCAGAGAAGGAGAATGGAGTTGCAGGAATTAGGGTTGGAGAGGGGGTATATTTATGGTAGAAATAGAGCAATATATTCCCTTAGATTTTAGGTTAAAATTCTCAAATGTTGGATGCCAAAAGAAAGATCTCGAATAGACCAGGCCGTCTTCGGTTTTGTGCTAGCCACGAAAACGTGCCTGGCTAATCGACCCGGGTCGACCCATCTTCCAAGTGGATCGACCCAGGGGTCGATCCACTTTAGGTTTGAGTCAACCCCGAGATCGACCAGGTCTGTGACTGGGTCGTCCTTGTAATAATGTTATAGAACATTATTAATTTATTTTAGGTTGGTATGTTTTATTAAATTTTCTGGTTTTGAATTCAAATTTCAAACCGACATTCATTTTAAGTCCGCTTTATGCAAACCAAAAGTCTATCTGAACTAGAAAATTATAACGAACCCAATGGTGCAAACTATATTGCCCAATTCCCATTATTATTTGACCTACTCTTTAATTAATCAATTTATTGATTAATTACTATTCATTAAAATTTTGGGTTGTTACGTTCTCCCCTCCTTAAAGGATTTCGTCCCCAAAATCTCCAAGGTGGAAGAATAATATGTATTATCATACAATTATCTACACTCATCTACTCACTCAATAATCATTGGCATCCATTGTCCTTATGATTTCTAATGCTTTTTATGAACTTATGCAATTATTGTAGTGTATATGTCCTTAACTAATGTAAGAAATCAGCTGGTCCACTGATTCGGTTGACCTTCATATTATACAATTATGTTTGTTCCATGCATCTAGATGTATGAAAAAATCCTAATGATAACAAAAAAATTCTAGATGCGTGCTACAACCACAATCCAAATGCAACATCCAAGCAATAATCATCCATTATATCATTTTAAAAGTAAAAGTGCACACACGTCCACATGCAATTATGTTAGTGCCCTAATTATCGATCTCAATTTAGTGCTTAGTGTGCGTGTGTATGCATCCACTTGCAAATATTTTGCATCCATGTGAATCCAATCAAACATAACATGTTCTATTAACATGTTTAAAACACACCTATCATCCATAGGCTTAACCTAATACATGCTAATTCAAACGATAGGAAATAAGTAAGATCCAAATTCTAAAGGAAAGAAAGGATTGAGAGCATTGTATCAAAAAGAAATGGAAATAAAGCACGAATTCTCTCCTTTGGTTCCCATGTTGCCTCATCAATATCCTGTCCCCATTAAACCTTAACAAGCTTAAGCTCATAGTTCCTTAATTTATTTACCTCAGACCCTAATATTTGTGCAGGTACTCACTTGATAGATGTCTCCCTCTCAACCTCAACCTATTCCAAGGTACTCAGCTCTACCACTACTGTGGAATCATGAAAACACTTTCGCACGTGTGAGACATGCAATACATCACGAACATCCGACAACCACTTCGGTAGCGGAATCTTATAGGCCATCTGACCTACGCTCTCTAATATAGATTGGCCCTACAAATCTCGACGCCAACTTCCCTAATGAGTTGTAATGACCCGCATTCTATGCATCGGAGGATCGTAGAATGTTTGTTTCATTTTCATATGAAGTAGTATGGTCGTGTAACTTTGGGGAATGACTATTGGGGTCATTTCCCATGTTCACTTTTTTTGCCGAATTTTAAATGACCATTTTACCTCTAGCGAATCTATTTTTTCCTATAATTTTTTATTGGTAAGGAATTCTGACCTAAATCCACATCCACTGGATTCAGATGATGGTTTACCTTTCCGTAGAGTGGTCACAATGATCAAACGGACTTGTCGTTTGGGAGATATGGCTGAAATAAGGTTTGAAGATAAAAAAACAGCTTAATTGGGCTTAACAGGGTAATTAGCAGCTAGGCTCATAACCCATTTCGGGATTAGGGTTATGGGAGGGCTGAAATGGTTTTGGAAAACATTTCGTTTCAATTTTCTAGCCGCCACAAACATTTCTCTAATCCTAGCAATGGCCTCCACCTTCTAAACTACCTCCTAATCATCACATTTTAGTCCTATATTAAGCTAATCAACATAAAATCAAGGTAAATTAACATCAAATTGAAGGTAGAACTGCTGTATTGCATTGGGATTCGAACCAAATCATAGATATTTTCAGATCTGAGATTAATTTGTGGCTAGGGTAAATGATTTGCACTTTTATTCACTAATTACGGCTAATTAGGGGTGATTAGTGATAATTAGCGAAATTATGCATCGTAAAAATCTGGAAAAATATGTAGAAATTGTAAAATATTATTTTATGCCTCTGCTAGAAATTTTGGCTAAGTTGGAATAAGTTCGCTAATCCTATTGCTAGATATAGCTAAACATTCTTAAGAGGAAAACATGGGTTTTGGGTATGTTTGATCCATATTAACATGTTAAATTATTGTTTTGGTGTTTATGGTTGATCCTATATGTTATTACGATAGTTTGGAATGCTTCATGATTGTTTACAAAGTTAGAATGGTCGAAAATGTCGTCGTATGTTGCAAACAGCTTGCTAGAATGTTGTAGGAAATAATACAGGTCCCCGCTCGTGACCAGGGTACCACGACCCGCCCCATCTCTGACCCGACTCACGAATGAAGACCACGAACCGCATGCACCACTCATGAAGCACCCGGACCGATGGCATTTTGGAACCACGAGCCGCAATCACAAGTCAGAACTGGAGGACAGACCACGAGCCCTGCCGCCTGCTCATCACGAACCGGCATCACCGAGCCACCCTGGATGGAGACTCACGAACTGAGGTGGAGCATCACGACCCGAATACTAATCACGAATCAATTACCTCGAATGGAAGGGTGACCGAACCGAGCTAGAGTAAACCAAAACCAGAGATGCAAAGGAAGTCCAAATGGGAGGTTATTACTCAGGATCCAGATCGGAACCAACGAGTTAACCTCATGAGTTGGGCTTTGTTGCGGGACATGTGCAAAGGGGTTATCGATATCTATAGCTTTGGTTCACCACAGAGAGACGTATTAGTGGCTATGGATCATCGCAATGGGGTCATTAAGACTCCCAAGGGCAAAGTGATCGTAGCATGGCTATGGATCAGTGTAATGGGACCATTACGACTCCCAACGACAAAGTGATCGTAGCAAAGGATTAATGGCTATGGACCAGCGCAATGGGATCGTTAAGACTCCCAAGGGCAAGTGGTCGTAGCATTGTATTTGGTGATCAAAGTGGTGGATATCGTATGCTTTACGCACTGAGTGAGAGATGTGAAGATGAATGCTGTGTTTGATGTTTGCTATCACCATGATATGTGCACTTCCACTTTACACCATATGTTAGTGTTACCTTAGAGTACTGTACATCTTGTTGTGCTAACTCTTTGGTTGCACGTCTTGGTTCATGTATGATTATTTATACCTATTATTATTTTATTTTGTTGTTATCTCTCATACCAGATTTTTGTCTAACATAGAGTTTTATGTCTCTTCTTATTACTCTGGGTGCTCCTAAACGAGCAGACTAGAGATACGTGGTTATGCACGAGTAGCTGTCCGCAGACGAGCAGGAGGCTTCCACATACTATTTACATATATTCTTACTGTTTTGTTGTTGGTCACTACTTTGGGCATTAGTAGTGTGCCTTTTCTATTTTGGTTTACAGATAGTATTTTGAAGTTATAATAACGATTGTTTGGATCATAAGCTGTATTTTGGATTCCGCTGCTATGATGGTTTTGTTTTCAGCTTATGCACTATCTCGCTTGTTTTATATCAAGTTATGTTATTATTATATTTTATTCCATGCGTTGTGAGATATACTATAGGTTCTTTGATGATTCATTGTTTCAAAACCTTTTCCTTTAACGACCGTCCCATGCTGGTCGGACATTGGCATAGCGCATTTCGAGGGAAATGTATGCTAGTGCGAGGCAGGTCGTCACACTTGATATCAGAGCCTAGATTGCATAGTTAACCTAGGGAAAGACATCAGGGAGAGATAGTATACGTATATGAGAGTGATTATTTGTAATATTTTGGTTTTCAAAAACTATATATATACTATTAGTATGTCTAAGGATGAAGTCGAACTGCACTAGCACCACTTTGGAGAAAGTTAATCGTTTTCTCTTTACAGATTGAACTATGAGCCGATATACGAGGAGTACGAGTTCAGAGGCCAATGATAGGAATGTCTCTGATATGAGGACAATGTTTACTACATTCACGAGGGAGATGCTTAGAGATGTTCAGGGAGCAGTTCCTAATGCTGCTAACGGTGGTGGTGCAGCAGTGCAGGTGCCTAGGGCCGATTTTGCCAAGCTCAACAAGGATAATACTAATCTTGGTGGAAAGCCATTCCACGGAACGAAATCGGCGGAGGTTCAAGATTGGCTTGATAGTTGAAAACATATCTTCGAGGATTTGGGGATCGATGATGCAATGAAGAGAAAGTTAGCATCGCGCCAGATTCAAGGACGGGCTATGAATTGGTGGAATTCCATTAAAGCGGCTACTCTCGAGGATCAAGTTACTTGGAATCAGTTTAAGACTCCCTTCAGTGACAAGTTTATTCTAGTTGCTAAGAAATCAGAATTGTTTAGGAAATTTTTGGAGCTTAAGCAGAATGGTAGGGCAGTCTCGGAATATATTATTGAATTCGATACCTTATCGAAATATGGATTATCCCTTATTGATACTGCCGAGAAGAAGAACAAGAAGTTCATAACTGGCTTAGATGAGTACTCGGGGGAAAGGCTTATAAACCACGTCGATGAGACATTTGAATCTATTATGGGAAAGGCATTGAGATATGAGAGTCTTTACCCTAAGTCAAAGACCAAGGTTGTTGTTACATCTGCAGAGGAGCCAAAGCCGCAGGCAAGTGGTGGAGGCAAGAATAATTCCAAGAATAAGAGGAAACAGAATCAGACCAAGGATGGTCAGAAAAAGAAGAATAAGAAAGACATCGAGTGCTATAGCTATGGAAAGAAGGGCCATTATGCCAAAGATTGTCAAGCAAAGCCAGCGGACAGGAAGTGCTTCAATTGTGGCCAAGTGGATCATTACAAGGATAAATGTTCACAACCTCGAGAAGCAGATTGTGAAAGCATATGCTATCAACGTTGTTCCTTCTCCGTCGAATGCCCCAACTGTGGCGCAGAAGCGAAAGGGTGTCTTTATTCAAGGTATGCTTTCTATTTATGATGTTCCTATTTGAGTATTTTTTTTAATACCGGTGCTTCCTACTCCTTCATATCTAGTGACCTGGTAGATTGATTGGGATTGGAACCTGAGATTGTCGATAAACTTTTAGTTGTGACGAACCCGATTGGTTGTTCGACTAACCTTAATATGATTTGTTGTAATTTGGTCTTATCGAGTCATGGATGCATGTTTGTTTGCGATTGCTTTGATTTGGGCTTTACTGGGTTTGGCATTATTTTGGGAGTCGATTGACTCTAAAGGTATGGGGTGGTGGTAGACTGTGAAGGGTTTTTGGTGACCATTAGAGCGGATGATGGGCATAGGGTACTATTTCGTTGCCTGCCTAGTGTGGAGTGATGGCTAGTTTTCTAAATTCCCTCGACATCCCGCATGATGAGTTGTCAGATGTGCCTATTGCTGGCGGGTATCCGGACATCTTCGGGGAAGTGATCGGTCTTCCACCACACCGAGAGATCGAGTTTCAGATTGATTTAGTGAATGATGCTAGACCTATAGTGATGCAACTTCGTCATATGGCGCCAAGGGAGCAGCGAGAGCTTGAAGAGCAAGTTGGCTATCTTTTGAAGAAGGGATTTATCAGAAGAAGTGTTTCTGAGTAGGGAGCACCAGTTGTATTTGCTACCAAGGCCGATGGTTCCCTTCGACTGTGTTTAGACTACCGTGAATTGAATAAGGTGACGAGGAAGAATAAGTATCCTCTTCCGCGGATAGAAGATTTGTTTGATCAGTTGAATGGAGCGAGAGTGTTCTCCTAGTTGGATCTCGCGACAGGTTTTCATCAGCTCCGAGTAGCGGCTGAGAGTATACCTAAAACGACATTTCGGACGCCGTTTGGATTCTATGAGTGGTTGGACATGCCATTCGAGTTAACTAATGCACCAGCATATTTTGTGGATCTTATGAATAGGGTATTCAAGGATCAATTGAATAAGTTTGTTCTTGTGTTCATGGACAATATCTTGGTTTACTCGAGGACAGGGGAAGAATACAAGGAACATTTGAGGACAGTGATGGAGGTGTTAAAGAAACACCTATTGAAAGCAAAATTTTCTAAGTGTCACTTCTAGAGGAGGGAAGTGAGATTCTTTGGCCATGTTGTCTCAGAGAATGGTATTACCGTGGATCTTGTGAAGGTGGCAAGATTGGCTTACACCCAAGAATGCAACAGACGTGAGAAGTTTTGTAACAACCCGGAATTTGTATCCAATTTAAAAATTTTATTTTAGAAATTTTAATGAATTTTAAATATCTAAAATAATTTATTTAAATAATAATGACGAAAAATATATTTAAATTGAAGTTAGAACGGGAAATTTTAATTTAATTTTAAAAGAAGTTAGAAATAGCGCGGCAGTTTGAAAATTTGAATTTGATCTTTGACCGACTGTACAGGATGCAAAATAAATCGGATTTTAGTGAAACCAACAATATTTAAATCTATTTAAAAATATCTTTCCAACGTTCTAAAAAATTGAAATTTCATAGCGAGAATCAAAAGTTATGGGTAGTTGAATAATCGCTATAGAATTTATTTTTTAATATTAAAAATAGTCATTTTGCAAATGACCTCCGTTTTTGACGAAACCACTTTTATTGGAACCGGAATGTCAAATTATTGCTAGATTCCAATTTTCATAATTTTTGGAATCAATATGTCAGCGTGGCAAAAGAAAATGTGTTTTGTCAATTTTAGTCAATTTGGATCGACCAGAAAAAGGCCATTTTTCAAACGGTCTCCAAATTCGACGAAATTAATTTTTTTAGGTCTGTATCGTCAAAACAAAGCTAGATATAATTTTTCTGTAATTTTAAGAATCCGTTTGTGGCCCCGAAAAATTAAAATGCACGATCAAATTAAATAATTCAATGAATTATATTTTAAATTAAAGAAAACAAGCTGAAGGCGATCAAACGGACTGACGGGCCTAGCCTATTGCGTCTGGAATGGGGGTTCCTAGGGACAACTTTTGTTGGGCTGAAATTGGATCTGAAAAGAATTAATGGGTTTATTTGTAAAATAGAACATTAAATAATAAAATACTAGAAATATCTAACTAAGCACAAACCCTAATTTCAGAAAACAAACATAGCTGCCGCCAAGAACACTTTTGATGGCCGAAAAGCTCTGAAAATGATTTGTTAAAATCTTCCAATCCTGGCAAAATCAGTTTGAAATAATAAAACAAATATTGTTCTATTCTCCACGGTCTTCAAATCTGTACGGGGTTGATCATGTTTGGGGAAGTATGGCTCTCGAAATCCGAGCAAGAAGACTCATTCAGAGGCAGTTTCAGGGTGGATGGCTCGATCGAGCCTGACGAGGTTGGCGGCGCCAGTAGGGCTCTCGACGACGATCAGTGTGAGTGTTTCAGATCAACCTCCGATCTCATGGGGAGGCGCGCGCAGGAGGAGTGGGGTGTCGATGTATGGGTTCATCGTGTTTCAGAAGAAACGACGTGTTAGATAAGGTTAAACTGATATAAAACCTTAATTATTTTAATAAATTATTTAATTTAAAATTATCCAATGTTTATAATACCATATCTTTGTGATTCAAGGTCCGTTTTACGAACCGTCAGATGCGTCGGGCTTGTGTTGATCAGATGTACGCCATGGAACAGACCAAATCTGAAACGGAGCGATCTAAATTTTAAAGAATTCAGAAACCCCCAATGTGAGATTTTTTCGATTTAAAATTTAAAATTAATATATATATTTATATATAAATATATTTATATTTATATTTATATTGATTGTTGGTGATAATGATTTGCTGAATTATATTGTTGTTTGATAGAAATATAATCTTTACATGTTAACATAGAAATATCATTTTCTTAGATCAGTTATATTAACATAGAAATATCATTTTGTTAGATCAGTTTTATTGACATAAAAATAACATTTTTGCTATAAAATGTACATTAGAATAAAAATATCATTTTTGTTATAAAACATACATTAGAATTAAATATCATTTTTGTTATAAAATGTCACATTAGAATAAAATAACATTTTTTGTTATAAAATTTTGCATTAGAGATAAAATAATATTTTGTTATAAAATATTTTATTAGATTATAATTGTCATTTGTGTTAAATTAGAATTGACAAAATATAATTGTCGTTTATGTTTAATTAAAAATTGACAAAATAGATATGTCAATTTATGTTGTATTAAAAATTGACAAAATAGATATGTCAATTTATGTTGTATTAAAAATTGACAAATTAATCATGTCATTTTTATTGAAATTAGAATTGACAAAATAATCATGTCATTTTTGTTGTTTTAGAATTGACATAACAAGATTATCATTTTTAGTGTTTTTTCGAAATAGAATTGTCGACAAAACAAAGTTATTATTTTATTTGTTTTGTTTAAATAGAATTGTCAACAAAATAAAAATAGAAAAAGGTTCATGTTTTAAATAAAAACATGTTTACATTAAAATTTCACATTTTTAATGTAATGTTAGAAAATAGATGAATGTTCATGTTTTAAAATAAAAACATATCTACATTAAATTCACATTTTTAATGTAATGTAAGAGAATAGAAAAATGTTCATTTTGTCAAATTAGTATTGTTGAACAAAATACACATTTTTGTAAAAATATACATTTTTGTTCATTAAGAAAAATGAAACATCTTTGTTCATTAAAAAGGATTAAACAAAAGTATATATTTTTGTTCATTAAGAAAGAATGAATCATCTTTGTTCATTAAAAAGGTTTAAAACAAAAATGAAACATTTTTGTTCATTAAAAAGGATGAACATTTTTGTCAATTAAAAAGAGTGAAACAAAAAATAACCTTTTTGTCAATTAAAAAGAGAGAAACAAAAATACTCATTTTTGTCAAAATATAGTGATCGAAATAAAAGAGATACATTTTGTCAAAATATAGTGATCGAAATAAAAGAGATATATTTTGTAAAAATATAGTGATTGAAATAAAAGGGTCAAAATATAGTGATTGAAATAAAAAGATACATTTTTGTCAAACATGTTAGTTGAAATAAAATTATCATTTGTGTCAAAACATGTCAGTTGAAATAAAATTAACATTCATGTCAAAAGATTAGTTGGAACCAAAAATATTCATTTTTGTCAAAAGACTAGTTGAAAACAAAAGTATTCATTTTTGTCAAAATATGATGGTTGAAACAAAAATTATAATTTTGTTAAATAGCTTTAAGTTAAAACAACATGAACCTTTGTTAAATAAATTTGTGTTACAACAAAAATATCACTTTTATCCATTTTGTAAAATTTAGAATTGTTAACAATATGGAAATATTACTTTTAAATCATTTTGTTGAAAGTAGAATTTTCAACGAAAATGAATGAATCACTTTTATTCATTTTATTAAATTAGAGTTGTTAACAATATGAATTATCACTTTTATTCATTTTATTAAATTAGAATTGTTAACAATATGAAATTATCATTTGTTATTCATTTTGTTAAATTAGAATCGTGAACAATATGAATTACCACTTTTATTCAATTGGTTAAAATAAGAGTTGTTAACAATATGGAATTATCACTTTTAATCATCTTATTGAAATAGAATTTTCAACCAAAATGAAAAGACCATTTTTAATCATTTTGTTGAAATAGATTCGTCAACAAAATGAGAGAAACATTTCTTATTGTTAAAACATACATTAGAGTTTGTATGTTAAACAAAGAATCATATTTATTGTTAAGACATACATTTGAATTTATATGCAAATATAAGAATCGTTTTCATAGTCAAAACATGCATTAGAATTATATGTGAATTAAATTGACATTTTATTGTTAAATTATACAATAGAATTTGTATGCAAATACAAGTGACATTTGTATTGTCAAATTATATATTATGATTTGTGTACAGAATAAAGAGGCATTTCATATGTTATGATTTGAAAGCTATACATACAAATATAACAATTTCTTTTTATTTTTTAAAATTAAAAATAGAAATTGCATACAAGTAAAGGAAAATGAAAATTATCTTTTTATTTGTCATCAACAATAATGTCATGTAAATAAATGACATTTTATTATACATTAGATACATGTAGGGAAATTATGAGAGTAAAATACATTTTTATTCGGCAATAGGAATATAATAACATGTTTGTCTGTTATCATCAACATGTTAGCGGAATTAAAATTGGTTAAATTCATTAATCAATGATTTATTTAGATGAACTGTTGTTGGTTGAAAACCCCACACGGGTATTGGGATGATATTTGACATACACTAATCTCAATATTTAGTTGTATGTCAATCGATGGATTGACAGGCTGCGATGAGCATTATTTATTCATTTTAATGCTCACACGGTTATAAATTCCACTCTGGATGTGAATTGGTTGTTTAATGATTATTTATCATTATTGTCGTGTTCATGTGAAGTGTGAAACCCATATAACCGAAATTATATGGTAACTGATTGAGTCGCATTTCAATTTAGAATATAAAGAATATTTTAAAATAAAGAACATTGTAATATAAAAAATATTTTAAAATAAAGAACATTGTAATATAAAGAATATTTTTACATAAAGAATATCTTTATATAAAGAATATTTTTAGATAACAAATATTTTAAAATAATATTCAATGAAGAATAAAATGATAATTTCTATGTCCGTTTTTGGACGGACACAAAAGATAAAAATATATTTTTACCAAAATGAACTAGTTATTAACTAGAATAAATCTTTCAAATTAAGATTTAATGAAGCCTTCCAATTAATTAATATTTAATTAGAATTAAATAAAAGAATAGGATTTTGGGTTGTCGTGGATGGTGTCTTAAATAACACTGTTCTTAAACCCCGTATTAAAGAATAAATCTTTTAATTAAGATTGCAAGAGTTCCTAATTATATTTAGTGATTGGAATATAATGATATGTGAATTGGGTTTATTGTGAACTGTGTTTTAAACGACATTTGTTCTTTATCCCAATTAATAGTGAAAATATGATTTAGAATTTATAAATCTTTTTATTAAGATTTAAAAAGAAATTTTCCAAAGTCAAGTTTTCCAACTTAATATATTAACTTGGAATTGAGTGGAAATTTGATTTGATAATAATCGAGATAGGCTTCTGTAAAAGAAGACTGGTACTATATATGGAATTTAAAAGGCTTTGCCGTTATTCCATTTATATTAATAGTCTGATACGAAAATTTATATCGATTATATATTGATTTGATTTTTGTGAAAATTCCATATTTAATGGAAACTGATTTTCGGTTTATCGTGAACTGTGTTTTAAATGACATCGATTCTTTAACCTGGTTAAAGACAAGATTAAGTTCTTAAAAGTTGAATAATCATAAATTAATGATTTTTGATATTAAAATCAAATTGGAGTTTTACTGAATCTTTAAAAAGAAGATTAAAGATTAAATTTAAAAGAATTTATCTTTGATAAAATTGATGGGAATCTTTCCCTTTTAATATGAATATTTTATTAAAAGAATATTCTGAATTGGAATGAGGCGTATGATGTGTATTTATAGCACACAGATTTTTGATTATAAAATACGTGAGTTATTCAAAAAAACTGGGTTTAATCCATTCTGAATAATTACTACAACGATTAAAACTCGAAGACATTGAAAATGGTGATTGAAGACCGATGATCTTCACATCGAATGGATGACTACTGATGCCCTGCATTGGGTTGCTCCTAGGAAAGGGTTAAAGTGTTAGTTGTCCGGACATACTTGTTGATTGTCCGGATATGCGAGAACCTCTCTTCCGTTTGGACATACAGGACGAGGAATAAAGTGTCTACGGTTTCGTTCAGACCCAGAACGGACTTGTAAATGGATGTGTGTCTGATATTGGATTTCATTCCATGTAAATTAAACTGATTTCTATTTAATATATAACTGTGGTGGCGGAGAATTTATTCCCTTGCTTAACACCCTTCTTTGAGACACGCGACCTCAGAGGTTCTATATTGGTAGTTATTGATCGCATGGCATGGATTATCAATGTGGCACACCAAGATGCAAATTATCGAGGCTTTTGTTGAAAAGCAGGGCCTTGTGGTTGCTGATCAATGCACATCTTTATTTATCATAGCTTTGTGTAGCGTAACTTTGCGAGCCTCACACCCGGTAAGAGTTAGAAACGGGACAAGGGAACGCAGGGATTGCACACGTTTCTTTCTAGTTAGAAGTGGTATCAGGGTTTTGCAAGCCCTGACATTTTACTTATGTGGATGATGGATTACGAGGCCTCGGTTATATTGATCGATAGTGACCAATTTATAGGTTCAATAGGACCGGGAAGCGTGTGTTCAGAAATTGCTAATCCACTAATGTATTTGTGGATAGGCCCTGCAGTATCCAAGGGTTCTCCAGTGTCTGAATCCTAAGACATTGCTAGAGTGTCTCAAATCGGTAAGGAGATCGTCCCTAGCCTTGACTCATGATGGAAATCCAAATTCCAATACGACATCATGCGGGTTTGATTGTAGAACTACTATGGCGACATAGTATATGGTAGCTATGCCGTCTATGATTGATACATTATGATTGAAATGTTTTTGAAACATATGTACACTAATAATAATATCAAATCTGTTTTATTGTATCAAGCATTTTTGACCATTATAAGGTAAAACTCTATCCTCCGATTTGCGTTGCATTGTGTGATGGGACTTGAGTCTTATAACGGTTTCATTTTTCCAAAAAGCATGGCGTTGTTTAACGATTTACTTTAATTATGCACTGGCAATCCAATGGAGTAAACCCGTTCCGCATTAGCGGCGTGGTCCTGTGATTAGCCATATTTTTAAATAGGTTAAGTAAGATTTCTCATACCCATCCCATGACTGACATGTAGTTTGTTTCACTTTGCAAACTAGGATGCCCTCTTTTCCACACGAGCAGTCGGGTAGCTTATTTTGCAGATATATTGAGCAGGATTCTGGATCGAAGCTTAAAGCTATGTCCAGAGCATTGATAGACTTCCGGTGCATTAGATTATTTGTTCCGCTGCATTGTATGATATTTGTTGTAAATTTATCTTCCGCTATATTATATTCGATGTACTCCGATATTCTGTACTCTGATGTAACATTATTGTAATGTTTATAAAAGTCTGCTGTTATTTGTTCTAATGTGTTGTATGCCCATAGTTACCATATTCGGGTTTTGAACGGTCTTGATCGATTTAGCGATCGATTAGGTCCGAGCGAAATATGAGTCGTTACAAGTTTCTTGGGGTTAGCTGGATATTATCATAAGTTTATCCAAGACTTCTCCAAGATAAAAGCACCGTTAACTCAGTTGACCAAGAAGAATCAAACTATTGTTTGGGACGAAAAGTGTGAGAATGCATTCGAGGGTCTAAAGGAGAAGTTGACGTGTTCACCGGTGTTAGTTATTCCTAAGGGGAACCAAGAGATGACGGTATACACGGATGTCTGTGGTACTGGACTAGGTGTTGTACTAATGCAAGGAGGTAGGGTTATAGTTTATGCTAGTCGGCAACTGAAACCGCCTGAGAAAAGATAACCTACCCACGATTTGGGATTAGCAGCGATCATATTCTCATTAAAGATATAGAGACACTATCTCTTGGGAGAAAGATTCGAGTTGTTTACCGATTATAAGTCATTAAAGTATCTTTTCTCTCTAAAGGATCTAAATCTCCATCAGTAGAGATTGTTAGAGTTCTTGGCTTCATATGATTTCAATATCGCATACACACCCGGGAAGGGCAATGCAGTAGCTGATGCATTGAGTAGGAGACATGCCAGTCTAGGAGCTATGTTTCTTGAATGGAAGCAGCTGGAATATATCGCAGGATATGACTTCAGACCTAAGTGCGAATTGGATCTAGAGATGTTAGCAAGTTTGACGATCAGGCCGACTTTGATTGATCGGATCGGCTCCAGCCAGAGGGACGATCCTAATCTATTGGAAATCATCTCCAAAGTAGAGATGGGTATAGACGGTGAGGAAATGAATAAGTATGGTCTTGATCAAGAAGGATGGCTTCGAAAGAATGGGAGGCTATTTGTACCCAACGTTAATGGGTTGAGAGATGCAGTGCTTAGCAAGTGTCGACACTCGAAACTGACTATACATCCTGGTGGTAACAAAATGTATCGAGACATGAAGTAGACCTACTACTGGGAAGGGATGAAGAGAGATGTTGGGAAGTTTATATCCAAATGCATGAACTGCCATCTAGTTAAAGCCAAGCAAAAGAAGCCTAGTGGTTTGCTACAACCACTGGAAATTCCCGAATGGAAATGGGAACAAGTCTCAATAGATTTCATTGATGGTTTACCAAGGACTAGCTCAGGTCAAGATAGTATTTGGGTGATTGTGGATCGACTGACCAATAGTGCAAGGTTTATACCGGTCAAGTCGAATAGGACAACAGCTATGTTAGCGGAACTATATATTAAGTGGGTAGTGAGATTTCATGGAGTACCTAAAGGTATTGTGAGTGACCAAGATCCCTTATTTAGTAGTGGGTTTTGGAAGAGCTTACAAGAGGCTCTAGGGTCAAAATTACATCTCAGTACCGCGTACCATCCCTAAACCGATGGTCAAACGGAGAGGGTAAATCGTGTATTAGAGGATCTCTTGAGGGCTTGCATATTGGATTTTGGTGGGTCATGGGATGACCATTTGCATCTGGTTGAGTTCACATATAATAATAGTTACCAATCCAGTATTGGTATGGCTCCATTTGAAGCTTTGTACGGAAGACCGTGCAATTCACCATCATGTTGGTTGGAAACCGGTGAGAAATTTGTGCTTGGACCAAATGTAATAAGAGAAACTTCAGACAAGATCAAGGTTATCCAACAACGAATGAAGGCTGCCCAAGATAGACAGAAGAGTTATGCTGATAAAAGGCGAAGAGATTTGAAATTCTCCGTTGATGACTTGGTATTCATCAAGATTTCTCCGTTAAAGCATGTAATTCATTTTGATAGGAGAGGTAAATTGGCACCAAGGTTTGTTGGTCTATTTCCAGTCCTCGAGCAAGTGGGGAATTTGGCGTATAAAGTTGGGTTTCCTGACAAGATGGAAGGAGTTCACAACGTATTTCATGTTTCCCAGTTAAGGATGTTTGTGCACGATTCCGGTATGACTATTTCACCAGATCAGTTGGACGATATCGAGGTAGAATCCTAGGCAGTTGGGAGCCGCAGGACAATTCGTATTGTCGAACACGAAATGAAACAACTTTGAAGGAAGACGGCGGAACTAGTCAACGTGCATTGGGGTGATAATGAGAATGACTGTACTTGAGAAACAAAGGAGAGCGTAAGGAAGTCATACCTTGAACTCTTTACTTGGTAAGATTTTAATCGTGATATAGTTATTCCATTGTTAATAAACTATATGTTAGGATAGGCTTATTGTGTTATTATGTATGTTTGGTTGTTTGTAAATGGCTGATAGGCATGCGGGACACCATTGTTTGTTTTTCTTAGTTAAGGAATTTCGAGGGTGAAATTTCTTAAGGGGGGAGAGTGTAATGACCCACATTCTTTGCATCGGAGGATTGTAGAATATTTATTTCATTTTCATATGAAGTCGTATGGTCGTGTAACTTTGGGGAACGACTATCGGTGTCATTTCTCATTTTCACGATTTTAAATGACTGTTTTACCCCTAGCGAATTTTATTTCTCTTGTAACTTTTGATTAGTAAGGAATTTTGACCTGAAACCACTTCCATTGGATTCAGATAATGATTTACCTTTCCGTAGAGTGGTCACATTGATCAAATAGACTTTCCGTTTGGGAGATATGACTGGAATAAGGTTTGAAGATGAAAAAACAGCATAATTGGGCTTAACATGGTAATTAGCAGCTAGGCCCATAACCTGTTTTGGGATTAGGGTTATGGGAGAGCTGAAGGGTTTGGGAAAACATTTTATTTTAGTTTTCTAGCTGCTACAAACATTTCTCTAACCCCTAGCAATGGCCTCCACCTTCTAAACTATCTCCTAATCACATTTTAGTCCAATGTTAAGCTAATCAACATCAAATCAAGGAAAATTAACATCAAATTGGAGGCAGAGCTGCTGTGTTGCATTGGGATTCGAATCAAATCAGAGATATTTTCAGATCTAAGATTAATTTGTGGTAAGGTGGGTGATTTGCACTTTTATTCACTAATTACGGCTAATTAGGGGTGATTAGTGATAGTTAGCGAAATTATGCATCGTAAAATCTGGAAAAAATATGTAGAAATTCTAAAATATTATTTTATGCCTCTGTTAAAATTTTTAGGTTAATTTGGATTAAGTTCGCTAATCCTATTGCTAGATATAGCTAAACATTCTTAAGGGAAAAACATGGATTTTTGGTATGTTTGATCCATATTAAAATGTTAAATTGTTGTTTTGGTGTTTATGGTTGATCCTATATGTTTTTACTACTTTTGGAATGCTTCATTATTGTTTAGCAAAGTTAGAATGGTCGAAAATGCCATCATATGGCGTAAATATCTTGCTAGAAAGTTGCAGGAAATAGTACAGGACCCCGCTCGTGACCAAGGTACGACCACCCGACCCCATCCCCGACCCCGCTCTCGAATGAAGACCACGAACCGCCTACACCACTCGTGAAGCACCCGAACCGATGGCATTCCGGAACCACGAGACGCAATCACAAGTCACGAATCTGGGGACAGACCACGAGCCCAGCTGCCTGCTCATCACGAACCAGCATCACTGAGTCGCCCTAGATGGAGACTCATGAACCGTGGTGGAGCATCACGACCCGGATGCTCATCACGAACCGACTACCTCGAACGGAAGGGAGACCAAGCCGAGTTGGAGGAGACCAAAACCCGAGATGCAAAGGAAGTCCAAATGGGAGGTTATTACCCAGAAATTCAGATGGGAACCAACGATTTAGCCTCATGAGTTGGGCTTTGCTGCGGGATTGTGCAAAGGGGTTGTCAATATCTATTGCTTTGGTTCACCACGGAGAGACGTATTAATGGCTATGGATCAGTGGGGTCATTAAGACTCCCAAGGGCAAAGGGAACGTAGCATGGCTATGGATCAGTGCAATGGGACCATTACGACTCCCAAGGGCAAAGTGATTGTAGCAAAGGATTAGTGGCTATGGACCAGCACTATGGGCTCATTAAGACTCCCAAGGGCAAGTGGTCGTAGCAAGGGATTTGGTGATCAAAGTGGTGGATATTGTATGCTTTACGCACTGAGTAAGAGATGTGAGGATGAATGCTATGTTCGATGTTTGCTATCACCATGATATGTGCACTTCCACTTTACGCCATATGTTAGTGTTACCTTAGAGTACTGTACATCTTGTTGTGCTAACACTTTGGTTGTAGGTCCAGGTTCATGTATGATTATTTATACCTGTTATTGTTTTATTTTGTTGCTATCGCTCATACCATACTTTTGTCTGACCCAGAGTTATATGTCTCTTCTTATTACTCTGGGTGTTCCTAAACAAGCATAGTAGAGACAGGTTAGGTGGTTATGCAAGAGTAGCTGTCCGGGGATAAGCAGGAGGATTCCACGTACTATATTCATATATTCTCCCTGTGTTGTTGCTGGTCACTACTTTGGGCATTAATAGTGTACTTTTTCTATTTTGGTTTAGAGACAGTATTCTGAAGTTGTAATAACAATGGTTTGGATCATAAGCTGTATTTTGGATTTCGCTGCTATGATGGTTTAGTTTTCAGCTTATGCACTGTCTCGCCTATTTTATATCAAGTCATGTTATTATTATATTTTATTCCATGCACTGTGAGGTATACTACAGGTTCTTTGATGATTCATCGTTTTAAAACCTTTTCCTTTGACGACTGTCTCGTGCTTGTCGGACTTTGGCATAGCGCATTTAGAGGGAAATGTCGGCTGGTGCGGGGCGTGTTGTCACACGAGCCAAACCATACTACACTCCAGGTGGGGACATCTTGATGAAAACCATGTCCCCTATGCTGAACTTAAGGTCTGTCCTCCTCTTATTCCCATATGATTTGTATCCATCATGAGTGTCCTTCATCCTTTTTTGAATCAAGTTGATCTTCTTCAAGGTCTCCCTAATCATCTTTAACTGAAGTAGAAGTTATCCATAGTCTCCCACCAGTAAGAAGGTGATCGGTAGGGCCGTCCATACAATTCCTAGAAGGGAGTCATACCAATGCTAGCCTAACAGTTGTTGTTATACACAAACTCGGGAAGATGCGCCTCTTAAGTCCCTCTGAAGTCCAAAATACACAGCTGTAATAAGTCCTCAAGAATACTATTAACCCTCTCGATATATCCATCTGTCTAAGGGTGATATGCAACGCTAAGTCTAAGGTATGTCCCCAGTGCCTTCTATAGGCTCATCCAAAACTCATTGATAAATATGGGGTCTCTATCACTAACGATGTTCGTGGGAATTCCATGAAGTCGGGCAATCTCCCTTAAATATAACGAGGCTAACCAAGCTGTGGTTCTCTTACTCCTAACTGGGATGAAATTATCTCTCTTAGTCAACCTATCGATGATCACTCAAATGCTGGTATTGCCTTTCCTCGACTTAGAAAATCCAATCTATGAAATCCATCGAGACGCTCTCCCACTTCCATTGTGGTTCATCAAGGGGCTAAATTAATCCATCGGGCTTCCTTTTCTCAGCCTTAACTCTTTGGCATGTCATGCATCTTGCTACATAATTAGCCACATCCTTCTTCATCCCCATCCAATAGAAGACCCACTTCATATCCCTATGCACCTTACCTCCTTCCGGATGGAGAGAGTGATGAGCCTCCGATAATACCGCACTCATCACATCTCCCGTGTAGGAAGCACATAGCCTACCATCACGGAATAGCCATCCTCTCTCATCAATGGAATACCTAGAAAGGTGCCTAGAGGTCTCGCCTCCACTAAGTCGGCCCAAAATCTTTATTAGCTACGCGTCCTCATGCTGAATGGATCTAATATGATCCAAAAGAGTAGGTTGCACCTCTAACAATGCAACAATCTCGGTAACAATCCGTAGATGGTCTAAAATCAAAAGATGAGATAAACTCCAAACTATGTCACTCTACGAATAACAGGCTCAATGTCATCTTCTTCCTACTCAAAGCATTCGCCACCACATTCCCCTTCCCTGGGGTATATAAAATCTCAAAATTATAAGATGCTTGGAACTTCATCCAGCGTTGTTGTTTCATATTAAGGTCCTTCTGTGAAAATATGTACTTGAGAGACTTATGGTCTGTATATAGCTCAAACCTCACACCCAATGAGTAATGTCTCCATGACTTATATGCAAAAAGAATGGCTGCTGGCTCCAAATCATGGGTAGGGCAATTCCTCTTATGTACCCTTTGTTATCTGCTTCCATTGCAAACAACTTACCCTCTTGCATTAGGACTGCGCCTAATCCTGTGCCGCAAGCATTAGTATAAACCGTGAACATCCTAAATCTGTTTGGAAGAGTTAGCATTGTAGTAGTCATCATAGCCTTCTTCAGTCTCATAAATGAATCCCCACAAACCATGTCCCTTGAGAATACAATTTATTTTTAGTAAGGCGGGTAAGCGGAGCTGAAATCCGCGCAAAGTCCTTAACGAATTTCCGATAATACCCCGCCAAGACTGCAAAGCTCCTCACCTCAGTTGCATTCTTGGGGGTCTTCCAGCCTTTTACAACAACTATTTAGCGGGATCCACCGCTATACCCTCTTTAAAAGCCACATGCCCCAAGAATCTCACTTCCTTTTGCCAAAAATGGCACTTAGAGAATTTTGCCTTCAACTTATGTGCACGGAGGGTATGGAGGACCTCTTCAAGTGCAAGGCATGCTCGTACTCATCTCTGGAGAATTCCAAAATGTCATCCACAACTACTGCCACAAACTTATTTAGGACCTCCCTAAATACCCCGCTCATCAAATCAACAAAGTACGTCGATGCATTTGTTAGCTCAGAGGGCATAACCATCCACTCGAAAAACCCATCAGTTGTCCTAAAGGAAGTTTACCTATGCTACCATATGCAACCCAAAGCAGATGGAATCATGTCGCCAAATCCAACTGAGAGAAAATAGATGCACCCACCACCTGAACAAACAAATCGTCTATCTAAGGGAGTGGGTGTGATTTTTCTTCGTAAGCTTGCTCGATTCTTTATAATCCACACATAGACAGAGAGAGTTGTCTACCTTAGTCGCGAAGACTATCGGTGCTCCCTACTCAGATATACTCCATCTAATGAAGGCCTTTCTCTAACATCTCGCTCACTTGCTTACTTAGATCCTTCATTTCCCTAGGAGACATATGATGCATTGGCAACGCAACAGGCTTAGCGTACTCTGTCAAAAAATTTGAAAGTCGATTTCTCATCTCGGAGGTAGTCCTCTCACCTCCTCAAATATGTATGGAAAAACCCTCACTACGGGTACCAAGCTAAGACCATAAATAGAAGTGTCTAGGGAATCTAAGAAGCTCAACATGACTAACCCTCGCGGGTCACAAGATATTTCGAGAGTCCTACCATGATGCCATCAGCCTCACAACTCTCCTCTCGTAGTCAAGGATGGCACCATACATAGCTAGACAATCCATCCCTAGAATAATACTGAACCCCGAAAATCCCAATACATACACATTGCAATCAAACTTGATGCCTAATATAGAAAGTTTCAAACCCTTACACATTATAGTCAAATGAGTCAAGCCTCCTATATGGTTTGAAATTACTACTGGATAAGATACAAGAGATGTCTCTAGGTGCATACAATCGACTAATGAAGTAGATATGAATGAAGGAAAGCGCGAGAATCAAATAAGGCCCTAATTGCAAAGTCGTAACGAGGAATCAAACCTTCGACTAATATCTTCCTACCTCTATCCTGACGGCCACTGGTCTGAGCCGCCTCTAATGCATGCTCCAGTGCTCCGGATGGACTAGCTCCCTACCATTACCCTTACTTTTAAAGGCACTGCCTACTTTAATGTCCCATCTATCCATAATTTTACCAATTTCCTTTCTTGGCCGTCTTCCAGCAGTCCTACACGAAATGTCCCATCATACTTCACCCATGGCATTTGATATCTTTCTTTCTTTAGGCTCTCTCTAGCATGTCCATCTTTTTCTTACCACCCTTCTTAGGCCTCCACTTCTTCTTGCCATTACCAACCTTAGCCACCTCAGCTTTACTCTCATGAGAACTTTCCATTCCATCCTCGTGCATAAGTGCCATTTTAACTAGAGCCTCGATTGTCACACTCACAGGAATATGAGTCAATGCAAGTCCTTGGAGAGGTTAATTCAGTCCCCACGCAAACCTCATGTCCTTCTTATGCGGCGTATTCACTAAATCTATTCCAAACCTAGCAAGCTCATTAAATCATACTCCCTCATAGAAAGATCACCTTGCCTCAAATCCATGAACCCCTTCATCTGCATCCCTTCCTTCTCTTGCAATAGAAATTTCTTTTTAAACTTTTGCTTAAACTCATCCCATGTCCTAACAGCGCGCTCCACCTCAGCTACTTCACACTAGTATGAAGACTCGCCTTATTAGTTTCCAAGCGGCTGATTGAGCTCCCCTCCTATCCTCTAGCTCCAAAAGTCCAAATATGCACTTAGTATCTCTGAGCTAAGTGAGAGCATCAATGAATGTCTTTGAAACAAGGAAGGTTTTTCCACCTAAAGCAGTGAAATGTTTACAAATCCTAAAAAAGTCAGTTGCTGGTGGTGGATTAGGGGGAACCAACACATCGAGTGATGGAGTTGTTGCATGCTTCTGTCCCTCAGCAGGTGTCATGGCCTTTAAATACCTATGAAACAAACTAGGGATGAGAACACCTCTGAAAGATTAAGGGCTCCTGACATGTTGTGCAAAAGAAAGGGATAGAAATTTTGAATTTGGAAGAGTCAAAGGCAAGTTGTTACAAACTAGAGAGGATATTTTTCAGAAACAAGCTTCTGACTTTTTCTTTTTAAGTAAAAATCTTTTCTTTGATCTTGCAGCCTTAGGCTTTGATACCAAATATGACTAGCGCGAGACTGGAACCCCCAGGTGTTATGTATGTAACCTGCACTAGTACCACAACAACTGACATCCACAACATTACACACACAATTCCGACTGAGTATTGGCTTTGGTACTAAATGAAACAGCCATACCCCTTAACGTCACCCATATGAAGATTTTCCTAAGGAATATGAAGCATATAGGTATAAATAAACATTACAGAGGCTAAAATTCATAAGATATAATATATAAAAACACAGTGGAATGAAACCTTTTTATTTAGAGTTAAATCATAACTGTCATCACATCATAAAATATCCATCGTTACAAAAAATAATAATAATCTCATAATGAATAACTAGACAATCAGAGTATAACTGAAAGTCATCCCTCTCAATATTAATAAAGATAACTATAAGCAAATGAAGAGTGAAACAATACATGAATAGTGGGATGTTAATCAAGAAGAAATCCAAGCTAAACCAAATCTCTATCAACCCTGAGTTCCTCCTTCATGTGAACCCGAGGGGGGAAAGGAAGAAAGAAGGAAGAAATGAAACTAGACAGACATACGTCTAGTGAGTTTTGTAATTACTAGCTTGAGTACTAAAAAAAGGAAGTTTAGAAAGAATAACAGTTCCAAAAAAACATAAAGACACAAAGGTAGAAAATAAAGTAGTGGAAAGATAAGCATAAAATAAGCTAATTGCCTTCTCACTCATTTCATTACAATTTTTGCACCAACTTACTATAAATCATGATTAGATTGTAACCTAATTTCTACTTGTCGATCGACTCTATACCGTAGCGTGATAACTTATGCCCACTATGGGCCTTGGGTTTATCAGGCCTGATACCATCAGCTATAAATGATATAGTGTTCATCACAGGCGCTACAACGTCTTATCTTCCCTAATCGGTGCGATGCACGGTCATCGCCCTGTAGGAATGCACCCGTACCCACCTCGTTTGGACCACTTACTACTCAGTGCAGTAAAGTGTGCCCTCGTCTCCTCGTGTGAGACCTCTGTAGAATGATGAAAGGTATACTGTCTGATATAGGTCACCAACCAAAAATGCAATTTAACTCAAGTCACCCCTAGACTTGATTCCCTATTATTTATTTTATTATCTTTGACCGCCTAATAATATGAACCCCCTTAGAATTGTCAAAAATGTCAAGGCCACCATAAAACTAATATTGACAGTCTAACTACCCAGACCCCTATATAATTGTCAACGAACGCTAAGGCCACCATAGATTAATTATTTCATTTGGCTACTTATTTTCCTTAATCAGTCTATGCTGCCGGAACGGATCACAACTATGAGCCACTTATTTTCCCCAATCAGTTGTCACTACAGGAACGAACATGCATTACATGCTTATTAACTTATTACATATTAAACTTAACACACATTTTAAGTTTATTTAATAAGCCTATTCCTTCATTATATCCTTTTGTTATATTTAGGTTGTATTAACATCTCATTTATCTTGTGATATGTTTACTATATTCATTATACAACCCTGATCCTAGTAACTTAGTGAATTGCTAAGTTAACCTATTCCAATTATATCTTCCGATTATTCAGTTTATTAGTTATTCCCTAATATTACAGTTCATTAGCTAATTACAATATTATTCAATATGCTCCTAAATAACCCTTTATACCCAAAATAAGTATTTTTCCTAGTATGCGTAGAATAATAGGGTAAAGGTTTAGGTTCTCGAATGGCCTAAACTCGAAGTAAGTAAAAGGGTAAAGGTTTAGGCTCTCGCATAGCCTAAACTCAAAACATAAAAAAGAAAATCATAAACGAAATACGGCATAACCAGAACTGTAAATAAAATAACCACAAAAAAGGGGATGGGAGAAGACTGAATAATTAACAATAAATGGTAAATTATTGGAATAAATAAAATAGGAATAAATGCAAAATGAAAATAAACACAGGAAACTGTAGATAACTGTAGGAAGATTTAAAAACTATTTTACTGTCTAAATTTTCTCTAAATTATACAAACTTAGAAATTATAGTAAAATTCTCACAAAAATTATGCTTATCCAAATGGTCCTGGTAGGAATCACTTTTTTTTTATAGCAAAAGATGTGTGATCTTCCAAAAGGAAGAGAGCACACATATATATAATAAAAAGTATAAAGTAATACAAAGATCTAAGTACAGATCCAAATCAGGAGTCACACATAGCAATGTAGGGGGTAATAGATAGATGAGTTCCGGCAAGGCCACCACCCATCATACTTCATTATCGAATTCCGGCAAGGCCACCACCCGATAAGAAGTATATATCTATACCCATACATATAATAAACTATGTGTAAATAACAAGTGGTGTAACAAATCACCAAAAATACAAACAACTCCACTCCTCATACATGTATCCAATCCAAATCCAAAATAATCCAATCAAACAGCAACTCCAATATCTTCACAACCACTTCTACAACCTGTAATCTGAAAAAACTGAAATGAAATTATCAGTAACATACTTATATATATGAATATATGCCAATATATATATATATATGCATATATATATATATATAGACTTATATTCATATATATAAGTATAGAGATAAAAACATAAAAACAAACCTACAATAGGAGAGAGTCAACCCAAGTAAAAAATAATCAACAACCCAGACGATGACTATTATATCTAAAAAATCTATTAATACGAATGAATAAACTCAAGTTTAACCTAACCTTAAATAGAAAACGCCCAAATTGCATTTCTCCAATTAATTTATTGTGTGAGTTAGACATCCAAAACAAACAGAAATTTACTATATTAATGATTAATTTATCCTTAGGTATAGAGGTAGAATGAAAGATTCTCTGGTTCCTCTCCACCCAAATGAACCAACTTATGAACATTACTAAGGAATCCAATATATATTTCTGTCTGGAATTGAATCGTAACCTATAACGATTCCAATAATCGCTACAACTACTAAAGGTATTAAAACCATCAAAAGTAAACAACCTAATAATCATATTAAAAACCGAAAAGGTAAAATAACAAGAGTAAAATAAATGATCTACATCCTCCTCTCCAATGTTACAAAAACAACATTTTACATCAAAAATAATATTTTTTTCTTTTTAAAAGCTCAATAGTATTAAGCTTCTTGTGGATGATCAACCACATTAGGAACTTCGCTTTAGGAGTAGAATTCGATTTCCATAGATATTTAAAGGGATATAATGAAATACCAGAAAAATTAATAAAACTATACATAGAATGAACAGTGTAAACTAAACCCTTATCCATACCCCAGTTAATAGAATCACCATTTTCATCCAAGTGATACAATTCTAACTTTGCTTTAAGTAAGGCCAATTGTCTTAATAAATCTTCCTCTAAAATATTATCAAAGGAAAACTCCCACGGAGGATCTAATTCTGCGTTATAAATATCCTTAATTAAAGCATTCTTAAATCTACTAATGTTAAAAAGTTCACTAAATTCAATTTTTAACGGCACTATAGATATCCAAGCATCGTGCCAAAAATATGTAAGGTTTCCTGAATGAACTAACATTTTGCATCCTACATTAAAAAAATCAAAACAACCCAAAACAGACTTCCAAAAGTGGGATAATCTATTATTCCACCCACCACTATTTCCTATAAAAAACTCTCCTCTAGAATAATAAGATTTGAAAACGATAGAGTTCCAAGAAGTCTTCACTTCTGGGCATCTATATTTCCATAACCATTTGGCAAGCAAAGCAGAGTTAAAATTATGTAGATTTATGATCCCCAGACCCCCCTCCAATTTAGATTTACAACACATGTCCCAATTAACTAGACATTTATAACCACTACAACTAGAATCCCCATTCCAAATGAAGTCTCTTCTAATCCTATCGATCTTCTCAATGACCCATTTAGGGAACCAATAAACAGCCATCCAATAGGAAGGAATAGCTGATAGAACCGAATTGACAAGTACTAAACTACCTGCTCTGGACAGAAATCTATTGTTCCAGCTAGATAATTTGTTATTAATCTTATCAATGATACTATCCAATCTTCCTTTTTAAGCTTTGAAGGTCTTATCTTAAAACCTAAATAATCAAAAGGAAACTTCATAATCGAACAATTTAAAGTGCTAGCCACTAAAGCCTCAATATTGTTAAAATCATTAATAACCATCACTGCACTCTTATCAAAATTAATTCTTAGGCCTGATAACATCTCAAAACAGTAAAGGATAAATTTAAGAGCAATAATATGCTCAGGCAGATGAGAAGAGAATAACAAGGTATCATCCGCAAATTGAAGAATCGATAATTCATTGTTAAATTCCTCATTCCCTACGCTACCTAAAACACCTAAATTCCCTGCTCTCTTAATAATTTTTGAGAAGACATCTACAGCTAAATTAAACAGGAAAGGCGATAAGGGGTCGCCTTGTCTAAGTCCTCTCTTGGATTGTATCTTCTTACCCATTACCCCATTAACTACAATGTTGGAACAACCAGATCTAAGTAACAGCATTATCCAGTTGGTCCATCTAACACTAAAACCCCTAGCAAGACATAATTCACATATAAAGTCCCAATCAATTAAATCAAATGCCTTCTCAAAATCTATCTTCAAGATGGCACATGTTATATTGTTCTTACAACAATCATTAATGTATTCCTGTACCGCTGCCACACCATCTACTATATTCCTACCTTTAATAAAAGCTGTTTGGGAGCCATCAATAAGGTCATTCATCTTGCTACTCAACCTATTCGCTAAGACTTTAGAAATGATCTTGACTGAAACATTAATAAGAGAAATTGGTCTAAAATCCTTAAGTGAGTTTGCCCCCTCTCTCTTATGAATAAGTATGACATTGGCAAAGTTAAAACTACCTAAACGCAAATCTCCACTATAGAAATCATTAAATAATTCAATAATGTCAAATTTTAAAACTTCCCAAAATTGTTTGTAAAAATTAACAGAGAAACCATCAGGTCCAGGAGCTTTGTCACTAGGCATATCGCTAATTGCCTTCCAAATCTCCTGCTCTGAAAAAGGTTTATCCAAATCTACTAGACTGACCCTAGTGTTAGAAGGATATAAGTCGTTCCATCTGACATTGGTTCTTCTCTTAAGCTTTGAACCAAATATCTTACTATAATAATTAGTGAAAGCTTCATTTAGATCCTTCTGATTAGACAGTTCTACATCATTTACAATAATCGATTGAATCATATTTTCACGTCTCCTTTTGTTAGCCACACTATGAAAAAACTTAGTGTTATTATCTCCTTCCTTGATCCATTGTATACGAGACCTTTGCCTCCACATAACCTCTTCTTTTTCTAAAATCTGTTTAAGATCTAGTTTAAAATTACAGTATCTATCTTTCTCAGTGGAACTGAGGATCCTAGTCTCACTAATTTTATCTAGCTCTAACAGTTCACACAAGATCTTGTCTTTTTGAAATCTTACATTACCAAAGATATATTTATTCCAACGCTTAAGAAAAAATCTCAACTTACCTAACTTCGCCACAAAAACCTTAGCAGAATTACCTCTATAAATATTATTAAAATAAAATAAGGCCTTCCATTTCATGGAGACAAGATTAATGAAACTATGAACCAGTAGCCACATCTTTTCAAATTAAAAACTACTACTAATTGAAATGTTCAAATTACACGTAAGAATAATTGGGCAATGGTCAGAGAGTAAAAACGGTAATCCCTTGACTTTACAAATCGAATATCTATCTTCAAATTCAGAACTAATAAAAAATCTATCTAATAATGCAAAGGAAGGACTACCACGAACATTCGACCAAGTGAACAATCTATTATTAAGAGGAATCTCTATTAAATTACTGTCTACTATAAAGTCATTAAAATCTTCCATATCCGAGAAATCACCTTCTCGAGGTGATCTCTCCCCTAGAAATCTGGTTACATTAAAATCCCCCCCCCCCCCACTACCCACGAATTAGGAGAAATATTCCTAAAACTAGAACATTCTTCCCATAGGACTCTTCTATCCTCTCTAGTGTGGGGACCATACACATTTGTGATGCCCAAAAAAGTATTATCAGAAAGGGATTGTAAAATAATATGTAGAGAATGTATCTTTGGGAACTCGAGCACCAATCTATATTGATTGTCTTTCCAACCAATCATGATTCCTCCGGCCGTACCAACTGCCGGAAGATAAGACCAGTTACGGAAAAGAGACCCACCTAGCCTAATATAAAACCTATAATCTGGGCATTCAATTTTTGTCTCTTGAAGTAAAATGATATCAATGTGATTATCTCTAAAAAAGATCTAATTTTAGAACATTTTTTAGGTACATTTAAACCCCGAACATTCCAACTAACAATCCTCATTTGTTCATAAAATAAACTCGTTCTAATTCTCTATTTCTAATATACTCAGCATCAATCTCAATATCCGAGAAAATAAAAGCAGTATCATTCGCTAACTGAAATAACTGTCTAGTCGAAAGACTACCTAATGCAAAAGGAGTATAATCACTACCCAAAGTCGTAGAAACACCTGAGCCTCGATCCGTATTGCTAATATTAGCACCCGGACTCGAAGTCTTACCTCGTGATGAAGATGAACCATATCTGATCCTAGCACTGCGACGAATCAAACCGGAACTGGGCATCTCTCTCCTTCGTCTCCGCCTCCTGGGTGAAGGAGTGGAAACATCACTGCTCCGGAATTGTCCTTCACTGCACTGAAAACGCCCTTCGCTAATCTCTAAAAAATTACTATCCGAGTAGGTTGAGCCAGCATCTGGATTCCCTTCAGATCGACAAACATCACACCCCAAAAAGCACTCACCAATGCACGGACTCAAGAACATGGAAAAAAGTCTCTCGCCCAGTATGTTCATAAACATTACACCTACACCCCTGTTACATGCCATACGAAATCCAACCGAAACTGAATCTTCCTGCCTCACAATAACTAACTGCCCGCCAATTATGTTACTTATACTATCATCAATATGGTTTGCAACACAAACACAGTCCATACTTACTGACTTCTCACTCATATCAGATACTTGCTTACCACGACAATAAAAAGGTTCAATCGCATCCACCACTGTACATGTTAGCTCCGCACTTTCTACAGAATTTAAATTGCTCTCACTCCCAATGAAGCAAGCCTCCATGCTATCACTGATTTTAACATGCCTGCCATTATTAACTTGACCTACCATAAATTCTTTTCTTTTTAAGCCCGAAACGATCCTCTTATTTTCTCCATATTCTGATGAGTTAACATCATTATTATCAGATCGTTGGTACTCTGTGATATCCTCAGAGCTTTCAAACAAGCCAAAACTATTCGAGAGTACAACGTCATCCGCCACGTACCAGTCCATCTCCTCCCCAATAACAGAACTAATCAGGTGATTAACAGCTACACCACCGCTTTCATGTCCGCACGTTTCTAATAAGTCATCACCTGACATTAATTTATTTACCTCCTCATTCTTGCCAGCCAAACATTCAAAAAGTTTGCTGTCTTCATTGAATCCCATACACTTAAGTACCACTGGATCAAAAAGCAATGGATCAACATGATTTACTTTCCGTAATGACTCATCAGAAACTGCCAATATATCATCAGAAACTGCCGATATTTTGTCAGAAACTGCCAATATATCCACCACTGGGTCAAAAAGCATTGGCTCATCATGATTTACTTTCCCTAATGACTCATCAGAAACTGCCAATATATCATCACTGACTATCCCTTCTTCTTCGATTACATTCAAATCTTCAGCACAACTATTCCCCATTTGCGACTTATCACCCATTTGCAAAGTTTTTGAGTGAGTAGAAACAACATATGCATCAAACTGAAACATCACAGTGCTTCTATCACAGTTGATGGCCGAATTTATAACATCAAAATGTTTCACAGTCTCCTCAAAAAGAACACCCACTTTCCTCTTGTTACTCAGATCTGAATCAAGGTATAGCTTACGAATCTTCAACAGGTTGATACAAAAGGCAATGGCATGTTCTTTTCTTCCCAATGGCCGAGGCAAAGGAGGGATCACATCATCATTAACAAAACTCTTGCTCCATAAGATACCGTCCACTAATCCTTCCAAATGCCACACCATCAATAATAACCAGTACGCCCCATCACTTTTCTTTTCACGAAAATCCGTAATGTACAAGTCCAAAATTGCAATTATATTGTGACAAATTCTCGAACAGTTAAAGAGCATGATGTCAAAAACAGACTTCTCTCTGAACCTCATCGGACAATTGAACCTACGATGCCCCAAACCACAACACTTGAAGCAACGAGTTCCATTACGACAAACTTTCGCTATGTGAGATGCATCACCACATTTAAAACAATGTCGAACACCTGTCTTTTTCATTTGCAGTGGATCCCTACCTGGCAATTCATTCCGGTTAGAGAACAAAGGAGTCTTCTTAGCCATGTCCGCATAAGAACTCTGACTAAAATGTCCAGTAACATCATTGCCAGTTACATCTTGGAAGGGAAAATGCTGGTTTGAAGCCTCAACATCATTTGAATTGAACTCATTTTCATTCCTCATTAAACGCTGCCTAAAGGTAAGGTTTAAACGACCGGGTTTCATGAGTGTCCTCTCAATGAGCGTCTTTGGAGTCGTGTTCTTGTGAATACTGTCAATACCATGCACAATCCCTCTCGATTTCCCACCAAAAATTAAGACAGCTCCAGATTCAAGTAATACCTTCTTAATCTCTCCTTTATCCCTCTCTTCTCTGTAAATAAAATCAGCAGAGTCACCGATTGAAAGTGAAACTACTGGAAGGCCAGCCGCCAGGCTATCAAAACTTTCATCTTTATCTTGATGAAGTCCTAATTTCCCATCTGGATTGTAAAAATTGACTATGCAAATGTCTGGACTCATAAAAGGAATTTCTTCCGTGCTACCCTCATGCTTTAAAATAATTCTGTGCGCCTCGAAAATGGATTCTTTTACCATCTTGATCATCTCCAATGGAATCGCTGGAGGTAATGCTCCATCATAGGCTCATTTATCTTCGTAGCATTTCAATTGGGGATTCCAATTTTTTCCCCAACACATCATATTCAGGTTTAATTTCGCACCATTCTCAAGAACGGGCTTATAGAACCCACCTTCACCGATCCCCAAATTTTGACATCTTTGGACAATTTCGATTTGATCAAATATGTTAATACAGTTCTTTAGAAGTATCATACCCGAACCCATATTCTTATAACGCACTTCATTACCCAAACACAAACCAGAATTAAGATTTTCCAACCTCGCCGAAACCTCAGAAAATCTCGAATAGCAAATATTGAAAGTACTTTTCCCCAAATCATCAGCGGAAGAAATTTCTTGGCTATCACATAGATTCACTCTAGCTGAATTTCTACATCTATTTGCGAAGTGTCCGTAATTACCACAGCGATAACAACGTTTTTGGAATCTAGATGAAGCCGAAAATAAAGATTGATAGAACTGTGGGTAAGCCTGAAGATTTGTGCGAGCTCTGATCCAAGAAGAAGATGAGATAACGTCCGCCATTAAAGCGAAATCTGTAGCTTATTATTATTCTAGTTTTGGTATAAATTGTAACTGGAATATTAAATCTCTTCACTTCTAGTAATAATAAAAGATAATCTCAGTAACAAAATAAATCAAAGTAAATGAAGATTCAAAATTTATGATGGCTCGGTAAGTGTGTCTACGTCCATGGAGTTTTATTTGATTGTTTATACGATTTAAAAGTGTCCTGGTAGGAATCACTAATTCCGTGTATAAATAATCCCCCAATTATTAAATTTTTTATCTCAAAACTCCATTTTATTTTAGAGGAAAAAAATTTGTGTACGGGAGGGTTAGAGAAGGAGAATGGAGTTGTGGGAATTATGGTTGGATAGAAGGTATATTTATAGTAGAAGTAGAGCAACCTAGGCCCTTAGATTTTAAGTTAAAATTTCCAAATGTCAAATGCCAAAAGAAAGATCTTGAACAGACTAGACCGTCTTCAGTTTCATGTCATACACTAAAACTTCTCTAGCTAATTGACCTAGGTCGACCCATCTACCAAATGGGCCGACCCAGGGTGTAACGACCCGAATTCTATGTTTCGGAGGATCGTAGAATATTTATTTTATTTTCATACGAAGTCGTATAGTCGTGTAACGTTGGCAAACGACTATTGGGGTCATTTCCCATGTTCACAATTTTTGCCGAATTATAAATGACCATTTTGCCTATAACTTTTGATTGGTAAGGAGTTTTGACCTGAACCCACTTCTATTGGATTCAGATGATGGTTTACCTTTCCGTAGAATGGTCACATTAATCAAACGAATTTACTGTTAGGGAGATATGGCTGAAATAATGTTTGGAACATGAAAAAACAGCGTAATTGGGCTTAACGGGGTGATTAGCAGCTAGGCATATAACCCATTTCGCGATTAGGGTTATGGGAGGGCTGAAAGGGTTTGGAGAAACATTCCCTTTCATTTTCCAGCCGCCACTAACCTTCCTTGAACCCTAGCAATGGCCTTCATCTTCCAAATCTCATTCTAATCCCTTTCTAATCGCTTTTTAACCACTAATTGATCAAATCCACACCAAATCAAGCCAAATTAGCACCAAATCAGGGTTGGAGCTGCTACAATACATAGAGATCCGTGCCATAACAATGTTTCAGATCTAAGATTTCATTTGTGGCTAAGGTGAGTGATTTGCACTTTTATTCACTAATTACGATTAATCAGAGGTTATTAATGATAAATAGCGAAATTATGCATCATAAAAATCTGGAAAAATATGTAGAAATTCTAAAATATTATGTTATGTCACTGGTGAAAATTTGGGTTAATTTGGATTAAGTTTGCTAATCCTATTGTTAGATATAGCTAAACATGGTTAATGGGAAAATCACAGTTTTGGGTATGTTTGATCTAAATCATCATATGAAAATATTATTTTGGTGTTTTTGGTTGATTCTACATGTTCTTTGGTATCTTTTAGGACTTCATAGTAAGGTTAGAATGGTTGAAAACGCCATCGTTTGGTGAAATTAGCTTGTTGGAAAAACTACACAAAACCGGTTCCTTAAGAGTCACGCACTACTTCAAGATGATGGTCACGAACCGCTCCAAGATGATGGTCACAAATCGCTCCAAGATGATGGTCATGAACCGCTCCAAGATGTTGATCACAAACCAAGCCACGAGTCGCGAGAGAGGGCAAACCGTGACCTGACCAAGAAGGGGCAAACCGGGGGGAGGGGGGAGGGAAATCCGGGGGAGGGGAGACCCGACCCTGACGAGGACCCCGACCACGACCCGAACCAAGATGATGACTCCAATCTGAACCAGATTCGAACTTATACCACGCGACGATAATTGTGAACTCTTCTGATGATCAACTACAATCTAACCAAAACCCGAGATGCAAAGGAAGTCCAAATCCGACGTTATTACTCAGGATCCAGACGGGAACCAATGAGTTAATTTCTAGAGTTGGACTTTGTTGCAGGACGAGTGCAAAGGGGTTACCGATATCCATAACTTTTGTTCACCATTGAGAGAGGGGTCATGTAGACAAACCAGAGCCGGAGGATGTATGGACTGGGAAGGGTTATTGGCTATAGACCAGAAGAGCATGGTCATGGCAAGTAGTTGTATGGAGTCCAGAAGGGCATGGACCCGTCATAGCCCCAAATGGATTTGGTGAGCAAAGCGGTGGACATCATATGCTTTACGCACTAAGTGGGAGATGTGAGGATGATTGCTATGTTTGATGTTTTCTATCACCATGACATGTACACTCCCATTTTTACACTCTATGTTAGTGTTTAACTTAGAGTATTGTACATCTAGTTGTGCTAACTCTTTGGTTGCAGTTCCAGGTTCAGATATGATTATTTATACCGGTTACTGGTTTATTTTGCTGCAATTGCTCATACCAGACTTTTGTCTGACCCAGAGTTTTATGTCTCTTCTTATTACTTTGGATGCTCCTAAACGAGCAGATTAGAGATAGGTTAGGTGGTTATGCACGAGTAGCTGTCCGGGGATGAGCAGGAGGCTTCCACGTACTATTTAAATATATTCTCCCTGTGTTATTTTTGTTCGCTGCTTTGGGAATTAGTAGTGTACCTTTTCTATTTTGCTTTAGACACAGTAATTTGAAGTTGTAATAATGATGGTTTGGATCATAAGCTGTATTTTGGATTCAGCTGCTTTGATGGTTTAGTTTTCAGCTTATGCATTGTCTCGCCTGTTTTATGTCAAGTTATGTTGTTATTAAATTTTATTCCATGCGCTGTGAGATATACTACAGGTTCTTTGTGATTCATTGTTCCAATCCTTTTCTTTGACGACCGTTCTGTGCTAGTCGGGCATTGGCAGTGCATTTCGAGGGAAATGTCGGCTGGTGCGGGGTGGGCCATCACACTTGTTTTGCCAATCTCTGCAAGAATTATATTAGTCTTAGTGCGAAATGCCTAGAGCCGATTTTGCCTTTGTGCGCATTTCGAGGGAAATGCCTAGAGCCGATTTTGCCAAACTCTGCAACGATTATACTAGTCTTGGTGGTAAGCCGTTCAACGGAACGGAGTCGGCTATGGAGGTTTCAGATTAGTTTGATAGTTTTGAACGTATCTTCGAGGATTCGGGGATCGATGATGCAATAAAGGGAAAGCTAGCATCGCGTCAACTTCAAGGATAAGCAATGAATTGGTGGAATGTTATCAAAGCGGCTACTCCCGAGGATTAAGTTACTTGGAATCAGTTTAAGACCCGATTCAGTGATATGTTTATTCCAACTGCTCAGAAATCAGAATTGTTCAGGAAGATTTTGTAGCTTAGGTAGAATGGTAGGGCAGTCTCGGAGTATATTGTTGAATTTGATACCTTATCGAAATATGGATTGTCCCTCATTGATACTGTCGAAAGGAAGAACGAGAAGTTCATAACTTGATTAGATGAGTACTTGGGGGAAAGGCTTACAAAACAAATCGTCGAGACTTTCGAGTCTATTGTGGGACAGGCATTGAGATCTGAGAGCCTTTACACTAAGTTGAAGACCGACGTTGCTATTACATCTACAGAGGAGCTGAAGCTGCAGGCGAGTGGTGCATGCAAGAATAATTCCCAGAATAAGATGAAACATGACCAAACCAAGGATGGTCAGAAAAAGGAGAATCAGAAAGAAGTCCAGTGCTTTGGTTGCGGCAAGAAGGGTCGCTATATCAAAGATTGTCGAGGAAAGCCAACGGAAAGAAAGTGCTCCAACTATGACCAAGTGTGACATTTCAAGGATAAATGTCCACAACCCCCTAAGGAGAAGCAGACCGTGAAAGCATATGCTATCAACATTATTCCTTCTTCGTTGAATGCCATAACTGCGGCGCAGAAGGGAAAGGGTGTCGTTATTCAAGGTATGCTTTCTATTTATGATGTTTCTGTTCTAGTGTTGTTTGATACCGGGGCTTCCCATTCCTTCGTATCTAGTGACCTAGTAGATAGGTTGGAATTGGAACCCAAGATTGTCGATAGACCTTTAGTTGTGACGAACCCGATCGATGGTTCGACTAACCTTTGCATGAGTTGTCCTAATTTGTTCTTATCGAGTCATGGATGTATGTTTGCTTGTGATTGCTTTGTTTTGGGCTTTACTAGGTTTGGCATTATTTTTGGAGTCGATTGGCTCCAAAGATATGGGGTGGTGGTAGACTATGAAGGGTCTTCGATGACCATTAGAGTGGATGATGGGCGGAGGGTGGTATTGGGTTGCCTACCTAGTGATGAGGTGATGGCTAGTTTTCTACATTCCCTTAACATCCCCATGATGAGTTATCAGATGTACCTATTGCTGGCGAGTATCCGAACATCTTTGAGGAAGTGACCGGACTTCCACCACACGGAGAGATTGAGTTTCGTATTGATTTAGTGAAACATGTCAGACCTATAGTGATGCCTCTTCGAAGTATGGCGCCGAGGGAGCAGCGAGAGCTCGAGGTGCAAGTAGGTGATCTCTTGAAGAAGGTATTTATCCGAAGGAGTGTTTCCGAGTGGGGAGCACCAGTTGTATTTGCTACCAAGGATGATGGTTCCCTTCGCTTTTGTGTAGACTACCGTGAGCTGAACAAGGTGACTAAGAAGAATAAGTATCCTCTTCCACGGATAAATGATTTGTTGGATCAACTGAATGGGGGCAAGAGTGCTTTCCCAGTTGGATCTCGCGACAGGTTTTCATCAGCTCCGAGTAGCAGTTGAGAGTATACCTAAAACGACAATTCGGACGTCGTATGGACTCTATGAGTGGTTGGTCATGCCATTTGGGTTGACCAATGCACCTACATATTTTGTGGATCTTATGAATAGAGTTTTTAGAGATCAATTAAGTAAGTTTGTTCTTATGTTCATGGACGATATCTTGGTTTACTCGAGGATAGAGGAAGAACATAACGAACATTTGAGGACAGTGATGAAGGTGTTGAGGAAACACTAGTTGGAAGCAAAATTTTCTAAGTGTCACTTCTGGAGGAGTGTAACACCCCACGTCCGTTAAGGTCACTCACAAAGGGAATGCCTTAACTTTGATGGAGCATTTTAGTAAACAGAACAGAATATTACAAGACAGATATAAAAATAATACTTGAAAAACTTTATAACTTTATTGCAGCGGACAGAAATCAGTTTGGTTACTACTTTACCAAAAACTCAAGTACATATATATTAGCCTTGTTCAAAAGCCATTAGAGTGCAAAATTTAAAATCATAATCCCCACCAAAGATGCCAGAAAAAGACAAGCCATACTTTAAGCACTTCAAGCACTCCAAGCAGGAAGAAAGATCTGGATCAAGCTAGAGTATTCCCTCCTTGAAAACCTGGGGGGGGGGAGGGGTGGGGGACGGAAGAAAAGAGGCGAAACAACAAGGGTCAGACATAAAGTCTGGCAAGTCCAGTGACTTTCAGTTATGAACAGATAATAATGTCATGGCATGCAAATAAAACTGGATGAGTGATAACAAGAAATAGGAATAACATATATACTTAGGTTAAACAGAAGAAACATGATGATATTACTTTTCACTTCTCTGCACTAATACTAGTATAACAGGATTAGGTGTTACCCTAATGTCTAAACAAAAACAGAAACAGAATAATGGGCCTTTACCACCCTAACAGAAGATACAGAAACATAATGCTAATAATGGGCCTTTACCACCCGAACAGAGACAGAAACGGAAACAGAATAATCCCTATGGAAACAGAATGTTAGAATTAGGTGTACACTAGTAAATGGGCCTTTACCTCCCGAACAGACGGTACCACGCAGATAGGTGTTGCCACCTAACAGAAACAGACTGTACCAACAGAAACAGACAGAACTGAGTGTACCCTAAAACCCTACCCTAAGCGATCGACTCCCTAAACATAAATACCCTGTGTCGGCTCCAAAATAGGGTGTATCACTCCCTAAAGTGACAACCAATTGGCACAGGCCTATTTACAGATGTCACGGCGTCTTACATCCTCAGAGGCAGACCGGGATCCATGCACGCACATGACCCGGTTGGAACGCACCATCAACACCCCTCACCATAATCAGAATGAACCACTTATAATTAGTTCAGTAACCGTTTCCGGACCATACCTACTGTTGGGTCAAAGTTTTGATACCAGAAAGGGTTATTGACTAATATGGGTCCCAAACAACAGATGACACAAGTATTTTCCCTCCTAACCTTGTGCCCCCACACTAACAGATTTCAGATTAACTTGTTTACAAGTTCAGACATACAGAGTTCAGGTCAGCTAGTTCACAGATCAGAAAATCAAGTTAATAAGTTTTCAGACTAACGGATCAGACATACAGATTTAACAGATTTACAGACTTGTCTAACTTTGTACTGGGCCTACAGATTCATGAGACGGGTTTATTAATTTCATTAGTCCAGTTGGTTTAACCCTATCCACCCAACACGTTTTAGACATCATATTTATCTCAGATTTTCATTAATTAAATATTAATGCCCAGACCTCTCACATTAGACTGACAGTTTGCGGCTACTAGTTAGGCCGGTTGGTTCCGGGCAGATTTCTGACACAAACTGAGTCTAAACTCGGGTTTCAAGCATGTTATGACTAGCTTCTCATATTAGAACCTATTGTTTGCGGCCATTGGATGTGCAGGGCGGTTCCGGGCAGGATTACGCCGCAAACTCATTCTAACCTCGAGTTAGCCATGTTTATCTTTGCGGCCAATTAATTAATAATTTACCATTTATGCCCATGCCTAATATACATGTCAATTATTCATAACTATAGCCAATTCAGATTATGTCAATAACAGACTAAATATATCAACTCAGCAGATAACAGATTTCGCAGATTAGGCAACTTAACAGATTTAGCAGATTAAGCAATTTGGCAGATTTAGCATGTAACGGATTAGGCATTTTCAGCAGACTTAGCAGATGACAGATTTAGCAGATGAACAGATCTAGCAGATTAGGCAATATAGAAGAACTAGCAAATTAGGCAATATAACAGATTTAGCAGATAACGGATTAGGCAATTTAACGGATTTAGCAGATAACAGATTTAGCAGATTATATATATCTAAAACTCTATTTACCTATCTTGCCTAATCATAGATTTAGCCTAAACTTACATGCCTTAAATCAAGGTCATAATTCATGATATAATATATGCCCCAAATCTTAGCCTTAATATTCCCATTTACAGTTCATGTCAAAACTTGATTTAATATTCTAGTTTACCATTTTTGTCCAAGACTAATATGCATGTAAATCATTCTCTATCATAGCCAATTCAAATTATGCCAATTTATTAACTTAATTAAGCTACGCCCAATGTTTCAACAATTTCTCTAAGTACTCATGAAATGGCCCTAGCAAAAGGAATAGGAGATAAGCACAAGAAAGAATAGGCATGAAATAATGAACCAAATACAATGATAATGGCCCCACTAGGCTCGATGTACATAATAGTGAATGGTAATAAACTAGCAAAGTTACATACTAAATATGAGATCTAGTATCATTAAGGGAATAGGTGTAAGAAACTAACTACAATAGTCACGGGCGACAAATCACAATACTTTCTTATTCAATGTCATAGGCAATAGTCTCATAGGCGTGAATCATAGTCATAGGCAATAGTCTCATAGGCATGAATAATAGTCATAGGCAGTAGTCTCATAGTCATAGGCAATAGTCTCATAGTCATGAATCATAGTCATAGGCAATAATAGTCTCATAAGCAACAGTTTCATGTCCAATTATGCATTATTCATTATTTGTCCTAAAATTTAGCGTTCGTGCATTAATCTCTTATGAGATTCGGCTCAGGCTCGTAGTAGCCTGGTTATAGAACATAAAGAAGAAAGAGATACAGAATAAGATAAATCTAAACAGAACAGAACAAACATAACATCAGATTCAGATTTACAATTCATGCCACAATCATAATTAACGATTATATCAGAAAATAACTGTACTTGCCTTCCGTGGCTAAATAAAAGGATTATAAATTGAATTTGATGTAGAGACGCTGATTAATCTTCTTCGATTGTTGTTGCAGCTCTAAACTTTAATTTGAATTGTGAATGAACACTTGAGATTAGATTTAGAGGCGGCGGCTAGGGTTTAAGAGAGAGTTTGGTAGCATAATGGTGTCATAGACAATATTCTATGAATTAGGGTTAGGTTAATCACATATTTATAGGTGTAGAGAGTGTTTCAGAACCATTAGATCACCCTAGAAGCCATCAGGTCCGTCCAACACATCAAAAATCGTCATTAGAACTCTCTAGAACCCTGTGCAGGTTTCTGGCTCGACATGGGCGCACTTCCCAAGTGCGCCAGTGTATTTTTGTGCTGGCGCACTTCACAAGTGCGCCAGTGCGTTTCTGGCCTGTTTCCGGTTTTTCTGCCTAACTTCCGTCGTCCATATCTCCTTCATACGGTATCTGTTTTATGTAAACTCAGACTCTATCTCAACCAGAATTTTGAGACGAACGCAATGGCGCAACCCGTTTCCCTTAATTCTTCTCCTAAAAATTAAGTATACTTTAATTTGTTACTTATACGTTCGTAGAAAATACGGGGTGTTACATTCTCCCCTCCTTAAAGGATTTTGTCCCCGAAATCTTCAAGTTAAGAAGAACGTGTCCTACCATCCAATCATCCATCTACTCAGCCATCATCCATAAGCATCCATTTTCCTTAGAAAACTTCTAATTCTGTATGAACATATGCAAAAGTGTGTGTGTATGTCTCCTATCTAATGCAAAGATTAGGCGGTCTACTGATTCAGTTGACCTCCTCAATGCGAACATTGTTGGTGCCATGAGTCCAATTATGTATGCAAGAAATCCTATTTGATACACATCATTTCTATATGTGTGCGCAATCATTCATCCAAATGCTACATCCATGTGATGAATAAATCATTTTGCACCCAAAAAAATTGAAAATGCACACATATACATATGCAGTATGAGAGTGTTTTCGAGCCGATCTAGTGCCTAGTGTGTGTATATGCATCCACGACCAACCACTAGCAACCACTTGCATCCACTGGCAACCATCAAACATAAAATGTCTCAAACACATGTTTACACCCATTGGTTTCTACCTAAAGTTCGAAGATTCGATCGATAGGATACAGTCGAATGATGGAAGCGAGTATAGATGAAACAAAAACTTGGTTTCCATTAGACCATGGTTGAGGGAATAATTTCCCTAAGTATTGGCCCTGAAGACCGAAACCAACATCAGATTGACACCCAGAGGATTACCCTCTTTAGACAATGTCAAAACTGGAAATCTTAACCTTATCAGAAATATTCAGATATTTACAGATTACTGGTACAGATCAGATTACCGAACTAAGCATGATAAAAACCAGAATGTATGCGTCCTACTTGACGCCTAACACATATATCTCTCAATCCCCAATCTATCACAAACAGATGAGTCCTAACCCTTAGGGGTTTGATTCTACAGCGGAATCAGAAACAATACTAGTATTAAAGTGCAGAGTGTCGATTACAGAATCAAAATGCAAGAATCATAAAGAGTTTTAACTCAAAAATCAGATAAGAAAATTAAACCTTTTACATAAATTTTCTTATTTCTACCCTATCTACCAGTCACTTGAGCATTCGCCTGTCCTCCAGAAGTGGGTTCTGCCCTCTGCCCTTGCCCTCGTTTCTTCGGGCAGTCCCTAGTGAAGTGACCCATCTCACCACAGTTGAAGCAAGTGTCCTTCCTTTTTCTGCAATCCTTGTTCAGATGAGTCGAGCTTCCACAAGTAAAGCACTTTTTCTCCTTCTTATCTTCAGACTTCTCATCCTTCTTTTGTGTTTCCTTTTTGGGCCATGCTTTCTTATTCTGTGGTTCTTCCTTCTTTGTCTCTTTCTGGCCCTTGTCTTCCTCGTGCAGTAGTGCCATGTCCACCAATTTCTCGTAAGTCGCTCCCATGGGTACATGGGTCATGGCTAGGTTGTGTAGTGGCTTGTTCAATCCTTTAACAAAGCGGAGAGCCTTTTTATGCTGAGTGTTGACTAAATCCAGTCCGAACCTAGCCAGTTGGTTGAACTGGTTGACGTATTCCTTGACCGTCATACTTGCTTGCTTAAGAGATAAGAACTTTTCCAATTGTAGACTTCGTTCGGGTTGCGAGAGGAATTTCATCTCAAACCTTGTTATGAAATCCATCCATGTTTCAACAGGCCTCTCGGCGTTAGTGACTTCCCACCAGAAGGAAGCTTCGTCTTTGAGAAACCATACCGCCAACTGTACCTTTTGCCTATCGTCCACCTCGAAGATAACGAATAGATCCTCAGTTTCTTTAAGCTAGTTCCTCGCTTCTACGAATGATTCATTTCCCTTCAAATCCTTTCCACCCATGGCCCTAAAGTCTTTACAGATCTTTGAGAAAGCAATTGCACGAGGAGGGGGCAGAGGAGGGGGATCATTTGCTGGACCTGCGGCGGTGGTCCTAGCCTTAAGGTATTGATGAAACCAACCGGGTACATGAACACCCTCTGGTATCTCAGATGCTTCAGACATGCTGAAATGAAAAAGGAAAGGTTCAATACAAAAAGGACCGAAGGAAAGATATATGGCTCTTGGGGATTATGTTTTTCAAAATAAGCTTTACTTTTGAAAATACTTCCTTTTACAACCTTTTTGAAAATAGTTTTCAAAAACTTCTATCTAATCTGGTAACCTTCAGCTCTGATACCAAGTGTAACACCCCACGTCCGTTAAGGTCACTCACAAAGGGAATGCCTTAACTTTGATGGAGCATTTTAGTAAACAACAGAATATTACAAGACAGATATAAAAATAATACTTGAAAAACTTTATAACTTTATTGCAGCGGACAGAAATCAGTTTGGTTACAACTTTACCAAAAACTCAAGTACATATATATCAGCCTTGTTCAAAAGCCATCAGAGTACAAAACTTTAAAATCATAATCCCCACCAAAGATGCCAAAAAAAGACAAGCCATAATTTGAGCAATTCAAGCACTCCAAGCAGGAAGAAAGATCCGGATCAAGCTAGAGTATTCCATCCTTGAAAACCTTGGGGGGGGGGGGGGAGAAACGGAAGAAAAGAGGTGAAACAACAAGGGTCAGACATAAAGTCTGGCAAGTCCAGTGACTTTCAGTTATGAACAGATAATAATGTCATGGCATGCAAATAAAACTGGATGAGAGATAACAAGAAACAGGAATAACAGATATTCTTAGGTTAAACAGAAGAAACATGATGATATTACTTTTCACTTCTCTGCACTAATACTAGTATAACAGGATTAGGTGTTACCCTAATGTCTAAACAGAAATAGAAACAGAATAATGGGACTTTACCACCCTAACAGAAGATACAGAAACATAATGCTAATAATGGGCCTTTACCACCCGAACAGAGACAGAAACGGAAACAGAATAATCCCTACGGAAACAGAATGTTAGAATTAGGTGTACACTAGTAAATGGGCCTTTACCTCCCAAACAGACGGTACCACGCAGATAGGTGTTGCCACCCAACAGAAATAGACAGTACCAACAGAAACAGACAGAACTTAGTGTACCCTAAAACCCTACCCTAAGCGATTGGCTCCCTAAACATAAATACCCTGTGTCGGCTCCACAATAGGGTGTATCACTCCCTAAAGTGACAACCAATTGGCACAGGCCAATTTACAGATGTCACGGCGTCTTACATCCTCAGAGGCAGACCGGGATCCATGCACGCACATGACCCGGTTGGAACGCACCATCAACACCCCTCGCCATTATCAGAATGAACCACTTATAATTAGTTCAGTAAGCGTGCCCGGACCCTAACTACTGTTGGGTCAAAATTTTGATACCAGAAAGGGTTACTGACTAATATGGGTCCCAAACAACAGATGACACAAGTATTTTCCCTCCTAACCTTGTGCCCCCAGACTAACAGATTTCAGATTAACTTGTTTACAAGTTCAGACATACAGAGTTCAGGTCAGCTAGTTCATAGATCAGAAAATCAAGTTAATAAGTTTTCAGACTAACGGATCAGACATACAGATTTAACAGATTTACAGACTTGTCTAACTTTGTACTGGGCCTATAGATTCATGAGACGGGTTTATTAATTTCATTAGTCCAGTTGGTTTAACCCTATCCACCCAACACGTTTTAGACATCATATTTATCACAGATTTTCATTAATTAAATAGTAATGCCCAGACCTCTCAGATTAGACTGACAGTTTGCGACTACTGGTTAGGCCGGTTGGTTCCGGGCAGATTTCTGCCACAAACTGAGTCTAACCTCGGGTTTCAAGCATGTTATGACTAACTTCTCACATTAGAACCTATTGTTTGCGGCCACTGGATATGCCGGGCGGTTTCGGGCAGGATTACGCCGCAAACTCATTCTAACCTCGAGTTAGCCATGTTTATCTTTACGGCCAATTAATTAATAATTTACCAGTTATGCCCATGCCTAATATACATGTCAATTATTCATAACTATAGCCAATTCAGATTATGTCAATAACAGACTAAATATATCAACTCAGCAGATAACAGATTTCGTAGATTAGGCGACTTAACAGATTTAGCAGATTAAGTAATTTGGCAGATTTAGCATGTAACGGATTAGGCATTTTCAACAGACTTAGCAGATGATAGATTTAGCAGATGAACAGATCTAACAGATTAGGCAATACAGCAGAACTAGCAAATTAGGCAATATAACAGATTTAGCAAATAACGGATTAGGCAATTTAACGGATTTAGCAGATAACAGATTTAGCAGATTATATATATATCTAAAACTCTATTTACCTATCTTGCCTAATCATAGATTTAGCCTAAACTTACATGCCTTAAATCAAGGTCATAATTCATAATACAATATATGCCCCAAATCTTAGCCTTAATATTCCCATTTACAGTTCATGTCAAAACTAGATTTAATATTCTAGTTTACCATTTTTGTCCAAGACTAATATGCATGTAAATCATTCTCTATCATGGCCAATTCAAATTATGCCAATTTATTAACTTAATTAAGCTATGCCCAATGTTTCAACAAGTTCTCTAAGTACTCATGAAATGGCCCTAGCAAAAGGAATAGGAGGTAAGCACAAGAAAGAATATGCATGAAATAATGAACCAAATACAATGATAATGGCCCCACTAGGCTCGATGTACATAACAGTGAATGGGAATAAACTAGCAAAGTTACATACTAAATATGAGATCTAGTATCATTAAGGGAATAGGCGTAAGAAACTAACTACAATAGTCATGGGCGACAAATCACAATAGTTTCTTATTCAATGTCATAGGCAATAGTCTCATAGGCATGAATCATAGTCATAGGCAATAGTCTCATAGGCGTGAATCATAGTCATAGGCAATAGTCTCATAGGCGTGAATCATAGTCATAGGCAATAGTCTCATAGTCATAGGCAATAGTCTCATAGTCATGAATCATAGTCATAGGCAATAATAGTCTCATAGGTAACAGTTTCATGTCCAATTATGCATTATTCATTATTTGTCCCAAAATTTAGCGTTCGTGCGTTAATCTCTTATGAGATTCGGCGCAGGCTCGTAGTAGCCTTGCTATAGAACAGAAAGAAGAAAGAGATACAGAATAAGATAGATCTAAACAGAACAAAACAAACATAACCTCAGATTCAGATTCACAATTCATGCCACAATCATAATTAACGATTATATCGGAAAATAACTGTACTTGCCTTTCGTGGCTAAAGAAAAGGATTATAAATTGAATTTGATTCAGAGACGCTGATTAATCTTCTTCGATTGTTGTTGTAGCTCTAAACTTTAATTTGAATTGTGAATGAACACTTAAGATTAGATTTAGAGGCGGCGGCTAGGGTTTAAGAGAGAGTTTGGTAGCATAATGGTGTCATAGACAATATTCTATGAATTAGGGTTAGGTTAATCACATATTTATAGGTGTAGAGAGTGTTTCAGAACCATTAGATCACCCTAGAAGCCATCAGGTCCATCCAGCACATCAAAAATCGTCATTAGAACTCTCTAGAACCCTGTGCAGGTTTCTGGCTCGACATGGGCGCACTGCCCAAGTGCGCCAGTGTATTTTTGTGCTGGCGCACTTCACAAGTGCGCCAGTGCATTTCTGGCCTATTTCCGGTTTTTCTGCCTTACTTCGTTCATCCGTATCTCCTTCATACGCTATCCGTTTTACGCAAACTCGGACTCTATCTCAAGCAAAATTTCGAGACGAACACAATGGCGCAACCCGTTTCCCTTAATTATTCTCCTAAAAATTAAGTATACTTTAATTTGTTACTTATACGTTCGCAGAAAATACGGGGTGTTACAAGGAGGGAATTGAGATTCTTGGGCCATGTTGTCTCAGAGAATGGTATTGCCGTGGATCCTGCGAAGGTGGCTATACGGTTCAAGATTAGTCTACGCCCAAGAATGCAATGGACGTGAGAAGTTTCTTGGGGTTAGCTGAATACTATCGTAAATTTATCCAAGACTTCTCCAAGATAGCAGCACCGTTAACTGAGTTGACCAAGAAGAATCAAGCTTTCGTTTGGGATGAAAGGTGTGAGAATGCATTTAAGAGCCTAAAGGAAAAGTTGATGTGCACACCAGTGTTAGTTATTCCTAAAGGGAACGGAGAGATGACGGTATACATGGATGTCTGTAGTACCGGACTAGGTGCTGTACTAATGCAAAGAGGTAGGGTTGTAGCTTATGCTAATCGGCAACTGAAACCGCATGAGAAAAAGATATCCTATCCATGATTTGGAATTGGCAGCGATCGTGTTCGCGTTAAAGATGTGGAGACACTATCTTTCGGGAGAAACACTCGAGTTGTTTACCAATTATAAGTCATTAAAGTATCTCTTCTCTCAAAAGGATTTTAAACCTTCATCCGCAGAGATGGTTAGAGTTCTTGGCTTCATATGATTTCAATATCGCATACACACCCGGGAAAGGCAATGCGGTAGTTGATGCATCGAGTAGGAGACATGCCAAATTGGGGGCTATGTTTCTGGAATGGAAACAACTGGAGTATACCGCATGATATGATTTCATACCTAAGTGTAAATTAGATCCAGGGATGTTAGCAAGTTTGACGATCAGACCGACTTTGATTGAGCGGATTGGTTCCAGTCAAAGGGACATCCCTAATCTATTGGAAATCATCTCCAAGGTAGAGATGGGTATCGACGGTGAGATAATGAACAAGTATTGATTTGATCGAAAGGGATGGCTTCAAAAGAATGGGAGGCTGGTTGTACCCAACGTTAATGGATTGAGACATGAAGTGCTTGGAGAGTGTCATCACTCAAAATTGACTATACATCCCGGTGGTAACAAAATGTATCGAGGCATGAAGCAGACCTACTAATGGGAAGGGATGAAGAGAGACATTGGGAAGTTTATATCCAAGTGCATGAACTGCCAGTTAGTTAAAGCCAATAAAAATTAGCCAAGTGGTTTGTTACAACCGCTGGAAAGTGTGATGCTATTGGCACCCCTATTTCCTCTTTTGTCCACCTTTATAATTTTAATAGAAATAATTACTTTGTGTATGCTTTTGGCCACCACATCATATCTCTTCATTTATTCCTTTATAGTTCTGCCTCTTCTTCTTAAAATAACATGTACTTCTCTAAAAATTAAATTTTAGACCCTTAAAAAAAAGAAATACTCTCATTTGCCTATTAGATGATAGATGGGGAAGATTAAAATGAGGTTCTTTTTTTTTTTGGGCAAAGCCAGCTGGGTTTTATAGTGATCCATAACACTTAATGAGGTTATTTTTTGTTTTCATGTTGTTAGGGTTTTCTATTGCTTTTTAGGCAATGTCTACGGTTTTCCATTGCTTTTTATGATTTCTTCTAATTCCTGGCTGATTCAAACTTAGAGGACATTAAAATTGACGACGATGCAATAAAGAATGTCAACGCAAATTATTGATTTTTAGGTTTTTTTTACCATACACCTTATATGTTATGTTATGTTTTACAACTAGATCACATTAAATTTGTTACTTGATTTCATAAACGGGGAATTTGAATGATAACAAAATTGAGAACGGTTTTATTGTTTTGAATCATAAATGCATGAATTAGATAATTCAAAAGATAAAAAATTGATTTGATGGATAATTTTACAACTGATCAAGTAAGTATTCATTAAAAAAATATAATTGCTAATGTATTTATAAAAACGAACTATGTTAAATTTTTTTGTTTCTTTTGTGATTTCAAGTATTCAATTCGTTGAACAAGTTGATTTGATGATGTAAAATACCATTTGCAATCACTGTACACAAAACTTAGGGAAAACTAGGGTTCAATAACCATGAACGAGGAGAAAAATAAACTTTTCAGATTGACTTGTAGACGTTGATTTCTTTCTTAGTTGATGAGAGTGACCGGAGTTTCCATTGGGACCTTGATTTTACGGCGACCTATCTTAATTTAGGATTTTAAGACGAAGAAAGAGAGAGATACATTGCTTTGAATTGTTTTATGTTTGGGTGCCTCGTTATTAAAAAAAATGAAAATGGTGTTAGGAAGTGGAGAGGCTTTGTTTTTGAGGTGGTCTTAAGTGTTGGGGGCCAAAAGAAGAAATTAGGGTGTCAACAGCAGCACACCGCTGGAAATTTCCGAATGGAAATGAGAACAAGTCTCAATGGATTTCGTTGATGGTTTACCAAGGACTAGATCGGGCCATGATAGTATTTGGGTGATTATGGATCGATTGACCAAAAGTGCAAGGTTTATACTGGTCAAGTAGAATAGAACGACAGCTAAGATAGCAGAACTGCATACGAAGTGGATAGTGAGATTTCATGGAGTACCTAGAGGTATTGTGAGTGACCGAGATCCTTTATTTACTAGTGGGTTTTGGAAGAGTTTACAAGAGGCTTTAGGATCAGAATTACATCTCAGTACCGCGTACCATCCTCAAACCGACGGTCAAACAGAGAAAGTGAATCGTGTATTAGAGGATCTCTTAAGGGCTTGTATATTTGACTTTTGAGGGTCGTAGGATGACCATTTACATTTGGTTGAATTCGCATATAATAATAGTTATCAGTCCAGTATTGGTATGGCTCCATTTGAAGCTTTGTAAGGAAGACCGTACAACTCACCATCATGTTGGTTGGAAACCGGTGATGTAATAAGAGAAACTTTGGATAAGATCAAGGTTATTCAACAGCGAATGAAGACTGCCCAAGAAAGGCAAACGAGTTATGCTGATAAAAGGTGAGGAGATTTGAAATTCTCCATTGGCGACTTGGTATTCATCAAGATCTCTCCGTTGAAGAGTGTGATTCGTTTTGGTAGGAGAGGTAAGTTGGCACCAAGGTTTGTTGGTCCATTTCTAGTTCTCGAACAGGTTGGGAATTTGGCATATAAAGTTGGATTACCTGATAAGAAGGCTGGAGTGCACAACGTATTTCATATTTCTCAGTTAAAGAAGTTCGTGCACGATTTTGATATGACTATTTCACCAGATCAGTTTGGACGATATTAAGGTAGAACCCGAGGCAGTTGGAAACTGCAAACCAATTTGTATTATCGAACTCGATACGAAACAACTTCGAAGGAAGACAATGAAACTGGTTAAGGTCCAGTGGGGTGATAATGAGAATGACTATGCTTAGGAAACCGAGGAGAACATAAGGAAGTCATATCCAGAGCTCTTTGTCTGGTAAGATTTTAATCGCGATATAGTTATTCCCTTGTTAGTAAAACGCATGCTAAGATAGGCTCGTGATGTTATTATGTATGTTTGATTGTTTGTAAATGGTCGATAGGCATGTAGGCCAACATTGTATGTTTTGGTTAAGGAATTTCGGGGGCGAATTTTCTTTGGGGGAAGGGGGGAAGAGTGTAACGACCCGAATTCTACGTATCAGAGGATCGTAGAATATTTATTTTATTTTCATACGAATTCGTATGGTCGTGTAACTTTGAGAATTGACTATTGGGGTCATTTCCCATGTTCAAGATTTTTTCCAATTTTTAAATGACCATTTTACCCCTGGTGAATCTTGTTTTGCCTATAACTTTTGATTGGTAAGGAGTTTTGACCTAAAACCACTTCCATTAGATTTGGATAATGGTTTATCTTTATGTAGAGTAGTCACATTAATCAAACAGATTTACCGTTTGGGAGATATGGCTGAAATAAGGTTTGGAAGATGAAGAAAACAGCGTAATTGGGCTTAACGTGGTGATTAGCAGCTAGGCCCATAACTCATTTCGGGATTAGGGTTGTGGGAGGGCTGAAAAGGTTTGGAGAAACATTCCCTTTCATTTTTCCAGCTGCCATTAACCTTCCTTTAACCCTAGCAATGGCCTCCATCTTACAAATCTCATTATAATCCATTCCTAATAGCTTTTTAACCACTAATTGATCAAATCTACACCAAATCAAGCCAAATTAGTACCTAATCTGGGCTGGAGCTGCTGCAATGCAAAGAGATCCATGCCATAACAGTAAAGTTTTAGATCTAAGATTTGATTTGTGGCTCAGGTGAGTGACTTGCACTTTTATTCACTAATTACAGCTAATTAGGGGTGATTAGTGATAATTAGCGAAATTATGCATCATATAAATCTGAAAAAATATGTAGAAATTCTAAAATATTATTTTATGTCACCGGTGAAAATTTGGGCTAAGTTTGCTAATCCTATTGTTAGATATAACTAAACATGGTTAATGGGAAAATCATAGTTATAGGTATGTTTGATCTAAATCATCATATGAAAATATTATTTTGGTGTTTTTGGTTGATTCTACATGTTACTATTGTTGTTTAGTATGTTTTATAGCTTCATAGTAAAGTTAGAATGGTTGAAAATGCCATCGTTTGGCGAAATTAGCTTGCTGGAAAAACTGCACAAAACCGGTTCCTGAAGAGGATATGCCTCACGAACCACCCCAAGATGATGGTCACGAACCGCTCCAAGAATATGGTCATGAACTACTCCAAGATGATGGTTACAAATGGCTCCAAGATGATGGTCACAAACTGTAACGACCCGGAAAAAGTCGACTTTGATTATCCGATATACAATACATATCGAACATCAAGAGTCAAAAATACCAGATGGTTAATGAAAGAAATTAGAGGGTGAGGAAAGATAAGATGAAACTTAGAATAGAAGAAGAAGAACACAACATCAGAGTAACATGAATCTCACAGCGGAACGAATAACATATAATATATAACATAACTTTGAAATATAAATCTGTACTTGAATATACATCATTATCAAAGTACAACACTTACAACACAGCGGAAATAAACTATAGCTATATGATCCTGAAGCCTCTTGCTCCAGCTCTTCAAGTATCTGTAAATCCCGACTACTTGACTGCCCGTACAAAATTGGGCACCCAAGAGTTTAGGGAAAACAAAACAAAATAAACTCCGGGTAAGTCATGGGACTGGTGTGAGTAAAACAGTTTGAACAAGTAAACGATATCTCAAAAGACCACGCCGTATAACGGAATGAGTTTTTCCCTTATGAGAATCCAAATTTAATCTTTATATCAAATCCTTGATATTATAATTGTGTCTGTCAACCACAATATAATAATGATCTAGCAGAAACGCTTTCATCTCACGTTCTGCATATATAGTATACAATCAAAACTGCAAGCACGTATTGGGTAATGGATTTCCAACTATGACAAGGTATGGAACCAACTTTCGCTAGTGTATCTCTAGAAAGGAATACACTAGGTTCAACAAGAACATCTTGCAAACCCGGCCACACATGACCGACCACTCATTTCGCTTGAGTGTATCGAATGTATATCACCAACTGTTGGGATCAACAACCGTTTCCCGAATGGGACAACATCAACAATAGATTTTTAGAAGTAAATGAAACTCTAGATCAGGTGATTATACACCCTAATAGGTGTGACCTACATAGCCATGCTGCCTGCCCGATTTTTGTCATTTCCCAGTTGATGAGGCTTGAGTCTACGCTTTATCAGCACATCATATTTACTTCGAATGTCACATCGCTAGATCCATTAGAATTACTAATTGACTTTCACAACAATACATTATGTGTTAGCTAAAAGAAGTTCCCTTCTCCGCTTCCACTCTTGGTACGATTGGAGAAATCAGTGTATGTGATCTTTCTGGAAACACTCTGTCAGATCTTCTTCCATACAAGTCGTCCTGGGACTGGAAAAACCAAAGGCACTATTCAGTACATCCACTTAGGCACTGTTGTCTAAGACTTATACAACAACCCTTGCATAAACACCGTCTTCACTGTATTCAGCATACTTGATTCGCAACGCTTATGCCAATACGGAGTGGTTCTTTGGATAATAATCCAACCGCTCTCTCCATATTTACAACGAAAAATGGTCAAAAACTTCGATAGTCGGTGAGTTAACTATCAAAGAAAAATACGTGTGCAAACAACGATATTATATCCAGATGGAAATTTTATCAATCAATCATTAGTCATATATATTACCTTTTTTCTATGTTTAGAAAATATATGTTAACACTGGAAAACATTTCCATAACTTATTTACTTATCACTATTCTTCTACAACTACCAGTCTCTGATTGTAAACTAGTAGAGGAACAATTCTCTAAGTACCAATCCTGAAGGTCGAAACCAACATCAGATAGACACTTAGGAAACCGTTCAACTTAACAAGTCTCCAATCAATTTCTGATTTTCCTTGACTCCATTTCTTAACTCCTTATACATGAACATTCCCTTTTCTAATTCATATTTCCAATTTCAATATTTGATTACGTTTCTGATTCTATTTGAAAAAAAACATTTCCCAATCTTCTTTACTTGGATTTAAACAGATGTTTAAATCAACATCGCGACGACAACTCAAACCACTATACTTATTTACTAAATTCACTTAACCACTTCACACTCGAACCACTTAACCACTTCACAGTCGATTTGTTTACTTTCGAATACTTATATTCGATAATCTCTTTCTTCGAATAAATCATATTCGATTTAACTCCCGTCGAATGACTAGATTCGATCAATTCACTTCGAATATTTCTGATTCGATTATCTTACTTCGAATATCTCTGATTCGATTCACTTCTTCGAATAACTAAATTTATTAACTCATTTCAACTCTATTCGAATAAACTAAATTCGATTAACTCCATTTCAACTCTATTCGAATAAACTTAATTCGATTAACTCCATTTGAATAACTATAGTTCGATTTAACTCTATCGATTAACTCTAACTGATTAACTCTATTTATTTAGCAAATAAATATTTCCTTTCAATTCTATTTATTTTCTAAGTAAATATTCCTTTATTCTGTTTATTTAACAAATAAATATCTCCTTTTAATTCTATTTATATCCTAAATAAATATTCCTTTATTCTATTTATTTAACAAATAAATATCTCCTTTTAATTCTATTTATATCCTAAATAAATAACCCTTTTCCTTTTATTTATCTCCTAAACAAATAAACCCTTTTACTTTTATTTATTCCCTAAATAAATAAATCCTCTTTACTTTTATTTATTCCCTAAATAAATAAATCCTTTTTAATCTATTTGTAAATGTTCTACAAATATTTCCTTTTTATCTCTATTTGTAAATGGTTTACAAATATTTCTCTTTCTATTTGTTTGACAAATATTTTCCTTTATATTTGATTTCACAAATATATTTCCTCTTTATTTGTTTTACAAATATATTTCCTTTTTTCTACAAAATCCTTTTTCTTTTATATACATAAAATCCATTGATTTTATATAAATAAATTATTTTCAAAATATACTTTGAAAATCCCCTTTCTACATTCTGGTATTTCTTATGGTATTTAAAATACCAAACAACAACGATAAATGTCGTCCAAACACACATAATCAACAACAGATTTTATATCAAATCGTATGTCACAATATATGAATCACAGTAAAATAAATGTTGGGTAATATAGTCGGATTCCTCCGACCCGTTTCCCTGCATCACATATGTTAATCAACATAATAACATCGATTTCATTTCAATATGAAACATTCTGCTAAACAGAATCAATATTTGATTAACGATATATATAAATATCGTTATCTATAATTTCGACCAATACATAAGCAATTCAACCAAACAGTTAACACACAACAATCAGTCATCATTTATCAGTTCTAAATATACGTTATAAAAATAAAACTGTTTAGAGTTGGTGAGTTTTACTCACATTGGATGATCATCGTTAGATAACGATTTACGACTGTCGGTTCTATCCGACTCAGTTCCGGAATGTCATGTTCACTGCCACGGTTCCAACGTAGTTTGTTTGGTCTGATTCGATCACTTCTGAGAATTAATAACTTAGGCTTGAGAATTAAACTTCTGCATCTTTCTAAATAGTGTTCCTCGTTCCAGTACTAACGCTGACTTTGTCTCCTTCGTTCCAGGATCTCATTCAACTTCAGAAGACTAACCATCAGTTAAACCCCTCTTCACGTTGTAACACCTTCAACAGTTTAAACACATACCGCTCCTCTTACCTTATCTCGAACCCTAGATCTTTTTCATATTTCATTTTCCTGTTCCTCATTCACACAGCTCAAACTCGATCACCCATCACTCCGTACTGCTCCAACTTTTCAACAGCAACCCATGCTCATCAACTCCTCATATATAAACACAAACTTCCTGTACTTCTCCATTTAACACACGGGTCCTCACTTCATAATGCCTACAGCTCCCCTTGCCTACCCACGAAGCCTTTCTTCTCCAAATTTTAAAACGCGAAGTGAGCTTCCAGTAATCACCACAATATCCTCAACCCAAAACCCTTCCTGTACATCGAAACAAAATCACCATCCTCATCGTGTTGCACTCGCCTGCGTTTCCTCCCTCCCATATCCACCGAGAATCATACATCCTCTTTCCCATCACCTTCCCATCCTGACTTCGACGTCTTCTCTTCGAAGTTAACTCCAGCACCAAACCCGACCTCTCCTTTCATGAAAATTCATCGTTCAACTCCAAAATAGCACTAGCTTCTCAAATCAAAGCTTCCGAACCCCTATTTCCTTGCGCTGGAAAAGACCGCAAGCCCAAAATCCAGTCGAGCTCAACAGATTTTCCCCGAGAGTGAAGCTTAAACCAAACTAAACTCAAAGAGCTAGCTTTCAATGTGGAATTTTTTGAACGCGGATTTTCTTTTGGTTTTTCCGAGATGAGGAGTTTTTGTGGCGGCGGGTTCTATTTGCTGAGCAGATGGAAATGAGAATTTAGGTTAAGGGAGATTTTAAGTTTATATTTATAGGCCATATCCTTTTATATATTTTCTTTGATTATGTATGGTAGAGGGGTATTGTACGTGTAGAAGGGATATTCAATCAAATATTGTTTATTTAATACAAGGAAGAATTAGGGCCTGAGGATTGAAACGTTGGATGCACACACCGAAGGGAAAAACGAATTGTTTGTTTAAAGATGAAAGTTACGGTAGCCTGCTGCTATATAAAACTACGTCCACCTATGACTTACTATCAACGGAAATAAAGGTATTGTTGTGTCGAGCAAGGTTCCCCGATTCCAGAAATATACTAACATCGGTAGGTGAACTCATATTGTGAAACCCAACCATATCGATACAGGGTGCCAAATACTCCAAATAAAAAGTTGCTTATTTAATTAATTAAAAATTTCCATAAAATTCTAAAAATTAAATTAGCGCTATGTTCCGAAAGAACCTTGTCTAAATTCAAAACCGATCTCTAGTTATACCGAATAAACCGTTACGGTCGATAAACGATTCTATAGCGACTATTTTAAATTTTGATTTGGACATATCTCAAAATCTACATGACGAAATCCTAACTTTTCTCTTCCACTAGAAAGATATACTCCATCAGCTTCGTACGTTTCTTGTTTCATAGAAATTCGATTTAAAACGAACCCTGTACATTCCGTTGAAGTTCAAATCGCCAAATAGCGAACTGCCGCGCCATTTCGAGCTCGATTTTAATTATAATATATATTTTATGTTCAACTGTCGTTTTTTAATATATTCGTCAATATATTTCAATATAAACTGAAATATATATTTTAAACTGTCCAATTCACTCGATATCATGAATTCTGTTATTTCTGATTATCTCGGAAATATATTATTCTATTATTTATATTAATTAAATATAAATATTATTTAATTCTGGTTATCGATATCGCTAAGTTTATATTTAATAATTAAATAAATTAATTATCTAACAGCTAAACTGCGGGTCATTACAATCTTTCCCCCTTAAAATAATTTCATCCTCGAAATTGCTAAGGTAGTGGACGACCCTATTTACTGGGTAAAAATTTATCTGTTTACCACTTTTCTCTGGTTTCAACCGAACCAATTAATATCGACTAAAATATTAATTCATTCCGACTAACTAAAAATTTAAAAATTTTCCAACACTTTAAATTTTCGGAAAATTTCGCCATAACCTCCTTTGTATAACCCTATCGGTAAAACCACAACTCGCCTTTCTAGGCCTTCTCAACCCAAAAGAAAATCAAACAGCCAAGCGGCTTGCCAATTCGGCTCATAAATCTCATGCTTATATCAAATATAAACTTGTACCTTTTTGTCGGGCATATCACTATGTCCTTTGCATTTGTTGCCAATTCAACATATACCAATGTTATCTCAACCAAATTCCGATCTGTTTTTATCCACAATTTCAACCATTCGCTTATACCTAAGTCGAATTTCATTTCAAATCAAAGTTCAATTCTTAATTCCAAATTCTTAACTTACCAGTCCAATATAATTTCAGATTATCTCTAATCAAGTCCAATTCTACTTGGCACCAATCTATTTCAATTCAATTTCAACTTAACTGGTTTTACTTTAATTCCAATTTGCTTTTACAAATTCCTATTTAATTTGTCTTAAATTAAACAATCAAATTCTAGGAGTTTTAAACAGCTTTGTTTTTCTCAAAACAATTCAAAAACAAAATCCTTGATAGTAATCCGTCACTTACAACTCGAAAATGAACATTGATGATGGGTCTAGCATCATCAGAGTTATTTCCCAGTAATCGAAGTGAGTTCAATACTATATCTCTTTTCAAAACCATTTCTAACATTTCCACTTTGAAATTTATTTCAAAATATCCTTCCAATGTCTGTAAAACAATTTAAAATCTCCCAGTATTTTAAAATTTCCTCATACTTACTCCAGATTCATTTACAAACACTTTTCCAATTTTCTAGGGTTTTAACTCTAATTTGGATTTAAATTCAGATTTTATTCATTTCAATTTCATATATTTCACTTATATGAATTCTGATTGGTTATATATAACCATTTCACATTTTATAATCTTAGCTGATTATAATCACAACCAATATATCCAATATATTATAATCATTCCAATATCAAACTTTTATATCAAAATATACTTTAGGAAAAGTTATTTTCATTTACCTTCTTTTCAAAACATATCGTGTCGACCCGTCGTATTCGAGTGTTTAGAAACCCTTATCGATATTGTGGTGCCCCACAATCGACCAGAATCCACAAACAACTCAACCAATAAATCTACTCAATATAAAACAATTTTTTATCAAATAACAAATACGATCACTCGTATATATACACTCAATTTCAATATAGGGTATTACTAACCCCATCTCTACGGAGTCACGCCACAGAGCCAAGGTAATAACTTAACCTTATGCTCTGATACCAAAAGTAACGACCCAGAAAAAGTCGACTTTGATTATCCGATATACAACACATATCGAACATCAAGATTCAAAAATACAAGATGGTTAATTAAAGAAATTAGAGGGTGAGGAAAGATAAGATAGAAACTTAGAATAGAAGAAGAAGAAGAACACAACATCAGAGTAACATGAATCTCACAGCGGAACGAATAACATATAATATATAACATAACTTTGAAATATAAATCTGTACTTGAATATACATCATTATCAAAGTACAACACTTACAACACAGCAGAAATAAACTATAGCTATATGATCCTGAAGCCTCATGCTCCAGCTCTTCAAGTATCTGTAAATCCCGACTACTTGACTGCCCATACAAAATTGGGCACACAAGAGTTTAGGAAAAAAACAAAATAAACTCCGGGTCAGTCATGGGACCGGTGTGAGTAAAACAGTTTGAACAAGTAAACGATATCTCATAAGACCAGGCCGTATAACGGAACGGGTTTTCCCTTATGAGAGTCCAAATTTAATCTTTATATCAAATAATTGATATTATTATAGTGTCTATCAACCACAATATAATAATCATCTAGCAGAAACACTTTCATCTCACGTTCTGCATATATAGTATACAATCAAAACTGCAAGCACGTATTGGGTAAAGGATTTCCAACTATGACAAGGTATTGAGCCACCTTTCTCTAGTGCATCTCTAGAAAGGAATACACTGGGTTCAACAAGAACATCTTGCAACCCGGCCACACATGACCCACCACTCATTTCGCTTGAGTGTATCAAATGTATATCACCAACGGTTGGGATCAACAACCGTTTCCCGAATGGGACAGCATCAACAATAGATTTTTAGAAGTAAATGAAACTCTAGATCAGGTGATTATACACCCTAATAGGTGCGACCTACATAGCCATGCTGCCTACCCGATTTTTTTTCATTTCCCGGTTGATGAGGCATGAGTCTACGCTTTATCAACACATCATATTTACTTCGAATGTCACATCGTCAGATCCATTAGAATCACTAATTGACTTTCACAACAATACATTATGTGTTAGCTATAAGAAGTTTCCTTCTCCGCTTCCACTCTTGGTACGGTTGGAGAAATCAATGTATGTGATCTTTCTAGAAATACCCCGTCAGACCTTCTTCCATACAAGTTGTCCTAGGACTGGACAAACCGAAGGCACTATTCAGTACATCCATTTTAAGCACTGTTATCTAAGACTTATACAACAACTTTTGCATAAACTCCGTCTTCACTGTATTTAGCATACTTGATTCGCAATGCTTATGCCAATACGGAGTGGTTCTTTGGATAATAATCCAACCGGCCTCTCCATATTTACAACGTAAAATGGTCAAAAACTTCGATAGTCGATGAGTTAATTGTTAAAGAAAAATACATGTGCAAACAACGATATCATTTCCAGATGGAAATTCTATCAATCAATCATCAATCATATAAATATATATATATATATATCTATATATATATATATATATATATATGTATTTCCTTATTTTCCATGTTTAGAAAATATACATTAACACTGGAAAACATTTCCATAACTTATTTACGTATCACAATTCTTCTACAACTACCAGTCTCTGATTATAAACTAGTAGAAGAACAATTCCCTAAGTACCAATACTGAAGGTCGAAACCAACATCAGATAGACACTTAGGAAACCATTCAACTTAACAAGTCTCCAGTCAATTTCTGAATTAGCTTAACTCCATTTCTTAACTCCTTATACATGAACATTCCCTTTTCTAATTCATATTTCCAATTTCAATATTTGATTACGTTTCTGATTCTATTTGAAAAAAACACATTTCCCAATCTTCATTACTTGGATTTAAACAGATGTTTAAATCAACATCGCGACGACAACTCAAACCACTATACTTATTTACTAAATTCACTTAACCACTTCACACTCGAACCGTAACCATTTCTTAATTAAAAACGCAGTCAATCAAGTTGGGGTATAGCTATCTCTCAGACCTTAACTGAACCACCTTTCAAATCTCGAAATAGATAAGATTCATCTTTTAAACTCTTTAACACTTCCTTACGAACCCTCAGATTTTATTTACGAACCCCCTTCTTTTACAAGTTTACGTGATTATAACAATGGTGTTATAATCTCCTGCATCCGAAATATATTATCTTTAATATGACTCTTATTTCCTAACTCGAATAATATAACGACAACTAATTTATTTACTCTTATTCAGTTAACTCTAATCTATAACTCTTATTTGAATAACTTCAACCTAATAACTCTTACTGGATTAACACATATTTGAATAACTTATTCAAATAACTTATATTTGATTTGCTTACTTTCGAATACTTATATTCGATAATCTCTTTCTTCGAATAAATCATATTCGATTTAACTCCCGTCGAATAACTAGATTCGATCAACTCACTTCGAATATTTCTGATTCGATTATCTTACTTCGAATATCTCTGATTCGATTCACTTCTTCGAATAACTAAATTTATTAACTCATTTCAACTCTATTCGAATAAACTAAATTCGATTAACTCCATTTCAACTCTATTCGAATAAACTAAATTCGATTAACTCCATTTGAATAACTATAGTTCGATTTAACTCTATCGATTAACTCTAACTGATTAACTCTATTTATTTAGCAAATAAATATTTCCTTTCAATTCTATTTATTTTCTAAGTAAATATTCCTTTATTATATTTATTTAACAAATAAATATCTCCTTTTAATCCTATTTATTTAACAAATAAATATCTCCTTTTAATTCTATTTATATCCTAAATAAATATTTCTTTATTCTATTTATTTAACAAATAAATATCTCCTTTTAATTCTATTTATATCCTAAATAAATAACCCTTTTCCTTTTATTTATCTCCTAAATAAATAAATCGTTTTACTTTTATTTATTCCCTAAATAAATAAATCCTTTTTACTTTTATTTATTCCCTAAATAAATAAATCCTTTTTAATCTATTTGTAAATGTTCTATAAATATTTCCTTTTTATCTCTATTTGTAAATGGTTTACAAATATTTCTCTTTCTATTTGTTTGACAAATATTTTCATTTATATTTGGTTTCACAAATATATTACCTCTTTATTTGTTTTACAAATATATTTCCTTTTTTCTATAAAATCCTTTTTCTTTTATATATATAAAATCCATCGATTTTATGTAAATAAATTATTTTCAAAATATACTTTGAAAATCCCCTTTTTACATTCTGGTATTTTTTATGGTATTTAAAATACCAAACAACAACGATAAATATCGTCCAAACACACATAATCAAATACAGATTTTATATCACATCATATATCATAATATATGAATCACAGTAAAATAAATGTTGGGGAATCCAGTCGGATTCCTCCGACCTGTATCCCTGCATCATAGATGTTAATCAACATAATAACATCGATTTCATTTCAATATGAAATATTCTGCTAAACAGAATCAATATTTGATTAACGATATATATAAATATCGTTATCTATAATTTCAACCAATACACAAGCAATTCAACCAAACAGTTAACACACAACAATCAATCATCATTTATCAGTTCTAAATATACGTTATAAAAATAGAACTGTTCAGAGTAGGTGAGTTTTACTCACATTGGACGATCATCGTTAGATAACGATTTCGGTTCTATCTGAGTCAATTCCAAAATGTCATGTTCACTGCCACGGTTCCAACGTAGTTTTTTTGGTCTGATTCGATCACTTCTGAGAATTAATAACTTAGGCTTAAGAATTAAACTTCTGCATCTTGCTAACTAGTGTTCCTCGTTCCAGTAAAAGCGCTGACTTTGTCTCCTTCGTTCCAGGATCTCGTTCAACTTCAGAAGACTACCCATCAGTTAAACCCCTCTTCACGTTGTAACATCTTCAACATTTTAAACACATACCGCTCCTCTTACCTTATCTCGAACCCAAGATCTTTTTCATATTTCATTTTCCTGTTCCTCATTCACACAGCTCAAACTCGATCACCCATCACCCCATACTGCTCCAACTTTTCAACAACAACCCATGCTCATCAACTCCCCATATATAAACACAAACTTCCTGTACTTCTCCATTTAACACACGAGTCCTCACTTCATGATGCCTACAGCTCCCCTTGCCTACCCACGAAGCCTTTCTTCTCCAACTTTTAAAATGCGAAGTGAGCTTCCAGTAATCACCACAATATCCTCAACCCAAAACCCTTCCTGTACATCGAAACAAAATCACCATCCTCATCCTGTTGCACTCGCCTGCGTTTCCTCCCTCCCATATCCACCGAGAATCATACATCCTCTTTCCCCTTACCTTCCCTTCGCGACTTCGACGCCTGCTCTTCAAAGTTAACTCCAGCACAAAACCCAACCTCTCCTTTCATGAAAATTCATTGTTCAACTCCAAAATAGCACTAACTTCTCAAATCAAAACTTCCGAACCCCTATTTCCTTGCGCTGGAAAAGACCGCAAGCCCCAAAATCCAGTCGAGCTCAACAGATTTTCCCCGAGAGTGAAGCTTAAACCAAACTAAACACAAAGAGTTAGCTTTAAATGTGGATTTTTTTGAACATGGATTTTCTTTTGGTTTTTCCGAGACAAGGAGTTTTTGTGGCAGCGGATTCTATTTGCTGAGCGGATGGAAATGAGAATTTAGGTTAAGGGAGATGTTAAGTTAATATTTATAGGTAATCTCCTTTTAGATATTTTCTTTGATTATATATGGTAGAGGCATAGTGTACGTGTAGAAAGGATATTCAATCAAATATTGTTTATTTAATACATGGAAGACTTAGGGCCTTAGGATTGAAACGTTGGATGCACACACCGAAGGGAAAAACGAATTGTTTGTTTAAAGATGAAAGTTACAGTAGCCTGCTGCTATATAAAACTACGTCCACCTATGACTTTCTATCAACGAAAATAAAGGTATTGTTGTGTCGAGCAAGGTTCCCCGATTCCATAAATATACTAACATCGGTAGGTGAACTCATATTGTGAAACCCAAACATATCGATACAGGGTGCCAAATACTCCAAATAAAAAGTTGCTTATTTAATTAATTAAAAATTTCCATAAAATTCAAAAAATTAAATTATCGCTATGTCCCAAAAGAATCTTGTCTAAATTCAAACCTGATCTCTAGTTATACCGAATAAACTGTTACGCTCGATAAATGATTCTATAGCGACTATTTTAAAATTTGATTTGGACATATCTCAAAATCTACACGACGAAATCCTGATTTTTCTCTTCCACTAGAAAGATATACTCCACCAGCTTCGTACGTTTCTTGTTTCACAGAAATCCGATTTAAAACGAACCATGTACATTCCTTTGAAGTTCAAATCAACAAATAGCGAACTGTCGTGCCATTTCGATCTCGATTATAATTATAATATATATTTTACATTCAACTGTCGTTATTTAATATATTCGTCAATATATTTCAATATAAACCGAAATATATATTTTAAACTGTCCAATTCACTCGTGAATTCTGTTATTTCTGATTATCTCGAAAATATATTATTCTATTATTTATATTAATTAAATATAAATATTATTTAATTTTGGTTATCAATATCGCTAAGTTGATATTTAATAATTAAATAAATTAATTACCTGACAGCTAAACTGCGGGTCATTATACAAACCGCTCCAAGATGGTGATCACAAACCAAGCCACAAGCCGCCAAAGGGTGAAAACCGCGACCAGACCAGGAAGGGGCGAACCGGGGATGGGACCCGACCCTGACGAGGACCCCGTCCACGACCCGAACCAAAATGATGACTCCAAACTGAACCGGATTTGAACTTCTACCACGTGACGACAATTATGAACTCTTCTGAAGATCAACTACAATATAATCAAAACTCGAGATGAAAAGGAAGTCCGAATCTGAAATCATTACTCAGGATCCAGACGGGAACCAATGAGTTAATTTCTAAAGTTTGACTTTGCTGCGGGATGTGTGCAAAGGGGTTATCGATATCCATAACTTTGGTTCACCGTTGAGAGAGGGGGCATGCAGACAAACCAAAGCCAGAGGATGTATGGACTTGGAAGGGTTATTTGCTATAGACCAGAAGAGCATGGTCATGGCAAGTAATTGTACGGAGTCCAGAAGGGCTTGGACCCATCATAGCCCTAAATGGATTTGGTGAGCAAAGCGGTGGATATCATATGCTTTACGCACTGAGTGAGAGATGTGAGGATGATTGCTATGTTTGATGTTTGCTATCACCATGACATGTACACTCCCATTTTTACACTCTATGTTAGTGTTTAACTTAGAGTATTGTACATCTTGTTGTGCTAACTCTTTGGTTACAGGTCCATATTTAGGTATGATTATTTATATCTTTTACTGCTTTATTTTGCTACAATCACTCGTACCATACCTTTGTCTGACCCATAGTTTTATGTATCTTCTTATTACTCTGGGTGCTTCTAAACGAGCAGACTAGAGACAGGTTAGGTGGTTATGCACGAGTAGCTATACGGAGACGAGCAAGAGGCTTCCACGTACTATTTACATATATTCTCCCTGTGTTGTTGCTGGTTACTGCTTTGGGCATTAGTAGTATTCCTTTTCTATTTTGCTTTAGAGACAATATTTTGAAGTTGTAATAATGATGGTTTGTATCATAAGCTGTATTTTGGATTCCGCTGCTGTGATGGTTTAGTTTTCAGCTTATGCACTGTCTCGCCTGTTTTATGTCAAGTTATATTATTATTATTATATTTTATTCCATGCGCTGAGAGATATACTACAGGTTCTATGGTGATTCATTGTTCCAACCATTTTCTTTTGACGACAGTTCCATGCTAGTTGGGCATTGGCAACGCTTTTCGAGGGAAATGTCGGCTGGTGGGGGGCGGGCCGTCACATAGGTGTCGACGCACTTTAGGCCTGGATCGACCCCACCAGGGGCTGGGTCTTCCCTGTAATAACGTTATAAAACCTTATTCATTTATTTTAATTTAGTTTGTTTTATTAAATTTTCTGGTATTGAATTCAAATTCAAACTAACATAACTTATTCGTTTTAAGTCCATTTTACGCAAACTAAAAGTTTGTCTGGGCCAAAAATAATCACGGACCCAAGGGCGCAAAACCCGTTGCCCAAATCCTATCATTTTTTGACTTTCTCTTTAATTAATTACTATTTTTTTTATTTTGGGTTGTTACATATATTATTTGATTGTCCCTTGAAATGTTTATGCTATTATTATATTTTGTTGTTCCATTATGGGATTCTATTTATTGTTTGATTCATTATTTTCTTATATTAAACTTCATTAATAATTTATCATTTTGGAATGGTTTAATTTGGACATGTGTGGTTTAATTCCTCCTCCTTTTTGGTAATGACTCTATAATCCCTTACTCTTCTTTCACTATGCTGATGATTCATGATTTGAAAATCTCAAACACCAAAGCCTTGACAAATGGATCTAGTTCACTACAATAGAAATGAGATCAGTAGAGACATCAACTCTAAGGCTTATTGTGAAAGAATAAACAACTGCAAAATCAAAACCATCCCATGTAAAATAAAACCAAACACTCGAGAAAGACATACTCAAGAAAGATATCCACTACTGTAGCAACTAGAAACCTAAAAAAACAAGCAAAATCATAAGTTGCTACACTCTGAATTACAAAAATGAGATAACCTTAAAGATCGCAAATGAATCTGATCATATATGCTAGTTGAGAGATTCTCAATCTTAAATGCACTTAAAAACTCAAAAAATAACTGTGGAGATAGGGTTCCAAAGTGGAGTTGCTTGAACAACACTAGAGTGACCCAACACTAACAGATTTGGGAGGAGGAGCCGACATGTAGACAAGAAGGGGAACTCAATGCAATTTTTATTGAATTGGCGAAAAAGAGACAGAAGGATAAGAAATTCCGTGACTACAATTTGTAGATTCGATAAGGAATGAAACAAATATTGGAGTGATGTGACAAGAAATAGAAGGATAAAGCATTGATTTAAGAGGTGAAAGAAGGAGGCGGAGAACCCATGATTACAATGAAGACTGCGTTTTGTGATTAACCAGTGTATTTATAAAACTTAGATTTTCTACACTATAACTTATTATTATTTATATACTAAGCATAATTTGTCGGTTGCTAATAATTAATTATAAAGATAATTATTTGTATATATATTATTGACTACACGTTATTAAATATTGACATATATTATTATTTATTTACTTTATTTATCCACTATTATTATTAACTATTAGAATGTAATTTTTATTTATTGAGTATTTAACATTAATTTTTCGATAATTGATTAATAATTATATTTATTTGTTATTATAAAATGAATATTAACTATAATTTACTAGTTATAAATAATGAAATTTAAAATTAATTAAACATAAAATGTAATTATTGCCTATAGATTATAGTTAGCGATTATAAATTATTTATTAATAATCAACTGGTAAAAATTTATTAAAAAATATATTTATTGATTATGATTAGTGATTATAAGATATGTATTACTAATTATAATTTGTTTATAAATTATAAGCAGAGATTGTAAATTCATTATAAAATTATTTATTAATAATTATTGATTATAAATTATAAATTATTCAATGGCAGACGTCTCCACTGCCAATTTGTCGCTTCCATACCTAGTCACTGCTCTTCCTCATTTTCCATCAACTACTTCCTTGATTCCCCCGCCTACCCTATTCGTCCATTGCCAGACCCTCCTCATCTATCTACCACAATCGTCCGTGTTGTTGTTCCCTCTTCCCCTCTTAAGAAATGGTCAACTCTTTTAATGCAAAGCTCCAGAACGTGGGGTCTTACTCCCCTCCTCCTATCCAACCGATCTTCTCTGGCAGTATGTTACTACCCTCCGAAGGCATCATTAATGCAGGAGATAAGATTTGAAATGAATATCTTATTTGTTTTTTTTCTTGGTATGCCGCTCTCCTACACCACTGTCATCAACCACCTGAAGAAACCGTGGAAGAAGTCTGTGTTAGATTTAGATTAACCCTATAGGGAGATGAATACGGTTTATTGGAGTTTTACGAGATATTAAAATTATCACGACACATATTATAGAAAGGAAAATAAATGCAGAAAATAAATAACACAGAGTTTACCTAGCTTCGGAAAACCCTGCCTACTAATGCATTCCCCAAGGTTTTTTACTAGAATTAAAACAATCTCTATGTTTACGAAATCCATGTAACTAGAAACCCATAGTTTTTATAGAAAAACTAGAAAACAGATTGAATCGATTTACAACAAACAAAAATCCTAAAAAACCCTTTTAATAAAATAACATGGCCAACCCCTTTATCTCTTAAACCATCAGTTTCCTTCATTGTATATTTCAATGGTCGACCCTAAATAGGATTTTTCTTCATAGCTCTAAATCGCAATTTCAATCGTTCTAGAAGTTTGTTCTCTGATGATTCTTTTGATGCTCTTGGTCACTAATTTGGGCTCGCAACCTAAAACGTGAGTACTCATATTTTGTTTGATTTTTTCTCTTGGATTGTTGCTTTTGTTTTCGATTTATGTCAATGATGAAAATGGTGTAGATTAAATAGGGTATATGAACCCTTAAATCGTTCTCTGATTTCCTGAAATGGCTTGGTCGATTGTTTGAACTTGTGTGACATTGTTTGGACATGTGTGACTTACTTGCTGTGATTGTTTGGTTAAAAGCCGTGTATCCCCTGATGATTTTCGGGAAAAAAATTGATTATTTTTAATAAGATTTTCCAAAACTGAATTTTCCCTGTAATCAACAAATCAATTTATAGAAAATTGGAACTTGCCAAAATTGTTTGCATATGGATTTATTTCTAGAAATTTGTCTTCGAATGAATTTCAAAATTGCTTGAACATGTGCATTTTTTAATCTTACCATATTTTCTCATTCAAAAGTAGTAAATCTTTAGAACCCTTGATTTGCTCTTGCTATTTTCTGGAAACATATGAATAAATTTCCTTGACCATAATTTGCACATTCGTAATCTTTTACTGTGAGCATTCAAGGCTTCATGCATTGTTTTTCTTCCTATAACAATTCGAGCATTGAATTGTTTACTTGTGGCTTGGCATGATTATTTCAGCATGTTCATTTAGGTACACATATATGTCAGTATATATATACATATAGATATATATTTATAAACGCACACACACACAAGTGTGTGTGTGTATATGTATATATATGTGTAAGTGTTGCCATTCTTGATCATGTTGTCAATCTAATCACATATCTTGTTTGTTCCATTTCGAATTGTGTTTGTATTTGGTTTCTTTCCATTCTTTGAACTACAGATTTGTCCTGGTAGATCCTTGTTTTATGTGCATGTGTCACTTGTTGTGCATGACTTTCCTTTGACCATTCTTGTATGCTTTTTGTACAAACTGCTTGTTGAAATATCGTGACACTTCTGTATCAATCTGTCTTTCATGTACATTGTGTGCACACCCTTGTTGTATTTGCACATGTATGTGTGTATTCACATGTACATTTGTTGCTGCCTTGTGATTTGGTGCACCCATGTTTTATGGCTTGTTGGTACATTTATACTTCTCTTTACTGTTATACACTTGTGCATAGTGCATACATACACACACACACATATATATACACACACACACACACATACATACATACACATATATTTATGCTTGTGTATATGTGTGTCAGTCCACATTGTTGTTAGTTGCACTTAAACCCTTGTGCACACGTGTTCTTTCCATTACTGTATATCCTTGATCGTTTGTTAGCACATGTGTGCTTGCTGGATTGTCCCTAGCTTGACCGATATTTGCTTGCCACTTCACTTGGCAGATGTATCATTTTTTTGACTTGTTTCCATATAGAACCATGTATATTTTTATATACATATACATATATATATATATACATTTGTGTGTGTATATATATATATGTGTGTGTGTGTAGGGGGCCTCCTTTATGTAGACACGTACATGCATTTGTTTCACTGTTGAATTCTTATCACATGCTTGTTGTTTTGTCATTCTTATGTCACTTCCTCTTTGTTTTTGTATTCATTTGTACACTTGGTCTTCCTCCATCTGCTATGTCGATTTGCATTTGCAATATATACCTTGGAGCTGTTACACGTTGGTCGATGTACATTTGTTTGTGTAATTGAACTGGTTGTGCTCCACTGTTCCTTTTTCTTGAGAAATGCATGCTCCTTTGTTTAGATATGTGTTGCACGACATTCTTGAGTACTTTGCCATGTGCCTTTGTATGTTGCTGTGTAGATGCTGCCCATTGACTTGCTTAGTCTTGTCCATGCTGAATCGTTCTTTGACCATGTTGAACTGTTTTGATGAGCTGCGTGTATCATTTGGTTCGCTTAATATTTCACAAATTTGCATTAGTTTGCTTTTATTGTCCTTGAATCTGCCTTGATTCTTGTTGTACGCACTTGTCTCGGCCAGTCCAGTTTGAACTGATTTGTTTTGAGCACTTCTTGAAATGCATGTATTTGTGCATTCAGAAATTGTAACAACCCAGAAATCAGAATCAATTTAAAAATTTTAATTTGCCTATTTTAATGAATTTGGGATATTTAAAATGATTTACTTTAAATAATAACGACTAAAAATTTATTTAAATCGAAGTTAGAACGAATAACTTTATTTTAATTATATAACGAGCCTGAAATGGCGTGGCTGTTTGAAAATTTGATTTTGAACTTTGATTGAATGTACATGATTCAAAATAAATCGGATTTCAGTAAAACAATAAATATTTAAATCTGTTTAATTATATCTTTCTAATGGATGTGAAAAATTGAAATTTCATAGCGGGAATAAAAAGTTATGGCCAGTTAAATATTCAAAATAGTCGTTATGGAATTTAATATAACTATAGCCCTTAAAAATAAATATTTCGCAAACGAATTCCTTTTTCGACGAAACCACTTTGGTTGGATCTGGAATATCAAATTATTTCTAGGTTTAAAATTCCATAATTTTTGGAGTTAATATGTGAGCGTGGCAAAGAAAAACGCATTTGAAAATTTCAGTTTGAATTGGATCGACTAGAAAAAGACCATTTTTCAAACGGTCTCCAAATTCAACAAAATTAATTTTGTTAGGGCCATATCGTCCAACCATAGCTAGATTTATTTTCCGGGAATTTTTGGAATTAATATGTGGCCCCGTCAAATTAAAATGTACGTTCAAATCCAAATTTGAATGTTTTATATTTTAATTTGAAGAAAACTGATTGTAACAGTCGTATGGGCTTACAAAACATATTCCATTGTGTCCGGAATGAGGGTATTTAGCTAGGGGCGACAATTATTGGGTTTGATTTGGAGTTCGTATGGAGTAAAGGTATTTTTGGATTTAAAAATAACTAAAAATAAAAATATAAATAATGAGCCAATCAAAATTCAACGTTCATTATCTCGCTCTAGAAATTCAACTCGGAAACCCTCGTTCGAACGGCGGCGCGTATTCAAAGCTTCTAGCCCCGATTCCGGCTAACCCACTCAATAAAATCCTTTGCTCCAGTTGAGGTTTTTGTAGAGCTCCTCCTTCTCTTCAAATCGATACCCACTACGCCCTCTATCATGTTGTATATCTCAAGATCCGTCGCTCTAGAGCCGTTGACTTCAAACCACCGCTGGAGCTTCCCCGCTGTGTTGAGTTCAACAACACCCCCAGGCGCAGGTGCGCTGTTCCATGCCGTTCGACATGGTACCGTCTAATTTTGGCCTCGTGCTTTGGATTGAGTGAAAATCGTAAACCTAGTTTTGAACCTTCACTGAGAGGTAACGACTTGGTTATTTTAAATGATTATAATGCTTTAAAGCGTTGCAAAGTTGGATTTATTAATAAAAATCGTATCTTTTTCGTATGTTGTCGAAATCCAGTGAAATAAGAGACATCAGGACCGTGGAAGCATACACTACATTCTAGAAGAGGCTAGAACACATTTGGAGCTCTCTACGAATTACGAAGGAGTGGAACCCAAAATGAGATTTCTAAATTCAAATTGGAACGGAATAGCGATGTATAAATTATATAATCGATGTATAAATTATATGAGCATTGTATATCTCACATACAAGCATTGTATAAATTAAATATGCGATGTATAGGTAATATATATATATTGTATAAATCATATGTGCGTTGAATGAAATTGAAATGGAAATTAATATATTTATACACACACACGCACACACACACACACACACACACACATATATATATATATATGTATGTATACACACACACACACACTCCCCTGTTCCACAGACCATGGATGATATAAATTGATTGTGTTGTGTAAAATGATTATGGTGTGAAAATTGGTTGTGATTGTGAATGGTTGATTGTGGTTGAAACAAAATTGGTTGTGTTTTGTGAAAATTCATTGTGTTGTGAAAACGAATGATATTGTAGAAATCGTTGAAATAAACCCCTTGTATGGCCGTGAGGTCTAGGATAGCAGAGGAGCCGTGCTTCGACACGGTGTCAGTTTTAATTACCCTGCCATTATAATGCCGAAATATTATGAAATATTCATGTGTTGAATTATATTCATGTGGTGAATTATGGTCATATGTTGATAAAATATTAATGATTGAAATAAATTGTTTAGATAATAAAAATCACATTTTTATTATGTGTATGAAGTATATAAAAATATTCATGTTTGAAATAAATTGTCTGAACAATAAAAATCACATTTTTATTGTATATTTGAATCACTAAAAATATTCATGTTTGAAATAAAATGTTTTAACAATAAAAATCAAAATTTTATTGTACGTATGAACCTTTAAAAATAGTCAAAGGTTGAAATAAATATTTGTTCATTGAAAATAATATCTTTAACATGTATATGAAGTGTTAAAAATAGCCATGTGTTAAAATAAATATTTGTTCGTTGAAAATAATATTTTTAACATGTATATGAATTTTTAAAAATTGTAAAGAACCGGGATTTTCGACTCCGAAAATCAACATCAAACTACTATGTTGACCATTCAGACATCGAACATTCCAGATCAATAATAGAAAGAAGTTAGAGGATGAGAATAGATAGGATAGAATATTAGAATAGAAGAAGAAGAAGAACACCACAACACAGAGTCTCACATCGCAGCGGAACAAAATATAATACAGAAATAAATCTTTATTGGGAGCTTTGAAAATACTTACAGTATCAGATTACATCATACCATGGGACAGCTATAATGGTCTGTTCCCATATACAACACACAGCGGAATAGTAGTAATATCATACGTCTGGACTCTTCCAGCTCGTCTCTTCATAGCAGTCGATAACCTGAACCTGTACAACCCGGCCTAACCCGAGCATTTACAAAACACCGGGTCAGTCTGGTGAACCAGAGTGAGATAAACTCACACAGTAATAAGGGTGAATCATCCAATCATGATTTTAGAGTTCAAAAATCTTTTCAAAAGAAAAGGATAATCGTAAGACCAAATCCACACATAAACACGGACGGTTTTTACCTTACGATAACCCAAACCACTTTTTTTGAAATCAATATCTTTTCTGATATTATAATAATGTCTAAATACAAGTAAATAGAATCTTGTGGAACGCTTGCATCTCACGCTCCACATATATAGTATACAAACAAAACCCGCAGGCGCTTATTGGAAATTGGATTCCAACTTGACAAGGTATGGGTCCACCTTCCGATAGTGTATCTCTAGAGACGAATACACTGGGTTCAACAAGAACTTCTTGCAACCCGGCCCTCACATGACCGACCACTCATTTCGCTTGAGAGTATCGAATGTATATCACCGACGGTTGGGATCAGCAACCGTCTCCCAACAAGGGACAGCATCGAACATAGATTAAGAAACAAATAGAATTTCCTCTAGATAGGTGATTATACACCCTAATGGGAGCAACCCACATAGCCATGCTGCCTGCCCGATTTTTGTCATTTCCCGGTAGATGAGGCTTGAGGCCAGAATTAACTCTTGACATCTGGTCGCCATTTACTTTGAATGCCACATCGTCAAATCCATCAGATATCACTAATTGATATCCACAAAAATACTCTAGCTGGAAGCTAGAGAATGGCAAATTCCCTGCCAACAACTATCGTACGTTTGAAGAAATCAACGTACGTGACCCTTTGGAAATACTCTGTCAGACATTCGTCCATATACGTCATCCAGGAACAGGATGAACCGAAGGCACTCTCCTACTGCATCCATATAGGAATCACCCCATGGATCAGTAGCGAGAAGTCCTTGCAACCCGTTGATTCCAACCACGACAGAATCACAGCTTATCTCCGCTTGCCAGGCAGAGAACATTAGTGGTTCTTCCGTTTATGAAAATCCACGGTCTTCACAGCACCATCTCGATCATCTTCTGATCTCTTCACGTATTTGTTGGTTGGAATGGTTTTCGAATATAAACTCGATCCCGGTCTTTCCATACCAACAATCGTATTGGACAGATTTGATAGTCGGTGTTTTAACTATCAAAATATACAGTGTTTCAATCATGACACTCCAATGAGTTCACTGGTTCAGTATTCAGCATCACCTGGCCTTTAACAAACTGATTTACTTTTTGTTAAATTGAAACTTCCAATTCTTTTAATATTCAAAAATATGATATTTGAATAACTCTAATTCCAATTAACTAACATTCGACCTACTCTATTCGCTCGACTCTAGATCGCAGCGATCACAATGGTTACGCCTGGTTCCCTCAGGAAACATCCGACCGCCGTAGGCTATCTGCAGCCCTGCGAATTACGCTAGCAGTCGTACGAAATGGCAACTTAGCCGAATAATTACGTTTGGCTAATTCTATCTCGAATAACTATATTCAATTTCCCATTTAAAATCTTCCTTCAAATCATCCTTTAAATTCGGAAATCCATTAGTTAACAAAGAAATTTATAGCACATATGTTATAACAATAGCGTTATAATTACTATTTAGATTTACAAACAACAGCGCTATAATCGCTGTTTAGGTTTACAAACCATTTACTATAGCAAAAGCGCTACAATCGCTATATTAGATTTACAAAACATATATTATAACAACAGCGCTAAAATCGCTGTTTAGATTTTCAAACCATATCCACTAACATCACTTACGATTACCAACTAATACTATCTTCAGAAAATCCCGATGTTGTTCAAGTTGGGGTATTATAATTACCTCTCAGACCTTGATCAACAACGTTCTAATCCTCAGATAAATGTCAGTTGTAATCCAACACCAAAATTCCACTCCAGTCTCAAAACAAATCCCATTTATAAATTGGGTTTATTTATACAATCTTATGACCCATTTCTTATCCCCAAATTGCACTTTCTACCGATCTCCTTTCAATTATTTCAACCCTTATCCACTTTGGAGATCTTATTTCCCTTGTCCCATTTCTACTTGATTTCACTCTCACGTAACGTTAATGTAAAGTTAACGCTTTACACTTTAAATCTCACTTAAAACCTCTGGTTTATAATAAACCCTTTTTATCGTAATCTCCTTTCACTTAATTCATATAATTGGGTACGTTTATTTCCTTTCACCATTCAATTGGCTTGCATCTCACATTCGGTAACCTTTTTAAATGAATTCCCATTTAAAAATATATTCCTAACTTTATCATTAATAACTTATTTCAAACATTAACTACTTTAGTAGTTAATCCCTTTATTAACTAAATTAAATATTAAATCCCTTTTAAATCCTTACTTAAATTCAAACAATATTCATTTAACTATTTTAGTCAAAACACATTAACTTGATAAACAATTCTAATTCCAAACGGTCGATTTAATTAACTCAAAAACTTGATTATCTCATTAACCGATTTCAACAATCCTCGCTTTAAATTAATCAAAAATATGATTAATTTAAATAGATTCTAATTATTTGTTTTTATTTACAAAACAAATTTTCAAGGTTTTACCATTTAATTCATTTCTTATTCTTCAACTGGTAAATCTGATTAACATCAGCATTTGCTTTGCAAAATAACTTCATAACAAATCAAAGTCTTAAACAAATAAAATATTTAGTTATTTCTCTTAAATAACTTTTATTCAAATCTAACTCTGGTTATAAAATAAATTTTATAACCTCAACTCTATCGATTCACCTGACGGTGAATCAATACCTATAACTCGATTGGTTTTAAAAGGCCATACTCTGCCAAACACTTAACCAATATCGCCCATTGGTTTAAACCAAACAGATGTTGAATATTCAATTAATAATCAACCATCAAATCAATCACACAAACAGATCAGTTCATATATGAGAATATGAAAATAAATAATACATTTGAGGAATCCGATTGGATCCCTCCAACCTGTTCATCCCTGTATTCAAATGGTTTTCTCAAATCAGGCTATTCAGTTTTGTTTAACTGATAGCAATAATTAACGGCCATTTAACATCAACCACAAGAAATGCAAACAATTCAACCATTTGAAACACGTTTATTTTGTAAACGTGACCAACCAAGGTGAGTTACCTTTATTGGGACCAATCGTTAAAAATAACGATTTGGTATTTCACTGAAATTAAACACAGTTTAATTTCATCGGTTAAATCAACAAACAAGTGTATAACTAGCAAATAAGCAATCATCAGCAAACAGGGCACACACAAAATAAAGAACCCAATTTATATAAAATATAAATGGGAAAACTGAGTGAGTTTAACTCACCTTTGAGTAGATTTATCGCTGAAACAGTTGGTTTTAATTAAATCAAACAGGGGTTTAATTTAATTAAAAATCTCCGTTGTCTCTATTTCTGTTCAGAACAGTTTCCTGAGGTTGAGCTCGTCAGCATGGTTGCAATGTGACCAGTTTGGCCCAATTCTGTTCATACATGGATTTGATATTAACAATCTAAGCTGACGGTATATAATTAAATTCATTGATTTCTAAATTCAAGTTTTTAATAAAACTAATTACATATTGGTTCCTTACAACTACTCAGAACTTCCGACTATGCGTTTCATCTTAGGAATATACGAGTTAAATCTTGTGCGAAAATTTTGACTAATTAAGTACTCCCTAATCTGGCTTAATCATGGAACAAATCTCTAATTTTAATTAAACTCTTAACCAAAGTTTAAATAGACTAATTACATGTTTTAAGCAGAATAAAGTTGATCGCCCTTCTCCCGTTCGTTATCCCAATCCAGGCTGCCCAAAAGCCTGTACAATCCATGATCCAATCAATATATATAAATTAATTAAATTGATTACTTAATCACTAATTTTAATAAAAATTAAATCACCGTTTTGGCAACCTAATTACGTTAGAACAAATAGGGCCGGCACTTCTTTCTTCGTCGTGGATTCCTCAGTTTTTATGATAACTGATGTTTCAACATAGGGTACCCATTTGAAACCTTCATCCCTTCATTCCCAGCTTGTCCCTTAACACTAGGTTCCCTGCTCCTCTCGCGTTTTGAAATTGCCATGAACCCATCACTCTTTGTCCCCCAAAAGTCCACCATCGGCCACTCCTCCGGCGCCCAACCCCCACACCGAGCAATGCCAGTTAGTGCGCCTCCAGCCTCTCCGCCCTCGCCATAAGTCACGACGGCCCTACCCTCACCGTTCTCCTCCTATTTACCCATCAGCGCCAGCCTCATCGAGGTCCGATCCGACCACATCAATTCGCCTAAGGCAATCTCCATCGGTCGATTAACAGGACTCGAAGTGCTCTTGCACTTTACTGTTTTGCTTCCCATCCCTTTCGAAAATCCTTCTGCTATTTTTTTTTTTTTTTTTTTTTCTCTTCCGTTCGGTTTTGCTTGCAGAGGAATGGATATGGAGCTGTATATATATATAGAGAAAAGAGATGTTCTTTCCAATGTATAGACCTTGGTCGGCACGGTTCAAAGCTGTCATTTTCATCTGTAAAACGTGGTTGGCAAGGTTCGATAATATATTGAAAAGAATGCATAGGCTCGTACGTGCATAGGGTAGATGGTGGTGTGTTTTTGTCTGAGGTGATATCGAAAACACGTAGTGTAGCTGTAAGGTATAGGAAGTGGTAGCTGTTTGATTTCAAGTCTCTCAGAACGTGGCCGGCAAGGCGTTAATGGATTGACAGCGTGAGTGGGAAGGTTTTAATAGATTTAAATATATATATATATATATTATAGGCTAAACCTCACCGTGAAGTAATTGATAAAAACCCCCCCATACCTGATTCCTGTCTACTGATAAAAATGCTATTCTTAGTGTAAAAAGATATTCCGGATCCAATGGAACAAGTTTCGTCGCAATCCGAGGTCGTATGAAGAATTTTCCTTTATGAAACCAGAAATGAACACGCGTTTAATTTTTCCACGGTCACCAGGTAAATCAAATCCACTTGAAACTGCGAACATCGACAATAACTTTTCGATACGAACCCAACGGCACTAGTTTCGTCGCATTCTGAGACTGTTTGCCCGATAAGCTGTTTTTACCCTGAACCGCCCTACCCTTTTTAATGCTAAATTTCTCGATCTCTAAAAATAACAAACTATATACCTATCCTGACTCTACTCGACGATACGAACTCAATGGAACTGGTTTCGTGGCCTAATTCGATCGTCTGCTCAAGTTACACTCAAATACCCCTTTATTTATTTAAATACGCGCTATAGAAATTGAACGGGCGTTTACGACTACCATGGTCACATATGATATCGGTTTTCCACGCAATTCACCACCGTACAATAATTTAGCGATACGGTTCTAATGAAACTGATTTCATCGAAATCTGAGTCCGTTTGCAAAACGGCTATTTTAAAGGCCTATAATTTAATAACGATTTTCCATAGCGACTATTTCAAAATTTGATTTGGCCATAACTATCAAATTATAACACGAAATTTGGATTTTTCTCTTTCATATGAAAACTATCGTCAATACGGTTCCAACATGTCTTATTTCACAGAAATCCGACTTATATCGAATCCTGTATTCTCAGTTGAAGTTCAAACTCGAATTTTCAAACTGCAGCGCTATATTTCAAGCTCTATTTATAATTATATAAATATATAACGTCGAACTTCATGTAAATAACGAATTCAATATTAAATACTATTAATATTCCCAATATAATATTTAAAACTAATTTAATTATTCAGATTCATATGGTCGGAAAACACGGGTCGTTACATTCTTCCCCCCTTAAAATAATTTCGTCCTCGAAATTGCTAAGGTAAGAAAGAACGTTATAAACTTATTAATTTCAAATCTAATTTTATATTAAATGAGAAACCAATTCAATACTGTAAATAAATATTTTCAAAAATATCGAAAATTTTCTAACCTTTAAATTTCCGAAAATTTCGCCAGCACCTCCTCTGTACGGCTCAATCGGTACAACTCCAACTCGCCTCTCTGGGCCTTCTCCAATCCAAAAGAAAATAAAACAGCCAAGCGGCTTGCCAAATAGGCTCATAAATCACCAAATCCATATGAAAATAAACATGTACCTTTTTGTCGGGCATATCATTATATCCTTCCGTCTGCTATCTTGTCACCATATACAAATGCATTCCCGAACAAAATTCCAACTTTATCCTTCGAACTAAATTCTTCACGTGTCCAAGCCAAATTCCATTCTTGACTCAATTTCCATCCATCATCAATTTCGACTCTTAACTTACCAGTCCAATACCCTTTCAGATTTTTGTCTCATAATTCAAAATCTGATTCGAATTGATATATTATATCCCGATTCAATTCCCAGTTAATTTGTTTTAATTCAATTCATATTTGCTTGCACAAATTTATATCAAATTTTGTTTTTGTTCAACAATTTTTTTTTTTGGGAGTTTTTAAACAGTAGCTCTTTCAAAAGTCAAATATTCCTTTTTAGGATTCAAAACAACTTGTTTTTCTCAAACAATCCAAAACAAAATTTTGGTAGTAATCCATCACTTAGAACTTGGAAATGAACACTGATGATGTGGCCAGCATCCTCAGAGTTATTTCCCAGCTATCGAAGTGAGTTCAATACTATAGCACTTGTCAAAACTGTATTTAAACACTTTCATTTTGAAATCTATTTCAAAATATCCTTTGCAAGGCTTGTAAAACAATTTAAAATCTCCCAGGATCTTAAAATTCTCATATTTTAAGTCCAATTCCATTTTCAACCACTTGTCCAAATTTCCAAAGTTTAATTTCAATTCTAATTTGAATTCGGATTTAACTCCTCTGATTTTCATATTATACGAATTTTAATTTGTTATTTATATAACCATTTCAATTATAATCAACCAACACATCCAATATACTATAAAACTTCAAATATATATCATTCTTTTATATTAAATATAATTTGGGTAAAATTATTTCATTTACCCTCTTTCAAAACATATCGTGACGACCCATCGTATTCGAGTGTTTATAAACCCCTATCGATACAGTGGATCAAACAGATCGATCAGAACTCATAAACAACTCAAACAAATAAATCTCCACAATATAAAACAATTTTTATAAAATCTACAAATACGTTCACTCGTATATATACACTCAAACTCAATCTAGGGTATTGCTAACCCCATCTCTACTGAGTCACGCCACAGAGCCAAGGTAATTACTTAACCTTCAGCTCTGATACCACTGTAACGAACCGGGATTTTCGACTCCGAAAATCAACATCAAACTACTATGTTGACCATTCAGACATCGAACATTCCAGATCATTAATAGAAAGAAGTTAGAGGGTGAGAATAGATAGGATAGAATATTAGAATAGAAGAAGAAGAAGAACACCACAACACAGAGTCTCACATCGCAGCGGAACAAAATATAATACAGAAATAAATCTTTATTGGGAGCTTTGAAAATACTTACAGTATCAGAGTACATCATACCATGGGACAGCTATAATGGTCTGTTCCCATATACAACACACAGCGGAATAGTAGTAATATCATACGTCTGGACTCTTCCAGCTCGTCTCTTCATAGCAGTCGATAACCTGAACCTGTACAACTCGGCCTAACCCGAGCATTTACAAAACACCGGGTCAGTCTGGTGAACCAGAGTGAGATAAACTCGCACAGTAATAAGGGTAAATCATCCAATCATGATTTTAGAGTTCAAAAATCTTTTCAAAAGAAAAGGATAATCGTAAGACCAAATCCACACATAAACACGGACGGTTTTTACCTTACGATAACCCAAACCACTTTTTTTGAAATCAATATCTTTTCTGATATTATAATAATGTCTAAATACAAGTAAATAGAATCTAGTGGAACGCTTGCATCTCACGCTCCACATATATAGTATACAAACAAAACCCGCAGGCGCTTATTGGAAATTGGATTCCAACTTGACAAGGTATGGGTCCACCTTCCGATAGTGTATCTCTAGAGACGAATACACTGGGTTCAACAAGAACTTCTTGCAACCCGGCCCTCACATGACCGACCACTCATTTCGCTTGAGAGTATCGAATGTATATCACCGACGGTTGGGATCAGCAACCGTCTCCCGACAAGGGACAGCATCGAACATAGATTAAGAAACAAATAGGATTTCCTCTAGATAGGTGATTATACACCCTAATGGGAGCGACCCACATAGCCATGCTGCCTGCCCGATTTTTGTCATTTCCCGGTTGATGAGGCTTGAGGCCAGAATTAACTCTTGACATCTGGTCGCCATTTACTTTGAATGCCACATCGTCAAATCCATCAGATATCACTAATTGATATCCACAAAAATACTCTAGCTGGAAGCTAGAGAATGGCAAATTCCCTGCCAACAACTATCGTACGTTTGAAGAAATCAACGTACGTGACCCTTTGGAAATACTCTGTCAGACATTCGTCCATATACGTCATCCAGGAACAGGATGAACCGAAGGCACTCTCCTACTGCATCCATATAGGAATCACCCCATGGATCAGTAGCGAGAAGTCCTTGCAACCCGTTGATTCCAACCACGACAGAATCACAGCTTATCTCCGCTTGCCAGGCAGAGAACATTAGTGGTTCTTCCGTTTATGAAAATCCACGGTCTTCACAGCACCATCTCGATCATCTTCTGATCTCTTCACGTATTTGTTGGTTGGAATGGTTTTCGAATATAAACTCGATCCCGGTCTTTCCATACCAACAATCGTATTGGACAGATTTGATAGTCGGTGTTTTAACTATCAAAATATACAGTGTTTCAATCATGACACTCCAATGAGTTCACTGGTTCAGTATTCAGCATCACCTGGCCTTTAACAAACTGATTTACTTTTTGTTAAATTGAAACTTCCAATTCTTTTAATATTCAAAAATATGATATTTGAATAACTCTAATTCCAATTAACTAACATTCGACCTACTCTATTCGCTCGACTCTAGATCGCAGCGATCACAATGGTTACGCCTGGTTCCCTCAGGAAACATCCGACCGCCGTAGGCTATCTGCAGCCCTGCGAATTACGCTAGCAGTCGTACGAAATGGCAACTTAGCCGAATAATTACGTTTGGCTAATTCTATCTCGAATAACTATATTCAATTTCCCATTTAAAATCTTCCTTCAAATCATCCTTTAAATTCGGAAATCCATTAGTTAACAAAGAAATTTATAGCACATATGTTATAACAATAGCGTTATAATTACTATTTAGATTTACAAACAACAGCGCTATAATCGCTGTTTAGGTTTACAAACCATTTACTATAGCAAAAGCGCTACAATCGCTATATTAGATTTACAAAACATATATTATAACAACAGCGCTAAAATCGCTGTTTAGATTTTCAAACCATATCCACTAACGTCACTTACGATTACCAACTAATACTATCTTCAGAAAATCCCGATGTTGTTCAAGTTGGGGTATTATAATTACCTCTCAGACCTTGATCAACAACGTTCTTATCCTCAGATAAATGTCAGTTGTAATCCAACACCAAAATTCCACTCCAGTCTCAAAACAAATCCCATTTATAAATTGGGTTTATTTATACAATCTTATGACCCATTTCTTATCCCCAAATTGCACTTTCTACCGATCTCCTTTCAATTATTTCAACCCTTATCCACTTTGGAGATCTTATTTCCCTTGTCCCATTTCTACTTGATTTCACTCTCACGTAACGTTAATGTAAAGTTAACGCTTTACACTTTAAATCTCACTTAAAACCTCTGGTTTATAATAAACCCTTTTTATCGTAATCTCCTTTCACTTAATTCATATAATTGGGTACGTTTATTTCCTTTCACCATTCAATTGGCTTGCATCTCACATTCGGTAACCTTTTTAAATGAATTCCCATTTAAAAATATATTCCTTACTTTATCATTAATAACTTATTTCAAACATTAACTACTTTAGTAGTTAATCCCTTTATTAACTAAATTAAATATTAAATCCCTTTTAAATCCTTACTTAAATTCAAACAATATTCATTTAACTATTTTAGTCAAAACACATTAACTTGATAAACAATTCTAATTCCAAACGGTCGATTTAATTAACTCAAAAACTTGATTATCTCATTAACCGATTTCAACAATCCTCGCTTTAAATTAATCAAAAATATGATTAATTTAAATAGATTCTAATTATTTGTTTTTATTTACAAAACAAATTTTCAAGGTTTTACCATTTAATTCATTTCTTATTCTTCAACTGGTAAATCTGATTAACATCAGCATTTGCTTTGCAAAATAACTTCATAACAAATCAAAGTCTTAAACAAATAAAATATTTAGTTATTTCTCTTAAATAACTTTTATTCAAATCTAACTCTGGTTATAAAATAAATTTTATAACCTCAACTCTATCGATTCACCTGACGGTGAATCAATACCTATAACTCGATTGGTTTTAAAAGGCCATACTCTGCCAAACACTTAACCAATATCGCCCATTGGTTTAAACCAAACAGATGTTGAATATTCAATTAATAATCAACCATCAAATCAATCACACAAACAGATCAGTTCATATATGAGAATATGAAAATAAATAATACATTTGAGGAATTCAGTTGGATCCCTCCAACCTGTTCGTCCCTGTATTCAAATGATTTTCTCAAATCAGGCTATTCAGTTTTGTTTAACTGATAGCAATAATTAACGGCCATTTAACATCAACCACTAGAAATGCAAACAATTCAACCATTTGAAACACGTTTATTTTGTAAACGTGACCAACTAAGGTGAGTTACCTTTATTGGGACCAATCGTTAAAAATAACGATTTGGTATTTCACTGAAATTAAACACAGTTTAATTTCATCGGTTAAATCAACAAATAAGTGTATAACTAGCAAATAAGCAATCATCAGCAAACAGGGCACACACAAAATAAAGAACCCAATTTATATAAAATATAAATGGGAAAACTGAGTGAGTTTAACTCACCTTTGATTAGATTTATCGCTGAAACAGTTGGTTTTAATTAAATCAAACAGGGGTTTAATTTAATTAAAAATCTCCGTTGTCTCTATTTCTGTTCAGAACAGTTTCCTGAGGTTGAGCTCGTCAGCATGGTTGCAATGTGACCAGTTTGGCCCAATTCTGTTCATACATGGATTTGATATTAACAATCTAAGTTGACGGTATATAATTAAATTCATTGATTTCTAAATTCAAGTTTTAATAAAACTAATTACATATTGGTTCCTTACAACTACTCAAAACTTCCGACTATGCGTTTCATCTTAGGAATATACGAGTTAAATCTTGTGCGAAAATTTTGACTAATTAAGTACTCCCTAATCTGGCTTAATCATGGAACAAATCTCTAATTTTAATTAAACTCTTAACCAAAGTTTAAATAGACTAATTACATGTTTTAAGCAGAATAAAGTTGATCGCCCTTCTCCCGTTCGTTATCCCAATCCAGGCTGCCCAAAAGCCTGTACAATCCATGATCCAATCAATATATATAAATTAATTAAATTGATTACTTAATCACTAATTTTAATAAAAATTAAATCACTGTTTTGGCAACCTAATTACGTTAGAACAAATAGGGCCGGCACTTCTTTCTTCGTCGTGGATTCCTCAGTTTTTATGATAACTGATGTTTCAACAAAGGGTACCCATTTGAAACCTTCATCCCTTCATTCCCAGCTTGTCCCTTAACACTAGGTTCCCTGCTCCTCTCGCGTTTTGAAATTGCCATGAACCCATCACTCTTTGTCCCCCAAAAGTCCACCATCGGCCACTCCTCCGGCGCCCAACCCCCACACCGAGCAATGCCAGTTAGTGCGCCTCCAGCCTCTCCGCCCTCGCCATAAGTCACGACGGCCCTACCCTCACCGTTCTCCTCCTATTTACCCATCAGCGCCAGCCTCATCGAGGTCCGATCCGACCACATCAATTCGCCTAAGGCAATCTCCATCGGTCGATTAACAGGACTCGAAGTGCTCTTGCACTTTACTATTTTGCTTCCCATCCCTTTCGAAAATCCTTCTGCTATTTTTTTTTCTTTTTTTTTCTCTTCCGTTCGGTTTTGCTTGCAGAGGAATGGATATGGAGCTGTATATATATATAGAGAAAAGAGATGTTCTTTCCAATGTATAGACCTTGGTCGGCACGGTTCAAAGCTGTCATTTTCATCTGTAAAACGTGGTTGGCAAGGTTCGATAATATATTGAAAAGAATGCATAGGCTCGTACGTGCATAGGGTAGATGGTGGTGTGTTTTTGTCTGAGGTGATATCGAAAACACGTAGTGTAGCTGTAAGGTATAGGAAGTGGTAGCTGTTTGATTTTAAGTCTCTCAGAACGTGGTCGGCAAGGCGTTAATGGATTGACAGCGTGAGTGGGAAGGTTTTAATAGATTTAAATATATATATATATATATATATATATATATATATATATATATATTATAGGTTAAACCTCACCGTGAAGTAATTGATAAAAAACCCCCATACCTGATTCCTGTCTACTGATAAAAATGCTATTCTTAGTGTAAAAAGATATTCCGGATCCAATGGAACAAGTTTCGTCGCAATCCGAGGTCGTATGAAGAATTTTCCTTTATGAAACCAGAAATGAACACGCGTTTAATTTTTCCACGGTCACCAGGTAAATCAAATCCACTTGAAACTGCGAACATCGACAATAACTTTTCGATACGAACCCAACGGCACTAGTTTCGTCGCATTCTGAGACTGTTTGCCCGATAGGCTGTTTTTACTCTGAACCGCCCTACCCTTTTTAACGCTAAATTTCTCGATCTCTAAAAATAACAAACTATATACCTATCCTGACTCTACTCGACGATACGAACTCAATGGAACTGGTTTCGTGGCCTAATTCGATCGTCTGCTCAAGTTACACTCAAATACCCCTTTATTTATTTAAATACGCGCTATAGAAATTGAACGGGCGTTTACGACTACCATGGCATATGATATCGGTTTTCCACGCAATTCACCACCGTACAATAATTTAGAGATACGGTTCTAATGAAACTGATTTCGTCGAAATCTGAGTCTGTTTGCAAAACGGCTATTTTAAAGGCCTATAATTTAATAACGATTTTCCATAGCGACTATTTCAAAATTTGATTTGGCCATAACTATCAAATTATAACACGAAATTTGGATTTTTCTCTTTCATATGAAAACTATCGTCAATACGGTTCCAACGTGTCTTATTTCACAGAAATCCGACTTATATCGAATCCTGTATTCTCAGTTGAAGTTTAAACTCGAATTTTCAAACTGCAGCGCAATATTTCAAGCTCTATTTATAATTATATAAATATATAACGTCGAACTTCGTGTAAATAACGAATTCAATATTAAATACTATTAATATTCCCAATATAATATTTAAAACTAATTTAAATATTCAGATTCATATGGTCGGAAAACACGGGTCGTTACAAAAATAACCACGTATTAAAATAAATATTCGTTGATTGAAAATATTGTTTTTAACATGTATATGAAGTGTTAAAAATAACCACGGGTTGAAATAAATATTTATTGAATGTAAATAATATTTTTATCACATATATAAAGTGTTAAAAATAACCACGGGTTGAAATAAATGCTTGTTCATTAGAAATAATATTTTTAACATGTACATCAACTGTTAGAAATAGTCATGTATGGAAATAAATATTTGTTCGCTAAAAATATTATTTTAGCTTAGATTTGCATATATATATATATACACACACACACACATACATATATGCTAAATAGGTAAATGGATTTGCTGTCGAGTAAAGAACTTATTTGCGTGCCCGACAAATAGGTAAACCTTAATGAGTTGGCTACGCAATTTTATTTATTATACAAACTTCTATGAATGTTATTGGATGCGGTGTGTTGGTTGTTCTATGTGAGATTATAAACAATGCCACATGATAGTAACAATTAATTTTGGACCACACTACATGGCATACTTCGTGAAGATAGCATACTCTATCATATACCATATAAGCATTTTGTAACACCCCTAAGTCCCACATCATGGAAGCCTGTGTGAAGTGGGTACTTATATAGTAGATCCCATCTCTTACTAACGCCGAGGCCTTTTGAGGAACAAAACCCCACACCTATACGGTGGCTAAGTTAGGGACAATATCTTATGTGAACGGAGGTGCGGTTGTTACAGTGGTATCAGAGCCAATACCCAGCCAGAATTGTGGCTTCTATGTGGACTACAGCGCCTGGGTGAGGTATTTGTGAGCCAACGGGGACGTTGGGCTCTGTAGGAGGGGAGAATGTAACACCCCTAAGTCCCACATCATGGAAGCCTGTGTGAAGTGGGTACTTATATAGTAGATCTCATCTCTTACTAACGCCGAGGCCTTTTGAGGAACAAAACCCCACACCTATACGGTGGCTAAGTTGGGGACAATATCTTATGTGAACGGAGGTGCGGTTGTTACACATTTGGAGCTTGTATGACGAGGTTGGAATTACCATACAAGCGAGAGGCTTGTATGGCAATGACTACATTTCAGGTTGAACTGAAGACGAACTATTGATGTCATAGCATATCATACTCCATATAAGCATTTGAAGCCTATATGACGAGGTTGAGATTACCATACGAGCGAGACGCTCGTATGACGATGATTGAATTATAGGTTGAACTGAGGATTGATATGGACAAAATAAATATAATGGTAAATTGCCAGATTAAATAAAAACCCCACACGGGTTTATAGTTGACAATAACCACGTCTCTCTAGTTATTAGATACGGCACATGGATTATTTATTTTCCAACACTGGACAAGGTGACGAGATTTATCTCTGGAGTAATTTTACACACTCCCTTGGACACTAAAAATTGTGTATGCTTATACTGGATTTATTGGGTACCTAATACGGCCCAATATATTTCCAAACCCCTCTCCGTACAAAGGAGTTTATGGAGAAATTTTTCAAAATTTAAAAGCGTTAGCCAAATTTTTGAAGTGAAAACGGTTTGGAAATCGTCGAATGAATTATATTTATATATATAAAAATATAAATTAAAATAAAACGAATCGCGCAGCTGTAGTTCGCATTTTGGAATCATGATTTTAAATGATTATACTGAGAGATCCTATCGTCGGATTTTCCTAAAACCAGAATCGTTGGGTCGCTTTGGAAAGATCTTTCCAATGGTATTAACTTTGTTAAGATCCAACGGTTAGATTTTGAGAAATGTGTAAATCAAATTTGAAGAAAAACAGTGCCAGGGCCGCATAATGACCTGAAGCGTCGTTCGTTTAATTAATACAAACTATTTTTAAATAAAAAAATAGCGATAGATCGTTGCAAAATATATATAGCGATATGGAATGGAAATAAACCAATTTTACTTGGTTTATCGGATATTTGGATGGTTGGATGTGTTTGACATTAAAATTATATTTATTAACTGAAATGTGGATGTCAAGCAGTTTAACCATAGAAAGAATTGATTTTAATTCAATATATATGTGAATTATTTGAAAAGGCCAAGTTAATTCTCATTTCAAATATTTGCTCGACAATTAAAAGTCGAAGATATGAAGACGGTGCAAGACCGGTGATCTTCACATTGTATGGATTGCTATCGATGCCTTAGATATGGGTAGCTCCCTTGATGAGGTCACAGTGGTAGTGGTCTGGACGTACTTGTTGATCGTCCAGATGAGCGAGGGCCTCTCTTCCATATTGGACATATGGAACGAGGAATATAGTGCCTCCGATTTCGTTCAGACCTAGAACGAACTAGTAAATGGATGTGTGTCTGACATTGGATTTCATTCTGTGTTGATTGATCTCTATTAAATATACATATCTGTTTGGTGGCGGAGAATTTATTCTCTTGCTTAACACCCTTCTCTGAGACGTACGAGCTCAGAGGTTATATATTGATAGACATCAGTCGCATCGCGTGAAATGTCAGCGTGGCATGCAAAGATGCAAATGATCAAGGCTTTTGTTGAAAAGCAAAGTCTTGTGGTTGATGATCAAAGCACGGCTTTACTATAGCATAGCATTGTGTATAGCATTGATTTGCGAGCCTTACACCTTATTATGAGTCAAAAACGGGATAAGGGACAACAGGGAGAACATAACGTTTCTTTTTAGTTAAGGGTGGTGTCATGGTATGGATCTCATACATTTATTTATTTTTAGCTGTGTGGATGATGGAATGCGAGGCGCCTCAGATATATCGGTTACTAAGGAGCCGATGGATAGGTCCTATATAACCGGGAAATGCTGCTCAGGATTTGCCAATCCTCAAACGTAAGAGAGGACCGACCCTGCAAGATCCAAGGGTTGCCCAGAGTGTGCAGTCCTGAGGCATTTGCTAGAGTGTCTCGAAGCGGTGAGGAGTACATCCCTTGCCTCGACTCATGATGGAATCCAATTTCCAATACGACATTTCGGTTTTGATTGTAAACCTATATATGACGACATGATATATGGTACCCTTGCCGTTTAGGATGGTACTTTCTGATTGAAATTTCTTTTGAAACATATATGCACTAGTGATAATATCAAATGATTTTGTTTTATAAGTATCAAGCATATTTTGGCCATTATAAGGTAAAACTCTATCCTTTGGCTTGCGTTGCATTGTTTGAGGGGACCTGAGTCTTATAATGGCTTCATTTTTATAAAAAGCATTGCGTTGTTCAAAAGATTTACTTTATTTCATGCACTGGTAATCACTGGAGATAACCATTCCGCGTTTGCGGCGTGGTCCTATGATTTGCCATTTATTATTGTTAAATCAGTAAGTAGAATTCTCATACCAGTCCCGTGACTGACTCGTAGTTTGTTTCCACTTGTAAACTCAGGTGCCCTTATTTTTTCACGGGCAGCCTAGTGACAGGTTACAGGATGTATTTTGGCTTTGCACTATAGCATAGAGTGCACTTTTGGCTTATGGTGAAGACTAGCTCTTATCTATATTTTAGTCTATTGACATTTCCGCCTGTATTCTTTTATGTATATGTACCGCTAATCGCGATGTAGACTGATTTATCTCTATTATGTATTATCTGATGTATATGTCTTTGTGATCTTGATAGACTGATCATTTCCTTTATGCACTAAGTTGTATCCTATGACTGTGCCACTCTGATGTTTATTACATTTTATGATTCCGCTATCATATTTGATGTAAATTATTCTATTTCATGTTGATGCTATTATCTTGATATGCTAATGTTGATTAATATGTTATATTCCGAATGATTATCCTTACTCTGTGACACGGGGTTTTAGGTTTTCACAGTTGGTGTCAGAGCTTTGGTAAATCTTAGTTCTAGAATTAAACACATTAAAAACATCGTCAAAAATAGAATCAGTAGTATTCTAAGGCGAGTAGCTCATTAGAGATAGGATTAATAATGTCCTACAATGAGCACAACAGAATAGCATAATAATTTGATCAGTACATCATTGTTTTTCCGTACGTCCTTCTGCTTTTGCCATTCCTTAAAAATTATCATTTTTGTTGGTCTGACTCTTTACTTGCTTGTACAGAACCGACTGACATGAGCACCAGAGCTAGAGGAAGAGGGTGAGTAGGCAAAGGCCAAGGAAGGGGTGAAATTCCCGCTGTCCAGAAACAGCCTAATCTTGAGGCTATAGTACCACCACCACCGCCCCTGCAACCATTTGATCTCGACCGGGTGGCTAAGAAATAAAGGAATCTTGGTGGCTTGCCATTCTCAGGCAATGGTACAGTAGCTGAAGCACTAGCTTGGTTGAAGTCATGCGAGCGAATCTTCGCTGGCTTAGAAGTTGAGGATCATCGAAAGAGATTCATGGTCGCCTGTTTGCTGAAGGACGAAGCACTATTATGGTGGGAGACCATCACTTTAGACGAGCTAGAGATAGAGATGTCATGGGCTCAATTCAAAGTGGTATTTAAAGAAAAATTCGTCCCTCAACAAGAGATGGAGCACCTACACGATGAGTTCACTAATCTCCAACAAGGAGATCGCACGATTCAGGAATATCTCAACAAGTTCACCCAATTGTCACATTATGCGCCTGAGCTTGTTCTGGGTCCTAATGAGAAAAGCTAGAGATTTATCCATGGACTTCATCGTAGGTACCAAAGTAGAACAACGAGGAACATTAAGCTTCCATTCACCAAGATTGTAGAGATAGCATGTAAATATGAAAGCTTAGATAAGAGGAACTTTGAAGAAGACCATGCAAAGAACCAAGCTACCAACAAATGAAATTCTTCTAGAAAGCAACCCGAGGCAAGCAACACAGAAACTGCAAAGTCTCAAGAGAATAGGAAGCCAAGGGCTAAATGATACAATTGTGACCAGCTCGAGCATTACTCTAATTGTAACGGCCCGAGAAAATTCGATGCTCGAATTTTCAACAATAATACATAATCCTGTATCACTTGCCAAAAATCAAAATATCGAACCCCGACTGTTAATAGAAAGAAGTTAGAGGGTGAGAGAAGAAATGTCAGAATAGAAGAAAAAGAAGAATACACATCGGAATCTCATAGCGGAACGAATCAAATATAATATATCCAAATTCTTTATACAAAAGAAAACTGTATATACATACTAATCATCAGAGTACATCATACATCAGACACATCGGAAATACAATTTATATAACTAACGGCGAAGCCTCCTGCTCCCAGCTCCTGAAACTCCAAGCGAAAATTAACCTGGAAATATACTCGGTCTGACCCGAGCACATTTGAAGCAAAGCAAAATTCACCGGGTCAGTCTGGAATACTATCAGTGATAAATTCACAGCACAAACACTTGTTTGACTTTGGAAATCCTTTTGAAATAAAAGGATAATAGTAAGACCAGTCCACACATATACACAGACGGTTTTTACCATACTATACCCCAAACCATTTTTGAAATCAATATCTTATTCTGATATTATAATAATGTCTATCAAATCACAAATAAATAATAATCTAGCAGAACGCTTGCATCTCACGCTCTACATATATAGTATAAAATCAAAAACCGCAGGCGCTTATTGGAAATTGGATTCCAACTATGACAAGGTATGGGACCACCTGCCGATAGTGTATCTCTAGAGGTGAATACACTGGGTTCAACAACAACGTCTTCCAACCCGACCCACACATCACCGACCACTCATTTTGCTTGAGTGTATCGAATGTATACCACCGACGGTTGGGATCAGCAACCACCTCCCGAAAAGGGACAGCATCGATAGATTTAAGAAGCAAAAGGAATTTCTCTAGATAGGTGGTTATACACCCTAATGGGAGCGACCCACCTAGCCATGCTGCCTGCCCGATTTTTGTCATTCCCCGGTTGATGAGGCTTGAGGCCAGAATTTTCTTTGAGAACATCCGATCATCATTCGCCTTGAATGCCACATTGTCAGATCCGTCAAATCACTAATTGACGTCCATAAATATACTCTGCAGCTGACAGAAGTACGTTTGTAAAAATCAATATACGTGATTCTTAAGAAATACTCTGAGGCATTCGTCCATACAAGTCATCCAGGAACAGGACGAACCAATGGCACTCTCCTAACGCATCCTATACAGGAATCACCCCAAGGATCAGTAGCGAGAAGTCCTTGCAACCCGTAGATTTCAACCATGACAGAACCCTGGTATATCTTTGCGTCGACTCAGAGATTGTTAGTGGTTCTTCTACTTATGAAGATCTACGGTCTTCAATGCTCCATCTTCATCGCATGCCAATTAGTCGTGAACATACAGTTGATTCGAAGTGGTTTTGGGTCTAGTTCCCATCTCGGTCTCTTTGAAACAACACGTCAAAAGGTAAATAGAACATTTCATTTGATAGTCGGTTGTTTTAACTATCAAATCTTAACAGTGTTGTTAAGTACATTGACAGCTCAGGTTATTTACATTAAACCATTTCATCGATTTTTAAAATCGGTTTCATAAATCTTATCATGACAAAACTCTTCTAATTCATTATCATAAAAATGTAATCAATACTTGCTTTCGAATAACTTCTATATCAAACTTTACTTTTATTTCCCTTGTTTAGAAATATTCTTTATATAATTCAATAACATCATCTTTATTTCTCTTTACCACTGAAAACATCTTTCAATCCTTTACATACTTCTTATACTATCGCTTTAAATGATTTTATTATCTTTAAAACTAACGCGCTTATATGAAAATTATAATTTTATAACCAATTCTATTTTGAACCCAATATCACTCTTTAATTAACCTTAAAAGAAATCTTTTTAATTATCATTATTTAAAATAACAACCTACTTAATCGTTTGCCACTTTAAAAGTGGTTCATTCCATTATTGACTAAAAATAGGATAATTAATCATTTTTTAAAGGTCATTAAATAATAATTAACTTTGTAACAAAATTAACATGATAATCATTTTAAAACATAGATAATCAATGATTAACTAACTTCTAACAATATTCATTAAGTTTAACGAATATTCAAAAACTATTGATTTGATAAATTCAAATCAAATCAATCCAATTGTCAAGTTTATTTAACACTGTTCCTTTTGTCGACCGTCAATACCAGTTAATTACTAACTGGTCATATTCATTCATCATTTCCCTTTTTAAATCAATTAATAACGTAATTAACTTAAAAATATCGGCCGATTGTTTCGTAAAACATTTCTTCAATTTCTCTAATCTTAATATTAGATTCTGCCATTTCCAATCATTCATGACATAATAATTCATTTAAAAAACATTTAATAACTTCTTTTATAAACAATGGTTATAAATATAAATATATTTATAAAAACTTCTGCTTTAATTAAATTGCATAAAACCACTTAAATTTTCACTTTTAGTTATATAATAAATTTATAACTAAAATCTTCGTCAGTTCGCATAACGGCAAAACGATGCCATAAACGATGGATTTTTACACCATCACTGCCAAACACTTAAATCAATACCGTCGATTGATTTAAAATCACAACATGATCAACAACCATTCAGTTTGAACAGGTTTGATATCATTTCCAGGTAAACAATTCGTATATGTGAATAATGTGATCAATAAATAACATACAAATTTTTTGAGAAATCTGGTTTGATTCCTCCCACCTGTCCTTCCCTGCACCACAGATTTTTATAACTTTTCGTGATAACTTATAATTTAAACAAATAAATTAATGACGATAATATAATTAACAGCAACCATTAAATCAACCATAAGCAACCAATCAACCAATATATATATATATATGTATATATATATATATATATATTACAAATGGTAATTTTAACTTATATGGATTTATCACATCATGGCAGTCTAAAAAAAGTGTGAGAATTAACTCACCATGTGTTCTGATTAATGAGTGAGTGTGTTCTGATTGATGACGGTTGCGTTGTTTCATATATTTTCAAACAAAGTTTAAAAATATATGAAATTCCAATTATCTCTAAATCACTCCATTTCCAGTTCGTATGCGTCGCGCTTGTCGCCACGATTTCAACAAATCTTGTTTTGCTGAAATTCCAAATTCGTATGAATAAGTTATGTTATCCATAAGTTTTTGATCTAAATTGAGTAATATAAAATTATAATTAAACTTAATTATTATATTTACTTAAATTCCTACTTATACCTTAATCACTGTTGACCGTTAGTAATCCACGTCGCTGCAAAAAAACACAGTTTCTCCAGTTCAGCGTTCTGAACCCTGATCCTCTTCCTGTCTATACCATAGAATAACCTCGTTAGTTGATCAAACTCCTTTTCTTTTATCTCACCCATCTGGTTATCATTCTCGCCCCACGCCTATCTTCTCACATGCAAACCCACACCCCAACGTTCAGCTATCATAGAAAACATCATCTCCTTCTAATCACCGTTCGCCATTCTTGGCTTTACCATCCCTTAACCAAGCAAATTCGAACAGCCTTCCACCCTGTTTCAAGTCACCAGAAAATCCCTCTCAAATTCCAACAGCATCCCAACCTGAAACCCCTTCAACCCTGATCCACGACCACCGCAGGTCGTTCTAGGATATCGCTCCACCCTTTAGCTACACCACCGTGGCACCTGAAAACGGCCCACACCCTTGAGTTGGCCTCCGTCCTTTCGGAATAACACAGGCGCCAGAAACCCCGCAAAGCATTTAGCCTTCACCCGGTGCACCCCCATGCGAGAATGACAGACTCGAAATGGCATTATCCCTTTCTAGTTTTAATGTATTTATAGTTTGAGTTTTGGATTTGTTTGCAATTTTCTTAAGGAGGTGGTTCCATTTTCTTAGTTTGCTGGGATTGAAATGAAGACACTGGAGCATCTGTTTATATAGGCAAAATACATTGTATTATATTATATTATTATATTATATATATAAAAAGAACACTCAGCCGAAAATACTGACTTTCGAACACAGGTAACATGTCTAGCTTATGGTAGGATTTGCACGAGATTTTGTTCAGGTTTCACGTGCTGCTAAGATTGGAAAATCACCGCACATGGTTTGTACATACTCTGTGAGATTTTAGATAAAGACAATCTGTTAAATTTTTTTTTTGCTTCAGCTCGCATTGACATTTGAAAACATATACTGTGCTGTAACATTTTCTAAGATTAGCTAAGATCCTGTTGGATTCCATGCGGATTGAAAAGATTTGTCAGGGATGAATTTGCACACGATTTATTGAGTATCAAGATGAATGAAAACGGTCTGCATAAAGAAAAAGGACGAATAACTATCGTATGGCTTCACTGTTACTTTCAGAAGTACACAGAGATCTCATGATTTTTTTGCAGTGAAATGGAAACATGGCAGGGGTTGGTTTTGATTAGAAACGCACAGAAAATATTTGGCAAAAAGCTGAAAATCCCTTTCAAAATCCACGTAGGGAGGAGCCGTCTTACAGAGATATTTTCTCTCTTTTCTAATGAAGCCACATGGTTTGGTTGTACAGCCATATGCGAAGGTTAGACTAGGACATAGGGTTTGAAAAACGGAGCTGAACTGTCACGAGAGTTGGGCGTGAAAAGAAAAGAAAGCGATAGTTGTTGAAAGCAACAAACGATATATATATTTTTATTAGTGGTATAACGTACGACGTTTGTAAATCGTACATACCCATACGAACTTCAATCGTGACGGAATCAAGTACCGTACAATAGCTAAATAAGAAATCTGGCATTTAAATTCCAAGTTCAATTAATATCTAATTTATTAAAAATCCTTCTTTTTAATTATATAAATCGTGATAGTTTATAACGATTCCATAGCGACTATTTTAAAATTTGATTTGAACATAAAATAAAATCTATAACGCGAAAACTCGATTTTTCTCTTCCATTAGAAAAATATTACCCAACAGATTCAGACGTTTCTTGTTTCGAGAAAATCCGACTTGTATTGGGCCCTGTACAGCCGTTTAAAGTTCAAAACGCCAAATTACGAACTACCGCGCCGCTGCAGCTCGTTTTATTATATAAATATAAATTAAACGTTTTAACGTCGTTTTAATGATGAAATCACTATTATAATTTAATATAAACCATATTCAAACCATCTTAAATCGCTCGTTTACATTATTCAGCAAATTCAACATTATTTTTCAAATATTCCGAAAATAAAATATTATTATAATATATAAATAATATTCAAATTAAAATGGTTAAATACAATTATATATATTCAAATAATAAAATATTTCAATAAAATGGCTAGAAAATACGGGACGTTACATTCCTCCTCCCTTAAAATAATTTCGTCCCCGAAATTGCTAAGGTAGAAAGAACGCTACCACCCCATTATCTTTACAAAAATATTTAATTAAAACACGGTTTTATTTTCCAAAAGTAATCTGATTGGTTTTAAAACCAATTAATTTCAAATAATAAAATTTCCCAAAAATCTTCAAAAATTTCTAACTCCTTAAATTCTGGAAAAATTTCGGTAGAGTCTCCACTGTACGGAGGGACATCTGCTATATTGCAGGTTCAACAAATATATATCCATCGACTCTCATGGTCGGAAAAATCCAAAATCAGATCCCAAAACCCAAATCAAAACCCAAAAATTTATAATTGGCGTAAGCGTACCTTTTTACGAGGTTTATTTTAGCGTACTTTTCAATTTATAGTAATCTGCGCAATCAAATTCTATCTCCATAGCCTTCTCATACCTTTACTTAATTCAATCACCAAGTAAGAAACAACTGAATGGATAAAAAAATTCAATCCAAACATATGACATCATTACTAGTTTAAATCTTTCGATTTTGATTCATGATCGATTCCATTCAAACTTGCTATGCAGGATACTTCCCCTTTTAATTTATTCAACTTTTTTATTTAACTATTACTGAATTTATACAAACCATCCAACATAAAACAAACCAACAAACAAACAAGGCATAACAACTCAACCAATCATTTTGATTCAACATTAATACTTTTTTATTTCCTTTCACTTTGGTTTCACATGCTTTAATATCGATTGATTCGTATCAGATCGATTTCTAATTCGATTACCACATTCCAAATGTATTTATTTCAACATCATCCACTCCAAATTTAACTCGACTTAACTAAGTTAAGTCATATTTCCACATTTGGGTTTAATTCCATCCAAAACAATCAAACAACAAGATGTCTCAATAATTCGATAAAATAATTTCCTTTTTATATATAACTATAATTTGGGCAAAATTATTTCATTTACCCTCTTTCCAAAATATTTAAAAATAATTTTATATTCAATTACAAATACGCGCTCTCATATATATACACTCAACTCAATCTAGGGTATTACTAACCCAATCTCTATTGAGTTGCACCACAGAGCCAAGGTTATCACTAAACCAATGGCTCTGTACCAACTGTAACGGCCCAGGAAAATTCGACGCTCGGATTTTCAATAATAATACATAATTCTGTACCACTTGCCAAAAATCCAAATGTCGAACCTCGACTATTAATAGAAATAAGTTAGAGGGTGAGAGAAGAAAGAAAGAAATGTTAGAATAGAAGAAAAAGAAGAATACACATCAGAATCTCACAGCGGAACGAATCAAATATAATATATCCAAATTCTTTATACAAAAGAAAACTGTATATACATACCAATCATCAGAGTACATCATACATCAGCCACAGCGAAAATACACTTTATATAACTAACGGTGAAGCCTCCTGCTTCCAGCTCCTGAAACTCCCAGCGAAACTTAACCTGAAATATACTCGGTCTGACCCGAGCACATTTGAAGCAAAGCAAAATTCACCTGGTCAGTTTGGAATACTATCAGTGATAAATTTACAGCACAAACACTTGTTTAACTTTGGAAATCCTTTTGAAATAAAAGGATAATAGTAAGACCAGTCCACACATAAACATGGACGGTTTTTACCTTACTATACCCCCAAACCATTTTTGAAATCAATATCTTATTCTGATATTAGAATAATGTCTATCAAACCACAAATAATTAATAATCTAGCAGAATGCTTGCATCTCATGCTCTACATATATAGTGTAAAATCAAAAATCGTAGGCGCTTATTGGAAATTGGATTCCGACTATGACAAGGTATGGGACCACCTGCCGATAGTGTATCTCTAGAGGCGAATACACTGGGTTCAACAAGAACGTCTTGCAACCTGACCCACACATGACCGACCACTCATTTTGCTTGAGTGTATCCAATGTATACCGCCGACGGTTGGGATCAGCAACCGCCTCCCGAAAAGGGATAGCATCGATAGATTTAAGAGCAAAAGGAATTTCTCTAGGTAGGTGGTTATACACCCTAATGGGAGCGACCCACATAGCCATGCTGTCTGCCTGATTTTTGTCATTCCCCGGTTGATGAGGCTTGAGGCCATAAATTACTTTGAGAACATCCGATCATCATTCACCTTGAATGCCACATTGTCAGATCCGTCAAATCACTAATTGACGTCCACAAATATACTCTACAGCTGACAGAAGTACGTTTGTAAAAATCAATATACGTGATTCTTAAGAAATACTCTGTCAGGCATTCGCCCATACTGGTCATCCAGGAACATGATGAACCAAAGGCACTCTCCTACCGCATCCTATACAAGGATCAGTAGCGAGAAGTCCTCGCAACCCATAGATTTCGACCATGACAGAATCCTAGTATATCTCTGTGTCGACTCAAAGATTGTTAGTGGTTCTTCCACTTATGAAGATCTACGGTCTTCAATGCTCCATCTTCATCGCATGCCAATTAGTCGCGAATGTACAGTTGATTCGAAGTGGTTTTGGGTCTAGTTCCCATCCCGGTCTCTTCAAAACAACATATCAAAAGGTAAATAGAACATTTCATTTGATAGTCGGTTGTTTTAACTACCAAATCTTAACAGTGATGTTAAGTACATTGACATCTCAGGTTATTTACATTAAACCATTTCATTGATTTTTAAAATCGATTTCATAAATCTTATCTTGACAAAACTCTTCTAATTCATTATCATAAAAATGTAATCAATACTTGCTTTCGAATAACTTCTATATAAAACTTTACTTTTATTTCCCTCGTTCGGAAATATTCTTTATATAATTCAATAACATCATCTTTATTTCTCTTTACATTTGAAAACATCGTTTCAATCCTTAACATACTTCTTATACTATCGCTTTAATGATTTTATTATCTTTAAAACTAACGCGCTTATATGAAAATTATAATTTTATAAACAATTCTATTTTGAACCCAATATCACTCTTTAATTACCCTTAAAAGAAATCTCTTTAATTATCATTATTTAAAATAATAACCTACTTCAACGTTTGCCACTTTAAAAGTGGTTCATTCCATTATTGACTAAAAATAGGATAATTAATCATTTTTTAAAGGTCATTAAATAATAATTAACTTTTTAAAAAAATTAACCTGATAATCATTTTAAAACATAGTTAATCAACGATTAACTAACTTCTAACAATATTCATTAAGTTTAACGAATATTCAAAAACTATTGATTCGATTAATTCAAATCAAATCAATCCAGTTGTCAACTTTATTTAACACAGTTCCTTTTGTCGACCGTCAATACCAGTTAATTACTAACTGGTCATATTCATTCATCATTTCCCTTTTTAAATCAATTAATAACTTAATTAACTTAAAAATATCATCCGAATGTTTCGTAAAACATTTATTCAATTTCTCTAATCTTTATATTAGATGCTGCCATTTCCAATCATTCATGACATAATAATTCATTTAAAAAAACATTTAATAACTTCTTTTATAAACTATGGTCATAAATATAAATATATTTATAAAAGCTTCTGATTTAATTAAATTGCATAAAACCACTTAAAATTTCACTTTTAGTTATATAATAAATTTATAACTAATATCTTCGTCAGTTCGCATAAAGGCAAAACGACGCCATAAACGATGGATTTTTACACCATCACTTCCAAACACTTAATCAATACCGTCGATTGATTTAAAATCACAACACGATCAACAACCATTCAGTTGAACAGGTTTGATATCATTTCGAGTTAAACAATTCATATATGTGAATAATGTGATCAATAAATAACATACAAATTATTTGAGAAATCTGGTTTGATTCCTCCCACCTGTCCTTCCCTGCACCACGGATTTCTATAACTTTTCATGATAACTTATAATTTAAACAAATAAATTAACGACGATAATATAATTAATAGCAACCATTAAATCAACCATAAGCAACCAATGCAACCAATATATATATATATATATATATATATATATATATATATATATATATATATATATACTACAAATGGTAATTTTAACTTATATGGATTTATCACATCATGGCAGTCCAAAAAAAGTGTGAGAATTAACTCACCATGTGTTCTGATTGATGACGGTCGCGTTGTTTCATATATTTTCAAACAAAGTTTAAAAATATATGAAATTCCAATTATCTCTAAATCACTCCATTTCCAGTTTGTATGCGTCGCGCTTGTCACCACGATTTCAACAAATACTGTTTTGTTGAAATTCCAAATTCGTATGAATAAGTTATGTTATCCATAAGTTTATGATCTAAATTGAGTAATATAAAATTATAATTAAACTTAATTATTATATTTACTTAAATTCCTAATTATACCTTAATCATTGTTGACCGTTAGTAATCCACGTCACTGCAAAAAAACACGGTTTCTCCAGTTCAACGTTCTGAACCCTGATCCTCTTCCTGTCTATACCATAGAATAACCTCGTTACTTGATCAAACTCCTTTTCTTTTATCTCACCCATCCGGTTATCATTCTCGCCCCACGCCCATCTTCTCACATGCAAACCCACACCCCCACGTTCAGCTATCATAGAAAACATTATCTCCTTCTAATCAGCGTTCGCCATTCTTGGCTTTACCATCCCTTAACCAAGAAAATTCTAACAACCTTCCACCCTGTTTCAAGTCACCAGAAAATCCCTCTCAAATTCCAACAGCATCCCAACCTGAAACCCCTTCAACCCTGATCCACGGCCACCGCAGGTTGTTCTAGGATATCGCTCCACCCTTTAGCTACACTACCGTGGCACCAGAAAACGACCCACACCCTTGAGTTGGCCTCCGTCCTTTCGGAAAAACACAGGCGCTAGAAACCCCGCAAAGCATTTAGCCTTCACCCGGTGCACCCCCATGCGAGAATGACAGACTCGAAATGGCATTATCCCTTTCTAGTTTTAATGTATTTATAGTTTGAGTTTTGGATTTGTTTGCAATTTTCTTAAGGAGGTTGTAATAACCCGAAAATCTGGGCCAGTTTAAAATTTTTATTTTGGCAATTTTAGCGAATTTTGATTATTTAAAATGAATTATTTTAAATAATATCGACGAGAAATTTATTTTGAATATAATTCGAACGTATATATTATACGCGTCGTCGTTAGAATATAAATATTTATATATAATTATAAATAGAATTGAAAATGGCGCGGTAGTTCGATAATTCGATTTCAAACTTCAATTGAACGTAACGGGTGCAAAACAATCCGGATTTTAGTGAAACCAAAAACATTAGGATCTATTTGATGATATCTTTCCAACGAATCCGAAAAATCACAATTTCATAGCGGGAATCAAAAGATATGTCCAGTTGAAAATTCTGAATAGTCGCTATGGAATTCAGGCCCTTAAAAATGGAAATTTTGCAACTGACCTCGGATTTCGACGAAACCACTTTTGTTGGATCCGCAGTGTCAAATTATTGCTAGGTTTCAAATTTCATAATTTTTCGAATCAATGTGTGAGCGTGGCAAAGGAAAACGCGTTTGACCAGTTTTAGTTGATTTTAATCGACTGGAAAATGACCATTTTTCTAACGGTCTCAGAATTCGACGAAACTAGTTTTGTTAGGACCGTATCGTCAATACGAAGCTAGAAAATATTTTTCTGCAATTTTTAGAATCAGTATGTGGCCCCGGTAAATTAAAATGTACGTTTAAATTGAATATATAAGGATTTATATTTTAATTTTGAGGAAAACTGGTTGTAACAGCCGAATCGGCTTACCAGGCATATCCCATTGTGCCCGGAATGGGGGTATTTGACTAGGATCGATAGTCGTTGAAAGTGATTTGGAGGTTGAATCGACAGACAAGTATTAAATGAATTAAATTTAATATAATATTATTTATATATATGAGTACACTTTAAAACCCTAGTCAAACTTTCTTATCTGTTTGTTAGCGGTCAATGCTCCAGTTATTTCCGCCGCTCCTCTCATAACCCACGACCGATATTCTCCCAAACAAAACACCCATATCGTTCACTAATTAAAACGAATCAATGAAGGGAATCAAAGCAAACATCGTTCGTCTTCGAGAGCTCTATCCATCTAGACTAGAAGTTGCTTCTCTCGTGAAGTATTTGGTTCGATTCGAGGCCAGGAAATGTTGTCGTTCGATGGCAATTTCCAGGGCAAGCGGTGCATCGATCTGCGAGTAATTGGTAGAGGAGGGCGTCGCTCGAAGGGGGAGCTCGGGGTGGCGCCCGATGGTCGGCCGACGGCCTGATTTGGTGTCGGTCTTGGGTTTGTTTCAGCGGCCAGTAGGTTTGAAGGAAGAAGATGGGTTTCGTTCGACGGCCTAATGCAGAACGATGAAGAAAGGTAATAAATTTTATTAGAATTTAATTGTTACACTTAAAAAAAATATATATATATATACCTCCTTTTTTAAAATAAAAATAAGCATTGTTTTTAAAACTATAAAAGGTAAACTGAAATTCTTATATATGTTTTGTGTTAAAGTAAAATTTGCATTACTTATAAAATAAAAATCTTTGTTTTTGAAAAGTAAAATTTGCATTACTTATAAAAAGAATAAAATTTTCATGGCTTAGGAAATATAAACTTGAAGTGTTTTAAAATATAATTTTGAATTGATTTTATATATTGAAAAGCGATTATAAAAATATCCTTGTTTTAAATGTGTTTTCAAAGAAAAAAAATTGAATTGTTTTCAAAGGCAAAATAGAAATTAGCAAATGTTTTGAAATGTAAATAGCTTGATTTTGGAAATAGATATACATTGGTTTTAAAATATAAAAGAAGAACAGTTTTAAAAATAAAAAGGGGAATATAATAGATTTTTAAAAATAGAAATATACCTTGTTTTAGAATACAATTGCTTTGAAAATAAATATGTTTTAAAATAAAAATTAACTTTGTCTTGGAAGGGAAAATCAATGTTGTTTTTAAAAATAAAAATAGCTTTGGTTTTCAAAATAAAAATAGAATGCTTTTATAAAAATATGATTTTTATATGTTGAACTTCGAAATAAAAATATGATTTTTATATGTTGAACTTCGAAATAAAAATATGATTTTTATATGTTGAACTTCGAAATAAAAATATGATTTTTATATGTTGAACTTCGAAATAAAAATATGATTTTTATATATAAAATAGCGAAGTAAAAATTCAATTTTTACATAGGTAGTGAAAGCGAACAACGAAGGTAACAAAAAGGCGAGAACGAAAAAGATTTATATCAAAGAAGAGGCAAGATGTTTGGATAGCTTTCGGTGAGAATTTCTGACTCTTCAATTTCTTTTTCTAGTTATATATATATATACTAGGATGCAGACGGTGCTTAGTAGCACCCGACACAATCGTCCACAGACCATGGACTTGTTTGTTTGGTTGCATAAATTAATTAGATGATTTGATTTGAAATTGATTTGTTTGGTGGAATGAATGGATTGATTGATGTGTGAATGGCATGGGCCTTCACTAGACCGGGGATAAGGCTAGGCCTCGTCCCGTTTCTAGTATCGTGCCGTTATGCCGTCGAAATTTTCTAAAAGAAGTTAGAAAAATATCATTTTATTTAAAGAATGAACTGAATAGAAATTCATATGTTGGAATAAAATGTTTTGTCGTTAAAAATATAATTTTTAACGTGAATGTGAATAAATAAATATTCATTTACAAACCAGACGGTTTGTTTATGTACACCTATTTGGAGGACATTGATTGGGTCGATAAATTTTACACATCGCCCAACTGCACAAATAAAATCTGTGTGTGATTGTTTGAAACCCCACACGGGTGTTGGGATGAAATTTGAAGTTCACTCATCCTGATTGATTAAATATGTCGATCGATTGATTGACAGGCTGTTATAAGCGTTAGATATCTATATTTGATGCTTATACAGTGTAGTGCACTTTGGTTGATGGTTGATTATTTTTCAATGCTATTATATGTGTGTAATGTATGAAAATCCATATAATTAACTTTATATGGTAATTGATTGGGCCTCATTCCAATTTGAAAAATAAAGAATAATATAAAATAAAGGTTCATGTGTTGACAGTACTCATCCATTGAGATTGGTCATGTGTTGAACGAAATATTTTGATAATAACAACTATTTGAAAATAGAAATATTTGAAATAGAATATTTGAAAATAGAAATTTATGAAGCCGTGTTGATTAGATTGACGCCATTTTGACGTGAACGATATTTATATCGATTTTAAAACGATTTCGAAATGAATTGAATTGAAAACGATTTCGAAATGAATTGAATTGAAAACGATTTCGAAATGAATTGAATTGAAAACGATTTCGAAATGAATTGAATTAAAAACGATTTCGAGATGAATTGAATTGAAAACGATTTCGAGATGAAATGAATTGAAAACGATTTCGAGATGAAATGAATTGAAAACAATTTCGAAATGAATTGAATTGAAAACGATTTCGAAATGAATTGAATTGAAAACGAATTCGAATTGAATTGAAAGCGAACTGAAATGAATTCAAATTGAATTGAAATTTGAATTGAATAGAAGTGAATTTTAAAACGAATTTATAAGGAAAGATTCAATTTTGATTTGAATTGAGATGGAAGTTGAAATTGTTTTTGAAACGAATTCAAAAATATTTATATAATTCGTTTTAAATAGAAATCGACGAAATATATATATTATATATAATATAATGGCCTGAATAGAATGCGCCGCGCCGCGGCAGTTCGCGAATTTCGACCATTTATTTCAAATGGACATTACGGGAGATCCGACCGTCGGATTCTCCTAAAACCGGAACCGTTGGGTTCGTATCGAAAAGTGCTTTCTAACGAATATTAGAAATTTGAAATCTAATGGTTGGATTTGGAATTATGTCCAAATCAAATTTGAAAAAGGTCGCTGTAAGTGCAGTTCGATGGCCATTGATGGAAATCGACTGTACGGGCCTTGATAAAATTATTAAAAATAATAATAAATTGTGTAAAATCATAAGAAATGATTTGGGAAAAATTGGGATGAAAAACTCCATATTTGAAAAGATAAAAATAGATTTTTATCGAAATGAACTAGTTTTGAACTAGAATAGTAATTTATTTATTTTTAGAATAAATAAATTGGATTTGAATTGGTTTTGAAAATAACCAGAATTTCCAATGATTGCATTGGAGTGGATTTGAATCGAAATTGTCTTCGGAATATTTCGATGTTGGAATTCGGGATTATACAGATGTTGTTATGGAAATTTGAAAGATGTAGATATTTATATCGTTATTTCCAATACGACATTTGTTAATCGTAGAATTTAATATTGAATATAAGCCGATATATTTTCTATTCAGAGCCTTATATTGAATATCAAATGTGATTTGGGTTTGTCGTGAATGGTGTCTTCACTAACACTGTTCTTGAACCCAGTTGAGAAAAGATTAAATCTTTTTATTTAGATTTAATGAAGTGTACCAATTAAATAATATTTAATTGGAACTGAATTGATATTGATTTTTAGGTTTATCGTGAACAGTGTTTTAAATAACACTCGTTCTTTAACCCGATAATTAATGAATGTGATTTTGGGTTTATCGTGAACCGTGTTTTAAATGACACTGATTCTTTAACCCAGTCGAAGATTAAAACTAAGTGGAGTTTTAATGAATCTTTAATTAGATTGAAATGATCGAGAATGGAGTATCACCAGTTTTGCTCCAGGCGATAGTTAAATCTTTAATTAGATTTGAACGTGAAATGGTAATTGAATTTACCGATAATACCGTGGTGTTAGATATGAAGTATAACCAGTTTTACTTCATGGGATGAATAGGTTGGGATTGGGGAAATTAAAACAAATGATTACTTCGGTAAGTTTCGTTAATCCTGACTAGTTTGAATTGATATTCAAAAATAGATTAAAGAATAAATTCAAGAAATTTATCTTGGATAAAATTAATGGGAACCTTTCCCTATGAATGTGAAATTTAGAAACTAACTGTCGGTTAGCCAACCAGAATGGTTTCCTGAATATTGATCTGATGTTGGTTTCGGCCTTCGGGGTTAATATTTAGGGAATTATTCTCTTAATTAATTTACGGTTAGTGACTAATGAATTGGAATGAGGCGTATGTTGTGTTTGTGTAACACTTATTTAAAATATACGCGAGTTATTCGGGAAGACCGGGTTTATCCCATTCTGAATAACTGATACGACGATAAGTCGAAGATGAAGACGGTGGTCGAAGACCAGAAGTCTTCACGTGGTTTGGATAATTATTGATGATCTTGATTGGGCTGTACACCCAAGAAGATGGAAACAGTTGGTGATCGTCCAGACGTACTTGGAGATCGATGGATTTGCGGGGTACTAGGTGCCTCCGGTTTCGTTCAGACCCAGAACGGACTTGTAAATGGACTGCGTGTCTGACATTGGATTTTAGTCTGTGTGATTGATCTCTATTAAATATATATCTGTTTGGCGGCGGAGAATTTATTCTCTTGCTTAACGCCCTTCTCTGAGACGTACGAGCTCAGGGGTTATATATTGATGGATATCAAACGCATGGAGTGAATTGCCTGTGTGGCATGCCTAAGTGGCAATTTATCGAGGCTTCTGTTGAAAAGCAAAGTCTTGTGGTTGATGATCAAAGCACGGCCTTTGTGGCATAGCTTTGTGTAACGTTGTTTCGCGAGCTTCACACCCAGTATGAACCAAAAACGGGAGAGGACGTCAGGGAGGGCATGCGTTTCTTTCTAGCTAGAAGTGGCGTCAGTGGTTTTACACGCCCTGACGAGTTTGACTTATGTGGTTGTTACTGTTGCGAGGCGCCTCGGATTGATCGGTCGTTCTCGAACCGATGGAGTCATTTAGTTGGCTCGTTTACGCCCCATAGGGCAGGGAAACGCATGTTCAGGATTTAAGTTTAATCCACATCGGTGGACCGGCCCTGAGGATCCAAGGGTCGATGCGCTCTGACCCTGAGGCTCGGGCTAGACGGTCTCGAAGTCGGTGAGGACTATCTTTTGCCTCGGTTCATAGATGGAAATCCAATTTCCAAATACGTGACATTTGCGGTTTTATTTGTAAACCTATATATGGCGACATGATATATGGTACCCATGCCGCCTATGATTGATACTTATTATTTGAAGTTGTTTTATACACTATGCACTTATAATAGTATCAAATGATTTGTTTTAAATGTATCAAGCATTCTTTGGCTGTTATAAGGGAAAACCCTATCCCCCGGCTTGCGTTGCATTGTGTGATAGGACCTGGGTCTTATAACAGCTTCATTTTTCTTTATTTAGCATTGCGATGTTGTTGTATGCACTGGTATTCTTGGGAGGAAACCCGTTCCGTGTTATACGGCGTGGTCCCTTGATTTACCTAATTTTAAAAATAAAGATTAATAACTGTTTTAGTTCTCACACCAGTCACATGACTGACCTGGAGTTTATTGTTTTAACCTAAACTCTGGGTGCCCTTATTTTGACACGGGCAGCTAGTAGTTTTGGTTTTTGCAGATTTATATTCACAGGATCCTGGTTTACAGCTGGAACGATATCCGGAAAGCTTTGTATCCGTATATCTACTTCTAGTTGAGTATTGTATTATTTTCCGCTGCTATGTATTTAAATGTAATTTAAATCTCTGATATTTCTGTGTAATATTCATTTATACTCTGTATATTCTTGTAATCTGATGCATTGTTGTAAATACAATGAAATGTTCTTCTGTATGTGTTCTGTTGTGGCTTGTTCTCGAACTATCCGACGCTTTCCTTTATGGGGAAGTTACGGGTTTTCACAATTGGTATCAGAGCTTTGGTTTACAAAGCAGAGAACCAGGCACATTAGAACCATACGACAGAATTCATCAGATATTGGGTTAGTAATATCCAATGGGAATGACTCGTTAGAGATGGGATCAGTAGTATCCTAGAACGAGTGTGAAGAGTAAATTTTTAAAATAAAAGTGAAAACAAATCTTGTTTTGAAATATAAATCAATTATTCGTAACTGGTTATTTATTTATATGAATTTGGGCAATCCGGTATATATAAATTTTGCGTATACGTCTGATCCGCGTGTATTTGAAGTTTTAATATACTGGATAGATATAGATTCACACTCTAGTCGCCCGGAGATGATTCTGATGATTGTAGCTACATCATCAGAATTAGAGTTCGTGTGTCGAAGGTGTGATATTTATATATTTCCTATTGACTAGTGTGAGAACCAAAATTAGATAGGGCTTATTGTTATGATTTGGCACCAAAAATCTGATTTTTGACTATATATCAAAGTTATGCATTTGAAAAGCTAATCAACTAATTGATTGATGGTTGTGTTGTTTGATTACTGTTTTGATTAATTGAAACTTTGAACCATTTAGCCTAATTGAAACAAATATTGAATTGTATTGAAAATTGGTCGCATTTGCTTGCATATACATATACTTACATTGAACAGGTCATAGCAAGGAGGCTAGAGCAGAGAATAAAATTTGGTTGCCCGACAAATAGGTACATGTTTACTACATAATTTGCTGTTTCGTTTGGGTGATGATGATTTTATGAGCCTATTGGCTAGCCGCTTGGCTTTTTCTTTTTCTTTTTGAGATCTGAAGGACCGGGGAAGCTATTTGAAATTCCCCGATGCTCCCGGTGCAGGGGAGGTTATGGAGAAATTTTTCGAAAATTTAGGGTGTTAGCCAAATTTTTGAAATTTTAGAAAATTCTCAGAAACTGAAAAGTTGGAGAATGGAAGCCAGATCGAATGTAGAGCTGAATAATCAAACCACTTTCGACTTTGTTCCTTTTCGGGGACGAAAAGTTTTAAGTGGGGGAGATTGTAATAACCCAAAAATCTGGGTCAGTTTCAAATTTTTATTTTGGCAATTCTAGCGAATTTTGATTATTTAAAATGAATTATTTTAAATAATATCGACGAGAAATTTATTTTGAATATAATTCGAACGTATATATTATATGCGTCGTCGTTAGAATATAAATATTTATATATAATTATAAATAGAATTGAAAATGGCGCGGTAGTTCGATAATTCGATTTCAAACTTCAATTGAACGTACCGGGTGCAAAACAATCCGGATTTTAGTGAAACCAAAAACATTAGGATCTATTTGATGATATCTTTCCAACGAATCCGAAAAATCACAATTTCATAGCGGGATTCAAAAGATATGTCCAGTTGAAAATTCTGAATAGTCGCTATGGAATTCAGGCCCTTAAAAATGGAAATTTTGCAAATGACCTCGGATTTCGACGAAACCACTTTTGTTGGATCCGCAGTGTCAAATTATTGCTAGGTTTCAAATTTCATAATTTTTCGAATCAATGTGTGAGCGTGGCAAAGGAAAACGCGTTTGACCAGTTTTAGTTGATTTTAATCGACTGGAAAATGACCATTTTTCTAACGGTCTCAGAATTCGACGAAACTAATTTTGTTAGGACTGTATCGTCAATACGAAGCTAGAAAATATTTTTCTGCAATTTTTAGAATCAGTATGTGGCCCCGGTAAATTAAAATGTACGTTTAAATTGAATATATAAGGATTTATATTTTAATTTTGAGGAAAACTGGTTGTAACAGCCGAATCGGCTTACCAGGCATATCCCATTGTGCCCGGAATGGGGGTATTTGACTAGGAGCGATAGTCGTTGAATGTGATTTGGAGGTTGAATCGACAGACAAGTATTAAATGAATTAAATTTAATATTATTTATATATATGAGTACACTTTAAAACCCTAGTCAAACTTTCTTATCTGTTTGTTAGCGGTCAATGCTCCAGTTATTTCCGCCGCTCCTCTCATAACCCACGACCGATATTCTCCCAAACAAAACACCCATATCGTTCACTAATTAAAACGAATCAATGAAGGGAATCAAAGCAAACATCGTTCGTCTTCGAGAGCTCTATCCATCTAGACTAGAAGTTGCTTCTCTCGTGAAGTATTTGATTCGATTCGAGGCCAGGAAATGTTGTCGTTCGATGGCAATTTCCAGGGCAAGCGGTGCATCGATCTGCGAGTAATTGGGAGAGGAGGGGCGTCGCTCGAAGGGGGAGCTCGGGGTGGCGCCCGATGGTCGGCCGACGGCCTGATTTGGTGTCGGTCTTGGGTTTGTTTCAGCGGCCAGTAGGTTTGAAGGAAGAAGATGGGTTTCGTTCGACGGCCTAATGCAGAACGATGAAGAAAGGTAATAAATTTTATTAGAATTTAATTGTTACACTTAAAATATATATATATATATATATATATATATATATATACCTCGTTTTTGAAAATAAAAATAAGCATTGTTTTTAAAACTATAAAAGGTAAACTGAAATTCTTATATATGTTTTGTGTTAAAGTAAAATTTGCATTACTTATAAAATAAAAATCTTTGTTTTTGAAAAGTAAAATTTGCATTACTTATAAAAAGAATAAAATTTGCATGGCTTAGGAAATATAAACTTGAAGTGTTTTAAAATATAATTTTGAATTGATTTTATATATTGAAAAGCGATTATAAAAATATCCTTGTTTTAAATGTGTTTTCAAAGAAAAAAAAATTGAATTGTTTTCAAAGGCAAAATAGAAATTAGCAAATGTTTTGAAATGTAAATAGCTTGATTTTGGAAATAGATATACATTGGTTTTAAAATATAAAAGAAGAATAGTTTTAAAAATAAAACGGGGAATATAATAGATTTTTAAAAATAGAAATATACCTTGTTTTAGAATACAATTGCTTTGAAAATAAATATGTTTTAAAATAAAAATTAACTTTGTCTTGGAAGGGAAAATCAATGTTGTTTTTAAAAATAAAAATAGCTTTGGTTTTCAAAATAAAAATAGAATGCTTTTATAAATATATGATTTTTATATGTTGAACTTCGAAATAAAAATATGATTTTTATATGTTGAACTTCGAAATAAAAATATGATTTTTATATGTTGAACTTCGAAATAAAAATATGATTTTTATATGTTGAACTTCGAAATAAAAATATGATTTTTATATATGAAATAGCGAAGTAAAAATTCAATTTTTACATAGGTAGTGAAAGCGGACAACGAAGGTAACAAAAAGGCGAGAACGAAAAAGATTTATATCAAAGAAGAGGCAAGATGCTTGGATAGCTTTTGGTGAGAATTTCTCACTCTTCAATTTCTTTTTCTAGTTATATATATACTAGGATGCAGACGGTGCTTAGTAGCACCCGACACAATCGTCCACAGACCATGGACTTGTTTGTTTGGTTGCATAAATTAATTAGATGATTTGATTTGAAATTGATTTGTTTGGTGGAATGAATGGATTGATTGATGTGTGAATGGCGTGGGCCTTCACTAGACCGGGGATAAGGCAAGGCCTCGTCCCGTTTCTAGTATCGTGCCGTTATGCCGCCGAAATTTTCTAAAATAAGTTAGAAAAATATCATTTTATTTAAAGAATGAACTGAATAGAAATTCATTTGTTGGAATAAAATGTTTTGTCGTTAAAAATATAATTTTTAACGTGAATGTGAATTAATAAATATTCATTTACAAACCAGACGGTTTGTTTATGTACACCTATTTGGAGGACATTGATTGGGTCGATAAATTTTACACATCGCCCAACTGCACAAATAAAATCTGTGTGTGATTGTTTGAAACCCCACACGGGTGTTGGGATGAAATTTGAAGTTCACTCATCCTGATTGATTAAATATGTCAATCGATTGATTGACAGGCTGTTATAAGCGTTAGATATCTATATTTGATGCTTATACAGTGTAGTGCACTTTGGTTGATGGTTGATTATTTTTCAATGCTATTATATGTGTGTAATGTATGAAAATCCATATAATTAACTTTATATGGTAATTGATTGGGCCTCATTCCAATTTGAAAAATAAAGAATAATATAAAATAAAGGTTCATGTGTTGACAGTACTCATCCATTGAGATTGGTCATGTGTTGAACGAAATATTTTGATAATAACAACTATTTGAAAATAGAAATATTTGAAATATAATATTTGAAAATAGAAATTTATGAAGCCGTGTTGATTAGATTGACGCCATTTTGACGTGAACGATATTTATATCGATTTTAAAACGATTTCGAAATGAATTGAATTGAAAACGATTTCGAAATGAATTGAATTGAAAACGATTTCGAAATGAATTGAATTGAAAACGATTTCGAAATGAATTGAATTGAAAACGATTTCGAGATGAATTGAATTGAAAACGATTTCGAGATGAAATGAATTGAAAACGATTTTGAGATGAAATGAATTGAAAACGATTTCGAAATGAATTGAATTGAAAACGATTTCGAAATGAATTGAATTGAAAACGAATTCGAATTGAATTGAAAGCGAACTGAAATGAATACAAATTGAATTGAAATTTGAATTGAATAGAAGTGAATTTTAAAACGAATTTATAAGGAAAGATTCAATTTTGATTTGAATTGAGATGGAAGTTGAAATTGTTTTTGAAACGAATTCAAAACTATTTATATAATTCGTTTTAAATAGAAATCGACGAAATATATATATTATATATAATATAATGGCCTGAATAGAACGCGCCGCGCCGCGGCAGTTCGCGAATTTCGACCATTTATTTCAAACGGACATTACGGGAGATCCGACCGTCGGATTCTCCTAAAACCGGAACCGTTGGGTTCGTATCGAAAAGTGCTTTCTAACGAATATTAGAAATTTGAAATCTAATGGTTGGATTTGGAATTATGTCCAAATCAAATTTGAAAAAGGTCGCTGTAAGTGCAGTTCGATGGCCATTGATGGAAATCGACTGTACGGGCCTGGATAAAATTATTAAAAATAATAATAAATTGTGTAAAATCATAAGAAATGATTTGGGAAAAATTGGGATGAAAAACTCCATATTTGAAAAGATAAAAATAGATTTTTATCGAAATGAACTAGTTTTGAACTAGAATAGTAATTTATTTATTTTTAGAATAAATAAATTGGATTTGAATTGGTTTTGAAAATAACCAGAATTTCCAATGATTGCATTGGAGTGGATTTGAATCGAAATTGTCTTCGGAATATTTCGATGTTGGAATTCGGGATTATACAGATGTTGTTATGGAAATTTGAAAGATGTAGATATTTATATCGTTATTTCCAATACGACATTTGTTAATCGTAGAATTTAATATTGAATATAAGCCGATATATTTTCTATTCAGAGCCTTATATTGAATATCAAATGTGATTTGGGTTTGTCGTGAATGGTGTCTTCACTAACACTGTTCTTGAACCCAGTTGAGAAAAGATTAAATCTTTTTATTTAGATTTAATGAAGTGTACCAATTAAATAATATTTAATTGGAACTGAATTGATATTGATTTTTAGGTTTATCGTGAACAGTGTTTTAAATAACACTCGTTCTTTAACCCGATAATTAATGAATGTGATTTTGGGTTTATCGTGAACCGTGTTTTAAATGACACTGATTCTTTAACCCAGTCGAAGATTAAAACTAAGTGGAGTTTTAATGAATCTTTAATTAGATTGAAATGATCGAGAATGGAGTATCACCAGTTTTGCTCCAGGCGATAGTTAAATCTTTAATTAGATTTGAACGTGAAATGGTAATTGAATTTACCGATAACACCGTGGTGTTAGATATGAAGTATAACCAGTTTTACTTCATGGGATGAATAGGTTGGGATTGGGGAAATTAAAACAAATGATTACTTCGGTAAGTTTCGTTAATCCTGACTAGTTTGAATTGATATTCAAAAATAGATTAAAGAATAAATTCAAGAAATTTATCTTGGATAAAATTAATGGGAACCTTTCCCTATGAATGTGAAATTTAGAAACTAACTGTCGGTTAGCCAACCAGAATGGTTTCCTGAATATTGATCTGATGTTGGTTTCGGCCTTCGGGGTTAATATTTAGGGAATTATTCTCTTAATTAATTTACGGTTAGTGACTAATGAATTGGAATGAGGCGTATGTTGTGTTTGTGTAACACTTATTTAAAATATACGCGAGTTATTCGGGAAGACCGGGTTTATCCCATTCTGAATAACTGATACGACGATAAGTCGAAGATGAAGACGGTGGTCGAAGACCAGAAGTCTTCACGTCGTTTGGATAATTATTGATGATCTTGATTGGGCTGTACACCCAAGAAGATGGAAACAGTTGGGGATCGTCCAGACGTACTTGGAGATCGATGGATATGCGGGGTACTAGGTGCCTCCGGTTTCGTTCAGACCCAGAACGGACTTGTAAATGGACTGCGTGTCTAACATTGGATTTTAGTCTGTGTGATTGATCTCTATTAAATATATATTTGTTTGGCGGCGGATAATTTATTCTCTTGCTTAACGCCCTTCTCTGAGACGTACGAGCTCAGGGGTTATATATTGATGGATATCAAACGCATGGAGTGAATTGCCTGTGTGGCATGCCTAAGTGGCAATTGATCGAGGCTTCTGTTGAAAAGCAAAGTCTTGTGGTTGATGATCAAAGCACGGCCTTTGTGGCATAGCTTTGTGTAACGTTGATTCGCGAGCTTCACACCCGGTATGAACCAAAAACGGGAGAGGACGTCAGGGAGGGCATGCGTTTCTTTCTAGCTAGAAGTGGCGTCAGTGGTTTTACACGCCCTGACGAGTTTGACTTATGTGGTTGTTACTGTTGCGAGGCGCCTCGGATTGATTGGTCGTTCTCGAACCGATGGAGTCATTTAGTTGGCTCGTTTACGCCCCATAGGGCGGGGAAACGCATGTTCAGGATTTAAGTTTAATCCACATCGGTGGACCGGCCATGAGGATCCAAGGGTCGATGCGCTCTGACCCTGAGGCTCGGGCTAGACAGTCTCGAAGTCGGTGAGGACTATCTTTTGCCTCGGTTCATAGATGGAAATCCAATTTCCAAATACGTGACATTTGCGGTTTTATTTGTAAACCTATATATGGCGACATGATATATGGTACCCATGCCGCCTATGATTGATACTTATGATTTGAAGTTGTTTTATACACTATGCACTTATAATAGTATCAAATGATTTGTTTTAAACGTATCAAGCATTCTTTGGCTGTTATAAGGGAAAACCCAATCCCCCGGCTTGCGTTGCATTGTGTGATAGGACCTGGGTCTTATAACAGCTTCATTTTTCTTTATTTAGCATTGCGCTGTTGTTGTATGCACTGGTATTCTTGGGAGGAAACCCGTTCCGTGTTATACGGCGTGGTCCCTTGATTTACCTAATTTTAAAAATAAAGATTAATAACTGTTTTAGTTCTCACACCAGTCACATGACTGACCTGGAGTTTATTGTTTTAACCTAAACTCTGGGTGCCCTTATTTTGACACGGGCAGCTAGTAGTTTTGGTTTTTGCAGATTTATATTCACAGGATCCTGGTTTACACCTGGAACGATATCCGGAAAGCTTTGTATCCGTATATCTACTTCTAGTTGAGTATTGTATTATTTTCCGCTGCTATGTATTTAAATGTAATTTAAATCTCTGATATTTCTGTGTAATATTCATTTATACTCTGTATATTCTTGTAATCTGATACATTGTTGTAAATACAATGAAATGTTCTTCTGTATGTGTTCTGTTATGGCTTGTTCTCGAACTATCTGACGCTTTCCTTTACGGGGAAGTTACGGGTTTTCACAGAGGTGGTTCCATTTTCTTAGTTTGCTGGGATTGAAATGAAGACATTGGAGCATCTGTTTATATAGGCAAAATACATTGTATTATATTATATTACTATATTATATATATAAAAAGAACATTCAGCCAAAAATACCGACTTTCGAACATAGATAACATGTCTAGCTTATGGTAGGATTTGCACGAGATTTTGTTCAGGTTTCACATGCTGCTAAGATTGGAAAATCACCGCACATGGTTTGTACATACTCTTTGAGATTTTAGATAAGGACGATCTGTTAAAAAAAAAATTGCTTTAGCTCGCATTGACATTTGAAAACATATACTGTGCTGTAACATTTTCTAAGATTGGCTAAGATCCAGTTGGATTCCATGCGGATTGAAAAGATTTGTCAGGGATGAATTTGCACATGATTTATTGAGTATCAAGATGAATGAAAATGGTCTGCATAAAGAAAAAGGACGAATAACTTCGTATGGCTTCACTGTTACTTTCAGAAGTACGCAGAGATCACATGAATTTTTTGCAGTGAAATGGAAACATGACAGGGGTTGGTTTTGATTAGAAACGCACATAAAATATTTGGCAAAAAGCTGAAAATCCCTTTTAAAATCCACATGGGGAGGAGCCGTGTTGTAGAGATATTTTCTCTTTTTATAATGAAGCCACATGGTTTGGCTGTACAGCCACATGCGAAGGTTAGACTAGGACATAGGGTTTGAAAAACGGAGTTGAACTGTCATGAGAGTTGGGCGTGAAAAGAAAAGAAAGCGACAGTTGTTGAAAGCAACAAACGATATATATATTTTTTATTTGTGGTATAACGTACGATGTTTGTAAATCGTACATACCCATACGAACTTCAATCGTGATGGAATCAAAGACCGTACAATAGCTAAATAAGAATTTTGGCATTTAAATTCCAAGTTCAATTAATTTCTAATTTATTAAAAATCCTTTTGTTTTATTATATAAATCGTGATAGTTTATAACGATTCCATAGTGACTATTTTAAAATTTGATTTGAACATAAAATAAAATCTATAATGCAAAAACTCGATTTTTCTCTTCCATTAGAAAAATATTACCCAACAGATTCGGACGTTTCTTGTTTTGAGAAAATCCGACTCATATTGGGCCTTGTACAGCCGTTTAAATTTCAAAACGCCAAATTATGAACTACCGCGCCGCTGCAGCTCGCTTTATTATATAAATACAAATTAAACATTTTAATGTCATTTTAACGATGAAATCACTATTATAATTTAATATAAACCATATTCAAACCATTTTAAATCGCTCGTTTACATTATTCGACAAATTCAACATTTTTTTCAAATATTCCAAAAATAAAATATTATTATAATATATAAATAATATTCAAATTAAAATGGTTAAATCCAATTATATATATTCAAATACATATTTTAAACAAATAAAATATTTCAATAAAATGGCCAGAAAATACGGAACGTTACACTAATGAATGCAATGCCCCAAAGCGTCAGAAGACCAGTCAAATAGGCTCAATTCAGAGTCTCTGCAATTCTATGAGTGCTACAACTGCCATAAAATGGGGCATATTAGGAGCAGCTGTCCCTTGCTCAAGAATTCTCAAGTGGCTCATGTATATAACTGGGCGAATCCGCCAGCTTCTTCTCAGGGAGCGGATAAACCCGATGTTTTGGAAGGTACCCTTACTATTAAAAATATTCCTGTTTCAGTATTATTTGACACTGGTGCATCACAAACTTTCATTGTAAGTAACACTGTTAAAAAGTTAAAGTTAAAACTAAGAAAGCTTAAAGAATCGATAAGAGTTCATAACCCGATAGGGGGCTCTCTTGTAACGACCTGTGTTTTTGGCACTTAAATATATATTTTTAATTTATTTAATTTAAATATTATATTTGGAATATCGATAGAATTTAATATTTAATTCGTTAATTAAACGATGTTCGAATGTTATATATTTATATAATTAAAAATCGAGCTTGAAAATGGCGTGCAGTTCGTAAATTTGAGTTTTAAACTTCAACTGAGAGTACAAGATCCGATATAGGTCGGATTTCTAGGAAACAAGAAACGCTGGAAGCGTGTTGACGATAATTTTAATATGAAAGAGAAAAAAATTCAGATTTCGTGTTATAATTTGAAAGTTATGGTCAAATCAAATTTTGAAAAAAAAAACGCTGTGGAAATCGTTATTTAAAATATCGACCTTTAAAATGGCCGTTTTGCAAACGGACTCAGATTTCGACGAAATCAGTTTCATTGGGACCGTAACGTTAAATTATTGTACGGTGGTGAATGGTGTGGAAAACCGATGTCGTATGTGACCACGGTAGCCGTAAACGCCCGTTTATTTTCTATAACGCGTAATTAAATAAATAAAGGGATATGTGGGTATAACTTGAACAGACGATCGAATTAGGCCACGAAACCAGTCCCGTTGAGTTCGTATCGTCGATTAGAGTCAGAATAGGAATATAGTTTGTTATTTTTAGAGACAAGAAAATTTGACGTTAAAAAGGGTGTTGCTGTGCGCGGTAAAAACAGCCTACCGGGGAAACAGTCTCAGAATGCAACGAAATTGGTGCCATTGGGTTCGTATCAACAAATTATTGTAGGATTTGAAAGTTTCAAGTTGATTCAATTTATCTGGTGATCGTGAAAAAATAAAACGCGTGCTGATTTCCGGTTTTATAAAGGAAATTTTTCCAAATGAGCTCGGATTTCGACGAAACTTGTCCCATTGGGTCCGGAATACCTTTTTACACCAGGAATAGCTTTTTTATCAGAAAACACATATCGAATATGGTGATTTTTATCATGAAAACTCACGCGCAAGTTTTGTTATATTATTTTTTTAATAAAACCTTCCCACTTCACTTTGAGAATGTCCTTTCTTGCTTACGTTCTCTATTTTTATCACTTGCATCCCTTTTATTTTTCTTGCGTTCAGCATTCTCCTCTTGCTTGCGTCCCAAACCATATGGGTTCCTTGCTGATCAATCCATTCATACACCGTGCCCCTCACGTTTTCAGAAAGTCCACAGCTACCTAATAATAATAGCACGTACCTATACATATTATATAATACATATATAATATAATGTTTCTTTCGTGCCAACCACGGTATCTTCAGTGTATAAATAGGCTTCTTCACAGTCTTTTCTCTACAAACAAAAATGAGCGAAGAACCTCCCTCTTGCCTCTTCCCTCTTGCTTCAGTAGTTTAACGCAGAGAGAAAAAAAAAGAGAAAAGGGCGGAAGCTGCATGGCGGAGGGTGCATGCGAAAACAAGGAAGTGGGCTGTCCTTGTTTCTTGCATGGGTTATTTTTCAGGCGGAAAAAAAAGCAATGCATGAAGCAAACACGAAGTGGGTTACAGGAGCAGAAGGGGACCGTTGTTTTGAGGGAGAAGGTGGATGCTGTACATGCGGGTTTGGAATTTGAGGATGGTGACCCAAAAAGGGCTTCGGCCCATCAGAAGAGGAGAAAAAAAAGATACAGAAAAAGAAAAGAAAAGAAGCAGTAGTGTGGAAGCAGTTCATATGGGAAGGAAAGAGGTACTGGGTGTGAGGGGTTTTGGAGTAAAGCACGAAGAAGAGCTGTAATGAGATGAAAAGGTGACGTCGGGGGAAGATCTCGCATGGAGAGGGCAGCATGATGGGTTGGCTGTGAAAGAAAATGGGCTACGCCCTTAAAAAAAACAGAGAGAGAGAGAGAGAAGGGGCCGAAAATGAAAAGAAACAGGGAAGGGGAGCTGTATTAACGCGGACCGGTGAGGAGGTGCTTGATTTTTCTTAGTGAAGTTTGGACGGAGTGAAGTACACTAGCAGGTGCAGTTTTATGTTGATAAAAAAAGAATAAGAAGAAGAAGACAGAACTGGAAACAAAAGTGGGCGAAGGTGTATGCAAATGGGAGGAGGGCCGGTACCTGATTTCGAACACTAGCAGGTGAGGTAAAAGACAGTTTTAAATGCACTAAATCGTTATTTTTTTTAAATATATTAACTAAGTTTTATTAGTACCTAATCGCGTATAGGAAATTTCCTTAATCTAAGTATTATAATAAGTATCATAAACATGCCTAGGCTAAAGGCTAATGTGGTCAGATTAGTTTTCAAAAACCTGGTATAATTGCCAATTGTGTATTCAAATATGACCGCTCCTATTTTAACATGGACCAACAATTTGCATTACCGTGATATATGACTACTCATATATTATAATTATATCGATTTATACAAGGGGAAATAAACGTGACCATTCAAAGAAACGTATAATTAGTGGATTAACTAAAAGATTTGGTTAAGAATTAATCTTTTTAATTTAAACAACGCATATAAATTTTGTAACGTATTCGATTGTTATCAGAGCTCGACAAAAGCAATTGCGTTAGAACTCTATCAGAAAGCGCAAAGTTGTAGAGCTGTATTGGACAGAGCTGGACGCGATTGGAAACAAACCATCTAACGATGAATGGAAATCCAAGGTGAGTTAAACTCACTCAGTTCTCCCTTCTTATTATTTATATATGTTGGGTTTTAAAATTGTGTGCTATACTTGTTAATGGTTGTTTGTTTGTTTGTTCGTTGTTGATTTTATATTCATGGATGGACTGAACAGTTAAATTAAACGTTCGTTTAATTTAACTGAAACAAATCGTTATTTATAACGATTGAATCCAATTGAGGTAACTTACCTCAGTGGTTACGTTTATAACAATATAAACGTTATAAATAAATGATTGTATGCTTGAATTGTTGTTATTAGCCTATTATTGACTATTACAGTTATTATTGATAGTTATTATTAAACTGTTCATGTCATCTATTTAGATGGAAAACAAATATTGATTGGCCATCATGAATTGATTGAATGGAACTGTGTTAACCCATTGTTTGTAGGGAATAACAGTCCTCACTAATATTGATAACGTTTATCAGTATGATTATATTGTTTGTGAAATTGGTTTATATTTCACGGTTTGGTACTATAGTGGCCATTTGCCTCTTTAGTGTCGTCGATTAAAAGGAATGGTTTTTGAAATCAATATTAAATGGATTTCGAGTCAGTTTCAAAGTTATAAATATATTTTTATATGGTTTTAAAATGCTACTCTTATGTCAAAGATAATAGTCGAGGCTAAATTTACAAATTTACAACTGACAAAATGTAAGAGATTATCGAATAAATGTTTTAAACGATATAAGTTTATCGAATTGGCTATTTAAATGTTGAAATGATTTTGTAAAAGCCTTATCGTTCGAAAGGGAAGTTTAAGTGTAGTTCAGAATAGGATCATTGGATCGTGAATACACGAGAATGTGTAAAAGAGTTCAAAGAGAAATGTTTTGTGATAAATGATCGTTTTAACGAACGGTGTTTTTAAACAATACGAAATGTGATTAAATAACATTTCGTGAATAAGATTTACAACTCAGCGGATTTGGAAATAAGTAGTAATATAAATGAGATTTGGATTTATAAATGAGATTTGGATTTATAAATGAGATTTGAGTATATAAAAGGTATATGAGTTTATAAATGGGATCGAGGTTGGGAAGATAAGCTAAGTTATATATATATATATATATATATATATATATATATATATATATATATAACGTAAATGAACATTAGTTGTCGATAAAGAATTGAAAAATGGGATTTTCCAAATGAAGTTAAAAGATGTGCAAATGAAAACCATTGATAAGTTGTCATAATTAAGTTACAAAGATTTTGTAAATGGATATTTAAGAAATGGAATAAAATTGGTAAATAAAGTTAGTGGTTTGGTAAATATGTTTTGTAACGTTGTTACAGAGGACATGAACTATTTTTGGATATAAGTTTTTAAAAGATTATTATATGTTTTAAACAACAAATAAGTGGTCGAGTATGAGTTAAATAGAACATGATAAGTAAAAGGGCTTTGAAAGGAAATTTTGTAACATTTGCTACAGACGATAACTTGAACTATTTTGATAAATATCAATATAAGAAATTTGAAAGGATAACGATATAACAATGTTATAGGATATTAATATAAGATTTCGAAAATCATTGTTTATATGGTTTTTAAACCAAATGAAGTTGAGTTGTTGAAATGATAAAGAGATACCAAGGAATTCTCATAAAGATTCTATTTATAATAGAATCAAAGTTCATATATATGATATTGTAAATGATTATCGAAAGAGTTAATAAGAGTTTACTTAATAATTAGTTAAGTAAATGTGGTTGAGATTTAAATAGATTTTCAAAGGAAAACGTGTGGTTAATAAACTTCTATTTGTCCTAAAGGTATGAATGTTGTTGGTCAAGGTCTGAGAGGTAAATAAAATAACCCAACTTGAACGACCACATGATTATCCCAGAATGATATTGGTTTATAAACGAGAGTAGTTGATGGAATTATAAGTTATGATTTCCGGAAATGATATTATAATCTTTTTGAAAGTTTATAAGTTGAATAAAATGAATTTAAAGAATATTCTTATTTTGTAAACGCGATGTTTCAAATATTGGAAAATTTGGAAAATATAATTAACGGATGGTTCGTTAAAGAGGCTAAATGATACTGAGTATTATATCAGTGAATCCATTTTCTTTTATGGATGAATGGTTGTTTTATTTGATATTTAAATAACCGACTATCAAATTTGGTCCATGCGATTGTTGGTACGGAAAGACCGGGATCGAATATATTCGAAACCATTTCGTCCAACAAACCACGAATACGTTGAAGATGCTGATTCAAGATGGAGCTATTGAAGACCGTGGATCTTCATAAGCGGAAGAGTTACTTAAGATCTCTGATTTGCAATAAGAGATATACTGTGATTCTGTCGTGGTTGGAATTTACAGGTTCGCAAGGACTTCTCGCTACTGATTCTCAGGGTGATTCCTAGAATGCAGTAGGAGGGTACCTTCGGTTCACCCTGTTCCTGGGTGACTTGTATGGATGGATGTCTGACAGAGTATTTCCAGAATGGTCATGCACATTGATTTCTTCAACCGTACCAAGAGTGGAAGCGGAGAAGGAAACTTCTTTCAGCTAACACATAATGTATTGTTGGGGACGTCAATTAGTAATTTTCGATGGATCTGACGATGTGGCATTCGAAGTGAATGTGATGTGCTGATAAAGCGAAGCCTCATGCCTCATCAACCGGGAAATGACAAAAATCGGGCAGACAGCATGGCTATGTGGGTCGCTCCCATTAGGGTGTATAATCACCTATCTAGAGAAAATCCATTTCATTCTTGAATCTTTTTCGATGCTGTCCCTTATCGGGAAACGGTGGTTTGAGCCCAACCGTTGGTGATATACATTCGATACACTCAAGCGAAATGAGTGGTCGGTCATTTGAGGGCCGGGTTGCAAGACGTTCTTGTTGAACCCAGTGTATTCGTCTCTAGAGATACACTATCGGCAGGTGGTCCCATACCTTGTCAAGGTCGAAATCCAATCTCCAATAAGCGCCCACGGTTTTGTTTGTATACTATATATGTGGAGCGTGAGATGCAAGTGTTCTACTAGATTCTATTTACTTGTATTTAGACATTATGATAATATCAGACAAGATATTGATTTCAAAACTGTTTTGGGTTATCGTAAGGTATAAACCGTCCGTGTTTATGTGTGGATTTGGTCTTATGATTATCCTTTTCTTTGAAAAGATTTTGAACTTTAAAATCATGTTGGATGATTTACCCTTAATACTGTGCGAGTTTTTCTCACTCTGGTTCACCAGACTGACCCGGTGTTTGTAATGCTCGGGTTAGACCGGGTTGTACAGGTTCTGGTTATCGGATGCTGCTAATTTCAGAAGATGTGCTGGAGAAGTTCAGACGTATTATCTATATAGTGTGTTTTTCCGCTGTGTGTTCTATATGGGGCAGATTATTATAACTGTCCAGGTGTTGATGTACTCTGATGTTGTAAGTATTTTAAAAGCTCTCAATAAAGACTTATTTCTGTATTATATCTTGTTCTGCTACGATGTGAGGCTCGATGCTGTGTTATTCCTTCTTCTTCTTCTATTCTAATATTTCTTTCTTTCTTATCTCACCCTCTAATTTCTTTCTAATAACTATCTGGTGTTTTCGACACTGGAGTTCTGGCAAGTAATACGGGATTGGCGTATTATTGTTAGAATTCGGGCGTCGAATTCCCCCGGGTCGTTACAGTTGGTATTAGAGCTTAAGGTTTAGTAATAACCTTGGCTCTGTGGTGTAACTCGATAGTAGTAATACCCTAGATCGAGATTGAGTGTATGTATATATATGAGAGCGTATTTGTAAATTTTATAGACAAATGTTTTATATTGTGTTTGTTGATCGGTTCAAGTGTTGAAAAGCATAGAACTGGCAATCGATACATTACTGTTTTGAAAAGAGGGTAAATGGAATAATTTTACCCGAAATATATTTTTGTACAGGAAAGAATTTTTTTTTAAATTATTGAGATATTTGTGTGTTTGATCGATTTGAATGGGATTCGAATCGAATTAAAAAGTTGAATTGATACTTAAATTGGTTAAGTTTAATTAATTTCAGAATGATATTGTAATTAAATTTAATTGGAAATTAAATGAATGAATAATAATCAAATGTGTGAAACCAAAATAAATATTAATATTGAATGTGAATTCAATAAAATTTGTTTATTTGGTTGTGTATTGGTCGATGGTTGTGAATTGGTTGTTATTGGATGACAAGTAGTTGAATAGAATTCATTCAATGGGTTAACGAAGACATGGGAAATAAATTCCAGTATAATTTAACTGGGATGAAACTGCATATGGATTGGAACTTATGGTTTAACCCTGTAATTGATAATGAATCAATGCTATTTGTTTGATTTTGGAATTTAGTGCAGTTATACTCGTTGACCTGTGAAATATTATCTCAGAATTTCATATATCTATTACTGATATGTGAATTGAGTTAAGTATAGGTGCCAAAGGACTAGGCAGATTGATATCGGTTGAATAAATCGCATATACATTGAACAAATATGCTCAATAGCGCTCGAAAAGGTACGCCTACGCGAAAATATAAAATTTTGGGGTTTTTATTTTTGTTTCCCGACCATTGTTCGATGTATATATTATGTGTTCCTGCGATATCGCAGATGTCACTCCGTGCAGGGGAGACTCTGCCGAATTTCTTCAGGAATTTAGAGAGTTAGAAAATTTTCGATATTTTTAAAATTATTTATTTACAATAACGAATTGGTTGATTTAAGATAAATTGGATTTAGAAATTAACGGGATTTGTAGCACTTTTCTTACCTTAGCAATTTCGAGGACGAAATTATTTTAAGGGGGGAAGAATGTAACGACCCGTGTTTTTGGCACTCAAATATATATATTTTAATTTATTTAATTTAAATATTATATTTGGAATATCGATAGAATTTAATATTTAATTCGTTAATTAAACGATGTTCGAATGTTATATATTTATATAATTAAAAATCGAGCTTGAAAATGGCGTGCAGTTCGTAAATTTGAGTTTTAAACTTCAACTGAGAATGCAGGATCCAATATAGGTCGGATTTCTGTGAAACAAGAAACGCAGGAAGCGTGTTGACGATAATTTTAATATGAAAGAGAAAAAAAATTCAGATTTCGTGTTATAATTTGAAAGTTATGGTCAAATCAAATTTTGAAAAAAAAAACGCTGTGGAAATCGTTATTTAAAATATCGACCTTTAAAATGGCCGTTTTGCAAACGGACTCAGATTTCGAAGAAATCGGTTTAATTGGGACCGTAACGTTAAATTATTGTACGGTGGTGAATGGTGTGGAAAACCGATGTCGTATGTGACTACGGTAGCCGTAAACGCCCGTTTATTTTCTATAACGCATAATTAAATAAATAAAGGGATATGTGGGTATAACTTGAACAGACGATCGAATTAGGCCACGAAACCAGTCCCGTTGAGTTCGTATCATCGCTTAGAGTCAGAATAGGTATATAGTTTGTTATTTTTAGAGACAAGAAAATTTGACGTTAAAAAGGGTGTTGCGGTGCGCGGTAAAAACAGCCTACCGGGGAAACAGTCTCAGAATGCGACGAAATTGGTGTCATTGGGTTCGTATCAACAAATTATTGTAGGATTTGAAAGTTTCAAGTTGATTCAATTTATCTGGTGATCGTGAAAAAATAAAACGCGTGTTGATTTCCGGTTTTATAAAGGAAAATTTTCCAAACGAGCTCGGATTTCGACGAAACTTGTCCCATTGGGTCCGGAATACCTTTTTACACCAAGAATAGCATTTTTATCAGAAAACACATATCGAATATGGTGATTTTTAGCATGAAAACTCACGCGCAAGTTTTGTTATATTATTTTATTAATAAAACCTTCCCACTTCACTTTGAGAATGTCCTTTCTTGCTTACGTTCTCTATTTCTATCACTTGCATCCCTTTTATTTTTCTTGCGTTCAGCATTCTCCTCTTGCTTGCGTCCCAAACCATATGGGTTCCTTGCTGATCAATCCATTCATACACCGTGCCCCTCACGTTTTCAGAAAGTCCACAGCTACCAAATAACAATAGCACGTACCTATACAGATTATATAATACATATATAATATAATATTTCTTTCGTGCCAACCACGGTATCTTCAGTGTATAAATAGGCTTCTTCACAGTCTTTTCTCTACAAACAAAAATGAGCGAAGAACCTCCCTCTTGCTTCAGTAGTTTAACGCAGAGAGAAAAAAAAAAAGAGAAAAGGGCGGAAGCTGCATGGCGGAGGGTGCATGCGAAAACAAGGAAGTGGGCTGTCCTTGTTTCTTGCATGGGTTCTTTTTCAGGCGGAAAAAAAAGCAATGCATGAAGCAAACACGAAGTGGGTTACAGGAGCAGAAGGGGACCGTTGTTTTGAGGGAGAAGGTGGATGCTGTACATGCGGGTTTGGAATTTGAGGATGGTGACCCAAAAAGGGTTTCGGCCTATCAGAAGAGGAGAAAAAAAAAGATATAGAAAAAGAAAAGAAAAGAAGAAGTAGTGTGGAAGCAGTTCATATGGGAAGGAAAGAGGTACTGGGTGTGAGGGGTTTTGGAGTAAAGCACGAAGAAGAGCTGTAATGAGATGGAAAGTTGACGTCGGGGGAAGATCTCGCATGGAGAGGGCAGCATGATGGGTTGGCTGTGAAAGAAAGTGGGCTAGGTCCTTAAAAAAAGAGATCGAGAGAGAGAGAAGGGGCCGAAAGTGAAAAGAAACAGGGAAGGGGAGCTGTATGAACGCGGACCGGTGAGGAGGTGCTTGATTTTTCTTAGTGAAGTTTGGACGGAGGGAAGTACACTAGCAGGTGCGGTTTTATGTTGATAAAAAAAAAAAAGAAGAAGAAGAAGAAGAAGACAGAACTGGAAAAAAAAGTGGGCGAAGGTGTATGCAAATGGGAGGAGGGCCGGTACTTGATTTCAAACACTAGCAGGTGAGGTAAAAGACAGTTTTAAATGCACTGAATCGTTATTTTTTTAAATATATTAACTAAGTTTTATTAGTACCTAATCGCGTATAGGAAATTGCCTTAATCTAAGTATTATAATAAGTATCATAAACATGCCTAGGCTAAAGGCTAATGTGGTCAGATTAGTTTTCAAAAACCTGGTATAATTGCCAATTGTGTATTCAAATATGATGGCTCCTATTTTAACATGGACCAACAATTTGCATTACCGTGATATATGACTACTCATATATTATAATTATATCGATTTATACAAGGGGAAATAAACGTGACCATTCAAAGAAACGTATAATTAGTGGATTAACTAAAAGATTTGGTTAAGAATTAATCTTTTTAATTTAAAACAACGCGTATAAATTTTGTAACGTATTCGATTGTTATCAGAGCTCGACAAAAGCAATTGCGTTAGAACTCTATCAGAAAGCGCAATGTTGTAGAGCTGTATTGGACAGAGCTGGACGCGATTGGAAACAAACCATCTAACGATGAATGGAAATCCAAGGTGAGTTAAACTCACTCAGTTCTCCCTTCTTATATTTTATATAAGTTGGGTTTTAAAATTGTGTGCTATACTTGTTAATGGTTGTTTGTTTGTTTGTTCGTTGTTGATTTTATATTCATGGATGGACTGAACAGTTAAATTAAACGTTCGTTCAATTTAACCGAAACAAATCGTTATTTATAACGATTGAATCCAATTGAGGTAACTTACCTCAGTGGTTACGTTTATAACAATATAAACATTATAAATAAATGATTGTATGCTTGAATTGTTGTTATTAGCCTATTATTGACTATTACAGTTATTATTGATAGTTATTATTAAACTGTTCATGTCATCTATTTAGATGGAAAACAAATATTGATTGGCCATCATGAATTGATTGAATGGAACTGTGTTAACCCATTGTTTGTAGGGAATAACAGTCCTCACTAATATTGATAACGTTTATCAGTATGATTATATTGTTTGTGAAATTGGTTTATATTTCACGGTTTGGTACTATAGTAGCCATTTGCCTCTTTAGTGTCGTCGATTAAAAGGAATGGTTTTCGAAATCAATATTAAATGAATTTCGAGTCGGTTTCAAAGTAATAAATATATTTTTATATGATTTTAAAATGCTACTCTTATGGCAAAGATAATAGTCGAGGCTAAATTTACAAATTTACAACTAGCAAAATGTAAGAGATTATCGAATAAATGTTTTAAACGATATAAGTTTATCGAATTGGCTATTTAAATGTTGAAATGATTTTGTAAAAGCCTTATCGTTCGAAAGGGAAGTTTAAGTGTAGTTCAGAATAGGATCATTGGATCGTGAATACACGAGAATGTGTAAAAGAGTTCAAAGAGAAATGTTTTGTGATAAATGATCGTTTTAACGAACGGTGTTTTTAAACAATACGAAATGTGATTAAATAACATTTCGAGAATAAGATTTACAACTCAGCGGATTTGGAAATAAGTAGTAATATAAATGAGATTTGGATTTATAAATGAGATTTGGATTTATAAATGAGATTTGAGAATACAAAAGGTATATGAGTTTATAAATGGGATCGAGGTTGGGAAGATAAGCTAAGTTATATATATATATATATATATATATATATAACATAAATGAACATTAGTTGTTGATAAAGAATTGAAAAATGAGATTTTCCAAATGAAGTTAAAAGATGTGCAAATGAAAACCATTGATAAGTTGTCATAATTAAGTTACAAAGATTTTGTAAATGGATATTTAAGAAATGGAATAAAATTGGTAAATAAAGTTAGTGGTTTGGTAAATATGTTTTGTAACGTTGTTACAGAGGACATGAACTATTTTTGGATATAAGTTTTTAAAAGATTATTATATGTTTTAAACAACAAATAAGTGGTCGAGTATGAGTTAAATAGAACATGATAAGTAAAAGGGCTTTGAAAGGAAATTTTGTAACATTTGCTACAGACGATAAGTTGAACTATTTTGATAAATATCAATATAAGAAATTTGAAAGGATAACGATATAACAATGTTATAGGATATTAATATAAGATTTCGAAAATCATTGTTTATTTGGTTTTTAAACCAAATGAAGTTGAGTTGTTGAAATGATAAAGAAATACCAAGGAATTCTCATAAAGATTCTATTTATAATAGAATCAAAGTTCATATATATGATATTGTAAATGATTATCGAAAGAGTTAATAAGAGTTTACTTAATAATTAGTTAAGTAAATGTGGTTGAGATTTAAATAGATTTTCAAAGGAGAACGTGTGGTTAATAAACTTCTATTTGTCCTAAAGGTATGAATGTTGTTGGTCAAGGTTTGGGAGGTAAATAAAATACCCCAACTTGAACGACCACATGATTATCCCAGAATGATATTGGTTTATAAACGAGAGTAGTTGATGGAATTATAAGTTATGATTTCCGGAAATGATATTATAATCTTTTTGAAAGTTTATAAGTTGAATAAAATGAATTTAAAGAATATTCTTATTTTGTAAACGCGATCTTTCAAATATTGGAAAATTTGGAAAATATAATTAACGGATGGTTCGTTAAAGAGGCTAAATGATACTGAGTATTATATCAGTGAATCCATTTTCTTTTATGGATGAATGGTTGTTTTATTTGATATTTAAATAACCGACTATCAAATTTGGTCCATACGATTGTTGGTACGGAAAGACCGAGATCGAATATATTCGAAACCATTCCATCCAACAAACCACGAATACCTTGAAGATGCTGATTCAAGATGGAGCTATTGAAGACCGTGGATCTTCATAAGCGGAAGAGTTACTTAAGATCTCTGATTTGCAATAAGAGATATACTGTGATTCTGTCGTGGTTGGAATTTACAGGTTCGCAAGGACTTCTCGCTACTGATTCTCAGGGTGATTCCTAGAATGTAGTAGGAGGGTACCTTCGGTTCACCCTGTTCCTGGGTGACTTGTATGGATGGATGTCTGACAGAGTATTTCCAGAATGGTCATGCACATTGATTTCTTCAACCGTACCAAGAGTGGAAGCGGAGAAGGAAACTTCTTTCAGCTAACACATAATGTATTGTTGGGGACGTCAATTAGTAATTTTCGATGGATCTGACGATGTGGCATTCGAAGTGAATGTGATGTGCTGATAAAGCGTAGCCTCAAGCCTCATCAACCGGGAAATGACAAAAATCGGGCAGGCAGCATGGCTATGTGGGTCGCTCCCATTAGGGTGTACAATCACCTATCTAGAGGAAATCCATTTCATTCTTGAATCTTTTTCGATGCTGTCCCTTATCGGGAAACGGTGGTTTGAGCCCAACCGTTGGTGATATACATTCGATACATTCAAGCGAAATGAGTGGTCGGTCATTTGAGGGCCGGGTTGCAAGACGTTCTTGTTGAACCCAGTGTATTCGTCTCTAGAGATACACTATCGGCAGGTGGTCCCATACCTTGTCAAGTTCGGAATCCAATCTCCAATAAGCGCCCACGGTTTTGTTTGTATACTATATATGTGGAGCGTGAGATGCAAGCGTTCTACTAGATTCTATTTACTTGTATTTAGACATTATGATAATATCAGACAAGATATTGATTTCAAAACTGTTTTGGGTTAACATAAGGTAAAAACCGTCCGTGTTTATGTGTGGATTTGGTCTTACGATTATCCTTTTCTTTGAAAAGATTTTGAACTTTAAAATCATGTTGGATGATTTACCCTTAATACTGTGCGAGTTTTTCTCACTCTGGTTCACCAGACTGACCCGGTGTTTGTAATGCTCGGGTTAGACCGGGTTGTACAGGTTCAGGTTATCGGATGCTGCTAATTTCAGAAGATGTGCTGGAGAAGTTCAGACGTATTATCTATATAGTGTGTTTTTCCGCTGTGTGTTCTATATGGGGCAGATTATTATAACTGTCCAGGTGTTGATGTACTCTGATGTTGTAAGTATTTTAAAAGCTCTCAATAAAGACTTATTTCTGTATTATATCTTGTTCCGCTACGATGTGAGGCTCTATGCTGTGTTATTCCTTCTTCTTCTTCTATTCTAATATTTCTTTCTTTCTTATCTCACCCTCTAATTTCTTTCTAATAACTATCTGGTGTTTTCGACACTGGAGTTCTGGCAAGTAATACGGGATTGGCGTATTATTGTTAGAATTCGGGCGTCGAATTCCCCCGGGTCGTTACAGTTGGTATCAGAGCTTAAGGTTTAGTAATAACCTTGGCTATGTGGTGTAACTCGATAGAGATGGGTTAGTAATACCCTAGATCGAGATTGAGTGTATGTATATATATGAGAGCGTATTTGTAAATTTTATAGACAAATGTTTTATATTGTGTTTGTTGATCGGTTCAAGTGTTGAAAAGCATAGAACTGGCAATCGATACATAACTGTTTTGAAAAGAGAGTAAATGGAATAATTTTACCCAAAATATATTTTTGTATAGGAAAGAAATTTTTATTAAATTATTGAGATATTTGTGTGTTTGATCGATTTGAATGGGATTCGAATCGAATTAAAAAGTTGAATTGATACTTAAATTGGTTAAGTGTAATTAATTTCAAAATGATATTGTAATTAAATTTAATTGGAAATTAAATGAATGAATAATAATCAAATGTGTGAAACCAAAATAAATATTAATAATGAATGTGAATTCAATAAAATTTGTTTATTTGGTTGTGTATTGGTCGATGGTTGTGAATTGGTTGTTATTGGATGACAAGTAGTTGAATAGAATTCATTCAATGGGTTAACGAAGATATGGGAAATAAATTCCAGTATAATTTAACTGGGATGAAACTGCATATGGATTGGAACTTATGGTTTAACCCCGTAATTGATAATGAATCAATGCTATTTGTTTGATTTTGGAATTTAGTGCAGTTATACTCGTTGACCTGTGAAATATTATCTCAGAATTTCATATATCTATTACTGATATGTGAATTGAGTTAAGTATAGGTGCCAAAGGACTAGGCAGATTGATATCGGTTGAATAAATCGCATATACATTGAGCAAATATGCTCAATAGCGCTCGAAAAGGTACGCCTACGCGAAAATATAAAATTTTGGGGTTTTTATTTTTGTTTCCCGACCGTTGGTCGATGTATATATTATGTGTTCCTGCGATATCGCAGATGTCACTCCGTGCAGGGGTGACTCTGCCGAATTTCTTCAGGAATTTAGAGTGTTAGAAAATTTTCGATATTTTTAAAATTATTTATTTACAATAACGAATTGGTTGATTTAAGATAAATTGGATTTAGAAATTAACGTGATTTGTAGCACTTTTCTTACCTTAGCAATTTCGAGGACGAAATTATTTTAAGGGGGGAAGAATGTAACGACCCGTGTTTTTGGCACACAAATATATATATTTTAATTTATTTAATTTAAATATTATATTTGGAATATCGATAGAATTTAATATTTAATTCATTAATTAAACGATGTTCGAATGTTATATATTTATATAATTAAAAATCGAGCTTGAAAATGGCGTGCAGTTCGTAAATTTGAGTTTTAAACTTCAAATGAGAATACAGGATCCGATATAGGTCGGATTTCTGTGAAACAAGAAACGCTGGAAGCATGTTGACGATAATTTTAATATGAAAGAGAAAAAAATTCAGATTTCGTGTTATAATTTAAAAGTAATGGTCAAATCAAATTTTGAAAAAAAAAACGCTGTGGAAATCGTTATTTAAAATATCGACCTTTAAAATGGCCGTTTTGCAAATGGACTCAGATTTCGACGAAATAAGTTTCATTGGGACCGTAACGTTAAATTATTGTACGGTGGTGAATGGTGTGGAAAACCGATGTCGTATGTGACCACGGTAGCCGTAAATGCCCGTTTATTTTCTATAATGCATAATTAAATAAATAAAGGGATATGTGGGTATAACTTGAACAGACGATCCAATTAGGCCACGAAACCAGTCCCGTTGAGTTCGTATCGTCGCTTAGAGTCAGAATAGGTATATAGTTTTTTATTTTTAGAGACAAGAAAATCTGACGTTAAAAAGGGTGTTGCGGTGCGCGGTAAAAACAGCCTACCGGGGAAACAGTCTCAGAATGCGACGAAATTGGTGCCATTGGGTTCGTATCAACAAATTATTATAGGATTTGAAAGTTTCTAGTTGATTCAATTTATCTGGTGATCGTGAAAAAATAAAACGCGTGTTGATTTCCGGTTTTATAAAGGAAATTTTTCCAAACGAGCTCGGATTTCGACGAAACTTGTCCCATTGGGTCCGGAATACCTTTTTACACCAAGAATAGCTTTTTTATCAGAAAACACATATCGAATATGGTGATTTTTAGCATGAAAACTCACGCGCAAGTTTTGTTATATTATTTTATTAATAAAACCTTCCCACTTCACTTTGAGAATGTCCTTTCTTGCTTACGTTCTCTATTTCTATCACTTGCATCCCTTTTATTTTTCTTGTGTTCAGCATTCTCCTCTTACTTGCGTCCCAAACCATATGGTTTCCTTGCTGATCAATCCATTCATACACCGTGCCCCTCACGTTTTCAGAAAGTCCACAGCTACCTAATAACAATAGCACGTACCTATACAGATTATATAATACATATATAATATAATATTTCTTTCGTGCCAACCACGGTATCTTCAGTGTATAAATAGGCTTCTTCACAGTCTTTTCTCTACAAACAAAAATGAGCGAAGAACCTCCCTCTTGCCTCTTCCCTCTTGCTTCAGTAGTTTAACGCAGAGAGAAAAAAAAAGAGAAAAGGGTGGAAGCTGCATGGCGGAGGGTGCATGCGAAAACAAGGAAGTGGGTTGTCCTTGTTTCTTGCATGGGTTCTTTTTCAAGCGGAAAAAAAAGCAATGCATGAAGCAAACACGAAGTGGGTTACAGGAGCAGAAGGGGACCGTTGTTTTGAGGGAGAAGGTGGATGCTGTACATGCGGGTTTGGAATTTGAGGATGGTGACCCAAAAAGGGTTTTGGCCCATCAGAAGAGGAGAAAAAAAAAGATATAGAAAAAGAAAAGAAAAGAAGCAGTAGTGTGGAAGCAGTTCATATGGGAAGGAAAGAGGTACTGGGTGTGAGGGGTTTTGGAGTAAAGCACGAAGAAGAGCTGTAATGAGATGGAAAGTTGACGTCGGGGGAAGATCTCGCATGGAGAGGGCAGCATGATGGGTTGGCTGTGAAAGAAAGTGGGCTACGCCCTTAAAAAAAAGAGAGAGAGAGAGAGAGAAGGGGCCGAAAGTGAAAAGAAACAGGGAAGGGGAGCTGTATGAACGCGGACCGGTGAGGAGGTGCTTGATTTTTCTTAGTGAAGTTTGGACGGAGGGAAGTACACTAGCAGGTGCGGTTTTATGTTGATAAAAAAAATAAAAAAGAAGAAGAAGAAGACAGAACTGGAAACAAAAGTGGGCAAAGGTGTATGCAAATGGGAGGAGGGCCGGTACCTGATTTCAAACACTAGCAGATGAGGTAAAAGACAGTTTTAAATGCACTGAATCGTTATTTTTTTAAATATATTAACTAAGTTTTATTAGTACCTAATCGCGTATAGGAAATTGCCTTAATCTAAGTATTATAATAATTATCATAAACATGCCTAGGCTAAAGGCTAATGTGGTCAGATTAGTTTTCAAAAACCTGGTATAATTGCCAATTGTGTATTCAAATATGACGGCTCCTATTTTAACATGGACCAACAATTTGCATTACCGTGATATATGACTACTCATATATTATAATTATATCGATTTATACAAGGGGAAATAAACGTGACCATTCAAAGAAACGTATAATTAGTGGATTAACTAAAAGATTTGGTTAAGAATTAATCTTTTTAATTTAAAACAACGCGTATAAATTTTGTAACGTATTCGATTGTTATCAGAGCTCGACAAAAGCAATTGCGTTAGAACTCTATCAGAAAGCGCAATGTTGTAGAGCTGTATTGGATAGAGCTGGACGCGATTGGAAACAAACCATCTAACGATGAATGGAAATCCAAGGTGAGTTAAACTCACTCAGTTCTCCCTTCTTATATTTTATATAAGTTGGGTTTTAAAATTGTGTGCTATACTTGTTAATGGTTGTTTGTTTGTTTGTTCGTTGTTGATTTTATATTCATGGATGGACTGAACAGTTAAATTAAACGTTCGTTCAATTTAACCGATACAAATCTTTATTTATAACGATTGAATCCAATTGAGGTAACTTACCTCAGTGGTTACGTTTATAACAATATAAACGTTATAAATAAATGATTGTATGCTTGAATTGTTGTTATTAGCCTATTATTGACTATTACAGTTATTATTGATAGTTATTATTAAACTGTTCATGTCATCTATTTAGTTGGAAAACAAATATTGATTGGCCATCATGAATTGATTGAATGGAACTGTGTTAACCCATTGTTTGTAGGGAATAACAGTCCTCACTAATATTGATAACGTTTATCAGTATGATTATATTGTTTGTGAAATTGGTTTATATTTCACGGTTTGGTACTATAGTGGCCATTTGCCTCTTTAGTGTCGTCGATTAAAAGGAATGGTTTTTGAAATCAATATTAAATGGATTTCGAGTCGGTTTCAAAGTTATAAATATATTTTTATATGATTTTAAAATGCTACTCTTATGGCAAAGATAATAGTCGAGGCTAAATTTACAAATTTACAACTGACAAAATGTAAGAGATTATCGAATAAATGTTTTAAACGATATAAGTTTATCGAATTGGCTATTTAAATGTTAAAATGATTTTGTAAAAGCCTTATCGTTCAAAAGGGAAGTTTAAGTGTAGTTCAGAATAGGATCATTGGATCGTGAATACACGAGAATGTGTAAAAGAGTTCAAAGAGAAATGTTTTGTGATAAATGATCGTTTTAACGAACGGTGTTTTTAAACAATACGAAATGTGATTAAATAACATTTCGTGAATAAGATTTACAACTCGGCGGATTTGGAAATAAGTAGTAATATAAATGAGATTTGGATTTATAAATGAGATTTGGATTTATAAATGAGATTTGAGTATACAAAAGGTATATGAGTTTATAAATGGGATTGAGGTTGGGAAGATAAGCCAAGTTATATATATATGTATGTATGTATGTATGTATGTATGTATGTATGTATGTATGTATATAACGTAAATGAACATTAGTTGTCGATAAAGAATTGAAAAATGAGATTTTCCAAATGAAGTTAAAAGATGTGCAAATGAAAACCATTGATAAGTTGTCATAATTAAGTTACAAAGATTTTGTAAATGGATATTTAAGAAATGGAATAAAATTGGTAAATAAAGTTAGTGGTTTGGTAAATATGTTTTGTAACGTTGTTACAGAGGACATGAACTATTTTTGGATATAAGTCTTTAAAAGATTATTATATGTTTTAAACAACAAATAAGTGGTCGAGTATGAGTTAAATAGAACATGATAAGTAAAAGGGCTTTGAAAGGAAATTTTGTAACATTTGCTACAGACGATAAGTTGAACTATTTTGATAAATATCAATATAAGAAATTTGAAAGGATAACGATATAACAATGTTATAGGATATTAATATAAGATTTCGAAATTCATTGTTTATATGGTTTTTAAACCAAATGAAGTTGAGTTGTTGAAATGATAAAGAGATACCAAGGAATTCTCATAAAGATTCTATTTATAATAGAATCAAAGTTCATATATATGATATTGTAAATGATTATCGAAAGAGTTAATAAGAGTTTACATAATAATTAGTTAAGTAAATGTGGTTGAGATTTAAATAGATTTTCAAAGGAAAACGTGTGGTTAATAAACTTCTATTTGTCCTAAATGTATGAATGTTGTTGGTCAAGGTCTGAGAGGTAAATAAAATACCCCAACTTGAACGACCACATGATTATCCCAGAATGATATTGGTTTATAAACGAGAGTAATTGATGGAATTATAAGTTATGATTTCCGGAAATGATATTATAATCTTTTTGAAAGTTTATAAGTTGAATAAAATGAATTTAAAGAATATTCTTATTTTGTAAACGCGATGTTTCAAATATTGGAAAATTTGGAAAATATAATTAATGGATGGTTCGTTAAAGAGGCTAAATGATACTGAGTATTATATCAGTGAATCCATTTTCTTTTAAGGATGAATGGTTGTTTTATTTGATATTTAAATAACCGACTATCAAATTTGGTCCATACGATTGTTGGTACGGAAAGATCGGGATCGAATATATTCGAAACCATTCCGTCCAACAAACCACGAATACGTTGAAGATGCTGATTCAAGATGGAGCTATTGAAGACCGTGGATCTTCATAAGCGGAAGAGTTACTTAAGATCTCTGATTTGCAATAGAGATATACTATGATTCTGTCGTGGTTGGAATTTACAGGTTCGCAAGGACTTCTCGCTACTGATTCTCAGGGTGATTCCTAGAATGCAGTAGGAGGGTACCTTCGGTTCACCCTGTTCCTGGGTGACTTGTATGGATGGATGTCTGACAGAGTATTTCCAGAATGGTCATGCACATTGATTTCTTCAACCGTACCAAGAGTGGAAGCGGAGAAGGAAACTTCTTTCAGCTAACACATAATGTATTGTTGGGGACGTCAATTAGTAATTTTCGATGGATCTGACGATGTGGCATTCGAAGTGAATGTGATGTGCTGATAAAGCGTAGCCTCAAGCCTCATCAACCGGGAAATGACAAAAATCGGGCAGGCAGCATGGCTATGTGGGTCGCTCCCATTAGGGTGTATAATCACCTATCTAGAGAAAATCCATTTCATTCTTGAATCTTTTTCGATGCTGTCCCTTATCGGGAAACGGTGGTTTGAGCCCAACCGTTGGTGATATACATTCGATACACTCAAGCGAAATGAGTGGTCGGTCATTTGAGGGTCGGGTTGCAAGACGTTCTTGTTGAACCCAGTGTATTCGTCTCTAGAGATACACTATCGGCAGGTGGTCCCATACCTTGTCAAGGTCGGAATCCAATCTCCAATAAGCGCTCACGGTTTTGTTTGTATACTATATATGTGGAGCGTGAGATGCAAGCGTTCTACTAGATTCTATTTACTTGTATTTAGACATTATGATAATATCAGACAAAATATTGATTTCAAAACTGTTTTGGGTTATCGTAAGGTAAAAACCGTCCGTGTTTATGTGTGGATTTGGTCTTACGATTATCCTTTTCTTTGAAAAGATTTTGAACTTTAAAATCATGTTGGATGATTTACCCTTAATACTGTGCGAGTTTTTCTCACTCTGGTTCACCAGACTGACCCGGTGTTTGTAATGCTCGGGTTAGACCGGGTTGTACAGGTTCAGGTTATCGGATGCTGCTAATTTCAGAAGATGTGCTGGAGAAGTTCAGACGTATTATCTATATAGTGTGTTTTTCCGCTGTGTGTTCTATATGGGGCAGATTATTATAACTGTCCAGGTGTTGATGTACTCTGATGTTGTAAGTATTTTAAAAGCTCTCAATAAAGACTTATTTCTGTATTATATCTTGTTCCGCTACGATGTGAGGCTCTATGCTGTGTTATTCCTTCTTCTTCTTCTATTCTAATATTTCTTTTTTTCTTATCTCACCCTCTAATTTCTTTCTAATAACTATCTGGTGTTTTCGACACTGGAGTTCTGGCAAGTAATACGGGATTGGCGTATTATTGTTAGAATTCGGGCGTCGAATTCCCCCGGGTCGTTACATCTCTTCTTCTCAATTTATATTGTAAGGTGCCCGTTACCTGTTCTTATTTCCGGTTTTCTTTCGAGTTGATCGTTATGGATTTTTCTGAGTTCGATATCATTCTTGGACTGGATCGGTTAACAAAATATGAGGCCGAAGTTAAATATGCGGAAAGAATTGTTAAAATTAAAAAAAATTGGAAATATTATTGTTATAACATGCCATGGCTTAGAAACCGATAGGAAAGCATTTTGGTCTGCTCTAGAAGTTACTCCTACTTCTATTGAGAAAATTCCCGTAGTTAGAGATTATGCAGATATATTTAAAGAAGTTGATAACTTAACTCCGCGAAGAGAAATAGACTTCAAGATCGAGTTAATTTCGAATGCAAGGCCCGTTGTGCATTCAATTCGAAGAATGACCTTGAAGGAAAAAGAAGAATTGGGCGATCAAACTCAACAATTGCTATGGAAGGGTCTAATCAGGCCTAGCTTCTTGAATTGGGGAGCAGCCGTAGTATTTGTTCCTAAGTCAGACGGTACTTTCCGATTGTGTTTGATTATCGAGACCTCAACAAGTAGACACTCAAGAATAAATATCCAGTATCCCGCATAAATGATTTGTTGGATCAATTGAATGGAGCGCAAGTATTTTCTAGAATGGACCTAGCTACAGGTTTCCATCAACCGCGTATTGCTGAAGAATGTGTTCGTTTGACAACTTTTAGAGGTTTAGACATATTTTATGAGTGGTTAGTAATGCCGTTCGGCTTATGTAACGGTCCAGCTTATTTTGTCGATTTAATGAATAGAGTATTCAGTGAAGTATTAAATAAATTCGTACTGGTTTTCATTGATGACATTCTAATCTTCTCTAAGTCCGCTAGTGAGTATGAGAAACATTTGGAACAAGTGTTGGAGATTCTGAGAAAGAACGTCTTAAAAGCCAAATTTCTAAATGCATATTCTGGCAAAAAGAAGTGAAGTTCCTTGGTCACGTAGAATCAAAAGAAGGAATTTCAGTTGATCCAAGTAAAATTACAGCTATTCAAGATTGGAAGCAGCCTAGTACACACACAAAAGTCAAAAGTTCTCTAGCATTGGCTAGTTATTATCGGAAATTCATTAAGGATTTTTCGAAGATATCAAGTTCATTAACAAAGCTTACTAAGAAGCATGCAAGATTTAATTGGACTCCAGAATGTGAGACGGCCATCCAAAAGCTAAAATCAAGATTGACAACTATCCCAGTGTTAATGATTATTGATGGCAATCAATATTTGACAATCTAGACATATGCTTCTCTTGAAGGTGTTGGTGCGGTATTAATGCAGAAGCCAAGTAGTCGCTTATGCTAGCCGTTAGTTGAAGCCGCTAAAAAGAGATACGCTACTCATGATCTTGAGTTGTTAGCTGTCGTGTTTGTTTTGAAAATATGGAGACACTATTTACTAGGTGAGAAGTTCGAATTATTCACCGATCATAAGTCATTGAAGTATTTGTTCACACAGAAAGACTTGAACTTGAGACAACAGCATTGGCTAGAATTTCTTGCAGCGTACGATCTAGATATTCTGTATACTCCGGGGAAAGCCAATGTTGTAGCTGATGCGCTTAGCGAAAAGAACGTAATCATCGCCAGTCTTATTATTACGCCTTCATTGATTGATAAAATATCCATTCTTCAGAAAGATGATCACTTCATCCAAAGGATCAGTAAAATAATTCAAGAAGGCAAGGCCTCGAGTTTCCAGATCGATAGCAAGGGAATTATGAGGTTAAAAGGATGAATGTCACAAGTACTAGATGAATGTCACAAGTCTAAGCTTAGTATCCATCCGGGGGTGAGTAAAATATATAATGATATTAAGCGCACATTCTGGTGGAGATCTATGAAATGGGACATTTCTATATATGTTAGCCGGTGTTCCACTTGTCAACAAATTAAAAGCGACCAATAGAAACTCGCCAGACTGTTACAACCATTGGAGATTCTAGAAAGGAAGCGGGATCAAATTTCCATAGATTTCATAGATGGTTTGCCCCGAACCAGGAAAGGTAATGATAGTATATGGGTGATCGTAGATCGTTTCACGAAGACCGCCCATTTTATTACAGTCAAATCGACTAGAACAGCTCAAAGTCTAGCTCAGATATTGTAACACCCCACGTCCATTAATGTCACTCACAAAGGGAATGCATTAACTTCCATGGAGGTTTTAAGTGAATATAGAAAAGAAAAATTACAACAAGACAGATAATAAGTAGTACTTGGAAATCTAAAACTTTATTTCATTGCAGCGGAAATTAAACATGTTTGTTACATCATAAAACCATGAATCAGAGTCAAGTATAATATCCATCTTGCTAAAACAAAATGCATAATCCCATTACATAAATAGCCATTAAAGAAGATAACAAGCTGGACTTTACTTCAATGGTCCAAGCTTTCCAAAAGAGAGATAAAGCAATCCAATCAAGCTTCGCTAGAGCTGGGCCCACCCTGAGGACCTGGAGGGGGGAAAAAGATAGAAATAGAGGGGGTCAGACATAAAGTCTGGCGAGTATGATAATTCTAACAATACTATTATCAAAATAATTAGACTGAGGCACAAGATGGAAAATAAGGAAATGTCTATGAATTATTGGGTATGGAAGAGCAGATAAAGATAACGTTAAAGGCACACCTAATACTAACGAATAATTACTACACTGCACCACACCAGTCACCCTCAAGGTTGATCCCACTTGCTTCACTTAGAAATTTTATAAATAACTTCGTGTACCCCTAGCTGGATACATAGGTGCCGCCTGCCCCTATCTCCGCTAGGTGTACCCCACTACCCATTTTCGATCAGCTCCCTACTCATAGATACCCGTGCTGGTCCCACAGTGGGGTGTATCACTCCCCTAAAGTGGCAACCCGATACAGCCTAAGGATGCATGGCTTATACCTACACGATGCAACAACGTCTTACCTACCAGCTCGGGTCCACACACGCATATGAAACCCGTTGGACTTGCGTTGCCACCGCTAACCCGTTTGACCTCTTATAGTCAAGCCCAGTATGCGTGTCCCATCCTCGACTTGGGTCGAGCCCACAAAGATACGTTTGGGTTACTGGTTGAAATGGGCCCCCAATTACTTACCACAAGTTATCCACCTAAGCTTGTCCCCACTAGTATATCCCACTTAACCCTCTTCTTAGTCATGTTAATTTACATGTGTGTTTGGTTAAGTCTTACTAATCGTATTTCAAATGCCACTAAAGTCACCCACTAGATTCCTCATGCCACCCAAGGCACCTACTTAACCCCCATGTCCCACTTCACATGTTTATCTGGCTAAGTATTTCTTAATTCATTCTGGCCATAACCTCATAAAGACCTCTCACATTAGACTGGCATTTATGGCAGCTGGATTCGCCGGGCGGGTCCGGGCAGTCTTACACCATAAAAGAGTCTAACCTCGTGTCTTTACAACTGTTATGCTTTAATTTGGGCATAGGACCTCTCACACTGGCCTGACATTTGTGACTAATGGATTCGTTGGGCGGGTCCGGGCAGTTTTACGTCACAAACGAGTCCAACCTCGTGTCCTAAGCATTGATTAACACTTATAATCTTTTACCCCAGTTTTAAATATATCCCTATTCAAATCATTAATTAATTCCAATTTTTATGATGTCCATAACTGACTCAATTATGGCCATCCACTTACGGTATGCAAAATCATATCAATTGCACCCCAATTTCTTAATTTTAAATCCTTAATATTACACCTACCCCACGTTATACGTTCGCTTATTCAACGCAAAATATACGTTAGACTCGAATAGTCTAACTTATAGCACAAAGATAAATTATCACAACATATAGACAAATAAAATAGATCTAATCATAATCGGGGTGAAACTTGCATAAAACTACACATGTCATGGATCTAAAGGTGTCAACTTGTTTGGTTAAATGTCACAACTTACATAATATGATCATAACCCAAGTTCATGTATAAACTTGCATATGTGGTTTATGCAACATAATGATGGTGTGAACTAGCATCTAACACATAGAACTCACACATGTCATAGCATAATTCTAGATCTAAATAGATGTCATAATTCTATATCTAAATAGATGTCATACAATATGTGAGATTATACATACTAATAAATCTAAACTTGCATAGCTACATGTGATTTATCATGTGAATCATCATAGCCCAAATATATATAATCAACATCATGATTCATAAGCTAACTACAACATAATAACATCATGGCTTTGTAACATCGCAACTTAGCATAGAAACTTGCAACATATATAGTATTATCATAGCATGATTTACAACATATAGGATATCATCATCGCATAACATAGGATTTACAACATACATGATAGCATAAGGTTTACAACAACATATATGACAATTCACATCATTTTCTTATGATCCATATCACATCTTAATCTAATTAGTTTGCTAATAATCTTATTAAGATCATCATACTCACAATTAGAAAAGAAAGAGAGTCTTGATTTGCTTTAGAGTTGAGTAGAATAAGAGTTTTGATTAGCTTTCTTCCTTCTTAGTTGGCGGTGGCTACACTGAGTTCCATGGCGACGGCATGACGGCGGCTATTCTATTATTTTATGTGATTTTAGAGTGAGAGACTACCTAGGTATATATAGAGTTTAGGATTTATTTAGACTGTCAGATCAACTCAGAACTAACCTGAACCGTTAAATTAGCCAACTCAGCCCTAAAGACACATCAGCAGCTCAAAATTGGGCTATGCCAAAACCTGGCCGACTGGACCAGGTCGACACCCAAGTCGACTGCGCAGTCGACCTGGTCCTGGGGGTGTCGACTGCCCAGTCGACTCCCCAGTCGACCTGGGGTGCTGGGCGGGAAATTTCCCGCCTAGCCTGTTTGACTTCGAATTTTGAATTTTGAATTTTCTGAAACTTCCGATGGCCATATCTCCTTCATACGAAGTCCAAATCACGCAAACTCAGACTCTATTTCAACCAAAATTCCGAGATGAACACAATGGCGCAACCCGTTTCCCACAATTCTCACGTCTGAGATTAGTTATTCTTTAATTTGTAAATATTTATATTAATAGAATTATGGGGTGTTACATTCTCCCCTCCTTAAAGGATTTCGACCCCGAAATCTTCAAGTCAAGAAGAATGTATATCCTAACATCCAATCGTCCATTTACTCAACCATCAAACACAGGCATCCATTGTCCTTATAGACTTCTAATGCTTTCATGTTTAAATGCACAGTGTGTGTATATGTCCATATCTAATGCAAAATCAGGCGGTCCACTGATTCAGTTGACCTCCTTCATGCAAATCATGATAGTGCCATGCGACCATTATGTATGCAAAAGTTCCTTAATGCTACATATTATCTCTATATGCGTGCACAATCATCATCTGAATGCAGCATCAATATGATAAAAAAAATCCTCATACATCCATTTTACTAAATACATCCATATATATGCAATATGCAATATGAAGTGACTGAGCCGATCTAGTGCCTAATAGTGTGTGTATATGCGTCCACGAGCAACCACTGGCAAACACTTGCATCCATTTTGCATCCATCATACATAACATGTCTCAAACACATGTATCAACCATTGGATTATCCTAACTAAAGGTCAAAGATACTAGCGAGAGGACATATTAAAGATAAGATAAGTACAAGCTAAGCGATAAAGGAGAAATTAAAAGACATACCCTCAAAAAGAAAATGGTACAACGAACGCATCTTCGCTTCTGTCTCCCAAGTAGCGTTGCTCTCATCATCTCCCCATTGCACTTTGACTAGTCTGACCTCTCGATTCCTCAACTTCTTGATCTCCGACCCAAGAATGCATGTAGGTGCTCGTCGAATCGTCGCATCACGCTCTATCTCCACCTCTCTAAGCAAGCTCGGCTCTACCACTTCCACGGTCTCGTGCAAGCACTTCCTCAAATGTGACACACGGAATACATCGTGTACACCACTAAGTCTCTCAGGCAACTCCACTCTGTACGCCATCTGTCCAATCTTCTCCTTAATAGGATACGGCCCAACAAACCTTGGTGCTAATTTCCCAAAGGACCCAAAGCGAACAACATTCCGTAATGGAGACACTTTGATAAAGACCATGTCCCCAACATCAAACTCAAGATCTGTCCTCCTTTTGTCTGCATAAGATTTCTGCCTATCTTGCGCCTTCTTCATCCTCCTTCGAATCAAGTCGACCTTTTCCGAAGTCTCTCTAATCATCGGGCCCAAGTAAGATCTTATCCGTAGATGCCCACCAACATGTAGGTGAACGACAAGGTCGTCCATAAAGAGCTTCGAAAGGTGCCATGCCAATGCTAGATTGAAAGCTGTTATTATACGCGAACTCTACCAATGGAAGATGCTCTTCCCATGTACCCCCAAAGTCTAGGATACATAGCCTCAAAAGATCCTCTAGAATGCGATTCACCCTCTTAGTCTAGCTGTCCGTCTGAGGATGATACGCGGTGCTCAAACATAACTGAGTCCCTACCGCCTCTTGCAAGCTCTTCCAAAATTCGCTAGTGAAGATAGGATCACGGTCGCTTACTATGTTAGAAGGAACACCATGCAAACGAACTATCTCTCGAACATATACAGAAGCTAACCATGGAGCAGTCCTCTTACTTTTCACGGGAATGAAATGGGCGCTCTTAGTAAGTCTGTCTACTATAACCCAAATCCCCGTATTACCCTTCCTTGGTTTTGGTAATCCATCCACAAAGTCCATCGAGACACTTTCCCACTTCCATAGTGGAACCTCCAATGGGTGAAGCAACCCAACGGGTTTCTTTTGCTCCGCTTTTACTTGTTGGCACACCAAGCATCTAGCAACATACTCGGCCATATCCCTCTTCATACCAGCCCAAAAGAAAACTCGCTTCATGTATTTGTACATCTTGTCCCCGCCGGGATGAATGGTCATCTTCGAATGATGTGCTTCGTCAAGAATAGCCTTCCTCAAACCTTCGTCTCGAGGTACATAAAGTCTACTATCCCTACGTAACCATCCCTTATCATCCAGGGTATACCTACGGAGATTGCTTGATGACTCCCCTCTTTTAAGCTTTTCTACTAACTCAACCAACTGTGGGTCGTCTCGTTGTACCTCACCAATCCATCCCAAAAGCGTAGGTTTGACCTCCAATGATGCTAGCAAATCGGGTACAAAGTCAACGGAAGGTCTAAAGTCAAACATAGAGATGAATTCTAAGTTTCGCCGCTCAACAAATAATAGGCTCAAGGACAACCTTTTCCTACTTAAGGCGTCTGCCACCACGTTACCCTTGCCAGGGGTATATGTTATTTTGAAATCGTAGGACGCTAAGAACTCCATCCACCTTTGTTTCCTTAAGTTCAAGTCCTTCTGAGAGAATAAGTATTTTAAAGATTTGTGGTCAGTGAATAATTCGAATTTCTCGCCAAGAAGGTAACGACGCCAAGGCTTAAGCGCGAAAACAATTGCGGCTAACTCTAGGTCATGTGTAGGGTAATTTTTCTCATGCACCCTTAACTGCCTTCCACCATAGGCTATTACCCTTCCCTCTTGCATTAAGACTGCGCCTAGACCTGTCCCACAAGCATCGGTATAAACAGTAAATGGCTTACTCCCGTCTGGCAGCACTAAGACTGGAGCTGAGGTCAAAGCTCTCTTTAAACGTTGGAACGCATCATCACAATCTACGTCCCACGCGAAGACTAGGTTCTTCTTCATCAGGGTCAATGGAGCTGATATTTTGTCGAAGTCTTTGATAAACTTCCTATAGTAGCCAGCCAACCCCAAGAAACTCCTTACTTCGGTAGCATTTTTAGGGACCTTCCAATCTTGGATGGCCACTACCTTCGCGGGATCCACAGCTATCCCTTCTTTGGAAACCACGTGCCCTAAGAATCGCACTTCCTCTCTCCAGAAGTGACACTTAGTAAATTTAGCTTTAAGGTTTTGCGCTCGTAGAGTCTCCAACAGTTCCCTAAGATATAGGGCATGCTCTTCTTCATTCTTAGAAAAGATCAAGATGTCGTCTACAAAGACCACCACGAATTTTTAAGGTACTCCCTAAACACCCTACTCATCAAATCAACAAAGTATGCGGGGGCGTTTGTCAAACCGAAGGGCATCACTAGCCATTCATAGAAACCGTCCGGAGTCCTAAAGGCAGTTTTGTCTATGCTATCCTCAGCCACTCTCAACTGATGGAATCCAGTTGCTAAGTCCAACTGCGAAAACATTGAGGCACCAACTAACTTATCGAAGAGATCGTCAATCCTCGGCAGTAGGTGTCTGTTTTTTCTTAGTAAGTTTATTAAGTTCTCTATAATCCACACAAAGTCTAAGGCACCCATCCGCCTTCGTGGCAAACACTACTGGAGCACCCCACTCCGATATACAACGTCTTATGAACCCCTTCTCAAGCAACTCCTTCACTTGCTTATTGAGTTCCCTCCTTTCACGAGGAGCCATGTGGCATACTGGCAAAGATACTGGTTTTGCATTATCCACAAGATATATTAGAAAATCTATCTCCCGCTTCGGAGGCAAGCCCTTCACCACCTCAAACACATCCGAATATTCTTGGACTACTTTAACAGATCGTAGATTTTCCACCGACGCGTCAAGAGATTCTAGATAACTTAGCATAACGGAATTTATGGGATTACAAAAGATTTCGAGAGTGTTGCCAAAGCGAGTCATGAGCCTAACTACTCTACTTTCACAATCAAGAATGGCCCCATTTCTGGATAACCACTCTATTCCTAAAATTAGCCCATAGCTCGTGAAGCCCAAAACATAAGCATCACATCTAAACCCAACGCTAAGTATAGAAATTTTCAAATCCAAACATATCATGGACAAATAAGCTGAGCCCCCAATTGGATTCGAAACAACTAAGGGATCCTCTATTAAACTGGTGTTTAAGTGTAGTGATTCAACTAATGATGTAGAGTTAAACGAATGCGATGCGCCCGAATCGAATAAGGTACGGACATGATGATCAAACAGAAAAACTAAGCTTTCAATAGAAATGGTTCTACCTCGTTCTTGCAGCGGTGGGACCGCGAGAGCCTGAACTTGTCCCATTGCCTGTCCTGGTGCCATAAGAGCCTGCACCTGTCCTCCCGAGGTAGACCCTGCCCTCTGCCCCTTCTTTGGGCAGTCCTTCACTAGATGTCCCGCTTCACCACAGTGAAAACAGCCAGTCTTCTATTTCTTTCTGCAATCCTTGCTGAGATGGCCTGGCGTCCCACAGTTAAAGCATCTTTTCTTTCCTTTGCCATTATTGTCTTTACCACCATTCTTGTTTTGCTGTTATGGTTTCTTTTGATCCCCTTTCTTCTCGGGTGCCCTATTAGCATTAGCGCCTTTCTCCTCGTGCATGAGTGCCATGTCTACTAGCTTCTCAAAGGTGGCCCCCATAGGGATGTGGGTCATAGGCAACCCCTGCAATGGCTCATTCAAGCCATTAACGAACCTCAGAGCCTTCTTCTCCTGCGTGTTCACCAAATCCAAGCCAAACCTTGCCAATTGGTTAAATTTGTTGACGTACACTTTCACTGATAGATTTCCCTGCTTCAATGTCAAGAACCTTTCCATGTATAGATTCTCTTCTTCCCTTGAGAGAAACTTTGCCTCAAAACCTACGTCTGAAATCCGCCCAAGAATCAACAGGACGCTCCCCATTAGTGACCTCCCACCAAAACGAGGCTCTCCCTTCATTAACCAAGCTGCTAATTTGACTTTCCTCCCTTCTTCTACTTCAAAGATTTCTAGCAATTCTTCCACCTCCTTAAGCCAATCTCTAGCTTCCACAAACGTTTCTGACCCTTGAAAAGGTTTTCCACCCATAACCTTGAATTCCTTGCATGTCCTTGCAAAAGTATCACCGCGAGGAGGGGGAGGAGGAGGAGCGGGTGTAATTGGGGGTGGAGGAACATTTCCTAGACCTGGGACGGTGGCCCTAAACTCCAAGTATCTCCTAAACCATCCTGGTATTGTTACACCCTCCGAAAGATTCAAATCTTCAGCCATGCTGAAAGGAAAAAAGAAATATTCAAAATGGAGAATTCGAAAGATAAGGATATGGCTATTGGGGATTATGTTTTTCTTAAAAACTTTCCTCTTAAAATTACTCATCAAGACATGTTTTTGAAAAAACTTCTTCCAAAAATACTTTAGAAAAATAGTTTTTCTAAAAAATTTATATGTTCTGGTAACCTTAAGCTCTGATACCACGTGTAACACCCCACGTCCATTAATGTCACTCACAAAGGGAATGCATTAACTTTCATGGAGGTTTTAAGTGAATATAGAACAGAAAAATTACAACAAGACAGATAATAAGTAGTACTTGGAAATCTAAAACTTTATTTCATTGCAGCAGAAATTAAACATGTTTGTTACATCAAAAAACCATAAATCAGAGTCAAGTATAATATCCATCTTGCTAAAACAAAATACATAATCCCATTTCATAAATAGCCATTAAAGATGATAACAAGCTGGACTTTACTTCAGCGGTCCAAGCTTTCCAAAAGAGAGATAAAGCAATCCAATCAAACTTCGCTAGAGCCGGGCCCACCCTGAGGACCTGGAGGGGGGAAAAGATAGAAATAGAGGGGGTCAGACATAAAGTCTGGCGAGTATGATAATTCTAACAATACTATTATCAAAATAATTAGACTGAGGCACAAGCTGGAAAATAAGGAAATGTCTATGAACTATTGGTTATGGAAGAGCAGATAAAGATAACGTTAAAGGGACAACTAATACTAACGAATAATTACTACACTGCACCACAACAGTCACCCTAAAGGTTGATCCCACTTGCTTCACTTAGAAATTTTATAAATAACTTCGTGTACCCCTAGTTGACTACATAGGTGCCGCCTGCCCCTATCTCCGCTAGGTGTACCCCACTACCCACTTTCGATCGACTCTCTACTCGTAGATACCCGTGATGGTTCCACAGTGGGGTGTATCACTCCCCTAAAGTGGCGACCCGATACAGCCTAAGGATGCACGGCTTATACCTACAAGATGCAACAATGTCTTACCTACCAGCCCGGGTCCACACACGCATATGAAACCCGTTGGACTTGCGTTGCCATCGCTAACACGTTTGGCCTCTTATAGTCAAACCCACTATGCGTGTCCCGTCCTCGACTTGGGTCGAGCCCACAAAGATACGTTTGGGTTACTGGTTGAAATGAGCCCCCAATTACTTACCACAAGTTATCCACCTAAGCTTGTCCCCACTAGTATATCCCACTTAACCCTCTTCTTAGTCATGTTCATTTACATGTGTTTTTGGTTAAGTCTTACTAATCGTATTTCAAATGCCACTAAAGGCACCCACTAGATTCCTCATGCCACCCAAGGCACCTACTTAACCCCCATGTCCCACTTCACAGGTTTATCTGGTTAAGTATTTCTTAATTCATTCAGGCCATAACCTCATAAAGACCTCTCACATTTGACTGGCATTTATGGTAGCTGGATTCGCCGGGCGGGTCCGGGCAGTCTTACACCATAAAAGAGTCTAACCTCGTGCCTTTACAACTGTTATGCTTTAATTTTGGCCTAGGACCTCTCATATTGGGCTGATATTTGTGACTACTGGATTCGCCGGGCGGGTCCGGGCAGTTTTACGTCACAAACGAGTCCAACCTCGTGTCCTAAGCATTGATTAACACTTATAATCTTTTACCCCAGTTTTAAATATATCCCTATTCAAATCATTAATTAATTCCAATTTTAATGATGTCCATAATTTACTCAGTTATGGCCATCCACTTACGGTATGCAAAATCATATCAATTGCACCCCAATTTCTTAATATTAAATCCTTAATATTACACCTACCCCACGTTATACGTTCGCTTATTCAACGCAAAATATACGTTAGACTCGAATAGTCTAACTCATAGCACAAAGATAAATTATCACAACATATAGACAAATAAAATAGATCTAATCATAATAAGGGTGAAACTTGCATAAAACTACTCATGTCATGGATCTAAAGGTGTCAACTTGTTTGGTTAAATGTCACAACTTACATAATATGATCGTAACCCAAGTTCATGTATAAACTTGCATATGTGGTTTATGCAACATAATGATGGTGTGAACTAGCATCTAACACATAGAACTCACACAGGTCATAGCATAATTCTAGATCTAAATAGATGTCATACAATATGTGAGATTATACATACTAATAAATCTAAACTTGCATAGGTACATGTGATTTATCATGTGAATCATCATAGCCCAAATATATATAATCAACATCATGATTCATAAGCTAACTACAACATAATAACATCATGGCTTTGTAACATCGCAACTTAGCATAGAAACTTGCAACATATATAGTATTATCATAGCATGATTTACAACATATAGGATATCATCATCACATAACATAGGATTTACAACATACATGATAGCATAAGGTTTACAGCAACATATATGACAATTCACATCATTTTCTTATGATTCATATCACATCTTAATCTAATTAGTTTGCTAATAATCTTATGAAGATCATCATACTCACAATTAGAAAAGAATGAGAGTCTTGATTTGCTTTAGAGTTGAGTAGAATTAGAGTTTTGATTAGCTTTCTTCCTTCTTAGTTGGCGGTGGCTACACTGAGTTCCATGGCGACGGCATGACGGCGGCTATTCTATTATTTTATGTGATTTTAGAGTGAGAGACTACCTAGGTATATATAGAGTTTAGGATTTATTTAGACCGTCAGATCAACTCAGAACTAACCTGAACCGTTAAATTAGCCAACTCAGCCCTAAAGACACATCAGCAGCTCAAAATTGGGCTCTGCCAAAACCTGGCCGACTAGACCAGGTCGACACCCAAGTCGACTGCGCAGTCGACCTGGTCCTGGGGGTGTCAACTTCCCAGTCGACTCCCCAGTCGACCTGGGGTGCTGGGCGGGAAATTTCCCGCCTGGCCTATTTGACTTCGAATTTTGAATTTTGAATTTTCTGAAACTTCCGATGGCCATATCTCCTTCATACGAAGTCCAAATCACGCGAACTCGGACTCTATTTCAACCACAATTCCGAGACGAACACAATGGCACAACCCGTTACCCACAATTCTCACGTCTGAGATTAGTTATTCTTTAATTTGTGAATATTTATATTAACAGAATTACGGGGTGTTACAGATATATTTTAAAGAAATTATCAGACTACATGGAGTTCCCAGTAGTATTGTTAGTGATCGTGATCCGATATTTGCTAGTAAATTCTGGGAAGCATTCCAGGAAGAGCTAAGAACAAAGTTAAATCTGAGCATCGCATATCATCCTCAAACAGATGGCCAAGCTAAGAGGGTAAATCGTATATTAGAAGATTTATTACGGGAATGTATTCTTGATTTTGGCGGATCGTGGGAAGATCATTTGCATTTGGCTGAATTTTCAAATAATAACAGTTATCAAGCGAACATAAAAATGTCACCATTCGAAGCATTGTATGGTAGACTATGTAGATCTCCTGCACGTTGGGTAGAAACTAGCAATCGACTAGTATTGGGTCCCGACATGATTCGAGAAGCTTCAGATAAAGTCGATTTCATTAAGAAGCAACTGCAAATAGCTCAGAGGATAGAGTTTTACCCATGTCATCTATGATGATACATTATGATTGAAATTTCTTTTGAAACATATATGCTCTAGTGATAATATCAAATGATTTTGTTTTATATGTATCAAGCATATTTTGGTCATTATAAGGTAAAACTCTATCCTCCGGCTTGCGTTGCATTGTGTGATGGAACCTAAGTTTTATAATGGCTTCATTTTTATAAAAAGCATTGCGTTGCTCAAAAGATTTACTTTATTTCATGCACTGGCAATCATTGGAGAAAACCCGTTCCGCGTTAGCGGCGTGGTCCTATGATTTGCCTTATTATTATTGTTAAATCAGTTAAGTAGATTTCTCATACAAGTTCAATGACTGACTCATAGTTTGTTTCCACTTGTAAACTCGGGTGCCCATATTTTTACATAGGCATCCCAGTGACGGTTACGGGATGTATTTTAGCTTTGCACTACAGCATGGAGTGCACTTTGGGCTTATAGAGAAGACTAGCTTTCGTCTATAACGACCCAAACTCTCCCTTTCGTGAAAGCTCGGATTGAGTTGAGAACACAAAAAATCAGAATGTAAACAGAAGAAAATCTCATTGCTTATTACGATAATTTACACCAGAATACAAGAATATACAGAGTATGAACAAATAATATACATTTGATAAATGCCAGAGATCTATAAATTATTATGCAGCGGAAAATAATACATAACACAAGTGAAAGAAATACACAGATACGGAGCGTTCCGAATATAGCTCCAGCTGTAAACTAGGTTCCTATGAATATAATATCTGCAAAACCAAAACTACTAGCTACCCATGTGGAATATAGGAGCACCCAAAGTTTAGGTTAAAACAATAAACTCCGGGTCAATCATGTGACTTGTGTGGGAACTAAAAAAGCTATTAAATCTTTAGTTTAAAAATAAAGTAAATCAAGGGACCATGCCATATAACATGGAATTGGTTTCCTCCCAAGAATACCAGTGCATAAAACAAACAACGCAATGCTTTTTGGAAAAATGAAGCTATTATAAGACCAAGGTCCTATCACACAATGCAACGCAAGCCGGAGGATAGGGTTTTCCCTTATAATAGAAAAACATGCTTGGTAAGTTTAAAACAAATCATTTGATACAATTATAAGTGCATAGTGTATAAAAAAATTTCAAATATATATGTATCAATCATAGACGGCATGGGTACCATATATCATGTCGCCATACTAGGCTCTACAAACAAAACCGAAATGTCACTTATTGGAAGTTGGATTTCCGTCATGAGTCGTGGCAAGGGATATACTCCTAACCGCTTCGAGACACTCTAGCAAATGCCTCAGGACTACACACTCTGGGCAACTCTTGGATCCTCCAAGGTCGGTCCTCTCTTACGTTTGAGGACTGGCAATTCCTGAACACACGTTTCCCGGTCCTATAGGACCTATATCCATCGGCTCCGTAGTAACCGATATATCCGAGGCGCCTCGCAATCCAACAACCACATAGGTAAAAATAATAAATGTCTGGGCTCATACCATGACACCACCCATAGCTAGAAAGAAACATCATGTCCTTCTTGGGTCCCTTATCCGGTTTATGACTCATACCGAGGTGTGAGGCTCGCGAATTAATGCTATGCACAAAGCTATGCTATATTAAAGCCATGCTTTGATCATCAACCACAAGACTCTTCTTTTCAACAGAAGCCTTGATCATTTGCATCTCAGCATGTCGCACAGGCAATTCACGCCATGCGACTAATGTCTATCGATATATAACCTCTAAGCTTGAACATCTCAGAGAAGGGCGTTAAGCAAGAGAATAAATTCTCCGCTGCCAAACAGATATATATTTAATAGTGATCAATAAACACATAATAAAATCTAATGTCAGACACACATCCATTTACTAGTTCGTTCTGGGTCTGAACGAAACCAGAGGCACCTTTTTCCTCGTCCCGTGTCCAATACAGGAGAGAGGTCCTCGCATATCCTGTCGATCTCCAAGTACGTCTGGACGATCACCACTTATTACCTTGTCTTGGGTGTACAACCTAATCAAGACATCGGTAATCATCCAAACGATGTGAAGACCTCCGGTCTTCAACCACCGTCTTCATCGTTGACTTATTGTAACAACCCGCAAAAATTAGGACCAATTTAAAAATTTTATTTTAGAAAATTTTAATGAATTTTGACAATATAAAATAATTTATTTAAATAATAATGATCACAAATTTGATTCAAATCGAAGTTAGAATGAATGATTTAATTTTTATTATAAAAAGAGTTAGAAATAACGCGGTAGTTTGAAAAGTCAAACTTGAACTTTGACTGACCGTACAGGATGCAAAATTTAACGGATTTTAGTGAAACCAAAAATATTAGAATCTATTTAAATTTATCTTTCCAACGAATCCGAAAAATCGAAATTTCATAACGGGAATCAAAAGTTATGTCAAAATTAAAATCTAGAATGGTCGCTATGAAATTTATAAGGGCCAAAATGCTACATTTTGCAGAATAAGGAATTAGGACCCGAAACCATCTCCATTGGTTTCAGAATGTTGTTTACATATAAAAATGACTATAAGAACTTATATTTTTGAGTTTCGGAAAAATTCCACTATTTTTGGTATTTTTAAATATTAAAAATATACGCCTGAAAAATGGAATTTTTGCAAACGAACTCCGAATTCGACGAAACCAGTTTCTATGGATTCGGAATATTAAATTAAGGTAAAATTCTAAAATTTATAATTTTTGGAATTATTTTGTGGCCTGTATAATTTTTACAGTGGAAATACAGCCTATTTTCAGACTTCGGAAATTTATAATAAATTCAGACGGAATCGGAAAATTACGAAATCAGGTTCGTTGGGTTCGTAATGACCTGAAATAATTATGTTTAAAATTTTATTAATTTTGAAATCAGCATGTATTTATAAGAATTTTTGAACTGAAGAAAACAGTTGAAAATTGAGTAATTGGGCACATAATGATATTTGGGCCCAAACCAAAATTAAACCCATGGTATATATTATCTTTTTTCTGAGTTTTAGGGCTGAAATTCGAAATGCACAGCAGCTACTCTCTTTTCCATCATTTTTTCTCAATTTCCATGGCGGCTCCCTCTTCCTCTAAAATTCATAAAAAAATAAAATCTCTTCAAACCATAGCAAATTATATGTTTTCTCGAAGGTCTCGACGATACGAAGCTAATGGTGTAGTCGGTTTTGTCAAACAGCGCTCGGATTCACCGGAATCTCGTCTTAAAGCTCGCTGTTTTCGAAATTCAGAAACTCAAAACGTAAATCAAGAAATTCCCGTGAATCGAGGAAGAATTAGACGAAGTCACGAACACGGAAGTTCTTCGTCTACGCAAGACGAAGATGCTAAGAAAATTTCAGGCAGTTTGGAGGTGTGAGGCGGCCTGTGGGACCCGCGAGGCGAAATCCTTTCTAGGCGATTTCCCGATGATCGGAGAAGCTTTAGGGGCGGCTCTTTCTGGTGGTGGTGCGTCTCGCCAAGACGAAGACATTGGCGGTGGTCCCGTGGCGTCAGGTGGCCCGAGGCAGCGGCAAAGTGCGGTCAAAGTTCGGCGGTGAACAGTGTTTTTCGGTCAACGGGCTGAGGGTATTTTCTATTTTATTTTTAAATTATTTAATTAATTTCCAGAACTTTAAAATTGCATAACTCACTCATACGAAGTCGAAAATCGACGATTTCAGGTGCGTTGGGATCGTGGCGACGAGATGGACGCGTGGACACTAATTTTGTCCAATTCTGAGACAGTGAAATTTTTAGGTATATTTCACGAATATTAATTAATTATTTAATTATGTCCAACTTTAATAAATCATAACTCTCTCGTACGAGGTCCGATTGACGAACCGTAAATTGCGTTGGACTCGCCTTTCCGAGCTCTTCGCGATGGCGCAGATCAGAGCTGAATCCGAGACAGTCAAATTTTCAGCAAAAATCAATGTGAGATTCTATTTTTAATTTAATTATTATTTTTTGTTATTTAAATAATTTAATGAGAAGTGGACTAGATCCGTGATGTATGACTACATGTTGATGCTTGGGTTTGGATTTGTGTTTGGATGATTGTCATATGAATTGCGTTGTTGGAATCTACACGAATGGATTTGATCCCTTTTTATGTTGTTTTGTCAAAAAAAAAAAAAAAAAAAATTAGATTTTGTGTTTTATGTTGTTTTGAAAATAAAAATTTGATCTTTTATTTTATGATGTGTTAAGAATAAAGATTAGATCTTTATTTAAAATTTATAAAGATAGGATTTTTATATTATAAAAGAAAGTTTAAATCTTTTAATTATATTTATAAATCAAGTTAGGATTTTTATAATATATATATAAAAAAAATCTTATTTTATTTAGATGAAAAAAAAACAAAGTTGGGATCTTGACACAAAAATGCGACACTACATCTTATGATGTTATTATATGCGATGTCATGAAGACTTAATACCATATTGTATGTTGTCATTATTGTTTGTCGACATGAATGCTTAACATTAATCTACATGTTGCTCACTGAATGGTTTGGAATGGATTTGAACACCCCATATTATGTTATTTATCATTTTAATGATATGCAAGCGCGACACCATATTCTATGTGTTATTAATTTTCGTATGCGGTCATGTGAATTGGAAGATGACCATAATTTTAGTGCGGTCATGTAAATAGGAAAATAACCACATTTTAGTGCGTGAGTGTAAATAGCAAATTTATATTATATTTTTAGCACTTAAGTAAGAATAAGATTATTAAAATAGTCTTAGCGTCTTAATAAAATTTAAGAAAATAAACTTATTTTCATAGTTAATGTCACAATAGGAATGCAACCTTATTTCCAGCGTTTATGTAAAAATATGAGTGTTGTTATATTTTTTTTAGTGCGTTAAGTGAAAGTAGAAAATAAATATATTTTCATTGTTTAAGTTAAAATAAGATTGATAACTTATTTTCAGCGCGTTAGGTAAATTTAGAAAATAATTATAATTTCATTGTTGTTAATAAAATAAGAATGCAACATTAATTGCATTGTTTTTGATAAAATAAGAATGCAAACTTAATTGCATTGTTTATTATAAAATATAAACGAAACATTAATTGCATTGTTTTTGATAAAATAAGAATGCAAACTTAATTGCATTGTTTATTATAAAATATAAATGCAACATTATTCTCATTGTTTTGATAAAAATATGAATGCAAACATTATTTACATTTTTGATAAAATATAAATGCAAACTTTATTTGCATCGTTTTGTTAAAGTATGAATGAAACTTTATTTTTATTGTTTTGATAAAAATATGAATGAAACTTTATTTTTATTTACATAAAAATATGAATGCAACTTTATTTTTATTGTTATGTCAAAAACATGAATGCAAGTTTATTTTAAGCATTTTTAAGTAAAATATGTAAATAAATATATTCGTAGTGTTTCTGATTAAAAATATAAAAAAGAATTTATATATGGATATTGCACATGAAAGTTGTACATGAAAGTGAATATATAATTAGCGTTATTGAGGAACTTGAAATATTTTCATTATTTACTCAATTAATGGAATTAATGGACGATTTAATTAAGAAGACTGCACATTTAAAAAAGGATGAAATAAAAAGTTTAAATTGGTAAGATTTCATTCCAATTATAATAATGAAGATTTGAATTGAAAAATCTCGTTTTTATGTTAACTTGTAAATTTAGAAGATTTGATTTTAAGATTTAACATAAATGGATTAATTGAGGAAGATTTCATTTAATATCAAAATGGTAAGTTTTGATATTACAATTGAAACATTTTGGTAATAGTTTTATGATATTAATATGGAAAGATTAATGTTTACTGAAATGAAAGGATAAGTAAAAGAATGAATGATATTTTAGAAATTAGATATTCTAAAATATGAAATGTTTTAAAATAATACTTTTAAGAGATAATTATAATTATAATTATTAATTGTACTTGGACACGAGGTTAGGTCACATTTATGGCGGAAGTCTGCCCGGAACCAACCGGCATATCCAGCAGCCATAAATGTTGGGCCTAATGTGAGAGGTCCAAGTGCGCAAATACGAATTGGGTCAAGACACGAGGTTAAGCCCAACCTGTGGTAGAAGTCTGCCCGGGACCAACCGGCATATCCAGCATCCACAAGTTGTAGGCCTAATGTGAGAGGTCTGGTCCGCTATTAAATAATAAAATGTAAAGATAAACATAATAAATGGATAAGGAAAATGAATTGGGCTATTCAGTCCATTTTAAAATAGTAACTCCATTTTTAACCCGTATAAATGATGTTATACATTTTATAAAGGAAATCGAAGATGATTAATATTTTATTTAAGATTAAATGAAATACTCTGAAATAAATGATGTCTAATTATATATATTAAATGGGAAATTTATGAAATTTAAATTTGGGTTTATCGTGAATTATGTTTTAAATAACATTTATTCTTTAGCCCGAATTTATGATAGAATTAATTCCCTAAAAATTGAATAATCATTTAATAATGACTTTGGAAGATTAAAACTAAATAAGATTTTAATTAAATCTTTAATTAGATTGAAACGGAATTAAGTAGTTAAGATCACTGAATTAAGAAAGTGATCGAAAATGGAAAATGAACCATAAAGCAATGAATATTTTCATGTTATAAATGAATAAATGAATGAAAACATGAAATGGTTAAATTATTTATATATTTTATATAAATAAAAGTAATGAAACTTTTATTTACATTTCATATGTAAATAAAAAGAATGAAAATAAGAATGAAATTTTTATTTACATTTCACATGCGAATAAGAAAGATATAAATATGAAATGAATGGACGATATATTTATATGCATGAAATGAATGGACACTATTTATATGCATGAAATGAATGGACACTATTTATATGCATGAAATGAATGGACGATATTTATGAAATGAATGGACGATATATATATACAGGAAATGAATGGACGATATTTATATTTATAAAAGAATAAATAACGATATAGAATGGTTTGCAAATTAAATATGCGAATATTATTTGGAAAGTCCGAGACTCATCTCATTCCAAATAATTATACGACGTTAAATCGGAAAATTGAAGACGGTGACAAGACCGACAATCTTCACATCGAACGGATGTGATGCTATTGAGGCCCATGATGGGAGTAGCTACCTTGAAGGGGCTGAGATGGTGTCCGTTCGGACGTAGTGTTGATTTGTACGGATTTGACTTTCGCTCAGACCCAGAGCATAAGTTTATAAATGGAATGTATGTCTGACGTTGTAGTCCTTTATACTACATTCGTTGATCTCTGTTAATACATATCTGCTTGGTGGTTAACACCCTTCTCTGAGACATATGAGCTTAGAGGTTATATATTGGCAGAAATCAATGGTATAGTATGGACTGACAATGTGGCATGCTAAGATGCATTGATCAAGGCTTTTGTTGAAAAGCAGGCCTTGTGGTTGATGATCAAAGCATAGTCTGTTTAGGCATAGCTTTGTGTATATCGTGACTTCGCGAGCCTCATACCCCGGTATGAGTCAAAAACGGGATATGGACCGTAGGGAGTGCACACGTTTCTTTCTAGCTAGAGTGGTGTCAGCGACCTGCCAGCCCTGACATTTTACTTATGTGGATGATGGATTTTGAGGCGCCTCGTTCTTTTATAGGCCGTTGGTGGTCATACTATAGGTCCAAAGGGACCGGGAAACGTGTGTTCAGGCATAACTAATCCACTGCCCATTGGCGGGGACCGGCCCTACCGCTTCCAAGGGTTCACTGCGGGGAATCCTGAGGCATTTGCTAGAGTGTCTCGAATCGGAGAGGAGATTGCCCCTAGCCTCGACTCATGATGGAATCCAAATTTCCAATACGCCCTTGCGGTTTTGATTGTAGAACTAGTATTGGCGACATGCTATATGGTAACCATGCCGTCTAGGATTGATACTTATGATTCAAATCTTTTTATTAAAACATATATACACTAATAATAATATCAAATCCGTTTTATACGTATCAAGCATCTTTTGACCATTATAAGGTAAAACCCTATCCTCTGGTGTGCGTTGCATTGTGTGATGGGACCTGGGTCTTATAATGGTTTCATTTTTCCAAAAAGACATTGCGTTATTTCTCGATTTACTTTGGTTTATGCACTGGCAATCCATAGGAGTAAACCCGTTCCGCGAAAGTGGCGTGGTCCTTGGATTTGTCTTATTAGTTATATTAGTTTAGAATTCTCACACCAGTCCCATGACTGACTCGTAGTTTGTTTCACTTTGCAAACTCGGGTGCCCTCTTTTCTACACGGGCAGTCGAGTAGCTTTTTGCAGATATGTATCTCTTTAGCAGGATCCTGGATCGAAGCCTAAAGCTGTGTCCAGAGCTTGGTAGTCTTCCGCTGTTTGTTTGTATTATCTTTTATGTATCTTCCGCTGTAGTTTACTTTATTTGTACTCTGATATTCTGTACTCTGATGTTATATTATTGTAATGTAATAAAAGTCTGTTGTTATTGTTCTAATGTTTTGTATTCCCAAAGTTAACGTATGCGAGTTTTGAACGGTCTTGGTCGATTTAGCGGTCGATTAGGTCCGGGCAAAATCCGTGTCGTTACAGGTGGTATCAGAGCTCTGGTTAGCTCAAATCTTTGGGATACAACTCGTTAGAACTGAACAAAAGACTCATCAGAGATAGGATTAGTAATGTCCAATAAGAATACTCATTAGAGATAGGATCAGCAGTATCCTAGAATGAGTAAACTCGTTAGAGATGGGGTTAGTAATGTCCTAGAACGAGTTAAGAGTTACGAATTTATAATTAGCGTATTTTTGATATTTATAATATATTCTTTGAAATATGATTCTTATATATATAAAGTTATATATATTTTGAAAACATAATCAACCATTAAAATTTAAAATTAAGATAGTTAATTTTACAATTCTTAGCTACGTTCCTTTTCGAGGACGAAAAGTTTTTAAGTGGGGGCGATTGTAACAACCCGCAAAAATTAGGACCAATTTAAAAATTTTATTTTAGAAAATTTTAATGAATTTTGACAATATAAAATAATTTATTTAAATAATAATGATCACAAATTTGATTCAAATCGAAGTTAGAATGAATGATTTAATTTTTATTATAAAAAGAGTTAGAAATAACGCGGTAGTTTGAAAAGTCAAACTTGAACTTTGACTGACCGTACAGGATGCAAAATTTAACGGATTTTAGTGAAACCAAAAATATTAGAATCTATTTAAATTTATCTTTCCAACGAATCCGAAAAATCGAAATTTCATAACGGGAATCAAAAGTTATGTCAGAATTAAAATCTAGAATGGTCGCTATGAAATTTATAAGGGCCAAAATGCTACATTTTGCAGAATAAGGAATTAGGACCCGAAACCATCTCCATTGGTTTCAGAATGTTGTTTACATATAAAAATGACTATAAGAACTTATATTTTTGAGTTTCGGAAAAATTCCACTATTTTTGGTATTTTTAAATATTAAAAATATACGTCTGAAAAATGGAATTTTTGCAAACGAACTCCGAATTCGACGAAACCAGTTTCTATGGATTCGAAATATTAAATTAAGGTAAAATTCTAAAATTTATAATTTTTGGAATTATTTTGTGGTCTGTATAATTTTTACAGTGGAAATACAGCCTATTTTCAGACTTCGGAAATTTATAATAAATTCATACGGAATCGGAAAATTACGAAATCAGGTTCGTTGGGTTCGTAATGACCTGAAATAATTATGTTTAAAATTTTATTGATTTTGAAATCAGCATGTATTTATAAGAATTTTTGAACTGAAGAAAACAGTTGAAAATTGAGTAATTGGGCACATAATGATATTTGGGCCCAAACCAAAATTAAACCCATGGTATATATTATCTTTTTTCTGAGTTTTAGGGCTGAAATTCGAAATGCACAGCAGCCACTCTCTTTTCCATCATTTTTTCTCAATTTCCATGGCGGCTCCCTCTTCCTCTAAAATTCATAAAAAAATAAAATCTCTTCAAACCATAGCAAATTATATGTTTTCTCGAAGGTCTCGACGATACGAAGCTAATGGTGTAGTCGGTTTTGTCAAACAGCGCTCGGATTCGCTGGAATCTCGTCTTAAAGCTCGCTGTTTTCGAAATTCAGAAACTCAAAACGTAAATCAAGAAATTCCCGTGAATCGAGGAAGAATTAGACGAAGTCACGAACACGGAAGTTCTTCGTCTACGCAAGACGAAGATGCTCAGAAAATTTCAGGCAGTTTGGAGGTGTGAGGCGGCCTGTGGGACCCGCGAGGCGAAATCCTTTCTAGGCGATTTCCCGATGATCGGAGAAGCTTTAGGGGCGGCTCTTTCTGGTGGTGGTGCGTCTCGCCAAGACGAAGACATTGGCGGTGGTCCCGTGGCGTCAGGTGGCCCGAGGCAGCGGCAAAGTGCGGTCAAAGTTCGGCGGTGAACAGTGTTTTTCGGTCAACGGGCTGAGGGTATTTTCTATTTTATTTTTAAATTATTTAATTAATTTCCAGAACTTTAAAATTGCATAACTCACTCATACGAAGTCGAAAATCGACGATTTCAGGTGCGTTGGGATCGTGGCGACGAGATGGACGCGTGGACACTAATTTTGTCCAATTCTGAGACAGTGAAATTTTTAGGTATTTTTCACGAATATTAATTAATTATTTAATTATGTCCAACTTTAATAAATCATAACTCTCTCGTACGAGGTCCGATTGACGAACCGTAAATTGCGTTGGACTCGTCTTTCCGAGCTCTTCGCGATGGCGAAGACCAGAGCTGAATCCGAGACAGTCAAATTTTCAGCAAAAATCAATGTGAGATTCTATTTTTAATTTATTTATTATTTTTTGTTATTTAAATAATTTAATGAGAAGTGAACTAGATCCGTGATGTATGACTACATGTTGATGCTTGGGTTTGGATTTGTGTTTGGATGATTGTCATATGAATTGCGTTGTTGGAATCTACACGAATGGATTTGATCCCTTTTTATGTTGTTTTGACAAAAAAAAAAAAAAATTAGATTTTGTGTTTTATGTTGTTTTGAAAATAAAAATTTGATCTTTTATTTTATGATGTGTTAAGAATAAAGATTAGATCTTTATTTAAAATTTATAAAGATAGGATTTTTATATTATAAAAGAAAGTTTAAATCTTTTAATTATATTTATAAATCAAGTTAGGATTTTTATAATATATATATAAAAAAAAATCTTATTTTATTTAGATGAAAAAAAAAACAAAGTTGGGATCTTGACACAAAAATGCGACACTACATCTTATGATGTTATTATATGCGATGTCATGAAGACTTAATACCATATTGTATGTTGTCATTATTGTTTGTCGACATGAATGCTTAACATTAATCTACATGTTGCTCATTGAATGGTTTGGAATGGATTTGAACACCCCATATTATGTTATTTATCATTTTAATGATATGCAAGCGCGACACCATATTCTATGTGTTATTAATTTTCGTATGCGGTCATGTGAATTGGAAGATGACCATAATTTTAGTGCGGTCATGTAAATAGGAAAATAACCACATTTTAGTGCGTGAGTGTAAATAGCAAATTTATATTATATTTTTAGCACTTAAGTAAGAATAAGATTATTAAAATAGTCTTAGCGTCTTAATAAAATTTAAGAAAATAAACTTATTTTCATAGTTAATGTCACAATAGGAATGTAACCTTATTTCCAGCGTTTATGTAAAAATATGAGTGTTGTTATATTTTTTTTAGTGTGTTAAGTGAAAGTAGAAAATAAATATATTTTCATTGTTTAAGTTAAAATAAGATTGATAACTTATTTTCAGCGCGTTAGGTAAATTTAGAAAATAATTATAATTTCATTGTTGTTAATAAAATAAGAATGCAACATTAATTGCATTGTTTTTGATAAAATAAGAATGCAAACTTAATTGCATTGTTTATTATAAAATATAAACGAAACATTAATTGCATTGTTTTTGATAAAATAAGAATGCAAACTTAATTGCATTGTTTATTATAAAATATAAATGCAACATTATTCTCATTGTTTTGATAAAAATGTGAATGCAAACATTATTTACATTTTTGATAAAATATAAATGCAAACTTTATTTGCATCGTTTTGTTAAAGTATGAATGAAACTTTATTTTTATTGTTTTGATAAAAATATGAATGAAACTTTATTTTTATTTACATAAAAATATGAATGCAACTTTATTTTTATTGTTATGTCAAAAACATGAAAGCAAGTTTATTTTAAGCATTTTTAAGTAAAATATGTAAATAAATATATTCGTAGTGTTTCTGATTAAAAATATAAAAAAGAATTTATATATGGATATTGCACATGAAAGTTGTACATGAAAGTGAATATATAATTAGCGTTATTGAGGAACTTGAAATATTTTCATTATTTACTCAATTAATGGAATTAATGGACGATTTAATTAAGAAGACTGCACATTTAAAAAAGGATGAAATAAAAAGTTTAAATTGGTAAGATTTCATTCCAATTATAATAATGAAGATTTGAATTGAAAAATCTCGTTTTTATGTTAACTTGTAAATTTAGAAGATTTGATTTTAAGATTTAACATAAATGGATTAATTGAGGAAGATTTCATTTAATATCAAAATGGTAAGTTTTGATATTACAATTGAAACATTTTGGTAATAGTTTTATGATATTAATATGGAAAGATTAATGTTTACTGAAATGAAAGGATAAGTAAAAGAATGAATGATATTTTAGAAATTAGATATTCTAAAATATGAAATGTTTTAAAATAATACTTTTAAGAGATAATTATAATTATAATTATTAATTGTACTTGGACACGAGGTTAGGTCACATTTATGGCGGAAGTCTGCCCGGAACCAACCGGCAAATCCAGCAGCCATAAATGTTGGGCCTAATGTGAGAGGTCCAAGTGCGCAAATACGAATTGGGTCAAGACACGAGGTTAAGCCCAACCTGTGGTAGAAGTCTGCCTGGAACCAACCGGCATATCCAGCATCCACAAGTTGTAGGCCTAATGTGAGAGGTCTGGCCCGCTATTAAATAATAAAATGTAAAGATAAACATAATAAATGGATAAGGAAAATGAATTGGGCTATTCAGTCCATTTTAAAATAGTAACTCCATTTTTAACCCGTATAAATGATGTTATACATTTTATAAAGGAAATCGAAGATGATTAATATTTTATTTAAGATTAAATGAAATACTCTAAAATAAATGATGTCTAATTATATATATTAAATGGGAAATTTATGAAATTTAAATTTGTGTTTATCGTGAATTATGTTTTAAATAACATTTATTCTTTAACCCGAATTTATGATAGAATTAATTCCCTAAAAATTGAATAATCATTTAATAATGACTTTGGAAGATTAAAACTAAATAAGATTTTAATTAAATCTTTAATTAGATTGAAAGGGAATTAAGTAGTTAAGATCACTAAATTAAGAAAGTGATCGAAAATGGAAAATGAACCATAAAGCAATGAATATTTTCATGTTATAAATGAATAAATGAATGAAAACATGAAATGGTTATATTATTTATATATTTTATATAAATAAAAGTAATGAAACTTTTATTTACATTTCATATGTAAATAAAAAGAATGAAAATAAGAATGAAATTTTTATTTACATTTCACATGCGAATAAAAAAGATATAAATATGAAATGAATGGACGATATATTTATATGCATGAAATGAATGGACACTATTTATATGCATGAAATGAATGGACACTATTTATATGCATGAAATGAATGGACAATATTTATATGCATGAAATGAATGGACGATATTTATGAAATGAATGGACGATATATATATATACAGGAAATGAATGGACGATATTTATATTTATAAAAGAATAAATAACGATATAGAATGGTTTGCAAATTAAATATGCGAAGATTATTTGGAAAGTTCGAGACTCATCTCATTCCAAATAATTATACGGCGTTAAATCGGAAAATTGAAGACGGTGACAAGACCGACAATCTTCACATCGAACGGATGTGATGCTATTAAGGCCCATGATGGGAGTAGCTACCTTGAAGGGGCTGAGATGGTGTCCGTTCGGACGTAGCGTTGATTTGTACGGATTTGACTTTCGCTCAGACCCAGAGCATAAGTTTATAAATGGAATGTATGTCTGACGTTGTAGTCCTTTATACTACATTCGTTGATCTCTGTTAATACATATCTGCTTGGTGGTTAACACCCTTCTCTGAGACATATGAGCTTAGAGGTTATATATTGGCAGAAATCAATGGTATAGTATGGACTGACAATGTGGCATGCTAAGATGCATTGATCAAGGCTTTTGTTGAAAAGCAGGCCTTGTGGTTGATGATCAAAGCATAGTCTGTTTAGGCATAGCTTTGTGTATATCGTGACTTCGCGAGCCTCACACCCCGGTATGAGTCAAAAACGGGATATGGACCGTAGGGAGTGCACACGTTTCTTTCTAGCTAGAGTGGTGTCAGCGACCTGCCAGCCCTGACATTTTACTTATGTGGATGATGGATTTTGAGGCGCCTCGTTTTTTTATAGGTCGTTGGTGGTCATACTATAGGTCCAAAGGGATCGGGAAACGTGTGTTCAGGTATAACTAATCCACTGCCCATTGGCGGGGACCGGCCCTACCGCTTCCAAGGGTTCACTGCGGGGAATCCTGAGGCATTTGCTAGAGTGTCTCGAATCGGAGAGGAGCTTGCCCCTAGCCTCGACTCATGATGGAATCCAAATTTCCAATACGCCCTTGCGGTTTTGATTGTAGAACTAGTATTGGCGACATGCTATATTGTAACCATGCCGTCTAGGATTGATACTTATGATTCAAATCTTTTTATTAAAACATATATACACTAATAATAATATCAAATCCGTTTTATACGTATCAAGCATCTTTTGACTATTATAAGGTAAAACCCTATCCTCTGGTGTGCGTTGCATTGTGTGATGGGACCTGGGTCTTATAATGGTTTCATTTTTCCAAAAAGACATTGCGTTATTTCTCGATTTACTTTGGTTTATGCACTGGCAATCCATAGGAGTAAACCCGTTCCGCGAAAGTGGCGTGGTCCTTGGATTTGTCTTATTAGTTATATTAGTTTAGAATTCTCACACCAGTCCCATGACTGACTCGTAGTTTGTTTCACTTTGCAAACTCGGGTGCCCTCTTTTCTACACGGGCAGTCGAGTAGCTTTTTGCAGATATGTATCTCTTTAGCAGGATCCTGGATCGAAGCCTAAAGCTGTGTCCAGAGCTTGGTAGTCTTCCGCTGTTTGTTTGTATTATCTTTTATGTATCTTCCGCTGTAGTTTACTTTATTTGTACTCTGATATTCTGTACTCTGATGTTATATTATTGTAATGTAATAAAAGTCTGCTATTATTGTTCTAATGTTTTGTATTCCCAAAGTTAACGTATGCGAGTTTTGAACGGTCTTGGTCGATTTAGCGGTCGATTAGGTCTGGGCAAAATCCGTGTCGTTACACTTATCGTCAAATAAGTTACTCAGAATAGGTATAAACCCGACCTTTCCGAATAACTCGCGTATATTATAAATTGTTGCTATAGAAACACAACATACGCCCCATTCCAATTCTGAATACTCTTTTATTTAAATATTCATATTCTTTGGGAAAGGTTTCCATTAATTATATCAAAGATAAATTCTTTAAATTTATTCTTTAATCTTCCTTTAGATATCAATTCTAAACCATATTAAGGTTTATCCAAACTAGTTGGGATTAGCGCACCTTACCGAAGTAATCATTTGTTTTATTTCCCAATCCCAACATATTCATACCATGGAGCAAAATTGGTAATACTCCATATCTAAGACCATGGTGTTATCGGTAAAATTAATTTCCATTTCACGTTCAAATCTATTTAAAGATTTAGCTATCGCCTGGAGTAAAACTGGTGGTATACCATTCTCGATCATATCACGAATTTGATAATTTAAATTATCACATTCTAATCTAATTAAAGATTCAATAAAGCTCCACGTAGTTTTAATCTTCCCAAAAATCAATATTAATGATTATTTAACTTTGGAAACACAAACATGCCACATCAACAATCTACACCATACTATTGATTTATGCTAATATATAACCTCTAAGCTCGTATGTCTCAGAGAATGGTGTTAAGCAAGAGAACAAATTCTACGTCACCAAATAGATATATATTTAGCAGAGATCAGCCATACAGTTCGAAATACAATGTTAGACATGTAATCCTGTCTTTAACTAGGTTAAAGAACAAATGTCATTTAAAACACAGTTCATGATAAACCCAAATCACATTCCATTAATTGGGAATCTTCAAGGAAAATAGATCAATATATAATGGATATCAATTTCCGTATCCGACTAATAATATAAATGGAATAAAGACAAAGCCTTTTAAATTCTATATATATTAACAGTCTTCCTCCACAGGAGCTCACTTCGATTATTACCAAATCGAATTCCATTCAATTCCAATTTAATATATTAAATTGGAAAACTTTACTTTGGAAAATCTACATTAAATCTTAATAAAAGATTTATAAATTCCAAATCACATTTCACTATAAATCGGGCTGAAGAACGAATGTCGTTAAAAACACAGTTCACAATAAACCCTATTCACATCCCATTTTATTCCAATTAAATGTTAATTAACTGGAAAATCTAATAATCCTAATTAAAAGATTTATTCTTTTCACACGGGGTTTAAGAATAGTGTTATTTAAGGCACCATTCTCGACAAACCCAAAATCTAATTTTTTATTCAATTCCAACTAAATATTTATTAATTGGAAAAACTTCACTAAATCTTTATTAAAGATTTATTCTTTTCTCAACTGGGTTTAAGAACAGTGTTAATGAAGACACCATTCGCGACAAACCCAAAATCCAATTCTTTTACTCAATTCCAATTAAATATTAATTAATTGGAAAAGCTTCACAAAAACTTAATTAAAGATTTATTCTTTTCTCAACTAGGTTTAAGAACAGTGTTAATGAAGACACCATTCATGACAAACCCAAAATCCAATTCAATATTAAATGCAAGGCTCTGAATAGAAGTTATATCGGCTTATATCCAATATCTAATTCTGAAATCAACAAATATCGTATTGGGAATAACGAAATATATATCTTCCAAATTCCTCCATAATATCTGTATAATCACAAAATCCATTATCGAAATATTCCGAAGATAATTTCAATTCAAATCTATTCCAATTCATGTTTTGGTAATTTTGGTTATTTTTAAAACCATTTCAAATCCAATTTATTTTTTAAAAAACACTGGATTATAATTCTAGTGCATAACTAGTTCATTTCGATAAAAATATATTTTTATCTTTTCAAATACGGAATTTTCATCCCAATTCTTTCCAAATCATTTATTATGATTTTACACAAACTACTAATATTTCTAATAATTTTATCAAGGCCCGTATCGTTGATTTCCATAACGGTCATCAAACTGCACTTACAACGACCTTTTCCAAATTTGATTTGGACATAATTCCAAATCCAACCATTAGATTTCAAATCTCTTATATTCTTGGAAAGCACTTTTTGATACGAACCCAACGGTTCTGATTTTAGGAGAATCCGACGGTCGGATCTTCCGTAATCTCAATTCGAAGTCAATGGTCAAAATTCGCGAACAGCCGCGGCGCGACGCATTTTATTCAGGCCATTAAATATATATTATATATATTTCATCGATTTCCATTTAAAACGTATTTTATAAATTCGTTTTAAAATGATTCTAACTTCATTTTCAATTTTAAATCAAAATTGAATTTTCCTTATCATTATAATATATAAATGATTGTATTTTCAAAATATTAGATTTTGAAATCATTTCCTTTTCGATATTCATTATTAAAATGAATAAAATCGATACAAATATCGTTCACGTCAAAATGACGTTAATCTAATCAACACGACTTCATATATTTCAATATTTTCATGTCCATCCTAAATCGGACATCAAAATCATATTTTGATCCATTACTGAATATTATTTTAAAATATTAGTTACTTTAAAATATTCATTATTCATTAATTTAAAATATTCGCTAATTTAGAATATTCGTTCTTTCCGAATTGGAATTGGAGACAGTCAATTACCATATAATTTTATTTATATCGATTTTATACACACATGTACACAACAATAATCAAACATAGTCAACCATCATCCAGAGTGCATTACACAACTGCATAAGCGTTAAATATAAATAATCAACGCTTACAACAGTCTGTCAACACATCGATTGACATACAACTAAACATTTGGGATTAGTGTATGTCAAATATCATCCAATACCCGTGTGGGGTTTCAATTAACACACACCGATTTTATTTGTGTAGTTGGGCGATGTGTAAAATATATCGTCCCAATCAATATCAGTCAAATGTGCGTACATAAAAAAATCATCCTATTTGTAAATGAATATTTATTTTCATTATACACGTTAAAAATTATATTTTTAGCGATAAAATATTTATTTCAACACATGAATATTTTATACGATTCATTTATACAATAAAAATGATATTTTTGTTGTTCTAACATTTTTAGAAAATTTCGGCAGCATAACGGCGCGATACTAGAACCGAAATAAGGTCTAGCCTTATCCCTCGCGTAATAATGGCTCGCTCCATACACATTCCAATTCTAATCCATTCAATTTACATCCCAAATCAAATTCAACCAATTTATAATTATAAATCCCTTTTCCCCCATTTCCTTAACTAATGTATTCGCATGTATTTTGGCAGCATCTAGGTATAAAGTAGCCTAGCCATAACAATGAGAAGGGAATATGATAAAGGTGATAATTTTAACACATATTGACATAACATACTGGCATGATAACAAAGGGAAAGGACATGTAATTATCATAATGGTGTGGATATATAAAACTGATAACTTGTAGCAATTCCTAAAATATCAAATCAAGCATAATGAGATCTAAATGTCTCCTAATTGGATCTAGCATAATTAGGGTGACATAAAGATGGATTCATGTGTAAAGTTCGCAACAGATCTTGACTGATCACAATAAGGGGATCCATATAAACAACTAGATCCAACTGTCCAACTAAATAAATGTAACATGTCAAGTTTACAATGGATCTAGATTTACCACAATAAGGTGATTCATATAAACAACTAGATCCAACTGTCCAATTAAATAAATGTAACATGTCAAGTTTACAATAGATCTAGATTTACCATAACAAGGAGATTCATATAAACAACTAGATCTAACTGTCCAATTAAATAAATGTAACATGTCAAGTTTACAATAGATCTAGATTTAACATTAGGTGTCCAATTACCTAAATCTAGCATAGTAAGGGTGACATAGCAACATATTTAGATCAAAAGGTAGATTAACATAAAGGTCTAGAACCAAATAACATCACAATTTTCCAAACTAATAGATGTACTTCCATTATAACATGGTTACAAGTCAAGATCCATATAAACATCATAATCGAATCACCACAATTATATTAGATCTAAGAAATTAGATTTTTCATGACATAAGATTGAATTTCATATTAACACAAAATCATACTTTACAACATACCCAATTCATTGTCTGTCAAAGCATACTTTTATTTATCTAAACCTAAAAGTAATCTAGAAACTCACAGCGTTAGATTTAGAGATTTGAGAAAGAACGGATCTAGAATTTGTTTTGCTAAGAAGTTGTTGTAGAAATTCTGATCTTTTAATTTGACTTGATGGAGAAGAAAGGCTTGTTTTAATTTAGATTAGAGCAGCATGGAGGCGCCATGGACGAAAACAATGAGATTAGGGTTAGGTTAGGTGTTTATTTATAGGTGTATTAGGTGTATTATGACCTTTAGATTAGATCAGGAGCCCATGTTTCGAAAAAACCAATCATTAACGAATAAAAATGCGCAATGTGTGCAACATGATGCGCAGCAGTAGGGTGTTGATACCCACATGTCATATATATATATAGATTAATTATTTTTAACCATTTTTCCAATTAACCCTTTTCACACTAAACCGATTTTTAATTGAACTGCGTTCACAGTAAGCCACTTTTTAGTCATTCCCCTAAAACAAAAATATGATGCTGGCGGGGATCGAACTCTGTACCTCTTGTATGCAAATCACATGCTCTAACCAACTGGGCTACTTAGTCTTTTATTAACAAGAATTAGGACAATGGTATCCATTATTCTTTTCTCATTCCTCTTTTTTTCATGTTTTGTTGCAATATTTAATTAAAAGATATCTTTATCATCCTAAATCGGTTTTCTGCAAACCATAGGTCTAAATTGACTAGAAAATCGCCATAAACGCAATGACGCTAATTTCATGACCAATTACCGCAGCTCTTCAAATTTTCCTTTTTATTTCTATTTAATTGTTCGCATGCATTTCATGTATTGCATTTAATTTCTTTTATTAATCTTTTTCCTTCATTTCACTGCATGAACTTATTACATGCAATTTTGTTGTCATTATTTAATTTTTCTCTTTAACATATCTATGTATACAATATGTATACATATTTCCACATTTTTAATTTTATTAAAAATGCGGGGTGTTACATTCTCCCCTACTTAAAGGATTTCGTCCTCGAAATCTCTAAGTTAAGAAGAATGTATCCTACCATCCATCATCCATCTACTCATCCATCATCCACAAGCATCCATTGTCCTTAAAAGATTTCTAATGCTTCTGTGAATATATGCAAAGGGGTGTGTGTGTATGTCCCAATACTAATGCGAAGATCAAGCGGTCTACTGATTCAGTTGACCTCCTTAATGCAATGTATGTTAGTGCCATGAATCCAACATGGATGCAAATAATCCTATTATAACATGTAAGTTCTATATGTGTGCATACTCATTCATCAAAATGCAACATCCATATGATGATACATCCATTTTCATCCATGAGGAAAAAGAAAAATGCACACACATCCATATGCAGTATGAGAGTGATTGAGCTGATATAGTGCCTAATGTGTGTGTATATGAATCAACAGGCAACCACTAGCAAACACTTGCATCCATCAAACATAGCATGTCTCAAACACATGTTTACATCCATAGGTTCCCGATCTAAAGGTCGAAGATTCGATCGATAGGGCACAAATGAATGATAGAAACAAGTAAGAATAAAGAGATTTGGAAAAAGAAGTTAAGAACATAGTCCTAAAAGGAAAGGGTATGAAGCGTGATCTTTATTTTTAGTCTCCCAAGTCGCATCCTCGCTGTCTTCTCTACTTTTACTTCCGCAAGTTTGGCTCCACTTCCTCGAACTCTATTTTATCGCCACTTGGATGAATAGTCATCTTAGAATGATGGGCTTCCTCAAGGACTGTCTTTAATGGGTTTCCCATCCTGATATGATTCACCTATCAAACCTCTTCCCAAGTAGGTCCCCTACTTGCTTATCAAGTTCCCTATTTTCTTTTAGGAGTCACATGTCATATAGGCAATGCAACTGGCTTTGCATTATCCACCATGTATATTCGAAAACCAATCTCGTTCCTTGGGGTAAACCACGAACCTCATCAAAAACATCAGAATAACCTCGGACTACTGGAATGGATTGCAAGTCACATGTCGTACAGGCAATGCAACTGGCTTTGCATTATACACCAAGTATATTAAAAAACCAATCTCGTGCCTTGAGGTAAACCCTGAACGTCATCAAAAACATCAGAATAACCTCGAACTACTAGAACAGATTGCAAATCATCGATAGATGCATCAAGAGACTCTAGGAAACTAAGCATAACAAACCCTTGTGGGTCACAAGAAATTTCGAGGGCCCCCCTTTGACAAGTTAGAACGACCCTCCTCTCACCGCCCAGAATGGCACCATATGTGGTAAGTTAACCCATCCCTATAATCAACCCCCAGCCCATGAAACAAGATGTGCGTCGCACTCAAAATCGATGCCTAACACAGATATTCTCAGACCCCGACAAATCACGGATAAATGAGCCAAACCACCAATGGGATTTGAGACAATAGCGGGATCCACTACCATAATAGTAATTAAATGCAGAGATTCAACTACAAAACTAGATATGAACGAATGCGAATGCGCCAGAATCGAAAAGAGTTCTAACCGGTTGATTTGAAAGAGAAATCAGAACCTTCCATGGAAACTTTCCTACCTCTATCTAGTGCACTAGCCACTAGAGCATTCGTTTTCCCTCTGGAGGTTCCTGTCCTTTGACATTGCCCTTTCTTCCTTGGGCACTCCCCCAGAATAGTGCCCAACCTCTCCACGAGAAGCAAGCATTCTTCCTTTTCCTGAAGTCCTTGAGCAAGTGATCCTCTCGCCCACAACCATAGCACATCCCCTTATCCTTAGCCTTGTCATTTTTTTCGCCCTTGTTCTGTTTTTGTTGTTGTCCTTTCTTGGGCCATACCTTTTTCTCATCCTTGGGTTGTGCTCCTTAGCCCTAACTTCCTTATACTTCTTTTTACCCACGTTTGTGTAACAAGCTAACAAGTCTTTCAAAAGTTTCCTCCATACCACGAAAATCCTTATGAAGCTCGAGAAAATTAACCGCAGGTGAAACCACTGCGACTGCAGATGGAGGTTAGGCACTTCATTGCCTTTCGACATGTGCTAAACATGCCTACGACATCATGCCGGAATGGGGCCACCTTTCGAGAAGAATCGGATCCCCAGACAAAAAGGGAAAAAGGAATCAAGCGGAGAATCGAGAGATATTACATATGGCTTTGGGGAATATGTTTTTCAAAACAGGCTTTTCTTTTAAAAATGCATTCTTTTAAAACCTTTTTGAAAATAATTTTAAAAAACTTTATCCAATCTGGTAACCTTCAGCTCTGATTCCAAGTGTTACACCCCACGTCCGTTAATGTGAATCACAAAGGGAATGCATTAAGTTTCGTGAAGCGTTTTAGTAAACAGAAACATTACAAGATAGATATATTTTTTGCAGCGGAATAAAAACAACTTTTATTAATCATAAAGCATGGTTACACCATATGTTTGAAAAATACATAAACTCTGTTCATCATTAAAACTTCTGTCTTGTACTTTAAATATCAGAGTACAATAATAAAGAAAGCATAATCCCCAAATCATAAGCCATAGTAGCAAAGATAGAACCTTGAGCAATACATCTAGAAGCTCCAAGAAAGATGATAGCAGAATCCTGACTAAGCCTGAGAATTTCCTCCCTTGAGAACCTGGGGGGAGGGAAACGGAAGAAAGAAGGAGAAACAAAAAGGGTCAGACATAAAGTCTGGCGAGTCTAGTTACTTTTAGCCAGTAAATAAATAAAAGTAACATGATAGGCATATAAAGTGGATAAGGGAAACCATACAATAACAGGTGTGACAAGGCAAATAGGTTAAGGTGTAAATGCTTCTAATGATTCTTATGCACCATTACTAGTATAATCAAGATGAGATGACCCCTTCCACTATAAGTTGGTAGACCTAGGGCATACATTCGAGTATACCCTAACCACTACCCTAATGTAACGGCCCGAATTTCCATACCCTTTGGGTCAATTAATAACACCATACGTCCAACCCAAATTGCATAGAAATACGAATCATTATTAGAAAGAAATTAGAGGATGAGAAATAGACAGAAAGAAATATTAGAATAGAAGAAAACGAAGATCACAAACTCACAGCGGAACGAATAAAATATATTAGATAACATAAACTTTGAAATACAAATTAGTAACTTTATATACATACCATCATCAGAGCACAACAGCTATCTCTGAAACAGTTATAAATGCCTGTTTCCAAATGCAACATAGTACACAGCAGAAAATAGGATAGTTTATAGCTAGCTGGTGAAGCCTCCTGCTTCAAGCTCCTCCAAGTGAATCTGTAAAATCCTGACTACTTGACCGCCCGTACAAATTTGGGCACCCAAGAGTTTAGGGGAAACAAAACAAAATAAACTCTGGGTCAGTCATGGGACTGGTGTGAGTAAACTCCAAACATTTGTTAAACTTTCAAAATCCTTTTGAAAGAAATGATAATCGTAAGACCGATCCACACATAAACACGGATGGTTTTTACCTTACGATAACCCAAAAGATTTTGATATCAAAATCTGTTGATATTATAATAGTGTCTAAATCAAATAAATAGAATCTAGCGGAACGCTTGCATCTCACGTTCCATATATAATATAAAATCAAAAACCGAAGGGCTCTTATTGGAGATTGGATTCCGACTATGACAAGATATGGGACCGCCTTCCGATAGTGTATCTCTAGAGGCGAATACACTGGGTTAAACAAGAACATCTTGCAACCCGGCCCACACATGACCGACCACTCGTTTCACTTGAGTGTATCGAATGTATATCACCAACAGTTGGGATCAGCAACCGTTTCCCGAAGGGGACAACATCTATAGATTAAAGAAGCAAATTGAATTTCTCTAGATAGGTGATTATACATCCTAATGGGGGCGACCCACATAGCCATGCTGCCTGCCCGATTTCTGTTAATTCTCGGTTGTGAGGCTTGAGTTTGAATTATCTTCCAGAACATCTGGCCACCATTCACTTTGAATGTCACGTCGTCTGATCCATCGAAAATTACTAATTGATTCTCACAAAAATACTCAGATTGTTAGGCTAAAGAAGTTTCCCTTCTGTGCCACCAACTTTGTACGTTTGAAGGAACCAACGTACGTAATCCCTTTGGAAATACTCTGTCAGACACTCGTCCATACAAGTTGTCCTGTGTCTAGACAAACCGAAGGCATTGTTCTATTAATCCATCTTGGACAATTTCTACCTAGGGTTAATAGAACAGCCCTTGCATTTTACTCCGTCTTCAATTTCTTTAGCATAAGTTGATTCATAACGCTTATATCAATACGGAGTGGTTTTCAGATAATAAATCTGATCCCGGTCTCTCCATATTGACAATGGAGGTATAAAATAAAATAAAACTTTGATAGTCGGTGATTTAACTATCAAAGAAATACCCATACAATCAACGGTCCTATTTCCAATTGGAAATCCTACCGATCAAGCATCAAAAAATACTGGGCTCCCTTTTGATTTAATTTCTTATTAAATTATTATGTCCAATTCCTCGTTTTATTTGGGGAAAACATTTCAAATTCTTTAAACTAACGTGATGTTATAAAACATCATTATAATAATTCCAACCACTAATCATTTATTAGCTAACCATATTGCTAACCAAGTTTCACCATCGAACCTAAACCATTCCTCCATCGATCACGAAGTAAATCAAGTTGGGGTATAATTACCTCTCAGACCTTAATTGAACAACATTCTCAACTTTGAAATAGTCAAAGCTCACAACTTTAAACAAAATGTTGCTTACGCGACTTTCAGGTTAAATCTAAGAACACACTTCCTTTACGGAAAAACACTGATTATAACGATAGCATTATAATCGCTGGTTCCAAATATTTGATTTCTAAAACATTACTTTTAATAACAGCGTTACAATCGCTGCCTAGAATCTTAGAACCTTTATTTTCACAATAGCGTTAAGACTGCTATTAAGATTTACAAAACACTTATTATAACGGCAGCGTTAAAATCGCTGTTTAGAATTTACAAAACATTTATTATAATGACAACGCTAAAATCATTGTTTCCAAATATTGGATTTACATTTCAAATCTAAATTTCCTTTATCAATATTTCCTTTGCAAATTATTTCCTTTAAACCATTATTCACTTAAATCGTGAATATATTTCTTTTATATACAATTTGATTTCATGCTTATAACATATTTTAAATCCAAATTCTATTTATAACCTTTACTCAGAATTATTCATATCGAATCTCATTTGTATTGTAATCATTTAAAATCCCGTTTATAATTTCCTTTATAATTTGCTAAGTTCAAATCTTATTTCAAACATTGGTTTCAAAACCATTTTCCACTTTTCCATATAAATTCAATTTAATCCAATGACAATATTTTACTAAATTTTTAACACATGTTTAAAATCAATTTCCTGTTTATTTATTAAAACAAGTCCTACTTTCAAGTTCTTTAAAAAATTTCAATTTTTCCACTTTGGAAATAAATTTCCCTTTTCGAATTTTAAATCCCTTTTATTTTTTGAAAATATTTTATGGTATTAAAATACCAAAGTTCTAGGGTGAGTGTTATTCACACATAACTAATCACTCATTTTATATCACATCAAATATCACAATAAATAACAAACAGTAATATAAATGTTGAGGAATCCAGTTGGGTTCCTCCAACCTGTTTTCCCTGCATCCACAGATGTTAATCAACATTAATTTCACATAAATATGAATTATCATGGTGAACAGAATTATTAAACGATCAACGATATAACTATATCAGCCAATTCAACCAATTTATCAATCATTCAGCCAAACAACCATCACACAGTATAAAATTAGTATAAACAAATTTAAAACTCGTTTATATAAAAATATAAACGAGTCAGAGTAAGTGAGTTTACTCACTTCGTTTGCAGTTGACGGTTCTGCTTTTATCATCAAACAAATGTTCGATTTTTCTATGAAATTCCAGTGAAGTTGTTTTCGATCTCCGCGGTTCCACAACATAGATTTCGTCATTACGATTTCCACGTGACTAACCTGGTCCAATTCTGATAACGAATGAATAACGTATGTGTGTTACAAATTATAATTTAAATTAAATTAAAATTCTTAACCATTACCGTTATTTTGTTAATTACCATTCTTATCACTTTGAATCGCGCAATTTCAAATAACCCAAACAATAGATCCCGATTTTTCTTTCAGGTTAAATCGAACTCCCCGGCTTCCTCAGTTCAACTGCTCCTCCACAACGCTGGTCAGCACTTCATTGTCAGCTCTTCATTTTATGTGCCAATGCCCCTTACTGATTTTTCTGTGCACCTCTTTCGCTAAAAGAAAGGACTTAAAACAAGCGCTATCCCCTGAAAATCCATCCTCAGACTAACACATTCAAAATGAGGCTGCTCATCTTAGATCAGCCCACGCAACTACTACTGCTGTTCAAAACACACAGTACCATCCTTTCTTTACCAAGCCAAACTGTCCATCCTTGAAGAACCACACCAACGTCCCATATCAACCGTGTATCTCCACTCATCTTTATTTCCCAATAACTCCATACCACAGCATATTTAATGTCTCCTCCTTACCATAATATTTAAACCACTTCCTTACTTAATCTGCCTATACACTTTTCAATTTCAACAACCCACTCCTCACGCTACCGCTATTTGAACCACCTGCTTCACAAAACAGTATCCAACTCCATTGTTTTCCTTTACAAACTCGTCCAACATTTTACAGGCCAAATAACACCACCTCCCCTTCATTAACCTTAACAAAGTCAAACAATTTATGCCATAAAAACTTTCATTAATTCTTCCTAATACTCAGAAAAATGTGACTTCCAATGATTCCAAGCAACCACTTATCTCATAGTAAAAATAAACTGAACTTCACCCATAATTATTTTAAACGTTAGTTACCGTGGTAATCCTCCATTATCGAGTTCGAATATACCATCGAATACACTCCCCATCGCCCAAAACCGGAAACCCTACCACTGCCTGAAACCGACACCCTGGACAACCGTGGGTCACCGCACCGGTGCTACTAGCTACGCCATATCTCCCCCGTCCTTCGAACTTCAGGCGCCTCAGCCTAATATCTTGTGCCGCCGCCAGTAGGGTACCCTAATTCCCGCTGCTCGCAAATATGGGTTCTCCTAGTTGTATCGAGTCTTGATAGGAAAGCACAGGGTTAAAGGATTTTCTTCCAGCATCCCAACGCATAAAGGATCGGATTTTTAAATTGAGTATTGGATTTTTAATTGTTTGGTAAAGGATTTTCAGGTTTTAGCTAATTGGTTTTGGAACAAATAGCAATTGATCGGTTTGAGGGAGGAGTACAGAAGAGAATGAATCTGGGAGTTCAACAAAACTAATTTCACATGGTTTTGTTTTCGGTTTGTTTTAGTTTCCTCATTTTTCTTGTTTGGATCTGAGAAACGAAAAATGAGCAGGAGAGAAACAGTTTTTAAAAAGGGAAGTTTGCTTCGCTTGCATGAAACTGAGATGGTTTGGCACACACAGTAATTAATAGCTTGGAAAGCATGGTATTAAGTGGATTGGCACACATGGGAGCGAACTATCTTGATACACATGGAAATGGATTGTTATTTAATTAAAATATATTCATTTGTTATGTGATATCATCACACATTGCAGAAAAAGAAGTAGCCAAATTATTCATGATACTCAAATTATCAATTCGCTTGCTCCAACAATGTATGGCATGGTATTTTGGTGGGTAATCTGGGTATTAATTATACAAGTTCTTGTCTCACTAGATTCACATTTACAGCAAAAAGTTATGATGTATTCAGGAGATATACATATATATTTGTTTAAGAAGTTAAGGTTTACATGGTATGGAATTTCATTTACTTATGGATAGCCATAGAAAATAATAAAAATACTTTCATGTCAAGCGACGAGCCACGATCCTAAAAATATAATAATATCGGTAGTTTAACTTATACTATGAAACCCCAAAATATTGATATAGGGTGCAAAATACTTCAAGTAAAAAGTTGCATATTTAATTAATTAAAAATTAAAGTAAAATTTTAAAAATTAAATTGTAGCTACGCCTCAAAAGAATCTTTTCCAAATTCGTAACCAATCTCTAGTTATTTTAACTGAACCGTTATGGTCCACAAATGATTCTACAACGACTATTTAAATATTTGATTTAGGCATAACTTTTTATTCCCGCTATGAAATTTGGATTTTTCACATTCGTTGGAAAGATATTTTCAAACACATTCAAATATTTCTTGTTTCGCTAAAATCCGATTTATTTTGAATCCTGTACATTCATTTGAAATTTGAAATCGAGTTTTCAAACTACCACGCCATTTTGAACTCGTTTTAAATTATATTATAAATTATACGTTTAAATATCGTTTTATTAAATAAATTCCTATCTATAATTCAAATAAAATATTTAAAACAAATTTTAATATTCAAAACTCAAAGGTTGAAGTTCCGGGTCGTTACACCTAATCGATCAACTCCCTACTCTATAGATATCCTGTGCTGGCCCCACAGTAGGGGGTATCACTTCCCTAAAGTGGAAATCCAAGATGTTCACAGGCATACCTACCGGTGCCACAGTCGTCTTGTCCCCCTCTGCCCCGCCCATGCACGCACATGTCACCGGTTGGTTTGCGCCGTCTACACCACCCATCACGTTTTGGATCTCTTATAATCAATCAATAAGCGTTCTCCTCCTCCGCCGAGTACAGAGGTCTTTACTTCATACCACTTTGGGTTACTGACTGAAATGGGTCCCACACAATATGATACAAGCTCTCCCCTTTGTCTTGTATCCCCACTAGTTTTTCCACTGTCTATGTATACCCTAAAAGGGTAATCTTTAATTACATAGCCCTAAACTAGTTATGTATACCCTAAAGGGTGATCTTTAATTACATAATTCCCACACAATATGATACAAGCTCTCCCCTTTGTCTTGTATCCCCACTAGGCTTTCCACTGACTATGCGTACTCTAAAGGGTGATCTTTAATTACATAGCCCTATACCAGTTATGTATACCCTAAATGGTGATCTATAATTACATAACTCTATAATGGTTAAGTTTGTGGGCCTATATATACAAATATTACCCACCAACCCAAGATGTACTTAACCCTCCCACTGATTCAAGCATGTTTATTTACTGATTAAGTTTGTGGGCCTATATATGCTAATATTACCACCTACCCAAGATTTACTTAACCCTCCCACTTTGCTTAATCAAGTTTACTTAACCTCAACTTAAGTCTAAGTTCACACAATCCCTATGGATTAGATTTGGTTAAGTATTCCAATTCATTACCATGTCCATTTATGGTTTATAATGGGCTAGACCTCCCACATTAGGCCTACAACATGTGGATGCTGGATATACCGGTTGGTTCCGGGCAGTCTTATTCCACAGTTGGGCTTAACCTCGTGTCTTAGCTCGATTCATATTTACGTACTTAGACCTCCCAAATTAGGTTCAACATTTGTGGCTGCTGGATATGCCGGTCGGGTCCGGACAGACTTTCACACCAATGTAACCTAACCTCGTGTCATAAGTACAATTACAATTCCTAATTGTAATTACTAAACATTCCATTTTTGTTTTATTTATTTATAAATTAATCCTTTCCTTTTATAGGTGTCAATACCTATTTTAATGATAATTTGAATTACATATCAATTCAAATAAAGATTACATGCCAATTATAAATCCCTTTTCCCCATTTCCTTAACTAACGTATTCACACGTATTTTGACGTCATCTAGGCTATAAAGTAGCCTAGCCATAACAATGAGAAGGGAATATGATAAAGGTGATAATTTCAACACATATTGACATTACATACTGGCATGATAACAAAGGGAAAGGACATGTAATTATCATAACAGTGTGGATATATAAAACTGATAATTTGTGGCAATTCCTAAAATATCAAATCAAGCATAATGAGATCTAAATGTCTCCTAATTAGATTTAGTATAATTAGGGTGACATAAAGATGGATTCATATGTAAAGTTCACAGAAGATCTAGATTGATTACAATAAGGGGATCCATATAAACAACTAAATCCAACTGTCCAATTAAATAAATGTAACATGTCAAGTTTACAATAGATCTAGATTTACCACAATAAGGAGATTCATATAAACAACTAGATCCAACTGTCCAATTAAATAAATGTAGCATGTCAAGTATACAATAGATCTAGATTTATCACAATAAGAAGATTCATATAAACAACTAGATCCAACTGTCCAATTAAATAAATGTAACATGTCAAGTTTACAATAGATCTAGATTTAACATTAGTTGTCCAATTACCTAGATCTAGCATAGTAAGGGCGACATAGCAACATGTTTAGATCAAAAGGTAGATTAACATAAAGGTCTAGATCCAAATAACGTCACAATTTTCCAAACTAATAGATGTACTTCCATCATAACATGGTTACAAGTCAAGATCCATATAAACATCACAATCGAATCATCACGTCATAACATAAGATAGAATTTCATATTAACACAAAATCATACTTTACAACATACCCAATTCATTGTTTGTCAAAGCATACTTTTATTTATCTAAACCTAAAAGTATTCTAGAAACTCACAGCGTTAGATTTAGAGATTTGAGAAAGAACGGATCTAGAATTTGATTTGCTAAGAAGTTGTTGTATAAATTCTGATCTTCTAAGTTGACTTGATGGAGAAGAAAGGCTTGTTTTAATTTAAATTAGAGCAAGACGGGGGCGCCATGGATGCAAAACAATGAGAATAGGGTTAGGTTAGGTGTTATTTATAGGTGTATTAGGTGTATTAGGACATTTAGATTAGATCAGGAGCCATAGGAATCGTCCACGTCATCCGACCAACAGAAAATAGCCATGTTGCGAAAAAAGCAATCATTAACCTATAAAAACCACCATGTGTGCAACATGATACGCAGCAGTAGGGTGTTGGCACCCACACGTCACACACACACACACACACACATATATATATATATATATATATTATATATATATATATTATATATATATATTTATTTTTTCTTTTTAACCATTTTTCCAATTAATCCTCCAATTAACCATTTTCACACTAAACCGTTTTTTAATTGAAATGCGTTCACACTAAGTCACTTTTTAGCCATTCCCCAAAAACAAAAATATGGCGCTGGCGGGGATCGAACTCTGTACCTCTTATAGGCAAGTCACATGCTCTAATCAACAGGGCTACTTAGTCTTTTGTTAACAAGACTTAGTACAATGGTATCCATTATTTTTTCTCATTCCTCTTTTTTTCATGTTTTGTTGCAATATTTAATTAAAAGATATCTTTATCATCCTAAATCGGTTTTCTACAAACCGTAGGTCTAAATTGACTAGAAAATCGCCACGAACGCAATGACGCTAATTTCGTGACCAATTCCCGAAGCTCATCAAATTTTCCTTTTTATTTCTATTTAATTTTTCACATGCATTTCTTCGCATTTCATTTATTGCATTTAATTTCTTTTACTAATCTTTTTCCTTCATTTCACTGCATGAACTTATTACATGCAATTTTATTGTCATTATTTGATTTTTCTCTTAAATATATCTACGTATATAATATATATACATATTTCCAAATTTTTAATTTCATTAAAAATGAGGGGTGTTACATTTAATATAGGATTTAATGCGATAATTGAAAACAAGTTTGTGATTGTTTCCAGTATAATTTTTTTATAGGAAGAATTATAACAAAACAGAGTGTCAACGATATATAATGTACGTTTTAACTATCGCAATTAATGAAATTTAATGTTAATATTTATAATAATAAAGTATACATTTTTATTTTTAAACATAAGTATAATTTTACAAAGAAAATAAATTCAAAATTCTAAAACAATATTTTACGGTCATTGAATAATAGCTGTAAATGATATAGAAACATTTTGACGTGAGACTTAAAAACTTTAACTTCGAATTAGATTTTGAATTGCGTGTGTTTAGTTTAATATAATTAAATTAGGTCAATCGTTAAATTAAAATTTCCATAATATATTTTTTAATTTGCAATGTGAATAATGCATTCATTTCTTTCCTTAATTATATTAATTTACTTCCCTTCATTGTATTAATTTCTTTCCCTTTATTCTATTTATGCATCTTATGTCATGTACTTATTGTCATTCCTAAAATTTATTACCATCTTCTTGTTTTTTCCTTTTATTTCACATTATTATTTTTCCTTTAAAAATTCTTCATATATATATATATATATATTGCTTCTCTTATTACATTCAAAACAGTAATATTAATGAAAAAACTCGCAAAACAGTCAAAATAACATATGTATAACATTAACCATTTTATCTGTAAATTGTTTGTAATTGATGAAAATAAATACTAGATTAGATTTACATGTCATGCCTTCTTAGTCAATTTAATATCTATGTAATGTAATCTAATTAGAAGAGACATCTTAGAAAAATTTATGACGTATTTTCTCTCTACTCTATTTCATCATTAATCACATAATAATTTTTTTATCTTATTTTCACGCATCTAATTTCAAAAATATGGCATGTAGTCTTCCCTTCTTTATTTTTTTTCCACTCATTTTGCTACCTGCCTTAAATCACGTACCCAATAGTCATTTTGTTCACGTTCCTACTGTAACAATCCGGAATTTCTGAACCAATTTAAATTTTTATTTAAGTTATTTTAATGGATTTTAAAGATTTAAAATGATTTCATTTGACAATTAACGATTTAAAATTTATTTAAATCGAAGTTAGAACGTGTAAATTTATTTTAATTATAAAATGAACTTGAAATGGCGTGGTAGTTTAAAAATTCAATTTTAAACATTTAATGAATGTACAGAATTCAATATAAATCAGAACTGGATGAAACAAGAAATATTAGAATCTATTTAACTATATCTTTATAATGAATGTAAGAAAATGAGATTTCACTTTATAAATGACAAGTTATGTCCAGTTTAAAATTTAGAATAGTTGCTATGGAATATATATATATATATATGTATATATTATATAATATATAGCCCTTAAAATAGCTATTTTGCAAACAACCTCCATTTTTGACGAAACCACTTTTGTTGGTTCCAAATGCCAAATTATTGTCAGGTTTAAAATTTCATAATTTTTGGACTTAGTATGTGAGCGTGGTGAATTTAAATGTGTTTGGTAATTTCAATTTGAATTTAATCGATTAGAAAATGACCATTTTTCAAACGATCTCCAAATTCGACAAAATTTGCTTTGTTAGGACCGTATCGTCAAAACATAACCAGATTTATTTTTGGTAATTTTTGGAGTCAATATGTGGTCTCGGTAAAATACAATGTACATTCAAATTTAACATGTATTGATTTATATTTTAATTTTGACGAAAACTGATCGAAACAGTCGAATTGGCTCATGAAACATATCCCATTGTGTTCAGAAAGGGGGTATTTGGCTGGGGGCGATAGTTGTTGGAGTTTGTTTCGAGTTCAGAGGAAAAACTTCACTTTAAAACAATTAAATGAATTAAAATATTAATATATACATATATATATATACACACACACCCTTTTAAAACCGCATAACCCTTATTCCTTTATTCTTGCGTCTCCATCAGATGGAATGCACGGCTGAAAGGATCAAAGAATTCTTCCTCAAAATTTTTGCAAACCGTCCCTTTTCACATGAAATCTTCAACTCGAAAATGTTAGGCTTGTCAAGATCTTTAAAATCAACCATCAAGATCTGAAATCATTTAGCAGTCTGTGAGATTTTGGGTTCCAAGCACGCAATGTTCGAGGCAGATTTACAGGCCATCGGGGGGTTCGAACTTCGAGTTGATTGCCGACGGAGGGAGGTGAAGGTTGGGTCTAGGTTGTGGGTGTCTCTGATCAGCGGTCAAAGCCGTGGAGGATGGTGCGGTGGTGGTATAACGACCCGAAATTCCCCGTTCTTTGAAGAGATGAGAAACAACGAATTGCTTTGAGAACACGATGCATCATACACAAACAACAGAACATTTCATTGTTATTACAACAATTACATCAGAGTACAAGAATAAATCAGAGCATGAATAACATTACACAACCGAAAATGTCAGAGATTTAAAATACATAACAACGGAAATAAAATGTATAAATACAATGCGCAGTGGAAATACATCAACTGACACAACTGAAAGAAATAAACAGATACAAAGCTTTCTGGATATAGCTCCAGCTGTAATCCAGGATCCTATGAAAAGAAATATCCGCAAAAACAAAAACTACTAGCTGCCCGTGTGGAAAATATAGGCACCTAGAGTTTAGGTTAAAATAATAAACTTCGAGTCAGTCATGGGACTCGTATGAGAACTAAAACAATAATTAAATCTTTACTTTAAAAGTTGGGAAAATCATGGGACTACGCTGTATAACACAGAACTGGTTTATTCCGCATGAATCTCAGTTTAAAATAAAACAACGGAATGCTTTTTGTAAAATAAAGCTATTATAAGACTCAGGTCCCATCGCACAATGCAACGCAAGCCGAAGGATAGACGTTTCCCTTATAATAGCCAAACATGCTTGGTACGGTTTAAAACAAATCATTTTGATATTACTATAAGGGCATAGTGTATTAAACAACTTCAAATATAAATGTATCAATCATAGACGGCATGAGTGCCCCATCCCACTTTGTCGCCATATAGGTTTAAAACTAAAATCGAAAAGTCACGTATTGGAAACTGGATTTCCATCATGAACCAAGGCAAGGGATATTCCTTACCGAATTCGAGACAATCTAGCCCATGTCTCAAGAACATAACGCATCGTCCTCGGAAGCGGCAGGGCCGATCTACACTTACTTTAGTGGGTTGGCAATTCCTGAACAATACATTTCCCATCCCTATGGGGCATAAAATCTGGTTAGTATGTCGACCATCAAGAGCCACCAGGGACTCAAATACGAGGTACCTCGCTTTCCAACAACCACATAAGTAAAATGTCTGGGCTCTGTACCATGACACCACTCCTAGCTAGAAAGAAATACATGTCCTCCCTGCTGTCCCTCATCTTGTTTCTAGTTCATATCGGGGTGTGAAACTCGCGAATTAACGTTATACACAAATCTACGCTAATTAAAGTTATGCTTTGATCATCATCCACAAGACTCTGCTTTTCAATAAAAGCCTTGATCATTTGCATCTCAGCATGCCACACTGACAATTCACGCCATGCAACTGATATCTATCAATATATAACCTCTAAGCTCGTACGTCTCAGAGAAGGGTGTTAAGCAAGAGAATAAATTCTCCGCCACCAAACAAATATATATTTAATAGAAATCAATCAACACAAAATGAAATCCAATGTCAGACACACATCCGTTTACAAGTCTGTTCTGGGTCTGAAAGAAACCGGAGGCACCTTATTCCTAGTCCCATATGTCCAATACACAAGAGTGGCCCTCGCATATCCGGTCGATCTCCAAGTACATCTGGACGATCACCACTTATTACCTTGTCTTGGGGGACCGGCCCAATCAAGACATCAGTAATCATCAATAAGATGTAAAGATGTGACACCCCACGTCCGTTAATGTCACTCACAAAGGGAATGCATTAAGTTTCGTGAAGCATTATAGTAAATAGAACATAAATATTACAAGACAGACATATAAAATAATAGCGGAATAAAAACTTTATTTATCATAAAATACTGTGGTCCGAAAATTCACATGTCTGAAAATACAAAAAAAACCCATTACAATAACATAACTTCTGTCTTGTACCATCAAAGTACATAAATATTTAAAAGAAAACATAATTCCCAAATAAAAGAGACAAAGCCATAGTAGAGATAAGAACTTGAGCCATACTTCAAAAACAGCTCCAACGAGATGATAACTGAGACTTGAATAGGCCTGAGAATTCTCTCCCAGCGAACCTGGGGGAAGGGGGAATGGAAGAAAGAAGAGGAAACAAAAAGGGTCAGACATAAAGTCTGGCGAGTCCAGTTACTTTTGTAAGTAAATAAATAAAAGTAGCATGACAGACATATAAAGTGGATAAGAGAGGGATAACTACATAAAAGGCAAGTGTGACAAGGTAGGCCGGATAAGATGTATACATTTCTAATGATTACTCTGTTTATTCTTTGCACCAATACTAGTATAACAGATATGTAATAGGATTACATACTCCATAATTTCTTAACATAAACATGATGATCCCAATAGAAATATAATGGTAGTTTTTAGGTGTACTATAGTAATGGGTTTTAACACAAACATAATTAGTCGGTACCTAAACAAAATTAACGGGTGTTAGCCTAGACAGAAACACAGGAACCCCACAGAAACAGACAGGATTAGATGTACCCTATTTACTACCCTAATCGATCGGCTCCCTACTCCGTAGATACCCTGTGCTGGCCCCACAGTAGGATGTGTCATCTCCTAAAGTGGCAACCCTTCATTTTCCAGATGTGCATAACCATATCTACCGATGTCACAACATCTTATTTTCCCGGGCAGGTGAAGTCATGCACGTACATGACCCCGATGGAACGCGCCGTCATGACACCATCTCCTACGTTTGGATATCTTATATTCAACCCAGTAAGCGTTCCCCACTCCGATCTAGTTCAGAGTACTCGTTTGATACCTATTTAAGGGTTAATGACTAAAATGGGTCCCATACACAAGATGATGCAAGCTCTCCTCTTCGTCTTGCTTCTCCACTACTAGGTTTTCCACAGATTATGCCTACCTACTGGTGTCATAAAATTGCGTAATCCCAACAGGTTAAGTTTGTGGACCTATATATACTAATACTACCCACCAACCCAAGATGTACTTAACCCTCCCACTTTTTCAAGCATGTTTATTTAACGATTAAGTTTGTGGGCCTACACATACTGATATTACCCACATACCCAAGATGTACTTAACCCTAAACCCGACTCATGTTTTTGTTCACATAATCCATATGGATTCAACTAGGTCAAGTATTTCAATTTATTACCATATTTTCATTTATGGTTATAATGGGCTAGACCTCCCACATTAGGCCTACAGCTTGTGGATGCTAGATATGCCATTCGGGTCCAGGCAGACTTCTTCCACAAGTTGGGCCTAACCTCATGTCTTAGCCCGATTCATATTTGTGCACTTAGGCCTCTCACACTAGGTTCAACATTAGTGGCCGCTGGATATGCCGGTCGGGTTCGGCTAGACTTCCACTACTAATGCAACCTAACCTCTTGCCATCATTTACAATTCCTAATTGTAATTCTAGGCATTCATTATTATCCAAATTCTCACCTATGTCATTTTAGGTTATATGCCCTTTTTTCCCCCGATTTTGTACAAAGTGAATTATATGTCCATATTCATATCCATTAACCAAGTTATGCCAATTATAATATTTTCCCCTGTTCCTAAACTAACGTATTCGCATAATTTTGGCGGTATGCCTAGGATAGAAAGTAGCCTAGCCATGCAATAAAAGAAATGTAATGGGAAAAATAACAATAATGATTATTCTAACAAAGGTGACATAAACATATACTGGCATAAGCATAATAATAAGATGGACATAAAACAGATCTAGTAACAAGGGTAATGATAAAACTAGATCTAACATAATTAGGATATGATGAAAGTCATGAATAGGTCTAACTAGGGTTCATATGTCCAATAATGACAGATCTTAGTTAATCACAACATGATGATCTAGATCTAAACAAAGATCTAACTACCTAAATAATAATAATTCCAAATTAACCACAATCCTAGACAAAGGTTCAAATCCACAAAGGTGACATGATAATTTTACAACAAAGAATTAGATCTACAAAAATAGATATAGCATACTAAAGTTTAAGAAACATGATGATCTAGATCTAAACAAAGATCTAACTACCCAAATAATAATAATCCCAAATTAACCACAATCCTAGACAAAGGTTCAAATCCACAAAGGTGACATGATAATTTTACCACAAAGAATTAGATCTACAAAAATAGATCTTGCATACTAATGTTTAAGATCCAAGAATAGTATAGATTCACAAATTATGATAGATCCAACAGGCATGAATATCCAAATCACAAACGTTTGACAAATTACTTTTAATTATTTAAATCTAAAAGTAACTAACTCATAGTGTTTGGGCTAAAAGAAAAAGGTAGAAAATAGCAGAGGTTGGATCTAGACTTGAATCTCTAAATTTGATTTGATTTTCTTTAGTAGATAGGTTGAAGAAGATATAAGATCCAGTTCAATTCAGATACCGGTAGAGTTTGGCCACCATGAATTCTTAATGAAGAAAACAAGAGAAATGACCACGTATATATAGCTGCCAGACCCTCTGAAACCGACTGCCACATTAGCCCTAGGGGTGTCGACACCCCTGCGGGTGGGTCGACCCTGGTGTCGACACCCCTTAAGGTGGGTCGACCCCGGTGTCGACACCCCCTCTAAGGGAATCGACCCCCTAGAGCGGGAATTCTACCGCCGCTTTTTATTTCTCGAATTTTAACTGTTTTGGATAAGATTCTGACTCATCTCTGACTCGTGTGTATATATATAATCTTTTTTGCGCGTATACAAACGTAAAACTCTCATAACTTCTTCATACTGTGTCCGTTTTACACAAACCAAATGTTTATCTTGACCAGAATTTCAAGATGGACGCGATGGCACAGTCTATTTTCCTTAACTCTAAATATTAAATTAATTGTTAATCTTTTAGTGTTGTTAAATTACGGGGTGTTATAGAAAATCTCCTGCCTTCGACCACCATCTCCATCATCAACTTTTAGCGTCGTATCAGTTATTCGGAATGGGATAAACCCAGTCTTTCCGAATAATTTGTGTATTTTATAATCAATAATGAAGTGCTATAAAAACACATCATATGCCTCATTCTAATTCAGAATATTCTTTTATTCAAATATTCACATCTTAGGGAAAGATTCCCATTCATTTTACCAAAGATAAGTTCATTTAAACTTATTCATAAATCTCCCTTTGGATATCATTTTCAAAAGATTTTATTATATCTTGTCAACGTTTAAACCAAAATAAGGTTTATTAACTAGTCGGGATTATCGAGCCTTACCGAAGTAATCATTTATTCGTTTTCCAATCCCAACCTATTCATCCCATAGAGCAAAACTGGTAGTACTCCATATCTAACACCCACGGTGTTATCGGTAAATTTATTTACCATTTCACGTTCAAATCTAACTAAAGATTTAACTATTGCCTAGAGTAAAACTGGTGGTACTCCATTCTCGATCATTTCTCTTGTTGATAAATTTGATTATCTCATTCACTTTGCAATCCAATTAAAGATTCATTAAAAGTCCATCTTGGTTTTAATCTTTAAAATTATTATTTTATGATCATTCAACTTTAAGAAATTAATCTTACTTTTAACTGGTTTAAAGAACCAATGTTACTGAAAACACAGTTCACAATAAACCCAAATAAACTTCCGTTTAACTATGGAATTTTCACGGAAAATAGATCAATATATAATTGATATAAATTTCTGTATCATACTAATAAAATAAATGGAATAACGACGTAGCCTTTTAAATTCCATATATAGTACCGGTCTTCCTTCACAACAGTTCATCTTGATTATTACCAAATCAAATCCCACTCAATTCCAGTTTATTATATTAAATTGGAAATCTTTACTATGGAAAATTTCCATTAAATTTTAGAATAAAGATTAATAAATTCCAGATCATATTTTCTCTGTTAATTTGGTTAAAGAACCAATGTTATTTAAAACATTGTTCACAATAAACCCAAAGTCAACTTCCATTTCAATTCCAATTTAATTAATTGATAAACTTCTCTAAATCTTAATTAAAAGATTTATTCTATTCTCAACTGGGTTTAAGAACAGTGTTAATAAAGACACCATTCACGACAAACCTAAAATCCAATTTGACATTAAATATAAGGCTCTGAATAGAAATTAATATCGGCTTATATTCAGCATCAAATTCTGAAACTAACGGATATTGTATTGGGAATAACGATATCTATATCTTCCAAATTCCTCAACAATATCTGTATAATCATGGAATCCAACATTGAAATATTCTGAGGATTATTTCCATTTAAATCCTTTCCAATTCATACATTGGAAAATTCCAGTATATCAAAACCATTTCAAATCCAATTTATTTATTTAAAATCATTGGATTATTATTTTAGTTAATAACTAGTTCATTTCTATAAAAATATATTTTTATCTTTCCAAATATGAAAATTTTCATCCAAAATCTTTCCGAATTATTTATTATGATTTTACATAATTTTTCCATATTTTTAATAATTTTTATAAAGCCCTTACAGTCGGTTTCCAATAATGGCCACCGAATTGCATCCTTAGCGACCATTTTTGAAACTGATTTAGATATATCTCAAAATATAACTGTTAGATTTCAAATATCTTATATTCATTGGAAAGTTCTTTTCGATACGAACCCAATGGTTCTAGTTTTAGGAGAATCCGATGGACGGATATCTCATTACATCAATTTGAAGTTAATGTTCGAAATTCGCGAACGGTCGTTGCGCAACGCGTTCTATTCAGGCCATATACATATACATACATACATATATATATTTCGTCGATTTCAATTCAAAATGCATTTTATAAATCGTTTATAAATTCATTTCAAAACGATTGCAACTTCATTTTCAATTTTAAATCAAAATTGAATATTTTAAATCAATATAATATTAAAATGATAATATTTTCAAAATATCAGATTTTAAAATCAATTATTTTCGATATTCATTACAAAATGAATAAAATCGATCGATAACCCCGTTCGGGTTAAAATGGCGTATATACACAACTCGGCTCCATATATTTCAATATTTTCGTGTCCACCTAAAATCGGACATCAAAATCATATTTTGATTATTCACTGAATATTATTTTAAAATATTTGTTATTTTAAAATATTCATTATTTTAAAATATTCGTTATTTTAAAATATTCATTATTTTAAAATATTCTTTATTTCTGAATAGGAATGCGACTCAATCAGTTAACATATAATTTCAGTTATGTGGATTTCATACATCACATGTATTCAACAATAATGTTAAATAATCATTAAGCAATCCATTCACATCTAGAGTGAAATTTACAGCTGTGTGAGCATTAAAATAAATAAATAACGCTCACCACAGTCTGTCAACCAATAGATTGACATACAACTAAATATAGGGATTAGTGTATGTCAAATATCATCCCAATACCCGTGTAGAGTTTTCAAACAACGACAATCGATTTATATAAATCATTGGCTAATAAATTTAACCAATTCAGATTCAATTTGAATTATTTTTCTAATTAACCAATTTTACTATTTAAATTATAAATAGATATTTATAATTTGATTTCAACTACCACAAAATAATATTAAATTATTTTTAATATTTTAAACATTTCAGCATTACAATCAAAATACAATACAGTCAATTAAACCGTCCATGGTCTGTAGACGAGGGAGGTGAGCTAACATGCACCGTATACAACTTATAATGATTAAAATTGATAAACATCTACACTGGCAATTCTACATATTTTTATACATGAATACAATAACATGATAAAAATAATTTTGAGTGAGAAGAGGTTCTCACATTGGGTTCCACTCTGTCATTCTATATTTATGAATTTTATTACTATTCGGATTTGAATTTGCCTCAATTTATATTTTGCTCCATTTCATTTCTAGTCAGTTCCATCGCGAAGCTCTCGTTGTTGCGAATCCAACGCTTCTGAAATCGTTCGGTTCTGATAAGATTTTAATAAAATATGACACTTTGAATATTAATTACATTATTTAATTAATTAATTAATTTAAAACACTAATTACTCTCCTAAACCTTCCTCCCTCACGCGATCTTCACTGGTTTAGGAAAATCCATCCACTCGCCGCCAATATCCACCTCGGGCGCCTCCTACAAGCACCATGTCAATGATCAAAATACACCATGTCATTGGGTATTGTGACACCCCATGCCCGTTAATGTCACTCACAAAGGGAATGCATTAAGTTTCGTGAAGCTTTTAGGTAAACAGACACAGAATATCACAAGACAGATACAAAAATTGTTACAGCGGAAATAAATGACTTTATTAATCTTGAAAATACCGTGGTCCAAAGTATGATTTGTCTGAAATATGAAAACCCATTACAACATAAAAACCATTGTCTTGTACTTCAGAAATATCAAAGCACATAAAAGAAAGAAAATTCCCCAATAACAAAGTATAGCCATTGCAACGAGAATAGGAGCTCGATCCATACATATCAGCAGCTTCAACAATCAAGAAAAATCATGGCCAAGCCTGAGTGTTTCCTCCGTAAGAACCTAGGGGGAAATGGAAGAGAGAAGGAAAAACAAAAGGGGTCAGACATAAAGTCTGGCGAGTCTAGTAACTTTTAGGTAGTAAATAAATAAAGGTAATCATGACAGGCATAAAGTGGATAACAGAGATCACTATACAAATGATAGGTGTGACAAGGTAGATAAGGTAAGGTGTATACATGCTTCACTAATAACTACTCTGCACTATTACTAGTACAATTTAAGATGAGATGATCCCTTCTACTATAAGTTGGTAGACTTAGGGCATACATCCCAGTGTACCCTAACCACTACCCTAATTGATCGGCTCCCTACTCTGTAGATACCCTGTGCCTGTCCCATAGTAGGGGGTATCACTTCCCTAAAGTGGCAACCCAAGAGGTGCACAGTCATATCTGCTGGTGTCACGGTCGTCTTGTTCCTCTCTGCCCAGCCCATGCACGCACATGTCCCCGGTCGGTTTGCGCCGTCTACACCACCCATCATGTTTTGGATTCTTATAATTAATCAGTAAGCGTTCCCCTTCTCCGCCTAGTACGGAGTTCCCTATTCTGATACCGAATATGGGTTACTGACTGAAATGGGTCCCAAACAATATGATACAAGCTCTCCCCTTTTGTTTTGTATCCCCACTGGGTTTTCCACTGACTATATATACCATAAAGGGTGATCTTTAATTACTAGCCCTTTACCAGTTATGCTTACCCAAAAAGGGTGATCTTTAATTACATAACTTTACCGAGTTAAGTTTGTGGGCCCATATATATAAATATTACCTACCCCCTTCAGTTATACTTAACCCACCCACTATCCAATCCATTTTACTTAACCCTAACTTATGTTCATAATCATACAGTTCTTACGGATTAAATTAGGTTAAGTAGTCCTTTCTCATTACCATGTCCAATTATGGTTATATTGGGCAAGACCTCCCTACAACGTGTGGATGCTGGATATGTCGGTCTGGTCCGGGCAGTCTTATTCCACAGTTGGGCCTAACCTCATGTCTTAGCCCGAGTCGTATTTACACACTATGACCTCTCACATTAGGTTCAACAATAGTGGCTGCTGGATATGTCGGTCAGGTCCGGGCAGACTTCGCCACTAATGTAACCTAACCTCGTGTCATAAATGTTAATATAATTCCTAATTATAGTTGCTAAACATTCCATTTATTAAGTAATTTACCAATTAATTAATCTTACCTTTTTGGGTGTTTTTGCCCATTCTATCAACAATTTGAATTACTAGTCCAGAAATGTTTATTTCCCAATTGTGCCAATATTTACTTTTTCCCCCGTTTCCAACTAGCATCCTCACAAAATTGATGGCATGCCTAGGCTAAATAATTAGCCCAGCCATAAGCGATGAAAAGGAATGCTAATAGGGATGTAACACAAGTGATCATTGAATATGATTTAGCATAACACAGATTAACATAGTCATAAGGTTGTCATATGGACTTGTGACAATTTCTATGATGTCAAAGTGAACAAAAATGAGATCTAAACTAATCATTTAAATATCCAGCAATTTAGATCCAACATAGTAAGGGTGACACAGTAGCATGTTTAGATCTAAGGATAAATTCACATGTCCAATTTTATTACATATCCAAATTTATCATAATATGACAGGTGTAAGGTGATTTACATAAATATCCAAATCTAATCAATGTCATAACCTATCCAAATTAACATATTCACCTTTTCCATAATATAATTACAAGTCAAGATCTAAATAAGCAACATCATAGAATAACCACAATTATTTCAGATATAGAGAAATAGATCTATCAAGATCTACATAGTTTAAGATTTAATACTGCATAGATTCATACTTTACAACATACGCAATTCATTGTATTTCACGATTCACTGTCATTTATTTAAACCTAAAAGTGACTAGAAACTCACAGCGTTAGGTTTAGAGAATTGAGAGGGAATAGATCAGAATTCTGAATTTGATTAGCTAAACCGTTGTTGTAGGACTTGATTTTATTTCAGTTTGCAACCCGACAGCATATGGCTCCCACGATCTCCAATGAAAAAAAATATGAGAATAGGGGACCATATTTATAGCCTAGAACCAATGAATCAGACCCAGAATCAAGTCCAGGTATGTAAAACAAATTTTGCCTAGACCTGGCCCGGGGGGGGGGGGGGTCCACACCTCTTTAGGGAGGTCGACACCCCTGTCGACACCTCCTAAGGGGGTCGACACCCATGTAGACACCTCCTGGGGGGGGGGTCGACAACCATGAGTGGGAATTTTCCCACTCAACCCGCTTTGGTTGCATTTTGATTTTTGAACTGTTTTGATGGTTTTGGAATTATTATATATATATGTGTGTGTTCTTCCTTATGCGTATACAAACTTCTAAGGCTTATAACTTCTTCCTACGATATCCGATTTATGCAAACCCGGACACTGTCTCAAGCAGAATTCCGAGACGAAAGCAATGGCGCACCCCGTTTCCCTTAATTCTTCTTCTAAAAATTAAGTATTCTTTAATCTGTTAATTTTAATATTTTAAAATTATTGGGTCTTACATTCTCCCCTCCTTAAAGGAATTCGTCCCCGAAATCTTCAAGTTAGGAAGAACGTATCCCACCATCCATCATCCATTTACTCATCCATCATTCACAAGCATCCATTGTCCTTAAAAAAATTCTAATCCTTATATGAGTATATGTAGAGGTGTGTGTATATGTCCCAATGCTAATGCGAAAATCATGCGGTCTACTGATCCAGTTGACCTCCTTTGTGCGATGTATGATTACTTCCATGATTCCAATATGTATGCAGATAATCCTATTATAACATGTAAGTTCTATATGTGTGCACGTCCATTTGTCCAAGTGCAACATCCATATGCTAACTCATCCATTTTCATCCATAAAAGAAAAGAAAATGAACACGCATCCATATGCAGTATGAGAGATTGATTGAGCCGATCTAGTGCTTAATGTGTGTGTAACGTCCACATGCAACCACTAGCAAGCACTTGCATCCACTAGCATCCATCAAACATAACATGTTTCAAACACATGTTTTCGTCCATAGGACTCCTATCTAAAGGTCGAAAACATTAGGGATAAGATATGCTCGATTGACAAAAATAGGCACAGATAAATCTTTGGAAAATGAATTTAAGAACATACCTGAAAAAGGAAAGGGTACGAAGCACGAATTCTATCTTCGGTTTCCCAAGTTGCGTCTTTTAGGTTGTCTCCCCATTGAACCTTTACTCACTTGATTTCTTTGTTGCACATCTTCTTAACTTCCGATTCAAGAATACGGGTAGGGACTCGTCTGACTGTCGCCTCATGTTCCACCTCCACTTCTTCCAACATACTCGGCTCAACGACTTCTGCGGTGTCATGCAGGCACTTCCGCAGATGAGAAACATGAAAAATATTATGAACACCGGACAAATTCTCTGGGAGTTTTACTTTATAGGCCATTTGGCCAATTCTCTCAGTTATGGGAAAGGGTCCCATAAACCTAGGTGCCAACTTCCCTACTGAACCGAAGCGGTCCACATTTCTCAGAGGTGATACTTTGATGAAACTAAGTCTCCCACTTCAAACTCGATGTCGGTTCTCCTCTTGTCTGCATAGGACTTCTGCCTATCTTGAGCTGTTTTTGTTCGCCGCCAAATAAGGTCAATCTTCTCAGACGTCTCCCTAACCATATCAGGCCTAAGTAACAATCATTCTGTAGATTCCCACCAACAAGTTGGAGACCTACAGGTTCGCCCGTACAATGCTTTGAAGAATGCCATACCGATGCTGGCTTGGTAGCTATTATTATAGGCAAACTCTACTAAGGGAAGATGCTCTTCCCAAGTCCTTTCGAAGTCTAGGATGCACAACCTCAGAAGATCTTCTAGATTTCTGTTTACCTTCTCCGTCTGCCATTAGTCTGAGGATGATAAGTGGTGCTCAAACAAAACTGTGTACCCAATGCTGCTTGCAAACTCCTCCAAAATTTGCTAGTAAAGATGGGGTAACGATCGTTCACGATGCTGGAAGGAACTCCGTGGAGACGAACTATATCACGAACATAAATTGTTGCCAACCATGGTGCTGTCCTTTTACTTTTAACTAGAATAAAGTGAGCACTCTTAGTGAGTCTGTCCACTATCACCCAAATACTGGTATTACCTTTCTTCGATCTAGGCAAACCATTTATGAAATCCATAGAGACGCTCCCTCATTTCCACTGGATATCTCCAACAGATGAAGTAATCCACCGGACTTCTTTTGCTCAGCCTTGACTTGCTGGCAAACTAAACATTGAGAAACAAATTCGGACAAGTCCCTCTTCATCCCGGGCCAAAAGAAAACCCTCTTCATATCTCTATACATCTTGTCACCGCTTGGATGTATGGTCTACAATGGTGGGCTTCTTCTAGGATTGCCTTTATCAAGCTTCCAGTTTGAGGAACACAAAGTCTTCCATCTCGTCGTAACCACCCCTTTTCATCTATAGCATACCTACCGAGGTGACTAGAAGTCTCCTCTCTTTTGAGCTTATCATGATGTCTATAATCTATGGGTAACCTTATTGCGGAGCTCCTATCAGCTCCACAAGAGTCGGTCGTATCTCCAAGAATGCAAATAAATCAGGAAAAACTTCGATGGAGGGTCGAAAACCAAAAGCTGATATGAACTCCAAGTTCTTTTTTCCACAAACAGAGGACTCAGGGCCACCCTCTACCTACTTAGTGCGTCTGCCTCCACATTGCACTTGCCGGGGGTGTAAGCAGTCTCAGAATCATATGAAGCTAAGAACTCCATCCACCGTTGTTGCCTTAAGTTGAGATCCTTTTGTGAGAATAGATACTTGAGAGATTTATGGTCGGTGTACAGCTCGAACCTTTCTCCAAGCAAATAATGACGCCATGTCTTTAACGCGAATACTATGGCAGCTAGTTCTAGATTATGGGTGGGATAGTTCTTTTCATGAACCCGCAACTGCCTACCCCCATAACATATTACCTTCCCCTCTTACATTAGAACCGCACCAAGCCCGGTACCACAAGCATCAGTGTAAACAGTAAATATTTTACTTCCATCAGGTAAGGCCAATACTGGGGATGTTGTTAGAGCCCTCTTCAGTTGTTGGAAAGCAACATCATAGTCTATATCCCATGAAAACTCCAAATTATTCTTTGTTAACCTAGTGAGAGGGGTTAATATCTTCGCAAAGTCCTTGATGAACTTCCTATAGTAACCTGCCAACCCAAGGAAGCTTCCCACCTCAGTTGCGTTTTTAGGAATCTACCAATCTTATACTGCAACCACCTTCGTGGGATCTACAACTATCTCTTCTTTAGAGACTACATACCCCAAGAATCTCACTTCCTTTCTCCAAAAGTGGGATCTGGAGAACTTTACTTTAAGCTAATGGTCACGGAGAGTTTTCAAGACTTCTCTCAGATGTTGGGCTTGCCCTTCTTCGTTCTTGGAGAAGATCAAAATATCATCAACGAAGACTATGACAAATTTGTTTAGGATTTCCCAAAACACCCTACTCATTAAATCAACAAAATAGGCTGGTGCATTTGTCAGCCCAAAAGGCATCACTAGCCATTCAAAGAAACCGTCCGGAGTTCTAAAAGCAGTTATATCTATGTTGTCTTCTGCCACCCTCAGCTGATGGAACCCCGTAGCCAAATCTAACCGAGAAGACACCGAGGCACCAACAAGCTAATCAAATAAATCATCAATCCTAAGAAGCGGGTGTCTATTCTTCTTGGTGAGTTTATTAAACTCTCTATAGTCAACACACAAAAGAAGCGAACCATCTGCCTTAGTTGCGAATACTACTGGAGCATCCCATTCGGATATGCTTCGTCTGATAAACCCTTTCTCAAGCAGCTCCCCCACTTGCTTACTCAGCTCCCTCCTTTCCCTTGGAGTCATGTGGCGCACAAGTAATGCAACTGGTTTTGCATTGTCCACCAGATATATACGAAAGTCGATCTCATGCCTTAGAGGAAAAACCCGTACCTCATCAAAAAAATTAGAAAAATCTCGGACTACTGGGACATATTGCAAATCCTCTATAGATGCATCAAGAGATTCTAAGAAACTAAGCATAACAGACCCTTGTGGGTCACAAGAAACTTCGAGGGTGCTCCCATGACAAGTCAGGAGCCTAACAACCCTACTCTCACAATCCAGAACGACCCCATACATAGTAAGCCAGTCCATTCCTAGAATCAACCCATAGCCCATAAACCGAGCACATAAGCATTACATTCAAATTCGACGCCTAACATAGATATTTTCAAACCCCGACAAATCATCGATAAATGAGCCCAACCACCAATGGGGTTTGAAACAACCATGGGATCTATTACGATACTAGTAATTAAGTGCAGAGATTCAACTAAAAAACTAGATATAAACGAGTGTGGAGCACCAAAATCAAAAAGTGTTCTAACTGGATGATTTGAAAGAGAAACTAAACTTTCTATGGAAATCTTTCTACCTCTTTCAGGATCACTGATCGCGAGAGCATGCACCTGCCCTCCAGAAGTTCCAGCTCTTTGACCTTATCCCTGCGGTCCTTGTTTCTTTGGGCACTCTTTAGAGTGGTGTCCAAGCTCTCCACAATTAATGCAAATGATCTTCCTTTTCTTACAATCTTTAACTGGGTGACCTTCCTTCCCACAATGGTGACATTTTCTCTTATCCCTGCCTTTTTCATTCTTCCCTCCTTCCTTCTGCTATCGCTATTGTTGTTGCTGTCGTTGATGCTGCTACTGCCCCTTCTTGGGCCACACCTTCTTATTCTGCGATGACTCCTCAGCTTTCACTTCCTTCTTTTCCCCCTTTTCCTCCTCATGCATTAGAGCCATATCAACAAGCTTTTCAAACATGGCCCCCATTGGAAGATGGGACATAGCTAAACCATGTAGAGGCTCATTTAGTCCTTTAATAAACCACGAGGCATTTTTGTGCGGTGTGTCTACCAATTCTAGCCCAAACCTTGCCAATTGGTTGAGCTTGTTCACATATTTCTTTATAGTAAAATTTCCTTGTTTGAGTGCTAAGAACCTCTCCATCTATATGCTTTTTCTGCTTGGGAAAGAAATTTCATTTCGAACCTCTGTCTAAAGTCTTCCCAAGTCTCTATCGGACGTCCAGCTTGGGTGACTTCCCACCAAAAGGAGGCTTCGTTCTTTAACAACGTAGCAACTAATTGAATTTTCCTTCGGTCCTCCACTTCAAAGATTACGAATAAGTCCTCCGTCTCCTTGAGACAATTCCGAGCTTTTATGAGTGTCTCGTTCCCATATAATGGCTTCCCTCCCATAGCACGGAAGTCCTTGCAGATCTTGGCGAAGTTATCTACTCTTGGAGGGGGAGGAGGAGGAATGACTGGTGCAACTGGGGGAGGATCGTCTCTTTGGCCTTCGGTTGGCGCCGTAGCCTCCAAATACCTATGGAACCATCCGGGTATAGTGACGCCCTCTGGGATATTAGGGAGGTTTTGTTCCCCGGACATGCTAAAAAAAGTAAAAGGAAGAAATTTAGATAAAGGACCGAGGGCTGCCACATATGGCATTTTGGGGAATGTTTTTCAAAACAGACTTTTCTTTTTGAAAATACTTTCTTTTAAAACTCATTTTGAAAATATTTTTCAAAAACTCTTATCTAATCTGGTAACCTTCAGCGTTGATACCGCACCCCACGTCCGTTAATGTCACTCACAAAGGGAATGCATTAAGTTTCGTGAAGCGTTTAGGTAAACAGACACAAAATATTACAAGACAGATATAAATTTTTTTGCAATGGAAATAAACGACTTTATTAATCATCAAAGTACCATGGTCCAAAGCATCATTTGTCTGAAATATAAAAACCCATTACAACATAAAAACCACTGTCTTGTACTTTAGAAATATCAGAGCACATAATAGAAATAAAATTCCCCAATAACAAAGTATTGCCATTGCAACGAGAACAGGAGCTTGATCCATACATATCAACAACTCCAGCAATCAAGCAAAATCATGGTCAAGCCTGAGTGTTTCCTCCCTGAGAACCTTGGGGGAGGGGGGGAGGGGGAGGAGGGAACGGAAGAGAGAAAGAAAAACAAAAGGGGTCAGACATAAAGTCTGGCGAGTCTAGTAACTTTTAGCTAGTAAATAAATAAAGGCAATCATGACAGGCATAAAGTGGATAAGAGAGATCACTATACAAATGGCAGGTGTGACAAGGCAGATAAGGTAAGGTGTATACATGCTTCACTAATAACTACTCTGCACTATTACTAGTATAATTTAAGATGAGATGATCCCTTCCGCTATAAGTTGGTAGACTTAGGGCATACATCCCAGCGTACCCTAACCACTACCCTAATTGATCGGCTTCCTACTCTGTAGATACCCTGTGCTGGTCCCACAGTAGGGGTATCACTTCCCTAAAGTGGCAACCCAAGAGGTGCACAATCATATCTACTGGTGTCACGATCATCTTGTCCCCCTCTACCCGGCCCATGCACACATATGTCCCCGGTCGGTTTGCGCCGTCTACACCACCCGTCACGTTTGGATCTCTTATAATCAATCAGTAAGCGTTCCCCTTCTCCAACTAGTACGGAGTTCCATATTCTGATATCGAATACGGGTAACTGACTGAAATGGGTCCCGCACAATATGATACAAGCTCTCCCCTTTTGTCTTGTATCCCCAATAGGTTTTCCACTGACTATGTATACCGTAAAGGGTGATCTTTAATTACATAGCCCTATACCAGTTATGCTTACCCAAAAAGGGTGATCTTAAATTACATAACTTTATCGGGTTAAGTTTGTGGGCCTATATATATATATATATATATATATATATATATATATATATATTACCCACCTCCTTCAGTTATACTTAACCCACCCATTGTCCAATCCATTTTACTTGACCCTAATTTATGTTCATAATCATACAGTTCTTACGGATTAAATTAGGTTAGGTGGTCCTTTCTCATTACCATGTCCAACTATGGTTATAGTGGGTAGACCTCCCACATTAGGCCTACAACGTGTGGATGCTGGATATGCCGGTCAGGTCCGGGAAGTCTTATTCCACAGTTGGGCCTAACCTCGTGTCTTAGCCCGAGTTGTATTTACATGTAACAACCCGAATTTTTATAACATGTTAATACAAGAATCAAGGCAGAATTAAATTTTAAATTAAGAATAAGTGAAAATAGGTTGCATCGTTGCGTTCGTCTCGAAATTCTACTTGAAAAAGAGTCCGAGTTTGCGAGAATCGGAGTCCGTATGAGGGAGATATGGCCCTCCGAAGTTTCAGGAATTTTCAGAGTTCAAAACAGCTCGAATTCGAATTCAAAATTCGAATTAAAAACCCAGAACAGACTGCGCGAGAAATTTCCCGCCCAGACCTAGGTCGAATGGGGAGTCGATTGGGCAGTCGACCCCCCCGACCAGGTCGATTGGGCAGTCGACCCCCCCCCCCCCGACCAAGTCGACTAGGCAGTCGAACTGGGAGTCGACCTGGTCCCCGAGCCCACTTTTCGGCCTGGGTGCATTCTGATGTTTCTAGTCACGTTTTCTGTCCAGATTCATCTACCTAATCCTATATAAACCCTCTGATGCCTAAACCCTAATTCACTACAACATATCTAGCCACCGTTATGCTACTAAAATCCCTCTTGGTAATGGCCGATGTCTCTAATCTTCTTCTTAAGCTTTCATACGCAATCCAATACAAAGATGAAGACTTCTACAACAAAGGAGATGAATCAACAACTCTACAACGTTTCTACATCGATTTCAGTTCTTAATTCGCTAGCCATGCTATGTAAGTTCTAGTTACTTTTTAGATTAAAATACTTAATTTTAATATGGCTATGGAACAAAGTGTAATTGGATATAAGCATGTTTATCAATTCAGATATATTCCTGTTTACCTTTGAACCTTGAGTTTTGAGACTTGTTCATCTCCATTCTTACGTCTAGTTCATGCTCTATTCAGTTGTTGTAAATCAGTTTCTTAGATTCATGTTGATATTATTATCAAGATCTAATCTTTATGCCTATCATGATGATTTATGTTGTTTTCTCTCTGATCTTGTTTTATTGCAAAATTCTACCTTTCCCCTATTTATTTTCTTTTGATGAACCTAGATCAATTTCGGATCTAGGCCTAAACCACGATTTTGCGTACGATTGAATACAGGGAAATGTATGGGAATATTACCTATTTGGATATATGTGATTGGTGGAATTGATGGCATAACATGAAAATTGGATATATGTGTATTATTGCCATTAATATGAAATTTGATAATTGGGTATTGCCCTTAAAATGGTAATTGCAAGAATTGGGATTTGCATATGTAATTTGGCTAGAACTTGATAGGTGTAAATTGGCATAAATTTGGCACACATATAAAATGGCATTAACCGAACATATGTAAATTTGGTATGAATTAGGCATATGTAAAACGGACATGTAATCTAGAACTTGGGCATACGTTAATTAGGTAAGATTTGTAGTTGAAACACATATGATAATTTATGTCTTGAAAAGGGGCTAATATGAACACGCCTAAGTGGGTTTTGGGTAGTTGGAATGTAATAGCCTTATAGGAGGGATAAATATAAATTGAGATAAGTTGTCTTTAATGGCATAAGATAGATTTTGGTAAAATTGGTATGATTTTGCATACCATTAATTGATGAACATAATTGAGTTAATTATGGACATCGTTAAATTAGGAATTAATTAATAATTTGAATAGGGAAATTATCTAGACTGGGGTAAATGATTATAAGTGATAATCAATGCTTAGGACACGAGGTTGGACTCATTTGTGACGTAAAACTGCCCGGACCCGCCCGACGAATCCAGTAGTCACAAATGGTAGCCCAATGTGAGAGGTCCTAGGCCCAAATTAAAAGCGTAACAGTTGTAAAGACACGAGGTTAGACTCTTTTATGGTGTAAGACTGCCTGGACCCGCCCGGAAAATCCAGCTGCCATAAATGTCAGTCTAATGTGAGAGGTCTTTATAGGGTTACGGCCTTAATGAATTAAGAAATACTTAACCAGATAAACATGTGGTGGGACATGGGGGTTAAGTGGGTGACATGTGGAAATACGAATAGTAATACTTAACCAACATAACATGGTAATTAGACCAGTGGGTGGGTTAGGTAATATGATTAGGCTAATGACACTTAACCAATAAGTTATGAATGGGTGGGTTAAGTAATATGACCAGGCTAATGACACTTAACTGTTGTGACATGAAAGGTTGAGTTAAGTAAATCTAAATTAATGCCTAGGTGGGAATGATAACTTATGGAATAAAGTAAGTTAGGCGGAACAATAGATAATATGAGATAACTTGTGTAATAAGGAAAGATGTGCTTCATTGTAGATTAAGCAATATGTAAAGACAAGAATGAATTTACAATTGAAGGCGACGTAAGCTATATTATAAAAAGGAACAAAACATTGGTTAGGTTGGATAATCCTCTGATTATCAATCTGATGTTGATTCCGGTCTTCGGGGTTGGTATTTAGGGAATTATTCTCTCTCTTCGGTGTGTTTGTATGTTAAGGGGTAGTTGGTTGTAAAGATTGAATGAGAACATGTTATTGTACCATAAAGGGGGTTAATGTATGAATCACAGGAATAACATGTTGTGGGCTTATTAATGGACTTAATATAGTGCAAGTTAAGAATTGAATTAATAAGCAAAGTTGAAGGTTGGTATGAATGGAAATAACCAAGTTAAGTGATAAGACTTATGAGGTAGCACAAGCGCATAATTAATGGATAGACATAGGGTCTAATGGAAGATAAAGCCTGTAACACCCCGTAATTCTGTTAATATTAATATTTACAAATTAAAGAATAAATAATCTCAGACGTGAGAATTGTGGGAAACGGGTTGCGCCGTTGTGTTCATCTCGAAATTCTGGTTGAAATAGAGTCCGAGTTTGCGTGAATTGGACTTCTTATGAAGAAGTTATGGCCATCGGAAGTTTCAGAAAATTCAAAACGGATTTCAGAAAATTTAAAATTTAAAATTCGAAGTCAAACAAGCTAGGCGGGAAATTTCCCGCCCAGCACCCCAGGTCGACTGGGGAGTCGACTGGACAGTCGACACCCGCCCCCCAGGTCGACTCGGGAGTCGACTGGGCAATCGACCTGGGTGTCGACCTGGTCCAGTCGGCTAGGGTTTGGCTGAGCCCAATCTTGAGCTGCTGATGTGTCTTTAGGGCTGAGTTGGCAAATTAAACGGTTCAGTTTAGTTCTGAGTTGATCTGACGGTCTAAATAAATCCTAAACTCTATATATACCTAGGTAGTCTCTCACTCTAATTCACATGAAAAATAGAATAGCCACGGTCATACCGCCGCCATGGAACTCAGTCTAGCCGCCGCCAACTAAGAAGGAAGAAAGCTAATCAAAACCCTAATTCTACTCAACTCTAAAGCAAACCAAGACTCTCTTTTTTCTCTAATTGTGAGTATGATGATCTTAACAAGTTTATTAGCAAACTAATTAGATTAAGATGTGATATGGATCATAAGAAAATGATGTGAATTGTCATATATGTTGTTGTAAACCTTATGCTATCATGTATGTTGTAAATCCTATGTTATGTGATGATGATATCCTATATGTTGTAAATCATGCTATGATGATATTGTATAGGTTGTAATTTTCTATGCTAAGTTGTGATAAATCATACATGTTATAAAGTCATGATGTTATTATCTATGCTAATTAGTTCATGTTAATCAAATCATAATGTTGATATTATTTGGGGCTATGTTGATCTATATGACAAATCACATATGCAACTTTAGATTGATTAGTAAAGATTATGAACATATGACTGTGAAGACCCGCAACTTCCCCGTAAAGGAAAGCGTCGGATAGTTCGAGAACAAACCACAACAGAACGCATACAGAAGAACATTTCATTGTATATTACAACAGTGCATCAGATTACAAGAATATACAGAGCATAAATGAATCTTACACAGAAATATCAGAGATTTAAATTACATTTAAATACATAGCAGCGGAAAATAATACAATACACAACTAGAAGAGATATACGGATACAAAGCTTTCCGGATATCGTTCCAGCTGTAAACCAGGATCCTGTGAATATAAATCTGCAAAACCAAAACTACTAGCTGCCCGTGTCAAAATAAGGGCACCCAGAGTTTAGGTTAAAACAATAAACTCCAGGTCAGTCATGTGACTGGTGTGAGAACTAAAACAGTTATTAATCTTTATTTTAAATCATTAGGTAAATCAAGGGACCACGCCGCATAACACGGAACGGGTTTCCTCCCAAGAATACCAGTGCATAAAACAAACAGCGCAATGCTAAATAAAGAAAAATGAAGCTGCTATAAGACCCAGGTCCTATCACACAATGCAACGCAAGCCGGGGGATAGGGTTTTCCCTTATAACAGCCAAAGAATGCTTGATACGTTTAAATCAAATCATTTGATACTATAGTAAGTGCATAGTGTATAAAACAACTTCAAATCATAAGTATCAATCATAGGCGGCATGGGTACCATATATCATGTCGCCATATATAGGTTTACAAATAAACCGCAAATGTCACGTATTTGGAAATTGGATTTCCATCTATGAACCGAGGCAAAAGATAGTCCCCAACCGATTCGTGACTCTCTAGCCCGAGCCACAGGAACAGCCGCAACTGCCCCTTGGATCGTCAGGGCCGGTCCACACGGAGTGGATTATTATGCCTGAACAATACGTCTCCCCACCCTATGGGGTGTAAGTCTGGTCCGTCAGCCGACCAGAATGCATTCGGCCGAAACCGATATAACCGAGGCGCCTCGCAACAACCACAACCACATAAGTCAAACTCGTCAGGGCGTGTAAAACCACTGACGCCACTTCTAGCTAGAAAGAAACGCATGCCCTCCCTGAGGTCCGTCTCCCGTTTTTGGTTCATACCTGGTGTGAAACACGCGAGGTAAACGTTACACAAAGCTACGCCACAAAGGCCGTGCTTTGATCATCACCACAAGACTTTGCTTTTCAACAGAAGCCTTGATCATTTGCATCTTAGCATGCCACACAGGCAAACCATCCTATGCAACCGATATCAGTCACACAGAATGAAATCCGATGTCAGACACACAGTCCATTTACAAGTCCGTCCTGGGTCTGAACGAAACCGGAGGCACCTAGTACCCCGCATATCCATCGATCTCCAAGTACGTCTGGACGATCACTAACTGTTTCCATCTTCTTGGGTGTACAGCCCAATCAAGATCATCAGTTATCACCCAAACGACGTGAAGACCTCCGGTCTTCGACCATCGTCTTCATCTTCGACTTATCGTCGTATCAGTTATTCAGAATGGGATAAACCCGGTCTTTCCGAATAACTCGCGTATATATTATAAAAGTGTTACACAAACACAACATACGCCTCATTCCAATTCATTAGTCACTAACCGTACATTAATCAAGAGAATAATTCCCCAAATATTAACCCCGAAGGCCGAAACCAACATCAGATCAATATCCAGAAAACCATTCTGCTTAGCTAACCGACAGTTAGTTTCTAAATTTCACATTCATAGGGAAAGGTTCCCATTAATTTTATCCAAGATAAATTCCTGAATTTATTCTTTAATCTATCTTCGAATATCAATTCGAATTAATCGGGATTAACGAACTTTACCGAAGTAATCATTTGTTTTAATTTCCCAATCCCAACCTATTCATCCCATGAAGTAAAACTGGTAATACTTCATATCTAACACCACAGTGTTATCGGTAAATTCAATTACCATTTCACGTTCAAATCTAATTAAAGATTTAACTATCGCCTGGAGCAAAACTGGTGATACTCCATTTTCGATCTTTTCAATCTAATTAAAGATTCATTAAAAACTCCACTCAGTTTTAATCGTTAACTGGGTTAAAGAATCAGTGTCATTTAAAACACGGTTCACGATAAACCCAAAATCACATTCATTAATTATCGGGTTAAAGAACAAGTGTTATCTAAAAACACTGTTCACGATAAACCCAAAAATCAATATCAATTCAATTCCAATTAAATATTATTTAATTGGTACACTTCATTAAATCTAAATAAAAAGATTTAATCTTTTCTCAACTGGGTTCAAGAACAGTGTTAGTGAAGACACCATTCACGACAAACCCAAATCCCATTTGATATTCAATATAAGGCTCTGAATAGAAAATATATCGGCTTATATTCAATATCAAATTCTACGATTAACAAATGTCGTATTGGAAATAACGATATAAATATATATCTTTCAAATTTCCGTAACAACATCCGTATAATCACAAATTCCAACATCGAAATATTCCGAAGACAATTTCGATTCAAATCCACTCCAATGCAATCATTGGAAATTTTGGTTATTTTCAAAACCCTTTTCAAATTCAATTTATCTATTTAAAAATAAATAGAATTATAATTCTAGTTCAAAACTAGTTCATTTCGATAAAAATCTATTTTTATCTTTTCAAACATGGAGTTTTTCATCCCAATTCTTTCTAAATCATTTCTTATGATTTTACACAAATTATTACTATTTTTAATAATTTTATCAAGGCCCGTACAGTCGATTTCCAACAATGGCCATCGAACTGCACTTACAGCGACCTTTTTCGAATTTGATTTGGACGTATCTCCAAATCCAACCGTTAGATTTCAAATTTCTAACATTCATTAGAAAGCTCTTTTCGATACGAACCCAACGGTTCCGGTTTTAGGAGAATCCGACGGTCGGATCTCCCGCAATGTCCGTTTGAAATAAATGGTCGAAATTCACGAACTGCCGCGGCGCGGCGCGTTCTATTCAGGCCATTATATTATATATAAAATATATATAATATATATTTCGTCGATTTCTATTTAAAACGAATTATATAAACAGTTTTAAATTCATTTCAAAATCTATTTCAACTTCCATTTCAATTCAAAGCAAAATTGAATTCTTCTTTATAAATTCGTTTCAAAATTCATTTCTGTTCAATTCAAATTTCAATTCAATTTGAATTCATATTCAATTCAATTCATTTCGAAATCGTTTTCAATTCAATTCATTTCGAAATCGTTTTCAATTCAATTCATTTCGAAATCGCTTTCAATTCAATTCATTTCGAATTCGTTTTCAATTCAATTCATTTCGAAATCGTTTTCAATTCAATTCATTTCGAATTCGTTTTCAATTCAATTCATTTCGAATTCGTTTTCAATTCAATTCATTTCGAAATCGTTTTCAATTCAATTCATTTCGAATTCGTTTTCAATTCAATTCATTTCGAAATCGTTTTCAATTCAATTCATTTCGAAATCGTTTTCATTCAATTCGAAATCGATAAAATCGATATAAATATCGTTCACGTCAAAATGGCGTCAATCTAATCAACACGGCTTCATAAAGTTCTATTTTCAAATATTCTATTTCAAATATTTCTTTTTCAAATATTTCTATTTTAAAACTGGAATGAGGCCCAATCAATTACCATATAAAGTTAATTATATGGATTTTCATACAACACATGTATAATAGCCTTGAAAAATAATCAACCATCAACCAAAGTGCACTACACTGTATAAGCATCAAATATAGATATCTAATGCTTATAACAGCCTGTCAATCAATCGATTGACATATTTAATCAATCAGGATGAGTGAACTTCCAATTTCATCCCAACACCCGTGTGGGGTTTTAAACAATCAAACACATATTTTATTTGTGCAGTTAGGCGATGTGTAAAATTTATCGACCCAATCAACGTCATTCAAATAGGTGTACATAAACAAACCGTCTGGTTTGTAAATGAATATTTATTTATTCACATTCACGTTAAAAATTATATTTTTAACGATAATACATTTTATTCCAACATATGAATTTCTATTCAATTCATTTATTCAATAAAAATGATATTTTTATTTTTCTAACATATTTTAGAAAATTTCGGCGGCATAACGGCACGATACTAGAAACGGGACAAGGCCTAGCCTTATCCCCGGTCTAGTGAAGGCCCACGCCATTCACACATCAATCAAATCAATTCGTTATGCAAACCACAAAGTTTGGAGTAAGAGTCTAACCTAGCCTTACTCCTTCGCCTTATAACGGCGCACGTCTAATCCTAACCAATTTATCGATTCGATTTTTTCACACCACAAACCACATTCAAACCAATATCGCAATCAATCACCAAACAGTCAAACAAACAAGTCCATGGTCTGTGGACGATTGTGTCGGGTGCTACTAAGCACCGTCTGCATCCTAGTATATATATATAACTAGAAAAATAAATTGAAAGGTGAGAAATTCTCACTGATAGCTATCCTAGCTCCACGGCTCTTCATTTGCAGAAGTCCTCGTCGTTTCGCCTTTTTGTCACCTTCGTTGCCCAAGGCCACTATATATATAAAAATTGAATTTTTATTTCAAAGTTCCATATATAAAAATCGAATTTTTAGTTCAAAGTTCAATATATAAAAATCGAATTTTTAGTTCAAAGTTCAATATATAAAAATCGAATTTTTAGTTCAAAGTTCAATATATAAAAATCGAATTTTTAGTTCAAAGTTCAATATATAAAAATCGAATTTTTAGTTCAAAGTTCAATATATAAAAATCGAATTTTTATTTCAAAGTTCAATATATAAAAATCGAATTTTTATTTCAAAGTTCAATATATAAAAATCGAATTTTTAGTTCAAAGTTCAATATATAAAAATCGAATTTTTATTATGTTATTCAATATATAAAAATCACATTTTATTTCGAAGTTCAATATACAAAAATTCTATTTTCTTTCGAAGTTCAAAACATAAAAACTATATTTTCTTTCGAAGTTCAAAACATAAAAACTATATTTTCTTTCGAAGTTCAAAACATAAAAACTATATTTTCTTTCGAAGTTCAAAACATAAAAACTATATTTTTCTTTCGAAGTTCTATATATAAAAATCTAGTCTTCGCCTTATAAAAAAAATCAAGTCTTTGGTATTCAAACCTTTTTCTAAAAATCAGTTTTCAAATTATATAAAAATCAGTTTTCAAATTATATAAAAATCAGTTTTCAAATTATATAAAAATCAGTTTTCAAATTATATAAAAATCAGTTTTCAAATTATATAAAAATCAGTTTTCAAATTATATAAAAATCAGTTTTCAAATTATATAAAAATCAGTTTTCAAACTTTAAAATAAAAATCAGTTTTCAAACTTTAAAATAAAAATCAGTTTTCAAACTTTAAAATCGAAATTAAAATAAAAACAAAATACATTAAAATACTTACAGTATTTTGAAGAGGGGGGGGGGGGCGCTGCGCATTGCGGTTGAGGCTAGGGTTTGGCGGGGGTGTTGTGGCGTCGACTTGGGCTGGAGTGGTCGGAGGGGCCTCGCGATAGGGGGGGGCTTCGTCGTCGATGCTGTTCTCGATGGATGGAAGAGGAGGCGGAGGAAAGGGGAAGCAGGGGGGCGCGCGCCTCCTGGCGGCGGCGATCTGGTAGAGGGGGGTGGCGACTGGAGGTTTGTAGAGGGGGGCGGCGATCTGGTAAAGCGGGTTTTTTTTTTTTTTTTTTTCTTTTCCTTTCTGAAAGTAAACGAGAAAAGGGGGGGCCAGAGTGTTTTAAGGAGGGAAGAAAATTTTTTTTTATTATATTTATTTATTTATTAATTATTTAATTTGCAAAGAGTTGACTTTTACTAATGACCCCTAAACGAGGCCCACCGCCTGTCGCCCATAGCGTTTTACCCCCATTCCGAACACAATGGGATATGTATCGCAGGTTGATTCGATCGTTACAATCAGTTTCCTTTAAATTTACATTTAAATCACTATATTGAATTTTAAACGTACGTTTCAAATTACCGGGGCCACATACTAACTCGAAAAAATCCCGAAAAATATTTTCTAGCTTCGTATTGACGATACAGTCCTAACAAAACTAGTTTCGTCGAATTCTGAGACCGTTAGAAAAATGGCCAATTTCCAGTCGATTAAAATCAACTGAAACTGGTCAAACGCGTTTTCCTTTGCCACTCTCACATATTGATTCGAAAAATTATGAAATTTGGAATCTAGCAATAACTTCACATCCCGGACCCAACAAAACTGGTTTCGTCGAAATCCGAGGTCGTTTGCAAAATTGCTATTTTTAAGGGCCTTATATATATAAAAATATATATAAATTCCACAGCGACTATTTCTAATTTTAAACTGGACATATCTTATCATTTCTAAAATGAAATCTCAGTTTGTTAACTTCGTTACAAAGATATAGTTATACAGATTCAAATATTTCTTGTTTCGTTCAATTCTGACTTATATTGAATTCTGTATATTCATTTGAAATTAGAAATCGAATTTTCGAACTACCGCGCCATTTTCAATTCCTTTTATAATTATATATAACTATTATATATTCTAACGACGACGCGTATAATATATACGATCGAATTCTATTCAAAATAAATTTTTCGTCGATATTATTTAAAATAATTCATTTTAAATAATCAAAATTCGCTAAAATTGCCAAAATAAAAATTTTAAACTGGCCCAGATTTTCCGGGTTGTTACAATCTCCCCCACTTAAAACTTTTCGTCCCCGAAAAGGAACAAAGTCGAAAGTGGTTTGATTATTCAGCTCTACATTCGATCTGGCTTCCATTCTCTAACTTTTTAGTTTCTGAGAATTTTCAAAATTTCAAAAATTTGGCTAACACCCTAAATTTTCGAAAAATTTCGCCATAACCTCCCCTGCAATGGGAGCATCGGGGAATTTCAAATAGCTTCCCCGGTCCTTCAGATCTCAAAAAGAAAAAGAAAAAGCCAAGCGGCTAGCCAATAGGCTCACAAAATCATCATCACCCAAACAAAACAGGAAATTATGTAGTAAACATGTACCTATTTGTCGGGCAAACAAATTTTATTCTCTGGCTCTAGCCTCCTTGCTATGACCTATTCAATGATATACATGTATATGCAAGCAAATGCGACCAATTTTCAATACAGTTCAACATTTGATTCAATTAGGCTAAATGATTCAAAATTAGCAAACAAATGAACAAACAACACAAACATCAATCAATTAGTGAATTTAAAGTTTCAAATTCATAATTTTGATATATATATTGAAAATCTTGTTTTTGATGCCAATTCACAACAAAGTGTTCTAGCTATATAAGATTTGGTTCTCACACCAGTCTAATGGAAATATATAGATATCACACCTTCGAAACACGAATATAAATACTGATGATGTGGCCACATCATCAGAATTATCCCCGGGTGTCTAGAATGTGACTCTATATCTATCCAGTATATTAAAATTTCAAATATACGTGGATCAGACGTATACGCAAAATCTTTATATACTGGATTGTCCAACTCAATATAAATAGATAATCAAATACGAATAATTGATTTAAATTTTCTAAACAAAAATTGTTTTCATTTGAAAAATATACTCTTCACACTCGTTCTAGGATACTACTGATCCCATCTCTAACGAGTCATTCTAATTGGATATTACTAATCCAATATCTGATGAATTCTTTCGTACGGTTCTAATGTGTCTTGTTCTCTGCTTTGTAAACCAAAGCTCTGATACCAACTGTGAAGACCCGCAACTTCCCCGTAAAGGAAAGCGTCGGATAGTTCGAGAACAAACCACAACAGAACGCATACAGAAGAACATTTCATTGTATATTACAACAGTGCATCAGATTACAAGAATATACAGAGCATAAATGAATCTTACACAGAAATATCAGAGATTTAAATTACATTTAAATACATAGCAGCGGAAAATAATACAATACACAACTAGAAGAGATATACGGATACAAAGCTTTCCGGATATCGTTCCAGCTGTAAACCAGGATCCTGTGAATATAAATCTGCAAAACCAAAACTACTAGCTGCCCGTGTCAAAATAAGGGCACCCAGAGTTTAGGTTAAAACAATAAACTCCAGGTCAGTCATGTGACTGGTGTGAGAACTAAAACAGTTATTAATCTTTATTTTAAATCATTAGGTAAATCAAGGGACCACGCCGCATAACACGGAACGGGTTTCCTCCCAAGAATACCAGTGCATAAAACAAACAGCGCAATGCTAAATAAAGAAAAATGAAGCTGCTATAAGACCCAGGTCCTATCACACAATGCAACGCAAGCCGGGGGATAGGGTTTTCCCTTATAACAGCCAAAGAATGCTTGATACGTTTAAATCAAATCATTTGATACTATAGTAAGTGCATAGTGTATAAAACAACTTCAAATCATAAGTATCAATCATAGGCGGCATGGGTACCATATATCATGTCGCCATATATAGGTTTACAAATAAACCGCAAATGTCACGTATTTGGAAATTGGATTTCCATCTATGAACCGAGGCAAAAGATAGTCCCCAACCGATTCGTGACTCTCTAGCCCGAGCCACAGGAACAGCCGCAACTGCCCCTTGGATTGTCAGGGCCGGTCCACACGGAGTGGATTATTATGCCTGAACAATACGTCTCCCCACCCTATGGGGTGTAAGTCTGGTCCGTCAGCCGACCAGAATGCATTCGGCCGAAACCGATATAACCGAGGCGCCTCGCAACAACCACAACCACATAAGTCAAACTCGTCAGGGCGTGTAAAACCACTGACGCCACTTCTAGCTAGAAAGAAACGCATGCCCTCCCTGAGGTCCGTCTCCCGTTTTTGGTTCATACCTGGTGTGAAACACGCGAGGTAAACGTTACACAAAGCTACGCCACAAAGGCCGTGCTTTGATCATCACCACAAGACTTTGCTTTTCAACAGAAGCCTTGATCATTTGCATCTTAGCATGCCACACAGGCAAACCATCCTATGCAACCGATATCAGTCACACAGAATGAAATCCGATGTCAGACACACAGTCCATTTACAAGTCCGTCCTGGGTCTGAACGAAACCGGAGGCACCTAGTACCCCGCATATCCATCGATCTCCAAGTACGTCTGGACGATCACTAACTGTTTCCATCTTCTTGGGTGTACAGCCCAATCAAGATCATCAGTTATCACCCAAACGACGTGAAGACCTCCGGTCTTCGACCATCGTCTTCATCTTCGACTTATCGTCGTATCAGTTATTCAGAATGGGATAAACCCGGTCTTTCCGAATAACTCGCGTATATATTATAAAAGTGTTACACAAACACAACATACGCCTCATTCCAATTCATTAGTCACTAACCGTACATTAATCAAGAGAATAATTCCCCAAATATTAACCCCGAAGGCCGAAACCAACATCAGATCAATATCCAGAAAACCATTCTGCTTAGCTAACCGACAGTTAGTTTCTAAATTTCACATTCATAGGGAAAGGTTCCCATTAATTTTATCCAAGATAAATTCCTGAATTTATTCTTTAATCTATCTTCGAATATCAATTCGAATTAATCGGGATTAACGAACTTTACCGAAGTAATCATTTGTTTTAATTTCCCAATCCCAACCTATTCATCCCATGAAGTAAAACTGGTAATACTTCATATCTAACACCACAGTGTTATCGGTAAATTCAATTACCATTTCACGTTCAAATCTAATTAAAGATTTAACTATCGCCTGGAGCAAAACTGGTGATACTCCATTTTCGATCTTTTCAATCTAATTAAAGATTCATTAAAAACTCCACTCAGTTTTAATCGTTAACTGGGTTAAAGAATCAGTGTCATTTAAAACACGGTTCACGATAAACCCAAAATCACATTCATTAATTATCGGGTTAAAGAACAAGTGTTATCTAAAAACACTGTTCACGATAAACCCAAAAATCAATATCAATTCAATTCCAATTAAATATTATTTAATTGGTACACTTCATTAAATCTAAATAAAAAGATTTAATCTTTTCTCAACTGGGTTCAAGAACAGTGTTAGTGAAGACACCATTCACGACAAACCCAAATCCCATTTGATATTCAATATAAGGCTCTGAATAGAAAATATATCGGCTTATATTCAATATCAAATTCTACGATTAACAAATGTCGTATTGGAAATAACGATATAAATATATATCTTTCAAATTTCCGTAACAACATCCGTATAATCACAAATTCCAACATCGAAATATTCCGAAGACAATTTCGATTCAAATCCACTCCAATGCAATCATTGGAAATTTTGGTTATTTTCAAAACCCTTTTCAAATTCAATTTATCTATTTAAAAATAAATAGAATTATAATTCTAGTTCAAAACTAGTTCATTTCGATAAAAATCTATTTTTATCTTTTCAAACATGGAGTTTTTCATCCCAATTCTTTCTAAATCATTTCTTATGATTTTACACAAATTATTACTATTTTTAATAATTTTATCAAGGCCCGTACAGTCGATTTCCAACAATGGCCATCGAACTGCACTTACAGCGACCTTTTTCGAATTTGATTTGGACGTATCTCCAAATCCAACCGTTAGATTTCAAATTTCTAACATTCATTAGAAAGCTCTTTTCGATACGAACCCAACGGTTCCGGTTTTAGGAGAATCCGACGGTCGGATCTCCCGCAATGTCCGTTTGAAATAAATGGTCGAAATTCACGAACTGCCGCGGCGCGGCGCGTTCTATTCAGGCCATTATATTATATATAAAATATATATAATATATATTTCGTCGATTTCTATTTAAAACGAATTATATAAACAGTTTTAAATTCATTTCAAAATCTATTTCAACTTCCATTTCAATTCAAAGCAAAATTGAATTCTTCTTTATAAATTCGTTTCAAAATTCATTTCTGTTCAATTCAAATTTCAATTCAATTTGAATTCATATTCAATTCAATTCATTTCGAAATCGTTTTCAATTCAATTCATTTCGAAATCGTTTTCAATTCAATTCATTTCGAAATCGCTTTCAATTCAATTCATTTCGAATTCGTTTTCAATTCAATTCATTTCGAAATCGTTTTCAATTCAATTCATTTCGAATTCGTTTTCAATTCAATTCATTTCGAATTCGTTTTCAATTCAATTCATTTCGAAATCGTTTTCAATTCAATTCATTTTGAATTCGTTGTCAATTCAATTCATTTCGAAATCGTTTTCAATTCAATTCATTTCGAAATCGTTTTCAATTCAATTCGAAATCGATAAAATCGATATAAATATCGTTCACGTCAAAATGGCGTCAATCTAATCAACACGGCTTCATAAAGTTCTATTTTCAAATATTCTATTTCAAATATTTCTTTTTCAAATATTTCTATTTTAAAACTGGAATGAGGCCCAATCAATTACCATATAAAGTTAATTATATGGATTTTCATACAACACATGTATAATAGCCTTGAAAAATAATCAACCATCAACCAAAGTGCACTACACTGTATAAGCATCAAATATAGATATCTAATGCTTATAACAGCCTGTCAATCAATCGATTGACATATTTAATCAATCAGGATGAGTGAACTTCCAATTTCATCCCAACACCCGTGTGGGGTTTTAAACAATCAAACACATATTTTATTTGTGCAGTTAGGCGATGTGTAAAATTTATCGACCCAATCAACGTCATTCAAATAGGTGTACATAAACAAACCGTCTGGTTTGTAAATGAATATTTATTTATTCACATTCACGTTAAAAATTATATTTTTAATGATAATACATTTTATTCCAACATATGAATTTCTATTCAATTCATTTATTCAATAAAAATGATATTTTTATTTTTCTAACATATTTTAGAAAATTTCGGCGGCATAACGGCACGATACTAGAAACGGGACAAGGCCTAGCCTTATCCCCGGTCTAGTGAAGGCCCACGCCATTCACACATCAATCAAATCAATTCGTTATGCAAACCACAAAATTTGGAGTAAGAGTCTAACCTAGCCTTACTCCTTCGCCTTATAACGGCGCACGTCTAATCCTAACCAATTTATCGATTCGATTTTTTCACACCACAAACCACATTCAAACCAATATCGCAATCAATCACCAAACAGTCAAACAAACAAGTCCATGGTCTGTGGACGATTGTGTCGGGTGCTACTAAGCACCGTCTGCATCCTAGTATATATATATAACTAGAAAAATAAATTGAAAGGTGAGAAATTCTCACTGATAGCTATCCTAGCTCCACGGCTCTTCATTTGCAGAAGTCCTCGTCGTTTCGCCTTTTTGTCACCTTCGTTGCCCAAGGCCACTATATATATAAAAATTGAATTTTTATTTCAAAGTTCCATATATAAAAATCGAATTTTTAGTTCAAAGTTCAATATATAAAAATCGAATTTTTAGTTCAAAGTTCAATATATAAAAATCGAATTTTTAGTTCAAAGTTCAATATATAAAAATCGAATTTTTAGTTCAAAGTTCAATATATAAAAATCGAATTTTTAGTTCAAAGTTCAATATATAAAAATCGAATTTTTATTTCAAAGTTCAATATATAAAAATCGAATTTTTATTTCAAAGTTCAATATATAAAAATCGAATTTTTAGTTCAAAGTTCAATATATAAAAATCGAATTTTTATTATGTTATTCAATATATAAAAATCACATTTTATTTCGAAGTTCAATATACAAAAATTCTATTTTCTTTCGAAGTTCAAAACATAAAAACTATATTTTCTTTCGAAGTTCAAAACATAAAAACTATATTTTCTTTCGAAGTTCAAAACATAAAAACTATATTTTCTTTCGAAGTTCAAAACATAAAAACTATATTTTTCTTTCGAAGTTCTATATATAAAAATCTAGTCTTCGCCTTATAAAAAAAATCAAGTCTTTGGTATTCAAACCTTTTTCTAAAAATCAGTTTTCAAATTATATAAAAATCAGTTTTCAAATTATATAAAAATCAGTTTTCAAATTATATAAAAATCAGTTTTCAAATTATATAAAAATCAGTTTTCAAATTATATAAAAATCAGTTTTCAAACTTTAAAATAAAAATCAGTTTTCAAACTTTAAAATAAAAATCAGTTTTCAAACTTTAAAATCGAAATTAAAATAAAAACAAAATACATTAAAATACTTACAGTATTTTGAAGAGGGGGGGGGGGGGGGGGCGCTGCGCATTGCGGTTGAGGCTAGGGTTTGGCGGGGGTGTTGTGGCGTCGACTTGGGCTGGAGTGGTCGGAGGGGCCTCGCGATAGGGGGGGGCTTCGTCGTCGATGCTGTTCTCGATGGATGGAAGAGGAGGCGGAGGAAAGGGGAAGCAGGGGGGCGCGCGCCTCCTGGCGGCGGCGATCTGGTAGAGGGGGGTGGCGACTGGAGGTTTGTAGAGGGGGGCGGCGATCTGGTAAAGCGGGTTTTTTTTTTTTTTTTTTTTTCTTTTCCTTTCTGAAAGTAAACGAGAAAAGGGGGGGGGGGCCCAGAGTGTTTTAAGGAGGGAAGAAAATTTTTTTTTATTATATTTATTTATTTATTAATTATTTAATTTGCAAAGAGTTGACTTTTACTAATGACCCCTAAACGAGGCCCACCGCCTGTCGCCCATAGCGTTTTACCCCCATTCCGAACACAATGGGATATGTATCGCAGGTTGATTCGATCGTTACAATCAGTTTCCTTTAAATTTACATTTAAATCACTATATTGAATTTTAAACGTACGTTTCAAATTACCGGGGCCACATACTAACTCGAAAAAATCCCGAAAAATATTTTCTAGCTTCGTATTGACGATACGGTCCTAACAAAACTAGTTTCGTCGAATTCTGAGACCGTTAGAAAAATGGCCAATTTCCAGTCGATTAAAATCAACTGAAACTGGTCAAACGCGTTTTCCTTTGCCACTCTCACATATTGATTCGAAAAATTATGAAATTTGGAATCTAGCAATAACTTCACATCCCGGACCCAACAAAACTGGTTTCGTCGAAATCCGAGGTCGTTTGCAAAATTGCTATTTTTAAGGGCCTTATATATATAAAAATATATATAAATTCCACAGCGACTATTTCTAATTTTAAACTGGACATATCTTATCATTTCTAAAATGAAATCTCAGTTTGTTAACTTCGTTACAAAGATATAGTTATACAGATTCAAATATTTCTTGTTTCGTTCAATTCTGACTTATATTGAATTCTGTATATTCATTTGAAATTAGAAATCGAATTTTCGAACTACCGCGCCATTTTCAATTCCTTTTATAATTATATATATAACTATTATATATTCTAACGACGACGCGTATAATATATACGATCGAATTCTATTCAAAATAAATTTTTCGTCGATATTATTTAAAATAATTCATTTTAAATAATCAAAATTCGCTAAAATTGCCAAAATAAAAATTTTAAACTGGCCCAGATTTTCCGGGTTGTTACAATGCCATGACATCTATTTAGATCTAGAATTGTGCTATGACATGTGTGAGTTCTATGTGTTAGATGCTAGTTTACACCATCATTATGTTGCATAAACCACATATGCAAGTTTAGACATGAATTTGGATTATGATCATATTATGTAAATTGGGACATTTTACCAAACAAGTTGACACCTTTAGATCCATGACATATGTAGCTTTATGCAAGTTGTAGTTTTTGCCTATGCAAGTTTAGGTGTTGTACATCTATCACACATGCAAGTTTCACCCCTATTATGATTAGATCTATTTTATTTGTCTATATGTTGTGATAATTTATCTTTGTGCTATGAGTTAGACTATTCGAGTCTAACATATATTTTGCGTTGAATAAGCGAACGTATAACGTGGGGTAGGGGTAATATTAAGGATTTAATATGAAGAAGTTGGGGTGCAATTGATATGATTTTGCATGCCATGAATGGATGGCCATAATTGAGTCAATTATGGACATCATTAAAATTGGCATTAATTAATTATTTGAATATGGAATTATTAAAACTGGGGTAAAAGATTGTAAGTGTTAATCAATGCTTAGGACACGAGGTTGGACTCGTTTGTGACCTAAAACTGCCCGGACCTGCCCGGCAAATCCAGCAGTCACAAATGTCAGCCCAATGTGAGAGGTCCTAGGCCCAAATTAAAGCATAACAGTTGTAAAGACACGAGGTTAGACTATTTTATGGTGTAAGACTGCCCGGACCCGCCCGGCAAATCCAGCTGCCATAAATGCCAGTCTAATGTGAGAGGTCTTTATGAGGTTATGGCCTGAATGAATTAAGAAATACTTAACCAGATAAACATGTAAGGTGGGACATAGGGGTTAAGTAGGTGCCTTGGGTGGCATGAGGAATCTAGTGGGTGCCTTTAGTGGCATTTGAAATACGATTAGTAGGACTTAACCAAACATACATGTAAATGAACATGACTAAGAGGGTTAAGTGGGATATACTAGTGGGGACAAGCTTAGGTGGATAGCTTGTGGGGGCCCATTTCAACCAGTAACCCAAACGTATCTTTGTGGGCTCGACCCAAGTCGAGGACGGGACACGCATACTAGGCTTGACTATAAGAGGCCAATACGGGGTAGCGGTGGCAACGCAAGTCCAACGGGTTTCATATGCGTGTGTGGACCCGGGCTGGTAGGTAAGACGTTGTTGCATCGTGTAGGTATAAGCCGTGCATTCTCAAGTTGTATCGGGTTGCCACTTTAGGGGAGTGATACACCCCACTGTGGGGCCAACACGGGTATCTACGAGTAAGGAGCCGATCGAAAGTGGGTAATGGGGTACACCTAGTGGAGATAGGGGCAAGCGGCACCTATGTAGTCAGCTAGGGGTACGCAAGGCTATTTATATTATTTCTAAGTGAAGCAAGCGGGAACAACTTTGAGGGTGACTGGTGTGGTGCAGTGTAGTCATTATTCATTAGTAATTAGGTGTGCCTTTAACGTTAACTTTATCTGCTCTTCCATACCTAATAGTTCATAGACATTTCCTTGTTTTCCAGCTTATGCCTTAGTCTAGTTATTTTGACAATAGTATTGTTAGAATTATCATACTCGCCAGACTTTATGTCTGACCCCCTCCATTTCTATCTTTTTCCCCCTCCAGGTCCTCAGGGTGAGCCCAGCTCTAGTGGAGCTTGATTGGATTGCTTTATCTCTCTTTTGGAAAGCCTGGACCGCTGAAGTAAAGTCCAGCTTGTTATCTTCTTCAATGGCTATTTATGTAATGGGGTTATGTATTTTGTTTTATCAAGATGGATATTGTACTTTACTCTGATTTATGGTTTTATGATGTAACAAACATGTTTAATTTCCGCTGCAATAAAATAAAGTTTTAGATTTCCAAGTACTACTTATTATCTGTCTTGTTGTAATTTTTCTGTTCTATATTCACTTAAAACCTCCATGGAAGTTAATGCATTCCCTTTGAGAGTGACATTAATGGACGTGGGGTGTTACACGTGGTATCAGAGTTTAAGGTTACCAGAACAGATAAAATTTTTAGAAAAACTATTTTTCTAAAGTATTTTTGGAAGAAGTATTTTCAAAAACATGTCTTAATGAGTTATTTTAAGAGGAAAGTTTTTAAGAAAAACATAATCCCCAATAGCCATATATCTTTATCTTTCGAATTCTCCATTTTGAATCTTTCCTTTTTCGTTTCAGCATGGCTGAAGATCTTAACCTTCCGGATGGTGTAACGATACCAGGATGGTATAGGAGGTTATTAGAGGCAAGGGCCGCTGCAGGTCCAGCCAATGTTCCTCCACCACCAGTTGCACCCGCTCCTCCTCCTCCTCGCGCTGATACTTTTGCAAAGACGTGCAAGGAATTTAAGGCTATGGGTGGAAAACCTTTTCAAGGGTCAGAAATGTTTGTGGAAGCTAGAGATTGGCCTAAGGAGGTGGAAGAATTGCTAGAAATCTTTGAAGTAGAAGAAGGGAGGAAAGTCAAATTAGCAGCTTGGTTAATGAAGGGAGAGGCCTCATTTTGGTGGGAGATCACTAATGGGGAGCGTCCTATTGATTCTTGGGCGGATTTCAGACGTAGGTTTGAGGCAAAGTTTCTCTCAAGGGCAGAAGAGAATCTATATATGGAAAGGTTCTTGACATTTAAGCAAGGAATCTCATCAGTGAAAGAATATGTCAACAAATTTAATCAGTTAGCAAGGTTTGGCTTGGACTTAGTGAACACGCCGGAGAAGAAGGCTTCGAGGTTCGTTAATGGATTGAATGAACCGTTGCAAGGGTTGGCTATGACCCACATCCCTATGGGGGCCACCTTTGAGAAGCTAGTAGACATGGCACTCATGCACGAGGAGAAAGGCGCAAATGCTAATAAGGCATCCGAGAAGAAAGGGGATCAGAAGAAACCACAACAGCAAAACAAGAAGGGTGGTAAAGACAATAATGGCAAGGGAAAGAAGAAATGCTTTAACTGTGGGACACCAGGCCATCTCAGCAAGGATTGTAGAAAGAAAAAGAAGACTGGTTGTTTTCACTGTGGTGAAGCGGGACATCTAGTGAAGGACTGCCCAAAGAAGGGGCAGAGGGCAGGGTCTACCTCGGGAGGACAGGTGCAGGCTCTTATGGCACCAGGGCAGGCAAGGGGACAAGTTCAGGCTCTCGCGGTCCCACCGCTGCAAGAACGAGGTAGAACCATTTATGTTGAAAGCTTAGTTTTTCTGTTTGATCATCCTGTCCGTACCTTATTTGATTCGGGCGCATCGCATTCGTTTATCTCTACGTCATTAGTTGAATCACTGCACTTAAACACCAGTTTAGTAGAGGATCCCTTAGTTGTTTCGAATCCAATTGGGGGATCAGCTTATTTGTCCATGATGTGTTTGGATTTGAAAATTTCTATACTTAGCGTTGAGTTTAGATGTGATGCTTATGTTTTGGGCTTCACGAGCTATGGGCTAATTTTAGGAATGGATTGGTTATCCAGAAATGGGGCCGTTCTTGATTGTAAAAGGAGAGTAGTTAGGCTCATGACTCGCCTTGGCAACACTCTCGAAATCTTTTGTAATCCCATAAATTCCGTTATGCTAAGTTATCTAGAATCGCTTGACGCGTCTGTGGAGAATCTACGGTCTGTTAGAGTGGTCCGACAATACTCGGATGTGTTTGAGGAGGTGAAGGGCTTACCTCCGAAGCGGGAGATAGATTTTCGAATATATCTTGTGGATAATGCAAATCCAGTATCTTTGCCCATACGCAACATGGCTCCTCGTGAAAGGAGGGAACTCAATAAGCAAGTGAAGGAGTTGCTTGAGAAGGGGTTCATAAGATGAAGTATATCGGAGTGGGGTGCTCCAGTAAGTATTTGCCACGAAGGCGGATGGGTCCCTTAGACTTTGTGTGGAATATAGAGAACTTAATAAGCTTACTAAGAAGAACAGACACCCACTACCGAGGATTGACGATCTCTTCGATCAGCTAGTTGGCGCCTCAGTGTTTTCGCGGTTGGACTTAGCCACTGGATTCCATCAGTTGAGAGTGGCTGAGGATAGCACAGACAAGACTGCATTTAGGACTCTGGACAGTTTCTATGAATGGCTAGTGATGCCCTTCGGTTTGACAAACGCCCCCGCATACTTTGTTGATTTGATGAGTAGGGTGTTTAGGGAGTACCTTAATAAATTTGTGGTAGTCTTTGTAGACGACATCTCGATCTTTTCTAAGGATGAAGAAGAGCATGCCCTACATCTTAGGGAAGTGTTGGAGACCCTACGAGCGCATAATCTTAAAGCTAAAATTTCTAAGTGTCACTTCTGGAGGAAGGAAGTACGATTCTTAGGGCACGTGGTTTCCAAAGAAGGGATAGCCGTGGATACCGCGAAGGTGGTGGCCATCCAAGATTGGAAGGTCCCTAAAAATGCTACCGAAGTAAGAAGTTTCTTGGGGTTGGCTAGCTACTATAGGAAGTTTATTAAAGACTTCGCAAAGATATCAGATCTATTAACACGCTTGATGAAGAAGAACCTAGTTTTCACATGGGACGTAGATTGTGATGATGCGTTCCAACGTTTGAAGAGAGCTTTGACTTCAGCCCCAGTCTTAGTGCTGCCAGACGGGAGTAAGCCATTTACTGTTTATACTGATGCTTGTGGGACAGGACTAGGCGCAGTCTTAATGCAAGAGGGTAGGGTAATAGCCTATGGTGGAAGGCAGTTGAGAGCGCATGAGAAAAATTACCCTACACATGACCTAGAGTTGGCCGCTATTGTTTTCGCGCTTAAGTCTTGGCGTCATTATCTTCTTGGCGAGAAATTCGAATTATTCACTGACCACAAATCTTTAAAATACTTATTCTCTCAGAAGGACTTGAACTTAAGGCAACAAAGGTGGATGGAGTTCTTAGTGTCCTACGACTTCGAAATAGCATATACCCCTGGCAAGGGTAACGTGGTGGCAGATGCCTTAAGTTGGAAAAGGCTGTTCTTGAGTCCGTTGTTTTTTGAACGACGAAACTTAGAATTCATCTCTATGTTTGATTTTAGACCTTCCATTGACTTTGTACCCGGTTTGCTAGCATTCTTGGAGGTTAAACCTACGCTTTTTGGGTGGATTGGTGAGGCACAACGAGACGACCCACAGTTGGTTGAGTTAGTAGAAAAGCTCAAAAGAGGGGAGTCATCAAGCCATCTCCGTAGGTATACCCTAGATGATAAGGGTTGGTTACGTAGGGATATTAGACTTTGTGTACCACGAGACGAGGAGTTGAGGAAGATTATTCTTGATGATGCATATCGTTCGAAGATGACCATTCATCTCGGCGGGGACAAGATGTACAAAGACATGAAGCGAGTTTTCTTTTGGGCCGGTATGAAGAGGGATGTGGCCGAGTATGTCGCTAGATGCTTGGTGTGCCAACAAGTAAAAGCGGAGCAAAAGAAACCCGGTGGGTTGCTTCATCCATTGGAGGTTCCGCTATGGAAGTGGGAGAGTGTCTCGATGGACTTGGTGGATGGATTACCAAGATCAAGGAAGGGTAATACGGGAATTTGGGTTATAGTAGATAGATTTACTAAAAGTGCCCATTTCATTCCCGTGAAGAGTAAGAGGACTGCTCCATGGTTAGCTTCTATATACGTTCGAGAGATAGTTCGTTTGCATGGTGTTCCTTCTAGCATAGTAAGCGACCGTGATCCTATCTTCACTAGTGAATTTTGGAAGAGCTTGCAAGAGGCGGTAGGGACTCAGTTATGTTTGAGCACCGCATATCATCCTCAGACGGACGGCCAAACCGAGAGGGTGAATCGTATTCTAGAGGACCTTTTGAGGCTATGTATCCTAGACTTTGGGGGTACATGGGAAGAGCATCTTCCATTGGTAGAGTTCGCATATAATAATAGCTTTCAGTCCAGCATTGGCATGGCACCTTTCGAAGCTCTTTTTGGACAACCTTGTCGTTCACCTACATGTTGGTGGGAATCTATGGATAAGATCTTACTTGGGCCCGATATGATTAGGGAGACTTCAGAGAAGATCGACTTGATTCGAAGGAGGATGAAAGCAGCACAAGATAGGCAGAAATCTTATGCGGATAAGAGGAGGACAGATCTTGAGTTTGAAGTTGGGGATATGGTCTTTATCAAAGTGTCTCCATTACGGAACGTTGTTCGATTTGGGTCCATTGGGAAATTAGCACCAAGGTTCGTAGGGCCGTTTCCTATTAAGGAGAAGATTGGACAGATGGCGTATAGAGTGGAGTTGCCTGAGAGACTTAGTGGTGTACACGACGTATTCCATGTATCACATTTGAGGAAGTGCCTACACGAGACCGCGGAAGTGGTAGAGCCGAGCTTTCTTAGAGAGGTGGAGATAGAGCGTGATGCGACAATTCGACGAGCTCCTACATGCATTCTTGGGTCAGAGATTAAGAAGCTGAGAAATCGAGAGGTCAGACTAGTCAAAGTACAATGGGGAGATGATGAGAGCAACGCTACTTGGGAGACGGAAGAGAAGATGCGTTCGTTGTACCCTTTTCGTTTTGAGGGTATGTCCTTTAATTTCTCCTTTATCGTTTATCTTGTACTTATCTTAAACCTTTAGAGTATCCTCTCGCTAGTATCCTTGACCTTTAGTTAGGATAATCCTATGGTTGAAACATGTGTTGGAGACATGTTATGTATGATGGATGCAAAGTGGATGCAAGTTTTTGCTAGTGGTTGCTCGTGGACGCATATACACACACGGTTAGGCACTAGATCAGCTCAGTCACTTCGTACTGCATATTGCATATAAATGGCTGTATTTAGTAAAATGGATGTATAATGATTGTATTATCATATGAATGCTACATTCAGATGATGATTGTGCATGCATATAGAGATAATATGTAGCATTAAGGAACTTTTGCATACATAACGGACACATGACACTATCATGATTTGCATTAAGGAGGTCAACTGAATCAGTGGACCGCCTGATTTTGCATTAGATATGGACATATACACACACTGTGCATTTAAACATGAAAGCATTAGAGGTCTATAAGGACAATGGATGCCTGTGTTTGATGGTTGAGTAGATGGACGATTGGATGTTAGGATATACATTCTTCTTGACTTGAAGATTTCGGGGTCGAAATCCTTTAAGGAGGGGAGAATGTAACACCCCGTAATTCTGTTAATATTAATATTTACAAATTATATAATAACTAATCTTAGATGTGAGAATTGTGGGAAACGAGTTGCGCCATTGTGTTCGTCTCGGAATTCTGGTTGAAATAGAATCCGAGTTTGCGTGAATTGGACTTCGTATGAAGAAGTTATGGCCATCGGAAGTTTCGGAAAATTCAAAACAAATTTCATAAAATTTAAAATTCAAAATTCGAAGTCAAACAGGCTAGGCGGGAAATTTCCTGCCCAACACCCCAGGTCGACTGGGGAGTCGACTGGGCAGTCGACACCCCCCAGGTCGACTGGGGAGTCGACTGGGCAGTCGACCTGGGTGTCGACCTGGTCCAGTCGGCTAGGGTTTGGCTGAGCCCAATCTTGAGCTGTTGATGTGTCTTTAGGGCTGAGTTGGCAAATTAAACGGTTCAGTTTAGTTCTGAGTTGATCTGATGGTCTAAATAAATCCTAAACTCTATATATACCTAGGTAGTCTCTCACTCTAATTCACATGAAAAATAGAATAGCCACCGTCATACCGCCGCCATGGAACTCAGTTTAGCCGCCGCCAACTAAGAAGGAAGAAAGCCAATCAAAACCCTAATTCTACTCAACTCTAAAGCCAATCAAGACTCTCTTTCTTCTCTAATTGTGAGTATGATGATCTTAACAAGATTATTAGCAAACTAATTAGATTAAGATGTGATATGGATAATAAGAAAATGACGTGAATTGTCATATATGTTGTTGTAAACCTTATGCTATCATGTATGTTGTAAATCCTATGTTATGTGATGATGATATCCTATATGTTGTAAATCATGCTATGATGATATTGTATAAGTTGTAATTTTCTATGCAAAGTTGTGATAAATCATACATGTTATAAAGTCATGATGTTATTATCTATGCTAATTAGTTCATGTTAATCAAATCATAATGTTGATATTATTTGGGGCTATGTTGATCTATATGACAAATCACATATGCAAGTTTAGATTGATTAGTAAAGATTATGGACATATGCCATGACATCTATTTAGATTTAGAATTGTGCTATGACATGTGTGAGTTCTATGTGTTAGATGCTAGTTTACACCATCATTATGTTGCACAAACCACATATGCAAGTTTAGACATGAATTTGGATTATGATCATATTATGTAAATTGTGACATTTTACCAAACAAGTTGACACATTTAGATCCATGACATATGTAGCTTTATGCAAGTTGTAGTTTTTGCCTATGCAAGTTTAGGTGTTGTACATCTATCACACATGCAAGTTTCACCCCTATTATGATTAGATCTATTTTATTTGTCTATATGTTGTGATAATTTATCTTTGTGCTATGAGTTAGACTATTCGAGTCTAACGTATATTTTGCGTTGAATAAGCGAACATATAACGTGGGGTAGGGGTAATATTAAGGATTTAATATGAAGAAGTTGGGTGCAATTGATATGATTTTGCATGCCATGAATGGATGGCCATAATTGAGTCAATTATGGACATCATTAAAATCGACATTAATTAATAATTTGAATAGGGAATTATTAAAACTGGGGTAAAAGATTGTAAGTGTTAATCAATGCTTAGGACACGAGGTTGGACTCGTTTGTGATGTAAAACTTCCCGGACCCGCCCGGCAAATCTAGTAGTCACAAATGTCAGCCCAATGTGAGAGGTCCTAGGCTCAAATTAAAGCATAACAGTTGTAAAGACACGAGGTTAGACTCTTTTATGGTGTAAGACTGCCCGAACCCGCCCGGCAAATCCAGCTACCATAAATGCCAGTCTAATGTGAGAGGTCTTTATGAGGTTATGGCCGGAATGAATTAAGAAATACTTAACCAGATAGACATGTAAGGTGGGACATGGGGGTTAAGTAGGTGCCTTGGGTGGCATGAGGAATCTAGTGGGTGCCTTTAGTGGCATCTGAAATACGATTAGTAAGACTTAACCAAACAGACATGTAAATGAACATGACTAAGAGGGTTAAGTGGGATATACTAGTGGGGACAAGCTTAGGTGGATAGCTTGTGGGGGCCCATTTCAACCAGTAACCCAAACGTATCTTTGTGGGCTCGACCCAAGTCGAGGACAGGACACGCATACTGGGCTTGACTATAAGAGGCCAAAACGGTGTAGCGGTGGCAACGCAAGTCCAACGGGTTTCATATGCGTGTGTGGACCCGGGCTGGTAGGTAAGACGTTGTTGCATCGTGTAGGTATAAGCCGTGCATTCTCAAGTTGTATCGGGTTGCCACTTTAGGGGAGTGATACACCCCACTGTGGGGCCAGCACGGGTATCTACGAGTAGGGAGCCGATCGAAAGTGGGTAATGGGGTACACCTAGTGGAGATAGGGGCAAGCGGCACCTATGTAGTCATCTAGGGGTACGCAAGGCTATTTATATAATTTCTAAGTGAAGCAAGCGGGATCAACTTTGAGGGTGACTGGTGTGGTGCAGTGTAGTCATTATTCATTAGTAATTAGGTGTGCCTTTAATGTTATCTTTATCTGCTCTTCCATACCCAATAGTTCATAGACATTTCCTTGTTTTCCAGCTTATGCCTTAGTCTAATTATTTTGATAATAGTATTGTTAGAATTATCATACTCGCCAGACTTTATGTCTGACCCCCTCCATTTCTATCTTTTTCCCCTTCCAAGTCCTCAGGGTGGGCCCAGCTCTAGTGGAGCTTGATTGGATTGCTTTATCTCTCTTTTGGAAAGCTTGGACCGCTGAAGTAAAGTCCAGCTTGTTATCTTCTTTAATGGCTATTTATGTAATGGGGTTATGTATTTGGTTTTATCAAGATGGATATTGTACTTGACTCTGATTTATGGTTTTATGATGTAACAAACATGTTTAATTTCCGCTGCAATAAAATAAAGTTTTAGATTTCCAAGTACTACTTATTATCTGTCTTGTTGTAATTTTTCTTTTCTATATTCACTTAAAACCTCCATGGAAGTTAATGCATTCCCTTTGTGAGTGACATTAATGGACGTGGGGTGTTACAAAGCCAAGGCGCTTGGTTAAACCCAGACGTTGGGGGTAATATGAATGACATGTAAAATATAACCTATAAGCACTTAACCAAGATAAAGCATGTATTAAGACATGAGGATGATGTAGGGGTTAAGTGGAGGACATGGGTAACATGTAAGACATAACTGGTGTATACTTAACCAAAATTTAAGCATGTAAGTGGACATGAATAAGAAGGGGTTAAGTAAGAATTACTAGAGGGGACCAAGCATAGGTGGGAAGCTTGTGTCGAGGAAAGGGGACCCATTTAAGACCAGTAGCCCATTACATATCTTTGTGATCTCAACCCAAGTCGAGGACGGGACACACATACTGGGTTTGATTGTAAGAGGTCAAAACGGGTTAAGCGGTGGCAACGCAAGTCCAACGGGGTCATGTGTGTGTGTGGGCCCGGGTTGGTAGGTAAGACGTTGTTGCATCGTGTAGGTATAAGCCGTGCATCTCCATTGTATCGGGTTGCCACTTTGGGGAATGATACACCCCACTGTGTGGCCAGCACGGGTATCTACGAGTTAGTGAGCCGATCGCATGGGGATTGGTGGGTACACCTAGTGGAGATAGGGGCAGGCGGCACCTATGTAGTCAGCTAGGGGTACCTAAGACTAGTATTATGATTTCTAAGTAGTGGGTGGGATCACCTTATTATATAACACGGGCTACTAGTCGGGACACTAGTAGGGGGTAAGGATCCTTGTTACATAGGGCACTAGTTGAAGTACTAGTAGGAATACGAAACATTCCATGTAAGAGACTTGTAAAGATGCTAGTTAGGTGGTGCGGAGCAAATAGATATCACAGAAATCTTTTAATGGCAAAGCAGAGGAATCGTGATATGCTTGATAGGAATCTTACGAAATTATACTTAGTTTATCTTGAATGGGAACCTTGCGATGTTACTTGACAAAAATCACATCATGTTATCCTTAGTTATCTTGCCTGTTGCTTATCTTGTCATCATGCTTATGTTTACTTTCAGTTTACTCATGCCATATTATCTTTACCTATTTTTGTGCTGGAAGTCACTAGGACTTACTCAGTCTTTATGACTGACCCGTTTTGTTTTGCCTCTTTTTCTTCCATCCCCCCCCCCCCCGGTTCACAGGTTGGGAATACAGCTGAGTTCGGATCTTACCAAGCTCCAAGGCTCTTTCATGTATGGCTTGGATTTCTCTTAGCTATGGCTTGCTTTGCTTTATTGGGGAATACTACAGTTTGTTTTTATGCTTCTTTGTTTTTGAGCAAGACAGATATTTTAACTATGTAATTGGGTATTGGAAGTTGATGGGCTTTTCTTGTAAACACTTATATTTAATAAATGATTTGAAGTACTTCCACTTTACTTTCCGCTGTTTTATATATGTCTGTCTTGTAATATTTCTGTTCCAGTACCCATAATGCTCCATTGAAGTTAAGGCATTCCCTTTGTGAGTGACCTTAACGGATGTGGGGTGTTACATTTGGTATTAGAGCAGAAGGTTACCAGACTGGGCAAAAGTTTTCAAAAACCTTCTGAACTAGTTTTCAAAATATTTACAAAGAAGCAAATTTTCAAGAAAATTTTTTTTGATTAAAAGGCATATTCCCCAAAGCCATATGCACTATCTTTTGATTCCCTCTTGAAGTCTCTCCTCTCTCTCTTTTCACCATAGTTTCATAGGCATCCAACATATGTCAGAGGGCAAAGAAGTGCCTAACCTCCATCTGTAGCCGCAGTAGTTCCATCTGCGTCTAATCTTATTTCAAGCTGTGTAGAGTTGTCGTGCTTTGGAGGTAGCTTCGAAGGACTTGTCAACAAGCTATACAAGGATAGTAAGAAAGAGGAAAAAGGTGAAAGGAAAGAGGCCAAAGTGAAAGCATAGTAAAACCCATGACAAGAGAGAGTATCTTTAGTTTGGTGAGAAGGGGCATGTAGTTAAGTATTGTAGGACAAGGACAAGGGCAAATGACAAGATCGTCGAGAGGGAAATTGTATGCTCTCACTACTAGCGTACCTAAGGGAGGTGGTAACGTTTTTGTTAAAGGTTTAGCTTTTCTTTCTATCATCCCGCTAGAACTTTGTTTTTGTACATCGCATCCTTTTAATTCTGCTTCGATAGTTGAGTCTCTGCACCTTAGTACTAGCGTAGTAGAGGATCCCATTTTTGTCTCAAATCCTGTTGGGGAATCGGCTCATTTATTCATGACTTGTTAGGATTTGAGAATGTCTATGCTAATTGTTGAGTTTAGAAGGAATGCTCATGTTTTTGTGAGCTATGGGTTGATTCTAGGGATGAAGTGGTTATCCAATAAGGGTGCCATTCTCGGTTTCGAAAGGAGGGTAGTTAGACTTTTGACTTGCCTCGGTAATACCCTCAAAGTCGCGTGTAACCTTTAGGGTTCTATTAGGATTAGTTACCTAGAATCTCTTGATACATTAGTTGATCCGCTCGAGTAGTGTTCGCCACTAAGGCGGATGGGTCATTTCGCTTATGCATGAGTTGTAGAGAGTCACCTAAGTAAGTACATTGGGAAACATGGTTGACATTATATTATTTTCAAGGGATAATTCATCTATGTGGAATACTTTCTAGTAAGATAACGAGATCCAAGATTTACTAGTGAATTTTGGAGAGCTTGTGTGAAACCATGAGTACGCTGTTATGCGTAAGCCGAGTATACTAAAAGGAGAATAAGTGAAAGTGGAACGAGAGGCAATAGTGAAATGAGTTCCAACTCATATTTTCGAAACAAGAATTAAGAAGCTACGAAATTGTGAAGTTAAAGATGGTCAAAGCACAATGGAGTTAAGCTCAAGGGAATGTGGCTTAGAAGATTGAAGACTATATTCGTGCATTATATCTCTTTTTAAGAGTATATCCTTGATCCCTCTTTTCTTGTAGAGCTTACTTGCATGCTATCTTTTGTGTATATCCTCTCGGTCCTATTCTCAATCCAATTTCTGTTGCAAACCCCATAGGGAGTATGACTCATCTGTTAGTAATACATGTTGGGGCATGAGGGTGTCCGTTGGGTTAATTACACCTTTTGGGTTTTATAGGATATGGGTTAGTTTAGGAAGGAATTTCTTATGACTTAAAAGGAGCCCTTCATGCTTAGTTTCTAAGAAACATATACATTGGTTGGGTTGAGTAATTCTTTGGGTGTCAGTCTTTTGTTGATTTCGGTCTTCGGGGCTGATGCTTAGGGAGTTCTTCTCCTAATCAATATATATATGGCGTAGATTTCCAGTTTTAACGTTGCCTAACGGGCACAAAGTTTTTACTTGCTTCTATCATTCGATTATATCCTTAGATAGGAACAATTGGGTGTAAACATGTGTTTGAGACATGTTATGATTGATGGTTGCAAGTAGTTGCATGTGGTTGCTAGTGGTTGATCGTGGATGCATTTACACACATTAGGCACTAGATCGGCTCAGTCACCTTTCATATTGCATATGCATGAGTGTTTACACTTGTTTATGGATGGAATTGAATGTTTTATCATGTGGATGTTGCATATGGATAGATGTTTGTGCACACATATAGTGTTTATGTGACTAGGACTATTTGCATACATGTTGGTCTCATGGCACTAAACATATTTTGCATCTAGAAGATCAATCAGGCCTGGTCATTTGCATTAGACAAGGAACATATACACACACTTCTTGCATATGTTCATACAGCATTAGAAATTTCTTAAGGACAATGAATGCTTGTTATTGATGATTGATTAGATGGATGATTGGATGGTAGGACACGTTCTTCTTAACTTGAAGATTTCGGGGACGAAATCCTTTAAGGAGGGGAGAATGTAACAACCCGAATTTTTATAAGATTTTAATACAAGAATCAAGGTAGAATTAAATTTTAAAATAAGAATAAGGGAAAACAGATTGCGCTGTTGCGTTCATTTCGAAATTCTGCTTGAAAACAAGTCCGAGTTTGCGAGAATCGGAGTCCGTATGAGGGAGATATGGCCCTCCGAAGTTTTAGGAATTTTCAGAGTTCAAAACAGCTCGAATTCGAATTCAAATTTCGAATTAAAAACCCAGAACAGACTAGGCGGGAAATTTCCCGCCCAGACCCAGGTCGAATGGGGAGTCGACTGGGTAGTCGACCCACCAGTACCCAGGTCGACTGGGGAGTCGACTGGGCAGTCGACCCCCCCGACCAGGTCGATTGGGCAGTCGACCTGGGAGTCGACCTGGTCCCCGAGCACACTTTTGGGCCTGGGTGCATTCTGATGTTTCTAGTCATGTTTTCTATCCAGATTCGTCTACCTAATCCTATATAAACCCCCTGATGCCTAAACCCTAATTCACTACAACATGTCTAGCCACTGTTATGCTACTAAAATCCCTCTTGGTCATGGCCGTTGTCTCTAATCTTCTTCTTAAGCTTTCATACGCAATCCAATACAAAGATGAAGACTTCTACAACAAAGGAGATGAATCAACAACTCTACAACGTTTCTACATCGATTTCAGTTCTTAATTCGCTAGCCATGCTATGTAAGTTCTAGTTACTTTTTAGATTAAAATACTTAATTTTAATATGGCTGTGGAATAAAGTATAATTGGATATAAGCATGTTTATCAATTCAGATCTGTTCCTGTTTACCTTTGAACCTTGAGTTTTGAGACTTGTTCATCTCCATTTTTATGTCTAGTTCATGCTCTATTCAGTCGTTGTAAATCAGTTTCTTGGATTCATGTTGATATTATTATCAAGATCTAATCTTTATGCCTATCATGATGATTTATGTTGTTTTCTCTCTGATATTGTTTTATTGCAAAATTCTACCTTTCCCCTATTTATTTTCTTTTGATGAACCTAGATCAATTTCGGATCTAGGCGTAAACCACGATTTTGCGTACGATTGAATACGGGGAAAAGTATGGGAATATTACCTATTTAGATATATGTGATTGGTGGAATTGATGGCATAACATGAAAATTGGATATATGGGTATTATTGCCATCAATATGAAATTTGATAATTGGTTATTGCCCTTAAAATGGTAATTGCAAGAATTGGGATTTGCATATGTAATTTGGCTAGAACTTGATAGGTGTAAATTGGCATAATTTGGCATACATATAAAATGGCATGAACTGAACATATGTAAATTTGGTATGAATTAGGCATATGTAAAACGGACATGTAATCTAGAACTTGGGCATATGTTAATTAGGTAAGATTTGTAGTTGAAACACATATGATAATTTATGTCTTGAAAAGGGGCTAATATGAACACGCCTAAGTGGGTTTTGGGTAGTTGGAATGTAATAGCCTTAAAGGAGGGATACATATAAATTGAGATAAGTTGCCTTTAATGGCATAAGATAGATTGTGGTAAAATTGGTATGATTTTGCATACCATTAATTGATGAACATAATTGAGTCAATTATGGACATTGTTAAATTAGGAATTAATTAATAATTTGAATAGGGAAATTATCAAGACTGGGGTAAATGATTATAAGTGATAATCAATGCTTAGGACACGAGGTTGGACTCATTTGTGACGTAAAACTGCCCGGACCCGCCCGACGAATCCAGTAGTCACAAATGGTAGCCCAATGTGAGTGGTCCTAGGCACAAATTAAAAGCGTAACATTTGTAAAGACACGAGGTTAGACTCTTTTATGGTGTAAGACTTCCCGGACCCGCCCGGCAAATCCAGCTGCCATAAATTTCAGTCTATTATGAGAGGTCTTTATAGGGTTACGGCCTTAATGAATTAAGAAATACTAAACCAGATAAACATGTGGTGGGACATGGGGTTAAGTGGGTGACATGTGGAAATACGAATAGTAATACTTAACCAACATAACATGGTAATTAGACCAGTGGGTGGGTTAGGTAATATGATTAGGCTAATGACACTTAACCAATAAGTTATGAATGGGTGTGTTAAGTAATATGACCAGGCTAATGACACTTAACTGTTATGACATGAATGGTTGAGTTAAGTAAATTTAATTAATGCCTAGGTGGGAATGATAAATTAATGAATAAAGTAAGTTAGGCGGAACAATAGATAAGATGAGATAACTTATGTAATAAGGAAAGATGTGCTTCATTGTAGAATAAGCAATATGTAAAGACAAGAATGAATTTACAATTGAAGGCGACATAAGTTATATTATAAAAAGGAACAAAACATTGGTTAGGTTGGATAACCCTCAGAGTATCAATCTGATGTTGATTCTGGTCTTCGGGGTTGGTATTTAGGGAATTATTCTCTCTCTCCAGTGCGTTTGTAAGTTAAGGGGTACTTGGTTGTAAAGATTGAATGAGAACATGTTATTGTACCATAAAGGGGGTTAATGTATGAATCATAGGAATAACATGTTGTGGGCTTATTAATGGACTTAATATAATGCAAGTTAAGAATTGAATTAATAAGCAAAGTTGAAGGTTGGTATGAATAGAAATAACCAAGTTAAATGATAAGACTGATGAGGTAGCACAAGCGCATAATTAATGGATAGACATAGGGTCTAATGGCAGATAAAGCCAAGGCGCTTGGTTAAACCCAGACGTCGGGGGTAATATGAATGACATGTAAAATATAACCTATAAGCACTTAACCAAGATAAAGCATGTATTAAGACATGAGGATGATGTAGGGGTTAAGTGGAGGACATGGGTAACATGTAAGACATAATTGGTGTATACTTAACCAAAATTTAAGCATGTAAGTGGACATGAATAAGAAGGGGTTAAGTAAGAATTACTAGAGGGGTCCAAGCATAGGTGGGAAGCTTGTGTCGAGGAAAGGGGACACTTTTCAGACCAGTAGCCCATTACGTATCTTTGTGAGCTCGACCCATGTCGAGGACGGGACACGCATACTGGGTTTGATTGTAAGAGGTCAAAACTGCTTAAGCGGTGGCAATGCATGTCCAACGGGGTCATGTGCGTGTGTGGGCCCGGGCTGGTAGGTAAGACGTTGTTGCATCGTGTAGGTATAAGTCGTGCATCTCCATTGTATCGGGTTGCCACTTTGGGGAATGGTACACCCCACTGTGGGGCCAGCACGGGTATCTACGAGTTAGGGAGCCGATCGCATGGGGATTGGTGAGTACACCTAGTGGAGATAGGGGCAGGCGGCACCTATGTAGTCAGCTAGGGGTACCTAAGACTAGTATTATGATTTCTAAGTAGTGGGTGGGATCACCTTATTATATAACACGGGCTACTTGTCGGGACACTAGTAGGGGGTAAGGATCCTTGTTACATAGGACACTAGTTGAAGTACTAGTAGGAATACGAAACATTCCATGTAAGAGACTTGTAAAGATGCTAGTTAGGTGGTGCAGAGCAAATAGATATCACAGAAATCTTTTAATGGCAAAGCAGAGGAATTGTGATATGCATGATAGGAATCTTACGAAATTATACTTAGTTTATCTTGAATGGGAACCTTGCGATGTTACTTGACAAAAATCACATCATGTTATCCTTAGTTATCTTGCTTGTTGCTTATCTTGTCATCATGCTTATGTTTACTTTCAGTTTACTCATGCCATATTATCTTTACCTATTTTTGTGCTGGAAGTCACTTGGACTTACTCAGTCTTTATGACTTACCCATTTTGTTTCGCCTCTTTTTCTTCCGTCCCCCCCCCCCAGGTTCACAGGTTGGGAATACAGCTGAGTTCGGATCTTACCAAGCTCCAAGGCTCTTTCATGTATGGCTTGGATTTCTCTTAGCTATGGCTTGCTTTGCTTTATTGGGGAATACTACAGTTTGTTTTTATGCTTCTTTGTTTTTGAGCAAGACAGATATTTTAACTATGTAATTGGGTATTGGAAGTTGATGGGCTTTTCTTGTAAACACTTATATTTAATAAATGATTTGAAGTACTTCCACTTTACTTTCCGCTGTTTTATATATGTCTGTCTTGTAATATTTCTGTTCCAGTACCCATAATGCTCCATTGAAGTTAAGGGATTCCCTTTGTGAGTGACCTTAACGGATGTGGGGTGTTACATTACACACTTAGACCTCTCACATTAGGTTCAACATTAGGGGTTGATGGATATGCCAGTCGGGTCCGGGCAGACTTCCGCCACTAATGTAACCTAACCTCGTGTCATAAGTGTTAATATAATTCCTAATTATAGTTGCTAAACATTCCATTTATTAATTAATTTACCAATTAATTAATCTTGCCTTGTTGGGTATTATTGCCCATTCTATCTACAATTTGAATTACTAGTCCAAAAATGTTTATTTCTCAATTATGTCAATATTTACTTTTCCCCCATTTCAAACTAGCGTCCTCACAAAATTGACGGCATGCCTAGACTAAATAATTAGCCTAGCCATAAGCAATGAAAAGGAAAGCTAATAGGGATGTAACACAAGTGATAATTGAATATGATTTGGCATAACATAGATTAACATAGTTATAAGGTTGTCATATGGACTTGTGATAATTTCTATGATGTCAAAGTGAACAAAAATGGGATTTAAACTAATCATTTAAATTTCCAGCAATTCAGATCCAGCATAGTAAGGGTGACACAGTAGCATGTTTAGATCTAAGGATAAATTCGCATGTCCAATTTTATAACATATCCAAATTTATCACAATATGACAAGTGTAAGGTGATCCACATAAAGAACCTGATCTAATCAATGTCATAACTTGTCCAAATTAACATATTCACCTTTTCCATAATGCAATTACAAGTCAAGATCTATATAGGCAACATCATAAATAACAACAATTATTTCAAATCTAGAGAAATAGATCTATCAAGATCTACATAGTTTAAGATTTAATACTGGCATAAATTCATACTTTACAACATGACTAATTCATTGTCTTTCACGATTCACTGTCATTTATTTAAACCTAAAAGTGACTAGAAACTCACAGCGTTAGGTTCAGAGAATTGAGAAAGAATAGATCTGAATTCTGAATTCTGAATTTGATTAGCTAAACCGTTGTTGAAGGACTTGATTCTGTTTCAGTTTGCAACCTGACAGCATATGGCTCCTATGATCTCTAATGAAGAAAAAAGGAGAATAGGGGGCCATATTTATAGCGTAGAACCAATGAATTAGATCCAGAATCAAGTCCAAGTACGCAAAACGAATTCTTCCCAGACCTGCTCGGGGGAGAGGGGGAGGGGGAGGGTCGACACCCTTGTCAACACCCCCTAAGGGGGGTCGACACCCATATCAACACCCCCTGGGGGGGTCGATACCCACGAGCGGGAATTTTCCCGCTTTGCCCGCTTTGGTTGGATTTTGATTTTTGTACTGTTTTAGGTTCTGGAATTATATATATATATATATATATATATATATATATATATATATATATGTTCTTCCTTATGCGTATACAAACTTCTAAGGCTTATAACTTCTCCATACGATATCCAATTTACGCAAACCCGGACTCTATCCCAAGCAGAATTCCGAGACGAACGCAATGGCGCAACCCATTTCCCTTAATTCTTCTTCTAAAAATTATGTATTCTTTAATCTGTTAATTTTAGTATTTTAAAATTACGGGGTGTTATAGGTATCTCAGCGTTGACCTCCTCTTGCGATCGTCGCCATCTCGACCCCCCATCGGCTGCTAAAATCAGTTTGAACCCGTGCTCTTTGAGCTTTGAAATCTCTCAATCCGCTATATAAGAATCGATCATGACTATTAAATAGCTAGATCTTGATCCTCTCTATGATTTTCTCTTTTGAAATGTTGAAATACGTTGCACCGATAAGGATATAATGGTGATTTAAATTTTGAAAAGATCCGGCCTTCGGTTCTTTAGCTGGCGTCTTCTGTTCTGATCGCATAGAAGAAATTCTAGGGTTTGACCCGTTTTGACAATTTATATATATATATTTCTTTAATTAATATTTAATTCCATCTTCAGTTATTAATCGCTCTGAACTCCAAATCCAACCAAAGACTGTCGTTCTTAGCTAAATACCCCCATTTCAAACACAATGGGGTTTGTTTCGTAAGCTAGTTCGACTATTTCGATCAGTTTTTGTCAAAATTTAAAATATAAATCAATATATATTGAATTTCAACGTACATTTTAATTTACTGGGGCAACATACTTACTCCAAAAATTATAGAAAAATAAGTCTAGCTATGTTTTGACGATACGGTCCTAAAAAACTAATTTCATCGAATTTGGAGACCGTTTGAAAAATGGCCATTTTCTGGTCGATCCAATTCAAATTGAATGGACCAAAACACGTTTAAATTTACCACGCCCACATATTAAATCCAAAAATTATGAAATTTGAAACCTGACAATAATTCGACATGCTGAATACAACAAAAGTGGTTTCATCGAAGACGGAGGTCGTTTGCAAAATGACTATTTTTAAGGGCTATATATTATATTAAAATACATATGAATTCCATAGCGACTAATCTAAATTTTGAACTGGACACAACTTTCAATTTATATTATGAAATGTGAACTTTTCACATTTATTAGAAAGATATAACTAAACAGATTCAAATGTTTCTTATTTCGTCCAATTCTGTTTTAAAATGAATTATGTATACTCAATTAAAATAAGAAATCGAATTTTCGAACTACCGCGTCATTTCAGGCTCGTTTTATAATTAAAATAAATTTATAAGTTCTAACTTTGATTTAAATAAATTTTAAATCGTTATTATTTGGAATAAATCATTTTAAATATTCAAAATCCATCAAAATAGCTAAAATAAAAATTTTTAATTGGTTCAAAAAATCCGAGTTGTTACAGGTGGATTCATTTCAGTGATGATGGGTTATGTTACAGAAAGAAGAGTGGGAAAAGGGAGAAAGAAGGGGCCAATGTTTTGAAAGTAATTAGCAGAATAATTAGTTTAATTATTTTTATTATCTTAAGAAATCAATTAATGTATAAACGTTCATATCTTGCTCATATTAGATCGGAATCGATTGAAATAAAATGCGTTGGAGTCGCATTGTCGAGCACAACAACATGGAACCAGAACGAAAATGGAGCTACTTGGAATTTTTGATAAAATTAAACGTCCAGTTTAATTTTATTAAAATAAAATCCTTCAATAAAGAATGACGGAGTGGATCCCAAAGTGAGAACTTCTTCTCACTAAATTATATTTTATCACGTTATTGTATCCATGTATAAAAATATGTTGAATTGTCAATATAGAATTTTATCAGTTTTAATTATTATAAATTGTATACGGTGCCTGTTAGCTCACCTCCCTCGTCCATAGACCATGGACGATTTAATTGACTGTATTCTGTTTTGGTTGTGATGTTATGATGAATAACATATTATAAATAGTGTTAACAATAATGTGGTAATTATAATTAAATTATTAATATTTATTTATAATTTAAACAGTGAAAATTGGAAAATCAGAAAAATAATTCAAATCGAATTAGAACTGGTTAAATTAATTAACTGGTGATTATTTTGAATGGACAGTTGTTGTTTGAAAACCCCACACGAGTCTAGGGATGGTAATTTATTCGCATCCCCCTGAATTTAATTATATGTCAATCAATGGATTGAAGACTGTGATAAGCGTTATTTATTTATTTTAACGCTTATACAGAGATAGAATGCACTCTAGATAATGTGTGGATGTTTAATGATAATTTATCATTATTGTGAATACATGCGATGTATGAAAATCCATATAAATATATTTATTCGGTAACTGATTGAGTCTGATTCCAATTCAGAAATAACGTATAGTTTTAAAATATTATTCAGTATAGTTTTAGAATATTATTTAGTATTGTTTTAAAATATTATTCAGTATAGTTTCAAAATATTATTAAGTATAGTTTTAAAATATTATTTAGTATAGTTTTTAAAAAAATTTGTTGTATAGTTTTATAATAATATTCATTATAGTTTAAAAATAATATTTAGTAAAGAATCAAAAATGTGATTTTGATGTCCGATTTTGGATGAACACAAAAATATTGAAATATTCATAACTGTGATGGATATGAAGCCGAGTTGAGTAGTTAAAGGCCATTTTAACCCGAAGGGGTTTATCGATTGATTTTATTCATTTTATAACGAATATTGAAAAGAATAGATTTCAAAATCTGATATTTTGAAAATATTGTCATTTTAATATTAATATGATGTAGAATATTCAATTTTGATTTAAAATTGAAATGAAGTTGAAATCATTTTAAAATGAATTTATAAGCGATTTATAAAATACAGTTTAAATGGAAATCGATGAAATATATTATATATATTATAATGGCCTGAATAGAATGCGCCGCGCAGCGACCGTTCGCGAATTTCAACCATTAACTTCAAATTGACGTAATGGGAGATCCAATCATCGGATTCTCCTAAAACTGGAACTGTTGGGTTCATATCGAAAAAACTTTCCAACGAATATATGAGATTTGAAATCTAATGGTTAGATTTGGAAATATGTCCAAATCAGTTTTAAAAAATGTCGCTATGGATGCAGTTCGGTGGTCGTTATTGGAAACCGGTTGTAAAGGCCTTAATAAAATTATTAGAAATATGAGAATTATGTAAAATCATAGTAATTGATTTGGAAGGATTTTGGATGAAAAATTCCAAGTTTGAAAAGATAAAAATATATATTTTTATCGAAATGAACTAGCTATTAACTAGAAATATAACCCGATATTTTTAAATAAATAAATTGGATTGAAATGGTTTTAATATAACTAGAATTTTCCAAAATATGAATTGGAATGGAAATAATCTTTGGAATATTTCGGTATTGGATTCCGTGATTATACGGATATTGCTGAGGATTTTGGAAGATACAAATATTGTTATTCCCAATACGAAATCCGTTAATTTCAGGATTTGATATTGAACATAAGCCAATAAAATTTCTATTCAGAGCTTGTATTTAATATCAAATTGGATTTTGGGTTTGTCGTGAATGTTGTCTTAAATAAAATTGTTCTTAAACCTAGTTGAGAAAACAATAAATCTTTTAATTAAGATTTAGAGAAGTTTACCAAATAATATTTAATTGGAATTGAATTGAAAGTTGATTGTGGGTTTATCGTGAACTGTGTTTTAAACGACATTTGTTCTTTAACCCAATTAACAATGAAGATATGATTTGGAATTTATAAATCTTTGTTCTAAGATTTAATGGAAATTTTACAAAGTGAAGTTTTCCAATTTAATATATATAATTGGAATTTAATGGAATTAGACGTGGTAATAATCGAGATGAGCTTCTGTGAAGGAAGACCGTTACTATATATGGAATCTAAAAGGCTTTGCCGTTATTCCATTTATATTATTAATCTGATACGGAAATTTATATCGATTATATATTGACTTGTTTACAGTGGAAATTCCATTTTTATGAAAGAGGATTTGGGGTTATCGTGAACTGTGTTTTTAATAACATTGGTTCTTTAACCAAGTTAAAGACAAGATTAATTTCTTAAAGCTGAATAATCATTAAGTAATGATTTTTGAGATTAAAACCGAACTTGAGTTTTAATGAATCTTTAATTAGATTGGAACGAGAATATGATAATTAAATTTATCGGATTCATGAAATGATCGAGGATGGAGTATCACCAGTTTTACTCCAGGCGATAGTGAAATCTTTAATTAGATTTGAATGTGAAATGGTAATTAATTTTACCGATAACACAGTGGGTGTTAGATATGGAGTACTTCCAGTTTTACTCCATGGTATGAATAGGTTGGGATTGGATAAAAAACAATTACTTCAGTAAGGCTCGATAATCCCGACTAGTTTTATAAACCTTAATTTGGTTTGGAATTGTTAGATGATAAAATAAAATCTTTTGAATTGATACCCAAAGGGATATTAAAGTATAAATTTAAAAGAATTTATATTTGATAAAATTAAAGGGAACCTTTCCTAAAGGATATGAATATTTTAATAAAAGGATATTCTGAATTGGAACGAGGCGTATAATGTGTTTTTATAGCACTTGACTATTGATTATAAAGTACGCAAGTTATTCGGAAAGACTAGGTTTATCCCATTCTGAATAACTTATACGATGACTAAAAGTCGACGATGAAGACGGTGGTTGAAGACCGGAGACCTTCACATCATTTGGACGACTACTGATGTCTTGATTGGGCCGTACACCCAAGACAAGGTATTAAGTTGTGATTGTCCAGACTTACTTGGAGATCGACCGGATATGCGAGGACCTCTACCCTGTATTGGACATATGGGACGAGGAATAAGGTACCTCCGGTTTCATTCAGACCCAGAATGGACTTGTAAATGGAAGGTATGTCTGACATTGTATTCCATTATACTGTATTCATTGATCTCTGCTAAATATATATCTGTTTGATGGCGGGGAATTTATTCTCTTGCTTAACACCCTTCTCTGAGACATACGAGCTTGGAGTTTATATATCGGTGGAAATCAGTGGTACGGTATGGATTAACAGTGTAGCATGCTGAGATGCGTGGGTCAAGGCTTTTGTTGAAAAGCAGAGTCTTGTGGTTGATGATCAAAGCACAACTTTAATTAGCATAGCTTTGTGTAGCGTTAATTCGCGAGCTTCACACCTCGGTATGAACCAGAAACGGGATGAGGGACCATAGGGAGGCCATGCGTTTCTTTCTAGTTAGGAGTGATGTCATGGTATGGAGCTCAGACATTTTTACTTATGTGGTCAGTGGAAAGCGAGGTACCTCAGATTTGAGTCCCTAGTGGCTCTTGGTGTCGACATACTGACCAGATTTTATGCCCCATAGGGCAGGAAAACGTATTGTTGAGGAATAACTAATCCACCAGCGTAAGTGTGGACCGATCCTACCGCTCCTAGGGCTCACCTGAGTCTGAGTCCTGAGGCATGGGCTAGAGTGTCTCGAATACGGTAAGGAAGATCCCTTACCTTGGTTCATGATGGAAATCCAATTTCCATTATGCGAAATTTCGGTTTTAGTTTTAAACCTATATGGCGACATAGTGGGATGGGGCACTCATGTCGTCTATGATTGATACATTTATATTTGAAGTTGATTTTGACACTATGCACTTATAGTAATATCAAAATGATTTGTTTTAAAACGTACGAAGCATGTTTGGCTATTATAAGGTAAAACTCTATCCTCCGGCTTGCGTAACATTGTGTGATGGGACCTGAGTCTTATAATAGCTTCATTATTTCGTTGTTTATAAACTGTTTGTTTATGGTATTCTTGGGAGTAAACCCGTTCCGTGTTATACGGCGTGGTCCCTTGATTTACCCAACTTTAAAATAAAGTTTATAACCGTTTTAATTCTCATAGCAGTCCCATGACTGACTCGGAGTTTATTGTTTCTACCTAAACTCTGGGTGCTCATATTTTCCACACGGACAGCTAGTAGTTTGGGTTTTCGCAGATATTTTTTTCCACAGGATCCCGGATTACAGCTGGAGTTATATTCGGAAAGATTTGTATCCATATATTTCTTTCAGTTGTGTTAGTCGATGTATTTTCCACTGATTTGTAATTTAAATCTCTGATATTATTTTTCCGTTGTATAACATTTATTCATACTCTGATGTAATATTGTTGTAGTAGCAATGAAATGTTCTATGTAACGACCCGTATTTTTACTGATAACAAATAATTTATTTAATTATTTAAATAATGGTTTGTTAATTTAAAATGACCGGAATTAAATAATAAGGAATATTTAATTAATATAATAATTAAATAATATATTTAAATTCCAGAATAGTCAGAAATAGTAGAATTCACAATACGATGTGAATTGGATCATATATAAGTTATAATCCAGTTTAGAATTTGAATTAGAATAACGAATATATTATTCGAACGACAGTTAAACGTATAATTTATAATATAATTACAATCGAGCTCCAAACAGCGCGGTAGTTCGCTATTTGGCGATTTGAACTTCAACTGAATATACAGGGTCCGTTTTAAGTCGAATTTCAGTGAAACAAGAAACATACGGAGCTGGTGAAGTATATTTTTCTAATGGAAGAGAAAAATTGGGATTTCATTGTGTAGATTTTGATTTATGCCCAAATAAAATTTTCAAAAAGTCGCTACGGAATTCCTTTGAAATTTTTAAATATTTATTTATATTATAAAAGGAATTTAAATATAAATCGAATATCGATATAACTATGAATTTGAAATATCGAGTTGTAAACCCATATATATTTATTATGGAGCCGTATGATTTTCTAGTGTGAATATATACGATAATATTTATTTATAAATATTAATTTTTTTTAAATATATTTATATATTTAAATGGGTTATTTAGAGCTTTAAAAATAGCTAGTTTTGCAAACGACTTCCGTTTTCGACGAAACTAATTTTGTTTAATCCGCAATATTAAATTATTTCTAGATTTCAATTTCCGTGATTTTTAGAGTCGATATGTGGCCGTACGGATTTTTAGTGTGAAATACAGTCGATATTTTGACGGTTAAAAATACGCTGTGTGAGAAAACGGATTTGGAATTCGACGAAACCAGTTTCGCTGGGTCCGTAATGTCGAACTCTAGTTGCATGTCCATTTTCGTGATTTTTGGATGTCATGTTTAATTATAGGAATTTTTAACAATAATTACATATAGCGTTTTCTTAAAAATAAATAAAATACTCGAATAAAAATACAAAAATCTATCTATAAATACCCATACTCTTCCTAACCCTAAGTCAGATACCCTGTTAGTCAATACGAAATGCGTCGCCACCAGAGAAAAGCAAAACGTGAAAAATCCATTTTAAAAAATCATAGAAAATTCAAAACAAATACTATAAATCCAAATGTTTGTATATTCGAACTCTTATCAAACAGTACTTCGATCTGGTATGCTTCTTTGTGGGTTCGATGAATTCTTAGTTCGCTGCGTTTTGTACAACAGAAGTTAGGGTTCGGATTTTGGGAGGATTGAGGCATTGATTCGAGAGTTCGAGTTCGTATACGGGATCGTGAGATCGAATGGCATGTTTTGGCAAAATTTTGTGGAATATGGGGAGTATAAGTGTCGCGTGTTTTCCTATAGGTGACAGACCAGGCTGAGCGATGGATTTTGGAGGAGGGGCTTGAGTTTAACTTTAACGGTTTGGGGTTGGGGAGGAATTGACGAGATGCAAATTGGTAATGGTGGTTTGAAATTCCATGGAGAAATGGAAGTATGGCGTGAGGTTGAAGATACTGTAACGGAGTATGAGTTGCATTATAGGTAAAGAGGAGCGATTCCTGTTTGGGGAAGATGGACGGTGAGCAAAACAGGTTTTAGCATGAACAGTTGGGCCCAATACAAAGATTAAGGCCCATCATTTAAATAAATATATTTTAAATTAAAGTGTATTAGCTTGTATAAGGCATAACTTGATCGTACGTGAATGAAATTCAGCAAAACAAGATCCGATAGGATCGTATGGATGAGCGCTACACAAGGGAACTGACCGAGTGTGAATTGGGGCTCGTTTGGATTTATGGTTGAATTAAACGCCTGAATCAAATCAATGACCAATTATCGTTATTTAACGATAACCGTCCAACGTGAGTAAAACTCACTAACTCTTCTTAGTTATGTTTTTATAACGTATTTTTATAACTGGGAGGTGATGGTTGTTTGCTATGTGTTGGTTGTTTGGTTGAACTACTAGTTAATTGGTTGAAAATATAGATGACGATATAGATATAAATCGTTAATCGAATATTGATTCTGTTATCAGAATATTTCATATTCGTGTTATACATGTTGTCTAACATCTGCGGATGCAGGGAAACAGGTCGGAGGGACCCAACTGGGTTCCTCAACATTTATTTTACGGTTTTTTTCATATATTATGTTATATGATGTGATATGAAATCTGTTGTTGATTTTGTATGTTTGAATGATACCGATCATTGTTATATGGTACGTTAAATACCATAAGGAATACTGGAATGTTAAAAAGGAAATTTTCAATGTTATACTGAAAAAGAAATATTGATCAAATCAAAAGATTTTATAGAAAGAAAATATTTATTTAGAAAATGAATAGATTAAAAAGAAATACTTATTTGTTAAACAAATAGAATTGAAGGGAAATATTTGTAAAACATTTACAAATAGAAATTTAAAGGGAAATATTTGTAAAACATTTACAAATAGATTAAAAAGAAATATTTATTTGTTAAATAGAAAGATAAAAGGAATATTTATTTAGAAAATAAATAAGATATCATAAAAGAGAAATACTTGAAAAGTGAATAGAATAGTATAAAAGAGAATTTTATATTTGAAAGGTTCAGACCCGTGCTTCGCACACGGGTATAACATGATATGGAATTAAAGCAAAGATTTTAAATAGAATCTATTATAACCGATAAATTGAGAAGATAAATTTATAAATAATATTTTATAAATTAAATAAAATGTTTATCATTGGATAAATAGAATATATAAGTTAGGTCTTATATAGAGAAGTAAGAATGGATTTCAACATCGATAATTGAAACTGAATATGGACGTAGAGTTAATCAAAGGAGTTAATCAAAATGTGTTAATCAAAATGAAAGAGTGGTAATCGAATATTGGTTATCCGAATAGAGTAATTGATTAGAGTAAATCAATTAGAATTAATCAATTAGAGTTAACCAGTTAAAGTTAATTAGATAGAGTTAACCAGTAAGAGTTAACCAGATAGAGTTAATTGAACATAGTTAATCGAATTACGATTAATTGAATATTAGTTATTCAATTAGAGTTGATCGAATATAGTTATTTGAGATAGAGTTAGTCAAACATAGTTATTCAGGATGAGTTGCCATATCATACGACTGCTAGCGTAATTCGCAAGGCTGCAGATAGCCTACGGCGGTCGGATGTTTCTTGAGGGAATCGGGCGTAACCATTGTGATCGCTGCGATCTAGAGCCAAGCGAATGGAGTTAAATTGAATATTAGCCATTTGAAATAAAGTTAAAACAGACGGTTATTCGAATATAAGTTAATCAAATATTATTTATTTGATAGGAGTTAAATAAGTTAAGTTAGTCAAGTTGAGCTAATCAAGTAAGTTAATCCTGTTGAGTTGATCGATTTGAGTTAGTCAAGATGAGTTAATCAAACCGAGTTAATCTAAAGGAGTTATTCGAAATAGTTTATTCGAATAGAATTAAAGGAGTTAATCGAATATAGTTTATTTGAAAGAAGATTTATCGAATTTAAAACATTTGAAGAGAGTTAATCGAATATAGTTATTCGAAGGGAGATTATCGAATATAGTTATTTGAAGAAAGAGTTATCAAATATAGTTTATTCGAAAAGGAGTGTAACAATCCGGAAAATCTGAACCAATTTAAAAATTTTAAATTGGCTATTTTAGTGGATTTTAAATATTTAAAATAAATATTTTGAATAATAATGATGAAAAGTAAGTTTGAATCGACATTGAAAATAAATATAATTACTTCGAATTATAAACAAGGCCTGAAAAGGCGCGGTAATTTCAAAATTTGAATTCAATTTTTGCCTGACTGTACCGGGTGCAAAACAAAACGGATTTGAGTGAAACCAAATATATTTAAATCTGTTAGTGAATATCTTTCTAACGAATCTGAAAAATCGAAGTTTCATAGCAGGAAGAAAAAGTTATGGCCAAATGAATTTTCAGAAAGGTCTCTATGGAATTTATATAGCCCGTGAAAATGGCCATTTTGCAAATGACCTCGGAATTCAACGAAACCACTTTTGTTGGATCCAGGATGATAAACTATCGCTGGGTTTCAAATTTCAAAAATTTTGAAGCTAGTATGTGAGCGTGGCAAAGTAAAATCAGTTTGGTCGACTTCTATTAAATTGGGTCGACCAGAAAATGGCCATTTTGCAAACGACCTCGAAATTTGACGAAACCACTTTTGTTGGATCCGGGATGTTTAACTATTGCTAGGTTTCAAATTTCATTATTTTTGAAGTTAATATATGAGTGTGGCAAAGGAAAACGTGTTTTGGTCAATTACAGTTAAATTGGATCGACCAGAAATGGGCCGTTTTTCAAACAGTCTCAGAATTTGACGAAACTAGTTTTGTTGGGACTGTATCGTCAAAACATAGCTAGATTTATTTTTCTGGAATTTTTCGAATTAGTTTGTGGCCCTGGCAAATTAAAATATACGTTCAAATCAAATATTGAATGTTTTATATTTTAATTTGAATGAAAAATGACTGAAACATTCGAATGGGCCTTCGAAACATATCCCATTGTGTTCGGAATGGGGGTAAAACGCTAGGGATGACAGTCGTTGGGTTTGGATTGGGGTTCGTGTGTGACAAGGGGTATTTTCGAATTTTTAAAATATAGAAATATAAAAAAATTCCCATTAGTCCATATCAGCTTTCCCCTCGACATTCTCTCTCCCCGACCAAAACGCACGACGGAAAACTCTAGCCATCTTCTCTCTTCTTTTTCTCCTCAACCGCTCAACGAAACGCCCTGGCCCAGTTAAACTTTTTGAAGATCATCTCAAGCTCTTCAAATCCATATAAGGAGCACCTCGTATCGTTGCTCCGTCGCAGAGAATCGCCACCGAGAAGTTCACGTCTTCAATCCGCCGCCGACATCAGCACAGGCCACCGAAGTGGGCCCCCTTCCTGGCGCATGTGCGCCTCTCCGAGCTCTCTCACGTGGCGTCGGCCGATCGACGTGAAGCAACATGGATTTGAAGATAATTGAAGACCTAGTTTTAAAAAAAAACAGAAGAGGTAACAACTGAAATTATTTAAACTATTTAATAGCAGTTTAAAGCGCTATGGTTTTCGATATCACTGTAAAAATCATATCTTTTTCGTTAGTTGATGAAATTCAGTGAAACAAGAGACAGTGGACTCGTGTGGACGTCTTCTACATTCTAGAAGAGACCGCATATTTTTCTAAGCCTTCTGCTATTTTTGGTGGAGTGGAACCCAATGTGAGTTTCTAAATTATAAACGATATGGAAAACGACGATGTATAAATTATATAGTCAATGTATGAGTTATATAAGCATTGTACACCTCATGTATAAGCGTTGTATAAGTTGTACGTTCGATATACAAGTTATATATGCGTTGGAAAAATTATATATGTGTTGAAATAGAAGTGAAATACTTATATATATATATATATATACGCCCCTCGTCCACAAACCATGGACGATATTTATTGGTTGTGATTGGTTGATTACGAATGGTTGATTAGATTTGTTTGTGGTTGAAATTGATTGATCGTGGTTGAAAAATAACCATTTGTGATTGAGAATTATTTGGTTGAAACCACATAGGATTAGTTTGTGGTAATGAAAAAAATATACATGCCACTTGCTTGCGAACTAGATGCATGAAATCCCCATTGTCAAAAGCTGCGAGGCTTTAAGGTAGTGCGAGGAGCTGTACTAGGGACGGCCCCGGTTTTAACTACCCTGCCGTTATGCTGCCGAAATTTTCTGAAATATTCATGTGTTAGAATTATTTTCATTTGTTGAAATTATTTTCATATGTTGAAACCGTTCATGTGTTGAATAGAAATTCATATGTTGAATGGTATTCGGGATTGAAATAAATTGCCATATAATAAAAATCCTATTTTTATCATCTATATGAACTATATAAAATAGTAGTGTTTTGAAATAAATTGTTTTGCAATAAAAATCACATTTTTGCTATATATATACAAACTATAGAAAACCGTTCATGTGTTGAATAGAAATTCATGTGTTGAATGGTATTCGTGTTTGAAATAAATTGCCTTATAATAAAAATCCTATTTTTATCATCTATATGAACTATATAAAATAGTAGTGTTTTGTAATAAATTGTTTTGCAATAAAAATCACATTTTTACTATATATATACAAACTATAGAAAACCGTTCATGTGTTGAATAGAAATTCATTCGTTGAATAGAAATTCATGTGTTGAATGGTATTCGTGTTTTAAAAGAAATTGTTTTATAATAAAAATCCTATTTTTATCATCTATATGAACTATATAAAATAGTAGTGTTTTGAAATAAATTGTTTTAAATAAAAAATCACATTTCTATTATATACATGAATTGGTAAAAATAGTGAAGTGTTGAAATAGAAGACAGTTGGATATAAATATCATTTTTTTCAAATGTATGAAAAGCATATAGTTTTGAAATCGAAGAATCAATTATATATATATATATAATTAAAATATAACGAATAACGAAGCTGCAGTTCGTGTTTTGAAACCATGATTTCAAACGATTAGTGCAGGAGATCCGACCATCGGATTTTCCCGAAACCGAAAGCGTTGGGTTTGCTTTGGAAATATCCTTCCAACGACACCAACTTTGTAAAGATCCAACGGTTGGATTGTCTAGAATGTTTAATTCAAATCTGAAGAAAAACAGCGCCAGAATCAATTATATTTATATATATGTAAATATAATTAAATTAAATCGAATAACGACGCTGTAGTTCGTATTTTAAAATCGAAACTTCAAACGATTGTACCAGGAGATCTGACCATCGGATTTTCCCAAAACTGGAACCGTTGGATTCATTTTGAAAAGATCTTTCTAATGATGTAAATTTTGCGATGATCCAACGGTTAGATTTTCAAATATGTGTAAATCAAATCTGAAGAAAAACAGCGCCACGACCGCGTTATGGCCTGAAGCGTCGTTTGAATAAATTGGCTATTGTAATTACATAAAAATAGCGATAAATCGTTATAAAATATTATAACCGACATGGAATGTGAAATTTAGAAACTAGCTGAAGGTTGGCTAAGTCGAATGGTTTCATGGGTTTTGATCTGATGTTGGTTTCGGCCTTCGGGGTTAATATTTGGGAAATCGTTCTCTTACTGATTTACGGTTAGTGACTAATGAATTGAAATGATGCGTATGTTGTGTTTGTGTAGCACTTGTTTATTATATACACGAGTTGCTCGGAAAGACCGGGTTTATCCTATTCTGAATAACTGAATCGACGATAAGAAATCGAAGATGAAGACGGTGGTCGAAGACCAGAGATCTTCACCTCGTTTGGATGGTAACTGTAAAAACCCGTAACTTCCCCGTAAAGGAAAGTGCGGATAGTTCGAGAACAAGCCACAACAGGACGCATACACAGGAACATTTCATTGTATATTACAACAATGCATCAGATTACAAGAATATACAGAGTATAAATGAATAAATATTACACAGAAATATCAGAGATTTAAATTACATTTAAATACATAGCAGCGGAAAATAATACAATACGCAACTAGAAGTAGATATACGGATACAAAGCTTTCCGGATATCGTTCCAGCTGTAAACCAGGATCCTGTGAATATAAATCTGCAAAACCAAAACTACTAGCTGCCCGTGTCAAAATAAGGGCACCCAGAGTTTAGGTTAAAACAATAAACTCCAGGTCAGTCATGGGACTAGTGTGAGAACTAAAACAGTTATTAATTCTTTATTTTAAAGTTAGGTAAATCAAGGGACCACGCCGTATAACACGGAACGGGTTTCCTCCCAAGAATACCAGTGCATAAAACAACAGCGCAATGCTAAATAAAGAAAAATGAAGCTGTTATAAGACCCAGGTCCCATCACACAATGCAACGCAGCCGAGGATAGGGTTTTCCCTTATAACAGCCAAAGAATGCTTGATACGGTTAAAACAAATCATTTGATACTATTATAAGTGCATAGTGTATAAAACAACTTCAAATCATAAGTATCAATCATAGGCGGCATGAATGCCCCATACCACTATGTCGCCATATATAGGTTATACAATCAAAATCGCAAAGTCACGTATTTGGAAATTGGGTTTCCATCTATGAACCGAGGCAAAAGATAGTCCTCAACCGATTCGAGACGCTCTAGCCCGTGTCTCAGGACCCAGACACAGGTGGGCCCTTGGATCGTCAGGGCCGGTCCACCAATGTGGATCAAAATGCCTGAACACTGCGTTTCCCCACCCTTTGGGGTGTCAATGAGCCAACAAATGACTCCATCGGTTCGAGAACGACCGATATATCCGAGGCGCCCCGCAACAGCAACAACCACATAAGTCAAACTCGTCAGGGCGTGTAAAACCACTGATGCCACTTTTTAGCTAGAAGGAAACGCATGCCCTCCCTGAGGTCCGTCTCCCGTTTTTGGTTCATACCGGGTGTGAAATCCGCGAAGTCACGTTACACAAAGCTGTGCCACACAGGCTGTGCTTTGATCATCACCACAAGACTTTGCTTTTCAACAGAAGCCTTGATCAATTGCCACTTAGGCGTGCCACACAGGCAATTCACTCCACGTGTTTGATATCCATCAATATATAACCCCTGAGCTCGTACGTCTCAGAGAAGGGCGTTAAGCAAGAGAATAAATTCTCCGCCGCCAAACAGATATATATTTAATAGAGATCAATCACACGGACTAAAATCCAATGTCAGACACACAGTCCATTTACAAGTCCGTTCTGGGTCTGAACGAAACCGGAGGCACCTAGTACCCCGCATATCCATCGATCTCCAAGTACGTCTGGACGATCACTAACTGTTTCCATCTTCTTGGGTGTACAGCCCAATCAAGATCATCAGTAATCACCCAAACGACGTGAAGACTTCCGGTCTTCGACCACCGTCTTCATCTTCGACACCACGTCGAATCAGTTATTCAGAATGGGATAAACCCGGTCTTTCTGAATAACTCGCGTATATATTATAAAAGTGTTACACAAACACAACATACGCCTCATTCCAATTCAGAATATTCTTTTATTCAAATATTCCTATACTTTGGGAAAAGTTCCCATTAATTTTATCCAAGATAAATTCTTTAAATTTATTCTTTAATCTCCTTTGAATATCAATTCAAACTAGTCGGGATTAGCGAACCACACCGAAGTAATCATTTATTTTATTTCCCAATCCCAACCTATTCATCCCATGAAGTAAAACTGGTTATACTTCATATCTAACACCACGGTGTTATCGGTAAATTCAATTACCATTTCACGTTCAAATCTAATTAAAGATTTAACTATCGCCTGGAGTAAAACTGGTGATACTCCATTCTCGATCTTTTCAATCTAATTAAAGATTCATTAAAACTCCACTTAGTTTTAATCGTTTACTGGGTTAAAGAATCAGTGTCATTTAAAACACGGTTCACGATAAACCCAAAATCACATTCCATTAATTATCGGGTTAAAGAACGAGTGCTATTTAAAAACACTGTCCACGATAAACCCAAAAATCAATATCAATTCAATTCCAATTAAATATTATTTAATTGGCATACTTCATTAAATCTAAATAAAAAGATTTAATCTTTTCTCAACTGGGTTCAAGAACAGTGTTAGTGAAGACACCATTCACGACAAACCCAAATCACATTTGATATTAAACACAAGGCTCTGAATAGAAAATATACCGTCTTATATTCAATATCAAATTCTACGACTAACAAATGTCGTATTGGAAATAACGATATAAATATATATCTTTCAAATTTCCATAACAATATCTGTATAATCACGAATTCCAACATCGAAATATTCCGAAGACAATTTCGATTCAAATCCACTCCAATGCAATCATTGGAAATTCTGGTTATTTTCAAAACCATTTCAAATCCAATTTATTTATTTAAAAATAAATAGAATTATAATTCTAGTTCAAAACTAGTTCATTTCGATAAAAATCTATTTTTATCTTTTCAAATATGGAGTTTTTCATCCCAATTCTTCCCAAATCATTTCTTATGATTTTACACAAATTATTACTATTTTTAATAATTTTATCCAGGCCCGTACAGTCGATTTCCATCAATGGCCATCGAACTGCACTTACAGCGACCTTTTTCAAATTTGATTTGGACATAATCCCAAATCCAACCGTTAGATTTCAAATTTCTAATATTCATTAGAAAGCTCTTTTCGATACGAACCCAACGGTTCCGGTTTAGGAGAATCCGACGGTCGGATCTCCCGCAATGTCCGTTTGAAATCAATGGTCGAAATTCACGAACTGCCGCGGCGCAGCGCGTTCTATTCAGGCCATTATATTATATATATAATATATATATAATATATATTTCGTCGATTTCAATTTAAAATGAATTATATAAATAGTTTTAAATTCGTTTCAAAAGCAATTTCAACTTCCATTTCAATTCAAATCAAAATTGAATTCTTCTTTATAAATTCGTTTCAAAATTCATTTTTATTCAATTCAAATTTCAATTCAATTTGAATTCATTTCAATTCGCTTTCAATTCAATTTGAATTCGTTTTCAATTCACTTCATTTCGAAATCGTTTTCAATTCAATTCATTTCGAAATCGTTTTCAATTCAATTCATTTCGAAATCGTTTTCAACTCAATTCATTTCGAAATCGTTTTCAATTCAATTCATTTCGAAATCGTTTTCAATTCAATTCATTTCGAAATCGTTTTCAATTCAATTCATTTCGAAATCGTTTTCAATTCAATTCATTTCGAAATCGTTTTCAATTCAATTCATTTCGAAATAGTTCGAATTTCAAATCTATTCAATTTCAATTCCAATTCGAATTCATTTACAATCCATTCTTTTCAAAATATCAGATTTTGAAATCACTTTCGATATCCATTATAAAATGAATAAAATCGATATAAATATCGTTCACGTCAAAATGGCGTCAATCTAATCAACACGGCTTCGTATATTGATATTTTCAAATATTCCATTTCGAATATTTCTATTTCAAATATTTCTATTTTAAAACTGGAATGAGGCCCAATCAATTTCCATATAATGTTAATTATATGGATTTTCATACATTACACCCATATAATAGCATTGCAAAATAATCAACCATCAACCAAAGTGCACTACACTGTATAAGCATCAAATGTAGATATCTAACGCTTATAACAGCCTGTCAATCTATCGATCGACATATTTAATCAATCAAGATGAGTGAACTTCAAATTTCATCCCAACACCCGTGTGGGGTTTCAAACAAACAAACACAGATTTTATTTGTGCAGTTGGGCGATGTGTAAAATTTATCGACCCAATTAACGTCCTTCAAATAGGTGTACATAAACAAACCGTCTGGTTTGTAAATGAATATTGATTTATTCACATTCACGTTAAAAATTATATTTTTAACGACCAAAATATTTTATTCCAACATATGAATTTCTATTCAGTTCATTTCTTTAAATAAAATGATATTTTTATTTTTCTAACTTTTTTTAGAAAATTTCGGCGGCATAACGGCACGATACTAGAAACGGGACAAGGCATAGCCTTATCCCCGGTCTAGTGAAGGCCCACGCCATTCACATATCAATCAAATTCACCCAACAATCAAATTCAAATCAAATCATCAAACTAATTTATGCAACCAAACAAACAAGTCCATGGTCTGTGGACGATTGTGTCGGGTGCTACTAAGCACCGTCTGCATCCTAGTATATATATATATATATAACTAGAAAAATAAATTGAAAGGTGAGAAATTCTCGCATATAGCTATCCTAGCTCCACGGCACTTCCAATGCAGGAAATCTTCACTATTCTCGTCGATATCACTTTCTTTGCCCGTAGCCACTACATATGTAAAAATCACATTTTTACTTCGTTATTCAATATATAAAAATCGAATTTTTATTTCGCTATATAAACAAAGATTTCGCCTTTTCAAAAATAAAGTTTTCGCCTTTTCTATTTTAAAAATCACGTCTTTTCTATTTTAAAAATCACGTCTTTTCTTTCGAAGTTCAATATATAAAAATCATATTTTTATTTCGAAGTTCCATATATAAAAATCATATTTTTATTTCGAAGTTCAATATATAAAAATCATATTTTTATTTCGAAGTTCAATATATAAAAATCATATTTTTATTTCGAAGTTCAATATATAAAAATCATATTTTTATTTCGAAGTTCAATATATAAAAATCATATTTTTATTTCTCGACATCCCATAAAAATTATATTTTTTTTATCATCTCTTAATGTTTAAAAATCCAATCTTTTATAATCTAATTTCATTTCTATAAAAATCGTATCTTCAAAACAATTTCTTTCATATAAAAATGAAATTTTTATTTCGCTAGTTCCTATATACAAATCACTATTTCTTACAAAAACTGATTTTATTTACGGTAATCATTAAACTAAAAATAAAATAAAATAAAAAGAAGCTAACTTAATCACCTTCACCACCAAAGCTTTAGATCGAAGTCGAACTGAAGCTCGACACCTCAGAAACCGGCGTTGCCAAAGCTTGTCCGCCGCTGTACCATTTTCTGACCGGAGTAATGGGGAGGCGCTGGCGTTCGCAGGCCAAGGGGGGAGGCGGGGTAATGTCAGGCGGAGGTAGGGCGACTGGTGGTGGTGGCGATTCTCATTCGGATTTAGGGGGGGGCTGCCGGTTCCTCGATGGAGTGCGGGGAAGGAAGGGGGAACGATGCGGGGAGGGGCCGTCGGGCGAGAGGGGTGATGGAGAACGGTGGTGAGGAGGAGCGGCGGTGGTGCTGGCGTCGATCGCCAGGAGGAGTCGCGGTTGCCTTTTTTTTTTTCCTTTTTCCGATTCGAAATGAATCGGGGGGGGGGGGGGGGGGGGCAGAGTGGATGTAGGTGGAGGGAGAGAGAAATTTTAATTTTAATTTATTTAATTAATTAATTTTCAAAAAGTTGACTTTTACATACGACCTCGAAACGAGGCCCACCGCCTGTCGTCCATAGCGTTTTACCCCCATTCCGAACACAATGGGATATGCCACGCTAGCAGATTCGGCTGTTTCGATCTGTTTCCGTTAAATTTACATTTAAATCACTATATTGAATTTTAAACGTACATTTCAATTTACCGGGGCCACATACTAACTAGAAAAATTCCCGAAAAATATTTTCTAGCTTCGTATTGACGATACGGTCCTAACAAAACTAGTATCGTCGAATTCTGAGACCGTTAGAAAAATGGCCATTTTCCAGTCGATTAAAATCAACTAAAATTGGTCAACCGCGTTTTCCTTTGCCACGCTCACATATTGATTCTAAAAATTATGAAATTTAGAATCTAACAATAATTCGACATCACGGACCCAACAAAAGTGGTTTCGTCGAAATCCGAGGTCGTTTGCAAAATGTCCCTTTTAAAGGGCCTGAATTCCATAGCGACTATTCAGAATTTTCAACTGGACATATCTTTTGATCCCCGCTATGAAAATTTGATTATTCGGATTCGTTGGAAAGATATTATCAATTAGATCCTATCATTTTTGGTTTCACAAAAATCCGGATTGTTTTGCACCCGGTACATTCAATTGAAGTTTGAAATCGAATTATCGAACTACCGCGCCATTTTCAATTCTATTTATAATTATATATAATTATTTATATTCTAACGACGACGTATATAATATATACGTTCGAATTCTATTCAAAATAAATTTCTCATCGATATTATTTAAAATAATTCATTTTAAATATTCAAAATTTGCTAAAATTGCCAAAATAAAAATTTTAAACTGGCCCAGAATTTCCGGGTTATTACAGTAACTGATGTCCTGATTGGGAGGCATCCCGAAATATGGATAATGAGTGGTGATCGTCCAGACGTACGTGGAGATCGATGGGTTTGCGAGGAATATAGTGCCTCTGGTTTCGTTCATACCCAGAACAGACTTGCAAATGGACTGTGTGTCTGACATTGGAATTCATTCTGTGTGATTGATAGCCATCACTTACATGGCGTGAATTTCCTGTGTGGCATGCTAAGATGCAGTGATCAGGGCTTCTGTTGAAAAGCAAAGTCTTGTGATTGATGATCAAAGCACCGCCTGTGTGGCGTAGCTTTGTGTATAACGTGAATTCGCGGACCTCACACCCCGGTATGAACCAAAAACGGGAAAGGACTTCAGGGAGGGCATGCGTTTCCTTCTAGCTAGAGGTGGTGTCAGTGCTTAAACTGGCTGACATTTATATTACTTTCACTTATGTGGTTGTTGCTGTTGCAAGGTGCCGTGGTTATTTCGGTCGATCCGGGACCGATGGAGTCATTCGTTGGCTCATTTACACCCCAAAGGGCGGGGAAACGTATTGCTCAGGCACTACAATCCACTCCGTGTGGACCGGCCCTGTCGCTTCAAAGGGCAGTTGCGGCTGTTCCGGAGACATGGGCTAGATTGTCTCGAAGTCGGTAAGGACTATCCTTTGCCTTGGTTCATGATGGAAATCCAATTTCCAAATACGACACCGTGCGGTTTTGATTGTATTGATATATATAGCGACATGATATATGGTACCCATGCCGTCTATGATTGATAGTTATGATTGGAATTGTTTTTGAAACATATAAACACTAGCAATAATATCAAATGCTTTTGTTTTATTCGTATCAATCATATTTTGGCCATTATCAAGTAAAACTTTATCCTCCGGTTTGCGTTGCATTGTGTGATGGGAACTGAGTCTTATAATGGCTTCATTTTTATAAAAGGCATTGTGATGTTTAAAAGAATTATTTGTTTTTAAAGCACTGGCAATCCAATGGAGTAAACCCATTCCACGAAAGTGGCGTGGTCCTGTGATTAGCCATATTTAAAATGTGTTGAGTAGATTTATCATACCAGTCCTTGTTGCTGATCCTGAGTAGGTTGGGTACAAATGATACAGGGTTCTCGCTTCGTGGTTTGGTGGCGAATGGGAGACTCTTTCCCCTACATGTCCCTTTTGAGAGCTGGTTCGGCAGTGCCGGGAGACTCGAGAGGGTCGCCGTAAAACAAGGGTACTGGGGTACCATTGTGAGCCACAGTAGGTTTTACCTGCTGTACTGGAGGATGAAGGGATGGTTGCAAAGCCTACCAGATTTCGCGGTAATGTCACATCGTGGTATCAAAGCTTTGGTTAAGCTTAGTGCTGGAATATAACATATGAACGAACTCGTCAGAAATAGAACCAATAGTGTTCTAGGACGGGTAACTCATTACAGATAGGATCAGTAATATGTTAGTATGAGTATAGCAGAATGAAATACACCCCTGTAGACACATTTACATTCAAGTATATGTTTCTATGTTTTAAAATACCCTTTCTGTGACCTAACACTTGATCTGCTATTGCAAAAGTACTAGAAAATGAGTGTCTGAATCCGAAGGAATGCAGAACCAGATATTGAGGTCCTATTAATTAAGTATCAAAATATGGGTGGAATACTGTTCTCGGGCGAAGAATCTATTATGAAAACACAAGCTTAGATTCGTTCTACTGAGAAGATCTTTGACGGTTTAAAGCTGAGAGATGACCAGAAAAGATTACTGGCATCTTGGGCACTCAAAGATGAAGCCTTGTTCTGGTGGGATTCAATTATTAACGATAATCTAGAAGGTGATATCACCTGGGATAGATTCAAAGAGATTTTCCTGGAAAGATTTACTCCTTCTGAAGCAACTGAGCGGTTATGTGATGAATTCTCTTATCTGATACAAAGAGATATGACCATTCCAGAATATCATAAGAGATTCAATGAACTTTCTCACTTTGCCCCTCATCTAATTCAAAATCCGAAGAGGAAGAATTTGAGATTTATCAACGAGCCACAAAGAAAATATCAGAACAGTGTAATGAGGAACGTGAAGCTTCCTTTTTCTGAAATGATATACATGGCTTACCAGTACGAGGATCTCAACAAGAAGGGTATGTTGCGCTACAAAGAGGAGGTCAATTCTAGTAATAAAGTTGAGTCTGAAACTGATCGTCCTGAGGCCGGTACGATGTTTGAGGTCAGTAAGGAGCCTAAAGTCAATCGAAAAAGGGCTAGATCTGAAAAAGAACCAGCAACGACTGCTGTATGCAATAACTGCCATAAGCGAGGGCATTTGCAAGGAAATTGCAGATCTTTAAAGAAACTAAAGAAGAATGAACCTAAATAAAAGAGCAAGTTTCAAGAGACCAAAGAATGCAGCATTTGCCATCTGTTTGGCAATGTAAAGCAGGATTGTCGGCTGTTAAAGGCAACCAAGGAGGCTCAGGTAAATGAAGTGGCAGAAACCTTAGCACCCTCAGCTAGTCAGGGAAAGTCTGATGTTTTAAATGGCAAGCTTAATGTCAAAAATATTCCAGTTAAAGTACTGTTTGATATAGGCGCATCGCGAAGCTTTATTGCAAAGAATGCAGTTAAAAAGTTGGATTTGAAATTGAAAAGCTCAAAGAACCCATCACGTTACATAATCCGGTTGGGAGTTCCCTTGATCTTAGTTGGATTTGTGGGGTGCCTATCTCTTTCTCAAGTTATAAGTTCCTTACCATCTCCATCGTCATGAATTTTAGCGAATTAGATCTTATTTTGGGATTGGATTGGTTAACCAAATATGAAGCTGAGGTTAAGTGTGCCGAGAGAGTTGTTAAGGCAAGGCTCAATTAGGGAATTATATAACCATTCCCTGTGAAGGCCAGAATTCAAATAGAAAAGACTTCTGGGCAGGTTTGGATGTTTCTCCCATTCAAATAGAAAATATCCCTGAAGTCACAGAGAATGTTCTTGACCTCATCAAAGATATTCCTGTCGTAAATAATTATGCAAATGTGTTCGAGGAAGTCGTCAGTCTACCTCCGTAGAGAGAAATTGGTTTCAAGATCGCTTTAATTCCGAATGTAAAGCCAGTAGTTCACGCTATTCGGAGGATGACCCTAAAGGAGAAACAAGAACTAGACAATCAAACACGATAGCTCGTATGAAAAGGTCTGATCAGGCCTAGTTTCTCTGATTGGGGAGCAGCAGTGGTGTTTGTCCCAAAATCTGACGGTACTCTGCGACTATGTGTGGATTATCGGGATTTGAACAAGCAGACAATAAAGAATAAATATCCATTGCCGCGAATCGATGATTTATTGGATCGTCTGAATGGAGCACAGGTATTTTCAAGGATAGACCTAGCTACAGGCTTCCATCATCTTCGTATTACCGAAGAGTGTGTTTCTATGACAGCATTCAGAAGTCCAGACTTATTCTACGAGTGGTTAGTAATGCCATTCGGCTTATGTAACGCTCCGGCATACTTCGTCGATTTGATGAATCGAGTGTTCAGAGGAGTCCTGAATAAGTTTGTTCTGGTTTTTATTGATGATATTCTAATCTTCTCTAAATCAAAGGCCGAACATGAAAAGCATTTGGAACAGGTTCTAGAAATTCTAAGAAGGAATGTATTAAAAGATAAACTGTCCAAACATATATTCTGGTAGGATAAAGTGAAATTTCTGGGCCACGTCATAGCGAAAGAAGGAATTGTTGTGGATCCAAGTAAAATCACAGCTATTCAAAATTGGAAACAGCCCAGTACTCCTACAAAAGTCCATAGTTTTCTTGGATTGGCTAGTTATTACCGGAAGTTTGTTAAAGATTTTTCGAAGATATCTAGTCACTTAACGAAGCTTACAAAGAAGCACTCAAAATTCAAGTGGACTCCAGAATGTGAGGAGGCTTTTGAAGAGCAAAAGTTAAGATTAACAACAGCTCCAGTCTTAACGATTATCGATGGCAAGCAGGATTTAAAAGTCTGGACAGATGCCTCTAGAGAAGGCCTGGGTGCAGTATTAATGCAAAGAGGTCAGGTTGTTGCTTATGCTAGCCGCCAGCGGAAGCCACATGAAAAGAACTACGTTACTCATGATCTTGAGTTGTCGGCTATAGTATTTGCTTTGAAAATCTGGAGACACTATCTTCTGGGTGAGAGATTCGAACTGTTTACAGATCACCAGTCGTTAAAGTATCTGTTCACCCAGAAAGACTTGAATCTGAGGCAGCAACGTTGGCTGGAGTTTCTTGCAGCATATGACTTTGAGATTTTATACACTCCAGGGAAAGCCAATGTCGTGGCCGATGCGTTAAGCCGAAAGAATGTTATGATCGCTAGTTTTATTAACACGACTTCATTGATAGATAAAATATCCGCTCTTCAGAGGGATGATCATTTCATTCAGAAGATTAGAGAGATAATTCAGAAAGGCGAGCCCTCGAGTTTTCAGATTGATAATGATGGGATTCTAAGGCTAAAAGTCGAATCTTTGTTCCTAACATTTCTGAGCTCCGAAAGGAAGTGCTGGATGAATGCCACAAGTCAAAACTTAGTATCCATCTGGGAGTAAGCAAAATGTATAATGACATCAAACGCACTTTCTGGTGGAAGTCGATGAAGAGAGACATTTCTTTATATGTTAGCCGATGCCCTACTTGCTAGCTAGTCAAAAGCGACCATCAGAAACTTGCTAGATTGTTGCAACCCCTGGACGTTCCAGGTTGGAAGTGGGAACATATTTCCATGGACTTCATAGATGGCTTGCCCAGAACCAGAAAAGGAAATGACAGTATTTGGGTGATCGTAGACCGCTTCACAAAGACCGCCCATTTCATACCTGTCAGATCAAACAGAACTGCTCAGAGTCTTGCGCAGATATACTTCAAGGAAATTATTAGGCTACACGGAGTGACGATCAGTATAGTTAGTGTTAGAGATCCAATATTCAGTAGAAAATTCTGGGAGGCATTTCAAGTAGAGTTGGGGACGAAGCTGAACTTGAGCACCGCTTATCATCCTCAAACAGATGGTCAGACTGAGAGGGTGAAACGTATACTAGAAGATCTACTACGGGCTTGTGTTCTAGATTTCGGTGGATCATGGGAAGACCATCTACATTTGGCTGAATTCACATATAACAACATCTACTAGGCGAGCCTGATATTGTTGCCATTCGAAGCATTATATGGTAGACCGTGCCGATCTCCTGCTTGTTGGGTCGAACCCGGTAATAGACTTGTGTTGGGGCTTGATATGATCCGAGAAGCTGCCGACAAAGTCGATTTCGTTAAGAAACGATTACTCGTCGCTCAAAGCCGACAGAAGAGCTATGCCGATAGGAAAAGAAGAGATATATTATTTGCTGTTGGCGACTATGTATATTTTAAAGTATCGCCGATGAGAGGAGTTATCCAGTTCGGTAAAACTGGGAAGTTGGCGCCCAAATTCATTGGCCCGTTTCGTATTCTAGAACGGATTGGAACTCTCGCTTATAGGGTTCAATTACCTGATTGGTTGCCTGGAGTGCATGAAGTATTTCACATATCTCAACTTCAAAAGCACGTTCATGATCCAGACTTGATCGTGGAAAAAGCAGCTCAACAGGATATTGAAATTACTCCAAAATTGGTTGTGAGAAGAGAGCCGCTTAAGATCATTGGCATAGAAACCATGGAACCGAGGAACAAGAAGGTTCACTTAGTCAAAGTGCTATGGAGTGGAGATCCGCGAGATTGTACTTGGGAAACTGAGGAGAGCATTCAGAAAGCCTATCCTAAGTACCGAGTGGATATCTCTGATTGACTCTGGTGCAAGGTACATTTAACATATTTAGAAATTTCCAGTTGTTCTCTACTTTATTGTTATTTTCTTTTTATGGATGTGCACTTTTAATTCTATAGTCTGAATAATTTTAAAAGAGTATAGGAATGATTAGTATATTTTTGAAAAGTTAAAAACAATTTGATTGTTGTTTTTGTTGTGTGATAGTAGATTTGATTAATTAAATTATTAAAATGATAGTTAATTTAATCAATAAGAGAATAATGGTAGAAATTATTCGATTAAATCACACATTGAACTGATTTAAAAATAGATAGAAATATATACATGTGCATCATATATGTTTGAACAGGTAAATGGATAGCTGTTGAGTAAAGAATTTATTTGCATGCCCGACAAATAGGTAAACCTTAATGAGTTGGATGCGAAATATTATTATATCAACTCCTGTGAATGCCATTGGATGCGAAGTGCTGGTTATTCTGTGAGTAATAATAAATGTCGCCATAGGATAGTAACAATTTATTTTGAACTACGCTACATGGCATACTTCTCGAAGATAGGCATATTTCATCATATACCACATAAGCATTTGGAGCTTGTGTGACGAGGTGGAAGATTTACCATACGAGCGAGAGGCTTATAAGGCGATGACTATATTTTACAGGTTGAACTGATGACTGGTATGACCATATAAAATTGTAACAATAAATTGCTAGATTAATAAAAAAAACCCACACAAGTCTGGAGTTGACAATAATCACGTCTCTCTAGTTATTAGATATGGCACATGGATTATTTATTTCCCACACGGGATGAGGTGACGAGAATTTATTCTCTGGAGCAATTAAAATACACACTCCCTCAGGCTTTGACAGGGTGACGAGAATTTATTCTCCGGAGTTATTACCTATACACGCTCCCCTGTAAACACCAGAATATATCACTATAAATATGTGTATGGTTTATAGGATTTATTGGGTACCTAATACGGCCCAATAAATTTTCAAACCCCTCCCCGTAAAAAGGAGGTTATGGCGAAATTTTTCGAAAATTCCGGGTGTTAGCCAAATTTTTGAAGAATTTGAAAATTCACAGAAACTGAAAAGTTGGAGAATGGAAGCCAGATTGAACGTAGTGTTGATTAATCAAACCACTTTCGACTTTGTTCCTTTTCGGGGATGAAAAGTTTTAAGTGGATAAGATTGTAACGACCCGGAAAATTTGAACCAATTTAAAAATTTTAAATTGGCTATTTTAGTGGATTTTAAATATTTAAATTAAATATTTTGAATAATAACGATGAAAAGTAAGTATGAATCGACATTGAAAATAAATATAATTACTTTGAATTATAAACAAGGCCTGAAAAGGCACGGTAATTTTAAAATTTGAATTCAAACTTTGCCGGACTGTACCGGGTGCAAAACAAAACGAATTTGAGTGAAACCAAAAATATTTAAATCTGTTAGTGAATATCTTTCTAAGGAATCTGAAAAATTGATGTTTCATAGCGGGAAGCAAAAGTTATGGCCAAATGAATTTTCAGAAAGGTCGCTATGGAATTTCTATAGCCCATGAAAATGGCCATTTTGCAAACGACCTCGGAATTCGACGAAACCACTTTTGTTGGATCCGGGATGTTAGACTATTGCTAGGTTTCAAACTTCATAATTTTTGAAGCTAGTATGTGAGCGTGGCAAAGTAAAATGTTTTGGTCGATTTCTATTAAATTGGATAGACCAGAAAATGGCCATTTTGCAAATGACATCGAAATTCAACGAAACCACTTTTGTTGGATCCGGGATGTTAAACTATTTCTAGGTTTCAAGTTTCATAATTTTTGAAGTTAATATGTGAGCGTGGCAAAGGAAAACGTGTTTTGGTCAATTATAGTTAAATTGGATCGACCAGTAATGGGTTGTTTTTCAAACGGTCTCAGAATACGACGAAACTAGTTTTGTTGGGACCGTATCTTCAAAACATAGCTAGATTTATTTTTCTGGAATTTTTCGAATCAGTTTGTGGCCCTGGCAAATTGAAATGTACATTCAAATCAAATATTGAATGTTTTATATTTTAATTTGAATGAAAACTGACTGAAACATTCGAATAGGCCATCGAAACATATCCCATTGTGTTCAGAATGGGGGTAAAACGCTATTGATGACAGTCGTTGGGTTTGAATTGGGGTTCGTGTGTGACAAGGGGTATTTTTGAATTTTTAAAATATAGAAATATAAAAAAAATCCCATTAGTCCACATCAGCTTTCCCCTCGACATTCTCTCTCCCCGACCAAAACGCACGACGGAAAACTCTAGCCACCTTCTCTCTTCTTTTTCTCCTCAACTTCTCAACGAAACGCCCTAGCCCAGTTAAACTTTTAGAAGATCATCTCGAGCTCTTCAAATCCATATAAGGAGCACCTCATATTGTTGCTCCGTCGCAGAGAATCGCCACCGAGAAGTTCACATCTTCAATCCGCCGCCGACATCAGCACAGGCCACCGAAGTGGGGCCCCTTCCTGGCGCACGTGCGCCTCTCCGAGCTCTCTCACGTGGCGTCGGCCGATCGACGTGAAGCTACACGGATTTGAAGATAATTGAAGACCTAGTTTTGAAAAAAACAGAAGAGGTAACAACTGAAATTATTTAAACTATTTAATAGCAGTTTAAAGCGCTATGGTTTTTGATTTCACTGTAAAAATCATATCTTTTTCGTTAGTTGATGAAATTCAGTGAAACAAGAGACAGTGGACTCGTGTGGACGTCTTCTACATTCTAGAAGAGACCGTATATTTTTCTAAGCCTTCTGCTATTTTTGGTGGAGTGGAACCCAATGTGAGATTTCTAAATTATAAACGATATGGAAAACGACGATGTATAAATTACATAGTCGATGTATGAGTTATATAAGCATGTACACCTCATGTATAAGCATTGTATAAGTTGTACGTTCGATATACAAGTTATATATGCGTTGTAAAAATTATATATGTGTTGAAATAGAAGTGAAATGCTTATATATATATATATATACACGCCCCTTGTCCACAAACCATGGACGATATTTATTGGTTGTGATTGGTTGATTACGAATGGTTGATTAGAATTGTTTGTGGTTGAAATTGATTGATCGTGGTGGAAAAATACCCATTTGTGATTGAGAATTATTTGGTTGAAACCACATAGGATTAGTTTGTGGAAATGAAAAAAATATACATGCCACCTGCGTGCGAACTAGATGCATGAAATCCCCATTGTCAAAAGTTGCGAAGCTTTAAGGTAGAGCGAGGAGCCGTACTAGGACGGCCCCGGTTTTAACTACCCTTCCGTTATGCTACCGAAATTTTCTGAAATATACATGTGTTAGAATTATTTTCATTTATTGAAATTATTTTCATATGTTGAAACCGTTCATGTGTTGAATAGAAATTCATGTGTTGAATGGTATTCGTGTTTGAATTAAATTGCCTTATAATAAAAATCCTATTTTTATCATCTATATGAACTATATAAAATAGTAGTGTTTTGAAATAAATTGTTTTGCAATAAAAATCACATTTTTACTATATATATACAAACTATACAAAAACGTTCTTGTGTTGAATAGAAATTCATTCGTTGAATAGAAATTCATGTGTTGAATGGTATTCGTGTTTGAAATAAATTGGCTTATAATAAAAATCCTATTTTTATCATCTATATGAACTACATAAAATAGTAGTGTTTTGAAATAAATTGTTTTGCAACAAAAATCACATTTTTACTATATATATACAAACTATAGAAAACCGTTCATGTGTTGAATAGAAATTCATTCGTTGAATAGAAATTCATGTGTTGAATGGTATTCGTGTTTTAAAAGAAATTATTTTATAATAAAAATCCTATTTTTATCATCTATATGAACTATATAAAATAGTAGTGTTTTGAAATAAATTGTTTTACATTAAAAATCACATTTCTATTATATACATGAATTGTTAAAAATAGTGAAGTATTGTCATAGAAGACAGTTGGATATAAATATCATTTTTTTCAAATGTATGAAAAGCATATAGTTTTGAAATCGAAGAATCAATTGTATTTTTTTATATACATATAAATATAATTAAAATATAATGAATAACGAAGATGCAGTTCGTGTTTTGAAACCGTGATTTCAAACGATTAGTGCAGGTGATCCCACCATTGGATTTTCCCGGATCCGAAACCATTGGGTTCGCTTTGGAAATATCCTTCCAACGACACCAACTTTGTAAAGATCCAATGGTTGGATTGTCTGGAATGTTTAATTCAAATCTGAAGAAAAACAACGCCAGAATCAATTATATTTATATATATGTAAATATAATTAAATTAAATCGAATAACGACGCTGTAGTTCGTATTTTGAAATCGAAACTTCAAACGATTATACCAGGAGATCCGACCGTCAGATTTTCCCAAAACCGGAACCGTTGGATTCGTTTTGAAAAGATCTTTCTAATGATGTAAATTTTGTGATGATCCAACGGTTAGATTTTCAAATATGTTTAAATCAAATCTGAAGAAAAACATCGCCACGGCCGCGTTATGGCCTGAAGCGTCGTTTGAATAAATTGGCTATTGTAATTAAATAAAAATAGCGACAAATTGTTATAAAATATTATAATCGATATGGAATGTGAAATTTAGAAATTAGCTGAAGGTTGGCTAAGTCGAATGGTTTCCTGGGTTTTCATCTGATGTTGGTTTCGGCCTTCGGGGTTAATATTTGGGAAATCGTTCTCTTACTGATTTACGGTTAGTGACTAATGAATTGAAATGATGCGTATGTTGTGTTTGTGTAGCACTTGTTTATTATATACGCGAGTTGCTCGGAAAGACCAGGTTTATCCTATTCTGAATAACTGAATCGACGATAAGAAATCGAAGATGAAGACGGTGGTCGAAGACCAGAGATCTTCACCTCGTTTGGATGGTAACTGATTTCCTGATTGGGAGGCATACCAAAATATGGATAATGAGTGGTGATCGTCCAGACGTACGTGGAGATCGATGGGTTTGTGAAGTATATAGTGCCTCCGGTTTCGTTCAGACCCAGAACGGACTAGCAAATGGACTGTGTGTTTGACATTGGAATTCATTCTGTGTGATTGATAGCCATCAGTTACATGGCGTGAATTGCCTGTGTAGCTTGCTAAGATGCAGTGATCAGGGCTTCTGTTGAAAAGCAAAGTCTTGTGATTGATGATCAAAGCACCACCTGTGTGGCGTAGCTTTGTGTATAACGTGAATTCACGGACCTCACACCCCGGTATGAACCAAAAACGGGAGAGGACTTCAGGGAGGGCATGCGTTTCCTTCTAGCTAGAGGTTGTGTCAGTGCTTAAACTGGCTGACATTTATATTACTTTCACTTATGTGGTTGTTGCTGTTGCGAGGCGCCTTGGTTATATCGGTCGATCCGGGACCGTTGGAGTCATTCGTTGGCTCATTTACACCCCAAAGGGCGGGGAAACGTATTGCTCAGGAACTATAATCCACTCCATGTGGACCGGCCCTGTCACTCCAAGGGGCAGTTGCGGCTGTTCCAGAGACATGGGCTAGATTGTCTCGAAGTCGGTAAGGACTATCCTTTGCCTTGATTCATGACAGAAATCCAATTTCCAAATACGACACCGTGTGATTTTGATTGTATAGATATATATGGCGACATGATATATGGTACTCGTGCCGTCTATGATTGATAGTTATGATTGGAATTGTTTTTGAAACATATAAACACTAGCAATAATATCAAATGCTTTTGTCTTATTCGTATCAATCATATTTTGGCCATTATAAGGTAAAACTCTATCCTCCGGTTTGCGTTGCATTGTGTGATGGGAACTGAGTCTTATAATGGCTTCATTTTTATAAAAGGCAATGTGATGTTTAAAAGAATTATTTGTTTTTAAAGCACTGGCAATCCAATGGAGTAAACCCATTCCACGAAAGTGGCGTGGTCCTGTGATTAGCCATATTTCAAATGTGTTGAGGATTTTTATCATACCAGTCCTTGTTGCTGATCCTGAGTAGGTTGGGTACAAATGATACGGGTTCTCGCTTCGTGGTTTGGTGGCGAACGGGAGACTCTTTCCCCTACATGTCCCTTTTGAGAGCTGGTTCGGCAGTGCCGGGAGACTCGAGAGGGTCGCCGTAAAACAAGGGTACTGGGGTACCATTGTGAGCCACAGTAGGTTTTACCTGCTGTACTGGAGGATGAAGGGATGGTTGCAAAGCTACCAGATTTCGCGGTAATGTCACATCGTGGTATCACAGCTTTGGTTAAGCTTAGTGCTGGAATATAACATATGAACGAACTCGTCAGAAATAGAACCAATAGTGTTCTAGGACGGGTAACTCATTACAGATAGGATCAGTAATATGTTAGTATGAGTATAGCAGAATGAAATACACCCCTGTAGACACATTTACATTCAAGTATATGTTTCTACGTTTTAAAATACCCTTTCTGTGACCTAACACTTGATCTGCTATTGCAAAAGTACTAGAAAATGAGTGTCAGAATCCGAAGGAATGCAGAACCAGATATTGAGGCCCTATTAATTAAGTATCGAAATATGGGTGGAATACTGTTCTCGGGCGAAGAATCTATTATGAAAACACAAGCTTGGATTCGTTTGACTGAGAAGATCTTTGACGGTTTAAAGCTGAGAGATGACCAGAAAAGATTACTGGCATCTTGGGCACTCAAAGATGAAGCCTTGTTCTGGTGGGATTCAATTATTAAGGATAATCCAGAAGGTGATATCACCTGGGATAGATTCAAAGTGATTTTCCTGGAAAGATTTACTCCGTTTGAAGCAACTGAGCGGTTATGTGATGAATTCTCTTATCTGATACAAGGAGATATGACCATTCCAGAATATCATAAGAGATTCAATGAACTTTCTCACTTTGCGGCTCATCTAATTCAAAATCCGAAGAGGAAGAATTTGAGATTTATAAACGAGCTACAAAGAAAATATCAGAATAGTGTAATGAGGAACGTGAAGTTTCCTTTTTCTGAAATGATATACATGGCTTACTAGTACGAGGATCTCAACAAGAAGGGTATGTTGCACTACGAAGAGGAGGTCAGTTCTAGTAATAAAGTTGAGTCTGAAACTGATCGTCCTGAGGTCGGTACGATGTCTGAGGTCAGTAAGGAGCCTAAAGTCAATCGGAAAAGGGCCAGAACTGAAAAATAACCAGCAACGACTGTCGTATGCAATAACTGCCATAAGCGAGGGCATTTGCAAGGAAATTGCAGATCTTTAAAGAAACTAAAGAAGAATGAACCTAAATCAAAGAGCAAGTTTCAAGAGACCAGAGAATGCAGCATTTTCCATCTGTTTGGCCATGTAAAGCAGGATTGCCGGTTGTTAAAGGCAACCAAGGAGGCTCAGGTAAATGAAGTGGCAGAAACCTTAGCACCCTCAGCTAGTCAGGGAAAGTCTGATGTTTTAGAAGGCAAGCTTAATATCAAAAATATCCCAGTTAAAGTACTGCTTGATATAGGAGCGTCGCGAAGCTTTATTACAAAGAATGCAGTTAAAAAGTTGGATTTGAAATTGAAAAAGCTCAAACAACCCATCACGGTACATAATCCGGTTGGGAGTTCCCTTGATCTTAGTTGGATTTGTGGGGTGCCTGTCTCTTTCTCAAGTTATAAGTTCCTTACCATCTCCATCGTCATGAATTTTAGCGAATTAGATCTTATTTTGGGATTGGATTGGTTAACCAAATATGAAGCTGAGGTTAAGTGTGCCGAGAGAGTTGTTAAGGCAAGGCTCAATTAGGGAATTATATAACCATTCCCTGTGAAGGCCAGAATTCAAATAGAAAAGACTTCTGGGCAGCTTTGGATGTTTCTCCTATTCAAATAGAAAATATCCCTGAAGTCACAGAGAATGTTCTTGACCTCATCAAAGATATTCTTGTCATAAATAATTATGCAAATGTGTTCGAGGAAGTCGTCAGTCTACCTCCGCAGAGAGAAATTGGTTTCAATATCACTTTAATTCCGAACGTAAGGCCAGTAATTCACACTATTCGGAGGATGACCCTAAAGGAGAAAAAAGAACTAGACAATCAAACACGATAGCTCGTATGAAAGGGTCTGATCAGGCCTAGTTTCTCTGATTGGGGAGCAGCAGTGGTGTTTGTCCCAAAATCTGATGGTACTCTGCGACTATGTGTGGATTATCGTGATTTGAACAAGCAGACAATAAAGAATAAATATCCATTGCCGCAAATCGATGATTTATTGGATCGTATGAATGGAGCACAGGTATTTTCAAGGATGGACCTAGCTACAGGCTTCCATCAGCTTCGTATTGCCGAAGAGTGTGTTCCTATGACAGCATTCAGAAGTCCAAACTTATTCTACGAGTGGTTAGTAATGTCGTTCGGCTTATGTAACGCTCCGACATACTTCGTCGATTTGATGAATCGAGTGTTAAGAGGAGTCCTGAATAAGTTTGTTCTGGTTTTTATTGATGATATTCTAATCTTCTCTAAATCAAAGGCCGAACATGAAAAGCATTTGGAACAGGTTCTAGAAATTCTGAGAAGGAATGTATTAAAAGCTAAACTATCCAAACATATATTCTGGAAAGATAAAGTGAAATTTCTGGGCCACGTCATATCGAAAGAAGGAATTGCTGTGGATCCAAGTAAAATCACAGCTATTCAAAATTTGAAACAACTTAGTACTCCTACAAAAGTCCGCAGTTTTCTTGGATTGGCTAGTTATTACCGGATGTTTGTTAAAGATTTTTAGAAGATATATAGTCACTTAACGAAGCTTACAAAGAAGCACTCAAAATTCAAGTGGACTCCAGAATGTGAGGAGACTTTTGAAGAGCAAAAGTTAAGATTAACAACGGCTCCAGTGTTAACGATTATCGATGGCAAGCAGGATTTAAAAGTCTGGACAGATGCCTCTAGAGAAGGCCTTGGTGCAGTAATAATGCAAAGAGGTCAGGTTGTTGCTTATGCTAGCCGCCAGCGGAAGCCACATGAAAAGAACTACGTTACTCATGATCTTGAGTTGTTGGCTATAGTATTTGCTTTGAAAATCTGGAGACACTATCTTCTGGGTGAGAGATTCGAACTGTTTACAGATCACCAGTCGTTAAAGTATCTGTTCACCCAGAAAGACTTGAATCTGAGGCAGCAACGTTGGCTGGAGTTTCTTGCAGCATATGACTTTGAGATTTTATACACTCCAGGGAAAGCCAATGTCGTGGCCGATGAAAGAATGTAATGATCGCCAGTTTTATTATCACGACTTCATTGATAGATAAAATATCTGCTCTTCAGAGGGATGATCACTTCATTCAGAAGATCAGAGAGATAATTCAGAAAGGCGAGCCCTCGAGTTTTCAGATTGATAATGATGGGATTCTAAGGCTAAAAGGTCGAATCTTTGTTCCTAACATTTCTGAGCTCCGAAAGGAAGTGCTGGATGAATGCCACAAGTCAAAACTTAGTATCCATCCGGGAGTAAGAAAAATGTATAATGACATCAAACGCACTTTCTGGTGGAAGTTGATGAAGAGGGACATTTCTTTATATGTTAGCCGATGCCCTACTTGCCAGCTAGTCAAAAGTGATCAACAGAAATTTGCTGGATTGTTGCAACCGCAGGACGTTCCAGGTTGGAAGTGGGAACATATTTCCATGGACTTCATAGATGATTTTCCCAGAACCAAAAAAGGAAATGACAGTATTTGGGTGATCGTAGACCGCTTCACAAAGACCGCCCATTTCATACCTGTCAGATCAAACAGAACTGCTCAGAGTCTGGCGCAGATATACTTCAAGGAAATTGTTAGGCTACACGGAGTGCGGATCAGTATAGTTAGTGATAGAGATCCAATATTCACTAGCAAATTCTGAGAGGCATTTCAAGTAGAGCTGGGAACGAAGATGAACTTGAGCACCGCTTATCATCCTCAGACAGATGGTCAGACTCAGAGGGTGAATCGTATACTAGAAGATCTACTACGGGCTTGTGTTCTAGATTTCGGTGGATCATGGGAAGACCATCTGCATTTGGCTGAATTCACATATAACAATAGCTACCAGGCGAGCCTGACAATGTCGCCATTCGAAGCATTATATGGTGGACCGTGCTGATCTCCTGCTTGTTGGGTCGAACCCGGTAATAGACTTGTGTTGGGGCTTTATATGATCCGAGAAGCTGCCGACAAAGTCGATTTCGTTAAGAAACGATTCCTCGCCGCTCAAAGCCGATAGAAGAGCTATGCCGGTAGGAGAAGAAGAGATATATTATTTGTTGTTGGTGACTATGTATATTTGAAAGTATCGCCGATGAGAGGAGTTATCCGGTTCGGTAAAACTGGGAAGTTGGCGCCCAAATTCATTGGCCCGTTTCCTATTCTGGAACGGGTTGGAACTCTCTCTTATAGGGTTCAATTGCCTGATTGGTTGCCTGGAGTGCATGATGTATTTCACATATCTCAACTTCAAAAGCACGTTCATGATCCAGACTTGATTGTGGAAGAAGCAGCTCAACAGGATATTGAAATTACTCCAGAATTGGTTGTGAGAAGAGAGCCGCTAAAGATCATTGGCAAAGAAACCAAGGAACCGAGGAACAAGAAGGTTCACTTAGTCAAAGTGCAATGGAGTGGAGATCCACGAGATTGTACTTGGGAAACTGATGAGAGCATTCAGAAAGCCTATCCTAAGTGCCGAGTGGATATCTCTGATTGACTCCGGTGCAAGGTACATTTACCATATTTAGTAATTTCCAGTTGTTCTCTACTTTATTGTTATTTTCCTTTTATGGATGTGCACTTTTAATTCTATAGTCTGAATGATTTTAAAAGAGTATAGGAATGATTAGTATATTTTTGAAAAGTTAAAAACAATTTGATTGTTGTTTTTGTTGTGTGATAGTAGATTTGATTAATTAAATTATTAAAATGATAGTTAATTTAATCAATAAGAGAATAATGGTAGAATTTATTCGATTAAATCACACATTGAACTGATTTAAAAATAGATAGAAATATATACATGTGCATCATATATGTTTGAACAAGTAAATGGATAGCTGTTGAGTAAAGAATTTATTTGCGTGCCCGACAAATAGGTAAACCATAATGAGTTGGATGCGAAATATTATTATATCAACTCCTGTAAATGCAATTGGATGCGGAGTGCTGGTTATTCTGTGTGTAATAATAAACGTCGCCATAGGTTAGTAACAATTTATTTTGAACTACGCTACATGGCATACTTCTCGAAGATAAGCATATTTCATCATATACCACATAAGCATTTGGAGCTTGTGTGATGAGGTGGAAGATTTACCATACAAGCGAGAGGCTTATAAGGCGATGACTGTATTTTACAGGTTGAACTGATGACTGGTATGACCATATAAAATTGTAACGACAAATTACTAGATTAATTAAAAAAACCCACACGAGTCTGGAGTTGACAATAATCACGTCTCTCTAGTTATTAGATATAGCACATGGATTATTTATTTCCCACACGGGATGAGGTGACGAGAATTTATTCTCTGGAGCAATTAAAATACACACTCCCTCAGGCTTTGACAGGGTGACGAGAATTTATTCTATGGAGTTATTATCTATACACGCTCCCCTGTAAACACCAGAATATATCACTATAAATATGTGTATGGTATATAGGATTTATTGGGTACCTAATGCGGCCCAATAAATTTCCAAACCCCTCCCCGTACAAAGGAGATTATGGCGAAATTTTTCGAAAATTCCGGTGTTAGCCAAATTTTTGAAGAATTTGAAAATTCTCAAAAACTGAAAAGTTGGAGAATGGAAGCCAGATTGCACATAGAGTTGATTAATCAAACCACTTTCGACTTTGTTTCTTTTCAGGGATGAAAAGTTTTAAGTAGGGGAGATTGTACCGACCCGGAAAATTTGAACCAATTTAAAAATTTTAAATTGGCTATTTTATTGGATTTTAAATATTTAAAATAAATATTTTGAATAATAACGATGAAAAGTAAGTATGAATCGATATTGAAAATAAATATAATTACTTTGAATTATAAACAAGGCCTGAAAAGGCGCGGTAATTTCAAAATTTGAATTCAAACTTTGCCTGACTATACCAGGTGCAAAACAAAACGTATTTGAGTGAAACCAAAAATATTTAAATCTGTTAGTGAATATCTTTCTAAGGAATCTGAAAAATCGAAGTTTCATAGCAGGAAGCAAAAGTTATGGCCAAATGAATTTTCAGAAAGGTCACTATGGAATTTCTGTACCCCGTGAAAATGGCCATTTTGCAAACGACCTCGGAATTCGACGAAACCACTTTTGTTGGATCCGAGATGTTAAACTATTGCTAGGTTTCAAACTTCATAATTTTTGAAGCTAGTATGTGAGCGTGGCAAAGTAAAATGTGTTTGGTCGATTTCTATTAAATTGGGTAGACCAGAAAATGGCCATTTTGCAAACGACATCGGAATTCAACGAAACCACTTTTTTTGGATCCGGGATGTTAAACTATTTCTAGGTTTCAAGTTTCATAATTTTTTAAGTTAATATGTGAGCGTGGCAAAGGAAAACGTGTTTTGGTCATTCATAGTTAAATTGGACCGACCAGAAATGGGCTGTTTTTCAAACGGTCTCAGAATTCGACGAAACTAGTTTTGTTGGGACCGTATCGTCAAAACATAGTTAGATTTATTTTTTTGGAATTTTTCGAATTAGTTTGTGGCCCTAGCAAATTGAAATGTTTGTTCAAATCAAATATTGAATGTTTTATATTTTAAATTGAATGAAAACTGACTGAAACATTCGAATAGGCCTTCGAAACATATCCCAATGTGTTCGGAATTGGGGTAAAAAGCTAGGGACGACAGTCGTTAGGTTTGAATTGGGGTTCGTGTGTGACAAGGGGTATTTTAGAATTTTTAAAATATAGAAATATAAAAAAAAATCCCATTAGTCCACATCAGCTTTCCCCTCGACATTCTCTCTCCCCGACCAAAACGCACGACGGAAAACTCTAGCCACCTTCTCTCTTCTTTTTCTCCTCAAATGCTCAACGAAACGCCCTAGCCCAGTTAAACCTTTTGAAGATCATCTCGAGCTCTTCAAATCCATATAAGGAGCACCTCGTATCGTTGCTCCGTCGCAGAGAATCACCACCGAGAAGTTCACGTCTTCAATCCGCCGCCGACATCAGCACAGGCCACCGAAGTGGGGCCCCTTCCTGGCGCACGTGCGCCTCTCTGAGCTCTCTCATGTGGCGTCGGCCGATCGACGCGAAGCTACACGGATTTGAAGATAATTGAAGACCTAGTTTTGAACAAAACAGAAGAGGTACGGTTGAAATTATTTAAACTATTTAATAGCAGTTTAAAGCGCTACGGTTTTTGATTTCACTGTAAAAATCATATCTTTTTCGTTTGTTGATGAAATTCAGTGAAACAAGAGACAGTGGACTCATGTGGACGTCTTCTACATTCTAGAAGAGACCGCATATTTTTCTAAGCCTTCTGCTATTTTTGGTGGAGTGGAACCCAATGTGAGATTTATAAATTATAAACGATATGAAAAATGACAATGTATAAATTATATAGTCGATGTATGAGTTATATAAGCGTTGTACACCTCATGTATTAGTGTTGTATAAGTTGTATGTTCAATATATAAGTTATATATGCGTTGTAAAAATTATATATGTGTTGAAATAGAAGTGAAATGCTTATATATATATATATATATATATATATATATATATACACACCCCTCGTCCACAAACCATGGACGATATTTATTGGTTGTGATTGGTTGATTACGAATGGTTGATTAGAATTGTTTTTGGTTGAAATTAATTGATCGTGGTTGAAAAATACCCGTTTGTGATTGAGAATTATTTGGTTGAAACCACATAGGATTAGTTTGTGGAAATGAAAAAAATATACATGCCGCCTGCATGCGAACTAGATGCTTGAAATCCCCATTGTCAAAAGCTGCGAGGCTTTAAGGTAGAGCGAGGAGTCGTACTAGGGACGGCCCTGGTTTTAACTACCCTGCCGTTATGCTACCGAAATTTTCTGAAATATTCATGTGTTAGAATAATTTTCATTTGTTGAAATTATTTTCATATGTTGAAACCGTTCATGTGTGGAATAGAAATTCATGTGTTGAATGGTATTCGTGTTTGAAATAAATTGCCTTATAATAAAAATCCTATTTTTATCATCTATATGAACTATATAAAATAGTATTGTTTTGAAATAAATTGTTTTGCAATAAAAAACACCTTTTTACGATATATATACAAACTATAGAAAACCGTTGATGTGTTGAATAGAAATTCATGTGTTGAATGGTATTCGTGTTTGAAATAAATTTCCTTATAATAAAAATCCTATTTTTATCATCTATATGAACTATATAAAATAGTAGTGTTTTGAAATAAATTGTTTTGCAATAAAGATCACATTTTTACTATATATATACAAACTATAGGAAACCGTTCATGTGTTGAATCGAAATTCATTCGTTGAATAGAAATTCATGTGTTGAATGGTATTCGTGTTTTAAAAGAAATTGTTTTATAATAAAAATCCTATTTTTATCATCTATATGAACTATATAAAATAGTAGTGTTTTGAAATAAATTGTTTTACAATAAAAATCACATTTTTATTATATACATGAATTGTTAAAAATAGTGAAGTGTTGAAATAGAAGACAGTTGGATAAAAATATCATTTTTATCAAATGTATGAAAAGCATATAGTTTTGAAATCGAAGAATCGATTATATATATATATAAATATAATTAAAATATATCGAATAACGAAGCAGCAGTTCGTGTTTTGAAACCGTGATTTCAAACGATTAGTGCGGGAGATCCGACCATCGGATTTTCCCGAAACCGAAACCGTTGGGTTCGCTTTGGAAATATCTTTCCAACGACACCAACTTTGTAAAGATCCAACGATTGGATTGTCTGGAATGTTTAATTCAAATCTGAATAAAAACAGCGCCAGAATCGATTATATTTATATATTATATATAAATATAATTAAATTAAATCGAATAACAACACTGCAGTTCGTATTTTGAAATCGAAACTTCAAACGATTGTACTGGGAGATCTGACCGTCGGATTTTCCCAAAACTGGAACCGTTGGATTCGTTTTGAAAAGATCTTTCTAATGATGTAAATTTTGTGATGATCCAATGGTAAGATTTTCAGATATGTGTAAATCAAATCTGAAGAAAAACAACGCCACGGCCGCGTTATGGCCTGAAGCGTCGTTTGAATAAATTGGCTATTTTAATTAAATAAAAGTAGCGATAAATCGTTATAAAATATTATAAACGATATGGAGTGTGAAATTTAGAAACTAGCTGAAGGTTGGCTAAGTCGAATGGTTTCCTGGGTTTTGATCTGATGTTGGTTTCGGCCTTCGGGGTTAATATTTGGGAAATCGTTCTCTTACTGATTTACGGTTAGTGACTAATGAATTGAAATGATGCGTATGTTGTGTTTGTGTAGCACTTGTTTGTTATATACGCGAGTTGCTCAGAAAGACCGGGTTTATCCCATTCTGAATAACTGAATCAACGATAAGAAATTGAAGATGAAGACGGTGGTCGAAGACCAGAGATCTTCACCTCGTTTGGATGGTAACCGATGTCCTGATTGGGAGCCATCTCGAAATATGGATAATGAGTGGTGATCGTCCAGAAGTACGTGGAGATCGATGGGTTTGCAAGGTATATAGTGCCTCCGGTTTCGTTCAGACCCAGAACGGACTTGCAAATGGACTGTGTCTGACATTGGAATTCATTATATGTGACTGATAGCCATCAGTTACATGGCGTGAATTGCCTGTGTGGCATGCTAAGATGCAGTGATCAGGGCTTCTGTTGAAAAGCAAAGTCTTGTGATTGATGATCAAAGCACCGCCTGTGTGGCGTAGCTTTGTGTATAACGTGAATTCGCGGATCTCACACCCCGGTATGAACCAAAAACAGGAGAGGACTTCAGGGAGGGCATGCATTTCCTTTTAGCTAGAGGTGGTGTCAGTGCTTAAACTGGCTGACATTTATATTACTTTCACCTATGTGGTTGTTGCTGTTGCGAGGCGCCTCGGTTATATCGGTGGATCCGGGACCGATGGAGTCATTCGTTGGCTCGTTTACGCCCCAAAGGGCAGGGAAACGTATTGCTCAGGCACTATAATCCACTCCATGTGGACCAGCCCTGTCGCTCCAAGGTGTAGTTGCGGCTGTTCCGGAGACATGGGCTAGATTGTCTCAAAGTCGGTAAGGACTATCCTTTGCCTTGTTTCATGACGGAAATCCAATTTCCAAATATGACACCATGCGGTTTTGATTGTATATATATATATATATATATATATATATATATATATATATATATATATATATATATATGGCGACATGATATATGGTACCCATGCCGTCTATGATTGATAGTTATGATTGGAATTGTTTTTGAAACATATAAACACTAGTAATAATATCAATTTTTGAAACATATAAACACTAGTAATAATATCAAATGCTTTTGTTTTATTCGTATCAATCATATTTTGGCCACTATAAGGTAAAACTCTATCCTCCAGTTTGCATTGCATTGTGTGATGGGAACTGAGTCTTATAATGGCTTCATTTTTATAAAAGGCATTGCGATATTTAAAATAATTGTTTGTTTTTAAAGCACTGGCAATCCAATGGAGTAAACCTGTTCCACGAAAGTGGCGTGGCCCTGTGATTAGCCATATTTCAAATGTGTTGAGTAAATTTCTCATACCAGTCCCACGACTGACTCATAGTTTGTTTCACTTTCAAACTCGGGTGCCCCTTTTTCTACACGGGCAACCTTGTGTTCAGGTTTAGCAGGCTTTTTCTCGATAGCTGGAGCTGAAGATAGATTCTATCATTTATCTCTTTTTCTGCTGTTCAGCTCCTACTGTACATTATGTTTTGTTTTCCGCTGTAGACATTTATGTATAGCTGAACTGTATTTGCACTAAGTATGATCCTGTATACTGTGTAACTCTGATGATTATGTTTATCCAGTATATTCTATTGTTCATTATCTGGTGTATTTATTTATTTCTGTTCTGCTATTATCTGTTTATGTGTTATATTCCAAAGATTAACCTTAACACCGTAGTACGGGTTTCGGGGTCGTCACATCGAGTTATCGAATAGAAATTATTCGAAAGATAGTTATATGTTGAAATTCGATTATATCAAATTCGAAAAAGTACACTTTCTGTTTTAATCAAGATTTAACGATTTCTTCATCAATTGTCTATTTAGTTATTTAGTTAAATGAAGGAATAAAAGTTATATTTTGATGTTAGATATTTAAGAAGATGGGATTATAACGCTATAGTTATAATCAATGTTTTAAAATAAAGAAGCGGATTCATAAATAGAATCCGAGTTACGTAAGGAAGTTGGTTAAAAGATTTAAAAAGTTGAACTTTGTCTATTTTGGGATTAAAAATGTTGTTCAGTTAAGGTCTGAGAGGTAATTATACCCCAACTTGATTGACTTCGTTTTTAACAAAGGGATGGGAAAGGTTCGATAGTGAAAGTTGGTTAAGTAAATTTAGTTAATGAGTGTAATGGTTTGAGTTGGCTTAGTGATGTTTTATTTAAACATCTGTTAAATACAATAAAGGAGTTTTGGAAATGTTTTCCAAATAAGAGAAATCCGAAATGTTTTCTAATATAGAAAACAAGAAATGGGAGTAAATATGGAGATGTTTTCAAATGATTAATAAAGTACATTTTCTAAATTTAGAAAAATATGACTTTACAAATATATAAAAATGGGAAATGAATAGATTGATGATAAATTAAATCAAAGGAGATCAGTGTGGATTGATGATTGATCGATCGAATTTCTATCTGGGAATAAGATCGTTGGTTTTACACCTATTTTTCTTTGGTAGTTAAATCACCGACTATCGAAGTTTTTGACCATTTTTCCGTCGTCAATACGGAGAGACCAGGATCGGATACACTATCTGAAAACCACTCTGTATGGACGTTAGCGTTGCGATCAAATATGATGAAAATAATTGAAGATGGAGTTATTCAAGGGCTATCCTGTTTATAGAATAGTGCCTTCGGTTTATCCAGTCCCAGGACAACGTGAATGGATGAATGTCTGATAGAGTATATCTAACGGATCGCGTAAGTTGATCTTTTCAAACGTACTTACGTTTGGGGGCAGAGAAATCCGTTTCTCTTAGCTTTATACCCGTGGTATTTTTGGGGAAGTCAATTTGTGATTTGGCGATTGTAACAATCCTGAATTTTGGGGTAAATTTAAAATTTATTTTAAGTAATTTTAATGAGTTTTTGATATTTAAAATAAATTATTTTAAATAATCACGATTAACAATTTATGTTATTTGAAGTAAGACGTAGGTTAGAAAATATGGGAAACACGTTCATTCTATGTTAACTTGGGAAGTACGTTAATTTGATGTTAGTATTGAAAAACAAATTAATTGTATTTAATATGACTTAAGTAATCTTATTGGAAAAACGTATTAATCATAATGAATTATATTTAATATGACATTAAGTATAAATGGCATACTAAGAACACCAAATTTATATTGGAATATCCTGTAGATTTGATCCCTTAATATGAACGTTTGACAAAAGAAAACGTTTTACCCTATATTTGAATTTAAGAGAAAGGAAGAGAATAATAAGAAAGAAATTTTCTTCTTTCGGTGACAGTTTAAAATTTGAAGTTTATAAATAAAGACTAATTTTGTATTGCAAATAATGTGCAGGAATTTGAAATGGTTCAAACCTTCATAAATTTATTTTTTTAAATGTGAATGGCTGCATTTATTTCATTGTCCTTTCTTCGTTGTTTCATTAATACTACACCATTCATCTCCTTCCAAATTGACATATTCTTCTTATTTATCCTCTCATAAATATTGCATTGTATTTCCTTCTTTTCTTTTCTTTTCCTTTTCACTTCTATCTCATGTAATTTTTCATTAATTTTAAAATAATTTTTTTTTCTTTTTGAAGGAAAATAATTATAATTTTGGTTACCTTTTAGAAGGCATTTGTTTTTATTCTATATACATATTATTGCCTTAAAAATGTTGCATGCTATTAATTTCCATTAAATGACTTTGTATAAATTAATAATATATATGGAAATTAATAATACCTTTCTTTTTAACATTCTGCGAATGAAAATTCAATATTTAGACAAACAAAATGGAATCAAATATACATTTCTATCTTAATTACAAAGGTTGCATTTTTTTTCATGAATTCTCCTTGTTTCCTTATGTTAAATCAGTCTCGATAATAAACCTAACATGAATGAAAACGATTTTTTTCATTAATAAACAAAATAATAGGTTAATCAATGAAAGACTTATGTATACAAATTCTCTTTTCAAACGAAGAAATTAGAGGGAACCAAAATAAGTAATAAATCATTTGTATGATTTAATGCCTAAAAAATCATTTAAAGAAAATCAAATATTTATAAGTTTGTTTTATTCTATTGCACATTTTCTAGGAAATCTAAACTTATAGATTAAGTTGACATAATGAATAGGTTATTGCCATTTTCTTTTCCTTGAACATATCAAAAATGATTCGTATGAATTCCTTTGAATGTCCGTCCATTTGTTACATAAATTTCATATATGGAAAATCGATAAATGAATACAGCTGTTAATTTAGTATCATATTTTTCCGAATAGTGTATAAATGCTATTGTAACTCCTACAACATACAAGGACTAAAAATTGAAGAAAATAATAACATAAAGGTTATTATTTATTAAGTCAAAAATAGAATAAAACATAAGGGGTTAAAAAAAAGAAAATTAAATAAATTTATAAACACCCTAAAATTAATCGATAACCCTTATTTCAGAAAAACAAACGTAGCCGCCGCCCCTTCTCTTTTCAGTGGTTGAAATGCTCTCTCGTTCTTTCTTTTTTTTCTTTCAATCTAGTCGATGGTTTGCAAAATTTCTAAAGAGAAAGGTGTATAGCTAGGGGAGCTCGTCACAACCAACGGTTGAGATCAATTCTTGTGCGCTAATTTATGAGAAATCGAGCTTCAAAGTACCAGCGTTCGCATCGATTTCCATGGAGGTGGGGAGCAAGTGGGTTCACGATGACAGGCAATTCACGAAGAAGAAGGAAAGAAGGATCAGCAAAAGTTTAATTAACAAATAATACAACGAAATGAATTGCGTTGCAATCGTATTGAAGAACACTACAACATAGAACTGACGAAGACCAAAATAGAGACTGTTGGAAATTCAGAGAAAATCAGGACCAAAACCAATCGATGTGAGAATTCCTGATTTATTAATTTAATTAAATTTAATTAATTTACTCGCATTATAATTCATCGTTTGTTTGTTACTAATCTAGATCTGTGTTGTTGTGATATAAAATTCATTGATTTATCTGTGTTGTGTTGAATCTGTTGTGTATTGATTTTAATGATTGTGATGCGATGATTTAATTGATTTGTTCTGTGTTGTAATAACATAGGTTGGTTCGCTAAAATTATAGATCGATGTGGTTGAATTTAAATTAGATCATGTTGGAAATGTCTGTTAAATAATTGTAAAAATATTGTTTTGTCTATTTTATTGAATTGAAATAAAAGCGTCAATTCAATATAAATTTATCATTTTTCCTATTTTATTGAATTGAGATAAATTGTCAATTCAATAAAAAGAAATATTTTGTTTCCATTTTCTTTTAGGGATTAAAAAGAAACATGTTTGTGTCATTTTCCCTTTTAGGTAAAAAGAAACATTTTATTGTTATTTCTTTTAATATTAAAAAGATCATTTTGTGTCATTCCTTTTAAAAATAAAAAGGTTTGTTTTTTTTTTTCCATTTTAAAAATAAAAATTATGAAGTTGAAAGTTGCATTATTTTTATTTACATTTTAGATAGAAGTATGAATCAAAAAGGATCATTTTTGTCGCCATTTCCTTTCAACATCAATAAGAACATTTTTGCTAGCTCTTCTTTTTTGAATTATGGGTATCATTTTTGGTTAACATCCTTTTTCCCCTTTAGGGATTAAAAAGAAACATGTTTGTGTCGTTTTCCCTTTTAGATAAAAATAAAAATAAGCATTTTGATTTCATTAAAAGGGATATAAAAAAAAATCATATTTTGTGTATATATTTGAAAAGAGGATTAGACAAAATTCACATCTTGTTTACATAAAAAGAGAATTAGACAAACTGTCATTTTGTTTACAAAAAAAGAACTAGACAAAACCAAATTTTCGTTTTGTTAATTGATAAAAGAGTAATGTTATTTTTGTTGCATTAGTATAAAGTAACATTTTGTTACAACATTTGTATTTAGAATAAACACCCCATTTTATTAGAATTGTGTATTTAGAATAAACACCCCATTTTATTAGAATTGCTTATTTAGAATAAACATTTTAGTTATTATAATGTTTGGGTGAACAAAAAAAAATAGCCATTTTGGTTAATTTAAGAATTAACAATTGTGTTAATTAAATGTGTCGATTCAAAAAGGATGATCAATGGTGTTGATTTGTAAGATAGTGAAAAAACAAATATATCATATTTGTTAAAATGAAATAATTCAAACAAATATGTCATCTTGTTATCATGAAATGTTTGTAAAACAAATTAGACAAAACTAAATTACCATGTTAATTGAAATAATATAGTTGAAACAAAATTGACATTTCTTTGTAAATTAGAAAAAGAGAAAAAGAACATTTATTTATATTTAGTAAATAAATATAAAAAGAAATTAAAACATTTATTTACAAATAGTGTAAATAAATAAGAAAAATTTTAAAAATTTATTTATATTTAGGTAAATAAAAAAGAAAAAGGATGCTTAATCCGAGGTTGGATTGAGTTGTGATGTAAACCTGCCCGGACCCGCCCGGCTGTCCAGTAATCACAACAATACCTATCCAATGTGGGAGGTTAAAGCATATTCGCATTTTCTAAATTTACATTTTATATATGTAAATCACTACGAATACTTAGTGTAAATAAAACATTGAAAAAGAAAGACATTTATTTACATTAGATAAATAAAATTACATTTTTTTATGCAACTAAAGAATATGTTTTTACATTGTAACTAAAATTACATTTTTATGTAATTAAGATTATAAGAAATAAAATTACATTTTTATTTGTATTTTTAGATCTAAATGAAATTAGAATAAAGTTTTTATTTTATTTGTATTTTTAGTGCAAACAAAATATGGAATAAAGTAATGCCTTTATTTACATTTATTTATGTAAATAAAAAAGGATAAAGAAATAATTATGTGGATAAGAATTATTTACATTTTTTTAGGTAAATAAAAAGGATAAAAAGAATAATTATATAAATAAGAATTACTTAAACATTTTCTTATAAATAGAATAATAAGAACAAATATGTGGATAGGATTTATTTACACTTTCTAAATAAAATAAAAGTAAGAGTAAACATCTATTTAAATTTACTGTAAATAAATAAAATAAAGGTAAAAGTAAAAAATTTATTTACATTTAGTGTAAATAAAATAAATGTAAAAGTAAACAATTATTTACATTTAGTGTAAATAAATTAAATAAAGGCAAAAGGTACATTTATTTACATTTAGAGTAAATAAATATAGAAAAGGTAAAGGTAAACATTCATTTATATGTAGTGCAAACAAATAAGAACAAAAAAAAAGAAAACAAAAACATTTATTTACATTTAGGTAAATAAATAAGAAAAGGAAAATGAAATCATTTATTTATATCTAGGTAAATAAATAAATGGTAGGAAAGAATGATTTATTTACATTTAGAGTAAATAAAACCAAAAGATAGAAAAGTATAATTTATTTACATTTAGAGTAAATAAAACCAAAAGATAGAAAAGTATAATTTATTTACATTTAGAGTAAATAAAACAAATGTTAGAAAAGAATAATTTATTTACATTTAGTGTAAATAAAACAGATATTAAAAGTGATATTTTTATCGTCATTTTAGGTACGATAAAAAGAATAAATTATAATAGTTGAAATCGCCAAACGATTTATATTTTATACTTATATATATAAAATTAAACGAAACGAGCGCGGCAGTTCGCGTATCGGCAATCGTAACTTTAAACGGTTATACCGAAAGATCCGACCGTCGGATTTTCCCAAAACTGGAACCGTTAGGACCGCTTTGGGAAGATCTTTCCAACGATATAAATTTTGTTAAAATCCAATGGCTAGATTTCGAGAAATGCGTAAATTAAATTTGGTTGAAAACAGCGCCAGGGTCGCCCATTGACCCGAAGCGTCGTTATATTAATTTAAGCTATTTTTATTTAAATAAAAATAGAAATAGGTCGTTATTAAATACCAATAACGATATGAAATGATTTCAAGTTATATATATGCGAGAATCATTTGAAAAGTCCAAGTTCAATCTCATTTCAAATGATTATACGACGATCTAAGTCGAAGAGTTGAAGACGGTGATTGAAGACCGACGATCTTCACATCGAATGGATGTGTTGCTACTGAGACCCATGAGAGGAGTAGCTACCTTGAAAGGGGTTCAGTGGTGGCCGTTCGGACGATTTGTATGGATTTGACTTTCGCTCAGACCCAGAGCGTAGGTTTATAAATGGAATGTATGTCTGACGTTGTAGTCCTTTATACTACATTCGTTGATCTCTGTTAATATATATCTGTTTGGTGGTTAACGCCCTTCTCTGAGACGTACGAGCTTAGAGGTTATATATTGGTAGAAATCAATGGTGTGGTATGGATTGACAATGTGGCATGCCAAGATGCATGAATTAAGGCTTTTGTTGAAAAGCAGGCCTTGTGGTCAATGATCAAAGCACGGTTTGTTTAGGCGTAGCTTTGTGTATAGCGTGACTTCGCGAGCCTCACACCCCGGTATGAGTCAAAAACGGGATACGGAATGTAGGGAGTGCACACGTTTCTTTCTAGCTAGAGTGATGTCAGGGACCTACCAGCGCTGACATTTTACTTATGTGGATGATGGATTTTGAGGTACCTCGTGTTTTATAGGCCGTTGGTGGTCATACTATAGGTTCAAAGGAACCGGGAAGCGTGTGTTCAGGCATAACTAATCCACTGCCGATAGGCAGGGACCGGCCCTGAAGATCCAAGAGTTCACTGCGGGGGATCCTGAGGCATTTGCTAGAGTGTCTCGAATCGGAGTGGACCTTGCCCCTAGCCTCGACTCATGATGGAAATCCAATTTCCGATACGACCTTGCGGTTTTGATTGTAGAACTAGTATGGCGACATGATATATGGTACCCATGCCGTCTATGATTTTTACATTATGATTGAAATGTTTTTATTAGAATATATACACACTAGTATTAAACCCGTTTTATCGTATCAAGCATCTCTTGACCATTATAAGGTAAAACCCTATCCTCTGGTTTGCGTTGCATTGTGTGATGAGACTTGGGTCTTATAATGGTTTCATTTTTCTAAAAAGCATGGTGTTGTTTTAACGTTTTACTTTATTTTATGCACTGGCAATCCAATGGAGTAAACCCGTTCCGCGTTAGCGGCGTGGTCCTGTGATTAGCCTTATCAATAGATTAGTTTAGTTAAGATTTCTCATACCAGTCCCATGACTGACCTGTAGTTTGTTTCACTGGCAAACTCGGGTCCCCATATTTTTCCACACGGGCAGTCGAGTAGCTTGTTTTGCAGATATCTATTCTTTTAGCAGGATCCTGGATTGAAGCTTAAAGCTGTGTTCAGAGCATTTATAGTCTTCCGCTGTGTATTGTATTTATGTATTGTAATTTAACTTCCGATGTATCATTCCTTTAATTGATGTACTCTGATATTATGTACTCTGATGTAACATTATTGTAATGTCTATAAAAGTCTATTGTTATTTGTTCTTATGAATTGTATTCCCAAAGTTAAAGTATTCGAAGATTTCCAACCTTTGGGTCAGACCTGTGTGGTTTATGGTCGATTCAAAGAGCGGGAATTTCCGGGTCTTTACAGTTGGTATCAGAGCTCTGGTTAGCTCAAAATCTTTGGGGTACAACTCGTTAGAACTAAACAAAAGACTCATCAGAGATTGGATTAGTAATATCCAATAAGAATACTCATTAGAGATAGGATCAGTAGTATCCTAGAATGAGAAAACTCGTTAGAGATGGGGTTAGCAATGCCCTATAATGAGTTAAGAGTAATAAGTTCATAATTAACGTATTTTGATTATATATACAATCCGATCTTAGATAATATAGTTTTTGAATATGTAAAGATTATATATTTTTAAAAGTTAGTCAACTAATAAAATTATTGAAACTAAGAAAGATTTTGAGACCAATTTAAATTGAGTTAGTTAATTAAACAACTTTTAGCTACGTTCCTTTTCGAGGACGAAAAGATTTTACGTGGGGGCGATTGTAACAATCCTGAATTTTGGGGTAAATTTAAAATTTATTTTAAGTAATTTTAATGAGTTTTTGATATTTAAAATAAATTATTTTAAATAATCACGATTAACAATTTATGTTATTTGAAGTAAGACGTAGGTTAGAAAATATGGGAAACACGTTCATTCTATGTTAACTTGGGAAGTACGTTAATTTGATGTTAGTATTGAAAAACAAATTAATTGTATTTAATATGACTTAAGTAGTCTTATTGAAAAAACGTATTAATCAAAATGAATTATATTTAATATGACATTATGTATAAATGGCATACTAAGAACACCAAATTTATATTAGAATATCATGTAGATTTGAACCCTTAATATGAACGCTTGACAAAAGAAAACGTTTTACCCTATATTTGAATTTAAGAGAAAGGAAGAGAATAATAAGAAAGAAATTTTCTTTTTTCGGTGACAGTTTAAAAATTGAAGTTTATAAATAAAGACTAATTTTGTATTGCAAATAATGTGCAGGAATTTGAAATGGTTCAAACCTTCATAAATTTATTTTTTAAATGTGAATGGCTACATTCATTTCATTGTCCTTTCTTCGTTGTTTCATTAATACTACACCATTCATCTCCTTCCAAATTGACATATTCTTCTTATTTATCCTCTCATAAATATTGCATTGTATTTCCTTCTTTTCTTTTCTTTTCTTTTCCTTTTCACTTCTATCTCATGTAATTTTTCATTAATTTTAAAATAATTTTTTTTCTTTTTGAAGGAAAATAATTATAATTTGTTTACCTTTTAGAAGGCATTTGTTTTTATTCTATATACATATTATTGCCTTAGAAATGTTGCATGCTATTAATTTCCATTAAATGACTTTGTATAAATTAATAACATATATGGAAATTAATAATACCTTTCTTTTTAACATTCTGCGAATGAAAATTCAATATTTAGACAAACAGAATGGAACCAAATATACATTTCTATCTTAATTACAAAGGTTGCATTTTTTTTTCATGAATTCTCCTTGTTTCCTTATGTTAAATCAATCTCGATAATAAACCTAACATGAATGAAAACGATTTTTTTCATTAATAAACAAAATAATAGGTTAATCAATGAAAGACTTATGTATACAAATTCTCTTTTCAAACGAAGAAATTAGAGGGAACCAAAATAAGTAATAAATCATTTGTATGATTTAATGCCTATAAAATCATTTAAAGTAAATCAAATATTTATAAGTTTGTTTTATTCTATTGCACATTTGCTAGGAAATCTAAACTTATAGATTAAGTTGACATAATGAATAGGTTATTGTCATTTTCTTTTCCTTGAACATATCAAAAATGATTCGTATGAATTCCTTTGAATGTCCGTCCATTTGTTACATAAATTTCATATATGGAAAATCGATAAATGAATACAGCTGTTAAGTTAGTATCATATTTTTCCGAATAGTGTATAAATGCTATTGTAACTCCTACAATATACAAGGACTAAAAATTGAAGAAAATAATAACATAAAGGTTATTATTTATTAAGTCAAAAATAGAATAAAACATAAGGGGTTAAAAAAAAGAGAGAATTAAATAAATTTATAAATACCCTAAAATTAATCGATAACACTTATTTCAGAAAAACAAACGTAGCCGCCGCCCCTTCTCTTTTCAATGGTTGAAATGCTCTCTCGTTCTTTCTTTTTTTTCTTTCAATCTAGTCGATGGTTTCCAAAATTTCTAAAGCGAAAGGTGTATAGCTAGGGGAGCTCGTCACAACCAACGGTTGAGATTAATTCTTGTGCGCTAATATATGAGAAATCGAGCTTCAAAGTGGCAGCGTTCGCATCGATTTCCATGGAGGCGGGGAGCAAGTGGTTTCACGATGACAGGCAATTCACGAAGAAGAAGGAAAGAAGGATCAACAAAAGTTTAATTAACAAATAATACAACGAAATGAATTGCGTTGCAATCGTATTGAAGAACACTACAACATAGAACTGACGAAGACCAAAATAGAGACTATTGGAAATTCAGAGAAAATCAGGACCAAAACCAATCGATGTGAGAATTCCTGATTTATTAATTTAATTAAATTTAATTAATTTACTCGCATTATAATTCATCGTTTTTTGTTACTAATCTAGATCTGTGTTGTTGTGATATAAAATTCATTGATTTATCTATGTTGTGTTGAATCTGTTGTGTATTGATTTTAATGATTGTGATGCGATGATTTAATTGATTTGTTCTGTGTTGTAATAACATAGGTTGGTTCGCTAAAATTATAGATCGATGTGGTTGAATTTAAATTAGATCATGTTGGAAATGTCTGTTAAATAATTGTAAAAATATTGTTTTGCCTATTTTATTGAATTGAAATAAAAGCGTCAATTCAATATAAATTTATCATTTTTCGTATTTTATTGAATTGAGATAAATTGTCAATTCAATAAAAAGAAATATTTTGTTGCCATTTTCTTTTAGGGATTAAAAAGAAACATGTTTGTGTCATTTTCCCTTTTAGGTAAAAAGAAACATTTTGTTGTTATTTCTTTTAATATTAAAAAGATCATTTTGTGTCATTCCTTTTAAAAATAAAAAGGCTTTTTTTTCCATTTTAAAAATAAAAATTATGAAGTTGAAAGTTGCATTATTTTTATTTACATTTTAGATAGAAGTATGAATCAAAAAGGATCATTTTTGTCGCCATTTCCTTTCAACATCAATAAGAACATATTTGCTAGCTCTTCTTTTTAGAATTATGGGTATCATTTTTGGTTAACATCCTTTTTCCCCTTTAGGGATTAAAAAGAAACATGCTTGTGTCATTTTGCCTTTTAGATAAAAATAAAAATAAGCATTTTTATTTCATTAAAAGGGATATAAAAAAAATCATATTTTGTGTACATATTTAAAAAGAGGATTAGACAAAATTCACATCTTGTTTACATAAAAAGAGAATTAGACAAACTGTCATTTTGTTTACATAAAAAGAACTAGACAAAACCAAATTGTCGTTTTGTTAATTGATAAAAGAGTAATGTTATTTTTGTTGCATTAGTATAAAGTATCATTTTGTTACAACATTTGTATTTAGAATAAACACCCCATTTTATTAGAATTGTGTATTTAGAATAAACACCCCATTTTATTAGAATTGTGTATTTAGAATAAACACCCCATTTTATTAGAATTTCTTATTTAGAATAAACATTTTAGTTATTATAATGTTTGGGTGAACAAAAAAAATATAGCCATTTTGGTTAATTTAAGAATTAACAATTGTGTTAATTAAATGTGTCGATTCAAAAAGGATGATCAATGGTGTTGATTTGTAAGATAGTGAAAAAACAAATATATCATATTTGTTAAAATGAAATAATTCAAACAAATATGTCATCTTGTTATCATGAAATGTTTGTAAAACAAATTAGACAAAACTAAATTACCATGTTAATTGAAATAATATAGTTGAAACAAAGTTGACATTTCTTTGTAAATTAGAAAAAGAGAAAAAGAACATTTATTTATATTTAGTAAATAAATATGAAAAGAAATTAAAACATTTATTTACAAATAGTGTAAATAAATAAGAAAAATTTAAAAAAATTATTTATATTTAGGTAATTAAATAAGAAAAAGGTTGCTTAATCCGAGGTTGGATTGAGTTGTGATGTAAACTTGCCCGGACCCGCCCGGCTGTCCAGTAATCACAACAATACCTATCCAATGTGGGAGGTTAAAGCATATTCGCATTTTCTAAATTTACATTTTATATATGTAAATCACTACGAATATTTAGTGTAAATAAAATATAGAAAAAGAAAGACATTTATTTACATTAGATAAATAAAATTACATTTTTTTAATGCAACTAAAGAATATGTTTTTACATTGTAACTAAAATTACATTTTTATGTAATTAAGATTATAAGAAATAAAATTACATTTTTATTTGTATTTTTAGATCTAAATGAAATTAGAATAAAGTTTTTGTTTTTTTTGTATTTTTAGTGCAAACAAAATATCGAATAAAAATAACGCCTTTATTTACTTTTATTTATGTAAATAAAAAAGGATAAAGAAATAATTATGTGGATAAGAATTATTTACATTTTTTTTATGTAAATAAAAAGGATAAAAAGAATTATTATATAAATAAGAATTACTTAAACATTTTCTTATAAATAGAATAAGAAGAACAAATATGTGGATAGGATTTATTTACACTTTCTAAATAAAATAAAAGTAAGAGTAAACATCTATTTACATTTACTGTAAATAAATAAAATAAAGGCAAAAGTAAAACATTTATTTACATTTAGTGTAAATAAATTAAATAAATGTAAAAGTAAACAATTATTTACATTTAGTGTAAATAAATTAAATAAAGGCAAAAGATACATTTATTTACATTTAGAGTAAATAAATATAGAAAAGGTAAAGGTAAACATTCATTTATATGTAGTGCAAACAAATAAGAACAAAAAAAAAAGAAAACAAAAACATTTATTTACATTTAGGTAAATAAATAAGAAAAGGAAAATGAAAGCATTTATTTATATCTAGGTAAATAAATAAATGGTAGGAAAGAATGATTTATTTACATTTAGAGTAAATAAAACCAAAAGATAGAAAAGTATAATTTATTTACATTTAGAGTAAATAAACCAAAAGATAGAAAAGTATAATTTATTTACATTTAGAGTAAATAAAACAAATGTTAGAAAAGAATAATTTATTTACATTTAGTGTAAATAAAACAGATATTAAAAGTGATATTTTTATCGTCATTTTAGGTGCGATAAAAAGAATAAATTATAATAGTTGAAATCGCCAAACGATTTATATTTTATACTTATATATATAAAATTAAACAAAACGAGCGCGGTAGTTCGCGTATCGGCAATCGTAACTTTAAACGGTTATACCGAAAGATCCGACCGTTGGATTTTCCCAAAACTAGAACCGTTAGGACCGCTTTGGGAAGAACTTTCCAACGATATAAATTTTGTTAAAATCCAATGGTTAGATTTCGAGAAATGCGTAAATTAAATTTGGTTGAAAACAGCGCCAGGGTCGCCCATTGACCCGAAGCGTCGTTATATTAATTTAAGCTATTTTTATTTAAATAAAAATAGAAATAGGTCGTTATTAAATACCAATAACGATATGAAATGATTTCAAGTTATATATATATGCGAGAATCATTTGAAAAGTCCGAGTTCAATCTCATTTCAAATGATTATACGACGATCTAAGTCGAAGAGTTGAAGACGGTGATTGAAGACCGACGATCTTCACATCGAATGGATGTGTTGCTACTGAGACCCATGAGAGGAGTAGCTACCTTGAAAGGGGTTCAGTGGTGGTCGTTCGGACGTAGTGTTGATTTGTACGGATTTGACTTTCGCTCAGACCCAGAGCATAAGTTTATAAATAGAATGTATGTCTGACGTTGTAGTCCTTTATACTACATTCGTTGATCTCTGTTAATATATATCTGTTTGGTGGTTAATGCCCTTCTCTGAGACGTACGAGCTTAGAGGTTATATATTGGTAGAAATCAATGGTGTGGTATGGATTGACAATGTGGCATGCTAAGATGCATGAATTAAGGCTTTTGTTGAAAAGCAGGCCTTGTGGTCGATGATCAAAGCACGGTCTGTTTAGGCGTAGCTTTGTGTATAGCTTGACTTCGCGAGCCTCACACCCCGGTATGAGTCAAAAACGGCATACGGACTGCAGGGAGTGCACACGTTTCTTTCTAGCTAGAGTGATGTCAGGGACCTACCAGCGCTGACATTTTACTTATGTGGATGATGGATTTTGAGGTACCTCGTGTTTTATAGGTCGTTGGTGGTCATACTATAGGTTCAAAGGAACCGGGAAGCGTGTGTTCAGGCATAACTAATCCACTGCCGATAGGCGGGGACCGGCCCTGAAGATCCAAGGGTTCACTGCGGGGGATCCTGAGGCATTTGCTAGAGTGTCTCGAATCGGAGTGGAGCTTGCCCCTAGCCTCGACTCATGATGGAAATCCAATTTCCAATACGACCTTGCGGTTTTGATTGTAGAACTAGTATGGCGACATGATATATGGTACCCATGCCGTCTATGATTTTTACATTATGATTGAAATGTTTTTATTAGAACATATACACACTAGTATTAAACCCGTTTTATCGTATCAAGCATCTCTTAATCATTATAAGGTAAAACCCTATCCTCTGGTTTGCGTTGCATTGTGTGATGGGACTTGGGTCTTATAATGGTTTCAATTTTCTAAAAAGCATGGGTTGTTTTAACGTTTTACTTTTTTTTATGCACTGGCAATCCAATGGAGTAAACCTGTTCCGCGTTAGCGGCGTGGTCCTGTGATTAGCCTTATCAATAGATTAGTTTAGTTAAGATTTCTCATACCAGTCCCATGACTGACCTGTAGTTTGTTTCACTGGCAAACTCGGGTGCCCATATTTTTCCATACGGGCAGTCGAGTAGCTTGTTTTGCAGATATCTATTCTTTTAGCAGGATCCTGGATTGAAGCTTAAAGATGTGTTCAGAGCATTTATAGTCTTCCGCTGTGTATTGTATTTATGTATTGTAATTTAACTTCCGCTGTATCATTCCTTTAATTGATGTACTCTGATATTCTGTACTCTGATGTAACATTATTGTAATGTCTATAAAAGTCTATTGTTATTTGTTCTTATGAATTATATTCCCAAAGTTAAAGCATTCGAAGATTTCCAACCTTTGGGTCAGACCTGTGTGGTTTATGGTCGATTCAAAGAGCGGGAATTTCCGAGTCTTTACATCGGGTAGGCAGCATGGCTATGTGGTCGCTCCATTAGGGTGTATATCACCTATCTAGAGAAAACCCATTTCATTCTTTTGTCTTTTTTCGATGCTGTCCCTTTTTTGGGAAACGATGGGTAGCTCCCAACCGTTGGTGATATACATTCGATACACTCAAACGAAATGAGTGGTCGGTCATGTGTGGGCCGGGTTGCAAGACGTTCTTGTTGAACCCAGTGTATTCGTCTCTAGAGATACAATATCGACAGGTGGTCCCATACCTTGTCATAGTCGGAATCCAATCTCCAATAAGCGCCCGCGATTTTGTTTGTATACTATATATGTGGAACATGAGATGCAAGCGTTCTACTAGATTGTTGATTACTTGTGATTAGAAACTATTATAATATCAGAAAAATATTGATTTCCAAAACCGTTTTGGGTTATCGTAAGGTAAAAACCGTCCATGTTTATGTATGGATCAGTCTTATGATTATCTTTTCTTTTGAAAAGGTTTTTGAAAAGGTTTTTGAAAAGTTAAACCAAATGATTTGAGTTTACTCAAACTAGTCCCATAACTGACCCAGAGTTTATTTTGTTTTGTTTTCCCTAAACTCTTGATTGCCCAAATTTGTACGAGCAGTCACGTAGTTCAGGTCGTTACAGATATACTTAGAAGAGCTTGAAGTAGTAGGCTTCAGGATTATATAGCTATTGTTGTTTCCGCTGTGAGTAAGTGTTGTCCTCTAAAAAAGGTTATTGTATATATATACTGTTAGATTGCAAAGTTATGTTATATATTATATTTATTCGTTCCACTGTGAGATTCGTATTTCACTGATTTTGTTCTGTGGTAATCTCCTTCTTCTTCTATTCTAATTTTCTATCTTATCTATTCTCACCCTCTAACTTCTTTCTATTAATGATCAGGTATTTCCGATGTCTGAATAGTCAACATTTGATTTTCGGAGTCAAAAATCCCAGTTCGTTACAGTGGTATCAGAGCTGAAGGTTAAGTAATTACCTTGGCTCTGTGGCGTGACTCAGTAGAGATGGGGTTAGTAATACCCTAGATTGAGTTGAGTGTATATATACAAGCGAACGTATTTGTAGATTTTATAAAAAAAATGTTTTATATTATGGAGATTTATTGGTTGGGTAGTTTGTGAATTCTGGTCGATTAGTTTGATCCACTGTATCGATAGGGATTACCAAACACTTGAATTCGATAAACCAACACAGTATGTTTTGAAAAGAGGGTAAATGAGATAATTTTACCCAAAGTATATTTCAATATAAAGAAAATAAATATATATATATATATTGGAAATATTATAGTATATTGGATGTGTTGTTTGTTATTATAATCAGATAAGATTATAATTGAAGTGGTTATGTAAATAACCAATTAGAATTCACATAAGTGTAATATATGAAATCAGATGAATTAAATATGAATTTAAAATCAGGATTGGAATTAAAATTCCTAAAAGTTGGAAAAATGTTTACAAATGGGTTTGGATTAAATATATGAGAATTTTAAGATCCTAGGAGATTATAAATTGTTTTACAAGCATTGTGAATGATATTTTGAAGAAGATTCCAAAATGGAAATGTTTAAATATGGGTTTTGAAAAGTGATATAGTATTGAACTCACTTCAGTAGCTAGGAAATAACTCTGATGATGTTGGCCACATCACCAGTGTTCATTTTCGAGTTGTAAGTGACGGATTACTACAAAAGAGATTGTTTTTGAATTGTTTTGAGAAAAACAAGTTGTTTTGAATCCTGAAAAGGAATATTTGATTTTTAAAAGAGCTAAACTGTTTAAAAACAGCCTAGGGGGGGGGGTTGTTTGAACAAAAACAAATTTAAACATAAATTTGTGAAAACAAGATGGAATTGAATTGAAACCAATTAACTGGAAATTGAATTGAAATATAATATATTAAGTAGAATCAGATTTTGAATTGTGAGATAGGAATCTGGAATGGTATTGGATTGATGAGTTAAAAGTTAGAATCAAGAATGGAACTTTGATTTGAAATTAAATTTGTATTGGATATGTGAATGATTTGGTTTTTAGGATAAAATTGGAATTTTGTCTGGGAATACATTTGTATATGCTGGCAGGGTAGCAGAATGAAAGGATATAATGATATGCCCGACACAAAGGTACATGTTTAAATTTCCATATGAGGTTTTATATGCCGAATCGGCAAGCCGTTGGCTTATTGATTTTATTTTTGAAAGGAAAGGGCCTAGAGAGGCGAGTAGGGATTTGAACTATTGACCGGTACAAAGGAGGTGCTGGCGAAATTTTTTGAAAATTTTGGGTGCTAGAAATTTTTCAGGATTATTGAAAATTTTCGTTAGTAGGAATAAATAAATACTTAACTGAAATTAAATTGGTTTACTTAAAACTGGAGTAAGAAGTAAACAAATAATTTGATACCAGTTAATAGGGATTGTTTTCTACCTTAGCAATTTCGAGGACGAAATTATTTTAAGGGGAAAAGAATGTAACGACACGTACTTTTACGAATAATAAATAATTTATTTAATTATTAAAATAAAGGTTTGTTAATTTAAAATGACCAGAATTAAATAATAAGGAATATTTAATTAATATAATAATTAAATAATATATTTAACTTACAGAATAGTCGGAAATAGTAGAATTCACAATACGATGTGAATTGGATCATGTATAAGCTATAATCCAGTTTAGAATTTGAATTAGAATAACGAATATATTATTCGAACGATAGTTGAACGTATAATTTATAATATAATTATAATCGGGCTCCAAATGGCGCGGTAGTTCGCTATTTGGTGATTTGAACTTCAATTGAATATGCAGGGTCCATTTTAAGTCGGATTTCAGTGAAACAAGAAACGTACGGAGCTGGTGAAGTATATTTTTCTAATGGAAGAGAAAAATCGGGATTTCATTGTGTAGATTTTGATTTATGTCAAAATAAAATTTTCAAAAAGTCGCTATGGAATTCCTTTGAAATTTATAAATATATATATATATATATATATATATATATATATTATAAAAGGAATTTAAATATAAATCAAATATCGATATAACTGGGGAATTGAAATATCAAGTTGTAAATCCATATATATTTATTATGGAACTGTATGATTTTCTAGTGTGAATATATACGATAATGTTTATTTATAAATATTAAATTTAAATGTTTTTAAATATATTTATATATTTAAATGGGTTATTTAGAGCTTTAAAAATAGCCAGTTTTGCAAAATACTTCCGTTTTTGACGAAACTAATTTTGTTAGATCCGCAATATTAAATTATTTCTAGATTTCAATTTCCGTGATCTTTAGAGTCGGTATGTGGCCGTACAGATTTTTAGTGTGAAATACAGTCGATATTTTGACGGTTAAAAATACGCTGTTTGAGCAAACGGATTCGAAATTTTACGAAACCAGTTTTGTTGGGTCCGTAATGTCGAACTCTAGCTACATGTCCATTTTCGTAATTTTTGGATGTGATGTGTAATTATAGGAATTTTTAACAATAATTACATATTGTATTTGCTTAAAAATAAATAAAATACTCAAGTAAAAAAATATAAAAATCTATCTATAAATACCCATACTCTTCCTAACCCTAAGTTAGATACCCTCTTAGTCAATATGAAATGCGCCGCCTCCAGAGAAAAGCAAAACGTGAAAAATCCAGTTTCAAAAATCGTAGAAAAATCAAAACAAATACTATAAATCCAAATATTTGTATATTCGAACTCCTATCGACCAGTACTTCGATCTGGTATACTTCTTTGTGGGTTCGATGCAATCTTAGTTCGCTGCGTTTTGTACAGCAGAAGTTAGGGTTTGGCTTTTGGGAGGATTGAGGCATTGATTCGAGAGTTCGAGTTCGTATATGGGATCGTGAGATCGAATGGCATGTTTTGGAAAATTTTTGCGGAATATGGGAGTATAAGTGTCGTGCGTTTTCCTGTTGGCGACGGACCAGGCTGAGCGATGGATTTTGAAGGAGGGGCTCGAGTTTAACTTGGACGATCTGGGGTTGGGGAGGAATTGACGAGATGCAAATTGGTAATGGTGGTTTGAAATTCCACGAAGAAATGGAGGTACGGCATGAGGTTGAAGATATTATAATGGAGTATGAGTTGCGTTCTGGGTAAAGAGGAGCGATTCTTGTTTGGGGAAGATGGACGCTGAGCAAAACGGGTTTTGGCTTGAACAGTTGGGCACGATACAAAGGTTTAGGCCCATCATTTAAATAAATATATTTTAAATTAAAGTGTATTAGCTTGTATAAGGCATAACTTGAACGTACGTGAATGAAATTCAGCGAAACAAGATCTGATAGGATCATATGGACGAGCGCTACATAGGGAACTGACCGAGAGTGAATTGGAGCTCGTTTGGATTTATGGTGGAATTAAACGCCTGAATCAAATCAATGACCAATTATCATTATTTAACGATAACCGTCCAATATGAGTAAAACTCACTAACTCTTCTTAGTTATATTTTTATAACATATTTTTATAACTGTTAAATGATGGTTGTTTGCTGTGTGTTGGTTGTTTAGTTGATCTGCTAGTTAATTGGTTGAAAATATAGATAACGATATAGATATAAATCGTTAATCGAATATTGATTCTGTTATCAGAATATTTCATATTCATGTTGTCTAACATCTGTGGATGCAGGGAAACAGATCGGAGGGACCTAACTGGGTTCCTCAACATTTATTTTACTGTTTTTGTTCATATATTGTGTTATAAGATGTGATATGAAATCTGTTGTTGATTTTTATGTTTGAATGATACCGATCATTGTTATTGGTACGTTAAATACCATAAGGAATACTGGAATGTTAAAAAAGAAAATTTTCAATGTTATATTGGAAAAGAAATATTTATAAAATCAAAAGATTTTATAGAAAGAAAATATTTATTTAGAAAATTAATAGATTAAGAAGAAATATTTATTTGTTAAACAAATAAATAGAATTGAAGGGAAATATTTGTAAAACATTTACAAATAGAATTGTAAAGGGAAATATTTGTAAAACATTTACAAATAGATTAAAAAGAAATATTTATTTATTAAATAGAAAGATAAAAGGAATATTTATTTAGAAAATAAATAAGATATCATAAAAGAGAAATACTTGAAAAGTGAATATAATAGTATAAAAGAGAATTTTATATTTGAAAGGTTTAGACCCGTGCTTCGCACACGGGTATAAAATGATATGGAATCAAAGCATAGATTTTAAGTAGAATCTATTCTAACCGATAGATTGAGAAGATAAATTTATAAATAATATTTTATAAATTAAATAAAATGTTTAACATTGGATAAATAGAATATATAAGTCAGGACTTATATAGAGAAGTAAGAATCGATTTCGACATCGATAATTGAAACTGAATATGGACATAGAGTTAATCAAAGGAGTTAATCAAAATGTGTTTAACAAAATGAAAGATAGATAATCAAATATTGGTTATTCGAATAGAGTAATTGATTAGAGTTAATCAATTAGAAATAATTGATTAGAGTTAGAGTTAATCGATTAGAGTTAACCAGTTAAAGTTAATTAGATAGAGTTAACCAGTAAGAGTTAACCAGATAGAGTTAATTGAACATAGTTAATCGAATTAGGATTAATTGAATATTAGTTATTCAATTAGAGTTGATCGAATATAGTTATTTGAGACAGAGTTAGTCAAACATAGTTATTCAGGATAAGTTCCCATTTCGTATGACTGCTAGCGTAATTCGCAGGGCTGCAGATAGCCCACGGCGGTCGAATGTTTCCTGAGGGAATCAGGCGTAACCATTGTGATCGCTGTGATCTAGAGTCAAGCGAATGGAGTTAAATTGAATATTAGCCATTTGAAATAATTTTAAAACAGACATACTTATTCGAATATAAGTTAATCGAATATTAGTTATTCGGTAGGAGTTAAATAAGTTAAGTTAGTCAAGTTGAGTTAATCAAGTAAGTTAATCTAGTTGAGTTAATCGAGTTGAGTTAGTCAAGATGAGTTAATCAAACCGATTTAATCTAAAGGAGTTATTCGAAATAGTTTATTCGAACAGAATTAAAGGAGTTAATCGAATATAGTTTATTCGAAAGGAGATTTATCGAATGTAAAACATTGAAAGAGAGATTATCGAATATAGTTATTTGAAGAAAGAGTTATCGAATATAGTTTATTCGAAAAGGAGTTATCGAATAGAGAATATTCGAAAGAGAGTTATACATTGAAATTAGATTATATCGAATTCAGAAAAGTATACTTTCCATTTTAATAAAGATTTAACGATTTCATCATAAACCGTCTATTTAATTATTTAGTTAAATTAAGGAATAAAAGTTATATTTTGAAGTTAGATATTTAAGAAGAAGGGATTATAACGCTATAGTTGTTGAGTCTACGATTTCATAGCATTTTGATTAATGACAAGGAGAAAATTCATGATCGACAAAGAGAAGAGAATCAATGATATCGTAAGTTAGAGGTTGATTATTTAGTGTTGTAAATGTTAAAATCTATCCTCAAATAATCATATACCTCATTATTTTGAATATATATATATGTGTGTGTATATATATATATGCACATTTATTGTGCATATTGCCAGAAACCGGTCGATCGGTTTCAAAATAGGCGATCGACCGTTTCTGGGCAGAATGCACAATAAACGTGCATACATATACATATACATACATATATATATATATATTCAAAAATACGTCTATCGGTTGATTTTGACCTGTCGACCGTTTTTCAAACTGAAAGCAACATTTTGAATAGACATCTTCTTTCATCAAAAGTTGCTTCTCTTTCTTTTGATCAAAAATTATTTCTCTTCAACATTTCTCTTCACAAATGGTTACAACTGTTTATTCATTATATAAACATCATTAAACCATCAACAAAAACATCTCTGATCTTAATTCTTTCATCTATCTTGCTTTCTACTTGATATTCTAAAAGCGCTCATATTCAACCAAAATATCGTTTAAATCTCATAACTTATTTAATACTCTTGTGATTCAATACGATATCTACTTCCAAATCTTCACATACATCAAATTATATTTGAGGATAAGATTATAGGAAGGGTGTACCATAAGTGACAAATCCATGTTGCAAAGAGCACAAGTTGTCAACATACAAATTGTAATCTTAGCTGTTGAAGTCCTCGAGAGTTATAAGAGGTAAGTGTTGAAGTCCTCATTGTTGTTGAGGTGTGAAATCCCGTTCGGCTGTTCGGGTATTGTGAACCTGTTCCTCTGGATGAAGCGAGGTGGCTGATTAGTGAAAATCCAGAGAAAGGTTTGGGACTGAACGTAGGACGGTACTCCGAACCAGTACAAAAAGCCCTGGTGTTATTACTTTACTTTACTGCTTTTTATTTGTGATATATTGCAATATCTCACATTTATTTGCATAAATATTATAAATATACAAGTTAGTTTATCACATACATTCCGCATATCCATATTACTGATCCTTGTTAAGTCGTATACCGACTTTTCAATTGGTATAAGAGCACGGTCATCACATAACCGTAACACAATTATTTGATATATTCTAGTAATATGGAAAATAATGCAAGAACTAGCGCTAACACTTACACGGAAGGTCAATCAACACAAAGACCTCCATTTTTCAATGGTCTTAACTATTACTATTGGGCAACACGTATGGCTTTTTACATGCAATCAACTAGCTATGATGCTTGGAATTCTACTCAGAAGGAAATAGTAAATCCAACAACTGAGTATACAGAATAGACAACTGGTGAGAAAACTGCAGCAGCTGTAAATGCAAAAGCAATAAATATGTTGTTTTGTGCATTAGATCAAAATGAATATAATCGTGTTAGTATCTGTACCACTGCATATCAAATTTAGCAAACGGTAAAAACCACTCATGAAGGTACTAACAAGGTTAAACAAGCCAAAATAGCTATGTTGAAAAGTAAATTTCAAAATTTCAAAATGAAGCCGAATGAAACAATCAATGAGATGTATTCACGGTTTCAAACTATTCATCATGCACTTATAGGATTAGGGCAAAAATATTCTAATTTTGATGTTGTTTCAACAATCCTATATTCTCTGACTAATGAATGGGAAGGAAAAGTATTAGCAATAGAAGAAGCTAATGATCTTTCGACGATGAAGCCAGATGAATTGGTAGGAAATCTAATGTACTATGAAGCTACTTTATAGGTTAGAAAAGAACAAAAAGAAGAAAAGAAAAATGTAGCTTTTCATGTTGAAAATGATGAAGACAACTCAGATTCCGAAGAAGAAGATCCAGCGTTCATTGCAAAAGGATTCAAGAAATTCTTAAAGCAACGAAAAGCTATTCGATACAACAGAAAGAAGTTCGGATCAAATAAACCATTGTCACCAAATGTAGAATGCTTCAATAGTCACAAAAAGGGGCATATGCAAAAGGATTGTCCAGAGCAAAAGAAGAAGTCAGAAAATGACAAATTCATATACAAGAAAGACAAATCAAAGAAGCGAGCATTCTCAGTGACATGGGATGATTCAAACTTATCTTCATCTGATAATGAAAGTGACTCAAACAATGAGCAAGCTAATGTGTGTTTCGTGGCAACAGAAGATGAGGTACAAATTCCAACTTTTGAAGAAGTTCTTGATATTAATGCTGAATTAATAGTTAAATTTAAAGACGTAAAACATCAATTAAAAGAAACTAGAGCTGATTTGAATAGATCAGAGTTAGAACGAGATATGTTAAAAGACGAGAAGAAAATATTAGAAGAAGAACTTGAAATACTTCAAGGCAAGAATCATCATCTAATATTAACTCTCAAGTATCTCTTTTGAGTCAAGAAATTATAACCCAAAAAGAGAAAAATGATGTTCTTGCTTGTGAAAATCACGAGCTTAAGGGAAAAGTCAAAATTCTAGACCTAGAGAAATCCAGTTTACAAAGTAAGTTAGATAATATTACTCAAAATATTTCTAACTTTAACAAAGGTCGAGAAATTTTGACAAAAATCATTAAGAATTCACAATCTGCTTCAAATAAACAAGGATTGGGATATAAGAAACAAGAAACCAAGAAATTTCCAAGAAAAAGGAGAAAAAGAAAAAATAAAGTAGTACAAGAAACCAAAGCTAAGAAAAATCTTAGTTTGTTATGTTCCAAAGCAAAACCAGTTGTGAGATCTCAAAAACAAAATATCAAAACTATCAAAATATGGGTTCCTAAAACAAACAATAATTTGATTAGGAACAAATATATTCAAAACTTTTTGAAAACGGTGCATTATAATTCTAATTATTTATAAAGGGGATACCGGACCCGTATGGGTTTGGACTCCTAAGACCTAACTCTTAGGACCCAATAAAAAGGTGGGTACCATGGACTTAATTTTATTTTTTGTAGGTCCCACTTGAGAAAAGAGGAAAGTGGATTTTGGACAGTGATTTCTCGAAGCATATGACTGGAGATAAGAATTTGCTGATAAATATTACATATGAAGATGGTGGCTCCGTCACTTTTGGAGATAACTCAAAAGGCTATATCATCGGCAAAGGTGATGTGAGCAATTACGGTACATCTAACTTACCTCCCATTACTAATGTCTTGCTAGTTAAAAATTTGAAGCATAATTTGCTTAGTATTAGTCAATTAAGCGATAAAGGCTTTACAATTTCCTTCTCAAATAATAAATGTAGTATTCTAGACAAAGATAACAATTTATTTTTTGAAGGATATAGAAATAGAAATATATATATTCTGAATATGAATATTAATCACAATTCAGATATGTGTCTTATAGCAAAAGACAATGATCCATGGCTATCGCACAAACGTTTCTGTCATATAAACTTCAAAACTATTAACAAGCTAGCCAAAAGTAGTCTAGTTAAAGGACTACCCAAGTTAAACTTTAAAGTTGACAATCTTTGTGATGCATGTCAAGTAGGAAAATTGACCAAATCTACATTTAAATCCAAGAAGGTAATATTAACATTACAACCACTTGAGTTATTACATATGGATTTATTCGGACCAACTCAGGTTCAGTCAATAAACCATAGTCGATATGTGTTTGTAATTGTTGATGATTTCTCACGTTACACCTGGACAATTTTCTTGAAAAACAAAAGTGACAATTTTAATCATTTTAAATTTTTCATCAAACGAATTCAAAAATTGAAAGGGCTTAAGGTTAAAAATATAAGAAGTGATCATGGCGGAGAGTTTGAAAATAATGAATTTGAACATTTTTGTACAAAGAAAGGTATATATCATAACTTTTCGTTTCTTAGAACTCCACAACAAAACGAAGTTGTAGAACGGAAGAACCGAACTTTATAAGAATGTGCAAGAACATTATTAAATGGAACCACTTTACCGAAACATTTCTGGGCAGAAGCCGTTGCAACTGCCTGTTATGTTTTGCACCGTGTATCCATACGACCTCTCACCAAGAATATGTCTTATGAATTATTTAACAACAGAAAGCCTAATATTTCATACTTCAAAGTATTTGGTTCAATTGCTTTATTTTAAATATGAAAGACCATCTAGATAAATTCGATCCAAAGGCCGATGAAGGTGTATTTGTTGGTTATTCGGAACGAAGCAAGGTCTATCGTATATTTAATAAACAAACCAAAACTATTGAAGAATCTCTGCATATATCTTTCGATGAGTTCTATCATCATCCTAATAATATCATAGATGATGACGAAATAATGGTCACAGAAAATCCTATCATCACAAATATAGATTCTGACTCAGAAATAACTGTTGAAAATAATACTCATCAAATAGAGTCACGATCTCCACCAAGAATACGTTCTCCAACAAGAATTTTAAGAGATCATCCTATTCAAAATATAATTGGAGAAGTATCTTCACAAATAAGAACAAGAAGTTAGCTTAATCAAATGGATCATGTTGCGTTTATCTCAAATATCGAACCTAAAAATCCTAAGGAAGCTGCTACCGATGACTACCGGATCATTGCCATGTAAGAAGAACTAAATCAGTTTGAGTGCAATGATGTATGGGAACTTGTTCCAAGGCCAACCGATTAGTCGGTAATAGGAACTAAATGGGTCTATAAAAATAAGGCTGATGAACAAGGAAACATCACGAGAAATAAAGCACGGTTAGTAGCACAAGGTTATAATCAAGAAGAGGGTATCGATTATGAAGAGACATTTGCACCCGTTGCTGGATTAGAGGCTATTATAATTTTATTATCTTTTGCTTGTCACCATAATTTTAAATTATATCAGATGGATGTCAAGAGTGTGTTTTTAAATGGATTTATCAAAGAGAATGTTTATGTTGAACAACCTCCTCTATTTAAACATGAAAAATACCCTGATCATGTATTTAAACTTAAGAAAGCTCTGTATGGTTTAAAACAAGCACCTCGTGCTTGGTATGAACGTTTACGAAGTTATCTTATTGATTCGGGATTTCAAATAGGGAAAGTTTATCAAACATTATTTATTAAGCATTCTCAAAAAGATATTTTGGTTATACAAATATATGTGGGTGACATGATCTTTGAATCAAAAAATGATAAACTCTGTAAGGAGTTTGCGGATATTATGACCAAAGAATTTGAAATGTCACATATGGGAGAATTATCATATTTTCTTGGTCTTCAAATTAAATAACTTTCGAACAGTATATTTTTAAATCAAGAAAAATGTTATGGAAATCTTATTAAACGGTTCGGACTAGAAAACACTTTCGGAAAACCTACTCCAATGAGTACATCTAACCATCTTGAAAAAGATGAGAATGGGAAAAGTGTAGACCAAAAATTATATCATAGTATGATAGGCTCTCTTTTATATCTAACAGCTAGTCGTCCAGATATTATGATGAGTGTTTGTTTATGTGCATGTTTTCAAGCTGATCCTAAGGAATCACATTTACGAGCAGTGAAATGAATAATTCGTTATCTTAATAAAACCAAAGATTTCGGTCTTTTCTATCCGAAAGATTGTTCATTTGAGTTAGTATCATATAGTGATGCTGATTTCAGTGGATCTCGAACGGATAGAAAGAGTACAAGTGGTACGTGTCATTTTATTGGAAAACCACTTGTCTCTTAGTTTAGTAAGAAACAAAATTGTGTTTCACTATCTACATGTGAAGCAGAGTATATATCGGCATCTCTTGCTTGCACACAAGTTATATATATGCAACAAACACTTAAAGATTTTGGTATTAATTTATCAAATTCAATCATATACTGCGACAATACAAGTGCGATAAATTTATCTAAAAATCCGGTTAATCACTGCCGAACTAAACATATAGATATACGACATCATTTTCTGAGAGATAATATTGAGAAAGGAAATATAAATCTTGAATACGTACATACGGAAAATCAACTCGCAGATATCTTTACTAAGCCTCTACTCGAATCAAATTTTATCAAACTTCGTAGAGAGCTTGGTCTCACATCATGGAAGGAACTTCAAAATTAATATATACACGTGTTTCATGATATAACAAGTTAAAATATGCACATACTAAATTACTACAATTCTTACTTAGCAATTTTTTGCTATTATTAGCATATTGAATATGAGTCTCTCTTTTAAGTTTACGGCCAAAACTCTGTGTCTTTTCCTGGCCATTCATGTATATATAGTAAAACACTATATATATGATAAAATATATCACTTTACAATTCCTCTTTTATATCAAGTAGAAACAATGGCTTGCATCTGCGATGAATGTGCACAAAGGTCACACATTTCGGTTACAAGTTCTGAACCTGAGGAATACTATTCTTCTGAAACACCGAAAAGTAGACCAAAATGCACTCATACCCCTGGAAATACACCAATGACTAAACACACAAAGAAAGCTCTATTTTTCTCCCCTCGAAATAGAGATAAGATAGGAGAAATTAATCACTATCAAAAACAACAAATTGAGCTTCAACGACAGTTGCATTACGAACAGAGAATTACCTCAGATCGTCTCTCTCTTTTGGAAAGAATGGCTTCATTTTTCTGTAGCACGAACAAACATGGAGTTTATGAACCTATGCCACATGTCCCTTCTTCTTCTAGGAGTCCAAACTCTTGGGATCTAATTATAATCGTAACGAAGGTGCAAAGGAAAAATGGTCACCATGGACATCTCGTATTCGATAAGTTAAGGAAGAATCAACCGAGCTTAATTCAGCTACATCACATTAATTTTCTAGTATATGTTATGTTTTCTTTTATATTTCAAGTATTTTGTTTTATTATTTCAAGATTTTTAATTCAATTTATATATAATAGCACTTTGAAAAATCTTGAAAAGTTGGAAAACCATGTTCAGTCAAACCAGTCGACCGATAAAATCCCCCTAGTCGACCGTTTAACACTCTATTTCGAAACAAAACAGGCTTCAGATAAACCAGTCTATCGATCGATAGTCACCAGTCAACCGGAAATGTTTCTGTTTTGAAACGATCGACCGGTGACTTCGTCGCGGTCGACAAGTTCCATTATTTTTTGTTTTTAAAATATCAAACTTACAAACGTCGGTTCCACCTCTCATCCTTTCATTTATCTTTTTCAACCTTCAAACATACAATCCCATATCTATCCTAAATCCCCAATTCAAATCTCTTAAAAATCAATGGCTCCAACACAAAAGAAATCGAAGAAATCATCTTCTACACAACTTCAGCCCATTGATTCAAATATTAAACAACGGTTAATGGATCCAATAACAGTCAAGAGATGGAATGAAATAAAGGATTATATGATTCATGAAGGTTCGTTCATCAAATACTCTTATTTCCTTCTTTATGATGTTAGGGAAATAGCAACCAGAGCCTGTATTCAATCTCTTCTTGACTTTGATGATAACAACGTGGAAATCAATCATATCATGATCAAGTTGTTCTATGCAAATCTTAACTTAGACAAGTTCAAACCCGAGAATTCTACTCATTATCTATGGTTGGTTGTATGCGGTGAACATGTTTTTATTTCAAAGGAAAGGATGGCAACGGTTCTTCATTCGAAAAACATTGGTAGGAAGTTCTCAAGCGATTTTTGTACTATTCATACTCGAGACAATATAAGTCATCTTTTTATTGAAGATCATAAACTTAGTACAAAAGCAATCAACTTAAGGCCTACTGCTAGAGTTCTACATCATGCTATTACGCATTCTTTACTACCTAGAATTGGTAACTTCGATGCGGTTTATAAAGAGAAATTTAAGGTTTTGTATGCTATATATGGGGATATCCAAATTAATTGGATAAATATGATTTATGATGAGATCTTATCAGTGAATGATCGTACGAGAACGCATTTGTTCTACAATGAATATATTATGCGACTGCTACTTGATTGTGGTCTCAAATCTCCCGAATCTAAAATTTCAAAGCCAAAATGTATCAACAAAGCATCGAGAAAAAGAATGAAGCTTCCTAAACCATGTTTGAATATCATACCTTTTGAACAGTATAAGGAACAAGGTCATCGAGAAGGCACTTCTTCACAGCCCTCTAAACACAAACCGGAAGAGGTCAAGCTTCTTCAACCATCATCGTCGACTAAAGATTTACTTGAACAAATTGCATGAAATCAATTTCTTCTTGAAGCTAGACTTAATTGTACCGACAATAAGATCGATAATTTAAATACAAAACTTGACAAACGTTTTACAAAACTTAAGTCTTTCTTCGGTATTCTTTGGGATGCAATACCTTGTGGCGTATCATCTCCTCTACACATATACAAGACCCAAGTAAACGTCCAATGCCTCCTACTTTTACATGGACATCTTCAGAGGAAGGCACTAGTTCTGGAACAAGTAATGGATGTGGTTGTGGAACATCTTACATTGAGGAATGAGGAAATAAAGAAGAAGAAGACGAAGGACAAGAAGAATAAACTGAATCCGACTTACCATCTCACTAGTTCCTTTTATCCGACTTTTATCAAATATTTAAGACTTAAAACACCACTTGTACATAAGTGGTGTTGTATTTTATTTTTGGTTCAAACTCTAAGACTACGTAACTTGGTTGGGTAAGTATGGTGTGTATGATACAATCCTTATGTATTTTGTGATGAATGATTTGTGTATCTTAACTCTTGTGTTATACTACTCCTTTTTGTCGATGACAAAGGGGGAGAAAAATGCTACTAACAATATTCTTTGCAGATTTTTTTAGTTTTTATTTCGCGGGGATAACATAGACAGGGGGAGTCAGCAATACTTTCAGAGCTATGTTGTCATCAATCAAAATGGGGGAGAATGTTGAGTCTATGATTTCATAGCGTTTTGATTAATGACAAGGAGAAAATTCATGATCGACAAAGAGAAGAGAATCAATGATATCGTAAGTTAGAGGCTGATTATTTAGTGTTATAAATGTTAAATTCTATCCTCAAATAATTATATACCTCACTATTGTGAATATATATATGTATATATATAAATGCACATTTATTGTGCATATTGCCAGAAACCGGTCGACCGGTTTCAAAATAGGCGGTCGACCTTTTCTGGGCAGAATGCACAATAAACGTGGATACATATATATATATATATAACATATATATATTCAAAAATCAGTCTACTGGTTAATTTTGACCTGTCGACCATTTTTCAAATTGAAAGCAACATTTTGAATAGACATCTTCTTTCATCAAAAGTTGCTTCTCTTTCTTTTGATCAAAAATCATTTCTCTTCAATATTTCTCTTCACAAATGGTTACAACTGTTTATTCATTATATAAAAATCATTAAACCATCAACAAAAACATCTCTGATCTTAATTCTTTCATCTATCTTGCTTTCTACTTGATATTCTAAAAGCGCTCATATTCAACCAAAATATCATTTGAATTTCAGAACTTATTTAAGACTCTTGTGATTCAATACGATATCTACTTCCAAATCTTCACATACATCAAATTATATTTGAGGATAAGACTATAGGAAAGGTGTATTACAAGTGACAAATCCGTGTTGCAAAGAGCACAAGCTGTCAACATACAAATTGTAATCTTAGCTGTTGAAGTCCTCGAGAGTTATAAGAGGCAATTGTTGAAGTCCTCATTGTTGTTGAGGCATGAAATCCCATTCGGCTGTACGGGTATTGTGATCCTGTCCCTCTGGGTGAAGCGAGGTGTTTGAATAGTGAAAATCCAGAGAGAGGTCTGGGATTGGACGTATGACGGTGCTCCGAACCAGCATAAAAAGCCCGGGTGTTATTGCTTTACTTTACTGCTTTTTATTTGTGATTTATTGCATTATCTCATATTTATTTGCATAACTATTGTAAATATACAAGTTAGTTTATCACATACATTCCGCATATCCATATTATTGATCCTGCTTAAGTCGTATACCGACTTTCAATAGTTATAATCAATGTTTTAAAATAAAGAAGTGGATTCATAAATAGAATCCGAGTTACCTAAAGAAGTTGGTTAAAAGATTTAAAAAGGTGACCTTTGTCTATTTCGAGGTTAGAAATGTTGTTCAGTTAAGGTCTGAGAGGTAATTATACCCCAACTTGATTGATTTCGTTTTTAACTAAGGGATGGGTAAGGTTCGATAGTGAAAGTTGGTTACGTAAATTTAGTTAATGAGTGTAATGGTTTGAATTGGCTTAGTGATGTTCTATCTAAACATCTGTTAAATCCAATAAAGGAGTTTTGGAAATGTTTTCCAAATAAAAGAAATCAGAAATGTTTTCTAATATAGAAAACAAGAAATGGGAGTAAATATGGAGATGTTTTCAAATGATTAATAAAGTACATTTTCTAAATTTAGAAAAATAGGAATTTACAAATATATAGGAATGGGAAATGAATGGATTAATAATAAATTAAATTAAAGGAGATCAATGTTGATTGATGATTGATCAATCGAATTTCTATCTGGAAATAAGATCGTTGGTTGTACACCTATTTTTCTTTGATAGTAAAATCACCGACTATCGAAGTTTTTGACCATTTTTCTGTCGTTAATACGGAGAGACCAGGATCAGATATATTATCTGAAAACTACTATGTATGGACGTTAGCGTTGCGATCAAATATGATGAAAATAATTGATACAGAGTTATACAAGGGCTATCCTGTTTACAGAATAGTGCCTTCGGTTTGTCCAGTCCCAGGACAACGTGAATGGACGAATGTATGACAGAGTATATCTAACGGATCATGTAAGTTGATCTCTTCAAAATTACTTACGTTTTGGGGCGGAGGAATTCGTTTCTCTTAGCTTTATACCTATGGTATTTTTGGGGAAATCAATTTGTGATTTGGCGGGTACGACGATGTGGCATTCAAAGTGAATGGTGGTCAGGTGTTCCAAAAGACACGTTATGACCTCAAGCCTCATCAACCGAGGAATGACAGAAATCAGGCAGGCAGCATGGCTATGTGGGTCGCTCCCATTAGGGTGTATACCACCTATCAATATAAAATCCATTTCATTCTTTCATCTATTTTCAATGCTGTCCCTTTTTCGGGAAACGGTGGGTAGCTCCCAATCGTTGGTGATATACATTCGATAACTCAAGCGAAATGAGTGGTCGGTCATGTATGGGCCGGGTTGCAAGACGTTCTTGTTGAACCCAGTGTATTCATCTCTAGAGATACACTATCGTAAGGTGGTCCCATACCTTGTCATAGTCGGAATTCAATCTCCAATAAGCGCCCGCGGTTTTGTTTGTATACAATATATGTGGAATGTGAGATGCAAGCGTTCTGCTAGATTGTTAATTACTTTTGATTAGACACTATTATAATATCAGAAAAATATTGATTTCCAAAACTATTTTGGGTTATCGTAAGGTAAAAACCGTCCGTGTTTATGTGTGGATCGGTCTTACGATTACCTTTTCTTTTGAAAAGGATTTTGAAAAGTTAAACCAAATGATTTGAGTTTACTCACACTAGTCCCATGACTGACCCAGAGTTTATTTTGTTTTCTTTTCCCTAAACTCTTGGGTGCCCAAATTTGTACGAACAGTCAAGTAGTTTAGGTCTTTACAGATACATTTGGAAGAGCTTGAAGCAGGAGGCTTCAGGATTATATAGCTATTGTTATTTCTGCTGTGTGTAAGTGTTGTCCACTAAAAAATGTTATTGTATATATATACTGTTAGATTGCAAAGTTATGTTATATATTATATTTTTTTCGTTCCGCTATGAGATTTGTATTACTCTGATTCTGTTCTGTGGTGATCTTCTTCTTCTTCTATTCTAATTTTCTATCTTATCTATTCTCACCCTCTAAATTCTTTTTATTAATGATCAGGTATTTCCAATGTCTGAATAGTAAACATGGTAGTTTTGGGTTAGTTTTCGGAGTCAAAAATCCCACTTCATGACAGTGGTATCAGAGCTGAAGGTTAAGTAATACCTTGGCTCTATGGCGTGACTCAGTAGAGATGGGGTTAGTAATACCCTGGATTAATTTGAGTGTATATATATGAGTGAACGTTATAAAAAAAATGTTTTATATTGTGGAGATTTATTGGTTGGGTAGTTTGTGAATTCTGGTCGATCAGTTTGATCCACTGTATCGACAGGGATTACCAAACACTTAAATACGATAAACCAACACAGTATGTTTTGAAAAGAGGGTAAATGAGATAATTTTACCCAAAGTTTATTTCAATATAAAGAATATATATATATATTGGAAATATTATAGTATATTGGACATGTTGTTTGTTATTATAATCAGATAAGATTATAATTGAAGTGGTTATGTAAATAACCAATTAGAACTCATATAAGTGTAATATATGGAATCAGATGAACTAAATCTGGATTTAAAATCAGGATTGGAACTAAAATTCCTAAAATTTGGAGAAGTGTTTATAAATGGGTTTGGATTAAATATATGAGAATTTTAAGTTCTTGGGAGATTTTAAAATTGTTTTACAAGCATCGTGAATGATATTTTGAAGAAGATTCCAAAATGGAAATGTTTAAATATGGGTTTTGAAAAGTGATATATTATTGAACTCACTTCAGTAGCTAGGAAATAACTCTGATGATGCTGGCCACATCATCAGTGAAACGACCCGAACTTCCCCGTGAAGGAAAGAACGGATTGAGTTGAGGACAAGCCACATAAGAAAACAAACAGAAGAACATTTCAATGTCAATTACAACAATTCCATCAGAATACAAGAATAAACAGAGGATTAATGAAAAAAATACATCAGAAAAATATCATAGATTACAATACATTACATAGCAGTGGAAAATAATACAAAACACAACTGAAAGAGATAAACGGATATAGAGCTTTCTGAATATCATTCCTGCTGTAAATCAGGATCCTGTGAATATAAATCTGCAAAACCAAAACTAGCTGCCCGTGTGGAAAATAGGGGCACCCAGAGTTTAGGTCAAAACAATAAACTCCAGGCCAGTCATGTGACTGGGGTTAGAACTAAAACAGTTATTTAAAACTTTAATTTAAATAAGATATATCAAGGGACCACGCCGTATAGCACGGAATGGGTTTCCTCCCAAGAATACCAGTGCATATAACAAAACAACACAATGCTTTTTGGAAAAATGAAGCTATTATAAGACCCTGGTCCCATCACACAATGCAATGCAAGCCGGAGGATAGGGTTTTCCCTTATAATAGCAAAACATGCTTGGTACGTTTAAAACAAATCATTTGATACTATTATAAGTGCATAGTGTATAAAACAACTTCAAATATAAATGTATCAATCCTAGGCGGCATGGCTACCATATATCATGTCGCCAATACTAGGCTCTACAATCAAAACCGCAATTGTCACGTATTGGAAGTTGGATTTTCGTCTGTGAACCAAGGCAAGGGATCGTCCTTACCACTTTGAGACGCTCTAGCCCGTGTCTCAGGCAAGCACGCAGGCAAGCCTTGGATCATCAGGGACGGTCCACCCGATGTGGATTATAATTCTTGAACACCGCGTTTACCCGCCCTATGGGGCGTAAATGAGCCAAATGTTTCCATCGGACCCGGATCGTCCGATCTAACCGAGGCGCCTCGCTATCCATCATCTACATAAGTAAAATGTCCGGGCATGTAAAACCCAAAACACCACTCCTAGCTAGAAGGAAACGCACGACCTCCCTGATGTCCTCTCCCGTTTCTGGTTCACACCGGGGTGTGAAGCTCACAGATTAATGCTACACAAAGCTACGCTATATTAAAGTCGTGCTTTAATCATCAACCACAAGACTCTTCTTTTCAACAGAAGCCTTGATCATTTGCATCTCAGCATGCCACCAGGCACTTCATGCCATGCGACTGATATCTATCGATATATAACCTTTGAGCTCGTACGTCTAAGAGAACGGCGTTAAGCAAGAGAATAAATTCTCCGCCACCGAACAGATATATATTTAATATAAATCAATCAACACAGAATAAAATCCGATGTCAGACACACATCCATTTACAAGTCCGTTCTGGGTCTGAACGAAACCGGAGGAACCTTATTCCTCGCATATCCATCGATCTCCAAGTACGTCTGGACGATCACGAACTGATTCTCTCCTCTTGCGTCTACAGGCCAATCAACATCATCAGTAATTATCCAAACGACGTGAAGACCTCCGGTCTTCAACCACCGCCTTCATCGTCGACTTCTCGTCGATTCAGTTATTCAGAATGGGATAAACCCGGTCTTTCCGAATAACTCGCGTATATAAGAAACAAGTGTTCTAAAAACACAACATACGCCTTATTCCAATCCAGAATATTCCTTTATTTAAATATTCTTTTACTTTGGAAAATGTTCCCATTAATTTTATCAAAGATAAATTCTTTAAATTTATTCTTTAATCTTCCTTTGGATTATCAATTCAAACCAAATTATGGTTTATCCAAACTAGTCAGGATTGACGAACCTTACCGAAGTAATCATTTGTTTTAATTTCCCAACACCAACCTATTCATCCCATGAAGTAAAGTTTGTAATACATCATATCTAACACCACGGTGTTATCGATAAATTCAATTACCATTTCACGTTCAAATCTAATTAAAGATTTATCAATCACCTGGAGCAAAGCTGGTGATACTCTGTTCTCGATCATTTCAATCTAATTAAAGATTCATTAAAACTCCACTTGGTTTTAATATTCCCAAATATCAATATTAATGATTGTTTAACTTGAGAAATCATATCCTTTCTTTAACTGGGTTAAAGAACCAATGTCATTTAAAACACGGTTCACGATAAACCCAAAATGACATTCTATTCCATCATCCTTTAACCATAAATTAGCAAGTGAACAATTCCCTAAGTAATAACCCCGAAGGCAGAAACCAATGTCAGATCAATACTCAGGAAACCATTCAACTTAACTAATCTCCAGTTAGTTTCTGATTTTCTTAACTCCGTTGGGTCTAAGAACAGTATCATTAAAGATACCATTCACGACAACCCAAAATCACATTCCATTAACCATGGAATCTTCATGGAAAACAAATCGATATATATAATCGATATAAACTTCCATATCCGACTAACAATATAAATGGAATAATGACAAAGCCTTTTAAATTCCATATATATTAGCAGTCCTCATCCACAAAAATTCACTTCGATTGTTACCAAATTGAATTCCATTCCATTTCAATTTATTTTATTTAAATTGGAAAACTTTACTTTGGAAAATCTCCTTTAAATCTTAACAAAAGATTTATAAATTCCAAATCACATATCATTGTGAATCGAGTTAAAGAACGAATGTCATTAAAACACAGTTCACAACAAACCCAATTCACATTCCATAAATTACCAGGTTAAAGAACAAATGTTATTTAAAACACCGTTCACAATAAACCCACTTATCAATTCCAATTTGATTCCAATTAAATATTATTTAATTGGTATAATTCATTAAATCCAAATAAAAAGATTTAATCTTTTTCTCAATTGGGTTTAAGAACAGTGTTAATGAAGACACCATTCTTTACAAACCTAAATCCCATTCGATATTAAATACAAGGCTCTGAATAGAAAATATATCGGCTTATATTCAATATCAAATTTTACGACCAACAAATATCGTGTTGGAAATAACGATATAAGTATATCTTTCAAATTTCCATAACAATATCTATATAATCACGAAATCCAACATTGAAATATTCCGAAGACAATTTCGATTCAAATCCATTTCCACTTTATATATTGGAAATTCTGGTTATTTTCAAAACCATTTCAAATCCAATTTATTTGTTTTAAAAATAAATGGATTATAATTATAGTTCAAAACTAGTTCATTTTGATAAAAATCTATTTTTATATTTTCAAATATGGGATTTTTCATCCCAACTCCTTCCAAATCATTTCTTGTGATTTTATACTAATTATTGATATTTTTAATAATTTTATCAAGGCTCGTACAGTCGATTTCCATCAACGGCCATCGAACTACACTTACACCGACCTTTTCCAAATTTGATTTGGACATAATTCCAAATCCAACCATTATATTTCAAATCTATAATATTCGTTAGAAAGATCTTTTCGATACGAACCCAACGGTTCAGGTTTCAGGAGAATCAGACGGTCGGATCTCCCGTAATGTCCATTCGAATTCAATGGTCGAAATTCGCGAACTGCCGCAGCGCGACGCGTTCTATTCAGGCTATTATATATATAATGTTATATATATATAATATTATATATATATCGTCGATTTCCTTTTTAAAATGTATTTTATAAATCGTTTTAAAATCGTTTTCAAAACGATTTCAACTTCCTATTCAATTTCTAATCAAAATTGAATGTTCCATATCATCGATATATAAATGATAATATTTTCAAAACATTAGATTTTGATATCTATTCCTTTTCGTTATTCATTATAAAAATGAATAAAATTGTTATAAATATCGTTCACGTCAAAATGGCATCAATCTAATCAACGCGGCTTTATATATTTAAATATATTCGTGTCCATCCCAAATCGGACATCAAAACCATATTTTGATTCTCTTCTGAATATTATTTAAAATATTCGTTATTTGAAAATAATCATTATTTCAAAATATTCATTCTTTCTGAATAGGAATCAAACACAGTCAATTACCATACCATTTGATTTATATGGATTTCATATACACATGCACATAACAACCATCAAAAATAGTCAACCATCACCCAAAGTGCATTCTACACTGCATAAGCATCAAATATAAATATTTAACGCTTATAACAGCCTGTCAATCGATCGATCGACATACAGCTAATTATTGGGACTAGTGTATGTCCAGTTTCGTCCCAACACCCATGTGGGGTTTTCAAACAATTAAACACAGGTTTTATTTGTGCAGCTGAGCGATGTGTAAAATTTATCGTCCCAATCCATATCAGTCAAATGTGTGTACATAAACAAATCGTCCGATTTGTTTATAAATATTTATTTTATATACATGTTAAAAATTATATTTTTAACTATAAAATATTTTCAACTATAAAATATTTTATTTCATTCCACATCACACAATCAACTTTCACAACATAATCAATCAAACAAACAAGTCGTCCATGGTCTGTGAACGACGGGTGTCGGGTGCTGCTAAGCACCGTCTGCATCCTAGTATATATTTCAAACTAGAAAATAAAATAAAAGAGAGGAGTTCTCAGCCATAAGCTAAACCAAATGCCACGACTCTTCATATGTAGAAATCTGCACCATGTTTCCTTTTGTCACTTTCGTTGTCCGTATTCACTACATATATAAAAATCGCATTTTTATATTGTTGCTATGTATATAAAAATCACATTTTTATAACTACGCTATCTGGATATATACAAATCGAATTTTTATAGCCACTTCATATATGTAAAAATTGAATTTTTATATGGTATCCATATAAATAAAAATCTCATTTTCATATGATATTCATGAAAACAAAAACCTCATCTTTATATGATATTCATTATAAAAATCGTATCTTTATGACACTCCTCACACAATAAAAATCATATTTTTACCTTACCACTTAAACAATAAAAATCATAACTTCATGTATATAAAAATCGAATTTTTATAATGTTAAAAATCCTATCTTTACTAAAAGAAAAATAAAATCTTTTATATGTTAAAAATCATTCCTTTTATATGTTAAAAATCATTCCTTTTATATGTTAAAAATATCGTCTTACAATGTTAAAAATCTAAGCTTTATATAAATAAAAAATCAAAACTTTATAATTTAAAAATCAAAACTTTAAACGAAATAAAGATCTCATCTGTAACAACCCGGAAAATCTGAGCCAGTTTAAAATTTTTAATTTGGCTATTTTAGTGGATTTTAGATATTTAAAATAAATATTTTAAATAATAACGACGAAAAGTATGTTTGAATCAACGTTTGAAAATAAATATAATTATTTTAAATTATAAACAAGGCCTGAAATGGCGCGGCAATTTCAAAATTTCAATTCAAACTTTGACTGATTGTACCTGGTGCAAAATAAAACGGATTTAATGAAATCAAAAATATTTAAATCTGTTGGTGAATATCTTTCTAACGAATCTGAAAAATCGAAGTTTCATAGCGGGCGTCAAAAGTTATGGCCAAATGAATTTTCAGAAAGGTCGCTATAGAGTATATATAGCCCGTGAAAATAGACATTTTGCAAACGACCTCGGAATTCGACGAAACCACTTTTGTTGGATCCGGGATGTCAAATTATTGCTAGGTTTCAAATATCATAATTTTTTAAGTTAATATGTGAGCGTGGAGAAGGAAAATGTGTTTGGTGAATTTCTATTAATTTGAATCGACCAGAAAAAGGGCCATTTTTCAAAAGGTCTCAGAATTTGACGAAACTAGTTTTGTTGGGACCATATCGTCAAAACATAGCTGGATTTATTTTTCTGCAATTTTTCGAATCAGTTTGTGGCCCTGGCAAATTGAAATGTACGTTCAAATCGAATATTAAATGTTTTATATTTTAATTTGAAGAAAAACTGACTAAAATAGTTGAATGGGTCTACGAAACATATCCCATTGTGTTCGGAATGGGGGTATTTAGCTAAGGACAACAGTCATTGGGTTTGAATTTGAGTTCGTATGTGATAAGGGTATTTTCTGATTTTAAAGAATTAAATAAATAAAAAAAGGGGTCGGCCAATCATCATTCACGGTTTGAATTTCTCTCTCCCCGATACACCTGCTGCGAACGACGGAAAGGGGCTGAGAACTTCTCTCTTCGATTTCTCTTCCGTTTCACAATGAAATCATGTAATTCTTGATTCATTTTGAAGCTCCCCGTCTCCTCTTTAAATCCATATAGGATTTGTAATTTTTAGTTTGGTGTTCATCGAGTTTGAAGCTTCCAAGGTCGGAGACCTTCCATCGCCGCCACCGTCGATTGTAACCACCGAAGTGGGCCCCGTTTCCGGCGCACGTGCGCCTCACGTAGGCCTTCGACGCTGCGCAGCCCGTTCCTCGCATCGATTCACGGTTTGGCTGAAAATCTAAAACCTAGTTTTGAACAGGTTTGAAAAGTATACGGCTTTGGCCATATTTAACTATTTTCGACATTTAAAACCATTGCAAACTTCTAAAAATCATTTCTTTTTGCTATGTGGTCGAAATCCAGTGAAACAAGAGACAGTGGACTCGTGTGGACGTCTTCTACATTCTAGAAGAGACCCCATATTTTTCTGAGCCTTCTGCAATTTTTGGTGGGGTGGAACCCAATGAGAGATTTATAATTTATAAACGATACGGAAAACAACGATGTATAAATTATATAGTCGATGTATGAGTTATATAAGCGTTGTACACCTCATGTATAAGCGTTGTATAAGTTGTATGTTCGATATATAAGTTATATATGCGTTGTAAAAATAATGTATGTGTTGAAATAAATTGAAATAATATTAAAGTGAAATCGAAATATATTTATATACGAACATATATATATATATACACCCCTCGTCCACAGACCATGGACGATATATATTGGTTGTGATATTGTTTGGACTATTGGTTGATGTGAAATTTGGTGAATATCATGAATGGTTGAATTGAAATGATTAATTGTGATTGAAATCTCAATAGGATTAGTAGATGGGAAAATTCGCCTGCGTGCGAACTAGATATTGTAAATCCCCATTGTCAAAAACCACGAGGTTTTAAGGTAGAGCGAGGAGCCATACTAGGGACGGTGCCGGTTTTAACTACCCTGCCATTATGCTGCCGAAATTTCAATATTATTCATGTTTTAGAATTATTTTCATGCGTTGAAACTATATTCGTGTGTTGAATAGAAATTCATGTGTTGAATAGAAATTCATGTGTTGAATGAGTTCATGTGTTGAGTAAATTATTTGAAAGATAAAAATCACATTTTTATTATATATATATAGCCTATATAAAATATTAGTATTTTAAATAAATTGTTTTAACACCAAAAATAAAAAATTTACCTTATGCATAGACTATATAAAATAATCGTGTTTTGAAATAAATTGTTTTACAATAAAAATCACATTTTTATTATATCTATCAACTATAGAAAATATTCATGTGTTGAATAAAGGACTAGAACGATAAAAATTATATTTTATCGTATGTGTGAAGTCGAAAACATTCATGTGTTGAATGTATAGATTGTACAATAAAATCTACATTTTTATTGTGAATATGAGGTGTTAAAAATGGTGATGTGTGGAATAAATATTTTTGATGATAAAAATATCATTTTTATCAAATATATAAAGTGAATATGGTTTTGAAATCAAAGAAAGAATTATATTTATATATATATTTATATAAATATAATTAAAATAAATCGAATAACGAAGCTGCAGTTCGTGTTTTGAAACTGTGATTTCAAACGATTAGTGCGGGAGATCCGACCATCAGATTTTCCCGAAACCGAAACCGTTGGGTTCGCTTTGGAAATATCTTTCCAACAACACCCACTTTGTGAATATCCAACGGTTGGATTGTTTGAAATGTTTAATTCAAATCTGAAGAAAAACAGTGCCAGAATCGATTATATATATATATATATAAATATAATTAAATTAAATCGAATAACGACGCTGCAGTTCATATTTTGAAATTGTAACTTCAAACGATTAGTGCGGGAGATCCGACCGTCGGATTTTCCCGAAATTGAAACCGTTGGATTCGTTTTGAAAAGATCTTTCTAATGATATAAAATATGTGAAGATCCAACAGTTAGATTTTCAGATATGTGTAAATCAAATCTGAAGAAAAACAGCGCAACGGCTGCATTATGGCCCGAAGCGTCGTTTGAATGAATTGGCTATTTTTAAATAAATAAAAATAGCGATAAATCATGATAAAATATTATAAATGATATGAAATGGAAATAAACTGAATTTGCTCTATTTATGTGATATTTGATGGTTGAATGTGTTTGACGTGAAATTACATTAAAGAACAGAATTGGTGATGATGAATAATTTAACCATTGAAATGAATTGATTTGAAATTCTAAATATACGTGAATTATTTGAAAAGGCCGAGTTAATTCTCATTTCAAATAATTGATCAGCGATTGAAAGTCGAAGATATAAAAACGGTGCAAGACCGATGATCTTCACGTCGAATGGAGGGGTGCTACTGATGCTCATGATGGGAGTAGCTACCTTGAAGGGGCTGAAGTAGTAGCTGTCCGGACGTACTTGTGGATAGTACGGATGTGCGAGGTATTGAGTGCCTCCAGTTTCGTTCATACCCAGAACGAACTTGTAAATGGACTGTGTGTCTAACATTGGATTTTGTTCTGTGCTGATTGATCTCTATTAAATATATATCTGTTTGGCGGCGGAGAATTTATTCTCTTGCTTAATGCCCTTCTCTGAGACGTACGAGCTCAGAGGTTATATATCGATAGAAATCAGTTGCATGGAGTGAATTGCCTGTGTGGCATGCCTAAGTGGCAGATGATCAAGGCTTCTGTTGAAAAAGCAAAGTCTTGAGGTGGATGATCAAAGCCCGGCCTATGTGGCATAGCTTTGTGCATGCATAACGTGAATTTGCGAGCCGCACACCCCGGTATGAACCAGAAACGGGAGAGGACCTCAGGGAGGACATGCGTTTCTTTCTAGCTAGGGTGGTGTCAGTGACCTACCAGCCCTGACATTATGTTATTTTCACCTGTGTGGTTGTTGCTGTTGCGAGGCGCCTCGGATATATCGGCGACTATGTGAAGCCGATGGAGTCATATGGCTCATTTACGCCCCAAAGGGCGGGGAAACGTAGTGTTCAGGCATAATAATCCACATAGGTGGACCGGCCCTGACAATCCAAGGTGCAGTTGCGGCTTTTCCTGAGGCTCGGGCTAGAGAGTCTCGAAGCGGTAAGGACGATCCCTGGCCTCGGTTCATGACGGAAATCCAATTTCCAAATACGACACCATGCGGTTTTGATTGTGTATATATATATATATATATATATATATATATATATATATATATATAAAGCGACATGATATATGGTACCCATGCCATCTATGATTGATAGTTATGATTGAAATTGTTTTTGAAACATATATACACTACCAATAATATCAAATGATTTGTTTTGCTCGTATCAAGCATATTTTGGCCATTATAAGGTAAAACTCTATCCTCCGGTTTGTATTGCATTGTGTGATGGGAACTGGGTCTTATAACGACTTCATTTTTATAAAAAGCATTGCGATGTTTAAAAGATTTATTTGTTTTAAAGCACTGGCAATCCAATGGAGTAAACCCGTTCTGTGAAAGTGGCGTGGTCCTGTGATTAGCCATATTGTAAGATGTGTTAAGTAAATTTCTCATACCAGTCCCATGACTGACTCATAGTTTGTTTCACTTGCAAACTAGGGTGCCCCTTTTTCTACACGGGCTGCCTTGTATTCAGGTTTTAGCAGGCTCTTTCTGGATAGTTGGAGATGAAGATGGATTCTATCATTTATCTCTTTTTATGTTGTTCAGCTCCTGTTGTACATATTATGTTTTCTTTTCCGTTGTAGACATTTATGTATAACTGAACTGTGTTTGTACTAAGTATGATCCTATATACTATGTAACTCTGATGGTTATGTTGATCCAGTGTATTCTATTGTACATTATTTGGCGAATTTAATTATTTATGTTCTGTTGTTATCTGTTTATGTGTTATATTCCAAATATTACCCTTGCCTTCATCCTACGGGGTTTGGGGTCATCACATCATCTTTAACAAATAAAAATCGTATATTTTCTGTTTTAAAAATCCTATATTTTATCATATGAAAATCCTCCCTATTATTATGAAAATAAAAATAAAATCAAAGAAGGTTAAGTACTTACAGCGAGGGGGGGTGAAAGGCTCGCGGTTTGTGTAACGACCCGCATTCTACGCATAATAGGATCGTAGAATATTTATTTCATTCACATATGAAGTCGTATGGTCATGTAACTATGGGAGACGACAATTGTGGTTATTTCCCATGTTCATGATTTTTCCCGATTTTTAAATGACCATTTTACCCCTAGTTGGTACTGTTTTGGCCATAACTTTTGACTGGAAAGGAATTTTGACCTGAAACCACTTCCATTGACTCCGGATGATGGTTTCTCTTTCCGTAGAGTGGTCACATTAGCCAAACGGACTCACCGTTTGGGAGATATGGCTGAAACAAGTTTCAGATGGTGAAAAACAGCTTAATTGGGCTTAACCGGGTGATTAACAGCTAGGCCCAAAGGGGAATTTCAGGATTAGGAGTTTAAAAGGGCTGTTAGGGTTTGGAGAATACCTTTTTCTCATTTTTCAGCCGTCACTATTCATTCCTCTTAACCTAGCCATGGTCTCCACCCTCTAAATCTCTTTAAAACGCCTCTTAATCACTTTCTAATTGAAGATTAGGCTTAGCAAACATCAAATCAAGGAGTATTAGCACGAGAACCGAGGTAGAGCTGCTATGTAAGATTGGGAACAGCGCCAAATCAGAGAATATTTCTGTTTTGGGGTTTTAGTTGTGGCAAAGGTGAGTGATTTGCATAGTTTTTGCACTAATTACGGTAATTAAGGGTAATTAGTGAAGATTAGCGAATTTATACACTAATAAATTCTGGAAAAATGTTTAGAAATTCTTAAATAATATTTCATGCCTCTGTTAGAAAATTTAGACGATTTGATTAAGTTTTACTAAGTATGTGCTTAAACATGATTAAGAAGGATTATAGGAAAATGTGAGGTTTTAGCCACTTTTGATCCATTTTGATTCATTTGGGTTGTTGTTTGGTGTTTGTGGTTGCTCTTACATATTGCTATGACTCTATGGTATGTTTTATGATTGATTAGAATAGTTAGATTGGTCGAAAACGCCGTCGAATGGCGTAGAAAGCTCGCTGGAAAGTTGCAGAAATGTGCAGGTTCCGAACCGGATCGGATCGTAGTAGGGGGTCGGATCAGATTTGTCAACTGACCGAGGGAATTCGAACTGGATTGGAACTTGTCACTAGAGGAGGCTTGGCGAGAAGTAAGGCCGTTTACTTAGAGTTGGAGTGGACGAGGGGATCAGAGCGGAGCTATAAAGGGCGGATCGGATCGGAGTAGATTGAAGAGCGGATCGGATCGGGCTATGGAGCAGGACCGGATCGGAGTAGGCCAGGGGACGAGATTGGATCGGAGCAGGAAAGCTGGAGGAGGGACGAACCGAACCGACTGGAGCGTGACATCCGAACCGAACCGACGTCTAAGGGGAACGATCACCGAACCGAACCACACGTAGGAATACACCATGGAGCATTGCACCGAACCGAACCGTGTTATACGTATATATCCGAACCGAATCAAATTCAGGACCACTTCTATGCGACGACTCTTTTGAAGACATACTCCAATTCGACCAAACCCGAGATGCAAGGGAAGTCCAAATGAGAAGTTAGAGCTCAAGATTCAGATGGGAATCAATGAGTTCGCCTCATGGTTGGGCTTTGCTGCGGGACGCGTGCTAAGGGGTTTGCGATGTCTGTAGCTTTGGACCACTATGGTAGGAGGTACGGAGGCGGATTCAGGGCCATTATGGCATTGGTAGAACCAAGGGCTACGATCAATGAAATGGGTCATTGAAATGTTTGGTCATGACTCCATATGTTTAGCTTGGTCACAGCAGGATTTCTACAAGACGGGATCCGTCGTTACCTCAATTTGTCTAGTATTCCAAGGTGGTAGATGTCGTATGCTTTGTGCACTGAGTAAGGGATGTGAGGATGGTTGCTATGGATGGTTTGGTTGCTATCATTATGACATACACACCCCACCCCCGTCTTCTTTACACTATTCATTATGGCACCTTAGAGAACCGTACGGTATGTGGTACTAACTCTTTGGTTGCAGGTTCAGGTATGGTTTAGTATACCTGTTATTATTCTGTTTAGATGCTTATCGCTCATACCAGGCTTTATGTCTGACACAGAGTTTTATATCTCCTCTTATTACTCTGGGTGCTCACACGAGCAGACTAGAGACAGGTTAGCTGGTGATGCACGAGTGGATGATCCGGAGACGAGCAGGAGGCTTCCACGTAATACATATATATAGTATTCTCCCTGTGTTGTTGAAGATCACTGCTTGGGCATTGGTGGTGTATCTTCTATTTTGGCTTTCTTTTGTTTAGAGACAGTAGATTTTGAAAAGTTGTAATAAGCTGTATTTGGATTTCCGTTGCTTTGATATTGATGTTGGTTTTAGTTATCAGCTTATGCACTGTCTCGCCTGTTTTATGTCAAGTACATTATTATTATTATATTTTATCCCATGCGCTGTGAGACATTCTACAGGTTCCTTGATTAGTTCATTCTGTTCTTTCCTTTCTCCTGACGACCGTCCCGTGCTAGTCGGGCATGTGTATAGCGCACTTTTGGAGGAAATGCAGGCTGGTGCGGGGCGGGCCGTCACACTTGGTATCAGAGCTCTAGGTTGCGTAGTTAACCTAGGGAAGTTATCGGGGAGAGATAATATACGTATACGAGAGAGCGTATTTGTGATTATTTTCATTTTCAAAAGCTATATATATACTATTAGTAGTATAAGGATGAAGTCGTACTGCGCTAGCACCACTATGGGATCGTTAATCATTTCCTTTTTCAGATTGACGATGAGCCGATATGTTAGAGGTACCGTAGAGGGGCCAATAATGGGAATGCTGCTGACATGAGGACGATGTTTACTGACCTCATGAGAGAAATGCTTAGAGATGTACAGAGGGCAGCTCCCAATGATGGAAATGGTGGTGGTCCAATAGTGCAGGCGCCGAGGGTCGATTTCGCCAAGCTGAATAAGGATTATATTAGCCTTTGTGGAAAGCCGTTTCACGGAACGGAGTCGGCCACGGATGTTCAAGATTGGTTGGATAGTTGCGAACGTATCTTCGAGGATTTGGGAATCGAGGATGCGATGAAGAGAAAAGAGAAAGCTAGCGTCCCGTCAGCTGCAAGGGCAGGCAATGAATTGGTGGAATGCTATAAAGGCAGCTACTCCCGAAGATCAGATTACTTGGGAGCAGTTTAAGGCTCGATTTAGCGAGAAGTTCATTCCAGCTGCTCAGAAGTAAGTGTTATTTAAGAAATTCTTGGAGCTCAAGCAAAATGGCAGAGCTGTCTCGGAGTATATTGCTGAATTCGACACTTTGTCGAAATATGGGTTATCCCTTATTGATACTGCCGAGAAGAAGAATGAGAAGTTCATAACCGGTTTGGATCAGTACTTGGGGGAAAGGCTTATTAACCACATCGATGAGTCGTTTGAGTCGATTGTGGGGAAAGCATTGAGGTCAGAAAGTCTCTACCCTAAGCCGAAAACTGAGGCTGCATCTGCAGAAGAGACAAAACCACAAGGGTGGTTCCCAGAATAAGAGAAAGCAGAGTCAGACTAAGGATGGCCAGAAGAAAAAGAATAAGCAGGATGTGGAGTGCTTCAGCTGTGGTAAAAAGGGCCATTATGCTAGTAGTTGTCGGGCCAAGCCAGCGGATAGGAAGTGCTTCAATTGTGGCCAAATGGGACATCACAAGGATAAGTGTCCGCAACCCCCTAAAGAAAAGCAAATGGTGAAAGCATATGCCCTTAATGCTATTCCTTCTTCGTCGAATGCCCCAACTGCGGCGGAGAAAGGAAAGAATGTCGTCATTCAAGGTATGCTTTCTGTTTACGATGCTCCTGTTAGAGTTTTGTTTGATACCGGAGCTTCCAGTTCTTTCATATCTAGTGACCTGGTAGATAGGTTGGGATTGGAGCCCGAGATTGTCGATAGACCTTTAGTAGTGACGAACCCGATTGGTGGTTCTACTAGCCTTAGCATGATTTGTCGTAATATGGTCTTATCGAGTCATGGATGCATGTTTGTTTGTGATTGCTTTGTTTTGGGCTTTACTGGGTTTGGCATTATTCTGGGAGTATATTGGCTCCGAAGATACGGGGTGGTGGTAGACTGTGAGGGATTTTTGGTGACAGCTAGAGCGGATGATGGGCGGAGGATAGTGTTTAGTGGTCTACCCAGCAAGGGGGTATTGGCTAGTTTTCTAAACTCCCTTGACATTCCGCATAGTGAGTTATCAGGTTTGCCCGTGGTTGGCCAGTATCCGGATGTTTTCGAAGAAGTGACCGGACTTCCACCACACCGAGAGATTGAGTTCCGTATTGATTTGGTAAAAGATGCCAGGCCTATAGTGATGCCACTTCGTCGTATGGCACCAAGGGAGCAGCGAGAGCTCGAGGTGCAAGTCAGCGATCTTTTGAAGAAGGGATTTATCAGAAGGAGTGTTTCTGAATGGGGAGCACCAGTTGTGTTTGCTACCAAGGCGGATGGTTCCCTTCGTTTGTGTGTAGACTACCGCGAGTTGAATAAAGTGACGAGGAAGAACAAGTATCCTCTACCGCGGATACATGATTTGTTCGATCAGTTGAGTAGCGCGAGAATATTTTCTCAGTTGGATCTCACGACAGGTTTTCATTAGCTTAGAGTGGACGCTGAGAGTATAGCTAAAACGGCATTTCGAACGCCGTCTGGATTTTATGAGTGGTTGGTCATGCCATTCGGGCTGACCAATGCCCCAGCATATTTTGTGTATCTTATGAATAGGGTATTTAGAGATCAGTTGAATAAGTTTGTCCTTGTGTTTGTTGATGATATTTTGGTCTATTCGAGGACAGAGGAAGAACACAAGGAACATTTAAGAGTAGTGATGGAGGTGTTGAGAAAACACCAATTGAAAGCAAAGTTTTCTAAGTGTCACTTCTGGAAGAGGGAAGTGAGGTTCTTGGGCCATGTTGTATCAGAAAATGGTATTGCGGTGGACCCGGCAAAGGTGGCCACGGTACAGGATTGGCCTACGCCCAAGAATGCAACAGATGTAAGAAGTTTCTTGGGGTTAGCAGGATATTATCGTAAGTTTATCCAAGGTTTCTCCAAGATAGCAGCACCATTGACCCAGTTGACTAAGAAGAATCAAGCTTTTGTCTGGGATGGTAGGTGCGAGAATGCATTCAAGAGTCTAAAGGACAAGTTGATAAGCGCACCAGTGTTAGTCATTCCTAAGGGGAACGAAGAGATGACGGTATACACGGATGCCTGTGGTACCGGACTGGGTGCTGTATTGATGCAAGGAGGTAGGGTTGTTGCTTATGCAAATCGGCAATTGAAACCGCACTAGAAAAGTTACCCTACCCATGATTTAGAATTGGCAGCAATCGTGTTTGCGTTAAAGATGTGGAGACACTATCTCTTGGGAGAAAGATTGGAGCTATTTACAGATCATAAGTCATTAAAGTACCTCTTCTCTCAGAAAGAATTGAATCTCCGTCAGCAGAGATGGTTAGAGTTCTTAGCTTCCTATGATTTTGACATCGCATATACACCGGGAAAGGGCAATGCGGTGGCTGATGCATTGAGTAGGAGACATGCCAGTTTAGGGGCTATGTTTTTAGAATGGAAGCAACTGGAGTATATCGCGGGGTTTGATTTCAGACCAAAGTGCGAACTGGATCCAGAAATGTTAGCAAGTTTGACGATCAGACCCACTTTGATTGAGCGGATCGGCTCTAGTCAGAGGGACGATCCTAACCTATTGGAAATCATCTCCAAGTTAGAGATGGGTATCGATGAGGAGATGGACAAGTATGGGCTTGATCGAGATGGATGGCTTAGAAAGAATGGAAAGCTTGTTGTACCCAATGTCGATGGATTGAGGGATGAAGTGCTTAGAGAGTGTCATCACTCAAAACTGACTATACACCCCGGTGGTAATAAGATGTATCGAGATATGAAGCAGACCTACTACTGGGAAGGGATGAAAAGAGACATTGGGAAATTTATATCCAAGTGCATGAATTGCCAGCTAGTTAAAGCCGAGCAAAAGAAGCCTAGTGGGTTGTTACAGCCCTTGGAAATTCCCGAATGGAAATGGGAGCAAGTCTCGATGGATTTAATCGATGGTTTACCAAGGACTAGATCGGGACATGATAGCATTTGGGTGATTGTGGACCGACTGACTAAAAGTGCAAGATTTATACCAGTCAAATCAACCAGAACGGCAGCTAAGTTAGCAGAATTGTATATGAAGTGGGTAGTGAGATTTCATGGAGTACCTAAAAGCATTGTGAGTGACCGAGACCCGTTGTTCACTAGTGGGTTTTGGAACAGCTTACAAGAGGCTCTAGGGTCAGAGTTACATCTCAGTACCGCATATCATCCTCAGACCGACGGTCAGACGGAGAGGGTGAATCGTATTTGGGAAGATCTCTTGAGAGCATGTATATTGGATTTTGGTGGAACATGGAATGATCATTTGCATCTAGTAGAGTTTGCATATAATAATAACTACCAATCCAGTATCGGTATGGCTCCGTTTGAAGCTTTGTACGGAAGACCATGCAACTCACCATCATGTTGGATAGAGACTGGCGAGAAGTTTATGCTTGGACCAGATGTGGTGAGGGAAACTTCAGATAAAATCAAGACCATTCAACAACGAATGAAGGCTGCCCAAGATAGGCAGAAGAGTTATGCTGATAAGAGGAGAAGAGACTTAAAATTCTCCGTTGGCGACTTGGTATTTGTCAAGATTTCTCCGTTGAAGAGCATAATACGATTTGGTAGGAGAGGCAAATTGGCACCAAGATTTGTTGGCCCATTCCCTGTCCTCGAATTAGTCGGGAATTTGGCATATAGAGTTGGCTTACCAGAGAAAATGGCGGGAATTCACAATGTATTTCATGTTTCCCAACTAAGGAAGTTCGTTCACGACCCAGATATGACTATTCCACCTGATTAGTTGGAGGACTTCGAAGTAAAACCCAAGGCGGTTGGGAACCACAAGCCGGCCCGTATTGTCGAGCACGACATGAAGCAACTTCGAAGGAAGGCGGTGAAGCTAGTCAAGGTTCAGTGGGGCGAGGACCAGAATGATTGTACTTGGGAGACAGAGGAGAACATTAGGAAGACTTATCCAGAACTCTTTGCCTGGTACGATTTTGACTTCGATTTAGTTTTCCGCATGCTAGGGTAGGCTTGTTTGTTTGTTTTGCATGTTTGATTGTTGTATATGGCTGTTAGGCATGCGGGGTCTTTTGTATGTTTTGGGTTAAGGAATTTCGGGGATGAAATTTCTTAAGGGGGGGGGGGGGGGGGGAGAATGTAACGACCCACATTCTACGCATAATAGGATCGTAGAATATTTATTTCATTCACATATGAAGTCGTATGGTCATGTAACTTTGGGAGACGACTATTGTGGTTATTTCCCATGTTCATGATTTTTCCCGATTTTTAAATGACCATTTACCCCTAGTTGGTACTGTTTTGGCCATAACTTTTGACTGGAAACGAATTTTGACCTAAAACCACTTCCATTGACTTCGGATGATGGTTTCTCTTTCCGTAGAGTGGTCACATTAGCCAAACGGACTCACCGTTTGGGAGATATGGCTGAAACAAGTTTCAGATGGTGAAAAACAGCTTAATTGGGCTTAACTGGGTGATTAACAGCTAGGCCCAAAGGGGAATTTCGGGATTAGGAGTTTAAAAGGGCTGTTAGGGTTTGGAGAATACCTTTTTCTCATTTTTCAGCCGTCGCTATTCATTCCTCTTAACCTAGCCATGGCCTCCACCCTCTAAATCTCTTTAAAACACCTCTTAATCACTTTCTAATTGAAGATTAGGCTTAGCAAACATCAAATCAAGGAGTATTAGCACGAGAACCGAGGTAGAGCTGCTGTGTAAGATTGGGAATAGCGCCAAATCAGAGAATATTTCAGTTTTGGGGTTTTAGTTGTGGCAAAGGTGAGTGATTTGCATAGTTTTTGCACTAATTACGGTAATTAAGGGTAATTAGTGAAGATTAGCGAATTTATACACTAACAAATTCTGGAAAAATGTTTAGAAATTCTTAAATAATATTTCATGCCTCTGTTGGAAAATTTAGACGATTTGATTAAGTTTTACTAAGTATGTGCTTAAACATGATTAAGAAGGATTATAGGAAAATGTGAGGTTTTAGCCACTTTTGATCCATTTTGATTCATTTGGATTGTTTTTTGGTGTTTGTGGTTGCTCTTACACATTGCTATGACTCTATGGTATGTTTTATGATTGATTAGAATAGTTAGATTGATCGAAAACGCCGTCGAATGGCGTAGAAAGCTCGCTGGAAAGTTGCAGAAATGTGTAGGTTCCGAACCGGATCGGATCGGAGTAGGGGGTCGGATCGGATTTGTGAACTGACCGAGGGAATTCGAACTGGATTGGAACTTGTCATTGGAGGAGGCTTGGCGAGAAGGAAGGCCGTTTACTTAGAGTTGGAGTGGACGAGGGGATCGGATCGGAGCTATAAAGAGCGGATCGGATCGGAGTAGATTGAAGAGCGGATCGGATCGGGCTATGGAGCAGGACCGGATCGGAGTAGGCCAGGGGACGAGATCGGATCGGAGCAGGCAAGCTGGAGCAGGAACGAACCGAACGGACTGGAGCGTGACATCCGAACCGAACCGACGTCTAAGGGGAAGGATCACCGAACCGAACCACACGCAGGAATACACCATGGAGCATTGCACCGAACCGAACCGTGTTATATGTATATATCCGAACCGAATCGAATTCAGGACCACTTCTATGCGACGACTCTTTTGAAGACCAACTCCAATTCGACCAAACCCGAGATGCAAGGGAAGTCCAAATGAGAAGTTAGAGCTCAAGATTCAGATGGGAATCAATGAGTTCGCTTCATGGTTGGGCTTTGCTGCGGGACGCGTGCTAAGGGGTTTGTGATGTCTGTAGCTTTGGACCACTATGGTAGGAGGTACGGAGGCGGATTTAGGGCCATTATGGCATTGGTAGAACCAAGGGCTACGATCAATGAAATGGGTCATTGAAATGTTTGGTCATGACTCCATATGTTTAGTTTGGTCACAGCAGGGTTTCTACAAGTCGGGATCCGTCGTTACCTCAATTTGTCTAGTATTCCAAGGTGGTAGATGTCGTATGCTTTGTGCACTAAGTGAGGGATGTGAGGATGGTTGCTATGGATGGTTTGGTTGCTATCATTATGACATACACACCCCACCCCCGTATTCTTTACACTATTCATTATGGCACCTTAGAGAACTGTACGGTATGTGGTACTAACTCTTTGGTTGCAGGTTCAGGTTCAGGTATGGTTTAGTATACCTGTTATTATTGTGTTTAGATGCTTATCGCTCATACCAGGCTTTATGTCTGACCCAGAGTTTTATGTCTCCTCTTATTACTCTGGGTGCTCACACGAGCAGACTAGAGACAGGTTAGCTGGTGATGCACGAGTGGATGATCCGGAGACGAGCAGGAGGCTTCCACGTAATACATATATATAGTATTCTCCCTGTGTTGTTGAAGATCACTGCTTGGGCATTGGTGGTGTATCTTCTATTTTGGCTTTCTTTTGTTTAGAGACAGTAGATTTTGAAAAGTTGTAATAAGCTGTATTTGGATTTCCGCTGCTTTGATATTGATGTTGGTTTTAGTTATCAGCTTATGCATTGTCTCGCCTGTTTTATGTCAAGTACATTATTATTATTATATTTTATCCCATGCGCTGTGAGACATTCTACAGGTTCCTTGATTAGTTCATTCTCTTCTTTCCTTTCTCCTGACGACCATCCCGTGCTAGTCGGGCATGTGTATAGCGCACTTTTGGAGGAAATGCAGGCTGGTGCGGGGCGGGCCGTCACAGTCTGGTCATTGGGGCACCGGAGTTTGCTGAGCTGGGGCTCGCGAAGGGGTGTCGGAGCGGTGGAGCTCAGTGTGGGGTGTCTGTGGCGGCTGCGTCAGAGAAGAAAAGAGGAGAAAGGAGAGTGTAGCGACCCAAATTTCCGGTACCCTTTGAGCTAACCAAACAACACCAGTCCAACCCAAATTGTACTGGAAACCTAGATTACTAGAAGAAAGAAGTTAGAGGGTGAGATAAGAAAGAAAGAAATATTAGAATAGTAGAAGAAGAATTAGCACAACACAGAGTCTCACATCGCAGCGGAACAAAATATAATACAGAAATAACTTTATTGAAAGCTTTAAATAAAACTTACAATATCAGAGTACATCAACACCACTGGACAGTTATAATAATCTGTCCTCATATACAACACACAGCGGAATAGTAATTATATAATATCATACGTCTGAACACCTCCAGATCGTCTCTTCATAGCATTCGATAACCTGAACCTTTACACCCCAGGCTAACCCGAGCATTTACAAAACACCGGGTCAGTCTGGTGAACCAGAGTGAGATAAACACACTAAGCTTAAGGGTATCACACAACCTGATTTTAAAATTAAAATCTTTTCGAAAGAAAAGGATAATCATAAGACCGAATCCACACATAAATATGGACGGTTTTTACCTTACGATAACCCAAAAAAAGGTTCTGAAATCAATATCTTTTTTTAGACGTTATAATAATGTCTGAATACAAGTAAATAGAATCTAGTAGAACGCTTGCATCACACGCTCCACATACAGAGTATAAAAATCAAAACCCGCAAGCGCTTATTGGAGATTGGATTCCGACTATGACATGGTATGGGACCACCAGCCGATAGTGTATCTCTAGAGGCGAATACACTGGGTTCAACAAGAACGTCTTGCAACCCGGATCTCACATGACCGACCACTCATTTCGCTTGAGTGTATCGAATGTATATCACCAATGGGGGTAGCTAGCCACCGTTTCCCAAAAAGGGACAGCATCGAAATAGATTAAAGAAGCAAATAGATTTTCTCTAGATAGGTGATTATACACCCTAATGGGAGCGACCCACATAGCCATGCTGCCTGCCAGATTTCTGTCATTTCCTGGTTGATGAGGCTTGAGGTTTAGATTAACTTCTTGGAACATTTGGCCACCATTCACTTTGAATGCCACATCGTCAGATCCGTCAAATCACTAATTGAAGTCTACAGATATATTCCAGGTTTTAAAGAAGTGCCCCTTTTTGCCACCACTTGGTATATTTGTAAAAAATAAACATATGTGGTTTCAGGAAATACTTTGTCAGACATTCGTCCATACAAGTCATCCAAAAACAAGATGAATCGAAGGTACTCTCCTACTGCATCCAATAAAGGAATCACCCCATGGATCAGTAGCGAGAAGTCCTTGCAACCCGTAGATTCGAAGCACGACCGAACCACAGTTTAACTTTGGTTGCCATCCCAGAGATTATTAGCGGTTCCACCGTTTAATGAAGATCCGCAGTCTTCAATGCACCATCTCGATCATCTCTTGATATCTTCACGTATTTGTTGGTCGGAATGGTTTTCGAATATAAATTCGATCCCGGTCTTTCCGTGCCAACAATCGTATTGGACAAATTTGATAGTTGGTGATTTAACTATCAAAATAAACAGTGTTTCAATCATGACAAACCAGTGAGTTCACTGGTTTAGTATTCGGTCTTACTTGGCCTTTTAATTAAAACAAATGAAAATTCAAACTCTTAAATCTTTCAATATTATAAATATAGTTTTCTCGCTTCTTTATTTAACATAAGATTCTTCTTTAAACCAATTCATTACTTAGGATAATCCTATATCATATTTAGTTTTCTATTTCCACTTTCAAACCATTTACCACATTATCATATAATATTGAGAAATCAATTCAACTTATTATTCATACCATAACTTTACGAAACATCTTCGTTCATTACTTGACAATGATAACAAATGCTTATTAATATAGAGTAAATCTATTTCAATACTCAACTTTACATTTCCTTTTAACAACGTGGATATCGTTATAATTTGATGCAATCTCCTTTATTTCCCTTTTACTTTGAAATCATCATTTTATATATATTTTCTCCAAAAATATTTCGTTATCATTTCACTAATGAGATAATAAAGTTTATTAACCATATTTACCATTACAACCAATATCATTCTATGATAATCACGAAGTCGTTCAAGTTGGGGTATTTTAGTTACCTCACAGACCTTGATCAACAACGTTCATACTTTAAAATAAATATAAGTTGTAATCCCAAAACCAATATTTCATTCTAATCCCAATACAAATATCATTGAACTATTTTATTCAAAATACAGTTTCATAAATCCTACTTATCTCTTTGAAAATCTCTTCTCGAATATAACATTATTCCTTAAATTAATAATCAAGTAATTCCTTATAAAAACGCCACTTTTTAACCTTTACCTTTCTTAAACAATTTTATTTCATAATTCAGATTTGTTTATCAAATCCTATGATCCACTTCTTTACCCCAGTTCACTTTTACCAACCCCTTTCCAAATCATTCAACTTTTTCCCGCTTTGCAACTCTTTTTCAATTTCCCATTTTCACTTAATCACATTTCTAAGTAACGTTAATTTAGAATTAACGATATAACACCTCAAATCCCTTTATATGTTTAACTCTGGTTTATTATAAAAACTTTTTATCCATTTCCTTTTACTTAACTCACATAACTAAGTGACATTTACTTCAAGCTATTTTATTCGCTTGAATTCCTTTTATAACTTCCTCTCTATTGACTCATCTGACGGTGAATTAATATAAACAAAACGATTTATTTTAGGCCATTTACTGCCGATTACTCAACCAATATAGCCCATTGGTTAAAACACAACACATGTTGACTTTTTAGTCAATGACCACTACTAAAATCAATAACCCAATCATGAAAGTTCATATATGATAATCTGAAAATAAATAATATATTTGAGATATCCGGTTGGATCCCTCCAACCTGTTCTTCCCTTTATACAAATTTGTTATCACAAATCAGATCATTCAGTTCCATTTGACTGGTAGCAATAAATAACAGACATTTAACATTAATCACACGCAATTCAAACAATTCAACAATTTAAACATGTTTATTTTATAAACGTGACCAACCAAGGTGAGTTACCTTTATTGGAACCAATCGTTAAAATAACGATTTGGTATTTCACTAAAATTAAACGATGGTTTAATTTCATCAGTTAAATCAATAAATAGATAAATAACTAGCAAGCAGCCAACCATTAGCAAGAAGAACATAAAAAAATAAAAATAAAAACCCAATTTATATAAAATATAAATGGGGTAACTGAGTGAGTTTTACTCACCTTTGTTTCCATTCGTCGTTAAATGGTTTGTTCCGGTTGTTTCTAATTCCGTCCAATCCAGCCCCACAATGTCACGTTCGTTAATATGGTTCAAGCGTCTCTAATCTTATCGAATTCTGTTAAGGCACATATAAATTATAATCATTACAGAATTCAAATGAATTAAATTAATTAAATTCTAATCAGTCTTATTGATCTACAGCTATAAATTTATTAAACTACTCTTTTTGATTTATTTACATTATCAGGGTTAATCCGTGTATATATGGTTCCACGCCCGTTGAATACTTCTGCCCTTTTTCATTACTGCTTTGTACTGATTTATAGGTATAACTTAACTATCCTTTTCAGAAACATTGATCATGTCCAATATCCTATTTTATAGGACAAGAAGGTCAGGCATATTAAGGTCTCTGCCACGTCCTTTTATATATATTATTCAAAGTCATAGTATTAACTTAATCCTTAATAAAGTATAATTACCGTTAAACAAAGTGGCCGATAGTTTAATCATTCCTTCTCGAAACGTTCACTATTTCTCATATGTGCTGCTTCTTTCAACATCCTTACTAACTTTGTTTTTCCGTGTTCACCAAAAACTGGTCTGCGCTTCCCCAAAAACTCACGCTGTTCTTTACCACTCCCTTCCCATTGGAGCTCTTCGTTGTTCACCATGTAAAAACACGTTAAAAACCAAATCAATCCCCATGACCTCCCCAGTTTGGAATCCCAAATACCACGCACTCCACAACTTCCTCAATCCAGTTTCATTCTTCATTTTGTTTCCTGATCGTAATCAAACAAACCAACCACGTTGAATTCAAAGTGTCTGCGTCCCTTCGTTGTATTCAAACCACCCAACTTGTTCAGTCCTTCAATGATGCATTAGCTTTCGCAAAAACTCAACCATCACCGAAATTTAAATGCCACCGCCCCTCTTTTTCAGATCGTCGGAGCCCCGTCTGAGCTCACCGGTGGATGCACCCTTCCTTGCCCTCCCGTTGACTCAAATACAACCCTTCCTATCACCGCCGTCTGATAGCAGTAGCCCCAAAACCCGCTCATCTCCAAGACATGATTCCGGCCAAGACAGTGGCTCGCGATAGATCCTGATATTTGAACATAGAAATCTCGAGGACCTGAAGGATTTTATAGTTTTTAGAGATCGAAAACCCTAGAAGTATTTAATGGAATTTGTGGGAGAGAATGAGAGCTTCACGGTTGCTGGTTTGTTTCGATGGTGGTTGAGAATACGTTGACCGATAATGCCAAAATCCTAGGGTTATTGACTTGGGTTGGTTATTTATAGGGTATTGGTTTCAGTGGGATATTTATACACGAACCAAACATGGGGGAGGAAGGGTTAAACGTGGGGAGCACGGGTTCTTTGTGTAGATTGCAAGTAAAGTCTGATTTCCTTCGGCGTGAAGGTTTGAGCAGCAAACGAAATGAAATTTATATGGTATAAAATATTATACGAAGCTTCGTCGTGAAGTAACACACAGAAACCACCACAAGCGACTTTTGTTTACTGATAAAAAACTAATCTTGTATAAGAAAGTATTCCGGACCCAATAGGACAAGTTTCGTTGAATTCTGACTTCGTTTGGAAAAAAATTCCTTTATAAAACTAGAAATAAACACGCGTATAAATTTTTCACGATCACTAGATAGATCAAATCAACTTGAAACCTTGAAATCCTATTATAATTTATCGATACGAATCCAATGGCACCAGGTCCATCGCATTCTAAGACTGTTTCCCCGGTCAGCTATTTTTATGCGCACCGCAAATGCCATTTTGGACACCAATTTAGCCGGTCTTCAAAAATAATAAACTATATACCTATCCCGACTATAATCGATGATACGAACTCAACGGAATTGGTTTCGTGGCTTGATTTGATCATCTGCTCAAGTTACACTCAAATATCCCTTTGTTGAATTAATTATGCGCTATAGAAATTGAACAGGCGTTTTCAGCTACCGTGGTCACATACAACATCGGTTTGCCATGCAGTTTGATTTTCTGAAAATAATTTAACGATACGGTTCCAATGAAACTAATTTCATCGATTATGGAGTCCGTTTGAAAAATGGCTAATTTTAACGCTATAAAAATATCGAATAATTATTAGTTAAATTCCAAATAATTCAAATAAATCAAAATAAATTATTTTCACCATATATGCCCAAACAGAATATATACACAATTCTAAATATAATATATACAACTCAATATCGTCAATTTTGAGTTAAATGATTTAAATTCCCTATTTAAATATATTAATTAACGCTATATTTTAATAGCGATTTTCCATAGCGACTATTTCAAATTTTTATTTGGCCATAACTAATAATCTATAGCACAGAGTCTGGATTTTTCTCTTTCCTATGAAAATTATCGTCAATACGGTTCCAACATTTCTTATTTCACGAAAATCCGACTTATATCGGACTCTGTATATCCATTTGAAGTTCAAAACTCCATTTCACGAACTGCAGCGCCATTTCGAGCTCGATTTATATAATATATAAATTAACATTAAATTTCACTATATAAACGAATATATATATACATTAAATCCATTTAAAATCCCAAATAAATATTTAAAATAATAAATTAAATATATGATGGCCAAAAATACGAGTTGTTACATTCTTCCCCCCTTAAAATAGTTTCGTCCTCAAAATTGCTAAGGTAAGAAAAATGCTATGAATCCTAATAATTTCTAAATCTAATTTATTTTAAATCAGAAACCAATTCAATACCATATATAAATATTTTCAAAAATATTGAAAATTTTCTAACACTTTAAATTCCCAGAAAAATTCAGTAGAGTCTCCCCTGCACGGAGTGACATCTGCGATATCGCAGGAACAAATAATATATACATCGTCCCATACGGTCGGAAAACAAAAATCGAAACCCCAAAATTTTATATTTCGCGTAGGCGTACCTTTTACGAGGGCTATTGAGCATATCTGCTCAGCGTATATGTGTTTACTCAACCAATATCAATCTGCCTAATCATCAGGCACCTGTATTTTACTCAATACACATATGAGTAACAGATATTTGGAATTCTGAGATAATATCTCATTAATCAACAATATAACTACACCCATTTCCAAAATCAAATAGATATCACCAATACTTTATCAAATGCCAGGTTAAATCATAGATTCCTATTCATACGAAGTTTCCATCCAGTATAATTACACCGGAATTTATTCTTTAGTATATAAATTCATTTAGCTCCCTTGAACTTTTGATTATTCCATATAACCAAACAAACATCCAATAAAAACAATTCATAATCAACAACTACCACACGACCAAATCATCCAAATCAATTGAATTTACATTCCATATTTATTTTATTTAATTTCCAATTGATTTCTATTTAATTATTATTTATTCAAATTCCAAATTCCACATTTATTTTATATAATTTCCAATTTCTAACTCTGTTTTATTTAATTTTGATATCATTCTCAATTTAGTTATACTTAACTAGGTTAAGTCTCAATTTAAATTTACAATCCAATTTGAACTTAATTCAAATCAATCAAACATCCTAATATTTCCATAGTTCGATAAAATTATTTATTTTCTATACGAAAATAAAATCTGGGCAAAATTATTTCATTTACCCTCTTTTAAAACAATATTGTATCCATTGCCAGTTCAACGCTTCTCAACATTTGAACGGGTCATCAACACAATACAAAACATTAGTATATATAAAATTTACAAATACGCTCTCATATATATACGTTCAATATCGATCTAGGGTATTACTAACCCAATTTCTATCGAGTTACACCACAGAGCCAAGATTATTGCTAAACCAATAGCTCTGATACCAACTGTAGCGACCCAAATTTCCGGTATCCTTTGAGCTGACCAAACAACACCAGTCCAACCCAAATTGTACTGGAAACCTAGATTACTAGAAGAAAGAAGTTAGAAGGTGAGATAAGAAAGAAAGAAATATTAGAATAGTAGAAGAAGAATTAACACAACATAGAGTCTCACATCGCAGTGGAACAAAATATAATACAGAAATAACTTTATTGAGAGCTTTAAATAAAATTTACAATATCAGAGTACATCAACACCACTGGACAGTTATAATAATCTGTCCTCATATACAACACACAGTGGAATAGTAATTATATAATATCATATGTCTGAACACCTCCAGCTCGTCTCTTCACAGCATTCGATAACCTGAACCTGTACGCCCCGGGCTAACTCAAGCATTTACAAAACATCGGGTCAGTCTGATGAACCAGAGTGAGATAAACACATTAAGTTTATGGGTATCACTCAACCTGATTTTAAAGTTAAAATCTTTTTGAAAGAAAAGGATAATCGTAAGACCGAATCCACACATAAATACGGCGGTTTTTTGCTTACGATAACCCAAAAAAAAAGTTTTGAAACTAATATCTTTTTCTAATATTATAATAATGCCTAAATACAAATAAATAGAATCTAGTAGAACACTTGCATCTCAAGCTCCACATGCATAGTATAAAAATCAAAACCCGCAGGCGCTTATTGGAGATTGGATTCCGACTATGACAAGGTATGAGACCACCTGCTGATAGTGTATCTCTAGAGGCAAATACACTGGGTTCAACAAGAACGTCTTGCAACCCGGCTCTCACATGACCAACCACTCATTTCGCTTGAGTGTATCGAATGTATATCACCAACAGTGGTAGTTAGCCACCGTTTCCCGAAAAGGGACAGCATCAAAATAAATTAAAGAAGCAAATAGATTTTCTCTAGATAGGTGATTATACACCCTAATGGGAGCGACCCACATAGCCATGCTGCCTGCTCGGTTTCTGTCATTTCCCGGTTGATGAGGCTTGAGGTTTAGATTAACTTCTTGGAACATTTGGCTACCATTCACTTTGAATGCCACATCGTCAGATCCGTCAAATCACTAATAGACGTCTACAAATATATTCCGGGTTTTAAAGAAGTTCCCCTCTTTACCACCACTTGGTACATTTGTAAAAAATCAACATACGTGGTTTCAGGAAACACTTTGTCAAACATTTGTCCATACAAGTCATCCAGGACCAGGATGAACCGAAGGTACTCTCCTACTGCATCCAATAAAGGAATCACCCCGTGGATCAGTAGAGAGAAGTCCTTGCAACCCGTAGATTCCAACCACGACAGAACCACAGTTTATCTCTGGTTGCAATCCCAGAGATTATTAGCGGTTCCTCTGTTCAATGAAGATCCACGGTCTTCAATGCTCCATCTCGATCATCTCTTGATATCTTCACGTATTTGTTGGTCGGAATGGTTTTCGAATAAAATTCGATCCCGGTCTTTCCATGCCAACAATCTTATTGGACAAATTTAATAGTCGGTGATTTAACTATCAAAATAAACAGTGTTTCAATCATGACAATCCAGTGAGTTCACTAGTTCAGTATTCGGTCTTACTTGGCCTTTTAATTAAAACAAATGTAAATTCAAACTCTTAAAACTTTCGATATTATAAATTTAGTTTTCTCGCTTCTTTATTTAACATGAGATTCTTCTTTAAACCAATTCATTACTTAGGATAATCCTATATCATATTTAGTTTTCTATTTCCACTTTCAAACCATTTATCACATTATCATATAATATTGAGAAATCAATTCAACTTATTATTCATACCATAACTTTACGAAACATCATCGTTCATTACGTAACAATGATAACAAATGCTTATCAATATAGAGTAAATCTATTTCAATACTCAACTTTACATTTCCTTTTAACCTTGTGGATATTTGATGCAATCTCCTTTATTCCCCTTTTACTATGAAATCATCATTTTATATATATTTTCTCCAAAAATATTTCATTATCATTTCACTAATGAGATAATAAAGTTTATTAACCACATTTAACATTACAACTAATATCATTCTAAGATAATTACGAAGTCATTCAAGTTGGGGTATTTTAGTTACCTCACGGACCTTGATCAACAACGTTCATACCTTAAAATAAATATAAGTTGTAATCCCAGAACCAATATTTCATTCTAATCCCAATACAAATACCATTGAACTATTTTATTCAAAATACAGTTTCATAAAACCTACTTATCTCTTTGAAAATCTGTTCTCGAATACAACATTATTCCTTAAGTTAATAATCAAGTAATTCCTTATAAAAACGCCACTTTTTTAACCTTTAACTTTCTTAAACAATTTTATTTCATAATTCGGATTTGTTTATCAAATCCTATGATCCACTTCTTTACCCTAGTTCACTTTTACCAACCCCTTTCCAAATCATTCAAGCTTTTCCCGCTTTGCAAATCTTATTTCAATTTCCCATTTTCACTTAATCACATTTCTAAGTAACATTAATTTAGAATTAACGATATAACACCTCAACTCCCTTTATATATATAATTCTGGTTTATTATAAAACCTTTTTATCTAAAATTCCTTTTATTTAACTCACATAACTAAGTGACATTTACTTCAAGCTATTTTATTCGCTTGAATTCCTTTTATAACTTCCCTTCTATCAACTCACCGGACGGTGAATTAATATAAACAAAACGATTTATTTTAGGCCATTTACTGCCGATTACTCAACAAATATAGCCCATTGTTTAAAACACAAAATATGTTGACTTTTCAATCAATGATCACTACTAAAATCAATAACCCAATCATGAAAGTTCATATATGATAATCTGAAAAATAAATAATATATTTGAGGAATCCGGTTGGATCCCTCCAACCTGTTCTTCCCTGTACACAAATTTGTTATCACAAATCAGATCATTCAGTTCCATTTGACTGAAAGTAATAAATAATGGACATTTAACATCAGTCACACGCAATTCAAACAATTCAACAGTTTAAACACGTTTATTTTATAAACGTGACCAACCAAGGTGAGTTACCTATATTTGAACCAATCGTTAAAATAACGATTTGGTATTTCACTGAAATTAAACGATGGTTTAATTTCATCAGTTAAATCAATAAATAGATAAATAACTAGCAAACAGCCAACCATTAGCAAGAAAAACAAAAAAAATAAAAACCCAATTTATATAAAATATAAATGGGGTAACTGAGTGAGTTTAACTCACCTTTGTTTCCATTCGTCGTTAAATGGTTTGTTCCGGTTGTTTCTAATTCCGTCCAATCCAGCACCACAATGTCACGTTCGCCAATATGGTTCGAGCGTCTCTAATCTTATCGAATTCCGTTAAGGCACATATAATTTATAATCATTACAGAATTCAAATGAATTAAATTAATTAAATTCTAATCAGTCTTATTGATCTACAGTTATAAATTTATTAAACTACTCTTTTCGATTTATTTACATTATCAGGGTTGATCCGTGTATACTTCTGCCCTTTTTTATTACTGCTTTGTACTGATTTAAAGGTATAACCTAACTATCCTTTTTCAGAAACACAGAACAGGTCCAATATCTTATTTTATAGGACAAGAAGGTCAGGCATATTAAGGTCTCTGCCACGTCCTTTTATATATATTATTCAAAGTCATAGTATTAACTTAATCCTTAGTAAAGTTTAATTACCGTTAAACAAAGTGGCCGATAGTTTAATCATTCCTTCCCGAAACAATCATTATTTCTCATATGTGTTGCTTCTTTCAACATCCTTACCAACTTCGTTTTTCCGTGTTGACCAAAAACTGGTCTGCGGTTCCCCAAAAACTCACGCTGTTCTTTACCACTCCCTTCCCATTTGAGCTCTTCGTTGTTCACCTTGGTACACACATTAAAAACCAAATCAATCCCCGTGACTTCCCCAGTTTGGAATCCCAAATACCACGCACTCCACAACTTCCTCAATCCAGTTTCATTCTTCATTTCGTTTCCTGATCGTAATCAAACAAACCAACCACGTTGAATTCAAAGTGTCTACGTCCCTTTGTTCTATTCAAACCACCCAACTCGTTCAGTCCTTCAATGATGCATCGGCTTTCGCAAAAACTCAACCATCACCAAAATTTTAATGCCACTGCCCCTCTTTTTCAGATCGTCGGAGCCCCGTCTGAGCTCACCGGTGGATGCACCCATCCCTGCCCTCACGTTGACCCAAATACAACCCTTCCTATAACCGCCGTCTGACAGCAGTAGCCCCAAAACCCGTGCCTCTCCAAGACAGGATTCCGACCAATACAGTGTCTCGCGATAGGTCCTGATCTTTGAACATAGAGATCTCGAGGACCTGAAGGATTTTATAGTTTTTAGAGATCGAAAACCCTGGAAGGATTTAATGGAATTTGTGGGAGAGAATGAGAGCTTCACGATCGTTGTTTTATTTCGATGGTGGTTGATAAATACGTTGACCGATAATGCCAAAATCCTAGGGTTATTGACTTGGGTTGGTTATTTATAGAGTATTGGTTTCAGTGGGATATTTATACACAACCTAACGTGGGGAGGAAGGGTTAAACGTGGGGAGCACGGGTTCTTTGTGTAGATTGCAAGTAAAGTCTGATTCCCTTCAGCGTGAAGGTTTGAGCAGAAAACAAAATGAAATTTATATGGTATAAAATATTATACGAAGCTTCGTCGTGAAGTAACACACATAAGCCACCACAAGCGACTTCTTTTTACTGATAAAAAACTAATCTTGGTATAAGAAAGTATTCCGGACCCAATGTTACAAGTTTCGTTGAATTTCGACTTCGTTTGGAAAAAATTCCTCTATAAAACCATAAATAAACACGCGTTTAAATTTTTCACGATCACTAGATAGATCAAATCAACTTGAAACCTTGAAATCCCATAATAATTTATCGATACGAATCCAACGGCACCAGTTCCATCGCATTCTGAGACTGTTTCCCCGGTCGTCTATTTTTACGCGCACCGCAAATGCCATTTTGGACACCAATTTAGCCGGTCTTCAAGAATAACAAACTATGTACCTATCCTGACTATAATCGATGATACGAACTCAACGGAATTGGTTTCGTGGCTTGATTTGATCGTCTGCTCAAGTTACACTCAAATATCTCTTTATTGAATTAATTACGCGCTATAGAAATTGAACAGGCGTTTTCAGCTACCGTGGTCACATACGACATCGGTTTGCCATGCAGTTTGATTTTAAGACAATAATTTAACGATACAGTTCAAATGAAACTAATTTCACCGATTATGGAGTCCGTTTAAAAAATGTCTAATTTTAACGCTATAAAAATATCGAATAATTATTAATTAAATTCCAAATAATTCAAATAAATCAAAATAAATTATTTTCACCATATATACCCAAACAGAATATATATACAATTCTAAATATAATCTTTACAACTCAATATCGTCAATTTTGAGTTAAATGATTTAAATTCCCTATTTAAATATATTAATTAACGTTATATTTTAATATCGATTTTCCATAGCGACTATTTCAAATTTTGATTTGGCCATAACTAACAATCTATAGCACAGAGTCTGGATTTTTCTCTTTCCTATGAAAATTACCGTCAATATGGTTCCAATGTTTCTTGTTTCACGAAAATCCGACTTAAATCGGACTTTGTATATCCAATTGAAGTTCAAAACTCCATTTCACTAACTGTAGGGCCATTTCAAGCTCGATTTATATTATATATAAATTAACGTTAAATTTCACTATACAAACGAATATATATATATATTTTAAATCCATTTAAAATCCCAAATTGATATTTTTAATAATAAATTAAATTAATTATTTGACGGCCAAAAATACTGGTCGTTACAGAGAGGCGGTCGGGGGGGGGGGGTCTTGTTGGCTGCGCCACTTCAACGACACGACGTGCAGAGGAGGGGGCAGCGACGAGGGTTAGTGGCGGCTAGGGCTTGGGGCGGCGGGTTTGGTAAAAAGGGGGAATCAGGTTTAATTTCTGAGCTGAAGAAATAAAAAGGGGTTAGGAGAATATATATATTTATTATTTTATTTTATTTCATTTCAAAAATGCTGACTTTTCATTCGCCCACCAAACAAGACCCAATGACTGTTGCCCATAGCGTAATACCCCCATTCCGAACACAATGGGATATGTATCGTAAGCCAGTTCTCAAGTTTCGAACTGTTTCTATCAAAATCAATTTATAAATATATATATATTGAATTTGAATGCACATTTCAATTTACCGGGGCCACATATGGACTCTAAAAATTCCAGAAAAATATTCTCTAGCTTTGTATTGACGATACGGTCCTAACAAAACTAATTTCATCAAATTCCGAGACCGTTTGAAAAAAGGCCATTTTCGGGTCGATCGAAATTGACTAAAACTGTTAAAACACGTTTTACTTCGCCATGCACACATATTGATTCAGAAAATTATGAATTTCGGAATCTAGAAATAATTCTGCATCCCAGATCCAATAAAGGTGGTTTCGTCGAAAACTGAGGTCGTTTGCAAAATTTCCAGTTTTAAGGGCCAAAATTCCATAGAGACTATTCTGAAATTTCAACTGGGCATAACCTTTTATCCCCGCTATGAAATTTCAATTTTTCATATTCATTTGATAGATATTTTCAAATAGATTCTAATATTTTTGGTTTCACTAAAATCCGGTTTATTTTGAATCCTGTACATTCATTTAAAATTTGAAATCGAATTTTTGAACTATCGCGCCTTTTTCAATTCCTTTTATAACATAAAATAAATATTTATATTCTAACGTCAATCTATAAATATATACTTTCTATTTCTATTCAAAATAAATTTCTCGTCGTTATTATTTAAAATAATTCATTTTAAATATTCAAAAGTCATTAAAATCGCCAAAATAAATTTTTTTAATTGGCTTTGATTTCCGGGTTATTACAATCATCCCCACTTAAAACTTTTCGTCCCCGAAAAGGAATGAAGCCGAAAGTTGTTTTACAAACCAACTCAACTTTCATTATTTTCATTATGGCTTAAGTTCTTCAACTTTTCAGTTTCTAAGAACTTTTCGAATTCTTCAAAAATTTGGCTAACACCCTAAAATTTCGAAAAATTTCGCCATTACCTCCCCTGGACGGGAGCACCGGGAAAATCCCGAAATTGCCATACTGGCCTTTCCAATCCAAAAAGAAAAAGAAACAGCCAAGCGGCTAGCTAATCGGCTCATAAAATCATCCAAACCCAAAGAAATACAATAAACATGTACCTATTTATTGGGCAAACAATTTTATTCCTCTACTCTAGCCTCTTTGCAATGACTTGTTCAATGGATACACACACACACACACACACACACACACACATATATATATATATATGTACATGCATGCATGCAATTCCAAACAATTTCAAATACAGTTCAATATTTGATCAATTTGGTTATATGGTTCAAATTTTAATTAATCAACCAATAATCAAACAACACAATCAGCAATCAATTAGTTGATTATCATTTCAAATTCATAATTTTGATATATAGTCAAAAATCACATTTTTGGTGCCAAATCACAACAATAGGCCCTATCTAGTTTTGGTTCTCACACCAGTCTATTAGAAAAATATAGACATCACACCTTTGAAACTCGAACACAAATGCTGATGATGATGCATCATCATCAGGATTATCCCCGGGCGACTAGAGTGTGGTTCTATATCTATCCAGTATATTAAAACTTTGAATACACATGGATCAGACGTATACGCAAAATCTTTATATACTTGATTATCCAAATCAATATAAAAATAATATTCAAATACGAATAGTTGATTTAAATTTTCAAAACAAAAATTGTTTTCATTTTAAAAATATACTATTCCGACTCATTCTAGGATACTGCTAATTCCATCTCTAACAAGTCATTCTCATTGGATATTACTAATCTAATCTCTGATGAATTCTTTCGTTCGGTTCTAACGTGTCTTGTTCTCTGAGCTTTGTAAACCAAAGCTCTGATACCACAGTGAAACGACCTAAATTTCCCTGTGAAGGAAAGCACGGATTGAGTTGAGGACAAGCCACATCAGAACACAAGCATGAGAACATTTCATTGTCAATTACAACAATTCCATCAGAATACAAGAATATACAGAGTATGAATGAATAAAATACATCAGAAAAATATCAGAGATTACAATACATTACATAGAAGCGGAAAATAATACAAAACACAACTGAAAGAGATAAACGGATACAAAACTTTACGAATATCATTCCAGCTGTAAACCAGGATCCTGTGAATATAAATCTGCAAAACCAAAACTACTAGCTGCCCCTATGGAAAATAAGGGCACCCAGAGTTTAGGTCAAAACAATAAACTCCAGGTCTGTCATGTGACTGGTGTGAGAACTAAAAAAGTTATTTAAAACTTTACTTTAAATCAGATATATCAAGGGACCACGCCGTATAACACGGAACGGGTTTCCTCCCAAGAATACCATTGCGTATAACAAAACAGCGCAATGCGTTTTGGAACATTGAAGCTATTATAAGACCCATGTCCCATCACATAATGCAACGCAAGCCGGAGGATAGGGTTTTCCCTTATAATAGCCAAACATGCTTGGTACATTTAAACAAATCATTTGATACTATTATAAGTGCATAGTGTATAAAACAACTTCAAATATAAATGTATCAATCCTAGGCGGTATGGGTACCATATATCATGTCGCCAATACCAGGCTCTACAATCAAAACCGGAATTTTTACGTATTGGAAGTTGGATTTCCGTCTGTGAACCAAGGCAAGGGATCGTCCTTACCGCTTCGAGACGCTCTAGCCCGTGTCTCAGGCAAGCGCGTAGGCAAGCTTTGGATCGTCAGGGCCGGTCCGCCCGATGTGGATTATAATGCCTGAACACTGCGTTTCCCCACCCTATGGGGCGTAAATGAGCAAAATGACTCTATTGGACCCGGATCATCCGATCTAACCGAGGCGCCTCGCTATCTATTATCAACAAAAGCAAAATGTCCGGGCGTGTAAAATCCAACACACCACTCCTAGCTACAAGGAAACGCATGTCTTCCCTGATGTCCTCTCCCGTTTCTGGTTCACACCGGGGTGTGAGGCTCGCGAATTAACGCTACACAAAGCTACGCTGTATTAAAGCCGTGCTTTGATCATCAATCACAAGACTCTGCTTTTCAACATAAGCCTTGATCATTTGCATCTAAGCATGCCACACAGGCAATTCATATCATGCGACTGATATCTATCGATATATAACCTCTGAGCTTGTGCGTCTCAGAGAAGGGCGTTAAGCAAGAGAATAAATTCTCCGCCGCCAAACAGATATATATTTAACAAAAACCAATCAACACAGAATAAAATCCAATGTCAGACACACATCCATTTACAAGTCCATTCTGGGTTTGAACAAAACCGGAGGAACCTTATTCCTCGCATATCCATCGATCTCCAAGTATGTCTGGACGATCACCAACTGATTCCCTCCTCTTGGGTGTACAACCCAATCAAGATCATCAGTAATTATCCAAACGATGTGAAGACCTCCGGTCTTCAACCACTGTCTTCATCGTCGACTTCTCGTCGATTCAGTTATTCAGAATGGGATAAACCCGGTCTTTCAGAATAACTTGCGTATATAATAAACAAGTGTTATAAAAACACAACATACGCCTTATTCCAATCCAGAATATTCCTTTATTCAAATATTCTTTGACTTTGGGAAAGGTTCCCATTAATTTTATCAAAGATAAATTCTCTAAATTTATTCTTTAATCTTCCTTTGGATTATCAACTCAAACCAAATTATGGTTTATCCAAACTAGTCGGGATTAACGAACCTTACCGAAGTAATCATTTGTTTTAATTTCCCAACCCCAACCTATTCATCCCATGAAGTAAAACTGGTAATACTTTATATCTAACACCACGTGTTATCGGTAAATTCAATTACCATTTCACGTTCAAATCTAATTAAAGATTTAACTATCGCTTGGAGCAAAAATGGTGATATTCCATTCTTGATCATTTCAATCTAATTAAAGATTCATTAAAACTCCACTTGGTTTTAATCTTCCCAAAAATTAGTATTAATGATTGTTTAACTTGGGAAATCATATCCTTTCTTTAACTGGGTTAAAGAACCAATGTCATCTAAAACACGGTTCACGATAAACCCAAAATTACATTCTATTCCATCAGCCTTTAACCGTAAATTAGCAGGTGAACAATTCCCTTAGTAATAACCCCGAAGGCCAAAACCATTGTCAGATCAATACCCAGGAAACCATTCAACTTAACTAATCTCCAGTTAGTTTCTGATTTTCTTAACTCCGTTGGGTCTAAGAATAGTATCATTAAAGATACCATTCACGACAACACAAAATCACATTCCATTAACCATGGAATCTTCATGGAAAGAAAATCGATATATATGATCGATATAAACTTCCATATCTAACTAACAATATAAATGGAATAACGACAAAGCCTTTTAAATTCTATATATATTAGCAATCCTCATCCACAGAAATAAACTTCGATTATTACCAAATCGAATTCCATTCTATTCCAATTTATTTTATTTAAATTGGAAAACTTTACTTTGGAAAATCTCCTTTAAATCTTAAGAAAAGATTTAAAAATTCCTAATCACATATCACGGTGAATCGAGTTAAAGAACGAATGTCGTTAAAACACAGTTCACAACAAACCCAATTCACATTCCATAAATTATTGGGTTAAAGAACAAATGTTATTTAAAACACCGTTCACGATAAACCCACAAATCAATTCCAATTCGATTCCAATTAAATATTATTTAATTCGTATACTTCATTAAATCCAAATAAAAAGATTTAATCTTTTTCTCAATTGGGTTTAAGAACAGTGTTAATGAAGACACCATCCACGACAAACCCAATTCCCATTTGATAATAAATACAAGGCTCTGAATAGAAAATATATTGGCTTATATTCAATATCAAATTTTACGACCAATAAATATCGTGTTGGAAATAAAGATATAAGTATATCTTTCAAATTTCCATAACAATATCTGTATAATCACGAAATCCAACATCAAAATATTCCAAAGATAATTTCGATTCAAATCCATTTCCACTTTATATATTGGAAATTCTGGTTATTTTCAAAACCATTTCAAATCCAATTTATTTATTTTAAAAATAAATGGATTATAATTCTAGTTCAAAACTAGTTCATTTTGATAAAAATCTATTTTTATCTTTTCAAATATGGGATTTTTCATCCTAGCTCTTTCCAAATCATTTCTTATGATTTTACACTAATTATTGATATTTTTAATAATTTTATCAAGGCTCGTACAGTCGATTTCCATCAACGGCCATCGAACTGCACTTACAGCGACCTTTTCCAAATTTGATTTGGACATAATTCCAAATCCAACAATTAGATTTTAAATCTCTAATATTCGTTAGAAATCTCTTTTCGATATGAACCCAACGGTTCCAGTTTCAGGAGAATTCGACGGTCGGATCTCCTGTAATGTCTGTTCGAAGTCAATGGTCGAAATTCGTGAACTACCGCAGCCGGCGCGTTCTATTCAGGCCATTAAATATATAATATATATTATATATATTTCCTCGATTTCCTTTTTAAAACGTATTTTATAAATTGTTTTAAATTCGTTTTCAAAACGATTTCAACTTCCTATTCAATTTCTAATCAAAATTGAATATTCCATATCATCGATATATAAATGATAATATTTTAAAACATTAGATTTTTAAATCTATTCCTTTTCGTTATTCATTATAAAAATGAATAAAATCGATATAAATTTCATTCAAATCAAAATGGTGTCGATCTAATCAACACGGCTTTATATATTTAAATATATTCATGTCCATCCCAAATCGTACATAAAAACCATATTTTGATTCTCTTCTGAATATTATTTAAAATATTCGTTATTTTAAAATAATCGTTATTTCAAAGTATTCATTCTTCCTGAACTGGAATCAGATACAGTCAATTACCATACAATGTGATTTATATGGATTTCATACACACATGCACATAATAACCATCAAATACAGTCAACCATCACCCAATGTGCATTCTACACTACATAAGCATCAAATATAAATATTTAACGCTTATAACAGCCTATCGATCGATCGACATACAGCTAATTATTGGGACTAGTGTATGTCCAATTTCGTCCTAACACCTATATGGGGTTTTCAAACAATCGAACACAGGTTTTATTTGTGCAGTTGGGCGATGTGTAAAATTTATCGTCCCAATCCGTATCAGTCAAATGTGTGTACATAAACAAATCGTCCGATTTGTTTATAAATATTTATTTTATATACACGTTAAAAATTATATTTTTAACTATAAAATATTTTCAACTATAAAATATTTTATTCCATTCCACATCACACAATCAACTTTCGCAACATAATCACTCAAACAAACAAGTCGTCTATGGTCTGTGGACGACGGGTGTCGGGTGCTGCTAAGCACCGTCTGCATCCTAGTATATATTTCAAACTAGAAAATAAAATAAAAGTGAGACCCATAAGCTAAACCAAACGCCACGACTCTTCATATGTAGAAATCTTCGCCGTTTTTCCTTTTGTCACTTTCGTTGTCCGTATTTAATACATATATAAAAATCTCATTTTTATATTGTTGCTATGTATATAAAAATCACATTTTTATAACTACGCTATATGGATATATAAAAATCAAATTTTTATCGCCACTTCATATATGTAAAAATCGAATTTTTATATGGTATCCATATAAATAAAAAATCTCATTCTCATATGATATTCATGAAAACAAAAGCCTCATCATTATATGATATTCATTATAAAAATCGTATCTTTATGATGCTCCTCTCACAACAAAATCATATTTTTACCTTACCACTTGAACAATAAAAATCATAACTTCATGTATATAAAAATCGATTTTTTATAATGTTTAAAATCCTATCTTTACTAACATAAAAATCAAATCTTTTATATGTTAAAAATCATTCCTTTTATATGTTAAAAATCTCATCTTACAATGTTAAAAATCTAAGCTTTATATAAATAAAAATCAAAACTTTATAATTTAAAAATCAAAACTTTAAACGCAATAAAGATCTCTTCTTTAACAAATAAAAACCGTATATTTTTTGTTTTAAAAATACTATATTTTATCATGTAAAAATCCTCCCTATTATTATGAAAATAAAAATAAAATCAAAGGAGGTTAAATACTCACAGCGGGGGGGGGGGGGGGAGCTCGCGGTTTGGTCGTTGGGGCGTCGGAGTATGCTGAGGTAGGGCTCGCGAGGGGGTGTCGGCGTGGTGGAGCTAAGTGTGGGGGTGTCCGTGGCGGCTGCGTTGTAGAAGAAAAGAGGAGGAGGGAGAGGCGATCGGGGGGGAGAGGCTTGGTGGCTGCGCCACTTCGACGGTACGACGCGCGGAGGGGGGCAGCGACCAGGGTTCGTGGAGGCTAGGGCTTGGGGCGGCGGGTTTGGTAAAAAGGGGGAATCGGGTTTAATTTCAGAGCTGAAGGAATAAAAAAGGGGGGGTACGAGAATATATATATTTATTATTTTATTATATTTCATTTCAAAAATGTTGACTTTTAATTCGTCCACCAAACAAGAACCAACGACTGTCGTCCATAGCACAATACCCCCATTTTGAAACAATGGGATATGTATCGTAATCCAATTCTCAAGTTTCGATCTGTTTCTGTCAAAATCAAATTATAAATTTATATATTGAATTTGAACGTGCATTTCAATTTACCGGGGCCACATACGGACTTTAAAAATTCCATAAAAATATTCTACAGCTTCATATTGACGACGGTCCTAACAAGACTAATTTCGTCAAATTCCGAGACCGTTTGAAAAATGGCCATTTTCTGGTCGATCGAAATTGACTAAAATTGTTAAAACACGTTTTACTTCGCCACGCTCACATATTAATTCAGAAAATTATGAATTTTAGAATTTAGCATTAATTCTACATCCCGGATCCAACAAAAGTGGTTTCGTCGAAAACCGAGGTCGTTTGCAAAATTTCCATTTTTAAGGGCCAAAATTCCATAGCGACTATTCTGAAATTTCAACTGGGCATAACTTTTTATCCCCGCTAAGAAATTTTGATTTTTTCGATTCGTTGGGCAGATATTTTCAAATATATTCTAATATTTTTTATTTCACTAAAATCCGGTTTATTTTGAATCCTGTACATTCATTTAAAATTTGAAATCGAATTTTCGAACTACCGCGCCATTTTCAATTACTTTTATAATATAAAATTAATATTTATATTCAAACGTCGATCTATATAAATATATAATTTCTATTTCCATTTAAAATAAATTTCTCGTTGTTATTATTTAAAATAATTCATTTTAAGTACTAAAATTCATGAAAATCGCTAAAATAAAAATTTTAAATTGGCTCTGATTTCCGGGTTATTACAATCAGTGTCCATTTTCGATTTGTAAGCGACGGATTACTACCAAAAAAATTGTTTTTGAATTGTTTTGAGAAAAACAAGTTGTTTTGAATCCTGAAAAGTAATATTTGATTTTTGAAAGAGCTAAACTTTTTAAAAACTCCTAGGGGGGATTGTTTGAACAAAAACAAATTTAAACGGAAATTTGTGAAAACAAGCTGGAATTGAATTGAAACCAATTAACTGGAAATTGAATTGGAATATAATATATTAAGTAGAATCAGATTTTGAATTGTGAGATAGGAATCTGGAATGGTATTGGATTGATGAGTTAGGAGTTGGAATCAAGAATGGAATTTTGATTTGAAATGAAATTTGTCTTGGATATGTGAATGATTTGGTTTTGAGGATAAAATTGGAATTTTGTTTGGGAATACATTTGTATATGCTGGCAGGGTAGCAGAATGAAAGGATATAATGATATGTCCGACACAAAGGTACATGTTTAAATTTCCATATGAGGTTTTATGTGCCGAATCGGCAAGCAGCTTGGCTTTTTGATTTTATTTTTGAAAGGAAAGGGCCTCGAGAGGTGAGTAGGGGTTTGAACTATTGACCGGTACAAAGGAGGTGCCGGTGAAATTTTTCGAAAATTTCGGGTGTTAAAAATTTTTCAGGATTTTTGAAAATTTTTGTTAGTAGGAGTAAATAAATATTTAATTGAAACTAAATTGGTTTAGTTAAAAATAGAGTAAGAAGTAAACAAATAATTTGTAACCAGTTAATAGGGTTTATTTTCTAGCTTAGCAATTTCGAGGACGAAATTATTTTAAGGGGGAAAGAATGTAACGACCCGTACTTTTACGGATAATAAATAATTTATTTAATTATTTAAATAAAGGTTTGTTAATTTAAAATGACCAGAATTAAATAATAAGGAATATTTAATTAATATAATAATTAAATAATATATTTAAATTCCAGAATAGTCGGAAATAGTAGAATTCACAATACGATGTGAATTGGATCATATATAAGCTATAATCCAGTTTAGAATTTGAATTAGAATAACGAATATATTATTCAAACGACCGCTGAACGTATAATTTATAATATAATTATAATCGAGTTCCAAATGGCGTGGCAGTTCGCTATTTGGCAATTTGAACTTCAGTTGAATATACATGGTCCGTTTTAAGTCGGATTTTGGTGAAATAAGAAACGTACGGAGCTGGTGAAGTATATTTTTCTAATGGAAGAGAAAAATCGGGATTTCATTGGGAGATTTTGATTTATGTCCAAATCAAATTTTCAAAAAGTCACTATGGAATTCCTTTGAAATTTATAAATATATATTTATATTACAAAAGGAATTTAAATATAAATCGAATATCGATATAACTGGGGATTTGAAATATCGAGTTGTAAATCCATATATATTTATTATGGAGCTTTATGATTTTCTAGTGTGAATATATACGATAATATTTATTTATAAATATTAAATTTAAATGTTTTTAAATATATTTATATATTTAAATGCGTTATTTAGAGCTTTGAAAATAGCCAGTTTTGCAAATGACTTCTGTTTTCGACGAAAATAATTTTGTTGGATCTGCGATATTAAATTATTTCTAGATTTCAATTTCCGTGATTTTTAGAGTCGGTATGTGGCCGTACGGATTTTTAGTCTGAAATACAATCAATATTTTGATGGTTAAAAATACGCTGTGTGAGCAAACAGATTCGGAATTCGACGAAACCAGTTTTGTTGGGTCCGTAATGTCGAACTCTAGCTGAATGTCCATTTTCGGGATTTTTGGATGTCATGTGTAATTATAGGAATTTTTAACAATAATTAAATATAGCGTTTGCTTAAAAATAAAAAAATACTCAAATAAAAAAATATAAAAATCTATCTACAAATACCCATACTCTTCCTAACCCTAAGTCAGATACCCTCTTAGTCAATACGAAATGCGCCGCCACCAGAGAAAAGCAAAACGTGAAAAATCCAGTTTCAAAAATCATAGAAAAATCAAAACAAATACTATAAATCCAAATGTTTATATATTCGAACTCCTATCAACCAGTACTTCGATCTGGTATGCTTCTTTGTGGGTTCGATGCATTCTCAGTTCACTGCGTTTTGTACAGCAGAAGTTATGGTTCGAATTTTGGGAGGATTGAGGCATTGATTCGAGAGTTCGAGTTTGTATACAGGATCGTAAGATCGAATGGCATGTTTTGGCCAAATTTTGTGGAATATGGGGAGTACAAGTGTCACACGTTTGCCTATAGGCGACGGACCAGGCTGAGCGATGGATTTTGAAGAAGAGGCTCGAGTTTAACTTTGACAGTCTGGGTTTGGGGAGGAATTGACGAGATGCAAATTGGTAATGGTGGTTTGTAATTCCATGGAGAAATGGAGGTACGGCATGAGGTTGAAGATACTACATGTAATGACCCAACTTTCGAACACATCGGAAGTCATGCCATTAATAAGAATAAGAATAGATAGAAGATAAAATCACAGAAACATCAGAATCTCACAGCGGAATTTTTCACAAAAGGTAATACTTTATAACATTTCATAGCGGAATATATTACATCAGAGCATACTGGACTAGTGATACAAGCCATTCATCGTACATCAATAATTATACATATCATAGATGATCAACTGACAGACTTAATTATACAGTAGATAGATGGACCAGCACACAGCAAAATCTTCATTCTAGCTTCACAAGTTTATCCAAATCCTGATTCACTTGTCTATTCATAACAAGCGTTATGAATACCCAAAAGTTTAAGGGAAAACATAGAAAAATAAACTCCGGGTCAGTCAGGGGACTGGTATGAGTAAACAGAACAAAAAAATAGTTTGAAGAAATCAAAATATCTCATAAGACCACGTCGTGAATACAGAAAGGGTTTTTACCTTATGAGATCAAAACACTTTGTATACTTGAAATCAGATATTATCATAGTATCTAGGTGTTTCCACAAATAATTTAGAATCTAGAAGAATGCTTGCATCTCACATTCTCCTATATAGAATACAAATAAAAAACGCTTGGCGCTTACGGAAATTGGATTTCCAACTATGACAAGGTATGGGACCACCTTCCAATGATGTATCTCAAGAGGCCAATACACCTGGGTTCAACAAGAACGTCTTGTAACCCGGCCCTCACATGACCGACCACTCATTTCTCTTGAGTGTATCGAATGTATGTCACCAATGGTTATGTACGGCAATGATTCCCGAATGGGCAGAATCGATAGGTTAAGAAACAAAAGGAATTTCTCTAGATAGGTGATGCTACATTCTAATGGGAGCAAACCACATAACCATGCTGCCTGCCCGATTTTTGTCATTTCCTTGGTGTGAGGCTTGAGGCTAGACTTACCTTTCCATCATCACTGTTTATTTTCTTTGAATGCCACATCGTCAAATCCATCAGAAAACACTAATTGATTTCCACAAAAAAACTCTGGTTGTCAGGCTAAAGAAGTTTCCCTTCTGTGCCAGCAACTGGTACGTTTGAAGAAAACAACGTACGTGATTCCTTTGGAAATACTCTGTCAGACATTCTTACATACAAGTTGTCCTGGGACTGGACAAACCGAAGGCACTATTCAAGAATAGCCCTTGTATATCGTCGTCTTCAATTTCAAAATCTCTGATTTGCGGTGTATAATCAAATCAAAGTAGAATGTAAATTCCGGTCTCTTTGAAATGATTAACGAATATTTAAATTATAAATCTAACATGATTATAATCTAATTTACATATAAATACAGTCAAACTAAACAGTACATAATCATCTGATCTCTGTCTGGTTATTTTGATAATTTTTTCAAAACGACCAATTTTAGTGTGTGCGTAGCACACGATTTTTCTTTCTGTTTTGTTCGTCATCTTTAAAATGAATACTTACTTTATTTTTCTTTAGAAAAATATTTCTCATCTTTATTCCTTAATCTGATCACTCATAAATGATTTAGATTATGATTTAATCAACTTTTATATTTGGTATTTTTCTTGTCAAATTTTCCCTTTGATTCTTCTTCCTTGATTTACTTATTCTTCTTCTTATACTGATAAAGTTTCTTCTTTTATTTATCAGTCTAAACATGATTAAAAACATTATTTACAGTTCTTGTTTAAAAAGTACAGAACTGTTCATGCTCAGTTCCTTCTATTAGATATTTTAGATATCAGATAAAAATTGACAAATCCTACCGTATGTATTACATACGATTTTTCTACCTTGTTTAAAATTTAAAATTTAAAATATCTCATCAGAAAATAGATTCTAATTCAAATTATAGAATAGATTTATAATTTAACTAAAACAACAGCTTCTTTGTCGATTTCTCTACGTTTGTCAAAACCGTATCCGATCTGCTATTCTTGAATGACTTCTTTACAATTTAAGTATCTCATTAAAAATTCATTTTTAATTATATTTATAAATTAAATTTATAATTTAAAATTCTAGTTTTTGTATTTAAATTACAGTCTTTGACAAAAACTGTATTTAATATCCTGATTCACTTATTACTTTCCTCATTCACTAATTAAATAAAAATTCTATTTTTATTTAATTATTAATTTTCTCTTTTAATTTAAACCATTATTTAATTTAAAACTAATTTAATTTTAAATTTTATTTAAAAATCTTCGTTTTTAAGCTAAAACGGCAAAGTACCATTTTATATAAAGTACCACTTTGGAAAACATGGTCGTGCCCCTTGCCAAGGCACCCGAAACACCATGATTTTACTTGCTCGATCACTTGCTCACCTTGCCAAGTACCAGGTTCAGAAACCCTTTGTTTTACTTGCCCGATCACTCAAAAACCCGTGTGCCACCCTTGCCCGGTCACCGTCTTCTTCTTCTCCTTTAAATGCACAATTGTGCACGTGCACAACCAACCTGGCCAAAATCCACCACCTCTGACTGGTCAGACAAGTTGCCTTCCACCTCCGGACCTCACCACCATCCTCCGATCCGATCATCAGCACCTGGATCGGGATTTCACTATTTCATATTTTTTTTTCTCTTTCTTCCTTTCTTTCTCGTATGAGTATCACCAGAGAATTTGCCTCGCTCTCCCTCCTCAGCCCACCGGACGGTCGGCCACCACCTTTGATCGAACCCTTCGACCCACACGCACCTCCTCCCTCGGACCTGGCCCACTCGAACACGTGGGGACCCTATGCGACGTCCCCCAAAACTCATGAACCTATTGACAGACTAAAAACCTAAACCCACTTCGTTTGCTCAACTCCTTCAATGGAAAAATCATCTGCTATTTTCCCTACACTACATGATGATTCACGACCCTCCAGTTCCAACGCCGTGGAATTTCGTCAACTAGTTCACCGGATTTTGACCATAGTTCAATTTATTGATCATCTCGAAATTCTCTTGATATATAGACTTAAAAATCTTGAAACTACTTTTAAAAATCATCATTTTGTTTAATGATTCCATTCATATATTCAATTCGATTTTATATAGGGTTTGAAAATTCGATGAACAAGAGAGCAATTTACTGTCTGTGTTCTTTGGTTTCAAGTACCAGGTTTTATATTTTTTCTTTTAGGTTGTTCTTGCTTTTAAATGATTTAGTGCTGATGTAGTGGCAATAATTCTAACTTGGAACCATACTGAAATCAGCTACTTAAAGTCATTTACTAAGGATCATAAATTTTTTCTATGCGAACAACAGGTTTTTGTTACCTTGTTAGTGCAGGTTTATAAGCCAAATGTTGATCAATAACTAAAGTGACCTACCCCTTGCTCCTTGATTAGAAAGTAGATTCAAACACGGTTTGCATTCCACAAGTAACATAAAACAAACAGGCAAGTTTACCCTTTTGACATGTTCAAACAGAAAATGCAGGGGTTATAAGACAGGAAATTTAAGAAAATAGCTTACTCATAACATGTTTTACTGTTTTAGGCATCTTATATATACACTTACCAGGGTTTTCATTCATAAAGGTCATAATATTTAATCATACAAGATACCACAAACAAGAAAAGGTATATCAAACAACATAATGATCAAGAAATGATCTAAATGGAAGCTTCACATTGGGGTTTTCTTACTCTTACAGTTACTTGAGCTTTGTTCAATTTCCAGGTTTTATGTTTTAGTTTAATATGAAAATCAGAATGGACTAAATACCATCCCATTTTGAAGCATATATTCATCCATACTGTTTGCACCAATGTATATAAAAATTCATAAATGTGGGGAGAGTTTACTCACAGTTCAAACAACAAAACTGCAGGAAATTCAAAATAGAAAATTAAGAGTAATTTTACTCACTTAAGAAAGCTTGAACCCTTTGCTTTTCTCTTACTCTTACTGATCTTATTTCTAGTGTTTGTGTTGAAATTGTGTGTGTTGTGTGAGGAGAATGGTGTGTGTTTGTAACACCCCACTCCCGCTATGATCACTCACTAAGGGAATGCCATAGCATCGGTGGAGTATTTTAGTGAATATAGAACAGAAAAATTACAACAAGACAGATATAAATAGTACTTGAAATTTTAAAACATCATCTCATAACAGCGGAAGTAAAACATGTCTGGTTACATCATAAAACCACAATAAAGGTCAAGTACAATATCCATCAAAATAAAGAAGTACATAATCCCACTCTCATACAATAGCCAAACAAAAGAAAAGATAACTGGATAACTGGAGCTTTACATCTATCCAAGCTCCTAAAGACTGGAACAGCAATCCGATCAAGCTCCACTACTGCTAGGATCCACCGTAGGACCTGAGGGTTGGGAAAAAGATAAAAACAACAGGGTCAGACATAAGTCTGAGCGAGTCCTATAACTTTAACAATACAATCGTTAAAGTAACCAGAGAAGACATAAACTGATATACGGTAACATATAGGGATGAATGGCTACCCTAAGCAGTCAACTAAACGAAGATAAAGGATAAAGACGCATCTACCCTCCCTAAGGTAAATTACTAAACTGCACCACACCAGTCGTTCCTAACCTAAAGGTTGATCCCACCCAAGGACTTATAAAATTTACTAATTAGTACCTGCGTACCCCTAGGTGACCAAGTAGGCGCCACGGGGCCCTACAATCCACTAGGTGTACACACTACTTCCCATTCGATCGGCTCCCTAACGTAGATACCCGTGCTGGCCCCACCGTGGGATGTATCATTCCCCAATGTGGCAACCTGATGAAACTAAAGGTGCACTACTGGAGCTCCCCACTCCGATATACTTCGCCTTATGAACCCCTTCTCAAGCAACTCCCCTACTTGCTTATGAAGTTCTCTTCTCTCACGAGGAGCCATGTGGCGTACTGGCAAAGACACTGGTTTGGCATTATCCACCAAATAAATTCGGAAATCTATCTCCCGCTTCGGAGGCAAACCCTTTACTTCTTCAAACACATCCGGATATTCCCGGACTACTCTGACAGAACACAAACTTTCGACCGAAGCATCGAGCGATTCAAGATAACTTAGCAAAACAGATTCCATGGGATTGCAAGAGATCTCGAGAGTGTTACCCAAGCGGGTCATGAGCCTGACAACTCTCCTTTCGCAATCAAGAACGGCACCATTACTGGATAACCAGTCCATGCCCAAGATCAACCCATAGCCCGTGAAGCCCAATACAAAAGCATCACATCTAAACTCAACGCTAAGTATAGAAATCTTCAAACCCAAACATATCATAGACAGATATATGGAGCCCCCAATTGGGTTTGAGACAACCAAGGGATCATCAACTAGACTGGTGTCTAAGTGCAGTGACTCAACTAACGATGATGAGATAAAAGAATGCGATGCGCCAGAGTCAAACAAAGTACGAACTGGATGATCAAACAGAAAAACCAGACTTTCAACGGAAATAGTTCTACCTCTCTGCTGAATCGGTGGAACTGAGAGAACCTGAACTTGCCCCCCTGACTGAGGTGGTGCTATAAGAGCTTGCACCTGGCCTCCTGAGGTAGACCCCGTCTTCTGCCCCTTCTTTGGGCAGTTTTTCACAAGATGCCCTGCTTCACCACAATGAAAGCAACCGGTCTTCTTCTTTTTGCGACAATCCTTGCTGAGGTGTCCTGGTGTTCCACAATTGAAGCACTTCTTCTTCGTCTTCTTTTTGTCACCATTGCCTTTTCCGCCCTTGCCTTGTTGTTGCTGTTGCGGTTTCTTCTGATCCCCCTTTTTCTCTGGTGCCTTAGAATTCTTATCATCCTCATGCATAAGTGCCATGTAGACAAGCTTCTCAAAAGTGGCCCCCATAGGAATGTGAGTCATAGCTATTCCTTGCAATGGTTCGTTCAAGCCTCTAACGAACCTCAAAGCCTTCTTCTCCGGTGTATTCACCAACTCTATGCCAAACCTTGCTAATTGATTGAATTTGTTGACATATTCTTTCACCGTGAGATTCCCTTGCTTCAAATTCAAGAACTTCTCCATAAACAGATTCTCTTCCGCCCTTGAGAGAAACTTAGCCCCAAACCTTTGCTTAAAATCTGCCCAAGAGTCAACAGGGCGTTCTCCATTAGTGACCTCCCACCAGAATGAGGCCTCTCCCTTCATTAACCAAGCCGCCAACTTGACTTTCTTTCCCTCTTCCACTTCAAAGATATCTAGCAACTCTTCCACTTCCTTAAGCCAATCTCTAGCCTCTACGAAAGTCTCTGAACCAAGAAAAGGTTTTCCTCCTATAGCCTTGAACTCCTTGCAAACCTTAGCAAAATTATCCACTCTAGGCTGAGGAGGAGGAGCGGTTGTCTCTGGTGTAGTAGCATTGGCCGGACCCGCAGCCGCGGCCCTAGCCTCTTGCAACCTCCTATACCATAGTGGTATAACTAAACCCTCCGGGATGTTAAGATCTTCAGCCATGCTGAAACGAAAGAGGAAAGATTCAAAAAGGAGATTCCGAAAGATAAAGATATGGCTATTGGGGATTATGCTTTTCTTTTTCAAAAACTTTTTCTCTTAGAAGACATGCTTTTAAAAATACTTTCTTCGAAAATACTCTTAGAAAGTAGTTTTTCTCAAAAATTTTATCTGTTCTGGTAACCTTAAGCTCTGATACCACGTGTAACACCCCACTCCCGCTATGATCACTCACTAAGGGAATGCCATAGCATCGGTGGAGTATTTTAGTGAATATAGAACAGAAAAATTACAACAAGACAGATATAAATAGTACTTGAAATTTTAAAACATCATCTCATAACAGCGGAAGTAAAACATGTCTGGTTACATCATAAAACCACAATAAAGGTCAAGTACAATATCCATCAAAATAAAGAAGTACATAATCCCACTCTCATACAATAGCCAAACAAAAGAAAAGATAACTGGATAACTGGAGCTTTACATCTATCCAAGCTCCTAAAGACTGGAACAGCAATCCGATCAAGCTCCACTACTGCTAGGATCCACCGTAGGACCTGAGGGTTGGGAAAAAGATAAAAACAACAGGGTCAGACATAAGTCTGAGCGAGTCCTATAACTTTAACAATACAATCGTTAAAGTAACCAGAGAAGACATAAACTGATATACGGTAACATATAGGGATGAATGGCTACCCTAAGCAGTCAACTAAACGAAGATAAAGGATAAAGACGCATCTACCCTCCCTAAGGTAAATTACTAAACTGCACCACACCAGTCGTTCCTAACCTAAAGGTTGATCCCACCCAAGGACTTATAAAATTTACTAATTAGTACCTGCGTACCCCTAGGTGACCAAGTAGGCGCCACGGGGCCCTACAATCCACTAGGTGTACACACTACTTCCCATTCGATCGGCTCCCTAACGTAGATACCCGTGCTGGCCCCACCGTGGGATGTATCATTCCCCAATGTGGCAACCTGATGAAACTAAAGGTGCACGGCTTATATCTACTCGATGCAACAACGGCTTACCTACCAGCCCGGGCCCACTCACGCATATGAAGCCCGTTGGACTTGCGTTGCCACCGCTAACCCGTTTGCCTCTTACAGTCAAGCCCAGTATGCGTGTCCCGTCCTCGACATGGGTCGAGCCCACAAAGATACGTATGGGTTACTGGTTGAAATGGGCCTCCACAAGCTACCCACCTAAGCTTGTCCCTTTTTCTAGTATATCCCACTTAACCCTTTAATCATGTTTTAATTACATGTTCTATTTTGGTTAAGTATTCTAATCGTATTTTCTATTGCCACCCAAGGCAACCACTAGATTTTCTCATGCCACCCGAGGCACCCACTTAACCCCTCATGTCCCTCTACATGCTAATGTGGTTAAGTGTTTCTTAATTAATTAATTAAGAACGTAACCTTTGTAAAGACCTCTCACATTAGACTGTCTTTTATGACCGCTGGTTAAGCCGGTTGGGTCCGGGCAGCCTTATGTCATAGCAGAGTCTAACCTCGTGTCTTTACATTAATTACGTATTTAGTTTGTGCCTAAGACCTCTCACATTGGGCTAACATTTGTAGCAACTGGTTAAGCCGGTTGGGTCCGGGCAGTTTTACGCTACAACTGAGTCCAACCTCGTGTCTTAGTCAATTAATTACACCTAATTAATCACCCTCATAATTTTATATTAATTATCCCTAATTAATCAAGTTTTCTTAACATGGGTAGACCTAACTTAATAGGTAAATTCCCATGGGGTAGACCTAACTCAATAGGTAAATTCCCAACACATAGTATGGGTACACCTAACCAAATAGGCAAATTCCCATACTATGTTTATTTATTTTGTGTTATGCATAATTATATTAATTTCACACAATCTTATTAACTTATGCATTTAATTACCCCATCGTTCCCACGTAATTTCGTTCATGATATAACACATATAAAAGGTGTCAACTTGCATATGAATGAACATGTTTCAAAGGTGCCATCTTGCATATTAACAAACACATAACTTGCATATGAACTTGCATAACATGTCACATAACTTGCATATAATATGTCACATAACTTACATATTCATTTTGCATAACAAACTTGCATATTAGCTTATAGACTTGCATAATGTGTCATCATGAACTTGCATATTAATAAACATGTAACTTGCATATTTACATACATGTAACTCGCATATTAACAAACATGTAACTTGCATATAAAGAAACATGTAACTTGCATATTTACATACATGTAACTTGCATATTAACAAACATGTAACTTGCATATTTACATACATGTAACTTGCATATTAACAAACATGTAACTTGCATATTAACAAACATGTAACTTGCATATTTACATACATGTAACTTGCATATTAACAAACATGTAACTTGCATATTAACAAACATGTAACTTGCATAGCATATTACCATGAACTTGCATAACATGCATATGATTACATAGCCCACAACTTGCATATTTAGCATCATGCAAACATAACATACATCATATTAAACTTGCATAAGCTTACATACTCAACATGCATAAACATAAGATTAATGCTAACATCATATCATATGATTCAAAGCTCATTAACCCACATACAAAACCATAAATCTCATCACATCTCATCTAATTAGTTTACCAAAAGATCATCAAAGTGATAGAAACTCACAACTAGCAACTTTGAACACCAAATGAAGAAGATTAAGATGCTAAGAAGGGATTAGAAGTTGATTAGAGAGTGATTAGTATGCAACCCTCTTCATAAAATTAGTGGAGGCCATGAGAGCTAGCATTTTGCCATAGTTTAGTCACTAGGTTTAATTATGAATGAATTAGGGTAGGTTAGGGTCTTATTTATAGATTAGGCAAGTGTTTTAGGCCATAGGATTAACCCTAGATTCAATCCAAGCCATCAAAGCATGTCTTGGGGAAGAAGTCAAGTGTAGGAACCATCTAGGGCCTTTAGATTAAAGATGGACCATGAGAACCATTCAAATGCAAAATCTGCACTTGAGCGAATCGGCCCACGGGTTGACAGCCAAACACCCTGGATTAACCCCTAGTCGACCCAGCGGGCTCGGGTCGACTTCAAAAATCGGCCGGTTCGGTTATTCCCCTCTCCCAATTCGCTGTTTTGAGCATTTTTGCATATTTATTTATTAAATTTTCAATTATATATATATATATATATCAATATATATATATATATATATCTACACAACCCATTTCACTTAATTAAGTATACTTTAATTTGGGAATTTTCGTGAAACTTCGCGAGGCCATATCTTGGTCATACGGACTCCGATTTTCGAAAACTCGGACTCTATTTCGCGTATTTTTCCGAGACGAACACAATGGCATAGCCCGTTTCCCTTGATTCCCATTTTAGAATTAAATTCTGCCTCGATTTATGTTATTACAGGTTATTGAAAATACGGGTTGTTACATTCTCCCCTCCTTAAAGGATTTCGTCCCCGAAATCTTCAAGTTAGGAAGAACGTATCCTACCATCCAATCATCCATCTACTCAAAGCATCATCCACGAGCAATCATTGTCCTTACAAGATTCTAAATGCTGGATGGATATATGCAAAAGTGTGTGTATATGTACTTACCTAATGCGAAAATCAGGCGGTTACTGATACAGTAAACCTCCTTAATGCAAACCATGATAGTGCCATGCATCCAATATGTATGCGAAACCCTATTGACACATACAAATTTCTACATGCGTGCACAACCATACACAAAAATGCATCATCCATATGATAACACAGCCATGATACATCCATCAATCTAACTACCACATCCATTTATGCAATATGCAACATGAAGTGACTGAGCCGATCTAGTGCCTAATGTGTGTGTATATGCATCCACGAGCAACCACTAGCAAACAATTGCATCCATATGCATCCATCAACCATAACATGTTTCAAACACATGTTTCAACCATAGGTTTTACCCTATCTAAAGGTCATAGGTATTAGCGAGAGGATATACTAAAGATAAGATAAGTACTAGACAAGCAATAAAGGAGAAGTTAAAAGACATACTCTCAAAAAGAAATGGATACAAAGAACGCATCTTTGCTTCCGTCTCCCAAGTAGCATTGCTTTCGTCATCTCCCCATTGCACTTTAACTAGCTGAACTTCTCTGTTCCTCAACTTCCTAGTTTCTGACCCAAGGATGCGAGTAGGAGCTCGTCGAATCGTCGCATCACGCTCTACCTCTACATCTCTAAGCAAGCTCGGCTCTACCACCTCCGCGGTCTCATGTAAGCACTTCCTCAAATGTGATACATGGAATACATCATGAACACCACTAAGTCTGTCGGGCAACTCCACCCTATATGCCATCCGTCCAATCCTTTCCTTAATAGGAAACGGCCCAACAAATCTCGGTGCTAACTTCCCTACGGACCCAAAGCGAACAACATTTCTCAATGGAGATACTTTGACAAAAACCATGTCCCCAACCTCAAACTCAAGATCCGTCCTTCTCCGATCCGCATAAGATTTCTGTCTATCTTGCGCTGCTTTCATCCTTTTTCGAATTAAATCAATCTTCTCTGAAGTCTCTCTAACCATATCCGGCCCAAGCAAGATCTTATCCGTAGATTCCCACCAACATGTAGGAGATCGACAAGGCCTTCCATAAAGAGCTTCGAAAGGAGCCATACCAATACTGGACTGAAAGCTGTTATTATATGCGAACTCCACCAAAGGAAGATGTTCTTCCCATGTACCTCCAAAATCCAAGATACAAAGCCTCAAAAGATCTTCTAAGATACGGTTCACCCTCTCGGTCTGACCGTCCGTCTGAGGATGATATGCGGTGCTCAAACACAACTGAGTCCCTACCGCCTCTTGCAAACTTCTCCAAAACTCACTAGTGAAAATAGGATCTCGATCACTCACAATGCTGGATGGTACGCCATGCAATCTAACAATCTCTCTAACATAGACTGAAGCAAGCCATGGAGCGGTCCTCTTACTCTTTACGGGTATAAAATGGGCACTCTTGGTAAGTCTGTCTACCACAACCCAAATTCCCGTATTGCCCTTCCTCGATCTCGGTAACCCGTCGATGAAATCCATCGAGACACTATCCCACTTCCACTGTGGAACTTCCAATGGGTGTAGCAACCCACCGGGTTTCCTTTGCTCCACTTTAACTTGTTGGCACACTAAGCATCTAGCCACATACTCGGCCACATCTTTCTTCATACCGGCCCAGAAGAAAACTCTCTTCATGTCTTGGTACATTTTGTCTCCACCGGGATGAATAGTCATTCTTGAACGATGTGCATCATCCAAAATAGCCTTCTTCAAACCCTCATCTTGCGGTACACAAAGTCTACCGTCTCTATGCAACCATCCCTTATCATCTATGGTGTATCTACCCAAATGGCTGGACGACTCCCCTCTTATAAGCTTCTCTACCAACACAACCAACTGTGGGTCGTCTCGCTGAGCCTCGCCAATCCGTCTCAAAAGAGTAGGTCTAACCTCCAAGGATGCCAACAAACCAGGTACAAAATCAACAGAAGGTCTGAAGTCAAACAAAGAAAGAAACTCCAAGCTTCGTCGTTCCACGAACAATGGACTCAAAGATAGCCTTTTTCTACTTAAGGCGTCTGCCACCACGTTACCCTTACCAGGGGTATACGCTATCTCGAAATCATAGGATGCTAAGAACTCCATCCACCTTTGCTGTCTTAAGTTTAAATCCTTCTGAGAGAATAAGTACTTCAATGATTTATGGTCGGTGAACAACTCGAATCTCTCACCAAGAAGATAATGGCGCCAAGACTTAAGTGCGAAAACAATCGCGGCCAACTCTAGATCATGGGTAGGGTAATTCTTCTCATGCACTCTCAATTGTCTCCCTCCATAGGCTATTACCCTTCCCTCCTGCATCAAGACTGCGCCTAATCCTGTTCCACAAGCATCGGTATAAACAACAAACGGCTTACTCCCATCTGGAAGCACTAAAACTGGAGCGGTGGTCAAAGCTCTCTTTAACCGTCGGAAAGCATCATCACAATCTACATCCCATGAGAAAACCAGATTCTTCTTCGTCAAGCGGGTTAATGGGGCTGATATCTTCGCGAAGTCTTTGATGAACTTCCTATAATATCCTGCCAACCCCAAGAAACTTCTTACCTCGGTAGCATTTCTAGGAACTTTCCAATCCTGGATAGATACTATCTTTGCGGGATCCACAGCTATCCCTTCCTTAGAGACCACATGCCCTAAGAATCGCACTTCTCTTCTCCAAAAATGGCATTTAGAGAATTTAGCTTTAAGACTATGCGCTCGAAGAGTCTCCAACACTTCCTTGAGATGTAAGGCATGCTCTTCTTCATTCTTGGAAAAGACCAAGATGTCATCCACAAAAACTACTACAAACTTATTCAGATACTCTCTGAACACTCTACTCATGAGATCAACAAAGTATGCGGGGGCGTTTGTCAACCCAAATGGCATCACTAGCCACTCATAAAAACCATCCGGAGTCCGGAAAGCAGTCTTCTCTATACTGTCCTCCGCCACTCTTAACTGATGAAACCCTGTAGCTAAGTCCATCTGCGAAAATACTGACGCGCCAACCAACTGATCAAAGAGATCATCTATCCTCGGTAATGGGTGTCTATTCTTCTTCGTGAGCTTATTAAGTTCCCTATAATCCACACAAAGTCTGAGGGACCCATCCGCCTTCGTGGCAAACACTACTGGAGCTCCCCACTCCGATATACTTCGCCTTATGAACCCCTTCTCAAGCAACTCCCCTACTTGCTTATGAAGTTCTCTTCTCTCACGAGGAGCCATGTGGCGTACTGGCAAAGACACTGGTTTGGCATTATCCACCAAATAAATTCGGAAATCTATCTCCCGCTTCGGAGGCAAACCCTTTACTTCTTCAAACACATCCGGATATTCCCGGACTACTCTGACAGAACACAAACTTTCGACCGAAGCATCGAGCGATTCAAGATAACTTAGCAAAACAGATTCCATGGGATTGCAAGAGATCTCGAGAGTGTTACCCAAGCGGGTCATGAGCCTGACAACTCTCCTTTCGCAATCAAGAACGGCACCATTACTGGATAACCAGTCCATGCCCAAGATCAACCCATAGCCCGTGAAGCCCAATACAAAAGCATCACATCTAAACTCAACGCTAAGTATAGAAATCTTCAAACCCAAACATATCATAGACAGATATATGGAGCCCCCAATTGGGTTTGAGACAACCAAGGGATCATCAACTAGACTGGTGTCTAAGTGCAGTGACTCAACTAACGATGATGAGATAAAAGAATGCGATGCGCCAGAGTCAAACAAAGTACGAACTGGATGATCAAACAGAAAAACCAGACTTTCAACGGAAATAGTTCTACCTCTCTGCTGAATCGGTGGAACTGAGAGAACCTGAACTTGCCCCCCTGACTGAGGTGGTGCTATAAGAGCTTGCACCTGGCCTCCTGAGGTAGACCCCGTCTTCTGCCCCTTCTTTGGGCAGTTTTTCACAAGATGCCCTGCTTCACCACAATGAAAGCAACCGGTCTTCTTCTTTTTGCGACAATCCTTGCTGAGGTGTCCTGGTGTTCCACAATTGAAGCACTTCTTCTTCGTCTTCTTTTTGTCACCATTGCCTTTTCCGCCCTTGCCTTGTTGTTGCTGTTGCGGTTTCTTCTGATCCCCCTTTTTCTCTGGTGCCTTAGAATTCTTATCATCCTCATGCATAAGTGCCATGTAGACAAGCTTCTCAAAAGTGGCCCCCATAGGAATGTGAGTCATAGCTATTCCTTGCAATGGTTCGTTCAAGCCTCTAACGAACCTCAAAGCCTTCTTCTCCGGTGTATTCACCAACTCTATGCCAAACCTTGCTAATTGATTGAATTTGTTGACATATTCTTTCACCGTGAGATTCCCTTGCTTCAAATTCAAGAACTTCTCCATAAACAGATTCTCTTCCGCCCTTGAGAGAAACTTAGCCCCAAACCTTTGCTTAAAATCTGCCCAAGAGTCAACAGGGCGTTCTCCATTAGTGACCTCCCACCAGAATGAGGCCTCTCCCTTCATTAACCAAGCCGCCAACTTGACTTTCTTTCCCTCTTCCACTTCAAAGATATCTAGCAACTCTTCCACTTCCTTAAGCCAATCTCTAGCCTCTACGAAAGTCTCTGAACCAAGAAAAGGTTTTCCTCCTATAGCCTTGAACTCCTTGCAAACCTTAGCAAAATTATCCACTCTAGGCTGAGGAGGAGGAGCGGTTGTCTCTGGTGTAGTAGCATTGGCCGGACCCGCAGCCGCGGCCCTAGCCTCTTGCAACCTCCTATACCATAGTGGTATAACTAAACCCTCCGGGATGTTAAGATCTTCAGCCATGCTGAAACGAAAGAGGAAAGATTCAAAAAGGAGATTCCGAAAGATAAAGATATGGCTATTGGGGATTATGCTTTTCTTTTTCAAAAACTTTTTCTCTTAGAAGACATGCTTTTAAAAATACTTTCTTCGAAAATACTCTTAGAAAGTAGTTTTTCTCAAAAATTTTATCTGTTCTGGTAACCTTAAGCTCTGATACCACGTGTAACACCCCACTCCCGCTATGATCACTCACTAAGGGAATGCCATAGCATCGGTGGAGTATTTTAGTGAATATAGAACAGAAAAATTACAACAAGACAGATATAAATAGTACTTGAAATTTTAAAACATCATCTCATAACAGCGGAAGTAAAACATGTCTGGTTACATCATAAAACCACAATAAAGGTCAAGTACAATATCCATCAAAATAAAGAAGTACATAATCCCACTCTCATACAATAGCCAAACAAAAGAAAAGATAACTGGATAACTGGAGCTTTACATCTATCCAAGCTCCTAAAGACTGGAACAGCAATCCGATCAAGCTCCACTACTGCTAGGATCCACCGTAGGACCTGAGGGTTGGGAAAAAGATAAAAACAACAGGGTCAGACATAAGTCTGAGCGAGTCCTATAACTTTAACAATACAATCGTTAAAGTAACCAGAGAAGACATAAACTGATATACGGTAACATATAGGGATGAATGGCTACCCTAAGCAGTCAACTAAACGAAGATAAAGGATAAAGACGCATCTACCCTCCCTAAGGTAAATTACTAAACTGCACCACACCAGTCGTTCCTAACCTAAAGGTTGATCCCACCCAAGGACTTATAAAATTTACTAATTAGTACCTGCGTACCCCTAGGTGACCAAGTAGGCGCCACGGGGCCCTACAATCCACTAGGTGTACACACTACTTCCCATTCGATCGGCTCCCTAACGTAGATACCCGTGCTGGCCCCACCGTGGGATGTATCATTCCCCAATGTGGCAACCTGATGAAACTAAAGGTGCACGGCTTATATCTACTCGATGCAACAACGGCTTACCTACCAGCCCGGGCCCACTCACGCATATGAAGCCCGTTGGACTTGCGTTGCCACCGCTAACCCGTTTGCCTCTTACAGTCAAGCCCAGTATGCGTGTCCCGTCCTCGACATGGGTCGAGCCCACAAAGATACGTATGGGTTACTGGTTGAAATGGGCCTCCACAAGCTACCCACCTAAGCTTGTCCCTTTTTCTAGTATATCCCACTTAACCCTTTAATCATGTTTTAATTACATGTTCTATTTTGGTTAAGTATTCTAATCGTATTTTCTATTGCCACCCAAGGCAACCACTAGATTTTCTCATGCCACCCGAGGCACCCACTTAACCCCTCATGTCCCTCTACATGCTAATGTGGTTAAGTGTTTCTTAATTAATTAATTAAGAACGTAACCTTTGTAAAGACCTCTCACATTAGACTGTCTTTTATGACCGCTGGTTAAGCCGGTTGGGTCCGGGCAGCCTTATGTCATAGCAGAGTCTAACCTCGTGTCTTTACATTAATTACGTATTTAGTTTGTGCCTAAGACCTCTCACATTGGGCTAACATTTGTAGCAACTGGTTAAGCCGGTTGGGTCCGGGCAGTTTTACGCTACAACTGAGTCCAACCTCGTGTCTTAGTCAATTAATTACACCTAATTAATCACCCTCATAATTTTATATTAATTATCCCTAATTAATCAAGTTTTCTTAACATGGGTAGACCTAACTTAATAGGTAAATTCCCATGGGGTAGACCTAACTCAATAGGTAAATTCCCAACACATAGTATGGGTACACCTAACCAAATAGGCAAATTCCCATACTATGTTTATTTATTTTGTGTTATGCATAATTATATTAATTTCACACAATCTTATTAACTTATGCATTTAATTACCCCATCGTTCCCACGTAATTTCGTTCATGATATAACACATATAAAAGGTGTCAACTTGCATATGAATGAACATGTTTCAAAGGTGCCATCTTGCATATTAACAAACACATAACTTGCATATGAACTTGCATAACATGTCACATAACTTGCATATAATATGTCACATAACTTACATATTCATTTTGCATAACAAACTTGCATATTAGCTTATAGACTTGCATAATGTGTCATCATGAACTTGCATATTAATAAACATGTAACTTGCATATTTACATACATGTAACTCGCATATTAACAAACATGTAACTTGCATATAAAGAAACATGTAACTTGCATATTTACATACATGTAACTTGCATATTAACAAACATGTAACTTGCATATTTACATACATGTAACTTGCATATTAACAAACATGTAACTTGCATATTAACAAACATGTAACTTGCATATTTACATACATGTAACTTGCATATTAACAAACATGTAACTTGCATATTAACAAACATGTAACTTGCATAGCATATTACCATGAACTTGCATAACATGCATATGATTACATAGCCCACAACTTGCATATTTAGCATCATGCAAACATAACATACATCATATTAAACTTGCATAAGCTTACATACTCAACATGCATAAACATAAGATTAATGCTAACATCATATCATATGATTCAAAGCTCATTAACCCACATACAAAACCATAAATCTCATCACATCTCATCTAATTAGTTTACCAAAAGATCATCAAAGTGATAGAAACTCACAACTAGCAACTTTGAACACCAAATGAAGAAGATTAAGATGCTAAGAAGGGATTAGAAGTTGATTAGAGAGTGATTAGTATGCAACCCTCTTCATAAAATTAGTGGAGGCCATGAGAGCTAGCATTTTGCCATAGTTTAGTCACTAGGTTTAATTATGAATGAATTAGGGTAGGTTAGGGTCTTATTTATAGATTAGGCAAGTGTTTTAGGCCATAGGATTAACCCTAGATTCAATCCAAGCCATCAAAGCATGTCTTGGGGAAGAAGTCAAGTGTAGGAACCATCTAGGGCCTTTAGATTAAAGATGGACCATGAGAACCATTCAAATGCAAAATCTGCACTTGAGCGAATCGGCCCACGGGTTGACAGCCAAACACCCTGGATTAACCCCTAGTCGACCCAGCGGGCTCGGGTCGACTTCAAAAATCGGCCGGTTCGGTTATTCCCCTCTCCCAATTCGCTGTTTTGAGCATTTTTGCATATTTATTTATTAAATTTTCAATTATATATATATATATCAATATATATATATATATATATCTACACAACCCATTTCACTTAATTAAGTATACTTTAATTTGGGAATTTTCGTGAAACTTCGCGAGGCCATATCTTGGTCATACGGACTCCGATTTTCGAAAACTCGGACTCTATTTCGCGTATTTTTCCGAGACGAACACAATGGCATAGCCCGTTTCCCTTGATTCCCATTTTAGAATTAAATTCTGCCTCGATTTATGTTATTACAGGTTATTGAAAATACGGGTTGTTACAGTGTTTGTGCCTTTATGTAGTGATGGAAAACTATCAAATATTGGTGCACAAAAATCAGCTTTTAGATTTTGATGTCGACAAAGGATTTGACAATTCAGGAAATCCCTCTCCTCTCACCAAATCAAAAAATCACCACTACCTTTTCACATGGCTTACCTCAGCCCTCATCAACCTTGAAAACCCCTAGGCAACCACCACTCTTCTTCCTATTGGTTCTCATGAATCATCACTTCAAATAAATGCTTATGTACCTCTTATGTTTTCTCACAAATCCTTCTTGGTTTATCCTATTTGTAGCATCCTTCTTAGTATCCAATAGGCTCGGTTTTCATAGGATATCTAACCCCAAATCTTCTTGTGAAAACTTGATTTAACATAAATTATAAAATACATTTACTTGCCTTGCAAGGTTGGCAAAAATCTGAAAGTTTTTGTACTACAAAAATCTATATCATGTGATGCAAATCTATAGGAAATTACTTAGAAATTCTATGGTGTTGAACTCAACTAGTGTAGGCAAGGTTTATGCTATCAATGCATGATTTTGTAAATCTTTGATGTACATGTTCATTGACAACATAGCCATGGTCTTGAAAAATGGGAAGGAGATGTATTTTCAGAAATCTAATGGAAGCAAAGAAAAAGGATTGCAAATCTGAAAATGTCTTCATCTAAATTGATCTTGTCATGTGCCTAAAAACTCCCTAAAGGTCTTGCTAGCATGATCCATGGTGTAGTGATTCATGAATGAGATCATGAATTTGAAAGGAGATTTGACAATACATGTTTATGATTTAAATGCACATAAAAATACAAATATTTTTCTTGCATTTGTTTTGAGAATAAAGAGATGTTTAATCATGTATTTAATCCATGAGGGTTTAAAATTTAAAATAAGGAGTTTGTCAAAACAAGGCTTTTAAATCCTTTTGAAAAATATGAACAAGTGTTTGCAAAGCAAATGGCATTTCATGTTTATGTTTATAATAATGTACAAGTGGCTTTTGAACTTGTATTGGTAACAAAAATGGCTTTGGCCTGTTTTAAATTCAAGTATTATAAGATTTTAAAACAAGGATTTACAAAAAAAGCTAAATTTCTTAAATCCTTTAAAAGAATGAACAAACATGTATAATAAAAATGGCAATACAAATATATGCTATGTAAAAGTGTTGTTCTTTACACATGTGTAAAATCAATTTAAACAAACGCAATTGAATTCATGCTATCATACAGGATGTGTTAGAATTAGGTTTAGCAAGTGTTGTGATATTTGCATATGTAAATGTTGTTATGCATAAATTAACAGGGTTTTGAAAACTCAAAGTCTGGATTTTAATCGTATTTGAAAATACGTACTTACGATTAATTAACATCTATGTCAGTGACCAGTTTAAAATACCGGGTCATTACATTCTACCCCCTTAAAAAAATTTCGTCCCCGAAATTTGTAGACAGTAGATTAGTGTTATTGACTTATATATATAAACAAACCTCAGCAATATCCTATTCAAAACCAAAAATATCTGCCCAAATTCCCTTTCTAACTCATCAGTCCATTTACTTAACTCCGTTAAGTATTTTTCAAAATCTTCATTCACGTACTTAACGATCTCCATTCCGGGACTCACACCTATGATTTAATTTCACAAATCGACCAATTCACTTTTCCTGGGTCCATATCCAATAAATACATAAGTCCAGCCTTAATTTCAGGAAATCCAAAATTTAACTTAATTTAAAATTCTAACTCGATTTCTGGTATCAATGTGATTGGATATTATTCTAATTTAATCCAACCATATTCAATTTATCTTGAGGCTGACCCTAGTCAATTAACTCCTTTTTATCTAAAAAGAGTAAGGTACCTTCTGAAGTTCCTTCCATTCTCACATTCTCAGAAGTTGATGACTTATCCATCAAAGCATAGACCTTTGGTTGCTGTGCCTTTTTCAGTGGACAGTCTCTAACCAAGTGCCCAGGCTGATGACAGTTATAGCATGAAAACTTCTGGGTAATAGCATCACTTGTTCTCTTTGGTTCCTGTTGAGGTTGCTCCGGTTGCTGAGTTTGCTGTGGCTTTTCCGCTGCTGGTTTGGTGTAGAACTTGGCAATATGTCCTTTCTGCAAACAGTTGTGGCATTTGGTGTCTTTAAATCGTTCTTTGGCCTTTTCTCCCATCATAGGTACTCCCTTGTTGTTGTTGTTGTTCCAGTTCAGGTTGAATTTCCTTTTGTTTGGATTCTCACCACTAGGTCCTCCCGTCTGTGTTGCGTTAGCAACTGGCTTCTTACCCACCAGTGCCTCATAACGAACTGCCATATCAACTAGATCAACGAATGGAATCTTGAGATGTCCAATCATTTGAACTTACAGACTATCCTTTAATCCTGCTATAAACATTTCATTTTTCTTGAGTGGGGTGTTGATCAGTTCTGGCCCGAAACAAGAAAGTGAGTTGAACTTGTTCTCATATTCGGATACTTTCATGTTCCCTTGCTTGAGATCAATGAAATCCCGATACATCCTCGTCTTTCCAGCAGCAGGCAGAAATTCAGCTTCAAATGCTTCTTTGAATTTTTCCCACATGAAATCTCCCTCAGGAACATTGATGGTCTGAGCATCCCACTAAATAGCAGCAGCTTCTTGAAGTTGCCACGAAGCTAAGAGACGTTTCTACTCATCATTCAATTTCAGTCCCTTGAAAATCCTTTCACAGGATTTCAACCATGCTTGTACTTCAATAAAAGATTCCGTCCCTTTGAAAACTTTTCCTCCCAGAGTTGTATATTCCTTCCAAATAGTTGCAAAGCTTTTGTCCTGTTGGACTAGTGCAACTTCCTCCACTGTTTCTACTTGATCCTAGGATCCAGTATTATGACCAGTAGTAGTGGACGACCCTCTAGCTTGACCTCTTTATCCTCGGTTACTCATCTTAATCACCTGGATGTAACAGGTCGTCAATCCAAACTTGATCGGATATAACTAACTTAGGTATACTATCCAAGTTGATCTATTTTAATTTTATTTTAAATTTTCAAAAATACGCTCTCTCACACTCACCAAAAGCTTAGGTAATCAGTAACCTAAGCTCTGATACCAGCTGTAATGACCCAACTTTCGAACACATCGGAAGTCGTGCCATTAATAAGAATAAGAATAGATAAAAGATAAAATCAGAGAAACATCAGAATCTCACAGCGGAATTTTTCACAAAAGATAATACTTTATAACATTTCATAGCGGAATAAATTACATCAGAGCATACTAGACTAGTGATATAAGCCATTCATAGTACATCAATAATTATACATATCACAGATGATCAACTGACAGACTTAATTATACAGTAGATAGATGGACCAGCACACAGAAAAATCTTCATTCCAGCTTCACAAGTTTATCCAAATCCTAATTCACTTGTCTATTCATAACAAGCGTTATGAATACCCAAGAGTTTAAGGGAAAACACAGAAAAATAAACTCCGGGTTAGTCAGGGGACTGGTATGACTAAACAAAACAAAAAAAACAGTCCAAAGAAATCAAAATATCTCATAAGACCACGCCGTGAATACAGAACGGGTTTTACCTTATGAGATCAAAACACTTTGTATACTTGGAATCAGATATTATCATAGTATCTAGGTATTTCCACAAATAATTTAGAATCTAGAAGAATGCTTGCATCTCACATTCTCCTAAATAGTATACAAATAAAAAACGCTTGGCACTTATGGAAATTGGATTTCCAACTATGACAAGGTATAGGACCACCTTCCGATGATGTATCTCTAGAGGCCAATACACCTGGGTTCAACAAGAACGTCTTGCAACCCGGCCATCACATGACCGACCACTCATTTCTCTTGAGTGTAACGAATGTATATCACCAATGGTTGTGTACGACAAATATTCCCGAATGGGAAGAATCGATAGATTAAGAAACAAAAGGAATTTCTCTAGATAGGTGATGCTACATCCTAATGGGAGCGACCCACATAGCCATGATGCCTGCTCGATTTTTGTCATTTCCTAGGTGTGAGGCTTGAGGCTAGACTTAACTTTCCATCATCACTGTTTATTTTCTTTGTATGCCACATCGTCAAATCCATTGGAAAACACTAATTGATTTCCACAAAAATACTCTAGTTGTCAGGCTAAAGAAGTTTCCCTTCTGTGCCAGCAACTGGTACGTTTGAAGAAAACAACGTACGTGATTCCTTTGGAAATACTTAATCAGACATTCGTCCATGCAAGTTGTCCTGGGACTAGACAAACCAAAGGCACTATTCAAGAATAGCCCTTGTATATCGTCGTCTTCAATTTCAAAATCTCTGACTCGCCGTGTATAATCAAATCAAAGTGGAATCCAGTCTCTTTGAAATGATTAACGAATATTTAAATTATAAATCTAACATGATTATAATCTAATTTACATATAAATGCAGTCAAACTAAACAGTACATGATCAGCTGGTCTCTGTCTGGTTATTTTGATCATCTTTTCAAAAGGGCCAATTTTAGTGTGTGCGTCGCACACGGTTTTTCTCTCCGTTTTGTTCGTCATCTTTAAAATGAATACTTACTTTATTTTTCTTTAGAAAAACATTTCTCATTGTTATTCCTTAATCTGATCACTCATAAATGATTTAGATTATGATTTAATCAACTTTTATATTTGGTATTTTTCTTGTCAAATTTTCCCTTTGATTCTTCTTGCTTGATTTACTTATTCTTCTTCTTATACTGATAAAGTTTCTTCTTTTATTTATCAGTCTAAACATGATTGAAAACATTATTTACAGTTCTTGGTTAAAAAGTACAGAACTGTTCATGCTCAGTTCCTTCTATCAGATATTTTAGATATCAGATAAAAATTGACAAATCCTACCGTATGTATTACATACGGTTTTTCTACCTTGTTTAAAATTTTAAATTTTAAATATCTCATCATAAAATAGATTCTAATTCAAATTATAAAATAGATTTATAATTTATCTAAAACAACAACTTCTATGCTGATTTCTCTACGTTTGTCAAAACCATATCCAATCTGCTATTCTTGAATGACTTCTTTACAGTTTAAGTATCTCATTAGAAAATCATTTCTAATTATATTTATAAATTAAATTTATAATTTAAAATTCTAGTTTCTGTATTTAAATTACAATCTTTGACAAAAACTGTATTTAATATCCTGATTCACTTGTTACTTTCCTCATTCACTAATTAAATAAAAATTCTATTTTTATTTAATTATTAATTTTCTCTTTTAATTTAAACCATTATTTAATTTAAAACTAATTTAAATTTTATTTAAAAATCTTCATTTTTAAGCTAAAACGACAAAGTACCATTTTATATAAAGTTCCACTTTGGAAAACATGGTCGCGCCCCTTGCCAAGGCACCCGAAACACCATGATTTTACTTGCCCGATCACTTGCTCACCTTGCCAAGTACCAAGTTCAGAAACCCTTTGTTTTACTTGCCCGATCACTCAAAAACCCGTGTGCCACCCTTGCCCGATCACCATCTTCTTCTTCTCCTTTAAATGCAAAGTTTTGCATGTGCACAACCAACCTGGCCACAATCCACCACCTCGGACTGCTCAAACAAGTTGCCTTCCACCTCCGGACCTCGCCACCAACCTCCGATCCGATTATCAGCACCTAGATCAGGATTTCACCGTTTCTTTTTTTTCTCTTTCTTCTTTTCTTTCTCGTATGAGTATCACCAGAGAATTTGCCCCGCTCTCCCTCCTCAGCTGAGACGACCCGAAATCCCGTTCAAACGGAAACAAGGGTTATCTTTGGAATATAACACAGAAACAGATAATAGCAGAATAGAATTAAATAAATACATCAGATAATGAACAATAGAATATACTGGATAAAAGTAATCATCAGAGTTACACAGTATACAGGATCTTACTTAGTACAAATACAGTTCAGCTATACATAAATGTCTACAGCGGAAATAAACAAAATATGTACAATAGGAGCTGAACAGCATAAAAAGAAATAAATGATAGAATCCATCTTCAGCTCCAGCTATCCAGGAAAAGAACCAGCTAAACCTGAATACAAGGCTGCCCGTGTAGAAAAAGGGGCACCCGAGTTTGAAAGTGAAACAAACTACGAGTCAGTCATGGGACTGGTATGAGAAATCCACTCAACACATATATAATTGGTTAATCACAGGACCATGCCACTTTCGTGGAACGGGTTTACCCCATTGGATTGCTAGTGCTTTAAAACAAATCTTTCTTTTAAACATCGTTATGCTTTTTATAAAAATGAAGCAGTTATAAGACTCAGTTCCCATCACACAATGCAACGCAAACCGGAGGATAGAGTTTTACCTTATAACGGCCAAATATGCTTGATACGAATAAAACAAAGGCATTTGACATTATTGCTAGTGTTTATATGTTTTGAAAACAATTTCAAATCATAACTATCAATCATAGACGGCATTAATGCCCCATACCACTATGTCGCCATATGTAGGTAAACAATCAAAACCGCACGGTGTCGTATTTGGAAATTGGATTTCTATCATGAACCAAGGCAAAAGATAGTCCATACCGAATTCGAGACTGCCTAGCCCGAGTCTCAGGATCAGAGCTCGAGTGACCCTAGGAGCGACAGGGCCGGTCCACCGATGTGGATTAAAATTCCTGAACAATGCATTTCCCCGCCCTTTGGGGCGTAGACGAGCCAACGAATGACTCCATCGGACCCGGATCGTCCGATCAAACCGAGGCTCCTCGCAACAGCAACAACCACATAGGTGAAAAGTATATAAATGGCAGGGCTGGTAGGTCACTGACACCACCCTAGCTAGAAAGAAACGCATGCCCTCCCTGAGGTCCTTCTCTCGTTTCTGGTTCATACCGGGGTGTGAGGCTCGCGAATTTACGTTATACACAAAGCTACGCCACATAGGCGGTGCTTTGATCATCACCACAAGACTTTGCTTTTCAACAGAAGTCCTGATCACTGCATCTTAGCATGCCACACCGACAATTCATGCCATGCGACTGATGTCCATCGATATACAACCTCTGAGCTCGTGCGTCTCAGAGAAGGGCGTTAAGCAAAAGAATAAATTCTCCGCCGCCAAATAGATGTATATTTAACAGAAATCAATCAACACAGAATAAACTTCACTGTCAGACACACAGTCCATTTACAAGTCCGTTCTGGGTCTGAACGAAACCGGAGGCACTAAATACCTTGCAAACCCATCGATTTTCACGTACATCTGGACGATCACCACTCATTATCCATATTTCGGGATGCCTCCCAATCAGGACCTCGGTTACCATCCAAACGAGGTGAAGATCTCCGGTCTTCGACCATCGTCTTCATCTTCGACTTTCAATCGTCGGTCAATTATTTGAAATGAGAATTAACTCGGCCTTTTCAAATAATTCACGTATATTTAGAATTTCAAATCAATTTATTTCAATGGTTAAATTGTTCGACAACACCAATATTGTTCTTTAATGTAATTTTCACACCAAACACATTCAACCATCAAATACAACATAAATCGAGCAAACTCAGTTTATTTCCACTCCATATTGTTTATGGTACTTTATAATGATTTATCGCTATTTTTATTTATTTTAAAATAGCCCATTTATTCAAAACGACGCTTCGGGCCATAACGCGGCCGTGGCGCTGTTTTTCTTCAGATTTGATTTACACATATCTGAAAATCTAACCGTTGGATCTTCACAAAATTTACATCATTAGAAAGGTCTTTTCAAAACGACTCCAACGGTTCCAGTTTCAGGAAAATCCGGCGGTCGGATCTCTCGGTACAATCGTTTGAAGTTTCGATTTCAAAACACGAACTGCAGCGTCGTTATTCGATTAAATATATAATTATATTTATATATATAAATATAATCGCTTCTGGCGATGTTTTTCTTCAGATTTGAATTAAACATTCCAGACAATCCAACCGTTGGATTTTTACAAAGTTGGTGCCGTTGGGAAGATATTTCCAAGGCGAACCCGACGGTTGAGGTTTCGGGAAAATCGAATGGTCGGATTCCCCGTACTAGTTGTTTGAAATCACGGTTTCAAAATGCAAACTGCACGGCTACGTTTCGTTTTAATTTTATTTATATTTATATAATTATATAAATATAGTTCATTCAACAATTTCAATATCGTTTTCACTTCAAATATTTCACTAACGCCTTAAAATTTTGGAAAATTTCGCCATAACCTCCCCTGCACCGGGAGCATCGGGAAATCGCAAATAGCTTTCCCGGTCCTTCTGATCTCAAAAATAAAAAGAAAAAGCCAAGCGGCTAGCCAACAGGCTCATAAAATCATCACCCAAACAAAACAGTAAATGTGTACCTATTTGTCGGGCACAAAATTTTATTCCTCTTCTCTAGCCCCTTTGCTATAACCTGTTCAATGAATATGCATGTACATATATATAGTTCTTATCATTTATCATTTTCTATTCAACTTCATATTTGATTTCTATTTGGTTTAAAAACACCATTCACTCTAAGGTTACATACATAGGTACAATCATTTCATTAGCTAATTAATGAATATTTCAACTCATATATGTTTATTTGAACAAGTGGCTATTTTTAACACTTCACATTTCAACGATTCATGCCTACAATAAAAATGTGATTTTTATTGTAAAACAATTCATTTCAAAACACTATTATTTTATATAGTTTATATCGGTGATAAAAATAGGATTTTTCTTATAAAACAATTTCTTTCAAAACAAGATTATTTTACACAGTTCATATAGTCGATAAAAGGTGATTTTTATTATCAAACAATTTATTTCAAAATATGAATACCATTCAACACATGAATTTCTAATCAACGAATGAATATCGATTCAACACATGAAGGTTTTCTATAGTTTCTATATATAGATAAAAATGTGATTTTTATATTTAAAACGCGAATACCATTCAACACATGAATTTCTAATCAACGAATGAATATCAATTCAACACATGAAGGTTTTCTATAGTTTCTATATATATATAAAAATGTGATTTTTATATTTAAAACGCGAATACCATTCAACACATGAATTTCTAATCAACGAATGAATATCAATTCAACACATGAAGGTTTTCTATAGTTTCTATATATAGATAAAAATGTGATTTTTATATTTAAAACGCGAATACCATTCAACACATGAATTTCTAATCAACGAATGAATATCGATTCAACACATGAAGGTTTTCTATAGTTTCTATATATAGATAAAAATGTGATTTTTATATTTAAAACGCGAATACCATTCAACACATGAATTTCTAATCAACGAATGAATATCGATTCAACACATGAAGGTTTTCTATAGTTTCTATATATAGATAAAAATGTGATTTTTATATTTAAAACGCGAATACCATTCAACACATGAATTTCTAATCAACGAATGAATATCAATTCAACACATGAAGGTTTTCTATAGTTTCTATATATAAATAAAAATGTGATTTTTATATTTAAAACGCGAATACCATTCAACACATGAATTTCTAATCAACGAATGAATATCAATTCAACACATGAAGGTTTTCTATACAATGAATAATTATAGTTTAAGCAAATGAAAATAATTCAAACACACGAATATTATTCAAAATTTCGGCAGCATAACGGCAGGGTAGTTAAAACCGGGACCGTCCCCAGTACGGCTCCTCGCTCTACCTTAAAACCTCGCGGTTTTTGACAATGGGGATCATGCATCTAGTTCGCACGCAGGCGGCATGTATATATTTATTTCAATTCCACAAACTAATCCTATGTGGTTTCAACCAAATATTTCTCAACCACAAATGGGTATTTTTCAACCACAATCAACCAATATCAACCACAAACAATCCTAAACAATCATTCATTATCAATCAATTCTCACACCAAGCACAATCAATAAATATCGTCCATGGTCTGTGGACGAGGGGCGTATATATATATATATATATATATATATATTATATATAGCAGTTCACTTTTATTTCAACATATATATATATATGGCTAGAAAAAGAAATTGAAGAGTGAGAAATTCTCACATATAGCTATCCAGCTTCACGACACTTCACTTAGAGAAATCTTCGTCTTTCTCGCCTTTTTGTCGCTTTCGCCCGTATTCACTACATATGTAAAGATCGAATTTTTATTTCGTTATTCAATATATAAAAATCGAATTTTTATTTTAATGGTAACCTTATAAAGATTGCATCTTTACCTAAATGAAGACCTCATAAAAATCGTATTTTTCTTTGATTAGAAATCGAATCTTTCTATTTCTAAAATTTTTATTTTTCCATTTTGAAAAATCCTATCTTTCTGTTTTGAAAAAATCCTATCTTTCTTTCGCTATAATTTATAAAAACATATTTTCATTCACCTAATATATAAGAAATATATTTTTATAATCAAAAACCATATTTTTACATACCAAAAATAAATAAAAACCGAAGTAAACACTCACGGATTTCATTGTCGAAATCGAATCTTGACTGTTGGAGACAGGAGGTGCAAGCGGAGGCGCTGCAGGGTATCACAGGTGGGTGGCCGTCAGACTTCGCGGGTGGCCTAGGGTTTTGGAGGGGGTTGGGCCTTAAATCGAGGGGGGGACAGGGCATCTATCTCGCGCCTGAGAGGGAGGAGGCATCGGAAGGGAGGGGGCTTCACAGGGGTGGCGCCGACGGTGGTCCTTAGGTGGCGGCGGCGGCTTGAGGCTACGGTAGGGTTTTAGGGGCTTACGACTTCGATTGGGGAAAAGGGGAGAGGAAGAGGCGACGGTTTAGGGGCAGAGGCGGACTGGAGGGGCGGCGGCAGTGGGGGCACGGCGGCGGTGGTTCGACCGAGGGGAGGGCGACGGGCTGCGTGATGATTTTTTTTCTTTTTCCAGAGGCCGACGGTGAAGAAGGAAGTGAGGGAGAGAGAGAAAAGGGAGTGGGGCTTTTATATTTAATTATTTATTTTATTATTTTTTTCCAAATCCTAATTGTTGACTTTTCATTTGAACTCAGAATCGAACCCACCGACTGTCACCCCTAGCGTTTTACCCCCGTTCCGAACACAATGGGATATGCCACGCAAGCTGATTCAGCTGTTACAATCAGTTCCCGTTAAATTTACATTTAAATTACCATATTGAATTTTAAACGTACATTTCAAATTATCGGGGTCGCATACGAACTTTAAAAATTCTAGAAAAATATTTTCTAGCTTCGTATTGACGATACGGTCCTATCAAAACTAGTTTCATTGAATTCTGACATCGTTAGAAAAATGGCCATTTTCCAGTCGATTAAAATCAACTGAAACTGGTCAAACGCGTTTCCTTTTCCATGCTCACATATTGGTTCGAAAAATTATAAAATTTGAAACCTAGCAATAACTTGACACTGCGGATCCAACAAAAGTGGTTTCGTCGAAATCCGAGGTCGTTTGCAAAATGTCTATTTTTAAGGGCCTGAATTCCATAGCGACTATTCAGAATTTTCAACTGGACATACCTTTTGATTCCCGCTATCAAATTTCGATTTGTCGGATTCGTTGGAAAGATATTACCAATTAGATCCTAATGTTATTGGTTTCGCTAAAATCTAGATTGTTTTGCACCCGGTATAGTCCGACAAAGTTTGAATTCGATTTTTGAAACTACAATGCCCTTTCAGGCCTTGTTTATAATTATAATTAATTATATTTGTTTTAAATTGTTGATTCAAACTCAGTTTTCATCGCCATTATTTGAAATATTTATTTTAAATATTTAAAATCCATTATTTTAGCCAATTTAAAAATTTTAAATTGGTTCAGATTTTTTGGGTCGTTACAATCTCCCCCACTTAAAACTTTTCGTCCCCGAAAAGGAACAAAGTTGAAAGTGGTCTGATAAATCTACAATCACACAACACAACAACCAATCCAATTGTCTTTGACCTTCAAAAATATACTAATCAAATCCTATACCCTTTAAAAATCATTCATACTATATAATTAAAAGTGCACATCTATGAAAAGAAAATAACAATAGAGTAGAGAATTGAATGGTAGTGCAAAGTAGGGTAAATGTACCTTGCACCAGAGTCAATCAGAGATATCTACTCGGCATCTAGGATAAGCCTTCTGAATGCTCTCCTCAGTTTCCCAAGTACAATCTCGCGGATCTACACTCCATTGCACTTTGACTAAGTGAACCTTCTTGTTCCTCAGCTCCTTGGTTTCTTTGCCTATTATCCTTAGCGGCTCTCTTCTCACAGCTAATTCTGGGGTTATTTCAATGTCATGTTGAGCTGCTTCTTCCACGATCAAGTCTGGATCATGAACGTGCTTTCGAAGTTGAGATATGTGAAATACATCATGAATTTCAGGCAACCAATTAGGCAGTTTGACCCTATAAGCGAGCGTTCCGATCCGTTCCAGAATAGGAAACGGACCAATAAATTTGGGCGCTAACTTTCCAGTTTTACCGAACCGGATAACTCCTCTCATCGGCGATACCTTCAAATATACGTAGTCGCCAACTTCAAACGATATATCTCTTCTTCTTCTATCGGCTCAGCTCTTTTGTCGGCTTTGAGCGGCGAGTAATCGCTTCTTAATAAAATCGACTTTGTCGGCAGCTTCTCAAATCATATCAGGCCCTAACACAAGTCTATTTCCAGGCTCGAGCCAACAAGCAGGAGATCGGCACGGTCTACCGTACAATGCTTCGAATGGCGACATTGTCAGACTCGCCTGGTAGCTGTTGTTATAAGAGAATTCAGCCAAATGCAGATGGTCTTCCCATGATCCACAAAAATCTAGAACACAAGCCCGCAATAGATCTTCTAAAATGCGATTCACCCTCTCAGTCTGACCGTCTGTCTGAGGATGATAAGCGGTGCTCAAGTTTAACTTCGATCCCAGCTCGACTTGAAATGCTTCCCAGAATTTGCTAGTGAATATTGTATCTCTATCACTGACTATACTGAGCGGCACTCCATGTAGTCTAACTATTTCCCTAAAGTAAATCTTCGCCAGACTCTGAGCGGTTCTATTTGGTTTGACAGGTATGAAATGGGCGGTCTTCGTGAAGCGATCTACGACCACCCAAATACTGTCATTTCCTTTTCTGGTTCTGGGAAAACCATCAATGAAATACATAGAAATATGTTCCCACTTCCAGCCAAGAACTTCTAGTGGTTGTAATAATCCAGCTAGTTTCTGTTGGTCACTTTTGACTAGCTGGCAAGTAGGGCATCGGCTAACATATATTGAAACGTCTCTCTTCATAGCCTTCCACCAGAATGTTCTTTTGAGATCGTTATACATTTTGGCCACGCCAGGATGGATACTCAGCTTGGACTTGTGACACTCGTCTAACACTTCCCTTTTTAGCTCAGGAATGTCAGGGACACAAATCCTTCCTTTTAACCTCAAGGTCTCGTCGTTATCTATTTGAAAACACGAGGGTTCGCCTTTCTGAATCCTTTTGAACATATCCTTAATAAAGTTATCCTCCTTCTGAAGAATAGATATTTTGTCAATCAAGGATGTTGTGATAATAAAGCTGGCGATCATTACATTCTTTCTGCTTAACGCATCAGCCACGACATTGGCTTTTCCTGGAGTGTATATAATTTCAAAGTCATATGCTGCGAGAAACTCCAGCCAACGTTGTTGCCTCAAGTTCAAGTCCTTCTGAGTGAACAGATACTTTAACGACTGGTGATCTGTAAACAGTTCAAATCTCTCGCCCAAAAGATAGTGTCTCCAGATTTTCAAAGAGAATATGATAGCTAATAACTCAAGATCATGAGTTACATAGTTTTTCTCGTGCGGCTTCAGCTGACGGCTAGCATAAGCAATCACTTGGCCCCTTTGCATTAACACTGCGCCAAGGCCTTCTCTAGAAGCATTAGTCCATACTTTTAAATCCTGGTTGCCATCGATGATGGTTAACACTGGAGCTGTCGTTAATCTTAAATTAAGCTCTTCGAAAGCCTCCTCACTTTCCGGAGTCCATTTGAATTTAGAATGCTACTTTGTAAGCTTCGTTAAGTGACCAGATATCTTCGAAAAGTCTTTAACGAACTTCCGATAATAGCTAGCCAATCCAAGAAAACTGCGGACTTCAGTGGGAGTACTAGGCTGTTTCCAGTTCTGAATAGCTGTGATTTTACTTGGATCCACAGCAATTCCTTCTTTCGATACGACGTGGCCCAGAAATTTTACTTCATCTTGCCAGAAGATACATTTGGAAAATTTGGCTTTTAATATATTTCTCCTGAGGATTTCTAACACTTGTTCCAAATGTTTTTCATGTTCGGCCTTTGTTTTAGAGAAGATTAGAATATCGTCAATAAAAACCAGAACAAATTTATTCAAAACTCCTCTGAACACTCTATTCATCAGTTCGACGAAGTAAGCTGGAGCGTTACATAAGCCGAACGGCATTACTAACCACTCATAGAATAAGTCGGGGCCTCTGAACGCTGTCATTGGAACACACTCTTCGGCAATTCGAAGTTGATGGAAACCTGTAGCTAGGTCCATTCATGAGAATACTTGTGCTCCATTTGATCGATCCAACAAATCATCAATCCAGGGCAATGGATATTTGTTCTTTATTGTCTGTTTGTTCAGATCACGATAATCCACACATAGACGTAGAGTACCGTCTGATTTCGGGACAAACACCACTGCTACACCCCAGTCAGAGAAACTAGGCCTGATCAGACCTTTCCATACTAGCTGTCTTGTTTGATTGTCTAATTCCTCCTTCTCTTTCAAGGACATTCTTCGAATAGCGTGAACTACTGGCCTTGCATTGGGAATTAAAGCAATCTTGAAATCTATTTCTCTCTGCGGAGGTAAGCGAACAACTTCTTCGAACACATCCGCATAGTTTTTAACGACAGGAATGTCTTTGATGAGGTCAGGAATATTCTCTGCGACCTCAGGGATATTTTCTATTTGGGCTGGAGAAACATCCAAAGCTGCCCAGAAGTTTTTTCTATTTGAAGTTGGGCCTTCACATGGTATGGTTATATAATTTCCCAATTGTGCTTTTGCCTTTACAACTCTCTCGGCGCATTTAACTTCCGCTTCATATCTAGTTAGCCAATCCAATCCCAGAATAAGATCGAATTCATTAAAATTCATGACGATAGAGATAATAGGGAATTTATAGAAAGAAAAAGAGACAGGTACTGCACAAATCCAACTGAGATTGATGGAACCTCCAACTGGATTTTGGACAGTCATTGGCTCTTTGAGCTTCTTCAAATTCAAATCCAACTTCTTGACTGCACTCTTTGCAATAAAGCTTCGTGACGCGCCTGTGTCAAACAGTACTTTAACTGGAATGTTTTTGACATTGAGCGTGCCTTCTAAAACATCAAACCTTTCCTGAGCAGACGAGGAGGCAGGTACTTCTACCACTTCATTTACATGTATTGCTTTAGGTTTTCTGAATAGCGGGCAGGCCTTTGAAAGATGACCGGGCTGATGGCATTGACTGCACTTTCTATTCTCCTGGAACTTCTTACCGGATTTAATTTCATCTTTCCTTAGCTTCTTCGAGGGTTTACAACTCCTAGTCAAATGCCCCTGTTTATGGCAGTTACCGCATACAGCTGTCTGGTCCTTTTCCGGATCTGGCCCTTTTTCGATTTACTTCGGGCTCCTTACTGACTTCAGACATTGTACTGGCCTCAGGACGATCAGTTTCTGACTCAATTTTATTACTAGAGCTGACTTCCTCTTCGTACTGTAGCATACCTTTCTTATCTAGATCTTCATATTGATAAGCCATATAAATCATTTCTGAAAAAGGAAGCTTCACATGCCCCAATACTTTATTCTGGTATTTCCTTTGAAGCCCATTGATAAATCTCATATTTTTCCTCTTCGGATTTTGAATTAGATGAGGGGCAAAGTGAGAAAGTTCATTGAATTTCTTATGATATTCGGGAATGGTCATATCTCCTTGTATCAGATAAGAAAATTCATCACATAGTCGTTCGGTCGCTTCGGGAGGAGTAAATCTTTCTAAGAAAATCACTTTGAATCTGTCCCAGGTGATATCACCTTCTGGATTACCTTTGATAACTGAATCCCACCAGAATAAAGCTTCATCTTTGAGAGCCCAGGAGGCCAGTAATCTTTTCTGGTCATCCCTCAGCTTTAATGCTTCGAAGATTTTCTCGGCCGAGCGAATCCAAGCTTGTGTTTTCATAATTGATTCTTCACCAGAGAACGGTATTCCACCTATATTTCGATATTTGATTAATAGGGCCTCAATATCCGGTTCTGTATTCCTTCTGTTTCTGACACTCATTTTCTAGTACTTCTGCAAATGGCAGATCAAGTGTCAGGTCACAGAAAAGTTATTTTAAAATATATAAACACATACTTCAAATGTAAATGTGTCTATCAAGGTGTAATTTCATTCTGCTTTACTCATACTAGGATATTACTGATCCTATCTGTATAGAGTTACCCGTCCTAGAACACTACTGGTTCTATTTCTGATAAGTTTGTTAATATGTTATATTCCAGCACTAAGCTTAACCAAAGCTCTGATACCACGTTGAGACGACCCGAAATCCCGTTTAGATGGAAACAAGGGTTATCTTTGGAATATAACACAGAAACAGATAATAGCAGAACAGAATTAAATAAATACATCAGATAATGAACAATAGAATATACTGGATAAAAGTAATCATCAGAGTTACACAGTATACAGGATCTTACTTAGTACAAATACAGTTCAGCTATACATAAATGTCTACAGCGGAAATAAACAAAATATGTACAATAGGAGCTGAACAGCATAAAAAGAAATAAATGATAGAATCCATCTTCAGCTCCAGCTATCCAGGAAAAGAACCAGCTAAACCTGAATACAAGGCCGCCCGTGTAGAAAAAGGGGCACCCGAGTTTGAAAGTGAAACAAACTACGAGTCAGTCATGGGACTGGTATGAGAAATCCACTCAACACATATATAATTGGCTAATCACAGGACCACGCCACTTTCGTGGAACGGGTTTACTCCATTGGATTGCCAGTGCTTTAAAACAAATCTTTCTTTTAAACATCGTTATGCTTTTTATAAAAATGAAGCCGTTATAAGACTCAGTTCCCATCACACAATGCAACGCAAACCGGAGGATAGAGTTTTACCTTATAACGGCCAAATATGCTTGATACGAATAAAACAAAGGCATTTGATATTATTGCTAGTGTTTATATGTTTTGAAAACAATTTCAAATCATAACTATCAATCATAGACGACATTAATGCCCCATACCACTATGTCGCCATATGTAGGTATACAATCAAAACCGCACGGTGTCGTATTTGGAAATTGGATTTCTTTCATGAACCAAGGCAAAAGATAGTCCTTACCGAATTCGAGACTGCCTAGCCCGAGTCTCAGGATCAGAGCTCGAGTGACCCTAGGAGCGACAGGGCCAGTCCACCGATGTGGATTAAAATTCCTGAACAATGCGTTTCCCCGCCCTTTGGGGCGTAGACGAGCCAACGAATGACTCCATCGGACCCGGATCGTCCGATCAAACCGAGGCGCCTCGCAACAGCAACAACCACATAGGTGAAAAGTATATAAATGTCAGGGCTGGTAGGTCACTGACACCACCCTAGCTAGAAAGAAACGCATGCCCTCCCTGAGGTCCTTCTCCCGTTTCTGGTTCATACCGGGGTGTGAGGCTCGCGAATTTACGTTATACACAAAGCTACGCCACATAGGCGGTGCTTTGATCATCACCACAAGACTTTGCTTTTCAACAGAAGTCCTAATCACTGCATCTTAGCATGCCACACCGGCAATTCATGCCATGCGACTGATGTCCATCGATATACAACCTCTGAGCTCGTGCGTCTTAGAGAAGGGCGTTAAGCAAAAGAATAAATTCTCCGCCGCCAAACAGATGTATATTTAACATAAATCAATCAACACAGAATAAACTCCACTGTCAGACACACAGTCCATTTACAAGTCCGTTCTGGGTCTGAATGAAACCGGAGGCACTAAATACCTCGCAAACCCATCGATTTTCACGTACGTCTGGACGATCACCACTCATTATCCATATTTCGGGATGCCTCCCAATCAGGACCTCGGTTACCATCCAAACGAGGTGAAGATCTCCGGTCTTCGACCATCGTCTTCATCTTCGACTTTCCATCGTTGGTCAATTATTTGAAATGAGAATTAACTCGGCCTTTTCAAATAATTCACGTATATTTAGAATTTCAAATCAATTTATTTCAATGGTTAAATTGTTCGACAACACCAATATTGTTCTTTAATGTAATTTTCACACCAAACACATTCAACCATCAAATACAACATAAATCGAGGAAACTCAGTTTATTTCCACTCCATATTGTTTATGGTACTTTATAATGATTTATCGCTATTTTTATTTATTTTAAAATAGCCCATTTATTCAAAATGACGCTTCGGGCCATAACGCGGCCGTGGCGCTGTTTTTCTTCAGATTTGATTTACACATATCTGAAAATCTAACCGTTGGATCTTCACAAAATTTACATCATTAGAAAGGTCTTTTCAAAACGAATCCAACGGTTCCAATTTCGGGAAAATCCGGCGGTCGGATCTCCCGGTACAGTCGTTTGAAGTTTCGATTTCAAAACACGAACTACAGCGTCGTTATTCGATTAAATATATAATTATATTTATATATATATAAATATAATCGCTTCTGGCGCTGTTTTTCTTCAGATTTGAATTAAACATTCCAGACAATCCAACCGTTGGATTTTTACAAAGTTGGTGCCGTTGGAAAATATTTCCAAGGCGAACCCGACGGTTGAGGTTTCGGGAAAATCCAATGGTCGGATTCCCCGTACTAGTTGTTTGAAATCACGGTTTCAAATTGCGAACTGCACGGCTATGTTTCGTTTTAATTTTATTTATATTTATATAATTATATAAATATAGTTCATTCAACAATTTCAATATCGTTTTCACTTCAAATATTTCACTAACGCCTTAAAATTTTGGAAAATTTCGCCATAACCTCCCCTGCACCGGGAGCATCGGGAAATCGCAAATAGCTTTCCCGGTCCTTCTAATCTCAAAAAGAAAAAGAAAAAGCCAAGCGGCTAGCCAACAGGGTCATAAAATCATCACCCAAACAAAACAGTAAATGTGTACCTATTTGTCGGGCACAAAATTTTATTCCTCTTCTCTAGCCCCTTTGCTATAACCTGTTCAATGAATATGCATGTACATATATATAGTTCTTATCATTTATCATTTTCTATTCAACTTCATATTTGATTTCTATTTGGTTTAAAAACACCATTCACTCTAAGGCTACATACATAGGTACAATCATTTCATTAGCTAATTAATGAATATTTCAACTCATATATGTTTATTTGAACAAGTGGCTATTTTTAACACTTCACATTTCAACGATTCATGCCTACAATAAAAATGTGATTTTTATTGTAAAACAATTCATTTCAAAACACTATTATTTTATATAGTTTATATCGGTGATAAAAATAGGATTTTTCTTATAAAACAATTTCTTTCAAAACGAGATTATTTTACACAGTTCATATAGTCGATAAAAGGTGATTTTTATTATCAAACAATTTATTTCAAAATATGAATACCATTCAACACATGAATTTCTAATCAACGAATGAATATCGATTCAACACATGAAGGTTTTCTATAGTTTCTATATATAGATAAAAATGTGATTTTTATATTTAAAACGCGAATACCATTCAACACATGAATTTCTAATCAACGAATGAATATCAATTCAACACATGAAGGTTTTCTATAGTTTCTATATATAGATAAAAATGTGATTTTTATATTTAAAACGCGAATACCATTCAACACATGAATTTCTAATCAACGAATGAATATCGATTCAACACATGAAGGTTTTCTATAGTTTCTATATATAGATAAAAATGTGATTTTTATATTTAAAACGCGAATACCATTCAACACATGAATTTCTAATCAACGAATGAATATCGATTCAACACATGAAGGTTTTCTATAGTTTCTACATATAGATAAAAATGTGATTTTTATATTTAAAACGCGAATACCATTCAACACATGAATTTCAAATCAACGAATGAATATCAATTCAACACATGAAGGTTTTCTATAGTTTCTATATATAGATAAAAATGTGATTTTTATATTTAAAACGCGAATACCATTCAACACATGAATTTCTAATCAACGAATGAATATCAATTCAACACATGAAGGTTTTCTATACAATGAATAATTATAGTTTAAGCAAATGAAAATAATTCAAACACACGAATATTATTCAAAATTTCGGCAGCATAACGGCAGGGTAGTTAAAACCGGGACCGTCCCTAGTACGGCTCCTCGCTCTACCTTAAAACCTCGCGGTTTTTGACAATGGGGATCATGCATCTAGTTCGCACGCAGGCGGCATGTATATATTTATTTCATTTCCACAAACTAATCCTATGTGGTTTCAACCAAATATTTCTCAACCACAAATGGGTATTTTTCAACCACAATCAACCAATATCAACCACAAACAATCCTAAACAATCATTCACTATCAATCAATTTTCACACCAAGCACAATCAATAAATATCGTCCATGGTTTGTGGACGAGGGGCGTATATATATATATATTATATAGCAATTCACTTTTATTTCAACACATATATATATGGCTAGAAAAAGAAATTGAAGAGTGAGAAATTTTCACATATAGCTATCCAGCTTCACGACACTTCACTTAGAGAAATCTTCGCCTTTCTCGCCTTTTTGTCGCTTTCGCCCGTATTCACTACATATGTAAAGATCGAATTTTTATTTCGTTATTCAATATATAAAAATCGAATTTTTATTTTAATGATAACCTTATAAAGATCGCATCTTTACCTAAATGAAAACCTCATAAAAATCGAATTTTTCTTTGATTAGAAATCGAATCTTTCTATTTCTAAAAATTTTATTTTTCCATTTTGAAAAATCCTATCTTTCTATTTTGAAAAAATCCTATCTTTCTTTCGCTATAATTTATAAAAAAATATTTTCATTCACCTAATATATAAGGAATATATTTTTATAATCAAAAACCATATTTTTACATACCAAAAATAAATAAAAACCGAAGTAAACACTCACGGATTTCATTGTCGAAATCGAATCTTGACTGTTGGAGACAGGAGGTGCAAGCGGAGGCGCTGCAGGGTATCACAGGTGGGTGGCCGTCAGACTTCGGGGGTGGCCTAGGGTTTTGGAGGGAGTTGGGCCTTAAATCGAGGGGGGGACAGGGCATCTATCTCGCGCCTGAGAGGGAGGAGGCATCAGAAGGGAGGGGGCTTCATAGGGGTGGCGCCGACAGTGGTCCTTAGGTGGCGGCGGCGGCTTGAGGCTGCGGTAGGGTTTTAGGGGCTTACGACTTCGATTGGGGAAAAGGGGAGAGGAAGAGGCGACGGTTTAGGGGTAGAGGCGGACTGGAGGGGCGGCGGCAGTGGGGGCACGGCGGCGGTGGTTCGACCGAGGGGAGGGCGACGGGCTGCGTGATGATTTTTTTTCTTTTTCCAGAGGCCGACGGTGAAGAAGGAAGTGAGGGAGAGAGAGAAAAGGGAGTGGGGCTTTTATATTTAATTATTTATTTTATTATTTTTTTCCAAACCCTAATTGTTGACTTTTCATTTGAACTCAGAATCGAAACCACCGACTGTCACCCCTAGCGTTTTACCCCCATTCCGAACACAATGGGATATGCCACGCAAGCTGATTCGGCGGTTACAATCAGTTCCTGTTAAATTTACATTTAAATTACTATATTGAATTTTAAACGTACATTTCAAATTACCGGGGTCGCATACGAACTTTAAAAATTCTAGAAAAATATTTTCTAGCTTCGTATTGACGATACGGTCCTATCAAAACTAGTTTCGTTGAATTCTGACATCGTTAGAAAAATGGCCATTTTCCAGTCGATTAAAATCAACTGAAACTGGTCAAACGCGTTTTCCTTTGCCATGCTCACATATTGGTTCGAAAAATTATGAAATTTGAAACCTGGCAATAACTTGACACTGCGGATCCAACAAAAGTAGTTTCGTCGAAATCCGAGGTCGTTTGCAAAATGTCTATTTTTAAGGGCCTGAATTCCATAGCGACTATTCAGAATTTTCAACTGGACATACCTTTTGATTCCCGCTATCAAATTTCGATTTGTTGGATTCGTTGGAAAGATATTACCAATTAGATCCTAATGTTTTTGGTTTCGCTAAAATCCAGATTGTTTTGCACCCGGTATAGTCCGACAAAGTTTGAATTCGATTTTTGAAACTACAGCGCCCTTTCAGGCCTTGTTTATAATTATAATTAATTATATTCGTTTTCAATTGTTGATTCAAACTCAGTTTTCATCGCCATTATTTGAAATATTTATTTTAGATATTTAAAATCCAATATTTTAACCAATCTAAAAATTTTAAATTGGTTCAGATTTTCTGGGTCGTTAAATCAGCCCACCAGACGGAAGGCCACCACCTTCGATCGAACCCCTGGACCCACACATACCTACTCCCTTGGGCCTGGCCCACTCGAACACGTGGGCACCCCATGCGACGCCCCCCAAAACTCATGAACCCATTGACAGACTAAAATCCTAAACCCACTTCGTTTGCTCAACTCCTTCAAAGGAAAAATCATCTGCTATATTTCCCACGCTCCACGATGATTCACGACCCTCCAGTTTCAACGCCGTGGAATTGAATATGAAAATCAGAATTGACTAAATACCATCCCATTCTGAAGCATATATTTATCTATACTATTTGCACCAATGTATATAAAAATTCATAAATGTGGTGAGAGTTTACTCACAGTTCAAACAACAAAACTGCAGGAAATTCAAAACAGAAAATTAAGAGCAGTTTTACTCACTTAAGAAAGCTTGAACCCTTTGCTTTTCTCTTCCTCTTACTGATCTTATTTCCAGTGTTTGTGTTTAAATTGTGTGTGTTGTGTGAGGAGAATGGTGTGTGTTTGTGCCTTTATGTAGTGATGGAAAACTATTAAATATTGTTGCACAAAATTCAACTTTTAGATTTTGATGTCGACAAAGGATTTGACAATTCAGGAAATCCCTCTCCTCTCACCAAATCAAAACATCACCACTACCTTTTCACATGGCTTACCTCAGCCCTCATCAACCTTGAAAACCCCTAGGCAACCACCACTCTTCTTCCTATTGGTTCTCATGAATCATCACTTCAAATAAATGCTTATGTACCTCTTATGTTTTCTCACAAATCCTTCTTGGTTTACCCTATTTGTAGCATCCTTCTTAGTATCCAATTGGCTCAGTTTTTATAGGATTTCTAACCCCAAATCTTCTTGTGAAAACTTGATTTAACATAAATTATAAAATACATTTACTTGCCTTGCAAGGTTGGCAAAAATCTGAAAGTTTTTGTACTACAAAAATCTATATCATGTGATGCAAATATATAGGAAATTACTTAGAAATTCTATGGTGTTGAACTCAACTAGTGTAGGCAAGGTTTATGCTATCAATGCATGATTTTGTAAATCTTTGATGTACATATTCATTGACAACATAGCCATGGTCTTGAAAAATGGGAAGGAGATGTATTTTCAGAAATCTAATGGAAGCAAAGAAAAAGGATTGCAAATCTGAAAATGTCTTCATCTAAATTGATCTTGTCATGTGCCTAAAAATCTCCCTAAAGGTCTTGCTAGCATGATCCATGGTGCAGTGATTCATGAATGAGATCATGAATTTGAAAGGAGATTTGACAATACATGTTTATGATTTAAATGCACATAAAAATACAAATATTTTTATTGCATTTGTTTTGAGAATAAAGAGATGTTTAATCATGTTTTTAATCCATGATGGTTTATAATTTAAAATAAGGATTTTTTCAAAACAAGGCTTTTAAATCCTTTTGAAAAATATGAACAAGTGTTTGCAAAGCAAATGGCATTTCATGTTTATGTTTATGATAATGTACAAGTGGCTTTTGAACTTGCATTGATAACAAAAATGGCTTTGGCCTGTTTTAAATTCAAGTATTAAAAGATTTTAAGGATTTGCAAAAAAACAAAATTTTTAAATCCTTTAAAAGAATGAACAAACATGTATAATAAAAATGGCATTACAAATACATGCTATGTAAAAGTGTTGTTCTTTACACATGTGCAAAATCAATTTAAACAAACGCTATTGAATTCATGCTATCATACAGGATGTGTAAGAATTAGGTTTAGCAAGTGTTGTGATATGTGCATATGTAAATGCTGTTATGCATAAATTAACAGGGTTTTGAAAACTCAAAGTCTGGATTTTAATCATATTTGAAAATACGTACTTACGATTAATTAACATCTGTGTCAGTGATTAGTGTAAAATACCGGGTCATTACACTATAATGGAGTATTAGTTGTGTTCTGGGTAAAGAGGAGCGATTCCTATTTGGGGAAGATGGACGGTGAGAAAAATGGGTTTTAGCATGAACAGTTGGGCCCGATACAAAGGTTAAGCCCATCATTTAAATAAATATATTTTAAATTAAAGTGTATTAGCTTGTAAAAGGCATAATTTGATCGTACGTGAAAAAAATTCAGCGAAACAAGATCCGATAGGATGGTTTGGACGAGCGCTACACAAGGGAACTGACCGGGAGTGAATTAGAGCTCGTTTGGATTTACGGTGGAATTAAACGCCTGAATCAAATCAATGACCAATTATTGTTATTTATCGATAATCGTCCAATGTGAGTAAAAGTCACTAACTCTTTTCAGTTATATTTTTATAACGTATTTTTATAACTGGTAAATGATGGTTGTTTGCTGTGTGTTGTTTAGTTGGTTGAACTGCTAGTTAATTGGTTGAAAATAGAGATAACGATATAGATATAAATCATAAATCGAATATTGATTCTGTTATCAGAATATTTCATATTCGTGTTATTCATGTTGTCTAACATTTGTGGATGCAGGGAAACAGGTCGGAGGGACCCAACTGGGTTCCTAAACATTTATTTTACTGTTTTTTTTCATATATTGTGTTATATGATGTGATATGAAATCTGTTGTTTATTTTGTATGTTTGAATGATACCGATCATTGTTATATGGTACTTTAAATACTATAAGGACTGGAATGTTAAAAAGGAAATTTTCAATGTTATATTGAAAAAGAAATATTTATAAAATCAAAAGATCTTATAGAAAGAAAATATTTATTTAGAAAATGAATTGATTAAAAAGAAATATTTATTTGTTAAACAAATAAATAGAATTGAAGGGAAATATTTGTAAAACATTTATAAATAGAATTGTAAAGGGAAATATTTGTAAAACATTTACAAATAGATTAAAAAGAAATATTTATTTGTTAAATAGAAAGATAAAAGGAATATTTATTTAGAAAATAAATAAGATATCATAAAAGAGAAATACTTGAAAAGTGAATAGAATAGTATAAAAGAGAATTTTATATTTGAAAGGTTTAGACCCGTGCTTCGCACACGGGTAAAACATGATATGGAATTAAAGCAAAGATTTTAAATAAAATATATTCTAACAGATAGATTTAGAAGATAAATTTATAAATAATATTTTATAAATTAAATAAAATGTTTATCATTGGATAAATAGAATATATAAGTCAGGACTTATTTAGAGAAGTAAGAATCGATTTCAACATCGATAATTGAAACTGAATATGGACGTAGAGCTAATCAAAATGTGTTAATCAAAATGAAAGAGAGATAATCGAATATTGGTTATTCGAATAGAGTAATTGATTAGAGTTAATCAATTATAATTAATTGATTAGAGTTAGAGTTAATCGATTAGACTTAACCAGTTAAAGTTAATTAGATAGAGTTAACCAATAATAGTTAACCAGAATGAGTTAATTGAACATAGTTAATCGAATTAGGATTAATTGAATATTAGTTATTCAATTAGAGTTGATCAAACCTTGTTATTTGAGATAGAGTTAGTCAAACATAGTTATTCAGGATGAGTTGCCATTTCGTACAACTGCTAGTGTAATTCGCAGAGCTGCAGATAGCCTACGACGGTCGGATGTTTCCTGAGGGAATCAGGCATAACCATTGTGATCGCTGCGATCTAGAGTTAAGAGAATGGAGTTAAATTGAATATTATCCATTTGAAATAAAGTTAAATCATAAATAGTTATTCGAATATTAGTTACTCGATAGGAGTCAAATAAGTAAAGTTAGTCAAGTTGAGTTAATCAAGTAAGTTAATCCAGTTGAGTTAATCGAGTTGAGTTAGTCAAGATGAGTTAATCAAACTGAGTTAATCGAAAGGAGTTATTCGAAATAGTTTATTCGAATAGAATTAAAGGATTCAATCGAATATAGTTTATTCGAAAGGAGATTTATCGAATGTAAAACATTCGAAGAGATTTAATCGAATATAGTTATTCGAAGAGAGATTACCGAATATAATTATTCGAAGAAAGAGTTATCGAATATAATTTATTCGAAAAGGAGTTATCAAATAGAGATTATTCGAAAGAGAGTTATACGTTGAAATTCGATTATATCGAAATCGGAAAAGTACACTTTCCATTTTAATCAAGATTTAACGATTTCTTCATAAATTGCGTATTTAGTTATTTAGTTAAATTAAGTCATAAAATTTATATTTTTGAAGTTAGATATTTAAGAAAAAGGGATTATAACGCTATAGTTATGATCAATGTTTTAAAATGAAAAAGTGGATTCATAAATAGAATCCAAGTTACGTAAGGAAGTTGGTTAAAAGATTTAAAAAGGTGAACTTTGTCTATTTCGAGGTCAGAAATGTTGTTCAGTTAAGGTCTGAGAGGTAATTATACCCCAACTTGATTGACTTCGCTTTTAAATAAGGGATGGGTAAGGTTCGATAGTGAAAATTGGTTATGTAAATTTAGTTAATGAGTGTAATGGTTTGAATTGGCTTAGTGATGTTTTATTTAAACATCTGTTAAATCCAATAAAAGAGTTTTTGAAATGTTTTCCAAATAAAAGAAATCAGAAATGTTTTCTAATATAGAAAACAAGAAATGGGAGTAAATATGGAGATGTTTTCAAATGATTAATAAAGTACATTTTCTAAATTTAGAAAAATGGAATTTACAAATATATAGAAATGGGAAATGAATAGATTAATTACAAATTAATTAAAGGAGATCAGTGTTGATTGATGATTGATCGATCGAATATCTATCTGGAAATAAGGTCGTTGGTTGTACACCTATTTTTCTTTGATAGTTAAATCACCGACTATCGAAGTTTTTGACCATTTTTTTGTCGTCAATACGGAGAGACCGGGATCAGATATATTATCTGAAAAACACTCGGTATGGACGTTAGCGTTGCGATCAAATATGACGAAAATAATTGATGATGGAGTTATACAAGGGCTATCCTGTTTACAGAATAGTGCCTTCGGTTTGTCTAGTCCCAGGACAACGTGAATGGACGAATGTCTGACAGTGTATATCTAATGGATCGCGTAAGTTGATCTCTTCAAACGTACTTATGTTTGGGGGCGGAGGAATTCATTTCTCTTAGCTTTATACCCATGGTATTTTTAGGGAAATCAATTTGTGATTTGGCGGGTATGACGATGTGGAATTCAAAGTGTATGGTGGTCAGGTGTTCCAAAAGATACGTTATGACCTCAAGCCTCATCAACCGGGGAATGACAGAAATTGGGTAGGCAGTATGGCTATATGGGTCGCTCCCGTTAGGGTGTATATCACCTATCTAGAGAAAATCCATTTCATTCTTTTATCTATTTTCGATGCTGTCCCTTTTTCGGGAAACTGTGGGTAGCTCACAACCGTTGGTGATATACATTCGTTACACTCAAGTGAAATGAGTGGTCGGTCATGTGTGGGCCGGGTTGCAAGACATTCTTATTGAACCCAGTGTATTCGTCTCTAGAGATACACTGTCGGCAGGTGGACATGTACCTTCTCATAGTCGAAATCCAGTCTCCAATAAGCGCCCGCGGTTTTGTTTGTATACTATATATGTGGAACGTGAGATGCAAACGTTCTGCTAGATTGTTAATTACTTGTGATTAGACACTATTATAATATCAGAAAAATATTGATTTCCAAAATTGTTTTGGGTTATCGTAAGATAAAAACCGTCGGTGTTTATGTGTGGATCGGTCTTACGATTACCTTTTCTTTTGAAAAGAATTTTGAAAAGTTAAACCAAATGATTTGAGCTTACTCACACAAGTCCCATGACTGACCTAAAGTTTATTTTGTTTTGTTTTCCCTAAACTCTTGGGTTCCCAAATTTGTACGGGCAGTCAAGTAGTTCAGGTCTTTACAGATATACTTGGAAGAGCTTGAAGCAGGAGGCTTCAGGATCATATAGCTATTGTTATTTCCGCTGTGTGTAAGTGTTGTCCTCTAAAAAGGTTATTGTATATATATACTGTTAGATTGCAAACTTATGTTATATATTATATTTATTTGTTCTGCTGTGAGATTCACATTACTCTGATTTTGTTCTGTGGTGATCTTCTTCTTCGTCTATTCTAATTTTCTATCTTATCTATTCTCACCCTCTAACTTCTTTCTATTAATGATCAGGTATTTCTGATGTCTGAATAGTCAACATGGTAGTTTTGTGTTGATTTTCGGAGTCGAAAATCCCAGTTCGTTACATTCTATTTGTGTTCTGATGCATCGTGTTCTCAAAGCAATCCGGGCTTTCCCGTAAGGGGAAGTTTGGGTCGTTTCATTTTGGTATCAGAGCTTTGGTTTACAAAGCTCTTCAACAAGACATATAAGAACCAAACAAAAGAATTCATCGGAGATAGGATTAGTAATGTCCTTTAAGAATAACTCGTTTGAGATAGGGTTAGCAATACCCTAGAATGAGTTCGAAGAGTATTATTTATAAAATAAAATTTAGTTTTGAAATTTTATATCCATAATCCGTATTTGAATATTTTATTTTATATTGAATTTGGACTATCGGGTATAAGTAGATTTTGCATATATGCCTTGCAAACGTATATTCGAAGCCTCAAATATATTGGGTAGATATAGAATTACGCTCTAGTCGCCTGGGGATAACTCTGATGATGACAGCTGCATCATTAGTATTTATGTTCAAGTTTCGAAAGTGGATATCTATATATTTTGACTGGTGTGAGAACCAAAACTTGGATAGGGTTATTGTTTGAGATTTGGCACTAAAAATATGATTTTGAGTATATATATTAAAGTTATATGTTTAAAAAGTTAACTAACTAATTGATTGCTTGTTGTGATGTTTGATTACTAGTTTAACTAATTAAAAGTATTGGAATGACGAAACCAATAAGAGAATGAAAGGTAAAATTTAGCCAAATTGAATTAATATTGAACTGAATTGAAAATTGATTGCAATTGGATATATGTACATCTATATGCGTTGAACAGGTCATAGCATGGAAGCTAAGAAGAGGAATAAAATTGTATACCCGACAAATAGGCACTGTTTACTAATTTATTGGGTTTGATGATTTTATGAGCAGATTGGAAAGCTTGGATTTTTCTTTTTATTATTGATTGATGAGGGCCCTATGAGGCAAGTTGCGGTTTTACTAATCAGCCCGTACAAAGTAGGTTATGGCAAAAATTTTCGCAAATTTAGGGTGTTAGCCAAATTATTGAAAAATTATAAAATTCTTAGAAACTGAAAAATTGAATAATGAAAGTTGAGTTTGTTAGTTGAACAAATTCTAGCTCCATTCCTTTTCAGGGACGAAAGGATTTTAAGTAGGGGAGATTGTAATAACCCGGAATTTCTGAACCAATTTAAAATTTTTATTTTAGCTAATTTAATGGATTTTAAAGATTTAAAATGATTTAATTTGATAATTAATGATTTAAAATTTATTAAAATTGAAGTTAGAACGTATAAATTTATTTTAATTATAAAACGAACTTGAAATGGCGCGATAGTTTGAAAATTCGATTTTAAACACTAAATGAATGTACAAAATTCAATACGAATCAGAATTGGACGAAACAAGAAACGTTAGAATCAGAATTGGATGAATTGGTGCAGTAGTTTAAAATTTAGAATAGTCGCTATGGAATTTAATTATATTTTATATAATATATAACCCTTAAAAATAGCTATTATCCAAACGACCTCTATTTTCGATGAAACTAGTTTTGTTGGATCCGGAATGTCAAATTATTGTCAAGTTTAAAATTCCATAATTTTCGGACTTAGTATGTGAGCTTGGTGAATTTAAATGTGTTTGGTAATTTTAGTTTGAATTTAATCGACCAAAAAATGACCGTTTATCAAATGATCTCCAAATTCGACGAATTTAGTTTTGTTAGGACCGTATCGTCAAAACATAGCTAGATTTATTTTTCGGTAATTTTTGGAGTCAGTATGTGGCCCTGATAAATTAAAATGTACTATCAAGTTCAATATATATTGATTTATATTTTAATTTTAATGAAAACTGATTGAATCAATCGAATTGGCTTACGAAACATATCCCATTGTGTTTGGAATGGGGGTATTTGTCTAGGGGCGATAGTTGTTGGAGTTTGTTTGGAGTTCGGAGAAAAAAATTCACTTTAAAACAATTAAATGAATTAAAATATTAAAATAAATATATATACACACCCTTTTAAAACTGCATAACCCTAATTCCTTTTTTCTTGCACCGCCATCAGATCGAATGCATGGCTGAAAGGCTCGAGAATTCTTCCCTAAAATTTTCGCAATCCATCCCTTTTCTCATGAAATCTTCAACACCAAAATCTTAGGCTCGTCAAGATCTTTAAAATCAACCGTCAATATCTGGAAACATTTAGCGATCTTTGAGATTTTGGGTTCCAAACGCGCAGAGTTCGCGGAAGATTTGAAGGCCATTGGGGGGTTCGAACTTCAAGCTGATTGCCGGCGGAGGGAGGTGAAGGTCGAGGCTAGGTTGTGTGTAATAACCCAGAAAATGTGAACCAATTTAAAAATTTTAAATTTGGATATTACCAAAGAATTTGAATAATTTAAATAGCATATTTCAATAAAATAAAGAATTGGGTATAGTAAGGCAGTTTGAAATTTTGAATACAAACTTTGTCTGACTGTACCGGATGGAAAATATAACGGATTTTAGCGAAACTGAAAATATTTAAATCTGTTTATGAATACCTTTCTAACGAATCTGAAAAATCGAAGTTTCATAACGAGAATCAAAAGTTATGGCCAAACGAATTTTCAGAAAGGTCGCTATATAACATATATAACCCTTGAAAATAGATATTTTGCATACGACCTCGGAATTCGACGAAACCACTTTTGTTGGGTCCGGGATGTCAAATTATTGCTAGGTTTCAAATTTCATAATTTTTGAAGCTAGTATGTGAGCGGGGCAAAAGAAAATGTGATTGGTCAATTTTTGTTAAAATGGATCGACCTGAAAATGGACATTTTGCATATGAGCTCAAAATTCGACGAAACTGGTTTTGTTGGGACCGTATCGTCAAAACAAAGCTAGATTTATTTTTATGGAATTTTTCGATTCAGTTTGTGGCCCTGGCAAATTGAAATGTACGTTCAAATTGAATATTAAATGTTTTATACTTTAATTTGAAAAATAACTGACTGTAACAGTCGAATTGGCCAACGAAACATATCCCATGATGTCCGGAATGGGGGTATTTAGCTAGGGGCGATAGTCGTTGGGTTGAAATTGGTGTACGTGGGCTAGAAGGGGTATTAAAGGAATTTAAAAATATTATATATTATAAAATATATTTCATTTTCTCCCTCTTCTAAAAAAACCCGATCAACCCTAAAACGAACGACAGAAATCGTTCGAGACCTTCCCACCCCGATCGCCGCCGCCACAGCCAATATCGCCGCCGCCTCCAGTTGACAATTACGATCGCCTTCCTCCCCTCTTCAAATCAAAACAAGCCTCGTCAAAAACCGTGCAGTATTCGCGTCAAATTTCCTCGAGGAAGTCCGCCCATTTGAAGCGCCGTCGTGCCTCGCTGGAGCCGCCGAGTTCACCGCCACCACCATCGATCGGAAGCTGGTTCATAGCCCTTCGACGCCATGTAGTCTGATCTGGACAACGAGGTACGGTTTTGATTTAAAATCAAAACCTAGTTTTGAAGCTTTGCAAACTCTTCTGATTAAAATTTTTGAATTGAAAACAACACTTTTAAGTGTTGCAAAACTTTGAAAAATCATATCTTTTTAGTGTGTTAACGAAATTCGATGAAACAGGAAACATCAGGACCGCATGGAGGCTCTCTACCATCTAGAAGAAGCCGCGGATTTTTCTGATCTTCCTACGATTTTTAGCACTGCAATAACCAATGTGAGGAATCTAAACTGAATTGTGTGAATGGAATCGCGTTGTATAAATTATATAAGCGAAGTGTAAATTATGTACGCATTGTATACCTCATGTACATGTGTTGTATAAGTTATATTAGCGATGTATAAATTATACAAGCGTTGAATGAAACATATATGCTTTGAATTGTGATGAAATGCAAGTGTATTATAATGTAATATATATATGTATATATATATATATATATATATATATATATATATATATATATATATATATATATATATATACTCCCCTGGTCCATAGACCATGGACGATATTTATTGCTTGTGATTGACGTGATATTATATGGTATGACGAATGGTAGGAAATAATTGTTGGTGGTTGATATTGTGGTTGAAAAATACCTTTATAGTTGAAAAATACCCTCTTGTGGTTGAAACAAATTAGAATAGGATTGTGGAAATGAAAATAAAACATGCCACCTGCGTGCGAACTAGATGCATGATTCCCATTGTCAAAAACCGCGAGGTTTTAAGGTAGAGCGAGGAGCCGTACTAGGGACGGTCCCGGTTTTAACTACCCTGCCGTTATGCTGCCGAAATTTTCTGAAATATACATGTGTTAGAATAATTTTCATTCGTTGAAATAAATTACATATGTTGACACAAATATTCATGTATTGAGTTGCAATTCATTCGTTGAGTTGAAATTCATGTGTTGAATATTATTTGAATTTAAACAAATAGCTTTAGCGATAAAAATCACATTTTTATATATATACGAACTATAGAAAATATTCATGTGTTGAGTTGCAATTCATTCGTTGAGTTGAAATTCAAGTGTTGAATATTATTTGAATTTAAACAAATAGCTTTAGCGATAAAAATCACATTTTTATATATATACGAACTATAGAAAATATTCATGTGTTGAGTTGCAATTCATTCGTTGAGTTGAAATTCATGTGTTGAATATTATTTGAATTTAAACAAATAGCTTTAGCGATAAAAATCACATATATATATATATATATATATATACGAACTATAGAAAATATTCATGTGTTGAGTTGCAATTCATTCGTTGAGTTGAAATTCATGTGTTGAATATTATTTGAATTTAAACAAATAACTTTAGCGATAAAAATCACATTTTTATATATATACGAACTATAGAAAATATTCATGTGTTGAGTTGCAATTCATTCGTTGAGTTGAAATTCATGTGTTGAATATTATTTGAATTTAAACAAATAGCTTTAGCGATAAAAATCACATTTTTATATATAAACGAACTACAGAAAATATTCATGTGTTGAGTTGCAATTCATTCGTTGAGTTGAAATTCATGTGCTGAATATTATTTGAATTTAAACAAATAGCTTTAGCGATAAAAATCACATTTTTATATATATATGAACTATAGAAAATATTCATGTGTTGAGTTGCAATTCATTCGTTGAGTTGAAATTCATGTGTTGGATATTATTTGAATTTAAACAAATAGCTTTAGCGATAAAAATCACATTTATATATATACAAACTATAGAAAATATTCATGTGTTGAGTTGCAATTCATTCGTTGAGTTGAAATTCATGTGTTGAATATTATTTGAATTCAAACAAATAGCTTTAGCGATAAAAATCACATTTTTATATATATACGAACTATAGAAAATATTCATGTATTGAGTTGCAATTCATTCGTTGAGTTGAAATTCATGTGTTGAATATTATACGAATTTAAATAAATAGCTTTAGCGATAAAAATCACATTTTTATATATATACGAACTATAGAAAATATTCATGTGTTGAGTTGCAATTCATTCGTTGAGTTAAAATTCATGTGTTGAATATTATTTGAATTTAAACAAATAGCTTTAGCGATAAAAATCACATTTTTATATATATACAAACTATATAGAATATTCATGTGTTGAATTGAAATTCGTTAGTCGAGTTGAAATCCATGTGTTGAATATTATCGTATGTTAAAATAAAATGAATCGGCGGTAAAAACTACATTTTTATTGTGAATATGAAGTGCTAAAAACATTCACGTGTTGAATAAATATTTTTGATGATAAAAATATTTCTTTTATCATGTATACGCTTTGATAAAAATACACACGTGTTGAAATAAATAATAGTTTGCTAGAAATATTATTATTAGCTTTATTCTGCATATATATACATGTGTTGAACAGGAAAAAATGGATTAGCTATAGAGTAAAGAAATTATTTGCGTGCCCGACAAATAGGTAAGCCTTGATGAGTTGGCTGCACAATTTTATTTCTATATCAACTCCTGTGAATGCCATTGGATGCGGAGTGCTGGTTATTCTGTGTGAAATAATAAATATCGCCATAGGATAGTAACAATTAATTTTGAACTACACTACATGGCATACTTCTTGACGATAGGCATACTTCATCATATTCCACATAAGCAATTGGAGCTTGTGTGACAAGGTGGAAGATTTACCATACGAGCGAGAGGCTTGTATGGCGATGACTATATACTACAGGTTGAACTGATGACTGATATGGACTATATAAAATATAACGATAAATCGCCAGATTAATAAAAACCACACACGGGTCTGGAGCTGACAATAATCACGTCTCTCTAGTTATTAGATACGACACATGGACTATTTATTTCCACACGGAAACGGGGTGACGAGAATTTATTCTCTGGAGTGATTATCTATACATGCTCCCCCGTAAACACCAGAATATATCACTATAAATATGTGGATGCTTTTTAGGATTTATTGGATACCTAACACGGCCCAATAAATTTCCAAACCCCTCCCCGTACAAAGGAGGTTATGGCGAAATTTTTCGAAATATTAAGGCGTTAGCGAAATATTTAAAGTGAAAACAAAGTTGGGATTATAGAATGAACTATATTTATATATATATATAAATATAAAAATAATTAAAAGGAATCGAAGCCGTGCAGTTCGTGTTTCGGAATCGTAATTTGAAACGATTAGTACGAGAAATCCAACCATCGGATTTTCCCGAAACCGCAACCGCTGGGTTCGCCTTGGAAATATCTTCCCAACGACACCAACCTTGTAAAAATCCAACGGTTGGATTGTCCGGAATGTTTAATTCAAATCTGAAGAAAAACAGCACCAGAATCGTTTATATTTATATATAAATATAAATATAATTAAATTAAATCGAATAACGACGCTACAGTTCAAATTTTGAAACCGTAACTTCAAACGACTAGTGTGGAGGATCCGACCGTTGGATTTTCATGAAACTGGAACCGTTGGGTTCGCTTTGGGAATATCTTCCCACTGATATATACTTTTTAGAAATCCAACGTTTAGATTTTCTGATATGTGTAAAACAAATTAGGGGAAAACAGCGCCAGTGCCACGACACGACCTGAAACGTCGTTTAATTAAATATGGCCCTTTTTAAATAAATAAAAATGGTGAAAAATCGTTATAAAATATTATAAGCAACATAGATTGCAAATAAACCAATTGGGATTGAATTGTTTCATATTTGATGGTTGTATGTGCTTGAGACGAAAATAACACTAAAGAACTGAAAGATGGATGTCGAATAATATAACCATGGAAGGAATCGATTTAAATTCTAATGACGTGAATTATTTGAAAAGGCCGAGCTAACCCTCAATTCAAATAATTTATCGAGCGATTCGAATTGGAAAATGCAAAGACGATTCAAGACCGACGATCTTCGTATCAGTTGGATGGGCGCTGCTGAGGTTCCTGACCGGAGTAGCTACCGTGAAGGAACGGAAGTAGTAGCCGTCTGAACGTATGTGTTGATTGGGCGGAGATACGAGGAATTGACGCCTCCGGTTTCGTTCAGACCCAGAACGGACTTGTAAATGGACTGTGTATCTGACATTGGATTTTGTTCTATACTGATTGATCTCTGTTAAATATATATCTGTTTGGCGGCAGAGAATTTATTCTTTTGCTTAACGCCCTTCTCTGAGACATACGAGCTCAGAGGTTATATATCGATGGAAATCAATCGTATGGAGTGGATTGCCTATGTGGCATGCCAAGATGCTGTGATCAAGGCTTCTGTTGCAAAGCAAAGTCTTGTGGATGATGATCAAAGCACGGTCTACGTGGCCTAGCTTTGTGTATTTCGTAGATTCGCGAGCCTCACACCCCGGTATGAGTTAAAAACGGGATACGGACTGCAGGGAGAGCATGACGTTTCTTTCTAGCTATGGTGGTGTCAGTGACTTACCAGCCCTGACATTTATATCTATTTTTCACCTATGTGGTTGTTGGAATGCGAGGCGCCTCGATTATAGGTCTGTAAGGACCGGGAAACGTGTGTTCAGGAATTGCCAATCCTCAAACGTAAGAGAGGACCGACCCTGAAGATCCAGGGTTACCCAGAGTGTGTAGTCCTGAGGCATTTGCTAGAATGTCTCGAAGCGGAGAGGAGCTTGCCCATTTCCTCGACTCAAGACGGAAATCCAATTTCCAACACGAAATGACGGACTCGATTGTAGAACTAGTATGGCGACATAGTGGTATGGGGCACTTATGCCGTCTATGATTGATATTTATGATGCTATTCGCTTTTGAAACATATATGCACTAGTAATAATATCAATTGATTTTGCTTTATACGTATCAAGCATATTTGGCCATTATAAGGTAAAACTCTATCCTCCGGCTTGCGTTGCATTGTATGATGGGACTTGAGTCTTATAATGGCTTCATTCTTTTTAAAAGCATTGCGTTGTTTTAAAAGAATTTACTTTGTTTTAAATGCACTAGCAATCACTGGAGTAAACCCGTTCTGCGAAAGTGGCGTGGTCCTATGATTTGCTTATTAATGTTGTTTAACTGTTAAATAGATTCCTCATACCAGTCCCCATGACTGACTCGTTGTTTGTTTCACTTTGCAAACGCAGGTGCCCTTATTTTCACATGGGCAGCCTAGTTCACAGGTAACAGGTTGTTTTTGACTCTGCACCGTTGCATAGAGTGCATTTTTGGCTCATGGGGAGGCTGACTTCACAGAGATGACTTTGACATTTTCCGCCATTATTGTACTTATATTATGATTCCGCCACAGGCGATGCAGACTGATTTACTTTCAGTACTTCTTATTGTATGTATATGTACCGCCTTCGGCGATGTAGACTGATACCCTTATTATGTCTCACTACATGTATGTATTCCGCCTCTGGCGATGATGACTGATCACTTCCCTTTTATTTACTAAGTTATATCCTACGCTGTGCTATTCTGATGTTATTACATGTTGTGATCCCGCTGTCATATCCGTGTAAAATTATTCTATTTATTGTTTCTGCTATTATCTGTACTCTGCTATGATAATTAATGTGTTATATTCCAATGATTATCCTTAATACCGCCCCTCGGATTTTGGGATAGTCACAGTTGGTATCAGAGCTTTGGTTAACCTTTGTTCCGGGATCTAACACATTAAACACCTCGTTAGAATAGAATCAGTAGTGTTCTAAGGCGAGTAGCTCATTAGAGATAGGATTAGCAATGTCCTAGAATGAGCTAAGCAGAATAGCAAAACAATTTGATTAGTACATCATTACCTTTCCTTATGTTCCCCTGCTTTATCAAATATGAAAATTATCCAATCTGTGAGCTTGACTCTTTTCTTGCTTATACAGTACTCTTTCTGATGGCTACACGAGCAGCAGTAGCTAGAGGAGGCCGTGGAGGCCGAGCCGGAGTAGCAGGAGGACGGGGGAATATCCCCGTAGTTGTGGAAGGCTCTATTGTTCAGCCACCAGCACCCGAGGACTTCGAGCTAGACAGAGTAGCGAAGAGGTATAGGAACCTTGGGGGAAAACCCTTTTCTGGCACGGGTACAGTGACAGAGGCTATAGCTTGGTTGAAGACCTGTGAAAAGATCTTTGAAGGAATTGGATTGGGGACCAACAACAAAGCACGACAAGGTATTTGGCTCCTACAGGAGGAAGCAGAGTTGTAATGGGATGCCATTACCTCAAAGGATGCAGCAGGTACTGTCAGAACCTGGGAGCAATTCAAAACCATTTTCAACGAGAAGTTTGTACCCGAACAGGCTTTAGAGAGGATGCGAGAGCAGTTTGCTAATCTCCAGCAAGGAGATCTCTCTATCCAGGATTACCTCAATAAATTCACCCAGATGTCACGCTACGCCCCAGAGCTTATTATGACTAACAAAGCAAAGAACAAGAGATTTATATTTGGGCTAAAGCGCAAATACCATGACAGAGCCATGAGCAACATCAAACTTTCCTTCTCAGAATTGGTAGAAAAGGCTTGCAATTATGAAGATATGGATGAAAGGCATGCCAGCCAAGACCACGCCAAAAGCCAAGCTGGAAATAAGTGCAAGGCTTCAACAGATCAGGCAGAATCTAGCATTACAGCGGCCGCTACTCAGAAACCTGGAAAGATACCGAAAGGAAATTGCTACAACTGCGGGAAGCTAGGACATTTTTCTAATGTGTGCAAAGCCCCGAGGAAGCCAAAGGCAAATCCAGACTCAGCCGAATGCTATAACTGCCATAAGAAAGCGCACTATAGTAGGAACTGTCCTCTGAAGCAGAATGCACAAGTGGCTCATGTGTATGACGGGGAGACCCCGCCAGCTATCACCGATGGATCAGGTAAACCCGACGTCTTGGGAGGTACCCTTACCATTAAAAATATTCCTGTTTCTGTACTTTTTGATACTGGTGCATCACGTAGCTTCATTTCTAGTAACATTGTTCACAAGTTAAAATTGAAACAAAGAAGGTTTAAAGTACCAATTAAAGTTCAAAACCCGATAGGAGGTTCGGTTAGTCTCAGTTCGTATTGTAGAGTGCCTGTCTCTTATTCGTGCTACAAGTTCTCTTTTGATTCGATTGTCATGGACCTTTCCGAATTTGATATTATACTGGGGCTGGACTGGTTGACAAAATATAAGGCCGAAGTTAGATGTGCCGAAAGAATCGTGAAAGTTAAAACAAAATTTGAGCATATCACTATACCATGTCAGGGCTCAGAAATAAATAGAACAAAATTTTGGTCTTCTTTAGAAGTTACTCCCCCTTCATTAGAAAAGATACCGGTCGTTAAAAACTATGCGGGTGTGTTTGAAGAAGTAGAAAACTTACCGCCGCAAAGAGAAATTGAATTTAGAATAGATCTAATTCCTAACGCCCGACCAGTAGTACATCCAATTAGAAGAATGGCCTCGAAAGAAAAAGAAGAGTTAGGTAGTCAAACCCGAGAATTGCTTTGGAAGGGTCTGATCAGACCGAGCTTTTCAGCTTGGGGAGCAACAGTGGTATTTGTCCCGAAAACAGATGGTACTCTAAGACTTTGTGTTGATTACCAAGATCTCAATAAACAGACACTGAAGAACAAATATCCCTTGCCACGTATAGATGATCTATTAGATCAATTAAATGGAGCAACAGTATTCTCCAGAATGGACCTAGCTACAGGTTTCCACCAATTACGTATAGCCGAAGACTGTGTTCCATTGACAGCCTTCAGGGGTCCCGATTTATTTTACGAATGGTTAGTAATGCCGTTCGGCTTGTGTAACGCTCCGGCATACTTCGTCGATCTTATGAATAGAGTGTTCCGTGGTGTATTGAATAAATTTGTTCTAGTCTTCATCGATGACATTTTAATCTACTCCAAGTCGGAAGGCAAGCATGCAAAACATTTAGAACAAGTGTTGAAAATTCTAAGGAGAAATGTCTTAAAAGCTAAATTTTATAAATGTGTCTTCTGGCAGGATGAAGTTAAGTTCCTTGGCCATGTCGTATCAAAAGAAGGAATTGCTGTAGATCCAAGCAAAAATACAGCGATTCAGAACTGGAAACAACCTACTACCCCCACAGAAGTTCGAAGTTTCCTGGGATTTTTCAAAGATATCTGGTGTATTGACAAAGCTTACAAAGAAGCATGAGAAATTCAAATGGACTCCCGAATGTGAAGAAGCTTTCCAGGAGCTGAAACTGAAGTTGACAACCGCTCCAGTATTGACAATTATAGAAGGCAACCAAGACTTGACTATATGGACAGACGCTTCTATTAGAGGGCTAGGCGCAGTGTTAATGCAAAAAGGTCAAGTGGTCGCTTATGCCACCCGTCAGCTGAAGCCGCATGAAAGAAACTATGCAACTCATGATCTTGAGTTATTAGCTATTGTGTTTGCTTTGAGAATCTGGAGGCATTATTTACTGGGTGAGAAGTTCGAACTATTTACCGATCATCAATCCTTGAAATATCTATTCACTCAGAAAGATCTAAATTTGAGACAACAGCGTTGGTTAGAATTCCTTGCGGCATACGATTTTGAAATTCTATACACTCCAGGGAAAGCCAATGTTGTAGCAGATGCGCTCAGCTGAAAGAATGAAATCATTGCCAGTTTTATCATTGCGTTTTCTTTAATTGACAGGATCTCGACCCTTCAAAAAGAGGATAATTTTGTAAAGGAGATGATCAAAAGAATCAAAGAGGGCATAGACTCCAGCTTCCAAGTGGATAGTGAGGGGGTTCTGAGATTAAAAGGAAGAATTTGTGTTCCCAACATCTCCGAGCTAAAGAGAGAAGTGCTTGATGAATGTCATAGGTCCAAACTCAGTATCCATCCCGGTGTGAGCAAAAAGTATAACGACCTCAAACGCACCTTTTGGCGGAAGGCAATGTAAAGAGATATTTCATTATATGTTAGCAGATGCTCCACTTGTCAGCTAGTTAAGAGCGATCAACAGAAATTAGCTGGATTATTACAACCATTAGAAATTCCAGGATGGAAGTGGGAGCAAATTTCGATGGATTTCATTGATGGCTTGCCTCGAACTAGGAAAGGAAACAACAGTATATGGGTAATCGTAGATCGCTTCACGAAGACTGCCCATTTCATACCTGTCCGATCCAACAGAACGGCTCAAAGTTTAGCAAGGATTTACTTCAAAGAAATAGTCAAACTACATGGAGTGCCGCTCAATATAGTCAGTGATAGAGATCCCCTGTTTACTAGCAAATTCTGGGAAGCATTCCAGACAGAATTGGGATCCAAATTGAATCTGAGCACCGCCTATCACCCTCAGACAGACGGCCAAACTGAGCGGGTGAATAGAATTCTAGAAGATTTACTACGGGCTTGCATTATTGATTTTGGAGGCTCATGGGAAGATCACTTACATTTAGCCGAATTCTCTTATAACAATAGCTATCAAGCAAGTCTGGGAATGTCTCCATTTGAAGCATTATACGGTAGACCGTGCAGATCTCCCGCATGTTGGGTAGAACCTGGCAACAGACTTGTGTTAGGACCCGATATGATTCGAGAAGCATCGGATAAAGTCGATTTCATTAAGAAGCGATTGAAAACCGCACAAAGCCGACAAAAAAGTTATGCTGATGCGAGAAGAAGGGATTTATCGTTTGCCATTGGCGATTATGTTTATTTAAGAGATTCTCCAATGCGGGGAGTAATCAGATTTGGCAAGACTGGGAAGTTGGCACCGAGATTTATTGGTCCCTTTCCTATACTTGAGCGGATTGGAACTCTTGCATATAGGGTTTCATTACCTGATTGGTTGCCTGGTGTACATGATGTGTTCCACATGTCTCAACTCAGAAAACATGTGCATGATCCTGATCTTGTTGTGGAAGAAGCAACGCAACATGATATAGACATAACTCCAGAATTAGCGCTCAGAAGAGAGCCATTAAAGATTGTTGGCAAAGAAACTAGAGAGCTAAGGAGCAAAAAGATTAATTTAGTCAAAGTGCAGGTGGAGTAGTGATCCTAGAGACTGTACTTGGGAGACTGAGGAAAGCATTAAACAAGCCTACCCCAAATGCAGAGTGGACATCTCTGACTAAATCCGGTGCAAGGTACCTTTACAATACTTTGCATTTACATTTTGTTTCCTACCTTGTTGTTATTTCCTTTTCGAGGACGAAAAGTTTTAAGTGGGGGAGATTGTAATAACCCGGAAAATGTGAACCAATTTAAAAATTTTAAATTTGGTTATTACCAAAGAATTTGAATAATTGAAATAGCATATTTCAATAAAATAAAGAATTGGGTATAGTAAGGCAGTTTGAAATTTTGAATACAAACTTTGTCTGACTGTACCGGGTGGAAAATATAACGGATTTTAGCGAAACTGAAAATATTTAAATCTGTTTATGAATACCTTTCTAACGAATCTTAAAAATCGAAGTTTCATAACGGGAATCAAAAGTTATGGCCAAATGAATTTTCAGAAAGGTCGCTATATAGCATATATAGCCCTTGAAAATATATATTTTGCATACGACCACGGAATTCGACGAAACCACTTTTGTTGGGTCCGGGATGTCAAATTATTGCTAGGTTTCAAATTTCATAATTTTTGAAGCTAGTATGTGAGCGGGGCAAAAGAAAATGTGATTGGTCAATTTCTGTTAAAATGGATCGACCTGAAAATGGACATTTTGCATATGAGCTCAGAATTCGACGAAACTGGTTTTGTTGGGACCGTATCGTCAAAACAAAGCTAGATTTTTTTTTCTGGAATTTTTCGATTCAGTTAGTGGCCCTGGCAAATTGAAATGTATGTTCAAATTGAATATTAAATGTTTTATACTTTAATTTGAAAAATAACTGACTGTAACAGTCGAATTGGCCAACGAAACATATCACATTGTGTCCGGAATGGGGGTATTTAGCTAGGGGCGACAGTCGCTGGGTTGAAATTGGTGTACGTGGGCTAGAAGGGGTATTAAAGGAATTTAAAAATATTATATATTAGAAAATATATTTCATTTTCTCTCTCTTCTGAAAAACCCGATCAACCCTAAAACGAACGACAGAAATCGTTCGAGACCTTCCCACCCCGATCGCCGCCGCCACAGCCAATATCGCCGCCGCCTCCAGTTGACAATTCTGATCGCCTTCCTCCCCTCTTCAAATCAAAACAAGCCTCGTCAGAAACCGTGCAGTATTCGTGTCGAATTTCCTCGAGGAAGTCCGCCCCTTTGAAGCGCCGTCGTGCCTCGCTGGAGCCGCCGAGTTCACCGCCACCACCGTCGATCGGAAGTTGGTTCGTAGCCCTTCGACGCCGTGTAGTCTGATCTGGACAACGAGGTATGGTTTTGATTTAAAATCAAAACCTAGTTCTGAAGCTTTGCAAACCCTTCTGATTTAAATTTCTGAATTAAAAATAACACTTTTAAGTGTTGCAAAACTTTGCAAAATCATATATTTTTAGTGTGTTAACGAAATTCGATGAAACATGAAACATCGGGACCGCAGGGAGGCTCTCTACCATCTAGAAGAAGCCGCGGATTTTTCTGATCTTCCTACGACTTTTAGCACTGCAATAACCAATGTGAGGAATCTAAACTGAATTGTGTGAATGGAATCGCGTTGTACAAATTATATAAGCGAAGTGTAAATTATATACGCATTGTATACCTCATGTACATGTGTTGTATAAGTTATATTAGCGATGTATAAATTATACAAGCGTTGAATGAAACATATATGCTTTGAACTATGATGAAATGCAAGTGTATTATAATATAATATATATATATACTCCCCTCGTCCACAGACCATGGACGATATTTATTGCTTGTGATTGACGTGATATTATATGGTATGACGAATGGTAGGAAATAATTGTTGGTGGTTGATATTGTGGTTGAAAAATGCCTTTGTGGTTGAAAAATACCCTCTTGTGGTTGAAACAAATTAGAATAGGATTGTGGAAATGAAAATAAAACATGCCGCCTACGTGCGAACCAGATGCATGATTCCCATTGTCAAAAACCGCGAGGTTTTAAGGTAGAGCGAAGAGTCGTACTAGGGACGGTCCCGGTTTTAACTACCCTGCCGTTATGCTGCCGAAATTTTCTGAAATATACATGTGTTAGAATAATTTTCATTCGTTGAAATAAATTACATATGTTGACACAAATATTCATGTGTTGAGTTGCAATTCATTCGTTGAGTTGAAATTCATGTGTTGAATATTATTTGACTTTAAACAAATAGCTTTAGCGATAAAAATCACATTTTTATATATATACGAACTATAGAAAATATTCATGTGTTGAGTTGCAATTCATTCGTTGAGTTGAAATTCATGTGTTGAATATTATTTGAATTTAAACAAATAGCTTTAGCGATAAAAATCACATTTTTATATATATATATATATATACGAACTATAGAAAATATTCATGTGTTGAGTTGCAATTCATTCGTTGAGATGAAATTCATGTGTTGAATATTATTTGAATTTAAACAAATAGCTTTAGCGATAAAAATCACATTTTTATATATATACGAACTATAGAAAATATTCATGTGTTGAGTTGCAATTCATTCATTGAGTTGAAATTCATGTGTTGAATATTATTTGAATTTAAACAAATAGCTTTAGCGATAAAAATCACATTTTTATATATATACGAACTATAGAAAATATTCATGTGTTGAGTTGCAATTCATTCGTTGAGTTGAAATTCATGTGTTGAATATTATTTGAATTTAAACAAATAGCTTTAGCGATAAAAATCACATTTTTATATATATACGAACTATAGAAAATATTCATGTGTTGAATATTATTTGAATTTAAACAAATAGCTTTAGCGATAAAAATCACATTTTTATATATATACGAACTATAGAAAATATTCATGTGTTGAGTTGCAATTCATTCGTTGAGTTGAAATTCATGTGTTGAATATTATTTGAATTTAAACAAATAGCTTTAGCGATAAAAATCACATTTTTATATATATACGAATTATAGAAAATATTCATGTGTTGAGTTGCAATTCATTCGTTGAGTTGAAATTCATGTGTTGAATATTATTTGAATTTAAACAAATAGCTTTAGCGATAAAAATCACATTTTTATGTATATACGAACTATAGAAAATATTCATGTGTTGAGCTGTAATTCATTCGTTGAGTTGAAATTCATGTGTTGAATATTATTTGAATTTAAACAAATAGCTTTAGCGATAAAAATCACATTTTTATATATATACGAACTATAGAAAATATTCATGTGTTGAGTTGCAATTCATTCGTTGAGTTGAAACTCATGTGTTGAATATTATTTGAATTTAAACAAATAGCTTTAGCGATAAAAATCACATTTTTATATATATACGAACTATAGAAAATATTCATGTGTTGAGTTGCAATTCATTCGTTGAGTTGAAATTCATGTGTTGAATATTATTTGAATTTAAACAAATAGCTTTAGCGATAAAAATCACATTTTTATATATATAAAAACTATATAGAATATTCATGTGTTGAATTGAAATTCGTTCATCGAGTTGAAATCCATGTGTTGAATATTATCGTATGTTAAAATAAAATGAATCGGCGGTAAAAACTACATTTTTATTGTGAATATGAAGTGTTAAAAAGATTCACGTGTTGAATAAATATTTTTGATGATAAAAATATTTCTTTTATCATGTATACGCTTTGATAAAAATACACACGTGTTGAAATAAATAATAGTTTGCTAGAAATATTATTATTAGCATTGTTCTGCATATATATACATGTGTTGAACAGGAAAAAATGGATTAGCTGTAGAGTAAAGAAATTATTTGCGTGCCCGACAAATAGGTAAGCCTTGATGAGTTGGCTGCGCAATTTTATTTCTATATCAACTCCTGTGAATGCCATTGGATGCGGAGTGCTGGTTATTCTGTGTGAAATAATAAATATCGCCATAGGATAGTAACAATTAATTTTGAACTACACTACATGGCATACTTCTTGACGATAGGCATACTTCATCATATTCCACATAAGCAATTGGAGCTTGTGTGACGAGGTGGAAGATTTACCATACGAGCGAGAGGCTTGTATGGCGATGACTATATACTACAGGTTGAACTGATGACTGATATGGACTATATAAAATATAACAATAAATCGCCAGATTAATAAAAACCCCACACGGGTCTGGAGCAGACAATAATCACGTCTCTCTAGTTATTAGATACGACACATGGACTATTTATTTCCACACGGAAACGGGGTGACGAGAATTTATTCTCTGGAGTGATTATCTATACATGCTCCCCCGTAAACACCAGAATATATCACTATAAATATGTGGATGCTTTTTAGGATTTATTGGGTACCTAACACGGCCCAATAAATTTTCAAACCCCTCCCCGTACAAAGGAGGTTATGGCGAAATTTTTCGAAATATTAAGGCGTTAGTGAAATATTTGAAGTGAAAACGAAGTTGGGATTATAGAATGAACTATATTTATATATATAAATATAAATATAATTAAAAGGAATCAAAGCCGTGCAGTTCGTGTTTCGGAATCGTAATTTGAAACGATTAGTACGAGAAATCCAACCATCGGATTTTCCCGAAACCGCAACCGCTGGGTTCGCCTTGGAAATATCTTCCCAACGGCACCAACCTTGTAAAAATCCAGCGGTTGGATTGTCCGGAATGTTTAATTCAAATCTGAAGAAAAACAGCACCAGAATCATTTATATTTATATATAAATATAAATGTAATTAAATTAAATCGAATAACGACGCTGTAGTTCGAATTTTGAAACCGTAACTTCAAACGACTAGTGTGGAGGATCCGACCGTCAGATTTTCACGAAACTGGAACCATTGGGTTCGCTTTGGGAATATCTTCCCACTGATATAGACTTTGTAGAAATCCAACGGTTAGATTTTCTGATATGTGTAAGACAAATTAGGGGAAAAACAACGCCAGTGCCACGGCACGACCTGAAACGTCGTTTAATTAAATATGGCCATTTTTAAATAAATAAAAATGGCGAAAAATCGTTATAAAATATTATAAGCAACATAGATTGCAAATAAACCAATTGGGTTTGAATTGTTTCATATTTGATGATTGTATGTGCTTGACACGAAAATAACACTAAAGAACTAAAAGATGGATGTCGAATAATATAACCATCAAAGGAATCGATTTAAATTCTAATGACGTGAATTATTTGAAAAGGCCGAGCTAACCCTCATTTCAAATAATTTATCGAGCGATTCGAATTGGAAAGTGCAAAGACGATTCAAGACCGACGATCTTCGTATCGGTTGGATGGGCGCTGCTGAGGTTCCTGACCGGAGTAGCTACCGTGAAGGAACGAAAGTAGTAGCCGTCTGAACGTATGTGTTGATTGTGCGGAGATACGAGGAATTGACGCCTCCGGTTTCGTTCAGACCCAGAACGGACTTGTAAATGGACTGTGTGTCTGACATTGGATTTTGTTCTATACTGATTGATCTCTGTTAAATATATATCTATTTGGCGGTGGAGAATTTATTCTTTTACTTAACGCCCTTCTCTGAGACATACGAGCTCAGAGGTTATATATCGATGGAAATCAATTGTATGGAGTGGATTGCCTATGTGGCATGCCAAGATGTTGTGATCAAGGCTTCTGTTGCAAAGCAAAGTCTTGTGGATGATGATCAAAGCACGGTCTACGTGGCCTAGCTTTGTGTATTTCGTAGATTCGCGAGCCTCACACCCCGGTATGAGTTAAAAACGGGATACGGACTGCAGGGAGAGCACGACGTTTCTTTCTAGCTATGGTGGTGTCAGTGACTTACCAGCCCTGACATTTACATCTATTTTTCACCTATGTGGTTGTTGGAATGCGAGGCGCCTCGATTATAGGTCTGTAAGGACCGGGAAACGTGTGTTCAGAAATTGCCAATCCTCAAACGTAAGAGAGGACCGGCCCTGAAGATCCAGGGTTACCCAGAGTGTGTAGTCTTGAGGCATTTGCTAGAATGTCTCGAAGCGGAGAGGAGCTTGCCCCTTGCCTCGACTCATGACGGAAATCCAATTTCCAATACGAAATGACGGACTCGATTGTAGATCTAGTATGGCGACATAGTGGTATGGGGCACTTATGCCGTCTATGATTGATGCTATTCGCTTTTGAAACATATATGCACTAGTAATAAAATCAATTGATTTTGCTTTATACGTATCAAGCATATTTGGCCATTATAAGGTAAAACTCTATCCTCCGGCTTGCGTTGCATTGTATGATGGGACTTGAGTCTTATAATGGCTTCATTTTTTTTAAAAGCATTGCGTTGTTTTAAAAGAATTTACTTTGTTTTAAATGCACTAGCAATCACTGGAGTAAACCCGTTCCACGAAAGTGGCGTGGTACTATGATTTGCTTATTAATGTTGTTTAACTATTAAATAGATTCCTCATACCAGTCCCCATGACTGACTCTTTGTTTGTTTCACTTTGCAAATGCGGGTGCCCTTATTTTCACACGGGCAGCCTAGTTCATAGGTAATAGGTTGTTTTTGGCTCTACACTATTGCATAGAGTGCATTTTTGGCTCATGGCAAGGCTGACTTCACAGAGATGACTTTGACATTTTCCGCCATTATTGTACTTATATTATGATTCCGCCACAGGCGATGCAGACTGATTTACTTTCAGTACTTCTTATTGTATGTATATGTACCGCCTTCGGCGATGTAGACTGATACCCTTATTATGTCTCACTGCATGTATGTATTCCGCCTCTGGCGATGATGACTGATCACTTCCCTTTTATTTACTAAGTTATATCCTACGCTGTGCTATTCTGATGTTATTACATGTTGTGATCCCGCTGTCATATCCATGTAAAATTATTCTATTTATTGTTTCTGCTATTATCTGTACTCTGCTATGATGATTAATGTGTTATATTCCAATGATTATCCTTAATACCGCCCCTCGGATTTTGGGATCGTCACATTGTGGGTGTCACTGATCGGTGGTTAAAGCCATGGAGGATGGTGCATTGGTGGATTCATTTCGGTAGTTATGGGTTACGTTACCTAATGAAGAACGGGAAAAGGGAGGAAAAAGGGGCGATGTTTTGAAAGTAATTAGCAGAATAATTAGTTTAATTATTTTTATTATCTTAAGAAATTAATTAATGTATAAACGTTCGTATCTTGCTCATATTAGATCGGAATCGAGTGAAATAAAATGCGTTGGAATCGCATTGTCGAGCACAACAACATGGAACTGACCAGAACAGAAACGAAGCTACTTCGAATTTTTGATAAAATTAAACATCCAGTTTAATTTTATTAAAATAAAATCCTTCAAAAAAGAATGATGGGGTGGGACGTAAAGTGAGAACTCCTTCTCACTAAATTATATCTTATCATGTTATTGTATTCATGTATAAAAATATATAGAATTTCCAATGTAGATTTTTATCAGTTTTAATTATTATAAATAGTATGCGGTGCCTATTAGCTCACCTCACTTGTCCATAGACCATGGACGATTTAATTGACTGTATTGTGTTTTGGTTGTGATGTTGTGATGATTAACATATTACAAATAGTGTTAACATTAATGTAGTAAGTAAAATTAAATTATAAATATTTATTTATAATTTAAACAGTGAAAATTGGTAAATTAGAAAAATAATTCAAATCGAATTAGAACTGGTTAAATTAATTAACTAGTGCTTATTTTGAATGGACTATTGTTATTTGAAAACCCTACATGGATTAGGGGATGGTAATTTATTCACATCTTCCCTGAATTTAATTATATGCTAATCGATGGGTTGACAGGCTGTGATGAGCGTTATTTATTTATTTTAACGTTTATACAGAGGTAGAATGTACTCTGGATGATGTGTGGATGTTTAATGATAATTTATCATTATTGCGAATACATGCGATGTATGAAAACCCATATAATTATATTTATATAGTAATTGATTGATTGAGTCTGATTCCAATTCAGAAATAACGTATAGTTTTAAATTATTATTCAGTATAGTTTTAAAATATTATTCAGTATAGTTTCAAAATATTACTCAGTATAGTTTTAAAATATTATTTAGTATAGTTTTAAAATATTATCCAATATAGTTTTATAATAATAGTCATTATAGTTTCAAAATAATATTTAGTAAAGAATCAAAAATGTGATTTTGATGTCTGATTTTGGATGGACACAAAAATATTGAAATATTCATAACTGTGATGAATATGAAGCCGAGTTGAGTAGTTAAACGCCATTTTAACCCAAAGGGGTTTATCGATCGATTTAATTCATTTTATAATGAATATCAAACAAAATAGATTTCAAAATCTGATATTTTGAAAATATTATCATTTTATTATTAATATGATGTAAAATATTCGATTTTGATTTAAAATTGAAAATGAAGTTGAAATCGTTTTAAAATGAATTCATAAATGATTTATAAAATACTATTTAAATGGAAATCGATGAAATATTATATATATATATATATATTATAATGGCCTGAATAGAACGCGCCGCGTAGCGATCGTTCGCGAATTTCGACCATTAACTTCAAGTTGACGTAATAGGAGATCTGACCGTCGGATTCTCCTAAAGCTGGAACCGTTGGGTTCATATCGAAAAGATCTTTCCAATGAATATAAGAGATTTGAAATCTAATGGTTAGATTTGGAAATATGTCCAAATCAATTTCAGAAAAGGTCGCTATGGATGCAGTTCGGTGGCCGTTATTGGAAACCGACTGTAAAGGCCTTAATAAAATTATTAAAAGTATGGGAAAATTATGTAAAATTATAATAACTGATTTGGAAAGATTTTGGATAAAAAGTTCCAAGTTTTAAAAGACAAAATATATTTTTATCGAAATGAACTAGTTATAAACTAGAAATATAATCCAATATTTTTAAATAAGTAAATTGGACTGAAATGCTTTTAATATAACCAGAATTTTCTAAAATATGAATTGGAATGGAAATAATCTTTTGAATATTTCGATATTGGATTCCGTGATTATACGGATATTGTTGGGGAATTCCGAAGATACAGATATCGTTATCCCCAATATGATATCCATTAGTTTCAGAATTTGATAAGCCGATAAAATTTCTATTCAGAGCCTTGTATTTAATGTCAAATTGGATTTTGGGTTTGTTGTGAATTGTGTCTTAAATAACATTGTCCTTAAATCCAGTTGTAACAACCCAGAAAATGTTAACCAATTTAAAATTTTTAAAATTGGTTATTGTCAAAGGATTTAAACAATTGAAATAACATATTTCAATAAAATAATGAATTAGGAATAGTGAGGCTGTTTGAAAATTTGAATACAAACTTTGTCTGACTGTACCGGGTGGAAAATATAACAGATTTTAGCGAAACTGAAATTATTTAAATCTGTTTATGAATACCTTTCTAACGAATCTGAAAAATCAAAGTTTCATAACGGGAATCAAAAGTTATGGCCAAATGAATTTTCAGAAAGGTCGCTATATAGAATATATAGCCCTTGAAAATAGATATTTTGCGTACGACTTCGGAATTCGACGAAACCACTTTTGTTGGATCCAGGATGTCAAACTATTTCTAGGTTTCAAATTTCATAATTTTTGAAGCTAGTATGTGAGCGAGGCAAAAGAAAATGTGATTGGTCAATTTTTGTTAAAATGGGTCGACCTGAAAATGGACATTTTGCATATGATCTCAGAATTCGACGAAACTGGTTTTTTTGGGACCGTATCGTCAAAACAAAGCTAGATTTATTTTTCTGGAATTTTTTGATTTAGTTTGTGGCCCTGGCAAATTGAAATGTACGTTCAAATTGAATATAAAATGTTTTATACTTTAATTTGAAAAATAACTGATTGTAACCGTCGAATTGGCCAACGAAACATATCCCATTGTGTCCGGAATGGGGGTATTTAGCTAGGGGCGACAGTCGTAGGGTTGAAATTGGTGTACATTGGCTAGATAGGATATTAAAGGAATTTAAAAATATAATATATTAGAAAATATCTTCCATTTTCTCTCTCATCTCAAAAAGTCGGTCAACCCCAGAAACAAACGGAGAAAACCTGTTCAAACCTTTCCACCTCGATCGCCGCCGCCACAGGCCATTTCGCCGCCGCCCCCAGTTGGCATTTCCGACCGCCTTCCTCCCCTCTTTCAATCAATACAACCCTCGACAGAAATCGTTTAGTATTCGCGTCGTTCTACCTCGAGGAAGTCCGCACCTTAGGAGCGCCGTCGAGCCACGTAGGAGCAACCGAGATGCACCTCACCACCGTCAATAGGAAGCCAGTTCGAAGCTCTTCGACGTCGTATAGTCTGATCTGGACATCGAGCTACGGTTTTGGTTTAAATTCTAAACCTAGTTTCGAAGGTTTGCAAAACATTCTGCTTTAAATTTCTGAATTGAAAATAACACTTTTAAGTGCTGCAAAACTTTGAAAAATCATATCTTTTTAGTGTGTTAACAAAATTCGATGAAACGGGAAACATCGGGACCGCAGGGAGGCTCTCTACCATCTAGCAGAAGCCGCGGATTTTTCTGATCTTCCTACGATTTTTAGCACTTCAATAACCAATGTGAGGAATCTAAACTGAATTGTGTGAATGGAATCGCATTGTATAAATTATATAAGCGAAGTGTAAATTATATACGCATTGTATACCTCATGTACATGTGTTGTATAAGTTATATTAGCGATGTATAAATTATACAAGCGTTGTATGAAACATATATGCTTTGAATTGTAATGAAATGCAAGTGAATTATAGAAATAATATATATATGTATACTCCCCTCGTCCACAGACCATGGACGATATTTATTGCTTGTGATTGGCGTGATATTATATGGTATAACGAGTGGTTGGAAATAATTGTTTGTGGTTGATATTATGGTTGAAAAATACCTTTGTGGTTGAAAAATACCATTATGGTTGAAAAATACCCTCTTGTGGTTGAAACAAATTAGAATAGGATTGTGGAAATGAAAATAAAACATGCCGCCTGCGTGCGAACTATATGCATGATCCCCATTGTCAAAACCAGCGAGGTTTTAAGGTATAGCGAGGAGCCGTACTAGGGACGGTCCCGGTTTTAACTACCCTGCCGTTATGCTGCCGAAATTTTCTGAAATATTCATGTGTTCGAATAATTTTCATTTGTTGAAATTAATTACATATGTTGAAACCAATATTCATGTGTTGAATTGAAATTCATTCGTTGAATCAAAATTCATGTGTTGAATATTATTCGAATTTTAAACAAATAGCTTTAACGATAAAAATCCCATTTTTATATATATACAAACTATAGAGAATATTCATGTATTGAATTGAAATTCATTCGTTGAATCGAAATTCATGTGTTGAATATTATTCGAATTTTAAACAAATAGATTTAACGATAAAAATCCCATTTTTATATATATACAAACTATAGAGAATATTCATGTGTTGAATTGAAATTCATTCGTTGAATCGAAATTCATGTGTTGAATATTATTCGAATTTTAAACAAATAGCTTTAACGATAAATATCCCATTTTTATATATATATACAAACTATAGAGAATATTCATGTGTTGAATTGAAATTCATTTGTTAAATCGAAATTCATGTGTTGAATATTATTCGAATTTAAAACAAATAGATTTAACGATAAAAATCCCATTTTTATATATATACAAACTATAGAGAATATTCATGTGTTGAATTGAAATTTATTCGTTGAATCGAAATTCATGTGTTGAATATTATTCGAATTTTAAACAAATAGATTTAACGATAAAAATCCCATTTTTATATATATACAAACTATAGAGAATATTCATGTGTTGAATTGAAATTCATTCGTTGAATCGAAATTCATGTGTTGAATATTATTTGAATTTTAAACAAATAGATTTAACGATAAAAATCACATTTTTATATATATACAAACTATAGAGGATATTCATGTGTTGAATTGAAATCCGTTCGTCGAGTTGAAATTCGTATGTTGAATATTATTCGAATTTTAAACAAATAGATTTAACGATAAAAATCACATTTTTATATATATACAAACTATAGAGGATATTCATGTGTTGAACTGAAATTCATTCGTTGAATTGAAATTCATGTGTTGAATGTTATCGTATTTTAAAATAAAATGAATAGACAATAAAAACTACATTTTTATTGTGAATATGAAGTGTTAAAAACATTCACGTGTTGAATAAATGTTTTTGATGATAAAAATATTTCTTTTATCATGTATACGCTTTGATAAAAATACATACGTGTTGAAATAAATATTAGTTCGTTAGAAATAATATTATTAGCTTTGTTCTGCATATATATACATGTGTCGAACAGGAAAAATGGATTAGCTGTAGAGTAAAGAAATTACTTGCGTGCCCGACAAATAGGTAAGCCTTGATGAGTTGGCTGCGCAATTTTATTTTTATATCAACTCCTGTGAATGCCATTGGATGCGGAGTGCTGGTTATTCTGTGTGAAATAATAAACATCGCCATGGGATAGTAACAATTAATTTTGAACTACACTACATGGCATACTCCTTGACGATAGGCATACTTCATCATGTTCCACAAAAGCAATTGGAGCTTGTGTGACGAGGTGGAAGATTTACCATACGAGTGAGAGGCTTGTATGGCGATGATTATATACTACAGGTTGAACTGATGACTGATATGGACTATATAAAATATAACGATAAATTGCCAGATTAATAAAAACCCCACACGGGTCTTGAGTTGACAATAATCACATCTCTCTAGTCATTAGATATGGCACATGGACTATTTATTCCCACAAGGGAAGGGTGACGAGGATTTATCCTCTAGAGTAATTAAAAATACACGCTCCCTCAGGCTTGACAAGGTGACGAGAATTTATTCTCTGGAGTTATTATCTATACACGCTCCCCTGTAAACACCAGAATATATCACTTTAAATATGTGGATGCTTTATACGTTTTATTGGGTACCTAACACGGCCCAATAAATTTCCAAACCCCCTCCCGTACAAAGGAGGTTATGGCGAAAAATTTCAAAATATTAAGGCGTTAGAGAAATATTTGAAGTGAAAACGATGTTGAAATAAATGAATGAACTATATTTGAAAGAAAGGAATGAACTATATTTATATATATAAATATAAATAGAATTGAAAGGAATCGAGGCAGTGCAGTCCGTGTTTTGGAATCGTAATTTGAATCGATTAGTACGAGAAATCCGACCATCGGATTTTCCCGAAACCGCAACCGCTGGGCTCGCCTTGGAAATATCTTTCCAAGGGCACCAACCTTGTAAAAATCCAACGGTTGGATTGTCTGGAATATTTAATTCAAATCTGAAGAAAAACAACACCAGAATCATTTATATTTATATATAAATATAATTAAATTAAATCGAATAACGACGCTGTAGTTCGAATTTTGAAACCGTAACTTCAAACGACTAGTGTGGAAGATCCGACCGTCGGATTTTCACGAAACTAGAACCGTTGGGTTCGCTTTGAGAATACCTTCCCATGATATAGACTTTGTAGAAATCCAACGGTTAGATTTTCCGATATGTGTAAAACAAATTAGGAGAAAAACAGCACCAGTGCCATGGCACGACCTGAAACGTCGTTTAATTTAATATGGCCATTTTTAAATAAATAAAAATGGCGAAAAATAGTTATAAAATATTATAAGCAACATAGATTGGAAATAAACCAATTTGGCTTGATCTGTTTGATATTTGATGGTTGTATGTGTTTGACACGAAAATAACACTAAAGAACTGAAATATGAATGTCGAATAATATAACCATGGAAAGAATTGATTTGAATTCTAATTACGTGAATTATTTGAAAAGGCCGAGCTAACCCTCATTTCAAATAATTGATCGAACGATTCGAATTGGAAAATACAAAGACGATTCAAGACTGACGATCTTCGTATCGGTTGGATGGGCGCTGCTGAGGTTCCTGATTGGAGTAGCTACCATGAAGGAACGGAAGTAGTAGCCGTCTGAACGTATGTGTTGATTGTACGGATATACGAGGAATTGACGCCTCCGGTTTCGTTCAGACCCAGAACGGACTTGTAAATGGACTGTGTTTCTGACATTGGATTTTGTTCTATACTGATTAATCTCTGTTAAATATATATCTGTTTGGCGGCGGAGAATTTATTCTTTTGCTTAACGCCCTTCTATAAGACGTACGATCTCAGAGGTTATATATCGATAGAAATCAGTCGTATGGAGTGGATTGCCTATGTGGCATGCCAAGATGCTATGATCAAGGCTTCTGTTGCAAAGCAAAGTCTTGTGTTTGATGATCAAAGCACGGCCTACATAGCCTGGCTTTGTGTATAGCGTGGATTCGCGAGCCTCACACCACGGTATGAGTTAAAAACGGAATAAGGACTACAGGGAGAGCACGATGTTTCTTTCTAGCTATGGTGGTGTCAGTGACCTACCATCCCTGACATTTATATCTACTTTTCACCTTTGTGGTTGTTGGAATGCGAGGCATCTCGATTATAGGTCTGTAAGGACCGGGAAACGTGTGTTCAGGAATTGCCAATCCTCAAACGTAAGAGATGACCGGCCCTGAAGCATCCAGGGGTTACCCAGAGTGTGTAGTCCTGAGGCATTTGCTAGAGTGTCTCGAAGCGGAGAGGAGCTTGCCCCTTGCCTCGACTCATGACGGAAATCCAATTTCCAATACGAAATAACGGATTTGATTGTAGAACTAGTATGGCGACATAGTATATGGTAGCTATGCCGCCTATGATTGATATTTATGATGCTATTCGCTTTTGAAACATATATGCACTAGTAATAATATCAAATGATTTTGCTTTACACGTATTAAGCATATTTGGCCATTATAAGGTAAAACTCTATCCTCCGGCTTGCGTTGCCTTTTATAATGGGACTTGAGTCTTATAATGGCTTCATTCTTTTTAAAAGCATTGCGTTGTTTTAAAGAATTTACTTTGTTTTAAATGCACCAGCAATCACTGGAGTAAACCCGTTCCGCGAAAGTGGCGTGGTCCTATGATTTGCTTATTACTGTTGTTTAAATTGTTAAGTAGATTTCTCATACCAGTCCCCATGACTGACTCGTTGTTTGTTTCACTTTGCAAACGCGGGTGCCCTTATTTTCACACGAGCAACCTAGTTCACTGGTGACAGGTTGTTTTTGGCTCAGCACTGTAGTATGGAGTGCACTTTTGGCTCATGGCGAGGCTGACTTCACCGAGATGACTTTGACATTTTCTGCCATTATTGTACTTATATTATGATTCCGCCACGGGCGATGCAGACTGTTTTACTTCCAGTACTTATTATCGTATGTATATGTACCGCCTTCAGCGATGTAGACTGATACCCTTATTATGTCTTACTGCATATATATATTCCGCCTCTGGCGATGGTGACTGATTGTTTCCCTTTTTTTTTACTAAGTTATATCCTACATTGTGCTATTCTGATGTTATTGCGTGTTATGATTCCGCTGTCATATCTATGTAAAATTATTCTATTTACTGTTCTGTTATTATCTGTACTCTGCTATGATGATTGATGTGTTATATTCCAATGATTATACTTAATACCGTCACACGAATTTTGGGATCGTCACAGTTGGTATCAGAGCTTTGGTTAAACTTAGTTCCGGAGTCTAACACATTAAACACCTCGTCAGAATAGAATCAGTAGTGTTCTAAGGCGAGTAGCTCATTAGAGATAGGATTAGCGATGTCCTAGAATGAGCTAAGAAGATTAGCAAAACAATTTGATCAGTACATCATTACCTTTCCTTATGTTCCTCTGCTTTATCATTCATGAAAGTTATCAATTCTATGAGCTTGACTCTTTTCTTGCTTATAAAATACTCTATTCGATGGCTACACGAGCAGCAACAGACAGAGGTGGCCATGGAGGCCGAGCAGGCATAGCAGGAAGACGGGGGAATATCCCCGTAGCTGAGGAGGGCCCTATTATACAGCCACTAGCACCCCAGGACTTTGAGCTAGACAGAGTAGCGAAGAGATATAGGAACCTGGGGGGAAAACCCTTTTCTGGCCTTGGTACAGTGACAGAGGCTATTGCTTGGTTGAAGACCTATGAAAAGATTTTTGAGGGCATGGGATTGGGGACCAAAAACAAAGCACGACTAGGTATTTGGCTCTTACAGGAAGAAGCAGAGTTGTGGTGGGATGCCATCACCTCAGAAGATGTGGCAGGTACTGTTAGGACCTGGGAGCAATTCAAGACCATGTTCAACGAGAAGTTCGTACCTGAGCAGGCCTTAGAGCGGATGCGAGAGCAGTTTGCTAATCTCCAGCAGGGAGATCTCTCTATCCAAGATTACCTCAATAAATTCACTCAGCTGTCGCGCTATGCTCCAGAGCTTATTATGACAAACAAAGCTAAGAACAAGAGGTTTATATTTGGGCTAAGGCGCAAGTACCATGACAGAGCCATGAGCAACATCAAACTCTCGTTCTCAGAATTAGTAGAAATGGCCTGCAATTATGAAGATATGGATGAAAGACACTCCAACCAAGACCGCGCCAAAAGCCAAGCTGGAAACAAGTGCAAAGCTGCAGCAGATCAGCCAGAGTCCAGCATTTCAGCGGCCGCTACTCCGCAATCTGGGAAGATACCCAAAGGAAGCTGCTACAACTGCGGGAAGACAGGACATTTTTCTAATGTATGCAAAGCCCCAAAGAAGCTAAAGTCAAATCCAGACCGCAGCTCAGCCGAATGCTACAAGTGCCATAAGAAAGGGCACTATAGTAGGAATTGTCCTCTGAAGCAGAATGCACAAGTGGCTCAAGTGTACGACGGGGAGACCCCGTCAGCTATCACCGATGGATCAGGTTAACCCGACGTCTTGGGAGGTACCCTTACCATTAAAAATATTCCTGTTTCTGTACTTTTTGATACCGGTGCATCACGTAGCTTCATTTCTGATAACACTGTTCACAAGTTAAAATTGAAACAAAGAAAGCTTAAAGAACCAATTAAAGTTCAAAACCCGATAGGAGGTTCTGTTAGTCTCAGTTCATATTGTAGAGTGCCTGTCTCATATTTTTGCTACAAGTTCTCTTTTGATTTGATCATCATGGACCTTTCCGAATTTGATATAATACTGGGGCTAGACTAGTTGATAAATTATAAGGCCGAAGTTAGATGTGCCGAAAGAATCATTAAAGTCGAAACGAAGCTTGGACCTATATATATACCATGCCATGGCTCAGAAATTAATAGAATGGAATTTTGGTCTTCTTTGGAAGTTACTCCCACTTCATTAGAAAAGATACCAGTCGTTAAAAACTATGCGGATGTGTTTGAAGAAGTAGAAAACTTACCGCCGTAAAGAGAAATTGAATTCAGAATAGATCTAATTCCTAACGCCCGACCAGTAGTACATCCAATTAGAAGAATGGCCCCGAAAGAAAACGAAGAGTTAGGTAGTCAAACTCGAGAATTGCTTTGGAAAGGTCTGATCAGACCGAGCTTCTCAGCTTGGGGAGCAACAGTAGTATTTGTCCCGAAATTAGACGATACTCTAAGACTTTGTGTTGATTACCGAGATCTCGATAAGCAGACACTGAAGAACAAATATCCCTTGCCTTGGATAGACGATCTGTTAGATCAATTAAATGGGGCAACAGTATTCTCCAGGATGGACCTAGCTACAGGTTTCCACCAATTACGTATAGCCGAAGACTGTGTTCCTTTGACAGCCTTCAGGGGTCCGGATTTACTCTACGAATGGTTAGTAATGCCGTTCGGCTTGTGTAACGCTCCGGCATGCTTCGTTGATCTTATGAACAGAGTGTTCCGTGGTGTATTGAATAAATTTGTTCTGTTCTTCATCGATGATATTTTAATATACTCCAAGTCAAAAGGCGAGCATGCAAAACATTTAGAACAAGTGTTGATAATTCTGAGGAGAAATGTCTAGAAAGCTAAATTTTCTATGTGTGTCTTCTGGCAGGATGAAGTTAAGTTCCTAGGCCATGTCATATCAAAAGAAGGGATTGCTGTAGATCCAAGAAAAATTACAACGATTCAGAACTGGAAACAACCTACTACCCCCACAGAAGTTCGAAGTTTCCTTGGATTGGCTAGTTACTATCGGAAATTCGTTCAGGATTTTTCAAAGATATCTGGTGTATTGACAAAGCTTACAAAGAAGCATGAGAAGTTCAAATGGACTCCTGAATGTGAAGAAGCTTTCCAGGAGCTGAAACTGAAATTGACAACTACTCCAGTATTGACAATTATAGAAGGCAACCAAGACTTAACCGTATGGACAGATGCTTCTATTAGAGGGCTTGGCGTAGTATTATTGCAAAAAGGCCAAATGGTCGCTTATGCCAGTCGTCAGCTGAAGCCGCATGAAAGAAACTATGCAACTCATGATCTTGAGTTATTAGCTATCGTGTTTGCATTAAGAATCTGGAGGCATTATTTATTGGGCGAGAAGTTCGAACTATTTACCGATCATCAATCCTTGAAATATCTATTCACCCAGAAAGATCTAAATTTGAGACAACAGCGTTGGTTAGAATTCCTAGCAGCATATGATTTTGAGATTCTATACACTCCAGGAAAAGCCAATGTTGTAGCAGAGGCACTCAGCAGAAAGAATGAAATCATCGCCAGTTTTATCATCATGTCTTCATTAATAGACAAGATCTCGACCCTTCAGAAAGACGATGAATTTATTCAGAGAATCAGTCAGAGAGTCAAGGGAGGTGAATCCACAAGTTTCCGACTCGATGACACTGGAGTTCTTAGATTAAAGGGCAGGATTTGCATCCCAAATCTTCCAGAGCTTCGAAGAGAAATACTCGATGAGTGTCATAAGTCCAAACTAAGCATCCATCCCGGTGTGAGCAAAATGTACAATGACATCAAGCGCACATTTTGGTGGAGATCAATGAAAAGGGATATTTCATTATATGTTAGCAGATGCTCCACTTGTCAGCTAGTTAAGAGCTATTAGCAGAAATTGGCTGGACTATTGCAACCATTAGAAATCCCAGGATGGAAGTGGGAGCAAATTTCGATGGACTTCATTGATGGCTTGCCTCGAACTAAGAAAGGAAACAACAGTATATGGGTGATCGTAGATCGTTTTACGAAGACTGCCCATTTTATACCTGTCCGATCCAACAGAACGGCTCAAAGTTTAGCGCAGATTTACTTCAAAGAAATAGTTAAACTGCATAGAGTGCCGCTCAATATAGTCAGTGATAGAGATCCCCTATTTACTAGCAAATTCTGGGAAGCATTCCAGACAGAATTGGGAACCAAATTCAACCTAAGCACTGCTTATCACCCTCAGACAGATGGCCAAACTGAGCGGGTGAATAGAATTCTAGAAGATTTACTGCGGGCTTGCGTTATTGATTTTGGAGGCTCATGGGAAGATCACTTACATTTGGCCGAATTCTCTTATAACAATAGCTATCAAGCAAGTTTGGGAATGTCTCCATTTGAAGCATTATACGGTAGACCGTGCAGATCTCCCGCATGTTAGGTAGAACCTAGCAACAGACTTGTGTTAGGGCCCGATATGATTCAAGAAGCATCAGATAAAGTCGATTTCATTAAGAAGCGATTGAAAACCGCACAAAGCCAACAGAAAAGTTATGCTGATGCGAGAAGAAGAGATTTATCATTTGTCGTTGGCGACTATGTTTATTTAAGAGTTTCTCCGATGCGAGGAGTAATCAGATTTGGCAAAACTAGGAAGTTGGCACCGAGATTCATTGGTCCCTTTCCCATACTTGAACGGATTGGAACTCTTGCATATAGAGATTCATTACCTGATTGGTTGCCTAGTGTACATGACGTATTCCACGTGTCTCAACTCAGAAAACATGTGCATGATCCGGATCTTGTTGTAGAAGAAGCAGCGCAACAGGATATAGACATAACTCCAGAATTAGCAGTCATAAGAGAGCCATTAAAGATCGTTGGCAAAGAAACTAGAGAGCTAAGGAGAAAAAAGATTCATTTAGTTAAAGTGCAGTGGAGTAGTGATCCTAGAGACTGTACTTGGGAGACTGAGGAAAGCATTAAACAAGCCTATCCCAAATGCAGAGTGGACATCTCTGACTAACTCCGGTGCAAGGTACCTTTACAATACTTTGCATTTACATTTTATTTCCTACTTTGCTGTTATTTCCTTTTCGAGGACGAAAAATTTTAAGTGGGGGAGATTGTAATAACCCGGAAAATGTGAACCAATTTAAAATTTTAAAATTGGTTATTGTCAAAGAATTTAAACAATTGAAATAGCATATTTCAAAAAAATAATGAATTGGGAATAGTGAGGCAGTTTGAAAATTTGAATACAAACTTTGTTTGACTGTACCGGGTGGAAAATATAATAGATTTTCGCGAAACTGAAAATATTTAAATCTGTTTATGAATACCTTTCTAACGAATCTGAAAAATTAAAGTTTCATAACGGGATTCAAAAGTTATGGCCAAATGAATTTTCAGAAAGGTCGCTATATAGAATATATAGCCCTTGAAAATAGATATTTTGCGTACGACCTCGGAATTCAACGAAACCACTTTTGTTGGATCTAGGATGTCAAACTATTGCTAGGTTTCAAATTTCATAATTTTTGAAGCTAGTATGTGAGCAGGGCAAAAGAAAATGTGATTGGTCAATTTCTGTTAAAATGGGTCGACCTGAAAATGGACATTTTGCATATGAGCTCAGAATTCGACAAAACTGGTTCTGTTGGGACCCTCGTCAAAACAAAGCTATATTTATTTTTCTGGAATTTTTCGATTCAGTTTGTGGCCCTGGAAAATTGAAATGTACGTTCAAATTGAATATAAAATGTTTTATACTTTAATTTGAAAAATAACTGACTGTAACAGTCGAATTGGCCAACGAAACATATCCCATTGTGTCTGGAATAGGGGTATTTAGCTAGGGGCGATAGTCGTTGGGTTGAAATTGGTGTACGTTGGCTAGAAAGTATATTATAGGAATTTAAAAATATAATATATTAGAAAATATCTTCCATTTTCTATCTCATCTCAAAAAGTCGGTCAACCCCAGAAACGAACAGCGAAAATCCGTTCAAACCTTTCCACCTCGATCGCCGCCACAGGCCATTTCGCTGCCGCCCCCGGTTGGCATTTCCGACCGCCTTCCTCCCCTCTTTCAGTCAATACAACCCTCGACAGAAATCGTTTAGTATTCGCGTCGTTCTACCTCGAGGAAGACCGCACCTTAGTAGCGCCACCGAGCCATGTAGGAGCCACCGAGCTGCACCTCACCACCGTCGATAAGAAGCCCGTTCGAAGCTCTTCGACGTCGTATAGTCTGATCTGGACATCGAGCTACGGTTTTGGTTTAAATTCTAAACCTAGTTTCGAAGGTTTGCAAAACATTCTGCTTTAAATTTCTAAATTGAAAATAACACTTTTAAGTGTTGCAAAACTTTGAAAAATCATATCTTTTTAGTGTGTTAACGAAATTCGATGAAACAGGAAACATCGAGACCGCAGGGAGGCTCTCTACCATCTAGCAGAAGCCGCGGATTTTTCTGATCTTCCTACGATTTTTAGCACTTCAAAAACCAAAGTGAGGAATCTAAACTAAATTGTGTGAATGGAATCATGTTGTATAAATTATATAAGCGAAGTGTAAATTATATACGCATTGTATACCTCATGTACATGTGTTGTATAAGTTATATTAGCGATGTATAAATTATACAAGCGTTGTATGAAACATATATGCTTTGAATTGTGATGAAATGCAAGTGAATTATAGAAATAATATATATATATATATATATATATATATATATATATATATACTCCCATCGTCCACAGACCATGGACGATATTTATTGCTTGTGATTGGCGTGATATTATATGGTATGACGAATGGTTGGAAATAATTGTTTGTGGTTGATATTGTGGTTGAAAAATACCTTTGTGGTTGAAAAATACCGTTGTGGTTGAAAAATACCCTCTTGTGGTTGAAACAAATTAGAATACGATTGTGGAAATGAAAATAAAACATGTCGCCTGCGTGCGAACTAGATGCATGATCCCCATTGTCAAAAACCGCGAGGTTTTAAGGTAGAGCGAGGAGCCGTACTAGGGACGGTCCCGGTTTTAACTACCCTGCCGTTATGCTGCCGAAATTTTCTGAAATATTCATGTGTTCGAATAATTTTCATTTGTTGAAATTAATTACATATGTTGAAACCAATATTCATGTGTTGAATTGAAATTCATTCGTTGAATCGAAATTCATGTGTTGAATATTACTCGAATTTTAAACAAATAGCTTTAACGATAGAAATCCCATTTATATATATATATATACAAACTATAGAGAATATTCATGTGTTGAATTGAAATTCATTCGTTGAATCGAAATTCATGTGTTGAATATTATTCAAATTTTAAACAAATAGATTTAACGATAAAAATCCCATTTTTATATATATACAAACTATAGAGAATATTCATGTGTTGAATTGAAATTCATTCGTTGAATCGAAATTCATGTGTTGAATATTATTCGAATTTTAAACAAATAGCTTTAACGATATATATCCCATTTTTATATATATACAAACTATAGAGAATATTCATGTGTTGAATTGAAATTCATTCGTTGAATCGAAATTCATGTGTTGAATATTATTCAAATTTTAAACAAATAGATTTAACGATAAAAATCCCATTTTTATATATATACAAACTATAGAGAATATTCATGTGTTGAATTGAAATTCATTCGTTGAATCGAAATTCATGTGTTGAATATTATTCGAATTTTAAACAAATAGATTTAACGATAAAAATCCCATTTATATATATATATATATATATACAAACTATAGAGAATATTCATGTGTTGAATTGAAATTCATTCGTTGAATCGAAATTCATGTGTTGAATATTATTCGAATTTTAAACAATTAGATTTAACGATAAAAATCACATTTTTATATATATACAAACTATAGAGGATATTCATGTGTTGAATTGAAATTCGTTCGTCGAGTTGAAATTCATGTGTTGAATACTATTCGAATTTTAAATAAATAGATTTAACGATAAAAATCACATTTTTATATATATACAAACTATAGAGGATATTCTTGTGTTGAATTGAAATTCATTCGTTGAGTTGAAATTCATGTGTTGAATGTTATCATATTTTAAAATAAAATGAATAGACAATAAAAACTACATTTTTATTGTGAATATGAAGTGTTAAAAACATTCACGTGTTGAATAAATGTTTTTGATGATAAAAATATTTCTTTTATCATGTATACGCTTTGATAAAAATACATACGTGTTGAAATAAATATTAGTTCATTAGAAATAATATTATTAGCTTTGTTCTGCATATATATACATGTGTCGAATAGGAAAAATGGATTAGCTGTAGAGTAAAGAAATTACTTGCGTGTCCGACAAATAGGTAAGCCTTGATGAGTTGGCTGCGCATTTTTATTTTTATATCAACTCCTGTGATTGCCATTGGATGCAGAGTGCTGGTTATTCTGTGTGAAATAATAAACATCGCCATAGGATAGTAACAATTAATTTTGAACTACACTACATGGCATACTCCTTGACGATAGGCATACTTCATCATATTCCACAAAAGCAATTGGAGCTTGTGTGATGAGGTGGAAGATTTACCATACGAGCGAGAGGCTTGTATGACGATGATTATATACTACAGGTTGAACTGATGATTGATATGGACTATATAAAATATAAAGATAAATTGCCAGATTAATAAAAAAAACCACACGGGTCTGGAGTTGACAATAATCACGTCTCTCTATTCATTAGATACGACACATGGACTATTTATTCCCACACGGGACGAGGTGACGAGGATTTATCCTCTGGAGTAATTAAAAATACACTCTCCCTCAGGCTTGACAGGGTGACGAGAATTTATTCTCTGGAGTTATTATCTATACACGCTCCCCTGTAAACACCAGAATATATCACTATAAATATGTGGTTGCTTTATATGATTTTCTGGGTACCTAACACGGCCCAATAAATTTCCAAACCCACTCCCATACAAAGGAGGTTATGGCGAAATTTTTCGAAATATTAAGGCGTTAGTGAAATATTTGAAGTGAAAACGATGTTGAAATAAATGAATGAACTATATTTGAAAGAAAGGAATGAACTTTATTTATATATATAAATATAAATAGAATTGAAAGGAATCGAGGGCGTGAAGTTCGTGTTTTGGAATCGTAATTTGAATCGATTAGTACGAGAAATCCGACCATCAGATTTTCCCGAAACCGCAACCGCTGGGCTCGCCTTGGAAATATCTTTCCAACGGCACCAACCTTGTAAAAATCCAACGGTTGGATTGTCTGGAATGTTTAATTCAAATCTGAAGAAAAACAGAGCCAGAATCATTTATATTTATATATAAATATAAATATAATTAAATTAAATCGAATAACGACACTGCAGTTCGAATTTTGAAACCGTAACTTCAAACGACTAGTGTGGAAGATCCGACGGTCGGATTTTCACGAAACTGGAACCGTTGGGTTCGCTTTGGGAATATCTTCCCACTGATATAAACTTTGTAGAAATCCAACGGTTAGATTTTCCGATATGTGTAAAACAAATTAGGGGAAAAACAGCGCCAGTGCCACGGCACGACCTGAAACGTCGTTTAATTTAATAGGGCCATTTTTTAATAAATAAAAATGGCGAAAAATTGTTATAAAATATTATAAGCAACATAGATTGGAAATAAACAAATTTGGCTTGATCTGTTTGATATTTGATGGTTGTATGTGTTTGACATGAAAATAACACTAAAGAACTGAAATATGAATGTCGAATAATATAACCATGGAAAGAATTGATTTGAATTCTAATTACGTGAATTGTTTGAAAAGGCCGAGCTAACCCTCATTTCAAATAATTGATCGAACGATTCGAATTGGAAAATACAAAGATGATTCAAGACCGACGATCTTCGTATCGGTTGCATGGGCGCTGCTGAGGTTCCTGATTGGAGTAGCTACCGTGAAGGAACGGAAGTAATAGTCGTCTGAACGTATGTGTTGATTGTACGTATATATGAGGAATTGACGCCTCCGGTTTCGTTCAGACCCAGAACGGACTTGTAAATGGACTGTGTGTTTGACATTGGATTTTGTTCTATACTGATTGATCTCTGTTAAATATATATCTGTTTGGCGGCGGAGAATTTATTCTTTTGCTTAACGCCCTTCTCTGAGACGTACGAGCTCAAAGGTTATATATCGATAGAAATCAGTCGTATGGAGTGGATTGCCTATGTGGCATGCCAAGATGCTGTGATCAAGGCTTCTGTTGCAAAGCAAAGTCTTGTGTTTGATGATCAAAGAACGGCCTACATAGCCTGGCTTTGTGTATAGCGTGGATTCACGAACCTCGCACCTCGGTATGAGTTAAAAACGGGATAAGGACTACAGGGAGAGCACGACGTTTCTTTCTAGCTATGGTGGTGTCAGTGACCTACCAGCCCTGACATTTATATCTACTTTTCACCTTTGTGGTTGTTGGAATGCGAGGCGCCTCGATTATAGGTCTGTAAGGACCGGGAAACGTGTGTTCAGGAATTGTCAATCCTCAAACGTAAGAGAGGACCGACCCTGAAGCATCCAGGGGTTACCCAGAGTGTGTAGTCCTGAGGCATTTGCTAGAGTGTCTCGAAGCGGAGAGGAGCTTGCCCCTTGCCTCGAATCATGATGGAAATCCAATTTCCAATACGAAATAACGGATTTGATTGTTGAACTAGTATGGCGACATAGTATATGGTAGCTATGCCGCCTATGATTGATATTTATGATGTTATTCGCTTTTGAAACATATATGCACTAGTAATAATATCAAATGATTTTGCTTTACACGTAAGCATATTTGGCCATTATAAGGTAAAACTCTATCCTCCGGCTTGCGTTGCATTGTATCATGGGACATGTGTCTTATAATGGCTTCATTCTTTTTAAAAGCATTGCATTGTTTTAAAAAAATTACTTTGTTTAAAATGCACCAGCAATCAATGGAGTAAACCCGTTCCACGAAAGTGGCGTGGTCCTATGATTTGCTTATTACTGTTGTTTAAACTGTTAAGTAGATTTCTCATACCAGTCCCCATGACTGACTCGTTGTTTGTTTCACTTTGCAAACGCGGGTGCCCTTATTTTCACACGGGCAGCCTAGTTCACAGGTGATAGGTTGTTTTTGGCTCAGCACTGTAGTATGGAGTGCACTTTTGGCTCATGGCGAGGCTGACTTCACCGAGATGACTTTGACATTTTCCGCCATTATTGTACTTATATTATGATTCCGCCACGGGCGATGCAGACTGTTTTACTTCCAGTACTTATTATCGTATGTATATGTACAGCCTTCGGCAATGTAGACTGATACCCTTATTATGTCTCACTGCATGTATATATTCCGCCTCTGGCGATGGTGACTGATCATTTCCCTTTTATTTACTATGTTATATCCTACATTGTGCTATTCTGATGTTATTGCATTTAATGATTCCGCTGTCATATCTATGTAAAATTATTCTATTTACTGTTCTGCTATTATTTGTACTCTGCTATGATGATTGATGTGTTATATTCCAATGATTATCCTTAATACCGTCACACGGATTTTGGGATCGTCACACCATTTGAGAAAACAATAAATCTATTAATTAAGATTTAGAGAAGTTTACCAATTAATATTTAATTAGAATTGAAAATTGAATAGGGGTTTATCATGAACTGTGTTTTAAACGACATTTGTTATTTAACCCAATTAACAGTGAAGATATGATTTGGAATTTATAAATCTTTGTTCTAAGATTTAATGGAAATTTCCCAAAGTAAAGTTTTCCAATTTAATATATATAATTGGAATTGAATGGAATTCAATTTGGTAATAATCAAGATGAGCTTCTGTGAAGGAAGACCGTTACTATATATGGAATCTAAAAGGCTTTGCCGTTATTCCATTTATATTATTAGTCTGATACGGAAATTTATATCGATTGTATATTGATTTGTTTTCAGTGGATACTCCATTTTTATGGAAGGGGACTTGGGTTTATCGTGAACTGTGTTTTTAATAACATTGGTTCTTCAACCCAGTTAAACACAAGATTAATTTCTTAAAGTTGAATAATCTTAAGTAATGATTTTTGATATTATAACTGAACTAGAGTTTTAATGAATCTTTAAATAGATTGGAACGAGAATAGGATAATTAAATTTATCGAATTCATGAAATGATCGAGGATGGAGTATCACCAGTTTTACTCTAGGCGCTTTTTAAATCTTTAATTAGATTTGAATGTGAAATGGTAATTAATTTTACCGATAATACAATGGGTGTTAGGTATGGAGCACTTCCAGTTTTGCTCCATGGGATGAATAGGTTGGGATTGGATAAATAAATGATTACTTCGGTAAGGCTCGATAATCCCGACTAGTTTTATAAACCTTAATTTGGTTTGGAATTGTTAGAAGATAAAATAAAATCTTTTGAATTGATATCCAAAGGAAGATTAAAGTATAAATTTAAAAGAATTTATATTTGATAAAATTTGGAAACCTTCCCAAAGGATATGAATATTTTAATAAAAGTATATTCTGAATTGGAATGAGGCATATAATGTGTTTTTATAGCACTTGACTATTGATTATAAAATACACAAGTTATTCAGGAAGACCGGGTTTATCCATTCTGAATAATTGATATGATGACTAAAAGTCGACGATGAAGACGGTGGCTGAAGACCGGAGACCTTCACATCGTTTGGATGATTATTGATGTCTTGATTGGGCCGTACACTGTAATAACCCGGAAAATCTGGGCCAGTTTAAAATTTTTATTTTGGCAATTTTAGCGAATTTTGATTATTTAAAATGAAATATTTTAAATAATATCGACGAGAAATTTTATTTTGAATATATTAGAACGTATATATTATATACGTCGTCGTTAGAATATAAATAATTATATATAATTATAAATAGAATTGAAAATGGCGCGGTAGTTCGATAATTCGATTTCAAACTTCAATTGAATGTACCGGGTGCAAAACAATCCGGACTTTAGTGAAACCAAAAACATTAGGATCTAATTGGTAATATCTTTCTAACGAATCCGACCAATCGAAATTTGATAGCGGGAATCAAAAGATATGTCCAGTTGAAAATTCTGAAAAGTCGCTATGGAATTCAGACCCTTAAAAATGGACATTTTGCAAACGACCTCGGATTTCGACGAAACCACTTTTGTTGGATCCGCAGTGTCAAATTATTGCTAGGTTTCAAATTTCATAATTTTTCGAATCAATATGTGAGCGTGGCGAAGGAAAATGCGTTTGACCAGTTTCAGTTGATTTTAATCGACTGAAAAATGGCCATTTTCAAACGATCTCAGAATTCGCCGAAACTAGTTTTGTTAGGACCGTATCGTCAATACAAAGCTAGAAAATATTTTTCGAGAATTTTTCTAGTTAGTATGTGACCCCGGTAATTTGAAATGTACACTTAAAATTCAATATAGTGATTTAAATGTAAATTTAACGGAAACTGATTCAAACGATCGAATCAACCTGCGATACATATCCCATTGTGTTCGGAATGGGGGTGAAACACTATGGACGACAGGCGGTGGGCCTCGTTTAGAGGTCATATGTAAAAGTCAATATTTTGGTAATTAAAATAATTAAAATAAAAAGAAACATCATTTCTCTCTCCCCCCTTAAAACCTTCTGGCCGCCCCCCCCCCCTTTTTCATAAATCGATTATACAGAAAGAAAAAAAAAGGGATGTCAACGACGGAGACCCGCCGCCACCGATGGAGCGCGCCACCGCGTTTGAAGCCCCCCCAACCACCGCCACCTCGAAGCGACACCCTTCCCCGTCCATCGAAGTGCGACAGCACCCCCCCTGTTTCAGAAATCACGACGAAACACCCTCAATCCGCCACCGCACCCATCCTGCTCCTTCTCCTGCCGCCGACATCGACGCCCCCCTAGAAGCCAGCTCCGACGAAGACGACGCCCCCCTTTCTTCGAGATACAGTAAGTTTTTTTTACTTTATTTTATTTTTATTTTAATCTGAAAATTTCGATTTTAGAATTTAAAACTGATTTCGATTTTAAAAGATTTAAAACTGATTTTGATTTTAAAAGATTTAAAACTGATTTCGATTTTAAAATATTTAAAACTGATTTCGATTTTATAAGATTTAAAACTGATTTCGATTTTAAAAGATTTAAAACTGATTTCGATTTTAAAAGATTTAAAACTGATTTCGATTTTAAAAGATTTAAAACTGATTTCAATTTTAAAATATTTAAAACTGATTTCGATTTTAAAAAGAAACTGATTAGAAAAAGATTTAATTCTGATTTTAGAAAAAGATTTAATTCTGATAAAAGAAAAAGGTTTGAACTTCAAAAAGAAAAAGGTTTGAACTTCAAAAAGAAAAAGGTTTGAACTTCAAAAAGAAAAAGGTTTGAACTTCGAAAAGAAAAAGATTTGAACATCGAAGCAAAATAAAAATTCGATTTTTATATATTAAATGGCGAAATAAAAATTCAATTTTTATATATGTAGTGGCTACAGCAACGAAGATGTTAAAAATGAGATAACGAAGAAGATTTCTATCAAAGAAGAGCCGTGAAGTTAGGATAGCTTAAGGTGAGAATTTCTCACCTTTCAATTTATTTTCTAGTTATATATATATATATATATATATATATATATATATACTAGGATGCAGACGGTGTTTAGTAGCACCCGACACAATCGTCCACAGACCATGGACTTGTTTGTTTGATTGCAAAAATTGGTTAGGTGATTTGATTTGAAATTGAATTATTTGGTGAAATTGAATTGTTTGGGGAAATGAATTGATTTGATTGATGTGTGAATGGCGTGGGCCTTCACTAGACCGGGGATAAGGCTAGGCCTCATCCTGTTTCTAGTATCGTGCCGTTATGCCGCCGAAATTTTTCTAAAATATGTTAGAAAAATAAAAATATAATTTTTTTGAATAAATGAACCGAATAGAATATTCATAGGTTGAATAAAATGTTTTAGCGTTAAAAATATAATTTTTAACGTGAATGTGAATAAATAAATATTCATTTACAAACCGGACGGTTTGTTTATGTACACCTATTTGAAGGACATTGATTGGGACGATAAATTTTACACATCGCCCAACTGCACAAATAAAATATGTGTTTGATTGTTTGAAACCGCACACGGGTGTTAGGATGAAATTTGAAGTTCACTCATCCTGATTGATTAAATATGTCGATCGATCGATTGACAGGCTGTTATAAGCGTTAGATATCTATATTTGATGCTTATACAGTGTAGTGCACTTTGGTTGATGGTTGATTATTTTTCAATGCTATTATATACATGTGATGTATGAAAATCCATATAATTAACGTTATATGGAAATTGATTGGGCCTCATTCCAATTTGAAAAATAAAGAATAATATAAAATAAAGGTTCATATGTTGACAGTACTCATCCATTGAGATTGGTCATGTGTTGAACGAAATATTTTGATAATAACAACTATTTTGAAAAATAAATATTTGAAATAGAATATTTAAAAATAGAAATTTATGAAGCCGTGTTGATTAGATTGACGCCATTTTGACGTGAACGATATTTATATCGATTTTATTCATTTCGAAATGAATTGAATTGAAAACGATTTCGAAATGAATTGAATTGAAAACGATTTCGAAATGAAATGAATTGAAAACGATTTCGAAATGAAATGAATTGAAAACGATTTCGAAATGAAATGAATTGAAAACGATTTCGAAATGAAATGAATTGAAAACGATTTCGAAATGAAATGAATTGAAAACGATTTCGAAATGAAATGAATTGAAAACGATTTCGAAATGAAATGAATTGAAAACGATTTTGAAATGAATTGAATTAAAAACGAATTCGAATTGAATTGAAAACGAATTCAAATTGAATTGAAATCGAATTGAAATGAATTCAAATTGAATTGAAATTTGAATTGAATAAAAATGAATTTTAAAACGAATTTATAAAGAAGAATTCAATTCTGATTTGAATTGAAATGGAAGTTGAAAATGTATTTGAAACGAATTCAAAACTATTTATATAATTCGTTTTAAATAGAAATCGACGAAATATATATTATATATATTTTATATATAATATAATGGCCTGAATAGAACGCGCCGCGCCGCGGCAGTTCGTGAGTTTCGACCATTTATTTCAAACGAACAAAACGGGAGATCCGACCGTCGAATTCTCCTAAAACCGGAACCGTTGGGTTCGTATCGAAAAGAGCTTTCTAACGAATATTAGAAATTAGAAATCTAACGGTTGGATTTGGAATTATGTCCAAATCAAATTTGAAAAAGGTCGATGTAAGTGCAGTTCGATGGCCATTGATGGAAATCGACTGTACGGGCCTTGATAAAATTATTAAAAATAGTAATAATTTGTGTAAAATCATAAGAAATGATTTAGAAAGGATTGGGAGGGAAAACTCCATATTTGAGAAGATAAAAATAGTTTTTTATCGAAATGAACTAGTTTTGAACTAGAAATATAATTCTATTTATTTTTAAATAAATAAATTGAATTTGAAAAGGGTTTTAAAAATAACCAGAATTTCCAATGATTGCATTGGAGTGGATTTGAATCGAAATTGTCTTCGGAATATTTCGATGTTGGAATTCGTGATTGTACAGATGTTGTTATGGAAATTTGAAAGATATTTATATCGTTATTTCCAATACGACATTTGTTAATCGTAGAATTTGATATTGAATCTAAGCCGATATATTTTCTATTTAGAGCCTTATATTGAATATAAAATGTGATTTGGGTTTGTCGTGAATGGTGTCTTCACTAACACTGTTCTTGAACCCAGTTGAGAAAAGATTAAATCTTTTTATTTAGATTTAATGAAGTGTACCAATTAAATGATATTTAATTGGAATTGAATTGGTATTGATTTTTGGGTTTATCGTGAACAGTGTTTTAAATAACACTTGTTCTTTAATCCGATAATTAATGGAATGATTTTTGGGTTTATCGTGAACAGTGTTTTAAATAACACTTGTTCTTTAATCCGATAATTAATGGAATGTGATTTTGGGTTTATCGTGAACCGTGTTTTAAATGACACTGATTCTTTAACCCAGTCGAAGATTAAAACTAAGTGGAGTTTTAATGAATCTTTAATTAGATTGAAATGATCGAGAATGGAGTACCACCAGTTTTGCTCCAGGCGTTAGTTAAATCTTTAATTAGATTTGAACGTGAAATGGTAATTGAATTTACCGATAACACCGTGGTGTTTGATATGAAGTATTACCAGTTTTACTTCATGGGATGAATAGGTTGGGATTGGGAAATTAAAACCAATGATTACTTCGGTAAGGTTCGCTAATTTCGACTAGTTGAATCGAAATTCAAAAGTAGATTAAAGAATAAATTCAAGGAATTTATCTTTGATAAAATTAATGGGAACCTTTCCCTATGAACTTGAAATTTAGAAACTAACTGTCGGTTAGCCAAGCAGAATGGTTTTCTGGATATTGATCTGATGTTGGTTTCGGCCTTCGGGGTTAATATTTGGGAAATTATTCTCTTGATTAATTTACGGTTAGTGACTGATGAATTGGAATGAGGCGTATGTTGTGTTTGTGTAACACTTATTTAAAATATACGCGAGTTATTCGGAAAGACCGGGTTTATCCCATTCTGAATAACTGACACGACGATAAGTCGAAGATGAAGACGGTGGTCGAAGACCGGAAGTCTTCACGTTGTTTGGGTGATTACTGATGATCTTGATTGGGCTGTACACCCAAGAAGATGGAAACAGTTGGTGATTGTCCAGACGTACTTGGAGATCGAAGGATATGCGGGGTACTAGGTGCCTCCGGTTTCGTTCAGACCCAGAACGGACTTGTGAATGGACTGTGTGTCTGACATTGGATTTTAGTCTGTGTGATTGATCTCTATTAAATATATATCTGTTTGGCGGCGGAGAATTTATTCCCTTGCTTAACGCCCTTCTCTAAGACGTACGAGCTCAGGGGTTATATATTGATGGATATCAAACGCATGGAGTAAATTGCCTGTGTGGCATACCTAAGTGGCAATTGATCGAGGCTTCTGTTGAAAAGCAAAGTCTTGTGGTTGATGATCGAAGCACGACCTTTGTGGCGTAGCTTTGTTTAACGTTTACTTCGCGAGTTTCACACCCGGTATGAACCAAAAACGGGAGACGGACCTCAGGAGGGCCTGCGTTTCCTCCTAGCTAGAAGTGGCGTCAGTGGTTTTACACGCCCTGACGAGTTTGACTTATGTGGTTGTTGCTGTTGCGAGGCGCCTCGGTTAGATCGGACGATCCGGGTCCGATGGAGTCATTAGTTGGCTCGCTTACGCCCCAAAGGGCGGCGAAACGCAGTGTTCAGGATTTAAGTTTAATCCACATCGGTGGACCGGCCCTGACGATCCAAGGGTCGATGCGTTCTGATCCTGAGACTCGGGCTAGGCAGTCTCGAATCGGTAGAGGACTATCTTTTGCCTCGGTTCATAGACGGAAATCCAATTTCCAAATACGTGACATTTGCGGTTTTATTTGTAGAGCCTAGTATGGCGACATGATATATGGTACCCATGCCGCCTATGATCGATACTTATGATTTGAAGTTGTTTTATACACTATGCACTTATAATAGTATCAAACGATTTGTTTTAACCGTATCAAGCATTCTTTGGCTGTTATAAGCGAAAACCCTATCCTCGGCTGCGTTGCATTGTGTGATGGGACCTGGGTCTTATAACAGCTTCATTTTTCTTTATTTAGCATTGAGCTGTTTGTTTTATGCACTGGTATTCTTGGGAGGAAACCCGTTCCGTATTATACGGCGTGGTCCCTTGATTTATCTAACTTTAAAAATAAAGATTAACTGTTTTTAGTTCTCACACCAGTCACATGACTGACCTGGAGTTTATTGTTTTAACCTAAACTCTGGGTGCCCTTATTTTGACACGGGCAGCTAGTAGTTTCGGTTTTGCAGATTTATATTCACAGGATCCTGGTTTACAGCTGAAACGATATCCGGAAAGCTTTGTATCCGTATATCTACTTCTAGTTGTGTATTGTATTATTTTCCGCTGCGATGTATTTAAATGTAATTTAAATATCTGATATTTCTGTGTAATATTTATTTGTTTATACTCTGTATATTCTTGTAATCTGATGGATTGTTGTAATATACAATGAAATGTTCTTCCGTATGCGTTCTGTTGTGGCTTGTTCTCGAACTATCCGACGCTTTCGTTTACGGGGAAGTTACGTGTTTTCACAGTTGGTATCAGAGCTTTGGTTTACAAAGCTAGAGAACAAGACACATTAGAACCTTACGAAAGAATTCATCAGATATTGGATTAGTAATATCCAATGAGGATGACTCGTTAGAGATGGGATCAGTAGTATCCCAGAACGAGTGTGAAGAGTATATTTTCCAAATGAAAACAATTTTGTTTAGAAAATTCAAACCATTTTATACGTAATTGAATATTTATTTATTTTAAATATGGATAGTCCAGTATATAAAGAATTTGCATATACGCCTTGCAAACGTATATTCAAAGTTTTAATATATTGGATAGATATAGCATCACACTCTAGTCGCCCGAAGATGATATTGATGATAGCGATCGCATCATCAACATTTCTGTTCGAGTTTCGAAGGTGTGATTTTCTATATATTTCCATTAGACTGGTGTGAGAACCAAAACTAATATAGCTAGAACTCATTGTTGTGATTTGGCATCAAAACATGATTTTCTTTATATGTATCAAAGTTATGAATTTCAAATGTTAATTCACTAATTGATTGATGTTTGTGTTGTTTGTTTAATAGTTTGATAATTTTGAACCATTATGCCTAACTGAACCGAATATTGAATTATCTTGAAAATTAGTCGCATTTGCTTGCATATACCTATACTTACATTGAACAGGTCATAGCAAGGAGGCTAGAGCAGAGAATAAAATTTGTTTGCCCGACAAGTAGGTACATGTTTACTACATAATTTACTGTTTTGTTTGGGTGATGATGATTTTATGAGCCTATTGGCTAGCCGCTTGGCTTTTTCTTTTTCTTTTTGAGATCTGAAGGACCGGGGAAGCTATTTGAAATTCCCCGATGCTCCCGGTGCAGGGGAGGTTATGGCGAAATTTTTCAAAAATTTAGGGTGTTAGCCAAATTTTTGAAAATTTGAAAATTCTCAGAAACTGAAAAGTTGGAGAATGGAAGCCAGATCGAACGTAGAGTTGATTAATCAAACCACTTTCGACTTTGTTCCCTTTCGGGGACGAAAAGTTTTAAGTGGGGGAGATTGTAATAACCCGGAAAATCTGGGCCAGTTTAAAATTTTTATTTTGGCAATTTTAGCGAATTTTGATTATTTAAAATGAAATATTTTAAATAATATCGACGAGAAATTTTATTTTGAATATATTAGAACGTATATATTATATACGTCGTCGTTGGAATATAAATAATTATATATAATTATAAATAGAATTGAAAATGGCGCGGTAGTTCGATAATTCGATTTCAAACTTCAATTGAATGTACCGGGTGCAAAACAATCCGGACTTTAGTGAAACCAAAAACATTAGGATCTAATTGGTAATATCTTTCTAACGAATCCGACCAATCAAAATTTGATAGCGGGAATCAAAAGATATGTCCAGTTGAAAATTCCGAAAAGTCGCTATGGAATTCAGACCCTTAAAAATGGACATTTTGCAAACGACCTCGGATTTCGACGAAACCACTTTTGTTGGATCCGCAGTGTCAAATTATTGCTAGGTTTCAAATTTCATAATTTTTCGAATCAATATGTGAGCGTGGCGAAGGAAAACGCGTTTGACCAGTTTTAGTTGATTTTAATCGACTGGAAAATGGACATTTTTCAAACGATCTCAGAATTCGACGAAACTAGTTTTGTTAGGACCGTATCGTCAATACAAAGCTAGAAAATATTTTTCGAGAATTTTTCTAGTTAGTATGTGACCCCGGTAATTTGAAATGTACGCTTAAAATTCAATATAGTGATTTAAATGTAAATTTAACGGAAACTGATTCAAACGATCGAATCAACCTGCGATACATATCCCATTGTGTTCGGAATGGGGGTGAAACGCTATGGACGACAGGCGGTGGGCCTCGTTTAGAGGTCATATGTAAAAGTCAATATTTTGGTAATTAAAATAATTAAAATAAAAAGAAACATCATTTCTCTCTCCCCCCTTAAAACCTTCTGCGCCCCCCCCCCCTTTTCATAAATCGATTATACAGAAAGAAAAAAAAAGGGAGGGCAACGACGGAGACCCGCCGCCACCGATGGAGCGCGCCACCGCGTTCGAAGCCCCCCCAACCACCGCCACCTCGAAGCGACACCCTTCCCCGTCCATCGAAGTGCGACAGCACCCCCCCTGTTTCAGAAATCACGACGAAACACCCCCAATCCGCCACTGCACCCATCCTACTCCTCCTGCCGCCGACATCGACGCCCCCCCTAGAAGCCAGCTCCGACGAAGACGACGCCCCCCCCTTTCTTCGAGATACAGTAAGTTTTTTTTTTACTTTATTTTATTTTTATTTTAATCTGAAAATTTCGATTTTAGAATTTAAAACTGATTTCGATTTTAAAAGATTTAAAACTGATTTCGATTTTAAAAGATTTAAAACTGATTTCGATTTTAAAATATTTAAAACTGATTTCGATTTTAAAAGATTTAAAACCGATTTCGATTTTAAAAGATTTAAAACTGATTTCGATTTTAAAAGATTTAAAACTGATTTCGATTTTAAAAGATTTAAAACAGATTTCGATTTTAAAATATTTAAAACTGATTTCGATTTTAAAAAGAAATTGATTAGAAAAAGATTTAATTCTGATTTTAGAAAAAGATTTAATTCTGATAAAAGAAAAAGGTTTGAACTTCAAAAAGAAAAAGGTTTGAACTTCAAAAAGAAAAAGGTTTGAACTTCAAAAAGAAAAAGGTTTGAACTTCGAAAAGAAAAAGATTTGAACATCGAAGCAAAATAAAAATTCGATTTTTATATATTAAATGGCGAAATAAAAATTCGATTTTTATATATGTAGTGGCTACAGCAACGAAGATGTTAAAAATGAGATAACGAAGAAGATTTCTATCAAAGAAGAGCCGTGAAGTTAGGATAGCTTAAGGTGAGAATTTCTCACCTTTCAATTTATTTTCTAGTTATATATATATATATATATATATATATATACTAGGATGCAGACGGTGTTTAGTAGCACCCGACACAATCGTCCACAGACCATGGACTTGTTTGTTTGATTGCAAAAATTGGTTAGGTGATTTGATTTGAAATTGAATTATTTGGTGAAATTGAATTGTTTGGGGAAATGAATTGATTTGATTGATGTGTGAATGGCGTGGGCCTTCACTAGACCAGGGATAAGGCTAGGCCTTGTCCCGTTTCTAGTATCGTGCCGTTATGCCACCGAAATTTTTCTAAAATATGTTAGAAAAATAAAAATATCATTTTATTGAATAAATGAACCAAATAGAATATTCATAGGTTGAATAAAATGTTTTAGCGTTAAAAATATAATTTTTAACGTGAATGTGAATAAATAAATATTCATTTACAAACCGGACGGTTTGTTTATGTACACCTATTTGAAGGACATTGATTGGGACGATAAATTTTACACATCGCCCAACTGCACAAATAAAATATGTGTTTGATTGTTTGAAACCCCACACGGGTGTTAGGATGAAATTTGAAGTTCACTCATCCTGATTGATTAAATATGTCAATCGATCGATTGACAGGCTGTTATAAGCGTTAGATATCTATATTTGATGCTTATACAGTGTAGTGCACTTTGGTTGATGGTTGGTTATTTTTCAATGCTATTATATACATGTGATGTATGAAAATCCATATAATTAACGTTATATGGTAATTGATTGGGCCTCATTCCAATTTGAAAAATAAAGAATAATATAAAATAAAGGTTCATGTGTTGACAGTACTCATCCATTGAGATTGGTCATGTGTTGAACGAAATATTTTGATAATAACAACTATTTTGAAAAAGAAATATTTGAAATAGAATATTTAAAAATAGAAATTTATGAAGCCGTGTTGATTACATTGACGCCATTTTGACGTGAACGATATTTATATCGATTTTATTCATTTCGAAATGAAATGAATTGAAAACGATTTCGAAATGAAATGAATTGAAAACGATTTCGAAATGAAATGAATTGAAAACGATTTCGAAATGAAATGAAATGAATTGAAAACGATTTCGAAATGAAATGAATTGAAAACGATTTGGAAATGAATTGAATTAAAAACGAATTCGAATTGAATTGAAAACGAATTCAAATTGAATTGAAATCGAATTGAAATGAATTCAAATTGAATTGAAATTTGAATTGAATAAAAATGAATTTTAAAACGAATTTATAAAGAAGAATTCAATTCTGATTTGAATTGAAATGGAAGTTGAAAATGTTTTTGAAACGAATTCAAAACTATTTATATAATTCGTTTTAAATAGAAATCGACGAAATATATATTATATATATATTATATATAATATAATGGCCTGAATAGAACGCGCCGCGCCGCGGCAGTTCGTGAGTTTCGACCATTTATTTCAAACGAACAAAACGGGAGATCTGACCGTCGGATTCTCCTAAAACCGGAACCGTTGGGTTCGTATCGAAAAGAGCTTTCTAACGAATATTAGAAATTAGAAATCTAACGGTTGGATTTGGAATTATGTCCAAATCAAATTTGAAAAAGGTCGCTGTAAGTGCAGTTCGATGGCCATTGATGGAAATCGACTGTACGGGCCTTGATAAAATTATTAAAAATAGTAATAATTTGTGTAAAATCATAAGAAATGATTTAGAAAGGATTGGGAGGGAAAACTCCATATTTGAAAAGATAAAAATAGATTTTTATCGAAATGAACTAGTTTTGAACTAGAAATATAATTCTATTTATTTTTAAATAAATAAATTGAATTTGAAAAGGGTTTTAAAAATAACCAGAATTTCCAATGATTGCATTGGAGTGGATTTGAATCGAAATTGTCTTCGGAATATTTCGATGTTGGAATTCGTGATTATACAGATGTTGTTATGGAAATTTGAAAGATATTTATATCGTTATTTCCAATACGACATTTGTTAATCGTAGAATTTGATATTGAATCTAAGCCGATATATTTTTTATTCAGAGCCTTATATTGAATATAAAATGTGATTTGGGTTTGTCGTGAATGGTGTCTTCACTAACACTGTTCTTGAACCCAGTTGAGAAAAGATTAAATCTTTTTATTTAGATTTAATGAAGTGTACCAATTAAATGATATTTAATTGGAATTGAATTGGTATTGATTTTTGGGTTTATCGTGAACAGTGTTTTAAATAACACTTGTTCTTTAATCCGATAATTAATGGAATGATTTTTGGGTTTATCGTGAACAGTGTTTTAAATAACACTTGTTCTTTAATCCGATAATTAATGGAATGTGATTTTGGGTTTATCGTGAACCGTGTTTTAAATGACACTGATTCTTTAACCCAGTCGAAGATTAAAACTAAGTGGAGTTTTAATGAATCTTTAATTAGATTGAAATGATCGAGAATGGAGTACCACCAGTTTTGCTCCAGGCGTTAGTTAAATCTTTAATTAGATTTGAACGTGAAATGGTAATTGAATTTACCGATAACACCGTGGTGTTTGATATGAAGTATTACCAGTTTTACTTCATGGGATGAATAGGTTGGGATTGGGAAATTAAAACCAATGATTACTTCGGTAAGGTTCGCTAATTCCGACTAGTTGAATCGAAATTCAAAAGTAGATTAAAGAATATAGTCAAGGAATTTATCTTTGATAAAATTAATGGGAACCTTTCCCTATGAACGTGAAATTTAGAAACTAACTGTCGGTTAGCCAAGCAGAATGGTTTTCTGGATATTGATCTGATGTTGGTTTCGGCCTTCGGGGTTAATATTTGGGAAATTATTCTCTTGATTAATTTACGGTTAGTGACTGATGAATTGGAATGAGGCGTATGTTGTGTTTGTGTAACACTTATTTAAAATATACGCGAGTTATTCGGAAAGACCGGGTTTATCCCATTCTGAATAACTGACACGACGATAAGTCGAAGATGAAGACGGTGGTCGAAGACCGGAAGTCTTCACGTTGTTTGGGTGATTACTGATGATCTTGATTGGGCTGTACACCCAAGAAGATGGAAACAGTTGGTGATTGTCCAGACGTACTTGGAGATCGAAGGATATGCGGGGTACTAGGTGCCTCCGGTTTCGTTCAGACCCAGAACGGACTTGTGAATGGACTGTGTGTCTGACATTGGATTTTAGTCTGTGTGATTGATCTCTATTAAATATATATCTGTTTGGCGGCGGAGAATTTATTCTCTTGCCTAACGCCCTTCTCTGAGACGTATGAGCTCAGGGGTTATATATTGATGGATATCAAACGCATGGAGTGAATTTCCTGTGTGGCATACCTAAGTGGCAATTGATCGAGGCTTCTGTTGAAAAGCAAAGTCTTGTGGTTGATGATCGAAGCACGGCCTTTGTGGCGTAGCTTTGTGTAACGTTTACTTCGCGAGTTTCACACCCGGTATGAACCAAAAATGGGAGACGGACCTCAGGGAGGGCCTGCGTTTCCTCCTAGCTAGAAGTGGCGTCAGTGGTTTTACACGCCCTGACGAGTTTGACTTATGTGGTTGTTGCTGTTGCGAGGCGCCTCGGTTAGATCGGACGATCCGGGTCCGATGGAGTCATTAGTTGGCTCGCTTACGCCCCAAAGGGCGGCGAAACGCAGTGTTCAGGATTTAAGTTTAATCCACATCGGTGGACCGGCCCTGACGATCCAAGGGTCGATGCGTTCTGATCCTGAGACTCGGGCTAGGAAGTCTCGAATCGGTAGAGGACTATCTTTTGCCTCGGTTCATAGACGGAAATCCAATTTCCAAATACGTGACATTTGCGGTTTTATTTGTAGAGCCTAGTATGGCGACATGATATATGGTACCCATGCCGCCTATGATTGATACTTATGATTTGAAGTTGTTTTATACACTATGCACTTATAATAGTATCAAACGATTTGTTTTAACCGTATCAAGCATTCTTTGGCTGTTATAAGGGAAAACCCTATCCTCGGCTGCGTTGCATTGTGTGATGGGACCTGGGTCTTATAACAGCTTCATTTTTCTTTATTTAGCATTGCGCTGTTTGTTTTATGCACTGGTATTCTTGGGAGGAAACCCGTTCCGTGTTATACGGCGTGGTCCCTTGATTTACCTAACTTTAAAAATAAAGATTAACTGTTTTTAGTTCTCACACTAGTCACATGACTGACCTGGAGTTTATTGTTTTAACCTAAACTCTGGGTGCCCTTATTTTGACACGGGCAGCTAGTAGTTTCGGTTTTGCAGATTTATATTCACAGGATCCTGGTTTACAGCTGGAATGATATCCGGAAAGCTTTGTATCCGTATATCTACTTCTAGTTGTGTATTGTATTATTTTCCGCTGCGACGTATTTAAATGTAATTTAAATCTCTGATATTTCTGTGTAATATTTATTTGTTTATACTCTATATATTCTTGTAATCTGATGCATTGTTGTAATATACAATGAAATCTTCTTCCGTATGCGTTCTGTTGTGGCTTGTTCTCGAACTATCCGACGCTTTCCTTTACGGGGAAGTTACGGGTTTTCACAGTTTGATTTTTCGGATTCGTTGGAAAGATATCATCAATTAGATTCAATACCAAATTCTACGATTAACAAATGTCGTATTGGAAATAACGATATAAATATCTTTCAAATTTCCATAACAACATCTGTATAATCACGAATTCCAACATCGAAATATTCCGAAGACAATTTCGATTCAAATCCACTCCAATGCAATCATTGGAAATTCTGGTTATTTTTAAAACCCTTTTCAAATTCAATTTATTTATTTAAAAATAAATAGAATTATATTTCTAGTTCAAAACTAGTTCATTTCGATAAAAATCTATTTTTATCTTTTCAAATATGGAGTTTTCCCTCCCAATCCTTTCTAAATCATTTCTTATGATTTTACACAAATTATTACTATTTCTAATAATTTTATCAAGGCCCGTACAGTCGATTTCCATCAATGGCCATCGAACTGCACTTACAACGACCTTTTTCAAATTTGATTTGGACATAATTCCAAATCCAACCATTAGATTTCTAATTTCTAATATTCGTTAGAAAGCTCTTTTCGATACGAACCCAACGGTTCCGGTTTTAGGACAATCCGACGGTCGGATCTCCCGTTTTGTTCGTTTGAAATAAATGGTCGAAACTCACGAACTACCGCGGCGCGGCGCGTTCTATTCAGGCCATTATATTATATATAAAATATATATAATATATATTTCGTCGATTTCTATTTAAAACGAATTATATAAATAGTTTTGAATTCGTTTCAAAAATATTTTCAACTTCCATTTCAATTCAAATCAGAATTGAATTCTTCTTTATAAATTCGTTTTAAAATTCATTTTTATTCAATTCAAATTTCAATTCAATTTGAATTCATTTCAATTCGATTTCAATTCAATTTGAATTCGTTTTCAATTCAATTCGAATTCGTTTTTAATTCAATTCATTTCGAATTCGTTTTCAATTCATTTCATTTCGAAATCGTTTTCAATTCATTTCATTTCGAAATCGTTTTCAATTCATTTCATTTCGAAATCGTTTTCAATTCATTTCATTTCGAAATCGTTTTCAATTCATTTCATTTCGAAATCGTTTTCAATTCATTTCATTTCGAAATCATTTTCAATTCATTTCATTTCGAAATCGTTTTCAATTCAATTCATTTCGAAATCGTTTTCAATTCAATTCATTTCGAAATGAATAAAATCGATATAAATATCGTTCACGTCAAAATGGCGTCAATCTAATCAACATGGCTTCATAAATTTCTATTCAGAGCCTTATATTGAATATCAAATGTGAGCGTGGCGAAGGAAAACGCGTTTGACCAGTTTCAGTTGATTTTAATCGACTGGAAAATGGCCATTTTTCAAACGATCTCAGAATTCGACGAAACTAGTTTTGTTAGGACCGTATCGTCAATACAAAGCTAGCAAATATTTTTCGAGAATTTTTCTAGTTAGTATGTGACCCCGGTAGTTTGAAATGTACGCTTAAAATTCAATATAGTGATTTAAATGTAAATTTAACGGAAACTGATTCAAACGATCGAATCAACCTGCGATACATATCCCATTATGTTCGGAATGGGGGTGAAACGCTATGGACGACAGGCGGTGGGCCTCGTTTAGAGGTCATATGTAAAAGTCAATATTTTGGTAATTAAAATAATTAAAATAAAAAGAAACATCATTTCTCTCTCCCCCCTTAAAACCTTCTGGCCCCCCCCACCCCCCTTTTTCATAAATTGATTATACAGAAAGAAAAAAAAAAGGGAGGGCAACGACGGAGACCCGCCGCCACCGATGGAGCGCGCCACCGCGTTCGAAGCCCCCCCAACCACCGCCACCTCGAAGCGACACCCTTCCCCGTCCATCGAAGTGCGACAGCACCCCCCTGTTTCAGAAATCACGACGAAACACCCCCAATCCGCCACCACACCCATCCTGCTCCTCCTCCTGCCGCCGACATCGACGCCCCCACCCAAGACAAGGTAATAAGTGATGATCGTCCAAACGTACTTGGAGATCGACAAGATATGCGAGGACCTCTCTCCTGTATTGGACATACGGGCGAGGAATAAGATGCCTCTGGTTTCATTCAGACCCAGAACGGACTTGTAAATGGATGCTATGTCTGACGTTGTATTCCTTTATACTGTATCCGTTGATCTCTGCTAAATATATATCTGTTTGGTGGCGGAGAATTTATTCTCTTGCTTAACACCCTTCTCTAAGACATACGAGCTTAGAGGTTATACATCGGTGGAAATCAGTGGTACAGTATGGATTGACAGTGTGGCATGCTTAGATGCATGAATCAAGGCTTTTGTTGAAAAGCAGAGTCTTGTGGTTGATGATCAAAGCACAACTTTAATTAGCGTAGCTTTGTGTAGCGTTAATTTGCGATCTTCACACCCCGGTATGAACCAAAAATGGGATGAAGGACCGCAGGGAGGGCAGGAAAATGTATTGTTCAAGAATAACTAATCCACAAACGTAAGTGTGGACCGACCCTGCCGCTCCCAGAGCTCACCTTAGTCTGAGTCCTGAGGCATGGGCTAGAGTATCTCGAATTTGCTAAGGAAAATCTCTTGCCTTGGTTCATGATGGAAATTCAATTTCTAATACGACATCGTGCAGTTTTAATTGTAAAACTAGTATGACGACATAATATATGGTACCTATGTCGTCTATGATTGATACATTTATATTTGAAGTTGATTTTGACACTATGCACTTATAGTAATATCAAAATGATTTTTTTTAAAACATATTAAGCATGTTTGGCTATTATAAGATAAAACTATATCCTCCTGTTTGCGTTGCATTGCGTGATGGGACCTGAGTCTCATAATAGCTTCATTTTTCAAAAAGCACTGCGTTGTTTATAAACTGTTTGTCTATGATATTCTTGGGGGTACACCCATTCCATGTTATACGGCGTGGTCCCTTGATTTATCCAACTTTAGAATAAAGTTTATAACTGTTTTAGTTCTCACACCAGTCCCATGACCGACTCAGAGTTTATAGTTCTACCTAAATTCAGGGTGCACATATTTTCCACACGGGCAACTAATAGTTTTGGTTTTCATAGATATTTCTTTTCACAGGATCCTGGATTACAGCTGAGGCTATATTCAGAAAGCTTTGTATCCGTATATTTCTTTCAGTTGTGTTAGTTGATGTATTTTCTGCTGTTTTGTTATTTAAATCTCTGATATTATTTTTTCGCTATATAATATTTATTCATACTCTGTAATATTCTTGTACTCTGATGTAATATTGTTGTAATAGCAATGAAATGTTCTATTATTTTTGTTCTGATGCATCGTGTTATCAAGGCAATCCGGGCTTTCTCGTATGTAACGAACTGGAATTTTCGACTCCTAAAATCAACACAAAACTACCATGTTGACTATCCAGACATCGGAAAATAACTGATCATTAATAGAAAGAAGTTAGAGGGTGAGAATAAATGAGATAGAAAATTAGAATAGAAGAAGAAGAAGATCACCACAAAACAAAATCAGAGTAATACGAATCTCACAGCGGAACGAATAAGTATAATATATAACATAACTTTGCAATCTAACAATATTTATATACAATAACCTTTTCAGAGTACAACACTTACACACAGTGGAAATAACAATAGCTATATAATCCTGATGCCTCCTGCTTCAAGCTCCTCCAAGTATATCTGTAAAGACCTGAACTACTTGACTGCCCATACAAATTTGGGCACCCAAGAGTTTAGGGAAAACAAAACAAAATAAACTCTGGGTTAGTCATGGGACTGGTGTGAGTAAACTCAAATCATTTGGTTTAACTTTTCAAAATCCCTTTCAAAAGAAAGATAATCGTAAGACCAATCCACATAAATACACGGACGGTTTTTACCTTACGATAATTTAAAACATTTTAAAACTATACTTTTCTGATATTATACTAATGTCTAATCACAAGTAAATAACAATCTAGCAGAACGCTTGCATCTCACGTTCCACATATATAGTATACAAACAAAAAAACCACGGACTCTTATTGGAGATTGGATTCCGACTATGACAAGGTATGGGACCACTTGCCGATAGTGTATCTCTAGAGGCGAATACACTGGGTTCAAAAAGAACATCTTGCAACCCGGCCCACACATGACCGACCATTCATTTCGCTTGAGTGTATCGAATGTATATCACCAACGGTTGGGAGCTACCCACCGTTTCCCGAAAAGGGACAGCATCGGAAATAGATGAAAGAATGAAATGGATTTTCTCTTGATAGGTGGTATACACCCTAATGGGAGCGACCTACATGGCCATGCTGCCTGCCCGATTTCTGTCATTTCCCGGTTGATAAGGCTTGAAATCATTATGTATCTTTTGGAACACCTGATCGCCATTCACTTTGAATGCCACATTATAATACTCGCCAAATCACAAATTGATTCCCCCAAAAATACCATGGGTAATAAGCTAAGAGAAACGAATTCCTCCGCCACCAAACGTAAGTACGTTTGAAGAGATCAACTGATATACACGTAAATGTATATATTTTATCCGCTTATTTATCTAGTTTTCTATTTAAAATAATTAATATTGTGCATTTATAGTTGTGTTTTCAGATTGTTGACAAGAATCAAGGTTTAGAGCATTTGATGAATAAAGCATGAAGAATTTGCTGAAAAAGAGTGATGTTAAAATTACTAAAGCTTGAAGAGTTTAAAGCTTGAAGAATGGTTGCAAATAGAGTTCAGCTGGGTAGATTTGGCTCACTAAAGACTCATATTGTGTTCACATTGGCTCAATTGCAAACCATTTCACTCATGTAGCGTTCACATTAGCTCCTTTGCAAGGCTTCTCATTCATGCACTGCACGTGTTCACACTGGCTCACTTACAAGGCCTCTTACTCTACAACCCCGTTCACACTAGCTTATGTGTTATTTGGGCTAATTCTTTTGTCCCTCATTGTGGAATTTGCCAAGTAGTCTTTGTCATATCAGCTATAAATACCTTGTATCTCATTCATGTAGAAACACACTTAGTTTTATTCTGTAATCCTTTTCTTGGAATAAAACTCTTCTTTCTCTCTTATATTTATTTTTTTAGTGCATTTTATTTATGTCGTTTATTTTCTTTTTATTTTCTTCTTCTTTAGCTATGTCTAGCTAATCCCCTTTGATTAGGGGGTGATGACACTAATAGATATGATTCGATATGAATCACATAGCCAAAGGATGAGGACTTTATATATGTAGATCTAGATCTGTTCAAGGGTTAGATCTGAACCTTCATATTCTGTGTCGTTTAAGAGCTATGCTCCTTCACAGGGTATATTCGTGTTCGGTCTAACAATTATCAGATTTAGATCTAATTTTAGGATTTTAGAAATTAATTAGTGAATCTATCCTGATAGTCTATGGTTGTAGAGCTGAGCTCCTGCATATGCTATGCTTGTCGTTATTTACATATTTGTTTCTAAAAACCTATTATCGTTGATTCATGTTTGTGACAGAAACATGTATTAGGTCTGGTTAATCTTTTGGCTATTGATGATTATGAATCTGATCTATGTCATTCTCCACTAATTGCTTTCACTTATTGTTAAAACTATCTTTTATTTAATTTCTGCTATTTTCTTTGTTTTCAACCAATCAAAAGTTAGGGATAACTTGATTGGATTTATTAATAAAATAATTTGGTCCCAGAGTTCGACACCCTCTACAACGATCCTTGTGTTTAGGAAAGACGAACGAATTTTACTGTTGTTTACAATAGTATAATTTGTTCACAAACAAATTTTGGCGCCGTTGCCGGGGACCAAAATAATTTTTGTTTTTAAATCCTTCGGGTTATAATTTTCTTTTTCTTAATATAAAAAGAAACACAAAAAAATATTTTTATTTTGTTTTGTTCCCTTTTGTTTTCTAGCATAGATTAAAAAAAATCTTGTTGGTTGATTTGGTATTTGATTTGTGATACCGTATATCTACCAAATAAGAAAAAAAATATCTTGCCTTTTGTTTTGTTTCCTTTCTTTGTTGCTTTCCTTCTTTCTTGACATCTCTCCATAATTTTTTTTCCTTTTTACAATTTTTATAAATTAAAAAAAAAAACAATTTTTTTTTTGATTTTCTTTCCTTCTCTTCTATTTCTCTTCCTCCTTGCAATTGTTTCACAAATTGATTTCTTTCCAAGTTTCTAAAAAATAAAATTTTGCCAATTTTTCTAATTAATGTCCATTCAATTTCTTTCCATCTATTTCTATCCTAATCTTTCATTTACTTCTTTCCGATTTTTCTTCTACACAATCTCTTCTCTCTCTTCTATTTTGACAACAATAAAAAAAATTCATTTTTTTATTTATTTCTTTCCACTTTTATTTGCATCTTGCATCTTCCTTTCAACATTTCCATATAAAAAATTTCAACTGTTCTAACAATTCCTTTCTTTTAATTCTTTTCCTTTTCTTTCAAATTTCTTTCCACCTTTCCACACCTCTACTTTTACAACAATTTTAATTAATCAAAAAAAACTTGCAAATTTAGTTTGATCTCTTTCCTTTTCTACTTTCTTTTCTATTCATTACCATTCTTTCTTCATTTATTTCTTTCCCTTTCTTTCATTAATTTCGTTCCAACTTTTTCCAAATTCTTTCCCCTCTTTTCCATTATTTCTTTCCAAATTTCTACAATCTCTTTCTATTTTTCAGCAATTCTCAAAAAAAGAAAAAAATTGCTTTTATTACAATTCCTTTCCTTTCTTTTATTTAATTTCTTTCCAAACTTCTCTACTTTCCAATATTCCTTGTATAAATACATTCCTTTTTCCCAAAAAAAAAAAAATCCTTTTTCAATTCTTTTCCAATTTTCTTTCTTCTGTTCTACATATACCCATCCTCTCCAACCTCTTCATCACAAATAATAGTCACCACAACCACTTCTCAAACCAATACCCCATCCTCTTCCTTTGTTTTTTCTTCTTCTCATAGTTTATAGTTCTCCCTGTTCCCTTTTAAAAAAAAATCCTTTTCTCTTCTTTGAATTTTGTAAGTTGGTTCTAGCTTTCTTTTCCCAAATCCTTTTTTTAAAAAAAAAAATTTGTTTTCTTTGTTTGTTATATATTTTCTTGTGTTTCTTAAAAAAAAGGAAGAAAGAGATTTCATCTCATTGTTTAATTTTTTTTATTTAGCCTTAGTTTTCTTTTGTTTTTGTTTTAGTGCCATTTCAGTTTTCCTTCCAAAAAAAAGTCAAAAAAGAGAGAGAGAACTCAAACAAAGGCCAAAGCAGAAAGAATTCAAGGCTCAAGCAAACAAATCAAGGAATCGAAGTCAAGCAAAGAAATCAATTCAAAGGCCAACGAGAAGTGAAGAGTTCAGCCAAGTGATTTGCAAGCAGATTTGATTGGAGCGGTTGCACACCAAGTGGGGTGTGAACGCGCTAGCGCGACTCAACTGCACTGGACGGACTGCCGATCAAGGTGAGTATTTTCTAACTCTACAGGGATTACTGCTGCAAAGAAAAGTATATAGAAATCGCTTGTAAAAATCTTCTGCAGGAGATTGGCTTGCTTGTAAAAAAAAATTATTTCTGCAATTTCCTATTCTGTGACTGTTCTGAGACTGTTCATTCTGTGACTGAATATTTTGCCTGTTGATGTGTGGTTTAAAATTTTAAAACGAATGTGGGATTAATTGAAAAGTTTATTTTTGAAATCGAACCGAAGATTCCCCAAAAGCTCATAGGACAAAATATTCATTAAATTGACAATTAGGATTGATACTCTCTGAGGTGTCTAAGGAACGGTAGAGTCTCGAACTCAAACAGGTTCTTAAACCTTCAGTTGTGTTTCTACGGTGATTCGTGGCACATTGATAACCCCTGTCCGGACCTGGCCTAGACTTGTATTCATATAATCCGAAGTTGTTAATTTTAACATATTTTTTAAAAAAGAGCTTTCTTGAAAATGTCTCAATTCCCTTATTCCTACGGATTTTACGACAGTTGTGAAAATCAATATAATCCATATACTTTTACACCAAATTCATATGGATATTTTAATAACAACTATTGTACAAGTAATTTGGACTGTACACCACCAAATTTTCAAAATTTTCAGGATAATCCCGATTGTACATCATCAAATTTTCGAAATGATGATCAACCCTCTATTCTTGAAACACATGTTGAATTTTTACTTGAAATGAGCATACAACAAAATGAAGAAATAAATGAATTGTGTAATTTATACATGTGCAACAATTCAAGTGAAAGCTTTCAAAATAATCAAAATTCGATTTCACCTCCAAATTCAAATGATTCTGATTATAACCCTTGTCAATTCAATTTTGAACTCCAAAATGAATTTCAAATTCGAAATGGAAATGTAAATCACTTTTCAAATGACTTTGGCAATGGGAATAATTTCAATTATGGTGCTACTGAAAACTTTTGTTCTCAACAATTTCAAATTGAAAACTCTCGTGTAAATAACTATAAATTTGATTTTGTTGAGCAAACGAATGAAATTGACGACTACTTGAAGTTTCGTGAGAAACAAAATCAAATCCAAATGTGTGACAAATCGAACAATAATCCACCTTTGCCCACAATTAATGATTTTCAACTGACAACTTTTGAAATCGATGAAAATCTCAATGAAGTTGTTGAAAGCTCTGTGATTGATTTGAATTTAAATTCTCTTGAAAACAAAGACGTCAACCTTCGATTTGGCCTTCCTTTCTCAAATTTTGAAAATTTTGAAAATTTAGCAACTTTAGATTGTCAACTTGAAAGAAATGACGATGTGGGTAACAACTGTTTAGGTGAGGATGACTTTGATGAGCGAAAACTTCTTGAATCGATTGACGATAATGTTGTTGGGACTGAAATTGAAACTAAATCATTTGAAAACTTTGAAATTCTTGAGGTTGGACATAATGACAATTTTTCTAAAACTGTTGAAACCCCTTGTGCCTTGATCGTTTCAACTGAATCTCACTTTGATCACTTGTTTTTCAATGATAAATTTCTGCAGTATATGAACTCTTTTTGGAATAACACGGTTTTTGAGAAAACACGATTTCGAAATTTACTGAAAATTCACTTGTTTGGTTTTAACTTTAGGTTTATGAATGAACCTTTAGTCAACAAAATTTCCAATATCAAAGCAAAACAGAACAATATTTCTCAAAACCATTGTGGAGGTGAAAATGCTGCACACGTCTCTCAATTTATACATCATCTGAACAAATCAAACTTTGTTTTTGAAACTTTTACTAAACCCCAGCTCGATGATCTCTCTTTAGTTGCTACAGAAATTCAATTTGATTTTAGGATCAATTGTAAGCTCAAAATTTTAAAATTTGCAACTTAAACTTTTGAAAAAACAAAATTTGTTTCTCCAAATCTGAAACGAGATATAAAATTCTTTATGATTTGGTTTTCTGTGCTTCAGCTGTGTCTCATAATCTTGATGAGGCTGGTCCATTATGGACCGGTTCATCTATTCGATGACTGCGTATTTTCTGCAAGTGTACCCGGTAAGCCGTTCTGACCCACTTATTTTATTTCCCTTTCACTAAGATATGTCTGATTAACGACTGTGAGGACACAGTCACACTCAAGTGTGGGGGGGAATTTACATTACATCAGCAATCAAATTTTATGAACTAGGTCATTCATTGAACAAGGATTAACTTAAACTCATAAATAACACCTTGGTTCTTGTTCGATAAGTTGAATTGTTGGGTGATGGGAATGAACATTATTTATTCATTGAGTCGTAATGTGTCTTTTTAAGATGCTAGCTTGAGACTGTGCAGACGTTAGTCGTGTTCTGGAGTAAGCGTGTCAACCCTTGTTATACGTGTTAGAATGTGCAAGTAAAAATAATAAAAAAAAATGATTTCGCACCTCTATTTGTTGGATTTTCTGAGTTCGTTTTCATGCATAATATTTTCTTTTCCACTCAAATTTTCAAAATCGTAAGTTCTAAAATCCACTTGGCCCAATTAAGGAGAAATGACTCATTGTAGCATTCTTCTTCGATACCCCACATTATTCAAACCCAAGTTTTAGTCGATTTACATCCATGTTTCGACAAGTTTATCTTATATTGGTGTACTCAAGAACCTTTGTTTAAAGGTCAAAAACGTCACTTTTTATACCAATATTACACCACCCACTCCGTACTTGTTTTAAGGTAGGATAACCATATACCACATCTTATTTTATATGGGTTATCTATCTTACGAAACTTTGCTTATCATTCCTTTCAGCTTTTTGTATAACATCAATCCAGACTTGTGTGTTGAATTAAGGTTATAGAAGTAGAGTAACTAGGGCACAAAACTTTCCTTTCTTGAAGTGCTGGTAGTAGAGGAGGTATCAAATGAAATAATGTACGATATCATTCCATTCCATCTCCATTCATCATTCATCATGAAAAAAAAAGGAGAAAAGAAAAAAAATGAAATAAAGAGAGAGTCTCTCTGAATAAAATAGTCATTCATCATTCTTGACTATAAAGCATTCAATTCCATTCCATCCACATCCATCATACCGTACTTAGAAGCGAGGATTGTAGTTGAGGAGATGAAAGGAAACAAAATGTCCATATGTGCCTTAGTATTACTTTATCTTTTGTAGCTTGAAATTCAGCTAATACACTTGCCCTCTTATCTAGAATATTTTTAGAACTTACAAAATTTTCCTACATCTATGCATAACTCATATCCAATACATTACAGTTACATTGGTGCGAAATCATTCCAAAAAAAAAGGAATAAAGAAATGATTGGGTGCACGTTGTCGATGTGTAGAACTTTGGTTGACACTACGCTCTTAACCTTCAAGACATTTACAGTGTTATCAAGGAATTACGATTCAGCTTGAAAAATTTTGTTCATTTTTGCACTAATTATGGGACGGACAATTTGGGGCTAAACCGTTATTATTGAAGTTAGGTTAAATCCTTGGAATGTGAAAGACCTTAAATATATTGTTTGATTAATCCACGTACATAAGACGCTTTGGATTTTGTGGGTAGTATCCGCTGAAAACCCTCACGAGACAACACTCGTCCTACTGGGGACACCCAGAGGTTTAACGGCTTGTTGCATACGCTAAATGCAATCGTGTTTCCTACGAAAGTGTGACATATCTTAGTTTAGTTTATTCGAGGACGAATAAAAAGATAAGTGTGGGGGTATTTGATATACACGTAAATGTGTATATTTTATCCGCTTATTTATCTAGTTTTCTATTTAAAATAATTAATATTGTGCATTTATAGCTGTGTTTTCAGATTGTTGACAAGAATCATGGTATAGAGCATTTGATGAATAAAGCATGAAGAATTTGCTGAAAAAGAGTGATGTTAAAATTACTAAAGCTTGAAGAGTTTAAAGCTTGAAGAATGGTTGCAAATAGAGTTCGGTTGGGTAGATTTGGCTCACTAAAGACTCATATTGTGTTCACATTGGCTCAATTGAAAACCATTTCACTCATGTAGCGTTCACATTAGCTCCTTTGCAAGGCTTCTCATTCATGCACTGCACGCGTTCACACTGGCTCACCTACAAGGCCTCTTACTCTACAACCCCGTTCACACTAGCTTATGTGTTATTTGGGCTAATTCTTCAGTCCCACATTGTGGAATTTGCCAAGTAGTCTTTGTCATATCAGCTATAAATACCTTGTATCTCATTCATGTAGAAACACACTTAGTTTTATTCTGTAATCCTTTTCTTGAAATAAAACTCTTCTTTCTCTCTTCTATTTATTTTTTTAGTGCATTTTATTTATGTCGTTTATTTTCTTTTTATTTTCTTCTTCTTTAGCTATGTCTAGCTAATCCCCTTTGATTAGGGGGTGATGACGCTAATAGATATGATTCGATATGAATCACATAGCCAAAGGATGATGACTTTATATATGTAGATCTAGATCTGTTCAAGGGTTAGATCTGAACCTTCATATTTTGTGTCGTTTAAGAGCTATGCTCCTTCACAGGGTATATTCGTGTTCGGTCTAGCAATTATCAGATTTAGATCTAATTTTAGGATTTTAGAAATTAATTAGTGAATCTATCCTGATAGTCTATGGTTGTAGAGCTGAGCTCCTGCATATGTTATGCTTGTCGTTATTTACATATTTGTTTTTAAAAACCTATTATCGTTGATTCATGTTTTTGACAGAAACATGTATTAGATCTGGTTAATCTTTTGGCTATTGATGATTATGAATCTGATCTATGTCATTATCCCCTAATTGCTTTCACTTATTGTTAAAACTCTCTTTTATTTAATTTCTGCTATTTTCTTTGTTTTCAACCAATCAAAAGTTAGGGATAACTTGATTGGATTTATTAATAAAATAGTTTGGTCCCAGAGTTCGACACCCTCTACAACGATCCTTGTTGTTTAGGAAAGACGAACGAATTTTACTATTGTTTACTATAGTATAATTTGTTCGCAAACATCAACTTACGCGATCTGTTAGATATACTTTGTCAGACATTCGTCCATTCACGTTGTCCTAGGACTGGACAAACTGAAGGCACTATTCTGTAAACAGGAAAGCCCTTTCATAACTCCGTCTTCAATTATTTTCATCATATTTGATTGCAACGCTAACGTCCATACAGAGTGGTTTTCAGATAATGAATCTGTTCCCGGTCTCTCCGTATTGACGACGGAAAAATGGTCAAAAACTTCGATAGTCGGTGATTTAACCATCCAAGAAAAACATGTGTGCAAACAATGATATTATTTCCAGATGGAAAATCTATTGATCCACCATCATTCCACATTTATCTCTTTAGATTAAATTATCATTAATTTATCCATTTACCCATTTCTATATATTCGTAAATTCTTATTTCTAGATTTAGATAATATACTTTATTGATCTTTGGACACATTTCCGTATTTGCTCCATTCCTTATTTTCTTTATTAGAAAACATTTCTAATTCTTATTTGGAAAACATTTCCAAAAATCCTTCATTTTATTTAAACAAATGTTTGAATAAAACATCACTAAGCCAATTCAAACCATTACACTGATTAACTAAATTCACTTAACTAACCTTCACTATCGAACCTTACCCATCCCTTAGTTAAAAACGAAGTCAATCAAGTTGGGGTATAATTACCTCTCAGATCTTAACTGAACAACATTTCTAACCTCGAAATAGACAAAGTTCACCCTTTTAATTCTTTTAACCCACTTCCTTATGTAACTCAGATTCTATTTACGAGTCCACTTCTTTTACCAAAATCATTTGATTATAACAATGGTGTTGTAATCCCATACTTCCGAAATAAAATAACTTTAATATAACTCTTCCTTATTAATTTAGGTAAATAAACAAATAACTAATTTATTAATGAATAAATAAATCTTGGTTTTAAAATGGAAAGTAATTGGTACTTTCCCTAATTCGATATAATCAAATTTCAACTTATAATTCTCCCTCGAATAATCTCTATTCGGTAACTCCCCTTTCGAATAGCTAATTCGATTATCTCTCTTCGAATAACTATATTCGATAATCTCTCTTTCGAATAAACTATATTTGATACTCTTCCTTTCGGATAACTTATATTCGATTAACTCTCTTCTTCGAATAACTTATATTCGATTAACTCTCTTCTTCGAATAAATTATATTCGACTAACTCTCTTCTTCGAATAACTTATATTCGGTTAACTCTCTTCTTCGAATAAATTATATTCGATTAACTCTCATCTTCGAATAACTTATAATCGATTAACTCTCTTCTTCGAATAACTTATATTCGATTAACTCACTTCTTCGAATAACTTATATTCGATTAACTCTCTTCTTCGAATAAATTATTTGATTATCAAATATCGGTTTTCAACCGAATATTCATTATCTAGTTAAATCCTGATTTATTCAATATATAATTTCTTCAAATAATTTATTTTTAAAACATCTAGCTTCGTTGAATTCTAATTACAAATCTTTATGGATTTTATTTAATCCCTTTTAACATTTCGAGTATCGAAATGGATTTCATCATTCCCTTTTCAAAACAACTCCAAATTTCCCATTTTGTTTACCATTGAATTTGAAATCTCAATTATCCACTGATAAGTATATTTTAGTTAATTTATAAACATTGTTTATAAATCACAACACTTGTTTTCCTTATTTAACAAGTTATTTATTTCTAACTATTTGAAATCCCATCTCTATTTAACTTCTGTTTCAAAAACCCAGTTTCCTTTACAAATGTTTTTATTTCTAAAATCTTTACTTAATTCCATTTTTCACGTTAAATGTGAATAATATCCCTTTTATTCAATCTCTTTAGTTTGACTTCGTATTTTAGAACAATATCCAAATTCCAACTTCTATTTATAGATTTATTTATATGAAATCTTTTTTTTTTTTACTAACACTTAAATCTCATTTAAAATTTCCTTTATAAATGCTGAGTTCACATTCTATTTAAAATATCGGTGTTAAAAACGATCTCTACTTCTCTATAGAAGTTCAGACTTATGCATTCCATTTATCAAAAGATAAATATTCTTTCTAATTTATAAACATCGTTTTTAAATTTATTTGCTCAATTTATCTGTTAAAACAGATTTCTATTTAGAATCTACTTTGAAACCATTTCCTCGTTGTTCTATCATATCTTCTCAATTCACTTTTATAATTCTATTTATTTCCCCAAATAATTTCTTTTATAATTCAATTTGATTTTCGAAATATTTCCATTCAATTCTATTTGTTTTCCTAAATATTGTATTTACTCCATAAAGCTCTTTATTTACTTCTTATTACTTTAATTTAGTATTTTAACCAAATCGGTCTTTCAAACTTCCATATAACTTTTGTTAACTTCATACATAAGTCTTTTATTTAATTTTCAAATATCTCCTTTTAATCAGTCCATTTGATTTTATAAAATTCCAAATTCCCATATCCACTTCATACATTTCTTTTTATAAGATACTTTGATTTTATAGGAATATTTTTATTTCAATATACACTATAAAATTTTCCTTTTTATATAATATCCTTTGGTTTTATATAAATATTTTATTTCAAATTATAGCTTGAAATTTCCCTTTTCACACTCCAGTATTTACTTTGGTATTTAAAAGTACCAAATAACAATGATAAAACACACATAATCAACAACAGATTGTAAATCACATTATATATCACAATATATGAAAAACAGTAAAATAAATGTTGAGAAACCCGGTTGGGTCCCTCCGACCTGTTTCCCTACATCACAGATGTTAATCAACATAAATAACAAGAATATGAAATATTCTGATAACAGAATCAATATTCAATTAATGATTTGTATATATATCGTTATCGATATTTTCAACCAAACAACCATCACACAAAAATCAATCAATATTTATAAATTCCGAAAACACGTTAAAAAAATAAACTAATCAGAGTTAGTGAGATTTACTCACCTTGGACGATCATCGTTAAATAATGATAACCAGTCGATGGGTTCGTTCAGACGTTTTATTCTGTCAATAATTCCAACGAACTCCAGATCATTCCAAACTGATTCCACTGTGTAGCCCTTGTCCATACAATCCTAATGGATCAAGTTTCGATGAATTCTAATCATGTATGGAAAACTTATAAACTTAACAAGTTTTATATACTTTCGATCATTAACAATTTAATTAAACGATTAATTTATAATGTAATTAACCTTTTAAATTCATAATCCTTCTCCAATTCATACGTTGTTTCATCTGTGGACACTGATCCGGCCAATTTGTTTTGTTTCCATCTTCTAAAATCCACCTATCTCAGCCTGGCAATTAAAAACTAAATTTACCAGTTCATATAACACTTTAAATAGATTTAAATTTAATACTTAAGTTATTGGCTTTACCTAAAATTTTCTTGTCTATCCAACCAAATTATATTTTGATCCGTTCCCTGATACACCTTTTTTTATTCATTGGCCCAACAACAACCTAGCCACTATCATTTCTCCTTGCCAGATCCAACTTCGGTTGCTCAAAAAAATGGACTCCTAGAAATAGAAAAAAAACCAATTCCTTCGACTTCTACACCTCAATTTAAATCGGAAGCAAAACAACCCCTCATCGTTGCATCAAAACTCTTCCCTGGATGAGATCGAACAAAATTCCAGCGAACGCCTCAATGATTTTATCGAACCAACATGTTATGCAAAACCCCAAATCTTCCCCTGACGATGCTACACTCTCCCCTGAATCCAACGATAGTGTCCGGTTTGCAAGATGATGCGCACTTTTGGGTTTCCAGATGAAACACCCCACCTCCGTTAGGGTCACTCTCAAAGGGAATGCCCTAATTTTGGTGGAGGTTTACAAGTATAAGTCACAGATATACAAGACAGATATAAGAACACATATTTGTAAACAGCGGAAAATCAACAACTTTTATTTCATAAAAGCAAATACGTGTTACAAAACATCACCGTGATTGTCTTACATCCTTTCCAAAAACATAACATAACATTTTCATAATCTGTCTTGAGTACATTATTTAAAGAAGCATAAATAAAACATAGATAAACTGCAAAAGCCCCATAGTGGATTGTCTAAAGCCATAGTTCAAAACAGGAAAGTCCAAGCAATACATTTCTCTTCTTCAAGCTGGATGTTAAGGTTGGTCAAGCTGCTGTGTTCCCTCCCTGTGGACCTGGGGGGGGGGGGGGGGGCGGAAGAAAAGAAGACGAAAGAAAAGTAGAGTCAGACATAAAGCCTGAGTAAGTCTAGTACTATTTTGTCTATGAATAAAGAACTGGGTATGATAAGTATAAACAAGAAGTGGGCAAGCACTATAAACTTGGTTAAGTTGTCTAGGGTCGAATATACTATCGTACCCCATGTTAATCTCTGAACCCATATAAACTAGTTTCCAATTGGCACCCCATATCAGGGTGATGTGATCCATTCAATGATGATCGGCTCCTACTCGCATAGTTACATGTGTCTTACGGCCCCCGATGTTGTAGTTACCTATGCTGGTCCCACCATGGGGTGTATCAAGTCCCATGGTGGCGGCCCGACACAACCTTAGAGTGCACAGGTATGCTACTGGTGTCCAGTGCCTTATTTTTCTGCGCCGGAGTGTGTGCACGCCCGCACCCCATTAGAACCTACACTGCTACACCACCGCCGTCGCTTTGACCTCTTACAATCAGCCCAGTAATCGTGCCCCACCCTGCCTAGTTTCAGGGTATCCTGATACACCTTCTAGGGTTACTGCTGAAAAGGGTCCCCCGTTACTAGGTTTTCTATCTCTAGCCAACATGCTAAGTTGGTTAAGTGTTTCCTAACCTAACCCCCACCAGTCCGTTTAGTTTAGCATGTTCCATTTTGATTAAGTCTTTAGTTCACTTAATCCTAACAATCCTGACTCAGCCTTAATTGTCTTATTAAGGCCCTGACCTCTCACATTAGACAGGTATTGTTGTGGCTGCCTGTTGCCGGTTGGTTCCGGGCAGTCTTACGCCACAACTCAGTCTAACCTCGGGTCCTTATTGGGCTCCATGTTTAACCTCCCACATTGGATAGGTATTGTTGTGACTACTGGACAGCCGGGCGGTTCCAGGCAGGTTTACATCACAACTCAATCCAACCTCGGGTTAAACACATCGTATTTTCTACATTTACATATCTTGTCATTCTTCTTTATTTCTTATATGTAAATATTTGCGGCCCATTATTAAGTTAATGGTGTAAAGGTTACACCAATCATGGGCCCAACCCATACTTGAATTTGGGCCCTTCTATTTTATATTTTCATTCATTAATTAATTTTAACCCAACGTTATTTTCCCCCGTTTTACACGTCCGTTTATATATATATATATTGGGCTTAGCCTTTTAAAGCCCAATTTAGCCATGCGAAAAGGGGAGGCTTGAAGCGTGATTACATACACAAAAAGGGGAAGGTGAGCGTATGAACTTGCAATATGACGTTGGAAATACAAAATAGAAACTGGTGTACTTGCATAGTAGTGACATATACTTTGGTCATAAAGCATAGGTGACATGAATCAAAGCATGTGAACTTGTAGTTGAGATAAGAGTCTAAATTGGGTATCATTATTGACACATAGTCATAACTACAACATGAACCTATGCATAATGTCAAACATAAGCATGGCATAAATATTTCTAACATAAGCATGGCATAATGTCAAACATAAGCATGGCATAAATATTTCTAACATAAGCATGGCATAATGTCAAACATAAGCATGGCATAAATATTTCTAACATGAAATCATGATTCTTACTTTAGTCATGTAAACTTGCAAAAAGGGATTTTGAATCTAATCCTAACTATGTACCACATATGTCATCATATAATTCTTGTAAACAAGATAGACTTAATCATGGATTTCAATTATGCCAAATATCATTCATAGCCTAGCCATATTCATAAGTTTGCAAATAGGTTTTCTAGTACAAAAGCATGGCTTAATACATGATGCCAAATTCTCAACATAATTTCATATGGATTATAATAACCCAAACTTATTCCAATTACTTACAAAATGATTTATGCACAAAAATATACATCATGATGGCATAGTAGCAAAGCCCCAAACTTGCATGTATTTAAATCAATCAACTACATACATGTAGCTTCAACATGGATTACATAATTTGCGAATATTCCAAACGTATACTTGCATAGAACTACCGCATGTAGTTCTTTATAATTGAATAACATAATCCAAACGTATATAAATTGATAAGAACGCACAAATATGAATTACTTTATTGCCACAATTCAAGCATACAAACCAACACAATTATTTGTTCATACCAAAGTAATACTCTACTTACAATGGTGTGGCGAATTCTCCAATTTAGGGGTTTGGAGACGCAAATTCCTTTGTTGAATTGATTTGTTTAGGTTGCTTTAAGCTTTAGAATTTTCCTCTTAATCCTCTCTCCAATTTGGTGGCTACTCCTAGTCGTTCCTTAGCAACATGGCGGCTTTGTTCTTATTTTTGAATGAATAGATTAGGGTTTGTCTAGGGTTGTTTATATAGAGGTTAGGAACTGATTAGGACCATTGATGTTGCTTGGATTGATCGTAGCCATTCATCCTAAGGAGAGACCAATTAGAGCCTGCCACCTAGCCCTAATGACAAAGCAGACCGCAGAAAAACGACCAACATAGCATAGGCCAGCCGGGTTAGACTGGGCTCGACCTGGCTCTGGACCAGGTCGACATGCCTGTCGACAGCCCTGTCGACAGCCCTGTCGACCTGGTTAGACCAGGTCGACAGCCCAGTCGACTTGGGTGCGTCAGGCGGCGTTTTTCCATCCTGGCCCATTGGGCCCCATATTCGAATTTAAATTTGAATTAGAAACTTCCGGAGGCCATATCTTCTTCATACGGACTCCGTTTTTCGAAAACTCGGACTCTATTTCGCGTATTTTTCCGAGACGAACGCAATGGCGTATACCGTTTCCCTTAGTTCTTTGATTTCCAATTAATTATACTTTAATTTGTTAATTTCACAGTTATAGAATTCGCGGGTGTTACATTCTCCCCCACTTAAAAGGATTTCGTCCCCGAAATCTTCAAGTTAGGAGGAATGTATATCCTAACATCCAATCATCCATCTACTCATCCATCAAACACAAGCATCCATTGTCCTTAAAATATTTCTAATGCTTCATGATCATATGCGAAGTGTGTGTGTACATGTACTTATCTAATGCAAAATCAGGCGGTCTACTGATTCAGTTGACCTCCTTAATGCGAATTATGTAAGTGCCATGAATCCATTATGTATGCAAATTTTCCTATTCTTGATTCTACATGAGTGCACAACCATTCAATACAAATGAAACATCCATATGACAACACATTAAAGTTCAACCATATACGAATGCAAACATATATGCATATGCAATATGAAGTGACTGAGCCGATCTAAAACCTAGATTGTGTGTGTATATGCAACCACGAGCAACCACTAGCAATCACTTGCAACCACTTGCAACCATCATCCATAACATGTTTCAACTACATGTTTCCATCCAAAAGGTTTCTACCTAAAAGATAGATAAAAGCGCAACTTAAGGAAAAAGAAAGATCAAGAATGTACCCTCGAAAAGAAAAGGGTAGGCAGTGCGTATTCTAGCTTCAGTTTCCCAAGTCGCGTCTCCCTCGGCGTCGCTCCACTGAACTTTGATGAGCTTGACTTCGCGGTTGCGTAGCTTCTTCACTTCCGTTCCTAAGATGCGGGTTGGAACCTTTCTTATGGTTGCTTCGCGTTCCACTTCGGCCTCTTCGAGGATATTTGGCTCTACCACTTCAGCAGACTCATGTAGACATTTTCGGAGATGTGAAACGTGAAAAACGTTGTGGACTCCAGCCAACTTCTCGGGTAGCTCTAATCTATAGGCCATTTTCCCAATTTTCTCGATAATAGGGAATGGCCCTACGAACCTTGGTGCTAGTTTTCCTGTGGTTCCAAAACGAACAACGTTCCTTAGCGGTGATACCTTGAGAAAAACTCTGTCTCCAACCTCAAATTCAAGGTCGGTCCTCCTCTTGTCGGCATAGGACTTTTGTCTGTCTTGGGCCGTCTTCATCCTTCTTCGTATTAAGTCTACTTTCTCTGAAGTCTCTCGGATCATGTCTGGTCCAAGTATGAGCTTATCCGTGGACTCCCACCAACAAGTGGGCGATCGGCACGGTCTTACATATAAGGCTTCGAAGGGCGCCATTCCGATGGTTGCTTGATAGCTGTTGTTGTAGGCAAATTCCACCAAAGGAAGGTGGTCTTCCCATGTCCCTCCGAAGTCAAGGACGCATAGTCTTAAGAGGTCTTCCAAAACTCTGTTCACTCTCTCTGTTTGGCCGTCGGTTTGGGGATGCTAGGCTGTGCTTAAGCATAACTGCGTTCCTACTGCTTCTTGCAGACTTCGCCAAAACTCACTGGTGAAGATGGGGTCTCGGTCACTAACAATGCTAGATGGTATTCCATGGAGTCGAACGATTTCCCTGAGGTAAAGTGATGCTAGGGATGAGGCAGTTCTTTTACTTTTGACAGGTAAAAAGTGGGCGCTTTTAGTAAGCCTATCCACTATTACCCAAATGCTAGTGTTGCCTCTCCTAGACCTAGGTAGTCCATCGATGAAGTCCATTGAGATGCTATCCCACTTCCACTGCGGGACCTCCAGAGGATGTAGCAGTCCGCCAGGCTTTTTCTGTTCCGCCTTAACTTATTGGCACACCATATACTTAGAAACGAATTCTACCACGTCCTTTTTCATGCCGTTCCAGAAGAAAGTCCTTTTTATGTCTTTGTACATTTTATCTCCGCCTGGGTGTATCGTCATCTTGGAGTGATGTGCTTCCTCGAGAACCTTCTTTATTAAATCTTTCGTCTGTGGGACGCATAGTCTTCCGTCTCGCCTTAGTAAACCCTTATCGTCAATGGAGTATCTGTTGAGGTGACTTGAAGTCTCACCCCTAATTAGCCTATCAATCATTTCCACAAGCTGAGGGTCTTCGCGTTGTGCTGCCCCTACCGAATCTACTAAAATTGGGCGCACTTCGAGAGATGCTAGCAAGCCTGGTACGAAATCGGAGGAAGGCCTAAAGTCGAAGCTGGCTATAAACTCTAGGCTTTTTCTTTCAACAAACAATGGGCTTAGGGTCAATTTCTTTCGGCTCAACGCGTCTGCCACTACGTTGCCTTTGCCCGGAGTGTAGGAGATTTCGAAATCGTATGAGGCAAGAAACTCCATCCATCTTTGTTGCCTCAAGTTAAGATCTTTCTGCGAGAAAAGATATTTCAACGATTTATGGTCAGTGTAAAGTTCGAACTTCTCACCTAGGAGATAGTGTCGCCAAGACTTGAGTGCAAAGACGATGGCGGCTAACTCAAGATCGTGGGTTGGGTAGTTCTTTTCGTGCACTTTCAACTGCCTCCCGCCATAAGCTACTACCCTTCCTTCTTGCATTAAGACGGCGCCTAGCCCTGTCCCACATGCATCCGTATAAACAGTGAACATCTTGCTCCCATCTGGCAGCGTCAAAACTGGGGCTGTTGTGAGAGCCCTTTTCAGTCGTTGGAAAGCAAACTCGCAATCCAAGTCCCAATTGAACACTAGATTCTTCTTAGTCAATTTCGTGAGCGGAGCTGAGATTTTCGCAAAATCCCTTATGAACTTTCGATAGAAACCCGCTAGTCCAAGAAAGCTTCGGACCTCAGTCGCATTCCTTGGTGTCTTCCAATCCTGTACCGCCACTACCTTAGCAGGGTCCACTGCTAACCCTTGTTTGGATACTATGTGCCCAAGGAACCTCACCTCTTCCCTCCAAAAGTGGCATTTGGAGAATTTGGCTTTTAGTTGATGGACTCGCAAAGTTTCCATGATTGCCCTTAAGTGTTGAGCATGTTCCTCTTCACTCTTTGAGAAGATAAGGATATCATCTACGAAGACTACTACGAATTTGTTGAGGAAATCTCTAAATACCCTACTGATCAGGTCCACGAAGTAAGCAGGTGCATTTGTCAAGCCGAAAGGCATGACAAGCCATTCAAAGAAGCCGTCTGGGGTTCTGAATGCCATTTTATCGATGCTATCTTCAGCCACTCTTAGCTGATGAAAACCGGTTGCTAAATCGAGTTGGGAGAAAACAGACGCTCCTACAAGCTGGTCAAATAAATCGTCAATTCTAGGGAGAGGGTGCCTATTCTTTTTCGTTAGCTTGTTGAGCTCCCTATAGTCAACACATAGACGGAGTGAACCATCCGCCTTTGTAGCGAACACCACTGGAGCGCCCCATTCTGAAATGCTCCTCCTAATGAACCCCTTTTCTAGAAGCTCTTTAATCTGTTTACTGAGCTCTTTCCTTTCTCGTGGAGCCATATGTCTAACGGGCAACGCAACGGGCTTTGCATTATCTACAAGATATATGCGGAAGTCTATTTCCCGCTTCGGAGGCAAGCCCTTCACCTCTTCAAAGACATCCGGATATTCCCGGACCACTCTAACTGATTGCAAATTTTCGACAGAGGCATCTAGCGATTCAAGATAACTAAGCATAACCGCATACGAGGGATTACAAGAAATTTCCAAAGTATTACCGAGCTGGGTTAGGAGCCTAACAACCCTTTTCTCACAATCAAGGATGGCCCCATTACTGGATAGCCAATCCATACCCAAAATCAAACCATAACCCGAAAAGCCCAAAACAAAGGCACTACATTGAAATTCTATGCTTAGAATGGAAATTTTCAATCCCTAACAGATCATAGACAAATGAGCTGGGCCCCCAATTGGGTTTGAAACAATTAAGGGGTCCTCTACCATACTAGTTTTTAGGTGCAGAGATTCTACTAAAGCAGACGAGATAAAGGAGTGTGATGCGCCAGAAACAAATAAAGTGCGAACGGGGTGATCATAAAGATAAACTACACTTTCTACAGAAGTATTTATACCTCGCTGTTGCAGAGGTGGCGCTTCTAGCACATGAACCTGTGCCCCTGGGGTGGATCCAGCCCTCTGACCCTGTCCTCGTTTCTTTGGGCAGTCCTTAGCCCTGTGGCCTGTCTCACCGCAAGAAAAGCACCCACCATTCTCCTTGGCCTTCTTTTTCCGGCAGTCCTTTACTAAGTGCCCCACTTTGCCATAGAAATTGCACTTCCTCTTCTCTTTGTTGCCTTTCCCGCCTTTCTTAAAGTCCGCCTTCTTAGGCTGCAAACCCTCTTTCTTCCCTTGAGAGCTTTCTGCCTTTGTCTCCTTCTTGCCCTTATCCTCTTCATTCAGCAATGCCATTTGCACCAATCTTTCATACGTGGCTCCCATGGGTATATGAGTCATGGCCAAACTGTGTAATGGCTCATTCAATCCTTTGACGAAACGGAGAGCCTTCTTGTACGGGGTGTTGACTAGGTCAAGCCCAAACCTAGCCAGCTCATCGAACTGATTCACATACTCTCTGACTGTCTTGTCCCCTTGTTTAAGAAATAAGAATTTTTCTAACTGCAAACTTCTTTCTGCATCTGAGAGAAATTTGGTCTCAAACCTTGCCCTAAAGTCCTCCCATGTCTCCACTGGTCTTTCAGCATTTGTGACTTCCCACCAGTAGGAAGCCTCGCCCTTCAATAGCCACACTGCCAATTGTACTTTTTGTCTATCTTCTACCTCAAAGATGATGAATAGGTCCTCCGTTTCCTTCAGCCAATTTCTAGCTGCCACGAAGGACTCAGTTCCATGGAAATCCCTTCCTCCCATAGCTTTAAAATCTTTACATATCTTAGCGAAAGTGTTTCCCCGAGGAGGAGGTGGAGGAAAAGGTGCCGCTGCAGCTGGATGATTCCCTGCAGCTGGGGGAGGAGGAACGGTAGGACCTGGCTGAGTGGCCCTTGCTTCTAAGAACCGTCTAAACCAACCAGGTATTGGCACCCCTTCTGGCAAGTTAAGATCTTCAGACATGCTGAAACAAAAAGGATAGATTCAAAACGAAGGATAAGAGATAGTACCTATGGCTTTGGGGAGTGGACTTTGCCTTTTTAAAATAAAATAATATTTTCTTTTAAAAATGCTTCTTTAAATTTCCTTTTTGAAAATAATTTTCAAAACTTTTTATCTTATCTGGTAAACCTATGCTCTGATACCAAGTGAAACACCCCACCTCCGTTAGGGTCACTCTCAAAGGGAATGCCCTAATTTTGGTGGAGGTTTATAAGTATAAGTCACAGATATACAAGACAGATATAAGAACACATATTTGTAAACAGCGGAAAATCAACAACTTTTATTTCATAAAAGCAAATACGTGTTACAAAACATCACCATGATTGTCTTACATCCTTTCCAAAAACATAACATAACATTTTCATAATCTGTCTTGAGTACATTATTTAAAGAAGCATAAATAAAACATAGATAAACTGCAAAAGCCCCATAGTGGATTGTCCAAAGCCATAGTTCAAAACAGGAAAGTCCAAGCAATACATTTCTCTTCTTCAAGCTGGATGTTAAGGTTGGTCAAGCTGTTGTGTTCCCTCCCTGTGGACCTGGGGGGGGGGGGGGGTACGGAAGAAAAGAAGACGAAAGAAAAGTAGAGTCAGACATAAAGCCTGAGTAAGTCTAGTACTATTTTGTCTATGAATAAAGAACTGGGTATGATAAGTATAAACAAGAAGTGGGCAAGCACTATAAACTTGGTTAAGTTGTCTAGGGTTGAATATACTATCGTACCCCATGTTAATCTCTGAACCCATAAAAACTAGTTTCCAATTGGCACCCCATATCAGGGTGATGTGATCCATTCAATGATGATCGGCTCCTACTCGCATAGTTACATGTGTCTTACGGCCCCCGATGTTGTAGTTACCTATGTTGGTCCCACCATGGGGTGTATCAAGTCCCATGGTGGCGGCCCGACACAACCTTAGAGTGCACAGGTATGCTACTGGTGTCCAGTGCCTTATTTTTCTGCGCCGGAGTGTGTGCACGCCCGCACCCCGTTAGAACCTACACTGCTACACCACCGTCGTCGCTTTGACCTCTTACAATCAGCCCAGTAATCGTGCCCCACCCTGCCTAGTTTCAGGGTATCCTGATACACCTTCTAGGGTTACTGCTGAGAAGGGTCCCCCGTTACTAGGTTTTCTATCTCTAGCCAACATGCTAAGTTGGTTAAGTGTTTCCTAACCTAACCCCCACCAGTCCGTTTAGTTTAGCATGTTCCATTTTGATTAAGTCTTTAGTTCACTTAATCCTAACAATCCTGAGTCAGCCTTAATTGTCTTATTAAGGCCCTGACCTCTCACATTAGACAGGTATTGTTGTGGCTGCCTGTTGCCGGTTGGTTCCGGGCAGTCTTACGCCACAACTCAGTCTAACCTCGGGTCCTTATTGGGCTCCATGTTTAACCTCCCACATTGGATAGGTATTGCTGTGACTACTGGACAGCCGGGCGGTTCCGGGCAGGTTTACATCACAACTCAATCCAACCTCGGGTTAAACACATCGTATTTTCTACATTTACATATCTTGTCATTCTTCTTTATTTCTTATATGTAAATATTTGCGGCCCATTATTAAGTTAATGGTGTAAAGGTTACACCAATCATGGGCCCAACCCATACTTGAATTTGGGCCCTTCTATTTTATATTTTCATTCATTAATTAATTTTAACCCAACGTTATTTTCCCCTGTTTTACACGTCCGTTTATATATATATTGGGCTTAGCCTTTTAAAGCCCAATTTAGCCATGCGAAAAGGGGAGGCTTGAAGCGTGATTACATACACAAAAAGGGGAAGGTGAGCGTATGAACTTGCAATATGACGTTGGAAATACAAAATAGAAACTGGTGTACTTGCATAGTAGTGACATATACTTTGGTCATAAAGCATAGGTGACATGAATCAAAGCATGTGAACTTGTAGTTGAGATAATAGTCTAAATTGGGTATCATTATTGACACATAGTCATAACTACAACATGAACTTATGCATAATGTCAAACATAAGCATGGCATAAATATTTCTAACATAAGCATGGCATAATGTCAAACATAAGCATGGCATAAATATTTCTAACATAAGCATGGCATAATGTCAAACATAAGCATGGCATAAATATTTCTAACATAAGCATGGCATAATGTCAAACATAAGCATGGCATAAATATTTCTAACATGAAATCATGATTCTTACTTTAGTCATGTAAACTTGCAAAAAGGGATTTTGAATCTAATCCTAACTATGTACCACATATGTCATCATATAATTCTTGTAAACAAGATAGACTTAATCATGGATTTCAATTATGCCAAATATCATTCATAGCCTAGCCATATTCATAAGTTTGCAAATAGGTTTTCTAGTACAAAAGCATGGCTTAATACATGATGCCAAATTCTCAACATAATTTCATATGGATTATAATAACCCAAACTTTTTCCAATTACTTACAAAATGATTTATGCACAAAAATATACATCATGATGGCATAGTAGCAAAGCCCCAAACTTGCATGTATTTAAATCAATCAACTACATACATGTAGCTTCAACATGGATTACATAATTTGCGAATATTCCAAACATATACTTGCATAGAACTACCGCATGTAGTTCTTTATAATTGAATAACATAATCCAAACGTATATAAATTGATAAGAACGCACAAATATGAATTACTTTATTGCCACAATTCAAGCATACAAACCAACACAATTATTTGTTCATACCAAAGTAATACTCTACTTACAATGGTGTGGCGAATTCTCCAATTTAGGGGTTTGGAGACGCAAATTCCTTCGTTGAATTGATTTGTTTAGGTTGCTTTAAGCTTTAGAATTTTCCTCCTAATCCTCTCTCCAATTTGGTGGCTACTCCTAGTCGTTCCTTAGCAACATGGCGGCTTTGTTCTTATTTTTGAATGAATAGATTAGGGTTTATCTAGGGTTGTTTATATAGAGGTTAGGAACTGATTAGGACCATTGATGTTGCTTGGATTGATCGTAGCCATTCATCCTAAGGAGAGACCAATTAGAGCCTGCCACCTAGCCCTAATGACAAAGCAGACCACAGAAAATCGACCAACATAGCATAGGCCAGCCGGGTTAGACTGGGCTCGACCTGGCTCTGGACCAGGTCGACATGCCTGTCGACAGCCCTGTCGACCTGGTTAGACCAGGTCGACAGCCCAGTCGACCTGGGTGCGTCAGGCGGCGTTTTTCCATCCTGGCCCATTGGGCCCCATATTCGAATTTAAATTTGAATTAGAAACTTCCGGAGGCCATATCTTCTTCATACGGACTCCGTTTTTCGAAAACTCGGACTCTATTTCGCGTATTTTTCCGAGACGAACGCAATGGCGTATCCCGTTTCTCTTAGTTCTTTGATTTCCAATTAATTATACTTTAATTTGTTAATTTCACAGTTATAGAATTCGCGGGGTGTTACACCAGATTGAAGAATATAGCTACGAGTTGTTTGGGAAAAATTAAAGAAAACGAAGCTCCTTCTATAGAGATTTTTGTATTTGTTTTGATTTTGTTTTACTTTGTTTTCCTCCGTGAACCAGAAAAGTTGCGAAGAAGTCACGATGCATTTATAGTATTTGAGTACCGTGCTTGCCAAGGAGTAGGGTACATATAGGATATAGGTTAGCTATTAAATTTAGGTGTAAACTTTATAGAAAAAGGTCTGCGTTTGAAAGGTAAAGCGTACGAAATGTTATGGCCAAGGTAACACATTATATTTTTATATTTTTGTTGTTTTCGGTATACCGTAGTGAGCTGTTGCGTAAAACAATATGGACATTTCAACTTATTCGTTGTTCCTGACATCAAATCCCTCTTTTAACCTTGCTACCATGAAGATTATAATTCTAACATCGGATATACAAGCTTACAAATACAAATATATAGTATCCATACAATGAGTACTTAGATTGTTCCTTGCAGTAATAAATTTTGAGAACATATTCATAGTTGTTTAAGTACATTGATATGGTTTGGGATCCATTTACCTTTCTAGGCACGTTCACATATTTCAACAAAATATAATCTGGTTAACAATTTAGGTGTCAGAAATCTCAACATATGTTTATTCTGGTTCTTAAATGCATGCACGATTACAATTTAGTGAAGTTTGAACGGATATATCATTATAATTGGGGTTTCCCAATTAAAAATATAATTGTATTACAATTACAATTACAATACTTTATGATGGTTCATATATACTTTGAAATAGAATTTATTTTCAAGAAATTTGTACGTAATTAAATTTGTGAATTTCATTTATTGCTGGATTGTAGTCGACAAAAATAAAAATACTGTCATAATAAGCAATGTGCCACGGTCCGGGAAATATAATAATATAGGTCCGTTAACTTATCCTGTGAAACCCCGAACTGCTGATTTAGAGTGTAAAATACTCCAAATAAAAAAGTTGCTTATTTTCCAAAATAAAAATTACAATAAATTTCTAAAAATTTAGCTATGCCTAAAAAAAAATCTTGTCCAAATTTGATTCCGACATTAAATTATAATTAAATATATCGTTATGGCTCATAACCGTTCCATAGCGATTATTTCAAAACTTGATTTGGACATAATTTACAATCTATACGACGAAATCTCGATTTTTCTCTTTCACCAGAAAAATATACTTCACCAGCTCTGAACGTTTCTCGTTTCACAGTGATCCGACTTAAAATGGATTCTATATATTCGTTTAAAGTTCGAATCGCCAAATTATGAACTGTCGCGCTATTTCGGCTCGATTATAATTATAATATAATTTATACGTTCAACTGTCGTTTATATAATATATTCGTTATTATAATTCAACTCTAAACTGAATTATATATTTTAAATTGTCCAATTCACACAATATTGTAAATTCCACTATTTACGACTATTTTAGAAATTAAATATATTATTCTATTATTTATATTAATTAAATATTCAATATTATTTAACTAAATAACCATTAAATTCTCTGAATCACTATTTAAATAATTAAATTAATTAATTATTATATCGTTGAAAATACGGGACATTACATTCTCCCCCCCCTTAAAATAATTTCGTACTCGAAATTGCAAAGGTAGAAAACAAACCCTATTAACTTGTTAAAAATAATTTTTACTTCTTTAATGTAACAACCCGAAAATCTGGGCCAGTTTAAAATTTTTATTTTGGCAATTTTAGTGAATTTTGATTATTTAAAATGAATTATTTTAAATAATATCGACGAGAAATTTATTTTGAATATATTTAGAACGTATATATTATATACATTTTCGTTAGAATATAAATAATTATATATAATTATATAAGGAATTGAAAATGGCGCGGTAGTTCGATAATTCGATTTCAAACTTCAATTGAGCATACCGGGTGCAAAACAATCCGGATTTTAGTGAAACCAAAAACTTAGGATCTAATTGAAGATATCTTTCCAGCGAATCCGAAAAATCAAAATTTCATAGTGGGAATCAAAAGATATGTCCAGTTGAAAATTTTGAATAGTCGCTATGGAATTCAGGCCCTTCAAAAATAGACATTTTGCAAACGACCTCGGATTTCGATGAAACCACTTTTGTTGGATCCGCAGTGTCAAGTTATTGCTAGATTCCAAATTTCATAATTTTTCGAATCAATATGTGAGTGTGGCAAAGGAAAACGTGTTTGACCAGTTTCAGTTGATTTTAATCGGCTGGAAATTGGCCATTTTTCTAACGGTCTCGGAATTCGACGAAACTAGTTTTGTTAGGACCGTATCGTCAATACGAAGCTAGAAAATATTTTCCTGGAATTTTTCTAGTTAGTATGTGACCCAGGTAAATTGAAATGTGCGTTCAAATTCAATATATAGAGTTATATGTTGATTTTGACGAAAACTGATCGAAACGATCGAATCAGCTTACGATACATATCCCATTGTGTTCGGAATGGGGGTAATTAGCTATGGACGATAGTCGGTGGGTCTCGTTTCAAGTTCGAAATAAAAAAGTTGCTTTTTGAAAATTAAATATAATAAAATATATTAATTATAATTAAACCCCTATATCCTTTATCCTCCCCCCCCCCCCCCCCACGTTCTTCATTCAGAAAGAAAATATAAAAAAAAACCTAACTAACGGAGCCGCCGCTCCTGAAGACCACCGCACCACCGGAGTTCGCCACCGCCGCCCCATCGCCGTCGGTCCCTTCCGCCTGCTTCCTCGATCCATGTTCTCCCCCTCAAGTTCGAAGATCCCCCGCCCCACAGCCCTAAAAACGTTGCCTCCAGCAATCGTGGGCTAAGCCTCCGACCGCCACCGACTAGCCAAGCCTCCCCAACCGCCTGCCGCCCCTCCAAATGATGTCGAGCCTCCCCCTTTCCGCCTCCTTCCTCTGTCTCCTACTCCTCTTCTTCCAATTGAAGACCGTGACCCCCAAATGGACAGCCTTCGGTCAGCCCGCCACCGGACAGAGGCGCTGCCACTCCCTTGTCCCACTTCGTGAGCCTATTCAATGTAAGAAAAATCCCAATTTGAATTTTATTTTAAGTGTTAACTATGTATAGCGGATAAAAACTTGATATTTATATATAAATAGCAAATAAAAGAATATGGTTTTATCGTGTGAGAGAAAAAATGTTCCTAGTTTTATAAAAATATATATATATATATATATATATATTTTAGCAAATAAAGCTATGATTTTCAATATGAAAAGATTCGATATTTGCTAAAGAAATATTCGGTTTTTGGTTAAAAAAAATATGATTTTTATATATTGAACATCGAAGTAAAAATGTGATTTATATATATTGAACATCGAAGTAAAAATGTGATTTTTATATATTGAACATCGAAGTAAAAATGTGATTTTTATACATTGAACATCGAAGTAAAAATGTTATTTTTATATATTGAACATCGAAGTAAAAATGTGATTTTTATATATTGAACATCGAAGTAAAAATATGATTTTTATATATTGAACATCAAAGTAAAAATATGATTTTTATATATTGAACATCAAAGTAAAAATATGATCTTTTATATATTGAACATCGAAGTAAAAATGTGATTTTTATATATTGAATAGCGAAGTAAAAGTTCGATTTTTCTATATTGAATAGCGAAGTAAAAAATTCGATTTTTATATATTGAATAGCGAAGTAAAAATGTGATTTTTACATATGTAGAGAAAACGGGCAACGAAGATGATGAAAAGGCGAGAACGATGAAGGTTTCTATAAATGAAGAGTCGTGGTATTAGATAGCTATCGGTGAGAATTTCTCACTCTTCAATTTCTTCTCTAATTATATATATATATACTAGGATGCAGACGGTGTTTAGTAGCACCCGACACCCGTCATCCACAGACCATGGATGGCTTGTTTGTTAAATTGTTTGGTTTTGTAGTTGTTTAGATTATTTGGTTTAAATTGAATTGTTTGGTGAAATAAAATTGTTTTGATTGATGTGTGAATGGCGTGGGCCTTCACTAGACCGGGGATAAGGCTAGGCCTCGTCCTGTTTCTAGTATCGTGCCGTTATGCCGCCGAAATTTTCTAAAATAAGTTAGAAAAATAAAGATAACATTTTATTTAATAAATGAACCGAATAGAATATTCATAGGTTGAATAAAATAGTCTGATCGTTAAAAATATAATTTTAACGTGAATGTGAATAAATAAATATTCATTTACAAACCGGACGGTTTGTTTATGTACACCTATTTGAAGGACATTGATTGGGACGATAAATTTTACACATCGCCCAACTGCACAAATAAAATCTGTGTTTGATTGCTTGAAACCCCACACGGGTATTGGGATGATATTTGACGTACACTAATCCCGATTATTTAGTTGTATGTCGATCGATTGATTGACAGGCTGTTATGAGCGTTGAATATTTATATTTGATGCTTATACAGTGTAGAATGCATGCACTTTGGATGATGGTTGATTATTCATCGTTGTTGATATATACATGTGTTGTAGAAAATCCATATAATTAACATTATATGGTAATTGTTTGGGCCTCATTCCAGTTTTGAAATAGAAATATTTGAAATGAAATATTTGAATAGAAATATTTGAAAAAGAGATATTTGAAGTAGAATATTTGAAAATTGAAATATATGAAGAGGCGTTGATAGATTGACGTCATTTGGACGTGAACGATATTTATATCGATTTTATTCAAATTGAAGTGAATATTAAAGTGAATTGAAATTCGAATTTATTTGAATTGATTTGAAATTCGAAATAAACTGAAAGGGTTCGGAATTCGAATAGAATTGAAATCGTTTTAAATTGAATTCGATGAAATCGTTTTAAAATGAATTCGAATAGAAATGAATTCGAATTGAAATTGAATTGAAAACGAACTGAAATTGAATTAGAAATCAATTTGAATTGAAATCAATTTGAAATGAATTTATATTGGAATATTCAATTTTGATTTGAAATGGAATATGAAGTTGAAACCATTTTGAAAACGAATTTAAAACGATTTATAAAATACGTTTTTAACAGGAAATCGACGAAGTATATATTATATATATTGAATATATAATATAATGGCCTGAATAGAACGCGCCGCGCCGCGGCAGTTCGCGAATTTCGACCATTGACTTCGAACGGACATTACGGGAGATCCGACCGTCGGATTCTCCTAAAACCGGAACCGTTGGGTTCGTATCGAAAAGAACTTTCTAATGAATGTTAGAAATTCAAAATCTAACGGTTGGATTTGGAGATACGTCCAAATCAAATTTGAAAATGGTCGCTGTAAGTGCAGTTCGATGGCCATTGATGGAAATTAACTGTACGGGCCTTGATAAAATTATTAAAAATAGTAATAATTCGTGTAAAATCATAAGAGAAGATTTAGAAAGAATTGGGATGAAATACTCCATATTTATAAAGATAAAAATAGATTTTTATCGAAATGAACTAGTTTTGAACTAGAATTATAATTCTATTTATTTTTAAATAAATAAATTGAATTTGAAATGGTTTTGAAAATGACCAGAATTTCCAAGGATTGCGTTGGAATGGATTTGAATCGAAATTATCTTCGGAATATTTCGATGTTGGAATTCGTGATTGTACAGATGTTGTTATGGAAATTTGAAAGATATATTTATATCGTTATCTCCAATATGACATTTGTTAATCGTAGAATTTGATATTGAATATAAGCCGATATATTTTCTATTCGGAGCCTTGTATTGAATATCAAATGTGATTTGGGTTTGTCGTGAATGGTGTCTTCATTAACACTGTTCTTGAACCCAGTTGAGAAAAGATTAAATCTTTTTATTTAGATTTAATGAAGTGTACCAATTAAATAATATTTAATTGGAATTGAATTGGTATTGATTTTTGGGTTTATCGTGAACAGTGCTTTAAATAACACTTGTTCTTTAACCCGATAATTAATGGAATGTGATTTTGGGTTTTTCGTGAACCGTGTTTTAAATGACACTAATTCTTTAACCCAGTTAAAGATTAAAACTAAGTGGAGTTTTAATGAATCTTTAATTAGATTGAAATGATCAAGAATGGAGTATCACCAGTTTTGCTCCAGGCGATAGTTAAATCTTTAATTAGATTTGAACGTGAAATGGTAATTGAATTTACCGATAATACCGTGGTGTTAGATATGAAGTAGGACCAGTTTTACTTCATGGGATGAATAGGTTGGGATTGGGAAATAAAATAAATGATTACTTCGGTGTGGTTCGCTAATGCCGACTAGTTTGAATTGATATTCAAAAGAAGATTAAAGAATAAATTTAAAAGAATTTATCTTTGATAAAATTAATGAGAACCTTTCCCAAAGAATATTCTGAATTGGAATCAGGCGTATGTTGTGTTGGTGTAACACTTGTTTAATATATACGCGAGTTATTCAGAAAGACCGGGTTTATCCCATTCTGAATCACTGTTTCGACGTGGTGTCGAAGATGAAGACGATGGTCGAAGACCGGAGGTCTTCACGTCGTTTGGGTGATTACTGATGATCTTGATTGGGCTGTACACCCAAGAAGATGGAAATAGTTGGTGATCGTCCAGATGTGCTTGGAGATCGATGGATATGCGGGGTACCAGGTGCCTCCGGTTTCGTTCAGACCCAGAACGGACTTGTAAATGGACTGTGTGTCTGACATTGGATTTTAGTCCGTGTGATTGATCTCTATTAAATATATATTTGTTTGGCGGCGGAGAATTTATTCTTTTGCTTATCTCCCTTCTCTGAGACGTACGAGCTCAGGGTTTTTTTATTGATGGATACCAAACGCATGGAGTGAATTGCCTGTGTGGCATGCCTAAGTGGCAATTGATCGAGCCTTCTGTTGAAAAGCAAAGTCTTGTGGTGATGATCAAAGCACAGCATGTGTGGGACAACTTTGTGTAACGTGAATTCGCGAGCCTCACACCCCGGTTGTGAACCAAAAACGGGAGAGGACCTCAGGGAGGGCATGCGTTTCTTTCTAGATAGGGTGGTGTCAGTGACCTACCAGCCCTGACATTTATATACTTTTCACCTGTGTGGTTGTTGCTGTTGCGAGGCGCCTCGGTTTGATCGGACGATCTGGGTCCGATGGAGTCATTCGTTGGCTCATTTGCGCCCCGAAGGGCGGGGAAACGTAGTGTTCAGGCATTTTAATCCACATTGGTGGACCAACCCTGACGATCCAAGGGTCAGTCGAGCTCTGATCCTGAGACATGGTAGGCTAGATTGTCTCGAATCGGTTGAGGACTATCTTTTGCCTCGGTTCACAGACGGAAGTCCAATTTCCAAATACGCGATTGAGGACTATCTTTTGCCTCGGTTCACAGACGGAAGTCCAATTTCCAAATACGCGACATTGCGATTTTTATTGTATAACCTATATATGGCGACATAGTGGTATGGGCCATTCATGCCGCCTATGATTGATACTTATGATTTGAAGTTGTTTTATACACTATGCACTTATAATAGTATCAAATAATCTGATTTAAGCGTTTCAAGCATTCTTGGCTATTATAAGGTAAAAACCCTATCCCCCGGCTTGCGTTGCATTGTGTGATAGGACCTGGGTCTCATAATAGCTTCATTTATTCTTTATTTAGCATTGCGCTGTTGTTTTATGCACTGGTATTCTTGGGAGGAAACCCGTTCCGTGTTATACGGCGTGGTCCCTTGATTTACCAAACTTTAAAAATAAAGATCAATAACTGTTTTAGTTCTCACACCAGTCACACGACTGACCTGGAGTTTATTGTTTTGGCCTAAACTTTGGGTGCCCCTATTTTGACACGGGCAGCTAGTAGTTTTGGTTTTGCAGATTTATATTCACAGGATCCTGGTTTACAGCTGGAACGATATGCAGAAAGCTTTATATCCGTATATCTCTTTCTAGTTGTGTATTGTATTATTTTCCGCTGCTTGTATTTAAATGTAATTTAAATCTCTGATATTTCTGTGTAATATTCATTTATACTCTGTATATTCTTGTAATCTGATGCATTGTTGTAATATACAATGAAATGTTCTTCCGTCTGCGTTCTGATTTGTCATGTTCTCAAACGATAGGGCGTTTCGAACGGTCTGGGTCGGTTTAGCGATTGATTCGGATCGAGCGAATTTCCTTTTCGTCACAGTTGGTATCAGAGCTTAGGTTTACAAATCTCAGAGAACAAGGCACATTAGAACCGTACGAAAGAATTCATCAGATATTGGATTAGTAATATCCAATTAGAAGGACTCGTTAGAGATGGGATCAGTAGTATCCTTGGACGAGTGTGAAGAGTATATTTTTAAAATGAATTTTTGTTTTGTTTTGGAAAATCTAAATTAGCTATTCGTATTTGATTATTTATTTCATATTGATTAGGACAGTCCAGTATAAAAAGATTTTGCATATACGCCTTGCAAATGTGTATTTGAAGTTTTAATATATTGGATAGATATAGAATCTCATTCTAGTCGCCCGGAGATGATTCTGATGATAGTTCGAACATCGTCAGAATTGGTATTCGTGTTTCGAAGGTGTGATATCTATATATTTCCTATTGACTGGTGTGAGAACCAAAATTAGATAGGGCCTATTGTTGTGATTTGGCATCAAAAATCTGATTTTTGACTATGTATCAAAGTTATGAATTTCAAATGATAATCAACTAATTGATTGATGTTTGGGTTGTTTGTTTATTTGTTTGCTAATTTTTAGCCATTTAGCCTAATTGAATCACATATTGAATTGTATTGAAAATTGGTCGCATTTGTTTGCATATATATGTACTTGCATTGAACAGGTCATACCAAGGAGGCTAGAGCAGAGAATAAAATTTGTTTGCCCGACAAATAGGTACATGTTTACTACATAATTTACTGTTTTTTTTGGGAGATGATGATTTATGAGCCTATTGGCTAGCCGCTTGGCTTTTTCTTTTTCTTTTTGAGATCAGAAGGCCTGTATGGCAATTTCGGGATTTTCCCGTGGCTCCCGGTGTAGGGGAGGTTATGGCGAAATTTTTCGAAAATTTAGGGTGTTAGCCAAATTTTTGAAGAATTTGAAAATTCTCAGAAACTGAAAAGTTGGAGAATGGAAGCCAAATCGAACGTAGAGCTGATTAAGCAAACCACTTTCGACTTTGTTCCTTTTCGGGGACGAAAAGTTTTAAGTGGGGGAGATTGTAACAACCCGAAAATCTGGGCCAGTTTATAATTTTTATTTTGGCAATTTTAGTGAATTTTGATTATTTAAAATGAATTATTTTAAATAATATCGACGAGAAATTTATTTTGAATATATTTAGAACGTATATATTATATACGTTGTCGTTAGAATATAAATAATTATATATAATTATATAAGGAATTGAAAATGGCGCGGTAGTTCGATAATTCGATTTCAAACTTCAATTGAGCATACCGGGTGCAAAACAATCCGGATTTTAGTGAAACCAAAAACATAGGATCTAATTGATGATATCTTTCCAGCGAATCCGAAAAATCAAAATTTCATAGCGGGAATCAAAAGAATGTCCAGTTGAAAATTCTGAATAGTCGCTATGGAATTCAGGCCCTTAAAAAATAGACATTTTGCAAACGACCTCGGATTTCGACGAAACCACTTTTGTTGGATCCGCTGTGTCAAGTTATTGCTAGATTCCAAATTTCATAATTTTTTGAATCAATATGCGAGCGTGGCAAAGGAAAACGCGTTTGACCAGTTTCAGTTGATTTTAATCGACTGGAAATTGGCCATTTTTCTAACGGTCTCGGAATTCGACGAAACTAGTTTTGTTAGGACCATATCGTCAATACGAAGCTAGAAAATATTTTTCTGAAATTTTTCTAGTTAGTATGTGACCCCGTTAAATTGAAATGTGCGTTCAAATTCAATATATAGAGTTATATGTTGATTTTGACGAAAACTGATCGAAACTATCGAATCAGCTTACGATACATATCCCATTGTGTTCGGAATGGGGGTAATTAGCTATGGACGATAGTCGGTGGGTCTCGTTTCGAGTTCGAAATAAAAAAGTTGCTTTTTGAAAATTAAATATAATAAAATATATTAATTATAATTAAACCCCTATATCTTTTGTCCTCCCCCCCCCCCTCCACGTTCTTCATTCAGAAAGAAAACATAAAAAAAACCTAACTAACGGAGCCGCCGCTCCTGAAGACCACCGCGCCACCGGAGTTCACCACCGCCGCCCCATCGCCGTCGGTCCCTTCCGCCTCCTTCCTCGATCCACATTCTCCCCCTCCAGTTCGAAGATCCCCCGCCCCACAGCCCTAAAAACATTGCCTCCAGCAATCGTGGGCTAAGCCTCCGACCGCCACCGACTAGCCATGCCTCCCCAACCGCCTGCCGCCCCTCCAAATGATGTCGAGCCTCCCCCTTTCCGCCTCCTTCCTCTGTCTCCTACTCCTCTTCTTCCAATTGAAGACCGTGACCCCCAAATGGACAGCCTTCGGTCAGCCCGCCACCGGACAGAGGCGCTGCCACTCCCTTGTCCCACTTCGTGAGCCTATTCAATGTAAGAAAAATCCCAATTTGAATTTTATTTTCAGTGTTAACTATGTATAGCGGATAAAAACTTGATATTTATATATAAATAGCAAATAAAAGAATATGGTTATATCGTGTGAGAGAAAAAATGTTCCTAGTTTTATAAATATATATATATATATATATATTTTAGCAAATAAAGCTATGATTTTTCCATATGAAAAGATTCGATTTTTGCTAAAGAAATATTCGGTTTTTGGTTAAAAAAAATATGATTTTTATATATTGAACATCGAAGTAAAAATGTGATTTTTATATATTGAACATCGAAGTAAAAATGCGATTTTTATATATTGAACATCGAAGTAAAAATTTGATTTTTATATATTGAACATCGAAGTAAAAATGTGATTCTTATATATTGAACATCGAAGTAAAAATGTGATTCTTATATATTGAACATCGAAGTAAAAATGTGATTTTTATATATTGAACATCGAAGTAAAAATGTGATTTTTATATATTGAACATCGAAGTAAAAATATGATTTTTATATATTGAACATCGAAGTAAAAATATGATTTTTATATATTGAACATCGAAGTAAAAATGTGATTTTTATATATTGAATAGCGAAGTAAAAATTCGATTTTTCTATATTGATTAGCGAAGTAAAAATTCGATTTTTATATATTGAATAGCGAAGTAAAAATGTGATTTTTACATATGTAGAGAATACGGGCAACGAAGGTGATAAAAAGGCGAGAACGATGAAGGTTTTATAAATGAAGAGTCGTGGTATTGGATAGCTATCGGTGAGAATTTCTCACTCTTCAATTTCTTCTCTAATTATATATATATACTAGGATGCAGATGGTGTTTAGTAGCACCCGACAGCCGTCATCAACAGACCATGGATGGCTTGTTTGTTAAATTGTTTGGTTGTGTAGTTGGTTAGATTATTTGGTTTAAATTGAATTGTTTGGTGAAATAAAATTGTTTTGATTGATGTGTGAATGGCGTGGGCCTTCACTAGACCAGGGATAAGGCTAGGCCTCGTCCCGTTTCTAGTATCGTGTCGTTATGCCACCGAAATTTTCTAAAATAAGTTAGAAAAATAAAGATAACATTTTATTTAATAAATGAACCGAATAGAATATTCATAGGTTGAATAAAATAGTCTGATCGTTAAAAATATAATTTTAACGTGAATGTGAATAAATAAATATTCATTTACGAACCGTACGGTTTGTTTATGTACACCTATTTGAAGGACATTGATTGGGACGATAAATTTTACACATCGCCCAACTACACAAATAAAATCTGTGTTTGATTGCTTGAAACCCCACACGGGTATTGGGATGATATTTGACGTACACTAATCCCGATTGTTTAGTTGTATGTCGATCGATTGATTGACAGGCTGTTATAAGCGTTGAATATTTATATTTGATGCTTATACAGTGTAGAATGCACTTTGGATGATGGTTGATTATTCATCGTTGTTGATATATACATGTGTTGTAGAAAATCCATATAATTAACATTATATGGTAATTGTTTGGGCCTCATTCCTGTTTTGAAATAGAAATATTTGAAATGAAATATTTGAATAGAAATATTTGAAAAAGAAATATTTGAAATAGAATATTTGAAAATTGAAATATATGAAGCCGCGTTGATAGATTGACGCCATTTGGACGTGAACGATATTTATATCGATTTTATTCAAATTGAAGTGAATATTAAAGTGAATTGAAATTCGAATTTAATTGAATTGATTTGAAATTCGAAATAAACTGAAAGGGTTCAGAATTTGAATAGAATTGAAATCGTTTTAAATTGAATTCGATGAAATCGTTTTAAAATGAATTCGAATAGAAATGAATTCGAATTGAAATTGAATTGAAAACGAACTGAAATTGAATTAGAAATCAATTTGAATTGAAATGAATTTGAAATGAATTTGAAATGAATTTATATTGGAATATTCAATTTTGATTTGAAATGGAATATGAAGTTGAAACCATTTTGAAAACGAATTTAAAACGATTTATAAAATACGTTTTTAAAAGGAAATCGACGAAGTATATATTATATATATTGAATATATAATATAATGGCCTGAATAGAACGCGCCGCGCCGCGGTAGTTCGCGAATTTCGACCATTGACTTCGAACGGACATTACGGGAGATCCGACCGTCGGATTCTCCTAAAAACGAAACCGTTGGGTTCGTATCGAAAAGAGCTTTCTAATGAATGTTAGAAATTCAAAATCTAATGGTTGGATTTGGAGATACGTCCAAATCAAATTTGAAAAAGGTCGCAGTAAGTGCAGTTCGATGGCCATTGAAGGAAATCGACTGTACGGGCCTTGATAAAATTATTAAAAATAGTAATATTTCGTGTAAAATCATAAGAAATGATTTAGAAAGAATTGTGATGAAATACTCCATATTTATAAAGATAAAAATAGATTTTTATCGAAATGAACTAGTTTTGAAGTAGAATTATAATTCTATTTATTTTTAAATAAATAAATTGAATTTGAAATGGTTTTGAAAATGACCAGAATTTCCAAGGATTGCATTGGAATGGATTTGAATCGAAATTGTCTTTGGAATATTTCGATGTTGGAATTCGTGATTATACAGATGTTGTTTTGGAAATTTGAAAGATATTTATATCGTTATCTCCAATACGACATTTGTTAATCGTAGAATTTGATATTGAATATAAGCCGATATATTTTCTATTCGGAGCCTTGTATTGAATATCAAATGTGATTTGGGTTTGTCGTGAATGGTGTCTTCATTAACCCTTTTCTTGAACCCAGTTGAAAAAAGATTAAATCTTTTTATTTAGATTTAATGAAGTGTACCAATTAAATAATATTTAATTGGAATTGAATTGGTATTGATTTTTGGGTTTATCGTGAACAGTGCTTTAAATAACACTTGTTCTTTAACCCGGTAATTAATGGAATGTGATTTTGGGTTTATCGTGAACCGTGTTTTAAATGACACCGATTCTTTAACCCAGTTAATGATTAAAACTAAGTGGAGTTTTAATGAATCTTTAATTAGATTGAAATGATCAAGAATGGAGTATCACCAGTTTTGCTCCAGGCGATAGTTAAATCTTTAATTAGATTTGAACGTGAAATGGTAATTGAATTTACCGATAATACCGTGGTGTTAGATATGAAGTTGGACCAGTTTTACTTCATGGGATGAATAGGTTGGGATTGGGAAATAAAATAAATGATTACTTCGGTGTGGTTCGCTAATGCCGACTAGTTTGAATTGATATTCAAAAGAAGATTAAAGAATAAATTTAAAAGAATTTATCTTTGATAAAATTAATGAGAACCTTTCCCAAAGAATATTCTGAATTGGAATCAGGCGTATGTTGTGTTGGTGTAACACTTGTTTAATATATACGCGAGTTATTCAGAAAGACCGGGTTTATCCCATTCTGAATCACTGTTTCGACGTGGTGTCGAAGATGAAGACGATGGTCGAAGACCGGAGGTCTTCACGTCGTTTGGGTGATTACTGATGATCTTGATTGGGCTGTACACCCAAGAAGATGGAAATAGTTGGTGATCGTCCAGATGTGCTTGGAGATCGATGGATATGCGGGGTACCAGGTGCCTCCGGTTTCGTTCAGACCCAGAACGGACTTGTAAATGGACTGTGTGTCTGACATTGGATTTTAGTCCGTGTGATTGATCTCTATTAAATATATATTTGTTTGGCGGCGGAGAATTTATTCTTTTGCTTATCTCCCTTCTCTGAGACGTACGAGCTCAGGGTTTTTTTATTGATGGATACCAAACGCATGGAGTGAATTGCCTGTGTGGCATGCCTAAGTGGCAATTGATCGAGCCTTCTGTTGAAAAGCAAAGTCTTGTGGTGATGATCAAAGCACAGCATGTGTGGCACAACTTTGTGTAACGTGAATTCGCGAGCCTCACACCCCGGTTGTGAACCAAAAACGGGAGAGGACCTCAGGGAGGGCATGCGTTTCTTTCTAGATAGGGTGGTGTCAGTGACCTACCAGCCCTGACATTTATATACTTTTCACCTGTGTGGTTGTTGCTGTTGCGAGGCGCCTCGGTTTGATCGGACGATCTGGGTCCGATGGAGTCATTCGTTGGCTCATTTGCGCCCCGAAGGGCGGGGAAACGTAGTGTTCAGGCATTTTAATCCACATCGGTGGACCAACCCTGACGATCCAAGGGTCAGTCGAGCTCTGATCCTGAGACATGGTAGGCTAGATTGTCTCGAATCGGTTGAGGACTTTCTTTTGCCTCGGTTCACAGACGGAAGTCCAATTTCCAAATACGCGATTGAGGACTATCTTTTGCCTCGGTTCACAGACGGAAGTCCAATTTCCAAATACGCGGCATTGCGATTTTGATTGTATAACCTATATATGGCGACATAGTGGTATGGGGCATTCATGCCGCCTTTGATTGATACTTATGATTTGAAGTTGTTTTATACACTATGCACTTATAATAGTATCAAATTATCTGATTTAAGCGTAACAAGCATTCTTGGCTATTATAAGGTAAAAACCCTATCCCCCGGCTTGCGTTGCATTGTGTGATAGGACCTGGGTCTTATAATAGCTTCATTTTTTCTTTATTTAGCATTGCGCTGTTGTTTTATGCACTGGTATTCTCGGGAGGAAACCCGTTCCGTGTTATACGGCGTGGTCCCTTGATTTACCAAACTTTAAAAATAAAGATCAATAACTGTTTTAGTTCTCACACCAGTCACATGACTGACCTGGAGTTTATTGTTTTGGCCTAAACTCTGGGTGCCCCTATTTGACACGGGCAGCTAGTAGTTTTTGTTTTGCAGATTTATATTCACAGGATCCTGGTTTACAGCTGGAACGATATCCGGAAAGCTTTGTATCCGTATATCTCTTTCTAGATGTGTATTGTATTATTTTCCACTGCTATGTATTTAAATGTAATTTAAATCTCTGATATTTTTGTGTAATACTCATTTATACTATGTATATTCTTGTAATCTGATGCATTGTTGTAATATACAATGAAATGTTCTTCCGTCTGCGTTCTGATTTGTCATGTTCTCAAACGATAGGGCGTTTCGAACGGTCTGGGTCGGTTTAGCGACTGATTCGGATCGAGCGAAATTCCTTTTCGTCACATTTAACTTCAGTTTCACTGTACCAATTTAATTTCAATTAAATTATTAATTTATTCCTACTAACGAAAATTTCCATAAACTCTGAAAATTTTCTAACATCCGAAATTTCTGAAAAATTTCGCCAGCACCTCCTTTGTACCAACCAGTCAATAGTTCGAACCCCAACTCGCCTCTCTAGGCCCTTTCCTTTCAAAAAGAAAATCAAAAAAACAGGCGGCTTGCCGATTCGGCGCATAAAACCTCATATGGAAATTTAAACATGTACCTTTTTATCGGGCATATCATTTCATCCTTGCACTTGCTTCTACCCGATACCTGCTGATCATATATCCATCTATACTAATCGATTTCCAATCAATCAAATCTCAACACAAGTATTCACTTATCCAAAGCCAAATTCCATTTCAAATTCTAGTTCCATTCTCGATTCCAAACTCCTAACTCACCAATCCAATACCATTTCAGATTCTTATCTCATAATTCAAAATCTGATTTTACTTCAAAAATTAGTCCATTTGAATTCACATGGGTCCAATAATATTCCAGAATCCAATTTTACTTCATATTATTTCATTTCAATTCAATTTGTACTTAACTGGATTTAATTCAATTTGCTTTCCCAAATTTCTATTTAAAATTTTTTTTATTCAAACAATCTCTGCTAGGAGTTTTTAAACAGTTTAGCTCTTTCAAAAATCAAATATTCCTTTTTAGGATTCAAAACAACTTGTTTTCCTCAAAACAATTCAAAACAATATTTTTGGTAGTAATCCATCACTTAGAACTCGAAAATGAACACTGATGATGTAGCCAACATCATTAGAGTTATTTCCTAGCTGTCGATGTGAGTTCAATACTATACCACTTTTCAAAATACATATTTAAACATTTCCATTTTGGAATCTTTTTCAAAATATCATTCATGATGCTTGTAAAACAATTTTAAAATCCCTGAGGATCTTAAAATTCTCATATATTTAATCCAAATTCATTTATAAACACTTTTCCAACTTTTAGGAATTTTAATTCCAATTCTGATTTTAATTCAGATTTAATTTATCTGATTTCGTCTATTACACTTATCTGAATTCTGATTGGTTTTTTACATAACCACTTCAATTATAATCTTATCTGATTATAATAACAAACAACACATCCAATATACTATAATATTTCTAATATATATATATTCTTTATATCAAAATATACTTTGGGTGAAATTATCTCATTTACCCTCTTTTCAAAACATATTGTGTTGATTTATCGTATTCAAGTGTTTGGTAATCCCTATCGATGCAGTGGATCAAATTGATCGACCAGAATTCACAAACTACGCAACCAATAAATCTCCACAATATAAAACATTTTTTTTTATAAAATCTACAAATACGTACACTCGTATATATATACTCAAACTCAATCTAGGGTATTACTAACCCTCACCTCTACTGAGTCACGCCACAGAGCCAAGGTAATCACTTAACTAGGCTCTGATACCACTGTAACGAATTGGGATTTTCGACTCCGAAAATCAACACAAAACTACCATGTTGACTATTCAGACATCGGATAATACCTGATCATTAATAGAAAGAAGTTAGAGGGTGAGAATAGATAAGATAGATGAAACACCCCACCTCCGTTAGGGTCACTCTCAAAGGGAATGCCCTAATTTTGGTGGAGGTTTATAAGTATAAGTCACAGATATACAAGACAGATATAAGAACACATATTTGTAAACAACGGAAAATCAACAACTTTTATTTCATAAAAGCAAATACGTGCTACAACAACATCACCATAATTGTCTTACATCTTTTCCAAAAACATAACATAACACTTTCATAATCTGTCTTGATTTCATTATTTAAAGAAGCATAAAGAAAACATAGATAAACTGCAAAAGCCCCATAGTGGTTGTCCAAAGCCATAGTTCAAAACGAAAAGGTCCAAGCAATACATTTCTCCTCTTCAAGCTGGATGTTAAGGCTGGTCAAGCTGCAGTGTTCCCTCCCTGTGGACCTGGGGGGGGGGGGGACAGAAGAAAAGAAGACGAAAGAAAAGTAGAGTCAGACATAAAGCCTGAGTAAGTCTAGTACTATTCTGTCTATGAATAAAGAACTGGGTATGATAAGTATAAACAAGAAGTGGGAAAGCACTATAACTTGGTTAAGTTGTCTAGGGTCGAATATACTATCGTACCCCATGTTAATCTCTGAACCCATATAAACTAGTTCCCAACTGGCACCCCATAATCAGGGTGATGTGATCCATCCTATGATGATCGGCTCCTACTCGCATAGTTACATGTGTCTTACGGCCCCCGATGTTGTAGTTACCTATGCTGGTCCCACCATGGGGTGTATCAAGTCCCATGGTGGCGGCCCGACACAATCCTAGAATGCACAGGTATGCTACTGGTGTCCAGTGCCTTATTTTTCTGCGCCGGAGTGTGTGCACGCCCGCACCCCGTTAGAACCTACACAGCTACACCACCGCCGTCGATTTGACCTCTTACAATCAGCCCAGTAATCGTGCCCCACCCTGCCTAGTTTCAGGGTATCCTGATACACCTTCTAGGGTTACTGCTGAAAAGGGTCCCCTGTTACTAGGTTTTCTATCTCTAGCCAACATGCTAAGTTGGTTAAGTGTTTTCTAACCTAACCCCCACCAGTCCGTTTAGTTTAGCATGTTCCATTTTGATTAAGTCTTTAGTTCACTTAATCCTAACAATCCTGAGTCAGCCTTAATTGTCTTATTAAGGCCCTGACCTCTCACATTAGACAGGTATTGTTGTAGCTGCCTGTTGCCGGTTGGTTCCGGGCAGTCTTACGCCACAACTCAGTCTAACCTCGGGTCCTTATTGGGCTCTATGTTTAACCTCCCACATTGGATAGGTATTGTTGTGACTACTGGACAGCCGGGCGGTTCCGGGCAGGTTTACATCACAACTCAATCCAACCTCGGGTTAAACACATCGTATGTTCTACATTTACATATTTTGTCTTTCTTCTTTATTTTTATTATATGTAAATATTTGCGGCCCATTATTAAGTTAGTGGTGTAAAGGTTACACCAATCATGGGCCCAACCAATACTTGAATTTGGGCCCTTCTACTTTATATTTTCATTTATTAATAAATTTAACCCAACGTTATTTTCCCCCGTTTAACACGTCCGTTTATTATATATATATGTTGGGCTTAGCCTTTTTAAGCCCAACTTAGCCATGAGAAAAAGGGGAGGCTTAAAGCGTGATTACATACACAAAAAGGGGAATGTGAACGCATGAACTTGCAATGTGACGCTGGAACTACAAAATAGAAACGGGTGTACTTGCATAGTGGTAACATATACTTTGGTCATAAAGCATAAGTGACATGAATCAAACCATGTAAACTTGTAGTTAAGTTAAGAATATCACTATTGACACATATGCTTAACTACAACATAAACCTATACTTTTATTCAGGCATAATGTCAAACATAAGCAAATCATGTTCATAAGATTACTACATGTTTACAAAGGTGCTTACTTTTGTTACTAACACAAAAGTATAGTTCAACTAAATCATGATTTTAAATCTATTCACATAACCATGGCATAAATATTTCTAACTTGAAATCATGATTTTTACTTTAGTCATGCAAACTTGCAAATGGGATTTTGAATCTAACCTAGCTATGTACCACATATGTCATCATATAATTCTTGTTAACAATATAGACCTATCATGGATTTCAATAATGCAAAATATCAATCATAGCCTAGTCATATTCATAAGTTCACAAAGAGGTTTTCTAGTACAAAAGTATGGCTTAATACATAGATCATGATGCCAAATTTTTAACATAATTTTATATGGATAATAACCCAACTTTGCTCCAATTACTTACAAAATGATTTTTGTATAAAAATACACATTATGATGGCATAGTAGCAAAACCCCAAACTTGCATGAATTACAATTAATCAACTCATGTAGCTTCAACATGGATTACATAATTTGCGAATATTCCAAACGTATACTTGCATAAAACTACCGCATGTAGTTTTTTTTATAATGAATAACATAATTCGAGAATATCCAAACGTATACAATATTCCAAATCGATAAGAATCATAGTAACGCACAAATATGAATTACTTTATTGCCACAAATCAAGTATACAAACCAACACAATTATTTGTTCATACCAAAATAATACTCTACTTACAATTGTGTGGCGAATTCTCCAATTTAGGATTTTGGAGATGCGATTCCTTGTTGATTTGATTTGATTAAGTTGCTTTATGCTTTAGAATTTGCCTCCTAATCCTCTCTCCAATTGGTGGCTACTCTTAGTCGTTCCTCAGCAACATGACGGCCTTGTTCTTATTTTTGAATGAATAGATTAGGTTGAGTCTAGGGTCATTTTTATAGGGTTTATGAACTGATTAGGACCATCGATGTTGCTTGGATTGATCGTAGCCATTCATTCGAAAGAGAGACCAATTAGAGCCTGCCACCTAGCCCTAATAACAAAGCAGACTTCTGAAAATCGACCAACATAGAATAGGCCAGCCAGGTTGGACTGGGCTCGACCTGGCTCTGGACCAGGTCGACAGCCCTGTCGACAGCCCTGTCGACAGCCCTGTCGACCTGGCTAGACCAGGTCGACAGCCCAGTCGACCTGGGTGCATTAGGCGGGAGTTTTCCCGCCCTGGCCAATTGGGCCCGATTTTGGAATTTAAACTTGTTTTTCTGAGCTGTTTTATTCTGTTCGAATTTTAAACTTAATTCAGAAACTTCCGAAGGCCATATCTTCTTCATACGGACTCCGTTTTTCGAAAACTCGGACTCTATTTCGCGTATTTTTCCGAGACGAACGCAATGGCGTATCCTGTTTCCCTTAGTTCTTTGATTTGAAATTAATTATACTTTAATTTGTGAATTTCACAGTTATAGAATTCGCGGGGTGTTACAATAGAAAATTAGAATAGAAGAAGAAGAAGATCACCATAGAACAAAATCAGAGTAATACGAATCTCACAGCGGAACGAATAAATATAATATATAACATAACTTTGCAATCTAACAGTATATATATACAATAACCTTTTCAGAGTACAACACTTACACACAGCGGAAATAACAATAGCTATATAACCCTGAAGCCTCCTGCTTCAAGCTCCTCCAAGTATATCTGTAAAGACCTGAACTACTTGACTACCCGTACAAATTTGGGCACCCAAGAGTTTAGGGAAAACAAAACAAAATAAACTCTGGGTTAGTCATGGGACTGGTGTGAGTAAACTCAAATCATTTGCTTTAACTTTTCAAAATCCCTTTCAAAAGAAAAGATAATCGTAAGACCAATCCACACATAAACACGGACGGTTTTTACCTTACGATAATCCAAAACATTTTAAAACAATACTTTTCTAATATTATACTAATGTCTAATCACAAGTAAATAACAATCTAGCAGAACGCTTGCATCTCATGTTCCATATATATAGTATAAAAAAAGAAACCGCGGGCTCTTATTGAAGATTGGATTCCGACTATGACAAGGTATGGGACCACCTGCCGATAGTGTATCTCTAAAGGCGAATACACCGGGTTCAACAAGAACGTCTTACAACCCGGCCAACACATGACCGATGACCCATTTCGCTTGAGTGTATCGAATGTATACCACCAACGGTTGGGAGCTACCCACCGTTTCCCAAAAAGGGACAGCATCGAAAATAAATGAAAGAATGAAATGGATTTTCTCTAGATATGTGGTATACACCCTAATGGGAGCGACCCACATAACCAAGCCACCTTCCGATTTCTGTCATTTCCCGGTTGATAAGGCTTGAGGTCATTACGTATCTTTTGGAACACCTGATCACCATTCACTTTGAATGCCACATCATAATAACCGCCAAATCACAAATTGATTCCCCCAAAAATACCACGGGCAATAAGCTAAGAGAAACGAATTCCTCCGCCACCAAATTTAAGTACGTTTGAAGAGATCAACTTATGCGATCTGTTAGATATACTTTTTCAGACATTCCTCCATTCACGTTGTCCTAGGACAGGACAAACCAAAGGCACTATTTTTTAAATAGGATAGCCCTTGCATAACTCCATCTTCAATTATTTTCATCATATTTGATTGCAACGCTAACGTCCATACAGAGTGGTTTTCAGATAATGAATCTGATCCCGGTCTCTCCATACTGACGACGGAAAAATGGTCAAAAACTTCGATTGTCGGTGATTTAACTGTCCAAGAAAAACATGTGTGCAAACAATGATATTATTTCCAGATGGAAAATCTATAGATCAACCATCATTCCACATTTATCTCTTTAGATTAAATTATCATTAATTTATCCATTTACCCATTTCTATATATTCGTAAATTCTTATTTCTAGATTTAGAAAATATACTTTATTGATCATTGGACACATTTCTGTATTTGGTCCATTCCTTATTTTCCCCACTAGAAAACATTTCTAATTCTTATTTGTAAAACATTTCCAAAACTCCTTCATTTGATTTAAACAGATGTTTGAATAAAGCATCACTAAGCCAATTCAAACTATTACACTCATTAACCAAATTCACTTAACTAACCTTCACTGTCGAACCTTACCCATCCCTTAGTTAAAAACGAAGTCAATCAAGTTGGGGTATAATTACCTCTCAGAACTTAACTGAACAACATTTCTAACCTCGAAATAGACAAAGTTCACCCTTTTAAATCTTTTAACCCACTTCCTTACATAACTCGGATTCTATTTACGAATCCACTTCTTTTACTAAAATCATTTGATTATAACCCTTACTTCCGAAATAAAATAACTTAAATGTAACTCTTCCTTATTAATTTGGATAAATAAACAAATAACTAATTTATTAACGAACAAATAAATCTTGGTTATAAAATGGAAAGTAATTGGTACTTTCTCTAATTCGATATAATCGAATTTCAACTTACAATTCTCTCTCGAATAATCTCTATTCGATAACTCCCCTTTCGAATAACTATATTCGATTATCTCTCTTCGAATAACTATTTTCGATAATCTATCTTTCGAAAAAACTATATTCGATAATGTTCCTTTCAGATAACTTATATTTGATTAACTCTCTTCTTCGAATAACTTATATTCGATTAACTCTCTTCTTCGAATAACTTATATTCGATTAACTTTCTTCTTCGAATAAATTATATTCAATTATCTCTCTTCTTCGAATAACATATATTCGGTTAAATCTCTTCTTCGAATAACTTATATTCGATTAACTCTCTTCTTCGAATAACTTATATTCGATTAACTCTCTTCTTCGAATAACTTATATTCGATTTACTCTCTTCGTCGAATAACTTATATTCAATTAAATCTCTTCTTCGAATAAATTATATTCGGTTATCAAATATCGGTTTTCAAACGAATACTCATTATCTGGTTAAATACTGGTTTATTCAATATATAATTTCTTCAAATAATTTATTTTTAAAACATCTGGCTTAGTTGAATTCAAATTACAAATCTTTACGGATTTTATTTAATCCCTTTTTACATTTCGAGTATAGAAATGGATTTTATCATTCACTTTTCAAAACAACTTCAAATTTCCCATTTTATTTACCGTTTAATTTGAAATCTCAATTATCCACTGATAATTATATTTTAGTTCATGTATAAACATTGTTTATATATAACAACACTTGTTTTCCTTATTTAACAAGTTATTTATTTCTAACCATTTGAAATCCCATCTCTGTTTAACTTCTATTTCAAAAACCCTAATTTTCATTACAAATGTTTTTATTTTTAAAATATTTACTTAATTCCATTTTTCACGTTAAATGTGAATAATATCCCTTTTATACAATCTCTTTAGTTTGACTTCGTATTTTAAAACAATATCCAAATTCCAACTTCTATTTATAGATTTATTTATACGAAATCTTTTTTTTATTTCTAACACTTAAATCTAAATAAAAAATTTCCTTTATAAATGCTGAGTTCACATTTTATTTAAAATATCGGTGTTAAAAACCGATCTCTTCTTCTCTATAGAAGTTCAAACTTATATATTCCATTTATCAAAAGATAAATATTCTTTTTAATTTATAAACATCATTTATAAATTTATTTGCTCAATTTATCTGTTAAAGAAGATTTCTATTTAGAACCTACTTTGAAACCATCTCCTCGTTGTTCTATTATATCTTCTCAGTTCTCTTTTATAATTCTATTTATTTCCCCAAATAGTTTCTTTTATAATTCAATTTGATTTTCGAAATATTTCCTTTCAATTCTATTTGTTTTCCTAAATATTATATTTACTCAATAAAGCTCTTTATTTACTTCTTGTTACTTTCATTTAGTATTTTAACCAAATCGGTCTTTCAAACTTCCATATAACTTTTGTTAACTTCATACAGAAGCCTTTTATTTAGTTTTCAAATATCTCCTTTTAATCAGTCCATTTGATTTTATAAAATTCCAAAATCCCATATTCACTTCATACATTTCTTTTTATAAGATACTTGGATTTTATACGAATATTTTTATTTCAATATACACTTTGAAAATTTCCTTTTTATATAAAATCCTTTGATTTTATATAAATATTTTATTTCAAATTATAGTTTGAAATTTCATTTTTCACACTCCAGTATTTCCTTTGGTATTTAAAAGTACCAAATAACAATGAACAAACACACATAATCAACAACAAATTATAAATCACAACATATATCATAATATATGAAAAACAATAAAATAAATGTTGAGAAACCCAGTTGGGTCCCTCCGACTTGTTTCCCTGCATCCACAGATGTTAATCCACATAAATAACATGAATATGAATTATTCTGATAACGGAATCAATATTCGATTAATGAATTATGTATATCGTTATCTATATTTTCAACCAAACAACCATCACACAGAAATCAATCAATATTTATAAATTCCGAAAACACGTTAAAAAAATATAAACTGATCAGAGTTAGTGAGATTTACTCACCTTGGACGATCATCGTTAAATAACGATAACCGGTCGATGGGTTCGTTCAGATGTTTTATTCTATCAATAATTCCAACGAACTCTAAATCATTCCAAACTGATTCCACTGTGTAGCCCTTGTCCATACAATCCTAACGGATTCAATTTCGCTGAATTCTAATCATGTATGGAAAACTTATGATTTAACAAGTTTTATATACTTTCGATCATTAACAATTTAATTAAACGATTAATTTATAAAGTAATTAACCTTTTAAATTCACTAATCCTTCTCCCATTCATTCGTCATTTCATCTATGGACACCGGACCGGCCTGTTTGTTTTGCTTCCATCTTCTAAAATCTACCTATTTCAGCATGGCAATTTTAAAACTAAATTTAAGAGTTCATGTAACGCTTTAAATAGATTTAAATTTAATACTTAAGTTATTGGCTTTACCCAAAATTTTCTTGTCGATCCAACCAAAAAAGATTTTGATCCATTCCCTAATACACCTGTTTTATTCATCCGCCGAACAACAACCTGGCCACTATCATTTCTCCTTCCCAGATCTAACTTCGGTTGCTCAAAAAATGGACTCCTAGAAATAGAAAAAAAAAACAATTCCTTCGACTTCTACGCCTCAGTTCTTCATGAAATCGGAAGCAAAACAACCCCTCATCATTGCATCAAAACTCCTCCCTGGATGAGATCGAACAAAATTCCAGCGTACCCCTCGGTGATTTTATCAAATCAACATGTTACGCTAAACCCCAGATATTCCCCTGACGATGCTACACTCTCCCCTGAATCCAACAACAGAGTCCGGTTTGCAAGATGATGCGCACTGTTGCGTTTCCAGATCAAAGAATATAGCTACGAGTTGTTCGGGAAAAATAAAAGAGAAGGAAGCTCTGTAACGACCCAGAAAATCTGAACCAATTTAAAAAATTTAAATTGGCTAAAATAATGGATTTTAAATATTTAAATTAAATATTTAAATAATGGCAATGAAAACGGAGTTTGAATCGACAATTGAAAATGAATATAATTAATTATAATTATAAACAAGGCCTGAAAAGGCGTTGTAGTTTCAAAAATTGAATTCAAACTTTGTCGGACTGTACCGGGTGCAAAACAAAACGGATTTTAGCGAAACCAAAAATATTTAAATCTGTTAGTGAATACCTTTCTAACGAATCTGAAAAATCGAATTTTCATAGCGGAAAGCAAAAGTTATGGCCGAATGAATTTTCAGAAGGGTCGCTATGGATTTTATATAGTGAATATTAGGCTCACATCCCTATTTTGAAACTTAATTAGGCTCACATCCGGTCATAAACTTATTGTAAATTAGGTCCCTATTTTTTGAACAGTCATAAAAAAAATATAAAAAAATCACGTAAATTCGTATTTAAATAAAACATGTAAACACTAAAAAATTCAGAACAAAAAACCATCAATGAAGGCGTCAAAAATCAAAAAAACCAAAAAAAAAAAAAACGAAATTTCCAGTTAAATGCATAATAGTATGCACATATATCACTTTCCTGCATACATCCGTGCATATTTTTCACTACATACATCTTCGTTGATTTTTATTCATGCAAATAAATGCATACATGTGCGCAAAAATTTCAAATACTTGCATACATTTGTGCAGGTTTATTTTCAGATTTTAATCTAAAAACAGCTTACAGAAAAGTTGCATACATATATGCAATTATCAGTAATAATTGCATAAATGTATGCAACTATTTTTTTTCGATTTCCGTAGATTGCTGACATTATTTCCATATTTTAGAATTTTTTTTATGAACGTACGCACATTTTTTTAAAAAAAATACAAAAAGGCGGAAAAAATAAAATAGGGGACGGGTTTAAAAATTTTCAGAACTTTGTTTTTTTTTATAAATTAGGTCCCTACTTTTTATCCTATAAAAATGTTGCGCATATGTGTGCATTTTTTTGAGAAATTTGCACATTTGGATGCAAATAAAAATGAACTGGAATATTAAGTTAAATCTATCCGCTGGAAGAACTGCAATAATTGCATATATGCATGCAATAAAATCAAAAAGGTGCATAATATTATGCATTTAACTGTAGTTTTTTTCTGTTTTTTTGCTGTTTTCTTCTTTCTGACATTATTTTTGTTGTTTTTTGAACTGATTTTTTTTATAATGCGTAATATATTTTATTACTAATTTATGATTTTTTTTATTTTTTTTAATTATTATTTTATAAGTTTTGAAAACAGGGACCTAATTTACAATAAGTTTATGACCGGGTTTTTTTTATATAGCCCGTGAAATTGGCCATTTTGCAAATGACCTCTGAATTCGACGAAACCACTTTTGTTGGATCCGGGACGTGAAGTTATTGCTAGGTTTCAAATTTCATAATTTTTGAAGCTAGTATGTGAGCGTGGCAAAGGAAAATGTGTTTTGGTCAATTAAATTTAAATTGAATTGACCAGAAATGGGCCTTTTTGCAAACGGTCTCAGAATTCGACGAAACTAGTTTTGTTGGGACCGTATCGTAAAAACATAGCTAGATTTATTTTTCTGGAATTTTTCGAATCAGTTTGTGGCCCTGGCAAATTGAAATGTACGTTCAAATTAAATATTGAATGTTATATGTTTTGATTCGAATGGAAACTGACTGAAACAGTCGAATGGGCTACGAAACATATCCCATTGTGTTCGGAATGGGGGTAAAACGCTAGGGACGGCAGTCGTTGGGTTTGATTTCGAGTTCGTCTAAGAAAACCCCAATTTTTGAATTTAATATAACCTTGGCCAATAGGAAAATTTCTTTATAAAAAAAAATTCGTGTTCTCTCTCCCCGATACAGCGCTCGACGGCGGAAAACCGCTTCCCCTTCCCCTCCATTTTCTGGCGAATCCATGCCGAATTAGCACCCCCTCCTTTGGAGTTTTTCGTTGAGCCGAGCCTCCTCTTCAAATCCATACTCGTTGCCACCCTCCTCGTGCAGTAAATCGCCAGAATCGCGCCCTGGATTTGAGGACTTCTCGTCGCCGCCACGAACGCCAGGGACCACCGAGCTGGCCAACTCCCCCACGCGCGCGAAGCCCTCTCCTAGCCCTTCGACGCAGCGAAGGCCGATCGTCCTCTAGCTTCACGGATTTCACGAGAAATCGAAACCTAGTTTCGAACAAAACAGTGGAGGTGCGGCTGTGTAATTTTAAAACTGATTTTGACAGTTTAAAACCGTTGCAAACTTTGAAAAATCATATCTTTTTGCTGTGTTAACGAAATTCGATGAAACAGGAAACATCGTGACCGTGTGGACGCCTTCTACATTTTAGAAGAGACCGCATATTTTTCTGAGCCTTCGGCTATTTTTGGTGGAGTGGAACCCAATGTGAGATTTCTAATTTATAAACAATATGGAAAACGACAATGTATAAATTATATAGTCGATGTATGAGTTATATAAATGTTGTAAGCGTTGTATAAGTTGTATGTTCGATGTATAAGTTATATATGCGTTGTAAAAATTATATATGTGTTGAAGTAGAAGTGAATTGCTATATATAAATATATATATATATATATACGCCCCTCGTCCACAAACCATGGACGATATTTATTGATTGTGATTGGTGTGAAAATTGATTGATAGCGAATGGTTGTTTGGGATTGTTTGTGGTTGATATTGATTAATGGTGGTTGAAAAATACCCATTTGTGATTGAGAAATATTTGGTTGAAACCACATAGGATTAGTTTGTGGAAATGAAATAAATATATACATGTCGCCTGCATGCGAACTAGATGCATGATCCCCATTGTCAAAAACCGCGAGGTTTAAGGTAGAGCAAGGAGCCGTACTAGGGACGGTCCCGGTTTTAATTACCCTGCCATTATGCTGCCGAAATTTTGAATAATATTTAGGTGTTTGAATTATTTTCATTTGCCGAAACTATATTTATTGTATAGAAAACCTTCATGTGTTGAATCAATATTCATTCGTTGATTAGAAATTCATGTGTTGAATGGTATTCATATTTTGAAATAAATTGTTTCACAGTAAAAATCACCTTTTTATCAACTATATAAACTATATAAAATAATAGTGTTTTGAAATGAATTGTTTTACATCTAAAAATCACATTTTTATTATATAAACGAATTGTTGAAATGTGAAGTGTTAAAAATAGCAACTCGTTCAAATAAATATGCATGAGTCGAAATATTCATTAATTAGCTAATGATGTGATTTTTACCTGTGCATGCAACGTTAGAATGAATGGTGTTTTTAAACCAAATGGAATCAAATGTGAAGTTGAATGGAAAATGATAACTGATAAGAACGGTATATATGTACATGCATATTTATTGAACAGGTTATAGCAAAGGGGCTAGAGAAGAGGAATAAAATTTTGTGCCCGACAAATAGGTACACATTTACTGTTTTGTTTGGGTGATGATTTTATGAGCCTGTTGGCTAACCGCTTGGCTTTTTCTTTTTCTTTTTGACATGAGACGCCCGTGTGGCTATTTGGGAATTTTCCCAGCCCCTCACGTACAAAGGAGGTTATGGCGAAATTTTCCAAAATTTAAAGGCGTTAGTGAAATATTTGAAGTGAAAACGATATTGAAATTGTTGAATGAACTATATTTATATAAATATATAAATATAAATAAAATTAAAACGAAACGTGGCCGTGCAGTTCGTGTTTTGAAACCGTGATTTCAAACAACTAGTGCGGGAAATCCGACCATCGGATTTTCCCGAAATCGCAACCGTTGGGTTCGCTTTGGAAAAATCTTTCCAACGGCACCAACTTTGTAAAAATCCAACGGTTGGATTGTCTGGAATGTTTAATTCAAATCTGAAGAAAAACAGCGCAAGGAACGATTATATATATATATATATATATATATATATATATATATATATATATATAATTATATTTAATCGAATAACGGCGCTGCAGTTCGTATTTTTAAATCGAAACTTCAAACGATTGTACCGGGAGATCCGACCATCGGATTTTCCCGAAACTGGAACTGTTGGATTCCTTTTGAAAAGACCTTTCTAGTGATGTAAATTTTATGAAGATCCAACGGTTAGATTTTCAGATATGTGTAAATCAAATCTAAAGAAAAACAGCGCCACGGCCGCGTTATGGCCCGAAGCGTCGTTTTGAATAAATTGGCTATTTTAAAATAAATAAAAATAGCGATAAATCGTTTTAAAATATCATAAACGATATGGAATGGAAATAAACCGAATTTGCTCGATTTATGTGATATTTGATGGTTGAATGTGTTTGGTGTGAAAATTACATAAAAGAACAAAATTGGTGTTGTCGAATAATTTAACCATTGAAATAAATTGATTTGAAATTCTAAATATACGTGAATTATTTGAAAAGGCCGAGTTAATTCTCATTTCAAATAATTGACCGGCGATTGAAATTCGAAGATGAAGGCGATGGTCGAAGACCGGAGATCTTCACCTCGTTTGGATGGTAACCGAGGTCCTGATTGGGAGGCATCCCGAAATACGGATAATGAGTGGTGATCGTCCAGACGTACGTGGTGATCGATGGGTTTGCGAGGTATTTAGTGCCTCCGGTTTCGTTCAGACCCAGAACGGACTTGTAAATGGACTGTCTGTCTCACATTGGATTTTATTCTGTGTTTATTGATCTCTATTAAATATATATCCGTTTGGCGGCGGAGAATTTATTCTTTTGCTTAACGCCCTTCTCTGAGACACACGTGCTCAGAGGTTGTATATCGATGGACATCAGTCGCATGGCATGAATTGCCTTTGTGGCATGTTAAGATGTAGTGATCAGGGCTTCTGTTGAAAAGCAAAGTCTTATGGTGATAATCAAAGCACCGCCTGTGTGGCGTAGCTTTGTGTATGACGTGAAATCGCGAGCCTCACACCTGGGTATGAACCAGAAACGGGAGAGGACATCAGGGAGGGCCTGCGTTTCTTTCTAGCTAGGGTGGTGTCAGTGACCTACCAGCCCTGACATTTATATACTTTTCACCTATGTGGTTGTTGCTGTTGCGAGGCGCCTCGGTTTGATCGGACGATCCGGGTCCGATGGGGTCATTCATTGGCTCGTTTACGCCCCAAAGGGCGGGGAGACGTAGTGTTCAGGCATAATAATCCAAATCGGTGGACCGGCCCTGACGATCTAAAGGCTTGCCTGCGCGCTTGCCTGTGGCTCGGGCTAGAGAGTCACAAATTCGGTAAGGACTATCTTTTGCCTTGGTTCATGACGGAAATCCAATTTCCAAATACGACATCATGCGTTTTTGATTGTATGAATATATATGGCGATATAGTGGCATGGGACGCTCATGTCGTCTATGATTGATAGTTATGATTTGAAATTGTTTTTGGAACATATAAACACTAGCAATAATATCAAATGCCTTTGTTTTATTCGTATCAAGCATATTTTGGCCGTTATAAGGTAAAAACTCTATCCTCCGGTTTGCGTTGCATTGTGTGATGGGAACTGAGTCTTATAACGGCTTCATTTTTACAAAAAGCATAACGATGTTTAAAAATAAGATTTGTTTTAAAGCACTGGCAATCCAATGGAGTAAACCCGTTCCATGAAAGTGGCGTGGTCCTGTGATAGCCAAATTATATATGTGTTGAGTAGATTTCTCATATCAGTCCCATGACTGACTCGTAGTTTGTTTCACTTTCAAACTCGGATGCCCCTTTTTCTACACGGGCAGCCTTGTATTTAGGTTTAGCTGGTTCTTCCTGGATAGCTGGAGCTGAAGATGGATTCTATCATTTATCTCTTTTTATGCTGTTCAGCTCCTATTGTACATATTATGTTTGTTTTCCGCTGTAGACATTTATGTATAGCTGAACTGTATTTTTACTAAGTATGATCCTGTATACTGTGTAACTCTGATGATTACTTTTATCCAGTATATTCTATTGTTCATTATCTGGTGTATTTATTTAATTCTGTTCTGTTATTGCCTGTTTCTGTGTTATATTCCAAGGATTACCCTTGCCGCCGTCAGTACGGGGTTTGGGGTCGTCTCATTTGGTATCAGAGCTTTGGTTAAGCTTAGTTCTGGGATATAACATTTGAACGAACTCGTCAGAAATAGAACCAGTAGTGTTCTAGGACGTGTAACTCAATACAGATAGGATCAGAAATATCCTAGTATGAGTAAAGCAGAGTGAACTAACACCTTGATAGCACATTTACATTGAGGTATATGTTTCTATATTTTAAAATACCTTTTCTGTGACCTGACACTTGATCTTCCATTTGCAGAAATACTAGAAAATGAGTGTCAGAAACAGAAGGAATGCATAACTTGATATTGAGGCCCTATTAATCAAATATCGAAATATGGGTGGAATACTGTTCTTAGGTGAAGAATCTATTATGAAGACACAGGCTTGGATTCGTTCGGTTGAAAAGATCTTTGATGGTTTAAAGCTGAGGGATGACCAGAAAAGAATACTGGCCTCCTGGGCACTCAAAGACGAAGCTTTGTTCTGGTGGGATTCGGTTATAGAGAATAATCCAGAAGGTGATATCACCTGGGACAGATTCAAAGTGATTTTCCTAGAAAGATTTACTCCTCCAGAAGCGACTGAGCGATTATGCGACGAATTTTCTTATCTGATACAAGGTGATATGACCATCCCAGAATATCATAAGAAATTCAATGAGCTTTCTCACTTTGCTCCTCATCTGATTAAAGACCCAAAAAGGAAGAATCTGAGATTTATTCACGGCCTGCAAAGAAAATATCAGAATAGTGTGATGAGGAATGTGAAGCTTCCTTTCTCAGAAATGATTTACGAAGATCTAGACAAGAAAGGTATGCTACAGTACGAAGAAGAAGTCAGCTCTAGTAATAGAAATGAGTCTGAAACCGATCGTCCTGAGGCCAGTACAATGTCTGAGGTCAGTGAGAAGCCCAGTGCCAAGAGGAAAAGGGCCAAATCTGAGAAGAAACTAGTAACGACAACTGTATGCTCTAACTGCAATAAGCAAGGACATCTCTCGATGAGTTGCCGATCTCTAAAGAAACCAAAAAGGGATGAATCTAAATCCAAGAATAAATTTCAAGTGACCCGAGAGTGCAATCTTTGTCATAAGACCGGTCATATAAAGAGAGATTGCTGGATGTTGAAAAAGACCAAAATGGTTCAAGTAAATGAAGTAGCAGAAACTTCTGATCCCTCAACAAGTCAAGGAAGATCTGATGTTTTAGAAGGAACGCTTACTGTAAAAAACATTCCGGTCAAAGTACTGTTTGACACAGGCGCATCATGAAGCTTTATAGCAAAGAATGCCGTTAAGAAGCTGGATTTGAAATTGAGGGAGATTAAAGAACCAATGACTGTCCAAAATCCAGTTGGGGGTTCCATCAATCTCAGTTGGATTTGTGCAGTACCTGTCTCTTTTTCTTACTATAAATTCCCTATTATTTCTATCGTCATGAATTTTAATGAATTCGATATTATTCTGGGATTGGATTGGCTAACCAAATATGAAGCAGAGGTTAGATGCGCCGAGAGAGCTGTTAGGGCTAAGATTAAATCGGGGAATTATATAACCATACCGTGTGAAGGTCAGAATCCTAATAGAAAAGACTTCTGGGCAGCTTTGAATGTTTCTCCAGCCCAAATGCAAAATATCCCTGAAGTCACGGAGAATATTCCGGACCTCGTCAAAGACATTCCTATCATCAAAAATTATGCGGATGTGTTCGAAGAAGTTGTTCGCTTACCTCCCCAGATAGAAATTGATTTCAAGATTGCTTTGATTCCGAATGCAAGGCCGGTAGTTCACGCTATTCGAAGAATGTCCTTGAAAGAGAAGGAGGAATTAGACAATCAAACACGACAGCTGGTATGGAAGGGCCTGATCAGGCCTAGTTTCTCTGATTGGGGAGCAGCAGTGGTGTTCGTCCCAAAATCCGACGGTACTCTACGTCTATGTGTGGATTATCGAGATCTGAACAAACAGACCGTAAAGAACAAGTATCCATTGCCGCGGATTGATGATTTGTTAGATCGATTAAATGGAGCACAAGTATTTTCACGAATGGACCTAGCTACAGGTTTCCATCAACTTCGAATTGCCGAAGAGTGTGTTCCAATGACAGCGTTCAGAGGCCCCGAATTATTCAACGAGTGGTCAGTAATATCGTTCGGCTTATGTAACGCTCCCGCTTACTTCGTAGATCTAATGAACAGAGTATTCAGAGGGGTTTTGAATAAATTTGTTCTGGTTTTTATTGATGATATTTTGATCTTCTCTAAATCAAAAGCCGAACATGAAAAGCATCTGGAACAAGTGTTAGAAATCCTCATAAGGAATGTATTGAAAGCAAAGTTTTCAAAATGTATATTCTGGCAAGATGAAGTGAAATTTCTGGGCCACGTAGTATCGAGAGAAGGAATCGCTGTGGATCCAAGCAAAATCACAGCTATTCAGAATTGGAAACAACCCAGTACCCCCACTGAAGTCCGCAGTTTTCTCAGATTGGCTAGCTATTACCAGAAGTTCGTCAAAAACTTTTCAAAGATATCTGGCCACTTAACGAAGCTTACAAAGAAGCACTCTAAATTCAAATGGACTCCAGAAAGTGAAGAGGCTTTTGAAGAGCTAAAGTTAAGACTAACGACTGCTCCAGTGTTAACCATCATAGATGGCAACCAAGATTTGAAAGTCTGGACTGATGCTTCTAGAGAAGGCCTTGGCACGGTGTTAATGAAAAGGGGTCAAGTGATTGCTTATGCTAGCCGTCAGTTAAAGCCACATGAAAAGAACTACGTAACTCATGATCTTGAGTTATTGGCTATAGTATTCGCTTTGAAAATCTGGAGACACTATCTATTGGGTGAGAGATTTGAACTGTTTACAGATCATCAGTCGTTAAAGTATCTGTTCACCCAGAAAGACCTGAATCTGAGACAGCAACGTTGGCTAGAGTTCCTTGCAGCATATGATTTTGAGATTCTATACACTCCAGGGAAAGCCAATGTCGTAGCCGATGCGTTAAGCCGAAAGAATGAAATGATCGCCAGTTTCATCATTGCGACTTCGTTGACTGACAAGATATCGGCTCTCCAAGAAGACGACCAATTCATCAAAGGAATGAGTCAGCGAATTCGTGAAGGCAATGCTTTGGATTTCCAGCTCGATAGCGAAGGGATTCTGAGGTTAGAAGGTCGAATTTGTGTTCCAGAAATTCCTGAACTCAGAAGGGATGTGCTTGATGAATGCCACAAATCTAAGCTCAGTATCCATCCGGGTGTGAATAAAATGTATAACGATATCAAGCGCACATTCTGGTGGAAGTCATTAAAGAGAGACATCTCGATATATGTTAGTCAATGCCCTACTTGCCTGCTAGTCAAAAGTGACCAATAGAAACTTGCTGGATTGTTACAACCACTAGAAGTTCCTGGTTGGAAGTGGGAACATATTTCTATGGATTTCATTGATGGTCTGCCCAGAACCAGAAAAGGGAATGACAGTATTTGGGTGATCGTAGATCGCTTCATGAAGACCGCCCACTTTATATCTGTCAGATCAAGCAGAACTGCTCAGAGTCTGGCGCAGATATACTTCAGGGAAATAGTTAGACTACATGGAGTGCGACTCAGTATAGTCAGTGATAGAGATACAATATTCACTAGCAAATTCTGGGAAGCATTTCAAGTCGAGCTGGGAACGAAGTTGAACTTGAGCACCGCTTATCATCCTCAGACATACGGTCAGACTGAGAGGGTGAATCGTATTTTGGAAGATCTATTGCGGGCTTGTGTTATAGATTTCGGTGGATCATGGGAAGACCATCTGCATTTGGCTGAATTCTCTTATAACAACAGCTACCAGGCGAGTCTGACAATGTCGCCATTCGAAGCATTGTATGGTAGACCGTGCCGATCTCCTGCTTGTTGGGTCAAACCCGGAAATAGACTTGTGCTGGGTCCTGATATGATCCGAGAAGCTGCCGACAAAGTCGATTTTATTAAGAAGCGATTACTTGCCGCTCAAAGCCGACAAAAGAGCTATGCCGATAGAAGAAGAAGAGATGTATCCTTTGCTGTTGGCGACTATGTATATTTGAAAGTATCGCCGATGAGAGGAGTAATCCGGTTCGGTAAAACTGGAAAGTTAGCGCCCAAATTCATTTGTCCGTTTCCTATTCTGGAACGGATCGGAACTCTCGCTTGTAGGGTTAAATTGCCTGACTGGTTGCCTGGAGTGCATGATGTATTTCACATATCTCAACTTCGAAAACACGTTCATGATCCAGACTTGATCGTGGAAGAAGCAGCTCAACAGGACATTGAAATTACTCCCGAATTAGCTGTGACAAGGTAGCCGCTAAAGATCATCGGCAAAGAAACCAAAGAGCTGAGGAACAAGAAGGTTCACTTAGTCAAAGTGCAATGGAGTGGAGATCTGCGAGATTGTACTTGGGAAACTGAGGAAAGCATTCAGAAAGCTTATCCTAGATGCCGAGTAGATATCTCTGATTGACTCTGGTGCAAGGTACATTTACCCTACTTTGCATTACCATTTAATTCTCTACTCTGTTGTTATTTTCTTCCATGGATGTGCACTTTTAAATTCTATAGTCTGAATGATTTTAAAAGGAGTATAAAAATTGATTAGTGTATTTTTGAAAGGTTGAAAGCAATTGGATTGGTTGTTGTGTTGTGTGATTGTAGATTTATCAAACCACTTTCGACTTTGTTCCTTTTCGGGGACGAAAAGTTTTAAGTGGGGGAGATTGTAATGACCCAGAAAATCTGAACCAATTTTAAAAAATTTAATTGGCTAAAATAATGGATTTTAAATATTTAAAATAAATATTTTAAATAATGGCAATGAAAACGGAGTTTGAATCGACAGTTGAAAGCGAATATAATTAATTATAATTATAAACAAGGCCTGAAAAGGCGCTGTAGTTTCAAAAATTGAATTCAAACTTTGTCGGACTGTACCGGGTGCAAAACAAAACGGATTTTAGCGAAACCAAAAATATTTAAATCTGTTAGTGAATACCTTTCTAACGAATCTGAAAAACCGAATTTTCATAGCGGAAAGCAAAAGTTATGGCCGAATGAATTTTCAGAAGGGTCGCTATGGATTTTATATAGCCCGTGAAATTGGCCATTTTGCAAACAACCTCGGAATTCTACGAAACTACTTTTGTTGGATCCGGGATGTGAAGTTATTACTAGGTTTCAAATTTCATAATTTTTGAAGGTAGTATGTGAGCGTGGCAAAGGAAATTGTGTTTTGGTCAATTACAGTTAAATTGGATCGACCAGAAATGGGCCTTTTTGCAAACGGTCTCAGAATTCGACGAAACTAGTTTTGTTGGGACTGTATCGTAAAAACATAGCTAAATTTATTTTTCTGGAATTTTTCGAATCAGTTTGTGGCCCTGGCAAATTGAAATGTACGTTCAAATTAAATATTGAATGTTATATGTTTTGATTTGAATGGAAACTGACTGAAACAGTCGAATGGGCCTACGAAACATATCCCATTATGTTCGGAATGGGGGTAAAACGCTGGGGACGGCAGTCGTTGGGTTTGATTTCGAGTTCGTCTAAGAAAACCCCAATTTTTGAATTTAATATAACCTTGGCCAATAGGAAAATTTCTTTATATAAAAAAAAATCGCGTTCTCTCTCCCCGATACAGCGCTCGATGGCGCAAAACCGCTTCCCCCTTCCCCTCCATTTTCTGGCGAATCCACGCCGAATTAGCACCCCCTCCTTTGGAGTTTTTCGTAAAGCCGAGCCTCCTCTTCAAATCCATACTCGTTGCCACACTCCTCGTGCAGTAAATCGCCAGAATCGCGCCCTGGAAGTTGAGGACTTCTCGCCGCCGCCACGAACGCCAGGGACCACCGAGCTGGCCAACTCCCCCACGCGTGCGAAGCCCTCTCCTAGCCCTTCGACGCTGCGAAGGCCGATCGTCCTCTAGCTTCACGGATTTCGCGAGAAATCGAAACCTAGTTTCGAACAAAACAGTGGAGGTGCGGCTGTGTAATTTTAAAACTGATTTTAACAGTTTAAAACCGTTGCAAACTTTGAAAAATCATATCTTTTTGCTGTGTTAACGAAATTCGATGAAACAGGAAACATCATGACCGTGTGGATGCCTTCTACATTTTAGAAGAGACCGCATATTTTTCTGAGCCTTCTGCTATTTTTGGTGGAGTGGAACCCAATATGAGATTTCTAATTTGTAAACGATATGGAAAACGACGATGTATAAATTATATAGTCGATGTATGAGTTATATAAACGTTGTACACCTCTTGTATAAGCGTTGTATAAGTTGCATGTTCGATGTATAAGTTATATATGCGTTGTAAAAATTATATATGTGTTGAAATAGAAGTGAATTGTTATATATATATATATATATATATATATATATATATATATATATACGCCCCTCGTCCACAAACCATGGACGATATTTATTGATTGTGATTGGTGTGAAAATTGATTGATAGCGAATGGTTGTTTGGGATTGTTTGTGGTTGATATTGATTGATGGTGGTTGAAAAATACCCATTTGTGATTGAGAAATATTTGGTTGAAACCACATAGGATTAGTTTGTGGAAATGAAATAAATATATACATGCCGCCTGCGTGCGAACTAGATGCATGATCCCCATTGTCAAAAACCGCGAGGTTTTAAGGTAGAGCGAGGAGCCGTACAAGGGACGGTCCCGGTTTTAACTACCCTGTCGTTATGCTGCCGAAATTTTGAATAATATTCAGGTGTTTGAATTATTTTCATTTGCCGAAACTATATTTGTTGTATAGAAAACCTTCATGTGTTGAATCGATATTCATTCGTTGATTAGAAATTCATGTGTTGAATGGTATTCATATTTTGAAATAACTTGTTTCACAGTAAAAATCACCTTTTTATCAACTATATAAACTATATAAAATAATCGTGTTTTGAAATGAATTGTTTTACATCTAAAAATCACATTTTTATTATATACACGAATTGTTGAAATGTGAAGTGTTAAAAATAACAACTCGTTCAAATAAATATGCATGAGTCGAAATATTCATTAATTAGCTAATGATGTGATTTTTACCTGTGCATGCAACGTTAGAATGAATGGTGTTTTTAAACCAAATGGAATCAAATATGAAGTTGAATGGAAAATGATAAATGATAAGAACGGTACATATGTACATGCATATTTATTGAACAGGTTATAGCAAAGGGGCTAGAGTAGAGGAATAAAATTTTGTGCCCGACAAATAGATACACATTTACTGTTTTGTTTGGGTGATGATTTTATGAGCCTGTTGGCTAACCGCTTGGCTTTTTCTTTTTCTTTTTGACATGAGACGCCCGTGTGGCTATTTGGGAATTTTCCCAGCCCCTCCCGTACAAAGGAGGTTATGGCGAGATTTTCCAAAATTTAAAGGCGTTAGTGAAATATTTGAAGTGAAAACGATATTGAAATTGTTGAATGAACTATATTTATATAAATATATAAATATAAATAAAATTAAAACGAAACGTGGCCGTGCAGTTCGTGTTTTGAAACCATGATTTCAAACAACTAGTGCGGGAAATCCGACCATCGGATTTTCCCGAAATCGCAACCGTTGGGTTCGCTTTGGAAAAATCTTTCCAATGGCACCAACTTTGTAAAAATCCAACGGTTGGATTGTCTGGAATGTTTAATTCAAATCTGAAGGAAAACAGCGCTAGAAACGATTATATTTATATATATATATATATAGTTATATTTAATCGAATAACGACGCTGCAGTTCGTATTTTGAAATCGAAACTTCAAACGATTGTACCGGGAGATCCGACCGTCGGATTTTCCCGAAACTGGAACCGTTGGATTCCTTTTGAAAAGACCTTTCTAATGATGTAAATTTTATGAAGATCCAACGGTTAGATTTTCAGATATGTGTAAATCAAATCTGAAGAAAAACAGCGCCACGGCCGCGTTATGGCCCGAAGCGTTGTTTTGAATAAATTGGCTATTTTAAAATAAATAAAAATAGCGATAAATCGTTTTAAAATATCATAAACGATATGGAATGGAAATAAACTGAATTTGCTTGATTTATGTGATATTTGATGGTTGAATGTGTTTGGTGTGAAAATTACATAAAAGAACAAAATTGGTGTTGTCGAATAATTTAACCATTGAAATAAATTGATTTGAAATTCTAAATATACGTGAATTATTTGAAAAGGCCGAGTTAATTCTCATTTCAAATAATTGACCGGCGATTGAAATTCGAAGATGAAGGCGATGGTCGAAGACCGGAGATCTTCACCTCGTTTGGATGGTAACCGAGGTCCTGATTGGGAGGCATCCCGAAATATGGATAATGAGTGGTGATCGTCCAGACGTACGTGGTGATCGATGGGTTTGCGAGGTATTTAGTGCCTCCTGTTTCGTTCAGACCCAGAACGGACTTGTAAATGGACTGTTTGTCTGACATTGGATTTTATTCTGTGTTGATTGATCTCTATTAAATATACATCCGTTTGGCGGCGGAGAATTTATTCTTTTGCTTAACGCCCTTCTCTGAGACACACGAGCTCAGACGTTGTATATCGATGGACATCAGTCGCATGGCATGAATTGCCTGTATGGCATGCTAAGATGCAGTGATCAGGTCTTCTGTTGAAAAGCAAAGTCTTGTGGTGATGATCAAATCACCGCCTGTGTGGCGTAGCTTTGTGTATGACGTGAAATCGCGAGCCTCACACCCCGGTATGAACCAGAAACGGGAGAGGACATCAGGGAGGGCCTGCGTTTCTTTCTAGCTAGGGTGGTGTCAGTGACCTACCAGCCCTGACATTTATATACTTTTCACCTATGTGGTTGTTGCTGTTGCGAGGCGCCTCGGTTTGATCGGACGATCCGGGTCCGATGGGGTCATTCATTGGCTCGTTTACGCCCCAAAGGGCGGGGAGACGTAGTGTTCAGGCATAATAATCCACATCGGTGGACCGGCCCTGACGATCTAATGGCTTGCCTGCGCGCTTGCCTGTGGCTCGGGCTAGAGAGTCACGAATTCGGTAAGGACTATCTTTTGCCTTGGTTCATGACGGAAATCCAATTTCCAAATACGACATCGTGCGTTTTTGATTGTATGAATATATATGGCGACATAGTGGAATGGGACGCTCATGTCGTCTATGATTGATAGTTATGATTTGAAATTGTTTTTGGAACATATAAACACTAGCAATAATATCAAATGCCTTTGTTTTATTCGTATCAAGCATATTTTGGCCGTTATAAGGTAAAAACTCTATCCTCCGGTTTGCGTTGCATTGTGTGATGGGAACTGAGTCTTATAACGGCTTCATTTTTACAAAAAGCATAACGATGTTTAAAAGAAAGATTTGTTTTAAAGCACTGGCAATCCAATGGAGTAAACCCGTTCCATGAAAGTGGCGTGGTCCTGTGATAGCCAAATTATATATGTGTTGAGTTGATTTCTCATACCAGTCCCATGACTGACTCGTAGTTTGTTTCACTTTCAAACTCGGGTGCCCTTTTTTCTACACGGGCAGCCTTATATTCAGGTTTAGCTGGTTCTTCCTGGATACCTGGAGCTGAAGATGGATTTTATCATTTATCCCTTTTTATGCTGTTCAGCTCCTATTGTACATATTATGTTTGTTTTCCGCTGTAGACATTTATGTATAGCTGAACTGTATTTTTACTAAGTATGATCCTGTATACTGTGTAACTCTGATGATTACTTTTATCCAGTATATTCTATTGTTCATTATCTGGTGTATTTATTTAATTATGTTCTGCTATTGCCTGTTTCTGTGTTATATTCCACAGATTACCCTTGCCGCCGTCAGTACGGGGTTTGGGGTCGTCTCAAGCTCCTTCTGTCCAGATTTTTGTATTTGTTTTGATTTCAGTTTAGTTTGTTTTCCTCCCTGAACTAGAAAAGTTGTGAAGAAGTCACTATGCATTTATAGTATTTGAGTACCGTGCTTGCCAAGGAGTAGGGTACATATAGGTTATAGGTTAGCTATTAAATTTAGGTGTAAGCTTTATAGAAAGAGGTCTGTATTTGAAAGGTAAAGCATACGAAACGTTGTGGCCAAGGTAACACATATTTTTATATTTTATTGTTTTCGGTATACACGCAGGGAGCTGCTCAGTAAAACAATACGTACATTTCAACTTATTCGTTGTTCCTAACATCGAATCCCTCTTTTAAGCTTGCTACCATGAAGATTATAATTCTAACGTCGGATATACAAGCTTACATATACAAATATATAGTATCCATACAATGAGTACTTAGATTGTTCCTTATAGTAATAAATTTTGAGAATGTATTCATAGTTGTTTAAATACATTGATATGGTTTGGGATCCATTTACCTTTCTAGGCACGTTCACATATTTAAACAAAATATAATCTGGTTAACAATTTAGGTGTTAGAAATCTCAACATATGTTTATTCTGGTTCTTAAATGCATGTGCGATTAAAATTTAGTGAAGTATGAATGGATATACCATTACAGTTGGGGTTTCCCAATTAAAATAATAATTGTATTACAATTACAATACTTTACGATGGTTCATATATACTTTGAAATAGAATTTATTTCCAAGAAATTTGTATGTAATTAAATTTGTGAATTTCATTTATTTCTGGACTATTGTCGACAAAAATAAAAATATCGTCGTAACGAGCAATGTGCCACGGTCCCGAAAATATAATAATATAGGTCTGTTAACTTATCCTGTGAAACCCTGAAATGCTGGTTTAGAGTGTAAAATACTCCATATAAAAAAGTAGCTTGTTTTCCAAAATAAAAATTAGAGTAAAATTATAAAAATTAAATTATAGCTAAGTCTCAAAAAAAAAAACTTGTCCAAATTTGAGTCCGATATTAAATTATAATTAAATATAATATTATGGCTCATAACTGTTCCATAACAACTATTTCAAAACTTGATTTGGACATAACTTACAACCTATACAACGAAATCTCGATTTTTCTCTTTATCTAGAAAAATATACTTCACCAGCTCCGAACATTTCTCGTTTCACAGAGATCCGATTTAAAACAGATTCTGTATATTCGTTTAAAGTTCCAATCGCCAAATTATGAAATGCCATGCTATTTCGAGCTCGATTATAATTATAATATAATTTATATGTTCAACTGTCATTTATATACTATATTCGTTATTATAATTCAACTCTAAACTGAATTATATATTTTAAATTGTCTAATTCACACAATATTGTGAATTCCACTATTTACGACTATTTCAGAAATTAACTATATTATTCTATTATTTGTATTAATTAAATATTCAATATTATTTAATTAAATAACCATTAAATTCTCTGAACCACTATTTAAATAATTAAATAAATTAATTACTATATCGCTAAAAATATGGGACATTATACCTAAGGGGAAGTTTGGGTCGTTTCACCTACACACTTAAAATCTTCCTCTTTCTCACATTCCTCTCATCCATTCATTTTACTTCAAAAAAAAGGAACCACGTATTCCCCTTGTTCCTCTTTCTAAATATAAATTATAATCCTTCTTCTCTCTCCCAAAACTAGATCTCTCTTTGCAAATCTTCATCTCCTTTGTAAATCCACATTTTTCTCAGTAAGTCACCATCTTCTTCCTAAAATCCCAATCTATAGCATCTCCTCTTCTAAAAAACATAAGAGATAAGAAAAAGAAGAAAGAATGTTGTTGCGTCGTTCTCCTTAATACAAGTGGGCCTCTCAAACCATTCACCACCTACATCTGCCACCATCGAAAAACACTAGAAACCTGAGCTTGTAGTTGTCCACCACCACCAAGATCGCATCAGCAAATCAAAGCCGCTGCTTATCCCTTCGTGAATCAACCGCTGTCTATTGTAAGTTTCTGCTCGCGATTAATTTTTTTTAAGTATTTTAACTATTTAAAATTTGGTGTTTAGTTTAGTTTCTTGCTGTTTAGAATTGGGTGTTTAGTAGAAAATGGTTTGTTACGGTTTGGCAAATCTCTTGATATGTTTGGGTTAGTGTGTATATATCTGAACGGTTGCTTGATTCTTTGGTTCATATTCCAAGTTCACACGCTATCATGTATTTTTTTGTTGGTCTTGTCTGTTCACTTCTGCAAGTTAATTTATAAATTGTTGAAATGTTTAATTTTTATATTTTCCTGAAAGAATTATTTAATGAAACATAGGAATTAAGTTGGATTAAATTTAAATTTTCTACTGTATTTTTAGCCTTCATTTGCCATATGTTCCTATTGGAAGCTTCCTGAATTTATATATATCAACGCTTGTAAACTATCTTTTGGTTAATACTAACTGAGAGATAATACAGCTTTGACATTTTTTTTAAAGTGTTTACAAAAATTTTTGATGTATAAAATTTAAACCATTCTCCAATTATTGTTTGGTTAACACAAAAGCAAGGTAATAGACCGTTAAAGCATTGCGATTAGTGGCATGAAGATTATATTACCATAATAGATTAGCGCCTCAATATATAATCACTACTACCCGGGTAGGTAATCGTTTACTAAATTCACTTCAAGTAAAAAGTAGCGTGAAACAAACTACAAAAATAGAGTTATAACTATATATGCTTCAAGTTTAGATATATGTTGGATTGTATATGCTGGCTAATATATATATGCTGAACTGGATGTATTTGAACTAATATATATTAAATTGTATGTTAACTAGAGAATATGTTTGTCAGTATATGCAGGCAATTCACAAAGTATAACCCGAATATCATATGGGTTACTTTAGAATTATTAAAATACAATTTTTTTCTTGTGATACCAATGCAAGTAGAACATGTATACTTTATTTTGATTCCTTATTTTGTGATTGAATTATGATATGAATTATTTGTAATATTCGCTAATTACTTGCATATGGAACAATATAAATCTGTAAAACTGTATTAAATTTCAATGCTAAGAAATGCATGCGCCTTGATTAACTGGAAATCATATTGGTTTGAAAACATGTTAAATAACTCAAACTTTGTTAGGATTAACCATTATATTTCAGTATTTATTTTATGTTAATTTACTTGAACTATGATTAATCCTGACTCGAGCATTTTATGTTTTTGCATGGAATGTTCGGGTCATAACCTAAGTGTTCCAGATTAAAGATTTCGGCTCGCAAACTGGAGAGGAACATGAAGACGCGTATACACGCGCAAGGATCAATTGAAATGTAAAACTTTTATTCATTTTAAAATTTATGTACTTATTTATGAATCTTTCGCTGTACAAAAATTATGTAAAACTCTGATATGTATAAAAATTTATTCCGCTGCTATTTTCTATCTGTGATTCTATGTTTATTCTGTTTAAACTTGATAAGCTAAATAACAATTTGTTGTTTTGAACGTTCCGGGTTGGTTTAATTACCGACTTAGAGTGGCCAAAAAGGTAGGTTATTACAGTTGGTATCAGAGCTTTGGTTTATACCAATCTTAGCTTAGGGAGTTTAATAAGAATCATTCACTAGATATTACACTAGAGAGAGCGTAATTTGAAATATAAATGGTTTTGAAACTAATATTTTGAAAGAGTAGTGCAGTGGAAGTACTTTGAAATAATTAAATTTTGAAACAAATTTATTTTGAAATTGATAAATTATTTTGAAATATAGCATTTTGTCTTATATATTTAGAGATGGAGTATTCGTATAAAAAGAATTTTGAGTATTTATTCGACGTCAAGGTTGGACTTCTGAATATGCGCCTACTGTAACGACCCGGAAAATCTAAACCAATTTAAAATTTTTAAATTGGCTTAAATAGTGGATTATAAATATTTTAAATAATAACGATGAAAAGTAAGTTTGAATCGACATTTGAAAACGAATATAATTAATTCTAATTATAAACAAGGCCTGAAATGGTGCGGTAGTTTCAAAATTTGAATTCAAACTTTGACTGACTGTACCGGGTGCAAAACAAAATGGATTTGAGTGAAACCAAAAATATTTAAATCTGTTAGTGAATATCTTTCTAACGAATCAGAAAAATCGAAGTTTCATAGCGGGATGCAAAAGTTATGGCGAAATGAATTTTCAGAAAGGTCGGTATGGAAATTATATAGCCCGTGAAATTGGCCATTTTGCAAACTACCTCGGAATTCGACGAAACCACTTTTGTTGGATCCGGGATGTGAAATTATTGCTAGGTTTCAAATTTCATAATTTTTGAAGCTAGTATGTGAGCGTGGAAAAGGAAAACGTGTTTTGGTCAATTACAGTTAAATTGGATCGACCAGAAATGGGCCTTTTTGCAAACGATCTCAGAATTCGACGAAACTAGTTTTGTTGGGACCGTATCGTCAAAACATATCTAGATTTATTTTTTTGGAATTTTTCGAATCATTTTGTGGCTCTGGCAAATTGAAATGTACGTTCAAATCGAATATTGAATGTTTTATACTTTAATTTGAAGGAAAACTGACTGAAACATTCGAATGGGCCTACGAAACATATCCCATTGTGTTCGGAATCGGGGAAAAACGCTAGGGACGACAGTCGTTGAGTTTGAATTGGTGTTTGTGGGTGAAAGAGGGTATTTTTGGATTTTAAAAATTTATAAATATATAAAAAAAAATCATTGGCCCAGATATTTTTCTCTCTCCCCGTCCTCCTCAAGTCGCGTACAACGGAAACCGCACCGCCTCTTCCCAGCCATTTTCCGATCAATCCATGCACCCTTAGACCTCGACCCAGTTGAGGATTTTGTAGTCCTCGTCGAGCTCTTCACATCCATACCTGGAACATCCCCTATCGCTGCGCCATCGTCGAGTTTCGAGCTTCGAAAGTCGCGCCTTTCTGACCGCCGCCGAGCTCACCTTAGGCCACCGAGCTAGCCCACTCCCCCACATGCACGAAGCTCTTTCCTAGCCCTTCGACGCTGCGAAGGCCGATCGTCCTCTAGCTTCACGGATTTCGCGAATTCTTGAAACCTAGTTTTGAACCTCGAAGCAAGGTATACGGCTGAGATTATTAAATTGAATTGCAACACTTAATTTCCGTCGCTAATATGTTTCTCATTATAAAAATCATATCTTTTTCATTTCTTGACGAAATCCAGTGAAACAAGAGACAGTGGACTCGTGTGGACGTCTTCTACCTTCTAGAAGAGACTGCATATTTTTCTGAGCCTTCTGCTATTTTTGGTGGAATGGAACCCAATGTGAGATTTCTAAATTATAAACGATATGGAAAACGACGATGTACAAATTATATGGTCGATGTACGAGTTATACAAGCGTTGTACACCTCTTGTATAAGCGTTGTATAAGTTGTACGTTCGATGTATAAGTTGTATATGCATTGTAAAAATTATATATGTGTTGAAATAGAAGTGAAATGCTATATATATATATATATATATATATATATATATATATATATATATATATATATACGCCCCTCGTCCACGAACCATGGATGATATTTATTAGTGTGATTGGTGTGAAAATTGATTGATAGCGAATGGTTGATTGAAATTGTTTGTGGTTGGAATTGATTGATTGTGGTTGAAAAATACCCGTTTGTGGTTGAGAAATATTTGGTTGAAACCACATAGGATTAGTTTGTGGAAATGAAAAAAATATACATGTCGCCTGCTTGCGAACTAGATGCATGATTCCACATTGTCAAAAATCGTGAGGTTTTAAGGTAGAGCGAGGAGGCGTACTAGGGACGGTCCCGGTTTTAACTACCCTGTCGTTATGCTGCCGAAATTTTGAATAATATTCATGTGTTAGAATTATTTTCATTTGTTGAAACTATATTTATTCGTTGAATAGAAAACCTTCATGTGTTGAATTGAAATTCATTCGTTGAATAGAATTCATGTGTTGAATGGTATTCATGTCTTTAAATATGAAAATCACCTTTTTATCTATATATATAAACTATAGAAAACCTTCATGTGTTGAATCGAAATTCATTCGTTGAATTGAAATTCATGTGTTGAATGGTATTCGTGTTTTAAATATAAAAATCACCATTTTATATATATATACAAACTATAGAAAACCTTCATGAGTTGAATAGAAATTCATTCATTGAATCATATTCATGTGTTGAATGGTATTCGTGTTTTAAATATAAAAATCACCTTTTTATCTATATACACAAACTATAGAAAACCTTCATGTGTTGAATCGAAATTCATTCGTTGAATTGAAATTCTTGTGTTAAGTGGTATTCATATTTTGAAATAAATTGTTTTATAATAAAAATCATATTTTTATTACCTGTATAAACTATATAAAATAGTCGTATTTTGAAATAAATTGTTTTATAATAAAACTCATATTTTTATTACCTATATGAACTATATAAAATAATCGTGTTTTGAAATGAATTGTTTTACAATAAAAATCACATTTTTATTATATACATGAATTGCTAAAAATAGTGAAGTGTTGAAATAGAAGACAGTTAGATAAAAATATCATTTTTATCAAATGTATGAAATTCATATAGTCTTGAAATCGAAGAATCGATATATATATATATATAAATAGAATTGAAATATATCGAATAACGAAGCTGCAGTTCGTATTTTGAAACCGTGATTTCAAACGATTAGTACGGGAGATCCGACCATCGGATTTTCCTGAAATCGCAACCGTTGGGTTCGCTTTGGAAATATCTTTCCAACAGCACCAACTTTGTAAAAATCCAACGGTTGGATTGAGTGGAATGTTTAATTCAAATCTGAAGAAAAACAGCGCCAGAATCGATTATATTTATATATATATATAATTATATTTAATCGAATAACGACGCTGTAGTTCGTATTTTAAATCGAAACTTCAAACGATTGTACCGGGAGATCCGACCGTCAGATTTTCCCGAAACTGGAACCGTTGGATTCGTTTTGAAAAGATCTTTCTAATGATTTAAATTTTTTGAAGATCTAACGGGTAGATTTTTATATATGTGTAAATCAAATCTGAAGAAAAACAGCGCCAAGGCCGCGTTATGTCCTGAAGCGTCGTTTTGAATAAATTGGCTATTTTAAAATAAATAAAAATAGCGATAAATCATTATAAAATATTATAAACGATATTGATGTGAAATTTAGGAACTAACTGAAGGTTGGCTAAGTTGAATGGTTTCCTGGGTGTTGATCTGATGTTGGTTTCGGCCTTCGGGGTTAATATTTGGGAAATCGTTCTCATACTGATTGACGGTTAGTGGCTAATGAATTGAAATGATGCGTATGTATGTTAGTGTTGCACTTGTTTATTATATACGCGAGTTGCTCAGAAAGACCGGGTTTATCCCATTCTGAATAACTGAATCGACGATAAGAAGTCGAAGATGAAGACGGGGGTTGAAGACCGATCTTCATCTCGTTTGGATGGTCACTGAGGTCCTGATTGGGAGGCATCCCGAAATATGGATAATGAGTGGTGATCGTCCAGACGTACGTGGGAATCGATGAATATGCGAGGTATTTAGTGCCTCTGGTTTCATTCAGACCCAGAACGGACTTGTAAATGGACTGTGTGTCTGACATTAGATTTTATTCTTTGTTGATTGATCTCTATTAAATATACATCTGTTTGGCGGCGGAGAATTTATTCTTTTGCTTAACGCCCTTCTCTGAAACGCACGAGCTCAGAGGTAGTATATCGATGGACATCAGTCGCATGGCATGAATTGCTAGTGTGGCATGCCTAAGTGGCAAATGATCAGGGATTCTATTGAAAAGCAAAGTCTTGTGGTGATGATCAAAGCACCGCCTGTGGGGCGTATCTTTGTGTATAACGTGAATTCAAAAGCCTCACACCCCGGTATGAACCAGAAACGGGAGAAGGACCTCAGGGAGGGCATGCGTTTCATTCTAGCTAGGAGTTGTGTCGGTGTTTTTACACGGCCTGACATTTTACTTATATGGATGATGGACAGCGAGGCGCCTCGGATATATCGGTCGATTCGGGACCGATGGAGTCATTCGTTGGCTCATTGACGCCCCATAGGGTGGGGAAACGTAGTGCTCAGGAATTTTAATCCACATCGGTGGACCGGCCCTGTCGCTCCATGGGTCGATGTGTTCTGATCCTGAGACATGGGGTAGAGCGTCTCGAATTCAATAAGGACTATCTTTTTCCTTGGTTCATGATCGAAATCCAATTTCCAAATACGTGACTGTGCGGTCTTGATTGTATATATATATGGCGACATGATATATGGTACCCATGCCGTCTATGATTAATAGTTATGATTTGAAATTGCTTTTGAAACATATAAACATTAGTAATAATTTCAAATGCTTTTGTTTTATTCGTATCAAGCATATTTTGGCCATTATAAGGTAAAAACTCTATCCTCCGGTTTGCGTTGCATTGTGTGATGGGAAATGAGTCTTATAATGGCTTCATTTTTGTAAAAAGTATTGCGATGTTTAAAAGAATGATTTGTTTTAAAGCACTGGCAATCCAATGGGGTAAACCCGTTCCACGAAAGTGGCGTGGTCCTGTGATTAGCCATATATTAAATGTGTTGAGTAGATTTCTCGTACCAGTCCCATGACTAACTCGTAGTTTGTTTCACTTTCAAACTCGGGTGCCCCTTTTTCTACACCGGAAGCCTTGTATTCAGGTTTAGCTGGCTTTCTCTGGATAGCTGGAGCTTAAGATGGATTCTATCATTTATCTCTTTTTATGCTGTTCAGCTCTATTGTACATTATGTTTGTTTTTCCGCTGTAGACATACATGTATAGCTGAACTGTATTTGTACTAAGTATGATCCTGTATAATGTGTAACTCTGATGATTACGTTTATCCAGTATATCCTATTGTGCATTATCTAGTGTATTTATTTATTTCTGTTCTGCTATTATCTGTTTCTGTGTTATATTCCAAGGATTACCCTTGCCGCCGTTAGTACGGGGTTTGGGGTCGTCTCATTTGGCATCAGAGCTTTGGTTAAGCTTAGTTCTGAAATATAACATATTAATGAACTCATCAGAAATAGAACCAGTAGTGTCCTAGGATGGGCAACTCAATACAGATAGGATCAGTAATGTCCTAGTATGAGTAGCAGAATGAAATACACCCCAATAGACACATTTACATTTGAAGTATATGTTTCTATGTTTTAAAATATCTTTTCTGTGACCTGACACTTGATCTACTATTTGCAGAAGTACTAGAAAATGAGTGTCAGAAACAGAAGGAATGCAGAACCTGATATCGAGGCCCTATTAATCAAGTATCGAAATATGGGTGGAATACCGTTCTCTGGTGAAGAATCTATTATGAAGACACAGGCTTGGATTCGTTCTGCTGAAAAGATCTTTAAGGGTTTAAAGCTGAGGGATGACCAGAAAAGATTACTGGCATCCTGGGCACTCAAAGATGAAGCTTTTTTCTGGTGGGATTTGGTTATTGAGAATAATCTAGAAGGTGATATCACCTGGGATAGATTCAAAGTGATTTTCCTAGAAAGATTTACTCCTCCCGAAGCAACCGAGCGATTATGTGATGAATTTTCTTATCTGATACAAGGTGATATGACCATCCCAGAATATCATAAGAAATTCAATGAACTTTCTTACTTTTCTCCCCATCTAATTCAAAATACGAGGAGAAAGAATTTGAGATTTATTAACGGGCTTCAAAGGAAATACCAGAATAAAGTAATTGGGCATGTAAAGCTTCCTTTTTCAGAAATGATTTATATAGCTTATCAGTATGAAGATCTCCATAAGAAAGGCATGTTGCACGACGAAGAGGAAATCAGTTCTAGTAATAGAGTTGAGTCTAAAACTGATCGTCCTGAGGCCAGTACGATGTCTGAGGTCAGTAAGGAGCCTAAAATCAATCAGAAAAGGGCCAGACCAGGAAAAGAACCAGTAACGACCACCGTATGCAATAACTTCCATCAGAAAGGGCATTTGTCGATAAACTGTGGACCCTTGAAGAAACGAAGAAAGGATAAATTTAAATCCAAGGACAAGTTCCTAGAGAATAGAAAATGCAGTCAATGCCATCAGACTGGTCATCTTGAAAAGGACTGCAGGCAATTTAAGGAATCCAAAGCAGTGCATGTAAATGAAGTGGTAGAAGTACCTGCATCTTCGTCTGCTCAGGAAAGGTCTGATGTTTTAGAAGGCATGCTCAATGTCAAGAACATTCCAGTTAAAGTACTGTTTGATACAGGAGCGTCGCGAAGCTTTATTGCAAAGAGTGCAGTCAAGATGTTTGAAATTGAAGAAGCTCGAAGAACCAATGACTGTCCAAAATCCAGTTGGGGGTTCCATCTATCTCGGTTGGGTTTTGGGGTGCCTGTCTCTTTTTCCTGCTATAAATTCCCTACAATCTCTATCGTCATGAATTTTAATGAATTCGATCTTATTCTGGGATTGGATTGGCTAACCAGATATGAGGCAGAGGTTAGATACGCCGAGAGAGTGGTTGGACTTCTGCGCAGCTTTGGATGTTTCTCCTGTTCAAATAGAAAATATCCCCGAAGTCACAGAGAATATTCCCGACCTCGTAAAAGACATTCCTGTCGTCAAGAACTATGCGGATGTGTTCGAAGAAGTTGTTCTCTTACCTCCGCAGAGAGAAATATATTTCAAGTTTGCTTTGATTCCGAATGCAAGGCCGGTAGTTCACGCTATTCGAAGAATGTCCTTGAAAGAGAAAGAAGAACTTGACAATCAAACACGACAGCTAGTATGGAAGGGTCTGATCAAGCTTAGTTTCTCTAATTGGGGAGCAGCAGTGGTGTTTGTCCCAAAATCTGACGGTACTCTGCGTCTATGTGTGGATAATCGTGATCTGAACAAACAGACAATAAAGAATAAATATCCATTGCCGCGGTTTAATGATTTGTTGGATCGATTAAATGGCGCACAAGTATTTTCACGAAAGGACCTAGCTACAGGTTTCCATCAGCTTCGTATCGCCGAGGAGTGTGTTCCTTTGACAGCATTCAGAGGTCCAGACTTATTCTACGAGTGGTTAGTAATGCCCTTCGGCTTATGTAACACTCCAGCCTATTTCGTCGATCTAATGAACAGAGTATTCAGAGGAGTATTAAACAAATTTGTTCTGGTTTTCATTGATGATATCCTTGTCTTCTCTAAGTCAGAAAGCAAGCACGAAAAACATTTGGAACAAGTGTTAGAAATCCTCAGAAAGAATGTGTTGAAAGCAAAGTTTTCCAAATGTATATTCTGGCAAGAAGAAGTCAAATTTCTTGGCCACGTAGTGTCAAAGCAGGGAATTTCAGTGGATCCCAGTAATATCACTGCTATTCAGAATTGGAAACAGCCTCGTACGACAATAGAAGTTAGAAGTTTTCTCGGGTTAGCCAGTTATTATCGGAAATTCATTAAGGATTTCGCGAAGACATCTATTTCCTTAACAAAACTGACTAAGAAACATTCGAGATTCAATTGGACTCCGGTATGTGAGGAAGCTTTCCAGGAGCTGAAATTAAAACTGACAACGGCTCCACTGTTAACAATAATAGATGGAAATGAGGATTTGAAAGTCTGGACAAATGCTTCTAGAGAAGGCGTTGGCGCAGTGTTAATGCAAAGAGGTCAAGTGATTGCTTATGCTAGCCGTCAGCTGAAGCCGCATGAGAAAAACTACGTAACTCATGATCTTGAGTTATTGGCTATAGTATTCGCCTTGAAAATCTGGAGACACTATCTTCTGGGTGAGAGATTTGAACTGTTTACAGATCACCAGTCATTAAAGTATTTGTTCACCTAGAAAGACTTGAATCTGAGGCGGCAACGTTGGCTGGAGTTTCTTGCAGCATATGACTTTGAGATTATATACACTCCAGGGAAAGCCAATGTTGTGGCCGATGCGTTAAGCCGAAAGAATTAAATGATCGTCAGTTTTATTATCACGACTTCATTGATAGATAAAATATCTTCTCTTCAGAAGGATGATCACTTCATTCAGAAGATCAGAGAGATAATTCAATAAGGCGAACCCTCGAGTTTTCAAGTTGATAATGAGGGGATTCTAAGGCTGAAAGGTCGAATTTGTGTTCCTAACAATTCTGAGCTTCGAAAGGAAGTACTGGATGAATGCCACAAATCAAAACTTATTATCCATCTGGGAGTAGGCAAAATGTATAATGACATCAAACGCACTTTCTGGTGGAAGTCGATGAAGAGGGACATTTCTTTATATGTTAGCCGATGCCCTACTTGCCAGCTAGTCAAGAGCGACCAACAGAAACTGGCTGGATTGTTATAACCACTAGACGTTCCAGGCTGGAAGTGGGAACATATTTCCATGGACTTCATTGATGGTTTGCCCAGAACCAGAAAGGGAAATGGCAGTATTTGGGTGATCGTAGATCGCTTCACGAAGACCGCCCATTTCATCCATGTCAGATCAAACAGAACTGCTCAGAGTCTGGCGCAGATATACTTCAAGGAAATTGTTAGACTACATGGATTGTCGATCAATATAGTGAGTGATGGAGATCTAATATTCACTAGCAAATTCTGTGAGGCATTTCAAGTCGAGCTGGGAACGAAGCTGAACTTGAGCACCGCTTATCATCCCCAGACAGACGGTCAGACTGAGAGGGTGAATCGTATTTTAGAAGATCTATTGCGGGCTAGTGTTCTAGATTTCGGTGGATCATGGGAAGACCATCTCCATTTGGCTGAATTCTCATATAATAATAGCTACCAGGCGAGCCTGACAATGTCGCCATTCGAAGCATTATATGGTAGACCGTGCCGATCTCCTGCTTGTTGGGTCGAACCCGGCAATAGACTTGTGTTAGGGCCTGATACGATCCGAGAAGCTGCCGAAAAAGTCGATTTTATTAAGAAACGATTACTCGCTGCTCAAAGCCGACAAAAGAGCTATGCCGATAGAAGAAGAAGAGATATATCATTTTCTGTTGGTGACAATGTATATCTGAAAGTGTCGCCGATGAGAGGAGTTATCCGGTTCGGTAAAACAGGGAAATTGGTGCCCAAATTCATTGGTCTGTTTCCTATTCTTGAACGGATCGGAACTCTCGCTTATAGGGTTAAATTGCCTGATTGGTTGCCTGGAGTTCATGATGTATTTCACATATCTCAACTTTGAAAGCACGTTCATGACCCAAACTTGATCGTGGAAGAAGCAGCTCAACAGGATATTGAAATTACCCCTGAATTGGCTGTGAGGAGAGAGCCGCTAAAGATCATCGGCAAAGAAACCAAAGAGCTGAGGAACAAGAAGGTTCACTTGGTCAAAGTGCAATGGAGTGGGGATCCATGAGATTGTACTTGGGAAATTGAGGAGAGCATTCAGAAAGCCAATCCTAGATGTCGAGTGGATATCTCTGATTGACTCCGGTGCAAGGTACATTTACCATACTTTGCATTACCAATTAGTTCTCTACTCTATTGTTATTTTCTTTCCATGGATGTGCACTTTTAATCCCATGGTCTGGATGATTTTAAAAGAACATATGAATTAATTTGTATGATTTTGAAAAGTTAAAAACAAATTGATTGTTGTTTGTGTTGTGTGATAGTAGATTTGATTAATTAAAATTATTAAAACAATAGGTAATTTAATCAATAATAGAATGAATGGTAGAATTTATTCGATTATATCACACATTGAACTGATTAGAAATTAGATAGAAATATATACATGTGCATTCTATATGTTTGAACAGGTAAATGGATAGCTGTTGAGTAAAGAATTTACTTGCGTGCCCAACAAATAGGTAAACCTTAATGAGTTGGATGCGAAATATTATTATATCAACTCCTGTGAATGCCATTGGATGCGGAGTGCTGGTTATTCTGTGTGTTATAATAAACGTCGCCATAGGATGGTAACAATTAATTTTGAACTACATTACATGGCATACTTCTGAAGATAGGCATACTTCATCATATACCACATAAGCATTTGGAGCTGGTGTGACGAGGTGGAAGATTTACCATACGAACGAGAGGCTTGTATGGCGATGACTATATTTTACAGGTTGAACTGATGACTGATATGGACTATTTAAATTGTAATGATAAAATTGCCAGATTAATAAAAAAAACCCACATGGGTCTGGAGTTGACAATAATCACGTCTCTCTAGTTATTAGATACGACACATGGATTATTTATTTCCCACATAGGACGAGGTGACGAGGATTTATCCTCTAGAGCAATTAAAATACACACTCCCTCAGGCTTAGACAGGGTGACGAGAATTTATTCTCTGGAGTTATTATCTATACACGCTCCCTTGTAAACACCAGAATATATCACTATAAATATGTGTATGCTTATTAGGATTTATTGGGTACCTAATATGGCCCAATAAATTTCCAAACCTCTCCCCGTACAAAGGAGGTTATGGCGAAATTTTTCGAAAATTCCGGGTGTTAGCCAAATTTCTAAAGAATTTGTAAATTCTCAGAAACTGAAAAGTTGGAGAATGGAAGCCAGATTGAACGTAGAGTTGATTAATCAAACCACTTTCAACTTTGTTCCTTTTCGGGGACGAAAAGTTTGAAGTAGGGGAGATTGCAACGACCCGAAAAATCTGAACCAATTAAAAATTTTTAAATTGGCTAAAATAGTGGATTATAAATAATTAAAATAAATATTTTAAATAATAACGATGAAAAGTAAGTTTGAATCGACATTTGAAAACGAATATAATTAATTCTAATTATAAACAAGGCCTGAAATGGCGCGGTAGTTTCAAAATTTGAATTCAAACTTTGACTGACTGTATCGGGTTCAAAACAAAACGGATTTAAGTGAAACCAAAAATATTTAAATCTGTTAGTGAATATCTTTCTAACGAATCTGAAAAATCGAAGTTTCATAGCGGGATGCAAAAGTTATGGCCAAATGAATTTTCAGAAAGGTCGCTATGGAAATTATATAGCCTGTGAAATTGGCCATTTTGCAAACGACTTTGGAATTCGACGAAACCACTTTTATTGAATCCGGGATGTGAAGTTATTGCTAGGTTTCAAATTTCATAATTTTTGAAGCTAGTATGTGAGCGTGGCAAAGGAAAACGTGTTTTGGTCAATTACAGTTAAATTGGATCGACCAGAAATGGGCCTTTTTGCAAACGGTCTCAGAATTCGACGAAACTAGTTTTGTTGGGACTGTATCGTCAAAACATAGCTAGATTTATTTTTCTGGAATTTTTCGAATCAGTTTGTGGCCCTGGCAAATTGAAATGTACATTCAAATCGAATATTGAATGTTTTATACTTTAATTTGAAGGAAAACTGTCTGAAACAGTTGAATGGGCCTACGAAACATATCCCATTGTTTTCGGAATGGGGGTAAAACACTAGGGACGACAGTCGTTGGGTTTGAATTGGTGTTCGTGGGTGAAAGTGGGTATTTTTGGATTTTAAAAATTTATAAATATAAAAAATTTATCATTGGCCCAGATATTTTTCTCTCTCCCCGTCCTCCTCAAGTCGCGTACGACGGAAACCGCACCACCGCTTCCCGGCCATTTTCCGATCAATCCACGCACCCTTCGACCTCGACCCAGTTGAGGATTTTGTAGCCCTCGTCGAGCTCTTCAAATCCATACCTGGAGCATCCCCTATCGCTGCGCCATCGTCGAGTTTCGAGCTTCGAAAATCGCGCCTTTCTGACCGCCGCTGAGCTCACCTCAGGCCACCGAGCTGGCCCACTCCCCCACGCGCGCGAAGCACTCTCCTAGCCATTCGACGCTGCAAAGGCCGATCGTCCTCTAGCTTCACGGATTTCGCGAATTCTTGAAACCTAGTTTTGAACCTCGAAGCAAGGTATACGGCTGGGATTATTAAATTGAATTGCGACACTTTATTTCCGTCGCTAATATGTTTTTCATTATAAAAATCATATCTTTTTCGTTTCATGACAAAATCCAGTGAAACAAGAGACAGTGGACTCGTGTGGACGTCTTCTACCTTCTAGATGTGACCGCATATTTTTCTGATCCTTCTGCTATTTTTGGTGGAGTGGAACCCAATGTGAGATTTCTAAATTATAAACGATATGGAAAACAATGATGTATAAATTATATGGTCGATGTACGAGTTATATAAGCGTTGTACACCTCTTGTATAAGCGTTGTATAAGTTGTACGTTCATTGTATAAGTTGTATATGCGTTGTAAAAATTATATATGTGTTGAAATAGAAGTGAAATGTTATATATAAATGTATATATATATATACACGCCCCTCGTCCACAAACCATGGACGATATTTATTGGTTGTGATTGGTGTGAAAATTGATTGATAGCGAATGGTTGATTGAAATTGTTTGTGGTTGGAATTGATTGATTGTGGTTGAAAAATACCCGTTTGTGGTTGAGAAATATTTGGTTGAAACCACATAGGATTAGTTTGTGGAAATGAAAAAAATATACATGCCGCCTGCGTGCGAACTAGATGCATGATTCCCCATTGTCAAAAACTGTGAGGTTTTAAGGTAGAGCGAGGAGCGGTACAAGGGACAGTCCCGATTTTAACTACCCTGCCGTTATTCTGCCGAAATTTTGAATAATATTCATGTGTTAGAATTATTTTCATTTATTGAAACTATATTTATTCGTTGAATAGAAAACCTTCATGTGTTGAATTGAAATTCATTCGTTGAATAGAATTCATGTGTTGAATGGTATTCATGTCTTTAAATATAAAAATCACCTTTTTATCTATATATATAAACTATAGAAAACCTTCATGTGTTGAATCGAAATTTATTCGTTGAATTTAAATTCATGAGTTGAATGGTATTCCTGTTTTAAATATAAAAATCACCTTTTTATCTATATATACAAACTATAGAAAACCTTCATGTGTTGAATAGAAATTCATTCGTTGAATCATATTCATGTGTTGAATAGAATTCGTTTTTTATATATAAAAATCACCTTTTTATCTAGATATACAAACTATAGAAAACCTTCATGTGTTGAATCGAAATTCATGTGTTGAGTGGTATTCATATTTTGAAATAAATTGTTTTATAATAAAAATCAAATTTTTATTACCTGTATAAACTATATAAAATAGTCGTATTTTGAAATAAATTGTTTTATAATAAAAATCATATTTTTATTACCTATATGAACTATATAAAATAATCGTGTTTTGAAATGAATTGTTTTACAATAAAAATCACATTTTTATTATATACATGAATTGCTAAAAATAGTGAAGTGTTGAAATAGAAGACAGTTAGATAAAAATATCATTTTTATCAAATGTGTGAAATTCATATAGTCTTGAAATCGAAGAATCGATATATATATATATAAATAGAATTGAAATATATCGAATAACGAAGCTGCAGTTTGTATTTTGAAACCGTGATTTCAAACGATTAGTACGGGAGATCCGACCATCGGATTACCGTTGGGTTCGCTTTGGAAATATCTTTCCAACGGCACCAGCTTTGTAAAAATCCAACGGTTGGATTGTCTGGAATGTTTAATTCAAATATGAAGAAAAACAGCGCCAGAATCGATTATATTTATATATATATATATATAATTATATTTAATCGAATAACGACGCTGCAGTTCGTATTTTGAAATCGAAACTTCAAACGATTGTACCGGGAGATCCGACCGTCGGATTTTCCCGAAACTGAAACCATTGGATTCGTTTTGAAAAGATCTTTCTAATGATGTAAATTTTTTGAAGATCCAATGGTTAGAATTCCATATATATGTAAATCAAATCTGAAGAAAAATAGCGCCACGGCCGCGTTATGGCCCGAAACGTCGTTTTGAATAAATTGGCTATTTTAAAATAAATAAAAATAGCGATAAATCATTATAAAATATTATAAACGATATTGATGTGAAATTTAGGAACTAACTGAAGGTTGGCCGAGTCGAATGGTTTCCTGCGTGTTGATCTGATGTTGGTTTCGGCCTTCGGGGTTAATATTTGGGAAATCGTTCTCATACTGATTGACGGTTAGTGACTAATGAATTGAAATGATGCGTATGTATGTTAGTGTTGCAATTGTTTATTATATACACGAGTTGCTCAGAAAGACCGGGTTTATCCCATTCTGAATAACTGAATTGACGATAAGAAGTCGAAGATGAAGACGGGGGTTGAAGACTGTTCTTCACCTCGTTTGGATGGTCACTGAGGTCCTGATTGAGAGGCATCCCGAAATATGGATAATGAGTGGTGATCGCCCAGACGTACGTGGGAATCGATGAATATGCAAGGTATTTAGTGCCTTCGGTTTCGTTCAGACCCAGAACGGACTTGTAGATGGACTGTGTGTCTGACATTAGATTTTATTCTATGTTGATTGATCTCTATTAAATATACATATGTTTGACGGTGGAGAATTTATTCTTTTGATTAACGCCCTTCTCTGAAATGCACGAGCTCAGAGGTTGTATATCGATAGACATCAGTCGCATGGCATGAATTGCTAGTGTGGCATGCCTAAGTGGCAAATGATCAGGGCTTCTGTTGAAAAGCAAAGTCTTGTGGTGATGATCAAAGCACTGCCTGTGGGGCATAGCTTTGTGTATAACGTGAATTCACGAGCCTCGCACCGAGGTATGAACCAAAAACGGGAGAAGGACCTCAGGGCAGGCATGCGTTTCTTTCTAGCTAGGAGTTGTGTCGGTGTTTTTACACGGCCTGACATTTTACTTATGTGGATGATGGATAGCGAGGCGCCTCAGATATATTGGTCGATCCGGGACCGATGGAGTCATTCGTTGGCTCATTGACGCCCCATAGGGCGGGGAAATGTAGTGCTCAGGAATTTTAATCCACATCGGTGGACCGGCCCTATCGCTCCAAGGGTCGATGCGTTCTGATCCTGAGACACGGGCTAGAGCGTCTCGAATTCAGTAAGGACTATCTTTTGCCTTGGTTCATGATGGAAATCCAATTTCCAAATACATGATTGTGCGGTCTTGATTGTATATATATATATGGCGACATGATATATGGTACCCATGCCGTCTATGATTGATAGTTATGATTTGAAATTGTTTTCGAAACATATAAACACTAGTAATAATATCAAATGCTTTTGTTTTATTCGTATCAAGTATAATTTGGCCATTATAAGGTTAAAACTCTATCCTCCGGTTTGCGTTGCATTGTGTGATGGGTACTGTGTCTTATAATGGCTTAATTTTTATAAAAAGCATTGCGATGTTTAAAAGAATGATTTGTTTTAAAGCAATGGCAAACCAATGGAGTAAACCCGTTCCAAAAAAGTGGCGTGGTCCTGTGATTAGCCATATATTAAATGTGTTGAGTAGATTTCTCATACCAGTCCCATGACTGACTCGTAGTTTGTTTCACTTTCAAACTCGGGTGCCCCTTTTTCTACACGGGCAGCCTTATATTTAGGTTTAGCTGGCTTTCTCTGGATAGCTGGAGCTGAAGATGGATTCTATCATTTATCTCTTTTTATGTTGTTCAGCTCCTATTGTATATTATGTTTGCTTTTCCGCGGTAGACATATATGTATAGCTGAACTGTGTTTGTACTAAGTATGATCCTGTATACTGTGTAACTCTGATGATTACGTTTATCCAGTATATCCTATTGTGCATTATCTGGTGTATTTATTTATTTCTATTCTGCTATTATCTGTTTCTGTGTTATATTCCAAGGATTACCCTTGCCGCCGTCAGTACGGGGTTTGGGGTTGTCTCACCTATCTAACGTATATACAAAGTCTTGTCTGTACTAGATAGATATGGAATCACACTCTGGTCGCTTGGAGATGATTCTGGTGATTGTCGCGACATCGCCAGTATTTATTTTTGAGTTTCAAAAGTGGGATGACTGTTCCGATTGAAATATTGAGAAATACGTAGACTAATTATTTTGATAAATATTCAAAAATGATTTTGATAAATTTTAATGAAAATGCTTTTGTAAAATTAACTTGAACTTGGGTAAATGATCAAATTTAATAAAGTTACGTTATTGCGACATATAAGTAGAATTTACAAATGAATATTTTAAAATTAAATTGTAAAGCGAATATTGAATGATGACATTGAAAAAAATGTGAATTAAAAAAATATATAATGATAAGCGAATGTTAGAATTAATTGAAATTTTGATAAGAAAGTAACTTGAATAAAATCTAAGAAAATGAAATTAGATTTAAATTTTACAAGAAAAATGTGGACATTTTGAAATTTGAACTAAAGTGAATTAATTAATGAAATTACATAGTTGCATCGTTTACCCCCTTGGCCTTGAGAATAGATAGTTCCTTCGTTCATTTTGATTCATTCACCATGCTTTAGTAGTAGTTGTTTGACCTTTCCACCCTTGTTTTATTCATGTTTGAGCCTTCATTACTACAGAATTCATGTCCTTGTACCCTTTTGTTCACCGCGCATTGTAAAAAGTCTGAAATAAAGTTGGATTAATGATATAGTTTGGATTTGAAACAAACATTTGAACGTTGAATTATGATAATAATCGACAATTGAATTTTCGAAGTATTTTTTTGTACTGTGTTAATGGAAGTATTGAAAATGAGATTTAAGGAATAATTAAAATGGATTGAAATAGATTTTTTTTTATTTGTTTTGAAATATATTGAATCCAACTTAGATGATATGTGTTAGAAATATTTTTGCTAGGAAACCTTTTGAGAGGGTTATTTCGTACAAATTCAAATGTCTGAATTATACGCTAATTTCGAAAGCTTTTGAAAGAGTTTATCTTTTGTGAATAATGTTCAATTTGAGAAATGATTATTGAAATCATATTTTGAAATCAATGCTGAATTAGCATTGGAATTTCACATAAATTGATTCAGATTGGATTATCTCTTGAAGTTAGTATTTTTCCTTCCAAAACTATAAAATTAATTTATTTACTTCACTTAAAATGCTTTGAATATAAACTTAGCTATTATCCAACTATTCTATAGCAAACCTATTTAGTTTATTTAAACTATTTTATACTAAAACTTGTTTATTCTATTCAAACCTATTTTATGTCAAGCATATTATTTTCTTTAAACTATTTTATTCCAAAACTTAATTATTTTAACTCAAATCTATTTTATATCAAGCTATTCTTTATTGAAACTATTTTAAATTTAACTTAACTATTTTGGAAGATACAAAATATATTTCCAATCTGTAACGTCCCGGATTTTTAGCCATTTAATATTGAATATTTAAAATACTAATTTGGAATAATAAATGGTTTTTTTATTTAATTTGTTTAATAATCGATATACCATTTAATTTTAAGTATATCAAAATCATAGTAATTCGAAAACAAAATATAATAGAAGTCACAATTGAAACTTATTCGAAACTGTTCAGTCAATTATAATAATAATTTATTTAATTGTTTGAAATTGATTTATATTTTGAATGAAAATTTAATTTAAATCGTTAATTTAAATTATTCACTTATATACAGTCAAATTTAAAATTCAGAATCAGATCCATTAAGTTCAGAATAGCGTAATAAGCTTATAACGTCGATCAGGGTTCGCGATTGAAGTTAAAGATCGGCGGGATGTTTTCAAATAGAAAATATAATTTCATATCAAATATATATAAACAAAATTCAAATAAAAATATGTGAAAAAGGGAGCCGACCTACCCAATATTTTCTACACAATGCAGACCTAATTTCCACCTACGTTGTCTTCATCCGTCCCCCGACTTCATGCCTTAGGAAGAGCAGGAATAAAAATCGCGCAGACCTGTTTTGTACCAACACAGATATCTTCTTCCTCGAGCTACAACAGTTGTTTCCTACCTTCACTGCAAAGGAAAACAGCGATGTAATAGGTATTGTACATCCTGTTTACTCTCGCTTCTATAAATTAACACCTTGCCTTCGCACCCTTTCATTCCAAACCAAACCAACAAGCTTCTACCTTCTTCGTTCTCTTCTTTTCTCTTCGGTCTGAATTAATCCTCCAAAGAAAAGAAAAGAAAAAAAAAACAATGCAAAATCGAAATCGCAATTTCAACTCGAGGGTTGCTTCTGGAATTAAAATCCACCGCAACAAAACTAGGGCGGTTCGGAGTTCGATTTAGGGGGTTCGCGAGTTGGTGTTTGGGGTCACTACAGGGATCGAAGTGGAGTTAGATGGACAGTCGCGGAGGAAGAGGAGTCGCAGTGTCAATGGATTGCATGGGTTCTGAGGGATTGCGATGGGTGTTAAGGCATCGAGTGGATCTGAAGTTCGGTAACAGGTGCATACGGAAGGAGGTGGTATTGGGGGCGCTCGTGGTGGAAGAGGGTGCGATGTTTGTGGGTTCGAATTTACTGAGGAACTGAGGTGGACCGGATGATCTGGAGTTGGTCAAAGTTGCAAGGAAATGGAAGTTGACAGCAAGTTGTTCGGGAGAATGCCAAAGTGAAGAACGCTGGATTTTAGTGATGTTTGCAGCGAAGAGGGTCAATGATATTTGAATATGCTTCGTGGTGTTCAAGAAATAAGGTGCAAAGTAATTTTATTGAGAAGATCTATGGCCGCGATGATATGGAATTTTAATGGGGATTCAGCGCAAAATAAAATAAGGTGAGTAAATCTCACCCACCTTTAGAATTATTTTTATTTCATTAAAAATAATTGTTTGTTGCTTGTGTGAATATTTTGTGGTTGTTTTATATATATTAGTTATTTAGGCTATATATATATTGGGTTGATTGATTGGTTGGATTCCCGCAGTCTCATTAGCGGATGCCCGCAGTTTCATAGCGGATGATTACCCTATACGCCCCATTCTATGATTAGTGGATGACCTTCTATACCGCGATATTCTGCCACGAAGCAGAATGGGTATTATTTATGTGCTAACATCTGTGGATGCAGGAAAACAGGTTGGAGGAATCCAACTGGATTGCTCAAAATATATTATCTGTTTGTTATTTGTTTGCATATATATTTTTATATATGATGTGTTAGAAAAATAAATAATTCGTTGCTTTGTGTGTTTAAATATCACTGGGCTTAAGTAATGATATTTAAAATATCGTGGAAGGATATTTGAGATTTTAAAAGGGAAAATTATATTTTTAAATAGAATTTGAATTTTTAAATGGAATAAAAATATAAACTTGTTTTTGAAAAATATAACAAGTAGTTCCTTTATAAACGAAGTTTATAAATAGTTCTTTTATAACGAAGTTATAAAATGAAGTGAAAAGAATTATCATTTGATAATTCAGAAATAGAAATACAAGTGTGAAATTGGAATGGAAATCTATCTTCAAAGAAAAATAGAAATATCTATTTCAAAAGGGATTGAAGTCGAGACTTGTTTAAAGAAATTGGATATAAGAATTCAAATAGAAACAGACTTTGAAATATAGAATTTCAAAGAAGAATTGAATAGAATTTGAAATATAGAATTTCAAAGAAGAATTGAATAGAATTTGAAATATAGAATTTCAAAGAATAATTGAAATATGAAATTTGAATAGAGATTTGAAATGGAATTCAAATATGAAATTTGAATAGAGATTTGAATGTAGAATTTCAAAATATAATTTGAAATAAACTTTGAAATAGGATTTTCAAAGTAGAATTTGAAATAGAATTTCAAATAGGATTTCAAAATAGGAAATCCAAATGGTTTTTAAATGGAATTTGGATTCAAGGGAATTCAAATGGATTTGAGTGAAGAAATTCAAATGGTGTTAAAAATAAGTTTGAATATTAGAATTCAAATGGGGTTGGAAATGAATTTGAATATTAGAATTCAAATGGAAAGGGAAAATGAAATTTGAATATAAGAGATTCAAATTAAATTCAAATAGGATTTAATCTATGGAATTTGAAGATGAAATTCAAATGGGTTTTAAACTATAGAATTTGAATGTTAGAATTATAAAGGGGTTGAATATTTGAAATTTCAAAATAGAATTGAATCGGAGTTTGGATATTTGAAATTCAAATAGAATAAATATAGAATTTGAATTCGAAGAGAATTGAATAGGGAATTTGAATGTAGAATTCAAAAAGGAATTCAAATGGAATTTAAATTATAGGATTTGAATATAACATTCAAACGGAATTTTAACTATGGGATTTAGCTATATAATTCAAACGGAATTTGAAATATGGAATTTGAATATAGGATTCAATAGAAGTGAAATTTGAATTTGAATATAGAGTTCAAATAAAAGTGAAAATGAAGTTTGAGTGGAGTTGAATTCATTTTAAACGAAGTTTAACGTTTATATTTATAAATATAATTAAAACGAACTCGCCGCAGCGCTGCAGTTCGTAAATTGGCAATCCGAACTTCAATTGAGTATACAGAGCGCAATTGAAGTCGGAATTCTTCGAAACAAGAAACGTCAGGACCGATTTGATAATAGTTTTCTAATGAAGGAGAAAAATTTGGATTTCGTCGTACATATTTTGAGTTATATCAAAATCAAATTTTCAGAAAAGCAGCGCCAGAATCGTTTTAAAACCATAATGATTTATTTAATGTTATAAAAAGGATTTTAAGCGGAAAAAAATCCGAATTTCCTATTTAGAAAATCTCCGAGTTGAGTTGTAAAATATATGCGAATTCAAGTTGTGTAAAAGAAGATGATTTTTGAAACATAAACCGGATTTTGATTTATTGAATAGAATTAACTAAATTGAATAGAAATTAGTTAATGAGATTTCAAATGGATATTGGGATTTGAATAAGTAAATTCGATTTGAAAATTTATATTCGAAATCGAAAAGGGAAACTAGAATTGGAAACTTGAAATTCAATTTGGATATAAGCTAATTAAATATTTTGTTTGAACATGTTATGTTCAAACAAAGAAGTGAAATAGGCAAAAAAAAAAGGCTAATTAAAGAATAATTAAGCGAAACTGAATTCAAACGATTCAAATTTGAATTCAAACGAATGGATTGAGTTGAATTGAATTGGAAACAGGTGAACAGGTAATAAACAGATATGGGATGGAGTATATGAAGATTTTTATTTATGTGCCCGACAAAAAGGTACATGTTTAAATTCATATATGGGTTTTATGCGCCGTATTGGCAAGCCGCTTGGCTTTTTCTTTTTCTTTTTGAGATGAGAAGTTACCGGGAAGCTATTTGAAATTTCCCGATGCTCCCGATACAGGGGAGGTTATGGCGAATTTTTCCGGAAATTTAAGGAGTTAGAATATTTTTGAGGAATTTGACAATTAGAAATCTATATATAGATATATATAGAATTCGATAAGGAAACGAAATCAAAAATAGAATATTTTAAACAAAAAGGGAAATCTATAAATTAGAAATAGAAAGCGAACTTTATACATGTTTTTAAAAATGAACAATTGGGTTTATAGTATGTTTATTCGAAGTTAGTGGTTTTGCCGTTTCGAAGTTGAGGATGTTTTCAGTTAAGGTCTGAGAGGTAATTTTACCCCAACTTGATTGATTTCATTTTTAATGGATAAATAGCAAGATCCAGTCTCGAAGAGAAGTGTTGAAAAAGAGTTAGTTGAATAAAATATTTTGGGTTGTTTCTAATTGCAAATAGAGATATTTTCTAATATATAGAAAATAAAAGAAGTTGATATTGGGAAACGTTTTCCAAATGGCATAAGGTGCCAAGATGATTATTGAAAATATTTGGTTAACAAATATTGATAAGGGAATGGAGAAGAGATTTAATTAATGAAATATTAATTAAAGAGCCCAGTGATTTGTTTGATATGTTGATTGAACACTTGTTTTTATTCGATAGTTAAATCACAGACTATCGAAGTTTTTGACCATCGTTGTCAATATGGAGAGACCGGTTGGATTATTATCCGAAGAACCACTCCGTATCGGCATAAGCGTTGCGAACCAAGTATGCTGAATATATTGAAGACGGAGTGAAGTGCAAGGGCTTTTTCTATTAATAGAAATGGTGCCTTCGGTTTCGTTCAGTCCCAGAACGAACGTAAATGGACGGATGTCTGACAAAGTATTTCCAATGATCAAATGGGTTGGTCTGTACGAATATATATGGTTGCAACGGATGTATCCCTTAGCATAATATCCAGAATATTTGTGCAAACTCAACTAGTGATTAACGGATCTGACAATGTGGCATTCAAAGTGATTGTGTTATCAATGAATGGTAAGTAATCGTAGCCTCAGGCTTCAACAACCGGGAAAGGACAAAAATCGGGCAGGCAGCATGGCTATGTGGGTCGCACCCATTAGGGTGTATATTCACCTATCTAGAGAAATTCCTTTTGTTTCTAAATCTATCGATTCTGCCCATTCGGGAAACGGTGGTTTGAGTCCAACCGTTGGTGATATACATTCGATACACTCAAGCGAAATGAGTGGTCGGTCATGTGTGGGCCGGGTTGCAAGACGTTCTTGTTGAACCCAGGTGTATTCGCCTCTAGAGATACATCATCGGAAGGTGGTTCCATACCTTGTCATGTTGGAAATCCAATCTCCAATAAGCGCCATGCGGTTTTTGATTTTATACTATATATGTGGAGCGTGAGATGCAAGCGTTCTGCTATTTGGTTATTTATTTGATGTAGACATTATTATAATATCACTGGATTTGATATCAAAGTGTTTTGGGTTATAGTAAGGTAAAAACCGTCCATGTTTATGTGTGGGCTGGTCTTACTATTATCTTTTCTTTCGAAAAGGATTTTAAAAAAAAAAAAAGTTAAACAAGTGGTTGGAGTTTACTCACACCAGTCCCATGACTGACCCAGAGTTTATTTTGTTTTGTTTTCCCTAAACTCTTGGGTGCCCAAATTTGTACGGGCAGTCAAGTAGTTGGGATTTTCACAGATTCATTTGAAGGAGCTGGAAGCAGGAGGCTTCACCGGTTAGCTATAGGCTATCATATATTCCGCTGTGGACCTTGTTTGTATCTGGAAACAGGAGTTTATAACTGTTCCAGAAATGACTGTTGTGCTCTGATGATGGTATGTATATAAAGTTACTGATTTGTATTTCAAAAGTTATGTTATATAATATATTTTATTCGTTCCGCTGTAAGTTGTGATCTTCGTTTTTCTTCTATTCTAAGTTTTCTATCTTATCTATTCTCACCCTCTATCTTCTTTCTATTAATGGTTCGTATTTCTGTGTTATTTGGGTTGGACGTGTGGTGTATTTAGTCAACTCAGATAGCTCGGATTTGCGGGTCTTTACAGTTGGTATCAGAGCTTAGGTTGAGCGAATACCTAGGCTTGTGTGGCATGTGCTCATTAGAGATAGGGTCAGTAGTACCCTAGAATGAGTTGAGTGTATATACGAGAGAGCGTATTTGTTATTTGATATAAAAACCATTTTATATTGTGTTGGCTAGTCTGTTGAGTGGTTTATGAATTCTGATCGAATAGTGGGACGCCACGACGTCGATAGGAATTTCTAAACACTTGAACAGAGAAATTCGACGCAGTATGGTTTTAAAGAGGTTAAATGAAATAATTTTACCCAAAATTTCTATTTTGATATAGAAAGAATAATTTTCTAGAATTATTATTATATGGATGTGTTGGATGTTGATTTTATAATCAAATGAGATTATAAAATTAAAATGGTTATTTATAACCAAATAGAATTTGTATAGGGATTAAATATACAAATGAGATGAATTAGAATTAAATTCAAACCAGAGTTAAGAATTCAAAATCCTGGGAAGTTGAAAATATTTTTCCAAAGTATATTAAGATAATATAGCCCTGTTTTGGAAAGATTTTGAATAAAATCATATTGTAAGGATTTTGGAAATGATAAAGCATTGAATTCACTTCGATCACTAGAAAATAATTCCGATGATGATCCGGACATTATCGGTGTTCATTTTCGAGTTTCTAAGTGATGGATTGCTACCATAGTGAGATTTTCAAAGGAAATGATTTGAGAAAAGCAAGTTTTGGAAAAATTCAAATGTTTTAAATTTGTGGTAGTTATAAATATATCTATTTGTATAATTATATGATTTCAAAGGGATTTGAAATAAAGACCGGGCATTTGGATTCTGGAATTTAACTTAAGCAAAGTTAAATAGATCAAAATGATGGAAACCAGTTAAATGAACTAAATTGAATATTCCCATGGAAACTTAAATTTGTATGGGATTTGAGTTACATAATATGGAATACTGAGTTGTAATAAAGTGGGCTTTTGAAAAGTTAACGAGTCTGTAAAGTTTCTTCTGCCTTAGTAATTTCGGGGACGAAATTCTTTTAAGGGGGAAGGAATGTAACGTCCCGGATTTTTAGCCATTTAATATTGAATATTTAAAATACTAATTTGGAATAATAAACGGTTTTTTTTATTTAATTTGTTTGATAATCGATATACCATTTAATTTTAAGTATATCAAAATCATAGTAATTCGAAAACAAAATATAATAGAAGTCACAATTGAAACTGATTCGAAACTGTTCAGTCAATTATAATAATAATTTATTTAATTGTTTGAAATTGATTTATATTTTGAATGAAAATTTAATTTAAATCGTTAATTTAAATTATTCACTTCTATACAGTCAAATTTAAAATTCAGAATCAGATCCATTAAGTTCAGAATAGCGTAATAAGCTTATAACGTCGATCAGGGTTCGCGATTGAAGTTAAAGATCCGCGGGATGTTTTCAAATAGAAAATATAATTTCATATCAAATATATATAAACAAAATTCAAATAAAAATATGTGAAAAGGGGAGCCGACCTACCCAATATTTTCTACACAATGCAGACCTAATTTCCACCTACGTTGTCTTCATCCGTCCCCCGACTTCATGCCTTAGGAAGAGCAGGAATAAAAATCGCGCAGACCTGTTTTGTACCAACACAGATATCTTCTTCCTCGAGCTAAAACAGTTGTTTCCTACCTTCGCTGCAAAGGAAAACAGCGATGTAATAGGTGTTGTACATCCTGTTTACTCTCGCTTCTATAAATTAACACCTTGCCTTCGCACCCTTTCATTCCAAACCAAACCAACAAGCTTCTACCTTCTTCGTTCTCTTCTTTTCTCTTCGGTCTGAATTAATCCTCCAAAGAAAAGAAAAGAAAAAAAAACAATGCGAAATCGAAATCGCAATTTCAACTCGAGGGTTGCTTCTGGAATTAAAATCCACCGCAACAAAACTAGGGCGGTTCGGAGTTCGATTTAGGGGGTTCGCGAGTTGGTGTTTGGGGTCACTACAGGGATCGAAGTGGAGTTAGATGGACAGTCGCGGTGGAAGAGGAGTCGCAGTGTCAATGGATTGCATGGGTTCTGAGGGATTGCGATGGGTGTTAAGGCATCGAGTGGATCTGAAGTTCGGTAACAGGTGCATACGGAAGGAGGTGGTATTGGGGGCGCTCGTGGTGGAAGAGGGTGCGATGTTTGTGGGTTCGAATTTACTGAGGAACTGAGGTGGACCGGATGATCTGGAGTTGGTCAAAGTTGCAAGGAAATGGAAGTTGACAGCAAGTTGTTCGGGAGAATGCCAAAGTGAAGAACGCTGGATTTTAGTGATGTTTGCAGCGAAGAGGGTCAATGATATTTGAATATGCTTCGTGGTGTTCAAGAAATAAGGTGCAAAGTAATTTTACTAAGAAGATCTATGGCCGCGATGATATGGAATTTTACTGGGGATTCAGCGCAAAATAAAATAAGGTGAGTAAATCTCACCCACCTTTAGAATTATTTTTATTTCATTAAAAATAATTGTTTGTTGCTTGTGTGAATATTTTGTGGTTGTTTTATATATATTAGTTATTTAGGCTATATATATATATATATATATATATATATATATATTGGGTTGATTGATTGGTTGGATTCCCGCAGTCTCATTAGCGGATGCCCGCAGTTTCATAGCGGATGATTACCCTATACGCCCCACGCTATGATTAGTGGATGACCTTCTATACCGCGATATTCTGCCACGAAGCAGAATGGGTATTATTTATGTGCTAACATCTGTGGATGCAGGAAAACAGGTTGGAGGAATCCAACTGGATTCCTCAAAATATATTATCTGTTTGTTATTTGTTTGCATATATATTTTTATATATGATGTGTTAGAAAAATAAATAATTCGTTGCTTTGTGTGTTTAAATATCACTGGGCTTAAATAATGATATTTAAAATATCGTGGAAGGATATTTGAGATTTTAAAAGGGAAAATTATATTTTTAAATAGAATTTGAATTTTTAAATGGAATAAAAATATAAACTTGTTTTTGAAAAATATAACAAGTAGTTCCTTTATAAACGAAGTTTATAAATAGTTCTTTTATAACGAAGTTATAAAATGAAGTGAAAAGAATTATCATTTGATAATTCAGAAATAGAAATACAAGTGTGAAATTGGAATGGAAATCTATCTTCAAAGAAAAATAGAAATATCTATTTCAAAAGGGATTGAAGTCGAGACTTGTTTAAAGAAAATGGATATAAGAATTCAAATAGAAACAGACTTTGAAATATAGAATTTCAAAGAAGAATTGAATAGAATTTGAAATATAGAATTTCAAAGAAGAATTGAATAGAATTTGAAATATAGAATTTCAAAGAAGGATTGAATAGAATTTGAAATATAGAATTTCAAAGAAGAATTGAAATATGAAATTTTAATAGAGATTTGAAATGGAATTCAAATATGAAATTTGAATAGAGATTTGAATGTAGAATTTCAAAATAGAATTTGAAATAAACTTTGAAATAGGATTTTCAAAGTAGAATTTGAAATAGAATTTCAAATAGGATTTCAAAATAGGAAATCCAAATGGTTTTGAAATGGAATTTGGATTCAAGGGAATTCAAATGGATTTGAGTGAAGAAATTCAAATGGTGTTAAAAATAATTTTGAATATTAGAATTCAAATGGGGTTGGAAATGAATTTGAATATTAGAATTCAAATGGAAAGGGAAAATGAAATTTGAATATAAGAGATTCAAATTAAATTCAAATAGGATTTAATCTATGGAATTTGAAGATGAAATTCAAATGGGTTTTAAACTATAGAATTTGAATGTTAGAATTATAAAGGGGTTGAATATTTGAAATTTCAAAATAGAATTGAATCGGAGTTTGGATATTTGAAATTCAAATAGAATAAATATAGAATTTGAATTCGAAGAGAATTGAATAGGGAATTTGAATGTAGAATTCAAAAAGGAATTCAAATGGAATTTAAATTATAGGATTTGAATATAACATTCAAACGGAATTTTAACTATGGGATTTAGCTATATAATTCAAACGGAATTTGAAATATGGAATTTGAATATAGGATTCAATAGAAGTGAAATTTGAATTTGAATATAGAGTTCAAATAAAAGTGAAAATGAAGTTTGAGTGGAGTTGAATTCATTTTAAACGAAGTTTAACGTTTATATTTATAAATATAATTAAAACGAACTCGCCGCAGCGCTGCAGTTCGTAAATTGGCAATCCGAACTTCAATTGAGTATACAGAGCGCAATTGAAGTCGGAATTCTTCGAAACAAGAAACGTCAGGACCGATTTGATAATAGTTTTCTAATGAAGGAGAAAAATCTGGATTTCGTCGTACATATTTTGAGTTATATCAAAATCAAATTTTCAGAAAAGCAGCGCCAGAATCGTTTTAAAACCATAATGATTTATTTAATGTTATAAAAAGGATTTTAAGCGGAAAAAAATCCGAATTTCCTATTTAGAAAATCTCCGAGTTGAGTTGTAAAATATATGTGAATTCAAGTTGTGTAAATGAAGATGATTTTTGAAACATAAACCGGATTTTGATTTATTGAATAGAATTAACTAAATTGAATAGAAATTAGTTAATGAGATTTCAAATGGATATTGGGATTTGAATAAGTAAATTCGATTTGAAAATTTATGTTCGAAATCGAAAAGGGAAACTAGAATTGGAAACTTGAAATTCAATTTGGATATAAGCTAATTAAATATTTTGTTTGAACATGTTATGTTCAGACAAAGAAGTGAAATGGGCAAAAAAAAAAAGGCTAATTAAAGAATAATTGAGCGAAACTGAATTCAAACGATTCAAATTTGAATTCAAATGAATGGATTGAGTTGAACTGAATTGGAAACAGGTGAACAGGTAATAAACAGATATGGGATGGAGTATACGAAGATTTTTATTTATGTGCCTGACAAAAAGGTACATGTTTAAATTCATATATGGGTTTTATGCGCCGTATCGGCAAGCCGCTTGGCTTTTTCTTTTTCTTTTTGAGATGAGAAGTTACCGGGAAGCTATTTGAAATTTCCCGATGCTCCCGATATAGGGGAGGTTATGGAGAATTTTTCCGGAAATTTAAGGAGTTAGAATATTTTTGAGGAATTTGACAATTAGAAATCTATATATAGATATATATAGAATTCGATAAGGAAACGAAATCAAAAATCGAATATTTTAAACAAAAAGGGAAATCTATAAATTAGAAATAGAAAGCGAACTTTATACATGTTTTTAAAAATGAACAATTAGGTTTATAGTATGTTTATTCGAAGTTAGTGTTTTTGCCGTTTCGAAGTTGAGGATGTTTTCAGTTAAGGTCCGAGAGGTAATTTTACCCCAACTTGATTGATTTCATTTTTAATGGATAAATAGCAAGATCCAGTCTCGGAGAGAAGTGTTGAAAAAGAGTTAGTTGAATAAAATATTTTGGGTTGTTTCTAATTGCAAATAGAGATATTTTCTAATATATAGAAAATAAAAGAAGTTGATATTGGGAAACGTTTTCCAAATGGCATAAGGTGCCAAGATGATTATTGAAAATATTTGGTTAACAAATATTGATAAGGGAATGGAGAAGAGATTTAATTAATGAAATATTAATTAAAGAGCCCAGTGATTTGTTTGATATGTTGATTGAACACTTGTTTTTATTCGATAGTTAAATCACAGACTATCGAAGTTTTTGACCATCGTTGTCAATATGGAGAGACCGGTTGGATTATTATCCGAAGAACCACTCTGTATCGGCATAAGCGTTGCGAACCAAGTATGCTGAATATATTGAGGACGGAGTGAAGTGCAAGGGCTTTTTCTATTAATAGAAATGGTGCCTTCGGTTTCGTTCAGTCCCAGAACGAACGTAAATGGACGGATGTCTGACAAAGTATTTCCAATGATCAAATGGGTTGGTCTGTACGAATATATATGGTTGCAACGGATGTATCCCTTAGCATAATATCCAGAATATTTGTGCAAACTCAACTAGTGATTAACGGATCTGACAATGTGGCATTCAAAGTGATTGTGTTATCAATGAATGGTAAGTAATCGTAGCCTCAGGCCTCAACAACCGAGAAAGGACAAAAATCGGGCAGGCAGCATGGCTATGTGGGTCGCACCCATTAGGGTGTATAATCACCTATCTAGAGAAATTCCTTTTGTTTCTAAATCTATCGATTATGCCCATTCGGGAAACGGTGGTTTGAGTCCAACCGTTGGTGATATACATTCGATACACTCAAGCGAAATGAGTGGTCGGTCATGTGTGGGCCGGGTTGCAAGACGTTCTTGTTGAATCCAGGTGTATTCGCCTCTAGAGATACATCATCGGAAGGTGGTTCCATACCTTGTCATGTTGGAAATCCAATCTCCAATAAGTGCCATGCGGTTTTTGATTTTATACTATATATGTGGAGCGTGAGATGCAAGCGTTCTGCTATTTGGTTATTTATTTGATGTAGACATTATTATAATATCACTGGATTTGATATCAAAGTGTTTTGGGTTATAGTAAGGTAAAAACCGTCCATGTTTATGTGTGGGCTGGTCTTACTATTATCTTTTCTTTCGAAAAGGATTTTAAAAAAAAAAGTTAAACAAGTGGTTGGAGTTTACTCACACCAGTCCCATGACTGACCCAGAGTTTATTTTGTTTTGTTTTCCCTAAACTCTTGGGTGCCCAAATTTGTACGGGCAGTCAAGTAGTTGGGATTTTCACAGATTCATTTGAAGGAGCTGGAAGCAGGAGGCTTCACCGGTTAGCTATAGGCTATCATATATTCCGCTGTGGACCTTGTTTGTATCTGGAAACAGGAGTTTATAACTGTTCCAGAAATGTCTGTTGTGCTCTGATGATGGTATGTATATAAAGTTACTGATTTGTATTTCAAAAGTTATGTTATATAATATATTTTATTCGTTCCGCTGTAAGTTGTGATCTTCGTTTTTCTTCTATTCTAAGTTTTTTATCTTATCTATTCTCACCCTCTATCTTCTTTCTATTAATGGTTCGTATTTCTGTGTTATTTGGGTTGGACGTGTGGTGTATTTAGTCAACTCAGATAGCTCGGATTTGCGGGTCTTTACAGTTGGTATCAGAGCTTAGGTTGAGCGAATACCTAGGCTTGTGTGGCATGTGCTCATTAGAGATAGGGTCAGTAGTACCCTAGAATGAGTTGAGTGTATATACGAGAGAGCGTATTTGTTATTTGATATAAAAACCATTTTATATTGTGTTGGCTAGTCTGTTGAGTGGTTTATGAATTCTGATCGAATAGTGGGACGCCACGACGTCGATAGGAATTTCTAAACACTTGAACAGAGAAATTCGACGCAGTATGGTTTTAAAGAGGTTAAATGAAATAATTTTACCCAAAATTTCTATTTTGATATAGAAAGAATAATTTTCTAGAATTATTATTATATGGATGTGTTGGATGTTGATTTTATAATCAAATGAGATTATAAAATTAAAATGGTTATTTATAACCAAATAGAATTTGTATAGGGATTAAATATACAAATGAGATGAATTAGAATTAAATTCAAACCAGAGTTAAGAATTCAAAATCCTGGGAAGTTGAAAATATTTTTCCAAAGTATATTAAGATAATATAGCCCTGTTTTGGAAAGATTTTGAATAAAATCATATTGTAAGGATTTTGGAAATGATAAAGCATTGAATTCACTTCGATCACTAGAAAATAATTCCGATGATGATCCGGACATTATCGGTGTTCATTTTCGAGTTTCTAAGTGATGGATTGCTACCATAGTGAGATTTTCAAAGGAAATGATTTGAGAAAAGCAAGTTTTGGAAAAATTCAAATGTTTTAAATTTGTGGTAGTTATAAATATATCTATGTGTATAATTATATGATTTCAAAGGGATTTGAAATAAAGACCGGGCATTTGGATTCTGGAATTTAACTTAAGCAAAGTTAAATAGATCAAAATGATGGAAACCAGTTAAATGAACTAAATTGAATATTCCCATGGAAACTTAAATTTGTATGGGATTTGAGTTACATAATATGGAATACTGAGTTGTAATAAAGTGGGCTTTTGAAAAGTTAACGAGTCTGTAAAGTTTCTTCTGCCTTAGTAATTTCGGGGACGAAATTCTTTTAAGGGGGAAGGAATGTAACGTCCCAGATTTTTAGCCATTTAATATTTAATATTTAAAATACTAATTTGGAATAATAAATGGTTTTTTTTATTTAATTTGTTTTATAATCGATATACCATTTAATTTTAAGTATATCAAAATCATAGTAATTCGAAAACAAAATATAATAGAAGTCACAATTGAAACTGATTCGAAACTGTTCAGTCAATTATAATAATAATTTATTTAATTGTTTGAAATTGATTTATATTTTGAATGAAAATTTAATTTAAATCGTTAATTTAAATTATTCACTTCTATATAGTAAAATTTAAAATTCAGAATCAGATCCATTAAGTTCAGAATAGCGTAATAAGCTTATAACGTCGATCAGGATTCGCGATTGAAGTTAAAGACCCGTGGGATGTTTTCAAATAGAAAATATAATTTCATATCAAATATATATAAACAAAATTCAAATAAAAATATGTGAAAAGGGGAGCCGACCTACCCAATATTTTCTACACAATGCAGACCTAATTTCCACCTACGTTGTCTTCATCCGTTCCCCGACTTCATGCCTTAGGAAGAGCAGGAATAAAAATCGCGCAGACCTGTTTTGTACCAACACAGATATCTTCTTCCTCGAGCTACAACAGTTGTTTCCTACCTTCGCTGCAAAGGAAAACAGCGATGTAATAGGTGTTGTACATCCTGTTTACTCTCGCTTCTATAAATTAACACCTTGCCTTCGCACCCTTTCATTCCAAACCAAACCAACAAGCTTCTACCTTCTTCGTTCTCTTCTTTTCTCTTTGGTCTGAATTAATCCTCCAAAGAAAAGAAAAGAAAGAAAAACAATGCGAAATCGAAATCGCAATTTCAACTCGAGGGTTGCTTCTGGAATTAAAATCCACCGCAACAAAACTAGGGCGGTTCGGAGTTCGATTTAGGGGGTTCGCGAGTTGGTGTTTGGGGTCACTACAGGGATCAAAGTGGAGTTAGATGGACATTCGCGGTGGAAGAGGAGTCGCAGTGTCAATGGATTGCATGGGTTCTGAGGGATTGCGATGGGTGTTAAGGCATCGAGTGGATCTGAAGTTCGGTAACAGGTGCATACGGAAGGAGGTGGTATTGGGGGCGCTCGTGGTGGAAGAGGGTGCGATGTTTGTGGGTTCGAATTTACTGAGGAACTGAGGTGGACCGGATGATCTGGAGTTGGTCAAAGTTGCAAGGAAATGGAAGTTGATTGCAAGTTGTTCGGGAGAATGCCAAAGTGAAGAACGCTGGATTTTAGTGATGTTTGCAGCGAAGAGGGTCAATGATATTTGAATATGCTTCGTGGTGTTCAAGAAATAAGGTGCAAAGTAATTTTACTGAGAAGATCTATGGCCGCGATGATATGGAATTTTACTGGGGATTCAGCGCAAAATAAAATAAGGTGAGTAAATCTCACCCACCTTTAGAATTATTTTTATTTCATTAAAAATAATTGTTTGTTGCTTGTGTGAATATTTTGTGGTTGTTTTATATATATTAGTTATTTAGGCTATATATATATATTGGGTTGATTGATTGGTTGGATTCCCGCAGTCTCATTAGCGGATGCCCGCAGTTTCATAGCGGATGATTACCCTATACGCCCCACGCTATGATTAGTGGATGACCTTCTATACCGCGATATTCTGCCACGAAGCAGAATGGGTATTATTTATGTGCTAACATCTGTGGATGCAGGAAAACAGGTTGGAGGAATCCAACTGGATTCCTCAAAATATATTATATGTTTGTTATTTGTTTGCATATATATTTTTATATATGATGTGTTAGAAAAATAAATAATTCGTTGCTTTGTGTGTTTAAATATCACTGGGCTTAAGTAATGATATTTAAAATATCATGGAAGGATATTTGAGATTTTAAAAGGGAAAATTATATTTTTAAATAGAATTTGAATTTTTAAATGGAATAAAAATATAAACTTGTTTTTGAAAAATATAACAAGTAGTTCCTTTATAAACGAAGTTTATAAATAGTTCTTTTATAACGAAGTTATAAAATGAAGTGAAAAGAATTATCATTTGATAATTCAGAAATAGAAATACAAGTGTGAAATTGGAATGGAAATCTATCTTCAAAGAAAAATAGAAATATCTATTTCAAAAGGGATTGAAGTTGAGACTTGTTTAAAGAAATTGGATATAAGAATTCAAATAGAAACAGACTTTGAAATATAGAATTTCAAAGAAGAATTGAATAGAATTTGAAATATAGAATTTCAAAGAAGAATTGAATAGAATTTGAAATATAGAATTTCAAAGAAGAATTGAATAGAATTTGAAATATAGAATTTCAAAGAAGAATTGAAATATGAAATTTGAATAGAGATTTGAAATGGAATTCAAATATGAAATTTGAATAGAGATTTGAATGTAGAATTTCAAAATAGAATTTGAAATAAACTTTGAAATAGGATTTTCAAAGTAGAATTTGAAATAGAATTTCAAATAGGATTTCAAAATAGGAAATCCAAATGGTTTTGAAATGGAATTTGGATTCAAAGGAATTCAAATGGATTTGAGTGAAGAAATTCAAATGGTGTTAAAAATAAGTTTGAATATTAGAATTCAAATGGGGTTGGAAATGAATTTGAATACTAGAATTCAAATGGAAAGGGAAAATGAAATTTGAATATAAGAGATTCAAATTAAATTCAAATAGGATTTAATCTATGGAATTTGAAGATGAAATTCAAATGGGTTTTAAACTATAGAATTTGAATGTTAGAATTATAAAGGGGTTGAATATTTGAAATTTCAAAATAGAATTGAATCGGAGTTTGGATATTTGAAATTCAAATAGAATAAATATAGAATTTGAATTCGAAGAGAATTGAATAGGGAATTTGAATGTAGAATTCAAAAAGGAATTCAAATGGAATTTAAATTATAGGATTTGAATATAACATTCAAACGGAATTTTAACTATGGGATTTAGCTATATAATTCAAACGGAATTTGAAATATGGAATTTGAATATAGGATTCAATAGAAGTGAAATTTGAATTTGAATATAGAGTTCAAATAAAAGTGAAAATGAAGTTTGAGTGGAGTTGAATTCATTTTAAACGAAGTTTAACGTTTATATTTATAAATATAATTAAAACGAACTCGCCGCAGCGCTGCAGTTCGTAAATTGGCAATCCGAACTTCAATTGAGTATACAGAACGCAATTGAAGTCGGAATTCTTCGAAACAAGAAACGTCAGGACCGATTTGATAATAGTTTTCTAATGAAGGAGAAAAATCTGGATTTCGTCGTACATATTTTGAGTTATATCAAAATCAAATTTTCAGAAAAGCAGCGCCAGAATCGTTTTAAAACCATAATGATTTATTTAATGTTATAAAAAGGATTTTAAGCGGAAAAAAAATCCGAATTTCCTATTTAGAAAATCTCCGAGTTGAGTTGTAAAATATATGCGAATTCAAGTTGTGTAAATGAAGATGATTTTTGAAACATAAACCGGATTTTGATTTATTGAATAGAATTAACTAAATTGAATAGAAATTAGTTAATGAGATTTCAAATGGATATTGGGATTTGAATAAGTAAATTCGATTTGAAAATTTATATTCGAAATCGAAAAGGGAAACTAGAATTGGAAACTTGAAATTCAATTTGGATATAAGCTAATTAAATATTTTGTTTGAACATGTTATGTTCAAACAAAGAAGTGAAATAGGCAAAAAAAGGGCTAATTAAAGAATAATTGAGCGAAACTGAATTCAAACGATTCAAATTTGAATTCAAACGAATGGATTGAGTTGAATTGAATTGGAAACAGGTGAACAGGTAATAAACAGATATGGGATGGAGTATATGAAGATTTTTATTTATGTGCCCGACAAAAAGGTACATGTTTAAATTCATATATGGGTTTTATGCGCCGTATCGGCAAGCCGCTTGGCTTTTTCTTTTTCTTTTTGAGATGAGAAGTTACCGGGAAGCTATTTGAAATTTCCCGATGCTCCCGATACAGGGGAGGTTATGGCGAATTTTTCCGGAAATTTAAGGAGTTAGAATATTTTTGAGGAATTTGACAATTAGAAATCTATATATAGATATATATAGAATTCGATAAGGAAACGAAATCAAAAATCGAATATTTTAAACAAAAAGGGAAATCTATAAATTAGAAATAGAAAGCGAACTTTATACATGTTTTTAAAAATGAACAATTGGGTTTATAGTATGTTTATTCGAAGTTAGTGGTTTTGCCGTTTCGAAGTTGAGGATGTTTTCAGTTAAGGTCTGAGAGGTAATTTTACCCCAACTTGATTGATTTCATTTTTAATGAATAAATAGCAAGATCCAGTCTCGAAGAGAAGTGTTGAAAAAGAGTTAGTTGAATAAAATATTTTGGGTTGTTTCTAATTGCAAATAGAGATATTTTCTAATATATAGAAAATAAAAGAAGTTGATATTGGGAAACGTTTTCCAAATGGCATAAGGTGCCAAGATGATTATTGAAAATATTTGGTTAACAAATATTGATAAGGGAATGGAGAAGAGATTTAATTAATGAAATATTAATTAAAGAGCCCAGTGATTTGTTTGATATGTTGATTGAACACTTGTTTTTATTCGATAGTTAAATCACAGACTATCGAAGTTTTTGACCATCGTTGTCAATATGGAGAGACCGGTTGGATTATTATCCGAAGAACCACTCCGTATCGGCATAAGCGTTGCGAACCAGGTATGCTGAATATATTGAAGACGGAGTGAAGTGCAAGGGATTTTTCTATTAATAGAAATGGTGCCTTCGGTTTCGTTCAGTCCCAGAACGAACGTAAATGGACGGATGTCTGACAAAGTATTTCCAATGATCAAATGGGTTGGTCTGTACGAATATATATGGTTGCAACGGATGTATCCCTTAGCATAATATCCAGAATATTTGTGCAAACTCAACTAGTGATTAACGGATCTGACAATGTGGCATTCAAAGTGATTGTGTTATCAATGAATGGTAAGTAATCGTAGCCTCAGGCCTCAACAACCGGGAAAGGACAAAAATCGGGCAGGCAGCATGGCTATGTGGGTCGCACCCATTAGGGTGTGTAATCACCTATCTAGAGAAATTCCTTTTGTTTCTAAATCTATCGATTCTGCCCAATAGGGAAACGGTGGTTTGAGTCCAACCGTTGGTGATATACATTCGATACACTCAAGCGAAATGAGTGGTCAGTCATGTGTGGGCCGGGTTGCAAGACGTTCTTTTTGAACCCAGGTGTATTCGCCTCTAGAGATACATCATCGGAAGGTGGTTCCATACCTTGTCATGTTGGAAATCCAATCTCCAATAAGCGCCATGCGGTTTTTGATTTTATACTATATATGTGGAGCGTGAGATGCAAGCATTCTGCTATTTGGTTATTTATTTGATGTAGACATTATTATAATATCACTGGATTTGATATCAAAGTGTTTTGGGTTATAGTAAGGTAAAAACCGTCCATGTTTATGTGTGGGCTGGTCTTACTATTATCTTTTCTTTCGAAAAGGATTTAAAAAAAAAAGAAAAGTTAAACAAGTGGTTGGAGTTTACTCACACCAGTCCCATGACTGACCCAGAGTTTATTTTGTTTTGTTTTCCCTAAACTCTTGGGTGCCCAAATTTGTACGGGCAGTCAAGTAGTTGGGATTTTCACAGATTCATTTGAAGGAGCTGGAAGCAGGAGGCTTCACCGGTTAGCTATAGGCTATCATATATTCCGCTGTGGACCTTGTTTGTATCTGGAAACAGGAGTTTATAACTGTTCCAGAAATGACTGTTGTGCTCTGATGATGGTATGTATATAAAGTTACTGATTTGTATTTCAAAAGTTATGTTATATAATATATTTTATTCGTTCCGCTGTAAGTTGTGATCTTCGTTTTTCTTCTATTCTAAGTTTTCTATCTTATTTATTCTCACCCTCTATCTTCTTTCTATTAATGGTTCGTATTTCTGTGTTATTTGGGTTGGACCTGTGGTGTATTTAGTCAACTTAGATAGCTCGGATTTGCGGGTCTTTACACAATTTGAGCAATTTAAGTCTGAAATGATCGAATGTAAAGAATCAGTTGAATAATGATATTTGTGACATGTAATCTAAATTGAATTTGAAGTTTCGATGATGATTTGATTTGTAAATATGATTTTTGAAATAATATATCTTATCTGAATTATAATTGAATTTGGTATTGAAATGGGATTTCCAGAATCTTCAATTTTCGTATATTGATTTGAAATTTTTCGGAAGTTATATATATGAAAAATTTATATAACAATGCACTAAATTCAAAATTACAGATTTCGAAGGTAATAGATATGAAATGATATCTTGTATATAATGGAATTTGTACAAAAATGATGTAACACCCCACCTCCGCTAGGGTCACTCTCAAAGGGAATGCACTAGTTTTGGTGGAGTATTATCGAGGTAAACATGCACAGAGATATCACAAGGCAGAACATAAATAAAGCAGCGGTAGAAATTAAAAACCAAACTTTTATTACTTTCAAGAAAAGAGTCATAACCCCCTATATCCAACGTACAAATTATTCCATTACATCAAGTTCCAAGTAAATAAGCATAAACTTAAGATAACAAAAGTAAATTATTCTCCATAAATAGCAGAAGCAGCCATAGCATGGCCTAAGACCAAGCCGTACATGAGCTGTCAGAAAGCAAGCTAAATCCAAGATAAGAGCTAGTGTTTCCTCCCTGAGAACCAGGGGGAGAAACGAAAGAAAAAGAGGTGAAAGAAAAAGGGTCAGTCATAAAGACTGGTAAGTCCTAGTGACTTTCAGTATGAAAACTAGTAAAGGTAACATGACATGTGAAAAATGGAATTAAACATAAAGACGATAACAGAACTGGTAGGATAATTAAGATAACAGGATAAGTCAAGTCTAGCATCGCATATTCGAGATTCACTGCACCAACTGTACTAGTGTTCTAACCCATGTCAAGTATTAATCATGAAATGATACCTTGGCCCAATATCATGAAGTGACCCATTACGGGGTCCTACGGTACGATCTACTAATCGATCGACTCCATACAAGTTCTAGCTCGTCATGTGTTTGTTTCATACGGGCCTATCCTGAAATGTAGTTACCTGTGCTAGGTCCATCATAGGGTGCATCAAACCCTATGGTGCCAACCATCAACACGAATCAAGGACGCACAGTGTAAACCTATGGGTGCCCAATGCCTGCTTTTTCAACTCCGGACTACGTGCATGACCATAGTTAGCCTAAACCTACAATGGCGCACCTACTCAGCCCTCGTTCTGGTCGCTTACAATCAGCCCAGTAATCGTGCCCTACCGTGCCTAGTCCCATGGTATCGTGATACATCTAAGTGGATTACTGCTGAAAAGGACCGCCTAACTAGGGTTTCTAATGGGTTAAGTGTTGTCATTCAAATTCTTGACTTAACCCTATCCAAATCATGTATCAAGTTGGTTAAGTGTGTTCAAGCGGTTCATGACTTAACCCTATCAAATCATCGTGTCAAGTTGGTTAAGTATATTCAAGTGGTTCATGACTTGACCCTATCATGTGGCATTAATTCATTAATGCACCCCTACCTCTCACAATAGACTAACTGTTGTGGTTACTGGATTTGTCGGGCGGTTCCGGGCAGATTTACACCACAACATAGTCTAACCTCGGGTTTTTCGTGCGATATGACCAACTACCCACATTAGATCCTATTGTTTGCAGTCACTGGATTTGTCGGGTGGTTCCGGGCAGATTTACACTGCAAACTCAACCTAACCTCGAGTTGGCCATTTTCAAGTTTATCTAATTGTCATGCCCACGTTCAAGTTTTCATGTCAAAATTCATGTCGAGTTTTCATGTCATGTTTCATGTCAAATCGTGTCAAGTTCATGTCCATATCCAGGTTCAAGTTATAATAACATTCATGTTCAAAGCCAATTTATGTTTTACCTAGTCTACCCAAATCGTATTCCCATCGCACATAAGCTCGAATCGATACAAATAAATCTAATTAGGGAATAACATAAAAAGGGATGGGTATAAGGTGGCAAAAGTGATTACTAGCATAGCATGGTATGACTTGAGATAAATGATTATAACATTACTGGCATATGGAATATTGGCCTCAAACATAAAGATTCCAAATCTATCAAAATAGGGCACTAGTCAAGATAACAGTTGTCATAAGGTGATAGTATAGTCATGGTAACGATTGACATAAGGTGATAGTCATAAACTTGTGACTAATAGCAGATTCAACATGATAATATGAGGGGTTTTTCTTTTTGATTTACAACATGAATAGGCCCCAAATCAATGTCATAGAAGTATATCCAAAAGTCAAGATCCAAGATAAACAAGAATGGATGTAAAACAATCATCATACATAGGTCCAATTTCAATTTACAACATATTCATATTACATTTACAGTTTAAATCTAAAAATAACTGGGGCTTACAGATTGTGGTTCGATAATTAGAAAAAGAGAGTCAATGTTGAATCTTTATATGCTTCGTCAAGACCCGAAACGAGGCCAGAAACATCAAAGTGAATCCAGCTTCAAAAGTGGACTCGGCCACCAGGTCGAACCCCAGGTCGACACTATGGTCGACCTGGTCCTAGGAAGGTCGACTACATAGTCGACCCCCAGGTCGACCTGGTCCTGGGCGGGAAATTTCCTGCCCAGTCCATTCTGAGGTTTGAATTCGAAATTCGAATTCAAATCCTGAGCTGTTTTGAACTTGGAAACTTCTGAAAACTTCGAAAGGTCATAACTTGGTCATACGGACTCCGATTTTCGAAAACTCACACTCGTTTCCAAGCAGAATTTTGAGACGAACGCAATGGCATAACCCATTTCCCTTGATTCTTACTTTAAAAATTAATTCTGCCTTGATTTATGGTTATTATGCGTTATAAAAATACAGGTTGTTACATTCTCCCCTCCTTAAAGGATTTTGTCCCTGAAATCTCTAAGTTAGAAAGAATATATCCTACCATCCAATCATCCATCTACTCAAAGCATCGTCCATAGGCAACCATTGTCCTTAAAAGATTTCTAGTGTTGTATGAACATATGCAGAAAGTGTGTGTGTATGTACTTATCTAATGCAGAAGATCAGGCGGTTACTGATTCAGTAAACCTCCTTAACGCAAAATATGTTAGTGTAATGAATCCAACATGTATGCAAATTCCTAACATAGTTTATAATCTCTACATGAGTGCACAAGCATTCATTCATATGCAACATCCAAGTGATAGCATAGCAAGTTCCATCCATGTACAAGTATAAGCACTCATGCATATGCAACATGAAAATGTGACTGAGCCGATCTAGTGCCTAATGTGTGTCATGCACCCACTAGCAACCATTTGCAACCATCAACCATAACATGTTTCAATCACATGTTTACATCCATATGGTTCTACCTAAGGTTCTCAAGATAAGATTGAGAAGATTACAAGACAAACGCAGATAGTAGAAGCATGATACGAAAAAGGTTTTCAAGTTTATAGGAAAAAGAGATCGAGAATGTACCCTCAAAAAGAAAGGGGTAAAGCGCGCGTATCTTCTCTTCGGTTTCCCAAGTTGCGTCTTCTTGGGCTTCACACCACTGCACTTTAACTAGCTTGACTTCTCGATCCCTTAGCTTCTTAATCTCCGTTCCTAAGATACGAATTGGAACTCGCCTCAATATTGCTTCTTTTTCCACTTCTATGTCTTCAAAGATGCTTGGCTCAACCACTTCGGTCGACTCATGCAAGCACTTCCGGAGATGCGAGACGTGAAAGACATTGTGCACCCCAGCCAGCTTCTCGGGTAAGTCTACCTTAAAGGCCATCCGTCCAATCCTCTCAGTGATAGGGAATGGTCCTACGAACCTTAGTGCTAGCTTTCGAACTGCTCCAAAACGAACTACATTGCGTAACGGATAAACTTTTATAAAGACCATATCTCTGACTTCGAACTCTAGGTTTATCCTTCTCTGGTCTGCATAAGATTTCTGTCTATCTTGGGCCGTTTTCATCTGTTTTCGTATCAACTCAATCTTCTCAGAAGTGTCCCTTATCATGTCGGGCCCAAGTATAAGTCTATCTGTCATCTCCCACCAACAAGTTGGTGATTTGCACGGTCTTCCAGACAGGGCTTCGAACGGTGCCATTCCGATGCTAGCTTGGTAACTATTGTTATACGTAAACTCCACGAGAGGAAGATGGTCTTCCCAAGTGCCACCAAAGTCAAGAATGCATAGCCTCAGGAGATCTTCTAGTACCCTATTTACCCTTTCGGTTTGTCCATCCGTCTGTGGTGATAGGCCGTGCTTAAACTCAGTCGTGTACCCATTGCTTCTTGTAGACTATTCCAAAACTGGCTAGTGAAAATCGGGTCACGATCACTAACTATAATAGAAGGAACTCCATGCAACCGTACTATCTCTCGAAGGTAAATAGACACTAGCCATGATGCGGTCCTCTTGCTTTTCACTGGAATGAAGTGAGCACTTTTCGTGAGTCTATCAACTATGACCCACATGCTAGTATTTCCCTTCCTTGACCTAGGCAGTCCATCCACGAAATCCATCGAGATACTCTCCCATTTCCATTGTAGAACCTCCAAAGGATGTAATAGCCCACCAGGCGTCGTCGACTCGGCCTTCACTTGTTGGCACACCATGCACTTCGAAAGGAACACTGCCACGTCCATTTTCATTCCAGTCCAAAAGAAAATGCATTTCATATCCATGTACATCTTATCCCCTCCAGGATGTATAGTCATCTGTGAGGGGTGCGCCTCTTCGAGGACATTCCTTACTAAGTCTCCCACTTGTGGGACACATAGCCTTCCATCGCGCCTTAGCCATCCCTTGTCATCTATGGCATACCTACCGAGGTGACTTGACGTCTCACCACTAATCAGCTTATCCATGATTTCGACTATCTGTGGGTCTTTCCTCTGTGAAGTCCCTACTTGATCTAGAAGTGTAGGACTTAACTCAAGAGATGCTAACGTAGCAGTCTATGACTCAACGGCAGGTGTAAAATCAAAGGTTGCTATAAATTCAAGGCTTTTCCTTTCAACAAACAAGGGGCTCCAAGTCAACCTTTTTCTACTTAGCGCGTCCACCGCCACATTACCCTTTCCAGGGGTATAAGCTATATCGAAGTCATATGATGCCAAGAACTCCATCCACCACTGTTGTCTCATATTCAAATCTTTCTGTGAGAAGAGGTACTTAAGCGATTTGTGGTCGGTATACAGCTCGAATCTCTCCCCTAGAAGATAATGGCGCCAAGCTTTAAGTGCAAAAACAATCGGGCCAACTCCAAGTCATGCGTGGGATAGTTTTTCTCATGAACTTTAAGTTGTCTTCCCCCGTAGCATATTACTCTTCCTTCTTGCATTAGAACATCGCCTAATCCCGTGTCACACACATCTGTGTACACCGTTAACATCTTACCTTCATCGGGTAATGCCAAAACTGGAGTTGTGGTGAGGGCTCTCTTAAGTCTCTGAAAAGCAGCGTCACATTCTATGTCCTATGTAAAAGCTAGATTCTTCTTTGTCAACTTTTTTTTTTTTTTTTTTTTTTTTTTTTTTTTTTTTGAGGAAAACGGGTGTGTAGCGGGCACTACACAGCCGGTTACGCGTTTCTTTGTCAACTTAGTAAGAGGGGCTGAAATCTTAGCGAAGTCCTTAATGAACTTCCTGTAGTAGCCCGCCAAACCGAGAAAGCTCCTCACCTCCGTTGCATTCTTAGGAAATTTCCAGTCTTGTACCACGACTACCTTTGCGGGGTCCACGGCTATGCCTTGCTTAGAAACTACATGTCCAAGGAACCGAACTTCCTTCCTACAAAAATGGCATTTGGAGAACTTAGCCTTTAACTGGTGTGATCTAAGTGTTTCCATGACTTCCCTGAGATGTCTAGCATGCTCTTCTTCATATTTTGAGAAGATCAAAATATCATCCACAAAAACTATAACAAACTTGTTAAGGAACTCCCGAAACACCCTACTCATCAAATCTACAAAGTATGTGGGTGCATTCGTTAACCCAAACGGCATGACGAGCCATTCAAAGAACCCATTTGGAGTCTTAAACGCAGTTTTGTCAATGCTATACTCAGCCACTCTAAGCTGATAGAATCCTGTGGCTAGATCGAGTTGAGAGAAAAAAGATGCTCCCACAAGCTGGTCAAACAAATCGTCGATTCTTGGTAGTGGGTGCCTATTCTTCTTTGTCATCTTGTTTAACTCACGATAATCTACGCACAGACAAAGCGATCCAGCCTTCTTAGTAGCGAATACCACTGGAGCACCCCATTCAAAAATGCTTCGTCTTATGAAATTTTTCTCAACCAACTCGTCAATTTGTTTACTGATCTCTCTTCTTTCTCGCGGGGCCATGTGCCTAACGGGCAATGAAACTGGCTTGGCATTATCAACAAGATAAATTCGGAAGTCTATCTCGCGTTTAGGAGGTAACCCCCTCACTTCATCAAAGACATCTGGATATTCTCGGACCACTCTTATAAATTGCAAATTATCGTCGGACGAGTCAAGGGATTCAAGATAACACAACATGACTGGACCTTTAGGGTTACAAGAAATTTCAAGGGTATTACCAAGGAAATTCATGAGCCTCATTACCCTTTATTCACAATCAAGAATGGCTCCATAATCGGACAGCCAATCCATACCTAGGATCAAACCATATCCCATAAATCTGAGAACATAAGCATTACACGTGAATTCTACGCTAAGGATAGAGATCCTCAAATCCACACACATCATGGATAAATGGGCGGAGCCCCCAATTGGATTTGAAACTATAATGGGATCCTCAACCAGACTAGTACTTAGGTGCATATTTTCAACAATATCAGAAGAAATAAAAGTATGCGATGCGCCAGAGTCAAATAAGGTTCGAACAGGAAAGTCGGAAATGTAAATAAAACTTTCTACGGAAATATTACTACCTCGGTCAAGAGCTGGAGTGGTGTTGAGAGCATGCAACTGCCCTCCAGAAGGTCACGCTCGCAGGGTCTTTCCTTGCCCCTTTCCTTGCTTCTTAGGGCAATCCTTGCTGATGTGTCCAGTATCTCCACAATGAAATCATTCACCCAACTTCCTCTTCTTCTTTCTACAGTCTTTAGCTAGATGTCCAGTAATACCACAGAAGTTGCACTTCCTCGTCTCACGTGGTTTGTTGTTGCTCTTGTTATTCTTGTTATTCTTGTTGCCCCCCTTCTTGAAGTCAGCTTTCTTATTCTGGGTCTCATAAGGCTTAACCTCCTTCTTGCTATTCTTGTCTTCCTCATGAAGTAGAGCCATATCCACCAAGCTTTCAAAGGTCGCCCCTACGGGTATATGAGTTATGGCCAAACTGTGTAGTGGCTCGTTCAATCCTCGAGCAAAGCGTACAGCCTTTTTCTGGGCTGTGTTGACCAAATCCAAACCGAACTGAGCAAGCTGATTAAACTTATTCATGTACTCCGTAACAGACATATCCCCTTGCTTGAGTGCTAGGAACCTCTCCATCTGAAGGTTCTCTTTTGCTGACGATAAGAATTTAAGCCCAAACCTCTCTCTAAAGTCTGCCCAAGTCTCAACTGGCCTGGTAGCGTTGGTGACTTCCCACCAAAATGCAGCTTCCTCTTTCAACAACCATGCTGCCAACTGAACCTTCCTATGGTCCTCCATAACAAAGATAATGAACAAGTCTTCCGTCTCCTTTAGCCAGTTTCGTGCCTCAATAAAGGTTTCAGTTCCAACGAAGTTCTTGCCGCCGATTGCTTTAAAGTCTTTGCATATTTTGGAAAAGGCGGTACCAGGAGGAGGAGGAACCACGGCCATTGGGGGAGGAGGAGGAGGGATGTCTGCCGGGCCCGCGCCGTTGGCCCTGGCTTCTAAGTACCTTCGGAACCATCCAGGCACGGGTATTCCCTCAGGCAGGTTAAGATCAGCCATGCTGGAAAAACAAAAGGAAAAGATTCAAACGAGGAAACAAAGGAAAGTGCTAATGGCTTTTGGGGAATAGCCTTTTTAAACATAAAACTTTTCTTGAAAAATGCTTCTTTATAAATGGTTTTGAAAATAGTTTTAGAAGGTTTTTTAAAACTTTTGCCCAGCCTGGTAACCTTCTGCTCTGATACCAAGTGTAACACCCCACCTCCGCTAGGGTCACTCTCAAAGGGAATGCACTAGTTTTGGTGGAGTATTATCTAGGTAAACATACACAGGTATATCACAAGGTAGAACATAAATAAAGCAGCGGTAGAAATTAAAAACCAAACTTTTATTACTTTCAAAAAAAGATTCATAACCCCATATATCCAAGGTACAAATTATTCCATTACATCAAGTTCCAAGTAAAGAAGCATAAACATAAGATAAAAAAAGTAAATTATTCCCCATAAATAGTAGAAGCAGCCATAGCATAGCCCAAGACCAAGTCGTACATGAGCTGTCAGAAAGCAAGCTAAATCCAAGCTAAGAGCTAGTGTTTCCTCCTTGAGAACCTGAGGGGAACGAAAGAAAAGGAGGCGAAAGAAAAAGGGTCAGTCATAAAGACTAGTAAGCCCTAGTGACTTTCAGTATAGAAACTAGTAAAGGTATCATGACATGTGAAAACTAGAATTAAACATAAGGACGATAACAGAACTGGTAGGATAATTAAGATAATAGGATAAGTCAAGTCTAACATCGCATATTCGAGATTTGCTGCACCAACTGTACTAGTGTTCTAACCCATGTCAAGTATTAATCATGAAATGATCCCTTGGCCCAATATCATGAAGTGACCCATTACAGGGACCTACGGTACGTTCTACTAATCGATCGGCTCCCTACAAGTTCTAGCTCGTCATGTGTCTTTGTCATACGGCCCTATCTTGAAATGTAGTTACATGTGCTAGGTCCACCATAGGGTGTATTAAGCCCTATGGTGCCAACCATCGACACGAATCAAGCACGCACAGTGTAAACCTACGGGTGCCCAATGCCTTCTTTTTCAACTCCGGACTACGTGCACGACCATAGTCCGCCTGAACCTACAATGGCGCACCTACTCAGCCGTCGTTCTGGTCGCTTACAGTCAGCCCAATAATCGTGCCCCACCCTGCCTAGTCCCAGGGTATTGTGATACATCTAAGTGGGTTACTGCTGAAAAGGACCGCGTAACTAGGGCTTCTAATGGGTTAAGTGTTGTCATTCAAATTCGTGACTTAACCCTATCCAAATCATGTATCAAGTTGGTTAAATGTGTTCAAGCGGTTCATGACTTAAACCTATCAAATCATCGTGTCAAGTTGGTTAAGTATATTCAAGTGGTTCATGATTTAACCTTATCATGTGGCATTAATTCATTAATTCACCCCAACCTCTCACATTAGACTAACTGTTGTGGTCACTGGATTTGCCGGGCGGTTCCGGGCAGATTTACACCACAACATAGTCTAACCTCAGGTTTTTCGTGTGATATGACCAACTACCCACATTGGATCCTATTATTTGTAGTCACTAGATTTGCCGGGCAATTCCGGGTAGATTTAAACTGCAAAACAACCCAACCTCGTGTTGGCCATTTTCAAGTTTATCTAATTGTCATGCCCACGTTCAAGTTTTCATGTCAAAATTCATGTCGAGTTTTCATGTCATGTTTCATGTCAAATCGTGTCAAGTTCATGTCCATATCCAGGTTCAAGTTACAATAACATTCATGTTCAAAGCCAATTTATGTTTTACCTAGTCTACCCAAATCGTATTCCCATCGCACATAAGCTCGGATCGATACAAATAAATCTAATTAGGGAATAACATAAAAAGGGACGGGTATAAGGTGGCAAAAGTGATTACTAGCATAGCATGGTATGACTTAAGATAAATGATTATAACATTACTGGCATATGGAATATTGGCCTAAAACATAAAGATTCCAAATCTAGCAAAATAGGGTACTAGTCAAGATAACAGTTGTCATAAGGTGATAGTATAGTCATGGTAACGATTGACATAAGGTGATAGTATAGTCATGGTAACGATTGACATAAGGTGATAGTCATAAACTTGTGACTAATAGCAGATTCAACATGATAATATGAGGGATTTTTTTTTTTTGATTTACAACATGAATAGGCCCCAAATCAATGTCATAGTAGTATATCCAAAAGTCAAAATCCAAGATGAACAAGAATGGATATAAAACAGTCATCATACATAGGTCCAATTTCAATTTACAACATATTCATATTACATTTACAGTTTAAATCTAAAAATAATTGGGGCTTACAGATCGTGGTTCGAGAATTAGAAAAAGAGAGTCGATGTTGAATCTTTATATGCTTAGTCAAGTCCTAACAGAAATCCCCAAATCAGCAACGTAGTTTCGACGTAGAAGAAGTATTCCCTTTCTCTAACTTTTCAACCAGAATTAGAGCAGCATAAGGTCAGAGAGAATTTTGTGTAGAGAGACTAGTGTTAGGGGCTGTTTATATAGGGTCAGGTCAACGAATGTGGACAGAAACAAGGCCAGAAACATCAAAGTGAATCCAGCTTCAAAAGTGGACTCGGCTACCAGGTCGACCCCCAGGTCGATCCCCAGGTCGACACTATGGTCGACCCCCAGGTCGACACTATGGTCGACCTGGTCCTAGGCAGCTCGACTACATAGTCGACCCCCTGGTCGACCTGGTCCTGGGCGGGAAATTTCCTACCCAGTCCATTTTGAGGTTTGAATTCGAAATTCGAATTCGAATCCTGAGCTGTTTTGAACTTAAAAACTTCTGAAAACTTCGAAAGGTCATAACTTGGTCATACGGACTCCGATTTTCGAAAACTCGGACTCGTTTCCATGAAGAATTTCGAGACGAACGCAATGGAGTAACCCGCTTCCCTTGATTCTTACTTTGAAAATTAATTCTTCCTTGATTTATGGTTATTACACGTTATAAAAATACAGGTTGTTATAAATGACATTTTGAAATATGATTTAAGAAATCTTATATAAATGAAATTTTATATATGCCCTATATACGCAAAGCGAAATGAATATTATATATAGTATTATATGATTTCGAACCGAAGATAAAGAGGTACCTTTCATTGAAAATCGAGGTCCTACTCACTAGGAACTCTTGCTGATATTTCTTTGATCGTGGTTGTCTGGACGTAATACTCATGAGTGTTTCCTTTGAACTCGGTTGCATAGCGTAATTCGCAGGACCGCGAAGGCCTACGGCGATGGATGCTTCCTGGGGGAACCAGGCGGAACCATTGTGTCTGCTGCGATCTTTGGTTGTTTTACAATGGCGAAATCCACAGGGCTGTGAAATCCTATGGGTACAGATGCTTCCTAGGGGACCCAGGCGTAACCATTGTGCATCTGCGATTCATGAATAAGTTTCACCGGTTGGTTTATTGGATGGTACTTCTTTTATCTATTTTAAAGTTTTTTAAGTATTTCACTGGATGTTGAAACGAGTTTACTTAGTATTTCAAGATTTCTAGTTTTGCACTTGATCAACACATTACCAAATTCTTGAAGAACATTGATAAAATTGTGGAAATATTGAGTTATCAAAAACTATTTTTGATATATAGAAGAATTTTTCTTCAAAGAATTTTCTTATAAACTTAAAAATTGTTATCTAAATTGAAGACACTTGAATTAAATACAATTGGTATAACTAAAAAAATTTAATGAACTATAGTATGTCAATATGCAAAACCATTCTATTCACATAACAGTTTTTGATTTAGTTTTGAATACACGACTTTGATTTCAAATAGAACCATTCGCTCGATTCTCGACGATGAACATTGATATGAGTTTTTGATAAGAATTTGAAGTTCTCTATCATAGTTTATTGCTATGAAAGGAGAATGGAAGTTTCTAACCAAGAAGTTAAATCAAAAGTCTGCATTAGAGTGATCGGGCTGCTAATACTAATTGAAAGCAAAATTTTGTATTTGAATAAGCAATCGAAAATGATATGCATATGAATGGAGTATCGTTTAATTGCTAGTTCCTTATTTCATTCCTTTTCGAGGACGAAAATTTCTGAGTGGGGGAGAGTGTAACATCCCTTAGAATTTCGACCATCTAAGCTACCGAATTAAATTTAATTATTGAATTTAAAATTGATTTTAAATAAAATTTATGATGTTTTAATGAATGGTTTAAATATTTATTTGTGATAAACAACAATTTATAATTTGTTGAATTGTGATTGATAACGATGAAAATTATCAACTTGTATGTGCATTTGGAATAACCAACTTTAAGTTATTATCGATAAAATTTAATAGTTGAATCCCTGATTTTATTTAAAGGTTCAATATAGGAATTAATGCGATAACTGAAAATAAATTTGTGATTGTTTCCAGTTTAATTTTGTATAGGAAGAATTATAACAAAATAGAGTGTCAACGATATACAATGTACATTTTAGCTATCGCAGTTAATGAAAATTAATGTTAACATTTATAATAATAAAGTATAAATTTTAAACATAAGTATAATTTTACAAAGATAATAAATTCAAAATTCTAAAACAATATTTTACGGTCATCGAATAATAGTTGTAAACGATATAGGAACGTTTTGATGTGAGACTTAAAATCTTTAACTTTGAATTAGATTTTGAATTGCGTGTGTTTAGTTTAATTTAAATAAATTAGGTAAATCGCTAAATTACAAATTCCATAATATATTTTTTAATTTGCAATATGAATAACGCATTCATTTCTTTCCTTCATTATATTAATTTACTTCCCTTCATTGTATTAATTTCTTTCCCTTCATTCTATTTATGCATCTTATGTCATGTACTTATTGTCATTCCTAAAAATTTATTTCCAACTCCTTGTTTTTCCCTTTTCCTTTTATTTCACATTATTATTTTTCCTAAAACAAAAAGATCTCCATATATATATTTTGCTTCTCTTGTTACATTCAAAACAGAAATATTAATGAAAAAAATCGCAAAACTGTCAGAATAACATATGTATAACGTTAATCATTTTATCTGTAAATTGTTTTTAATTGAGTAAAATAAATACTAGATTAGATTTACATGTCATGCCTGCTCAGTCAATTTAATATCTGTGTAACGTAATCTAAATAGAAGTGACATCATAGGAAAATTTATGATGTATTTTCTCTCCACTCTATTTCATCATTAATCACACATTAATTTCTTTATCTTATTTTCATGAATCTAATTTCAAAAATATGGCCTGTAGTCTTCCCTTTTTTTCCACTTATTTTGCTACCTAGCTTAAATCACGTACCCAACAGTCATTTTGTTCACATTCCTACGCTCTTAAAATCTTCCTCTTTCTCACATTCCTCTCATCCATTCATTTTATTTCAAAAAAAAAAAGGAACCACGTATTCCCCTTGTTCCTCATTCTTAACATAAATTATAATCCCTCTTCTCTCTACCAAACCAAAATCTCTCTGCAAATCTTCATCTCCTTTGTAAATCCACATTTCTCTCAGTAAGTCACAATCTTCTTCCTAAAATCCCAATCTATTTCCTCCCCTCTACTAAAATATATAAGAGATAAAAAAAGAAGAAGAGAGAATGCTGCTGCGTCGTTCTCCTTAATACAAGTGAGCCTCTCAAACCATTCACCGTCTACATCCGCCACCATCGAAGAACACTAGAAACCTAAGCTTGTAGTTGTTTACCACCACTAAGATCGCACCAGCAAATCGAAGCCGCTGCTTTACCCCTCGTGAATCAACCACTGTCTATTATTAGTTTCGCCTCATGATTAATTTTGTTTAAGTATTTTAACCATTTAAAATTTGGTGTTTGGTTTAGTTTCTTGCTGTTTAGAACTAGGTGTTTAGTAGAAAATGGTTTCATACGGTTTGGCAAATCTTTTGATATTTTTGGGTTAGTGTGTGTATATCTGAACGGTTGCTTGATTCTTTGGTTCATATTCCAAGTTCACATGCCATCAAGTTTTTTTTGTTGGTCTTGTCAGTTCACTTCTGCTAGTCAATTTATAAAATGTTAAAATGTTTAGTTTTTATATTTTCCTGAAAGAATTGTTTAATGAAACATGAGAAGTTGGATTAAATTTAGAATTTTAATTTGCTATTGTATTTTTTGGCTCATTTTTCATATGTTCCCATTGGAAGCTTCCTGAACTTATGTATGTCAACGCTTGCAAACTATCTTTTGGTCAATACTAACTAAGACAATACAGCTTTAACATTTTTATAGTATTTACAAACATTTTTGATGTATAAAATTTAAACCATTTTCCAATTATTGTTTGGTTAACACAAAAGTTAGGTAATGGGCAATTAAAGCATTGCAATTAGTGACATGAAGATTATATTACCATAATAGATGAACACCTCATTATATAGTCACTACTCCTTGGGTAGGTAATCGTTTACTAAATTCACTTCAAGTAAAAAGTAGCGTGAAACAAACTACAAAAATAGAGTTATAACTATATATGCTTCATGTTCGGTTATGATTGTATATGCTAGATAATATGTATATGTTGAACTGGATGTATTTGAACTAATATATACAGGCTTGTATGTTAACTGGAGAATATGTTTGTCAGTATATGCTTGTAATTCGCAAATTATAACCTGAGTATCGTATATGTTACTTTATAACTATTAAAATAGAATTTTTATTCTTGTGATAACAATGCAAGTAGAACATGTATACTTTATTTTGATTCATTATTTTGTGATTGAATTATGATATGAATTATTTGTAACATTCTCTAATTACTCGCATATGGAACAATTTAAATTTGTAAAACTGTATTAAATTTCAATGCTAAGAAATGCATGCGCCTTGGTTGACTGGAAATCATATGGTTTGAAAACATGTTAAATAACTTCTAATTTTGTTAGGATTAACCATTATATTTCAGTATTTGTTTGATGTTAATTTACTTGAACTATGATTAATCCCGACTCGAGTGTTTTATGTCTTTGCATGGAACGCTCGGGTCAGATCCTAAGTATTCCAGATTTAAAGATTTCAGCTCGCAAACTGGAGAGTAACATGAAGATGTGTATGGGCATGCAAGGTTCAATTGAAATGTAAAACTTTTATTTATTTTAAAATTTATGTATTTATTTATGAACCTTCCGCTATACAAAAATTATGTAAAACTCTTATATGTATAAAATTTATTCCGTTGCTATTTTCTGTCTGTGATTTTGTGTTTATTCTGTTTAAACTTGATAAGCTAAATAACAATTTGTCATTTTGAACGTTCTGGGTTGGTTTAATTACCGACTTGAAGCGGTCAAAAGGCAGGTTGTTACCATTCGGGATTAATTTGGGTGTTAAAATTGGTGGAGGCTATTGTTTATTTAAGTTTAGAGATTTTACAGAAGTGAGAATGAGGAAGAAAATTTGAAGTGCATAGTTCAAATGATTATTGTAACTAACTTTAGGTGGGAATTATTTTTTAAAATATGGCATTTATATGTCGACATAGTGACATATGTATGTTGACATACTTGTATTTTTCATTTTATTTGTCTAATTTTTAATGTTAATATTATATATATATATAATTATATATTTAATCATTCTAATTCAATTAGCAAATATATCCCTAATTCTTTTCTAAATTTAGTAAATGTTGCTTTGTTTAATGGTTTTGTTAATATATCTGCTATTTGTTTATCTTTTTCTATTAATTTGAGCAAAATTTTCATTTTACTTACATTATCTCTTAGAAAATGATGTCGTATATCGATATATTTTGTTCCTGAATGCTGAGTTGGATCTTTAGAAATATTTATAGCAGCATATTGGTGATTTGTTTATATTTAATCCAAAATTATTTAGAGTTTGTTGCATATATATTACTTGTGAACAAGCCAAAGCAACAGAGATATATTTTGCTTCAGTTGTTGACAAACATACAATATTTTGCTTTTTACTAAACCACGAGACTAGTGAATGTCCTAAGAAGTGACATGTTCCACTAGTACTTTTATGATCGGATTTACATCCTGCTTAATTAGCGTAACAATAAGAAACTAAGTTGAATGAATCATCTTTAGGATAAAATAATCCAAATTCTGTGTATGCTTTATATACCTTAGAATGTGTTTTGCGGCTTTTAAATGTGTTTCCTTGGGTTGCGATTGATATCTTGCACAGAGACATACACTATGCATTATATCTAGTATACTAGTGGTTATATATAATAGCAATCCTATCATTCCTCCATATAATTTTTGATCGACGTCTTTAGACGTATCATCTTTACTTAATGTTATATTAGTCACCATCGGTGTTGGTCCCCCATTAGTTGTTGCTAGATTATATTTGTTAATTAGATCGCTTGCGTATTTTTCTTGATTAATAAATATTACATTCTTTAATTGACGAATTTATAAGCCTAAAAAGAATGTTAGTTCTCCTATATGATCACCTCAAATTCTTGGGTCATAATATCTGAAAATTCTATATTCTTCTTATCGTTTATTGATCCGAAAATTATCGTCAACATATATTTGTACTAATTTATATCCTTATTATTCTTTTTAACAAACAAGGCATTATCTAATTTTCCTATTTCAAAGTTGGAATGTAACAAATAATTTTTTAATCTATCATACCAAGCCCTAAGAGCCTGTTTCAATCCATATAACACCTTCTTTAACTTATATACACGATTTGGTAATTTTTCGTCTTGAAATAGAGGTGGTTGCTCTACATGTACGTCTTCCTTAACAAATCCATTTAGAAATGCACTTTTGACATCCATTTGATTTAATTTGAAATTGTTATGGTTTGTAAAGGCTAGTAAAATCCTAATGGCTTCTAATCTTACAACAAGGGAAAAAGTTTCATCATAATCTATTCCTTCTTCTTGAATATAACCTTGTGCTACTAGTCGTGCCTTATTTCTTATGACCTCACCATGTCCCTTCATTTTATTTTTATAAACCTATTTACTTCCTATTATAGTCTTATCCTCTGGTGTAGGAACAAGTTCTCATACATCATTCCTATAAACTGATTCAGTTCTTCTTGCATGACAAGTATCCATGAATCATCGAAAGATGATTCCTTTGGATTCTTAGGTTCAATAGTTGAAATAAATGTAGTATTACTCATATTATTTAATTGATTACGGGTTCTAACGACGGATTCAATATCTCTTAAGATATTTTCTACAGGATGTTCTCTAAGTAATCTAATTCGTTTATTTGGTTGACTATATTCATGATTTGTTTCATTAACTTAATTTTCACATTCATCTTCATTATTTTGTGTTATATTTTTATAATTTTCGTCAAACGACACGTCTAAGGTTTCTTCTATACTATTAGTTCTATTATTGAAAACTCTATAAGCCTTACTTCTTTTTAAATAAACAAAAAATATTCTTTATCGGATTTCGAGTCAAATTTGTCTAAATTTTCTTTAGTATTAATTATAAAACATTTACTTCCAAATATTTTAAAATATGATACTTATGGTATCTTATTATACAAAAGTTCATACAGAGTTTTATGAGTTAAGTGTCTAACTGAAATTCTATTTAAAATATAACAAGCTGTTGCAACTGCCTCAGCCCAAAAAAATTCTTGGTAACTTACTATCGGATAACATAGTTCTCGCACACTCATGTATCGTCCTATTTTCATGTTCAACTACTCCATTTTGTTGAGGGGTTCTAGGAATAGAAAAATTATTGGTTATTCCTTTTTATTACAAAATTTTTCAAAATTTTCGTTTTTGAATTCTCCGCCATAGTCACTACGTATTGTTTTGATTTTTAGTGATAATAAGTTTTGAATTCTTTTAGAAAAAGTTTTAAATTGATCAAAAGAATCACTTTTATATTTAAGATTCAAAGTCCAAGTAAATCTAGAAAAATCATCGATTATTACGTAAACATATCTATTATGATTTATCGATTGGGTTTGAGATGGACCAAATAAACCCATGTGAATTAATTCCAATGGTTTCGAGGTTGTAATTTCCTATTTTGATTTAAATGAATTTCATTTTAATTTCCAAATTAACAAGCGTCACATAAATGGTTAACTTTAAATTTCATTTTGGGTAATCCTGTAATTGAATCTAATTTAGAAATCCGAGATATGTGTTTGAAATTTATACGACCAAATCTCTTATTCCAGATCCAGGGGTCACTTTATTGGCCAAAAGACATAGATTACCAATGGAGATTTTTATACTCAATATATATAGATATTTTTCTTTTTATCTCCTTCAAATATTACTTTTGAGTTCCTATCTTCTATAAAACATTTATCCTTTTCAAAGTTCATTTTATAACACTTATCTCAAAGTTGACATATACTTAGCAAGTTATGTTTTAGATTCCTAACTAATAAAACATCAGAAATAATAGGAGTTTCAGAATTACCGAGATCGCCAATCCCAATTATGTACCCTTTAGAGTTTTCTCCAAGTTCACCGTTCCACCATCTTTATAGACTAAATTATTTAGTATTTCTGGATTTCCTGTCATATGTCTCGAACAGCCACAATCTAGTATCCATTTGTCCATTTTGATTTCCACCATTTGTTAGCCATAATTTGAATTCTCAACGGCCATGTAACACACCATTTCGGAATTTGAATTTTCAACAGACACCATTTTGGATTTTGAATTTCCAACAGCCACTTCACCCATCTTTTCAACTTCTGAATTTTCAAAAGCCATATAACACATCATTTCCTATATTGGACAACATTTCAGTAAATCACTTGACTTTTCAACACGATTATATGCAAACTCTTTCAACATTGGTACAATGCATGAATCGACAATAGTGTTAACAATTATTTCAAAATTTTCCATTTAAATTTTTTTCAAAAATATGATTATGAACTTTTTGAAAGACCTTGCTCCGATACCAATTGTTAGGGACTGCGGAATGGATCGTTAAGGAAAAACTAAAACTAGAGGGGGTGAATAGTGTTTTGAAGAAATTTAACAAATCTAAAACTTATATGATCTACACACCACAGAGATGATCACAAACACAATCAAATACAAACACAAAGATAAACAAAAATAAAATGCAAAAAAGGAAAGAACACATCGAATTTTATACTGGTTCGGACTACTCCTACGTCCAGTCCCACACAACACGGGATTGCGCAGAGCTTTATTACTATTTCAATATCCAAGTACAACCCCCTTGATTTCACGGCCACAAGGTTTCCATCAATTCCAAACACCCTTGATCTAGTATATTCCCTTTGTTTTCCTGGCTAAAAGGTTAACACCGCTCCGTTTCCTTGATTTCAAGGTTATCATGACACATCTTTTTCCTAAACACTTTCCAAACAATTACAAATGCCCTATAACTCTTCAATAGAACTTCGACTTATAAAGTAATGAGTAGAGAGTAAGAAGAGAAGAAGTTTTATATAAATAGAAATGAATTCGGTAGAGTATAAGTGTAGAAATCATAAAAATATGAAATATTAATGGTCTAATGAAAGAGGATGAAGATGGAGAAGAAGAATGATTAAAAAAAATTCAAAATCAGCCCCTATTTATAAGATTTGGAAGGTTGCAACGCTTCTGGAATGTTACAAATAGTGAAAAGGCACTTCCTTTGAAAATAAAAAAATATGACAATTATATATCAACATATGTATGTCGACATAACCCTTCACAAAATTGAGTTTTGAGCATTTTTAAAGTGTTTTAATATATATATATATATATATATATATATATATTTCCAGAAATTCTTGAATTAAAGCAGTGTTATAAATGAATATTATAAAGTAGAAAATCATATGAAAGCATAAATATAAAATATATGAACATATTTATAAAATTATAAAATTGAACTTATACAAATATAAGTATATAAAAGTATAAATACATAAAACTTATAAACTATATAACTTGAGTTTAAAATCAAAAGTTTAGTAAATAGAAAAAGTAAAATAGAGAAACTTAATAAATATTAAAGATAGAATTTGAAATCAGAAATTGAAAATCAGAATTAGAATTAGAATTTGAACCTGGAGTGTTATTCAAAGTTACATAAACTAGAGTCTATTACTATATTTATCTTGAACTCTTGAAATCTTAATTACTCATGAGCCTTGAATCATCTCTGAATTCTGAACCTCTTGAAGCTCTTAAATTGTACAGTCTTCAGTATTAATTCCTGTATATAAATCCTGCATATGTGTGTGTGTGTGTATATATTCTGAATAAATGTGTTAGTATAAATTTATAATCAATTAATATTGAAATAAGGTTGTTGTCATCAAAACTCTATTCTCCAATAGTATGCGTATTTTGGTCTTAAGGTTCATTTATGGTATATAACCATTTGATAATATTATCATTCGATAATAAAAAATACGATGTCAAGGGTGTATGGAGACAACAACACAATTTCGTCCATCGTATGAGTAAATATATTCACATATACAATCTGGGTACATGCCAACTTACGATACATTAATCATATATCAGTGCGTTTGACTATCGATAACCTTAAAATTTTAATATCAAATTTAAATCAATAAATCTCAAATTCATAAAATTTAATTTATTCCAATTCTATATTGGATCTCGATACAATAAATCCGAATTCAAGTTCGAACTTCGATCAAAATGACAATAATATCCATTTAATTTTAAATTCAATACGATAAATTTTAATATAACTAGTTTAACTATCATGTTATCAACAGCAAATCTACTAATATCCAGCCCAGAACAAATTCAACAACGGGTGTTAACTAGCAACGATATTAATGTCAATATTAATTTAAATTACCTATTTGACCATTCAAAAAACTAACTAACATATCAATACATATACATGTACATCACATATACATGTATACATATACACACACACAAACACATACACACACACACACACACATATATATATATATATATATATATCACTAATTCAATCAATCAAATTCAAACAACAAGCACTAACCTTTGCATGTATGCTGAGAATCATGTGATGCAAAAGACGAGACATTTGCATGTAGAAAATGCGCAACAATGCGACAACGCACGATGGAGATGGTCATCAATATGGTAAGCGACGTTCCTTAGTGAAGTTGTTGCTAGTAACTCGATCGGACTACGAACTTCTAACTAAACAAATTACTTAGCAGGCTGCTTTTTGGACGATCACACGGCTGCATGCGATCAGATGTTGTTGTGGTTGATGAGGCAGGGGCGACTGTACTGACACTGCTAGGACTAGCGGTACATGGCACAGTGGTAGGTTGTAGATGATGTGGCATGTTGGACGAAGCTTTATATATAAAAGCAAATCAAGTTTCATAGTTTGGCAAGACAACGTTATGCAATGAGGGTGGAGCTTGGTGGCAAAGCCTAATGGAGCTAGGGTCAGGGATGTGAGGTGGGAGGTTTAGTAATTTTTGGGAAAGCATGAGCTAGGTGGAAGGAAAGCTGGGAGGTGGGTGCTTACGAGGAGTTACGAGATGAGGATGGGTACGACGACATTCCGACGGTCGGGATGGTTTTGGCTAGGCGGAGTTTGGATGGGGCCCGATTGACGAAAGAGCCTATGTTGGTGGTGGCAATGAAGGAGATGTGGGTCTTGGCAGTGCTGGTAGTGGAGGGAGATCAAAGCATAGGCTGATGTAAGGGCGGAGGAGAGAGGAGCGGCCGAGGGAGGTCGGGCGTGGTTGCACGAAGGAGGGTTACGTGGCTGGGTTTGCATTTTTTCTTTTGCATGAAGCTTACATTTGAAGAGGAGAGAACATGATATGATATGAGAAGTAGAAGTTAAATGGATGATTAGGATTCATAGTAAGATCGTAATGAAGTGGCAGTCTGAATTCAAAGCATGTGAGCCCAATAGACACAAGAAAACCAAATTGTAACATCCCAGAATTTTAACTATGTTTGATTTGGATTTTTATTTATTTAATTTTTGATTTTATGAATATAAATTGATTTTATTGCGTTTAAATATGAATTTTAACTTTGCATAAGTGCTTTGTTTTTATTATGATTTTTATAAGAAAACTTATTTTGAAAATTTTTAATTATAAGATTTATGTTTAAGTAATGATATTTTCTGATTTTGATAATATTGATTGGTAAAAATATGAATTTGGTAAAGGATAATTTATTTTATGATTTTACAAGAATGATTATTAATAAGTTGGATTTACTGATATTATTTGTTGTTCGATCGGATTTGTCAAAAGATAACATAAATTAGTAGCATTAGTATTATGCGTTGCTCTTTGTTTTCATAACGTTTAAGGTAAATGCTACCAATAACACATTCCTTCTCCTTTTTACAATTGTTAAGACACTTGTAATTTTGCATGCAACATTCCATGCATGTAATACACATGTCCTATGATGTTTCACTCTCTCCTTACTCCTCTTTTCCTATAAATACCACCCTTTCCTTCCAATTTTTCATTCATTCTCACTTCTTTTCTTTCTCTCTTCTTCTTAAAGCTTATGGCCATGGTTTCCATGGCATAAGTCTTCCTCCTTTCCACCACCACCTTGCCAAAGTTCGTCATTTCTCCTCTTCCTCCTCTTATAATATAAAGAGAGATTAGTGTATATTATATTATATATATTTTTGTGAAGAAGACGCTGCGCCGAAATACTGTCCGACGATTCACTCAACTAGGCTCGCCTACCGTGAAGATTTGGAGAGCTGTTAGGTGAGAACTTATAATTTAAAATTATTTGTTTAAATTAGTTAATTATAATTAGCTGAGATAATTAAAATTTTTTGATGATGATTGTGTGATGGATGTTATTATGTGAATGGATATGCATGTAGTTAGATAATACACTGAACACTGGTAAGCGTTATTGACCATAACGCTTGTGCAACGTTAAACTGTTTGTTTGTGATGAATGAATTCGTATCCATCTGGTTATATGGTTCATTTGGATAAATATGATTGCATTGCATGATATTACACACACACCCCGTAGTTGTGGAAATATATGGGTGATCGATTTAAAATCTCCTTCATATATACGATTTTATTCAATCATTAAATAATATTTAAATTGTTAGTTTTGAATTAAATATTAACTTTTTAAATATTGAATTAGGATTGGAAATGATTTGAATTATGTATTGACTCTGTACAACGATCTTTATATCTATCTGAAACCAGTTTTGGTAAAACATATTATTTTCAATTTAAATTCGAAATGAGATTTTGAAATTTGAATATGAACGATGTCTCTTCATATTAATAATAGAATATACACCAGAACATTCTAGGATGACAGAGAGGATAGTGTCTAGGCTTGGGTTTGGAAATGAAGTTTCCTGCTCTCCCTGGCTATCCCTGACTGATCCGACGAATGCGAAGGTTAATTTGAAGTTATTTCAATTTAGAAATGAATTGGAATATATGAAAATTGAATTTTAGATCCAAATAATTTGAAAAGTAAATCTAAATGATTTTAAAAGGGTTACATAAGGATATAACGATTTTCTAAGATATTTTGAAGTATCGTAGAATAATGGTTATTATGGTAAAAATAGAGCTTGCATAACGACAATTTACGTATTTTAGATGCAACTTTAAACGCTTATAACTTTTGCAATCTAAATTGGATTTCCATGAAACGAAAAACATTTGATTTATATAAACAAGAACTTTCAAATGAGTAAAAGCAGATTTTAAATTCGAGCTATAATTTTCAAGTTATGTTTGAAACCGTTTTGGAAAAGATCGATGTAAGAACAATTGCTGCCCATAACTATAAACAACTATTTTTAAATTATTTAAAAATATGGAAAATTTTTGTAAAATCATTACAAATTATGAAAAGGTGTTTTCAATTGTAAAGTTTAAGTTTTGGCTAAGATAAACGATATTTTGATCAAAATAGTTGAGATAACTGTTTTGTAACACTTTTGGAACGCTATTGTAACACTTTCTTCGAAAACAATCTATTTTGAAGTTTTAACCCGTAAACGATGTTCCGAACTATAAGTAATGATTTGTGGAATGTTTTCAAAGGTTTAAGAGTATTAGAAATATTTTATATGGAATTTAGATTTATACTAATATGGGTTTTTAATACTAAATAATTGGATATGGTTGGAGATAAATCTTCGAATGTTTGATATTAGTTCGGTTAATGAAAACTCTTATTATCTAAGGAATTTAAAAGGGTATTTCACCGTTATTCCGCTTATAATATGAGTTGGATACGGAAATTAATATTGAAGATAAGTTGATGGTATCTCTATCCAGATCTAATGTCAAAGAGTTGAATAAACCTTTCAATTAAGATAAGGGTTCTCACCTTGATTTAAATAAGCTAGATAGAAATAATCTTCGATATCTGGTATGAACCTCATGATATAAATGTATACTATCTGGGGAATTTGAAAGATATTATTATATCGTTATTCTACTTATAGTATTCGTTGATTATGAGAATTTATATCAAATATAAGTGGATAAAATTTCTGTGTAATTTATGATTCAATGACGATTGATTTGGGTTCTGTTGTGACTCGTATCTTCGATAATACCAATCTTGAAACCCAATAAGATTGAGTTGTGGAAATTCGTATCGTAATTGGAATTTAGTCAAAATCTTCGATCTGAGGGAATTAAAAGTAAGAAATTGAAGCGAAGGTATACTCTTTGATTTCAAAGAAGAATTTAAGATGATAACGAGATGTACAAAATTATAGAAATTCAAATCTTTAGTTGTAAATGAATTGATTAATATTTGGGAGGAGATTTGAATTGAAAAGCCCGTGTAAACCATAGCTGCTATTTTAAAGTACGCTTATTACTTGGAAAGACCGGGATCGAGCATATGTTCGAAAACCATTCCAAGTAACAATACGACGTTATGAAGCAATTCAGGACTTGGTAAACGACGAATGAAGACCGGGAATATTTGAATTGTTTAGATTGATTGTTGATTAATGTCTCGGTTGGGTAGGCCACCCGATACGAGATGTGAGTTGCATGAGACCTAAACAAATTTAAGTATTTTCGGGTTGTTCCGTTCAGACCCAGAACGGTCATGTATGGATGGTGTGTCTGACATTGAAATTGACTGCATAGCACTGATTTCCGTTATTGAATATCGGATTTGTGGCAATATATTATCCTCGTCTCTAAGTCATATGAACTTAGAGGGTATGCATTGATTGAAATCAGTGATATGTCGTGAATTGTCAATGTGACATAGCCAAGTTAGGAAACGAGCTAGTGATGATCAAAAAATGGCTTATCGAAGCATAGCTTTGTGTATGACGTGACATCGACAAACCTCACACCCCGGATGATGAGAAACTGGCGGTTAGGTTGTGTATATATATGAATTAATGATGACCGCTGTAGCAGTGGGAAACCACTTATGACTTATGGAATAGGGTATGTTCGGGGGGGGGGGCGTCTGGTCGAAAACCGTTGATCTATCTCGCGATTTGTATTGGTGTCCGCGTCTGGATGAAAAACCCTTGATTACATTTCGTTTGTGTTCCGATTGATCTTTCGTGCCAGGAATCATCAAGTTGGAAACCAAATCTCCAATACGTACCACACGATTTTGGTTTGTATATATATATATATATATATATATGGCGACATAATAGGATGGGGTATTATGCCGTCTAGGATTAATACATTTATTTGAGAAATGTTTTCCACACTATATAATATTATGGCTTTGAAAGAGGATTTTACATATGAAAGCATGTTTGGTTATCATAAGATAAACCTCGCCCATCTGGTGTGCACTTGCATTGTGTGATGTGGGACGAGCTTATGATAACTTCATTTTAGAAAGGTCATTGCGTATTTATATGCACAGGTATTCACATGGAGTAAACCCGTTCCGCGTTATCGGCGTGTTCCGGTGAATTTCCCAACTTTAAAATGAACCTAATAATAACTGTTTTGAGTTCTCACACCAGTCCCACGACTGACCTGGAGTTTATTATTCCCTCACCTAAACTCTGGGTGCCCATTATCCTGCACGGGCAGCTAGTAGTTTAGTTTGCAGTTATAGATCATTGGAGCAGGATTCAGAGTGCTTTTAGAGTTGGAGTTCATGCAAGAGATGGGAGCTTCTGCTATATCATATGATTTTCTTCCGCTGAAAGTATATTTTCTTTTCTTCCGCTGTATGTGTTGTAACTCTGATATTTTATGTAACTCTGATGTAACATTGTATTTCGCAATGAAAAATTATGTTATTTTGTTCAAAATATGTATGCACCCATAACAATTCGTCTTTTTGAACGGTTTGAGTCGGTTTAATTACTGGCAAGAACTGGGCAAAAAGGCGGGTCGTTACAAGTTGGTATCAGAGCTTTGGTTATACAAAGCTATCGGGTACAACATATTTTGAACAAAGGACAGGACTCATCAGAGCTATAGTATCTCATTAGAGATAGGGTTAGAAATGCCTTAGAATGAGATTTCGGAATATTATGATGAGAGGGCGTATTTTTGAAATCTATATAAGGTATTTTTGAACAAATTAGTCATTTCGAAAATAATAATTATTTGAAATAAAATATTTTGAAGAAAATTTGAAAATAAGATTTTTAAAGTAAATACTTCCAAAATAAAAAGGGCTCCTTATAACTTCGAAAATCCAACGTCGATCTGTTCGGAGTTATCGAGAAATAAGTGATTTGTGAATTGGCTTTAACAAGCGTATTGGAAAAAAAAAACATCGAGCTTGGAATGAGAATTTCAAAATATTTTGCAGCCTATACATAAAATATATATATAAGAAGATCGTTAATTCAAAGCAATAAATTTGAAAGATAATCAGCGTGTAATAAAAACGGTTGCGAATATTTATTTGACGTCAAGGTTGGACGATCAAATATGTAAGGATTTTGCATATACGCCTAGCTAACGTATATATGAAGTCCAATATATACTAGATGGATATAGAATCACATTCTAGTCACTTGGGGATAATTTTGGTGATTGATCGATCATCATCAGTCTTATTTTTGGGTCGAAAGTGGGATGACTATATGTTTCTGATCGAGACGTCAAGAAGTACTTAAAGATGTATAGATAAACAATTGGAAGTGTTTTGCGACGTCCTCACAATTGTAAAATTGATTTTGCAAATGACTTTCGAAGTACTGAATGTATTATGTTATGAAATGGGATATGCGAAAAAATGAATTTAACATAAGGTAGTTAAGTTAAATGCATACTTAACTGATAGTTAGAAGCGTGAATCAGACTATTTTGTCAAAACCGCAAGGATATATTTTAGAAGCTAATCTCACTTGAAGAACTGAAAAGTGAAATTTTGAAAATGCATGTAAGCGAGCTCGGTTCACCCCATATTTCGATTTTGACGATACAATTTAATAAAATTATGGTAAATGTCTTAAGTGGGGGAGAAGACCGATTTTCCCACCTGAAGCTATACGAATTTTGAGCAACAAGGTTAATATGATAAAATGGGATATGTATTGAAAAAATCGATTGAATTTTTATATTTTCCCCTATCAAGAGAAACCGGCATGAACGAGTGGGTCAAACGAAAATTTCTCAACAAGTATTCACTTGAAATACAAAGGAAGAAAATGAAGTTGTTAAAGTAAGATTTATTCAAGAGGAAAATTATGAAAATTTAACGAGTATCCCATGATTATACTGTTAGAATTTGTATCCTTGTTTGCATGTGAGTTCCCATCTTGGGCTAGACTATCCATTTAAATTCCAACCATCTGCTATTGAGTAGTGTCATCCGTACCTTTGTATCATGTGCATTTGGCCAAGTATTTGATTAGAACCTTCGCACCTATTGATGCTCATTAGATGTTGAATTTCTATTCCAAGCTCATGAAACTTGATTTGGTCTATGTATACCTTTCATGCACAAATTAGCATGGAACTTCAATGCATCTTTACTTGACTTGAGCACATGGATTTTTGACTTGATCTATGTATGCCTCTTTGTGCCGTGTGAAACCGTGTCAATAACTTTAATTTGTCCAAGATATTTTGTAACAAAACCTCAATAAATGAGCTTTCTTTGAAATATAGAATCCAACTTATGCAAGAAAATTTTGAATTTTTAAATATTAATTTTGAGGATTTGGTTCCGGAAATTTTGAAATCAATGTTTTGGGATGTTTTACCAATACTAGTTTGAATATACGCATAATCAGAGTGCGCAGAGGAAGCGTGATGGTTTTTTTAAATAAAACTGTTTTAAGAGATTGTATGGCTAGTTAAGTAAGAAAATATTTCTAAACAAGACATGATATTTTAACAAGAATGAAAAAGAGATTTTATACATTTTGAATTTTAAAGTTCGATCAGGTGAATATGAAAACAAAAATTTGAATATTAAATGAGTATAAAAGTTAACTTATAAATGGGTTAATTTGGAAACGATTGAAATAAAAATTTGAAATAGAATGAGTATTTCGAAAATATAATTCTATCTCTTCCCTTGTCGTTGGGTTTTGCTCGACCCATTGTCATATTTTGAATATCACCCGAATTGTCATTATTCAACTTTATTTCGGAATTCTTCCTTTTTCCCTGCTCAGATAAAGCCTTGGAAAAGTGAACTAATTTAGATTTGAAACCAGTATTTTGAATTATCTCTAAAATTGAACTTGATTTGTGTTGAGAGCAATAGAATTTCTAATACTGAATTTACCTAAGATGTTATATTGCAAGATAATGGAACGATTAGGGAAAATTTTATTTGAGAACTTGGATTTAAATTTGTAATTTGAACATTAGTCTTATAATTGATAAGAAAACCATGGGTTCCGTAAGAGTAAGTTAGAAATATAATTTTCTTAGGGTCATAGACCTCTAAGTACTAGATAATATATATCCCAGTTCTCCTTAATGGTAGGATAGCAGCTCTGAGTCTAACTCAGAGGATGCAATTTTTAAACAAGACCCGTGACGACCCTAGTAATCACGAGATCATAGAAGTATCCTTAGACTCTACCTTTAGTGAGAATCAGACAGAGTACCCTGAGAATGATGTGAGCCTTGGTTCTGACCATTACATTTCTGGTATGTTGAGAGAGAAATTAGAATTTAAAATTTGTGAAGGAGTTTAAATTTACTCGACTTCCTTTTCAAGGACGAAAAGTTTCTAAGGGGAGGGGGGTGAATGTAACATCCCAGAATTTTAACTATGTTTGATTTGGATTTTTATTTATTTAATTTTTGATTTTATGAATATAAATTAATTTTATTAGGTTTAAATATGAATTTTAACTTTATATAAGTACTTTGTTTTTATTATGATTTTTATAAGAAAACTTATTTTGAAAATTTTTAATTATAAGATTTATGTTTAAGTAATGATATTTTCTGATTTTGATAATATTGATTGATAAAATACGAATTTGGTAAAGGATAATTTATTTTATGATTTTACAAGAATGATTATTAATAAGTTGGATTTACTGATATTATTTGTTGTTCGATCGGATTTGTCAAAAGATAACATAAATTAGTAGCATTAGTATTATGCATTGCTCTTTGTTTTCATAACGTTTAAGGTAAATGCTACCAAAAACACATTCCTTCTCCTTTTTACAAGTGTTAAGACACTTGTAATTTTGCATGCAACATTCCATGCATGAAATACACATGTCCTATGATGTGTTACTCTCTCCTTACTCCTCTTTTCCTATAAATACCACCCTTTCCTTCCACTTTTTCATTCATTCTCACTTCTTTTCTTTCTCTCTTCTTCTTAAAGCTTGTGGCCATGGTTTCCATCGTATAAGTCTTCCTCCTTTCCACCACCACCTTGCCAAAGTTCGTCATTTCTCCTCTTCCTCCTCTTATAATATAAAGAGAGATTAGTGTATATTATATTATATATATTTTTGTGAAGAAGACGCTGCGCCGAAATACTGTCCGACGATTCACTCAACTAGGCTCGCCTACCGTGAAGATTTGGAGAGCTGTTAGGTGAGAACTTATAATTTAAAATTATTTGTTTAAATTAATTAATTATAATTAGCTGAGATAATTAAAATTTGTTGATGATGATTGTGTGATGGATGTTATTATGTGAATGGATATGCATGTAGTTAGATAATACACTGAACACTGGTAAGCGTTATTGACCGTAACGCTTATGCACCGTTAAACTGTTTGTTTGTGATGAATGAATTCGTATCCATCTGGTTATATGGTTCATTTGGATAAATATGATTGCATTGCATGATATTTCACACACACCCCGTAGTTGTGGAAATATATGGGTGATCGATTTAAAATCTCCTTCCTATATACGATTTTATTCATTCATTAAATAATATTTAAATTGTTAGTTTTGAATTAAATATTAACTTTTTAAATATTGAATTAGGATTGGAAATGATTTGAATTATGTATTGACTCTGTACAACGATCTTTATATCTATCTGAAACCAGTTTTGGTAAAACATATTATTTTCAATTTAAATTCGAAATGAGATTTTGAAATTTGAATATGAACGATGTCTCTTTATATTAATAATAGAATATACACCAGAACATTATAGGATGACAAAGAGGATAGTGTCTAGGCTTGGGTTTGGAAATGAAGTTTCCTGCTCTCCCTGGCTATCCCTAACTGATCCGACGAATGGGAAGGTAAATTTGAAGTAATTTCAATTTAGAAATGAATTGGAATTTATGAAAATTGAATTTTAGATCCAAATAATTTGAAAAGTAAATCTAAATGATTTTAAAAGGGTTATATAAGGATATAACGATTTTCTAAGATATTTTGAAGTATCGTAGAATAATGGTTATTATGGTAAAAATAGAGCTTGCATAACGACGATTTACGTATTTTAGATGCAACTTTAAACGCTTATAACTTTTGCAATCTAAATCGGATTTCCATGAAACGAAAAACATTTGATTTATATAAACAAGAACTTTCAAATGAGTAAAAGCAGATTTTAAATTCAAGTTATAATTTTCAAGTTATGTTTGAAACCGTTTTGGAAAAGATCGATGTAAGAACAATTGTTGCCCATAACTATAAACAGCTATTTTTAAATTATTTAAAAATATGGAAAATTTTTGTAAAATCATTACAAATTATGAAAAGGTGTTTTCAATTGTAAAGTTTAAGTTTTGGCTAAGATAAACGATATTTTGATCAAAATAGTTAAGATAACTGTTTTGTAACACTTTTGTAACACTTTTGGAACGCTATTGTAACTCTTTCTTCGAAAACAATCTATTTTGAAGTTTTAACCCGTAAACGATGTTCCGAACTATAAGTAATTATTTGTGGAATGTTTTCAAAGGTTTAAGAGTATTAGAAATATTTTATATGGAATTTAGATTTATACTAATACGGGTTTTTAATACTAAATAATTGGATATGGTTGGAGATAAATCTTCGGATGTTTGATATTAGTTCGGTAAATGAAAACTCTTATTATTTGAGGAATTTAAAAGGGTATTTCACCGTTATTCCTCTTATAATATGAGTTGGATACGGAAATTAATATTGAAGATAAGTTGATGGTATCTCTATCCAGATCTAATGTCAAAGAGTTGAATAAACCTTTCAATTAAGATACCGGTTCTCACCTTGATTTAAATAAGCTAAATAGAAATAATCTTCAATATTTGGTATGAACCTCATGATGTAAATGTATACTATCTGGGGAATTTGAAAGATATTATTATATCGTTATTCTACTTATAGTATTCATTGATTATGAGAATTATATCAAATATAAGTGGATAAAATTTCTGTGTAATTTATGATTCAATGACGATTGATTTGGGTTCTGTCGTGAATCGTATCTTCAATAATACCAATCTTGAAACCCAATAAGATTGAGTTGTGGAATTTCGTATCGTAATTGGAATTTAGTCAAAATCTTCGATCTGAGGGAATTAAAAGTAAGAAATTGAAGCGAAGGCATACTCTTTGATTTCAAAGAAGAATTTAAGATGATAACGAGATGTACGAAATTATAGAAATTCAAATCTTTAGTTGTAAATGAATTGATTAATATTTGGGAGGAGATTTGAATTGAAAAGCCCGTGTAAACCATAGCTGCTATTTTAAAGTACGCTTATTACTTGGAAAGACCGGGATCGAGCATATGTTCGAAAACCATTCCAAGTAACAATACGATGTTATGAAGCAATTCAGGACTTGGTAAATGACGAATGAAGACCGGGAATATTTGAATTGTTTAGATTGATTGTTGATTAATGTCTTGGTTGGGTTGGCCACCCGATACGAGATGTGAGTTGCATGAGACCTGAACAAATTTAAGTATTTTCGGGTTGTTCCGTTCAGCCCCAGAACGGTCATGTATGGATGGTGTGTCTGACATTGAAATTGACTGCATAGCACTGATTTCCGTTAATGAATATCGGATTTGTGGCAATATATTATCCTCGTCTCTAAGTCATATGAACATAGAGGGTATGCATTGATTGAAATCAGTGATATGTCGTGAATTGTCAATGTGACATAGCCAAGTTAGGAAACGAGCTAGTGATGATCAAAAAATGGCTTATCGAAGCATAGCTTTGTGTATGACGTGACATCGACAAACCTCACACCCCGGATGATGAGAAATTGGCGGTTAGGTTGTGTATATATATGAATTAATGATGACCGCTGCAGCAGTGGGAAACCACTTATGACTTATGGAATAGGGTATGTTCGTGGGGCCGCGTCTGGTCGAAAATCGTTGATCTACCTCACGATTTGTATTGGTGTCCGCGTCTGGATGAAAAACCCTTGATTACATTTCGTTTGTGTTTCGATTGATATTTCGTGCCAGGAATCATCAAGTTGGAAACCAAATCTCCAATACGTACCACACAATTTTGGTTTGTGTGTGTGTGTGTGTATATATTTATATATATGGCGACATAATAGGATGGGGTATTATGCCGTCTAGGATTAATACATTTATTTGAGAAATGTTTTCCACACTATATATATATATTATGGCTTTGAAAGAGGATTTTACGTATGAAAGCATGTTTGGTTATCATAAGATAACCTCGCCCATCTGGTGTGCGCTTGCATTGTGTGATGTGGGACGAGCTTATGATAACTTCATTTTAGAAAGGTCATTGTGTATTTATATGCACGGGTATTCACATGGAGTAAACCCGTTCCGCGTTAGCGGCGTAGTCCGGTGAATTTCCCAACTTTAAAATGAACCTAATAATAACTGTTTTGAGTTCTCACACCAGTCCCACGACTGACCTGGAGTTTATTATTCCCTCACCTTAACTCTGGGTGCCCATTATCTTGCACGGGCAGCTAGTAGTTTAGTTTGCAGTTATAGTTCGTTGGAGCAGGATTCAGAGTACTTTTAGAGTTGGAGTTCATGCAAGAGATGGGAGCTTCTGCTATATCATATGATTTTCTTCCGCTGAAAGTATATTTTCTTTTCTTCCGCTGTATGTGTTGTAACTCTGATATTTTATGTAACTCTAATGTAACATTGTATTTCGCAATGAAAAATTCTGTTATTTTGTTCAAAATATGTATGCACCCATAACAATTCGTCTTTTTGAACGGTTTGAGTCAGTTTAATTACCGGCAAGAACTGGGCAAAAAGGCGGGTCGTTACACAAATCGACTCAGATAGAGAGAGAGAGAGAGTGTGTGTGTAATGTATACACATGTATGTATATATTAAAATCGATTCTTTTCTCTCTCCCATGAAGGAAGGAGACCGGCGATTCCCATCTTAAACAAACTAATTTGGTTTTAAGCCTTACAAAAAATAAATCAAATCTGGTTAAAAAGGAGTTTCTCTATCAAGCGGAGAGTGCACCAAGAGACTGGTTTTCACAATTTAATGGGATCTTCTTTCCATTTCCTCGCATGAACCATCCACTGTTTTAAGCCTCGATCAAAAGCAGATCGACTTATGACGGTTGGTGTAACGACTCGCATTCTATGCATCATAGGATCGTAGAATATTTATTTCAACGTCATAGAGGGTCGTATGGTCATGTAACTTTGGGAGACGACCATTGGGGTCATTTCCCATGTTCATGATTTTTTCCGATTTTTAAATGACCGTTTTGCCCCTAGCTGATCTCGTTTCGGCCATAACTTTTGATTGGAAAAGAGATTTGACCTGAAACCATTTCCATTAGATCCAGATGATGGTTTAACTTTCCGTAGAATGGTCACATTAGCCAAACGGACTCACCGTTTGGGAGATATGGCTGAAACAAGTTTCAGATGGTGAAAAACTGCATAACTGGGCCTAATTTGGGTGATTAGTGAGTGGGCCCATAACCCATTTCGGGATTAGGGTTATGGGAAGGCTGATAGGGTCAGGAAATTCAGTTCCTATCATTTTCTAGCTGCCACTTTTTGTTCCTTCAAGTTTAGCCATGGCCTCCACTTTCTAAAACACCCTAAATCACCTTCTAATCGCTAATTAAGCCAAACCCACATCAAATTAAGGAAGATCTTCACCAAATCAGTATTAAAACTGCTTTATAGCCTTGGGTACAGTGCCAAACGGAGAATCGTTTTAGATTTGATATTTTATTTGTGGCAAAGTTGAGTGATTTGCATAGTTCCTCACTAATTATGGTCAATTAAGGGTAATTAGTGATAATTAGCAAATTTATACATGTTAAAAATCTGAAAAAATATTGATAAATTTCGAAATATTGTTTTAGGCCTTTGTTAGAAAATTTGGTTAATTTGGTTAAGTTTTACTAATCCTACCATTAGTTTGGCTTAAACATGCTTAAGGGAAAATATAGAATTTTGGCTATGTTTGATCCGTTTAACCTTGTCATATTATTGTTTTGCTGTTTGTGGATGATTATACATGCTGCTATGACTGTATGGTATGCTTTGCAATTGATTAGAAAATTTCGATTGGTCGAAAACGCCATCGTATGGTGTAAAACAGTCGCTGGAAAGTTGCGGGAAAGATGTGCAGGAACCGGATCGGATCGCCCCCTTCGAACCCAACCCGATCGTGGCCACCTTCCCACGAGCCGCCTGCTGAAGCTTGCCATCCCCTATCCGTTCGCCTATAAAGTCCTCCAATCCGAACCGCTCGTGAATGGAGACACCGAACTGATCCACTCATCTGGAGAGCTCCACAATCCGAACCGTGAAGCTTGGTCACAAGCCGATCCGGAGGGAGAAGCCCGACCCGATCTGGTGAAGGAAGCACGATCCGATCCAGCTTGGGTACCACGACCTGATCCGATAGGGGGAGCATGAACCGACCAGAAGGAGGTTGATGACTACGGACTGAACAAGGGGAAGAGAACCGATCCGAAATGAAGTTTGTTTCTGAACCAAATGAAGACCGATCCGGAGAAGACCACAAACCCGAGATGCAAAGGTAGTCCAAATGAGAAGTAGAACTTAGGATCTAGATGGGAATCAACGAGTCGACTTCATGAGTTGGGCTTTGCTGCGGGACGTGTGCTAAGGGGATGTCGATGTCTATGACTTTGGATCACTATGTGTAGGGGGTACGTGAACGGATTCAGGATCACAGTGGTCTAGGTACGACTAATGGGCTATAGACCAATGAAGCGGGGTCATTTGTAAAGATTTAGTCATGACTCCGTGGGGGTAAGCTTGGTGGTAGCAGTAGTCGTACAAGTCAAACTCCATCACTACTTCGATGGGTCTAGTGGTTGAGAGTGGTGGACATCGTATGCTTTACGCACTGAGTGAGAGACGTGAGGATGGTTGCCATGCTTGATTTGTTTGCCATCACTATGACATGCACGCCCCCACCCATGTATTCTTTACACCATATGTTAGTGGCACCTTAGAGTATTGTGTAGTATGTAGTGCTAACTCTTTGGTTGTAGGTCCATGTTCAGGTATGGTTTAGTATACCTGTTATTGTTCTGTTTTGCTGCTTACCGCTCATAGTAGACTTTTTTCTGACCCAGAGTTTTATGTCTCTTCTTATTACTCTAGGTGCTCCTAAACGAGCAGGCTAGAGACAGGTTAGCTGGTGATGCACGAGTAGTTGTACCGGAGACGAGCAGGAGGCTTTCACGTATGATATATATAGATATTCTCCCTGTTTCGCTGCGAGTCACTACTTTGGGCATTAGTAGTGTTCCTTTTTCCTTTGCTTTGCTTTAGAGACAGTTTGAAAAGTTGTAATAATGGTGATGTGGAACATAAGCTATATTTGGACTTCTGCTGCTACGATGTGTAGTTTTAGTTTTCAGCTTATGCACTATCTCGCCTATTTTATGTCAAATATGTTGTTATTATATTTTATACCATGTGCTGTGAGACATTCTACAGGTTCTTGATTAGTTCATTCTCTTCTTTCCTTTCTCTAGCGACCGTTTCGTGCTAGTCGGGCATGTGTACAGCGCACTTTCGGAGGAAATGCCGGCTTGTGCGGGTCGGGCCGTCACACTTGGTATCAGAGCTCTAGGTTGCATAGTTAACCAAGGGAAGTTATTAGAGAGAGATAGTATACGTATATGAGAGCGCGTATTTGTAATTATTTTGGTTTTTAAAAGATATATATATATATACTATTAGTATATCTAAGGATGAAGTCGCACTGCACTGGCACCACTATGGAGATGGTTAATCATTTTCTCTGTGCAGATTGAACGATGAGCCAATACACAAGGGGTACCGGTAGAGGAGCCAATAATGGGAATGCTGCTGAGATGAGGATGATGTTTACTGACCTCATGAGAGAGATGCTTAGAGATGTTCATAGGGTAGCTCCTAATGCTGCTAACGGTGGTGGTGCAGCAGTGCAGGTGCCTAGGGACGATTTCGCTAAGCTTAACAAGGATTATACTAGCCTTGGTGGAAAGCCATTCCACGGAACAGAGTCGGCTACAGATGTTCAGGATTGGTTGGATAGCTGCGAGCGTATCTTCGAAGACTTCGGTATCGAGGATGCAATGAAGAGAAGGCTAGCATCCCGTCAGCTGCAAGGACGGGCAATGAATTGGTGGAATGCTATAAAGGCAGCTACTCCCGAGGATCAGATTACTTGGGATCAGTTTAAGGCTCGCTTTAGCGATAAGTTCATTCCAGCTGCTCAGAAGTTAGTGTTATTTAAGAGATTCTTGGAACTCAAGCAGAATGGCAGAGCTGTCTCGGAGTATATTGCCGAATTCGACACTTTGTCGATATATGGGTTATCCATAATAGATGATGCCGAGAAGAAGAACAAGAAGTTCATAACTGGCTTGGATGGATACTTGGGGGAAAGGCTTATTAACCACATCGATAAGACATTTAAATCGATTGTGGGGAAAGCTTTAAGATCGGAGAGTCTTTACCCTAAGTCGAAGACTGAGGTCGCATCTGCAGAGGAGCCAAAACCGCAAGCAAGTGGTGGAGGCAAGAGTGATTCTCAGAATAATAGGAAGCAGAACCATAATAAGGATGGCCAGAAGAAGAAGAAAGATGTTGAGTGCTTTAGCTGTGGCAAGAAGGGCCACTATGCCAGTAATTGTCGAGCAAAGCCAGCAGATAGGAAGTGCTTCAGCTGCGGCCAAATTAGACACCAAAAGGATAAATGTCCACAACCTTTGAAAGAAAAGCAGATGGTGAAAACATATGCCCTTAATGTTATTCCTTCTTTGTCGAATACCCCAACTACGGCAGAGAAAGGAAAGAATGTCGTCATTCAAGGTATGCTTTCTATTTATAATGTTCCTGTTAGAGTTTTGTTTGATACCGGAGCTTCCAGTTCTTTCATATCTAGTGACCTAGTAGATAGGTTAGGATTGGAATCCGAGATAGTCGATAGACCTTTAGTAGTGACGAACCCGATTGGTGGTTCGACTAGCCTTAGCATGATTTGCCGTAATGTGGTCTTATCGAGACATGGATGTATGTTTGTTTGTGATTGCTTTGTTTTGGGCTTTACTGGGTTTGGAATTATTTTGTGAGTCGATTGGCTCCAAAGATATGGGGTGGTGGTAGACTGTGAGGGCTTTTTGGTGACAGCTAGAGCGAATGATGGGCGGCGGGTAGTGTTTGGTGGTCTACCTAGTGATGGGGTAATGGCTAGTTTTCTAAATTCCCTCGACATCATGTATAATGAGTTGTCAGGTTTGCCCGTGGTTAGCCAGTACCCGGACGTCTTATAGGAAGTGACCGGGCTTCCACCACACTGAGAGATTGAGTTCCGTATTGATTTAGTGAAAGATGCCAGACCTATAGTGATGTTGCTTCGTCGTATGGCACCAAGGGAGCAGCGAGAGCTCGGGGTGCAAGTAACCGATCTTTTGAAGAAGGGATTTATCCGAAGAAGTGTTTCTGAGTGGGGAGCACCAGTTGTGTTTGCTACCAAGGCCGATGGTTCCCTTCGATAGTGTGTGGACTACCGCGAGCTGAATAAGGTGACGAGGAAGAATAAGTATCCTCTACCGTGGATAGATGATTTGTTTGATCAGTTGAGTGGTGCGAGGGTGTTCTCTCAATTGGATCTCACGACAGGTTTTCATTAGCTTAGAGTGGAAGCTAAGAGTATAACTAAAACGGCCTTTCGAAAGCCGTCTGGATTTTATGAGTGGTTGGTCATGCGATTCGGTTTGACCAATGCACCAACATATTTTGTCGATCTTATGAATAGGGTATTTAGAGATCAGTTGAATAAGTTTGTTCTTTTGTTCATGGACGATATACTTGTTTATTCGAGGACAGAGGAAGAACACAAGGAACATTTGAGGATAGTGATGGAGGTGTTGAGAAAACACCAGTTGAAAGCAAAGTTTTCTAAGTGTCACTTCTGGAGGAGAGATGTGAGATTCTTGGGCCATGTTGTTTTAGAGAATGGTATTGCCATGGACCCCGTGAAGGTGGCTACGGTACAAGATTGGTCTACGCCCAAGAATGCAACAGACATAAGAAGTTTCTTGGGGATAGCCGGATATTATCATAAGTATATCCAGGACTTCTCCAAGATAGCAGCACCGTTGACTCAGTTGACCAAGAAGAATCAAGCTTTCGTCTGGGACGAAAAGTGTAAAAATGCATTTAAGAGTCTAAAGGAAAAGTTGACGTGTGCACCAGTGTTAGTCATTCCTAAAGGGAATGAAGAGAGGACAGTATATACGGATGCATGTAGTACCGGACTATGTGCTGTATCAATGCAAGGAGGTAGGGTTGTAGCTTATGCAAGTCGGCAACTGAAACTGCATGAGAAAATATACCTTACCCACGATTTGGAATTAGCAGCGATCGTGTTTGCGTTGAAGATGTGGAGACATTATATCTTGGGAGGAAGATTTGAGATGTTTACTGATCATAAATCGTTAAAATATCTCTTCTCTCAGAAGGATCTAAATCTCCGACAGCAAAGATGGTTAGAAATCTTGGCTTCCTATGATTTCGATATCGCATACACACCAGGAAAGAGCAATGCGGTAGCTGATGCATTGAGTAGAAGACATGCCAGTTTAGGGGCTATGTTTCTAGAATGGAAGCAACTGGAGTACATCGCTGGGTATGATTTCAGACCATGGTGCGAATTGGATCCATAAATGTTAGCAAATTTGACGATCAGACCCACTTTGATTGAACGGATTGGTTCCAGTCAGAGGGACGATCCTAACCTATTGGAAATCATCTCCAAGTTAGAGATGGGTACCGATGAGGAGATGAACAAGTATGGGCTTGATCGAGATGGATGTCTTAGAAAGAATGGAAGACTGGTTATACCCAATGTCAATGGATTGAGAGATGAAGTGCTTAGAGAATGTCATCACTCAAAACTGACCATACACCCCGGTGGTAACAAGATATATCGAGACATGAAGCAGACCTACTACTGGGAAGGGATGAAAAGAGACGTTGGGAAGTTTATATCCAAGTGCATGAATTGCTAGTTAGTTAAAGCTGAGCAAAAGAAGTCTAGTTGTAACACCCCGCAAACTCTATAACTGTGAAATTAACAAATTAAAGTATAATTAATTTCAAATCAAAGAACTAAGGGAAAACAGGATATGCCATTGCGTTCGTCTCGGAAAAATACGCGAAATAGAGTCCGAGTTTTCGAAAAACGGAGTCCGTATGAAGAAGATATGGCCTCCGGAAGTTTCTAATTCAAATTTAAATTCGAATATGGGGCCCAATGGGCCAGGATGGAAAAACGCCGCCTGACGCACCCAGGTCGACTGGGCTGTCGACCTGGTCTAACCAGGTCGACAGGGCTGTCGACAGGGCAGTCGACAGGCATGTCGACCTGGTCCAGACCCAGGTCGAGCCCAGTCTAACCTGGCTGGCCTATTCTATGTTGGTCGATTTTCTGTGGTCTGCTTTGTCATTAGGGCTAGGTGGCAGGCTCTAATTGGTCTCTCCTTAGGATGAATGGCTACGATCAATCCAAGCAACATCAATGGTCCTAATCAGTTCATTACCCCTATAAAAACAACCCTAGACTAACCCTAATCTATTCATTCAAAAATAAGAACAAAGCCGCCATGTTGCTGAGGAACGACTAGGAGTAGCCACCAAATTGGAGAGAGGATTAGGAGGCATTATTCTAAGGCATAAAGCAACTCAATCAAATCAAACCGCGTCTTCAATCCCTAAATTAGAGAATTCATCACACCATTGTAAGTAGAGTATTACTTTGGTATGAACAAATAATTGTGTTGGTTTGTATGCTTGAATTGTGGCAATAAAGTAGTTCATATTTGTGCGTTCTTATCAATTTGAAATATTCTTGAATTATGTTATTCAATTATAAAGAACTACATGCGGTAGTTCTATGCAAGTATACGTTTGGAATATTTCGCAAATTATGTAATCCATGTTAAAGCTACATGTGTGTAGTTGATTTGAATTCATGCAAGTTTGGGGCTTTGCTACTATGCCATCATGATGTATAGTTTTGTGCATAAATCATTTTGTAAGTAATTGGAACAAGTTTGGTTGTTATAGTTCATATGAAACTATGTTGGAATTTTGACACCATAATCTATGTATTAAGTCATGCTAGAAAACCTATTTGCAGACTTATGAATATGACTAGGCTATGATTGATATTTTGCATAATTAAGTCTATATTGTTTACAAGAATCATATGATGACATATGTGGCACATAGCTAGGTTAGATTCAAAAATCCCTTTTTGCAAGTTTACATGACTAAAGTAAAAATCATGATTTCATGTTAGAAACATTTATGCCATGGTTATGTGAACAAATTTAATTATACTTTTGTATTAGTCACAAAAGTAGACACCTTTGTAAACATGTAGTAGTCTTATGAACATGATTTGCTTATGTTTGACATTATGCCTAAATAAAAATATAGGTTCATGTTGTAGTTATGACTATGTGATTTTACATGCTTTGATTCATGTCACCTATGTTTTATGACTAAAGTATATGTTACCACTATGCAAGTACACCAGTTTCTATTTTGTATTTCCAACGTCATATTGCAAGTTCATGCGCTCACATTCCCCTCTTTGTGTATCACGCTTTAAGCCTCCCCTTTTCGCATGGCTAAGTTGGGCTTTAAAAGTCTAAGCCCAACATATATATAATAAACGGACGTGTTAAACGGGGGAAAATAACGTTGGGTTAAAATTACTAATGAATGAAAATATAAAATAGAAGGGCCCAAATTCAAGTATGGGTTGGGCCCATGATTGGTGTAACCTTTACACCATTAACTTAATAATGGGCCGCAAATATTTACATATAAGAAATAAAGAAGAATGACAAAATATGTAAATGTAGAAAATACGATGTGTTTAACCCGAGGTTGGATTGAGTTGTGATGTAAACCTGCCCGGAACCGCCCGGCTGTCCAGTAGTCACAACAATACCTATCCAATGTGGGAGGTTAAACATGGAGCCCAATAAGGACCCGAGGTTAGACTGAGTTGTGGCGTAAGACTGCCCGGAACCAACCGGCAACAGGCAGCCACAACAATACCTGTCTAATGTGAGAGGTCAGGGCCTTAATAAAACAATTAAGGCTGAGTCAGGATTGTTAGGATTAAGTGAACTAAAGACTTAATCAAAATGGAACATGCTAAACTAAACGGACTGGTGGGGGTTAGGTTAGGAAACACTTAACCAACTTAGCATGTTGGCTAGAGATAGAAAAACTAGTAACGGGGGACCCTTTTCAGCAGTAACCCTAGAAGGTGTATCAGGATACCCTGAAACTAGGCAGGGTGGGGCACGATTACTGGGCTGATTGTAAGAGGTCAAAGCGACGGCGGTGGTGTAGCAGTGTAGGTTCTAACGGGGTGCGGGCGTGCACACACTCCGGCGCAGAAAAATAAGGCACTGGACACCAGTAGCAAACCTGTGCACTCTAAGGTTGTGTCGGGCCGCCACCATGGGACTTGATACACCCCATGGTGGGACCAGCATAGGTAACTACAACATCGGGGGCCGTAAGACACATGTAACTATGCGAGTAGGAGCCGATCATCATTGAATGGATCACATCACCCTGATTATGGGGTGCCAGTGGGAAACTAGTTTATATTGGTTCAGAGATTAACAGGGGGTACGAGAGTATATCCAACCCTAGACAACTTAACCAAGTTTTATAGTGCTTGCCCACTTCTTGTTTATACTTAGCATACCCAGTTCTTTATTCATAGACAAAATAGTACTAGACTTACTGTAACGACCCGCATTCTACGCATCATAGAATCGTAGAATATTTATTTCTGTCACATACGAAGTCGTATGGTCATGTAACTTTGGGGGACGACTATTGGGGTCATTTCCCATGTTCATGATTTTTCCCGATTTTTAAATGACCATTTTACCCCTAGTTATCACTGTTTTGGCCATAACTTTTGACTGGAAAGGAATTTTGACCTGAAACCACTTCCATTGGCTCCGGATGATGGTTTCTCTTTCCGTAGAGTGGTCACATTAGCCAAACGGACTTACCGTTTGGGAGATATGGCTGAAACAAGTTTCAGATGGTGAAAAACAGCTTAATTGGGCTTAACCGGGTGATTAACAGCTTGGCCCAAAGGGGAATTTCGGGATTAGGAGTTTAAAAGGGCTGTTAGGGTTTGGAGAATACTTTTTTCTCATTTTTCAGCCGTCACTATTCATTCCTCTTAACCTAGCCATGGCCTCCACCCTCTAAATCTCTTCAAAACACATCTTAATCACTTTCTAATTGAAGATTAGGCTTAGCAAACATCAAATCAAGGAGTATTAGCACGAGAACCGAGGTAGAGCTGCTGTGTAAGATTGGGAACAGCGCCAAATCAGAGAATATTTCAGTTTTGGGGTTTTAGTGGTGGCAAAGGTGAGTGATTAGCTTGCTTTTACACTAATTACTGTTAATTATGGGTAATTAGTGAAGATTAGCGAATTTATACATTAATAAATTCTGGAAAAATTCCTAAAATTCTATAATGATGTTTTATGGCTCTGATAAAAATTTGGGCTAATTTGGATAAGTTTTGCTAATTGTATGCATAATCACGGTTAAGAAGGATTAAGGGGAAAACATGGGTTTCTGGGTATGTTTGATCTAAAGTATTTCATGTAAATGATGTTTTAATGTTTGTGATTGATTCTATATGTTGTTACTGCTGTTTGGAATGTTTTGTAATGTCATAGGAAGTTTAGAAAGGTTGAAAACGCCGTCGTTCGGCGAAAATAGCTTGCTGGAAAAAGTTGCAGATTTTCAGAACCGGTTAGGAAGAACACCCGATCCGAACCGGATAGGAGGAGGAGATCCGATCCGAACCGGATAGGAGGAGGAGATCCGATCCGAACCGGATAGGAGGAGTAGATCCGATCCGAACCGAATAGAAGGAGGAGATCCGAACCGAACCGGATAGGAAGAGACACCCGAACCGAACCGGATAGGAGGAGACACCCGAACCGAACCGGATAGGAGGAGGAGATCCGATCCGAACCGAATAGAAGGAGGAGATCCGAACCGAACCGGATAGGAGGAGACACCCGAACCGAACCGGATAGGAGGAGACACCCGAACCGAACCGGATAGGAGGAGGAGATCCGAACCGAACCGAATAGAGGAGGAGACCCGAACCGAACCGGATAGGAGGAGGATGCCCGAACCGAACCGAATAGGAGGAAGAGACCCGAACCGAACCGAAGAAGACCATAACCCGAGATGCAAAGGTAGTCCAAATGGGAAGTTTGTACCAAGGATTCAGATGGGAATCAACGAGTTAACTTCATGATTGGGCTTTGCTGCGGGACGTGTGCTAAGGGGCTGTCGATGTCTGTAACTTTGGATCACTATGTATAGGGGGTACGTGAACGGATTCAGGGCCACAGTGGTCTAGGTACGACTAAAAGAGCTATAGACCAATGAAGTGGGGTCATTTGTAAAGGTTTAGTCATGACTCCATGGGGTAAGCTTGGTGGTAGCAATAGTTGTACAAGCCGAACTCCGTCACTACTTCGATGGGTCTAGTGGTTGAAAGCGGTATACATCGTATGCTTTATGCACTGAGTGAGAGATGTGAGGATGGTTGCCATGATTGAATTGTTTGCTATCCCTATGACATGCACACCCCCACCCCCATATTTCTTTACACCATATGTTGATGGCACCTTAGAGTATTGTACAGTATGTAGTGCTAACTCTTTGGTTGCAGGTCCAGGTTCAGGTATGGTTTAGTATACCTGTTATTGTTCTGTTTAGCTGCTTATCGCTCATACCAGACTTTTTGTCTGACCCAGAGTTTTATGTCTCTTCTTATTACTCTGGGTGCTCACACGAGCAGACTAGAGACAGGTTAGCTGGTGATGCACGGGTAGATGATCCGGAGACGAGCAGGAGGCTTCCACGTAATATATATATATAGTATTCTCCCTGTGTTGTCGAAGATCACTGCTTGGGCATTGGTGGTGTATCTTCCACTTTAGCTTTCTTTTGTTTAGAGACAGTAGATTTTGAAAAGTTGTAATAAGCTGTATTTGGATTTCCGCTGCTCTGATGTTGACATTTATTATTAGTTATCAGCTTATGCACTGTCTCACCTGTTTTATGTCAAGTATGTTATTAATATATTTTATTCCATGCGCTGTGAGACATTCTACAGGTTCCTTGATTAGTTCATTCTCTTCTTTCTTTTCTTATGACGACCGTTCCGTGCCAGTTGGACATGTGTACAGCGCACACTTGGAGGAAGTGTCGGTTGGTGCGGGGCGGGCCGTCACACTTGGTATCAGAGCTCTAGGTTGCGTAATTAACCTAGGGAAGTTATCAGGGAGAGATAATATACGTATACGAGAGAGCGTATTTGTGGTTATTTTGGTTTTCAAAAGCTATATATATACTATTAGTAGTATAAGAATGAAGTCGTACTGCACTAGCACCACTATGGAATCGTTAATCGTTTCCTTTTTCAGATTGACGATGAGCCGAGATACTAGAGGTGCTGGTAGGGGAGCCAATAATGGGAATGCTGCTGACATGAGGACGATGTTTACTGACCTCATGAGAGAGATGCTTAGAGATGTACGGGGGGCAGCTCCCAATGGTGGAAATGGTGGTGGTCCAATAGTGCAGGCGCCAAGAGTTGACTTCGCCAAGCTGAATAAGGATTATACTAGCCTTGGTGGGAAGCCATTCCACGGTACGGAGTCGGCCACAGATGTTCAGGATTGGTTGGATAGTTGCGAACGTATCTTCGAGGATTTGGGTATCGAGGATGCGATGAAGAGAAAGCTAGCGTCCCGTCAGCTGCAAGGGCGGGCAATGAATTGGTGGAATGCTATAAAGGCAGCTACTCCCGAAGATCAGATTACTTGGGAGCAGTTTAAAGCTCGCTTTAGCGAGAAGTTCATTCCAGCTGCTCAGAAGTCAGTGCTATTTAAGAAATTCTTGGAGCTCAAGCAGAATGGCAGAGCTGTCTCGGAATACATTGCTGAATTCGACACTTTGTCAAAGTATGGGTTATCTCTTATTGATACTGCCGAGAAGAAGAATGAGAAATTCATAACTGGGTTAGATCAGTACTTAGGGGAAAGGCTTATTAACCACATCGATGAGACGTTCGAGTCGATTGTGGGGAAAGCATTAAGATCAGAGAGTCTCTACCCTAAGCCGAAGACTGAGGTTGCATCCGCAGATGAGCCAAAGCCACAAGCAAGTGGTGGAGGCAAGGGTGGTTCCCAGAATAAAAGAAAGCAGAGTCAGACTAAGGATGGCCAGAAGAAAAAGAATAAACAAGATGTTGAGTGCTTCAGCTGTGGTAAGAAGGGCCATTATGCTAGTAATTGTCGGGCCAAGCCAGCGGATAGGAAGTGCTTCAACTGTGGCCAAATGGGACATCACAAGGACAAGTGTCCGCAACCCCCTAAAGAAAAGCAAATGGTGAAAGCATACACCCTTAATGCTATTCCTTCTTCGTCGAACGCCCCAACAGCGGCGGAGAAGGGAAAGAATGTCGTCATTCAAGGTATGCTTTCTGTTTATGATGTTCCTGTTAGAGTTTTGTTTGATACCGGAGCTTCCAGTTCTTTCATATCTAGTGACCTGGTAGATAGGTTGGGATTGGAGCCCGAGATTGTCGATAGACCTTTAGTAGTGACGAACCCGATTGGTGGTTCTACTAGCCTTAGCATGATTTGTCGTAATGTGGTCTTATCGAGTCATGGATGCATGTTTGTTTGTGATTGCTTTGTTTTGGGCTTCACTGGGTTTGGCATTATTTTGGGAGTAGATTGGCTCCGAAGATACGGGGTGGTGGTAGACTGTGAGGGCTCTTTGGTGACAGCTAGAGCGGATGATGGGCGGAGGATAGTGTTTGGTGGTCTACCCAGTGTGGGGGTATTGGCTAGTTTTCTAAACTCCCTCGACATTCCGCATAGTGAGTTGTCAGGTTTGCCCGTGGTTGGCCAGTATCCGGATGTCTTCGAAGAAGTGACCGGACTTCCACCACACCGAGAGATTGAGTTCCGTATTGATTTGGTAAAGGATGCCAGGCCTATAGTGATGCCACTTCGTCGTATGGCACCAAGAGAGCAGCGAGAGCTCGAGGTGCAAGTCAGCGATCTTTTGAAGAAGGGATTTATCAGAAGGAGTGTTTCTGAATGGGGAGCACCAGTTGTGTTTGCTACCAAGGCGGATGGTTCCCTTCGTTTGTGTGTAGACTACCGCGAGTTGAATAAAGTGACGAGGAAGAACAAGTATCCTCTACCGCGGATAGATGATTTGTTTGATCAGTTGAGTGATGCGAGAGTATTTTCTCAGTTGGATCTCGCGACAGGTTTTCATCAGCTTAGAGTGGAAGCTGAGAGTATAGCTAAAACGGCATTTCGGACGCCGTCTGGGTTTTATGAGTGGTTGGTCATGCCATTCGGGCTGACCAATGCCCCAGCATATTTTGTGGATCTTATGAGTAGGGTATTCAGAGATCAGTTGAATAAGTTTGTCCTTGTGTTCGTTGATGATATTTTGGTCTACTCGAGGACAGAGGAAGAACACAAGGGACATTTAAGAATAGTGATGGAGGTGTTGAGAAAACACCAATTGAAAGCAAAGTTTTCTAAGTGTCACTTCTGGAAGAGGGAAGTGAGGTTCTTGGGCCACGTTGTATCAGAGAATGGTATTGCCGTAGACCCGGCAAAGGTGGCTACGGTACAGGATTGGCCTACGCCCAAGAATGCAACAGACGTAAGAAGTTTCTTGGGATTAGCGGGATATTATCGTAAGTTTATCCAAGGCTTCTCCAAGATAGCAGCACCGTTGACTCAGTTGACAAAGAAGAATCAAGCTTTTGTTTGGAACGAAAGGTGCGAGGATGCATTCAAGAGTCTAAAAGAAAAGTTGACAAGTGCACCAGTGTTAGTCATTCCCAAGGGGAGTGAAGAGATGACGGTATATACAGATGCTTGTGGTACCGGACTAGGTGCTGTGTTGATGCAAGGTGGTAGGGTTGTAGCTTATGCAAGCAGGCAACTGAAACCGCATGAGAAGAGGTATCATATCCATGATTTGGAATTGGCAGCGATCGTATTCGCATTGAAGATGTGGAGACATTATCTCTTGGGAGAAAGATTCGAGCTGTTTACTGATCATAAGTCGCTGAAGTATCTTTTCTCTCAAAAGGATTTGAATCTTCGTCAGCAGAGGTGGTTAGAGTTCTTAGCTTCATATGATTTCGACATCGCATATACACCGGGAAAGGGCAATGCCGTAGCCGATGCGTTGAGTCGAAGACATGCCAGTTTAGGGGCTATGTTCCTTGAATGGAAGCAACTGGAGTATATCGCGGGGTTTGATTTCAGACCAAAGTGCGAATTGGACCCAGAAATGTTAGCAAGTTTGACGATCAGACCCACTTTAATTGAGCGGATCGGCTCTAGTCAGAGGGACGATCCTAACCTATTGGAAATCATCTCCAAGTTAGAGATGGGTATCAATGAGGAGATGAGCAAGTATGGACTTGATCAAGATGGATGGCTTAGAAAGAATGGAAAGCTCGTTGTACCCAATGTCAATGGATTGAGAGATGAAGTGCTTAGAGAATGTCATCACTCAAAACTGACTATACACCCCGGTGGTAATAAGATGTATCGAGACATGAGACAGACTTACTACTGGGAAGGGATGAAAAGAGACGTTGGGGAGTTTATATCCAAATGCATGAATTGCCAGCTAGTTAAAGCCGAACAAAAGAAGCCTAGTGGGTTGTTACAGCCATTAGAAATTCCCGAATGGAAATGGGAGCAAGTCTCGATGGATTTCATTGATGGTTTACCAAGGACTAGATCGGGACATGATAGCATTTGGGTGATTGTGGACCGATTAACCAAAAGTGCAAGATTTATACCGGTCAGATCGACCAGAACGGCAGCTAAGTTAGCAGAATTGTATATGAAGTGGGTAGTGAGATTCCATGGAGTACCTAAAAGCATTGTGAGTGACCGAGACCCGTTGTTCACTAGTGGGTTTTGGAAGAGCTTACAAGAAGCTCTAGGGTCAGAGTTACATCTCAGTACCGCATATCATCCTCAGACCGACGGTCAGACGGAGAGGGTGAATCGTATTTTGGAAGATCTCTTAAGAGCATGTATATTGGATTTTGGTGGATCATGGGATGACCATTTGCATCTAGTAGAGTTTGCATATAATAATAGCTACCAATCCAGTATCGGTATGGCTCCGTTTGAAGCTTTGTACGGAAGACCGTGCAACTCACCATCATGTTGGATAGAGACTGGCGAGAAGTTTATGCTTGGACCAGATGTGGTGAGGGAAACTTCAGATAAGATTAAGATCATTCAACAACGAATGAAGGCTGCCCAGGATAGGCAGAAGAGTTACGCTGATAAGAGGAGAAGAGACTTAAAATTCTCCGTTGGCGACTTGGTGTTTGTCAAGATTTCTCCGTTGAAGAGCGTAATACGATTTGGCAGGAGAGGCAAGTTGGCACCAAGATTCGTTGGCCCATTCCCTGTTCTTGAACTAGTCGGGAATTTGGCATATAGAATTGACTTACCGGAGAAGATGGCGGGAGTTCATAACGTATTTCATGTTTCCCAACTAAGGAAGTTCGTTCACGACTCAGATATGACTATTTCACCTGATCAGTTGGAGGACCTCGAAGTAGAACCCGAGGCGGTTGGGAACCGCAAGCCGGTCCGTATTGTCGAGCACGACATGAAGCAACTTCGAAGGAAGGCGGTGAAGCTAGTCAAGGTACAGTGGAGCGAGAACGAGAATGATTGTACTTGGGAGACAGAGGATAACATTAAAATGTCACACCCAGAACTCTTTGCCTGGTAAGGTTTTGACTTCGATTTAGTTTTCCGCATGCTAGGATAGGCTTGTTTGCTTGTTTTGCATGTTTGATTGTTGTACGTGGCTGTTAGGCATGCGGGATCCTTTGTATGTTTTGGGTTAAGGAATTTCGGGGACGAAATTTCTTAAGGGGGGGAGAGTGTAACGACCCGCATTCTACGCATCATAGAATCGTAGAATATTTATTTCTGTCACATACGAAGTCGTATGGTCATGTAACTTTGGGGGACGACTATTGGGGTCATTTCCCATGTTCATGATTTTTCCCGATTTTTAAATGACCATTTTACCCCTAGTTATCACTGTTTTGGCCATAACTTTTGACTGGAAAGGAATTTTGACCTGAAACCACTTCCATTGGCTCCGGATGATGGTTTCTCTTTCCGTAGAGTGGTCACATTAGCCAAACGGACTTACCGTTTGGGAGATATGGCTGAAACAAGTTTCAGATGGTGAAAAACAGCTTAATTGGGCTTAACCGGGTGATTAACAGCTTGGCCCAAAGGGGAATTTCGGGATTAGGAGTTTAAAAGGGCTGTTAGGGTTTGGAGAATACTTTTTTCTCATTTTTCAGCCGTCACTATTCATTCCTCTTAACCTAGCCATGGCCTCCACCCTCTAAATCTCTTCAAAACACATCTTAATCACTTTCTAATTGAAGATTAGGCTTAGCAAACATCAAATCAAGGAGTATTAGCACGAGAACCGAGGTAGAGCTGCTGTGTAAGATTGGGAACAGCGCCAAATCAGAGAATATTTCAGTTTTGGGGTTTTAGTGGTGGCAAAGGTGAGTGATTAGCTTGCTTTTACACTAATTACTGTTAATTATGGGTAATTAGTGAAGATTAGCGAATTTATACATTAATAAATTCTGGAAAAATTCCTAAAATTCTATAATGATGTTTTATGGCTCTGATAAAAATTTGGGCTAATTTGGATAAGTTTTGCTAATTGTATGCATAATCACGGTTAAGAAGGATTAAGGGGAAAACATGGGTTTCTGGGTATGTTTGATCTAAAGTATTTCATGTAAATGATGTTTTAATGTTTGTGATTGATTCTATATGTTGTTACTGCTGTTTGGAATGTTTTGTAATGTCATAGGAAGTTTAGAAAGGTTGAAAACGCCGTCGTTCGGCGAAAATAGCTTGCTGGAAAAAGTTGCAGATTTTCAGAACCGGTTAGGAAGAACACCCGATCCGAACCGGATAGGAGGAGGAGATCCGATCCGAACCGGATAGGAGGAGGAGATCCGATCCGAACCGGATAGGAGGAGTAGATCCGATCCGAACCGAATAGAAGGAGGAGATCCGAACCGAACCGGATAGGAAGAGACACCCGAACCGAACCAGATAGGAGGAGACACCCGAACCGAACCGGATAGGAGGAGGAGATCCGATCCGAACCGAATAGAAGGAGGAGATCCGAACCGAACCGGATAGGAGGAGACACCCGAACCGAACCGGATAGGAGGAGACACCCGAACCGAACCGGATAGGAGGAGGAGATCCGAACCGAACCGAATAGAGGAGGAGACCCGAACCGAACCGGATAGGAGGAGGATGCCCGAACCGAACCGAATAGGAGGAAGAGACCCGAACCGAACCGAAGAAGACCATAACCCGAGATGCAAAGGTAGTCCAAATGGGAAGTTTGTACCAAGGATTCAGATGGGAATCAACGAGTTAACTTCATGATTGGGCTTTGCTGCGGGACGTGTGCTAAGGGGCTGTCGATGTCTGTAACTTTGGATCACTATGTATAGGGGGTACGTGAACGGATTCAGGGCCACAGTGGTCTAGGTACGACTAAAAGAGCTATAGACCAATGAAGTGGGGTCATTTGTAAAGGTTTAGTCATGACTCCATGGGGTAAGCTTGGTGGTAGCAATAGTTGTACAAGCCGAACTCCGTCACTACTTCGATGGGTCTAGTGGTTGAAAGCGGTATACATCGTATGCTTTATGCACTGAGTGAGAGATGTGAGGATGGTTGCCATGATTGAATTGTTTGCTATCCCTATGACATGCACACCCCCACCCCCGTATTTCTTTACACCATATGTTGATGGCACCTTAGAGTATTGTACAGTATGTAGTGCTAACTCTTTGGTTGCAGGTCCAGGTTCAGGTATGGTTTAGTATACCTGTTATTGTTCTGTTTAGCTGCTTATCGCTCATACCAGACTTTTTGTCTGACCCAGAGTTTTATGTCTCTTCTTATTACTCTGGGTGCTCACACGAGCAGACTAGAGACAGGTTAGCTGGTGATGCACGGGTAGATGATCCGGAGACGAGCAGGAGGCTTCCACGTAATATATATATATAGTATTCTCCCTGTGTTGTCGAAGATCACTGCTTGGGCATTGGTGGTGTATCTTCCACTTTAGCTTTCTTTTGTTTAGAGACAGTAGATTTTGAAAAGTTGTAATAAGCTGTATTTGGATTTCCGCTGCTCTGATGTTGACATTTATTATTAGTTATCAGCTTATGCACTGTCTCACCTGTTTTATGTCAAGTATGTTATTAATATATTTTATTCCATGCGCTGTGAGACATTCTACAGGTTCCTTGATTAGTTCATTCTCTTCTTTCTTTTCTTATGACGACCGTTCCGTGCCAGTTGGACATGTGTACAGCGCACACTTGGAGGAAGTGTCGGTTGGTGCGGGGCGGGCCGTCACACTTACTCAGGCTTTATGTCTGACTCTACTTTTCTTTCGTCTTCTTTTCTTCCGTTTCCCCCCCCCCCCCAGGTCCACAGGGAGGGAACACAGCAGCTTGACCAACCTTACCATCCAGCTTGAAGAAGAGAAATGTATTGCTTGGACCTTTTCGTTTGAACTATGGCTTTGGACAATCCACTATGGGGGCTTTGGCAGTTTATCTATGTTTTATTTATGCTTCTTTAAATAATGTACTCAAGACAGATTATGAAAGTGTTATGTTATGTTTTTGGAAAGGATGTTGTTGTAACACGTATTTGACTTTATGAAATAAAGTTTGTTGTTTTCCGCTGTTTACAAATATGTGTTCTTATATCTGTCTTGTATATCTGTGACTTGTACTTATAAACCTCCACCAAAATTAGGGCATTCCCTTTGAGAGTGACCCTAACGGAGGTGGGGTGTTTCACTTGGTATCAGAGCATAGGTTTACCAGATAAGATAAAAAGTTTTGAAAAATTATTTTCAAAAAGGAAATTTAAAGAAGCATTTTTAAAAGAAAAATATTATTTTATTTGAAAAGGCAAAGTCCACTCCCCAAAGCCATAGGTACTATCTCTTATCCTTCGTTTTGAATCTAACCTTTTTTGTTTCAGCATGTCCGAAGATCTTAACTTGCTAAAAGGGGTACCAATACCTGGTTGGTTTAGACGGTTCTTGGAAGCAAGGGCCACTCAGCCAGGTCCTACCGTTCCTCCTCCCCCAGCTGCAGGAAATCATCCAGCTGCAGCAGCACCTTTTCCTCCACCTCCTCCTCGGGGAAACACGTTTGCTAAGATTTGTAAAGATTTTAAAGCTATGGGAGGAAGGGATTTCCATGGAACTGAGTCCTTCGTAGCAGCTAGAAATTGGCTGAAAGAAACGGAGGACCTATTCATCATCTTTGAGGTAGAAGATAGACAAAAAGTACAATTGGCAGTGTGGCTATTGAAGGGCGAGGCTTCCTACTGGTGGGAAGTCACTAATGCTGAAAGACCAGTGGAGACATGGGAGGAATTTAGGGCAAGGTTTGAGACTAAATTTCTCTCAGATGCGGAAAGAAGTTTGCAGTTGGAAAAATTCTTATTTCTTAAGCAAGGGGACAAGACAGTCAGAGAGTATGTGAATCAGTTCGATGAGCTGGCTAGGTTTGGGCTTGACCTAGTCAATACCCCGCACAAGAAGGCTCTCCGTTTCGTCAAAGGGTTGAATGAGCCATTACACAGTTTGGCCATGACCCATATACCCATGGGAGCCACGTATGAAATATTGGTGCAAATGGCATTGCTGAATGAAGAGGATAAGGGCAAGAAGAAAGAGGGTTTGCAGCCTAAGAAGACGGACTTTAAGAAAGGCGGGAAAGGCAACAAAGAGAAGAGGAAGTGTAATTTCTGTGGCAAAGTGGGGCACTTAGTAAAGGACTGCCGGAAAAAAGAAGGCCAAGGAGAATGGTGGGTGCTTTTCTTGCGGTGAGACAGGCCACAGGGCTAAGGACTGCCAAAAGAAACGAGGACAGGGGCAGAGGGCTGGATCCACCCCAGGGGCACAGGTTCATGTGCTAGAAGCGCCACCTCTGCAACAGCGAGGTATAAATACTTCTGTAGAAAGTGTAGTTTATCTTTATGATCACCCCGTTCGCACTTTATTTGATTCTGGCGCATCACACTCCTTTATCTCGTCTGCTTTAGTAGAATCTCTGCACCTAAAAACTAGTATGGTAGAGGACCCCTTAATTGTTTCAAACCCAATTGGGGGCCCAGCTCATTTGTCTATGATCTGTTTGGGATTGAAAATTTCCATTCTAAGTGTAGAATTTCAATGTAGTGCCTTTGTTTTGGGCTTTTCGGGGTATGGTTTGATTTTGGGCATGGATTGGCTATCCAGTAATGGGGCCATCCTTGATTGTGAGAAAAGGGTTGTTAGGCTCCTAACCCAGCTCGGTAATACTTTGGAAATTTCTTGTAATCCCTCGCATGCGGTTATGCTTAGTTATCTTGAATCGCTAGATGCCTCCGTTGAAAATTTGCATTCAGTTAGAGTGGTCCGGGAATATCCGGATGTCTTTGAAGAGGTGAAGGGCTTGCCTCCGAAGCGGGAAATAGACTTCCGCATATATCTTGTAGATAATGCAAAACCCGTTGCGTTGCCCGTTAGACACATGGCTCCTCGAGAAAGGAAAGATCTCAGTAAACAGATTAAAGAGCATCTAGAAAAGGGGTTCATTAGGAGGAGCATTTCAGAATGGGGCGCTCCAGTGGTGTTCGCTACAAAGGCGGATGGTTCACTCCGTCTATGTGTTGACTATAGGGAGCTCAACAAGCTAACGAAGAAGAATAGGCACCCTCTCCCTAGAATTGACGATTTGTTTGACCAGCTTATAGGAGCGTCTGTTTTCTCCCAACTCGATTTAGCGACCGGTTTTCATCAGCTAAGGGTGGCTGAAGATAGCATCGATAAAACGGCATTCAGAACCCCAAACGGCTTTTTTGAATGGCTTGTCATGCCTTTCGGCTTGACAAATGCACCTGCTTACTTCGTGGACCTGATGAGTAGGGTATTTAGAGATTTCCTCAACAAATTCGTAGTGGTCTTCGTAGATGATATCCTTATCTTCTCAAAGAGTGAAGAGGAACATGCTCAACACTTAAGGGAAATCATGGAAACTTTGCGAGTCCATCAACTAAAAGCCAAGTTCTCCAAATGCCACTTTTGGAGAGAAGAGGTGAGGTTCCTTGGGCACATAGTATCCAAACAAGGATTAGCAGTGGACCCTGCTAAGGTAGTGGCGGTACAGGATTGGAAGACACCAAGGAATGCAACTGAGGTCCGAAGCTTCCTAGGACTAGCAGGTTTCTATCGAAAATTCATAAGGGATTTTGCGAAAATCTCAGCTCCGCTCACGAAATTAACCAAGAAGAATCTAGCGTTCAATTGGGATTTGGATTGCGAGTTTGCTTTCCAACGACTGAAAAGGGCTCTTACAACAGCCCCAGTTTTGACGCTGCCAGATGGGAGCAAGATGTTCACTGTTTATACGGATGCATGTGGGACAGGGCTAGGCGCCGTCTTAATGCAAGAAGGAAGGGTAGTAGCTTATGGCGGGAGGCAGTTGAAAGCGCATGAAAAGAACTACCCAACCCACGATCTTGAGTTAGCCGCCATCGTCTTTGCACTCAAGTCTTGGCGACACTATCTCCTAGGTGAGAAGTTCGAACTTTACACTGACCATAAATCGTTGAAATATCTTTTCTCGCAGAAGGATCTTAACTTGAGGCAACAAAGATGGATGGAGTTTCTTGCCTCGTACGATTTCGAAATCTCCTACACTCCGGGCAAAGGCAACGTAGTGGCAGACGCGTTGAGCCGAAAGAAATTGACCCTAAGCCCGTTGTTTGTTGAAAGACAAAGCCTAGAGTTTATAGCCAGCTTCGACTTTAGGCCTTCCACCGATTTTGTACCAGGCTTGCTAGCATCTCTCGAAGTGCGCCCGACTTTAGTAGATTCGGTAGGGGCAGCACAACGCGAAGACCCTCAGCTTGTGGAAATGATTGATAGGCTAATTAGGGGTGAGACTTCAAGTCACCTCAACAGATACTCCATTGACGATAAAGGTTTGCTAAGGCGAGACGGAAGACTATGCGTCCCACAGACAAAAGATTTAATAAGGAAGGTTCTCGAGGAAGCACATCACTCCAAGATGACGATACACCCAAGCGGAGATAAAATGTACAAAGATATAAAAAGGACTTTCTTCTGGAACGGCATGAAAAAGGACGTGGCAGAGTTCGTTTCTAAGTGTATGGTGTGCCAGCAGGTTAAGGCGGAACAGAAAAAGCCTGGCGGACTGTTACATCCTCTGGAGGTCCCGCAGTGGAAGTGGGATAGCATCTCAATGGACTTCATCGATGGGCTGCCTAGGTCTAGGAGAGGCAACACTAGCATTTGGGTAATAGTGGATAGGCTTACTAAAAGCGCCCACTTTTTACCTGTCAAAAGTAAAAGAACTGCCTCATCCCTAGCATCACTTTACATCAAGGAAATCGTTCGACTCCATGGAATACCATCTAGCATTGTTAGTGACCGAGACCCCATCTTCACCAGCGAGTTTTGGCGGAGTCTGCAAGAAGCAGTAGGAACGCAGTTATGCTTAAGCACAGCCTATCATCCCCAAACCGACGGCCAAACAGAGAGAGTGAACAGTGTTTTGGAAGACCTTTTAAGACTATGCGTCCTTGACTTCGGAGGGACATGGGAAGACCACCTTCCTTTGGTGGAATTTTCCTATAACAACAGCTATCAAGCAACCATCGGAATGGCGCCCTTCGAAGCTTTATATGGAAGACCGTGCCGATCGCCCACTTGTTGGTGGGAGTCCACGGATAAGCTCGTACTTGGACCAGATATGATCCGAGAGACCTCAGAGAAAGTAGACTTAATACGAAGAAGGATGAAGACGGCCCAAGACAGACAAAAGTCCTATGCCGACAAGAGAAGGACCGACCTTGAATTTGAGGTTGGAGACAGAGTTTTTCTCAAGGTATCACCGCTAAGGAACGTTGTTCGTTTTGGAACCACAGGAAAACTGGCACCAAGGTTCGTAGGGCCATTCCGTATTATCGAGAGAATTGGGAAAATGGCCTATAGATTAGAGCTACCCGAGAAGTTGGCTGGAGTCCACAACGTTTTTCACGTTTCACATCTCCGAAAATGTCTACATGAGTTAGCTGAAGTGGTAGAGCCAAATCTCCTCGAAGAGGCCGAAGTGGAACGCGAAGCAACCATAAGAAAAGTTCCAACCCGCATCTTAGGAACGGAAGTGAAGAAGCTACGCAACCGTGAAGTCAAGCTCGTCAAAGTTCAGTGGAGCGACGCCGAGGGAGACGCGACTTGGGAAACTGAAGCTAGAATACGTACTGCCTACCCTTTTCTGTTCGAGGGTACATCCTTGATCTTTCTTTTTCCTTAAGTTGTGCTTTTATCTATCTTTTAGGTATATTTCCTCGACCGTATCTTTTAGGTAGAAACCCTTTGGATGGAAACATGTAGTTGAAACATGTTATGGATGATGGTTGCAAGTGGTTGCAAGTGATTGCTAGTGGTTGCTCGTGGTTGCATATACACACACAATCTAGGTTTTAGATCGGCTCAGTCACTTCATATTGCATATTCATATATGTTTGCATTCGTATATGGTTGAACATTAATGTGTTGTCATATGGATGTTGCATTTGTATTGAATGATTGTGCACTCATGTAGAATCAAGAATAGGAAAGTTTGCATACATAATGGATTCATGGCACTTACATAATTCGCATTAAGGAGGTCAACTGAATCAGTAGACCGCCTGATTTTGCATTAGATAGGTTCATATACACACACACTTCGCATATGATCATGAAGCATTAGAAGTCTTTTAAGGACAATGGATGCTCGTGTTTGATGGATGAGTAGATGGATGATTGGATGTTAGGATATACATTCCTCCTAGATTGAAGATTTCGGGGACGAAATCCTTTTAAGTGGGGGAGAATGTAACACCCCGCAAACTCTATAACTGTGAAATTAACAAATTAAAGTATATTTAATTTCAAATCAAAGAACTAAGGGAAACGGGATACGCCATTGCGTTCGTCTCGGAAAAATACGCGAAATAGAGTCCGAGTTTTCGAAAAACGGAGTCCGTATGAAGAAGATATGGCCTCCGGAAGTTTCTAATTCAAATTTAAATTCGAATATGGGGCCCAATGGGCCAGGATGGAAAAACGCCGCCTGACGCACCCAGGTCGACTGGGCTGTCGACCTGGTCTAACCAGGTCGACAGGGCTGTCGACAGGGCAGTCGACAGGCATGTCGACCTAGTCCAGACCCAGGTCGAGCCCAGTCTAACCTGGCTGGCCTATTCTATGTTGGTCGATTTTCTGTGGTCTGCTTTGTCATTAGGGCTAGGTGGCAGGCTCTAATTGGTCTCTCCTTAGGATGAATGGCTACGATCAATCCAAGCAACATCAATGGTCCTAATCAGTTCATTACCCCTATAAAAACAACCCTAGACTAACCCTAATCTATTCATTCAAAAATAAGAACAAAGCCGCCATGTTGCTGAGGAACGACTAGGAGTAGCCACCAAATTGGAGAGAGGATTAGGAGGCATTATTCTAAGGCATAAAGCAACTCAATCAAATCAAACCGCGTCTTCAATCCCTAAATTAGAGAATTCATCACACCATTGTAAGTAGAGTATTACTTTGGTATGAACAAATAATTGTGTTGGTTTGTATGCTTGAATTGTGGCAATAAAGTAGTTCATATTTGTGCGTTCTTATCAATTTGAAATATTCTTGAATTATGTTATTCAATTATAAAGAACTACATGCGGTAGTTCTATGCAAGTATACGTTTGGAATATTTCGCAAATTATGTAATCCATGTTAAAGCTACATGTGTGTAGTTGATTTGAATTCATGCAAGTTTGGGGCTTTGCTACTATGCCATCATGATGTATAGTTTTGTGCATAAATCATTTTGTAAGTAATTGGAACAAGTTTGGTTGTTATAGTTCATATGAAACTATGTTGGAATTTTGACACCATAATCTATATATTAAGTCATGCTAGAAAACCTATTTGCAGACTTATGAATATGACTAGGCTATGATTGATATTTTGCATAATTAAGTCTATATTGTTTACAAGAATCATATGATGACATATGTGGCACATAGCTAGGTTAGATTCAAAAATCCCTTTTTGCAAGTTTACATGACTAAAGTAAAAAATCATGATTTCATGTTAGAAACATTTATGCCATGGTTATGTGAACAAATTTAATTATACTTTTGTATTAGTCACAAAAGTAGACACCTTTGTAAACATGTAGTAGTCTTATGAACATGATTTGCTTATGTTTGACATTATGCCTAAATAAAAATATAGGTTCATGTTGTAGTTATGACTATGTGATTTTACATGCTTTGATTCATGTCACCTATGTTTTATGACCAAAGTATATGTTACCACTATGCAAGTACACCAGTTTCTATTTTGTATTTCCAACGTCATATTGCAAGTTCATGCGCTCACATTCCCCTCTTTGTGTATCACGCTTTAAGCCTCCCCTTTTCGCATGGCTAAGTTGGGCTTTAAAAGGCTAAGCCCAACATATATATAATAAACGGACGTGTTAAACGGGGGAAAATAACGTTGGGTTAAAATTACTAATGAATGAAAATATAAAATAGAAGGGCCCAAATTCAAGTATGGGTTGGGCCCATGATTGGTGTAACCTTTACACCATTAACTTAATAATGGGCCGCAAATATTTACATATAAGAAATAAAGAAGAATGACAAAATATGTAAATGTAGAAAATACGATGTGTTTAACCCGAGGTTGGATTGAGTTGCGATGTAAACCTGCTCGGAACCGCCCGGCTGTCCAGTAGTCACAACAATACCTATCCAATGTGGGAGGTTAAACATGGAGCCCAATAAGGACCCGAGGTTAGACTGAGTTGTGGCGTAAGACTGCCCGGAACCAACCGGCAACAGGCAGCCACAACAATACCTGTCTAATGTGAGAGGTCAGGGCCTTAATAAGACAATTAAGGCTGAGTCAGGATTGTTAGATTAAGTGAACTAAAGACTTAATCAAAATGGAACATGCTAAACTAAACGGATTGGTGGGGGTTAGGTTAGGAAACACTTAACCAACTTAGCATGTTGGCTAGAGATAGAAAACCTAGTAACGGGGGACCCTTTTCAGCAGTAACCCTAGAAGGTGTATCAGGATACCCTGAAACTAGGCACGGTGGGGCACGATTACTGGGCTGATTGTAAGAGGTCAAAGCGACGGCGGTGGTGTAGCAGTGTAGGTTCTAACGGGGTGCGGGCGTGCACACACTCCGGCGCAGAAAAATAAGGCACTGGACACCAGTAGCAAACCTGTGCACTCTAAGGTTGTGTCGGGCCGCCACCATGGGACTTGATACACCCCATGGTGGGACCAGCATAGGTAACTACAACATCGGGGGCCGTAAGACACATGTAACTATGCGAGTAGGAGCCGATCATCATTGAATGGATCACATCACCCTGATTATGGGGTGCCAGTGGGAAACTAGTTTATATGGGTTCAGAGATTAACAGGGGGTACGAGAGTATATCCAACCCTAGACAACTTAACCAAGTTTTATAGTGCTTGCCCACTTCTTGTTTATACTTAGCATACCCAGTTCTTTATTCATAGACAAAATAGTACTAGACTTACTCAGGCTTTATGTCTGACTCTACTTTTCTTTCGTCTTCTTTTCTTCCGTTCCCCCCCCCCCAGGTCCACAGGGAGGGAACACAGCAGCTTGACCAACCTTACCATCCAGCTTGAAGAAGAGAAATGTATTGCTTGGACCTTTTCGTTTGAACTATGGCTTTGGACAATCCACTATGGGGGCTTTGGCAGTTTATCTATGTTTTATTTATGCTTCTTTAAATAATGTACTCAAGACAGATTATGAAAGTGTTATGTTATGTTTTTGGAAAGGATGTTGTTGTAACACGTATTTGACTTTATGAAATAAAGTTTGTTGTTTTCCGCTGTTTACAAATATGTGTTCTTATATCTGTCTTGTATATCTGTGACTTGTACTTATAAACCTCCACCAAAATTAGGGCATTCCCTTTGAGAGTGACCCTAACGGAGGTGGGGTGTTTCACTAGTGGTTTATTACAACCGTTAGAAATCCCAGAATGGAAATGGGAACAAGTTTCAATGGATTTCATCGATTGTTTACCAAGGACTGGATTGGGCCATGATAGCATTTGGGTAATTGTGGATCGATTGACCAATAGCGCAAGGTTTATACATGTCAAGTCGAATAGAACGGCAGCTAAGTTAGCAGAACTGTATATGAAGTGGGTAGTAAGATCTCATGGAGTATCCAAGGGCATTGTGGTTGACTGAGATCCGTTGTTTACTAGTGGATTTTGGAAGAGCTTATAAGAGGCGATAGGATCAGAAATACATCTCAGTACCGCGTATCATCCTCAAACCAACGGACAGACAGAGAGGGTGAATTGAGTGTTAGAAGATCTTTTGCGAGCTTGTGTATTGGATTTTGGTGGATCATGGGATGACAATCTGCATCTAGTAGAGTTTGCCTACAATAACAACTATCAATCCAGTATTGGTATGGCTCCATTTGAAGTTTTGTATGGAAGACCGTGCAACTCACCATCATGCTGGTTGGAAACCGGTGAGAAGTTTATGCTTGAACCAGATGCAATATGAGAAACTTTAGACAAGATCAAGATTATTCAACAGCGAATGAAGGCTGCCCAAGATAGGCCGAAAAGTTATGCTGATAAGAGGAGAAGAGAATTAAAGTTCTCCGTTGGCGACTTGGTGTTTGTCAAGATTTCTCCATTGAAGAGCGTGATACGATTTGGCAGGAGAGGCAAGTTAGCACCAAGATTTGTTGGTCCGTTCCCAGTTCTTGAGCAAGTTGGGAATTTGGCATATAAAGTTGAATTAACAGACAAGATGGCAGGAGTTCACAACGTATTTCATGTTTCCCAGTTAAGGAAGTTCGTACACGACCCCGATGATCAGTTGGATGATATCAGGTTGAACCCGAGGCGGTTGGGAACCGTAGGACTATGCGTATTGTTGGGAACGATACGAAGTAGCTTCGAAGGAAGGCGGTGAAATTAGTCAAAGTTCAGTGGGGTGAGAATGAGAATGACTGTACTTGGGAGATAGAGAAGAGCATTAGGAAGACGTATCCAGAACTCTTCGCCTAGTAAGATTTCAGTTTCGATTTAGTCTTTCCGCATGGAAGGATAGGCTTGTTTTGTTTGTTTTGAATGTTTGATTGTTGTATATGGCTAGTAGGCATGCGGGATCCTTTGTATGTTTTGGGTTATGAATTTCGGGGACGAAATTTCTTTGGGGGGGGGGGGGGGGGGGGAGTGTAACGACCTGCATTCTACGCATCATAGGATCATAAAATATTTATTTCATCGTCATAGAGGGTCGTATGGTCATGTAACTTTGGGAGACGACTATTGGTATCATTTCCCATGTTCACGATTTTTGCCGATATTTAAATGACCGTTTTGCCCTAGCTGATCTTGTTTCGGCCATAACTTTTGATTGGAAAAGAGTTTTGACCTGAAACCACTTCAAGTAAATTCGGATGATTGTTTACCTTTCCGTAGAGTGGTCACATTAGCCAAACGGACTCACCGTTTGGGAGATATGGCTGAAACAAGTTTCAGATGTTGAAAAACTGCTTAACCGGGCCTAATTTGGGTGATTAGTGAGTGGGCCCATAATCCATTTCGGGACTAGGGTTACGGGAAGGCTGATAGGGTTAGGAAATTCAGTTCCTATCATTTTCCAGCTGCCACTTTTTGTTCCTTTAAGTTTAGCCATGGCCTCCACTTTCTTAAACACCACAAATCACCTGTTAATCGCTACTTAAGCCAAGCCTACATCAAATTAAAGAAGATCTTGACCAAATCAATATTAGAACTGCTTTATAGCCTTGGGGACAGTGACAAACGGAGAATCGTTTCAGATTTGATATTTTATTTGTGGCAAAGGTGAGTGATTTGCATACTTCCTCACTAATTATGGTTAATTAAGGGTAATTAGTGATAATTAGCGAATTTATACATGTTAAAAATCTAGAAAAATATTGATAAATTTCGAAATATTGTTTTAGGGATCTGTTAGAAAATTTGGTTAATTTGGTTAAGTTTTACTAATCCTACCATTAGTTTTGCTTAAACATGCTTAAGGGAAAATATAGAATTTTGGCTATGTTTGATCCATTGAACCTTGTCATATTGTTGTTTTGGTGTTTATGGATGATTATACATGTTGCTATGACTGTATGGTATGCTTTTCAATTAATTATAAAAGTTAGATTGGTCGAAAATGCCGTCGTATGGCGTAAAACAGTCGCTGGAAAGTTGCAGGAAAGATGTGCAGGAACCGGATCAGATCGCCCCCTCCGAACCCGAGCCGCTTGCTGAAGCTTGCCATCCCCGATCCGTTCGCCTCTGAAGTCCTCCGATCCGAACCGCTCGTAAATGGAGACATCGAACCGATCCACTCATCTAGAGAGCTCCACGACCCGAACTGTGAAGCTTGGTCATGACCCGATCCGGAGGGAGAAGCCCGACCCGATCTGGTGAAGAAAGCACGATCCGATCCAGCTTGGGCACTGCAACCCGATCCGACAGGGGGAGCACGAACCGACCAGAAAGAGGCTGATGACTATGGATTGAACAAGGGGAAGAGAACCAATCCAAAAGGAAGTTTGTTTCTGAACCAAATGAAGACCGATCTGGAAAAGACCACAAACCCAAGATGCAAAGGTAGTCCAAATGAGAAGTAGAACTCAGGATCCAGATGGGAACCAACGAGTCGACTTCATGAGTTGGGCTTTGCTGCGAGACGTGTGCTAAAGGGTTGTCGATGTCTATGACTTTGGATCACTATGTGTAGGGGGTACGTGAACGGATTCAGGACCACAGTGGTCTAGGTACGACTAATGGGCTATAGACCAATGAAGCGGGGTCATTTGTAAAGATTTAGTCATGACTCCATGGGGTAAGCTTGGTGGTAGCAGTAGTCGTACAAATCGAACTCCGTCACTACTTCGATGGGTCTAGTGGTTGAGAGTGGTGGACATTGTAACACCCCACCTCCGCTAGGGTCACTCACAAAGGGAATGCACTAGGTTTGGTGAAGCATTATCGAGGTAAACATGTACAGAAATATTACAAGACAGAACATATATATATATATATATATATAACAGCGGAAGTAAAACAAATTTCATTACCTTATAAAATAAGGTCTAAAGCCTTTTACATCAGAATACATCAAAACCTGTCTTGCAATAGTAAAGAAGCATAAAACCTTTTCATAAATTATTCCCCAAATAAAATAGTGAGGTAGCCATAGCCAAGAAAAGTCCAAGCCATGCATGATGACCTTCAAGCAGAGGAAGTCCGAACTAAGTAACAGTGTTTCCTCCCGGAAAACCTGGGGGGGGGGGGAACGGAAGACAAAGAGGCGAAAGAAAACGGGGTCAGTCATAAAGACTGGTAAGTTCTATCTACTTCCAGCATAAAAACAGGTAAGGGTAACATGACATGCATAAACTGAAAGTAAACATAAGGATGACGACAAGATAGATAAACTAAACCAAGATAACTGGATGAATTACTGTACCAAGATAAACTAAGGTATCATGATAAACTACGGTGTCAAGATAAATCAAGGTAGCACATCGTCAGGTTTCTATCAAGTATACTATCACAAGGTTTCTATCATGTATAACATCCCACGGTATCTATCATGTATATTTGCTCTGCACCTCTCGTACTAGTATCCCAACCTGCGTCATGTGTTAACTATGAATGTCCCTTGCCCAATGTCATGTAATGGTCCATGTCAACCTAATATATAGCATATGTAGGTTTTTCCAACTCGTATGTTTCTTGTAATAACCCAGAAAATGTGAACCAGTTTAAAAATTTTAAATTTGGTTATTAACAAGAAATTTGAATAGTTGAGATAATATATTTCAATAAAATATAGAATTGTGTATAATATGGCAGTTTGAAATTTTGAATACAAACTTTGTCTGACTGTACCGGGTGGAAAATATAACAGATTTTAACGAAACTGAAAATATTTAAATCTGTTCATCAATACCTTTCTAACGAATCTGAAAAATCGAAATTTCATAACGAAAATCAAAAGTTATGGCCAAATGAATTTTCAGAAAGGTCGCTATATAGTATATATAGCCCTTGAAAATTGAGATTTTGCATACGACCTCGGAATTCGACGAAACCACTTTTGTTGGGTCCGGGATGTCAAATTATTGCTAGGTTTCAAATTTCATAATTTTTGAAGCTAGTATGTGAGCGGGGCAAAAGATAACGTGTTTGGTCAAATTCTGTTAAAATGGGTCGACCTAAAAATGGTCGTTTTTCAAACGAGCTCAGAATTCGACGAAACTGGTTTTGTTAGGACCGTATCGTCAAAACAAAGCTAGATTTATTTTTCTGGAATTTTTCGATTCAGTTCGTGGCCCTGGCAAATTGAAATGTACGTTTAAATTAAATATCGAATGTTTTATATTTTAATTTGAAAAATAACTGACTGTAACAGTCGAAATGGCCAACGAAACATATCCCATTGGGTCCGGAATGGGGGTATTTAGCTAGGGGCGACAGTCGTTGGGTTTAAAAAGGAGTCCGTTTGCAAAAACACTATTTAAAAATTTTCTATAAATACCGGCCAATAGGAAATTTTCTTTAAAAAAAAAAATAGAAAACCCTAAAAAACCCTAGCCGCCAGTCGAAACGAACGATCCCCGTAGCTCGCCGCTTTCCATCTCTTTTTCGATCGCCACAGGCGACGCTAGGCCGCGCCACCACCGTCAGTCGACAGCCCTACGCCTCCTCTCCACATCCGACCCAGCCTCGCCACCAACAGAGCCGCTGCCATCGAGTTCTGCCGCTTCAAAGTCGCCGCCTTCCTGGAGCCGCCGCCGCTTGGATCCGCCGTCGCACCACCTCAGACAACCACCGCCGGAAAGCTCTTCCCTCCCTCGACGACGTCCAACAGCCCGACCATCCCACAGAGCTACGAATCAAAAGAAAAATCCAAACCTAGAATTGAGTAGGTTTGTAAACTAACGGTTTATTTAATTTTAAACTGTTTTAACACTTTAAAGCATTGCAAAACTTTGAAAAATAATATCTTTTTCGTTCTTCAACGAAATTCGATGAAACATGAGACACCGTGACCGCAAGGAGGCTCTCTACATTCTAGAAGAAGCCGCGGATTTTTCTGACCTTCCTACGATTTTTAGCACCGCAATAACCAATGTGAGGGATCTAAATTATCTGTGTGAATGAAATCGCGTTGTATAAATTATATAAGCGAAGTGTAAATTATATACGCATTGTATACCTCATGTACATGTGTTGTATAAGTTATATTAGCAATGTATAAATTATACAAGCGTTGTTTGAAACATATATGCTTTAAATTGTGATGAAATGCAAGTGAATGATTATATATATATATATATATATATATATATATATATATATATATATATACACTCCCCTCGTCCACAGACCATGGACGATATTTATTGCTTGTGATTGACGTGATATCATATGGTTTGACGAATGGTTGGAAATAATTGTTTGTGGTTGATATTATGGTTGAAAAATACCTTTATGGTTGAAAAATACCTTTGTGGTTGAAAAATACCCTCTTGTGGTTGAAACAAAATAGAATAGGATTGTGGAATTGAAAATAAAACATGCCGCCTGCGTGCGAACTAGATGCATGATCCCCATTGTCAAAAACCGCGAGGTTTTAAGGTAGAGCGAGGAGCCGTACTAGGGACGGTCCCGGTTTTAACTACCCTGCCGTTATGCTGCCGAAATTTTCTGAAATATTTATGTGTTAGAATAATTTTCATTCGTTGAAATAAATTGCATAAACTCTATCAAATATTCATGTGTTGAGTTGCAATTCATTCGTTGAGTTGAAATTCATGTGTTGAATATTACTTGAATTTAAACAAATGGCTTTAGCAATAAAAATCACATTTATATATATATATATATATATATATATATACAAACTATATCGAATATTCATGTGTTGAGTTGCAATTCATTCGTTGAGTTGAAATTCAAGTGTTGAATATTATTTGAATTTAAACAAATGGCTTCAGCAATAAAAATCACATTTTTATATATATATACAAACTATATCGAATATTCATGTGTTGAGTTGCAATTCATTCGTTGAGTTGAAATTCATGTGTTGAATATTATTTGAATTTAAACAAATGGCTTTAGCAATAAAAATCACATTTTTATATATATACAAACTATATCGAATATTCATGTGTTGAGTTGCAATTCATTCGTTGAGTTGAAATTCATGTGTTGAATATTATTTGAATTTAAACAAATGGCTTTAGCGATAAAAATCACATTTTTATATATACAAACGATATAGAATATTCATGTGTTGAATTGCAATTTGTTCGTCGAGTTGAAATTCATGTGTTGAATGTTATCACCGTCTAAAATTAAAATGAATCGACAATGAAAACTATATTTTTATAGTGAATATGAAGTGTTAAAAATACACAAGTGTCGAATAAATATTTTTGATGATAAAAATATTCCTTTTATCATGTATACGCCTAGATAAAAATACACATGTGTCGAATAAATATTTTTGATGATAAAAATATTCCTTTTATCATGTATACGCCTAGTTAAAAATACACATGTGTCGAATAAATATTTTTGATGATAAAAATATTCCTTTTATCATGTATACGCTTAGTTAAAAATACACATGTGTCGAATAAATATTTTTGATGATAAAAATATTCCTTTTATCATGTATACGCTTAGTTAAAAATACACACGTGTTGAAATAAATAATAGTTTGCTAGAAATATTATTATTAGCTTTATTCTGCATATATATACATGTGTTGAACAGGAAAAATGGATTAGCTGTAGAGTAAAGAAATTATTTGCGTGCCCGACAAATAGGTAAACCTTGATGAGTTGGCTGCGCAATTTTATTTATATATCAACTCCTGTGAATGCCATTGGATGCGGAGTGCTAGTTTTCTGTGTGAAATAATAAACAATGCCATAGGATAGTAACAATTAATTTTGAACTACACTACATGGCATACTTCTTGATGATAGGCATACTTCATCATATTCCACATAAGCAATTGGAGCTTGTGTGACGAGGTGGAAGATTTACCATACAAGCAAGAGGCTTGTATGGCGATGACTATATACTACAGGTTGAACTGATGACTGATATGGACTATATAAATTATAACGATAAATTGCCAGATTAATAAAAACCCCACACGGGTCTAGAGTTGACAATAATCACGTCGCTCTAGTTATTAGATACGGCACATGGACTATTTATTTCCACACGGAAACGGGGTGACGGGAATTTATTCTCTGGAGTGATTATCAGTACATGCTCCCCCGTAAACACCAAAATATATCACTAAAAATATGTGAATGCTTTTTAGGATTTATTGGGTACCTAATACGGCCCAATAAATTTCCAAACCCCTCCCCGTACAAAGGAGGTTATGGCGAAATTTTTCGAAATATTAAGGCGTTAGTGAAATATTTGAAGTGAAAACGAAGTTAAAAATATAAAATGAACTATAGTTGAAACTATGGAATGAACTATATTTATATATATAAATATAAATATAATTAAAAGGAATAGAGGCCGTGCAGTTCGCGTTTCGGAATCGTAATTTGAAACGATTAGTACGAGAAATCCGACCATCGGATTTTCCCGAAACCGCAACCGCTGGGTTCGCCTTGGAAATATCTTTCCAACGGCACCAACCTTGTAAAAATCCAACGGTTGGATTGTCCGGAATGTTTAATTCAAATCTGAAGAAAAACAGCGCCAGAATCGTTTATATTTATATATAAATATTATTAAATTTAATCGAATGACGACGCTGCAGTTCGAATTTTGAAACCGTAACTTCAAACGACTAGTGTGGAAGATCCAACCGTCGGATTTTCACGAAACTGGAACCGTTGGGTTTGCTTTGGGAATATCTTCCCACTGATATAGACTTTGTAGAAATCCAACGGTTAGATTTTCCGATATGTGTAAAACAAATTAGGAGAAAAACAGCGCCACGACACGACCTGAAACGTCGTTTAATTAAATTTGGCCATTTTTAAATAAATAAAAATGGCGAAAAATCGCTATAAAATATTGTAAGCAACATAGGTTGCAAATAAACGAATTGTGCTTGAATTGTTTGATATTTGATGGTTGTATGTGTATGACATGAAAATAACACTAAATAACTTAAAGATGGATGTCGAATGATACAATCACATAAAGAATCGATTTAAATTCTAATGACGTGAATTATTTGAAAAGGCCGAGCTAACCCTCGTTTCAAATAATTCAGCGAGCGATTCGAATTGGAAAATGCAAAGACGATTCAAGACCGACGATCTTCGTATCGGTTGGATGGGCGCTACTGAGGTTCCTAACCGGAGTAGCTACCGGAAGGGGACGGAAGTAGTAGCCGTCTGAACGTATGTGTTGATTGTACGGATTTGCGAGGAATTTGACGCCTCCGGTTTCGTTCAGACCCAGGACGGACTTGTAAATGGACTGTGTGTCTGACATTGGATTTTGTTCTATACTGATTGATCTCTGTTAAATATATATCTGTTTGGCGGCGGAGAATTTATTCTTTTGCTTAACGCCCTTCTCTGAGACATACGAGCTCAGAGGTTATATATCGATGGAAATCAATCGTATGGAGTGGACTGCCTATGTGGCATGCCAAGATGCTGTGATCAAGGCTTCTGTTGCAAAGCAAAGTCTTGTGGATGATGATCAAAGCAAGGTCTACATGACCCAGCTTTGTGTATTTCGTAGATTCGCGAACCTCACACCCCGGTATGAGTTAAAAACAGGGATACGGACCGCTGGGAGAGCACGACGTTTCTTTCTAGCTATGGTGGTGTCAGTGACTTACCAGCCCTGACATATATATCTACTTTTCATCTTTGTGGTTGTTGGAATGCGAGGCGCCTCGATTATAGGTCTGTAAGGACCGGGAAACGTGTGTTCAGGCGTAATTAATCCTCTAACGTAAGTGAGGACCGGCCCAGCCGAATCCAAGGATTACCCAGAGTGTGTAGTCCTGAGGCATTTGCTAGAGTGTCTCGAAGCGGAGAGGAGCTTGCCCCTTGCCTCAACTCATGACGGAAATCCAATTTCCAATACGAGATAACGGATTCGATTGTAACTTATATATGGCGACATAGTGGCATGGGACGCTCATGTCGCTTATGATTGATATTTATGATGCTATTCGTTTTTGAAACATATATGCACTAGTAATAATATCAAATGATTTTGCTTTATACGTATCAAGCATATTTGGGTATTATAAGGTAAAACTCTATCCTCCGGCTTGCGTTGCATTGTGTGATGGGACCTGAATCTTATAATGGCTTCATTCTTTCTAAAAGCATTGCGTTGTTTTAAAAGAATTTACTTTGTTTTAAATGCACTAGCAATCACTAGAGTAAACCCGTTCCGCGAAAGTGGCGTGGTCCTATGATTTGCTATTTACTGTTGTTTAACTGTTAAATAGATTCCTCATACCAGTCCCCATGACTGACTCGTTGTTTGTTTCACTTTGCAAACGCGGGTGCCCTTATTTTCACACGGGCAGCCTAGTACACAGGTGACAGGTGGTTTTTGGTTCTGCACTGCTACATAGCGTGCACTTTTGGCTCATGGCGAGGCTGACTTCATAGAGATGACTTAGATATTTTCCGCCATTACTGTATTCATATTATGATTCCGCCACTGGCGATGAAGACTGATTTACTTTCCGTATTTCTCACTATATGTATATGTATTCCGCCTTCGGCGATGTAGACTGATACTCTTATTATGTCTCACTGCATGTATGTATTCCGCCTCTGGCGATGATGACTGATCACTTTCTTTTTTTATTTACTAAGTATATCCCACGTTATGCTATTCTGATATTCCTACATGTTGTGATTCCGCTGTCATATCCATGCAAAATTGTTTTATTTGTTGTTTCTGCTATTATCTGTACTCTGCTATGATGATTAATGTGTTATTTCCCAATGATTATCCTTAATACATCCCCTCGGATTTTGGGATCGTCACAGTTGGTATCAGAGCTTTGGTTAACCTTAGTTTCGGGATCTAACACATTAAGCACCTCGTCAGAATAGAATCAGTAGTGTTCTAATGCGAGTAGCTCATTAGAGATAGGATTAGCAATGTCCTAGAATGAGCTAAGCAGATTAGCAAAACAATTTGATCCGTACATCATCATTATCTTTCCTTGTATTCCCTTGCTTTATCATTTATGAAAATTATCAAATCTGTGAGCTTGACTCTTTTCTTGCTTATACAGTACTCTTAGATGGCTACGTGTGGAGCAGCAGCTAGAGGAGGCCGTGGAGGCCGAGGAGATGCAGCAGGAGGACGGGGGAATATCCCCGTAGTAGTGGAAGGTCCTATCATTCCGCCACCAGCACCAGAAGACTTTGAGCTCGACAAAGTAGCTAAGAGGTACAGAAATCTTGGAGGGAAACCTTTTACTGGCACTGGCACAGTGACCGAAGCTATCGCTTGGCTGAAAACCTGTGAGAAAATCTTCGAGGGTATGGGTATGGGAACTAACAACAAAGCCCGACTTGGCATTTGGCTCCTTCAAGAAGAAGCAGAGCTGTGGTGGGATGCCATTACTTCTGGGGATGCAGCTAGTACTATCCGGACTTGGGAGCAGTTCAAGACATTGTTCAATGAGAAGTTTGTACCAGAACAAGCTCTAGAGAGGATGCGGGAGCAATTTGCTAATCTCCAGCAGGGAGACCTCTCTATTCAGGACTATCTAAATAAGTTCACCCAGCTATCGCGCTATGCTCCAGAACTGATTTTAACCAACAAAGCCAAGAATAAGAGATTCATATTTGGGCTGAAGCGCAAGTATCACGATAGAGCTATGAGCAACATCAAACTCTCCTTCACAGAACTAGTAGAGATGGCTTGCAACTACGAGGACATGGATGAGAGACATGCTAGCCAAGACCGCGCTAAAAGCCAAGAAGGGAATAAGCGCAAGGCTTCAACAGACCAACCCGAATCTAGCATTACCGCGGCCGCTACTCAAAAACCCGCAAAGATCCCGAAAGGAAACTGCTACAATTGCGGGAAGCCCGGTCGTTTCTCTAATGTATGCAAAGCCCCAAAGAAGCCAAGGGCAAATGACTCAGCTGAATGCTACAACTGTCACAAGAAGGGGCACTACAGCAGGAACTGCCCTCTAAAGCAGAATGCACAGGTGGCCCATGTCTATGACGGGAAGACCCCGCCAGCTACCACCGATGGATCAGGTAAACCCGATGTCTTGGGAGGTACCCTTACCGTTAAAAATATTCCTGTTTCTGTACTTTTTGATACTGGTGCATCACGTAGTTTCATATCTGGTATCCTTGTTCACAAACTAAAATTGAAACGAAGAAAACTTAAAGAACCAATTAAAGTTCAAAACCCGATAGGAGGTTCTGTTAGTCTCAGCATATACTGCAGAGTGCCTATCTCTTATTCACGTTACAAGTTTCCCATCCACTTAATTGTCATGGATTTATCGGAATTCGATGTTATTCTCGGTTTGGAATGGTTGACAAAATATATGGCCGAAGTTAGATGTGCCGAAAGAATCGTTAAAGTCGAAACGAAACTTGGACCTATATATATACCATGTCATGGCTCAGAAATTAATAGAACAGAATTTTGGTCTTCTTTAGAAGTTATTCCCCCTTCGATAGAAAAGATATCGGTCGTTAAAAATTATGCGGATGTGTTTGAAGAAGTAGAAAACTTACCGCCGCAAAGAGAAATTGAATTTAGGATAGATCTAATTCCTAACGCCCGACCAGTAGTACATCCAATAAGAAGAATGGCCCCGAAAGAAAAAGAAGAGTTAAGTAGTCAAACCCGAGAATTGCTTTGGAAAGGTCTAATCAGACCGAGCTTTTCAGCTTGGGGAGCCGCAGTAGTATTTGTCCCGAAATCAGACGGTACTCTAAGACTTTGCGTTGATTACCGAGATCTCAATAAACAGACACTGAAGAACAAATATCCTTAGCCCCGAATAGACGATCTGTTAGATCAATTAAATGGAGCAACCGTATTCTCCAGAATGGACCTAGCTACAGGTTTCCACCAATTGCGTATAGCCGAAGACTGTGTTCCTTTAACAGCCTTCAGGGGTCCCGATTTATTCTACGAATGGTTAGTAATGCCGTTCGGCTTGTGCAACGCTCCGGCATACTTCGTCGATCTTATGAACAGAGTGTTCCGTGGTGTGTAGAATAAATTTGTTCTAGTCTTCATCGATGACATTCTAATCTACTCTAAGTCGGAAGAAGAGCATGCAAAACATTTAGAACAAGTGTTGAAAATTCTAAGGAGAAACGTCTTGAAAGCTAAATTTTCTAAGTGTGTCTTCTGGGAGAATGAAGTCAAATTCCTTGGCCACGTCGTGTCAAAGGAAGGAATTGCTGTAGATCCAAGCAAAATTACAGCGATTCAAAACTGGAAACAACCTACTACCCCCACAGAAGTTCGAAGTTTCCTTGGACTGGCTAGTTACTATCGGAAATTCGTTCAGGATTTTTCAAAGATATCAGGAGTATTGACAAAGCTTACAAAGAAGCATGAGAAATTCAAATGGACTCCCGAATGTGAAGGAGCTTTCCAAGAATTAAAACTGAAGTTGACAACTGCTCCAGTATTGACAATAATAGAAGGTAATCAAGACTTGACTGTATGGACAGATGCTTCTATTAGAGGGCTAGGCGCAGTATTAATGCAAAAGGGCCAAGTGATCGCTTATGCCAGCCGTCAACTAAAGCCGCATGAAAGAAACTATGCTACTCATGATCTTGAGTTATTAGCTATCGTGTTTGCTTTAAGAATATGGAGGCATTATTTACTGGGCGAGAAATTCGAACTATTTACCGATCATCAATCCTTGAAATACCTGTTCACCCAGAAAGATTTAAACCTGAGGCAACAGCGTTGGTTAGAATTCCTTGCAGCATATGATTTTGAAATTATATACACTCCAGGGAAAGCCAATGTTGTAGCAGATGCGCTCAGCAGAAAGAATGAAATCATTGCCAGTTTTATCATTACTTCTTCCTTTCAAGATAAGATTACTATTCTTCAGAAGGACGATGAATTCATTAAAAGGATTAGCCAGCGGATCCAAGAAGGAAAACCCTCAGATTTTAGCCTTGATAGCCAAGGAGTCCTAAGATTAAAAGGGCGAATTTGTGTACCTAGGATCCCAGAGCTTAGAAGAGAAATACTTGATGAGTGCCACAAGTCCAAGTTAAGTATCCATCCCGGTGTGAGCAAAATGTATAACGATATCAAACGCACATTCTGGTGGAAGGAGATGAAAAGAGATATTTCAATATATGTTAGCAGGTGCTCCACTTGTCAGCTAGTTAAGAGTGATCAGCAAAAATTGGCGGGATTATTACAACCCTTAGAAATTCCAGGTTGGAAGTGGGAACAAATTTCGATGGATTTCATCGATGGCCTGCCGCGAACTAGAAAAGGAAACGACGGTATTTGGGTAATCGTAGATCGCTTCACGAAGACTGCCCATTTCATACCTGTCTGATCCAACAGAACGGCTCAAAGTCTGGAACAGATTTACTTCAGAGAAATTGTTAAACTTCATGGAGTACCGCTCAATATAGTCAGCGATAGAGATCCCCTATTTACTAGCAAATTCTGGGAAGCATTCCAGGAAGAATTGGGGACCAAATTAAATCTAAGCACCGCTTATCACCCTCAGACAGACGGCCAAACTGAGCGGGTGAATAGAATTTTAGAAGATCTATTGCGGGCTTGCGTTATCGATTTTGGAGGCTCATGGGAAGATCATTTACATTTAGCCGAATTCTCTTACAACAATAATTATCAAGCAAGTTTGGGAATGTCTCCATTTGAAGCATTATACGGTAGACCGTGCAGATCTCCCGCATGTTGGGTAGAACCTGGCAACAGACTTGTGTTAGGGCCTGATATGATTCAAGAAGCATCGGATAAAGTCGATTTCATTAAGAAGCGATTAAAAACCGCACAGAGCCGACAGAAAAGTTATGCTGATGCGAGAAGAAGGGATAAATCGTTTGCCGTTGGCGATTATGTTTACTTAAGAGTTTCTCCAATGCGAGGAGTAATCAGATTTGGCAAGACTGGGAAGTTGGCACCGAGATTTATTGGTCCCTTTCCTATACTTGAACGGATTGGAATTCTTGCATATAAGGTTTCATTACCTGATTGGTTGCCTGGTGTACATGATGTGTTCCACGTGTCTCAACTCAGAAAACATGTTCATGATCTAGATCTTGTTGTAGAAGAAGCAGCACAACAGGATATTGACATAACTCCAGAATTAGCACTCAAGAGGGAGCCATTAAAGATAGTTGGCAAAGAAACTAGAGAGCTAAGGAGGAAAAAGATTCATTTAGTCAAAGTGCAGTGGAGTAGTGATCCTAGAGACTGTACTTGGGAGACTGAGGAAAGCATTAAGCAAGCCTATCCCAAATGCAGAGTGGACATCTCTGACTAACTCCGGTGCAAGGTACTTTTACAATACTTTGCATTTACATTTTATTTCCTGCTTAGCTGTTATTTCCTTTTCGAGGATGAAAAGTTTTAAGTGGGTGAGATTGTAATAACCCGGAAAATGTGAACCAGTTTAAAAATTTTAAATTTGGTTATTAACAAGAAATTTGAATAGTTGAGATAATATATTTCAATAAAATATAGAATTGGGTATAATATGGCAGTTTGAAATTTTGAATACAAACTTTGTCTGACTGTACCGGGTGGAAAATATAACAGATTTTAACGAAACTGAAAATATTTAAATCTGTTCATCAATACCTTTCTAACGAATCTGAAAAATCGAAATTTCATAACGGAAATCAAAAGTTATGGCCAAATGAATTTTCAGAAAGGTCGCTATATAGTATATATAGCCCTTGAAAATTGAGATTTTGCATACGACCTCGGAATTCGACGAAACCACTTTTGTTGGGTCCGGGATGTCAAATTATTGCTAGATTTCAAATTTCATAATTTTTGAAGCTAGTATGTGAGCGGGGCAAAAGATAACGTGTTTGGTCAAATTCTGTTAAAATGGGTCGACCTAAAAATGGTCGTTTTTCAAACGAGCTCAGAATTCGACGAAACTGGTTTTGTTAAGACCGTATCGTCAAAACAAAGCTAGATTTATTTTTCTGGAATTTTTCGATTCAGTTCGTGGCCCTGGCAAATTGAAATGTACGTTTAAATTAAATATCGAATGTTTTATATTTTAATTTGAAAAATAACCGACTGTAACAGTCGAAATGGCCAACGAAACATATTCCATTGGGTTCGGAATGGGGGTATTTAGCTAGGGGCGACAGTCGTTGGGTTTAAAAAGGAGTCCGTTTGCAAAAACACTATTTAAAAATTTTCTATAAATACCGACCAATAGGAAATTTTCTTTAAAAAAAATAGAAAACCCTAAAAACCCTAGCCGCCAGTCGAAACGAACGACCCCCATAGCTCGCCGCTTTCCCTCTCTTTTCCGATCGCCACAGGCGACGCTAGGCCACGCCACCACCGTCAGTCGACAGCCCTACGCCTCCTCTCCACATCCGACCCAGCCTCGCCACCAACAGAGCCGCCGCCGTCGAGTTCTGCCGCTTCAAAGTCGCCGCCTTCCTGGAGCCGCCGCCGCTTGGATCCGCCGTCGCACCACCTCAGACAACCACCGCCGGAAAGCTCTTCCCTCCATCGACGACGTCCAACAGCCCGATCATCCCACAGAGCTACGAATCAAAAGAAAAATCCAAACCTAGAATTGAGCAGGTTTGTAAACTAACGGTTTATTTAATTTTAAACTGTTTTAACACTTTAAAGCGTTGCAAAACTTTGAAAAATAATATCTTTTTCGTTCTTCAACGAAATTCGATGAAACAGGAGACACCGTGACCGCAAGGAGGCTCTCTACATTCTAGAAGAAGCCGCGGATTTTTCTGACCTTCCTACGATTTTTAGCACCGCAATAACCAATGTGAGGAATCTAAATTATCTGTGTGAATGAAATCGCGTTGTATAAATTATATAAGCGAAGTGTAAATTATATACGCATTGTATACCTCATGTACATGTGTTGTATAAGTTATATTAGCAATGTATAAATTATACAAGCGTTGTTTGAAACATATATGCTTTAAATTGTGATGAAATGCAAGTGAATGATTATATTATATTATATATATATATATACACTTCCCTCGTCCACAGACCATGGACGATATTTATTGCTTGTGATTGACGTGATATCATATGGTTTGACGAATGGATGGAAATAATTGTTTGTGGTTGATATTATGCTTGAAAAATACCTTTATGGTTGAAAAATACCTTTGTGGTTGAAAAATACCCTCTTGTGGTTGAAACAAAATAGAATAGGATTGTGGAATTGAAAATAAAACATGCCGCCTGCGTGCAAACTAGACGCATGATCCCCATTGTCAAAAACCGCGAGGTTTTAAGGTAGAGCGAGGAGTCGTACTAGGGACGGTCCCGGTTTTAACTACCCTGCCGTTATGCTGCCAAAATTTTCTGAAATATTTATGTGTTAGAATAATTTTCATTCGTTGAAATAAATTGCATAAACTCTATCAAATATTCATGTGTTGAGTTGCAATTCATTCGTTGAGTTGAAATTCATGTGTTGAATATTACTTGAATTTAAACAAATGGCTTTAGCAATAAAAATCACATTTATATATATATATACACAAACTATATCGAATATTCATGTGTTGAGTTGCAATTCATTCGTTGAGTTGAAATTCATGTGTTGAATATTATTTGAATTTAAACAAATGGCTTTAGCAATAAAAATCACATTTTTATATATATATACAAACTATATCGAATATTCATGTGTTGAGTTGCAATTCATTCGTTGAGTTGAAATTCATGTGTTGAATATTATTTGAATTTTAAAAAAATGGCTTTAGCAATAAAAATCACATTTTTATATATATACAAACTATATCGAATATTCATGTGTTGAGTTGCAATTCATTCGTTGAGTTGAAATTCATGTGTTGAATATTATTTGAATTTAAACAAATGGCTTTAGCGATAAATATCACATTTTTATATATACAAACGATATAGAATATTCATGTGTTGAATTGCAATTTGTTCGTCGAGTTGAAATTCATGTGTTGAATGTTATCGTCGTCTAAAAATAAAATGAATCGACAATGAAAACTATATTTTTACAGTGAATATGAAGTGTTAAAAATACACAAGTGTCGAATAAATATTTTTGATGATAAAAATATTCCTTTTATCATGTATACGCCTAGTTAAAAATACACATGTGTCGAATAAATATTTTTGATGATAAAAATATTCCTTTTATCATGTATACGCCTAGTTAAAAATACACATGTGTCGAATAAATATTTTTGATGATAAAAATATTCCTTTTATCATGTATACGCTTAGTTAAAAATACACATGTGTCGAATAAATATTTTTGATGATAAAAATATTCCTTTTATCATGTATACGCTTAGTTAAAAATACACACGTGTTGAAATAAATAATAGTTTGCTAGAAATATTATTATTAGCTTTGTTCTGCATATATATACATGTGTTGAACAGGAAAAATGGATTAGCTGTAGAGTAAAGAAATTATTTGCGTGCCCGACAAATAGGTAAACCTTGATCAATTTTATTTATATATCAACTCCTGTGAATGCCATTGGATGCGGAGTGCTGGTTTTTCTGTGTGAAATAATAAACAACGCCATAGGATAGTAACAATTAATTTTGAACTACTCTACATGGCATACTTCTTGATGATAGACATACTTCATCATATTCCACATAAGCAATTGGAGCTTGTGTGACGAGGTGGAAGATTTACCATACAAGCAAGAGGCTTGTATGGCGATGACTATATACTACAGGTTGAACTGATGACTGATATGGACTATATAAATTATAACGATAAATTGCCAGATTAATAAAAACCCCACACGGGTCTAGAGTTGACAATAATCACGTCGCTCTAGTTATTAGATACGACACATGGACTATTTATTTCCACACGGAAACGGGGTGACGGGAATTTATTCTCTAGAGTGATTATCAGTACATGCTCCCCCGTAAACACCAAAATATATCACTAAAAATATGTGAATGCTTTTTGGGATTTATTGGGTACCTAATACGGCCCAATAAATTTCCAAACCCCTCCCCGTACAAAGGAGGTTATGGCGAAATTTTTCGAAATATTAAGGCGTTAGTGAAATATTTGAAGTGAAAACGAAGTTGAAAATATAAAATGAACTATAGTTGAAACTATGGAATGAACTATATTTATATATATAAATATAATTAAAAGGAATAGAGGCCGTGCAGTTCGCGTTTCGGAATCGTAATTTGAAACGATTAGTACGAGAAATCCGACCATCGGATTTTCCCGAAACCGCAACCGCTGGGTTCGCCTTGGAAATATCTTTCCAACGGCACCAACCTTGTAAAAATCCAACGGTTGGATTGTCCGGAATGTTTAATTCAAATCTGAAGAAAAACAGCGCCAGAATCGTTTATATTTATATATAAATATAAATATAATTAAATTTAATCGAATGACGATGCTGCAGTTCGAATTTTGAAACCGTAACTTCAAACGACTAGTATGGAAGATCCAACCGTCGGATTCTCACGAAACTGGAACCGTTGTGTTCGCTTTGGGAATATTTTCCCGCTGATATAGACTTTGTAGAAATCCAATGGTTAGATTTTCAGATATGTGTAAAACAAATTAGGAGAAAAACAGTGCCAGCGCCATGACACGACCTGAAACGTCGTTTAATTAAATATGGCCATTTTTAAATAAATAAAAATGGCGAAAAATTGCTATAAAATATTGTAAGCAACATAGGTTGCAAATAAACGAATTGTGCTTGAATTGTTTGATATTTGATGGTTGTATGTGTATGACATGAAAATAACACTAAATAACTTAAAGATGGATGTCAAATGATATAACCACATAAAGAATCGATTTAAATTCTAATGACGTGAATTATTTGAAAAGGCCGAGCTAACCCTCATTTCAAATAATTCAGCGAGCGATTCGAATTGGACAATGCAAAGACGATTCAAGACTGACGAACTTCGTATCGGTTGGATGGGCGCTACTGAGGTTCCTAACCGGAGTAGCTACCGGAAGGGGACGGAAGTAGTAGCCGTCTGAACGTATGTGTTGATTGTACGGATTTGCGAGGAATTTGACGCCTCCGGTTTCGTTCAGACCCAGGACGGACTTGTAAATGGACTGTGTGTCTGACATTGGATTTTGTTCTATACTAATTGATCTCTGTTAAATATATATCTGTTTTGCGGCGGAGAATTTATTCTTTTGCTTAACGCCCTTCTCTGAGACATACGAGCTCAGAGGTTATATATCGATGGAAATCAATCGTATGGAGTGGACTGCCTATGTGGCATGCCAAGATGCTGTGATCAAGGCTTCTGTTGCAAAGCAAAGTCTTGTGGATGATGATCAAAGCAAGGTCTACATGACCCAGCTTTGTGTATTTCGTAGATTCGTGAACCTCACACCCCGGTATGAGTTAAAAAGGGGATACGGACCGCTGGGAGAGCACGACGTTTCTTTCTAGCTATGGTGGTGTCAGTGACTTACCAGCCCTGACATATATATCTACTTTTCACCTTTGTGGTTGTTGGAATGCGAGGCGCCTCGATTATAGGTCTGTAAGGACCGGGAAACGTTTGTTCAGGCATAATTAATCCTCTAACGTAAGTGAGGACCGGGCCAGCCGAATCCAAGGGTTACCCAGAGTGTGTAGTCCTGAGGCATTTGCTAGAGTGTCTCGAAGCGGAGAGGAGCTTGCCCCTTGCCTCGACTCATGACGGAAATCCAATTTCCAATACGAGATAACGGATTCGATTGTAACTTATATATGGCGACATAGTGGCATGGGACGCTCATGTCGCCTATGATTGATATTTATGATGCTATTCGTTTTTGAAACATATATGCACTAGTAATAATATCAAATGATTTTGCTTTATACGTATCAAGCATATTTGGCTATTATAAGGTAAAACTCTATCCTCCGGCTTGCGTTGCATTGTGTGATGGGACATGAGTCTTATAATGGCTTCATTCTTTCTAAAAGCATTGCGTTGTTTTAAAAGAATTTACTTTGTTTTAAATGCACTAGCAATCACTGGAGTAAACCCGTTCCGCGAAAGTGGCGTGGTCCTATGATTTGCTATTTACTGTTGTTTAACTGTTAAATAGATTCCTCATACCAGTCCCCATGACTGACTCGTTGTTTGTTTCACTTTGCAAACGAGGGTGCCCTTATTTTCACATGGGCAGCCTAGCACACAGGTGACAGATCGTTTGTGGTTCTGCACTGCTGCATAGCGTGCACTTTTGGCTCATGGCGAGGCTGACTTCATAGAGATGACTTAGATATTTTCCGCCATTACTGTATTCATATTATGATTCCGCCACTGGCGATGCAGACTGATTTACTTTCCGTATTTCTCACTATATGTATATGTATTCCGCCTTCGGCGATGTAGACTGATACTCTTATTATGTCTCACTGCATGTATGTATTCCGCCTCTGGCGATGATGACTGATCACTTTCTTTTTTTATTTACTAAGTATATCCCACGTTATGCTATTCTGATATTCCTACATGTTGTGATTCCGCTGTCATATCCATGTAAAATTGTTTTATTTGTTGTTTCTGCTATTATCTGTACTCTGCTATGATGATTAATGTGTTATTTCCCAATGATTATCCTTAATACCGCCCCTCGGATTTTGGGATCGTCATAGTTGGTATCAGAGCTTTGGTTAACCTTAGTTTCGGGATCTAACACATTAAGCACCTCGTCAGAATAGAATCAGTAGTGTTCTAATGCGAGTAGCTCATTAGAGATAGGATTAGCAATGTCCTAGAATGAGCTAAGCAGATTAGCAAAACAATTTGATCAGTACATCATCATTATCTTTCCTTGTATTCCCTTGCTTTATCATTTATGAAAATTATCAAATCTGTGAGCTTGACTCTTTTCTTGCTTATACAGTACTCTTAGATGGCTACGCGTGGTGCAGCAGCTAGAGGAGGCCGTGGAGGCCGAGGAAATGCAGCAGGAGGACGGGGGAATATCCCCGTAGTAGTGGAAGGTCCTATCATTCCGCCACCAGCACCAGAAGACTTTGAGCTCGACAAAGTAGCTATGAGGTACAGAAATCTAGGAGGGAAACCTTTTACTGGCACTGGCACAGTGACCGAAGCTATCGCTTGGCTGAAAACCTGTGAGAAAATCTTCGAGGGTATGGGTATGGGAACTAACAACAAAGCCCGACTTGGCATTTGGCTCCTTCAAGAAGAAGCAGAGCTGTGGTGGGATGCCATTACTTCTGGGGATGCAGCTGGTACTATCCGGACTTGGGAGCAGTTCAAGACTTTGTTCAATGAGAAGTTTGTACCGGAACAAGCTCTAAAGAGGATGCGGGAGCAATTTGCTAATCTCCAGCAGGGAGACCTCTCTATTCAGGACTATCTAAATAAGTTCACCCAGCTATCGCGCTATGATCCAGAACTGATTTTAACCAACAAAGCCAAGAATAAGAGATTCATATTTGGGCTGAAGCGCAAGTATCACGATAGAGCTATGAGCAACATCAAACTCTCCTTCACAGAACTAGTAGAGATGGCTTGCAACTACGAAGACATGGATGAGAGACATGCTAGCCAAGACCGCGCTAAAAGCCAAGCAGGGAATAAGCGCAAGGCTTCAACAGACCAACCCGAATCTAGCATTACCGCGGCCGCTACTCAAAAACCCGCAAAGATCCCGAAAGGAAACTGCTACAATTGCGGGAAGCCCGATCATTTCTCTAATGTATACAAAGCCCCAAAGAAGCCAAGGGCAAATGACTCAGCCGAATGCTACAACTGTCACAAGAAGGGGTACTACAGCAGGAACTGCCCTCTAAAGCAGAATGCACAGGTGGCCCATGTCTATGACGGGAAGACCCCGCCAGCTACCACCGATGGATCAGGTAAACCCGATGTCTTGGGAGTTACCCTTACCATTAAAAATATTCCTGTTTCTGTACTTTTTGATACTGGTGCATCACGTAGTTTCATATCTGGTATCCTTGTTCACAAACTAAAATTGAAACGAAGAAAACTTAAAGAACCAATTAAAGTTCAAAACCCGATAGGAGGTTCTGTTAGTCTCAGTATATACTGCAGAGTGCCTATCTCTTATTCACGTTACAAGTTTCCCATCCACTTAATTGTCATGGATTTATCGGAATTCGATGTTATTCTCGGTTTGGAATGGTTGACAAAATATAAGGCCGAAGTTAGATGTGCCGAAAGAATCGTTAAAGTAGAAACGAAACTTGGACTTATATATATACCATGTCATGCCTCAGAAATTAATAGAACAGAATTTTGGTCTTCTTTAGAAGTTATTCCCCCTTCGATAGAAAAGATACCGGTCGTTAAAAATTATGCGGATGTGTTTGAAGAAGTAGAAAACTTACCGCCGCAAAGAGAAATTGAATTTAGGATAGATCTAATTCCTAACGCCCGACCAGTAGTACATCCAATAAGAAGAATGGCCCCGAAAGAAAAAGAAGAGTTAAGTAGTCAAACCCGAGAATTGCTTTGGAAAGGTCTAATCAGACCGAGCTTTTCAGCTTGGGGAGCCGCAGTAGTATTTGTCCCGAAATCAGACGGTACTCTAAGACTTTGCGTTGATTACCGAGATCTCAATAAACAGACACTGAAGAACAAATATCCTTTGCCCCGAATAGACGATCTGTTAGATCAATTAAATGGAGCAACCGTATTCTCCAGAATGGACCTAGCTACAGGTTTCCACCAATTGCGTATAGCCGAAGACTGTGTTCCTTTAACAGCCTTCAGGGCTCTTGATTTATTCTACGAATGGTTAGTAATGCCGTTCGGCTTGTGCAACGCTCCGGCATACTTCGTCGATCTTATGAACAGAGTGTTCCGTGGTGTGTTGAATAAATTTGTTCTAGTCCTCATCGATGTCATTCTAATCTACTCTAAGTCGGAAGAAGAGCATGCAAAACATTTAGAACAAGTGTTGAAAATTCTAAGGAGAAACGTCTTGAAAGCTAAATTTTCTAAGTGTGTCTTCTGGGAGAATGAAGTCAAATTCCTTGGCCACGTCGTGTCAAAGGAAGGAATTGCTGTAGATCCAAGCAAAATTACAGCGATTCAAAACTGGAAACAACCTACTACCCCCACAGAAGTTCGAAGTTTCCTTGGATTGGCTAGTTACTATTGGAAATTCGTTCAGGATTTTTCAAAGATATCAGGAGTATTGACAAAGCTTACAAAGAAGCATGAGAAATTCAAATGGACTCCCGAATGTGAAGGAGCTTTCCAAGAATTAAAACTGAAGTTGACAACTGCTCCAGTATTGACAATAATAGAAGGTAATCAAGACTTGACTGTATGGACAGATGCTTCTATTAGAGGGCTAGGCGCAGTATTAATGCAAAAGGGCCAAGTGATCGCTTATGCCAGCCGTCAACTAAAGCCGCATGAAAGAAACTATGCTACTCATGATCTTGAGTTATTAGCTATCGTGTTTGCTTTAAGAATATGGAGGCATTATTTACTGGGCGAGAAATTCGAACTATTTACCGATCATCAATCCTTGAAATACCTGTTCACCCAGAAAGATTTAAACCTGAGGCAACAGCGTTGGTTAGAATTCCTTGCGGCATATGATTTTGAAATTATATACACTCCAGGGAAAGCCAATGTTGTAGCAGATGCGCTCAGCAGAAAGAATGAAATCATTGCCAGTTTTATCATTACTTCTTCCTTGCAAGATAAGATTACTATTCTTCAGAAGGACGATGAATTCATTAAAAGGATTAGCCAGCGGATCCAAGAAGGAAAACCCTCAGATTTTAGCCTCGATAGCCAAGGAGTCCTAAGATTAAAAGGGCGAATTTGTGTACCTAGGATCCCAGAGCTTAGAAGAGAAATACTTGATGAGTGCCACAAGTCCAAGTTAAGTATCCATCCCGGTGTGAGCAAAGTGTATAACGATATCAAACGCACATTTTGGTGGAAGGCGATGAAAAGAGATATTTCAATATATGTTAGCAGGTGCTCCACTTGTCAGCTAGTTAAGAGTGATCAGCAAAAATTGGCGGGATTATTACAACCCTTAGAAATTCCAGGTTGGAAGTGGGAACAAATTTCGATGGATTTCATCGATGGCCTGCCGTGAACTAGAAAAGGAAACGACAGTATATGGGTAATCGTAGATCGCTTCACGAAGACTGCCCATTTCATACCTGTCCGATCCAACAGAACGGCTCAAAGTCTGGCACAGATTTACTTTAGAGAAATTGTTAAACTTCATGGAGTACCGCTCAATATAGTCAGCGATAGAGATCCCCTATTTACTAGCAAATTCTGGGAAGCATTCCAGGAAGAATTGGGGACCAAATTAAATCTAAGCACCGCTTATCACCCTCAGACAGACGGCCAAACTGAGCGGGTGAATAGAATTTTAGAAGATCTATTGCGGGCTTGCGTTATCGATTTTGGAGGCTCATGGGAAATCATTTACATTTAGCCGAATTCTCTTACAACAATAGCTATCAAGCAAGTTTGGGAATGTCTCCATTTGAAGCATTATACGGTAGACCGTGCAGATCTCCCGCATGTTGGGTAGAACCTGGCAACAGACTTGTGTTAGGGCCCGATATGATTCAAGAAGCATCGGATAAAGTCGATTTCATTAAGAAGCGATTAAAAACCGCACAGAGCCGACAGAAAAGTTATGCTGATGCGAGAAGAAGGGATATATCGTTTGCCGTTGGCGATTATGTTTACTTAAGAGTTTCTCCAATGCGAGGATTAATCAGATTTGGCAAGACTGGGAAGTTGGCACCGAGGTTTATTGGTCCCTTTCCTATACTTGAACGGATTGGAATTCTTGCATATAGGGTTTCATTACCTGATTGGTTGCCTGGTGTACATGATGTGTTCCACGTGTCTCAACTCAGAAAACATGTTCATGATCCAGATCTTGTTGTAGAAGAAGCAGCACAACAGGATATTGACATAACTCCAGAATTAGCACTCAAGAGGGAGCCATTAAAGATAGTTGGCAAAGAAACTAGAGAGCTAAGGAGGAAAAAGATTCATTTAGTCAAAGTGCAGTGGAGTAGTGATCCTAGAGACTGTACTTGGGAGACTGAGGAAAGCATTAAGCAAGCCTATCCCAAATGCAGAGTGGACATCTCTGACTAACTCCGGTGCAAGGTACCTTTACAATACTTTGCATTTACATTTTATTTCCTGCTTAGCTGTTATTTCCTTTTCGAGGATGAAAAGTTTTAAGTGGGGGAGATTGTAATAACCCGGAAAATGTGAACCAGTTTAAAAATTTTAAATTTGGTTATTAACAAGAAATTTGAATAGTTGAGATAATATATTTCAATAAAATATAGAATTGTGTATAATATGGCAGTTTGAAATTTTGAATACAAACTTTGTCTGACTGTACCGGGTGGAAAATATAACAGATTTTAACGAAACTGAAAATATTTAAATCTGTTCATTAATACCTTTCTAACGAATATGAAAAATCGAAATTTCATAACGGAAATCAAAAGTTATGGCCAAATGAATTTTCAGAAAGGTCGCTATATAGTATATATAGCCCTTGAAAATTGAGATTTTGCATACGACCTCGGAATTCGACGAAACCACTTTTGTTGGGTCCGGGATGTCAAATTATTCCTAGGTTTCAAATTTCATAATTTTTGAAGCTAGTATGTGAGCGGGGCAAAAGATAACGTGTTTGGTCAAATTCTGTTAAAATGGGTCGACCTAAAAATGGCCGTTTTTCAAACGAGCTCAGAATTCGACGAAACTAGTTTTGTTAGGACCGTATCGTCAAAACAAAGCTAGATTTATTTTTCTGGAATTTTTCGATTCAGTTCGTGGCCCTGGCAAATTGAAATGTACGTTTAAATTAAATATCGAATGTTTTATATTTTAATTTGAAAAATAACTGACTGTAACAGTCGAAATGGCCAACGAAACATATCCCATTGGGTCCGGAATGGGGGTATTTAGCTAGGGGCGACAGTCGTTGGGTTTAAAAAGGAGTCCGTTTGCAAAAACACTATTTAAAAATTTTCTATAAATACCGGCCAATAGGAAATTTTCTTTAAAAAAAATAAATAGAAAACCCTAAAAAACCCTAGCCGCCAGTCGAAATGAACGACCCCCGTAGCTCGCCGCTTTCCCTCTCTTTTCCGATCGCCACAGGCGGCGCTAGGCCGCGCCACCACCGTCAGTCGACAGCCCTACGCCTCCTCTCCACATCCGACCCAGCCTCGCCACCAACAGAGCCGCCGCCGTCGAGTTCTGCCGCTTCAAAGTCGCCGCCTTCCTGGAGCCGCCGCCGCTTGGATCCTCCGTCGCACCACCTCAGGCAACCACCGCCGGAAAGCTCTTCCCTCCCTCGACGACGTCGAACAGCCCGATCATCCCACAGAGCTACGAATCAAAAGAAAAATCCAAACCTAGAATTGAGCAGGTTTGTAAACTAACAGTTTATTTAATTTTAAACTGTTTTAACACTTTAAAGCGTTGCAAAACTTTGAAAAATAATATCTTTTTCGTTCTTCAACGAAATTCGATGAAACAGGAGACACCGTGACCGCAAGGAGGCTCTCTACATTCTAGAAGAAGCCGCGGATTTTTCTGACCTTCCTACAATTTTTAGCATCGCAATAAACAATGTGAGGAATCTAAATTATCTATGTGAATGAAATCGCGTTGTATAAATTATATAAGCGAAGTGTAAATTATATACGCATTGTATACCTCATGTACATGTGTTGTATAAGTTATATTAGCAATGTATAAATTATACAAGCGTTGTTTGAAACATATATGCTTTAAATTGTGATGAAATGCAAGTGAATGATTATATTATATATATATATATATATATATATATATATATATATACTCCCCTCGTCCACAGACCATGGACGATAGTTATTGCTTGTGATTGACGTGATATCATATGGTTTGACGAATGGTTGGAAATAATTGTTTGTGGTTGATATTATGGTTGAAAAATACCTTTATGGTTGAAAAATACCTTTGTGGTTGAAAAATACCCTCTTGTCGTTGGAACAAAATAGAATAGGATTGTGGAATTGAAAATAAAACATGCCGCCTGCGTGCGAACTAGATGCATGATCCCCATTGTCAAAAACCGCGAGGTTTTAAGGTAGAGCGAGGAGCCGTACTAGGGACGGTCCCGGTTTTAACTACCCTGCCGTTATGCTGCCGAAATTTTCTGAAATATTTATGTGTTAGAATAATTTTCATTCGTTGAAATAAATTGCATAAACTCTATCAAATATTCATGTGTTGAGTTGGAATTCATTCGTTGAGTTGAAATTCATGTGTTGAATATTACTTGAATTTAAACAAATGGCTTTAGCAATAAAAATCACATTTTTATATATATATATACAAACTATATTGAATATTCATGTGTTGAGTTGCAATTCATTCGTTGAGTTGAAATTCATGTGTTGAATATTATTTGAATTTAAACAAATGGCTTTAGCAATAAAAATCACATTTTTATATATATATACAAACTATATCGAATATTCATGTGTTGAGTTGCAATTCATTCGTTGAGTTAAAATTCATGTGTTGAATATTATTTGAATTTAAACAAATGGCTTTAGCAGTAAAAATCACATTTTTATATATATACAAACTATATCGAATATTCATGTGTTGAGTTGCAATTCATTCGTTGAGTTGAAATTCATGTGTTGAATATTATTTGAATTTAAACAAATGGCTTTAGCGATAAAAATCACATTTTTATATATATAAACGATATAGAATATTCATGTGTTGAATTGCAATTTGTTCGTCGAGTTGAAATTCATGTGTTGAATGTTATCGTCGTCTAAAAATAAAATGAATCGACAATGAAAACTATATTTTTATAGTGAATATGAAGTGTTAAAAATACACAAGTGTCGAATAAATATTTTTGATGATAAAAATATTCCTTTTATCATGTATACGCCTAGTTAAAAATACACATGTGTTGAATAAATATTTTTGATGATAAAAATATTCCTTTTATCATGTATACGCCTAGTTAAAAATACACATGTGTCGAATAAATATTTTTGATGATAAAAATATTCCTTTTATCATGTATACGCTTAGTTAAAAATACACATGTGTCGAATAAATATTTTTGATGATAAAAATATTCCTTTTATCATGTATACGCTTAGTTAAAAATACACACGTGTTGAAATAAATAATAGTTTGCTAGAAATATTATTATTAGCTTTGTTCTGCATATATATACATGTGTTGAACAGGAAAAATGGATTAGCTGTAGAGTAAAGAAATTATTTGCGTGCCCGACAAATAGGTAAACCTTGATGAGTTGGCTGCGCAATTTTATTTATATATCAACTCCTGTGAATGCCATTGGATGCGGAGTGCTGGTTTTTCTGTGTGAAATAATAAACAACACCATAGGATAGTAACAATAAATTTTGAACTACACTACATGGCATACTTCTTGATGATAGGCATACTTCATCATATTCCACATAAGCAATTGGAGCTTGTGTGACGAGGTGGAAGATTTACCATACAAGCAAGAGGCTTGTATGGCGATGACTATATACTACAGGTTGAACTGATGACTGATATGGACTATATAAATTATAATGATAAATTGCCAGATTAATAAAAACCCCACACGGGTCTAGAGTTGACAATAATCACGTCGCTCTAGTTATTAGATACGGCACATGGACTATTTATTTCCACACGGAAACGGGGTGACGGGAATTTATTCTCTGGAGTGATTATCAGTACATGCTCCCCCGTAAACACCAAAATATATCACTAAAAATATGTGAATGCTTTTTAGGATTTATTGGGTACCTAATACGGCCCAATAAATTTCCAAACCCCTCCCTGTACAAAGGAGGTTATGGCGAAATTTTTCGAAATATTAAGGCGTTAGTGAAATATTTGAAGTGAAAACGAAGTTGAAAATATAAAATGAACTATAGTTGAAAATATGGAATGAACTATATTTATATATATAAATATAAATATAATTAAAAGGAATAGAGGCCGTGCAGTTCGCATTTCGTAATCGTAATTTGAAACGATTAGTACGAGAAATCCGACTATCGGATTTTCCCGAAACCGCAACCGCTGGGTTCGCCTTGGAAATATCTTTCCAACGGCACCAACCTTGCAAAAATCCAACGGTTGGATTGTCCGGAATGTTTAATTCAAATCTGAAGAAAAACAGCGCCAGAATCGTTTATATTTATATATAAATATAAATATAAATATAATTAAATTTAATCGAATGACGACGCTGCAGTTCGAATTTTGAAACCGTAACTTCAAACGACTAGTGTGGAAGATCCAACCGTCGGATTCTCACGAAACTGGAACCGTTGGGTTCGCTTTGGGAATATCTTCCCATTGATATAGACTTTGTAGAAATCCAACGGTTAAATTTTCCGATATGTGTAAAACAAATTAGGAGAAAAACAGCGCCAGTGCCACGACAGGACCCGAAACGTCGTTTAATTAAATATGGCCATTTTTAAATAAATAAAAATGGCGAAAAATCGCTATAAAATATTGTAAGCAACATAGGTTGCAAATAAACGAATTGTGCTTGAATTGTTTGATATTTGATGGTTGTATGTGTATGACATGAAAATAACACTAAATAACTTAAAGATGGATGTCAAATGATATAACCACATAAAGAATCGATTTAAATTCTAATGACATGAATTATTTGAAAAGGCCGAGCTAACCCTCATTTCAAATAATTCAGCGAGCGATTCGAATTGGAAAATGCAAAGACGATTCAAGACCGACGATCTTCGTATCGGTTGGATGGGCGCTACTGAGGTTCCTAACTGGAGTAGCTACCGGAAGGGGACGGAAGTAGTAGCCGTCTGAACGTATGTGTTGATTGTACGGATTTGCGAGGAATTTGACGCCTCCCGTTTCGTTCAGACCCAGGACGGACTTGTAAATGGACTGTGTGTCTGACATTGGATTTTGTTCTATACTAATTGATCTCTGTTAAATACATATCTGTTTGGCGGCGGAGAATTTATTCTTTTGCTTAACGCCCTTCTCTGAGACATACGAGCTCATAGGTTATATATCGATGGAAATCAATCGTATGGAGTGGACTGCCTATGTGGCATGCCAAGATGCTGTGATCAAGGCTTCTGTTGCAAAGCAAAGTCTTGTGGATGATGATCAAAGCAAGGTCTACATGACCCAGCTTTGTGTATTTCGTAGATTCGCGAACCTCACACCCCGGTATGAGTTAAAAACGGGATACGGACCGCTGGGAGAGCACGACGTTTCTTTCTAGTTATGGTGGTGTCAGTGACTTACCAGCCCTGACATATATATCTACTTTTCACCTTTGTGGTTGTTGGAATGCGAGGCGCCTCGATTATAGGTCTGTAAGGACCGGGAAACGTGTGTTCAGGCATAATTAATCCTCTAACGTAAGTGAGGACCGGCCCAGCCGAATCCAAGGGTTACCCAGAGTGTGTAGTCCTGAGGCATTTGCTAGAGTGTCTCGAAGCGGAGAGGAGCTTGCCCCTTGCCTCGACTCATGATGGAAATCCAATTTCCAATACGAGATAACGGATTCGATTGTAACTTATATATGGCGACATAGTGGCATGGGACGCTCATGTCGCCTATGATTGATATTTATGATGCTATTCGTTTTTGAAACATATATGCACTAGTAATAATATCAAATGATTTTGCTTTATACGTATCAAGCATATTTGGCTATTATAAGGTAAAACTCTATCCTCTGGCTTGCGTTGCATTGTGTGATGGGACTTGAGTCTTATAATGGCTTCATTCTTTCTAAAAGCATTGCGTTGTTTTAAAAGAATTTACTTTGTTTTAAATGCATTAGCAATCACTAGAGTAAACCCGTTCCGCGAAAGTGGCGTGGTCCTATGATTTGCTATTTACTGTTGTTTAACTGTTAAATAGATTCCTCATACCAGTCCCCATGACTGACTCGTTGTTTGTTTCACTTTGCAAACGCGGGTGCCCTTATTTTCACAAGGGCAGCCTAGTACACAGGTGACAGGTGGTTTTTGGTTCTGCACTGCTGCATAGCGTGCACTTTTGGCTCATGGCGAGGCTGACTTCATAGAGATGACTTAGATATTTTCCGCCATTACTGTATTCATATTATGATTCCGCCACTGGCGATGCAGACTGATTTACTTTTCGTATTTCTCACTACATGTATATGTATTCCGCCTTCGGCGATGTAGACTGATACTCTTATTATGTCTCACTGCATGTATGTATTCCGCCTCTGGCGATGATGACTGATCACTTTCTTTTTTTATTTACTAAGTATATCCCACGTTATGCTATTCTGATATTCCTACATGTTGTGATTCCGCTTTCATATCCATGTAAAATTGTTTTATTTGTTGTTTCTGCTATTATCTGTACTCTGCTATGATGATTAATGTGTTATTTCCCAATGATTATCCTTAATACCGCCCCTCGGATTTTGGGATCATCACATTTCTTTCCATGTATAAGTTCAGTCCTTTGCCGTAGGCCGTACGGGCTTTCCCATGTAAATCTATACCACCTCAACGTAGTACCATTTTATCCTTGAAGTCGTTTTGGACTGCTACCCTTGATCTGGTTATGTTTTCTTACCATGAACTATCGCGTGTTCACTTAGGATTTATGCCACCTAGGACCACTAGGGATTATGCTACCTAATGAACGTTTACGTGTCTCGGTTTGGGTTCAGGCCATAGGATAAACCCTAGGATAGATCTGAGCCCTCAAAATCCGTCACAAACCTCCAAACATGTCTTGAGGAACAAGTCAGGTGCACCCAGGCCAAACTGGCCGACCACCCAAGTCGACAGGGGTGTCGACTGGGCAGTCGACACCACCTGGGGTGTGTCGACTCCCAAGTCGACTTGGGGGTGGCGGGAATTTTTCCCGCCTCTTCTGTTTGGCTGAATTTGAAATCTGAATTCAAATTTGAACCGTTTTTGAACTTGAAATTTTCTGAAAACTTTGACGGGCCATAACTTGGTCATACGACTCTATTTCGCGTATTTTTCCGAGACGAACACAATGGCATAACCCGTTTCCCTTGATTCAGATTTTATAATAAAATTCTGCCTTGATTCTCGTCTTAGCATGTTGTAAAAATCTGGGTTGTTACAGACATCGTATGCTTTACGCACTGAGTGAGAGACGTGAGGATGGTTGCCATGCTTGATTTGTTTGCCATCACTATGACATGCATGCCCCCACCCCCGTATTCTTTACACCATATGTTAGTGGCACCTTAGCTATTGTATAGTATGTAGTGCTAACTCTTTGGTTGCAGGTTCAAGTTCAAGTATTGTTTAGTATACCTGTTATTGTTCTGTTTTGCTGCTTATCGCTCATACTAGACTTTTGTCTGACCCAGAGTTTTATGTCTCTTCTTATTACTCTGGGTGCTCTTAAAGGAGTAGACTAGAGACAGGTTAGCTGGTGATGCACGAGTAGTTGTACCGGAGACGAGCTGGAGGCTTCCACGTATGATATATGTAGATATTCTCCCTGTGTCGCTGCGAGTCACAACTTTGGGCATTAATAGTGTACCTTTTTTCTTTTCTTTGCTTTAGAGACAATTTGAAAAGTTGTAATAATGGTGATGTGGAACATAAGGTGTATTTGGATTTCCGCTGCTATGATGTGTAGTTTTAGATTTCAGCTTATGCACTGTCTCTCCTATTTTATGTCAAGTATGTTGTTATTATATTTTATCCCATGCGCTGTGAGACATTCTACAGGTTCTTGATTAGTTCATTCTCTTATTTCCTTTCTTTGGCGACCGTTCCGTGCTAGTCGGGCATGTGTACAGCGCACTTTCGGAGGAAATGTCGGCTGGTGCGGGGCGGGCCGTCATAGTTGGGGGTCTACGATCATGCGATTCCTAAATTGATCGCTCGGTAAATCGTTAAGAATTAAAGGTTTTGTATGTTCTATTTTGGATCAAGACATCAAAGGTTCTGGTGTTTCAACATTGCTGACCTCAATTTTCAACATCCTAAACTATTATATCCAACCGGACCTTAGGTATTTGCAAAAATCTTCACGTTCTTTCCAATTTTCAATAGGTATAAATCTCGAAACTATAGATTTTGGGGTTTACTATTCAATTGAATTAGGTTCAACTGATAACTTTTAAGGATATGCTCTATTTATCATTCAAAACTTTGGATAGCTACTCAGATCTGAGAATTGTGTGAATTATTGAAAAGTTTTCTTTAAAGTTTCTGAATTTTGATTCAAGAAAAACCAAAGTCGGTATTGTTTTACAACTGTAGATTAAGAACATGTGCACCAATTTAATGTTTTTGATATATAGTTTAAGAATTACAGATTGATTGGTTCTTGGTTCTATAATTATGTAATAAGCAAGGCTCTTGTAATTGGAGAGCTAATTTACATGCCAGCATTGTATGTAAAATAGTGATGCTTCATTATCTTTTTATTAAGACCATGACCACAACTGGAAGATGCACAGACGTGGGTGCGAAATGTATACAACATGACTTACTTCTTGGTGCTCATATCAAGTGAAGGAGTGCATAACATGGTATAGTCTAATTGCCTTTATGAGTATGTGGCGTTAAGAATAGTGGGGTTCTTTTTTACGAGGAATATAATGGAGTACTCCATACAAATACTTGGGATGTAAATGCATGGATAACCATTGCATTCAAATCCAACTGTCATGCTGAAACAAAGTAGGTAGGGGTTTAATTGTTAAGTTGCTTTGGCAAATCCATTTGGTTTTTCCTAAAAGAAGTTATGGAGAAACATTGAGTAATAGCTTATGAGAGGAAAACATTGAGTAGCGGAGAACATATAGAGAAACATGATTAGTAAGCAATGGTGCAAGGCTGGTTTGAATTAGTGCTTACAGAATAAGCAGCCTCATCATGGGTCTAATTTTCTTTATTTCGTATTCACTTTAATATTGTATATAGCTCTAAATTTCTGTGTTACATCATATTTATTCTTGTTGTATTCCAGTTAGTATGCTAGCCTTATTATGTACTTTTTAGTAGTTAATTAAAGCGTAACAATTTTCATATATATATATATATATTATATATATGTATGTATATGTATGTGTGTGTGTGTATAATTTACATATTATAAATCTACGAGACTATTCAATTATGGGTGAAACCAACTAATAGGTACACCGAACATCAAAATTCAAACTGCTTTACAGCTCGAATTCAGTGTCCAAACACATGGAATAAAATATCGTTATATTTAGTGTGTTGATACAAGCTGAATGACACACTGAAAAGTGGCATTTTATTGTCTGTGTGAAATTTCATTACTTAAGCTATTTCAGTTGTCGCTACCGTAACTCGATTGTACAAATCAATTTAAACGGGGTTGGTGAAATCAGAATTTGAGAAACGAATATCGATGTTTTCGTTATTACATTTTCTAAATTAATTTCATATAAAATACTTATATTTTAAAAATCAATATTTCGACGTTAATTCGCATATACGAATTTCACTTTCAATTTCAAAACAAATGAATTTTGATTTTAACGATCGTTTTAATTTCTTAAATTAAACTAAAGACATGTAACACGAATTCAAATTCAAATTTACGGTTTTAAGTTAAACATCAAACTAGTTTCTGTGTTGTTTACGGTTATTATCTAATGACCAAAAAATATTGTTTCAAAATTCAAATTTCGTCTTTTTATAAAATTATAATTAACTTCAAAATGAAAATGTATAATTTTTTTTAAATATTATCTTAATTCCATTAAAGCACTGATTTAATTTAATGCGCAAAGTAAGATATGATTAACAATCAGTTTCCATTATTTAAAACATTATAACAAATTTAATTTCAGTAACTTATCAGTTACAATAAGAATCATAAATTTTTATACTTCAAACAATTTTATTGAAAATTCCATAAAATTTATTATTATTAAATTATCAAAATTATAGGTCATTACAATCTTCCCTCACTCATAACTTTACATCCCGAAGTGAACAAAAAATTAGTATTTTCTTATATTTCAAAATGATAAATTTGTAAAAAAGTTAAAACTTCTTTCTTGACTTATTATATTTTCATGTTACTAATTCATTACTTAAAGTCAACATACTTTTGTAATTTCATGTCTTAACAAGCATAATTTTGTTCTTGCAATATTTTGGCATAGATTGATTAGGCGCATATCTAAAAATCTCTAAGTACCCAAAAGACTTGTTTCGACACCAATTGAAAATACTTTAAAATAGATATAGAAAGAACACCACCTGATGATTCTCAACTAGGCAACGGTTGCGCCGCTATCCCAGCTGAATCACTTGTAACTACAGACATCAACGTCCCTCAAAATACACTATGAAAACATCTTATAGATCACAACACGCAAGTGGCAACTTCTGCTACTCCAACAGAAACCAATAGTATTGTAGAAAATCATTGCCCTCAATCTATGCTAAGAAACAAAACCTAGTAGATTGCAGTATGTAGATGGTTACATCCGTTATCCCAATAGAAACCAATAGTATTGTAAACGATCACCGCCTTCGAATTACGCTATCAATCCATATCAAATAAATATATTTAATTCAATGTGACCCCACCGAATGGGATTCCAAAATGGTCTCACCGAGTGAGATTCCAATGCTACCTCACTGAGTAAGAGTCAAATGCGACCCTACCGAGTATGACCCTGAATTCTAATGGAACTACAAATAGATTCCAATGCAACTCTCCCAAGTAGAATTGCAATTTTCAAAGGAATGTACTTCCCATATCTTTGATTTCAAAATGTATAATATGTATATATGATTTTTCATTTCATAATTTCGCATATATTATTCTTATATGAAATTCCACGTACATAAAAAAATTCTTTTAAATTCAATTATTTTAAATTAGTAGTATCTTATTCAATATATACTTATATAATTTTCTTTTTATATAAGAATCAAATTTCAAAATCAAATTTTAGTCAAATTTTCAAATTCTTCGATAACCAATAGAATCCCAAGCTATTTCGGTTTCACACTTACATAAATATAAGATCATAAATTTAAAATCCGAATATTTCTGAATCAATAATTTGGATTTGCTTCATGTTCCTATCTCAATATTTCTAAATATCTCTCAAAAATCATTTCCATACAGATTGAACAGGGAGAATTTCAATATATGTTGTATGAACTTAGTTTGTATCAGGTCAATAATTTCAATTTCGATTACTTATAGAATTATTTGGAAGATTTCTCAGTTTGTACCGAAAGTAATTTTCATTTATAAATACTATTCAAATATCCATTTCAAAATATATTTCACATACATATTTAAGTATTTTTTGTTGAAATCGATATCTTTGCTTTATTAGCATTCAACTTGATTAACATTATTATTTCATATTCAAATAATTATATAGCTCAATTTCATCTAATGTTATCAGGTTCACAATTATGAATTACCATTTACTTAGGACCATATATGTAACGGCCCACAAATCCATACCCTTTGAGTTGACTAAATACATCACATGCCCAACCCAAATTGCATAGAATTATGGATCATTATGGGTAAAAAAGATATATATATATATATATATATATATAAGAATATATGAATGCCAATCAAAGGGAAATAACCAAACAACTCATGGAGAAGAGCGTACATCATTTCTTGATGGAAACATATATGCTGACAAAGAATTTGGATCCAACAGGGTAAAGGTAAATTTTACCAAATAAAATGGGACCGCAGCGTTAACCACAGACTACGTCAATCTCAATATGGATTAAACTAATAAATATCGCGAAGGGTTTATAGCTTTAGGATGCAAATTTACAATAGGAAATTTTTAAGTTATATATTTTCTTTCTTGATTTTAATATTTACTTAGAGTTGGTGAAAGTAATTAAATTTAATAAATATCTCTTAGATAAATAATATCGTTTAGTTCTTATAAACGATAATTTTACAAAACTGAATGTTTATTTTCAATTGACATAGTTGAAATTTAATCTAAGCCTAAGATGAGTTGAGATTTATCGAAATCGATGTTTTCAAATTTACATTGGTTTCGAATTTTCTTCGAATACACTTAGAACTACAATTACACCTTTAAATTTTATATTTTGAAGAATATTGCTAAAAGTGTTTTCTTTCAAAAACTAAAATGTGAAAACCAATCATAAGTTCAAGTTCTGAAGTTTAAAGGTTTTCGATACGAATATGAAAAGAAATTTCCATGAACATTATCGCTTATATGGATAATATTTAGTCATACTCTTATCACTAGATGTCGAAGTTTAGGAACTTCCATCTATTTCGATGTTTGAAAACATTGTTTCAAGGGGATCTGAATGTATGATTTGAATATTATACCAGGGAAAATGGTTCTAATATTTTCTTTTATAAAATACGATGCATATTGGTTTGTTTAGGAATACCCATATGTAAATTGGTTGCATATGCTTGTTTATTGTTTATTGTTTATTGCACCATTGTTGCCAGTTGCATCATGTCTTGGTCGATGCTATGATTGAGATGGACAAGATGGTAACTTGGAAATTTTGGATAGCTTGGATTAAAAGCTAAGAAAATTGCAATGAAAAGGAATTTCTCTCGATCCGAATCGATCGTTAAACCGACCAAGACCGTTCGAAACCCCAGATTGTTTTGAGAACACGACAAATTGGAACGCAAACAGAAGAACATTTCATTGTATATTACAAGAATTCCATCAGAATACAAGAATATACAGAGTATGAATAAATATTACACAGAAAATATCAGAGATTTAAATTACATTTAAATACATCGCAGCGGAAAAACAATACAAAACACAACTGAACGAGATATACAGATATAGAGCTTTCCAGATATCTTTCCAGTTGTAAACCAGGATCCTGTGAATAAAAATCTGCAAAACCAAAACTACTAGCTGCTCATGACGAAAATAAGGGCACCCAGATTTTAGGTTAAAACAATAAACTCCAGGTCAGTCATGTGACTGGTGTGAGAACTAAAACAGTTATTAATCTTTATTTTAAAGTTAGGTAAATTAAGGGACCATGCCGTATAACACGGAACGGGTTTCCTCCCAAGAATACCAGTCCATAAAACAACAACGCAATGCTAAATAAAGAACAATGAAGCTATTATAAGACCCAGGTCCCATCACACAATGCAACACAAGCCGGAGGATAGGGGTTTACCTTATGATAGCCAAAGAATGCTTGATACACTAAATTTCATCTTTTATTATTACTATAAGTGTATAGTTTCGAAACAATTTCAATCATAAGTATCAATCATAGACGGCATGAGTGCCCGATCCCACTATGCCGCCATATATAGGTTCTACAATCAAAACCGCAAAGTCACGTATTGGAAATTGGATTTCCGCCTGTGAACTGAGGCCAGGGATCTTCCTCACCCTTTCGAGACAATCTAGCCTACCATGTCTCAGGAACAGCCGCAACTGCACCTTGGATCGTCAGGGCCGGTCCACCGATGTGGATTAAAATGCCTGAACATTACGTTTCCCCACCCTTTGGGGTGTAAATGAGCCAAATGACTCCATCGGCTCCATACAGTCACCGATATATCCGGGGCGCCTCGCAACAGCAACAACCACATAGCTGAAAATAATATAAATGTCAGGGCGGGTAGGTCACTGACACCACCCTAGCTAGAAAGAAACGCATGCCCTCCCTGAAGTCCTCTCCCGTTTCTGGTTCACAATTGGGGTGTGCGGCTCGCGAATCAACGTTACACAAAGCTATGCCACACAGGCAATTCACTCCATGCGTTTGATATCCATCAATATATAACCTCTGAGTTCGTATGTCTCAGAGAAGGGCGTTAAGCAAGAGAATAAATTCTCCGTCGCCAAACAGATATATATTTAATAGAAATCAATCACACAGAATAAAATCCAATGTTAGACACACAGTCCATTTGCACGTCCGTTCTGGGTCCGAACAAAACCGAAGGCACCTTGTACCTCGCATATCCATCGATCTCCAAGTACGTTTGGACGATCACCAACTGATTCCCTCCTCTTGGGTGTACATCCCAATCAAGATCATCAGCAATCACCCAAACGATGTGAAGACCTCCGGTCTTCAACCACCGTCTTCGTCCTCGACACCATGTCGAATTAGTTATTCAAAATGGGATAAACCCGGTCTTTCTGAATAACTCGCGTATATAATAAACAAGTGTTACACAAACACAACATATGCCTCATTCCAATTCAGAATATTCTTTTATTCAAATATTCTTATACTTTGGGAAAGGTTCCCATTAATTTCATCAAAGATAAATTCTTTAAATTTATTCTTTAATCTTCCTTTGAATATCAATTCAAACTAGTCGGGATTAGCGAACCACACCGAAGTAATCATTTATTTTATTTTCCAATCCCAACCTATTCATCCCGTGAAGTAAATCTGGTCATACTTCATATCTAACACCACGGTGTTATCGGTAAATTCAATTACCATTTCACATTCAAATCTAATTAAAGATTTAACTATCGCCTGGAGCAAAACTGGTGATACTCCATTCTCGATCATTTCAATCTAATTAAAGATTCATTAAAACTCCACTTGGTTTTAATCTTCCCAAAAATCAATATTAATGATTGTTTAACTTGGGAAACCATACCCTGTCTTTAACTGGGTTAAAGAATCAATGTTATTTAAAACACCGTTCACGATAAACCCAAATCCCATTTGATATTAAATACCAGGATCTGAATAGAAAATATATCGTCTTATATTCAATATCAAATTCTATGACCAACAAATATCGTATTGGAAATAACGATATAAATATATCTTTCAAATTACCATAACAATATCTATGTCATCATGAAATCCAACATCGAAATATTCCAAAGACTTTTCGATTCAAATCCATTCCAATTCAATTATTGGAAATTCTGGTTATTTTCAAAACCATTTCAAATCCGTTTTATTTATTTTAAAAATAAATGGGATTATAATTCTAGTTCAAAACTAGTTCATTTCGATAAAAATCTATTTTTATCTTTACAAATATGGAGTTTTCCATCCCAATTCTTCACAAATCATTTCTTATGATTTTATACAAATTATTACTATTTTTAATAATTTTATCAAGGCCCGTACAGTCGAATTCCATCAACGTCCATCGAACTGCACTTACAGCGACCTTTTCCAAATTTGATTTGGACATAATTCCAAATCCAACCGTTAGATTTCTTTTTCTAATATTCGTTAGAAAGCTCTTTTCGATACGAACCCAACGGTTCTGGTTTTAGGAGAATCCGACGGTCAGATCTCCCGTAATTTCCATTCGAATCCAATGGTCGAAATTCGCAAACTGCCGCGGCGCGGCGCGTTCTATTCAGGCCATTATATTATATGTATAATATATTCTTTTGACTATGACTGAAAGGAGGGGGGTAAGAGAAGTTATTAATATATATATATATATATATATATATAATTATTTAATTCCAAAAAGCAACTTTTAATTTTGAACTTGAAATCGAACCCACCGACTATCGTCCATAGCTAATTACCCCCATTCCGAACACAATAGGATATGTATCATAAGCTGATTCGATCGTTTCGATCAATTTTCGTCAAAATCAAAATATAAATCTATATATCGAATTTGAACGCACATTTCAATTTACCGGGGCCGCATACTAACCCTAAAAATTCCCGAAAAATATTTTCTAGCTTCGTATTGATGATATGGACCTAACAAAACTAATTTCGTCAAATTCCGAGATCGTTTGAAAAATGGCCATTTTCCAGTCGATTAAAATTGAATGAAACTGCCAAAACACGTTTTCTTTTTCCACGCTCACATATTGCTTCAGAAAATTATGAATTTTTAAACCTAGTAATAATTCGACATCACGGATCCAACAAAAGTGGTTTCGTTGAAAACCGAGATCGTTTGCAAAATTTCCTTTTTTAAGGGCCAGAATTTCATAGCGACTATTCTGAATATTCAACTTGACGTAACTTTTTATCCCTGCTATGAAATTTCGATTTTTCGGATTCGTTGGAAAGATATTCTCAATTAGATTCTAATATTTTTGGTTTCGCTAAAATCCGGTTTATTTTGCACCTGGTACATTCATTTGAACTTTGAAATCGAATTTTCGAACTACCGCGCCATTTTCAATTCCTTTTATAATTATAAATAAATATTTATATTCCAACAACGGTTCAAATAAAACTATACATTCTAATCCTATTCAAAATAAATTTATCGTCGCTATTATTTAAAATAATTCATTTTAAATATTCAAATTTCACTAAAATTGCCAAAATAAAAAAAATAAACTGGCTCGGATTTTCTGGGTTGTTACAAAAATAGATTTGATGATAACATAAATTTTGCTTATCATAGTATTTTATTTCCGTTGTGTAACAACCCGGAAATTCAAAACCAATATAAAAATTTATTTTATGAAATTTTAAATAGAAAATGTGTAAGAATTAAAAAAAAAACTTAAAAAATTACATTTTTAATGTAATAAAAGAAAGATTAAAAAGATTACAATTTTCATGTAAGACAGAATGATTAAAAAGTTTCATAGTTTAACAGAAATGTGTTTACATAAAGAAATTTCACATTTTCAATGTAAATAAAAGATTACATAGAATCCCACATTTTCAGTGCAAATAAAAAGATTACAAAAGAAAAGAATAGGGAAGAATTACATTTTTGATATAAAATATTACATTTAAAAGAATGGTTAACAAAATGAAGTTATTATTTTATTCATTTTGTTAATATGGAATTGTTAACAAAATGAGTCATCATTTTTGTTAGAATCATGTATGTTAATTAAAAATGACATTTCATTTAGAAAAGGTTATGTTAGATTAAAATAACATTTTTGATTAGAAAATATTACGTAGATTAAAATAACATTTTTGATTAGAAAATATTATGTTAAATTAAAATATCATTTAGTTAGACAATATCAGGTTAATTAAAGATATTATTTTGTTAGAATCATATCATGTTAATTAATGTCATTTATTGAAATGAGAATATGTTAACCTGAAACTTCACATTTTTATTGGGTATTAAGAATGATCATCTTTTGGAATGAAAACATGTTGACATGAAAATATGTCATTTATTACCATTCATATTTAGTAAATAAAAATATGTCATATACTACATTCATATGTAGTAAATGAAAATATGTCACTTATTAACCTTTATATTTTGTAAATGAAAATATGCCATTTATTAACCTTTATATTTTGTAAATGAAAATATGCCATTTATTAACCTTTATATTTTGTAAATGAAGTATGTCATTTATTAACATTCATATTTTGTAAATGAAAATACGTCATTTAGTTAGAATAATGTTACATTAAAGTAAAATTGTCATTTTTTTGCTAGAAATGTTATATTAATATAAAAAAATCATTTTGTTCGATCATGTTATGTTAATTAAAAATGAATTTTTGTTAGAACCATAATATGTTAAATAAAAATATCATTCAGTTAGAAAATGTCATGATGAAATAAAAATGTCCTTTTATTAGGTAATGTCAAGGTAATTAAAAATGTCAGTACATATGTCATTTATGTAGTGATCATAATTCGTCATAAATTTGTCATTTACATAGAAATCATATTTTGTCAATAAATATGCCTATTATATAGGAATCATATTTTGTTAATATACATGTCGTTTATGTTAGAGGACATATTGTGTAAATAAATATATCTTTTACGTTAGAATTCAAAAATATCATTTATGTTAGAATTAAAAAAGAGAACATTATGTTGGAATTAAAAAGAACATTTATGTTAGAATTAAAAAGAACATTTATGTTGGAATCAAAAAGAACATTTAAGTTAGAATTAAAAATTGTCATTTATGTTAGAATAGAAAAAAATGCCATTTAATTATATTTAATTGGAAGTGTCACTTAATTAGAAATATCATTTTGTTTAGAATCATGTCATGTAAATAAAAATATCATCTATGTTAGAATCATGCCATGTTAATAGAAATATCATTTTATTAGAAAGACCATGTTAATAGAAATGTTATTTAATAGAAAATGTCATCTATGTAAAGGATATCATTTTATTATGAATGCCACGATAATGTCATTATATAAGAAATGTCCTCTTATTTAGAAATGTCATTACAATAAAAAAATGTCATCATGTTAGAAATGTCGTTTATTTGATAATGTCATGTTAGGAATGCCGTCATATTAGGAATGTCATTAGTATAGAATGTCATTATATAGAATTGTCATTTTATTGAGAATGTCATATTAGAATATTAATGTCATTCTATTGAGAAATGTCATATTAATATAATGATGTCATTTATTTTGAAAATGTCATATAACCATGTCATGTTAACATAATAAAGTTACCATGTTAGACAATAATAAAAATAATTACTTGTCAAACTATACGTCTTGTTGAAATTATAAATATTTATTTTAAATTTAATAGTGAAAATTGGTTAAATAGAAAATAATTCAAACCAAATTACAATTGGTTAAATTTATTAATCAATAATTTATTTAGATGAACTGTTGTTGTTTGAAACCCCTACATGGGTGTTGGGATGATATTTGGCATACACTAGTCCCAATATTTAGCTGTATGTCAATCGATAGATTGACAATCTGTGATGAGCATTATTTATTTATTATTTTAATACTCACACAATTATTAATTCCACTCTGGATGTGAATGGATGGTTTATTGATTATTTATCATTATTGTTATATACATATGTGATGTATGAAATCCATATAACTGAAAATATATGGTAATTGATTGAGTCACATTCCGATTCAGAATATATTTTAAATAAATAATATTTGAAAATAAAGAACATTTTCATATAAAGAATAGTTTAAAAATAATGAATATTTTTCAGTGAAATAATTACAATTAAAAAACTATAATTGCACTTTTGACACGAGGTTAGGTTGCATTTGTGGTGGTAGTCTGCCCGGACCCGACCGGCATATCCAGCAATCACTAATGGTGAACCTAATGTGAGAGTCTAAGTGCGCAAATACGAAGCGGGCTATGACAGGAGGTTAAGCCCAACTTGTGGGGTAAGTCTGCCCGGACCCAACCGGCATGTCCAACATCCACAAGTTTTAGGCCTAATGTGGGAGGTCTACCCCATTATAAACCATAAATGGACATGGGAATGAATTGGACTATTTAGCCCATTATAAGTTGAAATGTCATTTTAACCCGAACGGGTTTATCGATCGTTTTTATTCATTTTATAATGAATAGAATAAAAAGTAATAATTTCCAAAATCTAATATTTTGAAAACATTATATTAATAAAGAAAAAGAATAGATCTTTAATCAAGATTTAATGGAGTTTTCTAATTAATTAATATTTATTTGGAATTAAATAAATTGGATTTTTGGGTTTGTCATGAATAGTGTTGTAAAGACCCGAAAATCCCCACCCTTTGGATCGACAATAAACCACACAGGTCTGAACCAAAAGTTGGAAATCTTCGAATACTTTAACTTTGGGCATACAACACATCAGAACAATAACAGCAGACTTTTATAAACATTATAATAATGTTACATCAGAGTACAGAATATCAGAGTACATTGGATAAATAATACAGCGGAAGATTAAATTACAACAAAATTAAAACAATGCAGCGGAGTTAAACATGATATACTAAGTGGAGTCTGAACAGCCAAATAGAAATAATAGGATCCATCTTCAGCTTCATAGCTATCCAGAATGAGTCTGCTAAAACCTGAATACAAGGCAGCCCGTGTGGAAAAGGGGACACCCGAGTTTGCAAAGTGAAACAAACTATGAGTCAGTCATGGGACTGGTATGAGAAATCTTACTTAACCTATATTATAATAAGGCTAATCACAGGACCGCACCGCTAATGCGGAATGGGTTTACTCCATTGGATTGCTAGTGCATAAATAAAGTAAATCGTTAAAACAACGTAATGTTTTTTAGAAAAATGAAACCATTATAAGACTCAAGTCCCATCACACAATGCAACACAAACCGGAGGATAGAGTTTTACCTTATAATGGTAAAAAATGCTTGATACGATAAAACGAATTTGATATTATTATTAGTGTATATATGTTTTAAAAACATTTCAATCATAATATCAATCATAGACGACATAGCTACCATATACTATGTCGCCATACTAGTTATACAATCAAGACCGCATGGGTCATATTGGAAGTTGGATTTCCATCATGAACCAAGGAAAAAGATAGTCCTTACCGAGTTCGAGATACCCTAGCCCGTGCCTCAGGATACAGTCGCAACCGCACCTGGATCTTCAGGGCCGGTCCACCAAAGTGCAATGGTTGGATTAATAATGCCTGAACAATACGTTTTCCCGCCCTATGGGGCGTAAATAGAGCCACTAGGTACTCAAGTAACCGAGGCGCCTCATTCCATCAACCACATAAGTAAAATGTCGGGCCGTGTAAAACCCAAACACCACTTCTAGCTAGAAAGAAATGTATGTCCTCCCAGCAGTCCTTACTCCCGTTTCTGGTTGATACTGGGGTGTGAGGCTCGCGAAGTAACGCTGTAACAACCTGGAAAATCCGGCCCAATTTAAAATTTTTAATTTGGCTATTTTAGTGGATTTTAGATATTTAAAATAAATTATTTTAAATAATAATGACAAAAAGTATGTTTGAATCAATGTTTGAAAATAAATATAATTATTTTTCATTATAAACAGGGCCTAAAATGGCGCGGCAGTTTCAAATTTTGAATTTGAACTTTGATTGACTGTACCGGTGCAAAACAAAACGGATTTTAGTGAAACCAAAAATATTTAAATCTGTTAGTGAATATCTTTCTAATGAATCTGAAAAATCGAAGTTTCGTAGCGCGAATCAAAAGTAATGGCCAAATGAATTTTCAGAAAGGTCGCTATAGAGAATATATAGCCCTTGAAAATAGACATTTTGCGAACAACCTCAGAATTCGACGAAACCACTTTTGTTGGATCCGGGATGTCAAATTATTGCTAGGTTTCAAATTTCATAATTTTTGAAGTTAGTATGTCAGCGTGGCAAAGGAAAATGTGTTTTGTCGATTTCTATTAAATTGGATCGACCAGAAAATGGCCATTTTTCAAACGGTCTCAGAATTCGACGAAACTTGTTTTGTTGGGACCGTATCATCAAAACATAGCTAGATTTATTTTTCTGGAATTTTTAGAATCAGTATGTGGCCCCAGCAAATTGAAATGCATGTTCAAATCAAATATTGAATGTTTTATATTTTAATTTGAAGAGAAACTGACTAAAACAGTCGAATGGGCATATGAAACATATTCCACGGGCGTACGAAACATATTCCAATGTCTTCGGAATGGGGGTATTTAGCTAGGGGCGACAGTCGTTGGGTTTGAATTGGTGTTCGTATGTGGAAAAGGGGTATTTTCGGAGTTTATAAAATTAAATATACAAATAAATAAAAACCCCTGGGCCAATCAAATTCTTTCTCCCCAAACCCGCGTTGACCAGAAACCCGCTCCCTCTTCTAAAACCCTACGGCAAAAAAACTCTGGACCTTCTCTCCTCATTATCTCCTAATCCACTCAATAGAATTCAATGCCCCAGTTAAAGTTTTTGCAGAGATTTTCCTAAGCTTCAAATCCATGCTAAGTTTATGGATTTTTGTTGCGTGTTGAGGGAGATCCAGGCCCGTGAAATCTCGTCGTTTGAAGCTCCGCCGAGACCAATTCCAGACGTCGACCTGAGCAACTCCACCAGGCGCGGGAAGCCCTCTCCAAGCCCTATGATGTGGTACCATATGATCTTCGGATTGGAAGTTAGTCCGAGACCTAGTTTTGAACGAAATAGAAAGGTAACGGCTGGAGTTAATTTAAATAGTTTATAGCACTTTAAAACGCTACGGATTTTGATTTCACGATAAAAATCATATCTCTTTCATTTGTGATCGAAATCCAGTGAAACAAGAGATAGTAGACTCGTATGGACGTCTTCTACATTTTAGAAGAGACCGGATATTTTTTTGAGCCTTCTACAATTTTTGGTGGAGTGGAACCCAATGTGAGATTTCTAAATTATAAATGATATGGAAAACAAAGATGTATAAATTATATAGTCGAAGTATGAGTTATATAAGCGTTGTACACCTTATGTATAAGCGTTGTATAAGTTGTACGTTCGGTGTATAAGTTATATACGCATTGTATAAATGATATATGCATTGAAATAAATTGAAATGATGTTGAAAAGAAATCAAAATATAGTTATATACGTATATCTATATCTATATCTATATATATACACTCCCCTCGTCCACAGACCATGGACGATATATATTGGTTGTGATAATGTTTGGATTATTGGTTGGTGTGAAAATTTGGTGAATATCATGAATGGTTGATTTGAAATGATTGATTGTAGTTGAAATCCCAATAGGATTAGTATATGGGAAAATTCGTCTGCGTACGAACTAGATATTGAAAATCCCCATTGTCAATAGGTGCGAGGCTTTAAGGTAGAAAGAGGAGCCGTACTAGGGACAGTGCCGGTTTTAACTACCCTGCCATTATGCTGCCAAAATTTTCAGAAATATTTCTATGTTTGATTTAAATTCATGTGTTGAAATAAAATTCAAGTGTTAAAATAGAAATTCATGTATTGAACAAAATTCAAGTGTTGAATGGAGTTCATGTATTGAATAAATTCTTTGAAAAATAAAAATAACATTTTCATCATATATATAAACTATATAAAATATTAGTGTTTTAAATAAATTGTTTTAACACCAAAAATAACATTTTTACCTTATATATAAACTATATAAAATAATCGTGTTTTGAAATAAATTGTTTTACATTAAAAATCACATCTTTATGATATATATAAACTATATAAAATAATTGTGTTTTGAAATAAGGTGTTTTACAATAAAAATCACATTTTTATTATATATATGAACTATAGAAAATTCATGTGTTGAATAAAGGACTAGAACAATAAAAATCATATTTTTATCGTATGTGTAAGTCGAAAACATTCATGTGTTGAATATATATAGATTGAACAATAAAATCTACATTTTTATTGTGAATATGAAGTGCTAAAAATGGTGATGTATTGAAATAAATATATGTTGGATAAAAATATCATTTTTATCAAATATATGAAGTGAATATGGTTTTGAAATCGAAGAATGAATTATATATATATAATAAGTCGAATAACAAAGCTGTAGTTCGTGTTTTGAAACTGTGATTTCAAACGATTAGTGCGGGAGATCCGACCATCGGATTTTCCCAAAACCGAAACCGTTGGGTTCGCTTTGGAAATATCTTTCCAACGACACCAACTTTGTAAAGATCCAACGGTTGGATTGTCTGGAATTTTTAATTCAAATCTGAAGAAAAATAAAGCCAGAATCGATTATATTTATATATATATAATTAAATTAAATCGAATAACAACACTGTAGTTTGTATTTTGAAATCATAACTTCAAACGATTGTACCAGGAGATCTGACCGTCGGATTTTCCCAAAATTGAAACCGTTGGATTCGTTTTGATAAGATCTTTCTAATGATATAAAATTTGTGAAGATCCAACGGTTAGATTTCCAGATAGGTGTAAATCAATTCTGAAGAAAAATAGCGCCACAGCCGCGTTATGGCCTGAAGCGTCATTTGAGTGAATTGGCTATTTTTAAATGAATAAAAATAGCGATAAATCATTATAAAATATTATAAACGATATGGAATAGAAATAAACCGAATTTACCCGGTTTATAGGATATTTGATGGTTGAATGTGTTTGGCGTGAAAATTACATTTAAGAACAGAATTATTGATGTCGAATAATGTGACCATTGAAATGAATTGATTTAAATTCTAAATATACGTGAATTATTTGAAAAGGCCGAGTTAAATCTCATTTCAAATAATTGATCGGCTGTAAGAAGTAGATGATGAAGACGGTGGTTGAAGACCGGAGATCTTCACCTCGGTTGGTTGATTACTGATGTCTTGATTGGGAGGCATCCCGAAATATAGATAATAAGTGGTGATCGTCCAGACGTACTAGGAGATCGATGGATATACGAGGTATATGGTGCCTCCGGTTTCGTTCAGACCCAGAACGAACTTGTAAATGGACTGTGTGTCTGACATTGGATTTTGTTCTATGCTGATTGATCTTTATTAAATATATATCTGTTTGGCGGCGGAGAATTTATTCTCTTGCTTAACGCCCTTCTCTGAGACGTACGAGCTCAGAGGTTATATATTGATAGAAATCAGTCGCATAGAGTGAATTGCCTGCGTGGCATGCCTAAGTGGCAGATGATCAAGGCTTCTGTTGAAAAGCAAAGTCTTGTGGTTGATGATCAAAGCACGGCCTGTGTGGCATAGCTTTGTGTATAACGTTGATTCGCGAGCCTCACACCCGGGTATGAACCAGAAATGGGAGAGGACCTCAGGGAGGACATGCGTTTCCTTCTAGCTAGGGTGGTGTCAGTGTCCTACCAGCCCTGACATTTACATTATTTTCACCTGTGTTGTTGTTGCTGTTGCGAGGCGCCTCAGATATATCAGTGACTATGTGGAGCCGATGGAGTCATAGGACTCATTTACGCCCCAAAGGGCGGGGAAACGCAGTGTTCAGGTATTTTAATCCACATCGGTGGACCGGCCCTGTCGCTCCAAGGGCTTGACTGAGTACTTGCCTAAGACATGGGCTAGATTGTCTCGAATTCGGTAAGGACTATCTTTTGTCTTGGTTCATGATGGAAATCCAATTTCCAAATATGACACCATGCGGTTTTGATTGTATACCTATATATGGCGACATGATATATGGTACCCATGTCGTCTATGATTGATATTTATGATTGAAGTTGTTTTTGAAACATATAAACACTAGTAATAATATCAAATGATTTGTTTTGCTCGTCTCAAGCATATTTTGGCCATTATAAGGTAAAACTCTATCCTCCGGTTTGCATTGCATTGTGTGATGGGAACTGAGTCTTATAATGGCTTCATTTTTATAAAAAGCATTGCGATGTTTAAAAGATTTACTTGTTTTAAAGCACTGGCAGTCCAATGGAGTAAACCCGTTCCGCAAAAGTGGCGTGGTCCTATGATTGGCCATATTATAAAATATGTTAAGTAGATTTCTCATACCAGTCCCATGGCTGACTCGTAGTTTGTTTCACTTGCAAACTTAGGTGCCCCTTTATCTACACGGGCACCTTTGTATTCAGGTTTTAGCATGCTCTTTCTGGATAGCTGGAGCCGAAGATGGATTCCACCATTTATCTCTTTTTATGCTGTTCAGCTCCTATAGTACATATTATGTTTTGTTTTCCGCTGTAGACATTCATGTATAGCTGAACTTTATTTTGTACTAAGTATGATCCTGTATATTGTGTAACTCTGATGATTGTGTTTATCCAGTGTATTATTTGTACATTATCTGGTGTATTTATTTATTTCTGTTCTGTTGTTATCTGTTTATGTGTTATATTCCAAAGATTACCGTAGCCACAGTCGTACGGGCTTTTGGGGTCATCACAAACGCTACACAAAGCTATGCTATTTAAAGCTGCGCTTAGATCATCAACCACAATGCTCTGCTTTTCAACAAAAAGCCTTGATCATTTGCATCTTGGCATGCCACATTGACAATCCATACCATACCATTGATTTCTGCCAATATATAACCTCTAAGCTCGTACGTCTTAGAGAAGGGTGTTAAACACAAAACAGATATATATTTAGCAGAGATCATATAAAGGAATACAACGTTAGACATATAATCCATTTACAAGTCTATTCTGGGTCTGAACGAAACCGAAGGCACCTCATACCTCGCATATCTGAACATTCAACAATACGTTCGGACAACTACCACTGCAACCTTCTCAAGGAAGCAACTCCAATCAAAGTCATTAGTAGTCCTCATCCATTTGATGTGAAGATCGCCGGTCTTCAACCACCATCTTCATCTTTGACTTTTAGTCATCGTAGTAATTTTTAGAATGGGTTAAACCCGGTCTTTCAGAATAACACGCGTATTTTATAATAAAAATCAAGTGCTATAAAACAACATCATACGCTACATTCCAATTCAGAATATTCTTTTAATAAGATATTCACATTATTAGGAAAAATGTTCCCATTAATTTTATCAAAGATAAATTCTTTAATTTATTCTTTTAATCCTTTCATTATCTCATTCCATTTCAATCTAATTAGGAATTCATTAAAACTCAAGTCTGTTTTAATATCCAAAATCATTACTTTACGATTCTTCAGATTTAAGGGATAAATCTTATCTTTAACTGGGTTAAAGAACAAATGCCATTTAAAAAAACATTGTTCATGATAAACCCCAAAATCATCTTCCATAAAATAAGGAATCTTCACAGAAATCAGATCAATACATAATCGATATAAATTTCTGTATCAGACTAATAATATAAATGGAATAACGGCAAAGCCTCCTAAATTCCATATATAGTAACGGTCTTCATACACAGAAGCTCATCTCGATTATTATTAAACTGAATTCCATTCAATTCCAATTTAATATATTAAATTGGAAAACTTTACCTTTGGAAAATTTTCATTAAATCTCAATGAAAGCTTTATAAATTCCAAATTATATTTCCAATGTTAATTGGGTTAAAGAACAAACGTCACTAAAAACACAGTTCATAATAAATCCAATTCACCTTTCATTTTATCCTAATTACCAAATATAATTAGAAACTCTGATAATCTTAATTAAAAGATTTATTCTTTATACGGGTTTCAAGAACAAATGTCATTTAAAACATCGTTCACGACAAACCCACAAATCCAATTTATCCTATTCAATTCCAATTAAATATCAATAATTGGAAAACTTCATTAAATCTTTTTTTAAAAATTTATTCTAGCTAATAACTAGTTCAATTCGATAAAAATATTTTTTTATCTTTTCATATATGGAATTTTTCATCCAAACTCTTTCCAAATCATTTATTATGATTTTACATAATTTTTCTATATTTTTAGTAATTTTATTATCTCTCGTACAATCGGTTTCCAATAATGGCCACCGCACTGCATCCATAGCGACCTTTTCTGAAATTGATTTGGACATAATTCCAAATCTAACTATTATATTTTGAAACGCTTGTATTCATTGGAAAGCTCTTTTTGATACGAACCCAACGATTCCTGTTTTAGAAGAATCCGACGGTCGGATCTTTCGGTACGCCAATTTGAAGTTAATGGTCGAAATTCGCGAACGGTCGCTGCGCGGCGCATTCTATTCAGGCCATTATACAAATATATATATAATATATCATCGATTTCTATTTAAATCGTATTTATAAAATATTTATAAATCCGTTTTAAAACGATTTTAACTTCATTTTTAATTTTAAATAAAAATTCAATATTCTATTTCTTTATTATACTAAAATAATAATATTTTCAAAATATTATATTTTGAAATCACTTCCCTTTTTATATTAATTTTAAAATGAAATAAATCAATCGATAAACCCGCTCGGGTTAAAATGGCGTTTGCTACTTAATCCGGCTTCACATTTCTCTTCTTCACTGAATATTATTTAAAATATTCATTATTCTAAAATATTCTTTATTTTAAAATATTCTTTATTTTAAAATATTCTTTACAGTAAAAGATATTCTGAATCGGAATGCGACTCAATCATTTACCGTACAAATTCGTCATATAGATTTCATACACTACATATGTATATAACAGTAATGATAAATAATCATTAAACAATCCATTCACATCCAGAGTGAAATTTATAACTGTGTGAGCATTAAAATAAATAGACAACACTCATCACAGACTGTCAATCCATCGATTGACATACGACTACATATTGGGACTAGTGTATGTCATCCCAACACCCGTGTGGGGTTTTCAAGCAACAAAAGTTCATCTAAATAGATTATTAGTTAATGAATTTAACCAATTCTAATGTCGAACAAAAGAATATTTTATTCGCATTACAATTCTATTTTATACATGGCAAATATAAAGAAATACTTTTATTTGTATGACATGTTTCATATTTTTAGCGATGAAATAAAAGGAAATTTTGTTTTGTCGACAATTCCTATTTCAACATAAATGAAAGTGACAATTCTGATTTCAATATAAATGGAAATGATACTTTTGTATGTCGATAATTTCCGTTTAACAAAAGTGACAATTTATGATGCCAATTCTAGAATTAACAGAAGTGACAAATTTATATCTATATAAACATTTCTAGCTACAATGTTATTTTTTTTAATCTAAACAAACATCTCTAATGAAAATGAAAATTCTATGCTCATGCAACATTTTATAAAAAAATTGTTATTTCATTCTTATACAACATTTCATACTAAAATGTTATTTTTATCCAATGCAGCATTTTATACTCTAAATGACATGTTTAATCTATTGTACATTTTAATAATAAGAATGTTATCTTCCGTTATGTAACAATTTACAACAAAATGTATATTTACCTTTTGTTTACAAACCCAACATAATATGAAAATAAAATGTCTATTTTCATTTTGTATACTAAATCTAATGTAACCTTTCTTAACAAAAATGTTATTTTAACCTTCCTCAACAAATGCTATGTTATATTTTCCAATGTCATATTTTATAACAAAAATGCTATTTTATTTCTAATACATATTTCATAACAAAAATACTATTTTATTTCCAATGCATATTTTATAACAAAAATGATTATCTTTTCTAATGATACAATTTTAACAAAAATGATTATCTTTTCTAATATAATACTTCATACAACAAAAATGGTATTTTTAAAATGCTAACATTTTATACAACAAAACGGAATTTTTATTTTGTTAACATTTCATAAAAATGTTATTTCTATTATGCTAACATAAAAAGGATATTTCTTTTTATCTCAAACTAACATGTTAAAATGTCCCTTTTAATAACAAAATAGGTTTAACATGTATTTCTTTTTATATCTAATTAACATATGTATTTCCTTTTATTTCAAACTAACATGTGTTAGTATTTTATTCTAATTCTCACTAACAAATGAGAATGTCACATTTTAATGCTAAAACTTGTGTTAACATGTTTTTTTTTTATATTTCTATCTAATGATCATTCAATCATTTCTACATGCACTTTTAAATAAAATGACATTAATATTCTAAACTTGCATTTATAAACAAAATGACATTTTATATTCTAATATAGCATTTATAAATAAAATGACATTTTGTTCTAATTAAACATTTTTAACTAAAATGACTGTTTTAATTACATAACAATCTTCTAACAAAAATGACAAATTTTGATGACATAACATTTTTCTATATGAAATGACAAATCTTGTTAGCATAACATTTTCTATGTGAAATGACATGATTCTGATATATTTCTAATACATTGAAATATTTTTATAGAATGATAATTCTAATAAATAACATTTTCTAATCAATGACAATTTCTTATAAGTGACAATTTCTAATCAATGACAATTTATTATAAATGACAATTTGTAACGACCCAGAAAATCTGAACCAATTTAAAAATTTTAAATTGGCTAAAATAATGGATTTTAAATGTTTGAAGTAAATATTTTAAACCATGGCAATGAAAAGTGAGTTTGAATCGACAATTGAAAACGAATATAATTAATTCTAATTATAAACAAGGCTTGAAAAGGCGCTGCAGTTTCGAAAATTGAATTCAAACTTTGTTGGATTGTACCGGGTGCAAAACAAAACGGATTTTAGCGAAACCAAAAATATTTAAATCTGTTAGTGAATACCTTTCTAACGAATCTGAAAAATCGAATTTTCATAGCGGAAAGCAAAAGTTATGGCCGAATGAATTTTCAGAAAGGTCGCTATGGAATTTATATAGCCCGTGAAAATGGCCATTTTGCATATGACCTCGGAATTCGACGAAACCACTTTTGTTGGATCCGGGATGTGAAGTTATTGCTAGGTTTCAAATTTCATAATTTTTGAAGCTAGTATGTGAGCGTGGCAAAGGGAAATGTGTTTTGGTCAATTACAGTTAAATTGGATCGACCAGAAATGGGCCTTTTTGCAAACGATCTCAGAATTCGACGAAACTAGTTTTGTTGAGACCGTGTCGCCAAAACATAGCTAGATTTATTTTTCTGGAATTTTTCGAATCAGTTTGTGGCCCTGGCAAATTGAAATGTACGTTCAAATTAAATATTGAATGTTTTATATTTTAATTTGAAGGAAAACTGACTGAAACATTTGAATGGGCCTTTGAAACATATCCCATTGTGTTCAGAATGGGGGTAAAACGCTAGGGACGACAGTCGTTGGGTTTGGATTGGGGTTCGTGTGGGAAAGGGGTATTTTAGAGAATTTAAAAATTATAAAATAAAAAAAATCTGATTGGCCCATTCCCATTCTCTCTCCCCGACATTCTCTCTCCCTCTCCACGATTAAAGGCGGATAACCATTCGAAACTTCCTCCTCCGATTCCGGCCGCCACGCTCACCAAAACCACCCCCTCCTTTGGAACTTTTTGTAGAACCCAACGCCAGCTTCAAATCCATATAGGTTACGCCCCCTGTTGTTGCGCCGTCAGTGAGAATCTCGCCTAGGAACGAACATATTTCGTCGACCCGAAGCTCCGTCGATCTGAGCTTGAGTTGGACGCGAGGGGGGTCTTTTGGAAGAACGTTCGAAGATCTACGACATGTAAGCACCCGATCGTCCTATCGCTTCCCGGATTTGCGGAAAATTGGCGACCTAGTTTTGAACATTCAAACGAGGTATACGACTTGTTTACTTTCAACTGATTTTCACACTTTAAAGCGTTGCAAACTTCGAAAAATCATATCTTTTTCATTCGTTAACGAAATTCAATGAAACAGGAAACATCATGACCGTGTGGACGCCTTCTATATTCTAGAAGAGACCGCATATTTTTCTGAGCCTTCTGCTATTTTTGGTGGAGTGGAACCCAATGTGAGATTTCTAATTTATAAACAATATGGAAAACGACGATGTATAAATTATACATTCGATGTATGAGTTATATAAGCGTTCTACACCTCATGTGTAACGACCCAGGATTTTGGGGCCAAGTTAAAATTTATTTTTAAGTGATTTTAAATGAGTTTTGATATTTAAAATAATCTATTTTAAATAATAAGGATCACAAATTTGGTTCAAATCGAAGTTAGAATGAATAAATTAATTTTAAATATAAAAAGAGCTAGAAATGGCGCGGTAGTTTGAAAAGTCAAACTTGAACTTTGACTAACCATACAGGATGCAAAATTTAACGGATTTTAGTAAAACCAAAAATATTAGAATCTATTTAAAAATATCTTTCCAACGAATCCGAAAAATCGAAATTTCATAGCGGAAATCAAAAGTTATGGCTAATTCAATTTTTAGAAAGGTCGGTGGGTAATTTGCATAGGACAAAAATGCTACTTTTCACATATGTAGGAATTTGAACTCGAAACCACTTCCATTGGTTTCAGAATGACGTTTCTGCATTGAAAAACAGTAAACACTTATATGTTTCGAGTTTCAGAAAATATTTGTTTAAAAATGTATTTTTAATATTAAAAATATTCGCCTTGAAAATAGCCATTTTTCAAAAAGTCTCAGAATCGAACGAAATAAATTTTGTTGGGTTCGTATCATCAAAACAAAGCTAAAAATGATTTTTTGGTAATTTTTAGAATTAATATATAATTATAATTGATTTTTCAGTGTAAACGGGTAAATTTTTGACTTTAAAAATTCATTAAAAATTCAAACGGGCTCAGAATTAAACGAAATTAATTTTCATAGGTCCACAGCATCAAAACATAGCTAAATATATTTTTCGAGAATTTTTGAAGTTAATTTGAGACCTGGGTGAATTTCTGCGTACGTTTGAATTTAAAATAATGATTTATATTTAAAACTGAAAAACGAAGGCCAAGACGATCTCGTGGGCTGATGAAACATATCCAGATGAGTTCGGAACGGGGGCTAAATGGTATGAACGACAGTAAGCAGGCTTGAATCGGAGTTCGGGCCAAAACGGGCTTAAGCGGGCCAATTAAATAATGATTAGTTTAACCTAATATTTTAATATAAAAACACTATTCACGTCCATCTTCTTCCTCTTTGCTGAGCCGCACAAACCCATCATGGCTGAAAACTTCAAACCCTCATAACTCCTTCATTTCTCAACGAAAATTTGCGTGTGAGTACACGTTTCGAAGCTCTCGCCGAGCTCTTCGATCTCCGACAAGTCCCGTCCCTTTCCGTCGCCTGTGCCGCCCGCCCCGAGCCCGAGAAGGTCCGCCGGTCGCAGCCACGCCGGGCCCACCACGTTCGACCGAGCTCCACCCCCTTCTGGCCGTGCAAAGATCTCTCCAAGGCGGTCATTCTCCAAAAAACCGCACCCAAAACCGTTCAGTAAATCAAAAGTTATCGCGATTTGAAGTTTTGAACAAATTCTGAAATTGAGGTATGCTTCAGATTTTGTCACGCTTTTAAGCGTGGCAGAAGCAGTTGTTAAAAGTCTGTTTGATTTAAAACATCAATAACTTATGCATATGAACACCGATTCTGAAAATTTCAGATCCGATGGAACCGTGACTTCGAATACAACTTTAATACAGAGCAATTGGGAACAAACTCTAATCTAATTGAGGTGAGAATCCTATTTATTTTATTTAAGTAATTATGTTTTAATTATGGATGTTCGCATTCATAATCATATATGTATGTGAATCTGCTATGATATAAACTGTATGTGAATCTGCTATGACTTAATCTGTATGCGTATGCTAGGACAAAACCCACTGTATGTTGAGATGTTACAATATAAAATTAAATATATTAAAATCGTTCATGTATGTTGTGTGACATGTTTATATGTTAAAATTTAATATATCAAAATTGTTCATTGTATATTATATTAACATTTTTATATATTAAAAATGGAAAATGTTGGAAATGTTCATCGTAGGATAAAAGTGACATTTTTGTCAATATAAAAAAAAAAAAAAAAAAAGAAATTGTTCATGTATGTTGTAAAATGAACACCGTATGTAAATTGACACTTTTGTCAATATCTAAATAAGAAAATTAGCACCGTATGTTGAATGAACAAATTTGTGTTATAATAGAATACAAGCACCGTATGTTGAATGAACAAATTTGTGTTATAATAGAATACAAGCACCGTATGTTGAATGAACAAATTTGTGTATTTATAAAATAAGAAAGCGCTATATGTTAAAGAATTATATTTTGTGTCATTAACAAAATAGAATTTGTCGCTATGTTAAAGAATTATATTTTGTGTCATTAACAAAATAGAATTTGTCGCTATGTTAAAGAATTATATTTTGTGTCATTAACAAAATAGAATTTGTCGCTATGTTAAAGAATTATATTTTGTGTCATTAACAAAATAGAATTTGTCGCTATGTTAAAGAATTATATTTTGTGTCATTAACAAAATAGAATTTGTCGCTATATGAAACGAACCATTTTTTGTTCGTTAATAAAAATAGAGTTAGTCGCTATATGTAATGAATATATTTTGTTCATTAGTAACAATAAGCAAGCACCGTATGTTGAATGAATATATTTTGTTCATTAGTAACAATAAGCAAGCACCGTATGTTGAATGAATATATTTTGTTCATTAGTAACAATAAGCAAGCACCGTATGTTGAATGAATATATTTTGTTCATTAGTAACAATAAGCAAGCACCGTATGTTGAATGAATATATTTTGTTCATTATCAAAAGAAGAAAGCATCGTATGTTAATGAACTATATTTTGTTCACTATTAAAAATAAAAATAGCATAGTATGTTAATGAACTATATTTTGTCCATTATATAAAATAGAAGATGGCACTATATAAAAATAGCATATTTGCCATGTTACAAAATAGAAATAGAAATGCATTGTATGAATATAATATTTTGACATGTTAGAGAAATATAAATGCATTGTATGAATATTATTTTGTCATGTTAAAAAATAGATAAATGCATTGTATGAATATTATTTTGTCATGTTAGAAAAATAGATAAATGCATTGTATGAATATAATATTTTGACATGTTAGAGAAGTATAAATGCATTGTATGAATATAATATTTTGACATGTTAGAGAAATATAAATGCATTGTATGAATATTATTTTGTCATGTTAGAAAAATAGATAAATGCATTGTATGAATATTATTTTGTCATGTTAGAGAAATAGAAATGCATTGTATGAATATAATATTTTGACATGTTAGAGAAATATAAATGCATTGTATGAATATTATTTTGTCATGTTAGAAAAATAGATAAATGCATTGTATGAATATAATATTTTGACATGTTAGAGAAGTATAAATGCATTGTATGAATATAATATTTTGTCATGTTAGAGAAATAGAAATGCATTGTATGAAACTATTATTTTGTTACGTTAGAAAATAATAAATGCATTGTAGGTAAAAGAATATTTTTGTTATGTTAAAATAAGACATGCATTGTATGAAAAATAATATTTTGTCATGTCAACAATATAGAAAATGCATGTCATGTAAATATACATTATTTATAATGTTTATTAAAAGAGAATTTGTATTGTAAGATAATAAGCATTATTTATAATATAAATAAAAAAGAGAATTCACCCCGTAGAAAGAATTAACATTTATTTTATGATAAATAAGAGAAATGAAACTATATGCAAGAATTAACATTATTTTTAATGTTAAATAAAAAGAAATGAAATGGAGGAAAAGATTTACATTATTTATAATGTATAAAGAGAGTTTACACCATGGAAAAATGTTCATTGTTCATAATGAAATAGGAAAAGAAATAATGGGAATGAAGTTTTATAATTTACATTTTTAAATGTGAATTATAAAGTATAAAATGAAAATAAAATAAAAAAGAACAATTCACCGCCTAATTATGAAATACATTTTCTTGTAAGTTAAAGAAGTTAAAAGATAAAGAAAAGGCAGATGTAAGTAAGGACGATGAGTTAAACGAGCTATATATATATATATATATATATATATATATATATATATATATATATATATATAATTATAATATAACGAATCGAGCGCAGTAGTTCGCGTTTTGAAATCGAACCTTTAAACGAATATACCGGAAGATCCGACCGTCGGATTTTCCCAAAACTGAAACCGTTAGGACCGTCGTGGAAAAATCTTTCCGACGATATAAGCTACGCTAAAATCCAACGGTTAGATTTTGAGGAAAGTGAAAAACAAAATTGGTTGAAAACAGCGCCAAGGTTGCCCTTGACCTGAAGCGTCGTTAAATAAGGAATTAATTATATTAAAATAATTAAGGCAAGAATTAATCGTTATTAAATAAAATAACGATATGAAATATGTTTTTCTCAAAATATATGAATGCGAGATTATTTGGGAAGTCCGGGTTAATCCCATTCCAAATGATCATACGATTTCAAGAATTCAAGTATGAAGACGGCGTATGAAGACCGTAAATCTCCCCTCGAATGGACAACGATCAAGACTCTGAGTTGGTTTGATCCCAATTCAAGGGTCGGGATAATTGCCCAAACGTACGTGTTGATTTCACGGGTTTGACCCTAGTTCAGACCTAGAGCATGGGTATAAATGGATAGTGTGTCTGACATCGTACCCCACAAAATATTATGTTGTTGATATTCAGTTAATATATAAACGTTTGGTGGTAGAGAATTTATTCTCTACTTAACACCCGTTTATATAGTGACGGAAGATCAATAGTACGGTATGGAGTGACGGTGTGACATACTAAGATGCAATGATCAGGGTTTCTTGTTGAAAAGCAGAACCTTGTGGTATGAAGAACATGACTTCACGAGCCTCACAAACCGGTAGAGTCTAAAAAGGGGGAAGGGAACGCAGGGAAAGTAGCACGTTTCTTTCTAGTTAGTAGTCATTTTACTTTTGGAGGATGATGAAATGAGGCGCCTCGGATAGGTCCTATAGGACCGGGGAACGTGTGCTTAGGAATTGCCAATCCTCTAAGCTGTATGTGAGGACCGGCCCTGCAGGATCCAAGGGTTAACTGCGGGTAATCCTGAGACGTTAACTAGAGCGTCTCGAATCGGTAAGGAGTCCTCCCTAGCCTGGACTCATGATGGAAACCCAAATTTCCAATACGACCCCGACGGATTTGATTGTATTACTAGTATTGGAGGCATAATATATGGTACCTATGCTTCCTAGGATTAATACCTTGCTTTGAATTGTTTTAAAACATATACACCCTAATAATAGTATTAGTTACGTATTTGGCGTATTTAGCATGTTTGACCACCATAAGGTAAAACTCTATCCTCTTGGTGTGCGTTGCATTGTGTGATGGGACCTGAGTCTTATGGTGGTTCCATTTTTCAAAAGACATTGCGTTGTTGACGACTTATTTAATCATTTATTATGACACTTTAAATTATGCACGGCAATCCATTGGTACAACCCGTTCCGCGTTAGCGGCGTGGTCTTTGGATTTGCCTTATTAGTATAAGTTATTTAAGAATTCTCACACCAGTCCCACGACTGACCCATAGTTTGTTTCACCTTTTTGCAAACTTGGGTGCCCTCTCTTCTACACGGGCAGCCAAGTAGACAGGTTCATTCTTTGCTTGGAGCTTTTCTTTGTAGCTGCTTATTTTCTCTCTCTTGGATTCTGCTTGGGAGAAGAGGTGATGACTTGGAGCTTGAAGACTTTTTTGTTTCTATTGGCATCTATTCTTTTCTTTTTAGACATCAAACTTATTTCTTTTCTGCAAACTTGTTGTAATAACTTAGATTCTGTGACTGTGGATTTTCTGTGATTGATGACATTATATTTTTCCGCTGCTATAATGTTATTACTCTATGAATCTCCTTTGCTATATTGTATCTGTGTTCTGTTTTATTGTATTTATGTTGTATTCCAAAAATGATTTCTCCTGCTTTCACTCGTGGAAGTTTGGGGTTGTCACAGTTGGTATCAGAGCTTTGGTTTACAAAGCGGAGTACAACATATCTATAATAATTCGTTTACATAGAATCACTATATTCTATGGCGAACAGTTCATGAGATACATAATAGCCAGTCACTTTATCGTCATCTTTTCATTCATCCTTCGATCTTTTAGAATCACCTTTTCTGTTGTTTTGACTCTTCCCTTGATCGTGTATTCGAAGAAGACTAAGTGAAGTGGCGATGATCAATTGGCACATGTTTAAGAAGGAGCGAAAGGACCAACTTCTTCGGTAGAAAGCCTGATGTTATAGGCGGTACTATTTCTGTTTAAAACGTTTCAACATTCTCTGTGTTTATTCTTCCTCTTCTCCTCTTTTATTTTCTTTTTCCTTTTCGAGGACGAAAAGTTTTTAAGTGGGGGAGACTGTAACGACCCAGGATTTTGGGGCCAAGTTAAAATTTATTTTTAAGTGATTTTAAATGAGTTTTGATATTTAAAATAATCTATTTTAAATAATAAGGATCACAAATTTGGTTCAAATCGAAGTTAGAATGAATAAATTAATTTTAAATATAAAAAGAGCTAGAAATGGCGCGGTAGTTTGAAAAGTCAAACTTGAACTTTGACTAACCATACAGGATGCAAAATTTAACGGATTTTAGTAAAACCAAAAATATTAGAATCTATTTAAAAATATCTTTCCAACGAATCCGAAAAATCGAAATTTCATAGCGGAAATCAAAAGTTATGGCTAATTCAATTTTTAGAAAGGTCGGTGGGTAATTTGCATAGGACAAAAATGCTACTTTTCACATATGTAGGAATTTGAACTCGAAACCACTTCCATTGGTTTCAGAATGACGTTTCTGCATTGAAAAACAGTAAACACTTATATGTTTCGAGTTTCAGAAAATATTTGTTTAAAAATGTATTTTTAATATTAAAAATATTCGCCTTGAAAATAGCCATTTTTCAAAAAGTCTCAGAATCGAACGAAATAAATTTTGTTGGGTTCGTATCATCAAAACAAAGCTAAAAATGATTTTTTGGTAATTTTTAGAATTAATATATAATTATAATTGATTTTTCAGTGTAAACGGGTAAATTTTTGACTTTAAAAATTCATTAAAAATTCAAACGGGCTCAGAATTAAACGAAATTAATTTTCATAGGTCCACAGCATCAAAACATAGCTAAATATATTTTTCGAGAATTTTTGAAGTTAATTTGAGACCTGGGTGAATTTCTGCGTACGTTTGAATTTAAAATAATGATTTATATTTAAAACTGAAAAACGAAGGCCAAGACGATCTCATGGGCTGATGAAACATATCCAGATGAGTTCGGAACGGGGGCTAAATGGTATGAACGACAGTAAGCAGGCTTGAATCGGAGTTCGGGCCAAAACGGGCTTAAGCGGGCCAATTAAATAATGATTAGTTTAACCTAATATTTTAATATAAAAACACTATTCACGTCCATCTTCTTCCTCTTTGCTGAGCCGCACAAACCCATCATGGCTGAAAACTTCAAACCCTCATAACTCCTTCATTTCTCAACGAAAATTTGCGTGTGAGTACACGTTTCGAAGCTCTCGCCGAGCTCTTCGATCTCCGACAAGTCCCGTCCCTTTCCGTCGCCTGTGCCGCCCGCCCCGAGCCCGAGAAGGTCCGTCGGTCGCAGCCACGCCGGGCCCACCACGTTCGACCGAGCTCCACCCCCTTCTGGCCGTGCAAAGATCTCTCCAAGGCGGTCATTCTCCAAAAAACCGCACCCAAAACCGTTCAGTAAATCAAAAGTTATCGCGATTTGAAGTTTTGAACAAATTCTGAAATTGAGGTATGCTTCAGATTTTGTCACGCTTTTAAGCGTGGCAGAAGCAGTTGTTAAAAGTCTGTTTGATTTAAAACATCAATAACTTATGCATATGAACACCGATTCTGAAAATTTCAGATCCGATGGAACCGTGACTTCGAATACAACTTTAATACAGAGCAATTGGGAACAAACTCTAATCTAATTGAGGTGAGAATCCTATTTATTTTATTTAAGTAATTATGTTTTAATTATGGATGTTCGCATTCATAATCATATATGTATGTGAATCTGCTATGATATAAACTGTATGTGAATCTGCTATGACTTAATCTGTATGCGTATGCTAGGACAAAACCCACTGTATGTTGAGATGTTACAATATAAAATTAAATATATTAAAATCGTTCATGTATGTTGTGTGACATGTTTATATGTTAAAATTTAATATATCAAAATTGTTCATTGTATATTATATTAACATTATTATATATTAAAAATGGAAAATGTTGGAAATGTTCATCGTAGGATAAAAGTGACATTTTTGTCAATATAAAAAAAAAAAAAAAAAAGAAATTGTTCATGTATGTTGTAAAATGAACACCGTATGTAAATTGACACTTTTGTCAATATCTAAATAAGAAAATTAGCACCGTATGTTGAATGAACAAATTTGTGTTATAATAGAATACAAGCACCGTATGTTGAATGAACAAATTTGTGTTATAATAGAATACAAGCACCGTATGTTGAATGAACAAATTTGTGTTATAATAGAATACAAGCACCGTATGTTGAATGAACAAATTTGTGTATTTATAAAATAAGAAAGCGCTATATGTTAAAGAATTATATTTTGTGTCATTAACAAAATAGAATTTGTCGCTATGTTAAAGAATTATATTTTGTGTCATTAACAAAATAGAATTTGTCGCTATGTTAAAGAATTATATTTTGTGTCATTAACAAAATAGAATTTGTCGCTATGTTAAAGAATTATATTTTGTGTCATTAACAAAATAGAATTTGTCGCTATATGAAACGAACCATTTTTTGTTCGTTAATAAAAATAGAGTTAGTCGCTATATGTAATGAATATATTTTGTTCATTAGTAACAATAAGCAAGCACCGTATGTTGAATGAATATATTTTGTTCATTAGTAACAATAAGCAAGCACCGTATGTTGAATGAATATATTTTGTTCATTAGTAACAATAAGCAAGCACCGTATGTTGAATGAATATATTTTGTTCATTAGTAACAATAAGCAAGCACCGTATGTTGAATGAATATATTTTGTTCATTATCAAAAGAAGAAAGCATCGTATGTTAATGAACTATATTTTGTTCACTATTAAAAATAAAAATAGCATAGTATGTTAATGAACTATATTTTGTCCATTATATAAAATAGAAGATGGCACTATATAAAAATAGCATATTTGCCATGTTACAAAATAGAAATAGAAATGCATTGTATGAATATAATATTTTGACATGTTAGAGAAATATAAATGCATTGTATGAATATTATTTTGTCATGTTAAAAAATAGATAAATGCATTGTATGAATATTACTTTGTCATGTTAGAAAAATAGATAAATGCATTGTATGAATATAATATTTTGACATGTTAGAGAAGTATAAATGCATTGTATGAATATAATATTTTGACATGTTAGAGAAATATAAATGCATTGTATGAATATTATTTTGTCATGTTAGAAAAATAGATAAATGCATTGTAGGAATATTATTTTGTCATGTTAGAGAAATAGAAATGCATTGTATGAATATAATATTTTGACATGTTAGAGAAATATAAATGCATTGTATGAATATTATTTTGTCATGTTAGAAAAATAGATAAATGCATTGTATGAATATAATATTTTGACATGTTAGAGAAGTATAAATGCATTGTATGAATATAATATTTTGTCATGTTAGAGAAATAGAAATGCATTGTATGAAACTATTATTTTGTTACGTTAGAAAATAATAAATGCATTGTAGGTAAAAGAATATTTTTGTTATGTTAAAATAAGACATGCATTGTATGAAAAATAATATTTTGTCATGTCAACAATATAGAAAATGCATGTCATGTAAATATACATTATTTATAATGTTTATTAAAAGAGAATTTGTATTGTAAGATAATAAGCATTATTTATAATATAAATAAAAAAGAGAATTCACCCCGTAGAAAGAATTAACATTTATTTTATGATAAATAAGAGAAATGAAACTATATGCAAGAATTAACATTATTTTTAATGTTAAATAAAAAGAAATGAAATGGAGGAAAAGATTTACATTATTTATAATGTATAAAGAGAGTTTACACCATGGAAAAATGTTCATTGTTCATAATGAAATAGGAAAAGAAATAATGGGAATGAAGTTTTATAATTTACATTTTTAAATGTGAATTATAAAGTATAAAATGAAAATAAAATAAAAAAGAACAATTCACCGCCTAATTATGAAATACATTTTCTTGTAAGTTAAAGAAGTTAAAAGATAAAGAAAAGGCAGATGTAAGTAAGGACGATGAGTTAAACGAGCTATTTATATATATATAATTATAATATAACGAATCGAGCGCAGTAGTTCGCGTTTTGAAATCGAACCTTTAAACGAATATACCGGAAGATCCGACCGTCGGATTTTCCCAAAACTGAAACCGTTAGGACCGTCGTGGAAAAATCTTTCCGACGATATAAGCTACGCTAAAATCCAACGGTTAGATTTTGAGGAAAGTGAAAAACAAAATTGGTTGAAAACAGCGCCAAGGTTGCCCTTGACCTGAAGCGTCGTTAAATAAGGAATTAATTATATTAAAATAATTAAGGCAAGAATTAATCGTTATTAAATAAAATAACGATATGAAATATGTTTTTCTCAAAATATATGAATGCGAGATTATTTGGGAAGTCCGGGTTAATCCCATTCCAAATGATCGTACGATTTCAAGAATTCAAGTATGAAGACGGCGTATGAAGACCGTAAATCTCCCCTCGAATGGACAACGATCAAGACTCTGAGTTGGTTTGATCCCAATTCAAGGGTCGGGATAATTGCCCAAACGTACGTGTTGATTTCACGGGTTTGACCCTAGTTCAGACCTAGAGCATGGGTATAAATGGATAGTGTGTCTGACATCGTACCCCACAAAATATTATGTTGTTGATATTCAGTTAATATATAAACGTTTGGTGGTAGAGAATTTATTCTCTACTTAACACCCGTTTATATAGTGACGGAAGATCAATAGTACGGTATGGAGTGACGGTGTGACATACTAAGATGCAATGATCAGGGTTTCTTGTTGAAAAGCAGAACCTTGTGGTATGAAGAACATGACTTCACGAGCCTCACAAACCGGTAGAGTCTAAAAAGGGGGAAGGGAACGCAGGGAAAGTAGCACGTTTCTTTCTAGTTAGTAGTCATTTTACTTTTGGAGGATGATGAAATGAGGCGCCTCGGATAGGTCCTATAGGACCGGGGAACGTGTGCTTAGGAATTGCCAATCCTCTAAGCTGTATGTGAGGACCGGCCCTGCAGGATCCAAGGGTTAACTGCGGGTAATCCTGAGACGTTAACTAGAGCGTCTCGAATCGGTAAGGAGTCCTCCCTAGCCTGGACTCATGATGGAAACCCAAATTTCCAATACGACCCCGACGGATTTGATTGTATTACTAGTATTGGAGGCATAATATATGGTACCTATGCTTCCTAGGATTAATACCTTGCTTTGAATTGTTTTAAAACATATACACCCTAATAATAGTATTAGTTACGTATTTGGCGTATTTAGCATGTTTGACCACCATAAGGTAAAACTCTATCCTCTTGGTGTGCGTTGCATTGTGTGATGGGACCTGAGTCTTATGGTGGTTCCATTTTTCAAAAGACATTGCGTTGTTGACGACTTATTTAATCATTTATTATGACACTTTAAATTATGCACGGCAATCCATTGGTACAACCCGTTCCGCGTTAGCGGCGTGGTCTTTGGATTTGCCTTATTAGTATAAGTTATTTAAGAATTCTCACACCAGTCCCACGACTGACCCATAGTTTGTTTCACCTTTTTGCAAACTTGGGTGCCCTCTCTTCTACACGGGCAGCCAAGTAGACAGGTTCATTCTTTGCTTGGAGCTTTTCTTTGTAGCTGCTTATTTTCTCTCTCTTGGATTCTGCTTGGGAGAAGAGGTGATGACTTGGAGCTTGAAGACTTTTTTGTTTCTATTGGCATCTATTCTTTTCTTTTTAGACATCAAACTTATTTCTTTTCTGCAAACTTGTTGTAATAACTTAGATTCTGTGACTGTGGATTTTCTGTGATTGATGACATTATATTTTTCCGCTGCTATAATGTTATTACTCTATGAATCTCCTTTGCTATATTGTATCTGTGTTCTGTTTTATTGTATTTATGTTGTATTCCAAAAATGATTTCTCCTGCTTTCACTCGTGGAAGTTTGGGGTTGTCACATCATGTATAAGCGTTGTATAAGTTGTATGTTCGATGTATAAGTTATATATGCGTTGTAAAATTTATATATATGTGTTGAAATAGAAGTGAATTGCTATATATATATATATATATATATATATATATATATATATATATACGCCCCTCATCCACAAACCATGGACGATATTTATTGGTTGTGATTGGTGTGAAAATTGATTGATAGCGAATGATTGTTTGGGATTGTTTGTGGTTGATATTGATTGATTGTGATTGAAAAATACCCATTTGTGGTTGAGAAATATTTGGTTGAAACCACATAGGATTAGTTTGTGGAAATGGAATAAATATATACATGCCGCCTGCGTGCGAACTAGATGCATGATTCCCATTGTCAAAACTGCGAGGTTTTAAGGTAGAGCGAGGAGCTGTACTAGGGACGGTCCCGGTTTTAACTACCCTACCGTTATGCTGCCAAAATTTTGAATAATATTCATGTGTTTGAATTATTTTCATTTGCTAAAACTATATTTATTCATTGTATAGAAAACCTTTATGTGTTGAATCGATATTCATTAGTTGATTAGAAATTCATGTGCTGAATGGTCTTTGTGTTTTAAATATAAAAATCACATTTTTATCTATATATAGAAACTATAGAAAACCTTCATGTGTTGAATCGATGTTCATTCGTTGAATTGAAATTCATGTGTTGAATGGTATTCCTATTTTAAAATAAATTGTTTTATAATAAAAATCCTATTTTTATCACCTATATGTACTATGTAAAATAATCCCGTTTTAAAAGAAATTGTTTTATAATAAAAATCCTATTTTTATCACTTATATAAACTATATAAAATAATAGTGTTTTGAAATGAATTATTTTACAATAAAAATCACATTTTTGATATATACGTAGGTTGTTGAAATGTAAAGTGTTAAAATTAGCCACTCGTTCAAATAAATATATATGAGTCGAAATATTCACTAATTAGCTAATGATATGATTATCGCCTATGCATGCAACATTAGAATGAATGGTGTTTTTAAACCAAATGGAACCAAATATGAAGTTGAATGGAAAATGATAAGTGATAAGAACAGTATATATGTACATGCATATTTATTGAACAGGTTATAGCAAAGGGAAACGTGGCCGTGCAGTTTGTGTTTTGAAACCGTGATTTCAAACAACTAGTGCGGTAAATCCGACCGTTGGATTTTCCCGAAACTGGAACCGTTGGATTCGCTTTGAAAAGACCTTTCTAATGATGTAAATTTTGTGAAGATCCAACGGTTAGATTTTTAGATATGTGTAATTCAAATCTAAAGAAAAACAGTGCCAGAAACGATTATATTTATATACATATATAGATAAAATTATATTTAATTGAATAACGACGCGACAGTTCGTATTTTGAAATCGAAACTTCAAACGATTGTACCGGGAGATCCGACCATCGGATTTTCCCGAAACTGGAACCGTTGGATTCGCTTTGAAACGACCTTTCTAATGATGTAAATTTTGTGAAGATCCAACGGTTAGATTTTTAGATATGTGTAATTCAAATCTGAAGAAAAACAGCGCCACGGCCGCGTTATGGCCCGAAGCGTCATTTCGAATAAATTGGCTATTTTAAAATAAATTAAAATAGCGATAAATCATTATAAAGTACCATAAACAATATGGAATGGAAATAAACTAAATTTGCTCGATTTGTTGTGGTATTTGATGGTTGAATGTGTTTGGTGTGAAAATTACCTTAAAGAACAAAATTGGTGTTGTCGAATAATTTAACCATTGAAGTAAATTGATTTGAAATTCTAAACATTCGTGAATTATTTGAAAAGGCTGAGTTAATTCTCATTTCAAATAATTGATCGAAGATTAAAAGTCGAAGATGAAGATAGTGGTCGAAGACCGGAGATCTTCACCTCGTTTGGATGGTAACTGAGGTCCTGATTGGGAGGCATCCCGAAATATGGATAATAAGTGGTGATCGTCCAGACGTACGTGGTGATCGATGGGTTTGCGAGGTATTTAGTGCCTCCGGTTTCGTTCAGACCCCGAACGGACTTGTAAATGGACTGTCTGTCTGACATTGGATTTTATTATGTGTTGATTGATCTCTGTTAAAAAAACATTTGTTTGGCGGTGAAGAATTTATTCTTTTGCTTAACGCCCTTCTCTGAGACGCATGAGCTCAAAGGTTGTATATCGATGGACATCAGTCGCACGGCATAAATTGCCTGTGTGGCATGCTAAGATGCAGTGATCAGGGCTTCTGTTGAAAAGCAAAGTCTTGTGGAGATGATCAAAGCACCGCCGGTGTGGCGTAGCTTTGTGTATAACGTAAAATCGCGAGCCTCACACCCCGGTATGAACCAGAAACGGGAGAAGGACCTCAGGGAGGTCATGCGTTTCTTTCTAGCTAGGGTGGTGTCATTGACCTACCACCCCTGACATTTATATACTTTTCACCTATGTGGTTGTTGCTGTTGCGAGACGCCTCGGTTAGATCGGACGATCCGGGTCCGATGGAGTCATTCGTTGGCTCATTTACACCCCAAAGGGTGGGGAAACGCAGTGTTCAGGAATTTTAATCCACATCGGTGGACCGGCCCTGACGATCCAAGGGTCGCTCGAGCTCTGATCCTGTGGCTCGGGCTAGGGAGTCGCGAATGCGGTAAGGACTATCTTTTGCCTTGGTTCATGACGGAAATCCAATTTCCAAATACGACATCGTGTGGTTTTGATTGTATATATATTTGGCGACATAGTGGCATGGGACGCTCATGTCGTCTATGATTGATAGTTATGATTTGAAATTGTTTTCGAAACATATAAACACTAGTAATAATATCAAATGCCTTTGTTTTATTCGTATCAAGCATATTTTGGCCGTTATAAGGTAAAAACTCTATCCTCCGGTTTGCGTTGCATTGTGTGATGGGTACTGAGTCTTATAATGGCTTCATTTTTACAAAAAGCATAGCGATGTTTAAAAGAAAGATTTGTTTTAAAGCACTGGCAATCCAATGGAGTAAACCCGTTCCACGAAAGTGGCGTGGTCCTGTGATTACCAAATTATATATGTGTTGAGTAGATTTCTCATACTAGTCCCATGACTGACTCATAGTTTGTTGCACTTTCAAACTCGGGTGCCCCTTTTTCTACATGGGCAGCCTTGTATTTAGGTTTAGCAGGCTTTATCTGGATAGCTGGACCTGAAGATGGATTGTATCATTTATCTCTTTTTATGCTGTTCAGCTCCTATTGTACATATTATGTTTGTTTTCCGCTGTAGACATTTATGTATAGCTGAACTGTATTTTTACTAAGTAAGATCCTGTATACTGTGTAACTCTGATGATTACTTTTATCCAGTATATTCTATTGTTCATTATCTGGTGTATTTATTTAATTTTGTTCTGCTATTATCTGTTTCTATGTTATATTCCACGGATTACCTTTGCCACCGTCAGTACGGGGTTTGGGGTTGTCTCAACGTGGTATCAAAGCTTTGGTTAAGCTTAGTTAGGGAATATAACATTTGAACGAACTCGTCAGAAATAGAACCAGTAGTGTTCTAGGAAGGGTAACTCTATACAGATAGGATCGGCAATATCCTAGTATGAGTAAAGTAGAATGAAATTACACCCCAGTAGACACATTTACGTTGAAGTATTTGTCTCTATGTTTGAAAATTATCTTTTCTGTGACCTGACACTTGATCTGCTATTGCAGAAGTACTAGAAAATGAGTGCCAGAAACAAGAGAAATGCAGAACCCGATCTAGAGGCTCTATTAAAGAGATATCGAAATCTGAACGGAGCACAGTTCTCGGGCAATGAATCTATAATTCAAACTCAGGCTTGGATGAGCTCTATCGAAAGAATTTTTGAGCGTATCCAGCTGAGAGATGACCAGAAACGGTTAGTAGCATCTTAGGCGCTCAAAGAAGAAGCTTTAATCTGGTGGGAAACAATCATCAAAGATAATCCACAAGGTGATATCACCTGGGACAGATTCAAAGTGATTTTCCTAGAAAGATTTACTCCTCCTGAAGCGACGGAGCGATTATGTGATGAAGTTTCTTATCTAATGCAAGGTGATATGACCATCCCAGAATATCATAAGAAATTCAACGAACTTGCTCACTTTGCTCCTCATCTGATTAAAGATCCAAAGAGGAAAAATCTGAGATTTATTCATGGCCTGCAAAGGAGATATCAGAATAGTGTAATGAGGAATGTAAAACTTCCGTTCTTTGAAATGATATACATGGCTTATCAGTATGAAGATCTCCATAAGAAAGGAATGTTACGCGACGAAGAAGAAGTTAGTTCTAGTGACAAAGCAGAGTCGGAAACTGATATTCCTGAAGCTAGTATGACGTCTGAGATCCATAAGAAGCCCAGTGCCAAGAGAAAAAGGGCTGAATCTGGGAAAGAACCGATAACGACCGCCGTATGCAATAACTGCAATAGGCAAGGACACCTTTCGGTAAGTTGCAGATCTCTCAAGAAACGAGAAAAGGATGGATCTAAATCCGGTAAGAAGTTTCAAGAGATTAGAAAGTGCAGTCAATGCCAGCAGACCGGGCATCTCTCAAAGGCTTGCCCGCTTTTCAGAAAGCCTGAAATAGTTCAAGTGAATGAAGTAGCAGAGACTTCCGAGCCCTCAGCTAGTCAAGAAAGGGCTGATGTTTTAGAAGGAACGCTTACTGTCAAAAACATTCCAGTTAAAGTACTGTTTGACACAGGCGCGTCACGAAGCTTCATTGCAAAGGATGCAGCTAAGAAACTAGATTTGAATTTGAAAAAGCTCAAGGAACCAATGATGTCCAGAATCCGGTTGGGGGTTCCATTGATCTCAGTTGGGTTTGTGGAGTGTCGGTTTCTTTCTCTCGTTATCGGTTTCCCACCATCGCCGTCGTCATGAATTTTAAAGAGTTTGATCTTATCTTGGGGTTAGACTGGTTGACCAAATATGAAGCTGAAGTTAAAGCCGACAGAGTCGTAAAGGCGAAGATTAAATCAGGTGATTATATAACCATTCCCTGTGAAGGTCAGAATGCTAATAGAAAAGACTTCTGGGCAGCTTTGAATGTTTCTCCAACCCAAATAGAAAATGTCCCTGAAGTTGCAGAGAATATTCCCAACCTCATCAAAGATATTCCTGTCGTCAAGAATTATGCGGGTGTGTTTGAGGAAGTTGTTCGCTTACCTCCGCAGAGAGAAATAGATTTCAAAATTGCTTTGATTCCTAATGCAAGGCCGGTAGTTCTTGCTATTCGAAGAATGTCCTTGAAAGAGAAGGAGAAATTAGACAATCAAACATGACAGCTAGTATGGAAAGGTCTGATCAGGCCTAGTTTCTCAGATTGCGGTGCAGCAGTGGTGTTTGTCCCAAAATCTGACGGTACTCTACGGCTATGTGTGGATTATCGTGATTTGAACAAGCAGACCATAAAGAACAAATATCCATTGCCGCGGATTGATGATTTGTTGGATCGATTAAATGGAGCACAAGTATTTTCACGAATGGATCTAGCTACAGGCTTCCATCAACTTTGAAATGCCGAAGAGTGTGTTCCAATGACAGCATTCAGAGGTCCTGACTTATTCTACGAGTGGTTAGTAATGTCGTTCGGCTTATGTAATGCTCCCGCTTACTTCATTGATCTGATGAACAGAGTATTCAGAGGAGTATTGAATAAATTTGTTCTGGTTTTTATTGACGATATTCTAATCTTCTCTAAATCAAAGGCCGAAGATGAAAAGTATCTGGAACAGGTTCTAGAAATCCTCAGAAGGAATGTATTGAAAGCAAAGTTTTCCAAATGTATATTCTGGCAAGATGAAGTGAAATTTCTGGGCCACGTTGTATCAAAAGAAGGAATTACTGTGGATCTAAGTAAAATCACAGCTATTCAGAATTGGAAACAGCCCAATACCCCCACTGAAGTCCGTAGTTTTCTCGGATTGGCTAGCTATTACCAGAAGTTCGTCAAAAACTTTTCGAAAATATCTGGCCACTTAACGAAGCTTACAAAGAAGCACTCTAAATTCAAATGGATTCCAGAAAGCGAGGAGGCTTTCGAAGAACTAAAGTTAAGACTAACCACAGCTCCAGTGTTAACCATCATCGATGGCAACCGGGATTTGAAAGTCCGGACTGATGCTTCTAGAGAAGGCCTTGGCGCAGTGTTAATGCAAAGGGGTCAAGTGATTGCTTATGCTAGCCGTCAGTTGAAGCCACATGAAAAGAACTACGTAACTCATGATCTTGAGTTATTGGCTATAGTATTCGCTTTTAAAATCTGGAGACACTATCTGTTGGGTGAGAGATTTGAACTGTTTACAGATCATCAGTCGTTAAAGTATCTGTTCACCCAGAAAGACCTGAATCTGAGACAGCAATGTTGGCTAGAGTTCCTTGCAGCATATGATTTTGAGATTCTATACACTCCAGGGAAAGCCAATGTCGTGGCCGATGCGTTAAGCCGAAAGAATGAAATGATCGCCAGTTTCATCATTACGACTTCATTGATTGACATGATATCGGCTCTCCAAGAAGACGACCAATTCATCAAAGGAATGAGTCAGCGAATTCGTGAAGGCAATGCTTCGGATTTCCAGCTCGACAGCGAAGGGATTCTGAGGTTAGAAGGGCGAATTTGTGTTCCAGAAATTCCTGAACTAAGAAGGGATGTGCTTAATGAATGCCACAAATCTAAGCTCAGTATCCATCCGCGTGTGAATAAAATGTATAACGATATCAAGCGCACATTCTGGTGGAAGTCATTAAAGAGAGACATCTCGATATATGTTAGTCGATGCCCTACTTGCCAGCTAGTCAAAAGTGACCAACAGAAACTTGCTGGATTGTTACAACCACTAGAAGTTCCTGGTTGGAAGTGGGAACATATTTCTATGGATTTCATTGATGGTCTGCCCAGAACCAGAAAAGGGAATGACAGTATTTGGGTGATCATAGATCGCTTCACGAAGACCGCCCACTTTATACCTGTCAGATCAAGCAGAACTGCTCAGAGTCTGGCGCAGATATACTTCAGGGAAATAGTTAGACTACATGGAGTGCCGCTCAGTATAGTCAGTGATAGAGATACAATATTCACTAGCAAATTCTGGGAAGCATTTCAAGTCGAGCTGGGAACGAAGTTGAACTTGAGCACCGCTTATCATCCTCAGACAGACGGTCAGACTGAGAGGGTGAATCGTATTTTAGAAGACCTATTGCGGGCTTGTGTTATAGATTTCGGTGGATCATGGGAAGACCATCTGCATTTGGCTGAATTCTCATATAACAACAGCTACCAGGCAAGTCTGACAATGTCGCCATTCGAAGCATTGTATGGTAGACCGTGCCAATCCCCTGCTTGTTGGGTCGAACCAGGAAATAGACTTGTGTTGGGTCCTGATATAATTCGAGAAGTTGCCGACAAAGTCGATTTTATTAAGAAGCGATTATTGGCCGCTCAAAGCCGACAAAAGAGCTATGCCGATAGAAGAAGAAGAGATATATCCTTTGCTGTTGGCGACTATGTATATTTGAAAGTATCGCCGATGAGAGGAGTTATCCGGTTCGGTAAAACTGGAAAGTTAGCGCCCAAATTTATTGGTCCGTTTCCTATTCTGGAACGGATCAGAACTCTCGCTTATAGGGTTAAATTGCCTGATTGGTTGCCTGGAGTTCATGATGTATTTCATATATCTCAACTTCGAAAGCACGTTCATGATCCAGACTTGATCGTGGAAGAAGAAGCTCAACAGGATATTGAAATTACTCCAGAATTAGCCGTGAGACGTGAGCCGCTAAAGATTATCGGCAAAGAAACCAAAGAGCTGAGGGACAAGAAGGTTCACTTAGTAAAAGTGCAGTGGAGTGGAGATCCACGAGATTGTACTTGGGAAACTAAGGAGAGCATTCAGAAGGCTTATCCTAGGTGCCGAGTGGATATCTCTGATTGACTCTGGTGCAAGGTACATTTACCCTACTTTGCATTACCATTTAATTCTCTACTCTGTTGTTATTTTCTTCCATGGATGTGCACTTTTAAATTCTATAGTCTGAATGATTTTAAAAGGAGTATAAAAATTGATTAGTATATTTTTGAAAGGTTGAAAGCAATTGGATTGGTTGTTGTGTTGTGTGATTGTAAATTTATCAAACCACTTTCGACTTTGTTCCTTTTCGGGGACGAAAAGTTTTAAGTGGGGGAGATTGTAACGACCCAGAAAATCTGAACCAATTTAAAAAAATTCATTGGCTAAAATAATGGATTTTAAATGTTTAAAGTAAATATTTTAAACCATGGCAATGAAAAGTGAGTTTGAATCGACAATTGAAAACGAATATAATTAATTCTAATTATAAACAAGGCTTGAAAAGGCGCTGCAGTTTCAAAATTTGAATTCAAACTTTGTCGGACTGTACCGGGTGCAAAAAAAAATGGATTTTAGCGAAACCAAAAATATTTAAATCTGTTATTGAATACCTTTCTAACGAATCTGAAAAATCGAATTTTCATAGCGAAAAGCAAAAGTTATGGACGAATGAATTTTCAAAAAGGTCGCTATGGAATTTATATAGCCCGTGAAAATGGCCATTTTGCATATGACCTCGGAATTCGACGAAACCACTTTTGTTGGATCCGGGATGTGAAGTTATTGCTAGGTTTCAAATTTCATAATTTTTGAAGCTAGTATGTGAGCGTGGCAAAGGGAAATGTGTTTTGGTCAATTACAGTTAAATTGGATCGACCAGAAATGGGCCTTTTTGCAAACGATCTCAGAATTCGACGAAACTAGTTTTGTTGAGACCGTGTCGTCAAAACATAGCCTGATTTATTTTTCTGGAATTTTTCGAATCAGTTTGTGGCCCTGGCAAATTGAAATGTACGTTCAAATTAAATATTGAATGTTTTATATTTTAATTTGAAAGAAAACTGACTGAAACATTCGAATGGGCCTTCGAAACATATCCCATTGTGTTCAGAATGGGGGTAAAACGCTAGGGACGATAGTCGTTGGGTTTGGATTGGGGTTCGTGTGGGAAAGGGGTATTTTATAGAATTTAAAAATTATATAAAAAAAATCTGATTGGCCCATTCCCATTCTCTCTCCCCGACATTCTCTCTCCCTCTCCACGATTAAAGGAGGATAACCATTCGAAACTTCCTCCTCCGATTCCGGCCGCCACGCTCACCAAAACACCCCCTCCTTTGGAACTTTTTGAAGAACCCAATGCCAGCTTCAAATCCATATAGGTTACGCCCCCTGTTATTGCGCCGTCAGTGAGAATCTCGCCCAGGAACGAACGTCGTTCGTCGACCCGAAGCTCCGTCGATCTGAGCTCGAGTTGGACGCGAGGGGGGTCTTCGGGAAGCACGTTCGAATCTCTACGACATGGAAGCACCCGAACGTCCTATCGCTTCCCGGATTTGCTGAAAATTGGCGACCTAGTTTTGAACATTCAAACGAGGTATACGGCTTGTTTATTTTCAACTGATTTTCACACTTTAAAGCGTTGCAAACTTCGAAAAATCATATCTTTTTCATTCGCTAACGAAATTCGATGAAACAGGAAACATCATGACCGTGTGGACGCCGTCTATATTCTAGAAGAGACCGCATATTTTTCTGAGCCTTCTGCTATTTTTGGTGGAGTGGAACCCAATGTGAGATTTCTAATTTATAAAAAATATGGAAAACGACGATGTATAAATTATATATTCGATGTATGAGTTATATATGCGTTGTACACCTCATGTATAAACGTTGTATAAGTTGTATGTTTGATGTATAAGTTATATATGCGTTGTAAAATTTATATATATGTGTTGAAATAGAAGTGAATTGCTATATATATATATATATATATATATATATATATATACGCCCCTCGTCCACAAACCATGGACGATATTTATTGGTTGTGATTGGTGTGAAAATTGATTGATAGCGAATGATTGTTTGGGATTGTTTGTGGTTGATATTGATTGATTGTGGTTGAAAAATACCCATTTGTGGTTGAGAAATATTTGGTTGAAACCACATAGGATTAGTTTGTGGAAATGGAATAAATATATACATGCCGCCTGCATGCGAACTAGATGCATGATTCCCATTGTCAAAACCGCGAGGTTTTAAGGTAGAGCGAGGAGTCGTACTAGGGACGGTCCCGGTTTTAACTACCCTGCCGTTATGCTGCCGAAATTTTGAATAATATTCATGTGTTTGAATTATTTTCATTTTCTAAAACTATATTTATTCGTTGTATAGAAAACCTTCATGTGTTGAATCGATATTCATTCGTTGATTAGAAATTCATGTGTTGAATGTTCTTCATGTTTTAATTATAAAAATCACATTTTTATCTATATATAGAAACTATATAACCCCTTCATGTGTTGAATCGATATTCATTCGTTGAATTGAAATTCATGTGTTGAATGGTATTCCTATTTTGAAATAAATTGTTTTATAATAAAAATCCTATTTGTATCACCTATATGTACTATGTAAAATAATCCCGTTTTAAAAGAAATTGTTTTATAATAAAAATCCTATTTTTATCACTTATATAAACTATATAAAATAATAGTGTTTTGAAATGATTTTTTTTACAATAAAAATCACATTTTTGATATATACGTAGGTTGTTGAAATGTGAAGTGTTAAAAATAGCCACTCGTTCAAATAAATATATATGAGTCGAAATATTCAATAATTTGCTAATGATATGATTCTCGCCTATGCATGCAACATTAGAATGAATGGTGTTTTCAAACCAAATGGAACCAAATATGAAGTTGAATGGAAAATGATAAGCAATAAGAACAGTATATATGTACATGCATATTTATTGAATAGGTTATAGCAAAGTGGCTAAAGAAGAGGAATAAAATTTTGTGCCCGACAAATAGGTACACATTTACTGTTTTGTTTGGGTGATGGATTTTATGAGCCTGTTGGCTAGCCGCTTGGCTTTTTCTTTTTCTTTTCGGCATGAGACGCCCGTGTGGCTATTTGGGAATTTTCCCAGCCCCTCCCGTACAAAGGAGGTTATGGCGAAATTTTCCGAAATTTAAAGGCGTTAGTGAAATATTTGAAGTGAAAACGATATAGGAATTTTTGAATGAACTATATTTATATAATTATATAAATATAAATTAAATTAAAACGAAACGTGGCCATGCAGTTTGTGTTTTGAAACCGTGATTTCAAACAACTAGTGCGGTAAATCCGACCATTGGATTTTCCCGAAACTGGAACCGTTGGATTCGCTTTGAAAAGACCTTTCCAATGATGTAAATTTTGTGAAGATCCAACAATTAGATTTTTAGATCTGTGTAATTCAAATCTAAAGAAAAACAGCGCCAGAAACGATTATATTTATATATATATATATAATTATATTTAATCGAATAACGACGCGGTAGTTCGTATTTTGAAATCGAAACTTCAAACGATTGTACCGGGAGATCCGACCGTCGGATTTTCCTAAAACTAGAACCGTTGGATTCACTTTGAAAAGACCTTTCTAATGATGTAAATTTTGTGAAGATCCAACGGTTAGATTTTTAGATATGTGTAATTCAAATATGAAGAAAAACAGCGCCACGGCCGCGTTATGGCCCGAAGCGTCGTTTTGAATAAATTGGCTATTTTAAAATAAATTAAAATAGCAATAAATCAGTATAAAGTACCATAAACAATATGGAATGGAAATAAACTAAATTTGCTCGATTTGTTGTGGTATTTGATGGTTGAATGTGTTTGGTGTGAAAATTACCTTAAAGAACAAAATTGGTGTTGTCGAATAATTTAACCATTGAAGTAAATTGATTTGAAATTCTAAACATTCGTGAATTATTTGAAAAGGCCGAGTTAATTCTCATTTCAAATAATTGACCGACGATTAAAAGTCGAAGATGAAGACGGTGGTCGAAGACCGGAGATCTTCACCTCGTTTGGATGGTAACCGAGGTCCTGATTGGGAGGCATCCCGAAATATGGATAATAAGTGGTGATCGTCCAGACGTACGTGGTGATCGATGGGTTTGCGAGGTATTTAGTGCCTCCGGTTTCGTTCAGACCCCGAACGGACTTGTAAATGGACTGTGTGTCTAACATTGGATTTTATTCTGTGTTGATTGATCTCTGTTAAATATACATTTGTTTGGCGGCGAAGAATTTATTCTTTTGCTTAACGCCCTTCTCTGAGACGCATGAGCTCAAAGGTTGTATATCGATGGACATCAGTCGCGCGACATAAATTGCATGTGTGGCATGCTAAGATGCAGTGATCAGGGCTTCTGTTGAAAAGCAAAGTCTTGTGGAGATGATCAAAGCACCGCCGGTGTGGCGTAGCTTTGTGTAAAAGGTAAAATCGCGAGCCTCACACCCCGATATGAACCAGAAACGGGAGAAGGACCTCAGGGAGGGCATGCGTTTCTTTCTAGCTAGGGTGGTGTCAGTGACCTACCAGCCCTGACATTTATATACTTTTCACCTATGTGGTTGTTGCTGTTGTGAGGCGCCTCGGTTAGATAGGACGATCCGGGTCCGATGGAGCCATTCGTTGGCTCATTTACACCCCAAAGGGTGGGGAAACGCAGTGTTCAGGAATTTTAATCCACATCGGTGGACCGGCCCTGACGATCCAAGGGTCACTCGAGCTCTGATCCTGTGGCTCGGGCTAGAGAGTCGCGAATTCGGTAAGGACTATCTTTTGCCTTGGTTCATGATGGAAATCCAATTTCCAAATACGACATCGTGCGGTTTTGATTGTATATATATTTGGCGACATAGTGGCATGAGACGCTCATGTCGTCTATGATTGATAGTTATGATTTGAAGTTGTTTTCGAAACATATAAACACTAGCAATAATATCAAATGCCTTTGTTTTATTCATATCAAGCATATTTTGGTCGTTATAAGGTAAAAATTCTATCCTCCGGTTTGCGTTGCATTGTGTGATGGGTACTGAGTCTTATAATGGCTTCATTTTTACAAAAAGCATAGCGATGTTTAAAAGAAAGATTTGTTTTAAAGCACTGGCAATCCAATGGAGTAAACCCGTTCCACGAAAGTGGCGTGGTCCTGTGATTAGCCAAATTATATATGTGTTGAGTAGATTTCTCATACTAGTCCCATGACTGACTCGTAGTTTGTTGCACTTTCAAACTCGGGTGCCCCTTTTTCTACACGGGCAACCTTGTATTCAGGTTTAGCAGGCTTTATCTGGATAGCTGGAGCTGAAGATGGATTGTATCATTTATCTCTTTTTATGCTGTTCAGCTCCTATTGTACATATTATGTTTGTTTTCCGCTGTAGACATTTATGTATAGCTGAACTGTATTTTTACTAAGTAAGATCCTGTATACTGTGTAACTCTGATGATTACTTTTATCTAGTATATTCTATTGTTCATTATCTGGTGTATTTATTTAATTTTGTTCTGCTATTATCTGTTTCCGTGTTATATTCCACGGATTATCCTTGCCACCGTCAGTACGGGGTTTGGGGTCGTCTCACAATTTCTAATCAATGACAATTTCTTAACAAAGATGACATTTTAATTTTAATGTAACATTCCTTAACAAAAGTGACATTTTAAATAAAATGATATTTTAATCCAATATGACGTTATTATTATAACATGAACCTATTCTAAATATATGATATTTTAATAGTAACATGACAATCCAAATAAGATGATAATTTTCATATTAACATGACGATCCTAATAAAATGATAATTCTCATATTTTAATATAACATATGATTTAACATATCATCACCACCACATTCAATCAAATCTCAATTTAGCAAATCATCATCACCAATCATCAACATAAATATATATATATATATATATTTCTATATATATTTATTTATTTTTAATTTTTAATTTTAGATCAAGAAATCTCACATTGAAATTTGTCTGAATTTTCAAAATGCTCAGTTCGAGATCTGCTCAGCTTCATGGCATAGATCTCTGCTCTGCGATTTCAAAGCATCGAAAGTTGTTTAGTTTCGATTCTGTATGAACAAGTTATGGTGGCTTAAAGTTTTGAATAATTTAATTATATTTTTTGTAATTTACTTAGGGATTTAATTAACCTCAAACCAAGCATTTAGGCCGCTCATCATCTTCCTGTTTACTTTAGTCAACATCGTGTAAACCTAAACCCATTTACACAATTAGGGTTTGCAACCGCCACCTCCCCATCGCACGTTCCCCCGATCAGTCACCATCATCCTCTCCGTCGTCGCGAGCTCCACCTATGCCCCCGTCCTTGGCAAACTTGCCGCCCCTAGGAGGTCGGAAAATGCCGCCAAGCACGGCTACTTCGGTCTGCGATTCCACACCAACGGTTGAATAATTTTTGATCTCAACCGTTGGTCCTAAAGACCATAGGGAGTAGATCGATCTTCCAATTGAACATCTCGTGGGTTAGTTTGTAGATTTGGAGTTTTAAACGATTTAAAATCGGACAAGGTTGGCCATTGATTTAAAAGAAGATGGCGGCTCTGAGTTGTCCTAGGGTTTCGGTATTAGGGGGTATTTATAGTGTATATTAATATTATTTAATTATTATTTATTTCATTTAATTCAAAAATAACTTGTTAAACCATCCGAACTCCAAACGAGACACAACAAATGTCGCCCCTAGCTAAATACCCCCACTCCGGATACAATGGAATATGTTTCGTAACCCAATTCGGCTGTTACGATATGTTTTTCTTTAGATTAAATTATAAATCATTTAATTATTTAATTTGATCGTACATTTTAATTTACTGGGGCCACATACTACCTCTAAAAATTCCAGAAAAATTATTTCTAGTTATGTTTTGATGATACGGTTCTAACAAGACTAATTACGTTGAATTCTGAGACCGTTTGAAAAATAGCCATTTTCAAGTCGATTAAAATTGACTGAAACTGACAAAACATATTTTCTTTTGCCACGCTCACATATTAATTCTAAAAATTATGAAAATTGAAACCTAGCAATAATATGACATTCCGAATCCAACAAATGTGGTTTCGTCGAAAATGGAGGTCGTTTGAAAAATGGCTATTTTTGATATTAAAATATATATATATATATATATATATATATATATAAATTCCACAACGACTATTCTGAAAATTAAACTAGGCATAACTTTTGATTCCCGCTATGAAATTTCGATTTTTCAGATTCATTGGAAAGATATTTTTAAATAGATTTATATATTTTTAGTTTCACTAAAATCCGATTTATTTTGCATCCTGTAAGGTCAGCCAAAGTTCAAAATCAAAATTTCAAACTACTGCGCTATTTCTAACTCCTTTTATAATTAAAATAAATATATTCATTCCAACTTCAATTAAAATAAATTTTTAATTGTTATTATTTAAAATAAACCGTTTTAACTATTTAAAATCCATCAAAATTTCTAAAATAAGATTTATAATTAGTTTAGAATTCGCGGGTTGTTACAATCTCCCCTAGTTAAAATCTTTTCGTCCTCGAAAAGGAACGAAGCTAAAAGTTGTTAAATTAAGCAATTCAATTATCATTTTTATTTGTTTCAGTAATTTTATTAGTTGAATTAATTATCACATAACACAATCATCAATTAGTTGATCAGCTTTTTAAAAATATATATACTTTTATATATTCAAAAATCATATTTTCTAATATCAGATTATATATATAATCACACATACGTTAATTATAAACTTGTCACTCTCAACTCATTCTAGGGCATTTCTAACCCCATCTCTAACGAGTTTTCTCATTCTAGGATACTGTTGATCCTATCTCTAATGAGTTTTCCTTATTGGATATTACTAATCCAATCTCTGATGAGTCTTTTGTTCAGTTCTAATGAGTCGTACCCCAAAGATTTGAGCTAACCTCAACTCTGATACCAGCTGTAAAGACCCGAAAATCCCCGCCTTTTGGATCGACCATAAACCACACAGGCCTGAACCAAAAGTTGGAGATCTTCGAATACTTTAACTTTGGGCATACAGCACATCAGAACAATAATAGAAGACTTTTATAAACGTTATAATAATGTTACATCAGAGTACAGAATATCATAGTACATTGGATAAGTAATACAGCGGAAGATTAAATTACAACAAAATTAATACAATGCAGCGGAGTTAAACATGATATACTAAGTGGAGTCTGAACAGCCAAATAGAAACAATAGGATCCATCTTCAGCTTTATAGCTATCCAGAATGAGTCTACTAAAACTTGAATACAAGGCTCCCCGTGTGGAAAAGAGGGCACCCGAGTTTGCAAAGTGAAACAAACTACGAGTCAGTCATGGGACTGGTATGAGAAATCTTACTTAACCTATCTTATAATAAGGCTAATCAAAGTACCAAGCCGCTAACGTGGAATAGGTTTACTCCATTGGATTGGCAGTGCATAAATAAAGTAAATCATTAAAACAACACAATGCTTTTTAGAAAAATGAAACAATTATAAGACTCAAGTCCCATCACACAATGCAACGCAAACTGGAGGATTGAGTTTTACCTTATAATGGTCAAAAATGCTTGATACGATAAAACGAATTTGATATTATTATTAGTGTATATATGTTTTAAAAACATTTCAATCATAATATCAATCATAGATGGCATAGCTACTATATATTATGTCGCCATACTAGTTATACAATCAAAACCGCATGGGTCATATTGGAAGTTGGATTTCCATCATGAACCAAGGCAAAAGATAGTCCTTACCGAATTCGAGACACTCTAGCCCATGCCTCAGGATACAGTCGCAACCGCACCTGGATCTTCAAGGTCGGTCCACCAAAGTGCAATGGTTGGATTAATAATGCCTGAACAATATATTTCCCTGCCCTATGGGGCATAAATAGAGCCACTAGGGACTCAAATAACTGAGGCGCCTCATTCCATCAACCACATAAGTAAAATGTCGGGCCGTGTAAAACTCAAATGCCACTTCTAGCTAGAAAGAAACGTATGTCCTCCATGAAGTCCTTACTCCCGTTTCTGGTTCATACCAGGGTGAAGTAACGCTACACAAAGCTATGCTATTTAAAGTTATGCTTAATCATCAAGCACAAGGCTCTGCTTTTCAATAAAAAGCCTTGATCATTTGCATCTTGGCATGCAACATTGACAATCCATACCATACCATTGATTTCTACCAATATATAACCTCTAAGCTCGTACGTCTTAGAGAAGGGTGTTAAACACAAAACAGATATATATTTAGCAGAGATCAATGAATATAGTATAAAGGAATACAACGTTAGACATACAATCTATTAACAAGTCCTTTCTAGGTCTGAACGAAACCGGAGGCACCACATACCTCGCATATTCGAACAATCAACAATACGTCCGGACAACTACCACTGGAACCTTCTCATGGAAGCAACTCCAATCAAAGGAGTAGTCCTCATCCATTCGATGTGAAGATCGCCGGTCTTCAACCACCGTCTTTATCTTTGACTTTTAATCGTCGTAGTAATTATTTAGAATGGGTTAAACCTGGTCTTTCTGAATAACTTGCGTATTTTATAATAAATATCAAGTGCTATAAAACACATCATACGCTACATTCCAATTCAGAATATTCTTTTAATAAGATATTCACATTATTACGAAAAAGGTTCCCATTAATTTTATCAAAGATAAATTCTTTAATTTATTCTTTTAATCCTCTTATTGTCTCATTCCATTTCAATCTAATTAGGAATTCATTAAAACTCAAGTCTGTTTTAATATCCAAAATCATTACTTTACGATTCTTCAGATTTAAGGGATAAATCTTATCTTTAACTGGGTTAAAGAACAAATATCATTTAAAAAAACATTGTTCATGATAAACCCCAAAATTATCTTCCATAAAATATGGAATCTTCACAAAAATCAGATCAATATATAATCGATATAAATTTCTGTATCAGACTAATAATATAAATGGAATAACGGCAAAGCCTCTTAAATTCCATATATAGTAACGGTCTTCATACACAGAAGCTCATCTCGATTATTATTAAATCGAATTTCATTCAATTCCAATTTAATATATTAAATTGGAAAACTTTATCGTTGGAAAATTTTCATTAAATCTTAATAAAAGATTTATAAATTCCAAATTATATTTCTAATGTTAATTGGGTTAAATAACGAATGTCACTAAAAACACAGTTCACAATTAACCCAATTCACCTTTCATTTTATCCTAATTACCAAATATAATTAGAAACTCTAATAATCTTAACTAAAAGATTTATTCTTTATACGGGTCTAAAGAACAAATGTCATTTAAAACATCGTTCACGACAAAACCCACAAATCCAATTTATCTTATTTAATTCCAATTAAATATCAATAATTGGAAAACTTCATTAAATCTTATTTTGAAGATTTATTCTAGCTGATAACTAGTTTAATTCGATAAAAATATATTTTATCTTTTAAAATATGGAATTTTTCAGCCAAACTCTTTCCAAATCATTTATTATGATTTTACATAATTTTTTCATATTTTTAATAATTTTATTATCGCTCGTACAGTCGGTTTCCAATAACGGGCACCGAACTGCATCCATAATGACCTTTTCTGAAATTGATTTGGACATAATTCCAAATATAACCATTATATTTTGAAACTCTTATATTCATTGGAAAGCTCTTTTCGATACGAACCCAATGGCTCCGGTTTTAGAAAAATCCGATGGTCAGATCTTCCCCTACGCCAATTTGTAGTTAATGGTCGAAATTCGCGAACGGTTGCTGCACAGTGCGTTCTTTTCAGGCCACTATATAAATAAATATAATATATCATCGATTTCTATTTAAATCGTATTTATAAAATGTTTATAAATCTGTTTTAAAACGAATTTAACTTAATTTTCAATTTTAAATAAAAATTGAATATTCTATTTCTTTATTATATTAAAATAATAATATTTTCAAAATATTATATTTTGAAATCACTTCCCTTTTTATATTCATTTTAAAATGAAATAAATCGATCGATAAACCTGCTCAGGTTAAAATGGCGTTTTCTACTTAATTCGGCTTCACATTTCTCTTCTTCACTGAATATTATTTAAAATATTCATTATTCTAAAATATTCTTTATTTTAAAAGATTCTTTATTTTAAAATATTCTTTACATTAAAAGATATTCTGAATCGGAATGCGACTCAATCATTTACCATACAAATTCATCATATGGATTTCGTACATTACATATGTATATAACAGTAATGATAAATAATCATTAAATAATCCATTCCCATACAAAGTGAAATTTATAACTGTGTGAGCATTAAAATAAATAAATAACGCTCATCACAGACTGTCAATCCATCGATTGACATACGACTACATATTTGGACTAGTGTATGTCATCCCAATACCCGTGTGGGGTTTTCAAGCAACAACAGTTCATCTAAATAGATTATTGGTTAATGAATTTAACCAATTCTAATGTCGAACAAAAGAATATTTTATTCGCATTACAATTCTATTTAATACACAGAAAATAAAAAGTAATACTTTTATTTGTATGACATGTTTCATATTTTTAGCGACGAAATAAAAGGCAATTTTATTTTGTCAACAATTCCTATTTCGACATAAATGAAAGTGACAATTCTAATTTCAATATAAATGGAAATGATACTTCTGTATGTCGATAATTTCCGTTTACCAAAAGTTGTAACACCCCGTGAATTCTATAAAATTAAGCTTCACGAATTAAAGTATAATTAATTATAAATGATGAAATCAAGGGAAATGGGTTACGCCATTGCGTTCGTCTCGGAAAAATACGCGAAATAGAGTCCGAGTTTTCGAAAATCGGATACCGTATGAAGAAGATATGGACGAACGAAGTTAGGCAGAAAAACCGAAAACAGTCCAGAATACACTGGCGCAATTGTGAAGTGCGCCAGTACAAAAATACACTGGCGCACCTGCCAAGTGCGCCCGTACAAATCCAGCACCGAATTCTGGAGTGTTCTAAGGTAACATGTCTTCTTTTGAGTGGCTAGATGATGTGTATTCGAGCTGTGCGATTCTGATGACTTCTGGACTGATCTGAAGGCTCTAAATCACCCTATTCACCTATAAAATAACACCTGGACCTAGCCTAAATCATACTATTTCAATTTAGCCTCAGGCCGCCGCCATTAAACCTTGAGCTCTGAATTAAAAATACAAAGAATAAAATTATAGAAGATGGAGGACGATTCTTGAAGGCTACAACTAGAAGCTACAACAACTACGATGCTTTAGACAACGAATTTGGGACTAATTGATTTGGGATTTTTATTTGGATTATTTGCTTCATATTGTAAGTTCTATGTTACTTTTTAGGCAAAAATGCTAAAACAATATGGACATGCCATGAATTGAAACCGGATTTAGGAACTATTGTTAATCCATTGTTTATATTGTTTATCTTTGAATTATAATTTGGGGATATTGCTATGGCAACGTTGCAATTTGAACTTGTCATGATTTTGATGTTGTTATGAATCACTTGGGCTTAATTGTTTGGCAAGTTGGACTAATACATGTCCATGGAATCACTATGTTTATTGAAATATTTATGTTGATTAAACCATGCCTATGATGCTAATTAAACCATGGCTATGACTATTGATGGAATTATGCCTGTGATGTTAATATACCCATCATGATTAATGAAAAATTGGGTATTGCTAGGTTATGATGAAAAGTTGGAATTATTATGTTTATAATGTTAAATATGTTAAAAATGCTAAATTGGAATCATTATGTCTATAATGTTAATTGAGAATCATTATGTTAAAAATGCTAAGTTGGAACCATTATGTTTATAATGTTAGATGAGAATCATTATGATAAATTGGAATCATTATGTCTATGAGAATTATTATGTTAAAAACACTAAATTGGAATCATTATGTCTATAATGTTAGTTGAGAATCATTATGTTAAAATGCTAAATTGGAACCATTATGTTTATAATGTTAGTTGAGAATCATTATGTTAAAAACGCTAAATTGGAATCATTATGTCTATAATGTTAATTGAGAATCATTATGTTAAAAATGCTAAACTGGAATCCACTATGCCTATTAGGATTACTATGCCTTTAATGTTTCATGTTTATAATAAAATTATTATTATGCCCGCAATGATTATTATGCCTATGATGTAAAGTTGAAATCATCATGTTAAATTAAGTTGGAATCATTACTATGCCAAGTTATCATCATACTAGTATTGAAACCATGTGATATGTTATAGCCTGTTTATTATGCAAGTAATGTTGGAATTGTCACATATGCCTATCACATGTTTGGTGTTATTCCCCTTTATCTCTTGAATTGTTTATGCTTATGAACGAAGTACGTTTATATACGTTGGGGATACGATTGGGTAGAATAGGCAAAACTTGAATTAATTATAGGCATAAACTGTGAAATTTGGCATAAGTAGAACATGAAATATGGCACGAAAACTTGACTTGAACGTGCCATAACTTGACTTTAAACATGCCTTAGTTGGGCATGAAGTTGATATATGAACATGATGTGGAAATAGCAAAATCTGATAAGAACATGGGCATGACTTTAGAAAACAAGAAAGTGGCCAACTCGAGGTTGGGTTGAGTTTGTAGTGTAAATCTGCCCGGAACCGCCCGGCAAATCCAGTTGCTACAAACAATAGGATCCAATGTGGGTAGTTGGTCACATCGCGCTTGAAACCCGAGGTTGGGTTGAGTTCGTAGCGTAAACCTGCCCGGAACCGCCCGGCAAATCCAGTGGCTACGAACAATAGGATCCAATGTGAGTGGTTCGGTGCATTAACGAATCAATTAATGCCAATTAGGGTTAAGTCATGAACATGAAAAGACAACTTAACCAACTTGAACACGATTTGTAGGGCTAAGTCATGAACTTGAAAATGACAACACTTAGCCAACTTGACGTGACACGTAGGCGGGTTAAGTCGTGAACTGAAATGACATACTTAACCATCTTGACATGACTAGACTGGAAAAGGATTAAGTCACGAATTACATGACTTAATCTGTTAGGCGGGTTAGGTCACGAATTACATGACCTAATCTGTAACGACCCAGAAAATCTGAACCAATTTAAAATTTTTAAATTGGCTAAAATAATGGATTTTAAATATTTAAAATAATGGAGATGAAAACTAAGTTTGAATCGACAATTGAAAACGAATATAATTAATTATAATATAAACAAGGCCTGAAATGGCGTGGCAGTTTCAAAAATTGAATTCAAACTTTGTCGGACTGTACCGGGTGCAAAACAATCCGGATTTTAGTGAAACCAAAAATATTTAAATCTGTTAGTGAATATCTTTCTAACGAATCCGACCAATCGAAATTTGATAGCGGGAATCAAAAGATATGTCGAGTTGAAAATTCTGAATAGTCGCTATGGAATTCAGGCCCTTAAAAATGGACATTTTGCAGATGACCTCGGATTTCGACGAAACCACTTTTGTTGGATCCGCAGTGTCAAGTTATTGCTAGGTTTCAAATTTCATAATTTTTCGAATCAATATGTGAGCGTGGCAAAGGAAAACGCGTTTGACCGGTTTCAGTTGATTTTAATCGACTGGAAATTGGCCATTTTTCAAACGGTCTCAGAATTCGACGAAACTAGTTTTGTTAGGACCGTACCGTCGATACGAAGCTAGAAAATATTTTTCTGGAATTTTTCTAGTTAGTATGTGACCCCGGTAATTTGAAATGTACGTTTAAAATTCAATATAGTGATTTAAATGTAAATTCAACGGGAACTGATTGTAACGATCAAATCAGCTTACGATATATATCCCATTGTGTTCGGAATAGGGGTAAAACGCTATGGGCGACAGGCGGTAGGCCTCGTTTCGAGGTCGTATGTAAAAGTCAACCTTTTTGCAAAATATAAATAATAAAAAAATAAAAAAAATATAATCTCCCTCCCTTTTCTTCTTCCTGCCCCCCCCCCCCCCCGATTCATTAAACAGTTCGAAAAAAAAGGGGGGAAACCCTAAAACTATCGCGAGCCCCCAGTTCGACGCCACCGATCCGCCGCCCTCCTCCGTCCAGCCTCCCTCCTCCCAGTGGCGCAACCCCCGAAGCCCCCCCAAATCGCGCGAGCTCCGACGAAGACGAGCCCCCCCCCCCCGTTCGAGACGCTGAAGCCGCCGCCCCCTCGAAGCTAGCTCCGCCAGTTCGAGACCCACCGCCGACGTCTTCTTCCCCCCCCCCCCCCCCCGCAGATCAGTGTAAGTATTTTATTTCATTTTTATTTTTATTTTTGATTCTAAAAATTTCTGATTTTAATTAGGATTTAAAACTGATTTTAATTAGGGTTTCAAACTGATTTTAATTATGATTTTAAAACTGATTTTTGTAAAAGTTAAAAACTGATTTTAAAGAAGTTAAAAACTGATTTTTAAAGAAGTTAAAAACTGATTTTAAAGAAGCTAAAAACTGATTTTTAAAGAAGTTAAAAACTGATTTTTAAAGAAGTTAAAAACTGATTGTTAACAGATTTAAAAACTGATTTTTTAATTTAAACTTTTAAAAAGAAAAAGATTTGAACTTTAAATAGAAAAAGGTTTAAACTTTTAAAATAGAAAAGGTTTGAGCTTTAAAATAGAAAAGGTTTGAACTTTAAAATAGAAAAGATCAGATTTTTAGAATGGAAAAGATCATATTTTTAAAATAGAAAAGACGGAATTTTTATTAAGTAAAAGAAGTAAGATATGAAAATTTATATTTTTAAAGCAATAAAAATATAATTTTTACATCATAGGAATATTAAAAATAGAATCTTTATTTTTGAAAAGGCGGAATGTATATTTTTGAAATGCAGTTTTTATATATTGAATAACATAGTAAAAATTCGATTTTTTACATATGTAGAGAATACGGGCAACGAAGCGACAAAAGGCGAGATTGGCGAAGATTTCTATAAAGGAAGAGTCGTAGTATTGGATAACTATTGGTGAGATTTCTGATTTAAAAATTATAAATGTGTGAGAATTTTTCACTCTTCAATTTCTTTTTCTATATATATATATATATGTGGAAGTAAAAGTGAATTGCTATATATAAATATATATATATATATACGCCCCTCGTCCACAAACCATGGACGATATTTATTGGTTGAAATTGTTGTGAAAATTGATTGATAGCGAATGATTGTTTGGGATTGTTTGTGATTGATAGTGGTTGAAAAATACCCATTTGTGGTTGAGAAATATTTGGTTGAAACCACATAGGATTAGTTTGTGGAAATGAAATAAATATATACATGCCGCCTGCGTGCGAACTAGATGCATGATCCCCATTGTCAAAAACCGCGAGGTTTTAAGGTAGAGCGAGGAGCCGTACTAGGGACGGTCCCGGTTTTAACTACCCTGCCGTTATGCTGCCGAAATTTTGAATAATATTCGTGTGTTTGAATTATTTTCATATGCTTAAACTATATTTATTCATTGAATAGAAAACATTCATGTGTTGAATTGATATTCATTCGTTGATTAGAAATTCATGTGTTGAATGGTATTCATATTTTGAAATAAATTGTTTGATAATAAAAATCACATTTTTATCTATATATAGAAACTATAGAAAACATTCATGTGTTGAATTGATATTCATTCGTTGATTAGAAATTCATGTGTTGAATGGTATTCATATTTTGAAATAAATTGTTTGATAATAAAAATCACATTTTTATCTATATATAGAAACTATAGAAAACATTCATGTGTTGAATTGATATTCATTCGTTGATTAGAAATTCATGTGTTGAATGGTATTCATATTTTGAAATAAATTGTTTGATAATAAAAATCACATTTTTATCTATATATAGAAACTATAGAAAACATTCATGTGTTGAATTGATATTCATTCGTTGATTAGAAATTCATGTGTTGAATGGTATTCATATTTTAAAATAAATTGTTTGATAATAAAAATCACATTTTTATCTATATATATAGAAACAATAGAAAACATTCATGTGTTGTATTGATATTCATTCGTTGATCAGAAATTCATGTGTTGAATGGTATTCATATTTTGAAATAAATTGTTTGATAATAAAAATCACATTTTTATCACCAACTTGAACTATATAGAAAAATAGTGTTTTGAAATGAATTGTTTTACAATAAAAATCACATTTTTATTGTATGCATAAATCGTTGAAATGTGAAGTGTTAAAAATAGCCACTTGTTCAAAATAAACATATATGAGATGAAATATTCATTAATTAGCTAATGAAATGATTTGCACCTATGTATGTAACATTAGAATAAATGGTGTCTTTAAACCAAACAGAAATCAAATATGAAGTTGAATAGAAAATGATAAATGATAAGAACTGTATATATATGTACATGCATATTTATTGAACAGGTTATAGCAAAGGGGCTAGAGAAGAGGAATAAAATTTTGTGCCCGACAAATAGGTACACATTTACTGTTTTGTTTGGGTGATGATTTTATGAGCCTGTTGGCTAGCCGCTTGGCTTTTTCCTTTTCTTTTTGAGATTAGAAGGACCGGGAACGCTATTTGCGATTTCCCGATGCTCCCGGTGCAGGGGAGGTTATGGCGAAATTTTCCAAAATTTTAAGGTGTTAGAAAAATATTTGAAGTGAAAACGATATGGAAATCATTGAATGAACTATATTTATATAAATATATAAATATAAATAAAATTAAAACGAAACGAAGCCGAGCAGTTCGTATTTTGAAACCGTGATTTCAAACAACTAGTGCGGGAAATCCGACCATTGGATTTTCCCGAAACCTCAACCGTCGGGTTCGCCTTGGAAAAATCTTTCCAACGGCACCAACCTTGTAAAAATCCAACGGTTGGATTGTCCGGAATGCTTAATTCAAATCTGAAGAAAACAACGCCAGAAGCGATTATATTTATATATATATAAATATAATTATATATTTAATCGAATAACGACGCTGCCGTTCGTATTTTGAAATCGAAACTTCAAACGATTGTACCGGGAGATCCGACCATCGGAATTTCCCGAAACTGGAACCGTTGGATTCGTTTTGAAAAGACCTTTCTAATGATGTAAATTTTGCGAAGATCCAACGGTTAGATTTTCAGATATATGTAAATCAAATCTGAAGAAAAACAGCGCCATGGCCGCCTTATGGCCCGAAGCGTTGTTTTGAATAAAATAGCTATTTTAAAATAAATAAAAATAGCGATAAATAGTTATAAAATATCATAAGTGATATGGAATGGAAATAAACTGAATTTGCTTGATTTATGTTGTATTTGATGGTTGAATGTGTTTGGTGTGAAAATTACATTAAAAAAAAACAATGTTGGTGTTGTCGAATAATTTAACCATTGAAATAAATTGATTTGAAATTCTAAATATACGTGAATTATTTGAAAAGGCCGAGTTAATTCTCATTTCGAATAATTGACCGACGATTGAAAGTCGAAGATGAAGACGATGGTCGAAGACCGGAGATCTTCACCTCGTTTGGATGGTAACCGAGGTCCTGATTGGGAGGCATCCCGAAATATGGATAATGAGTGGTGATCGTTCAGACGTATGTGGTGATCGATGGGTTTGCGAGGTATTCAGTGCCTCCGGTTTCGTTCAGACCCAGAACGGACTTGTAAATGGACTGTGTGTCCGACATTGGAATTTGTTCTGTGTGATTGATAGCCATCTGTTGCACGGTGTGAATTGCCTGTGTGGCATGCTAAGATGCAGTGATCAGGGCTTCTGTTGAAAAGCAAAGTCTTGTGGTGATGATCAAAGCACCGCCTGTGTGGCGTAGCTTTGTGTATAACGTAAATTCGCGAGCCTCACACCCCGGTATGAACCAGAAACGGGAGAAAGGACCTCAGGGAGGGCCTGCGTTTCCTTCTAGCTAGGGTGGTGTCAGTGACCTACCAGCCCTGACATTTATATACGTTTCACCTATGTGGTTGTTGCTGTTGTGAGGCGCCTCGGTTTGATCGGACGATCCGGGTCCGATAGAGTCATTCGTTGGCTCGTTTACGCCCCAAAGGGCGGGGAGACGTAGTGTTCAGGCATAATAATCCACATCGGTGGACCGGCCCTGTCGCTCCAAGGGGCAGTTGCGGCTGTTCCTGAGACATGGGCTAGATTGTCTCGAATTTGGTAAGGACTATCTTTTGCCTTGGTTCATGACGGAAATCCAATTTCCAAATACGACATCGTGCGGTTTTGATTGTATATATATATGGCGACATGATATATGGTACCCATGCCGTCTATGATTGATAGTTATGATTTGAAATTGTTTTCAAAACATATAAACACTAGCAATAATATCAAATGCCTTGTTTTATTCGTATCAAGCATATTTGGCCGTTATAAGGTAAAAACTCTATCCTCCGGTTTGTGTTGCATTGTGTGATGGGAACTGATTCTTATAACGGCTTCATTTTATAAAAAGCATAGCGATGTTTAAAAGAAAGATTTGTTTTAAAGCACTGGCAATCCAATGGAGTAAACCCGTTCCACGAAAGTGGCGTGGTCCTGTGATTAGCCAATTATATATGTGTTGAGTGGATTTCTCATACCAGTCCCATGACTGACTCGTAGTTTGTTTCACTTTCAAACTCGGGTGCCCCTTTTTCTACACGGGCAGCCTTGTATTCAGGTTTAGCTGGTTCTTTCTGGATAGCTGGAGCTGAAGATGGATTCTATCATTTATTTCTTTTTATGTTGTTCAGCTCCTATTGTACATATTTTGTTTATATCCGCTGTAGACATTTATGTATAGCTGAATTGTATTTGTACTAAGTAAGATCCTGTATACTGTGTAACTCTGATGATTACTTTTATCCAGTATATTCTATTGTTCATATCTGGTGTATTTATTTAATTCTGTTCTGCTATTATATGTTTCTGTGTTATATTCCAAAGATAACCCTGTTTCCGTGAGAACGGGATTTCGGGTCATCTCAACGTGGTATCAGAGCTTTGGTTAAGCTTAGTTCTGGAATATAACATTTGAACGAACTCGTCAGAAATAGAACCAGTAGTGTTTTAGGATGGGTGACTCTATACAGATAGGATCAGTAATAACCTAGTATGAGTAAAGCAGAATGAAATAACACCTCGATAGACACATTTACATTGAAGTATTTGTCTCTATATTTTGAAATATCTTTTTTGTGACCTGACACTTGATCTACCATTTGCAGAAGTACTAGAAAATGAGTGCCAGAAACAGAAGAAGTAATACAGACCCGGATATAGAAGCTCTATTTATGAAGTATAGAAATCTGGGTGGAAAACCCTTTACGGGCGAAGATTCTATTATGAGAACACAAGCTTGGATTCGTTCGGCTGAGAAAATCTTCGAAGCCTTAAAACTGAGGGATGACCAGAAAAGATTACTGGCCTCCTGGGCACTCGAAGATGAAGCTTTATTCTGGTGGGATTCAGTTATCAAAGATAATCCAGAAGGTGATATCACCTGGGATAGATTCAAGGTGACTTTCCTAGAAAGATTTACTCCTCCCGAAGCGACCGAGCGACTATGCGATGAATTTTCCTATCTGATACAAGGGGATATGACCATTCCCGAATATCATAAGAAATTCAATGAACTTTCTCACTTTGCTCCTCATCTAATTCAAAATCCAAAGAGGAAAAATTTGAGATTTATTCATGGACTTCAAAGGAAATACCAAAATAAAGTGTTGGGGCATGTGAAGCTTCCTTTTTCAGAAATGATTTATACGGCTTATCAATATGAAGATCTAGATAAGAAAGGTATGCTACAGTACGAAGAGGAAGTCAGCTCTAGTAATAAAAGTTAGTCTGAAACTGATCGTCCTGAGGCCAGTACAATGTCTGAAGTCGGTAAGGAGCCCGAAGTAAATCGAAAAAGGGCTAGATCCGAAAAAGAACCAGCAACGACTTCCATATGCAATAACTGCCATAAGAAAGGGCATTTGCAAGGAAATTGTAAATCTTCGAAGAAACGAAAAATTGATGGATTTAAAACGGGTGGAAAACTTCAAGAAAATAGAAAATGCAATCTCTGCCATCAGGCTGGTCACGTAAAGCAAGATTGCTGGCAGTTGAAAAAGACTGAAATAGTTCAAGTGAATGAAGTAGCAGAAACCTCAGCACCCTCAAATAGTCGAGAAAGGTCTGATGTGTTAGAAGGCACGCTTACTGTCAAAAACATTCCAGTCAAAGTACTGTTTGACACAGGCGCGTCACGAAGCTTTATTTCAAAGAGTGCCGCTAAGAAACTAGATTTGAATTTGAGGAAGCTCAAGGAACCAATGACTGTCCAGAATCTGGTCGGGGGTTCTATCAATCTCAGTTGGATTTGTGCAGTACCTGTCTCCTTTTCCTGCTATAAATTCCCTATTATCTCTATCATCATGAATTTTAATGAATTCGATCTTATTCTCGGATTGGATTGGCTGACCAAATATGAAGCTGAGGTTAAATGCGCCGAGAGAGTGGTTAAAGCAAAGGCCCAATCTGGGAATTATATAACATACCATGCGAAGGCCCGACTTCAAATAGAAAGGACTTCTGGTCAGCTCTCGATGTTTCCCCAGCCCAAATAGAAAATATCCCTGAGGTTACAGAGAATATTCCCGACCTCATCAAAGATATTCCTGTCGTCAAGAACTATGCGGATGTGTTCGAAGAAGTTGTTCGCTTACCTCCGCAGAGAGAAATAGATTTCAAGATTGCTTTAATTCCCAATGCAAGGCCGGTAGTTCACGCTATTCGAAGAATGTCCTTGAAAGAGAAGGAGGAATTAGACAATCAAACACGACAGCTAGTATGAAAGGGTCTGATCAGGCCTAGTTTCTCTGACTGGGGTGCAGCAGTGGTGTTTGTCCCAAAATCTGACGGTACTCTACGTCTATGTGTGGATTATCGTGATCTGAACAAGCAGACAATAAAGAACAAGTATCCATTGTCGCGGATTGATGATTTGTTGGATCGATTAAATGGAGCACAAGTATTTTCGCGAATGGACCTAGCTACAGGTTTCCATCAACTTCGAATTGCCGAAGAGTGTGTTCCAATGACAGCGTTCAGAGGCCCCGACTTATTCTACGAGTGGTTAGTAATGCCATTTGGCTTATGTAACGCTCCCGCTTACTTCGTCGATCTAATGAACAGGGTATTCAGAGGAGTATTCAATAAATTTGTTCTGGTTTTTATTGACGATATTCTAATCTTCTCTAAATCAAAGGCAGAACATGAAAAGCATCTGGAACAGGTTCTAGAAATCCTCAGAAGGAATGTATTGAAAGCCAAGTTTTCCAAATGTATATTCTGGCAAGATGAAGTGAAATTTCTGGGCCATGTTGTATCGAAAGAAGGAATCGCTGTAGATCCAAGTAAAATCACAGCCGTTCAGAATTGGAAACAACCCAGTACCCCCACGGAAGTCCGCAGTTTTCTCGGATTTTCTAGTTATTACCGAAAATTCGTTAAAGACTTTTCGAAGATATCTGGTCACTTAACGAAGCTTACAAAGAAGCACTCCAAATTCAAATGGACTCAAGAAAGTGAGGAGGCTTTCGAAGAGCTAAAGTTAAGATTAACGACAGCTCCAGTGTTAACCATCATCGATGGCAACCAAGATCTAAATGTCTGGACTGATGCTTCTAGAGAAGGCCTTGGTGCAGTGTTAATGCAAAGGGGTCAAGTGATTGCCTATGCTAGCCGTCAACCGAAGCCGCACGAGAAAAACTATGTAACTCATGATCTTGAGTTATTGGCTATAGTATTCGCCTTGAAAATCTGGAGAGACTATCTTCTGGGCGAGAGATTTGAACTGTTTACTGATCACCAGTCGCTAAAATATCTGTTCACTCAGAAAGACTTGAATTTAAGGCAGCAACGTTGGCTGGAGTTCCTAGCAGCATATGACTTTGAAATTATATATACTCCAGGAAAAGCCAATGTCGTGGCTGATGCATTAAGCCGAAAGAATGAAATGATCGCCAGTTTTATTATCACGACTTCATTGCTAGATAAGATATCTGCTCTTCAGGAGGATGATCACTTCGTTCAGAAGATCAGAGGGATAATTCAACAAGGCGAACCCTCGAGTTTTCAAGTTGACAATGATGGGATTTTAAGGCTCAAAGGTCGAATCTGTGTCCCTAACATTCCTGAACTTCGAAAGGAAGTACTGGATGAATGCCACAAGTCAAAACTCAGTATCCATCCGGGAGTAAGAAAAATGTATAATGACATCAAACGCACTTTCTGGTGGAAGTCGATGAAAAGGGACATTTCTTTATATGTCAGCCGATGCCCTACTTGCCAGCTAGTCAAAAGCGACCAACAGAAACTAGCTGGTTTATTACAACCGCTAGAAGTTCCTGGCTGGAAGTGGGAACATATTTCGATGGATTTCATTGATGGTTTGCCCAGGACCAGAAAAGGAAATGACAGTATTTGGGTGATCGTAGATCGTTTCACGAAGACCGCCCATTTTATACCTGTCAAATCAAATAGAACCGCTCAGAGTCTGGCGCAGATTTACTTCAGGGAAATAGTTAGACTGCATGGAGTGCTGCTCAGTATAGTAAGTGATAGAGATACAATATTCACTAGCAAATTCTGGGAAGCATTTCAGGTCGAGCTAGGAACGAAGTTGAACTTGAGCACCGCTTATCATCCTCAGACAGACGGTCAGACTGAGAGGGTGAATCGCATTTTAGAAGTTCTATTGCGGCCTTGTGTTCTAGATTTCGGTGGATCATGGGAAGACCATCTGCATTTGGCTGAATTCTCTTATAACAACAGCTACCAGGCGAGTCTGACAATGTCGCCATTTGAAGCATTATATGGTAGACCGTGCCGATCTCCTGCTTGTTGGGTCGAGCCTGGAAATAGACTTGTGTTGGGTCCTGATATGATTCGAGAAGCTGCCGACAAAGTCGATTTTATTAAGAAACGATTACTCGCCGCTCAAAGCCGACAAAAGAGCTATGCCGATAGAAGAAGAAGAGATATATCCTTTGAAGTTGGTGACTATGTATATTTGAAAGTATCGCCGATGAGAGGAGTTATCCGGTTCGGTAAAACTGGAAAGTTAGCGCCCAAATTCATTGGTCCGTTTCCTATTCTGGAACGGATTGGAACTCTCGCTTATAGGGTCAAACTGCCTGACTGGTTGCCTGGAGTGCATGATGTATTTCATATATCTCAACTTCGAAAACACGTTCATGATCCAGACTTGATCGTGGAAGAAGCAGCTCAATAGGACATTGAAATTACTCCAGAATTGGCCGTGAGACGTGAGCCGCTAAAGATTATCGGCAAAGAAACCAAAGAGCTGAGGAACAAGAAGGTTCACTTAGTCAAAGTGCAATGGAGTGGAGATCCGCGAGATTGTACTTGGGAAACTGAGGAGAGCATTCCGAAAGCTTATCCTAGATGCCGAGTAGATATCTCTGATTGACTCTGGTGCAAGGTATATTTACCCTACTTTGCATTACCATTTAATTCTCTATTCTATTGCAATTTTCTTCCTGTGGATGTGCACTATTTATTCTATACTCTGAATGATTTTTGAAGGAATATAGGATTTGATCAGAATATTTTAGAAAGGTTAGAAACAAATTGGTTGTTGTATTGTGGGATTGTAGATTTATCAAACCACTTTCGACTTTGTTCCTTTTCGGGGACGAAAAGTTTTAAGTGGGGGAGATTGTAACGACCCAGAAAATCTGAACCAATTAAATTTTTTTAAATTGGCTAAAATAATGGATTTTAAATATTTAAAATAAATATTTTAAATAATGGCGATGAAAACTAAATTTGAATCGACAATTGAAAATGAATATAATTAATTATAATTATAAACAAGGCCTGAAATGGCGTGGCAGTTTCAAAAATTGAATTCAAACTTTGTCGGACTGTACCGGGTGCAAAACAATCCGGATTTTAGTGAAACCAAAAATATTTAAATCTGTTAGTGAATATCTTTCTAACGAATCCGACCAATCGAAATTTGATAGCGGGAATCAAAAGATATGTCCAGTTGAAAATTCTGAATAGTCGCTATGGAATTCAGGCCCTTAAAAATGGAGATTTTGCAAACGACCTCGGATTTCGACGAAACCAGTTTTGTTGGGTCCGCAGTGTCAAATTATTGCTAGGTTTCAAATTTCATAATTTTTCGAATCAATATGTGAGCGTGGCAAAGGAAAACGCGTTTGACCGGTTTCAGTTGATTTTAATCGACTGGAAATTGGCCATTTTTCAAACAGTCTCAGAATTCGACGAAACTAGTTTTGTTAGGACCGTATCGTCGATACGAAGCTAGAAAATATTTTTCTGGAATTTTTCTAGTTAGTATGTGACCCCAGTAATTTGAAATGTATGTTTAAAATACAATATAGTGATTTAAATGTAAATTCAACGGGAACTGATTGTAACGATCAAATCAGCTTACGATACATATCCCATTGTGTTCGGAATAGCAGTAAAACGCTATAAGCGACAGGCGGTAGGCCTCGTTTCGAGGTCGTATGTAAAAGTCAACCTTTTTGCAAAATATAAATAATAAAAATATATATATATATATATAATCTCCCTCCCTTTTCTTCTTCCTGCCCCCCCCCCCCCCGATTCATTAAACAGTTCGAAATAAAAAAAAGGGGGAAAACCCTAAAACTATCGCGAGCCCCCAGTTCGACGCCACCGATCCGCCGCCCTCCTCCGTCCAGCCTCCCTCCTCCCAGTGGCGCAACCCCCGAAGCCCCCCCAAATCGCGCGAGCTCCGACGAAGACGAGCCCCCCCCCCCCCCCGGTTCGAGACGCTGAAGCCGCCGCCCCCTCGAAGCTAGCTCCGCCAGTTCGAGACCCACCGCCGACGTCTTCTTCCCCCCCCCCTCGCAGATCAATGTAAGTATTTTATTTCATTTTTTTTTTTTGATTCTGAAAATTTCTGATTTTAATTACGATTTAAAACTGATTTTAATTAGGGTTTCAAACTGATTTTAATTATGATTTTAAAACTGATTTTTGTAAGAAGTTAAAAACTGATTTTAAAGAAGTTAAAAACTGATTTTTAAAGAAGTTAAAAACTGATTTTAAAGAAGCTAAAAAGTGATTTTTAAAGAAGCTAAAAACTGATTTTTAAAGAAGTTAAAAACTGATTGTTAACAGATTTAAAAACTGATTTTTTAATTTAAACTTTTAAAAAGAAAAAGATTTGAACTTTAAATAGAAAAAGGTTTAAACTTTTAAAATAGAAAAGGTTTGAGCTTTAAAATAGAAAAGGTTTGAACTTTAAAATAGAAAAGATCAGATTTTTAGAATGGAAAAGATCATATTTTTAAAATAGAAAAGACGGAATTTTTATTAAGTAAAAGAAGTAAGATATGAAAATTTATATTTTTAAAGCAATAAAAATATAATTTTTACATCACAGGAATATTAAAAATATAATCTTTATTTTTGAAAAGGCGGAATGTATATTTTTGAAATGCAGTTTTTATATATTGAATAACATAGTAAAAATTCGATTTTTACATATGTAGAGAATACGGGCAACGAAGCGACAAAAGGCGAGATTGGCGAAGATTTCTATAAAGGAAGAGTCGTAGTATTGGATAACTATTGGTGAGATTTCTGATTTAAAAATTATAAATGTGTGAGAATTTCTCACTCTTCAATTTCTTTTTCTATATATATATATGTGGAAGTAAAAGTGAATTGCTATATATAAATATATATATATATATATATATATATATATATATATATATATATATATATATATACGCCCCTCGTCCACAAACCATGGACGATATTTATTGGTTGAAATTGTTGTGAAAATTGATTGATAGCAAATGATTGTTTGGGATTGTTTGTGATTGATAGTGGTTGAAAAATACCCATTTGTGGTTGAGAAATATTTGGTTGAAACCACATAGGATTAGTTTGTGGAAATGAAATAAATATATACATGTCGCCTGCGTGCGAACTAGATGCATGATCCCCATTGTCAAAAACCGCGAGGTTTTAAGGTAGAGCGAGGAGCCGTACTAGGGACGGTCCCGGTTTTAACTACCCTGTCGTTATGCTGCCGAAATTTTGAATAATATTCGTGTGTTTGAATTATTTTCATATGCTTAAACTATATTTATTCATTGAATAGAAAACATTCATGTGTTGAATTGATATTCATTCGTTGATTAGAAATTCATGTGTTGAATGGTATTCATATTTTGAAATAAATTGTTTGATAATAAAAATCACATTTTTATCTATACATAGAAACTATAGAAAACATTCATGTGTTGAATTGATATTCATTCGTTGATTAGAAATTCATGTGTTGAATGGTATTCAAATTTTGAAATAAATTGTTTGATAATAAAAATCACATTTTTATCTATATATAGAGACTATAGAAAACATTCATGTGTTGAATTGATATTCATTCGTTGATTAGAAATTCATGTGTTGAATGGTATTCATATTTTGAAATAAATTGTTTGATAATAAAAATCACATTTTTATCTATATATAGAAACTATAGAAAACATTCATGTGTTGAATTGATATTCATTCGTTGATTAGAAATTCATGTGTTGAATGATATTCATATTTTAAAATAAATTGTTTGATAATAAAAATCACATTTTTATCTATATATATAGAAACAATAGAAAACATTCATGTGTTGAATTGATATTCATTCGTTGATTAGAAATTCATGTGTTGAATGGTATTCATATTTTGAAATAAATTTTTTGATAATAAAAATCACATTTTTATCACCAACTTGAACTATATAGAAAAATAATGTTTTGAAATGAATTGTTTTACAATAAAAATCACATTTTTATTGTATGCATAAATCGTTGAAATGTGAAGTGTTAAAAATAGCCACTTGTTCAAAATAAACATATATGAGATGAAATATTCATTAATTAGCTAATGAAATGATTTGCACCTATGTATGTAACATTAGAATAAATGGTGTCTTTAAACCAAACAGAAATCAAATATGAAGTTGAATAGAAATTGATAAATGATAAGAACTGTATATATATGTACATGCATATTTATTGAACAGGTTATAGCAAAGGGGATAGAGAATAGGAATAAAATTTTGTGCCCGACAAATAGGTACACATTTACAGTTTTGTTTGGGTGATGATTTTATGAGCCTGTTGGCTAGCCGCTTGGCTTTTTCCTTTTCTTTTTGAGATTAGAAGGACCGGGAACGCTATTTGCGATTTCCCGATGCTCCCGGTGCAGGGGAGGTTATGGCGAAATTTTCCAAAATTTTAAGGTGTTAGAAAAATATTTGAAGTGAAAACGATATGGAAATCATTGAATGAACTATATTTATATAAATATATAAATATAAATAAAATTAAAACGAAACGAAGCCGTGCAGTTCGTATTTTGAAACCATGATTTCAAACAACTAGTGCGGGAAATCCGACCATTGGATTTTCCCGAAACCTCAACCGTCGGGTTCGCCTTGGAATAATCTTTCCAACGGCACCAACCTTGTAAAAATCCAACGGTTGGATTGTCTGGAATGTTTAATTCAAATCTGAAGAAAACAGCGCCAGAAGCGATTATATTTATATATATATATAAATATAATTATATATTTAATCGAATAACGACGCTGCCGTTCGTATTTTGAAATCGAAACTTCGAACGATTGTACCGGGAGATCCGACCGTCGGAATTTCCCGAAACTGGAACCTTGGATTCGTTTTGAAAAGACCTTTCTAATGATGTAAATTTTGCGAAGATCCAACGGTTAGATTTTCAGATATATGTAAATCAAATCTGAAGAAAAACAGCGCCACGGCCGCCTTATGGCTCGAAGCGTCGTTTTGAATAAAATAGCTATTTTAAAATAAATAAAAATAGCGATAAATAGTTATAAAATATCATAAGCGATATGGAATGGAAATAAACTGAATTTGCTTGATTTATGTTGTATTTGATGGTTGAATGTGTTTGGTGTGAAAATTACATAAAAAAAACAATATTGGTGTTGTCGAATAATTTAACCATTGAAATAAACTGATTTGAAATTCTAAATATACATGAATTATTTGAAAAGGCCGAGTTAATTCTCATTTCGAATAATTGACCGATGATTGAAAGTCGAAGATGAAGACGATGGTCGAAGACCGGAGATCTTCACCTCGTTCGGATGGTAACCGAGGTCCTGATTGGGAGGCATCCTGAAATATGGATAATGAGTGGTGATCGTTCAGACGTATGTGGTGATCGATGGGTTTGCGAGGTATTCAGTGCCTCCGGTTTCGTTCAGACCCAGAACGGACTTGTAAATGGACTGTGTGTCCGACATTGGAATTTGTTCTGTGTGATTGATAGCCATCAGTTGCACGGTGTGAATTGCCTGTGTGGCATGCTAAGATGCAGTGATCAGGGCTTCTGTTGAAAAGCAAAGTCTTGTGGTGATGATCAAAGCACCGCCTGTGTGGCGTAGCTTTGTGTATAACGTAAATTAGCGAGCCTCACACCCCGGTATGAACCAGAAACGGGAGAAAGGACCTCAGGGAGGGCCTGCGTTTCCTTCTAGCTAGGGTGGTGTCAGTGACCTACCAGCCCTGACATTTATATACTTTTCACCTATGTGGTTGTTGCTGTTGCGAGGCGCCTCGGTTTGATCGGACGATCCGGGTCCGATAGAGTCATTCGTTGGCTCGTTTACGCCCCAAAGGGCGGGGAGACGTAGTATTCAGGCATAATAATCCACATCGGTGGACCGGCCCTGTTGCTCCAAGGGGCAGTTGCGGCTGTTCCTGAGACATGGGCTAGATTGTCTCGAATTCGGTAAGGACTATCTTTTGCCTTGGTTCATGACGGAAATCCAATTTCTAAATACGACATCGTGCGGTTTTGATTGTATATATATATGGCGACATGATATATGGTACCCATGCCGTCTATGATTGATAGTTATGATTTGAAATTGTTTTCAAAACATATAAACACTAGCAATAATATCAAATGCCTTGTTTTATTCGTATCAAGCATATTTGGCCGTTATAAGGTAAAAACTCTATCCTCCGGTTTGCGTTGCATTGTGTGATGGGAACTGATTCTTATAACGGCTTCATTTTATAAAAAGCATAGCGATGTTTATAAGAAAGATTTGTTTTAAAGCACTGGCAATCCAATGGAGTAAACCCGTTCCACGAAAGTGGCGTGGTCCTGTGATTAGTCAATTATATATGTGTTGAGTGGATTTCTCATACCAGTCCCATGACTGACTCGTAGTTTGTTTCACTTTCAAACTCGGGTGCCCCTTTTTCTACACGGGCAGCCTTGTATTCAGGTTTAGCTAGTTCTTTCTGGATAGCTGGAGCTGAAGATGGATTCTATGATTTATTTCTTTTTATGCTGTTCAGCTCCTATTGTACATATTTTGTTTATTTCCGCTGTAGACATTTATGTATAGCTGAACTGTATTTGTACTAAGTAAGATCCTGTATACTGTGTAACTCTGATGATTACTTTTATCCAGTATATTCTATTGTTCATATCTGGTGTATTTATTTAATTCTGTTCTGCTATTATATGTTTCTGTGTTATATTCCAAAGATAACCCTGTTTCCGTGAGAACGGGATTTCGGGTCGTCACATAATCTATTAGGCGAAACCCTAGACACGACCCCTTTCAGCAGTAACCCTCTAGATGTATCAAGGTACCCTGGGGCTAGGCCGGGTGGGGCACGATTACTGGGCTGATTGTAAGAGGTGAACGACAGCAGTGGGGTACGCCAGTGTAGGTTCGGTGGACTATGATCGTGCATGTATCCGGGGCAGACACTGGGTATCCATAGATTTATCTGTGCATCTTGAATCGTGTCAAGGGTTGACACCCTAGGGCTGATACACCCGAAGGTGGACCCAGCACAGGTGACTACATTCGTGATTAGCCGTATGACACGGACACTTGACGAGCTAGAACTTGTAGAGAGCCGATCGACTAGATAATCGCTCTGTAGGACCCCGTACTTGGGTCAGACCCCGTTTTAGGGTCATTTCATGACATTGGGCCGTGGGATTTATTTCGTGATTAACTTGTGATATGGTGTAACGACCCATCTTTTTGCCCGATTCTTCGCCGGTAATTAAACCAACTTAAACCGTTCAGAAAGACGAATTGTTATGGGTACATACATACATTGAACAAAAATAACAGAACTTTTCATTGAATAAACCAATATTACATCAGAGTTACATGAATATCAGAGTTACAACATAACATATACAGCGGAAGAAAGAAAATAATTTTACTCCCATCGGAAGATTTAACACAGCGGAAGCTTCAACTCTATCGTGGACCCCAACTCTAGAAGCGCTCTAAATCCTGCTCCAACGATCTATAACTGCAAAACTAAACTACTGTCTGCCCGTGCAAAAATCATGGGCACCCAGAGTTTAGGTGAGGGAACAATAAACTCCAGGTCAGTCGTGGGACTGGTGTGAGAACTCAAAAACAGTTAGGTTCATTCTTAAAGTTGGGAACTTCACCGGATCACGCCGCTAACGCGGAACGGATTTACTCCAGGTGGATACCCGTGCATATAAATGCGCAATGTCTTTTGAAAATGAAGCTATCATAAGCTCGTCCCACATCACACAATGCAAGCGCACACCAGATGGGCGAGTTTTATCTTATGACAACCAAATATGCTTTCATACGTAAAATTCTCTTCAATACCATAATATATATAGTGTGGAAAACATTTCGCAAGTAAATGTATTAATCCTAGACAGCATATACCCCATAATATATGTTGCCATATATATATATACAATCAAAATTGTATGGCTCGCATAAGAAATTTGGATTTCCAACTTGATGATTCCTGGCACGAAAGATCAATCAGGGATACAAAACGAAGTGCCTCAACGGCTTTTTCGACCATACGCGGACACCGAATACACATCGTCAGGGCAGATCAACGGTTTTCGACCAGACACGGCCCCCCGAACATACCCAACTTCCCCAAGTTCATAAGTGGTTTCCCACTGCTGCACAGCTTCATCATCAATTCATATATAAGTATAAAACCTAACCGCCAGTTTCTCATCAATCCGGGGTGTGAGGTTTGTCGATGTCACGTCATACGCAAAGCGATGCTTCGATAAGCCATTCTTTGATCATCACTAGCTCGACTCATAACTTGGGTATGCCGCATTGACAATTCACGACATATCACTGATTTAAATCAATGCATACCCTCTAAGTTCATATGACTTAAAGACAAGGATAATATATTGCCACAAATCCGATATACATTAACGGAAATCAGTGCTATGCGGTCAATTTCAATGTCAGGCACACCATCCATGCAAGTCCGTTCTGGGTCTGAACGGAACAACAACCCGAAAATATTTGAATATGTTCAGGTCTCATGCAACCCATACCTCGTATTGGGTGGCCTACCCAACCAAGAAATAAATCAACAATCAATCTAAACACTTCAAATATTTCCGGTCTTCATTTGTCGTTACCAAGTCTTGAATAACGTCGTATTACTACTTAGAATGGTTTTCGAACATATACTCGATCCCGGTCTTTCCAAGTAATAAGCGTACTTTAAAAATAGTAGCTATGGTTTACACAGGCCTTTCAATTCAAATCTCCTTCTAAATAGTTATCAATTCATTTACGACTCAAGATTTGAATTACTATAAATTCCATACATCTCGTTATCATTTTTATCTCTTCTTTGAAATCAAAGATTTTAACTTCGCTTCAATTCCTTACTTTTAATTTTTTTCGAATCAAAGATTTGGTTAAATCCCCAATTACGACATGAATTTCCACCATTCAATCTCATCGGTTTCAAGAATGATATTATTGAAGATACGATTCATGAAAAAACCCAAGTCAAATTGATTTGAATCATAAATTACACAGAAATTTATCCACTTATATTCGATATTAATTCTCATAATCAACGAATACTATAAGTAGAATAACGATATAATAATATCTTTCAAATTCCCCAGATAGTATACATTTACATCATGAGGTTCATACCAAATATCGAAGATTATTTCTATCTAGCTTATTTAAATCAAGGTGAGAACCCGTATCTTAATTGAAAGGTTTATTCAATTCTTTGACATTAGATCTGGATAGAGATACCATCAACTAATCTTCAGTATTAATTTTCGTATCCAACTCATATTATAAGTGGAATAACGGTGAAATACCCTTTTAAATTCCTCAGATAATAAGAGTTTTCATTTACCGAACTAATATCAAACATCCGAAGATTTATCTCCAACCATACCCAATTATTTAGTATTAAAAACCCGTATTAGTATAAATCTAAATTCCATATAAATATTTCTAATACTCTTAAACCTTTGAAAACATTCCACAAATCATTACTTATAGTTCGGAACATCGTTTACGGGTTAAAACTTCAAAATAGATTGTTTTCGAAGAAAGCGTTACAATAGCGTTCCAAAAGTGTTACAAAAGTGTTACAAAACAGTTATCCTAACTATTTTGATCAAAATATCGTTTATCTTAGCCAAAACTTAAATTTTACAATTGAAAACACCTTTTCATAATTTGTAATGATTTTACAAATTTTTTCCATATTTTTAAATAATTTAAAAATAGCTGTTTATAGTTATGGGCAACAATTGTTCTTACATCGATCTTTTCCAAAACGGTTTCAAACATAACTTGAAAATTATAACCCGAAATTAAAATCTTCTTTCACTCATTTGAAAGCTCTCGTAAATAGGAATCAAACGTTTTTCGTTTCGTGGAAATCCGATTTAAATTGGAAAAGTTATAAGCATTTACATATTGCCATAATGCGACAAGCTCTAATTTTGACCAAAATAATCATTATTCTTAAATACTTCAAATTACCTTAAAAATCATTATAAACTTATATAAATCATTTAAATTGACTTTTCAAATTTTTTGGATTTAAAACACAACTTTTTTTTATCTAATTAAATCACCATTCAAATAATTTCAAATTAGATTTTTATTTAACCATCCCATCCGTCGGATCAGTTAGGGATAGCCAAGGAGAGCAGGAAACTGATTTTCCAAACCCAAGCCTAGACACTATCCTCTCTGTCATCCTAGAACGTTCTGGTATAATAAAATATTATACATAAATTTCCAAACCCTATCAAATTAAAATTTTACTTAAAAGAAAAAAATATTTCAATATTTGAAAAATAAATCTTCATTTACATGGAAGGAGATTTTAATCGATTACCTGCATGATTCCACAACCATAGTGTTGTGTGTGCATCATGCAAAATAAATCAACCATATAAATCGGATGATCATAAAATTATAATCATCACCCGTACACATACAATTCAGTTGTGCACAAGCGTTACGGTCAATAACGCTTCAGTGTTCAGTGTCATCTAATTACATGCACATCCATTCACACAAGAACATCCATATCCAACCAACAATTAACTATAATTAATCTCAACTAATTATAATTATTCAATAACAACTAATTATTTAATCACTACTAATTTAAATAAATAATTTAATTAGAAGTTCTCACCGAATAGCTTTCCAAAACTTCACGGTAGGTAAGCCTAGTTGAGTAAATCGTCGGACAGTATTTCGGCGCAACGTCTTCTTCACAAAAATATATATAATATAATATACACTAATCTCTCTTTATATTATAAGAGGAGGGGGAGAATGACGAACTTTGGCAAGGTGGTGGTGGAAAAGAGGAAGACTTATGCCATGGAAACCATGGCCATAAGCTTTAAGAAGAAGAGAAAGAAAAAAAATGAGAATGAAGAAAAAGTGGAAGGAAAGGGTGGTATTTATAGGAAAGGAGGAGTAAGGAGAGAGTGACACATCATAGGACATGTGTATTACATGCATGAAAGGGAGCATGCATAAAGACATGTGTCTTAACACTTGTCTTAAGAAGAGAAGGTGAACTTTTGGTAGCATTTCCCTTAAATGCTATGAAAACTAAAGGCAACACTTAATTCTAACGCTACTAATTCATGTTATAGTTTGACAAATCCGATCGAACGACAAATAGTATCAACAAATCCAAACTTATTAATAATCATTCTCATTTATAATTCAAGTAAAACTTATCATATAACTTATCAAAATAAATAAAATAATAATTATTATTCTTGTAAAATCATAAAATAAATTATCCTTTACCAAATTCATATTTTACAAATCAATATTATCAAAATCAGAAAATATCATTACTTAAACATAAATCTAATAATTATAATTTTCAAAATAAGTTTTCTTATAAAAATCATAATAAATAAAACAAAATACTTATACAAAGTTAAAATTTATATTTAAACCTAATAAAATCAATTTATATTCAGAAAATCCAAAATTATAAATAAAAATCCATATCAAACATAGTTAAAATTCTGGGATGTTACATTCACCCCCCCTTAGAAACTTTTCGTCCTCGAAAAGGAAGTCGAATAAATTTAAACTCCTTCACAAATTTTAAATTCGAATTTCTCCCTCAACATATCAGAAATGAAATGGTCAGAACAAAGGATCATATCATTCTCAGGGCACTCTATCTAATTCTCACTAAAGGTAGAGTCTAATGATACTTCTATGATCTCGTGATTACTAGGGTCGTCACGGGTCTTGTTTAAAAATCGCATCCTCTGAGTTAGACTCAGAGCTGCTATCCTACCATTAAGGAGAACTGGGATAGATATTATCTAGTACTTAGAGGTCTATGACCGTAAGAAAATTATCTTTCTAACTTACTCTTACGGAACCCATGGTTTTCTTATCAATTATAAGACTAAATGCTCAAATTAGAAATTTAAATCCAAGTTCAAATAAATTTTTCCCTAATCGTTCAATTATCTTGCAATATAACATCTTGGCTAAATTCAGTATTAGAAATTCTATTGCTCTCAACACAATTCAAGTTCAATTTTAGAGATAATTCAAAATACTGGTTTCAAATCTAAATTAGTTCACTTGTCCAAGGCTTTATCTGAGCAGGGAAAAAGGAAGAATTCCGAAATAAAGTTGAATAATGACAATTCGGGGTGATATTCAAAATATGACAATGGGTTGAGCAAAACCCAGCGACAAGGGAAGAGATAGAATTATATTTCCGAAATACTCAATCTATTTCAAATTTTTATTTCAATCGTTTCCAGATTAACCCATTTATAAGTTAACTTTTATACTCATTTAATATTCAAATTTTTGTTTTCATATTCACCTAATCGAACTTTAAAATTCAATATATATAAAATCTCTTTTTCATTCTTGTTAAAATATCATGTCTTGTTTAGAAACATTTTCTTACTTAACTAGCCGTACAATCTCTTAAAACAGTTTTATTTAAAAAAAATACCATCACGCTTCCTCTGCGCACTCTGATTATGCGTATATTCAAACTAGTATTGGTAAAACATCCCAAAACATAGACTTCATAATTTCCGGAACCAAATCCTCAAAATTAATATTTAAAAATCAAAATTTTTCTTCCATAAGTTGGATTCTATATTTCAAAGAAAGCTCATTTATTGAGGTTTTGTTACAAAATATCTTGGACAAATTAAAGTTATCGACACGGTTTCACACTGCACAAAGAGGCATACATAGATCAAGTCAAAATTCCATGTGCTCAAGTCAAATAAAGATGCATAGAAGTTCCATGCTAATTTGTGCATGAAAGGTATACATAGACAAAATCAAGTTTCATGAGTTTGGAATAGAAATTCAACATCTACTGAGCATCAATAGGTGCAACGGTTCGAATCAAATACTTGGCCAAATGCACATGATACAAAGGTACGAATGACACTACTCAATAGCAGATGGTTGGAATTTAAATGGACAGTCTAGCCCAAGATGGGAACTTACATGCAAACAAGGATACAAATTCTAACAGTTTAATCATGGGATACTCGTTAAATTTTCATAATTTTCCTCTTGAATAAATCTTACTTTAACAACTTCATTTTCTTCCTTTGTGCTTCAAGTGAATACTTGTTGAGAAATTTTCGTTTGACCTACTCGTTCATGCCGGTTTCTCTTAACAAGGGAAAATATAAAACTCAATCGATTTGTTCAATACATATCCCTTTTATCATATTAAACTTGTTGCTCAAAATTCGTATAGCTTCAGGTAGGAAAATCGGTCTTCTCCCCACATAAGACATTTACCATAATTTTATTGAATTGTATCGTCAAAATCGAAATATGGGGTGAACCGAGCTCGCTTACATGCATTTTCAAATTTTCACTTTTCAGTTCTTCAAGTGAGATTAGCTTCTAAAATATATCCTTGCGGTTTTGACAAAATAGTCTGATTCACGCTTCTAATTATCAGTTAAGTATGCATTTAACTTAACTACCTTATGTTAAATTCATTTTTTCGCATATCCCATTTCATAACATAATACATTCAATACTTCGAAAGTCATTTGAAAAATCAATTTCACAATTGTGAGGACGTCGCAAAACACTTTCGATTGTTTATCTATACAGCTTTAAGTACTTCTTGACGTCTCGATCAGAAACATATAGTCATCCCACTTTCGAAACCCAAAAATAAGACTGATGATGATCGATCAATCACCAGAATTATCCCCAAGCGACTAGAATGTGATTCTATATCCATCTAGTATATATTGGATTTCATATATACGTTAGCTAGGCGTATATGCAAAATCCTTACATACTAGATCGTCCAACCTTGACGTCAAATAAATACTCGCAACCGTTTTTATTACATGCTGATTATCTTTCAAATCTATAGCTTTGAATTAACGATCTTCTTATCTCAATCCTTTATATATAGGCTGCAAAATATTTTGAAATTCTCATTCCAAGCTCGACGTTTCTTTTTCAATACGCTTATTAAATCCAATTCATTAATCGCTTATTTCTCGATAACTCCGAACAGATCGACGCTGGATTTTCGAAGTTTTATCACAAAGAGCCCTTTTTATTTTGAAAGTATTTCCTTTAAAAATACTTATTTTCAAATCTTCTTCAAAATATTTTATTTCAAATAATTATTATTTTCAAAAATGATTTACTTGTACAAAAATACCTTATATAGATTTCAAAAATACGCTCTCTCATCATAATATTCCGAAATCTCATTCTAGGGCATTTCTAACCCTATCTCTAATGAGATACTATAGCTCTGATGAGTCCTATCCTTTGTTCAAAATATGTTGTACCCGATAGCTTTGTATAACCAAAGCTCTGATACCACTTGTAACGACCCATCTTTTTGCCCGATTCTTCGCCGGTAATTAAACCAACTTAAACCGTTCAGAAAGACGAATTGTTATGGGTACATACATACATTGAACAAAAATAACAGAACTTTTCATTGAATAAACCAATATTACATCAGAGTTACATGAATATCAGAGTTACAACATAACATATACAGCGGAAGAAAGAAAATAATTTTACTCCCATCGGAAGATTTAACACAGCGGAAGCTTCAACTCTATCGTGGACCCCAACTCTAGAAGCGCTCTAAATCCTGCTCCAACGATCTATAACTGCAAAACTAAACTACTGTCTGCCCGTGCAAAAATCATGGGCACCCAGAGTTTAGGTGAGGGAACAATAAACTCCAGGTCAGTCGTGGGACTGGTGTGAGAACTCAAAAACAGTTAGGTTCATTCTTAAAGTTGGGAACTTCACCGGATCACGCCGCTAACGCGGAACGGATTTACTCCAGGTGGATACCCGTGCATATAAATGCGCAATGTCTTTTGAAAATGAAGCTATCATAAGCTCGTCCCACATCACACAATGCAAGCGCACACCAGATGGGCGAGTTTTATCTTATGACAACCAAATATGCTTTCATACGTAAAATTCTCTTCAATACCATAATATATATAGTGTGGAAAACATTTCGCAAGTAAATGTATTAATCCTAGACAGCATATACCCCATAATATATGTTGCCATATATATATATACAATCAAAATTGTATGGCTCGCATAAGAAATTTGGATTTCCAACTTGATGATTCCTGGCACGAAAGATCAATCAGGGATACAAAACGAAGTGCCTCAACGGCTTTTTCGACCATACGCGGACACCGAATACACATCGTCAGGGCAGATCAACGGTTTTCGACCAGACACGGCCCCCCGAACATACCCAACTTCCCCAAGTTCATAAGTGGTTTCCCACTGCTGCACAGCTTCATCATCAATTCATATATAAGTATAAAACCTAACCGCCAGTTTCTCATCAATCCGGGGTGTGAGGTTTGTCGATGTCACGTCATACGCAAAGCGATGCTTCGATAAGCCATTCTTTGATCATCACTAGCTCGACTCATAACTTGGGTATGCCGCATTGACAATTCACGACATATCACTGATTTAAATCAATGCATACCCTCTAAGTTCATATGACTTAAAGACAAGGATAATATATTGCCACAAATCCGATATACATTAACGGAAATCAGTGCTATGCGGTCAATTTCAATGTCAGGCACACCATCCATGCAAGTCCGTTCTGGGTCTGAACGGAACAACAACCCGAAAATATTTGAATATGTTCAGGTCTCATGCAACCCATACCTCGTATTGGGTGGCCTACCCAACCAAGAAATAAATCAACAATCAATCTAAACACTTCAAATATTTCCGGTCTTCATTTGTCGTTACCAAGTCTTGAATAACGTCGTATTACTACTTAGAATGGTTTTCGAACATATACTCGATCCCGGTCTTTCCAAGTAATAAGCGTACTTTAAAAATAGTAGCTATGGTTTACACAGGCCTTTCAATTCAAATCTCCTTCTAAATAGTTATCAATTCATTTACGACTCAAGATTTGAATTACTATAAATTCCATACATCTCGTTATCATTTTTATCTCTTCTTTGAAATCAAAGATTTTAACTTCGCTTCAATTCCTTACTTTTAATTTTTTTCGAATCAAAGATTTGGTTAAATCCCCAATTACGACATGAATTTCCACCATTCAATCTCATCGGTTTCAAGAATGATATTATTGAAGATACGATTCATGAAAAAACCCAAGTCAAATTGATTTTTGAATCATAAATTACACAGAAATTTATCCACTTATATTCGATATAAATTCTCATAATCAACGAATACTATAAGTAGAATAACGATATAATAATATCTTTCAAATTCCCCAGATAGTATACATTTACATCATGAGGTTCATACCAAATATCGAAGATTATTTCTATCTAGCTTATTTAAATCAAGGTGAGAACCCGTATCTTAATTGAAAGGTTTATTCAATTCTTTGACATTAGATCTGGATAGAGATACCATCAACTAATCTTCAGTATTAATTTTCGTATCCAACTCATATTATAAGTGGAATAACGGTGAAATACCCTTTTAAATTCCTCAGATAATAAGAGTTTTCATTTACCGAACTAATATCAAACATCCGAAGATTTATCTCCAACCATACCCAATTATTTAGTATTAAAAACCCGTATTAGTATAAATCTAAATTCCATATAAATATTTCTAATACTCTTAAACCTTTGAAAACATTCCACAAATCATTACTTATAGTTCGGAACATCGTTTACGGGTTAAAACTTCAAAATAGATTGTTTTCGAAGAAAGCGTTACAATAGCGTTCCAAAAGTGTTACAAAAGTGTTACAAAACAGTTATCCTAACTATTTTGATCAAAATATCGTTTATCTTAGCCAAAACTTAAATTTTACAATTGAAAACACCTTTTCATAATTTGTAATGATTTTACAAATTTTTTCCATATTTTTAAATAATTTAAAAATAGCTGTTTATAGTTATGGGCAACAATTGTTCTTACATCGATCTTTTCCAAAACGGTTTCAAACATAACTTGAAAATTATAACCCGAAATTAAAATCTGCTTTCACTCATTTGAAAGCTCTCGTAAATAGGAATCAAACGTTTTTCGTTTCGTGGAAATCCGATTTAAATTGGAAAAGTTATAAGCATTTACATATTGCCATAATGCGACAAGCTCTAATTTTGACCAAAATAATCATTATTCTTAAATACTTCAAATTACCTTAAAAATCATTATAAACTTATATAAATCATTTAAATTGACTTTTCAAATTTTTTGGATTTAAAACACAACTTTTTTTTATCTAATTAAATCACCATTCAAATAATTTCAAATTAGATTTTTATTTAACCATCCCATCCGTCGGATCAGTTAGGGATAGCCAAGGAGAGCAGGAAACTGATTTTCCAAACCCAAGCCTAGACACTATCCTCTCTGTCATCCTAGAACGTTCTGGTATAATAAAATATTATACATAAATTTCCAAACCCTATCAAATTAAAATTTTACTTAAAAGAAAAAAATATTTCAATATTTGAAAAATAAATCTTCATTTACATGGAAGGAGATTTTAATCGATTACCTGCATGATTCCACAACCATAGTGTTGTGTGTGCATCATGCAAAATAAATCAACCATATAAATCGGATGATCATAAAATTATAATCATCACCCGTACACATACAATTCAGTTGTGCACAAGCGTTACGGTCAATAACGCTTCAGTGTTCAGTGTCATCTAATTACATGCACATCCATTCACACAAGAACATCCATATCCAACCAACAATTAACTATAATTAATCTCAACTAATTATAATTATTCAATAACAACTAATTATTTAATCACTACTAATTTAAATAAATAATTTAATTAGAAGTTCTCACCGAATAGCTTTCCAAAACTTCACGGTAGGTAAGCCTAGTTGAGTAAATCGTCGGACAGTATTTCGGCGCAACGTCTTCTTCACAAAAATATATATAATATAATATACACTAATCTCTCTTTATATTATAAGAGGAGGGGGAGAATGACGAACTTTGGCAAGGTGGTGGTGGAAAAGAGGAAGACTTATGCCATGGAAACCATGGCCATAAGCTTTAAGAAGAAGAGAAAGAAAAAAAATGAGAATGAATGAAAAAGTGGAAGGAAAGGGTGGTATTTATAGGAAAGGAGGAGTAAGGAGAGAGTGACACATCATAGGACATGTGTATTACATGCATGAAAGGGAGCATGCATAAAGACATGTGTCTTAACACTTGTCTTAAGAAGAGAAGGTGAACTTTTGGTAGCATTTCCCTTAAATGCTATGAAAACTAAAGGCAACACTTAATTCTAACGCTACTAATTCATGTTATAGTTTGACAAATCCGATCGAACGACAAATAGTATCAACAAATCCAAACTTATTAATAATCATTCTCATTTATAATTCAAGTAAAACTTATCATATAACTTATCAAAATAAATAAAATAATAATTATTATTCTTGTAAAATCATAAAATAAATTATCCTTTACCAAATTCATATTTTACAAATCAATATTATCAAAATCAGAAAATATCATTACTTAAACATAAATCTAATAATTATAATTTTCAAAATAAGTTTTCTTATAAAAATCATAATAAATAAAACAAAATACTTATACAAAGTTAAAATTTATATTTAAACCTAATAAAATCAATTTATATTCAGAAAATCCAAAATTATAAATAAAAATCCATATCAAACATAGTTAAAATTCTGGGATGTTACATATGGGCTTAGTATACTAGTACAGTCGATGCAACGAATCTCGAACATGTGATGCTTTACTTGACTTGTCTTGACTTATCCTGATCACCTTAGTCTATCTTGTTCACCTTGACACCATTCTTAAGTTTAGTTCCAGTTCATACATGACAGGTTGTTTTAACCGTTTCTACATTGAAAGTCAGTAGAACTTACTCAGTCTTTATGACTGACCCTTTTCCTTTCGCCTCTTTTTCTTTCGTTCCCCCCCCCCCCAGGTTCTCAGGGAGGGAATACCGCAGCTTGATCAGTTTTCACATCCAGCTTGAAGAGAAAGAATGTATTGCTTGGATCTTTTTCCGTTTGGACTATGGCTTTGGACAGCAATTAGGGGAATTTTGCAGTTTATTTATGTTTTCTTCATGCTTCTTTAAATAATGTAATCAAGACAGTTATGATTTTGGGGAGTATTATGGCATGGTTTGTGTAACACGTATTTTGAAGAAATAAAAGTTGTTGTTTTCTGCTGTTCAAAAATATGTGTTAATATATCTGTCTTGTATATCTGTGACTTATACTTATAAACCTCCACCAAAATTAGGGCATTCCCTTTGAGAGTGACCCTAACGGAAGTGGGGTGTTTCACTTGGTATTAGAGCATAGGTTTACCAGATAAGATAAAAGTTTTGAAAATTTATTTTCAAAGGAAAATTTAAAGAAACAATTTTTAAAAGATAAAATATTATTTTATTTTAAAAAGGCAAAGTCCCCCAAAGCCATAGGTATTATCTCTTATCCTTCGTTTTGAATCTAGCCTTCTTGTTTCAGCATGTCCGAAGAACTTAACTTGCCAGAGGGTGTACCAATACCTGGTTGGTTTAGACGATTCTTAGAAGCAAGGGCCACCCAGCCAGGTCCTACCGTTCCCCCTCCCCCAGCTGCAGAAAATCATCCAGCTGCAGCAGCACCTCTTCCTCCACCTCCTCCACGGGGAAATACCTTTGCTAAGATATGTAAAGATTTTAAGGCTATGGGAGGAAAGGACTTTCATGGAACTGAGTCCTTCGTGGCAGCTAGGAATTGGTTAAAGGAAACCGAGGACTTATTCGTCATCTTTGAGGTAGAAGATAGGCAGAAGTGTAACACCCCACCTCCGTTAAGGTCACTCACAAAGGGAATGCCTTTACTTTGGTGGAGCATTTTAGTAAACAGAACAGAAACTTACAAGTGTAATACCCCACCTCCGTTAAGGTCACTCACAAAGGGAATGCCTTAACTTTGGTGGAGCATTTTAGTAAACAGAACAGAAACTTACAAGACATATAAAACAGTACTTGAAAATTTTTAACTTTATTACAGCGGAAACAGAAATTAATATGGTTACATCCTTTCAATTTCAAAATTCAAGTACAAAATACCAGTCTTGTACAAAAGCCTTCAAAATGCATAGTTTAAAATCATAATCCCCATGGAACGGAAGCTATACAGAGCCAAGCCATACTTTAAGCACTTCAAGCAAAGAGAAATCTGGATCAAGCTAAAGTATTTCCCTCCTTGGATAACCTGGGGGGGAAACGGAAGAAAAGAGGCGAAACAACAAGGGTCAGACAAAAAGTCTGGCAAGTCCATTGACTTTCAGCATATGAGTGCACAACCATTCACTCAAATGCAACATCCATGTGCTGAATCAACCATTTTGCATCCACAAGAATCGAAAACACTCTCATACTGCATATGGATGGGTATGTAACACCCCGTGTATTCTATAACTGTGGAATTAAAAAATTAAAGTATAATTAATTTGAAATCAAAGAACTAAGGGAAACGGGATACGCCATTGCGTTCGTCTCGGAAAAATACGCGAAATAGAGTCCGAGTTTTCGAAAAACGGAGTCCGTATGAAGAAGATATGGCCTTCGGAAGTTTCTGAATTAAGTTTAAAATTCGAACAGAATAAAACAGTTTAAAAATTAAAACCGGGCCCAATTGGCCAAGGCGGGAAAACTCCCGCCTAAGACACCCAGGTCGACTGGGCTGTCGACCTGGTCTAACCAGGTCGACAGGGCTGTCGACAGGGCTGTCGACCTGGTCCAGACCCAGGTCGAACCCAGTCCACCCTGGCTGGCCTATTCTATGTTGGTCGATTTTCTGTGGTCTGCTTTGTCATTAGGGCTAGGTGGCAGGCTCTAATTGGTCCCTCTTGCGAATGAATGGCTACGATCAATCCAAGCAACATCGATGGTCTTAATCAGTTCATAAACTCTATAAAATGACCCTAGACTCTACCTAGGGTTCTTACACAATTCTCTAGCCTCCATTGCTCTCTTCTTCTAATAAAAAAATAAAAATGGCGTCGCTGCTCTGCTGGAATTAAAACTAGAAGATAATCAACATCAGCCTAAGCAACTCAATTCAAACTAGAGATTATAGTTTCTGCAAAGATTCTACAGCAAGTTAAATTCCTTTCTTTAATCTAATCAAGGCAAGTACAGTTATTCTCCGCTATAAAGGTTAATTATAATTTTGATATGCATTTAAATCTGGGTTTGAGATTGTATTCTCTTCTGTTAGATCTGTTTTCCGTGACTGTTCTATATTCCTTTCTTCTTTTCTGTTTCTATAGCCAGGCTACCACGAGCCTGTGCCTAATCTCATAAGAGATGAACGTATGAACGCAAATTTTGGGATGAATGATGCGAAATTTGACAAGACTAAGTTGAATGTATGACTTTAGGTCTGAGGCATAAAATATATTGGACATATGCATAAATTTGACTATGAACATATAATTTATGCATGTTGTATGCATAGTTATGTTGTAATTTAGAACTGTAATTAATGAGCATATGTTGTAAACTAGATTTGGATCTATGCATATTAACTTCTGTTTCCGCTGTAATAAAGTTAAAATTTTTCAAGTACTGTTTTATCTGTCTTGTAAGTTTTCTGTTCTGTTTACTAAAATGCTCCACCAAAGTTAAGGTCACTCACAAAGGGAATGCCTTAACTTTGGTGGAGCATTTTAGTAAACAAAACAGAAAACTTACAAGACAGATAAAACAGTACTTGAAAATTTTTAACTTTATTACAGCGGAAACAGAAGTTAATATGCATAGATCCAAATCTAGTTTACAACATATGCTCATTAATTACAGTTCTAAATTACAACATAACTATGCATACAACATGCATAAATTATATGTTCATAGTCAAATTTATGCATATGTCCAATATATTTTATGCCTCAGACCTAAAGTCATACATTCAACTTAGTCTTGTCAAATTTCGCATCATTCATCCCAAAATTTGCGTTCATACGTTCATCTCTTATGAGATTAGGCACAGGCTCGTGGTAGCCTGGCTATAGAAACAGAAAAGAAGAAAGGAATATAGAACAGTCACGGAAAACAGATCTAAAAGAAGAGAATACAATCTCAAACCCAGATTTAAATGCATATCAAAATTATAATTAACCTTTATAGCGGAGAAAAACTGTACTTGCCTTGATTAGATTAAAGAAAGGACTTTAACTTGCTGTAGAATCTTTGCAGAAACTATAATCTCTAGTTTGAATTGAGTTGCTTAGGCTGATGTTGATTATCTTCTAGTTTTAATTCCAGCAGAGCAGCGACGCCATTTTTATTTTTTTATTAGAAGAAGAGAGCAATGGAGGCTAGAGAATTGTGTAAGAACCCTAGGTAGAGTCTAGGGTCATTTTAGAGAGTTTATGAACTGATTAGGACCATCGATGTTGCTTGGATTGATCGTAGCCATTCATTCGCAAGAGGGACCAATTAGAGCCTGCCACCTAGCCCTAATGACAAAGCAGACCACAGAAAATCGACCAACATAGAATAGGCCAGCCAGGGTGGACTGGGTTCGACCTAGGTCTGGACCAGGTCGACAGCCCTGTCGACAGCCCTGTCGACAGCCCTGTCGACCTGGTTAGACCAGGTCGACAGCCCAGTCGACCTGGGTGTCTTAGGCGGGAGTTTTCCCGCCTTGGCCAATTGGGCCCGGTTTTAATTTTTAAACTGTTTTATTCTGTTCGAATTTTAAACTTAATTCAGAAACTTCCGAAGGCCATATCTTCTTCATACGGACTCCGTTTTTCGAAAACTCGGACTCTATTTCGCGTATTTTTCCGAGACGAACGCAATGGCGTATCCCGTTTCCCTTAGTTCTTTGATTTCAAATTAATTATACTTTAATTTGTTAATTCCACAGTTATAGAATACACGGGGTGTTACAAGAAGGTACAACTGGCAGTGTGGCTACTGAAAGGTGAGGCTTCCTACTGGTGGGAAGTCACTAATGCAGAAAGACCAGTGGAAACATGGGAGGACTTTAGGGCAAGGTTTGAGGCTAAATTTCTCTCAGAAGCTGAAAGGAGTCTTCAGTTGGAAAAATTCTTATTTCTTAAGCAAGGGAATATGACAGTCAAAGAGTATGTTAATCAATTCGATGAGCTGGCTAGGTTCGGACTGGACCTAGTCAACACCCCGCACAAGAAGGCTCTCCGCTTTGTCAAGGGATTGAATGAGCCATTACACAGTTTGGCCATGACCCATATACCCATGGGAGCTACGAACGAAAGGTTGGTACAGATGGCATTGCTGAACGAGGAAGATAAGGGCAAGAAGGAGACAGAGGCAGAAAACTCTCAAGGGAAGAAAGAGGTCAAGACTAACGATTCTAAGAATAAGAAGGTAGACTCTGAGAAAGGAGGCAAGAACAACAACTCACGTGATAAAAGGAAATGCAATTAATGTGGTACAGAAGGGCACATAGCCAAGGATTGTAGAAAGAGGAAGAGAAAACAAGGTGAATGTTTTCATTGTGGGAAGACTGGACACATCAGCAAAGACTGCCTCGAGAAGCAGACCGGACCTTCTGGCGGTACATCGTTAACCTATTCTAGATGCTTTGTTTTATCTTATTTCTCTCCTCGATCCTATCTTGAGAACCATAGTTAGAATCTTTTTGGATGTAAACATGTAATTGAAACATGTTATGATTGCGAAATGGTTGCAAGTGATCGCAAGTGGTTGCTCGTGGATGCATGAATACACATTAGGCACTAGATCGGCTCAGACACATTTTCATGTTGCATATGCATGAGTGTTTATTTTGGAAACTTGGTTGTGCTATCATTTGGTTGTTGCATATGATTGAATGTTCGAGCACTCATGTAGAAATTATGAATTATAATAGGAAAAATTTGCATACATATTGGATTCATTTCACTAAACATATTTTGCATTTAGAAGATCAATCAGGCCTGATCATTAGCATTAGCTAAGGAACATATACACACACTTCGCATATGATCATAAAGCATTAGAAGTTTTTTTTTAAGGAAAATGGATGCTTGTGTTTGATGGATGAGTAGATGGATGTTTGGATGTTAGGATATACATTCTTCCCGAACTTGAAGATTTCGGGGACGAAATCCTTTAAAATGGGGGAGAATGTAACACCCCGTGAATTCTATAACATTAAGCTTCACGAATTAAAGTATAATTAATTATAAATAATGAAATCAAGGGAAATGGGTTATGCCATTGCGTTCGTCTCGGAAAAATACGCGAAATAGAGTCCGAGTTTTCGAAAATCGGATACCGTATGAAGAAGATATGGACGAACGAAGTTAGACAGAAAAACCGAAAACAGTCCAGAATACACTGGCGCACTTCTGAAGTGCGCCAGTAAAAAATACACTGGCGCACCTGCCAAGTGCGCTCGTACAAATCCAGCACCGAATTCTGGAGTGTTCTGAGGTAACGTGTCTTCTTTTGAGTGGCTAGATGATGTGTATTCGAGCTGTGCGATTCTGATGACTTCTGGACTGATCTGAAGGCTCTAAATCACCCTATTCACCTATAAAATAACACCTAGACCTAGCCTAAATCATACTATTTCATTTTAGCCTCAGGCCGCCGCCATTAAACGTAGAGCTCTGAATTAAAAATACAAAGAATAAAATTATAGAAGATGGAGGACGATTCTTGAAGGCTACAAATAGAAGCTACAACAACTACGACGCTTTAGACAACGAATTTGGGACTAATTGATTTGGGATTTTTATTTGGATTATTTGCTTCATATTGTAAGTTCTATGTTACTTTTTAGGCAAAAACGCAAAAACAATATGGACATGCCATGAATTGAAACCGGATTTAGGAACTATTGTTAATCCATTGTTTATATTGTTTATCTTTGAATTATAATTTGGGGATATTGCTATGGCAACATTGCAAGTTGAACTTGTCATGATTTTGATGTTGTTATGAATCACTTGGGCTTAATTGTTTGGCAAGTTGGACTAATACATGTCCATGGAATCACTATGTTTATTGAAATCTTTATGTTGATTAAACCATGCCTATGATGCTAATTAAACCATGGCTATGACTATTGATGGAATTATGCCTATGATGTTAATATACCCATCATGATTAATGAAAAATTGGGTATTGCTAGGTTATGATGAAAAGTTGGAATTATTATGTTTATAATGTTAGATATGTTAAAAATGCTAAATTGGAATCATTATGTCTATAATGTTAATTGAGAATCATTATGTTAAAAATGCTAAGTTGGAACCATTATGTTTATAATGTTAGATGAGAATCATTATGATAAATTGGAATCATTATGTCTATGAGAATTATTATGTTAAAAACACTAAATTGGAATCATTATGTCTATAATGTTAGTTGAGAATCATTATGTTAAAATGCTAAATTGGAACCATTATGTTTATAATGTTAGTTGAGAATCATTATGTTAAAAACGCTAAATTGGAATCATTATGTCTATAATGTTAATTGAGAATCATTATGTTAAAAATGCTAAATTGGAATCCACTATGCCTATTAGGATTACTATGCCTTTAATGTTTCATGTTTACAATAAAATTATTATTATGCCCGCAATGATTATTATGCCTATGATGTAAAGTTGAAATCATCATGTTAAATTAAGTTGGAATCATTACTATGCCAAGTTATCATCATACTAGTATTGAAACCATGTGATATGTTATAGCCTGTTTATTATGCAAGTAATGTTGGAATTGTCACATATGCCTATCACATGTTTGGTGTTATTCCCCTTTATCTCTTGAATTGTTTATGCTTATGAACGAAGTACGTTTATATACGTTGGGGATACGATTGGGTAGAATAGGCAAAACTTGAATTAATTATAGGCATAAAATGTGAAATTTGGCATAAGTAGAACATGAAATATGGCACGAAAACTTGACTTGAACATGCCATAACTTGACTTTAAACATGCCTTAGTTGGGCACGAAGTAGATATTTGAACATGATGTGGAAATAGCAAAATCTAATGTGACGACCCGCAACCTCCCCGTAAAGGAAAGCGTCGGATAGTTCGAGAACAAACCACAGCAGAACGCATACAGAAGAACGTTTCATTGTATATTACAACAATGCATCAGATTACAAGAATATACAGAGTATAAATGAATATTACACAGAAATATCAGAGATTTAAATTACATTTAAATACATAGCAGCGGAAAATAATACAATACACAACTAGAATGAGATATACGGATACAAAGCTTTCCGGATATCGTTCCAGCTGTAAACCAGGATCCTGTGAATATAAATCTGCAAAACCAAAACTACTAGCTGCCCGTGTCGAAAATAGGGGCACCCAGAGTTTAGGTTAAAACAATAAACTCCAGGTCAGTCATGTGACTGGTGTGAGAACTAAAACAGTTATTAATCTTTATTTCAAATCATTAGGTAAATCAAGGGACCACGCCGTATAACACGGAACGGGTTTCCTCCCAAGAATACCAGTGCATAAAACCAACAGCGCAATGCTAAATAAAGAAAAATGAAGCTGTTATAAGACCCAGGTCCCATCACACAATGCAACGCAGTCGAGGATAGGGTTTTCCCTTATAACAGCCAAAGAATGCTTGATACGTTTAAAACAAATCATTTGATACTATTATAAGTGCATAGTATATAAAACACTTCAAATCATAAGTATCAATCATAGGCGGCATGAGCGCCCCATCCCACTATGTCGCCATATATAGGATATACAATCAAAACCGCAAAGTCTCGTATTTGGAAATTGGGTTTCCATCTATGAACCGAGGCAAAAGATAGTCCTCAACCGATTCGAGACAATCTAGCCCATGTCTCAGGCAAGCGCGCAGGCAAGCCTTGGATCGTCAGGGCCGGTCCACACGGAGTGGATTATTATGCCTGAACAATACGTCTCCCCACCCTATGGGGTGTAAGTCTGGTCCGTCAGCCGACCAGAATGCATTCGGCCGAAACCGATATAACCGAGGCGCCTCGCAACAGCAACAACCACATAAGTCAAACTCGTCAGGGCGTGTAAAACCACTGACGCCACTTCTAGCTAGAAAGAAACGCATGCCCTCCCTGAGGTCCGTCTCCCGTTTTTGGTTCATACCGGGTGTGAAACACGCGAGGTAAACGTTACACAAAGCTACGCCACAAAGGCCGTGCTTTGATCATCACCACAAGACTTTGCTTTTCAACAGAAGCCTCGATCATTTGCATCTTAGCATGCCACACAGGCAAGCCATCCTATGCAACCGATATCAGTCACACAGAATGAAATCCGATGTCAGACACACAGTCCATTTACAAGTCCGTTCTGGGTCTGAACGAAACCGGAGGCACCTAGTACCCCGCATATCCATCGATCTCCAAGTACGTCTGGACGATCACTAACTGTTTCCATCTTCTTGGGTGTACAGCCCAATCAAGATCATCAGTTATCACCCAAACGACGTGAAGACTTCCGGTCTTCGACCATCGTCTTCATCTTCGACTTATCGTCGTATCAGTTATTCAGAATGGGATAAACCCGGTCTTTCCGAATAACTCGCGTATATATTATAAAAGTGTTACACAAACACAACATACGCCTCATTCCAATTCATTAGTCACTAACCGTAAATTAATCAAGAGAATAATTCCCCAAATATTAACCCCGAAGGCCGAAACCAACATCAGATCAATATCCAGAAAACCATTCTGCTTGGCTAACCGCCAGTTAGTTTCTAAATTTCACATTCAAATCTAATTAAAGATTTAACTATCGCCTGGAGCAAAACTGGTGATACTCCATTCTCGATCTTTTCAATCTAATTAAAGATTCATTAAAACTCCACTTAGTTTTAATCTGTGACTGGGTTAAAGAATCAGTGTCATTTAAAACACGGTTCACGATAAACCCAAAGTCACATCCCATTAATTATCGGGTTAAAGAACAAGTGTTATTTAAAACACTGTTCACGATAAACCCAAAAATCAATATCAATTCAATTCCAATTAAATATCATTTAATTGGTACACTTCATTAAATCTAAATAAAAAGATTTAATCTTTTCTCAACTGGGTTCAAGAACAGTGTTAGTGAAGACACCATTCACGACAAACCCAAATCACATTCGATATTCAATACAAGGCTCTGAATAGAAACTATATCGGCCTATATTCAATATCAAATTCTACGATTAACAAATGTCGTATTGGAAATAACGATATACATATATATCTTTCAAATTTCCATAACAACACCTGTAATATCACGAATTCCAACATCGAAATATTCCGAAGACAATTTCGATTCAAATCCACTCCAATGCAATCATTGGAAATTTTGGTTATTTTCAAAACCATTTCAAATTCAATTTATTTATTTAAAAATAAATAGAATTATAATTCTAGTTCAAAACTAGTTCATTTCGATAAAAATCTATTTTTATCTTTTCAAATATGGAGTTTTTCATCCCAAACTTTCACAAATCATTTCTTATGATTTTACACAAATTATTACTATTTTTAATAATTTTATCAAGGCCCGTACGGTCGATTTCCATTAACGGCCATCGAACTGCACTTACAGCGACCTTTTTCGAATTTGATTTGGACGTATCTCCAAATCCAACCGTTAGATTTCAAATTTCTAACATTCATTAGAAAGCTCTTTTCGATACGAACCCAACGGTTCCGGTTTTAGGAGAATCCGACGGTCGGATCTCCCGTAATGTCCGTTTGAAACAAATGATCGAAATTCGCGAACTGCCGCAGCGCGGCGCGTTCTATTCAGGCCATTATATTATATATATAATATATATAATATATATTTCGTCGATTACTATTTAAAACGAATTATATAAATGGTTTTAAATTCGTTTCAAAAGCAATTTCAACTTCCTTTTCAATTCAAATCAAAATTGAATTCTTCTTTATAAATTCGTTTCAAAATTCATTTCTATTCAATTCAAATTTCAATTCAATTTGAATTCATTTCAATTCGCTTTCAATTCCATTTGAATTCGTTTTCAATTCAATTCATTTCGAAATCGTTTTAAAATTCAATTCATTTCGAAATCGTTTTCAATTCAATTCATTTCGAAATCGTTTTCAATTCAATTCATTTCGAAATCGTTTTCAATTCAATTCATTTCGAAATCGTTTTCAATTCAATTTATTTCGAAATCGCTTTCAATTCAATTTGAATTCGTTTTCAATTCATTTCGAAATCGTTTTCAATTCAATTTATTTCGAAATCGTTTTCAATTCAATTCATTTCGAAATCGTTTTCAATTCAATTTATTTCGAAATCGTTTTCAATTCAATTCATTTCGAAATCGTTTTCAATTCAATTTATTTCGAAATCGTTTTCAATTCAATTCATTTCGAAATCGTTTTCAATTCAATTCATTTCGAAATCGTTTTCAATTCAATTCATTTCGAAATCGTTTTCAATTCAATTCATTTCGAAATCGTTTTCAATTCAATTCATTTCGAAATCGTTTTCAATTCAATTCATTTCGAAATCGTTTTCAATTCAATTCATTTCGAAATCGTTTTCAATTCAATTCATTTCGAAATCGTTTTCAATTCAATTCATTTCGAAATCGTTTTCAATTCAATTCATTTCAAAATATTCGATTTCGAAATCACGTTTCAATATTCATTTTAAAATGAATAAAATCGATATAAATATCGTTCACGTCAAAATGGCGTCAATCTAATCCTCACGGCTTCACATATTTCTATTTTCAAATATTCTATTTCAAATATTTCTATTTCAAATATTTCTATTTCAAATATTTCTATTTCAAATATTTCTATTTCAAATATTTCTATTTCAAATATTTCTATTTCAAATATTTCTATTTTTCTCGAAACTGGAATGAGGCCCAATCAATTACCATATAATGTTAATTATATGGATTTTCTACAACACATGTATATATCAACAACGATGAATAATCAACCATCAACCAAAGTGCACTACACTGTATAAGCATCAAATATAGACATTTAACGCTTATAGCAGCTTGTCAATCAATCGATCGACATATTTAATAAATCAGGATGAGTGAACTTCAAATTTCATCCTAACACCCGTGTGGGGTTTCAAACAATCAAACACATATTTTATTTGTGCAGTTAGGCGATGTGTAAAATTTATCGACCCAATCAACGTCATTCAAATAGGTGTACATAAACAAACCGTCTGGTTTGTAAATGAATATTTATTTATTCACATTCACGTTAAAAATTATATTTTTAACGATAACACATTTTATTTTAACATATGAATTTATATTCAGTTCATTCGTTAAATAAAATGCTAATTTTATTTTTCTAACTTATTTTAGAAAATTTCGGCGGCATAACGGCACGATACTAGAAACGGGACAAGGCCTAGCCTTATCCCCGGTCTAGTGAAGGCCCACGCCATTCACACATCAATCAAATCAATTCGTTATGCAAACCACAAACTTTGGAGTAAGGGTCTAACCTAGCCTTACTCCTTCGCCTTATAACGGCGCACGTCTAATCCTAACCAATTTATCGATTCGATTTTTCACACCACAAACCACATTCAAACCAATATCACAATCAATCACCAAACAGTCAAACAAACAAGTCCATGGTCTGTGGACGGGTGTCGGGTGCTACTAAGCACCGTCTGCATCCTAGTATATATATAACTAGAAAAATAAATTGAAAGGTGAGAAATTCTCACCAATAGCTATCCAACTTCAAGACTCTTCTTAATAGAAATCTTCGCCTATTGTCGCTTTCGCCCGTATCCTCTACATATGTAAAAATAGAATTTTTACTATGCTACTCAATATGTAAAAATCGAATTTTGACTTCGCTATTCAATATATAAAAATATGATTTTTACTTTGACTTTCAACATATAAAAATATGATTTTTATTTCGACTTTCAACACATAAAAATATGATTTTTACTTTTGCTTTCACCATATAAAAATATGATTTTTACTTTGCTTGAAAGTTCAAACCTTTCTTCCCATGTTAAAGCTTTTACCTTTAAAACTAAATCAGTTTTTATTTTTTTTTTTATAAAATTCAGTTTTTATCCTTTATTTCAAAAACCAGTTTTTATTTCTAAAAAAAATTCAGTTTTAATACTTTATAAAAAAAATCCAGTTTTATACTTTATAAAAATTTCAGTTTTTAATACTTTATAAATAAATCAGTTTTTTTTTCTATGTTTTAAAATTCAGGTTTTTAAAATGCTTTTAAAAATTCCAGTTTTTAATACTTTTTAAAAATTCCTGTTTTATTACTTTTAAAAATTCCTTTTAAAAATATTCAGTTTTATACCTTTAAAAATATTTAGTTTTTTACTTTTAAACATTTTCAGTTTTTATTTTTAAAACAAAATCATTATTAAAATCGGTTTTTAAAAAAAATAAAAAAAAAAATAATAATAATAAAATAAACAGAAATTCTTACTGAGAGGGGGGGGGAGGTCTTCGCAGTTCGTCGGCGGCTTGGGTCTTCGATCGGTGGTGGCAGGAGGGGCTGCTTCGAGGGGGGGGGGGGTGGCGCGGCTTCTTCGTCGGCGTCGAGGGCTTCAAGGGGAGGCGCTCGGTTGTTTTCACGAGGGGGGGTTCACCTGAGAGGGCGGCGGAGGAGTTGTCGGAGATGGGGGGAGCAGCGCCTCGCGCGATGTGGCTCCGTCGAGCGGTTTTAGGGCTCCGCCCTCTTTTTTTTTTTATTCTGAAATTTAATTTTTTGAACGGGGGGGGGGGGCCTGGAGGATAAAAGAGAAAGATATTTTTTTTTTTTTATTAATTTAATTGCATAAAGTTGACTTTTACCTAAGACCTCGAAACGAGGCCCACCGCCTGTCGTCCATAGCGAATTACCCCCATTCCGAACACAATGGGATATGTATCGTAAGCTGATTCGACCGTTTGAATCAGTTTCCGTTAAATTTACATTTAAATCACTATATTGAATTTTAAACGTACATTTCAAATTACCGGGGTCACATAATAACTCTATAAATTGCAGAAAAATATTTTCTAGCTTCGTATTGACGATACGGTCCTAACAAAACTAGTTTCGTCGAATTCTGAGACTGTTTGAAAAATGGCCAATTTCCAGTCGATTAAAATCAACTGAAACTGGTCAAACGCGTTTTCCTTTGCCACGCTCACATATTGATTCGAAAAATTATGAAATTTGGAATCTAGCAATAACTTTACACTGCGAATCCAACAAAACTGGTTTCGTCGAAATCCGAGGTCGTTTGCAAAATGGCTATTTTTAAGGGCCATATATTATATTAAAATATATATAAATTCCACAGCGACTATTTCTAATTTTCAACTGGACATATCTTATCATTTCTAAGATGAAATCTCAGTTTGTTAACTTCGTTACAAAGATATAGTTATACAGATTCAAATATTTCTTGTTTCGTTCAATTCTGACTTATATTGAATTCTGTATATTCATTTGAAATTAGAAATCGAATTTTCGAACTACCGCGCCATTTTCAATTCCTTTTATAATTATATATAAATATTTATATTCTAACGACGACGCGTATAATATATACGTTCGATTTATATTCTAAATAAATTTCTCGTCGATATTATTTAAAATAATTCATTTTAAATAATCAAAATTCACTAAAATTGCCAAAATAAAAATTTTAAACTGGCCCAGAATTTACGGGTTGTTACAATCTCCCCCACTTAAAACTTTTCGTCCCCGAAAAGGAACAAAGTCGAAAGTGGTTTGATAATTCAACTCTACGCTCGATCTGGCTTCCATTCTCTAACTCTTCAGTTTCTGAGAATTTTCAAAATTTCAAAAATTTGGCTAACACCCTAAATTTTCGAAAAATTTCGCCATAACCTCCCCTGCACCGGGAGCATCGGGGAATTTCAAATAGCTTCCCCGGTCCTTCAGATCTCAAAAAGAAAAAGAAAAAGCCAAGCGGCTAGCCAATAGGCCCACAAAATCATCATCACCCAAACAAAACAGGAAATTATGTAGTAAACATGTACCTATTTGTCAGGCAAACAAATTTTATTCTCTGCTCTAGCCTCCTTGCTATGACCTGTTCAATGATATATATGTATATGCAAGCAAATGCAACTAATTCTCAATACAATTCAATATTGGGTTCAATTAGGCTAATGGTTCAAAATTAGCAAACAACTAAACAAACAACACAAACATCAATCAATTAGTGAATTAGAATTTCAAATTCATAATTTTGATACATATACAAAAAATCATGTTTTTGATACCAATTCACAACAATGTGTTCCTAACTATATAAGTTTTGGTTCTCACACCAGTCTAATGGAAATATATAGATATCACACCTTCGAAACACGAACATAAATACTGATGATGCACGTGCTATCATCAGTACCTTCTCCGGGCGACTAGAGTGTGATTCTATATCTATCCAGTATATTAAAACTTCGAATACACGCGGATCAGACGTATATGCAAAATCTATATATACTGGATTGTCCACATCAATATAAATAAATAATCCAATACGAATAATTGATTTAAATTTTCAAAACAAAATTTGTTTTCACTTTAAAAATTTACTCTTCACACTCGTTCTAGGACACTACTGATCCCATCTCTAACGAGTCATTCTCATTGGATATTACTAATCCAATATCTGATGAATTCTTCCGTATGGTTCTAATGTGTCTTGTTCTCTAGCTTTGTAAACCAAAGCTCCGATACCAAATGTGACGACCCGCAACCTCCCCGTAAAGGAAAGCGTCGGATAGTTCGAGAACAAACCACAGCAGAACGCATACAGAAGAACGTTTCATTGTATATTACAACAATGCATCAGATTACAAGAATATACAGAGTATAAATGAATATTACACAGAAATATCAGAGATTTAAATTACATTTAAATACATAGCAGCGGAAAATAATACAATACACAACTAGAATGAGATATACGGATACAAAGCTTTCCGGATATCGTTCCAGCTGTAAACCAGGATCCTGTGAATATAAATCTGCAAAACCAAAACTACTAGCTGCCCGTGTCGAAAATAGGGGCACCCAGAGTTTAGGTTAAAACAATAAACTCCAGGTCAGTCATGTGACTGGTGTGAGAACTAAAACAGTTATTAATCTTTATTTCAAATCATTAGGTAAATCAAGGGACCACGCCGTATAACACGGAACGGGTTTCCTCCCAAGAATACCAGTGCATAAAACCAACAGCGCAATGCTAAATAAAGAAAAATGAAGCTGTTATAAGACCCAGGTCCCATCACACAATGCAACGCAGTCGAGGATAGGGTTTTCCCTTATAACAGCCAAAGAATGCTTGATACGTTTAAAACAAATCATTTGATACTATTATAAGTGCATAGTATATAAAACACTTCAAATCATAAGTATCAATCATAGGCGGCATGAGCGCCCCATCCCACTATGTCGCCATATATAGGATATACAATCAAAACCGCAAAGTCTCGTATTTGGAAATTGGGTTTCCATCTATGAACCGAGGCAAAAGATAGTCCTCAACCGATTCGAGACAATCTAGCCCATGTCTCAGGCAAGCGCGCAGGCAAGCCTTGGATCGTCAGGGCCGGTCCACACGGAGTGGATTATTATGCCTGAACAATACGTCTCCCCACCCTATGGGGTGTAAGTCTGGTCCGTCAGCCGACCAGAATGCATTCGGCCGAAACCGATATAACCGAGGCGCCTCGCAACAGCAACAACCACATAAGTCAAACTCGTCAGGGCGTGTAAAACCACTGACGCCACTTCTAGCTAGAAAGAAACGCATGCCCTCCCTGAGGTCCGTCTCCCGTTTTTGGTTCATACCGGGTGTGAAACACGCGAGGTAAACGTTACACAAAGCTACGCCACAAAGGCCGTGCTTTGATCATCACCACAAGACTTTGCTTTTCAACAGAAGCCTCGATCATTTGCATCTTAGCATGCCACACAGGCAAGCCATCCTATGCAACCGATATCAGTCACACAGAATGAAATCCGATGTCAGACACACAGTCCATTTACAAGTCCGTTCTGGGTCTGAACGAAACCGGAGGCACCTAGTACCCCGCATATCCATCGATCTCCAAGTACGTCTGGACGATCACTAACTGTTTCCATCTTCTTGGGTGTACAGCCCAATCAAGATCATCAGTTATCACCCAAACGACGTGAAGACTTCCGGTCTTCGACCATCGTCTTCATCTTCGACTTATCGTCGTATCAGTTATTCAGAATGGGATAAACCCGGTCTTTCCGAATAACTCGCGTATATATTATAAAAGTGTTACACAAACACAACATACGCCTCATTCCAATTCATTAGTCACTAACCGTAAATTAATCAAGAGAATAATTCCCCAAATATTAACCCCGAAGGCCGAAACCAACATCAGATCAATATCCAGAAAACCATTCTGCTTGGCTAACCGCCAGTTAGTTTCTAAATTTCACATTCAAATCTAATTAAAGATTTAACTATCGCCTGGAGCAAAACTGGTGATACTCCATTCTCGATCTTTTCAATCTAATTAAAGATTCATTAAAACTCCACTTAGTTTTAATCTGTGACTGGGTTAAAGAATCAGTGTCATTTAAAACACGGTTCACGATAAACCCAAAGTCACATCCCATTAATTATCGGGTTAAAGAACAAGTGTTATTTAAAACACTGTTCACGATAAACCCAAAAATCAATATCAATTCAATTCCAATTAAATATCATTTAATTGGTACACTTCATTAAATCTAAATAAAAAGATTTAATCTTTTCTCAACTGGGTTCAAGAACAGTGTTAGTGAAGACACCATTCACGACAAACCCAAATCACATTCGATATTCAATACAAGGCTCTGAATAGAAACTATATCGGCCTATATTCAATATCAAATTCTACGATTAACAAATGTCGTATTGGAAATAACGATATACATATATATCTTTCAAATTTCCATAACAACACCTGTAATATCACGAATTCCAACATCGAAATATTCCGAAGACAATTTCGATTCAAATCCACTCCAATGCAATCATTGGAAATTTTGGTTATTTTCAAAACCATTTCAAATTCAATTTATTTATTTAAAAATAAATAGAATTATAATTCTAGTTCAAAACTAGTTCATTTCGATAAAAATCTATTTTTATCTTTTCAAATATGGAGTTTTTCATCCCAAACTTTCACAAATCATTTCTTATGATTTTACACAAATTATTACTATTTTTAATAATTTTATCAAGGCCCGTACGGTCGATTTCCATTAACGGCCATCGAACTGCACTTACAGCGACCTTTTTCGAATTTGATTTGGACGTATCTCCAAATCCAACCGTTAGATTTCAAATTTCTAACATTCATTAGAAAGCTCTTTTCGATACGAACCCAACGGTTCCGGTTTTAGGAGAATCCGACGGTCGGATCTCCCGTAATGTCCGTTTGAAACAAATGATCGAAATTCGCGAACTGCCGCAGCGCGGCGCGTTCTATTCAGGCCATTATATTATATATATAATATATATAATATATATTTCGTCGATTACTATTTAAAACGAATTATATAAATGGTTTTAAATTCGTTTCAAAAGCAATTTCAACTTCCTTTTCAATTCAAATCAAAATTGAATTCTTCTTTATAAATTCGTTTCAAAATTCATTTCTATTCAATTCAAATTTCAATTCAATTTGAATTCATTTCAATTCGCTTTCAATTCCATTTGAATTCGTTTTCAATTCAATTCATTTCGAAATCGTTTTAAAATTCAATTCATTTCGAAATCGTTTTCAATTCAATTCATTTCGAAATCGTTTTCAATTCAATTCATTTCGAAATCGTTTTCAATTCAATTCATTTCGAAATCGTTTTCAATTCAATTTATTTCGAAATCGCTTTCAATTCAATTTGAATTCGTTTTCAATTCATTTCGAAATCGTTTTCAATTCAATTTATTTCGAAATCGTTTTCAATTCAATTCATTTCGAAATCGTTTTCAATTCAATTTATTTCGAAATCGTTTTCAATTCAATTCATTTCGAAATCGTTTTCAATTCAATTTATTTCGAAATCGTTTTCAATTCAATTCATTTCGAAATCGTTTTCAATTCAATTCATTTCGAAATCGTTTTCAATTCAATTCATTTCGAAATCGTTTTCAATTCAATTCATTTCGAAATCGTTTTCAATTCAATTCATTTCGAAATCGTTTTCAATTCAATTCATTTCGAAATCGTTTTCAATTCAATTCATTTCGAAATCGTTTTCAATTCAATTCATTTCGAAATCGTTTTCAATTCAATTCATTTCGAAATCGTTTTCAATTCAATTCATTTCAAAATATTCGATTTCGAAATCACGTTTCAATATTCATTTTAAAATGAATAAAATCGATATAAATATCGTTCACGTCAAAATGGCGTCAATCTAATCCTCACGGCTTCACATATTTCTATTTTCAAATATTCTATTTCAAATATTTCTATTTCAAATATTTCTATTTCAAATATTTCTATTTCAAATATTTCTATTTCAAATATTTCTATTTCAAATATTTCTATTTCAAATATTTCTATTTTTCTCGAAACTGGAATGAGGCCCAATCAATTACCATATAATGTTAATTATATGGATTTTCTACAACACATGTATATATCAACAACGATGAATAATCAACCATCAACCAAAGTGCACTACACTGTATAAGCATCAAATATAGACATTTAACGCTTATAGCAGCTTGTCAATCAATCGATCGACATATTTAATAAATCAGGATGAGTGAACTTCAAATTTCATCCTAACACCCGTGTGGGGTTTCAAACAATCAAACACATATTTTATTTGTGCAGTTAGGCGATGTGTAAAATTTATCGACCCAATCAACGTCATTCAAATAGGTGTACATAAACAAACCGTCTGGTTTGTAAATGAATATTTATTTATTCACATTCACGTTAAAAATTATATTTTTAACGATAACACATTTTATTTTAACATATGAATTTATATTCAGTTCATTCGTTAAATAAAATGCTAATTTTATTTTTCTAACTTATTTTAGAAAATTTCGGCGGCATAACGGCACGATACTAGAAACGGGACAAGGCCTAGCCTTATCCCCGGTCTAGTGAAGGCCCACGCCATTCACACATCAATCAAATCAATTCGTTATGCAAACCACAAACTTTGGAGTAAGGGTCTAACCTAGCCTTACTCCTTCGCCTTATAACGGCGCACGTCTAATCCTAACCAATTTATCGATTCGATTTTTCACACCACAAACCACATTCAAACCAATATCACAATCAATCACCAAACAGTCAAACAAACAAGTCCATGGTCTGTGGACGGGTGTCGGGTGCTACTAAGCACCGTCTGCATCCTAGTATATATATAACTAGAAAAATAAATTGAAAGGTGAGAAATTCTCACCAATAGCTATCCAACTTCAAGACTCTTCTTAATAGAAATCTTCGCCTATTGTCGCTTTCGCCCGTATCCTCTACATATGTAAAAATAGAATTTTTACTATGCTACTCAATATGTAAAAATCGAATTTTGACTTCGCTATTCAATATATAAAAATATGATTTTTACTTTGACTTTCAACATATAAAAATATGATTTTTATTTCGACTTTCAACACATAAAAATATGATTTTTACTTTTGCTTTCACCATATAAAAATATGATTTTTACTTTGCTTGAAAGTTCAAACCTTTCTTCCCATGTTAAAGCTTTTACCTTTAAAACTAAATCAGTTTTTATTTTTTTTTTTATAAAATTCAGTTTTTATCCTTTATTTCAAAAACCAGTTTTTATTTCTAAAAAAAATTCAGTTTTAATACTTTATAAAAAAAATCCAGTTTTATACTTTATAAAAATTTCAGTTTTTAATACTTTATAAATAAATCAGTTTTTTTTTCTATGTTTTAAAATTCAGGTTTTTAAAATGCTTTTAAAAATTCCAGTTTTTAATACTTTTTAAAAATTCCTGTTTTATTACTTTTAAAAATTCCTTTTAAAAATATTCAGTTTTATACCTTTAAAAATATTTAGTTTTTTACTTTTAAACATTTTCAGTTTTTATTTTTAAAACAAAATCATTATTAAAATCGGTTTTTAAAAAAAATAAAAAAAAAAATAATAATAATAAAATAAACAGAAATTCTTACTGAGAGGGGGGGGAGGTCTTCGCAGTTCGTCGGCGGCTTGGGTCTTCGATCGGTGGTGGCAGGAGGGGCTGCTTCGAGGGGGGGGGGGTGGCGCGGCTTCTTCGTCGGCGTCGAGGGCTTCAAGGGGAGGCGCTCGGTTGTTTTCACGAGGGGGGGTTCACCTGAGAGGGCGGCGGAGGAGTTGTCGGAGATGGGGGGAGCAGCGCCTCGCGCGATGTGGCTCCGTCGAGCGGTTTTAGGGCTCCGCCCTCTTTTTTTTTTTATTCTGAAATTTAATTTTTTGAACGGGGGGGGGGCCTGGAGGATAAAAGAGAAAGATATTTTTTTTTTTTTTATTAATTTAATTGCATAAAGTTGACTTTTACCTAAGACCTCGAAACGAGGCCCACCGCCTGTCGTCCATAGCGAATTACCCCCATTCCGAACACAATGGGATATGTATCGTAAGCTGATTCGACCGTTTGAATCAGTTTCCGTTAAATTTACATTTAAATCACTATATTGAATTTTAAACGTACATTTCAAATTACCGGGGTCACATAATAACTCTATAAATTGCAGAAAAATATTTTCTAGCTTCGTATTGACGATACGGTCCTAACAAAACTAGTTTCGTCGAATTCTGAGACTGTTTGAAAAATGGCCAATTTCCAGTCGATTAAAATCAACTGAAACTGGTCAAACGCGTTTTCCTTTGCCACGCTCACATATTGATTCGAAAAATTATGAAATTTGGAATCTAGCAATAACTTTACACTGCGAATCCAACAAAACTGGTTTCGTCGAAATCCGAGGTCGTTTGCAAAATGGCTATTTTTAAGGGCCATATATTATATTAAAATATATATAAATTCCACAGCGACTATTTCTAATTTTCAACTGGACATATCTTATCATTTCTAAGATGAAATCTCAGTTTGTTAACTTCGTTACAAAGATATAGTTATACAGATTCAAATATTTCTTGTTTCGTTCAATTCTGACTTATATTGAATTCTGTATATTCATTTGAAATTAGAAATCGAATTTTCGAACTACCGCGCCATTTTCAATTCCTTTTATAATTATATATAAATATTTATATTCTAACGACGACGCGTATAATATATACGTTCGATTTATATTCTAAATAAATTTCTCGTCGATATTATTTAAAATAATTCATTTTAAATAATCAAAATTCACTAAAATTGCCAAAATAAAAATTTTAAACTGGCCCAGAATTTACGGGTTGTTACATCTGATAAGAACATGGGCATGACTTTAGAAAACAAGAAAGTGGCCAACTCGAGGTTGGGTTGAGTTTGTAGTGTAAATCTGCCCGGAACCGCCCGGCAAATCCAGTTGCTACAAACAATAGGATCCAATGTGGGTAGTTGGTCACATCGCGCTTGAAACCCGAGGTTGGGTTGAGTTCGTAGCGTAAACCTGCCCGGAACCGCCCGGCAAATCCAGTGGCTACGAACAATAGGATCCAATGTGAGTGGTTCGGTGCATTAACGAATCAATTAATGCCAATTAGGGTTAAGTCATGAACATGAAAAGACAACTTAACCAACTTGAACACGATTTGTAGGGCTAAGTCATGAACTTGAAAACGACAACACTTAGCCAACTTGACATGACACGTAGGCGGGTTAAGTCGTGAACTGAAATGACATACTTAACCATCTTGACATGACTAGACTGGAAAAGGATTAAGTCACGAATTACATGACTTAATCTGTTAGGCGGGTTAGGTCACGAATTACATGACCTAATCTATTAGGCGAAACCCTAGACACGACCACTTTCAGCAGTAACCCTCTAGATGTATCAAGGTACCCTGGGGCTAGGCCGGGTGGGGCACGATTACTGGGATGATTGTAAGAGGTGAACGACGGCAGTGGGGTACGCTAGTGTAGGTTCGGTGGACAACGATCGTGCAGGTATCCGGGGCAGACACCGGGTATCCGTAGATTTATCTGTGCATCTTGAATCGTGTCAGGGGTTGACACCCTAGGGCTGATACATCCGAAGGTGGACCCAGCACAGGTGACTACATTCGTGATTAGCCGTATGACACGGACACTTGACGAGCTAGAACTTGTAGGGAGCCGATCGACTAGATAATCGCTCCGTAGGACCCCGTACTTGGGTCAGACCCCGTTTTAGGGTCATTTCATGACATTGGGCTATGGGATTTATTTCGTGATTAACTTGTGATATGGGCTTAGTATACTAGTACAGTCGATGCAACGAATCTCGAACATGTGATGCTTTACTTGACTTGTCTTGACTTATCCTGATCACCTTAGTCTATCTTGTTCACCTTGACACCATTCTTAAGTTTAGTTCCAGTTCATACATGACAGGTTGTTTTAACCGTTTCTACACTGAAAGTCAGTAGAACTTACTCAGTCTTTTTGACTGACCCTTTTCCTTTCGCCTCTTTTTCATTCGTTCCGCCCCCCCCCAGGTTCTCAGGGAGGGAATACCGCAGCTTGATCAGTTTTCACATCCAGCTTGAAGAGAAAGAATGTATTGCTTGGATCTTTTTCCGTTTGGACTATGGCTTTGGACAGCAATTAGGGGACTTTTGCAGTTTATTTATGTTTTCTTCATGCTTCTTTAAATAATGTAATCAAGACAGTTATGATTTTGGGGAGTATTATGGCATGGTTTGTGTAACACATATTTTGAAGAAATAAAAGTTGTTGTTTTCCGCTGTTCAAAAATATGTGTTATTATATCTGTCTTGTATATCTGTGACTTATACTTATAAACCTCCACCAAAATTAGGGCATTTCCTTTGAGAGTGACCCTAACGGAGGTGGGGTGTTTCAAAAGTGACAATTTATGATGTCAATTCTAGATTTAACAGAAGTGACAAATTTATATCAAATAAACATTTCTAGCTACAATGTTATTTTTTTTATCTAAATAAACATCTCTAATGAAAATGAAAATTCTATACTCATGCAACATTTTATAAAAAAAATTGTTATTTCATTCTCATACAACATTTCATAATAAATGTTATTTTTATCCAATGCAACATTTTATACTCTAAATGACATGTTTAATCTATTGTAACATTTTAATAATAAGAATGTTATCTTCCCTTATGTAAAAATTTACAACAAAATGTTTATTTACCTTTTGTTTACAAACCCAACATAATATGAAAATAAAATGTTTATTTTCATTTTGTATACTAAATCTAATGTAACTTTTCTTAACAAAAATGTTATTTTAACCTTCCTCAATAAAATGCTATGTTATATTCTCCAATATCATATTTTATAACAAAAATGCTATTTTATTTCTAATATATATTTTATAACAAAAATGCTATTTTATTTCAAATGCATATTTTATAACAAAAATGATTATCTTTTCTAAGGATACAATTTTAACAAAAATGATTATCTTTTCTAATGTAATACTTCATACAACAAAAATGGTATTTTTAAAATGCTAACATTTTATACAACAAAATGGTATTTTTATTTTGTTAACATTTCATAAAAATGTTATTTCTATTATGCTAACACAAAAAGGATATTTCTTTTTATCTCAAACTAACATGTTAAAATGTCCTTTTTAATAACAAAATAGGTTTAACATGTATTTCTTTTTATATCTAATTAACATATGTATTCCCTTTTATTTCAAACTGACATGTGTTAATATGTTTTATTCTAATTCAAACTAACATAAGAGAATGTCACATTGTAATGCTAAAACATGTGTTAACATGTTTTTTTTTATATTTCTATCTAATGATCATTTAATCTTTTCTACATGCACTTTTAAATAAAATGACATTAATATTCTAAACTGGCATTTATAAAGAAAATGACATTTTATATTCTAATATGACAATTATAAATAAAATGACATTTTGTTCTAATTAAACATTTTTAACTAAAATGACCGTTTTAATTACATAACAAACTTCTAACAAAAATGACAAATTTTGATGACATAAAATTTTTCTATATAAAATGACAAATCTTGTTAGCATAACATTTTCTATATGAAATGACATGATTCGGATATATTTCTAATACATTGACATTTTTTTTATAGAATGACATTTCTAATAAATGACATTTTCTAATCAATGACAATTTCTTATAAATGAAAATTTCTAATCAGTGACTATTTCTTATAAATGACAGTTTCTAATTAATGACAATTTCTTAACAAAGATGACATTTAAATTTTAATGTAACATTCCTTAAAAAAAGTGACATTTTAAATAAAATGATATTTTAATCCAATATGACATTATTATTGTAACATGAACCTATTCTAAATATATGATATTTTCATAGTAACATGACAATCCAAATAATATGATAATTTTCATATTAACATGACGATCCTAATAAAATGATAATTCTCATATTTTAATATAACATATGATTCAACATATCATCACCACCACATTCAATCAAATCTCAGTTTAGCAAATCCTCATCAACAATCATCAATATAAATATATATATATATACATTTCTATATATATATATATATATATATATATTTATTTTTAATTTTTAATTTTAGATCAAGAAATCTCACATTGAAATTTGTCTGAATTTTCAAAATGCTCAGTTCTAGATCTGGTCAGCTTCATGGCGTAGATCTCTGCTCTTCGATTTCAACGCATCAAAAATTGTTCAGTTCCGATTCTGTATGAACAAGTTATGGTGGTTTAAAGTTTTGAATAATTTAATTATATTATTTATAATTTACTTAGGGATTTAATTAACCTCAAACCAAGAATCAAGGCCACACATCATCTTCCTGTTTACTTCAGTCAACATCGTGTAAACCGAAACCCATTTACACAATTAGGGTTTGCAACCGCCACCTCCCCGTCGCACGTTCCCCCGATTAGTCGCCACCATCCTATCCATCGTTGCGAGCTCTACCTGCGACCCCGTCTTTGGCCAGCTTGCCGCCCCCAAGAGGTCGGGAAATGCCTCCAAGCGCGGCTACTTCGGTCTGTGATTCCGCACCAACGGTTGAATAATTTTTGATCTCAACCGTTGGTCCTAAAGACCATAGGGAGTAGATCGATCTTCCAATTGAACATCTCGTGGGTTAGTTGGTAGATTTGGAGTTTTAAACGATTTAAAATGGGATAAGGTTGGCCATTGATTTAAAAGAATGCGGTGGCTCTTAGTTGTCCTAGGGTTTCGGTATTAGGGGGTATTTATAGTGTATATTAATATTATTTAATTATTATTTATTTCATTTAATTCAAAGATAACTTGTTAAACTGTCCGAACTCCAAATGAGACCCATAAACTGTCGCCCCTAGCTAAATATCCCCGCTCCGGATACAATGGAATATGTTTCGTAACCCAATTCGGCTGTTATGATATGTTTTTCTTTAGATTTAATTATAAATCATTTAATTATTTAATTTGATTGTACATTTTAATTTTCCAGGGCCACATACTACCTCTAAAAATTCTACAAAAATTATTTCCAGTTATGTTTTGACGATATGGTTCTAAGAAGACTAATTTCGTCGAATTCTGAGACCATTTGAAAAATGGTCATTTTCAAGTCGATTAAAATTGACTGAAACTGAAAAAACACGTTTTCTTTTTCCACGCTCACATATTAATTCTAAAAGCTATGAAAATTGAAACCAGGCAATAATATGACATTCCGGATCCAACAAATGTGGTTTCGTCGGAAACGAAGGTAGTTTGAAAAATAGCTATTTTTAATATTAAAATATATATATAAATTCCACAACAACTATTCTGAAAATTAAACTGGGCATAACTTTTGATTCCCGCTATGAAATTTCGATTTTTCGGATTCGTTGAAAACGTATTTTTAAATAGATTTACATATTTTTGGTTTCACTAAAATCCGATTTATTTTGCATCCTGTACGGTCAGTCAAATTTCAAATTCAAAATTTCAAACTACCGTGCTATTTCTAACTCCTTTTATAATTAAAGTAAATATATTCATTCCAACTTCAATTAAAATAAAATTTTAATCATTATTATTTAAAACAAACCATTTTAACTATTTAAAATCCATCAAAATTTCTAAAATAAAAATTTTAAATTAGTTCAGAATTCGCGGGTTGTCACAGGTGTCCTCAATAACACTGTTCTTAAACCCAGTTGAGAAAAGAATAAATCTTTTAAATAAGATTATTCAAGTTTTCCAATTATATTTAGAAATTAAAATAAAATAAAATGTGAATTGGGTTTATTGTGAACTGTGTTTTAAACGACACTTGTTCTTTAACCCAATTAACAGTGAAAATATAATTTGGAATTTATAAATCATTTATTGAGATTTAAAGGGGAATTTTCCAAAAGTAAAGTTTTCTAATTTAATATATTAAATTGGAATTGAATAGAATTCGATTTAATAATAATCGAGATGAGCTTTTGTAAAAGAATACTGTTACTATAAATGGAATTTAAGAGACTTTGCCGTTATTCCATTTATATTATTGGTCTGATACCGAAATTTATATTGATTATATATTGATTTGATTTCTGTGAAATTTCCATATTTAATGAAAGACGATTTTGGGTTTATCGTGAACTGTGTTTTAAATGACATTGTTTCTTTAACCGGGTTAAAGATAAGATTAATTTCTTAAATTTATATAATCATAAAGTAATGATTTTTGATGTTAAAACTAAATTGGGGTTTTAATGAATCCTTAAAAAGAAGATTAAAGATTTATCTTTGATAAAATTGATGGGAATCTTTCCCTAATAATGTGAATATTTATTTAAAAAAATATTCTAAATTGGAATGAGGCGTATGATGGGCCTTTATAGTATTTTATTATTGATTATAAAATATGCGAGTTATTCGAAAAGACCCAGTTCAACCCATTCAGAATAATTAATACGACGATCAAGAGTTGAAGATGAAGACGGTGGTTGAAGACCGGAGGTCTTCACATCGTTTGGATGATGACTGATGTCTTGATTGGGAGGCATCCCAAGACAAGGTAATAAGTGGTGATTGTCTAGACGTACTTGGAGATCGACCGGATATGCGAGAACCTCTCTCCTGTATTGGACATATGGGACGAGGAATAAGGTGTCTCCGGTTCCGTTCAACCCTAGAACGGACTTGTAAATGAATGGTATATCTTACGTTGTATTCCTTTATTCTATATTCATTGATCTCTGCTAAATATATATCTATTGGTGGCAGAGAATTTATTCTCTTGCATAACACCCTTCTCTGAGACGTACGAGCTTAGAGGTTATAGGATGGTAGAAATCAATGGTATGGTATGGATTGACAATGTGGCATGCTAAGATGACAATGATCAAGGCTTTTGTTGAAAAGCAGAGCCTTGTGGTTGATGATCAAAGAACAGCTTTATTTAGCATAGCTTTGTGTAGCGATACTTCGCGAGCCTCACACCCCAGTATGAACCAGAAACGGGAGAAGGACCCCAGGGAGGACATGCATTTCTTTCTAGCTAGAAGTGGTGTCAGGGGTTTTACAAGGCCCGACATTTTTTACTTATGTGGATGATGGATTACGAGGCGCCACGGATTTGAGTCCCTAGTGGCTCTATTTTACGCCCCATAGGGTGGGAAGACGTATTGTTCAGGCATAATTAATCTACTAACATATTTATGGACCAGCCCTGGCGCTCCTAAGGGCTTATCTGAGTCTGAGTCCTGAGACATGGGCTAGATTGTCTCGAATTCGGTAAGGACGTTCATGATGGAATTCCAACTTCCAATACGACACTATATGATTTTGATTGTATAACTAGTATGGCGACATAGTACATGGTAGCTATGCCATCTATGATTGATACATTATGATTGAAATTTTTTGAAACATACGTACACTATATTATTATCAACTCTGTTTTATCGTATCAAGCATTTTTGACCATTAAAAGGTAAAACTCATTCCTTTGGTTTGCGTTGCATTGTGCGATGGGACTTAAGTCTTATAATGGTTTCATTTTTCTAAAAATCATTGCGTTGTTTAACGATTTACTTTATTTCTTGCACTGGCAATCCAATGGAGTAAACCCATTCCGCATTAGCGGCGTGGTCCTGTGATTAGCTTATTATTATTAAATTGGTTAAGTAAGATTTCTCATACCAGTCCCATAACTGACCTATAGTTTGTTCCACTTGCAAACTCAGGTGCCTATATTTTCCACACGGGCAGTCGAGTGGCTTGTTTTGAAGATATTCATTTGTTGAGCAGGATTCTGGATCGAAGCTTAAAGGTGTGTCTAGAGTATTGATAGTCGTCCGCTGTGTTAGTTTATTCATTTCCGCTGCAGTGTATTACATTTATTATAAATTATCTTCCACTGTATTATTTAATCGATGAACTCTGATATTCTATACTCTCATGTAACATTAGTATAATGTTTATAAAAGTCTTCTATTATTTGTTTTGATGTGTTGTATTCTCAGAGTTAGTGTAATGACCTGCATTTTTGATAGTTAAATATTTAATATATTTTATTATTTAAATATCGATTTAGAATTTTAAATGGATTTACTAAATTTTTTTTATTAAATAATATATAGACGTATAAATATAAAAGGGTTTTATATAAATAGAATATCGTTTTATAAACCCAGAACTTTAAATATTGAGTTTTAAATTTTATATTGTGTGGATTTGAAGTTGTTTGCTCCAATACCATGGTATTAATTTATTATCGTTAATTTAGTTAGTTGAATTTAAATTATAGTGCTTGGAGATTATGCGAGATTAAAAATACTAAACCAATCTAAAACTTGAGCACAACATAAACACAGACCATACTTTCAACATGTATATGCCATCAGCATTTTGACTAGGTTTGGCAAAAATATTTGGAACTAAATACATGCTTTCATCTCGCTCGTTCAACGAATAAAATATTGCTACATAAATAAAACAAAAACTAAAATGTACACAACATGACACTCAAAGTGTTAAAGCACAAAAACAACAAATGTACTCATGCGAAAATTGTACATACATAAATACAAAGAGAAACAAAAGATTTACGTACATAACTGTTGATACCAATACAATTTTTTTTACAAATATATACATGTTTTGGCTGAACAATACAAAAGCCAAAGGAGCATCACCGTTCATCATAATTTTCCTCCTGCATGTCTTGCTCCAATCTCGTCCTTTCCTGAAAATAGTAACAACCCATGAAAAATAGTAAATTCGAACGGCCTAACACACACATACACACACACACACACACACACACATATATATATATATGTATGTATGTACTTGAAACTGAAATTTCCAACGTAAAATACAAATAAAAGAAAAAGAGAAAAAAAAGAGAAGAAGATCATGATCAGCTAAAATCTATACTGTCAGATAATGAAATTTGGAAGTTCAATACAAAGAAAACAGATATGAACAGCATACCCATGAGTACATTTATATACATATGCTTCAGGTTTCAACAAGATGAACTATATTTCAAAGAAGTTCAAGCCGTGCAATAATATATAACAAGAGTATGCTTATGTTTTATAACAGCCCAGCAAGTGTTCATGTCATTAACATGGTTGACAAAATAATACACTGCTCACTGTCACTTCTACTATTTTAAGCCATATAGTTCAATATTTTAACATGTTCTAAATAGGAACATCAAACAAGCTATGGACTCCACTCACTTGGGTGTAATTGTTGAACACGTGTAGGTTGCTCCAGTTTATATATATTGCCATACTATGTTCTAATGTAACTAAACATATTAATGGTCATGAACAAAATTTCAATACAATTAACTAACAGTAGTGCAGATTACATTGATTAAGATTTAAAGTATGGTTGGTATCAATATCATTTACTTCTAGCAAATTTTACAAGATTAACTATCAACATGATACGAGGGTAAAAGAGGAAGCAAGAAAATATGTGTACATCAAAACTTTACAGCTAAACCTATGTAGATACAATAAAACCTATATAGATTTTGAACAAAAAAAATGTATATTTACATCGAAAGTAGACTGCTAAAGAAATAAGGGTATTATCAAATCTATATAGATTTTGGAGCAGCTAAGAAAATAGGTCATGAACAGGAAGAGAAAACTGAAATATGTATATATATTCACACCATCAAATCTAGATAGAACTGTAAATGTATATATTTATACATATACAGTAGATTTCAGATAGAAAAGGGACTGTACTATACTCTGAACACAGGATTACATACAGATTTAAATTTCTGAAGTGAATAAACAAGTCATAGCTCGAATCTAACCTAATCTATACAAGGTCAATCACTGTTTTCGAACAGATCAACAAGTGCTGGGAAAAGCTGAAACACCCCACCTCCGTTAAGGTCACTCACAAAGGGAATGCCTTAATTTTGGTGGAGTTTTATAAGTAAAAGACACAGATAAAACACAAGACAAATATAAACACTTATAAATAATCAACGGAAAAACCAACAGACTTTTATTATCATAAATACATGTTCATACAGAACATTTCCAACATTGTCTCAAAACAAACTTCCAATTATTACAACCATAATACTGTCTTGATTTTAAAAGTTAAAGAAGCATGAAACATAAATAAAGCTGCATAATCCCCATAAATGATATCCAAAGCCATGGTCCAAATGAAAGAAATCCAAGCAATACATTCTCTCTCTTCAAGCTGGATGAAAAACTGACTAAGCTGTGGTGTTTCCTTCCTGTGGACCTTGGGGGGAGGGGAAACGGAAGAAAAGAAGACGAAAGGAAAATGGATCAGACATAAGTCTGGTAAGTCTAGCTATATTCCTAGAATGTTAATAATAAAAAGATCATGACTTGCATAAAGTTAGAACAGGGCGATATCAGGATAATAGACTATCCTAGAACTAGAAAAGGTGTCCTAAAACGAACATCCCTTCGCACCCTATTTTAAATCTCTATCTCTGCACCTACTAATTCTTATACCAACAGGCACCCCGTGATTGGGGTGAAGTGATCCCTTTCTCTTTCTTTAAAAGATCGGCTCCTACTCGTATATTCACATGTGTCCTACGGTCCTATATGGTAGATACCTATGCTGGTCCCACCATGGGGTGTATCAAGTCCCATGGTGGCGGCCCTGACACAATTCTAGCATGCATAGGATATACTACTGATGCTTCAGTGCCCTGACTTGTCTGCTCCAGAGTGAGTGCACGCCCGCACTCTGTTAGAACCCACACTGTGCACCAACCGCCGTCGCTTTTGACCGCTTACAATCAACCCAGTAATCGTGTCCCACCCTGCCTAGTTCAGGGTACCATGATACCTAATTGGGTTACTACTGAAATGGGTCCCCGTTACTAGGTTTTCTAGTCAAACATGTTAAGTGGTTAAGTTTCTGAATGAACCTAACCCCCACCCATCCAAATTATTTAACATGTTGAATTTGGTTAAGTATTTATTAAATTGACTTAACCCTATCAGTCCTAACTCAGCTCTAATTGTCTTATTAGAGCACCAACCTCTCATATTAGACAGATATTGTTGTGGCTGCCTGTATGCCGGTTGGGTCCGGGCAGTCTTACGCCACAACTCAGTTTAACCTCGGGTCTTTATTGGGCCCTACACCTTAACCTCTCACATTGGATAGCTATTGTTGTGACAACTGGACAGCCGGGCGGGTCCAAGCAGGTTTACGTCACAACTCAATCCAACCTCGGGTTAAGCGCGTTCGTATTTTCTAATTTACATTTTAATTATGTAAATTATTCAAATTCAAATTACTGTCACATTCATTTCCAATTAATCTCATTAATTAAGGTAATTAATGCCTTTTTATGCCATAAATCACTAATGTGATTAATGACCAATATGTAAATTAGAAAATATTCAAATTATTGTCACATTCATTTCCAATTAATCTCATTAATTAAGGTAATTAATGCCTTTTTATGCCATAAATCACTTATGTGATTAATGACCAATTTATGGCAAGTTTTCCTAAAATTATCATTTTAACCCAACGTTACCCTGTCCAATATTTGGCTAACCATCTCAGCCTAATTTACGTTCGCATTATTTTTGGTGTAAAGTATTAGGCTAAAAACTTAGCCTAATTTAATATACGCAAATTGGCATAAATTAGCATAAACATGACAAGGGTATAACTTTGGTATTGATGGCATAATCAATATGAACATAATAGGGTGTACTTGCAAAATAACTAACATGAACATTTTAGGGGTGAACCTGCAAAATAACTAACATGAACATTATAATGTCATAGGTACAAACTTGCAAAAAGACTAACATAAACATTATAATGTCATAGGTATGAACTTGCACTTATAGGCTAACTCAACATATATGTGTTTTTAACATAGGCCATATTAACAACATACATGAGAATTAGCAATATGAACTAATCCATATACATATGTTAATTTGCAACATAGGCAAATCAACATACGTATATGTGAGTTAGCAACATAGGCTAATCAACATACACATGTGTTAATTAGTAACATAGATTTAAACATACTTGCAAATTAATCCCAACGTATGATAAGTGTGAACATGGCATAAGTTTTGTATAAACATGAACATATAGATTTGACAATTGGTTGCATAACATCACTACATAAACTTGCATAATAAACTACACAATTCTCATAATATGTTACAATCCAAGTCCATGCTTATACAAATAATCTAATCCAATAATCCCAAATTTAACATGATAATAGAATCAAGTCACTGGCATAGTTGATATTATAAAACATAATAAACATCATACTTAATAATTCTCAATTCAACATGATAATAGAATCAAATCACAAACATATATTAATAATATAACGAGTATCGTACTATTATCATTTCATCGCAACACATGATATTCATATTAATTCGCATTCTAAAAATGTAGCTAAACTTACAATCGTAGACGGTCTTGTTTTCTGAGTTCTGAAATTCTGGATTTGCAAAGCTTTCCTTTGGGAAGACGTTGCTTTGATTCCAATTTGTTGTTGCTTTTTAATCTTTTAGTTTGTATTCGCTATGTTGTTCGTCTCTTTCAATTGGAGGCTCCCTCTAGTTCTCAGCAGACAGCATGGTGGCTCCAATTCTTATTCTTTTTTTTTGTGAATTTTTAGTTTGAGACCTAGGGTCTTTTTATAGAGTTGCAAGTTAATTTGAGCCGTCGATGAAGCTAGGGTTAACCAGAGCCGTCCGTTGTAAAGAGAAGCCAATTATGTTCACCATTTCTTTCTTAATGTACATTTACTATTATTTGTCAATCCATATAAATACGTACGCATTAGATACATCTCCCCTTTACACATTTATTATTATTTTTGTATGCACATTAGATACATCTCCCCTTTACACATTTTTTATTATTCTTGTATGCACATTAGATACATCTCCCCTTTACACATTTACTATTATTCTTGTATTAGCAACTTTAGTGTTAACAGAAATACGGGGTGTTACGTTCTCCCCTCCTTAAAGGATTTCGTCCCCGAAATCTCCAAGTCTAGGAGAACATATATCCTACCATCCAAATGTCCATCTACTCAATCATCAAACACGAGCGTCCATTGTCCTTAAAAGACTTCTAATGCTTCATGATCATATGCATCGTGTGTGTACACATCCTTATCTAATGCAAAAATCAGGTGGTCTACTGATTCATTTGACCTCCTTAATGCAAATTATGTAAGTGTCATGAATCCATTATGTATGCAAACTTTTTCCTATTCATAATTCTACATGACTGCGCAATCATTCAAACAAATGCGTCATCCATATGACAACATATTAAGCTTCAACCATATACAAACATAAACACATATATGCATATGCAATATGAAATGACTGAGCCGATCTAAAACCCTAGATTGTGTGTGTATATGCATCCACAAGCAACCACTAGCAAACATTTGCAACCACTTGCAACCATCATCCATAACATGATTCAATTACATGTTTACATCCAAAGGGGTTTCCACCTAAGGATAAAAGGGTAAGGTCGGGGAGATATATCTAAAAAGATAGATACTAACATTACATTAAGGAAAAAGAGAGATCAAAAATGTACCCTCAAAAAGAAAAGGGTAGGTTGCGTGTATTCTATCCTCAGTTTCCCAAGTCGCGTCTTCCTCAGCGTCGCTCCACTGAACTTTGAAGAGTTTGACTTCGCAGTTGCATAGCTTTTTCATTTTAGTTCCTAATATGCGAATTGGAACTTTCCTCACAGTTGCTTCGCGTTCTACTTCAGCTTCTTCTAGAATGTTTGGCTCTACCACTTCTGCTGACTCATATAGATACTTCCGGAGGTGAGAAACATGAAAGATGTTGTGAACTCCGGCCAATCTCTCGGGTAACTCTAACCTGTAGGCCATCTTCCCAATCTTCTCGATGATAGGAAACGTCCCTACAAATCTTGGTGCTAGCTTCCCTGTGGATCCAAAGCGAACAACGTTCCTTAAAGGAGATACCTTAAGGAAAACCCTGTCCCCAACCTCAAATTCAAGGCCGGTCCTTCTCTTGTCTGCGTAGGATTTTTGTCTGTCTTGGGCTGTATTCATTCTTCTTTGTATTAAGTCTACTTTCTACGAAGTCTCTCGGATCATATCTGGTCCAAGTATGAGCTTGTCAGTAGACTCCCACCAACAAGTGGGCGATCGGCACGGTCTTCCATATAAAGCTTCGAAGGGCGCCATTCCGATGGTGGCTTGGTAGCTGTTGTTGTAGGCAAATTCCACTAAAGGAAGATGGTCCTCCCAAGTCCCTCCAAAGTCAAGGATGCAAAGTCTCAAAAGGTCTTCCAAAATCATGTTCACCCTTTCCGTCTGACCATCGGTTTCGGGGTGATAGGTCGTGCTCAAACATAGCTTTGTGCCTACAGCTTCTTGCAGACTCCGCCAAAACTCGCTTGTGAAGATAGGATCTCTATCACTAATAATGTTGGAAGGTATTCCATTGAGTCAAACTATCTCCTTAAGATAAAGAGATGCTAGAGAAGAGGCAGTCCTTCTACTCTTGACAGGTAAAAGTGGGCGCTTTTAGTAAGCCTTATCCACTATTACCCAAATGCTAGTGTTGCCTCTTCTAGACCTATGCAGCCCATCAATGAAGTCCATTGAAATGCTATCCCACTTCCACTGTGGGACCTCTAGAGGATGGAGCAGACTGACAGGCTTCTTCTGCTCCGCCTTGACTTGTTGGCAAATCATGCACTTAGAAACAAAATCTGCCACGTCCTTCTTCATGCCACTCCAAAAGAAAACTCTCTTAAAGTCCTTGTACATTTTGTCCCCGCCTGGATGTATTGTCATCTTGGAATGATGTGCCTCCTCAAGAACTTTCTTCACCAACTCCTTTTCCTGTGGGACGCATAGTCTTCCATCCCGTCTTAACCACCCTTTGTCGTCGATGGTGTATCTATCGAGGTGACTAGAGGTCTCACCCCTGATGAGCTTATCTACCACTTCTACAAGCTGAGGGTCTTCTCGTTGTGCGGTCCCTATTGAGTCTAAGGGAGTGGGCCGCACTTCTAGCGATGCTAATAGACCGGGTACAAAATCAGAGGAGGGCCTAAAGTCAAAACTGGCTATAAACTCTAGGCTTCGCCTTTCAACAAATAGCGGGCTCAACGTTAGCTTCTTTCTACTCAAGGCATCTGCGACTACATTGCCCTTGCCAGGAGTGTAGGAAATCTCGAAATCATACGAGGCAAGAAACTCCATCCACCTTTGTTGCCTTAAGTTAAGTTCCTTCTGCAAGAAGAGATACTTCAAAGATTTATGGTCAGTATCAAGTTCAAATTTCTCACCTAGGAGATAGTGGCGCCAAGACTTAAGCGCAAAGACGATGGCGGCCAACTCGAGGTCGTGGGTTGGGTAGTTCCTTTCATGAACTTTCAGCTGTCTTCCGCCATAAGCTACTACCCTTCCTTCTTGCATTAGGACAGCACCTAGTCTTGTCCCGCATGCATCCGTGTATACTGTAAACATTTTGCTTTCATCCGGCAAGGTCAGAACTGGGGCTGTTGTAAGAGCCCTTTTTAAGCGTTGGAAAGAAAACATGCAATCCAAATCCCAAGAGAAAACTAGATTCTTCTTTGTTAGACTTGTAAGAGGAGCAGAGATTTTTGCAAAATCTCTGATGACCTTCCGATAAAAGCCTGCAAGCCCGAGGAAGCTTCGGACCTCGGTTGCATTCCTTGGTGCCTTCCAATCTTGCACCTCTACTACTTTTGCGGGGTCTACAGCTAACCCCTCTTTGGACACTATATGCCCAAGAAATCTCACTTCTTCTCTCCAAAAGTGGCACTTGGAGAATTTAGCTTTTAACTGATGTGTTCTAAGAGTCTCCATGATTGCCTTTAGGTGCTGAGCATGCTCTTCCTCATTTTTTGAGAAGATCAAAATATCGTCTACGAAGACCACCACGAATTTATTGAGGAAATCTCTGAACACCCTACTCGTTAGGTCCACGAAGTAAGCGGGTGTGTTTGTCAAGCCAAAAGGCATGACAACCCACTCAAAGAATCCGTCTGGGGTTCTGAAAGCTGTCTTATCGATGCTATCATCAACTACCCTTAGCTGATGAAATCCGGTCGCCAAATCAAGTTGGGAGAAAACCGACGCTCCTACAAGCTGGTCAAACAAATCGTCAATTCTGGGGAGAGGGTGCCTATTCTTTTTAGTCAGCTTGTTTAGCTCCCTATAGGCAACACATAGACGGAGTGAACCATCCGCCTTTGTAGTGAGCACCACTGGAGCGCCCCATTCTGAAATGCTCCGCCTAATGAACCCATTTTCTAAAAGCTCTTTAATCTGCTTACTGAGCTCTTTCCTTTCCATAGGAGCCATGTGCCTAACAGGCGAAGCAACGGGCTTCGCATTGTCAACAAGATAGATGCGGAAGTCTATTTCCCGTTTCGGAGGTAAGCCCTTCACCTCATCAAAGACATCCGAATATTCTCGGACCACCTTAACTGACTGCAAATTCTCAACAGAAGCGTCAAGCAATTCAGGATAACTAAGCATAACCACATTCGAGGGATTACAAGTAATTTCCAGAGTGTTACAGAGTTGGGTTAAAAGCCTAACCACTCTTTTCTCACAATCAAGGATGGCACCATTACTGGATAGCCAGTCCATGTCCAAAATCAATCCATACCCCGAGAAGCCCAAAACAAAGGTACTACAGCTAAATTCTATACTTAGAATAGAGATTTTCAAATTCATATAGATCATTGACAAATAAGCTGGGCCTCCAATTGGATTGGAGACAACCAAGGGATCCTCTACCATACTAGTTTCTAGGTGAAGAGATTCTACTAAAGCAGATGAAATAAAGGAGTGTGATGCACCAGAATCAAATAAAGTGTGAACTGGGTGATCATAAAGATAAACTACACTTTCTTTAGAAGTATTTTTACCTCGCTGTTGCAGATGAGGTGCCTCCAGTGCATGAACTTGTCCACTCGAAGTGGATGCAGCTTTCTGCGCCTGCCCTCGCCTCTTAGGGCAGTCCTTAGCTATGTGTCATGTTTCTCCACAATGAAAGCAACCACCATTCATCTTTGCCTTCTTCTTCCTGCAGTCTTTCACCACATGTCCAACCACACCACATAACTTACACTTTCTTTTTTCGCGAGCTTTGTTGTTTTTCCCGCCCTTCTTAAAGTTTGTTTTCTTAGGCTATAAAGCTTCTTTCTTTCCCTGAGACCCTTCCGCCTTTGTCTCCTTCTTGCCTTTATCCTCCTCATGTAACAACGCCATATGTACCAGCCTTTCATATGTAGCTCCCATAGGTATATGGGTCATGGCCAGGCTATGAAGCAGCTCATTCAGTCCCTTTACAAAGCGGAGAGCCTTCTTGTGTTGGGTGTTGACTAGGTCCAGTCCGAACCTAGCCAGCTGATCAAACTGGTTGACATACCCTTTGACGGTCATACTTCCTTGCTTAAGGGATAGGAACCTCTCCATTTGAAGACTTCTCTCAGCTTCTAAAAGGAACTTCAGCTCAAATCTAAATCTGAAATCTTCCCACGTTTCTACTGGTCATTCTGCATTGGTGACTTCCCACTAGTAGGAAGCCTCTCCTTTGAGCAACCACACTGCCAGTCCTACCTTCTGCCTGTCTTCTACCTCGAAGATAACGAAAAGATCTTCGGTCTCTTTCAGCCAGTTCCTAGCTGCTACGAAGTCTTTCCCACTCATAGCTTTAAAATCTCTACAAGTCTTGGCAAAAGCATTTCCTCTCGGAGGAGGAGGAGGAGGAGGGGGAATTTCAGCAACTGAGGGAGGAGGAGGAGGAATTGTTGTAGCTGGGGGAGGAAGATTCGCTGGGCCCGCCTCATTGGCCCTAGCTTCCAAGTACCTTCTAAACCAACCAGGTACAGTCACAGCTTCTGGAAGGTTAAATTCTCCCGACATGCTGAAATGAAAAAGGAAAGATTCAAAACGAAGGATAGATAATTCACATGGCTTTGGGGGATTATGCCTTTCTAAAACTATAAAACAATTCTTTTTCTAGAAAAATGCTTCTTTAAATTTTAATTTGAATATAGTTTCAAAAACTTTTTATCTGGTCTGGTAAACCTATGCTCTGATACCAAGTGAAACACCCCACCTCCGTTAAGGTCACTCACAAAGGGAATGCCTTAATTTTGGTGGAGGTTTATAAGTAAAAGACACATATAAAACACAAGACAAATATAAACACATATAAATAAGCAGCAGAAAAACCAACAGACTTTTATTATCATAAATACGTGTTCATACAGAACATTTCCAACATTGTCTCAAAACAAACTTCCAATTATTACAACCATAATACTGTCTTGATTTTAAAAGTTAAAGAAGCATGAAACATAAATAAAGCTGCATAATCCCCATAAATGATATCCAAAGTCATGGTCCAAATGAAAGAAATCTAAGCAATACATTCTCTCTCTTCAAGCTGGATGAAAAACTAACTAAGCTGCGGTGTTTCCTCCCTGTGGACTTGGGGGGGGGAACGGAAGAAAAGAAGACGAAAGGAAAATGGGTCAGACATAAGTCTGGTAAGTCTAGCTATATTCCTAGAATGTTAATAATAAATAGATCATGACTAGCATAAACTGAGAACAGGACAATATCAGGATAATAGACTATCCTATAACTAGAAATGGTGTCCTAAAACGAACATCCCTTCGCACCCTATTTTAAATCTCTATCTCTGCACCTACTAATTCTTATACCAACAGGCACCCCGTGATTGGGGTGTAGTGATCCCTTTCTCTTTCTTTAAAAGATCGTCTCCAACTCGTATATTAACATGTGTCCTACGTCTCTATATGGTAGATACCTATGCTGGCCCCACCATGGGGTGTATCAAGTCCCATGTTGGCGGCCCCGACACAATTTTAGCATGCATAGGATATACTACTGATGCTCTAGTGCGCTGACTTGTCTGCTCCAGAGTGTGTGCACGCCCGCACTCTGTTAGAACCCACACTGTGCACCAACCGCCGTCGCTTTTGACCACTTACAATCAGCCCAGTAATCGTGCCCCACCCTGCCTAGTTCAGGGTACCATGATACCAAATTGGGTTACTACTGAAACGGGTCCCCGTTACTAGGTTTTCTAGTCAAACATGTTAAGTGGTTAAGTGTTTGAATGAACCTAACCCCCAGCCATCTAAATTATTTAACATGTTGAATTTGGTTAAGTATTTATTAAATTGACTTAACCCTATCAGTCCTAACTCGAATCTAATTGTCTTATTAGAGCACCAACCTCTCAGATTAGACAGATATTGTTGTGGCTGCCTGTATGCTGGTTGGGTCCGGGCAGTCTTACGCCACAATTCAGTTTAACCTCGGGTCTTTATTGGGCCCCATGCCTTAACCTCTCACATTGGATAGCTATTGTTGGGACAACTGGACAGCCGAGCGGGTCCGGGCAGGTTTACGTCACGACTCAATCCAACCTCGGGTTAAGCGCGTTCTTATTTTCTAATTTACATTTTAATTATGTAAATTATTCAAATTCAAATTACTGTCACATTCATTTCCAATTAATCTCATTAATTAAGGTAATTAATGCCTTTTTATGCCATAAATCACTAATGTGATTAATGACCAATATGTAAATTAGAAAATATTCAAATTACTGTCACATTCATTTCCAATTAATCTCATTAATTAAGGTAATTAATGCCTTTTTATGCCATAAATCACTTATGTGATTAATGACCAATTTATGGCAAGTTTTCCTAAAATTATCATTTTAACCCAACGTTACCCCGTCCAATATTAGGCTAACCATCTCAGCCTAATTTACGTTCGTGTGATTTTTGGTGTAAAGTATTAGGCTAAAAACTTAGCCTAATTTAATATACGCAAATTGGCATAAATTAGCATAAACATGACAAGGGTATAACTTTGGTATTGATGGCATAATCAATATGAACATAATAGGGTGTACTTGCAAAATAACTAACATGAACATTTTAGGGGTGAACTTGCAAAATAACTAACATGAACATTATAATGTCATAGGTACAAACTTGCAAAAAGACTAACATAAACATTATAATGTCATAAGTATGAACTTGCACTTATAGGCTAACTCAACATATATGTGTTTTTAACATAGGCCATATTAACAACATACATGAGAATTAGCAATATGAACTAATCCGTATACATATGTTAATTTGCAACATACGCGAATCAACATACGTATATGTGAGTTAGCAACATAGGCTAATCGACATACACATGTGTTAATTAGTAACATAGATTTAAACATACTTGCAAATTAATCCTAACATACGATAAGTGTGAACATGGCATAAGTTTTGCATAAACATGAACATATAGATTTGACAATTGGTTGCATAACTTCACTACATAAACTTGCATAATAAACTACACAATTCTCATAAGATGTTACAATCCAAGTCCATGCTTATACAAATAATCTAATCTAATAATCCCAAATTTAACATGATAATAGAATCAAGTCACTAGCATAGATTAATATTATAAAACATAATAAACATCATACTTAATAATTCTCAATTCAACGTGATAATAGAATCAAATCACAAACGTATATTAATAACATAACGAGTATCGTACTATTATCATTTCATCGCAACACATGATATTCATATTAATTCGCATTCTAAATATGTAGCTAAACTTACAATCGTAGACGGTCTTGTTTTCTGAGTTCTGAAATTCTGAATTTGCAAAGCTTTCCTTTGGGAAGATGTTGCTTTGATTCTAATTTGTTGTTGCTTTTTAATCTTTTAGTTTGTATTCGCTATGTTGTTCATATCTTTCAAGTGGAGGCTCCCTCTAGTTCTCAGCAGACAGCATGGTGGCTCCAATTCTTATTCTTTTTTTTTGTGAATTTTTAGTTTGAGACCTACGGTCTTTTTATAGAGTTGCAAGTTAATTTGAGCCGTCGATGAAGCTAGAGTTAACCAGAGCCGTCCGTTGTAAAGAGAAGCCAATTATGTTCACCATTTCTTTCTTAATGTACATTTACTATTATTTGTCAATCCATATAAATACGTACGCATTAGATACATCTCCCCTTTACACATTTATTATTATTTTTGTATGCATATTAGATACATCTCCCCTTTACACATTTATTATTATTATTGTATGCACATTAGATACATCTCCCCTTTACACATTTATTATTATTCTTGTATTAGCAACTTTAGTGTTAACAAAAATACGGGGTGTTACATTCTCCCCTCCTTAAAGGATTTCGTCCCCGAAATCTCCAAGTCTAGGAGAACATATATCCTACCATCCAAATGTCCATCTACTCAATCATCAAACACGAGCGTCCATTGTCCTTAAAAGACTTCCAATGCTTCATGATCATATGCATCGTGTGTGTACATGTCCTTATCTAATGCAAAAATCAGGCGGTCTACTGATTCAGTTAACCTCCTTAATGCCAATTATGTAAGTGTCATGAATCCATTATGTATGCAAACTTTTTCCTATTCATAATTCTACATGAGTGCGCAATCATTCAAACAAATGCGACATCCATATGACAACATATTAAGCTTCAACCATATACAAACATAAACACATATATGCATATGCAATATGAAATGACTGAGCCGATCTAAAACCCTAGATTGTGTGTGTATATGCATCCACGAGCAACCACTAGCAAACATTTGCAACCACTTGCAACCATCATCCATAACATGTTTCAATTACATGTTTACATCCAAAGGGGTTTCCACCTAAGGATAAAAGGGTAAGGTCGGGGAGATATACCTAAAAAGATAGATACTAACATGAATTTAAGGAAAAAGTGAGATAAAAAACGTACCCTCAAAAAGAAAAGGGTAGGCTGCGCGTATTCTATCCTCAGTTTCCCAAGTCGCGTCTTCCTCGTCGTCGCTCCACTGAACATTGACGAGTTTGACTTCGCGGTTGCGTAGCTTTTTCACTTCAGTTCCTAAGATGCGAGTTGGAACTTTCCTCATAGTTGCTTCGCGTTCTACTTCAGCTTCTTCTAGAATGTTTGGCTCTACCACTTCTGCTGACTCATATAGATACTTCCGGAGGTGAGAAACATGAAAGATGTTGTGAACTCCGGCCAATCTCTCGGGTAACTCTAACCTGTAGGCCATCTTCCCAATCTTCTCGATGATAGGAAACGGCCCTACAAATCTTGGTGCTAGCTTCCCTGTGGATCCAAAGCGAACGACGTTCCTTAAAGGAGATACCTTAAGGAAAACCCTGTCCCCAACCTCAAATTCAAGGCCGGTCCTTCTCTTGTCTACGTAGGATTTTTGTCTGTCTTGGGCTGTATTCATTCTTCTCTGTATTAAGTCTACTTTCTACGAAGTCTCTCGGATCATATCTGGTCCAAGTATGAGCTTGTCAGTAGACTCCCACCAACAAGTGGGCGATCGGCACGGTCTTCCATATAAAGCTTCGAAGGGCGCCATTCCGATGGTGGCTTGGTAGCTGTTGTTGTAGGCAAATTCCACTAAAGGAAGATGGTCCTCCCAAGTCCCTCCAAAGTCAAGGATGCAAAGTCTCAAAAGGTCTTCCAAAATCATGTTCACCCTTTCCGTCTGACTCATGTAGATACTTCCGGAGGTGAGAAACATGAAAACTGTTGTGAACTCCGGCCAGTCTCTTGGGTAACTCTAACCTGTAGGCCATCTTCCCAATCTTCTCGATGATAGGAAACGGCCCTACAAATCTTGGTGCTAGCTTATTGATCCAAAGAGAACGACGTTCCTTAAAGGAGATACCTTAAGGAAAACCCTGTCCCCAACCTCAAATTCAAGGTCGGTCCTTCTCTTGTCTGCGTAGGATTTTTGTCTTTCTTGGGTTGTCTTCATTCTTCTCCGTATTAAGTCTACTTTCTATGAAGTCTCTCGGATCATATCTGGTCCAAGTATGAGCTTGTCAGTAAACTCCCACCAACAAGTGGGCGATCGGCACGGTCTTTCATATAAAGCTTCGAAGGGTGCCATTCCGATGGTGGCTTGGTAGCTGTTGTTGTAGGCAAATTCCACCAAAGGAAGATGGTCCTCCCAAGTCCCTCCAAAGTCAAGGACACAAAGTCTCAAAAGGTCTTCCAAAATCCTGTTCACCCTTTCCGTCTGACCATCGGTTTGGGGGTGATAGGCCATGCTCAAACATAATTGTGTGCCTACAGCTTCTTGAAGACTCCGCCAAAACTCGCTTGTGAAGATAGGATCTCTGTCGCTAATTATGTTGGAAGGTATTCCATGGAGTCGAACTATCTCCTTAAGATAAACAGATGCTAGAGACGAGGCAGTCCTTCTACTCTTGACAGGTAAAAAGTGAGCGCTTTTAGTAAGCCTTATCCACTATTGCCCAAATGCTAGTGTTGCCTCATCTAGACCTAGGCAGCCCATCAATGAAGTCCATTGAAATGCTATCCCACTTCCACTGTGGGACCTCTAGAGGATGGAGCAGACCGCCAGGCTTCTTCTACTCTGCCTTGACTTGTTGGCAAATCATGCACTTAGAAACAAAATCTGCCACGTCCTTCTTCATGCCACTCCAAAAGAAAACTCTCTTTAAGTCCTTGTACATTTTGTCCCCGCCTGGATGTATTGTCATCTTAGAATGATGTGCCTCCTCAAGAACTTTCTTCACCAACTCCTTTGCCTGTGGGACGCATAGTCTTCCATCCCGTCTTAACCACCCTTTGTCGTCGATGGTGTATCTATCGAGGTGACTAGAAGTCTCACCCCTGACGAGCTTATCAACCACTTCTACAAGCTGAGGGTCTTCTCGTTGTGCGGTCCCTATTGAGTCTAAGAGAGTGGGCCGCACTTCTAGCGATGCTAATAGACCGGGTACAAAATCAGAGGAGGGCCTAAAGTCAAAACTGTCTATAAACTCTAGGCTTCGCCTTTCAACAAATAGCGGGCTCAACATTAGCTTCTTTCTACTCAAGGCATCTGCGACTACATTGCCCTTGCCAGGAGTGTAGGAAATCTCGAAATCATACGAGGCAAGAAACTCCAACCACCTGTGTTGCCTTAAGTTAAGGTCCTTCTGCAAGAAGAGATACTTCAAAGATTTATGGTCAGTATACAGTTCAAATTTCTCACCTAGGAGATAGTGGCGCCAAGACTTAAGCGCAAAGACGATGGCGGCCAACTCGAGGTCGTGGGTTGGGTAGTTCCTTTCATGAACTTTCAACTGTCTTCCACCATAAGCTACTACCCTTCCTTCTTGCATTAGGACAGCGCCTAGTCCTATCCCGCATGCATCCGTGTATACTGTAAACATTTTGCTTCCATCCGGCAAGGTCAGAACTGGGGCTGCTGTAAGAGCCCTTTTTAAGCGTTGGAAAGCAAACTCGCAATCCAAATCCCAAGAGAAAACTAGATTCTTCTTTGTTAGACTTGGAAGAGGAGCTATGATTTTTGGAAAATCTCTGATGAACTTCCGATAAAAGCCTGCAAGCCCGAGGAAGCTTCGGACCTCGGTTGCATTCCTTGGTGCCTTCCAATCTTGCACCGCTACTACTTATGCGGGGTCTACAACTAACCCCTCTTTGGACACTATATGCCCAAGAAATCTCACTTCTTCTCTCCAAAAGTGGCACTTGGAGAATTTAGCTTTTAAATGATGTGTTCTAAGAGTCTCCGTGATTGCCTTTAGGTGCTGAACAAGCTCTTCCTCATTTTTTGAGAAGATCAAAATATCGTCTACGAAGACCACCACGAATTTATTGAGGAAATCTCTAAACATCCTACTCATTAGGTCCACGAAGTAAGCGGGTGCGTTTGTCAAGCCAAAAGGCATGACAAGCCACTCAAAGAATCCGTCTGGGGATCTGAAAGCTGTCTTATCGATGCTATCATAAGCTACCCTTAGCTGATGAAATCCGGTCGCCAAATCAAGTTGGGAAAAAACCGAAGCTCCTACAAGCTGGTCAAACAAATCGTCAATTCTGGGGAGAGGGTGCCTATTCTTTTTAGTCAGCTTGTTTAGCTCCCTATAATCAACACATAGATGAAGTGAACCATCCGCCTTTGTAGCGAACACCACTGGAGCGCCCCATTCTGAAATGCTCCGCCTATTGAACACCTTTTCTAAAAGCTCTTTAATCTGCTTACCGAGCTCTTTCCTTCCCCTAGGAGTCATGTACCTAACAGGCAAAGCAACGGGCTTCGCATTGTCAACAAGATAGATGCGGAAGTCTATTTCCTGTTTCGGAGGTAAGCCCTTCACCTCATCAAAGACATCCGAATATTCTCGGACCACCTTAACTGACTACAAATTCTCAACAGAAGCGTCAAGCGATTCAAGATAACTAAGCATAACCACATTCGAGGGATTACAAGTAATTTCCAGAGTGTTACCGAGTTGGGTTAAAACCCTAAGCACTCTTTTCTCACAATCAAGGATGGCACCATTACTGGATAGCCAGTCCATGCCCAAAATCAACCCATACCCCGAGAAGCCCAAAACAAAGGTACTACATCTAAATTCTATACTTAGAATAGAGATTTTCAAATTCATACAGATCATTGACAAATAAGCTGGGCCTCAAATTGGATTGGAGAAAACCAAGGGATCCTCTACCATACTAGTTTCTAGGTGTAGAGATTCTACTAAAGCAGATGAAATAAAGGAGTGTGATGCACCAGAATCAAATAAAGTGTGAACTGGGTGATCATAAAGAAAAACTACACTTTCTATAGAAGTATTTCTACCTCGCTGTTGCAGAGGAGGTGCCTCCAGTGCATGAACTTGTCCACCCGAAGTGGATGCAGCTTTCTGCGCCTGCCCTCGCCTCTTAGGGCAGTCCTTAGCTATATGTCCTGTTTCTCCACAACGAAAGCAACCACCATTCATCTTTGCCTTCTTCTTCCTGCAGTCTTTCACCACATGTCCAACCACACCATAGAAATTACACTTTCTTGTTTCGCGAGCTTTGTTGTTTTTCCCGCCCTTCTTAAAGTCTGTTTTCTTAGGCTGTAAAGCTTCTTTCTTTCCCTGAGACCCTTCCGCCTTTGTCTCCTTCTTGCCTTTATCCTCCTCATGTAGTAACGCCATCTGTACCAGCCTTTCATATGTAGCTCCCATAGGTATATGGGTCATGGTCAGGCTATGAATCGGCTCATTCAGTCCCTTGACAAAGCGGAGAGCCTTCTTGTGTTGGGTGTTGACTACGTCCAGTCCGAACCTAGCCAGCTGATCAAACTGGTTGACATACTCTTTGACGGTCATACTTCCTTGCTTAAGGGATAGGAACCTCTCCATTTGAAGACTTCTCTTAGCTTCTGGAAGGAACTTCAGCTCAAATCTAAATCTGAAATCTTCCCACGTTTCTACTGGTCTTTCTACATTGGTGACTTCCCACCAGTAGGAAGCCTCTCCTTTGAGCAACCACACTGCCAGTCTTACCTTCTGCCTGTCTTCTACCTCGAAGATAACGAAAATATCTTTGGTCTCTTTCAGCCAGTTCCTGGCTGCTACGAAGTCTTTCCCACCCATAGCTTTAAAATCTCTACAAGTCTTGGCAAAAGCATTTCCTCTCGGAGGAGGAGGGGGAATTTCAGCAACTTGGGGAGGAGGAGGAGGAATTGCTGCAGCTGGGGGAGGAAGATTCGCTGGGCCCGCCTCATTGGCCCTAGCTTCCAAGTACCTTCTAAACCAACCAGGTACAGTCACACCTTCTGGAAGGTTAAATTCTCTCGACATGCTGAAACGAAAAAGGAAAGATTCAAAACGAAGGATAGATAATTCACATAGCTTTGGGGGATTATGCCTTTCTAAAACTATAAAACAATTCTTTTTCTAGAAAAATCCTTCTTTAAATTTTAATTTGAATATAGTTTCAAAATCTTTTTATCTGGTCTGGTAAACCTATGCTCTGATACCAAGTGAAACACCCCGCCTCCGTTAAGGTCACTCACAAAGGGAATGCCTTAATTTTGGTGGAGGTTTATAAGTAAAAGACACAGATAAAACACAAGACAGATATAAACACATATAAATAAGCAGCAGAAAAACCAACAGACTTTTATTATCATAAATACGTGTTCACACAGAATATTTCCAACATTGTCTCAAAACAAACTTCCAATTATTACAACCATAATACTGTCTTGATTTTAAAAGTTAAAGAAGCATGAAACATAAATAAAGCTGCATAATCCCCATAAATGATATCCAAAGCCATGGTCCAAATGAAAGAAATCCAAGCAATACATTCTCTCTCTTCAAGCTGGATGAAAAACTGACTAAGCTGCGGTGTTTCCTCCCTGTGGACCTTGGGGGGGGGGGGGGGACGGAAGAAAAGAAGACGGAAGGAAATTGGGATAGACATAAGTCTGGTAAGTCTAGCTATATTCCTAGAATGTTAATAATAAAAAGATCATGACTTGCATAAAGTGAGAACAGGACGATATCAGGATAATAGACTATCATAGAACTAGATAAGGTGTCCTAAAACGAACATCCCTTCGCACCCTATTTTAAATCTCTATCTCTGCACCTACTAATTCTTATACCAACAGGCACCCCGTCATTAGGGGTGAAGTGATCCCTTTCTCTTTCTTTAAAAGATCGGCTCCTACTCGTATATTCACATGTGTCCTACGGCCCTATATGGTAGATACCTATGCTGGTCCCACCATGAGGTGTATCAAGTCCCATGGTGGCGGCCCCGACACAATTCTAGCATGCATAGGATATACTACTGATGCTCTAGTGCCATGACTTGTCTGCTCCAGAGTGTGTGCACGCCCGCACTTTGTTAGAACCCACACTGTGCACCAACCGCCGTCGCTTTTGACCGCTTACAATCAGCCCAGTAATCGTGCCCCACCTGCCTAGTTCAGGGTACCATGATACCTAATTGGGTTACTGCTGAAACGGGTCCCTGTTACTAGGTTTTCTAGTCAAACATGTTAAGTGGTTAAGTGTCTGAATGAACCTAACCCCCACCCATCCAAATTATTTAACATGTTGAACTTGGTCAAGTATTTATTAAATAGACTTAACCCTATCAGTCCTAACTCAGCTCTAATTGTCTTATTAGAGCACCAACCTCTCAGATTAGACAGATATTGTTGTGGCTGCCTGTATGCCGGTTGGGTCCGGGCAGTTTACGCCACAACTCAGTTTAACCTCGGGTCTTTATTGAGCCCCATGCCTTAACCTCTCACATTGGATAGCTATTGTTGTGACAACTGGACAGCCGGGCGGGTCTGGGCAGGTTTACGTCACAACTCAATCCAACCTCGGGTTAAGCGCGTTCGTATTTTCTAATTTACATTTTAATTATGTAAATTATTTAAATTCAAATTACTGTCACATTCATTTCCAATTAATCTCATTAATTAAGGTAATTAATGCATTTTTATGCCATAAATCACTTATGAGATTAATGACCAATATGTAAATTATAAAATATTCAAATTACTGTCACATTCATTTCCAATTAATCTAATTAATTAAGGTAATTAATGCCTTTTTATGCCATAAATCACTCATGTGATTAATGACCAATTTATGGCAAGTTTTCCTAAAATTATCATTTTAACCCAACGTTACCCCGTCCAATATTAGGCTGACCATCTCAGCCTAATTTACGTTCGCGTGATTTTTGGTGTAAAGTATTAGGCTAAAAACTTAGCCTAATTTAATATACGCAAATTGGCATAAATTAGCATAAACATGACAAGGGTATAACTTTGGTATTGATGGCATAATCAATATGAACATAATAGGGTGTACTTGCAAAATAACTAACATGAACATTTTAGGGGTGAACTTGCAAAATAACTAACATGAACATTATAATGTCATAGGTACAAACTTGCAAAAAGACTAACATAAACATTATAATGTCATAAGTATGAACTTGCACTTATAGGCTAACTCAACATATATGTGTTTTTAACATAGGCCATATTAACAATATACATGAGAATTAGCAATATGAACTAATCCGTATACATATGTTAATTTGCAACATAGGCAAATCAACATACGTATATGTGAGTTAGCAACATAGGCTAATCAACATACACATGTGTTAATTAGTAACATAGATTTAAACATACTTGCAAATTAATCCCAACATATGATAAGTGTGAACATGGCATAAGTTTTGCACAAACATGAACATATAGATTTGACAATTGGTTGCATAACTTCACTAAATAAACTTGCATAATAAACTACACAATTCTCATAAGATGTTACAATCCAAGTCCATGCTTATACAAATAATTTAATCCAATAATCCCAAATTTAATATGATAATAGAATCAAGTCACTGGCATAGATTAATATTATAAAACATAATAAACATCATACTTAATAATTCTCAATTCAACATGATACTAGAATCAAATCACAAACGTATATTAATAACATAACGAGTATCGTACTATTATCATTTCATCTCAACACATGATATTCATATTAATTCGCATTCTAAAAATGTAGCTAAACTTACAATCGTAGACGGTCTTGTTTTCTGAGTTTTGAAATTCTGAATTTGCAAAGCTTTCCTTTGGGAAGACGTTGCTTTGATTCTAATTTGTTGTTGCTTTTTAATCTTTTAGTTTGTATTCGCTATGTTGTTCGTCTCTTTCAAGTGGAGGCTCCCTCTAGTTCTCAGCAGACAGCATGGTGGCTCCAATTCTTATTCTTTTTTTTTTTTTTGTGAATTTTTAGTTTGAGACCTAGGGTCTTTTTATAGAGTTGCAAGTTAATTTGAGCCGTCGATGAAGCTAGGGTTAACCAGAGCCGTCCATTGTAAAGAGAAGCCAGTTATGTTCCCCATTTCTTTCTTAATGTACATTTACTATTATTTGTCAATCCATATAAATACGTATGCATTAGATACATCTCCTCTTTACACATTTATTATTATTTTTGTATGAACATTAGATACATCTCCCCTTTACACATTTATTATTATTCTTGTATGCACATTAGATACATCTCCCCTTTAAACATTTATTATTATTCTTGTATTAGCAACTTTAGTGTTAACAGAAATACGGGGTGTAACAAAAGCCTAGACTAAAATCCGAACCAAAAATCTAAATTTCAAATTCGAATTAGATTGAAATAACAATTCGTAACCATTGACGGACATTGATCTTATCTAATTTCCAACCACCACTATAAATACGCTATCACACAGCGTTGGTTCATCAACCATTTGAAACCACAACAAAAAAAAATCAATGCGAGATAGAAAAAAACAATACTGTAATTAAAATACTTAGCTCCTGTGGAAGCCGTAAGAAAGAAGTTGCGGTTCGAACGTTTGCACGACGAAGGCTCGCTGGTGGTTTGACCTCTGTTAGTGGTTGTAATGTCCCGCATTTTTGTCGGTTTGTATTTGAATATTTAAATCAGTTTAAATATTGAATTTGTAATATAAGTGGATTTATATATTAATTAAAACGAAGTTGAACGTATAAAGATATATATTAATTATAATCGAGCCCATAACGACGCTGCAGTTCGTAATTTAACGTTCTGAACTTCAACTGAGTGTACCGGACTCTTTTTAAATCGAATTTCTTCGAAACGAGAAACGTTGGAATCTGTTGAGCTGTATCTTTCTAACAGAAGTGAAAAACCAAGATTTCGTCGAATAGATTGCAAGATATGTCCAAATCAAATATTTAAAAAGTCGTTGTGAAATCGTTTGTCGACCGAAACAGATATTTGAATATAAATTGATATCGGGTGCAAATCGGGACAAGGTTCTTTTGGGGCGCAGCGATAATTTAATTTTTAGAATTTTACTATAATTTTTAATTAATTAAAATAGGCAACTTTTTTATTTGGAGTATTTCGCACCCTGTATCAATAATTTAGGAGTTTCAAAATATGAGTGAATCTACCGGTATTATTATATTTCTGGGATCGGGGCACATCGCTCGTCACAATCGTATTATTACTTCTGTCCGTAGCAGGCCGAGAATAAATGAAATTCTATATAGCGGGAGCCGAAATGCCATGTTGTTAACATATAATCCAGTAGACAACCTATTTACAAAATAAACACAGTCTAGTGTGTAGAGTGATCACCGACATGCCCCTAACTTTGAAATGAAGTCATTGCCCATACTTCACAAGACTATGAACTAACCTATTTGCTATTACTTAGAGAAACAAAGCTACGCCATACCCCTAACACTTCATATAGAAGTAAGTAAGAACGTGCATGCCCATTTCCTTCCTAGGGGCTAAGATGAGACAACACAAGTAATTTAATCAAAAACAAATACCTACTCTACTTTACTCCTACTAATAAACCTAACAATTTGTTTTCAAATCCTACCATATAGCTCGGCATGGATTTCAGTAGTAGAACATGGGGTACCTTAACCCTATATATCTAAGTTAAACCTAAGAAAATATCTCTGACATTTGCACGTCCCTATTCCTTCATCAGGAAGCCACCGTCTCCTATATAACACATCATGATCACTTCGGTTTCTCCACCTAGAACATATGCTCTTTTTCTTTCAGAACAAAAATAATAATAATAGAAACTCGGTACCTCTTTGAATTCGGAAACGTAAAATAAAATAAAATATGGCACAGTAATTATAAGAGCACTGTTCGGTTTCCAGTATGTAATAGAAGGAGGAGCTCGCGTCTAACTTGGCGAAGGGTGTACGGATCTGGTGGAGAACTCGCTGACAAGATAACAAAAATGGTGGGTGCTTAGATCCACGGGACTGGAAGGATCGCATATGGTTTTTGAATGGGATCTCAACAAGTAAGATGATTGTATTGTTTTATTTTAATTAGCGGTGCAAGTGTGAAGGGTGGAAGCATTGATGGGGATGAGTTGCAGTTTAGCAACGATGGGTAGAAGAGACACAGTAAGGTAGGAACCGTAAAAGAGAAGTGAAGAGAGAGCAGCAGGAAGTCGCATCTTCCAGCATGTGTATGAATGAGTATGGACCAAAAATGTATGGGTCTGAATGCATGAAGGCGCGGGAAATGTTTGTTGGAGGAATAACGTTCAAGGGTGGGATAAATAGAGTACTTTTTGTTAGAAAATTAAGGGAGCAATGAGATTGGGTTTGGGAAGTGCGGAGCATAAAGGGTGTGTACTGGAGTTAGTACGTGTGCAGAGGGTTGCATGCGCCTTTGAATGGTGACGGGATTAATTGTTTTCGGGTAAATGGATATAATGTGTGCGTTAGGAATGCTAATGGAGGTGAAGGAGTTCAACAGTTCGACCATGGCACTCCATTTTGTACAGGAGCAATTATATAGCGAGATTTAGGTTCAAGCAAGGCGAGGCAAGTCACAGCCATGGCGTTCGAATGCATGATGGTCAGCAACTCGTATAGCTTGGTTTGGCAAGTCTTGGCATGGTTCGATGGCAGAAAGGACGCAGTCGTCCCTGTAGCTGTGAAGAGCTGTTCGATAAAATGATGTTTAAAGGAGATTAGTAGCTTGCGTGTGGCCTAAGTATTTCAATTACTTCTGAAAAACTCAACTGAAGCAAAGTCCACGTTCTGTGGCGCAAGTTGGTGACCCAGCATTCGGTCACGACAGCTACAGAAAGTAGATTTGGAGTTGACTTGTGATGTGCGAACCTGGAGAAAGCTTTGTCGAAGGCTTAACTGCCATATGAAATGAAGAAGCAAGAAGAGAAGTCGGTAGGGGAGTGAAGGCATGACATAATCATGGTGTAAATGTAATATGTGAACGTTTCAGGGGGTACATGCGGTTGCATGTGTTCATCGCCATGTATTGTTGCAAGGAAAAAGGAAGGTGTGGACGTAGACTGAGTGGAGCAAAGAAATCAGGAAAGAATTACCAAATACTATAACGGTGGAGCTACTGTAGTAGCGTGAAGCAAGGTGAGTAAATTCACTAACTCTGATCTATTTTAATATATTGCAATTATATTTTAATGTTGTATGATGGTCGATTAGATAGATTACAATTAAATTGGTTGAATATTATATACCGTTACATATGTACACATCACCAGTTAGACACTTATTCCATCGATTAGGATATCCCCTGGTATAGAGTTAGTGAAAATTGTGTTGACTGACATCTGTGGATGCGGAAACCGGTTGGAGGAATCCGACCGGATTCTTTAATATTTATATGTACTGTTTGTTTTATATGCACTGTTTGAACCCGAATTACATTTAGAACCCCCATGTGAATATTGATGTTGAATGGAAATTCAACATTTGTTTTGATTAAATAAATAAACAGTATCAATTTAGAAGGTGACATCAGTCGACCGTAAACCCATCGTTTTGTTAAGAAGTTGATTGGCCATATGGCAAATCAATGAAGTTAATTATAAAAATTATATTTTTATAATTAAAGCGAAGTTTTAAATTTATAATAGAAGTTCTATTATAAACCAGCATTTTAAAGTTCGTTTTTATAAAATAAATAAAAACGATTGTCAATATTTAAAGAAGTTTATAAAGCAGAAAATATCCGACTATTAAATATTTGGATAATTATATTTAGAAAATATTATTAGATTAATTATATTAATCTAATGTTAAGAAGTAATTTGAAATCAGTTAACGAATTCACTGATGAAATGAAGTTGATTTAATTAACTGTTATTTGGGAAAATGATTTTAGATTAATTGGTCTTTAATTAATCTAATGAAACAGTTTAGAAATAAATTAATCCAAATTAATGAGATTTAATTACCTTTGGTTAAGAAGTCATAAATAGAACTGTGGGGTGGAGAAAGCGAAATATAAATAATCATAAACACCAGAGATTTTAAAGTAAGGATATGGGGTTATAAAACCAAAGTTAAAAATAAACATGAAAATACGATCTGATAGGTATTATAAGTAATAAGGAATTAGAGTGCAGACTTGTATCGGTTCTAAGGTAAGTACGTTGTCGATCAAGGTCTGAGAGGTAAATAGAATGCCCCAACTTGTACGGCTTCACTATTATCGAGGAACGATAACAGTTTGTAACGGAAAGAGATGTCAAGATGTGTATAAAGGGAATACGGCAGCGTATTGCCAGTCTTAGAATTATAGCGATAAAATAACGTTGTTAATAAAATAAGTGTGACTGTTAGTTATAACAAAGAATATTACAGCGTATGACAAGTTGAACTATAGCAATAAAATAACGCTGTTGATAAGGTAAGTGTGAATGTAATGTTGAGATTAGTTATAAGGAGAATATTACAGCATATGACAAGTTTAGAACTATAGCGACAAATTAACTGCTGTTGATTAGACTTAAGCGTGACTTTTATATATAGCAGCACTTCCTAGGAAATGTAACAGTTTGGTTTGAAATCCACTTATTCTAGAATAATAAGTAACGACGTTTGTTCAAAGAAATATAAGAAAGAGTTTAGAAAAAGAAATGGGAGAATCGTGTTAGAAAACGATGACAACATTTCGATGTTCGAAATGTGATCAGAATTAAACCATTAGGATTTGGAACTAAGATTCGACGATGTCGAATGTATTAAAAGTAAATTATTTTTAGGGATTATAATCTGATAGAATAATTAACATTTAGTTTAAACAAATAAATGTTAATAGGATAGGAGTCAGTATTTAGTTATAAACTTGATATCGATTTGATAAGAAGTTGTCTTAGAAAACAGAGTTTATAAAGTGGATTGGGAATATAAAGTATGAAAGAGGTTTCGGTAAACGAGATAAGTATTACTTGAATAAAGAGTTAATTGATAAAGGTATTCAGATTTCTATAACAGAAATGGTATTCACATTTTAAAGTGAATAATGTTTTAATAGTAAACGGTTGGCCGATTAAAATATTTATAAAGAAATTGGAAATATTTTCCAATGAAGATAGGGTATACGATCCAAGTGTCGAAACCAAGGAATGTGAAAAGAATGAAAATGTTTCGAACGTTAATAACGTATGTTTCTGGAACATGAAAGAATAAGAGTTTATAATAACTGGAAACGTTTTCCAAGAAGTATGAAAAGGCTAAAACGGGATTTGAGAAATATCTGGTAAGATATGAGAATTCGAAAAATATGTCAAATAAAAGTGCCCGTGGTTGTGTGGTGTTTAGTTATACATTAGAATGGATGTTTGTTTTAACTTCGATGGTTAAATAACCGACTATCGAAGTGTTTTGACCATCGTTGTCAATACGGAGAGACCGGTTGGATATATTATCCGGAAACCACTCCGTATAGGCATAATCATTGCGAATTAGATATGCTGAGGATAATTGAAGATGGAGTTAAATGCAAGGATGGACCAGTTATAGAATGGTGTGTTTTTGTTTGTCCAGTCCCAGGACAACTTGTATGGACGAGTGTCTGACAGAGTATTTCCAACGGTCACGCCGTTGATTTGTACGGATATACCAAGTTGGTGGGGAGAAGGTAACTTTTCTTTATCCTACACCCAGTGTGCATTTGTGTAATCAATGTGTGATTATGGATTTGACGATGTGACATTCAAAGTGAATGGTGATCAGATGTTCTGAAGATAGACGTAGTCTCTAGCCTCACAACCAAGAAGTGACAGAAGTTGGGCTAGGCAGCATGGCTAGTTGGGTCATCCCCAAGCAGGGTGTATTGTCACCGATCTAGAGAAAATTCATATTTATACTTCTTTTTCGATTCTGTATCTTCGGATTGACGGTTGGATGGCCTACAACCGGGGTGGCAATATATTCGCGACACTCAAGCTAAATGAGTGAGCGGTCATGTGTGGCCGGGTTGCAAGACGTTCTTGTTGAACCCTGAGTGTATCCCCTCTAGAGTACACTATTCAGAAGGTGCTCCCATACCTTGTCTGTTGAAATCCATTCTCCGATAAGCGCCCTGCGGTTTATGGTTTTATACTATATATATATGGAACGTGAGATGCAAGCGTTCTGCTACTTGTATAATTATTTGTTTAGACATTATCATAATATCACTAGTTTTGATATCAAGAATATTTCGGGTTATAGTAAGGTAAAAACCGTCCATGTTTATGTGTGGGCTGGTCTTACTATTATCTTCTTGTTTTGAAAAGGATTTTCAAAGTAAAACAGTATGGTTGGAATTTACTCACACCAGTCCCATGACTGACCCAGAGTTTATTTTGTTTGTTTTCCCTAAACTCTTGGGTGCCCAAATTTGTACGGGCAGTCAAGTGTCTCAGGCTTTGCAGATTCACTTGGAGGAGCTCAAAAGCAGGAAGCTTCACCATTAGTTATGTAGAGTTATTTCCGCTGTGATATGATGTATTGTACTCTGATAATGGTATGTATATACAATACAGTTTTGTATTCAAAGTTATGTTATATAATACATCTTATTTTGTTCCGCTGCGAGTTTCGTGTTACTCTGATTCTGTTCAGTTGTGATCTTCTTCTTCTTCTATTCTATTAGTTCTATCTTTTCTTTCTCACCCTCTAAATTCTTCTATTAATGTCCTGGTGTTTTCGATGCTTGAATAGTCAACAGTGTGTTTTTATGTTGATTTTCTGGGTCGAAAATCCCGCCATTACAGATGGTATCAGAGCATAAGGTTAAGTGATTACCTTGGCTCTATGGCGTAACTCAATATAGGTGGAGTTAGTAATACTCTAGATTGAGTTGAGTGTATATATATGAGCGCGTATTTGTGATTAATATAAAAACTGTTTTATATTGTGTTGACTGGTCAGTCGAGTAGTTTATGAATTCTGGTCGAAACAGTAATGCAAACTGCGTCGATAGGTGTTTGTAAACTCTTGAACAGAGTAATTCGACACAGTATGTTTTGAAAAGAGGGTAAATGAAATAATTTTACCCAAAATGTATTTTGATATAAAAGAAATATATATCTTGAGATTATTATAATATCTTGGATATGTGATCATTATTATGATCAAATAAGATGTATAATGGAATTGGTTATATAAATAACCAATCGAAATATTATATGCAAAATCAGATGAGCTGAATCTGAAATTTAAACCAGAATTGAAATAAAACTTTAGAAACTTAAAAAAAAAAAGTTGTATTTGAAATTGAACTAAAATATAAGGGAATTTTAAAATCCTGGGAGATTTGAAAATTTGTTTTCCAAGTGCTGTGAAAGATATTTTGAAGTAACTTCAAAAATAGAGTGATATAGTATTGAACTCACTTCGATGACTGGAAAATAAATTCCGATGATGATCGCGACATTATCGGTGTTCATTTTCGAGCTGATAAGTGACGGATTACTACCAAAGATTTTGTTTTGTATTGTTTGAGAAACAAGTTGTCAGAAATTCAAATGTTTTGAATTATAAATGATTTCAAATTGATTTGAAATAAATCCCAGGAATTTGAATTCTGAAATAAAAATTTAACTTATGGAGTTAAAATGGTAAAAATGGAATTTAAACAAAGATAACAAAACTGGACTGAATTTGGAAAGATCCAGAATGAAAATTATAAAAGAAAAATATTGGAGATTCGAGTTATTAAAAATGAATTGATTCTTGGAGAATAAGAATCGAATTTTGAATTAGAGATGGAGATAACTGATTTGAGAAATAAATTAGTAAATGGAATGTCGTAATAAAACTTAACAAGGTTAAGAACTGAGAGTGGAATCGTAGTTGAAATTGAAATTTGGCTTAGTAAAAGCGAAAGACTAGTTTGAGAATGGATTGATGGGAGATCAACCAAGGATGCTTGGATATGCTGGTTTGATAGCAGATGGCAGAGATAGAGTTGAATGCCCAACAGAGAAGGTACACGTTTATATACGAATATAGGATTTCTATGAGTCGGTTTGAGAAAGCCATTTGGCTGTTTGATTTTCTATTGAATTGAAAAAAAAAATCCCAGAGAGGCAAGTTGTTGTAGTACCGAGTGAGCCGTGCAGAGGAGATGCTGGCGAGATTCTCTGAAAATTTAAGCTGTTAGGAAATTTTCAGAAATTTTGAAAATATTCGAAATAATAAGGAATTAATATTTTAATTGGAAATAATCAGTTCAGTTGAAACTGAAATTTGGAAGTAAACCAAAAAGATTTTTAACCTGTTTATAACAGAGATTGTAGCATTTTCCCTATCTTAGCAATTTCGAGGACGAAATTATTTTAAGGGGGAAGGTCTGTAACGTCCCGCATTTTTATCGGTTTGTATTTGAATATTTAAATCAGTTTAAATATTGAATTTGTAATATAAGTGGATTTATATATTAATTAAAACGAAGTTGAACGTATAAAGATATATATTAATTATAATCGAGCCCATAACGACGCTGCAATTCGTAATTTAACGTTCTGAACTTCAACTGAGTGTACCGGACTCTTTTTAAATCGGATTTCTTCGAAACGAGAAACGTTGGAATCTGTTGAGCTGTATCTTTCTAACAGAAGTGAAAAACCAAGATTTCGTCGAATAGATTGCAAGATATGTCCAAATCAAATATTTAAAAAGTCGTGAAATCGTTTGTCGACCGAAACAGATATTTGAATATAAATTGATATCGGGTGCAAATCGGGACAAGGTTCTTTTGGGGCGCAGCGATAATTTAATTTTTAGAATTTTAATATAATTTTTAATTAATTAAAATAGGCAACTTTTTTATTTGGAGTATTTCGCACCCTGTTTCAATAATTTAGGAGTTTCAAAATATGAGTGAATCTACCGGTATTATTATATTTCTGGGATCGGGGCACATCGCTCGTCACAATCGTATTATTACTTCTGTCCGTAGCAGGCCGAGAATAAATGAAATTCTATATAGCGGGAGCCGAAATGCCATGTTGTTAACATATAATCCAGTAGACAACCTATTTACAAAATAAACACAGTCTAGTGTGTAGAGTGATCACCGACATGCCCCTAACTTTGAAATGAAGTCATTGCCCATACTTCACAAGACTATGAACTAACCTATTTGCTATTACTTAGAGAAACAAAGCTACGCCATACCCCTAACACTTCATATAGAAGTAAGTAAGAACGTGCATGCCCATTTCCTTCCTAGGGGCTAAGATGAGACAACACAAGTAATTTAATCAAAAACAAATACCTACTCTACTTTACTCCTACTAATAAACCTAACAATTTGTTTTCAAATCCTACCATATAGCTCGGCATGGATTTCAGTAGTAGAACATGGGGTACCTTAACCCTATATATCTAAGTTAAACCTAAGAAAATATCTCTGACATTTGCACGTCCCTATTCCTTCATCAGGAAGCCACCGTCTCCTATATAACACATCATGATCACTTCGGTTTCTCCACCTAGAACATATGCTCTTTTTCTTTCAGAACAAAAATAATAATAATAGAAACTCAGTTCCTCTTTGAATTCGGAAACGTAAAATAAAATAAAATATGGCACAGTAATTATAAGAGCACTGTTCGGTTTCCAGTATGTAATAGAAGGAGGAGCTCGCGTCTAACTTGGCGAAGGGTGTACGGATCTGGTGGAGAACTCGCTGACAAGATAACAAAATGGTGGGTGCTTAGATCCACGGGACTGGAAGGATCGCATATGGTTTTTGAATGGGATCTCAACAAGTAAGATGATTGTATTGTTTTATTTTAATTAGCGGTGCAAGTGTGAAGGGTGGAAGCATTGATGGGGATGAGTTGCAGTTTAGCAACGATGGGTAGAAGAGACACAGTAAGGTAGGAACCGTAAAAGAGAAGTGAAGAGAGAGCAGCAGGAAGTCGCATCTTCCAGCATGTGTATGAATGAGTATGGACCAAAAATTTATGGGTCTGAATGCATGAAGGCGTGGGAAATGTTTGTTGGAGGAATAACGTTCAAGGGTGGGATAAATAGAGTACTTTTTGTTAGAAAATTAAGGGAGCAATGAGATTGGGTTTGGGAAGTGCGGAGCATAAAGGGTGTGTACTGGAGTTAGTACGTGTGCAGAGGGTTGCATGCGCCTTTGAATGGTGACGGGATTAATTGTTTTCGGGTAAATGGATATAATGTGTGCGTTAGGAATGCTAATGGAGGTGAAGGAGTTCAACAGTTCGACCATGGCACTCCATTTTGTACAGGAGCAATTATACAGCGAGATTTAGGTTCAAGCAAGGCGAGGTAAGTCACAGTCATGTCGTTCGAATGCATGATGGTCAGCAACTCGTATAGCTTGGTTTGGCAAGTCTTGGCATGGTTCGATGGCAGAAAGGACGCAGTCGTCCCTGTAGCTGTGAAGAGCTGTTCGATAAAATGATGTTTAAAGGAGATTAGCAGCTTGCGTGTGGCCTAAGTATTTCAATTATTTCCGAAAAACTCAACTGAAGCAAAGTCCACGTTCTGTGGCGCAAGTTGGTGACCCAGCATTCGGTCACGGCAGCTACAGAAAGTAGATTTGGAGTTGACTTGTGATGTGCGAACCTGGAGAAAGCTTTGTCGAAGGCTTAACTGCCATATGAAATGAAGAAGCAAGAAGAGAAGTCGGTAGGGGAGTGAAGGCATGACATAATCATGGTGTAAATGTAATATGTGAACGTTTCAGGGGGTACATGCGGTTGCATGTGTTCATCGCCATGTATTGTTGCATGGAAAAAGGAAGGTGTGGACGTAGACTGAGTGGAGCAAAGAAATCAGGAAAGAATTACCAAATACTATAACGGTGGAGCTACTGTAGTAGCGTGAAGCAAGGTGGGTAAATTCACTAACTCTGATCTATTTTAAAATATTGCAATTATATTTTAATATTGTTTGAATGCTGTATGATGGTCGATTAGATAGATTACAATTAAATTGGTTGAATATTATATACCGTTACATATGTACACATCACCAGTTAGATACTTATTCCATCGATTAGGATATCCCCTAGTATAGAGTTAGTGAAAATTGTGTTGACTGACATCTGTGGATGCGGAAACCGGTTGGAGGAATCCGACCGGATTCTTTGATATTTATATGTACTGTTTGTTTTATATGCACTGTTTGAACCCGAATTACATTTAGAACCCCCATGTGAATATTGATGTTGAATGGAAATTCAACATTTGTTTTGATTAAATAAATAAACAGTATCGATTTAAAAGGTGACATCAGTCGACCGAAAACCCATCGTTTTGTTAAGAAGTTGATTGGCCATCAGGCAAATCAATGAAGTTAATTATAAAAATTATATTTTTATAATTAAAGCGAAGTTTTAAATTTATAATAGAAGTTCTATTATAAACCAGCATTTTAAAGTTCGTTTTTATAAAATAAATAAAAACGATTGTCAATATTTAAAGAAGTTTATAAAGCAGAAATTATCCGACGATTAAATATTTGGATAATTATATTTAGAAAATATTATTAGATTAGTTATATTAATCTAATGTTAAGAAGTAATTTGAAATCAGTTAACGAAATCACTGATGAAATGAAGTTGATTTAATCAATTGTTATTTGGGAAAATGATTTTTAGATTAATTGGTCTTTAATTAATCTAATGAAACAGTTTAGAAATAAATTAATCCAAATTAATGAGATTTAATTACCTTTGGTTAAGAAGTCATAAATAGAACCGTGGGGTGGAGAAAGCGAAATATAAATAATCATAAACACCAGAGATTTTAAAGTAAGGATATGGGGTTATAAAACCAAAGTTAAAAATAAACATGAAAATACGATCTGATAGGTATTATAAGTAATAAGGAATTAGAGTGCAGACTTGTATCGGTTCTAAGGTAAGAACGTTGTCGATCAAGGTCTGAGAGGTAAATAGAATAGCCCAACTTGAACGGCTTCACTATTATCGAGGAGCGATAACAGTTTGTAACGGAAAGAGATGTCAAGATGTGTATAAAGGGAATACGGCAGCGTATTGCCAGTCTTAGAATTATAGCGATAAAATAACGCTGTTAATAAAATAAGTGTGACTGTTAGTTATAACAAAGAATATTACAGCGTATGACAAGTTGAACTATAGCAATAAAATAACGCTGTTGATAAGGTAAGTGTGAATGTAATGTTGAGATTAGTTATAAGGAGAATATTACAGCATATGACAAGTTTAGAACTATAGCGACAAATTAACTGCTGTTGATTAGACTTAAGCGTGACTTTTATATATAGCAGCACTTCCTAGGAAATGTAACAGTTTGGTTTGAAATCCACTTATTCTAGAATAATAAGTAACGACGTTTGTTCAAAGAAATATAAGAAAGAGTTTAGAAAAAGAAATGGGAGAATCGTGTTAGAAAACGATGACAACATTTCGATGTTCGAAATGTGATCAGAATTAAACCATTAGGATTTGGAACTAAGATTCGACGATGTCGAATGTATTAAAAGTAAATTATTTTTAGGGATTATAATCTGATAGAATAATTAACATTTAGTTTAAACAAATAAATGTTAATAGGATAGGAATCAGTATTTAGTTATAAACTTGATATCGATTTGATAAGAAGTTGTCTTAGAAAACAGAGTTTATAAAGTGGATTGGGAATATAAAGTATGAAAGAGGTTTCGGTAAACGAGATAAGTATTACTTGAATAAAGAGTTAATTGATAAAGGTATTCAGATTTCTATAACAGAAATGGTATTCACATTTTAAAGTGAATTATGTTTTAAAAGTAAACGGTTGGCCGATTAAAATATGTATAATGAAATTGGAAATATTTTCCAATGAAGATAGGGTATACGATCCAAGCGTAGAAACCAAGGAATGTGAAAAGAATGAAAATGTTTCGAACGTTAATAACGTATGTTTCTGGAACATGAAAGAATAAGAGTTTATAATAACTGGAAATGTTTTCCAAGAAGTATGAAAAGGCTAAAACGGGATTTGAGAAATATCTGGTAAGATATGAGAATTCGAAAAATATGTCAAATAAAAGTGCCCGTGGTTGTGTGGTGTTTAGTTATACATTAGAATGGATGTTTGTTTTAACTTCGATGGTTAAATAACCGACTATCGAAGTGTTTTGACCATCGTTGTCAATACGGAGAGACCGGTTGGATATATTATCCGGAAACCACTCCGTATAGGCATAATCATTGCGAATTAGATATGCTGAGGATAATTGAAGATGGAGTTAAATGCAAGGATGGACTAGTTATAGAATGGTGTGTTTTTGTTTGTCCAGTCCCAGGACAACTTGTATGGACGAGTGTCTGACAGAGTATTTCCAACGGTCACGCCGTTGATTTGTACGGATATACCAAGTTGGTGGGGAGAAGGTAACTTTTCTTTATCCTACACCCAGTGTGCATTTGTGTAATCAATGTGTGATTATGGATTTGATGATGTGACATTCAAAGTGAATGGTGATCAGATGTTCTGAAGATAGACGTAGCCTCTAGCCTCACAACCAGGAAGTGACAGAAGTTGGGCTAGGCAGCATGGCTAGTTGGGTCATCCCCAAGCAGGGTGTATTGTCACCGATCTAGAGAAAATTCATATTTATACTTCTTTTTCGATTCTGTATCTTCGGATTGACGGTTGGATGGCCTACAACCGGGGTGGCAATATATTCGCGACACTCAAGCTAAATGAGTGAGCGGTCATGTGTGGCCGGGTTGCAAGACGTTCTTGTTGAACCCTGAGTGTATCCCCTCTAGAGTACACTATTCAGAAGGTGCTCCCATACCTTGTCTGTTGAAATCCATTCTCCGATAAGCGCCCTGCGGTTTATGGTTTTATACTATATATATGTGGAACGTGAGATGCAAGCATTCTGCTACTTGTATAATTATTTGTTTAGACATTATCATAATATCACTAGTTTTGATATCAAGAATATTTCGGGTTATAGTAAGGTAAAAACCGTCCATGTTTATGTGTGGGCTGGTCTTACTATTATCTTCTTGTTTTGAAAAGGATTTTCAAAGTAAAACAGTATGGTTGGAATTTACTCACACCAGTCCCATGACTGACCCAGAGTTTATTTTGTTTGTTTTCCCTAAACTCTTGGGTGCCCAAATTTGTACGGGCAGTCAAGTGTTTCAGGCTTTGCAGATTCACTTGGAGGAACTCAAAAGCAGGAAGCTTCACCATTAGTTATGTAGAGTTATTTCTGCTGTGATATGATGTATTGTACTCTGATAATGGTATGTATATACAATACAGTTTTGTATTCAAAGTTATGTTATATAATACATCTTATTTTGTTCCGCTGCGAGTTTCGTGTTACTCTGATTCTGTTCAGTTGTGATCTTCTTCTTCTTCTATTCTATTAGTTCTATCTTTTCTTTCTCACCCTCTAAATTCTTCTATTAATGTCCTGGTGTTTTCGATGCTTGAATAGTCAACAGTGTGTTTTTATGTTGATTTTCTGGGTCGAAAATCCCGCCATTACAGTGGTGGAGGAGGCTCGCTCACTGTGGTTGACGGAGGAAGGGTTGCGACACCATGCTTTGCGATAGAAGACAGAAGGGGGCTTAGGGTTTGTTTCGGTGATTAAGAAGGATTTTTTGGCGGCTGATTAAATGGGAAAGAGGGTTACGGTGGAAGGGTATTAGAGGAGAGTGAGTTGGGCCGGATGATTATAAGGTAAGAGGCCCATTTAAATATATGGAAACCCATGTTTTAACTAAATTAATTATTTTTTAAACTTGTTCAGGAGATTTCTCGCACACACGTTAACATATTTTAACACGGTCAGTTGCATTGGGACCGTAGAAATGAGAGCATCGAGATGGAGCTTGACCAGTCAGGACCGGAAGCAAGAAGAATTTTTAATTGAATTAAACGCTGTTTAATTTAATTAAAAATCAGTGTTTAACGACCAAACTAAATCAATGTGAGTTAACCTCACTCGGTTCTCCCCATTTATATTTTATATAAATTGGGTTTTTATTTTGTGTGCTCTGGTTGTTAGTGATTTATAGTTTGTTAAGTTATGTATATATTTACTGTTGAAATTAAGAGGTCATTTAATTTCAGAAAAATACAATCGTTATTTGATCTGACCCAATAAAGGTAGTTTCCCCTTGATTGTTCACGTTTATAAACGTGTTTGAATTGTTTGGATGGTTTGAATGGCCGTTAATTGATTGATGTCCATTATAGGAATTATCAGTTAAATAGATGATTGATTATTGTTAATTGTGGAACCAGATTTTAACATTTATTAGTATGGGTTGGGTATTGACATCACATGTAATAACCCGGAAATCTGGGCCAGTTTAAAATTTTTATTTTAGCAATTTTAATGAATTTTGAATATTTAAAATAGATTATTTTAAATAATATCGACGAGAAATTTATTTTGAATATAATTCGAACTTATATTTTATATACGCCGTCGTTAGAATATAAATAATTATATATAATTATAAATAAAATTGAAAATGGCGCGGTAGTTCGATAATTCGATTTCAAACTTAAATTGAATGTACCAAGTGCAAAACAAACCGGATTTTAGTGAAACAAAAAATAATAGGATCTATTTGGGAATATCTTTCCAACGAATCCGAAAAATCGAAATTTCATTGCGGGGATCAAAAGATATGTCCAGTTGAAAATTCTGAATAGTCGCTATGGAATTTAGGCCCTTAAAAATAGACATTTTGCAAACGACCTCGGATTTCGATGAAACCACTTATGTTGGGTCCGTGATGTCAAGTTATTGCTAGATTCCAAATTTCATAATTTTTCGAATCAATATGTGAGCGTGGCAAAGGAAAACGCGTTTGACCAGTTTAAGTTGATTTTAATCGACTGGAAAATGGCCATTTTTCCAACGGTCTCAGAATTCGACGAAACTAGTTTTGTTAGGACCGTATCGTCAATACGAAGTTAGAAAATATTTTTCTGGGATTTATAGAGTTAGTATGTGACCCCAGTAAATTGAAATGCGCATTCAAATTCAATATATATAGTTATATGTTGATTTTAACGGAAACTGATCGAAACGATCGAATTAGCTTACGATACAAATCCCATTGTGTTCGGAATGGGGGTAAAACGCTATGGACGACAGGCGGTGGGCCTCGTTCAAAGGTCGAAAATAAAAGTTGCTTTTTAGTGAAAAAATAATTAAGTAAAAAAATTAATTAAAACCCTCTTCCCCTTATCTCCTCTGGCCCCCCCTTTTCTCGATTCATTCATAACCAAAAAAAGAAGAACGAAGATCGGAGGAGCAGGCGCCCTCCCCTTCCACTAGCGATCGATCGCCTCCCCAGAAAAGGCGGCGCCGCCCCAGCTTCTCTCCCCTCCTCTGACCAATCGCGAATCAGACCCCCCCCCCACCACGATGATGTCGCCGCCTCTATGGCGCATCGCTCCTCCAGGTTGACCCCCCCTTCCGTCTAGCGCGCCTCTACCCCACAACGCCTCCCCCAGCGCCGCTCTGGCCCACCACCGCCACCACCGGCCAGTCTCAGCCATGAAGCACCTACCCGCGAGCACTCCCCTCCCTCCAATCGACATCCAGACCAACGGTGAGTTTTTTTCTTTCAGTTTTTATTTATTTATAAATAAAAATAGGGTTTTTAACTTATATAAAAAATATATAGGATTTTCGAACTGTATAAGTTAGGAATTTTATAATAAGAAAAGATTAGATTTTTAAAATAGAAAAGATTATATTTTTAAAATAGAAAAGATTAGATTTTTAACATAGAAAAGATTAGATTTTTAACATAGAAAAGATTAGATTTCTAAAATAGAAAAGGCGAAATCTTTATAATAGAAAAATAGAATTTTTATCTATATAGTAGCGGTGTAAAAATAGGATTTTTATATATTGAATAACGAAGTAAAAATTCGATTTTTATATATTAAATAGCGAAGTAAAAATTCGATTTTTATATATTGAATAGCAAAGTAAAAATTCGATTTTTATATATTGAATAGCGAAGTAAAAATTCGGTTTTTATATATTGAATAGCGAAGTAAAAAATTCGATTTTTATATATTGAATAGCAAAGTAAAAATTCGATTTTTATATATTGAACAGCAAAGTAAAAATTCAATTTTTATATATTGAATAGCAAAGTAATAAAATGTGATTTTTATATATGTAGAGAATACGGGCAACGAAGATGACAAAAAGGCGAGAACGACGAAGATTTCTATAAATGAAGTGTCATGGAGTTGTGATAGCTATTGGTGAGAACTTCTCACTCTAAATTTCTTTTTCTAGTTATATATATATATACTAGGATGCAGACGGTGTTTAGTAGCACCCGACACCCATCATCCACAGACCATGGATGGCTTGTTTGTTTGATTGATGTGTTGTAAAAATTGTTTGTTTTGTTGATGTGAAATCGATAATATAAATTAATGTGTTGAAAGGAAATAAAATATTTATATAGTTAAAAATATTTTATCGTAAAGAAATATAATTTTTAACGTGAATGTGAATAAATAAATAATTATAAACAAATCGGCCGATTTGTTTATATACACTGATTTGACTGATGGATTGGGTCGATAAATTTCACACATCGCCCAACTGCACAAATAAAAATATGTGTTTGTTGATTTGAAACCCCACACGGGTATTGGGATAAAATACGGCATGCACCAATCCCAATAATTAGTTGTATGTCGATCGATTGATTGACAGGCTGTTATAAGCATTAGATATCTATATTTGATGCTTATACAGTGTAGTGCACTTTGGATGATGGTTGATTATTTATCGTTGCTATTATATACATGTGTTGTATGGAATCCATATAATTAACTTTATATGGTAATTGATTGGGCCTCATTCCAATTTAGAAAATAAAGAATATTATAAAATAAAGGTTCATGTGTTGACAGTACTCATCCGTTGAGATTAGTAATGTGTTGAACAAAATATTTTAACATTAAAATTTACATCTTTGTCATATATAAAATTAAAAACTAACTGGAAAATAGATAAGATGAGTGGTTTCCTGGGTATTGATCTGATGTTGGTTTCGGCCTTCGGGGTTAATATTCAGGGAATCGTTCTCTTACTAATTTACGGTTGGAGTCTGATTTGATATCAAACGATAGATACCCTAATTTTTATAAAATATATTAAATAACAAAAATAGTCACACGTGGACAGTACTCATTCGTTGAGATTAGTCGTGTGTTGACAAAAATAAATATTCATTTGTTGAATAGAATAACAGAATTATTGAAATATATAAAGCCGTGTTGATTAGAGTTGCGCTATTTTGACGTGAATGATATTTATATCGATTTTATTCGTTTTACAATGAATATTGAAAAGTGATTTCAAAATTTAATATTTTGAAATAAAATTCAAATTAAATTAGATTAATATTCAAATTGAAATTTTAATTGAATCAATTTGAAATGAATTCAAATTGAATAGAAAATGAATTCAAATTGAATAGAAAATGAATTCGGTTCGAATTGAATAGAAAGTGAATTTGAATTCGGATTAAATAGAAATCAATTCAAATTGAATTAAATCGAATTTGAATTGAATTGAATATATAACGAATTTGATTTGAATAGAAACGAATTCGAATTGAATAGAAAACGAATTTGATTTGAATAGAAAACGAATTGAATTCGAATTGAATAGAAAAAGAATTGAATTCGAATTGAATAGAAAATGGATTGAATTGAATTGAAACGAAAATGAATTAGAATCGAAATAAAAATCGATTTGAATTGAAATCAAATAGAAATGAAAATAAAAAGGATTTAAAATAGAAAATTCGATTTTGGTTTGAATTTGAAATAAAGGTTGAAATTGTTTTTGAAACAAATTTAAAACTATTTATAAAATTCGTTTTAAATAGAAATCGACGAAATATATATCATATATATAATATAATGGCCTGAATAGAACGCGCCGTGCCGCGGCAGTTCGTAAATTTCGACCATTGACTTCGAACGGATATTACGGGAGATCCGACCGTCGGATTCTCCAAAAACCAGAACCGTTGGGTTCGTATCGAAAAGAGCTTTCTAAGGAATATTAGAAATTTGAAATCTAACTGTTGGATTCGGAGATACGTCCAAATCAAATTTGGAAAAGGTCGCTGTAAGTGCAGTTCGATGGCCGTTGATGGAAATCGACTGTACGGGCCTTGATAAAATTATTAAAAATAGTAATAATTTGTGTAAAATCATAAGAAATGATATGGGAAAATTGGGATGAAAACTCCATATTTGAAATGATAAAAATAGATTTTTATCGAAATGAACTAGTTTTGAACTAAAATTAAACCCGTTTATTTTTAAATAAATAAATTGGATTTGAAACGGGTTTTAAATAGAATTGATTTTTGGGTTTATCGTGAATGGTGTTTTAAATAATACTAGTTCTTTAACCCGGTAATAAATAGAATGTGATTTGGGTTTATCGTGAACTGTGTTTTAAATGACACTAGTTCTCTAACCCTGTAAAAGGAGTTTTAATGAATCTGCAATTAGATTGAAATGTGAATTGATAATCTAAATTATCAAATTTGGAAAATGAGCGAGGATGGAGTATCACCAGTTTTGCTCCAAAGCGATAGTTAAATCTTTAATTAGATTTGAACGTGAAATGGTAATTAATTTTACCGATAACACCGTGGTGTTAGATATGGAGTATTACCAGTTTTTCTTCATGGGATGAATAGGTTGGGATTGGGAAATAAAATAAATAATTACTTCGGTGTGGTTCGCTAATCTCGACTAGTTTGGAAAACCATAATTTGGTTTGAAATGACATCCAAAGGAAGATTAAAGGATAAATTTGAAAGAATTTATCTTGGATAAAATTAATGGGAACCTTTCCCTAAGAATGTGAAATTTAGAAACTAGCTATAGGTTAGTTAAGAAGAATGGTTTCCTGGGTATTGATCTGATGTTGGTCTCGGCCTTCGGGGTTAATATTTGGGGGATTGCTCTCTTACTGATTTACGGTTAGTGACTAATGAATTGGAATGAGGTGTATGTTGTGTTTGTGTAACATTTGTTTTTAATATACGCGGGTTGTTCAGAAAGGCAGGGTTCACACCCATTCTTAATAACCGATTCGACGATATGTCGAAGATGAAGACGGTTGTTGAAGATCGGAAGTCTTCACATCGTTCGGGTGATTACTAATGATCTTGATTGCGTTGTACACCCAAGATGAGGTAATCAGTTGGTGGTCGTCCAGACGTACTTGGAGATCGATGGATATGCGAGGAAAGTGCCTCCGGTTTCGTTCAAACCCAGAACGGACTTGTAAATGGATTGTGTGTCTAACATTGGATTTTATTCTGTGTTGATTGATTTCTGTTAAATATATATCTGCTTGGCGTCGGAGAATTTATTCTCTTGCTTAACGCCCTTCTCTGAGACGTACGAGCTTAGAGGTTATATATCGATAGATATCAATCGCATGGCATGAATTGCCTGTGTGGCATGCTGAGTTGCATGGATCAAGGCTTCTGTTGAAAAGCAAAGTCTTTTGGTTGATGATCAAAGCATGGCCTACGTGGCATAGCTTTGTGTTTAACGTGGATTCGCGAGCCTCACACCTCGGTATGAGTTAAAAATGGGATACGGACCGCTGGGAGAACATGACGTTTCTTTCTAGCTTTGGTGGTGTCAGTGACTTACCAGCCCTGACATTTATATACTTTTCACCTTTGTGGTTGTTGGATGCGAGGCGCCTCGATTATAGGTCTGTAAGGACCGGGAAACGTGTGTTCAGGAATAATTAATCCTCAAACGTAAGAGAGGACCGGCCCAGCCGAATCCAGGGTTACCCAGAGTGTGTAGTCCTGAGGCATTTGTTAGAGTGTCTCGAAGCGGAGAGGAGCTTGCCCCTTGCCTCGACTCATGACGAAAATTCAATTTCCAATACGAGATATTTTGGCTTTATTTGTAGAGCCTAGTATGGCGACATAGTAGCATGGGATGCTATGCCGTCTATGATTGATATTTATGATTGAAATTGTTTTGACACTATACACTTATTATAGTATCAAATGATTTGTTTTAAACATATAAAGCATGTTTGGCTATTATAAGGGAAAACCCTATCCTCCGGCTTGCGTTGCATTGTGTGATGGGACCTGGGTCTTATAATAGCTTCATTTTTCGAAAAAGCATTGCATTGTCTTTTATATGCACTGGTATTCTTGGGAGGAAACCCGTTCCGTGTTATACAGCGTGGTCCCTTGAATTACTCTCTTTTAAAGTAAAGTTTAAATAACTGTTTTAGTTCTCACACCAGTCACATGACTGACCTGGAGTTTATTGTTTTAACCTAAACTCTGGGTGCCCCTATTTTCCGCACGGGCAGCTAGTAGTATTGGTTTTGCAGATTTATATTCACAGGATCCTGATTTACAGCTGGAACGATGCTCGGAAAGCTCTGTATCCGTGCATTACTTCTAGTTGTGCTTTTGTGTTATTTTCCGCTGCAATGTATTTAAATGTAATTTAAATCTCTAATATTTGTTGAATGCAATTTTATTCATTTATACTCTGTATATTCTTGTATCTGATGGAATTGTTGTAATAGCAATGAAATGTTCTTCCTCCTGCGTTCTTTTGTGTGTTGTTCTCAAAGTATCCGCTCTTTCCTTTACGGGGAAGTAACGGGTCTTCGCAGTGGTATCAGAGCTTTGGTTTACAGAGCTCGAGAACAAGACACATTAGAACCATACGAAAGAATTCATCAGATATTGGATTAGTAATATCCAATTAGAATGACTCATTAGAGATAGGATCAGTAGTATCCTAGAACGAGTGAAGAGTATATTTTTCAAACGAAAACAATTTTTTTTTTGAAAATTTAAATCGTTTTATACGTATTTGAATAATTTATTTGTATTGATTTGGACAATCTAGTATATAAAGGTTTTGCATATATGCGTCATGAACGTATATTCGAAGTTTTAATATATTGGATAGATATGGAATCACATTCTAGTCGCCCGGAGATGGTACTGATAATTATCATGACATCATCAGTATTTATGTTCGTGTTTCGAAGATGTGAGATCTATATATTTCCATTAGACTGGTGGGAGAACCAAAACTAATATAGATAGATTTATTTGTGTGATTTGGCATCAAAAACATGATTTTCTGTATATTTATCAAAATTTTGAATTTGAAACTCTAATTCACTAATTGATTGATGTTTGTGTTGTTTGTTTATTTGTTTGATAATTTTGAACCATTATGCCTAATTGAGCCAAATATTGAATATTATTGAAAATTGGTCGCATTTGCTTGCATATACATGTACTTACATTGAACAGGTCATAGCAAGGAGGCTAGAGCAGAGAATAAAATTTGTTTGCCCGACAAATAGGTACATGTTTACTATAATTTACTGTTTTGTTTGGGTGATGATGATTTTATGAGCCTATTGGCTAACCGCTTGGCTTTTTCTTTTTCTTTTTGAGATCAGAAGGCCTATATGGCAATTTCAGGATTTTCCCGTGGCTCCCGGTGCAGGGGAGGTTATGGCGAAATTTTTCGAAAATTTAGGGTGTTAGCCAAATTTTTGAAGAATTTGAAGATTCTCAGAAACTGAAAAATTGGAGAATGGAAGCCAGATCGAACGTAGAGTTGATTAATCAAACCACTTTCGACTTTGTTCCTTTTCGGGGACGAAAAGTTTTAAGTGGGGGAGATTGTAATAACCCGGAAATATGGGCCAGTTTAAAAATTTTATTTTAGCAATTTTAATGAATTTTGAATATTTAAAATAGATTATTTTAAATAATATCGACGAGAAATTTATTTTGAATATAATTCGAACGTATATTTTATATACGCCGTCGTTAGAATATAAATAATTATATATAATTATAAATAGAATTGAAAATGGCGCGGTAGTTCGATAATTCGATTTCAAACTTCAATTGAATGTACTGGGTGCAAAACATACCGGATTTTAGTGAAACCAAAAATAATAGGATCTATTTGGGAATATCTTTCCAACGAATCCGAAAAATAGAAATTTCATAGCGGGGATCAAAAGATATGTCCAGTTGAAAATTCTGAATAGTCGCTATGGAATTCAGCCCCTTAAAAATAGACATTTTGCAAACGACCTCGGATTTCGACGAAACCACTTTTGTTGGGTCCGTGATGTCAAGTTATTGCTAGATTCCAAATTTCATAATTTTTCGAATCAATTTGTGAGCGTGGCAAAGGAAAACGCGTTTGATCGGTTTCAATTGATTTTAATCGAGTGGAAAATGGCCATTTTTCCAACGGTCTCAGAATTCGACGAAACTAGTTTTGTTAGGACCGTATCGTCAATACGAAGGTAGAAAATATTTTTCTGGGATTTATAGAGTTAGTTTGTGACCCCAGTAAATTGAAATGCGCATTCAAATTCAATATATAGAGTTATATGTTGATTTTAATGGAAACTGATCGAAACGATCGAATCAGCTTACGATACATATCCCATTGTGTTTGGAATGGGGATAAAATGCTATGGACGGCAGGCGGTGGGCCTCGTTTAGAGGTCGAAAATAAAAGTTGCTTTTTAGTGAAAAATAATAATTAAATAAAAAAAATTAATTAAAACCCTCTTCCCCTTATCTCCTCTGGCCCCCATTTTCTCGATTCATTCATAACAGAAAAAAAAAAGAACGAAGATCGGAGGAGCAGGCGCCCCCATTCCACTGGCGATCGATCGCCTCCCCAGCAAAGGCGGCGCCGCCCCAACTTCTCTCCCCTCCTCTGACCAATCGCGAATCAGCCCCGCCACCACGATGATGTCGCCGCCTCTATGGCGCATCGCTCCTCCAGGTTGACCCCTCCCCTTCCGTCGAGCGCGCCTCTACCCCACAACGCCTCCCCCAGCGCCGCTATGGCCCACCACCGCCACCACCGGCCAGTCTCAACCGTGAAGCACCTACCCGCGAGCACTCCCCTCCCTCCAGTCGACATCCAGACCAACGGTGAGTTTTTTTCTTTCAGTTTTTATTTATTTATAAATAAAAATAGGGTTTTTAACTTAAATAAAACAAATATAGGATTTTCGAACTGTATAAGTTAGGAATTTTATAATAAGAAAAGATTAGATTTTTAAAATAGAAAAGATTAGATTTTTAAAATAGAAAAGATTAGATTTTTAACATAGAAAAGATTAGATTTTTAACATAGAAAAGATTAGATTTTTAAAATAGAAAAGGCGAAATCTTTATAATAGAAAAATAGAATTTTTATCTATATAGTAGCGGTGTAAAAATAGGATTTTTATATATTGAATAACGAAGTAAAAATTCGATTTTTATATATTGAATAGTGAAGTAAAAATTCGATTTTTATATATTGAATAGCAAAGTAAAAATTTGATTTTTATATATTGAATAGCGAAGTAAAAATTCGATTTTTATATATTGAATAGCGAAGTAAAAATTCGATTTTTATATATTGAATAGCAAAGTAAAAATTCGATTTTTATATATTGAATAGCAAAGTAAAAATTCGATTTTTATATTTTGAATAGCAAAGTAAAAAAATGTGATTTTTATATATGTAGAGAATACGGGCAACGAAGATGACAAAAAGGCGAGAACGACGAAGATTTCTATAAATGAAGTGTCGTGGAGTTGGGATAGCTATTGGTGAGAACTTCTCACTCTAAATTTCTTTTTGTAGTTATATATATATATATATATATATATATACTAGGATGCAAACGGTGTTTAGTAGCACCCGACACCCGTCATCCACAGACCATGGATGGCTTGTCTGTTTGATTGATGTGTTGTAAAAAATGTTTGTTTTGTTGATGTGAAATTGATAATATAAATTAATGTGTTGAAAGGAAATAAAATATTTATATAGTTAAAAATATTTTATCATAAAGAAATATAATTTTTAACGTGAATGTGAATAAATAAATAATTATAAACAAATCGGCCGATTTGTTTATATACACTGATTTGACTGATGGATTGGGTCGATAAATTTCACACATTGCCCAACTGCACAAATAAAAATCGGTGTTTGTTGATTTGAAACCCCACACGGGTATTGGGATAAAATACGGCATACACCAATCCCAATAATTAGTTGTATGTCGATCGATTGATTGACAGGCTGTTATAAGCGTTAGATATCTATATTTGATGCTTATACAGTGTAGTGCACTTTGGATGATGGTTGATTATTTATCGTTGCTATTATATACATGTGTTGTATGGAATCCATATAATTAACTTTATATGGTAATTGATTGGGCCTCATTCCAATTTAGAAAATAAAGAATATTATAAAATAAAGGTTCATGTGTTGACAGTACTCATACGTTGAGATTAGTCATATGTTGAACAAAATATTTTAACAATAAAATTTACATCTTTATCATATATAAAATTAGAAACTAACTGGAAAATAGATAAGATGAGTGGTTTCCTGGGTATTGATCTGATGTTGGTTTCAGCCTTCGAGGTTAATATTCAGGGAATCGTTCTCTTACTAATTTACGGTTGGAGTCTGATTTGATATCAAACGATAGATACCCTAATTTTTATAAAATATATTAAATAACAAAAATAGTCACACGTGGACAATACTCATTCGTTGAGATTAGTCGTGTGTTGACAAAAATAAATATTCATTTGTTGAATAGAATAACGGAATTATTGAAATATATAAAGCCGTGTTGATTAGAGTTGCGCTATTTTGACGTGAACGATATTTATATCGATTTTATTCGTTTTACAATGAATATTGAAAAGTGATTTCAAAATTTAATATTTTGAAATAAAATTCAAATTAAATTAGATTAAAATTCAAATTGAAATTTTAATTGAATCAATTTGAAATGAATTCAAATTGAATAGAAAATGAATTCAAATTGAATAGAAAATGAATTCGGTTCGAATTGAATAGAAAGTGAATTTGAATTCGGATTAAAAAGAAATCAATTCAAATTGAATTAAATTGGATTTGAATTGAATTGAATATATAATGAATTTGATTTGAATAGAAAACGAATTCGAATTGAATAGAAAACGAAATTGATTTGAATAGAAAACGAATTGAATTCGAATTGAATAGAAAACGGATTGAATTGAAAAGAAAATGAATTCGAATCGAATTAAAAATCGATTTGAATTGAAATCAAATAGAAATGAAAATAAAAAGGATTTAAAATAGAAAATTCGATTTTGATTTGAATTTGAAATAAAGGTTGAAATTGTTTTTGAAACGAATTTAAAACTATTTATAAAATTCGTTTTAAATAGAAATCGACGAAATATACATTATATATATAATATAATGGCCTGAATAGAACGCGCCGCGCCGCGGCAGGTCGTAAATTTCGACCATTGACTTCGAAGGGATATTACGGGAGATTCGACCGTCGGATTCTCCTAAAACTGGACCGTTGGGTTCGTATCGAAAAGAGCTTTCTAAGGAATATTAGAAATTTGAAATCTAACGGTTGGATTCGGAGATACGTCCAAATCAAATTCGGAAAAGGTCGCTGTAAGTTCAGTTCGATGGCCGTTGATGGAAATCGACTGTACGGGCCTTGATAAAATTATTAAAAATAGTAATAATTTGTGTAAAATCATAAGAAATGATCTGGGAAAATTGGTATGAAAAACTCCATATTTGAAACGATAAAAATAGATTTTTATCGAAATGAACTATTTTTGAACTAAAATTAAACCCGTTTATTTTTAAATAAATAAATTGGATTTGAAACGGGTTTTAAATAGAATTGATTTGTGGGTTTATCGTGAACGGTGTTTTAAATAACACTAGTTCTTTAACCCGGTAATAAATAGAATGTGATTTGGGTTTATCGTGAACTGTGTTTTAAATGACACTAGTTCTCTAACCCTATAAAAGAAGTTTTAATGAATCTGCAATTAGATTGAAATGTGAATTGATAATCTAAATTATCAAATTTGGAAAATGAGCGAGGATGGAGTATCACCAGTTTTGCTCCAAAGCGATAGTTAAATATTTAATTAGATTTGAACGTGAAATGGTAATTAATTTTACCGATAACACCGTGGTGTTAGATATGGAGTATTACCAGTTTTTCTTCATGGGATGAATAGGTTGGGATTGGGAAATAAAATAAATAATTACTTCGGTGTGGTTCGCTAATCTCGACTAGTTTGGAAAACCATAATTTGGTTTGAAATGACATCCAAAGGAAGATTAAAGGATAAATTTGAAAGAATTTATCTTGGATAAAATTAATGGGAACCTTTCCCTAAGAATGTGAAATTTAGAAACTAGCTGTAAGTTAGTTAAGAAGAATGGTTTCCTGGGTATTGATCTGATGTTGGTCTCGGCCTTTGGGTTTAATATTTGGGGGATTGCTCTCTTACTGATTTACGGTTAGTGACTAATGAATTGGAATGAGGCGTATGTTGTGTTTGTGTAACATTTGTTTTTAATATACGCGGGTTGTTCGGAAAGGCCGGGTTTACACCCATTCTGAATAACCGATTCGACGATATGTCGAAGATGAAGACAGTGGTCGAAGACCGGAAGTCTTCACATCGTTTGGGTGATTGCTGATGATCTTGGTTGGGTTGTACACCCAAGATGAGGGAATCAGTTGGTGGTCGTCTAGACGTACTTGGAGTTCGATGGATATGTGAGGAAAGTTCCTCCGGTTTCGTTCAGACCCAGAACGAACTTGTAAATGGATTGTGTGTCTGACATTGGATTTTATTCTGTGTTGATTGATTTCTGTTAAATATATATCTGTTTCGCGACGGAGAATTAATTCTCTTTCTTAACGCCCTTCTCTGAGACGTACGAGCTTAGAGGTTATATATCGATAGATATCAATCGCATGGCATGAATTGCCTGTGTGGCACGCTGAGTTGCATGGATCAAGGCTTCTGTTGAAAAGAAAAGTCTTGTGGTTGATGATCAAAGCACGGCCTACGTGGCATAGCTTTGTGTTTAGCGTGGATTCGCGAGCCTCACACCTCGATATGAGTTAAAAACGGGATACGGACCGCTGGGAGAACACGACGTTTCTTTCTAGCTTTGGTGGTGTCAGTGACTTACCAGCCCTGACATTTATATACTTTTCACCTTTGTGGTTGTTGGATGCGAGGCGCCTCGATTATAGGTCTGTAAGGACCGGGAAACGTGTGTTCAGGAATAATTAATCCTCAAACATAAGAGAGGACCGACCCAGCCGAATCCAGGGTTACCCCGAGTGTGTAGTCCTGAGGCATTTGCTAGAGTGTCTCGAAGCGGAGAGGAGCTTGCCCCTTGCCTCGACTCATGACGGAAATTCAATTTCCAATACGAGATATTTCGGCTTTATTTGTAGAGCCTAGTATGGCGACATAGTAGCATGGGATGCTATGCCGTCTATGATCGATATTTATGATTGAAATTGTTTTGACACTATACACTTATTATAGTATCAAATGATTTGTTTTAAACGTATCAAGCATGTTTGGCTATTATAAGGGAAAATCCTATCCTTCGGCTTGCGTTGCATTGTGTGATGGGACCTGGGTCTTATAATAGCTTCATTTTTCGAAAAAGCATTGCGTTGTCTTTTCTATGCACTGGTATTCTTGGGAGGAAACCCGTTCCGTGTTATACGGCGTGGTCCCTTAAATTACTCTCTTTTAAAGTAAAGTTTAAATTACTATTTTAGTTCTCACACCAGTCACATGACTGACCTGGAGTTTATTGTTTTAACCTAAACTCTGGGTGCCCCTATTTTCCGCACGGGCAGCTAGTAGTATTGGTTTTGCAGATTTATATTCACAGGATCCTGATTTACAGCTGGAACGATGCTCGGAAAGCTCTGTATCCGTGCATTACTTCTATTTGTGCTTTTGTGTTATTTTCCGCTGCGATGTATTTAAATGTAATTTAAATCTCTGATATTTGTTGAATGTAATTTTATCCATTTATACTCTGCATATTCTTGTATCCGATGGAATTGTTGTAATAGCAATGAAATGTTCTTCCGTCTGCTTTCTTTTGTGTGTTGTTCTCAGAGTATCCGCTCTTTCCTTTACGAGGAAGTAACGGGTCTTCACATCACATGGCATATAAATCAATCGATTTATAAAATATGGGTTATGTCGATGGTGAATCGACAGTTTTGAAGTTATAAATATATTTTATAACAAGAATATGTTTTTGAAAGTCATTACCTTAAATGAAAGTTATTTAAAAAGAATTAAATATTAATTATTTATTATAAGAAATTATGAAATGGTTTTAGAAACGAATTCTTACGTTAATAAGAATTTTAAGCAAATAAGAAAGAAATAATATAGGGATTAAGTGTAACGACCCGGATTTTCAACCATTGAATTTTGAATATTTAAGTTCATTTTAAATATTTTATTTGAATTATATAAAGGAATTTATCTAATAAAAATATATTTAAACATATAATTTATAATATAAATAAAACGAGTTCAAAATGGTGCGGTAGTTTGAAAATTCGATTTCAAATGAATGTACAGGATTCAAAATAAATTGGATTTTGGCGAAACCAGAAATATTTGAATCTGTTGGAAAATATCATTCCAACGAATGGGAAAAATCGAGATTTCGTTTTATATATTGTGAATTACGTACAAATCAAATTTTCAGAAAGTCGCTATGGAGTCATGTATAGGCCATAACGGTTTATTTAATATATTTAAATATCGGTCTTGAATTTGGGCAAGGTTCTTTTGAGGCGTAGTTATAATTTAATTTTTAGAATTTTACTGTAATTTTTAATTAATTAAATACGCAACCTTTTATTTGGAATATTTTGCAACCTATATAAATATTTTGGGGTTTCATAATATAAGTAAACTACCGATATTATTATATTTTTGGGATCACGACACATCGCTTGACACGATAGTATTTTTATTTTTGTCCATAACAGTCGGTAAATAAACGGAATTCTATATGGTCGGTACTGCATAAACATTAACCTTTTCAAAACAAATATTTCCAGACGATAGCATTAAGAACAAATGTGTATTTCGAAAGCATGGAAAAATTTAGAGAAGGTAAAATATTGGTTTTTTGATTGTGAAACACTTGACATAAGGTTTTAGGAAGAACGAATTTCAGTATAGAATCACATTTTCAAGTATAAGGTTTTCAAAACAAAAGGAACAATGCAAGACACGACTTTGAGCCTTAATCAAAAAATAATAAATAAGTATTGCATATAATCAACAACAGCCTTCCAAAATCTCATCCCGTGCTTTCCAAATGTTTGTTCCGTGCCAATCAAGCTAAATAATTTGCGTGCATGCCAAACAATCAGATCCGTGCTCCCCAAGGTGTTAAAGCCATGCCACCCAAGCTTCTCCTCTTTAAATACTGTACTTCTTCTTCCCATTTCCCGAATAGAAAAATAAAAACGCAAATAAATAAAAAAACGAAAATCTCCCATTCAATAAAATAATAAATAAAACCCATCCGTAATTCCTAAATTCCTTCCCTATATTTCATCTCTTCTGATCCATTTCAAGTTCACATGTTTGTCCTTGGCGCAATAGTTTTCAGCGTGCTGGGCTTTCACCATCGCCATGCTAAGGCTCGGCTCGAGGTCAGGACGGAAGGAGGATGGGCATAGTAAGGGCGGAAATGAAGTCGTGGGTCAAGGGTTAGAGTTCGCGCACAGGTCGAGGAGTTCAGGTCTTCGACGGTGTCGGCTTGGTGATGGGGTTAGTCTCCGATCATCGGTGGGTGTGGTAGTAAGTGCTGAAGAAGAGGAAGCAGGGTATAATGTATATTAGTTCATTGTGTGGAATACTGGAATGAGTTTGTGGTTGAAAATTTTTTGCATCTGTGAAGTCCGGAGTTCGCTGGCTTGGGATCCATTCAAGGGATGAAGGCGACGGATTGAATGTTTTGGGTATGGTGAGAAAGCCGGTGTGATGGACAGAGGAGTTTTGGCAGTCCTGGCAAGGCCAGTGATGTAGGGTGAGGTGAACGTTATAAGGAGAGTGACAGAAGATGAAGGGAGACTCTGTGTATCGGTCAGAAGCAGCAGGAAAAAGGAAGTTTTAATGTTGGGAAGTTTACGTTTGGGTAACAATGTTACTGTAGCCGGTTATTGCTGAAATGGAAGAGGACGGCTCGTTTGTGTTTAATACTGAGAGAAGACGTCAGAATTATTTTCTGATTGGGACGATGACACTATATTAAAGGAGGATTAAGGATGGGTAACATACTTTAAATTTTGTTAATTATATAATTAAGCCAATACATATATATATTGAGACACCTGGAATAAGATAACATGTGAATGATCCTAGGATGATGAGTGGTGGTTTCTATGAGACTTGCTATGTCTGCAAATGGGTAAGCAAATTCATGAAATGTTGTATTCATATGGTGAGAAGTTGAGCGTGGTTCAAGGATGTTCTGGAGAAATTTTGTATTAAAAGCATTTGGATTTCTGTGGTGGGTGGAAGGCCATACTTGGTATTTGTTGTATGCAGAGTATACGGGTGCGTAAGGTATTGGGAAGACGGAGAATTGAGCAACCAATTTTTAGTGAAAGGCGATGACCTTCAATCCCCTGTATGAGGAGCAGCGAATGACTATACATGTCGAGCTTTGTTCGGGAAGAAGCATGAATTGTGTTTTATCAGGGGATGATGCAGTTTTGAATTAAAGAAAACAGTGGCAGGCGACATGATGGCAAGTGGGAGGCGGTTGCGGTGATGGAATATGTAGGTAAAGCAGTGTCGAGCCTTTGGTATTTGGTGCAGGAGAATCAAAGTTCATCCGAGAAGAATAGGACGTGGTTAAGGGTATAAGTTATAATTAATTTTTAATTTAAAAGTAATAAGGTTTAAAACTAATCAAATTTTATAACACACATATATTGTTCATATGTTATCAGAATTGAACGTCATCTGTTACGTTGGGACCGTTACGATAAAATCTACATTATGGGGCTAACGTAGTTGAAAACCGACCCATTTGGATTTCAAGGAAAAATCAAACACTTGTTTGGTTTTAAACAGAGACCAAAGCAGAATTATCAACTACGAATCAAGGTGAGTAAACTCATTAACTCTGCCTCGTTTATATTTTTACATAAACGAGTTTTAAATTTATTTACAGTAATTTTAAACTGTGTGATGGTTGCTTGGTTGAATAGTTGATAAAATTGGTTGATAGGATTACGTCATTGATCGATTATTAGTTCTGATATTTCACATTGATGTGAAATAATATTATTGATGTAATTAACATCTATGGATGCAGGGAAACAGGTTGGAGGGGCCCAACTGGGTTCCTCAACATTTATATTATTTTTTTTGCATTTACTGTGACATATGCTATGATTTATATACTATGATTGTTCTTGTTGTGTTTAAACATCACTGGCCCAAGAAATTTGGTATTTTAATACCGTAAAATATTTTCGAATAATAAAAGGGATTTGAATTTAAAAAGGGGAAATTTATTTCCAAAGTAGAAATTGAATTTTGAATGGACTTGAAAGTAAGAACTTGTTTTACCAAATAAAACAAGAAGTTAATTTTAAACATGTGCTAAAAATTTAGTAAAATAATGTCATTGGATTAAATTGAATTTATAAGGAAGAGTGGAAAGTGGTTTGAAACCGATATTTAAATAAGATTTGAACTTAGCAAATTATAAAGGAAATTATGAAAGAGCTTAGAAAAAGGTGAAATAGAATAGGAAATTACCTGAGTAATCCTCTTTCAGTAGAAGTTAAATAAAGGAATTAGGATTTGGGATTTCATTTTTATGAAACCAAATGGGTTTGATTATATAAAAGGGAATATTATTCACGACTAAAGTGAATAATGTTTTGAAGTGAAATTATTCATAGAGGAGATTTGAATTTGGAAATATAAAATTCAAATGGATATTTAAATGAAAAGGGGATTCGTTTCAAAAGGGATATGAATGGGTTTTAATTCCAAAGTTGGAATATAAAAGTAAATCGAGATAAATCCAAGGGATTTATATTTAAGATTTGACTATGTCGAATGTTAATTAAGTTATAGTTATATTTCGAAGTAATAAGAACAAAAAGAGATATGTTGAAATAAGAACATAGAACCAATTTCATTCGATGGAGAAGTTTTATAATAAATGTTTTACAAATTCTAAACAGCGATTTTTAACGCTGTTGTTTTAATAAATGTTTTGTAAATTCTAAACAGCGATTTTTAACTCTGTTGTCTTAATGAATGTTTTGTAAATTCTAACCAGTGATTTTTAACGCTGCTGTTATAATAAATGTTTTGTAAATCTTAACAGCGGTCTTAACGCTATTGCTGTAATAAATGTTCTATAATTCTAGATAGCGCTTGTAACGCTGTTATTAAAAGCAATGTTTTATAGATCAAATATTTGGAAAACAGCGATTATAACGCTACCGTTATAATCAATATTTTTCTGTAAAGGAAGTATGATCTTAGATCGAACCCGAGAGTCGCATAAGCGACGTTTTTGTTTAAAGTTTTGAGCTTTGACTATTTCAAAGTTGAGAATGTGGTTCAATTAAGGTCTGAGAGGTAATTATACCCCAACTTGATTGACTTCATGATCGATGGAGGAATGGTTAAGGTTCGATGGTGAAACTTGGTTAAGTGATATAGTTAGCTAATAAATGATTAGTGAGTTGAGTTATAATAACAGGGTTTTATAACATCGCTTTACTTTGAAATGTTTTTCCAAATAAAATGAGAGATATTTTCTACATATAGAAAATGAAATGAATTGGTCAATGAGGAATTAAGAGACAAGAATTGGAAATAATAATTTAATAAGAAATTAAATTAAAAAGGGGCCCAGTGTTGTTGATGGTTGATCAGTGGAATTTCCAATCGGAAATAAGACCGTTGATTTGTATGGATGTTTCTATGATAGTTAAATCACCGACTATCAAAGTTTTGATTTATTTTATACCTACATTGTCAATATGGAGAGGTCGGGATCAGATTTCATATCTGAAAACCACTCTATATTGGTATAAGCGTTATGAATCAACTTATGAACAAAATGGAAGACGGAGTAAAGTGCAAGGGCTGTTCTGTTAACCCTAGGTAGAAATTGCCCAAGATGGATTAATAGAACGATGCCTTCGGTTTGTCCAGACCCAGGACAACTTGTATGGACGAGTGTCTGACATAGTATTTCCAAAGGGATTACGTACGTTGATTTCTTCAAACGTACGAAGTTGGTGGCAAAGGAGGGAAACTTCTTTAGCCTCATATACTGAGTATTTTTGTGGGAATCAATTAGTGATTTTTGATGGATCTAACGATGTGGCATTCAAAGTGAATGGTGGCCAGATGTTCTGGAATTAAACCTCTAGCCTCACAACCCGGAATTTGACAAAAATCGGGCAGGCAGCATGGCTATGTGGGTCGCACCCATTAGGATGTATAATCACCTATCTAGAGAAATTCCATTTGTTCTCAAATCTATTGATGCTATCCCTTTCGGGAAACGGTTGCTGATCCCAACCGTTGGTGATATACATTCGATACACTCAAGCGAAATGAGTGGTCGGTCATGTGAGGGCCGGGATACAAGACGTTCTTGTTGAACCCAGTGTATTCGTCTCTAGAGATACACTATCGGCAGGTGGTCCCATACCTTGTTATGTTGGAAATCCAATCTCTAATAAGCGCCCTGCGGTTTTTGATTTTATATTATATATGGAGCGTGAGATGCAAGCGTTCCGCTGGATTCTATTTATTTGTTGTAGACATTATTATAATATCACTAGATTTTGATATCAAAAATATTTTTGGTTATCATAAGGTAAAAACATCCGTGTTTATGTGTGGATCGGTCTTACGATTACCAGTTCTTTCGAAAGAATTTTGAAAGTTAAAAAAATGGTTGGAGTTTACTCACACCAGTCCCATGACTGACCCAGAGTTTATTTTGTTTTGTTTTCCCTAAACTCTTGGGTACCCAAATTTGTACGGGCAGTCAAGTAGTCGGGATTTTTCAGATTCCCTTGGAGGAGCTCGAAGCAGGAGGCTTCACCAGTTAGCTATAGACAATCATATTTTCCTCTAGGTACTATGTTGTATCTGGAAACAGGTGTTTATAACTATTCCAGGGATAACCGTTGTGCTCGGATAATGGTATGTATATACAATTACTGATTTATACTTCAAAAGTTATATAGTATCTAATATATTTTATTCATTCCGCTGTGAGTTTGTGATCTTCGTTTTCTTCTACTCTAATACTTCTTTCTTTCTATTTCTCATCCTCTAACTTCTTTCTAATAATGATTCGTTTTTCCGTGCAATTTGGGTTGGACATGTGGTGTTATTAGTCGACTCAAAGGGTACGGAATTTGCGGGTCGTTTCATTAAGTATTTCATTAACCTCATTAAGGGAGCAGTTAAATGGAGTTATTTAAATTAATTATATTTTTAATTAATTTAAAGAAGGAATTAACTAAAATGGGTTGAAGGAGTAATCGTGTTTGAATTGACCAAGTCAAGTTGGTTTTATAATTAGTTTGTTGATGAACTAAATAAATTCATTTAACAAATAGTCGTTTAAATTCTAATAAGATTTCAAAGAGATTTTATTATTTATTTATTTATTTTAAAGTATTTAACTGATTCTACAATAGTAAATATAAAGGTAACTTTATTTGATTAATTACTTCTTAAATGAAATACATTTAAGTAAGTAACTGTTTTGGAGGAATATAATTGAGTTTTGAAAAAGAAGTTATGAAAAAGTTTATATTTGAACTCGGGTTTTATAATGAAGTAATAAAGGGTTCTAAACGAATACGATAGGTTAAAGAGGAATGTTATCTAATGTTTGGATTAAGTGAAGGAGATGAAGATGCAAAGGGTTTAGGTTAAACCTAGACTCATAAACATAGTTATCAAAGGAATGTAAGGTAAAAGCATCATTTTGAATTACTTGATAATAGAATTAAGATTGAATCAAATAGATTTGAAAAGGGATTTCCCGAAAGGAAAAGGGATTGGTAAAAAAGGGATTTGCTTTGAGATTGGCAAACAAAGTGAAAATAGGATGTGTAATAATAATTCGATTTGTGAAACAAACTTATTTGGATAAGTCGAGAGTTAATAAAAGTGATGCTAAGTACTAGACCAATGAATCTATTTTTTTTTTGTTTCATGGATGTTTACTTGATAGTAAAATAACCGACTATCAAGACTAACCTTTATGATTGTTGGTTTGGAAAGACCGGGATCGAATATATATTCGAAAACCATTCCGACCAACAAATACGAAAATATATAGAAGAGATCAGACGACGATCGAGATGGAGCATTAGAAGACCATAGATCCTCATAAAGTAGAAGAACCACTTACAATCTCTGATTCGACCCGGAGATATACTGGGGTTCTGTCATGGTTGAAATCTGTGTATTTACAAGGACTACTCGCTACTGATCCATGGGGTGATTCCTATATTGGATGTAGTAGGAGAGTACCTTCGGTTCATCCTGTTCCTGGATGACTTGTATAGATGAATGTTTGACAGAGTATTTCCAACGGGCCACGTACGTTGATTTACTCAAACGTGTCATAGTTGGGTAGCTCCCAACTAGGGTATTTTTGTGGATGACAATTAGTGATATCCATAGGATCTGACGATGTGGCATTCAAACTAAAGGATGGCCAGATGTTCTGGAAATAAATTCTAGCCTCAAGCCTTACAACCGGGAAATGGCAAAAATCGGGCAGGCAACATGGCTATGTGGGTCGCTCCCATTAGGGTGTATAATCACCTATCTAGAGAAAATCCATTTCATTCTTTAATCTATTTCGATGCTGTCCCTTTTCAGGAAACGGTGGTTTGAGCCCAACCGTTGGTGATATACATTCGATACACTCAAGCAAAATGAGTGGTCGGCCATTTGAGGGTCGGGTTGCAAGATGTTCTTGTTGAACCCAGTGTATTCGCCTCTAGAGATACACGAGCGACAGGTGGTCCCATACCTTGTCAAGGTCGGAATCCAATCTCTAATAAGCGCCCGCGGTTTTGATTGTATACTATGTATGTGGAGCGTGAGATGCAAGCGTTCCACTAGATTGATATTAACTTATATTTAGACTCTAGTATAATATCAGAAAAGATATTGATTTCAAAACTGGTTTGGGTTATCGTAAGGTAAAAACCGTCTGTGTTTATGTGTGGATTTGGTCTTACGATTATCCTTTTCTTTCGAAAGGATTTTAACTTTAAAATCAAGTTGTGTGTTGCCCATAATGCTGTGTGAGTTTTTTCTCACTCTGCTTCACCAGACTGACCCAGTGTTTTGTAAATGCTCGGGTTAACCCGGGGTGTACAGTTTCAGGTTATCAGGTACTGTGAAGTCCAGAGACGAGCTGGAGATGTTCAGACGAACGATATCTAGTATCTAGTCCGCTGTGTGGTTATATATGAGGACAAATTATTACAACTGTCCAGAGATGTGATGTACTCTGATATTGTAAGTATTTTAGAAGCTCTCAATAAAGATTTATTTCTGTATTATATTTTGTTCCGCTGCGATGTGAGACTCTGTGTTAGTTCTTCTTCTTCTATCCTAACTTTCTTTATTTCTTATCTCACCCTCTAGATTCTTTCTAATAACTATCCAGTGCTTTCGGTGCTTGGAGGATCGGCATGATTTAAGGTAAAGGTACCTATGTCGATTTTCGGGCCGAAAATCCTTGGGTCGTTACAGTGGTATCAGAGCTGTTGGTTGAGTAGTAACCTTGGCTCTGTGGTGTAACTCAATAGAGATGGGTTTAGTAACACCCTAGATTGAGTTTGAGTATATATATGAGAGCGTATTTGTAAATTATGTATAAAAATGTTTTATATATTGTGTCATTTGACCAGTTCGATTTCGAATTAGCAACCAACACAATAATGTTTTATAAAAATGGCCAGATGAAATAATTTTGGCCATATTATATTTTGTATAGAAAAAGAATAGTTTTTTTGATTGATTTTGAGTTGTTTGATTTATTTGAATCAAGGTCGAATAAGACCCTGAATTGGAATGGTCTAATATAAACCTAAATATCCATATATGAAATTAGAAAGAGAAGATGTATGATGTTTGAATAGAAATCGAAACTTAGTTTGAAATGGCAATGTATAAATTAGAAAAGTAAATAGTTAATTGAATATGATTTTGAAACTTAAACATGGTTAAGAGTTGGATATGGAAATTAAAATTTGGAGTTTGGTAATCAAAGTTGTTGGATTTGATTAATTGGATTGTACATTGTTGACTTGTTGTTGGTAAGGTGGATTGAACCAAATTCGTCAAATAATTCAATAAGAGATAAATAAGTTGAAAACTAAAATAATAGAATCCAATATAACGACTTTGAATAAAATTAAATTTGAAATAAAAACTGGGAGGATTTAACTTTATAATGGTTATTATATATCGAGCTAAGTATAGATTGAAAATGAAAAGGGCCGTTAATTGCTTTGAAATTTGGGTTTGGTTGCTCGACAAAAAGGTAAACATTAATCAAGTGGATTGGTGATTTGTTTTATTACTCTGAGTAGGTACTCGTTTGGTTTTTGTTTTCTTGGATCGAAGTGAGGCCCAGAGTGGCATTTACAGTTGGTTTGGTCGAGCAACGCAACGGAGATGCTGGCGAATCCTTCATAACTTAGAATTTTGAAAATAATTCTATAATTATTTTTAGAATAATTGGGATTCGAACATTCCTCTTACTTAGCAATTTCGAGGACGAAATTTTTTAAGGGGGAAGGAATGTAGTGACCCGCATTTTTAATAGTTAAATATTTAATATATTTTATTATTTAATTATCAATTTAGAATTTTAAATGGATTTACTAAAAATTTTAATAAATAATATATAGACGTATATTTATAAAAGGGTTTTATATAAATAGAATATCATTTTATAAACCCAGAACTTTAAATGTTGATTTTTAAATTTTATATTGTGTGGATTTGAAGTTGTTTGCTCCAATACCATGGTATTAATTTATTATTGTTAATTTAGTTAGTTGAAATTAAATTATAGTGCTTCGAGATTGTGCGAGATTAAAAATACTAAACCAATCTAAAACTTGAGCACAACATAAACACAGACCATACTTTCAACATGTATATGCCATCAGCATTATGACTAGGTTTGGCTAAAATATTCGGAACTAAATACATGCTTTCATTTCGCTCGTTTTACGAATAAAATATTGCTACATGAATAAAACAAAAACTGAAATGTACACAACATGACACTTGAAGTGTTAAAGCACCAAAACAACAAATGTATTCATGCAAGAATTGTACATACATAAATACAAAGAGAAACAAAAGATTTACGTACACAACTGTTGATACCAATACAAAATTTATACAAACATATACATGTTTTGGCTGAACAACACAAAAGCCAAAGGAGCATCACCATTCATCATAATTTTCCTCCTGCATGTCTTGCTCCTATCTCGTCCTTTCCTGAAAATAGTAACAACCCATGAAAAATAGTAAATTCGAACGGCCTAACACACACACATGCACACACACACACACACACACACACACACACACACATATATATATATATATATATATGTATGTATGTATGTATTTGAAACTGACATTTCCAACGTAAAATACAAATAAAAGAAAAAGAGAAAAAAAAGAGAAGAAGATCATGATCAGCTAAAATCTATACTGTCAGATAATGAAATTTGAAAGTTCAATACAAAGAAAATAGATATGAACAGCATACCCTTGAGTACATTTATATACATATGCTTCAAGTTTCAACAAGATGAACTATATTTCAAAGAAGTTCAAGCCGTGCAATAATATATAACAAGAGTATGCTTATGTTTTATAACAGCCCAGCAAGTGTTCATGTCATTAACATGGTTGACAAAATAATACACTGCTCACTGTCACTTCTACTATTTTAAGCCATGTAGTTCAATAGTTTAACATGTTCTGAATAGGAACATCAAACAAGCTATGGACTCCACTCACTTGGGTGTAATTGTTGAACACGTGTTGGTTGCGCCAGTTTATATATATTGCCATACTATGTTCTAATGTAACTAAACATATTAATGGTCATAAAAAAAAATTCAATACAATTAACTAACAATAGTGTGGATTACACTAATTAAGATTTAAAGTATGGTTGATATCAATATCATTTACTTCTAGCAAATTTTACAAGATTAACTATCAACATGATACGAGGCAAAAAGAGGAAGCAAGAAAATATGTGTACATCAAAACTTTACAGCTAAACCTATGTAGATACTATAAACCTATATGGATTTTGAACAAAAAAAATATATGTATATTTACATCGAAACTAGACTGCTAAAGAAATAAGGTTATTATCAAATCTGTATAGATTTTGGAGCAGCTAAGAAAATAGGTCATGAACAGGAATAGAAAACTGAAATATGTATATATATTCACACCATCAAATCTAGACAAAACTATAAATGTATATATTTATACATATACAGTAGATTTTAGATACAAAAGGGACTGTACTATACTATGAACACAGGATTACATACATATTTATTTCTGAAGTGAATAAACAAGTCATAGCTCGAATATAACCTAATCTATACAAGGTAAATGTAACAACCCGAAAATCTGGGCCAGTTTAAAAGTTTTATTTTGGCAATTTTAGCGAATTTTGATTATTTAAAATAGATTATTTTAAATAATATCGACGAGAAATTTATTTTGAAACGGAATTCGACGTATATATTATATACGTCGTCGTTAGAATATAAATAATTATATATAATTATAAAAGGAATTGAAAATGGCGCGGTAGTTCGATAATTCGATTTCAAACTTCAATTGAATGTACCGGGTGCAAAACAAACCGGATTTTAGTGAAACCAAAACATTAGGATCTAATTGAGAATATCTTTCCAACGAATCTGAAAAATCAAAATTTCATAGCGGGAATCAAAAGATATGTCTAGTTGAAAATTCTGAATAGTCGCTATGGAATTCAGGCCCTTAAAAATAGCCATTTTGCAAACGACCTCGGAATTTGACGAAACTAGTTTTGTTAGGACCGCATCGTCAATACGAAGCTAGAAAATATTTTTTTGGAATTTTTCTAGTTAGTTTGTGGCCCCGGTAAATTGAAATGTGCGTTCAAATTCAATATATAGAGTTATATGTTGATTTTGACGAAAACTGGTCGTAACGGCCGAATTGGCTTACGCAGCATATCCCATTGTGTTCGGAATGGGGGTAATTAGCTGGGGACGACAGTCGTTGGACTTGATTTCGAGTTCAAATGAAAAGTCAACCTTTTAAATAATAAAATAATAAAATAATAATTAAATTAAATTTTATATATTAGCCCCCCTACTTTATCTCCCTTCCTCCCACGTTATTTCAGATCTGAGAAAATAATAAATAAATAAATAAAAACTCTCCACGCGATCTCGTTTTGCTCCATGCCACCGAGGATGATCCGCCGTCGTTCCCTCCGACACACCCCAACCGAGCTCCGCCTCTCCTCGACCCCGCCAGCGACGTCCAGACCCCATCCGCCTTCCTCCTGCGTGAGCCCCAAATCGAGCCATCGGAGCACGATGACGCCACCAATCCGAACGTCGCCACCTCGAGTGCTACGCCAGCAGAAACCATCGCGAACCCCCACGTCTAGTCGAGCGCGCACCCACCAGAGACCTCCAGCGACTTCGGGTTCGGGTGAAAAACAGTGAGCACTTTTTTCTAATTATCCATTGTCTTTTAAGTCTGAAACTATACATCGTCTTTTAGATCTGAAAATATTCATTGTTTTTAGAATTGAAAACTTTGATTTTAAAACTGAAAACTTACATTGAATTTAAAACTGAAAACATAATTTTTAAAACTGGAAATTAAATGATATTTAAAACTGAATTATATGGTTTTAAATGTGAAGTGTATGATTTTTAGAATATGAAAATATATGATTTTGAGTTGTGAAAATATACGATTTTTGAAAGAGAAAAGGTCGGATTTTTGAAAAAGAAAAGGTCGGATTTTTGAAAGAGAAAAGGTCGGATTTTGATTATGATAAAGTTTTGATTTTTAATGAAGATAAAAATATAATTTTTATATTATGTGAAGGTTAAAAATATAATTTTTACGTGTTAGGAATATTAAAAATATAATTTTTATATTATAGAAAGAATAAAAATATAATATTTATATTTGAAAAGGCGAAATCTTTATATTTGAAAGGGCGAAATCTTTATATAGAGAATGGCGATAGAAAAATATGATTTTTACTTAGGTAGAGTATTAAAAATATGGTTTTTATTTAAAGTAGAAATATAAAAATATATAATTTTTGTATAGAAAGAAGCGTTGTAAATATAGGAAGTGAAATAAAAATCTGAACATTATTTTATCGTGAAGTGGAGGGAATATAAAAATGTGATTATTTATATATGTAGTGAATACGGGCAACGAAGGCGACAAAAGACGAAAAGGTGAAGATTTCTACATAAGAAGAGTTGTGGCGTTGGATTAGCTATTTTTGAAAACTTCTCACCTTTAATTTAATTTATTTCTAGTTAAAATATATACTAGGATGCAGACGGTGTTTAGTAGCACCCGACACCCGTCGTCCACAGACCATGGACGGCTTGTATGCTTGGTTGTTTAATTTTGATGTGTAGTTGATTGTGTGATGTGAAATGAAATAAAATATTTTATAGTGGAAAATATTTTAAGTTAAAAATAGAATTTTAACGTGTATACGAAAAGAAATAAAAATAAACAAATCGGACGATTTGTTTATATACACACATTTGACTGATATTGATTGGGACGATAGATTTTACACATCGCCCAACTGCACAAATAAAATCTGTGTTTGATTGTTTGAAACCCCACATGGGTATTGGGATGATATTTGACGTACACTAATCCCGATTGTTTAGTTGTATGTCGATCGATTGATTGACAGACTGTTATAAGCGTTGAATATTTATATTTGATGCTTATACAGTGTAGAATACACTTTGGAATGATGGTTGATTATTCATCGTTGTTATTGTATACATGTAATGTAGAAAATCCATATAATTAACATTATATGGTAATTGATTGGGCCTCATTCCATATTTGAAAATAGAATATTTGAAAAAGGAATATTTGAAAATAGAATATTTGAAAAAGAAATATTTGAAAAAGAAATATTTGAAATAGAAATATTCGAAATAGAATATTTGAAAATATGAATATATGAAGCCGTGTTGATTAGATTTACGCCATTTCGACGTGAACAATATTTATATCGATTTTATTCATTTTATAACGAATATCGAAAGTGATTTCAAAATCTGATATTTTGAATAGAAATGAATTCAAATTGAACTTGAATTGAATTGAAATGAATTCAAATCTGAAAATGCATAGAAATGAATTCGAATTGAAATTGAATAGAAATGAATTCGAATTGAAATTGAATATAAATGAATTCGAATTGAAATTGAATATATATGATTTCGAATTAAAATTGAATTGAATTGAAAACGAACTGAAATTGAATTAGAAATCAATTTGAATTGAAATCAATGTGAAATGAATTAAAAACAAACTTATATTGGAATATTCAATTTTGATTTGAAATTGAATATGAAGTTGAAACCATTTGAAAATGAATTTTAAAACGATTTATAAAGCACGTTTTAAAAGGAAATCGACGAAGTATATATTATATATATTATATATATAATATAATGGCCTGAATAGAACGCGCCGCGCCGCGGTAGTTCGCGAATTTCGACCATTGACTTCGTACGGATATTACGGGAGATCCGACCGTCGGATTCTCCTAAAACCGGAACCGTTGAGTTCGTATCGAAAAGAGCTTTCTAACGAATATTAGAAATTAGAAATCTAACGGATGGATTTGGAATTATGTTCAAATCAAATTTGAAAAAGGTCGCTGTAAGTGCAGTTCGATGGCCGCTGATGGAAATCGACTGTACGGGCCTTGATAAAATTATTAAAAATAATAATAATATGTGTAAAATCATAAGAAATGATTTAGAAAGAATTGGGATGGAAAACTCCATATTTGAAAAGATAAAAATAGATTTTTATCGAAATGAACTAGTTTTGAACTAGAATTATAATTCTATTCATTTTTAAATAAATAAATTGAATTTGAAATGGTTTTGAAAATAACCAGAATTTCCAATGATTGTATTGGAATGGATTTCAATCGAAATTGTCTTCGGAACATTTTTATGTTGGATTTAGTGATTATACAGATGTTGTTATGGAAATTTGAAAGATATAGATATATATATCGTTATTTCCAATGCGATATCTGTTAGTCGTAGAATTTGATATTGAATATAAGCCAATATATTTTCTATTCAGAGCCTTGTATTTAATATCAAATGTGATTTGGGTTTGTCGTGAATGGTGTCTTCACTAACACTGTTCTTGAACCCAGTTGAGAAAAGATTAAATCTTTTTATTTAGATTTAATGAAGTGTACCAATTAAATAATATTTAATTGGAATTGAATTGATATTGATTTTTGGGTTTATCGTGGACAGTGTTTTAAATAACACTCGTTCTTTAACCCGATAATTAATGGAATGTGATTTTGGGTTTATCGTGAACTGTGTTTTAAATGACACTGATTCTTTAACCCATTTAAAGATTAAAACTAAGTGGAGTTTTAATGAATCTTTAATTAGATTGAAATAATCGAGAATGGAATATCACCAGTTTTACTCCAGGCGATAGTTAAATCTTTAATTAGATTTGAACGTGAAATGGTAATTGAATTTACCGATAACACTGTGGTGTTAGATATGAAGTATTACCAGTTTTACTTCATGGGATGAATAGGTTGGGATTGGGAAACTAAAACAAATGATTACTTCGGTAAGGTTCGTTAATCCCGACTAGTTGAATCGAAATTCAAAAGAAAATTAGAGAATAAATTCAAGGAATTTATATTGGATAAAATTAATGGGAACCTTTCCCAATGAATGTGAAATTTAGAAACTAACTGTCGGTTAGCCAAGCATAATGGTTTTCTGGATATTGATCTGATGTTGGTTTCGGCCTTCGGGGTTAATATTAGGGAAATTATTCTCTTGATTAATTTACGGTTAGTAACTTATGAATTGGAATGAAGCGTATGTTGTGTTTATGTAACACTTATTTAAAATATATGCGAGTTATTCGGGAAAACCGGGTTTATCCCATTCTGAATAACTGATACGACGATAAGTCGAAGACGATGGTCGAAGACCGGAGGTCTTCACGTCGTTTGGGTAATTACTAGTGATCTTGATTGGGCTGTACACCCAAGAAGATGGAAACAGTTGGTGATCGTCCAAACGTACTTGGAGATCGATGGATATGCGGGGTACTAGGTGCCTCCGGTTTCGTTCAGACCCAGAACGAACTTGTAAATGGACCGTGTGTCTGACATTGGATTTTAGTCCGTGTGATTGATCTCTATTAAATATATATCTGTTTGTCGGCGGAGAATTTATTCTCTTGCTTAACGCCCTTCTCTGAGACGTACGAGCTCAGAGGTTATATATTGATGGATATCAAACGCATGGAGTGAATTACCTGTGTGGCATGCCTAACTGGCAATTGATCGAGGCTTCTGTTGAAAAGCAAAGTCTTGTGGTGATGGTCAAAGCACAGCCTGTGTGGCACAGCTTTGTGTAACGTGAATTCGCGAGCCTCACACCCCGGTTGTGGACCAAAAACGGGAGAAGGACCTCAGGGAGGGCATGCGTTTCTTTCTAGCTAGGGTGGTGTCAGTGACCTACCAGCCCTGACATTTATATACTTTTCACCTGTGTGGTTGTTGCGGTTGCGAGGCGCCTTGGTTTGATCAGACGATCCGGGTCCGATGGAGTCATTCGTTGGCTCATTTACGCCCCAAAGGGCGGAGAAACGCAGTATTCAGGATTTAAGTTTAATCCACATCGGTGGACCGGCCCTGTCGCTCTAAGGGTCACTCGAGCTCTGATCCTGAGACTCGGGCTAGACAGTCTCGAATCGGTTGAGGACGATCCCTTGCCTCGGTTCATAGATGGAAATCCAATTTTCAAATACGTGGTTTTGCGGTTTTAATTATAGAACTAGTATGGCAACATGATATATGGTACCCATGCCACCTATGATTGATACTTATGATTTGAAGTTGTTTTATACACTATGCACTTATAATAGTATCAAATGATTTGTTTTAAACGTATCAAGCATTATTTGGCTGTTATAAGGGAAAACCCTATCCCCCGGCTTGCGTTGCATTATGTGATAGGACCTGGGTCTTATAACAGCTTCATTTTTCTTTATTTAGCATTGCGCTGTTTGTTTTATGCACTGGTATTCTTGGGAGGAAACCCGTTCTGTGTTATACGGCGTGGTCCCTTGATTTACCTAACTTTAAAAATAAAGATTAATAACTGTTTTAGTTCTCACACCAGTCACATGACTGACCTGGAGTTTATTGTTTTAACCTAAACTCTGGGTGCCCTTATTTTGACACGGACAGCTAGTAGTTTTGGTTTTGCAGATTTATATTCACAGGATCCTGGATTACAGCTGGAACGATATCCGGAAAGCTTTATATCCGTATATCTCTTCTAGTTGTGTATTGTATTATTTTCCGCTGCTATGTATTTAAAAGTAATTTAAATCTCTGATATTTTTGTGGAATATTCATTTATACTCTGTATATTCTTGTATTCTGATGGATTGTTGTAATATACAATGAAATGTTCTTCCGTCTGCGTTCTATTGTGGCTTATTCTCGAACTATCCGCTCTTTCCTTTACGGGGAAGTTATGGGTTTTCACAGTTGGTATCAGAGCTTTGGTTTACAAAGCTCAGAGAACAAGGCACATTAGAACCATACGAAAGAATTCATCAGATATTGGATTATTAATATCCAATGAGAATGACTCGTTAGAGATGGGATCAGCAGTATCCTAGAACGAGTGTAAAGAGTATATTTTTCAAATGAAACCAATTTTGTTTTGAAAATTTAAAATCAATTATTCGTATTTGATTATTTAGTTTATATTGATTTGGATAGTCCAGTATATAAAGATTTTGCATATACGCCTTGCAAACTTGTATTTGAAATTTTAATATACTGGATAGATATAGATTCACACTCTAGTCGCCCGAAGATGATTCTGATGATTGTAGCTACATCATCAGAATTAGTGTTCGAGTGTCGAAGGTGTGATATTTATATATCTCCTATTGACTGGTGTGAGAACCAAAATTAGATATGGCTTATTGTTGTGATTTGGCATCAAATTTTTTTTGATTTTGACTATGTATCAAAGTTATGAATTTGAAACGTTAATCCACTAATTGATTGATGTTTGTGTTGTTTGTTTATTTGTTTGATAAATTTTAACCATATAGCCAATTTGATCAAACATTGAATTATATTGAAATTTGTCGCATTTGCTTGCATATACATGTACTTACATTGAACAGGTCATAGCAAGGAGGCTAGAGCAGAGAATAAAATTTGTTTGCCCGACAAATAGGTACATGTTTATCATAATTTACTATTTTGTTTGGGTAATGATGATTTTATGAGCCGATTGGCTAGCCGCTTGGCTTTTTCTTTTTCTTTTTGAGATCAGAAGTCCTATATGGCAATTTCGGGATTTTCCCATGGCTCCCGGTGCAGGGGAGGTTATGGCGAAATTTTTCTAAAATTTAGGGTGTTAGCCAAATTTTTGAAAATTTGAAAATTCTCAGAAACTAAAAGTTGGAGAATGAAAACCAGATCGAACATAGAGTTGATTGATCAAACCACTTTCGACTTTGTTCCTTTTCGGGGACGAAAAGTTTTAAGTGGGGGAGATTGTAACAACCGGAAAATCTGGGCCAGTTTAAAATTTTTATTTTGGCAATTTTAGCGAATTTTGATTATTTAAAATAGATTATTTTAAATAATATCAACGAGAAATTTATTTTGAAATGGAATTCGACGTATATAATATATACGTCGTCGTTAGAATATAAATAATTATATATAATTATTAAAGGAATTGAAAATGGCGCGGTAGTTCGATAATTCGATTTCAAACTTCAATTGAATGTACCGGGTGCAAAACAAACCGGATTTTAGTGAAACCAAAAACATTAGGATCAAATTTAGAATATCTTTCCAACTAATCTGAAAAATCAAAATTTCATCGCGGGAATCAAAAGATATGTCCAGTTGAAAATTCTGAATAGTCGCTATGGAATTCAGGCCCTTAAAAATAGCCATTTTGCAAACGACCTCGGAATTTGACGAAACTAGTTTTGTTAGGACCGCATCGTCAATACGAAGCTAGAAAATATTTTTTTGGAATTTTTCTAGTTAGTATGTGGCCCCGGAAAATTGAAATGTGTGTTCAAATTCAATATATAGAGTTATATATTTATTTTGACGAAAACTGGTCGTAACGGCCGAATTGGCTTACGCAGCATATCCCATTTTGTTCGGAATGGGGGTAATTAGCTAGGGACGACAGTCGTTGGACTTGATTTCGAGTTCAAATGAAAAGTCAACCTTTTAAAGAAGAAAATAATAAAATAATAATTAAATTAAATTTTATATATTAGCTCCCCTACTTTATCTCCCTCCCTCCCACGTTATTTCAGATCTAAGAAAATAATAAATAAATAAAAAACTCTCCACGCGATCTCGTTTTGCTCCACGCCACCGAGGATGATCCGCCGCCGTTCCCTCCGACACACCCCAACCGAGCTCCGCCTCTCCTCGACCCCGCCAGCGACGTCCAGACCCCATCCGCCTTCCTCCTGCGCGAGCCCCAAATCGAGCCATCGGAGCACGATGGCACCACCAATCCGAACGCCGCCACCTCGAGTGCTACGCCAGCAGAAACCATCGCGAACCCCCACGTCCAGTCGAGCGCGCACCCACCGGAGACCTCCAGCGACTTCGGGTTCGGGTGAAAAACAGTGAGCACTTTTTTCTAATTATCCATTGTCTTTTAAGTCTGAAACTATACATCGTCTTTTAGATCTGAAAATATACATTGTTTTTAGAATTGAAAACTTTGATTTTAAAACTAAAAACTTACATTGAATTTAAAACTGAAAACATAATTTTTAAAACTGGAAATTAGATTATATTTAAAACTGAATTATATGGTTTTAAATGTGAAGTGTATGATTTTTAGAATCTGAAAATATATGATTTTGAGTTGTGAAAATATACGATTTTTGAAAGAGAAAAGGTCGGATTTTTGAAAAAGAAAAGGTCGGATTTTTGAAAGATAAAAGGTCGGATTTTGATTATGATAAAGTTTTGATTTTTAATGAAGATAAAAATATAATTTTTATATTATGTGAAGGTTAAAAATATAATTTTTATGAGTTAGGAATATTAAAAATATAATTTTTATATTATAGAAAGAATAAAAATATAATCTTTATATTTGAAAAGGCGAAATCTTTATATTTGAAAGGGCGAAATCTTTATATAGAGAATGGCGATAGAAAAATATGATTTTTACTTAGGTAGAGTATTAAAAATATGGTTTTTATTTAAAGTAGAAATATAAAAATATATAATTTTCGTATAGAAAGAAGCGTTGTAAATATAGGAAGTGAAATTAAAATCTAAACTTTATTTTATCGTGAAGTGGAGGGAATATAAAAATGTGATTATTTATATATGTAGTGAATACGGGCAACGAAGGTGACAAAAGACGAAAAGGTGAAGATTTCTACATAAGAAGAGTCGTGGCGTTGGATTAGCTATCAGTGAGAACTTCTCACCTTTAATTTAATTTATTTCTAGTTAAAATATATACTAGGATGCAGACGGTGTTTAGTAGCACCCGACACCCGTCGTCCACAGACCATGGACGGCTTGAATGCTTGGTTGTTTAATTTTGATGTGTAGTTGATTGTGTGATGTGAAATGAAATAAAATATTTTATAGTGGAAAATATTTGAAGTTAAAAATAGAATTTTAACGTGTATATGAAAAGAAATAAAAATAAACAAATCGGACGATTTGTTTATATACACACATTTGACTGATATTGATTGAGACGATAAATTTTACACATCGCCCAACTGCACAAATAAAATCTGTGTTTGATTGTTTGAAACCCCACACGGGTATTGGGATGATATTTGACGTACACTAATCCCGATTGTTTAGTTGTATGTCGATTGATTGATTGACAGACTGTTATAAGCGTTAAATATTTTTATTTGATGCTTATACAGCGTAGAATACACTTTGGAATGATGGTTGATTATTCATCGTTGTTATCGTATACATGTACTGTAGAAAATCCATATAATTAACATTATATGGTAATTGATTGGGCCTCATTCCATATTTGAAAATAGAATATTTGAAAAAGGAATATTTGAAAATAGAATATTTGAAAAAGGAATATTTGAAAATAGAATATTTGAAAAAGAAATATTTGAAATAGAAATATTCGAAATAGAATATTTGAAAATATGAATATATGAAGCCGTGTTGATTAGATTTACGCCATTTCGACGTGAACAATATTTATATCGATTTTATTCATTTTATAAAGAATATCGAAAGTGATTTCAAAATCTGATATTTTGAATAGAAATGAATTCAAATTGAAATTGGATTGAATTGAATTGAATTCAAATCTGAAAATGAATAGAAAAGAATTCGAATTGAAATTGAATAGAAATGAATTCGAATTGAAATTGAATATAAATGAATTCGAATTGAAATTGAATATAAACGATTTCGAATTAAAATTGAATTGAATTGAAAACGAACTGAAATTGAATTAGAAATCAATTTGAATTGAAATCAATGTGAAATGAATTTAAAACGAACTTATATTGGAATATTTAATTTTGATTTGAAATTGAATATGAAGTTGAAACCGTTTGAAAATGAATTTTAAAACGATTTATAAAGCACTTTTAAAAGGAAATCGACGAAGTATATATTATATATATTATATATATAATATAATGGCCTGAATAGAACGCGCCGCGCCGCGGCAGTTCGCGAATTTCGACCATTGACTTCGAACGGATATCACGGGAGATCCGACCGTCGGATTCTCCTAAAACTGGAACCGTTGGGTTCGTATCGAAAAGAGCTTTCTAACGAATATTAGAAATTAGAAATCTAACGGTTGGATTTGGAATTATGTTCAAATCAAATTTGAAAAAGGTCGCTGTAAGTGCAGTTTGATGGCCGCTGATGGAAATCGATTGTACGGGCCTTGATAAAATTATTAAAAATAATAGTAATTTGTGTAAAATCATAAGAAATGATTTAGAAAGAATTGGGATGAAAAACTCTATATTTGAAAAGATAAAAGTAGATTTTTATCGAAATGAACTAGTTTTGAACTAGAATTATAATTCTATTCATTTTTAAATAAATAAATTGAATTTGAAATGGTTTTGAAAATAACCAGAATTTCCAATGATTGTATTGGAATGGATTTGAATCGAAATTGTCTTCGGAACATTTCGATGTTGGATTTAGTGATTATACAGATGTTGTTATGGAAATTTGAAAGATATAGATATATATATCATTATTTCCAATGCGATATCTGTTAGTCGTAGAATTTGATATTGAATATAAGCCGATATATTTTCTATTCAGAGCCTTGTATTTAATATCAAATGTGATTTGGGTTTGTCGTGAATTGTGTCTTCACTAACACTGTTCTTGAACCCAGTTGAGAAAAGATTAAATCTTTTTATTTAGATTTAATGAAGTGTACCAATTAAATAATATTTAATTGGAATTGAATTGATATTGATTTTTGGGTTTATCGTGGACAGTGTTTTAAATAACACTCGTTCTTTAACCCGATAATTAATGGAATGTGATTTTGGGTTTATTGTGAATTGTGTTTTAAATGACACTGATTCTTTAACCCAGTTAAAGATTAAAACTAAGTGGAGTTTTAATGAATCTTTAATTAGATTGAAATAATCGAGAATGGAGTATCACCAGTTTTACTCCAGGCGGTAGTTAAATCTTTAATTAGATTTGAACGTGAAATGGTAATTGAATTTACCGATAACACTGTGGTGTTAGATATGAAGTATTACCAGTTTTACTTCATGGGATGAATAGGTTAGGATTGGGAAATTAAAACAAATGATTACTTCGGTAAGGTTTGTTAATCCCGACTAGTTGAATCGAAATTCAAAAGAAGATTAGAGAATAAATTCAAGGAATTTATCTTGGATAAAATTAACGGGAACCTTTCCCTATGAATGTGAAATTTAGAAACTAACTGTCGGTGAGACGACCTGATTTCCCGTTCTCACGGAAACAAGGGTTATCTTTGGAATATAACACAGAAACAGATAATAGCAGAACAGAATTAAATAAATACACCAGAATGACATGTAGGGGTAAGAGTCTCCCGTTCGCCACCAAACTGCGAAGCGAGAACCCCCTATCATGCGTACCCAGCCCACACAGGGCCAGCAACAAGGACTGGTATGAGAAATCCACTCAACACATATATAATTGGCTAATCACAGGACCACGCCACTTTCGTGGAACGGGTTTACTCCATTGGATTGCCTGTGCTTTAAAACAAATCTTCCTTTTAAACATCGCTATGCTTTTTATAAAAATGAAGCCATTATAAGACTCAGTTCCCATCACACAATGCAACGCAAACCGGAGGATAGAGTTTTACCTTATAATGGCCAAAATATGATTGATACGAATAAAACAAAGGCAATTGATATTATTACTAGTGTTTATATGTTTTGAAAACCATTTCAAATCATAACTATCAATCATAGACGGCATTAATGCCCCATACCACTATGTCGCCATATATAGGTATACAATCAAAACCGCATGATGTCGTATTTGGAAATTGGATTTCCGTCATGAACCAAGGCAAAAGATAGTCCTTACCGAATTCGTGACTCTCTAGCCCGAGCCACCGGAACAGCCGCAACTGCCCCTTGGAGCGACAGGGCCGGTCCACCGATGTGGATTATAGTGCCTGAACAATACGTTTCCCCGCCCTTTGGGGCGTAAATGAGCCAACGAATGACTCCATCGGACCCGGATCGTCCGACCAAACCGAGGCGCCTCGCAACAGCAACAACCACATAGGTGAAAAGTATATAAATGTCAGGGCTGGTAGGTCACTGACACCACCCTAGCTAGAAAGAAACTCATGCCCTCCCTGAGGTCCTTCTCCCGTTTTAGGTTCATACCGGGGTGTGAGGCTCGCGAATTCACGTTATACACAAAGCTACGCCACACAGGCGGTGCTTTGATCATCACCACAAGACTTTGCTTTTCAACAGAAGCCCTGATCACTACATCTTAGCATGCCACACAGGCAATTCATGCCATGCGACTGATGTCCGTCGATATACAACCTCTGAGCTCGTGCGTCTCAGAGAAGGGCGTTAAGCAAAAGAATAAATTCTCCGCCGCCAAACAGATGTATATTTAACAGAAATCAATCAACACAGAATAAACTCCAATGTCTGACACACAGTCCATTTACAAGTCCGTTCTGGGTCTGAACGAAACCGGAGGCACTAAATACCTCGCAAACCCTTCGATCACCACGTACGCCTGGACGATCACCACTCATTATCCATATTTCGGGATGCCTCCCAATCAGGACCTCGGTTACCATCCAAACGAGGTGAAGATCTCCGGTCTTCGACCACCGTCTTCATCTTCGAATTTCAATCGTCGGTCAATTATTCGAAATGAGAATTAACTCGGCCTTTTCGAATAATTCACGTATATTTAGAATTCCAAATCGATTTATTTCAATGGTTAAATTATTCGACAACACCAATATTGTTCTTTAATGTAATTTTCACACCAAACACATTCAACCATCAAAAGCCACATAAATCGAGCAAATTCAGTTTATTTCCATTCCATATCGCTTATGATATTTTATAACTATTTATCGCTATTTTTATTTATTTTAAAATAGCTAATTTATTCAAAACGACGCTTCGGGCCATAAAGCGGCCGTGGCGCTGTTTTTCTTCAGATTTGATTTACACATATCTTAAAATCTAACCGTTGGATCTTCACAAAATTTACATCATTAGAAAGGTCTTTTCAAAACGAATCCAACGGTTCCAGTTTCGGGGAGATCCGACGGTCGGATCTCCCGGTACAATCGTTTGAATTTTCGATTTCAAATTACGAACTGCAGCGTCGTTATTCGATTTAATATATAATTATATTTATATATATAAAAATATAATCGCTTCTGGCGCTGTTTTTTTCAGATTTGAATTAAACATTCCAGACAATCCAACCGTTGGATTTTTACAAGGTTGGTGCCGTTGGGAAGATATTTCCAAGGCGTACCCGACGGTAGAGGTTTCGGGAAAATCCAATGGTCGGATTTCCCGCACTAGTCGTTTGAAATCACGGTTTCAAAATACGAACTGCACGGCCTTGTTTCGTTTTAATTTTATTTATATTTATATATTTATATAAATATAGTTCATTCAATGATTTCCATATCGTTTTCACTTCAAATATTTTTCTAACACCTTAAAATTTTGGAAAATTTCGCCATAACCTCCCCTGCACCGGGAGCCTCGGGAAATTGCAAATAGCTTTCCCGGTCCTTCTAATCTCAAAATGAAAAAGAAAAAGCCAAGCGGCTAGCCAACAGGCTCATAAAATCATCACCCAAACAAAGCAGTAAATGTGTACCTATTTGTCGGGCACAAAATTTTATTCCTCTTCTCTAGCCCCTTTGTTATAACCTGTTCAATGAATATGCATGTACATATATATACAGTTCTTATCATTTATCATTTTCTATTCAACTTCATATTTGATTTCTATTTGGTTTAAAAACACCATTCATTCTAATGTTACATAAATAGGTGCAAATCATTTCATTAGCTAATTAATGAATATTTCAACTCATATATGTTTATTTTGAACAAGTGGCTATTTTTAACACTTCACATTTCAACGATTTATGCATACAATAAAAATGTGATTTTTATTGTAAAACAATTCATTTCAAAACACTATTTTTCTATATAGTTCATATAGGTGACAAAAATAGGATTTTTATCATAAAACCATTTCTTTTAAAACGAGATTATTTTACACAGTTCATATAGTCGATAAAAGGTGATTTTTATTATCAAACAATTTATTTCAAAATATGAATACCATTCAACACATGAATTTCAAATCAACGAATGAATATCAATTCAACACATGAATGTTTTCTATAGTTTCTATATATAGATAAAAATGTGATTTTTATTATCGAACAATTTATTTCAAAATATGAATACCATTCAACACATGAATTTCTAATCAACGAATGAATATCAATTCAACACATGAATGTTTTCTATTCAATGAATAAATATAGTTTAAGCATATGAAAATAATTCAAACACACGAATATTATTCAAAATTTCGGCAGCATAACGGCAGGGTAGTTAAACCGGGACCGTCCCTAGTACGGCTCCTCGCTCTACCTTAAAACCTCGCGGTTTTTGACAATGGTGATCATGCATCTAGTTCGCACGCAGGCGGCATGTATGTATTTATTTTATTTCCACAAACTAATCCTATGTGGTTTCAACCAAATATTTTCCAACCACAAACGGGTATTTTTCAACCACAATCAACCAATATCAACCACAAACAATCTCAAACAACCATTCGCTATCAATCAATTTTCACAACAATTTCAACCAATAAATATCGTCCATGGTTTGTGGACGAGGGGCGTATATATATATATATATTTATATATATATAGCAATTCACTTTTATTTCCACACATATATATATATATAGAAAAAGAAATTGAAGAGTGAGAAATTCTCACCAATAGCTATCCAACTTCACTTAGAGAAATCTTCGCCTTTCTCGCCTTTTGTCGCTTTGTTGCCCGTATTCTCTACATATGTAAAAAAAATCGAATTCTTACGATGCTATTCAATATATAAAAATCGAATTTTTACTACGCTATTCAATATATAAAAATATGATTTTTACTTCGACTTTCAATATATAAAAATCTGATTTTTACTTCGACTTTCAATATATAAAAATCTGATTTTTAATTTTTTTAAAGTTCAAATCCTTTCTATTTAAAGTTTAAACCTTTTTCTTTTTAAAGTTTAAACCTTTTTCTTTTTTAAAGTTTAAACCTTTTTCTTTTTAAAGTTAAATCATTTCAAAATCAGTTTTAAACTTTTCTAAAAATCAGAATTTAAACGCTTTTGAAAATCGGTTTTTATAACCTAATTAAAATCTGTTTTTATAACCTGATTAAAATCAGTTTTTATAACCTAATTAAAAATCAGTTTTTAATTCCGTTTAAAATCAGTTTTTTTTTAAATCTGTTTAAAATCAGTTTTTCTTTTTACAAAAAATCAGAATTTACTTATTTAAAATAAATCAGTTTTAATCCTTTTTAAAAAAAAATCTGTTTTAACCTTTAAAAAAAATCTGTTTTAACCTTTTTAAAAAATCTGTTTTAACCCTAAAAAAACAGTTTTAATAGAATTAAAAATAAAAACAACTTACATTGCTGTGAAGAAGGGGGGGTGATGTCAGGGTCGGCGGCAAGAGGAGGAGCAGGCGGTGGCTTGTGGAGGAGGGCGGTGGTCGTTGGTCTCGGCGGAGGATTCTTCGATGTGGGCTCGGGTCTGGGGTTCCACGCGAGAGAGGAGGAGAGGAGGTGGGAAGGAGGAGGATCGGGAGGCTGACGCGGCGGGGCTGGAGGTGGCGATCGCCTGAGCGACGGCGAGGCTGGAGCGCGTTTTTTTTTTTTTTGATTTCTGATTTAATGAAATCGGGGGGGGGGGGGGGGGCAGAAAGATAAAAAGGGAAGGAATTATTTTTTTTTTATTATTAATTTAATTGCATAAAGTTGACTTTTACCCACGACCTCGAAACGAGGCCCACCGCCTGTCGTCCATAGCGCTTTACCCCCATTCCGAACAAAATGGGATATGTATCGCAAGCTGATTTGATCGTTACAATCAGTTTCCGTTGAATTTACATTTAAATCACTATATTGAATTTTAAACGTACATTTCAAATTACCGGGGTCACATACTAACACTAAAAATTCCAGAAAAGTATTTTCTCGCTTCGTATTGACGATACGGTCCTAACAAAACTAGTTTCTTCGAATTCTGAGACCGTTTGAAAAATGGCCAATTTCCAGTCGATTAAAATCAACTGAAACTGGTCAAATGCGTTTTCCTTTGCCACGCTCACATATTGATTCGAAAAATTATGCAATTTGAAACCTAGCAATAACTTGACACTGCGGATCCAACAAAAGTGGTTTCGTCGAAATCCGAGGTCATTTGCAAAATGTCCATTTTTAAGGGCCTGAATTCCATAGCGACTATTCAGAATTTTCAACTGGACATATCTTTCGATTCCCGCTATGAAATTTCGATTGGTCGGATTCGTTGGAAAGATATCATCAATTAGATCCTAATGTTTTTGGTTTCACTAAAATCCGGATTGTTTTGCACCCGGTACAGTCCAACAAATTTGAATTCAATTTTTTGAAACTGCCACGCCATTTCAGGCCTTGTTTATAATTATAATTAATTATATTCGTTTTCAATTGTCGATTCAAACTCAGTTTTCATCGCCATTATTTAAAATATCTATTTTAAATATTTAAAATCCATTATTTTAGCCAATTTAAAATTTTTAAATTGGTTCAGATTTTCTGGGTCGTTACAGTCGGTTAGCCAAGCATAATGGTTTTCTGGATATTGATCTGATGTTGGTTTCGGCCTTTGGGGTTAATATTAGGGAAATTATTCTCTTGATTAATTTACGGTTAGTGACTGATGAATTGGAATGAGGCGTATGTTGTGTTTGTGTAACACTTATTTAAAATATACGCTAGTTATTCGGGAAGACCGGGTTTATCCCATTCTGAATAACTGATACGACGATATGTCGAAGACGAAGACGATGGTCGAAGACCGGAGGTCTTCACGTCGTTTGGGTAATTACTGGTGATCTTGATTGGGCTGTACACCCAAGAAGATGGAAACAGTTGGTGATCGTCCAAACGTACTTGGAGATCGATGGATATGCGGGGTACTAGGTTCCTCCGGTTTCGTTCAGACCCAGAACGAACTTGTAAATGGACTGTGTGTCTGACATTGGAATTTAGTCCGTGTGATTGATCTCTATTAAATATATATCTGTTTGGCGGCGGAGAATTTATTCTCTTGCTTAACGCCCTTCTCTGAGACGTACGAGCTCAAAGGTTATATATTGATGGATATCAAACGCATAGAGTGAATTACCTGTGTGGCATGCCTAAGTGGCAATTGATCGAGGCTTCTGTTGAAAAGCAAAGTCTTGTGGTGATGATCAAAGCACAGCCTGTGTGGCACAGCTTTGTGTAACGTGAATTCGCGAGCCTCACACCCCGGTTGTGAACCAAAAACGGGAGAAGGACCTCAGGGAGGGCATGCGTTTCTTTCTAGCTAGGGTGGTGTCAGTGACCTACCAGCCCTGACATTTATATACTTTTCACCTGTGTGGTTGTTGCTGTTGCGAGGCGCCTCTGTTTGATCGGACGATCCGGGTCCGATGGAGTCATTCGTTGGCTTATTTACGCCCCAAAGGGCGGAGAAACGCAGTGTTTAGGATTTAAGTTTAATCCACATCGGTGGACCGGCCCTATCGCTCCAAGGGTCACTCGAGCTCTGATCCTGAGACTCGAGCTAGACAGTCTCGAATCGGTTGAGGACGATCCCTGGCCTCGGTTCATAGATGGAAATCCAATTTTCAAATACGTGATTTTGCGGTTTTAATTGTAGAACTAGTATGGCGACATGATATATGGTACCCATGCCGCCTATGATTGATACTTATGATTTGAAGTTGTTTTATACACTATGCACTTATAATAGTATCAAATGATTTGTTTTAAACGTATCAAGCATTCTTTGGCTGTTATAAGGGAAAACCCTACCCCCGGCTTGCGTTGCATTGTGTGATAGGACCTGGGTCTTATAACAGCTTCATTTTTCTTTATTTAGCTTTGCGCTGTTTGTTTTATGCACTGGTATTCTTGGGAGGAAACCCGTTCCGTGTTATACGGCGTGTTCCCTTGATTTACCTAACATTAAAAATAAAGATTAATAACTGTTTTAGTTCTCACACCAGTCACATGACTGACTTGGAGTTTATTGTTTTAACCTATACTCTGGGTGCCCTTATTTTGACACGGGCAGCTAGTAGTTTTGGTTTTGCAGATTTATATTCACATGATCCTGGATTACAGCTGGAATGATATCCGCAAAGCTTTGTATCCGTATATCTCTTCTAGTTGTGTATTGTATTATTTTCCGCTGCTATGTATTTAAAAGTAATTTAAATCTTTGATATTTTTGTGTAATATTCATTTATACTCTGTATATTCTTGTATTCTGATGGATTGTTGTAATATACAATGAAATGTTCTTCCGTCTGCGTTCTGTTGTGGCTTGTTCTCGAACTATCCGCTCTTTCCTTTATGGGGAAGTTACGGGTTTTCACAGTAAATCACTGTTTTCGAACAGATCGACAAGTGCTGGGAAAAGCCTAGACTAAAATCCGAACCAAAAATCTAAATTTCAGATTCGAATTAGATTGAAATAACAATTCATAACCATTGATAGACATTGATCTTATCTAATTTCCAACCACCACTATAAATACGCTATCACACAGCGTTGGTTCATCAACCATTCGAAACCACAACAAAAAAAATCAAGGTTAGATAGAAAAAAACAATACGGTAATTAAAATACTTAGCTCCTGTGGAAGCCGTAAGAAAGAAGTTGGGGTTCGAACGTTTGCACGAGGAAGGATCGCTGGTGGTCTGAGCTATGTTAGTGGTGGAGGAGGCTCGCTCGCTGTGGTTGACGGAGGAAGGGTTGCGACGCCATGCTTTGCGATAGAAGACAGAAGGGGGCTTATGGTTTGTTTCGGTGATTAAGAAGGATTTTGTGGCGGCTGATTAAATGGGAAAGAGGGTTATGGTGGAAGGGTGTTAAAAGAGAGTGGGTTGGGCAAAATGATTATAAGGTAAGAGGCCCATTTAAATATATGGAAACCCATGTTTTAACTAAATTAATTATTTTATAAACTTGTTTAGGAGATTTCTCGCACACACGTTAACAGATTTTAACGCGATCAGTTGCATTGGGACCGTAGAAACGAGAGCATTGAGATGGAGCTTGACCAGTCAGGACCGGAAGCAAGAAGAATTTTTAATTGAATTAAATGATGTTTATTTAATTAAAAATCAGCGTTTAATGACCGAACTAAATCAATGTGAGTTAAACTCGCTCAGTTCTCCCCATTTATATTTTATATAAATTGGGTTTTATTTTGTGTGCTCTGGTTGTTAGTGATTTACAGTTTGTTAAGTTATATATATATATATATATATTTACAGTTGAAATTAAGCAGTCATTTAATTTCAGAAAAATAGAATCGTTATTTGATCTGACCCAATAAAGGTAGTTTTTCCTTGATTGTTCACGTTTATAAACGTGTTTGAATTGTTTGGATGGTTTGAATAGCCGTTAATTGATTGATGGTCATTATAGGAATTATGAATTAAATGGACGATTGATTATTGTTAATTGTGGAACCATATATTAACATTTATTAGTATGGGTTGGGTATTGACATCACATGGCCTATAAATCAATCGATTTATATAATATGGGTTCTGTCGATGGTGAATCGACAGTTTTGAAGTTATAAATATATTTTATAACAAGAATATGTTTTTGAAAGTCATTACCTTAAATGAAAGTTATTTAAAAAGAATTAAATATTAATTATTTATTATAAGAAATTATGAAATGGTTTTAGAAACGAATTCTTACGTTAATAAGAATTTTAAGAAAATAAGAAAGAAATAATATAGGGATTACGTATTTCATTAACCTCATTAAGGGAGCAGTTAAATGGAGTTATTTAAATTAATTATATTTCTAATTAATTTAAAGAAGGAATTAACTGAAATGGGTTGAAGGAGTAATTGTGTTTGAATTGACCAAGTCAAGTTGGTTTTATAATTGGTTTGTTGATGAACTAAATAAATTCATTTAACAAATAGTCGTTTAAATTCTAATAAGATTTCAAAGAGATTTTATTATTTATTTATTTTAAAGTATTTAACTGATTCTACAATAGTAAATATAAAGGTAACTTTATTTGATTAATTACTTCTTAAATGAAATACATTTAAGTAAGTAACTGTTTTGGAGGAATATAATTGAGTTTTGAAAAAGAAGTTATGAACAAGTTTATATTTGAACTCGGGTTTTATAACGAAGTAATAAAGGGTTCTAAACGAATACGATAAGTTAAAGGGGAATGTTATCTAACGTTTGGATTAAGTGAAGGAGATGAAGATGGAAAGGGTTTAGGTTAAACCTAGACTCATAAACATAGTTATCAAAGGAATGTAAGGTAAAAGCATCATTTTGAATTACTTGATAATGGAATTAAGATTGAATCAAATAGATTTGAAAAGGGATTTCCCGAAAGGAAAAGGGATTGGTAAAAAAGGGATTTTCTTTGAGATTGGCAAACGAAGTGAAAATAGGATGTGTAATAATAATTCGATTTGTGAAACAAAGTTATTTGGATAAGTCGCGAGTTAATAAAAGTGATGTTAAGTACTAGACCAATGAATCTATTTTTTTTCATGGATATTTACTTGATAGTTAAATAACCGACTATCAAGATTGATCTTTACAATTGTTGGTTTGGAAAGACCGGGATTGAATATATATTCAAAAACCATTCCGACCAACAAATACGAAAATATATAGAAGAGATCAAACGACGATCGAGATGGAGCATTTGAAGACCATAGATCTTCATAAAGCAGAAGAACCACGTACAATCTCTGATTCGACCCGGAGATATACTGGGGTTTTGTCGTGGTTGAAATCTGTGGATTACAAGGACTACTCGCTACTGATCCATGGGGTGATTCCTATATTGGATGTAGTAGGAGAGTACCTTCGGTTCATCCTATTCCTGGATGACTTGTATAGACGAATGTCTGACAGAGTATTTCCAATGGGCCACGTACGTTGATTTCTTCAAACGTGTCATAGTTGGGTAGCTCCCAACTAGGGTATTTTTGTGGACGTCAATTAGTGATATCCAGAGGATATGATGATGTGGAATTCAAAGTAAAGGATGGCCAGATGTTCTGGAAATAAATTATAGCCTCAAGCCTCATAACCGAGAAATGAAAAAAATCGGGCAGGAAGCATGGCTATGTTGGTCGCTCCCATTAGGGTTTATAATCACCTATCTAAAGAAAATCCATTTCATTCTTTAATCTATTTCGATGTTGTCCCTTTTCGGGAAACGGTGGTTTGAGCCCAACCGTTGGTGATATACATTCGATACACTCAAGCGAAATGAGTGGTTGGCCATGTGAGGGCCGGGTTGCAAGACGTTCTTGTTGATCCCAGTGTATTCGCCTCTTGAGATACACGAGCGGCAGGTGGTCCCATACCTTGTCAACATTGGAATCCAATCTCCAATAAGCGCCCGCGGTTTTGATTGTATACTATGTATGTGGAGCGCGAGATGCAAGCGTTCCACTAAATTGATATTTACCTGTATTTAGACACTAGTATAATATCACAAAAGATACTGATTCAAAACTGTTTTGGGTTATCGTAAGGTAAAAACCATCCGTATTTATGTGTGGATTTGGTCTTACGATTATCCTTTTCTTTCGAAAGGATTTTAACTTTAAAATCAAGTTGTGTGTTACCCATAATGTTGTGCGAGTTTTTTCTCACTCTGGTTCACCATACTGACCCAGTGTTTTGTAAATGCTCGGGTTAGCCCAGGGTGTACAGGTTCAGGTTATCAGGTACTGTGAAGTCCAGAGACGAGCTGGAGATGTTCAGACAAATGATATCTAGTATGTAGTCCGCTGTGTGGTTATATATGAGGACAGATTGTTATAACTGTCCTGAGATGTGATGTACTATGATATTGTAAGTATTTTAAAAGCTCTCAATAAAGATTTATTTCTGTATTATACTTTATTCCGTTGCGATGTGAGACTCTGTGTTGGTTCTTCTTCTTCTATTCTAACTTTTTTCTTTCTTATCTCACCCTCTAGATTCTTTCTAATAACTATCCAGTGCTTTCGGTGCTTGGAGGATCGGCATGTGTTACGGTAAAGGTACCTATGTCGATTCTCGGGCCGAAAATCCCTGGGTCATTACGGTGGTATCAGAGCTGTTGGTTGAGTAGTAACCTTGGCTCTGTGGTGTAACACAATAGAGATGGGGTTAGTAACACCCTAGATTGAGTTTGAGTATATATATGAGAGTGTATTTGTAAATTCTATATAAAAATGTTTTATATATTGTGTCATTTGACCAGTTCGATTTGGAATTAGCAACCAACACAATAATGTTTTATATAAATGGTCAGATGAGATAATTTTAGCCATATTATATTTTGTATAGAAAAAGAATAATTTTTTTGATTGATTTTGAGTTGTTTGATTTATTTGAATCAAGGTCGAATAAGACCCTGAATTGGAATGGTCTAATATAAACCTAAATTTCCATATATGAAATTAGAAAGAGAAGATGTATGATGTTTGAATAGAAATCGAAATTTAGTTTGAAATGGCAATGTATAAATTAGAAAAGTAAATAGTTAATTGAATATGATTTTGAAACTTAAACATGGTTAAGAGTTGGATATGGAAATTAAAATTTGGAGTTTGGTAATCAAAGTTGTTGGATTTGATTAATTGGATTGTAAATTTTTGATCTGTTGTTGGTAAGGTGGATTGAACCAAATTCGTCAAATAATTCAATAAGAGATAAATAAGTTGAAAACAAAGATAATAGAATCCAATATAACGACTTTTAATAAAATTAAATCTGAAATAAAAACTGGGAGGATTTAACTCTATAATGGTTATTGTATATCGAGCTAAGTATAGATTGAAAATGAAAAGGGTCGTTAATTGCTTTGAAATTTGGATTTGGTTGCTCGAAAAAAAGGTAAACATTAATCAGGTGGATTGGTGATTTGTTTTATTACTCTGAGTAGGTACTCGTTTGGTTTTTGTTTTCTTGGATCGAAGTGAGGCCCAGAGTGCATTTGCAGTTGGTTTGGTCGAGCAACGCAACGGAGATGCTGGCGAATCCTTCATAACTTAGAATTTTGAAAATAATTCTATAATTATTTTTAGAATAATTGGGATTCGAACATTCCTCTTACTTAGCAATTTCGAGGACAAAATTTTTTAAGTGGGAAGAAATGTAATGACCCGCATTTTTGATAGTTAAATATTTAATATATTTTATTATTTAAATATCGATTTAGAATTGTAAATGGATTTACTAATTTGTTTACTAAATAATATATAGACGTATATTTATAAAAGGGTTTTATATAAATAGAATATCGTTTTATAAACCCAGAACTTTAAATGTTGATTTCTAAATTTTATATTGTGTGGATTTGAAGTTGTTTGCTCCAATACCATGGTATTAATTTATTATTGTTAATTTAATTAGTTGAATTTAAACTATAGTGCTTCGAGATTATGTGAGATTAAAAATACTAAACCAATCTAAAACTTGAGCACAACATAAACACAGACCATACTTTCAACATGTATATGCCATCAACATTTTGATTAGGTTCGGCAAAAATATTCGGAACCAAATACATGCTTTCATCTCGCTCGTTCAACGAATAAAATATTGCTACATGAATAAAACAAAAACTGAAATGTACACAACAGGACACATGTTAAAGCACCAAAACAACAAATATATTCATGTGAGAATTGTACATACATAAATACAAAGAGAAACAAAAGATTTACGTACATAACTATTGATACCAATACAAAATTTTATTCAAACATATACATGTTTTTGCTGAACAATACAAAAGCCAAAGGAGCATCACCATTCATCATAATTTTCCTCCTGCATGTCTTGCTCCTATCTCGTCCTTTCCTAAAAATAGTAACAACCCATGAAAAATAGTAAATTCGAACGGCCTAACACAAACACACACACATACACCCACGCACACACACACACACACACATATATATATATATATATATACATATATATATATGTACTTGAAACTGAAATTTCCAACGTAAAATACAAATAAAAGAAAAAGAAAAAAAAAAGAGAAGAAGATCATGATCAGCTAAAATCTATACTGTCAGATAATGAAATTTGGAAGTTCAATACAAAGAAAATAGATATGAACAGCATACCCATGAGTACATTTATATACATATGCTTCAAGTTTCAACAAGATGAACTATATTTCAAAGAAGTTCAAGCCGTGCAATAATATATAACAAGAGTATGCTTATCTTTTATAACAGCCCAGCAAGTGTTCATGTCATTAACATGGTTGACAAAATAATACACTGCTCACTGTCACTTCTACTATTTTAAGCCATATAGTTCATTATTTTAACATGTTCTGAATAGGAACATCAAACAAGCTATGGACTCCACTCACTTGGGAGTAATTGTTGAACACGTGTAGGTTGCGCCAGTTTACATATATTGCCATACTATGTTCTAATGTAACTAAACATATAAATGGTCATGAACAAAATTTCAATACAATTAACTAACAATAGTGCAAATTACACTAATTAAGATTTAAAGTATGGTTGATATCAATATCATTTACTTTAGCAAATTTTACAAGATTAACTATCAACATGATACGAGGCAAAAAGAGGAAGCAAGAAAATATGAGTGCATCAAAACTTTACAGCTAAACCTATGTAGATACTATAAAACCTATATAGATTTTGAACAAACAAAAAATATGTATATTTACATCGAAACTAGACTGCTAAAGAAATAAGGGTATTATCAAATCTATACAGATTTTGGAACAGCTAAGAAAATAGGTCATGAACAGGAAGATAAAACTGATGTATGTATATATATATTCACACCATCAAATCTAGACAGAACTGTAAATGTATATATTTATACATATACAGTAGATTTCACATACAAAAGGGACTGTACTATACTCTGAACACATGATTACATACAGATTTAAATTTCTGAAGTGAATAAACAAGTCATAGCTCGAATCTAACCTAATATGTACAAGGTAAATCACTGTTTTTGAACAGATCAACAAGTGTTCAGATTCGAATTATATTGAAATAACAATTCGTAACCATTGACAGACATTGATCTTATCTAATTTCCGACCACCACTATAAATACGCTATCACACATCGTTGGTTCATCAACCATTCGAAACCACAACAAAAAAAATCAAGGTGAGATAGAAAAAACAATACGATAATTAAATACTTAGCTCCTATGGAAGCCGTAAGAAAGAAGTTGGGGTTCGAACGTTTGCACGAGGAAGGCTCGCTGGTGGTCTGAGCTCTGTTAGTGGTGGAGGAGGCTCGCTAGCTGTGGTTGACGGAGGAAGGGTTGCGACGCCATGCTTTGCGATAGAAGACAGAAGGGGGCTTAGGGTTTGTTTCGGTGATTAAGAAGGATTTGGTGGCGGCTGATTAAATGGGAAAGAGGGTTACGGTGGAAGGGTATTAAAGGAGAGTGGGTTGAGCCGGATGATTATAATGTAAGAGGCCCATTTAAATATATGGAAACCCATGTTTTAACTAAATTAATTATTTTATAAACTTGTTTAGGAGATTTCTCGCACAGACGTTAACAGATTTTAATGCGGTCAGCTGCATTGGGACCGTAGAAACGAGAGCATCGAGATGGAGCTTGACCAGTCAGGACCAGAAGCAAGAAGAATTTTTAATTGAATTAAACGCTGTTTAATTTAATTAAAAATCAGCGTTTAACGACCAAACTAAATAAATGTGAGTTAAACTCACTCAGTTCTCCCCATTTATATTTTATATAAATTGGGTTTTTATTTTGTGTGCTCTGGTTCTTAGTGATTTACAGTTTGTTAAGTTATATATATATATATATTTACTGTTGAAATTAAGCGGTCATTTAATTTCAGAAAAATAGAATCGTTATTTGATCTGACCCAATAAAGGTAGTTTTCCCTTGATTGTTCACGTTTATAAACGAGTTTGAATTGTTTGGATGGTTTGAATGGTCGTTAATTGTTTGATGGCCATTATAGGAATTATGAATTAAATGGATGATTGATTATAGTTAATTGTGGAACCATATTTTAACATTTATTAGTATGGGTTGGGTATTGACATCACATGGCTTATAAATCAATCGATTTATAAAATATGGGTTCTGTCGATGGTGAATCGACAGTTTTGAAGTCATAATTATATTTTATAACAAGAATATGTTTTTGAAAGTCATTACCTTAAATGAAAGTTATTTAAAAGCAATTAAATATTAATTATTTATTATAAGAAATTATGAAATGGTTTTAGAAATGAATTCTTATGTTAATAAGAATTTTAAGCAAATAAGAAAGAAATAATATAGGGATTAAGTATTTCATTAACCTCATTAAGGGAGCAGTTAAATGGAGTTATTTAAATTAATTATATTTTTAATTAATTTAAAGAAGGAATTAACTGAAATGGGTTGAACGAGTAATCGTGTTTGAATTGACCAAGTCAAGTTGGTTTTATAATTAGTTTGTTGATGAACTAAATAAATTCATTTAACAAATAGTCGTTTAAATTCTAATAAGATTTCAAAGAGATTTAATTATTTATTTATCTTAAATTATTTAACTGATTCTACAATAGTAAATATAAAGGTAACTTTATTTGATTAATTACTTCTTAAATGAAATACATTTAAGTAAGTAACCATTTTGGAGGAATATAATTGAGTTTTGAAAAAGAAGTTATGAACAAGTTTATATTTGAACTCGGGTTTTATAATGAAGTAATAAAGGGTTCTAAACGAATACGATAGGTTAAATAGGAATGTTATCTAACGTTTGGATTAAGTGAAGGAGATGAAGATGCAAAGGGTTTTTGTTAAACCTAGACTCATAAACATAGTTATCAAAGGAATGTGAGGTAAAAGCGTCATTTTGAATTACTTGATAATGGATTTAAGATTGAATCAAATAGATTTGAAAAGGGATTTCCCGAAAGGAAAATGGATTGCTAAAAAGGGATTTGCTTTGAGATTGGCAAACGAAGTGAAAATAGGATGTGTGATAATAATTCGATTTGTGAAACAAACTTATTTGGATAAGTCGAGAGTTAATAAAAGTGATGCTAAGTACTAGACCAATGAATTAATTTTTTTTATTTCATGCATGTTTACTTGATAGTTAAATAACTGACTATCAAGATTGACCTTTACGATTGTTGGTTTGGAAAGACCGGGATCGAATATATATTCGAAAACCATTCCGATCAACAAACACGAAAATATATAGAAGAGATCAGATGATGATCGAGATGGAGCATTTGAAGACCATAGATCTTCATAAAGCGGAAGAACCACTTACAATCTCTGATTCGACACGGAGATATACTGGGTTTCTGTCGTGGTCGAAATCTGTGGATTTACAAGGACTACTCGCTACTGATCCATGGGGTGATTCCTATATTGGATGTAGTAGGAGAGTACCTTTGGTTCATCCTTTTCTTGGATGACTTGATTAGATGAATGTCTGACAGAGTATTTCCAATGGGTCACGTACGTTGATTTCTTCAATCGTGTCATAGTTGAGTAGCTCCCAACTAGGTATTTTTGTGGACGTCAGTTAGTGATATCCAGAGGATCTGACGATGTGGCATTTAAAGTAAAGGATGGCCAGATGTTCTAGAAATAAATTCTAGCCTCAAGCCTCACAACCAGGAAATGACAAAAATCGGGCAGGCAGCATGGCTATGTGGGTCGCTCCCATTAGGGTGTATAATCACCTATCTGGAGAAAATCCATTTCATTCTTTAATCTATTTCGATGTTGTCCCTTTTCGGGAAACGGTGGTTTGAGCCCAACCGTTGGTGATATACATTCGATACACTCAAGCGAAATGAGTGGTCGGCCATGTGAGGGCCGGGTTGCAAGACGTTCTTGTTGAATCCAGTGTATTCGCCTCTAGAGATACACGAGAGGCAGGTGGTCCCATACCTTGTCAAGGTCGGAATCCAATCTCCAATAAGCGCCCGAAGTTTTGATTGTATACTATGTATGTGGAGCGTGAGATGCAAGCGTTCCACTAGATTGATATTTACTTGTATTTAGACACTAGTATAATATCAGAAAAGATATTGATTTCAAAACTGTTTTGGGTTATCGTAAGGTAAAAACCGTCCGTGTTAATGTGTGGATTTGGTCTTACGATTATCCTTTTCTTTCGAAAGAATTTTAACTTTAAAATCAAGTTGTGTGTTATCCATAATGCTATGCATGTTTTTTCTCACTCTGGTTCACCGGACTGACCCGGTGTTTTGTAAATGCTCGGGTTAGCCCGGGGTGTATAGGTTCAGGTTATCAGGTACTGTGAAGTCCAGAGACGAGCTGGATATGTACAGACGAATGATATCTAGTATGTAGTCCGCTGTGTGGTTATATATGAGGACAAATTATTATAACTGTCCAGATATGTGATGTACTCTAATATTGTAAGTATTTTAAAAGCTCTCAATAAAGATTTATTTCTGTATTATATTTTGTTCCGCTGCGATGTGAGACTCTGTGTTGGTTCTTCTTCTATTCTAATTTTCGTTCTTTCTTATCTCACCCTCTAGATTCTTTCTAATAACTATCCAGTGTTTTCGGTGCTTGGAGGATCGGCATGAGTTACGGTAAAGGTACCTATATCGATTTTCGGGCTGAAAATCCCTGGGCCGTTACAGTTAGTGTATTCGGGATTTGAACGGTCTTGATCGATTCAGCGATCGATTAGGTTCGGGCGAAATCCGTATCATTACAGTTGGTATCAGAGCTCTGGTTAGCACAAATCTTTGGGGGTACAACTCGTTAGAACTGAACAAAAGACTCATCAGAGGTTGGATTAATAATATCCTATAAAAGAATACTCATTAGAGATAGGATCGGTAGCATCCTAGAATGAGATACTCGTTAGAGATGGGGTTAGTAATTCCCTAGAATGAGTTGGGAGTGATAGGTTTATAATTCACGTATTTGTGATTATATATATAATCCGATCTTAGAAAATATAATTTTTAAATATATAAAAGTTATATATATTTGAAAAGTTAATCAACTAATCAAATTATTAAAACCAATAAAAAAATTGAAATTTGAATTGGTTAGTTAAACGACTTTAGCTTCGTTCCTTTTTGAGGACGAAAAGATTTTAAGTGGGGGAGATTGTAACAACCCGGAAATTCAGAACCAATTTAAAATTTTATTTTATGGAATTCTAAACAGAAAATGCATCAAAATTTAAAAAGAAAATTTTTAAAAGATTACATTTTTAATGTAATAAAAGAAAGATTAAAAAGATTACATTTTTCATATAAGATAGAATGATTAAAAAGTTTCATTGTTTAACAGAAATGTGTTTACATAAAGAAATTTCACATTTTCAATGTAAATAAAAGATTACATAGAATCTCTCATTTTCAATGTAAACAAAAAGATTACAAAAGAAAAGAATAGGAAAGAATTAAATTTTTGATATAAAATGTTACATTAAAAAGAATGGTTGACAAAATGAAGTTATTATTTTATTCAATTTGTTAAGATGGAATTGTTAACAAAATGAGTCATCATTTTTGTTAGAATCATGTATGTTAATTAAAAATGACATTTCATTTAGAAAAGGTTATGTTAGATTAAAATAATGTTTTTGATTAGAAAATATTATGTAGATTAAAATAACATTTTTGATTAGAAAATATTATGTTAGGTTAAAATATCATTTAGTTACACAATATCATGCTAATTAAAGATATTATTTTGTTAGAATCATATCATGTTAATTAATGTCATTTATTGAAATAAGAATATGTTAACATGAAATTTCACATTTTTATAGGGTATTAACAATGATCATCTTTTGGAATGAAAATATGTTGACATGAAAATATGTCATTTATTACCATTCATATTTAGTAAATGAAAATATGTCTTTTACTACGTTCATATGTAGTAAACGAAAATATGACATTTATTAACCTTTATATTTTGTAAATGAAAATATGCCATTTATTAACCTATATATTTTGTAAATGAAAATATGTCATTTATTAACATTCATATTTTGTAAATGAAAATGCGTCATTTATTTAGAATAACTTTACATTAAAGTAAAAATGTCATTTTTTTGCTATAAATGTTATATTAATATAAAAATGTCATTTTTTTAGATCATGTTGTGTTAATTAAAAAAGACTTTTTGTTAGAATCATAATATGTTAAATAAAAATATCATTCAGTTAGAAAATGTCATGATGAAATAAAAATGTCCTTTTATTAGGTAATGTCATATTAATTAAAAATGTCAGTACATATGTCATTTATGTAGTGATCATAATTCGTCATATATTTGTCATTTACATAGAAATCATATTTTGTCGATAAATATGTCTATTATGCAGGAATCATATTTTGTCAATATACATGTCGTTTATGTTAGAGAACATATTGTGTAAATAAATATACCTTTTATGTTAGAATTCAAAAATGTCATTTATGTTAGAATTAAAAAAGAGAAAATTTATGTTGGAATTAAAAAGAACATTTATGTTATAATTAAAAAGAACATTTATGTTGGAATCAAAAAGAACATTTAAGTTAGAATTAAAAAGATGTCATTTATGTTAGAATAAAAAAAGATGCCATTTAATTATATTTAATTGGAAGTGTCACTTAATTAGAAATATCATTTTGTTTAGAATCATGTCATGTAAATAAAAATATCATCTATGTTAGAATCATGTCATGTTAATAGAAATATCATTTCATTCGAAATACCATGTTAAAAGAAATGTTATTTATTAGAAAATGTCATCTATGTAAAGGATATCATTTTATTAGGAATGCCACGATAATGTCATTACATAAGAAATGTCCTTTTATTTAGAAATGTCATTATATTAAAAAAAATGTCATCATGTTAGAAATGTCATTTATTTGATAATGTCATGTTAGGAATGCTTTCATATTAGGAATGCCATTATATAGAAATGTCATTTTATTGAGAATGTCATATTAGAATATTAATGTCATTCTATTGAGAAATGTCATATTAATATAATGATGTCATTTATTTAGAAAATGACATATAACCATGTCATGTTAACATAATAATGTTACCATATTAGACAAGAATAAAAATAATTACTTGTCAAACTATACGTCTTGTTGAAGTTATAAATATTTATTATTAATTTAATAGTGAAAATTGGTTAAATAGAAAATAATTCAAACTGAATTATAATTGGTTAAATTTATTAATCGATAATTTATTTAGATGAACTGTTGTTTGAAACCCCCACATGGGTGTTAGGATGATATTTGACATACAATAGTCTAGGGCTGTTAATGGGTCGGGTCGGGTTCGGTTCGGGTCAATTTTTAAATGGGTCGGGTCAACCCGTTTAATAAACGGGACATATTATGCCAACCCGTACCCAACCCGTTTATAAACGGGTCGGGTCGGGTCGAGTCACCCTTTTTGACCTGTTTAATTTTGCAGAAATCCTTTTATCACCTACATTTTGCAAAATAAAAGCATACTGAAATAGAATAATACATTGCTTAAAAACATAACACTTAAAAAGGCAACATACATGGTATTACACTTAAAAATACCTCTCTGCTAGGCATACGAATTTCATAAAAATGGTTTTATACGGCTTGGGCTTGGTATGTTTTATATTACACGGGTTATGACGGGACAGAAACGGGTTCACGGATCAACCCGTAACCCACCCGTTTATTAAATGGGTCAGAGCGGGTTGACCCGACATTGACCTGTTTATAAATGGGTCGGGTCGGGTTTTTTTCGTGCGGGTTATGAGTCGTGTTTCGGGTCGTGTACGAAATTGACGTCCCTACTGACTAGTCCCAATATTTAGCTGTATGTCAATCGATAATTGACGATCTATGATGAGCATTATTTATTTATTATTTTAATGCTCACACAATTATTAATTCCACTCTGGATGTGAATGGATGGTTTATTGATTATTTATCATTACTGCTATATAAATATGTGATGTATGAAATCCATATAACTGAAAATATATGGTAATTGATTGAGTCGCATTCCGATTCAAAATATCTTTTAAATAAATAATATTTGAAAATAAATAACATTCTTATATAAAGAATAGTTTAAAAATAATAAATATTTTTCAGTGAAATAATTACAATTAAAAAACTATAATTGCACTTTTGACACGAGGTTAGGTTGCATTTGTGGTGGAAGTCTGCCCGGACCCGACCGACATATCCAGCAACCACTAATGTTGAACCTAATGTGGGAGGTCTAAGTGCGCAAATACGTAGCGGGCTATGACACGAGGTTAAGCCCAACTTGTGAGATAAGTCTGCCCAGACCCGACCGGCATGTCCAGCATCCGCAAGTTGTAGGCCTAATGTGGGAGGTCTACCCCATTATAAACCATAAATGGACATGGGAATGAATTGGGATATTTATCCCAATATAAGTTGAAACGCTATTTTAACCCGAATGGGTTTATCGATCGTTTTTATTCATTTTGTAATGAATAGAATAAAAAGTAGTAATTTCCAAAATATAATGTTTTGAAAACATTATTTTAATAAAGAAATAAAATAAATATTTAATCAAGATTTAATGGAGTTTTCCAATTAATTAATATTTATTTGGAATTAAATAAATTGGATTTTTGGGTTTGTCGTGAATGGTGTCTTTAATAACACCGTTCTTAAACCCAGTTAAGAAAAGAATAAATCTTTTAATTAAGATTATTAGAGTTTTCAAATTATATTTAGAAATTAGAATAAAATAAAATGTGAATTGGGTTTATTGTGAACTGTTTTTTAAATGACACTTGTTCTTTAACCCAATTAACAGTGAAAATATAATTTGGAATTTATAAATCATTTATTAAGATTTAAAGGGGGATTTTCCAAAAGTAAAGTTTTCCAATTTAATATATTAAATTGGAATTGAATAGAATTCGATTTAATAATAATCGAGATGAGCTTTTGTAAAAGAAGATTGTTACTATATATGGAATTTAAGAGGCTTTGTCGTTATTCCATTTATATTATTGGTTTGATACAGAAATTTATATCGATTATATATTGATTTGATTTCTGCGAAATTTCCATATTTAATTAAAGACGATTTTGGGTTTATCGTGAACTGTGCTTTAAATGACATTGGTTCTTTAACCCAGTTAAAGATAAGATTAATTTCTTAAATTTGTATAATCATAAAGTTATGATTTTTGATGTTAAAACAAATTGGGGTTTTAATGAATCCTTAAAAAGAAGATTAAAGAATAAATTTATGGAATTTATCTTTGATAAAATTGATGGGAATCTTTCCCTAATAATGTGAATATTTATTTAAAAGAATATTCTGAATTGGAATGAGGCGTATAATGTGCTTTTATATTATTTTATTATTGATTATAAAATACGCAAGTTATTCGGAAAGACCCAGTTCAACCCATTCATAATAATTAATAGAACGATAAAGAGTCGAAGATGAAGACGGTGGTTGAAGACCGGAGGTCTTCACATCGTTTGGATGATGACTGATGTCTTGATTGGGAGGCATCCCAAGACAAGGTAATAAGTGGTGATCATCCAAGCGTACTTGGAGATCGACCGGATATGCGAGAGCCTCTCTCCTGTATTGGACATATGAGACAAGGAATAAGGTGTCTCCGGTTCCGTTCAGACCCAGAACGGACTTGTAAATGGATGGTATGTCTGACGTTGTATTCCTTTATGCTGTATTAGTTGATCTCTGCTAAATATATATCTGTTGGTGGTGGAGAATTTATTCTCTTGCATAACACCCTTCTCTGAGATGTACGAGCTTAGAGGTTATACATTGGTAGAAATGAATGGTATGGTATGGATTGACAATGTGGCATGCTAAGATGACAATGATCAAGGCTTTTGTTGAAAAGTAGAGCCTTGTGGTTGATGATCAAAACACAGCTTTATTTAGCATAGCTTTGTGTAGCGATACTTCGCGAGCCTCACACCCCGGTATGAACCAGAAATGGGAGAAGGACCATAAGGAGGACATGCATTTCTTTCTAGCTAGAAGTGTTGTCAGAGTTTTTACAAGGCCCGACATTTTTTACTTATGTGGATGACGGATTGCGAGGCGCCTCGGATTTGAGTCCCTAGTGGCTCTATTTTACGCCCCATAGGGCGGGGAGACGTATTCTTCAGGCATAACTAATCCACTAACATATTTGTGGACCGGCCCTGGCGCTCCTAAGGGCTCACTTGAGTCTGAGTCCTGAGAGATGGGCTAGATTGTCTTGAATTCGGTAAGGACGATCCCTTTCCTTGGTTCATGATGGAAGTCCAACTTCCAATACGACACTATACAGTTTTTATTGTATAACTAGTATGGTGACATAGTATATGGTAGTTATGCCGTCTATGATTGATACATTATGATTGAAATGTTTTTGAAACATATATACACTATAATAATATCAACTTCGTTTTATTGTATCAAGCATTTTTGACCATTATAAGGTAAAACTCTATCCTCCGTATTGCGTTGCATTGTGTGATGGGACTTGAGTCTTATAATGGTTTCATTTTTCTAAAAAGCATTGCGTTGTTTAACGATTTACTTTATTTTTTGCACTGGCAATCCGATGGAGCAAACCCGTTCCGCGTTAGCGGCGTGGTCCTGTGATTAGCCTTATTACTATTAAATAGGTTAAGTAAAATTTCTCATACCAGTCCCATGACTGACATGTAGTTTGTTTCACTTGCAAACTCGGGTGCCCATATTTTCCACACGGGCAGTCGAGTGGCTTGTTTTGCGGATATTCATTTGTTGAGAAAGATTCTGGATCGAAGCTTAAAGCTATGTCCAGAGTATTGATAGTCTTCCGCTGTGTTAGTTTATTCAATTCCGCTGCAGTGTATTACATTTATTGTAAATTATCTTCCACTGTATTATTTAATCGATGTACTCTGATATTCTGTGCTTTAATGTAACAATAGTATAATGTTTATAAATTCTTCTGTTATTTGTTCTAATGTGTTGTATTTTCAGAGTTAGCGTATTCGGGTTTTGAACGGTCTTGATCGATTCAGCGGTCGATTAGGTCCGGGCGAAATCCGTGTTGTTACACGCTATATATTATTTTACCTATCAGCATTGTAAGTTTAGAATTTTTGTAACTCTCTAGCTGATAGGATTTGTTTTTAACTATGATGTACATTATCTTCGAGTGACAGTTCATCTATCATTATTATTATTTTATTTTGTTGTTTCCGCTGTGAGATTCTATGTTTCTTTTGTTCCTTTATTTTTGTTTTTATTTTTACCTTAACAATCTACGTTTTCGATGATTGGATGTTCGACATTAAAGTACAATGGACGTATTTAGTGTCGACTTTTGATGGTCGGAAAGGCGAGTCATTACAATTCCATAGTAAATTTCAAAGTTGACTAAAGTTCATAATTTTATATTGTTCAATTTACACCCTTTTATAGACAATTTCAGAAATCATCACACATTTAAGCTTTATGGAATTCATCAGTATTATTAATCAAAGTCAATCAATTAGTCCAAGTTCAAAGATCTTCACACTGCATAAGGATTTTAATTGAAATACTAAGCGCACCTTATGCTCAAATTGATTATTCAAACACCACGAACAAATTTAAAGTCTCGCTTTTTAATTTACTTTCAAAAGGAAACAACATATTATTTAAATATTTATAGAGACCACTACATTGTGCATATATCATCCGTATGCAATATCAATTTTGATTGTTCATTTGATCACATAATTTCACTTCCAGACTTGTATCAATAACTTGATTTCTTTAGTGCGAACTCTAGTCCAACTTCTTAATTGGAATTCTTGGTTTCTTCTCATAGCTATATACTATGAAGAAAAATTTCAATGTCATACCAAAAATCTTTATCATGTGTTTGGTTTATGAACCGAGTGGAAAATTCTAACTTGGAAGGGTTTGAATCACCTCGAAATCATATATTCAAACTTCCGATCAAAATTGTCATGCAAACAATAAAATACATACAACTTACATATTTTACCATATTGGTTTCTCACATACACTGGTTGCATTTTGATATTTATATTTTAAATTACAAGATCATGTGTTCATTCACTTACATTATACTTTCCATTTTAAAATCATTATGGAATAACTTTTTCAAATATTACTTATGTTTTATTATATAAGTGTGTATCTCAACAACCAAAATCTAAGTTACTCATCATTTTAAGTTCATATTATTTTAGTTAACAAGGTATAAAATACAGTTTTAAGATATTTTATCATCTTGAGTGTTTCAACGTTCATATTTTATTTTCTTAACTTTGATTTTTAAAGCCTATACTTAAATGTATTACCCTTAAACAATTATATTCTTTAAATCATTATATACAAGAAATATTTCTTAAAAATTCAAAAATATTTACAAATCCTTTATACATTAAGTCATTTAAAACTAGTTAACTTTCAAAATTATCTATTATCTTATATGAAAGCACAACCCATGGGCAAAGACTCTTCAATTCCACTTTCTTCAAAAAAATCACGTGCTGACACGTGTACATTGATTCAATTGCAGCTCTAGATTTAGTAACGCCCATTTTGTCATCTTCTCCCTTCTATGCGTTATTACGTTTTTTCACCCTCTCTTTCTATCATCTTTTATCTTCAAAGCGTTCTTCCTTTTTTTTCTCCTTTTTCGTTTTTCTTCCATTGTTTTTTCAATACATCAGCGTCAATGAAATGAATCGGTCTTTGGAATAGAGGAAAAAAAAGCTTATGCCATGAAATTTAGTCTACCTTTCTTGACACCCCTGTTAACCCCTAATCCCACGATTTTCTATTCCTTGACATTCTCCTTCCCTTTTCTTTGATGCCACATTGTTGTCGGTTGGATCCCCATTTTAGCTATCACTTTCGGGCCTTCTCATCAGCTGAGGTAATGTCATTCTCTCAAATGTCCTAGCATTCGCCCCATATATCTTAATCTCTTTAAACCCTAATTCATTTACAATTTTGCTAAAGAATTGACTAAAATCCCCATGTCATTCCAATTCTGCTTACAGCGTGCCAAAGTACCACCGTTTGGACACCTCAGGCCATTCGACCATTTGAATAAGCAGGTATTATATTCTTGATTATGATTGTATTCTCCTATCGCATGTTTTTTGTTAGAAACTAGTGATATGTATTTTCATTCCAATACCAGCTATAAATTCTCCTTTTGGCTTTAGATCTTTTCAATGGCGATTTAAATCTCGAACTGCTGCTGGTTATCGGGTAGTGTTTTTATTTTGCAGCTTCATTTTTCCTTTTATGTAATGTAATATCAGTCTTTAGTCTAACTGGTTTTTTCCTCTACAGACTATGCATTCACGTGTATATATTCAACATGATGAAACTGGGTCATTTAAATTTCTACTGTATTTTCTTATTCACCCCTTGTTTAGTGGTTACCTAAAAATGCTTTCACAAATTCTGATGTGAGTTACAATATGTAAGAGCACATATTGTTAATATATTTTGGTGTAATAAAATTTAATATGAACATTTTTAATGTGTTCACATTAATAATCCACAGAAAGTTGATCGCCATGACTCTTAGAAACAAATATTCCATTTAATTTAACATCTGAAATTTTGTCTTCTTAACAGCCTTTCAGTTGAGTTCTAGGGAGATGATTATGATGGCTTAACTATGTTAGAATGACTGAAAGTTTCTTTATATTATATTGTTTCCACTTCCTATTAGTTAAGATGGTAATTATCAAATACTTGCAATTGTTTTATAATGATATATGCATTAATTAATGAAGAATTTTGTACCCATACATTCAAATTCGTAAATCAATTGTTAATTGGCAACAAAGGGACTAGGTTCTAATGTCAAATTCGTATCAGATGAATGTATGTTTCTTCTAAGGCTTATTTTAGATTTTCATGAATATTTGAACAATCAATCATCTAACTTAAAATCAGAAGCTGAAGTTTAGTTTAGTTTGGGCTATTTTGTCCATTGTTATCAACGTAGAAAACGCTTTCATTAAAATTGAAATGCTAATTAGAAGTGGCACATCTTAAAATAAGAATGAGAAAAAACATATATATTACACATATATCATTCTGATATTACAAACTGACCCTTTAGTTGTTAATTAACAATTAATTTGTGAATTAGTATTCATGGACAGAAAATTCTTAACTAATCACTGCATACATTAGTAAAACAACAAGATAGTAACCATATTCGATTATTCGCCTTTACAACTTACAGACACTAGGAATAGCATGATATATAAAGGAAAACAATTTTTCACTGTAACATGTCAAACCATCATAACCGTCTTCTTAGAACTCAATATTTCGAAGTCCTCCTAGGGGGATGATATTTCAAATGCTAGTTCAATATTTTTTGATTTAAAAATATAAAAAAGTAAAGCTTAAGTAGAAACCGAGGGGGAGTCTCTATAAATAAGCTTACAATAATGTACATTTTAGCATACATAGCACAGGGAGTAAAATTAAAAAAAATAACTTAGCCCATAAGTTTATATTCATAAACATTTGAGTATATTCACATAGATATCTCACCAAATAACATGCCTTGCACTGAATAATGTACAATTTTCATCTCAGTCCATAAGTTTTTAAGCGTTATTGTATTGGAATGTGATAACAATGGGTGAGAGTACTATTTTTGTTAGCACTAACAAAAGAATGAAGATACTATATCTGTTAAATATGCTCTAAAGCAAGTCTGGGCCATGCATCCATATATTCGATGCATTTTAAACTTCATTATATCAATATAGCATTAATAAAGGGTGGTAAAACTATATTCTAACTAGCAAATTATATGGTTGTATCAAATAAAATCCTAAATTATATATATGGTATCAGATTTGAAATGTAATCTCTACCACAAAATTTACAATAGTGCAACCCATCTTCTTTTCCTCGTTTTTTTGGTGACCTATGGCCTAACCTGAAGACAGCAAAAAATGGCAAACAATATAGGAGTTTTTATGATTATTAAATGAACTTGAGTTTTAATATTTTAATCAATAACAAATCTACACTCCAATCTAGAAAAATGGATGGCTTACAAATGCTTCTAATAAAAAGAGTAGTGATGAAAATTTAAGATCCCATTTTGCGAATTAAGACTATTTTAGAAGTTGTAAAAGTTCTGATGCGATACTTTTCTTAACATGACACGGAATGAAAAGCTATTACTACTTCAATATAAGTAAGAATAAGCTGCACGAACGCATGTTCGTTGTAGCTATATGTTATCTTGATAATTTATTCACTCATAGTTTATCAAGATAATTTTTTTTAACTTATAACTTCATATTCTTTAGTCATGATTCCATGATTATTTTGTGTTATGCTTGGTTAATTAGAGTTGGTTGGTTCTGGACTTTCATATTGTTTTTTTATGTTCTTCGATGATTGGAAACATAAATTTGAACTATAAAGTCAGTAATTTTTATTTTCATTTTCATTTCCATTAAGAGAAATGGATCCACATATTCTTGAATAGTTATTATAATATTACCTATGGGTATTGCTTCAATAATTGCAATCTTCATTCCTCTTTGATCCCTGCGTGTCTTTGAGCAAAGAGCCCAATATGTTTTAAGAAGCAGATTATATGATTGTATCGTTCTGTGCATTCTACTTTAGTGAGATTAAAAGTTCCATAGATTTATTTAATAAAATGATGTATAATGATATAACTTCATGTTTAGTAAAAACACATTGTTAAAAATGTAAACTAAATTTATTGGATGTTTAATTTGAATTAGATTTGAAAAGAAGTGAATCGAACAGAACGTCTAAATTCATATGTTTAGCTAAGAAACTATGGTTAACTTAAAAACATTAACCTTCAAACAGTTTGCTACATCATTAGTCATAGATATAGCTTAAAATGAAAAAAATACTGGTTCTACACTTGCTTCATCTACTGGTAACCATCAGCTCAGATGCCAACATATTGTTCATCTTTGTAGGTATTTCTATAATTTACTAACCAACTACAACTGCAAAGTTACACAGTGTATTAATGTAACGTCCCGTATTTTTCAGGCCAATTATTTAAATTTATTTTATTATTTAAAAGTTCAGTTTGAATTTGAATAGTTGAATTTAATTATTTTGAATATGTTATTGATAATTATTATATGAATAATATAATATTTTAATTTTAGAATATTTGGGAAAAATTGAATTTGCAGCGTAATGTGAATCGACAACAAAATAGGGGTTTAATGTTGTTTATATTGAGAATATAACAATGATTCATTATCAAACGACAGTTGAACGTTTAATATATATAATTTAATTATAAAACAAGCTGCAGCGGCGCAGTAGTTCGTAATATGGCGTTTAGAACTTTAAACGGTTGTACAGGGTTAAGTCGGATTTCTTCGAAAACAAGAAACGTCCGAATCTATTTGATAATATTTTTCTAATGGAAGAGAAAATTCGAGTTTTCATGTTGTAGATTTTTTTTTATGTCCAAATCAAATTTTGAAAAAGTCACTATGGAATTCCTTTATAAATTATAACGTTATTTACATTAAATAAAGGAGTTTTTAAATATTTATAATATCGATTTGGCTTTAAACTCAACCCGAGCTATTTTATTTTGGTAGTATATGAAATTCTAGTCGTATATGGCCAATTTCAATATTTTATTAATATTATATTGAGGTATTTTTAAATTGGTTTATTTTATTTGAATTGGGCAGTTATAAAAGGGAATTTATTCAAACGACCTCTGTTTTCGACGAAACAAATTTTATTGAGACTGCAACAATAAATTATTGCTAGATTTCAAGTGGCGCGTCAATCAGAGTTATTTTGTGAGCGTGGCAAAATAAAAAGCAAATAAAAACGACCATTTGACGTAAACGAGCGCCGTTTGAGCAAACAGACTCGAAATTCGATGAAACAAGATTCATTAGGACCGTATCGTCAAATTATACTATGCCGTCCACTCGCATCTCGAACGGGGTTTGTATGTCACCACAGTAACCAATAAACAGTATTGAAAATAGTGATAAGCACGAAATAAAAATCGTCAGTTGTTGTCAGACATCACATCACGTTAAAATATAATAAACTCCACCTATTTAAACCCTTCCTCATCAGAAATTACAGCCCCAAGCCAATTTTTCATCATCAATTTTACAAATAAACCCCTGGTTACAAAATAATTTATATCTTCAATCCGTGAAGAATTTTCTATGGCAATCCAAAGCAAAGTTATAGATCGGCTCGATGCCGAGCTACTGTAAAAAAATTGGTGTGATCGGAGCTTTGTGGTGGCCGGAAATCGACGAGACCTGGAGCAGGTGGGTTCCATTCTTTTGAGGATTGCGAGGGTTTGGATCGATTTTAGAGGCCGAGACCTGAGGGAAATGGAAGAGGGGAGTTCTAGCTTTGATTTGGCGCTGGTCTGAGGTCCCCTAGTGGTCGGACGTGGTCGTGGTGACAAGTTGAATTGAGGTTAACATTTTGGGTTTAATTTTCGTAGTAGCGATTGGTTTTAGTGGATTTACTAGCGGAGGAGGTGACGAGGGGCGACACGGTCTGAAGGAGTTGGGGTGGGGAAGCAAGGTGGAGGCAACTGCGATGGTGCGACATCGTGATTTGGTCGGAGGCAGTCTGAAATGGGGCTAAGGCGGATTCTTGTCTTGAGGCGATTTTAGGCGGCACAGGGGGAGTCAGGGTTTGTGTTCGCTAGCGGCGGCGGCTGTCGTCATGGCGGATCCAAGGGGCTGGTCAGGTGTGGCCCGGGTAGGCTGAAGCGTCGCCGGAGATGATGGGTTGAAGTCGAACGTTGGGGAAAGTGGGAAGGTCGGGTTCGAGGAATTGGGGAAGAGGAGAAACATGTGACCTACAGTCTCCTGTTGACGTGGAAAGATAATTTAAGGGTAATAACAGTATAAATTAATAATTTATTTAATTATTTACCGATAATTTATCCAAACCGAAATTATTCGATAACTTTTTCATACGATAACGGATCTGGGTGAAACAGGATTTGTTGGGATCGCAGAGACGAGATCTAGACGATGGCACTTACTAGTAATCGATTGGACGCAGTTGAATTTTCAGCTGATTTTCAATGTGCGTTTAAAATCAAATGGAACAAACAATGCTACAACCGTTAACGGAAATACCTGGTGAGTTAATTCTCACACTTCTCTGGACCACTATGATGTGATAAATCCATATAATTTAACATATCACATATATTGGTTGGTTGGATGCTATAGTTGCTATTGGTTGTTGTTATTTGATTGGTTGACGCTATTTATTCGTCATTTTAATGCGTTATATTAACGAAATCATTTCGTATGTGTTAAGTGATACAGGGAAGAACAGGTAGGAGAAATCAAATTGGATTCCTCATATTTATTGTTGTTATTTATTAATTATATTATTCATACATATGAATTATTTACCCCAGAATGATATTGAGACCTGTTCAAAATGAATGGATGTTAATCATGGTGTGATATTAATCAATCGACAAAATTGATTAAGTAATTGGCAGTAATAGCTAAAATCTGTTATTTATGGCGTCGTTTTGCCGCCAGGCGAACTGACGAAGATTTTGGTTATAAATTTATTTTATAACTGAAATGGAATTTTAAACTGTTTTATACAAGTTAACTAAAATAGAAGTTTTTTTAAATATGTTTATATTTTATAATCATGTTGATAAAGAATTTGTTAAAGTTTTTTTTAAAGTGGATTATTATGTCGTATTTACTAGAAAAAGAGAAACTATTGTACGGGTTAGTAAAATTAAATAATTATTTTTACAAATAATTAAATGATATTTTTAAATTAATTAATTTGTTAATTAATTTAAGAAAAGAGGAAACAGTGGATGGATATCAGTTAACGATTAACTAATGTTGACGGTCAACAAAGGAGACCATTCTAATCGAAGCTGAAAATTGGGCTGATTTGATTTTAATTAATCAAATCGATTATTTTCAAATATTCATTAAAACTTAACGAAGGCTGTTTCAAATTAGTTAATCTTGGATTGACTATATTTTAGATAATTATCAAGTAATGATTTCAAATGAGGTTAATTATGATTAATTATTTATTTCAGGTTAAATTAAAGATTAATTATTTTATTTCTAGTTTATAATGGAATTAACTACGATAAAAGTGGTTAATGTTAAATTAAATTATCATTTTAGATAATGATAATAAAAGCGATTCTTTTTAATGGTAAATTAAATTAAAGAGTGAAAAAAAGGAATTAGGTTGATTTAGATTAGTAAGAGCTTTACAAGAGGGTTATAACCTGGATTTACAAACATAGTTTTGTAAAAATGACTCGTAAGCCAATTCGAGAGTTCAAATAAGAATTTACTTAATTAACCAAGGTAAGTTTGGTTAGAACAAGGCTTAAAAGGGAAATGGTGTATTTACGTAATATATTAAGTAAAGATATTGTAATAACCCGGAAATTCTGAGCCAGTTTAAAATTTTTATTTTGGCAATTTTAGCGAATTTTTAACATTTAAAATAGATTATTTTAAATAAAATCGACGTGAAATTTATTTTGAATAGAATTCGACGTATATATTATACACGTCGTCGTTTGAATATAAATATTTATATATAATTATAAATAGAATTGAAAATGGCGCGGTAGTTCGATAATTCGATTTCAAACTTCAATTGAATGTACTGGGTGCAAAACAATCCGAATTTTAGTGAAACCAAAAACATCAGGATCTAATTGATAATATCTTTCCAACGAATCTGACAAATCAAAATTTCATAGCGGGAATCAAAAGATATGTCCAGTTGAAAATTCTGAATAGTCGCTATGGAATTCAGGCCCTTAAAAATGGACATTTTGCAAACGACCTCGGATTTCGACGAAACCACTTTTGTTGGATCCGTGATGTCAAATTATTGCTAGGTTTCAAATTTCATAATTTTTCGAATCAATATGTGAGCGTGGTAAAGGAAAACGCGTTTTGACCATTTCAGTTGATTTTAATCGACTGAAAATTGGCCATTTTTCCAACGGTCTCAAAATTCGACGAAACTAGTTTTGTTAGGACCGTATCGTCAATACGAAGCTAGAAAATATTTTTCTGGAATTTTTAAAGTTAATATGTGACCCCGGTAATTTGAAATGTACGTTTAAAATTCAATATAGTGATTTAAATGTAAATTCAATGGAAACTGATCAAAGCGATCGAATCAGCTTGCGATACATATCCCATTGTGTTCGGAATGGGGGTGAAACGCTATGGACGACAGGCGGTGGGCCTCGTTTCGAGGTCGTAAGTAAAAGTCAACTTTTTGAAAATTAAATTAAATTAAATTAAATTTAAAATATATACCCCCCCTTCTCGTTTTCATTCAACAGAATAAAAAAAAAAGGAAAAAAAGAGAAAAAGGACGGAGGAGCTCGTCGCTCCTCCGATGGAGCCGCCACCGCGCCTTGGGCGGCGCCGCTACCACCAAGCCCCCCCCCCCCCCGTTCTTCCCCTCGATCGACGAGCGTCGCCCCCCCCCCCCCCCCAAATCCCGTACCCGTCCAACCCCCAACCCAATTCGAGCCACCCAAAAATCCGCCGCACCTCCAGCCCTAGCCACCGCCGCCAAACGTCGAGCCCCCCCCCCCCCTTGCGAGCCACCGCGAGCGCTTCCCACCCCCCTCCCTCTGCAATTGAATCAGCAAAATTTTCACCCCCGAATCCATCTGTAAGTTTTTTTATTTTATTTTATTTTTATTTATGTAGATAAAATTCTGATTTTTATATGAGATTTTTCATATATAAAAGTAGTGATTTTTCATATATAAAAGTAGAAGTATTTAAAATATGATTTTTATATTTTTAAAGAATTAAAAATATAATTTTTACATGTTAGGAATATTAAAAATATCATCTTTTTATAGGTAGCAAAATAAAATGTGATTTCTATAGGGATGAAATTGAAAAGATAAAATCTTTAAAAATAAAAAGACGATATTTTAATAATAGAAAAGGCGAAAACTTTATTTTTATAAAGGCGAAATCTATATTTCTGAAAAGGCGAAATCTATATTTTTGAAAAGGCGAGATCTTTATATGAAGAATAGCGAGATAAAAATATAATTTTTATCTATATAGTAGCGTTGTGAAAATATGCTTATTTTTATATATTGAATAACGAAGTGAAAAATTCGATTTTTAAATATATGAAGTGATTATAAAAATATGATTTTTAAATCGAAAGTAAACAAATAAAAATGTGACTTTTATTTTAAAGACATCAAAATATAAAAATGTGTGATTTTTATATATGTAGTGACTGTGGGCAACGAAGGTGATAAAAAGGCGAGAATGAAGAAGATTTCTATAGAAGAAGAATCAAGATGAGTGGATAACTATTGGTGAGAACTTCTCACTCAAAATTCTTTTTCTAGTTATATATATATATACTAGGATGTAGACGGTGTTTAGTAGCACCCGACACCCGTCATCCACAGACCATGGATGGCTTGTTTGTTAAATTGTTTGGTTGAGTAGTTAGTTAGAATATTTGATTGAATGGAAATGGTTTGGTGAAATGAAATTGATTTGATTGATGTGTGAATGTCGTGGGCCTTCACTAGACCGGGGATAAGGCTAGGCCTTGTCCCGTTTCTAGTATCGTGCCGTTATGCCCGAAATTTTCTAAAATATGTTAGAAAAATAAAAATATCATTTTATTGAATAAATGAACTGAATAGAAATTCAAGTGTTAAAATAAATTGTTTTATAGTTAAAAATATAATTTTTAACGTGAAAGTGGATAAATGAATATTTATAAACAAATCGGCCGATTTGTTTATATACACTGATTTGACTGATATTGATTGGGTCGATAAATTTTACACATCGCCCAACTGCACAAATAAAATCTGTGTTTGATTGTTTGAAACCCCACACGGGTGTTGGGATGAAATTTGAAGTTCACTCATCCTGATTGATTAAATATGTCGATCGATTGATTGACAGGCTGTTATAAGCGTTGGACATCTATATTTGATGCTTATACAGTGTAGTGCACTTTGGTTGATAGTTGATTATTTTTCAATGCTATTATATATGTGTGATGTATGAAAATCTGTATAATTAACATTGTATGGTGATTGATTGGGCCTCATTCCAATCGGAAAAATAATGAATATTATAAAAGAAAATTCATGTGTTGAATATAAAAATAGTCATGTGTTGACGATGATTATGGGTTGAAACTATTCATGTGTTGAGTGAAATATTTTAAATAAAATAAATTACATCTTTATCATATTTACAATTAGAATCTACTTCACGGTGGAGTCTAATTAAAATCAAACGATAGATACCATAGTTTTATAAAATATTTTACATAACAAAAATAGTGAGGTGTTGACAGTACTCATGTGTTGAGATTAGTCATGTGTTGAAAGAAATATAAATTCATGTGTTGAATAGAACAAATATTCATTTGTTGAATAGAATGACGAATTAGTGAAATATAAAGCCGTGTTGATTAGAGATGCGTTATTTTGACGTGAACGATATTTATATCGATTTTATTCAAATTGAAATGAATATTATAGCAAATTCGAATTGAAAAGAAAACGAATATGAATTGAATTGAAAACGATTTCGAAATGAATTGAATTGAAAACGATTTCGAAATGAATTGAATTGAAAACGATTTCGAAATGAATTGAATTGAAAACGATTTCGAAATGAATTGAATTGAAAACGATTTCAAAATGAATTGAATAGAAAACGAATTCAAATTGAATTGAAAGTGAATTGAAATGAATTCAAATTGAATTAAAATTTGAATTGAATAGAAATGAATTTTAAAACGAATTTATAAAGAAGAATTCAATTTTGATTTGAATTGAAAAGAAAGTTGAAATTGCTTTCGAAACGATTTTAAAACGATTTATAAAATTCGTTTTAAATAGAAATCGACGAAATATATATTATATATATTATATATATAATATAATGGCCTGAATAGAACGCGCCGCGCCGCGGCAGTTCGTGAATTTCGACCATTTATTTCAAACGGACATTGCGGGAGATCCGACCGTCGGATTCTCCTAAAACCGGAACCGTTGGGTTCGTATCGAAAAGAGCTTCCCAATGAATATTAGAAATTTGAAATCTAACGGTTAGATTTGGAATTACCTCCAAATCAAATTCGAAAAAGGTCGCTGTAAGTGCAGTTCGATAGCCGTTGATGGAAATCGACTGTACGGGCCTTGATAAAATTATTAAAAATATCGATAATTTGTGTAAAATCATAATATATGATTTAGGAAAAATTGAGCTGAAGAATTCCACATTTGAATAGATAAAAATAGATTTTTATCGAAATGAACTAGTTTTGAACTGGAATTAAACTCAATTTATTTTTGAAATAAATAAATTGAATTTGAAAGTGATTTTGAAAATAATTGATATTTCCAATACGTGAATTGGACTGGAGTTGAATCGAAATTATCTTTGGGATATTTCGATGTTGGATTTCGTGACTATACAGATATTGTTATGGGAATTTGAAAGATATATTTTATATCGTTATTGCCAATACGATATATGTTGGTTTCAGAATTTGATATTGAATATAAGCCGATATATTTTCTATTCAGAGCCTTGTATTTAATATCAAATGTGATTTGGGTTTGTCGTGAATCGTGTTTTAGAAGACATTGGTTCTTTAACCCAGTTAAAGACATAATATTGATTTTTGAGAAGATTAAAACTAAGTGGAGTTTTAATGAATCTTTAATTAGATTAAAAAGTGAATTGATAATTTAAATTATCAAATCTGAAAAGTGATCGAGAGTGGAGTATCACCAGTTTTGCTCCAAAGCGATAGTTAAATCTTTAATTGGATTTGAACGTGAGATGGTAATCAATTTTACCGATAACACCGTGGTGTTAGATATGGAGTATCACCAGTTTTGCTCCATGGGATATATAGGTTGGGATTGGGAAATAAAACAAATAATTACTTCGATGTGGTCCGCTAATCCCGACTAGTTTGAAATGATATCCAAAGGAAGATTATAGGATAAATTTAGAAGAATTTATCTTTGATAAAATTAATGGGAACATTTCCCTAAGAATGTGATTTTGTGAATAAAAGAATATTCTGAATTGGAATGAGGCGTTTGTTGTGTTTGTGTAACATTTGTTTATCATATACGTGGGTTATTCAGAAAGGCCGGGTTTATGCCCATTCTGAATAACCGATTCGACGAGATGTCGAAGATGAAGACGGTGGTTGAAGACCGGAAGTCTTCACATCGTTTGGGTGATTACTGATGATCTTAATTGGGCTGTACACCCAAGATGAGGGAAACAGTTGGTGATCGTCCAGACGTACTTGGAGATCGATGGATATGCGAGGAAAGTGCCTCCGGTTTCGTTCAGACCCAGAACGAACTTGTAAATGGATTGTGTGTCTGACATTGGATTTTATTCTGTGTTGATTGATCTTTATTAAATATACATCTGTTTGGCGGCGGAGAATTTATTCTCTTGCTTAACGCCCTTCTCTGAGACGTACGAGCTCAGAGGTTGTATATCGATGGACATCAGTCGCATGGAGTGAATTGCCAATGTGGCATGCGTAAGTGGCAATTGATCAAGGCTTCTATTGAAAAGCAAAGTCTTGTGGTTGATGATCAAAGCACGGCCTGTGTGGCGTAGCTTTGTGTATAACGTGAATTCGCGAGCCTCACACCTCGGTATGAGTCAAAAACGGGAGACGGACCGCTGGGAGAGCACGACGTTTCTTTCTAGCTAGAGTGGTGTCAGTGACCTACCAGCCCTGACATTTATATACTTTTCACCTGTGTGGTTGTTGGATACGAGGCGCCTCGGATATAGGTCTGTAAGGACCGGGAAACGTGTGTTCAGGAATTGCCAATCCTCAAAAGTAAGAGAGGACCGGCCCAACCGATTCCAAGGATCATAGTGGGGTCCTGAGGCATTTGCTAGAGTGTCTCGAACGCGGAGAGGAGCTTGCCCCTTGCCTCGACTCATGATGGAATCCAATTTCCAATACGTGTATTTCGGCTTTATTTGTAGAGCCTAGTATGGCGACATAGTGGGATGGGGCACTCATGCCGTCTATGATTTATATTTATGATTGAAATGTTTTGACACTATACACTTATTATAATATCAAAATAATGTGTTTTAAACGTATCAAGCATGCTTTGGCTGTTATAAGGTAAAAACCCTATCCTCCGGCTTGCGTTGCATTGTGTAATGGGACCTGGGTCTTATAACAGCTTCATTTTTCTTTATTTAGCATTGCGCTGTTTGTTCTATTCACTGGTATTCTTGGGAGGAAACCCGTTCCGTGTTATACGGCGTGGTCCCTTGATTTACCGAACTTTAAAATAAAGAATTATAACTGTTTTAGTTCTCACACCAGTCCCATGACTGACCTGGAGTTTATTGTTTTAACCTAAACTCTGGGTGCCCCTATTTTCCGCACGGGCAGCTGGTAGTTCTGGTTTTGCAGATTTATATTCACAGATTCCTGGTTTACAGCTGGAACGATGCTCGGAAAGCTCTGTATCCGTGCATTACTTTCAGTTGTGCTTATGTATTATCTTCCGCTGCTATGTAATTTATTGTAATCTCTGATATTTGTCGAATGTAATTTATTCATTTATACTCTGTATATTCTTGTATCTGATGGAATTGTTGTAATAACAATGAAATGTTCTTCCGTCTGCGTTCATTTGTGTGTTGTTCTCAAAGTATCCGCTCTTTCCTTCACGGGGAAGTTACGGGTTCTCACAAATATTCTAAGGGGATTACAAATGGAATAAATGGGTTATAATACCATGTTGGAATCGAAGGGTGGATAAGGCTTTGTCGAGGAAGTTACTTAGTTAAGGAATGGGAATTAAGGTGTAAAGTGGGTTTTCGAATAAAAGCAAATGGTTTATCAATCCATGGTAAGTGGGAATAGAAATGGAATATAATGTTTTGAATTGCAAACTCTTATTGTCTGGAGATAAGAACGGGTTCGACTAAGATCTGAGAGGTAATTAAAATACCCCAACTTGGGCAACTTCACTATTGCCAAAGGATGATATTGGTTTGCTAATGGTAAAGGATGTTTGAAATGATTTATTTAGAAGAATATCGCTAATGGTAATTTGCAAGGAATTAGAAATAGAATAGAATCTTTGCGTTTAAAATAAGCAAAGTATTATTTGGATCAGACCCGAAATATGATTTACTTATATAATGCAATTAAAGCGTAACTCTATTTTCGAAGTAATTAAACAGTATGTTTTGGTAAGCGCATTTATACAAAAGAAATAAGTCGATAGACCTTAGTTTTAATTGAAATTATACCTTTTGGTTAATTATAGATATAATGATATTCCCAGTAATTAATGAAACTGAAAGGAGTTATGAAGCGATAACGATATTTACAGATAAGAGAATACCAAAAAGGGTTTAAGAAATGAAATTGATGTTTTCCAAACTAAGGAGAAATAAAAGATGTGTTTATGAAATGTAAGAATATGTCCGAACAAAGGAGATAAAAGTAATTACGTTATTCGAAAATGAGTATTGATAAATGTTTTCAAAGTAAATGAACTAGAAAAGTTTGTTGTGAAATAATTTATAAAATCGATTATCAAAATCGATGAAATTGTTTAACGAAATATTTTTGAATAAACAACCTGAGCTGCCAATGGACTTAACATCACTGTTATGATTTGATAGTTAAACAACTGACTATAAATTGGATTACTATATTACCTTTTGACGAGTTGTTTCGAAGAGACCGGGATGGGGACTAGACGCAAAACCACTTCGAATCAACTGTGCGATCACGACTAACGTGCAAGCGATAAAGATGGAGCATTGAAGACCATAGATCTTCATAAATGGAAGAACCACTTACAATCTCTGAGTCGACGCAGAGATATATTGGGGTTCTGTCATGGTTGAAATCTAGGGATTTGCAAGGACTACTCGCTACTAATCCATGCGGTGATTCCTATATGGAAGCAGTAGGAGGGTGCCTTCGGTTCATCCTGCTCCTGGATGACTTGTATGGACGAATGTCTGTGTAACACCCCGTACTTCTGTTAACAATAAAGTAACGAATTAAAGAATATTTAATTTTACATGTGAGAATTAAGGGAAACGGGTTGCGCCATTGTGTTCGTCTCGAAATTCTGGTTGAGATAGAGTCCGAGTTTGCGTGAATTGGACTTCGTATGAAGAAGTTATGGAGATCGGAAGTTTCAGAAAAATTCAAATAGATTTCAGAAATTCAAATTCAGATTCAAATTGGGCTAGGCCGGAAAATTCCCGCCAGAGGCCAGGTCGACCAGGGGGTCAACCTACCTACATAGGTCGACCAGGGGGTCGACCTGCCCCCTCCCCCCCTCCCCCGAGGGCAGATTTGTTTGATAACGATTTTATGACTCTTAGCTGAGTCATTAGGGCTGACTTGTCGCCCTATCTTGACTGAATGGTTATGGTTTATTCTAGGTTGATCGGATGGCCAAAATTAATCCTAAATTCTATATAAACACATGTAGACTCAAACCCTAAAATCAAATAAAAATTTAGAACCATTGCCTCCATGTTGTCACCTTGCAACCTAGAGTAGCCGCCACCAATTAGAGAGGAAGAAAAGCTAATCAACTCAATTCTATTCAACTCAAAATGTAAAAAACGAATTTGTCTTCTTCAAAGGAGAGCTAAATCAATTTCAGAACTCAGATTTTCAGAACTCAAGACCTTCTTTAAGTTGTGAGCTCGATTTCTTTAATAAGATAATTAACAATTTAATTAGGTTGAGTTATGATTTGGGTTATATGGTTATGTTGTGAATCATTGACCATTATGTCATTATCTATGTTGTAAATCAATGATGTTACTATCTATGTTGTAAAGTTGTGATGTTATTATCTATGTAGCAAATCTATGCTAATTGTTGGCTTAGGTACAATTAATTCAAAATGATGCTTCATATGCTAGTTTGGGTATGTTTCTAGAACAAATTCATCTGTTAAGTCATATGTATGTATGTAAGTTTAGATGTTAATTTAGATATGAATCATATGCAAGTTAGTGAGAATCATATACCACCTTACATGTTTCATGACATCTATTTTATGTGTAAGATTGGATCTAAAGTTTAGGCTATGACATGTGTTAGTTAAATGCAAGTTTACATCACAGTTTATGTTGCATAAATCACATATGTAAGTCTATGTAACGACCCGTGCTTTTCTGGCCAAATATTTAAATTTATTTTTAATATTTTAAAATGTGGATTTGAATTTTTATGGCTTGAATATTTATTAAGTTGAATATTTTAATTAATATGGATAATGTAATAATATTTTAATTTTAAAATATTGGAAAATGTTGAAATCGCTGTATAATCTGAATTGGCAAAATATAGAGGGTAAATATCGTCTATGTTGAAAATATATCGACTATATCGCCTGTTTAACGACCATTGAACGTATAATTTATAATTTAATTATAAAACGAGCTGCAGCGGCGCGGCAGTTCGTAATTTGGCGTTTTGAACTTTGAACGGCCGTACAGGGCCCGTAATAAGTCGGATTTCCTCGAAACAGGAAACGTTAGAACCATGTTGATAATATCTTTCTAATGGAAGAGAAAAATCGAGTTTTCGTGTTGTAGATTTTGTTTCATGTCCAAATCAAATTTTGAAAAGGTCATTGTGGAATTTCGTTATATATTTTATCGTTATTTGTGTTAAATAAAGGGGTTCTTAAATATTTTGAATATCGATTTGGCTTGGAATTCAACCCGAGATATTTTATCTTAGTAATATATGTAATTCTAGTCGTATATGGCCAATTTCAATAGTTTAATATTATTATATTGAGGTACTTTAAAATTGGTTTATTTTAATGTAAACTGGACCCCTTAAAAGGGATATTTTTCAAACGACCTCAGTTTTCGGCGGAACAAATTTTATTGAGACCGCAACAGTAAATTATTGCTAGATTTCAAGTTGCGCGTCAATCGGGGTTATTTTGTGAGTGTGGCAAAATAAAATGCAAATTTAAAACGACCAATTGGACGTGAACGAGCGTTGTTCGAGCAAACGAACTCGGAATTCGACGAAACAAAATTCGTTAGGACCGTATCGTCAAATTATACTATGTCGTTCAGTCACGTCACGAATGGGGTTTGTATGTGAGTGCAGGAGCAAATAACAGCATTCAGAAATAGTGATAGACACGAAATAAAAATCGTCGGTCGTTGTCAGACATCACGTCAACTTAAAATAATAAAAATTCCACCTATATAAACCCCTCTAACTCATATTTTCTAGCCAATACATAATTTCCATCAATACATTTTGCAAATAAGTTCCTAATCCTAAAATCATTTATATCTCTCGATCCGGGAAGATATCGATAGGAGGTTCTGAGGGAATGTTGTAGATCGGAAGGAGGGCTACCTACAGCCAAAAGTTGGGGAGGTATCGATGAAGGTGGTGGCCGGAGTTCACGATGGACAGCGAGAAATGATTTTCATTTTTAGGGATTATGACGGAGTTTGGGTGGCCGATAGGTAAGGGATCAAAAGTGAAGTTGTAGAGGAATGGAAGAGATTCGTTTTTGCTTTGGGTCGGAGGTGCTGATATGGGCTGTGGTGGTCGGGAAGGAGAGTTGAACGAAGGTGAACAAATTGGGGTTAATTTCGAAAGTAGGGGTCGGATTTTGCTCGATTCTGGCGTCGAGGCTGTTCGTGGTGGCAAGGGGCTGAAGGTGAATGGAAGAGGGGAGTGAGGCGCCTCGATCAGAGGTGGTGGCGAACTCTACGGTGGACGGGGGCGGCGGAATTTAATCGATGAACGAAATTGGGGGTTTCGGCGAATTCAGGCGGAGGAGGGCGAGACGGGGGACGGCGTTCTGGGCGAAGGGGTTTGAGGGTGGCGCGGTTCTGGTGGGGTGACTGGTCGGAGCTCCGGTGGTCAATTTTGGCGCCGGTGATGGAAGATGGCGGGGGGTGTTTGTTCGTGAATTTCAGAAAGAAGGAAGGTCGGGTTTTTTCTTTTGGGGTGGGAGTTAACGTGTGATGCGGGGGACCGAAAACGCATGGGGAAAGTAATTTATGTGCTGACGTGGCGGGGGATTAAGGAATTAAAGGTAAATTTATTTAATTAATTAACTAATTAATCGCGTAAAATTTATGCAAACTTCGAAATGCCGTAACTTCTTCATACTTTAACGAAATTTGACGAAACAGGATCCGTTGGGATCGCAGAGACGAGCTCTAGACGATGGCGCTGACCGGAAGTCGATCTGACGCAGTTGAAATTTCAGTTAATTTAGAACGTTCGTTCAAAATAAAAAGAAACAAACATGTCCATCGTCAACCGTATTTACTGGTGAGTTAATCCTCACACTTTTCTGGACTACCATGATGTGATAAATCCATATTAAAAAACAAATCGGTTGATTGGTTGCTTTGATTGCTCATTGTTGATTTAATGGTTGTTGATAATTATATTATCGTCGTTAATTTATTTATTCTATCATGAAATGTTAGAACAATCTGTGGTGCAGAGAAGGACAGGTAGGAGGAATCAAACCGAATTCCTCAAATTTATTGTTTATTGTTTGTGGTTCATATTTTTCATACATATGAATTGACACCCCAAATCGACATCAAAACCTGTTGAATGTTGATGGTTGAATGGTTGTTGATCGTGTTGTGTTTTTAATCAATCGACAATATTGATTAAGTGATTGGCAGTGATGGTGTAAAATCCATCGTTTATGGCGTCGTTTTGCCGCTAGGCGAACCGACAAAGATTTTTGTTATAAATTTATTAAATGAAATTTTGAAGTTGCTTATACAAATTAATCAAAATAGAAATTTATAAATATATTTATATTTATAGTCTTGTTTATCAAAGAAGTTGTTTAAAGGTTTATATAAAGAATTGTAATGTCATTAATGATCGGGAAGGTAGAAAACTAATATATTGATGAGAATTTGAATAAGTGTTTATAAAATAAGTAAATGATATTTTTAAATTAATTAAACTATTAATTAATTTAAAAAGGGGGAAAGGTGAATGAATATCCGTTAGTGGTTAACTGATGGTAACAGTCGATAAAAAGAGACTATTTTAACCAAAGTATATGATTTGTTTGGTTTGATTTTAATTAATCAAATCGATAAATTTTCGAATATCATTAAACATAATGAAGATTGTTCAAAGCTAGTTAATCTTTGGTTAACTATGGTTTAAAGTGATTATCAAATTGGAATTTTGTTAATAAAGTTATTTATTATTTAATAATCCTTTAATTGGTTAACTACTCAATTTAATGGGATTAACCACTTTTTAAAAGGTTAATGTTAAAGTAGATTCTCATTTTAAATAATGATAATCAAAGCGACGGGTTCTAATGGTAAATTAAATTTAAGAAGTAAACAAATGAAAACAAGTTTGATTGCGATCTAGTAAGAGATTAAAGAAGATTTATATTCATGATTTCAAACAAGATGTGAAAAGGGGATTTGTAACCAAAAGCGAGGATATAAATAAGGTTTATTTAATTAAATAAACCGAGTATGATTAAAATAGAAATTAATAGAGGCTGGTAAATATTTACTTAAGAAATTAAGTAAAAATGGATTCTAAGGAGATTACGAATGTAAGAAATGGGTTATGAAACCACATTTAAATCAAAAGGCAAAAAGGATTTTGATGAGGCGTTTACTTAATCAAGAAAAGGGAATTTACTAGTAAAGTGATTTTTCAAATCAAAGGAAATGGTTTATCAAACCATAATAAGCGAAGAAAGGAAATGGAATATAAGGTTTTTAAGTTGTAAACCCTTATTGTCTTGCGATAAGAACGTTGCCGGTCAAGGTCTGAGAGGTAATTAAAATATCCCAACTTGAAAGGCTTTGTTATTGTCAAAAGATGATATTGGTTTGCAACGGTAGAGGATGGTGAGAATAATTTATGGAGAAAACATTGCAATATTAATTCGTAATGGATTGGAAATATAATAAGACCTTTGGGTTTAAATAAGCAGTGTATTGTTTGGGCCAGATACGAGATATGGTTATACTTATATAACGTGATTGAATATATAGCACTATTATCGAAGTAATGTAATGGTATGTTTAGGTGAGCGCATGTATTCAAAGAAATAAATCGATAAACTTTGGATTCCATTGAGATAAGAGATCAAAAACGATATTGGTTTGAAATAAAATTATATAATGGAAATATTATTATAATTTCCATAGGTACGATTGTTTTAAAGTTAATAAACCATTTATGGTTATATCATAAAGAAGTACGTCACTTGACGTTGTTAAGGTTGATAGTGAAACTACATCGATTAGTTAAGTCTGTATACATATAACGATATTTCCAATTGTAAAGGAATGGAAACGGGGTTTATGAAACTATAACGATAATTGCAAGGATAAGAGATTATGGAAAAGGTTCGACAATTAAGACGATATTTCCGAGATTAAAAGTGAATAAAGATGTTTTTATGAAATATATAAGAGTATTTCCAACCAAGGAGATAAAAGTGAAAGTTTGATAAATAAATTATTCGAAAGCGAGTAATGATTATATTTTTCAAAATAATGAAACAAAAGAGTTTTGTCGAGAATGGATTTATGAAATCGATTAATGAAGTGCTTCAATATGAACGACCTGAGCTGCCAATCTGCTTAACATCACTATTAAGATTTGATAGTTAAATAACCGACTATCAAATGAAATATTCTACCTACTTGTTGACGAGTTGTTTTCGAAGAGACCGGGATGAGAACTAGACCCAAAACCACTTCGAATCAACTGTACGTTTGCGACAAATTGGCAGGCGATGAAGATGGAGCATTGAAGACCGTATATCTTTATAAATGGAAGAACCACTTACGATCTCTGAGTCGACGTAGAGATAGATTGGGGTTCTGTCATGGTTGAAATATACGGTTTGCAAGGACTTCTCGCTACTGATCATTGGGGTGATTCCTATAAGGATGCGGTAGGAGAGTGCCTTCGGTTCATCCTGTTCCTGGATGACTTGTATAGACGAGTGTCTGACAAAGTATTTCCAGATGGTCACGTATATTGATTTCTTCAACCTTACCAAGAGTGGAAGCGGAGAAGGAAACTTCTTTAGCCAACACGTAATGTATTGTTGTAGACGTCAATTCGTGATTTCGATGGATCTGACGATGTGGCACTCAAAGTGTATGTTGACCAGATGTGTTCTAGCCTCAAGCCTCACAACCGGTAAATGACAAAAATCGGCCAGGCAGCATGGCTATGTGGGTCGCTCCCATTAGGGTGTATAATCACCTATCTAGAGAAATTCCTTTTGCTTCTTTAATCTATCGACGCTGTCCCTATTGGGAAACGGTGGTTTGAGCCCAACCGTTGGTGATATACATTCGATACACTCAAGCGAAATGAGTGGTCGGTCATGTGTGGGCCGGGTTGCAAGACGTTCTTGTTGAACCCAGTGTATTCGCCTCTAGAGATACACTATCGGCAGGTGGTCCCATACCTTGTCATAGTTGGAATCCAATTTCCAATAAGCGCCCGCGGTTTTTGATTGTATACTATATATGTAGAGCGTGAGATGCAAGCGTTTTGCTAGATTGCTATTTGTTTGTGGTTTGATAGACACTATGATAATATCAGAAAAGATATTGATTTTCAAAAACTGTTTTGGGTTATAGTAATGTAAAAACCGTCCGTGTTTATGTGTGGACTGGTCTTACTATTATCCTTTTTATTTCAAAATGGATTTCCAAAGTTAAACAAGTTGTTTGTGTTATGAATTTATCACTGATAGTATTCCAGACTGACCCGGTGAATTTTGTTTTAAATCAAATGTGCTCGGGTCAGACCGAGTATATGTACAGGTCAAGTTTCGCTTGAAATTTCTCAGAAGCTGGAAGCAGGAGGCTTCACCGCTAGTTATATAAAGTGTATTTCCGTTGTGTCTGATATATGATGTGCTCTGATGATTGGTGTATATATATATACAGTTCTTTTTGTATAAAGAGATTTGATATATTATATTTGATTCGTTCCGCTGTGAGATTCTGAAGTGTGTTCTTCTTCTTTCTTCTATTCTAACATTTCTTTCTTTCTTTTCTCACCCTCTAACTTCTTTCTATTAACAGTCAGGGGTTCGATACTTGGATTTTTGGCAAGCGATACGGGATTGTGTATCATTGTTGAAAATTCGAGCGTCGAATTTTTCCCGGGCCGTTACAGTATGTGTGTGTGTATATATATATATATATATATGTTTGGGGCATGAATCATGAAATGAAAGTTTGAGATTCCTATGCAAGTTCAAACCTTTATGTTAAAACTACATAACCTATGAAAGTACATGTGTTATACACCTATTTTCTATGCAAGTTTAGATGAAACACCTTATTCACGTATGCAAGTTCACCCCTTATGTTTAGATCTAGTTTATATTCTATGCATGTTGTGATGTTTTCTCTTTATTCCATAAGTTAGACTATTCGAGTCTGAAGTATATTTCACGTTAAACGAACGGACATAGAACGTGGGGCAATGTGATAATATTAAAAGATTTAATATTTAGAATTGGCGTAAATGCCTTAATGTGATGTTGATTGGTATAATTTTATATACCATAAATAGATGGACATAATTAAGGTGTTAATTATGGACATAGTTAATTTGTAATTGATTGACAATTTGAATAGGGAAATTAATTCAAATTGGGGGTAATTAATTATGTGTAATAATAAACTGCCTAAGACACGAGGTTAGACTCGTTTGTGGTGTAAGACTGCCCGGACTCGCCCGGCAAATCCAGCTGCCACAAATGCCAGTTTAATGTGAGGGGTCTTAAGCATAAATTAAATGCGTAATAATTGTAAAGACACGAGGTTAGGCTCGTTTGTGGTGTAAGACTGCCCGGACCCACCCGACAAATCCAGCTGCCACAAATTCCAGTCTAATGTGGGAGGTCTTTATAAGGTTACGGTCTTAATGAATTAAGAAACACTTAACCAGATAAACATGTAGTGGGACATGAGGGGATTAAGTGGGTGCCTTGGGTGGCATGTGGAATTTAGAGGGTGCCTTGGGTGGCATTTGAAATACGATTAGATGCACTTAACCAAGATTGAAACATGTAAGAAGACATGAATAAGAATGGGGTTAAATGGGGAAAAACCTTAGAGGGGACCAAGCATAGGTGGAAAGCTTGTGTCATGCATGGAGGCCCTTTTCAAACCAGTAACCCATTAAGTATCTTTGTGGGCTCGACCCAAGTCGAGGACGGGACACGCGTACTGGATTTGATTGTAAGAGGTGAAAACGGGTCAGCGGTGGCATCCAACGGGTTCATATGCGTGTGCGGGCCCGGTCTGGTAGGTAAGACGTTGTTGCATTGTGTAGATATAAGCCATTCATTTTTGGTTGTATCGGGTTGCCACTTTGGGGAGTGATACACCCCACTGTGGGGCCAGCATGGGTATCTAGAGTTAGGGAGACGATCGAATGGGGGTAGTGGGTACACCTAGTGGAGATAGGGGCAGACGACACCTATGGAGGTAGCTAGGGGTACACGAAACTACCATTAGCAGTATTAAGTTCTATAGGTGGGATCAACCTCTTCGGGTGACTAGTGGTGGTGCGGTATAGTAATTATCTTATAGTGATTAGGGGCGCCGTTAATGTTATCTTTGTTCATCTTATTTCCTTGTTTGTTTTGTCATACCCAATTGTTCACAGTCATTTCCTTATTTTCCAGCTTATGCCTTATCCTAGTTATTTTGATAATTATATTGTTAAAGTTATCGCACTCGCCAGACTTTATGTCTGACCCCCCCCCTTTTCTTTCCACCTCTTTTCTTCCTTCCCCTCCCCCCTCAGGTTCGCAAGGAGGGAATACTACAGCTTAGTGCCAATTTCTTTCAGTTGCTTGAAGAGAGTAGATGTATCGCTTGGGACTCTCTCATCTTTATGGCTTTGCTTATGCTCAGTGGGGATTTATGCATTTATGTTATTTAAGTATTTACTTCTTTATGTAATTTGAAGTTTTTGGAAAAGACTATTGATCCTGTTGTAATGGTTTTGGAGACTGCTTATGTAAACTCGTTTTGAGTTATGATGAAATGAAATAAGTTTTATCTTCCGCTGTGTTCTTTTATTTATTTATTCTTGTAATTTATCTATTCTATACAACAATAACGCTTCATGGACATTGATGCATTCCCTTTGTGAGTGACATTAATGGACATGGGGTGTTACACGTGGTATCAGAGCTATGATTACAAGAACAGATAAAATGTTTTCAAAAGTATTATTTTCCTAGAAAGTATTTTCAAAAATTTGTTTTAAAGAAGCTATTTTCAACGAAAGTTTACTTTAAAGAGCATAATCCCCGCAAGCCATACATCTCTCTTTTGCTTCCCTTGTTTTGAAACTCTTTCTTTTTCTTTTCGGCATGTCTGGAGCATCTGAGATACCAGAGGGTGTTCATGTACCCGGTTGGTTTCGTCAATATCTCAAGGCTAGGGCCGCTGCCGTGGGTCCGGCCAACGTTCCTCCTCCTCCCTGCAGCCCCAATCATTCCTCCGCGTGGAAATACTTTCTCCAAGATATGTAAAGACTTTCGTTCGATGGGTGGAAAATCTTTTAGTGGGACTGAAACGTTCATCGAAGCTAGAAATTGGTTGAAAGAAATGGAGGATCTGTTTCGCACTTTCGATTTGGATGATTGTAAGAAGGTCCAATTGGCTGCTTGGTTGATGAAGGACGAAGCTTCGTTTTGGTGGGAAGTCACTAATGGAGAGCGTCCAGTTGACACATGGCCGGATTTCAGGTGTAGGTCTAAGGCAAAGTTTCTCTCACGGGCTAAAGAGAATTTATATATGAAAAGATTTTTGGCGTTGAAGCAAGGGAATCTATCAGTGAAAGAATACGTCAACAAGTTCAATCAGTTAGCGAGATTTGGCTTGGACTTGGTGAATACACCCGAAAAGAAGGCCCTGAGATTTGTTAAGTTTTTGAACAAACCACTACATGGGTTAGCTATGACCCATATCCCTATGCGGGCCACCTTTGAGAGATTAATTGATATGGCGCTTATGCATGAAGAGGAAAAGGGCGCCAATGCTAATAAGGCACCCGAGAAGAAAGGGGATCAAAAGAAACCGCAGCAGCAACAACAAAACAAGAAGGGAGGAAAGAACAATAATGGCAAAGGAAAGAAGAAGTGCTTTAATTGTGGGACACTAGGCCATCTGAGTAAAGACTGCAGGAAAAAGAAGAAGACTGGTTGTTTCCACTGTGGAGAGGCAGGTCATCTAGTTAAGGATTGCCCAAGGAAACAAGGACAAGGGCAAAAAACTTCTGGAGGACAGCTTCAGGCTCTTATGGCACCGGGGCAGGCAAGGGAGTAGGTCCAGGCTCTCGCGGTCCCACCGCTGCAAGAACGAGGTAGAAACATTTTCGTTGAGAGTTTAGTTTTTCTGTTTGATCATCCTGTCCGTACTTTATTCGATTCTGGCGCATCATATTCGTTTATCTCTACATCATTAGTTGAAACACTGCACTTAAATACTAGTCTTGTTGTGGATACCATTGTAGTCTCAAATCCTATTGGTGGGTCGGCTCATTTATCCATGGTTTGTAGGGATTTGAGATTGTCTATCTTAGGCGTTGGTTTTGAATGTTATGCTTTTGTGCTTGGTTTCATGGGCTATGGGTTGGTTCTAGGGATATTGGCTAGCTAGATATGGCGCCATCCTAGATTGTGAACGAAGGGTAGTAAAATTGTTGACTTGTAGTGGAAAGACCCTTGATATTTCTTGTAACCCTAGAGGATCGGTGATGCTTAGTTATCTTGAGTCACTTGACGCATCCAATGATGATTTACATTCTGTTCGTATAGTCCGTGAATATGTTGACGTCTTCGATGAGGTGAGGGGTCTACCCCCAAAACGTGAGATAGACTTTCGTATTTATCTTGTAGACAATGCAAAACCAGTATCTCTGCCAGTATGCCACATGGATCCTCATGAGAGGAGGGAGCTCAATAAGCAAGTAGGGGAGTTGCTTGAGAAGGGGTTCATAAGACATAGTATATCGGAGTGGGGTTCACCAGTAGTATTTGCCACGAAGGCGGATGGGTCCCTTAGACTTTGTGTGGACTATAGAGAACTTAATAAGCTTATTAAGAAGAATAGGCATCCACTACCGAGGATTGACGATCTCTTCGATCAGTTTATTGGCACCTCAGTGTATTCGCAGTTGGAATTAGCCATTGGTTTCCATCAATTGAGAGTGGCTGAGGATAGCATAGACAAGACTTCCTTTAGGACTCTGGACGGTTTCTATGAGTGGCTTGTAATGCCCTTCGGTTTGACAAATGCCCCCGCATACTTTGTTGACTTGATGAGTAAGGTGTTTAGGGAGTACCTTAATAAATTCGTGGTAGTCTTTGTGGATGACATCTTGATCTTTTCTAAGAGCGAGGAAGAGCGTGCCCTACATCTTAGGTGTAACGAGTCAGATTTTGCCCGGCCTTAATCGATCGCAAAATCGACCAAGACCGTTCAAATTCCGCCTACGTTAACTTTGGGAATACAACACATTAGAACAACAACAACAGACTTTTATAACATCAATAATAAATGTCACATCAGAGTACAGAATATCAGAGTATATTGACTAATAATTACAGCGGAAGATAATTTTACATGATTTTAATACATTGCAGCGGAAAAAAAATAACTAAGGCAGCAGAAGACTTCCAATGTTCTGGACACAGCTTTAAGCTTTAATCCAGGATCCTGCTAAAAAGATAAACCTGTAGACAAACTGCTCGACTGCCCGTGTGGAAAGAGGGCACCCGAGTTTGCAAAAAGGTGGAAACAAACAACGGGTCAGTCGTGGGACTGGTGTGAGAAATCTTACCTAATTAATCACTATTAATAGGGCAAATCCAAAGACCACGCCGCTAATGTGGAACGGGTTTACTCTAATGGATTGCCGTGCATAAAAGTGTCAGAATAAATGATAAATAAATCGTACAAAAACGTTATGGTTTTTAGAAAAATGGAATCACTATAAGACCCAGGTCCCATCACACAATGCAACACAAACCAGAGGATAGGGTTTTACCTTATAGTGATAAAACATGCTAAATACGGCAAATACGAGTTTAATATTATTATTAGTATATATTAAAACATTTCAAAGTAAATGTAGAAATCCTAGGAACAATAGTATCCCATACTACTATGCCTCCATACTAGTAATACAATCAAATTCGTAGGGTCGTATTTGGATTTTGGTTTCCATCATGAGTCAAGGCTAGGGAGGAGCTCCTACCGATTCGTGACACTCTAGCTAATGTCTCAGGATCCCCCGTAGTGAACCCTTGGAAAGCTGCAGGGCCGGTCCGCCATACGAGTTGCGGATTAGTTATTCCTGAACACCCGTTTCCCAGTCCTATAGGACCTATCATCCGAGGCGCCTCATTCCATCATCCACATAACTAAAATGTTGGGCCCTGTTAAAACCCAATCACCACTTCTAGCTAGAAAGAAACGTGCTGCTCTCCCTGCGTTCCCTTCTCCCGTTTTAGACACTGCCAGTGTGTGAGGCTCGCGAAGTCACGCTGTACACAAAGCTATGCCTAAACAGGCTATGCTTTGATCATCCCACAAGGCCTGCTTTTCAACAAAACCTTGATCATATGCATCTTAGCATGCCACATCATCACTCCATATCGTACTACCAATCCTTTGAAGAAATATATGAACGGGTGTTAAGCAAGAGAATAAATTCTCTGCCACCAAACATCCATACCTTCGACAAAAGATCAATAACATGATATTTGATAGAGTATGATGTCAGATACACAATCCATTCATTAGCTTATGCTGTGGGTCTGAGCGAAAGCCAAACCCGTGAAATCAACACCTACGTTTGGGCAATGACCATGACCTTTGAATTGGGAGCAAGTCAAGTCAAGGCCTCGATCGTTGTCCATCCGAGGGAAGATTTACGGTCTTCGTTCACCATCTTTATACTTCAATTAACCTCGTTTGATTATTTAGAATTAGAGAACTCGGACTTTCCAAATAATCCTCGTATATATATATATATATATATATATATATATATATATATATATATATATATATATATAAAATCCCTCTTACGCATTAATAATTATTTTTATTAACGATTCATTCCTGTTTTAATTATTTAAAATAATTAAATTTTTATATAACGACGCCTTAAGTCCATGGGCGACTATGGCGCTGCATTCAAACAATTTTGATTTTCACATTTCTCAGAATCTAACCATTGGATCTTAACGTAATATATATCATTGGAAAGATTTTTCCAAGACGGTCCTAACGGTTTCAGTTTCAAGAAAATCCGACGGTCAGATCTTCTTGTATAGTCATTTAAAAGTACGATTTCAAAATGCGAACTACCACGCCCTATTCGTTTAATTTTAATTATATTTATATATATATAATCATTGAATCGTAATAACGTTGTTTGATTAAAACAATGCTCTACACAACTAACGACACTCACCAAAATTTTAATTCATTTGAAAATGAAAATACTATTACCGCATCCTAACTTCATTCTTTTACTTACATTGAAAATGTAAATTTTGATACACTTAAAATCCTACCTTTAAATTACATATAAAAAATATAACTTCTAATGACAATGCAAACTCTACTCTTAATTCACGTTGTAAAAATAGATTTTTAATTACAATGCAACACTACGTCTAATTCACATTGTAAAAATATGATATTTAATTACAATGCAAACACTACATCTAATTTACATTGTAAAAATATGATTTTTAATTACAATGCAAACACTAGATCTAATTTACATTGTAAAAATATAATTTTTAATTACAATGCAAACACTACAACTAATTCACATTTTAATTACAAAGAAAAATCTAATTTTTAACATACAATATCATTCACTTTATAATTTACATATAAAAATGTAAATTTTGACATACGATGAAATTTCTATTTTAATTACAAAGAAAAATGTAATCTTTTAACATACAATACCATTCACTTTATAATTTACATATAAAAATGTAAACTTTGACATACGACGAAATTTCTATTTTAATTACAAAGAAAAATATAATCTTTTAACATACAATATCATTCACTTTATAATTTACATATAAAAATGTAAACATTGATATACGATGAAATTTCTATTTTAATTACAAAGAAAAATGTAATCTTTTAACATACAATATCATTCACTTTATAATTTACATATAAAAATGTAAACTTTGACATACGACGAAATTTCTATTTTAATTACAAAGAAAAATGTAATCTTTTAACATACAATATCATTCACTTTATAATTTACATATAAAAATGTAAATTTTGACATACGAAGAAATTTCTATTTTAATTACAAAGAAAAATGTAATCTTTTAACATACAATATCATTCACTTTATAATTTACATATAAAAATGTAAATTTTGACATACGATGAAATTTCTATTTTAATTACAAAGAAAAATGTAATCTTTTAACAAACAATATCATTCACTTTATAATTTACATATAAAAATGTAAATTTTGACATACGATGAAATTTCTATTTTAATTACAAAGAAAAATGTAATCTTTTAACATACAATATCATTCACTTTATAATTTACATATAAAAATGTAAATTTTGACATACGATGAAATTCCTATTTTAATTACAGTAAAAATAATGAAAATTTCATACGGTGAAATTCTTATTTACTTTACATTAACAAAAATGTAGACTTTACATATGGTGAAATTCCTATATATTTACATTAATAAAAATGTAAACTTTTCATATGGTGAAATTCTATATATTTACATTAATAAAAATGTAAACTTTTCATATGGTGAAATTCCTCATTATAATCACATCTAAAAATGTCATTTATACTTTATCGTTCTAATTTACATTAAATTAAAAAAAAATGTCATCTTTATTTCATCGTTCATCTTTACATTAAAATAACATATAAAAATGTCATCTTTATTTCATCGTTCATCTTTACATTAAAATAACATATAAAAATGTCATCTTTATTTCATCGTTCATCTTTACATTAAAATAACATATAAAAATGTCATCTTTATTTCATCGTTCATCTTTACATTAAAATAACATATAAAAATGTCATCTTTATTTCATCGTTCATCTTTACATTAAAATAACATATAAAAATGTCATCTTTTATACTTCTTTGCATTTACAAGGAGATGTAAATAGATGTAAATGTCAGTTTCTGATGTCAAGGTTCAATTTCAATGCATTAACATAACGATTCAACTTCAACATCATAACATACAACCAAATATAAGGTTCGACTTTGTGTGATAACATTCATGTGATGAATACATATAGATTTATAATTATCTTTCATAGCAACATAACAACATCATCAATCATATCTAAACAAAATAGATCTAAAGATTAACCATGGGATTACTACGTCACAACAAAGTAATTATTTAATTAATTAATTAATTTTGAATGAGGAAATTTCACATCTAACACTTAAAATTTCATATCTACTATCATAACATCACAAACATTCAGATCTGCAACTTATAATAACATCCATCATCGATCCATTTTTTTTGATTCTCCACTTCTCATACGCAAGAATAACAATTAAATTAATTAAATTTATTTAAAAATAAATTCTCACCTTGATTAAAATGAATAGAAAAATCCAGATAAATTCAGAAAATGGTCACACTTGATTTCAGCACTATTTGCCATCACGGCCTCGCACAATCTGAAATTTTCAGTTTGGGTTTTTTATGTGTTAATTATCAAAATTTGAACAAAATTAACTTTTAACAACTGCAGTTGCCACAGCCAGAAGCGTGGCAAATTCTGAAATGAATTTCATACCCTTTTGTTCAAAACTTTAATCTCGATTTTCAGGAGCTATAGTCGATATTTTTAGGAACCGATTGCTGGAGGTCGAAGGGGGAGGAGAGGCGCCTGAACGCCGGGAAGGGGGGAGGTTGCGCGCGCCTCAGGTGGCGGTGGGAGGGCTCGAACGGCGGCGGCTTTATGGGGTCGGGGCTGCGGCTACAGGTCTTGAGACGGGGAGAAATGGGTATGGAATCGAAGAGCTCTGAAATCTCTTCGAAACGTGACAAACGGCGAAAGTTTTCATTGAGAATTGAGGGAGAAATCAGGGTTTGAAGATTTGAGAAGTGGTGGGTTTCGGTGGCAGCTGAACACGATGGGAGAAGATGAATGAATAGTGTTTTTATAATAAAATAATAGTATTAAATAATTAATTAGCCCAATAAAGGTCCGTTTGGCCACTAACTCGGAATTTGGCCTGCTTACTGTCGTTCTTAAGGTTTTGACGCCTTCTGAACGCAATAGCGCTATTGCCGAAGTCCAATTCTGAAGTTAAAAGCATGTTTCTTTTATTTTCAAATTAATTCTTTTATTTTTAATACGAACGTACTTTCTAATTTTACTGGGGTCACATACGAAGTCAGAAAAATCCAGAAAAATTATTTTTGGCTTTCTTTTGACAACACGATCCCAAAAAAATTTATTTTGTCGAATTCTGAAATTGTTTGAAAAATGGCTATTTTTCAGTCAATTAATTTTGACCAAAATTGACAAAACACAGTTTCTTTTGCCACGCTCACATACTAGCTTCAAAAATCATGAAATTTGAAACCTAGCAGTAATTTTTCATCCCGGATCCAACAAAAGTGGTTTCGTCGAATTCCGAGGTCGTATGCAAAATGTCAATTTTCAAGGGCGATATATTTAATACTAAAAATACATTTTTAAACAAATAATTTTCGAAACTCAAAATATATAAGTGTTTACTATTTCTCAATGCAGAAACATCATTTCGAACTCAGTGGAAGTGGTTTCGAGTCGAAATTCCTTCATATGTGAAAAGTAGCCTTTCGGGCCATATATAATATATATATATATATATATATATATATATATATATATATATATATAAATTCTACAGCGACCTTTCTAAAAATTGAATTGGCCATAACTTTTGATTTCCGCTATGAAATTTCAATTTTTCGGATTCGTTGGAAAGATATTTTTAAATAGATTCTAATATTTTTGGTTTCACTAAAATCCGCTAAAATTTGCGTCCTGTACGATCAGTCAAATTCCAAGTTTGACTTTTCAAACTACTGCGCTATTTCTAACTCTTTTTATAATTAGAATTGAATTATTCATTCTAACTTCGATTTAAATCAATTTTCAATCATTTTTATTTTAAATAAATTATTTTAAATATCGAAAACTCATTAAAATCACTTAAAATAAATTTTTAAATTGGTTCCCAAAAATCAGGGTTGTTACGGTCTCCCCCACTTAAAAACTTTTCGCCCTCGAAAAGGAACGATGCTAAAAGTGTTTAATTATCCTACTCAATTGGTTTACATAATTTTATTAGTTGATTAACTTTTTAAAATATATAACTTCTATATATATTCAAAATTCATATTTTCTAAAATAGATTATAATTACAAATACGTATATTATAGGCGTGCTACTCTCAACTCATTCTAGGGCATTACTAACCCCATCTCTAATGAGTTTTCTCATTCTAGGATGCTGCTGATCCTATCTCTAATGAGTATTCTTATTGGATATTACTAATCCAATCTCTGATGAGTCTTTTGTTCAGTTCAAATAAGTTTCATCCCAAAGATTTGAGCTAACCAAAGCTCTGATACCAACTGTAACTAGGAATGGCAATGGGGCGGGTTTCTTGTGCCCCAGACCCGACCCGAACTTTTTAAACCCCGCCCCGGACCCGCCCCGTAGACTCGGTGCGGGTCTGGAATTTCGCCCCGTACCCGAAACCCGTACGGGTCAGGGTAGACCCGACCCGCCCCATGACCCGGTAATATTGTATTCTAATGTACACAAATTTATATACTTATATTTTTCATCATTAAATGATAAATTATATACATATTACAATGTTTTCACAATGATAAGAGAATACAATAAAATGAGTTGTAAGATAATAGTTCAAAATGTATGCATTTTTTATTGTATGATTATCATCAATGTAACTTAATACAATAGTTTGTTGATTGAAAGAATATAATATTCAAGTTATAATCATCTATACATAAGAAGATTAACAAGTAATCATTATAGTTATAAAGTGTTTTAATGATGTTTCAATCATGCGGGTCGGGTTGAGGCGGGTTAGCCGTGCCCCAGACCCGACCCTAGACCCGGACCTCCAAAAGCGGGTCGCGGGTCTACCCGCCCCGAAGACCCTATGGGGCGGGTCTAAATGGGTCAAAACAGGGGCGGGTCAAGCGGGTTTGGACCCTAGACCCGCCCCATTGCCATCCCTAACTGTAACGAGTCGGATTTTGCCCGGCCTTAATCGATCGCAAAATCGACCAAGACCGTTCAAATTCTGCCTACGTTAACTTTGGGAATACAACACATCAGAGCAACAACAGCAGACTTTTATAACATCAATAATAAATATCACATCAGAGTACAGAATATCAAAGTATATTGACTAATAATTACAGCAGAAGATAATTTTACATGATTTTAATACATTGCAGCGGAAACAAAATAACTAAGGCAGCGGAAGACTTCCAATGTTCTGGACACAGCTTTAAGCTTCAATCCAGGATCCTGCTAAAGAGATAAACCTGTAGACAAACTGCTCGACTGCCCGTGTGGAAAGAGGGCACCCGAGTTTACAAAAAGGGGGAAATAAACAACGGGTCAGTCGTGGGACTAGTGTGAGAATTCTTACCTAATTAATCACTATTAATAGGGCAAATCCAAAGACCATGCCGCTAATGCGGAACGGGTTTACTCTAATGGATTGTCGTGCATAAAAGTGTCAGAATAAATGATAAATAAATCGTACAACAACGTTATGCTTTTTAGAAAAATGGAATCACCATAAGACCCAGGTCCCATCACACAATGCAACACAAACCAGAGGATAGGGTTTTACCTTATAGTGATTAAACATGTTAAATACGGCAAATACGAGTTTAATATTATTATTATTATATATTAAAACATTTCAAAGTAAATGTAGAAATCCTAGGAAGAAAAGTATCCCATACTACTATGCCTCCATACTAGTAATACAATCAAATTCGTAGGGTCGTATTTGGATTTTGGTTTCCATCATGAGTCAAGGCTAGGGAGGAGCTCCTACCGATTCGAGACACTCAAGCTACTGTCTCAGGATCCCCCGCAGTGAACCCTTGGAAAGCTGCAGGGCCGGTACGCAATACGAGTTGCGGATTAGTTATTCCTACACACCCGTTTCCTAGTCCTATAGGACCTATCATCTGAGGCGCCTCATTCCATCATCCACATAAGTAAAATGTTGGGCCCTGTTAAAACCCAATCACCACTTCTAGCTAGAAAGAAACGTGCTGCTCTCCCTGCGTCCCCTTCTCCCGTTTTAGACTCTGCCAGTGTGTGAGGCTCGCGAAGTCACGCTGTACACAAAGCTATGCCTAAACAGGCTATGCTTTGATCATCCCACAAGGCCTACTTTTCAACAAAAACTTGATCCTATGCATCTTAGCATGCCACATCATCACTCCATATCGTACTTCCAATCCTTTTAAGAAATATATGAACAGGTGTTAGGAAAGAGAATAAATTCTTCACCACCAAACATCCGTACCTTCGACAAAAGATCAATAACATGATATTTGATAGAGTATGATGTCAGACACACAATCCATTCATTAGCTTATGCTCTGGGTCTGAGCGAAAGCCAAACCCGTGAAATCAACACGTACGTTTGGGCAATGACCATGACCTTTGAATTGGGAGCAAGTCAAATCAAGGCCTCGATCGTTGTCCATCCAAGGAAGATTTACGGTCTTCGTTCACCATCTTTATACTTCAATTAACGTCGTTTGATTATTGAGAATGAGAGAACTCTGACTTTCCAAATAATCCTCGTATATATATATATATATATATATATATATATATATTTAAAATCCTTCTTACACATTAATAATTATTTTTATTAAAGATTCATTCCTGTTTTAATTATTTAAAATAATTAAATTTTTATATAACGACGCCTTACGCCCATGGGCGACTATGGCGCTGCATTCAAACAATTTTGATTTTCACATTTCTCAGAATCCAACCGTTGGATCTTAACGTAATATATATCGTTGGAAAGATTTTTCCAAGACGGTCCTAACGGTTTCAGTTTCAAGAAAATCCGACGGTCGGATCTTCTTGTATAGTCGTTTAAAAGTACGATTTCAAAACGCGAACTACCACGCCCTATTTGTTTAATTTTAATTATATATATAATCGTTAAATCGAAATAACGTCGTTTGATTAAAACAATGCTCTACACAACTACCGACACTCACCAAATTTTTAATTCATTTGAAAATGAAAATACTATTACCGCATCCTAACTTCATTCTTTTACTTACATTGAAAATGTAAATTTTGATACACTTAAAATCCTACCTTTAAATTACATATAAAAAATATAACTTCTAATGACAATGCAAACTCTACTCTTAATTCATATTGTAAAAACATGATTTTTAATTACAATGCAACACTACGTCTAATTCACATTGTAAAAATATGATTTTTAATTACAATGCAAACACTACATCTAATTTACATTGTAAAAGTATGATTTTTAATTACAATGCAAACACTACTTCTAATTTACATTGTAAAAATATAATTTTTAATTACAATGCAAACACTACAACTAATTCACATTTTAAGTACAAAGAAAAATGTAATTTTTAACATACAATATCATTCACTTTATAATTTACATATAAAATTGTAAATTATGACATACGATGAAATTTCTATTTTACTTACAAAGAAAAATGTAATCTTTTAACATACAATATCATTCACTTTATAATTTACATATAAAAATGTAAACTTTGACATACGACGAAATTTCTATTTTAATTACAAAGAAAAATGTAATCTTTTAACATACAATATCATTCACTTTATAATTTACATATAAAAATGTAAACTTTGACAAACGACGAAATTTCTATTTTAATTACAAAGAAAAATGTAATCTTTTAACATACAATATCATTCACTTTATAATTTACATATAAAAATGTAAACTTTGACATACGACGAAATTTCTATTTTAATTACAAAGATAAATGTAATCTTTTAACATACAATATCATTCAATTTATAATTTACATATAAAAATGTAAATTTTGACATACGACAAAATTTCTATTTTAATTACAAAGAAAAATGTAATCTTTTAACATACAATATCATTCACTTTATAATTTACATAAAAAAATGTAAATTTTGACATACGATGAAATTTCTATTTTAATTACAAAGAAAAATGTAATCTTTTAACATACAATATCATTCACTTTATAATTTACATATAAAAATGTAAATTTTGACATACGATGAAATTTCTATTTTAATTACAAAGAAAAATGTAATCTTTTAACATACAATATCATTCACTTTATAATTTACATATAAAAATGTAAATTTTGACATACGATGAAATTCCTATTTTAGTTACAGTAAAAATAATGAAAATTTCATACGGTGAAATTCTTATTTACTTTACATTAACAAAAATGTAGACTTTACATATGGTGAAATTCCTATATATTTACATTAATAAAAATGTAAACTTTTCATATGGTGAAATTCTATATATTTACATTAATAAAAATGTAAACATTTCATATGGTGAAATTCTATATATTTACATTAATAAAAATGTAAACTTTTCATATGGTGAAGTTCCTCATTATAATCACATCTAAAAATGTCATTTATACTTTATCGTTCTAATTTACATTAAATTAAAAAAAAATGTCATCTTTATTTCATCGTTCATCTTTACATTAAAATAACATATAAAAATGTCATCTTTATTTCATCGTTCATCTTTACATTAAAATAACATATAAAAATGTCATCTTTATTTCATCGTTCATCTTTACATTAAAATAACATATAAAAATGTCATCTTTTATACTTCTTTGCATTTACAAGGAGATGTAAATAGATGTAAATGTCAGTTTCTAATGTCAAGGTTCAATTTCAATGCATTAACATAACGGTTCAACTTCAACATCATAACATACAACAAAATATAAGGTTCGACTTTGTGTTATAACATTTATGTGATGAATACATATAGATTTATAATTATCTATCATAGCAACATAACAACATCATCAATCATATCTAAACAAAATAGATCTGAAGATTAACCATGGGATTACTGCGTCACAACAAAGTAATTTTTTAATTAATTAATTTTGAATGAGGAAATTTCACATCTAACACTTAAAATTTCAGATCTACTATCATAACATCGCAAACATTCAGATCTGCAACTTATATTAACATCCATCATCGATCCATTTATTTTTGATTCTCAACTTCTCATACGCAAGAATAACAATTAAATTAATTAAATTTATTTAAAAATAAATTCTCACCTTGATTAAAGCGAATAGAAAAATCCAGATAAATTCAGAAAATGGTCGCACTTGATTTCAGCAACCACTATTTGCCATCACGGTCTCGCACAATCTGAAATTTTTCAGTTTGGGTTTCTTATGTTTTAATTATCAAAATTTGAACAAAATTAACTTTTTACAACTGCAGTTGCCACAGCCAGAAGCGTGGCAAATTCTGAAATGAATTTCATACCCTTTTGTTCAAAACTTTAATCTCGATTTTCAGGAGCTATAGTCGATGTTTTCAGGAACCTATTGCTGGAGGTCGAAGGGGGAGGAGAGGCGCCTAAACGCCGAGAAGGGGGGAGGTTGCGCGCGCCTCAGGTGGCGTCGGGAGGGCTCGAACGACGGCGGCTTTACGGGGTCGGGGCGGCGGCTACAGGTCTTGAGACGGGATGAAATGGGTATGGAATCGAAGAGCTCTGAAATCTCTTCGAAACGTGACAAACGGCGAAGGTTTTTGTTGAGAATTGAGGGAGAAATCAGGGTTTGAAGATTTGAGAAGTGGTGGGTTTCAGTGGCGGCTGAACACGATGGGAGAAGATGAATGAATAGTGATTTTATAATAAAATAATAGTATTAAATAATTAATTAGCCCAATAAATGTCCGTTTGGCCACTAACTCGGAATTTGGCCTGCTTACTGTCGTTCTTAAGGTTTTGACGCCTTCTGAACGCAACAGCGCTATTGCCGAAGTCCAATTCTGAAGTTAAAAGCATGTTTCTTTTATTTTCAAATTAATTCTTTTATTTTTAATACGAACGTAATTTCTAATTTTATTAGGGTCACATACGAAGTCAGAAAAATCCAGAAAAATTATTTTTGGCTTTCTTATGACAATACGATCCCAACAAAATTTATTTCGTTGAATTCTGAGACTGTTTGAAAAATGGCTATTTTTTAGTCAATTAATTTTGACCGAAATTGACAAAACACAGTTTCTTTTGCCACGCTCACATACTAGCTTCAAAAATAATGAAATTTGAAACCTAGCAATAATTTTTCATCCCGAATCCAAAAAAAATGGTTTCGTCGAATTCCGAGGTCGTATGCAAAATGTCGATTTTCAAGGGCGATATATTTAATACTAAAAATACATTTTTAAACAAATAATTTTCGAAACTCAAAATATATAAGTGTTTACTGTTTTCAATGCAGAAACATCATTTCGAACTCAGTGGAAGTAATTTCGAGTCGAAATTCCTTCATATGTGAAAAGTAGCCTTTCGGGCCTTATATAATATATATATATAAAAAAATTCTACAGCGACCTTTTTAAAAATTGAATTGGCCATAACTTTTGATTTCCGCTATGAAATTTCAATTTTTCAGATTCTTTGGAAAGATATGTTTAAATAGATTCTAATATTTTTGGTTTCACTAAAATCCGCTAAATTTTGCGTTATGTACGATCAGTCAAAGTTCAAGTTTGACTTTTCAAACTACCGCGCTATTTCTAACTCTTTTTATAATTAGAATTGAATTATTCATTCTAACTTCGATTTAAATCAATTTTCAATCATTTTTATTTTAAATAAATTATTTTAAATATCGAAAACTCATTAAAATCACTTAAAATAAATTTTTAAATTGGCCCCAAAAAATCAGGGTTGTTACATTAGGGAAGTGTTGGAGACTCTTCGAGCGCATAACCTTAAAGCTAAATTTTCTAAATGTCACTTTTGGAGGAAGGAAGTGTGATTCTTAGGGCACGTGGTTTCCAAAGAAGGTATAGCTATGGATCCCGCGAAGGTGGTGGCCATCCAAGATTGGAAGGTCCCTAAAAATGCTACCGAGGTTAGGAGTTTCTTGGGGTTGGCAGGCTACTATACAAAGTTTATCAAGGATTTCGCAAAGATATCAGCCCCATTGACACAATTGACGAATAAGAACCTAGTTTTCACGTGGGACGTAGATTGTGACGATGTGTTCCAATGTTTAAAGAGTGATTTGACTACAACCCCAGTCTTAGTGTTGCCAGATGGGAGTAAGCATTTACCGTGTATACTGATGCTTGTGGGACAGGACTAGGCGCAGTCTTAATGTAAGAGGGGAGGGTAATAGCCTATGGAGGAAGGCAGCTGAGAGTGCATGAGAGAAATTACCCTACACGTGACCTAGAGTTGGCCACTATTGTTTTCGCGCTTAAGTCCTGGCGCCATTATCTTCTTGGCGAGAAATTCGAATTGTTCACAGACCAAAAATCGCTAAAATACTTGTTCTCTCAGAAGGACTTGAACTTAAGGTAGCAAAGGTGGATGGAATTCTTAGCGTCCTACGACTTCGAGATTGCATATACCCCTGGCAAGAGTAACGTGGTGGCAGACGCCTTAAGTAGGAAAAGGTTGTCCTTGAGTCCGTTGTTTGTTAAGCGGCAAAGCTTAGAGTTCATCTCTACATTTGACTTTATACCTTCCATTGACTTTGAACCCGGTTTGCTAGCATCCTTAGAGGTCAGACCTACGCTTTTGGGACGGATTGGTGAGGCACAGCGAGATGACCCACAGTTGGTTGAGTTAGTAGAGAAGCTCATAAGGGGGAGTCATCGATCCATCTCAGTAGGTATACCCTAGATGATAAGGGTTGGTTACGTAGGGACGGTAGACTTTGTGTCCCACGAGACGAGAACTTGAGGAAGACCATTCTTGATGATGCACATCGTTCGAAGATGACCATTCATCTCGGCGTGGACAAGATGTACATGGACATAAGACGAGTTTACTTTTGGGCTAGTATGAAGAAGGACGTGGCCGAGTTTGTCGCTACATGCTTGGTGTGCCAACAAGTAAAAGCAGAGCAAAGGAAGCCCGGTGGGTTGCTTCACCCATTGGAGGTCCCACAATGGAAGTGGGAGAGTGTCTCGATAGACTTTGTTGATGGGTTACCGAGATCGAGGAAGGGTAATACAGGGATTTTGGTCATGGTAGACAGACTTACTAAGATGGCCCATTTCATTCCCGTGAAGAGTAAGAGGACTGCTCCATGGTTAGCCTCCGTATACATTCGAGAGGTAGTTCGTTTGCACGGTGTTCCTTCTAGCATAGTGAGCGATCACAATCCTATCTTTACTAGCGAGTTTTGGAATAGCTTGCAAGAGGCGGTAGAGACTCAGTTATGTTTGAGCACCGCATATCATCCTCAGACGGACGGCCACACCGAGAGGGTAAATCGTATTCTAGAGGACCTTTTGAGGCTATGTGTTTTAGACTTCGGAGGTACATGGGAGGAGCATCTTCCTTTGGTGGAGTTCGCGTATAATAATAGTTTTCAGTGTAGCATTGGCATGGCACCTTTCGAGGCTCTTTATGGAAGGCATTGTCGTTCACCTACATGTTGGTGGGAATCTACGGATAAGATCTTACTTAGGCCCGATATGATTAGAGAGACTACGGAAAAGATCGATTTGATTCAAAGGAGGATGAAGACGGCGCAAGATAGCCAGAAATCATATGCGGACAAGAGGAGGACAGATCTTGAATTTGATATTGGGGACATGGTCTTTATCAAGGTGTCTCCATTACGGAATGTTGTTCGCTTTGGGTCCGTTGGGAAGTTAGCACCAAGGTTCGTAGGGTCGTTTCCTATTAAGGAGAGGATTGGACAGATGGCGTATAGAGTGGAGTTGCCCGAGAGACTTAGTGGTGTACACGACGTATTCCATGTATCACATTTGAGGAAGTGCTTGCATGAGACCGCGGAAGTGGTAGAGTCGAGCTTGCTTAGAGAGGTGGAGATAGAGTGTGACGCGACGATTCGACGAGCTTCTACATGCATTCTTGGGTCGGAGATTAAGAAGTTGAGGAATCGAGAGGTCAAGCTAGTCAAAGCGCAATGGGGAGATGATGAGAGCAATGCTACTTGGGAGACGGAAGAGAAGATGCATTCATTGTACCCTTTTCTTTTCGAGGGTATGTCTTTTAATTTCTCCTTTATCGCTTAGCTTGTACTTATTCTATCTTTAGTATGTCCTCTCGCTAGTATCTTTAACCTTTAGATAGAGTAGTTCTATGGTTGAAACATGTGTTTGAGACATGTTATGCATGGTGGATGCATGAGGATGCAAGTGTTTTCTAGTGGTTGCTCGTGGATGCATATACACACACTTTAGGCACTAGATCAGCTCAGTAACTTTCATATTGCATATTGCATATAAATGGATGTATTTAGTAAAATGAATGTACATTGAATGTGTGTATCATATGGATGTTGCATTTAGATGAATGGTTGTGCACACATGTAGTAATGATATGTATAGGATTCTTTGCATACATGATGGATACATAGCACTATCATTATTTGCATAAAGGAGGTCGATTGAATCAGTAGACCGCCTGTTTTTGCATTAGTACATGAACATATACACACACTATGCATATGTTCATGAAAAACATTAGAAATCTTTTAAGAACCATGGTTGCTTGTGGTTGATGGTTGAGTAGATGGATGGTAGGATACGTTCTTCTTGACTTAGAGATTTTGAGGGCGAAATCCTTTAAGTAGGGGAAAATGTAACACCCCATATTTCTGTTAACACTAAAGTAATGAATTAAAGAATATTTAATTTTAAATGTGAGAACTAAGAAAAACGGGTTGCGCCATTGTGTTTGTCTCGGAATTCTGGTTGAGATAGAGTCCGAGTTTGCGTGAATTGGACTTCGTATGAAGAAGTTATGGCGATCGGAAGTTTCAGAAAAATTCAAACAGATTTCAGAAATTCAAATTCGGACTCAAATTGGGCTAGGCGGGAAAATTCCCGCTAGAGGCCAGGTCGACCAGGGGGTTGGCCTACCCACACAGGTCGACTAGGGGATCGGCCTGGGGGTCTATCAGCCACCCCCCCCCCCCCCCCGAGGCAGATTTGTTTGATGATGATTTTCTGACTCTTAGCTGAGTCATTAGGGCTGACTTGTGACCCTATCTTGACTGAATGGCTATGGTTTATTCTAGGTTGATCGGATGGCTAAAATTAATCCTAAATTCTATATAAACACATGTAGACTCAAACCCTAAAATCAAATAAAAATTTAGAACCATGGCCTCCATGCTGTCACCTTGCAACCTAGAGTAGCCGCCACCAATTAGAGAGGAAGAAAAGCTAATCAATTCAATTCTATTCCACTCAAAATCTAAACAACGAATTTTTCTTCTTCAAAGAAGAGCTAAATCAATTTCAAAACTCATATTTTCAAAACTTAAGACCTTCTTTGAGTTGTGAGTTCGATTTCTGTAATAAGATAATTAACAATTTAATTAGGTTGAGTTATGATTTGGGTTATATGGTTATGTTGTGAATCATTGAGCATTATATCATTATCTATGTTGTAAATCTATGATGTTATTATCTATGTTTTAAAGCTGTGATGTTATTATCTATGTAGCAAATCTATGTTAATTGTTGGCTTATGTACAATTAATTCAAAATGATGCTTCATATGCTAGTTTGGGTATGTTTGTGGAACAAATTCATCTGTTAAATCATATGTATGTATGCAAGTTTAGATGTTAATTTAGATATGAATCATATGCAAGTTAGTGAGAATCATATACCACCTTACATGTTTCATGACATCTATTTTATGTGTAAGATTAGATCTAAAGTTTAGGCTATGACATGTATGAGTTAGATCCAAGTTTATATCATAATTTATGTTGCATAAATCACATATGTAAGTATATATATATATATATATATATATATATATATATATATATATATATATATATGTTTGGGGCATGAATCATGAAATGAAAGTTTGAGATTCCTATGCAAGTTCAAACCTTTATGTGAAAACTACATAAGCTATGAAAGTACATGTGTCATACACCTATTGTCTATGCAAGTTTAGATGAAACACCTTATTCACACATGCAAGTTCACCCCTTATGTTTAGATCTAGTTTATATTCTATGCATGTTGTGATGTTTTCTCTTTATTCCATAAGTTAGACTATTCGAGTCTAACGTATATTTCACGTTAAACGAACGAACATACAACGTGGGGCAATGGGATAATATTAAAAGATTTAATATTTAGAATTGGCATAAATGCCTTAATGTGATGTTGATTGGTATAATTTTATATACCATAAATAGATGGACATAATTATGGTGTTAATTATGGACATAGTTAAATTTGTAATTGATTGACAATTTGAATAGAGGAATTAATTCAAATTGGGGGTAATTAATTATGTGTAATAATAAACCGCCTAAGACACAAGGTTAGACTCGTTTGTAGTGTAAGACTGCCCGGACCTGCCCGGCAAATCCAGCTGCCACAAATGCCAGTCTAATGTGAGGGGTCTTGTAATGACCCGCATTTGGCAGAGGTATTATAATTAATTTATTTAATTATTTATATAGTGATTAGAGGATTTAATGGTCATGGAATTAAATAATGGTGAATATTTAATTAAAATAATAAATTTAATAATATATTAAATTCTGAAATAATCAGAATTGGCTGAAATGGCGATATGGTGTGAACTGGATCATCTGTGATATTTAATTCAGCTTGGAATTTAATTTGAATAACGAATATATTATATAAACGACAGTTTGAACGTAGAGTTATAATATAATTAAAATCAAGCTTGAAATGGCGTTGTAGTTCGTAAATTGGCGATTCGAACTTCAACTGAATATACAAAGTTCGTTTTAAATCGGATTTCTGTGAAACAAGAAACGTGTGGAGCTGGTGGAGTATATCTTTCTAGTGGAAGAGGAAAATTGGGATTTCATCGTATAGATTTTGATTTATGTCCAAATCAAATTTTAAAATAGTCGCTATGGAATCATTTATCGACCGTATCGATTTATTCGATATAACTAGAGATCGGGTGGGAATTTAGACAAGGTTCTTTTGAGACATAATGATAATTTAATTTTTAGGATTTTTCTGAAATTTTTAATTAATTTAATAAACGACTTTTTATTAGAAGTATTTCGCACCCTGAAATCAACATTTTGAAGTTTCAAAATATGAGTCCAACTACCAGTATTATTATATTTTTGGAATTGTGAGGTATTGCTCGACACGGTCGTATTTTCATTTCTGTCTTTGGTAATACGGGTGTAAACAAAAATGGTTGATTTTAAATGAATATAAATGGCCCAAAACTTCTCTGCCTAAACCTAATATATGCAGTCAAAATATAACCTACATGGCTTAATGGTGCCCTCGAACTATTTCCATGGACAAAAGAAATACAGCAACCCATATTTTTCCCTTATAAAAAGCTAGCAAACCTAGAAAAGCAGTCAACACAAATTCTCATAGTCAAACAAACTTCTGCCTACACACAATTTCTGCGATCAAAAAAATGCCGAACAATACTCCTCCTAAAAGTTGCACAAACCATCCATTTATCCTTGAAACTCTGAACTACAAGGATGACAAACTAGGGGAGAGCTAGAAAGGGGATGGTGGTGATCATCCACCATGACCAACGCTGACCAGAAAATGGTCACGAAGATGTCGCAGATCGGAAGCTCATGCAGGCGGAAGGCTGGGCTGGAGGAGTCAGCACTTGGGGGCGGAGACCGAGGATGCGAAGGCGGATGAGGCAGCAACCTCCGATCAAGCTCCGATCGCCGGAGTTTGGTGCGACGGTGGGAATTTGATCGGCAGTGGGGTTGTTTTCTTTTTGCGATGTTGGAGGCAAGTAGCTACATGAGGACGCAGTGAGCATTGAGAAGAAGGAAGTGACATGCGAGTTCCTTGCGGTGTATTCGGGTAGATGGAGAAAACGACGAGGTGTTCGAATATGGTTTTGGACTGATGAATGGTGGTGAAAGGATGGAAGGAAGTGGGAGTAAGATTTGGGGAAAAATGTCGGGTTTGGATATGCATGATTTTTGAGTTCGATACAGGTAGAAGACGGGGAAGAAGAGTGGTGCACGGTATGGGCTTTAGTGGGGTAGATGGGCCGATGTTTTTCGGTAAGCCCAATGGAAATTCATTTAAATTAGTTTAAATTCAATTATAAAATGTATACAAACTTGTATAGTGAATATCTTTTCCATACGATATCGAAATTCAGCAAAACAAGATCCGATGGGTTCGTATGGACGACGACTACCAAATAAGACTGACCGGGAGTGGATTGGTGCTCGTTCGAATTTATGGCGAAATAAATTGTTTGATTCAAATCAAACAACAGTTTATCGTTATTAACGATGATCGTCCAATGTGAGTAAATCTCACTAACTCTGAACAGTTTATAATTTCATGTTGTATTTTTAGAACTGTTAGATATTGGTTGATTGACTGTATGTTGACTGTTTGATTGAACTGCTAGTCAGTTAGTTGAATTTCTATATCGATTCTGTTTAACAGAATATATCATATAGAACTGAAAGTGATGTTATCTATATTGTTTAACATCTGTGATGCAGGGAAACAGGTTGGAGGAATCCAACTGGATTCCTCAACATTTATTTTACTGTTTTCATATATTGTGATATATGATGTGTTATATAATCTGTTAGGGATTATGGGTGTTGGAATGATGTTGATCATTTTTATTCGATATTTTAAAAATCATAAAAGACCCTGGGATATAAAAAGAATTATTTCAATGTATATTGAAATAAAGGGATTTTATAAAATCAACAGATTTTATAAAAGGAAATATTTCGAAAATAAATAAAAGGGAAAAATGTTTTTTAAAACGAATAGAGTTTTATAAAAAGGAAGTCATTTGTAAAGTGAAGAACTGTTATTAAAAGTAAATCTTTATAAATGAATAGTTTATTCGAATAGAATAAAAGGAGTTAATCGATGTTAGTTAATCGATTAGAGAATAAAGTTAAAAGGAGTTAATCGATGTTAGTTAATCGATTAGAGGATAAAGTTAAAAGGAGCTAATCAATGTTAGTTTAGTCGATTAGAGTTAAAGTGAAAGGGAACTAATCGATGTTAGTTTAGTCGATTAGAGTTAAAGTGGAAGGGAACTAATCGATGTTAGTTTAATCGATTAGAGTTAAAGTGAAAGGAACTAATCGATGTTAGTTTAATCGATTAGGGTTAAAGAAAAAGGAGTTAATCGAACATAGTTTATTCGAAGAAAGAAAAAGGAGTTAATCGAACATAGTTTATTCGAAGAAAGAAAAAGGAGTTAATCGAATATAGTTTATTCGAAGAAAGTAAAAGGAGTTAATCGAATATAGTTTATTCGAATAGAAAGTAAAATGAGTTAATCGAATATAGTTATTCGAATAGAAAGCAAATGAGTTAATCGAATATAGTTTATTCGAAGGAGGGTTAAGTAAGGAAGTTAGTAAAAGGAATATAAAGTGAACTTTGCCTATTTCAAAGTTAGAAATGTTGTTCAGTTAAGGTCTGAGAGGTAGTTCTACCCCAACTTGATTGGCTTCATTTTAACTAAGGAATAGTTAAGGTTCGGCAGTAAAGGAAATGGTTTGAGTTGGCATAGCGATGTTTGTTTAAACATCTGTCTAAGTCCAATGAAGAAGCTTTGGAAATGTTTTCCAAATAAGAAACCAGGAATGTTTTCTAATAAAGAAAACAAGAAATGGAAATGTTTTCCATTGTTAATAACGTATATTTTCCAAATTTAGAAAATAAGAAATATTGAATATAGGGAAACAGGAGATAAGTAAATTAATGAACTAAGGAGATGAATGTTAAATGATGTTTGATCGATATAATTTCCATTTGGAAATAATATCGTTGTTTGCACACTTGTTTTTATTCGATAGTTAAATCACAGACTATCGATGTTTTGACCATTTTAACGTTGTTAATATGGAGAGACCGGTTGGATTATTATCCAAAGAAACACTCTGTATTGGCATAAGCGTTGCGAATTATATATGCCAAAGGAAATTGAAGACGGAGTTATGCAAGGGCTATCCTGTTTGCAGAGTAGTGCCTTCGGTTCATCCTGTTCCTGGATGACTTGTATGGACGGATGTCTGACAGAGTATGTCCAGACGATCACGTATATTGATTTCTCCAACCTTACCAAGAGTGGAAGCGGAGAAGGAAATTTCTTTTAGCTAACACATAATGTATGGTTGAGGACTTCAATCGGTGATTTGATGGATTTGACGATGTGGCATTCAAAGTGAATCTGGTATGATGATAAAGCGTAGCTTCTAGCCTCATCATCTGGTAAATGACAGAAATCGGGCAGGCGGCATGGCTAAGTCGGTCGCACCGAAGTAGGGTGTATAATCACCTGATCTAGAGTTTCATTTACTTCTAAAAATCTATTGTTGATGTTGTCCCATTCGGGAAACGGTTGCTGATCCCAACTGTTGGTGATATACATTCGATACACTCAAGCGAAATGAGTGGTCGGTCATGTGTGGCCGGGTTGCAAGATGTTCTTGTTGAACCCAGTGTATTCCTCTCTAGAGGTACATTAGCGAAAGGTGATTCCATACCTTGTCATAGTTGGAAATCCATTACCCAATACGTGCTTGCGGTTTTGATTGTATACTATATATGTAGAACGTGAGATGAAAGCGTTTCTGCTTGATGATTATATATACTGTGGTTGATATACATTATTATAATATCAAAAAGGTTTTTGATATAAAGATATTTTGGATTCTCATAAGGGAAAAACCCGTTCCGTTATGCGGCGTGGTCTTATGAGATATCGTATACCTGTATAACTATTTTTAAACTGTTTTACTCATACCAGTCCCATGACTGACCCGGAGTTTACTTTGTTGTTTTCCCTAAACTCTTGGGTGCCTAAATTTGTATGGGTAGTCAAGTAGTCGGGATTTACAGATACGTTGAAGAGCTAGAGCAGGAGGCTTCAGGATCATATAGCTATTATTATTCCGCTGTGTTGTAAGTGTTGTACTTTGATAATGATATGTATATGCAAGTACATATTTGTATTTCAAAGTTATGTTATGAAATATATTTATTCGTTCCGCTGTGAGATTCGTGTTACTCTGATGTTGTGTTCTTCTTCTTCTATTCTAAGTTTCTATCTTATCTTTCCTCACCCTCTAATTTCTTTCACTAATTATCAGGATTTTTCCGGTGTTTTGGTTATCGACATCGAGCTTATGTCGATAACCAAAGTCGCTAAAAATCCGGGTCGTTGCAGTTGGTATCAGAGCTTAAGTTAAGAATTACTTGGCTCTGTGGCGTGACTCGGTAGAGATAGGGTTAGTAATACCCTAGACTGAGATTGAGTGTATATATACGAGTGAACGTATTTGTTATTGATATAAAAATTTGTTTTATATTGTGGAGATTCATTGGTTGAGTCGTTTATGAGTTCTGGTCGATCAGTTTGATCCACTGTATCGGTAGGAGTTGATAAACACTCGAATACGATGGGTCGGCATGATATGTTTTGAAAAGAGGGTAAATTAAAATAAATTTACTCGAAGTATATTTTGATATATATTGGATATATTGGTTGTTATTATAATCGAGTAAGATTATAAATTAAATGGTTATGTAAATAACCAATCAGAATTCATATAAGTGAAATAAGTGAAATCAGATGAGTTAAATCTGAAATTTAAACCAGAAATGGAGTTAAAAATCTGGAGAGTTGGATAAGTGTTCGTAAATGGATTTGGATTAAAGGTAAGGAAAATTTAAGATCCTGGGAGATTTTAATATTGTTTTACAAGCAGTGTGAATTATATTTTGAAATGAATTTCAAAGTGGAAATGTTTAGAAATGGTTTTATAGTATTGAACTCACTTCGATCGCTGGAAAATAGATTCTGATGATGACAACTGCATCATCAGTATTCATTTTCGAGTTGTAAGTGACGAATTACTACCAGAGATACTGTTTTGAAATTGTTTTGGGAAAGACGAGTTGTGTTGAATTTCAAAATGGGATTTAAAATATAGAATTTGAATTTTGAAATAGATTTGAAATATTAACTTGTTTTAAAAGAAATAAAACGAGAAGTTCCTTTATAAACGAAGTTTATAAATAGTTCTTTTATAAATGAAGTTTATAAAATGAAGTGAAAAGAATTATCATTGGATAATTCAGAAATAAAATACATGTGTGAAATTGAAAGGGAAATCTATCTTCCAAAGGTAGAAATATCGATTTCAAAAGGAATTGAAATCGAGACTTATTTAAAGGAATTTGAATAAAGGAAGTTCAAACATAGAATTGAATATAGAAAATTCAAAGGGAATTTGAATGTAGAAAATTCAAAAGGGATTTGAACATAGAAATTCAAATGAGATTTGAATAAAGAAGATTTAAATAATGGAAAATTGAATATATAATTCATATAGAGTAATAATGAAATTTGAATATAAAATTCAAATAGATTGAAATGGAAAATTGAATATAGAAACTCAAATGGAGTTTGAATATATGAAACTCAATGGAAGTGATATAGAATTTGAATATAGAGATTCAAATGGCGTTTGGATATAGAAAATATAAGAGATTTCAAATATAGGATTTGAATATCGAAAGTGAAAATGAAATTTGAATAAAGCAGATTCAAATAGAAGTGAAAATGAAATTTGAATAAAGAAGATTCAAATAGAATTAAAATTGAAATTTGAATATAGAAGATTCGAAGGAAATTGAAATGAAATTCAAGTATAGAATTTGGATAAGAGAATTGAAATGAAATTTGAATTAGGAAAATTCAAATAGAGTTAAAAAGGAATTTGAATATAGGATTCAAATAGAATTCAAATGGAATTTGAATATAGCATTCAAAGAGGATTTGAGGATTTATATTCGAAATTGAATATGAAGCGTAAGTTGAAAATGGATTCAATTAGTTGATAAACAAGTTAAACCTATATTTGAACATGTATATTCAAATAAAAAGGTGAAATGGGCAAACCAGTAATTTGAAAATCACTTAACGAACTAAGTTAAAATGATTGGATTAAGTTGAAATGAATTAGAAATGTATAAATATACATGAGATATGTATGGATAAGGTATGAAGGTATATAAATAGAATGCCCGACGGAAAGGTATGTATTTAATTCATATATGAGATTTTATGCGCCGTATCGGCTAGCCGCTTGGCTTTTTCTTTTTCTTTTTGGATTGGTAAGGGCCATGGGAGGCTATGTGAAGTATCCCGATGCTCCTGGTACAAAGGAGGTTATGGCGAATTTTTCCGGGAATTTAAGGAGTTAGAATATTTTTAAGATAATTTAATCGTTAAAAATCAACGTATCGATATATATAGAAGTCGATAAGGAAACGAACTTAGAAATAGAATAGTATAAATCAAAATGGAAGACTAAGAATAAAATCTAGTCAGAATAGAAAGAGGAAGCGTATACGTGTTTAAAAGAGAATAAGTAGTTGTATGGTATTGATTATTCGATTAAGTAGTCATATCTGTTTTGACGTTATAATTGTTATTCAGTCAAGGTCTGAGAGGTAGTTATGCCCCAACTTGATTGATTTCATTATTAACAAATAAATAGTAAGATTTCAGACTCGAAGATCAATGTTGAAAAGAATTAGTTGAATATAGTATTTGGGTTGTCGTAACGATGTTTTACACAACATCTGTTTTAACCCAAATAAGTGTAAACTTGGAAATAGAATAAAGAATATTTCCTAAGTATAGAAATAAATGAGATCGAATAAGAGATAAATAAGTGGAGTATTTTCCAATTATAAATAACATATATTTTCTAAAGTTTAGAAAATAAAGGAAGGCGATATTCGGAAATGTTTTACAAATAACATAAAAGGCCAATATGGTTATTGAAATTATTTGGTTAACCAAATATTGATAAAGAAATAGAGAAGTGATTTAACTAATGGAATATTGATTATGGGCTCAGTTGAATTTCAAAAAGGAAAATTTGATTTTTGAAAAGAGTAAACTGTTTAAAAACTCCCAGGGAAGGATTGTTTAAATTAAAAACAAATTTAACGGAAATTTGTGAAAGAAAAATTTGAATTAAAGTAAAGTCAGTTAAGTGGTAACTGAAGTTGAGTTGAAATCGAATAAGATTGGATTTGTGAAATTAGAATCTGAAATGGTATTGGATTGAGGAGTTAAGGAAGGGAGAATCAAGAATTTGACTTGAGTAAAATGAGATTTGGCCTGGATATAAGCGAATGGTTGTGTGGTGGATAAAAGCAGATTAGAATTTGATTGGGATGACCCTTGTATCCGCTGAATGGATAACAGGTGGAAGGGATATAATGATATGCCGACAAAAGGTACAAGTTTATATTTCTATTGGATATAAGATTTATGAGCCGAATTGGCAAGCTGCTTGGCTGTTTGATTTTCCTTTGGGTTGGAGATGGCCCAGAGAGGCGAGTTGGAGTTTGACCGATTGAGCCGTACAAAGGAGGTGCTCGTGAATTTTTTTGAAGAGTTAAGACGTTAGAAAATTTTCAGGATTTTTGAAAATTTTCGATAATAGGAATTAATTAATAATTTAATTGAAATTAAATTGGTTCAGTTGAAACTGAAGTTAAGAAGTGAACAAATATGTTCTAACCAGTCAATAGGATCGTTCTCTACTTTTTAGCAATTTTGAGGACGAAATTATTTTAAGTGGGGAAGATTGTAATGACCCGCATTTGGCAGAGGTATTATAATTAATTTATTTAATTATTTATATAGTGATTAGAGGATTTAATGGTCATGGAATTAAATAATGGTGAATATTTAATTAAAATAATAAATTTAATAATATATTAAATTCTGAAATAATCAGAATTGGCTGAAATGGCGATATGGTGTGAACTGGATCATCTGTGATATTTAATTCAGCTTGGAATTTAATTTGAATAACGAATATATTATATAAACGACAGTTTGAACGTAGAGTTATAATATAATTAAAATCAAGCTTGAAATGGCGCTGTAGTTCGTAAATTGGCGATTCGAACTTCAACTGAATATACAAAGTTCGTTTTAAATCGGATTTCTGTGAAACAAGAAACGTGTGGAGCTAGTGGAGTATATCTTTCTAGTGGAAGAGGAAAATTGGGATTTCATCGTACAGATTTTGATTTATGTCCAAATCAAATTTTAAAATAGTCGCTATGGAATCATTTATCGACCGTATCGATTTATTCGATATAACTAGAGATCGGGTGGGAATTTAGACAAGGTTCTTTTGAGACATAACGATAATTTAATTTTTAGGATTTTTCTGAAATTTTTAATTAATTTAATAAACGACTTTTTATTTGAAGTATTTCGCACCCTGAAATCAACATTTTGAAGTTTCAAAATATGAGTCCAACTACCGGTATTATTATATTTTTGGAATTGTGAGGTATTGCTCGACACGGTCGTATTTTCATTTCTGTCTTTGGTAATACGGGTGTAAACAAAAATGGTTGATTTTAAATGAATATAAATGGCCCAAAATTTCTCTGCCTAAACCTAATATATGCAGTCAAAATATAACCTGCATGGCTTAATGGTGCCCTCGAACTATTTCCATGGACAAAAGAAATACAGCAACCCATATTTTTCCCTTATAAAAAGCTAGCAAACCTAGAAAAGCGGTCAACACAAATTCTCATAGTCAAACAAACTTCCGCCTACACACCATTTCTGCGATCAAAAAAATGCCGAACAATACTCCTCCCAAAAGTTGCACAAACCATCCATTTATCCTTGAAACTCTGAACTACAAGGATGACAAACTAGGGGAGAGCTAGAAAGGGGACGGTGGTGATCATCCACCATGACCAACGCTGACCAGAAAATGGTCACGAAGATGCCGTAGATCGGAAGCTCATGCAGGCGGAAGGCTGGGCTGGAGGAGTCAGCACTTGGGGGCGGAGACCGAGGATGCGAAGGCGGATGAGGCAGCAACCTCCGATCAAGCTCCGATCGCCGGAGTTTGGTGCGACGGTGGGAATTTGATCGGCAGTGGGGTTGTTTTCTTTTTGCGATGTTGGAGGCAAGTAGCTACATGAGGACGCAGTGAGCATTGAGAAGAAGGAAGTGACATGCGAGTTCCTTGCGGTGTATTCGGGTAGATGGAGAAAACGACGAGGTGTTCGAATATGGTTTTGGACTGATGAATGGTGGTAAAAGGATGGAAGGAAGTGGGAGTAAGATTTGGGGAAAAATGTCGGGTTTGGATATGCATGATTTTTGAGTTCGAACAGGTAGAAGACGGGGAAGAAGAGTGGTGCACGGTATGGGCTTTAGTGGGGTAGATGGGCCGATGTTTTTCGGTAAGCCCAATGGAAATTCATTTAAATTAGTTTAAATTCAATTATAAAATGTATACAAACTTGTATAGTGAATATCTTTTCCATACGATATCGAAATTCAGCAAAACAAGATCCGATGGGTTCGTACGGACGACGACTACCAAATAAGACTGACCGGGAGTGGATTGGTGCTCGTTCGAATTTATGGCGAAATAAATTGTTTGATTCAAATCAAACAACAGTTTATCGTTATTAACGATGATCGTCCAATGTGAGTAAATCTCACTAACTCTGAACAGTTTATAATTTCATGTTGTATTTTTAGAACTGTTAGATATTGGTTGATTGACTGTATGTTGACTGTTTGATTGAACTGCTAGTCAGTTAGTTGAATTTCTATATCGATTCTGTTTAACAGAATATATCATATAGAACTGATAGTGATGTTATCTATATTGTTTAACATCTGTGATGCAGGGAAACAGGTTGGAGGAATCCAACTGGATTCCTCAACATTTATTTTACTGTTTTCATATATTGTGATATATGATGTGTTATATAATCTGTTAGGGATTATGGGTGTTGGAATGATGTTGATCATTTTTATTCGATATTTTAAAAATCATAAAAGACCCTGGGATATAAAAAGAATTATTTCAATGTATATTGAAATAAAGGGATTTTATAAAATCAACAGATTTTATAAAAGGAAATATTTCGAAAATAAATAAAAGGGAAAAATGTTTTTTAAAACGAATAGAGTTTTATAAAAAGGAAGTCATTTGTAAAGTGAAGAACTGTTATTAAAAGTAAATCTTTATAAATGAATAGTTTATTCGAATAGAATAAAAGGAGTTAATCGATGTTAGTTAATCGATTAAAGAATAAAGTTAAAAGGAGTTAATCGATGTTAGTTAATCGATTAGAGGTTAAAGTTAAAAGGAGCTAATCAATGTTAGTTTAGTCGATTAGAGTTAAAGTGAAAGGGAACTAATCGATGTTAGTTTAGTCGATTAGAGTTAAAGTGGAAGGGAACTAATCGATGTTAGTTTAATCGATTAGAGTTAAAGTGAAAGGAACTAATCGATGTTAGTTTAATCGATTAGGGTTAAAGAAAAAGGAGTTAATCGAACATAGTTTATTCGAAGAAAGAAAAAGGAGTTAATCGAACATAGTTTATTCGAAGAAAGAAAAAGGAGTTAATCGAATATAGTTTATTCGAAGAAAGTAAAAGGAGTTAATCGAATATAGTTTATTCGAATAGAAAGTAAAATGAGTTAATCGAATATAGTTATTCGAATAGAAAGCAAATGAGTTAATCGAATATAGTTTATTCGAAGGAGGGTTAAGTAAGGAAGTTAGTAAAAGGAATATAAAGTGAACTTTGCCTATTTCAAAGTTAGAAATGTTGTTCAGTTAAGGTCTGAGAGGTAGTTCTACCCCAACTTGATTGGCTTCATTTTAACTAAGGAATAGTTAAGGTTCGGCAGTAAAGGAAATGGTTTGAGTTGGCATAGCGATGTTTGTTTAAACATCTGTCTAAGTCCAATGAAGAAGCTTTGGAAATGTTTTCCAAATAAGAAACCAGGAATGTTTTCTAATAAAGAAAACAAGAAATGGAAATGTTTTCCATTGTTAATAACGTATATTTTCCAAATTTAGAAAATAAGAAATATTGAATATAGGGAAACAGGAGATAAGTAAATTAATGAACTAAGGAGATGAATGTTAAATGATGTTTGATCGATATAATTTCCATTTGGAAATAATATCGTTGTTTGCACACTTGTTTTTATTCGATAGTTAAATCACAGACTATCGAAGTTTTGACCATTTTAACGTTGTTAATATGGAGAGACCGGTTGGATTATTATCCAAAGAACCACTCTGTATTGGCATAAGCGTTGCGAATTATATATGCCAAAGGAAATTGAAGACGGAGTTATGCAAGGGCTATCCTGTTTGCAGAGTAGTGCCTTCGGTTCATCCTGTTCCTGGATGACTTGTATGGACGGATGTCTGACAGAGTATGTCCAGACGATCACGTATATTGATTTCTCCAACCTTACCAAGAGTGGAAGCGGAGAAGGAAATTTCTTTTAGCTAACACATAATGTATGGTTGAGGACTTCAATCGGTGATTTGATGGATTTGACGATGTGGCATTCAAAGTGAATCTGGTATGATGATAAAGCGTAGCTTCTAGCCTCATCATCTGGTAAATGACAGAAATCGGGCAGGCAGCATGGCTAAGTCGGTCGCACCGAAGTAGGGTGTATAATCACCTGATCTAGAGTTTCATTTACTTCTAAAAATCTATTGTTGATGCTGTCCCATTCGGGAAACGGTTGCTGATCCCAACTGTTGGTGATATACATTCGATACACTCAAGCGAAATGAGTGGTCGGTCATGTGTGGCCGGGTTGCAAGATGTTCTTGTTGAACCAAGTGTATTCCTCTCTAGAGGTACATTAGCGAAAGGTGATTCCATACCTTGTCATAGTTGGAAATCCATTACCCAATACGTGCTTGCGGTTTTGATTGTATACTATATATGTAGAACGTGAGATGAAAGCGTTTCTGCTTGATGATTATATATACTGTGGTTGATAGACATTATTATAATATCAAAAAGGTTTTTGATATAAAGATATTTTGGATTCTCATAAGGGAAAAACCCGTTCCGTTATGCGGCGTGGTCTTATGAGATATCGTATACCTGTATAACTATTTTTAAACTGTTTTACTCATACCAGTCCCTTGACTGACCCGGAGTTTACTTTGTTGTTTTCCCTAAAATCTTGGGTGCCTAAATTTGTATGGGCAGTCAAGTAGTCGGGATTTACAGATACATTGAAGAGCTAGAGCAGGAGGCTTCAGGATCATATAGCTATTATTATTCCACTGTGTTGTAAGTGCTGTACTTTGATAATGATATGTATATGCAAGTACAGATTTGTATTTCAAAGTTATGTTATGAAATATATTTATTCGTTCCGCTGTGAGATTCGTGTTACTCTGATGTTGTGTTCTTCTTCTTCTTCTTCTTCTATTCTAAGATTCTATCTTATCTTTCCTCACCCTCTAATTTCTTTCACTAATTATCAGGATTTTTCCAGTGTTTTGGTTATCGACATCGAGCTTATGTCGATAACCAAAGTCGCTAAAAATCCGGGGCGTTACAGGTCTTAGGCATAAATTAAATGTGTAACAATTGTAAAGACACGAGGTTAGGCTCATTTGTGGTGTAAGACTGCCCGGACACGCCCGGCAAATCCAGATGCCACAAATGCAGTCTAATATGGGAGGTCTTTATAAGGTCACGGTCTTAATGAATTAAGAAACACTTAACCATATAAACATGTAGTGGGACATGAAGGGGTTAAGTGGGTGCCTTGGGTAGCATGTGGAATTTAGAGGGTGCCTTGGGTGGCATTTGAAATACGATTAGATGCACTTAACCAAGATTGAAACATGTAAGAAGACATGAATAAGAATGGGGTTAAGTGAGGAAAAACGTTAGAGGGGACCAAGCATAGGTGGAAAGCTTGTGCCATGCATGAGGGGCGTTTTCAAACCGTAACCCATTAAGTATGTTTGTGGGATCGACCCAAGTCGAGAACGGGACAAACGTACTGGATTTGATTGTAAGAGGTGAAAACGGGTCAGCGGTGGCAAAGCAAGTCCAACGGGTTCATATGCGTGTGTGGGCCGGGGCTGGTAGGTAAGACGTTGTTGCATCGTGTAGATATAAGCCGTGCATTTTTTGTTGTATTGGGTTGCCACTTTGGGGAGTGATACACCCCACTGTGGGGCCAGCACGGGTATTTACGAGTTAGGGAGCCGATCGAATGAGGGTAGTGGGTACACCTAGTGGAGATAGGGGCAGACGGCACCTATGGAGGTAACTAGGGGCACACGAAACTACCATTAGCTGTATTAAGTTATGTAGGCGGGGTCAACTTTTTAGGGTGACTAGTGGTGGTGTAGTATAGTAATTATATTATAGTGATTAGGGACGCCTTTAATGTTATCTTTATTCGTCTTATTTCCTTGTTTGTTCTGTCATACCCAATTATTCACAGTCATTTCCTTACTTTCCAGCTTATGCCTTATCCTTAGTTATTTTGATAATTATATTGTTGAAGTTATCGCACTCGCCAGACTTTATGTCTATCCCCCCTTTTCTTTCCCCTCTTTTCTTCCTCCCCCCCCCCCTCAGGTTCGCAAGGAGGGAATACTACAGCTTAGTGCCGATTTCTTTCAGTTGCTTGAAGAGAGTAGATGTATCGCTTGGGACTCTCTCATCTTTATGGCTTTGCTTATGCTCGGTGGGGATTTATGCACTTATGTTATTTAATTATTTGCTTCTTTATGTACTTTGAAGTTTTTGGAAAAGACTATTGATCCTGTTGTAATGGTTTTGGAGACTACTTATGTAAAATCGTTTTGAGTTATAATGAAATGAAATAAGTTTAACTTCCGTTGTGTACTTTTATTTATTTATTCTTGTAATTTATCTATTCTATACAACAATAACACTTCGTGGACATTGATGCGTTCCCTTTGTGAGTGACAATAATGGACATAGGGTGTTACAGTCTGACAGAGTATTTCTTAAGAATCACGTACATTGATTTTTACAAACGTACTTTTATCACCTGCAGAGTATATTTGTGGACGTCAATTAGTGATTTGACGGATCTGACAATGTGGTGTTCAAAGTGAATGATGATCAGATGTTCTTAAAGTAAATTCTAGCCTCAAGCCTCATCAACTGGGAAATTACAAAAATCGGGCAGGCAACATGGCTATGTGGGTCGCTCCCATTAGGGTGTATAATCACCTATCTAGAAAATTTCTTTTGCTTCTTAAATCTATCGACGTTGTCCCTTTTCGGGAGGCGGTTGCTAATCCTAACCGTCGGTGATATACATTCGATACACTCAAGCGAAATGAGTGGTCGGTCATGTGTGGGCGGGGTCGTAAGACGTTCTTGTTGAACCCAGTGTATTCGCCTCTAGAGATACACTATCGGCAGGTGGTCCCATACCTTGTCATAGTCGGAATCCAATTTCCATTGAGAACCTGGGGTTTTTGATTTGTATACTATACATGTAGAGCGTGAGATGCAAGCGTTGTGCTAGATTATTATTTATTTGTGATTTGATAGACATTATTATAATATCAGAAAAGATATTGATTTCAAAAATGGTTTGGGTTATAGTAAGGTAAAAACCATCCGTGTTTATGCGTGGACTGGTCTTACTAATATCCTTTTATTTCAAAAAGATTTCCAAAGTTAAACAAGTGGTTGTGCTGTGAATTCATCACTGATAGTATTCCAGAATGACCCGGTGAATTTTGCTTTGCTTCAAATGTGCTCGGGTCAGACCGAGTACGTTCCAATTTAGGTTTCGCTTGGAGTTTTCCAGGAGCTGGAAGCAGGAGGCTTCACCATTAGTTATTCAAAGTTATTTCCGCTGTGTCTGATATATGATGTACTCTGATGATTGTTACGTACCTGTATATACAGTTTTCTTTTGTATAAAGAGATTTGATATATTATTTCGTTCTGCTGTGAGATTCTGTTGTGTATTCTTCTTTTTCTTCTATTCTAACATTTCTTTCTTCTCTCACCCTCTAACTTCTTCCTATTAACAGTCAGAGTTTCGATACTTGAATTTTTGACAAGTAATACGGGTTTATGTATTATTGTTGAAAATTCAAGCGTGAATTATCCCGGGCCGTTACAGTTGGTATCAGAGCTATTGGTTTAGTGATAACCTTGGCTCTGTGGTGCAACTCAATAGAGATTGGGTTAGTAATACCCTATATTGAGTTGAGTGTATATATATATATGAGAGCGCATATTTGTAATTGAATATAAAATTATTTTTAAATATTTTGGAAAGAGGGTAAATGAAATAATTTTGCCTAATCATAGTTATATATAAAAAGGAAATTATTTTATCAAATTATTGAGATATCTTGTTGTTTGATTGTTTTGGATGGAATTAAAACCGAATATGGAAATACAACTTAACTCGGTTAAGTTGAGTTAAACTTGGAATGGATACGGTGTTGGAATTAAATAAAATTACATTAGGAAGTTGGTAATCGAATTGGTAATTGGATAAGAAATCGATCTGATATGAATTGATCGATATTAAAGCATGAGAACCTAAAGTGAAAGCAAATGAAAAAAACATTAATGTTGAATCAAAATGATTTGGTTGGATTGTTATGCCTTGTTTGTTTGGTTTGTTGATGGTTTGTATAAAATTCACCAATAGTTAAATTTAAAAGTTGGATAAATTGAAGGGTTAAGTAAATAAATTTCAGTATAATAAGTTGATGGGAAACCAAAAGATTTAACCCATTGATGATGCCAAGTGTTGATTTTGGTGATTTGTTAACCGCAGTTAAATATTGAAATGTTATTTCATATATTGGGAACTTACCTGGTATTTGAGTTAAGTACAGGTATGAGACGGCTGTGAAGACAAAATTTATTGCATAGATTGCTATGAATAGAGAATATGCTAAATAACGCCCGCAAAAAGGTACGCCTACGCAAAATATAAATTTTTGGTTTTGATTTGGGTTTTGAGATCCGATTTTTGGATTTTCCGACCATGAGAGTCGATGTATATACATTTCTTGAACCTGCAATATTGCAGATGTCCCTCCGTACAGGGGAGACTCTACCAAAATTTTCCCAAAATTTAAAGTGTTAGAAAATTTTTGAAGATTTTTACGAAAATTTTATTATGAGAAATAAATTGGTTTAAAACCAATTAAATTAATTTTAGGAATAAAACCGTGTTTTGATTAAAAATTTTGTAAAGATAATGGGGTGGTGAAACACCCCACCTCCGTTAGGGTCACTCTCAAAGGGAATGCCTTAATTTTGGTGGAGGTTTATAAGTACAAGTCACAGATATACAAGACAGATATAAGAACACATATTTGTAAACAGCGGAAGAACAACAAACTTTATTTCATAAAGTCAAATACGTGTTACAACAACATCCTTTCCAAAAACATAACATAACACTTCATAATCTGTCTTGAGTACATTATTTTTAAAGAAGCATAAATAAAACATAGACAAACTGCCAAAGCCCCATAGTGGATTGTCCAAAGCCATAGTTCAAAACAGGAAAGTCCAAGCAATACATTTCTCTTCTTCAAGCTGGATGTTGAGGTAGGTCAAGCTGCTGTGTTCCCTCCCTGAGGACCGGGGGGGGGGGGGGAAACGGAAGAAAGAAGACGAAAGAAAAATAGAGTCAGACATAAAGCCTGAGTAAGTCTAGTACTACTTTGTCTATGAATAAAGAACTGGGTATGATAAGTAAAACAGGAAGTGGGCAACATTATAAACTTGGTTAAGTTATCTAGGGTCGAATATACTATCGTACCCCATGTTAATCTCTGAACCCATATAAACTAGTTTCCAATTTGCACCCCAAAATCAGGGTGATGTGATCCATTCTATGATGATCGGCTCCTACTCGCGTAGTTACATGTGTCTTACGGCCCCCGATGTCTGTAGTTACCTATGCTGGTCCCACCATGGGGTGTATCAAGTCCCATAGTGGCAACCCGACACAACCTTAGAGTGCACAGGTATGCTACTGGTGCCCAGTGCTTTATTTTTCTGCGCCGGAGTGCGTGCACGCCCGCACACCGTTAGAACCTACACTGCTACACCACCGCCGTCGATTTTTGACCTCTTACAATCAGCCCAGTAATCGTGCCCCACCCTGCCTAGTTTCAGGGTATCATGATACACCGTGTAGGGTTACTGCTGAAAAGGGTCCCCCGTTACTAGGTTTTCTATCTCTAGCCAACATGCTAAGTTGGTTAAGTGTTTTCTAACCTAACCCCACCAGTCCGTTTAGTTTAGCATGTTCCATTTTGATTAAGTCTTAGTCCACTTAATCCTAACAATCCTGATTCAGCCTTAATTGTCTTATTAAGGCCCTAACCTCTCACATTAGACAGGTATTGCTGTGGCTGCCTGTTGCCGGTTGGTTCCGGGCAGTCTTACGCCACAACTCAGTCTAACCTCGGGTCCTTATTGGGCTCCATGTTTAACCTCCCACATTGGATAGGTATTGTTGTGACTACTGGACAGCCGGGCGGTTCCGGGCAGGTTTACATCACAACTCAATCCAACCTCGGGTTAAACATATCGTATTTTCTACATTTATATATCTTGTCATTCTTCTTTATTTCTTATATGTAAATATTTGCGGCCCATTATTAAGTTAATGGTGTAAAGGTTACACCAATCATGGGCCCAACCCATACTTGAATTTGGGCCCTTCTACTTTAGTTTTCATTCATTAGTAATTTTAACCCAACATTATTTTCCCCCGTTTTACACGTCCGTTTATATATATTGGGCTTAGCCTTTTAAAGCCCAATTTAGCCATGCGAAAAGGGGAGGCTTAAAGCGTGATTACATACACAAAGAGGGGAAGGTGAGCGCATGAACTTGCATATGACGTTGGAAATACATAATAGAAACTGGTGTACTTGCATAGTGGTAACATAAGTGACATGAATCAAAGCATGTGAACTTGTAATTGAGATATCATTATTGACCCATGAACCTATATTTTTACTTAGGCATAATGTCAAACATAAGCATGGCATAAATACTTTTAGCATAAACATGGCATAATGTCAAACATGGCATAAATACTTCTAGCATAAACATGGCATAATGTCAAACGTAAGCATGGCATAAATACTTCTAGCATAAACATGGCATAATGTCAAACATAAGCATGGCATAAATATAAACAAGTCATGTTCATAAGGTTTCTACATGTTTACAAAGAGGATACTTTGTTACTAACACAAAAGCATAGTTCAACTTAATTAAATTTAATCACATAACGATGGTATACTTATGCATAAATATTCCTAATCATGGTGTTTGCTTTTAACTTGCAAAAAAAGGATTTTTGTGTCTAACTTAGCCATGTCTCACATATGTCATCAGATAATTCTTTTAAACAAGATAGACTTAATCATGAATTTCAATTATGCCCAATATCATTCATAGCCTAGCCATATTCATAAGTTTTGCAAAAGCATGACTTAATACATGGATTATGGTGTCAAAATTCCAACATAGTTTCATATGAACTATAACAACCAAACTTGTCTCAATTACTTGCAAAATGATTTATGCACAAAATAGACATCATGATGGCATAATAACAAAGCCCCAAACTTGCATGAATTTCAATCAACTACATACATGTAGCTTCAACATAGACTACATAATTTGCGCAATATTCCAAACGTATATTTGCATAGAACTACCGCATGTAGTTCTTTATAATTGAATGACATAATTCAGAATATCCAAAAGTATATAAATCGCACAAATACGAATTTCATTGCCACAATTCAAGCATACATATCTACACAATCATTTGTTCATACCAAAGTAATACTCTACTTACAATGGTTGCGGCAAATTCTCTAATTAAGAGATATGATTCCTTTGTTGAATTGATTAGCTTTAGGTTGCTTGAATTGCTTTAGGCTTTAGAACTTTCTCCCTAATCCTCTCTCTCTAGATGGCGGCTACTCTTAGTCGTTCCTCAGCAACATGGCGGCTATGCTCTTAATTTGAATGAATAGATTAGGGTTTAGTCTAGGGTTGTTTATATAGAGGTTAGGAATTGATTAGAACCATTGATGTTGCTAGGTTAGATCGTAGCCATTCATTAGATAGAGAGACCAATTAAAACTTGCCACCTAGCCCTAATGACAAAGCAACCCACAGAAATTCGACCAAACACAGACCAGGCCAGCCAGGAGGGACTGGGTTCGATTTTCAAAAAATTAAACTTTAAATTGAGCTGTTTTAGTCTATTTGAATTTTATCTATTGTATACATATATTTTTGCATATATATATATATATTCTCATATATATACATATATTTTCTTTATTTCCTTATATGTACGTTCTTATCCTTTCAAAATTTGAATTTGTATACGTACATGTATTCGCATGCTCAGTTGGCCCTCTCTAAAACAGAGATAAAAATTATGTCGCCGCCGGGGTTCGAACCCCCGACCTCCATGCTACAAATCCAATGCCTTAACCAACTGAGCTACAGAGGCTTTTGTTAATAAGTCTTAGAATAATAATAATTATTGTCCTCTCCTTACTTCTCTTTTTTCATGTTTTGCTGTAATATTTAAATTAAAGATATCTTCTTCATACGTTATCCGTTTTGCGCAAACTCGGACTCTATCTCAAGCAGAATTCCGAGACGAACGCAATGGTGATGTCCGTTTCCCTTAATTTTTCTGTTACAATTTAATTATACTTTAATTTGTTAATTTACTGTTAACGGAAAAATCCGGGGTGTTACATTCTCCCCCACTTAAAAGGATTTCGTCCCCGAAATCTTCAAGTTTAGGAAGAATGTAAATCCTAACATTCAATCATCCATCTACTCATCCATCAAACACGAGCATCCATTGTCCTTAAAAGACTTCTAATGCTTCATGATCATATGCGAAGTGTGTGTGTTCATGAACTTATCTAATGCAAAATCAGGCGGTCTACTGATTCAGTTGACCTCCTTAATGCGAATCATGTAAGTGCCATGTATCCATTATGTATGCAGATTTTTCCTATTCATGATTCTACATGGGTGCACAATCTTTCATACAAATGCAACATCCATATGACAACACATTACAATTCAACCATATACGAGTGCAAACATATATGCATATGCAATATGAAGTGACTGAGCCGATCTAAAACCTAGATTGTGTGTGTATATGCAGCCACGAGCAACTACTAGCAATCACTTGCAACCACTTGCAACCATCATACATAACATGTTTCAATTACATGTTTTCATCCAAAAGGTTTCTATCTAAAAGATAAGGCCGAGGAGATATTCCTAAAAAGATAGATAAAAGCGCAACTTAAGGAAAAAGAAAGATCAAGGACGTACCCTCGAAAAGAAAAGGGTAAGCAGTGCGTATTCTAGCTTCAGTTTCCCAAGTCGCGCCTCCCTCGGCGTCGCTCCACTGAACTTTGACGAGTTTGACTTCGCGGTTGCGTAGCTTCTTCACTTCCGTTCCTAGTATGCGGGTTGGAACTTTTCTTATGGTTGCTTCGCGTTCCACTTCGGCCTCTTCGAGGATATTTGGCTCTACCACTTCAGCAGACTCATGTAGACATTTTCGGAGATGTGAAACGTGAAAAACGTTGTAGACTCCGGCCAATTTCTCGGGTAGCTCTAATCTATAGGTCATTTTCCAAATTTTCTCAATGATAGGAAATGGTCCTACCTAAAGGTATAGTCGAATGATAGAAGCAAGTAAAAATTTTGTGCCCATTAGGCAATGTCAAAACTGGAAATCTATGCCACATATATATTGATTAGGAGAAGAACTCTCTAAGCATCAGCCCCGAAGACCGAAATCAACATCAGACTGACACCCAAAGAATTAATCAACCCAACCACCACATATGATTCTAGGAAACTAAGCATGATGGACTCCTTTTAGGTCACAAGGGAGTCCCTTCCTAAGTCCAACTATGTTGCCAAATGTACTTACTAAGGTGATTCTTTACAACTCATGCATAAGTGAAATGAACCTTCAGCCTTAGTGGCGAACACTCCTGGAGTGCCCTATTCTGAAATGCTCCACCTAATGAACCCCTTCTCTAGAAGCTCTTTAATCTGTTTACTGAGCTCTTTTCTTTCTCGTGGAGCCATGTGTCTAACGGGCAACGCAACGGGCTTTGCATTATCTACAAGATATATGCGGAAGTCTATTTCCCGCTTCGGAGGCAAGCCCTTCACCTCTTCGAAGACATCCGGATATTCCCGGACCACTCTAACTGATTGCAAATTTTCAACAGAGGCATCTAGCGATTCAAGATAACTAAGCATAACCGCATACGAGGGATTACAAGAAATTTCCAAAGTATTACCGAGCTGGGTTAGGAGCCTAACAACCCTTTTCTCACAATCAAGGATGGCCCCATTACTGGATAGCCAATCCATACCCAAAATCAAACCATACCCCGAAAAGCCCAAAACAAAGGCACTACATGGGAATTCAACACTTAGGATAGAAATTTTCAAATCCAAACAGATCATAGACAAATGAGCTGGGCCCCTAATTGGGTTTGAAACAATTAAGGGGTCCTCTACCATACTAGTTTTTAGGTGCAGAGATTCTACTAAAGCAGACGAGATAAAGGAGTGTGATGCGCCAGAATCAAACAAAGTACGAACGGGGTGATCATAAAGATAAACTACACTTTCTACAGAAGTATTTATACCTCGCTGTTGCAATGGTGGCGCTTCTAGCACATGAACCTGTGCCCCTGGGGTGGATCCAGTGCCCTGCCCCTGTCCTCGTTTCCTTGGGCAGTCCTTAGCCCTGTGGCCTGTCTGACCGCACGAGAAGCACCCACCATTCTCCTTGGCCTTCTTTTTCCGGCAGTCCTTTACTAAGTGCCCCACTTTGCCACAGAAATTACACTTCCTCTTCTCTTTGTTGCCCTTTCCGCCCTTCTTAAAGTCTGTCTTCTTAGGCTGCAAACCCTCTTTCTTCCCTTGAGAGCTTTCTGCCTTTGTCTCCTTCTTGCCCTTATCCTCTTCATTCAGCAATGCCATTTGCACCAATCTTTCATACGTGGCTCCCATGGGTATATGGGTCATGGCCAAGCTGTGTAATGGCTCATTTAACCCTTTGACGAAACGGAGAGCCTTCTTGTGCGGGGTGTTGACTAGGTCAAGTCCAAACCTAGCCAGCTCATCAAACTGATTCACATATTCTCTGACAGTCTTGTCTCCTTGCTTAAGAAATAAGAATTTTTCCAACTGCAAACTCCTTTCCGCATCTGAGAGAAATTTGGTCTCAAACCTTGCCCTAAAGTCCTCCCATGTCTCCACTGGTCTTTCAGCATTAGTGACTTCCCACCAGTAGGAAGCCTCGCCCTTCAATAGCCACATTGCCAATTGTACTTTTTGCCTATCTTCTACCTCAAAGATGATGAATAGGTCCTCTGTTTCTTTCAGCCAATTTCTAGCTGCTACGAAGGACTCAGTTCCATGGAAATCCCTTCCTCCCATAGCTTTAAAATCTTTACATATCTTAGCAAACGTGTTTCCCCGAGGAGGAGGTGGAGGAAAAGGTGCTGCTGCAGCTGGATGATTTCCTTCCGCTGGGGGAGGAGGAACGGTACGACCTGGCTGAGTGGCCCTTGCTTCTAAGAATCGCCTAAACCAACCAGGTATTGGCACCCCTTCAGGCAAGTTAAGTTCTTGGGACATGCTGAAACAAAAAGGATAGATTCAAAACGAAGGATAAGAGATAGTACCTATGGCTTTGGGGAGTGGACTTTGCCTTTTTTAAAATAAAATAATATTTTTATCTTTTAAAAATGCTTCTTTAAATTTCCTTTCTGAAAATAAATTTCCAAAACTTTTTATCTTATCTGGTAAACCTATGCTCTGATACCAAGTGAAACACCCCACCTCCGTTAGGGTCACTCTCAAAGGGAATGCCCTAATTTTGGTGGAGGTTTATAAGTACAAGTCACAGATATACAAGACAGATATAAGAACACATATTTGTAAACAGCGGAAGAACAACAAACTTTATTTCATAAAGTCAAATACGTGTTACAACAACATCCTTTCCAAAAACATAACATAACACTTCATAATCTGTCTTGAGTACATTATTTTTAAAGAAGCATAAATAAAACATAGACAAACTGCCAAAGCCCCATAGTGGATTGTCCAAAGCCATAGTTCAAAACAGGAAAGTCCAAGCAATACATTTCTCTTCTTCAAGCTGGATGTTGAGGTAGGTCAAGCTGCTGTGTTCCCTCCCTGAGGACCTGGGGGGGGGGGGGGGGGGAACGGAAGAAAGAAGACGAAAGAAAAATAGAGTCAGACATAAAGCCTGAGTAAGTCTAGGACTACTTTGTCTATGAATAAAGAACTGGGTATGATAAGTAAAACAGGAAGTGGGCAACATTATAAACTTGGTTAAGTTATCTAGGGTCGAATATACTATCGTACCCCATGTTAATCTCTGAACCCATATAAACTAGTTTCCAATTTGCACCCCAAAATCAGGGTGATGTGATCCATTCTATGATGATCGGCTCCTACTCGCGTAGTTACATGTGTCTTACGGCCCCCGATGTCTGTAGTTACCTATGCTGGTCCCACCATGGGGTGTATCAAGTCCCATAGTGGCAACCCGACACAACCTTAGAGTGCACAGGTATGCTACTGGTGCCCAGTGCTTTATTTTTCTGCGCCGGTGTGCGTGCACGCCCGCACACCGTTAGAACCTACACTGCTACACCACCGCCGTCGATTTTTGACCTCTTACAATCAGCCCAGTAATCGTGCCCCACCCTGCCTAGTTTCAAGGTATCATGATACACCGTGTAGGGTTACTGCTGAAAAGGGTCCCCCGTTACTAGGTTTTCTATCTCTAGCCAACATGCTAAGTTGGTTAAGTGTTTTCTAACCTAACCCCACCAGTCCGTTTAGTTTAGCATGTTCCATTTTGATTAAGTCTTAGTCCACTTAATCCTAACAATCCTGATTCAGCCTTAATTGTCTTATTAAGGCCCTAACCTCTCACATTAGACAGGTATTGCTGTGGCTGCCTGTTGCCGGTTGGTTCCGGGCAGTCTTACGCCACAACTCAGTCTAACCTCGGGTCCTTATTGGGCTCCATGTTTAACCTCCCACATTGGATAGGTATTGTTGTGACTACTGGACAGCCGGGCGGTTCCGGGCAGGTTTACATCACAACTCAATCCAACCTCGGGTTAAACATATCGTATTTTCTACATTTATATATCTTGTCATTCTTCTTTATTTCTTATATGTAAATATTTGCGGCCCATTATTAAGTTAATGGTGTAAAGGTTACACCAATCATGGGCCCAACCCATACTTGAATTTGGGCCCTTCTACTTTAGTTTTCATTCATTAGTAATTTTAACCCAACATTATTTTCCCCCGTTTTACACGTCCGTTTATATATATTGGGCTTAGCCTTTCAAAGCCCAATTTAGCCATGCGAAAAGGGGAGGCTTAAAGCGTGATTACATACACAAAGAGGGGAAGGTGAGCGCATGAACTTGCATATGACGTTGGAAATACATAATAGAAACTGGTGTACTTGCATAGTGGTAACATAAGTGACATGAATCAAAGCATGTGAACTTGTAATTGAGATATCATTATTGACCCATGAACCTATATTTTTACTTAGGCATAATGTCAAACATAAGCATGGCATAAATACTTTTAGCATAAACATGGCATAATGTCAAACATGGCATAAATACTTCTAGCATAAACATGGCATAATGTCAAACGTAAGCATGGCATAAATACTTCTAGCATAAACATGGCATAATGTCAAACATAAGCATGGCATAAATATAAACAAGTCATGTTCATAAGGTTTCTACGTGTTTACAAAGAGGATACTTTGTTACTAACACAAAAGCATAGTTCAACTTAATTAAATTTAATCACATAACGATGGTATACTTATGCATAAATATTCCTAATCATGGTGTTTGCTTTTAACTTGCAAAAAAAGGATTTTTGTGTCTAACTTAGCCATGTCTCACATATGTCATCAGATAATTCTTTTAAACAAGATAGACTTAATCATGAATTTCAATTATGCCCAATATCATTCATAGCCTAGCCATATTCATAAGTTTTGCAAAAGCATGACTTAATACATGGATTATGGTGTCAAAATTCCAACATAGTTTCATATGAACTATAACAACCAAACTTGTCTCAATTACTTGCAAAATGATTTATGCACAAAATAGACATCATGATGGCATAATAACAAAGCCCCAAACTTGCATGAATTTCAATCAACTACATACATGTAGCTTCAACATAGACTACATAATTTGCGCAATATTCCAAACGTATATTTGCATAGAACTACCGCATGTAGTTCTTTATAATTGAATGACATAATTCAGAATATCCAAAAGTATATAAATCGCACAAATACGAATTTCATTGCCACAATTCAAGCATACATATCTACACAATCATTTGTTCATACCAAAGTAATACTCTACTTACAATGGTTGCGGCAAATTCTCTAATTAAGAGATATGATTCCTTTGTTGAATTGATTAGCTTTAGGTTGCTTGAATTGCTTTAGGCTTTAGAACTTTCTCCCTAATCCTCTCTCTCTAGATGGCGGCTACTCTTAGTCGTTCCTCAGCAACATGGCGGCTATGCTCTTAATTTGAATGAATAGATTAGGGTTTAGTCTAGGGTTGTTTATATAGAGGTTAGGAATTGATTAGAACCATTGATGTTGCTAGGTTAGATCGTAGCCATTCATTAGATAGAGAGACCAATTAAAACTTGCCACCTAGCCCTAATGACAAAGCAACCCACAGAAATTCGACCAAACACAGACCAGGCCAGCTAGGAGGGACTGGGTTCGATTTTCAAAAAATTAAACTTTAAATTGAGCTGTTTTAGTCTATTTGAATTTTATCTATTGTATACATATATTTTTGCATATATATATATATATTCTCATATATATACATATATTTTCTTTATTTCCTTATATGTACGTTCTTATCCTTTCAAAATTTGAATTTGTATACGTACATGTATTCGCATGCTCAGTTGGCCCTCTCTAAAACAGAGATAAAAATTATGTCGCCGCCGGGGTTCGAACCCCCGACCTCCATGCTACAAATCCAATGCCTTAACCAACTGAGCTACAGAGGCTTTTGTTAATAAGTCTTAGAATAATAATAATTATTGTCCTCTCCTTACTTCTCTTTTTTCATGTTTTGCTGTAATATTTAAATTAAAGATATCTTCTTCATACGTTATCCGTTTTGCGCAAACTCGGACTCTATCTCAAGCAGAATTCCGAGACGAACGCAATGGTGATGTCCGTTTCCCTTAATTTTTCTGTTACAATTTAATTATACTTTAATTTGTTAATTTACTGTTAACGGAAAAATCCGGGGTGTTACAGGTGGTAGCGTTCTTTCTGCCTTAGCAATTTCGGGGACGAAATTATTTTAATGGGGAAGGAGTGTAACGTCCCGTATTTTTCAGGCCAATTATTTAAATTTATTTTATTATTTAAAAGGTCGATTTGAATTTGAATAGTTGAATTTAATTATTTTGAATATTTTATTGATAATTATTATATGAATAATATAATATTTTAATTTCAAAATATTTGAGAAAAATTGAATTTGCAGCGTAATGTGAATCGACAACAAAATAGGGGTTTAAGGTTGTTTATTTTGAGAATACAATAACGATTCGTTATTAAATGACAGTTGAACGTTTAATATATATAATTTAATTATAAAACGAGCTGCAGCGGCGCGGCAGTTCGTAATATGGCGTTTTGAACTTTAAACGGCTGTACAGGGTTCAAAATAAGTCGGATTTCTTCGAAAACAAGAAACGTCCGAATCTATTTGATAATATTTTTCTAATGGAAGAAAAAATCGAGTTTTCGTGTTATAGAATTTTTTTATGTCCAAATCAAATTTTGAAAAAGTCGCTGTGGAATTCCTTTATAAATTATAACCTTATTTATATTAAATAAAATGGTTTTTAAATATTTATAATATCGATTTGGCTTCAAACTCAACCCGAGCTATTTTATTTTGGTAGTATATGAAATTCTGGTCGTATATGGCCAATTTCAATATTTTATTAATATTATATTGAGGTATTTTAAATTTGGTTAATTTTATTTGAATTGGGCAGTTATAAAAGGGACTTTATACAAACGACCTCTGTTTTCGACGAAACAAATTTTATTGAGACCGCAACAACAAATTATTGCTAGACTTCAAGTGGCGCGTCAATCAGGTTTATTTAGTGAGCATGGAAAAAACAAATAAAAACGACCATTTGGACGTAAATTAGCGTCGTTTGAGCAAACAGACTCGGAATTCGACGAACAGGATTCATTAAGACTGTATCGTCAAATTATACTATGCCGTCCATTCGCATCTCGAGCGGGGTTTGTATGTAACCACAGTAACCAATAAACAGTATAGAAAATAACGATAAGCAGGAAATAAAAATCATCGGTCGTTGTCAGACATCACATCACGTTAAAATATAATAAACTCCACCGTTATAAACCCTTCCCCATCAGAAATTCCAGCCCCAAGCCAATTTTTCATCATCAATTTTTCAAATAAACCCCTGGTTACAAAACAAATTATATCTTCCAATTCGTGAAGAATTTGCTATGGCAATCCAAAGCAAAATTGTAGATCGGCTCGATGCCGAGCTGCTGTAAAAATTTTGGGGTGATCGGAGCTTGGTGGCGGCCGAAAATCGACGAGACCCGGGGCAGGTGGGTTCCGTTATTTTGAGAATTGCGAGGGTTTGGGACGATTTCAGAGGCCGGGACCTGGGGGAAATGGAAGAGGGGAGTTCTAGCTTTGATTTGGCGCTGGTCTGAGATCCCCTAGTGGTCGGACGTGGTCGTGGTGACAAGTTGAACTGAGGTTAACATTTTGGGTTTAATTTTCATAGTAGCGGTTGGTTTTGGTGGATTAACTAGCGGAGGAGGTGACGAGGGGCGGCATGGTCTGAAGGAGTTGGAGCGGGGAAGCAAGGCGGAGGCAACTGCGGTGGTGCGACATCGTGATTTGGTCGGAGGCGGTCTGAAATGGGGCTAAGGCAGATTCTGGTCTTGAGGCGATTTTAGGCAGCACAGGGGGAGTCAGGGTTCGGGTTCGCTAGCGACGGTGGCTCTCGTCACGGCGGATCTAAGGGGCTGGTCAGGTGGGCCCCAGGCAAGCTGAAGCGTCGTCGGAGATGATGGGTTGAAGTCGAACTTTGGGGAAAGTGGTAAAGTCGGGTTCGAGGAATTGGGGAAGAGGAGAAACGCGTGATCTACAGTCTCCTACTGACGTGGAAAGATAATTTAAGGGTAATTATAGTATAAATTAATAATTTATTTAATTGTTTACCGTTAATTTATCCAAACCGAAATTATTCGATAACTTTTTCATATGATAACGGATATGGGTGAAACAGGATCCGTTGGGATCGCAGAGACGAGATCTAGACGATGGCACTTATTAGGAGTCGATTGGACGTAGTTGAATTTTCAGCTGATTTTCAACGTGCGTTTAAAATCAAATGGAACAAACAACGCTACAACCTTTAACGGAAATACCTGGTGAGTAAATTCTCACACTTCTCTAGACTACTATGATGTGTTAAGTCCATATAATTTAACATATCACATATATTGTTTGGTTGGATGCTATAGTTGCTATTGCTTGTTGTTGCTTGATTGGTTGACGCTATTTATTCGTCATTTTAATGCGTTATATTAACGAAATCATTTCGTATGTGTTATGTGATACAGGGAAGAACAGGTAGGAGGAATCAAACCGAATTCCTCATATTTATTGTTTATTATTTATTATTTATATTATTCTTACATATGAATCATTTACCCCAGAATGATATTGAGACCAGTTCAAAATGAATGGATGTTAATCATGGTGTGATATTAATCAATTGAAAAAATTGATTAAGTAATTGGCAGTAATAGCAAAAATATGTTATTTATGGCGTCGTTTTGCCGCCAGGCGAACTGACGAAGATTTTGGTTATAAATTTATTTTATAACTGAAATGGAATTTTAAACTGTTTTATACAAGTTAACTAAAATAGAAGTTCTTATAAATATGTTTATATTTTATAATCATGTTGATAAAGAATTTGCTAAAGTTTTTTTTAAAGTGGATTATTATGTCGTATTTGACTAGAAAAAGAGAAACTATTGCAAACAATTAAATGATATTTTTAAATTAATTAAGTTGTTAATTAATTTAAGAAAAGTGGAAACGGTGGATGGATATCAGTTAACGATTAACTAACGTTGACGGCCAACAAAGGAGACCGTTCTAATCGAAGCTGACAATTGGGCTGATTTGATTTTAATTAATCAAATTGATTATTTCAAATATTCGTTAAAACTTAACGAAGGCTGTTTCAAATTAGTTAATCTTGGATTGACTATATTTTAGATAATTATCAAGTAATGATTTCAAACGAGGTTAATTATGATTAATTATTTATTTCAGGTTAAATTAAAGATTAATTATTTTATTTCTAGTTTATAATGGAATTAACTACGATAAAAGTGGTTAATGTTAAATTAAATTATCATTTTAAATAATGATAATCAAAGCGATTCTTTTTAATGGAAAATTAAATTAAAGGGTGAAAAAAGGGAAATAGGTTGATTTAGATTAGTAAGAGCTTTAGAAGAGGGTTATAACCTGGATTTACAAACATAGTTTTGTAAAAATGACTCATAAGCCAATTCGAGAGTTAAAATAAGAATTTAATTAATTAACCAAGGTAAGTTTGGTTAGAACAAGGCCTAAAAGGGAAATGGTGTATTTACTTAATATATTAAGTAAAGATATTCTAGTGGGATTACAAATGGAATAAATGGGTTATAATACCATGTTGGAATCGAAGGGTGGATAAGGCTTTGTCGAGGAAGTTACTTAGTTAAGGAATGGGAATTAAGGTGTAAAGTGGGTTTTCGAACAAAAGCAAATGCTTTATCAAACCATGGTAAGTGGGAATAGAAATGTAATATAATGTTTTGAATTGCAAATTCTTATTGTCTGGAGATAAGAACGGGGTCGACTAAGATCTGAGAGGTAATTAAAATACCCCAACTTAGGCAACTTCACTATTGTCGAAGGATGATATTGGTTTGCTAATGGTAAAGGATGTTTGGAATGATTTATTTAGAAGAATATCGCTAATGGTAATTTGCAACGAATTAGAAATAGAATAAAATCTTTGCGTTTAAAATAAGCAAAGTATTATTTGGATCAGACCCGAAATATGATTTACTTATATAATGCAATTAAAGGGTAATTCTATTTCCGAAGTAATTAAACAGTATGTTTTGGTAAGCGCATTTATACAAAATAAATAAGTCGATAGACCTTAGTTTTAATTGAAATTATACCTTTTGGTTAATTATAGATATAATGATATTCCCAGTAATTAATGAAACTGAAAGGAGTTATGAAGCGATAACGATATTTAAAGATAAGAGAATACCAAAAAGGGGATAATAAATGAAATTGATGTTTTTCCAAACTAAGGAGAAATAAAAGATATGCTTATGAAATATAAGAATATGTCCGAACAAAGGAGATAAAAGTAATTACGTTATTCGAAAATGAGTATCGATAAATGTTTTCAAAGTAAATGAACCAGAAAAGTTTGTTGTGATATAATTTATAAAATCGATTATCAGAATCGATGAAATAGTTTAACAAAATATTTTTAAATAAACAACCTGAGCTGCCAATGGACTTAACATCACTATTATGATTTGATAGCTAAACAACCGACTATCAAATGGAATACTATATTACCTTTTGACGAGTTGTTTCGAAGAGACCGGGATGGAGACTAGACCCAAAACCACTTCGAATCAACTGTGCGATCACGACTAACGTGAAAGCGATAAAGATGGAGCATTGAAGACCATAGATCTTCATAAATGGAAGAACCACTTACAATCTTTGAGTCGACGCAGAGATATATTGGGGTTCTGTCATGGTTGAAATCTACGGATTTGCAAGGACTACTCGCTAGATGCGGTAAGAGGGTGCCTTCGGTTCATCCTGTTCCTGGATGACTTGTATGGACGAATGTATAATAGAGTATTTCTTAAGAATCACGTACATTGATTTTTACAAACGTACTTCTACCAGCTGCAGAGTATATTTGTGGACGTCAATTAGTTATTTGACGGATCTGACAATGTGGCATTCAAAGTGAATGATGATCAGATGTTCTCAAAGTAAATTCTAGCCTCAAGCCTCATCAACCGGGAAATGACAAAAATCGGGCAAGCAACATGGCTATGTGGGTCGCTCCCACTAGGGTGTATAATAACCTATCTAGAGAAATTCCTTTTGCTTCTTAAATATATCGATGCTGTCCCTTTTCGGGAGGCGGTTGCTGATCCCAACCGTTGGTGATATACATTCGATACACTCAAGCGAAATGAGTGGTCGGTCATGTATGGGCCGGGTTGCAAGACGTTCTTATTGAACCCAGTGTCTTCGCCTCTAGAGATACACTATCGGCAGGTGGTCACATACCTTGTCATAGTCGGAATCCAATTTCTAATGAGAGCCTGGGGTTTTTTATTTGTATACTATATATGTAGAGCGTGAAATGCAAGCGTTCTGCTAGATTATTACTTATTTGTGATTTGATAGACATTATTATAATATCAGAAAAGATATTGATTTCAAAAATGGTTTGGGTTATAGTAAGGTAAAAACCGTTCGTGTTTATGTGTGGACTAGTCTTGCTATAATCCTTTTATTTCAAAAAGATTTCCAAAGTTAAACAAGTGGTTGTGTTGTGAATTAATCACTGATAGTATTCCAGATTAACTCGGTGAATTTTGCTTTGCTTCAAATGTGCTCGGGTCAGACCGAGTATGTTCCAGGTTAGGTTTCTCTTGTAGTTTTCCAGGAGCTGAAGTAGGAGGCTTCGCCGTTAGTTATTCAAAGTTATTTCCGCTATGTCTGATATATGATGTACTCTGATTATTGGTATGTACTTGTATATATAGTTTTCTTTTGTTTAAAGAGATTTGATATATTATATTTGATTCATTCCGCTGTGAGATTCTGTTGTGTATTCTTCTTTTTCTTCTATTCTAACATTTCTTTCTTTCTTCTTTCACCCTCTAACTTCTTCCTATTAACAGTCAGGGTTTCGATACTTGGATTTTTAACTAGTAAAACGGGTTTATGTATTATTGTTGAAAATTCGAGCGTCGAATTTTCCCGGGCCGTTACAATTAATGGTAATTCCGATTAATTATAAACACTAATGTTCAAGTGCCCACTGTCATGTTTTGGATAGCAATAGAGAGCAAATAGTATTTTAGAAGTTATCTAATTATACCCGGTTGATCAACCCATTGAACCAGATATAGGAGTATATCCTTATATAAATATTTTTGCGTTTATGAAATAAATCAAATTTAGCTTAAAAATTATTAAATTAAGAGTCGCTGCAAGTCAACCCTTCGACACAGGTGCATCTGCATATACATAGTAAAATCAATTTATTCATGTTTCCTATATTGTGTGTACCATATGTATTCATTATAACTACCTATTTGAAAATACGGGCAATACCTTTATCGGTCTTTATTTTTATACTGGCAGTATGGTCGGTAGCAGCTAAGTGCAGGTAATACCCTAGGTCTTTGTTAATGTACTAATTCAAGCAGTAGTAGCTAAGGATAAAGCTTCCTCTTTATGCTACCAAAATTTACTATGAACTAACAAAGATAATCATTTTTATTACTCCATTAACTAATTATTCGAACATTATGCAGTTATGCAATATAGTAAATTGTATTATCTTATGTTGCATGGGTTTGTTACACAGAAAGGCTAATTATATAGTGAATGCAACTGAACATTAAATGTTTAGAACGTATCCTGAAATAGAAAGATGTGTTAACTAAGTTTGTACAAACAATCAAAACTGATGGCACAATGACCTTTAGAATAAAGGGGTAAAACCATCAACTTTAAGCACAATACTTAATTACCTTTATAAATAATCTGTTTACATAAAAGGTGAATTGAAGACATCAACTTTTGTTTAATTTTTGGGTAATGCTACATCGACCGGCGGAAACAGTGTGAAATGGTACTGATCTCGGAGTGGACAAGACGCAATTCATGGAGGAAAACAAGGCAACAATCCAGATTTCTTCCGGTGGAATTGACTAACGAATTTTTGGTTGAACAAGCACTTTTGTTATTTTTTTTTACAATAAGATCGTATAAACAATATTGAGGTTCAATCACTGAAGTAACACCCATGCTTCAACAAATGATTAAGATCATTCTAACTTTAGCCTTAATAGGATGACATACCCGCAGAGCAGTTTGAAACACTGATGAGCTTCTCAGTTAAAATTTTCACATTTATCTAACAAATTAATCTTATTTTTCATAATATTACACCATATAAGTACCAAAATCTTTCAATCGCAAACTAATGATAACTTTCAACAAACTTTCTTTAAACCTCATACCAATACACAATAATATGAATACGTGCTTACATCAGATGACACATATACAATTCATATTCATATCTATTTTTTTTTACTTCTTACCCATATTTTAGATGATAACTTTTATGTGCGTCTTACCTACCAGTCCCATTCAGAAACTACCACTGAAATAATCACAGATAAGAATGCACTTTCACAATAATAGACAGTCCATGATGCAACACAATATAATATGGTATGATATTATCGCATCAAGGTTGCATATTAAGTATTTGTACTCTATAATCTTTTTGTTTTTGTGCATAACATAAGATACTTCAATTATGTTTTATTCAAATGAGTTTTATAAAAAAGGATATGAAAGTTTGCGCTTACTATGTGACTTTGCATCATTTGACACATCAAAATTAATTTGAGTAAATTCAGTAGTTACTAAATACTATAGAGATGAAGTATAAAAATATCATACATATATACCTGATGAACCGTAAGGTCCATCTGGTCTACAAGTACATCTCAATACCCAAGGAAATTTTTATACTTCTAGATTTTAGGCTTAGACGACAATTATTGCTAGTCTCTTCTACTCATAAGAAGGAAATAGTTGTTGGCATGTAATAAAAAAATTATTGGCATGCTCACCACATTCCTATTTAAACTATGCATGTTATGATTTTTATATCATTCTATGCTTTTGTAACACCCCACCTCCGCTAGGGTCACTCACAAGGGAATGCACTAGGTTTGGTGAAGCATTATCGAGGTAAACATGCACAGAAATATTACAAGACGGAACATATATAAAACAGCGGAAGTAAAACAAATTTTCATTACCTTATAAAATAAGGTCTAAAGCCTTTTATATCAGAATACATCAAAACCTGTCTTGCAATAATAAAGAAGCATAAAACTATTTCATAAATTATTCCCTAAGTAAAACAGTAAAGTAGCCATAGCCAAGAAAAGTCCAAGCCATGCGTGATGACCTTCAAGCAGAAGAAGCCCGAACTAGATAACATTGTTTCCTCCCTGAAACCTGGGGGGAAACGGAAGACAAAGAGGTGAAACAAAACGGGGTCAGTCATAAAGACTGGTAAGTCCTATCTACTTCCAATATAAAAATAGGTAAAGGTAACATGACATGCATAAACTGAAAGTAAACATAAGGATGACTACAAGATAGATAAACTAAACCAGGATAACAGGCTGAACTACTGTAGCAAGGTAAACGAAGATATCATGGTAAACTATGGTGTCATGATAAATCAAGGTATCAGATCGTCAGGTTTCTATCAAGTATACTATCCTTTATAACATCCCACAGTATCTATCATGTATATTTCTCCCGGTTCTAACATGTATATTTGCTCTGCACCTCTCGTACTAGTATCCCAACCCGCATCATGTGTTAACTATGAATGTCCCTTGCCCAATGCCATGTAATGGTCCATGTCAACCTAATATATATAGCATATGTAGGTTTTTCCCAACTCGTATGTTTCTTTCCATGTATAAGTTCAGTCCTTTGCCGTAGGCCATACGGGCTTTCCCATGTAAACGTTTTATCCTTGAGGTTATTTTGGACTGCTACCCTTGATCTAGTTATGTTTCCTTACCATGAACTATCGTGCGTTCACTTAGGATTTATGCCACCTAGGACCACTAGGGATTATGCTACCTAATGAACGTTTCCGTGTCTCGGTTTCGGTTCAGCCACCTAGGGCCACTAGGGGTTATGCCACCCATCAACCGCGCCCTTTACCCCGCATATGTATCGTGAATCGTTTTCCATGTCTAGACGCACATGTTCATCAATGTGCCATCTGAGTTCCGTGCCAAGGCTAATCAAGAAATACGGAACTCGGTCGAGAGCTTTAAGTCGTCTGCTGATGCAGATATCAAGGTCTGTTTTTGTACCCGTGGCTATGGTCCCACGTGACCCCTCCCTCAACTACTGAAAGGCAATCCAAGAATAATCATGTATGAGAACTACACTGAGGCCCATCGATGCCCATTTCCAGATAGCCAACCTCACCCATAACTCGATAGCTAGTATATGGTCTCTTGGGAGTTCCCTGCCTTTCCGTACGTACACGATTGACTAAAGATGGTAGGTTGTCGGCGACATGCTATCCCGGGGAAAAATCAAGTATCGTCGACTCCACGCTAATCCATCCCAGTCTTTAGGTCGCTCGCATAGCAACCAAGGCATACTCTTGGCTCTTCTACCGCAGACCTTAACCCCTGTGAAGCCGGGTTTCATGGACCACTTGCCACCTCACAGAGGGATACCAAGAGTACCCTCACGTTTCCCGAAGCTTCCGCTTCGTCACCCAGTTCGCTGGAGGTTTTATCCAAGTCAGATAACTTGCTCCTCCTCGAATACTAAGCGATGACCTACCGTACCAGGTTACTCATCTCTTTATGAACTAGTCTCATGTCCTTAGCTAAGAATTATTACTTAGTTACCCTTAACTAAGGTTTACCACTTAGCTCCTCTTTCCGCTATCCTTGTTAATTACGATTTCCAACCTAGTCCCCTGAGCTAGGGTTTTGTCAAATAGGTTAAGTGTTGTTTTCCAAATTCATGACTTAACCTGCCTACGAATCATGTCAAGATCGGCTAAGTACTCAAGTTCAAGGCTTAGCCCTAAAGGTTGGTTAAGTGTACCAAGAAGCCCATGACTTAACCTTATCAAGTCAAACTGGTTAAGTATTTATTTGTCTTAACCCTATCAGATTATCATGTTAGATTGATTAAGCATAGATTATCTTAATCCCATCAGATTGTCGAGTCGGATTGGTTAAGTGTAGGTTAACTTAACCCCATCCACTAATCGTATTACAATTGTTAAGCCTAATTTAAAAGGTCTTGTGACTTAACCCTACCAAACCCACGTATTAGATTGGTTAAGTGTAGGTTACTTAACCTCATCAAATCATCACATATAATTGGTTAAGTATAAGTTACTTAACCCCATAAAATTATCATATTAAATTAGTTAAGTATTGGTTACTTAACCTCATTGAATTACCAAGTTTGGATTGGTTAAGCGTTTAACTTAACCCCGTCGAATTACCGTGTTTAGATTAGTTAAGTATAGGTTACTTAACCCCATCTAATTACCGTGTTTAGATTAGTTAAGTCTTAATTACTTAACCCCATCTAGTTACCGTGTTTAGATTAGTTAAGTCTTAATTACTTAACCCCATCTAATTACCGTGTTTAGATTAGTTAAGTGTAAATTACTTAACCTCATCCCCTAATTGTCTTGTATAGTTAAGTGTCATTAAGAAATCAAGCCCAGTCCCACTTAACCTACCCATTTGTGTCATGTCGGTTAAGTGTCATTAGTCAACTTTACTTAACCTTATCATGTGGCATTAATTTAATTAATGCACTCTCAACCTCTCACATTAGACCTTGTTGTGGTTACTAGTTAAGCCGGGCGGGTCCGTGTAGTTTTACACCACAACCTAGTCTAACCTTGGGTCTTAAGCGCGACATGACCAACTTCTCACATTGGATCCTATTGTTTGTAGCCACTAGTTAAGCCGGGCGGGTCCGGGTAGATTTATGCTACAAACTCAACCCAACCTCGAGTTGGCCACTTTCATGTTTGGTCTAGTGTCATATTACACCTACAACCCTCGTGTCTAGTTTCAAGTTCCATGTTTACCCCACATGTCATGCCCCCATTTTGGTTCAACTTACATGTTGTGTTCACATGTAACCTCAAGTCAAGTTTTCATGTCATATTCACGTCAAGATTTTGCGTCATGTTCATGTTTATCTAACTACCCCAAAATCGTGTTTTCACTTGAGTGAAAGCGAGTCAACATAGTATAAATACTATGATATACATTGACCCCAAAACATGCACGATGCCATGACGGGGTTGGCTTCAAACATGCATGGTATCATGAAGGGATTGGCCTTGTACATGCATACTATCATATAAGGGTTGGCCACAAGCATGCATAACATAAAAAGGGGATTGGCCACAAGCATGCATAATGTCATAAAGGATTTGGCCACAATTTTGCATATTATCATAACGGGATTTGAACTTACATAAACATGATATCGTAAGGGGGTTGGTTTCATTTACATGCATAAGCCCCAAAGTCCAATTTATGCAACTATTTCACAAGTCAAAGTGGCTGTAAGTGTTCATGCTATCATACTACAAGTAAAGATCCAATCTTGCATGGCAAACTAAGTCCAATGCAACATGAATAGCATGGTTTAGTCGCTAAAACATAACCCAAAGTCATATGTTCATGTCAAATGAGCAAACTAGGCTCGCATAGGTTATAGCATTCATGTTTAACCACATTTTATTCCATGCCATGATTAAACTACCGTTAACATCTCGAAGTAGCTAGAACTTACATAGCGTGGCAAGAGGACTAGGAGCATGAATCATTTTGACGAAGAAAGGTGGCTCCTTTGGTGAAGAACCGTCTTGAAATTGCCATAGCAACGTTGATCCACTCCCTTGATTTGATGTAGCAAGCTAGCACCTTTGATTCGGATCTTGTTTGAATGCATAGGCTCTTGAATTTGGGGATGGAGGCCATGATCAATGTAGATTTGTGCAGCACTTCGTTGCAAGAGTGATTTATGAGGGGTTTAGGGTAGGCTTAGGGTCTTTTTATAGAGATTAGGAGTAGTTTAGGCCGTTAGATTAACCCTAGGATAGATCTAAGCCCTCAAAAATCGTCACAAGCCTCCAAAACCGAGCCAAACAGCAAAACAGGTGCACCAGGCTGCCTGGGTCCGATCAAGCAGGTCGACCCCCAGGTCGACCCTGGGGTCGACTCCCCAGTCGACCTGGTGGGCAGGGGGTCGACTCCCCAGTCGACCTCCCCTGGTCTAGCGGGAAATTTTCCCGCCTCTTCTGAATTCTGAAATTTGAATCTGTTTTCGTTTTCGAATTTTTCGTGAAACTTCGCGAGGTCATATCTTGGTCATACGGACTCCGATTTACGAAATTTCGGACTCTATTTCGCGTATTTTTCCGAGACGAACGCAATGGCGCAACCCGTTTATCCTGATTTAGATATTATAATTTAATTCTGCCTTGATTCTTGTCTTAACACGTTGTTTAAAATTCGGGTTGTTACATTCTCCCCTCCTTTAAGGATTTCGTCCCCGAAATCTCCAAGTTAGGAAGAACGCATCCTACCATCCATCATCCATCTACTCAAAACATCATCCACAGGCAAACATTGTCCTTAAACGATTCTAATGCCATATGAACATATGCAAAACGTGTGTGTATATGCTCCTTAGCTAATGCTAATGTTCAGGCCTGAATGATCTTTCTAATGCAAAATATGTCTAGTGCCATGAGTCCAACATGTATGCAAATAGTCCTAGTCATACAAGTACTATATGCGTGCACAAACATTCATTCATATGCAACATCCGCATGATAACACATTCAATTTCATCCATAAACAAGTATAAATACTCATGCATATGCAACATGAAACGTGACCGCGTCAATCTAGTATCTAATGTGTATTCGCGCATCCACGAGCAACCATTTGCAACCATATCAATCATAACATGTTTCAAATACATGTTTACATCCATAGAGTTCTACCTAAGGTTCCCAAGATAAGATCGAGGAGATAAACAAGACAAAATCCTTCCGGGGTTTGTAACAGAAACAGGACCGAGAGGATATTCACCAAAAGATAACATGCGAGCAAGCTCTACAGGAAAAACCAGGGATCAAGGATACACTCTTTAAAAAGAGGTACGACGCGCGTGTCTAGCCTTACGTCTTCTAAGTCGCGTTTCCTTGAGCTTAATTCCTCGGTGCCTTGACCATCTTTTTAACTCCATGATTCCGTAGCTCCTTGATTCCTATTTCCAAGATATGAGTTAGAACTCATTTCATTGTCGCCTCTTATTCCACTTTCACTTATCCTTTCCCTAGTATACTTGGCTCAAACGTATCCACTTACTCATGCAAGCTCTCCAAAATTCACTAGGGAATTCTGGATCTCATTTGCCGATGCCAATCCATGTTGCCAAGAGTACTTACTAGGGTGATTCCCATAATTCATGCATAAGCGAAACGAACCATCCGCCTTAGCGGCGAATTCTATTCGAACGGATTACCAACAACTGCATCCCGAGATTCTAGGTAACTAACCATGACAGAACCCAAAAGGTTACACGAGACTTCGGGGGTATCACTAAGGTGAGTCGAGAGTCTAACTACCCTCTTTCCAAAACCGAGAATGGCACCCCTTATTGGGTGACCACTTTATCCCTAGAATCCATCTGTAGCCGAGACATGTCATTCTCAAATCCAAACAAGTCATGAAGAAATGGACCGACTCTCCAACCAGATTTTTGGGAAAAAAACTGGGATCCTCTACCATGCTAGTACTAAGGTGCAGAGACTAAACTATCCAAGCAGACTTAAATGATACGGTGATCAAGACAAAGTCTGGACGGGATGCTAGAAAAGGACGACTAAACCTTTACCAGAAACAGTACCATTTCGTTTAGGTACCCTAGAAATGGGAGCGTGCAATTTCCCTCTCCGATGATCTTGTCCTTGTCCTCCTTGTTGGACTAAGCCATAGCAACAGTTGCTTATCCTTAAGCTCGCGTCCTTTATCCTTACTCTTATTATCCTTCCTTGTACGACGGCAACAGGTTTCTCGAGAACCACCTCCATCGTACGGAAAACACCTACGTGGCTAGACAAAGATTAGTCACAGTTAGAACTACTATGACTACAGATGGAGGAAAGAAAGGAAAAGAGATTAAATCAAGGAATCAAAGGATAGTGCTAATGGCCTTTGGGGAATAGCCTTTTAAAACAAACTTTTCTTGAAAAATGCTTCTTTGTAAACGGGTTTTCAAATTGTTTTCAGAAGGTTTAAAAAAAAACTTTTGCCCAGTCTTGTAACCTTCTGCTCTGATACCAAATGTAACACCCCACCTCCGCTAGGGTCACTCACAAGGGAATGCACTAGGTTTGGTGAAGCATTATCGAGGTAAACATGCCCAGAAATATTACAAGACAGAACATATATAAAACAGCGGAAGTAAAACAAATTTTCATTACCTTATAAAATAAGGTCTAAAGCCTTTTATATTAGAATACATCAAAGCCTGTCTTGCAATAATAAAGAAGCATAAAACCATTTCATAAATTATTCCCCAAGTAAAACAGTAAAGTAGCCATTGCCAAGAAAAGTCCAAGCCATGCGTGATGACCTTCAAGCAGAAGAAGCCCGAACTAGATAACATTGTTTCCTCCCTGAAACCTGGGGGGAAACGGAAGACAAAGAGGCAAAACAAAACGGGGTCAATCATAAAGACTAGTAAGTCCTATCTATTTCCAGTATAAAAACAGGTAAAGGTAACATGACATGCATAAACTGAAAGTAAACATAAGGATGACTACAAGATAGATAAACTAAACCAGGGTAACAGCCTGAACTACTGTAGCAAGGTAAACGAAGATATCATGGTAAACTATGGTGTCATGATAAATCAAGGTATCAGATCGTCAGGTTTCTATCAAGTATACTAACCCAAAGTATCTATCCTGTATAACATCCCACGGTATCTATCATGTATATTTCTCCTGGTTCTAACATGTATATTTGCTCTGCACCTCTCGTACTAGTATCCCAACCCGCGTCATGTGTTAACTATGAATGTCCCTTGCCCAATGTCATGTAATGGTCCATGTCAACCTAATATGTATAGCATATGTAGGTTTTTCCCAACTCGTATGTTTCTTTCCATGTATAAGTTCAGTCCTTTGCCGTAGGCCATACGGGCTTTCCCATGTAAACGTTTTATCCTTGAGGTTATTTTGGAATGGTACCCTTGATCTAGTTATGTTTCCTTACCATGAACTATCGTGCGTTCACTTAGGATTTATGCCGCCTAGGACCACTAGGGATTATGCTACCTAATGAACGTTTCCGTGTCTCGGTTTGGGTTCAGCCACCTAGGGCCACTAGGGGTTATGCCACCCATCAACCACACCCTTTACCCCGCGTATGTATCGTGAATCGTTTTCCATGTCTAGACGCACATGTTCCTCAATGTGCCATCCGAGTTCCGTGCCAGGGCTAATCAAGAAATACGGAACTCGGTCGGGAGCTTTAAGTCGTCTGCTGATGCAGATATCAAGGTCTGTTTTTGTACCCGTGGCTATGGTCCCACGTGACCCCTCCCTCAACTACTGAAAGGCAATCCAAGAATAATCATGTATGAGAACTACACTGAGGCCCATCGATGCCCATTTCCAGATAGCCAACCTCACCCATAACTCGATAGCTATTATATGGTCTCTTGGGAGTTCCCTGCCTTTCCGTACGTACACGATTGACCAAAGATGGTAGGTTGTCGGCGACATGCTATCCCGGGGCAAAATCAAGTATCGTCGACTCCATGCTAATCCATCCCAGTCTTTAGGTCGCTCGCATAGCAACCAAGGCATACTCTTGGCTCTTCTACCGCAGACCTTAACCCCTGTGAAGCCGGGTTTCATGGACCACTTGCCACCTCACAGAGGGATACCAAGAGTACCCTCACGTTTCCCGAAGCTTCCGCTTCGTCATCCAGTTCGCTGGAGCTTTTATCCAAGTCAGATAACTTGCTCCTCCTCGAATACTAAGCGATGACCTACCGTACCAGGTTACTCATCTCTTTATGAACTAGTCTCATGTCCTTAGCTAAGAATTATTACTTAGTTACCCTTAACTAAGGTTTACCACTTAGTTCCTCTTTCCGCTATCCTTGTTAACTACGATTTCCAACCTAGTCCCCTGAGCTAGGGTTTGGTCAAATGGGTTAAGTGTTGTTTTCCAAATTCATGACTTAACCCGCCTACGAATCATGTCAAGATCGGCTAAGTACTCAAGTTCAAGGCTTAGCCCTACAGGTTGGTTAAGTGTACCAAGAAGCCCATGACTTAACCTTATCAAGTCAAATTGGTTAAGTATTTATTTGTCTTAACCCTATCAGATTATCATGTTAGATTGATTAAGCATAGATTATCTTAATCCCATCAGATTGTCGAGTCGGATTGGTTAAGTGTAGGTTAACTTAACCCCATCCACTAATCGTATTACAATGGTTAAGCCTAATTTAAAAGGTCTTGTGACTTAACCCTACCAAACCCACGTATTAGATGGGTTAAGTGTAGGTTACTTAACCTCATCAAATCATCACGTATAATTGGTTAAGTATAAGTTACTTAACCCCATAAAATTATCATATTAAATTAGTTAAGTATTGGTTACTTAACCTCATTGAATTACCAAGTTTGGATTGGATAAGCGTTTAACTTAACCCCGTCGAATTACCGTGTTTAGATTAGTTAAGTATAGGTTACTTAACCCCATCTAATTACCGTGTTTAGATTAGTTAAGTCTTAATTACTTAACCCCATCTAGTTACCATGTTTAGATTAGTTAAGTCTTAATTACTTACCCCATCTAATTACCGTGTTTAGATTAGTTAAGTGTAAATTACTTAACCTCATCCGCTAATTGTCTTGTATGGTTAAGTGTCATTAAGAAATCAAGCCCAGTCCCACTTAACCTACCCATTCATGTCATATCGGTTAAGTGTCATCAGTCAACTTTACTTAACCTTATCATGTGGCATTAATTTAATTAATGCACTCTCAACCTCTCACATTAGACCTTGTTGTGGTTACTAGTTAAACCGGGCGGGTCCGGGTAGTTTTACACCACAACCTAGTCTAACCTCGGGTCTTAAGCGCGACATGACCAACTTCTCACATTGGATCCTATTGTTTGTAGCCACTAGTTAAGCCGAGCGGGTATGGGTAGATTTATGCTACAAACTCAACCCAACCTCGAGTTGGCCACTTTCATGTTTGGTCTAGTGTCATATTGCACCTACAACCCTCGTGTCTAGTTTCAAGTTCCATGTTTACCCCACATGTCATGCCCCCATTTTGGTTCAACTTACATGTTGTGTTCACATGTAACCTCAAGTCAAGTTTTCATGTCATATTCACGTCAAGATTTCGCGTCATGTTCATGTTTATCTAACTACCCCAAAATCGTGTTTTCACTTGAGTGAATGCGAGTCAACATAGTATAAATACTATGATACACATTGACCCCAAAACATGCACGATGCCATGACGGGGTTGGCTTCAAACATGCATGGTATCATGAAGGGATTGGCCTTGTACATGCATACTATCATATAAGGGTTGGCCACAAGCATGCATAACATAAAAAGGGGATTGGCCACAAGCATGCATAATGTCATAAAGGATTTGGCGACAATTTTGCATATTATCATAATGGGATTTGACCTTACATAAACATGATATCGTAAGGGGATTGGTTTCATTTACATGCATAAGCCCCAAAGTCCAATTTATGCAACTATTTCACAAGTCAAAGTGGCTCTAAGTGTTCATGCTATCATACTACAAGTAAAGGTCCAATCTTCATTGGCAAACTAAGTCCAATGCAACATGAATAACATGGTTTAGTCGCTAAAACATAACCCAAAGTCATATGTTCATGTCAAATGAGCAAACTAGGCTCGCATAGGTTATAGCATTCATGTTTAACCACATTTTATTCCATGCCATGATTAAACTACCGTTAACATCTCGAAGTAGCTAGAACTTACATAGCGTGGCAAGAGGACTAGGAGCATGAATCATTTTGACGAAGAAAGGTGGCTCCTTTGATGAAGAACCGTCATGAAATCGCCATAGCAACGTTGATCCACTCCCTTGATTTGATGTAGCAAGCTAGCACCTTTGATTCGGATCTTGTTTGAATGCATAGGCTCTTGAATTTGGGGATGGAGGCCATGATCAATGTAGATTTGTGCAGCACTTCGTTGCAAGAGTGATTTATGAGGGGTTTAGGGTAGGCTTAGGGTCTTTTTATAGAGATTAGGAGTAGTTCAGGCCGTTAGATTAACCCTAGGATAGATCCAAGCCCTCAAAAATCGTCACAAGCCTCCAAAACCGAGCCAAACAGCAAAACAGGTGCACCAGGCTGCCTGGGTCCGACCAGGCAGGTCGACCCCCAGGTCGACCCTGGGGTCGACTCCCCAGTCGACCTGGTGGGCAGGGGGTCGACTCCCCAGTCGACCTCCCCTGGTCTGGCGGGAAATTTTCCCGCCTCTTCTGAATTCTGAAATTTGAATCTGTTTTCGTTTTCGAATTTTTCGTGAAACTTCGCGAGGTTATATCTTGGTCATACGGACTCCGATTTACGAAATTTCAGACTCTATTTCGCGTATTTTTCCGAGATGAACGCAATGGCGCAACCCGTTTATCTTGATTCAGATTTTATAATTTAATTCTGCCTTGATTCTTGTCTTAACACGTTGTTTAAAATTCGGGTTGTTACAGCTTTCCAAATATATTTTTCCCCAACTGTTTTCTACATAGTGCGAGAAGATGGATCTACAAAATATTTACGACTTATTAACATTTTTGTTTTATTTCCAATCAAATGCATGCCAACTTTTTAATATGTACAGTGATCCAATTCGATGATGCATTTAAAAATGGGTGTTGTAACAGTAAAAATTAAATCAACTTAAGATTCAACTAATACTCTTCCATAGTAAGGTTTGCGCTTTGACCGGATCAAACTACATGGTCTGGATTTTGCAGAGAATAAGAGTTTGCCAATTGGTTTTATGTCACTTAGTACATTTTTTTCTCCTTACATGTTTCCTGCATTAGTAAATTGTGTCCAGTGTCTTTTTTATTACCCAGTATTTATCAAAATCTAATTTATTTGAATGATAATTGTCTATCGTGTTTTCTGCATTAATAAGTTGTGTCCAGTGACATTTTTATTACCTGCATTTATCAAAATTCAACTTATTTGAATGTTAATTTTATAACGTAGTAATGTTATCTTGACAGTGTTATCCTTCATCATAATATTGTTTTCATGTAGACTTCATATTATTCAGTACTTAAGTACCTATGTTGAAAATAATGAATGCTTGAAGCGCTAATGAACTGACATGTACACCATGATCTTTATTCACTTCTACATGTTGCATGTATTTAGACAACACGATCTTCACACTATCCCCTTGCACATTTATTTTAACATTACTTGCAATGACCCATGTGTCCCAAATAACATTTTGCACCGTATTGTCCATTACTTTAACAAAATGACCTTTTATTCTACTTACCAACAACCTATAGTAAACCAAGCATGTTTTGGATATATTTTAAAACTTGGATCGATTTATACTTTGATAACTATGTACATGCTTTAGCGTGAACTAACTTTTTACCAGACATCTCCTAAAATATGCATCTGCCATATCCATAGGAAATAAACTATAATTATATATAGCATATCCAAATGCAAAATTTTCACCTACGATATTACCGACACCCTGTATTTTCTATGAACATAAGAATGAAAAATCATAGAATAATTAAATTGTAACAAAACAATTAAGGGAAATGGGTTACGTCATTGCGTTTGTCTCAAAATTCTTCTTGGAATAGAGTCCAAGTTTGCGTAAATCGGACTCCGTATGAAGAAGATATGGCCTTCAGAAGTTTCAATAAAAACCAGCCCGGAATTCGAAGTGGGCGGGAAAATTCCTGCCCAGGACCCAGGTCGGCACTAGTGTTGACTTGGGGGTCAGCATGGGTATACAGGTCGACACTAGGGTCGACATTCCCCCTCCTTTTCCAAATCTGGAGGCAGATCCACTTTTCTGCACATGGACGCCTTTCTCACCGGATTCGTGAGCTCTAGCCTATTTAAACACCCCCAAACCTAGCTTTCTCTCCACACAATTTCATTTTGCCTATACTCTGCCTCTATTCTACTTAAAAATAAAAATGGCGTCGCTACTCAGTTGGAATCAAAACTAGAACTAATGCATCTTCTTCCAATCTGAGTAGAGTTAAAAGAGAACAACTATTTTCTAATCTAATCGATAGTCCACGTCAAAGGAGTGCTATTCAATGTCAGAATACAGATCCCAGAAATCATGATTTACATTTTCAATACAGATCCCAGAAATCTTTCTTCCTTTTTGTCTATAGCCAGTCTACCACGAGCCTGCGCCAAATCTCATAAGAGATTAACACACGAACGCTAAATTTTGGGACAAATAATGGATAATGCATAATTGGACATGACTGATCTTTGACTGATTTGAGGAATGGACATATGTTGTAAATTAGATCTAGATCTGTGTATACTCTGTAATTTCGAAGAAGAGGAATCATTGTATGATAACATGTGACTTGAAACTTGGGGCATAATGCATATAAAAAAATTAAGATCTGATTTTGAGATGTTATAATTTAAAGATTAAGACTTTTGGGGTAAATTTTGTGTAATGATTCATGACTTGAAAAAGGAATATGTGACTTAGGCATAGAGACCTATATTATACAAGGATAACTATAAATGTGAATACGCCTAAAAGTGGATTTTTGGATATTTGGCATAAAGGATATAAATTTGGCATAATTCATATGGTATATCATGATTTGGGCTTTTAGAGAATATTCTATACTGTGCAAAGTTTAACTAAAAATTTAGGCATATGTTGTATTATGAATTATGACCATGATTTAGGCATGTAAGTTTAGGCTAAATTTATGATTAGGCAAGATATGTAAATAGAGTTTTAGAAATATATAATCTGTTGAATTGCCTAATATGTTAAATCTGTTATTTGGTAAATCTGTTAAATTGCCTAATCTGCTAAATCTGTTATTTGCTAAATCTGTTGAATTGCCTAATCTGCTAAATCTGTTATCTGCTAAATCTGGTTAATTGCCTAATCTGCTAAATCTGTTATCTGCTAAATTTTTTGAATTGCCTAATCTGCTAAATCTGTTGAATCGCCAAATCTGCTAGATCTGTTATCTGTTGAATTGCATAATCTGTTGAATGTTAAATATTTGTAATTTGGGTATGAAAATCCGTAGGTTCGATCTAAGATTGAGTAAAACATGGAAATTTGATTAATCTGCTGTAACCTGTAAAGAAGTTTAATCTGTTAAATGAACATAATTAGTCTAATATCTGTATAATCTGTATTGGAATAAATTGACTATGACACGAGAGGTTAGACTCTATTTGTGGTAGAAGCCTGCCCGGAACCAACTGGCTTAACCAGCGACCGCAAAACTGTCAGTCTAATGTGATAGGTCGTAGGCATAACTAAAATAAGCTTGGACACGAGGTTAGGTCTGGCTTGTGGCAGAAGTCTGCCTGGAACCGCCCGGCACATACAGCGGCCACAAGCTACCGACCTAATGTGAGAAGTCTATGCATTAATATTTAATTAATGCAAATTTAAGAGAAATGTGGTGTCTAAAAACATGTTGGGTGAATAGGGTTAAACCAACTGGACTGATGAATCTAATAAACCTGTTTCGTTTATCTGTAGACCCAATACAAAGTTAGACAATCTGTAAGTCTGTTAAATCCGTATATCTAATCTGTTAATCTGAAAACTTGCTAACTTGATTGTCTGATATGTGAACTAGTAATCTGAACTCTGTCTGAAACTTGTAAACAAGTTAATCTAAAATCTGCTAGTCTGGGGAGACAAGGTTAGGAGGGGAAATACTCGTGTCATCTGTTGTTTGGGACCCATATTAGTCAGTAATCCTTTCCGGTATCAAAACTTTGACCCCACACTATGTAGGGGTCCAGGCACGCTTACTGAACTAATTATAAGCGGTTCATTCTGATAATGGCGAGGGGTGTTGATGGCGCGTTCCAGCCGGGTCATAAGCGTGCATGGATCCGGTCTGCTCTGAGGATGTAAGACACCATGACTTCTGTAAACAGGTCTGTGCCAATAGGTTGCCACTTTAGGGAGTGATACGCCCTACTGTGGGGCCGACACAGGGTATTTATGTATTAGGGAGCCGATCGCTTGGGGGTAAGACTTAGGGTACACTTAATTCTGTTTGTCTCTGTTGGTACCATCTGTTTCCAGTGGGTGGTAATACATGTATGTTTCTTCATGGGACCGTCTGTTGGGGTGGTAAAGGCCCATTACTAGTGTACACCTAGTTCTAACATTCCGTTTCTGTTTCCGTCTCTGATTCCGTTTCCGATTCTGTTTCCGTACCTTCTGTCTGTTGGGGTGGTAAAGGCCCATTAGTTGGGTGGTAAAGGTCAATTATTAGTATTCTGCATATGTACCTTCTATCTGTTCAGGTGGTAAAGGCCCATTGCTAGCATTCTGTTTCTGCAGAGATTATTCTGTTTCCGTTTTTGTTTGAGTTTGACATTAGAGTAACATCTAATCCTGTTATACTAATATTAGTGCAGAGAAGTGGAAAGCTTAGCTTAGCCTATATCATTCTGTTTCTTCTATTAACCTGCTATTCCTGTTATGGTTATCTCTCATCCAGTTTTATTTACATGTCATGATACTATTATCTGTTTATATGCTGAAAGTCATTGGACTCACCAGACTTATGTCTGACCTAGTTTGTTTCGCCTCTTTTCTTTCCGTCCCCCCCCCCCCACCCCCCCAGGTTTTCAGGGTGTAAACATAGGAGCTTGATTCAGATTCTCTCTACTTGAAGTGTTTGAAGTATTGTTTGGCTTTGGCTCTATCTTTCCATGGCAGTTTATATTGGGGATTATGGCTTTAAAAACTATGCATTCTGAAGGCTTTTGTACAAGACCTATATTTATGTACTTGAATTCCGATATTGTGATTTGAAAGATGTAACCAAACTTTTTTCTGTTTCTGTTGTAATAAAGTTATAAAATTTTCAAGTACTACTTTATCTGTCTTGTAAATTTCTGTTCTGTCTACTAAAAACGCTCCACCAAAGTTAAGGCATTCCCTTTGCGAGTGACCTTAACGGAGGTGGGGTGTTACACTTGGTATCAGAGCTGAAGTCTACCAGATTCGATAAAAAGTTTTTGAAAATGATTTTCAAAAACATTTAAAAAAGGAAGTATTTTCAAAAGTAGAGTTTATTTTTAAAAACATAATCCCCAAAGTCATATGCCTAACTTTCTATCCTTTGTTTTGAATCTTTCCCTTTCTTTCATTTCAGCATGTCTGGGGATCTTAACCTTCCGGAGGGAGTACCGATACCTGGCTGGTTCAGGAGGTACCTAGAAGCAAGGGCTAATGATGCGGGCCCAGCAGACGTCCCTCCTCCTCCCAGTTGCACCGGTTCCTCCTCCTCCGCGCATGAATACTTTCCCGAAGATATGTAAAGACTTTCGATCCATGGGTGGGAAGAACTCTAATGGAACTGAATCCTTCATGGAGGCAAGGAACTGGCTCAAATAAACTGAGGATTTGTTCGTTATCTTCGAGGTGGACGATAGGCAGAAGATACATTTGGCGGTATGGTTGCTTAAGGACGAAGCATCTTTTTGGTGGGAGGTCATAAATAGAGAGTGTCCGGTAAAGAGATGGATGGATTTCAGGTACAGGTTCGAGATGAAATTTCTCTCATGAGCGGAAGAGAGTCTATATGCAGAGAGGTTCTTGGCGTTGAAGCAGGGGAATTTATCAGTGAGAGAGTACATCAACAAATTTAATCAGTTGGCGATATTCGGCTTAGATTTTGTAAATGCACCACATAAGAAGGCACTAAGGTTTGAACGAGCCGCTACACGGATTGGCAATGTCCCACATTCCTATGGAGGCTACCTTCGAGAAATTAGTTGACATGGCATTGATGCATGAAGAGGAAACCAAAAGCGAGAAGAAATAAGAAAAGCTTGAAGGACCACAGAACAAGAAGGCGGGGCCCAAAAAGGAAACACAAAAGAAGTATGAGAAGTCTGAAGATAAGAAGGAGAAGAAGTGCTTTACTTGTGGAAGCTCGACCCATCTGAACAAGGAATGCAGGAAGAGGAAGGGAACTTGCTTCAACTGTTAAGAAATGGGGCACTTCACTAGGGACTGCCCAAAGAAACGAGGACAAGGGCTGAGGGCAGGACCTACTTCTGGAAGGCAGGCGAATGCTCGCGAGGCTGGTGGATAGGAAAGAAATAAGAAAATTTATGTAGAAGGTTTAATTTCCTTATCTGATTATGAAGCTAAAACTCTTTCTGATTCTGGCATTTTGATTCTGTAATTGAAACTCTGCACTTTAATACTAGTCTTGTTTCTGATCCCGCTGTAGACTCAAACCCATAAGGGTTATGACCTATCTGTTTGTGATAAGTTGGGGTTTGAGGGTATCTGTGTTGGGCGTTAAGTTGCATATGATGCATACATTCTGGGTTTTATCATGCATAGTTTCCTAAGAATCATTTGGTAATCTGATCTGTACCAGTAGTCTGTAAGTATCTGAATATTTCTGAAAAAGGATAGGGTTTTTTACTTGAAGCGCGAAGTAGATTTCTAGTTGGGCATTTGTTTAATGGGAGTGATTCTCTGAGTATCAATCTGATGTTGATTTCGGTCTTCGGGGTTGATACTTAGTGGGTTATTCTCTTAAACCGAAGTCTGATAGGAACAAAGCTTTTGTCTTAATTGTACTTGCTTCTATCACTCGGCTGTATCCTATCAATCAAATCTTCGACCTTTAGGTAGAAACTAACAGGTTTAAACATGTTTTTGAGACATTTTATGTTTGATGGTTGCAAGTGGATGCAAGTGTTTGCTAGTGGTTGCTTGTGGATGCATATACACACACACTAGGCACTAGATCGGCTCAAAAACGCTCTCATACTGCATATGGATGTGTGTGCATTTTTGAAATTTTTATGGACGCAAAATGGTTGACTCAGCACATGGATGTTTCATATGATTGAACGGTTGTGAAATCATATAGAAATGATATGCATCAAATAGAAAATTGCATACATGTTAGACTCATGGCACTGATATAATTCGCATTAAGGAGGTCAACTGAATCAGTGGACCGCCTAATCTTTGCATTAGATAAGGAACATATACACACACTTTTGCATATGTTCATACAACATTAGAAATTTTCTAAGAACAAGGTATGCTTGTGGATGATGGTTGAGTAGATGGGTGATTGGATGGTAGGACACATTCTTCCTAACTTGGAGATTTCGGGGACGATATCTTTTAAGAAGGGGAGAATGTAACACCCCGTATTTTCTGTGAATATAAGAATTACAAATCAGAGAATAATTAAATTGTAACAAAATAATTAAGAAAAACGGGTTATGCCATTGCGCTCATCTCGAAATTCTTCTTGGAATAGAGTCTAAGTTTGCGTAAATCGGACTCCGTATGAAGAAGATATGGCCTTTAGAAGTTTCATTAAAAACCAGCCCGAAATTCAAAATTCAGATTTCGAAATTCAAAACAGACACCCGGGCTGGGCGGGAAAATTCCCGCCCAGGACCCAGGTTGACACTAGGGTCGACCTTGGGGTCAACCTGGGTATATAGGTCGACACTAGGTCGACCTTAGTGTCGACCTCCCCCCCCCCCCCTTTCCAGATCTGGAGACAGATCCATTTCTCTACACCTGGACGCCTTTCTGACCGGATTCGTGAGCTCTAACCTATTTAAACACCCCCAAACCTAGCTTTCTCTCCACACAATTTCATTCTGCCTATACTCTGCCTCTATTCTAATTAAATATAGAAATGGCGTCGCTACGCTGTTGGAATCAAAACTAGAACTAGTGCATCTTCTTTCAATCTGAATAGAGTTAAAAGAGAACAACTATTTTCTAATCTAATCGATAGTCTACGTCAAAGGAGCGCTATTCAGTGTCAGAATACATATCCCAGAAATCAAGATTTACTTTTTCAATCGTAAGTACAGTTAATTTCAGATATGAAATTTAATAATTATCTTGACATTTTTGTGAATCTGGATCTGAGGTTATACATACTTTTTATGTGGATCTATCTTATTAATATTATTGTATCTTTCTTCCTTTTTGTCTATAGCCACCACGAGCCTGCGCCAAATCTCATAAGAGATTAACGCACAAACGCTAAATTTTGGGACAAATAATGGATAATGCATAATTGGACATGACTGATCTTTGACTGCTTTGAGGAATGGACATATGTTGTAAATTAGATCTAGATCTGTGTATACTCTGTAATTTCGAAGAAGAGGAATCATTGTATGATAACATGTGACTTGAAACTTGGGGCATAATGCATATAAAAAAATTAAGATCTGATTTTGAGATGTTATAATTTAAAGATTAAGACTTTTAGGGTAAATTTTGTGTAACGATTCATGACTTGAAAAAGGAATATGTGACTTAGGCATAGAGACCTATATCATAATAAGATAACTATAAATATGAATATGCCTAAAAGTGGATTTTTGGAATTAAAGGCTATAAATTTGGCATAATTCACATGGTATATCATGATTTGGGCTTTTAGAGAATATTCTGTACTGTGCAAACTTTAACTAAAAATTTGGGCATATGTTGTATTATGAATTATGACCATGATTTAGGCATGTAAGTTTAGGCTAAATTTATGATTAGGCAAGATATGTAAATAGAGTTTTAGAAATATATAATCTGTTGAATTGCCTAATCTGCTAAATCTGTTATCTGCTAAATTTGTTGAATTGCCTAATCTGCTAAATCTGTTGAATAGCCTAATCCGCTAAATCTGTTATCTACTAAATCTATTGAATTGCCTAATCCGCTAAATCTGTTATCTGCTAAATCTGTTGAATTACCTAATCTGCTAAATCTGTTATCTGCTAAATCTGTTGAATCGCCTAATCTGCTAGATCTGTTGTCTGTTGAATTGCCTAATCTGTTGAAAGTTAAATAATTGTAATTTGGGTATGAAAATCCGTAAGCTCGATCTAAGATTGAGTAAAACATGGAAATTTGATTAATCTATTGTAACCTATAAAGAAATTTAATCTGTTAAATGAACATAATTAGTCTAATATCTGTATAATCTGTATTGGAATAAATTGACTATGACACGAGGTTAGACTCTATTTGCGGTAGAAGCCTACCTGGAACCAAACAGCTTAACCAGCGACCACAAAACTGTCAGTCTAATGTGAGAGGTCGTAGGCACAACTAAAATATGCTTGGACACGAGGTTAGGTCTGGCTTGTGGCAGAAGTGTGCCCGGAACTGCCCGGCACATCCAGCGGTCACAAGCTACCACCTAATGTGAGAGGTCTATGCATTAATATTTAATTAATGCAAATTTAAGAGAAATATGGTGTCTGAAAATGTGTTGGGTGGATAGGGTTAAACCAACTGGACTAATGAATCTAATAAACCCGTTTCGTGAATCTGTAGGACCAATACAAAGTTAGACAATCTGTAATCTGTTAAATCCGTACATCTGATCTATTAATCCGAAAACTTGTTAACTTGATTGTCTGATCTGTTAACTAGTAATCTGAACTCTGTCTGAAACTTGTAAACAAGTTAATCTGAAATCTGCTAGTCTGGGGACACAAGGTTAGGAGGGGAAATACTTGTGTCATCTGTTGTTTGGGACTCATATTAGTCAGTAACCGTTTCTGGTATCAAAATTTTGACCCCACACTATGTAGGGGTCCGGGCACGCTTACTAAACTAATTATAAGCGGTTCATTCTGATAATGGCGAGGGGTGTTTATGGCACGTTCCAGCTGGGTCAATGTGCATGCATAGATCCGGTCTACCCTGAGGATGTAAGACCCCATGACATCTGTAAATAGGTCTGTGCCAATAGGTTGCCACTTTAGGAAGTGATACACCCTACGGTGGGGCCGACATAGGGTATTTATGTATTAGGGAGCCGATCGCTTGGAGGTAGGACTTAGGGTACACTTAGTTCTACATGTTTCTGTTGGTACCATTTGTTTCTGTCAGGTGGTAACACCTGTCCTTTTCTGCGTGGTACCGTCTGTTGGGGTGGTAAAGGCCCATTACTAGTGTACACCTAATTCTAACATTCTGTTTCCGTAAGGATTATTCTGTTTCTGTCTCTGATTCCCTTTCCGATTCTGTTTCCGTACCTTCTATCTATTGGGGTGGTAAAGGCCCATTAGTTGGGTGGTATAGGCTTTCTTTATTAGTATTCTGCTTCTGTACCTTCTGTCTGTTCGGGTGGTAAAGGCCCATTACTAGCATTCTATTTCTGTAGAGATTATTCTGTTTCCGTTTCTGTTTCAGTTTAGACATTAAAGTAACACCTAATCCTGTTATACTAGTATTAATGCAGAGAAGTGAAAAGCTTAGCTTAGCCTATATCATTCCATTTCTTATGTTAACCTGCTATTCCTGTTACGGTTATCTCTCATCCAGTTTTATTTACATGTCATGATACTATTATCTATTTATATGCTGAAAGTCACTGGACTCACCAGACTTATGTCTGACCTAGTTTGTTTCGCCTCTTTTCTTTCCGTTCCCCCCCCCCCAAGGTTTTCAGGGTGGAAACATAGGAACTTGATTCAGATTCTCTCTGCGTGAAGTGTTTGAAGTATTGCTTGGCTCTGGCTCTATCTTTCCATGGCAGCTTATATTGGGGATTATGGCTTTAAAAACTATGCATTCTGAAGGCTTTTGTACAAGACCGATATTTATGTACTTGAATTCCGATATTGTGATTTGAAAGATGTAACCAAACTTATTTCTGTTTCTGTTGTAATAAAGTTATAAAGTTTTCAAGTACTACTTTATCTGTCTTGTAAATTTCTGTTCTGTCTACTAAAAACGCTCCACCAAAGTTAAGGCATTCCCTTTGCGAGTGACCTTAACGGAGGTGGGGTGTTCCAGCATGGGTTCACACTAGTTATTTATAAAAACAACAAGTACGCTCTCATATATAAATACACTCAACTTATTCTAGGATTTTACTAATCCCATCTCTAATTAGTTTATCCCAATAGGCTTTGGTATTCACTCAACCAAAGCTCAAATATCAACTGTAACAACCTGACTTCTCGAGATAATTCAAGTAGATAATAAATCCAACTCAAACCATACCAAAATGACGAGTTATTAATGTAGTTTAGTACAATAAGAGAAAATAAGAAGAGAAAGAACTAAACTAATGCACATAATCTCACAGTGGAATAACAAAAAATAATAAAAACATAAACATTTGGAGAGAGTGATAAATAATATACATTTGGTTTTAGTTATAAGAATATCAAACGCACTAATAATGTAGTAGAAATAATAGTAATAAGTATTGTCTTCAAACTCCATTTTTGTCTTCAAGTAATGAATGTCTTCAATAGTTGGAAAATAACTCAGGTTGACCTGAATGTGATGGAAGAAAAACACTGGAGTTAGACTATATATATTCTAATGTTAATCAAATAAAATCAAGAAATACATATGTATGAATTTCATGGTCAACAAAAATGAAAATTTATTACTTAATTACTCAAATGAATATCCCTTTCGAAGGTAATCTTTCAAACATCTTTAGAATTGTAATATATTCAATTTCATATCAAAACATGTTTTGTACTTAAAATTTAAACAATTTATTGGAAAATGTGTTTTTTCCCAAAATTCAATTATTACAAACAATCATATCTAAAAAGATATGAAATCGAATTGGGAGATATCTTCCAACAACAATGCCAGTGCACCAAAGCCTATCAAAGTAAATAAATCGATTAAAGCATATCCTCAATGAGTTTACTTAGGTTCTAAATGAACCCTCAAATCAAACCCCAATTTTCAACCGTGGTTTATTCTTATTGCCAGTAACATATCAAGTCATTTGTTACCCAAAGTGATAGTTTTTTAGAAAATATTCGCAAATTACACAAATTATATCATTGTTTATTCTTTTCCAAAGTCAATGGAAATCATTTCAATTTTACCAGAGTTCACATTTCGACATAATACCTTAAATCCCATTAAATTATAACCACATTTATAAATAAATTTACTTGTAAATATTTGTTGTCAAATATCCATTTATTCAAAAAAAAATCATTAAATTTAAACCATTTAGTTTAAATAGTTCAGTTGATAAAATTATTTCAAATAACAATTGAAAGATATTTAAACTTCATATTTTATTTCGAAGTAAATTCATACTTTAGGATAAATCATATACAAAACAATTTAAATTTCAAATCAAAACACTTATATTTCAATTTCATTTAAAACAAGTTTACAATTCATTCCTTGTTCAAAGTGGATTTATCAATCAAATCTAATTTGAGTAATTCAAATCTAATTTAAATTGATTCAAATATAATTGAAAGTAAATTAAATTACAATTCAATTTAAACAAGTTTAAATGCCTAATTAACATTAAATCAAATTTAATTTCAAATTTCTTTTTAACAAATTTCCAAACAAATTCAAATCTTTAGATTTAAATATCTTCAAATAATCTAAAAATAATATGATATAAATAATTCAATTAAATGATGTATATCATTTCAAATCATAATAAATACCATAGGGATGTATCATTTCTACATATTTCTTTTTTTAGTTCCATTTATGGTATATAACCACACAATTACAATATCATTCAATGATCAATAATACATTTTCAGGGGTATATCACAACAACACAATTTCATCCGTCGTACCAATAAATAAATTCATGCATGGAACCAAAGTACATGTCAACTTATGACACAATAATCATATATCAATGTGTTCGACTACTGATAACATTAATTTTTTATATCAAATTTAAATTTAAATCAATAAATCTCAAATCCATGAAATTTAGTTTATTTCAGTATAATCTTGAATCTCGATATATTCAATTCAAAATCAAGTTCTAACTTCAATTAAAATGATAATAATATCCATCTAATTTTATTTTGAATTCCACACAATAAATTTCAGTTCAACTTTAGTTTAACTATCATATATATCCATAAAAAAATCAATTGATATTCAATAGAATTTGAATTCAATAACCGCTGTTAATTAGTAATGATATCAATGCCAATATTAGCTTAAATTATCTATTTCAAAATTCAATAAGCTAACTAGCATGTTAATATATATATATATATATATATATATATATATATATATCATTCATTCATATTCACATAAAATATGATTCGTGAGTTATAACAGTCACCTTTGCATATAAGCGGAGCATCATGTAATGCAAAAGACGAGACTTGAGCAAGAGGAAAAAACACAACAATGCAATAGCGCATGATGGAGATGGATACGATAAACGAGATTCCTTACAAAAGATATTGCAAGTAACTTGATTTAACTACGAACTTTTTACCAAATAGTTCACTTGATAGGCTGTTGTAACAACCCACCCAGAACAGGTCTAAATCACGACCCAGAAAAGGCCCATCGGAATTTATAGCCGTCCTAAAAGAATCATTGGTTTTTACAAAAAAATAAAATTGCACAGAGGCAGCTATAACGGCATAAGACCTAACAATAGAATGGACAAAGTATAATAGTAAATTAGATGTACCATTTTATAAAACCATAAAAATGTCAAGATATACCACATCTACAAAGTCATAAATGTTGAGTCACAAATATAGGTACATTAAAAGTGTTATACTAAATGTCATAAATGATGAAAAAGGTAAAATAATATAACTTCCATCCTCGTTGTGTCCTCCATCATACGGCTTGGATTTCGAGGTCATCCTACCTAACTTGTTTTGTTAAGAGGAGGAAGGCCGAAATAACATGTTTTAGTGAATAAAATCTTTAAATTAAAACCCTTTTACCCATATTTAGGCAATATAAAAGCTACTGAGGGTATATCTAGGCGATATTATACACATATATGAACAAAAATACAATATTTGTCTACTAATCTATATATATTGGAAAAAGGCGAATCCTCCAGTCATTTAAGCCTAAGTAAAATAAGGGAGGATTCTAATGAACACCAAATGGCAGACTTAGTCACTTAAAATCTCATTCCTTATAGGCATTGTAGATATATAATTACTCTCAAGATAGTGCGAGAGATAGTGCGTGACCACTTGGTACTAGGAAGGATTTTACCCTACCATAGGCAGGCTTAATGTAACTACCTAGATAGAACTATAAGCAAAATCCTAGCCACTTAACACTTCCCATAGATAGGATTTAACGACCCGAATTTTTCCTGGCCCGAATTGATCGCTAAACCGAATAGTGGATGCTTATGAGAACATGATGCATCAGAACACAAAACAAGAGAATTTTTCATTGCTATTACAACAATATTACATCAGAGTACAAGAATATCAAAGAATAAATAATAACAATGCAGCAGAAATAAAAATGTATAAATACAATTATATAACGCATAGTAGAAAACCATCAACTAACACAGCCAAGGTTCATAAATATATCCAGAATACAGCTCCAGCCATAATCCAGAATCCTACGAACAGAAAATCTACAAAACCAAAACTTCCAGCTGCCCGTGTGGAAAATATGGGCACCCAAAGTTTAGGATCATTATGGAAAATATGTGTTTATTCACTTACGTAACACTTTCTATTTTAGAATCATTATGGAATAACCTCTTCAAACATTACTTATGTTTTGTTATACTAGGGTTTATCTCAATGGCCAAATTTTAGACGATTCACCGTTTTAAATTCGTACTCATTTTACTTAACAAGGTATTCAATAGAATTTTAAAATACTTTATCATCTTAAAATTTTCTAGGTTCATATTTTATTTTCTTAACTTAGATTTCTAAAGTATGTACTTACTTTTATTCTCATGAACTAATCATATTTCTTATTATCATTTATATATAAAAATCATTTCTTAAAAACTCAAAAATATTTACAAATCCTATATATATATAAACATTTAAAATATTTAACTTTTAAAACTACTATATATAAAACTAACAAGTACACCCTCAAATATACAATTCACTCAATACATTATAAGGTATTAGTAACCCCATCTCTAATTAGTTTATCCCAATAGGCTTTGGTATTCGCTCAACCAAAACACTAATACCAATTGTAACAACTTGTTTTTTAAGGATAATTCAAGTCTACAATAAACTACACTGATCCTACTCAAACCAACCAAAATGACAAATTATTAATGAGGTTAAGTGTAATAAGATTAAATAATAAGAGAATGAATTAAACAATACATGGAATCTCAGAGAGGAATAATCAAAATATAATAACAACATAAACATTTCAAGAGACTGATAAATAATTTACATTTAATTTCCATTATAAGAATATCAAATGTATCGATAATATAGCAGAAATAAGAGGAATAAATACAATCTTCAAATCCCATCTTTGTCTTCAAGTAATGAATGCCTTCGATAACTGAAAAATAACCCAACTTGCCCTGAATGCAATGGGAAAAACAAAACATTAGAGTCAAGACTATATTCTTATGTAAGTCAAATAAAATCAAGGAATAAAGATGTTGAAATTTCAAGGTCGACACAAACGAAATTTTATTACTTAGTTATTCAAATGAATAATCCTTTAGAAGATAATCTTTCAAAATCTATGGAATCATAATATATTAATTTTCATTTCAAATCATATTTTATATTCGAAATTAAAGCAATTTATTTAAAAAGATATTGTTTTCCAAAAATTCAATTGTTATGAACAATCATATCCAAAGATATGAAATCGAATTAAGAGATTTCTTCCAATAACAAGGCCAATTGGTCATAGACTATCGAAGTACATCCTGGATGGGTTTACCTAGGTTCTAAATGAACCCTCAAATAAAATCCATTTCTCAACCATAGGTTATCCATGTCGCTAGTAATGTATCGAGTCGTTTGTTACCTGAAGTGACAAACATTTAGAAAATATACAAAAATTTCACATATCATATTATTGTTTATTCTTTTCCAAAATAACTGAAAATCATTTCAACTTTACCAGAGTTTACATTTTGAGATAATACCTTAAATCTCATTAAATTATAAATAATTTATAAATACGTTTACTTTATAAATGTTTATTGTCAAAATTCTTTTATTCAAAATTCATCATTTAATTTAAACCATTTAGTTTAAACGGTTCAGTTAATAAAATTACTTAAAGTAGTTCATATTCCAAATATCAACTGAAAGCCATTTAAACTTCATACTTAATTTTAAAATAAATCCATACTTTAGGATAAATCAAATATAAAACAATGTAAATTTCAAAATAAATAATCCTATATTTCTATTTCCTTTTGAACAAGTTTACAACTAATTTCTAGTTTAAAGTGGACTTATCTATTAAATCTGATTTAAGTAATTAAAATCCAATTTCAAATAATCTGTATCTACTTTAAATTAATCCAAATATGATTGAAAGTAATTTAAATAAGCTTAAATGCCAAAATTCACATTAAATTAGATTTAAATTTCAATTTTCTTTTTAACAAATTCAAATTTTTTCTTTTTAACAAATTCAAATATTAAAATTCAAATTCATTTTAATTCAATAAATGAGTGTATATCATTTTGACTCACAATAAATACCATAGGTATACCTGTTTCGATTTTTAGGTTCATTTGATGTATATAACTATTTAATAACAGTATCATTTGATAATCAATAATAACATAATGAATACGACATGCGACATTCTTTACTAAAGTTGTTGTTAGTGACATGATCGGACTACGAACTTCTAAACAAATCGCATAGCAGGTTGATGTTACAACCCACCCAGAATGGGCCTAAATCCCAACCTAGAAAAGGCCCATCGAAAATCAGAGCCGCTCTAAAAGAGTCGTTGGTTTCTATAGGAAACAAAATGCATGGAGCCAACTATAACGACATCAAAACTTACAATAGAATGGACAAAGTAAAAGAGTAAATAAAATGTACCATTTTATAAAACCATAATAACGTCAAGATGCATTACATCCACAAAGTCATAAATGCTGAGTCATAGATACAGGTACATCAAAGGAGTTATACTGAATGCCATACATAAAGATAATAATAAAATAAGATAACTGCCATCGTCGCCATGTCCTTCATCGTCAAGCTTGGACATCGAGGTCATCCTACTTAACTTGTGTTGCTAAGAGGTGGGGCTTCAAAATAATAAGTTATGGTGAATAAAATCTTTAAGTTTAAACCTATTTACCTACACTTGGGCAGTATAAAAACTGTTAAAGGTATGTCCAGGCGATGATACACACATATTTGGACACATTTATGTATATTTGTTTACTAATCTATATATTGGAAAGAGGCAAACCCTCTAGTCACTTAAGGCCACATAAAATAAGGGCATAATCTAATGAATGCCTAATGGAAGACATAATCACTTAAGACCTCATTCCTTGCTTGCATCGTTGATATAGAACTAGTCTAGTGAGTGTGAGAGATAGTATGCGACCACTTAGACCTGGAAGGCTTTTAATACCTTATTAATGGTAGGCCCAGCATAAATACCTAGCAAGCACTACAAGCGAACTCCTATCCACTAAATACTTCTCATAGATAGGTTGTCGTTTTTCATGTGGCTACGCTTAACTAACCTATCCCTTTGTAGACCTTCACTAAACCACCTAAAGGAAGCAAACAACTTCCGGAGAGCTATCTAACTCAATTAGAGGCAATTTAATACCTCAGTCGAAAAATAATTAAGAAATGAGGACCCATAGATCACTTAATACCTAATGAGGAAGTTCTTACCACTACAACCCATACTCCTAAGGATAAATCCATTAGGAAATGGGTGAGTCCAACCATTTAATACCCTTTCAAGGAGGATCAACCATTTAAGACCTTTTTCGAGAAAGGCCTATCATAATGCTAAATGGCTTATGGCACTAGATGTCTCACATTAACCGAAATTTTTATGATTGTTGGTAACCGGGTTGTCCGAGCAAACTTCTACTGGAAGAAAGGCTCAATCATGCGTCTTCATGTCATTGAACTTAAAGTAAAGACTATTAACACACAAGACACGAGAACTCAAATTTATCCAAACTCCTAGTGGAGACATTTAATTCAAAAATCCAAATTTAAAAACATAAAAAACATATTTAAAATACATAGATTGGGCTATAATATATATTAATATTAAAGGTAACTATAACAACCCATATTTTTAGAACCAATTTAAATATTTGATTTAAGCTATTTTAAGGAATATGCGAATATAAATTAGTTATTTTTGTTAAATAAAGTTTGAGAATAATTTTAAAATTAGTTTTTATATTTTATTTGACTTAAAACAAACTCAGTAAAGTTATTAAATTGATTTATAAGATTTTTTTAAATTTTAAAAATTCGATTTTTAAAATCATTGCACAGCCCTTAAAAAGTGAAGTTTTGCTAGGAAGCTCAGAATTCGACAAAATAAATTTTTTTGGATCCATAATGACAAATCACAGTTAAGTTCCAAAATGCACGTCGAATGGAGTCAGTATGTAGCCGTGCGAAGCAAAACCATTTGTTCAAAAGCAGAGAGTAGTTGCATGTCAATTTTCATGGAAAACAGGATCCGTAGGTGACCACATGGATTTTTAAATGATGAAAATGAGTGATATTTGAGTATAAAAAAATGTGAAATCAATAAAAAAAAAAATTCCTCCGCTATATAATATCCTTTTCACTTCATTAACCTAATCCCGTTTCTGATAATCATGTTGCCTCCCCTCTTTTCATTCCAACGTGAGTCTCCCACTTCCAAAAAACAAAATCAAATGAAATCAAATCCTAAAAATCATGGAATAAATATATTTGAGTTCGTAGCGAGCTCCTCTTCAACCTCATACCAAATTCCGGGTGTTCAAATCAATTTTTTCTGCTATCTATTTTTCCAGCGTCGGTTTATGCGGGTTAGGGCTCGTGTTTTTGTGATTTTGGTGCCTTGATGCATGAAATGAAGTATTTTGTTGAGTTTGTGGCAAGAAATGAAGCTTGTATGCAAATTTTGGTGAAGTTTGGTGACAAAAAGTTGCGCAACTTAGTAGGGGCAGCGGGCATTTGGCTGTTAATGCGATTTTGGGTGGAGTGTTTAAGTTTGAGCTGATGGTGTTGAAGATGTAGAGGTTGAGGAGAAATGAATGTTGGTGAAAACGGTTTGCAAAAGCGTTTAGAAACAAAGGAGATATGGAAGGAGGAAGTTGAGGCATTGGTGCATGAAAGAGGGCTGTTGTGTACGTCAGTTTTTGGGGGAGGAAGAAGATTAAAGGAGTGATTAGTAAGAAATTAAGGTTAATTAATTAATTATTTTAATTGTTAATGACTTATATGTACATGAAACTTGTAAAAACATAACTTTTTCATATGAACTCGGAATTTAGCGAAACTAGATGCGTTGGAACCGTATCGACGAGAGCTTCACAATAAAACTAATTTGGAGTGATTTGGATGTCGTATGTGGATTGTGGGGCAGAAAAGGTCACATTCCTTTACATAAAGATTTGGCAGAGTGGAAACCAAAGGTGAGAACTCTTTCTCACTCAACTATTTTTGTTATTTAATTATATCATATGTTGCAGATGAGGCTTAGTAGCTCCTGACACTATTTCTTGCAAACCATGGATGATTTGGTGATATGTGTATTGTGATTATGATGATTAACATATTAAAATAATGTTAATATTATTATGGAAATTTAAAGTTATAAATATCCATTTATAATTTAAAATAGTAAAATTGGAATAAATATTCATTTACAAGTCGGATGGCTTGTTTATATACACCTATTTATCTGATATTGATTGAGACGATAAATTTTACACATCGCTCAACTGTACAAATATAAACAGTATTTGTTGTTTGAAAACCCCACACGGGAATTAGGTTGATATTTGACATACACTAATCCCGATATTTAGTTGCTTGTCAATTGATGGGTTGGCAGGCTGTGATGAGCGTTATTTATTTATTTTAACACTTATACAGTTGTAAATTGCATTTTGGATGATGTTTGAATGTGTAATGATTATTTATCATTATTGTTGAATACATGCGATGTATGAAATCCATATAACTAAAATTATATGGTAATTGATTGAGTCGCATTCCGATTCAGAAATAAAGAATATTTTAAAATAATGAATATAAACTATATAAAATATTCATGTGTTGAATAAAATGTTTGAACAATAAAAATATCATTTTTATTGAATGTATAAACTATATAAAATATTCATGTGTTGAATAAAACGTTTGAACAAAACAAATATCATTTTTATTGAATGTATAAACTATATAAAATATTCATGTGTTGAATAAAATGTTTGAACAATAAAAATAGTTATGTAGTTAAACGCCATTTTAACCCGAACAGGTTTGTTGATAAATTTTATTTATTTTATAATGAATATCAAAAAGAAGTGATTTAAAAATCTAATGTTTTGATAATATTATCAATGTAATATGATAAAGATATAGAATATTCAATTTTGATTCAAAATTGAAAATGGAGTTGAAATCATTTTAAAACGAATTTAAAAATATTTCATAAAATACGTTTTAAATGGAAATCGACGATATATATATATATACATGTATTTATGTATGTATATAATGGCTTGAATAGAACGCGCCACATAGTGACCGTTCGCAAATTTCGACTATTAACTACAAATTGATGTAATGGGAGATCCGACCATCGGATTCTCCTAAAACCAGTACCTTTGGGTTCATATCAAAAAGAGATTTCCAATGAATATAAGAGATCTGAAATCTGACGGTTAGATTGGGAAATATGTCCAAATCAAATTTAGAAAAGGTTGTTATGGATGCAGTTCGGTGGCCGTTAGTGGAAACCAACTGTAAAGGCCTTAATAAAATTATTAAAAATATGGAAAATTTTTGTAAAATCATAATAAATGATTTGGAAAGATTTTGGATGAAAAATTACATATTTGAAAAGTTGAAAATATATTTTTATCGAAATGAACTAGTTATTAACTAGAATAAAAATCCAATGTTTTTAAATAAATAAATTGGATTTTGGGTTTGTCGTGAATGGTGTCTTCAATAACGCTATTCTTAAACCCAGTTGAGAAAAGAATAAATCTTTTAATTAAGATTTAGAAAAGTTTACCAAATAATTAATATTTAATTGGAATGAATTAAAATTAGAGTTTTGGGTTTATCGTGAACAATGTTTTAAATAACATTTGTTCTTTAACTCAATTAACAGTAAAATTATGATTTGTAATTTGTAAATCTTTTTATTTAGATTTAATGGAAATTTTCCAAAATAAAGTTTTCCAATTTAATATATTGAGTTGGAATTGAATGGAATTCGATTTAATAATCGAGATGAGCTTCTGTGAATGAAGACCGTTATTATTTATAGAAATTAGAAGGCCTTACCGCTATTTCATTTATAGTATTGGTCTGATACGGGAATTTATATCGATTATATATTGATCTGTTTTCCGTGAAGATTCCATAGTTAATGAAAGATGATTTGGGGTTTATCGTGATGACATTAGTTCTTTAACCCAGTTAAAGATAAGATTAATTTCTTAAATTTGAATAATCATTAAGTAATGATTTTTTGAGATTAAAACTAAACTAGAGTTTTAATGAATCTTTAATTAGATTAAAATGAGAATGAGATAATTAAATTTATCGAATTCATGAAATGATCAAGAATGGAGGACCACCAGTTTTACTCCAGGCGATAATTAAATCTGTTGTTAGATTTGAAGGTGAAATCGGAATTAAATTTACCGATAACACCGTGGGTGTTAGATATGGGGTACTACCAATTTTGCTCCATGGGATGAATAGGTTGGGATGGGGAAAATAAAATAAATGATTACTTCGGTATGGTTTGCTAATCCCGACTAGTTGATAAACCTTAACATGGTTTAAGTTCTGAAATGATAAAATAAAATCTTTTGAAAATGGTATCCAAAAGAGGAACGCTCTGCCTGTATGGAATGTCAACCTGTACACATGATTATATATTTACAAGTCATTTTCCTAATAATTCATGAATGATCCATAGGATTAACAGGTTAAGTATGGAAACAGTAAAAACATATACCACAAATTGACTTGTAATCTTAGGCCTCGAATTACCACAGATTGGCTTGAAAATTGAGGGGAGGGGGGGGGGGTAATCATACGCAGTTAGATCTCTATTTTACTCGTAAAATAGTGGATTTAAGTGTTATAGACTACATGAAGCCTAGATTACATAAACAACATATGTATATTTTTATTTTTATTCATACTTTTCACATCCCTATTTTTAATTTGCTACTATTATTTTTCCAGAAATACCCACGTTCAAATTAATGATGTATTTTCTGATCATGGCGTCTTCATTATGTGATTTAATACTTGATCTAATTTTTTTAGCTAGGATTCTTTCGAACAAATTTTTTTCGATCTAATATTCGGTTTAGTTGGGATCTCTTCAGGGATTTAATTCGATTTTCTTTGGAATATATGATGGATGTTTCTTCTTTAATGCAGTTTATACTTCTCCTTTTTTTCCCATACGCATATCATTTTTATTTTTGACTTGTGTTGATTGATGATTCTGATGATGCATTTATTCTTGAGTTTTGTCGATGGTTAATCTAGTTATTGTATACAGTTTTGTTGTTATTGATCGTACGACTGTATTTGTGAAATTATATTTCTATACACTTGTGCTACTATTTTGAATATGTGCATACAAGTATGCAAATATTTTGAATATGAGCATACGTGTATGCAACTGTTGTGAAAATTTTCATCTAAGTATGCATATATTCTGAATATATGCATACAAGTATGCAACTCTTTTGAATATCTGTATAAAAGTATATGCGTCTCTTTTGAAAAGTTGCATACAAATATGCATATATTATGAATATATGCATACATGTATGTAACTCTTCTAAATATATGGATAAAAGTGTATCCATCTATTCTGAATAGCTGCATACAAGTATGTAGATATTCTTGATATGTGCGTACATATAGGCATGTATTTATAATAATATAAAGATGTGTACGTAATTTTATCTGACTATTGCTAATAATTCTTATTATTGTTGATTTTCTTCTTTGTATAACAGTGTTCCTACAGATGTTGGTGTATTGGTGCTGTTGAAGTTTGGGAATGATAGCTTTTCTATTCGTCTTTATTTTGATAGCTCTCTTTCTATCTTGAGAGATGTTGTTTGTGGTAAATGGACTGATTTAAGTCCATTGTCATTTGAATTATATCACTTCAGTGATGGTTTGAGAAGGAATATTGAAAGTAATTCTGATCTTCAATCTATTCTGTTGTTGGCTGCACATAATCATGAGGATTATTTGGTTATTTTTGTTGAGATCAAACATAGTAGTTCTTCAGTTAACAATGCATGGTCAAATAATGTTTCTTATGGTTGTGATTCTACCTTTGCTAGTACCGATGATTCGAACAATCAATTCAGGCAATTGTTGAGAAGTGATTTGAATCAACCCCTTTTTTTAGTGTCGGTCATCAATTCCCAGAAGGTGTTACTGAATTTAGGCTTTATGTGATGATGTATAGTATGAAGACTGGATACAAGCTTAATCTGGTTAAGAATGACAAGGAAAGAGTTATGGCTGTTTTTTCTAAACAAAATTGTAGTCTCAGGATTCATGCTTCTCTTAAGTTTAATCTTCCTGGATATTTTGTTATAAAGAGATTTCAACCTGAACATACTTGTGGTGCTGGAATTCATGACATAAACAAGCCTTTCTATCCAGTAAACTGATTAAGTTGTTGGTTTGTGATCATATTTAAGCTAATTTTCTAATGAAGACGAAGGACATTATTAACTTGTTACAAACTGAGTACAATGTTATTTTGAAGTATTATTATGCTTATAGTGTGAAGAGGTTGGCATTAGAAGATTTACATAGAAGCGATGAAATGCCCTATCATCATTTGCAGTCATTTTATAATGTTGTTGTTACTACTAATCCTGGGAGTAAAGTTGTTTTGGAGTGTAATGATGCTACACGTCAATTTGAGAGGGTTTTTATTGCATTTAAAGCTTGTGCATATGGATTTCAATATTGTCAGCCTTTATTTTTTGTTGATGTTACTTTTATGAAGGGAAGAGCTCAAGGTTGTTTGATGACTGCTATTGGTAAAAATGGAAATGAAGATATGGTATTATATAGTTTAGTTTGCATTGATAACAGCATTTATTTTGACTATATGTATACATGTATGCAATTTTTCTTAATATATGCATACATGTATGAAATTATTTTGAATACACTGTATTGAAGTATGCATACAAGTGTGCATCTATTCTTAATACATGCATGCAAGTATGCGATTTTTTTGAAAACATGGATACAAGTGCTCAGAATATCTGCATACAAGTATGCAAATATTCATAATATTTGTGATGCGACCCGAACTTCCCAGTGAAGGAAAGCCCTGATTGACTTAAGGATAAGACGAATCAAAACACAAATGACAGAATAACTCATTGCTTATTACAACAATTTCATCAGAATACAAGAATATATAGAGTATGAATTACATATTACACATTTACTAAATATCAGAGATTTACAAGTTACAATGCAACGGAAAATAATACAAATCACAACTGAAAAGAATATACGGATACAGAGCTTTACGAATATCATTTCAGCTGTAAACCAGGATCCTGTGAATATAAATCTGCAAAACCAAAACTACTAGTTGCCCGTGTGGAAAATACGGGCACCCAGAGTTTAGGTTAAAACAATAAACTCCAGCTCAGTCATGTGACTGGTGTGAGAACTAAAATAGTTATTAATTTGCTTTTAGGTAAATCAAGGGACCATGCCGTATAACACGGAATGGGTTTACCCCTAAGTAAACCAGTGCATAAAACAAACAGCGCAATGCTAAATAAAGAACAATGAAGCTATTATAAGACCCAGGTCCATCACACAATGCAACGCAAGCCGGAGGATAGGGTTTTACCTTATAATAATCAAATAATGCTTGATACATGAAATTTCATATTTTATTATTACTATAAGTGTATAGTGTCAAAACAATTTCAATCATAAGTAACAATCATAGACGGCAGGGGTACCATATATCATGTCGCCAATACTAGGCTCTATAATCAAAATCGCAAAATGTCATATTGGAAGTTGGATTTCCATCTGTGAACCAAGGCAAGGGATCATCCTTACCACTTCGAGACGCTCTAGCCCGTATCTCAGGATCAGAATGCATTGACCCTTAGGAGCCACAAGGCCGGTCCACACGGAGTGGATTAAAATGCCTGAACAATGCGTTTCCCCGCCCTATGGGGCGTAAACTGGTCATATCCCAACCAAACTATCGGCCCTGGAACTACCGATATAACCGAGGTGCCTCGCTATCCATCATCCACATAAGTAAAATGTCAGGGCATGCAAAACGCTGGCACCACTCCTAGCTAGAAGGAAATGCATGCCCTCCCAGGATCCTTCTCCCGTTTCTGGTTCACACCGAGGTGCTAGGTTCGCGAAACAACGCTACACAAAGCTATGCTATATCAAAGCCATGCTTTGATCATCAACCACAAGACCCTGCTTTTCAACAGAAGCCTTGTTCATGTGCATCTCAGCATGCCACACAGGCAATTCACGCTATTCAACTGATGTCTATCAATCACATAGAATGAAATCCGATGTTAGACACACATCCATTTACAAGTTCGTTTTGGGTCTGAACGAAACCGGAGGCACCTTATTCCTCCCCCCATATGTCCAATACAGGGGAGAGGCCCTCGCATAACTGGTCGATCTCCAAGTACGTCTGGACGATCACCACCTATTACCTTGTCATGGGTGTACACCCCAATCAGGACATCAGTAATCATCCAAACGATGTGAAGACATCCGGTCTTCAACTGTCGTCTTTATCCTCGACATATCGTCGAATCAGTTATTCAGAATGGGATAAACCCGGTCTTTCCGAATAACTCGCGTATATAATAAACAAGTGCTATAAAAACACAACATATGCCTCATTCCAATCCAGAATATTCCTTTATTCAAATATTCTTATACCTTCGGAAAGGTTTCCATTAATTTTATCAAAGATAAATTCTTTAAATTTATTCTTTAATCTTCTTTTGGATATCATTTCAATCTAATTAAAGATGCATTAAAACTCCACTTGGTTTTAATCTTCCCAAAAATCAATATTAACGATTGTTTAACATGGGAAATCATATCCTGTCTTTAATTGGGTTAAAGAACCATTTTCATTTAAAACACGGTCCACGATAAACCCAAAATCGCATTCCATTCGATCAGCCTTTAACTGTAAATGAGCAAGTGAACAATTCCCTAAGTATTAACCCCGAAGGCCGAAACCAACATCAGATCAATACCCAGAAACCATTCAACTTAACAAATCTCCAGTTAGTTTCTGATTTTCTTAACCCATTGGGTCTAAGAATAGTATTATTAAAGATACCATTCACGACAACCCAAAATCTTATTCCTGTCCTTAACTGGATTAAAGAATCAATGTCCTTCAAAACACGGTTCACGATAAACCCAAAATCACATTCCATTCCATTAACCTTTAACCGTAAATTAGCAAGTGAACACTTCCCTAAGTATTAACCCCGAAGGCCGAAACCAACATCAGATCAATACCCAGGAAACCATTCAACTTAACTAATCTCCAGTTAGTTTCTGATTTTCTTAACTCCATTGGGTCTAAGAACAGTATTATTAAAGATACCATTCACGACAACCCAAAATCTTATTCCTTTGTTAATCGGGTTAAAAAACAAGTGTTATTTAAAACATCGTTCACGATGAACCCAAAGACCAATTTCAATTCCATATCAATTAATTGATATCCTTCATCAAATCTAAATAAAAGATTTAATCTTTTCTAAACTAGGTTCAAGAATAGTGTTAATGAAGACACCATTCATGACAAACCCGAAATCACATTTAATATTAAATACAATGCTCTGAATAGAACATATATCGGCTTATATTCAATATCAAATGCCACAACCAACAAATATCGTATTAGAAATAACGATATAAATATATCTTCCAAATTTCCATAACAATATTTGTATATTCACGAAACCAACGTCGAAATATTCCGAAAACAAGTTCGATTCAAATCCATTTCCAATTTATATATTGGAAATTCTAGTAATTTTTAAAACCATTTCAAATCCAATTTATTTATTTAAAAATATTGGATTTCATAATTCTAGTTCATAACTAGTTCATTTCGATAAAAATCTATTTTTATTTTTTCAAACATGGAATTTTTCATCCCAATTCTTTCCAAATCATTTATTATGATTTTATACTAATTATTTATATCTTTAATAATTTTGTCAAGGCTCGTACAGTCGATTTCCATAAACGGCCATCGAACTACACTTACAACGACCTTTTCCAAATTTGATTTGGACACAATTCCAAATCTAAGTGTTAGATTTCAAAACTCTTGTATTCGTTAGAAAGCTCTTTTCAAAATGAACCCAACGGTTCCAGGTTTAGGAGAATCCGATGGTCGGATCTCCCGTAATGTCCATTCGAAGCCAATGGTCGAAATTCACGAACTGCCACAGCGCAACGCGTTCTATTCAGGCCATTATATTATATATATAATATATATAATATATATTTCGTCGATTTCCATTTAAAACGTATTTCATAAATCGTTTTAAATTCGTTTTCAAAACGATTTCAACTTCATATTCAATTTCAAATAAAAATTGAATATTCCATATCATCGATATATAAATGATAATATTTTCAAAACATTAGATTTTGAAATCAATTCCTTTTTGATATTCATTATAGAAATGAATAAAATCGATATAAATATCGTTCACGTCATAATGGCGTTAATCTAATCAACATGGCTTCATATATTTAAATATATCCGTGTCCATCCCAAATCGGACATCAAAATCACATGTTGATCCATTGCTGAATACTATTTTAAAATATCCAATATTTTATAATATTCGTTATTTTAAAATATTTATTATTTCTGAACTGGAATCAGACATAGTCAATTACCATATAATGTTATTTATATGGATTTCACACAACAAATGTGTATAACAACAATCATAAACAATCAACCATCATCCAGAGTGCATTCTACACTGCATAAGCATCAAATATAAATATTTGATGCTTACAACAGCATGTCAAACCATCGATCGACATACAGCTAATTATAGGGACTAGTGTATGTCATATATCATCCCAATACCCGTGTGGGGTTTCAAACAACAAACACAGATTTATTTGTGTAGTTGGGCGATGTATAAAATTTATCGTCCCAATCAATATCAGTCAAATGTGTGTACATAAACAAATCATCCGATTTGTTTATGAATATTTATTTTATTCATATACACTTTAAAAATTATATTTTAACTATAAAATATTTTACTCCATTCCACATCACACAATCAATTTTCACTACACAATCAATCAAACAAACAACCCGTCCATGGTTTGTGGACGACGGGTGTCGGGTGCTGCTAAGCACCGTCTGCATCCTAGTATATATTTTAACTCAAAAATAAAATAAAAGTGAGGAGTTCTCACCTTGTGGTTCCACTCCATCATTCTTTAACTCTGAACGGTTTCGATTCCGTTTTGATTTCTGTCCATTCCATCGTCATCTGTTTCACACAGTTGCTATTAAAATCATATTATCAATTTGCAACATATATAAAAACCACATTTCTATATTGCTGTCCATATAACAAGAACCACATTTTTATATCTCTTTTCATATAAAAATTATATTTTTATTTCGCTACCGTATATAAAAATTATATTTTTACTTCGCTGAAAATTATATTTTTACTTCGCTAACTTCCTTATAAAAATTATATTTTTTATATTCGTTACTTCATTTTATAAAAATCTTATCTTTTCAAATAAACAAAATCAAATCTTTTATATTTTAAAAATCAAATCTTTTATATTTTAATAATCAAATCTTTTATATTATAAAGGTCATATTTTTTAATTGTAAAAATTACATTTCTAATAGTAAAGATCACATTTTTATTTGTAAAAATCATAACTTTATATGTATAAAAATTATACATAGATTTCAAAACCATTACATATCAATAAATCAAATTTTTATATAATAACAATAATTTTAATTACATAAAATAAAGAAATATATAAAAGTTCACCTTTAAATTCAGTTTTCAGAGGAGGCGAGGGGATTGCTCGCACTTCAGGTGACGGGTCCGAGAGGGGGTGGCGCAGTAGCCGTCGCTGGTGGCGTGGTGGTCTCGTGTAACGACGCGCCTTTCAATACCTCGAAAGTCGTGTCATTAATGAAAGAATTTAGAAGATGAGATAGAAAAGATAGAACTAACAGAATAAAGAGTAAGAAGAATATCAGAATTACACAGCGGAATTAATCTCACAGCGGAATTTCACAAAATACATAATATATTACATAACAGAGTTTGTTACATCAGAGTACATCATTCGAATACAACATCATACGTGATACTGGCCCAATAGATAAACTGAATACTTAGAGATGGATATAGCTACTAGACGGGTTCTTGGTCTTGTACTCCACAATACTTCAAAAGAGTTCCATTAGACACCTGGATCACTTGTCTACTCGTAACAAGTGTAATGAGTACCCAAGAGTTTAGGAAAACACAGAAAATAAACTCTGGGTCAGGCAGGGGACTGGTGTTAGTAAACATAATTAAAAGATGTAAACAGGGAATAAGGAATAAGGTTTTCCATTTGGACAGATTCATTTACTTTTAGAAATATTTAGACCAATCCATAACTAATATATGGATGATGACCCAAATATTTTATATCAAAACATTTGATATTACGATTGTTTTTATCAAATAAATAATCATCTAGTGAAACGCTTGCATCTCACGTTCACGTATATAGAATAAAATCTAAAACCGCAGAGCGCTTATTGGAGATTTGATTCCAACAAACAAGGTATGGGAGCACCCACCGATCAGTGTACTCTAGAGAGGATACAGTGGGGTTCAACAAGAAAATCTTGCAACCCGGCCACACATGACCGACCACTCATTTAGCTTGAGTGTATCGAATATATTTCCACCATGGTTATTTTCCATCCAACCGAATCCGAAGATACAGAATCGAAAAGAAGAATAAATATGAATTTTCTCTAGATCGGTGACAATACACCCTGCTTGGGTATGACCCAACTAGCCATGCTGCCCAGCCCAACTTTTGTTACTTCCTGGTTGTGAAGTTTGAGGTCACGTTTATCCTTCTGATAGATTATTTCTTTAATTAATTTAAATGCCAGATCGTCCTATCTGTCAGAAACACTCATTCGATTACCAAATATATTACGAGCAATAAAGCTAAGGGAAAAGAATTTCTCCGCCACCAACGTAATATACTTACGTAAGATCGATGTGTAGAATCTAACAGATATACATTGTCAGACACTCGTCCATTCGGGTTTGTCCTGGGACAGAACAGACCGAGGATACTTTAGCCTTTCCATATCGTCGTCTTCAGTATTCAGATATGCGTCGTATAAATCGAGTCGAAGTGGAGTGTTTATTCCGGACTCTTCGAAACGATGTACGAAATGTCTTTTATAGTCGATAAATAATTATCGGCTAAATCTGATTATAATTCAGTTTATACATTCTGTATTTATGGATTTTCAATTAACATAACAGTATATGTTAATCTTGTTCATGTCGGGATATTATAAATACCTTTTAAAAATGAACAGTTAAAGCGTGTGTGTTGCACACGGTGTTTATACTCTGTTTTGACCAATATTTAGAATGTATAAACAAAGCACGTGCGTCGCACACGGTATTTTGCTTCGTTTATCTTCGATGTTCAGACGATGTTTTATACTCCAGTTCTTCTGGTAAATTATTTTATTGCTTCAAATTTATCTCAAATAAATTAATTTAAAAATTTATTTAGATTAGTTTCTTTAAATTTCTAACTTTCCAACTCGTTGAACTTCTTTGGTCAACTTCTGTATTTGGTCTTCCAGTCCTTTTCTTCCGTCCACTTGCCTATGACAAATTAAATAAAAATTCTATTTTTATTTAATTAATTATTTTAATATTTTATTTAATTTCATATTTTAAATTAAAATAGTTTTTGAATTTAAAATCTCGTTTAGAAATTCATTTACTAGCAGTTTTTCCAAAGTACCAGTGCCACTTTTCAAAACACTTTGATTTCCCTCAAAAATCCTTGCCACAACTGCGTTTTCTTCTTTACCCAAAGTACCGCCCTGGTACTTGCCAAAGTACCGGGTACCACACCTTGCCACGATCGTGCTGATCACCTCCAGACTGCTACCACGACCATGATTTCTTGTTTTGCCAAAATACCAGATTTACCGGAAGTACCAGATTTAAAGTACCACCCCCTCTGCGCGTGTGATTTACTTCAAAAAACCCTTGCCACGACTGTAATATCTAAAGTACCACCTGGTACTTGGCAAAGTGCCAAAGTACCAGGCCTTGCTACGACCGTTGACTCCCCTCCAAATCACTGGCCACGACCATGGTTTCTTCAAACGCCAAATGAATTTCATCGGTAGTGGATCACTTATCCATAATGTCAATGACTTTGAATTTATTATCTTATATTCAGATATATATATATATGATTAGATTAATCATACATCCTTAATATTGGAAAATTTGTTTAAGTAACGTTGATAATTGAATCTTCCTGTATTGGTCATCATCAAAGTATTTAATTATGACTTCATTATATAAATATATAATTATATATATATATATATCATTTAATTAACCATAAAATTCAACAACTAAGTTATTTTTTCTCTATACTGGTCCGTAGTCGAATCATATATTTATATTATCTGTACTTATTTATTTTAAATTATTATAAAATTACAAATCTCTTCCTTGTCTTATTTCTCCTATATTTTTTTCTTACTTTTCTAATTATTTCTATCTTTTCTTTAATTCCTATTTTAACTTACCCCAAAATCCAGGCCTAACCACTCTCAGTCGGATACCCTCTCTCTTCCCACTTTGCTTAATCAGACATATATATTTATACATTTATATATATTAACTTCGATCAAAACCTTTGAACTCTTTTTATTTTTATTTTTATTACTATTATTAAACATAGGCCGAGCCCAAGCCCAATTAAACCCACGTATGTATTTTCTGATGCAACCCTTTTTCCCTTAATTCCTTTCTTTCCTCTTTATACTTTATTTCCTTCTTCAAACCTGCAGGTGCACGATCGTGCACTGGTGCATGTGCACCGTTGATCTGACAGCTTTCCGGCCATCGAACCACCACCCACACTTCCGTCACCACCTCATGTCCTCCTCGACCGACTGTCAGACCTCCCAAAGCCCTGCTCCTCGAAATTGCCTTTCCACCATTAAATACACAAAACAGCTTCAGGTCGGCACCACAAAGCTCCACGGTCCCACCAACTCCGACTATCGGAAGGACTGCCGCCACCTCCGACCGCTTCCCTGATCCCGCGAGCTCCTCCACACCCATTTCTGGACAACTCGATCCACTACAGCAGCCGTACGAGCTAATCAAAAACTCGAGACTTAACTACTGTTTAACCCTAAATCTGCTTCGATCACTACATCCACTTACCAAAAAAATGGTTGGTTATTTTCCTATCACCTACGTCCATCCATACTCCTCCCTTCCCAACCGTTCATCCTCTGATCATCGAGATCACCGGAAATGCCAAAATACCAATTTCAGATGAAACCGAAATCCTCGACATCCTTAACACTAAAAATCCTAATTTTTCCCTTAAAATTCATTATTTACATAAGTAAATCCATTCCTAAGCCTGAATTTTGTTAATTTGATATTTGAATTTTAAAATTTTTAATCTACTTACAGTAATTACCTATTATATGTTCGTTCTCAATATTATACATGTTGTGTCTATTTTTAAAATATACTATTGTCATAACCAAGCAATACCTGTATAGAACTCCAATACTATAATTCCCTAGAATATGTAAGATTTGATTTTATAAGTTAACAAGTAAATTGTTTCACTGTTTTTACCTACACTGTATATTCTCATGATCCATTTAAACCAAATCTTCATCCAATTGAAACCAACTGCCATAATATACTAAAAAGCATGAAATCCTATATGCATAACAACTTGAAACAGAATCAAATGGGAATAGTTTACTTACAGGCATATAATACTTTTTGTTTTGTATTTACAGACACTGTAGCAGGTTCATCTTCTAAGTATTTAAACTATCAACTAAAACTTAGGCAAACATATTGGCACTCTTATATATGAAATGAGGGTCTACAATAGATGCATTCAAGGGTTTTCTAGCATCAACTGTTAGTTGGTTGTTGGCAAAATGATGTGTTAATCACAACAGAAATTTCAACATACAGACTAATGTTTTCAAACACAGTTTACAGCAGTACTTTAAAGAATCAAACACACGAAATTTGGAAGGGTTTACTCGCTTAAATTGCTTTCCTTTCCTGCTACTTGAACTTCAGTGTTTTTTCTTTAATTAGTGTGTTTTTGTGAGGAGAAGATGTGAGAGTTTGTGAGGTATTTATAGCCAATCTTATGTTTTGAAAAATCATTTTCCTCCACATGCTTCAACATTGATCTCTCCCTTAGCCTCACCCCTCTCTACATCCTTGTTATAAGGAGCACATGTATAACAATATTTGTTTATCCTAGGATTCTAACCAATAGCCTTATCTTATGTAAAAACTTCTACAAGCCTATCGCTTCTTAATTAAATGACCTACCCTACCCCCTCTCTTAGCTAATAGAAAATGCTTTGCTTCATCCTTAAGTGATTCAGATATTTTAGCTAAATCATTTTATAAACATGCATGTAGATTCTTAGGTGATGTTCTTCCTATAATAGCAACATTATTTAATTGAAATTATATCTTTGCATTTGTCTTTTCTTGCATGATATTTTCCTATACTAGATTCACCATTTATAGTATTAAGATTTTGTCTTGCTTTGTTTTTGGCATATGCATATAGATATTTTCTTCTAGTTATATATATATACACACACTCATATGTTCATAACTACAAATGTGTTTTTAAGTGGTTATTTCAAATGTTACGTATTTGTTCTATGTTAATCAAGTTTTAAACATAGCCTTAAATATGTCCATTATTTGTTTATAAAACCATATATGTATTTATATCACTTTATTTTGTTTAAATAGCATATTTGATTTTAATCTCCCTGTTAAAATCAATCGTTAACAGTCAGAAAAAGTCGGGACATTACAGTCCACCCTTCTTAAAAGAATTTCGTCCCCGAAATTAAAGTAAGAAAGATTGAAATATTTTCCCAAATGATGATACTTCATATCATAACCACTTAGTACATTATAATTATACACTAGTTTCATACTCGTACTAGGCGCTCATAACATAGTACTATACATAGGGTTGTTTACTGATTCAAGTCATATGCTACCATATAATATATATATATATAGTTCGACACATATTTCCATCCTACTCTTCTGACACTGTATAGGTACCTTTCATGATTCCTTTTCCTTTCATGTTCCTAGTAGTTGACGGCTCATTCATGATAGCATAAACATTAGTCTGTGGTGCCTTCTTTATCAGCGGGCAATCCTTGATCTTGTGTCCTGACTGATGGCAATTGAAACAAAAGTTCTTTATCACCATCTCATTTCTCTGATTTTGATTCTGCTGTTGCTGAGGTTTCTTTTGCTGCTTGGTTTGTTCGAGTTCCTTATCCTTTGGCTCCTTACAAAATCTAGCGATATGTCCCTTTTTTGCAGTTGTGACACCGAACATTCTTGAAACGATTTTCATACTTCTCTTCCCCTGTATCTCCTTTTTCCTTGTTCTCCCAATTTGGATTGAATTTCCTCTTCCAGGGATTCTCTCTACTTATTTCTCCAGTTTGAGCCTTTGCTGCAGTTGGGTTCTTAGCATCCAGGGCTTCATACCTGAGAGCTAAATCCACGAGTTCAACAAATGGGTCTTTCAAATGCCCCATCATACGGCCTTGCAGACTATCCTTCAGTCCAGCTACAAGCATCTCGCTCTTCTTCAGTGAATTATTTACAAACTCCGGTCCAAAACTTGACAGTACATTGAACTTGTTTTCATAATCAGTCACTGACATGTCTCCTTGCTTCAAGTCAATGAAGTCTCGGTACATCCTTGTCTACCCAGTTTCTGGCAGATACTGAGCTTCAAAAGCTTCTTTGAACATTTTCCCAAGTAAAAATTTCCTCAGGAGTGCTTGCAGTCTGAGCGTCCCACCAGATTGCTGAAGCTCCCTCCAGATTCCATGAAGCTAGGAGACGTTTGTTCTCGTCATTCAACTTCAATCCCTTAAAAATCTTCTAACATGATCTAATCCATGCTTAGACGTCAACTAGTGATTCAGTTCCCTAAAAAGTCTTTCCTCCCAGAGTAGTGTAGTTCTTACAAATCATAGCGAAGTTTGGCTGCGTTGGAGCTTGGACCACTTCAATTGTATCCACTTGGGTCTGATTAACAGTGTGCCCATTTGTCGTAGTTGTCCTGCTTGCTCCTCGGCATCGTCTTCCTTGAGAACTCATTTTCAACTTTCTGAGTATATGATTTGAGAGTTAATATTCAATCGGAAGATATGTCTTAAGGATAACTTAAGTCAATAAATAGGGTCGTCCTATACTAAAATAGTTGTTATAAGAATACGCTCTCTCAATACTAACTCACAGACTCACCTAGGCAAATTTAAGCTCTGATACCAACTGTATCGGCGCGCCTTTCGATACCTCGAAAGTCGTGTCATTATTGAAAGAATTTAGAAGATGAGATAGAAAAGATAGAACTAATAGAATAGGAGAGTAAGAAGAACATCAGAATTATACAGCGGAATTAATCTCACAGCGTAATTTCACAAAATACATAATATATTACATAACTGAGTTTGTTACATCCGAGTACATCATTCGAATACAACATCATACGTGATACTGGCCCAATACATAAACTGAATACATAGAGATGGATATAGCTACTAGACGGGTTCTTGGTCTTGTACTCCACAATACTTCAAAAGAGTTCCATTAGACATTTGGATCACTTGTCTACGCATAACAAGTATAATGAGTACCCAAGAGTTTAGGAAAACACATAAAATAAATTCTGGGTCAGTCAGGGGACTGGTGTGATTAAACATAATTAAATGATGTAAACAGGGAATAAGGAATAAGGTTTTCCATTTGGACAGATTCATTTACTTTTAGAAATCTTTAGACTAATCCATAACTAATATATGGATGATGACCCAAATATTTTATATCAAAAAATTTGATATTACGATAGTTTTTATCAATAAATAATCATCTAGTGAAACGCTTGCATCTCACGTTCACGTATATAGAATAAAATCTAAAACCGCAGAGCGCTTATTGGAGATTTGATTCCAACAGACAAGGTATGGGAGCACCTACCGATCAGTGTACTCTAGAGAGGATACACTGGGGTTCAACAAGAACGGCTTGCAACCCAGCCACACATGACCGACCACTCATTTAGCTTGAGTGTATCGAATATATCGCCACCACAGTTGTTGGCCATCCAACCGAATCCGAAGATACAGAATCGAAAAGAAGAATAAATATGAATTTTCTCTAGATCGATGACAATACACCCTGCTTGGGTATGATCCAACTAGCCATGCTGCCCAGCACAACTTTTGTTACTTCCTGGTTGTGAAGTTTGAGGTCACGTTTATCCTTTGACATATTATTTCTTTAATTACTTTAAATGCCACATCATCCTATCCATCAGAAACACTCGTTCGATTACCCAAATATATTACAGGCAATAAATCTAAGGGAAATGAATTTCTCCGCCACCAATGTAATATACTTATGTAAGATCGATGTGTAGAATCTAACTGATATACGTTGTCAGACACTTGTCCATTCGGGTTTGTCCTGGGATTGAACAGACCAAAGATACTTTAGCCTTTCCATATCATCGTCTTCAGTATTCTGATATGCGTTGTATAAATAGAGTCGAAGTGGAGTGTTTATTCCAGACTCTTCGAAACGATGTACGAAATGTCTTTTATAGTCGATAAATAATTATCGGCTAAATCTTATTATAATTCAGTTTATATGTTCTGTATTTGTGGATTTTCAATTAACATAACAATATATGTTAATCTTGTTCATGTCGGGATATTATAAATACCTTTTATAAACGAATAGTTAAAGCGTGTGCGTTGCACACGGTGTTTATACTCTGTTTTGACAAACATTTAGAATGGATAAACAATGCACGTGCATCGCACACGGTATTTTGCTTCGTTTATCTTCGATGTTCAGACGATGTTTTATACTCCAGTTCTTCTGGTAAATTATTTTATTACTTTAAATTTATCTCAAATAAATTAATTTAATAATTTATTTAAATTAATTTCTTTAAATTTATAACTTTCCAACTCGTTGAACTTCTTTGGTCAACTTCTGTATTTGGTCTTCCGGTCCTTTTCTTCCGTCCACTTGCCTATGACAAATTAAATAAAAATTCAATTTTTATTTAATTAATTAATTTAATAATTAATTTAATTTCAGATTTTAAATTAAAACTGGTTTTGAATTTAAAATCTCGTTCATAAATTCATTCACTAGCGGTTTTACCAAAGTACCAGTGCCACTTTTCAAAACACTGTGATTTCCCTCAAAAATCCTTGCCACGACTGCATTTTCTTCTTTACCCAAAGTACTGCCCTAGTACTTGCCAAAGTACCGGGTACCACACCTTGCCACGATCATGCTGATCACCTCCAGACTGCTGCCACGACCATGATTTCTTGTTTTGCCAAAATACCAGATTTACCGAAAGTATCAGATTTATCGGAAGTACCAGATTTAAAGTACCACCCCCTGCGTGTGTGACTTACTTCGAAAAACCCTTGCCACGACTGTAATTTCTAAAGTACCACCTGGTACTTGGCAAAGTACCAAAGTACCAGGCCTTGCTACGACCATTGACTCCCCTCCAAATCACTCGCCACGACCATGGTTTCTTCAAACGCCAAATGAATTTCAACGGTAGTGGATCACTTATCCATAATGTCAATGACTTTTAATTTATTATCTTATATTCAGATACATATATATGATTAGATTAATCATACATCCTTAATATTAGAAAATTTGTTTAAGTAACGTTGATAATTGAATCTTCTTGTATTGATCATCATCAAAGTATTTAGTTATGACTTCTTTATATAAATATATAATTATATATATATATCATTTAATTAACCATAAAATTCAACAACCGATTTGTTTTTTTCCTCTATACTGGTCCGTAGTCGAATCATATATTTATATTATCTATACTTATTTATTTTAAATTATTTTTAAATTACAAATCTCTTCCTTGTCTTATTTCTCCTATATTTCTTTTCTTACTTTTCTAATTATTTCTATCTTTTCTTTAATTCTTATTTTAACTTACCCCAAAATCCAGGTCCAACCACTCTCAGTCGGATACCCTCTCTCTTCCCACTTTGCTTAATCAGACATATATATTTATACATTTATATGTATTAACTTAGATCAAAACCATTGAATTCTTTTTATTTTTATTTTTATTACTATTATTAAACATGGGCCGAGCCCAAGCCCAATTAAATCCATGTATGTACTTTCTGATGCAACCCCTTTTCCCTTAATTCTTTTCTTTCCTCTCTGTAGTTTATTTCCTTCTTCAAACCTGCAGGTGCACGATCGTTCACTGGTGCATGTGCACCGATGATCTGACAACTTTTTGGCCATCGAACCACCGCCCACACTTCCATCACCACCTAATGTCCTCCTCGACCGACTGTCAGGCCTCCTAAAGCCCTGCTCCTCGAAATTTCCTTTCCACCATTAAATACACAAAACAGCTTCAGGTCAGCACCACAAAGCTACACGGTCCCACCAACTCCGACCATCGGAAGGACTGCCGCTACCTCCGACCGCTTCTCTGATCCCGCGAGCTCCTCCACACCCATTTCTGGCCAACTCGATCCACTACAGCTGTCGTACGAGCTAATCAAAAACTCGAGACTTATCTACTGTTTAACCCTAAATCTGCTTCGATCACTACATCCACTTACCAGAAAAATGATTGGTTATTTTTCCTATCACCTACGTCCATCCATACTCCTCCCTTCCCAACCATTCGTCCTCCGATCATCGAGATCACTGGAAATGCCAAAATACCAATTTCAGATGAAACCGAAATCCTCGACATCCTTAACACTAAAAATCCTAATTTTCCCCATAAAATTCATGATTTACATAAGTAAATCCATTCCTGAGCCTGAATTTTGTTAATTTGATATTTGATATTTGAATTTTAAAGTTTTTAATCTACTTACAGTATTTCCCTATTATATGTTCTTTCTCAATATTATACAGGTTGTGTCTATTTTTAAAATATACTATAGTCATAACCAAGCAATACCTGTATAGAACTCCAATACTATAATTCCTTAGAATTTGTAAGATTTGATTTTATAAGTTAACAGGTAAACTGTTTCACTGTTTTTACATACTCTGTATATTCTCATGATCCATTTAGACCAGATCTTCATCCAATTGAAACCAACTCCATAATATACTAAAAAGCATGAAATCCTATATGCATAACAACTTGAAACAGATTCAAATGGGAATAGTTTACTTACAGGCATATAATACTTTTTGTTCTGTACTTATAGACACAGTAGCAGTTTCATCTTCTAAGTCATTAAACTATCAACTAAAACTTAGGCAAACATACTGGCACTCTTATATATGAAATGAGGGTCTACAACACATGCAATTCAAGGGTTTTCTAGCATCAACTGTTAATTGGTTGTTGGCAAAATGATGTGTTAATCACAATAGAAATTTCAGCATATAGACTAATGATTTCAAACATAGTTTACAGCAGTACTTTAAAGAATCAAACACACGAAATTTGGAAGGGTTTACTCACTTAAATTGCTTTCCTCTCCTGCTACTTGAACTTCAGTGTTTTGTTATTTAATTAGTATGTTTTTTTAGGAGAAGATGTGAGAGTTTGTGAGGTATTTATAGCCAATCTTATGTTTTAAAAAATCATTTTCCTCCACATGCTTCAACAGTTATCTCTCCCTTAGCCTCACCCCTATCTACATCCTTGTTATAAGGAGCACATGTATAACAATATTTGTTTATTCTAGGATTCTAGCCAACAGCCTTGTCTTATGTAAAAACTTCTAGAAGCCTATCACTTCTTCATTAAATGACCTACCCTACCCCCTCTCTTAGCTAATAGAAAATGCTTTGCTTCATCCTTAAGTGATTTAGATATTTTAGCTAAATCATTTTAAAAATATGCATGCAGATTCTTAGGTGATGTTATTCCTATAATAGCAACATTATTTAATTGAAATTATATCTTTGCATTTGTCTTTTCTTGCATGATATTTTCCTGTACTAGATTCACCATTTATAGTATTAAGATTTTGTCTTGCTTTGTTTTTGGCATATGCATAAAGATATTTTCTTCTAGTTATATATATATATATATACACACACACACACACACACACTCTCATATGTTCATAACTACAAATTTGTTTTTAAGAGGTTATTTCAAATGTTACGCATTTGTTCTATGTTAATCAAATTTTAAACATAGCCTTAAATATGTCCATTATTTGTTTATAAAACCATATATGTATTTATATCACTTTAGTTTGTTTAAATAGCATATTTGATTTTAATTTCCTTGTTAAAATCAATCGTTGACAGTCAGAAAAAGTCGGGGCATTACAGTCCACCCCTCTTAAAAGAATTTCGTCCCCGAAATTAAAGTAAGAAAGATAGAATTTTTTTCCCAAATGATGATACTTCATATTATAACCACTTAGTACATTATAATTATACACTAGTTTCATACTCGTACTAGGTTCTCATAACATACTACTATACATAGGGTTATACTTGACTGATTAAAGTCATATGCTACCATATAATATGTATATAGTTCGACACAACTTTCCATCCTACTCTTCTGACACTGTGTAGGTACCTTTCATGATTCCTTTTCCTTTCATGTCCCCAGTAGTTGACGGCTCATTCATGATAGCATAAACATTAGTCTGTGGTACCTTCTTCATCAGCGGGTAATCCTTGATCATGTGTCCTGGCTGATGGCAATTGAAACAAAGGTTCTTTATCACCATCTCATTTCTCTGTTTTTGATTCTGCTGTTGCTGAGGTTTCTTTTGCCATTGGGTTTGTTCGGGTTCCTTATCCTTTGGCTCCTTACAAAATCTAGCGATATGTCCCTTTTGTTTGCAGTTGTGACACCAAACATTCTTTAAACGATTTTCATACTTCTCTTCCCTTGTATCTCCTTTTTCCTTGTTCTCCCAATTTGGATTGAATTTCCTCCTCCACGGATTCTCTCTACTTATTTCTCCAGTCTGAGCCTTTGCTGTAGTTGGGTTCTTAGCATCCAGGGCTTCGTACCTGAGAGCTAAATCCACGAGTTCAACAAATGGGTCTTTCAAATGCCCCATCGTACGGCCTTGCAGACTATCCTTCAGTCCAGCTACAAAAATCTCGTTCTTCTTCAGTGAAGTATTTACCAACTCCGGTCCAAAACTTGACAGTACATTGAACTTGCTTTCATAATCAATCACTGACATGTCTCCTTGCTTCAAGTCAATGAAGTCTCGGTACATCCTTGTCTACCCAGTTTCTGGCAGATACTGAGCTTCAAAAGCTTCTTTGAATATTTTCCCAAGTAAAATTTTCCTCAGGAGTGCTTGCAGTCTGAGCGTCCCACCAATTTGCTGCAGCTCCGTCCAGATTCCATGAAGCTAAGAGATGTTTGTACTCGTCATTCAACTTCAATCCCTTAAAAATCTTCTCACATGATCTAATCCATGCTTGGACGTCAACTAGTGATTCAGTTCCCTTAAAAGTCTTTCCTTCTAGAGTAGTGTAGTTCTTGCAAATCATAGCGAAGTTTGGCTGCGTTGGAGCTTGGACTACTTCAGTTGTATCCACTTGGGTCTGATTAACAGTGTGCCCATTGATCGTAGTTATCCTGCTTGCTCCTCGGCATCGTCTTCCTTGAGAACTCATTTTCAACTTTCTGAGTATATGATTTGAGAGTTAATACTCAGTCGGAAGATATGTCTTAAGGATAACTTAAGTCAATAACTACGGTCGTCCTATACTAAAATAGTTGTTATAAAAATACGCTCTCTCAACACTAACTCACAGACTCACCTAGGCAAACTTAAGCTCTGATAACAACAGTAACAGCGCGCCTTTCGATACCTCGAAAGTCGGGTCATTATTGAAAGAATTTAGAAGATGAGATAGAAAAGATAGAACTAATAGAATAGAAGAGTAAGAAGAACATCAGAATTATACAGCGGAATTAATCTCACAGCGTAATTTCACAAAATACATAATATATTACATAACTGAGTTTGTTACGTCAGAGTACATCAATCGAATACAACATCATACGTGATACTGGCCCAATACATAAACTGAATACTTAGAGATGGATATAGCTACTAGACGGGTTCTTGGTCTTGTACTCTACAATACTTCAAAAGAGTTCCATTAGACACCTGGATCACTTGTCTACTCATAACAAGTGTAATGAGTACCCAAGAGTTTAGGAAAACACAGAAAATAAACTCTGGGTCAGTCAGGGGACTGGTGTGAGTAAACATAATTAAAAGATGTAAACAAGGAATAAGGAATAAGGTTTTCCATTTGGACAGATTCATTTACTTTTAGAAATCCTTAGACCAATCCATAACTAATATATGGATGATGAACCAAATATTTTATATCAAAACATTTGATATTACGATAGTTTTTATTAAATAAATAATCATCTAGTGAAATGCTTGCATCTCACGTTCACGTATATAGAATAAAATCTAAAACCGCAGAGCACTTATTGGAGATTTGATTCCAACAGACAAGGTATGGGAGCATGAGGCTCGCGAAGTCACGCTATACACAAAGCTATGATGTAATAGGCTATACTTTGATCATCCCACAAGGCCCTGCTTTTCAAAAAAAGCCTTGATCAATTGCATCTTGGCGTGCCACATTGACAATTCACGCCATGCGATCAATCACCATTAATATATACCAGGGTGTTAAGCAGAGAATAAATTCTCCACCACCAATCAGATATACATTAATAAAAATCAATTTAATTCACATGGAACGAAATCCAATGTCAGAGATGCATCCATTTACAAGTCCATTCTGCGTCTGAACGAAACCGGAGGCACCTTATTCCTCGCATATCCTAAACAATCAACAATAGTCCGGATGGCTACCATTGAAGCCCCTTCAATGTAGCTACTACCATCATGGGTCTCAGCAGCAACATATCCATTCGATGTGAAGATCGTCGGTCTTCAATCACCGCCTTCATCTTTGACTCTTCATCGTTGTAATAATTATTCGGAATGGGTTAAACCCGGTCTTTCCGAATAATTCACGTATTTTTGTAATTAAAAATCAAGAACTATAAAAACACATCCAACGTCACATTCAAATTCAGAATTAATCTTCTAATTAATTATTCGCATTATCTTATTAAAGATAAATTCTTTAAATTTATACTTAAATCTTTCTTTTAAGGATTTATTTAAAACACCATTTGGTTTTAAATATCAAAAATCATTCTTTAATGATTATTCAAATTTAAGAAATTAATCTTATCTTTGACTGGGTTAAAGAACTAATGTCATTTAAAACATAGTACACGGTAAACCCGAAATCATCTTCCATAAAATATGGAACTTTACAGAAATCAAATCAATATATAATCGTTATTAATTTCTGTATCCGACCAATAATATAAATGGAATAATAGCAAAGCCTCTTAAATTCCATATGTAGTATCGGTCTTCTTTTACAGAAGCTTACCTCGATTATTATTAATTCGAATTCCATTCAATTCCAATTTAATATCTTAAATTGGAAAGCTTGGCTTTTGGGAAATTCCCATTTAAATCTTAATAAAAGATTTATAAATTCCAAATCACATTTTTACTGTCAGTTGGGTTAAAGAACAAATGTCGCTTAGAAACACATTTCACAATAAACCCAACTCACATTTCATATTATTTCAATTACTAAATATAATTGAAAACTTTAATAATCAAAATCAAAAGATTATTCTTTTCATACGGGGTTTAAGAACAGTGTTATTAAAGACACTGTTCACGACAAACCCAAAATCCAATTTATTTAATTTAACTTCAATTAAATCTTAACAAATTGGAAAACTTCATTAAATCTAAATTTAATGATTTATTCTGGTTAATAACTAGTTTATTTTAAATAAAATATATTTTCTAAAATATATTCTTTCTAGAATATTCTTTATTGGAATGTGACTCAATCAACAACCATATATTGCATGAAATCAACCATCATGATAAATAATTATCAAACACCCAAATAACAACCAAAGTGGATTCAACACTAAATATTGGGACTAGTGTAGATCAAGTATCATCCCAACACCCGTGTGGGGTTTCATCCAACAAGCAAATGATAAATTATTAGTGCACTTGGGCGATGTGTAAAATTATCGACCCAATCACATAAACAAGTCGGATGACTTGTAAATGGAAGTGTAATATTCAAATTGGAATATACTAAACATTATATTTATCACATCAAATATTTCAACATCATAGACATATATTCCAAGCCATCACTAATATCATATTTATAACATATGATCTTTTTATTGTAACTAATCGACAATGAAGATATTTTGGTTAAACTCTTTTATTGACCAAAATGACTATTTTGGTTAAACTCTTTTTAAGTCAAACAAAACTATATGTTTTAGTCTACTCCCCTTTAATGTACACAAATGTTCATTGTTGTTTAATCCTTTTTAATACACAAAAATGTTCATTTTTATTTCATTCCTTTAAAAGTGATAAGGATGTCTCCTTTTATTTCAATCCTTTAAAAGTGAAAAAAATGTTGTAATCTTGTCAAATTCATTTCAATGTACAGAATATGACAGTTTTGTCTAATCTTTCCAAGTAAACAAAATATGTTATTTTTGTCTTCATTCTTTTAAAGTAAACAAAAATGCTAATTTTTCTTTAATCCTTTTTAATGATCAAAATGTGATCTTTCTTCTTAATGAATAAAAATGTAATTTTGTTTTAATCCTTATTAATGAAAAAAAATGTATAATCTTCCTTTATAATGACAAAAATATATATTTTACTTCGTTCTTTTTAATGTATAAAAATAAACATTTTCAATTCATTCCTTATGTATAAAAATATACAATTTCAGTTCATTCTTTTTTATGTGTAAAAAAATACATTTTCAATTCATTCTTTTTAATGTATAAAAATATACATTTTCAATTCATGCTTATTGTTGACAAATGACAATAAAATCTTTACTTTTGTTCCTAATATTTTCAATGTTAACAAGTGACAATAAAAATATTAACTTTTGTTTCTAATCTTTTCTATTGTTAACAAGTGACAATAAAAATCTTAACTTTTGTTTCTAATCTGTTCTATTGTTAACAAGTGACAATAAAAATCTTAATTTTTGTTTCTAATATGCATTTTCTAGCGAAAATGTACTTTTTTACGTAATCCTTTTTAATATATAAAATGTTATTCTTATTTCAAAAAAATCATGTTTTGACCAAAATGTGATTTTTATATCTATAATCATGTTTCAACAAAAAGGGTTATTCTATTTCAAAATTCATGTCTTGACCAAAATGTGATTTTTATTTCTATTCTCTTATAAGTGACAAAAATGTCTCTTTCTAATTCATTCTTTTTTTTAACATGTCAAATTTTTTTGTTTAATTCTTTTAATGTAAACCAAATGACAAATTTGTCTAATTCTTCTTATGTAAACAAAATATGATGATTTTGTTTAATTCTTTTTATGTAAACAAAATGTGATGATTTTGTTTAATCCTTCTTATGTAAGTAAAATGTTCGTTTATATTACTTACATGTTTAACCAAAAATCTATTCTTTTATTGAAAAAGATTGTTTAACAAAAATCTATTCTTTTACACAAAATGCACTTTTTATCATATGTATATTCTTTAACACAAATGTCCTTTTTTCATATGTATATTCTTTAACACAAAATGTCCTTTTTATCATATATATATTCTTCAACACAAAATGTCCTTTTTATCATAAGTATATTCTTTAACACAAAATGTCATTTTTATCATATGTATATTCTTTACGACCGTTTCTAACAAAGGTGTTAATTTCAACAATCTAATAAACCAAATAATAATTTTGTTTAATCCACTTCTCTGATTAACATAAATGTCAATTTAAATAATCTAATAGACAAATGATAATTTGGCTTTAATCTTCCTAGTTTGTTAATAATGACAATTTTTGTCTAACAATTCTTCTTCAACAAATTTGTTTATTTTTTTTCTAACAATTTGTTCGGCACACATATCACCAAATATATCGATTTTCATAACAACACCATCATAGATCAAATCACACAGAATAGAAATTAGGGGCCTAAATTTCACAACACAAATTCTAGCACAGACCACACATTATGATTCAATAATTATTATTTTTATTATATAAGATAAAATAAAATAAAAAGGGAGAAGATTTCTCACCTCGATATTAATTCTGTACAGTTCAAATTTGATTTTTTTTCCACAATTCCCGATTTGCTCTGTTTCAGATCTGTTTGGTTTCATCGTGTAGATCTCAGAAATATGAATCCAACGCATCTTGAACCATGCAATTCTGATAAAAGATGACTAAGTTATGGTCGTTTTTCTATTATCATTATTTAATTATAGTTAAATTTAATCCACCACACTTAGCTTAAGTGTTGCCATTCCCCTTTCATTCTTCTTCTTCGTATACACGCTCTCCAGAAAGCATCGAACCCAAACACTGCTCCACAAACCACCTTCGCAACTCACCAACGGCTACCGACCGCCGATCTGAGCATGCCACCCTCTCGCCCTTTAAAGGAGCCACCTGCGCCCTGAACACCGTACCGCTCACAACTCCCTAGCCTCCCCAAATTCAGATCGGTCACGGCAACTTCGAGGCACCACCACGGCCTCATCGTCCTCCAATACCCAATCACCACCGTTCATCGCGGAGATCTCCCGAAGCTCGACAATGTTTGATTTGGAATTGGAGTTCAATTCTAAGTAGATTAAGAGAATTTAAGTGAAGAAGTTCACATCGTTTCAGCGCTCCATTTCTAACCGGCGGCTGTAGTGTTTGTGGCATTAGGGTTTAGTGAATTTTCATATATTTATAATATATTTTATTATATTAATTAATTCATTAATCCTTTAAAAGCCCGTTCATTCAAAATATCTTCAAATCCAGCACAACAATAGTTGACCCTAGGCAAATACCCACGTTCCGGACGCAATGGGCTTGGCCTCGTCAGCCCGTTTGATCATATCCAGCTTGTTTTATTTAATTTTATATTTAAATCATTTATTTAGTTAATTCAATCTTACATTTAAATTCACTGGCGCCACATACGACCTCTAAAAATTACAGAAAAATTATTTCTAGTTATGTTTTGACAATACGGTTCTAACAAGACTAATTTCGTCGAATTCTGAGACTGTTTGAAAAATGACCATTTTCAAGTCGATCCGATTTGACTAAAACTAACAAAACACGTTCTCTTCTGCCACGCTCATATATTGATTTGAAAAATTATGGAAAATTAAACTTAGCAATAATTTGACATTCCGGTTCCAACAAAAGTGGTTTCGTCGAAAACAGAGGTCGTTTGCAAAATGGCTATTTTTAAAGGTTGTATATTATATTAAAATATATATAAATTTTACAGCAACTTTTCTAAAATTTAAACTGGCCATAACTTTTGATTTATATGGTGAAATTTAAAATTTTTAGATTCATTAGAAAGATATGATTAAACAGATTTAAATATTTCTTGTTTCGCTCAATTCTGATTTAAAATGAATCCTGTACATTCAGTCAAAGTTCAAATTCAAATTTTCAAACTGCAGTGCTGCTTCTAACTCCTTTTATAATTAAATTAAATTAAATTTATTCGTTTTAACTTCGATTAAAATAAATTTTTAGTCATTATTATTTAAAATAAATTATTTTAAATGTTAAAAACCCATTAAAATTTCTAAATAAAAATTTTAAATTGGCGCCAAAATTCCGGGTTTTTACAATCGCCCTCACTTAAAATCTTTTCGTCCTCGAAAAGGAACATAGCTAAAAGTTGTTTAATTTACTAACTTAATTAAATTTTTATTTATTGATTTCAATAATCTTATTGGTTAAAGTAATTATCATTCCAATAATTTTTTTACTTAAACCAATAATCAAACATCACAACCAGCAATCAATTAGGTAATTACTTTTCAAATATATAACTTTTATATATAGTCAAAAATCATATTTTTAGTGCAAATCACAGCAATTGTGTACTAACTAAGTTTTGGTTCTCATACCAGTCAATGGAAATATATAGATATACCACCTTCGAAACTCGAACATAAATTCTGATGATGGTGCACCGATCATCAGAATTATCTTCGGGCGACTAGAGAGTGATTCTATATCTATCTAGTATATTAAAACTTCGAATATCCGTTAATTACTCGTATATTCAAAATCTTTATATACTCGATTGTCCACATTAAAATATAGTAATATACTCAAATACGTATATTTAGATAAATTTTCAAAACTAAATTTGTTTTTACTTTTATTTTAAAGAAAATAATACTCTTCACACTCGTTCTAGGATACTACTGATCCCATCTCTAACGAGTTATTCTCATTGGATATTACTAATCCAATCTCTGATGAATTCTTTCATTCAGTTCTAACACAAACTGAAGAACATTTTATTACTGATTACAACAATTACATCAGAGTACAAGAAAATCACATAGTATGAATACTTATTACACAATTGAAATGAAATAATATCAGAGATTTAAATTACACTTAAATAGCAGCGGAAAAATAATACAAATATACAACTAAAAGGAATACATGGATACAGAGCTTTTCGAATATCGCTTCAGCTGTAAACCGGGATCCTGTAAATATATCTGCAAAAAGCTACTCGACTGCCCGTGTGGAAAATATGGGCACCCGAGTTTGCCAATGAAACAAACTGCAGGTCAGTCATGGGACTGGTATGAGAAATCTTAACTTAACTAATCTAATAATAAGTCTAATCACAGGACCACGCAGCTAACGCGGAACGAGTTTAATCCATTGGATTGCCAGCGCATAAAATAAAGTAAATCGTTAAACAACGCAATGCTTTTTAGAAAAATGAAACCATTATAAGACTCAAGTCCCATCACACAATGCAACGCAAACCGGAGGATAGGGTTTTACCTTATAATAGTCAAAAGATGCTTTATACGATAAAACGGATTTAATATTAGTGAGTATATGTTTTTAAAAACCATTTCAATTATAGTATATCAATCATAGACGGCATGGGTACCATATATTATGTCTCCATGCTAGTTCTACAATCAAAACCGCATGGTGTCGTATCGAAAGTTGGATTTCCATCATGAGCCGAGGCTAGGGATCGTCCTCTCCGATTCGAGACACTCTAGCAAATGCCTCAGGATCCCTCGCAGTGAACCCTTGGATATTCAGGGCTGGTTCCGACCTAACGGTGGTGGATTAATTATACCTGAACACACGTTTCCCGGTCCCTTTGGACCTATAGTATGACCACTAATGGCCTTTAAAAATCTGAGGTGCCTCAAAATCCATCATCCACATAAGTAAAATGCCAGCGGTTTAAGCACCGGCACTACTCCTAGCTAGAAAGAAACGTGTGCACTCCCTGCAGTCCTACTCCCGTTTTTGACTCATACCGGGGTGTGAGCCTCGCGAAGTCATGCTATACACAAAGCTATGCCATAATAGGCTATACTTTGATCATCCCACAAGGCCCTACTTTTCAAAAAAAGCCTTGATCAATTGCATCTTGGCGTGCCACATTGACAATTCACCCCATGCGATCCATCACTATTAATATATACCAGGGTGTTAAGCAGAGAATAAATTCTCCACCACCAATCAGATATACATTAATAAAAATCAATTTAATTCACATGGAATGAAATCCAATGTCAGACACGCATCCATTTACAAATCCGTTCTGGGTCTAAACGAAACCGGAGGCACCTTATTCCTCGCATATCTGAAACAATCAACAATAGTCTGAATGGCTAGCACTGAAGCCCCTTCAAGGTAGCTACTCCCATCATGGGTCTCAGCAGCAACACATCCATTCGATGTGAAGATCGTCGGTCTTAAATCACCGCCTTCATCTTTGACTCTTCATCGTCGTAATAATTATTCGGAATGGGTTAAACCCGGTCTTTCCGAAATATTCACGTATTTTTATAATTAAAAATCAAGTACTATAAAAACACATCCAAAGCCACATTCCAACTCAGAATTAATCTTCTAATAAATTATTCGCACTATCTTATTAAAGATAAATTCTTTAAATTTATACTTAAATATTTCTTTTAAGGATTTATTTAAAACACCATTTGGTTTTAAATATCAAAAATCATTCTTTAATGATTATTTATATTTAAGAAATTAATCTTATCTTTGACTGGGTTAAAGAACTAATGTCATTTAAAACATATTACACGGTAAACCTGAAATCATCTTCCATAAAATATGGAACTTTACAGAAATCAAATCAATATATAATCGTTATTAATTTCTGTATCCGATAATATAAATGGAATAACGGCAAAGCCTCTTAAATTCCATATGTAATATCGGTCTTCTTTTACAGAAGCTTACCTCGGTTATTATTAATTCGAATTCCATTCAATTCCAATTTAATATCTTAAATTGGAAAGCTTGGCTTTTGGGAAATTCCCATTTAAATCTTAATAAAAGATTTATAAATTCCAAATCACATTTTTACTGTCAGTTGGGTTAAAGAACAAATGTCGCTTAGAAACACAGTTCACAATAAACCCAACTCACATTTCATATTATTTCAATTACTTAATATAATTGAAAACTTTAATAATGAAAATCAAAAGATTATTCTTTTCATACGGGGTTTAAGAACAGTGTTATTTAAGACACTATTCACGACAAACCCAAAATCCAATTTATTTAATTTAACTTCAATTAAATCTTAACAAATTGGAAAACTTAATTAAATCTAAATTTAATGATTTATTCTAGTTAATAACTAGTTTATTTTAAATAAAATATATTTTCTTAAATATAATCTTTCTAGAATATTCTTTATTGGAATGTGACTCAATCAACAACCATATATTGCATGAAATCAACCATCATGATAAATAATTATCAAACACCCAAATAACAACCAAAGTGGATTCTACACTAAATATTGGGACTAGTGTAGATCAAGTATCATCCCAACACCCGTGTGGGGTTTCATCCAACAAGCAAATAATAAATTATTTGTGCACTTGGGCGATGTGTAAAATTATCGACCCAATCACATAAACAAGTCGGATGACTTGTAAATGGAAGTGTAATATTCAAATTGGAATATACTAAACATTATATTTATCACATCAAATATTTCAACATCATAGACATATATTCCAAGCCATCACTAATATCATATTTATAACATATGATCTTTTTATTTTAACTAATCGACAATGAAGATATTAACTTTTATTTCTAATCTTTTTGTGTAATCCCTTTTAATGACCAAAACATAATTTTTGTGTAACTCTTTTTAATGACCAAAAGGGTATATTTTGGTTAAACTCTTTTAATGACCAAAATGACTATTTTGGTTAAACTCTTTTTAAGGTAAACAAAACTATATGTTTTAATCTACTCCCCTTTAATGTACACAAATGTTCATTGTTGTTTAATCCTTTTTAATACACAAAAATGTTCATTTTTATTTCATTCCTTTAAAAGTGATAAGGATGTCTCCTTTTATTTCAATCCTTTAAAAGTGACAAAAATGTTGTAATCTTGTCAAAAATTCATTTCAATGTACAAAATATGATAGTTTTGTCTAATCATTCAAAGTAAACAAAATATGTTATTTTTGTCTTCATTCTTTTAAAGTAAACAAAAATGCTATTTTTCTTTAATCCTTTTTAATGATCAAAATGTGATCTTTCTTCTTAGTGATCAAAAATGTATTTTTGTTTTAATCCTTATTAATGAAAAAAAAGGTATAATCTTCCTTTATAATGACAAAAATTTATATTTTACTTCGTTCTTTTTAATGTATAAAAATATACATTTTCAATTCAACCCTTATGTATAAAAATATACAATTTCAGTTCATTCTTTATAATGTATAAAAATATACATTTTCAATTCATTCTTTTTAATGTATAAAAAATATACATTTTCAATTCATTCTTTTTAATGTATAAAAATATACATTTTCAATTCATTCTTATTGTTGAAAAATGACAATAAAATCTTAACTTTTGTTCCTAATCTTTTCAATGTTAACAAGTAACAATAAAAATCTTAACTTTAGTTTCTAATCTATTCTATTGTTAACAAGTGACAATAAAAATCTTAACTTTTGCTTCTAATCTGTTCTATTGTTAACAAGTGACAATAAAAATCTTAGCTTTTGTTTCTAATATGCATTTTCTAGCAAAAATGTACTTTTTTACGTAATCCTTTTTAATATTTAAAAATTTTATTCTTATTTCAAAAAAATCATGTTTTGACCAAAATGTGATTTTTATATCTATAATCATGTTTCAACAAAAAGGGTTATTCTATTTCAAAATTCATGTTTTGACCAAAATGTGATTTTTATTTCTATTCTCTTATAAGTGACAAAAATGTCTCTTTCTAATTCATTCTTTTTTTTAACATGACAAATTTTTTTGTTTAATTCTTTTAATGTGAACCAAATGACAAATTTGTCTAATTCTTCTTATGTAAGCAAAATATGATGATTTTGTTTAATTCTTTTTATGTAAACAAAATGTGATGATTTTTTTTAATCCTTCTTATGTAAGCAAAATGTTTGTTTTTATCTTACTTACATGTTTAACCAAAATCTATTCTTTTATTGAAAAAGAATGTTTAACAAAAATCTATACTTTTACACAAAATGCACTTTTTATCATATGTATATTCTTTAACACAAAATGTCCTTTTTATCATATGTATATTCTTTAACACAAAATGTCCTTTTTATCATATGTACATTCTTTAACACAAAATGTCCTTTTTATCATATGTATATTCTTTACGACCGTTTCTAACAAAGGTGTTAATTTCAACAATGTAATAAACCAAATAATAATTTTGTTTAATCCACTTCTCTGATTAACATAAATGTCAATTTAAATAATCTAATAGATAAATGATAATATGGCTTTAATCTTCCTAGTTTGTTAATAATGACAATTTTTGTCTAACAATTCTTCTTCAACAAATTTGTATTTTTTTCCTAACAATTTGTTCGGCACACATATCACCAAATCTATCGATTTTCATAACAACACCGTCATAGAATAAATCACACAGAATATAATTTAGCGGCATAATGAAGCGACCCGAAACTTCCCCGGTCTCCGAAGAGATGAGAAAGAACGAATTACTGTGAGGACAAGACAAATCAGAACACAAACAGAAGAACATTTCACTGTTATTACAACAATGCATCAGATTACAAGGATATACAGAGTATAAATGAATATTACACAGAAATATCAGAGATTTAAATTACATTTAAATACCTAGCAGCGGAAAATAATACAATACACAACTAGAAGAGATATACGGATACAAAGCTTTCCGGATATCATTCCAGCAGTAAACCAGGATCCTGTGAATATAAATCTGCAAAACCAAAACTACTAGCTGCTCGTGTCGAAAATAAGGGCACCTAGAGTTTAGGTTGAAACAATAAACTCCAGGTCAGTCATGTGACTGGTGTGAGAACTAAAACAGTTATTTAAAACTTTACTTTAAAAGAGAGTAATTCAAGGGACCACGCCGTATAACACGGAACGGGTTTCCTCCCAAGAATACTAGTGCATAGAATAAACAGCGCAATGCTTTTTCGAAAAATGAAGCTATTATAAGACCCAGGTCCCATCACACAATGCAACGCAAGCCGGAGGATAGGGTTTTACCTTATAACAGCCAAACATGCTTGATACGTTTAAAACAAATCATTTGATACTATAATAAGTGTATAGTGTCAAAAACAATTTCAATCATAAATATAAATCATAGACGGCATGAGTGCCCCATCCCACTATGTCGCCATACTAGGCTTTACAAATAAAGCCGAAATACACGTATTGGAAATTGGATTTCCATCATGGTGGCTCCTGATTCGAAAGATCGATCGCGTAGTACAAATCACCGCGGCTTACGTCTCAGCGAGATAAAACACCGCTATGCACATCCGCACTTTTGGGACTCAAGTATCACCGCGGCTTACGTCCCAGCAAGAGAAAACACCGCTTACTCTATCCCTCCGAGCACGAAGCTCAATATCGGTCGACCGAATCCACTACACTAAAAATGTATACTGATCAAACCATCAGTTTACCACCATCCCGGGCTGTGAGGCTCGCGGATCAACGCTATACACAAAGCCATGCTATATCAGCTGCGCTTTGATCATCAACCACCAAACTTTGCTTTTCAACAAAAGTCTGGATCACTGCATCTCAGTATGCCACACTATCAATCCATATCGTACCACTGATTTCTGCCAATATATAACCTCTGAGCTCATATGTCTCAGAGAAGGGCGTTAAGCAAGAGAATAAATTCTCCGCCACCAGACAGATATATATTTAGCAGAGATCAACAAATACAATATAAAGGAATACAATGTCAGACACACCATCCATTTACAAGTCCGTTCTAGGTCTGAACGAAACCGGAGGCACTTTCCTCGCATATCCATCCATCTCCAAGTACGTCTGGACGACCGCCAACTATTTCCATCCTCTTGGGTGTACAGCCCAATCAGGATCGTCAGTAATTATCCAAACGATGTGAAGACTTCCGGTCTTCAACTACCGTCTTCATCTTCGACATCTCGTCGAATCGATTATTCAGAATGGGTGTAAACCCGGCCTTTCTGAATAACCCACGTATATGATAAACAAATGTTACACAAACATATCAAACGCCTCATTCCAATTCAGAATATTCTTTTATTCACAAAATCACATTTTTAGGGAAAGGTTCCCATTAATTTTATCCAAGATAAATTCTTCTAAATTTATTCTTTAATCTTCCTTTGGATATCATTTCAAACCATATTATGGTTTTCCAAACTAGTCGGGATTAGCGAACCACACCGAAGTAATTATTATTTTATTTCCCAATCCCAACCTATATATCCCATGGAGAAAACTGGTAATACTCCACATCTAACACCACTGTGTTATCGGTAAAATTAATTACCATTTCACGTTCAAATCTAATTAAAGATTTAACTATCGCTTTGGAGCAAAACTGGTGGTACTCCATTCTCGATCACCTTTCAGATTTGATAATTTAAATAATCAATTCATTTTTCAATCTAATTAAAGATTCATTAAAACTCCACTTAGTTTTAATCTTCTCAAAAATCGATATCTTGCCTTTAACTGGGTTAAAGAACCAATGTCTTCTAAAACACGATTCACGATAAACCCAAATCACATTTGATATTAAATACAAGGCTCTGAATAGAAAATATATCGGCTTACATTCAATATCAAATTCTGAAACCAAAATATATCGTATTGGAAATAACGATATAAAATATATCTTTCAAATCCCCATAACAATATTTGTATAGTCACGAAATCCAACATCGAAATATCCCGAAGATAATTTTGATTCAACTCCAGTTCAATCCACGTATTGGGAGTATTGATTATTTTTAAAATCACTTTCAAATTCAATTTATTTATTGCAAAAATAAATTGATTTTAATTCTAGTTCAAAACTAGTTTATTTCGATAAAAATCTATTTTTATCTTTTCAAATGTGGAATTTTCCAGCTCAACTCTTTCCAATCCATATATTATGATTTTACACAAATTATAGATATTTTTAATAATTTTACCAAGGCCCGTACAGTCGATTTCCAACAACGGCCATCGAACTGCACTTACAGCGACCTTTTTCGAATTTGATTTGGACATAACTCCAAATCCAACCGTTAGATTTCAAATTTCTAATATTCATTGGAAAGCTCTTTTCGATACGAACCCAACGGTTCCGGTTTTAGGAGAATCCGACGGTCGGATCTCCCGCAATGTCCATTTGAAATAAATGATCGAAATTCATGAACTGCCGCGGCGCGGCGCGTTCTATTCAGGCCATTATATATATAATATATATATATTATATATATTTCGTCGATTTCCTTTTAATACGAATTTTATAAATAGTTCTACATCCGTTTCAAAACAATTTCAACTTCCATTTCAATTCAAATCAAAATTGAATTCTTCTTTATAAATTCATTTTAAAATTCATTTCTATTCAATTCAATTTGAATTCATTTGAATTCGCTTTCAATTCAATTCATTTTGAAATCGTTTTCAATTCAATTCATTTCGAAATCGTTTTCAATTCAATTCATTTCGAAATCGTTTTCAATTCAATTCATTTCGAAATCGTTTTCAATTCGATTCATTTCGAAATCGTTTTCAATTCGATTCATTTCGAAATCGTTTTCAATTCAATTCATTTCGAAATCGTTTTCAATTCAATTCATTTCGAAATCGTTTTCAATTCAATTCATTTCGAAATCGTTTTCAATTCAATTCATTTCGAAATCGTTTTCAATTCAATTCATTTCGAAATCGTTTTCAATTCAATTCATTTCGAAATCGTTTTCAATTCAATTCATTTCGAAATCGTTTTCAATTCAGTATGCCACGCTCACATATTGATTCGAAAAATTATGAAATTTGAAACCTAGCAATAATTTGACATCACGGACCCAACAAAAGTGGTTTCGTCGAAATCCGAGGTCGTTTGCAAAATGTCCATTTTTAAGGGCCTGAATTCCATAGCGACTATTCAGAATTTTCAACTGGACCAAACTTTTGATTCTCGCTATGAAATCTTGATTTGTCGGATTCGTTGGAAAGATATTATCAATTAGATCCTAATGTTTTTGGTTTCACTAAAATCCGGATTGTTTTGCACCCGGTACATTCAATTGAAGTTTGAAATCGAATTATCGAACTACCGCGCCATTTTCAATTCTATTTATAATTGTATATAAATATTTATATTCTAACGACGACGTATATAATATATACGTCGAATTCTATTCAAAATAAATTTCTCGTCGATATTATTTAAAATAATCTATTTTAAATGTTCAAAATTTACTAAAATTGCCAAAATAAAAATTTTAAACTGGCCCAGATTTTCGGGTTATTACACATAAATTCTAGCACAGACCACACATTATGATTCAATAATTTATTTTATTTTATTTTATTATATAAGATAAAATAAAATAAAAAGGGAGAGGATTTCTCACCTCGATATTAATTCTGTACAGTTCAGAGTTGATTTTTTCCACAATTCCTGATTTTCTCTGTTTCGGATCTGTTTGTTTTCATCGTGTAGATCTCAGAAATACGAATCCAACGCACCTTGAACCGTGCGATTCTGATAAAAAATGGATAAGTTATGGTCGTTTTTCTATTATTATTATTTAATTATAATTAAATTTAATCCACCACACTTAGCTTAAGTGTTGTCGTTCCCCTTTCATTCTTCTTCTTCGTACACACGCTCTCTAGGAAGCATCGAACCCAAACACCGCTCCACAAACCACTTTCGCACCTCACCAACGGCCACCGACCGTCGATCTGAGCATGCCACCCTCTTGCCCTTTGAAGGAGCCACCTGCACCCTGAACCCCGTACCGTTCGCAACTCCCTTGCCTCCCCAAATTCAGATCGGTCGTGGCAACTTCGAGGCACCACCACGGCCTCATCGTCCTCCAATACCCGATCACCACCGTTCATCGCGGAGATCTCCCGAAGATCGACAATGTTTGATTTGGAATTGGAGTTCAATTCTTAGTAGATTAAGAGAATTTAAGTGAAGAAGTTCACATCGTTTCAGCGCTCCATTTCTAACCGGCGGGTGTAGTGTTTGTGGCATTAGGGTTTAGTGAATTTTCATATATTTATAATATATTTTATTATATTGATTAATTCATTAATCCTTTAAAAGCCCGTTCATTCAAAATATCTTCAAATCCAGCCCAACAATATTGACCCCAAGCAAATACCCACGTTCCGGACGCAATGGGCTTGGCCTCGTCAGACCGTTTCATCATCTCCAGCTTGTTTTATTTAATTTTATATTTAAATCATTTATTCAATTAATTCAATCTTACATTTAAATTCGCCGGCGCCACATACGACCTCTAAAAATTACAGAAAAATTATTACTAGTTATGTTTTGACAATACGGTTCTAACAAGACTAATTTCGTCGAATTCTGAGACCGTTTGAAAAATGGCCATTTTCAAATCGATCCGATTTGACCAAAACTGACAAAACACGTTCTCTTCTGCCACGCTCACATATTGATTCGAAAAATTATGGAAAATTAAACTAAGCAATAATTTGACATTTTGGTTCCAACAAAAGTGGTTTCGTCGAAAACAGAGGTTGTTTGCAAAATGGCTATTTTTAAGGGCTATATATTATATTAAAATATATATAAATTCTACAGCAACTTTTCTAAAATTTAAACTGGCCATAACTTTTGATTTATATAGTGAAATTTCAATTTTTCAGATTCATTAGAAAGATATGATTAAACAGATTCAAGTATTTCTTGTTTCGCTCAATTCTGATTTAAAATGAATCCTGTAGATTCAGTCAAAGTTCAAATTCAAATTTTCAAACTGCAGTGTTGTTTCTAACTCCTTTTATAATTAAATTAAATTTATTCGTTTTAACTTCGATTAAAATAAATTTTTAGTCGTTATTATTTAAAATAAATTATTTTAAATGTTAAAAACCCATTAAAATTTCTAAAATAAAAAATTTAAATTGGCCCCAAAATTCCGGGTTGTTACAGGTATGCAAGTATTCAAAATATATGAATATTAGTATGTAAATATTCATAATATTTTCATATATTTATGCAACTATTAAGAATACTTACATATAGGAATGTAATTATTCTAAATATTTTGTCAATTGAAATATGCAACATTTTTTAATATTTGCATATAAGTAACCAAGTATTCTGAGTAATTGCACACAAGTAAGCAACATTTCTTAATATATGTATAAAGCATGCAACTATTCCTAATATCTGCATACATGTATGCGAATATTCTAATATTTTCATATATTTATTAATATTTAATATGACAATTAAAAATGATTTAGATTTATATGACACTTACAGTGTTGTATGTGATATTCATTAGCATTGAAGGCTTCAGCATTTTTATGTCCCATTTTCCTACCAATGGATATATATCATTGTGTTCTGCCTTTGATGTTGTTAGAATAAGGAATTTTTTGCAAACCCACCACTGCAAAATGAAATAGATAAAAAACAACATTTATGAATAGAATGAACAATAATTTGATAAAAAAATTACTAGTAAGTTTAAAATTAGTATCGAGAATAGTGTCACGCAAGCGCTAATCTTGCGTGGTATTTCATAGTATTTGTCCACACTTGGCTGAAAAGATGGTGGTATATGGTTTTAGCCAAGATAATTTTGTTAATTTCTGGTCGCACACACAATATGGTACCAGAGTCCATGGTAAGGTGTAGTTAGGACTGGATACAAGGAAAGTAGCTGCTAAGTAGAGAAGCAATAGTTTTATAGTATCATAATATGCTTCTGCCGACTCTTCTTTAATTATTGAGAAAATTTGTCTTTCTATATTCTTCTTGTTCACTGTAGCTTCATCTTTAAAATGTCTTTCTATGAATGATTTATATTCCTCATAATTCTTATCTTCCTTTTTCAAGTGGCCACCGGTTTTTATCAACTCTCCTTGTAATGGAGCACCCAATAACCGTGCAATATCTTCTTCTGTAAATGTTAGCATCAAATCACCAAACTAAAAATATTTTAAGTTTTTCTTGTAGCTTTTGATGATGAGATCTAATGTTGTAGAATTTTTAAAGGTCTCTGATGTGGAAATGACGCCATCAACGATCATATCAATAAATTCAACGAGAGACAATTTTCAAGATATAATGAATGCTCTGCTGTAAATAGTTCATCGGTCGTTAATTTCTCAACCAAAGATATGAATGCCTTAAGATCATTTCTTTAAACATACTCCTTCTTGGCAAACTTCGGTACATCTTCAATTTTCCTTCTTCTTTTTTGGTTAATTGTCCAGAAGTTGACAGTTGTTCTGTAGTTACCAATGCTTTCTCTTTTTCATCATTTACTATATCATCTTCTTCCATCATAGGTCTCTGTAATAAGGGGTAGAAAATTTTTAAATAAGGTTTGAAACCGACACAAGTATGGAACTGTTCTGAATAGATAGACACAAGTGTGCAACTGTTCTGATTAGATGCACACAAGTGTGGAAGTGTTCTGAATAGATTCACACAAATATGGAACTGTTCTGAATAGATGTACACAAGTATGCAACTATTCTGAATAGATGCACACAAGTGTGCAACTGTTCTAAATAGATGCACACAAGTGTGCGAATAGATGCACACTAGTATGCAACTATTGTGAATATATGCACAAAAGTGTGCAGCTGTTCTGAATAGATGCATATAAGTGTGCAACTATTCTGATTAGATGCACACTAGTGTGCAACTGTTCTGATTAGATGCACACAAGTATGCAGTTGTTCTAATTAGATGCACACAAGTGTGCAGATGTTCTGATTAGATGCACATAAGTGTGCAATTGTTGTAAAAAGATGCACACAAATGTGCAAGTGTTCATAATAATAACATATCATAAAGAACTCTTAATAGCAGCATATAACTATGCAAGTATTCTTATTAATAGCATACAATCATGCAAGACTTCTTAATAACAGCATACAAGCTTGCAATTATTCTTAATAACAACATACAAATATGCAAGTATTCTTATTAATAGCATACAGCTATGCAAGAATTCTTAACAACAGCATGCAAGCTTGCAATTTTTCTTACTGACAGCATACAACTATATAAGCATTATTATTAATAGCATACAATCATGCAATAATTCTTAACAATAGCATACTAGCAAGTGATAATTCTTATTAACAGCATACAATTTTGCAAGAATTCTTAGTAATAGAATATAGTCATGCAATAATTGTTTATAAAAACATAGTAGCATGCAATAATTCTTAAAAACAGCATACAAGCATGCAAACTATTTCATTTACTCTTATTACAATCTATAATATGCATAGATTGTCAATCATAGGAGATGAAATAAAGAATTCAGAATTATACCTTCATTCTCGCATTTCGTGTAAAATGATGATGAAAACAATAATGATTTTGCATATTTTTATAAGATCGAGACAAAATTGATGATAATCGGCTGTCGATTTCTAATTTTTTTCCATTGATCGAGTGATGTAACAGAGGGATTTGATGAATGAAATGATGAAGATTCGTGGGTTAAGGGTTTGAAGAGTCATAAGGTTAAAACTGGAATTTGTTTAGCCATATTTCAAATCTATAGGGACGTAATTTGTAATGTTTGTACGGACGGACTTTTATTTAATTTTGAAACTTAATAAGGATGTTAGCCTAATGCACCATTTCATAATTCCCAAATCTCTTAGACATATACAATCCAAAATTTTAAACTCTACAAGTAAAGATAAAACGAAATCTATAAAGATCTCACTCATATCCTTTTGAGAAGAAAGTTGTGCTCAACCCAAAGTTGAATCCTTCTTTGGATTGCTGCCACATGATTTTTTTTCCAAATCTTCTCTCTTTATGTTTACATCTATATAAAATCAAGGAGGAATCACATACATATGTAAAAGTTAGATCTAGAATTAAGAAAATAAAATAGAAGAAGGAGATAAGTAAGAAAAAACTAATCCTTCCTAAATTTGGATCTAAGAAGAGATAAGAATGCAAAAACGTAGCGATAGGATAACATGAATTGTGAATGAGGGTTCTATTTACAGACATCAGAAAAGAATAGGAACTATCGAATTTAAATAATAAAAATATGAACCATTCGTATAAAAGAAATAACATAAAAAACCAAAACCGCCACCCGTTTTCCTTTATGAAGTGGTCGACCTCCCCTATATAGGGTGGCTGACCTGGTGGTCCACCCTAATAGGGGTGGAGAGGCCGACCTCCCATCGAACCTAGGCTTACTGGATTTATATTCACGTGTTTATATTTACTATTAGTTAATGGTCCTTTAGTTACTTTTTAATGTCATTTAACATATCCATTTCTCATACATGTATATATGCATACAAGTTTAAATTCAAATATGGAATATTCTTTTATGTCTATCCATTAATTAAAATATTAGTAAGTTTATATTCAAATTCAAACATCCAAGTTTATTTATTTTAATTTCCAAACTTGATTTATTTATATTTTTTCATACAGACTATGTTTTCAATAATCTATATATGAAAACGGATCAAAATCTTATAATATATGCAATAATATAGGTTTCATAGCCAGACTGAATAAGTATTTCATATCTGTATTTTGACATATTATTATTGTTTAATTATTTTAGTTTTCTATATCTATTTAGGGTATATTTTATGGGATGTTTCATTCTTCTTCCTTTAAAAGATATTTCATCCCGAAATCTTTTTGAAGGAGAAAACAACACAAATCATTCTGGCAAATATGTTATACAACCATGTAATCCATGATGAGCTTAGTCCTAACATGAAGTTGTAATTCGTGATGTGCTATGTATGCTAAACACCCTGTTATGCATAAAGTCTCCACATGGGTATACAGTGTTGGTGCATTAGTATTGTAATAAACTCTTATTATCCAAACTAGAAACCACAATGCATACAAAGAAGTACTTTTGTTAAAGTAAATAATTACCAATGAAATGCTTAGCAAGACTCTCTTTCATCCTTTCTTTCGTTTTCCATGTGCTTTCCACCAGGTTATCTCCCCCATTGTACTAGGACGAAATTAATGATTTTTTCGTGAAGTCTTTTACTTCCATGCCACACAATGTGTGCGATGGCATATGGTATCCTAGACTCCATATCGAAGTTCTCTAAATCCCTAATCTAATTTATCACAAGACTGGTGGTAAAATCATAAAGGCACTTCCTAAGATGTGAAACCTAGAAAACGTTGTGGACTCCTGCCAATTTATGGAGGAGTTCCAAACAATAAACCAGTTTCCCAATCCTTTCTAAAATCTTGAATGATCCAATAAACCTAGGAGCTAATTTTTTGAATTTTCCAAACCTAACGGTTTTTCTAATAAGAAAAACTCTAACAAAGACCAAATCATCAACACTAAACTTAAGTTCTTTCTTCTTCTATTAACACTAGATTTTTACCGGCCTTGGGCTGCTTTCATTCTTTGCCTAATCATAAGAATTTTCTCCATGGAATCATGGATCAGATCTGGTCCGAGTAATATTTTATAGATAGTTTCGCACCAACAACTCAGTGATTTTCTTGACCACCCATAAAGTGCTTCAAAAGGGGCTATACCAATCGTTGCTTGAAAAATATTATTGTATGAAAACTCGACTAATGACAAGTGTTGCACCTATGATTATCCATAGTCGATAATGCAGACTCTCAACAAATCTACAAGAATCCCGTTAGTCGACAAACTATTCTCGTTAGTTTAAAATGCACTCATAAATAGAGGGCCTCTGTCATTTACTATACTTGTTGGTATCCCATGAAGTCAAACTATTTCTTGATGATAGCAGGGCTAATAAAGTTGCGGTTCTATTCTTCTTAATTGGAAGGAAGCGTGCACTCTTCACCAATCAATCCACTATAACTCAAATTGCCTTATTTCCTTTTTAACTTCTAGATAGACCGTCTATGGGATCCATTACAATATGTTCCCATTTAAAAGTACGAACCTCTATATGTAGTAGTAACCCTCGGGGCTTACCTTGCTCAGGTTTAACCTTTTGACATGTTCAACAACTCACCACAAATTCCTCTACATGATTTCTTATCCCAATTTAAAAGAAAGTTCATTTCATGTCCTTGTTTATATTATATCCTTTGGGATGTATAGTCATCTTAGAATGATGGTGTTCATCAAGAACTTCATTTCTCAAATCTTTACTGCTGGGTAAACAGAAATGTCCATCCCTCCATAAGTTTCCCTCATTGTCTTTTAAGTACCTATCAAAATGAAGAAAGCATCCTCCAATCTTCAGCTCTCTATCAATGCTCTTTGCGCTTCACCATTAGTTTCCTCAAATTTAACCCGATCAAATAGGGCTGGTCATACTTTCAAAATAGAAGGAAATCCTTGAGAAGGCTCTAATGGTAGTTGAAGGTTAAAAATAAAAAAGAAATTCCTTCGGTTTCCACTTAGCTATCGATCTTAAGGGTAGCGTGTCTCTCACTTAGATCATCTGCTACAGCGTTACCTTTTCCAGCAGTATACCGAATATCAAAGTCAAACAATGAGATATGCTTGAACCATTTATATGGCCTAAAGTTTAGATCTCTTTAGGAAAATGATTATTTAAAGGATTTATGGTTTGTAATAAGCTTAAATTTCCTTATAAGAGATGGGAACGCCACATCATGAGGACTATAGCTACCGATTCCAAATCATGCTTGCGGCATCTCTTCTCATGAAGCTGTCTACCTACGCAGGAAATTATTTTCCCTTCTTGCATTAATATAGATCATAATCCTATACCGTAAGAATCCATAGAAAACAGTGAGCAACTTAGCTTCATCGAGAATATTAAGTACTAGTGCACTCATAAGAGATTCCTTTAACTTCTCAAAAGCCTTTTACAACTATCACTCCAAACAAACTTAAAATTCTTCTTAGTGGACGAGTTAGGGGGATCCGATCCGTTCAAATTCCTTTATAAATTTCCAATAATGGCCCGCCAACTCTAAAAAGCTTCTATTTGTTTTCGCTTCTTAGGATGTTCCACTCTTAAACTGCTTCCAATTTTGTGGCTATACTGTTAATACTTTATCCAAGACTGTATGTCCAAGAAATTTTACTTTCTTTTTTCAAAAGTGACTCTGGGAGAATTTCGCTTTGAATTGATGCTTCCACAAAATTCCTAGGTCTTCCCATAGCTATTCTCATGCTCTTATAATCATTTGAGAAAAAAAGAATATCGTCCACAAACACCACAACATCTTATTGAGAATGCCCTTAAAAAATCTACTCATCAAGTCTACAAAAAAGACTGGGGCATTGGTCAAACAATCCATCGGGTGTCTTAAATGCCCTCTTGGGGGTACTTACCTTAGAAATTTTCGACTAATGAAATCCAGTCATGAAATCCAACTAAGAAAAGACTCCAACACCTTAGGATGATCGAATAGGTCATTTATCATAAGAAAAGGATACCTCTTCTCCCTAGTAAGCTTGTTGAGTTCCCTACAGTCCACGCTAAGTCACAACAATCCATCAGTTATAGTGGCAAAAACTACGGGTGCTCTCCATTAGAAGTACTTATTTGATTGAATCTTTTTTATAGCAATTCAAAAATCGACTTATCCAACTTCCTTCTTTCCTTGAGGGCCATATGCCTTAATGGAAAAGTAATTGGTCTAATCTCTTTCTCAAGGTCAATCCTACATGCAATTTCTCTACGGGTGATCGTCGCTAATCTATGAATCAGAAAAGCGCGACATTAAAATTAAATTCTGCAAGCATACAGGTGTGTAGCATACATGTCGAACACAGGGAGGTGTAATTAAAAATTATTATTTATTTATTCTAGGGCGAGTTAGACGATTTTTGAGGTTGGTTTTGAATACAGTGAAAATTGAAACTGCGATCCGATTCAGAACAAATCTAATTGTACCGACGATCAAATCACAACTATCAATTGGAAATTAAAATGCAAAACAGAAATAAAATGCAGGAAGTAAAATGGCAGGAAAAGAAGAACAACAAAAAATAAAATTAGGATTGTCGTTGAAACTAATCAAACGACTAATCACTAATGAAACAAATGTAAAATACAACTAGTACTCTACCGAATCTAATCGGGTAGATGACACTAGTTGCTAAAAAAATACTAGAAAATAAAAGAAGAAGAATTTTTATTAGAGTAATGGAATACAGAAAATGAGATGGTGGCTACAATGACATTACAAGGGTATTTATAGGATAGATAGCCAAACCCTAACCCTAACCCTAATACAATGATAGATAGGCCTTAGGGAATTCACAAAAGAGTTTACAATGAGAGTTTCAAATGGGCCTTAGTTAAATCAATTAATTTTTTTGGCCTTTCTTCTTTTCCTCTTGGTTCTTTGACAAGCCTCCCTTGATTTGAGATGTGCATGGCCTTTTTATCAATAAATTTCTTGTCCAACAGCAACTAGATGTGGGATCAACATCTACAATTCTTCAAAATATAAATATATATCAATCTGGTCTCCATTTCTCTACTTTTCTGGTTGCATGCGGGTTGGGTTGGAATATCTGTAAAAGTGACAAAACAATACCCAAGTAATATTTAGTTATATACAAAAGATAAGATATAAGAGCATAAAAATAACACATTTCTATGCTAATCAAATACCCCCACACTTATCTTTTACTCGTCCTCGAGTAAAACAAGAAATGAAAACTAAACTAGATAGGTCACACTTTCGTAGGAAACACGATTGCGTTGAGTGTATGCAACAAGCCGTTAAACCTCTAGGTGTCCCTAGTAGGACGAGTGGTGTCTCGTGAGGGTTTTCAGCGGATACTACCCACAAAATCCAAATGCAGTATGCTATGATTCTAATGAAACTACATGAATGCAATGGACATATGCAAAATAAAAACAAAAAAATGAAAACAAGACTTGTTTCAGGAAAGCAGTACAACAAATTAAGTTAACAATTTCTAGTCAGTTGATTTTATTTTAGATACCTCAACTTGTCACAAATTTTCAATATAAATCAAGTTTTCGAATGTTAAATTCCAGTTTGGCCAGTTGGTTCAGTCGATAACATAGTGCAGCCATGAAATAGATTCTTAGTTTGTTTGGCACAGTTTGCAAAGTGGTATTCTTATTTTCTCACGTATGGCTAGTCAAATCAATAAGGTCAAGAAGTGTTTGGGCATCATCGCTTATTCTTTATTCTATTAAATTTTAAAATTTATGATTAAGTACATACACCTAACTTAGAAGACCAAGGTTTACCACCCATGCACTGCCTCGCGGACTAACGGAGAGTGGGTAAAGAGCTTGGCGGATTGTGCAGGCCGACTTTGCCTTTGTCAACAACGTGTCGGTAATCCTTAGGTGTCCAATCTCATAAAATGAAACCAAGATATTCCAATGCTGACTTTGTCAACAACATGTCGGATAGAGCTTGGTGGGTTTGCACACCAACGCTTGATATACAAGCAATATTGGATACCCTTGGATTATTGTTATTATTATTGAAAATATAAGCACAAAAGAGAGTTACACGAATTCAACTTAACACAACTTAGTTTTAAAGATTTGACAAGCCATTATAAGTATTTTAAGTCCTCCACTTATTTAAACAAAGTCTACAATATAGAATAGATTTCATGGCCATCACCTAAGAATCTCCCTATGTATCGGTTACAATATTATCCCTCAAAATTAAACTATTCATTATATTTCTTATCTGATCTAAGTTGAGAGAAAAAAACACTATCAACTGACTAATAATTGTTAACTTATTTTGTTGTATCAAACTAAAATGAGTCATGTTTCAAAAAAAATGGCATGTTACTACAATCTAATTGCATGATGGTCCTACATGAAAAGAAAGAAAGAAAAATTAAAGAAAAATCAAAAGAATGCAATGCAGACTCCCCCCCACACTAGAACTAAACATTGTCCACACTGTGAACGTTTCCTAAATTTGAAAGATCGTACCCAAAGGTGAAAGAAATGCAAAATTATTTGAAGAATGAAATGCAGTCTAGCCACTATATGTGAATGCCAATCATAAACAAAATGAAATCTATAAACGTGATGAGTGTTATGTGAAAAATGATATTTTCTTTTTCCCCTACACTTGCCTCTATCGAAAATGATGTATGATGATTTCCTATCTGGTTTTTGAGGTACAAGAGGCATGTCAATAAATTCCGAAATCAAAATCTTTCTTATGAAAATGTTGTCGTGCCAATGATTTATATAATTAAGATGCAGATTATCCCGTAAAATTTTCTCAGGTTTTTCTTCTTGGTCCTCGGTAAGATCAGAGGCCAAGATTATGGGAGAATTTTTCGAAAAGTCCAAGTGATCATACTCAAAGTCTTGTGGCAGGGGTTTGAGGACTAACTTAGGAAGTTCGTGTATGACATTGGTCAATGTTCCTTGGTTAGATTCAGATGACATAGGTTTCGGGTCAAGAAGTTCATTTAATTCAGAAATGTATTCGAGCTCATCGAAATCAGAATTGAAATGGTTAAAACACATTTTCAAGGCTTCAGAAGTGTCAATAAAAGTTTCATCAACTGTGGTCTGAATCATGCTAATTTTATCAATCTGCAAATCCCTAGAAGAATTATGGTGGCTAAGACTTTTCTCATTCATCATTATCAAATATGGAAAATCCAAAACTTAAATTTGACACAAGTAGCTGTTATTACAAAATAAATAACGTACTCAAATATATTTTATTAGTTGATAATCTCGATTTGAAGGGGGAAGAGGGTCTTATGGCCGTTCATGTATAGTATAAATACTAAGGGATACGACCAATGTTTTACGGGTAGTATGCAACCTCTTTTGCTAGAAGTTCAATAAATTGAACTAATATATATACGCGATCAAACCGTTGAGACAATCAATTTCATAAAATACACTCTACCAGTTAAATATTTTGAAAATCAAATCAGATTTTATTCTTGAATAGCGATGGGAGTGATGCTTATAATAATGGAAATTCGTTCGTCACCAAATCAATGTAGAAATTTCAGCCAACACAACAGTCACACAAGAATAATTGCAGAAATAAAAATTGTACAAGCAAGCCGCTGCCCCTGCAGAATTTTTTTGCAAGCAATGTCTATATTTTTCTTTGCAGCAGAGCACCTGTAGAGTTCAGAAATTATTATAGTGGGGCATGGCTGTCCATCCAGAAAAATGAGTAGCGTCAATGATTGAAATCTCACTATTTGTAATTTCTTTTGATTTCTGAATTCTTGATTTGCTGCTTGAACTCCAGTCACTTTGTCCTTGGTTCGAAACTCTTTTTTTTTTTTGGTTTTTTTTAATGAAGTAAATAACAAAAAAAGCACAAGAAAATATGAGGTTGTGTTAGGTTGAAGAAAGTTTGGAATTTTTTTTGAGAGAATGCTTGTGGATGGGGTTGGTTTGTGCGTTGTTGCAGAAGTGTGGTGGGAAGGAGGGATTGAAGAAGATGGTGCTGAAGTGTAGATTGGAAAAAAACTGTGGTGAAATGAGATTATGTGAGAGAGAGAGAGGGGTATTTGATCAGAGGGGAAGAAATGAAGTAGGGAAAAATAATTGAAAAAAAAAATTATGACCTCCCCTTTTTTGTATTATTGTTGAAAAAGTGGACAAATTAGAAAGAAACAAATGACAAAAAAAAAAAATGGGAAGAGAAATTTCAGGAAAGAAAGAGAATTGTAAAGGAAGAAAGGAAAGTAATTGTAAAAGATTTGGAAAAGAAATTGAGAAGGAAAAGCAAAAAAAAAGAGAAGACAAAAACAGAAAGAATTTTTTTCTTTTGTTTATTGTTGTAAAATTAGAAGAGACAGAAAAAAATGAAAAAGGAAAAACTTGAAAAGGGAAAGAAATAAATGGAGAAAGGAAAGAAAATTAATTACAAGGCAGAGAAGAGAAATTTATATAAGGAATTTTTTTCTTCAGCAAATTGTAAAAGAAGAAAGGATGCGAGATATTAGTTAGAGGGGAAACAAACGAAAGAAAGGAGAAAGAAGTTGAAAACAGGGAACAAATAAAAGAAAAATGGCAAGATTTTTTTTTTTGAACTTGTAAAAGAAGAATGGGAAGTAATTGTATTGAAAATTGGAAAGGAGGAATAAAGAGGAAAGAAATCAAAAGTGGATTTTTTTTTTTTTTGAAAAGAAAGGAAATTTGTAAGAGAAGAAAAGAAATCAAATGTATTGAGAACAAGAAAGACAAAAGAAGAAAAGAAAAAAATTGCAAAAGAGGAATCTTTTTTTTTGAAATTTGTAAAAAGGAAAAGAATGTAGATGATTGGAAAGAAAGTGGAAAGATGGAAAGAATAAAGGAAAATTGAAAGTTTTTTTTTAATGAAGGAGAGAGCCGGAAAGAAATAAATGAAAAAAAATGGAAAGAGAGATTGTAGGAGGTGAATGAGAAATGCAATTGGAAAGAAATAAAAAAAAGAATGCAAGTTTTTTTTATGAAAATTTGAACAAGAAGAAAGGGAAAGAAATGAATGGTAAAAACCCAAACAAAAAAGGAAAAAAAATTAAAAGAGGAAGGAAATAAGAGAAAAAAAGCAAGGTTTTTTGAATAGAGAGGAAGGGTAGAAGAAATTGAGGAAAGAAATAAAACCAGACAAAAACAAGAAAGAAATCAAAGTAGACTGAGAAGAAATTGCGAAAGTTTTTTTTTTTTTTTTTGAAAGTTGTAGACAAAAGATGGAAACAAATAAAAAGAAAAGGAAAGGGAAAAGAAAAATGTGAAAATCAACGAGGTGGTAGAAAGATGGAAAGAAATTGAAGAAAAAATAGCAACTTTCTTTTTTTGTATATATTTTTTTTCTTCTTGAAGGAATTAGATTGGAAGAAATGCAAAAAAAAAAGGAAAGAAATAAATGAAAAAAAAGAAGGAAAATTAAAAGAAATATGGCAAGATTTTTTTCCTTGTCTTAGAGATTATGATATCAATATGTGATACACAATCAATTAATCAAGATTTTTATCAATATATATCTACAAGAAAACAATAGGAAAATAAAAGAAAATTTGGCAAGATTTTTTTTTTACAAAATCAAACAAAAAGAAAAAAAACTAACACGAATCAGAAATTAAATAAATAATAAAATTCAATTGTTACCTCCTCGGCAACGGCGCCAAAAACTTGATCGTCGCTAATCTATGAATCAGAAAAGCGCGACATTTAAATTAAATTCTGCAAGCATACAGGTGTGTAGCATACAGGTCGAACATAGGGAGGTGTAATTAAAAATTATTATTTATTTATTCTAGGGCGAGTTAGACGATTTTCGAGGTTGATTTTGAATACAATGAAAATTGAAACTGCGATCCGATTCAGAACAAATCTAATTGTACCGACGATCAAATCACAACTATCAATTGGAAATTAAAATGCAAAACAGAAATAAAATGCAGGAAGTAAAATGGCAGGAAAAGAAGAACAACAAAAAATAAAATTAGGATTGTCGTTGAAACTAATCAAACGACTAACCACTAATGAAACAAATGTAAAATACAACTAGTACTCTACCGAATCTAATCGGGTAGATGACACTAGTTGCTAAAAAAATACTAGAAAATAAAAGAAGAAGAAGAAGAAGAATTTTTATTAGAGTAATGGAATACATAAAATGAGATGGTGGCTACAATGACATTACAAGGGTATTTATAGGATAGATAGTCAAACCCTAACCCTAACCCTAATACAATGATAGATGGGCCTTAGGGAATTCACAAAAGAGTTTACAATGAGAGTTTCAAATGGGCCTTAGTTAAATCTATTAAAAAAATTGGCCTTTCTTCTTTTCCTCTTGGTTCTTTGACAAGCCTCCCTTGATTTGAGATGTGCATGGCCTTTTTATCAATAAATTTCTTGTCCAACAGCAACTAAATGTGGGATCAACATCTACAATTCTTCAAAATATAAATATATAGCAATCTGATCTCCATTTCTCTACTTTTCTGGTTGCATGCGGGTTGGGTTGGAATATATGTAAAAGTGACAAAACAATACCCAAGTAATATTTATTTATATACAAAAGATAAGATATAAGAACATAAAAATAACACATTTCTATGCTAATCAACGGGGTAGGAGAACCGATACTTACTCAAAGACATCTAGAAACTCGAAAATAATGGGCATAGAAATAGGTCCACTACAATCTGAGGATAATGAGTCTAATTGAGCTGCATCCCTCATATTCTTGACTTTACAAGGGATTTCAAGAGTATGACCTGTACAACTCCTCAAATAAACTATCACAATTGAGGCCATAATCAAACAACTAATCCATACATTAAATATATCCATACCCCCTAAAGGTAGGGATATACACATTGCATAAGAAATTGACATCATTGATATCTAACACTATGTATCTACATATTAAAGAAAGTTACATCAAACCTATGATAGGGTTAGAAACCACTATCAAGTTATTGTCGGTTGAAGTAAGGAGTTCTAGGAAGTTTACCACATTCCTTGCTACAAAGGTATGGGATCCCCCAAAATCAAATAAGGTGCAGATAGATATTCCTAGAATAAGAACAATACCATCAAGAGCAGCTTTTCCTTGATCTCTTGACAATTGACACCGAAGAGGTGCAGATTCCAAAGCATAGTTTTGACCACTTGGCCCACTCCTAGAAAATTCTGGGTACTTTTTTATATGATGACCTTCCTCTTGGCAATGGTAACACTTTCCTTTTGACCCTTCTTTTATCAAGCTAATTCTGCAAGCTTTGGCCTCATAGCAATTCCTATGACATCTTCCAAAATCTCCAGCTTCCTTTTTGAACTTACCCTTCATTATCTTCTTCTGCTTGAAATACAAATTTCCTATCTTATTCTCCTCTTGATTTGCGCTATTCTCACCTTTTTCTTCCTTAACATCCTTTGTAACTGCCCGCATTTTACGTATCAGAGAATCGTAAAATATTTTTATTCTATTCCCCGAGGGTTGGATCATTCTTATATTTTAACATGTTGCTTATGGAGATGTGAGACATGTCCATAATTTTCACTAATTTTGTTTGTGACTATTTTACCACTATCGGTCTTGTATAGGGCATAACTTTTAACTCGGATCGAATCAGGTGTTGAGACCTGTGCCATTGGAAACGAAATGATGTTTCGCTTTCGTGGAGTGGTCACATTAAAGATTTGGCTCAGAGATTTGGGAGGAATCACTGTTTTAAGGTTTAGAAGTTGGTTGTTCAGGTTTGGTAAGCCATAATGGACCGATTTGGAGATGCCCATTAGTGGCCAGATGGGAGGCTATAAATAGGGGTTTAGAGGCATGGAGAATAGTTTACTTTCTTCATTCTCTAATTTGGTTGAGCTCGTGATCCTCCTTGCTCAATCAAATACACTTTTCCACCAATAAAATTCTAGACTTACATGTGAAGATTGAAGATCTACATCGTTTAAAGCTAGAACTACATTAATCGAAGAGAGATTTCATCAAATTGAAGAGTTCGAGTTCGGATTTAGATCCAGGTGCATTTGACTTGTTTTGGAGAATTGGTGAGTGATACGCATCTCTCACGCGAATTCAATTAAGTATATGAGTTATATGATCTTGATTTCACCATTTTCAAGCCATTTTCCTTAGATCTACATCATGGTAAGTTTTATTTCACATAATTCGCCATAGGATCTGATTTAGCAACTTTAAACCGCTAATTTCTATGTCATTTCACATGTTTATGCACGTTAGATCCATCGATTTTGGTTTAATTATTGAAATATCATGATTTAGAGCAATTTCTATGATTAAATGATGATAATGGTCATTTTGATGTTATTGATGATTTGTTGAAGTGTTTATGATTGATTTGGATGTTTGGGATTCGTTTTTCGAAGATTTCGTCAAATTTGGTGTTGTTTTGATCAGATCTGGAGTCATGTAGTTTTTGGCATTGGTCGGGTCGTATTTCTTCCTTTCCAAGGAAAGAGACCAAGTCGAAATAAGTCAAGGCGCCAGGAGCCATATCGCTGGAAGCCATGTCGCAGGATAGATCGTGAAGTTCATATCGCTAGAAAACTAGGTCGCATGGCCTAAGTCGCAGGTCGTTGGCTGGTGACGTGGAACGACATGGTAGGAACCGACATGGTGGTGCGACATGGAGGAGACCGACATGGTTAAAGCTGATATGGTGGTGACCGTCATGGTTAGTCATCTCGAAACCGACAAAGTGAGTCATGTCGAAACCGACATGGTGAGTCATGTCGTGAACGACATGGTGTAAACTGACATGGTGTAAACCAATATGGTGAGTCATGTCGAGTTCGGTATGAGGAGTCATGTTGTGTTTGGCACAAGAGTTATGTTGGGTTCGGGTCGGTCGCGCAAGGTCATTTCTAGAAACAAAATCGGGAACGACCCAGATTTGAACAAAAGGGGCTGAAAGGTTGTGAGTTGAAGATGGTGGATAATGGTTACTTGAAAGGTTGCTCGAGTTATGAAGAGTCCTCAAGGTTGGATGACTAGAGATGCGAAGGCCGAGAAGTTATTGTTGTCGTAAGTTCTAGTAGGCTCAAAGCAGGGGTACAATGGGGGCACCCAAAAGACTGGAAGGTAGTTGCTCGAGTACCCTGGGTATCGTTGGAAGGACTAATTGTCAAGGTCGGACAAACATATGTATCTTTGAAAGGAATACGGAGTTTATGCTGTAACCGGGGTTACCATTAGCCCTTGACATATGGCAAGGTTGGCCATCATACGATTAATGATGGTTTCGAAGAAGGATTGGAGGTGATAGCCAGAGTTTGTCATGGTTGACTGGTTGTTTTGTTTAGTACTGCCTCATGTAGATTGGACAACGTCGAAGGAGATGTTCCTTGGGTGCTTGTCTGATATTGGTTTAGGCCTCTGGGGCTTGTGCTTAAGGAATGATTGAATTTGATTAAGATGGTTTACGCGAGATATATAATATGGATGTTCTAAGTGTTATCATTGATTGTTCTATTGCCATAAATGGATTGTTATTCCTTTGGATGAATGGATTGTAAAGGCTATCACTGTCCGATGTGGGGAAGACAGGTTAAGTTCTTCTCTGGTGTTGTGAGTAGATTAGTTCATTTATTTACCCATTCTCATGTACTTTATTGATGATGTTAGATAGTTGTTTTATCACTCACTAAGACTGTAGCCTGACTCAAGTTTTTATGTTTCCCTCTTATTACCTTGGGTTGTTCATTTGGTTGTGGATGGGCAGACTAGATGTTAAGTGACAGGTGATAGCTTAGTGTGGACGATGTTGAAGTTTGGAGTCAAGCATGGGGTTGGCATACTATCTTAACTACTATATAGTATTTGGATTTCCGCTGTTTGTTATTCTTCTCTGAGTACTGTAGTGAGGCAATTTGTATAAACGCTATTGTTGTAATCCAAGTGTATGGATATTACTTTCTAGTTGTTATGAAAGTTTAGTGTTTTCTTCTTCACTAATATTACCTGTTGTATATGTTTAATTATATTTTATCCTTGCATTGTGAAATTTACGATAGGTTTTGTATGTGTTTTCATATCTAGATGATCGTCCATAGTTGCTTGGCACACCTTTCAGTGCATCATTCCTCTTGTTTAGTGCAGGGGTTGTGGGGGGTCATCACATCCTTACTCTCTTCTTCCGTAGTATAGAGAATAATAGTGTGAAGACCCGCAACTTCCCCGAAAGGAAAGCGTCGGATAGTTCGAGAACAAGCCACAACAGAACGCATACAGAAGAACATTTCATTGTATATTACAACAATGCATCAGATTACAAGAATATACAGAGTAAATGAATATTACACAGAAATATCAGAGATTTAAATTACATTTAAATACATAGCAGCGGAAAATAATACAATACACAACTAGAAGTAGATATACGGATACAAAGCTTTCCGGATATCGTTCCAGCTGTAAACCAGGATCCTGTGAATATAAATCTGCAAAACCGAAACTACTAGCTGCCCGTGTCAAAATAAGGGCACCCAGAGTTTAGGTTAAAACAATAAACTCCAGGTCAGTCATGGGACTGGTGTGAGAACTAAAACAGTTATTAATCTTTATTTTAAATCATTAGGTAAATCAAGGGACCACGCCGTATAACACGGAACGGGTTTCCTCCCAAGAATACCAGTGCATAAACAAACAGCGCAATGCTAAATAAAGAAAAATGAAGCTGTTATAAGACCCAGGTCCCATCACACAATGCAACGCAGTCGAGGATAGGGTTTTCCCTTATAACAGCCAAAGAATGCTTGATACGTTTTAAAACAAATCATTTGATACTATTATAAGTGCATAGTGTATAAAACACTTCAAATCATAAGTATCAATCATAGGCGGCATGAATGCCCCATACCACTATGTCGCCATATATAGGTTATACAATCAAAATCGCAAAGTCACGTATTTGGAAATTGGGTTTCCATCTATGAACCGAGGCAAAAGATAGTCCTCAACCGATTCGAGACAATCTAGCCCATGTCTCAGGCCAGCGCGCAGGCAAGCCTTGGATCGTCAGGGCCGGTCCACACGGAGTGGATTATTATGCCTGAACAATACGTCTCCCCACCCTATGGGGTGTAAGTCTGGTCCGTCAGCCGACCAGAATGCATTCGGCCGAAACCGATATAACCGAGGCGCCTCGCAACCGCAACAACCACATAAGTCAAACTCGTCAGGGCGTGTAAAACCACTGACGCCACTTCTAGCTAGAAAGAAACGCAAGTCCTCCCTGAGGTCCGTCTCCCGTTTTTGGTTCATACCGGGTGTGAAACACGCGAGGTAAACGTTACACAAAGCTACGCCACAAAGGCCGTGCTTTGATCATCACCACAAGACTTTGCTTTTCAACAGAAGCCTTGATCATTTGCATCTTAGCATGCCACACAGGCAAACCATCCTATGCAACCGATATCAGTCACACAGAATGAAATCCGATGTCAGACACACAGTCCATTTACAAGTCCGTTCTGGGTCTGAACGAAACCGGAGGCACCTAGTACCCCGCATATCCATCGATCTCCAAGTACGTCTGGACGATCACTAACTGTTTCCATCTTCTTGGGTGTACAGCCCAATCAAGATCATCAGTTATCACCCAAACGACGTGAAGACCTCCGGTCTTCGACCATCGTCTTCATCTTCGACTTATCGTCGTATCAGTTATTCAGAATGGGATAAACCCGGTCTTTCCGAATAACTCGCGTATATATTATAAAAGTGTTACACAAACACAACATACGCCTCATTCCAATTCATTAGTCACTAACCGTAAATTAATCAAGAGAATAATTTCCCAAATATTAACCCCGAAGGCCGAAACCAACATCAGATCAATATCCAGAAAACCATTCTGCTTGGCTAACCGACAGTTAGTTTCTAAATTTCACATTCATAGGGAAAGATTCCCATTAATTTTATCAAAGATAAATTCCTTGAATTTATTCTTTAATCCATTTTTGAATATCAATTCAAACTAGTCGGGATTAGCGAACCTTACCGAAGTAATCATTTGTTTTAATTTCCCAATCCCAACCTATTCATCCCATGAAGTAAAACTAGTAATACTTCATATCTAACACCACAGTGTTATTGGTAAATTCAATTACCATTTCACGTTCAAATCTAATTAAAGATTTAACTATCGCCTGGAGCAAAACTGGTGATACTCCATTTTCGATCATTTCAATCTAATTAAAGATTCATTAAAACTCCACTTAGTTTTAATCTTTGACTGGGTTAAAGAATCAGTGTCATTTAAAAACACGGTTCACGATAAACCCAAAATCACATTCATTAATCATCGGGTTAAAGAACGAGTGTTATTTAAAACACTGTTCACGATAAACCCAAAAATCAATATCGATTCAATTCCAATTAAATGTTATTTAATTGGTACACTTCATTAAATCTAAATAAAAAGATTTAATCTTTTCCCAACTGGGTTCAAGAATAGTGTTAGTAAAGACACCATTCACGACAAACCCAAATCACATTCGATATTCAATACAAGGCTCTGAATAGAAAATATATCGGCTTATATTCAATATCAAATTCTACGACTAACAAATGTCGTATTGGAAATAACGATATAAATATATATATCTTTCAAATTTCCATAACAACACCTGTATAATCACGAATTTCACCATCGAAATATTCCGAAGACAATTTCGATTCAAATCCATTCCAATGCAATCATTGGAAATTTTGGTTATTTTTAAAACCCTTTTCGAATTCAATTTATTTATTTAAAAATAAATAGAATTATAATTCTAGTTCAAAACTAGTTCATTTCGATAAAAATCTATTTTTATCTTTTCAAATATGGAGTTTTTCATCCCAATTCTTTCTAAATCATTTCTTATGATTTTACACAAATTATTACTATTTTTAATAATTTTATCAAGGCCCGTACAGTCGATTTCCATCAATGGCCATCGAACTGCACTTACAGCGACCTTTTTCGAATTTGATTTGGACATAATTCCAAATCCAACCGTTAGATTTCAAATTTCTAATATTCGTTAGAAAGCTCTTTTCGATACGAACCCAACGGTTCCGGTTTTAGGAGAATCCGACGGTCGGATCTCCCGTAATGTCCGTTTGAAATAAATGGTCGAAATTCGCGAACTACCGCGGCGCGGCGCGTTCTATTCAGGCCATTATATTATATATATAATATATATTTCGTCGATTTCTATTTAAAACGAATTATATAAATAGTTTTAAATTCGTTTCAAATTCTATTTCAACTTCTATTTCAATTCAAAGCAAATTTGAATTCTTCTTTATAAATTCGTTTTAAAATTCATTTCTATTCAATTCGAATTTCAATTCAATTTGAATTCATTTCAATTCGCTTTCAATTCCATTTGAATTCGTTTTCAATTCAATTCATTTCGAAATCGTTTTCAATTCAATTCATTTCGAAATCGTTTTCAATTCAATTCATTTCGAAATCGTTTTCAATTCATTTTGAATTCGTTTTCAATTCAATTCATTTCGAAATCGTTTTCAATTCAATTCATTTCGAAATCGTTTTCAATTCATTTTGAATTCGTTTTCAATTCAATTCATTTCGAAATCGTTTTCAATTCATTTTGAATTCAATAAAATCGATATAAATATCGTTCACGTCAAAATGGCGTCAATCTAATCAACACGGCTTCATAAATTTCTATTTTCAAAATAGTTGTTATTATCAAAATATTTCGTTCAACACATGACCAATCTCAATGAATGAGTACTGTCAACACATGAACTTTTATTTTATAATGATAAAGATGTAAATTTTATTACTAAAATATTTCGTTCAACACATGACCAATCTCAATGAATGAGTACTGTCAACACATGAACTTTTATTTTATAATATTCTTTATTTTTCAAATTGGAATGAGGCCCAATCAATTACCATATAAAGTTAATTATATGGATTTCCATACAACACATGTATATAATAGCATTGAAAAATAATCAACAATCAACCAAAGTGCACTACACTGTATAAGCATCAAATATAGATATTCAACGCTTATGACAGCCTGTCAATCAATCGATCGACATATTTAATCAATCAGGATGAGTGAACTTCAAATTTCATCCCAACACCCGTGTGGGGTTTCAAACAATCAAACAAATATTTTATTTGTGCAGTTGGGCGATGTGTAAAATTTATCGACACAATCAATGTCCTTCAAATAAGTGTACATAAACAAACCGTCTGGTTTGTAAATGAATATTTATTTATTCACTTTCACTATATTCATATTCACGTTAAAAATTATATTTTTAACGATAAAACATTTTATTCCAACATATGAATTTCTATTATTCATTTACACAATAAAATGATATTTTTATTTTCTAACATATTTTAGAAAATTTCGGCGGCATAACGGCACGATACTAGAAACGGGACAAGGCCTAGCCTTATCCCCGGTCTAGTGAAGGCCCACGCCATTCACTCATCAATCAAATCAATTTCATTTTTCAAACCACAAAATTTGGAGTAAGGGTCTAACCTAGCCTTACTCCTACGCCTTATAACGGCGCACGTCTAATCCTAACCAATTTATCGATTCGATTTTTCACACCACAAACCACATTCAAACCAATATCGCAATCAATCACCAAACAGTCAAACAAACAAGTCCATGGTCTGTGGACGGTTGTGTCGGGTGCTACTAAGCACCGTCTGCATCCTAGTATAAATATATAACTAGAAAAGAAATAGAAAGGTGAGAAATTCTCACTTATAGCTATCCTAGCTCCACGGCTCTTCATTGATAGAAATCTTCTTCGTTCTCGCCCTTTGTCACTTTCTTCGCCCGTATTCACTACCTATGTAAAAATCACATTTTTACCTCGCTATTCCATAAATAAAAATCGAATTTTTATTTCAAAGTTCAATATATAAAAATCGAATTTTTATTTCAAAGTTCAATATATAAAAATCGAATTTCTATTTCAAAGTTCAATATATAAAAATCGAATTTTTATTTCAAAGTTCAATATATAAAAATCGAATTTCTATTTCAAAGTTCAATATATAAAAATCGAATTTCTATTTCAAAGTTCAATATATAAAAATCGAATTTCTATTTCAAAGTTCAATATATAAAAATCGAATTTCTATTTCAAAGTTCAATATATAAAAATCGAATTTCTATTTCAAAGTTCAATATATAAAAATCGAATTTTTATTTCAAAGTTCAATATATAAAAATCGAATTTTTATTTCAAAGTTCAATATATAAAAATCGAATTTCTATTTCAAAGTTCAATATATAAAAATCGAATTTCTATTTCAAAGTTCAATATATAAAAATCGAATTTTTATTTCAAAGTTCAATATATAAAAATCGAATTTCTATTTCAAAGTTCAATATATAAAAATCGAATTTCTATTTCAAAGTTCAATATATAAAAATCGAATTTTTATTTCAAAGTTCAATATATAAAAATCGAATTTCTATTTCAAAGTTCAATATATAAAAATCGAATTTCTATTTCAAAGTTCAATATATAAAAATCGAATTTCTATTTCAAAGTTCAATATATAAAAATCGAATTTCTATTTCAAAGTTCAATATATAAAAATCGAATTTTTATTTCACTAGACATATAAAGGTGATATTTTTAATTCTCTATATGAACAAAAATCATATTTTTACCACATCTACACAGTAAAGATTATATTTTTATTACTTCTACACAGTAAAGATTATATTTTTATTACTTCTACACAGTAAAGATTATATTTTTATTACTTTAAAAATATAAAAATCATATTTTTATTACTCTCCTTAAATAAAAATTATATCTTTAACATTTTCTTTGTTTTAAAAGTTATCACTTTTTATTTTAAAATTCTCAAAACTCAGATTTTAAATTGATTAACCTAAATTGAACATTTAAAACAAACTAAAACAAGACAAAATAAAATAAAACGAAGAGAAGGGGCTTACAGCCAAATGGGGGGTTTGGATCCGCGTCGGAGGAGGGCAGCCGCTGCCTGGTGGTCGGCGGCTGGAGGAAGGACCAGGCGGAGGCGGGTTTTGGGTTGTTAGGGTTCGAAATTGAAGATGGGGGACGCTGCAGGGGTGGCGGCGCTAGGTGGAGGGTCGGTGGTTGCTGAGGGGGCGCGGACGACGGGGGTTGGCCTGAGCGACAGGGGCGGCGATGCCAGAAGGCCGGCGGTGGCGGAGGGAATGAAGGCGACGGGTTTTCTCCGTTCCTCTTTTTTTTTTTTATTTGTGAAATAGTTTTGAACGGGGGGCCTGAACGAAATAAAAAGGGGGAGAGTTTTATTTTTATTAATTTAATTATTTAATTATTTTATTAAAAATTCAAAAAGTCAACTTTTTGAAACGACCTCAAAACGAGGTCCACCGCCTGTCGTCCATAGCGTTTCACCCCCATTCCGAACACAATGGGATATGTACCGCGAGCTGAATCGACCGTTTCGATCAGTTTTCATTAAGTTTACATTTAAATCACTATATTGAATTTTAAACGTACATTTCAAATTACCGGGGTCACATACTAACTAGAAAAATTCCAGGAAAATATTTTCTAGCTTCGTATTGACGATACGGTCCCAACAAAACTAGTTTCGTCGAATTCTGAGACCGTTGGAAAAATGGCCAATTTCCAGTCGATTAAAATCAACTAAAATGGTCAAAACACGTTTTCCTTTGCCACGCTCACATATTGATTCGAAAAATTATGAAATTTGGAATCTAGCAATAACTTGACATCACGGACCCAACAAAAGTGGTTTCGTCGAAATCCGAGGTCATTTGCAAAATGTCCATTTTTAAGGGCCTTATATATATATATATAAATATATATAAATTCCACAGCGACTATTTCTAATTTTAAACTGGACATATCTTATCATTTCTAAGATGAAATCTCAGTTTGTTAACTTCGTTACAAAGATATAGTTATACAGATTCAAATATTTCTTGTTTCGTTCAATTTTGACTTATATTGAATTCTGTATATTCATTTGAAATTAGAAATCGAATTTTCGAACTACCGCGCCATTTTCAATTCTATTTATAATTATATATAAATATTTATATTCTAACGACGACGTATATAATATATACGTTCGATTTATATTCAAAATAAATTTCTCGTCGATATTATTTAAAATAATTCATTTTAAATAATCAAAATTCGCTAAAATTGCCAAAATAAAAATTTCAAACTGGCTCGCATTTTTCGGGTTGTTACAATCTCCCCCACTTAAAACTTTTCGTCTCCGAAAAGGAACAAAGTCGAAAGTGGTTTGATTATTAAGCTCTACATTCGATCTGGCTTTCATTCTCTAACTTTTCAGTTTCTGAGAATTTTCAAAATTTCAAAAATTTGGCTAACACCCTAAATTTCCGAAAAATTTCGCCATAACCTCCCCTGCACCGGGAGCATCGGGGAATTTCAAATAGCTTCCCCGGTCCTTCAGATCTCAAAAAGAAAAAGAAAAAGCCAAGCGGCTAGCCAATAGGCTCACAAAATCATCATCACCCAAACAAAACAGGAAATTATGTAGTAAACATGTACCTATTTGTCGGGCAAACAAATTTTATTCTCTGCTCTAGCCTCCTTGCTATGACCTGTTCAATATAAGCATATGTATATGCAAGCAAATGCAACCAATTTTCAATATAATCCAATATTTGGTTCAGTTAGGCTCAATGGCTCAAAATTATCAAACAATTAAACAAGCAACACAAACATCAATCAATTAGTGAATTAGAATTTCAAATTGATAATTTTGATACATATACAAAAATCATGTTCTTGATGCCAAATCACAACAATAGGCCCTATCTAATTTTGGTTCTCACACCAGTCTAATGGAAATATATAGATATCACACCTTCGTCACACGAATATAAATTCTGACGATGAGTACTCAACCATCAGAATCATCTTCGGGCCACTAGAGTATGATTCTATATCTATCCAATATATTAAAATTTCGAATACACGCGGATCAGACGCATATGCAAAATCTTTATATACTGGACTGTCCACATCAATATAAATAAATAATCAAATACGAATAATTGATTTAAATTTTCAAAACAAAATTTGTTTTCACTTTTTTTTTTTTTTAAAATTTACTCTTCACACTCGTTCTAGGATACTACTGATCCTATCTCTAACGAGTCATTCTCATTGGATATTACTAATCCAATATCTGATGAATTCTTTCGTATGGTTCTAATGTGCCTTGTTCTCTGAGCTTTGTAAACCAAAGCTCTGATACCAACTGTGAAGACCCGCAACTTCCCCGAAAGGAAAGCGTCGGATAGTTCGAGAACAAGCCACAACAGAACGCATACAGAAGAACATTTCATTGTATATTACAACAATGCATCAGATTACAAGAATATACAGAGTAAATGAATATTACACAGAAATATCAGAGATTTAAATTACATTTAAATACATAGCAGCGGAAAATAATACAATACACAACTAGAAGTAGATATACGGATACAAAGCTTTCCGGATATCGTTCATGCTGTAAACCAGGATCCTGTGAATATAAATCTGCAAAACCGAAACTACTAGCTGCCCGTGTCAAAATAAGGGCACCCAGAGTTTAGGTTAAAACAATAAACTCCAGGTCAGTCATGGGACTGGTGTGAGAACTAAAACAGTTATTAATCTTTATTTTAAATCATTAGGTAAATCAAGGGACCACGCCGTATAACACGGAACGGGTTTCCTCCCAAGAATACCAGTGCATAAACAAACAGCGCAATGCTAAATAAAGAAAAATGAAGCTGTTATAAGACCCAGGTCCCATCACACAATGCAACGCAGTCGAGGATAGGGTTTTCCCTTATAACAGCCAAAGAATGCTTGATACGTTTTAAAACAAATCATTTGATACTATTATAAGTGCATAGTGTATAAAACACTTCAAATCATAAGTATCAATCATAGGCGGCATGAATGCCCCATACCACTATGTCGCCATATATAGGTTATACAATCAAAATCGCAAAGTCACGTATTTGGAAATTGGGTTTCCATCTATGAACCGAGGCAAAAGATAGTCCTCAACCGATTCGAGACAATCTAGCCCATGTCTCAGGCAAGCGCGCAGGCAAGCCTTGGATCGTCAGGGCCGGTCCACACAGAGTGGATTATTATGCCTGAACAATACGTCTCCCCACCCTATGGGGTGTAAGTCTGGTCCGTCAGCCGACCAGAATGCATTTGGCCGAAACCGATATAACCGAGGCACCTCGCAACCGCAACAACCACATAAGTCAAACTCGTCAGGGCGTGTAAAACCACTGACGCCACTTCTAGCTAGAAAGAAACGCAAGTCCTCCCTGAGGTCCGTCTCCCATTTTTGGTTCATACCGGGTGTGAAACACGCGAGGTAAACGTTACACAAAGCTACGCCACAAAGGCCGTGCTTTGATCATCACCACAAGACTTTGCTTTTCAACAGAAGCCTTGATCATTTGCATCTTAGCATGCCACACAGGCAAACCATCCTATGCAACCGATATCAGTCACACAGAATGAAATCCGATGTCAGACACACAGTCCATTTACAAGTCCGTTCTGGGTCTGAAGGAAACCGGAGGCACCTAGTACCCCGCATATCCATCGATCTCCAAGTACGTCTGGACGATCACTAACTGTTTCCATCTTCTTGGGTGTATAGCCCAATCAAGATCATCAGTTATCACCCAAACGACGTGAAGACCTCCGGTCTTCGACCATCGTCTTCATCTTCGACTTATCGTCGTATCAGTTATTCAGAATGGGATAAACCCGGTCTTTCCGAATAACTCGCGTATATATTATAAAAGTGTTACACAAACACAACATACGCCTCATTCCAATTCATTAGTCACTAACCGTAAATTAATCAAGAGAATAATTTCCCAAATATTAACCCCGAAGGCCGAAACCAACATCAGATCAATATCCAGAAAACCATTCTGCTTGGCTAACCGACAGTTAGTTTCTAAATTTCACATTCATAGGGAAAGATTCCCATTAATTTTATCAAAGATAAATTCCTTGAATTTATTCTTTAATCCATTTTTGAATATCAATTCAAACTAGTCGGGATTAGCGAACCTTACCGAAGTAATCATTTGTTTTAATTTCCCAATCCCAACCTATTCATCCCATGAAGTAAAACTAGTAATACTTCATATCTAACACCACAGTGTTATTGGTAAATTCAATTACCATTTCACGTTCAAATCTAATTAAAGATTTAACTATCGCCTGGAGCAAAACTGGTGATACTCCATTTTCGATCATTTCAATCTAATTAAAGATTCATTAAAACTCCACTTAGTTTTAATCTTTGACTGGGTTAAAGAATCAGTGTCATTTAAAAACACGGTTCACGATAAACCCAAAATCACATTCATTAATCATCGGGTTAAAGAACGAGTGTTATTTAAAACACTGTTCACGATAAACCCAAAAACCAATATCGATTCAATTCCAATTAAATGTTATTTAATTGGTACACTTCATTAAATCTAAATAAAAAGATTTAATCTTTTCCCAACTGGGTTCAAGAATAGTGTTAGTAAAGACACCATTCACGACAAACCCAAATCACATTCGATATTCAATACAAGGCTCTGAATAGAAAATATATCGGCTTATATTCAATATCAAATTCTACGACTAACAAATGTCGTATTGGAAATAACGATATAAATATATATATCTTTCAAATTTCCATAACAACACCTGTATAATCACGAATTTCACCATCGAAATATTCCGAAGACAATTTCGATTCAAATCCATTCCAATGCAATCATTGGAAATTTTGGTTATTTTTAAAACCCTTTTCGAATTCAATTTATTTATTTAAAAATAAATAGAATTATAATTCTAGTTCAAAACTAGTTCATTTCGATAAAAATCTATTTTTATCTTTTCAAATATGGAGTTTTTCATCCCAATTCTTTCTAAATCATTTCTTATGATTTTACACAAATTATTACTATTTTTAATAATTTTATCAAGGCCCGTACAGTCGATTTCCATCAATGGCCATCGAACTGCACTTACAGCGACCTTTTTCGAATTTGATTTGGACATAATTCCAAATCCAACCGTTAGATTTCAAATTTCTAATATTCTTTAGAAAGCTCTTTTCGATACGAACCCAACGGTTCCGGTTTTAGGAGAATCCGACGGTCGGATCTCCCGTAATGTCCGTTTGAAATAAATGGTCGAAATTCGCGAACTGCCGCGGCGCGGCGCGTTCTATTCAGGCCATTATATTATATATATAATATATATTTCGTCGATTTCTATTTAAAACGAATTATATAAATAGTTTTAAATTCGTTTCAAATTCTATTTCAACTTCTATTTCAATTCAAAGCAAAATTGAATTCTTCTTTATAAATTCGTTTTAAAATTCATTTCTATTCAATTCGAATTTCAATTCAATTTGAATTCATTTCAATTCGCTTTCAATTCCATTTGAATTCGTTTTCAATTCAATTCATTTCGAAATCGTTTTCAATTCAATTCATTTCGAAATCGTTTTCAATTCAATTCATTTCGAAATCGTTTTCAATTCATTTTGAATTCGTTTTCAATTCAATTCATTTCGAAATCGTTTTCAATTCAATTCATTTCGAAATCGTTTTCAATTCATTTTGAATTCGTTTTCAATTCAATTCATTTCGAAATCGTTTTCAATTCATTTTGAATTCAATAAAATCGATATAAATATCGTTCACGTCAAAATGGCGTCAATCTAATCAACACGGCTTCATAAATTTCTATTTTCAAAATAGTTGTTATTATCAAAATATTTCGTTCAACACATGACCAATCTCAATGAATGAGTACTGTCAACACATGAACTTTTATTTTATAATGATAAAGATGTAAATTTTATTACTAAAATATTTCGTTCAACACATGACCAATCTCAATGAATGAGTACTGTCAACACATGAACTTTTATTTTATAATATTCTTTATTTTTCAAATTGGAATGAGGCCCAATCAATTACCATATAAAGTTAATTATATGGATTTCCATACAACACATGTATATAATAGCATTGAAAAATAATCAACAATCAACCAAAGTGCACTACACTGTATAAGCATCAAATATAGATATTCAACGCTTATGACAGCCTGTCAATCAATCGATCGACATATTTAATCAATCAGGATGAGTGAACTTCAAATTTCATCCCAACACCCGTGTGGGGTTTCAAACAATCAAACAAATATTTTATTTGTGCAGTTGGGCGATGTGTAAAATTTATCGACACAATCAATGTCCTTCAAATAAGTGTACATAAACAAACCGTCTGGTTTGTAAATGAATATTTATTTATTCACTTTCACTATATTCATATTCACGTTAAAAATTATATTTTTAACGATAAAACATTTTATTCCAACATATGAATTTCTATTATTCATTTACACAATAAAATGATATTTTTATTTTCTAACATATTTTAGAAAATTTCGGCGGCATAACGGCACGATACTAGAAACGGGACAAGGCCTAGCCTTATCCCCGGTCTAGTGAAGGCCCACGCCATTCACTCATCAATCAAATCAATTTCATTTTTCAAACCACAAAATTTGGAGTAAGGGTCTAACCTAGCCTTACTCCTACGCCTTATAACGGCGCACGTCTAATCCTAACCAATTTATCGATTCGATTTTTCACACCACAAACCACATTCAAACCAATATCGCAATCAATCACCAAACAGTCAAACAAACAAGTCCATGGTCTGTGGACGGTTGTGTCGGGTGCTACTAAGCACCGTCTGCATCCTAGTATAAATATATAACTAGAAAAGAAATAGAAAGGTGAGAAATTCTCACTTATAGCTATCCTAGCTCCACGGCTCTTCATTGATAGAAATCTTCTTCGTTCTCGCCCTTTGTCACTTTCTTCGCCCGTATTCACTACCTATGTAAAAATCACATTTTTACCTCGCTATTCCATAAATAAAAATCGAATTTTTATTTCAAAGTTCAATATATAAAAATCGAATTTTTATTTCAAAGTTCAATATATAAAAATCGAATTTCTATTTCAAAGTTCAATATATAAAAATCGAATTTTTATTTCAAAGTTCAATATATAAAAATCGAATTTCTATTTCAAAGTTCAATATATAAAAATCGAATTTTTATTTCAAAGTTCAATATATAAAAATCGAATTTCTATTTCAAAGTTCAATATATAAAAATCGAATTTCTATTTCAAAGTTCAATATATAAAAATCGAATTTCTATTTCAAAGTTCAATATATAAAAATCGAATTTTTATTTCAAAGTTCAATATATAAAAATCGAATTTTTATTTCAAAGTTCAATATATAAAAATCGAATTTCTATTTCAAAGTTCAATATATAAAAATCGAATTTCTATTTCAAAGTTCAATATATAAAAATCGAATTTTTATTTCAAAGTTCAATATATAAAAATCGAATTTCTATTTCAAAGTTCAATATATAAAAATCGAATTTCTATTTCAAAGTTCAATATATAAAAATCGAATTTTTATTTCAAAGTTCAATATATAAAAATCGAATTTCTATTTCAAAGTTCAATATATAAAAATCGAATTTCTATTTCAAAGTTCAATATATAAAAATCGAATTTCTATTTCAAAGTTCAATATATAAAAATCGAATTTCTATTTCAAAGTTCAATATATAAAAATCGAATTTTTATTTCACTAGACATATAAAGGTGATATTTTTAATTCTCTATATGAACAAAAATCATATTTTTACCACATCTACACAGTAAAGATTATATTTTTATTACTTCTACACAGTAAAGATTATATTTTTATTACTTCTACACAGTAAAGATTATATTTTTATTACTTTAAAAATATAAAAATCATATTTTTATTACTCTCCTTAAATAAAAATTATATCTTTAACATTTTCTTTGTTTTAAAAGTTTTCACTTTTTATTTTAAAATTCTCAAAACTCAGATTTTAAATTGATTAACCTAAATTGAACATTTAAAACAAACTAAAACAAGACAAAATAAAATAAAACGAAGAGAAGGGGCTTACAGCAAAATGGGGGGTTTGGATCCGCGTCGGAGGAGGGCAGCCGCTGCCTGGTGGTCGGCGGCTGGAGGAAGGACCAGGCGGAGGCGGGTTTTGGGTTGTTAGGGTTCGAAATTGAAGATGGGGGATGCTGCAGGGGTGGCGGCGCTAGGTGGAGGGTCGGTGGTTGCTGAGGGGGCGCGGACGACGGGGGTTGGCCTGAGCGCCAGGGGCGGCGATGCCAGAAGGCCGGCGGTGGCGGAGGGAATGAAGGCGACGGGTTTTCTCCGTTCCTCTTCTTCTTTTTTTTTTTGTGAAATAGTTTTGAACGGGGGGCCTGAACGAAATAAAAAGGGGGAGAGTTTTATTTTTATTAATTTAATTATTTAATTATTTTATTAAAAATTCAAAAAGTCAACTTTTTGAAACGACCTCAAAACGAGGTCCACCGCCTGTCGTCCATAGCGTTTCACCCCCATTCCGAACACAATGCGATATGTACCGCGAGCTGAATCGACCGTTTCGATCAGTTTTCATTAAGTTTACATTTAAATCACTATATTGAATTTTAAACGTACATTTCAAATTACCGGGGTCACATACTAACTAGAAAAATTCCAGGAAAATATTTTCTAGCTTCGTATTGACGATACGGTCCCAACAAAACTAGTTTCGTCGAATTCTGAGACCGTTGGAAAAATGGCCAATTTCCAGTCGATTAAAATCAACTGAAATGGTCAAAACACGTTTTCCTTTGCCACGCTCACATATTGATTCGAAAAATTATGAAATTTGGAATCTAGCAATAACTTGACATCACGGACCCAACAAAAGTGGTTTCGTCGAAATCCGAGGTCATTTGCAAAATGTCCATTTTTAAGGGCCTTATATATATATATATAAATATATATAAATTCCACAGCGACTATTTCTAATTTTAAACTGGACATATCTTATCATTTCTAAGATGAAATCTCAGTTTGTTAACTTCGTTACAAAGATATAGTTATACAGATTCAAATATTTCTTGTTTCGTTCAATTTTGACTTATATTGAATTCTGTATATTCATTTGAAATTAGAAATCGAATTTTCGAACTACCGCGCCATTTTCAATTCTATTTATAATTATATATAAATATTTATATTCTAACGACGACGTATATAATATATACGTTCGATTTATATTCAAAATAAATTTCTCGTCGATATTATTTAAAATAATTCATTTTAAATAATCAAAATTCGCTAAAATTGCCAAAATAAAAATTTCAAACTGGCTCGCATTTTTCGGGTTGTTACAAATAGTCTCAACTAAAACCTCGAAAATTTCTCTAAAGGGAACTTGTGATAACATTGTCCCTTTCAAAGGGAATTTGGCCTTTCACAGATCTTGTTACCTTGTTTATAGGCTTATCCACCGATCAATTTCCAAACTTATCTAGCTCCGTATACTTAGTGATATGTTCTCTCATGATATAATTTCCTTGCTTAAGGTTTTTCAACTTTTCCATTTATAAACTCAACTCAACATTAGTAAGAAATTTGATCTCAGATCATGCTTTGAACTCGTTCCATTTAAATGTCCTGCCTGTATTTTCTTTAGAGATCATGTTCCACTACTCCCATGCTTCTCCCTTTAGATGCTATGCCACTTTCCTTCTTTTCAGTTGGTATTTCCATCTAATAGCCTCAAAGATGTGTCACACTCAAGCATCCAAGACTTGACTCCCATAAATCCATTGATCTACGGAAAGCTTTTATGAAGTCTTTGCATAAGCGAGGGTGCTTCAACGGGTGAGAGTACAGGTTCCACTAGGGAAAGTGGAGGAACATGGGCATGGTGCATAGTCCTAAAGTATTGTCAAAACCATTCTGGTGCACCTTGAAGTCTCCCAAGATTAGAGTGGAGTTGACTATCGGCCATATCTGCTATCTATAAGTGGAAATTTTTAGTGGGAATTCCTTAGATAGTATTTACAGGAAAAACAAAAAGAGGAAAAAAATTATAACGACCCGCATTTTCAGCGATGTATAATTAATTATTTTAATTATATAAATAATGATTTAAAAAATTAAATGGTCATTTAATTAAAATATAGGGAATATTTAATTAATATAATAATTAAATAATATATTTAATTCTGAAATAATCAGAATTAGTGAATTGGCAATATAATGTGAACTGGGCAATTCAAATTATATAATTTAGTTTTAAATTGAATTACGATAACGAATATATGATATAAATGAAGTTTGAACGTATAATTATATTATAATTGTAATCGAGCACGAAATGGCGCGGCAGTTCGCAATTTGGCGATTCTAACTTCAACCGAATATACAGAAGCAGTTTTAAGTCAGGTTTCTGTGAAACAAGAAACGTTCAGAGCTGGTGAAGTACATTTTTCTGATGGAAGAGAAAAATCAGGATTTCGTCATGTAGATTTTGATTTATGTCCAAATCAAATTTTAGAAAAGTCACTGTTGAATTCCTTTATAATTTATAATGATTTATTTATATTTATAAAAGGAATTTCATTTTAAATTGAATATCGATTTAATCGGGATTTGAAATATCGAGTTAGAAATTCATATAGGAATATTGTGGAGCTGTATGATATCGTATGTGGATACATTTGATAATATTTATTTTTAAATATTGAATTTAATTGTTTTTAAATATATTTACATATTTAAAAGGGTTATTTACAGCTTAAAATAGCCAGTTTTGCAAACAAACTCGGAATTTGACGAAACTAATTTTGTTGGATCTTCAATGTCAAATTATTGTTAGATTTCAAGTTCCGTGATTTTTGAAGTCAGTGTGTGGTCGTACGGGATTTTAATGTGAAAAACAGTCGATATTTTGACCTTTAAAAATACGTTGTGTGAGCAAACGGAGTTGAAATTCGACGAAACTAGATTCTTTGGGACCGTAATGTCGAATTGTAGCTGGACGTCCATTTTCATGATTTTTGGGTATCGTATGTGGTCATAGAAATTTTTAAGGATGAATTTAAATAGCGATAGCTTAAAAATAAATATAAAAATGGAATAAAAAAATATCCTAAGTATGTGTGACCAAAACAAGGCCACATACTCCTCTTTCTCAGCCGCACACTCCATGATAAAACGCCAGAAAACAATTCTGGTTCCTAAAACAAAAATCGCAAAAAATGAATTACGAACAAAATGAAGAAAAATCCTAAAATAAAAACGAGTTGTGAATATGGGTTTGCAGCGGGATTTTCTTCGAGTCTGTAACCATTTTGCTAGGTGTGACTGTATTTTCGAAGGGGCCAAAACCGACGTTGTAAACTAGGGCTGACATTCGTACGAGCTATAGGAGGCGTTGGATGTTTTGAAGAATAGTTTTGGGCTTCTGGGTGTAAGCCGAACCTTTGAGCAAATTTTGGGCGTGAATGGTGTCTAAGGAAGTCGAGAGCTCGGTCATGACAAGGGACCGGCGATTGAAGGATGATCGTGACGGGGTTATAGCATTTTTGATGAGGAGTTAAAAGAAGGTGCTAGCTCGATGTTCGATGGTCTGGATAGGGAGAAAGGGGAGATCGAATAAGGATAATGGCGTGGGTTGGTGTCTATATTGCGATGGGAGAGAAGAAGGATGCGTGGGTAGGCCTTTGTCGGTGATGGGCTGAAGTTTAAACTTGTGTGAGGCCTATTTAAATATAGGTGTTGAATTAATTTAATTTAAATAGTAAGTTTACTTTAAATTATTGTATCTTCTTCGTATGTTATCAGAATTTGACAAAACAAGATATGTTGGGATTGTATGGATGGTGGCTACATCATGGAACTGAATGGAAGCGAATCGAAGCTCGTTACAATTTATTACAAAATAAATTTTCTGTCTGAATCAACAGACGCAAATCGTTATTTAACGGTTAACGCGTAATGTGAGTAAAACTCACCAACTCTGAACATTTATATTTTTATAACGTATTCTTTGAACTGATAATTAGCTGTTGATTGTTGTGTGTTAACTGTTTGGTTGAATTTCTTGTGTATTGGTTGAAATCATAGATAACAATATATAAATATATATATATATATCGTTAATCAAATATTGATTCTGTTTAACATAATATTTCATATTGAAGTGAAATCGATGTTAATGATATTGTTTAACATCTGTGATGTAGGGAAATAGGTTGGAGGAATCCAACTGGATTCCTCAACATTTATTTTACTGTTTTCATATATTGTAATATATGATGTGATATAAAATATGTTGATGATGATGTGTGTTTAAATGATATCGATCATTGTGATTTGGTATTTTAAATACCGTAAGAAATACTGGGATGTAAAAAGGGGATTTTCAAAGTATATTTTGAAAATAAATTAGTTATATAAAATCAATGGATTTTATAAAGAAAAGGAAAAAGGGATTTTATAGAAGAAAGCAATTATAAAATCAAAAGGGTTTTGAATAGGAAACATTTATTGAAAATAAATATGATATTATAGAAAGGGAGTTATTTATAAAATCAAAGGATTTTATAAAGAGGAATAATTATTGAGAAAATAAATAGAAGTAGGAAATGAATTTATTTATTTGATAAATAAATAGAATTGAAATGGAATATTTATTTAAGAAATAAATAGAAGTATAAAGGGATTATTTATTTGGGAAATAAATAAGAGTTATAAAGGAAAATATTGTGAAACTAACAGAAAAGGAAAATATTTATTTGTTAAATAAATAGAAAGATGAAAAGGGAATATTTGTAAAACATTTGCAAATAAAATAGAAAGGGAAATATTTGTAAAGCATTTACAAATAGAATTGAAAAGGAATTTATTTATTTAGAAAATAAATAAAGATAAAAGGGGAATTTATTTGAGAAAATAAATAGAATTATATAAAGGAAATATTTATCTGAAATAAATATAGACAAATAGGAAAGGAAGTATTTGTAGTCGATTAGAGTTAACCAGTTAGAATTAACCAGATAGAGTTAACTGAACATAGTTAATCGAATTAGGGTTAATTGAATATTAGTTATTCAATTAGAGTTGATTGAATATAGTTATTTGAGATTAAGTTAGTCAAACTGAGTTAATCGAGTTGAGTTAGTCAAATTAAGTTAATCGAGTTGAGTTAGTCAAACTGAGTTCATCAGACCGAGTTAATCGATTTTAGTTAATCGAAAGGAGTTTATCGATTTTGGTTAATCGAAAGGAGTTGATCGATTTTAGTTAATCAAAAGGAGTTTATCGATTTTAGTTAATCGAAAGGAGTTAATCGATGTTAGTTTAATCTAAAGGATTTAATCGATGTTAGTTTAATCGAAAGGAGTTAATCAATGTTAGTTTAACCGAAAGGAGTTATCGATGTTAGTTTAATCGAAAGGAGTTAATCGATGTTAGTTTGATCGAAAGGAGTTAATCGATGTTAGTTTAATCGAAAGGAGTTATCGATGTTAGTTAATCGAATTTAGTTATTCGAAAGTGAGATAATCGAATAAGTTATTCGAAAGGAGGTTATCGAATATAGTGTATTCGAAAGAAAGGAGATTATCGAATATAGCGTATTTGAAAGGAAGTGATCCAACATAAGTTATTCTAAGTGAGTTAATCGAATATAAGTTATTCGAAGTGAGTTAATGAGATTATCGAATATAGCGTATTCGAAAGAGATCGAATATAAGTTTTTCGAAGTGAGTTAATCGAATATAAGTTATTCGAAGTGAGTTAATCGAATATAAGTTATTTGAAGAGAGATAATCGAATATAAGTTATTCGAAGAGAGATAATTGAATATAGGTTATTCGAATAAGAGATAATCAAAAAGAGATTACTCAAAAGGGAGTTATATGTCAAATTCGATTATATCGAATTCGGGAAAGTACTATTTACTTTTCGGTTTTTAAAAATCAAGATTTATTTACTTATAAATAAATTAGAGTAGGTTAATTATTCAAATTAAGTAATAATAGTTATAACTGAAGTTCGATATTTCAAAAGTAGGGATTTAAACGTTATCGTTATAACCAAAGTTTCTGTAAAAGAAGTGGATTCGTAAATAGAATCTGAGGGTTACATAAGGAAGTTTGTTAAAGGTTTAAAAGATAAACTTTGTCTATTCCGAAGTTAAAATGTAATAACCCGGAAATTCTGAGCCAGTTTAAAATTTTTATTTTGGCAATTTTAGTGAGTTTTGAATATTTAAAATAGATTATTTTAAATAATATCGACGAGAAATTTATTTTGAATATATTTAGAACGTATATATTATACGCGTCGTCGTTAGAATATATAATATTTATATATAATTATAAATAGAATTGAAAATGGCGCGGTAGTTCGATAATTCGATTTCAAACTTCAATTGAATGTACCGGGTGCAAAACAATCCGGATTTTAGCGAAACCAAAAACATTAGGATCTATTTGATAATATCTTTCCAACGAATCCGAAAAATCAAGATTTCATAGCGGGAATCAAAAGATATATCCAGTTGAAAATTCTGAATAGTCGCTATGGAATTCAGGCCCTTAAAAATGGAAATTTTGCAAATGACCTCGGATCTCGACGAAACAAGTTTTGTTGGGTCCGTGATGTCGAGTTATTGCTAGATTCCAAATTTCATAATTTTTCGCATCAATATGTGAGCGTGGCAAAGGAAAACGCGTTTGACCAGTTTTAGTTGATTTTAATCGACTGGAAAATGGCCATTTTTCAAACGGTCTCAGAATTCGATGAAACTAGTTTTGTTAGGACCGTATCGTCAATACGAAGTTAGAAAATATTTTTCAGGAATTTTTAGAGTTAGTATGTGACCCCGGTAATTTGAAATGTACGCTTAAAATTCAATATAGTGATTTAAATGTAAATTCAACGGAAACTGATCAAAGCGATCGAATCAGCTTGCGATACATATCCCATTGTGTCCGGAATGGGGGTGAAACGCTATGGACGACAGGCGGTGGGCCTCGTTTAGAGGTCGTATGTAAAAGTCAACTTTATGCAATTAAAATAATTAATTAATTAAAATAAAAAAAATCTTCTCCTCCCCCTTTAACCCGTTCTGCCCCCCCCCCTCTATTTCTTCGATCAGTAGAAATCAAATAAAAAAAAAGGGAAAAAATGGCCATCGCACCGCACCGAAGATCGCCGCCGCCCACCCACCGCCTCCGGCGCCGGACTTCGGCGAGACCCCCCCCCCTGCTGCGCCGTCCTGCCTTCTTCTTCCTCCTCCCCTTCTCTTCCTCGACTACGTCACAGCCCCCCCCCCCCTCGGAAATCGAAGATGGCGACAGCCCCCCCAAACCGCATCCTCCTCCGCCGACCTCCACGAGAAGGAACCCCCGCCCCCCCCCCCCCCCCCCCAGTCCCGAACCTTCGACAGTAAACCCCCCCCCCCTCTCAGCGATGAAAGGTAATTTTCGATTTTTAAAACCAATTTTTACATATGATAGTTTATTTTAAAAATGTGAATTTTTAATTTGCATATGGCATGAAAAAATGTGACCTTTATGTGTTAAACATCATAATAAAAACTCGATCTTTGCATATATGTAGTAGAAGAAGTAAAAATATGATCTTTGTATTTTTAAAGTAATAAAAATATGATCTTTATATTTTTAAGGTAATAAAAATATAATCTTTACTATATAGAAGATGTAGAAATATGAATTTTGCTCAAATAGGAAAGAGTATATTTTAGAGAAAAAAATAGGATTTTTGCTTTCGTGAAAGTCCGGATTTTCAACATCTAAAAGTTCGGATTTATAATATTTGAAAAGGAGAAAATTATATATTTGAAAAGGCGAAAATTATATATTTGAAAAGGCGAAATCTTTATTTTTATAAAGGCGAAATCTATATTTTTGAAATGGGATTTTTATATATTGAATAGCGAAGTAAAAAGTCCATTTTTATATATTGAATCGCAAAGTAAAAATTCGATTTTTATATATTGAATAGCGAAGTAAAAATTCGATTTTTATATATTGAATAGCGAAGTAAAAAGTCCATTTTTATATATTGAATCGCAAAGTAAAAATTCGATTTTTATATATTGAATAGCGAAGTGAAAAATCGATTTTTAAATGTATGAAGCGTTTGTAAAAATATGACTTTTAAATTGGAAGTGAATAAATAAAAATGTGATTTTTAATTTAAAGACATCAAAATATAAAAATGTGTGATTTTTATATATGTAGTGACTACGGGCGACGAGAGTGACGAAAGGCGAGAACGATGAAGATTTCTACAAAAGAAGAGTCAAGATGATTGGATAGCTTTGGTGAGAATTTCTCACCTTTCAATTTCTTTTTCTAAGTTATATATATATATATATATATATATATATACTAGGATGCAGACGGTGCTTAGTAGCACCCGACACAATCGTCCACAGACCATGGACTTGTTTGTTTGGTTGTGTGGTTGACTAGTTTATTTGGTTTGAAATTGAATTGTTTGGATAAATGAATGGATTTGATTGATGTGTGAATGGCGTGGGCCTTCACTAGACCGGGGATAAGGCTAGGCCTCGTCCCGTTTCTAGTATCGTGCCGTTATGCCGCCGAAATTTTCTAAAATCTGTTAGAAAAATAAGAATATCATTTTATTTAAAGAATGAACTGAATAAAAATTCATGTGTTAAAATAAAATGTTTTATTGTTAAAAATATAATTTTTAACGTGAATATAAATATAGTGAATGTGAATAAATAAAATATTCATTTACAAACCGGACGGTTTGTTTATGTACACCTATTTGAAGGACATTGATTGGGTCGATAAATTTCACACATCGCCCAACTGCACGAATTAAATCTGTGTTTGATTGTTTGAAACCCTACACGGGTGTTGGGATGAAATTTGAAGTTCACTCATCCTGATTGATTAAATATGTCGATCGATTGATTGACAGGCTGTTATAAGCGTTAGATATCTATATTTGATGCTTATACAGTGTAGTGCACTTTGGTTGATGGTTGATTATTTTTCAATGCTATTATATACATGTGATGTATGAAAATCCATATAATTAACTTTATATGGTAATTGATTGGGCCTCATTCCAATTTGAAAAATAAAGAATATAAAATAAAGGTTCATATGTTGACTATACTCATTCGTGAGATTAGTCATGTGTTGAACGAAATATTTTTATAATAAAAATTACATCTTTATCAAAATAAAATAAAGGTTCGTGTGTTGACTGTACTCATTCGTGAGATTAGTCATGTGTTGAACGAAATATTTTTATAATAAAAATTACATCTTTATCAAAATAAAATAAAGGTTCATGTGTTGACTGTACTCATCCGTTGAGATTAGTCATGTGTTGAACGGAATAATTTAACAAAAATAGTCACACGTGGACGGTACTTGTAACACCCCGCCTCCACTAGGGTCACTCGCAAAGGAATGCACTAGCTTTAGAGGGGCATTATTGGTAAACATGCACAGAAATATCACAAGACAGAACATATAAAATAGCGGAAGTAAAATCGAACTTTCATAAACATGAATACATAAGGTCTAAAGCCTTTTACATCAGAGTACATCAAAACCTGTCTTGCAATAGTAAAGAAGCATAAAGACTTTTTCATAAATTATTCCCCAAATAAAAACAGTAAAGTAGCCATAGCCAGGAAAAGTCCAAGCCATCCATGATGACCTTCAAGCAGAAGAAGTCCGAACTAAACAGCAGTGTTTCCTCCCTGTAACCTGGGGGGGAAACGGAAGAAAAGAGGCGAAACAAAACGGGTCAGTCAAAAAGACTGAGTAAGCCCTATCTACTATTAGTATAAAAACTAGTAAAGTTAACTAACATGAGAAACTGAGATGAACATAAGCATGATAACAAGATAGGTAAGCAAAATCAAAATAACAGGATGAACTACTGAACTCAGATAAACTAAGATGTCATGATAAATTACGATGTCAAGACAAAACAAGGTATCACATCGTCAGGTTCCTATCAAGTATAATATTCCAAGATATCTATCACGTATAACGTCTCATGGTATCTATCCTGTATATCTGCTCTGCACCTACCGTACTAGTATCCCAACTGTATTACGTGTTATCCGTGAATGACCCTTACTCAAAAGTCATGTAATGGTCCATGCCAACCTAATATGCTGCATATATAGGTTATCAACTTATATGTTTCTTTCCATGTATAAGTTTAGTCCTTTGCCGTAGGCTGTACGGGCTTTCCCATGTAAACGGTTTATCCTTGAAGTTGTTTTGGACTGCAACCCTTGATCTAGTTGTGTTTTCTTACCATGAACTATCGCGCGTCCACTTAGGATTTATGCCACCTAGGACCGCTAGGGATTATGCTACCTAATGAACGTTTCCGTGTCTCGGTTTGGATTTTGGCCACCTAGGACCACTAGGGATTACGCCACCCGTCAACCGCGCCCTTGATCCCACGTATGTATCGTGAATCGTTTTCCATGTCTAGATGCACATGTTCCCCAATGTGCCATCCGAGTTCCGTGCCAGGGCAAATCAAGAAATACGGAACTCGGTCGGGAGCTTTAAATCGTCTGCCGATGCAGATATCAAGGTCTGTTTTTGTACCCGTGGCTATGGTCCCACGTGACCCCTCCCTCAACTACTGAAAGGCAATCCAAGAAAAATCATGTATAAGAACCACTCCACGGCCCCACTATAGCCCACTTTCCTATGGGCCAACCTCACCCATGACTCGATAGCAAGCACATGGTCTGTTGGGGGTTCCCTGCCTTTCCGCATGTACACGATTGACTAAAGATGGTAGGTAGTCGGCGATGTGCTATCCAGGGCAAAAACAAGAATCGTCGACTCCATGCTAATCCATCCCAGTCTTTAGGTTGCTCGCATAGCAACCAAGGCATACTCTTGGTCCTTCTACCGCAGACCTTAACCTCTCATGGGCCCAGTATAATTACCTGGCAGCCCACAGAGGGATCCCAAGAATATCTTCACGTCCCCCGAAGCTTCCACTTCGGCACCCAGTGCGCTGGAGCTTTTATCCAAGTCAGATAACTTGCTCCCCCTCGTATACTAAGCGATGACCTACCGTATCAGGTTACTCATCGTTTTGAGAATTAGTCCTATGTCCTTAGCTAAGAATTATTACTTAGTTACCCTTAACTAAGGTTTACCACTTAGCTTCCTTTCCCGTTATCCTTGATTAACCACGGTTTTCTACCTAGTTCTCCTAGCTAGGGTTTGTCTATTAGGTTAAGTGTTATCATTCAAGTCCATGACTTAACCCGCCCACGAATCACGTCAAAGATTGGCTAAGTATTTAAGTTCAGGACTTAGTCCCACAAGTTGGTTAAGTGTACCCAGAGGCTCATGACTTAACCCTATCAAGTCAAATTGGTCAAGTACAAGCTTACCTTAATCCTATCGGATTATCTTGCTAGATCGATTAAGCATATATTATCTTAATCCCATCAAATTATCGAGTCGGATTGGTTAAGTATAGGTTGGCTTAACCCCATCCTCTAATCGTACTACAATGGTTAAGTATATTCTAAAAAGGTCTTGTGACTTAACCTTATCAGGTCCGCGTATTAGATTGGTTAAGTGTAAGTTACTTAACCCCATCAAATCATCATGTATAATTGGTTAAGTATAAGTTGCTTAACCCCATTAAATTATCACGCTAAGTTGGTTAAGTATTGGTTACTTAACCTCATTGAATTACCGAGTTTAAATTGGTTAAGTGTTTAACTTAACCCCATCGAATTACCATGTTTAGATTAGTTAAGTGTGGATTACTTAACCCCATCTAATTACCGTGTCGGATTAGTTAGGTGCAAATTACTTAACCCTATCATGTGGCATTAATTACTTAGTGCACCCCAACCTCTCACATTAGACTTTGTTGTGGTTACTAGTTAAGCCGGTCGGTTCCGGGTAGCTTTACACCACAACTTGGTCTAACCTCGGGTTCAAGCACAACATGACCAACTTCTCACATTGGGTCCTATTGTTTGCAACTACTAGTTAGGCCGGTCGGTTCCGGGTAGTTTTACGTTGCAAACTCAACCCAACCTCGAGTTGGCCACTTTCATGTTTAGTCTAGTGTCATGTTCATAGTCAAGTTTTCAAGCAATTGGGTAGACCTAACTTAATAGGTAAATTCCCAATGGGTAGACCTAACTTAATAGGTAAATTCCCAAGCTTATGTTTTTATGCATACTTACATGTCAACTTCCATGTTATATTTCAAGTCATGTTTTCAAGTATAAACACATGTCATATTTAACGTTACATGTTGTCATGTTTATACCCATTTACCCAAATCATGTTCATGCCATTATGTTTCCCCATAATGTGACCCCAACGCTTTTTAAACTAGCATATACGTTCGCAACAACGTGATGGATTAAAAGAAGAGACTTGGCAAAGGAATGACAAAAATGGGTATTAAGCCACAAGTTAATCATGGTGGCAAATGAGGCACAAATGTGTTCATTAGCTTGCATGTTACATTCTTAAGCCTCAAAAACATGCATCAACCCAAACTTGGTACATAAGCGAATCATGGTGACAAAAGACATGGAATGATGGCTAGAAACTCGCATATATCATCATATAAGGATTATGACTTCATATGCAAGTTGACATAATGATTATGAAGATTCTCATGTTGCATAATGCAACATTTCAACATAAAGGTTGTGGCTTTTAGCTCATAAGATCAAGATAATGACTTCATAAACTTGCATAACATGATAGCATGCATCATTCTAATTAATCAAACCCAAACTTTCAACATGAACATTTAACTTCATAGTTAATATCTAAGAGTAGGGAAGGGCTTACATTGCTATGAAGGCCTAAATCGATTAAACTAAAGCTTATGATGAAGCCTATGCATGCCATCACCCAAAAACCCAAAGATGGATGCTCCAAATCACTAAAAACACCATCTTTATGAACAAAGATCAAAGCTTTTGTCTTGAAATCAACTTGAGGGGCTCTCATACTAACATAAGGACTCTCTAATACTCTCATGTTCATGAAACCTCTCATAGAAATGAAGTGGAGGCTAGGATAGTTGAGTGGAGGCTATGAGAGTAGAAATTTTGCCATAGTTTAGTTACATGAGTGAATAATGAGGGTTTAGGGGAGGGTTAGGGGCTTATTTATAGAAGAATAGGCTAGTTAGGACCCTTAGATTAACCCTAGGATAGATCCCAGCCCTCAAAAATCGTAACAAGCCTCCAAAACAAGACCAAGGGCCAAAACAGGTGCACCAGGCCAGCCAGGGTCAAGCCAGAAGGCTGTGCAGGTTTCTGGCTCGACACGGGCGCACTTCCCAAGTGCGCCAGTGTATTTTTGTGCTGGCGCACTTCACAAGTGCGCCAGTGCATTCTGGCTTGTTTTCGGTTTTTCTGCCTAACTTCGTTCGTCCATATCTTCTTCATACGGGCTCCGATTTACGAAATTTCGGACTCTATTTCGCGTATTTTTCCGAGACGAACGCAATGGCGCAACCCGTTTATCCTGATTCAGATTTTATAATTTAATTCTGCCTTTATTCTTGTCTTAACACGTTGCTAAAAATTCGGGTTGTTACATCCTCCCCAACTTAAAGGATTTCGTCCCCGAAATCTCCAAGTTAGGAAGAACGTATCCTACCATCCATTATTCATCTACTCACAACATCATCCACAAGCAACCATTGTCCTTAGATGATTTCTAATGCTGTATGAATATATGCAAAACGTGTGTGTACGTGTTCCTTAGCTAATGCTAATGATCAGGCCTGAATAATCTTTCTAATGCAAAATATGTATAGTGCCATGAATCCAACATGTATGCAAATAGTCCTAACCATATAGGTACTATATGCGTGCACAATCATTCATTCATATGCAACAACCGCATGATAATACATTCGATTTCATCCATAAACAAGTATAAATACTCGTGCATATGCAATATGAAATGTGACCGAGTCGAGCTAGTATCTAATGTGTATTCGCGCATCCACTTGCAACCATATCAATCATAACATGTTTCAAATACATGTTTACATCCATAGGGTTCTACCTAGGATTCCCTGGAACAGGGTCGAGAAGAAAAACAAGACAAACTCCTTACGGGGTTTGTAACAGAAAATAGGACCGAGAGGATGTCCACAAAAGATAGCCTACAAGTAAGCTCTATAGAAAACAGGGATCAAGGAGATACTCCCAAAAAGAGATATCATGCGCGTATCTAGTCTTTGACCATCAAAGTCGTACTTCCTTGAGCTCAATTCCATTGTGCCTTGACCGTCTTTTAACTTCGCGATTTCTTAGCTTCTTATTTCCTGTTTCCATAACATGAGCTGGAACTCATTTCTTCGTCGCCTCTCGTTCCACTTGCACTTATCCTTTTTCTAGAATACTTTGCGCAAACATGACTGCGTACGCATGATCTTATGCAAGCTTTCCAAAATTCACTAATGAATCTTGGATCTTGTTTATATACTATAAGGTATTCCATGTAGAAGAACTTCTTCTTGAAAGTAAACAGATGTCAACCAGGTTACCAAGCGCACTTACTAGGGTGATTTCCATAACCCATGCATAAGTGAAATAAACCATCCATCTTATCGGCGAACACCACTTGATCGGGCTTCAAATTTCCAATAAAGGCATCATGGGATTCTAAGTAACTAATCATGACCGAACCCAAAAGGTTACACGAGACTCCGAGGGTATTACCAAGGCTAGTCAAGAGTCTAACTACCCTCCTATCAAAACCGAGAGTGGCACCCCTTACTGGATAACCACTTCATCCTTAGAATCCATCCATAGCTTATAAACATAAGCATTATTTCCAAGCTCAACACTTGACATAGACATTCTCAAATCCAAACAAGCCATGAATACATGGACTGACTCTCCAATAGGACTTTGAGACAAAAATTGGGATTCTCTATTACGCTAGTACTTAAGGTGCAGAGACTCAACTATTGAAGCAGACTTAATTGATACCATGATCAAAACAAAGTCCTAACGGGATGATAGAGAAGAAAAGCTAAACCTTTAACAAGATCGTTACCCTCCTTCCGAGGTACCCTAGAAATGAGAGCATACTATTGCCCTCCCGATGATCTTGTCCTTGTCCCATGATACTTAACTATCCACCCCGTTTCACCATGCCAAAGGTACTCTCTCGTCATGGGTTTCATTGTTCATCTTTCTCTCTCATTCTGGGTTGAGCCATACCAACAAGTTGTTCATCCTTAAACTCGCATCCTTTATCCTCTTTCTCACTATCCTTTCTTATAACGCGGCCACTGGTCCCTCGAGAACCACCTCCATCGCATGGAAAGCACTTCCGTAGATAGAAAAGACTAGTCGCAGTTAAAACCACTGTGACTCCAGATGGAGGAAAGAAAGGAAAAGAGATTCAATCAAGGAAACAAGGATAATGCTAATGGCCTTTGGGAAATAGCCTTTTCTTTTTAAAAGAAAACTTTCTTGAAAAATGCTTCTTTATAAACGATTTTCAAATAGTTTTCAGAAGGTCTTTAAAAACTTTTGCCCAGTCTGGTAACCTTCTGCTCTGATACCAAATGTAACACCCCGCCTCCGCTAGGGTCACTCGCGAAGGAATGCACTAGCTTTAGAGGGGCATTATTGGTAAACATGCACAGAAATATCACAAGACAGAACATATAAAATAGCGGAAGTAAAATCGAACTTTCATAAACATGAATACATAAGGTCTAAAGCCTTTTACATCAGAGTACATCAAAACCTGTCTTGCAATAGTAAAGAAGCATAAAGACTTTTTCATAAATTATTCCCCAAATAAAAACAGTAAAGTAGCCATAGCCAGGAAAAGTCCAAGCCATCCATGATGACCTTCAAGCAGAAGAAGTCCGAACTAAACAGCAGTGTTTCCTCCCTGTAACCTGGGGGGGAAACGGAAGAAAAGAGGCAAAACAAAACGGGTCAGTCAAAAAGACTGAGTAAGCCCTATCTACTATTAGTATAAAAACTAGTAAAGTTAACTGACATGAGAAACTGAGATGAACATAAGCATGGTAACAAGATAGGTAAGCAAAATCAAAATAACAGGATGAACTACTGAACTCAGATAAACTAAGATGTCATGATAAATTACGATGTCAAGACAAAACAAGGTATCACATCGTCAGGTTCCTATCAAGTATAATATTCCAAGATATCTATCATGTATAACGTCCCATGGTATCTATCCTGTATATCTGCTCTGCACCTACCGTACTAGTATCCCAACTGTATTACGTGTTATCCGTGAATGACCCTTACTCAAAAGTCGTGTAATGGTCCATGTCAACCTAATATGCCGCATATATAGGTTACTCAACTTATATGTTTCTTTCCATGTATAAGTTCAGTCCTTTGCCGTAGGCTGTACGGGCTTTCCCATGTAAACGGTTTATCCTTGAAGTTGTTTTGGACTGCAACCCTTGATCTAGTTGTGTTTTCTTACCATGAACTATCGCGCGTCCACTTAGGATTTATGCCACCTAGGACCGCTAGGGATTATGCTACCTAATGAACGTTTCCGTGTCTCGGTTTGGATTTTGGCCACCTAGGACCACTAGGGATTACGCCACCCGTCAACCGCGCCCTTGATCCCACGTATGTATCGTGAATCGTTTTCCATGTCTAGATGCACATGTTCCCCAATGTGCCATCCGAGTTCCGTGCCAGGGCAAATCAAGAAATACGGAACTCGGTCGGGAGCTTTAAATCGTCTGCCGATGCAGATATCAAGGTCTGTTTTTGTACCCGTGGCTATGGTCCCACGTGACCCCTCCCTCAACTACTGAAAGGCAATCCAAGAAAAATCATGTATAAGAACCACTCCACGGCCCCACTATAGCCCACTTTCCTACGGGCCAACCTCACCCATGACTCGATAGCAAGCACATGGTCTGTTGGGGGTTCCCTGCCTTTCCGCACGTACACGATTGACTAAAGATGGTAGGTAGTCGGCGATGTGCTATCCAGGGCAAAAACAAGAATCGTCGACTCCACGCTAATCTATCCCAGTCTTTAGGTTGCTCTCATAGCAACCAAGGCATACTCTTGGTCCTTCTACCGCAGACCTTAACCTCTCATGGGCCTAGTATAATTACTTGGCAGCCCACAGAGGGATCCCAAGAATATCCTCACGTCCCCCGAAGCTTCCACTTCGGCACCTAGTGCGCTGGAGCTTTTATCCAAGTCAGATAACTTGCTCCCCCTCGTATACTAAGCGATGACCTACCGTATCAGGTTACTCATCGTTTTGAGAATTAGTCCTATGTCCTTAGCTAAGAATTATTACTTAGTTACCCTTAACTAAGGTTTACCACTTAGCTTCCTTTCCCGTTATCCTTGATTAACCAAGGTTTTCTACCTAGTTCTCCTAGCTAGGGTTTGTCTATTGGGTTAAGTGTTATCATTCAAGTCCATGACTTAACCCGCCCACGAATCACGTCAAAGATTGGCTAAGTATTTAAGTTCAGGACTTAGTCCCACAAGTTGGTTAAGTGTACCCAGAGGCTCATGACTTAACCCTATCAAGTCAAATTGGTCAAGTACTAGCTTACCTTAATCCTATCGGATTATCTTGCTAGATCGATTAAGCATAGATTATCTTAATCCCATCAAATTATCGAGTCGGATTGGTTAAGTATAGGTTGGCTTAACCCCATCCTCTAATCGTACTACAATGGTTAAGTATATTCTAAAAAGGTCTTGTGACTTAACCTTATCAGGTCCGCGTATTAGATTGGTTAAGTGTAAGTTACTTAACCCCATCAAATCATCATGTATAATTGGTTAAGTATAAGTTGCTTAACCCCATTAAATTATCACGCTAAGTTGGTTAAGTATTGGTTACTTAACCTCATTGAATTACCGAGTTTAAATTGGTTAAGTGTTTAACTTAACCCCATCGAATTACCATGTTTAGATTAGTTAAGTGTGGATTACTTAACCCCATCTAATTACCGTGTCGGATTAGTTAGGTGCAAATTACTTAACCCTATCATGTGGCATTAATTACTTAGTGCACCCCAACCTCTCACATTAGACTTTGTTGTGGTTACTAGTTAAGCCGGTCGGTTCCGGGTAGCTTTACACCACAACTTGGTCTAACCTCGGGTTCAAGCACAACATGACCAACTTCTCACATTGGGTCCTATTGTTTGCAACTACTAGTTAGGCCGGTCGGTTCCGGGTAGTTTTACGTTGCAAACTCAACCCAACCTCGAGTTGGCCACTTTCATGTTTAGTCTAGTGTCATGTTCATAGTCAAGTTTTCAAGCAATTGGGTAGACCTAACTTAATAGGTAAATTCCCAATGGGTAGACCTAACTTAATAGGTAAATTCCCAAGCTTATGTTTTTATGCATACTTACATGTCAACTTCCATGTTATATTTCAAGTCATGTTTTCAAGTATAAACACATGTCATATTTAACGTTACATGTTGTCATGTTTATACCCATTTACCCAAATCATGTTCATGCCATTATGTTTCCCCATAATGTGACCCCAACGCTTTTTAAACTAGCATATACGTTCGCAACAACGTGATGGATTAAAAGAAGAGACTTGGCAAAGGAATGACAAAAATGGGTATTAAGCCACAAGTTAATCATGGTGGCAAATGAGGCACAAATGTGTTCATTAGCTTGCATGTTACATTCTTAAGCCTCAAAAACATGCATCAACCCAAACTTGGTACATAAGCGAATCATGGTGACAAAAGACATGGAATGATGGCTAGAAACTCGCATATATCATCATATAAGGATTATGACTTCATATGCAAGTTGACATAATGATTATGAAGATTCTCATGTTGCATAATGCAACATTTCAACATAAAGGTTGTGGCTTTTAGCTCATAAGATCAAGATAATGACTTCATAAACTTGCATAACATGATAGCATGCATCATTCTAATTAATCAAACCCAAACTTTCAACATGAACATTTAACTTCATAGTTAATATCTAAGAGTAGGGAAGGGCTTACATTGCTATGAAGGCCTAAATCGATTAAACTAAAGCTTATGATGAAGCCTATGCATGCCATCACCCAAAAACCCAAAGATGGATGCTCCAAATCACTAAAAACACCATCTTTATGAACAAAGATCAAAGCTTTTGTCTTGAAATCAACTTGAGGGGCTCTCATACTAACATAAGGACTCTCTAATACTCTCATGTTCATGAAACCTCTCATAGAAATGAAGTGGAGGCTAGGATAGTTGAGTGGAGGCCATGAGAGTAGAAATTTTGCCATAGTTTAGTTACATGAGTGAATAATGAGGGTTTAGGGGAGGGTTAGGGGCTTATTTATAGAAGATTAGGCTAGTTAGGACCCTTAGATTAACCCTAGGATAGATCCCAGCCCTTAAAAATCGTCACAAGCCTCCAAAACAAGACCAAGGGCCAAAACAGGTGCACCAGGCCAGCCAGGGTCAAGCCAGAAGGCTGTGCAGGTTTCTGGCTCGACACGGGCGCACTTCCCAAGTGCGCCAGTGTATTTTTGTGCTGGCGCACTTCACAAGTGCGCCAGTGCATTCTGGCTTGTTTTCGGTTTTTCTGCCAAACTTCGTTCGTCCATATCTTCTTCATACGGACTCCGATTTACGAAATTTCGGACTCTATTTCGCGTATTTTTCCGAGACGAACGCAATGGCGCAACCCGTTTATCCAGATTCAGATTTTATAATTTAATTCTGCCTTGATTCTTGTCTTAACACGTTGCTAAAAATTCGGGTTGTTACAGTACTCATTCATTGAGATTAGTCGTGTGTTGACAAATAGAAATATCTGAAATAGAATATTTGAAAATAGAAATATATGAAGCCGTGTTGATTAGATTGACGCCATTTTGACGTGAACGATATTTATATCAATTCGATTTCGAAATGAATTGAATATATAACGATTTCGAAATAAATTGAATATATAACGATTTCGAAATGAATTGAATATATAACGATTTCGAAATGAATTGAATATATAACGATTTCGAAATGAATTGAATATATAACGATTTCAAAATGAATTGAATATATAACGATTTCGAAATGAATTGAAAACGATTTCGAAATGAATTGAATATATAACGATTTCGAAATGAATTGAATATATAACGATTTCGAAATGAATTGAAAACGATTTCGAAATGAATTGAATATATAACGATTTCGAAATGAATTGAATATATAACGATTTCGAAATGAATTGAATATATAACGATTTCGAAATGAATTGAATATATAACGATTTCGAAATGAATTGAATATATAACGATTTCGAAATGAATTGAATATATAACGATTTCGAAATGAATTGAAAACGATTTCGAAATGAATTGAATATATAACGATTTCGAAATGAATTGAATATATAACGATTTCGAAATGAATTGAAAACGATTTCGAAATGAATTGAATATATAACGATTTCGAAATGAATTGAATATATAACGATTTCGAAATGAATTGAATATATAACGATTTCGAAATGAATTGAAAACGATTTCGAAATGAATTGAATATATAACGATTTCGAAATGAATTGAATATATAACGATTTCGAAATGAATTGAAAACGATTTCGAAATAAATTGAATATATAATGATTTCGAAATGAATTGAATATATAACGATTTCGAAATGAATTGAAAACGATTTCGAAATGAATTGAATATATAACGATTTCGAAATGAATTGAATATATAACAATTTCGAAATGGATTGAATAGAAAACCAATTTGAATTGAATCGAATAGGAAACGTCTTTGAAATTGAATTGAATTGAAAACGAATTCAAATTGAATCGAAAGCAAATTGAAATGAATTCAAATTGAATTCAAATTGAATTGAATAGAAAAGAATTCTAAAACGAATCTATAAGGAAAAATTCAATTTTGATTTGAATTGAAATGGAAGTTGAAATTGCTTTTGAAACGAATTTAAAACCATTTATATAATTCGTTTTAAATAGAACTCGACGAAATATATATTATATATATATATTATATATATAATATAATGGCCTGAATAGAACGCGCCGCGCCGCGGCAGTTCGTGAATTTCGACCATTTATTTCAAACGGACATTACGGGAGATCCGACCGTCGGATTCTCCTAAAACCAGAACCGTTGGGTTTGTATCGAAAAGAGCTTTCTAATGAATATTAGAAATTTGAAATCTAACGGTTGGATTTGGAGATACGTCCAGATCAAATTTGAAAAAGGTCGTTGTAAGTGCAGTTCGATGGCCATTGTTGGAAATCGACTGTACGGGCCTTGATAAAATTATTAAAAATATCAATAATTTGTGTAAAATCATAAGAAATGATTTGAGAAAAATTGGGGTGAAAACTCCATATTTGAAAAGATAAAAATAGATTTTTATCGAAATGAACTAGTTTGAACTTAATTTAAAACCCGGGTTTTTATTTTTAAATAAATAAATTAGATTTAAAAAGGGGTTTTAAATAATTGGAATTCCTAATATATTTGATTGGATTTGAAATGGGTTTATCGTGAACTGTGTTTTAAATAACACCTAGTTCTTTAACCCAGTAAAAGGAGTTTTAACGAATCTGCAATTTGATTGAAATGTGAATTTGTAATCTAAATTTCCAAATTTAGAAAATGAACGAGAATGGAGTATTACCAGTTTTGCTCCAAAGCGATAGTTAAATCTTTAATTAGATTTGAACGTGAAATGGTAATCAATTTTACCGATAACACCGTGGTGTTAGATATGGAGTATTACCAGTTTTGCTTCATGGGATGAATAGGTTGGGATTGTGAAATAAAATAGGGTGCGTTTTTTAGAGGTCCCTATTAAGTTTCAAAATATAAAAAAAACCCGGTCATAAACTTATTGTAAATTAGGTCCCTATTTTCTGAAAAGTCATCAAAAAAATATTAAAAAAATATAAAAAAATCACGTAAATTCGTATTTAAATAAAACATGTGCTCGCCTAAAAATTCAGATCATAATAAAATCAAAACATGCATCAAAATCGAAAAAATACAGAAAACAACGAAAAATGCAGTAATTTGCATCAAATCATGCACATATTTGGAATACTTGCATTCATCTGTGCAAGTATTTCTCTGTTATATTTTTACATGCAATACTTGCATACATGTGTGCAAGTATTTAAAATAGTTGCATACATGTATGCAAGTTTCTGCACATATTTTATTTTCACATGTAAATACTTGCATACATGTGTGCAAGTATTTCAAATAGTTGCACACATGTATGCAAGTTTCTGCATGCATTTTCAACTAAAACAGCTTCAGAAATACTTGCATACATGTATGCAACTATTGGCAAAAGTTGCATACATGTATGCAACTATTTTGCAAGTTTTAAATTCACAATACATCCCTGTAATTAATGTTTTCTCTGTAAACCCGCCCCCTATTTTAGCTGCCGCCTGGAATCTTCCGCCTGCCACTTTCCATACCTCCGCCTCTTTCGTTTTCTGTCCAAATTTTCAGGCGCTATCACTTAAAAAAAAAAAAAAAAATTCTAAAATCTGTAAATATTCTCGGAAGTCCACAGAAATTAAAAAAAAAAAGTTGCATCAATGTATGCAACTTTTACGAATAGTTGCATACATTTATGCAACTATTCGAATACACATGCATATATTAATGCACGCCTGTTTGAAAAATTGCATACATGTATGCAGTTTTTCTATATAACTGCATACATGTGTGCATATATGTCAAAATACATGCAAACGTGAATAAGTTGCACGTAGGTATGCAGTTTTTAAATAAATGCATCGGCAGATGCATGTTTTAACAATATGTGCATGCATGTATGCATTTATACTGCAGTTTTGACGCAGATTTGAAATAAATGCATACAGGTATGCAACTAATCGACTTATATGCATGTTTTGATGCAATTTACTGCATTTCGTTGATTTTCTGTATTTCATGATTTCGACGTTGTTTTTAATGTTTTTTTGATCTGATTTTTTTCACGATTAATTGTTTTAATTAAATACGAATTTACATGGTTTTTTAATATATTTTTTATATTTTTTTATATGTTTTTGAAAATAGGGACTAAATTTACAATAAGTTTATGACCGGGGGTGAGCCTAATTAAGTTTCGTTTTAGGGACCTGTGCCTAATATTCACAATAAAATAAATAATTACTTCGGTGTGATTCGCTAATCTCGACTAGTTTAGAAAAACCATAATTTGGTTTGAAACGACATCCAAAGGAAGATTACAGGATAAATTTTAAAGAATTTATCTTGGATAAAATTAATGGGAACCTTTCCCTAAGAATGTGGAATTTAGAAACTAGCTGTAGGTTGGCTAAGAAGAATGGTTTCCTGGGTATTGATCTGATGTTGGTTTCGGCCTTCGGGGTTAATGTTTGGGAAATTTTTCTCTTGCTAATCTGCGGTTAGTGACTAATGAATTGGAATGAGGCGTATGTTGTGTTTGTGTAACATTTGTTTTTAATATACGTGGGTTGTTCGGAAAGGCTGGGTTTATACCCATTCTGAATAACCGATTCGACGATAAGTCGAAGATGAAGAAGGTGGTCGAAGACCGGAAGTCTTCACATCGTTTGGATAATTACTGACGATCCTGATTGGGCAGTACACCCAAGAGGATGGAAATAGTTGGTGGTCGTCCGGACGTACCTGGAGATGGATGGATATGCGAGGAAAGTGCCTCCGGTTTCGTTCAGACCCAGAACGAACTTGTAAATGGATTGTGTGTCGGACATTGGATTTTATTCTGTGTTGATTGATTTCTGTTAAATATATATCTATTTGGCGGCGGAGAATTTATTCTCTTGCTTAACGCCCTTCTCTGAGACGTACGAGCTTAGAGGTTATATATCGATAGATATCAATCGCATGGCATGAACTGCCAGTGTGGCATGCTGAATTGCATAGATCAAGGCTTCTGTTGAAAAGCAAAGTCTTGTGGTTGATGATCAAAGCACGCCTACGTGGCAGCTTTGTGTATAACGTGAATTCGCGAGCCTCACACCTCGGTATGAGTTAAAAACGGGATACGGACCGCTGGGAGAGCACGACGTTTCTTTCTAGCTATGGTGGTGTCAGTGACTTACCAGCCCTGACATTTATATACTTTTCACCTTTGTGGTTGTTGGAATGAGGCGCCTCGATTTTAGGTCTGTAAGGACCGGGAAACGTGTGTTCAGGAATAACCAATCCTCTAACGTAAGTGAGGACCGGCCCAGCCGCATCCAGGGTTGCCCAGAGTGCGTAACCATGAGGCATTTGCTAGAGTGTCTCGAACGCGGAGAGGAGCTTGCCCCTTGCCTCGACTCATGACGGAAATCCAATTTCCAATACAAGATATTTCGGCTTTATTTGTAGAGCCTAGTATGGCGACATAGTAGCATGGGATACTATGCCGTCTATGATTTATATTTATGATTGAAATTGTTTTGACACTATACACTTATTATAGTATCAAATGATTTGTTTTAAACGTACCAAGCATGTTTGGCTATTATAAGGGAAAACCCTATCCTCCGGCTTGCGTTGCATTGTGTGATGGGACCTGGGTCTTATAATAGCTTCATTTTTCGAAAAAGCATTGCATTGTTTATTCTATGCACTGGTATTCTTGGGAGGAAACCCGTTCCGTGTTACACGGCGTGGTCCCTTGAATTACTCTCTTTTAAAAGTAAAGTTTTAAATAACTGTTTTAGTTCTCACACCAGTCACATGACTGACCTAGAGTTTATTGTTTTAACCTAAACTCTGGGTGCCCCTATTTTCCGCACGGGCAGCTAGTAGTTTTGGTTTTGCAGATTTATATTCACATGATCCTCGTTTACAGCTGGAATGATATCCGGAAAGCTCTGTATCCGTATATCACCTTCAGTTGTGCTTTGTATTATTTCCGCTGCTATGTAATTTATTGTAATATCTGATATTTGTCGAATGTAATTTATTCATTCATACTCTGTATATTCTTGTAATCTGATGCATTGTTGTAATATACAATGAAATGTTCTTCTGTTTGTGTTCTGATTTGTCATGTTCTCAACAGTCAGGGGTTTCGAACGGTCTAGATCGGTTTAACGACTGATTCGGATCGAGCGAAATTCCCGGCCGTCACAGTTGGTATCAGAGCTTTGGTTTACAGAGCTCGAGAACAAGACACATTAGAACCATACGAAAGAATTCATCAGGTATTGGATTAGTAATATCCAATTAGAATGACTCGTTAGAGATAGGATCAGTAGTATCCTAGAACGAGTGTGAAGAGTATATTTTTCAAATGAAAACAATTTTGTTTTGAAAGTTAAATTCAAGTAAACGTATTTGATTATTTATTTATTTTGAATATGGACAATCGAGTATATAAAGATTTTGCATATACGCGTCATGAACGTATATTCGAGGTTTTAATATACTGGATAGATATAGGATCATGCTCTAGTGGCCCGAAGATGATTCTGATGGTTGAGTACTCATCATCAGAATTTGTGTTCGTGTTTCGAAGGTGTGATTTCAATATATTTCCATTAGACTGGTGTGAGAACCAAAACTTATATAGTTAGAACACATTGTTGTGAATTGGCATCAAAAACAGGATTTTCTGTATATATATCAAAATTATCAATTTGAAACGTTAATCCACTAATTGATTGATGTTTGTGTTGTTTGTTTATTTGTTTGCTAATTTTGAACCATTATGCCTAATAGAATCAAACACTGAATTATATTGAAAATTGGTTGCATTTGCTTGCATATACATATACTTACATTGAACAGGTCATAGCAAGGAGGCTAGAGCAGAGGATAAAATTTGTTTGCCCGACAAATAGGTACATGTTTACTACATAATTTACTGTTTTGTTTGGGTGATGATGATTTTATGAGCCTATTGGCTAGCCGCTTGGCTTTTTCTTTTTCTTTTTGAGATTAGAAGGACCGGGGAAGCTATTTGAAATTCCCCGATGCTCCCGGTGCAGGGGAGGTTATGGCGAAATTTTTCGAAAATTTAGGGTGTTAGCCAAATTTTTTGAAAATTTGAAAATTCTCAGAAACTGAAAAGTTGGAGAATGGAAGCCAGATCGAACGTAGAGCTGATTAATCAAACCACTTTCGACTTTGTTCCTTTTCGGGGAAGAAAAATTTTAAGTGGGGGAGATTGTAATAACCTGGAAATTCTGAGCCAGTTTAAAATTTTTATTTTGGCAATTTTAGTGAGTTTTGAATATTTAAAATAGATTATTTTAAATAATATCGACGAGAAATTTATTTTGAATATATTTAGAACGTATATATTATACGCGTCGTCGTTAGAATATATAATATTTATATATAATTATAAATAGAATTGAAAATGGCGCGGTAGTTCGATAATTCGATTTCAAACTTCAATTGAATGTACCGGGTGCAAAACAATCTGGATTTTAGTGAAACCAAAAACATTAGGATCTATTTGATAATATCTTTCCAACGAATCCGAAAAATCAAGATTTCATAACGGGAATCAAAAGATATGTCCAGTTGAAAATTCTGAATAGTCGCTATGGAATTCAGGCCCTTAAAAATGGAAATTTTGCAAATGACCTCGGATCTCGACGAAACCAGTTTTGTTGGGTCCGTGATGTCGAGTTATTGCTAGATTCCAAATTTCATAATTTTTCGAATCAATATGTGAGCGTGGCAAAGGAAAACGCGTTTGACCAGTTTCAGTTGATTTTAATCGACTGGAAAATGGCCATTTTTCAAACGGTCTCAGAATTCGACGAAACTAGTTTTGTTAGGACCGTATCGTCAATACGAAGTTAGAAAATATTTTTCGGGAATTTTTAGAGTTAGTATGTGACCCCGGTAATTTGAAATGTACGTTTAAAATTCAATATAGTGATTTAAATGTAAATTCAACGGAAACTGATCAAAGCGATCGAATCAGCTTGCGATACATATCCCATTGTGTCCGGAATGGGGGTGAAACGCTATGAACGACAGGCGGTGGGCCTCGTTTAGAGGTCGTATGTAAAAGTCAACTTTATGCAATTAAAATAATTAATTAATTAAAATAAAAAAATCTTCTCCTCCCCCTTTAACCCGTTCTGGCCCCCCCCCCTCTATTTCTTCGATCAGTAGAAATCAAATAAAAAAAAAGGAAAAAATGGCCATCGCACCGCACCGAAGATCGACGCCGCCCACCCACCGCCTCCGGCGCCGGACTTCGGCGAGACCCCCCCTGCTGCGCCGTGCTCCCTTCTTCTTCCTCCTCCCCTTCTCTTCCTCGACTACGTCGCAGCCCCCCCCTCGGAAATCGAAGATGGCGACAGCCCCCCCCCCCCCCCCGGAAATCGAAGATGGCGACAGCCCCCCCCAAACCGCATCCTCCTCTGCCGACCTCCACGAGAAGGAACCCCCCCCCCCAGTCCCGAACCTTCGACAGTAAAACCCCCCCTCCTCTCAGCGATGAAAGGTAATTTTCGATTTTTAAAACCAATTTTTACATATGATAGTTTATTTTAAAAATGTGAATTTTTAATTTGCATATGGCATGAAAAAATGCGACCTTTATGTGTTAAACATCATAATAAAAACTCGATCTTTGCATATATGTAGTAGAAGAAGTAAAAATATGATCTTTGTATTTTTAAAGTAATAAAAATATGATCTTTATATTTTTAAGGTAATAAAAATATAATCTTTACTATATAGAAGATGTAGAAATATGAATTTTGCTCAAATAGGAAAGAGTATATTTTAGAGAAAAAATAGGATTTTTGCTTTCGTGAAAGTCCGGATTTTCAACATCTAAAAGTTCGGATTTATAATATTTGAAAAGGCGAAAATTATATATTTGAAAAGGCGAAAATTATATATTTGAAAAGGCGAAAATTATATATTTGAAAAGGCGAAATCTTTATTTTTATAAAGGCGAAATCTATATTTTTGAAATGGGATTTTTATATATTGAATAGCGAAGTAAAAAGTCCATTTTTATATATTGAATCGCAAAGTAAAAATTCGATTTTTATATATTGAATAGCGAAGTAAAAATTCGATTTTTACATATTGAATAGCGAAGTAAAAAGTCCATTTTTATATATTGAATCGCAAAGTAAAAATTCGATTTTTATATATTGAATAGCGAAGTGAAAATTCGATTTTTAAATGTATGAAGCGTTTGTAAAAATATGGCTTTTAAATTGGAAGTGAATAAATAAAAATGTGATTTTTATTTTAAAGACATCAAAATATAAAAATGTGTGATTTTTATATATGTAGTGACTACGGGCGATGAGAGTGACGAAAGGCGAGAACGATGAAGATTTCTACAAAAGAAGAGTCAAGATGATTGGATAGCTTTGGTGAGAATTTCTCACCTTTCAATTTCTTTTTCTTAGTTATATATATATATACTAGGATGCAGACGGTGCTTAGTAGCACCCGACACAATCGTCCACAGACCATGGACTTGTTTGTTTGGTTGTGTGGTTGACTAGTTTATTTGGTTTGAAATTGAATTGTTTGGATAAATGAATGGATTTGATTGATGTGTGAATGGCGTGGGCCTTCACTAGACCGGGGATAAGGCTAGGCCTCGTCCCGTTTCTAGTATCGTGCCGTTATGCCGCCGAAATTTTCTAAAATATGTTAGAAAAATAAGAATATCATTTTATTTAAAGAATGAACTGAATAAAAATTCATGTGTTAAAATAAAATGTTTTATCGTTAAAAATATAATTTTTAACGTGAATATAAATATAGTGAATGTGAATAAATAAAATATTCATTTACAAACCGGACGGTTTGTTTATGTACACATATTTGAAGGACATTGATTGGGTCGATAAATTTCACACAGCGCCCAACTGCACGAATAAAATCTGTGTTTGATTGTTTGAAACCCTACACGGGTGTTGGGATGAAATTTGAAGTTCACTCATCCTGATTGATTAAATATGTCGATCGATTGATTGACAGGCTGTTATAAGCGTTAGATATCTATATTTGATGCTTATACAGTGTAGTGCACTTTGGTTGATGGTTGATTATTTTTCAATGCTATTATATACATGTGATGTATGAAAATCCATATAATTAACTTTATATGGTAATTGATTGGGCCTCATTCCAATTTGAAAAATAAAGAATATAAAATAAAGGTTCATGTGTTGACTATACTCATTCGTGAGATTAGTCATGTGTTGAACGAAATATTTTTATAATAAAAATTACATCTTTATCAAAATAAAATAAAGGTTCATGTTTTGACTGTACTCATTCGTGAGATTAGTCATGTGTTGAACGAAATTTTATAATAAAAATTACATCTTTATCAAAATAAAATAAAGGTTCATGTGTTGACTGTACTCATCCGTTGAGATTAGTCATGTGTTGAACGGAATAATTTAACAAAAATAGTCACACGTGGACGGTACTCATTGATTGAGATTAGTCGTGTGTTGACAAATAGAAATATCTGAAATAGAATATTTGAAAATAGAAATATATGAAGCCGTGTTGATTAGATTGACGCCATTTTGACGTGAACGATATTTATATCAATTCGATTTCGAAATGAATTGAATATATAACGATTTCGAAATGAATTGAATATATAACGATTTCGAAATGAATTGAATATATAACGATTTCGAAATGAATTGAATATATAACGATTTTGAAATGAATTGAATATATAACGATTTCAAAATGAATTGAATATATAACGATTTCGAAATGAATTGAATATATAACGATTTCGAAATGAATTGAAAACGATTTCGAAATGAATTGAATATATAACGATTTCGAAATGAATTGAATATATAACGATTTCGAAATGAATTGAATATATAACGATTTCGAAATGAATTGAATATATAACGATTTCAAAATGAATTGAATACATAACGATTTCGAAATGAATTGAATATATAACGATTTCGAAATGAATTGAATATATAACGATTTCGAAATGAATTGAATATATAACGATTTCGAAATGAATTGAATATATAACGATTTCGAAATGAATTGAATATATAACGATTTCGAAATGAATTGAAAACGATTTCGAAATGAATTGAATATATAACGATTTCGAAATGAATTGAATATATAACGATTTCGAAATGAATTGAAAACGATTTCGAAATGAATTGAATATATAACGATTTCGAAATGAATTGAATATATAACGATTTCGAAATGAATTGAATATATAACGGTTTCGAAATGAATTGAAAACGATTTCGAAATGAATTGAATATATAACGATTTCGAAATGAATTGAATATATAACGATTTCGAAATGAACTGAAAACAATTTCGAAATAAATTGAATATATAACGATTTCGAAATGAATTGAATATATAACGATTTTGAAATGAATTGAAAACGATTTCGAAATGAATTGAATATATAACGATTTCGAAATGAATTGAATATATAACGATTTCGAAATGGATTGAATAGAAAACCAATTTGAATTGAATCGAATAGGAAACAACTTTGAAATTGAATTGAATTGAAAACGAATTCAAATCGAATCAAAAGCAAATTGAAATGAATTCAAATTGAATTCAAATTGAATTGAATAGAAAAGAATTTTAAAACGAATCTATAAGGAAAAATTCAATTTTGATTTGAATTGAAATGGAAGTTGAAATTGCTTTTGAAACGAATTTAAAACCATTTAAATAATTCGCTTTAAATAGAAATCGACGAAATATATTATATATATATATAATATAATGGCCTGAATAGAACGTGCCGCGCCGCGGCAGTTCGTGAATTTCGACCATTTATTTCAAACGGACATTACGGGAGATCCGACCATCGGATTCTCCTAAAACCAGAACCGTTGGGTTCGTATCGAAAAGAGCTTTCTAACGAATATTAGAAATTTGAAATCTAACGGTTGGATTTGGAGATACGTCCAGATCAAATTTGGAAAAGGTCGCTGTAAGTGCAGTTCGATGGCCATTGTTGGAAATCGACTGTACGGGCCTTGATAAAATTATTAAAAATATCAATAATTTGTGTAAAATCATAAGAAATGATTTGAGAAAAATTGGGGTGAAAAACTCCATATTTGAAAAGATAAAAATAGATTTTTATCGAAATGAACTAGTTTGAACTCAATTTAAAACCCGGGTTTTTATTTTTAAATAAATAAATTAGATTTAAAAAGGGGTTTTAAATAATTGGAATTCCTAATATATTTGATTGGATTTGAAATGGGTTTATCGTGAACTGTGTTTTAAATAACACCTAGTTCTTTAACCCAGTAAAAGGAGTTTTAACGAATCTGCAATTTGATTGAAATGTGAATTTGTAATCTAAATTTCCAAATTTAGAAAATGAACAAGAATGGAGTATTACCAGTTTTGCTCCAAAGCGATAGTTAAATCTTTAATTAGATTTGAACGTGAAATGGTAATCAATTTTACCGATAACACCGTGGCGTTAGATATGGAGTATTACCAGTTTTGCTTCATGGAATGAATAGGTTGGGATTGTGAAATAAAATAAATAATTACTTCGGTGTGATTCGCTAATCTCGACTAGTTTAGAAAAACCATAATTTGGTTTAAAACGACATCCAAAGGAAGATTACTGTGAAAACCCGTAACTTCCCCATAAAGGAAAGCGTCGGATAGTTCGAGAACAAACCACAACAGAACGCATACAGAAGAACATTTCATCGTATATTACAACAATGCATCAGATTACAAGAATATACGGAGCATACACGAATAAATATTACACAGAAATATCAGAGATTTAAATTACATTTAAATACATAGCAGCGGAAAATAATACAATACACAACTAGAAGAGATATACGGATACAAAGCTTTCCGGATATCGTTCCAGCTGTAAACCAGGATCCTGTGAATATAAATCTGCAAAACCAAAACTACTAGCTGCCCATGTCAAAATAGGGGCACCCAGAGTTTAGGTTAAAACAATAAACTCCAGGTCAGTCATGTGACTGGTGTGAGAACTAAAACAGTTAATCTTTATTTTAAAGTTAGGTAAATCAAGGGACCACGCCGTATAACACGGAACGGGTTTCCTCCCAAGAGTACCAGTGCATAAAGCAAACAGCGCAATGCTAAATAAAGAAAAATGAAGCTGTTATAAGACCCAGGTCCCATCACACAATGCAACGCAGCCGAGGATAGGGTTTTCCCTTATAACAGCCAAAGAATGCTTGATACGTTTAAAACAAATCGTTTGGTACTATTATAAGTGCATAGTGTATAAAACAACTTCAAACCATAAGTATCAATCATAGGCGGCATGAATGCCCCATCCCACTATGTCGCCATACTAGGTTCTACAATTAAAACCGCAAATGTCACGTATTTGGAAGTTGGATTTCCATCTATGAACCGAGGCAAAAGATAGTCCTCAACCGATTCGAGACTGCCTAGCCCGAGTCTCAGGATCAGAGCTCGAGTGACCCTAGGAGCGACAGGGCCGGTCCACCGATGTGGATTAAAATGCCTGAGCACTGCGTTTCGCCGCCCTTTGGGGCGTAAGCGAGCCAACGAATGACTCCATCGGACCCGGATCGTCCGATCTAACCGAGGCGCCTCGCAACAGCAACAACCACATAAGTCAAACTCGTCAGGGCGTGTAAAACCATTGACGCCACTTCTAGCTAGGAGGAAACGCAGGCCCTCCCTGAGGTCCTTTCTCCCGTTTTTGGTTCATACCGGGTGTGAAACTCGCGAAGTAAACGTTATACAAAGCTACGCCACAAAGGCCGTGCTTTGATCATCACCACAAGACTTTGCTTTTCAACAGAAGCCTCGATCAATTGCCACTTAGGCATGCCACACAGGCAATTCACTCCATGCGTTTGATATCCATCAATATATAACCCCTGAGCTCGTACGTCTCAGAGAAGGGCGTTAAGCAAGAGAATAAATTCTCCGCCGCCAAACAGATATATATTTAATAGAGATCAATCACACGGACTAAAATCCAATGTCAGACACACAGTCCATTTACAAGTCCGTTCTGGGGCTGAACGAAACCGGAGGCACCTAGTACCCCGCATATCCATCGATCTCCAAGTACGTCTGGACGATCACTAACTGTTTCCATCTTCTTGGGTGTACAGCCCAATCAAGATCATCAGTTATCACCCAAACGACGTGAAGACCTCCGGTCTTCGACCATCGTCTTCATCTTCGACTTATCGTCGTATCAGTTATTCAGAATGGGATAAACCCGGTCTTCCCGAATAACTCGCGTATATTTTAAATAAGTGTTACACAAACACAACATACGCCTCATTCCAATTCATCAGTCACTAACCATAAATTAATCAAGAGAATAATTCCCCAAATATTAACCCCGAAGGCCGAAACCAACATCAGATCAATATCCAGAAAACCATTCTGCTTAGCTAACCGACAGTTAGTTTCTGAATTTCACATTCATAGGGAAAGGTTCCCATTAATTTTATCAAAGATAAATTCTTGAATTTATTCTTTAATCTATTTTTGAATATCAATTCAAACTAGTCGGGATTAGCGAACCTTACCGAAGTAATCATTTGTTTTAATTTCCCAATCCCAACCTATTCATCCCATGAAGTAAAACTGGTAATACTTCATATCTAACACCACAGTGTTATCGGTAAATTCAATTACCATTTCACGTTCAAATCTAATTAAAGATTTAACTATCGCCTGGAGCAAAACTGGTGACACTCCATTTTCGATCTTTTCAATCTAATTAAAGATTCATTAAAACTCCACTTAGTTTTAATCGTTAACTGGGTTAAAGAATCAGTGTCATTTAAAACACGGTTCACGATAAACCCAAAATCACATTCATTAATTATCGGGTTAAAGAAAGAGTGTTGTTTAAAACACTGTTCACGATAAACCCAAAAATCAATACCAATTCAATTCCAATTAAATATCGTTTAATTGGTACACTTCATTAAATCTATATAAAAAGATTTAACCTTTTCTCAACTGGGTTCAAGAACAGTGTTAGTGAAGACACCACTCACGACAAACCCAAATCACATTCGATATTCAATACAAGGCTCTGAATAGAAAATATATCGGCTTATATTCAATATCGAATTCTACGACTAACAAATGTCGTATTGGAAATAACGATATAAATATATATCTTTCAAATTTCCATAACAACATCTGTATAATCACGAATTCCAACATCGAAATATTTCGAAGACAATTTCGATTCAAATCCACTCCAATGCAATCATTGGATATTCTGGTTATTTTTAAAACCCTTTTTAAATTCAATTTATTTACTTAAAAATAAATAGAATTATAATTCTAGTTCAAAACCAGTTCATTTCAATAAAAATCTATTTTTATCTTTTCAAACATGAAGTTTTTCATCCCAAATCTTCACAAATCATTTCTTATGATTTTACACAAATTATTACTATTTTTAATAATTTTATCAAGGCCCGTACAGTCGATTTCCACCAATGGCCATCGAACTGCACTTATAGCGACCTTTTTTAAATTTGATTTGGACATAATTCCAAATCCAACCGTTAGATTTCAAATTCCTAATATTCGTTAGAAAGCTCTATTCGATGCGAACCCAACGGTTCCGGTTTTAGGAGAATCCGACGGTCGGATCTCCCGCAATGTCCGTTTGAAATAAATGGTCGAAATTCACGAACTGCCGCGGCGCGGCGCGTTATATTCAGGCCATTATATTATATATACAATATATATAATATATATTTCGTCGATTTCTATTTAAAACGAATTATATAAATAGTTTTAAAATCGTTTCAAAAGCTATTTCAACTTTCTTTTCAATTCAAATCAAAATTGAATTCTTCTTTCTAAATTCGTTTTAAAATTCATTTCTATTCAATTCAAATTTCAATTCAATTTGAATTCATTTCAATTTGCTTGCAATTCAATTTGAATTCGTTTTCAATTCATTTCGAAGTCGTTTTCAATTCAATTCATTTCGAAATCGTTTTCAATTCATTTCATTTCGAAATCGTTTTCAATTCAATTCATTTCGAAATCGTTTTCAATTCAATTCATTTCGAAATCGTTTTCAATTCATTTCGAAATCGGTTTCAATTCAATTCATTTCGAAATCGTTTTCAATTCATTTCATTTCGAAATCGTTTTCAATTCAATTCATTTCGAAATCGTTTTCAATTCAATTCATTTCGAAATCGTTTTCAATTCATTTCATTTCGAAATCGTTTTCAATTCAATTCATTTCGAAATCGTTTTCAATTCATTTCATTTCGAAATCGTTTTCAATTCATTTCGAAATCGTTTTCAATTCAATTCATTTCGAAATCGTTTTCAATTCATTTCATTTCGAAATCGTTTTCAATTCAATTCATTTCGAAATCGTTTTCAATTCAATTCATTTCGAAATCGTTTTCAATTCAATTCATTTCGAAATCGTTTTCAATTCAATTCATTTCGAAATCGTTTTCAATTCATTTCATTTCGAAATCGTTTTCAATTTAATTCATTTCGAAATCGTTTAAAATCAATATAAATATCGTTCACGTCAAAAATGGCGTCAAACTAATCAACACGGCTTCATATATTTCTATTTTCAAATATTCTATTTCAAATATTTCTTTTTCAAAATAGTTGTCAATACTAAAATATTTCGTTCAACACATGACCAATCTCAATGGATGAGTACTGCCAACACATGAACTTTTATTTTATATCGATAAAGGTGTAAATTTTATTACTAAAATATTTCGTTCAACACATGACCAATCTCAATGGATGAGTACTGTCAACACATGAACCTTTATTTTATAATATTCCTTATTTTTCAAATTGGAATGAGGCCCAATCAATTACCATATAATGTTAATTATATGGATTCTCATACAACACATGTATATAATCGCATTGAAAAATAATCAACCATCAACCAAAGTGCACTACGCTGTATAAGCATCAAATATAGACATTTAACGCTTATAGCAGCTTGTCAATCAATCGATCGACATATTTAATCAATCAGGATGAGTGAACTTCAAGTTTCATCCCAACACCCGTGTGGGGTTTCAAACAATCAAACAAATATTTTATTCGTGCAGTTGGGCGATGTGTAAAATTTATCGACCCAATCAATGTTCTTCAAATAGGTGTACATAAACAAACCGTCCGGCTTGTAAATGAATATTTATTTTATTCACTTTCACGTTAAAAATTATATTTTTAACGATAAAACATTTTATTCCAACATATGAATTTCTATTCAGTTCATTCTTTAAATAAAATGATATTTTTATTTTTCTAACATATTTTAGAAAATTTCGGCGGCATAACGGCACGATACTAGAAACGGGACGAGGCCTAGCCTTATCCCCGGTCTAGTGAAGGCCCACGCCATTCACACATCAATCAAATCAATTTCATTTCACCAAACAATTTCCATTCAATCAAATATTCTAACTAACTACTCAACCAAACAATTTAACAAACAAGCCATCCATGGTCTGTGGATGACGGGTGTCAGGTGCTACTAAACACCGTCTACATCCTAGTATATATATAACTAGAAAATGAAATTGAAAGGTGAGAAATTCTCACCGATAGCTATCCAAACATCTTGACTCTTCTTCGATATAAATCTTCTTCGCTCTCGCCTTTTTGTTACCTTCGTTGCCCGCTTTCACTACCTATGTAAAAATCAAATTTTTACTTCGCTATTCAATATATAAAAATCATATTTTTATTTCGAAGTTCAATATATAAAAATCATATTTTTATTTCGAAGTTCAATATATAAAAATCATATTTTTATTTCGAAGTTCAATATATATAAAAATCATATTTTTATTTCGAAGTTCAATATATAAAAATCATATTTTTATTTCGAAGTTCAATATATAAAAATCATATTTTTATTTCGAAGTTCAATATATAAAAATCATATTTTTATTTTGAAGTTCAATATATATAAAAATCATATTTTTTTCTTATAAAGATCTCGCCTTTTTACACATAAAGATATCGCCTTTTTACACATAAAGATATCGCCTTTTCAAACTTCAAAAATTTAATCTCTTCTATTTTAAAAAAATCAAATCTTTTCTAACTTAACAACTCTATAAAAATCAGATTTTATATACAAAGCAAAAATCAGTTTTGATTACAAAGCAAAAATCAGTTTTTATTATAACATAAAACAAATGAAAATAATATAAAAAAACGTACTGTTCGAAGAAGAGGGGGGGTGGTCTGCGCGGATCGAGGAGGAGCTCGCGGTTCTGGTCTGAGGCAGCGGGCGTTCATCAATTTGGGCTCGCGGTTCTGGTCTCCGCGTCAGGGGAGGAAGGAAAGAGAGATAGGGGGCGAGTGGCATGCGGCGCGGCAGAGCAGAAGGAGGTCCGGCGATGCCCTGGTGGGGGCGCAGGCAACGGGGAGGATGATGGTGATTGAGCACGAGGGGAGGGGTTTCTGATTTTGAACGTGGTTGACTGGAGGGGCTTGTGGTGGCTGAGCGTCGAGGGGGGGGTTTGGAGCGGCGCAAGGGGGCGATCGTCGGTGGAGGTCTGGTGGACGGCGCCTCTCGTAATCGATGGTAGCGCGTTTTTTTTTTCTCTTTCTGTTTTGTAAATGATTTCCAAAAGGGGGGGCCTGGTTAAGGAGGAAGGAAGAGATTTTTTTATTTTTATTTTTTTATTATTATTTAATTTCTAAAAGTTGACTTTTACATACGACCTCTAAACGAGGCCCACCGCTTGTCGTCCATAGCGTTTCACCCCCATTCCGAACACAATGGGATATGTATCGTAAGCTGATTCGATCGTTTCGAACAGTTTCCGTTGAATTTACATTTAAATCACTATATTGTATTTTAAACGTACATTTCAAATTACCGGGGTTACATACTAAGTAGAAAAATTCCTGAAAAATATTTTCTAGCTTCGTATTGACGATACGGTACTAACAAAACTAGTTTCGTCGAATTCTGAGACCGTATGAAAAATGGCCAATTTCCAGTCGATTAAAATCAACTGAAACTGGTCAAATGCGTCTTCCTTTGCCACGCTCACATATTGAATCGAAAAATTATGAAATTTGAAACCTAGCAATAACTTGACACTGCGGACCCAACAAAACTGGTTTCGTCGAAATCCGAGGTCGTTTGCAAAATGCCAATTTTTAAGGGCCTGAATTCCATAGCGACTATTCAGAATTTTCAACTGGACATATCTTTTGATTCCCGATATGAAATCTTGATTTTTCGGATTCGTTGGAAAGATATTCACAATTAGATCCTAATGTTTTTGGTTTCACTAAAATCCGGATTGTTTTGCACCCGGTACATTCTATTGAAGTTTGAAATCGAATTATCGAACTACCGCGCCATTTTCAATTCTATTTATATATATAAATAATTATTTATATTCTAACGACGACGCGTATAAATATATACGTTCGAATTATATTCAAACTAAATTTCTCGTCGATATTATTTAAAATGATTCATTTTAAATAATCAAAATTCGCTAAAATTGCCAAAATAAAAATTTTAAACTGGCCCAGATTTTCGGGTTGTTACAATCTCCCCCACTTAAAACTTTTCGTCCCCGAAAAGGAACAAAGTCGAAAGTGGTTTGATTAATCAACTCTACGTTCGATCCGGCTTCCATTCTCCAACTTTTCAGTTTCTGAGAATTTTCTAAAATTTCAAAAATTTGGCTAACACCCTAAATTTTTGAAAAATTTCGCCATAACCTCCCCTGCACCGGGAGCATCGGGGAATTTCAAATTGCTTCCCCGGTCCTTCAGATCTCAAAAAGAAAAAGAAAAAGCCAAGCGGCTAGCCAATAGGCTCACAAAATCATCATCACCCAAACAAAACAGTAAATCATGTAGTAGTGAACATGTACCTATTTGTCGGGCAAACAAATTTTATTCTCTGGCTCTAGCCTCCTTGCTATGACCTGTTCAATGATATATATGTATATGCAAGCAAATGCAACCAATCTTCAATATAATTCAATATGTGATTCAGTTAGGCTAAATGGCTAAAAATTAGCAAACAAATAAACAAACAACACAAACATCAATCAATTAGTTGATTAGAGTTTCAAATGCATAACTTTGATATATAGTCAAAAATCAGATTTTTGATGCCAAATCACAACAATAGGCCCTATCTAATTTTGGTTCTCACACCAGTCAATAGGAAATATATAGAAAGCCCACTTTCGTCACTCGAACATAAATTCTAATAATGGAGCTCCATCATCAAAATCATCTCCGGGCGATTAGAGTGTAATTCTATATCTATCCAGTATATTAAAATTTCGAATACACGCGGATCAGACGTATACGCAAAATCTATATATACTGGATTGTCCACATCAATATAAATAGATAATCAAATACGAATAGTCGATTTAAATTTTCAAAACAAAAATTGTTTTCATTTTCAAAAATATACTCTTCACACTCGTTCTAGGATACTACTGATCCCATCTCTAACGAGTCATTCTAATTGGATATTACTAATCCAATATCTGATGAATTCTTTCGTAGGGTTCTAATGTGTCTTGTTCTCTGAGCTTTGTAAACCAAAGCTCTGATACCAACTGTGAAAACCCGTAACTTCCCCGTAAAGGAAAGCGTCGGATAGTTCGAGAACAAACCACAACAGAACGCATACAGAAGAACATTTCATCATATATTACAACAATGCATCAGATTACAAGAATATACGGAGCATACACGAATAAATATTACACAGAAATATCAGAGATTTAAATTACATTTAAATACATAGCAGCGGAAAATAATACAATACACAACTAGAAGAGATATACGGATACAAAGCTTTCCGGATATCGTTCCAGCTGTAAACCAGGATCCTGTGAATATAAATCTGCAAAACCAAAACTACTAGCTGCCCGTGTCAAAATAGGGGCACCCAGAGTTTAGGTTAAAACAATAAACTCCAGGTCAGTCATGTGACTGGTGTGAGAACTAAAACAGTTAATCTTTATTTTAAAGTTAGGTAAATCAAGGGACCACGCCGTATAACACGGAACGGGTTTCCTCCCAAGAGTACTAGTGCATAAAGCAAACAGCGCAATGCTAAATAAAGAAAAATGAAGCTGTTATAAGACCCAGGTCCCATCACACAATGCAACGCAGCCGAGGATAGGCTTTTCCCTTATAACAGCCAAAGAATGCTTGATACGTTTAAAACAAATCGTTTGGTACTATTATAAGTGCATAGTGTATAAAACAACTTCAAATCATAAGTATCAATCATAGGCGGCATGAATGCCCCATCCCACTATGTCGCCATACTAGGTTCTACAATTAAAACCGCAAATGTCACGTATTTGGAAGTTGGATTTCCATCTATGAACCGAGGCAAAAGATAGTCCTCAACCGATTCGAGACTGCCTAGCCCGAGTCTCAGGATCAGAGCTCGAGTGACCCTAGGAGCGACAGGGCCGGTCCACCGATGTGGATTAAAATGCCTGAGCACTGCGTTTCGCCGCCCTTTGGGGCGTAAGCGAGCCAACGAATGACTCCATCGGACCCGGATCGTCCGATCTAACCGAGGCGCCTCGCAACAGCAACAACCACATAAGTCAAACTCGTCAGGGCGTGTAAAACCACTGACGCCACTTCTAGCTAGGAGGAAACGCAGGCCCTCCCTGAGGTCCTTTCTCCCGTTTTTGGTTCATACCGGGTGTGAAACTCGCGAAGTAAACGTTATACAAAGCTACGCCACAAAGGTCGTGCTTTGATCATCACCACAAGACTTTGCTTTTCAACAGAAGCCTCGATCAATTGCCACTTAGGCATGCCACACAGGCAATTCACTCCATACGTTTGATATCCATCAATATATAACCCCTGAGCTCGTACGTCTCAGAGAAGGGCGTTAAGCAAGAGAATAAATTCTCCGCCGCCAAACAGATATATATTTAATAGAGATCAATCACACGGACTAAAATCCAATGTCAGACACACGGTCCATTTACAAGTCCGTTCTGGGGCTGAACGAAACCGGAGGCACCTAGTACCCCGCATATCTATCGATCTCCAAGTACGTCTGGACGATCACCAACTGTTTCCATCTTCTTGGGTGTACAGCCCAATCAAGATCATCAGTTATCACCCAAACGACGTGAAGACCTCCGGTCTTCGACCATCGTCTTCATCTTCGACTTATCGTCGTATCAGTTATTCAGAATGGGATAAACCCGGTCTTCCCGAATAACTCGCGTATATTTTAAATAAGTGTTACACAAACACAACATACGCCTCATTCCAATTCATCAGTCACTAACCGTAAATTAATCAAGAGAATAATTCCCCAAATATTAACCCCGAAGGCCGAAACCAACATCAGATCAATATCCAGAAAACCATTCTGCTTAGCTAACCGACAGTTAGTTTCTGAATTTCACATTCATAGGGAAAGGTTCCCATTAATTTTATCAAAGATAAATTCTTGAATTTATTCTTTAATCTATTTTTGAATATCAATTCAAACTAGTCGGGATTAGCGAACCTTACCGAAGTAATCATTTGTTTTAATTTCCCAATCCCAACCTATTCATCCCATGAAGTAAAACTGGTAATACTTCATATCTAACACCACAGTGTTATCGGTAAATTCAATTACCATTTCACGTTCAAATCTAATTAAAGATTTAACTATCGCCTGGAGCAAAACTGGTGACACTCCATTTTCGATCTTTTCAATCTAATTAAAGATTCATTAAAACTCCACTTAGTTTTAATCGTTAACTGGGTTAAAGAATCAGTGTCATTTAAAACACGGTTCACGATAAACCCAAAATCACATTCATTAATTATCGGGTTAAAGAAAGAGTGTTGTTTAAAACACTGTTCACGATAAACCCAAAAATCAATACCAATTCAATTCCAATTAAATATCGTTTAATTGGTACACTTCATTAAATCTATATAAAAAGATTTAACCTTTTCTCAACTGGGTTCAAGAACAGTGTTAGTGAAGACACCACTCACGACAAACCCAAATCACATTCGATATTCAATACAAGGCTCGGAATAGAAAATATATCGGCTTATATTCAATATCGAATTCTACGACTAACAAATGTCGTATTGGAAATAACGATATAAATATATATCTTTCAAATTTCCATAACAACATCTGTATAATCACGAATTCCAACATCGAAATATTCCGAAGACAATTTCGATTCAAATCCGCTCCAATGCAATCATTGGATATTCTGGTTATTTTTAAAACCCTTTTTAAATTCAATTTATTTATTTAAAAATAAATAGAATTATAATTCTAGTTCAAAACCAGTTCATTTCGATAAAAATCTATTTTTATCTTTTCAAACATGATGTTTTTCATCCCAAATCTTCACAAATCATTTCTTATGATTTTACACAAATTATTACTATTTTTAATAATTTTATCAAGGCCCGTACAGTCGATTTCCACCAATGGCCATCGAACTGCACTTACAGCGACCTTTTTCAAATTTGATTTGGACATAATTCCAAATCCAACTGTTAGATTTCAAATTTCTAATATTCGTTAGAAAGCTCTTTTCGATACGAACCCAACGGTTCCGGTTTTAGGAGAATCCGACGGTCGGATCTCCCGCAATGTCCGTTTGAAATAAATGGTCGAAATTCACGAACTGCCGCGGCGCGACGCGTTCTATTCAGGCCATTATATTATATATATAATATATATAATATATATTTCGTCGATTTCTATTTAAAACGAATTATATAAATAGTTTTAAAATCGTTTCAAAAGCTATTTCAACTTTCTTTTCAATTCAAATCAAAATTGAATTCTTCTTTCTAAATTCGTTTTAAAATTCATTTCTATTCAATTCAAATTTCAATTCAATTTGAATTCATTTCAATTTGCTTGCAATTCAATTTGAATTCGTTTTCAATTCATTTCGAAGTCGTTTTCAATTCAATTCATTTCGAAATCGTTTTCAATTCATTTCATTTCGAAATCGTTTTCAATTCAATTCATTTCGAAATCGTTTTCAATTCAATTCATTTCGAAATCGTTTTCAATTCATTTCATTTCGAAATCGTTTTCAATTCATTTCGAAATCGTTTTCAATTCAATTCATTTCGAAATCGTTTTCAATTCATTTCATTTCGAAATCGTTTTTAATTCAATTCAATTCGAAATCGTTTTCAATTCAATTCATTTCGAAATCGTTTTCAATTCATTTCATTTCGAAATCGTTTTCAATTCAATTCATTTCGAAATCGTTTTCAATTCAATTCATTTCGAAATCGTTTTCAATTCATTTCATTTCGAAATCGTTTTCAATTCGTTTCGAAATCGTTTTCAATTCAATTCATTTCGAAATCGTTTTCAATTCATTTCATTTCGAAATCGTTTTCAATTCAATTCATTTCGAAATCGTTTTCAATTCAATTCATTTCGAAATCGTTTTCAATTCAATTCATTTCGAAATCGTTTTCAATTCAATTCATTTCGAAATCGTTTTCAATTCATTTCATTTCGAAATCGTTTTCAATTTAATTCATTTCGAAATCGTTTAAAATCGATATAAATATCGTTCACGTCAAAAATGGCGTCAAACTAATCAACACGGCTTCATATATTTCTATTTTCAAATATTCTATTTCAAATATTTCTTTTTCAAAATAGTTGTCAATACTAAAATATTTCGTTCAACACATGACCAATCTCAATGGATGAGTACTGTCAACACATGAACTTTTATTTTATATCGATAAAGGTGTAAATTTTATTACTAAAATATTTCGTTCAACACAGGACCAATATCAATGGATGAGTACTGTCAACACATGAACCTTTATTTTATAATATTCTTTATTTTTCAAATTGGAATGAGGCCCAATCAATTACCATATAATGTTAATTATATGGATTCTCATACAACACATGTATATAATGGCATTGAAAAATAATCAATCATCAACCAAAGTGCACTACACTGTATAAGCATCAAATATAGACATTTAACGCTTATAGCAGCTTGTCAATCAATCGATCGACATTTTTAATCAATCAGGATGAGTGAACTTCAAGTTTCATCCCAACACCCGTGTGGGGTTTCAAACAATCAAACAAATATTTTATTCGTGCAGTTGGGCGATGTGTAAAATTTATCGACCCAATCAATGTCCTTCAAATAGGTGTACATAAACAAACCGTCCGGCTTGTAAATGAATATTTATTTTATTCACTTTCACGTTAAAAATTATATTTTTAACGATAAAACATTTTATTCCAACATATGAATTTCTATTCAGATCATTCTTTAAATAAAATGATATTTTTATTTTTCTAACATATTTTAGAAAATTTCGGCGGCATAACGGCACGATACTAGAAACGGGACGAGGCCTAGCCTTATCCCCGGTCTAGTGAAGGCCCACGCCATTCACACATCAATCAAATCAATTTCATTTCACCAAACAATTTCCATTCAATCAAATATTCTAACTAACTACTCAACCAAACAATTTAACAAACAAGCCATCCATGGTCTGTGGATGACGGGTGTCGGGTGCTACTAAACACCGTCTACATCCTAGTATATATATATAACTAGAAAATGAAATTGAAAGGTGAGAAATTCTCACCGATAGCTATCCAAACATCTTGACTCTTCTTCGATATAAATCTTCTTCGCTCTCGCCTTTTTGTTACCTTCGTTGCCCGCTTTCACTACCTATGTAAAAATCAAATTTTTACTTCGCTATTCAATATATAAAAATCATATTTTTATTTCGAAGTTCAATATATATAAAAATCATATTTTTATTTCGAAGTTCAATATATAAAAATCATATTTTTATTTCGAAGTTCAATATATAAAAATCATATTTTTATTTCGAAGTTCAATATATAAATTTCATATTTTTATTTCGAAGTTCAATATATAAAAATCATATTTTTATTTTGAAGTCCAATATATATAAAAATCATATTTTTTTCTTATAAAGATCTCGCCTTTTTACACATAAAGATATCGCCTTTTCAAACTTCAAAAATTTAATCTCTTCTATTTAAAAAAAATCAAATCTTTTCTAACTTAACAACTCTATAAAAATCAGATTTTATATACAAAGCAAAAATCAGTTTTGATTACAAAGCAAAAATCAGTTTTCATTATAACATAAAACAAATGAAAATAATATAAAAAAAACGTACTGTTCGAAGAAGAGGGGGGGTGGTCTGCGCGGATCGAGGAGGAGCTCGCGGTTCTGGTCTGAGGCAGCGGGCGTTCATCAATTTGGGCTCGCGGTTCTGGTCTCCGCGTCAGGGGAGGAAGGAAAGAGAGATAGGGGGCGAGTGGCATGCGGCGCGGCAGAGCAGAAGGAGGTCCGGCGATGCCCTGGTGGGGGCGCAGGCAACGGGGAGGACGATGGTGATTGAGCACGAGGGGAGGGGTTTCTGATTTTGAACGTGGTTGACTGGAGGGGCTTGCGGTGGCTGAGCGTCGAGGGGGGGGGGTTTGGAGCGGCGCAAGGGGGCGATCGTCGGTGGAGGTCTGGTGGACGGCGCCTCTCGTAATCGATGGTAGCGCGTTTTTTTTTCTCTTTCTGTTTTGTAAATGATTTCCAAAAGGGGGGGCCTGGTTAAGGAGGAAGGAAGAGATTTTTTTTATTTTTTTTTATTTTTATTTTTTTTATTATTATTTAATTTCTAAAAGTTGACTTTTACATACGACCTCTAAACGAGGCCCACCGCTTGTCGTCCATAGTGTTTCACCCCCATTCCGAACACAATGGGATATGTATCGTAAGCTGATTCGATCGTTTCGAACAGTTTCCATTGAATTTACATTTAAATCACTATATTGTATTTTAAACGCACATTTCAAATTACCGGGGTTACATACTAAGTAGAAAAATTCCTGAAAAATATTTTCTAGCTTCGTATTGACGATACGGTACTAACAAAACTAGTTTCGTCGAATTCTGAGACCGTATGAAAAATGGCCAATTTTCAGTCGATTAAAATCAACTGAAACTGGTCAAATGCGTCTTCCTTTGCCACGCTCACATATTGAATCGAAAAATTATGAAATTTGAAACCTAGCAATAACTTGACACTGCGGACCCAACAAAACTGGTTTCGTCGAAATCCGAGGTCGTTTGCAAAATGCCAATTTTTAAGGGCCTGAATTCCATAGCGACTATTCAGAATTTTCAACTGGACATATCTTTTGATTCCCGATATGAAATCTTGATTTTTCGGATTCGTTGGAAAGATATTCACAATTAGATCCTAATGTTTTTGGTTTCACTAAAATCCGGATTGTTTTGCACCCGGTACATTCTATTGAAGTTTGAAATCGAATTATCGAACTACCGCGCCATTTTCAATTCTATTTATATATATAAATAATTATTTATATTCTAACGACGACGCGTATAAATATATACGTTCGAATTATATTCAAACTAAATTTCTCGTCGATATTATTTAAAATGATTCATTTTAAATAATCAAAATTCGCTAAAATTGCCAAAATAAAAATTTTAAACTGGCCCAGATTTTCGGTTTGTTACAATTACAGGATAAATTTTAAAGAATTTATCTTGGATAAAATTAATGGGAACCTTTCCCTAAGAATGTGGAATTTAGAAACTAGCTGTAGGTTGGCTAAGAAGAATGGTTTCCTGGGTATTTATCTGATGTTGGTTTCGGCCTTCGGGGTTAATGTTTGGGAAATTGTTCTCTTGCTAATCTGCGGTTAGTGACTAATGAATTGGAATGAGGCGTATGTTGTGTTTGTGTAACATTTGTTTTTAATATACGCGGGTTGTTCGGAAAGGCTGGGTTTATACCCATTCTGAATAACCGATTCGACGATAAGTCGAAGATGAAGACGGTGGTCGAAGACCGGAAGTCTTCACATCGTTTGGATAATTACTGACGATCCTGATTGGGCAGTACACCCAAGAGGATGGAAATAGTTGGTGGTCGTCCGGACGTACCTGGAGATGGATGGATATGCGAGGAAAGTGCCTCCGGTTTCGTTCAGACCCAGAACGAACTTGTAAATGGATTGTGTGTCGGACATTGGATTTTATTCTGTGTTGATTGATTTCTGTTAAATATATATCTGTTTGGCGGCGAAGAATTTATTCTCTTGCTTAACGCCCTTCTCTGAGACGTACGAGCTTAGAGGTTATATATCGATAGATATCAATCGCATGGCATGAACTACCAGTGTGGCATGCTGAGTTGCATAGATCAAGGCTTCTGTTGAAAAGCAAAGTCTTGTGGTTGATGATCAAAGCACGCCTACGTGGCAGCTTTGTGTATAACGTGAATTCGCGAGCCTCACACCTCGGTATGAGTTAAAAACGGGATACGGACCGCTGGGAGAGCACGACGTTTCTTTCTAGCTATGGTGGTGTCAGTGACTTACCAGCCCTGACATTTATATACTTTTCACCTTTGTGGTTGTTGGAATGAGGCGCCTCGATTTTAGGTCTGTAAGGACCGGGAAACGTGTGTTCAGGAATAACCAATCCTCTAACGTAAGTGAGGACCGGCCCAGCCGCATCCAGGGTTGCCCAGAGTGCGTAACCCTGAGGCATTTGCTAGAGTGTCTCGAACGCGGAGAGGAGCTTGCCCCTTGCCTCGACTCATGACAGAAATCCAATTTCCAATACGAGATATTTCAGCTTTATTTGTAGAGCCTAGTATGGCGACATAGTAGCATGGGATACTATGTCGTCTATGATTTATATTTATGATTGAAATTGTTTTGACACTATACACTTATTATAGTATCAAATGATTTGTTTTAAATGTACCAAGCATTTTTGGCTATTATAAGGGAAAACCCTATCCTCCGGCTTGCATTGCATTGTGTGATGGGACCTGGGTCTTATAATAGCTTCATTTTTTGAAAAAGCATTGCGTTGTTTATTCTATGCACTGGTATTCTTGGGAGGAAACCCGTTCCGTGTTACACGGCGTGGTCCCTTGAATTACTCTCTTTTAAAAGTAAAGTTTTAAATAACTGTTTTAGTTCTCACACCAGTCACATGACTGACCTGGAGTTTATTGTTTTAACCTAAACTCTGGGTGCCCCTATTTTCCGCACGGGCAGCTAGTAGTTTTGGTTTTGCAGATTTATATTCACAGGATCCTGGTTTACAGCTGGAATGATATCCGGAAAGCTCTGTATCCGTATATCACCTTCAGTTGTGCTTTGTATTATTTCCGCTGCTTTGTAATTTATTGTAATATCTGATATTTGTCGAATGTAATTTATTCATTCATACTCTGTATATTCTTGTAATCTGATGCATTGTTGTAATATACAATGAAATGTTCTTCTGTTTGTGTTCTGATTTGTCATGTTCTCAACAGTCAGGGGTTTCGAACGGTCTAGATCGGTTTAACGACTGATTCGGATCGAGCGAAATTCCCGGCCGTCACATAAAACGTTGTTCAGTTAAGGTCTGAGAGGTAATTATACCCCAACTTAATTGACTTCTTTCTTAACTAAGGAATGGCTAATGTTTGATAGTGAATGATGGTTATGTGAATTTAGTAAATGGTTTGAGTTGGCATGGCGATGTTTGATTTAAACATCAGTTTAAATCCAGTGAAGGAGTTTTGGAAATGTTTTCCAAATAAGAATCAGAAATGTTTTCTGATAATAGAAAATAAGAATTTAGAATTTATGGAAACAGGTGATAAGTAAATTAATGAACTAAAGAGATAAATGTTAAATGATGATTGATGATATAATTTCCATTTGGAAATAATATCGTTGTTTGCACACGTGTTTTTCTTTGATAGTTAACTCACCGACTATCGAAGTTTTTGACCACTTTTACGTTGTTAATATGGAGAGACCGGTTGGATTATTATCCGAAGAACCACTCCGTATTGGCATAAGTTTTGCGAATCATCTATACCAAAGATAATTGAAGACGGAGTAAAGTGCAAGGGTTGTTGTATAAATCTTAGGTAAAGATTGCCTAAGATGGTTCTACTGAATAGTGCCTTCGGTTTGTCCAGTCCCAGGACAACTTGTATGGACGAATGTCTAACAAAGTATATCTAAAGGATCGCGTAAGTTGATCTCTTCAAATGTAGTCACGTTTGGTGGTGGAGGAATTAGTTTCTTTTAGCTGTATACCCGTGGTATTTTTGGGGAAATCAATTTGTGATTTGGGGGGTATGCCGATGTGACATTCAAAGTGAATAAACGTGTAATCTGTCAGAGATAAGCGTGGCCTCTAGCCTCATAACCGGGAAATGACAAAAATCGGGCAGGCAGCATGGCTATGTAGGTCGCACCTATTAGGGTGTACAATCACCTGATCTAGAGTTTCATTTACTTCTAAAAATTCATTGTCGATGTTGTCCCATTCGGGAAACGATTGCTATAACGTCCCGTATTTTTGGCAATATTTAATTTAATTTAAATATTGTATTTGAAATATTAATGGGTTTTAATATTTAATTCATTATTAAAAATGAAGTTTGGCTAATTTAAATTCTCGAATAATCGCTATAGAACTATTTTTAAATTTATAACGTTTATTTATAAATATACGAAAAAAGTGATTTGTAATTTTAGAAAAAAATGAGATATTGCCGTCACATAATGAGATATTGCTCCATGAACATAAGAAAAAAATGGATTGTATTCAACATAACAATTAGACGTGTTCATTACAAAGAAAAACTAATGTATTCATATGTCCTTGCCCAAACTAATACAAAACCAAATGAATACAACAGTTCATTTTAAAACATTTCATTTTAAATTTACAATGTCAACATGATTTGTTCTTTCAGTACGCTCTGTTCTTCTAGTAAGAAAGGGTAAAACAAATGAATACAAAGAAAAAAATATATATTATTTTCATGAATGGAAATTTATTGAAAGAAAATTAATCTTTATAAGCGGCTCCATTTGTGATCTCGACCAACTTGTTGTAGCTGCTCCATTTGTGATGTGCACGAGATTGTCTCGTCCTCCTCCTTTGATAGCTGCTGCCATGTGCTAGTGACTCCTTTTGAAATTAATCCTAAAAAAAATAAAAGTAGAAAAAAATGAAGAATGACAATTCGTGTTTGAAATATGTTGCATGACTTGTTCATTCAGGAGAACAGTAGAAACAAGGATTTGCTATATAAAAAGAGACAGTACATAGCTAGTGAAAACCAAATATAGCTAAACAGCTAAGTCTAGATATTTTCTAAAAAGAAGAGAAGAAAAGAAAAAGAAAAACAGTCCATTCGAAAATATTGATGCATGACTCAAGCATGGATCATGAATAGAAAAGAAAATAGCTAAACAACTAAGCAGATCAATGTTGGATAACTAAAAATATAGATATATATATTTTGCATCAATCCTAAGTAGGGATCAATCAATATATATAAAAATTCAGAGTAGGCACAGCTAGAAAATCGACAATACATAACTCAACAGCTATATATATAGCTAATCAGCTATGGAAATAAATCTTGGACAAGCATAGATATGGGGATATATGTTAACATCAATTCTATGGTACTGTAACAGCTAATAGGAACCAGATCTGTGTAGATATTTAGGCCATCAAGTCTATACAGAAAATTATATACAGCTCATACAAGGCTGTAATTTACATTTAAATATGTGAATACAAAATCCATGGTGCGAGTGCAAATCTGTGACTCAATCCCACAAAATCTATTTAAGTCTTTTTGAACAGAAAATTGTATTGAAAACACAACACTGGATTTAGCAAATCTCTGTAAATCCATCACAGTACACGATCTATAAAGGAGAAACCAATGGCCTAAGGATTTGTAGCTGAAGCTATCTAGGAAAAGATATTGATATTATCTAAAATCCTAATCCTATAAATACGCATACACATAAGGGTGTTTTTCAGAACGACACAAACCAATACAGTAAACGAAAATGGTTTGAACCACTTCTAAAATTAAAACAAAAATCGTGCAGCAGTATAGAAATTTAATTTAAAAACTTATCTGTACTCACGATGGATCCCCTGAAGATTTCGTTCGACGTGAAGGGTTAGGGTTCGGATCGCCTTCAAATAGCTACTTCGAGTTGATTGTTGTCCCCCTGTAGTGGTGCTAGAAGGATGTACGGGTGAATCGTAGTACTGTTGTGACGTTGGATGGGTGTTTGGGGGTTTAGCAGTTCGATTGGAAGAGGATGAAGAGGAGACCGAGGAAGAGAGAAGGTTGCATAGGGGGTTGCGATGCAGCTGATCTCGTCGAGGAGCAGAAAGGGGATAAGACGGCTAGGGTTTCGTGAATAAGAATTTAGTGGAGGCAGTGGGTTCTTTTTGATCTGAAGGTTTGGGATAACGTGGGAAGGGTTTTGATGAAAAAAAGGTGGGTTGGGGGGTTTAACGGGCCAAACAGTTAAGGTAAGAGGCCCATATTTTATTTATTTAAATCTAAAGCTTGATAATTAAATTCCTTTATAAATTTGTTTTTACCATATCTCGAGCACACATTAACAGATTTTAACACAATCAGACTCGTTGGGACCGTTGAGACGAGAATATTGTGATGGAGCAGGATCAGGCAGGGCTGGAAGCAAGAAGAAAATTTAATTTAATTAAACGATGTTTAATTCAATTGAAAAATCAACGTTTAACGACTGAACCGAGCTAAGGTGTGTTTAACTCACTGAGTAATCCCATTTATAATTTTTATAAATTGAGTTTATCATTTGTATGCCATGTTTTGCTAAGTGTTGACTGATTTGATGATTGGTTGGATGTCGATACATATTGTTATATAATATATTTAAATTTAACGTGGTTTAATTTAAATAAAATAATATCGTTATTTTTAACAATGACTTCCAATAAAGGTAACTTACCTTGTTGGTTACATAAACGTATCCAAATTAGATTGGATGCTTGAATCAGTCTTGGTTGACCACTATGAGTGGTATTGGTTGTTGTTTATTTTCATATGATCGTTGTATGAGCTGTTGAATCAAAATGATTGGGTTATTTAGTTGCTTGTCGATTGTTGAATCTAAATTCAATGGTTGTTGTTATTAACCAATAGACTGTATTGGTTAAGAAACTGGCAGTGGATGGCCTGAATATACGTTTCTTATAAAAGGAGATTTACCGTTAATGAAGATGTGGAATTTATTTTAAATATATTATTTAAATTGGGTTTATAAAAAGAAAATAGACCAACTGTACCTACCTCGGTTATTTTAACCATTTTTGGTACAAAATATATCTGTGTGCGAAACAGATGCTTATCTAAATTATCAAATGATCTTTGATTCTAATAATTACAATATTGGTAAGGAAGTGAGTGGATATTAATGCGATATGTAATAACCAAGGATAATTGAATTTGAGAAGCAATTTAATATGAGATTATATCGATTTGATTATTGCTCATTTTATAATAATAAAATGAAATTATTTAAATTAAATTAATTTGAATTTAATTTAAAATGGAAAGACGAGCTGGGATTTGATTAATGTGTTAATCATGTGTAGAGTTGACCAACCGTGTTACTCGAAATTGAAGTATTTAGTTAATGGAAATGGGATGGATAATTAAACAATTTTTAAATGTTGATATTTGATATCTTGGGATCTAAAGGGTGTAAACCAAAGGGTTATAAAGTTTTAAATCACTGTTTATAGTAAAGTGAGGGTTTGAGCAAGTTTTATATAAATAATGATAAGTCAAGTTTGATTCGAAGTTTAAAATCAAATCCTTATTAAGATCTTATTTCCATGTCAGACGGAGTTATAAGGATTTATTGGAAATAGTTATTAGAAACGACATTTGAATAAAATAAAAGACCGGTTATAAATTTATAGAATTATAACCTAATTAGGGAACAAGTGAGGTAAACGATTTCTGGATATTAATCTAATGTTTGGTCTCGACCTTCGAGGAAATATGTAAGAAATTATTTTCTTGCTAATTTATGGTAGGAACTAGTTGAACAGAAATCAAATGGAAAACCAAATTTGAATTTGAATTGTCAAACGAGGAGCTTGAGAATTTGAATGGCAATTCCATGGCGACAGGAATAGAAAGTAGATTGATGGAAAATAACGATATGTCTAAAAGTAAGGAGACGAGATTCGGGAATAGGTTTATCCTAAATTTATAAGTGGTAATTATGGTTTCCCAAATGGAAATGAAAAGGAGGTTCGTAACAATGATTTTACGAAGGATAAATTTAATCGATTAACAAATGATGAATAATGAGTACCAAAGGTTTTAAAATGATATTTAAAGGGAGGATTTGATATGATTTTAAAGACATATTTTCTTAACATTATAAAATGATTTGAGTATAATTATACTAAATTAAAGATATTATTTTGAATTGGCCAAGTGATGCTGTATAGCCAACTAATGGATTTACATTTATTCTATGCTTGTTTATTTTGATAGTTAAATAACCGACTATCAAAATCATGTCCAATGCGCTGTTGGTACGGAAAGGCCGGGATCGAACTTATATTCGAAAACCATTCTGAACCGCAAATATGTAAAAGATGCTGGTTAAAGATGGAGCAATTGAAGACCTTAGATCTTCATGAAACGGAATGGTTACTTATAATCTCTGGCTTAGCGTCCTGAGATACACTGTGATTCTGTCATGGTTGAAATCTATGGATTGCAAGGGCTTCTCGCAACCGATCCATGGGGTGATTCCTTATGTGGATGCAGTAGGAGAGTACCTTCGCTTCATCCTATTCCTGGATGACTTGTATGGACGAATGTCTGACAGAGTATTTCCAAAGTGATCGCGTATGTTGATTTTTACAAACGTATTTCTATTAGTGGCGGAGAAGGGCACTTCTCTTAGCTTAACTTTCAGAGTATTTTTGTGGACGTCAATTAGTGATTTCTGGCGGATCTAATGATGTGGTATTCAAAGTGAATGACGATCAGGTGTTTCAACGTTAATCTAAACCTCAAGCCTCATCAACCAGGGAATGACAGAAATCGGGCAGGCAGCATGGCTATGTGGGTCTCTCCCATTAGGATGTATGATCACCTATCTAGAGAAATTCCTTTTGCTTCTTTAATTTATCGATTTTTTCCCTTTTCGGGAAGACGGTGGGTCGCACCCAACCGTTGGTGATATACATTCGATACACTCATGCGAAATGAGTGTCGGTCATGTGAGGGCCGAGTTGCAAGACGTTCTTGTTGAACCCAGTGTATTCGCCTCTAGAGATACACGATCGGCAGGTGGTCCCATACCTTGTCATAGTCGGAATCCAACCTCCAATAAGCGCCCGTGGCTTTGCTTGTATACTATATATGTACAGCGTGAGATGAAAGCGTTCTACTAGATTATATTTACTTGTATTTAGACGTTATTATAATATCAGACAAGATATCGATTTCAAAAAGGTTTTGGGTCATCTTAATGTAAAAACCGTCTGTGTTTATGTGTGGATTTGGTCTTACGATTATCCTTTTCTTTGAAAGATTTTTACTTTAAAATCAGATTGTGTGATACCCTTAATATTGTGCGAGTTTTCTCACTCTGGTTCACCAGACTGACCCGGTGTTTTGTAAATGCTCGGGTTAGCCCGGGATATACAGGTTCAGGTTATCGAATGCTGTGAAGAGACGAGCCGGAAGAGTCCAGACGTATGATACTATTCCGCTGTGTGTTGTATATAGGACAAATTTTTATAACTGTCCAGAGATGTTGATGTACCCTGATATTGTAAGTAATTTAAAGCTCTCAAAAAAATTATTTCTGTATTATATTTTGTTCCGCTGCGATGTGAGACTCTGTGTTGTGTTGTTTCTTCTTCTCCTTCTATTCTAATATTTCTTTCTCTCTTATCTCACCCTCTAATCTCTTTCTAATAACTATCCAGTGTTTTCTGGGTTTGGGAAGTCGACATGAGTTATGATAAAGGTATTTATGTCGATTTTTGAGGCCGAAAATCCTTGGGTCGTTACAGTGGTATCAGAGCTATTGGTTTAGTAATAACCTTGGCTCTGTAGCGTAACTCAATAGAGATGGGGTTAGTAACAACTTAGATTGAGTTTGAGTGTATATATATGAGAGCGTATTTGTAAACTTGATATAAAAATGTTTTGTATTGTATTGTTGATCGGTTCAAGTGTTGAGAAGCGTTGAACTGACAATGGATACAATATTGTTTTTTAAAGAGGGTAAATGAAATAATTTTGCCCAAATTATATTTCTGTATAGAAAAGAAATAATTTTATCAAATTATTGAGATATTACTGTGATTGATTGATTTGAATGATATTCAAGTTGGATTTGAAATTTTGAATTGAAAACTTAATCTGGTTAAATGAAAATTTAATTGAAATAAATAAATTTGGAATTTGATGAATAAATATTAATTAAAAAGAAATCAACCGAGTATTAAAAGATTGTTGTTCAAGTGTGTGAAACCAAAGTAAAATAGTAATATTGAATGTAAATTTAGTTGGTTTGATTGATTTAGTTATGTATTGATTGCTGATTATGATTTGTTCGTAATTGTTTGAATAAGAATAATCAACAATCGACTTTGCAATTTGTAGTTATACTAGTTGATTAGTGAAATATTATCTTAGAATTTCAAATATTTTTACTCATATGTGAATTAAGTAAGTACAGATGTCAGATGACTTATGAGGATTAGGTTTTGATTGAGTATATCGCGATAAATTAAATGGCGTCGCAAAAAGGTACGCTTACGCGAAAATATAAAATTTATGGGTTTGTAACGTTCTCTCCTACCTTAGCAATTTCGAGGATGAAATTATTTTAAGGGGGAAGAATGTAACGTCGCGTATTTTTGGAAATATTAAATTAAATTAAATATTGTACTTGAAATATTAATGGGTTGTAATATTTAATTCGTTATTAAAAACGAAGTTTGGCTAATTTAAATTCTCGAATAATCGCTATAGAACTATTTTTAAATTTATAACGTTTATTTATAAATATATGAAAAAAGTGATTTGTAACTTTTATTTAACTCTCGATTTTAAGTTCCTACTATAGTAGAAATGGGAAGAAACAAACTAGTGGGTTTTGAGTTAAAACTTTTGAAAGAAAAAAACGGTTTGACAAATTGCATGAAGATTTTGCACAAACTGTTATGGAACACACCCTTACTGATCTCATTATCTCATGTATCCCTCTTAGGGATGGTTTATGATTCAGAATGTTCATGAAATCATTATAGTTTGAATTATAATATTATAAGAAGATGAGTTCAAATATTATATAACCTGTTTATGACTTATGAAACTAAATACAATTAGTTCGGCAAACATATGGGACCAAATACAATCACGCCATAATCGTTCAACAATATAATAATGAGATATTGCTCCATGAACATAAGAAAATAATGGATTGTATTCAACATAACAACTAGAAGTGTTCATTACAAAGAAAAACCAATGTATTCATATGTCCTTGCCCAAACTAATACAAAACCAAATGAATACAACAGTTCATTTTAAAACATTTCATTTTAAATTTACAATGTCAACATGATTTGTTCTTTCACTACGCTCTGTTCTTCTAGTAAGAAAGGGTAAAACAAATGAATACAAAGAAAACAATATATATTATTTTCATGAATGGAAATTTATTGAAAGAAAATTAATCTTTATAAGCGGCTCCATTTGTGATCTCGGCCCACTTGTTGTAGCTGCTCCATTTGTGATGTGCACAAGATTGTCTTGTCCTCCTCCTTTGATAGTTGCTTCCATGTGGTAGTGACTCCTTTCGAAATTAATCCTAAAAAAAAAGTAGAAAAAATGAAGAATGACAATTCATGTTTGAAATATGCTGCATGACTTGTTCATTCAGGAGAACAGTAGAAACAAGGATTTGCTATAAAAAAAGAGACAGTATATAGCTAGTAAAAACCAAATATAGCTAAATAGCAAAGTCTAGATATTTTCTAAAAAGAAGAGAAGAAAAGAAAAAGAAAAACAGTCCATTCGAAAATATTGATGCATGACTCAAGCATTGATCAAGAACAGAAAAGAAAATAGCTAAACAGCTAAGCATCAATGCTGGACAAATAAATATATATATATATATATATATATATATATATTGCATCAATCCTAAGTGGGGATCAACCAATATATATATATATATATATATATATCAGAGTAGGCACAGCTAGACAATCGACAATACATAGCTCAACAGCTATATATATAGCTAATCAGCTATGGAAATAAATCATGGACAAGCATAGATATGGGGATATATATTAAAATCAATTCTATGGTACTGTAACAGCTAATAGGAACCAGATCTGTGTAGATATTTAGACCATCAAGTCTATACAGAAAATTATATACAGCTCATACAAGGCTGTAATTTACATTTAAATATGTGAACACAAAATCCATGGTGCGAGTGCAAATCTGTGACTCAATCCCACAAAATTTATTCAAGTCTTTTTGAACAGAAAACTTTATTGAAAATACAACACTGGATTTAGCAAATCTCTGTTAATCCATCACAGTACACGATCTAAAAAGGAGAAACCAATGGCCTAAGGATTTGTAGCTGAAGCTATCTAGGATAAGATATTGATCTTATCTAAAATCCTAATCCTATAAATACGCATACACATAAGGGTGTTTTTCAAAACGACACAAACCAATGCAGTAAACGAAAATGGTTTGAACCACTTCTAAAATCAAAACAAAAATCGTACAGCAGTATAGAAATTTAATTTAAAAACTTATTTGTACTCGCGATGGATCCCCTGAAGATTTCGTTCGACGTGAAGGGTTAGGGTTTGGATCGCCTTAAATAGCTACTTCGAGTTGATCATTGTCCGCCTGTAATGGTGCTAGAAGGATGTACAGGTGAATCGTAGGACTGTAGTGACGTTGGATGGGTGTTTGGGGATTTAGCAGTTTGATTGGAAGAGGATGAAGAGGAAACCGAGGAAGAGAGAAGGTTGCATAGGGGGTGGCGACGCAGCTGATCTCGTCGAGGAGCAGAAAGGGGATAAGGCGGCTAGGGTTTCGTGAATAAGAATTTAGTGGAGGCGGTGGGTTCTTTTTGATCTGAAGGTTTCGTGTAACATGGGAAGGGTTTTGATGAAAAAAAAGGTGGGCTGGGGGATTTAATGGGCCAAACAGTTATGTAAGAGGCCCATATTGTATTTATTTAAATCTAAAGCTTGATAATTAAATTCCTTTATAAATTTGTTTTTACCATATCTCGAACAAACATTAACAGATTTTAACACAATCAGACTCGTTGGGACCGTTGAGACAAGAATATTGTAATGGAGTAGGATCAGGCAGGGCTGGAAGCAAGAAGAATTTTAATTAAATTAAACGATGTTTAATTTAAATTAAAAATCAACGTTTAACGACCGAACCAAGCTAAGGTGAGTTTAATTCACTCGGTAATCCCATTTATAATTTTTATAAATTGGGTTTATCATTTGTATGCCATGTTTTGCTAAGTGTTGACTGATTTGATGATTGGTTGGATGTCGATACATATTGTTATATCATTTGTTTAAATCAAACGTGGTTTAATTTAAATAAAATAATATCGTTATTTTTAACAATGACTTCCAATAAAGGTAACTTACCTTGTTGGTTACATAAACGTATCCAAATTAGATTGGACGCTTGAATCGGTCTTAGTTGACCACTATGAGTGGTATTGATTGTTGTTTATTTTCATATGATCGTTATATGAGCTGTTGAATCAAAATGATTGGGTTATTGAGTTGCTTGTCGATTGTTGAATCTAAATTAAATGGTTGTTGTTATTAACCAATAGACTGTATTGGTTAAGAAACTAGCAGTGGATGGCCTGAATATACGTTTCTTATAAAAGGAGATTTACCGTAAATGAAGATGTGGAATTTATTTTAAATATATTATTTAAATTGGGTTTATAAAAAGAAAATAGACCAACTGTACCTACCTTGGTTATTTTAACCATTTTTGGTACAAAATATATCTGTGTGCGAAGTAGATGCTTATATAAATTATCAAATGATCTTTGATTCTAATGCTTACAATATTGGAAAGGAAGTGAGTGGATATTAATGCACTGTGTAATAACCAAGGATAATTGAATTTGAGAAGCAATTTAATATGAGATTATATCGATTTGATTATTACACATTTTATAATAATCCAATGGAATTAATTAAATTAATTTAATTTGAATTTAATTTGAAATGGAAAGACGAGCTGGGATTTGATTAATGTGTTTATCTTGTGTAGAGTTGACTAAATCAACTGTGTCACTCGAAATTGAAGTATTTAGTTAATGGAAATAGGATGGATAATTAAACAATTTTTAAATGTTGATATTTGATATCTTGGGATCTAAAGGGTGTAAACCAAAGGGTTATAAAGTTTTAAATCACTGTTTATAGTAAAGTGAGGGTTTAAGCAAGTTTTATATAAATAATGATAAGTCAAGTTTGATTCGAAGTTTAAAATCAAATCCTTGTTAAGATCTTATTTCCATATTAGACGGAGTAATAAGGATTTATTGGAAAGAGTTATTAGAAACGGCATTTGAATAAAATAAAACACCGGTTATAAATTTATAGAATTATAACCTAATTAGGGAACAAGTGAGGTAAACAATTTCAGGATATTAATCTAATGTTTGGTCTCGACCTTCGAGGAAATATGTAAGAAATTATTTTCTTGCTAATTTATGGTAGGAACTAGTTGAATAGAAATCAAATGGAAAACCAAATTTGAATTTGAATTGTCAAACGAGGAGCTTGAGAATTTGATTGGCAATTCCATGGCGAAAGGAATAGAAAGGAGATTGATGGAAAATAACTATATCTCTAAAAATAAGGAGACGAGGTTTGGGAATAGGTTTATCCTAAAATTATATGTGGTAATTATGGTTTCCCAAATGGAAATGAAAAGGAGGTTCGTAACAATGATTTTACGAAGGATAAATTTAATCGATTAACAAATGATGAATAATGAGTACCAAAGGTTTTAAAATGATATTTAAAGGGAGGATTTGATATGATTTTAAAGACATATTTTCTTAACATTATAAAATGATTTGAGAATAATTGTACTAAATCAAAGATATTATTTTGAATTGGCCAAGTGATGTTGTATAGCCAACCAATGGATTTATGTTTATTCTATGCTTGTCTATTTTGATAGTTAAATAATCGACTATCAAAATCATGTCCAATGCGATGTTGGTACGGAAAGGCCGGGATCGAACTTATATTTGAAAACCATTCCGAACTGCAGATACGTAAAAGATGCTGGTTAAAGATGGAGCAATTGAAGACCGTTGATCTTCATGAAACGGAAGGGTTACTTATAATCTCTGGCTTAGCGGCCCGAGATACACTGTGATTCTGTCGTGGTTGAAATCTATGGATTGCAAGGGCTTCTCGCTACCGATCCATGGGGTGATTTCTTTAGTGGATGCAGTAGGAGAGTACCTTCGGTTCATCCTGTTCCTGGATGACTTGTATGGACGAATGTCTGACAGAGTATTTCCAGAGGGATCGCGTACGTTGATTTTTACAAACGTATTTCTGTTAGTGGCGGAGAAGGGCACTTCTCTTAGCTTAACTTTCAGAGTATTTTTGTGGACGTCAATTAGTGATATCTGGCGGATCTGATGATGTGGTATTCAAAGTGAATGACGATCAGGTGTTTGAAAGTTAATCTAAACCTCAAGCCTCATCAACCGGGGAATGATAGAAATCGGGCAGGCAACATGGCTATGTGGGTCGCTCCCATTAGAATGTATGATCACCTGTCTAGAGAAATTCCTTTTGCTTCTCTAATTTATCGATGCGGTCCCTTTTCGGGAATACGGTGGGTCACACCCAACCGTTGGTGATATACATTCGATACACTCAAGCGAAATGAGTGGTCGGTCATGTGAGGGCCGGGTTGCAAGACGTTCTTGTTGAACCCAGCGTATTCGCCTCTAGAGATACACGATCGGCAGGTGGTCCCATACCTTGTCATAGTCGGAATCCAATCTCCAATAATCGCCCGCGATTTTGCTTGTATACTATATATGTAGAGCGTGAGATGCAAGCGTTCTACTAGATTCTTTTTACTTTTATTTAGACATTATTATAATATCAGACAACATATCGATTTCAAAAATGTTTTGGATCATCGTAAGGTAAAAACCGTCCGTGTTTATGTGTGGATTTGGTCTTATGATTATCCTTTTCTTTGAAAGAATTTTACTTTAAAATCAAGTTGTGTGATACCGTTAATACCGTGCGAGTTTTCTCACTCTGGTTCGCCAGACTGACCCGGTGTTTTATAAATGCTTGGGTTAGCCCGGGATATACAGGTTCAGGTTATCGAATGTTGTGAAGAGACGAGCTGGAAGAGTCCAGACGTATGATACTTTTCCGCTGTGTGTTGTATATGGGACAGATTTTTATAACTGTCCCGAGATGTTGATGTACACTGATATTGTAAGTAATTTAAAGCTCTCAAAAAAATTATTTCTGTATTGTATTTTGTTCCGCTGCGATGTGAGACTCTGTGTTGTGTTGTTTCTTCTTCTCCTTCTATTCTAATATTTCTTTCTCTCTTATCTCACCCTCTAATCTCTTTCTAATAACTATCCAGTGTTTTCGGGGTTTGGGAAGTCGACATGAGTTACGGTAAAGGTATTTATGTCGATTTTCGAGGACGAAAATCCTTGGGTCGTTACAGTTGCTGATCCCAACCGTTGATGATATACATTCGATACACTCAAGCGAAATGAGTGGTCAGTCATGTGTGGCCGGGTTGCAAGATGTTCTTGTTGAACCCAGTGTATTCCTCTCCAGAGGTACACTAGCGAAAGGTGGTTCCATACCTTGTCATAGTTGGAAATCCATTACCCAATACGTGCTTGCGGTTTTGATTGTATACTATATATGTAGAACGTGAGATGAAAGTGTTTCTGCTAGATGATTATTGTATTGTGGTTGATAGACATTATTATAATATCATTGAGTTTTGATATAAAGATTATGTTGGATTCTCATAAGGGAAAAACCCGTTCCGTTATACGGCGTGGGCTTATGAGATATCGTTTATTGTTCAAACTATTTTAAACTATTTTAAACTATTTTACTCACACCAGTCCATGTTGTTTAACTGGTACGTCTGATAGGGGGTTCTCGCTTCGCGGTTTGGTGGCGAACACGAGACTCTTACCCCTACAGGTCTTGCAATATAGCGGGTTGGTCGAGTCGAGAGGCTGGCCGTAAAACATGGAGTTGGGGTACTAATATAGGCCACGGTGGGAGGTTAACCTGCTGCTTGGGGGGTTGAGAGATGGTTGCAAAGCCAGGTTAAGTGAATTACCTTGGCTCTGTGGCGTGACTCAGTAGAGATGGGGTTAGTAATACCCTAGATTGAGTTTGAGTGTATATATATGAGTGAACGTATTTGTTATTTGATATAAAAATAGTTTTATATTGTGGAGATCTATTGGTTGAGTGGCTTATGAATTCAGGTCGATCAGTTTGATCCACTGTATCGGTAGGAGTTTCTAAACACTCAAATACGATGGGTCGACACGATATATTTTGAAAAGAGGGTAAATTAAAATCAAAGGATTTTATAAAGAAGAATATTTATTGGGAAAATAAATAAGATATCATAAGAATATTTATTTGTTAAATAAATAGAAAAGATAAATGAAATATTTATTTGTTAAATAAATAGAAAAGATAAAGGAAATATTTATTTGTTAAATAAATAGAAAAGATAAAAGAAATATTTATTTGTTAAATAAATAGAATTTGAAAAGGGAATAGTTATTTGTTAAGTTAACAAATAGAAAAGGAATAATTCAAAGGAGATAATTCAAAGAAGATAATTCAAAGGAGATAATTCAAATTAATAATTCAAAGGAATAATTCAAGGGAATAATTCAAAGGAATAAATCAAAGGAGCTAATTCAAAAGAGTTAATCGAAATGAGTTAATCGAATATTAGTTATTCGGTTAGAGTTAATCAAATAGAGTAAATTAGATAGAGTTAATCAGTTAGAATTAACCAGTTAGAATTAATCAGTTAGAATTAATCAGTTAGAATTAATCAGTTAGAATTAATCAATTAGAATTAGTCAACTAGAGTTAACCAGTTAGAGTTAGAGTTAACCATTTAGAGTTAGAGTTAACCAATTAGAGTTAACCAGTTAGAGTTATTCAAATGGAGTAAATCAAGTAGAGTTATCGAATATCACTTATTCGAAGTAGAGTTATCGAATATAGTGTATTCGAGAGAAGAGTAATCGAATATAGTTTATTCGAGAAGAGTAATCGAATATAGTTCATTCGAGAAGATTTATCGAATATAATTTATTCAAAGAGGAGTTAACGAATATTGGTTATTCTAAGTGAGTTAATCGAATATTGGTTATTCGAAAGGAGTTATCGAATCTATTTATTCGAAGAGGAGTTATCGAATATTGTTTATTCGAAGTGAGTTAATCGAATATTGGTTATTCGAAAGGAGTTATCGAATCTATTTATTGGAAGAGGAGTTATCGAATCTATTTATTCGAAGAGGAGTTATCGAATATTGGTTATTCGAAGTGAGTTAATCGAATATTGGTTATTCGAAAGGAGTTATCGAATCTAGTTATTCGAAAGGAGTTAATCGAATATAGTTTATTCGAATAGAATTAAAGGAGTTAATTGAATATAGTTTATTCGAATAGAATTAAAGGAGTTAATCGAATATAGTTTATTCGAATAGAATTAAAGGAGTTAATCGAATATAGTTTATTCGAATAGAATTAAAGGAGTTGTCGAATATAGTTTATTCGAAAAGAGTTAGGTGAAAAGAGTTAATCAAATAGAGTTAATCGATTAGGGTTAAATCAAAAAGAGTTAATCCAATAGAGTTAATTGATAAGAGTTAATTAAATAGAGTTAATCGAATATAGTTTATTCAAAGAAAGGTTTTCGAATCTAGTTATTCGTAAGAGAGATTATCGAATATAGTTATTCGAAAGAGAGTTACGTAAGGAAGTTTGTTAAAGGTTTTTGATATAAAGATATTTTCGATTCTCATAAGGGAAAAACCCGTTCCGTTATACAGCGTGGTCTTATGAGATATCGTTTAATGGCTCAAACTTTTTTAAATTGTTTTAATCGTACCAGTCACATGACTAACCCGGAGTTTATTTTGTTTTGTTTTCCCTAAACTCTTGGGTGCCCAATTTTCTATGGGCAGTCAAGTAGTCGGGATTTACAGATACTTGAAGAGCTGGAGCAGGAGGCTTCAGAATTATATAGCTATGGGTTTTTTTTCCGCTGTGTTGTAAGTGTTGTACTTTGGAAATGATATGTATATTCAAGTACAGATTTATATTTCAAAGTTATGTTATGAAATATATTTATTCTTTCCGCTGTGAGATTCGTGTTTACTCTGATGTTGTAGTTTCTTCTTCTTCTATTCTAAGTTTCTATCTTATCTATTCTCACCCTCTAATTTCTTTCTACTAGTTTCCTGATTTCCAGTGTAATGTGGGTTGGACTTGTGTTATTTAGTCAGCCCAAATTGGACCGGAATTTCGGGATACTACAGTTGGTATCAGAGCCAGGTTAAGTGAATTACCTTGGCTCTGTGCCGTGACTCAGTAGAGATGGGGTTAGTAATACCCTAGATTGAGTTTGAGTGTATATATACAAGTGAATGTGTTTGTTATTTGATATAAAAATAGTTTTATATTGTGGAGATCTATTGGTTGAGTGACATATGAATTCTGGTCGATCAGTTTGATCTACTGTATCGGTAGGAGTTTCTAAACACTCGAATACGATGGGTCGACACGATATGTTTTGAAAAGAGGGTAAATTAAAATAAGTTTACCCAAATTATATCTTGATATAAAGAAGATATATATATTGGAATTATATTGTATTGGATATATTGGTTGTTATTATAATCAAGTAAGATTATAAATTAAATGGTTATGTAATTAACCAACCAGACTTCATATAAGTGAAATACATGAAATCAAATGAGTTAAATCTAAAATTTAATTCAGAATTGGAACTGAAATTCACAAAATGTGGAAAAGTAATTGTAAATGGATTTGAATTGAATATAAGAGAATTTTAAAATCTTGGGGGATTTTAAATTGTTTTACAAGCATGGTGAATGGTATTTTGAAAAGATTTCAAAATAGAAATGATTCAGAAATGGTTTTGAAAAGTGATATAGTATTGAACTCACTTTGATAGCTGGGAAATAACTCTGATGATGTTGGCCACATCATTAGTGTTCAATTTCGAGTTCTAAGTGACGGAATACTACCAAAGACATTGTTTTTGAATTGATTTGAGAAAAGCAAGTGTTTGAATCCTATAAAGGAAAGTTTGATTTTTGAGAAAAAACAAAGTTGTTTAAAACTCCCAGAAATAGATTATGTAATTTAAAACAAATTTAAATAGGAATTTGTATAAGTAAATGGAAATTGAATTGAAATCAGTTAAGTGGTAGTTGAAATTGAATTGAAATAGAATGATATCGAATAAGACAGGATTTTTGAGACTGGAATCTCGAATTTCGTTGAAGTAATAAGTTAAGATTTGAAAATCGAGAATGAGACTTGATTTTGAAATGAGATTTGGTTTGGGTATAAAACAATAACTGTGGTAAGGATAAATAGATCAGAATTTGAGTAGGATGACATTGGTATATGCTGAGTTGATAGCATATGGAAGTGATAGAGTTGATATGCCGACAAAAAGGTACGAGTTTATATTTCTATTGGATATGGGATTTATGAGCCAAATTGGCAAGCCTCTTGGCATTTTGATTTTCTTTTGGGTTGGAGAAGGCCTAGAGAGGCGAGTTGGAGTTGTACCGATTGAGCAGTACAAAGGAGGTGCTGGCAAAAATTTTCAAAAATTTCGGGTGCTGGAAAATTTTCAGGTTTTTTGAAAATTTTCGTTGATAAGAATTAATTAATATTTTAATTGAAATTAAATTGGTTCAGTTGAAACTGAATGTAGGAAGTGAACAAATAAGTTCTAACCAGTCGACAGGGTTTGTTTCCTACCTTAGCAATTTCGAGGACGAAATTATTTTAAGTGGGGAAGAATGTATCGACCCGCATTTTCAGTGATGTATAATTAATTTTTTTTAATTATATAAATAATTATTTAAAAAATTAAATGGTCGTTTAATTAAACTATAGGGAATATTTAATTAATATAATAATGAAATTATATATTTAATTCTAAAATAATCAGAATTAGTGAATTGGCAATATAATGTGAACTGGGCAATTCAAATTATATAATTCAGTTTTAAATTGAATTACGATAACGAATATATTATATAAACGAAGTTTAAATGTATAATTATATTATAATTATAATCGAGCTCGAAATGGCGCGGTAGTTCGCAATTTGGCGATTCGAACTTCAACCGAATATACAGAAGCCGTTTTAAGTCGGATTTCTATGAAACAAGAAACGTTCAGAGCTGGTGAAGTATATTTTTCTGCTGGAAGAGAAAAAACAGGATTTCGTCATGTAGATTTTGATTTATGTCCAAATTAAATTTTAGGAAAGTCGCTGTGGAATTCCTTTATAATTTATAACGATTTATTTATATTTATAAAAGGAATTTCATTTTAAATCGAATAACGATTTAATCGGGACTTGAAATATCAAGTTAGAAATTCATATAGGAATACTGTGGAGCTATATGATATCGTATGTGGATATTTACGATAATATTTATTTTTAAATATTGAATTTAATTGTTTTTAAATATATTTACATATTTAAAAGGGTTATTTACAACTTTAAAAATAGCCAGTTTTGCAAACGAACTCGAAATTCGACAAAACTAATTTTGTTGGATCCGCAATGACAAATTATTGTTAGATTTCAAGTTCCGTGATTTTTGAAGTCAGTATGTGGCCGTACGGAATTTTAATGTGAAAAACAGTTGATATTTTGACCTTTAAAAATACGCTGTGTGAGCAAACGGAGTCGGAATTCGACGAAACCAGTTTCGTTGGGACCGTAATGTTGAACTGTAGCTGCATGTCCATTTTCGTGATTTTTTGGTATCGTATGTGGTCATAGAAATTTTTAAGGATGAATGTAAACAACGATAGCTTAAAAATAAATATAAAAATGGAACAAAAAATATCCTAAGTATGTGTGACCTAAACAAGGCCACGTACTCCTCTTTCTCAGCCGCACACTACGTGATAAAATGCTAGAAAACAATTCTGGTTCCTAAAACAAAAACCGCAAGAAATAAATTCCAAACAAAATGACGAAAAATCCTAAAATCAAAAGAGTTGTGAATATGGGTTCGCAGCGGGATTTTCTTCGAGTCTGTAACCGTTTTTCTAGGTGCGACAGTGTTTTCGAAGGGGCCGAAACTGACTTTGTAAACTAGGGCTGACATTGTACGAGCTACAGGAGGCGTTTGATGTTTTGAAGAATAGTTTTGGGCTTCTGGCTGTAAGCCGAACCTTTTAGAAAATTTTGGCGTGAATGGTGTCTAAGGACATCGATCCTTTTTCCTGTAGCCATGTAGAAGTCGAGAGCTCGGTCATGACAAGGGACTGGCGATTGAAGGATGATCGTGACGGGGTTATAGCATTTTTGATGAGGAGTTGAAAGAAGGTGCTAGCTCGATGTTCGGTGATCTGGATAGGGAGAAAGGGGAGATCGAATAAGGATAATGGTGTGGGTTGGTGTCTGTAGTGCGATGGGGGAGAAGAAGGATGTGTGGGTAGGCCTTTGTCGGTGATGGGCTGAAGTTTAAACTTGTGTGAGGCCCATTTAAATATAGGTGTTGAATTAATTTAATTTAAATAGTATGTTTACTTTATATTATCGTACCTTCTTCATATGTTATCAGAATTTGACAAAACAAGATCCGTTGGGATCATATGGATGGCTACACCACGGAACTGACTGGGAGTGAATCGAAGCTCGTTACAATTTATTGCAAAATAAATTGTCCGTCTGAATCAACAGACGCAAATAATTATTTAACGGTTAACGCGTAATGTGAGTAAAACTCACCAACTCTGAATAGTTATATTTTTTATAATGTATTCTTAGAACTGATAATTATCTGTTTATTGCTGTGTGTTAACTATTCGGTTGAATTGCTTGTGTATTGGTTGAAATCATAGATAATGATATATATATAAATCGTTAATCAAATATTGATTCTGTTTAACAAAATATTTCATATTGAAATGAAATCGATGTTAATGATATTTTTTAACATCTGTGATGCAGGGAAACAGGTTGGAGGAATCCAACTGGATTCCTCAACATTTATTTTACTGTTTTCATATATTGTAATATATGATGTGATATAAAATCTGTTGATGATGATGTGTGTTTAAATGATATCGATCATTGTGATTTGGTATTTTAAATACCGTAAGAAATACTGGGATGTAAAAAGGGGATTTTCAAAGTATATTTTGAAAATAAATTTGTTATATAAAATCAATGGATTTTATATAGAAAAGGAAAAAGCGATTTTATAGAAGAAAGCAATTATAAAATCGAAAGGGTTTTGAAAAGGAAACATTTATTGAAAATAAATTTGATATTATAAAAGGGAATTATTTATAAAATCAAAGGATTTTATAAAGAGGAATATTTATTGAGAAAATAAATAGAAGTATGAAATGAATTTATTTATTTGATAAATAAATAGAATTGAAATGGAATATTTATTTAATAAATAAATAGAAGTATAAAGGGATTATTTATTTGGGAAATAAGTAAGAGTTATAAAGGAAAATATTGTGAAACAAACAGAAAAGGAAAATATTTATTTGTTAAATAAATAGAAAGATGAAAAGTGAATATTTGTAAAACATTTACAAATAAAATAGAAAGGGAAGTATTTGTAAAACATTTACAAATAGAATTGAAAAGGAATTTATTTACTTAGAAAATAAATCAAGATAAAAGGGGAAAATAAATTGTCCGTCTGAATCAACAGACGCAAATAATTATTTAACGGTTAACGCGTAATGTGAGTAAAACTCACCAACTCTGAATAGTTATATTTTTTATAACGTATTCTTAGAACTGATAATTATCTGTTTATTGTTGTGTGTTAACTATTCGGTTGAATTGCTTGTGTATTGGTTGAAATCATAGATAACGATATATATATATATAAATCGTTAATCAAATATTGATTATGTTTAACAAAATATTTCATATTGAAATGAAATCGATGTTAATGATATTTTTTAACATCTGTGATGCAGGGAAACAGGTTGGAGGAATCCAACTGGATTCCTCAACATATATTTTACTGTTTTCATATATTGTAATATATGATGTGATATAAAATCTGTTGATGATGATGTGTGTTTAAATGATATCGATCATTGTGATTTGGTATTTTAAATACCGTAAGAAATACTGGGATGTAAAAAGGGGATTTTCAAAGTATATTTTGAAAATAAATTTGTTATATAAAATCAATGGATTTTATATAGAAAAGGAAAAAGCGATTTTATAGAAGAAAGCAATTATAAAATCGAAAGGGTTTTGAAAAGGAAACATTTATTGAAAATAAATTTGATATTATAAAAAGGGAATTATTTATAAAATCAAAGGATTTTATAAAGAGGAATATTTATTGAGAAAATAAATAGAAGTATGAAATGAATTTATTTATTTGATAAATAAATAGAATTGAAATGGAATATTTATTTAATAAATAAATAGAAGTATAAAGGGATTATTTATTTGGGAAATAAGTAAGAGTTATAAAGGAAAATATTGTGAAACAAACAGAAAAGGAAAATATTTATTTGTTAAATAAATAGAAAGATGAAAAGTGAATATTTGTAAAACATTTACAAATAAAATAGAAAGGGAAGTATTTGTAAAACATTTACAAATAGAATTGAAAAAGAATTTATTTACTTAGAAAATAAATCAAGATAAAAGGGGAAAATAAATTGTCCGTCTGAATCAACAGACGCAAATAATTATTTAACGGTTAACGCGTAATGTGAGTAAAACTCACCAACTCTGAATAGTTATATTTTTTATAACGTATTCTTAGAACTGATAATTATCTGTTTATTGTTGTGTGTTAACTATTCGGTTGAATTGCTTGTGTATTGGTTGAAATCATAGATAACGATATATATATAAATCGTTAATCAAATATTGATTCTGTTTAACAAAATATTTCATATTGAAATGAAATCGATGTTAATGATATTTTTTAACATCTGTGATGCAGGGAAACAGGTTAAAGGAATCCAACTGGATTCCTCAACATTTATTTTACTGTTTTCATATATTGTAATATATGATGTGATATAAAATCTGTTGATGATGATGTGTGTTTAAATGATATCGATCATTGTGATTTGGTATTTTAAATACCGTAAGAAATACTGGGATGTAAAAAGGGGATTTTCAAAGTATATTTTGAAAATAAATTTGTTATATAAAATCAATGGATTTTATATAGAAAAGGAAAAAGCGATTTTATAGAAGAAAGCAATTATAAAATCGAAAGGGTTTTGAAAAGGAAACATTTATTGAAAATAAATTTGATATTATAAAAAGGGAATTATTTATAAAATCAAAGGATTTTATAAAGAGGAATATTTATTGAGAAAATAAATAGAAGTATGAAATGAATTTATTTATTTGATAAATAAATAGAATTGAAATGGAATATTTATTTAATAAATAAATAGAAGTATAAAGGGATTATTTATTTGGGAAATAAATAAGAGTTATAAAGGAAAATATTGTGAAACAAACAGAAAAGGAAAATATTTATTTGTTAAATAAATAGAAAGATGAAAAGTGAATATTTGTAAAACATTTACAAATAAAATAGAAAGGGAAGTATTTGTAAAACATTTACAAATAGAATTGAAAAAGAATTTATTTACTTAGAAAATAAATCAAGATAAAAGGGGAATTTATTTGAGAAAATAAATAGAATTATATAAAGGAAATATTTATATGAAATAAATATAGACAAATAGGAAAGGAAGTATTTGTAGTTGATTAGAGTTAACCAGATAGAGTTAATTGAACATAGTTAATCGAATTAGGATTAATTGAATATTAGTTATTCAATTAGAGTTGATCGAATATAGTTATTTGAGATTGAGTTATTCAAACTGAGTTAATCGAATTGAGTTAGTCAAACTGAGTTAATCGAGTTGAGTTAGTCAAACTGAGTTCATCAAACCGAGTTAATCGAAAGGAGTTTATCGATTTTAGTTAATCGAAAAGAGTTAATCGATGTTAGTTTAATTGAAAGGAGTTTATAGATTTTAGTTAATCGAAAGGAGTTTATCGATTTTAGTTAATCGAAAGGAGTTTATCGATTTTAGTTAATCAAAAGGAGTTAATCGATTTTAGTTAATCGAAAGGAGTTTATTGATTTTAGTTAATCAAAAGGAGTTAATCGATGTTAGTTTAATCGAAAGGAGTTAATCGATGTTAGTTTAATCGAAAGGAGTTAATCGATGTTAGTTTAATCGAAAGGAGTTATCGATGTTAGTTTAATCGAAAGGAGTTAATCGATGTTAGTTTAATCGGAAGGAGTTATCGATGTTAGTTTAATGGAAAGGAGTTAATCGAATTTAGTTATTCGAAAGTGAGATTATCAAATATAAGTTATTGGAAAGGAGGTTATCGAATATAGTGTATTTGAAAGAAAGGAGATTATCGAATATAGCGTATTCGAAAGAAAGAGATCGAATATAAGTTGAGTTAATCGAATTTAAGTTATTCGAAGTGAGTTAATGAGATTATCGAATATAGCGTATTCGAAAGAAAGAGATCGAATACAAGTTAATCGAAGTGAGTTAATCGAATATAAGTTATTCGAAGTGAGTTAATCGAATATAAGTTACTCAAAGAGAGATAATCGAATATAAGTTATTTGAAGAGAGATAATTGAATATAGGTTATTCGAAGAAGAGTTAATAAAATAGAGATTACTCGAAAGGGGGTTTTACGTCGAATTCGGGAAAGTATTATTTACTTTCCGGTTTTTAAAAATCAGGATTTATTTACTTATAAATAAATTAGAGTAGGTTAATTATTCAAATTAGAGAATAAAAGTTATAATTGAAGTTCGATATTTTAAAAGTAAGGATTTTAACGTTATCATTATAACCAATGTTTATGTAAAAGAAGTGGATTCGTAAATAGAATCCGAGAGTTATGTAAGGAAGTTTGTTACTGGTTTAAAAGATAAACTTTGTCTATTCCGAAGTTAAACGTTGTTCAGTTAAGGTCTGAGAGGTAATTATACCCCAACTTGATTGACTTCCTTCTTAACTAAGGAATGGCTAAGGTTTGATAGTGAATGATGGTTAAGTGAATTTAGTAAATGGTTTGAGTTGGCATGGCGATGTTTGATTTAAACGTCAGTTTTAATCCAGTGAAGGAGTTTTGGAAATGTTTTCCAAATAAGAATCAGAAATGTTTTCTGATAATAGAAAATAAGAATTTAGATTATATGGAAACAGGAAATAAGTAAATTAATGAACTAAAGAGATAAATGTTAAATGATGATTGACCTATATAATTTCCATTTGGAAATAATATCGTTATTTGCATACGTGTTTTTCTTTGATTGTTAACTCACTGACTATCGAAGTTTTTGACCATTTTAACGTTGTTAATATGGAGAGACCGGTTGGATTATTATCCGAAGAACCGCTCCGTATTGGCATAAGCGTTGCAAATCATATATGTCAAAGATAATTGAAGACGGAGTAAAGTGCAAGGGCTGTTGTATAAATCTTAGGTAAAGATTGCCTAAGACGGTTGTACTGAATAGTGCCTTCGGTTGGTCCAGTCCCAGGACAACTTGTATGGACGAATGTCTGATATAGTATATCTAAAGGATCGCGTAAGTTGATCTCTTCAAACGTAGTTATGTTTGGTGGTAGAGGAATTCGTTTCTTTTAGTTGTATACCTGTGGTATTTTTGGGGAAATCAATTGGTGATTTGGCGGGTATAACGATGTGACATTCAAAGTGAATAAACGTGTGATCTATCAGAGATAAGCGTGGCCTCTAGCCTCATAACCAGGAAATGACAAAAATCGGGCAGGTAGCATTGCTATGTAGGTCGCACCTATTAGGGTGTATAATCACCTAATCTAGAGTTTCATTTACTTCTAAAAATCTATTGTCAATGTTGTCCCATTCGGGAAACGGTTGCTGATCCCAACCGTTGGTGATATACATTCGATACACTCAAGTGAAATGAGTGGTCGGTCATGTGTGGCCGGGTTGCAAGATGTTCTTGTTGAACCCAGTGTATTCCTCTCTAGAGGTGCACTAGCGAAAGGTGGTTCCATACCTTGTCATAGTTGGAAATCCATTACTCAATACGTGCTTGCGGTTTTGATTGTATACTATATACGTAGAATGTGGGATGAAAGCGTTTCTGCTAGATGATTATTGTATTGTGGTTGATAGACATTATTATTGTAACACCCCGAGTATTAGTTAATACTAAAATTCACTAATTACAGAATAAATAATATCAGACGTGGGAATTGGGGGAAACGGGCTGCGTCATTGCGTACGTCTCGGAAAAATACGCAGAATAGAGTCCGAAATTTTGTAAATCGGAGTCCGTATGGCCCAGTTATGGCCCAAAGAAGTTTGCAGAAATTTAAAGCTAAAAACAGATTTAGAAATGAAAAATTAGATTTCGAAATTGGAGGCAGCAGGGGCTAGGCGGGAAGCTTCCTGCCCTACCCATGTCGACAGGGCTGTCGACAGGCCTGTCGACTGGGGGGGTCGACTGCCCTGTCGACAGGGGGTGTCGGCTCTGTTGATCTGGGTGCACCAGATCTGGTTTTTGGTTGAGCCTTGGGCAGGGTTCTAGAGATTTCCTAAATCTACGGACCTAATCTAATCTAGGGTTAATCTAAGGGCCTAAAACACTCACCTAATCTATAAATACACCCTAAACCTACCCTAATCCATACTAAAAATAGTAATGATGGCCTCATGCCGCCAAAATCAAACTTGAGAGAGCCTCCACTAGTTTATGAAGGAAGTTGCAAGCTAATCATTCTCTAATCAACCTCTAATCATCATCTTCTTCATATTTAGCAACTAATTCCACTTCATAAGTTTGCTAATCTTGGGTTTGGTGAGTTTCTATCACTTTAACATCAATTGTTAAAGTAAGTAGATTGGTTGTAATGAGACTTATGGTCTTAAATGCGGATTAGTGAGTTTGAATCATTTGTAATGATATGCTACTCTATGTTTTCCTATGTTTATGCATAAGTTGGTTTATGCATGTTTAATAAGTTGGTTTATGCATGCTTAACAAGTGGGTTTATGCATATTTAATAAGTTGGATTATGCATGTTTAATAAGTGGGTTTATGCATATTTAATAAGTGGATTTATGCATGTTTAACAAAGTGAGTTATGCAAGTTCATATGCAAGTTATGTGTATGATGTTATGTAAGTTATGTGTAGGTTGTTATGCAAGTTCATATGCAAGTTATGTATATGCTTAAATGCAAGTTTAACATGATATGCAAGTTATGCATGCTTATGCAAGTATACGAATGCTTATGCAAGATATGTATGTGCTTAAATGCAAGTTTAACATGATATGCAAGTTATGCATGCTTATGCAAGTATGTGAATGCTTATGCAAGTATGTGAATGCTTATGCAAGTATGTGAATGCTTATGCAAGTTATGTGTATGCTTAAATGCATGTTTAACATGTTATGCAAGTTATGAGAATGCTTATATGCAAGTTCAACATGTTATGCAAGATATGTGTATGATAATATGCAAGTTTGGGTTAAGTGTAGTTGGGTTAATATATGCTCATATATGCAAGTTGACATCCTCTTAACCCATGACAAAGTTATATGCTAAACCCATGATATTTGTGAAGGATCTTCCCCTTTATTATGTCATGAAATGAGAACGATTTACGTGGGGAACGATGGGGTTGGTAAATATGTTAATAAAAGTATGATTGGGTATGATTAAGCATACCATAAAAATAAATTAACATAAGTGGGAATTTACCTATTGAGTTAGGTCTACCCCATGGGAATTTACCTATTGAGTTAGGTCTACCCATGTTATGAAAAACTTGATATTAATTAGGGATAATTAATATGGGGGTGATTAATTAGGTGTAATTAATCGACTAAGACCCGAGGTTGGACTCATTTGTAGTGTAAAACTGCCCGGACCCTACCGGCTTAACCAGTTGCTACAAATGTCAGCCCAATGTGAGAGGTCTTAGCCATAAATTAAATACGTGATTAAAGTAAAGACACGAGGTTAGACTCTGTAATGACGTAAGACTGCCCGGACTCTACCGGCTTAACCAGGCGGTCATAACAGCCAGTCTAATGTGGGAGGTCTTTATGGGAGATCAAGGTCTTAATTAATTAAGAAACACTTAACCATATTAGCATGTAGTGGGACATGTGGGGTTAAGTGGGTGCCTTGGGTGGCATGTGGAGATTTAGTGGATGCCTTGGGTGGCATGTGGAATCTAGTGGGTTGCCTTGGGTGGCAATAGAAAATACGATTAGAATACTTAACCAAGTGGAAACATGTAATTAAACATGATTAAAGGGTTAAGTGGGATACACTAGATAAGTGACAAGCTTAGGTGGGTAGCTTGTGGGGGCCCATTTCAACCAATATCCCAAACGTATCTTTGTGGGCTCGACCCATGTCGAGTGACGGGACACGCATATTGGGCTTGACTATAAGAGGCCAAAACGGGTTAGCGGTGGCAACGCAAGTCCAACGGGTTTCATATGCGTGTGTGGGCCCGGGCTGGTAGATAAGCCGTTGTTGCATCGTGTAGATATAAAGCCGTGCACCGTTGATATTATCAGGTGGCCACTTTGGGGAATGATACACCCCATTGTGGGACCAGCACGGGTATCTACGGTAGGGAGCCGATCGTTGGGGAGTAGTGGGTACACCTAATAAAGATAGGGGCAGACGGCACCTATTTAGGGGTACACGAAACTACTGGATAAAATTACTAAGTACACCTAGTGGAGATAGGGGCAGACGGCACCTATGTAGTGGGCTAGGAGTACACGAAACTACTGGGGAAATTTTCTAAGTCCTTGGGAGGGATCAACCTTTTAGTAGGAATGACTGGTGTGGTGCAGTTAGTAATTATCCTTGGGTGGGTAGATGCGTCTTTACGGTTATCTTAGTTTATCCTAAGTCTATCAAGCTGCTTAGTGTAGCCATTCATCCCCAGACATTACCGTAGGTCAAGTTTATGTCTTCTCTGGTTACTTTAATGATTGTACTGTTAAAGTTATAGGACTCACTCAGACTTATGTCTGACCCCGTTGTTTTTCCCAACCCTCAGGTCCTACGGTGGATCCTAGCAGTAGTGGAGCTTGATCGGATTGCTGTTCCAGTCTTTAGGAGCTTGGATAGATGTAAAGCTCCAGTTACCCAGTTATCTTTTCTTTTGTCCTGGCTATTGTATGAGAGAGTGGGATTATGTACTTCTTTATTTTGATGGATATTGTACTTGACTTTTATTTTGGTTTTATGATGTAACCAGACATGTTTACTTCCGCTGTTATGAGATGATGTTTTAAATTTCAAGTACTATTTATATCTGTCTTGATGTAATTTTTCTGTTCTATATTCACTAAAATACTCCACCGATGCTATGGCATTCCCTTAGAGAGTGACTATAGCGGGCGTGGGGTGTTACACGTGGTATCAGAGCAAAGGTTACCGGAACAGATAAAAAAAAATTTTAGAAAAACTATTTTTCTAAAACATTTTGGAAGAGATATTTTCAAAAACATGTCTTTTAAGAGAAAAGTTTTTGAAAGAAAAGCATAATCCCCAATAGCCATATCCATATCCTTCGAATTCTCCGTTTTGAATCTTTCCTTTTTCGTTTCAGCATGGCTGAGAATCTTAACTTTCCGGAGGGTGTGACGATACCAGTATGGTATAGGAGATTGATGGAGGCTAGGGCCACCACTGCGGGTCCAGCAAATGTTCCTCCACCAACCGTAGCACCCGATCTTCCTCCTCCCCCTCCTCCTCGCACGGATACTTTTGCTAAGACTTGCAAGGAATTCAAAGCTATGGGAGGGAAACCTTTTCAAGGATCTGAAACTTTTGTGGAGGCTAGAGATTGGCTTAAGGAGGTGGAAGAGTTGATAGATATCTTTGAGATGGAAGAAGGAAAGAAAGTCAAGTTGGCTGCTTGGTTAATGAAGGGAGAGGCCTCATTCTGGTGGGAGGTCACTAATGGAGAACGCCCCGTTGACTCTTGGGCGGATTTTAGGCAAAGATTTGTGGCAAAGTTTCTCTCAAGGGCGGAGGAAAACTTGTATATGGAAAGATTCTTGACTCTAAAGCAAGGAAATCTCTCGGTGAAGGAATATGTCAACAAGTTTAATCAATTGGCAAGGTTTGGCCTAGATATGGTGAATACACCGGAGAAGAAGGCTTTGAGGTTCGTGAAAGGCTTGAATGAACCAATGCATGGGTTGGCTATGACTCATATCCCTATGGGGGCCACCTTTGAGAAGCTAGTTGACATGGCACTCATGCATGAAGAAGAGAAGGGTCCCAATGCTAATAAGGCACCCAAGAAGAAGGGAGATCAAAAGAGACCTCAGCAACAACAACAAAACAAAGGTGGGAAAGGCAACGGTGGCAAGGGCAAGAAGAAGAAGTGTTTCAATTGTGGGACACCTGGCCACCTAAGCAAAGATTGTCGCAAGAAGAAGAAGAAGACAGGCTGCTTCCATTGTGGCGAAGCAGGGCATCTAGTGAAGGATTGCCCTAAGAAGGGGCAAAGGACAGGATCTACCTCAGGAGGACAGGTGCAAGCTCTTATGGCACCGGGTCAGGCTAGGGGGCAAGTACAGGCTCTCGCGGTTCCACCAATTCAGTAAAGAGGTAGAACTATTTCCGTTGAAAGTCTGGTTTTTCTATTTGATCATCCTGTCCGAACATTGTTTGATTCAGGCGCATCGCATTCGTTTATCTCATCATCATTAGTTGAGTCACTGCACTTAGACACCAGTCTGGTAGATGATCCCTTGGTTGTTTCAAATCCAATTGGGGGCTCCACTTATTTGTCCATGATATGTTTGGGTTTGAGGATTTCTATACTTAGCATTGAGTTTAGATGTGATGCTTTTGTGTTGGGCTTCACGGGCTATGGGTTGATTTTGGGCATGGACTGGTTATCCAGTAATGGTGCCGTTCTTGATTGCGAAAGGAGAGTTGTTAGGCTCATGACCCGCTTGGGTAACACTCTCGAGATTTCTTGTAATCCCATGGACTCTGTTATGCTAAGTTATCTTGAATCGCTCGACGCTTCGGTCGAGAGTTTGCAATCTGTTAGAGTGGTCCGGGAATATCCAGATGTGTTTGAGGAGGTGAAGGGCTTACCTCCGAAGTGGGAGATTGACTTCCAAATATATCTGGTGGATAATGCTAAACCTGTATCTTTACCAGTGCGCCACATGGCTCCTCGTGAGAGGAGGGAACTCCATAAGCAAGTAGGGGAGTTGCTTGAGAAGGGGTTCATAAGACGAAGTATATCGGAGTGGGGTGCTCCAGGAGTATTTGCTACGAAGGCGGATGGGTCCCTCAGACTTTGTGTAGACTATAGAGAACTCAACAAGCTCACAAAGAAGAATAGACACCCATAGCCGAGGATTGATGATCTTTTCGATCAGTTGGTGGGCGCTTCAGTATTTTCTCAGTTGGACTTAGCCACGGGGTTTCATCAGTTGAGGGTGGCTGAGGATAGCATAGACAAGACTGCCTTTAGAACTCCGGATGGTTTCTATGAGTGGCTGGTGATGCCATTTGGGTTGACGAACGCCCCTGCATACTTTGTTGATTTGATGAGTAGGGTGTTCAGGGAGTTCCTTAATAAATTCGTGGTGGTCTTTGTGGATGATATCTTGGTATTTTCTAAGAGTGAAGAAGAGCATGCCCTACATCTTGGGGAAGTATTGAAGACTCTTAGAGCACATAGCCTTAAGGCTAAATTCTCTAAATGTCACTTCTGGAGGAAGGAGGTGCGGTTCTTGGGGCACGTGGTCTCCAAGGAAGGGATAGCTGTGGATCCCGCGAAGGTAGTATCAATTCAGGATTGGAAGGTTCCGAAGAATGCTACCGAAGTAAGAAGTTTCTTGGGGTTGGCAGGTTATTATAGGAAGTTTATTAAAGACTTCGCGAAGATATCAGCCCCATTAACCCGCTTAACGAAGAAGAATCTTGTTTTCGCATGGGACGTAGATTGTGATGATGCGTTCCGACGGTTAAAGAGAGCTTTAACCACTGCTCCAGTTTTAGTATTGCCAGATGGGAGCAAGCCGTTTGTTGTCTATACTGATGCCTGTGGGACAGGACTTGGCGCAGTCTTAATGCAAGAGGGAAGGGTAATAGCCTATGGTGGAAGGCAGTTGAGGGCACATGAGAAAAATTACCCTACCCATGATCTAGAGCTGGCCGCTATTGTTTTTGCGCTTAAGATTTGGCGCCATTATCTTCTTGGTGAGAGATTCGAGTTGTTCACTGACCATAAATCATTGAAGTACTTATTCTCTCAGAAGGATTTAAACTTAAGACAGCAAAGGTGGATGGAGTTCTTAGCATCCTATGATTTCGAGATAGCGTATACCCCTGGCAAGGGTAACGTGGTGGCGGACGCCTTGAGCAGAAAGAGGTTGTCCTTGAGTCCATTGTTCGTGGAACGACGAAGCTTGGAATTTATCTCGATGTTTGATTTCAGACCTTCCATTGATTATGTACCCGATTTGCTAGCTTCCTTGGTGGTTAGACCTACTCTTTTGGGGCGGATTGGAGAAGCACAGAGGGACGACCCACAGTTGGTTGAGTTGGTGGGGAAACTCATAAGGGGGGAGTCATCCAGCCATTTGAGTAGGTACACCCTAGACGATAGGGGGTGCTTGTGTAGAGACGGTAGACTTTGTGTACCGCAAGACGAGGGTTTGAGGAAGGTTATTCTTGATGATGCACACCGTTCTAGGATGACCATTCATCCCGGTGGGGACAAAATGTACCAAGACATGAAGAGGGTTTTCTTCTGGGCCGGTATGAAGAAAGATGTGGCCGAATATGTCGCTCGATGCTTGGTGTGCCAACAAGTGAAGGCGGAGCAAAAGAAACCTGGTGGGTTGCTTCACCCATTGGAAGTTCCGCAATGGAAGTGGTATAGCGTCTCGATGGATTTTATTGACGGGTTACCCAGATCGAGGAAGGGTAATACAGGAATTTGGGTGGTGGTAGACAGACTTACTAAGAGCGCCCATTTCATACCTGTGAAGAGCAAGAGGACCGCTCCATGGCTAGCTTCAGTATATCTTCGAGAGATAGTTCGATTGCATGGGGTACCCTCTAGCATAGTGAGTGATCGAGATCCTATCTTCACTAGCGAGTTTTGGAGGAGTTTGCAAGAAGCAGTGGGGACTCAACTTTGTCTGAGAACTGCATATCATCCTCAGACGGATGGCCAGACTGAGAGGGTGAATCGTGTTCTAGAAGACCTTTTGAGGCTTTGCATCTTAGATTTTGGAGGTACATGGGAAGAGCATCTTCCATTGGTGGAGTTCGCATATAATAACAGCTTTCAGTCCAGTATTGGTATGGCTCCTTTCTAAGCTCTCTATGGAAGGCCTTGTCGATCACCTACATGTTGGTGGGAATCTACGGATAAGATCTTGCTTGGGCCTGATATGATTAGGGAGACTTCTGAGAAGATTGACTTGATTCGAAGAAGGATGAAAGCAGCGCAGGATAGGCAAAAATCTTATGCGGACAAGAGAAGGACGGATCTTGAGTTTGAGGTTGGGGATATGGTTTTTGTCAAAGTATCTCCGTTGAGAAATGTTGTTCGCTTTGGATCCGTTGGGAAGTTAGCACCGAGGTTTGTTGGGCCGTTTCCTATTAAGGAAAGGATTGGACGGATGGCATATAGGGTGGAGTTGCCCGACAGACTTAGTGGTGTACATGATGTATTCCATGTGTCCCATTTGAGGAAGTGCTTACATGAGACCGCAGAGGTGGTACAGCCGAGTTTGCTTAAAGAAGTGGAAGTAGAGCGTGATGCGACTATTCGACGAGCTCCTACTCGCATCCTTGGGTCAGAGACTAGGAAGTTGAGAAACAGAGAGGTTCAACTAGTCAAAGTGCAATAGGGAGAAGAGGAGAGCAACGCAACTTGGGAGACGGAAGCGAAGATGAGTTCATTGTACCCATTTCTTTTTGAGGGTATGTCTTTACTTTCTCCTCTATCGTTGTCTAGTACTTATCTTATCTTTAGTATATCCTCTCGATAGTACTGTTTGACCTTTAGATAGGGTAAACCTATGGTTGAAACATGTGTTTGAGACATGTTATGGTTGATGGATGCAAGTGGATGCAAGTGTTTGCTAGTGGTTGCTCGTGGATGCATATACACACACTCTAGGCACTAGATCGGCTCAGTCACTTCATATTGCATATTGCATAAAATTGTGTGTAGGAGGCTATATTTATGGATGTATAATGATTGTGTTATCATATGGATGATGCATTTTGGTGAATGATTGTGCACTCATGTAGATATTGTATGTGTCGATAGGGTTCTCTCGCATACATAATGGATGCATGGCACTATCATGGTTTGCATATGTTCATACATTAGATAGGGAACATATACACACACTTTTTGCATATGCTCATACATCATTAGAAACTGTTTAAGGACAATGGATGCCCGTGGTTGATGGTTTGAGTAGATGGTTGTTTGGATGGTAGGATATGCATTCTCCTTAGCTTAGAGATTTCGGGGACGAAATCCTTTAAGGAGGGGAGAATGTAACACCCCGAGTATTAGTTAATACTAAAATTCACTAATTACAGAATAAATAATCTCAGACTTGGGAATTGGGGGAAACGGGCTACGTCATTGCGTACGTCTCGGAAAAATACGCAGAATAGAGTCCGAAATTTTGTAAATCGGAGTCCGTATGGCCCAGTTATGGCCCAAAGAAGTTTGCAGAAATTTAAAGCTAAAAACAGATTTAGAAATGAAAAATCAGATTTCGAAATTGGAGGCAGCAGGGGCTAGGCGGGAAGCTTCCCGCCCTACCCATGTCGACAGGGCTGTCGACAGGGCTGTCGACTGGGGGGGTCGACTACCCTGTCGACAGGGGTGTCGACAGGGGGTGTCGGCTCTGTTGATCTGGGTGCACCAGATCTGGTTTTTGGTTGAGCCTTGGGCTGGGTTCTAGAGATTTCCTAAATCTAACGGACCTAATCTAATCTAGGGTTAATCTAAGGGCCTAAAACACTCACCTAATCTATAAATACACCCTAAACCTACCCTAATCCATACTACAAATAGTAATGATGGCCTCATGCCGCCAAAATCAAACTTGAGAGAGCCTCCACTAGTTTATGAAGGAAGTTGCAAGCTAATCATTCTCTAATCAACCTCTAATCATCATCTTCTTCATATTTAGCAACTAATTCCACTTCATAAGTTTGCTAATCTTGGGTTTGGTGAGTTTCTATCACTTTAACATCAATTGTTAAAGTAAGTAGATTGGGTGTAATGAGACTTATGGTCTTAAATGCGGATTAGTGAGTTTGAATCATTTGTAATGATATGCTACTCTATGTTTTCCTATGTTTATGCATAAGTTGGTTTATGCATGTTTAATAAGTTGGTTTATGCATGCTTAACAAGTGGGTTTATGCATATTTAATAAGTTGGATTATGCATGTTTAATAAGTGGGTTTATGCATATTTAATAAGTGGATTTATGCATGTTTAACAAAGTGAGTTATGCAAGTTCATATGCAAGTTATGTGTATGATGTTATGTAAGTTATGTGTAGGTTGTTATGCAAGTTCATATGCAAGTTATGTATATGCTTAAATGCAAGTTTAACATGATATGCAAGTTATGCATGCTTATGCAAGTATATGAATGCTTATGCAAGATATGTATGTGCTTAAATGCAAGTTTAACATGATATGCAAGTTATGCATGCTTATGCAAGTATGTGAATGCTTATGCAAGTATGTGAATGCTTATGCAAGTTATGTGTATGCTTAAATGCATGTTTAACATGTTATGCAAGTTATGAGAATGCTTATATGCAAGTTCAACATGTTATGCAAGATATGTGTATGATAATATGCAAGTTTGGGTTAAGTGTAGTTGGGTTAATATATGCTCATATATGCAAGTTGACATCCTCTTAACCCATGACAAAGTTATATGCTAAACCCATGATATTTGTGAAGGATCTTCCCCTTTATTATGTCATGAAATGAGAACGATTTACGTGGGGAACGATGGGGTTGGTAAATATGTTAATAAAAGTATGATTGTGTATGATTAAGCATACCATAAAAATAAATTAACATAAGTGGGAATTTACCTATTGAGTTAGGTCTACCCCATGGGAATTTACCTATTGAGTTAGGTCTACCCATGTTATGAAAAACTTGATATTAATTAGGGATAATTAATATGGGGGTGATTAATTAGGTGTAATTAATCGACTAAGACCCGAGGTTGGACTCATTTGTAGTGTAAAACTGCCCGGACCCTACCGGCTTAACCAGTTGCTACAAATGTCAGCCCAATGTGAGAGGTCTTAGCCATAAATTAAATACGTGATTAAAGTAAAGACACGAGGTTAGACTCTGTTATGACGTAAGACTGCCCGGACTCTACCGGCTTAACCAGGCGGTCATAACAGCCAGTCTAATGTGGGAGGTCTTTATGGGAGATCACGGTCTTAATTAATTAAGAAACACTTAACCATATTAGCATGTAGTGGGACATGAGGGGTTAAGTGGGTGCCTTGGGTGGCATGTGGAGATTTAGTGGTTGCCTTGGGTGGCATGTGGAATCTAGTGGGTTGCCTTGGGTGGCAATAGAAAATACGATTAGAATACTTAACCAAGTGGAAACATGTAATTAAACATGATTAAAGGGTTAAGTGGGATACACTAGATAAGTGACAAGCTTAGGTGGGTAGCTTGTGGGGGCCCATTTCAACCAATATCCCAAACGTATCTTTGTGGGCTCGACCCATGTCGAGTGACGGGACACGCATATTGGGCTTGACTATAAGAGGCCAAAACGGGTTAGCAGTGGCAACGCAAGTCCAACGGGTTTCATATGCGTGTGTGGGCCCGGGCTGGTAGATAAGCCGTTGTTGCATCGTGTAGATATAAAGCCGTGCACCGTTGATATTATCAGGTGGCCACTTTGGGGAATGATACACCCCATTGTGGGACCAGCACGGGTATCTACGGTAGGGAGCCGATCGTTGGGGAGTAGTGGGTACACCTAATAAAGATAGGGGCAGACGGCACCTATTTAGGGGTACACGAAACTACTGGGTAAAATTACTAAGTACACCTAGTGGAGATAGGGGCAGACGGCACCTATGTAGTGGGCTAGGAGTACACGAAACTACTGGGGAAATTTTCTAAGTCCTTGGGAGGGATCAACCTTTTAGTAGGAATGACTGGTGTGGTGCAGTTAGTAATTATCCTTGGGTGGGTAGATGCGTCTTTACGGTTATCTTAGTTTATCCTAAGTCTATCAAGCTGCTTAGTGTAGCCATTCATCCCCAGACATTACCGTAGGTCAAGTTTATGTCTTCTCTGGTTACTTTAATGATTGTACTGTTAAAGTTATAGGACTCACTCAGACTTATGTCTGACCCCGTTGTTTTTCCCAACCCTCAGGTCCTACGGTGGATCCTAGCAGTAGTGGAGCTTGATCGGATTGATGTTCCAGTCTTTAGGAGCTTGGATAGATGTAAAGCTCCAGTTACCCAGTTATCTTTTCTTTTGTCCTGGCTATTGTATGAGAGAGTGGGATTATGTACTTCTTTATTTTGATGGATATTGTACTTGACTTTTATTTTGGTTTTATGATGTAACCAGACATGTTTACTTCCGCTGTTATGAGATGATGTTTTAAATTTCAAGTACTATTTATATCTGTCTTGATGTAATTTTTCTGTTCTATATTCACTAAAATACTCCACCGATGCTATGGCATTCCCTTAGAGAGTGACTATAGCGGGCGTGGGGTGTTACAATTATAATATCAATGAGTTTTGATATAAAGATTATGTTGGATTCTCATAAGGGAAAAACCCGTTCCGTTATACGGCGTGGTCTTATGAGATATCATTTACTTGTTCAAACTATTTTAAACTGGTTTACTCACACCAGTCTCATGACTGACCCGGAGTTTTTTTTTGTTTTCCCTAAACTCTTAGGTGCCCAATTTTATACGGGCAGTCAAGCAGTCAGGATTTATAGATACTTGAAGAGCTGGAGCAGGAGGCTTCAGGATCATATAGCTATTGTTTATTTCCGCTGTGTTGTAAGTGTTGTACTTTGGAAATGATATGTATATTCAAGTACAGATTTATATTTCAAAGTTATGTTATATATTATATGTTATTCTTTCCGCTGTGAGGTTCGTGTTACTCTGATGTTGTGTTGTTCTTCTTCTATTCTAAGTTTTTGTCTTATCTATCCTCACTTTCTTCTTTATATTAGTTTTTCTGATCTCCAGTGTAATGTGGGTTGGACTTGTGTTATTCAGTCAGCTCAAATTGGACTAGAATTTCAGGACACTACAAAAATATTACCCAGTGTAAAAGCGTATGTCTTAAGGATATATATAAACATCTTTTTCAAATAAAAAATATTTATCTCATGTGTAATTCTTTCCCCAAAATTGGGTAATCTATGCTTTGATACTAAATGTAAAAACCCATCCAGAACGGGCCTAAATGATGACCCAGAAAAGGCTCATTGGAGCTTAGCTTTTGATGAGTCAATGGTTTCTATAAAAAATAAATTGCATAGAGCCAACTGTAACAAAATTAGAACTCACAACGGAATGGACAAAGTATAATAGTAAATAAGTTGTGCCATTTCATAAAACATAGTAATATCAAGGCACACCACAATCACAAAGTCACAAAAGTTGCGTCACAAATATAAATACATCAAATGTATCAAACTAAATGTCATACATAAAAGCAATCATAAAATAAGATAACTGCCATCGTTGCCATGTCCTCCATCATTAAGCTTGGACTTCGAGTCTATCCTACCTAACTTATATTGTTAAGAGGAGGAAGTTCTGAACAAGTTCTAATGAATAAAATCTTTAAGTTTAAACTCTTTTGCCTACACTTGGGAAGTATATAGACTACTAAAGATATGTTTAAGCGATAATAAATATGTATATGAACATATATATGAATATATTTTTTGATTATATATATATAGGAAAGAGGCGAACCCTCCAGCCACTTAAGACTAAATAAAATAAGCACATATTCTAAAGAATACCCAATGACGGACCTAGTTAATTAAGACCTCATTCCTCGAAGACATCGTAGATATATAATTTCTCTCAAGACAATATGAGAGATAATATGCAACCACTTAGTACTAGGAAGACTTTTTAAATACCCTACCAGTGGTGGGCCTAATGTAACAACCGAGTTGACAGTATAGGCATACTCCTAGCCACTTATTACTTCCAATAAATAGGCGACCCTTTATTGTGTGGAGGTGCTTAACTAACCTATCCCTAGGTAGACCTCACTAAAGTCACCTAGAGAAAGCAAACAACTTCTGGAGAATTGCCTAAATCAATCCGAGACTATTTAATATCTCAATTGAAAAAAAGTTAGAGAAAGAAAGACCCATGGATCACTTAGTACCTAATGATAGAAGGTCCTACGACTGCAACCCGCACTCCTAAGGATGAATCCATTAGGAGATGGGAGAGTCCAACCACTTAATACCCATAAAAGGTGGTTCGGCCACTTAAGACCTTTCACAAGGATGGACTATCATAAGTCATAACATTAAATGGCACATGACACTAGACGTCTCGCATTAACCTACACTGTAGTTGTTGGTAGTAGTTGGGTTGTCCAAATAGACTTCTAATATAAGAGGGGGTTAACCTTGCAACCTCATGTCATTGAATACAAAGTAAAGGCCATTAACACGCACAAGAAAACAAATTCATACAAATTCCTAGTGATGTCATTTAATTTGAATATGATAATTTAAAAAAATTAAAAAGTATTTAAATATGTAGACTATGCTATAATAATATCAATTGAAATAGTAACATGTTAAATAGGTACACGTGGAAAAACACATAAGTTGTGCGAAATGTTAACCTGTACACAGATTATGGATTTATAAGTTATTTTCCCTACAACTCTTATCATAACATAAATGATCTAAAAATAAGATTAACATATTAATAGGGCAATAATAATAACATACACTATATAATGACTTGTAATCTTAGGTCTTAAATTACTTCTGTAAACCAGAGGGACTTATTAAACAGCTTATGTATATTTTTATTTTAGTCCAATTTCACTTCCTTTCAATTTATGTAAACTTTACACGAAAATACGAATCTGGGTTTCAAGTAATTTATAACACTTAAATCCACAATTTTATGAATAAAACAGGGATCTAACAGCATAAGATTTACTATCGCTTAATCCATTATTTTCATATAAACCTTGGTTTTGATAAGTGGAGAAAGAAAGTAAAACATACTAGTTTTATTTAAGATTAAGAAATAAGAACAAAATCCTTTTAACTTACAGTTATAATCCAAAATCCATATAAGCAACATAGATTGACACTTCAGTTTTATTTAGTGATTTAAGGGAGATTTAGTTGGGTTTCCATTATCCCCAAATTTCTTAGGCATACATAATCGAAAATTTTAAAGTAAACAAGTAGAGATAAAAGGAAATCTATAAAGATCTAACTTACAGTCTTTGGAGAAGAAAGGTGTGCTCAACCCTAAGTGGAATCCTTCTTTGGATTGCTGCACACAAATTAAATCCAAATCCAAATCTCATTTCCTTATGTTTTCATCTGTATGAAATCAAGTAGGAAACATATACATCCAAAAAAATTAGATCCAAAACTAATAAAATAAAATAGAAGAAGGAGAAGAGAAGTAGGAGAAAACTAACATTTCCTAAATCTAGATATAAGAAAAGGTAATAAGGAAGGAACATAACTATAGGAGAATGCGAATTGTGAGTGGGTGTCTACGGTTCTATTCATAGAAGCTAGAGTGAATATAAACCATCATATTTCAATAGTAAAAATCTAAATCGTTCATAGCAGCAAATTTTAAAAGAAATAACCTAGAAAGCTCTACCCGCCACCCCCTTTCTTAACGAAGCAGTCAACCTCCCCTATATAAGGCAGTCGACCTAGTGGTTGTCCCTCATAGGGGTAAGGAGGTCGACACCATTCGAACACGAGGCACAATGAATTTATGTTCATGCATTTATACTTATAATTAGTTAATGACATTTTAATTACTCTTTAATGTCTTTTAACGTATCTCCTTCTTATAAATACATACATACATACATACATATATACATATATATATATGCGCACAAGTTTAAATTCTAATACTGAATATTCCTTACCCATTAATTGAAATTCAAATATTAGTAAGTTTAAATTCAAATTCAAATTTCCAAGTTTATTTACTTAAAATTCCAAAACATGATTATTTATAACTTTTCATACAACCTCTATTTTCAGCAATTTATATTTGAAAACGGATCAGAATCTCACCATGAATGCAATGGTATAATTTTCACAGTCAAAGTGGATAAGTATTAAATATACATATTTTGACCAATTATTATTATTATTATTTCAATATCCATTTTGGGTATATTTTATGGGGTGTCACATTCTTTTCCCCTTAAAAGAGATGTAACACCTCAGAATTTAACACACTACAACCACGTTAAAAGATAATAATTTGGGAATAACTTAATTAAATATTAAGAATTAAGTGAAATTGGCATTACCGTTGCGTTTATTTCGGAATTCTGGTTCAGATAGACCCTAAGTTCGCGTAAAACGGACAACATATGAAGAAGTTATGAGCATCAGAAGTTTGTATACACACAAGGGGTTTTTATATATAATTCAAATAAATTCAAACCGAGTAATCAACGCAGGAAATGGCACCCAGGGCTCAACTCACAATGGGTCGGGGTTGACCTATGGGTCGACCCACCCAGATGCGGGGAGAGTTTTGGAGTGCGAATTTGGATTGTTTTGTGGCTATACTCGTGCTGACTCAGCGCTACATATACAGTATGGATTAAAAACCTAGAATCTAAAGGCTGAGGTTGACTCTGTAACTTTATAAATATATGGCTTCCCCTATTCCCAATTCACCCAAATTCCTCATATCTTCTTCCTTTATGAAACTGCTTTGAAATAAAAATAAAAATGGGGAAATGTTGCTAGAGATTGGATCAAACAGAGACAACATCCCGGTTTGCATACATACAAGTTGGATTGGACTTGGAATTCTTACAACATAGTTTTATATAATTATCTTCACCAAGACTCACTGTGAATTTCCGTTATTTATAGATCTGATTTCTTAGCCCTTAAACGTGACAGTTAAATAAATCTTGTTAGGATCTACAGTGTTAGTAAAATAAATTTTATACCTATTTTCACTGTTAATCACTAATGCTGCTATGATTAATAATACACTTGCTTGTGATGTTGGATAATTAACAAATTATACTATGCCTGTGATGTTGGATAATTAACAAGTTATACATATGCCTGTGATGTTGGAAAATTAACAAGTTATATAAATCTATCTTCCTTTTTCCCATTTTCTATGTTTTATATTTATTTCCAGCCTTGCCTATATGCATATATGATTTGATTCTATTCTTCTTCCCCTATTTTCCCTTTTTATTTTACTCCAGGCCTAGGCCTTTAGAAGCCTAGGTTATACCCGCTTAGAGTGCGTATGTTTGGGGAAATAATGAATGATATAAAAGAAGAATTTAGGCATGTTATTTACTTGGAAATATTGACTATAATTTGGGAAAAGATAAATATACACATGTTTAGACTTGCTATGAACTGGTAAAAAGTGGTAATGTGTATATACTTGCGGTAAATGGGCATTATGAATAAACATGTAACTTGGGAATATATTTGATGAATAATATGCATAGAATTTATACATGCTATAATTTGAGGATAATTTGCATATAATTTATACATGTTGTAATATGATAACGCATACCCGCAGTCATTTAGAAATTTAAAATATGCATACTTGCTGTCATTTATAAATGTAAAATATGCATACCTGCTATCATTTAAAAATGTAATAATGCATACCTGTTGTCACTAAGAAATGTAAAATATGCAAACCAACTGTCATTTAGAAATATAAAATATGCACACCTGCTATCATTTAGAAATATAATTATGCATACCTGCTATCATTTAGAAATGTAGTTATGCATACCTGCTGACATTTGAAAATGTAAAATATGCATACCTGCCGTCGTTTAAAATTGTAAAATATGCATACCTGCAGTCATTTAGAAATATAAAATATGCATACCTAGTGTCATTCAGAAATGTAAAATATGCATATGATTGTACTTGCTGAAATTTAAAGATAATATGCATACATACTATAATTTGCATATATGTAATGAAAATGGATAATATGCATATATGTATAAATATTAGACTGGACTTGATGCAGACATTAAGTAAATAACATGCTATGAAAAGGTAAGTACAGATGTAGGCTAGTAACAGAATTACCATATTATACATGTACATATGGGCAGGTGCTTGTTTTGGGGAAGGGTTGTATGCAAAATAACATTTACAGAAAAAGTATAATATTACAACCACGCTTATTAATGAACCTATACCATCTAGGTTAAAACCTGATTATTAATAAGCTATGAGGTCCCTTGTTCTGCTATTGTATTGGGTTTTGGGGACTCTTAAATCCTAGTTTTGGGGGCAAAAGCTTAGGGGGTTTGGCTTGTGTCAATCTGCTGTTTGGAACCCATACCAGTCAGTATCCCTATTAGTATCTCTGTAGGGGCCTCGCTCTAGGTAAGGGCCAGGGCACGCTTTACTGATCTGATAATAAGAGGTTAAAGGTTTTTGGGGGTGTTAGGGGAGCGTTTCCGACGGAGTCATGAGCGTGCATGGATCCGGCTACGAGACCTAAGACGTCAAAACACCTAAGGATATTGTTGTGTTTTATAAGTTGTTGGATTAGGGAGTGATACACCCTACTATCGGGGCTGACACAGGGTATTCGGGTAATAGGGAGTCGGTTGCATAGGTAGTAATTAGGGTACACCTAATCCTGTTGTTATGTAATTAGCGTAACACCTAATCCTGTTATGTAATTAGGGTACGCTAATCCTGCTATTATGTAATTAACACCTAATCTTGTTCCTGCTGTTATGCAATTAGGGTAAAACCTAATCCTGTTATACTAGTATTGGTGCAGACATTACCTATTTAGGATATAAATGTGAAGCCTTACCTGATCATAAGTTTATACCTGTTATTCTTGTCCATCATGATATTATGTTTAGTTTAGTTTACCTTTCATGACACTGTACCTTTCTCATCTAGTCTTATTTACCTGTCTTGGCATTTCTAATTAATTCATATTTGTAAATCACTGGAACTTGCCATACTTTATGTTTGACCCTTTTCTTTCGCTTCTTTCTTCCCTTTCCCCCTAGGTCCTCAGATTGGAAGCACTCAATAGTAGCTAGGACTATCTATAGCAACTTAGACTTGGATTTCTTGAGATGTATCTTTCCAACTTTATTCCATCATGGCTTGTGGCAAGGATATGGTTTTGTTTATTGGCATTAAATTATTATTTTTTGAAATACAGATTTGAAGTACTTTGTAAGTGGTTGATGTAATTGGTTCTGAGAACTACGTTTTATTAATAAAGTTGAAATTTTTTTCACTGTTTATTTTATATCTAGTCTGTAATTTTTTTTACTGTTATCTGTTGCGCTTCACGGAACTTAATGCTTTCTCTTATGAGTGACATTAACGGAGATGGAGTGTCACATTTGGTATCAGAGCTGAAGGTTACAAGATCGAGGGGGAAGTTTTGAAAATTTGTTTTTAAAATCAAAGTATTTTCAAATAAAAACCAATTTTTGAAAAATAATCCCCTCAATCCATATTCGATATTCTTTTGACCTCCTTTTTTATCCTTGTTTCTCTCTTCTTCTGAATATTTGGGGCACCCAACATTTCGAAGAGTGGACTCATCGCGGCATGGTTCCGTAGACATGATAAAACAACGACACATGCCGAAGGGCAAGGAAGTGCCCAATCTCCATCAGTAGCCACGGTAGTGCCACCAGCAGCTAATTTTCTCTAAGCTTCATAATGATTTATATGCGATGGAGGCGACTTTCGAGAGACTTGTTAACATGCTGCACGAGGTTGACAAGGAGGAGAATAAGGGAGTTAAAGCTGAGGAGACTCAAGCTAAGGGCGAAAAACATAAATAGTGGCCCAAGAAAGGAAAACAACAAAAGAAAGGTGGTAAGCCTACCAAGGCTCAGATCATGAAGGATATCAAGTGTCATGGTTGTGGAGTTATAGGTCATTTTGTAAAGGACTGCAAAAAGACAAAGGGAGCTTGCTTTAATTGTAAAAAGATGGGACACATCACAAAGAAATAAACAAGCAAGCAAGGAAAAAAGGTAGGAACTTCTGGACAAGTACATGCCGTAGAGGCAAGTGGACCTGATCAAGGTAGGAAAATCATGGTTAAAGGCTTGATTTTCCCTTTTTGACTGTCCTGTTCGAACCTGTTCGATTCTGGCGCTTCACACTCATTTATATCCAGTTATTTAGTAATAGTCTACACCTTAATACTAGTATAGTTGAAACACCCCACCTCCGTTAGGGTCACTCTCAAAGGGAATGCCCTAATTTTGGTGGAGGTTTATAAGTACAAGTCACAGATATACAAGACAGATATAAGAACACATATTTGTAAACAGCGGAAGAACAACAAACTTTTATTTCATAAAGTCAAATACGTATTACAACAACATCCTTTCCAAAAACATAACATAACACTTTCATAATCTGTCTTGAGTACATGATTTAAAGAAGCATAAATAAAACATAGAGAAACTGCAAAAGCCCCCATAGTGATTGTCCAAAGCCATAGTTCAAAACAGGAAAGTCCAAGCAATACATTTCTCTTCTTCAAGCTGGATGCTAAGGTTGGTCAAGCTGCTGTGTTCCCTCCCTGAGGACCTGGGGGGGAAACGGAAGAAAGAAGACGAAAGGAAAATAGAGTCAGACATAAAGCCTGAGTAAGTCTAGTACTACTTTGTCTATGAATAAAGAACTGGGTATGAAAAGTATAAACAGGAAGTGGGCATGCATTATAACTTGGTTAAGTTGTCTAGGGTCGAATATACTATCGTACCCCATGTTAATCTCTGAACCCATATAAACTAGTTTCCCACTGGCACCCCATGCTCAGGGTGATGTGATCCATTCAATAATGATCGGCTCCTACTCGCATAGTTCCATGTGTCTTACGGCCCCCGATGTCTGTAGTTACCTATGCTGGTCCCACCATGGGGTGTATCAATTCCCATAGTGGCAACCCGACACAACCTTTGAGTGCACAGGTATGCTACTGGTGTCCAGTGCCTTATTTTTCTGCTCCGGAGTGTGTGCACGCCCGCACTCTGTTAGAACCTACACTGCTACACCACCGCCGTCGATTTGACCTCTTACAATCAGCCCAGTAAGCGTGCCCCACCCTGCCTAGTTTCAGGGTATCCTGATACACCTTTTTGGGTTACTGCTGAAAAGGGTCCCCCGTTACTAGGTTTTCTATCTCTAGCCAACATGCTAAGTTGGTTAAGTGTTTCCTAACCTAACCCCACCAGTCCGTTTAGTTTAGCATGTTCCATTTTGATTAAGTCTTTAGTTCACTTAATCCTAACAATCCTGACTCAGCCTTAATTGTCTTATTAAGGCCCTGACCTCTCACATTAGACAGGTATTGTTATGGCTGCTTGTTGCCGGTTGGTTCCGGGCAGTCTTACGCCACAACTCAGTCTAACCTCGGGTCCTTGCTGGGCTCCATGTTTAACCTCCCACATTGGATAGGTGTTGTTGTGACTACTGGACAGCCGGGCGGTTCCGGGCAGGTTTACATCACAACTCAATCCAACCTCGGGTTAAACACATCGTATTTTCTACATTTACATATCTTGTCATTCTTCTTTAATTATATGTAAATATTTGCGGCCCATTATTAAGTTAATGGTGTAAAGGTTACACCAATCATGGGCCCAACCCATACTTGAACTTGGGCCCTTCTATTTTATATTTTCATTCATTAGTAATTTTAACCCAACGTTATTTTCCCCCGTTTTACACGTCCGTTTATGTATATTGGGATTAGCCTTTTAAAGCCCAATTTAGCCATGCGAAAAGGGGAGGCTTATGGCGTATACACAAAGAGGGGAAAGTGAGCGCATGAACTTGCAATACGACGTTGGAAATACAAAATAAAAATTGGTGTACTTGCATAGTGGTACCATAGGTGACATGAATCAAAGCATGTGAACTTGCATAGGTTTAACTACAACATGAACCTATATTCTCATTTAGGCATAATGTCAAACATAAGCATGGCATATATACTTTTAGCATAAACATGGCATAATGTCAAGCATAAGCATGGCATATATACTTTTAGCATAAACATGGCATAATGTCAAGCATAAGCATGGCATATATACTTTTAGCATAAACATGGCATAAACATAAACAAGTCATGTTCATAAGGTTTCTACATGTTTACAAAGGGAATACTTTGTTACTAACACAAAAGCATAGTTCAACTTAATCATGTTTTAAGTCTAATCACATAACCACGGTATAAAAATACTTATGCATAAATATTCCTAATCATGGTGTTTGCTTTAAACTTGCAAAAAGGGATTTTTGAGTCTAACCTAGCCATGTCTCACATATGTCATCATATAATTCTTTTAAACAAGATAGACTTAATCATAGATTCAATTATGCCAAATATCATTCATAGCCTAGCCATATTCATAAGCATGACTTAATACATGGATTATGGTGTCAAAATTCCAACATAGTTTCATATGAACTATAACAACCAAACTTGTCTCAATTGCTTGCAAAACGATTTATGCACAAAATAAACATCATGACAACATAATAACAAAGCCCCAAACTTGCATAAATTTCACTCAACTACATACATGTAGCTTCAACATAGATTACATAATTTGCGCAATATTCCAAACGTATATTTGCATAGAACTACCGCATGTAGTTCTTTATAATGAATAACATAATTTTGCACAAACATGAATTACTTCCATTGCCACAATTCAAGCATACACATCAACACAGTTGTTTATTTATACCAAAGTAATACTCTACTTACAATGGTTGCGGCGAATTCTCTAATTAAGAGACACGATTCCTTTGTTGAATTGATTAGCTTTAGGTTGCTTGAATTGCTTTAGGCTTTAGAACTTTCTCCCTAATCCTCTCTCTAGTTGGCGGCTACTCTTTGTCGTTCCTCAGCAACATGGCGGCTATGTTCTTAATTTGAATGAATAGATTAGGGTTTAGTCTAGGGTTGTTTATATAGAGGTTAGGAATTGATTAGGACCATTGATGTTGCTAGGTTAGATCATAGCCATTCATTAGATAGAGAGACCAATAAAAACCCGCCACCTAGCCCTAATGACAAAGCAGACCACAGAAATTCGACCACACACCGACCTGGCCAGCCAGGTTGACTGGGCTCGACCAGGTCGATACCCCTGTCGACAGGGCTGTCGACAGCCCTGTCGACATGGGTAGCCCAGGTCGACAGCCCAGTTGACCTGGGTGGCCCAGGCGGGTGTTCTTCCACCGTGGCCCAATGGGCCCCACTTCGGAATATTTAATTATTTAATTCTGTTTGAATTTTAAATTTAATTCAAAACTTCCGAAGGCCATATCTTCTTCATACGGACTCCGTTTTTCGAAAACTCGGACTCTATTTCGCGTATTTTTTCGAGACGAACGCAATGGCGTATCCCGTTTCCCTTAGTTCTTTGATTTCAGATTAATTATACTTTAATATGTTAATTTCACAGTTATAGAATTTTCGGGGTGTTACATTCTCCCCCACTTAAAAAGGATTTCGTCCCCGAAATCTTCAAGTTAGGAGGAATGTATATCCTAACATCCAATCATCCATCTACTCATCCATCAAACACGAGCATCCATTGTCCTTAAAAGACTTCTAATGCTTCATGATCATATGCAAAGTGTGTGTGTACATGTACTTATCTAATGCAAAATCAGGCGGTCTACTGATTCAGTTGACCTCCTTAATGCGAATTATGTAAGTGCCATGAATCCATTATGTATGCAAATTTTCCTATTCTTGATTCTACATGAGTGCACAATCATTCATTACAAATGCAACATCCATATGACAACACATTAAAGTTCAACCATATACGAATGCAAACATATATGCATATGCAATATGAAGTGACTGAGCCGATCTAAAACCTAGATTGTGTGTGTATATGCAACCACGAGCAACCACTAGCAATCACTTGCAACCACTTGCAACCATTCATACATAACATGTTTCAACTACATGTTTCCATCCAAAGGATTCTACCTAAAAGATAAGGTCTAGGAAATATACCTAAAAGATAGATAAAAGCGCAACTTAAGGAAAATGAAAGATCAAGGATGTACCCTCGAACAGAAAAGGGTAGGCAGTACGGATTCTAGCTTCAGTTTCCCAAGTCGCGTCTCCCTCGGCGTCGCTCCACTGGACTTTGACGAGCTTGACTTCGCGGTTGCGTAGCTTCTTCACTTCCGTTCCTAAGATGCGGGTTGGAACTCTCCTTATGGTTGCTTCGCGCTCCACTTCGGCCTCTTCGAGGATATTTGGCTCTACCACTTCAGCAGACTCATGTAGACATTTTCGGAGATGTGAAACGTGAAAAAACGTTGTGGACTCCAGCCAACTTCTCGGGTAGCTCTAATCTATAGGCCATTTTCCCAATTTTCTCGATAATAGGGAATGGCCCTACGAATCTTGGCGCTAGCTTTCCTGTGGTTCCAAAACGAACAACGTTTCTTAGCGGTGATACCTTGAGAAAAACTCTGTCTCCAACCTCAAATTCAAGGTCGGTCCTCCTCTTGTCGGCATAGGACTTTTGTCTGTCTTGGGCCGTCTTCATCCTTCTTCGTATTAAGTCTACTTTCTCTGAAGTCTCTCGGATCATATCTGGTCCAAGTATAAGCTTATCAGTAGACTCCCACCAACAAGTGGGCGATCGGCATGGTCTTCCATATAAAGCTTCGAAGGGCGCCATTCCTATGGTTGCTTGATAGCTGTTGTTGTAGGCAAATTCCACCAAAGGAAGGTGGTCTTCCCATGTCCCTCTGAAGTCAAGGACGCATAGCCTTAAGAGGTCTTCCAAAACTCTGTTCACTCTCTCCGTTTGGCCGTCGGTTTGGGGATGATAGGCTGTGCTCAAGCATAACTGCGTTCCTACTGCTTCTTGCAGACTCCGCCAAAATTCGCTGGTGAAGATGGGGTCTCGGTCACTAACAATGCTAAATGGTATTCCATGGAGTCGAACGATTTCCTTAAGGTAAAGTGATGCTAGGGATGAGGCAGTTCTTTTACTTTTGACAGGTAAAAAGTGGGCGCTTTTAGTAAGCCTATCCACTATTACCCAAATGCTAGTGTTGCCTCTCCTAGACCTAGGCAGCCCATCGATGAAGTCCATTGAGATGCTATCCCACTTCCATTGCGGGACCTCCAGAGGATGTAGTAGTCCGCCAGGCTTTTTCTGTTCCGCCTTAACCTGTTGGCACACCATACATTTAGAAACGAATTCTGCCACGTCCTTTTTCATGCCATTCCAAAAGAAAGTCCTTTTTATGTCTTTGTACATTTTATCCCCGCCTGGGTGTATCGTCATCTAGGAGTGATGTGCTTCCTCGAGAACCTTCTTTATTAAATCGTTTGTCTGTGGGACGCATAGTCTTCCGTCTCGCCTTAGCAAACCCTTATCGTCGATGGAGTATCTGTTGAGGTGACTTGAAGTCTCACCCCTAATTAGCTTATCAATTATTTCCACAAGCTGAGGGTCTTCGCGTTGTGCTGCCCCAACTGAATCTACTAAAGTTGGGCGCACTTCGAGTGATGCTACCAAACCTGGTACGAAATCGGAGGAGGGCCTAAAGTCGAAACTGGCTATAAACTCTAGGCTTTGTCTTTCAACAAACAACGGGCTTAGGGTCAATTTCTTTCGGCTCAACGCGTCTGCCACTACGTTGCCTTTGCCCGGAGTGTAGGAGATTTCGAAATCGTATGAGGCAAGAAACTCCATCCATCTTTGTTGCCTCAAGTTAAGATCCTTCTACGAGAAAAGATATTTCAACGATTTATGGTCAGTGTAAAGTTCGAACTTCTCACCTAGGAGATAGTGTCGCCAAGACTTGAGTGCAAAGACGATGGCGGCTAACTCGAGATCGTGGGTTGGGTAGTTCTTTTCGTGCACCTTCAACTGCCTCCCGCCATAAGCTACTACCCTTCCTTCTTGCATTAAGACGGCGCCTAGCCCTGTCCCACATGCGTCCGTATAAACAGTGAACATCTTGCTCCCATCCGGCAGCGTCAAAACTGGGGCTGTTGTGAGAGCCCTTTTCAGTCGTTGGAAAGCAAATTCGCAATCCAAATCCCAAATGAACACTAGATTCTTCTTAGTCAATTTCGTGAGCGGAGCTGAGATTTTCGCAAAATCCCTTATAAACTTTCGATAGAAACCTGCTAGTCCTAGAAAGCTTCGGACCTCAGTTGCATTCCTTGGTGTCTTCCAATCTTGTACCGCCACTACCTTAGCAGGGTCCACCGCTAACCCTTGTTTGGATACTATGTGCCCAAGGAACCTCACCTCTTCTCTCCAAAAGTGGCATTTGGAGAATTTGGCTTTTAATTGATGGACTCGCAAAGTTTCCATGATTGCCCTTAAGTGTTGAGCATGTTCCTCTTCACTCTTTGAGAAGATAAGGATATCATCTACGAAGACCACTACGAATTTGTTGAGGAAATCTCTAAATACCCTACTCATCAGGTCCACGAAGTAAGCAGGTGCATTTGTCAAGCCGAAAGGCATGACAAGCCATTCAAAGAAGCCGTCTGGGGTTCTGAACGCCGTTTTATCGATGCTATCTTCAGCCACCCTTAGCTGATGAAAACCGGTCGCTAAATCGAGTTGGGAGAAAACAGACGCTCCTACAAGCTGGTCAAACAAATCGTCAATTCTAGGGAGAGGGTGCCTATTCTTTTTCGTTAGCTTGTTGAGCTCCCTATAGTCAACACATAGACGGAGTGAACCATCCGCCTTTGTAGCGAACACCACTGGAGCGCCCCATTCTGAAATGCTCCTCCTAATGAACCCCTTTTCTAGAAGCTCTTTAATCTGTTTACTGAGCTCTTTCCTTTCTCGTGGAGCCATATGTCTAACGGGCAACGCAACGGGCTTTGCATTATCTACAAGATATATGCGGAAGTCTATTTCCCGCTTCGGAGGCAAGCCCTTCACCTCTTCGAAGACATCCGGATATTCCCGGACCACTCTAACTGATTGCAAGTTTTCAACAGAGGCATCTAGCGATTCAAGATAACTAAGCATAACCACATACGAGGGATTACAAGAAATTTCCAAAGTATTACTGAGCTGGGTTAGGAGCCTAACAACCCTTTTCTCACAATCAAGGATGGCCCCATTACTGGATAGCCAATCCATACCCAAAATCAAACCATACCCCGAAAAGCCCAAAACAAAGGCACTACATTGAAATTCTACGCTTAGGATAGAAATTTTCAATCCCACACAGATCATAGACAAATGAGCTGGGCCCCCAATTGGGTTTGAAACAATTAAGGGGTCCTCTACCATACTAGTTTCTAGGTGCAGAGATTCTACTAAAGCAGACGAGATAAAGGAGTGTGATGCACCAGAATCAAATAAAGTGCGAACGGGGTGATCATAAAGATAAACTACACTTTCTACAGAAGTATTTATACCTCGTTGTTGCAGAGGTGGCGCTTCTAGCACATGAACCTGTGCCCCTGGGGTGGATCCAGCCCCTGTCCTCGTTTCTTTGGGCAGTCCTTAGCCCTGTGGCCTGTCTCACCGCAAGAAAAGCACCCACCATTTTCCTTGGCCTTCTTTTTCCGGCAGTCCTTTACTAAGTGCCCCACTTTGCCACAGAAATTGCACTTCCTCTTCTCTTTGTTGCCTTTTCCGCCTTTCTTAAAGTCCGCATTCTTAGGCTGCAAACCCTCTTTCTTCCCTTGAGAGCTTTCTGCCTTTGTCTCCTTCTTGCCCTTATCCTCTTCATTCAGCAATGCCATTTGCACCAATCTTTCATACGTGGCTCCCATGGGTATATGGGTCATGGCCAAGCTGTGTAATGGCTCATTCAACCCTTTGACGAAACGGAGAGCCTTCTTGTGCGGGGTGTTGACTAGGTCAAGCCCAAACCTAGCCAGCTCATCGACCTGATTCACATACTCTCTGACTGTCTTGTCCCCTTGCTTAAGAAATAAGAATTTTTCCAACTGCAAACTTCTTTCCGCATCTGAGAGAAATTTAGTCTCAAACCTTGCCCTAAAGTCCTCCCATGTCTCCACTGGTCTTTCAGCATTAGTGACTTCCTACCAGTAGGAAGCCTCGCCCTTCAATAGCCATACCTCCAGTTGTACTTTTTGTCTATCTTCTACCTCAAAGATGATGAATAGGTCCTCCGTTTCTTTCAGCCAATTTCTGGCTGCCACGAAGGACTCAGTTCCATGGAAATCCCTTCCTCCCATAGCTTTAAAATCTTTACATATCTTAGCGAAAGTGTTTCCCCGAGGAGGAGGTGGAGGAAAAGGTGCTGCTGCAGCTGGATGATTTCCTTCTGCTGGGGGAGGAGGAACGGTAGGACCTGGCTGAGTGGCCCTTGCTTCTAAGAACCGTCTAAACCAACCTGGTATTGGCACCCCTTCTGGCAAGTTAAGATCTTGGGACATGCTGAAACAAAAAGGATAGATTCAAAACGAAGGATAAGAGATAGTTCCTATGGCTTTGGGGAGTGGACTTTGCCCTTTTTTTTTTAAATAAAATAATATTTTTCTTTTAAAAATGCTTCTTTAAATTTCCTTTTTGAAAATAATTTTTCAAAACTTTTTATCTTATCTGGTAAACCTGTGCTCTGATACCAAGTGAAACACCCCACCTCCGTTAGGGTCACTCTCAAAGGGAATGCCCTAATTTTGGTGGAGGTTTATAAGTACAAGTCACAGATATACAAGACAGATATAAGAACACATATTTGTAAACAGCGGAAGAACAACAAACTTTTATTTCATAAAGTCAAATACGTGTTACAACAACATCCTTTCCAAAAACATAACATAACACTTTCATAATCTGTCTTGAGTACATGATTTAAAGAAGCATAAATAAAACATAGAGAAACTGCAAAAGCCCCCATAGTGATTGTCCAAAGCCATAGTTCAAAACAGGAAAGTCCAAGCAATACATTTCTCTTCTTCAAGCTGGATGCTAAGGTTGGTCAAGCTGCTGTGTTCCCTCCCTGAGGACCTGGGGGGGGGGGGAAACGGAAGAAAGAAGACGAAAGGAAAATAGAGTCAGACATAAAGCCTGAGTAAGTCTAGTACTACTTTGTCTATGAATAAAGAACTGGGTATGAAAAGTATAAACAGGAAGTGGGCATGCATTATAACTTGGTTAAGTTGTCTAGGGTCGAATATACTATCGTACCCCATGTTAATCTCTGAACCCATATAAACTAGTTTCCCACTGGCACCCCATGCTCAGGGTGATGTGATCCATTCAATAATGATCGGCTCCTACTCGCATAGTTCCATGTGTCTTACGGCCCCCGATGTCTGTAGTTACCTATGCTGGTCCCACCATGGGGTGTATCAATTCCCATAGTGGCAACCCGACACAACCTTTGAGTGCACAGGTATGCTACTGGTGTCCAGTGCCTTATTTTTCTGCTCCGGAGTTTGTGCACGCCCGCACTCCGTTAGAACCTACACTGCTACACCACCGCCGTCGATTTGACCTCTTACAATCAGCCCAGTAAGCGTGCCCCACCCTGCCTAGTTTCAGGGTATCCTGATACACCTTTTTGGGTTACTGCTGAAAAGGGTCCCCCGTTACTAGGTTTTCTATCTCTAGCCAACATGCTAAGTTGGTTAAGTGTTTCCTAACCTAACCCCACCAGTCCGTTTAGTTTAGCATGTTCCATTTTGATTAAGTCTTTAGTTCACTTAATCCTAACAATCCTGACTCAGCCTTAATTGTCTTATTAAGGCCCTGACCTCTCACATTAGACAGGTATTGTTGTGGCTGCCTGTTGCCGGTTGGTTCCGGGCAGTCTTACGCCACAACTCAGTCTAACCTCGGGTCCTTGCTGGGCTCCATGTTTAACCTCCCACATTGGATAGGTGTTGTTGTGACTACTGGACAGCCGGGCGGTTCCGGGCAGGTTTACATCACAACTCAATCCAACCTCGGGTTAAACACATCGTATTTTCTACATTTACATATCTTGTCATTCTTCTTTAATTATATGTAAATATTTGCGGCCCATTATTAAGTTAATGGTGTAAAGGTTACACCAATCATGGGCCCAACCCATACTTGAACTTGGGCCCTTCTATTTTATATTTTCATTCATTAGTAATTTTAACCCAACGTTATTTTCCCCCGTTTTACACGTCCGTTTATGTATATTGGGCTTAGCCTTTTAAAGCCCAATTTAGCCATGCGAAAAGGGGAGGCTTATGGCGTATACACAAAGAGGGGAAAGTGAGCGCATGAACTTGCAATACGACGTTGGAAATACAAAATAGAAATTGGTGTACTTGCATAGTGGTACCATAGGTGACATGAATCAAAGCATGTGAACTTGCATAGGTTTAACTACAACATGAACCTATATTCTCATTTAGGCATAATGTCAAACATAAGCATGGCATATATACTTTTAGCATAAACATGGCATAATGTCAAGCATAAGCATGGCATATATACTTTTAGCATAAACATGGCATAATGTCAAGCATAAGCATGGCATATATACTTTTAGCATAAACATGGCATAAACATAAACAAGTCATGTTCATAAGGTTTCTACATGTTTACAAAGGAAATACTTTGTTACTAACACAAAAGCATAGTTCAACTTAATCATGTTTTAAGTCTAATCACATAACCACGGTATAAAAATACTTATGCATAAATATTCCTAATCATGGTGTTTGCTTTAAACTTGCAAAAAGGGATTTTTGAGTCTAACCTAGCCATGTCTCACATATGTCATCATATAATTCTTTTAAACAAGATAGACTTAATCATAGATTCAATTATGCCAAATATCATTCATAGCCTAGCCATATTCATAAGCATGACTTAATACATGGATTATGGTGTCAAAATTCCAACATAGTTTCATATGAACTATAACAACCAAACTTGTCTCAATTGCTTGCAAAACGATTTATGCACAAAATATACATCATGACAACATAATAACAAAGCCCCAAACTTGCATAAATTTCACTCAACTACATACATGTAGTTTCAACATAGATTACATAATTTGCGCAATATTCCAAACGTATATTTGCATAGAACTACCGCATGTAGTTCTTTATAATGAATAACATAATTTTGCACAAACATGAATTACTTCCATTGCCACAATTCAAGCATACACATCAACACAGTTGTTTATTTATACCAAAGTAATACTCTACTTACAATGGTTGCGGCGAATTCTCTAATTAAGAGACACGATTCCTTTGTTGAATTGATTAGCTTTAGGTTGCTTGAATTTCTTTAGGCTTTAGAACTTTCTCCCTAATCCTCTCTCTAGTTGGCGGCTACTCTTTGTCGTTCCTCAGCAACATGGCGGCTATGTTCTTAATTTGAATGAATAGATTAGGGTTTAGTCTAGGGTTGTTTATATAGAGGTTAGGAATTGATTAGGACCATTGATGTTGCTAGGTTAGATCATAGCCATTCATTAGATAGAGAGACCAATAAAAACCCGCCACCTAGCCCTAATGACAAAGCAGACCACAGAAATTCGACCACACACCGACCTGGCCAGCCAGGTTGACTGGGCTCGACCAGGTCGATACCCCTGTCGACAGGGCTGTCGACAGCCCTGTCGACATGGGTAGCCCAGGTCGACAGCCCAGTCGACCTGGGTGGCCCAGGCGGGTGTTCTTCCACCGTGGCCCAATGGGCCCCACTTCGGAATATTTAATTATTTAATTCTGTTTGAATTTTAAATTTAATTCAAAACTTCCGAAGGGCATATCTTCTTCATACGGACTCCGTTTTTCGAAAACTCGGACTCTATTTCGCGTATTTTTCCGAGACGAACGCAATGGCGTATCCCGTTTCCCTTAGTTCTTTGATTTCAGATTAATTATACTTTAATTTGTTAATTTCACAGTTATAGAATTTTCGGGGTGTTACAATAGTCTTTGAAATTGTGTGGTCTCAAACCCTATAAGAGGATCGACTCATTTGTCCATAATGTGTAGGGTTTGAGAATTTCTATCTTGGGCATCATATTTGAACGTGACGCGTACATGTTGGACTTTATGGGATATGGTTTGATTCTAGGCATGTATTGGCTAGCCATGTATGGTGCCATCCTTAATTGCAAAAAGAGAGTGGTTAGACTTCTTTCTTGCCATGGTAGGACTCTCGAAATTTCCTGCAACCCATGAGGGTCGGTAATGCTTAGTTTTCTAGAATCACTTGATACTTCTATTGACAACTTGTGTTCCGTGCCCACAGTTAAATACTATCAGGATATGTTTGAGGAAGTTAAGGGACTACCTCTAATGCGTGAGATAGACTTCCGGATTTACTTGGTAGAGAACGCGAAGCCAGTTGCTCTACCATTGCGCCACATGGATCCTAGGGAAAGGAAGGAGTTAAGCGAGCAAGTAGGGGAGCTAATCGAGAAGAGAATTGCTAAAGACAGTGCTTGGGGAAGCTCACCATTCTCGGATGACTATTGTAACACCTCATAACAATACTAAAGAGGATAAACTAAGGAATAATTATATTAATATTCAGAATTTAGGGAAAGGACTATGCCATTATGTCCGTCTCGAAATTCTGGTCAAGATAGACATTTGGTTTTCATAAAACGGATACCGTATGAAGAAGTTATGAAGGTTTGAAGTTTGTACATGCACAATAATATATATATATATATATATATATATATATATATAGGTCCAGAAATCAAATTTAAGCTCAAAATCGTACAAATCGCATAAGTTCGAGTGAGTGGGAATTCTCCCGCCCAAGGGAGTCGACCCCTTAAGGAGGGTGTCGACCCCTAGGTCGACCCCTCAAGGGGGTGTCAACCCATGGGTCGACCCCCTAAGGGGTGGGTCGACCCCCATAGGCTGACATGGCAGATCGGTTCTGGGGGCTGGCAGCTATATATACAGCTTCATTTCTCTAGTTTTCTCACACTAAAATCAATGGAGGTCTGAATGCTATTGGTGCCTGGGCTAAATCAAATCTTTTTCTTCTTTTGTAATCAAGTTTAGAGATTCAAGTGTAGATCTGTGATTCAACCTTTGTTATTCTTCTTCTATCTTTCTAGATCCATACGCTGTGAGTTTAAGTTACCTTTAGATTTAAATAATCAAAAGTAAAACATGATATGGCTGTAATTTGGATATATCCCTGTGACTGAATCATACAAGATCGATTGTAATTTGTGAATACATGATATTCTGAATTAACTATGACTTGGATCTTAACCTTTATTATGTCAGATCTGTAATAATTTATGAACCTATGATATTTTGACATATCTATGACTTGGATCCTAACCTTTATCATGTCAGACCTACCTTTGATTTTAGATCTAATTTGCTATTTAAATCGCCATGTACCTATCATTTTTGTGCTTAAATTGGATCAATTATTAGTGGACATCTAAATTATTATTTAGATCTTATCATGCCTATTATGACATCCCTGCTATGTTATAAACAGTTCTATTATCTTATGTTCACTAGATCTGTTCTCATATGCCTATCTTATCACTATGCCACTATATGTTTATGACAATTTTGTTAGTAAAATCATCTCTGTCATCTTTCCTTTATTTTTCCCTTTTATTTTATACAGCCAGGCTACTTTCGAGCCAAGGCATGCCGCTGAAACATGTGAACACGTTAAATGGAGAACGAGGAAAAACATTGAAATTGGGCAGAACTTGTGAAAAAGGGGATTTTGGCACAACTTGAATAATGTTTATGAATATGAATTTAGGGCATATAATTCATTATGAACATAATTAGGGAAAAGGGGCATGAAACCTATAATGACATAGGTAAAAATTGGTTAATAATGAAATGACTAGAGTTAAAGTAATTAGAAACTGTAACTGCACCTAAACACGAGGCTAGATTACACTTGTGCTGGAAGCTTCCTGGAACCGGTCGGCATATCAGCGACCACAAGTGGCGAATCTAATGTGAGGGGCCTAGGTGCACAAATACAAGATGTGCTATGACACGAGGTTAAACCCAACTTGTGGAAGAAGGCTGCCCAGAGCCGCCCGGCATAACCAGCATCTGCAAGTTGTAGGTTTAATGTGGGAGGTCTAAAATATTATAACCATAAATGAACGCGGTAATGAATTGGAATACTTAACCTAATTGAATCCATAGGGATTTTATGAACATGAATCTGAATAGAGCTTAAGTAAACTTGTTTGAATAGTGGGTGGGTTAAGTGAATCTGAGGGGTGGGTAATATATATATATATATATATATATATATATATATATATATATATATATATATAAGCCCACAACATAACCTGAGGAAATCCTAGTGGGGATACAAGACAAGGAGGAGAGCTTGTATCATCTTGTGTGTGGGACCCACTTTAGTCAGTAACCCATATAACGGTATCGAACGAGGGCTCCGCCCAAGGTGGGAGTCGGGGCATGCTTACTGGGCTGATTATAAGAGATCCAAACGAGGAGGACGGTGTGGGCGCCGCAAACCGACCGGGGACATGTCCATGCATGGGCCGGGCAGAAGGGGATAAGATGACTATGACACCAGTAGATATGGTTGTACACAAGGGTTTCCACTTTAAGAAGTGATACCTCCTATTGTGGGGCCAGCACAGGGTATCTATGGAGTTGGGAGCCGATCGATTAGGGTAGTAGTTAGGGTATATCTAGGCTCTGGTAAAGATTAGGACCTTGTTAGGATTGGGCTGCCTGTGGACTATATGGGGTTAAAACCTCTCACCAGAAGTACGCCTAAGTCTACCATCTTATAGTTGTTGGGATCATCTCATTCTGGTTATACTAGTATTAGTGCAGAGAATAAGAGTAATCGTTAGAGAAGCATATACACTCTATCATGTTTACCTTGTCATACCTGCCTTTATGTTGTTATCTTTCTTATCCACTTCATATGCCTGTCATGCTACTTTTACTTATTAACTTGATAAAAGTAACTGGACTCGCCATATTTTATGTCTGACCCTTTTTGTTTCCTCTTCTTTCTTCCATTCCCCTCCTTCTCCCTTTCCCCTCAGGTTTTCAGGGTGGGAACACTCAAGCTTGACAGGAGTCTGCTATCATTTTGTTGGAGCTGCCTAGATGTATTGCTCAAGCTCCTATCTTTGCTACTATGGCTATGCTTTTATTTGGGGATTTTTCTTCTTTTATTTTGTACTTTGATGTTTAAAAGCAAGACAGAAGTTTTTATGATGTATTGGTTTTTATGTAATGCAGACATATGATGTTTTAAACCACGATGCTTTATGATTAATAAAGTTAGTTTTTATTCCACTGTTGTTTTTATATCTGTCTTGTACTGTATCTATTTCTGTTTACCTTTAACGCTTCATGAAACTTAATGCATTCTCTTAATGAGTGACATTAACAGACGTGGGGTATCACACTTGGTATCAGAGTTGAAGGTTACCAGATTAGATAAAAGTTTTTGAAAATTATTTTCAAAAAGGTTTTAAAAGAAAGCATTTCAAAAAGAAAAGTTTATTTTGAAAAACCTATTCCCCAAAAGTCGTATGTACTATCTTTCGATCCTTTATCTTAATCTCTTTTCTTTTCAGCTTGTCTGGGGAACCTAATATTCCAGAGGGTGTTACGATACCAGGCTGGTTCTGTAGGTATGTAGAGGCCACGGCGCCTGCCGGTGGTCAAGCTAACGTTCCTCCCCTAGCTGCTCCCCTCATTCCTCCTCCTCCAAGAGCAGATAATTTCACTAAGATCTGCAAAGATTTCTAAGCCATAGGAGGGAAACCATTCCGTTGAACAGAAACATTCATAGAGGCAAGGAATTGGCACAAGGAGACCGAGGACTTGATTGGAATTTTCGAAGTAGAAGATCAAAGGAAGATTCAGTTAGCTGTCTGGCTACTGAAAGATGAAGGTTCATTCTAGTGGGAAGTTACCTAAGCTGCACTCCCGGTGGAGACATTGGATGATTTTAGAATGAGGTTTGAAATGAAGTTTCTTTCTCAAGCTGAGAAACGCATGCAAATGGAGAGGTACTTAGCACTCAAACAAGGAAACATGACTATTAAAGAATATGTGAACAAATTCAACTAGCTAGCAAGATTTGGATTGGAACTAGTAGATACTCCACATAAGAAAACTTTGTGGTTTGCTAAAGGGATGAATGAACCCCTTCATGGGTTAGCTATATCTCAAATTCCAATAGGAGCAACTCTTGAAAGGCTTGTTGACATGGCCTTGATGCATGAGGAAGACAAAGGAGAAAAGAAGGGAGTTAAGGCTGAGGAAGCAACACAAAACAAGAAGGTATGGCCCAAGAAAGGATGACAACAACAACAAAAGAAAGGGGGAAAGGTATGACAAGGTTAAGGATAAGAAGAAGTGTCACAGTTGTGGAAAAGAGGGTCATTTGGTCAAGGAATGCAAGAAAAGGAAGAATACTTGCTACAGTTGTGGAGTGTCAGACACTTCGCTAGGGAGTACCCAAAGAAACAAGGACAAGGTCAAAGGGTGGGAGCTTCTGGAGGGCAGGTGCATTCTCTTGCGACCAGTGCTCTAGATAGTGGTAGGAAAATTTTCGTGGAAGTTTTGATTTCTCTTTCGAATCATCATATAAGAACTCCTTTTGATTTTGGCTCTTCACAATCATTTATATCTGGTTCCGTGGTTGAGTCTCTACACTTAAATACTAGTATGGTAGTGGATTATGTTATTGTCTCAAACCCCATTGGTGGTTCGGCTCATTTATCCATGATTTGTAGGGGTTCGAGAATGTACCAACCCTAAATTCTGGGTCCAATAAAAATTTATTTTTAATGAATTTTACAAGAATTTACGGTCGATGTTGAGAATTTACATTGTTAAATATGGATTTAAATATAATAAAATATTGGTTTTGAAATGTCACAAGATTTTTTGAGACATATGTTTATTTTAATTTAAAGAATTTTTTTGTAATTTTAATTTTGAAAAATAAAGAGCTTTTTGTTTGAAGTATTTTGCGTCCTATATCAGCGTTTTCAATATTTCATAGAATAAGTTGATTTGTCTATTTTATTATATTTTTGCGATCGTGGTGGATTGCTCGACACGACGTTATTTTTATTTTTGTCTGTAGTGGTTCGTAGGTGAATGGAGTTTTACATAACGGGGTGCGCAAAACATTACAATTTAAAAGCATATTTTATGTGTCATTATTATTCTCATACATCAGCACGTTTCTTCATTTATGCAAACCCCACACCCTCTCACTTCACTCAATTCTCATTTAATGCATTTGCCCTACTGACGAAGTATTAATATATACACACACCACACTCTCATTTAATACACGTCCCTTCCCTCCTCAATGCAAGCATATCTCTATACGTTTCTTTTTCTATTATTGAGCAAAGAAGTAAATGTAGCCTAAGGCACATGCGCATGGATCCTGGAAGAGAGAATAAATTATTATTTTGGCATATAATTCACGCATGAATCAAGGGTGGGATGGGCACGTAACAAGGAGAGACTTCACATATAGTAATGGGGACACGTTATTTTTATTATTCCAATTTCCAACGCAAGGCCATCCCCTCACATTTTCCATTTTCTCTTCTTCCTGGCAATCCACTTCATAGACCTACAGCAAGCCAATCTTTCCCCTTCCATCTTCTTCTCTTCTTATTTTTCTTCACTACTTTCCCTTACTTGCTTTCTTAATCTCACTCTTCTTCTTCTTCAAAGCAACTGAGTTCATTTGTTTTTCCCCCCTCATTTTTGTCTACGCAAGGAAGGGAAACTCCATTTTGTTTTACATATCACGCATGGTTCCTGAGAACCAAATATTCATTTTATCCACAAAAATGCATGCATGCAAGCAAGAAGGAACGTGTTCATTTTTATTAACACATATATACTTGGTTGGGCACTTTATTGGGAAAGAAAAAGAAAAGAAAAAGAAAAGAAGAGGAGAGAACGGATACATGCATGGCAACAGATGGTTTCATTTTCTCATTTCCATTCCAACCACCTTTTCTCTTCTCTTACCTTCCAGTAACTCCACACATTCTTTTTTTCATTTGCCACTTCTTTTTGGTTTCACTACAAATGAAAACACACATTATTATTCATCATTTTCATTCGGGAAACACTTCCACTTCTTTCTCTTCTCTAGCAACTTCTTAAACTTTGTTTTTTTTTCTTTTCAGTTTGGTGGAACAGAGAGTCATTTTGTTTTCAATTTTTTTTTTGTTCTTTTCATTTGCAAATATGGACACACTCCTCTGCTATAATTTTTATCTCTCTCTACATTCATTTCCACCAAAAGTCCTAAACACGAAAGTGTAAAGGGCAAAAAATATCAGTACTTTTCATTCATGTCCGACTTGAAACAGCGGTGGGTAGCATTTGTGACGGTTAATGGAAAATATAGGGGTTGGAGTTAGATGTACTGGATGGTGTTACATTCGGTGTTGTGTTCAACGGTGAAGATGGCAATTGATTTAGTGAACCAGAGAGAGAGATATGATAAGGAGAAGATATTGTTTAGTTCATTTGCATGCATGGGCTTAAAGAAGAAAAGAAAGAAAGTGGCAGGCGTATGCAATATGAAGCACTATTCATATAAAGTGGATTTTCAGCTAAGTCCCCTGTTTTGCTCAAAATTGCTTGCGCATGAGGTTGGCAGTGGAGTTTTGTTTGCATGGTTGGGCTTGGGCCTTGCTAGGATTTGGGTGCATGCATGGATATAGCAGGTTAAATATATAAAAATGGGTAAAAGTGTAGACGCATGAAATGGAAATGTGAAGAAGAAGAAGCTAGTAAAGAGGGGATCGAATATGAGTATGGTGTTTGCTGTTTTGGTGTTGTACCGACGTGGATTGGTTATTAAAGGTAATTAATAATTAAATTTTAAATTTTTTTTATTGAGGTATAATAATACGCAACGTTTAAAATTCGATATCTTATTCATACGAGGTCCATTTCGAGCGAAACAAGCGGCGACATGTTCATATCGACGAGACCTAGGCAATGACGTTGGACTGTCAGGATTTAAATTCGTTATATTTTCAGATTCAAACGAAGGTGAGTTTTCTCACACCCGCAAAAATATTCACATTTTGTGAAATTGAAATCTGTGACTGATTTGATTATTTGGTTGTTGGTTGCTATTTTTAAATGGACATCTAATTTAAACTGCTAGAAATTAAATTGAAGTTAGTTTATTTTTATATCAAATTGCTAGTTAAACCCCAACATGTATAATCAGTTAAGCATTGCAAATTGAACTATTTTGGATGATGATTGTGATGGATGTTTATTTATGGATATATTGAACTGTATGGATGTTGTCTATATTTTTATATCATTGTTATCACCTTGGATGTTACGAGCATCATCATAAACTGTCATTTCGAATAAATTAAGAAATAGGTTGAAATGATATATACCTATGACATCTGACCTTTGGATTAAAATGATATATATCCATTCCCTGAAATTAAAATTTAAAATATGAACTTGGTCATAGGATAGAGAATTATCATACGGACACCGGATTGGTTAAATCTATAAATTTTAGAATTTGTGAAACCGATTTAAATAAGTGATTTTGTGTAAAGAAAATAAATTGAAATTATATAAATTGAATTGTATTGAAATATCGAAATTGAATTATTTCAAAGGTTTGAATCTTTATTTAGACTTTGGAATTAAATTCGAATTGAAATGATCTAATTTGTTAAATTGAAATTTGAACTAAAATTGGTTATGAATTGAAATCATTCCAAATTGAATTATATTGAAATGTTGAAATTGAATTGTTTCAAAGATTTAAATCCGTATTTAAACTTTGAAATTAAATTCGAATTAAATGGCTTAAATAAATATTATGAACTTGAACTTGAACTCAGATTTGATTTGAATCGAATAAATTCAAATAATATTTTGAAATGGGAAGTTATCCTTTAAAATGGATTGTTCTTAAATGAATTTGATTGTGGAATCGATTTGGATTGGATCTTGGAAATCGATTTGGTTTGTTTGAGATTTGAACTTAGGTTCAGATTTATTGAAAATGGAAGTTGATTTGAAATTATTTCTATATAAACAAAATTTATATATAAACTATTTTATGAAATTTATTCATGTGATATATGGAGTACTTTATATAAATTGTTTTCCAAAAACCTATTCTTTCTATATACATAAAAGTAGTTTATTTTATAAAATATTTTAAAACCATTTCCAACACTCAAGCTGTTTTGATTTCCAAGCTATTCCAAATCTCCCAACTATTTACAATTATTCAAAAATTTATTAAAACCCCAAAAACTATTTCAAACTTATAAACTATTTTAGAAGTGGAATTGTTTACATTTAAATCTCTGATTTAAAAGTAAATATGATTAGTTTGACGTAAAATCATAAATGAATTCAAAACAAATTTTGAAGTAAATTGAATGATTCGAAGAAAATGTGGTTAATTGAAGTTATAACCAATTATTGAATTTGAAATTTATCTCAAGGTAAATATGAATTGTGAAAGTAAATATTATTATGATATAAAATAATATGATATTTTAAAGTGAAATTTGTTTAGGTGGATATGATATTTTGATATCATAACGATTCACTTTTGAAACATAAAATACCAATCGGTGTGTAACATGACGTTTTGTTGTTAAAGAGACCGGGACCTCTTATTGACATACTCTCTATCAATGTTGGAACCACTTTAACAACTGTGTACGTGTTGGAGTTCCAGAAATGAAGTAGGATGAATTTGGAGGCGATTACTGGATTTGAAGAAAGTGAACGATAATGGATGACCCCGACACTTGTGTCGATTTGAAATGACTAAAACAGGAGCCGTGCCAGACCAAATGAGGCTTGACTACCTCTTAGTGGACATCTGCTCTTTGATTTTCCTGGGCCTCGGGTCTATACTATTACTATTTGTTGTTGTTGTTTTGTTGGTGCGCACCCTTGATGGGAGGTATTTCCCTTTGATTCGATATGGGGCGGATGTCTACGGTGGGCCGTTAGGGGTAACCACCAGTCTGGATCAGGCAAACTAGTAGCATACTACTTTGGGTATAGCCTCATGTGCCTTGTCATACGTTTATCCTTATGCGAGACAACTACGATTTTGATTTTTGGCATAGGTCTATAGGGGACTCACTGGCTACCGATGTTACTAGTTGTGTTACAGGACCTGCATAGACCATGTGCTTATAAACTGTGTAAGGGTAATCAATGTAACCCTGCTTACACTAGTTTTTTGACAAGTATTTGTGAATAGACACTAGTATAATAGCGAAATTATATTATATAGTATCTAGTTTGACGGATCCTTAGGAGATGGAATTTCCCGTAACATCTCTTGAGTTATGTGTGTGCATGTTCATATGATATCGATTTGACTTAGATGAGAATATTTTTGCCTGATCCGATCTTGTTTTATTTTCACGCTATTACGCTCGGGTCAGACTTGAGCATTCCAGTTTTAAAGGTTATCTTCTGAAGGATGAAGACGAAGACGGTATACTATTATTACTATTGTATCCCACTACTATTCTGTTGCATTACTCTGTATTACCAGTTATGTATATAAATGTATAACTCTGATAAATGTTGTAAAATGATCAAATGTTTATTTTAAACAGCTTCATGAACTGTTATTTGATTATTATATTTTGTTCATTCCGTTGCGAGATTCTGTGTTTGTTTTCTTTTTTCTTTCTAATTCTAAATTAATCCCCTTGATTATCTATATTTTTGACTATACTGGTTGAAGATGTGGATCGTCATTTAACAATCTGTAAATACATACAGTTTTTTGAGTTAGACATGTGTGGATTATTATCGATTCAAAAGGTACGGATTTCCAGGTCGTTACAGTTGGTATCAGAGCTTAAGGTTTAGCGGTAAACCTTGGCTCTATTGGGATTTACTCATTAGAGATAGGGTTAGTAACACCCTAGAATGAGTTCTGAGTGTATATATATACGAGAGAGCGTACTTGTACTTTTGACATAAAAATGGTTTTATATTGTATTGTTTGGCTTATTGAGTTGAGTTCGGAGTTCTAGTCGATGCGTGTTGCAAGCGTTACCGAATGGGATTTCAAAACACTTGAACAAGGCATTCTAACACAATATCGTTTTCACATATATTTTATATATGTAAGATAAATAATTTTGAAATTTGGTGGTAAATTAGTCAATACTCTTAACTTATTGACCATAACAATAAATCGATCTTTTATATATGATTTATAATTAAGTGTAAACCAAATGAATTTAAATGGAGAATATGAGATCTTTAAATTCCGATGATTTGTAAATGTTTTCAAGGTTTTGAAAAATATTAGTAGTAATATTTGAAGGATATTCAAATAAAAATTGGTTAAGTACTCTATTTTGCTACTGGGAAATAAATTTCGGTGATGAGATGATCATAGTCATCGACTTTCATTTTCGAGTCTCAAAGTGGGGGAGACCACTTGGTAGCATTGCTACATATTCGTTTTGGAAATAATTTTAATTTGAAATTTTGAGTATGTTTTGATATATAAAAATTATGTATAGTATATAGTATTTCAAAATGTTTTGAAAAGAAATTGGTATTTAAGGTTCTCATGTCTCCATTTATACAAATTACTCTCCTTGTTGATAATCAATGAAATAAATATTTGTCAGTATTAAAATCAAATGAAATTTTGAATAGGTGAATAAAGAAATACCATAAATGAATCAGAGAAATATAAATGAAAATATAATATAATATTATTAAATTGAGACATGAAGTAAGGAAAATGTAAAGTAAAATAGAAAAAATACTCATGTTACTTTGATAATAAAGAGTAAAGTTGTGAAATACTAAATTTCATTTGTAATATATACAAATCTACCTAATGAAAAGTTTAAGAGTATATAAATATGTAATGAAATATTTTACAAATGAAATTAATTTAAATGAATAACATGTTCCACAATGATATGTTGAATCAAAGAAATGTTATGAAGATACAGAAAAGTAAAGTGAAAAAATGAATTTCAACCAAAGGAATGTTTATCAAGGTTAATCAAGTGGTTGTAATAATATATTTTTATTGTTAATGTTCTGAAACGATTAACAAATGGGTGGAATATTCGCAATGGACGACGTCATTTAAGTAAATGAAATATCAAACTTAAGTGAGTTATAAGCTGCAGTTGAGAGATAAGTTAATAATAATAAAATTCTAAATTGTTCAATACGAATGTTAAAAAGTTTGAAATGTAATGTGCAATTACAACAAAGGAAGTGAGCTAAACAAATTAAACTAATGTAATCAGCTAACCCAAGTTATGAAAATAATGAACTCAGATTCTGATTGAATAAAATGTTAAAGATAAGCTTAAGAAAATTTACAATAAGCTATTTCGCGATGTAAATAAGTTTATAAGTTGAATCGATTGTAAAACTATTTAAGAAAGTTAATTAAAAACATAGAGAGCATAAGATGTAGATGAAATTAAAGTAATAATATATATAGAAATTGAAATGAATAAGTATGTAAATTTCAAATATGTTGAGAATAAGTATAGATAAAACGAAATGCCAGCATATAGAAAATTTTAATATAGTTGAAATAAGTAAATTTTGAACTAATGAAAACAATAGACTAAAAATTCATTAAACATGAATGAATATATGGAAATCAATAAATGTAAGCAAATTAGATGAGAAATAATTTAATGCGAATACATTAAACATAAAGACATATATGAATCAATCAAACGAAAATTGTATGGGTATGAATAAACTATATAAATTTGATTGTTGTATGTTATTATGTTGCATTTGCTATATTAGTGTGTATTGTTGTTGCATTTTGATGTATGCATGGACGTTGTCTCAAGTACATGATTTACATATCATTGTTATTGAATAATTTGTAGGCACATAATGTGTTTGATTTAATTTGGAAGCTTGCGCGCGTTTATCATTTTGCTTGCGTATATAAGCGAACTCGCTTACATATAAATAAAATAAAAGGTACGCCTACACAAAAATATAAATAGGACGTGCATATTGATATATATTGGGTTTTCTGGCCATGAGAGCCGATGTATAAGTTTTTATCTTTACTGGCGTATTGCCAAAGTCCCTCCGTACAAAGGAGGTACTACCGAAATTTTCTGTGATTTCGAGCGTTTTTTTTTTTTTTTTTTTTGGAGACTTTAAAATTCGAAACTTACAAATTTTGTTTTTTTTGTAAATTACTTTGGGGTAAGTATATATATGTACTTACTACCATGCTTCGTTCCTTTTCGAGGACGAAAAGTTTTAAGGTAGGGAGATTGTAACAACCCTAAATTCTGGGTCCAATAAAAATTTATTTTTAATGAATTTTACAAGAATTTACGGTCGATGTTGAGAATTTACATCGTTAAATATGGATTTAAATATAATAAAATATTGGTTTTGAAATGTCACAAGATTTTTTGAGACATATGTTTATTTTAATTTAAAGAATTTTTCTGTAATTTTAATTTTGAAAAATAAAGAGCTTTTTTTTTGAAGTATTTTGCGTCCTATATCAGCGTTTTCAATATTTCATAGAATAAGTTGATTTGTCTATTTTATTATATTTTTGCGATCGTGGTGGATTGCTCGAACGACGTTATTTTTATTTTTGTCTGTAGTGGTTCGTAGGTGAATGGAGTTTTACATAACGGGGTGCGCAAAACATTACAATTTAAAAGCATATTTTATGTGTCATTATTATTCTCATACATCAGCACGTTTCTTCATTTATGCAAACCCCACACCCTCTCACTTCACTCAATTCTCATTTAATGCATTTGCCCTACTGACGAAGTATTAATATATACACACACCACACTCTCATTTAATACACGTCCCTTCCCTCCTCAATGCAAGCATATCTCTATACGTTTCTTTTTCTATTATTGAGCAAAGAAGTAAATATAGCCTAAGGCACATGCGCATGGATCCTGGAAGAGAGAATAAATTATTATTTTGGCATATAATTCACGCATGAATCAAGGGTGGGATGGGCACGTAACAAGGAGAGACTTCACATATAGTAATGGGGACACGTTATTTTTATTATTCCAATTTCCAACGCAAGGCCATCCCCTCACATTTTCCATTTTCTCTTCTTCCTGGCAATCCACTTCATAGACCTACAGCAAGCCAATCTTTCCCCTTCCATCTTCTTCTCTTCTTCTTTTTCTTCACTACTTTCCCTTACTTGCTTTCTTAATCTCACTCTTCTTCTTCTTCAAAGCAACTGAGTTCATTTGTTTTTCCCCCCTCATTTTTGTCTACGCAAGGAAGGGAAACTCCATTTTGTTTTACATATCACGCATGGTTCCTGAGAACCAAATATTCATTTTATCCACAAAAATGCATGCATGCAAGCAAGAAGGAACGTGTTCATTTTTATTAACACATATATACTTGGTTGGGCACTTTATTGGGAAAGAAAAAGAAAAGAAAAAGAAAAGAAGAGGAGAGAACGGATACATGCATGGCAACAGATGGTTTCATTTTCTCATTTCCATTCCAACCACCTTTTCTCTTCTCTTACCTTCCAGTAACTCCACACATTCTTTTTTTCATTTGCCACTTCTTTTTGGTTTCACTACAAATGAAAACACACATTATTATTCATCATTTTCATTCGGGAAACACTTCCACTTCTTTCTCATCTCTAGCAACTTCTTAAACTTTGTTTTTTTTTCTTTTCAGTTTGGTGGAACAGAGAGTCATTTTGTTTTCAATTTTTTTTGTTCTTTTCATTTGCAAATATGGACACACTCCTCTGCTATAATTTTTATCTCTCTCTACATTCATTTCCACCAAAAGTCCTAAACACGAAAGTTGTAAAGGACAAAAAATATCAGTACTTTTCATTCATGTCCGACTTGAAACAGCGGTGGGTAGCATTTGTGACGGTTAATGGAAAATATAGGGGTTGGAGTTAGATGTACCGGATGGTGTAACATTCGGTGTTGTGTTCAACGGTGAAGATGGCAATTGATTTAGTGAACCAGAGAGAGATATGATAAGGAGAAGATATTGTTTAGTTCATTTGCATGCATGGGCTTAAAGAAGAAAAGAAAGAAAGTGGCAGGCGTATGCAATATGAAGCACTATTCATATAAAGTGGATTTTCAGCTAAGTCCCCTGTTTTGCTCAAAATTGCTTGCGCATGAGGTTGGCAGTGGAGTTTTGTTTGCATGGTTGGGCTTGGGCCTTGCTAGGATTTGGGTGCATGCATGGATATAGCAGGTTAAATATATAAAAATGGGTAAAAGTGTAGACGCATGAAATGGAAATGTGAAGAAGAAGAAGCTAGTAAAGAGGGGATCGAATATGAGTATGGTGTTTGCTGTTTTGGTGTTGTACCGACGTGGATTGGTTATTAAAGGTAATTAATAAATTAAATTTTAAATTTTTTTTATTGAGGTATAATAATACGCAACGTTTAAAATTCGATATCTTATTCATACGAGGTCCATTTCGAGCGAAACAAGCGGCGACATGTTCATATCGACGAGACCTAGGCAATGACGTTGGACTGTCAGGATTTAAATTCGTTATATTTTCAGATTCAAACGAAGGTGAGTTTTCTCACACCCGCAAAAATATTCACATTTTGTGAAATTGAAATCTGTGACTGATTTGATTATTTGGTTGTTGGTTGCTATTTTTAAATGGACATCTAATTTAAACTGCTAGAAATTAAATTGAAGTTAGTTTATTTTTATATCAAATTGCTAGTTAAACCCCAACATGTATAATCAGTTAAGCATTGCAAATTGAACTGTTTTGGATGATGATTGTGATGGATGTTTATTTATGGATATATTGAACTGTATGGATGTTGTCTATATTTTTATATCATTGTTATCACCTTGGATGTTACGGGCATCATCATAAACTGTCATTTCGAATAAATTAAGAAATAGGTTGAAATGATATATACCTATGACATCTGACCTTTGGATTAAAATGATATATATCCATTCCCTGAAATTAAAATTTAAAATATGAACTTGGCCATAGGATAGAGAATTATCATACGGACACCGGATTGGTTAAATCTATAAATTTTAGAATTTGTGAAACCGATTTAAATAAGTGATTTTGTGTAAAGAAAATAAATTGAAATTATATAAATTGAATTGTATTGAAATAACGAAATTGAATTATTTCAAAGGTTTGAATCTTTATTTAGACTTTAGAATTAAATTCGAATTGAAATGATCTAATTTGTTAAATTGAAATTTGAACTAAAATTGGTTATGAATTGAAATCATTCCAAATTGAATTATATTGAAATGTTGAAATTGAATTGTTTCAAAGATTTAAATCCGTATTTAAACTTTGAAATTAAATTCGAATTAAATGGCTTAAATAAATATTATGAACTTGAACTTGAACTCAGATTTGATTTGAATCGAATAAATTCAAATAATATTTTGAAATGGGAAGTTATCCTTTAAAATGGATTGTTCTTAAATGAATTTGATTGTGGAATCGATTTGGATTGGATCTTGGAAATCGATTTGGTTTGTTTGAGATTTGAACTTAGGTTCAGATTTATTGAAAATGGAAGTTGATTTGAAATTATTTCTATATAAACAAAATTTATATATAAACTATTTTATGAAATTTATTCCTGTGATATATGGAGTACTTTATATAAATTGTTTTCCAAAAACCTATTCTTTCTATATACATAAAAGTAGTTTATTTTATAAAATATTTTAAAACCATTTCCAATACTCAAGCTGTTTTGATTTCCAAGCTATTCCAAATCTCCCAACTATTTACAATTATTCAAAAATTTATTAAAACCCCAAAAACTATTTCAAACTTATAAACTGTTTTAGAAGTGGAATTGTTTACATTTAAATCTCTGATTTAAAAGTAAATATGATTAGTTTGACGTAAAATCATAAATGAATTCAAAAAAAAAATTGAAGTAAATTGAATGATTCGAAGAAAATGTGGTTAATTGAAGTTATAACCAATTATTGAATTTGAAATTTATCTCAAGGTAAATATGAATTGTGAAAGTAAATATTATTATGATATAAAATAATATGATATTTTAAAGTGAAATTTGTTTAGGTGGATATGATATTTTGATATCATAACGATTCACTTTTGAAACATAAAATACCAATCGGTGTGTAACATGACGTTTTGTTGTTAAAGAGACCGGGACCTCTTATTGACATACTCTCTGTCAATGTTGGAACCACTTTAACAACTGTGTACGTGTTGGAGTTCCAGAAATGAAGTAGGATGAATTTGGAGGCGATTACTGGATTTGAAGAAAGTGAACGATAATGGATGACCCCGACACTTGTGTCGATTTGAAATGACTAAAACAGGAGCCGTGCCAGACCAAATGAGGCTTGACTACCTCTTAGTGGACATCTGCTCTTCGCTTTTCCTGGGCCTCGGGTCCATACTATTACTATTTGTTGTTGTTGTTTTGTTGGTGCGCACCCTTGATGGGAGGTATTTCCCTTTGATTCGATATGGGGCGGATGTCTACGGTGGGCCGTTAGGGGTAACCACCAGTCTGGATCAGGCAAACTAGTAGCATACTACTTTGGGTATAGCCTCATGTGCCTTGTCATACGTTTATCCTTATGCGAGACAACTACGATTTTGATTTTTGGCATAGGTCTATAGGGGACTCACTGGCAACCGACGTTACTGGTTGTGTTACAGGACCTGCATAGACCATGTGCTTATAAACTGTGTAAGGGTAATCAATGTAACCCTGCTTACACTAGTTTTTTGACAAGTATTTGTGAATAGACACTAGTATAATAGCGAAATTATATTATATAGTATTTAGTTTGACGGATCCTTAGGAGATGGAATTTCCCGTAACATCTCTTGAGTTATGTGTGTGCATGTTCATATGATATCGATTTGACTTAGATGAGAATATTTTTGCCTGATCCGAGCTTGTTTTATTTTCACGCTATTACGCTCGGGTCAGACTTGAGCATTCCAGTTTTAAAGGTTATCTTCTGAAGGATGAAGACGAAGACGGTATACTATTATTACTATTGTATCCCACTACTATTCTGTTGCATTACTCTGTATTACCAGTTATGTATATAAATGTATAACTCTGATAAATGTTGTAAAATGATCAAATGTTTATTTTAAACAGCTTCATGAACTGTTATTTGATTATTATATTTTGTTCATTCCGTTGCGAGATTCTGTGTTTGTTTTCTTTTTTCTTTCTAATTCTAAATTAATCCCCTTGATTATCTATATTTTTGACTATACTGGTTGAAGATGTGGATCGTCATTTAACAATCTGTAAATACATACAGTTTTTTGAGTTAGACATGTGTGGATTATTGTCGATTCAAAAGGTACGGATTTCCAGGTCGTTACAGAGAATATCTGTCTTAGGCATCGAGTTTGAGTGCGACGTGTATGTGCTCGGTTTTATGAGCTATGGTTTGGTTCTAGGGATGGATTGGCTAGCCATGTATCGGGTCATCCTAGATTGTGAGAAGAGGGTGGTTAGGCTTCTAACTTGTCATGGGAGGACCATCGAGATTTCTTGTGACCAACAAGGATCTATTGTGCTTAGTTTCCTAGAGTCTCTTGATGCATCTATCAATGATCTGTAATCTGTTCTAGTAGTCCGGGATTATCCTGATGTTTTTGATGAGGTACGGGGCTTACCTCCGAGGCACAAGATCGATTTTCGTATATACTTGGTGGACAATGCAAAACCATTTTCATTACCTGTGCGCCATATGGCTCTAAGGAAAAGGAGGGAACTTAGTAAACAAGTAGGGGGGGCTACTTGAGAAAGGATTTATTAGGCGAAGCATATCTGAGTGGGGTGCTCCAGTAGTATTCGCGACTAAGGTGGACGGTACGCTTTGCTTGTATGTAGACTATAAGGAGTTGAATAAACTCACAAAGAAGAATAGGCACCCACTCCCAAGGATAGATGACTTGTTTGACCAGCTTGTTGGTTCCTCGGTATTCTCTCAGTTATACTTAGCCACGGGGTTTCATCAGTTGAGGGTGGCTGAGGACAGTATAGATAAGACTGCTATTAGGACTCCAGATGGTTTCTTTGAATGACTAGTTATGCCTTTTGGTTTGACGAATGCACCCGCCTATTTTCTTGATCTGATGAGTAGGGTGTTTTTGGAGTTTATAAATAAATTTGTCGTGGTCTTTGTTGATGATATCTTGATCTTCTCAAAGAATGAAGAAGAGCATGCCCAACACTTGAGGGAGGTTTTGAAAACTCTCTGTTCGCATCAGCTTAAGGAAAAGTTCTCCAAGTGCCATTTTGGAGAAAAGAGGTGAGATTCCTAGGGCATGTGGTTTCTAAAGAAGGGATAGCAGTATATCACACGAAGGGGGTTGTAGTTCAGGATTGGCAGATTCCAAAGAATGCAACAGAGGTGAGAAGCTTTCAGGGGTTGGCAAGTTATTATTGAAAGATCATTAAGGACTTCGCAAAAATATCAGCCCCACTCACCAGGCTGATGAAGAAGAACTTGGCGTTTTCATGGGACATAAATTGTGATGTTGCTTTCCAACGATTGAAAAAGGATCTGATAATAGCCCCCGTCTTGACCTTGCCCGATGGGAACAAAGTATTTACAGTATACACCGATGCATGTGGTAGTTCTGATGTAAGAGGGGAGGATAGTATGTTACGGAGGTAGACAACTAAGGGTTCATGAGAAGAACTACCCTACCCATGACTTAGAGCTAGCTTCCATACTGTTCGCACTTAAGACGTGGCATCATTATTTGCTTGGAGAGAAGTTCGAGTTGTACACCGATCATAGATCTCTCAAGTACTTGTTCTCACAGAAGGATCTTAATTTATGGCAGAAAAGGTTGATGGAGTTTTTAGCTTCTTATGATTTCGAGATTGTATATACCCCTGGCAAGGGTAATGTGGTGGCAGACGCACTGAGTAGGCAGAGGATGGCCTTAAGTCCTCTGTTTATGGAAAGGAAAAGCTTGGAGTTCATATCGACTTTTGACTATAGACCGTCCACCGAGTTTTTGCCTGGTTTGTTTGCATCGCTATAGATACGACCTACTCTTATGGATCAGATAGGAGCATCATAGTGAGATGATCCACAGATTTTAAACATTTTGGATAGGATCAATAAAGGGGAGAATTCTAGTAACCTCAATAGATATTCCATAGACGACAAAGGGTGGTTGCGACAAGGTGGAAGGCTTTGTGTTCCTCAAATTGGAAGTTTGATAAAGACAGTCCTAGAAGAAGCCCATCATTCTAAGATGACTATTCATCTAGGCGTTGATAAGATGTATAGGGATATAAAGAGGGTTTTCTTTTGGGCTGGGATGAAGAAAATTATAGCAGAGTTTTTTCTTAATGTTTGGTTCCTCAGCAAGTCAAAGCTGAGCAAAAGAATCCTGGTAGTTTACTTCATCCTTTGGAGGTTCCACAGTGGAAGTGGGAGAGTGACTCTATGGATTTCATAGATGGTTTTCCCAGATCAAAGAAAGGCAACACCTGTATTTGGTTTGTGGTAGATAGACTTACTAAGAGCGCCCATTTCATTCCAGTTAAGAGTAAGAGGACGACAGCATGGTTGGCAGCAGTTTATGTTTGAGAGATAGTCCGTCTTCATGGGGTACCTTCCAGTATCATAAGCGATCACAACCCCATTTTCACTAGTGAATTTTGGAGGAGCTTGCAAGAAGCATTAGTATACAGTTATGTTTGAGCACCGCTTATCATCCTCAGACCAATGGGCAGACGGAGAGGATGAACAGAGTTCTAGAGGTTCTTTTGAGGCTGTGTATCCTAGACTTTGGAGGGACTTGGGAAGAACATCTTCCTTTAGTAGAGTTCGCCTACAATAACAGTTATCAAGCTATCATTGGCATGGCACCCTTCGAAGCATTATACGAACGACCCTGTAGATCACCAACTTATTGGTGGGAATCTACATAAGGGCTATTACTCGGACAAGATATGGTTAGGGAAACATCCAAAAATATTGATCTTATCCGACGACGAATGAAGACCACTCAAGATAGGAAGAAATACTACACTGACAAGAGAAGGATTGACATTAAATTTGAAGCAGGAGATATGGTTTTCATTAAAGTATCACCTTTGAGGAATGTGGTTCGCTTTGGATCTGTAAGGAAATTGGCACCAAGATTTGTAGGGCCATTTCCCATAACAGAAAGGATTGGCCAAATGGCCTTTAGAGTAAAGCTACCGGAGAGACTATCCGGAGTTCATGATGTTTTCCACATTTCTCATTTGCGGAAGTGCTTGAATGATACAGCAGAAGTAGCTGAGGCAAGTATATTGGAGGAAGTAAAGGTGGAACGGGAGGCGACAATCAGATGAGTTCCTTCCCGTATTCTCGGATCAGAAGTTAAGAAGCTACGCAATAGAGAAGTCAAGTTGATGAAGGTTAGTAGGTAAAAAAACCCATAGGATGCAACTTAGGAGACTGAAGATAAGATTTGTGCTTCGTACCCTTTTCTTTACGAGGGTATATTCTTAACTCATTTTTACAAAGTTTTTATCTAAGCTTGTTTCTATCATTTAAGTGTATCCTATCGACAAAATCTTCGACCTTTAGGTAGGAATCCCATGGATGTAAACATGTGTTTGAAACATGTTATGTTTGATGGATGCAAATGTTTGCTAGTGATTGCTCGTGGATGCATATACACACATATTAAGCACTAGATAAACTCAATCACTCTCATACTGCATATGGATATGTGTGCATTTTTCTTTCTTTTAATGGATGGAAATGGATGTATCATCATTTGGATGTTGCATTTGGACGCATGATTGTGCACTTGTATAGAACTTACATATTATATTAGGATTGTTGCATAGATGTTGGATTTATGGCACTAACGTACATTACATCAAGGAGGTCGACTGAATCAGTAGACCGCCTGATCTTCGCATTAGCATTGAGACATATACACACACCTTTGCATATGTTCATGTAATCATTAGAAGTCTTTAAGGACAATGGATGTTTGTGATTGGTGGATGAGTAGATGAGTGATAGATGGTAGGATATACATTCTTCTTAACTTGGAGATTTCGGGGACGAAATCCTTTGAGTAAAGGAGAATGTAGCACCCCATAAATTTAACAACACTAAAGAGGATAAATTAAGGAATAATTAATTTAATATTCAGAAGTAAGGGAAATGGACTGCGTCATTGCGTCCGTCATGAAATTATGGTCAAGATAAACATATGGTTTGCATAAAACGGACACCGTATGATGAAGTTATGAAGGTTTGAAGTTTGTATACGTGTAAGAATATATATATATATATACACACATATATACTTATATATATATAAGGTCCAGAAATCAAATTTCAGTTCAAAATCGTTCAAATCGCAGAAATTCGGGTGAGTGGGAATTCCCCAGCCCAGGGGAGTCGAGCCCTCGACCCCTCTAGGGCTGACATGGAAGATCAGTTCTGGGGGCTTGCAGCTATATATACGGCTTCATTTCTCTAGTTTTCTCACACTAAAATGAGGGGAGGCCTAAATGATGTCGGTGTCTGGACTGAATCGAATCTTTTTCTTCTTCTACAATCAAGCTTAGAGATTCAAGTGTAGATCTGTGATTCAACCTTTGCTATTCTTCTTCTATCATTCTAGATCCAAACATTGTGGGTTTAAGTTACCTTTAGATTTAAATAATTAAAAGTAAAACATGATATGACTGTAATTTGGATCTATCCCTGTGACTGAATCATACCAGATCTATTGTAATTTGTGAATCCATGATATTCTGAATTAACTATGACTTGGATCTTAAACTTTATCATGTCAAATCTGTAATAATTTGTGAACCTATGGTATTCTGACATATCTATGACTTGGATCCTAACCTTTACCATGTCAGACATACCTTTGATTTTAGATCTAATTTTCTATTTAGATCACCTTGTACCTATCATGTTTGTGGTTAAATTGGATCAGTTATTAGTGGACATCAAAATTATTATTTAGATCTTATCATACCTATTATGACATCCCTGCTATGTTATTAAAAGTTCTACTATCTTATGTTCACCGGATCTGTTCTCATATGCCCATCTTATCACTATGCCACTATATGTTTATGAAAATTTTGTTAGTAAATCATCTTTGTCATCTTCCCTTTATTTTTCCCTTTTATTTTAAATTGCCAGACTACTTTTGAGCCTAGGCATGTCGTTGAACTATGCGAACACGTTAAACAAGAAACGAGGAAAAACATTGAAATTGGGCATAAGTTGTAAAAAAAAAGGGAGATTTTTGGCATAATTTGAATAATGTTTATGAATATGAATTTAGGGCATATAATTCATTATGAACATAATTAGGGAAAAGGGGCATGAAACCTATAACGACCTAGGTGAGAATTGGTTAATAATGAAATGCCTAGTATTACAGTAATTAGAAACTGTAACTGCGCTTTGATGCGAGGTTAGATTACACTTGTGGTGGAAGCCTGCCCGGAATTGCCCGCCATATCCAGCAACCACAAGTGGAGAATCTAATATGATGGGTCTAGGTGCAAAAATACGAGACGTGTTATGACACGAGGTTAAACCCAACTTGTGGAAGAAATCTGCCCAGAGCCTCCCGGCATAACCAGCATCCGCAAGTTGTAGGTTTAATGTGGGAGGTCTAGCACATTATAACCATAAATGGTCATGGTAATGAATTGGAATACTTAACTAGTTGAGTCCATAGGGATTGTATGAACATGAATTTGAATAGGGGTTAAGTAAACTTGTTTGAATAGTGGGTGGGTTAAGTAAATCTGAGGGGGTGGGTAATATTTATATATATATAGGCCCACAAACTCAACCTGAAGGGGTTATGTAATTAAATACACTAATAGGTATACATAACCTAAGGGAATCCTCGTGGGGATACAAGACAAGGGGAGAGCTTGTATCATCTTGTGTGTGGGACCTGTTTCAGTCAGTAACCCATATAACGGTATCGAACGAGGGCTTCGCCCTAGGTCGGAGTCGGGGCACGCTTACTGGGCTGATTATAAGAGATCCAAACAAGGAGGAAAGTGTGGGCGGCGTAAACCGACCAGGGACATGTGCGTGTATGGGCCAGGCAGAGGAGGATAAGACGACCGTGACACTAGTATATATGATTGTGCACAAGGGTTGCCACTTTAGGAAGTGATCCCTCCTACTGTGGGGCCAACACAGGGTATCTACGGAGCAGGGAGACGATCGATTAGAGTAGTAGTTAGGGTACATCTAGACTCGGTAAATTTTAGGAGTCTATTAGGATTGGGTTGCCTGTGGATTGTATGGGGTTAAAACCTCTTACCAGAAGTACGCCTAAGTCTACCATCTTATAGTTTTTGGGATCATCTCATTCTGGTTATACTAGTTTTAGTGTAGGGAATAAGAGTAATCATTAGAGAAACGTATACACTCTATCATGTTTACCTTGTCATACCTGCCTTTTGTTGTGTTGTCTTTCTTATCCACTTTATATTCTTTTCATGCTACTTTTACTTATTAACTTGCTAAAAGTAATTGGACTCGCCAGACTTTATGTTTGACCCTTTTTGTTTCCTCTTTTTTCTTCCGTTCCCTCCCCCCGGTTCTCAGGGTGGGAATACTCAAGCTTGACCAGGATTTTGGTATCATTTTGTTGGAGCTACCTAGATGTATTGCTCAAGTTACTATCTTTGCTACTATAGCTATGCTTTTATTTGGGGATTTTGCTTCTTTTATTTTGTACTCTGATGTTTAAAAGCAAGACAAAAGTTTTTATGATGTAGTGGTTTTTATGTAATGCTGACATATAATGTTTTGAACCAAGATGCTTTATGATTAATAAAGTTAGTTTTTATTCCGCTGTTATTTTTATATCTATCTTATAATGTTTCTGTTTCTGTTTACCTTTAACGCTTCACAAAACTTAATGCATTCTCTTAATGAGTGGCATTAACGGACGTGGAGTGTCACAACTATCCATCCGGGTGGCGATAATATGTATCGAGACATAAAGAGATTTTTTTATTGGTTTGGTATGAAGAAGGATATGGCAGAATTTGTAGCTCAATGCATGACTTGCCAAAGAGTAAAAGCTAAACAAAGGAGACCGGGCGGATTACTTCAGCCCTTGGATGTCCCACAGTGGAAGTGGGAGAGCGTCTCTATGGACTTCATTGATTGATTGCCACGGTCTAGGAAGGGCAATACAAGCATTTGGGTGACAGTGGATAGACATACAAAGAGCTCTCATTTTATTCCTGATAAGAGAAAGAGGAAGGAGTCTTAGCTGGCTTCAGTTTACCTCCGAGAGATAGTTCAATTGCATGGGTACCTTCTAGTATAGTAAGTGACCATGACCACATCTTTACTAATGAGTTTTGGAAGAGCTTGCAAGAGGCGATAGGTACACAACTACATTTGAGCACAACATACCACCCTTAGACATATGGGTAGACTGAGAGGGTGAATAGAGTTCTTGAGGATCTTCTAAGACAGTGTATCCTAGACTTTGGAGGGATATGGGAAGAGCATCATCCTTTGGTGGAATTCACCTACAACAACAGTTACCAAGCCAGCATGGGCATGGCACCCTTCGAAGCACTTTATGGACAATCTTGCAAATCACCGACTTATTGGTGGGAGTCTACGGATAGACTTCTATTAGGACCCGAGGTGATACGAGGTGCCTCTGAGAAGATTGATCTTATCCGTCGAAGAATGAAAGCCGCTCAAGACAGGCAGAAATATTATGTCGATAAAAGGAGGACCGACTTGGAATTTGAACTGGGAGATATGGTCTTCATTAAAGTGTCACTGCTAAGGAATGTAGTTCGTTTTGGCTCAATAGGGAGGTTATCACCGATATTTGTAGGACCATTCCCTATCATTGAGAGGATCAAGCAAATAACTTATAGGATTAAGCTACTAGATAGACTGGCGGGCATAGACGACGTATTTCACATTTCCCATTTAAGGAAATGCCTCTATGGTACAACAGAGATAGTAGAGCCGAGCACTCTTAAGGGTGTAGAATTTGAGAAGGAAGAATCAGTAAGACGAGTTCCTACTCATATTCTTTGATCTGAAATTAAGAAGCTACAGAACAAGGAAATCAAATTAGTTAAAATGCAATGGGGGAAAGACTGCAAAGATGCAATATGGGAACCCGAAGACAGGATTCATGCTTCTTGTCCTTTTCTCTTTGAGAGTACGTTCTTGACTTCTTTTCCAAATTTTTACTTTGCATCTATTATTCAAGTTTATCTTATCGTTTGAACCTTTAGATCCTTAGGTAGAAACCAATGGTTGGAAACATGTGTTTGAAACATCTTGTGATTGATAGTTGCAAGTGGATGCAAGTGTTTGCTAGTGGTTGGTCGTGGATGCATTTACACACACTAGGCAATAGATCGGCTCAAATCACTTACATATTGCAAATGGATGTGTGTGCATTTTAGTTTTTCTATGGATGGGAATGGATGTGCCATCATACGGATGTTGCATTTGGATGAATGATTATGCACACATATAGAATTTATATATTATGCTAGGGTTATTTTCATACATTTTGGATACATGGCACAAACATATATTGCATTAAGGAGGTCAACTGAATCAGTCGACCGCCTGATTTTTGCATTAGCGTAAGGACATATACACACACCTTTTCTTATGTTCATACAAACATTAGGGATTCATAAGGACAATGGATGCTTGTGAATGATGGATGAGTATACGATTGTGGTTGTTAGGATAGTAACGTTCTTCTAAACTTGGAGATTCTGGGGACGAAATCCTTTAAGTATGGGAGAATGTAACACCCTAGAATTTAACATGTTATAACCATGCTAAAAGATAATAAATAGGGAATAACTTAATTAAATATTCAGAATTAAGTGAAACCGGCATTACCGTTGTGTTCATCTTGGAATTCTGATTTAGATAGACCCTAAGTTTGCGTAAAACAGACAACATATGAAGAAGTTATAAGCATTAGAAGTCTGTATACACTCAAGGGGTTTATACATATAATTAAAATAAATTCAAACCGCTTCATCAACGCAGGAAATGGCACCCAGGCATCAACCCAGAGTCAATCCACAATGGGCCTGGGTTGACCTATGGGTCGACCCAAGTCGGTGGGTGGACCTATGGGTTGACCTTAGGGTCGACCCAAAGGGGTGGATGGACATGTGGTTCGACCCAAGGGTCGGTGGGTGGACCTATGGGTCGACCCACCCAGATGCGGGGATAATTCCAAAGTGCAGATTTGGACTGTTTTGTGGCTAGATTCGTGCTGACTCAACGGTACGTGTACGGTATGGATTAAAAACCTAGAATCTAAAGGCTGAGTTGACTCTGTAACTCTATAAATATATGGCTTCCCCATTACCAATTCACACAAATTCTTCATATCTTCTTCCTCTATGAAACTCCTCTGAAATAAAAATAAAAATAAAAATGTGTGACTGTTGTTAAAGATTGGATCAAACAGAGACAACATCAGGATTTGCATACATACAAATTTGATTGGACTTGGACTTCATACGGCATAGTGTTATATAATTATCCTCACCAAGAATCACTATGAGTTTCCATTATTTACATATCTGATTTCTTAGGACTTAAACATGGCAGTTAAATAAAACTGGTTAGGATCTACAGTGTTAGTAAAATAAAGGTTATACCTGTTTTCACCTATGTCGTTATGATTAGTTATACACATGCCTATGATGTTGGATAATTAACAAGTTATATTATGCCTATGATGTTGGATAATGAACAAGTTATACATACGCATGTGATGTCAGAAAATTAACAAGTTATATGTATTTATCTTCCTTTTTCCCATTTTCTATGTTTTATGTTTATTTCCAACCTTTCCTATATGCCTATATGATTTGATTCTATTCTTCTTCCTCTGTTTTCCCTTTTAATTTACACCAGGCCTAGGCCTTTGGAAGCCTAGGCTATACCCGATTAGAGTATGCATATGATTGGGGCAATAATGAATGATATAAAAGAAGAATTAGGTATGTTATTTACTTGGACCGATTGACTATAATTTGGGGAAAAAGAAAAATATACACATGTTTAGACTTGTTGTGAACTGATAAAAAGGGGTAATGTGTATATGCTTGCGGTAAATGGACATTATGCATAAACCTGTAACTTAGGAATCTAGTTGATAAATAATATGCATAAAATTTACACATGTTGTAATTTGAGGATAATTTACATATAATTTATACATGCTGTAATATGATAACATGCATACTTTCTATCATTTAGAAATGTAAAATATGCATACCTACTGTCATTTAGAAATGTAAAATATGCACACCCGCTGTCATTTAGAAATGTAATAATGCATACTCGCTATCATTTAGAAATGTAAAATATGCATACTTGCTGTCATTTAGAAATATAAAATATGCATACCTGCTGTCATTTAGAAATGTAAAATATGCATACCTGCTGTCATTTAGAAATGTAGTTATGAATACCTGCTAACATTTGGAAATGTAAAATATGCATACCTGATGTCGTTTAGAAATGTAAAATATGCATACTTGCTGTCATTTAGAAATATAAAATATGCATACCTGTTGTCATTCAGAAATGTAAAATACACATATGATTGTACTTGCTGAAATTTGAGGATAATATGCATACATACTATAATTTGCATGTATGTAATGGAAATAGATAATATGCATATATTATACATGTTAGACTAGACTTGATACAGACATTAAGGAAAAAACATGCTATGAAAAGGTAAGTATTAAATGTAGGCTAGTAAACTGAATTACTGTAACAACCCAGAATTTTGACAATAAATAGTTATTTAATTAGAATCTCAAAATTAGGAATTTCTGCAAATGATGGAATTTGGCCACGAGACTTAGACCGTTGCGTTCGTCTCGAAATTATGGTCAACTTTCATGTTTAGATTTTCGCGAACGAAGTCTGTGTGAAAAAGTTACGGACGAAATACAAAAACGGACGAAAAATAAATAAACCAAATATTTAATTAATAATTTACCATATATAACCCAGCCGACCTGGGCAGTCTAATTCCCAAGCGGTCGACATGGGGGTCGACAGGAGGTCGACCGCCCAGGTCGATAGGAGGTCGACCGCCCAGGTCGATAGGAGGTCGACCACCCAGGTCGACCTACTGGGCGTCAAACTGCCATGTGCTGGCTAAGTTTTGTGGATTGTTTTATTATCTTATTATTTTTTTGATTTATGTGTGGAACCTAAGACTTCACTCAAGCCATTTCTTGTCGGTCTTAGTAAACCCCACGGGTAGTGTTATACCCCGATTTTTCAACGCCTTCACACTACCTAGGTAGTCACCCCTAGAAATGGCAGAGGTGGCCCTCGAACCTGAGACCAATGTCTCATCCCAATTCGTCCACCTCTAACCAATTGAGCTAGGAGTGTTGGGTTTTTAATATCTTATTATAAAGATGGACGAATGTAACATAAAACTAATATGACGGTTCTAAGCTATTTTCACCCCTATAAATAAAGGGGTAGAGTCTCACTCTTTTTCCATTCAAATCTATGATGGCAGTGGAGCTCTGCCAGTTTTCTTCCTCTTCTAACCTAATTTCTAAATAAAGTATATTCATATACATACCAAATACTATCAAATTCATACGGATTTGGAAAGATAAATAGATCCACTGGAAAAGGGTGCTCAACGATAGATTTCTTCGTTCTTTTCCCTTTTTCTTACATTTCTATAGATCTAAAATTTTCCCCTTTCTAGATAAACTGTAGATTTGTAATAATTTAGGGATTGTAAGCCTAAAAAGGTTCAAAGTTCAGAAATTGGAAGCTATAAGGTAATTGGGAAATTTATTAATACAGATATAATGATTTATCTATTTCGTTTGAATCGAAGCTCTGTTTTATGCCTATTAGGTCTGTTATTTAAATAATTGTAAATTGTGATAACCATCAGAAATGGTTATAAATATGTTTGAAATTGGTAAATGATAAAGTTGTGATTATGTATAAACATGAATTGTAGGATTTTTATATAAATTCTCACATATTCCTACAAGTTATGCCATGAATTATGAATATGTTGTATATGCTAGCATTGTGGATCTGGAAATCAGTCCCATTAAACATAAATTGTTGTAGTTATGTTCCAGATCTTTAGTTCAGTGTTGAAATATGATATATGTAAATGTGGGTGAAAAGATGAATTTATGTATTATGCGATTTTAAGAATACAATAAATATTCCTTGTTTACATTCAATATTGTTGAGTTTTTTGGCTCAAGCATTGTAAATTATGTCGTTTCCCTCATTTTTAAATAAAGAGGCATTATTTTATAATCACAAGAAGTATGACGAAAATAGGGAAAAGAGGTGCAAAGGTACATATAAAAATAAACACATGTTTTATATGTAATTTGCATCGACTATTCCAAAATAAAAATATAATACATATATTTCTTATGATTTGGGAATGTGTCAATTCCAAAAAATAGGCATGATTTATAGTGATTTTGGATAACGGTCCTTGCGAGACTTGAAACCTTTTAGGCATGATTGAATGTAAAAAGAGAATGTTTGGTTAATTGACTAGACCAAATCACTGATTTAAAAAAAAATTAACTGTGTTGAGCGCATGAAAACATAAAAATGAATATATACATATTATCCATCCAAATCAGCGTAAAATGGTGAAATGTAAATTATATGGAATATTTGAATGTTTGGATAAAGTTAGATTATGGAATAATGTGTAAATATAGTCCATTTTAATTAATATATTTGTGGTCACCATTTGTAGCAAGTAATGTAATTAATTACCATAAATGAGACCGCAAATAAGGGAATAACCATTGTAACCAATATTGATTTAGGGAAAATAAATGTGAATAGGAAAATGGTTACAATTCCAAAAATCAATTAGGATAATTGTTGTGAACCCCAATTAAGAAAATTAAAAATAAAACTGCATTTAGGCACGAGGTTAAACTCAAATTGTGGTGTAAGCCTGCCCGGAACAAATCGGCAAATCCAGCAATCACATATAGTCAGTTTAATGTGAGGGGTCTAATGCATAAACATAAATGTACTATGGCATGAGGTTAAGTTCACTTGTGGTATAAGCCTGCCCGGAACCGACCGGCAATCCAGCATCCATAGGTAGTCAACTTAATATGGGAGACCTAATGCATAAGTAAATATATATATATATATATATATATGTAATAACAAATAAACAGAAATAAATGAATAAAAATAGTAATTGCCTATTGGGGTACAACAAATAGATAACTTAGGACTAATAAATAGTTGTCTTAGAAAAATATGACCGTTAGAGTCATAAAGGGCAATAAAATGGAAATAAAAAGAAATGAGTGTAAAAAATAGGATTAACGGATATTGATTGTCGTTTAAATACTAAGTCCAAATTAGGGAAGAAATTAAATAAACATCCTGGAGAAAAGGGAATATAACCTTCCTTAATAAATTTTATAATTAAAAATATAGTTGGACTTAGTAGGTTAATAATGTAAGCCATTATTAACCATATAAACCCGTGATACAAATAAATGGTGTACGTATAGTATTTCCGTATAAAGGAATTAAATGGGAATGACTTAATAACATAGCCTACTTTATCCTAAAAAGGGAAAGGTGTTACAGGCAAATGGGGGACGAACGAATAACCTTCGCTTATAGTCCGCTTTCTGGGTCCTAAAAGGCTAAGTGAATAGGGTTAATGAGTCCACCTGGGAATAGCTTTTTTAATATAGAGGTATTAAATGGAAGGTGTGTGTTGGCCTACCCAAGCCTAGAAATTAAAAGGGTTAGATATGGTCATCTATCCTACAGGAAGTAGTAAGTGATTAAGGAGGTTATCTGATAAGGTCAGCTAGAAGGTATAACGAAAGATAAAATACCTACTCTCACCTTATGCGGGGTAAGGGTTTATGTGTGAATGACGAAAGCCTTAACTAGTATGGCCCGTAGCTAGTGCCCCCTAGTTTTATGTTAACATTTAATATATTATGAGGGTTAATAAGTGACCAATAGGTCCGCCTAGGGTCTTAAGTGATCAGCGAGAATCCACTCTATCTGTAATGACCCAAAATTTCGGTCCAATTTGAGCTGACCAAAAACACAAGTCCAACCCCAAATTAAACTGAAAATCAGGAAACTAATAGAAAGAAAACAGGGGGTGAGGAAAGATAAGGTAGAAACTTATGATAGAAGAAGAAGAACACAATATCAGAGTAACACGAATCTCACAGCGGAACGAGTAAATATATTTCATAACATAACTTTGAAATACAAATCTGTACTGGAATATACATATCATTATCAAAGTACAACACTTACAACACAGCGGAAATAACTTTAGCTATATAATCCTGAAGCCTCCTGCTCCAAGCTCTTCCAGTATATATGTAAATCCCGACTACTTGACTGCCCGTACAAATTTAGGCACCCAAGAGTTTAGGGAAACAAAACAAATAAACTCCGGGTCAGTCATGGGACTGGTGTGAGTAAAACAATTTAAAACAGTTCAAGCAGGTAATCGATATCTCATAAGACCACGCCGTATAACGGAACGGGTTTTTCCCTTATGAGAATCCAAATATCTTTATATCAAAAACCTTTTGATATTATAATAATGTCTATCAACACAATATAATAATCATCTAACAGAAACGCTTTCATCTCACGTTCTACATATATAGTATACTATCAAAACCGCAAGCACGTATTGGGTAATGGATTTCCAACTATGACAAGGTATGGAACCACCTTTCGCTAGCGTACCTCTAGAGAGGAATACACTGGGTTCAACAAGAACATCTTGCAACCCGGCCACACATGACCGACCACTCATTTCGCTTGAGTGTATCGAATGTATATCACCAACGGTTGGGATCAGCAACCGTTTCCCGAATGGGACAGTATCGACAATAGATTTTTAGAAGTAAATGAAACTCTAGATCAGGTGATTATACACCCTACTTCGGTGCGACCGACTTAGCCATGCTGCCTGCCCGATTTCTATCATTTACCGGATGTGAGGCTAGAAGCTACGCTTTATCATCACACCAGATTCACTTTGAATGCCACATCGTCAAATCCATCAAATCACCGATCGACGTCCTCAACCATACATTATGTGTTAGCTAAAAGAAGTTTCCTTCTCCGCTTCCACTCTTGGTACGGTTGGAGAAATCAATATACGTGATCGTCTGGAAATACTCTGTCAGACATCCGTCCATACAAGTCGTCCAGGAACAGGATGAACTGAAGGCACTATTCTGTAAACAGGATAGCCCTTGCATAACTCCGTCTTCAATTTCCTTTGGCATATATGATTCGCAACGCTTATGCCAATATAGAGTGGTTCTTAGGATAATAATCCAACCGGTCTCTCCATATTAACAACGTTAAAATGGTCAAAACTTCGATAGTCTGTGATTTAACTATCGAAGAAAAACAGGTGTGCAAACAACGATATTATTTCCAAATGGAAATTTATATCGATCAAACATCATTCAACATTTATCTCTTTATTTCATTCCTTTACTTATCTCCTGTTTCCCTATATTCAATATTTCTTATTTTCTAAATTTGGAAAATATACGTTATTAACAATGGAAAACATTTCCATTTCTTGTTTTCTTTATTAGAAAACATTTCTGGTTTCTTATTTGGAAAACATTTCCAAAGCTTCTTCATTGGACTTAGATAGATGTTTAAACAAACCATCGCGATGCCAACTCAAACCATTTCCTTTAATTACTAAATTCACTTAACCATCCTTTACTATCAAACCTTAACCATTCCTTAGTTAAAAATGAAGTCAATCAAGTTGGGGTAATACTACCTCTCAGACCTTAACTGAACAACGTTTCTAACCTTGAAATAGACAAAGTTCACTCTTCTAATTCTTTAACAAACTTCCTTACATAACTCTCTTTCAAAAAAATTCTATTCGATAATTCTTTCCTTTGATAAGGTATATTTGATAACTCTATTCAATTTATTCTATTCACTTAACTCTTTTGATTTAACTCTAACTCTATTCACTTAACTCCTATCGAATAAAATATATTCGATAACTCTTTTAATTCTATTCGAATAAACTATATTCGATTAACTCCTTTTACTTTCTATTCGAATAAACTATATTCAATTAACTCCTTTTACTCTATTCGAATAAACTATATTCGATTAACTCCTTTTACTTTCTATTCGAATAAACTATATTCGATTAACTCCCTTTAACTCAATTAAACTAACATCGATTAACTCCTTTTAACTCTCTATTTGAATAAACTATATTCGATTAACTCCCTTTAACTCGATTAAACTAACATCGATTAACTCCTTTTAACTCGATTAAACTAACATCGATGAACTCCTTTTAACTCAACTCCTTTTTACTCGATTAAACTAACATCGATTAACTCCTTTTAACTCGATTAAACTAACATCGATGAACTCCTTTTAACTCAACTCCTTTTTACTCGATTAAACTAACATCGATTAACTCCTTTTAACTCGATTAAACTAAAATTGATGAACTCCTTTTAACTCAACTCCTTTTTACTCGATTAAACTATTCATTTATAAAGATTTACTTTTAGTAACGCTTCTTCACTTTACAAATGATTTCCTTCTTATAACAGTTTCCTTTTTATAACGTTTTCCCTTTTTCTAAATATCTCCTATTTATAAATATTCCAATTTATAAATATTTCTTATTTATAAATATTCCATTTATAAATATTTTATTTCAAATATCACTTTGAAAATATTCCCTTATCAACATTTCGGTATGTTATGGTATTCAACATATCAAATCACGATGATCAGTATCGTCCAAACACATAAAATCGACAACAGATTATATATCAAATCATATATCACAATATATAAAAACAGTAAAATAAATGTTGAGGAATCCAGTTGGGTTCCTCCAACCTGTCTCCCTGCATCCACAGATGTTATACAATATAAAATCAACATCACTTTCAGTTCCATATGATATATTCTGTTAAACAGAATCAATACAGAAATTTAACTAACTGACTAGCAGTTCAATCAAACAGTTAACACACAGTCAATCAACCAACATTTAACAGTTCTAAAAATACAACATGAAATTATAAAGTGTTCAGAGTTAGTGAGATTCACTCACTTTGGCAGTTCATCGTTAAAGAATGATAAACTGTTTATTTGATTTGAATCAAACAATTTATTTAGCCATAAATTCAGACAAGCTTCGATCCACTTCCTGTCAGTTTATTTCGAAATGTCCATCCATACGATCCTAACGCGACCAGTTTCCCTGAATTCCGATAATATATGAGCAAGTTATTACCTATACAAGTTCGAACTATTTTCTATTAAAATAAATTAAACTTCCTATTTAATTAATTGGGCTTCACTTTTACTTGGCCCATCAGCACTTAAAAAAAAGAAACTGGGCCCGCATTTACCTTTCTTCCCCGATCCATTGATAAACTCGTATGAAAACATGGCCATCGCGACTTTTATACTCTCCGACAATCCCTCCAACCTTCACCAAACCAACCACCAACATCACTGGCATCATCTTCTTCGGACCCTCTTCCATCCTTCTCCACTTTCGTATCAGTTTCATCTCATACGGACGCCCATTAGAAAACGCGACCCATCCTTCTGGCGAGCTCCTGGAAGAAGTATCGAACAAGATTTCAACCGTTTAAACCCAATCTTTGTCATTTGAAGCAATTCCCACTGCTGAATCCAGAAACGACTTCAAAACTACACATTGATGCTTCAAAAATTCGCAACCGCAAACCCTAGCTCGCGTGATTGATTTTTCCAGCGAACCAGTATGAATCGAACCCAGTAATAATTACATGAGTGTGAAGAGAAAGTTCATATGAATTCAAACATATGTTCATATGAATTCAAACATACATGTATATTGATTTATAGAATTTTATTCGATTTGTTGAGTATTTTTGTTCTTCACGAGATGTTTTTCTCTGAAGAAGAACTAGCGGTTACCACGCCGTTGACCAGAGAATGAAATAGAAATTAGGTTAAGGGAGTTAGGATAGTGGTATTTATAGTGGAGACAAATATCTAGATATTTTATAGAATGGAATATTCCCGGTATATTCTCTATCATTAATTCATCTTCTAAAATTCCTGTGATCACATACAATACCTAAAAATCACGAAACTGGACATGCAGCTACCGTTCGACATTATGGTCCCAACGAAACTGGTTTCGTCGAATTTCGACTCTGTTTGCTCACACAGCGTATTTTTAACTGTCAAAATACTGTCTGTTTTTCACATTAAAAATCCGTACGGCCACATACTGACTTCAAAAATCACAGAAATTGAAATCTAGCAATAATTTAATATTGCGAATCCAACAAAATTGGTTTCGTCGAATTCTGACCTCGTTTGCAAAACTGGCTATTTTTAAAGCTTTGGATGACCCTTTTAAATATATAAATATATTTAAATATAATTAAATCAAATATAAATAAATTATCATATATATTCACAGTGGAATACCATACAGCTCTAGAATATTCCTATATGAATTTCTAACTTGATATTTCAAATCTGGGTGAACCCGATATTCGATTTATATTGAAATTCCCTTTTAAAATATAAATAATTCCTTTATAAATTATAAAGGAATTCCACAGCGACTTTTCTAAAATTTGATTTGGACGTGAATCAAAATCTACACGACGAAATCCCGATTTTTCTCTTCCACTAGAAAGATATACTCCACCAGCTCCACACGTTTCTTGTTTCACATAAATCCGATTTAAAACGAACCCTGTATATTCAGTTGAAGTTCAAATCGCCAAATAGCGAACTGCAGCACCATTTCGAGCTCGTTTATAATTATATTATAAACTATACGTTCAACTGTCGACGATTGAATATATTCGTTATTCAAATTCAATTCCAAGATGAATTAAATATCACAGATGATCCGGTTCACACCATATCGTCATTTCAGCCAATTCTGATTATTTCAAAATTAAATATATTATTTAATTTATTATTTTAATTAAATATTCATTATTATTAATTCTACGACCATTAAATTCACTATATCACTATTTATATAATTAAATAAATTAATTATAATACCTTTGCCAATGCGGGTCATTACACTATCTATCATTGATAGTGAGTCGTTAAATAATAAAGAATAGGGAATGAGAATATAGATAGAAACCCCAAAATTGGGGGCGTACTCTCGATATAATTAACCAGTTAAATTATGGTAAATAGGCTTCACAAAAATGTGTGTAAATGTCCTATCTCGGTAATATAATTTGGGAATACTACTTTGGGCTAAATAGTAAAGTCGCGCGTAAATATTTACTAGGTTGGGCTAGTATCACTAACCTGGTTAGGCATACAGGGTTGAACCAAACGGAATATATTTGTGTTGTACATTTCTAGGTCATCAGAACTTGTTTTTCTGACCCCCTCCCCTCCTCATTACAACCTCCAGGTTTCATAGAGAAGGTCGGGTTCTCACAGATTATTAAGTTTGGCTTTCGATTCTCGTTCTTTCTCATGCACGGTATTGGCAAAGTGACTTACTTTAAAAAAGGTGGTTACCTAAGTTAATACTAGTTATCCTGTTTTGTCTCCGCTGTGAGTTTTATTTATCGTACTTGGATTATGCTCATGCTCATTTATTGCAGGTACCAGATATATGCTATATGCTTGAATGTATTCAAGTTTTGATTTTTATCAAAATATAGGTGCAGAAAAGTGTGGGGTGTTACAATTACTATATTATACATGTACATTTGGGTAGGTGCTTGTTTCAGGGAGGGGTTGTATGCAAAATAACATCTACAGAAAAATGTAATATTACAACCGTGCTTATTAATGAACCTGAACCTGCTAGGTTAAAACCTGATTGTTAATAAGCTAAGTGGTCCCTCGTTCTGCTGTTGTATCGGGTTTTGGGGACGCTCAAATCCTAGTTTTGGGGGCACAAGCTTAGGGGGTTTGGCTTGTGTCAATCTGCTGTTTGGAACCCATATCAGTCAGTATTCCTGTTAGTATCTCGGTAGAGGCCTCGCACTAGGTAGGAGCCAAGGCACACTTTACTAATTTGGATAATAAGAGGTTCAAAGGTTTTGGGGGTGTTAGGGGCGCATTTCCGACAGAGTCATGAGAGTGCATGGATTCGGCTATGGGACCTAAGATGTCAAAACACCTGCGAATATTTCTGTGTTCTATAAATTGCTGGGTTAGGGAGTGATACACCCTACTGTCGGGGTTGACACAGGGTATTCGGGTAATAGGGAGTCGATCGCATGGGTAGTAATCAGGGTACACCTAATCCTGTTGTTATGTAATTAGGGTAACACCTAATCTTGTTACGTAATTAAGGTACGCCTAATCCTGCTATTATGTAATTAAGTTAAACACCTAATCTTGTTCCTGTTGTTATGTAGTTACGGTAAAACCTAATCCTGTTATACTAGTATTGGTGCAGACATTACTTGTTTAAGATATACATTTGAAGCATTACCTGATCATAAGTTTATCCCTGTTATTCTTGTCCATCATGCTATTCTGTTTAGTTTAGTTTATCTTTCACGACACTGTACGTTTCTCATCCAGTCTTATTTACCTGTGTTGCCATTTCTAATTAATGCATATTTGTAAATCATTGGAACTCACCAGACTTTGTGTTTGACCCTTTTCTTTCGCTTCTTTCTTCCATTTCCCCCTTAGGTCCTCAGAGTGGAAGCACTCAACTGTGACTAGGAGTTTCTATAGCAGCTTGGACTTGGATTTCTAGAGATGTACCTTTCCAAGTTTATTCCATCATGGCTTGTGGCAAGGATACGGTTTTGTTTTATGGCATAAGTTATTTTGTTTTAAAAGACAGATTTGAAGTACTCTGTAAGTGGTTAATGTAACTGGTTTTGACAACTATGTTTTATTAATAAAGTTGAAAGTTTTTACGCTGTTTATTTTATATCTACTCCGTAAATTTTTGTACTGTTATCTATTTCACTTCACGGAACTTAATGCATTCTCTTATAAGTGACATTAACGGATGTGGGGTATCACAAGAGATGTTGCTCGAAATCTTTTCAAAGGGGCCAGCACCACAACTTGTTCTAACAAACATGTTATATGACCAAGTAATTAATTTATACATCAATTAAATAGCTGTGACAACCTAAATTCCGACAGACCGAAACTTTTTTAAAATTCCAGTCTACCGAAACTCAGATTGGTTTGCTCTGGTATCCTGAAGAAAAGACAGAGACATAAAACATGTCAGGGCTCAGAAATTATCTCACAGCGGAATGGATAAAATATAATATAATCAAATATAGCCTTACCGTATTAATAATACTGCCTAACCAGTATCCAGGGCTATCATGTCCTTGCCACAAATCTAACCTGTGAGTATGTTTTGAGAAGGCGGTCAGAACACAAGTTCTGGTGACTGGATTTAAACTATACACTTTGGATAATCCTACATATACCGTTCAATCATATTTTCTTATTTGTTAGGTTATTTGGGTTAACAGCACTCAAGGCTTACACATACGTCGCACCCATTTATTTCCCAGCGGATTAACCTAATACCATATATATGTAGCTACCCCCAGTATTGAGGTACACCCCATGGTACCCCACTCGCACGGTCTCCAACGTAACACCATCGGAATATACGTAGTCCCTCATCCTACGTCGTAGTGACGTACAGATAACAATATTACGTTCCGCATATATCTATCATTACTATGCTACGTAAACGTAATGACTACCACCTTTGCTCGAATCAGACTCCATATCGAAGTAATGCCCTCAAGTCTACGATACACCACCCAGAGCCGACATGCATGTATTTAGACTGTCCACCATACGTATCTTCAATTATAGCTCGATGCCTTTATTGCGCGTCCTCTAATGTGCACCGAGTTCCGTGGCAGGGAGATACAAGAAGCACGGAACTCGGTCGGGAGCTTTTCCATATCTGTACAGGCCCGTCTTTAAAGAGCCTTTATATACAGATATACCTAGGGTCTGTTTTCGTGGTGGCTATGGCCCCACCTTGGCCCCTCCCTCAACTAGTAAAGACTACCAGAGCTAAGTGACTGCCCTTACACAAACAATCTAAACATTCGTGTGGTGTCTCCTTTCAACCCCTTACCCCGATAGTGAAGGGTGAAATGGTATCTTGGGTTTAGCTCGAGTCTTTCCGCATCCCACTGGCTGTCGATGACGGGTGTCTGACGATCTAATATCCTTGTTGGTCCTGACCCTCTGCCTCCTTGTGAGGCAACCGCCGAACCACCTTGGTGTCACCTCTTCATAGCAATCTGACTGCATAGCTACATCTATAGTCAAGGCCCACCCACCTAGTAGTTACGCGCAGACCCAACCTCTGCGGACACAGCCTAAGACATCTGCCGCCGCACAGAGGACTACTAGGAGCACCTTATGTACCTTAGGAAGCTGCGTGCTTCCCCTTCCAGTCCTTCGGAGCCGTCAAGACAATCAGATGAATGTGCGCTCCCCCTCATGCCTTATAATACCACGATGATCCACCCCGTTGGGTTATTAACCCTCAAACATGTGGACTGGTTCAAGCGCCTCACTTTAATATGTTATTAGACCCTATGTCTAAACATTCTTTTACGCGCTTGCCTTACCTCATCGGGTTTCCTTTTAACTTGGTTATTCTAATTCACCTTGAATTCTTATTCGAATTACCAAGTTTCTCTTTCTTATTAATTTCAATTATACAACTTAATCCATTTAAGTTTATTAATAAGCCCACAACATGTTATTCTTTAGATTATGGCCCAAGGTCGGTAATCCACAACCCCTTTTTTATCTTCTTGTTGATTTCATCATTACAATAACATGTTTTACTTAATATGTAATTAAGTATGTCCAATTCACATGTTTTCTAATTAACATGTCACTTACCATTTATGATTAAATATAACTTATTTCATTTCATAAGTTTTCCTCATTATTTCTCATTTAATCACAATTCCATTTTACATTGTCAATATAACTTATCGTTGTTTACTTATTAACTTAGATCTATTAACTAAGGCCCATTAATAAGTTTCTCTACCCGTTTATTATAACGTAAGCCTAAACATTCTTATCAACGGGTTTTAGACTTCCATGCTTACAGATTATTTAATTTATAATTAAGTACAACTTCTTATATTTCGTATATTTTTCCCCTTTCTCAACTGGTTTCTGGCTTCCCCAATTACTACTTGCTTAATTTACAATTAAGTGTCCCTTAACTGATTTCACCAGTTATCCTATTCCCTTACTAGTTTATTCACCAGTTATCCTATTCCCTTACTAGTTTATTGTAACCTAAGTTATAATATTCACTTGTCCCTAGGACAAGTCTATCTATTATACAACATTTTCATTAATGTTATTTATTTATAATAGGTGATGATCAATTCTACAAGTTATGCTTACCCTAAAAGGTGCCTTTAATTACATAACTTTATTATTTCTACCGGTTATGTATACCACTAGGTGTCTTTAATTACATAACCTTATCGGGCTAAGTTTGCGGGCCTATATGTAAATATTACCCGCCCGCTTAGATTTGCCCAGCCCACCCACTGTCCAACCAATTTTTACTTAATCCTAACTTTAGTTCATATTCATACAATCCCTATGGATTAGATTAGGTTAAGTAGTCCAATTCATTACTATGTCCATTTATGGTTTATAATGGGCTAGACCTCCCACATTAGGCCTACAACCTGTGGATGCTGGATATGTTGGTCGGGTCCGGGCAGACTTCTTCCACAAGTTGGGCCTAACCTCGTGTCATAGCACTTCTCGTATTTGCGCACTTAGACCTCTCACATTAGGTTCAACATTAGTGGCTGCTGGATATGCCGGTCGGGTCCGGGTAGACTTCCACCACTAATTCAACCTAACCTCATGTCATAAGTGCAATTACAATTACAATTTCTAACTGTAATCCTAGGCATTCATTATTAATCAATTATTTAAACCTATGCCTTTATAGGTGTTAATGCCCTTTTACCCAATTATATTCATGATGGGTTACATGTCTAAATTCATATTATTCGAATGATGCCAATTCATATTTTACATATGATCCCATTGGCGCCCAAATCATTTTTCTATACTTATGATCCAATTTAAAATCTTTAAACATGATTTGTTCGATGCCCCAAACCCATATTTATTCGATCCTTAACATGAATCCATATAGTCATATACGTACTCCAATTATTCCCTGTATATAGTTGGGACAAATTTACATGTAAACTTTTTTGCACTCCAACAAAACCAATATATGAATTTTTCCCACATGTTCAAATTAACATTATAACATGTAAACATTCCAACATTTCAATTGATTCAATATATGAATTATTCATATTAACAATTTGACGTTATATCATGTTGATCATTCCCCCATTTTAATAGATTCAACATATGAATTTCTGATCTATTCATATTAACGTCTCAACTTGTTATAACAGTGAATTATAATTAAACTGGAAATTTCATGATTGTGATTTATAATTAAACTGGAAATTTCATGATTTATTAAAAAGGGAATGCTAAACGATAGTCATAACATTATCTAAAGATTATAGTTTAAACCCACTCACCTTTCATGCTTTTCCCAAATTTTGGATCTGATCCGTTCTATCATCCATGGTTTTCCTTTCCCCTTTAATTTGATTTGAAACCTAATAACATGGATCGACTATATTCAAATTAAAATAGAAGGGAAAGAAATATGAAGAATTGAATAGATTGGATCAAGAAATTTACCTTGCTTTCATGATTCAATAATCTTTTTTTAATGTTGATTCTCTCTTACAGACCTGAATTCATAATTTTCCTAGGCTAGTATTTTAATTTTCAAAATAGATTTGAGAAGGGAGAGAGAGAGAGTAATGGCAGCATTCCGGCGTAGCCATCGAATTATGAGGCTTAGGGTTAGGTCTAGGGTCTTATTTATAAGTGTATGTAGAAACCAAGACCCTTAGATTTTTCCAAAAGCCATCTGAATCGTCAAAATATCACAAAACCCTAATCTGCCAAAATCTGCCGCAGGTGGGTAGACACCCCTTTGAGGGAGTCGACCATGGTGTCGACCCACCCTTGAGGGTGTCGACCCACCTTTGAAAGGGTCGACCCACCTAGGAGGGAAATCTGTCGCCTTCTGAAATTTTGAATTTTGAACCTATTTTCGAATTTTTGGACCCATTTTTGAATTTCTGAACCTAATATATATATATATATATATATTCTTCCTACGCGTATACAAACTTCAAACCTTAATATCTTCTTATACGGTGTCCGATTTACGCAAACCAGGTATATATCTTGACCAGAATTTTGAGACGGACGTAATGGCGCAGTCCGTTTTACTTAATTCTAAATATTTAATTAAGTTATTCTTATTTTATTATCTTGCAGTGAAAATGCGGGATGTTACAATAGCCAACTTTAAATGTGATTATGTGCTACTTACATACTAAGATGAGCTCAATCTTAACGTGAAAGTGTAATTTATGATGCGGAATGTATGTAAAACACCCTTTTATGCATAAAGTTTCTACATAGGTGTATAGTTTTTTTGCATTATTATTGTAGTAATCTCTTATCATTCAATCTAGAAATGGTAATGCATAAAAAGAAATGCATTTTCTAGAGAAAACAATTGCCCATGAAGTGCTCTGTATGACTCTCTTTCATCTCTTCTTCCGTATCATATGTACTTTCCAAAAGGTTATCTCCCCATTGTATTTAGACGAGATTAATTTTGCAAAGCCTTTTAGTTCCACGCTCCACAATGCATGTGATGCCATGGGGTATCCTAGACTCCATCTCTAAGTTCTCTAAGTCCCCAATCTATTGTATCTTAAGTCTGACGGTAGAATCATGAAGGCATTTCCTAAGATGTGAAAAGTTGAAAATGTTGTCGAACCTGCCAATTTCTCATGGAGTTCCACACGATAAGCTAGTTTTTCAGTCCTTTCTAAAAAATTGAATGGCCTAATAAGTCTAGGATCTTACTTTCAAGCTTTGCCAGACCTAACAGGTTTTTGAGAGGAGAAACTATAATAACGACCAAATCATCAACACTAAACACAAGTTCTATCTTCCTCTATTATCATAATATGTCTACTGGACTTGAGCTGCTTTCATTTTTTGCCTAACTGTAATAATATTCTCCATAGAATCATGGATCAAATTTGGTTCGAGTAAGATTTTATTGATAGTTTACTACTAGCAACTCTATGATTTGCATGACCGCCTATAAAGTGCTTCAAAAGGGTCCATTGAATCATCACTTAAAAAGTATTATTATACAAAAACTCAAGTAAATACAAGTGTTGCTTACATGATATCGATAATGCCGGCTCTCAATAAATCTTTAACAATTCGGTTAACTCTTTTGATCCATTCGTCGGTCGAAGGTGGTAGCAGATGCTCATAATGAGTAATGTTCCCAAAGTTGTTTGTAGGCTCCTCCAGAATTCTCTTATAAACAGAGAGTCATAGTCATTTACTATACTTGTTGGTATCCCATGAAGTCACACTATTTTCTTGATGTATAACTGGGCTAATGAAGTTGCGGTTCGGTTCTTCTTAATTGGAGGGAAATGTGCACTCTTCATCAATCAATTGATCCACTATAACCCAAAATGCCTCATTTCCTTTTTGGCTTCTAAGTAGACCATCTATGGAATCCACTAAAATATGCTCCCATTTAGAAGTAGGAACCTCTAAGGGTAGTAGTCATCCTCCAAGCATAAATTGCTCAGGTTTAACCTTTTGACATGTTAAGCACTTTGCCACAAATTCTGCTATATCCTTTTCCATACCAATTCAAAAGAAAGTTCTTTTCATGTCCTTGTATATATTATCTCCTCCTAGATGTGTAGTCATTTTTACAATGGTGGTATTCCTTAATAACTTTACTTCTCAAATCCTCGGTATTAAGGACACAGAGACGTCCATCCCTCCTTAAGTTTCCCTCATCAGCAACTGAGTACCTATCGGAATGAGGACAACATTCTCTAATCTTTAGCTTTCCTATCAATGCTCTTATCTCCTTACCATTACTTTGCTTAAACTTAATCCAGTCTAATAAGGATGATCTTATTTCAAAGTAGTAATAAATTCTTGAGAAGGCTCTGGCGATGATTGAAGCTTAAAACTGAAAAAAATACTCTAGTTATTCCACTCAGTCATCGATCTTAAGAGTAACAGCTTCTTTCTTAAAGCATTTGCGACAACGTTACCTTTTATGGGAGCATATTGAATATCTAAATGAAACAATGCTATATGATCCAACCACCTTTGCGGCCTAAGGTGTAGATCTCGTTTGGAAAATGAATACAATTGAGATTCATGTTCCATAAAAAGCTCAAACTATTCCACTAAGAGATAGCGACTCCATAACTTAAGGGAAAACCCTGTAGCTGCCGATTCCAAATCATTCTCATGACATCTCTTTTTTTATCCTTCAGCTACCTGCTCGTGTGGGCAATTACTCTCCCTTCTTGCACTAATACAGCTCCTAATCACGAACTTCAAGCATCCGTAAAAACAGTGAAAATTTTAGCTCCGTTGGGAATATTGAGTACTGGTGCACTCAAAAGAGATTCCTTTAACTTATCAAAAGTCTTATTACAGCCATCACTCTAAAGAAACCAAGATTCTTCTTAGTCATATGGGTTAGAGGGGTTGCGACCCTTGCAAAGTCCTTTATAAATTTCGTATAATGGCCCGCCAACCCTAAAAAGCTTCTAACTTCAGTTGCGCTTCATGGGACCTACCAATCGTGAACAACTTCCACTATTGCTGGGTCTACCACTAATCCTTTATCCGAGAAAAGATGTTCTAGAAATTTTACTTCCTCTTTCCAAAAGTGACCCTTGGAGAATTTTACTTTGAGCTGATGCTTCCTCAAAATTCCTTGGACGTCCCTTAGGTGATTCTCATGCTGTTATAATCCTTTGGGAAAACAAGAATACGATCCACAAACACCATAACATCTTAATGATAATTCCCTTAAAAAGTATACTCATTAAGTCTACAAAGAAGGATGGGGCATTGGTCAAATCGAGCGGCATTACTTCCCAATCAAACAATCCATCGATGTCCTAAATTTTGACATAGGCTAACTTTCCTTGGAAATTTTCAATTAATGAAATTTGCTCACGAAATCTAAGAAGACTCTAGCACCTCTAAGATAATCGAACATGTCATTTATCCTAGGCAAAGTATACCCCTTCTTCCCAATAAGCTTACTGAGTTCTTTATAGTCCATGTAAAATCTCAACGGTCCATCAGCTTTAGTAGAAAAAAACTATGGGTGCTCCCTATTTAGAAGCACTTCTTTAAATAAATCGTTCTTATAACAAATTGGAAATCGACTTGTCCAACTCTATTCTTTCCTCAAGGGACGTGTGCCTCAATGGAAAAAACAACCGGTCTAGCCTCTTTCTTAAGGCCAATCCGACATGTATTTTTTTATGGGGTGAGAGACCCCGATACTTCCTCAAAGACATCTACAAAATCAAAAACAAAAAATAAAGAAATTAGTCCACTGTAAGTTGAGGGTAATGAGTGTAATAGAGTCGTATCCCTATTTTTGACTTTACAAGGGATTTCAGTATTACAACCACTACAACTCCTCAAACAGACTACTCTTCTACCTAAATCGAGATGGCTCCATAATAAGATAGCTAATCCGTATCCAAAATAAGTCCATACCCCTCAAAGCTAAGGATATACACATTGCATAAGAAATTGAAATCGCTAATATCTAACACTAGGTCTTTACACATCAAGGAAAGTTGCGTCGAACATGCAATAGGGTTAGAAATCTTAATTGAATTGTTGACGACATAAGTTAGGAGTTTTAAAAAAATTACCATATTCCTTGATATGAAGGAATGGGATTCCCCGGAATCAAACAAGGTGCAGATAAAATCTCCTAAAATAAGAACAATATCTTCAAAGGAAACTTTTCCTTGATCTCTTGGTAACTGACACCATAGTAGCTTCCAAAGCATAGTTTTGTCCACTTGTCCCACTCCTAAAAAGTTTTGTGCACTGCTTTATTCTATGACCTTCCTCTTGCCAGTGGTACCACTTATCTTTAAATCGTTCTTTTATCAAGCTAATTGTGCAATCCTAGGCCTCATAGTTATTCCTCTGATATCTTTGAAAAATTACGGCATCCTTTTTGAACTTGCCCTTCATCTTCTTTCTCTACTTGAACCAAAAATCTCCTTTCTTATTCACCTCATGATTTGCGGTATTCTCACCTTTTTCTTCCTTAACTTCCTTGCCCTCTTTTTCCATAGTACAAAGAATAATGTTCTCAATCAAAACTTCAAACATTGCTCTGAAGGAAACTTGTGCTAACAGTTTCTCTCTCAAAGGGGAATTTGGCCCTTTCACAAATCTTAACGCCTTGTTTATAAGCATATCCACCAATCCCCTTCCAATCTATTATAGCTTTATATACTTAAATTTCTTTTTTTCCATCATTTCTGCCGTTCCTTACAAAATGAATCCTATCATTTTTCTCCTTTGAATTACTCATGGAATTGAATTTAGCACCGGAAATGATATATTCTCTCACGGTAGAATATCCTTCCTTAAGGTTTATAAACTTTTCCATTTATACACTCAATTCAATATTAGTTAGAAATTTGATCTCAAATCATGCTTTGAACTCGTTCCACTTAAGTATCCTCCTTGCATTTTCCACAGTTCTAAAGTAATGTCGAAACCACCCGTGTACATCCTGAATCTCCTTGGATTAGAGTTCCCTTGGTCAGGTTGATTATCAGCCATATCTACTATCTAAGTGGAAATATTTAGTGGGAATTCCTTAAATAGCATTTACGGTAAAAGCAAAAGGAAGAAATAAATATAGCATAGTGTAAAAGTGTATGTCGTAAGGGTATATACTCACACACACACACATAAACACGCGTGCAAACACATGAAAATCTTTTTCAAATAACAAATATGTCTCTCATACATAAGTCTTTTCTCAAAACTGGATAACCTATGCTTCAATACCAAATGTAACAACCCACCCAGAATGGGCCTAAATGATGACCTATAAATGGCTCACAAAAACATAATCCAATTGCTAAAAATGTAATTGATTCCGAGAAACAGAAAAAAGCCACACACACACAAAATTGCCAAAACGACAAACATACACAAAAAATAAATCTAATACAAAACGAACCAAACAGGAACAAAGCGGCACCAAGTGCCAGCAGAAACATAAAGATCAGCTGGCATCACCTGCCGAAAGCCAAGCACTCATCACGAAAACTAAGCAAAAAAGAAACAGATAACGACTCAACCTCAACTTTCTCCTAGAAAAACATCCAAAGCACGCTCCCGACAACTATCCACTAACCGAGATGGCAGCAAAGCAAAGCCAAAAAATCTCCCTCATCCTGCTCTATATAGCAATGATCGCTCTCTCTCTTTCTCTCTCTCTCTCTCTCTCTCTCTCTCTCTCTCTCTGCTCCAACTCCAGGAAGCTACACGTAAGAAGCGACCAACTTGCCAGAGCTTGACGACTAAAGGAGAATCTATCCCCATCTTAACAAGCTTCAGCCCTAAATCCCATCTGGTAGTGCTAAGCCACCATGCTCCTCACCATAGGCCTAGAGGGTTTTCTGTGAAAACCCGTAACTTCCCCGTAAAGGAAAGTGTCGGATAGTTCGAGAACAAGCCACAACAGAACACATACAGAAGAACATTTCATTGTATCTTACAACAATGCATCAGAATACAAGAATATACAGAGTATAAATGAATATTACACAGAAATATCAGAGATTTAAATTACATTTAAATACATCGCAGCGGAAAATAATACAATACACAACTAGAAGAGATATACGGATACAAAGCTTTCCGGATATCATTCCAGCTGTAAACCAGGATCCTGTGAATATAAATCTGCAAAACCAAAACTACTAGCTGCCCGTGTCAAAATAAGGGCACCCAGAGTTTAGGTTAAAATAATAAACTCCAGGTTAGTCATGTGACTGGTGTGAGAACTAAAACAGTTAATCTTTATTTTAAAGTTAGGTAAATCAAGGGACCACGCCGTATAACACGGAACGGGTTTCCTCCCAAGAATACCAGTGCATAAAACAAACAACGCAATGCTAAATAAAGAAAAATGAAGCTGTTATAAGACCCAGGTCCCATCACACAATGCAACGCAGCCGAGGATAGGGTTTTCCCTTATAACAGCCAAAGAATGCTTAGTACGTTTAAAACAAATCATTTGATACTACTATAAGTGCATAGTGTATAAAACAACTTCAAATCATAAGTATCAATCATAGGCGGCATGAATGCCCCATAACACTATGTCGCCATATATAAGTTTACAATCAAAACCGCAAGACGTCGTATTGGAAGTTGGGTTATCATTTATGGTATGAACCGAGGCTAGGGGCAAGATCCTCACCGATTCGAGACGCTCTAGCCCGTGTCTCAGGATCAGAGCTCGAGTGACCCTCGGAGCGACAGGGCCGGTCCACCGATGTGGATTAAAATTCCTGAACACTGCGTTTCCCCGCCCTTTGGGGCGTAAGCCTGGCCCGTCAGCCGACCAGAAGCATCGGCCGAAACCGATATCACGAGGCGCCTCGCTTTTCAGCAAGTAATAATAAGCAATATCCACATGAGTCAAACTCGTCAGCCAGTTCAAGCACTGACGCCACTCCTAACTAGAAAGAAACGCATGTCCTCCCTGAGGTCCGTCTCCCGTTTTTAGTTCATACCGGGTGTGATACTCGCGAATCAACGTTACACAAAGCTACACCACACAAGGCCGTGCTTTGATCATCAACCACAAGACTTTGCTTTTCAACAAAAGCCTTGATCTATGCAACTCAGCATGCCACATTGTCAGTCCATACTGTACCACTGATTTCTGCCAATATATAACCTCTAGGCTCGTACATCTCAGAGAAGGGTGTATAGCAAGAGAATAAATTCTCTGCCACCAAACAGATATATATTTAGCAGAGATCACCAATACAGTATAAAGGAATACAACGTCAGACACACTATCCATTTACAAGTCCGTTCTGGGTCTGAACGAAACCGGAGGCACTTTCCTCGCATATCCATCCATCTCCAAGTACGTCTGGACGATCACCAACTGTTTCCATCTTCTTGGGTGTACAGCCCAATCAAGATCATCAGTAATCTCCCAAACAACGTTAAGACTTCCGGTCTTCGACCACCATCTTCATCTTCAACTTATCGTCGTATCAGTTATTCAGAATGGGATAAACCCGGTCTTCCCGAATAACTCGCGTATATTTTAAATAAGTGTTACACAAACACAACATACGCCTCATTCCAACTCATCGGTCACTAACCGTAAATTAATCAAGAGAATAATTCCCCAAATATTAACCCCGAAGGCCGAAACCAACATCAGATCAATATCCAGAAAACCATTCTGCTTGGCTAACCGACAGTTAGTTTCTAAATTCCACATTCATAGGGAAAGGTTCCCATTAATTTTATCCAAGATAAATTTCTTGAATTTATTCTTTAATCTATTTTTGAATATCAATTCAAACTAGTCGGGATTAGCGAACCTTACCGAAGTAATCATTTGTTTTAATTTCCCAATCCCAACCTATTCATCCCATGAAGTAAAACTGGTAATACTTCATATCTAACACCACGGTGTTATTGGTAAATTCAATTACCATTTCACGTTCAAATCTAATTAAAGATTTAACTATCGCCTGGAGTAAAACTGGTGATACTCCATTTTCGATCTTTTCAATCTAATTAAAGATTCATTAAAACTCCACTTAGTTTTAATCTGTGACTGGGTTAAAGAATCAGTGTCATTTAAAACACGGTTCACGATAAACCCAAAATCACATTTCCATTAATTATCGGGTTAAAGAACGAGTGTTATTTAAAAACACCATTCACGATAAACCCAAGAATCAATATCAGTTCAATTCCAATTAAATATTGCTTAATTGGTACACTTCATTAAATCTAAATAAAAAGATTTAATCTTTTCTCAACTGGGTTCAAGAACAGTGTTAGTGAAGACACCATTCACGACAAACCCAAATCACATTTGATATTCAATACAAGGCACTGAATAGAAAATATATCGGCTTATATTCAATATCAAATTCTACGATTAACAAATGTCATATTGGAAATAACGATATAAATATATATCTTTCAAATTTCCATAACAACATCTGTATAATCACGAATTTCAACATCGAAATATTTCGAATACAATTTCGATTCAAATCCATTCCAATGTAATCATTGGAAATTTTGGTTATTTTTAAAACCCTTTTTCAAATTCAATTTATTTAATTAAAAATAAATAGAATTATAATTCTAGTTCAAAACTAGTTCATTTCGATAAAAATCTATTTTTATCTTTTCAAATATGGAGTTTTTCACCCCAATTCTTCTCAAATCATTTCTTATGATTTTACACAAATTATTACTATTTTTAATAATTTTATCAAGGCCCGTACAGTCGATTTCCATCAACGGCCATCGAACTGCACTTACAGCGACCTTTTTCAAATTTGATTTGGATGTAACTCCAAATCCAACCGTTTGATTTCTAATTTCTAATATTCTTTAGAAAGCTCTTTTCGATACGAACCCAACGGTTCCGGTTTCAGGAGAATCCGACGGTCGGATCTCCCGTAATGTCCGTTTGAAATAAATGGTCGAAATTCGCGAACTGCCGCGGCGCGGCGCGTTCTATTCAGGCCATTATATTATATATATAATATATATAATATATATTTCGTCGATTTCTATTTAAAACGAATTATATAAATAGTTTTAAATTTTGTTTCAAAAGCAATTTCAACTTCCATTTCAATTCAAATCAAAATTGAATTCTTCTTTATAAATTCGTTTTAAAACTCATTTCTATTCAATTCAAATTTCAATTCAATTTGAATTCATTTCAATTCGCTTTCAATTCAATTTGAAATCGTTTTCAATTCAATTCATTTCGAAATCGTTTTTAATTCAATTCATTTCGAAATCGTTTTCAATTCAATTCATTTCGAAATCGTTTTCAATTCAATTCATTTCGAAATCGTTTTCAATTCAATTCATTTCGAAATCGTTTTCAATTTAATTTATTTCGAAATCGTTATATATTCAATTCATTTCGAAATCGTTATAAAATCGATATAAATATCGTTCACGTCAAAATGGCGTCAATCTAATCAACACTGCTTCATAAATTTCTATTTTCAAATATTCTATTTCAAATATTTCCTTTTTCAAAATAGTTGTTATTATCAAAATATTTCGTTCAACACATGACCAATCTCAATGGATGAGTACTGTCAACACATGAACCTTTATTTTATATTGATAAAGATGTAAATTTTATTATCAAAATATTTCGTTCAACAGATGACCAATCTCAATGGATGAGTACTGTCAACACATGAACCTTTATTTTATATATTCTTTATTTTCTAAATTGGAATGAGGCCCAATCAATCACCATATAATGTTAATTATATGGATTTTCATACAACACACGTATATAATAGCATTGAAAAATAATCAACCATCAACCGAAGTGCACTACACTGTATAAGCATCAAATATAGCTATTCAACGCTTATAACAGCCTGTCAATCAATCGATCGACATATTTAATCAATCATGATGAGTGAACTTCAAATTTCATCCCAACACCCATGTGGGGTTTTCAAACAATCAAACACATATTTTATTTGTGCAGTTGGGCGAGGTGTAAAATTTATCGTCCCAATCAATGTCCTTCAAATAGGTGTACATAAACAAACCGTCCGGTTTGTAAATGAATATTTATTTATTCACATTCACTATATTCATATTCACGTTAAAAATTATATATTTTTAACGATAAAACATTTTATTTTAACATATGAATTTCTATTCAGTTCATTCTTTAAATAAAATGATATTTTTATTTTCTAACTTACTTTAGAAAATTTCGGCGGCATAACGGCACGATACTAGAAACGGGACGAGGCCTAGCCTTATCCCCGGTCTAGTGAAGGCCCACACCATTCACACATCAATCAATCCATTCATTTCACCAAACAAATCAATTTCAAATCATCTAATTAATTTATGCAACCAAACAAACAAGTCCATGGTCTGTGGACGATTGTGTCGGGTGCTACTAAGCACCGTCTGCATCCTAGTATATATATATAACTAGAAAAGAAATTGAAAGGTGAGAAATTCTCACCAATAGCTATCCTAACTCCACGGCACTTCCAATGCAGGAAATCTTCACTGTTCTCGTCGATATCACTTTCTTTGCCCGTAGCCACTACATATGTAAAAATCGGATTTTTACTTCGCTATTCAATATATAAAAATCACATTTTTACTTCGATGTTCAATATATAAAAATCACATTTTTACTTCGATGTTCTTCAATATATAAAAATCGAATTTTTACTTCGTTCTTCAATATATAAAAATCGAATTTTTACTTCGTTCTTCAATATATAAAAATCGAATTTTTACTTCGTTCTTCAATATATAAAAATCGAATTTTTACAGTGTCCTATATATTTTTAAAACCAATGCTATTTTCTATTTTAAATCCATGTATTTTTCTATTCTTGTTTTCATGTATATTTCTACTCTTATTTTCATATTCAAAGTATATTTATATTTTTACTTTCAAATTCAAAGTATATTTATATTTTAACTTTCAAATTCAAAGTATATTTATATTTTCATAATCATGTTTTAAACCACTGCTAAATATATATATATAAAATGTACCTTTCCCTACCATTCTCTGTAAAACGCTCCAGGTGCTCCAAAGAAATCGAACCCATCTCGCTCAAGAAGAAGCCGCTTGTTGTGCCCACCACTGTCCGTCGGAACCCAATCGGCCACCTCCCTCTTGCTCGTCATCGAAGCCTCTACCCACGGCCAGAACAACTTCCAACTCGGTGGACCCTCCCTCCCACGAAATCAGTTCGAACTCGTGAAGTTTGGCGCGCGATTCCTCAGAAATCATGAAATGAAAATCGATCACGTTCGTATGAATTTGTAGTGCTTGGAGAGTACTTTGATTTTGTTGTGGAGGTTCGGATTGATTCGTATCGATTGGGAAGATTTTTGGGCTCGAAATATCGAGCAATATCCGCCATCGACTTCGGCTGGAGGCGCGTTTAGGAAGGGTTGACCGCATTGAACACTTTGACTTAGGGTTTTTAGGAGATTGAAGGGGTTATATAATATATTTATTATATTTGATATTTTCCCAAATGGTTGACTTCTCATCCGAACGCGAAATCAAATCCAACAACTGACGCCCCTAGCTAATTACTCCCATTTCGAACACAACGGGATATGTTTCGTAAGTTGATTCGATCGTTTTGATAGGTTTTCATTTAATTTAAAATATAAATCTTTATATATTCAATTTAAATGCACATTTCAAATTACCGGGGTCACATACTAACTCGAAAAATTCCAGAAAAATTATTTCTAGCTTCGTATTGACGACACGGTCCTAACAAAACTAATTTCGTCGAATTCTGAGACCGTTTGAAAAATGGCCAATTTCCAGTCGATTAAAATCAACAGAAATTGGTCAAACGCGTTTTCCTTTGCCACGCTCACATATTGATTCGGAAAATTATGAAATTTGAAACCTAGCAATAACTTTACATCCTAGACCCAACAAAACTGGTTTCGTCGAAATCCGAGGTCGTTTGCAAAACGTCCATTTTTAAGGGCCTGAATTCTATAGCGACTATTCAGAATTTTCAACTGGACATATCTTTTGATTCCCACTATGAAATTTTGATTTTTCGGATTCGTTGGAAAGATATTACCAATTAGATCCTAATGTTTTTGGTTTCACTAAAATCCGGATTGTTTTGCGCCCAGTACATTCAATTGAAGTTTGAAATCGAATTATCGAACTACCGCACCATTTTCAATTCCATTTATAATTATATATATAATTATTTATATTCAAACGACGGCGTATATAATATATACGTTCTATATATATTCAAAATGAATTTTCGTCGATATTATTTAAAATAATCTATTTTAAATATTCAAAATTCGCTAAAATTGCCAAAATAAAAATTTTAAACTGGCCCAGATTTTCGGGTTGTTACAATCTCCCCCACTTAAAACTTTTCGTCCCCGAAAAGGAACAAAGTCGAAAGTGGTTTGATTAATCAACTCTACGTTCGATCAGGCTTCCATTCTCCAACTTTTCAGTTTCAGAGAATTTTCAAATTCTTCAAAAATTTGGCTAACACCCTAAATTTCCGAAAAATTTCACCATAACCTCCCCTGCACCGGGAGCATCGGGGAATTTCAAATAGCTTCCCCGGTCCTTCAGATCTCAAAAAGAAAAAGAAAAAGCCAAGCGGCTAGCCAATAGGCTCATAAAATCATCATCACCCAAACAAAACAGTAAATTATGTAGTAAACATGTACCTATTTGTCGGGCAAACAAATTTTATTCTCTGCTCTAGCCTCCTTGCTATGACCTTTTCAATGAAAGTATATGTATATGCAAGCAAATGCGACCAATTTTCAATACAATTCAATGTTTGGTTCAATTAGGCTAAATGATTCAAAATTATCAAACAAATAAACAAACAACACAATCATCAATCAATTAGTGAATTTAACGTTTCAAATTGATAATTTTGATATATATAAAGAAAATCATGTTTTGATGCCAAATCACAACAATGTATTCTAGCTATATTAGTTTTGGTTCTCACACCAGTCTAATGGAAATATATAGAAAATCACACCTTCGAAACTCGAACATAAATGTTGATGATGCGATCGCTATCATCAATATCATCTTCGGGCGACTAGAGTGTGATGCTATATCTATCCAATATATTAAAACTTTGAATACACGCGGATCAGACGTATACGCAAAATCTATATATACTGGATTGTCCACATCAATATAAATGAATAACCAAATACGAATAATTGATTTATATTTCAAAACAAGATTTGTTTTTATTTTAAAAATATACTCTTCACACTCGTTCTAGAATACTACTGATCCCATCTCTAACGAGTCATTCCATTGGATATTACTAATCCAATATCTGATGAATCCTTTCGTATGGTTCTAATGTGCCTTGTTCTCTAGCTTTGTAAACCAAAGCTCTGATACCAACTGTGAAAACCCGTAACTTCCCCGTAAAGGAAAGTGTCGGATAGTTCGAGAACAAGCCACAACAGAACACATACAGAAGAACATTTCATTGTATCTTACAACAATGCATCAGAATACAAGAATATACAGAGTATAAATGAATATTACACAGAAATATCAGAGATTTAAATTACATTTAGATACATCGCAGCGGAAAATAATACAATACACAACTAGAAGAGATATACGGATACAAAGCTTTCCGGATATTATTCCAGCTGTAAACCAGGATCCTGTGAATATAAATCTGCAAAACCAAAACTACTAGCTACCCGTGTCAAAATAAGGGCACCCAGAGTTTAGGTTAAAACAATAAACTCCAGGTCAGTCATGTGACTGGTGTGAGAACTAAAACAGTTAATCTTTATTTTAAAGTTAGGTAAATCAAGGGACCACGCCGTATAACACGGAATGGGTTTCCTCCCAAGAATACCAGTGCATAAAACAAACAGCGCAATGCTAAATAAAGAAAAATGAAGCTATTATAAGACCCAGGTCCCATCACACAATGCAACGCAGCCGAGGATAGGGTTTTCCCTTATAACAGCCAAAGAATGCTTAGTACGTTTAAAACAAATCATTTGATACTACTATAAGTGCATAGTGTATAAAACAACTTCAAATCATAAGTATCAATCATAGGCGGCATGAATGCCCCATAACACTATGTCGCCATATATAAGTTTACAATCAAAACCGCAAGACGTCGTATTGGAAGTTGGGTTATCATTTATGGTATGAACCGTGGCTAGGGGCAAGATCCTCACCGATTCGAGACGCTCTAGCCCGTGTCTCAGGATCAGAGCTCGAGTGACCCTCGGAGCAACAGGGCCGGTCCACCGATGTGGATTAAAATTCCTAAACACTGTGTTTCCCCGCCCTTTGGGGCGTAAGCCTGGCCCGTCAGCCGACCAGAAGCATCGGCCAAAACCGATATCACGAGGCGCCTCGCTTTTCAGCAAGTAATAATAAGCAATATCCACATGAGTCAAACTCGTCAGCCAGTTCAAGCACTGACGCCACTCCTAACTAGAAAGAAACGCATGTCCTCCCTGAGGTCTGTCTCCCGTTTTTAGTTCATACCGGGTGTGATACTCGCGAATCAACGTTACACAAAGCTACACCACACAAGGCCGTGCTTTGATCATCAACCACAAGACTTTGCTTTTCAACAAAAGCCTTGATCCATGCAACTTAGCATGCCACATTGTCAGTCCATATTGTACCACTGATTTCTGCCAATATATAACCTCTAGGCTCGTACGTCTCAGAGAAGGGTGTATAGCAAGAGAATAAATTCTCTGCCACCAAACAGATATATATTTAGCAGAGATCACCAATACAGTATAAAGGAATACAACGTCAGACACACTATCCATTTACAAGTCCGTTCTGGGTCTGAACGAAACCGGAGGCACTTTCCTCGCATATCCATCCATCTCCAAGTACGTCTGGACGATCACCAACTGTTTCCATCTTCTTGGGTGTACAGCCCAATCAAGATCATCAGTAATCTCCCAAACAACGTGAAGACTTCCGGTCTTCGACCACCGTCTTCATCTTCGACTTATCGTCGTATCAGTTATTCAGAATGGGATAAGCCCGGTCTTCCCGAATAACTCGCGTATATTTTAAATAAGTGTTACACAAACACAACATACGCCTCATTCCAACTCATTGGTCACTAACCGTAAATTAATCAAGAGAATAATTCCCCAAATATTAACCCCGAAGGCCGAAACCAACATCAGATCAATATCCAGAAAACCATTCTGCTTGGCTAACCAACAGTTAGTTTCTGAATTCCACATTCATAGGGAAAGGTTCCCATTAATTTTATCCAAGATAAATTTCTTGAATTTATTCTTTAATCTATTTTTGAATATCAATTCAAACTAGTCGGGATTAGCGAACCTTACCGAAGTAATCATTTGTTTTAATTTCCCAATCCCAACCTATTCATCCCATGAAGTAAAACTGGTAATACTTCATATCTAACACCACGGTGTTATCGGTAAATTCAATTACCATTTCACGTTCAAATCTAATTAAAGATTTAACTATCGCCTGGAGTAAAACTGGTGATACTCCATTTTCGATCTTTTCAATCTAATTAAAGATTCATTAAAACTCCACTTAGTTTTAATCTGTGACTGGGTTAAAGAATCAGTGTCATTTAAAACACGGTTCACGATAAACCCAAAATCACATTTCCATTAATTATCGGGTTAAAGAACGAGTGTTATTTAAAAACACCATTCACGATAAACCCAAGAATCAATATCAGTTCAATTCCAATTAAATATTGCTTAATTGGTACACTTCATTAAATCTAAATAAAAAGATTTAATCTTTTCTCAACTGGGTTCAAGAACAGTGTTAGTGAAGACACCATTCACGACAAACCCAAATCACATTTGATATTCAATACAAGGAACTGAATAGAAAATATATCGGCTTATATTCAATATCAAATTCTACGATTACAAATGTCGTATTGGAAATAACGATATAAATATATATCTTTCAAATTTCCATAACAACATCTGTATAATCACGAATTTCAACATCGAAATATTCCGAAGACAATTTAGATTCAAATCCATTCCAATGTAATCATTGGAAATTTTGGTTATTTTTAAAACCCTTTTTCGAATTCAATTTATTTAATTAAAAATAAATAGAATTATAATTCTAGTTCAAAACTAGTTCATTTCGATAAAAATCTATTTTTATCTTTTCAAATATGGAGTTTTTCACCCCAATTCTTCTCAAATCATTTCTTATGATTTTACACAAATTATTACTATTTTTAATAATTTTATCAAGGCCCGTACAGTCGATTTCCATCAACGGCCATCGAACTGCACTTACATCGACCTTTTTCAAATTTGATTTGGACGTAACTCCAAATCCAACCGTTAGATTTCTAATTTCTAATATTCTTTAGAAAGCTCTTTTCGATACGAACCCAACGGTTCCGGTTTCAGGAGAATCCGACGGTCGGATCTCCCGTAATGTCCGTTTGAAATAAATGGTCGAAATTCGCGAACTGCCGCGGCACGGCGCGTTCTATTCAGGCCATTATATTATATATATAATATATATAATATATATTTCGTCGATTTCTATTTAAGACGAATTATATAAATAGTTTTAAATTTTGTTTCAAAAGCAATTTCAACTTCCATTTCAATTCAAATCAAAATTGAATTCTTCTTTATAAATTCGTTTTAAAACTCATTTCTATTCAATTCAAATTTCAATTCAATTTGAATTCATTTCAATTTGCTTTGAATTCGTTTTCAATTCAATTCATTTCGAAATCGTTTTTAATTCAATTCATTTCGAAATTGTTTTCAATTCAATTCATTTCGAAATCGTTTTCAATTCAATTCATTTCGAAATCGTTTTCAATTCAATTCATTTCGAAATCGTTTTTAATTTAATTTATTTCGAAATCGTTATATATTCAATTCATTTCGAAATCGTTATAAAATCGATATAAATATCGTTCACGTCAAAATGGCGTCAATCTAATCAACACGGCTTCATAAATTTCTATTTTCAAATATTCTATTTCAAATATTTCCTTTTTCAAAATAGTTGTTATTATCAAAATATTTCGTTCAACACATGACCAATCTCAATGGATGAGTACTGTCAACACATGAACCTTTATTTTATATTGATAAAGATGTAAATTTTATTATCAAAATATTTCGTTCAACACATGACCAATCTCAATGGATGAGTACTGTCAACACATGAACCTTTATTTTATATATTCTTTATTTTCTAAATTGGAATGAGGCCCAATCGATCACCATATAATGTTAATTATATGGATTTTCATACAACACACGTATATAATAGCATTGAAAAATAATCAACCATCAACCGAAGTGCACTACACTGTATAAGCATCAAATATTGCTATTCAACGCTTATAACAGCCTGTCAATCAATCGATCGACATATTTAATCAATCAGGATGAGTGAACTTCAAATTTCATCCCAACACCCGTGTGGGGTTTTCAAACAATCAAACACATATTTTATTTGTGCAGTTGGGCGAGGTGTAAAATTTATCGTCCCAATCAATGTCCTTCAAATAGGTGTACATAAACAAACCGTCCGGTTTGTAAATGAATATTTATTTATTCACAACACTATATTCATATTCACGTTAAAAATTATATATTTTTAACGATAAAACATTTTATTTTAACATATGAATTTCTATTCAGTTCATTCTTTAAATAAAATGATATTTTTATTTTCTAACTTATTTTAGAAAATTTCGGCGGCATAACGGCACGATACTAGAAACGGGACGAGGCCTAGCCTTATCCCCGGTCTAGTGAAGGCCCACGCCATTCACACATCAATCAATCCATTCATTTCACCAAACAAATCAATTTCAAATCAAATCATCTAATTAATTTATGCAACCAAACAAACAAGTCCATGGTCTGTGGACGATTGTGTCGGGTGCTACTAAGCACCGTCTGCATCCTAGTATATATATATATATAACTAGAAAAGAAATTGAAAGGTGAGAAATTCTCACCAATAACTATCCTAACTCCACGACACTTCCAATGCAGGAAATCTTCACTGTTCTCGTCGATATCACTTTCTTTGCCCGTAGCCACTACATATGTAAAAATCGGATTTTTACTTCGCTATTCAATATATAAAAATCACATTTTTACTTCGATGTTCAATATATAAAAATCACATTTTTACTTCGATGTTCTTCAATATATAAAAATCGAATTTTTACTTCGTTCTTCAATATATAAAAATCGAATTTTTACAGTGTCCTATATATTTTTAAAACCAATGCTATTTTCTATTTTAAATCCATGTATTTTTCTATTCTTGTTTTCATGTATATTTCTACTCTTATTTTCATATTCAAAGTATATTTATATTTTTACTTTCAAATTCAAAGTATATTTATATTTTTACTTTCAAATTCAAAGTATATTTATATTTTCATAATCATGTTTTAAAACATTGTTAAATATATATATATAAAATGTACCTTTCCCTACCATTCTCTGTAAAACGCTCCAGGTGCTCCAAAGAAATCGAACCCATCTCGCTCAAGAAGAAGCCGCTTGTTGTGCCCACCACTGTCCGTCGGAACCCAATCGGCCACCTCCCTCTTGCTCGTCATCGAAGCCTCTACCCACGGCCAGAACAACTTCCAACTCGGTGGACCCTCCCTCCCACGAAATCAGTTCGAACTCGCGAAGTTTGGTGCGTGATTCCTCAGAAATCATGAAATGAAAATCGATCACGTTCGTATGAATTTGTAGTGCTTGGAGAGTACTTTGATTTTGTTGTGGAGGTTCGGATTGATTCGTATCGATTGGGAAGATTTTTGGGCTCGAAATATCGAGCAATATCCGCCATCGACTTCGGCTGGAGGCGCGTTTAGGAAGGGTTGACCGCATTGAACACTTTGACTTAGGGTTTTTAGGAGATTGAAGGGGTTATATAATATATTTATTATATTTGATATTTTCCCAAATGGTTGACTTCTCATCCGAACGCGAAATCAAACCCAACAACTGACGCCCCTAGCTAATTACTCCCATTTCGAACACAACGGGATATGTTTCATAAGTTGATTCGATCGTTTTGATAGGTTTTCATTTAATTTAAAATATAAATCTTTATATATTCAATTTAAATGCACATTTCAAATTACCGGGGTCACATACTAACTCGAAAAATTCCAGAAAAATTATTTCTAGCTTCGTATTGATGACACGGTCCTAACAAAACTAATTTCATCGAATTCTGAGACCGTTTGAAAAATGGCCAATTTCCAGTCGATTAAAATCAATAGAAATTGGTCAAACGCGTTTTCCTTTGCCACGCTCACATATTGATTCGGAAAATTATGAAATTTGAAACCTAGCAATAACTTTACATCCCAGACCCAACAAAACTGGTTTCGTCGAAATCCGAGGTCGTTTGCAAAACGTCCATTTTTAAGGGCCTGAATTCTATAGCGACTATTCAGAATTTTCAACTGGACATATCTTTTGATTCCCGCTATGAAATTTTGATTTTGCGGATTCGTTGGAAAGATATTACCAATTAGATCCTAATGTTTTTGGTTTCACTAAAATCCGGATTGTTTTGCACCCGGTACATTCAATTGAAGTTTGAAATCGAATTATCGAACTACCGCGCCATTTTCAATTCCATTTCTAATTATATATATAATTATTTATATTCAAACGACGGCGTATATAATATATACGTTCTATATATATTCAAAATGAATTTTCGTCGATATTATTTAAAATAATCTATTTTAAATATTCAAAATTCGCTAAAATTGCCAAAATAAAAATTTTAAACTGGCCCAGATTTTCGGGTTGTTACAAAAACCTTCCTACACACTCAATCCATGCCTGCACGGGGATGGGAACCTCTAGAAACAGAAAAACACAAGCCAAAGATAAAGAGATAGGACAGAGGTTACCCATGAAGGGTCTACCTCTAAAAGAAAATAAGACATCGTCCTTTACTCTACGAACAATGGAAGTTGACATCATTGGCGTCTCCTAAAAAGTGACCTTGTTCCGAGAACACCATAGATTCTAACAAATGAGACTAGGAAGAAGAAAGAAAAATGATAAACCTAAGATCCTTACCGTTCCTCCTAACCCACCAGAAACTTAACAAGTCAAGCAGGGAAGTAACACACCTCCTAAAACCTACCAAATATCTTAAATAAGACCATTTAACACAAGAACACTCACCGAATAAGAACAAATGAGCTATCGACACCAAGTCCTCGGACTTACAATATCTACATGGGACGCAAAAGGAATACCGATCCTTATGAGGTTAACATCTAAATTAATTCCATCATGAAGAATTTTCCATATAAAAGGAAACCTTTGGAGGGATGGGTTATCCCAGATGAAATAAAAGACTAGAATTCTCGGCACTAGAACTTCCTTAAATGAGTAATTAGTGTCTATAAGAAACAAATTACATAGAGACAACTATAACAAATTCAGAACTCACAGTGGAATGAAAAAAGTGTAATAGTAAATAAGATGTACCATTTTATAAAACTAGGGTAATATAATGATATACCACAACCCCAAAGTCATCAATGTTGAGTCACAAATATAGGTACATCAGAGGTGTCACACTAAATGTCATACATAAAGAAAATAATAAAATAAGATAACTGCCATCATCGCCATGTACTTCATCATCAAGATTGTATTTCGAGGCCTTCTTACCTAACTTGTGTTGTTAATAAGAAGGGGTTCATAAGATCAAGTTCTGCTAAATAATTTTTTTAAGTTTGAACCCTTTTACCTACATTTGAGCAATACAAAAACTATCAAAGGTATGTCTAGGCGATAATTCACACATATATGAATACGTAGAATATGTATAGAATATTTGTCTACTAATATATATATTGAAAAAAGGCAAACCCTCCAAGGTTAATGAGTATCCAATGACGGACCCAGTTACTTAAGACCCTATTCCTTGAAGGCATAATAGATATATATAGTTGCTCCCAATATAGTGCGAGAGATAGTATGCGACAACTTTGTGCTAAGAAGGCTTTAAGTACCTTACTAATGGCAGGATCAACGTTACAACCTAGCTAGCACTATAGGCGACTCCTATCCACTTAACGCTTCCTATAGATAGGTAGTTCTTTACCATGTGGTGGTGTTTAACTAACCTATCCCTAGGTACACCCTCACTAAAGTCACCTATAGGAAGCAGACAACTTGTGGAGAACTACCTGACTTAATTCGAGACTATTTACTACTTCAATTGAAAAACAATTAGAGAAAGGAGGACCTATAAAACACTTAGTACCTTATGTAAGTGAGACCTACCACTACAGCTTGTACTCCAAACGATAAATCCATTAGGAAAGTAGTGAGTCCAACCACTAAATACCCAAGGCGGATCAACCACTTAAGACAATTCATAAAGCAGTTCTGTCTAACGTTAAATGGTCTGTGACACTAGACGTCTCGCATTAACCTACCTTTTTGTAGTTGTTGGTAGCCGGGTTGTTCAGGAAAACTTCTACAACAAGAAGTAGGTGACCTTGCATCCTCACGTCATTGAATACAAAGTAAAGTCCATTAACACACACAAGAATACAAATTTGCGCAAATTCCCAGTGGGGCACTTAATTCAAATATCTTAATTTAAAAACATAAAAAAATGTATTTAAGATATGTGGATTACTCCATAATAATATTAATTGTAATAGTAACGTGTTAAATAGGAGCACATGAAAAAATGCATTAACCGAATGTCAACTCGTACACAAGATTATTGATTTACAAATCATTTTCCCTTCAATTCATATCATAACATAAATGATCCAAAAATAGGATTAACAGGGGCAACAATAACAACATATGCCATCGATAGACTTTTAATCTTAGGTCTCAAATTACTTTAATAAACTAAATAGACTTATTTATAAACACAATATGTATATTTTTTATTTTAGTCCAATTTCACTTCCTTTTAATTTATGTAAAATGAGGTTTCGCACAGCATATAACATTCAAAACCACCATATTACGAATAAAATAGGGATTTAACTACATATATCTTACTGTCTATTAATCCATTATTTTCATACAATTCTAAATTTTGGTAACTAGAGAAAGAAAGTAAAACATACTAGTTTTGTTTGAGATTACGAAATAAGAACAAAAATTGTATTAACTTACACCCATAACCCAAAATCCATATAAACAACATAGATTGACACCTCCGTTTTATTTCGAGATTTAAAGGAGTTTTAGTTTATTTTTCATAATACTCAAATCTATTAGGTATACACAATCTAAAATTTTAAGCTAAACAAGTAAAGATACAAATAAAATGGTAAAGATCTCACTTACATCCTTTAGAGAAGAAAGTAATGCTCCGCCCTAATTGAAATCCTTCTTTGGATTGCTACCACATGAATCAAATCCAAATATTCTCCCTTTATGTATACATATGTATAAAATTAAGGAGGAATCACATGCATATGTGAAAGTTAGATCCATAAATAATAAATAAAATAGAAGAATAAGGGGAGAAGAAAGTGAAAACAATCCTCTTCTAAATTTGAATCCAAGAAGAGATAACAATGAAAGAACATAGCCATAAGAGAATGCGAATTGTGAGTGGGGGTTTAGGGTTCTATTTATAAATGTCAAAGTGAATAGGGATCGTCAAATTTAAGTAATAAAAATCTGAAATGTCCGTAGCATTATAACTTAAAGGAAATAACCTAGAAAACCCTAGATGTAATCCTTTATTCTTCACGAAGCGGTCGACCTTCCCTATGTGGGTCAGGACTTAGCGGTCAACCCTATTCGGGTAGGGCATTCAATCACCCTTTGTACCTAGGGATAGTGAATTTATGTTCACGAGTTTATATTTATTATTAGTTAATGACCTTTCAAGTAACTTTTTATTTCTTTTAACATATCCCCTTATTTTATATATACACACATACAAAAGTTCAAATTCAAATCAAAAATGTTTTTTATGCTTATCTGTTAATTCAAATCCTAATAAGTGTAAATTCAAATTTAAATTTCCAAGTTTATTCATTTTAAATTCCAAAACTTGATTTACTTATATCATTTTCATACAGGTTTTGCTTTTAGCAATCTACATATGAAAATAGATAAAAATCTCGCCACAAACGCAATACTAGAATTTTCATGGCCAAATCCCATAAGTGGTAAATATCTTTATTTTGACCTATTATTATTATTTAATTATTTTAGTTTTCTATGTCTATTCAAGGTATACTTTATGGGTGTCATAGTTGCTTTCTGGACAATTTCACAACTGCATGTGAGAAGGTGATACTGTGGTTTAGGAGGTAGAGATAGTTGTGGACGCTGCTACGACCGGTGGTACATGGGATAGTGGTAGGCCATGGGTGATGTGGCATGTTGGGTGAAAGTTTATGTGGTAAGGAAGATCAAATTTCGTAGCTTGACGTGAAGGGGCTGTGTGATAAGGGTGGGGCTTTGTTGGAGCTACAGAGGCCGATGACGTGTGGTGCAGTGGTTGCAAAGCATTGGAGTGTTGGGGTCGGGAAGGAGGGGTGGGACATTTAGTAATTTTTTAGCATAGAGAAGCTAGGTGGAAGGAAAGATGGGAGGTGGCTGCTTGTGGGGAGTTTCTAGATATGGAGATGGTTGGCGACATTCATATGGCCAGGACAATTTTGGTCTGGCAGAGTTTGGAGAGAGCTTGGGTGGTGGAGGAGCCTACACTGCCGCTGGCAGTGGAGATGTGGCGGATCTTGGTAGCGCTAGTGGAGGAGGGAGATCAGAGTAGAGGCTGATGTTAGGGTGAAGGAGAAAGGAGCAGCGGAGGGAGGTCGGGAGTGGGTTGCACAGAGGAGGATGGTGATGCGACTACGGGGTTTGCCCTTTTTTCTTTTGCTTGAAGCTCGCATTTGAAGGGAACATAATATGATAGGAGAAGATGAAGTTAAAAGGATGATATAGGATGCATAATAAGATCCCAATATAGTGGCAATTCGAATTCATAACATGTGTACCCAATTATACATACATACATATATACACACACACACCCCCCATCCAAATTCAAACCGCTTGACAATCCAAACCAACTATCCAAATACGCGGAATAAAATGTCCATGTATTTAGTATGTTGACACGAATAAAATGAGACAGTGAAAACTGATATTTTATTATTTATGTGAAAGTTCATTATTTAAGCTACATTCTTGTCGCTGCTACAAATCAATCATATAAATCGAATTAAATGGAGCTAGCAAAATCCAAAATCGATGAAATAAACTCGACATTTTCATTATTAAATTCTCTAAATTAATTTTATATAAAATCTTTATATTTTAGAAATCAATATTCTAACATTAATTTATATATACTGATTTCACTTCAAATTTCAAAATAAATAATAAATTTTGATTTAAAAGATCATTTAAATTTCATAAATTAAACTAAACACATGCAACCCAAATTTAAATTTAAATTTAAAGTTTTAAGTTTAATGTCAAAATTGTTTCGGTATCATTTATTTACAAATATTATTTAACGACCGTGAATATCATTTCAAAATTCAGATTTAATCTTTTTATAAAAATTTACTTAACTTCTGAATATAAATATGTACTTTATATTTCTTAAAATATTATCTAATTCCATTAAAACATTAATTCAATTTAATACCAAACGTAAGTTATGACTTACATTTGGTTTCCTCTATTCGAGGCATTATAATCAATTTAATTTCAAAATAACTTATTAATTACATTAAGAATCATAACTTTTTACAAACAATTTTATTCAAAATTCCCTAAGATTTATTAATTCTAAATTATCGAAATTATTGGTCATTACATGTGCTATCATATCTCTTACACTTTTATATTTATTCATTTATTTTCACTATAATTTGCAATGTTTGATTAGGTTTTAGGTGGTGTTCGTAGTAGTATTTTTTCTGAAAAATGCATTATAATTACGTGGAAAAAATTATATTTTATTCTACATACCTTTGATGACTATCACAAAAAGGTTCAATTGTTAGGTGGAATATCCTATTTTAGCAACATAGTTTACGATAAATAAACTATAAATAATTATGTGCGGTTTTTGTACAAAGAAATTTAACATGCTATAACAGAAAAGAAAAGGAAAAGAAAAAAGAAACGTAAAAAAATGAACCGGGAATGAAAGCAGCTATTTCTTCAACATTATAGCGTACTGCCAACTTGGGAAAAAACTGCTTAGCCTAGTTTCTTGTTGATTTACATATACAGCTAACAGTTTCACTACATGTGTACGTAGTGACAGATGATATGCATATAATTATAGCATATTCACTAATATCTCACTGTCTCATAGTTCCATTTTGTTATTCACATATATCAACCATTTTGAGTTTATTAATTTCATTTTCTTTGATGTCATTATGTTTAATTATTTCACTGTAAACATATCTTGTCATTCATAAGTTGTTGATATTCAGGTAATCTTCATCCTTTCTGGTTATAGGCTAATTTTACGTATATATCTGCTACTGTTTCGGATTATGATACATGACAAAATTAGTATATAATTACTGATAAGTTCCTTTTCTCCCTTTTCATAATCCTATATATATAAAAAATTAGATAGAAATGATTTGTGAACTAAACTTGTTCTGTTTCATAGCCATGCAAGGTGCACAAGGTCCGTCTCTTGGCACAAAGCACATTCTACTATACTAGTATGTGTATCCTGACTTTTTGATTTTGTATTGTACAATATTTTGAAATCGCCACTTGGATATGCGTTATGTCCATGTATTGCTTGTTTCAATATGTTAGAAGTTTAAATGTAACTTTATCAAGCATTTGAATATGTGTTAGAAATCTATGTGTGTATTTTTATCTTGCTTAGCTTTTATGAATGTGATTTTAATTATTTCATTTTGATATTATTTTCAGCAATGAATTATTGCATATTTATAATGATGAATTATGGTATATATGCAGCAATCAATTATGCTACAGCCTATTGTTTTTTTGGACTTTTTTAATATTGCAGCTGCCAATTGTCGTTGCAAATGGGTCTTCTACAAAAGTGTTTAACAATTGTAAAAAGTCTCAACCGCAATCTTTTTTACAACTACCAGAATAATTGTAAAATATAACCTACCAATTGCAATTGTGCATATTCAGACTGGTGTTAACCAGTTACAATAAAGGCAATAGGTCTATTACAACTAGCATTGCCAGCCAAATGCTTATTTTGCTATACTAAATCTATTTTTAAGATTTAAAGAGGGTAGATTATGAATATGGGAAGAATGTTAATTTTGTAAAAGCAATATTGTACGAAAAATAATTTTTGGTGTATGTTACTTTGTATATTTTCTGGTGTATATCAAGAGCTTACGTTAGTATAGATCGAATAAGTTATTGTGAATCGTGATGTCACTTAAAAATAGGATCTAAATTAAATATCCTTTATGAATTCAAACTTGCATCTCCATGCATTTCTGAGATAATTAATTAATAGAAATTTAATTAATACATTTAAATAACAGTGAAAAATGAACATTTTATAAATACTGTAATTTGACCACGAAACTTATACCATTGCATTTGTGATGATTTTCTAATGAACTTTCATACATAATATTTTCTGATCGGAGTTCAAATGGAAAAGTTATGACAATCTCAAGTTTTAACATTGGAAACAATTATATATGTATGGTTGTATGTATGTACGTATATACATATAAAACCTTAGACAGTTACATATGGTTGAAATTTAAATTTAAAAGGATAATAAATGTGTAACGTAAAAAAAGAGATGTTGTAATGGTAACATTGTTGGTTAAATTATGATAAATGATGTGTAATGTATTTAGTTAATAAGTAACAAAAATTAATGACAGTGAGAGTTTTAAGAAGAATGAGTGAGAAATTGAGAAGAATCAATAGGAATGATTTATGCATAATACATGCATACACATATATTTGAATACAAATTGTAGAACATTAATGTAATTTATAACGTACTATTTCAACAGAATAATTTAAAGGCATTTTACTATGAAGGACAAACTTTATAATTTTTTCAACCCCAAGGACAACCCACTAAAAGTTTATTCTTAAGAACAATACACACTGTAAAACTGATATCATACACACCATAAAACTAGTATTAAAAAACTAATAGCTAAATTCTAATACCATACACACTATAAAACCGATACTTGAAAATTGGTGGTCAAACTCCGATACCATGCACACTGTAAAATTGATACCTAAAATCTGATGTTCTATCTTTTAGAATAAATTTCATCAGACCGTCCTTACGGTTGAAAAATATCGTAACTTTGTTCTAGAAGGTATTTTCCTATAAATTTAAAATGTGCGTAATAGCAATTATTAATATGCATTACAAACATGTACAAACTAATTTAAATAATAAGTAAAATTATAACAGAAGGAGTAATTAAGAAAAAAAATGAAAGAGTTGAGCATGTTTACACACACACACACACACGCACACGCACACACACACATACACACACACACACACATACATACATATATATATATATATATATATATCTGTGTATGTGCATGTGTGTGTGCATGCGTGTGTGTGCGTGTGTCATGCACATAAAAATTCCAAGAATTGAGGTACCTTTGAATTTGAAATTCAAATGTGCATTAAAACGGAAAGAAATCGATAATAAATAACCTAATAAGTATTTAAGAAAATGAACAATTAATGTTATAAGTAATGTTATATATATATATATATGGAAATATTCTGCTACACCTCTTGGACTATACCATTATCTTCTCTTGAATTCCAACCACTCATCCGGTTTTATATTCATTCATTCGCTCTCCAATTGAATTAAATAATATAGTGTAGTGGAAAGGGAGAGAATGAATGAATATTAAAATCTGAATGAGTGGTTGGAATTCAAGGCGAGATAAAGGTATAGCCTAGAAGGTGTAGCGGAACGTTCTCTCTCTCAATAATATAATATATATATATATATATATATATATTAAATAGGAAGTTGAATAATAAGAAATCATTATGAAACTTGTTAAGGGAGGAAGTAATGCTTGCTAGAATGTTTAAAATTAATTAATTAGAAATCAATTAACAAAGCATGGCAGAACACATGTTTAGACCCGTACACAATTCAGAACCGTGCTTGCATGGCTTTATTAATGAATGAATTTTATATGTTTTAAATCGAGTGAATCATATTGATTCAAGCTCCTATAAATAAAAGTGTAGGGCTAGCCTTCAAACTCGTTTTTTTTGAATGAGCATGAAGCCCTCTCACTTTTTTTCTCCTCCAAGACCTCGGAAATTATATAGTATAAATTTAGGGTTTATTTTAGCAATTGGAGGAAGAAAATTGTAGATCTAGGATTAGAGGTTTACTTTTGAAGGTCATTCGCACTAACTAAGGTTTCACATCTGATTTTATTTCGATATGTTTATTTATTTGGATCCAAATTTGTATGTATTTCAATTTATGATCCCAAATGGGAATTTACAAAGGGCCAGAAAAATATACGTAAGTGGATGGATTTGGATCAGATCTGGAAATTTGTTATGCTTAAAAGATATGAGTGGATTAAATTATATATATTTTATTAAAATGCCATATGATATCGTTAGTTATTCAATAAAAATTCTCTTCTTTAAACTGATTATAAAAATTGGTCCATTTAAAGTTATTAACATTAGACTGTAAATTAAAAAAAACAAAAAACAAAACAGGAAAAAATTGTGAAGGACAAAAAGACCAAAAAAATTGCCCAAAAGGACAAGGGGCAAAAAACTTGCTCAAAAGGACAAGTTTTAGTGCAAAGTGGAAAAACATGGGACTCCCCTGAATTCCACCATTTGCACTAAAACTTGTCCTTTTGGGCAAGTTTTTGGGCTCTTGTCCTTTTGGACAAGTTTTTGGGTGAGTTTGTCCTTGTGGGAAAAATCCCCTTAAAAAAATGTGCTTAAGTATAAAAGTTATTAAAGTTGAAATAAACAGAATCTATAAGTATATTTGGACTTAAGTGTGAAAGAAATGGCACATGATTTTAAGAAAAGAACAATCATATCGAAAAATGAACCAAAAGGAAATCTACTCATAACCTGATTTGAGAAACTAGTAATATTTTAGTTGGTTGAAAAGAATAGATTTCCATATTACAGTTTTAAAAAGATGTGATGAACGTAATTATAAAAATAAAAATAAAGGAAAAAGGATAAGCACAAAATAGAGGTGATTAATGTATTTTGTACTACCGATCAAAAGGAAAATGATATTCTATAATTATGGATCATTGTGAGAAAGATTATTTTAAATATGAAGATAGATTCCAGTAAACCAACCTACTAGAATATGACTAGCCCTTTAAGGATACGACTTAAGATGATAGGAAAAGAAGAGGAAATCATAACAGTTAACATAATGATAAAAAGAAAAGGTAGTAACCAAGTAGAAACCTTGGTAAGTAAGAGAAAAGATAAAGCATAGACAGTAAAAGATGTAAATATAAATAAAGTGAAAAGAAAAAAAATCAACAACTATCTTTAGAATGTTATTATTATGATAAGTAGCTCATGATTTACAAATATAGATTTCTCAAACAGCAATTATCATGAAAAATAAAAGAATATAAAAGGATTGAATGTCATAATAATAATAAAAACATAGTTGGGGTCTGTTCCGACGATGAATTAGATATTCATTGGCATGAAAAATAAGTGTCCTATTGTAACATAACAAAGTAAGCAAGAGTAAGAGAAAACTTAATTAAATGTACAAAGAAAAGAGTTAGATATAGAGTCTAATAAAGAATAAGATTGTGCTGATAATCTCATAAGATAAGTTATAACAGCGGTCTAAAGGAAATCTGGATGTAAGTAGTTATGTGTAACGACCTGTTATTTCGACCATTTTGAGGGTAATAAAACCAACTAAAATCATTCAAAACAACATATTGTTATTGCTATGAGGTTAAATATTAAATCATCACAGAAAAAGAAAAATTGAATATCTCGCAATGGAATAAAAAAATACAGTGGTAGTTCATGTGTAACAACCCGAAAATCTGGGCCAGTTTAAAAATTTTATTTTGGCCATTTTAGCGAATTTTGATTATTTAAAATGAATTATTTTAAATAATATCGACGAGAAATTTATTTTGAATTGAAATTCGACGTATATATTATATACGTCGTCGTTAGAATATAAATAATTATTTATAATTATAAAAGGAATTGAAAATGGCGCGGTAGTTCGATAATTCGATTTCAAACTTCAATTGAATGTACCGGGTGCAAAACAATCCGGATTTTAGTGAAACCAAAAATGATGGGATCTAATTGATGATATCTTTCTATCGAATCCGAAAAATCAGGATTTCATCTTAGGAATGATAAGATATGTCCAGTTGAAAATTCTGAATAGTCGCTATGGAATTCAGGCCCTTAAAAATAGCAATTTTGCAAACGACCTCGGATTTCGACGAAACCACTTTTGTTGGATCCGTGATGTCAAGTTATTGCTAGGTTTCAAATTTCATAATTTTTCAAATCAATATGTGAGCGTGGCAAAGGAAAACGCGTTTGACCAGTTTCAGTTGATTTTAATCGACTGGAAAATGGCCATTTTTCTAACGGTCTCAGAATTCGACGAAACTAGTTTTATTAGAACCGTATCGTCAATACGAAGCTAGAAAATATTTTTCGGGTATTTTTCTAGTTAGTATGTGACCCCGGTAAATCGAAATGTACGTTTAAAATTCAATATAGTGATTTAAATGAAAATTCAAAAGGAAACTGATTGTAACAATCGAATCAGCTTGCGATACATATCCCATTGTGTTCGGAATGGGGGTAAAACGCTATGGGCGACAGGCGGTGGGCCTCGTTTCGAGGTCGTATGTAAAAGTCAACCCCTTTTGCAAATTTAAATAATAAAATAATAAAAAAAATAAATAAAAAAACTCTTCCCTCCCTCCTTATCTCCTGCTTGCCCCCCCCCCCCTCATTCGATTATAACCAGAGAAAAAAAAAGAAAAGAAAAAAAAAAAACCCTAGCAAACGATTCGACGCCACCGCCCCCCGACAGCCCACGACCGCCGAACCCCCCATCGCACGCCCTCCGACGGCATCTTCTCCCCCCCCTGAAGCGAAGCCGCCGCGCCTCCCTTGCCTTCACCGCCACGTCGCTGACGAGACCCCCCCCCCTTTTTTTCCCTCTGCGAACAGCCGACGAGACCCCCCCCCCCCACCAGATTCCGACGGCATCTTCTTCCCCCCCCCCTTTCGCAGCAAATCAGTAAGTATTTTATTTATTTCTCTTTTAATATTTTATTTTATTTATTCTGTAAATACCGATTTTAGGAAGTAATTTAAAAACAGAAAAAAAAGAGGATTAAATACTTTTCTTTTTTTGATTTAGAAAACTGATTTTATATAAAGTTTAAAACTGTTTTTCTATATATATAAAGAATTGAAAACTGATTTGAAAAGAGTTAAAACTGAGTTTTTTTAAAAAAAGAATAAAATTGATTTATTTATAAAGTAAAAGCTAAATTTATTTTTAAATTAAAACTGCATTTTTATAAAAGAGAAAAACTGATTTTATTTTGAACTTTAAAATAGGAAAAAAAAAGGTTTAATCTTTTAGTAGAAAAAGATTTGAACTTGCAAAAGTAAAAATCATATTTTTATATGTTGAAAGCAAAAGTAAAAATTCGATTTTTATATATGGAACTTTGAAGTAAAAATTCGATTTTTATATATGGAACTTTAAAGTAAAAATTCGATTTTTATATATGGAACTTTGAAGTAAAAATTCGATTTTTATATATGGAACTTTAAAGTAAAAATTCGATTTTTATATATGGAACTTTGAAGTAAAAATTCGATTTTTATATATGGAACTTTGAAGTAAAAATTCGATTTTTATATATGGAACTTTGAAGTAAAAATTCGATTTTTATATATGGAACTTTGAAATAAAAATTCGATTTTTATATATTGAGCTTTGAAATAAAAATTCAATTTTTATATATATAGTGGCCTTGGGCAACGAAGGTGACAAAAAGGCGAAACGACGAAGACTTCTGCAAATGAAGAGCCGTGGAGCTAGGATAGCTATAAGTGAGAATTTCTCACCTTTCAATTTCTATTCTAGTTTTATATATATACTAGGATGCAGACGGTGCTTAGTAGCACCCGACACAATCGTCCACAGACCATGGACTTGTTTGTTTGGCTGTTTGGTGATTGATTGCGATATTGGTTTGAATGTGGTTTGTGGTGTGAAAAATCGAATCGATAAATTGGTTAGGATTAGACGTGCGCCGTTATAAGGCGAAGGAGTAAGGCTAGGTTAGACTCTTACTCCAAAATCTTGTGGTTTGCATAACGAATTGAATATGATTGATGTGTGAATGGCGTGAGCCTTCACTAGACCGGGGATAAGGCTAGGCCTTGTCCCGTTTCTAGTATCGTGCCGTTATGCCGCCGAAATTTTCTAAAATGTGTTAGAAAAATAAAAATATCATTTTATTTAAAGAATGAACTGAATAGAAATTCATATGTTGGAATAAAATGTTTTATCGTTAAAAATATAATTTTTAACGTGAAGTGAATAAAATAGAATATTCATTTACAAACTAGACGGTTTGTTTATGTACACCTATTTGAATGACATTGATTGGGACGATAAATTTTACACATCGCCCAACTGCACGAATAAAATATTTGTTTGATTGTTTGAAACCCCACACGGGTGTTGGGATGAAATTTGCAGTTCACTCATCCTGATTGATTAAATATGTCGATCGATTGATTGACAGGCTGTTATAAGCGTTGAATATCTATATTTGATGCTTTTACAGTGTAGTGCACTTTGGTTGATGGTTGATTATTTTCAATGTTATTATATACATGTGTTGTATGAAAATCCATATAATTAACTTTATATGGTGATTGATTGGGCCTCATTCCAATTTGAAAAATAAAGAATATTATAAAATAAAAGTTCATGTGTTGACAGTACTCATTCATTGAGATTGGTCATGTGTTGAACGAAATATTTTGATAATAACAACTATTTTGAAAAAGAAATATTTGAAATAGAAATATTTGAAATAGAATATTGAAAATAGAAATATGTGAAGCCGTGAGGATTAGATTGACGCCATTTTGACGTGAACGATATTTATATCGATTTTATTCATTTTAAAATGAATATTGAAACGTGATTTCGAAATCGAATATTTTGAAATGAATTGAATTGAAAACGATTTCGAAATGAATTGAATTGAAAACGATTTCGAAATGAATTGAATTGAAAACGATTTCGAAATGAATTGAATTGAAAACGATTTCGAAATGAATTGAATTGAAAACGATTTCGAAATGAATTGAACTGAAAACGATTTCGAAATGAATTGAATTGAAAACGATTTCGAAATGAATTGAATTGAAAACGATTTCGAAATGAATTGAATTGAAAACGATTTCGAAATGAATTGAACTGAAAACGATTTCGAAATGAATTGAATTGAAAACGATTTCGAAATGAATTGAACTGAAAACGATTTCGAAATGAATTGAATTGAAAACGATTTCGAAATGAATTGAATTGAAAACGAATTCGAATTGAATTGAAAGCGAAGTGAAATAAATTCAAATTGAATTGAAATTTGAATTGAATGGAAATGGATTTTGGAACGAATTTATAAAGAAGAATTCAATTTTGATTTGAATTGAAATGGAAGTTGAAAATGTTTTTGAAACGAATTCAAAACTATTTATATAATTCGTTTTAAATAGAAATCGACGATATATATATTATATATATATTTTATATAAAATAATGGCCTGAATAGAACGCGCCGCGCCGCGGCAGTTCGCGAATTTCGACCATTTATTTCAAACGGGCATTACGGGAGATCCGACCGTCGGATCCTCCTAAAACCGGAACCGTTGGGTTCGTATCGAAAAGAGCTTTCTAATGAAAATTAGAAATTTGAAATCTAACGGTTGGATTTGGAATTATGTCCAAATCAAATTCGAAAAAGGTCGCTGTAAGTGCAGTTCGATGGCCATTGATGGAAATCGACTGTACGGGCCTTGATAAAATTATTAAAAATAGTAATAATTTGTGTAAAATCATAAGAAATGATTTAGAAAGAATTGGGATGAAAAACTCCATGTTTGAAAAGATAAAAATAGATTTTTATCGAAATGAACTAGTTTTGAACTAGAATTATAATTCTATTTATTTTTAAATAAATAAATTGAATTTGAAAAGGGTTTTGAAAATAACCAAAATTTCCAATGATTGCATTGGAGTGGATTTGAATCGAAATTGTCTTCGGAATATTTCGATGTTGGAATTTGTGATTATACGGATGTTGTTACGGAAATTTGAAAGATATATATTTATATCGTTATTTCCAATACGACATTTGTTAATCGTAGAATTTGATATTGAATATAAGCCGATATATTTTCTATTCAGAGCCTTATATTGAATATCAAATGGGATTTGGGTTTGTCGTGAATGGTGTCTTCACTAACACTGTTCTTGAACCCAGTTGAGAAAAGATTAAATCTTTTTATTTAGATTTAATGAAGTGTACCAATTAAATGATATTTAATTGGAATTGAATTGATATTGATTTTTGGGTTTATCGTGAACAGTGTTTTAAATAACACTTGTTCTTTAACCCGATAATTAATGAATGTGATTTGGGTTTGTCGTGAATGGTGTCTTCACTAACACTGTTCTTGAACCCAGCTGAGAAAAGATTAAATCTTTTGATTTAGATTTAATAAAGTGTACCAATTAAATAATATTTAATTGGAATTGAATGGATATTGATTTTTGGGTTTATCGTGAACAGTGTTTTAAATAACACTTGTTCTTTAACCCGATAATTAATGGGATGTGACTTTGGGTTTATCGTGGACCGTGTTTTAAATGACACTGATTCTTTAACCCAGTCACAGATTAAAACTAAGTGGAGTTTTAATGAATCTTTAATTAGATTGAAAAGATCGAGAATGGAGTATCACCAGTTTTGCTCCAGGCGATAGTTAAATCTTTAATTAGATTTGAACGTGAAATTTAGAAACTAACTGTCGGTTAGCTAAGTAGAATGGTTTTCTGGATATTGATCTGATGTTGGTTTCGGCCTTCGGGGTTAATATTTGGGGAATTATTCTCTTGATTAATTTACGGTTAATGACTAATGAGTTGGAATGAGGCGTATGTTGTGTTTGTGTAACACTTTTATAATATATACGCGAGTTATTCGGAAAGGCCGGGTTTATCCCATTCTGAATAACTGATACGACGATAAGTCGAAGATGAAGACGATGGTCGAAGACCGGAGGTCTTCACGTCGTTTGGGTGATAACTGATGATCTTGATTGGGCTGTACACCCAAGAAGATGGAAACAGTTAGTGATCGTCCAGACGTACTTGGAGATCGATGGATAGGCGGGGTACTAGGTGCCTCCGGTTTCGTTCAGACCCAGAACGGACTTGTAAATGGACTGTGTGTCTGACATCGGATTTCATTCTGTGTGACTGATATCGGTTGCATAGGATGGTTTGCCTGTGTGGCATGCTAAGATGCAAATGATCAAGGCTTCTGTTGAAAAGCAAAGTCTTGTGGTGATGATCAAAGCACGGCCTTTGTGGCGTAGCTTTGTGTAACGTTTACCTCGCGTGTTTCACACCCGGTATGAACCAAAAACGGGAGACGGACCTCAGGGAGGACTTGCGTTTCTTTCTAGTTAGAAGTGGCGTCAGTGGTTTTACACGCCCTGACGAGTTTGACTTATGTGGTTGTTGCTGTTGCGAGGCGCCTCGGTTATATCGGTTTCGGCCGATGCATTCTGGTCGGCTGACGGACCAGACTTACACCCCATAGGGTGGGGAAACGTAGTGTTCAGGCATTTTAATCCACATCGGTGGACCGGCCCTGACGATCCAAGGGCCCACCTGAGTCTGGGTCCTGTGGCTCGGGCTAGAGAGTCACGAATCGGTTGAGGACTATCTTTTGCCTCGGTTCATAGACGGAAATCCAATTTCCAAATACGTGCCATTTGCGGTTTTATTTGTAAACCTATATATGGCGACATAGTGGCATGGGACGCTCATGTCGCCTATGATTGATACTTATGATTTGAAGTTGTTTTATACACTATGCACTTATTATAGTATCAAATGATTTGTTTTAAACGTATCAAGCATTCTTTGGCTGTTATAAGGGAAAACCCTATCCCCCGGCTTGCGTTTGCATTGTGTGATAGGACCTGGGTCTTATAACAGCTTCATTTTTCTTTATTTAGCATTGCGCTGTTTGTTTTATGCACTGGTATTCTTGGGAGGAAACCCGTTCCGTGTTATACGGCGTGGTCCCTTGATTTACCTAATGATTTAAAATAAAGATTAATAACTGTTTTAGTTCTCACACCAGTCACATGACTGACCTGGAGTTTATTGTTTTTAACCTAAACTCTGGGTGCCCTTATTTTCGACACGGGCAGCTAGTAGTTTTGGTTTTGCAGATTTATATTCACAGGATCCTGGTTTACAGCTGGAACGATATCCGGAAAGCTTTGTATCCGTATATCTCTTCTAGTTGTGTATTGTATTATTTTCCGCTGCTATGTATTTAAATGTAATTTAAATCTCTGATATTTCTGTGTAAGATGCATTTATGCTCTGTATATTCTTGTAATCTGATGCATTGTTGTAATAAGCAATGAAATGTTCTTCTGTATGCGTTCTGCTGTGGTTTGTTCTCGAACTATCCGACGCTTTCCTTTACGGGGAAGTTGCGGGTTTTCACATTTGGTATCAGAGCTTTGGTTTACAAAGCTCAGAGAACAAGGCACATTAGAACCATACGAAAGAATTCATCAGATAATTGGATTAGTAATATCCAATGGGATGACTCGTTAGAGATAGGATCAGTAGTATCCTAGAACGAGTGTGAAGAGTATATTTTTGAAAATGAAAACAAATTTTTGTTTTGAAAATTTAAATCACTTATTCGTATTTGATTATTTAATTATATTGATGTGGACAATCCAGTATATATAGATTTTGCGTATACGTCTGATCCGCGTGTATTTGAAATTTTAATATATTGGATAGATATAGAATCACACTCTAGTCGCCCGAAGATGATATTGATGATAGCGATCGCATCATCAACATTTATGTTCGAGTTTCGAAGGTGTGATTTCTATATATTTCCATTAGACTGGTGTGAGAACCAAAACTTATATAGTTAGAACACCTTGTTGTGAATTGGCATCAAAAACAAGATTTTCAGTATATGTATCAAAATTATGAATTTGATAATCTAATTCATGAATTGATTGATGTTTGTGTTGTTTGTTTATTTGTTTGCTAATTTTTAACCAATTAGCCTAATAGCATCAAATATTGAACTGTATTGAAAATTGGTCGCGTTTGCTTGCATATACATATATATCATTGAACAGGTCATAGCAAGGAGGCTAGAGCCGAGAATAAAATTTGTTTGCCCGACAAATAGGTACATGTTTACTATATAATTTCCTGTTTTGTTTGGGTGATGATGATTTTGTGAGCCTATTGGCTAGCCGCTTGGCTTTTTCTTTTTCTTTTTGAGATCTGAAGGACCGGAGAAGCTATTTGAAATTCCCCGATGCTCCCGGTGCAGGGGAGGTTATGGCGAAATTTTTCAAAAATTTAGGGTGTTAGCCAAATTTTTGAAATTTTGAAAATTCTCAGAAACTGAAAAGTTGGAGAATGGAAGTCTGATCGAGCGTGGCGCTGAATAATCAAACCACTTTCGACTTTGTTCCTTTTCGGGGACGAAAAGTTTTAAGTGGGGGAGATTGTAACAACCCGAAAATCTGGGCCAGTTTAAAAATTTTATTTTGGCCATTTTAGCGAATTTTGATTATTTAAAATGAATTATTTTAAATAATATCGACGAGAAATTTATTTTGAATTGAAATTCGACGTATATATTATATACGTCGTCGTTAGAATATAAATAATTATTTATAATTATAAAAGGAATTGAAAATGGCGCGGTAGTTCGATAATTCGATTTCAAACTTCAATTGAATGTACCGGGTGCAAAACAATCCGGATTTTAGTGAAACCAAAAATGATGGGATCTAATTGATGATATCTTTCTATCGAATCCGAAAAATCAGGATTTCATCTTAGGAATGATAAGATATGTCCAGTTGAAAATTCTGAATAGTCGCTATGGAATTCAGGCCCTTAAAAATAGCAATTTTGCAAACGACCTCGGATTTCGACGAAACCACTTTTGTTGGATCCGTGATGTCAAGTTATTGCTAGGTTTCAAATTTCATAATTTTTCGAATCAATATGTGAGCGTGGCAAAGGAAAACGCGTTTGACCAGTTTCAGTTGATTTTAATCGACTGGAAAATGGCCATTTTTCTAACGGTCTCAGAATTCGACGAAACTAGTTTTATTAGAACCGTATCGTCAATACGAAGCTAGAAAATATTTTTCGGGTATTTTTCTAGTTAGTATGTGACCCCGGTAAATCGAAATGTACGTTTAAAATTCAATATAGTGATTTAAATGAAAATTCAAAAGGAAACTGATTGTAACAATCGAATCAGCTTGCGATACATATCCCATTGTGTTCGGAATGGGGGTAAAACGCTATGGGCGACAGGCGGTGGGCCTCGTTTCGAGGTCGTATGTAAAAGTCAACCCCTTTTGCAAATTTAAATAATAAAATAATAAAAAAAATAAATAAAAAAACTCTTCCCTCCCTCCTTATCTCCTGCTTGCCCCCCCCCCCCTCATTCGATTATAACCAGAGAAAAAAAAAGAAAAGAAAAAAAAAAAAACCCTAGCAAACGATTCGACGCCACCGCCCCCCGACAGCCCACGACCGCCGAACCCCCCATCGCACGCCCTCCGACGGCATCTTCTCCCCCCCCCCTGAAGCGAAGCCGCCGCGCCTCCCTTGCCTTCACCGCCACGTCGCTGACGAGACCCCCCCCCCCTTTTTTCCCTCTGCGAACAGCCGACGAGACCCCCCCCCCCCCCACCAGATTCCGACGGCATCTTCTTCCCCCCCCCCCTTTCGCAGCAAATCAGTAAGTATTTTATTTATTTCTCTTTTAATATTTTATTTTATTTATTCTGTAAATACCGATTTTAGGAAGTAATTTAAAAACAGAAAAAAAAGAGGATTAAATACTTTTCTTTTTTTGATTTAGAAAACTGATTTTATATAAAGTTTAAAACTGTTTTTCTATATATATAAAGAATTGAAAACTGATTTGAAAAGAGTTAAAACTGAGTTTTTTTAAAAAAAGAATAAAATTGATTTATTTATAAAGTAAAAGCTAAATTTATTTTTAAATTAAAACTGCATTTTTATAAAAGAGAAAAACTGATTTTATTTTGAACTTTAAAATAGGAAAAAAAAAGGTTTAATCTTTTAGTAGAAAAAGATTTGAACTTGCAAAAGTAAAAATCATATTTTTATATGTTGAAAGCAAAAGTAAAAATTCGATTTTTATATATGGAACTTTGAAGTAAAAATTCGATTTTTATATATGGAACTTTAAAGTAAAAATTCGATTTTTATATATGGAACTTTGAAGTAAAAATTCGATTTTTATATATGGAACTTTAAAGTAAAAATTCGATTTTTATATATGGAACTTTGAAGTAAAAATTCGATTTTTATATATGGAACTTTGAAGTAAAAATTCGATTTTTATATATGGAACTTTGAAGTAAAAATTCGATTTTTATATATGGAACTTTGAAATAAAAATTCGATTTTTATATATTGAGCTTTGAAATAAAAATTCAATTTTTATATATATAGTGGCCTTGGGCAACGAAGGTGACAAAAAGGCGAAACGACGAAGACTTCTGCAAATGAAGAGCCGTGGAGCTAGGATAGCTATAAGTGAGAATTTCTCACCTTTCAATTTCTATTCTAGTTTTATATATATACTAGGATGCAGACGGTGCTTAGTAGCACCCGACACAATCGTCCACAGACCATGGACTTGTTTGTTTGGCTGTTTGGTGATTGATTGCGATATTGGTTTGAATGTGGTTTGTGGTGTGAAAAATCGAATCGATAAATTGGTTAGGATTAGACGTGCGCCGTTATAAGGCGAAGGAGTAAGGCTAGGTTAGACTCTTACTCCAAAATCTTGTGGTTTGCATAACGAATTGAATATGATTGATGTGTGAATGGCGTGGGCCTTCACTAGACCGGGGATAAGGCTAGGCCTTGTCCCGTTTCTAGTATCGTGCCGTTATGCCGCCGAAATTTTCTAAAATGTGTTAGAAAAATAAAAATATCATTTTATTTAAAGAATGAACTGAATAGAAATTCATATGTTGGAATAAAATGTTTTATCGTTAAAAATATAATTTTTAACGTGAAGTGAATAAAATAGAATATTCATTTACAAACTAGACGGTTTGTTTATGTACACCTATTTGAATGACATTGATTGGGACGATAAATTTTACACATCGCCCAACTGCACGAATAAAATATTTGTTTGATTGTTTGAAACCCCACACGGGTGTTGGGATGAAATTTGCAGTTCACTCATCCTGATTGATTAAATATGTCGATCGATTGATTGACAGGCTGTTATAAGCATTGAATATCTATATTTGATGCTTTTACAGTGTAGTGCACTTTGGTTGATGGTTGATTATTTTCAATGTTATTATATACATGTGTTGTATGAAAATCCATATAATTAACTTTATATGGTGATTGATTGGGCCTCATTCCAATTTGAAAAATAAAGAATATTATAAAATAAAAGTTCATGTGTTGACAGTACTCATTCATTGAGATTGGTCATGTGTTGAACGAAATATTTTGATAATAACAACTATTTTGAAAAAGAAATATTTGAAATAGAAATATTTGAAATAGAAATATTTGAAATAGAATATTTGAAAATAGAAATATGTGAAGCCGTGAGGATTAGATTGACGCCATTTTGACGTGAACGATATTTATATCGATTTTATTCATTTTAAAATGAATATTGAAACGTGATTTCGAAATCGAATATTTTGAAATGAATTGAATTGAAAACGATTTCGAAATGAATTGAATTGAAAACGATTTCGAAATGAATTGAATTGAAAACGATTTCGAAATGAATTGAATTGAAAACGATTTCGAAATGAATTGAATTGAAAACGATTTCGAAATGAATTGAACTGAAAACGATTTCGAAATGAATTGAATTGAAAACGATTTCGAAATGAATTGAATTGAAAACGATTTCGAAATGAATTGAATTGAAAACGATTTCGAAATGAATTGAACTGAAAACGATTTCGAAATGAATTGAATTGAAAACGATTTCGAAATGAATTGAACTGAAAACGATTTCGAAATGAATTGAATTGAAAACGATTTCGAAATGAATTGAATTGAAAACGAATTCGAATTGAATTGAAAGCGAAGTGAAATAAATTCAAATTGAATTGAAATTTGAATTGAATGGAAATGGATTTTGAAACGAATTTATAAAGAAGAATTCAATTTTGATTTGAATTGAAATGGAAGTTGAAAATGTTTTTGAAACGAATTCAAAACTATTTATATAATTCGTTTTAAATAGAAATCGACGATATATATATTATATATATATTTTATATAAAATAATGGCCTGAATAGAACGCGCCGCGCCGCGGCAGTTCGCGAATTTCGACCATTTATTTCAAACGGGCATTACGGGAGATCCGACCGTCGGATCCTCCTAAAACCGGAACCGTTGGGTTCGTATCGAAAAGAGCTTTCTAATGAAAATTAGAAATTTGAAATCTAACGGTTGGATTTGGAATTATGTCCAAATCAAATTCGAAAAAGGTCGCTGTAAGTGCAGTTCGATGGCCATTGATGGAAATCGACTGTACGGGCCTTGATAAAATTATTAAAAATAGTAATAATTTGTGTAAAATCATAAGAAATGATTTAGAAAGAATTGGGATGAAAAACTCCATGTTTGAAAAGATAAAAATAGATTTTTATCGAAATGAACTAGTTTTGAACTAGAATTATAATTCTATTTATTTTTAAATAAATAAATTGAATTTGAAAAGGGTTTTGAAAATAACCAAAATTTCCAATGATTGCATTGGAGTGGATTTGAATCGAAATTGTCTTCGGAATATTTCGATGTTGGAATTTGTGATTATACGGATGTTGTTACGGAAATTTGAAAGATATATATTTATATCGTTATTTCCAATACGACATTTGTTAATCGTAGAATTTGATATTGAATATAAGCCGATATATTTTCTATTCAGAGCCTTATATTGAATATCAAATGGGATTTGGGTTTGTCGTGAATGGTGTCTTCACTAACACTGTTCTTGAACCCAGTTGAGAAAAGATTAAATCTTTTTATTTAGATTTAATGAAGTGTACCAATTAAATGATATTTAATTGGAATTGAATTGATATTGATTTTTGGGTTTATCGTGAACAGTGTTTTAAATAACACTTGTTCTTTAACCCGATAATTAATGAATGTGATTTGGGTTTGTCGTGAATGGTGTCTTCACTAACACTGTTCTTGAACCCAGCTGAGAAAAGATTAAATCTTTTGATTTAGATTTAATAAAGTGTACCAATTAAATAATATTTAATTGGAATTGAATGGATATTGATTTTTGGGTTTATCGTGAACAGTGTTTTAAATAACACTTGTTCTTTAACCCGATAATTAATGGGATGTGACTTTGGGTTTATCGTGGACCGTGTTTTAAATGACACTGATTCTTTAACCCAGTCACAGATTAAAACTAAGTGGAGTTTTAATGAATCTTTAATTAGATTGAAAAGATCGAGAATGGAGTATCACCAGTTTTGCTCCAGGCGATAGTTAAATCTTTAATTAGATTTGAACGTGAAATTTAGAAACTAACTGTCGGTTAGCTAAGTAGAATGGTTTTCTGGATATTGATCTGATGTTGGTTTCGGCCTTCGGGGTTAATATTTGGGGAATTATTCTCTTGATTAATTTATGGTTAATGACTAATGAGTTGGAATGAGGCGTATGTTGTGTTTGTGTAACACTTTTATAATATATACGCGAGTTATTCGGAAAGGCCGGGTTTATCCCATTCTGAATAACTGATACGACGATAAGTCGAAGATGAAGACGATTGTCGAAGACCGGAGGTCTTCACGTCGTTTGGGTGATAACTGATGATCTTGATTGGGCTGTACACCCAAGAAGATGGAAACAGTTAGTGATCGTCCAGACGTACTTGGAGATCGATGGATAGGCGGGGTACTAGGTGCCTCCGGTTTCGTTCAGACCCAGAACGGACTTGTAAATGGACTGTGTGTCTGACATCGGATTTCATTCTGTGTGACTGATATCGGTTGCATAGGATGGTTTGCCTGTGTGGCATGCTAAGATGCAAATGATCAAGGCTTCTGTTGAAAAGCAAAGTCTTGTGGTGATGATCAAAGCACGGCCTTTGTGGCGTAGCTTTGTGTAACGTTTACCTCGCGTGTTTCACACCCGGTATGAACCAAAAACGGGAGACGGACCTCAGGGAGGACTTGCGTTTCTTTCTAGTTAGAAGTGGCGTCAGTGGTTTTACACGCCCTGACGAGTTTGACTTATGTGGTTGTTGCTGTTGCGAGGCGCCTCGGTTATATCGGTTTCGGCCGATGCATTCTGGTCGGCTGACGGACCAGACTTACACCCCATAGGGTGGGGAAACGTAGTGTTCAGGCATTTTAATCCACATCGGTGGACCGGCCCTGACGATCCAAGGGCCCACCTGAGTCTGGGTCCTGTGGCTCGGGCTAGAGAGTCACGAATCGGTTGAGGACTATCTTTTGCCTCGGTTCATAGACGGAAATCCAATTTCCAAATACGTGCCATTTGCGGTTTTATTTGTAAACCTATATATGGCGACATAGTGGCATGGGACGCTCATGTCGCCTATGATTGATACTTATGATTTGAAGTTGTTTTATACACTATGCACTTATTATAGTATCAAATGATTTGTTTTAAACGTATCAAGCATTCTTTGGCTGTTATAAGGGAAAACCCTATCCCCCGGCTTGCGTTTGCATTGTGTGATAGGACCTGGGTCTTATAACAGCTTCATTTTTCTTTATTTAGCATTGCGCTGTTTGTTTTATGCACTGGTATTCTTGGGAGGAAACCCGTTCCGTGTTATACGGCGTGGTCCCTTGATTTACCTAATGATTTAAAATAAAGATTAATAACTGTTTTAGTTCTCACACCAGTCACATGACTGACCTGGAGTTTATTGTTTTTAACCTAAACTCTGGGTGCCCTTATTTTCGACACGGGCAGCTAGTAGTTTTGGTTTTGCAGATTTATATTCACAGGATCCTGGTTTACAGCTGGAACGATATCCGGAAAGCTTTGTATCCGTATATCTCTTCTAGTTGTGTATTGTATTATTTTCCGCTGCTATGTATTTAAATGTAATTTAAATCTCTGATATTTCTGTGTAAGATGCATTTATGCTCTGTATATTCTTGTAATCTGATGCATTGTTGTAATAAGCAATGAAATGTTCTTCTGTATGCGTTCTGCTGTGGTTTGTTCTCGAACTATCCGACGCTTTCCTTTACGGGGAAGTTGCGGGTCTTCACATCATGAAGCTACTAAATACGAATTTTAAACATTTGTACATTATATCAGAGTTACAAAATTCAATACAGTGGAAGTCAAAATACATTGATTTATGATACCAAAGGGATAACTGAAATTGATAGACAAAGATATTGTCTTCAATAAATCTCCAACTCTGAAAGGCGAAATCTCAATACTGTAGTACTGGTCTGACCCGAGCAATAATGAAAAGACAAAGCACTCGAATCAAAACTAACATTCTCACGAAATTAAAACAACTTAAGTGAACTATTCAAATGAAATGCACAAATAACTTAAAGGATGTTTGAATTTTCATCCTCTAAGTATCCATTAAACTATATATTATATAAGACAATATGTTACTATAATAGTGTCTATAGTAAATATACTACTGAAAATAACGTAAGCGAATTATAGTTTTACTCTTATGTCGTTCATAATGTTGTAAATCTATATACTATACCGTCAACCCATCATAAACTAGTGGCATCAGAGGGCACTCCATAGGTACGACACAAATCAAAATCTTTGGGCTCGATCAAGATAATATGACAAGCCACACGAGGCGATACCCATAGTAGGATTCTACCGAATCGCGGTTCCAAGCTAGTGGTAACGCATAACCGCAACTACCGCCCACCTCAGACTTACTCTCAAAATCAAAGGCGTGCCTAATTAATCACAAAGTAAGAGACGCGGTATCAAAGAAGCATGTCCGCTAAGAGGAGCTAACTCAATTGGTCTGGGTATGGCTCATGTTTTAGTCAATTTAACTATGACCCGAAGGTCAAGACTATACATCATCGTTCACTTACTTCATTCCAGTAGCGTTCGCCAAACCAACCTACTTCATTCTGGATTCTCCATCACATGCACAGTTGTTAAAGTGGTCCCGATATTGGCAAAAAGTATGAAAATATTCGGCCTTGGTCTCTTTAATAATCAAATGTTTACATTTTTCATACCGCAACCATTTACATTTAAAATCATATTTCAATATCATAAATCAATTTAACTTCAAGAATTGATTGTTAAATTGATTTCTTTTTAATCATTAATTCAAAATCAATAAATATTGGATTTAGTTTTTAATTTCAAATGATTCACTATCAAGTTCAAATTTCGTCTTTTTTGTTTTTATTTCACAATTATCATTATTAATTGAAATTTCAATCCTAAATCAGCTCGGACATAATGGCTTGGAAAATAAACTTCATTTTAAATAGTAAAATAGATTTGCAATATGGTTTAAAATTAAAATAATAGGAATATATATACTTAAATTTATAACACCTTTCACCAAACAATACAGGTTTTAAAATTACTTACATACAGGATCTAGAGGCTTTCATAGCAAAATTGTTCTTCGTTAATTTGTAATAAAAGTAAAAATAAGAACTAATTAAAAATCACATTGCAATTCAAAAATTAAAATTTAACTTAAGTACACGTGCTTTCGATGAGAAAATTTAACTAAATATACATTCAGATCAATTTCACTTGAATACGTTAAACGCATATCACTACAACAAAGTGGCCATACTACAACGGTGGAAAACCATTGTAATAGACTTTTTACAACTGTGGCATAACCGTCGTGTATTAAGAAGTTGTAATAGACTAAAGTCTTTTACAACGGTTTTACACCATTGCGACACCATTGTAAAATGTATATTTAACAACTTTTTTCCACTGTTGTAATACGTATTTACAACTTTTTTCCAACGTTGTTATAATTTTAACAACTGTTGTGATATATTTTATTACACCTATTATTTTACAGCTATAATATATGCACAAATTATATACATATTACTAATTAAAGAATTCATTCCAGAACATATTATCTACAAAACTGAAGATATCAAATAAACTTAAAACATGAACCAAAACAATATATTAGATTTTTCAAACTCACATCATTTTTTTACATAATACATTGAATTTGTAAATCATACAAATTGCTCAAGTACATAATGCAAATACAAATAGCTCTAGCTTCCTTCCACCATATGCCAATCTCCGTTTTGTCGATTGAACACCATTCCTACTCCACATCGAATCCTCATTCATCTTCAACCTCAATCTCAACTATTATATATGTGTGTATTTGGAGCAAACAATTTGCTGGAGTCATAAAACAAAAGATGACAAGCGCTCTACGTCATAAGTCTTAATTCATATTCGTCAGCCATCGTTATGTAGCTTACCCAAGGGAGAGCTTGATATCCGCTCTTCTCGATTATTTCAAGGTATCGAACCTATGGAAAAGTTCTTTAGTGATCCATAAGAGACCATGGTAATTAAATGGACATGTTGAAAATTGAAATAGCTTGCATACCTGAATTGCAGATAGGAATCTCGAATTTCACTGGAATGGGAGCCTTCTTCTCTGGTCTCGACCAAGCTAAGCCGTGGAAAACCACTTCAATGCCTGGTTGCATCGCACAACACACCTATTTCAATTGTCATTGAAGCTGACAATTCACCACGCAAATACCCGACTGCCAAATCTCTTCTATTTTTATTTTCCTTGTTCCCACTGTATTCGTCATTCAGTATTGAAAACAAAATCATGCTTCACTTTGAAGCTTCAGCCGCCGCACCATCACCTGGCAATCGGAGGCCGATCAACCTCCGCCAAAACCCGCGCCTCTTCACCCTTGATCTTCGCCCAACTCTCGCCTCAACCAGCGTAGCCGTTTGTATCCAGCAGTCCCAAAACCCCCTGCGTTTTCCGATCAGATTACAGTCATCCCAGACAAATATGAAGAGTTTATCGATTTGGATCTGATGCGTATTCAGCTTGGAAAGCATATGCGAATTCGGGTTGAAGAGCAGATGCAAATTGGACAATTTTGATTTGATGCGAGGAGTGAGATTATTAAGAGGAGGGTAAAAGGAGATTTCATGCTTTGATATGTAGCAAGATCTAATATTTTGGTTTTGAAAAAGTAGATAAAAAGGAGACGGTCAGAAGAGTGCTCACGAATATGAAAAGGAGGAAAGTGAAGCGGTGTAATTGGAAACTGCGAACTGATATAATTAGCGACGATATTGAGGGAATTTTAAAATTTGAGTAAGAGGGAAATTTTCTGATGTTGAAGCCAAAATTTTCAGTATGGCAGCAAAATTTTAAGTTTCGATCTAGTTGTTCTGAACATGTAGTATAGGTTAATTAAATGTTATTTTATTTTATGAAAAATCGTATTAAAATATTATACAAATTGCTTGAAATTTTATTAAAATATTTAATAGTAATTTTTAATTATTTAACTTTTACTACTTAATTATTGATTCTTAGTTCTTACCTATTGATTACTAATATTAATTATTCATTACTAAAAACTAATTTTTATTTATTAACCTTTAATAATAATAAATAATTATTATATAGTGAAAAGAAATTATTAATATTAGTTATTACATATTTTCAAATAAACTATTTATTATTATTAAACAATAGTTATTGAGTATTAATATTTTTATTAATTATCAAATTTTTATTAATTATTAATATGGTATTTTTGTTGTAATGTAGTCATATATTACAACAGTCAAAAATTAAAAGTTGTGATAGGCTTTTATTACAACTGTCAGAATAACACAGTTGTTAAAAATAAATTTATTACAACTTTTCTGAAAAAAGTTGTAAAAAAATTTATTACAACTATGCTTTTACCATCGTTGTAAAATTAAAGTTGTAATATGGTGTTTTTGTTGTAGTGTATAATTCGTAAATAAAAGTTCACTTGCAAAACATATGGCATGATCACACTCAAAGCATGTGATGTGACGCTCGTGTATATATGTAGGTTTGTGTAGGTTGTAAATTGTAATGTTTATGAACACGCTTGTCAATGTTATTAGCCTAATCGATAACCATACTCTCAAGTAAATTGCGAGAACATGATTTATTTAAGGAAAGTCTGTAATATCATATTTCAAAGTTATACACACACATTTGGTAATTTAATTTGGATTTGTGAAATTATTTGGGATAAAAATAAATAAAGTTAATTTAAAATTTAAAATTTAAAATTTTATGTTTTAAAATCCTAAAGTTAAAGAAAATTATTTTGGCAAAATATAAATAATGTGAAAATTTGAAGTCAACTTGAGAAATAAATAAATAATTTAAAATTGGATTAAAGGTTGAAAGTGACATTTTTACTATTAAAAGTTTATATAGGGAAGTGTTCTCTGATAGGATACATATCTATTTGACCGGGAAATTAAAAATTACTCAGTACATATGAATAAGCAAGTATTAAACAGTTTCACATTTAAGGAATGGGTTTATATTGGAAGTGGCTACACCTATATGCTAATTGTAAAAATTACACATGAAACCAGATCCATAATAGCTTCTGCCAACTCTAACCCATTTCTCATTGCTTCAACAATAGTTTGGTCCAACATTATCAATTTAACAAAAATGCTGTTATGACAGATTATACACCAACATATAATTTTACACTAGCGTTATGGCATACACTTCATCATGCGTAATCATGAAATATAATTTCAAAATTAGCAAGATGCTTACGACCGTGATTCCCTCACGGTGGCAAGTTGGAAGTTTGGAACCGTGAGTTGGACCCGGTCCAATCGTTTAAAACCTATTTATCGCTTTCTCATTATCGTTGTCTCCCAAAATCTCACGAAACATAGTTCATCAAACATCTCTGCCACTTCCCAAAAACCGCCACCAATTTCGTAACCACCTCTGTGTGCCGCCACCTCTACAGCAAGCACCGTCATTGAAATCACTACCGGTAGTCTAACAATACACATACAAGTATCAATGTTTGTTCCTTGTAAATTAATTTTTAGCAGTCAATTCATTGACAGTAAGCGTTATCTTATAATGTTTGAATTTGTTTGATCAAAGTATTTAATTTTATCGATGATTTGTTGATTTGAAAGTAGTCATCCAGATTGAAACTTAACATGCACATTTGTGCATGGAATTGAAATATGAGCTATTAGCGTAGCCAATAAGTAAACCGGTTGATATATTCTTGTGGGATCTATGTGGTTTCCCAGTGTTTATGCTAGAATATTAGATTTTGATATGTGTACCTTATGAGTTATGAGTACAATTTTATTAACATTGAGTTAAAGTATCACCATGGCAGCAAGTACTGTAGATTAGGTTATCTATTGAATTAAATAGTTTTTAGTACTAAATTCATTAGTTATGTAGCTTATGCAGTGCGATTAATGTTGCAACAAGATTCGCGGTTATTCCCATATGTAACCGATGCTTTTTAATTAATGTTGCTGCAAGATTCATGGTTGTTCCCATATGTAACATTGTTCTACCATTTCTGTATAACAATGTGATGATATTTGTTTTATAGTGTAACGACCCGGAAAATCTGAACCAATTTAAAAATTTTAAATTGGCTAAAATAATGGATTTTAAAAATTTAAAATAAATATTTTAAATAATAGCGATGAAAAGTGAGTTTGAATCGACAACTGAAAACGAATATAATTAGTTCTAATTATAAACAAGGCCTGAAATGGCGCTGTAGTTTCAAAAATTGAATTCAAACTTTGTCGGACTGTACCGGGTGCAAAAGAAAACGGATTTGAGTGAAACCAAAAATATTTAAATCTGTTAGTGAATACCTTTCTAACGAATCTGAAAAATCGAATTTTCATAGCGGAAAGCAAAAGTTACGGCCAAATGAATTTTCAGAAAGGTCGCTATGGAATTTATATAGCCCGTGAAATTGGCCATTTTGCAAACAACCTCGGAATTCGACGAAACCACTTTTGTTGGATCCGGGATGTGAAGTTATTCCTAGGTTTCAAATTTCATAATTTTTGAAGCTAGTATGTGAGCGTGGCAAATGAAAACGTGTTTTGGTCAATTATAGTTAAATTGGATCGACCAGAAATAGGCCTTTTTGCAAACGGTCTCAGAATTCAACGAAACTAGTTTTGTTGGGACCGTATCATCAAAACATAGCTAGATTTATTTTTCTAGAATTTTTCGAATCAGTTTGTGGCCCTGGCAAATTGAAATGTACGTTCAAATTGAATATTGAATGTTATATATGTTAATTTGAAGGAAAACTGACTGAAACAGTCGAATGGGCCTACGAAACATATCCCATTGTGTTCGGAATAGGGGTAAAACGCTAGGGATGACAGTCGTTGGGTTTAGATTGGTGGTCATGTCAGAAAACCCCTTTAAAACCCACTGGCCAATCATAATTTTTATAAAAAAAAAAACTTTTTTTCTCTCTCCCCGATCGAAGGCGGAAACCGCTTTAAACCTTCCCCCTCATTTTCCGATCAATCCACGCCGAATTAGCTCATGCCACAGTTGAACTTTTTGAAGATCTTCTCGAGATCTTCAAATCCATATAAAGTTTGGAATTTTTCGTGGCCTGTGGAGTGAGAATCGACTCCTAGAAATCGACGACTACAATTCGCCGCCGCCGCCTGGGACCACCGAACTGGCCCCACCTCCTGGCGCACGTGCGCCTCTCCTAGCCCGACAAGGTGGCGCTGGCCGATCGAAACAACAATCAACGGATTGGAAGATAAATCGTGACCTAGTTTTGAAGATTTTCAAAGAGGCACGGCCATATTAATTTTCAACAGTTTTAACACCTTTAAACCGTTGCAAACTTTGAAAAATCATATCTTTTTCATGTATTGATGAAATTCAGTGAAACAAGAGACAGTGGACTCGTGTGGACGCCTTCTACATTCTAGAAGAGACCGCATATTTCTCTGAGCTTTCTTCTATTTTTGGTGGAGTGGAACCCAATGTGAGATTTCTAATTTATAAATAATATGGAAAACGACGATGTATAAATTATATAATCGATGTATGATTTATATAAGCGTTGTACACCTCATGTATAAGCGTTGTATAAGTTGTACGTTCGATGTATAAGTTATATATGCGTTGTAAAAATTATATATGTGTTGAAATAGAAGTAAATTGATATATATATATATATATATATATATATATATATATATATATATATACGCCCCTCGTCCACAAACCATGGACGATATGTAACAACCCGTAAAATGCGAGCCAGTTTGAAAATTTTATTTTGGCAATTTTAGCGGATTTTGAATATTTAAAATGAATTATTTTAAATAATATCGACGATAAATTTATTTTGAATAGAATTCGAACGTATATATTATATACGTCGTCGTTAGAATATATAATAATTATATATAATTATAAAAGGAATCGAAAATGGCGCGGTAGTTCGATAATTCGATTTCAAACTTCAATTGAATGTACCGGGTGCAAAACAATCCGGATTTTAGTGAAACCAAAAATAATGGGATCTAATTGTGAATATCTTTCCAATGAATCCGAAAAATCAAGATTTCATATCAGGAATCAAAAGATATGTCCAGTTGAAAATTCTGAATAGTCGCTATGGAATTCAGGCCCTTAAAAATGGACATTTTGCAAACGACCTCGGATTTCGACGAAACCAGTTTTGTTGGGTCCGCAGTGTCAAGTTATTGCTAGGTTTTAAATTTCATAATTTTTCGAATCAATATGTGAGCGTGGCAAAGGAAAACGCGTTTGACCAGTTTCAGTTGATTTTAATCGACTGGAAATTGGCCATTTTTCAAACGGTCTCAGAATTCGTCGAAACTAGTTTTGTTAGGACCGTATCGTCAAAACGAAGTTAGAAAATATTTTTCTGGAATTTTTCTAGTTAGTATGTGACCCCGGTAATTTGAAATGTACGTTTAAAATTCAATATAGTGATTTAAATGTAAATTCAACGAAAACTGATTCAAACAGTCGAATCAGCTTGCGATGCATATCCCATTGTGTTCGGAATGGGGGTAATTAGCTAGGGGCGACAGTCGGTGGGCTTGATTTCGAGTTAAAACAGAAAGTCAACTTTAAATTGAATTAAAAAATTAAATTAAAAAAAAAAAAAAAAATATATATAATAAAACCCTTCCTCCTTATCATCAGACCCCCCCCCCGTTCGTTTTACTTTCAAACGAGAAAAAGGAAAAAAAAAAAAAAAAAAAAAACCTAGGTATCGATCGACAGCCCCCCCCTGAAGCGCCGCAGCCATCACCGAAGCCCCCCCGTTCGCGATACAGAAGCCGCCTTCTCTTCCTCCTTCCCCCCCTCCCTTCGCCCGCGAGTTCGAACCGCCCGCCCCCCCCCTGCTGCTGATTGGCGACAGAGAAACCGCCCCCCCCCCCCAAGTCGTCGAACTGTAAGTTTTAATTGTATTTTATTTTTATTTATTTTATTTTTATTTTATATAAAAACTGTTTGTTTTAATGAATTAAAACTGAAATTTTTATAAAAGTAAAAACTGTTTTTTTTTATGAATAAAAACTGATTTTACTTTATGGTTTAAAAAAATGAATTTGCTTTGAAAATATAATTTTTGTATTGTTTAAATCGAAATATAATCTTTACTATATAGGAATATTAAAAATATGATTTTTATATTTTTAAAGTATTAAAAATATAATCTTTATAGGATAGAGAAGTTAAAAATATCACCTTTGTATATGTGGCGAAATAAAAATCTGATTTTTATTTTATATACATTGAAATCAAGTGATGAAATTTGAAAAGGTGAAATCTTTGAATTTAAAAAGACGAAATTTTTATATATTGAACTTCGATAGAAAAATAAAATTTTTATATATTGAACTTCGATAGAAAAATAGGATTTTTATATATTGAACTTCGAGTTAAAAATTCGATTTTTATATATTGAACTTTGAAATAAAAATAGGATTTTTATATATTGAACTTCGAGTTAAAAATTCGATTTTTATATATTGAATAGCGAAGTAAAAATTCGATTTTTACATATGTAGTGAAAGCGGGCGAAAGCGACAAAAGGCGAAGCCTTCTGCAAAGGAAGAGCCGTGGAGCTAGGATAGCTATATGTGAGAATTTCTCACCTTTCTATTTCTTTTCTAGATATATATTTATACTAGGATGCAGACGGTGCTTAGTAGCACCCGACACAATCGTCCACAGACCATGGACTTGTTTGTTTGGCTGTTTGGTTATAGATTGCGATATTGGTTTGAATGTGGTTTGTGGTGTGAAAAATCGAATCGATAAATTGGTTAGGATTAGACGTGCGCCGTTATAAGGCGAAGGAGTAAGGCTAGGTTAGACTCTTACTCCAAGTGTTGTGGTTTGCATAACGAATTGATTTGATTGATGTGTGAATGGCGTGGGCCTTCACTAGACCGGGGATAAGGCTAGGCCTTGTCCCGTTTCTAGTATCGTGCCGTTATGCCGCCGAAATTTTCTAAAATATGTTAGAAAATAAAAATATCATTTTATTGTGTAAATGAATTGAATAGAAATTCATAGGTTGAAATAAAATGTTTTATCGTTAAAAATATAATTTTTAACGTGAAGTGAATAAAATAAAAATATTCATTTATAAACCGGACGGTTTGTTTATGTACACTTATTTGAATGACATTGATTGGGACGATAAATTTTACACATCGCCCAACTGCACAACTAAAATCAGTGTTTGATTGTTTGAAACCCCACACGGGTGTTGGGATGAAATTTGAAGTTCACTCATCCTGATTGATTAAATATGTCGATCGATTGATTGACAGGCTGTTATAAGCGTTAGATATCTATATTTGATGCTTATACAGTGTAGTGCACTTTGGTTGATGGTTGATTATTTTTCAATGCTATGATACATGTGTTGTATGAAAATCCATATAATTAATTTTATATGGTAATTGATTGGGCCTCATTCCAGTTTTTAAAAAGAAATATTTGAAAAAGAAATATTTGAAATAGAATATTTGAAAATAAAGAAATTTATGAAGCCGTGTTGATTAGATTGACGCCATTTTGACGTAAACGATATTTATATCGATCTTATTCATTTTAAAAATGAATATTGAAAAGTAATCTCGAAATCGAAGATTTCGAGATGAATTGAATTGAAAACGATTTCGAAATGAATTGAATTGAGAACGATTTCGAAATGAATTGAATAGAGAACGATTTCGAAATGAATTGAATTGAAAACGATTTCGAAATGAATTGAATTGAAAACGATTTCGAAAGGAATCGAATTGAAAACGAATTCAAATGGAATTGAAAACGAATTGAAATGAATTCAAATTGAATTGAAATTTGAATTGAATAGAAATGAATTTTGAAACGAATTTATAAAGAAGAATTCAATTTCGATTTGAATTGAAATGGAAGTTGAAATAGATTTTGAAATGAATTTAAAACTGTTTATATAATTCGTTTTTAAATAGAAATCGACGAAATATATTATATATATATTATATATAATATAATGGCCTGAATAGAACGCGCCGCGCCGCGGCAGTTCGCGAATTTCGACCATTTATTTCAAACGGACATTACGGGAGATCCGACCGTCGGATTCTCCTAAAACCGGAACCGTTGGGTTCGTATCGAAAAGAGCTTTCTAACGAATATTAGAAATTTGAAATCTAACGGTTGGATTTGGAATTATGTCCAAATCAAATTCGAAAAAGGTCGCTGTAAGTGCAGTTCGATGGCCATTGATGGAAATCGACTGTACGGGCCTTGATAAAATTATTAAAAATAGTAATAATTTGTGTAAAATCATAAGAAATGATTTGTGAAGAATTGGGATGAAAAACTCCATATTTGAAAAGATAAAAATGGATTTTTATCGAAATGAACTAGTTTTGAACTAGAATTATAATTCTATTTATTTTTAAATAAATAAATTGAATTCGAAAAGGGTTTTAAAAGTAACCAAAATTCCAATGATTGCATTGGAGTGGATTTGAATCGAAATTGTCTTCGGAATATTTCGATGTTGGAATTCGTGATTATACAGGTGTTGTTATGGAAATTTGAAAGATATATATTTATATCGTTATTTCCAATACGACATTTGTTAATCGTAGAATTTGATATTGAATATAAGCCGATATATTTTCTATTCAGAGCCTTATATTGAATATCGAATGTGATTTGGGTTTGTCGTGAATGGTGTCTTCACTAACACTGTTCTTGAACCCAGTTGAGAAAAGATTAAATCTTTTATTTAGATTTAATGAAGTGTACCAATTAAATGATATTTAATTGGAATTGAATTGATATTGATTTTTGGGTTTATCGTGAACAGTGTTTTAAATAACACTCGTTCTTTAACCCGATAATTAATGGAATGTGACTTTGGGTTTATCGCGAACCGTGTTTTTAGATGACACTGATTCTTTAACCCAGTCACAGATTAAAACTAAGTGGAGTTTTAATGAATCTTTAATTAGATTGAAAAGATCGAGAATGGAGTATCACCAGTTTTGCTCCAGGCGATAGTTAAATCTTTAATTAGATTTGAATGTGAAATTTAGAAACTAACTGGCGGTTAGCCAAGCAGAATGGTTTTCTGGATATTGATCTGATGTTGGTTTCGGCCTTCGGGGTTAATATTTGGGGAATTATTCTCTTGATTAATTTACGGTTAGTGACTAATGAATTGGAATGAGGCGTATGTTGTGTTTGTGTAACACTTATTTAAAATATACGCGAGTTATTCGGAAAGACCGGGTTTATCCCATTCTGAGTAACTGATACGACGATAAGTCGAAGATGAAGACGATGGTCGAAGACCGGAGGTCTTCACGTCGTTTGGGTGATAACTGATGATCTTGATTGGGCTGTACACCCAAGAAGATGGAAACAGTTGGTGATCGTCCAGACGTACTTGGAGATCGATGGATATGCGGGGTACTAGGTGCCTCCGGTTTCGTTCAGACCCAGAACGGACTTGTAAATGGACTGTGTGTCTGACATCGGATTTCATTCTGTGTGACTGATATCGGTGGCATAGGATGGTTTGCCTGTGTGGCATGCTAAGATGCAAATGATCAAGGCTTCTGTTGAAAAGCAAAGTCTTGTGGTGATGATCAAAGCACGGCCTTTGTGGCGTAGCTTTGTGTAACGTTTACCTCGCGTGTTTCACACCAGGTATGAACCAAAAACGGGAGACGGACATCAGGGAGGGCCTGCGTTTCCTCCTAGCTAGAAGTGGCGTCAGTGGTTTTACACGCCCTGACGAGTTTGACTTATGTTGTTGTTGCTGTTGCGAGGCGCCTCGGATTGATCGGTCGTTCTCGAACCGATGGAGTCATTTAGTTGGCTCGCTTACGCCCCAAAGGGCGGCGAAACGTAGTGCTCAGGCATTTTAATCCACTCCGTGTGGACCGGCCCTGACGATCCAAGGCTTGCCTGCGCGCTTGCCTGAGACTCGGGTTAGGCAGTCTCGAATCGGTTGAGGATCTTGACCCTAGCCTCGGTTCATAGACGGAAATCCAATTTCCAAATACGTGACATGTGCGGTTTTAATTGTAATCCTATTTATGGCGACATAGTGGGATGGGGCGCTTATGCCGCCTATGATTGATACTTATGATTTGAAGTTGTTTATACACTATGCACTTATAATAGTATCAAATGATTTGTTTTAAACGTATCAAGCATTCTTTGGCTGTTATAAGGGAAAACCCTATCCCCCGGCTTGCGTTGCATTGTGTGATAGGACCTGGGTCTTATAACAGCTTCATTTTTCTTTATTTAGCATTGCGCTGTTGTTTTATGCACTGGTATTCTTGGGAGGAAACCCGTTCCGTGTTATACGGCGTGGTCCCTTGATTTACCTAATGATTTAAAATAAAGATTAATAACTGTTTTAGTTCTCACACCAGTCCCATGACTGACCTGGAGTTTATTGTTTTAACCTAAACTCTGGGTGCCCTTATTTTGACACGGGCAGCTAGTAGTTTCGGTTTTTGCAGATTTATATTCACAGGATCCTGGTTTACAGCTGGAATGATATCCGGAAAGCTTTGTATCCGTATATCTCTTCTAGTTGTGTATTGTATTATTTTCCGCTGCTATGTATTTAAATGTAATTTAAATCTCTGATATTTCTGTGTAATATTCGTTTATACTCTGTATATTCTTGTAATCTGATGCATTGTTGTTATAAGCAATGAAATGTTCTTCTGTATGCGTTCTGTTGTGGTTTGTTCTCGAACTATCCGACGCTTTCCTTTACGGGGAAGTTGCGGGTCTTTACATTTGGTATCAGAGCTTTGGTTTACAAAGCTCAGAGAACAAGGCACATTAGAACCATACGAAAGAATTCATCAGATATTGGATTAGTAATATCCAATTAGAATGACTCGTTAGAGATGGGATCAGTAGTATCCTAGAACGAGTGTGAAGAGTATATTTTTAAAGTGAAAACAAATTTTGTTTTGAAATTTAAATCAACTATTCGTATTTGATTATTTGTTTATATTGATTTTGGACAATTCAGTATATAAAGAATTTGCATATACGCCTTGCAAACGTATATTCAAAGTTTTAATATATTGGATAGATATAGCATCGCACTCTAGTCGCCCGGAGATGATTCTACTGATGACTATATAGCATCAGTAGTGTGTGTTCGAGTTTCGAAGGTGTGATTTTCTATATATTTCCATTAGGCTGGTGTGAGAACCAAAACTTATATATAGCTAGAATTCATTGTTGTGATTTGGCATCAAAATTTGATTTTGTATATGTATCAAAATTATAAATTTGAAACTCTAAATCAACGAATTGATTGATGTTTGTGTTGTTGGTTTATTTGTTTGCTAATTTTGAACCATTTTGCCTAATAGCATCAAATATTGAATTTTATTGAAAATTGGTCGCATTTGCTTGCATATACATATATATCATTGAACAGGTCATAGCAAGGAGGCTAGAGCCAGAGAATAAAATTTGTTTGCCCGACAAATAGGTACATGTTTACAACATAATTTCCTGTTTTGTTTGGGTGATGATGATTTTGTGAGCCTATTGGCTAGCCGCTTGGCTTTTTCTTTTTCTTTTTGAGATCTGAAGGACCGGGAACGCTATTTGCAATTTCCCGATGCTCCCATTGCAGGGGAGGTTATGGCGAAATTTTTCGAAAATTTAGGGTGTTAGCCAAATTTTTGAAATTTTGAAAATTCTCAAAAACTGAAAAGTTGGAGAATGGAAGCCAAATCGAATGTAGAGCTGAATAATCAAACCACTTTCGACTTTGTTCCTTTTCGGGGACGAAAAGTTTTAAGTGGGGGAGATTGTAACAACCCGTAAAATGCGAGCCAGTTTGAAAATTTTATTTTGGCAATTTTAGCGGATTTTGAATATTTAAAATGAATTATTTTAAATAATATCGACGATAAATTTATTTTGAATAGAATTCGAACGTATATATTATATACGTCGTCGTTAGAATATATAATAATTATATATAATTATAAAAGGAATCGAAAATGGCGCGGTAGTTCGATAATTCGATTTCAAACTTCAATTGAATGTACCGGGTGCAAAACAATCCGGATTTTAGTGAAACCAAAAATAATGGGATCTAATTGTGAATATCTTTCCAACGAATCCGAAAAATCAAGATTTCATATCAGGAATCAAAAGATATGTCCAGTTGAAAATTCTGAATAGTCGCTATGGAATTCAGGCCCTTAAAAATGGACATTTTGCAAACGACCTCGGATTTCGACGAAACCAGTTTTGTTGGGTCCGCAGTGTCAAGTTATTGCTAGGTTTTAAATTTCATAATTTTTCGAATCAATATGTGAGCGTGGCAAAGGAAAACGCGTTTGACCAGTTTCAGTTGATTTTAATCGACTGGAAATTGCCATTTTTCAAACGGTCTCAGAATTCGTCGAAACTAGTTTTGTTAGGACCGTATCGTCAAAACGAAGTTAGAAAATATTTTTCTGGAATTTTTCTAGTTAGTATGTGACCCCGGTAATTTGAAATGTACGTTTAAAATTCAATATAGTGATTTAAATGTAAATTCAACGAAAACTGATTCAAACAGTCGAATCAGCTTGCGATGCATATCCCATTGTGTTCGGAATGGGGGTAATTAGCTAGGGGCGACAGTCGGTGGGCTTGATTTCGAGTTAAAACAGAAAGTCAACTTTAAATTGAATTAAAAAATTAAATTAAAAAAAAAAAAAAAAAAAAAAAAATATAATAAAACCCTTCCTCCTTATCATCAGACCCCCCCCCGTTCGTTTTACTTTCAAACGAGAAAAAGGAAAAAAAAAAAAAAAAAAAACCCTAGGTATCGATCGACAGCCCCCCCCCTGAAGCGCCGCAGCCATCACCGAAGCCCCCCCGTTCGCGATACAGAAGCCGCCTTCTCTTCCTCCTTCCCCCCCTCCCTTCGCCCGCGAGTTCGAACCGCCCGCCCCCCCTGCTGCTGATTGGCGACAGAGAAACCGCCCCCCCCCAAGTCGTCGAACTGTAAGTTTTAATTGTATTTTATTTTTATTTATTTTATTTTTATTTTATATAAAAACTGTTTGTTTTAATGAATTAAAACTGAAATTTTTATAAAAGTAAAAACTGTTTTTTTTTATGAATAAAAACTGATTTTACTTTATGGTTTAAAAAAATGAATTTGCTTTGAAAATATAATTTTTGTATTGTTTAAATCGAAATATAATCTTTACTATATAGGAATATTAAAAATATGATTTTTATATTTTTAAAGTATTAAAAATATAATCTTTATAGGATAGAGAAGTTAAAAATATCACCTTTGTATATGTGGCGAAATAAAAATCTGATTTTTATTTTATATACATTGAAATCAAGTGATGAAATTTGAAAAGGTGAAATCTTTGAATTTAAAAAGACGAAATTTTTATATATTGAACTTCGATAGAAAAATAAAATTTTTATATATTGAACTTCGATAGAAAAATAGGATTTTTATATATTGAACTTCGAGTTAAAAATTCGATTTTTATATATTGAACTTTGAAATAAAAATAGGATTTTTATATATTGAACTTCGAGTTAAAAATTCGATTTTTATATATTGAATAGCGAAGTAAAAATTCGATTTTTACATATGTAGTGAAAGCGGGCGAAAGCGACAAAAGGCGAAGCCTTCTGCAAAGGAAGAGCCGTGGAGCTAGGATAGCTATATGTGAGAATTTCTCACCTTTCTATTTCTTTTCTAGATATATATTTATACTAGGATGCAGACGGTGCTTAGTAGCACCCGACACAATCGTCCACAGACCATGGACTTGTTTGTTTGGCTGTTTGGTTATAGATTGCGATATTGGTTTGAATGTGGTTTGTGGTGTGAAAAATCGAATCGATAAATTGGTTAGGATTAGACGTGCGCCGTTATAAGGCGAAGGAGTAAGGCTAGGTTAGACTCTTACTCCAAGTGTTGTGGTTTGCATAACGAATTGATTTGATTGATGTGTGAATGGCGTGGGCCTTCACTAGACCGGGGATAAGGCTAGGCCTTGTCCCGTTTCTAGTATCGTGCCGTTATGCCGCCGAAATTTTCTAAAATATGTTAGAAAATAAAAATATCATTTTATTGTGTAAATGAATTGAATAGAAATTCATAGGTTGAAATAAAATGTTTTATCGTTAAAAATATAATTTTTAACGTGAAGTGAATAAAATAAAAATATTCATTTATAAACCGGACGGTTTGTTTATGTACACTTATTTGAATGACATTGATTGGGACGATAAATTTTACACATCGCCCAACTGCACAACTAAAATCAGTGTTTGATTGTTTGAAACCCCACACGGGTGTTGGGATGAAATTTGAAGTTCACTCATCCTGATTGATTAAATATGTCGATCGATTGATTGACAGGCTGTTATAAGCGTTAGATATCTATATTTGATGCTTATACAGTGTAGTGCACTTTGGTTGATGGTTGATTATTTTTCAATGCTATGATACATGTGTTGTATGAAAATCCATATAATTAATTTTATATGGTAATTGATTGGGCCTCATTCCAGTTTTTAAAAAGAAATATTTGAAAAAGAAATATTTGAAATAGAATATTTGAAAATAAAGAAATTTATGAAGCCGTGTTGATTAGATTGACGCCATTTTGACGTAAACGATATTTATATCGATCTTATTCATTTTAAAAATGAATATTGAAAAGTAATCTCGAAATCGAAGATTTCGAGATGAATTGAATTGAAAACGATTTCGAAATGAATTGAATTGAGAACGATTTCGAAATGAATTGAATAGAGAACGATTTCGAAATGAATTGAATTGAAAACGATTTCGAAATGAATTGAATTGAAAACGATTTCGAAAGGAATCGAATTGAAAACGAATTCAAATGGAATTGAAAACGAATTGAAATGAATTCAAATTGAATTGAAATTTGAATTGAATAGAAATGAATTTTGAAACGAATTTATAAAGAAGAATTCAATTTCGATTTGAATTGAAATGGAAGTTGAAATAGATTTTGAAATGAATTTAAAACTGTTTATATAATTCGTTTTTAAATAGAAATCGACGAAATATATTATATATATATTATATATAATATAATGGCCTGAATAGAACGCGCCGCGCCGCGGCAGTTCGCGAATTTCGACCATTTATTTCAAACGGACATTACGGGAGATCCGACCGTCGGATTCTCCTAAAACCGGAACCATTGGGTTCGTATCGAAAAGAGCTTTCTAACGAATATTAGAAATTTGAAATCTAACGGTTGGATTTGGAATTATGTCCAAATCAAATTCGAAAAAGGTCGCTGTAAGTGCAGTTCGATGGCCATTGATGGAAATCGACTGTACGGGCCTTGATAAAATTATTAAAAATAGTAATAATTTGTGTAAAATCATAAGAAATGATTTGTGAAGAATTGGGATGAAAAACTCCATATTTGAAAAGATAAAAATGGATTTTTATCGAAATGAACTAGTTTTGAACTAGAATTATAATTCTATTTATTTTTAAATAAATAAATTGAATTCGAAAAGGGTTTTAAAAGTAACCAAAATTCCAATGATTGCATTGGAGTGGATTTGAATCGAAATTGTCTTCGGAATATTTCGATGTTGGAATTCGTGATTATACAGGTGTTGTTATGGAAATTTGAAAGATATATATTTATATCGTTATTTCCAATACGACATTTGTTAATCGTAGAATTTGATATTGAATATAAGCCGATATATTTTCTATTCAGAGCCTTATATTGAATATCGAATGTGATTTGGGTTTGTCGTGAATGGTGTCTTCACTAACACTGTTCTTGAACCCAGTTGAGAAAAGATTAAATCTTTTATTTAGATTTAATGAAGTGTACCAATTAAATGATATTTAATTGGAATTGAATTGATATTGATTTTTGGGTTTATCGTGAACAGTGTTTTAAATAACACTCGTTCTTTAACCCGATAATTAATGGAATGTGACTTTGGGTTTATCGCGAACCGTGTTTTTAGATGACACTGATTCTTTAACCCAGTCACAGATTAAAACTAAGTGGAGTTTTAATGAATCTTTAATTAGATTGAAAAGATCGAGAATGGAGTATCACCAGTTTTGCTCCAGGCGATAGTTAAATCTTTAATTAGATTTGAATGTGAAATTTAGAAACTAACTGGCGGTTAGCCAAGCAGAATGGTTTTCTGGATATTGATCTGATGTTGGTTTCGGCCTTCGGGGTTAATATTTGGGGAATTATTCTCTTGATTAATTTACGGTTAGTGACTAATGAATTGGAATGAGGCGTATGTTGTGTTTGTGTAACACTTATTTAAAATATACGCGAGTTATTCGGAAAGACCGGGTTTATCCCATTCTGAGTAACTGATACGACGATAAGTCGAAGATGAAGACGATGGTCGAAGACCGGAGGTCTTCACGTCGTTTGGGTGATAACTGATGATCTTGATTGGGCTGTACACCCAAGAAGATGGAAACAGTTGGTGATCGTCCAGACGTACTTGGAGATCGATGGATATGCGGGGTACTAGGTGCCTCCGGTTTCGTTCAGACCCAGAACGGACTTGTAAATGGACTGTGTGTCTGACATCGGATTTCATTCTGTGTGACTGATATCGGTGGCATAGGATGGTTTGCCTGTGTGGCATGCTAAGATGCAAATGATCAAGGCTTCTGTTGAAAAGCAAAGTCTTGTGGTGATGATCAAAGCACGGCCTTTGTGGCGTAGCTTTGTGTAACGTTTACCTCGCGTGTTTCACACCAGGTATGAACCAAAAACGGGAGACGGACATCAGGGAGGGCCTGCGTTTCCTCCTAGCTAGAAGTGGCGTCAGTGGTTTTACACGCCCTGACGAGTTTGACTTATGTTGTTGTTGCTGTTGCGAGGCGCCTCGGATTGATCGGTCGTTCTCGAACCGATGGAGTCATTTAGTTGGCTCGCTTACGCCCCAAAGGGCGGCGAAACGTAGTGCTCAGGCATTTTAATCCACTCCGTGTGGACCGGCCCTGACGATCCAAGGCTTGCCTGCGCGCTTGCCTGAGACTCGGGTTAGGCAGTCTCGAATCGGTTGAGGATCTTGACCCTAGCCTCGGTTCATAGACGGAAATCCAATTTCCAAATACGTGACATGTGCGGTTTTAATTGTAATCCTATTTATGGCGACATAGTGGGATGGGGCGCTTATGCCGCCTATGATTGATACTTATGATTTGAAGTTGTTTATACACTATGCACTTATAATAGTATCAAATGATTTGTTTTAAACGTATCAAGCATTCTTTGGCTGTTATAAGGGAAAACCCTATCCCCCGGCTTGCGTTGCATTGTGTGATAGGACCTGGGTCTTATAACAGCTTCATTTTTCTTTATTTAGCATTGCGCTGTTGTTTTATGCACTGGTATTCTTGGGAGGAAACCCGTTCCGTGTTATACGGCGTGGTCCCTTGATTTACCTAATGATTTAAAATAAAGATTAATAACTGTTTTAGTTCTCACACCAGTCCCATGACTGACCTGGAGTTTATTGTTTTAACCTAAACTCTGGGTGCCCTTATTTTGACACGGGCAGCTAGTAGTTTCGGTTTTTGCAGATTTATATTCACAGGATCCTGGTTTACAGCTGGAATGATATCCGGAAAGCTTTGTATCCGTATATCTCTTCTAGTTGTGTATTGTATTATTTTCCGCTGCTATGTATTTAAATGTAATTTAAATCTCTGATATTTCTGTGTAATATTCGTTTATACTCTGTATATTCTTGTAATCTGATGCATTGTTGTTATAAGCAATGAAATGTTCTTCTGTATGCGTTCTGTTGTGGTTTGTTCTCGAACTATCCGACGCTTTCCTTTACGGGGAAGTTGCGGGTCTTTACACGATATTTATTGGTTGTGATTGGTGTGAAAATTGATTGATAGCGAATGGTTGATTGAAATTGTTTGTGGTTGATATTGATTGATTGTGGTTGAAAAATACCCATTTGTGGTTGAGAAATATTTGGTTGAAACCACATAGGATTAGTTTGTCGAAATGAAATAAATATATATGCCGCCTGCGTGCGAACTAGATGCATGATTCCCCATTGTCAAAAACCGCGAGGTTTTAAGGTAGAGCGAGGAGCCGTACTAGGGACGGTCCCGATTTTAACTACCTTGCCGTTATGCTGCCGAAATTTTGAATAATATTCATGTGTTTGAATTATTTTCATTTGTTGAAACTATATTTATTCGTTGAATAGAAAGCCTTCATGTGTTGAGTCGATATTCATTCGTTGGATAGAAATTCATGTGTTGAATGGTGTTCGTGTTTTAAATATAAAAATCACATTTTTATCATCTATATGAAATGTATAAAATAATCTCGTTTTGAAATAAATTGTTTTATAATAAAAATCACATTTTTATCATCTATATGAACTATATAAAATAATAGTATTTTGAAATGAATTGTTTTAAAATAAAAATCACATTTTTATTATATACATGAATTGTTAAATATAGTGAAGTGTTGAAATAGAAGACAGTTTGATAAAAATATCATTTTAATCAAAAGTATGAAATTCATATGGTTTTGAAATCGAAGAATTGATATATATATATATATATATATATATATATATATATATATTTAAATAGAATTGAAATATATCGAAAAACGACGCTGCAGTTCGTATTTTGAAACCGTGATTTCAAACGATTAGTACGGGAGATCCGACCATCGGATTTTTCTGAAATCGCAACCATTGGGTTCGCTTTGGAAATATCTTTCCAACGGCACCAACTTTGTAAAAATCCAACGGTTGGATTGTCTGGAATGTTTAATTCAAATCTGAAGAAAAACAGCGCCAGAATTGATTATATATATATATATATAATTATATTTAATCGAATAACGACGCTGCAGTTCGTATTTTGAAATCGAAACTTCAAACGATTGTACCGGGAGATCCGACCGTCGGATTTTCCCGAAACTGGAACCGCTGGAATCGTTTTGAAAAGATCTTTCTAATGATGTAAATTTTGTGAAGATCCAATGGTTAGATTTTCAGATATGTGTAAATCAAATCTGAAGAAAAACAGCGCCACAGTCGTGTTATGGCCCGAAGCGTCGTTTTGAATAAATTGGCTATTGTAAAATAAATAAAAATAGCGATAAATCATTATAAAATATTATAAACGATATGGATGTGAAATTTAGAAATTAACTGAAGGTTGGCTAAGTCGAATGGTTTCCTGGGTGTTGATTTGATGTTGGTTTCGGCCTTCGGGGTTAATATTTGGGAAATCGTTCTCTTACTGATTGACGGTTAGTGACTAATGAATTGAAATGATGCATGTGTATGTTAGTGTTGCACTGGTTTATTATATACGCGAGTTGCTCAGAAAGACCGGGTTTATCCCATTCTGAACAACTGAATCGACGATAAGAAATCGAAGATGAAGACGGTGGTCGAAGACCGGAGATCTTCACCTCGTTTGGATGGTAACCGAGGTCCTGATTGGGAGGCATCCCGAAATATGGATAATGAGTGGTGATCGTCCAGACGTACATGGTGATTGATGGGTTTGCGAGGTATATAGTGCCTCCGGTTTTGTTCAGACCCAGAACGGACTTGTAAATGGACTGTGTATCTGACATTGGATTTTATTCTGTGTTGATTGATCTCTGTTAAATATACATCTGTTTGGCGGCGGAGAATTTATTCTTTTGCTTAACGCCCTTCTCTGAAACGCACGAGCTCAGAGGTTGTGTATCGATGGACATCAATCGCATGGCATGAATTGCTAGTGTGGCATGCCTAAGTGGCAAATGATCAGGGCTTCTGTTGAAAAGCAAAGTCTTGTGGTGATGATCAAAGCACCGCCTGTGTGGCATAGCTTTGTGTATAACGTGAAATTGCGAGCCTCACACCCGGTATGAACCAGAAATGGGAGGAAGGACCTTAGGGAGGACATGCGTTTCTTTCTAGCTAGAAGTGGCGTTAGTGGTTTTACACGCCCTGACGAGTTTGACTTATGTGGTTGTTGCTGTTGCGAGGCGCCTCGGTTTGATCGGACGATCCGGGTCCGATGGAGTCATTCGTTGGCTCACTTACGCCCTATAGGGCGGGGAAACGCATTGTTCAGGAATTTTAATCCACATCGGTGGACCGGCCTTGACGATCCAAGGGCCTACCTGTGTTTGGGTCCTGAGACACGGGCTAGAGCGTCTAGAAGTCGGTAAGGACTATCTTTTGCCTTGGTTCATGACGGAAATCCAATTTCCAAATATGTGACTGTGCGGTTTTGATTGTATATATATATGGCGACATGATATATGGTACCCATGCCGTCTATGATTGATAGTTATGATTGGAAATTGTTTTTGAAACATATAAACACTAGTGGTGATATCAAATGCTTTTGTTTTATTCGTGTCAAGCATATTTTGGCCATTATAAGGTAAAACTCTATCCTCCGGTTTGCGTTGCATTGTGTGATGGGAACTGAGTCTTATAATGGCTTCATTTTTATAAAAAGCATTGCGATGTTTTAAAAGAAAGATTTGTTTTAGAGCACTGGTGATCGAATGGAGTAAACCCGTTCCACGAAAGTGGCGTGGTCCTGTGATTAGCCATATTTTAAATGTGTTGAGTTGATTTCTCATACCAGTCCCATGACTGACTCGTAGTTTGTTTCACTTTCAAACTCGGGTGCCCCTTTTTCTACACGGGCAGCCTTGTATTCAGGTTTTAGCTGGCTTTCTCTGGATAGCTGGAGCTAAAGATGGATTCTATCATTTATCTCTTTTTATGCTGTTCAGTTCCTATTGTACATATTTTGTTTGTTTCCGCTGTAGACATTTATGTATAGCTGAACTGTATTTGTACTAAGTATGATCCTGCATACTGTGTAACTCTGATGATTACGTTTATCCAGTGTATTCTATTGTACATTATCTGGTGTGTTTATTTAATTCTGTTCTGCTATTATTTGTTTCTATGTTATATTCCAAAGATTACCCTTGTCTCCGTCTGTACGGGAAATGGGGTTGTCATATATGGTAACTAATGTTTAATTCACTTGTTATGTATAAGTGTGAGTGTGAGTTGGACTGTGAGCTAGCTTTTATTGTACTATCGATGAGCCATTGCTTATTCCCATGTGGTATTACGTAAAATATTATGGTGGATTTTATGAGACTGATATATTCTGCACTTTTATTGTGTTTTGCAATTGTGATATGTGTTAACGGGTAAAATTGGCATCATACTCAGCGATTCTCGATTATATGAGAATAAGGTTTCACGTACAGTAAAGTAAGTGTAGAAAGCAAGAACACAAGAATCTATAGTGGTTTAGTTCATATTGAACCTACGTCCACTTCGAAGCGTCTGCAGATTTTATTCACAATTAAAGGTTATAAGTGTTTGACATTATCATTACAATTGTATACAAAATTTGGTTAAGTATTCGAGGGTCGTTATTTTGCATATTGGGAGTCTTTTGGGAAAAAAAATAGTTCTTCGTCTTCCTTCTTAAGGTTTAGGCTGCCATTAACAATGTCCAAGGTCCTTCTAGAGCTGTCAAATCATGCGAATGCCAATCCTTTTGAAGTATAAGGTAGGGGTACTTATAAGTAGTGGATTAGGCGAGTGTAGATGAGATTTGGGGATCACAACAGGAATTTCGCATCCCGAAGTAGCGGCTTAGGGAATTTCGCATCCCCCTGTAGTGGCATTGAATATTACGCATCCCCCAGGAGGATGCAAATTTCGCATCCAAAGGGATACGAAACATCGTATCGCATTGGGATATGTTACTTCATATCCCGGAGGATATAGAGAAACGTATCCTGTGGGGATACGAAATACCATATTTCATAGGGATGCGATACTTCATATCCCATGGGATATGAAAGGAGTGAGTGGGATGTGAGTAGTTTATGGAATGTGAAAAAGCCATGTGCCATGAGATGCAAAACACATGTGGGATGTGATGCATACGGAATGTGAAATACTCCAGGGAGGCGAAGCATACGGGATGAGAAATACTCTAGGGAGGTGAAGCATACTGGATTCAAAAAAGGGGATGTAAAATGATGTGCTTGAGGGGTTGCGAGGCCTATGCTTGTACGACTCCTTGTGGGCTTGGATCCTGAGTGTTTTGGCAAAACTTCAGACCTTTGTATCATGCGATTGGCTAAGTCGTGTGGGCTTGGTATGCTTTTGGGAACCGAACCAAAAGATCGGTTAACACTTGCCCCCTAAAGTATGCCTTGTTTTGACATGATGTGCTTTTAATTGATTTTCTTTGGAAGTTGAAAAGATCTCCAAGCTGTGTCGAGCGCTTGGTTGTGACCATTCCGTTAAGCGTGTTGAGAATTCTGATTCCCTGGTAGCTTTAGTAAATATCTAATTCCTATAGACTCAAGGAATTAAATGTTTGTCGTCGGCTCCTACTTACGTCGGGATGTAAACAGTCATTGTCGAATTAGTATCGCATACTCGTTCGCACGTTTTCGCATAATTTTAGGTGATACGATCGGAATTTGAAATATAACATGATCAATAAATATGTCTTTGGTTTACGATTATGTGAGTCGGTTTTAGAAAACGATGTCGAGTCATGAACTCGATCGCTTGGCGTATGCTCTTGCGTCGTTTAAACTTAGGAACATACGATTGTCTAATGAACAGAATTGGTCTCGATTGTCATAGTTTTGAAATCACGTACGTGAAATCATAGCCGAAATCTTGAGTTGGGAATTTCTCAAAGTCGAAAATTCGGTTCTCACCCCTTTTCCCTTTTTTTAGAGAGATACAAAATTCTTGTATCCACCGAGGGGATGCAAAATCTCGTATCTCAAGTAGGATGCGAAATTTGCATCCTTGTGGGATGTGAATTTTCACACCTTGGTGGGATGCGATTTTTCACACTTTGATAGACATACCCTCTCCCCCGTATAAATATGAACATTAAAAATCCTTCCCCTTCCCAGTTTGCATATCTTATTCCTTAGGACTTCGAAAATCGGAAACTCGAACACTAACAACATAACCCATCCCGAATTGATTTAGATAGGCTCGAATCCATCTCGTGATTTGATTTTTGGACAATGACTTTGCTCGATTCAAAATCGGGCTTTGACTCCGTGGTGCTAGGAACTCGAGAGCATGGCATGAACTCGGCCATGGCATCTCAAGAAAAAGGGGAGGCAAGCTCTCTTCGGGAAGACGAAGATGCGGAAACGAAACCCTAGGGTTGCGAAGTCCTAGGCTTTTGTATCCAGGCAATGCTTTGGGAAAGCAGAGGAAGGGGGAGGCGAAGTGAATTCACATCGAGGAGAGGGGATTCAATGTTGGTGGTTCGAATTTCACATCCCTAAGGGGGATGCAAAATCATGATTTCGCATCCGCCCTAAGTGCTGAAATTCACTAAGTCCTGGGATGCAAAATTTACATCCCTAGGACTTAGAGAATTTGCATCACAAGGGGATGCAAAGTGAAACGATAGCCCAAGATTTGAAATTTCGAAGGAGACAGTGAGATGAAATTTTTGGCAAGGCAGTTGGGATGCAAAATTCAAACAGCATGGGAAGAAAAATTGCTATGACTCGGGGATGAGAATTTCGCATCCTTGGGACTTGATCAATTTGAACCCCAAGCAAGTTGGATGTGGATTTCACATTAACCATGGGGATGCGAAGTTTCTAGGTTTCGAGGATATGATTTTCGCATCCTTGGGACTTAGTAGATTTTGATTCCCTTTATTGTTGGATACATCTCGTCCTCCTTAGTGGAAATTCGAATTCGATGAGGCTCATCATTTGATTTGCACTGCTTTCGTGACGTTACGTGATTGGATCGGACTTGGGTTTGAACGTATTGACTAATACACCTTTATGCTCCCGAGCTCTATAATTGATTTTTAACTTCAATCTCAACCTAGTCGTGATTCGACGCGAACCCGATGATGTTGGTTAACGACGACGATGGTTTTAGTCCTAGGGACTAACAATCGTCGTCGCATTCTAAGTTCTTTTATTATAATTATATCACACCTCACGACATTACACGTTCCATGTCAGTTTACACCAACAAAAAGGGTATAGGTTTTTCAATGTGGTTTCTAACGCGGCTGTGTTGAAAGTATAATTTGTAATGACATGAAGATCTTCTCGCCGACTGAAGGGTTTGGAAGCTAAAGCTTTAGAAACCTCACTATCCTTGACCAGGTTGTTTAGCAACTCCGGTTCTGGGCCCAATGAGCTTGAGACCTCAGAGGCTTCCACCTCCTCCCAACTCGTAAGATCTCCTAATGCATCCGACAGGGTGTGCAGTCAAAAAAAAACCATCACATTCAACCGAGTGCACAACCAAGCAAGTGATGGTAGAAGGAGCTAGAGCCATAGAAGGAAACCCCAAAGGAGAAGAGGATATTGACATCATGGAGGAAGACGTTCGTGAGGCATCGAAATGATGGCATATGCCGCCATAGTTGATGACCCTTCGGATTCGGTGCCTTCGCGGAAGGGTGAAGCAACGTTAAAGCGCGTATGCAAGAAGTTAAGCAAACCCTGGGACGATGTTTGTGTTCCTGAAGAGGGGGACCGGGCGCATGCACCTCCAGAAGGATACATTGCCTGGAACTGGCATATGCGTGTTTATGGGTTGCATTCCCTCGTCCTGTGGGTTCATCCAGGATATGTTGCAATACTTTCGTTTAGCGCCGACACAGTTTCATCCGAATGCTTATGCCTTCCTCCTTGGTACCTACATTCTATTTGAGGAATACCTGCATATAGTACCTACTGCAGAGGATATCCGATTCTTTTTCCAGATGAAGAGAAGAACTACTATTGCGCCTTCCATCGTCTACTTAGAGGTGCAAGCCAACACCCGGTTTATCCTGGCTACATGGAGCAAGCTTAGTGTTTTTAAATATGATTGATTTTATGTCATTATCCCCCAAGATTCGCGAGACGATGACTTGCCAGAAGTAAGTGTTTTTATAGCCTTGGGTTCGTAGTTAGTCGAGTCGTAAGCTTGGGACTAACCTTATGTTTATGTGACAGACATTCCTCTAGTACCCAAAGGCAAAGTGTATCGGGAGCACCTTGAAGCACTGAAGGCTATTCTAGCCGAGGCTCGCACCACCGCGGACGTTCTAAACGAGAAACTTTTTAATCGAACATGCTTACTTCCTGCAAATCGCTCAATGAGTTGTTCGGTTAGTGCTGGAGAGGAAGAAAAGGCGGAACCTAAGGGAGGAAAACGTCCTCCGATTTCGTAAGGGAAGGTGACCTCTGTCGCATCCAAACGACACAAGGTCATAAGGACTCAAGAAGGACCCAGTGAGTGTGACGCTGGTGATGAGGAGATAGTTATTAGAGGTGAGGGTCTGCCACACACTCTCATCCCGTCTCCGACAGTTGAGACAAGGTCGGAAGCGTCGCACATGTTGGTTTCTCCAGTTACTACTTTTTGGACCACCGGGTCATTGGAGATGGGGGGTCAGTTTAAATACTTGGACGATGCCCCCCTTGATCTTACATTGTGTTGGCCTAGTGGCACAAGTACAGGAAGCCTAACGCTGAACGTTGGGGAGGTCACCCCTTCAAGTGGGCTTAAATTTGGTCCGTTGAGAGAACACTTAGAATATAAACTCATAATCACTGCATAACACAACATTTGTTTGTGTGCATGGAGCGTTTGATTCTAACTTTGAATCTATTCCGCGCAAGTGAAATGGCTTGAGACAACGACAAAGATAAAGGCCGATCATCTGGGGGCTACCAGGCACAGAGGAGCGGGCTTGTGAGTAGTTTTAGAAGAGGCACTGATTTGTTTACAAACCCCCCTGTCCTCATGGCCACAGCAGTGAGCATCGCCACAGAGATCAACCTCGACGTTCAAAATCTCCGCTACCTATCATTCGATCATTGGGAACAATTTTTCTGTTGGTTTGACCAATTGAATTGTCAGAATATTGGATGCTGAATCATTGTAGTTTAAAACAACGACCAACACTACCATCTGTTTGTGTTAGAGTTAGCACATGCTTTATGTTTTTAGGAAGAAGATAGCACATGTGTCCTATTTGTGTGGTAGAAGTGATCTTGTTGTTATCTTAGCGACTTCAGTTTAGGAGGTAGTTTGCCATTTTGTTTTTTCAATTTAAAGCTTCGTATGTCTCATCTTTCAAGGTAGTGAACAATGATGTAATCTTTTTTGTTTCAAGTGTAATCTCTCTCATTCTCTCTATATCGAATTCTAACATGGTATCAGAGCTGGGTAGAGAGAGAGAGGAAGGAGTGGGGGAGAACAAAATTATGAAACTTAGGACAATAAAAGGAGATCTTGGATTAGCTTCAGCATGTCGTTTGAAGAAGATTAAATATTAGGCACTTGCGACCTGATGTAGACATTGTTGGTTGTGTGATATCGCCTCATGATAAATGTTGAAAGGCTGGTGATTAAGTTTGTTTGTACCATTGCTAAATATACACCGTTTGTTCTTTGTTGCTTGTCTGAGTGAGGATCTTAAAGTGATGGATTGTGTTTTGTTAATGGTTAAGATGGCAGTAGCATGTGATATCAAAGGAAATGATCGAAAAGTCTATGATTTGGGTATAGGCAGTTTGCAAGGTGCTCGACTACTATTCAATGATTGTGATGCCAGGGTTGAGATCTGATATTCTCAGCGATGCTTAGACTTTAGATGCTCTCATATCTTTAGTATACTTGTGTCAAGACATAGTGATAAAGTATGTTTACTTTGATTTAGTGAAAAGGTGGTGACTTGAATGGAAGGCTGCAGTGTTATTTAGCGGATTTGATTGGTGATGATGATGTCACATGGAGGAGTAGCTGCGGTTAACATAGGTGTTGCTTTTCACTTCGAAGGTGTCTGATTAAAGGGAGATGAGGCTGTTAGGTGGTGTAGTAGTGATAGAGGAGGCAATTGATTATTGTATGTATAGAGACTGAAGTTTAGTTGTAGCTTGGATTAGGACAGTGCAAAGGTAGGTTGAATTGCGCTGGTTGAAGAAGGTCATGAGATGCCGGTTGTAGTAGTTTGTAACTTGCAGTAGAGAAGAAAGAGATTAAATGAAAAGCGGAGACTGGAGTTCAGGAAGGAGTTTGGTGAAGGCAATTATTGAAAGGTAGAAGTGTATTTGAAAGTTGGGTGTCTTCGTTTGGTGCTTTGATAGTGGAAGATTTTTCTATTGAAGTATGTACAGGTGTGGATATGAAGATGAAGACGACGAAGGGTAGGACATCGCTTATGCGGTTGGATATTTGTGAATGCTTGAGACAGCTGTTTGATGAATTGGTTATTGGAGAATAGGTATATGCCTACAAGTGAAGTAGATGAGTCTGTGAGTAAAGAAGACTTACTTTTGTGTCACCCAACAAACAAATGAGAAAGAGCCACAACTCTAGCTTGCTTGGGGGATGACAAATGTCGCGGTATCAAGGGATGGTCCATATGCAGACACCAAGAAGGTCCCTCAAAGGAAACCGAGAGCATTTGTTGATGGTTAAAGTATCAATCAACGCGAAATAGTTGAGCATGTCCAATCAAATAGAGATGAAAAATGTGATGGAGCTCGTCTATGTAAGACGATGAAGAAGTTAAGAACCGCAACTAGTGTTTTGTGAGTTGTAAATTGAATATTAGCACATTCAATTTAAGGAAGGGTGTTCGAGTTAGACATGATTAATGTGTGTTTGAAGAAGTCAACACATGTGTTCTATTTGTGTAGTAGAAGTGGTCTTGTTGTTATCTTAGTGGCTTGGTAGTCTATAATTTTATTTTCTGTATTTAGGACAAATTGACACCATTCATCCAAAGTTTCAAGTGTCTTCGCATATTAATCCAGAGTTTGAGTTATTTTTAGTTAATCCCAAGTATTGGGGTCCCTTCCCATATTGATCTCATTTACCTATTAACTGATTTAGCCGGTTTCACGTGTCTTCCCATATTAACACCATTAATTCGAAGTTTCACATGTCTTCCTATATTAATATGAAGTTTCATGTGTATTTGGGCATATTGACATCATTAAACCGAAGTTTCACGTGAATTTGAGAAAGTTAAAAGATTGAAACCGCCTAAACAGGTTAATAGGTAAATGAGATCAATATGGGAAGGGACCCTCAATACTTGGGATTAACTAAAATAACCCAAACTCTGGATTAATATGGGAAGACACGTAAAACTTCGAATTAATGATGTCAATTTGTCCTTGTATTTAAAGCTTTGTATTTCTCATGTTTCAAGGCAGTGAATAACAATATAGTCGTTTAGTGCTTTACCGTTGTATCTCTCTCCTCGCTCAAAATTCTAACAGCCCTGATCGGTATCATAGAGACCTATTCATATTCCATGTCTTCTCCTCTCTAGCTAACAAGTTTCTTTTGCTATTCTCACTCATGTTTTCTTTAAGTCTCAATTTAATTTATAGGAAAATGTGAAGGACAAATTGTTTGAAAATTTTAACCACAAGGACAAGAGACTAAAAATTTATTCAAAAGGACAATATACATAACTTTTTTGTGTGTGTGTGTGTGTGTGTGTGTGTGTGTAGATTTTAGGTATTAGTTTTATATGTCTGAAGGTATCAGTTTGCTCTCTGCAGCTATTAAGTAACAATTTTGTGCGTCTGAAGGTATCAGTTTTTAGCCTACAGCTTGTAGGTAGCAGTTTTATATACTTGTAGGTATCAGTTTACATGTAACAGATCTTTTTTTTTCAGAGAACGACAGTGGAGGATGGAAACGTTTCCAGAAGAGAGCAGTTGAACGGTTTGGTAGTGTGATGAGATTGTAGATACATTTAAAGTTTTTATGTTTAACCGTTGATATCTAATGAGATTGCAAAGAGATTGTTTATGAATGTATAGTGGTGGTTTGTTGGTGGGCTGTTCATGTATACGAGGATGTGGAGATGAAGTTTGGTTAGGGGTGAATGATGATGGCTTGAGTGATTTGGGAGATTGGAGTTGCTGTGATGGATGGGTATTGTGATTCGTCAATATAAAACCATTACATGTAAAACTGATATCAAAAAACTGATACCCAACTACATGCAAAACTGATACCTAAAAATCTTCAAAATAATAATAATAATAATAGTATTAAATTTTTTTATAATATTTTTTTTAATTATGTGTATTGTCCTTTTGAATAAATTCGGGCTATGTTTTATCCTGTTGAATAAATTTTTAGTCTCTTGTCCTTGTGGTTAAAATTTTCAAATCATTTGTCCTTGTAAATTAATTCACTTTATTTTATTAGTTTTGTTTCTCCTTTTTACCCTTTAAATGATTCTTATGCATATGATCTTTTTCATTTGGAACAAAATAACATAGACCGTAGACATGGATTCATATAAAAATTTGGGACTACCAAAATGGGAAGAGTTCATTCTAATTATTCTAATTGGGCATATGTCTTTTATGAACAGGATCTATGAAACCCTAGTTTTTTGTGTTCGTGTTGCGCTTATTTACTTGTAACAAAAATAAGGGACCGTTTGATGGACTGGAACAAGCTGTTTTTCAGTTTTTTAAAATCAAAATCCAAAAAGTCCACGTGGATAATCAAAATTCAAAAAGTCCACGGGGCTTATCAATTATTTGGGCTTTTATAAGGAAAAAAAAAAGAGCCCATAACTTTTCGGCCGCATATGGTTCGGTCGATTTTTCGTTAGCCGCACTCGATTTCGTCTCTCTCAGATTCTTCACAAAGGTATTGTTTTCAATGCTTTCGATTTATTCACATTTCTCTCAATCGTTTCATTTTATTTGTGTTTGTTTGATTGAGAATTTGTTCGATAGTTTCAAGTTTTTTTGTGTTTGTTCTTGTCACGCTCTAAGCCCTAATCTATTTTTGTGTTTGGTTGTCGTGTTAGTTGTAATCAGTTGTGATTAAAAACGTTTAGCGTTTGCGTCAAATTAGCAGAATTCAAAACCGTTTGTCGTGTTAGGGAAGTAGCAGAATTCAATCGTTTTTTATGTATATTGTATTAAACCTTACTGGAAAGTTATGTTGAAACAAATTTGATAAATTGAAGGGTGAATTTAAATCAGAAAATGCCTTACTGGAACGTTTTATCTATGAAACGTTTATTATTTGTATTTTGTGGTTAATGGGCTTTCTTGATTGTTAGCAGTTTGTTGCATTTTTTGGGGAAAAGGGGCACCTGAGATGTCTAGTTATTGATTAAAGTGTTTGTTTCTGAAGCATATGGTGCATGAATGAAATGGTAATTATAAAGGGATATTAGTGTAATGAAATGGTAATTATTGACACTGAATTAAAGTATAAGCCTTGAATTAAAGCACTTCTACACATTCAAATTTAAATCATCTTATTATCAAGCGAATCTCAAAGGACCATCCTTGTATACACAGTCACATGATCAAATAAGACAATTAAATGGAGAAAATAAAAGAGAAGGAGAGGGGGGGGGGGGGGGTATGCCAGGTTTTGTACATGCGAATCTTGAATGAATACTACCTTTGTATGATTTTGCATGTGCAGTTTGGTGTGTTTGTGTTTATATATATATATATATATATATATATATATATATATATATATATATATATATATATATATATCCAGTTTTATGTATATCAGCTTTAAGTATATCAAGCTTTTGAAAATATAAGCTTTAAGTATAAATTGTTCGAACACGTAAAAGGTTTCTCATAGGTATAGTTTCAGAAACACAGGACTTTGAGTGTACGAGTTTAAGATGAATATGTGGTTGATTTGAAAAGATGAAGTTTCAAGTGGGTGTTTGGGGTTTGGATTCATAATTACGTCAGATTTTTGAAAGGTTTTTTTTTTTTTTTTTTTTTTTTTTTTTAAAGTATCTCATTTAACATTATTGTACTGAGAGAGATAAACACTTGATTACTATGTACTTTTTTGTGTGAGTTAATTAATATATATTTACACCTAAGTTAAACTAATCCAAATGGGCATGTGTGATGTGCAACAGAGTGTTTGCATTCAAATGTGTGTGAGTTTAACAGATTGTTTAGCGTGATGAATACTATCTAGACTAACTTGTTTATGCACTTGAACAAAAAAAGTTTGTTATACTTAAAATTTCTGCTTTCGTTTCTTCTGTATTGTTTTTCCTAACCTTATGTACGCTTCCTGATGTATTTCGATCCTGTTCTGTTTGCCCATTGTGCATGTGCCATGACCGAAATGTTATGGTGCATGCTGAATTTTTTTATTTCAACTGCTTAGGGATTGTTGTTGCACTGCTGTGCTTTATTTGTCCCTTCTCTTAGAACCCTTGAATCCGTTTTGAGCGACCTTACTACCATTACCGTTGTATATATAGGCTTGCGTGTAGCTGTGTATGTTTTGGAGAATGAAATCAGAACTGCTAATTAAATAATTTTTTTATGTACAATGTTTTTGAGGAAATTGAACTTAGCAGCAGTGGTAGAGTGGCCTGAAATTGTTTCATTTATGTGGTACTCAATCTTTTGTTTGCAAAGAACATGGAAAATAGATGTTATTAATTTACTGGGGCATGGTGAAACAAAACAAAGTATAGACTGAAAATGGTGTTTTGGAGATGTTATTAGTTGAATCTGAAAATAGAGGTTATTGCGTTAATCCAGTTTATGCTTGGACATTATCTTTATAGATTTAAAACAAAGTATTAGTTGAATCTGATGTTGCAGCTTGAGGAGATGGTGTTTTGGAGGAGAAGTGCAGGCTGTGTTTGCTGCTGTAGGAGGTGTAGATGCTTGCAGTAAGAACGACGTGCACACTTGTGCACATTACTTGTTTTTTTGTGTTTTGGAGGAGTAGTTTAAAAATGGAATAGCTTGAATAGGAACCTTGAATGTAATAGAAATGGGTATGGAGGTGAATAGATAGCAGATTTGTATTGCTTAAATGAAATGCACATTTTATTCAGTTAAAACGCAGTCTTCTTTATTTTTCTGAGAGAACTGAAAGTATTTATGTGTGAATAACGTGCAAGTATTTATGTCATGTTTCAATTCAATATTTTGTGATTTATATTTCGAAATACGAACTGTTTTGTGATTTTTTGTTAACTAGCTGTAACATATACTTCTAAAATCTGAATTATCTTACATTTTATTTCAATATTTTAGCGCAAAAGCCAGATAGCTATTGTGAACATTTGTTTCTATCCATGTTATCTTTTTATCTTTTTGACTTATAAGTCGTTACTGTGCCAAACGAACTTTTTGGCTTTTTAACTTTTTATAGTAAAAGCACTTATCATATAAGCATAAACACTTTTGCTTTGGGTTGCCAAATGGGCGGTAAGTGTCTTAAGGACATTTCAATTCATGTATTACTATATCCTCACTTGGGTCTAAATGTAGTATACAGTTTATATTGTTTGAGGAAGTGGCATCGTGATTGCGCTATGCAGAGTTATCATTGTGATGGACGATTTTGTTTTTTTTTTGAAAAAAAAAAAACCTATCTAAGACCCAAATACGTTTTTAATCCTTCATTATACAAAATTTGAGAACAAGTTCAAGTCTGAAGCTCTCATTTGTACACTTACATGTCTCCATAAGCATGAAGAGTGATTGCACTATCCAAATTTTTATCACATTTTATGATGTAATAATTACATTTTCTGGCTTAGCAAGTTTACGTTGGAAATACAATATAAAACTTGACAAATTAGAGAAACAGATACAAAAGCATAGTCTACAAGTGAAAGCAACAAAATATAACAAAAGCAGAAAGAATAGTGTTTCTGCTCGACAGTGCTCGTTTTACAGAGTGGAACCGTTTGGTTGGTAAAGTCTGATCTGTTCATGGGCGGTATACATGATTCTTCTATTTGCATGTAACAACACGCATGAAATATATATTTTATTACATGTTTAATCTGCATTGGCATCATCGTTGAAATCTTCGATAAGTATGTCGCACGCGCGCGCGCGCACGCACGCACGCACGCACGCAACGTTTGGGTACTCATATATTGTAGAAAACTTTGTTCTGATCTCATTGAGTTGAGGTGGAGCAACAATACGGATTTTTTATTGACACATGCTATTGGTGATACAGTCCTCCAACCATACATTTAATAACATATTTAATGGTGGGGCTTTGCTCTGTGATTTCTAGGTTACCTACAAAGAAATTGATATTTATTTGGGAGGTAAATTATGTATTAAATATCCTTCTTTAACCTTGGAAGAAAGTCGCCAGCATTATCATCATCATATGTGCCTTCACTCATGTATATGTCCACAATTCAGAATTCACCTCCAGTTCGAAGCCAGTTTCGAACATTCAAATTCGCTTCAGGTTGTCTTGTAGATTATTAGCTTGAATATGATCTATATCCTTAACGGCTTCTATACACTTGAATACGTTACATACTTTAGTGAAATAATTTTCGAAGAGGAATTCTTTTCTTCAAAGAACTTGTAGCGGAGGAATATTTTAGTTTTTAATTCAAAACTGCGATCGGTTGGATAGAAATCTGCTGCATTCAGAAGTTCAGAATGATTTTTTTTTAAAAAAGGTTGGTAAATATGTTTTTACCATATGTAACCTCAAGCAGTGGTTCTAAAACACTTCATACCACTCAATCCTCAAATAAACCTGTTCACCCATCTTTTGTTCCTTGTTTACATTCTAGTAATGGCATTGTATTCATGTCACAGAACACTAGAAAAGCCTTTCTACTTAGATTCTATTTAATCAGTGGAGATCGTTGCACTCTGGTTATGGCCAGGTTAAAGATAGAATTACACTATAATATATGAAATCAGATTGTTTGATGATTCCAAGTCTACATGGTTGCAGTTTAATGCCAATTGTTTTGTTGTTGCCTTGCTCAAGGATAGTTTGGAAAAAATGTAATGATAATTCTTATCAACATCACCTCCATTGCGCATTTGAGTTCCGTGTCTGGCTTTATAAATAATTCTTATCAACTTAGCTTTGCTTCTGAGTAAAAAAATAGACGCGTGCTGCAGATAATCTTCTTTCTAGATAACGATGGGAGAAAGATATAACTTATCCATTGGTTCACCCTTGATGAAGCATGAGATGGTCAGCTTTTTTATGAGGGAAAAACCCTTTAAATTTAATTTTTGGGTTTACTGTGTTGTTTTACTTTTCTTTTCTTTTTGCTTTTTAAGAAAATGGGTTAGGTTAAAGTGTGCGTTTGGAGCTTGAATTTTTTTTTTACTGAACTTGTTTTTAAACCCGAGAAATAGACCATAATAGAATCCATTTTTTAATTTAAAATTAGTAGCATTTATAAGAAGATTTAAAATTTGACAATTTTTTTACTGTTCTAAACAATTTGAAAGAACTATGAAAGTTGATACTTTTTGAAAGAAGATGAATTCTTTAGAAATATAAGAGAATCAAAAATCCAAAAATTCGAAGAACGCTAAAAAAAAAAAAAATGATGTTAGAAAAAAATCTGAAACTGCAAAAAAACATGTGTAAAAGGATTTGGTGAGAGACTTAAAAATTAATTTTTTTTTCTTTAAATAAATTCATGAAAATTCAAAAAATTTAAAGGTCCAAATATTATCTCTATTTGATTTTATTTTTTTTTTAAAAAAACTGAATCTTTTCATGATTGCCATTTTTTTATACTGTCTTCAAAATTTGATATTTTTAGTGTTTATTTTATTCTTTAAATTTTTCGTTCTTCGACTTTTTTTGAATTTCAGTTTCGTCAAAATACTTTATTTTGTTTAATTTATATTGACCTTTGGAGTTCTTTCAAATGTTTATATAGTAATTTTATCAGATTCTTAGTTTATTTATTTATTTATCAATTGTAAAATAAGATATAAGCAATTTATGATGATTTTATCTCTCATTTTTTTAAAATATTTTTGTAAATAAACGAACTTCGTTAGAAATCGTCAAACAAAAACTTCAGCCACACATGTTTTAGGAACGAAAAAAAACCCTCAAAATTGAAAGTTAAATCAAGGTAAAGAAACCAAAACTTAAAACTTATGCGTAGTTCCTTATGTTTCATTAGGGGTGAAATATTGGAGAATGTAATATCTTTCTCTCATTGCATGGAGGAAGATATGTAATTTCATGCTTTATGCTTTCTATACCACAATTTATGCTGCAGTTTCTGCAATTTTCACAGCTTTTGCATTTTAAGAACAGTTTATGCATCTCGTGTTCTGTTTGTGGCATCTCATGCTGCATTTTTTTAGCATCTTTGTGCGTTTTATGGCACAGTTTTGCATTGTATAGTGCATTTTTTTTTTTTATATAAAAAAAACATCTTCCACCAGTTTGCCAAATACAATCGCCATTATTGCTCAAAAATCGTTTCAACCCTAACCAAAAACCATGAACATCTTCCTTCACGAATCTGACTGATTTTTCCTTCACCTCCATTACTTCAGCTGCATTTATGATTCCCATGGCTACAGCACTTCGACTTTGGAAGATCGACGTTTGAAATCCGATCGGAAGCACACACTAAGAGTGTCCACGGGCCCAAGCAGAGCAAGTTACCCCTCAAATCTCCCTTCTTAAACCGTCACATTTGTAAGACTCTAGTATCTTATTAAATCAAATTTCATTTCAAAAGCCATGGAATTTGTGAATCCGCTCACTGGGTTCCGCTTAGATGGACGCCGCCCGAATGAGATGAGACAGATTAGAGGGGAGATTGGCGTTGTTGCCAAAGCTGACGGGTCGGCTCTTTTTGAAATGGGAAATACCAAGATCATAGCTGCTGTCTATGGACCTAGAGAGGTCCGGAATAGGAGCCAACAAATCAATAACCAAGCATTGGTGCGTTGTGAGTATAGCATGGCTAATTTCAGGGATGAGGAGGCCTAAGGGTGATAGGCGCTCCACAGAAATATCCTTGGTGATTCGCCAAACCATGGAAGCGGCCATCATTACTCATTTGATGCCAAAATCCCAGATCGACATATTTGTTCAAGTTCTTCAAGCTGATGGTGGAACAAGATCAGCATGCATCAATGCTGCAATGCTAGCATTAGCTGATGCAGGAATACCAATGCGTGACATTGTAACCTCTTGCGGTGCGGGATATCTGTGTACTACTCCTTTACTAGATCTGAATTATGTTGAAGACAGTGCTGGCGGTCCAGATGTCACAGTTGGACTACTGGCGAAGATGGATAAAGTTACCCTTCTTCAGATGGATGCAAGATTGCCAATAGAGATATTTGAAAATGTCATGCAACTTGCAATAGAGGGATGCAAAGCAATAGCAAATTACATCCGGGAGATTCTTTCAGAGCATGTCAAAGAGTTGGAGGGTCGGAGAAAGTGAAAATTCTAGCATAGAGGGAATCGCAGTTTTGTTGTTGGCATGGAAGCTGTAGGTTAAGAAATTATTTAGCAAGTCGTCTAAGTGTCCATTCAGCAGGCTGAACAGCTAGAAATCCAACATGCGTTTCTTTTAATGGTGTTTGCTTAAGTCAGAAAGTGCGTTGTACTATTTTGCCAATTATTATTGTCATCATTATCATTTTTTATTTATGTGAAAAAATAAAAAGTATAGTGCAGTTTAATGCAAATTTTGGTACCTTTTTCGATGCAGTTTTTGTGTTTATTGGTGCAGTTCTGATCTGTCGGAGTGCAGATTGTGTTTTATGATGCAATTTTATGTTCTTGTTTTTTCTTCTTAACTGCCAAATTTTTGTGCTTTACGATGTTGTTTATCTGAGGAAAAAATATTTTTATGAGAAGACTGTTTAAAATATAATGGGTACCTAGATCGGGTCCAATTGATCCTTGTAATAACTGGATTAGCTTGACCTCACCTAATTAAAATTTAGGTGCGAGCATGGCAAATATGAATTTCCCAATAGGAGACAAGCTTATATTGAAAGGATTGAAGTTTTATGGCTATCATGGAGTGCTTCCTGAAGAGAAAAAACTGGGACAAAAGTTTCTAGTGGATGTTGATGCTTGGATGGATCTTAGTGAAGCCGGTAAAAGTGACAATATATCTCACACTGTTAGCTACGCCGATATATACAGGTAATAAATTTGGAAAATTATAATATTTTTCATATTTATTTATTTTTTAACGTAGAAGAGAAGGATTTAGCAGTATGCTAAGGATAAATTAACATGTCTTCACATACTACTGTTTTGATGTCCTGGGCACCTTTTTCTGAGGGGTAATGTTAGATTTCAGTGGTAATTCCTCTCAGATCCTCAGATAAAGTCTTCACTGGGTCCTTTCTTATTTATTTGGCTACATTGAACAGTTGCATATTGTGTTAACCTAAAATATGTGTGTATATGATATGGGTCTAGGTCTGTCAACGGATATATTGGATATGGGTGTTACGGTTGCGGGTATATTAAAATATGCTAACGGTAAAAGTTGCTTTTGTCAGGCCGAGCTGTTTCTGCAAATAAAACCTAGAATCTATGCATAAATTTGTATGAGAAATCAGTTAAATTACTGTCTGCAATGTATCATCTGCAGCATTTTTTTTTTATATATAATAAAATATAGAAAAGACAGTAATTACTGGTTGTCAATAATACTACCTATAATGGGGTGCTTCACAACAAAATTGCTCTTTCATGATGGTATAACTTTGATATGATTATTGGATTGTCTGGTTGGGTTCCATTTTCTCCTCCAAGTGAAGAATTGTTCTGGTGAAATGTTTGGTTATACTATGTAATGTTGAAACAAAACTTTGGCTACTACATTTCGGTTATAATTCTGATGGCCTACCATTGCACGTACTTTTGAACCATTGTTAAACAAAAAGAAAGCCTTATGTAGATGGTTGCTAGGCATGTAGAAATTAACCGGTGGACCGTGCAAATGTTGTAGTTTTACTAGAATTTAGCCAGAAACTACAACTGTAGACTGTATAAGTAATCATATCAGTATGAAAATCACTAATATTAAACTTGTTAAAAATTTAAACAGAGTTCTATGGTTTCGTCCCTGTTTCTTATTGCATCCTTTTTTTTTATGACCATGATATTCAGACAAATTATATCCAAATGATATCTGCTGATTGCATGGCAGTATTGCAAAAGAAATTGTAGAAGGTCCTTCAAAAAATCTTCTAGAATCGGTGGCTCATCTCATCGCCAGCACCACGTTGAATAAGTACCCCGCAATATCGGCAATTCAAGTAAAGATTGGAAAACCCCATGTTGCTGTTAATGGGCATTTTGATTATCTAGGAGTTGAAATACTTAGATACAATCCTAAATAATATTTGATTATCTCCTTTTTAAAGCACAGTCCTATTTTATTGTATCCTTATCAAATTATTTATTCCCAATGCTAGTTTTAAAAATGGAGACGTTGGAAGATGTTATAATAACAGTGTTATAACAAGGATGATATGTTCATGGTTTATCTGTCGTGTTATTGGCACACGTGTGGGTAACACTTGGTTTTGTTAGCTATCAAGCGGATCTTTGTAGATTCCGGTATAATGAGACTTTTTAGTTTTGAAGTTGGTTTATAGAATTCAAATTGTACGGTGTCTGAATGCCAAACTGACCTGATTGGAATAATAACTATTATCAAGTTATAGTTCATATTTTCGATGAAGTGGCTCATGGATGGATGTTACATTTTTTTTCCCTCCCCTTGTTTCTCAGAAATGTCGTTTGAAAGAAAGAAAGAAAATCCTAATTTGTATTAAGATTTCCTGAATTGTGCAAGGTCTGTTTAAGTCTAGCTGGTGATAAATTTCTCATTCCCTGGTTTTGCAACATTGATTGGAGAAGCTTTTATAGACCGTCCCAAACAAAATTGCTTTTGAGTATCAAAGAGTTGAATTTGGAAATATAGAGTATGCTGTAATATATGAGGGTAATGAATGTGAATATGTCGGAAGTTAAAAAGGAATTGTTGTAATCTTCATATTGTGTCTAATAGAGATCATGTGTACTGTATTTTAGACACATTATTACAGTGGATGAAACATCTCTTTAATGACTTCTAAGTTTGTTTATTATCTAAATAATACATTATTTACAATTTTAGAATTAATAAGTATAGTTCTCCTAGATATCATTTATGGCTATGGTATTGCCTGGTCAAACAACTCTCTAGTATCAAGTCATTTTATGTACTACCTAGCTATTTAGCATTTCAGCTGTAGCATGGATGTCTAGTTTTATTATATATAAAATGTCTATATTCAGTATTGTAAAGGAAACATTAGGGCAACTCCAGTGGTTGCTATTACGGGTTGAAAATTAAGGGAATAACCCCCGGTTGTGCAATTCAGTCGTAATATCAAGGGTAATATTCAGGATCCAATTTAGGATCTTGAATTGGATCCTGAATATTACGGGTGTATTCTGACATCCATTTTATGGGCGTCAGAATTCTGGCATCTATTTATTAGGCACCAAAATTCTGGCGTCTAAAAAATGGGCGTCAGAACACACTATTCTTCCGGTTTTCCTTTCTTCTCCGGTCAGTTATTCTTTCCTTTTCGGTTATTTTTTTCTTTCTTTTTGGTGAAAGTATTCTGGTACCTATTTATTAGGCGTCAGAATTCTGACGCCTAATAAATAGGCACCAGAACCACTTGGGAAAACTCTGCACTTAAGGACGTAATATTCAAAACACTGAATATTACATCATTAAGCCATTGGAGATGCCCTTAGGTCCGACAATTAGAATCGACAATCGAAAACCCAAACTGATCCGAAAAGACTGGAAACCGAACTGAATTCGATGGATTTTGGGTCGGGTTTATGTGATGAAGAAGGCAATTAGGATTCGATCAAACCTAATCCGAATTGATTCGGCCTGAAAGATCCAATCAAAAAACATCGAAATGTATATATTTTTAGTGTTTCTATCCAATTTGAACCGATCTGATCCAAACTCAAGAACAAGTTGAGTCGGTTTAAGATTTTCGAAGTGTATAATTCAGATTTGACAAAATCTGATCCGTCTTAAACCAAGATCCATTAAGTCGGGTCTAATAGCCACCCTTAGGAATTTTAGCTCAATTAGTTCCAAGTATGATCGTTTGGACGAAGATTCTAGATGCAGTAATCATCAACTTGCACTTCTCTAGCAGCCACGAACAATTTTTTTTTTTTGTGATTTTTTGAACTGCCAAAAAGAATGTTTAAAACGGGTTTTTGAAATTCGTTTAGTGTTAGAAACGGGTTTCCGAAACTTGTTTAGCATTTTTCAGATATATATAAATAAATAAATAAATATAAACGTTGTTTCGATCCGAGCCACCCTTGTCTATAAATTGCATTTGCATTTTCGTGCATTGAAAACTTAAAATAGAGGGTAACTTATAAAACAAATGAAAAACTAAGAAGAAAATAATACAATACAGCATGTGATTTCCTTTTTACAAGCAAACGCGGTTAGATCATAAGTAGAAGTTGCCAAATTTGGTTAATCATTCCATTCAAGGCATTTAAACGTGTTTCCAAATTCAAATCCATCCGCATCCACCACATTCCAATATATGTATGATTAAAATGGGACTTAATGGATGAACCATACTTTGCAGCATTGACCAGGGCATTACTTAAAGCAAAATAAATAGATGATGAGTAGAAGAAAGAATCCGTTGACATCATTGCATGGTATATTTTATTGAAAGAGTTGACATCATGCTGAATTTATATTTCAGACACCTGTTTACATTTCGTGCATGCATTCAGTTAACGGCACAGACGTCATTAAGCTTACTTTATAGACGTGCCCATGATCAGAAAATGATGTGCTTGTTTACGGAAGCAATTACGGAATAGAATTCGCCAACTTCGTCCACCCTTTTTATGATCGAAATCTGGTCATGCAATGTGGAAGCTCGCTGGCTGTGTGCTGTGTTTCTCTAGAAGCTTTGAAAGAAAGAATCAAGCATTAAGATTTAAGACGACAGGCGCGCACGCACGCACGGTCAAAACTCTAAAGTTTGCCAGTGTCAACAAAATTGGAGTTCGAGGTCAAATGTCAATCGTGGCCCGTGGTAGTTAGTGGGGAAAGCACTCTATTGTATAGGCTGCGATTTTTCTTCCAGATGATTTGCTGCTTTGTTGAGGGTTCTAAGGACATATAAACACATCTATTTCTACATTTGTTTGATAAATCATTCCCTGTCTAATAATTTCGGATATATGTTTTTCGACCAGTGACGGGAATGAACATAGGATATTCGTATAAAATTAACGATCTTAATTATTATAATATATATGTGCGTATGTGTGTGTATATATATGCGTGTGTATAGTGCAATGTTAGGTACATCCCAATTTACTATTTCTATTATTACAACTAAAAAATACCATAAGAAATATCATTAAACTTTTTTTTAATATCTCACGTAAATAATAGGGGCTACCACACCACTGTTACCTTATTTTCCTTTCGTCTCTTATTCTTTACTCTTTCATTTCATTCTGGAACCCTAGCTCTTTAATCGATCGATCAAGGATAAATTATTAGACGTCAAAACGATGCTGAGAAAGAAGAAAGCTGCTGATATGTCGTTGTCTCAGCCTCAGTCAACTCAATCAAGTAACTTTAGGGCGTAAAACGGTAAAAATTTGAATTTTCTTGTGGTAAAGATGAAGTATAGAGCGATTGTTGTTGATTAGGGTTTTCAGATTATGGCTGACTACATGATTAGTTCGGCAAATACTGGTTGAGTGTGAGATTAGAATGGAGAGGTAATGTGATATTAGGAAGCATACAAAATTTAATTAGCTTTATTTTTTTAATTGCGGTATTAGGAAGAGAATGTTGGGATGCTCTTAGCACCACACTATGTATCCAACGGGAGAATTCACGTGCAATATAAGAAGTATAGCGGAACGCTGCTATATATATATATATGTATATATATATATATGTATATATATACATACATACATAGAGAGAGAGAGAAAAGCGTTACATGGCACCTCTGTTTTGTAGCACCCCTTTACCGGTTCGTGAGCTACGGTAATCCAAATTCAACAAGAATTTGTAGATATTCAATCCGCATATATTATCATCTACCAAAATTTGAGCTCGTTCCGACATTCGTATAATAATATATTTGATGTTTAAATTTAATGGTTCGAATAAACATCTAAATAATGAATAATTGAGCTAAGATTTTGAAAATTTTACGAGTGTCGGAATGAACTCAAATTTCGATAGATGATAATATATATATGCGGATTAAACATTTACAAATTCTTGTTGAATTTGGATTAGTGTAGCTCACGGTAAGGTAAGGGTGTTGCAAAACTGGGGTGCCCCAGAATGCTACTCATATATATATATATATATATATTATGTGTGTGTGAGAGGGAGGGATAGAGAGAGAGGAGCGTTCAATAACATCCCAAAAAGTGGAGCATCCCTTTAGCCCTTATATTTCCACCACTCATTTACAGTAAAATAAGTTAGTGGAAGGAGAGAGAAACCTAAATATGTGGTGGAAATCAAAGGAGTCAAACGGGTATTACACTAGTTTGGGGGTGATCTTGATCATATCCCATATATATAAAAAGTCTATTAACTCATTAAAAAACTTTGTTATGGAAACTACTGAGGAAAAATTTGAATGATGAAAAGAGTTCAATTTGTAAAATCATATATCTTATATTATATGTGTTGACGGCAAAATTTGTCGTAAACACGAAGATTCTTAGTTACTTAAGAATTATAGTTTCGTGTGGAAATATAAGTGCGGAAAGCAGTAAATGACACGAGAGATTTATTGTGGTTCGGTCCCGAGAGTGGCCTACGTCCACTTTGAAAGACCCGTTGATATTTTATTGACAATAAATAGTTATAAGCTTGAGACTAATACATGACATCCCTTTACATACATTTCTAGGTAATTTGAGGTCATAGTCGTTATATGCAAATATTAGGAAAAAGACACTTTTGCCCTTCTTCTTCCTCAAAGCATGGATGCCATTAAAGTGGTCACTTGGAGCTTTAAAGAGATGTCAAATCAACTAAATTCCAACCTCTTTGAAGTGTGAGCTTGGGGGTATTTATATTGGAGTGCTTAGATGAGAGTAAGGGACCACATCAGGAAATCTCGGATCCCATAGTGCAGGCAACCAAAATCACGGACCCCTTTGCCCCTTCCCAGAAACTCGTGCCCCTTAGTGGGGTATGAGTGATGCTGGGACGGGTCTGGAGGGGTATAGGTTAGCAAGACTCGAGGCTTCTTGGAGTTCGAGGCATTGGTTCGGCATTGTTTTGAGGAGTGGTGAGGCATCTGTCTGCGCGCGCCTTATCGACTCATTTCTTTATTTCCTTGGCAACACTTTGGGCTTTATCATCACGTGATATGCCGAGTTGAGCATGTCTAGCGTACTTTTGGAACCAAACCAAAAGGCCAGTTAACATTTACCCCCCAAAGTACGTCTTGTCTTGACATGATGTGCTTTGAGTTGGTAGAGATATTTGTTGAGTCATCGATTTTCCTGTAAACGCATGAAAATAGATGTTAGTCGTCGAGCTCGTGTACGTTGTTATTGTAAACGAGTCGTCGTTAGTATGACGCCACATTTATGTTTTTACGTAAGCACGTTATATTGAATTCGTGCATACGTAGTTATACACGTACATGGAAACATATGTATGTATGCGTTCATTATCATCATAATTCATCATTTTTTTAGTTCAAGTTCGTACCCCATTTGGGGTGCGAGGACTTCGTACCCCAAACGGGGATACGAGATTGCGTACCCCGGTGGGGAACGAAATTCCGTACCCCGCTGGGGTATGAAATCTCGTGCTCCGCTGAGAAACACAAGGGGTCGGGGGTTTCGGCCCCTTCTCCTATATAAATATGGGCCATTCTCCTCACTCCTCCCCTTTACTTCTTCTTACTTACGGCTTGGATACCAGACTTAACACCCAAGAAAGAAACACGAGAAGGAACTCGAGTAGGTGGGTTCGAATGTAACTAGAGGCGCGAGCTTCCTCTCTCGAGCTCGGCCATGGTACCTGAGGGAGATGTCGAGACAATTCTCGATCGAATTAGGGTCGACTGTGCCCTAGAGCTTCGGATCGAACCCTAATTCACGGTCGAGGCCGACCTTCGAACTTCCCGTGTGCACGAGATTGAAGTTGGAGAAAGAAAATCATGTGAGAGAGAACACGGAGAGGAAAGGAGAAGGGGAGAGTCGAGCGCTCGAAGGGGAAAACGATGGTGAAGGAGGAAGTTTTTGGGAATGATGGAAGAAGGGTTCTTACCCCCTAGCTTGTGGGTACGAAATTCCGTACCCCGTGGGGTACGAGACCTCGTACCCTTATCGGGGTACGAACTTTGTACCCCGTGGAGTACGAGGTTCATACCTCCATGGGGGTATGAGACTTCGTACCCCATGTTGGGGTACGAACTTCGTACCCCGTAGGGTACGAGGTTCGTACCTCCATAGGGGTACAAGACTTTGTACCCCGTGTATGGGGGTATGAAGTCTCGCTGTTTTTTCTAGGAACTTCGGCCTTTGCCGATGTGTTGTGTACCTTTCCTAAGACTTCGAGCTTTCGACTATCTGCTTTTGGATTCGTACCTCTTTTGTGGCGTTTGCGTGACCGAACTAATTCATATGTTGACGGCCACACGATTGATGACTTGAGCTTACACCTAGGATTAGAGCATATACTTGAACTATGACCGGACTATTGATTTATTGGACCTCTTTCCGTGGATTTCAATTGTGATGTAATTGCGACTTGGGGCGAATCCAGTAACGTTGGTCGGCTGCGACGATGGCGATAGTCTCAAGGACTTGTGATCGTCGTCGCGCCCCACATTCTCAACTTGTAAATTGTATTATCCTGACATTGCACAATACTGCATGCACATGTTAGCTTGCACCAACACGAGGGGTACAGGTTACTCAACTACGATGTCTAATTCTACTGTGTTAAAAGTATAGCTAACAATGAAGACAATGTCTATGATAGAAAAGACTTCAAAAGCCAAGATTTCTTTGCTCCCAAGCCAGTACAATGCATCCCCCCAACCGAGATCACGGAGATTATCAGTGGTGAGGATGATGGTGGAAGGCGCACCTCAGTTTCTCACGAGTTGGTCACTCCCCCGAGGGGTAAAGGAGGGAGAAGTGGCAGTGGTTCTGGAAGAAGGAGATTTGTCCCCGGTGATCCTCCGAGCGTTCAATCAGTTCAAAAGAGGAAAAGAAGGAAGAAGAATGAATAGCATTAGCAATTACTATAGCTGTTACCGATATTTTGGGTTATATAGGCCGATAGCATACACGAGTACGACCCTCGCTTTTGGTCTTTAAAGGCACGGTGTGGTTTTCATGTACACCCTGTCATTATAAAGGAAAGATATTAGACATGTAGTTTGTTTTGTGTGTGTGAAAGGAAATATTAGTTATTAAAAATCACATTTCATGTTAAGTGTTCGAATGTTCTTCTCATGTTTTCCAACGTCCTGTACTTGCACAATGATATATACATAAATGTGTATATTTTATCCGCTTATTTATCTTATTTTCCCTTTAAAATAATTGATATTGAGTATTTATAGCTGTGTTTTCAAATTGTTTATAAAAAGCATGGTTTAGAGCATTTGATGGATAAAGCATGAAGAATTTGCTTAAAAAGAGTGAAGTTTGAAATTACTAAAGCGTGAAGAGTGTAAAGCTTGAAGAACGGTTGCAAATAGAGTTCAATTAGGAATATTTGGCTCAATGATTACTCATGTTGCGTTCACATTGGCTCATTTGCAAGGCCTCTTACTCATGTTGCGTTCACATTAGCTCATTTGCAAGACCACTCACTCTACAGTTGCGTTCACACTGGCTTATGTGTTATTTGGGCTAAATCTTTAGTCCCACATTGTGTAATTAGCCAAGTAGTCTTTGTTATATCAGCTATAAATACATTTTATCTCATTCACGTAAAAACACATTAGGTTTTATTCTGTAATCCTTCTCTTAGAATAAAATCATTCTTCTTCTGTTCTCTTTACTTTTTATTGTAGTTTATTTATGTTGTTTATTTTCTGTTTCTCTTCTCTTCTAGTTATGTCAAGCTAATCTCCTTTAGTTAGGCGGTGATGACACTTAGATTAGATTCAATACGAATCACATAGCCAAAGAGATTAGAACTTCACGTATATAGATCTAGATCTGAACCAAGGGTTAGATCTAAACCTTCATATTCTGTGTCGTTGAAGAGCTATGCTCCTTCACAGGGTATATTCGAGTTCGATCTAACGTTTATCAGATTTAGATCTAATACTTAGGGTTTGAGAAATAAATTAGTGAATCTGTCCTGATAGCCTATGGTTGTTTAAGAGCTTAGCTCATGCATAGGCTATACTTGTTGTTATTCACGTATTTGTTTCTAGAAACCTAATTATCGTTGATTCATGTTTGTGACAGAAACAATGAATTAGATATGTATTAATTCGTTTGGCTATTGATGAATATTTATCTAGTGTATGTCATTACTCCCTAATTGCTTTCTCTTATTATTAAAAACTCGTTTTTTCATATATTTTCTGTGTTTTCAACCAATCAAAATTTCAGAATAACTTGATTGGATTTATTAATAAAATAATTTTTGGTCCCAGAGTTCGACACCCTTTACAACAACCCTTATTGTTTAGGAAAGCTGAACGGATTAAACAATTGTTTACAGTTGTTAATTTGTTCACAAACAAATTTTGGCGCCGTTGCCGGGGACTAAAATAATATTTATTAGTAGATCCTTTGGGTTATATTTTTATTTTCTTATTTTTTTTATAAAAAAACACAAAAATATTTTAATTTTCTTGCTTTTGTTTCTTTATATGTAGAAGAAAATTCTTATTTGATGATTTGGTATTATTTATTATTACTACAATTTCAAAACAAGAGGAAAAAAATATAAGCTTGCCACTTTTTCTATCAAACACTTGCCAATTTTTGTTTTCAATTTCTTCCCTTTTCTTCCAATTTCTTTTCCTTTTTCAATTTTTGTTTCTTTCTATTTTTTCTTCAAATCTCTTTCCTTTTATTTACATTTTATTTCCAAAAAAAATCTCTTTCTGATCTCTGCCTTAACATCCTTCATCCATACATCTACTTCACTCTACGCTGCCTACCGACTTCATCATCACCCATGACAGCTTCCAACAAACCTCTACAGACTACCTCATCACCAACAACCACGGTTCAGATACATCCCAGCCTCCTTATTGCCACAACTTCCTAAAATTACCCCATCATCACAAACTGTTCACTAAACCAGATCACCATCCATCTCCAGAACTGTAAATTTCACAACTTCTCACTCAGTCCCCCTGTGTTGCCAAACGTTCAAACCCCAGTACCCAAACCCTGTCACAACTCCACGACCCTCAAGCAAGTGTTTGCCTTAAATTCTTGTTTCCATTGTCGATTACCTCAACCCGTTCAACACATCTGATTACCCCCTTCAAAAAAAACCCTCACGTCCAAATTCTATCTCCATATCCAATCTCGCAACCCCCATCTTCATTCGTAGTCCAAACACCATCCTCCTTTCGTACCAACAACACTGAAGCCGCATACAACAATCATTAATTTCCCCGCACATCCACAAACCACCCCCGGCACAAACTCCTGCTGATACAAATTGCCATCAGTCCTTCAAACAACCTTGCCCATACCCCTACAGAACCTTCACAATCCATGGCCCTTCACCCCCATCCACTGATCACGCATGACAACTTAGTATCCAACAACACAGCTCTTTCCCTCATCCAAACTTTGCAACCCCTGACAACCGATCACCACAACGTCTACCTAGATTCGCAATATCAAACCCCATCATAACCCAAAGTGGGCATCGTCCATCTTTCATCCTCAGCACGCAAGCAACATATTCGGAAAAAAATTCCACAATTCGAGCATCCCAGAACTAGCAAGCAAACCAATTCGGAAATCCAGTGAATAATCGAAATCCAAATTCACTTAGAATCAAACTGAATCCTTTGCAACCCATGAATCCCAAACCGCAACCCAATTCTCCCTTCGAACCAATTTCGAATTTGAAATTCAATTTTTTTTTTTGTTTTTGTGCGAGAATTCCAAAAATTAAATTGGGCAAGGGGTTTCTAAAAAAAAAATAGGGGGCTCAAGTTCCCTTTTGTAATAGTTGGTGGACTATACAGGTCTCGTTTGGATAGGTCGGTGTCCACTAGGGCTTTGAAAGCTATTGTGATTTGTTGAGCCTCTCATTTGTTTTAGTTTCATAATTTTAGTTGATTTCTCTATTGGGTTTACTTGTCAAAGTGTTAAAAATAGGCTAGGACAACAAGTTTTCTTCTTTCATGTTTCGGTAGGATCAGTTGTTTGTTTCTTTGTTTTCTTTGCTTTCTATTTTTAGTTTGCGATTTCCTCTCTTTAAAAAAAAAGAAGAAGAAAGAGAGAAATAGTCAAGCAATCAAACAAAAGATTTCAGAAGGTCAAATCAATTTGCAATTAAACAGAATTTGAATTGTTGGAGCGGCTGCACACCAAGTGGGGTGTGAACGCGCTAGCGCTACTCAGTTGCACTGGATAGACTGCCGATCTAAGTGAGAATTTTCTAATCTCTACAGGTGCTCTGCTACAAAGAAAAAAATATAAAAATTTCTTGTAAAGATTTCGTTCAAGCGTCGCGGCTTGCTTGTAAAAAAATTATTTCTGCAATTTATTTTTCTGTGACTGTTCTGTGATTGATTATTTTGCCTGTTAATGTGTGGTCGGAAATTTTAAAATAAACATGGAATAATTTTTTTTTAAATCAAACCGAGGATTCCCCAAAGCTCATAGGACAAAATATTCATTAAATTGACAATTAGGATTGATACTCTCTAAGGTGTCTAAGGAACGGTAGAGTCTAGAACTCAAACAGGTTCTTAAACCTTCAGTCATGTTTCTACGGTGATTCATGGCACACTGATAATCCCTGTCCGAACCTGGCCTAGACTTGTATTCATATAATACAAAGTTGTTAATTTTAACTTGTTTTTTAAGAGCTTTCTTGAAAATGTCCCAATTCCCTTATTCCTAAGGATTTTACAATAGTTGTGAAAATCAATATAATCCATATAATTTTACACCAAATTCATATGGATATTTTAATAAAACTATTGTACAAACAATTTGGATTTTATGCCACCAACTTTTCAAAATTTTCAAGATAATCCCTATTGTACACCACCAAATTTTCAAAATGGTGATCAACCCTCAACTCTTGAAACACATGTTGAATCTTTACTTGAAATGAGCATAGAAAAAAAATGAAGAAATAAATGAATTGTATAATTTATACATGTGCAACAATTCAAGTGAAAGCTTTCAAAATAATCAAAATTCGATTTCACCTCCAAATTCAAATGATTCTGATTATAACCCTTTTCAATTCAATTTTGAACTCGAAAATGAATTTCAAATTCAAAATGGAAATGTAAATCACTTTTCAAATGATTTTGGCAATGAGAATAATTTCAATTGTGGTGCTACTGAAAACTTTTGTTCTCAACAATTTCAAAGTGAAATTCTCATGTAAATAATTATAAATTTGATTTTGTTGAGAAAAAAAATGAAATTGGCGATAATTACACGAATTTATTGTATGAAGACTACTTGAAGTTTTGTGAGAAACGAAATCAAATCCAAATGTGTGATGATCCGAATAAAAATTCACCTTTGCCCACAATCGAAAATTTTCAACTAACAACTTTTGAAATTGATGAAAATACGAGTGAAATTGTTGAAATCTCTGTAATAGATTTGAATTTAAATTCTCTTGAAAACAAAGATGTCAATCTTCAATTTGATCTTCCTCTCTCAGATTCTGAAAATTTTAAAAATTTAGCAACTTTAGATTGTCAACTTGAAAGAAATGATGAAGTTGGTAACAACTATTTAGGTGAGGATGACTTTGATAAGCGAAAACTTCTTGAACTGATTGACGATAACGTTGTTGGGTCTGGCATTGAAAATGAAACATTTGAAAATCTTGAAATTCTTGAGATTGACAACAACGAAACTGTTGAATGTGATCTTAAACACAATGCCATTTTTTCTGAAACTGTTGAAACTCCTTGCGACTTGATTGTTTCAACTGAACCTCACTGTGATCACTGTTTTTCAATGATAAATTTCTGCAGTATATGAACTCTTTTTGGAATAACACGGTTTTTGAGAAAACACAATTTCGAAATTTATTGAAAATTCATTTGTTTGGTTTTAACTTTAGGTTTACGAATGAACCTTTAGTCAACAAAATTTCAAACATCAAAGCAAAACTGAACAACATTTCTAAAAACAAGTGTGGGGGTGAGAGTGATGTGCACGTATCTCAATTTATACATCATCTAAACAAATCAAACTTTGTTTTTGAAACTTTTATCAAACCCCGGCTCGATGACCTCTCTTTAATTGCTACAGAAATTTAATTTGATCTTAGGATCAATTGTAAGCTCAAAATTTTAAAATTAGTAACTCAAACTTTTGAAAAAAAAAATATTTTTTTCCAAATCTGAAACGTGATATAAATTTTTTTATGATTTGTTTTCTGTACTTCAGCTATGTCTCATAATCTTAATGCGGCTGATCCATTGGTCCATTGTGGATCGGTTCATCTACTCGATGACTGCGTATTTTCTGCACGTGCATCCGGTAAGCCACACTTACCCTCTTATTTTCTTTTCCTTTCACTAAGATATGTCTAATTAATGACTATGAGGACACAGTCACACTCAAGTGGGGATGGGGGATTTACATTACATCAACAATCAAATTTTATGAACTAGGTCATTCATTGAAGAAGGATTAACTTAAATTCATAAATAACACCTTGGTTATTGTTTGATAAGTTGAATTGTTGGGTAATGGGAATGAACATTATTTATTCATTGAGTCGTAATGTGTCTTTTTAAGATGCTAGCTTGAGATTGTACAGACGTTAGTCGTGTTCTGGAGTAAGCCTGTCAACCCTTGTTATATATGTTAGAATGTGCAAGACAAAAATAAAAATAAAAAAAATCAAATAATAATGATTTTGCACCTACATTTGTTGGATTTGCTGAGTTTGTTTTCATGCATAATATTATTTTTTCTCACTCAAATTTTCAAAATGGTAAGTTCTAAAATCAACTTGGCCCAATTAAGTAGAAATGACTCATTGTAGCGTTCTTCTTTGATACCCCACATTATTCAAAACCAAGTTATAGTCGACTTACATCCATGTTTCGAAAAGTTTTTCTTATTTTGGTATACTTAAGAACCTTGTACTGATTTATTTTCAAAGGTTCAAAAACGTCACTTTTTATACCAATATTACACTACCCACTCCGTACTTGTTTTAAGGTAGGATAATCATATACCACATCTAAATTTATATAGGTTATCCATCTTACGAAACTTTGCTTATCTTTCCTTTTAGATTTTTATACAACATCAATCTAGACTTGTCTGTTGAATTAGGTTATAAAAGTAAAGAGACTAGGGCACAAAATTTTCCTTTCAAGAAGTGTTGGTTATGATTCACTTAGTAGAGGAGGAATCAAATGAAATAATATAAGGTATCATTCTATTCCATCTCCACTCATCATTCATCATGCAAAAATAAAAGTGAAAAAAACAAGAAAAAAATGCAATAAAGAAAAAATCTCCAAGAATAAATAGTCATTCATCATTCTTGACTATAAAGCATTCATTTCCATTCCATTCACATCCATCTTACCGTACTTATAAGTGAGGATTGTAGTAGAGGAGATGAAAGGAAACAAAACATCCATATGTGCCTTAGTATTACTTTATCTTTTGTAGCCTGAAGTTCAACTAATGCACTTGCCCTGTTATCAATAATATTTCTAGAAGTTACAAAATTTTCCTTCATCTATGCATAACTCACATCCAATACAGTACAGTTACATTAGTGCAAAATTATTAAAAAAACGAATAAATGATTCGGTGCACATTGTCAATGTGTAGAACTTTGGTTGACATGACTCTCTTAACCTTCAAGACAATTACAGTGTTATCAAGGAATTACGATTCACCTTGAAAAATTTATTCATTTTTGCACCAATTATGGGATGGACAATTTAGGACTGCACCGTTATTATTGAAGTTAGGTAAAGTCCTTGGAATATGAAAGACCTTAAATATATCATTTGATTAATTCGCGTACTTAAGACGCTTTGGATTTTGTGGTTAGCATCAGCTGAAAACCATCACGAGACAACACACAAGCATACTTATTATTACACTCACAGAAATGTGATCAGGGATCTTGCTCTTGGGAATTTCTAGTTGTGTAGAGATCGAGCGTTGGTTCCGTTTGTGGGGTTTCCTTCATTCATGAATCCCGAGGGGTGTGGAATCCAGGCCAGGTTCCTTCTTCCTTGAACTTCCCGGAGTTAGTTCCAAGTAGGGTGAAGGCATGGATGTTGTGATTCTTCCGACATTTGGCTCTCCCGGCGTTTCTTCAGGTTTAGAACGCGAGGGCGTCGTTTATTCGCCAAAGGATGCCCAGATCCAGACCTGAAGGACATACTGTGGCCAAGAGGATGCACCCAAGCCTTTGGGCTTAGGAGCGGAAACAATTTAAGTTTGGTCTCGGTGCTGGGCCGAGATTCGACAGGTACCCGGATCCTGACCTGATGGGTCATACGGAGTCATGCGAGTAGTTAGCATCACACTATGTTGGCTGGCGAGCTGCTCCCAAGTCCGGGAACTTGGGAGCAGAATGATTTATACTCGGTCTTGGTGTTGGGCTGAGATTCGAGTGGGGTTGTTTATACTTGGTCGCATCGTGGGCCCGGGACTCGAGTAGCGGTGCCAGATCCCATGCTTGGGTGCCGAATCGGTGCCATTGGTGTTTTTCCTCGATGTTGGTTTGAGGTTCGAATGGCGGCATCGGCTCCTGTGCTCGGAGTTCCGATCCGACGTTCGAGTGTTTGTATACACAAGTATATGTAATGGTCAATCAAACATATCATGCAAGAAGTAAACATAGAGCGGACATAGGAAATTGAACATCATTTCTACTGATAACTTTGGTAGTAAAAACCTTTACAATGCCTTGAATTTCAAGAAAACAAAACATCATTGGAAAGCAGGAAAACTATACACTAAGTTATGTGAAGTAGCGGCGGATATGTTCGTTGTTCCATCCCCATGGGAGCTCGGCCCTGTCTACAGTTGCTAGCTTGAAAGTTCCATCTCTGAGCTTCCATTATATGATGTATGGGCCTTCCTAGCGAGGAATGAGACCAGTCGGTGGGGGAATGAACCATTTTAGGATGAGGCCGCTGATATTGAGATCCTCATGGCGTACTCTGAAGTTGAAGTATAGGGCTACTCGTTGTCGTTGGGCGGTGGCCCTGAGCCTAGCTTTGTTCCTCTTCTCCTTGAGTAAATCGAGTGATTCCAGAAGTAAATCTTGATTGGTTTTTGGATCATAGTAAGTGACTTGATGAGATTGAAGCTTCATCTCAATAGGGATGACGAATTTGGATCAATAGACAAGGACAAACAAAGTGTGGTCGGTTGCTGACTTATGGGTGGTCTGGTAGGCCCATAGGCCCAGAAGGAGTTCGTCCTCCCACAAGCCCCCGGCTTTTTCCAGATGCTTGTTGATGATGAATTTAATCACTTTATTGATAGACTCGACTTCCCAATTGGCTTGAAGGTGAGCCACCGTCGACTTTTCGATGTTGTGCCGCTGACAGAAAGTTTTGAATTCTACGCTCCCAAATTGGGTCCTTGAGATGAAGGCATGGGGAAATCCATACCAGGTTACCTTCTTGTTGGTGATCGTGGCGAGAGCCTCGACTTCTACCCATTTAGTGAAATAATCAACTGCGTCATTGGCATAACTTGCCCCGCCTCTAGCCATTGGGAGAGTCCCAATAATGTCTACTCCCTACATGGCAAATGACCAAGGACTGACCATCTGCGTCAACTCTGTAAGCGGGGCTCTTGGAATCTTTGAGAAGCTCTGGCATGTATCGCACTTGCGGTGGCGTCTTGATCGAGCATGGGCCAAAAGTAGCTGTGCCTAATGATATTTCTTGCTAAGGTTTGCCCCCTGGCGTGTCCGCCGCACTCGTCTTCGTGCACGTCCGTTAGCACACGATTGGTGTCGTTGTGGGCTACGCATCGAAGTAGCAGGATAGAGAAGCCTTTACGGTGGAGCACTCCGTCCAGATTGATGTAGCGGGACGATTGGCAAGTGAGCGCTCTCCTTTCCTTGTGACGTCCCGTGAGGGTCCCGTGTTGCAAATAGTTCTTGATCAGTGTCATCCAAGATTCGTCTTCGGTCTTGGTGTTCATTACCGAATAAGTTTACATTTGGCTAATGCTTGGTGAATCGAGTACTTCGACTGGAGCAAGCCTCGTGAGTTGTGCACCCTCGGAGCTTGCCAACATGGCCAACGAGTTTTCCATCTCATTCTTTTCTTGGGGAATAACGTAATGATGAAGTAGTCGAAGTTGGTAAGAAACTCCCGAACCTAGGCAAGATAGGGAGCGAGCCGTTCCCTCTTGGCTTGGTATCCCCCCGTACCTAAGGCACGATGAGCTATGAATTAGCGAAGATTTGGATGGCCTTTAGGTTAAGCTCGATTGCGATTCTAAGTCTGACTATTAAGGCCCCATATTCCGCGTTGTTGTTGGTAACAGAGAAGTTGAGCTTTAAAGCGTTGCATATCGGGAGCTCCTATTGAGTGATGAGCTCGACTCCGGCTCCAGAACATTTATATTGGAAGATCTGTCTATAAACAATTTCCATTGAATTTCTAGAGCTTCGATGCTTTCTGGAGGAGACTCCTTGGGGGCGGTGAATTCCATTATGAAATCAGCGAGTGCTTGTCCGAGGATGGCTCAACGAGGGATGAATGTTATCTAAAACTGACTCAGCTCTATATTCCACTTTAGTAGTCGTCTGGACGCCTCTAGTCATTACAGGACCTGCCATACTAGCTGGTTAGTGTATAGACTTTTATGGGACAAGACTGGAAGTACGGTCGTAGCTTCCGGGAGGAGATCAATAAACAGTAGGGTTGTTTCTAAAGCTTCGGGGTATTCTTTTCTGCCCCTGTCAGTCTTTTGCTGATGTAGTAAATGGGTCGCTGGATACGGTCTTTAATGCATATCAGTGCTGAGTTGATTTCTCGCATAGAAACAGCCAAATAAACGTACAAATCCTTGTGGTCCACAAGCTCGAACAAGATAGGTAGTCGCTTTAAGTGATCCAAAAGGTCCTTGAATGCGGTAACACATACTGAGGTCCATTCGAATTTGTGCTTCCCTTTCCTAAGCAAATTAAAAAGGGAATGCATTTGTTAGTAGCTTTGGAGATGAATCGACTTAAAGCGGCGACCTTGCCATTTAAACTTTAAATATCCTTGATGTTCTGAAGGGGTTGAATATCCCGGGTAACTTTGATCCTGTCTGGATTGGCTTCGATGCCTCAGGAATTGATGATGAAACCAAGGAATTTCCCTGAGGCAACTCCAAAGGAGCATTTACGGAAATTGAGTTTCATGCTGTATTGGCAGAGGACATCTAACATTTCGGAGAGGTCACGACCGTGGTCGCTTGATATTTTAGATTTCACCATCATATCGTCCACGTATACCTCCATGGATTTTCCAATCTGGTTCTTAAAGAGGTGGTTGACCATCTGTTGATATGTGACTCATGCATTATTGAGACCGAAAGGAATAACGCGGTCGCAATAGGGCCCAAGATCGGTTATGAAAAAGTTATGGTCCTGGTCGGAAAGATACATTGAAATTTGATTGTAGCCCAAATAAGCGTCTATGAAGGATAAGAGTTGGTATCTCGCGGTCGAGTCAACGAGCCGGTCAATCTTCGGAAGCTGAAACTGTCTTTGGGGAATGCCTTGTTTAGGTTAGAGAAGTCAATCCACGTTCGCTTTTTTGACCAAAACTGGGTTGCATACCCATTCGGGGTAGTCGGCTTCGCGGATGAAGTTGTTGACGAGTCTGTTTACCTCTTCCTTGAGCGCATTGGATCTTTCGGGTCCCAAGAAGCAGCATTTCTATTTAATCGGAGGAAGTGAGGGGTTGGGCGTTAACTGGTGGCAAGCAATTGCGAGGTCGATTCCCTACATATCTGAGTGGGTCCAAGCGAACACGTCTAGGTTGGCCCTCAAGAAATCCACAAGATCTTTTATTGCGACGTGAAGTTGTGATCTAATTTTCAAGACGTTTGATGGGTCAATGGAGCCGATTGGAACATCCATAGTTGGTTCAACTGGAGTAGCACTCTTGTAGTCGCGGTCTTCATCTTCCCTCAAATCAAGATCATCAAAAAGACGATAGTGGCGCTTGAGCCAAGGCTCAGACGATTTTGATTGCTATGCGAAGATGTTTTTGGTGAGGATGGCAAAGGAACAATCTTGCCTTTGTCCTTATTGCGCATGCTCTTCCATTCTATTGCATAACAATCTCTAGCAGTTGCTTGGTCACTTTTAACGGTACCGATCCCATTTTCTATTGGGAACTTCATTAGGAGAGACCATGGTGAAAGGCAGACTCAGAAATCCATAAGGAAGGGACGTCCAAAGAAGATATTGTAGGAAGAGATAATGTCGATAACCACGAAAGTGAGGATTCAGACCTAGTTCGGATCTCCATCACCAAGTTCAACAGGCAGGTCGATCATGCCCACTGGGTGATTGGAAGATCCATTGAAGCCATGGATCGTGGCATGGCAGAGTTTCAAGTCCTTGGTTTCCAATCTTATTTGATCATAGGCAGCTTTAAAGATGATGTTGACTGAACTCCCCGAGTCGATCAATACCCTTCATACGAAAGCAGAATCAATCTAATATGTGATCACGAGAGGGTCTGTGGTTGGGATCTCAATTCCAGTAGACTCTCTTTCGTGGAGGACGATGTCGCCCCGCATTTTTTTCTGAAGTTTGGCGGGGATGGATTCGTCCATAGTGGAGCAAGCTTCATAGATGGCGTGCTTTACAGAGCTCATGTACTCCTCCATTTTTTGGAAGCTTTCGTGTGTAGGGTAAGTCCCGCCAGAAATAGTGTCGATCTCTAAGGCCCCGCCTTTGGTTAGATGGACCAGGGGCCTCTTTAGCAGGGGCTGGAGGTGCGGGCGCAGGAGAACCCGAGGTTGCTTCGGGAGGAAAAGGGTCTTGGACGTACTACTCAAGGCGTTTTTCGCGGATAAGCTTTTCAATTGTGTCCTTGAGTTGACGACAATCATTGGTATTGTGCCCATACATGTCATGGTATAGACAGTACTTGCCGGTGTTCTTCTCGCGGTTGATGGACTCCCTAGAATTTGGTTTCCTGTATTGGTTTTCTAGGTAGATCGTCTCCAAGTTTTCATTTAGCGGAATGTAGATCTTGTAAGCTTGGTAGCGGTCGGCCTTCTTGGGATCCACGGGAGCTTGATTGTCGTTATGGCCGCCCTGCCTACTGTTATTCGGCTTTGATTTATAGGGGTCTGCCCCCTTATCCTTACCGAAGGGTTCTCTAACTTGTTTCCCTTTCATGATGTTGTTGATGGTGTCGGCATGTTGGTCTTTGGAATGGTTGGTTCGGGAAATTCGGTTACGTCTTGCTTCTTCTTGAGCAAGAACTATCCGGCCTTTTCGTAGAAAGCGTTGAGACTCTTAGGTTTCTTTCTGTCGATCCAGGCCACGAATTTGGAAGTGGGGAGAATGCCTTTTGTAAGTTGGAAAAACATGATAAGAGGCTCTGGGTCGTCGACCTCAACAAGGGCGGTATTAAACTGCGAGAGGTAGTTCTTGAGTGATTCGGCGGGTCCCTGTTAAAGGTTAGATAGAGTGAGAGCGTTTTTCGGAGTTGGGACGTGCATCTTGAATTTCTTAACCAACTTTGTGGCCAGTTGGCCGAAGTTGTTGACAGAGTGGGAGTAAAGCTGTGCCTGACAAGAAGACGGGGAAGCACTTGCATTTGACGGGGTTGGTGGCCAACCTGGAGTCCATTTGCCACTCATAGTGGATTAAGAAGGCACAGGGGTCGGTCGTGCGTCATATAGTGCCATTTGTGGCCTGTTTAAGCGTCGTGGCCATTCGACTTCGTGCATAATCCTAGTGAAGGGATTATGCCTGATGTGGGCTTCCCATGAGTCGTTAGCGTTCCCTCGCATTTCTCTCATGGTCCTTCGGACCATGTCGGGGTGATAGTTTAGATGCGGGTCTTCTGGTGGAATCCACTGGTTTTGACGAGCATCAGGAGTTTTGTTCCGCGGTCACCTTCTATGATGCACATCCGGGTCATCCTCTTCCATTTCATCAATGTCAATAGTTTGGTTTTGGTATGGGTGGTGAGGCTGAACTGGTTGGTGTGCATCTTGATCCGGAAGAGCTTGAGCCTGCTTGGCCGTTGGGAGAGTAGGTCCCTGATTTTGAGTGACGACAATTGGGTTCTGTCGAGGAGCGGGTCAGTTGCTTGGACCCAGCTCATCATTGATAATCAGTCAGGAATAGTCACAATACTCTGCTTCCTTGCTGTAAGTGACTGTAGTTTGGTCGCCATTCCGATTTCCGTTGCCATTGGTATGACCGCTGGAGCGGACGATGACATTGTTGATGAGGCTAAACCTCCTTCTTTGATATGGCCCCTTGACTTAGAAGAGGATTTTCCGAAATAGTAAGACGTGGTCGGGCGTTGTTCTGAGCGAGCTGAAGTCAAGCAATGATGCGTTGACTTTCTTGGAGTTAGGGCATAAGGTCAATATTGTTTGTTAACGCCTAATTGAGCTCGAGAGCTGTGCTTTCATATTTGTCATTAAGTGCGTGGATCTGCACTTGAGTTGTGGGAGCTTCGGGGTCCACAGGAGGAAGGATCTCAGTTGTAGTCGGGATATCCGTCGGTTGAGGTTGCTGAGACGTTCCAACTTCGGCTGCAGTAGAGGAACCGATCATTGCATTGTTTGGTCGCTTTGCCATCGTAAAAGGACTTGGCGGCAGGTTAGAGAAATCTAAAGCACATCGGAGTCGCGATGGTGATGTGCGACCGAGAAGCGAATCCGAGTTCTCTCAATGAAAGCACCAGTATGTTGATGGCAAAATATGTCATAAAGACCCAAGATTCTTTTTTACTTAAGAATTATAGTTTCGCATGGAAATATAAGTGCGGAAAGCAGTAAATAACATGAGAGATTTATAGTGATTCGGTCCCGTGAGGGGCCTACGTCCACTTTGGAAGAGCCGTTGATATTTTATTGACAATAAAGATTTACAAGCTTGAGACTAATACAAGACATCCCTTTACATACATTTCTAAGTAATTTGAGGTCATAGTCGTCATATTAAATATTATAAAAAAGTCACTTTTGCCCTTCGTCTTCCTCAAAGCATGGATGCCATTAAAGTGGTCACTTGGAGCTCACAAGAGATGTCAAATCAACTAAATTCCAACCCTTTTGAAGTGTGAGCTTGGGGGTATTTATAATGGAGTGGTAAGGTTAGACTAGGTAGGAGTAGGGGACCACATTAGGAAATCTGCGATCCTATAGTGCAGGCCACCAATAACTCGGACCCCCTTGCCTCTTTCCTGAAACTCGTACCCCTTAGTGGGATACGAATTTTGTACCCGTGGAGTAAGAGTGATGCTGGGACGGGCCTGGAGGGGTATAGGTTGGCAAGACTCGAGGCTTCTTGGAGTTCGAGGCATTGGTTTGGCATTGTTTCGAGGAGTGGTGAGGTTCCTATCTGCGTCCCACTTCTCGTCTCATTTCCTTAACTACTTGGTGACACTTTGGGCTTTTTCATTACGCGATATGCTGAGTCGAGCGTGTCTTGCGTACTTTTGGGAACCAGACCAAAAGGCCAGTTAACAAACTGGTACTCCTTTTAAAGAATTTGATATTTGGTGATTCATATAGTGCCTCATTGAAGCTTCATAATAAATCAATGGATTTTTTTGGTGAAGTAAATAGAGTACAATGATATATTTTAATATTTTATTTTATCAAAATAAATTTGATACTTATGGATCAGAATAATTTCTCGTTATAAAATTTACTTTAAAACAGCCATTTGAGAAAAAAGTCTTAATGAGTGAAAAATGGTACAAAATGGTAATGTCATATTTCAAAATTTTATTGTATAAAATAGAATTTAATACTCTTGGATCAATGTACTGTCACGTTACAACATTATAAACATGAATTCAATGAGAAAATCCTAGTAATGTGAAAAGAGTACATTATAATATCATATGTATGTTCTTCCTGATTTGTTATTTTTGTTAGTTTTGTTGAATACATGCATTGATAATTCGAATCAGCTACAAACAGTTACGATCTATATAGTTTATAAAATCGTTAAGAAAATTAAAATCAAAAGATAATAATTGTATTTTCCCTTCTTCATATGCTTGTCATTTATAAACAGATTCTTTTAATACAACTAATTTTTTAGGACTATTTCTTGGAAATATTATTTGCATTTTATGTACTTTATATACTTATTCTATAAAAATAATAATTTATGTGCTTTTATTTTAATGCTTCATACCAGTTTTAGTCATTATAACAATATCTTTGATAGGTATTAGAGTTTTATTACAACAATATTTAACATATGAAGTAATCCATTCATCATGATTTATTTCAAGATTTTCCATTACAACAACATTAAAAAGAAGGTTCTAACATACGCTTGTTATTCTTTACATTTTTTATAGGGATAACTTGGCTAAAGTCCATATCAAGTTTCAAAATAGCCAAAATATTATTGGCAAAAAAGGTACATAAATTAGGTTCCTAGAATTGAGTTAGCAAATAATTGTATAAATTTTTGCAATTATTCAATGAATAGTTGCAGACTTTTACGCAATTATATCCAAAATTAAGTAAATTTATGCAATTACTCAATGAAAATTTACTAAAATTTCTGCAATTATTCACCGAAGAAGTTGCGGAAATTTTTGCAATTTTTTGATAATTTGCGGAAATTATGCAATTATGCATCAAAAATTTGCAAAAATAACAGTAATATCAACAATTATACACTGAATATTTGCATTATCTTGTGCAATTATCCATTAATTAAATTTTAGGGACATAATTTACAACCTTTTTTAGGGAAGAGTTTTTCGTGTATTTGATAAGAATAAGAATTTCTTAGGCTTTGCCTTACTTCTATCCATTAGTAAAAGAAATACACACACACACAATGACTAACCACTAATCAAATCCCATTAATAGGGAAACTTCCTATAATCAAATCACATAAATAGGGTAATTTCCTATCACATAAATAAGAAAATTTTCTATCACATAATCAAACCAATAAATAGGGATACTTCCTATCAATGATTTCTTAATACCCCTTAGGTTGGAGCATGAGAATCATAGATGCCCAACTTACCTCCTAGAACTTTCTTTCCTAAAGGAAGTTTTTTTAAGGTATTGTTATCCTCCAAAGCATGAATTTTCTTCTGCATAGCACCACCCGGCGTATTTCACGGTCTCCTTAAAAAACTGTAGTTCTGCTCCTGCTGTTACATGTGGTTTTGGTTTTGTTTTGTTTTTTTTGTTTTTGGGTTTTGTGTTTTGGTTTTGTGTTTTGGTTTTGAGTTTGTTTTGATAACCCTAATAAAGAGTCTGCCACTGCTCTGCGGTGAAGCCTGGGAGAGACATCGATCCAGAGGCATCTGACATTTCCAATGCCGAATGAATAGAGGTCGCATCATTGGCTTTCACAGTACAATGCTCACGTCTAGCAGATGACAATATCCCCTTATAACATTGCTTCCAACGTAGACCACCCTTATTTTCATATTTCCCAATGTATCAATCAAGAATCCCACGAAGATCGAAGCATATGGTCGCATCATGACATGATTTATGGCAATATATGCAGTTCAAAGCAGCTTTCTTGACCTTGTCTTTGCGCGGTATTGGTCGAGTCTCCATGCATATAGCAAAACTGTCAACCTCAGGCTTCTCCTCCTTTATGTGTGTAATCACTCTAATAGGTTCTTATGTGCAATCTCTGGATCTATCGTATTCATGAGTCGTGAAACAAACAAAAAATGAATTGTGTACCAATCATCTTTGGTACAAGGGGGACTGATGTTTAGTTTACATTGTGGTCCAAGCTATAAGGGGGAGTTTGGTTTGATTTTCAATGGCGGTCAAGTTGTTTCACCAACCATGGTTGAAATTTTAGAGGAAACAAAAATTAGTGCTTAGCAGGCTCTTATACAATGATAAAAATAAAAATTTCATAGGCTCTGCCTTACTTTTATTCATTAGCAAAAGCAATATATATAAAATGACAACCAGCTAATCAACTCCCATAAATAGGGAAACTTCCTATCACATAATCAAATCCCATAAATAGAGAAATGTTTTGTCACATAATCAAATCACATAAATAAGAAAACTTCCTATCAGTTATTTCCTATTAGTATTAAGTTTGATTTTAAGGACCTAAGCCTAATATTCACTTTTTTATAACTAGAAAAAAAAATTATATTTTTAGGAACAAAAAATTCTTTCATCATTTAGTATAATTTAACGAATATTTATACCTTTAGGGTATTTAAATTGTTATAAAAAATTTGACTACTTCAAACAAATCAATTATTTGCAAAATTATCATTACTTAGGCATTTAACATATTGTTGACATTACATATGAAAAGTCAGGTATGACTTTAAGGATATTTGTATATGGACTTAAGCAGAAATAACTACGATATACTAACTTAAATTAATACAATAGTTGTACAGGTAAATCTAAGCTAGATAGAATATCTCAAATAAATAAAAGCAGTAAGTAAAGACACCAGGAATTTTATATTGGTTCGGACTTCTCGTCCTACGTCCAGTTCTGAAGCCCCTCTTCGGAATTCACTAACAACGCCGTCTCTTTACCCGAAGGAATATGTCACAATACACTCGAGCACCAACAAGGATGTCCCCGGCTGAGCACCCACACAGGACTTCACAAATTACAAAAGAGTTTTGACTTCTGAATGTGTTCTCGTATATATCAACACTGAATAACCAACTGTTAAGTACGCCCTTCCTATAATATTACCCTCAAGTATTTAATATTTATGAGAACGCTACGTCGTAGATTACATACGACAACACCAGAGAAGTGATGCAAGAAGTGCCAAAAAATGCTGCTACAGGCCTAAATTATTTGTGACAACACATTCTTGGTGTTGCGTTTTGCCGCGTTGCCTTAGAGTTAAAGACAACATCTTTGCGACCCTAAGGCAACATCGGTACAGGTGTTGCCACAGGTACTAAATTTATAAAAATGTGGGGCCCACTAAAATCTGCATCCTAGTTTCACGGAATCTTGTTGTACCACTAAAATTTGTAGCCGGATTCACGGAATCCTATTTTAGGGCCCACATGCATTAATCTATGACAACACTGTATCATAGCTACGACAACATTTAACATCACATACTGCAACATTATATCATAGCTATGCCAACATCATATAACATACTGCAACATAACAGCAATTAACATCACATACTGAAATTAATAAAAAACTTTTCATTTCAATTAATTAACCAGTAACACAAGTACTACTTAGCCAACTACAAAATTACAAAACATAGACAATAAATTCAGTTTTACAGAGTACTTACAAACACAACCAGTACTAAATTCATGTTTACATCAAACTAAAATAGTTTCAAAATATAGAGTGAGCCTCCAGCGCGTTCAGTGCCTCAGCTGCCTCCAGTACCTCTAGTGCCCTCAGTAACAAGTTCTTGAACAACTTCATCACTGCCTCCTTCACCTGCAAAATAAAGCAGTTTCAAAAGTCATGCATTTCAGCAAAGCCTTTAGTACAACTAATACATTTTAGACAACCAAATTCATGCATGCCTCAGTTTCAAACTGATGCAATGCCTCGTTTACAATGCAACACAAAATGAGAGGCATGCATGCCTCAGTTGCATTTCAGCACAAACTACGACTGTACTTTAACTGAGTTGGATTTCAGCATAAAGACATTTCAGCACAATCTATGGCCTGCATACCTCAGTTGCATAACTGTCTAATTGAAGAGACATGCCACGACTCGTTCAAGTAAAAACTCAACCATTGTTTCAATTACGAACTGACGCGTTCATTGCCGATTGAAGAGAATAAAATTTTGTGATTCATTACTGAAGCATCAGTCTTATACACGATCAGTTACATTTTCACATTTCCTAAAACTTTTGTGAAGCCATGATCATCACACTACGCCATAGCAAGCGACAAAACACTTAACAAAATAATTTAAGAATTAGATTGATGCTTTAGTAAGCGGAAATTGTAAGAATTATGTAGTTTATTACTGTAGTTCATTACTAGAAAACTGTAAACTTATCCAAAAATATGTACCAGCAGTGTGTGTTGATATACGATCTCCGATTTACAGAATTTGTAAGGGCCTTGGACTATAAAAACATGAAGTAAAGATGTTTATCTGCCTTATCTGCGTGATTTTAATGTGATAAAACATAAAATCATACCTGAATTTTTCTTCTCCCCAAAATATCAAGAGTACTTGGAAATCCTCAACTGAAATTTTGTCCGGCCTACACAAAATGGAGGAACTAATGTTAGAATGACATCAGTTACAAAAAGAAGCCACGAATATGATACAACGGTTACTTGTAAAATAAAACAATCACTTCACTAGCAAGTGCAGGTCCACAAAAAGAAGCCACGAATATGATACATTAGTTACTTATAAAATAAAACAGTCACTACACAAACCCCGAACATATGGTTTCAGTTTACAAAGATAACGCTCAATAGGAAACATACAATGAACATGCGCAGGTCCACCATATTCAAGTTCCTTGCATAAATGAACTAGCAAGTGCACCATTGTATCAAAGAAAGCAATTGGGAATATCATCTCAAATTGACGAAGAATTTCCACAATTTTCTTTTATAGCCTCTTGAGATCAGCCAAATCAATAGTTTTAATCCGAAGACTTCTTAGAAATGCACCTAATCATATCATAGGTATTGCAATTTCAAGTTTTACAGATTTCTTCACAACAAACTGCAGCAAGTAGTGGATAAGAAAATGAGCATCGTGGCTCTTATACCCTGCAATTTTCCTCTCTTTCTTGTTTAGCATTCTCCAACATCGAGCAAAATATTTCTTTCTCCTTGTTCTTCATTTCAAATATGGCAGCCCTCATCTCAAGGTAATTCCCATCAGCTAATAAAACCGAATGAAGGACCTCCTTGATGCCTATCTCTTGTAAATCATACCGAGCATTTAAATGGTCTTTTGACTTCCCATCAATATTTAGTAAAGTACCAAGTATGTTATCACAAATGTTTTTCTCTTTATGCATAACTTCAAGGTTATGTCGACATACATTTTGACTTCAATATGGTAAATTAAAAAATATTGACTTTTTTAAAAGGAGATTCGTTTTTCTGCTTCTCGACCTCTTTCTTCCCAAAAAAAGTTTCATTACCAGCCAACAATTCTTCAGTGTCAGTCCCGGATAAAATTCCATAAGGTGTTTCTGTTCCGATTTCACCATTGAACCTTTTCTTATCAAACCTCCACTTGTGTCCCAGATCTAAAAATTTCCTATGATTCATGTAGCCCATTTTTTTTACCATGTTTCGAGTAATTTGAAGAAGTCTCGAAATGGCATACAGGCCAAGCTAAATAACCCTTTATGCACTAGCTGGATAACATTGCATAGCCCAAAAGCCGTTGATCGTCCATAACACGCTTGCACGTAATGTGGAATTATCACCAGTGAAGGCATCATAAGTTTGTATGCCAAGATTCCATAATTCTTTTAATTCCGCGATAAGAGCTTGCATGTAGAAATCAATATAATTGTTAGGAGACTATGGACCAGGGATAAGGGTTGAAAGTATCAAATATTTTGTCTTTATGCATAACCAAGGTGGAAGGTTACAATTTACCAATATGATTGGCCATGTGCTGTGTTGTGTAGTCATTGTACGAAAATGACTGAATCCATCAGATGCTTCTCCTAACCTGATATTTCTGTTTTCAAATGAAAAATGAGGATAATTGTCATCCATCGTCTTCCAAACCACGCCATCAGCTGGATGTAGAAGTTTGCCATCATTTTTTTATCTAACTACATGCCATAACATAAGTTCTACGTACTCATTGGACATGAACTTCCTTTGCAGCCTTGGTTTTAGTGGAAAATAACGCTTCACTTTTGCTGGTACTTTATGAATCCGCTTCTCCGGGTCATTGTCAATAGCCATTTTCTTTTCCGGTATAACCCACCTTGAAAAACCACAAGTTTTGTAGCTATTTTCCTTTTCATTTTCTGCCCAATATAGCATGCAGTCATTTGGACATGCATGTATTCTTTGGTAATCAAGGCCTAAATCTTTAATGATATTTTAGTAGCATTAAAAGATAAAGGGATGTAGGCTTGTGGAAAAGCTTCTTTTATCAACTCTAATAAATCGCTGAATGCAAACTCGGTGATTCTATATAGGCATTTGAAAGAATAAAGCCTGATAATGAAACTTAATTACGAAAATCTAGTGCACCCGAGATATAATGGTTGCTTTCCCTCCTCAACACGGTGATGAAATTTTCTAACATCAACATCTAGTCCATTTGATCCATCTGAAGATCCACATTCATTGTTCTGCATATTTCCACAGGTATGTTGCAACATCTCATCAAGATTATCTCCAAAATTTATTCCTGCTTCACAATTCATATCGTTATCACTCGTTTCATAATTTAAACAAGAAACCTCACAAATCCATTTCACGTATAATTCAAATGGTCCATTCCAAATCATATGGTCGTAGACTACCTCTTGATGATGCCACTTGCGATTATGACACTTTTTGAAAGGGCGTGTAATTTCATCACCTACCCCGAATCTAGAAAAAGTATTTCAAATAAAAAGTTTCAATAACTGATGTATTCTCCACTGAATTTGGGATGTTCTGCCCATAGATTTTCCTTGTCGTTCATCACTAATTAACAAACAAATAACATAAACAAATATCATTTAGCCATGACTATAAGGACAAAGACAAACACAATAATAAAATCAGGAATATGATTACACCTGAACGCATAAGTAAATCAGTAAATTAGGAAACGCAACAATAAATCAGAAAAAATTGAAATATACATTGATGCTAACTTAAGCAACAAATTAAATCGAAGCCCTAACTGAAATTTGGAACCCAAATGAACCCCAATTGAAGACCTAATTGAAACACCGAAGCCCTAATTGAACTTAAACTCGAACTTGCCCTAAACGAAAACCAATTAAACCCTAATCGAACCTGAGAGTGATTGTTTGAGAGGTTGAGCGGCAGAGGGTTTTTTTTTTTTGAGACCGAGTGTTTGAGATGTTGAGAAGCAGAGGTTTTTTTTTTAGAGTGAGTGTTTGACAGGTTGTGTGAATATTTTGTTAAGTGTTTTGCTGAATTGTTATTATTTCCCATCTTAAACATTATTTCTCTGGATTGCTAACCTGGACCATCGGATGGTGTTGATGCAGATTGATAATTTTATTCACCCAGCTACTGCAATACATGGTGATATCAACGCTAACACATTGAAGCGTGCATTGCAGTAGACAAAAAACAACATAGATATGGAAACATTGTAGCTAGTAACACCATGGATTTTCGTTGCATTAGGTCATCTATGGCATAGTGGAAGATTGAAGGAAGTATGTTGCTTATTGAATCAAGAGATATGAAATAATTTCAATGATTCAACAAGTGACTTGAATTTTTGAGAGATTTTAGAATGCAGAGAGTATGGAGATGTAAATCAGAAATTAGAATAGAATAAGTGAGAATCAGTGATTTGGAATTGAAGATAATGGTGTTTATATAATAGTAGAGGAGCAACAACCTGTCACGAATAATTATTTCAAAAAGATATGGTCATTTCTATTCAGGAATGAATAAAAATCTATTCGTGAAAGGAGGTGACTCATGTAAAAAGTTGTTGTTTCGAAATCAGTCAACTGGTCTACATTTCACCAGTCAATTGGTTGATTATATAAAAACATATATATATATATATATATATATATATATATATGAATAGAAGCTAGTCCTTACTAGGTTTTGGTCTACTGACCGGTCGACTGGTCTGGTTTTCACCAGTCAACTGGTTAGTAAAAACCAGTCCAGTATTGGCCTTTTCTATTCATACATACATACATACGTACATACATACATACATACATACATACATATATATATATATATATATATATATATATATATATATATATATATATATATAGAGAGAGAGAGAGAAAGCCATGAATTTGTGTCATACCATGAGGATAGATTTTAACATCTTCACTTGGGTCTTCATTTCCATGTTGTCATGAATCTAAAATATCACGGTCAACATTCTCCCCCTTTTTTGATTGATGACAATATCTAGCATTCTGTTGAAATATTGAATTGCTCCCCTTGAAGTATGCTTGTATATATATTTAGCTTCCCCTGAATTTCTGCACCAATTTGTTTGTTCATAATATAACATATACTTATCATTCGATTTCCTGTAATAAAATGTCAGCATGTAACATACAGGGATAGTAAATTATCATAAATTGATAAGATATTCTCCCCTTTTATCATCGATAAAAAAGAATTAATGCCATGATAAAAGATACTAATGGATATAACGGGAAAAAAACAAGCATGTTTTAGATAAACATAGATTTCATTCAACAAGCAAATATTTTCAACATAACTAACAAAAGATAACCATTTAGTACAAGGCTTTTGAAGTTCCATAAACAAAACATACTTAGAAAGAAAACCGAGATTATCTAAGACAAATCCCATGTAAGTTCAAGTCTAGAAAAGTAGCAAAGCAAAATTATTATAAAACAAACTATTATAGAATAATCAAGCAAACTAGAATATATCGGATTTCGTGCTCTCCGAAGATGTCCAATTGAGATTGGCCTTTTTCCTGGAACCGTTGCTTGGCTAGAGGATGCAATAGTGCATGAAATTGTTGTCCACATAGATCCTAAGAACTTACTTAATTTCCCACAGTTTTTGTCCATCTTTTTATCCTTTCTGTTAAGCCATGCTTCCAAAAGAAATTGATTGCGAGCAAGAAAATCAATTGCTTGCCTAGAGGATTGTGAAGCTTCTGTTAGAAGAACATCTTACGAATTTTCATGAGTGGAACTCGAAGATGGTTTAGTTGTATCTCTTTTCTTCCAATCTTCTAACTCAAAATTCGTCGGACCGGCGGTGGCATCTTCTTCATTTTTAAGTTCTTACTATCAAGGATTTTCACTTCATACTTGATAGAATTTGGTTCTAGTATTTTTGCATCTATGAAAACCTACATAAGGCATTCTCCATAGTAGAAATAAGTAGGAGGTCCATGTGTGGAAGCTAGTATGTGATCTAATATATTTTGCATCCAATTTACCTTTGTATCACTATAAACTGCATAAAGAGCCCAGAAAGTTTCTGCATAAACAAGATCAAAGGTTTCAGAACGAGGTAATATGGTATGAGTAAGAGCATGATGGAGAGGTCTTGCACTAGATCTTAGTCCTTTTGCTCGTGATCGATCGGAGTCATCATCAATAAAGAGATGACTAACTTCATCTCTAACACCAAATTGGCATTCCACTTCCATCAATGATATGCCATCCGTTGGGGAATTCAAGATATGCCCTAGTCTATCAATGGAAATGAAAATTGGTTCCCCGCAAACTAAGCTCCAAGCACAATTCTCCGGATTATTAGGGGTTTGATGATCCAAGTTTAGATTAGTTAAGAAGAGTTTATCATAGTAGCATTTAATCTATGATTGTTTTGAGATAAATCCATTAATGATTCGAGTCCACCTTTTTGAGCCAATCTTTGAAGTCTATATAATTCAAAATCAGAGAATTTGACAAATACTCCTTCAAAGATCTTTACTTTTTCAAGAACTCTCCGTCTTTTCCTTGCTACATCATTCCTTAGCCATTTCTTAATGGATGGATCTATTTGTTTCTTTTCCCTAGATGATGATCCACTTTCTCTTTGTCTTTTTGGAGGAGCCATTCGATTGGAAGATGTAAAAGTGGAAAAACAAAAAAAAACTGAACTTAGGGTTTTTAGAAGTAATAGATAGGTTGTAGAAATGTAGAGAAAAGAGGTATTGGAAGTTATATGGGTTGAAATATATGGAGCAGTTTTTGTTCTCCGAAGTGCTTACCAATCGATTGGTATGCAGTCCACCAGTCGGCTGGTGGTAAGAAAAATTGTTTTCCAGTTTTTCTTTTGAGTCTGTTTTATATATACATTTATATATTATAAGTAATATGTTTTAGGAATAAAACTTGTTAAAATTTTCGAGCTTTAAGTCTTTATAATATCAATTAACAAAGTATTCAATTCAACATGAAGACTTTTCTAATCATTGAACAAGAAAAAAACATATCCTTTTTCTTCTTGCATTCTCGATCAATGCAAGATTTATTTACAAAAAACTCAACTGAAAGAGGAAAATAATTATGGTCAATGCATTATTATTCTTCCGAAGATGTTGATTTCCTTGGAGTTTTCGAACCGGCTCCTTCGTTTTCTTTATAATTTTTTCCCACGAATTTGGACTATGCTTTGAGTCCGTTGTAATTCTTTTCCATAGACTCTAAGAAGTGGACAACTTTTTTGGTGTTTCCGAAGTTGAAGAAAGTGGGTGATGTCTCGGTTCAAGAACAATGGATCTCTCGCAAACTCGGAGTGCGATTGTTTCAAGAAAACTCAAACGACTTGAAGTTTGTTGTTGTTCAAAACAAATTTCACATTGTAACTTCATTTATTCATGCTGGTTGTAACAACCCGGAAATTCTGAACCAATTTAATTTTTTTTTTTTTGCAAAGCAAGCGGGGTTGAATGGCCCCCGCCATATTTATTGAATATAAAAATTACAGGAAGCGACAAAAATCAGCAATTACATTTAATGATATAACATACCAATAAATGTTTAGGAGAAGAACTCCATTAACAAAACAACCTATTGTTCTGCTCCATCCACAAAATATAAAGCGTTTTCTTCAATATCTTCAAAAGTAGGCATCCGCTAATAGTTTTCCATCTTGTACTCTGAAAATAATAAACCACTCCTCACTAGGGTCCCGCCTTGGGTTATAAAGACCATAGTTTAAAAGAACGTGCTTCCACACATATCTAGTGTAGTTACATTCAAAGTACAAATGGCGAACAGTTTCGATGAATGAGAGCAAAACAATCAAGCGTCGTTATCTATCTTACCTTTCTATCTCAAGTTGTGTCTAGTGCGAATACCATTCATTAAAATTCGCCACATCAGAATGTTTTCTTTTGGAAGAGAATTTGACATCCACACACGCAAAAAATTTAAATTTTTATTTCAACTATTTTAATAGATTTTGAATATTTAAAATGATTTATTTTAAATAATAATGACTAAAAATTTATTTAAATCAAAATTTGAAAGTATAATTTATTTTAATTATAAAACGAGCTTGAAATGGCGCGGGAGTTTGAAAATTCGATTTTAAACTTTAAATGAATGTACAGAATTCAAAATGAACCGGATTTCAGTGAAACCAAAAACATTTGAATCTGTTTAATTATATCTTTTTATGGGATGTGAAAATTTGAGATTTCATAATATAAATTGGATATATAAAGCCCTTAAAAATAGCCATTTTGCAAAAACCCTTCGTTTTCGATGAAACCACTTTTGTTGGATCCAGAATGTCAAATTATTGTTAAATTCCAATTTTCATAATTTTTGTAATTAATATATGAGCATGGTGAATTTAAACGTGTATGGTAAATTCTGTTTGAATTTAATTGATTGGGAAAAGGTCATTTTTCAAATGGCCTCCAAATTCGACGAAATTAGTTTTATCAGGACTGTATTGTCAAAACAAAGCTAAATATATTTTTTGTAATTTTTGGTCGTAGTATGTGGCTTCGGTAAATTAAAATGTGCGTTCAAATTCAATACATATTGATTTATATTTTAGTTTTGATAGAAACTGATTGAAACATTCGAATTGATTTACGGGACATATCCCATTGTGTTCGGAATGGGGGTATTTGGCTAGGAGCGACAGTCGTTGGGTACAGTTTGGGGTTCTAATGAAAAAGTAACTTTTTGGAATTAAATGTGTGTGTGTGTATATATATATATATTTGGTCAACCCTCCCTCACTCTCTCACCATCGTTCAAAATAGAAAGGAAAAAACACAAAACCGAACCCGCCGCCTCCCCTTCCAGCCGCCGCCCGTCGCACCGCGCCTCCCCAACCTCCGGCCGCCGCCTCTTCACCACCTCTGGCTGCCTCTCCCTTCCTCTCTCCTTCTAAAACCCCAAACCGCGAAACTGTAACGGCCAGGAAAATTCGACTCTTGAATTTTCAATAATAGTACATAATCCTGTATCCCTTGCCAAAAATCCAAATATCGAACCCCAACTATTAATAGAAGAAATTAGAAGGTGTAAAAGAAAGAAAGAAATGTTAGAATAGAAGAAAGAAGAACACACATCAGAATCTCACAGCGGAACGAATAAATATAATACATCAACTACCTTTATAAAGGAAACTGTATGTATACATACCAATCATCAGAGTACATTATATATCAGACACAGCGGAAATAACTTTGAATAACTAACGGTGAAGCCTCCTACTTCCAGCTCCTGGAACTCCAAGAGGAACCTGTCCTGTAAATATACTCGGTCAGACCCGAGCACATTTGATTTAAAACAAAATTCACCGGGTCAGTCTGGAATACTTTCAGTGATAAATTCATAACACGACAACTTGTTTAACTTTGGAAATCCTTTTGAAATAAAAGGATAATAGTAAGACCAGTTCACACATAAACACGGACGGTTTTTACCTTACTATAACCCAAACCATTTTTGAAATCAATATCTTGTCTGATATTATGATAGTGTCTATCAAAACAACAAATAAATAACAAATCAGCAGAACGCTTGCATCTCACGCTCTACATATATAGTATACAATCAAAAACCGCGGGCGCTTATTGGAAATTGGATTCCGACTATGACAAGGTATGGGACCACCTGCCGATAGTGTATCTCTAGAGGCGAATACACTGGGTTCAACAAGAACGTCTTGCAACCTGGCCCACACATGACCGACCACTCATTTTGCTTGAGTGTATCGAATATATATCACCAACGGTTGGGCTCAAACCACCGTTTCCCGAAAAGGGTCAAAATCGATAGATTAAAGAAGCAAAAGGAATTTCTCTAGATAGGTGATTATACACCCTAATAGGAGCGACCCACATAGCCATGTTGCCTGCCCGATTTTTTTCATTTCCCGGTTGATGAGGCTTGAGGCTAGGATTTTCTTCCTTTTTAGATCAGCATCACTTTGAATGCCACATCGTCAGATCCGTCGAATCACTGATTAACGTCCTCAACAATACATTATGTGTTAGCTAAAGAAGTTTCCTTCTCCGCTTTCACTCTTGGTACGGTTGAAGAAATCAATATACGTGATCATCTGGAAATACTTTGTCAGACACTCGTCCATACAAGTTATCCAAGAACAGGATGAACCGAAGACATTCTCCTACCGCATCCTATATAGGAATCACCCCAAGGATCAGTAGCGAGAAGTCCTTGCAACCCGTAGATTTCAACCATGTCAGAACCCCAGTATATCTCTGCGTCGACTCAGAGATTATAAGTGGTTCTTCCATTTATGACGATATACGGTCTTCAATGCTCCATCTTCATCGCCTGCCAATTAGTCGTGAATGTACAGTTGATTCGAAGTGGTTTTAAGTCTAGTTCCCATCCCGGTTTCTTCGAAACAACTCGTCAAAAAGTCGAATAGAATAATTGATTTGATAGTCGGTTGTTTAACCATCAAACCTTAACAGTGCTGTTAAGTAGATTGGCAGCTCAGGTCATTTATAACAAAACACTTCATTAAACTATTTCATTGATTTCATAATCTTATCTCGACAAAACTTTTCTGATTCATTATTTTGAAAATATTAATCAATCCTTGCTTTCGAATAACTTGTTTACTTTTATTTCCCTTGTTCGAAAATATTTTTTTATTTCTCAAAACTTCTTTATTTCTCCTTATCCTGAAAACATCGTTTTAAATTATCGAACCATTTTCTATATTTCTTATCTTTGAAAATATCTCTATAGTTTTAAAACCACTTTCCATTTCTACTTATGGTTTTACAAATCATTCCCTTTCATTTAAAACCCTACTTTACACATTAATGTCCACTCCTTAACTAAGTGACTACCTCGACAAAATCTTGTTTGCCATTTGAATCTAATATGGTATTATAACCCACTCCTTCCATTGGAAATTTTCTTTGAATCTCTTTACTTAATATATTAAGTAAATATACCAACTCCATTAAAACCCCTTTTTATTCTTATTATAACTATAATCATTTACTTAAATAAAACCTTATTGGGATTCAAACACTAGCTTACCTCTTCCGTTTACACACTTTGTTTATAATCATGGATTATAAATCCCTTTTATAACCTTTTATTGAAATCAAAACATATTTCCATTTGATCACACATAATTTATCCTTTAAACATAATCGCTTCAGTTATCACTATCAAAAATTGACAATTTACTTAAACATTAACCACTCTAAAGGTAGTTAATTCCCTTATTTATTAGAATTAAAGAATAATTAATCATTTAAAAGATTTTTAAAATTATAATTAACCTTATTAACAAAAATTAACTTGACAATTACCAAAAATATAGTTAATCAAAGATTAACTAATTTAAAACAGCCTTCGTTAAGCTTTAACGAATATTCGAAAATTATCGATTTGATTAATTAAAATCATATCAACTAAATTGTTAACTTTAGTTAAAACAGTCGCTTTTGTCGACCGTCAACATCAGTTAACCATTAACTGATATTCACTCACCGTTTCCCCTTTTTAAATTAATTACAAATTTAATTAATTTAAAAATATCATTTAATTGTTTCATAAAAACAATTATCCTATTTTACCAATCCGTATACAAATTTCTATCTTCCAGATCATTAATGACATTATAACTTATTAAATAAAACCTTTAAACAAATTCTTTGATAAAACATGATTATAAATATAAATATATTTATAATTTTCTATTTAAATAACTCGTATAATCAACTTCAAATTTCATTAAATAAATTTATAACAAAAATCTTCGTCAGTTCGCCTAGCGGCAAACGACGCCATAACCGATGGATTTTACACCATCACTGCCAATCACTTAATCGAAACTGTCGATTCATTAAAAATCCCATCAACGATCACATCCATTCAACAATCAACATTCAACAGGTTTTGATGTCAATTTGGGGTTTGATCAGTTCATGTGTAAACAATATAAAATAAACAATACACATGATATTTTGAGGAATCCGGTCGGATCCCTCCAACCTGTCCTTCCCTGTACCACAGTTTATTATAACATTTCATGATAGAATATAATTTTAAATAAACTAATGACCATAATATAATTATCAGCAACCATTAAATCAACCATAAGCAACCAAGGTAATCAATCAACCAATATATATGATATTTTAACTTATATGGATTCATCACCTCATAGCAGTCCATAAAAGTGTGAGAATTAACTCACCCTTGATTTTCAGTCGATGGTTTCAGCGTCCTTTTCGTATAATTTTAAACTGCATTTAAAATTACAAAGAATTCCAACTGCTTCAGTTTCTGACCGGACCAGTCTGTACACGTAGTGCTCGTCGCCACGATCCCAACGGATCCTGTTTCGCGTAAATCCGTTAACGTATGAATGAGATATCGAGTTTTAAAGTTTATATAGATTTAACGAAAATAAATTAACTAATTAATTAGTGATTAAACTAAGTAACTACCTTAATTATGCTAATCATTGTGCCATGTCAGCATCCCCTTAGTCCATCACGTGTTTTCCAGTTTGCTCATCCAAGAAACCCGATGTTTCTTCCTCTTGCCAAACCCGATGACCAGAAACTCCTACCACCGTCATTGGCCACCACCGGAGGCCGCCGTATCCCCACCACCGGAGGCCGCCGTATCCCCACCATCGGAACCGCCTCTCCGCCAGACCCCCTTGCCGGAAGTGACGTCACCCAGCTCCGCTCCGTCTGCCCAGAAAACCCGCTCGACTATTCTCCGTTTAACCCTAAAAATCCGACGCCTCCGACCATCTTGACCTAGCGGACCACCATGAATCGAACCACAACCTTCCCTCTGTCGATTACCTTCAGGCGCCACACCCTCCCATTGACCAAAGCTACCGGAAATGGCCCAAATCCGATCATGGCTTCAATTAAAATGCCCAAATCGCCAACTCCGCTCATCCCCAATTTACGATCACCTCAGCCCGTTTCAACACCTCCGACCCAAAGCAAAAACGAAGCCCTCTCTTCTCTTAACAACTTCCCCTTTGGTCCTTCATCAATCGCCAACCCAAACACCACCAAAAAGCTCAAAAACGAAAATCAGATCTCACGGTTATTCGCGATTTCCGGCCACCACACTCGACGATACCTCCCCAACTTTTTACTAGATCTTCCCCTCCTCCCGATCTACAACTTTCCTTCGGAACCCTATAGCAAAATCCTCACGGATCGGAAGATATAAATGATTTTGTAATTAGGGGATTTTTCGCAAAATGTATGGACGGATTTTATGTTTAGCTGGAATTTTCTGATGTGGGAGGGTTTATATAGGTGGATTTTATTATATTTTAACTTGACGTAATGACCGACAACGACCGAGGATTTTTATTTCGTATCTATCGCTATTTCTGAGTGTTGTTATTGGTTACTGCGGTTACATACAAGCCCCGTTCGAGATGCGAATGCACGGAATAATATAATTTGACGATACGGTCCTAACGAATCTTGTTTCGTCGAATTCCGAGTCCGTTTGCTCAAACGGCGCTCGTTCACGTCCAATTTGGTCGTTTTTATTTGCATTTTATTTTGCCACGCTCACAAAATAACCCCGATTGACGTGCAGATTGAAATCTAGCAATAGTTTGTTGTTGCGGTCTCAATAAAATTTGTTTCGTTGAAAACGAAGGTCGTTTGAATAAAGTCCCTTTTATAACTGCACAATTCAAATAAAATAAACCAATTTTAAAATACCTCAATATAATATTAATAAAATATTGAAATTGGCCATATGCGACCAGAATTCCATGTATTACCAAAATAAAATATCTTGGGTTGAATTCCAAGCCAAATCGATATTCAAAATATTTAAAAACCTTTATTTATATATAATAAATCGATATAATATATAAAGGAATTCCACAGCGCCCTTTTCAAAATTTGATTTGGACATAAAATAAAATCTACGCTATGAAAACTCAATTTTTCTCTGCTATTAGAAAGATATTGTCCAACCGGTCCGAACGTTTCTTGTTTCGAGAAAATCCGACTCATATTGGGTCCTGTACAGCCGATTGAAGTTCAAAACTCTAATTTACGAACTGCCGCGCCATTGCAGCTTGTTATATAATTAAATTATAAATTATACGTTCAACGGTTGTTAAATAAACGATACCGTCGATATATTTTTAATATAGACAATATTAACCCTTTATATTTTCCAATTCACATTATACGGCGAATTCAATTTTTTTTCAATATTTTGAAATTAAAATATTATTATATTATTTATTAAATAAAATATTCAAAATTATTAAATTTAATTATTTAAATTCAAATCAACATTTAAAACAATAAAATAAATTTAAATAATTGGTGAGAAGGACGTTGCAGAAACCCTTGCCAAAAACCACCTCTAGCCAACATACGACCGCCGTCAGCCAACCGAGCCACCCCCCGACCATCAGCACCCCATGCGCCATGTAACACCCCACCTCCGCCAGGGTGGCTCTTGCAAGCACTCTGACTTTGGAGGGGCGTTTGAATCAGGTAAACATGCATAATGATATATCAAGGCAGAACAAGAACATATGTATATATGTAAACAGAGTAAATAACATAGATAAAACAGCGGAAGATTTCAAACCCTTTCAAAACAAGTCTGGTACAACATAATGTCAACTTTCCAAATACACAAGTCTAGATAAAAACAACATTACTGAAAAACTGAAATACATAAGTACTATCCCCAAAATAAGTGATAACCATAGCTAGCTTCATGTCAAGACCGTACATGAGCTAAAATCCCACAAGCAAGCGATCAGAAATCCAAGCTAAGCTCCAATATTCCCTCCCTGAGAACCTGGGGGGGGGGGGGGGAACGGAAGAAAAGAGGCGAAAGAAAAACAGGTCAGTCAAAAAGACTGAGTAAGCCCTACTACAATCAATGTAAACTGATAAAGTTAACTGGCATGATGAAAGCTGGGATTAACATAAGGATAACAACATACTAGCATGATGATTAACTAACAAGGTAGATAAAGGTGTCATCGCATAATCAGGATTAAGGTTTTGCACCACAGGTGTACTAGCAAGCTAACATTACTTGAATAAACCAGTATTGATCCCTTGGCCCAAGCTTTGGCCCAATAACATGAAGTGACCCTAATACGAGGTCCAATAACATGAAATGACCCTAATACAAGGTCCAACCAAACGGTCTAGTCGATCGGCCCCCTATAAGCCTAACTCGTCACGTGTTGGTGTCAATGCGGCCCAAACATAATTGTAGTCAGACTGTGCCGGGTCTCCCGTCGGGTGTGTCAAGCCCTAGGGTGTCAACCCCTGGACACCATAAACATAAGTGCACAGTCTCGATCTACTGGTACCCGTGCATGTTTTCCCCGGCTTCGGACTATGTGCACGACCATAGTCCGCCCGGAACTACACCGGCGTACCACTCTGCCGTCGCTTTTGGTCACTTACCTCCAGTCCAGTAATCGTTCCCCCTCCCTAGCCTAGTCCCTAGGGCCTTAATGATGCAAACTTGGGATTACTGCTGGAGTGGACCCCCATTGCTAGGATTTTTCTAGTGGGTTAAGTACGGTTTAACCCTCTTGCTAATCATGGATTAACTTGGTTAAGTGTAACGATGAGTTCACGACTTAACCCTGATTAATCTACCAAGCCCAAATTGGTTAAGTATTAAGTGGACCATGACTTAACCCTAATCATGAGGCATTAATTAATTTAATGCGCCTTAACCTCTCACATTAGACTTTGTTGCGGTTACTAGTTAAGCCGGTCGGTTCCGGGTGGCTTTACACTACAACTTGGTCTAACCTCGGGTTCAAGGTACAACATGACCAACTTCTCACATTGGGTTCTATTGTTTGTAGCAACTAGTTAAGCCGTCGGTTCCGGGTAGGTTTGCGCTACAAACTCAACCCAACCTCGAGTTGGTCACACTTATATTTTCTAAGTGTCATGTCCATCATGTTTCCAAAACATGTTACAAGTTTTCAAGCATTTGGGTAGACCTAACTTAATAGGTAAATTCCCAAAGGGTAGACCTAAGTTAATAGGTAAATTCCCAAGCTTATGTTTTTATGTCTTTTAAGTTTACCCAACCCCAAACGCAATCCCATCGCTTACATATCGCAATAGCGCATAAAGGATAGAAAGAGGGAACTTGGCATAATCATAACATAAAGGTGTTGAAGCCACAAGTTTAACATGGTGGCATATGAAATGTACATATGTTCATATACTTGCATATTACATTTTAGGCTTCTAAAGCATGCATAAAACCAAACTTAGCATATTGGTGATACATGGTGATAAATGACATGTAGAAATGGCCATAAGTTCGCATTTAGCCTCACATGCAAGTTATCATAAGAGATATGATAACTTACATGTTGCCAAAATGCAACCTTTAGCATAAAGCTTGAAGCTTTAAGCTCATAAACCCAAGATAAGCTTGCATAACATGATAACATGAACAAGAGGAGCAACCCAAACTTGCATAACATAACTTGCATATCATATGACAAACTTGCATATCAAACTTGCATAACATAACATGATAAACTTGCATATCATAACATGGCAAACTTGCATACATAACATGATAGACTTGCATAACACATCATAGTAAGCTTGCATATCATAATGATCAAACACAACTTGCATCATTCATTAACTTTAGAGTTTAAATATGAAAGTAGAAAAGGGCTTACAATGCTTATGAAGGCACAAAAAATATGACAAAGCCCTTATGCAATCAAATAGACCCAAAATGCAAGCTCTAATAGAAAAACCCTTGAGCCAAAATGATCAAAACTCTTTCTTTATGATGCAAATATAGAAACTTGACTTAAATGCAAGCTAATGGTGCTCATACAAGCTTGAAAACACTTGTATGCATGGAAAATCTCTCATAGAAATGACTTAGGAAATTTGTGAAGAGAGTGGAGGCCATGAGAGGAATGATTTTGCCATAGTTTAGTTGTATGAATGAATAATGATGATTTAGGGTTAGGTTAGGGGCTTATTTATAGAGATTAGGATTAGTTCTAGCCTTAGGATTAAACCCTAGTTCTAATCTCAGCCCTCAAAACCGAATCTGGCCCCCATACTCAACACAACCCCAAAATGGTGCACCTGGCAAAACTGCCCGGCTGGACCAAGTCGACAGCCAAGTCGACAGGGCTGTCGACTTGGGTACAACCAAGTCGACAGCCAAGTCGACAGGGCTGTCGACTTGGGTACAACCAAGTCGACTCCCAAGTCGACAGGGCTGTCGACTTGGGTGCTCTGGCGGGAATTTTCCCGCCTGGCCCAATCTTACCCTAATTTCCAAATTCAAACTTGAATTTGAAATCTGTTTTTACTTTGAAATTTTCTGAAAACTTCGTTGGGCCTTAATCAGGTCATACAGACTCCGATTTTCGAAAACTCGGACTCTATTTCACATATTTTTCCGAGACGAACGCAATGGCATAGCCCGTTTCCCTTGATTCAGATTTATAAATTAAATTCTGCCTCGATTTATGTTATAACAGGTTATTGAAAATACGGGTTGTTACACGCCACCTCCCCCATCCTCCACCACTGACCAGCGGGCCCCCTCTACTAAAAAAATTAATTTTTTGTAATTTTCGGTTGTGCGTTTAACCCCTGACCTTCTTTAGCCAATAACTCCCCAACCGAGCCCATATGGCCAAAACTCCACAGTGCCAAAATCGAAGAACACCATTTTCTCTTCGATTGACTATATGGAAGCCATATTTTGGATTGTGGAGTTGTTCAGAAAACGCATCCAAAGTTAGTAGTCCGATTTATGTCTTTTCGCAAATTCTGGCGAATTATAGCATTTTCGGGAAAAAATCCATTAGGCGAAAGTTGTCCAGAATGGTGCGCTTAAGCAAAAAAAAAGATGGAATGAAGATTGGAGCTCATTTACAAATTCTGGGATCAAAACAACAATTCAGAACGTCGTAAAAGCATGCCGGAGTGGATCCCAATGTGAGAACTCTTTCTCACTCAAACTATTTTACAGTTAAATATATCCTAGGTTGCAGATGGGGCTTGGTAGCTCCTAACACTATTTATTTGTACAAACCATGATTGTTTGTTTGTTTGGATTGTATTATAGGAAAATTGACTGTATTGTGGTTGATTTATTGTGATGGATTGATTATTGTGTATGGCGTGAGCCAGTATCAAGAGAGGGATAATGTTAGACATTATTGCGGTATTAATATCACGTTGTTATAATGCCGAAATTTTCTGAAATAAACTATATAAAATATTCACGTGTTGAATAAAATGTTTGAACAATAAATATATTATTTTTATTGAATGTATAAAACTATATAAAATTGTCAAGTGTTGAAATAAATATTTATCATTAAAAATATATTTTTTAACGTATATACGAACGACATAAAATTCTCCTAAAATGAAAATAAATATTCATTTACAAATCAGACGATTTGTTTATGTACACCCATTTAATTGACATTGATTAGGACAATAAATTTACACATCGCCCAACTGCACAAATAATATTCAGTATTTGTTAGTTGAAACCCCACACGGGTATTGGGATGATATTTGACGCACACTAATCCCAATTGTTTAGTTGTATGTCAATTGATTGGTTGACAAACTGTTGTAAGCGTTAATTATTTATATTTAATGCATATGAAGTTGTGTAATGCACTCTGAATGATGGATGATTGTTTATCATTGATGTTGTGTATATGTGATGTATGAAATCCATATAACTAACATTATATGGTAATTGGTTGGGTCTGATTCCAATTCAGGAATAACGAATATTTTAAAATAATATTCATTAAAGGATTAAAATGTTAATTTGATGTTCGATTTTGGATGGAAACAAAAATATTGAAATGTGTGAAGCCGTGTTGATTAGATGTGCGCCATTTTAACGCGAATGATATTTATATCAGTTTTATTTATTTTTATAATGAATATCGAAAAAGGAAATGATTTCAAAAAATGATATTTTGAAAATATTATCATTTAAATATTATAATGATAAGGAGTACTCAATTTTGATTTAAAATTAAAATGAAAGTGGGAATCGACTTTAAAACGAATTTATAATATACATTTTGAACGAAATATATATTGTATATATATATATATATTATATATGTGTATATATATATATATTAATGGTTCGAATAGAACGCGCCACGCTGCGACCGTTCACGAATTTCAACCATTGACTTCGAATTGACATTATAGGAGATCTGACCGTCAGATTCTTCTAAAACTGAAACCTTTAGGTTTGTATCGGAAAGTGATTTCCAATGAATATAAGAGATTTAAAATCTAACGGTTGGATTTGGAATTATGTCCAAATCAAATTTGGAAAAGGTCGCTATGGATGCAGTTCGGTGGCCGTTATTGGAAACCGATTGTAAGGGCCTTAATAAAATTATTAAAAATATGAAAAAGTTATGTAAAATCGTAATAAATGATTTGGAAAGATTTTAGATGAAGAGTTTCATATTTGGAAAGATAAAAATATATTTTTATCGAAATGAACTAATTAGTAACTAGAATAATAATCCAATTATTTTTAGAAATAAATAAATTGGTTTTGAAAATAGTTTTAAAATAACTAAAATTTTCCAATGAATAATTTGGAATGGATTTGGAATGGAATAATCTTTGGAATATTTCATTATTGTATTCCGTGATTATATGGGTATTCTTGAGGAATTTGGAAGATACAGATATCGTTATTCCCAATACGATATCCATTGGTTTCAGAATTTGATATTGAATATAAGCCGATATAATTTCTATTTAGAGCCTTGTATTTAATATTAAATTGGATTTTGGGTTTGCCATGAATGGTGTCCTAAATAACACTGTTCTTAAACCCCATGTGAAAAGAATAAATCTTTTAATTAAGATTATTAGAGTTTCCGGTTATATTTAGTAATTGGAATAAAATGGAATGTGAATTGGGTTTATTATGAACTGTGTTTTTAACGACATTCATTCTTTAACCCGATTAACAGTGAGATGTGATTTGAAATATATATAAATCTTTTATTAAGATTTAACGTAAATTTTCCAAAGTAAAGTTTTCCAATTTAATATACTAAATTGCAATTGAATGGAATTCTATTTAGTGATAATCGAAGTGAGCTTCTGTGGAGGAAGACTGTTACTATATATGGAATTTAAAAGGCTTAGCCGTTATTTCATTTATATTATTAATCAGATACAGAAATTTATATCGATTATATATATTGATCTGTTTTCCGTGAATATTCCATAATTAATGGAATGTGATTTTGGGTTTATTGTGAACTGTGTTTTAAATGACATTGGTTCGTTAACCCAGTTAAAGATAGGATTACATGTCTAACATTGTATTTCGAACCGTATTGTTGATCTCTACTAAATATATATCTGTTTGGTGGCGGAGAATTTATTCTCTTGCTTAACACCCTTCTCTGAGACGTATGAGCTTAGAGGTTATATATTGGTAGAAATCTGTAAAGACCCGTAACTTCCCCGTGAAGGAAAGAGCGGATACTTTGAGAACAACACACATCAGAACACAAACAGAAGAACATTTCATTGTATATTACAACAATTCCATCAGAATATAAGAATATACAGAGTATAAACAAATAATATACATTTGATAAATATCAGAGGTTACAATACATTACATAGCAGTGGAAAAATAATACAATACACAACTGAAAGTAATACACGGATACAGAGCTTTCTGAGTATCGTTCCAGCTGTAAACGAGGATCCTGTGAATATAAATCTACAAAACCAAAACCACTAGCTGCCCATGTCAAAATAAGGGCACCCAGAGTTTAGGTTGAAACAATAAACTCCAGGTCAGTCATGGGACTGGTGTGAGAACTAAAACAGTTATTAATCTATACTTTAAAGTTGGGTAAATCAAGGGGCCACACCGTATAACACGGAACGGGTTTCCTCCCAAGAATACCAGTGCATAAAACAACAACGCAATGCTAAATAAAGAACGATGAAGCTATTATAAGACCCAGGTCCCATCACACAATGCAACGCAAGATGGACCTAGTGTATAAAACAACTTCAAATCATAAGTATCAATCATAAACGGCATAAGTGCCTCATCCCACTATGTCGCCATACTTGGCTCTACAATCAAAACCGCAAAGTCATGTATTAGAAGTTGGATTTCCATCTGTGAACCAAGGCAAGGGATCGTCCTTACCGAATTCGAGACGCTCTAGCCCGCCCCTCAAGTCGGAGCTCGAGTGACCTTTGGATCGTCAGGGCCGGTCCACCGATGTGGATTATTATGCCTGAACACTACGTTTCCCCGCCCTATGGGGCGTAAATGAGCCAACAAATGACTCCATCGGCTCCACATAGTCACTGATATATCCGAGGCGCCTCTCAACAGCAACAACCACATAAGTCAAACTCGTCAGGGCGTGTAAAACCACTGACGCCACTTCTAGCTAGAATGAAACGCATGCCCTCCCTGAGGTCCTTCTCCCTTTTCTGGTTTACAACCGGGGTGTGAAGCTCGCGAATCAACGCTACACAAAGCTGTGCCACACAGGCTGTGCTTTGATCATCAACCACAAGACTCTGCTTTTCAACAAAAGCCTTGATCATTTGCATCTTCGCATGCCACACAGGCAAACCACTCCATGCAACCAATTTCCATCAATCACACAGAATGATATCCAATATCAGACACATAGTCCATTTACAAGTCCGTTTTGGCTCTGAACGAAACCGGAGACACCTTCCTCGCATATCCATCTATCTCCAAGTACGTCTGGATGATCACCAACTGATTCTCTCCTCTTGGGTGTACGGCCCAATCAAGATAATCAATAATCACCCAAACAACGTGAAGACCTCCGGTCTTCAACCACCGTCTTCACCTTCGACTTATCGTCGTATCAGTTATTCAGAATGGGATAAACCCGGTCTTTCTGAATAACTCGCGTATGTAATAAACAAGTGTTACACAAACACAACATACGCCTCATTCCAATTCATCAGTCACTAACCGTAAATTAGTAAGGGAACAATTCCCCGAATATTAACCCCGAAGGCCGAAACCAACATCAGATCAATATCCAGGAAACCATTCATCTTAACTAATCTTCAGCTAGTTGCTAAATTTCACATTCTTAGGGATAGGTTCCCATTAATTTTATCAAAGATAAATTCCTTAAATTTATTCTTTAATCTCCTTTTGAATATCAATTCAAACCAAATATTGGTTTATCCAAACTAGCCGGGATTAACGAACCTTACCGAAGTAATCATTTGTTTTAATTTCCCAATCCTAACCTATTCATCCCATGAAGTAAAACTGGTAATACTTCATATCTAACACCACGGTGTTATCGGTAAATTCAATTACCATTTCACGTTCAAATCTAATTAAAGATTTAACTATCGCCTGGAGCAAAACTGGTGATACTCCACTCTCGATCTTTTCAATCTAATTAAAGATTCATTGAAACTCCACTTAGTTTTAATCTTTAACTGGGTTAAAGAACCGATGTCAATTAAAACACAATTCACGATAAACCCCAAAATCACATCACATTTCAATCAGTCCCTAACCGTAAAATAGCAAGTGAGCAATTCCCTAAGTATTAACCCCGAAGGCCGAAAGCAACATCAGATCAATACCCAAGAAACCATTCAACTTAACTAATCTCCAGTTAGTTTCAGATTTTCTTAACTCCGTTAGGTCTAAGAACATTATTATTGAAGATACCGTTCACGACAACCCAAAATCACATTCCATTAATTATCGGGTTAAAGAACAAGTGTTGTTTAAAACATCGTTCACGATAAACCCAAAAATCAATTCAAATTCAAATTCAATTCCAATTAAAAACCATTTAATTGGTACACTTCATTAAATCTAAATAAAAGATTTAATCTTTTTCTCAACTGGGTTTAAGGACAGTGTTAATGAAGACACCATTCACGACAAACCCAAATCACATTTGATATTAAATACAAGGCTCTGAATAGAAAATATATCGGCTTATATTCAATATCAAATTCTACGACCAACAAATATCATATTGGAAATAACGATATTAATATATCTTTCAAATTCCCATAACAATATCTGTTTCATCACGAAATCCAACATCGAAATATTCCAAAGACAATTTCGATTCAAATCCATTCCAATCCAATTATTGAAACTTCTGGTTACTTTTAAAACCCTTTAAAATCCAATTTATTTATTTAAAAATAAATAAATTATTATTCTAGTTCAAAACTAGTTCATTTCGATAAAAATCTATTTTTATCTTTTCAAATATGGAAAGTTTCATCCCAATCTTCCCAAATCATTTCTTATGATTTTACACAAATTATCACTATTTTTAATAATTTTATCAAGGCCCGTACAGTCGATTTCCATCAATGGCCATCGAACTGCACTTACAGCGACCTTTTCCAAATTTGATTTGGACATAATTCCAAATCCATCCGTTAGATTTCAAATCTCTAATATTCGTTAGAAATCTCTTTTCGATACGAACCCAACGGTTCCGGTTTCAGGAGAATTCGACGGTCGGATTTCCCGTAATATCCACTCGAAGTCAATGGTCGAAATTCGCGAACTGCAGCGGCGCGGCGCGTTCTATTCAGGCCATTATATATATATATATAATATATATATTATATATATTTTGTTGATTTCCTTTTAAAACGTATTTTATAAATCATTTTAAAATTCATTTTCAAAACGATTTCAACTTCATATTCAATTTCTAATCACAATTGAATATTCCACATCATCGATATAAAATGATAATATTTTCAAAACGTTAAATTTTGAAATCACTTTCTTTTCTATATTCATTGTTAAAATGAATAAAATCGATATAAATATCGTTCACGTCAAAATGGCGTCAATCTAATTAACACGGCTTCTATTCAACACATGAATGTTTATTCTATTCAACACATGAATTTATTTTCAATTCAACACATGAATTTATTTTCAATTCAACATATGAATTTATTTTCTATTCAACACATGAATTTATTTTTCTATATTGGAATGAGGCCCAATCAATTACCATATAGTGTTAATTATATGGATTTTCTATAACACATGTATATAATAGCAACGATAAATAATCAACCATCATCCAGGGTGCACCACACAACTGCATAAGCATTAAATATGAATAATTAACGCTTACATAGTCTGTCAATCCATCAATTGACATACAGCTAAACAATCCGGATTAGTGTACGTCAAATCTCATCCCAATACCCGTGTGGGGTTTCAAATCAACAAACATAGATTTTTATTTGTGCAGTTGGGCGATGTGTAAAATTTATCGTCTCAATCAATATCAGTCAAATCAGTGTATATAAACAAATCATCTGATTTGTTTATAAATATTTATTTTATATACATGTTAAAAATTATATTTTTAACTATTAAATATTTTCCGCTATAAAATATTTTATTTCATTTCACATCACACAATCAATTTCACAACACAGCAATCAAACAAACAAGTCATCCATGGTCTGTTTACGACGGTTGTCGGGTGCTGCTAAGCACCGTCTGCATCCTAGTATATATTTCAACTAGAAAATAAATTAAAAGTGAGGAGTTCTCACATTGGGATCCACTCCGTCAGTTTTTATCTGAATTTCCGAACTGTCTGGATTTGAAATTTCCTGAAATTCTGATTTGCTTCAAATCGGACGAGGTCAGTTTTGTTGTGAAGCCCTCGTTGAGACGATTCCAATGGATCAGAATTTATCGAAATCCGCCCCTCGTATGAAGAAGTTATAAAGGTTTATACGTTAATTACTTTTCGAAATAATTAAAATAAAATCAATTAAATTAAACCCCCCTAATAACCTTCTTCTTCCCCTTTCATTTACTGGCCGCGGTTTCCACTTCAGGTTTCAAAACTAGGGTTTGGAATTGCTCCGCCAAGACTGGCTTTGCCGATGATCGGGGACCGCCACGTGGAGCGGCTTGGAGGGCGCCACCATCGGCTAGGAGGAGGGCGAACTCGGTGGGCCCCTCCCTCCTCTAACTGCGTGCGACGGTAGCTCTTTTGAGCTGAGAATCCGAGCTGCATGCTTAACGAGGAAGGGTCAAACGGGTATGGATGGGTAGATCTCTTCTTCCCCTTCGATTTGCTTCAAGAATTTCTAAATTTCATTGAACGGTTTGAGAGGAATTAGAGGAAGAAGTTTCGAACGGTCTTGGTCGGTTTAGCGACTGATTCAGATCGAACGAAATTCCCGGTCGTTACAAAATCAATGGTACGGTGTAGATTGTAGATGTAGCATGTTCGTGTTTCCAAAGTTAAATAATTATTAAATAATGATTGTTGGAAGAATAAAACTAAGTGGAGTTTTAATAAATCTTTAATTAGATTGAAATGTGAAGGCGATGATTTAATTTTCAAATTTGGGAAATGATCGAGAATGGAGTATCACTAGTTTTACTCCAGCCGATAATTAAATCTTTGATTAGATTTGAACGGGAAATGGTAATTAATTTTACCGATAACACCGTGGTGTTAGATATGGAGTATTACTAGTTTTGCTCCATGGGATGAATAGGTTGGGATTGAGAAATATAATAAATGATTACTTCGGTAAGGTTCGTTAATCCCGACTAGTTTGGAAAACCGTAATTTGGTTTAAATTGTGAAAAAAAAATTTGAATAATAGAATACTCTTGATTGGAATGAGGCGTATGTTGTTTTTTTAGCACTTGATTATAAGATACGTGAATTATTCGGAAAGCCGGGTTTATACCCATTCTGAATAATTGATTCGACGATAAGTCGATGATGAAGATGGTGGTTGAAGACCCCAGATCTTCACAACATTTCGATGATTACTGATGTATTGATTGGGTTGTACACCCAGGACGAGGTAATAAGTGGTGATTGTCCAGACGTACTTGGAGATCGACCGGATATGCGAGGACCACTCTCCTGTATTGGACATATGGGACGAGGACAAAGGTGCCTCCGGTTTCATTCAGACCCAGAACGGACTTGTAAATAGATGTATGTATGACATTGGATTTCATTCTTTGTTGATTGATTTCTATTAAATATATGTCTGTTTGGTGGTGGAGAATTTATTCTCTTGCTTAACACCCTTCTCTAAGACATACGAGCTTTGAGGTTATATATCGATAGACAACAGTCGTATGGCGTGAATTATTAGTGTGGCGTGCTGAGATGCAAATGATCAAGGCTTTTGTTGAAAAGAAGAGTCTTGTGGTAGATGGTCAAAATACGGCTTTAATTAGCATAGCTTTATGTATAGCGTTAATTCGCGGGCCTCACACTTCGTCATGAGTCAAAAACGGGATAAGGGAACGCAGGGAGTGCATGACATTTCTTTCTAGCTAGAAGTGGTGTCATGGTATGGAGCCCAGACATTTTTACTTATGTGGATGATGGAATGAGGTGCCTCGGATATTGAGTCCCTAGTGGCTCAGAGATAGGTCCTATAGGACCTGGAAACGTGTGCTCAGGAATAACCAATCTACTAAAGTAAGTGTGGACCGACCCTGCAGGATCCAGGGCTCGCCAACATTCGAGCCCTAAGGCATTTGCTAGAGTGTCTCGAATCTGTAAGGAGACCATCCCTTGCCTTGACTCATTATGGAAATCAAATTTCCAATACGACTTTTTTCGGTTTTAGTTGTAGAACTAGTATGGCGACATGATATATGGTACCCATGCTGTTTATGATTGATACATTTATATTTGAAATTGTTTCGACACTATGCACTTATAGTAATATCAAAATGATTTGTTTTGAACATACCAAGCATGTTTGGCTATTATAAGGGAAAACTCTATCCTCCGGCTTGCGTTGCATTATGTGATGGGACCTGAGTCTTATAATAGCTTCATTTCTCCAAAAAGCATTGTGTTATTTTGTTTCTAAACTGAGATTCATGTGGAGTAAACCCGTTCCGTGTTATACGGCATGGTCTCATGATTTCCCAACTTTTAAATTAAAGAATTAATAAGTGTTTTAGTTCTCACACCTGTCCCATGACTGACTCGGATTTTATTGTTTCTACCTAAACTCTGGGTGCCCATATTTTCCACATGGGCAGTCAGTAGTTTTGGTTTTGCAGATTTCTTTTCACAGGATCCTAGATTACAACAGGAGCTATATTCAGGAAGCTTTATATCCGTGTATTTCATTCAGTTGTGCTAGTTGATGTATTTCCGCTACACATTTTATTTATGTATTATATTTTCCGTTGCTATGTAATTTTAAATCTCTGATATTGCATTTCCCAATGTGTAATAATTATTCATCCTCTTGAATATTCTTATACTCTGATGTAAATTGTTGTAATAACAATGAAATCTTCTATTGTTCAGTAATCTAATGCGTCGTGTTCTCAAAGCAATCCGGGCTTTTTGATAGGGGAAGTTTCGGTCGTTTCATTGGTAGTGGTGCATTTAATCTATCTTTTATTTTGTTGATGGAGATATAGAAAGCTATCTTTTCTTCTTACCGTCAGGAGTATATCCGGTATGGATTCTTGTCATCACGATGTTGGCTCTTCATTTGGTGTAGGAGAAGTTATGATATCGATGGAAACTAAGGACGTTTTTTCGGAAGATTTAGTGGGGGTGGACGGAGAGGATTTTGATGAGCTTGACTTTTTCGACATGTTTGCAATAATCTTTTTGTTAACCAAAGATTGAAAACTATTGATTTTGAAAATTAAGAATGGCTTCTCTGAGTATATATAGAAAAGTAAGAAACTAAATATAGTAGTAAAAATGAGTGGCAGAAACTCTTATGTCCACTAATTAAAAAACATAATTAGTTAACCAATAATAGTAAAAGAAACTATAAAAGGTTTCATCCATGAACAACAATAAGTAATATAACTAACTACCAAAACAACTAATGTATTTTATTTTAGCTGTAGTCAAAAAATGTATGAAAACATACCTTTTAAAAATAATATTCAAGTAATCGTATATGACATTTATAATCAATAGAAAAATAAAGTGTGAACTCATATTTTTATTGTAAGTATTTTATAGCCACAAACCGAATGTGAATTTGATATATATAGGTTCAAGATATATGAAAAGACAATATATATATGATATAGCAAAAAAAATAGTTTTAGAAAGGAACTTACGGTCATAAAATAATTAAATGCTTCTTTAGTGACTTCTTTTTATACATTATCTCCTCACAAAATTATCAATCACAGACACAAATTATATTGAGTGGTACCTCCAAAGAATGTAAAATATATTGGTACCCACTTCCTCCGTTAGGGTCCTAAGGGTTAAATCTTAGGAAACCAGACCTAAGAGGGTTCAGAAACTCTTTTGAAAATATAATTAATATTATTGTGAACTGTATCTAAAAATTATTTGATATACTTATTCCTAATTAACACATTGTTTGTTTTTGGTACCCAAATACAAAGATTTTTAGATGTTTTTTCTTTATACCATGATTTTTCTTTATTCTAGTAGAAATAAACTCAGTACTCTTATTAGTACTAACATCTTTGTTGTAATCTTTCTTAGTATTGGTTTTTTGAATAAATCTAATCCTTTTATACTATAAGAAGGTTGATAATTTTTTAAAATTCTAGATAGATTTTCCCTAGCTTTATTAAAGTCATTCACTTTTTTAGAAATGTCATCTAATCTTAATTTAAGACTAGAATTATCTAACTCAATAATTTTAACTTTTGAATTTAAATCATGATTTTTTGAAATAAGTAAATCATTCTTTTCTTTCTGAGTCTCACTTTCCTAACTCAATAAAGAAATTTGAGAATTTGCATTGGATAAAGATTCTTGTAAATTTCTATTTTCATCCTCTAGAATCTCCTTTTCATCTTTTAATAAATCCCTTTAAAATTACGCTTTCTTTCTATCTTCATTTGCATGTTTATATTTTTTTAAATTATTCCTAAACTCTAGAATTTCCGTATTAATTTCTATTAATTCTTCATAAGTAAAATCACTGACCTCGATATCTTTTGCCATAAAGCACACATTTGCTTGTTCATTGTCACTATCGCTGTCACTTTCAGAAGATGATGAATCAGAATTATCCCAAGTGACTGAGAAAGCTCGCCTTTTTTATTTCTCTTTTTTGCTGCAATTCTTCTAAAGTCTGGATAGTTCTTTTGATAGTGTCCGGTTTTGTGATAGTTGAAACAATCCACCAAAGCTGGGTCAAGTTCTTTTGTAGTATTTCTTTTTGCATTCTTATGTTGGCTCTTCTTATATTTCAAAAACTTCCTGAATTTTTGGCTACGAAGGCAATGTCTTCTTCGTTCGAGTCTGACTCATCTTTTTCAGCATGAAATGATAATTTTTTCTTGTCTTGAGTATGAGCCTTCTTTGCCTACAAATTTACTTCATACGACATGAGATTACCAATTAACTCTTCGGGTTTCATGGCTGAAAGATCATTAGCCTCTTTGATAGCTAAAACCTTTCTTTCCCATTCATCCGTCAAAGAGTTTAATATTTTTGAAATAATATCAAAATCGAAATATTTTTATCCTAAGCTTAATAGAGAATGATAAATATTTTGAAAACATGAGTACTTGTTGTTAGACCAAAAAGTGGTTCTAACACCCAAATTGATTAAAAGCAAATGAAATAAGATAAAAATAAAAATGAACACACAGGATTTATAGTGGTTCGGCAAAGAAATGCCTACGTCCACTTGTCTCTCACTATATTTACTGATTTAGTTGCAAGTACAATGAAATATTCACTTGATTCCTCTCACAACTCACTTATAATCACTCAATTATAGAAAACAAATAATGAAAGAAGATTTGGATTTTTGGGGATTGCTGGAAATCGGGTTATGAAGGTGGTTGAACTCTCCAAGTGCTAGAAAAAAGATCATTTTCTTTGTCTTCAGACGGGGTATTTATAGGTGTGAATTAGCTCAGAACCCGATCCGGATCAAAGCCACGTGTCATCCATCCCATCAGCCTCGGGTTCGGATACATTTCTATGTTGACAACACATCAGAGTAATGGACGTTGTAGGCAGGAACTGGTCATAGCCGATCCAGATATCCAGGCGCTTATGTAGGGGAATGATATGGAAAATGGGTTCGGGTCGGAAGGACATGTACAAGGGGTTCAGATCGGGATATCCGATCCGACCCGGATTGACTTGGAAGCAATTCTCTCTTCTCTTTATTCTGCTCCGTTCCGGTCCGACCTATCTCTGTAGCAATTGAGTGGCTTTCCGATCCGACTGGAAGTAGATTCCCCTCCGACCCGAATAGCTGTGCTTCTTTAACTCCAGGAGTATTAGTTCACCGATCCGAACAGCAGAATTTACCCTATCTGAACCGCTATCCTGCTCCGATCCGACCCGCTTCAGAGTTTTTCAAGTTCTTCAATATTTCATATCTTGACTTTGTGTTGCCCAGTTCACAAAGTGGGCTAACATTTTGCCCCCTCAAAGGATGCTTCTGTTGGAGACGGAGCATGCTTTGATGTTGCCCGAATATTGGTTCTTGAATCTGAATAGTCAGAAAGTCACTTCTGTTCGTTTGTAGAGATGCATTGCTTCATAAAACCATGTCTTTTGTTGCTTATATATAGGTCGTAGAATTTGCGAACAACGTTCTTTGTTTTTGAGTCAAATCCAGAAGTTCTTCTCGACATACAATGTTTCTCTCAGGTATACTCTTCTTTTATTTGAATTCTATTTGATTCAGATGCCGAGTCAACACGTGAATCCTACTTCGGTTCGGAGTGCGACCTGGGTGCCTCTTCTTCCTGTTTGCTTTGTACTGCGTCAATGGGCCAGAAGGTGTGGGCTGTTGGGCTCGTACTCCGGACCGAGCGGAAAAATAGGAGGGGAATACGAGTAGCCACCTCCCTCCTGTATATATCCTCTGCCCCCATCTCCTTCTTTCTTTCTTCTTCTTTTATTTTCGCTTTTCTTCCAGGAATTACTCCAAAGGAAAAACGAAAACCCTAACTTCCCAAAAAGAAAATCAAAACTCCTTTTCGCGTCCTTAAATCAATTGTATTGGTAGGTCATAACTTTAATTAAGCTTCTCTTTAACTGATTTCAGTTGTAATTTGCGGTTTAATATGAATGATTTGAGCATATTTACGATTCAATCTCAATGACACGGCCATCCCCTCCTCTACCACCGTCGCTGATATCTCTGCTACCACCTCGAAGTGTTGATAGGTTGAAGAAGGCGTACGCTTGCTCCTAATTGGAGCTGTTGATATGGGATTGGGTTCGGAGGTGATTGAGGAAGAAGAAGAAGATGAAAAACATGAGAAATCGGTTCGGGCGAGGAAACATGGAAGATGGAGGAGGAGAGCAAAGTTTTATCTTTCCGGTTCGGGTCGGAAGAGTGAAAATGGAAAACAAGGGATAGCCTATCGGATCGGATCGGAGGGTGAAAACAGATAAATAGGGGGCGTCGGTATTCAAACTCATCCGATCTGTTCCTATTACATGTCTCCGAGCCGATCCGGTTGAACATAACCTTTCATCCAGTGCACAACTTTTCTTTAGTCCGATCCTATGATGCCTGCCCGAACCGAACCGAGAACCACTCAATCTAAAGCACAAAATTTTGTCCAACTATTTAAAACAATGCTAGATATTACTTCCAACTTCATGAACAGTTAGGATAGTGCCTTGCGGACATAAATGAACATTAAGAACTACTCTGACCATCACTTTCTCTTCAAAGTTTCGCCTTACATTGTTGCATCTTTACTTTGCATTTCTCACATTCACTGCACATATTTTAGTTCACGCACATGCACAGGGGGGTACGGGCTAATTTACTCTAATTCGTGCTATTGCTTCTTCAATAGTTCTATGACCATGAGACCCAGACGCTCTTCCAGACTAGCTGAGAGGAAAGAAGCCCCGAAAACCTCTAACAAAATCACTCTCGAGTACATATCTTCTCCGTCAGATCCAGAATGGGACAATGAGGGTCCAGACTACGGGGTTGGAAATCGAGAAAGCAACGAGGTGTCTTCAGAGAATGAAGTTTCTCTGGGTTTTGAGGAGGAAGGAGGGATTGGCGACACTCGAGCCCCCGATGAATTTGAATCGACCGTTATATTGGAATCACCTCCAGATTCCGTTGAATCAACAATCGACAACGATCGACTTGTCCGAATTTGCTTAAAGTACGGGATAATGAAAAGAGACACTCTAGTGCCTTCAAGCTCTGACCGTCCCCACAACCCTCCAGAAGGATATATGGCGGTCACTCGATTGATGTGCATGGTCGGCGCTATTCCTCCATTCTCTCCCTTCATCGTTGACTTTTTAAGACAAGTGCGGATTGCCCCTATGCAGCTGCAACCCAATTCGTATGCCTACTTGCACACATTGTACATAGCATATCGTGAAATCTTAGGCATAGAGCTCACGTTCGATGACGTTCACTTCTTCTATAATTTCAAGCATCGGACTCGAGAGACTCCATCTTTCTGCTACTTTGAGTCAGTTCCAAAAAGGAAGATAATCTCAGCACCATTCAGCAGTAAAGCTGGAGATTCTAGATTAGAATGGTTCTACGTGAAGCGACAGCCTGGATGCGCCAGGAGGTGGACAAAATCAAGTAAAGCACTGATTTTCTAAATCCGGGCTCCATACACTTGAATCATCACCTTAACTTGTTTTCCTTTTCGTTTGCAGTCGACAATCCCAAACAGATATCAGATCAGGTGTTCTTTGACCGGATGCACCAACTTCTTAATGGCGATCAGAAATTCTTGACTATCGACGAAGTCCTTAAAGACGAATACCTTCACTTTCATGGGCTGTTATCCGTTTTTCGTAGCATCGATCATGGGACGGCTCCGTACGTATACATCCCTCCAGTGGAGGTAGTCCCAGAGACAGGAGAAGGCTCAGGAGTTCCTACAGTGCCTCTTCAAACTTCACCTTCTCCATCTTCTACACAAGATGACGAATTGGCTAATCTGGCCGCAAAGCATCGTGAAGGATATACTGCCCCCGAGGAGGCTACTTCTATGGAAAAGTCAACATCCTCCCAAGAGTCGCCACTTAATGCTTCCGAGGAGAATATCCCTAGTACTGATGACCAAATATTTCAGGGTTTGGGGGATCTCCCCTTACCTGAAACTATATACACTTCAGAGGATATCAGGAAGGATCCTTTAGTCTTCACCTCTTCTGAAGAGACTACTCCCGCTAAGGCCAAAGAGCCTGCCCGTACTAGTCTAGCTTCAGACTCGGGTTGGTTGGGGGGAAACACACCACTTAGGATACACTTTATACAACGGCATTAGCATTCATTGCACCTCTTTCTCCGTGAATCCATTAATTCTAAATTTCATTTGTTTTATCGTGCAGGTACGATGTCTCGATCCTACTATGATATCAGGAAGCTTCACTGCAGCATGTCCAATCCACCTCAGGATATCGAGTATGATCGCCGGGATGATCGTGGTAGGGAGGAGAGAAGGCCTTATGATCCCTATCGTTCTCGACCCTCACGTTCTCGCTCACCTGTTCGGCCGGAACAAGAGAAATACAAAGGTTACCAAAGCCGCAGGGAAGAGGACAGACCACAATCTAAAGACTCCACTTCTTCCCATGAAAAGCGCAGTAGAGAGAGAACTCCTCCGAAAGAAACCGGGTCTCGGAGTAAGCACAAGGTCCCTGCTACTAAACGACCTAGGACAGACAAAGAAACTACCAAATCCTCCTCACACAGGGACACCGAATTGACAATCCCCGCTCCTCCCCCACTAGATGCGGAAACTGCAGTAAAGTGGGCATATTTGGAGGAGCAATTTCCCGAACACTACTTCGAGACTTTGACTTTTTTACCTGCCCTTGAACCTGTTTCTTCTAAATGGGCAGATGAGGCCAAAGCAAAGATAGATGCGGTGGAAAAATAGTATACTGAGATGTTTAAATATTCACGCAATCTTTCTAGAATCATCCGCAATCTAATCACGAATACTGATTCAATGCAAAAGACCGCGGAGGAGGATGTCAAGGCCTTAAAAGCTCTAGGAAAAGATTTGGAGGACACTCAAGCTCAGCTAGCTGTCGCTCAAAGGGACGCTTCTAACTTCAAGCAACAATTTGAGGACATGCAAAAACGTTATCATGACTTGCTTGAATCTCACACTCAAGAGCGTTCTGAGTTAAAAAAGCAAGCTGATGAGGCTAAGTCAGAAGCTGCTAAGACACGCCTTGCTTATGCTGACCTCGAGCGGAAAAATGCCGAGTTAGCGAAGAGGAGTGCTGAACTAGAAAATAAGAATGCAGACTTGGCTTCAAGGCTGTTGGAGGCAGAGAATAGAGCTGCCCTGGCTGAGGGCAATGTAGAGTGTGCTATCAAATCTGCGGAGGAAGCCCGCAAACAATTGTCAGAGGCGGAGGCTGATATTCAGGGTTTCGGCGAACTAATGATTGAATTCTTCGCACATATTATCCGTCGCCGAAACATTTCTTGGATCGAGGACTATCCATCCACTCTAGTTCAAGTATGGAATCAGATCATCGAGTGGGAAAAAGCGGAACTTAAGGTTGATTCCATTGATGAAGATAAGCTAATGGAGAAATACTTGAGGGATGATGAGCCGGAGCGCCTAGCTGAAGGGCGCCGCCTCATTGCTGAGGCCATGGAAGAAGAGAGACGGAAGTCTAAGCAGAAAACTGTTCTCGAAGCTGGTTCCTCTTCTTCTGCCCCTGCGACTTCTGAAGTAGAGGGGTATGATCCTGAAAATCCGGGAATTCCCCGAACAACTCTGCTATCCCCTATTCCTGAAACAACATCAGAGGTAGTAGTCACCCCTGCCGAGAAGTCTTCGGAAGGTATCCCTACCTTTTCTCCTCAATTTGTCAAGGCTATTTCTACCTTTCGCCACGTGATTGAGCAATCGATGAAAAACCCATTGTTTTCGCCTGAGTTGATAACTGTTGCTTCTCATTCTGTAGGTGTTGAGCCATCCGAAAAGACAGATGTGACTCAGGGAGCCACCGCCGTGACAAAGCCCGCAGAAAAGGCCAAAAGAGGGGAGGACAAGGCTGCTTCTATAGACTTAGGAGAAGGAAGTGAGCCGACTAAGGCCGCCACTCCCCAGGATGAAGAAATGATAGCAGCTTTAAGGGATGACGGCGGTGACGGGGGTCAGGAAGAGGAACCAGAAGTTGCAATAGTCGGGGAGTCAAAAAGTGCTGATAACGTTACTTTGGCTGCAATGAAAGTTGATCAAGACAAACGCTTGCAATTAAAAGCCGAAGAACTAGACCCTGAAGCCCTCAAGCCCCTCGCAGTTGTGGATGCGGGATTAAGGTTAGTTGTTAAGCTCTCAACTAGATCTATTACAGAGGAACTCGCTAAAAAATCTTCTCTTCATTTCAGCGCTCCGCCCTCCGGGAAGAAGTCTACTGGCTCCAGCACCGTATCTTCAAGAAAAAAGAAGTCAAAACGAATCTTGACAGAGGCTGAGAAAGAAGCAAAGGATGCGGAGAAAGCCGCCAAGAAGTCCAAGGCTCACTCGAAATCTAAATAGTGGATTGCCTTGTGTCGTTTTAGCATTTGGTGAACCAACAATTGCTGCTACAAGAGCGGCTCTTGCACCTTCTTTTTTAGCTTCTCTCCTGTACAAATTCATTCATTCGTAAATAAATAAAAAATAATTCATTTTATGCAATGTCTGTTTGTCAGTAGTTCTGCACTTATGTAAAAATGCATGTCTTACTATAGTTATGAAATGAAGTTACGGAGGGAGGAAATATGCGTAAACATATATGCCCCCAGTCAATTCTCACAAATTATTTAATGCTTAATCAAACAATCTGAATGCTCCCGATTTTCTGACGGGATAGCATTTCCTGTGTCGTCAGTGCCTGTCGTTTTTTCTGGCATTTCTTTTATACTCTCTCTCTCTCTGGAGAGTTAGAGTTCAAACTTAGCAATCTATTCATTCCCCGGTCTCTCAGCGGGGAAGAATTTCTTTCTCAGCGCTCAGTCGGAGACGCTTTTATACTCTCTCTCTCTCTAGAGAGTTAGAGTTAGGGGAAGAATTTCTTTTTCAGCGCTCAGTCGGAGACGCTTTTATACTCTCTCTCTCTCTGGAGAGTTAGAGTTAAGAATGTCGTTTTCTCATTCTTTTATGTCTTGTCGCACAAGTAGTCGCTGTGCTTTTTCTTATGTTTAAACTGTCTTTAACCTTTTCAGGTTTTGAATCATCCTGTATTCCATAATCACAACAGAATAATTAATGAATGTATATATGTAATGCATAAAAGTAAATAACACACAATATTTTTATAGTGGTTCGGCTAAGTCGTAGCCTACATCCACTTTATAGTCCTTCATTCATATCGTCAGATTTTCCCAAGGCAAGTCATGCCTTATTACAGAGTTCATAAGAAAATTAACAAAAAGTACAGCATTTCTAATCCAAATATCGCATTAAGTGTTGGGCATTCCATGCTCTAGGGACTTCTTCGCCATCTACGGTCGTTAACTTGAAGGTTCCTTTTTCAAGTTTCCGTTGGATGACAAAGGGTCCTTCCCATTTTGGACCGAGGTGAGGAAGGGATGGAAAGACTCTCTTTAGCACCAAATCTCCTGGTTCAAAAATCCTGAGGCGAACTTTTTTGTCGTAATAGCGTGCCATCTGACGTCGATGTCTTGTTGCACGCAAATCTGCTTCGTCCCTTTTTTCTTCGACTTCATCAAGAGACTCAAGTAAGAGCGCCCGATTCGTCATCGGGTCATAATATGTCACCCTGTGGGAAGGAACTTCCAGTTCAACTGGAATTACTGCTTCTGAGCCAAAGGAGAGAGAGAAAGGGGTATGACCGGTGGCCGTCTTAAATGTTGTTTGATATGCCCACAAAGCTAGGGGCAATTCGTCAACCCATTTTGCCTTTGCACGCTCTAACCGTTTCTTGAGAATGGAATTTATTACTTTGTTTATTGCCTCTACTTGCCCGTTCGACTGCGGATAGGCAACTGCAGTATATCGCTTGTCAATCTTATACTTCTGGCAGAAATTTCTGAATTCAGTACTATCAAATTGGGTTCCGTTGTCAGTTATAATCGTCCTTGGGATCCCAAATCGGCATATAATATTTCTGACCACGAAACTTATCACCTTTCTTGCCGTGATCTTGGTCAAGGGCTCAGCTTCCACCCACTTCGTAAAATAGTCCACGGCCACTATTGCATATTTCGCTCCTCCTTTAGCAATCGGTAGAACTCCAATGATATCAATTCCCCATGTGGCAATTGGTCAAGGACTCACCATTGATTTAAGTTGGGTCGACGGTGCTCTGGGGATTTTGGCGAATCTCTGGCACTTATCGCAGTGTCGTGAATAATCAGCTGCATCTTTGTTAATTGTGGGCCAGAAGTATCCGTATCGCAATATCTTTTTTGCTAAAGTCTGACCTCCTGTATGATCTCCACACTCACCTTCGTGTACTTCTCTTAGTACACGCTTGATGTCGTCGTGTGCTATACATCGTAACAGGGGCATAGAAAATCCTTGCCTATAAAGAGTATCATCTTGTATGACATATCTGGTAGCCTTGCGAACTATAGCTCTTCTTTCACTCTTCTTTGACGGGAGTGTTCCATCCTTAAGGAAGTTCTTAATCGGGGTCATCCACGACTCCTTCTCCGGTTCCGCTTCAAAAGCGAACTCAACTTCCATTGACTAAAAGCTTGGCGATTCCAACGTTTCAATTGGAATTATTTCAGTCTCTTCTGGATTGTCGGAACTAGCCAGCTTTGCCAGCCTATCCGCCTTCTGGTTTTCAGCTCTTGAGATATGTGTTATGTTGTACCGCTCCAAGCTACTCAATAGCTGTCTCACTTTCCTGAGGTAGGCGATGAGTCGAGGTCCCCGAGCCACAAATTCCTCTCGCACTTGGCAAACAACGATTTTAGAGTCACAGAATATGTCTAACATTTTTACTCCGAGGTCTTTGACAAGCTTCAGCCCGGCAATCAGGGCTTCATATTCAGAGTCATTGTTAGTCGCCGAAAATTCTAATCGTAGAGCATAATATAACGACCGTCCTTCGGGGGTGTCTAAGACGATTCCAGCTCCGGACTTTCGATCGTTCTTGGCTCCATCTGTGTATAGTTTCCACGGATCTATCTTTAACTCATCCTCGGATCTAACCACTTTGTCATCGATTACTTCCTCCTCTGGGATGGTGAATTCCGCAATAAAGTCTGCCAGAGCTTGCCCCCTGATCGACTTTCGTGGTTGAAAATTCAAATCAAACTGACTTAATTCTATATTCCATTTGATCAACCTTCCCGATGCTTCGGGTCTCTGCAACACCTGCCTCAAAGGCTGGTCGGTGTATATGGTTATTGGATGAGCTTGGAAATAGTGACGAAGTTTTAGGGATGCAATTAGGAGGCTGTAAGCGAGCTTCTCAATCTTTGGGTAATTGCGCTCTGCCGCTGCTAATTTCTTGCTTACATAATACACTGGCCTTTGTACTTTGTCTTCTTCTCGAACCAGGGCTGTGCTAACGGCGTGAGCCGAGACTGCCAAGTAAACAAACAATTCTTCGTGATCTACTGGCTTTGACAAAATCGGCGGTTTCTCTAGCAGTTCCAATAAATTTCGAAAGGCCTCAACACAGCCCGGAGTCCACTCGAAGTTCTTCTTTCCTCTTTTAATCAAATCAAAAAACGGAACGCATTTGTCTGTGGCTTTGGAGATGAATCTACTCAGCGCCGCTACTTTCCCTGCAAGATTTTGGACGTCTTTAATTCTCCTCGGCTCTTCAATATTTCTAATCGCTGCTATCTGGCTAGGATTGATTTCAATTCCTCGGGAGCTCACAATGAAGCCTAGGAACTTTCCCGATGCCACTCCAAATGAGCATTTCAGAGGATTCAATTTCATCCGATATTTTCGCAGGATACCAAATATTTCCGCCAAGTCTTGCGTAAGGCTGGAGGACTGTTTCGATTTGACAAGCATATCATCCACATAAACTTCCATAGTCTTTCCTATTTGATTATAAAACATTCTGTTCACCAAGCGCTGATAAGTGGCTCCAGCGTTTTTCAATCCGAATGGCATTACAACATAACAATACAATCCCAAATTTGTAATGAAGCTCGTATGTTCTTGGTCTGGCACATGCATAGGAATTTGGTTGTACCCAGAGTATGCATCCGTGAAAGAGAGAAGTTCATGACCTGCTGTCGAATCTACAAGCTGGTCAATTCTGGGAAGTGGGAAACTATCTTTAGGGCAGGCTTTGTTCAAATCCGAAAAATCAATACAAGTCCTCCACTTTCCATTCGGCTTCTTTACCAAGACGGGATTCGATATCCAGTCGGGATATGTCGAATCTCGAATAAATCCATTCTGCTTCAACTTCTCCACTTCCTCTTTGAGAGCAGCCGACCTCTCTGGGCTCAGCATGCGTCTCTTTTGCTTCACAGGCGGATGTTTCGGGTTTACATTCAATTTGTGACTTATAATTGATGGCGATATCCCACACATGTCAGCGTGGGTCCAGGCAAACATGTCCAAGTTTGCCTTCAAGAAGTCCGTTAGTTCTTTGGCTCGACGTGGATCCAATTGATAACCAATCTTCAAAACTTTTGTCGGATCAGCTTCATCAATGGGAATTTCCACTGTCGCTTCATTAGGAGTTGCATTCCTAGCCTCTGGTTCCTCGTCTTTTCTGGGATCCAGGTCTTCAGGCGTTCCTTTGGGCAACTCCTTCGGGGTCAATCTCTCTAATTGCTATGCCGAGCCCCCCTTTGAGGGAGACGAGGCATCTTTACTCTCGACGTTAAGTCCTGTCATCAACATCTTTAATTCGGCCATATAGCAGGCCCGTCCGGAAACTTGATCCCCTCTCATTACTCCAGTTCCGGCTTCGGTTGGGAACTTAAGTAATAAACACCAAGGGGCGATACAAACTCTGAATTCAGCAAGGGCAGGCCTCCCCAAAAATGCATTATAAGGCGAATCTACGTCCAATACTACGAACTGAAGCATCCGCACTCTTCTGCGTTCTCCTTGCCCCAAGGTCACGGGCAATTCTATGAATCCCATGGGAGCTGTTGACGCCCCGTTGAAGCCTCTGATCCATCCTTCACATGGCTTCAAATCTTCAGATTCAAGCTTCATCTGATCGAATGACTTTTGAAATAAAATATTGACAGAACTTCCATTGTCTACTAATACCTTATGGACCAAGGCCGGCCCAATAGTGGTAGTTATAACCAACGGATCATCAGTGGGTGATTGGATCCCAGTATTATCTCGGCTGCGGAATACCACGTCGTCAAACATGGTCTTCTGTTGTTTTATGGGGGTGATATCTTCCAAATCATCACCTTCATTCACATCTAGATGCTTGGCAGCATTTACATATTGATCCATTGATCTGAAATTTCGGATTGCCGGGTGAGGTCCGCCCACTATGGAGTTGATAACAATTCCTTTACCTTTCTGCTGCGCTGTAGGCTTGGGAGCAGGTAGAATCTGTTTTGGAGCCTGCTCTCCTTGCCCCCTGTCCCTCGGGGCAACCTTGTATTCATCCAACTTCCCTTCACGCAGCAGCTTCTCAATCACATCCCTCAAATGCCGACATTCATTGGTTGAATGCCCATGAGTTCCATGAAACAAACAAAATTTCCCTGTCGCCATTTCTTTCTCGGTCGAATCACAAGGTGGCGGTCTTTTGTACTGCAACACATCGTACGTATCCAGGTAAATATTTTCCAGGGTGTCGTTCAATGGTGTATAATTCTCGTAGGTCTGGAATCGGGGTCTTTTGTTAGGATCACTTCCCCTATTTCTGTTTCTTCTGTTACCGTTCGGATTACGGTTATTGTTGTTGTTACCCCCGCTTCCAGCATTGTTGTTTCCACCCTTGTTTCCCACATTTACTTCAACCTTGCCAGAACTTTCCCCAGACTGCTTCACGGCGATATTACTCTGCACATTTTCTTTTGAAGCCGTCTCAGACTTTCTCTTTCGGTTTGCCCTGGCCTCCTCTCGCCTTAAATAAATATCGGCTTTTTCATAGAATATCTCTCTTGTGGAGGGTGTCTTCCCAGAAAGGTAATCTCCGAACTCAGATTCAGGATCGACTCCTTCCTTTAATGCCATCAGAATAGTGGGCTCATGCGGGTCACTAACCTCAGTCACAGCTTGGTTAAAACGGTCAAGATATGCCCTCAAAGACTCTCCTGGTGCCTGCTTGATTCTCGATAATTCAATAACACTTTTGGACTTTCGGGCATGGAGTCGGAACTGGTTCATAAAACGCTCGCTCAGTTCCCTGTAATTCGAAATCGAACGAGGAGGAAGTCGGGTAAACCAGAACAGCGCCACATCTTCTAAGTAGATTGGGAATGCTTTGCACTTCACTTCATCAGGGGCAGCAGCAACATTCATGAGCCACGAGTATCGCATCAAATGCTGTCCCGGATCAGTCCTTCCGTTGTACTTATCCATCTGTGGCAAGTTAAAGCGCCGGGGAAATTGGAAGTCGAGGATATCGTCGGTGAAAGGAGTATGGCTTCGCTCAATGCCATAATCTTCATTTGTATAGTTCCGGCTCTCGGACATGATCTGGCGAACCATTGCCCGTACATCAGCATTAGTTAGGGGCCGCTCAGGTTCCCTGGCCCTAGTATCCGAGTTCCTTCCGGGCTCTTGTTCAGGAGATGCCCTTCTTCTTCGAGCTGCTTCTGCTCTATTCCGTTCCCTGCGCTCCCGATCGATCTCAGGAGGAGGGGACTGGAGTCTTTGCCCCCGAGTGGGGTCATTGTTTCCTAGCGCTCGTGCAATATCCTCACGAGATCCCAAAGATCCAAATGTCAGCTGCTCCACATTCTGAGGTCGTTCGAGCGGCCTTCGTTCACGGGGCCGCTCTTCCTCGGAAGATGAAGACTGATCCACTGGTGTGTGACGAACTGGTGATGGAGTTCTCTGTCGACGGAGTTCGCTAATCTCCCTACTCATGAGCCTCATATTCTCCTGCATCATGAGATTAGTGCGCTCGTGGACTTTCATAGCCTCCCTTGTACTTTCAAGCATATCAAGTAGGCGTGAGAAATCTCCTTGAGTAATGGGCGCAGATGGGTTGACCTGATCACTGACCCTGGCGGCTGGAATCGGAGAATTCGTAGGGACTCGAGTAGAGGTTCCAACTTCACTAAGCGTCGGATCGGAGATAGGAGGTCGGGTCGATTCGGAGCTGGGGAGCCTGGTCGGGTCGCTACGTGGCAAGCTGCTCGGGTCGGTTCAGATTGGGGGAATGCACTGCTTCAGAATCTCCTACCCGGATCGGATCGGAGCTTTCCCCCTGTAGACGGCTCGGATTTCCTGCAGTGGTTCTTCCTACTGCTGAACTCTGCCCACGAGACCTTGTTACAACCGCATTTTGCTGATCTTCGCCAGCTCCATTTCCTCGACCAGATTGAACTTCTTTGCCTTTTCCTTTGGCCATGATTCTTTGACAATCACTTCAACAAATATCTAAGAGCGTAGAAACTTAAGGATTAACTTCTTTGAACTCAACGGTCCAAAAAGTAGAATGATAATCCCGGAAAACAAAGAATTCAGATGAATTCTCAGTGAAAGCACCAAAATGTTAGACCAAAAAGTGGTTCTAACACCCAAATTGATTAAAAGCAAATGAAATAAGATAAAAATAAAAATGAACACACAGGATTTATAGTGGTTCGGCGAAGAAATGCCTACGTCCACTTGTCTCTCACTATATTTACTGATTTAGTTGCAAGTACAATGAAATATTCACTTGATTCCTCTCACAACTCACTTATAATCACTCAATTATAGAAAACAAATAATGAAAGAAGATTTGGATTTTTCGGGATTGCTGGAAATCGGGTTATGAAGGTGGTTGAACTCTCCAAGTGCCAGAAAAAAGATCCTTTTCTTTGTCTTTAGAGGGGGTATTTATAGGTGTGAATTAGCTCAGAACCCGATCCGGATCGGAGCCACGTGTCATCCATCCCATCGGCCTCGGGTTCGGATACATTTCTATGTTGACAACACATCAGAGTAATGGACGTTGTAGGAAGGAACTGGTCATAGCCGATCCGGATATCCAGGTGCTTATGCAGGGGAATGATATGGAAAATGGGTTCGGGTCGGAAGGACATGTACAAGGGGTTCGGGTCGGGATATCTGATCCGACCCGGATTGACTTGGAAACAATTCTCTCTTCTCTTTATTCTGCTCTGCTCCGCTCCAACCTATCTCTGTAGCAATTGGGTGGCTTTCCGATCCGATTGGTAGTAGATTCCCCTCCGACCCGAATAGCTGTGCTTCTTTAACTCCAGGAGTATTAGTTCACCGATCCAAACAGCAGAATTTACCCTATCCGAACCGCTATCCTGCTCCGATCCGACCCGCTTCAGAGTTTTTCAAGTTCTTCAATATTTCATATCTTGATTTTGTGTTGCCCAGTTCACAAAGTGGGCTAACACTTGTCATTTATAAATTCATTTTCATTCATTTTGAAAATTTGAAATTGGTTTTTAAGCATGGATATCTTGCTTTGTTTGACCTTGTTAGTTCTTTCATGAGTTATTTTGAGTTTTCGCCAAACTTCATATGCTGTGTTGCACATGCAAATTCGGTTAAACTCGTTTCTATCCAAGGCACAATGAAACATATTCATGGCTCTAGCATTGGCAGTAGCCTCTGCTTTTTCATTTGCAAACCATTCAGTATAAGGTGGAGTGGGTTGTGCATATTCTTTTTCTGTAATATTCCAAACATCAAAATTATTGGCCTGCATATATATTCTCATACGTGTAGCCCAATAACTATAATTCACGCCATTGAAAAAAGGTGGTCTTGTAGTAGATTGACCTTTAGTATATGCAGTATTAGTGCTAGGTATAATGTTATTATCCATATTGTCTATGTATCAAATTATGGTTTTACGGTTAAATGATGGCCTTGCTTTGATACCACGTGAAAAGTCATGTATGACTTTAAGGATCTTTGTATATGGATTTAAGCAGAAATAACTACGATATACTAACTTAGATTAATACAATAGTTATGCAGGTAAAACTTAACTAGATAGAATATCTTACATAAATAAAAGCAGTAAGTAAAGACACCAGGAATTTTATACAGGTTCCTACTTCCCGTCCTACATCCAGTCCCGAAGCTACTATTTGGAATTCGCTAACAACATCCTCTCTTTACCCAGAGGAATATGTCACAATACACCCGAGCTCCAACAAGGATGTCCCCGCCTGAGCACTCACATAGGACTTCACAAATTACAAAAGAGTTTTGACTTCTGAATGTGTTCTCGTATTAACATTGAATAGACAACTATTTTGTACACCCTTCCTATAATCTTATCCTCAAGTATTTGATATGTATGTGAATATTGAATGAAGTATGTTGCTTATTGAATCAAGAGAAATAAAATAATTTCATTGATTCAACAACTAACTTGAATTTTAGAGAGCTTTTAGAATGCGGAGAGTACAGAGATGTAAATCAGAAATTAGAATAGAATACGTGAGAATCGGTGATTTGGATTTGAAGATAATGGTGTTTGTATAATAGTAGAAGACTAGCAACCTTTCACAAATAATTATTTCGAAAAGATATGGTCATTTCTATTCAGGAATGAATAGAAATCTATTCATGAAAGGAAGTGACTCTTCATGCAAAAAGTTGATGTTTCGAAATCAGTAAACTGGTTTGCATTTCACCAGTCAACTGGTTGATTATATAAAAATGCATACATATTTAAATATGAATAGAAACTAGCCGTTACTGGGCTTTGGTCTACTGACCGGTCGACTAGCATGGTTTTCACCAGTCGACTGGTTAGTAAAAACCAATCCAGTATTGGCCATTTCTATTCATATATTCATATATATATATATGTATGTATGTATGTATATATATATATTTAGAAATCTGTGTTATACTATGAGGATAGATTTTAACTAATTTCTAACACAACTAAATACTTATATATATATATATATATATATATATATATATATATATATATATATATATGAATTTAGCTCTTCACTTTGATCTTCATTGATCTTCATTTCCATATTGTCACAAATCGAAAATATCGCGGATTAACAACATATGCTTTAATAATTTTATTGTGCTCTGGCCATTTATTTTTTTATAAACTTATGCCACTATATATATACACACACATACATACATACACACACACACACATGTGTGTGTGTGTATGTGTGTTTCTAGTTATATATTTTTTTGAACTATATGTCCACATTTCTCATTTAGAGAATATTTCATAATGATCAATCACGTTTTTCTCTAATTCAACATCTTTTCTATTTATAATTACAAGCGCTTTATTGTTTATAAATTCATCATCGACTATTATTTCTTGTAAGTTCTACTCATAATTTATTGAGATCCCAACATATATCATGTTTTTGGTACCTAAAAAGCACTAGGTTTTTCTGATAATCATGCCAAGAGTCTCTTTCGGAGCATCCTGATATTTTCTTAAAAAAACTCACATTTTTATTTGATATCCTATTTCTTACTCTAAAAATTATTTCGAATTGACTTTTCAACCATACTTTAGATGTGGTCCATACTTGTAACAACCAAAAATTCAAATTGTTAGATTTTAAATATTTAAATAATTATTTTGGAACTTAATATTTGAATTTCAATTTAGCGGGATTTTTAATAACTGAATTGGTGATTATATATTAATTAAACGAATTCAATAATATCATTTAACTCCTTTTTATTAATTAATACCGATTATAAATTTATTTTTAATAGTAAATATTTTGGATTTGATTTGATATTTGGATCAAAATATAGAATAATATTTTGATACGTAAATTTTTTCCCAACTACATTAGATTTCGAGGAGTTCATTTTTACCTAGTCTGGAGTAGTAAATTTTTCTAAAATATCAAGTTTCATGATGGTCAGACTTGTCGCATGACCGTTCGCTCTTGAAACACGTAAAATTGAATTTTGGAAATTAAATTAATATAACTGCATTCTAAAAATATTTTTAATTCCAATCAAATTTTAACTTCCATTCATGACAATTAGATTGATATGAGAGTAGATATGAGGCTGGCTTGTAAGTCTTGTAACATCCATTTTCTAAAGCCTAAAGCTAAGTGCTACGAATGTTGTTGCCATCAGTAGTGTTAGCTTTCGGTGATAGAAAATAAGAGTTAATAAATTAAAAGCATCTAAGAGCATGGGGATGTGCAAAAACTTAAAATAACATTTATTACTTAAACAATCATTACGTATCCCCTTTTGCGTAACTCATATAGAGAAAATATAATTATTATAAAATACAAAAGGGACAAATAAAGACGCCTACTAGGATTATCAGAGTATAGGCAAAAGGCAATAAACTGCTTTGCCTCTTGACTTATCCATAAGAGATGAATAAACATATAGTGAAAAATTTCTTATTAGTTATATCCTTTACTTGTCTCCGAAATCTTTAACCTAAAAATCTTAACTCTCAACACATTCAAAATGAGTATCTGAGATTTAAAGAGGTAAACAAAAACTACATGTCAATCAAACAGATTGGTATGAATAATTTCCTTACTATCCGACATCGAAAAGTATCTAGCGAGACCACGTCACTTAGCAAAATGAGTTTTCCCTTGCTAGTATCGAAGCATAGCAATCAAACCTGTACTCCTGCACTTTAATGGTTAGGCCGATACAAAACAATATCAATATAATATGCAACATGAAAAATGCAATCATGTTGTGGATACCTGTCCCTTACTTTGTACTTGCTAACTGGCTTAATGGCTTCTTTTATATGTCTTTTGGACTTCCAGTTTCTTAGGTAACATTCTAGTTTCCTAGTTCATTTATAGTAACAGTTCTATCATTCAATACTAGGATACTCTCCTTTGGCTTCCAGACTATCTATCCCCGATAGTTTAATAAAGTAACCCTTCAATGGATGTCGGCTAAGTGCCACGCACCGCTACTGTAGTTTTATTTCATGGGATACCTATAAACCATATTTTTTCCGTAGGAGAACTATAACCCTTTCGAATGCATGATGTGGATACCCCATTGCACATCGCTTAGTTTTATCTGTAGGTAAACTAAGGACCTTATAATTTTATTCCATAGGATAGCTATAAACCTTGTAGTTTTGTACTGTATGATAACTATAAACCTTTCAAATACCTAATGTGGATAACCCATTGCACATGTCATAATTTTATCTATAGGCAAACTCTTAACCTTGTAGTTTCATACTATAGAAAATTTAAATCCTTATAATGATTATAAACCTTCCTTCAAAGTAGGCTAGATTAATTCGTAGGGTTGTTGTAGACCTTTTATATAACTGATGCAGAAAACCTATTGATATCTCATAGTTTTACGCTAGGTTAACTAAGAACCTATCAATTTGTTTTATCCATTCCTCTCTAACAAGTGTTCATGTAAAATTGGTAATCCCACCGCTTGTCCATTCCTTTGGCGTCTCTAATTTGTTCACTTAAGGGCAAGACAATGTATAGTTACCTACCATTGTTCCAATACAAGCCCGATTTCGAAAATTTACTATATTAAATGGAGTTTGGTACTTCTTGATCAAATGCACTACCACGTTACAACATTGTTGACATTAATGCAATAGGAGAATCCTAATAGTGTAAAAAGAGTAATATATATATATATATATATATATATATATATATGTATTTATGTATGTGTGAAGGCAAGGAATTTCGCTCGATCCGAATCAGTCGTTAAACCGATTTAGACCGTTTGAAACCCCTGATCTTTGAGAACAGGACAAATCAGAACACAAACAGAAGAACATTTCATTGCTATTACAACAATTCCATCAGATACAAGAATATACAGAGTATAAATGAATAAATTACATTCGATTAATATCAGAGATTACAATAAATTACATAGCAGCGGAAAAATAATACAAAGCACAACTGAATGTGATATACGGATACAGAGCTTTCCGGATATCATTCCAACTGTAAACCAGGATCCTGTGAATATAAATCTGCAAAACCAAAACTACTAGCTGCCCGTGCGGAAAATAGAGGCACCCAGAGTTTAGGTTAAAACAATAAACTCCATGTCAGTCATGTGACTGGTGTGAGAACTAAAACAGTTATTTAAAACTTTACTTTAAAAGAGAGTAATTCAAGGGACCACGCCGTATAACACGGAACGGGTTTCCTCCCAAGAATACCAGTGCATAGAATAAACAACGCAATGCTTTTTCGAAAAATGAAGCTATTATAAGACCCATGTCCCATCACACAATGCAACGCAAGCCAGAGGATAGGGTTTTCCCTTATAATAGCCAAACATGCTTGGTACGTTTAAAACAAATCATTTGATACTATAATAAGTGTATAGTGCCAAAACAGTTTCAATCATAAATATAAATCATAGACGACATAGCATCCCATGCTACTATGTCGCCATACTAGTTCTACAATTAAAACCGCAATACACGTATTGGAAATTGGATTTCCGTCATGAGTCGAGGCAAGGGGCAAGCTCCTCTCCGCGTTCGAGAAACTCTAGCAAATGTCTCAGGGCTACGCACTCTGGGCAACCCTGGATCTTCAGGGCCGGTCCTCACTTACGTTAGAGGATTGGAAATTCCTGAACACATGTTTCCCGGTCCTTACAGACCTATAATCGAGGCGCCTCGCATTCCAACAACCACATAGGTGAAAAGTATATAAATGTCAGGGCTGGTAAGTCACTGACACCACCAAAGCTAGAAAGAAACGTCGTGCTCTCCCTGCAGTCCGTATCCCGTTTTTGACTCATACCGAGGTGTGAGGCTCGCGAATTCACGTTATACACAAAGCTGCCACATAGGCTGTGCTTTGATCATCAACCACAAGACTTTGCTTTTCAACAGAAGCCTTGATCATTGCATCTTAGCGTGCCACACAGGCAATTTATGTCAAGCGACTGATGTCCATCGATATACAACCTCTAAGCTCGTACGTCTCAGAGAAGGGCGTTAAGCAAAAGAATAAATTCTCCGCCGCCAAACAGATGTATATTTAATAGAAATCAATCAACACAGAATAAAATCCAATGTCAGACACACAATCCATTTACAAGTCCGTTCTGGGTCTGAACGAAACCGGAGGCACTTTCCTCGCATATCCATCCATCTCCAAGTACGTCTGGACGACCACCAACTATTTCCATCCTCTTGGGTGTACAACCCAATCAGGATCGTCAGTAATAATCCAAACGATGTGAAGACTTCCGGTCTTCGACCACCGTCTTCATCTTTGACTTATCGTCGAATCGGTTATTCAGAATGGGTATAAACCCGACCTTTCCGAACAACCCGCGTATATTAAAAACAAATGTTAAACAAACACAACATACGCCTCATTCCAATTCATATTCTCAGGGAAAGGTTCCCATTAATTTTATCAAAGATAAATTCTTTAAATTTATTCTTTAATCTTCCTTTGGATGTCATTTCAAACCAGATTAGGGTTTTCTAAACTAGTCGAGATTACTGAACCACACCGAAGTAATTATTTATTTTATTTTCCAATCCCAACCTATTCATCCTATGAAGCAAAACTGGTAGTACTCCATATCTAACACCACGGTGTTATCGGTAAAATTAATTACCATTTCACGTTCAAATCTAATTAAAGATTTAACTATCGCTTTGGAGCAAAACTGGTGATACTCCATTCTCACTCACTTCTAAATTTGATAATTTAGATTATAGATTCACATTTCAACCTAATTGCAGATTCGTTGAAACTCCTTTTACTGGGTTAAAGAACTAGGTGTTATTTAAAACACAGTTCACGACAAACCCAAATCTTATTCTATTTATCGTCGGGTTAAAGAACTAGTGTTATTTAAAACACAATTCACGATAAACCCATGAATCAATTCTATTTAATTCAAATCAAATATATTAGGAATTCCGATTATTTAAAACCCCCTTTTAAATCTAATTTATTTATTTAAAAATAAAAAATCGGGTTTTAAATTGAGTTCAAACTAGTTCATTTCGATAAAAATCTATTTTTATCTTTTCAAATATGGAGATTTTCATCCCAATTTTTCCCAAATCATTTCTTATGATTTTACACAAATTATTACTATTTTTAATAATTTTATTAAGGCCCGTACAATCGATTTCCAACAATGGCCATCGAACTGCACTTACAGCGACCTTTTTCGAATTTAATTTGGACGTAACTCCAAATCCAACCGTTAGATTTTGAATTTCTAATATTCGTTAGAAAGCTCTTTTCGATACGAACCCAACGGTTCCGGTTTTAGGAGAATCCGACGGTCGGATCTCCTGTAATGTCCGTTTGAAATAAATGGTCGAAATTTACGAACTACCGAGGCGCGACGCGTTCTATTCAGGCCATTATATTATATATATAATATATATTTCGTCGATTACTATTCAAAACGGATTTTATAAATAGTTTTGAATTCGTTGCTAAAACAATTTCAACCTTTATTTCAAATTCAAATCAAAAATTGAATTTTCTATTATAAATCCTTTTTATTTTCAATTCAAATCGATTTTAATTCAAATCGATTTTAATTCGATTCGAATCCATTTTCTTTTCAATTTAATTCGATTCGAATTCGTTTTCCTTTCAATTTGAATTCATTTTGTTTTCTATTCAATTTGGATTCAAAATCGTTTTATATTCAATTCATTTCGAAATTGTTTTTAATTCAATTCATTTCGAAATCGTTTTCAATTCAATTCATTTCGAAATCGTTTTCAATTCAATTCATTTCGAAATCGTTTTATATTCAATTCATTTCGAAATCGTTTTATATTCAATTCATTTCGAAATCGTTTTCAATTCAATTCATTTCGAAATCGTTTTCAATTCAATTCATTTCGAAATCGTTTTCATTTCAATTCATTTCGAAATCGTTTTCAATTCAATTCATTTCGAAATCGTTTTCAATTCAATTCATTTCGAAATTGTTTTATATTCAATTCATTTCGAAATTGTTTTATATTCAATTCATTTCGAAATTGTTTTATATTCAATTCATTTCGAAATCGTTTTATATTCAATTCATTTCGAAATCGTTTTCAATTCAATTCATTTCGAAATCGTTTTCAATTCAATTCATTTCGAAATCGTTTTCAATTCAATTCATTTCGAAATCGTTTTATATTCAATTCATTTCGAAATCGTTTTATATTCAATTCATTTCGAAATCGTTTTATATTCAATTCATTTCGAAATCGTTTTATATTCAATTCATTTCGAAATTGTTTTATATTCAATTCATTTCGAAATCGTTTTCAATTCAATTCATTTCGAAATCGTTTTCAATTCAATTCATTTCGAAATCGTTTTATATTCAATTCATTTCGAAATCGTTTTCAATCCAATTCATTTCGAAATCGTTTTATATTCAATTCATTTCGAAATTGTTTTATATTCAATTCATTTCGAAATTGTTTTATATTCAATTCATTTCGAAATTGTTTTATATTCAATTCATTTCGAAATCGTTTTATATTCAATTCATTAATTGTTTTATATTCAATTCATTTCGAAATCGTTTTATATTCAATTCATTTCGAAATTGTTTTATATTCAATTCATTTCCAAATCGTTTTATATTCAATTCATTTCGAAATCGTTTTCAATTCAATTCATTTCAAAATATTCAATTTCAAAATTACTCGATTTCAAAATTACTTGATTTCAAAATTACTTGATTTCAAAATTACTTTTCAATATTCATTTTAAAATGAATAAAATCGATATAAATATCGTTCACGTCAAAATGGCGCATCTCTAATCAACACGGCTTTATATATTCCTTTATTCTATTCAACAAATGAATATTTATTTTAGTCAACACACGACTAATCTCAACGAATGAGTACTGTCCACGTGTGACTATTTTTGTTAAATTATTTCGTTCAACACATGACTAATCTCAACGGATGAGTACAGTCAACACATGAACCTTTATTTTATATTGATAGAGATGTAAATTTTATTATTAAAATATTCTGTTCAACACATGACTAGTCTCAACGGATGAGTACTATCAACACATGAACCTTTATTTCATATTGATAAAGATGTAATTTTTATTATTAAAATATTTCGTTCAACACATGACTAATCTCAACGGATGAGTACAGTCAACACATGAACCTTTATATTATAATATTCTTTATTTTCTAAATTGGAATGAGGCCCAATCAATCACCATATAAAATTAATTATATGGATTTTCATACAACACATGTATATAATAGCATTGAAAAATAATCAACCATCAACCAAGGTGCACTACACTGCACAAGCATCAAATATAGATATCTAACGCTTATAACAGCCTGTCAATCAATCGATCGACATATTTAATCAATCAGGATGAGTGAACTTCAAATTTCATCCCAACACCCGTGTGGGGTTTCAAACAATCGAACACAGATTTTATTTGTGCAGTTGGGCGATGTGTAAAATTTATCGACCCAATCAATGTCCTTCAAATAGGTGTACATAAACAAACCGTCCGGTTTGTAAATGAATATTTATTTATTCTCATTCACTACATTCATATTCACGTTAAAAATTATATTTTTAACGATAAAACATTTTATTTTAACACATGAATTTCTATCCAGTTCATTCTTTAAATAAAATGATATTTTTATTTTTCTAACATATTTTAGAAAATTTCGGCGGCATAACGGCACGATACTAGAAACGGGACGAGGTCTAGCCTTATCCCCGGTCTAGTGAAGGCCCACGCCATTCACACATCAATCAAATTCACCAAACAACCAAATTCAAATCAAATCATCTAACTAATTTATGCAACCAAACAAACAAGTCCATGGTCTGTGGACGATTGTGTCGGGTGCTACTAAGCACCGTCTGCATCCTAGTATATATATAACTAGAAAATGAAATTGAAAGGTGAGAAATTCTCACCGATAGCTATCCAATCATCTTGACTCTTCTTTGATAGAAATCTTCATCATTATCGCATTTTTGTCATCTTCGTTGCTGTAGCCACTACATATGTAAAAATCGAATTTTTACTTCGTTATTCAATATATAAAAAACGAATTTTTTTACTATGCTATTCAATATATAAAAATCGAATTTTTATTATGCTATTCAATATATAAAAATCGAATTTTCACTATGCTATTCAATATATAAAAATCGAATTTTTACTATGCTATGTAATATAGATAAAAATTCCATTTCAAAAATATAGATTTCACCTTTTCAAAAATATAGGCTTCACCTTTTCAAAAATATAGACTTCACCTTTTCAAAAATATAGACTTCACCTTTTCAAAAATATAGACTTCACCTTTTCAAAAATATCGACTTCACCTTTTCAAAAATATAGACTTCACCTTTTCAAAAATATAGACTTCACCTTTTCAAAAATATAGACTTCACCTTTTCAAAAATATCGACTTCACCTTTTCAAAAATACTGACTTCACCTTTTCAAAAATATCGATTTCACCTTTTCAAAAATATAGACTTCACCTTTTCAAAAATATAGACTTCACCTTTTCAAAAATATAGACTTCACCTTTTCAAAAATATCGACTTCACCTTTTCAAAAATATAGACTTCACCTTTTCAAAAATATCGACTTCATCACTATAAAAATCACAATTTTAATTTGCTACATATATAAAGGTGATATTTTTATTTCGTTATGAAAATTATATTTTTACATCGCTATATATATATCAAAGATTATATTTTTACTTAGCTACACGAATAAAAATAATATTTTTAACTTGCTACCATGATAGAAACAATATTTTTATCCCTCCTACTATATAAAGATGATATTTTTAATTCTTTACATAAACAAAAATCATATTTCTACCACTTCTATATAGTAAAGATTATATTTTTAATACTTTAAAAATATAAAAATCATATTTTTAATCCTTTAAAAATATAAAAATCATATTTTTAATACACGCCTTATATAAAAAGCATATTTTTATTTTAAATATCTTATCTACTAATTAAAAATCTCTCCTTTAACTGATTAAAAATCTAACCTCTAACTAACAGCAAAGATCATATCTTTATCTCAGCAAAAATCATCTTTTTATTTCAGCAAAAACCAATGTATTTTTATACATAAAAAAATATAAATACTTACAGTATTTTTTCAGAGGGAGGAGGGTGGCGGAGCTGGGGGGGCGCGCGGCGGTGGAGGAAAAAAAAAAGAGGTGGGGGGGGGGGGCTCTCGCGCGTCGGTGCTGTCCGTCGGGGGGGGGGGGATGTCGCGATCGTCGCGCCGCCGGGGGGGGGGGGGGGGCTCTCGCGCATTGGGGGGGCTCTCGCGTGGCGGCGGCGGTTTAAAGGGGAGGGGCGGCGGGTTTTCGTTTTTTTTTATTTTCTGAATTAGGAAATCGAATGGGGGGCCAGAGAGAAATAGGGGGAGAGGGAGAGAGAGTGTTTTATATTATATTTTTTTTATTTATCAAAAAGTTGACTTTTACATACGACCTCTAAACGAGGCCCACCGCCTGTCGTCCATAGCGTTTTACCCCCATTCCGAACACAATGGGATATGTATCGCAAGCTGATTCGGCTGTTACAATCAGTTTCTGTTAAATTTACATTTAAATCACTATATTGAATTTTAAACGTACATTTCAAATTACCGGGGTCACATACTAATTCGAAAAATTCCCGAAAAATATTTTCTAGCTTCGTATTGACGATACGGTCCTAACAAAACTAGTTTCGTCGAATTCTGAGACCGTTAGAAAAATGGCCAATTTCCAGTCGATTAAAATCAACTAAAACTGGTCAAACGCGTTTTCCTTTGCCACGCTCACATATTGATTCGAAAAATTATGAAATTTGAAACCTAGCAATAATTTGACATCACGGACCCAACAAAAGTGGTTTTGTCGAAATCCGAGGTCGTTTGCAAAATTTCCATTTTTAAGGGCCTGAATTCCATAGCGACTATTCAGAATTTTCAGTTGGACATATCTTTTGATTCCCGCTATGAAATTTTGATTTTTCGGATTCTTTGGAAAGATATTATCAAATAGTTCCTAATGTTTTTGGTTTCACTAAAATCCGGATTGTTTTGCACCCGGTACATTCAATTGAAGTTTGAAGTCGAATTATCAAACTACCGCGCCATTTTCAATTCTATTTATAATTATATATAATTATTTATATTCTAACGGCGGCGTATATAATATATACGATCGAATTATATTCAAAATAAATTTTCCCATTGATATTATTTAAAATAATCTATTCTAAATATACTAAATTCATTAAAATTGCCAAAATAAAAATTTTTAACTGGCTCAGATTTTGTGGGTTATTACAGTATGTATGTATGTTCTCCTTGATTTGTTATTTTTCTTTTAGTTTGAATTCATGTATTGAAAATTCAAATAAGCTACAAAGAGTTATGATCTATATAGTATATAAATTCATTAAGAAAATTAAAATTAGAAGATAATAATTGTACTTCCCCTTCTTTATATTCTTATAATTTATTAACACTTTCTTTTAATACAATAATTTTTTTCAATATTGTTTCTTCCAACCACTATTTGCATTATATGCACTTCATATACTATTTTTATAAAAAAACAATTTATGTTCTTTCATTTTGTTGCTTCATACCAGTTTTTCTCATTACAACATCTTTGATAAATATTAAGAGTTTTAGTACAACAATATTCAACATATGAAGTAATCCATTCATGATGAATTATATCAAGATTTCCATTACAATAGTGTTAAAAAAGGTTATAGTCTAAGTTTATTATTTTTTACATTTTCTATAACTATAACTTTTTTTATTCTTTATGAAGAAACATTCTTTCATCATTTTGTTTGATTTAACAAATATTTATACCTTAAGTGTATTTAAATTGTTATAACCAATTCCACTACTTCAAACAAACAAATTATTTCTAAAATTATGATGACTTGCGAATTTACATTATGTTGACACTATATACGCTTTAATAATTTTATTTTCTTTAGCCGTTTAAATTTTTTGTGAAACTTATGTCACTATATATATATATATATATATATGCACACACACATATATATATATATATATATATATATGTGTGTGTGTGTGCGTGTGTGTGTGTGTGCGTGTGTGTGTGTGTATGTATGTGTGTTTGTGTGTGTGTATGTGTGTGTAAGCAGGATTGGGAATAATGTATATGTTTGACTGGGTTCTTTTATGCAGAAATAAGCATCTGTTTTATCCAGATTATAACAACGGATGTATCAAATTTACTGAGGTAGAAAAGGATCATGTCTTGATTTTTAAGGAATGATAGTTCCTTTATTGGAAACCTGATTGAAGAACGTGGATGAGACATGGTTGATAGTGTTTTCCGTATGTGAATCTACAACTAAATCCTTAAAAGAAATTGTTATACAAGACAAGAAATGGAGTATATCACTAATACCACTGACTATTGAATGATGCTGTAAGTGAATATACACAAAGTGAAAGTGATGCTGTGAGTGTTGGAGCTGTTTACCTTAGATGTAGGAAATAATGACCTCATCATGGGTCTTCTTTTATGTTCATGTAGTCTTTGCATTTGTTGTTTCTTTCAGGTTTTTTCTAGCATTTGTATTAGTTTGTTAGCTTGTACTCTATTCTATGAATTACTGAAAGCGTACCTATTTTCAAAAACAAATGTGTGCGCGTGTGTTTCTAGTTATATATGTTGGACTACATGTCCACATTGCTCACTTAGGGAATATTGCACAATGACCAATCATGTTTTCCTATAATTCAACATTCTTGTTTGCTTATAATTACAAGCTCCTTGCTATTTATAAATTCACCATCGATTGTTATTTCTTGTAAGTTTTAATCATAATTTATTAAGATCTCAGCATATATCATGTTTTAGGTACCTTAAAAGTATTAGGGTTTACTGATAATCATGCCAAGAGTCTTTTTTGGAGCATCCTTATGTATTTCTTTAATAACACTCACATTTTTAATTGGTATCGTATTTCTTACTCTTGAAACTATTATGGATGAACTTCTGTACCATACTTCAGAAATGGTCTATACTTGCAACAATTTAAAATTCTAATTATTAGATTTTAAATATTTAATTAATTGGAATATTTAAATAATTAATTCTTGGAACTAATAGTTGAATTCCAATTTAATGGTTTTCTTAAGAACTGAATTGGTGATTAGATATTAATTAAACGAATTCAACAATGTCGTTTAACCCCATTTAGTTAATTAATACTGATTACAAATTTATTTTCAATAGTAAATATTTTGGATTTGGATATATTTTGATATGTAATTTTTTTCCAAACTGCCTTGGATTTCGACGAAGTCGGTTTCATCGGATATGGAATAGTAAATTATTTTAAAATGTCAAGTTTCATAATGATCTGACTTATTATGTGACCATGCACATCAGAAACACGCAAAATTGAATTTTGGAAATTAAATTAATATAACTGGATTTTAACAAAATTTTTAATTCAAGTCAATTTTGATATTTCATTTTTGGTAATCAGATTGATGTGAGAGTGAATATGATGTTGGCATGTATGTCTTATAACATACAATTTCTAAGGCCAAAAACTAAGCGCTATGGATGATGTATTCATTAATAGTGTTAACTTTCAATGATAGAAACAATGAGTTAATAAATAAAAAACATCTGAAACCATGGGATTATGGAAAAAATTGAAATAACGTTTATTACTTAAACATTGTTACATATCCTCTTTCTTATAACCCGTAAAGAGAAAATATAATTACTACAAAATACAAGAGCGATTTATGAAGATGTCTTGAATGATCTGATTCTAGGCAAAAGGAAATAAACAGCTTTGCCTCTAACTTATCCATAAGAGACGAATAAACATACAACGAAAAACTCCTTATTAGTTATAGTCTTCTGCTTTTCTTTGGAAGCTTTACTCGAAAAAGGTAACCTGAAAACCTTAACTCTCAACCAACTCAAATAGCACCTGAGAGTTAAAAGGAAAAATAGAAACTATGGGTCAGTCAAACAGACTGTTATGAATAATTTCCTTACTATCCGACATAGATAGGTATCTAGCAAGACCAGACGCTTAGTGGAACGGGTTTCCTCTCGCTAGTACGGAAGGATATCAACCAAACCTATGCTCCTGCACTTAATGGTTAGCCCAATAAAAAACAATATCGATAGTAAAATAATATGCAACATGCAAAATGGAATCATGTCGTGGATTCCCCGTCCCTTCTGTTATACTTACAAACTTTCTTAATGGTTTCCTTATATGTCATTAGGCCTATCAGTTTCGTAGGTATCATTCTAGTTTCTTAATTTATTTATAGGAACCATTTTATCATTCAATATTAAGATTCTCTCCTTTGGCCCCTGTATTATCTAACCCCAATAATTTTATAAAGTAACACCTTCAATGGATGTCAAATAACTACCAGACACCCCTTAGTTTTATCCATAGGTTTAACCATGTAGTTTTATTTCATGGGATAACTAATAACTATTTAATTATATTCTGTAGGATAACTATAAACCTTTCAAATACCCGATGTGGATAGCTCATCACAAATCTCATAGTTTTATTAGTATGTAACTAAGGACCTTGTAGTTTTATTTAGCTGGATAACTACAAACCTTATAGTTCTATATTATTGGATAACTATAAACCTTTCAAATACCTAATGTGGATAACCCATCGGACATCTCATAGTTTTATCTATGGTTAAACTAATAACCTTGTAGTTTTATACCGTGGAAACCATAAACCCTTTGTTTTATACCGTAGGATGATTATAAACCTTTCTTCAAAGCAGTCTAGTTTAATCCATACAGTTACTGTAATCCTTTTATATAAATGATGATGCGAAAGACCCATCAACATCTCATAGTTTTACACTAGGTTATTGTTATCCTTTTATACAAACTTCGTTTGTCCATGGCCTCATTATTTTCATTTATGGTGTTTGTCATTAAAACATGGTACTCTATAGCCAAATTTGATATTTACACTTGAGATATTGGGTTTTCTATTATTATATTCGGCAATTTGGACGATTGCAATAAGGTTACAAATGTCGGTGCCTATTTCATTAGTGGAAAACTTATCATCCTTAAAAAATGGACAAAAAGATGAGTTTTAACAAAGATTTACTATCAACTATTCTCATTTGGATTAGGTTGCCGAAATTGGACCTGAAGCTATAAACAAGGAGGCCTTTGGTCTCATTGAATGTTTATAGGAATTCCTCTAAAGTTGGATGAGCCAATAGCAACTGATTCAAGGCTCGATTAAGCGAGGATTCTTGTTGAAAATTTGCCTCGATTCAAATTACCCAGATGAAGCATACATTGCTATGTATGGCGATGAAACCATTACACAAAAAATTGTGTATGAATGGATCCTGCCTATATGTGTGAAATGCATATGTTTTGGGCACTCTACAGAAGCATGCTAATTAAAACAAAATTTGGAAGGAAAAAGCATCTACAAAATCATTTTTAGATGCAAGAACTACACCGGAGGAAAATTTCTCGAAATCGTTTGAAATCCTAGTAGAAAATTCTAATTATAATGTACAAGAAAAAGAGAATTTTTTTTGAGGAAGACGGGTGTGTAGCGTGGCACTACACAGCCGGTTACACATAGATATAATTAGCTAGATAAATATCTGGTTGACAAGCCCAACCAGTGGCATAAAATTCCGCCAAGAAGGCCAAAGTATATAGTACCAGCTTACTACAATGCAAAATTATACATCAGAGCATACCATGACTTATTAGAATACAAGCCAAAATAAAGTAAAGTAGGTAGCATAAGAGCACTGTGCCGATCAGAGCGGGATCTGGGTGCTACTTTCTTGTGAACCAGGTGAATGAGGCATAGGCAGAGACAGCATGAAATGAGCAGGCCTAGTCGATCCTGTCCAAGAGTCGAAATGATGCAAGATGTGATGACAAATACCCAACAGAAGTTTCTTTGGTCTGCCGAAGATATGAGCGTTTCGTTCCAACCAGATACTCCAGGCAAAGAGAGCCACTAAAGAATCCAATGTAGGGTCTGGGGGGTTGTGCTGCCAATATTCAAAAAATGAGTGAATCGAGGGGATGAAACCAAGAAGGAAGGAGCTGATTGCAGCCCAAACCGCATAGGAGAAATCACATTCAAAAAAGAGGTGAGTGAGAGATTCATTATGACTATTACAGAGGACACATATAGGATCGATATTATTGTTGAAGCAAAAAATACGATCTTTGGTGTTGATGCGGTTATAAATGAGTAGTCATTGAAAGAAGAAAACGCGAGGAGGAAGATGACAATTCTAGACACGAGCGAAAGTGAAGCACCTACCTGGGTGAATAAGGAATTTATAATAGGCCGCTACAGAGAAGTTGGAGCCCAAAGCCCAAATAAATCTATTAGGATCAGGGTTGAATTGGGTTGTGATAAGGATATGATCAATGCACACAAGCTCATTAATCGTTTCTAGCCCAAAATAGGTGGAAGGTAAAAAGCCCAATGGGCCCAGAGAATGTGCTGAAGCAACTGACAGGGGATTAAATTGGTTTAATAATGCCAAGTTTGGAAAAAGGGAGGAGAAGGGGATCTGTTCGTTCCAAATATCCATCCAAAATAAGCAAGAGTTTCCATTATTGACTATAACGTGAAAGAGAGATTTTAATCTGGGAATGGTGGATAATACTCCTTTCCAGAAAGGCGATGGATTAAAAGAAGGGATGAAGTGAAGGATGAAGAAGGGGTTAGCTTGACACAGTCTGTGAAATATCCGGTCTTTCCAAATAAATTGTCCTGGGGTAAGGCAGCGCCAAGGCCATTTAGCCAGAAGCGCCATGAAGAAAAAAGAAAAAACTTTGAAAAAGAGAAATTTAATGCAAAAGAAAGTTAAAGCAATAGCCTGACATTCTTGAAGGCAGGAAAACTGATGTTCAAGAAAGTTTAAAACTTTGAAAAATCTAGAAAGTGATGTTATAGATAAAATATAGTTCTTTGAAACTTTCGAAAATGAAGCAATAAATAAGAAAAAGTGCTAATGATTTTGAAACTATCTAGCTCGAAAACCATGCAAAGAGCGTTCAAAAATAAGCAAATTCAAAAGCTCAAGAAAATTGCATTTATTTATCCTTTAAATCAATTCAATAGATAAACCAAACGGTCTCAATTGAATACATGGATGTTTGTAGCACAAATCTATCAAATGACGATGAACAAAATTAAGAACTAGATGCACTACAAATGTTTCAGGGGATAATAAAGTACATTTCATGTCTTAACCCCCTATAGGAAGAGATAAGCTTAATTACAAATTTAAACTTTAATTCGAATGAGGCAGATAGAATCAGCCCTGATGTGTTCAATTTGGAAAAGATGGGTATCGAAAATAACCCAACATCCAACTCCGATAAACTAATAGAAAGTGTTGCACTCTTGCTACAGAAAGAAGAAAAGCAAAGAAAAAGCATGAAAGGTATAATGTAGAAAAATAATCTTTAAATGATGGAAAAAACTTTAAAGATAAATATAACATCAAAAATCCTCAATAGGAAGAGAGCCTTAAAATTTATGACAAAAATGCACAAAAAAGAAGAGTGGCTAAAAGTTCAGAGAATATAGATGCAGACTGTTCCAGTTCATCTCTGGATTAGAATTGATATCCTTGCCATATCCTTTAACTTTAAATGCTATTATTATGATGGTTATTTCAGGGATTCTTAGGGGTTTAAATCCCCTAAATAGAAAATTGGATATATTTTTTCAATCTTCTCACTATCTGCAAGCCTATACTATTAGGCTTGTTGAGAACGAACTCAATAATACTGCCATCACTAAATTTCTTTATAAAGATTCTAAAAAATGGAAATCAGTTAATAATAACTACATGGTGGCAATGGCAGAATTCTTGTTCTATGGGACACTAACATATGGGACTTAAACCAATATTATATTGATATCCAACATTCACTGAAAATTTACTAATAGAGGCGGTTTTCTTATTGATATAAGTTTAACATATGCCTCTAATTTTGGAAAGGAGATATTATCTTTATGGAATCATTTAGTACTTTTTAGTAAAAATACTTCTAACCTACGGTTAAATATGACTGACTTCAATACTACTGTGCTTGTTACTAAAAAAAGGGATGGAATTCCTATTTATTTTAAAATATTAGAATTTTTCCCTAAATTTCTCATAAGAGCTAGCTAATCGAGCACCAGTAAATGGTACTAAATACACTTGGAAGTCCCGGAATTTAGAAATATACGTTGTAAATCGGATAAAGCTTTAATTAATCAAATTTTCTTAAATTCTTTTCCCAGTTTACCTCAGGGTACCGGTGACCATACCCTCTTCAATTTATTATTTCATCTTATAATATTCATAAAATCAGCTTCCCATTTAAATATAAAAATGGTTGGGTTTTTGAAAGTGTTTATAGAGAAGCGGTTAATTATAGTTTCAAATTGGCACTGCCTAGTTCAAATTTAGAAAAAAAATGATACTTCCAAAAATAACCCAAAAAGTGGAATATTAACAAGGATACGAGTTATTTTTATTTACTATGAAAATAAAGTGAAAATCTTCAAAATAATATTGATTTTGATAAGTCTGATGTTTCCTAAATTGATAACTTTTGTAATGCAGGAAACTCTCATTAAAAAGCTAAACATTGAATCTGCAAATTATAAACAAAAATCTAAAAAAAGATTGATAACATGTGGGGATACACTTAGTAAAAAATTTTAATGCTAAAATGTCTAGAAAAAAGCACTAGAATGATATTGGTAAGCCTATTTATAATAAAGAGAATATTACAAATGAAACATCTCATTTGGAAAAGAAAGCAATATCTTACTTTACTAAGCTATATAATTCTGATGATAATATTACTTCCTTTCCTAGTATTATCACTCAATGCTAGCTTCATCCTTATAAGAAGGAAATTTTACTGGATGAAATACAAACAGCTGAAAACAAATATTATTTTTAATGCTAATATTGACAAAAGCTCTAGTCCAGATGGTTTTGGTCCCAAATTTTGCAAAACTCATTGGGATGGTTTAAAATATCCTCTTTTGAAGCTGATAATGAATTTTTCTATTTTTATTTTTTCTTTAAATATTAATCACATGTTCTTGACTTTGGTTCCTAAGGTTAAAATTCAAAATTATTTGAGTGATTTAAAACTCATTTCCTACTGCAATTTCTTTTATAAAAATCGTTACAACTATACTTTTTAATATAATTAAGATTTTCTTAAAATATTTAATCATTGAATACCAATACATTTATCCCAATAATACTTTATTAGAATATGAATTACTTAGGAGTTTTAATCATGTTGCTAAAAACAAAAGGTGAGTCAAAATTGATTTGCATAAGCTTTTGATAATATCATAAATATTTTATTATAAACATAATGCAACCTTTAGGATTTTGTGGCGAGCTTCGTAACTTGGTTAAGGAATGTATTTCCAATGTTACTTTCTCTATTCTGATTAATGGCTCCTCATGTGGATTCATTAATAGTAATAGTGGTATTCATCAAGGAGACCCCATTTCTGAATATTTATTTACTATAGTTATGGAGTAAATCACTTTACAAATGGATAAAAAAATACTTTTAAAAGAAATCAAGCCATTAAACACTACTACTCCATGTATTACTCAATTATTATATGTTAATGACTTACTTTTCTTTCTGAAAGCTAATACTCATAATGATAAAATTATTAGAGACATTTCCAATTATTTGAAAATCTATGCAGGGCTTGTAATGAAAGAAAAAGTAAAATATATTTCAGTAAGCACCATGATAGCAAAAAAATGAAATTCTCAGTATTCTCAATTTTCCAGAGGGCATTTTGCCAGTAAAGTGTCAGGACTTCTCTTAAGTATTAATCAACATAAAAGAAAATGATTGTACTAGACTTTATGATATCATATAAATTGAGCACTAGTCTAGCAATTATTTATCTATTATTAGCAAAATTGAGCTTACGCATAACGTAGTTACTATTGTGTTTCTCTATTGGGTTCAATATCAAATATTCCTATATCTGTAATTGAAAAAATTTAGAAACTTTATGCTGATTTTATCTGAAATGTCATAAAGTTTCTTAGAGCAAGCGCTACCACTAACCCAAAAAAATATGGTTGTCTGGGTTTTAGAAACTTTAGGGATTTGAATGAAACTTACAATTTCAAACCTTTATTTTAATAAAACTAGACGACACCTCTTTATACACTAAATGGATGAAAGCAAAATATACTAAAAAAAGAATTTCTAGACCATGAACATCAGAAACATTTATTCATACTTGTAAAAACATTCTTAAATGTAGAGAAAATGGCATTAAACTATTAAATAAAAAAATCACGGATGACAAGAATACTAGTCTTTGGTTTAACCCTTAGATTAATGGTGTTAACGATATTTTTTGCCAACACCGGAGATGGGTCATCAAAGACGGAGCTAAAGAGGAATTAGTTGTATTGGTTTACTTTTCTGATCTTTGGGTGTCTGCTTTGAATACTGATGCTCGGAGGTGCGGGATCGCTGAGGACTATCAGGCTAGATCTGAACCCAGTGTGTGATGTACGTTTCACTATTCGGGGATATGTAAGGATGAATACCCATGCTTATATGGAGAATGAAGGGTAGGATTAGAGAAGTAATTATACACACTTATAGGTCAGTTTTTATATAAGAAGATCCCCTTCTATTGAACTTTCATTGGGAGTACATAGATACAATAAAGAGAATTCCTGCATTAATCTCGGCTCTCAGCTTATTTTTTAAGAGTGTAAAACATGGAAAAGAAAAAAAAATCCCCCCTCAAGTATGACTCATGGGGTCGTATTTATAGTGGTTCAGGGCTCCTTTCGCTGATGGGCTATTGGGCCTGTGGGGGTCTTCGCTGGTTGCTTTTTCCTAAGTCTTCGGGCACTTTCCTTTCGGTCGTCCTTGGAGTGGTAGTCAAGGTCTTCGGATGAGATTTGAGTCTTTGGTAACGGCTCTGATTATAGGCTCTCGGACATAAGCTCTCGGATGTAGGCCTCCGGCTTTATAGTGAATACTTAGAGAGGCCTGCCCTCCTAATGTATGTTGATAACTGCCGGTTTGAAGCCGCCGTGGCTTCCGGTACTAAGTGAATTAGTATGGGTAGCCTGTATATCCGTTTGGGTCTCGGTTAGCCTTTCGGTGGAGCTTTTGTGGTAGCCTGGATTCCCAGAGGATGGCTTCTGATGTTCTTCCTATTATTTGTGAATTCGTCCTTTCGGTATTCATGCAGTAGATGCTCCCAAAGTTGGTTTTGGATGGTCTTTGCGTTCTCTTGGTTTAGTACCTTCGACGCTCCTATTTTCAGATGCATAGGTATTTGTGCAAGTCATCATCGAAGATTCGTTTGTTGGATTTATTGCTTTTGACTTATTTGGTTTCGGGTCAGGATGATTCTTTGCCACATAATTCTTTTGCCAGATTGATGTTGCTTGGAGAGTTCTTGTCGGATTGACCATGGCGGATGAGTCTCGCCAGCTACACCCGGTAGCCTTCGTGATCCTTTTCCCTAAGAGGATTCCAGTTGGTGCAGCTTTTCGGGTTATTCTTTCTTTCTCTTAGCCCTTCCTAATACTAGGTCCCACTTCCTGTTGAGCCTTCGGTGAGCCTTCCGTTGTCTGATGCCCCTTCACTACCAGCTCGCTTCATTGTTAATTTTGGTAGTGATAAATGGTAATTCATTAATCGATCTCCTGGAATAATTTATATCTATTTGGAAATGCAAATGCCAAAGCAGATAGCATTTTTCAAATCCAAAGTTGGCATTCGTCTTCAACCAGCAGCTTCAACATACAATTCTTCTATTAAAAAAATTGATATTGATGCAAGTTTAAATGAAGATTGTTGGATATGCAAGTTGACTGCTAAAAGAAAACTCTCTTGTAAACAAACTTGGTATTATATTAAGGGAGAGGATTGTAGATCTAGATTGACCTTAGGGGGTGAATAGGGTTTATTGCAATTTTACAAGGTATTAAAATTACCACATCACAGATTACAACAAAGAAAATAAATGACACAGATTTTACCTAACTTCGGCAAACCCCTGCCTATTGCTGCACTCCCAAGGTTTCTACTAGAATTAGAACAATCACTACGCTTACAAAATACCTGTAAACTTGCAATACCCGCTACCAACTGTTTTAATCCTACACTCAAAACCCTGCACCGATCTTTATCCCCAAGATCAGATTTGTTCGAATTACAAACCCGTAACTCGTAAACCCTAACTATAAATCTTGTAGCTAGTATACCCTAGTTTAAAGAAAACTGTTGATCGATTATAGAAGAAATTAAAACAACTTAAAACATAAAAATCAAAAATCCCCTTTAATAAAAATAGTAGGTCCCATTGTTTTACTTAAACACGTTGGCTTCCTCTTTTCTTTAATGGCCGACCCAAATAGGACTTAGGGTTTTTTCCCCAAATCAGCACGTTATTTGTCCAGTTGCTCTAAAAAATATTCTTTGATGCTTCGATGACTTTGTTGCTTGCTTGTCGGTGATTTAGGCTTGCGTGCGATCGAAACTCTAATGAACTGTGAGTATTCTTGAATTTGTTTCTCTCTTGTTTGCTTGTCGATGATAAAATGGTGTATAATTTATAGAGTTCTACAATCCCTAACATTTCTGATTTCACATGAATGATTTGGTCTGGTTTGTTGCGTGATTAAAATGGCCGTGAATGCCTGATAGTTTCTAGAAATAATTCCTGGAAGATAATTGATTTTTCATGCCCAATAAAAATGTCTTTTTCACTTTTCTGGAAATGTATTGAAATCGAGAATTAATACTTGCCCATGATATTTTTTCATGATATTTCCAGATATGAAATTTGTTTGCTTCTAGAAAACTTTGAAATTAATTTCTTGCCTAAATTCATGCATGTTATTTTTGCATTTGCCAATAATGCAAATAAATATCTTTCCTATTTTTGAACTTGTTAATTTAAGAAAAATTCCCTTGGAATCATTCGATCATTTGTGTTGGCACTTAAACTTGTTCCTTATGCAGGCTTGGCTTGCTTGATGATAGTATTACCCATGAACAGATAATATACCGATAAGAAAAAATGTTATGCATTCTTTCCTGTTACTTTATCTCCTTTAAATAATGATGTGAACGGATCCTTCATTTGGCTATTACTGTACTGTATGAGTATGCAGGTTTGTGCAAACTTGTACGCTACTGCCACATTGAGTACTTGAACATGAGTTTGGCACTGACTACACCATAATTGAGATGTGTACATAACTTCTTGCACATGCACCATTTTTTTTTGAGTTTAACCTTACATGCTGCCATGTTCACTCATTCTTGCACTTGTTTTATTTGGTCTTTAAAACTGCCTTAACCCAGTATTTTTTGTATGCAACATGATCTTGCTTTATGAGTACACATGTGCATAGCAAAAAATTATTGATGCCAATTTTCCATTTCTCATGTGTTGAGCTGAACCCGTTTGCTTGTGATCTTGCACTTTGCTAGTTCTCTGTGTTGGCTCAATATCGACTAGTATATGCTCACGTATTTGGTTGCATTTGTACACATGTTCTTGTATGGTTTGACTTCTCGTGCATTGTCATACTTTGACTTGCTTCATTTATGTGTTGTCATGCTGTATGACTGTTGTGACGGCCCTCCCCGTACCATCCAACATTTCCCTCGAAATGCGTTGTACCAATGCCCGACTAACACGGGATGGTCGTCAAAAGAAAGGGTTCGCAACGATGAATCATCAAGAGCCTGTAGTATATCTCACAGCGCATGGAATAAAATATAGTAATAACATAACTTGATATAAAATAGGCGAGACAATGCATAAGCTGGAAACTAAACCATATCCATTAGAGTAGCGGAATCCAAAATACAGCTTATGATCCAAACCATTATTACAACTTCAAAATACTGTATCTAAAAAGGAAATAAAAGAGGTACGCTACTAATGCCCAAAGTACTGACCAACAACAATACAGGGAGATTATATGTATATAGTACATGGAAGCCACCTGCTCGTCTCCGGACAGCTACTCGTGCATAACCACCTAACCTGTCTCTAGTCTGCTCGTTTAGGAGCACCCATAGTAATAAGAAGAGACATAAAACTCTGGTTCAGATGAAATTCTTGTGTGAGCTATAACAAATCTGTGCAGCTAAATAAAGCAATAACAGGTATAAATAATCATACCTGACCTGGGCCTGCAACCAAAGAGTTAGCACAACAACACGTATAGTACTCTAAGGCGACACTTAACATAGGACGTAAAAATGGGAGTGTGCGTGTCATAGTGATAGTTAACATCACACATAGAAATCATCCTCACATCTCTCACTCAATGCGTAAAGCATACGATATCCACCGCTTTGATCACCGGATCCACTGGGGCCATGATGGACTCCCACTCCGTACAACTATTGTTGTGACCACTTTACCCTCTTAGGCCATGACGGAGTCCCACCCCATACAACTGTTACTCTAACCCCACTGCATTGATCCATAGTCAATAAACCTAACGATTTAACCAGTCCACACAACCCTGGCTCTGGTTCGTCTACATGCCCCCTCTTTCAATGGTGAACCAAAGTTATAGGTATCAATAACCTCTTTGCACACGTCCCATAGCAAAGCCCAACTCTTGAAGTCAACTCGTTGGTTCCCATCTGGATCCTGAGTGATAACTTCTCATTTGGACTTCCATTGCATCTCAGGTTTTGATTGAATTGGAAATGGTCTTCAGAAGAGTAGTCGCATAGTAGAAGTTCAAATCTAGTTAGGTTCGGAGTCCACACTTCGGTTTGGGTCGTAATGCCTCCTGGGTCATGATCATCATCTGGGTTTGGGACGGTCCGTAAGGTTCTTGCGGGTCGTGCTACCTCATAAGGTTCGGGTCAGGCTGCCAAATCGGGGTCGGTTCGTGAGTGCTTCACCGGGTCTGGTCGGTTATGTCAGACCGAACGCATCCTCCACTCCATCCACTGCTAGCTCATTCCAACTCCAATTCAAATTGCATCGACCTTCCTTATTGCCAAGCTACTGAAGATGCCACCACTCCATTACGGTTCGAACTCTTCTCCAAACTCCTAGTCCGGTTCGATTCGACTATACCGATCTGATCCTCTTTTCCGATCTGAATCGGATCCCTATAGCATTTCTAGTGAGCTATTTTCATCCACTCTTGCCATACGACGACATTTTCAACCATTCTAACTTCACTAAAAAATCATAAAACATCCCAAACAACAAACATATAATTTCAATCAAAAAGATCAAAACATCAATCATATAGGCTATTGTAGATTAAACATACCCAAATCTATGATTTTTCCCCTTAATCCCCTAATTTCCAGGATTAGAAAACTTAATCCAAATTAACCCAAATTCATACCAATGACATAAAATATTATTTTAGAATTTATGCATATTTTTCAAATGTAAAATTTTGCTAATTACCACCAATCACCCCTAATTAGCCATAATTAGTGAATAAACATGCTAATCATTCACCTTAGCCAATAATTAATGATAGATCTGAAACTTCTACTGATTTGGCTTGGATTCCAATGTAATGCAGTAGCGCTACCTCGAATTTGATGCTAATGCGACTTGATTTGATTTTGATTTGCTTAATTAGTGATTAGAAAGTTATTAAAGAGAGATTTGGAGGCCATTACTAGGGTTCAAGGAATGTTTGTGGCGGCTGGAAAATGAAAGGAAATATTTCTCCAAACCCTTTCAGCCCTCCCATAACCCTAATCCAAAAATGGGCTATGGGCCTAGCTGCTAATCACCCTATTAAGCCCAATTAGGTTGTTCTTGCATCATCAAATCTTATTTCAGCCTTATCTCCCAAAAGGTAAATCCTTTTGATTAGTGTGACCACTCTACGGAATGAGAAACTATCATCTGAATCCAATGGAAGTGGTTTCAGGTCAAAACTACTTACCAATCAGAAGTTATGGGCAAAACAGTTTTCGCCAGGGGCAAAATGGTCATTTAAAATTCGGCAAAAATCGTGAATGTAGGGAATGACCCCAATAGTCATTTCCGAAAGTTACATGACCATATGACTTCATATTGAAATAAAACAAATATTCTACGATCCTTCGATACGTAGAATGCGGGTCGTTACACTCTCCCCTTCCCCCCGTAAGAAATTTCACCCCCGAAATTCCTCAACCAAGAAAACTTACAATATTGTTTCGCATACCTATCAACCATTTATAACAATCAAACATATATAATAAACACAACAAGCTTGTCCTAGCGTGCGGTTTACTAACAAGGGAATAACTATCTCGTGATTAAAATCTTACCAAGTAAAGAGCTCTGGATACGACTTCCTTATGTTCTCCTCGGTGTCCCAAGCACAGTCATTCTCCTCATCACCCTACTGGACCTTAACCAGTTTCACCATCTTCCTCCGAAGTTGCTTCGTATCGTGTCCAACAATATGAATCAGTCTGCGGTTTCCAACTGCCTCGGGTTCTATCTCGATATCATCCAACTGATCTAGTGAAATAGTAATATCTTAATCGTGTATGAACTTCCTTAACTGAGAAACATGAAATACGTTGTGCACTCCCGTCATCTTGTCAAGTAATCCAACTTTTTATGCTAAATTCCCAACTTGTTCGAGAACTGGAAATGGACCAACAAATCTTGGTGCCAATTTACCTCTCCTACCAAATCGAATTACATTCTTCAACGGAGAATTTCAAATTTCTTCGCCTTTTATCAGCATAACTCTTCTGCTTATCTTGGATAGCCTTCATTCGCTGTTGAATAACCTTGATCTTATTTGAAGCTTATCTTATTACATCTGGCCCAAACACAAATTTCTGACCGGTTTCCAACCAACGTAATGGTGAGTTGCATGTTCTTCCGTACAAAGCTTCGAATGGAGCCATACCAATATTAGACTGATAACTATTATTATATGCGAACTCAACCAAATGCAAATGGTCATCCCATGATCTTTCAAAATCCAATATACAAGCTTTCAAGAGATCCTCTAATACACGATTCACCCTCTCCGTTTACCATCGGTTTGGGGATGGAACGCGGTACTGAGATGTAATTCTGACCCTAAGCCTCTTGTAAGCTCTTCTAAAACCCACTAGTAAATAATGGACCTCGGTCACTCACAATACCTTTTGGTACTCCATGAAATCTCACTACCCACTTCATATAAGTTCCGCTAACTTAGTTGCCGTTCTATTCGACTTGACCGATATAAACCTTGCACTTCTGGTCAATCGATCCACAATCACCCAAATACTATCATGACTCAATCTAGTCCTCGGTAAACCATCGGTGAAATCCATTGAGGCTTGTTCCCATTTCCATTCGGGAATTTCCAATGCTTGTAACAAACCGCTAGGCTTCTTTTGCTCGGCTTTAACCAACAGGCAGTTCATGCACTTGGATATAAACTTTCCAACACCTCTCTTCATCCCTTCCCAGTAGTAGGTCTGCTTCATGTCTCGATACATTTTGTTACCAACGGGATGTATAGTCAGTTTCAAGTGATGACACTCTCTAATCACTTCATCTCTCAATCCATTAACATTGGGTATAACTAGTCTCTTATTCTTTCGAAGCCATCCTTCTCTATCAAGTCCGTAATTGATCATCTTCTCACCGTCGATGCCCATCTCAACCTTGGAGATGATTTCCAATAGTTTAGGATCGTCCCTCTGACTGGAGTCGATCCGCTCAATCAAAGTCAGTCTGATCATCAAACTTGCTAAAATCTTCAGATCCAATTCGCACTTAGGTATGAAATCATATCCCGCAATATAGTCCAGTTGCTTCCATTCAAGAAACATAGCCCTCAAACTGGCATGTCTCCTACTTAAAGCATCATTCACCGCATTATCCTTCCCGGGTGTGTATGGGATATTGAAATCTTACGAAGCCAAGAACTCTAACCATCTCTACTGACGAAGATTTAAATCCTTTTGAGAGAAAAGATACTTTAGTGACTGATGATCGGTAAACAACTCGAACCTTTTCTTCCAAGAGTTAGTGTCTCCACATCTTCAACGTGAATACTATCATTGCTAATCCCAAAATAATGGGTAGGATATCTTTTCTCATCTGATTTCAGTTGTCGACTAGCATAAGCTACAACTCTACCTCCTTGCATCAGTACAACCCCTAGTCCGGTACCATAGGCATCCGTGTATACCTTCATCTCTTCATTCCTCTTAGGAATAACTAATACTGGTGCACACATCAACTTTTCTTTTAAGGTTTTAAATGCATTCTCACACCTTTTGTCCCAGACGGAAGCTTGATTCTTCTTGGTCAACTAAGTTAATGGTGTCGCTATCTTGGAGAACTCTTGAATAAACTTATGATAATATTCAGATAACCTCAAGAAACTTCTTACGTCCGTTGCATTCTTGGATGTAGACTAATCTTGCACTGTATCCACCTTCGCAGGATCAACGACAATACCATTATCTGAAACAACATGGCCTAAGAACCTCACTTCCCTCCTCCAGAAATGACACTTAGAAAATTTCGCTTTCAATTGGTGTTTCCTCAACACCTCCATTATTGTCCTTAAATGTTGCTTGTGTTCTTCCTCTGTCCTAGAGTAAACCAAGATGTCATCCACAAACACAATAACAAACTTATTTAATTGATATCTTAAAACCCTATTCATAAGATCCACAAAGTATGCGGGTGCATTGGTCAACCCGAATAGCATGACCAACCACTCATAGAATCTAGATGGCGTCCGAAATGTCGTATTAGGTATACTCTCAGTTGCTTCTCGGAGTTGATGAAATCATGTCGCGAGATCTAACTGGGAAAACACTCTTGATCCATTTAGCTGATCAAACAATTCATCAATCTGTGGAAGAGGATATTTATTCTTCGTAGTCACCTTGTTCAACTCGCGGCAGTCCATACATAAGCGAAGGGAATCATTAGCCTTGTTAGTGAATACAACTGGTGCTCCCCACTCAGAAACACTTCTTCGGATAAATCCCATCTTCAAAAGATCGGCTACTTGCACTTCAAGCTCTCGCTGCTCCCTTGGAACCATACGACAAAGAGGCATCACTATAAGTCTAGCATCTTTCACTAAATCAATCTGAAACTCGATCTCTTTGTGAAGGCCGTGAATTTTGCTCGATCCGAATCAGTTGCTAAACCGATCTAGACCGTTCGAAACCCCTGATCGTTTTGAGAACAGGACAAAATAGAACGCAGACGGAAGAACATTTCATTGCTATTACAACAATCCCATCAGATACAAGAACATATAGAGTATAAATGAATAAATTACATTTGATAAATATCAGAGATTACAACAAATTACATAGCAGCGGAAAAATAATACAAAGCACAACTGAAGGTGATATACGGATACAGAGCTTTCCGGATATCATTCCAGCTGTAAACCAGGATCCTGTGAATATAAATCTGCAAAACCAAAACTACTAGCTGCCCGCGCGGAAAATAGGGGCACCCAAAGTTTAGGTTAAAACAATAAACTCCAGGTCAGTCATGTGATTGGTGTGAGAACTAAAACAGTTATTTAAAGCTTTACTTTAAAAGAGAGTAATTCAAGGGACCACGCCGTATAACACGGAACGGGTTTCTTCCCAAGAATACCAGTGCATAGAATAAACAACGCAATGCTTTTTCGAAAAATGAAGCTATTATAAGACCCAGGTCCCATCACACAATGCAACGCAAGCCGGAGGATAGGGTTTTCCCTTATAATAGCCAAACATGCTTGGTACGTTTAAAACAAATCATTTGATACTATTATAAGTGTATAGTGTCAAAACAATTCAAATCATAAATATCAATCATAGGCGGCATGGGTACCATCTATCATGTCGCCATACTAGTTCTACAATTAAAACCGAGATATCTCGTATTGGAAATTGGATTTCCATCATGAGTCGAGGCAAGGGGCAAGCTCCTCTTCGCTTCGAGACACTCTACCAAATGCCTCGGGACTACACACTCTGGGCAACCCCGGATGCGGCTGGGCCGGTCCTCACTTACGTTAGAGGATTAATTATGCCTGAACACACGTTTCCCGGTCCTTACAGACCTATAATCGTGGCGCCTCATTCCAACAACCACAAAGTTGAGAAGTATATAAATGTCAGGGCTGGTAAGTCACTGACACCACCAAAGCTAGAACGAAACGTCGTGTTCTCCCAGCGGTCTGTATCCCCTTTGTAACTCATACCGAGGTGTGAGGCTCGCGAATCCACGCTATACACAAAGCTATGACACGTAGGCCGTGCTTTGATCATCAACCACAAGACTTTGCTTTTCAACAGAAGCCTTGATCCATGCAACTCAGCATGCCACACAGGCAATTCATGCCATGCGATTGATATCTATCGATATATAACCTCTAAGCTCGTACGTCTCAGAGAAGGGCATTAAGCAAGAGAATAAATTCTCCGCCACCAAACAGATATATATTTAACAGAAATCAATCAACACAGAATAAAATCCAATGTCAGACACACAATCCATTTACAAGTTCGTTCTGGGTCTGAACGAAACCGGAGGCATTTTCCTCGCATATCCATCGATCTCCAAGTACGTCTGGACGACCACCAACTGATTCCCTCATCTTGGGTGTACAGCCCAATCAAGATCATCAGTTTTCACCCAAACGATGTGAAGACTTCCGGTCTTCAACCACCGTCTTCATCTTCGACATTTCGTCGAATCGGTTATTCAGAATGGGTATAAACCCGGACTTTCCGAACAACCCGCGTATATTAAAACAAATGTTACGCCAACACAACATACGCCTCATTCCAATTCATTAGTCACTAACCGTAAATTAGCAAGAGAACAATTTCCCAAATATTAACCCCGAAGGCCGAAACCAACATCAGATCAATATCCAGGAAACCATTCTTCTTAACTAACCTACAGCTAGTTTCTAAATTCCACATTCTTGGGGAAAGGTTCCCATTAATTTTGTCCAAGATAAATTCTTTAAAATTTATCCTTTAATCTTCCTTTGGATGTCATATCAAACCAAATTATGGTTTTCCAAACTAGTCGAGATTAGCGAACCACACCGAAATAATTATTTATTTTATTTCCCAATCCCAACCTATTCATCCCATGAAGCAAAACTGGTAATACTCCATATCTAACACCATGGTGTTATCGGTAAAATTAATTACCATTTCACGTTCAAATCTAATTAAAGATTTAACTATCTCTTTGGAGAAAAACTGGTGATACTCCATTCTCGCTCAATTTCCAAATTTGATAATTTAGATTATCAATCCACATTTCAATCTAATTGCAGATTCATTAAAACTCCTTTTACTGGGTTCAAGAACTAATGTCTTTTAAAACACAGTTCACGACAAACCCAAATCACATTCTATTTATTTATCGGGTTAAAGAACAAGTGTCATTTAAAACACCATTCACGATAAACCCACAATCAATTCTATTTAAAACTCGTTTCAAATCCAATTTATTTATTTAAAAATAACGGGTTTAATTTTAGTTCAAAACTAGTTCAATTCGATAAAAATCTATTTTTATCTTTTCAAATATGGAGTTTTCACCCCAATTTTTCCCAAATCATTTCATATGATTTTACACAAATTATTACTATTTTTCATAATTTTATCAAGGCTCGTACAGTCGATTTCCATCAACGGCCATCGAACTGCACTTACAGCGACCTTTTTCAAATTTGATTTGGACGTATCTCCAACTCCAACCGTTAGATTTCAAATTTCTAATATTCATTAGAAAGCTCTTTTCGATACGAACCCAACGGTTCTGGTTTTAGGAGAATCCGACGGTCGGATCTCCCGTAATGTCCGTTTAAAATAAATGGTCGAAATCCATGAACTGCCGCGGCTCGGTGCGTTCTATTCAGGCCATTATATTATATATATAATATATATTTTGTCGATTTCTATTTAAAACGAATTATATAAATAGTTTTGAATTCGATTCAAAAACATTTCCAACTTCCATTTCAATTCAAATCAAAATTAAAATTTTCCTTATAAATTCGTTTTAAAATTCATTTCAATTCAATTCAAATTCGACTTTGGTTTATATTCAATTCAATTCGAAATTGTTATATATTCAATTCAATTCGAAATCGTTTACAATTCAAATCAAATTCATTATCTATTCAATTCAATTCAAATTCGTTTTCGATTCAAATCAAATTCGTTTTCTATTTAAATCAAATTCAATTCGTTTTCTAATCAAATCAAATTCAATTCGTTTTCTAATCAAATCAAATTCAATTCGCTTTCCAATCAAATCAAATTCAATTCGTTTTCTAATCAAATCAAATTCAATTCGCTTTCTAATCAAATCAAATTCGTTTTCTATTCAAATCAGATTCGAATTTCATTTCAAAATATTCGATTTCGAAATCACTTTTCAATATTCATTTTAAAATGAATAAAATCGATATAAATATCGTTCACGTCAAAATGGCGTCAATCTAATCAACACGGCTTCATATATTTCTATTTTCAAATATTCTATTCCAAATATTTCGTTCAACACATGACTAATCTCAACAGATGAGTACTGTCAACACATGAACCTTTATTTTATATTGATAAAGATGTAGATTTTATTATTAAAATATTTCGTTCAACACATGACTAATCTCAACGGATGAGTACTGTCAACAGATGAATCTTTATTTTATAATATTTTTATTTTTCATATTGGAATGAGGCCCAATCAATTACCATATAGCGTTAACTATATGGATTCCATACCACACATGCATATAATAGCAACGACAAATAATCAACCATCATCCAAAGTGCACTACACTGTATAAGCATCAAATATTGATATCTAACGCTTATAACAGCCTGTCAATCAATCGATCGACATATTTAATCAATCAGGATGAGTGAACTTCAAATTTCATCCCAACACCCGTGTGGGGTTTCAAATCAACAAACACAGATTTTATTTGTGCAGTTGGGCGATGTGTAAAATTTATCGTCCCAATCAATGTCATTCAAATAGTGTACATAAACAAACCGTCCGGTTTGTAAATGATTATTTATTTATTCACATTCACGTTAAAAATTATATTTTTAACGATAAAATATTTTATTTTAACACATGAATTTTTATTCAGTTCATTCTTTAAATAAAATGATATTTTTATTTTTCTAACTTATTTTAGAAAATTTCGGCGGCATAACGGCACGATACTAGAAATGGGACGAGGCCTAGTATTATCCCCGGTCTAGTGAAGGCCCACGCCATTCACACATCAATCAAATCCATTCATTTCACCAAACAATTCAATTCAAACCAAATAATCTAACCAATTTTTGCAATCAAACAAACAAGTCCACGGTCTGTGGACAATTGTGTCGGGTGCTACTAAACACCATCTGCATCCTAGTATATATATATATCTAGAAAAGAAATTAAAGAGTGAGAAATTCTCACCAATAGCTATCCAATACCACGACTCTTCATTGATAGAAATCTTCATCGTTCTCGCCTTTTTATCACCTTCGATGCTCATAGTCACTACATATATAAAAATCACATTTTTATTTGCTGATGTCTTTAAAATAAAAATCACATTTTTATTTGTTCACTTTCAATTTAAAAATCATATTTTTATAATCACTTCATATATTAAAAAAAACGATTTTTTACATCGCTATTCTATATATAAAAATCGAATTTTTACTATGCTATTCAATATATAAAAATCGAATTTTTACTATGCTATTCAATATATAAAAATCGAATTTTTACTATGCTATTCAATATATAAATTTCGAATTTTTACTATGCTATTCAATATATAAAAATCGAATTTTTACTATGCTATTCAATATATAAAAATCGAATTTTTACTATGCTATTCAATATATAAAAATCGAATTTTTACAATCACGCTATATGGATAAAAATTCTATTTTTTTATTATGAAGATTTCGCCTTTTCTATTTTAAAAATCTAATCTTTTCTATTTTAAAAATCTCATCTTTTCTATTTTAAAAATCTCATCATTTCTATTACAAAAAACCTCGTCCTCTTAAATTTAAAATTAATATCTTTCCTAAGTAAAAATTCAAACTTTGATATAATTTAAAAATACGTTCTTTCTTTTGCTAATGAGCAAATAAAATAAAATCATATTTTTATTACAAAAACATATACTTTATTATCAGATTATATAAGTGCTAATTCACAAAAAAAAACTGATTTTATAAATAAAAATAAAATTAAAAACTTACAGATTTTCGTCGAAGGGGGGTTGTGCTTCCTCGTCGGAGGTCAAGGAGGTGGAAGGGAGGGCGAAGGTCAGGCGAGGGGGGAGGGGGGGTTGATGGAAATCGAACGGGGGGGGGGGGGGGGATTTCTGGCGTCGGTCAGTAACAGGAAGGGGGGTAGCTCGCGTCGGTCGAGGTAGGGGGTCTTCGATCGGTGGCGCATAGGGTAGGGGGGTATTGGTTGCGGTGGCGATTGATCGGGGGGGGGGGGGGGTCGGATTCGAGCGACAGAGGAGGGAGTCGGGGAAGAAGGAGGAGGTGGGGAAAGAAGAAGAGGGGGCGGCGGATGGAGGGGGGCGGCGGCGACCGCCAGGGCGCGGCTGCGGCTGCGCCTTCTCCTTCTTCTTTTTTTTATACTGAACCGATTTTGAAGGAAAGGGGGGGGGGGAGAAGTTAAAAAGGAGAGGAGAGATTTTATTTTTATTTTTTATTTTTAATTTCAAAAAGTTGACTTTTACATACGACCTCTAAACGAGGCCCACCGCCTGTCGTCCATAGCGTTTCACCCCCATCCCGAACACAATGGGATACGTATCGTAAGCTGATTCGATCGTTTCGATCAGTTTTCGTCAAATCTACTTTTAACTCTATATATTGAATTTGAACGCGCATTTCAATTTACCGGGGTCACATACGAACTCTATAAATTGCAGAAAAATATTTTCTAGCTTCGTATTGACGATACGGTCCTAACAAAACTAGTTTCGTCGAATTCTGAGACCGTTGGAAAAATGGCCAATTTCCAGTCGATTAAAATCAAGTGAAACTGGTCAAACGCGTTTTCCTCTGCCACGCTCACATATTGATTCGAAAAATTATGAAATTTGGAATCTAGCAATAACTCGACATCATGGACCCAACGAAAGTGGTTTCGTCGAAATCCGAGGTCGTTTGCAAAATGTCTATTTTTAAGGGCCTGAATTCCATAGCGACTATTCAAAATTTTCAACTGGACATATCTTTTGATTCCCGCTATGAAATTTTGATTTGTCGGATTCGTTGGGAAGATATTCTCAAATAGATCCTATTATTTTTGGTTTCACTAAAATCCGGATTGTTTTGCACCTGGTATGTTCAATTGAAGTTTGAAATCAAATTGTCGAACTACCGCGCCATTTTCAATTCCTTTTATAATTAAAATAAAATATTTATATTCTAACGATGACGCGTATAAATATATACGTTCTAAATATATTCAAAATAAATTTTCGTCGATATTATTTAAAATAATTCATTTTAAATATTCAAAATTCGCTAAAATTGCCAAAAAAAAAAAATTAAACTGGCTCGCATTTCCGGGTTATTACAATCTCCCCCACTTAAAACTTTTCGTCCCCGAAAAGGAACAAAGTCGAAAGTGGTTTGATCAATTAACTCTACGTTCGATCTGGCTTCCATTCTCCAACTTTTCAGTTTCTGAGAATTTTCAAATTCTTCAAAAATTTGGCTAACACCCTAAATTTTTGAAAAATTTCGCCATAACCTCCCCTGCACCGGGAGCCACGGGAAAATCCCGAAATTGCCATATAGGCCTTCTGATCTCAAAAAGAAAAAGAAAAAGCCAAGCGGCTAGCCAATAGGCTCATAAAATCATCATCACTCAAACAAAACAGTAAATTATAGTAAACATGTACCTATTTGTCGGACAAACAAATTTTATTCTCTGCTCTAGCCTCCTTGCTATGACCTGTTCAATGTAAGTATATGTATATGCAAGCAAATGCAACCAATTTTCAATACAATTCAATATTTGATTCAATTAGGCTTAGTGGTTCAAAATTGTCAAACAAATAAACAAACAACACAAACATCAATCAATTAGTGAATTTAACGTTTCAAATTCATAATTTTGATATATATACTGAAAATCATGTTTTTGATGCCAAATCACAACAATAAACCTATCTATATAAGTTTTGGTTCTCACACCAGTCTAATGGAAATATATAGATAGCACACCTTCGAAACACGAAACTAATTACTGATGATGACGCGTCAATCATTCGAATCAGGTCCGTGCGACTAGAGTGTGACTCTATATCTATCTAATATATTAAAACTTCGAATATACGTTCATGACGCGTATAGGCAAAATCTTTATATATTCGATTGTCCAAATTCAAAATAAATAAATATTCAAATACGTATAAAACGATTTAAATTTTCAAAACAAAATTGTTTTTAATTGAAAAATATACTCTTCTCACTCGTTCTAGGATACTACTGATCCCATCTCTAACGAGTCATTCTAATTGGATATTACTAATCCAATATCTGATGAATTCTTTCGTATGGTTCTAATGTGTCTTGTTCTCGAGCTTTGTAAACCAAAGCTCTGATACCAAATGTGACGGCTGTGAATTTCGCTCGATCCAAATCAGTCGCTAAACCGATCTAGACCGTTCGAAACCCTTGATCGTTTTGAGAATAGGACAAAATAGAACGCAGACGGAAGAACATTTCATTGCTATTACAACAATCCCATCAGATACAAGAATATACAGAGTATAAATGAATAAATTACATTTGATAAATATCAGAGATTACAACAAATTACATAGCAGCGGAAAAATAATACAAAGCACAACTGAAGGTGATATACGGATACAGAGCTTTCCGGATATCATTCCAGCTGTAAACCAGGATCCTGTGAATATAAATCTGCAAAACCAAAACTACTAGCTGCCCGTGCGGAAAATAGGGGCACCTAGAATTTAGGTTAAAACAATAAACTCCAGGTCAATCATGTGACTGGTGTGAGAACTAAAATAGTTATTTAAAGCTTTACTTTAAAAGAGAGTAATTCAAGGGACCACGCCGTATAACACGGAACGGGTTTCCTCCCAAGTATACCAGTGCATAGAATAAACAACGCAATTCTTTTTCGAAAAATGAAGCTATTATAAGACCCAGGTCCCATCACACAATGAAACGCAAGCCGGAGGATAGGGTTTTCCCTTATAATAGCCAAACATGCTTGGTACGTTTAAAACAAATCATTTTATACTATTATAAGTGTATAGTGTCAAAACAATTCAAATCATAAATATCAATCATAGGCGGCATGGGTACCATCTATCATGTCGCCATACTAGTTCTACAATTAAAACCGAGATATCTCGTATTGGAAATTGGATTTCCATCATGAGTCGAGGCAAGGGGCAAGCTCCTCTTCGCTTCGAGACACTCTACCAAATGCCTCGGGACTACACACTCTGGGCAACCCCGGATGCGGCTGGGCCGGTCCTCACTTACGTTAGAGGATTAATTATGCCTGAACACACGTTTCCCGGTCCTTACAGACCTATAATCGTGGCGCCTCATTCCAACAACCACAAAGTTGAGAAGTATATAAATGTCAGGGCTGGTAAGTCACTGACACCACCAAAGCTAGAAAGAAACGTCGTGTTCTCCCAGCGGTCCGTATCCCGTTTTAAACTCATACCGAGGTGTGAGGCTCGCGAATCCACGCTATACACAAAGCTATGACACGTAGGCCGTGCTTTGATCATCAACCACAAGACTTTGCTTTTCAACAGAAGCCTTGATCCATGCAACTCAGCATGCCACACAGGCAATTCATGCCATGCGATTGATATCTATCGATATATAACCTCTAAGCTCGTACGTCTCAGAGAAGGGCGTTAAGCAAGAGAATAAATTCTCCACCGCCAAACAGATATGTATTTAACAGAAATCAATCAACATAGAATAAAATCCAATGCCAGACGCACAATCCATTTACAAGTTCGTTCTGGGTCTGAACGAAACCGGAGGCTCTTTCCTCGCATATCCATCAATCTCCAAGTATGTCTGGACGACCACCAACTGATTCCCTCATCTTGGGTGTACAACCCAATAAAGATCATCAGTAATCACACAAACGATGTGAAGACTTCCGGTCTTCAACCACCGTCTTCATCTTCGACATTTCGTCGAATCGGTTATTCAGAATGGGTATAAACCCGGACTTTCCGACCAACCCACGTATATTAAAAAAAATGTTACACCAACACAACATACGCCTCATTCCAATTCATCGGTCACTAACCGTAAATTAGGAAGAGAACAATTTCCCAAATATAAACCCCGAAGGTCGAAACCAACATCAGATCAATATCCAGGAAACCATTCTTCTTAACTAACCTACAGCTAGTTTCCAAATTCCACATTCTTGGGGAAAGGTTCCCATTAATTTTATCCAAGATAAATTCTTTAAAATTTATCCTTTAATCTTCCTTTGGATGTCATATCAAACCAAATTATGGTTTTCCAAACTAGTCGAGATTAGCGAACCACACCGAAGTAATTATTTATTTTATTTCACAATCCCAACCTATTCATCCCATGAAGCAAAACTGGTAATACTCCATATCTAACACCATGGTGTTATCGGTAAAATTAATTACCATTTCACGTTCAAATATAATTAAAGATTTAACTATCGCTTTGCAAAAAAAGTGGTGATACTCCATTCTCGTTCAATTTCAAAATTTGATAATTTAGATTATTAATCCACATTTCAATCTAATTGCAGATTCATTAAAACTCCTTTTACTGGGTTAAAGAACTAATGTCTTTTAAAACACAATTCACGATAAACCCAAATCACATTCTATTTATTTATCGGGTTAAAGAACAAGTGTCATTTAAAACACCGTTCACGATAAACCCACAATCAATTCTATTTAAAACCCGTTTCAAATCCAATTTATTTATTTAAAAATAACGGGTTTAATTTTAGCTCAAAACTAGTTCAATTCGATAAAAATCTAATTTTATCTTTTCAAATATGGAGTTTTTCACCCCAATTTTTCCTAAATCATTTCTTATGATTTTACACAAATTATTACTATTTTTCATAATTTTATCAAGGCCCGTACAGTCGATTTCCATCAACGGCCATCGAACGGCACTTACAGCGACCTTTTTCAAATTTGATTTGGAAGTATCTCCAAATCCAACCATTAGATTTCAAATTTCTAATATTCATTAGAAAGCTCTTTTCGATACGAACCCAACGGTTCTGGTTTTAGGAGAATCCGACGGTCGGATCTCCCGTAATGTCCGTTTGAAATAAATGGTCGAAATCCACGAACAGCCGCGACGCGGCGTGTTCTATTCATGCCATTATATTATATATATAATATATATAATATATATTTTGTCGATTTCTATTTAAAACGAATTATATAAATAGTTTTGAATTCGTTTCAAAAACATTTCCAACTTCCATTTCAATTCAAATCAAAATTAAAATTTTCCTTATAAATTCGTTTTAAAATTCATTTCAATTCAATTCAAATTCGACTTTGGTTTATATTCAATTCAATTCGAAATTGTTATATATTCAATTCAATTCGAAATCGTTTTCAATTCAAATCAAATTCGTTATCTATTCAATTCAATTTGAATTCGTTTTCGATTCAAATCAAATTCGTTTTCTATTTAAATCAACTTTAATTCGTTTTCTAATCAAATCAAATTCAATTCGTTTTCTAATCAAATCAAATTCAATTCGCTTTCCAATCAAATCAAATTCAATTCGCTTTCTAATCAAATCAAATTCAATTCGCTTTCTAATCAAATCAAATTCGTTTTCTATTCAAATCAGATTCGAATTTCATTTCAAAATATTCGATTTCGAAATCACTTTTCAATATTCATTTTAAAATGAATAAAATCGATATAAATATCGTTCACGTCAAAATGGCGTCAATCTAATCAACACAGCTTCATATATTTCTATTTTCAAATATTCTATTCCAAATATTTCGTTCAACATATGACTAATCTCAACGGATGAGTACTGTCAACACATGAAACTTTATTTTATATTGATAAAGATGTAGATTTTATTATTAAAATATTTCGTTCAACACATGACTAATCTCAACGGATGAGTACTGTCAACACATGAACCCTTATTTTATAATATTCTTAATTTTTCAAATTGGAATGAGGCCCAATCAATTACCATATAGCGTTAACTATATGGATTCCATACCACACATGCATATAATAGCAACGACAAATAATCAACCATCATCCAAAGTGCACTACACTGTATAAGCATCAAATATAGATATCTAACGCTTGTAACAGCCTGTCAATCAATCGATCGACAAATTTAATCAATCAGGATGAGTGAACTTCAAATTTCATCCCAACACCCATGTGGGGTTTCAAATCAACAAACACAGATTTTATTTGTGCAGTTGGGCGATGTGTAAAATTTATCGTCCCAATCAATGTCATTCAAATAGGTGTACATAAACAAACCGTCCGGTTTGTAAATGAATATTTATTTATTCACATTCACGTTAAAAATTATATTTTTAACGATAAAATATTTTATTTTAACACATGAATTTTTATTCAGTTCATTCTTTAAATAAAATGATATTTTTATTTTTCTAACTTATTTTAGAAAATTTCGGCGGCATAACGGCACGATACTAGAAACGGGACGAGGCCTAGCCTTATCCCCGGTCTAGTGAAGGCCCACACCATTCACACATCAATCAAATCCATTCATTTCACCAAACAATTAATTTCAAACCAAATAATCTAACCAATTTTTGCAATCAAACAAACAAGTCCATGGTCTGTGGACGATTGTGTCGGGTGCTACTAAACACCGTCTCAATCCTAGTATATATATATCTAGAAGAGAAATTAAACAAAGAGAAATTCTCACCAATAGCTATCTAATACCACGACTCTTCATTGATAGAAATCTTCATCGTTCTCGCCTTTTTATCACCTTCGTTGCTCGTAGTCACTACATATATAAAAATCACATTTTTATTTGCTGATGTCTTTAAAATAAAAATCACATTTTTATTTGTTCACTTTCAATTTAAAAATCATATTTTTATAATCACTTCATATATAAAAAAAAACGATTTTTTACATAGCTATTCTATATATAAAAATCGAATTTTTACTATGCTATTCAATATATAAAAATCGAATTTTTACAATCGCGTTGTATGGATAAAAATTATATTTTTCTATTATGAAGATTTCGCCTTTTCTATTTTAAAAATCTAATCTTTTCTATTTTAAAAATCTCATCTTTTCTATTTTAAAAATCTCATCTTTTCTATTTTAAAAATCTCATCTTTTCTATTACAAAAAACCTCGTCCTCTTAAATTTAAAATTAATATCTTTCCTAAGTAAAAATTCAAACTTTGATATAATTTAAAAATCCGTTCTTTCTTTTGCTAATGAACAAAAAAAATAAAATCATATTTTTATTACAAAAACATATACTTTATTATCAGATTATATAAATGCTAATTCACAAAAAAAAACTGATTTTATAAATAAAAATAAAATTAAAAACTTACAGATTTTGGTCGAAGGGGGGGGGGGGCTGTGCTTCCTCGTCGGAGGTCAAGGAGGTGGAAGGGAGGGCGGAGGTCAGGCCAGGGGGGTGGGGTTGATGGAAATCGAACGGGGGAGGGGGGGTTTCTGGCGTCGGTCAGCAACACGAAGGGGGGGGGGGGTAGCTCGCGTCGGTCGAGGTAGGGGGGTCTTCGATCGGTGGCGCATAGGGTAGGTGGGTATTGGTTGCGGTGGCGATTGATCTAGGGGGGGGGGTCGGATTCGAGCGACAGAGGAGGGAGTCGGGGAAGAAGGAGGAGGTGGGGAAAGAAGAAGAGGGGGCGGCGGATGGAGGGGGGCGGCGGCGACCGCCAGGGCGCGGCTGCGGCTGCGCCTTCTCCTTCTTTTTTTATACTGAATCAATTTTGAAGGAAAGGGGGGGGCAGAAGTTAAAAAGGAGAGGAGAGATTTTATTTTTATTTTTTTATTTTTAATTTCAAAAAGTTGACTTTTACATACGACTTCTAAACGGGGCCCACCGCCTGTCGTCCATAGCGTTTCACCCCCATCCCGAACACAATGGGATATGTATCGTAAGCTGATTCGATCGTTTCGATCAGTTTTCATCAAATCTACTTTTAACTCTATATATTGAATTTGAACGCGCATTTCAATTTACCGGGGTCACATACGAACTCTATAAATTGCAGAAAAATATTTTCTAGCTTCGTATTGACGATACGGTCCTAACAAAACTAGTTTCGTCGAATTCTGAGACCGTTGGAAAAATGGCCAATTTCCAGTCGATTAAAATCAACTAAAACTGGTCAAACGCGTTTTCCTCTGCCACGCTCACATATTGATTCGAAAAATTATGAAATTTGGAATCTAGCAATAACTCGACATCACGGACCCAACGAAAGTGGTTTCGTCGAAATCCGAGGTCGTTTGCAAAATGTCTATTTTTAAGGGCCTGAATTCCATAGCGACTATTCAAAATTTTCATCTGGACATACCTTTTGATTCCCGCTATGAAATTTTGATTTGTCGGATTCGTTGGAAAGATATTCTCAAATAGATCCTATTATTTTTGGTTTCACTAAAATCCGGATTGTTTTGCACCCGGTATGTTCAATTGAAGTTTGAAATCAAATTATCGAACTACCGCGCCATTTTCAATTCCTTTTATAATTAAAATAAAATATTTATATTGTAATGACGACGCGTATAAATATATACGTTCTAAATATATTCAAAATAAATTTTCGTCGATATTATTTAAAATAATTCATTTTAAATATTCAAAATTCGCTAAAATTGCCAAAATAAAATTTTTAAACTGGCTCGCATTTCCGGGTTATTACACTCTTGGTGTGGTGGAAGTCAGGATACTCGCCATCAATAAGCACATATGATAACTCATCATGTGTGATGTCGAGGGAATTTAGAAAATAACCCGTTGCCCCATCACTAGGCAAGCAACCCAATACCACCCTCCGCCCATCATCCGCTCTAATGGTCACTGAAAACCCCTCATAGTCTACCACTACCCCATACCTTTGGAGCCAATCGACTCCCAAAATATTGCCAAATCCAGTAAAGCCCAGAACAAAGCAATCACAAGCAAACATACATCCATGACACGATAAGGCCAAATTATGACATATCATACACATGCTAGTCGAACCACCGATCGGGTTCATCACAACTAAAGGTCTATCGACAATCTCGGTTTCTAATTCCAACCTATCTACCAGGTCACTAGACACGAAGGAATGGGAAGCCCGGGTATTAAACAATACTCAAACAAGAACATCATAAATGAAAAGCATACCTTGAATAACGACACCCTTTCCCTTCTCCGCCGTATTTGGGGAATTCTATGAAGAAGAAACAACGTTGATAACATATGCTTTCACGATTTGCTTCTCCTTAGGGGTTGGGGACATTTATCCTTGAGATGTCCCACTTGGCCACAGTTGAAGCACTTCCTGTCCGTTGGCTTTGCTCGATAATCTCTGGCATAGTGGCCCTTCTTGCCACATCTAAAGCCCTCAATATCTTTCTTATCCTTCTTTTTCTGACCATCCTTGGTTTGGTTCTGTTTTCTCTTATTCTAGAATTTTTATTGCATTTACCACTTGCCCACGGTTTCAAATCCTTTGCAGATGTAATAGCAACCTCGGTCTTTATTTTAGGGTAAAGGCTCTCTGATCTTAATGCCATTCCCATAATAGATTCGAAGGTATCATCGATATGGTTTATAAGTCTTTCCTCTGTTAGACCGAAATATGGGCTTAACACCCAAATCCAATGCGAAAACCTCACAATCACAGATCAATGCAGAAAAGTAGTAAAATAAGAGGAGACACACGAGATTTTTATAGTGGTTTGGCTCAATCCAATCCTACTTCCACTTTATAGTTTCTTAAATCCTAAGAAGCGATTACAATACTGTTTGCTTGTGGTTTATACACGAAATCCTCGTGTTTACAATGAAAAGTAGCAAGAAAAGTGGAAGTTATACATGAAATCCTCGTGTTATAGTGTGGAATTTGTCTTCCTTATTGAGCTATGGCCTTGTGTGAAGTAAGAACAAGTACCAAAAGTCAAAGATCCCTTCAAATGACCATGTTGTGGTGTATTTATAGGCGTAGAGGAGCTTCTGCGTGATCGGGTTCGGATGCCATGTGGCACACCCAAAGGAAATCTTGAAGAGTAGTGGAGAACGTGGAAATATCCTTTCCACGTCGTGCTCGGCCAAGTGTAATCCGATCCGCATTTGTAGGAGGTGGTTATGGCAAGAGAATCGGTCAAACTTCGTGTGCAGAAGTAGGTCCGGGGGTAGTTTCGGCCCTCTGATCCGAACCGATGTAGTGTCTTTAAACTGAAGACGTTGCGCACTTCTGTGTAAAATCCAAGGCGGATTGGTTTGGCTTATCCCGATCCGACCCAAGCCAGCTTTATGTTGAAACCATCCAGTGCTATCGGGTCATCCTTGTCCCGAACCGAGCCAACGTCTCCGATCCGATCCGAGAGGTCAAGCCAATTCCTAAATTCCAAGTTTTCGATTCTGCATGCATTCACGAGAACGGGCGTAACTTCCAAACCATAAGTCTGTTTTAGCCAAACGAAAGCTCGATTCGAAGCTGATTCAGAGAGCTACAAGTTTTATAGAGCTTAACTCCGTAGTTGCTGTTTTCTGACCCAAACGAGGTCGTCTGATAGGAGTTTCAGGCCAATCTTTGATTGTGACGCAACTTCAACCAAATCGCTTCATGTCTTCTGACGATGTTCCCAATACTTGAGCGTATTGTTTAGAAGAGACTTCACGGGTGACTGCTTTGACTAAAAATCAGGTCAACAATTTGCCCTCCAGAACATATCTTGCTGAATGAAGGAAGATGTGTTCTGGATAATCCATGAAATCCAAGGCCACGCCGGGCCTGCCAGCTGCAAGTATAAACCATATCTGCAAAGAAAAGAAAGCAAATAAGTATGTTAAAACCTGACAAAACTAATTACACTTTCGAGCATATATCATGGTTGGGCGTCCGATTGAGCATAAACCATACTCGAGGGACGTTTGAATCATCCTGCCAAAACTTGGCGAGGGACCTAACCTTCCGGGTATAAGCCATACCAGGAAGTTCAAACTGAGCATAAGTCATACTCGAGTTTTATTGAGTTCCTTTGCCAAATCCTGGCAAGATCGTTCGTCGTTCTTAACTATAATCCATACTTATAAATTCAGTGGAGTAAAATCCATACTCATGCCGAGATGGAGCTATACTTGCCAAAGCCTGACAAGACAGTCCATCCCTAGGCACAATCCGTACTAAGGGTTTCGAGATAAGTATAAGCTATACTTTTAATTAAGATTGAGAATCCTGCCACAACCTGGCAAGACACTTAAATTTGCCAAACATAATCCATGTTCGGAAAGTCCTTCCTTATTCAATTCAAAGTACAAAACCAAAGCAAATCCCGATTGGTTTGTCATCGAGCGCAGAGCACGCTTTGGAGCTAAATTCTGACCCCGAACGAGTGTACTCCGATTTAGCCAATCGAAAAACCTAAAAAAGCAAAGAGACATATCTTAAATCCAAAGAAATGCTGGAAATGCAGAGTGATCCAATCCAGAGTAGTTGATGATGAGCCCATGGGAGCTCGATCCAGGGTCGTTCCCTCTCCGGGGAGCAGGTGGTGGCAGCGCAGGTGCAGGCGTTGTAGGTTGTTTCACATGCTCGGGTGGCTCTCCACGTCTAACCCGTTCCTCAATCAAATCTCACAAGTGCATACAGTCATTTGTGTCATGACCGTCCATACCATGAAATATGCAGTATTTTTCTAGAATCGCGTTCTCTTTGAGATGGCTCCCTCTTGGGAGGCTTTGGATAGGAGACGTCACCGTTTGTGTTCAAGTAGATGTCAGTCAAGGTCGAATTGAGTTCGATGTACTTTTCATATCTGGGCCCTCTCCGGGGTTGAGCGTTGCGGTCGTTCTTGACAACAGCTTTCCCTTTGCCTTTTCAAAAATCAGACGGTTCTCCGTCTTTGAGCATGTTGACATCGAGAATTTTCATTTCGGACGTTGCGTCTTCTTCACACAGAAATCTATCCGATTCAAGGTAGAATTCGCTGAGATTATGTGGTGGGTCTCGGTACAAGGATTTTTTGAACTCCGAGTTGTCCAGAACACCGGATACTGCTGTCATCAATACCATAGATGGCTCAGGTCGATCAACTGATGATGCTGCAACGTTGAACCGTTCCAAAAATGAGCGCAGAGTTTCTCTGGGCCTCTGCTTGATTGTAGTGAGCGATATTACGTTCTTGGGTCGAGCGATGTGGACCCGAAACTGTTCAATAAAGCGAGCGACCAACATGTTCCAACTGTTGATCGATTCAGATTCCAGCTGCCGAATCCACATAGCAGCTATATCGGTCAAAAAGAGAGGGAAGCATTTTTCCATGACATTTTCCGATGTCGATTGAACTTCCATATGACGTTTGTAGCACATGAGATGCACGGTAGGATCCATCCTGTCGTTGTATGGTTCTAGAACTGGAAGTTTGAAATTTGGTGGGTTGCGAGGATTCCTGATTTCTTGTGTGAATGGATTGTGGTTGACATCATCCATGTCATTCTGATAGGTGCGGCCTCGAGAGATGCATTCAATGAGATTGGCGAGCCGATCGCCTTCAAATTTTTTTTGCAAGTAGCCAAGGTCAGAGACAGTGCCCCGAGCGTTAAGTCCAGAAGAGTTCGGAAAAGTATGGGGAGCTTGGAAGACCATCCGGTTCGGTTCGGAGGTGCCCCCCTGCTGTGGCTCGGAGAAGTGTGGAGGTTCATAGTGATGTGCACGGTTCGGGCTAGATATTTCAATCCGACTCGGTTCTGGCCCTCTGTTCCGAGCAGTTTCCTATTTCCATTGAGCTGGAGTTGGTGCCTGGTTGTTCAATAGAACCGGGGCGGAGATTAGTTGTGCTCGACCTGAATTTCTGAAGTTGACAACGTCTTCATCCAACACGTTGAGTAGCGGAGCTGCGCACTGCGGAGGGGGATTGTCCTTAAGTCCATTTAGATTCGAGCCCTCTCTAGTTCGGATAGGACCCGAACTGATCCATTTCGCAGCTGCTGCTGTTGCCGATTCTATTCGATTTCCCATGATTTGTGCGTTATCGCTCGGCCTTCCTTCCGTCCGAGCGAAGAATTGGTCGATCATCTCCTGTTGTTTGCGGAGGAGATCATCTTGCCTTGTCATCTAGGTTCTCAATTCATTAAGAACGCCATCCATCTCTTCTCTGGTTAAGTATGCTGATAGATTTTCGTGGGAGGAAGCCTCCTGGCTCGCTTTATTCCTTGCGCCTTCAGTGCCAACATCCTCAGCGCGAGAGAAGGTTCCGTCTTTCTTTCGTTTGACCATTGATCCAATAGTCGAGCAATTTGATTCCTTTTAGGTTTGAAATTGAAGTAATATTGTGTGTCCCCTTCCTGGCGCGCCAAAATGTTAGACCGAAATCTGGGCCTAACACCCAAATCCAATGCGAAAACCTCACAATCACAGATGAATGCAGAAAAGAAGTAAAATAAGAGGAGACACACGAGATTTTTATAGTGGTTCAGCTCAATCCAAGCGTACTTCCACTTTATAGTTTATTAAATCCTAAGAAGCGATCACAATACTGTTTGCTTGCGGTTTATACACGAAATCCTCGTGTTTACAATGAAAAGTAGCAAGAAAAGTGGAAGTTATACACGAAATCCTTGTGTTATATTGTGGAATTTGGCTTCCTTATTGATCTATGGCCTTGCGTGAAGTAAGAACAAGTACCAAAAGTCAAAGATCCCTTCAAATGGCCATGTTGTGGTGTATTTATAGGCGCAGAGGAGCTTCTGGGTAATCTGGTTTGGATGCCATGTGGCACACCCAGAGGAAATCTCGAAGAGTAGTGCAGAACGTGGAAATATCCTTTCCACGTCGTGCTGGGCCAAGCGTCATCCGATCTGCATTTGTAGGAGGCGGTTATGGCAAGAGAATCGGTCTAACTTCGTGTGCAGAAGCAGGTCCAGGGGGTCGTTTCGGCACTCTGATCCGAACCGATGTAGGGTCTTCAAACTGAAGACGTTGCGCACTTCTGCGCAAAATCCAAGGGGGGATCGGTTTGGCCTATCCCGTTCCGACCCAAGCCAGCTTTATGCTGAAACCATCCAGTGCTATCGGGTCCTCCTTGTCCCGAACCGAGCCAACATCTCCGATTTGATCCGAGAGGTCAAGCCAATTCCTAAATTCCAAGTTTTCGGTTCTGCATGCGTTCACGGGAACAGGCGTAACTTCCAAACCGTAAGTCCGTTTTAGCCAAACGAAAGCTCGATTCGAAGCTGATTCAAAGAGCTACAAGAGTTACAGAGCCTCGCTCTGTAATTGTTGTTTTTCGGCCCAAACGAGGTCGTCTGATAGGAGTTTCGGGCCAATCTTTGATTGTGACGCGACTTCAACCAAATTGCTTCATGTCTTCTGACGATATTCGCAATGCTTGAGCGTATTGTTTAGAAGAGACTTCACGGGTGACTGCTTTGACTAAAAATCAGGTCAACAATTTGCCCTCAGAACATATCTTGCTGAATGAAGGAAGATGTGTTCTGGATAATCCATGAAATCCAAGGCCACGTCGGGCCTGCTAGCTGCAAGTATAAACCATATTTGCAAAGAAAAGAAGGCAAATAAGTATGTCAAAACCTGACAAAACTGATTACACTTTCGAGCTTAAATCATGGTTGGGCGTCCGATTGAGCATAAACCATACTCGAGGGACTTTTGAATCATCCTGCCTAAACTTGGCGAGGGACCTAACCTTCCGGGTATAAGCCATACCAGGAAGTTCAAACTGAGCATAAGCCATACTCGAGTTTTATTGAGTTCCTTTGCCAAATCCTGGCAATATCGTTTGTCGTTCTTATGTATTGTCCATACTTATAAATTCAGTGGAGTACAATCCATACTCATGCCGAGATGGAGCTGTACTTGCCAAAGCATGACAAGACAGTCCGACCCTAGGCACGATCCATACCAAGGGTTTCGAGATAAGTATAAGTTATACTTTTAATTAAGATTGAGAATCCTGCCATAACCTGGCAAGACACTTAAATTTTCCAAACATAATCCATGTTCGGAAAGTCCTTCCTTATTCAATTCAAAGTACAAAACCAAAGAAAATACCGATTGGTTTGTCATCGAGCGCAGAGCACGCTTTGGAGCTAAATCCTAACCCCGAACGAGTGTACTCCGATTTAGCCAATCGGAAAACCTAAAGAAAGCAAAGAGACATATCTTAAATCCTAAGAAATGCTGGAAATGCAGAATGATCCAATCCAGATCAGTTGATGATGAGCCCATGGGAGCTCGATTCAGGGTCGTTCCCTCTCCGGGGAGCAGGTAGTGGAAGCGCAGGTGCAGGCGCTGCAGGTTATTTCTCATACTCGGGTAGCTCTCAACGTCTAACTCGTTCCTCAATCAAATCTCGCAAGTGCCTACAGTCATTTGTGTCATGACCGTCCGTACCATGAAATATGTTGTATTTTCCAGAATCGCGTTCTTTTTGCGATGGCTCCCTCCTGGGAGGCTTTGGATAGGAGACGTCACTGTTTATGTTCATGTAGACGTCAGTCAAGGTCGAATTGAGTTCGGTGTACTTTTCATATCTGGGCGCTCTCCGGGGTTGAGCGTTGCGGTCATTCATGACAACAGCTTTCCCTTTGTCTTTTCCAGAATCAGACGGTTCTCTGTCTTTGAGCATGTTGACATCGAGAATTTTCTTTTCGGATGTTGCGTCTTCTTCACGCAGAAATCTATCAGATTCAAGGTAGAATTCGCTGAGATTCCATGGTGGGTCTCGGTACAAGGATTTTTTTGAACTCCGAGTTGTCCAGTACGCCAGATACTGCCACCCTCAATACCATAGATAGCTCAGGTCAATCAACTGATGTTGCTGCAACGTTGAACCGTTCCAAAAATAAGCGCAGAGTTTCTCTGGGCCTATGCATGATTGTAGCGAGTGACATTACATTCTTGGGTTGAGCGATGTGGACCCGAAACTATTCAATAAAGTGAGCGACCAACATGTTCCAACTGTTGATCGATTCAGATTCCAGCTCCCGAATCCACAAAGCAGCTATATCAGTCAAAAAGAGAGGGAAGCACTTTGCCATGACGTTTTCCGATGTCGATTGAACTTCCATATGACGTTTGTAGTGCATGAGATGCACGGTAGGATCCGTCCTGTCGTTGTATGTTTCCAGAACAGGAAGTTTGAAATCCGGTGGGTTGCGAGGATTCCTGATTTCTTGTGTGAATGGATTGTGGTTGACATCATCCATGTCATTCTGATAGGTGCGGCCTCGAGAGAGGCATTCAATGAGATTGGCAAGCCGATCGCCTTCAAAAATTTGTGGCAAGTTGCCAAGATCAGAGTTGGTGCCCCCAGCGTTAAGTCCAGAAGAGTTCGGAAATGTATGGGGAGCTTGGAAGACCATCCGGTTCGGTTCGGAGGTGCCCACTACTGTGGCTCGGAGAAGTGAGGAGGTTCGTAGTGATGTGCACGGTTTGGGCCAGATATTCCGACCCGACCCGATTCTGGCCCTCTATTCCGAGCAGTTTCCTGTTGCCATTGAGCTGGAGTTGGTGCCTGGTTGTTCATTAGAACCGAGGCGGAGATTGGTCATGCTCGACCTGAATTTCTGAAGTTGACATCGTCTTCATCCAACACGTTGAGTAGCGGAGTTGCGCACTGCTTAGGGGGATTGTCCCTAAGTTCATTCAGATTTGAGCCCTCCTAAGTTCGGATCGGACTCGAACCGATCCGGTTCGCAGCTGCTGCTGGGGCTGATTCTATTCCATTTACCATGAGTTGTGCATTGCTGCTCGGCCTTCCTTCCATCCGAGCGAAGAATTGGTCGATCATCTCTTGTTGTTTGCAGATGAGATCATCTTGCCTTGCCATCTGGGTTCTCAAATCAGTGAGAATGCCATCCATCTCTTCTCTGGTTAAGTATGCTGATAGATTTTCGTGGGAGGAAGTCTCCTGGCTCGCTTTATTCCTTGCGCCTTCAGTGCCAACATCCTCAGTGCGAGAGAAGGTTCTGTCTCTCTTTCGTTTGACCATTGATCCAATAGTCGAGCAATTCGATTCCTTTTAGGCTGGAAATTGAAGTAATATCATGTGCCCCCTTCTTAGCGCGCCAAAATGTTAGACCGAAATCTGGGCCTAACACCCAAATCCAATGCGAAAACCTCACAATCACAGATCAATGCAGAAAAGCAGTAAAATAAGAGGAGACACATGAGATTTTTATAGTGGTTCGGCTCAATCCAAGCCTACGTCCACTTTATAGTTTCTTAAATCCTAAGAAGCGATTACAAACTATTTGCTTGTGGTTTATACACGAAATCCTCGTGTTTACAATGAAAAGTAGCAAGAAAAGTGGAAGTTATACATGAAATCCTCGTGTTATAATGTGGAATTTGGCTTCCTTATTGAGCTGTGCTCTTGCGTGAAGTAAGAACAAGTACCAAAAGTCAAATATCCCTTCAAATGCCAAGTTGTGGTGTATTTATAGGCGCAGAGGAGCTTATGGGTGATCCGGTTCGGATTCCACGTGGCACACCCAGAGGAAATCTCGAAGAGTAGTGGAGAACGTGGAAATATCCTTTCCAAGTTGTGTTGGGCCAAGTTTCATCCGATCCGCATTTGTAGGAGGCGGTTATGGCAAGAGAATCGGTCAAACTTCGTGTGCAGAAACAGGTCCAGGGGGTCGATTTGGCCCTCCGATCCGAACCGATGTAGGGTCTTCAAACTTGAAGACGTTGCGCACTTCTGTGCAAAATCCGAGGGGGGATCGGTTTGGCATATCCTGATCTGACCCAAGCCATCTTCATGCTGAAACCATCTAATGCTATCGGGTCCTCCTTGTCCCGAAACGATCCAACATCTCCGATTCGATCCGAGAGGTCAAGCCAATTCCCAAATTCCAAGTTTCTGGTTCTACATGCGTTCATGGAAACGGGCGTAACTTCCAAACCGTAAGTCCGTTTTAGCCAAACAAAAGCTCAATTCGAAGCTGATTCAGAGAGATACGAGAATTACAGAGCTTTGCTCTGTAGTTGCTGTTTTCGGGCCCAAAAGAGGTCATCTGATAGGAGTTTCAGGCCAATCTTTGATTATGACGCGACTTCGACCAAATCGCTTTATGTCTTCCGACGATGTTCCCAATACTTGAACGTATTGTTTAGAAGAGACTTCACGGGTGACTGCTTTGACTAAAAAACAGGTTAAGACCCCAAAGTACCCATCTAGGCCAGTTATGTACTTCTCGTTCTTCTTCTCGGCAGTATCGAGAAGAGATAATCCATATTTCGATAAGGTATCGATTTCAACAACATATTCCAAGATTGCCTTACCATTCTTCTTAAGCTCCAAAAATTTTCTAAAAAATTTGATTTTTGAGCAGTTGGAATAAACTTACCATGGAAACGAGTCTTAAACTGATTCTATGTAATTTGATCCTTGGGAGTAGCCGCTTTAATAACATTCCACCAATTCACTGCCCGTCCTTGAAGCTGACGCAATGCTAGCTTTCTCTTCATTAAATCTTCGATCCCCAAATCCTCGAAGATGCACTGACAACTATCAAGCCAATCCTTAACCTCCATAGTCAATTCCGTTTCGTGGAACGGCTTCCCCACCAAGACTAGTATAATCCTCATTAAGCTTGGCAAAATCGGCTCTAGGCGCCCGCACTACAGTACCACCACTATTAGCAGCATTAGGAACTGCTCTCTGATCATCCCTAAGCATCTCTCGCACGAAGGCAGTAAACATCGTCCTTATATCAGGGACATTCCCATTGTTGTCCCCTGAACCTGCTCCCTCTTCAACTCCCGATGTGGGTTTGTTGGATCTAGATTAACCCTAGAGGGGGTGAATAGGGTTTATCACAGTTTTTCAATGAATTAAAAATCTGACGGGATATTAAATAATAAACAGATCACAGAATGCAGCAGAAATAAAAAGCAGAAAAGAAATAACACACAAAGATACCCAGCTTTGGCCAAAACCTGCCTACAGCTGCATTCCTAAGGTTTCTACTCGGTGATAGAACAGATCCCGCTTACAAGACCATGTAAACTCGCACTCCCTGCTCCTGTACTAACCCTACTCAAAACCCTAGACTGATCAAATCCCCTAGATTAGATTTCCCCTGATTACAATCCCGTAAACAGTTACCCTAGTTTTTACAGACTCTAGTAAACTGCTAGTTAGCACCCTAATTGGATACACCTAGATTTTACATAATCTAGAACTGTTTGGACGAATTTCAGAACAAAAAGAAAATACAACACAAAATTGAAAACATATAAAATAAAAACCCTAGGACTTAAAAATAAGGGTCATCCCCTTTTTAAAGCATTTGCTAGGTTAAGTCCACCAGCTTAAGTCTGGTCCATCCTTTTATTCCTTTTTGCCCATTCTCTTTGAAAAAGTATGGCGGCAGTTAGGGTTTTGGAAATCCTCCAAATCAAATCGATTTAGGGATGTTCTGGAAGAAATCACCTCCAAAGCTTCTTCAAGTTGATGCTCTTGATCGATTCACTAACATGGGTTGAGATCGAAAACGTTTTGTGTGTTCTCTGAATTTGATTAGATTTTTGATCTTGAAATTGTGGGTTATTGTTTTCGATGGTTTCTGCCTATGATGTAAGTGGTGTTTAAATAGGGGTTTAGAAAACCCTAGAAACGCTTTGATTTCACCCGTAATTGACTTGATTTGATCTTGTGCGATTTCCTCTTTTTAAATGCGAGATTGTTGTGACCATGATATGATTTGAGGGATTTTTGGAAAGTATTCAAAAACGATCTATGTCCTTAAAATAAAGTTGATCATTTCTGAGCATAAAAATGTTTGTTTCCCTTATTATCAACACTGAATTTTCGAATTTAAAACCATGTGAATTCCTTGTGATGAAAACATGCATGAAATCCTGGAAATAGATGATTTGATTTCCTGGTCTTCGTAAATGGCACTAGCATTTCTGGAATCTTTTTAAACCTTGCCAAACTAGATTGATTCAATCCTAGAAACACATGTAATTATCCTTGCCATGAATACTTGATAAGAATGCTGCCTGTTTGAATTGCTGCCAAAAAATTGCTTTGAGATAAATCTGCCATGTATGAGAATTTCTGGAAATATATTAATTTTGTCCCCTTGAATAAATCTGCTGTGAATTTCTGCATGTTGTCCATTGATTCTGAAATCTGCGGCGTTGATATTGCATGATGGATTTTCAGAAATTATTTTTGTACAAAAATGCCTCTTGCGATTTCATATATGTAAATTCGATTTTTTGGTCCATGCCATATTTGTTTCCTTGAAATCAAACACTGATTTTAAACATGAATATTTCTGTCTTGACCCATGCTTTATCAACCAGCTGTGTCAACTTGTTTTGCCGGATCTATTCTCCACCATATATGCCACTGTATTTGTAACTGCTCCACCATCGTATATGCACCCACTATGCTATATATATAACCATGAGTTATTTGACCCATTCATGATACTGCTGCTCTTATATGTTTGCATGTATACTTGTACACATGATTGTTCTTGTCTGGTCCGTGCACATGAAACTGACATTTTGCTGCTATGTAATAACTACCATGCTCATGATTGTTATTCTTCATTTCTGTGTTGCACCATGTATTGTTGAGCTGAACTTGTATTGCCACTCATACTTGATTTTATGAGCTTGTGCACTTTGAAAAAGTGTTTTGTCCACATGTATACCATTTTGCATATACATGTTGCACGACCACTGTCTTAAGCTGCTGTACACATGTGACCATATGCCATCCTGACCTGTCATGCTTGAGTTTGCTATCATGTACACATGCCTTGTATACTTGGTCACGACCATTGATTTCACCATGATTTATATCATGCTGAAACTTTTTGAACTTTTATTTGTGCTATTAACATTGCACTTGTATTTCCCATGATCCTGCTATGCTTTTAGCTGCTACTTCTATGCAAGATGCTTGCTGTGTTGGCGCTGCCATTTGTGCTCGGCCATTTTGACCAAATTGGCTTGACCCATTTCCTTGTTGATTCATTTGCATTGAGCATGAATTTGCTGCGTCGATCATGTTGTACTAGCTTGATCATTTGCTAGTTTGAGTGTTGCCTTGTCACCATTATATTGTGTGCATTTTCATGATATGTTTGACCATTTGCACGCCGATTTGCATTGTGCACTGAGTCGAGATGGTCTATGTGGCTACTCCTCAGTTGCACGCTGATTGGCGAGGCAGTGCACACGTGTATATCTATACGCGTGTGTATATGCAGACATCAGGCAAGATTTCCTGTCCTTGTACCGTACCTATACAAACTGACTAGACACAGATCAGATCAAGTCATGAAAAATGATGAGAAACACACCAGAAATCTGAGGCAATTTTTTTTTTAAAAAAATATTTATATTCACATGTATTCAGTTTTATTTCTATTGCAGTGTACTGTGTGTGTTTCATGTGACAGGTAAGTAGGTGATGACTGGACGGACAACGAAGATTCTGTGAAGACAGAAGACGAGTATAGACAGTGAAATGTTTGAGTGTCTGTATATGAGTCAATGTGAGTGTATATATAGAAATGTATAACTGAGTGACAGTGTTATAGTGAGGAGCAGTGTATAAATGTATAATGAGAGAATTGTACTGGTATTTGTAATAAACAAATTCAATTGAAATAAAATATTATTTTATTGTGTTCAAACAAACTTGTCTATTATATTCAGTTTATTTACAAGTACAATATTATGTGAATGTATATGAAAAGTGATGTGTTCAAATAGTGGAGTTATAAATAGTTGTACTGTTTGAATGTTTGAAATAAAATATTATATTTCCGTCTGTGATGTATATATGAAATAGTACAGTAGCAAATACTTTTATAATAGAAATATATTTGGTTGTTATCATCAAACAAAAATCATATAATTGTGTATACAACACCGTTATATACAACAATCTCCCCTTTTTGATGATGACAAACAAATATTAAGATTTTGAATACAGTAAATGTGTTTGACAGAGAAGAACATAACTCCCCCTATTTGAAAGCTCCCCCTACAACAGAGACTCCCCCTATAACTGTGCATGAGTGAAATGAAATAAATAATAATGAATTTTCAAAAATTAAAAATATTTATAAAATATTCACTCATAAATCAAAATCTAAACCCATTCTCCTCCTTTTGTTATCATCAAAATGATACAGAATTTAAAATATAAATGAATAATGATTAGAAATATAATTTCAGTTTAAGAGGAAGAACGGTCATCATAAATCTCAATCAGTTAAACAAAAATCGTAATATTCTTAGAACAGGTGGCATATTTCACATTTTAAAGAATGACGGATTTACGATGAATTTATAAAAATGGAGAGAGTTAAAAAATATGAATATTTTCCAATTATTTCCAAAAGAATTTTATAAAATTGAGCACAAAAATAGTGATGGATTTGGACTATAGTTAAGAATTCAATCTAAGTGACAAAATCGAATAATCTCAAATCCAAATAGCTATCAATCAACAAATCATAATACATCATAAAATTTCAACACATTTCACAAGTTAGAATATGGATTGATAAGCTAGTTCTTATATACAAAGGAGAATTTCAAATTAATTTCAATTTACAGCACATTATTTCCTTTTCTTTTATTTTTTATTTAAGAGCACACTGACAACGCATAACCAGAGCTTGGATTTTTAAATGAGGTCAGTCGCAGCTTAAATTATAAGTTGTCTCATAACCATGCATTACCAGAGCTTGGATTTATAAATGAGATTAGAGACACACTTATGTATCATACATTTTTATTATTTTCAGCTTCAAAATAAAAACTCCTCGGTATATAAAACTAATATGAATGATAGAAATGTGGTAGGTACAGAGATGGACTGTGAAATAAATTTATAAATTAATTATATTATGAAATATGCTCGACTGTACTGGGACCATTGAAAATTTTCAATTATCACTAATTCTGAATCATAACATAGTCCCATTTCTATCACAAATATTTCCACTGTTTATTCAAAAATATTTAAAACCTATTAACTCTCCACATTAATATAAAATTATCATGCATAGCAGAATGATGATAGATAAAGGAGATGGTCGTGAAATAATTGTCAATTCAAAGATCTTATAATAAATGTTCAACCATCATGAAAATCTAACTATAATCTCCTCTTGTTGTGAAATATACTACAGTCACGATTCATCACAATTTCAAAATCTAATAGTAATTTCGATGAATTGTAAATACAGTTAAATTTGGATATTGATTTCAATTTCAAAATGAATAATCAATAAGGAATTTTAAAATTGAAAATCAATTACAGGAGAGATATGGAGATCTATACAAAACAAGAGGAAAAAATTTGTACAAGGCAAAAAGAGTGTGTGGATCTATACAAGGTGAAGATTGGAATCTAAGTACAAACAGGTGAGACAAATATAAGGCACTTCTGATACCACTTGGTGTCCCTATTAATGTGGATAGTAATAAAATACCGAAGATAAACCAGGATATCACAGATAAACAGAAATTCAATCATAAGGTCCAAGCAGACAAGACAAGCAAAATAATTTCAGCAGCAGTCAATTTTAATCAAAACAAGTAGTTATTAAAGATTATTTTCAAAAACAGTGTCAGAGCAGCACAGAAACCAATAGCACATCAGACTTGTCAAAAAATGACGGTCGCATAAGATGATTCATGATCCAAGATTAAAAATACCGTTTATTTTAAATTATTTGATGGAATATGAAGATATCTAGATTCAATGAATCAATCACACCAGATTATAAATTTCAGATCCAAGATACGTGTGAGATTCAATAAATCAACAATTTCAAATGATTTTAAACAAACAAATATTCAAATCAAATAATCATGAAATAACAATGAGATTTAAGACAGGATTTTCAAATAATTGTTCCAAATTATTTCTGACAAGCCCAATGAAAAAATTCAGATCATTTACATCAAGTTTGAGAGGTATTCATGATCCAAAAAGAAATAAAAAATAGTTTATTTGAAATCACTTGAATCAATGTCAAGTTTGAGATGTAATGAATTATTCACATAAGATTGATAATTTCAAATTTGAGTGGTGTGTGATATTCAAAATATCTAGGATTTCAGATGATTTCAAACAAAACTAATTTCAACCATAATAATCATGAATAAAGATGAATTTCAAGATGTATCACTGATTCAAGACAATTTAAAATATTCAAGCCAATCCAAAAATTTCTGAAATTATCACAACTGGTAAGTAACAGAGTGTTGTAATGAGTATAAATTTTCAAGACTTTCCAAAATGAATTAGAAGAGACTCAAAACAGAAAAGGTGTGTGAAATTCCACAAAATTTTTAGATCTTCAAAATTTTAGAATTCAAATCAATAGTGTTCACGATATGACAAGAATACATTAACACTGTTATGAATTCAGAGAAACATAAAACAATCTTCAATTGAAAATCAATTGCATATATTTACAAAAATAAATTCAAGATCTGGAAAAGATTAAAACATCAGAGTTTTATTCAAATTGAAGCGAATTTCCAGAAAAATATGAATCCCGCAATTGGAAGTTAATGAAGCCAAAAAAGAATATGGCATTGTCAAGTCAAACAGACAAAGAAAATAAACATAAGAGATAGAAGGAGGGAAAAGATAAAATAATATTTACAAAGATGAGTTTAGAGGTTATACCAGAAATTGACGTGAGTAAATAAATCTCTAACTCAACATACTTGGCTAAGGAACTGTGAATGATACAGAAATATAGACTAATTTGATTTCAATTCTCTTTTTGCTCAGTAGTTCCTTAGCCTCCTCTGGTACCTAATAGTTTGAATGATTGAGTGGTCTGACAAAATTTGTAAAACCGCTCTCAGTTATATTTGTATGTTTTGGTACCCAAACCTGTTTGTATAACAAATTATCAGAATTTACAAAAGTGCCTTTAAAGACCCAAATCTGTTTGAATTTAAACGAATTCATTTTATTTCTTTTTGGGGTCCAAGAATGATTAATTGGTTTGTTATAAAACAAATTCTTATTTCGTTTACGATTCGAAAATCTTTCGAATTGCCTAAGTTTAAAAATTCAAAACAATCATTTCCAAAACAATTTGAAGAGTTTTCAAGACCATTTGAATTCATCCTTTCAAAACAATTGATTTTCCCAGAGCCAAGTCCACTTTTATTTCTCGATGAAAATTGATTTTTCAACAACATATTTAAAGATTTTTCACCGTTTGAAAATTTAGCCAATGTTGTTTCAAGTTGTTGAATTTTAGATATAAGATCACTGTTTTCTTTCACTAAATCTAAACAGTGGTTTCTAGTGATCTTACTCTTTTCAAAAATAGTTTTTAGATCCAAATTTTCAGATTCAAGTAATTTAATTCTAGCTTAGAATTCCGAAATCTCATATTCAAAACGTTCTTGTTTTTCAGATTCAAATTTGTCAAACTTTTTGAATTTTTCATTCTCGATTTCAAGCTCTTTCATGATTGATTCAGATTTTTATAAATTTTTATTTTCAAAAATTTTATGTTTTGAATTAAGCACGTCCAACTCCTTTTGCAAAACATTGTTTTTATAAATTAGCTCATCCTCTTTTTGTTTTGAAATCATAATTTCTTTTTCAAGCTTTTGGAAATTTTCAATTAGATGAGCTAAATCAGTTTTCAAATTTATACAACTTTTGCAATAAGAGTTTTCTTGTTTTAATTGCAATATATTATTTTTGCAAATCAAATCACGATTTTTAGATTTTAGAAGAATGTTTTTCCATTGGAGTTTATCAACGAATTTAGTTAAATCAATACACATGTAAACTAAATCTTTGTATGATAATTCTTCTGTTTCATCATTTGTTGATTCTCGATCATCTGAATCATTTGGATTTTTATCTGTATAGCCTGTTAGACATAAATCTGAATCTGAGATGTCCTTCTCTAGTTTTGAGTAGTTGTTGTCAGTTTTTCCATACAGCGCATCAAGAGTTCTCCAGATATCCTGCGCAGTCAAATAATGAGAGATAAGATCAAGCTGATTATTACTAAGATAAGAATATAGAATATGCATAACACGAGCATTTAAAACCTTATTCCTCTTATCCAACATATCTCCCTGATTTTCAATAATATTCCAATAATCTAAATTAACAGATTTTAAATGTAATTCAATTTTTTATTTCCAAATTAAAAAATCTGTTCCATTGAAAATAATTGGAATATCATTGAACTGACTCTCGCTATACTGAAAACTAGATCCATGATTCTGGGGTTAATGAAATTACCAGGCTCTGTTACCACTTGTTGGATCTAGATTAACCCTAGAGGGGGGTGAATTGGGTTTATCACAGTTTTTCAATGAATAAAAATCTGACGGGATATTAAATAATAAACAAATCACAGAATGCAGCAGAAATAAAAGGCAGAAAAGAAATGACACACCGAGATACCCAGCTTCGGCAAAAACTTGCCTACGGCTGCGTTCCTAAGGTCTCTACTAGGTGATAGAATAGATCCCGCTTACAAGACCATGTAAACTCGCACTTCCTGCTCCTATACTAACCCTACGCTCAAAACCCTAGACTGATCTAATCCCCTAGATCGGATTTCCCCTAATTACAATCATGTAACCAGTTACCCTAGTTTTTACAAACTCTAGTAAACTGCCATTTAACACCCTAGCTGGATACACCTAGATTTTACAGACTCTTGAATTATTTGGACGAATTTCAAAACAAAAAGAAAATACAACAAAAAATTAAAAACATATAAAATAAAAACCGTAGGACTTAAAAATAAGGGTCATCGCCTTTTTAAAGCATTTGCTAGGTTAAGTCCACGAGCATAAGTCCAGTCCACCCTTTTATTCCTTTTTGCCTATTCTCTTTGAAAAAGTATGGCAGCAGCTAGGGTTTTGGAAGTCCTCCAAATCAAATCGATTTGCATATTTTCTGGAAGAAATCATCTCCAAAGCTTCATTAAGTTGATGCTCTTGATCGATTCGCTGACATGGGTTGCGATCGAAAACGTTTTGTGAGTTCTTTGAATTTGATTAGATTTTTGATCTTGAAATTTTGGGTTTTTGTTTTCGATGGTTTCTGCCTATGATGTAAATGGTATTTAAATTGGGGTTTAGAAAACCCTAGAAACCCTCTGATTTCACCCGTAATTGACTTGATTTGATCTTGTGCAATTTCCTCTTTTTGAATGCGAGATTGTTGTGACCATGATATGATTTGAGGGATTTTTGGAAAGTATTCAAAAACGATCTCTGTCCCTAAAATAAAGTTGATCATTTCTAAGTAGAAAAATGTTTGTTTCCCTTATTATCAACACTGAATTTTCGAATTTAAAACCATGTGAATTCCTTGTGATGAAAACATGCGTGAAATTCTGGAAATAGATGATTTGATTTCCTGGTCTTCGTAAATGGCACTAGCATTTCTGGAATCTTTTTAAACCTTGCCAAATTAGATTGATTCAATCCTAGAAACACATGTAATTATCCTTGCCATGAATACTTGATAAGAATGTTGCCTGTTTGAATTGTTGCCAAAGAAATTTGCTTCGAAATAAATCTAATATGTATGAGAATTTCTGGAAATATATTAATTTTGTCCCCTTGAATAAATCTGTTGTGAATTTCTAAATGCTATCCATTGATTCTGAAATCTGCGGCATTGATATCGCTTGATGAATTTTCAGAAATAATTCTTGTACAAAATTGCATCTTGTGATTTCATATATGTAAATTCGATTTTCTAGTCCATGCCATATTTGTTTCCTTGAAACCAAACACTGATTTTAAACATAAATACTTCTGTCTTGACCCATGCTTTATCAACCAGCCGTGTCAACTTGTTTTGCCTGATCTGTTCTCCACCGTATATTCCACTGTATTTGTAACAACTCCACCATCGTATATGCACCCACTATGCTATATATACAACCATAAGTTTTTTGACCCATTCATGATACTGTTGCTCTTATATATTTTATTGTAAAATTGTACACGTGATTGTTCTTGTCTGGTCCATGCATATGAAACTGACATTTTGCTGCTATGTAATAGCTACCACGCTCATGATTGTTGTTCTTCATTTCTGTGTTGCACCATGTATTGTTGAGCTGAACTTGTATTGCCACTCATACTTGATTTTGTGAGTTTGTGCACTTTGAAAAAGTGTTTTGTCCACATGTATACCATTTTGCATATACATGCTGCATGACCACTGTCTTAAGCTGCTGTGCACATGTTTCTTTGACCATATGCCATCTTGACCTGTCATGCTTGAGTTTGCTGTCATGTACACATGCCTTGTATACTTGCTTACGACCATTGATTTCACCATGAGTTATATCATGCTAAAACTTTTAGAACTTGTATTTGTGCTATTAACATTGCACTTGCATTTCCCATGATCTTGCTATGCTTTTAGCTGCTACTTCTGTGCAAGATGCTTGCTGTATTGATGTTGCCATTTATGCTCGGCCATTTTGATCAAATTGGCTTGACCCATTTCATTGTTGATTCATTTGCATTGAGCATGAATTTGCTGCGTCGATCATGTTGTATTAGCTTGATCGTTTGCTGGTTTGAGTGCTTCCTTGTCACCATAATGTTGTGTGCATTTTCATGATATGTTTCACCATTTGCACGCTAATTTGCATTATGCACTGAGTCGAGATGGTCCATGTGGCTACTCCTCAGTTGCACGCTGATTGGTAAGGCAGTGCACACGTGTATATCTATACACGTGTGTATATGCAGCCATCAGACAAGAATTCCTGTCCCTGTACTATACATATACAAACTGACTAGACACAGATCGGATCAAGTCATGAAAAATGATGAGTAACACACCAAAAATCTGAGGCAAATTTTTTTTTAAATAAAATTTATATTCACATGTATTCGGTTTTATTTCTATTGCAGTGTACTGTGTGTGTGTGTGTTTCATGTGACAGGTAAGTAGGTGATGACTGGACTGACAGTGAAGATGTTGTGAAGACAGGAGACAGAAGACGAGTATGGACAGTGAAAGGCATGAGTGTCTGCATATGATTCAATGTGAATGTATATATAGAAATGTATAACTGAGTGACAGTGTTATAGTGAGGAGCAGTGTATGAATGTATAATGAGAGAATTGTGCTGGTATTTATAATAAACCAATTCGATTGAAATAAAATATTATTTTATTGTGTTCAAACAAACTTGTCTATTATATTCAGTTTATTTGCAAGTATAATATTCTGTGAACGTATATGAAATGTGATGTGTACAAATAGTGGAGTAATAAATAGTTGTACTGTTTGAATGTTTGAAATAAAATATTATATTTCCTTCTGTGATGTATATATGAAACAACACAGTAGCAAACACATTTATAATAGAAATATATTTGGTTGTTATCATCAAACAAAAATCATATAATTGTGTATACAACACCATTATATACAACAGGGTTCCTCACTGTGCTCCTTGTATTTCGGCTCATCGTTCAGTCTGTAAAGAGAAAACGATTAACCATATCCTTAGTGGTGCCCGTAACGTCCCGGATTTTTTGGCCATTTAAATTCGAATATTTAAATCATTTTATATATTTATTTGAAATATAATGGATTTTAATCGAATTCATTTTATTTAAATAGAGTTCGAGTATATATATATTTATATATTAATTAAAACGAGTTCGAATCGTCATGGTAGTTCAAAAATTTCGATTTGAACTTTGATTGAATATACAGGATCTGATATAAGTCGGATTTCCATGAAACAAGACACGTTTGAACCGGTTCGATTATATTTTTCTAATGAAAGAGAAAAATCGAAATTCCAGCTTGTAGATTTCAAGTTACGTCCAATTCAAATTTTAAAATAGTCGTTATGAAATCGTTTTTAAATTATAACTATTTATTTATATAAAAGAATTTAATCTAAATGGAATACCATTTAAAACCCAAGCTTGTAATGTTAAGTTTTGACTTTTGTATTGTTTGAAATTGAAACTGTTATTTTAATGATGATATTAATTTATCGTTTAACTTAGCGGTTTAATTTAATTTAATAATAAGGTAATATTATAATATAAAAAAAAAGAATTTCCTTTACCATATTAATTAATGTCGATATATATAATTCTTATCGTTATTAAAAACACAACCATTTTCCCAACATTAATGTTCATCAGAAGGGGGCTAATGTACACTAGAGATGTACATGATGTTAAGCATCGACTCACAAAATTCAAGCGAGGTCAATCCCTTGTTTGTGCTTGAATCCCTTTGACCTCGTTTGATTTAGTTTTCTTTTAGTAAACTCATTAGTAATGCAAGCCAAGACTTAGTTAAACCAGCGCTACACATAAGCATCTAGTAGTTAGAAAAAAAATGGTGAATGTAAAACTCATTTGACACTTGAAATTCATACTTCAACTACCTACTCCTGGTTACACATAGACAATTTATAAAAGTATACAGAAATGTACAAAGAAACTAGTATATGTATATATTCTACATCAGGTACACAAAGCCGAATAGCTAAAGGAAACAATAAATGTACATATATTTATGTCATCAATACAGATAGGTGAGACAGGAAAAATATATACATGATTTTATTTACAGATTCTTGAATACAAAGACAAAGGAAGAAAGAAATATTGGTAAATAAATTCCTGCATTGTCTCGTCTCTTCCAGTACTAGTGAACCTGTCAGCCTTGATCTGCAAGAAGGAAGGAAACCCATTAAAAAAGGGAAGATCTCATCATATCATAGCATAGATTGTATAAAAGAAACAAAGAAAATCATGAACAGTTAAATCAAGAAAACAGGGAATGCATATGCAAATGCTTGGAAAAAAAAACAGTGAAACAAAACCACACGTATAGTCATACGTCAAGACCATTTAGGGATGAACAACTAAAGAGTTTAGGGGGTAGGAGCAGCTAAGAAAGTAACGAACAACAAGACATTACATAGCAGTATTGAAAAAAAAAGATGTATATATAGTCATACATCCTACGGTTCAATAAACAGCATAAAAGAACAGAAAAACATATAGCTGAACAGCTATGAACACCCATAAAATCAATGAACAAATAGATGTATATCTTCATATACATACGGGATGATTTAACAATACAGTGGACAACACAGGGAAGGATCAATGACAAGCTAAGCATGTGAATACACTGTGTCTAAGCTATATATTTTCATAGGTCGGTACAACCAAATCAGCATGTATATATATTCATATATATAGCCAAATTGATATACCTACCTACACTGTAAATAAATATATTTATTTTATCTAAATCAAGTCATGTATAGATGCATATCAAAGCCGTACATAATACCTACCAAAGCAGTGCAAATCTTTGAAATTTACGAAGCACGGTTCACTGTTATTTGATTCGTTCAATCAAAAATCCATGTTGAACATATCAGAAAATCCTATACCCTAAAACCCGAACCAAAAATCCAATTACAGATTCGAATTTAATTGACATAACAATTCGTAGCCAAGGCAAGACAGTGTCCTCATCTAAAATCTGTCCGCAACTATAAATACATACGGTATATTTCCATCCAATTCAACCATTCAAACAACCAGAGAACGAAATACTACTCGAAAACCAACAGTAGAAAACCAAACAAATAATACTTAAATCGTATAAGAGGGAAAAACTTAGCTTTCGGATTCTTCGATGGAATTGCTGTCGAAGCCAGTCCGAAGTCCAAACGATGAAGCCGTACGAAGCTGTCCTTGGATGGAGGGATCTGCAACGGATCGATTGAAAGGGAGAACCAGGGGTAGATCGAAGTAGTAGTGGTGGGTGCGACGTCTAACTCCGGTATTGATGAAATCAGAATGGGGATTTAGGGTTTTCTTTTTTTCGGTTTGAGACAAAATTGAGGCGGCTGATCAAATGAAGTATGGATCGGTGGATAAGGGTTTTTGAGGGTTCTTAAACAAGGCGGGTCGGGTTCATGTTCATGGGCCGAAGATTAAGGTAAGGGCCCGAATAATTTAAATCTAAATTCTTGTCTAAATTAATTAGTTATGATCTTCGTAACGCGATTTCTCACTCACACGATGTCAGATTTATACACGGTCAGTTACGTTGGGACCGTGGAGAAGAGTACTTCGAGATGGAGCGGGCCTAGCCTAGATCTGAAGTGACTGGAATTTTTATTTGAATTAAACGTCAGTCTAATCAAAACCAGACAATTTTATCGTCAGATTCAAATCGAGGTGAGTTAAACTCACTCAGCCTTCCCGTTTATATTTTATATAAACTGGGTATTTTTGTTTTGCGTATTCTGATTGCTAGTGATTGACTGCTTGCTAGTGATATATATTATTGATTTAACTTCTGAAATTAAACGGTCGTTTAACTTCAGTAAAACACCAATCGTTATGATTTGACCCGAATAGAGTAAATTCCACTGACTAGTCACGTTTATAAACGTGTTTGAAATTGTTTGAATGGTTTGAATTGGTTGTTGATCGATTGATGATCGATATAGGATTTATCAGTCAAATAAAAAGAAATGATTGGTTATTGTTGGCTGTTGAAATATTTTTCAACAATTATGTTGATGGATGGTATGGGTTGGGTAATTGGCGTCACCTGGCTTATAAATCAATCGATTTATAAAATGTGGTTTTATCGACAGTGAATCGATGATATTTGAGTTATAAATATAGTTTATATCGAAAATAGATTTTTGAAAGTTATTGCCTGGAAAGGGTATTTGAAAGGGGAAATAAATATTTAATTAATTATTTAAAGTTATATAGAAATTATGAAATGGTTTTTATAAAATAAATTTCTTATGTCGGTAGGAATTATAAACAAAAAAGCATGAATTAACCTAGTAGTGAAGTGTTTAATCGTAAATGATTAAATAAAGTTATTTAAATTAATTATCTTTAATTAATTTAAAGAAAGGGGTTAAATAGAGTTGGTTAAAAGAATAACCATATCTTATGTCGACCATTTAAACTTGATTAGACCTTAAATTAGTGAAATGGTTAAATAAATGGTTGGCTAATCTTAGTAAGGGTTTGAAAAGGGAATTTATTATTCAGTCTAGTAAATAAAAGAGTTAATTGATTTGAATGATAAATGTTGAAATGAATGAGTTGGTATGGTAATGAAATACCCTTAAGTAACCCAATCTGAAATGAAATGGTCGAGTGTTGAAAAGAGGCTAAGGACGAGTTTTAACTCGAGTTTTATAACGAAGCAAATAAGAGGTTTAAACAAAGGGTTTTACTTAACGTTTTGAGTTAAGTGAGATGAAAAGGGTTATATTAAATTTATAAACAAGGTTTATAAAAGGAATATGAATTTAAACGTCGTTTTAAATTGAAACTACTCAATAATAGTATTGAGTTAAATCAATGGATTTAAAAAGGGGGTTTCCAGAGAGAAAAGGAAATTGGTAAAAAGGGTTTTGATTAGAGCTTAGTAAACGATGTTGGAAATAGAAATTGAGGTAATAAATATAGGGTGTTTGAATTACAACTCGTATTCATCTGAAGATAAGAACGTTGTTGGTCAAGGTTTGAGAGGTAATTAAAATACTTCAACTTGAACGACTGCGGGATTATCCAAGGATGATACCAGTTGGTAATGTCAAGAGTGCGTGGTAAGATTTCCAGTAAAGGAAATGATATGAGTTTATATTTTCCTAGTAACAGAATTAAAAGGAGATTGGGCGATGAATTTTTATTAAGAAAGCCAAGTGATGTTGAGTACCAGACCAGCGTATCTATTTTTGTGATTTTATGGATGTTTACTTGATAGTTAAATAACCGACTATCAAGTCTGACCTTTACGATTGTTGGTACGGAAAGACCGGGATCGAATGAATATTCGAAAACCATTCTGACCAACAAATACGAAAGTAGAGAAGAAATCAAGTGACGATCGAGATGGAGCATGTGAAGACCATAGATCTTCATAAAGCAGAAGGACCACTTACAATCCCTGATTCGCCCCGGAGATATACTGGGGTTCTGTCGTGGTTGAAACTGTGGATTGCAAGGACTATCGCTACTGATCCATGGGGTGATTCCTATATTGGATGCAGTAGGAGAGTACCTTCGGTTCATCCTGTTCCTGGGTGACTGGTATGGACGAGTGTCTGACAGAGTATTTCCAAAGGGATTACGTATATCGATTTTCTACAAACGTGTCTTTGTTGGTGGCGAAGAAGGCCGTACACCTTCTTTGGCTTAACGCTCAGAGTATTTTTGTGGAAATCAGTATTTAGTGATACCTGGCGGATCTGACAATGTGGCATTCAAAGTGAATGGTGGCCAGATGTTCAAAAGATTATACCCTCAAGCCTCACAGCCGGGGAATGACAAAAATCGGGCAGGCAGCATGGCTATGTGGGTCGCTCCCATTAGGGTGTATAATCACCTATCTAGAGAAATTCCTTTTGTTTCTTATTCTATCGATTCAGCCCATTCGGGAACGGTGGTTTGAGTCCAACCGTTGGTGATATACATTCGATACACTCAAGCGAAATGAGTGGTCGGTCATGTAAGGGATGGGTTGCGAGACGTTCTTGTTGAACCCTGTGTATTCGCCTCTAGAGATACACGTGCGGAAGGTGGTCTCATACCTTGTCAAGTTGGAAATCCAATATCGAATAAGCACCCGCGGTTTTTGATTGTATATTATATACGGGGAGCGTGAGATGCAAGCGTTCCTCTAGATTGTTAATTATTTGTATATAGACATTATCGTAATATCAGACGAGATATGATTTTCAAAAGATGTTTTGGGTTATCGTAAGGTAAAAACCGTCCGTGTTTATGTGTGGATTTGGTCTTACGATTATCTTTTTCTTTCGAAAGGATTTTAACTTTTAAATCAAGTTGTGTGATACCTTAATGTTGTGCGAGTTTTTCTCACTCTGGTCCACCAGACTGACCCGGTGTTTTGTAAATGCTCGGGTTAGACAAATGTGTACAGGTTCAGGTTATCAAGTACTGAGAAGTCCAGAGACGAGCTGAAGATGTTCAGACGAATGATATTCCGCTGTGTGATTATATATATGAGGATATATTGTCAAAACTGTCCAGATATGTGTTATACTCTGATATTGTAAGTATTTTCAAAAGCTCTCAATAAAGTTTTATTTCTGTATTATATTTTGTTACGCTGCGATGTGAGACTCTATGTTAATTCTTCTTCTTCTATTCTTATATTTCTTTCTTTCTTATCTCACCCTCTAATTTTTTTCTAAACGTTCCAGTGTTTTTCGGTGCTTGGAGGATCGGCATGAGTACGGTAAAGGGTATTTATGTCGATTGTCGAGGCCGAAAATCGCTGGGTCGTTACAGTGGTATCAGAGCTATTGGTTGAGTAGAAACTTTGGCTCCGTGGTGTAACTCAATAGAGATGGGGTTAGTAACACCCTAGATTGAGTTTGAGCGTATATATATATATATATATATATATATATATATATGAGAGCGTATTTGTAAAATTTTATTTACAAATGTTTTGTATTGTATTTGTTGATCGATTCAAGTGTTGAAAAGCATAGGATTGACAATGGATACGATATGGTTTTAAAGAGAGGGTAAATTAAAAAAATTTACCCAATGTATATTCTTTTATAGAAAAGGGATTTATTTTCTATAGTAATGTTAGGTGTTTGGTTGTGTGGTCTGGTTTGATTTGATTTGAAATCAAATTTGAATTTTGAAATAAAATTGAACTGATTTAAGGAAATCAATTCGTCAATTGAATCGAGTATGAATGAGAAACTGAATCTGGTTAAGTAAAAACCAATTCAAGAATGAATGCAAATTGAGTGAATGAATTGGGGTTTGAAATTTTAATGGATAAATAGACTGGGATTCGAATAAATTGGATGGCCATTCGAATTTGGAATTTTCTTTTCGACGAAGTTGAGGCCAGAATGGCAGTTGTAGTCGTATTAATCAAGCCATGCAGAGAAGGTGCTGGCGAAATTCACGGAAATTTTAATTTTTGGAATTTATTTTGAATTTCATTCAAGATAATGATTTTAAAATAATGTGGTTCGGAATATTCTCCTTACTTTACAATTTCGAGGACGAAATTATTTTAAGGGGGGAAGAATGTAACGTCCCGGATTTTTTGGCCATTTAAATTCAAATATTTAAATCAGTTTATATATTTATTTGAAATATAATGGATTTTAATCGAATTCAATTTATTTAAATAGAGTTCGAGTATATATATATTTATATATTAATTAAAACGAGCTCAAATCGTCACGGTAGTTCAAAATTTTCGATTTGAACTTTGATTGAATATACAGGATCCGATATAAGTCGGATTTCCATGAAACAAGACACGTTTGAACCGGTTCGATTATATTTTTCTAATGAAAGAGAAAAATCGAAATTCCAGCTTGTAGATTTCAAGTTACGTCCAATTCAAATTTTAAAATAGTCGCTATGAAATCGTTTTTAAATTATAACGATTTATTTATATAAAAGAATTTAATCTAAATGGAATGCCGTTTAAAACCAAAACTTGTAATGTTAAGTTTTGACTTTTGTATTGTTTGAAATTGAAACTGTTATTTTAATGATGATATTAATTTATCGTTTAACTTAGCGGTTTAATTTAATTTAATAATAAGGTAATATTATTATATAAAAAAAAGAGAATTTCCTTTACCATATTAATTAATGTCGATATATATAATCCATATCGTTATTAAAAACACAACCATTTTCCCAACATTAATGTTCATCAGAAGGGGGCTAATGTACACTAGAGATGTACATGATGTTAAGCATCGACTCACAAATTTCAAGCGAGGTCAATCCCTTGTTTGTGCTTGAATCCCTTCGATCTCGTTTGATTTAGTTTTCTTTTAGTAAACTCATTAGTAATGCAAGCCAAGACTTAGTTAAACCAACACTACACATAAGCAACTAGTAGTTAGAAAAAAAATGGTGAATGTACAACTCATTTGACACTTGAAATTCATACTTCATCTACCTACTCCTGGTTACACATAGACAATTTATAAAAGTACACAGAAATGTACAAAGAAACTAGTATATGTATATATTCTACATCAGGTACACAAAGCCGAATAGCTAAAGGAAACAATAAATGTACATATATTTATGTCATCAATACAGATAGGTGAGACAGGAAAAATATATACATGATTTTATTTACAGATTCTTGAATACAAAGACAAAGGAAGAAAGAAATATTGGTAAATAAATTCCTGCATTGTCTCGTCTCTTCCAGTACTAGTGAACCTGTCAGCCTTGATCTGCGAGAAGGAAGGAAACCCATTAAAAAAGGGAAGATCTCATCATATCATAGCATAGATTGTATAAAAGAAACAAAGAAAATCATGAACAGTTCAATCAAAAAAACAGGGAATGCATATGCAAATGCATTGGAAAAAAAACAGTGAAACAAAACCACACGTATAGTGATACGTCAAGACCATTTAGGGATGAACAACTAAAGAGTTTAGGGGGTAAAAGCGGCTAAGAAAGTAATGAACAACAAGACAATACATAACAGTATTGAAAAAAAAAGATGTATATATAGTCATACATCCTACAGTTCAATAAACAACATAAAAGAACAGAAAAAATATAGCTGAACAGCTATAAACATCCATAAAATCAATGAACAAATAGATGTATATCTTCATATACATACGGGATGATTTAACAATACAGTGGACAGCACAGGGAAGGATCAATGACAAGCTAAGCATGTGAATACACTGTGTCTAAGCTATATATTTTCATAGGTCTGTACAATCAAATCAGCATGTATATATATTCATATATATAGCCAAATTGATATACCTACCTACACTGTAAATAAATATATTTATTTTATCTAAATCAAGTCATGTATAGATGCATATCAAAGCCGTACATAATACCTACCAAAGCAGTGCAAATCTTTGAAATTTACGAAGCACAGTTCACTGTTATTTGATCCGTTCAATCGAAAATCCATGTTGAACATATCAGAAAATCCTATACCCTAAAACCCGAACCAAAAATCCAATTACATATTCGAATTTAATTGACATAACAATTCGTAGCCAAGGCAAGACAGTGTCCTCATCTAAAATCTGTCCGCAACTATAAATACATACGGTATATTTCCATCCAATTCAACCATTCAAACAACCAGAGAACGGAATCCTACTCGAAAACCAACAGTAGAAAACCAAACAAATAATACTTAAATCGTATAAGAGGGAAAAACTTAGCTTTTGGATTCTTGGATGGAATTGCTGTCGAAGCCGGTCCGAAGTCCAAACAATGAAGCTGTACGAAGCCGTCCTTGGATGGAGGGATCTGCAACGGATCGATTGAAAGGGAGAACCAGGGGTAGATCGAAGTAGTAGTGGTGGGTGTGACGTCTAACTCCGGTATTGATGAAATCAGAAAGGGGATTTAGGGTTTTCTTTTTTTCAGTTTTGAGACAAAATTGAGGCGGCTGATCAAATGAAGTATGGATCGGTGGATAAGGGTTTTTGAGGGTTCTTAAACAAGGCGGGTCGGGTTCTTGTTCATGGGCCGAAGATTAAGGTAAGGGCCCGAATAATTTAAATCTAAATTCTTGTTTAAATTAATTAGTTATGATCTTCGTAACGCGATTTCTCACACACACGATGTCAGATTTACAGACGGTCAGTTGCGTTGGAACCGTGGAGACGAGTACTTCGAGATGGAGCGGGCCTAGCCTAGATCTGAAGTGACTGGAATTTTTATTTGAATTAAACGTCAGTCTAATCAAAACCAGACAGTTTTATCGTCAGATTCAAATCGAGGTGAGTTAAACTCACTCAGCCTTCCCGTTTATATTTTATATAAACTGGGTATTTTTGTTTTGCGTATTCTGATTGCTAGTGATATATATTATTGATTTAACTTCTGAAATTAAACGGTCGTTTAACTTCAGTAAAACACCAATCGTTATGATTTGACCCGAATAGAGTAAATTCCACTGATTGGTCACGTTTATAAACGTGTTTGAAATTGTTTGAATGGTTTGAATTGGTTGTTGATCGATTGATGATCGATATAGGATTTATCAGTCAAATAAAAAGAAATGATTGGTTATTGTTGGCTGTTGAAATATTTTTCAACAATTATGTTGATGGATGGTATGGGTTGGGTAATTGGCGTCACCTGGCTTATAAATCAATCGATTTATAAAATGTGGTTTTATCGACAGTGAATCGATGATATTTGAGTTATAAATATAGTTTATATCGAAAATAGATTTTTGAAAGTTATTGCCTGGAAAGGGTATTTGAAAGGGGAAATAAATATTTAATTAATTATTTAAAGTTATATAGAAATTATGAAATGGTTTTTATAAAATAAATTTCTTATGTCGGTAGGAATTATAAACAAAAAAGCATGAATTAACCTAGTAGTGAAGTGTTTAATCGTAAATGATTAAATAAAGTTATTTAAATTAATTATCTTTAATTAATTTAAAGAAAGGGGTTAAATAGAGTTGGTTAAAAGAATAACCATATCTTGTGTCGACCATTTAAACTTGATTAGACCTTAAATTAGTGAAATGGTTAAATAAATGGTTGGCTAATCTTAGTAAGGGTTTGAAAAGGGAATTTATTATTCAGTCTAGTAAATAAAAGAGTTAATTGATTTGAATGATAAATGTTGAAATGAATGAGTTGGTATGGTAATGAAATACCCTTAAGTAACCCAATCTAAAATGAAATGGTCGAGTGTTGAAAAGAGGCTAAGGACGAGTTTTAACTCGAGTTTTATAACGAAGCAAGTAAGAGGTTTAAACAAAGGGTTTTACTTAACGTTTTGAGTTAAGTGAGATGAAAAGGGTTATATTAAATTTATAAACAAGGTTTATAAAAGGAATATGAATTTAAACGTCGTTTTAAATTGAAACTACTCAATAATAGTATTGAGTTAAATCAATGGATTTAAAAAGGGGGTTTCCAGAGAGAAAAGGAAATTGGTAAAAAGGGTTTTGATTAGAGCTTAGTAAACGATGTTGGAAATAGAAATTGAGGTAATAAATATAGGGTGTTTGAATTACAACTCGTATTCATCTGAAGATAAGAACGTTGTTGGTCAAGGTTTGAGAGGTAATTAAAATACTTCAACTTGAACGACTGCGGGATTATCCAAGGATGATACCAGTTGGTGATGTCAAGAGTGCGTGGTAAGATTTCCAAAGTAAAGGAAATGATATGAGTTTATATTTTCCTAGTAACAGAATTAAAAGGAGATTAGGCGATGAATTTTTATTAAGAAAGCCAAGTGATGTTGAGTACCAGACCAGCGTATCTATTTTTGTGATTTTATGGATGTTTACTTGATAGTTAAATAACCGACTATCAAGTCTGACCTTTACGATTGTTGGTACGGAAAGACCGGGATCGAATGAATATTCGAAAACCATTCTGACCAACAAATACGAAAGTAGAGAAGAAATCAAGTGACGATCGAGATGGAGCATGTGAAGACCATAGATCTTCATAAAGCGGAAGGACCACTTACAATCCCTAATTCGCCCCGGAGATATACTGGGGTTCTGTCGTGGTTGAAACTGTGGATTGCAAGGACTATCGGTACTGATCCATGGGGTGATTCCTATATTGGATGCAGTAGGAGAGTACCTTCGGTTCATCCTGTTCCTGGGTGACTGGTATGGACGAATGTCTGACAGAGTATTTCCAAAGCGATTACGTATATCGATTTTCTACAAACGTGTCTCTGTTGGTGGCGAAGAAGGCCGTACACTTTCTTTGGCTTAACGCTCAGAGTATTTTTGTGGAAATCAGTATTCAGTGATACCTGGCGGATCTGACAATGTGGCATTCAAAGTGAATGGTGGCCAGATGTTCAAAAGATTATAACCTCAAGCCTCACAGCCGGGGAATGACAAAAATTAGGCAGGCAGCATGGCTATGTGGGTCGCTCCCATTAGGGTGTATAATCACCTATCTAGAGAAATTCCTTTTGTTTCTTATTCTATCGATTCAGCCCATTCGAGAACGTTGGTTTGAGTCCAACCGTTGGTGATATACATTCGATACATTCAAGCGAAATGAGTGGTCGGTCATGTGAGGGCCGGGTTGCAAGACGTTCTTGTTGAACCCTGTGTATTCGCCTCTAGAGATACACGTGCGGAAGGTGGTCTCATACCTTGTCAAGTTGGAAATCCAATATCCAATAAGCGCCCGCGGTTTTTGATTGTATATTATATACGGGGAGCGTGAGATGCAAGCATTCCTCTAGATTGTTAATTATTTGTATATAGACATTATCGTAATATCAAACAAGATATGATTTTCAAAAGATGTTTTGGGTTATCGTAAGGTAAAAACCGTCCATGTTTATGTGTGGATTTGGTCTTACGATTATCTTTTTCTTTCGAAAGGATTTTAACTATAAAATCAAGTTCTGTGATACCTTAATGCTGTGCGAGTTTTTCTTACTCTGGTCCACCAGACTGACCCGGTGTTTTGTAAATGCTCGGGTTAGACCGAGGTGTACTGGTTCAGGTTATCAGGTACTGAGAAGTCCAGAGACGAGCTGAAGATGTTCAGACGAATGATATTCCACTGTGTGATTATATATATGAGGACATATTGTCAAAACTGTCCAGATATGTGTTATACTCTGATATTGTAAGTATTTTCAAAAGCTCTCAATAAAGTTTTATTTCTGTATTATATTTTGTTCCGCTGCGATGTGAGACTCTGTGTTAATTCTTCTTCTTCTATTCTTATATTTCTTTCTTTCTTATCTCACCCTCTAATTTCTTTAATTTCTTTCTAAACGTTCCAGTGTTTTTCGGTGCTTGGAGGATCGGCATGAGTACGGTAAAGGGTATTTATGTCGATTGTCGAGGCCGAAAATCGCTGGGTCGTTACAGTGCCAGTGCAGTGAGACTTCATCCTTAGATATACTAATAGTATATATACAGTTTTTGTAAACCAAAATATCACAAATACGCACTATGCGTACACTATCCCTCCCTGATGTCTTCCCTTAGGTCAGACTATACAACCTAAACTCTGATACTATGTGTGACGGTCATCCCGTACCATCAGATATTTCCCCGAAATGCATTGTGCCAACGCCCGACTTGCACGGGACGATCGTCAAAAGAAAGGGTTTCCAATGATGAATCTTCAAGAACCTGTAGTATATCTCATAGCGCATGGAATAAAATATAGTAATAATATAACTTGATATAAAACAGGCGAGACAGTGCATAAGCTGAAAACTAAACCATATCCATCAGAGCAGCGGAATCCGAAATACATCTTCTGATCCAAACCATTATTACAACTTCAAAATACCGTCTCTAAAAAGGAAATAAAAGAGGTACACTACTAATGCCCAAAGCGGTGACCAGTAACAACATAGGAAGAATATATGTATATAGTACGTGGAAGCCTCCTGCTCGTCTTCGGACAGGTACTCGTGCATAAACACCTAACTTATCTCTAGTTTGCTCGTTTAGGGGCACCCAGAGTAATAAGAAAAGACATAAAACTCTAGGTCAGACGAAAGTCTGGTGTGAGAGATAGCAAATCTGTGCAGCTAAATAAAGCAATAACAAGTATAAATAATCATACCTGACTGGGACTTGCAACCAAAGAGTTAGCATAATAAGATGTACAGTACTCTAAGGCAACACTTAACATATGATGTAAAAATGGGAGTGTGCGTGTCATAGTGATAGTGAACATCAAACATAGCAATCATCCTCACATCTCTCACTCAGTGCGTAAAGTATACGATATCCACCGCTTTGATCACCAAATCCATTGGGGCCATGATGGAGTCCCACTCCATACAACTATTGCTACGACCACTTTTCCCTTTGGGGCCATGATGGAGTCCCACCACGTACAACTGTTACTCTGACCCTACTACACTGATCCATAGTCAATAACCCTAACGAGTTAACCAGTCCACACAACCTTGGCTCTGGTTTGTCTACATGCCACCTCTCTCAATGGTGAACCAACGTTATAGTTATCGATAACCCCTTTGCATACGTCCCGGAGCAAAGCCAAACTTTTGAAGTCAACTCATTGGTTCTCATCTGGATCCTGAGTGATAACTTCTCATTTGGACTTCCTTTGCATCTCAGGTTTTGATTGAATTGGAGTTGGTCTTCAGAAGAGTCTTCGCGTAGTAGAAGTTCAAATCGGGTTCGGTTCGGAGTCCACACTTTGGTTCGGGTCGTGATGCCTCCCGGGTCGTGGTCATCATCTGGGTTCGAGTCGGTTCGTGAGGTTGCTCCGGGTCGTGCTGCCTCATAAGGTTCAACTAGCTTCCATGTTTGTTTGGTGTTGCCATATATATTTGTTTACCTACCGAGCAATGTTTTGCATATACGGATCAAATCTTGTGTTTGCATTATCCATTCCTTGTTGTATTTGCGTTTGCTTGGTTTTGTGTGATGCCACATGCATGTACATTGGTCTGCTTTGCATTTGTGGTGTTGAGTCACATTTCTTACATGTGCTTATGTACCATGTGTATATACGTCCATATACAAACATGTATTATATATATGTGTGTCTTGGCCTTCATGTTGTTCTCCTGGCTTGAACCTTGCATCGCACCACTTTAAAACTTCTGACTTGCACTTGAAACCGATGTCGACTCTTGTTCATTGAATTGTCTTGAACTATGCACTCACAGATGTTTGACCATATTGCCTATGCACATTAAAAATGTATTATATACACATGTATGTGTATACATGTACTGTGCATGTGCAATTATATTTTCTATATACATCATCAAACCATTATACAAAGAGTCGTAACTGGTCAAGATCAGCAGACTACAATTGTTATTATAGGCTGGTCTTGATCAGCAAACCACTATAGCTGTGTTGAGGCTGATCTACATGCACTCGATATGTAGTCTACCTTGTGGTATTTACAGTGAATCACTATGAATATCACAAGCAGTCTAGACAAAGAGAGATGTATATATACATATCAAACCAAGTCAAGAAGTATGACGAGAAACACACCAAAATTCTGAGGCAAATAAAATTTAAAATAAGTTTATATCTGCTCGAATGTAAATATTTTTTTGTTCCAGTTTATTGTGTGTGTTTCCGTAACAGGTATGCAGGTGACTGGACTGGCTTTGAAGCAGTCTAAAGACAAGTGAGTCAGTGTACATGTATCAATGTATGTGACTGAGTAAATGTAAGAATGAGGGTAAATGAGTGAATATGAACAGAGTGAAATGAGAGAAATGTAATGAGGAGCCAACGTATATAAAATTGAATGTATTATATCAATGAAATGTACAATAGTGGATTTAGAAAATATGTACTATTCAAATGGTGAAATAAAATATTTATTTTGAATAAAAATAATGTTTGAATTATAAATTGTGTGCAATAGCATTTTATTCAAAATAAATATATATTTCTGTAAGTGATGTAGTATAGAATAATACAGTTACAAGCACATTTATAGAATAATATATGTTTGTTGTCATCAAACAAAAATCATATTGTTACATACAACAAGGATGTGGTAGTTGATTGGTTCAATGTCTTTTGGAATAACGCTAGTGCGCTAAAATGGCACACTGTGCTATTTAGCTATTCTAAATAAACTGTTTACCGGATACAAATGTTGTAAATGGAATATTAATGGAAATGCCACTTGTTTACTTGGTAAATCTGGTTCAGAGAGTATTGATCATTTAATTTTTAATTGCATATATTGTAGACATATCTGGCTTATTGATAAGGGTAAGCTCAATTTTAACCAACACATCTCTCTCTAAAGTATTGAAGAGATAATCGACTATATTTAGAATGAATTCACATCTAGTAATTCTGATTTCAATAAAACTTGTGTTAGTTTCACCACAACAATTTATCATATCTGGAGGGAGAGAAATAATAGATTGCATAACAGTGTGGATACTAGCTGCTACTTTAGAAAAATATTGAAGTAGATTATAATATTCTTCTTTTAAAATCCACTAACTAACTAAATAATACCAGACATCACAAAGATGACAATATCTTCGAGCAGGATAAGGATGATAAAAGATTAGAGGGATACCTACAAAAAGACATGTCATCCACCGAGATACCCGCTTGTAATCAAGCAGAAATTTCTCATATTTAAAATTTCAAAGCTGATGCCTCTAACCTATGCATCTAAGCATCTGGCTCCCTCCTCAATGCTGAGAAACCTTACAACAACATAACCAAACACATTAGTCCGGGGAGTAAAAACATTTCGGAGTATGATAACATCAATGATTTAAATATTGGGCATAACTATTTATCTGATTTAGGCAGGAAGCATCTCAACACCAACAGTGCTCTAGATGTGACTGGTAGAAACAAAATCAGAGATAAAGCCCATTAATTAGATGGTTGCAGCAAACGATTAAACTCTCATGTTGAGGGAGGCAATTTCAATTAATGATGATTTAAATTAGGAAAGTAAAATCATCATTATTAATTATAGCTTCAAAATTAATGAAAGTATAAATAGTCACGTGGGTTTATCTGATATATTTGGTTATAACAAATTCGAAATGAGCAGCTTCAATAGTATTCCTGACTAATTGTTGTTGCATCATCAAAAAGATATATTACATCTTGAAATTAGTGATCAACGAATTGGTAATTTTCACTACAAAAACATCATAAACAACAAAGTTTATCACTTATCAGATTGGAACTACAAAAAAATCTAACAATTCCAGCCGCAAAGACATGGATAATACTTCTGATCCAACGAAGTCGGAAACTTTTAGCCTAGATCGAGAGCATATTACCTTAAATCCGGCCCTCTCTAGAAAATGGAACCACCAAAGCTCGATTATGAAGACAATCTTTACATATAATAAGCACTTCGGTGTCTCCACCAAAGATTTAAAGGAAGATCTTGCTAATCGAAGAGATTTAGAAGACAAAAGAGAATCCAAAGTTCAAAAGCCACCACGAAAAGTTTAACTGCTGGAAAATTTTGAAACCAAAAGTTTACTCTCTCGAAGCAGTCATTACTTTAAAATTGATATTAGGATTTTGTACGAATTCCAATGATTTCATTTGGTTTACCTGTTTTGTTTTTCTTACCCGCTATTTCTTCGGATCCCAAGCCTTGAGTCTTGTGACAACTTTTTACTTTCTTAAAAAAAAAATTAGTATGTGTTAATTGAATCCCGACTAGGTTCACATTGCAATTTGAAAATAAACATAGTGTACTTTTTTTTTTTGGTTCTTTGGTTTTTCCTCTTTTTCAAATGTTGTTAGCATATGTGCGTGTTTCATTTAACTTTCATGAGGCACCAAAAGTTCAAGGTTAACGTTGTTTATCTTGTGCTTCTACTATCGGTTACTTTTGCATTTTGCTTGATAATGTAGATATAAATTATAAAGTATAGAAGACCTATGAAACCGAACAGCTTTACATTTGTCATATGCTTACACAGTTAGTACATTGGCCCAGTTTCCTCTACTAGATTCAATGTACGTCCCCATCGCTTTTTTAAAGAAATTGAAGAATAACATCTGTGTCAAATGTCAATTGTTGCGTAAAACCTACCAGTACCCCTGAAGTGAATAATAGTTACACATGCACACACAAAAACTTTCTGGTCCATTGCTCTCTTTCGACATATCTATAATCTACAGATAATTAAACAACATATGGTTTTTATGTATATTACGTAAAGCAATTGACATTCCATTTTCACCACCTTTTACATTTATCATCTCATATTGCATGTTAAGAGAATCATGTTTACATTAAGTATTTAAGTGATCAATAATGAAAGGTTGAAAGTCCATTGGATAACTACAATGAGTTTGAAGACATTGCGTTAGAAGGTCAAAAACATACCTTCAAAACCTAAACATACAAACGTCATTATCCTCGCCTCTCTTTCTCTCCCTCTCTCCCCCTATATATACCCACAAACACCAGAATTCTTACATTCAGAAAACTTTGCTATAATTAAGAATTTTTTTATATAACCATCGATCCTCTATATTTCCTGCTTCCAAGTTCCAATATAAGCAATGGTAGTTCTCGCAAATCCAGCAATTGAACAGATATCTATCATTAACCCCCAAAAAAGCAATGGTTATTTTCATTGCACCCCTGTCGTTGATCTGTCCTCGCCAAACTCGAAAAATGACATCGTTAAAGCATGCGAAGAGTTTGGTTTCTTCAAAGTAGTGAACCATGGAGTGTCCAAACAACTAATGTCTACGCTGGAATCAGAAGCGGTGAAATTCTTTTCGCTGCCTCAATTCCAAAAGGAAAAGGCAGGAAATCCCAACCCTAGTTGCTATGGCAGCAAAAGAATTGGTCCTAATGGCGATGTTGGTTGGGTCGAATATCTTCTTTTTGAGATCAGTTCTAATCCTTTCTCGGCCTCTAATCTTCTTGATTGTCTTCAAGAACCTTCATCCACTATATTCAGGTAGTATTAACTTCTATACGGCATTTGTGCCATATATATGTCATACATTGTGCAATGTTTGTATAATGTATTCAGCTTTATCATATGATATATGTTGCATGATGTTCTGATCAATGCGACTGCTAAACATAGAACACACATTGCATTCGTCCATTACGCAAATAATGGAAATTCACATAAACATGAAAAAGATTTTGGACAGACTGAACTAATATAGTACTGATTCATGGTGCAGGGAAGCCTTGAATGAGTATATTTCAGCAGTGAAAAGCGTGGCCGGAAAATTGCTAGAATTGATGGCCGAAGGTTTAGAGATAAAACCAAGCAACACATTAAGCAAACTAGTTATGAGCAATGCCAGTGATTTAATGTTTAGACTAAACCATTACCCAAAATGCTCTCAATGGAAAAAAGAGCATAAAAATCGGTGTCTCACTGGGTTTGGGGAGCACACTGATCCTCAAATCATTTCAATTTTAAGGTCAAATAGTTCAAATGGATATCAAATTGCTTTGAAAGATGGAAGCTGGGTGTCAATTCCATCAGATGAAGGTGCTTTTTTTGTTAACTGTGGTGACACACTTCAGGTACTTTACTACTCATTCATATCTATCCTCCCTTTATTTTTTTTTTTATTTTTTTTAAGTAAAAAAGTATAGTACAATTTTTTTGCATAACTGTTTTATGTTAATTATTGTGAAGGTGATGACAAATGGAAGATTTAAGAGTGTAAGGCACAGAGTAATTACTAATGCATCAATGTCTAGAGTTTCTATGATTTTATTTGGAGGTCCACCACCTAGTCAAATGATCAGACCTTTGCCTCAACTTATAAACAGAGCAGAAGAAGCAGGGGAAACCAAGAAAAGCTTGTATAATGAGTTTACATGGGCTGAGTACAAAAAAGCAGCTTACAAATCAAGACTTGCTGATAACAGACTAGCTTTATTTGAGAAAAAATAAACTTATGTTAATTACTGTAATATCAAAGCGTCTATTTTGCGTTTTTAACTGGATATTTTAATCCATACTTGGTAACAAAAATGTTACTGTTGTGTTAGTGTAGGAAATGTGCTTTTAAGTAGCTTCTAGGTGTGCCTTTATGTATGAATTATTTTTTATCAATGAGTTTGACATGTTTAACATTAAAATAGCTGAAGTTAGCTGAAGTATGGTGATTGCATGAGAAATATAGGCAATAAAAAAAAGGGTTAAATGATATTTGATGCAGCTATCAGCTATCAGCTATAAAATTACTTTTTTATAGCTGCATGATTTTAAAACGAACAAAATTTCTATCCAAACATAATTAAGTGCATTTTTTACCTTCAAACAAAATATCAGAAGGTTCCTAATGGAGAATAAAACAGTGATTATTTAAAGAGAGATTTTAAATAAAAATGGTTCTTGCTATAAAGCAATCATATCAGTATTCAACATATACAAGCAACCAAGCATTGTGTTCACTGACTCAAATGAGAGAGTGCGAGTTTTTCATATTGTGGTCAAAATTAGGAAAATCTCAGATGCTTCTAGCATAATAAAATAAAGACATATATTTACAAAAGATATTCTGATCTGAAAAATTAACCAAAGCGTATGTTCTTCCTTAGAGATTAATTCAAATGGTTTAGGTCAAAATTTAAATGTATGCATCGAGTCATACCTAGCGAAAATGCTATAAGGTTGGAATATTAATTTGGCAAAATATCAAAAAACAAATTTAATGTTTGTTGTTTTCCCCCAATTTTTGAATTTAACAGTTTCTCATGGATTGCGCTCATATCCTGACTTTTTTTTATCTCTACTTTTCGGGTCATGTAGCATCTTCGGTATACCTAAACCTAAACGTATGTATTCAACTGATTAAAATACTCATGTCCAAAATGTAAATTATTAAACTATTTGTTGTGTACTTGGTAAGTTCCAAAAGATATTCAAGAAATACGGTGTGCAAAATTCTGCATTGGAACATTATATCTCTACTTTTCGAGTCATGTAGCATCTTCGGTATATCTAAACCTAAACGTATGTATTCAACTGATTAAAATACTCATGTCCAAAATGTAAATTATTCAAACTATTTGTTGTGTACTTGGTAAGTTCCAAAAGATATTCAAGAAATACGGTGTGCAAAATTCTGCATTGGAACATTATATATTCAATTATTTACACACACACAGGAGGCTTATATATATATATATATATATATATATATATATATATATATATATATATATCCAATGGGAATCATATGATGCATGTATAGCACATGCATGCTCAGTGTCGCACACATTGTTGCTGTTGTTTCAGGTACTGAACACAGGTTCAGACCAATTACTGTAGACGGTACAGTTCTTGCACAGTATTTATATATGGATATGCATCGAATCATTGTCAACAAAATTGCATTTATTTCTCTGTACCAATTATGGGTCTTCTCAAGGTTTTAAATGCTGCCAGCAGTGTTCCTTTCTTCTGTTCTTTTAGTTATGGAATAGGTCCTTCCTACTTTGACCGATAGCATACGTAGCAAATGTAATCTGCAACTTATCAGTCAACAGTTGACAACAGTTTCAAAAGGTAAAATTTTGAATTCGATGTTTAAAGTGAAGATTAATTATCAATCATGGGCACGAAAAAGATATTTTGTATACAGTTGGTAAACAGCAAAGTTTAGGCATAATGATATCTCAGTTTTATATCCATGCAGAGTCAAATGCTGCAAGACTGTATGAACACAAATAAATTCTAAATCATACATACTCAGAAATATCTTGCTTTGATGTGCACATATATCAATATATAACATACATTGGGAAGAAAGCTCGGGAGAGAAATATGCAGAGTACTTAAAAAATCTCAATTAAGGTAGAATATGGTATCTGATATTAATATGCTTACCTACTAATATCAATGTTATTAAATTTGAACACAATAAAAATGTGAGTTAGGCACTAATAAAAGTGAAAATAATATTAAAAAGGTGTGTTTTATATGAAATATGAATCCAAAAAAAGTGGCAGTTAACATCATTAACCTGCTATCAATCTCTTTGTTGTTTTTGACCATCTTATAATTCATATGGTATTTGTGCACATTCAAAAAATGCTGGCAAATTCCATTAGCAAGACATATACAAAGTAAGACATTTCTGAAAATGTCTTGAACGTACCACTTTAATTGAAAGCTAATCAATGTTTTGCTCATGCACAACTGTATGGCAGTGACATGTACAAAGCAGTGGGTGGGATTGAACAATTTTAGCAAGACATGTAAGTTTCGGAAAGTTGTTTTACATTCCAACTGTAAAATTTGAGGCATGGCATGTATCATATAATATAGACACACGAGACCACAGAAGATATTCTTTTGTTATGCTGGGGAACAACTTTATGTTAGTGACATCCAAGTAATGGGAGAGTGAACGGTTTTAGAAGACACTTAAGATTGCAACATGTGTTTCATTTTCAAGTATATAATATGACTTGTATTTTAGGCATTTGACTGTAAAGTAATGTTGTACGCGCATGAGCAACTTTATGTCACTAATTTACCCATAATTAGTGGAAGAGTCAACCATTTTAGGTAGACTTTGTGAGATTGCAAAAATGTGTTCATATTCTCAGTTATGAATCTTAGAGTAACCACCATGGTGTTTTTTCCTCCAAAATGAGAAGGCCCAAAACAAAATAGAAAGTAATGGATTAGTGCATGATTGCCTACAGAATATAACACTTCCACAAAATCGTGTATATAAAAGCAACTCCAACAAATGCTCAGATTTCACATTTTGAGAAATCTACATCCAAGAAGCTTGCCAATAGAGTGTGCAAACACCTAAAGTTTGAAGGGTATTCGTTCCGGAATCTGCAAACTCTTCAAGCGCTTGTTGAACGGACGTCTGAAACCAGACGTCTATTCAACAAACACCTGAAGTAAAGCGTTTATTCAACATGCGCTTGTATCCAAACGTTTGTTGAGCAAACGCCTGGATTCATACAAAATTATTATTATAGGCGTTTGTTGGAAAAAAAATTTATTGTTTAACAAACGTCTGTACGTATTCTTTTTTGAAAATTTTATTTTGACATTACTCGGAATCTACAATTTGAAAAATCGAATTTTCTCTTTCATTTGAAATCTATAATCTAATAGATTCAAAATATTCTTATTTCAAAGAATTTCAACTAATATTGAATCATGTACATTGAATTGAAGTTCAAATCGTAAAAAGTACGAACTACTGCGGCGTTACGAGCTCGTTTTTAATTAATTTATATTAAGATGAACAAACTTTGGCTAATTAATAAATTCCTTTAATAAGGAGTTAAACAATCGGGTCGTCCTATGTCGTTAAAGATATATATGGAATTAAACGATTTGGGTCGCCCTTTGTTTAGTTATAAATTCGGAATACACTACTTACTGTAATACATTAACAATACCCAATAATGCTAATTAAGGAGTTAAACAACCGGGTCGCCCCATGTCGTTAACAATACATATGGAGTTAAACGATTCAAGTCTTCCTTGGTTACGTTATTCATTCATATGCTTTCGAAATCGTAGCTTAAAAAGAGCAACGTGGCTATAGTAAAACATCGGGCCTAAAAATGTAGGCCGGTACATAAAGCAAAGTGACTACAGTATAAAGTGGGAACAGTGACTAGTCATACCTATGTCAAAGCACCATGGCTGTAGATGTAAATTATCTTAGAGTGTTGTCAACATCATAATTTGTTTTATTCACTCGATACAATACGGCTATATATATCCAGGGGTTTTTCTCATAATTCTTCACTCAAACAAGCTCATTTTTCCCCACGACTTAGCATACCCAAAGTTATGCCTTCATGGCCCTCATATGTAGATTTTAACTAGTAGCCAACTCAAGGTCCTCCAAATAATCCAAGAACCGATGTTGATTGGCTTATCGAATACCAAGAGCAATACTACGAGGATGTGCATCGTGAGTACCCAGATCTGAGCCAACTTGGACTTCAGATATCTATTGATACTCCTTTCGTACACGATGGTCATCAAGTTTTAGCTGCACAAACTCCAACTCAAGAAGTGAGAGAGCAATTCTTAGTTGTTCAACCTTTGTATGAACAAAAGGTACGAGCGACTTTAGTTACTCAACCTCCAAACGATCAAAAGGTTGACTCATATCCTGTTTGTTTCCACTGTGGGTATGCAGTGGAGGTAGTGGTAAAAGCGGATTGAGAAAATATTGGTCGTAGGGTCCAATTATGTTCATTATGGCCGAACGACTGCTGTTACTTTGATTGGATTGACAACCGTTTATGTTCAAGGGGTATTTATCACGCCAACAAGTTAGAAAAAGGGATAAGGCGTCATAGAACTGCTTTAGAATCCCTTCAGATTGAACATAACATATAGTTTTTTTGCTTAATTATTTTTCTAGTTAAAATCTATTATATCATAAGTTTTAGTACCTATTTCTTGTGTATGCTTTGATGTTTTAGTTGTTCGTTGTATCGAGTCATGTTTGTAATCATATGTCCATTGGATCATGAAACAATGTAATTATGTAAGGAGCAATCTCTACATACGTCCATTGCATTTATATTATTTTCTCAAACAAACATTATTAAGGGATGAGGAGGAGAGTTATCAGAGAGGAACAATTGCAATTTTTATTGATGCAAAACATGATACAAAGTGCACATATATATAGTGCTATGAGCCCAACGGCTAGTACAAAGTATACCAAAAATGTATGAGCATAACGGCTAGTATTAAATATACCAAGTATGCATGAGCCTAACGGCTAGTAGATAACGACAAAGCATGCTAAATATGATAAAAACGTGTTCACACTCTAACGGCTCTATTGTCTTCATTATGCCCCCTCAGTTCGAACTGGGGTTTCCTTGCTCATTCTGGCTTCCGCCTGCACTGATAACACGAAGTTCCTCTCTCATTCTGATAAAAAATTTTTGGTCGAAAGGGCCTTTGTGAGAGCATCTGCTCTCTGATAGTATGCGGGCACATGACATATTGCAAGTCTTCCTGATTGCGTTCTTTCTCTCACAAAGTGGAGATCAATTTCAAGATGTTTCGTCCTTGAATGTTGAATAGGGTTTAGAGATAAAGATACTGTGCTCTTATTATCGCACCAAATGACCGGCTTTCGTCTTGGAGTGAAACCAAGCTCCTCCATCAGTGATTCTATCCACATGATTTCGGCTGTAGCGCTTGCCAGTGCACGGTACTCAGCTTCTGTGCTAGATCTTGATGTGGTATGTTGTTTCTTCGTACACCAGGAAATGATATTGGAACCGAGGTAAACGCAGTATCCTGAGACAAACTTTCGATCGTCAATATCGTTGGCCCAATCGGCATCGCTAAAGCACTGTAGGTTAAGTTCCTTTTCTGAATTTAGGCGTATACCGTAATGTTTTGTGCCTTGTAAGTATCGTAACACTCTCTTTAATGCCGTCCAATGTTCTGATAAAGGGTTCTGCATGTATTGACTGATTTTATTGACGCTGTAGCATATGTCTGGTCGAGTAATAGTTGCGTATTGTAACGCTCCTATTATGCTTCTATATTGTTTGGCATTGTCGATAGCTTCTCCTTTATGCTTAGATAGTCTTAGGTTACTAATCATAGGCGTAGGTAATGAGTTTGCCTTGTGCATATTTGCCCTTTGCAGTATTTCAGTGATATAATTTTGTTGGGATAATATTAATTCACCATTGTTTTTCCTAATCACTTGTATTCCAAGAAAATATTTTAGTTCCCCCAAGTCTTTAATGGCGAAATTTTGATCCAGCTTGTGAACGATTCTGTTTATTTCTTCGTTGTTGTCTCCTGTTATTAGCATGTCGTCAACGTATACTAGAATGAACACAGTTCCATGTATGCCCTTCTTCATGTATAGAGAATTGTCCGATTTAACTTGTGAGAAACCCATGTTAGACAAAGTTGACTTTAGCTTTTCATACCAAGCTCTCGAAGCTTGTTTTAAGCCATATATTGCTTTGTGTAGTTTGCATACTTTATCACCAGTACCATATCCTTCAGGCTGTTGCACGTATACCTCTTCAGTCAATTCCCCATTCAAAAAAGCATTGTTGACGTCCAGTTGCCTCACATTCCACCCTTTATTTAGAGCAATGGTCAGTATAATTCTGATGGTTGTGGGTTTTATGACTGGGGAAAAAGTTTCATTGAAATCAAAACCAAATTGTTGCGCGTAACCTTTTGCAACCAGTCTGGCCTTGTATTTTTCAATAGATCCATCTTCTTTTCTTTTTATTTTGTATGTCCACCTACAACCAATCACATTTTTGTGTTTTGGTTGAGTCACTAAGCTCCAAGTGTTGTTTTTTATGAGAGCTTTATATTCAGTGTCCATTGCCTCCTTCCATTTGTTTGATCTTATAGCCTGAGTGAAATTCAATGGTTCAATCTCATTGGCCGAAATATTATATACTTTAGGTTTGAAGATGCCTCTCTTTGACCTGGTGATCATGTGATGTCCAGTTGATTGTGGTGGTGTTTGCTGCTGTGTATCATTGTTGCTGGTATTGTCAACATTGTTGTTGTTTTCTGTATCTTCACTATGCTGCATGTTTTGATGTATGTTTGTATCTTCTGAGTCATTGTGTGTCTCATTGGTTTGCTCGTTTGTTTGATCCATAGTTTCTTCCTGGGTGTTTAAATTGCTTGTGCGTTGTTGCTCTTCTTTTCTATCGATTGAAGGTGGTTCAGTAATGAATGGCTCGAACCGTATGTTATTGTTTATGCTTTGTTCCCCATCCTTTTTGCCGATTTGCTTTTCTGCATAAGGAAACTTGTTTTCATCAAATATCACATGCCTAGAAATATATATTTTTCCATTTTTGTCCATGCACTTATAACCTTTTTGGTTTTGTGCATACCCAATGAATGTGCATGGGATTGATCTCATACTTCGTTTATGATTGTTATAGTCTCTCAAACATGGAAAACATAGACACCCATAGGCTTTCAGAAAACCATATTCTGGTCTAACACTGTATATCATTTCATGTGGGCTTTTATTGTTTAAGACTTTAGTTGGCAACTTGTTAATGAGGAATACAGATGTGTAGAAAGCTTCATTCCAATATTTCATGGGTAATGAGCTTTGTGATAACAAAGTTAGACCAGTCTCTACTATGTGTCGATGTTTTCTTTCGACTAAACCGTTTTGTTCGGACGTATGCGGGCAAGTTAATCTATGTTTGATCCCTCTTTTGAGAAAGTAATTAGTTAGAGGTTTAAACTCAGCTCCCCCATCTGTCTGAATAACCTTAACAGTACTGTTCATTTGTTTTTCGACATGAGTTATAAATTGCATAACTGTATTGCAAGCTTCTGATTTAGTTTTCAGCATGTATATCCAAGTATATCTAGAATAAGCATCCACAAAAGAAAGATAATACCTGTGTCCCTGATATGAATTTATAGGCGCGGGTCCCCACAAGTCAGCGGCTATAAGTTCCAGTGGCTCATTATAGCTGGTTTCAGAATCACTAAAAGGGAGCTTGTGGCTCTTGCCGAGTTGGCAGTGCGTGCATGTGTGTTTGATAGGTACATTTTTATAATGAATGTTATTATTACGCAGAACAGTCTTAGCAGTTTCCAGATTAGGATGTCCTAATTTTATATGCCAAGAATTAATCACGTTACATTCATCGCTATTATTGTCATAATCAACATTATTGCAACTATTCCTAATACAGTCATTGTCACTACTAGCATCTACATTATTATACCAAAATTCTCCACTTGAGTTTGCAGTCTTGAATTTGTATAAACCATCGTATAGGTTACCTCGAAGTAATATTTCATGATTTAGGGAATCTTTAACTAAACAAAACTTAGGATGAAATTCAAAGTAAACATTATTGTCGTTGGCAAATTTTGATACACTTAACAAATTTTTATTAATCATAGGTACCCTAAGAAGATTGTTTAATTTGAGTTGTCTTTTCCCAAAGATAGTCCCTTTGCCTATGTGTGTGATACTAGCAGTACTACCATTACCCATATGCAAATTTCTCATACCTGAGTAATTTCTGCTCCCAATGTTTAAATTTTGAAGATTGCTAGTTATGTGGTGAGTCGCTCCTGAGTCAGGGTACCATTCTTCGAAGCCATTGTCTTCATTTTTTACTTCATCATCATCTGCAGCATTATGTCTTCGGTTTGCGTTATTAATATTTTGAGTTGAATTCCTTGTTGTTGCCATATTTGCTTGTGCTCTTCTTTGTGAAAAGTAATTTTGTCTTGCCTGTTGTCTACCTATGTCTGAATTATACCTGAAGTAACATTTGTTCGCCATGTGACCAAACTTTTGGCATATTTGACATTTCACACGATAGTTGTTGTTATCTCGTTGTATCTTCTTATTTCTGACTGTGGTATAATTGGCAGAGAACTTATTTTGTGCTGTTTTTCTTTGGTCAATTCTGCCTTCATGAGCAAGGAGTGCTGATCGAACGAACTGTAAATCAGGTAAAGCTTGTTGTGTGGCTAACACAGTTACTAGAGATTCATATTCTTCATCTAATCCACCAATAATAAATAGGATTGTTTATTGTCGCTGATCTTATGACCAACAGCATTTAGCTTGTCACACAGATTTTTAATTTTTCCTAAGTATTCTTTCATGCTTGCCTCCTTTTTTCTAGAATTTTGTATTTCCCTTCTATATTGCATGATTCTAGCAGCTGATTGTGAACTGAAAATTTGTTCAACTGTTTTCCATATTTCATAAGACGTGCTACATCCAACTATTTGTGATAATAAATTCGAACTTACTGACGATAGGAGCCATGAGGAGAGGAGGCTGTCTTGTTTTTGAAACTTTGTGTAGTCTGTGTTAGGCACAATTTCTCCTTCCGAATTGGTTATCGTCACTGGTGGGACTGTTATTGTCCCATTAATGTACTGCAGTAAATCATACCCTCTCAAAGCGATCTCTACTTGATATTTCCATAGAATGTAATTGTCTTCGTCTAGAGATGTGGTGATAATTTGGCTTTTTGGTTTAATCAGGTCATGATGGTTAGGTGGAACACTGTACCCCAAGCTTCCTGAAACAGTGGAGGTTACTTCATTGTTGTTGGCCATAAAACAAAAACAACTTTCTGCTTGATGATTAAGCCTTTCGGCAATTTGGCTCTGATACCATATTAAGGGATGAGGAGGAGAGTTATTAGAGAGGAACAATTGCAATTTTTATTGATGCAAAACATGATACAAAGTGCACATATATATAGTGCTATGAGCCCAACGGCTAGTACAAAATATACCAAATATGTATGAGCATAACTGCTATTATTAAATATACCAAGTATGCATGAGCCTAACGGCTAGTAGATAATGACAAAGCATGCTAAATATGACAAAAACGTGTTCACACTCTAACGGCTCTATTGTAACGGCTCTATTGTCTTCATTAAACATTGCGATGCATCTTAAGTCAAAAAGAGGGATTAGTTCATAGGGGTCAAGCGGACACGGTGAAAAGAGATCTCGTTAACTTTGATTTCCAAATTAAATGTTAATAACTGATGTAAAAAAGGTTGCAAATCCCTACAGTGGCAGGAATCGAGTTAAATGAGATCTAACCCACTTCTTAAATTAAGTGTTTGCAATTTTATACTCTATCAAATATGAGAAACAAAGCTAGGTTTGATAAGATCTATTGCAAGTAAAACCGAGGGACACTCAAACAACAGATTTTTGATACCTCCGTAACTTCACTGAGCAGAGTACAAGATGGACGTAAATGAAAAATAATGAGTGGTCATCGTTGAAGAATGATCAACAACTGCTCTCCTGTCACCCACCTGATACCTAAACTCCATTTTTGATGATTTTGAGTTTCAAAAGTGTGAAAAATAGTAAGGGATACAGATGACAAGCCTTGAATCAGGTGTTTTTGAATAAATGCCCAAAATTTTAAAAGCGCGGGCATTTGTTCAACAAATGTGATTCTGGGGCATTTGTTTTACAAACGCATGATTCCTAGGCGTTTGTTTAACAAACGCCTATTATCAAAAACAGTTGGGGAATCCCCAATTCCAACAATTCAAGGTGCAGAAAATCTAAAATTCGTACCCCAAACTGTTGGAGTTGCACTAAGTATGAATACCCGGTGGCAGAGCCAGCTTTGGGAATGAGCTAGGGCCAATATATATAATCAGGTAGGGCTTAACCACAAAGTATCATATTTTACAACATACTATGCATTTTTCACCTAGGGCCACTGCCCTAGCTGGCCCCAAGGTACCTCCGCCCCTGTGAATATCCAGCTATTATTGGATGATTATAATAAAAATCAAAGTCTTTTCACATTTAACATACTTTTTATTAATGAAAATCATTTTCATGTATGGAATGCTTACTTATTATGATGGTCTATAGAGAGACAAATAAGTTTTACATTCATTTTACTCTCTCATTCGCTCTTCTCCTCTTCTTGAAAAAGAGATACATAAGTTTATGTAAAGAAATATTATCTTCTTTATCTTTTCTTTCTACAATCTACTCTGAAACTGATTAAATATATATTATAGATATACTTAAAACTCACGCTCAGCGATTTAACAAATTTTCTGATCTTTCTTCCTTAAATGCAAAAGTTTAAAGGGTTGATTCGCTACCATTGACATAGAACAACAATTACTATTGTACCATACTCACTCATGTTGAATTTTGCTTTCAAGACAGTGGCATCCTCCACGGAACTCTTATCACTTTCTATTTGCCATTCATAACCATTAATTTTCCAACAATTTGAAAGAGAAATAAATCTGTTTTAGAAGGATTAAACTATTTGGGTTTCGCAGCAAAGTTTAGAATGTTACAATGATTAGTGAATGAGAAGAAAATTAAGCGTTCTGGACAAATTTGAATCGAGTCTGAGTTATTTAAATCACTAGAATAACATGAAATATATTAAATTATACTAAGATACCTTCCAATATTTTAATTCCACCTTCTTGTTAGAAAAAAATGGTTTAATAATAACTTCATATATCGATATAGCTGAGAGCACGTCGTGATTTAAGAAATTGCTTTGTTTAATTATACATGTTAGCCGTACTGACCAATATTTTGAAGAGCTATAGTGAAAAAATGTTTTTACTAACATATGTTAGTGTATAATAAAAGAACTATTAAGGTTGTGATTAAGTTTTCTAATAGATTTACAGAAATAAAGAAGTCATTTGTTGAAAGAACACGTATACTTTCTTCCTAATACAAGCATTACAAAATATTGTAACATAACATTACTTTCGCTTCTTAATACTAGATGATTCTACTTAGGCATGTGACATTGCTTAGTAGTCAGGGCTGGACCTAGGGTAAGGCAAGCAAGCCAATCGTCTAGGGAAACTCCCTTTCAAGGGATAACTATTTGATCAAATATGTATGTGTGTATGCGTATAAGATTTACAGTTGTTTTACAAAATAAGTATACACCTAAAAGTTATAATTTTGCATTTCAATAAAGTCAAAACATATTTAGATTCATATTATTTATCGATATCAGCATTGGTTCTAATATTACCAATGTTTTCTTCAATTGGAGGCAATGTTATTTCACTTTGTCTAGGGTAACCTAAAAGATAGGACTGACACTGTTAATAGCCAGCTAAATTTAAAAAATAATAATTGAAAACGGTCCTTTTATCATTCATTTGTCTTTGTAACTCAAACCATATTTTCATTATTTTATATATTTCTTATCAAACAAATCATAATAATCGAACTTTGGGTGAATTGCCAAATGTTTAAATTTATGGACAATGAGGATAATGGTATTCAAGAAAATGTAGTACACTAGTTTTATGTTTGATTTTTTTAATCTAAAAATGTTAGCTAAAAGAAATGATGAATATGTTACTGCATGACTTTGTTGGAGTAGATTTTTTCTATGGTGTTATCCTTTTGCAAGTTGAATTTTACAAAAAAAAAAGGTATAAAATGATTTGTTTAACAATTACATGGATATAATCAGTAAAAGCATGGGCATACTAGTCATTTCTATTTTTGTAAGGGTATTTGGGCTAAAATAGCACAACCACACAAAAAGTTAAATCAAAAGCATCTGTTCTGATGAAATAAAGGAAAAATAGTAAAGAAAACATAGTTTAATAGTGGTTTGACGTAATTTCTACGTTACGTCCACTTTAAACTTTTTATTTGTTGTTCTATCTCCAAATTGTAATCAGCTTTATCAGATTTAACCATAATCTAGTGATCCTCATGTTTGCAATGGAGTTTCTAAAGTATTTAAGGAACATGCTAGAAATGAAGAATAAGGTTAGTGTGATGATTCGAGCATAAGTTAAAGAGAAATGCTTTTTCCAATTACTCTATGGTTGATATTAATAGAAGAAGAACAACATAGGTTGAATCCGTTTGAGACGAAGCATACGAGTCATCCCATCACCGCACACGTGAGCATGTGGCCATACAAATCTCTCAGCACTAAGTATAGCCACTCAGTATTTAGTGGTTTACCTTAGTGTAAACCTTCAAGTCTTGTTAACATTGCATTTTTATCTCCTTGTTGATTTTTCTAGCCCTGTTTCATTGACTTTGAGTAGGGATAAGCGTTTGGTAGGTTTGGTTTATCCGATGATGAAAATTGTCAAACCAAACTAAAACCAACAAAAATGAAAATAAAACCAAACCAACCAAATTAAGATTGGTTGGTTTGGTTGGTTATCCGATTTAACCGAACTTAAACTATTTTAGACTTTATGCTTGTAATATTAACTACAATTTAAAATAAATTATAAACATATGATTAAAGTATTATTATTTATGATTTTTATGCTTCTCAAAAGTAATTATGTTACATATTTGATGATTAAATTAATTTAAATAACTAAATTAACCTAAAATATTAACTATAATATCGATAATTTTGAAAATATAATAAATCTACGGTTAAACCAATAACCAAACTAAATATTTTTCCCAAACCAATTATAAACTGTTCTAGTTTCAAAACCAAACCAAACCGACCAAATTCAATTGGTTTGATTGGTTTATTCGGTTTAACCAAATAATTCTTACCCCTAACTTTGAATTTTCGTAATCGTTTTCTAGCAGCGCTTGAAATTCCCGCTTTCTTAGATTTGTTCTTACCACTCTTGAAAATAGCGCAACTATTCTTTGAGAAAAGATCATGACTCCATGTGGTTGGAGATGTAGATGAGATGTATGGGGTTTGGAAGGTGCAGATGGGAACTCTTGGTACCAAAAGATTTCCCCTGGTACAAAATTCTTTACTTAAAGCAACACCTCGCTTTTGTATCATAATTAATGAACATAATTTAAGTTTGTAAAATTGGAAAAACGATGGGAAATGAATATTTTTCAAATGTTAAAATTTGACCATGAAACAATACCATTATATTCATGTCTATTTCGGATAAATTTTCATATATAAAGTATTCCGCTCAAAGTTCAGATGGAAAAGTTATTAATTCTTGAAGTTTTAACACCGACGTAACAATTATATATATATATATATATATATATATATATATATATATATGTAATTGTATATATGGAGAATTTGAATTAATTACAAACATTTGGATTCAAGTTAATTATCTACATTTAAATTCAAGCTATAGAATATCTATATAGTCGGTACATATTAATGAGATTTCATAACATGGAAAATTAACCTGAAGAATAACTTAAAATGGGAAAAGAATGGAAAAAGAATTAATTAAAATAATTAAATAATATGTTATCAAGAAAAAGTGAAATGGTATTTGTAGGTCGACTGCCACCAAAAATGGTCGACCGTGACGATCGACCATTCCTATTATGGGTCGATCCCCATGGTGAAATGGTAATAAGTTATTTCGAACCATGTAGCCCAAATATGATGGGACTTAATGCAACGGTTAGTGTAGTTTTGACCCTTTATAAATAAATATGTGGGGTTTCACTTCCAACTCATTGTTTTTCCAATGAGCATGGAATCTTTGCCATTATTGTTTCTCCTCCAAAACTTCTAAACAAAAAAAAATAGATCTAGATTGCACGATTTCAAATTGGAGGAGAGTATAATAGAAAATGGTAAAGGATTAATTGTTAGTTCAAATAAGAAATTATACTAAAAGATAAACTCTTGGATCTGATTTTTTAATACGTTAATTTGTATCCAAAAATCTCTTCTTTCAATCTAATAAATCTGTATAAATATCATTTGTAAGTCCTAATAGGTAATTATAGAAGGGTGAATACAGATGATAGGGTTAGATCTGGACTAAATCTACAAATTTAGAAAGGCGATAAAGTGAGGGAATAAATTATATGTTTTTATAGGGTGGTCGAATATATCATTGCAAATCTATTCCATCTTGTATTAAAGAATTGTAATTTTATTTTGTAAGTATCACGAATGAAAAATATGTCATGAATTAGAATTGCAACTATCGAAAAGTTTCCTATAAGAAATCAATGTAAGTATGCTTACGTTTTTTGTCTATGCATAAATTGTATAACCTTGGGTCGAAATAAATTGAAAATTGTTATTATTTAAATCTAAAGAATGAAATAAGTTTACTTTTACTTTTTTTTTGGAATTTGGTTGATAACTTAATTTATTGGAGTAGATGTTGAGACAAGCAGATTTTCATACTGTATTTAAGTCAAATCCTCAAAAATGTGATGCGTGGAATTCTAAGGAACGAATACATGGTTTCCCTAAAAGAAATATTATACAAAAATAAGGGTAATTATTGTATTTTATACTACCTGTTTTAATAAATAAATGGAGAATTCCTTGTAATTACAAATATTGCACAAAGCTTCTCTTTATGGTTTAAATATGGAAATATGCTATGTAGCATGTTAAATGTTAAGAAAAAGAATAAACTAAAACAATTAACATGATAGGGAATTGGCATAAAGGTAAAAGTTGAAAACATAGACAAAAGAAGAAAATGGAACTAAAAGGGAAAATAGCAAAGTTAAAAATAATGAATACATGTGAAATGGTAAATGAAACTGATCAGAATATAAGATGAATTCGTAGCTGTAGGAATGAAGACTAAGGGTCTAAATAAAAGGTAAAAGAAAAAAAAGAAAAAGTTAAGGAAAAGAGTACATATAGGTGAAGGAAGAAATGGTATATCCAACCTTGTATGTTTGATTGAGATGAATTTGGTTAAATTTATAACATAGACATCTTGGGTAGTTTGTTACAAATAATATGAGTGGAATTCGGTCGCTAAAGACTGGGATGTGTGTGATAATTTGGCGGGGGTCTTCCTAATGATGATGTGATAAGTACCATTACAGGAAGAAATAAGAGGTTAAAGGTAAGACTGCGAGAAGTCTAGTCTAGGCGATGTATAAATAAGTGTCATCAAAGCATAGAATAATAGGCTTAGTGCTCGTAGTGATTACTTTTTATGCATATTTAACTATATGACTATTGGGAATATAGTAACGCGTAAAGAAATACCCAAGGATATAAGTCCATAATGTAGGCATGTGTAATCTATTAGCGGTTGATTCTTCTTTAGTTTATCAACGTTGTATTGCCACAATTTCCTTAAGCAATCTAAATAGATGAGGGTTGATTGCATAGATTATGAAACCGAGATGCTCCCTGTAACACCCCGTAAAATATACCCTAAATAGACGTAGATAATTAAATTATGTTTAAACAATGATAAAGCAATAAAATATTGGATTAATTGTCAAGAATAATCCGAAGTTTAATGCGTCTTCCCGTAATAAACCCAAGTTTGGATTATTTCTGAATAATCTGAAGTTTGGGGGGGTGTCTTCCCGTATTGATCCCGAAGACCATCTGACGTGTTATTTTGGGATCAATATGGGAAGACACCCCCCAAACTTTGGATTTTTTCAGAAATAATCCAAACTTGGAATTATTATTGGAAGACATGTTAAACTTTGGATTATTTTTGACAATTAATCCTAAAATATTATGGACTAAAAATAAGAATTTTGTACTATTGAAAATTTGGCCATGAAAATATTACTATGGTATTCGTGGAGAGATTCTGATTAGTTTTCATATATTTTATTTGTCGAAAACGGAGTCCATATGAAGAAGTTATTAATAAAAAAAGTTAGACGGTAATAATATGCACACAATATTTGAATTTCAAACTAAATAAACATAAATTGGGGATATAAATATATATTGGTTGACATAATAGAATATTCCTTAAAGATTTGAAATTGTGTGTGTGTGTACATATATGCAAGAGGGGATAAGAATGAGTACTAAATAGAAGGAACTAATAGTAATTATTGTTCAAAAATTGCATGAAAATGTTACAAACTAAAAGAAGAACATAAGAAATGAGAGAGCAGACATTTTTATTCATTCTGATAACTTTACAACATACATGAGCTCTCTATTTATAGACTTCACATGTCCTTGCAATTACAATAATGTCCCTTGCATTAAGCGTATTCACCCTTAACAAATATATATTACAACACTCCCCCTTGAATATGCATATGCAAAGATGATAAGATTAATTGCCTCATTAAAAACCTTTTTATGAAAAACCCTGTTGAAAAAATCATAAATAAGGAAAAGAGTACAATTTTTATTTCATCTCTAAGTAACATATTGACAATGTTCCAATGAGGGTTGATACTTCTGGATCATAATAATGCCTCACTAAAAACCTCACTAACAAAAACATAGTGGGAAAAATATTAGTGCAGGAAAAAAAGTACATTACAACATAATATATGCTCCCCCTGATTCATGACACATTATTCAAATCATTTGGTGATGCAAGCGACGCATACCAATTTTATATATCATCTTCTGAAATGTTGATTTTGGAAGTGCCTTCATGAATAGATCTGCTGGATTTTCTTGAGACTAGATTTGCTTCACTTCTATCTTATTGTCTTTTTGAAGTTCATGTGTAAAGAAGAATTTGGGAGAAATGTGTTTCTTCCTATCACCCTTGATGTATCCTGCTTGAATCTGAGCTACGCATGCGGCATTGTCTTCATAAATGATGGTCGATCTTTTTGTTGTTGAGAGAAGTTGACATGTGTTTCGAATATGTTCGATTAATAATCTCAACCAAATACATTCTCGACTTGCTTCATGTAGTGCTAGTATTTCAGAATGATTGAATGATGTTGCTACTACTGTTTTCTTTGTAGATCGCTATGAAATAGCTGCATTGCTATTAGTAAACACATATCATGTTTATGATCTTGCTTTATGTGGATCAGAAAGATAACCTGCATTGGCATTACCAAACTAGAATCAGATTATTGCCTATGTTAGAATAAAATAAGCCTAAATCAGTGGTTCCTTGCAGATATCTCATGATATGTTTTGTGCCATTTCAGTGTCTTTTAGTTGGTGCAGAACTATATCTTGCTAGAAGATTGACTGAAAATGCAATATCTGGTCTCGTGCATTGGGCTAAATATAACAGTGCACCAATTGCACTAAGATATGGTATTTTTGGACCAAGTATGTTTTTATAATCTTCTTTTGGTCGGTAAGGGTCCTTTTTAATATCTAGTGATCTGAAAACCTTAGGCGTACTAAGTGGATATGCTTTATCCATTTGAAAACGCTTCAGGATTTTCTCAATGTAATTTGATTGATGAATTATTATGCCATTTTTGTTGTGCTCAATCTGTAGACCAAGACATCATTTGGTTTTGCCACAATTTTTCATTTTAAATTCCTGTTTAAGGTAACCTATTATTTCATTGATCTCTTCTGGAGTTCTAATCAAATTTATATCATCAACGTATACTGCTAAAATAACAAATCCCTTTGCCGATTTCTTTATAAAGACACATGGACATATCAGATTGTTTTTATACCCTGCTTTTATTAAACACTCACTAAGATGGTTATACCACATTCTTCCGGTTTATTTCAAATCATATAGTGATCGTCTCAATTTTAATGAATACATTGACTTTGATTTTGCTTCAGGCATTTTATATCCATCTAGGATTTTCATGTAAATATCGGAATCCAATTCGCCATATAGATAGGTTGTCACAACATCATCCAATCTTATATCAAGCTTCTCAGAAACTACAAGGCTTATTAAATATCGAAATGTTATAATGTCCATAACGGGAGAGTACATTTCTTTGATGTCAAAACCCGGTCTCTACAGGAAACCTTGTGCAACAAGCCTTGCCTTCTCACAACTTCATTTTTATCATTTCGTTTTCTATCGAATACCATTTGTAACTGACTGGTTTAACACCTTCTGGTGTTTTCTCTATTGGTTCAAATACATCATGTTTTTGGAGTGAATCTCGCTCAACTTGAATAAAATCTTTCCATTTTGGTCAATCATGTCTTTTTCGACATTCATTTATGCTCCTCATTATAGTCATGACTTTTAGTTATTTCAGTAGCTACTGCGAATGAGAATACATTGTAATAACCCGTATTTTAATAATAAGATATAACACAAAACAAGGCAGAATTAAATAATAAAATCTGAATCAAGGGAAACGGGCTATGCCATTGCGTTCGTCTCGAAAAAATATGCGAAATAGAGTCCGAGTTTTCGAAAATCGGAGTCCGTATGACCCGATTAAGGCCCAACAAAGTTTTTAGAAAATTTCTAAATAAAAACAGATTTTCAAATTCAAATCTAAGCTTGGAAATTGGGCCAGTTGGGCCAAGGCGGGAAAATTCCCGCCACAGTACCCAAGTCGACAGCCCTGTCGACTTGGGAGTCGACTGGGTCTGACCAGGTCGACAGCCCTGTCGACTTGGCTGTCGACTTGGCTCAGACGCCCAGTCCTGCCTGGTGCACCATCTTGAGAATGTGTTGAGCTAGAGGGCCAGATTCGATTTGGAGGGCTGAGATGAGAACTAGGGTTTAATCCTATGGCCTAAATCACTAGCCTAGTCTATAAATAAGACCCTAACCTACCCTAAATCCTCATTAATCTATCCTACAAGTAAACTATGGCAAAATCAATCCTCTCATGGCCTCCACTCTCTTCATAAATTCCTAAATCAATTTTCAAGAGATTCCCATGCTTACAAGTGTATTTAGGCTTGTATGATCCTCTTTAGCTTGCATTAAAGTCTTGTTTCTCTATTGGCATCATAAAGGAGGAGTCTTGATCAAGTTTGCTTGCATTTTGGGGTTTTAATAAGTTGCATAAGGGGTTTCTTACATTTGCTATACTCATTTGAGTCTTCATAGCATTGTAAGCCTATTTCTACTCTTGTATTTTAACTATGAAGTTAATATGTTATGTTTCAAGTTTGAGTTTGGGGTTAATCATGATATGTGCTTTGATCTTATGATTTTATGCATAAGATTACTCTATGCATGTTAGTAAAGTCATTACCTTGGCTTTATGCATAGAAAGATATGATCTTTGGTTGGAAATGTTGCATAATGCAACTTTGAAACTCTCATAACCCTTGCATTAACATGCATATAATGTTATATGCATGTTACTAGCCCTTATCTCATGCTATCTATGGTCATGTTCCACCTATTTGCCAAGTTTGATGTTATGCATGCATATGAACCTTATGCAAGTTGAAACCATGTTATGCATGCATATGAACACTATGCAAGTTAAAATGATGTTATGCATGCTTATGAATATTTTGCAAGTTGATAACATGATATGCAAGTTTATGATCACATTTTTGTCTCATGCCACCATGTTTAACTTGTGGCTCCAACCCCTCTATGTCATGATTATGCCAAGTTCCCTCTTTCTATCCTTTATTCGCTATTGCGATATGTAAGCGATGGGATTGCGTTTGAGATTAGGTAAACTTAAAAGACATAAAAACATAAGCTTGGGAATTTACCTATTAAGTTAGGTCTACCCATTGGGAATTTACCTATTAAGTTAGGTCTACCCAATTGCTTGAAAACTTGTAATGTGATGGACATGACACTTAGAAAACATGAGAATGGCCAACCCGAGGTTGGGTTGAGCTTGTAGCATAAACCTACCCGGAATCGACCGGCTTAACTAGTGGCTACAAGCAATAGGACCCAATGTGAGTAGTTGGTCATGTTGCACGTAAGACCCGAGGTTAGACTAAGTTGTGGTGTAAACCTACCCGGACCCGCCCGGCCTAACTAGCAACCACAACAAGGTCTAATGTGAGAGGTTGGGTGCATTAAATTAATTAATGCCACATGGTAGGGTTAAGTCATGGACCGCTTGAATACTTAACCAATTAAACACGATGGGTTGGTAGGGTTAAGTCATGAACCTTGGGTACACTTAACCAACTTGGTACTTAGATGAGTTGGGTTAACCACGTTTAACCCATTAAGGAAACCCTAGTTACGTGGTCCTTTGCACCAGTAACCCTCTTGGATGTATCATGATACCCTAGGGACTAGGCTAGGGTGGGGCACGATTACTGGGATGACATGTAAGCGACCAAAACGATGGCTGTGTAGGTGCGCCGGTGTAGGTTCAGGCGGGCCATGGTCGTGCACATGGTCCGGAGTTGAAAAAGCAGGCACGGGCACCAGTAGGTTTAAACTGTGCGTGCTTGGTTTGTGTCAGGGGTTGACACCCTAGGACTTGATACACCCTAGGGTGGACCTAGCACAGTTTAGCTACACTTCGTAGTTGGGCCGTATGACACTGACACTTGACGAGTTAGGCTGTAGGGAGCCGATCGACTAGACCGTGCTAGTTGGACCTTGATTTAGGTCATTCATGATGGTGGGCCAAACTTGGGCCTGGGGATCACCTCTTGTTTACACTTGACACGACTTGTGATACTAGTACACTTGGTGCAAACCTCAATCTTGTTTATGCGGTACCACATTTGATCTATCTTGTTGACTTCTTACCATGCCAGTTATCATCCTATGACTCATCCTTGTTTATATATACTGTTAGCTTTATTAGTTGTTGTACAATTGTAGATAGGACTTACCAGTCTTTTGACTGACCCATTTTCTTTCGCCTCTTTTCTTTCGTTTCCCCCCCCAGGTTTACAGGGCGGGAATACCAGCACTTAGCTTGGATCTTAGCTGCTTTTCTTGGATAGCTCATGTATGCTTCGGACTTGAGCTTGCTATGGTTTTCTACTTGGGGATAGCTACTTCATGTTTTCCTTTTCAGTTACAAGTTTTATGTTTCTAGACTTTGTTTATGGAAAATAATTAAGTACTGTGTTGTAACTTAACCTATGGTTTTGATATGCTAGCTTTTATCCGCTGCTATACTTACTCTGTTTTTTTACTTATATGTTCTGTCTTGTGATATCTGCATGCATGATTACCTTATTTAAACGCCCCTCCAAAGTCAGTGTCCGTGCAAGAGTGGCACTGGCGGAGGTGGGGTGTTACATTTGGTATCAGAGCATAAGGTTTACGAGATTGGAGCAAAAAGGGTTTTAAAGTTACTTTTAAAAGCTATTTTCAAAACCAATTAAGTATTTTCCAAAGAAAAGTCTAGTTTATTTTGAAAGGCTATCCCCCAAGAGCCATAAGCACTATCCTTCGTTTCCTCGTTCTAAATCTATCTTTTCCTTTTTCAGCATGGCCGATCTCAATCTTCCTGAGGGAGTCACCATTCCCGGATGGTTCCGGAGGTACTTGGAAGCTAGGGCCAATAATGCAGGTCCAACGACCACTCCCACTATCACTGAGGTTCCACCTCCTCCTCCTCCTCCTCAGCAACCACAAGCCGATTTCGCCAAGGTTTGCAAGGACTTCAAGGCCATGGGTGGCAAAAAAATTATTGGGACAGAGACTTTCGTGGAAGCAAGAAATTGGTTGAAGGAGACCGAAGATCTTTTTGCCATCTTTGATATAGAGGACCATAGAAAGGTTCTGTTGGCGGTTTGGCTACTAAAGGAGGAAGCTTCTTATTGGTGGGAGGTCACCAATGCTACAAGGCCCGTAGAAACCTGGGCCGACTTTAGGGCAAGGTTTGGGCTTAAGTTTCTATCATCTGTAGAGGCAAATTTGCAACTAGAGAAGTTCATAGCTTTGAAGCAAGGAGACATGACAGTGAGAGAGTATGTGAATAAGTTCAACCAACTTGCCCGATTCGGTTTGGACATGGTCAATACTCCCGAGAAGAAGGCTCTACGTTTTGCACGAGGGTTAAATGAGCCATTACAAGGTCTAGCTATGTCACACATACCCATGGGGGCCACTTTCGAGAGCCTGGTAGACATGGCATTGCTGCAGGGAGAGGATAAGAATGGGAAGAAGGAAGTCAAGCCCAATGAAACTCAGCCTAAGAAGACAGACTCCAAGTGGGGAGGGAATCAGAGTAATCAGAACAACAAGAACAACAAGGGCAACAAGAACAAGGCAAAGGACACAAGAAAGTGCCACTTCTGTGGGATTGTTGGGCATGTAGCCAAGGACTGTAGGAAGAAGAAAATGAAATTGGGTGGATGCTTTCATTGTGGAGAGACGGGACATTTTAGCAAGGATTGCCCTAAGAAGCAGGGGCATGGACAAACTCAGCGCGCAGGTTCATCTGGAGGGCAAGTGCATGCTCTCAACACCGCTCCAGTTCAGGACCGAGGTACTATTTCTGTGGAAAGTCTTGTTTATATTTCTGGTTTTCCTGTTCGCACTTTGTTTGATTCTGGCGCATCACATACCTTTATTTCCTCTGATGTTGTTGGAAGTTTGCACCTAAGTACTAGTCTTGTTGAGGATCCCGTTAGTGTTTCAAATCCGATTGGGGGTTCAGCCCATTTGTCTATGATCTGTATGGATTTGAGGATTTCTATCTTGACCGTAGAATTCTCGTGTGATGCTTATGTTCTCGGGTTCACGGGATACGGGTTGATCTTGGGCATGTATTGGTTGTCCCGCTATGGAGCCATTCTCGATTGTGAGCATAGGGTGGTGAGACTCATGACTCGCCTTGGCAATACCCTAGAGATTTCTTGCAACCTGCTAGATCCCGTCATGCTATGTTATCTTGAATCTCTTGACTCGTCTATCGATGATCTGCGATCTGTAAGGGTGGTTCGAGAATACCCTGATGTTTTTGAAGAAGTTAAGGGGTTACCCCCTAAGCGAGAGATAGATTTCCGCATTTATCTGGTTGATAATGCTAAGCCAGTCTCCTTACCAGTTAGGCACATGGCCCCGCGGGAAAGGAGAGAGCTCAGTAAGCAAATCAAGGAGCTTCTTGAGAAGAATTTTATTAGGCGAAGCATTTCCGAATGGGGTGCTCCTGTGGTGTTCGCTACTAAGGCGGACGGCTCGCTTCGTCTATGTGTTGATTATCGAGAGCTGAACAAGCTGACCAAGAAGAATAGGCATCCATTACCGAGGATAGATGACCTCTTCGACCAGCTTGTTGGTGCTTCTGTTTTCTCTCAGCTTGATTTAGCCACCGGATTTCATCAGCTTAGAGTGGCCGAAGACAGCATTGATAAGACTGCATTTAGGACTCCAGACGGATTCTTTGAATGGCTTGTCATGCCATTCGGCTTGACTAATGCACCCGCCTACTTCGTAGATTTGATGAGTAGGGTGTTCAGGGAGTTCCTTAACAAGTTTGTTGTTGTCTTCGTGGATGATATTCTGATCTTTTCAAAAGACGAGGAAGAACATGCTAGACACCTCAAGGAGGTGATGGATACGCTTAGAACCCATCAGTTGAAAGCCAAGTTCTCCAAATGCCACTTTTGGAGAAAAGAAGTCTGATTTCTTGGGCATATAGTTTCTAAGCAGGGTATAGCTGTGGATCCCGTGAAAGTGGTTGCAGTTCAAGACTGGAAGACTCCTAAGAATGCAACCGAAGTGCGAAGCTTTCTCGGTCTGGCAGGCTACTATAGGAAGTTCATTAGAGACTTCGCTAAGATTTCGGCCCCTCTCACTAGATTGACGAAGAAGAACTTAGTCTTTGCATGGGACTTAGAGTGTGAGCTTTCTTTTCAAAGGCTCAAGAGGGCCCTTACCACAGCCCCAGTTTTGGCATTACCCGATGGCGGTAAGATGTTTACCGTGTATACCGATGCATGTGGCACAGGGTTAGGCGTTGTTCTAATGCAGGTAGGAAGGGTGATATGTTATGGGGGTAGGCAACTTAAAGTTCATGAGAAGAACTATCCCACTCATGACTTGGAGTTAGCGGCGATTGTCTTTGCACTCAAGTCCTGGCGCCACTATCTTTTAGGCGAAAGGTTTGAGTTGTACACTGATCGCAAATTACTCAAGTATCTCTTCTCGCAGAAAGATCTGAATCTTAGGCAGCAAAGGTGGATGGAATTCTTGGCATCTTATGACTTCGAGATAGCTTATACCCCTGGCAAGGGTAATGTTGTGGCTGATGCACTAAGCAGAAAAAGGTTGGCTTTGAGTCCCTTGTTTGTTGAGATGAAGAGCCTAGAGTTCCTGGCAACCTTTGATTTCACGACAGCAGTGGAGTCGATGACAGGATCGTTAGCATCTCTCGAGCTTAGACCCACACTTCTTGATCAAGTAGGGACTTCGCAGAAGGAAGACCCACAGATAGTGGAGATCATGGATAGGTTGATACGTAGTGAGACGTCTAGTCACCTTGCTAGATATACTATTGATGACAAGGGTTGGCTAAGGCGTGATGGAAGACTCTGCGTTCCACAAGTGGGAGACTTGGTGCATAAAGTTCTCGAAGAAGCACATCACTCAAAGATGACTATACATCCTGGTGGAGATAAGATGTATAGGGATATGAAGCACATTTTCTTTTGGCCTGGAATGAAGAAGGATGTGGCAGACTATGTTTCAAAGTGCACGGTGTGCCAACAAGTGAAAGCTGAGTCGAAGAAACCAGGTGGGCTATTACATCCATTGGAGGTCCCGCAATGGAAGTGGGAGAGCATCTCTATGGACTTTGTGGATGGATTGCCTAGATCAAGAAAAGGGAATTCGAGCATATGGGTCATCGTTGATCGACTTACGAAGAGTGCTCACTTTATCCCAGTAAAGAGCAAAAGGACTGCATCATGGCTGGCATCTATTTACCTTCGAGAAATAGTGAGATTGCATCGGGTTCCTTCTAGCATAGTCAGTGATCGTGACCCAATCTTCACTAGCCAATTCTGGAATAGTTTGCAGGAAGCAATGGGTACGCAATTGAATCTGAGTACAGCCTATCACCCCCAGACGGATGGCCAAACCGAAAGGGTGAATAGAGTGCTAGAAGACCTTCTGAGGCTTTGTGTTCTTGATTTTGGTGGTACTTGGGAAGACCACCTTCCTCTTGTGGAATTTGCTTACAACAATAGCTATCAAGCTAGCATAGGGATGACACCATTTGAAGCTTTATATGGGAGGCCGTGTAGGTCACCATCTTGTTGGTGGGAGACAACAGATAAGCTTGTACTTGGGCCCGATATGATACGAGACACATCTGAGAAAGTTGAATTGGTGAGAAGACGGATGAAAGCGGCCCAAGATAGACAGAAATCCTATGCTGATAAGCGAAGGACAGATTTGGAGTTCGAAGTTGGAGACATGGTTTTCGTGAAGGTTTCTCCTTTGCGTAATGTGGTTCGCTTCGGAGCAATTGGGAAGCTGGCACCCAGATTCGTAGGACCCTTCCCTATCATAGAGAGAATTGGGAAGATGGCTTATAAAGTGCAATTGCTCGAGAAGCTGTCCGGAGTGCATAATGTCTTTCATGTCTCGCATCTCCGAAAGTGCCTACATGAGTCCGCTGAGGTGGTTGAACCTAGCATTCTTGAAGACGTGGAAGTAGAGAAAGAGGCAACCTTGAGGAGAGCTCCGATTCGTATCTTGGGAATGGAGATCAGAAAGCTAAGGAATCGAGAGGTCAAATTGGTGAAGGTTCAGTGGAGTGAAGCCGAAGAGGATGCAACTTGGGAGACAGAGGAGAAGATGTTTAGGCTTTATCCATTCCTTTTTGAGGGTACATTCTCGACCTCTTTTCCCTCTTTAGCATATCTTTCTTCTGCTATCCATGTTTATCCTGTTTATCTTGTAACTTCGTCATGAGAACCTTAGGTAGAAACCCCTTGGATGAAACATGTATTTGAAACATGTTATGCTTGACGGTTGCAAGTGGTTGCAAGTGTTTGCAAGTGGATACTCGTGGATGCATGATACACATTAGGCACTAAGATCGGCTCACACACTTTCGTATTGCATATGCATGAGTGCTTATACTTATACATGGCTGAAACTTGTTGTGCTATCTCATGGATGTTGCATATGGATGAATGTTATGTGCACTCATGTAGAAATTATAAAATTAGGCTAGGAATTTGCATACATATGGACGCATTTCACTAGCATACTTTGCATTAAGGAGGTGTACTGAATCAGTAACCACCTGATTTTCGCATTAGATAAGTACATATACACACACCTTTGCATATGATCATACAGCATTTAGAAATTGTTAAGGACAATGGTTACTCGTGGATGATGTGGTGAGTAGATGGATGATGGATGGTAGGACACGTTCTTCCTAACTTAGAGATTTCGGGGACGAAATCCTTTAAGGAGGGGAGAATGTAATAACCCGTATTTTAATAACAAGATATAACACAAAACAAGGCAGAATTAAATAATAAAATCTGAATCAAGGGAAACGGGCTATGCCATTGCGTTCGTCTCGGAAAAATATGCGAAATAGAGTCCGAGTTTTCGAAAATCGGAGTCCGTATGACCCGATTAAGGCCCAACAAAGTTTTTAGAAAATTTCTAAATAAAAACAGATTTTCAAATTCAAATCTAAGCTTGGAAATTGGGCCAGTTGGGCCAAGGCGGGAAAATTCCCGCCACAGTACCCAAGTCGACAGCCCTGTCGACTTGGGAGTCGACTGGGTCTGACCAGGTCGACAGCCCTGTCGACTTGGCTGTCGACTTGGCTCAGACGCCCAGTCCTGCCTGGTGCACCATCTTGAGAATGTGTTGAGCTAGAGGGCCAGATTCGATTTGGAGGGCTGAGATGAGAACTAGGGTTTAATCCTATGGCCTAAATCACTAGCCTAATCTATAAATAAGACCCTAACCTACCCTAAATCCTCATTAATCTATCCTACAACTAAACTATGGCAAAATCAATCCTCTCATGGCCTCCACTCTCTTCATAAATTCCTAAATCAATTTTCAAGAGATTCCCATGCATACAAGTGTATTTATGCTTGTATGATCCTCTTTAGCTTGCATTAAAGTCTCGTTTCTCTATTGGCATCATAAAGGAGGAGTCTTGATCAAGTTTGCTTGCATTTTGGGGTTTTAATTAGTTGCATAAGGGGTTTCTTACATTTGCTATACTCATTTGAGTCTTCATAGCATTGTAAGCCTATTTCTACTCTTGTATTTTAACTATGAAGTTAATATGTTATGTTTCAAGTTTGAGTTTGGGGTTAATTATGATATGTGCTTTGATCTTATGATTTTATGCATAAGATTACTCTATGCATGTTAGTAAAGTCATTACCTTGGCTTTATGCATAGAAAGATATGATCTTTGGTTGGAAATGTTGCATAATGCAACTTTGAAACTCTCATAACCCTTGCATTAACATGCATATAATGTTATATGCATGTTACTAGCCCTTATCTCATGCTATCTATGGTCATGTTCCACCTATTTGCCAAGTTTGATGTTATGCATGCATATGAACCTTATGCAAGTTGAAACCATGTTATGCATGCATATGAACACTATGCAAGTTAAAATGATGTTATGCATGCTTATGAATATTTTGCAAGTTGATAACATGATATGCAAGTTTATGATCACATTTTTGTCTCATACCACCATGTTTAACTTGTGGCTCCAACTCCTCTATGTCATGATTATGCCAAGTTCCCTCTTTCTATCCTTTATGCGCTATTGCGATATGTAAGCGATGGGATTGCGTTTGGGATTGGGTAAACTTAAAAGACATAAAAACATAAGCTTGGGAATTTACCTATTAAGTTAGGTCTACCCATTGGGAATTTACCTATTAAGTTAGGTCTACCCAATTGCTTGAAAACTTGTAATGTGATGGACATGACACTTAGAAAACATGAGAATGGCCAACTCGAGGTTGGGTTGAGCTTGTAGAATAAACCTACCCGGAATCGACCGGCTTAACTAGTGGCTACAAGCAATAGGACCCAATGTGAGTAGTTGGTCATGTTGCACGTAAGACCCGAGGTTAGACTAAGTTGTGGTGTAAACCTACCCGGACCCGCCCGGCCTAACTAGTAACCACAACAAGGTCTAATGTGAGAGGTTGGGTGCATTAAATTATTAATGCCACATGGTAGGGTTAAGTCATGGACCGCTTGAATACTTAACCAATTAAACACGATGGGTTGGTAGGGTTAAGTCATGAACCTTGGGTACACTTAACCAACTTGGTACTTAGATGAGTTGGGTTAACCACGTTTAACCCATTAAGGAAACCATAGTTACATGGTCCTTTGCACCAGTAACCCTCTTGGATGTATCATGATACCCTAGGGACTAGGCTAGGGTGGGGCACGATTACTGGGATGACATGTAAGCGACCAAAACGACGGCTGTGTAGGTGCGCCGGTGTAGGTTCAGGCGGGCCATGGTCGTGCACATGGTCCGGAGTTGAAAAAGCAGGCACGGGCACCAGTAGGTTTAAACTGTGCGTGCTTGGTTTGTGTCAGGGGTTGACACCCTAGGACTTGATACACCCTAGGGTGGACCTAGCACAGTTTAGCTACACTTCGTAGTTGGGCCGTATGACACTGACACTTGACGAGTTAGGCTGTAGGGAGCCGATCGACTAGACCGTGCTAGTTGGACCTTGATTTAGGTCATTCATGATGGTGGGCCAAACTTGGGCCTGGGGATCACCTCTTGTTTACACTTGACACGACTTGTGATACTAGTACACTTGGTGCAAACCTCAATCTTGTTTATGCGGTACCACATTTGATCTATCTTGTTGACTTCTTACCATGCCAGTTATCATCCTATGACTCATCCTTGTTTATATATACTGTTAGCTTTATTAGTTGTTGTACAATTGTAGATAGAACTTACCAGTCTTTTGACTGACCCATTTTCTTTCGCCTCTTTTCTTTCGTTTCCCCCCCCAGGTTTACAGGGCGGGAATACCAGCACTTAGCTTGGATCTTAGCTGCTTTTCTTGGATAGCTCATGTATGCTTCGGACTTGAGCTTGCTATGGTTTTCTACTTGGGGATAGCTACTTCATGTTTTCCTTTTCAGTTACAAGTTTTATGTTTCTAGACTTTGTTTATGGAAAATAATTAAGTACTGTGTTGTAACTTAACCTATGGTTTTGATATGCTAGCTTTTATCCGCTGCTATACTTACTCTGTTTTTTTTACTTATATGTTCTGTCTTGTGATATCTGCATGCATGATTACCTTATCTAAACGCCCCTCCAAAGTCAGTGTCCTTGCAAGAGTGGCACTGGCGGAGGTGGGGTGTTACATACATCATCAACTGTTATTTTACTTCGATCCCATATTTCTCCATAATTTGTATAAAACATTGAGATCTCATTATTATTAGGTACCTTTTATTTTCGGAAGCTTCTATTATTTCTTCTAGTTCCTTCACTGATTTTAGGAGAATTGAGATCTTCTTTTGAGTAATCCTTTGGATCATTTATAACCTCTTCGGTAGGTTTGCTAATTGATGATTTTTCATTAGACTTTCTTTTTCTAGGCGCCAAGTCTTTTGAACCTATCGGTCTTTCACGTTTTTGTCTAGCTTTAGATTCATTTGTTGTTATTGGTCCTTTGGGGATTTCAATTCTAGCTAGTGTATTTACTGCTGGAATATGAGATTTAGTTATTTTTGCAGCATCATTAAATGCATCTGGCATTTGATTTACAATATTTTGAATATGCAATATTCTTTGTACCTCCTATTGACATTGTTTGGTACGTGGATCCAAATGAAACATGGAGGGATTATTCCATGAAATTTCATGCCGTTCTACTGGAACGGTCTTTTCTCCCCCTAATGGCGGGAAATTTGACTCATCAAATTTGCAATCTGCAAATCTTGCAGTAAATACATCACTCGTAAGAGGTTCAAGATAATGAATTATCGAAGGTGAGTCAAATCCCACATAAATCCCCAACCTTCTTTGAGGACCCATTTTAGTACGAAGGGAGGGGGGGACTAATGGGTACATGCACAGCGCAACCAAATTTTCTTAGAAGTGCAATATTTGGTTGGGATCCAGTTAAAAGCTATGATGATGAAAACTAATGATAAACCATTGGTCTAATTTTAATCAATTTGGGTGCATGCAAAATTGCTTGTCCCCAAGCTGTAACAGACAACTTTGATTGCATAAGAAATGGTCTTGTACTAAGTTGCAAACACTAAATTAATGATTCTGCCAGACCATTTTTAGTGTGAACATAAGCTACTCGATGTTCAACTTCAATTCCTAGTGATAAACAATAATCATCAAGTACTCGAGAAGTAAATTCTCGTGCATTATCTAGTCTGATAGATTTAGTTTGATGATCTGGAAAGTGTGCTATTAATTTAATTATTTGAGCAAGTAATTTGGCAAATGCCATGTTTCTTGTAGAAAGCTAACATACATGTGACCAACTAGTTAATGCATCAATTAATACCATAAAGTATCTAAATGGTCCACAAGCGGGACGAATTGGCCACATATATCACCTTGAATTCTTTGCAAAAATGATGGAGATTAAGAAGTGATTTTACTGTATGAAGTCGAGTAATTAATTTTCTTGTGCACACGAGGTACACATGTAATCACTTGGTAAATTCAACGGATTTGATAAATCATGCCCATTTGAGTTTTTAGCAATTTTACGCATCATAGTTGATCTAGGATGACCTAAGCGATCATGCCAAATCATCAATTTCTTTGTATTCGTGAGATTTTGGCTCATGTTTATAAAGTGAGATTCAATTATGCCAATTTTGGTAAAGTATAGTCCAGTTGAAATTGGACCAATTTTTTCTATAAGCTTATGGCTTTCAATTTTAGAAATAACATAAAGATATTCTTTGTTGTTTTCATTTATAGTTTCAATATCATATCCATTCATTCTTATTTCTTTGAAGCTAAGCAGATTTCTTTTAGAATTGCTTGAATATATGTGTACCATTTGGTAACACTATATGGGCTCTTCCGGACCCTTCAATTATATTGGCTGAACCAGCTATAGTTGAAACTTAATATGAAATATTTTCAGATAATTCAGAGAAAAACTTCGGGTTTTTCAATATCGTATGAGTAGTTCCACTATCAACCTGACATATATCATCGTTTAAACACTATCGATCCATGTCTTAATAATTAAAAACAATACAGCTAGTCAATAGTTGAAAAAACTTATAAATATAAATTATTGTCCCCGAGAATAAACTAATTATCATGTCCAACATTACACATTACTTCCGCAATTCCAAAGATTAAACTAAAAGGGAAACAAATAAACGAAAGTTTCAAACTAATACATGGTGAAAGGAAATGAAGTAAAATAAAAATAACATAATAAGCTTCAGGCTACTTACTGGTTGGTTCGGTCATATCTTCAAATATTGCATTCAAGTTTTCATCGCTGAAGAAATTTCCATCATAATCTTCAAAGAAATCATCTAACTTCAGGTCAGTATTATCGGACAATCCCTCGGTATTGTTTGTCTCGATATGTTTTGATTTATGATATTCTTCAACTGTTTTCTTTGATGATCTGCAAGTACGTGACCAGTGTGCCCGCACCTATAAAAAAATTCCTCATAATGCTTTTTCTTTTCTACAGCTGAATTATTATTGTTTTCATGCTCAATTTTCTTTTGCTACTTTTTAAAATCAGAATTTTTGTTGCCTCCAAAACCACTGTCACCACCTCTGCTGGGGTTGTATCCACGTCCACGTCCTCATCCACGACCACGTCCTCTACCTCCGCCTCTGCCCCGACCTCTTCCAAATTGGGCAAAATTAGCACTAACTTCTGGTAATGCAGCTGAATCAGTTGGTCTTGAGGAGTGATTTTAAGAAGCAATTCATTGTTTTGTTCAGCAATTAACAAACAATCAATAAGTTCAGAATATTTTGTAAAATAATGCTCTTGATATTGCTGCTACAGAGCACATTCGAGGCATGAAATGTTGAGAAGGTCTTTTCCAACATTTGCACATCATCTACCTTTTCTCCACATAATTTTAGTTTAGAAGTAATTCTAAACATAGAGGAATTGTATTCCCTTACGGTTTTAAAGTCTGGAAATCTCAGGTTCAACCACTCTTGCCTTGTATTTGGAAGTATGATCGTCTTCTGGTGGTCATAACGCTCCTTCAGGGAGTTCCATAAGTGGAGAGGATCTTTTTTAGTTAAATATTCTGATTTTAGATCATCGTGGATGTGGCGTCTTAAAAATATCAGAGCCTTTTCTTTGTCCAGCCGGGACATATTATTGCCATTTTTTAATGGCGTTCTCTAAGCATTGAGATTGTAAATGGATCTCGGCATCCAGTATCCATGACAAATAATTGTCTTCAGAAATGTCCAATGTCTTAAATTCAAGTTTAGCAATATTCGACATTTTGCGAACTACACATAAAACAAATTACAGATGGTCAATTAAAAAAAATTCGGAAGAAACCAAAAACAAATAAAATAAGACAATTCGCAGCCAACCAACATAAAATAAATAACTCTTTTATATACACAGATCAACAAGCATTTACAAATGAATATACATGTTCTACTATTAATATGAATCAACAAAATAATAAGTAGACAAAACAAATAAAATAGAGTACTACTATCAGATCAATACCAAAACATATATCATGCTACAAAGGACAAACTGATCGCATGCAATTTCATGAATGACATTAATGTACTGCATGGCTAAGCCATGTTGAAAAATAGGATACAATTTGTAAGCATGGTAGCATTATAGTTACATAGTGGCACAATATATGTTATTATAAAGGATCAAAGAAAATATGAAGCCATATATATGTTTCCACATATGATAGTATGCAGTAAAGAGATGACACAAAGCAATATAAAATACAAAGGTAGAAAGCTACAACAAACAGTGCATAGGATGTTTACAATATTCAATAATATAAAGCGTATACATACCTTTTTTAATAAAAAATAATAATAAAGATTGAGTAACTTTTCTGCTATTGTTTTAGAAAGTTGAGAAAATGAAACAACTGAGTTGCGTTAAGTATACATCTAAAGGTAGGCGCTGAATGTATATATAGATAGGTATAAAATTGTAAACTCGGCTATAGAAAGGGATGCTAGAGAATAGGTAAAATAAAGATATTTAAAATATATATATGAAGTTTTCAAATGATCTGATACGAGAAACAGTCAAGAGTAAACGTACGTGAGAACAATGAATCTTACAAAAAGAAAAATCCAGATCCTTTAAAAACGATTGTACATATAAAAAATATATAGTTTTATATATTATAATATGGACAATCGTGCTGATAGCATGTTACAAACTAAAAGAAGAACATAAGAAATGAGAGAGAGTAGATATTTTTATTCATTCAGATAACTTTACAACATACATGAGCTCTCTATTTATAGACTTCACATGTCCTTGCAATTACAATTATGTCCCTTGCATTAAGCGTATTCACCCTTAAGAAATATATATTACAACAGAAAAAAGGTTTTCACGGAGGAGGTTGTTAATGACAACTGAGCAAATACACTTTTCTTCAATTCTTCATTTCCATTGTCGAATATTTTCTCTTCACCCAGTCAACTCCAAATTTGTCTATTCCGCCTCTAAATCCGCTCAGTTTTTGTCATCGTAACCTCTGAAATGATTTAATTCTCAGATCGGTCTCTAATCTGAACCCTTTTGTCCAAACAAACGCTTCATTTTTCCTCCTCCCACGCCTCTTCCATCTACAGTTTCCTACTCTACACCTTTACTTTTCTACGTAGTGACCTTAGCGAGTGATTACCTCTTTCAAAATTAATGCTGTTGTTGTCTAGGTTTCGTGACTTGCCTTCAGTCCGTGTTAGTAATATGCGAAGTTAGGTACCCAATCGACTAAGAGCAACATTGCCTGGTCGTTTTTTTGTCAAACTTCGTCTGACCTTGTCAGGTGGGGCAATTGGAAGGTAATTTGTTGGGCTTTTCGCTTCAGTTTTAATTTTCGAGTCTTAGTGTTTCTACTATGGTTTGACTTGCTTTTTTGTTGAAGTTTTAGGTCTACCATGGAGTCTCTACTTTCACTGTATGTGTACTCACTTTCGGTAACTTACGCGATTCAACCTGATCTTCTCATGGAAAGTTATGCGTAAACATTCTATAAATCAGGTAAGCCATTGGAGCAGTTCAGTCTCTAGCCCGTTGAGTGAGCTAAGTGTCAGTAGTTGTTTTGGTTTGTATTGGGGTTCCTTAAGTGTTTTTATGTATATGTGAATTTGAAAGTTCGTCTTGGTAGTCGTAAGTTGGTGGCATTTGAAAATGTTGTATGGAGTTGGTGAGTGAGTGGTTTTTTCTCCTCTTGTTTGGATATGGGATGCTTTACATATTTATATTATCTATAATGGATAGTGTATTTCTGTGGAGCACTTTTTCTTTTCACTGAGATTATATTGTCACTTTAGTGCAACACTCTGGTTGGTCACCCCTATTTTAGTTTTGGAGTTCTAGAATCACTTCAATGGCCTATAAGCTCATAGATGAAGCTTGCTCTCAACAAAGTTACTACTGGTCCTCTTTCTGCCTTCTCTAGTTCAGCTCTGATTCAACTCGTGTTTTCTGATGAAGCTTTTCTCCATGATATGCCCCTTTTTGTGATTGGAAGTTCTTGGACCTGCCAATAGTTTAGTACTGTACTATGCCTTGGCATGTGTGGTCATCAACATGGTTTGTTGTGACTACAACTACTGTTGTGCTACTTTGGATTCCCTGTACTTCTTATGCCTGTGGCGTGCCTAGCTTCTAGATTGACTGCTTTGCTTTTGAATTCATGACGTAATTTACTATTTTACCATGTAATGTTTTATGTAATACTTGTAGGCCTTACTTGTATTATGTAACGTTCTTGTATGTGACTCCCTGCATGGGGCTTTTCTTGTAGTCTAGTTGTTTAGGCTAGCTCCAATACTGTATACCTATAAGGTAGAGTGGACGGAACACTATATTTCCATTTACAGTGGACGGTCCACCTGAAAAACCGATGTAGCTGATTGTCAACTGCAATCACCTATACCATACTGTATTTTTTATTATTAGTTATAATAAAAAGGTGTTTTCAGTCACCTTAAAAACCAGAAAGATTTACCAAAAAAAGTAATTAATATTAAAAGTAACGTTAAGGAATTAAACTTTGATTTTGGATCGCATTCTCCGCGAGGTGGATGTGCTTATGAAATGGTTGCTCCGCTGGTAGCAATGAAGACGATACTAGTGCGGGAACTGGTGGGGATCTACCTCAGGTCCTTTAGAGGCTATGGCAGTGCAGGAATCGGTAGAGAACCTCCCTCGGACCCGCGTACTAGCCAAATTCTCCTTAATCCTGAGTCTAATTCAACAAGTTCGGATCCTTATGTGACGTCACATGATTGGATTGGGACTGAAGTTGAATGCAACATAGCTGATCAACGTAATGTTCGAGAAGCGAACCAGTTTAGACTGACCACTCTTTGCATGTAAGATGTGGATATATGAGTGAGTTGCCAATTCTGGGGTTTAGATTCTTATCCAACCATGCCGTAATTGCAATCCAGTCTGAGTGCTGCTTCGGTGGTCGGCAACGACCATGGTTTTGGTTATGAAACTAAGGGTTGTCATCACGTTCCAGGACACTTATATGTAAGAAACCCTAACATCGAGGTATGTCGCTAATGACTTCAGTTATGCCAAGATTTTGGTTTTGGACCATCTTCTCCATGCGCTGGGTTTGCTCCCGAAATGTTGCTTTGCGGTGACAGAGAAGATGGCAGTAGTGAGAGTGCAAGAACTGGTGGAGGACCGGTACCCCCAGGACTGCTTTTAGTGACGTGCCTTCGGTTGTTCTTCCCAACGTGCCCCCAGCTAACAGGAGGGAGGATGGAGCTCAGGTGGAGGAGAATGGCTACGACACAGCGAAGCGGGGGTGCCTTTTGGAGAAGAGGACTTGATTTCTGTTCCCGTTTCACCCTCAATAAGGGAGGCAAATGTGGGAGCGATTCGCAAGCCAGTACCTTTGATGACGACCTCATAAACCAATGCATCATAGAGGATGGCTACGGGACTAGTGGAGGACTAGGGGCCCTGGGACCTAAAACACCCCACCTCCGTTAAAGTCACTCACAAAGGGAATGCCTTAACTTCGGTGGAGCATTATAGGTAAAAGATGCAGATAAATTACAAGACAAACAATTAAAGCAGCGGCAAATGAATAGAACTTTATTTCATTGATAAACAACTTGTACAAAGATTGTTTTACAATACCAAAGTATCATGTCTGGTTTAACAAAAATAAAGAAGCATAAAATGATTTCCCCAAATCAAGCATGAGCCAGCCATAGCAGTAGAAGAGGGAGTCCAAGGCAACACATCAAAGAGTCTTCAAGCTTGGAAAGAGTAATGGTCCAAACAAACCTGAGCTATTCCCTCCCTGACTACCTGGGGGGGGAACGGATGAAAAAAAGACGAGAGAAAACGGGTTAGACAATAAGCCTGGTAAGTTCAGTGATTACTAGCATTTAAACAAGGAAAAAGGATCATGACAGGAGTAACAGAATATAGGACAATACCCTAATATAAGACAAGATAGGTTGAACATGTGATCGCACCCATTACTATAATCTCTGCACCACCTAACTAGTGTCTCAACTAGTAATCTGTATAATACGAACCCAATCCCTGCAGTTGTGGTAGCCTTCAGGTGTACATCTATATTTGAGAATTCCACCTCAATCAGCCCAATTGCCATGAATATGTTAGATGTACCCTTACTACCCTATCGATCGGCTCCCTACCTGTGTTAACTTGCCATGTGTCTGTGTCAATCGGCCCTCTCTTGCGTGTAGCTTCCCTGTGCTGGTCCCACCATAAGGTGTATCAATCCTTATGATAGCGACCCCGACACGATTCAAGAATGCACAGTGTAAAACTACTGGTACCCAGTGCCTGCTTTTTCCACTCCGGAGTACGTGCACGCCCATAATTCGTCGGAACCTACACTGACGTACCCCCAGCCGCTATGTTGACCGCTTATAATCAGCCCAATAATCGTGCCCCACCCTGCCTAGCTCAGGGTACCATGATACATCTATGTGGGTTACTGCTGAAATGGGTCCCAGTTACTAGGGTTTCCTACAGGTTAAGTTTATGGGCCTATATTTACTAATATTACCCACCAACCTGATATGTACTTGACCTTCCCACCGATTCAAGCATGTTTATATAATGGTTAAGTTTTGTGGGCCTATATTTACCAATATTACCCGCCAACCTGACATGTACTAAACCTTCCCACTGATTCAAGCATGTTTATTTAATGGTTAAGTTCTGTGGGCCTATATTTACTAATATTACCCACCAGCCCGACATGTACTTAACCTTCCGACAGATTCAAGCATGTTTATTTAATGGTTAAGTTCTGTGGGCCTATATTTACTAATATTACCCACCAACCCGACATGTACTTAACCTTCCCACGGATTAAAGCATGTTTATTTAATGGTTAAGTTCTGTGGGCCTATATTTACTAATATTACCCACCAACCCGACATGTACTTAACATTCCCACGGATTCAAGCATGTTTATTTAATGGTTAAATTCTGTGGGCCTATATTTACTAATATTACCCACCAATCCGATATGTACTTAACCCTCCTACTCGTCATGTCATATTGGTTAAGTGGTTCTTATTAACTTAACCTTTCTCACTTATCATGTTGGACTGGTTAAGAATGACTTATTAACTTAACCCCGTTAATTCATCAGGTTATATTGGTTAAGTATTCCCCATTTAACTTAACCCCATTAGCTCATCAAGTTATACTGGTCAAGTGTCATTAATCAATTCAAGTTAACTTAACCCATCCACCCGTCACGTCATGTTGGTTAAGTGTTTCCTTCTGGCGTTGACTTGACCCTACCTCAAATCTTGTTATATTGGTTAAGTGTTGCCCTCTCGTGTTAACTTAACCCTTCCCATACATCATGTTATATAATTGGTTAAGTGTTTTCCTCTTGTATTACTTAACCCCACCACATGTCATTATATATTTTTGGTTAAGTGTTACCTTAGTTAACTTAACCCTATCGTCTGCTTAATTAACATGTTACAATGGTTAAGTGCTCTAAATTTAGTTAACCTCACCCACTTGTCCAATTAACATGTTGTTACGGTTAAGTGTTCTAATTTTACTTAACCTCACCCACTTGCCTAGTTAACATGTTATTACGGTTAAGTGTTCTAAATTTACTTAACCTCACCCACTTGCCTAGTTAACATGTTATTACGGTTAAGTGTTCAAACTTTACTTAACCTCACCCACTTGCCTAGTTAACATGTTATTACGGTTAAGTATTCTAAATTTACTTAACCCTACCAATCCTGACTTAGCTTTAATTTATTCATCAAAGCACCAACCACTCATATTAGACAGGTCTTGTTGTGGTCACTGGACGTGCTGGTCGGTTCCGGGCAATTTTACACCACAATTCAGTCTAACCTCGGGTCCTTTTTGGTCTTGATGCACTAACCATTCACATTAGACAGGTCTTGTAGTGGTCACTTGATATGCCGGTCGGTTCCGGGCAGTTTTACACCACAACTCAGTCTAACCTCGGGTTAGGCATATTCAACTTTTCTACAATTTACATATTTCTTATTTATAACAAATTCCATATGTAAATTATTCCCAATTTAATTATGCCATAATTATCCTTTTAATTATTCTCACAATTAATGGTATACTAAATATACCATTTCATGAACCAATCTATACCATGTAATTTTCATGTTTATCCTTCATATTTATAAGTAAATTATAAATCAATTATTGTCATGACCCACTTTTCCCTTAAATCATGTTCAGAATCTTTGGTATATAAAAATTATACCATTTAAATGCCACTAATCATTGGTGCCAAACATGTCAATTACATATAATTTCATACTTACCCAACGATATCCCCCGTTTGTACGTCTGCAGAATTACCAGGGATGTTAGGCTCGATATTTTAGCCTAACTTATAACCACAAAAGGGAAAAGCGAAGAACATGAAATATTCTCTCAGCATAAAAATATGTGACATATAAATTTGGCATAGGATAATGAACTTGCAAATTTAGATCCGATTAACATGAATCATAGCATAAGAATTTACATAGAACTACACAAATTAAACTTGTCATGTAAAGGTGAACTTGTGACTAAGTTGGATCTAATTATCATGTAAACTTGATATAGGTCTAGCATGGAGGTTTATCATACAATTTTAAACCATAGCTTAGCAAATTAACTTATGTATGTCAAAACATAAGAAAGCTACTATAAACATATTTTAACCACAACTTAGCATGATAACTTATGTGTGTTAAACATAAGAGAGCTACAAATCCAATCTTGAAACATAAATAGATTCAACTTAACATAGTTCTAAATATACATGAATGTTGATCTAACATGTAAGCATGTGATTTAGATCATAAACTTTGCAAGTAACCACCAAATTATAATATGACATGTTTCACCATTCAGTTGGCATAATAAGTTCTTTACCCAATCATAATAGATTCCAATAACATACAATATGGTATGTTCATCATCACCAACATATAGGCATGATCAATCACAATGGTAGTTTAAGATAAATGAGAACCAAACTTTATTTATCTTATACATAAGCATCATTCTATATTCGAATCTACGTAATAACCAACTTACAAACTAAAAAGGAATTCTTGATTTCTGAAATCAGAATTCTGAAATTGGTATGCTCGCATTTGATGTAGATCGTTGAATTTGATAACTTTTAATTTTATTTTGATGTAGGCTTTTATCTCGTTTCTGAATTGAAAGTGGTGACGGCTATTCCAAGTTCTCTATTGACGGCATGATAGTTCTAGGATTATTTTTGTGTGATTTTAGGTTGAGCATTAGGTTGTTTATATAGAATTTCAATTTAATTATAGCCATCGGATGAACCTAGAGTTAACCACAACCATTCAATCAGGATAGGGTGACACCTCAGCCTTAATGACTCTGCAAGGAGACATAAAGGACTCGTCATAGTATGGATCAGAACACACCTGAAAACTGTGCAGGCTTTCAGCCGGACTTGGGCGCACTTGGCAGGTGCGCCAGTGCAATTTTTGTACTGGCGCACTTCCCAAGTGCGCCAGTGCATATATATATATTTCTTCTAGTTTTCTTTGTTCGTCCATATCTCCTTCATACAGCGTCCGTTTTACGCAAACTCGGACTCTGTCTCAAGCAGAATTCCGAGACGAACGCAATGGCGTAACCCATTTCCCTTGATTCTTGCATTTGAAATTAATTATTCTTCGATTCATTACTATAACGTTAACAGAAAATACGGGATGTTACATTCTCCCTTCCTTTTAGGATTTCGTCCCCGAAATCTTCAAGTAGAGAAGAACTTATATCCTACCATCCAATCACCCATCTAATCAACCATTCAATCACAGGCATCCATTGTCCTTAAAAAGGCTTCTAATGTTTTTCATGAATATATGCATAGTGTGTGTATATGTCCTTATCCAAATGCAAAATCAGGCGGTCTACTGATTCAGTTGATCTCCTTAATGTGAATCATGTAAGTGCCATGAGTTCATTATGTATGCAATTATTCCTAATCGTACTTTATAACTTCTACATGAGTGCACAATTATTCATACAAATGCAACATCCATATGATAACACATCAAGTTTCAATTCATATGTATAAAAATTCACTCATGCATATGCAATATGAAAGTGACTGAGTCGATCTAGTGCCTAATGTGTGTATATGTATCCACGAGCAACCACTAGCAAACACTTGCAACCACTTGCATCCACCAAACATAACATATCTCAAACACATGTTTACATCCATTGGCTTCTACCTAAGGATCGAGGATAGGACCGAGAGGATATACTTATAAGCTAAATACTAGCATGCAAATAGATTTTACAGAAAAAGAGGAATCAAGGATATACCCTCAAAAAGGGTAAGATGCGCGTATCTAGTCTTCAGTCTTCTAAGTCGCATCTTCTTGAGCTTCACTCCACTGTACCTTAACTAATTTAACTTCACGATTGTGAAGCTTCTTGACTTCCATTTCCAAAACCCACTAGTAAAGATAGGACCTCAATCACTTACTATGCTAGAGGGTATCCAATGTTGTCGAACTATCTTTCTAAGATAAAAAGATGTTAACCATGATGCCAAGTGTATCTGATTAGAGGTCTCTCTTCTACTTAGCTTATCCATCATGTCATATTTCTGAGGGTCTAAAGCTAAAGGTAGCTAGTACTTTTTACCTCTCTTAAGGTCAGTCTTACCTAGGGTGCCAGCCCCAACCATTTATTTCTCACGTAAACCATCCTAGTCGACCTCGACATCCCTCAAGTATAAACCCCAAAGGACTAAACCAATATCAGACAAGCACCAAAGAGATACCTCCTTCGAATTTGGACGATCTATGTGAGATGATACTAATAAAACAACCAAACCATTGAGCACTTTACCGACTCTGGCTATCCTCGCCAATCTTGCTCCAGAATTATCGTTGATCGCATAACTGGCTTTGCAGTGTCATCTAGATACATGCGGAAGTCTGTCTCGAGTTTTAGGGGGAAAACCCCTACCCTAATCAAAACATCTTGCGTACTCATGGACTACTCCAATGGATCGAAAATCGTCGATAGATAAATAAAGTGATTCTAGGTAGCTAAGACGAACTGATCCCTTAGGATCATACGAAATCTCAAGGGTATTCCTGAGGCACGTCGAAAGTCTAACTACCCTTGTTTCACAATTACTAGCTAACCAATCAATGCCTAGAATCAACCCATATCCCAAAATCATAAGCATTACACTTAGACTCAATACTTAATATAATTATTCTCAAATCCTTACAAATCAAAGATAAATGAGCCGAACCACCGATTGGATTTGAGAAAATAATGGGATCCTCTACTATACAAGCTCTAGGGTGCAGAGACTCAACTATGGAAGCAGATATAAATGAATGTGAAGCGCTAAAATTAGAAGGAGTACTAACAGGATAATCAAAAAGGAAAAACTCTTTCAACAGAAATCTTACTGCCTCTCTCTCAAATATGCTGGCGGTGAGAGCATGCACTTGCCTTCCAGAAAATCATGTCCCTTGTTCTTGCCCTTGCCCTTAATTATACGACCCGTTATACCAAAATAAAGATACTTCCTCTTGTTTTAGGTTTTACTATTCTTTCCTCCCCTCCTTTGTGAACCAAGTCCATATCCATGGGTTCTTCATCCTTGTGTTGTGCTCCTTAGCCAAACCCCCTCATTCTCAACTTTGCCATCCTTGTGTAACTTGTTGACATGTCTCTCGAAAGCTGCCTCCATCGCATGGAGAATCCAACAAAGCTCAAAAGAAAATTACGGCTACAGATGGAAGTTAGGCACTTATTTGCCCTTTGACAGGTGTCGTAGTCTCTTCAAGCCTACGGAACCATGCCGCGATAAGGTTACCTCCCAAAAATCCAGGAGCCCCGGAAAATCAGGAAAGAAGGAAAGAAAGACTCAAACAGAGGATCAAAAGATAGTGCATATGGCTTTGGGGAATATGCCTTTAAAACAAAACCTTTCTTTTGAAAATGCTTCTTTTAAAACCGTTTTGAAAATAATTTTTCAAATCTTTTATCTGATCCGGTAACCTTCAGCTCTGATACCAAGTGAAATTCCCCACCTCCGTTACGGTCACTCACAAAGAGAATGCCTTAACTTTGGTGGAGCATTATAGGTAAAAGATGTAGATGAATTACAAGACAAACAATTAAAGCAGCGGCAAATAAATAAAACTTTATTTCATTGATAAACAGCTTGTACAAAGATTGTTTTACAATACCAAATTATCCTGTCTGGTTTAACAAAAAGAAAGAAGCATAAAATGATTTCCCCAAATCAAGCATGAGCCATCCATATCAATATAAGAGAGAGTCCAGGGCAACACATCAAACAGTGTTCAAGCTTGGAAAGAGTAACGGTCCAATCAAACCTGAGCTAGTCCCTCCCTGACTAGAGAGAAAACGGGTCAGACAATAGGTCTGGTAAGTTCAGTGATTACTAGCAATTGAACAAGGAAAAGGGATCATGACAAGAGTAACAAAACATAGGACAATACCCTAATATAAGACAAGATAGGTTGAACATGTGATCGCACCCATTACTATAATCTCTGCACCACCTAACTAGTGTCTCAATTAGTAATCTGTATAATACGATCCCAATCCCCGCACTTGTGGTAGCCTTCATGTGTACATCTATATTTGAGGATTCCACCTCAATCAGTCAAATTGCGATGAATACGTTAGATGTACCCTTACTACCCTATCGATCGGCTCCCTACCTGTGTCAACTTGCCATGTGTCTGTTTCAATCGGCCCTCTCTTGCGTGTAGCTACCCTGTGCTAGTCCCACCATAAGGTGTATCAATCCTTATGATAGCGACCACGACATGATTCAAGAATGCACAGTGTAAAACTACTGGTACCCAGTGCCTGCTTTTTCCACTCCGCAGTACGTGCACGCTCGTAATCCACCGGAACCTACACTGACGTACCCCCAGCTGCTATGTTGACCGCTTATAATCAACCCAGTAACCGTGCCCCACCCTGCCTAGCTCAGGGTACCGTGATACATCTATGTGGGTTACTGCTGAAATGGGTCCCCGTTACAAGGGTTTCCTACTGGTTTAGTTTATGGTCCTATATTTACTAATATTACCCACCAACCCGATATGTACTTAACCTTCCCACCGATTCAAGCACGTTTATATAATGGTTAAGTTTTGTGGGCCTATATTACCAATATTACCCACCAACCCGACATGTACTTAACCTTCCCACGGATTTAAGCATGTTTATTTAACGGTTAAGTTCTGTGGGCCTATATTTACTAATATTACCCACCAACCCGACATGTACTTAACCTTCCCACGGATTCAAGCATGTTTATTTAATGGTTAAGTTCTATGGGCATATATTTACTAATATTACCCATCAACCTGACATGTACTTAACCTTCCCATGGATTCAAGCATGTTTATTTAATGGTTAAGTTCTGTGGGTCTATATTTACTAATATTTCCCACCAACCCGACATGTACTTAACCTTCCCATGGATTCAAGCATGTTTATTTAATGGTTAAGTTCTGTGGGCCTATATTACTAATATTACCCACCAACCCAATATGCACTTAACCCTCCTACTCGTCATGTCATATTGGTTAAGTGGTTCTTATTAACTTAACCTTTCTTACTTATCATGTTGGATTGGTTAAGTGCGACTTATTAGCTTAACCCTGTTCATTCATCAGGTTATATTGGTTAAGTATTCCCCATTTAACTTAACCCCATTAGCTCATCAAGTTATATTGGTCAAGTGTCATTAATCAATTCAAGTTAACTTAACCCGTCCACCCGTCACGTCATGTTGGTTAAGTGTTTCCTTCTGGTGTTGACTTGACCCTACCTCAAATCATGTTATATTGGTGAAGTGTTGCCCTCTCGTGTTAACTTAACCCTTCCCATACATCATGTTATATAATTGGTTAAGTGTTTTCCTCTTGTATTACTTAACCCACCATATGTCATTATATATTTTTGGTTAAGTGTTACCTTAGTTGACTTAACCCTATCATCTGCTTAGTTAACATGTTACAACAGTTAAGTGTTCTAAATTTACTTAACCTCACCCACTTGTCTAATTAACATGTTGTAACGGTTAAGTGTTCTAATTTTACTTAACCTCACCCACTTGCCTAGTTAACATGTTATTACGGTTAAGTGTTCTAAATTTACTTAACCTCACCCACTTGCCTAGTTAACATGTTATTACAGTTAAGTATTCTAAATTTACTTAACCCTACCAATCCTGACTTAATTTAATTTATTCATTAAAGCACCAACCACTCACATTAGGCAGGTCTTGTTGTGGTCATTGGATGTGCCGGTCGGTTCCGGGCAGTTTTACACCATAACTCAGTCTAACCTCGGGTCCTTTTTGGGCTTGATGCACTAACCACCCACATTAGACAGGTCTTGTTGTGGTCACTGGATATGCCGGTCGGTTCCGGGCAGTTTTACACCACAACTCAGTCTAACCTCGGGTTAGGCATATTCATCTTTTCTACAATTTACATATTTCTTATTTATAACAAATTCCATATGTAAATTATTCCCAATTTAATTATGCCATAATTATCCTTTTAATTATGCTCACAATTAATGGTATACTAAATATACCATTTCATGAACCAATCTATACCATGTAATTTTCATGTTTTTCCTTCATATTTATAAGTAAATTATAAATCAATTATTGTCATGGCCCACTTTTCCCGTAAATCATGTTCATAATCTTTGGTATATAAAAATTATACCATTTAAATGCCATTAATCATTGGCATGTGCCAAACATGTCAATTACATATAATTTCATACTTACCCAACGATATCCCCCGTTTGTACGTTCGCTGAAATACAAGGGATGTTAGGCTCGATATTTTAGCCTAACATATAACCGCAAAAGGGAAAAGCAAAGAACATGAAATATTCTATCAGCATAAAAATATGTGACATATGGATTTGGCATAGGATAATGAACTTGCAAATTTAGATCCGATTAGCATGAATCATAACATATGAATTTACATAGAACTACACAAATTAAACTTGTCATGTAAAGGTGAACTCATGACTAAGTTGGATCTAATTATCATGTGAACTTGATATAGGTCTAGCATGAAGGTTTAACATACAATTTTAAACCACAACTTAGCATATTAACTTATGTATGTCAAAACATAAGAAAGCTACTATAAACATATTTAAACAACAACTTAGCGTGATAACTTATGTGTGTTAAACATAAGAGAGCTACAAATCCAATCTTGCAACATAAATAGATTAAACTTAACATAGTTCTAAATATACATGAATTTTGATCTAACTTGTAAACATGTAATTTAGATCATAAACTTTGCAAGAAACCACCAAATTATAACATGACATGTTTCACCATTTAGTTGGCATAATAAGTTCTTTACCCAATCATAATAGATTCCAGTAACATACAATATTGTATGTTCATCGTCGCCAACATGTAGGCATGATCAATCGCAACGGTAGTTTAAGATAAATGAGAACCAAACTTTATTTATCTTACACATAAGCATCATTCTATATTCGAATTACAACATGTCATGATTTCATTTAAAAGAACGTTTAAATCTACGTAATAACCAACTTACAAACTAAAAAGGAATTCTTGATTTCTGAAATCTGAATTCTGAAATTGGTATGCTCGCCTTTGATGTAGATCGTTGAATTTGATTACTTTTAATTTGATTTTGATGTAGGTTTTTATCTCGTTTCTGAATTGAAAGCGGTGACGGCTATTCCAAGTTCTTTATTGACGGCGTGATAGTTCTAGGATTATTTTTGTGTGATTTTAGGTTGAGCATTTGGTTGTTTATATAGAATTTCAATTTAATTATAGCCGTTGGATGAACCTAGAGTTAACCACAACCATTCAATCAGGATAGGGTGACGCCTCAACCCTAATGACTCAACAAGGAGTCAAAAATGACTCAGCAATGAGTCACAGTATGGATCAGAACACACCAGAAAGCTGTGCAGGCTTTCAGCCCGACCTGGGCGCATTTGGCAGGTGCGCCAGAGCAATTTTTGTATTGGCGCACTTCCCAAGTGTGCCAGTGCATTTATATATATATATATCTTCTGGTTTTCTTTGTTCGTCCATATCTCCTTCATACAGTGTCCGTTTTACGCAACTCGAACTCTATCTCAAGCAGAATTTCGAGATGAACGCCATGGCGTAACCCATTTCCCTTGATTCTCGCATTTTAAATTAATTATTCTTTAATTCGTTACTATAACGTTAACAAAAAATATGGGGTGTTACAGGACCGCTTCTGAATGGGTCTAGGTAATGCTTCTAGATGTGTCCCCGCCTAATTGGAAGGTGGTCGGAGCTCTGGTGGAGACGAGAACCCATGACACAATGAAGAGGAGATTCCTTTTGGGGAAGGGTGCTTACTTTCGTAAGCTGGTATCTCCGATGATGACCTCTGGGACCATTACGTCATGGTAGTTGTTGGTTCAAGTGCTCGAGTATGTTTTGCACTTTCCAGGAATCATACTCGTGCCAGGCGACTCGACATTGTGCTTACTTTTGTGTTAGTCAAAACTTCACTCTTGAGAAATTCGAGTAGTGCGAAGTTCAAGTAAGTTAGTGACAATAAACTGACTCCAGAGTAGGCCTAAGCGTAGGTTGGTCATCTAAATCTATTAGGTTCATGGTGTTAGTGCCAATGGACTGCCGCTAGAGTACGCCTGAGCGTAGGTAGGCTAGGCTAAGTTCGCTAGATCTCATGTGTTCGTGGTAGCGGTGCTTCGATAATTCACTGATGAATCTCAAAAGCTAAGGCCAATGTTTATAAATTTCACATAGGATTACAACTGATTGGTTTGCAAGGTAAGTCAATTCAGTTGTCGAAGTTACAACATGAAGATGACAGGGATAGGAAGTGAAGACAACTAAACTTGTATAAAGTATGACTTAAGTGAGATGAGTCATAAGGCGCGATGTCAATGTTCAAGCCGTCCATTGTTGCTGCAGTCTTACTGAGTCATGAGGACAATCCCGAGGGATTTAGTTGTCGGAAAGGTCCTGGTTTGTTGGAATTCTTGATGAGCGTTAGATGGATTGGAAATTCCATGCGATGGACCATGTAATTATTGCTCTAGCTTTCCCTTGCGGATGAGCTTCTCGATGTTGTCTTGCAAGTGAGGATTTTTGTTGGTGTCATACTTGAGGATGTTGTGTAACCAATAATACCCTATGGAGTCCCTTGGTGTATTCGTCAGACCTCTAGCCTTTGGTTTCTTATATGGAAGGACATTTTAGGTCGTAAGGTAAATGTTCTCGAGAAATCCATTAAGTGGATTGTAGTTGCGAAAAGATGGAAGTCGGAGGTGCTTTCTCTTGTTGTTGCGACCACCTCCAACTTTACTAATTTGAGCAGTATTGTGCGAAGCATTTGGGTTGGCGTCACTGGAGTTTTGGGCTTCGTTTCAGAGTAAGTTGTTGAAGTGAAAAGCTTGATTCCTTTGTGCTAGCCCTTTTTGTAGGAAATAGTTGGCATTCTCAAGGTAACTTGTTAGAGTTTTGTTGAAGCCCTGGCGGATGCGTGTACCTAACTGGTTCACTAAACCCTTGGCTAGCTGGGAAAAGGTCGAGATTGTTCTCAATGGAAGCCAAGCAAGCCATAGAAGATGTATGCCTTCTAGGAAGACGAGGAAGCATTTGCATTTTACGACATCTATGGTGCAAGCATAATTCATACGAGACTTGTAATAATGTATGAATTCTCAAGGGTCGGAGTCCCCTGAATAAGCTTTTTCTATGGCATATTGAAACGTGCAGGCCATTCTGCGTTGAGCATGTCTTTAGTGAAAGAGTTACGTATCACACTGGTTTCCCAATCGCTGGCGACATGATCCAAGATTCTTTAATGATGCTGTGAAATAGGTTAGCGAGAAAGGAAGTTTGAATCTCTACTGGATTAAGATCCAAAGAATCTTCAGCCTCGGTTGTTTGACTTTGCTGAGACCGATGAGCCAAAAATTGGGCCCGGTTTGCTGCGCGAAGCATAGGCAGTAAGTTTCGATTCGACGTGAGTCGATCTTGCATGGTAACAGGTGGAGTGCTAACCCAATGGTCGAGATTAGTCTCGAAGTAAGAACGATTGAAGCGAGAGTTATCATGAAAAGGAGCAGGGGTTATACTCGATAAGGCATAGTTCGATGGAGGTTGAATGCCCAAGTCTGCTTGAAGGTGAAGGTTGTCTCATTGAGCGTATTTTTGAAATCTGCGTCAATCCGATGTTTTTGTTGATTTGGTCGACAAGACTTGTGACAACCGCCTACAACCTCTGCAGTTAACAAGAGGAATAATGCGTTGAAAGGTGTGCTAGGTAGCTGTGGACGATCATCATAGGTAAACAACATTATCAGAACCTGTCGTAGAACTCATAGCGCAAGGATAAAATATAATAGAACATATACAACAAACATTATTAGTGAAGCAGAAAACACTAAACTTTCATAATGAGTAGAAAGTAATATCCATACACTTGGATTCAGCAATAGTGTTTATTCAATTTTGCCTCACTACAGCACTCAGAGTAGGATAACGAATAGTGGAAACAAATACTAGATAGTAAAAAAAGATAGTATGCCAGCCTCCTACTCGCCTCCGAACAGCTACATCATCTTGACTAAGCTATCACCTGTCACCTGCCACCTAGTCTGCCCATCCAAACAATTGGATGAACAACCCAAGGTAATAAGAGGGAAACATAAAACCTTGAGTCAGACAAATGTCTTAGTGAGTGATAAAACAACTAGCAAACATCATCAATAAAGTATATGAGAATAGGTAGATAAACGAACTAATCTACCAAAACACCCGAGAAGTACTCATAACTTTCTTCCCACCTCTGATAGTGATAGCCTTTATGATCCATACCTCCAAAGGAAACAACAATTCAGCCATGGCAGTCGGAACAACCATTCATACATGGCAAAAGCAACTCATACAACATCTAATTATATCTCACGAAAATCACCCTAATTGAACTTAGCATCCCTCAAGAACAAGCCCCACAGGACGAAACCAATATCGGGCAAGTACCCAAAGAACACCTCATTCAAAGTCAGATGATCTCTATGAGGTGGTACGATCAATACAACCAAGCATTCAAACGTCCATGACTGACTTTGGTTATCACCACCAACCTTGCTTTGAAACCATCGTTAATCGTATGACTAGTTAAACAATTTGCCATCAACCGTCAAGAACCGTACTCGATGCCCCGGTTCTAGCAAAAAACCCACACGCTATAAACAACACATGTCTAGGCCATACACGACGCCCAGGGTACTTGACCTACAACCGGTCTTTCAATTGCACCCCTGCTTTAAGCCTGCTAGAACCTATGACAATAATTTCTCGGCCTTCTCATCTCTAGTCGTTATCAATTACGACTATTCATAGGCTCGGAAAAGTTTAGAGCAATCCCTTCACACGAACTCAATACATCCTTGAGTCGTTTCCACGTTCATTGCATACGATGAATAACGAACAAATCACATCACTTCGAACATCCTTGTCTGGACTCTCGTCAAAGCCATCACCCCCATCGAACCAAAAAACTTCAATACAAGGTCTAAAATAGTTTATAGCATTCACACACATTTGCTAAAGAAGTAAATCAAAACGCTTATGCGATTCACCACAGCGTTTAGAAGCGCTGCTAAACCTCTTCAATTCATATCTGACCGATCAGGTTAGAGTAGGGACCGACCGACCCCACTGCATCAGAACCGGCCGACCTCATGCCACCAAAGACCGACCGAACAAGCCCTGGTGACCGACCCCTCACTAGCTCAATCCGAACCCTACACTGCTTGGTCTATTACTTGCTCGACCCAACCAGTCCGACCCCTTTCTACTCGAGCCTGTACCCGATCCAATGTGCGCAACTGACCTAATGTCTCCGATGTCCCAACTGATCCAGCCGAATCTTGTGCACGACCGACCCTCCCCTTAACTCGACCACCCATGCACGACCGACCCTGTGCATTCCTTCCCGACAAACCTGCTACGTGCGACCGACCCTGTGTATTTCAGCTCGAACCGACCACAAGTTGTACTACGTTGTACTACACTTGTACTGCGCTCGACCAGTGGCCTGTACAGCCCCAATTCAAGTCCAGTTTCGACCAAAACTTTGCCAATCAACGAAGTATACTCATCCAGTTCATTTAACACAACCAAAAGCATGTTATGAAATCATTAACAATCATGAATATGACAATTATCACTAAAATTGTACAATTTTCACCAAAAATCATAATAAATGAACATATGATCTAAATTGCGGATCTAACTTGCATAAACATATGAAATAGCATAGAAATTACTGGTTTAAACTTGCTAAATCAGATCCAATAGTGATTCATATGAAAATGGACTTACCAAAGTATAGATCTATGAGAAAATGCTTGAATTTGATGAGAAACATGATCAAACATTCATATACTTGATTGAATCCGTGTGAGAGATGCATATCACTCACCAGTTCTCCAAAATAAGCTAAAAGCAATGAATTATGATTCCGGACAGCGAAGACTTGCTTCAAATTCTTCAATTCGTTGATCTTTTTCTTGAAATGGGGCAGATCTAGCCTCAAATGGTGTAGATCTTCGATTTCCTTAGCTTTAATGCTGGAAAGATGGAGAAATGGAGGATCCCTTGGCTCTTCCTAATGTGAGAATATGGAAAGTAAACTATTTCCCATACCTCCCGCCCCGTATTTATAGCCTTCCACCAGCCCACTAATGGGCCTCTTCAAATCAGCCCATTTGGCTTAAAAATCTGAACAACCAAATATTAAACCTTAAAATCGCGATTCCTCCCAAACCATTGAGCCAAATCTTTAATGTAACCACTCTACGAAAACGAAATCATCATTTCTTTCCAATGCCACAGGTCTCACCACCTGATTCGACCTGAGTCAAAAGTTATTCCCTATAAAGAACTGACATGGGCAAAATGGCCACAAACAAAGTTGGTAAAAACTATGGACATGTCTCACATCCCCATAAGTAATATACTAAAATATGAGAATGATCCAACCCTCAGGGAATACACTTAAAATATCTTATAATCCTCTATACGTAAAATGCAGGCTGTTACATTCTCCCCCCTTAAGAATTTAGCCCCCGAAATTCCAAGCAAACACAAGAAAGTGCAACAATTACACATGCCTATCATCCATGAGAAGCCAATTCTATCACCCAAACTAACAACCATCAAGCCATGCATCTATAGCCTTATCGTAGCACGCAGAATTCTATCAAACAACAACAAGATACAACGATATAATGATGATACGATGTCAAAGGGTCCTACCGACGAAGAGTTCTGGATGAGTCACCTTCAATCTCTTTTCCGTCTCCCACATACAAACGTCACCATCTTCACTCTATTGTACCTTGACTAGCTTAACCGTCTTCCTCCTAAGCTGTTTTGTGTCATTCCCTACAACATGAAGTGGCTTACGAGGTTTCGCAACTGCGGTCTCTACTTCTAGATCTTCGTAATGCTCTAGAGGTTCCACCACATTCGAATCATGCACAAACTTCCATAGAAACGACACATGGAACACATTATGCACACTCGACATCTTCTGTGTTAACTCCAATCTATATGCGAGCTTTCCAATATGGTCAACTATCGGGAACGATCCAATGAACCTAGGAGCTAACTTTCCTTTATTTCTAAACCGAACCACATCCTTCAATGGAGAAATCTTCATGAAAATCATGTCGCCAACGTCAAACTCCAAATCATTTCGATGCTTATCTGCATAATTCTTCTGACGATCTTGGGTCGCTTTCGTTCGTTGCCGAACGATCTCGATACAATCTGTTGTTTCTCTTATTATCTCCAGTCCAAGTATCAGCTTATCTCCAGATTCTAACCAATAAGTTAGAGAATTACACGGTCTACATACAACGCCTCGTACGGTGCCATCCTAATGCTCGATTGGTAGCTATTATTATATGCAAACTTGACTACATGTAGATGGTCTTCCCATGATCCCTCAAAATCCAACAAACAAGCACTTAGGAGATCTTCCAAAACTCATTTAACCCTCTCGGTTTGACCATCAGTTTGGGGATGATAAGCTGTAATTAAACACAACTCGGTTCCCAAAGCTTCCTGCAAACTTTTCCAAAATCCACTTGTGAACAAATGATCTCGGTCACTTACTATGCTTTTCGGGATACCATGGAATCGAAGTATCCATTTCACATAAAGTTCAGCCAACTTTGATGTCGTCTAGTCGACTTGACAGGAATGAACCTTACATTTTTGGTCAAGCGATCCACGATGACCCATATCCCTTCATTTCCTGCCCTAGTTCTAGGTAGTCCATCAATAAATCCATCGATATCTGCTCCCACTTCCATGTACGAACTTCCAATGGCTGAGGCAATCAACTCGGCTTCTTCTGTTCAGCTTTCACCAACTGACAGTTCATACACTTGGAAATGAACTTTCCAATATCTCGCTTCATCCCTTCCTAGTAGTAGATTCAATTCATATCCCCATGCATCTTATTACCATCGGGTTGAATTGTCAACTTCGAGTGATGACATTCTCTCAGAACCTCATCTCTCTATCTGTCGATATTAGGAACAACTAGTCGCCTTTTATTTCGAAGCCAACCTTCTCGATCAACTTCGAACTCTTTATTCTCAGGTACCAATTTCTGGAAAAACTTGACAAGCTTCACATATCGCTTTTGGCTCTCGCCAATCCTTGCGATAAGAGTAGGTCTTATCGATAAACTTGCCAATATTTCAGGTTCCAACTCACATCGTGGTCTGAAATCAAACCTTGCCAAATATTCGAGGCCCTTCCATTTTGAAAACATCATTCCCAGTCTTGCATGTCTTCGACTCAATGCATCTGCAACCGCGTTACCCTTGCCAGGAGTATAGGCTATACCAAAATCATACGATGCCAGAAACTCTAGCCACCTTTGCTGCCGAAGATTCAAATCCTTTTGGGAGAAAAGATACTTCAACGACTTGTGATCTGTAAACAACTCGAATCGAACTCCCAACAGATATTGTCACCACATCTTTAGAGCAAACACAATTGCTGCCATCTCTAAATCATGAGTTGGGTAATTGCTTTCATGCGGCTTCAGCTGTCGACACGCGTATGCCACAACCTTTTCCTTCTGCATCAGTATTGCTCCAAGCCCAATACCACATGCGTCGGTGTATACAATCATCTCTTCATTCCCACTTGGAATGGTCAAAACAGGAGCACTTGTCAGTATCTCCTTCAGGATTCCAAATGCTTGCTCACATTTTGCGTATCATGTGAACACTTGGTTATTCTTCGTCAATCCTGTCAATGGCGCGGCTATCTTGGAGAAATCCTTGATAAACCATCAGTAATAACCTTCCAACCGAAGGAAACTGCTCACATCCGTCGCATTCTTAGGTCTATCCCAGTCCTGGATTGCTGCCACTTTAACGGAATCAACTTCTATTCCATTTCCAAAAACAACATGGCCTAAGAACCTCACTTCTCTCTTTCAGAAGTGACACTTCGAAAACTTTGCCTTTAGCAGATGCTTTCACAAGATTTCTAATACAACTCACAAATGCGTCTTGTGCTCTTCCTCATTCCGTGAGTAAACCATAATATCATTCACGAACACAAGCACAAACTTGTTCAACTAATCTCTGAAAATTCTATTCATAAGATATATGAAATACGCTAGCATGTTAGTCAACCCAAATGGCATCACTAACCATTCGAAGAAACTAGATGGTATCCTAAAAGCAGTCTTCGGCACACTATCCTTTGCTACCCTCAACTGGTGAAATCCCATTGCCAAATCCATCTAAGAAAATACTTTGGCTTCGTGAAGTTGATCGAACAAGTTATCAATACTTGGCAATGGATACTTGTTCTTTTTGGTCACCTTGTTCAGCTCACGATAGTCCACACACAATCATAACGATCCATCTTCCTTAGATGCAAACATGATTGGTGCACCCCATTCGGAAACACTTCTCCGAATGAATCCCTTTCCTAGAAGGTCACGAACTTGCACCTCCAACTCTCGCTGTTCCTCAGGAGCCATCCGCCCAAGAGGCATAACAATTAGTCTAGTGCCCTCGACCAAATCGATCCTAAACTCAGTCTCACGATACGGCGGTAAACCTTTGACTTCCTCAAAGATATCCTCATACTCATTAGCAATCAGCACGGATGATAATTCTTCCTATGGAATCACAAGCCAGTATAGATAGCTCACGAAGACACCATCTTCGGGCTTACACCGAATCAACACTTTTCGCCCTTTCACATCCCCAACTCTCATCTCTAGCTTCTCGCAATTCACCCTTGCCACGTACCTCTTGAGCCAATCCATGCCCAATATGATCCCAAACCCAACGAAGTTAAGAACAAAGCAATCACACACAAAAGAGCAACTATGACTCGACAACGCTATACCACGGCACAACATGCACAAACCGGACGAACTCCTAACTAGATTAGTCATGATTAATGGTCTATCACAAATCTCGGGTTTCAAACCCGAACAACACACAAGCTCATTACAAATGAATGAATGTGATGCTCCTGTATCAAATAATATACGAACTGAAACAACTTGAACGGAAAGAGTACCTTGGACGAAGACATTTGTTTCCTTTTTCCTCAACAGTAGGAGCTTTTGAAGAAGTTGACACTGCCCCCAAAGCATAAGCCTTAACCACTTGCTTCCCTTTAGCTGATTCTGGACAATCCTTCTTCTCATGTCCCGGCTTCCCACACTTGAAGCACTTCTTCTCACCTTTAGGATTTTTGCATTCACTAGAAAAATGGCCTTTCTGCCAACAATTGAAGCAAGTCACTTCACTCTTCTGATTCTTTTGGCCCTCCTTTCCCTTCTGTTGTTGATGCTTCCTCTTCTTATTATTACCACCTTGATGTGGTTTCTAAGCTTTCTTGGTTGCAGCGACAACATTTACTTCCTTAGGAAACAAGCTCTCACGGCGAACAGAAGAAGCATATCTGGACCCACGGTCTTCCTATGTAGGCACACAGACCTATGGTGAACTTCTCGTTCTTCTGATAAGGTGTATCAATGTATGAATGAGCATATCTGGACAAGGCTTTAAAGTCAGAAATATAGTCAAGCACAGGACGACCATTCTGCTTCAATTCCACAAATTTCTTTAATATAGCAGATTTCTGAGTCGTGGAGATAAACTTTGCTTCAAACTTGGCCTAGAATTGCTCCCATGAAATTTCTTCCATTGGAGTCTCGAGTGTAACTGAATTCCACCATTCCATGGCTCTGACTTGCAGATGCCTTGATGCAAGCTTCCTCTTGGTTGCATCATCCAACCCCAAGTCTCTAAAGATACTAACACAAGAATCCATCCACCTCTGAACTTCTTCAGATGGTTCCATTCCTTTGAATGGCTTTCCTCCTAGAGATGTATAATCTTTGCATAGCTTCGCAAAATCCATAACCCTAGGCAACTGAATACCTACATCTACCGTAGCTTCCACTGGAGCGGTCAGCCTTCGCATGAATGCCTCCATCATGGATTCAAACATGGTAGGGTAGTATGGTTCACCGCCATTTCCCACTCCATTATTAGCTTCCCTAGCAGCATGTCTTGATGCTCGTCCACTCATTCTAAATCGGCAATTTAGAATAATTATCCACTTTCAAGAAAAACTTCTAAAGGAGAACAAACGCTACTACTATATATGCTAACATATATAGTAAGCATCCAGCTGAAATATACAAGTGCGTCTCTCATACGTGATTACATCTTGGAACTTTGGGTAAAATTGATAACCAGAGCTTTGATACCAAATGTTACGACTGCCCACAACCTCTGCACTTAACAAGAGGAATAATGCGTTAAAAGATGTGCCAAGCAGCTATGGACGATCATCATAGGTAAAAAACATTATCGGAACCTACTGTAGAACCCACATCGCAAGGATAAAATATAACAGAACATATACAACAGGCATTATTAGTAAAGCAGAAAACACTAAACTTTCATAACAACTAGAAAGTAATATCATACACTTGGATTCAACAATAGTTTTTATACAATTTTTCCTCACTACAACACTCAGAGTATGATAACAAACAATGGAAACAAATACTAGATAGTAAGAAAGGTAGTACGCTAGCCTCCTGCTCGCCTCCGAACAGCTACATCGTCCTCACTAAGCTATCAACTATCATTTGCCACCTAGTCTGCCCATCCAAGCAATCAGATGAACAACCCAAGGTAATAAAAAGGAAAAATAAAACCTTGAGTCACACAACAGTCTTAATAAGCGATTAAACAACTAACAAACATCATCAATAAAGTATATGAGAATAGGTAGATAAACGAATTAATCTACCAAAATGCCCGAGAAGTCTCACAACTTTCTTCCCACTTCTGACAGTGATAGCCTTTACGATCCATGCATCCAAAGGAAATAACAATTCATCCATGGCAGTCGGAACAACCATTCATACTTGGCAAAAGCAACTCATACAACATCAAGTTATATCTCATGAAAATCACCCTAATTGAACTTAGCATCCCTCAAGCACAAGCCCCAGAGGCCGAAACCAATATCAAACAAGTACCTAAAAAATACCTCATTCAAAGTCAGATACTCTCCGTGAGGTGGTACGATCAATACAACCAAGCATTCAAACATCCATGACTGACTCTGACTATCACCGCCAATCTAGCTTTGAAATCATCGTTAATCGTATGACTGGCTAAACAATTTTCCATTAACTGTCAAGGACCATACTTGATGCCACATTCTAGAAAAAACCCCACATGCTATACACAACACATGTCTAGGCTATACACGATGCCCAGTGTGCTCGACCTACAACCGGTCTTTCAATCGTGCCCTTGCTTTGAGCCTACTAGAACATACAACAATGATAATTCCTCGGCCTTCTCATCTCTAGTCGTTATCAACTACGAGTATTCATAGGCTTATAACACTTTATAGCAATCACTTCATACGAACTCAATGCATGCTTGAGCCATCTCCGCATTCATTGCATAAGACGAATAACGAACAAATCACATCACTTCGAACGTCCTCATCTGGACTCTCATCAAAGCCATCACCACCATCGAACCAAACAATTTCAATACAAGGTTCAATATAGTTTATAACATTCACACATAGAAATAAATTATAGACTTATGCGATTCACCATAGCATTTAGAAGCGCTTCTAAATCTCTTCAATTCATATACGACCGACCAGGCTAGATTAGGGACCGACCGACGCCACTGCATCAGAACTGATCGACCTCATGCCACTAAAGACCGACTGAGCCGTAGTTACCGACCCCTCACTAGCTCGATCCGAACCATACATTGCTCGGTCTAATGCTTGCTCGACCCAACTAGGCTGACCCCCTTCTACTTGAGCCCATGCTCGATCCAATGTGTGCGACCGACCCAGTTTCTCTGAAGCCCCAACCGATCCAACTGAGTCATGTGCACGACCGACCCTCCCCTTGGCTCGACCTCCCATGCACGACCGACCCTGTGCATTCCTTCCCAACCACCCTGCTGCGTGCGACTAACCCCTTGTATTTCTGCTCGAACCGACCACAAGTTTTACTACATTGTACTACACTTGTACTGTGCTCGACCCATGGCCTGTACATCCCAAATTCAAGTCCAATTTCGACCAAAACTTCGCCAATCGACACAATCGATGAAATATACTCATCTACTTCATTCAACACAACTACAAGCATGTTATGAAATCATTAACAATCATGAATATGACAATTATCACTAAAATTGTACAATTTTCAACAAAAATCATAATAAATGAACATATGATCTAAATTGCGGATCTAACTTGCATAAACGTATGAAATAGCATAGAAATTACCAGGTTAAACTTGCTAAATCAGATCCTATAGTGATTCATATGAAAATGGACTTACCAAGTTATAGATCTATGAGAAAATGCTTGAATTTGATGAAAAACATAATCAAACATTCATGTGCTTAATTCAATCCGTGTGAGAGATGCATATCACTCACCAGTTCTCCAAAATAAGCTAAAAGCAATGAATTATGATTCCGGACAGTGAAGAACTTGCTCCAAATTCTTCAATTTGTTGATCTTTCTCTTGAAACAGTGTAGATCTAGCCTCAAATGGTGTAGATCTTTGATTTCCTAAGCTTTAACAGTGGAAAGATGGATAAATGGAGGAATAAAGGATCCATTGGCTCTTCCGAATGAGAGAATGGAGAAAGTAAACTATTTCCCATACCTTCCACCCCCTATTTATAGCCTTCCACCCCCTATTTATAGCCTTCCACCAACCCACTAATTGGCCTCTTCAAATCAGCCCATTTGGCTTAAAAACCTAAACAACCAATTGTTAAACCTTAAAGCAGTGATTCCTCCCAAACCATTGATCCAAATCTTTATTGTAACCACTCTACGAAAAGACAATCATTATTTCTTTTTTAATGGCACAGGTCTCACCACCTGATTCAACTTGAGCAAAAAGTTATTCCATATACAAGACAGACAGGGGCAAAATGGTCACAAACAAAATTGGTAAAAATTATGTATATGTCTCACATCCTCATAAGCAACATATTAAAATATGAGAATGACACAACCCTTAGGGAATAAAATAAAAATATTTTACGATCCTTTGATATGTAAAATGCGAGTCGTTACAAGCCTTCACTGGGTTCTTCCTAATTTCCTCGAGGTTTCATTTAATTGATCTTAGTTGACGAGTGCGTCAAGGGTGGAAGAATTGGTGTTATTCAGGTTGGTTAGAACTTCAGTTGGTCGAGGCTGAAAAGGATTTTCCTAATCAGGATCGATAGTGGAAGGTCCGGTCATGGCGTTCTTTCATCTATTCCCCATTGTCGATAGGATTAGTCAGTAAGTCTTGGATGGCTTAAGTAGCGTTCCAAGTCTTGATGCTTGAGTAATAGGAAAGGCGAGTTTTTGATTCCTCGGTGGAAGTGATAGAAAGTCGGCCATAGGTGCGCGCTTACATCTTCCCCTAAATGGCGCGCCAATGCGTGGACGCCGAAAAGAGGTCGCCAACCCTCATGATTTCAATGTGAGTGAAAATAAACGTCCAACAATATAAAATAATTAAGTTGTGATGTAATTTACAGGGGAAAAGCGCGAGTAAATGATCATATAGAATTTTGCAATGGTTCGGCTCATCAGAGCCTGCATCCAGTCTAATTGCTTTTGCTCTTTATTTATGTCCTTCGACAAGTTTTCAATATAGGATCGGAATATTTCCAAGTATACACGAGTTTCGATGATTTTGATACACAACTGAGTAATTTTGAGTGTTATTCTTGGGGAGGAGAAAGTCTCTTCTTCGCGATCCGAATGTTTGGAAGTAGAAGGATGAGGCTTTGAGTGTCCATGAATCCCAAGCTTAGTCAAATGAGGATGATGCAGATACGAGTCTTTCATGAAGTCATCATGACTATGGTGGCAAGGAGGTCCAAAGATGGTTTCTTTATCTTCTTCCCGGATGCCAAGGCATCCCAAAATGGTCTAGTGACCAAAAGTGCAGTCAAATGTCCAAGGATTTAGTTATATATCCAAGAATATGATTCTTTTTCTTTCTAGAGTGAAGGAAGGTGCTAGGGAGGCTTTGAGAAGGTTATGTCCTTCTTCATAAGCCAATAGAGTTTAGAGGTAAACAAGAAACAACCCCTTTTGCGTTGGAAATGATGGGGTATCTATAGGAGTGGCTGGAAGTGGAGTAGGTGCGATAGAGTGGCCCACAACACAATTTTGTACCTCATAGGTCAGATGCGAATTTCACATCCCAGGGGTCGGATACAAATTCATATCACGCGGATGAGGGTACGAATTCGTATCCTGCATTAGGACATGAGATCGCATCTAGGTAGTGCAAAGGGATATGAATTCGTATCCCACGTCAGGATATGATTTGTACCCCAGAGGAAGAGATGGGACACGGGCTCGTATCCCATGAAGGGATACAAATTCGTATCCCCTGGAGTACTATGAGTACAAATTCATATCCTATAGGGATACAAATTCGTATCCCCTAAAGTGCATCATACACAGATTTGTATCCCATGAGGGGATGCGAATTCTTATTCGTTGACATATGGCGGATGCAAATTCGTATTCCATGAAGGCATATACGAATTCGTATCCCACGAAGGTATATGAATTCTTATCCCATGTTGTGATGCCGATGGTGAGTTGATGGTGATGCCAGAGGTTGATCTCGGAGTGTTGGTCCATTGTTGAGTAGTTTAGTCGAGTCGAATCGACTACCCTTGTGTGATTCCATCCAGATTCAGGTTCTAGAAGTCTCAGAAATGCTACTGGGCTCTTGTTCCATGCGATGTGACGAGTCGCGTGGTCTTTAACTACTCATGGAAACTGGAATAGAAATTCTATTAATAATTATATCATGTAAAATTTAGAGGAAATATAGCATGTAATCAGGCAAAGTACATTATATTTTTTTTGTTTGATTTTCTCTAATCGCAAACATATAATTATGTCTGTGGAATACATGAATTAATCAATATAAAGCTGAAACTATCACATGAGGTTGAAAACGCACCTTTATTCCACTGTCATGTTTCTTGACGACGAGTCATTTCCTTCTAACAAATACTAACTTGCATATTCTTTAAAATTTCCTTATTTACATAAGTATAATCATATTTTAGGATAAATTACGAAAGCGAAGGAAAATATCAATGAAGAAAATTTGATAGTGGATGAGGGCATCTTATCAAAGTGCTTGGCAAGGATGCAAGGGGTAAGAGTCGCAATGTTGGGACCGTTATACCAAAGAAAAAGTTAAGGCTTATGGTATTGCAAGAAACAACTAAAACATGCTCATGGAAACAATGATGAGCTAAAAATGATTATAGGAAGTTTGGAGGGTAGAGTGGGAAACTTGTCTGGGAAAAGAGAGCTTTTGATCAACATGGTGGGAAACATCAAACAGGGAATTCATGAACCAGTCAATTCTATTGATGGACGACGCGTCATGAAATTCAATACTCCTGAAACTGTTGCTCCTTACTTTTAGAATTCGACCAACATAGCGAATTATCAAAAATGTGAAATCCTCAACTATGATCTAAACATAATAGCAACATGTATTTATTACAAGCTTTCTACTTTTAGTTTCTTTCGAGAAGTTATTTTCTTATTTTACTTACTCCAAATTCAAAGCTTCCAAAAATTATTTCTTTTAGGTTACTTTGTAGAGTCTAGCTTTTGAAATTGCCTACCATATAGTACAAGGAGTATCAAGAATATCTTGAAAATATCCATTTTGGTGGAAACCGAAGAAAAGAAAAAAGTAACCAATTTTTAGTACATTTTTTCCTATTAAGAACAATCAAAATATTACGTATTCCTTTAGTGTTGGTCCTATGAAATAACAAATAGCATCAAACAAACACTACAACTGTTTGGTTTGTAATTATCACCTTAGAGTTTGAATTTTAGTTTTTTAATATAAATACATTTATGTTTATGTGATTTTAGACAACTTATTGCAACAGGTATTGTATAACGAGATTCTACACTATCCAAAATCCATAGGAAATATGTACCATCCACTGATGAAAAAGTGGTGTTGGACAACATACTATTACCAGATGAAAGAACAAACAAAATAAATCATCAATTTGCGGAGACCTTTGTTGATGTTGGTGTGGGTGGGTTTGTGTGCCGTCCGAAGTGTATTATTCGATATCTTTAGACGTTGAAGTAGGTATATTTTATGTTTATGTACATACTTTTCATTACTCAAGAGACGTTAAAGTCGTATAACCACTATTTACTGCTTGGTCATTACAGCTTGGTCACTTACTATGTTTCCATTACTGCTTTGTCCATTACTAGTAACTATCATGTTGCTATTACTGCTTGTTCATGACTTGTAACTATCATGTTGCCATTACTACTTGGTCATTTAATAGTCCTTATATATTGACCTATAATCCTTAGCAGAATCTGTTACTATTAAGTAAAAGCCTGTGACTAGATTATTATTATCCCTTTGGGTGCTAAAGGAAGTGGATTAATGGAGATGTAGTTTGTGAAAGTAGGGAAGTGGTAACTGGTTATACTACGGTATAGGTTGAAGAGTTGAGGAGTTTTTAAATTATAGGGATGCAGTAAGTGCTTTGGTTTTAGAATTTGTAATGAGATGGTTTTTAAAGTGATGAAATGTTGTTGTATGTGAATTTGTGTTTTGAAGTTGTTAATGTGAAGTGATTGGTTACTCAGTTTAGGAGTTGCGGAAGATGGTGGTGCTATGACTAGATGAAGTTTGGAAGCTTTGAGATAATGTGGTTGGTGATCAGTTTGATGTTTGTGGATGATCAACGTATTTCTATTGAAGGTGGTTACTATGCAGTTGTAGGACAAAGGGTAAAGGAGGTCACTTATACAGGAAGAAAATGGTTTTAGCATGTATGTGTTGAAGGAAGGTTCTAGTGATAAAAATTACAAGAATCAATCACTTGTTTAAACATAACAAATTCACTTTTAGTTTTCAAAGTGGATATATGAATGTTATTATATAAACCGAGCAAACGTTATTTTGATTAATAAATGGTTTCAATTTGTTTCTTGTTGAAGAATGGACTTAGGAATAATTGGTATGGACTGCGCAAAGACCTGACTTTTGTTTTGTCTTTACTTCGTTGTTGTATCCCTATGTTGGATATATATGCGACTGGATATATATGTATAAGGAATGACTAGACTTTCAGAATTGTTTTAAAATAAAGTAGGCCAAAATACATGTATTGGATGTACATGTGATTTTTTGTTGTATTAGATATGTGATGTTTAAAATAAAGCAAGCCAACTTTTAATATGTGTATGTTATTTGTTGTAGTATTGGATAAATATGTGATGTTTATCGTTTGTATGTCTATGATTATATAATTTATTGTATATGTATAATTGTAATGTCTAATTGACCAATTAGGTCCAGGTTAATTGATGCATTAGGTACGGATAAGAGCTGTATCTAATGGATCAAATAAAAGCACCTTATTGGTCAATTAGTTACGGCTATGAGTCATATCTAACTGATAATTTAGATATGTTTTTGAGTTGTATCTAATTACATTAGGTACAGATAATAGTCATATCTAGTTCTTTAAGCCATGTCTAACTGATCAAGTAGATATGGCCTTAAGTCGTAGCTAATGACATTAGGTATGGCTCAAACCTGTATCTAGTGGACCAAATAACAGTACCTTATTCGTCAATTAGTTATGGTTTTGAGCCATATCTAACTAATCATTTAGATATGATCATGAGTCGTATCTAATGATTCCGTTTGATAAAGCCCTGTTTCGTATCTAATTGGATTAATTAGATATGGCTAGGAGCCATATGTAATGGTTAACAATGCCATATTTAGCTATGGCTCGTAGCCATTTTTAATAGCCGTAGATATGACTTTTTGCCATAGCTAAACACCAATTATGGTGTAGTGCTTTAATTTGATGTTAGGCTTAAAGTTTCAAACAAATTAGGACATTCATTCGCGTGCACTTAATTTACGTTTTATTTACTATTATTTATTAGCGTAGTTAATGTATTATTAATGCGCAATAAAAAGTGTACTAAATGCGTTAAAATAGGAAATTAGAATTATAAATGTCCCCATAGGAAAATTATGTGTGTGTGAGTTTAATGGATTTTATTGGTATTAATGACACATAGACACGAGGTTAATCCCTTGTAACGACCCGCATTCTACGTATCAAAGGATCGTAGAATATTTATTTTATTTTCATACGAAATCGTATGGTCATGTAACTTTGGGAAACGACTATTGGGGTCATTTCCCACATTCACGATTTTCGGTTGAATTTTAAACGACCGTTTTGCCCTTGGCGAATCTTGTTTTGCCTATAACTTTTGATTGGTAAGAATTTTTGACTTGAAACCACTTCCTTTGGATTCGGATGATGGTTTATCTTTCCGTAGAGTGGTCATAATAATCAAACGGACTTAATGTTTGGGAGATATGGCTGAAATAAAGTTTGGAAGATGAAAAACAACTTAATTGGGCTAATAGGGTAACTAGCAGCTAGGCCCATAAATCATTTCGGGATTAGGGTTATGGGAGGGCCGAATGAATAAGATAATGATTCCTTTTCATTTTTCCAACTGCTACAAATATTTTTCTAACCCTAGCAATGGCCTCCACCTTCTAAATTCATCTTAATCACTTTCTAATCACATATTAGCCAAATCCGCATCAAATTAAGGCGGATTAGCATACAAATCGAGATAGAGCTGCCGGAATACATTGGGATGCATGTGAAATCAGTTAGAGTTTCAAATCTGAAATTAATTTGTGGCTAAGGTGAGTGAGTTGCATGTTTTTACACTAATTACGGCTAATTAAGGGTGATTAGTGATAATTAGCGAAATTATGACTTAGAAAATTATGGAAAAAGATGTAAAAATTCTGAAATATTATTTTATGTTACTGGTTAAAAATTGGGTTAATTTGGATTAAGTTTGCTAATCCTATTGTTAGATATAGTTAAACATGGTTAAGGGAAAAATCATGGTTTTAGGCATGTTTGATCCTAAATAGCACATGTGATTGATGTTTTGATCTTTTTGATTGAACCTATATGTTGTTATTACTGTTTGGTATGATCTATGATTGATTAATGAAGTTAGAATGGTCGAAAACGCTATCAAGAGGCGAAAAATGGTTTGCAGAAAGTTTGTGCAAGCTATGGGTCAAGCGACCGACCCTTATGTCCGAACCGACCCCCACGTGTATGTTCGATCGAACCCTATGGGTTGAGCGACCAACCATTATGTGTATGTTTGACCGACCCTATATGGTGGTGTTTGACCGACCCTATATGCTGAGGTTCGATCAACCCTATGTGACGATGTTCGACCCGACCCACTATGTGATGTTTGACCGATCCACCATATGATGTTCAACCGACCCACTATGTGATGTTCGACTGGTCCACTATGTGATGTTCGACCGACCCAGAGGAGCTTCTACTATGCAACAACGATCATGAATCCTTTTGAAGATCAATTCCAATCCGACTAAACCCGAGATGCAAAGGAAGTCCAGATGAGAAGTAATGGCTTAGAATCTAAATGGGGATCGACAGGTTAACTTCTAAAGCTGGGCTTTGCTACGGGACGTGTGCAAAGGGGTTATCTATATCTATAGCTTTGGTTCACTAGTAAGACGGGGACATTGACTATGGACCAGTGCAGTAGGGGCAGAGCTTGTATGGAATCGAACTCCATCAGGCCCCCAAGGGCAAAGTGGTCGTAGTGATGGTTGGACGGCGTGGGACTCCGTCATGGCCCCAATAGTTCTGGTGATTAAAGTGGTGGATATCATATGCTTTACACACTGAGTGGGAGATATGAGGATGATTGCTATATTTGATGTTTGCTATCACCATGACATGCACACTCCCATTTTACACTTTATGTTAGAGTTACCTTACAGTACTGTACATCTTGTTGTGTTAACGCTTTGGTTGCAGGTTTAGGTTCAGGTATGATTATTTATACCTGTTATTGCTTTATTTTGATGCTATCTCCCATACCCGACTTTTGTCTGACCTAGAGTTTTATGTCACTTCTTATTACTCTAGGTGCTACTAAACGAGCAGACTAGAGGCAGATTAGGTGGTTGTGCATGAGTAGCTGTCCGGAGACGAGCAGAAGGCTTCCACGTACTATTTACATATATTCTCCATGTGTTGTTGTTGGTCACTGCTTTGGGTATTAGTAGTGTACCTTTTCTATTTTGTTTTAGAGACAGTATTTTGAGTTGTAATAATGGTTTGGATCATAAGCTGTACTTTGGATTCCGCTTCTATGATGGTTTAGTTTTCATCTTATGCACTGTCTTGCCTGTTTTATATCAAGTTATCTTATTATTATATATTATTCCATGCGCTATGAGATATACTACAGGTTCTCGATGATTCATAGTTTCAAATCCCTTTCTTTTGACGAACATCCCGTACTAGTTGGACATTGGCACAACGCATTTCAAGGGAAATGTCGGCTGGTGCCGGGCGGGGCGTCACATCCCTACTCGTTGTAGAAGCGTGTCGGAAGCAGTCGGCATATCCAACATCAACAAGGTAATCAGGTATATGTGAGAGGCCCACGTGCCATGACCCATTATAATTATTACAAAAAGGCGCGAGGTTATGTCCAACTTGCAGTAGAAGCCTGTTGGGAACCACTCAGCAAATCCAACATCTACAATTGGTCGATTTAATGTGAGAAGTCTTGTATGTGTATATATATTTGTGTGAAGAAGGCTTGCCTAGAGAAAGTATTAAGTGGCTAACCTACCTAGTTTAGGTATTGAGTAGTTAGGACTAGGTCCATTCCTAAGGTTCGTTCCTTGGTTTAGGACCCAAGTCATGGGACTCCCCCTTACAAAGGTCTTAAGTGGTCACGAGGTCCGCCTTTCACTTAAAAAGGTTTAAATGATCTCAAATTAAATTAATAAACGATATACCTTTGAGTGGGGTAGTTCTCTGGAAGTTGTCTTCTTCCTTTTTAGGGCCTGTGAGTGCGTACCTAGAGGGATGGGCAGTATGAAATTTTTCTAAAGGACTGTCTATTTAAGGGAAGTATTAACTGGCTAGGAGTTCACCCGTAATACTAGTTAAATTGTAACAAAGTGGTCCGTCGGAGGATCTTAAATGAATATAAGGGTCTACCTAAATCGATATTAAGTGGGTGCTTACTATTTCTCTTATTACAAGAGAGAGAATATTTAATAACGTTGACGGTTTTAAAAATAGATCTTAAGTGGCAAGGATCCGCCATAGGGTCTTAAATGATCGAAGGGATCCACCGATAAATAAGTACATATACATTGGCCTTAAATAACCAAATGGTGATCCTCCTCGTAGGTTGTTAAGTGATAATAGAATCCACCCTTATAAATGTGCATGTTGGCCTTAAATGACTTTGGAATAGTCCGCCTAGTTTATACATGAATTTTTGTGTTGAGCTTGCATAGACATAATTTGATAAGTGTATACTGCAATATATTGGAAATAGATGTTCCTTAAACTTATGTACTTTCATTCACTAGAGCTTTTGTACGGACTTTCCTCCTCTTAACAAATAAATAAGTTTATAGGTCGGAACGCTCGGTTAATGCAGTCATGGATGTTGGATCCTAACAAAGAAGGATCCTTAGTTATTATCATTGTCATCATTATTTTCGTTTCTGGGGTATTACTATTATTATTGATATACCGTTGTTGACAGTTGGGATTTTTATGTTATCACCATTTTATTGGTTTTAAATAAATGGTGCATATACTTTCTGTTATTATATTTTATTTCTTTCGTTGTGAGATTCTAATGTCATTATTAGATTTGCTCTACAAACGTAGTCCTTATTGAAACCAATGATCCGTTTAAAATGGCTCTAAGTTCTAGTGGATCTTTTCTATGTTGGAATTTAGGCTCATTTCGGGTAGTCTGTTACATTTCGTATCAGAGCTTAGGTTACTCGATTACGGGAAGACTATACGTATGAGAGACCTACTTGTTATTTTGAAAAAGAATTTTCAATATTTTTACTATATATAAGTATGTATATATTTGAAGTACGTGTATCTGTATAGAGTGGTATCTATAGGTCCATCTAGGAAAGAAATTTTTAGGATTGCCTCACATGTTGTTAAGGTAAGAATGACAGTTTGAATAAAAAGTCCCACATCACAAAATAAATTAGATAAGTGCAGTACAAATACGAGTTCATAGGTATGTAACAACAGGGATTCCTTTTGTTATAAGGATGTGTGTGCTAACTCATATGCAGCGCCATAAGTGGAAGGAAGGGGCTTTGTTCCAACCATCATTACATAACAACGGTATCAGAGCCAAATGTTATGGACTGGGCCACACAGGCAAGGCAGTGCTCACAATAGATACTCGTAGGATGCCAGTCAAGGGGGAGACTGTTAGGACTGCCTCGCAAGTTGTTAAGGTAGGAATGACAGTTTGAATAAAAGGTCCCACATCATAAATTAAATTAAATAAGTGTAGTGCAAATATGAGTTGGTAGGCACGTAACAACAGGGATTCCTTTTGTTACAAGGATGTGTGCCAACCCATATGCGTGCGCTCAATATAGAAGGAAAGTTGGCTTTGTTCCTACCGTCATTACATCATAGAATTTACCTTAATTTCTAGAAATACCCTAAGAACTATACAATAATTTAGCAATCTCCTTACCAAATTAGAAATTGATAAGCACATAATGGTTGTAACGAGCACAAAGTTTGAAAACTGGAAAGGATTGAAACTCTCTATTTAATAGGAAATAAATGAAAATCAATTTGGTGACTTAATTATCATTTATACGAAGAATAAGAGAAACAAATAGAAAGAATTTGAAATGGGTGTCTGTTGGGATATTCAGTAATAAGAATAAATTTATGTCCATTGCATAATAATATCTGAAGTTTTAAGGAAAGACGGAAGTATGAGTTTTGTTAAATCGTCTAAACTTCCATAAAAATAAATAGGGAAATTCGAAATTTGAAAGAGATTAAATGGTCAATAAGTGAAAGAATATTGGAAACATAAAATATTAATGGAGTAATTAATACCGTTTATGCGAAGTTATGAATATTTAACTTTGAATTAGATAATTAATGTCCATAAGAACAAGAATTACTTAAAAAAGGGTTAAAATGGACATAAAGGACATTTCTTAGACAACTTTAGGAATATTAAGAGATGAAATAATAGAAATACGTAAGAAAAGCGTTAAGATAAGAAACAAACTTCTGTGAAAAGTGGACATCAATCTTCGTTGAAAAGAGAGTAGGAAGAATAGGAAAGTTTGAGGGAAAGGAACAAATATTTTTTATAAGGCAAAAAGTTTTACTAGAAAACATAAAAAAGCGACTTTTGATACATCACTGAGTCATTCTGTAGAATGAATTTCTAAAATAATTGTGGTTCAATGATAGGCTTATGTTATGTGATAGCTCCATTCAAAAAGAAATTAAAAATATCATTTTGAAAACATAAATATTTAAGGAATTTTTGGAAATGTTACTATTTCTTCTGTTAGATAAACTATAAATATAAATTTAAAAAGAAGAAGATGAATTCTTCAAGTGGATAATAGCTTGATAGTAAACCAACAACTGCAAACGTTTACATTTATGAGCTTTAAATAGAAAAGAAATGTAGTTATTTTAAAAGCGACGAACAATGAAAATTTTAATGATAATTTTGTAATTGTTAAAATTTCCATGTAACAACTTATAAAAATTTATTTTTTAAAAGAATTTTCAGCTGTCTAGTTTTACCCATATGTTAAGTTTCACATAAAATAAATAAATTAATAAAGTTTTTCCTTCCAAATTTTGTGGTGGTTGTGATTAAGAATGTGAGACTTATTTGAGAATCAATTAGGTAGAAGAGTAAATATAGGATTAATAAGCAAGGTCTGCTCATTTGAAATGTAGGGAGGAATTGTCCGAATACGGGAAATAATGGAATATATAACACTTTCCCAGTAATAATTAGTGTTTTGCGAGGAGTAATAGGAAAAAGGGATAGAAATTACCCTTAATTACTCCAAATAAACAATTCAATGATTTATAGCTATTAAATGAATTTTGCAAAAGTATCTTTGGAAATGCAAATCAATTACAATGAATGGTTATGTTTTAAAGCGAACATTAATGGATAATAAATGTCTTTCAAAATTCTAAGCATTAATTAATGTGAGATTTAAAGTACATGTGGCAATAAAATTTCTATAATATATATACATATATATATATATATATTCTACATGTAGAGGCTATTATTCTTTATTGTAAAAAGGTATACAAATCTTGAACGATGTTTCAAAAATTATTTTTTTAAGAAATAACAAAATATTTTGAAAACATAGCAATAAATATCATTAGGCATTTTAGAAGACTTAATTGTCATCTAATTCAATTTTCGATATTTAATTAAGATTCTATTTTCAAAAAGTGGAATAAGCATATGTTTTACTAGCCGTTAACAAATTTTTATGTAAAACCTTAAAACATTTATTGTTTTTTATAAGTGTTAATATATGAAATTTAAACCGCTAATAAATGTAAATTTTAAAAAGATAAGTTATTGTATCCTTATTTTAGAATATTTAGTAAATGTTTCAAAAACTTTAAATTTTTGAAAAGAGTCATTTAATCCCTTATTGGAACATTTTGAAATAAAAAGGATTCTTAATAAAGAATGTTTCCTTCAAACAAAGCATGTATTGATATTTAATTTAGTGAGCATCAAACTCTACACAAAATTTTATATTTTGGAAAAAAGCAAAATTTTAATTTTTAGGTTTTGATGAAATATTAACACCTATTTCTGAATTTGTTGAAGTATGAGTTATGATAATAATATAACCATGGTCTGAAAAATATATTCATTTTAATTGCCAAAATTATACTTTATAAAAAGAAATAATTCTGGAGTAAATAATGGTAGCAAATTAGGTTATTCAGAATTCTAGGACTAAGTAAAATAAGTTGTTGTTCGACGACGAATATTCTATGAATTAGAAAACCGTCGCAAAGTGTAATAAACTTCAAGCGCACGGCGTACACTTGTAGTACGTTAGTGAGTGCGAGTCGATCCATAGGGAAAGAAATAATTTTAATTATATTTAATCAAATTAAACCAAATTCAAGTGGAGTTTTAATTACAAATAAACTAGCAAACTAAAATTGATAAACTATGAGATAAATGACAACTTAGGAATAAATCCATTTTCTAGATCATTTAGTTCAACAAGTTATGAAATCATGATCTTTTTTTTTGTTCATTTGTGAATTTAGTTCTAATGAAAATGAACAAGTTAAAATTGAAATATACTTTAAGTATGGCCTATGAACTATTAATTAGAACTATAGACCATCAATTTTTTGATTTCAGCATCCATTTAATCACCATCATCATATGTAGATGAAGAGGTAACGAGTGAACATATGACTAAGCATAGCCTATTTGGTGTCAACGATATAGGCTATCAAATTCAACAACGAACACAAACCAATAACATCAACATGACATAAAGCACAAAAAGAGAGCATGAATAAACAAATTATGTTGCATCTACAAAATCAAGAGAGCTTCATTACCCCTAAGTTAAAAGGGATTAGCCTCTCATGTTTGTTATTATAACAAAATTAGATTGTAACATAGAACAAAAACAAAAGAAAAAGAAAAGCAAAATAAAGGACAATCTATTCTATTTGCATAAAAGAAGAGAACATGTAAATAAAAGACTACTAATTAAAATTGCATTAAAAAGAGAGATTACAGAGAAATGGCTAAGAAGCATGGAAGAAAAAGAAAAAACTTTTATTTCTGGTCCGAAAAACTAACTAAAGGTAAGGATAAAAAATGAAGAGAGAGTTTACATGAACATAAAGGGGGTGTATATACATGTTCTAAACCCTACTCAACTTTGTTGGGGACTACCACAAATACCCCTTCATTAAGCTTCCTTTTGTCTTTAGCAATAATGATTCATGAAGCCTTATTTTATCTCCCTTAAAGAAGAAGGGAGAGTAGGTGGGTCCTCCACTAATCTTCTATTTGAATTGATTCCTTCTCCACTGATTGATTTCCTTTTTTTGGCAAGGAATTGATTTCCTCTTTTTTTTCCTTTGTATGCATATATATCTTTATGAAGTCCTCTTCTACACTAGGGATGGCAATGGGGTGGGTCTAGGGTCCAAACCCGCTTGACCCGCCCCTGTTTTGACCCATTTAGACCCGCCCCATAGGGTCTTCGGGGCGGGTAGACCCGCGACCCGCATTTGGAAGTCCGGGTCTCGGGTCGGGTCTGGGGCACGGCTAACCCGCCCCAACCCGGCCCGCACGATTTAAACATCATTAAAACACTTTATAACTATAATGATTACTTGTTAATCTTCTTAGGTATACATGGTTATAACTTGAATAATATTATTTTTTCAATCAACAAACTATAAAATTTTCATATTACTAAGTTGCATCAATGATAATTATATAATAACAAATGCATACATTTTGAATTATTATCTTACAGCTCATTTTTAAAAATTCTCTTATCATTGTGAACACATTATAATATGTATATAATTTATCATTTAATGATAAAAAATATAAGTATATAAATTTGTGTATATTAGACCACAATATCACCGGGTCATGGGGCGGGTCGGGTCTACCCTGACCCGTATGGGTTTCAGGTACGGGGCGAAATTTCAGACCCGCACCGGGTCTACGGGGTGGGTCTGGGGTAGGATTTAAAAAATCCGGGTCGGGTCTGGGGCGTGAGAAACCCGCCCCAACCTGCCCCATTGCCATTTCTATTCTACACGCATCAGATTTCTACAAAAACGTGATAAATGTCCATGTATATATTCTCAAAATAACATAATCACAAAAATGACCATTTCCCCCCATATAATGATCAATGCATGATGTTTTGAAATCAATTGAATTATGGTTCAAACATGATAAAATACCTACATATGACATTTATTTGCACTAAACAAGAATAAATATGTGAATATAAAAGTGTATTTTTTACGTGCACATCAAATAACCCCACGGTTATCTTTTTATTCGTCCTCGAATATACTAAAAAATAATATAAATCCGTTTTGTAGGGAGCACGATTGCATTGAGCGTATGCAACAAGCCGTTAAACCTCTGGGTGTCCTCGGTAGGACGAGTGTTGTCTTGTGAGGGTTTTCAGCGGATACTACCCACAAAATCCAAAAGTTAAATGCAAAAAATAGTTACAAAATGCAAGATTAGAAAATATTTACAAGATGAATGCAAGCCTTTAAAGGAATATTTACAAATGGCTAATTTACTTTTAAATATTACACAAATGAGTTAACACAAATTTGGGTCGTCATTATGAAACTTGAGTCCGTTACTAATATAAACTTCAAATAGAAGTCATGTTATCATCACAAACTCCTCCAGCTTGGCCAGTTGTTTTGGTAGAAACATAGTGCAAATATGAAATGAATTCTGTAATCGATATCAACAATCGTAAAAATGGCATCTCAATTTCTTTTTGGTTGACAAGTTAGGTCAAATAAGTAAAGACAATGCTTGGACTTTAAGTGCTTACTCTCTCATTATTTCAAAATATTTACATTATTATTATTATTATTTACAAATACCTAGGTATACCACCTCTACACTACATTACGACTTACGGGAGGGTCGGTAATCCTTTGGTGTCCAACTCATAAAATGAGACCAAGGTATACCGACGCTGACTTTGTCAACAAGATGTCGGAAAGAACATGGCGGGTTTGCACACCAACGCTAGATGTACTAGCAATGTTGGATACCCTTGAATTACTATATATACATATACTTCTTTTTTCCCTTTTTTCTTTTTCTTTTTACATGAGAGAGAGAGAGAGAGAGTTAAGTGAGAATATCTTAGCACAACTTCACTTAAAAGATCTAAAATGTTATCGCAAGAAGTCTAAATCAACCATTCATTTAATCGAATTTCAATTCAGAAAACATTTCATGCTCATCACCTACGAATCCCCCTATATACCAGTTATACCAAACTTGCTCATAATTCAAACTTTCCTTTTGTTATCCGCTAAGAGAAGTAAATTTCAAAACATTTTAATCGAGCAACCAAAATTATATGCTGACTCCATCATGTCTTATTTAAAAGTAAACAGAAGTGCAAAACTTTTTTTTTTAAAAAAAGGGGAAAAAATCAAATAAAAATGCAAACTTAGACTATGCAAAATAGAGTGAAAATGAGACTCCCCCATACTTGATTTTGACTATGTTCCCACAGTCAATCCAAATGGAAAGAGAACAAAAAATTCGAAAATATGACTTATATTTACAAGAGAAAAGAAAAAAAATTGTTTACAGTATATCAGAAAATATATTGACAAGAGGTAAATGAAACAGTCTTCTAAGGATCAATTCATTTGCCTCTTCAAGAATGAGAGACACGGGTTAAGCTTGAAAACCAAATCGTAAAAGATTTTGAAGGTGAGTGTAGATTTGGAAAAACAAACGTCGCTTTATTAAAAATTGAATGAGTTGTTTTATTTTTGCCGATTTGTGGAATAGATTGAATAGTGGATTGAATTTCATGTTTATTTTCACCAAGTTGAATTCCAAAATTGCCACTGTTTTTTTTTTGAATTATCAATTTCAAAATCAAAATGGTGATTCAAATCTATCTCTTTAAAATTCAACTCATTTTTGAAAAAAATCCAAAAAAAATGTATTCATTAAATTCGTCTTCCTTTGGTGAATTGTCAACAACTTCAATGCATGTATCATTTTCAAAATCCAAGAGTTGTTCGAAAGTCGTTATTTTCAGAAAAAGGAATATCGAATTTGAGATTTGGTTCCACCCTCTCAAAAAAAAAATGAAATCCAACTCAATTACCGTGTTCTCAACAACTTCATTAAGATTGTTATTGTCAATTTCAAAAATTGTTACGTGAAAATTGTCGATTGTGGGTAAGGATAATTATTCGAATCGTTAGACATTTGGATTTGATTTTCTTTCTCACGAAACTTCAAGGTGTTTTCATACAACAAATCCATGTAATTTTGCTTAACAAAATCAATTTTATGATTATTTATTTGAGATTTTTTGCTTTGAAATTATTGAGAACAAATATTTTCAGTTGCACCACAATTGAAATTATTCCCATTGCGAAAATTATTTGAAAACTCATTCACATTTTTATTTTGAATTTGGGATTCATTTTGGAGTTTGAAATTGAATTGGAAAAGATTATAATCAAAATCATTTGAATTTGGAAGTGAGTTTGAATTTTGATTATTTTGAAAACTTTGACTCGAATTGTTGCACAAGTATGAATTACACCATTCATTTATTTGTTGATTTTGTAGTGTGCTCATTTCAAGTAAAGATTCAATATTTGTTTCAAGATTTGAGGTTTGGTCGTAATCTTTAAAATTTTGTGGCGTAAAATTAGGATTATTTTGAAAATTTTGAAAAGTTGATGGTGCAAAATCCAAATTGTTTGTACAATAGTTGTTATTAAAATATCCATATGAATTTGGTGCAAAATTATATGGATTATATTGATTTTCACAACTATTGTAAAATTCATGAGAATAAGGAAATTGGGACATTTTCAAGAAAGCTTTTTTTTTGAATTTTTTTAAGATAAAAAGAAATATTCACAAAAGAAAATTGTTTTTTTTGTTTTCTGTATTTTTTTTATATATGCATGAACCTAATGCAACTATCTGAATGCAAATTACTTATTTACAAATTTTCTAAAATTATATAATGACAGTTAGAATAATTTCAACAAAAGATTTCTCAGCTAGTTAACGTATAGGAGTTATCGGTGCACCAGGAATCACCCTAGCAATGCAGCCGAAGGTTTAAGTACCTTCAGAGGAACATTCTATTTAATTTTTATGAATCATCGTAATATTTATAAATGGTTATTACTCTACCGTAGTCTAGACTCCAAGAAAACAAATTCCAATGGCCCACGACCCTTCTACCCCAATATGTGCTCCCCTTTAAAGCCACAAACCACCGAATTAAAACTAGAACCCATGATCCCACCTGCCAAAATTCTAAAACCCACGATCAAAGATTATTTTGATTTCGAAAATCAAACCCATGAGTTGCGATTGAGGGTGGAATTTGTGATGCAAAGTATTAACTTGATTTAGAGATGGCAATTAGAACGGAGTACCGAGAACCCGAACCGAACCGACCCAAAAAGACCCGAGCCAACCCGAAAAGACCCGAACCCGAACCGTACCCGATAGGTCTCGGGTCGGGTCTAGGTCATGAAAAATTCCACCAAGACCCGATCAAACCCGACCCGCATGGACCCGACCAAAAAACATTGAAATATATGTATTTTTAGAGTTATTATTCAACCGTACCCAAAACGACCCAACCCAACCCGGACCAAAGTTCGGGTCGAGTCAAGATTTTTGAAATGTATAGTTTAGTCCTGACAAAATCCGACCCGCCTAGAACCGAGACCCATTGGGTCGGGTTCGGGTCCATAGGGTCGAGTCTTATTGCCACCCCTAACTTGATTTAGGCGATATGGTGGAATTTTGGTTTCGTGATGATTAGGGGCGATTTTCAGGATCCGGCGTTCAATTTGGGTTTAGTTTGGCGTTTGATTTTTTGGACAGGTTCGGATTTTTTGAAACTTGGGTTCCGTTTGTGTAACGTGACTGAAGATGCTGAGTGAATTGCGGGGGTGGTTTTTTGGTTATCGGTTGGGGAACATGATGTAGTGATCAGTTGGGGAACAGAAAATGGAGATTGTGATATTGACTTGATGGATTTTGGTGAGGCGGTCAAGAGGATGTGGTGGTTAGAGTGTTGAAGAATGGCTTGGATGTAGTTACACCAATGAGAGTTGAGAGGGAGATGACTATGGTTTTGGATAGTGAAGTTGCATGGATTTTGATGGTTTGAATTTGAAGTGAAGTGCTTGTTCTTGTTTAGTGGTTGTAGAGGGGGAGAGGATGGTTTGCAGTAGAATTATGCTTTGGCAATTGAAGTGCAAAGTGAGGAAGATTTTAGATGGTGGCTTGAGTCGCACTGGGGCAGTTTGAAGAGTAAATTGTTTGGAGAAGCTGACAGCGAGACGTAGAAGTCAAATAATTTGAGTGGTGACTTGCTGCAGAAAGGGTGTCTGAAGTTTGAACACTAGTGCTAGTTGTTGAAGTGGTTCGTGAATTGGAAAAGTGGCAATGATTTTGGGTTGTTTAAAGAAGAGGGGAGTGATCTTGCTTATAGGTGGTTGTGTGGTTGTATGAACAGTAGAAATCAGAAGGGTGGAAAGGCTACGAAGATGACAGATGTAACACCCAACGTCCAATAATGTCATTCACAAAGGGAATGCATTAACTTCCATGGAGGTTTTAAGTGAATATAGAACAGAAAAATTACAACAAGACAGATAATAAGTAGTACTTGGAAATCTAAAACTTTATTTCATTGCAGCGGAAACTAAACATGTTTGTTACATCATAAAACCATAAATCAGAGTCAAGTACAATATCCATCTTGATAAAATAAAATACATAACCCCATTACATAAATAGCTATTAAAGAAGATAACAAGCTGGACTTTACTTCAGCGGTCCAAGATTTCCAAAAGAGAGAATAAACAATTCAATCAGACTCCACTAGAGCTGGGTCCACCCTGAGGACCTGGAGGGGGAGAAAGGATAGAAATAGAGGGGGTCAGACATAAAGTCTGGCGAGTATGATAATTCTAACAATACTATTATCAAAATAACTAGACTAAGGCATAAGCTGGAAAACAAAGAAATGTCTATGAACTATTGGGTATGGAAGAGCAGATAAAGATAACGTTAAAGGCACACCTAATACTAACGAATAATTACTACACTGCACCACACCAGTCACCCTAAAGGTTGATCCCACTTGCTTCACTTAGAAATTTTATAAATAACTTCGTGTACCCCTAGTTGACTACATAGGTGCCGCCTGCCCCTATCTCCGCTAGGTGTACCCCACTACCCACTTGCGATCGGCTCCCTACTCGTAGATACCCGTGCTGGTCCCACAGTGGGGTGTATCACTCCCCTAAAGTGGCAACCCGATACAACTTAAGGATGCACGGCTTATACCTACACGATGCAACAACATCTTACCTACCAGCCCAGGTCCACACACGCATATGAAACCCGTTGGACTTGCGTTGCCACCGCTAACCCATTTGGCCTCTTATAGTCAAGCCCAGTATGCGTGTCCTGTCCTCGACTTGGGTCGAGCCCACAAAGATACGTTTGGGTTACTGGTTGAAATGGAACCCCAATTACTTACCACAAGCTATCCACCTAAGCTTGTCCCCACTAGTATATCCCACTTAACCCTCTTCTTAGTCATGTTCATTTACATGTGTGTTTGGTTAAGTCTTACTAATCGTATTTCAAATGCCACTAAAGGCACCCACTAGATTCCTCATGCCACCCAAGGCACCTACTTAACCCCCATGTCCCACCTCACATGTTTATCTGGTTAAGTATTTCTTAATTCATTCAGGCCATAACCTCATAAAGACCTCTCACATTAGACTGGCATTTATGGCAGCTGGATTCGCCGGGCGGGTCCGGGCAGTCTTACACCATAAAAGAGTCTAACCTCGTGTCTTTACAATTGTTACGCTTTAATTTGGGCCTAGGACCTCTCACATTGGGCTGACATTTGTGACTACTGGATTTGCCGGTCGGGTCCGGGTAGGTTTACGTCACAAACGAGTCCAACCTCGTGTCCTAAGCATTGATTATTACTTATAATCTTTTACCCCAGTTTTAAATATATCCCTATTCAAATCATTAATTAATTCCAATTTTAATGATGTCCATAATTGACTCAATTACGGCCATCCACTTATGGTATGCAAAATCATATCAATTGCACCCCAATTTCTTAATATTAAATCCTTAATATTACCCCTGCCCCACGTTATACGTTCGCTTATTCAACGCAAAATATACGTTAGACTCGAATAGTCTAACTCATAGCACAAAGATAAATTATCACAACATATAGACAAATAAAATAGATCTAATCATAATAGGGGTGAAACTTGCATAAAACTACAAATGTCATGGATCTGAAGGTGTCAACTTGTTTGGTTAAATGTCACAACTTACGTAATATGATCATAACCCAAGTTCATGTATAAACTTGCATATGTGGTTTATGCAACATAATGATGGTGTGAACTAGCATCTAACACATAGAACTCACACATGTCATAGCATAATTCTAGATCTAAATAGATGTCATAATTCTAGATCTAAATAGATGTCATACAATATGTGAGATTATACATACTAATCAATCTAAACTTGCATAGGTACATGTGATTTATCATGTGAATCATCATAGCCCAAATATATATAATCAACATCATGATTCATAAGCTAACTACAACATAATGACATCATGGCTTTGTAACATCGCAATCTTAGCATAGAAACTTGCAACATATATAATATCATCATAGCATGATTTACAACATATAGGATATCATCATCACATAACATAGGATTTACAACATACATGATAGCATTAGGTTTACAACAGCATATATGACAATTCACATCATTTTCTTATGATCCATATCACATCTTAATCTAATTAGTTTGCCAATAATCTTATTAAAATCATCATACTCACAATTAGAAAAGAAAGAGAGTCTTGATTTGCTTTAGATTTGAGTAGAATTATAGTTTTGATTAGCTTTCTTCCTTCTTAGTTGGCGGCGGCTACACTGAGTTCCATGGCGATGGCATGACGGCGGCTATTCTATTTTTCATGTGAATTTAGAGTGAGACTACCTAGGTATATATAGAGTTTAGGATTTATTTAGGCCGTTAGATCAACTCAGAACTAACCTAAACCGTTAAATTAGTCAACTCATCCCTAAAGACACATCAGCAGCTCAAGATTGGGCTCTGCCAAAACCTGGCCGACTGGACCAGGTCGACACCCAAGTCGACTGCGCAGTCGACCAGGTCCTGGGGGTGTCGACAGCCCAGTCGACTCCCCAGTCGACCTGGGTGCTGGGCGGGAAATTTCCCGCCTAGCCTGTTTGACTTCGAATTTTGAATTTTGAATTTTCTGAAACTTCCGATGGCAATATCTCCTTCATACGAAGTCCAAATCACGCAAACTCGGACTCTATTTCAACCAGAATTCCGAGACGAACACAATGACGCAACCCGTTTCCCACAATTCTCACATCTGAGATTAGTTATTCTTTAATTTGTGAATATTAATATTAACAGAATTACGGGGTGTTACTTTCTCCCCTCCTTAAAGGATTTCGACCCCGAAATCTTTAAGTCAAGAAGAATGTATATCCTAACATCCAATCGTCCATCTACTCAACCATCAAACACAGGCATCCATTGTCCTTATAGACTTCTAATGCTTTCACGTTTAAATGCACAGTGTGTGTATATGTCCATATCTAATGCAAAATCAGGCGGTCCACTGATTCAGTTAACCTCCTTAATGCAAATCATGATACTGCCATGCGTCCATTATGTATGCAAAAGTTCCTTAATGCTACATATTATCTCTATATGCGTTCACAATCATCATCTGAATGCAGCATCCATATGATAAAAAAATCCTCATACATCCATTTTACTAAATACATCCATATATATGCAATATGCAATATGCAATATGAAGTGACTGAGCCGATCTAGTGCCTAATAGTGTGTGTATATGCATCCACAAGCAACCACTAGCAAACACTTGCATCCACTTTGCATCCATCATACATAACATGTCTCAAACACATGTTTCAACCATAGGATTATCCTAACTAAAGGTCAAAGATACTAGCGAGAGGACATACTAAAGATAAGATAAGTACAAGCTAAGCGATAAAGGAGAAATTAAAAGATATACCCTCAAAAAGAAAAGGATACAACGAACGCATCTTCGCTTCTGTCTCCCAAGTAGCGTTGCTCTCATCATCTCCCCATTGCAATTTGACTAGTCTGACCTCTTGATTCCTCAACTTCTTGATCTCCGACCCAAGAATGCATGTAGGAGCTCGTCGAATCGTCGCATCACGCTCTATCTCCACCTCACTAAGCAAGCTCGGCTCTACCACTTACGTGGTCTCGTGCAAGCACTTCCTCAAATGTGACACATGGAATACGTCGTGTACACCACTAAGTCTGTCAGGCAACTCCACTCTATATGCCATCTGTCCAATCTTCTCCTTAATAGGAAACGGCCCTACAAACCTTGGTGCTAATTTTCCCAACGGACCCAAAGCGAACAACGTTCCGTAATGGAGACACTTTGATAAAGACCATGTCCCCAACATCAAACTCAAGATCTGTCCTCCTCTTATCCGCGTAAGATTTCTTCCTATCTTGCGTTGTCTTCATCCTCTTTCGAATCAAGTTGATCTTTTCCGAAGTCTCTCTAATCATATCGGGCCCAAGTAAGATCTTATCCGTAGATTCCCACCAACATGTAGGTGAACGACAAGGTCGTCCATAAAGAGCTTTGAAAGGTGCCATGCCAATGCTGGACTAAAAACTATTATTATATGCGAACTCCACCAATGGAAGATGCTCTTCCCATGTACCCCCAAAGTCTAGGATACATAGCCTCAAAAGATCCTCTAGAATACGATTCACCCTCTCGGTTTGGCCGTCCGTCTGAGGAAGATATGCGGTGCTCAAACATAACTGAGTCCCTACCGCTTCTTGTAAGCTCCTCCAAAATTCGCTAGTGAAGATAGGATCGCGGTCGCTTACTATGCTAGAGGGAACACCATGCAAACGAACTATCTCTCGGACGTATACAGAAGCTAACCATGGAGCAGTCCTCTTACTCTTTACGGGAATGAAATGGGCGCTTTTAGTAAGTCTATCTACTATAACCCAAATCCCCGTATTACCCTTCCTTGATCTTGGTAATCCATCCACAAAGTCCATCGAGACACTTTCCCACTTCCATAGTGGAACCTCCAATGGGTGAAGCAACCCACCGGGTTTCTTTTGCTCCGCTTTTACTTGTTGGCATGCCAAGCATCTAGCGACATACTCGGCCACATCCCTCTTCATACCGGCCCAAAAGAAAACTCGCTTCATGTCTTTGTACATCTTGTCCCCGCCGGGATGAATGGTCATCTTCGAATGATGTGCTTTGTCAAGAATGGCCTTCCTCAAACCTTCGTCTCGAGGTACACAAAGTCTATTATCCCTACGTAACCATCCCTTATCATCTAGGGTATACCTACGGAGATGGCTTGATGACTCTCCTCTTTTGAGCTTCTCCACTAACTCAACCAACCGTGGGTCGTCTCGCTGTGCCTCACCAATCCGTCTAAAAAGCGTAGGTCTGACCTCCAAGGATGCTAGCAAACTGGGTACAAAGTCAACGGAAGGTCTAAAATCAAACATAGAGATGAATTCTAAGTTTCTCCGTTCAACAAACAACGGACTCAAGGACAGCCTTTTCCTACTTAAGGCGTCTACTACCACGTTACCCTTGCCAGGGGTATATGCTATTTCGAAGTCGTAGGACGCTAAGAATTCTATCCACCTTTGCTGCCTTAAGTTCAAGTCCTTTTGGGAGAATAAGTATTTTAAAGATTTGTGGTCAGTGAACAATTCGAATTTCTCGCCAAGAAGGTAATGACACCAAGACTTAAGCGCGAAAACAATTGCGGCTAACTCTAGGTCATGTGTAGGGTAATTCTTCTCATGCACCCTTAACTATCTTCCCCCATAGGCTATTACCCTTCCCTCCTGCATTAAGACTACGCCTAGTCCTGTCCCACAAGCATCGATATAAACAGTAAATGGCTTACTCCCATCAGGCAACACTAAGACTGGAGCTGAAGTCAAAGCTCTCTTCAAACGTCGGAACGCATCATCACAATTTACGTCCCATGTGAAAACTAGGTTCTTCTTCATCAGGCGTGTCAATGGAGCTGATATTTTTGCGAAGTCTTTGATAAACTTCCTATAGTAGCCAGCCAACCCCAATAAACTCCTTACTTCGGTAGCATTTTTAGGGACCTTCCAATCTTGGATGGCCACCACCTTCGTGGGATCCACAGCTATCCCTTCTTTGAAAACCACGTGCCCTAAGAATCACACTTCCTCTCTCCAGAAGTGACACTTAGTAAATTTAGCTTTAAGGTTATGCGGTCGTAGAGTCTCCAACACTTCCCTAAGATGTAGGGCATGCTCTTATTCATTCTTAGAAAAGATCAAGATGTCGTCTACAAAGACCACCACGAATTTATTAAGGTACTCCCTAAACACCCTACTCATCAAATCAACAAAGTATGCGGGGGCGTTTGTCAACCCGAAGGGCATCACTAGCCATTCATAGAAACCGTCCGGAGTCCTAAAGGAAGTTTTGTCTATGATTTCCTCAGCTACTCTCAACTGATGGAAACCAGTGGCTAAGTCCAACTGCGAAAACACTGAGGCGCCAACTAACTGATCGAAGAGATCGTCAATCCTTGGTAGTGGGTGTCTATTCTTCTTAGTAAGCTTATTAATTTCTCTATAGTCCACACAAAGTCTAAGGGACCCATCCGCCTTCGTGGCAAATACTACTGGAGCACCCCACTCCGATATACTTCCTCTTATGAACCCCTTCTCAAGCAACTCCTTCACTTTCTTATTGATTTCCCTCCTTTCACGAGGAGCCATGTGGCGTACTGGCAAAGATACTGGTTTTGCATTATCCACAAGATATATTCGAAAATCTATCTCCTGCTTCGGAGGCAAGCCCTTCACCTCCTCAAACACATCCGAGTATTCTCGGACCACTCTAACAGATCGTAGATTCTCCACAGACGCGTCAAGCGATTCTAAATAACTTAGCATAACGGAATTTATGGGATTACAAAAGATTTCGAGAGTATTGCCAAGGCTGAGTCATGAGCCTAACTACTCTCCTATCACAATCAAGAACGGCCCCATTTCTGGATAACCAATCCAATCCTAAAATTAGCCCATAGCCTGTGAAGCCCAAAACATAAGCATCACATCTAAACTCAACGCTAAGTATAGAAATTTTCAAATCCAAACACATCATGGACAAATAAGCTGAGCCCCCAATTGGATTCGAAACAACTAAGGGATCCTCTACTAAATTGGTGTTTAAGTGCAATGATTCAACTAATGATGTAGAGATAAACGAATGCGATGCACCCGAATCGAATAAGGTACGGACATGATGATCAAACAGAAAAACTAAGCTTTCAACAGAAATGGTTCTACCTTGTTCTTGCAGCGGTGGGACCGCGAGAGCCTGAACTTGTTCCCTTGCCTGCCCTGGTGCCATAAGAGCCTACACCTGTCCTCCCGAGGTAGACCCTGCCCTCTGCCCCTTCTTTGGGCAGTCCTTCACTAGATGTCCCGCTTCACCACAGTGAAAACAGCCAGTCTTCCTTTTCTTTCTGCAATCCTTGCTGAGATGGCCTGGTGTCCCACAATTAAAGCATCTTTTCTTTCCTTTGCCATTATTGTCTTTACCACCCTTCTTGTTTTGCTGTTGTGGTTTCTTCTCGGGTGCCTTATTAGCATTAGCGCCTTTCTCCTCGTGCATGAGTGCAATGTCTACTAGCTTCTCAAAGGTGGCCCCCATAGGGATGTGGGTCATAGCCAACCCCTGCAACGACTCATTCAAGCCTTTAACGAACCTCAGAGCCTTCTTTTCTGGCGTGTTCACTAAGTCCAAGACAAACCTTGCTAACTGATTAAATTTGTTGACATATTCTTTCACTGATGAGCTTCCTTGCTTCAATGTCAAGAACCTTTCCATATATAGATTCTCTTCTGCCATTGAGAGAAACTTTGCCTCAAACCTACGTCTGAAATCCGCCTAAGAATCAACAGGACGCTCCCCATTAGTGACCTCCCACCAAAACGAGGCCTCTCCCTTCATTAACGAAGCTGCTAATTTGACTTTCCTCCCTTCTTCTACTTCAAAGATTTCTAGCAATTCTTCCACCTCCTTAAGCCAATATCTAGCTTCCACAAACGTCTCTGACCCTTGAAAAGGTTTCCCACCCATAGCCTTAAATTCCTTGCATGTCTTTGCAAAAGCATCAACGCGAGGAGGGGGAAGAGGAGGAGCGGGTGCAACTGGTGGTGGAGGAACATTGGTTGGGCCGGCAGCGGCCCTAGCCTCTAATAACCTCCTATACCATCCTGGTATCGTTACACCCTCCGGAAGGTTAAGATCTTCAGCCATGCTGAAACGAAAAAGGAAAGATTCAAAATGGAGAATTCGAAAGATAAGGATATGTCTATTGGGGATTATGTTTTTCATAAAAACTTTCCTCTTAAAATCACTCATTATGACATGTTTTTGAAAATACTTCTTCCAAAAATACTTTAGAAAAATAGTTTTTCTAAAAACTTTATCTGTTCTATTAACCTTAAGCTCCGAAACCACGTGTAACACCCCTCGTCCATTAATGTCACTCACAAAGGGAATGCATTAACTTCCATGGAGGTTTTAAGTGAATATAGAACAGAAAAATTACAACAAGACAGATAATAAGTAGTACTTGGAAATCTAAAACTTTATTTCATTGCAGCGGAAACTAAACATGTTTGTTACATCATAAAACCATAAATCAGAGTCAAGTACAATATCCATCCTGATAAAACAAAATACATAACCCTATTACATAAATAGCCATTAAAGAAGATAACAAGCTGGACTTTACTTCAGCGGTCCAAGCTTTCCAAAAGAGAGAATAAGCAATTCAATCATACTCCACTAGAGCTGGGTCCACCCTGAGGACCTGGAGGGGGAGAAAGGATAGAAATAGAGAGGGTCAGACATAAAGTCTAGCGAGTATGATAATTCTAACAATACTATTATCAAAATAACTAGACTAAGGCATAAGCTGGAAAACAAGGAAATGTCTATGAACTATTGGGTATGGAAGAGCCGATAAAGATAACGTTAAAGGCACACCTAATACTAACGAATAATTACTAAACTGCACCATACCAGTCACCCTAAAGGTTGATCCCACTTGCTTCACTTAGAAATTTTATAAATAACTTCGTGTACCCCTAGCTGAATACATAGGTGCCGCCTGCCCCTATCTCAGCTAGGTGTACCCCACTACCCACTTGCGATCGGCTTCCTACTCGTAGATACCCGTGCTGGTCCCACAGTGGGGTGTATCACTCCCCTAAAGTGGCAACTCGATACAACTTAAGGATGCACGGCTTATACCTACACGATGCAACAACGTCTTACCTACCAGCCCGGGTCCACACACACATATGAAACCCATTGGACTTGCGTTGCCACCGCTAACCCGTTTGGCCTCTTATAGTCAAGCCCAGTATGCGTGTCCCGTCCTCGACTTGGGTCGAGCCCACAAAGATACGTTTGGGTTACTGGTTGAAATGGGCCCCCAATTACTTACCACAAGCTACCCACCTAAGCTTGTCCCCACTAGTATATCCCACTTAACCCTCTTCTTAGTCATGTTCATTTACATGTGTGTTTGGTTAAGTCTTACTAATCGTATTTCAAATGCCATTAAAGGCACCCACTAGATTCCTCATGCCACCCAAGGCACCTACTTAACCCCCACGTCCCACCTCACATGTTTATCTGGTTAAGTATTTCTTAATTCATTCAGGCCATAACCTCATAAATACCTCTCACATTATACTGGCATTTATGGCAGCTGGATTCGCCGGGCGGGTCCGGGCATTCTTACACCATAAAAGAGTCTAACCTCGTGTCTTTACAATTGTTACGCTTTAATTTGGGCCTAGGACCTCTCACATTGGGCTGACATTTGTGACTACTGGATTTGCCAGTCGGGTCCGGGCAGGTTTACGTCACAAACGAGTCCAACCTCGTGTCCTAAGCATTGATTATTACTTATAATCTTTTACCCCAGTTTTAAATATATCCCTATTCAAATCAGTAACTAATTCAAATTTTAATGATGTCCATAATTGACTCAATTATGGCCATCCATTTATGGTATGCAAAATCATATCAATTGCACCCCAATTTCTTAATATTAAATCCTTAATATTACCCCTACCCCACGTTATACGTTCGCTTATTCAACGCAAAATATTCGTTAGACTCGAATAGTCTAACTCATAGCACAAAGATAAATTGTCACAACATATAGACAAATAAAATAGATCTAATCATAATAGGGGTGAAACTTGCATAAAACTACACATGTCATGGATCTGAAGGTGTCAACTTGTTTGGTTAAATGTCACAACTTACATAATATAATCATAACCCAAGTTCATGTATAAACTTGCATATGTGGTTTATGCAACATAATGATGGTGTGAACTAGCATCTAACACATAGAACTCACATATGTCATAGCATAATTCTAGATCTAAATAGATGTCATAATTCTAGATCTAAATAGATGTCATACAATATGTGAGATTATACATACTAATCAATCTAAACTTGCATAGGTACATGTGATTTATCATGTGAATCATCATAGCCCAAATATATATAATCAACATCATGATTCATAAGCTAACTACAACATAATAACATCATGGCTTTGTAACATCGCAATCTTAGCATAGAAACTTGCAACATATATAATATCATCATAGCATGATTTACAACATATAGGATATCATCATCACATAACATAGGATTTACAACATACATGATAGCATTAGGTTTACAACAGCATATATGACAATTCACATCATTTTCTTATGATCCATATCACATCTTAATCTAATTAGTTTGCCAATAATCTTATTAAAATCATCATACTCACAATTAGAAAAGAAAGAGAGTCTTGATTTGCTTTAGAGTTGAGTAGAATTAGAGTTTTGATTAGCTTTCTTCCTTCTTAGTTGGCGGCGGCTACACTGAGTTCCATGGCGATGGCATGACGGCAGCTATTCTATTTTTCATGTGAATTTAGAGTGAGACTACCTAGGTATATATAGAATTTAGGATTTATTTAGGCCGTCAGATCAACTCAGAACTAACCTAAACCGTCAAATTAGCCAACTCAGCCCTAAAGACACATCAGCAGCTCAAGATTGGGCTCTACCAAAACCTGACCGACTGGACCAGGTCGACACCCAAGTCGACTGCGCAGTCGACCTGGTCCTGGGGGTGTCGACTCCCCAGTCGACCTGGGTGCTGGGCGGGAAATTTCCCGCCTGACCTGTTTGACTTCGAATTTTGAATTTTATGAAACTTCCGATGGTCATATCTCCTTCATACGAAGTCCAAACCACGCATACTCGGACTCTATTTCAACCAGAATTCCGAGATGAACACAATGGCGCAACCCATTTCCCAAAATTCTCACGTCTGAGATTAGTTATTCTTTAATTTGTGAATATTAATATTAACAGAATTATGGGGTGTTACAACAGAGGTCAGAGGCTGATGTTATGGTGTTAAGATGGTTATAACATTGTGTAGAAATAAATTAGTCAGGTAATATAAGGCAGAGAAGGGAAAGAGAATTACAGAGAGAGGAAAAGGAAAGCAATAACTTTTGGATTTTTTTGCAAGAATTGTAAATAGGGAAGAAATTTGTAGAAAATTGTAAGGAAATAAATAAGAAAAATGGAAAGATTTATTTTATTTGTAAGAACTGAAAATGAATTGAAGGTGGAAAGAAATAGATGACAGAAGGGAAAGAAATAAATGAAAGAAAAGGAGCAAATTACATTGGAAACTGGAAAGAAATTGAAAACAAGAGGCAAGTGCATTTTTTCTCTTGTCCTTGAGATTATGGTATCAATCAATAATACCAAATCAATTAAACAAGATTTTTTTCTGTATATACAAGAAAATTGAAGGAAAAATAAATGAAACAAACATTTTTTTTAAAGAAGAACAACAAAATTTATTCGAAGAATAAAATCAAAATCAATTAACTTTCCAAATCAACGACGCGAAAAACTTGTTCGACGACGAATATTCTCTGAATTAGAAAACCGCCGCGAAGTGTAATAAACCGCAAGTGCACAACGTACACTTGTGGTATGTTAGCGAGTATGAGTCGATCCACAGGAAGAGAAATAATTTTAATTATACTCAATCAAATTAAACCAAATTCGAGTGGAGTTTTAACTATAACTAAACTAGCAAACTAAAACTGATAAAAAATATGAGATAATTGACAACTTAGGAATAAATCCACTTTCTAGATCATTTAGTTCAACAAGATATGAAATCATGATCTCTTTTTTTGGGTCATTTATGAATTTAGTTCTAATGAAAATGAACAAGTTAAAATTGAAGCATACTTTACATGGCCTTTGGACAATTAATTAGAACTATAGACCATCAAATTTTGATTTCAACCTCCACTTAATCACCATCATCATATGTAGATGAAGAGGTTATTAGTGAATATATGACTAAGCACAACTTATTTGGTGTCATCAATATAGGCTACCAAATTCAATAATGAACACAAACCAATGACATCAACATGACATGAAGCACAAAAAGAGAGCATGAATAAACAAATTAGGTTGCATCTACATAATCAAGAGAGCTTCATTACCCCTAAGTTGAAGGGATTAGCCTCTCATGTTTACTATTCTAACAAAAGTAGATTGTAATGTAGAACAAAAACAAAAGAAAAGCAAAATAAAGGATAATCTATTCTATTTGCATAAAAGAAGAGAACATGTAAATTAAAGACAACTAATTTAAATTGCATTAAAAAGAGATATTATAGAAAAATGGCTAAGAAGCCATGGAAGAAAAAGAAAGAACTTTTATTTTTGATCCTAAAAATTAACTAAAGGTAAGGATAAGAAAACAAAAGAGAGTTTACATGAACAGAAAGGAGGCATATATACATGTTCCAAACCCTAAAACCCTAATCAACTTTGTTGGGGACTACCACAAATACCCCTTCATTAAGCTTCCTTTTGTCTTTAGCAATAATGATTCATGAGGCCTTTTTTTGTCTCCACTAGAGAAGGAGGGAGAGTGGGTGGGGTCCTCCACTAATCTTCTGTTGAATTGATTCCTTCTCCATTGATTGATTTCATTTTTTTTTGGCAAGGCATTGATTTCTCTTTTTTGGCAAGGCATTGATTTCCTCTTTTTTTCTTTGTATGCGCATATATCTTTATGAAGTTCTCTTCTACATGCATCAAATTTATACAAAAACATGAAAAATGTCCAAGTAAATTTCTCAAAATAACATAATAACAAACCATTTTCCCCCTGTATGATGATGAATGCATGACGTTTTGAAATCAATTGAGTTATGGTTTAAACATGATAAAATACCCGCATATGACATTTATTTGCACTAAACAAGAATAAATATGTGAATATAAATGTGCATTTTTACGTGCACATCGGTTATAAACCTTAATTTGGAATTCTTAACATCAGACACAAAGGTTTATATTGATAAAGTTGGTAAAGTATAAGATTTTCAGAATTAAGGTTTGGCTATAAACTAGGTTTTCCTAGATAGTTTAGTTTAGGAATTAGTATGATTATGTATGTATTTAGCAATTAGCAATATATATAAATAGATATAACATAACTTATAATTTTTTAATCCAGATTCATGGATATTAATTACAAATTTGATAGGCAATAAATTAGTAAGTAAGAAGAGAAATTATAGAGGTTGATTTGAAGAATGGATGTATCTCCAAACTTGAAAGAACTTGAGAAATAATTTAATCTGGAGAAACTAATATATTCTCAAGGAGGATAAAGAAATTGAGTAAGGATTGGTTAAATGGTCCAAAATTCGACTATTATGGATGTTAGTTAAGATTATGGATGGACCGCATCTTTGAGAAAAGAGAAAACGGAAAATTGAGGAGAATAAAATGTATTAGAATGGTATGTTAAGCCTGAAATAAAGGATTATGACATGAATACCATTTATAGTATTAGTTCTGAGTAATGACTTTAAAAAATATTTTTTTTTCTTAGGCTCTAAAATTTTAATCGCTAATAGTCTCCATGATGATTAGAAGATGAAATAAAGTGGGGGAAATAATGTATAATGGCTTATGTTATTTAGGATATAAAAACCACTTAGTAAATTTTTTAAGAGCAAGAAAATTTTATAGGGACACCTGACGAGCGACTAATTACATTTGAAATTTGGAAGTTAATGTGGGAATCAAAACTGTAGTCCATGATCAGGAAATTTATTGAACTCAAGGTTTTGGATGATTGAGTGGAGAAGTTTAACTTCAAAGAATATCATCCTCAAGAATAAGAATTTAAGATATGAGATTAAGGAATCAGATAAAATTTTGGATTTACATAATTTAGCCTTCTTAGTCTGAATATGACCATGTTTTGGTTTGCCTAATGATAATTGTCCAGTTTTTTTTTTTTTATAAATTATCCCTTTTGTTACTTTTCACAAAAAGACTATATTTGAAATTATAAAGAATATATATGAAATGTAAAGTGGGTTGTAACACCCCACATCCATTAATTTCACTCTCAAAGGGAATGCATTAACTTTCATGGGGTATTATTGGTGAATAGAACAGAATATAACAAGACAGATACATATATTGGTACTTGAAAATTTTCAAAACAACATTTTTGCAGCGGAGAAATAGTTTGATTACAACAATATTATAAACCAACAGAAAAACCAAGTACACTTAGTAACCATCTTGACAAATTGTTTCCTGTGTACATAAAATAAAAAACATAACCCCAGCATAAATAGTCATAAAAGAGATGAGCTGAACTTTACTTTCAGCAATCCAAGCACTTCCAAAAGAAACAGAAAGATTCAGATCAAGCTCCACTAGCACTAGTCCCACCTTGAGAACCTGGGGGGGGGGGGGGGGGGGGGGGAAGAGGCGAAAACAAAGGGGGTCAGACATAAAATCTGGCGAGTACCATAACTTTAACAATACAATTATGAAAGTGATTAGGATAAGGCATAAAGTGGTAAAATAAGGAATAACTGTGAAACAAGTGGGCCAGGCAAAACAAACAGGAGGAATATTCTGGCGTTAATCTCGCCCCTAATAACTATAGGATAATTGCTATATTGCACCACTAATAGCCACCCTAAAAATTGATCCCACCTACTCAAAACAATAATCATAATGGTAGTTTCGTGTATCCCTAGCTGTCTTCATAGGTGCCGCCTCCCCCTATTTCCACTAGTTGTACCCACGACCCCCATGCGATCGGCTCCCTAACTCGTAAATACCCGTGCTAGTCCCACAGTGGGGTGTATCACTCCCCAAAGTGGCAACTCGATACCACTAAAGATGCATTGCTTATTCTACACGATGCAACAACATCTTACCTACCAGCCCGGGCCCACGCACGCACATGACCCCGTTGGACTTGCGTTGCCACCGTTAACCCGTTTTGACCTCTTACAATCAAACCCAGCAAGCGTGTCCTGTCCTCGATCTAACTCGAGCTCACAAAGATACTTAATGGGTTACTGGTTTGAAATGGGTCCCCCATGCTTGACACAAGCTTTCAACCTATGCTTGGTCCCCACTAGAATTTTACACATAACCCCCTCTTATTCATGTCTTCTTTACATGTTTCAATTTGGTTAAGTGTTTCTAATCGTATTTCACATGCCACCAACATCACCTACTTAACCCCCATGTCCCACCACATGTTTATATTGGTTAAGTGTTACTTAGTTCATTATAACCGTAACTTTGGAAGACTCCCACATTAGACTCCCGTTTGCGGTTGCTGGATTTTCCGGGCGGGTCCGGGTAGTCTTATATCGCAAATGTGTCTAACCTCGTGTCATTACAACTTTTATGCATTTAATTTATGCCTTCGACCTCTCACATTAGACTACCGTTTGTGGTTGTTGGATTTGCCGGGCGGGTCCGGGCAGTCTTACAACACAAACGAGTCTAACCTCGTGTCTTAGGCGTTTATTATTACAAAATTATCTCACCCCAATATGAATTAATTATCCCTATTCAAATTTTAAAAAATTTCCAAATTAATTATGTCCATAATTGTCACCTAAATTATGTCCATACTTTTTGGTATAAAAACTATACCAATTAAGTCTCAGTTTAATTAAATGCTTTTAAAGCCATTTTATGCCAATTCACAATTTACATAATTAGTATTTTCCCATTTGTCCCCACGCTATTCGTATGTTCAAATATTGAATATGTTAGACTCGCAAATAGTCTAACTTATATATATATATATATATATATATATATATATATATATATATATAAGAACATCACAACTTGCATAACACATAAAAACATATCTAACTTGCAAATGGGAATAAAATTGCATAGCCAACAATTTGCATAGACAATGTCATATAGAATCATATATTTGCATAAACTACCATAGATCTTAATATAGATCTAAACATGAAATTGTGAACTTGCATATATAAATTATGGGTCTTGCTTAATTTGCATATGTGAATATAATTTTTACCCAAAAATGTGAATATAGTTTTTCACCTGAACATGCACATGGATTTCTACAACTTGCATATGAATTTTTACAATTTGCATATGAATTTATCACATGATTTTGCATATAAACTAGCATATGTATATACTTGATTCACATATAAACTTGTGTATAATTCTCATATAGACTTGCATAAGATTAATATTCAAACTAACATATAATTTAACATCCCAAACTTGCATAAGATTCACATATGAATTAACATATGATTTAACAACCCAACTTGCATAAGATTCACATATGAATTAACATATGGTTTAACATCCCAAACTTGCATAAAATCAATCAAGTTAAATATGAAATAGATCTACAAAGTTAAACAACATCATGCGATTCAACATACATGTTCTCATAATCCAATTACAACCCATCATGATTAATTTAATAATTATATTGTGAAAGAAATAGTACTCACAAACAAAAGAATAGTCTTGTTTTTCTTGGATCTGTATTCTAAAACTGAATTGCTCGCCTTTGAGTTCGACTAATTGTTATTCTAATTTAGATTAGATTTGATTTTGATTCTTTCTTCTATCTTTCTTTTGAGTTGAAAGAGAACGGCGGCTACTCTAGGTTCATCATTGACAACATGATGGCTCTTTGTATAAATTAGTGTGATTTTAGGTTGAGGGCTAGGTTGCTTATATAAAAATTTAGTTAATTAAGAGCCATCAGATTAACCTAGAAGCAATCAAGACCATCCAAACAAGATAGAATAACCACCTCAGCCCTAATGACTCAACAGTGAGTCAAAACATCGTCACATTTCAGATCTGCCTGGGGGATAGGTCGACCCCCAGGTCGAACCCCTGGTCGACCTGTATGGGTAGGTCGACCCCCAGGTCAACCCCCTGGTCGACCTAGCCCTTGGGCGGGAGAATTCCCACCCAGCCTGATCCCCTGTTTGACTTTTGAATTTCAAATTTTCTGAACCTGAGCTGTTTTTAATTTATTTAAATTCTGAAACTTCGGAAGGCCATAACTTCTTCATACGGAGTCCAATTCATGCAATCTCGGACTCTATCTCAAGCAGAATTCCGAGACGAACGCAATGGCGTAACTGTTTACCTTAATTCTCACATTTGAAATTAAGTATTCTTAAATTCATTAATTTTTAGTTTTTAAAATCATAGGGTGTTACATTCTCCCCTTCTTAAAGGATTTTGCCATCGAAATCTCCAAGTTAAGGAGAATGTATATCCTAACATCCAATCATCCATCTACTCAACCATCAAACACAGGCATCCATTGTCCTTACAAGATTTCTAATGCCATTTGAACATATGCAAAAAGTGTGTGTATATATTCCTTATTTAATGCAAAATCAGGTGGTCTACTGATTCAGTTGACCTCCTTAATGCAAATCATGATAGTGCCATGCGTCCATTATGCATGCAAAAGAATCCTAACGATACATATTACTTCTACATGTGTGCACAGCTATTCATCAGAATGTAGCATCTATATGATAACACAATCATTATACATCCATTAATTTAATTATGAACACCCATTTATATGCAATATGAAGGTGATTGAACCGATCTAGTGCCTAATGTGTGTACATGCATCCACGGGCAACCACTAGCAACCACTTGCAACCACTCGCAACCATCAATCATAACATGTTTCAAACACATGTTTACATCTATCGGTTTCTACCTAAGGATAAAGAATAGGAATGAGGAGATATACTTAAAAAGGTAGATATAAGCATGAATAAACTTATGGAAAAAGAGATCAAGGAGGTACCCTCGAAGAGAAAAGGGTAGGCTACATGTATTTTCCTCTCAGTTTCCTAAGTCACGTCTTCCTCAGCATCACTCCATTGAACTTTAACAAGCTTGACTTCATGGTTGCATAGCTTTTTGACTTCCGTACCCAAGACACGAGTTGGAACTCTTCTTACAGTCGCTTCTCATTCCGCTTCTACTTGCTCTATTATACTTGGATCCACCACTTCCGCAGATTCATGTAAGCATTTTCATAGTTGAGAAACATGAAAAACATTATGAACTCCAGCCAGTCTTTCGGGTAGCTCTACTCTGTAAGCCATCGTCCCAATCGTTTCAATGATAGGAAATGGACCTACAAATCTTGGTGCTAGCTTTCATATGGACCCAAAGCGAATGACATTCCTCAAAGGAGATACTTTAAGGAACACCCTATTTCCAACCTTAAACTCAAGGTCGGTCTTTCTTTTGTCTACGTAGGACTTCTGTCTATCTTGTGCAGCCTTCATCCGTCTTCTTATCAAGTCCACCTTTTCTGAGGCCTCTCTAATCATGTCTGGCCCAAGTACGAGCTTGTATGTAGAATCCCACCAACAAGTTGGTGATCGACACGGTCTTCCATATAAAGCTTAGAAAGGCGCCGTTCCTATGGTGGCTTGGTGGCTATTGTTGTAGGCGAATTCCACCAAGGGGAGATGATCCTTCCATGCCCCTCCAAAGTCAAGAATGCACAATCTCAAGAGGTCTGCTAATACTCTGTTCAGCCTTTCCGTCTGACCATCAGTTTGGGGGTGATAGGACGTGCTTAAGCATAATTGGGTGCCTACTGCCTCTTGCAAACTCTTCCAAAACTCGCTCGTAAAGATAGGATCTCAATCGCTCACTATGGTGGAGGGTATCCCATGGAGTCGAACTATTTCTTTGAGATAAATGGATGCTAGGGACGAAGCAGTCCTTCTACTTTTAACTAGTATAAAGTGAGCCTGTCCACTATTACCCAAATAATGGTATTGCCCCTTCTTGACCTAGTCAACCCATCAACAAAGTCCATCGAAATGCTATCCCACTTCCACTGTGGGACCTCGAGAGGATGAAGTAGACCACTGGGCTTCTTTTTCTCCGCTTTGACTTGCTGGCATATCAAACACTTAGCGACGAACTCAGCTACATCACTCTTCATGTCATTCCAAAAGAAATCCCTTTTTATATCTTTATACATCTTGTCTCCGCCTGGGTGTATGGTCAGTTTGGAATGGTGTGCCTCTTCGAGAACCGTCTTCACTAAATCCCTTATTTGTGGGACGCATAACCTTCCATCCCATCTCAACAAACCCCTATCATCGATGGAGTATCTATTGAGGTGACTAGAAGTCTCACCCCTAACTAGCTTTTCCATCACATCAACTAGCTGAGGGTCTTCCCGTTGCGCGGTTCCTACTGAGTCCAAAAGAGTAGGTCACACCTCTAGTGATGCTAACAGACCAGACACAATTTCATAGGAGGGTCTAAAGTTAAAGTTAGCTTTATATTCCAAGCTTTGCCTTTCTACAAAGAGAGAACTCAAGGTCAGCTTCTTCCTACTTAAGGCATCTGCTACCACATTGCCCTTGCCTGGGGTATAGGAAATCTCAAAATCATAAAAGGCCAGAAATTCCATCCACTTTTGCTGTCTTAAGTTAAGATCTTTCTGCGAGAAAAGGTACTTCAACGATTTATGGTCACTATACAATTCAAACTTCTCACCTAGGAGATAATGGCGCCAAGTCTTAAGCGCAAAGACGATGGCAGCCAACTCTAGATCATGGTTTGGGTAGTTTTTCTCATGTACTTTCAACTGTCTGCCTCCATAAGCTACTACCTTCCCTTCTTGCATCAAGACAACACCTAGCCCTGTACCACATGCATCCGTGTATACGCTAAACATCTTGCTCCCATCCAACAATGTCAGAACTGAGGCTGTTGTTAGAGCCCTTTTCAAACGTTGGAAAGCAATATCGCAATCTAAATCCCAAGCTAAAGTTAGGTTCTTCTTCGTTATTCTTGTGAGTGGGGCTAAGATTTTAGCAAAGTCTTTAATGAATTTTCGGTAAAAGCCCGCTATCTCAAGAAAGCCTCGGACTTCGGTTGCATTCCATGGAACCTTCCAATCGTGCACCGCAACTACTTTTGCGGGGTCCACGGCTAACCCCTCTTTGGACACCACATGTCCAAGAAACCTCACCTCTTCTCTCCAGAAATGACATTTGAGAATTTGGCCTTCAGCTGATGTGTATGAAGAGTACCCATGACTTCCCTTAAATGCAAAGCATGCTCTTCTTCATTCTTCGAGAAGATCAAAATGCCGTCTACGAAGACCACCACAAACTTATTAAGGAATTCCCTAAACACCCTACTCATCAAGTCAACGAAGTAAGTGGGTGCGTTTGTCAAGCCGAAAGGCATGACAAGCCATTCGAAGAAACCATCCAGGGTTCTGAACGCGGTCTTATCAATGCTGTCTTCAGCCACTCTTAGCTGATGGAACCCGGTAGCCAAATCTAGTTGGGAGAAAACAGATGTACCTGCAAGATGATCAAACAAGTCATCTATTCTTGGAAGTGGGCACCTATTCTTCTTGGTTAGCTTGTTTAACTCCCTATAATCAACGCATAGGTGAAGTGAACTATCCGCTTTGGTTGCGAATACTACTGGAGCACCCCATTCAGAAATACTTCGCCTTATAAACCTCTTTTTGAGTAGCTCTTTGACTTGCTTACTGAGATCTTTTCTCTCCCTATGAGACATGTGTCTAATGGGTAGAGCTACGGGTTTTGCTTTATCAACAAGGTATATGCAGAAGTCTATCTCCCGCTTTCGAGGTAATCCCTTCACCTCTTCAAATACATCTGAGTATTCATGGACTACTCTAACAAACTGCAAGTTTTCAATAGACGCATCAAGAGATTCTAGGTAACTAAGCATAACAGAATGTATAGGGTTACAAGAGATTTCGAGAGTGTTGCCAAGGCGAGTCATAAGTCAACCACTCTCTTTTCACAATTGAGGAAGGCACCATTACTGGATAACCAATCCATGCCTAGAATCAATCCATAGCCCGTGAAGCCAAGAACAAAAGCATTGCATTCAAACTCAACGCTCAAAATAGACACTCTCAAATCCCGACAAATCATTGAAAGATGAGCTGAACCACCAATAGGATTTGAGATTACTATGGGATCGGTAACTAGACTAGTATTTAGGTGCAGTGTTTCAACTAACGAAGCAGACATAAACGAGTGTGAAGCGCCAGAATCAAATAAAGTACGAACAAGACGATCAAACAGAAAAACCAAACTTTCAACAGAAATGTTTCTACCTCTCTCCTGTCCTGGTGCCATGAGAGCCTGAATCAGCCCTCTTGCCTGCCCTGGTGCCATGAGAGCCTGAATCAGCCCTCCAGAAGTGGACCATGTTCTTTTCCCTTGCCCCTGTTTCCTCGGGCAGTCTTTAATTAGATGTCCTTCCTCTCTACAGTGGAAACATCCAGTCTTCTTCTTCTTCCTACAATCCTTGCTCAGGTGGCCTGGTGTTTCACAATTAAAGCACCTTTTCTTTTCTTTGCTATTGTTGTCCTTACCACCTTTCTTAGGTTTTTGTTGTGACTTCTTTTGATCCCCTTTCTTTTCTGGTGCTTTATTAGCGTTACTACCTTTCTCCTCTTCATGCATAAGTGCCATGCCAACTAGTTTCTCAAAGGTAGTCCCTATAGGAATGTAGGTCATAGCTAACCCATGTAGGGGCTCATTCAAACCTTTAACGAACCTCAGGGCCTCACCAAGTCTAAGTCAAACCTTGCCAACTGGTTGAACTTGTTGACGTACTCCTTTACTGATAAATTCCCCTGCTTCAATGCCAAGAATCTTTCCATGTATAAATTCCCTTCTGCTCGTGAGAGAAATTTCATCTCGTACCTGTGTCTGAAATCCATCCACGTCTCTACTGGACGGTCTCCATTCGTGACCTCCCGCCAAAACGAGGCTTCGTCCTTCATTAACCAATCGGCCAATTGGAGCTTCCTTCCATCTTCTACCTCGAAGATACCAAACAAGTCTTCTACCTCCTTAAGCCAATTTCGATCTTCAACAAACATCTCTGATCCGTGAAAAGGTTTTCCGCCCATTTCTCGAAAGTCTTTGCATATCTTTGAAAAAGTATCAACATGGGGAGGGAGAGGAGGAGGAGCGGCTGCAGCTGAGGGGGGGGGGGGAGGGATGTCTGCTGGGCCTGTGGCGGTGGCCCTAGTCTCCAGATACCTTCTAGACCAGGTTGGTATCGGTATTCCCTCGAGTATCTCGGGTAACCTAGACATGCTGAAAAGAAAATGAAGAGATTCATAGGTGCCGCCTGCCCCTATCTCCACTAGTTGTACCCACTACCCCCATGCGATCAGCTCCCTAACTCATAGATACCCGTGCTGGTCCCACAGTGGGGTGTATCACTCCCCAAAGTGGCAACTCGGTACCACTAAAGATGCACGGCTTATATCTACACAATGCAACAACGTCTTACCTACCAGCCCGGGCCCACACACGCACATGACCCCGTTGGACTTGCGTTGCCACCATTAACCCATTTTGACCTCTTACAATCAAACCTAGTAAGCGTGTCCCGTCCTCGATCTAACTCGAGCTCACAAAGATACTTAATGGATTACTGGTTTGAAATGGGCCACCCATGCTTGACACAAGCTTTCCACCTATGCTTGTTCCCCACTAGAATTTTCCACTTAACCCCTCTTATTTATGTCTTCTTTACATGTTTCAATTTGGTTAAGTGTTTCTAATCGCATTTCACATGCCACCCATGTCACCAACTTAACCCCCATGTCCCACCACATGTTTATCTTGGTTAAGTGTTACTTAGTTCATTATAACCGTAACTTTGTAAGACCTCCCACATTAGACCCCTGTTTGCGGTTGCTGGATTTGCCGGGCAGGTCTGGGCAGTCTTATACCGCAAACATGTCTAACCTCGTGTCGTTACAACTGTTACGCATTTAATTTATGCCTTCAACCTCTCACATTAGACTACTGTTTTGTGGTTGTTGGATTTGCCGGGCGGGTCCGGGCAGTCTTACACCACAAACGAGTCTTACCTCGTGTCCTAGGCATTTATTATTACAAAATTATTTCACCCCAATATGAATTAATTATCCCTATTCAAATTTTCAATAATTTCCAAATTAATTATGCCCATAATTGTCACCTAAATTATGTCCATACTTTTTAGGTATAAAAATTATACCAATTAAGTCTCAATTTAATTATATGCTTTTAAAGCCAATATATGCCAATTCACAATTTACATAATTAGTATTTTCTCATTTGTCCCCATGCTATTCGTACGTTCAAATATGAAATACGTTAGACTCGCAAATAGTCTAACTTATATATATATATATATATATATGTATATGTATATGTATATATAAAAGAACATCACAACTTGCATAACACATAAAAACAGATCTAACTTGCAAATGGGAATAAAATTTCATAGCCAACAATTTGCATAGACAATGTCATATAGAATCATATATTTGCATAAACTACCATGGATCTAAATATAGTTCTAAACATGAAATTGTGAACTTGCATATATAAATTATGGGTCTCGCTTAACTTTCATATGTGAATATAATTTTTCACCCAAAAATGTGAATATAGTTTTTCACCTAAACTTGCATATGGATTTCTACAACTTGCATATGAATTTCTACAAATTGCATATTAATTTATCACATCATTTTGCATATAAAATAGCATATGTATATACTTGATTCACATATAAACTTGTGTACAATTCACATATAGACTTGCATAAGATTCATATTCAAACTAACATACAATTTAACATCCCAAACTTGCATAAGATTCACATATGAATTACATATGATTTAACAACCCAAATTGCATAAGATTCACATATGAATTAACATATGGTTTAACATCCCAAATTTGCATAAAATGAATCAAGTTAAATATGAAATAGATCTACAAAGTTAAACAACATCATGCGATTCAACAGACATGTTCTCATAATCCAATTACAACCCATCATAATTAATTTAATAATTATATTGTGAAAGAAATAGTACTCACAAACAAAAGAGCAGTCTTGTTTTTCTAGGATCTGTATTCTGAAACTAAATTGCTCGCCTTTGATGTAGACTAATTGTTATTCTAATTTAGATTTGATTTAATTTTGATTCTTGCTTCTATCTTTCTATTGAGTTGAAAGAGAACGGCAGCTACTCTAGGTTCACCATTGACAACATGATGGCTCTTTGTATGAATTAGTGTGATTTTAGGTTGAGGGCTAGATTGCTTATATAGAATTTTAATTAATTAACAGCCATCAGATTAACCTAGAAGCAATCAAGACCATCCAGACAAGATAGAATAACCACCTCAGCTTTACTGACTCAGCGGTGAGTCAAAACATCGTCACATTTCAGATCTGCCCGGGGGATAGGTCGACCCCCTGGTCGACTTGTAAAGGTAGGTCGACCTCGGGGTCGACCCCTTGGTCGACCTGGCCCTTGAGTAGGAGAATTCCTGCCCAGCTTTCTCCCTTGTTTGACTTTTGAATTTCAAATTTTCTGAGCTTGAGCTGTTTTTAATTTATTTAAATTCTAAAACTTCGGAAGGCTGTAATGACCCAGATTTCCATAACATCAGAGTTGACTATATACATCATACGCCCAACCCAAATATCACGAAAATACGGAACATTTTTTTTTTAGAAGAAAGAAGTAGAAGAAGAACAGAAATAACAACACAGAATCTCACATCGCAGCGGAACAAAATATAATATATCATATCTTTAAAAATACAAAATCTTAACTGTATAACATACACTTATCAGAGTACAACACTTACAACACAACGGAACCACTATAACTAGATAACGCTGAAGCCTCCTGCTCCAAGCTCCTTTAGATATATCTGAAAAATCCTGAACTACTTGACTGCCCGTACAAATTTAGGCACCCAAGAGTTTAGGTAGAACAAAACAAATAAACTCCGGGTCAGTCATGGGACTGGTATGAGTAAACAGTTTAAAACAGTTCAGAAAACTAAATGATATCTCATAAGACCACGCCGTATAACACGGAACGGGTTTTTTCCCTTATGAAAATCCAACACTTGATTTAACTTTATATCAAAACTCTTTTGATATTATAATAATGTCTAAATCAAGTAGATAACAATCTAGTGGAACGTTTGCATCTCACGTTCCACATATGTAATATACAATCATAAACCGCAAGCACGTATTGGGTATTTGGTTTTCCAACTATGACAAGGTATGGAACCACCTTCCGCTGGTATATCTCAAGAGGAGAATACACCGAGTTCAACAAGAACATCTTGCAACTCAACCACACATGACCGACCACTCATTTCGCTTGAATGTATCGAATGTATATCACCAATGGTTGGGATCAACAACCGTTTCCCGAATGGGACAGCATCGACAATAGATTTTAGAAGTAAATGAAACTCTAGATCAGGTGATTATACACCCTAATAGGTGCGACCTACGTAGCCATGCTGCTTGCCTGATTTCTGTCATTTACCGGTTGATGAGGCTAGAAGCTACGCTTTATCATCACACCAGATTCACTTCGAATGCCACATCGTCAAATCCATCAAATCACCGATTGACGTCCTCAACAGTACATTACGTGTTAGCTAAAAGAAGTTTCCTTCTCCGCTTCCACTCTTGGTACGGTTGAAGAAATCAATGTACGTGACATTTCTGGAAATACTCTGTCAGACATTCATCCATACAAGTCACCCAGGAACAGGATGAACTGAAGGCACTATTTCTATTAATAGGAAAAGTCCTTGCACTCTACTCCATCTTCGATTATCTTTATATAATCTGATTCGCACGCTACTGCCGATATGGAGTGGTTCTTCAGATAATAATCCAACCGGTCTCTCCATATTGACAACGATGGTCAAAACTCCGATAGTCTGTGATTTAACTATCGAATAAAAACAAGTGTTTCGATAGTCGATGATTTAACTATCGAAGAAAACAAGTGTTCATCCAAACATCCAACAAATCACTGAACCTTTAATTAATATTCCATTAATTAAATCTCTTCTCTATTTCTTATCAATATTTGTTAACCAAATATTTTCAATAACCATATTGGCCCGTTACGTTATTTGGAAAACATTTCCATATATCGCCTTCCTTTATTTTCTATACTAGGAAATATTCATTATTCTATTTCCCAGCTTACACTTATTTGGGTTAAAACGGATGTTGTGTAAAACATCGTTACGACAATCCAAATACAGTATTTAACTAATTCTTATTCCACATTGATCTTCGAGCCTGAATCTTGCTACTTATCGGTATATCATGAAATCAACCAAGTTGGGGTATAATTACCTCTCAGAACTTGACTGAATAACATTTAACGTCAAAACAGACAAGACTACTTACTCGAATAATCAATACCATACAACTGATTATTCACCTTTAAACACATATACATTTTCTCTTTCTATTCCTACGAGATTTTATTCTTATACTTCCCTTTTTAATTATACTATTCTATTTCTAAGTTCGTTTCCTTATCGACTTCTATATAATTTGATATGTTGATTTCTAACTATCAAATTATCTTAAAAATATTCAATCTCCTTAAATTCCCGGAAAAATTCGCCATAACCTCCTTTGTACCGGGAGCATCGGGAAATTTCAAATAGCTTTCCCGGTCCTTCTCATCTCAAAAAGAAAAAGAAAAAGCCAAGCGGCTAGCCGATACGGCGCATAAAATCTCATATATGAATTTAAATACGTACCTTTTTGTCGGGCATTCTATTTATTTCACTTCTATACTTTATTCCAAACCTGTCTCCTGTATGTCTATACCTGTCCAATCTATTTTAACTATACCAATCTTTTTAGCTAAATTTGTTAATTAAATCTGTTAATTAACTTCTTAAACTAATCCACTTCTATTTATCCAAATCTATTTATTATAGATCCCATTTGAATTTCTATATTCAAATTCCATTTGAAATACTATATTCAAATTCTATAGTTAAACTCCATTTGAATTCTATTATTCAAATTTTATAGTTTAAAGTCCATTTGAATTCTATATTCAAAGTCTATTTTTAAAGTCCATTTGAATTCTATATTCAAAGTTTATTTAAATTCTCTGCATTATTTATAAACAACGTTTATAACTTCAATTCAAATCCCACCTTTCCATTTATAAACAACGTTTATAAATTCAATTCAAATCCCACCTTTCCATTTATAAACAACGTTTATAAATTCAATTCAAATCCCATCTTTTCCTTTATAAACAAAGTTTATAAATTCGATTCAAATCCCATATTTTCTATTTATAAACAGAGTTTATAAATTCAATACTCGTTCATATATATTCAAAACAAGTTGATGTTTCTATACTTCATTTAATATTCAAATTCTATTTATAAAAATAGAATTCCCCTTTTAAATTTCAAATACCCTTTTCGATATTTTTATAAATCGATATCCCAAGCCCCAGTGATATTTAAACAATCAAATCAACCAATTTTCAATCATTTGATTTTTAACACATCATATATGAATATATATGAAATCAACCAAACAACAAACAGATAATATATTTTTGAGGAATCCAGTTGGATTCCTCCAACCTGTTTACCTGCATCCACAGACGTTAGTCAACATAGTAATACCCATCCTGCTTCGAGGCAGGATATCGCGGTATAGAAGGTCATCCACTAATCATAGCGTGGGGCGTATAGGGTAATCATCCGCTATGAAACTGCGGGCATCCGCTAATGAAACTGCGGGAATCCAACTAATCATCAACCCAATATATATATATATAATAGTCAACCAATCCTAGATAACTAATATATCTTTAACAGCAATAAATAAATATTTAAAGCATCCAAAAATCAACAAAACAACCAACAATTTATTTTAATGCTAAAATAAATTAAATGAGTGAGAATTTACTCACAGATATCTTATTTGTCGAATATTCGTTTAATTCCATATCGTCTGAGCTTTTAATCTACTTGCATCGTCCATCTTGAACCTTGTTGTTGCACCACTCGACAAATCCATGAACAACCTCAACCATCATTGATCAACACTGCTGCAAATCGACCCTAACAAAACTGCCACTGTCTATTTTGGCAATTCATCGAACACTTTGAAAGCCATCCCCATTTCCATCAAACAACACTCACCACGGTCTCCCCTCATTCCATCACTACTCTGCCTTTCCTTTATGAACATCTACGGCTACAGGAGACTCAGCATCGAACTCCACTGTCGAACTTCTCCTGCCACATCGCACCATCAGAAAATGACATCGAGCTCCCTTTTCACCATTTCGTTGAACGCCAGACCACCACAGAAAAACCCTCGAATCCCATCGTCACCCTCGCTGAACCTTATATCCGTTGTTGGCGAACCCTAGGCTTAGTCGTTGTTCGAAGCTGAAACCCCCCAGACCTCTTCATTGCGAGTGTCTCGAGCTCCTGTGTCGCGACCTGTAATTGTCGCGTTCCTTAAACATGGATCAAAACCCCTCAAATCGTAACTGTGAACACTGAAACAAATTAAAAACTTGGAATCTGGCCTTCGATATGTCGATTACTCCCTCTTCCAATCGCAAGTGCTCCCAATCCCATCGTCGTGCTTAAGAAAGCATCGCGAGGCCTTCAGTCGGTGATTTGTTTTGAGGAAACTAAAATGAAGGGTCGGCTTTGTATTGAAGAGGACTGATTTCGATTTTGATGGCCATTTTGATTTGAGCTGAAGCTTTTCGATTTGGGATTAAATCAAATGAATTAAAAGGGAGGAGCGGTTTTTATAAAGGAGAAAGAAAGGGGCGTGGTTGCTTTATTTCCTCTTGAAATCTCTAAAGCTTAAGGGAGCCACGGGTTTGGCTTTGGTCCACCAAATTTTGATGTTTTTATTTTAAATTTAATTAAATTAAAAACCGTATCCTTTGATTTAAAATACTCAAAATGCCGAACTCCTTTCTGAACCCAACAACTGGCATTTCTAGGGTTTACCCACCATTCCGGACACACTGGGATAGGTCACGAAGTCCGATTCGACCATCTGTTGAAGATATTAATTTAAATTTCAAACCATTTAAATTCTGCGATAATAAATTAATATTTTTATCGTTATAAATTCAAATGAAATTTCCCATTAATTATTTGAACTATATTTAATTCAAATTAAATTTTGAATTCATCTAATTCCATTTTCGTATTCTGATAATTTAATATTTTCAATATTAAATTGAAATTGATTTTTAAATCGATAACTCCCTATAAAAATTGATTTATTTACTTAACTCAATATTTAAATCCATATTAAATATTTTAAAATTAACCCCTAAGAGTCCGGGTCATTACAATCTTCCCCACTTAAAATAATTTCGTCCTCGAAATTGCTAAGGTAGAAAAAGTGCTACAAACCCATTAACTTTTCAGAACTTATTTATGTTGATACTCAACATTTCAAACTTCCTTACGTAACTCTCTTTCGAATAGATCCCTATTCGATAACTCCTCCCTTCGAATAACTATATTCGATAATCTCTCTATCGAATAACTAGATTCGAAACCTTTCTTCGAATAAACTATATTCAATTTACTCTTATCAATTAACTCTATTGGATTTAACTCTTATCGATTAACTCCATTGAATAACTAAATTCGATAACTCCTTCAAATAACCAGTATTCTATAACTCACTTCGATTAAACTAATCTATAATTCCTTTCGATTAAACTATAATCGATAACTCATTTCGATTAACAAACAATTTGATAACTCCTTTGATTTACTAATAATCGACAACTCCTTCCGAATAACCAAATTCGATAATTCCTTTCGAATAAACTATATTCGATTTACTCTATTCAATTTACTTTTATCAATTAACTCTATTTGATTAGCTCTTTTCACTTAACTCCTTCCGAACAAGCTATATTCGATTTACTTCTTTAACTCTATTCGAATAAACTATATTCGATTAACTCCATTCGCTTGATTCTAGATCGCAGCGATCACAATAGTTACGCCTGATTCCCCCAGGAAACATCCGACCGCCCTAGGCTATCTGCAGCCCTACGAATTACGCTAGCAGTCGTACGAAATGGTAACTTATCCTGAGTAACTATGTTTGACTAACTTTATCTCAATAACTATATTCGATCAACTTTAATTGAATAACTAACATTCAATTAAATCCTAATTCGATTACTATGTTCAATTAACTTTATCTGGTTAACTCTTAATTTGTATAACAAATATTTGACAAATTCTAATTGAATAACTAATAGTCAATTAACTCTACGGATTAACCCTAACTGATTAACTCTAACTGGTTAATTCTTACTCTAATCGATTTATTTAACTCTAATCGATTTTTCTAACTCTAATCGACTTCTCCAATTCGAATAACTCCTATTGGATAACATTTATAAAGATTTACTTTTAGTAATGGTTCTTCACTTTATAAATGTTCTCTTTAGTAACGTTACTTCACTTATACAAGTGTTGTGTACCCCTTCTATTTAAAACTATCGGTGTTAAAAACCAATATCTCTTCTCTATATAAGTTCAGACTTATATATCCATTTATCGAATGATAAATATTTAATTTAATTTATAAACTGTTATTTATAAATAAATCTTTTCTATTTATCTGTTAAAAACAGATTTCCATTTTCTATTCATCTTCTAAATATTCCTTTGATTAAATTCTATTCACTTAACAAATAAATATCTCATTTATAACATTCTATTTATTTAACAAATAAATATCTCATTTATAACATTCTATTTATTTTCTATAAATAAATATTTCCATTGAATCTATTTGTAAATGTTTTACAAATATTTCCTTCTAAACTCTATTTGTAAATGTTTTTACAAATATTTCTCCCTTTATTCGTTTGCACATAACTTCCTTTGTATTTGTGTTACAAATATATTTCCTTTTTAACTCTTTTGGTTTTTCCTTTATTCAAACCCAATTCATATTTCATTCACATGATTTTCCTCAATTTATTCGTTTCGATCCATTTAACTTACTTAAGTTAAATTTAATTTCAACCATTCAAATTCCCATTAACTAGTTGCTAATTAATCGTTTTGCCTATTTCACCCTTTTCATTTGAATATAACTTGTTCAAATATATGTCAACTTAATTATAAACTAATCTAATTATATTTTCAACTCGAGTTATATATTCGATTTCGAATATAAATTTTCAATCTCTTTTACTTATCCAAAAACCCAATTTCGACTCAAATTTCCTTTAATCAATTATTTTCCAATTTAGTTAATTCTATTTAACCATTTATAATATGATTTTTGTCTTAAAAATCATTTCACTTACTTCACTGGAGTTCATATTTATTTTATATCTGCAGTCTGGATTTTCTAATGCCAATTTGGATTTTATTTCCTAAAAAATCCTTCTATTTATTTAATTAAACCATTATGGTTTTATAATGGTTCTGGCGCTGCTTTTCTAAAAATTTGATTTTGACATAACTCAAAATCTATACGACGAAATCCAAATTTTTCTCTTTCATTAGAAAACTATTGTTCAACTGGTCCCGACGATTCTTGTTTCAAAGAATTCCGACTTCAATTGAGTTCTGTATACTAAATTGAAGTTCGAATCGCCAATTTACGAACTGCCGTGCTACGGCGAGCTCGTTTTAATTATATTTATAAATATAAACGTTATAACTTTGTTTATAATAAATTCAACTCCATTCTGATATATTTTTAATATATATCAAATCCATTTTTCCATTTCAACATAATATTCCCGATCTATTTCACTTCAAATTTGAAATTCTATATATTTACAATATTCAAATTCCATTTGAATTTCTTTATTCCAACTCATTTGAATTTCCTTCTATTCAATTTCTATTTGAATTTCTTCTATTCAAATTCCTATTTCTATTCCTTATCTTCAAATCCTATTTGAATTTCTCATCTTCAATTTCTATTTGAAGTCCTTCATTCAAAAACCCATTTCAAATCCCTTCTTCAAATTCCATTTGAAATCCTTTATTCAATTTCTATTTTAAATTCCTTTGTTCAATTTCTATTTGAAATCCTTTGAATTTAAATTCTATTTCAACTCCTTTGAATTCAAATTCTATTTAATTTCACTTTGAATTCAAATACTATTTAAACTCCTTTTATTTTAAAATTCTATTTCAAACTTTATATTTTCTTTGAATTCTAATATTCAACCTCCACTTTGTATTTTCTTTGAAATTCTATTTAACCATTTTCCATTTGAATTCTAATATTCAAATCTCTATTTGACTTTTCTTTATTCAAATCCATTTGAATTCCTTTGAATTCAAATTCCATTTCAATTTTTCTTATACAATTTCTATTTGAATATTCTTTATTCAAACTCATTTGAATTCCTTTGAATCCAAATTCCATTTCACTTCTATTTGAATTATATATATATATATATTCAAATCCCTTTATTTTACTTCTATTTGAAATCTATATTCCAATTCCCATTTCAAAATTCCTTTGAAGTAATATAAATATATACATATATTTATATCTATCTCAAATTCAAAACATTTGAATTTTCAAACAGCTTGTTTCTTTTCAAACAAATTTCCATCAAAACTTTTCCGAGGCAGCAATTCATCACTTAGAAACTCGAAAATGAACACTGGTGATGTTGCGACCATCATCAGAATTATTTCCCAGCCACTGAATGAGTCCAGTACTATATTTCTTTCAAAATTCATTTAGAAAAATATTTTCCAAACTCCCAGGATTTTAAATTCTGAATTCTGGTTGGAATTCAATTTCAATTCATCTCATTTGTATATCTGATTTCATATACAAATTTCATTGGTTATATATATATAACTATTTCAGTTTTATAATCTCATTTGATTATAATCCTAACAATCAACTTAACCATTTAAAAACAATATCGTGTCCAATCTTCTGTTCAAGTGTTTATAAACTCCTATCGACATCGTGGCGTCCCACGATTCGACCAAAATTTATAATCCACTCAACCGACTAGTCAACACAATATAAAACAGTTTTTATATCAAATAACAAATACGCTCTCTCGTATATATATACACTCAACTCATTCTAGGATACTACTGATCCTATCTCTAATGAGCACATTCCAACAAGCCTAGGTATTTGCTCAACCTAAGCTCTGATACCAAGTGTAATGACCCAGATTTCCATAACATCAGAGTTGACTATATACATCATACGTCCAACCCAAATATCACGAAAATACGGAACATTTTTTTTTAGAAGAAAGAAGTAGAAGAAGAACAGAAATAACAACACAGAATCTCACATCACAGCGGAACAAAATATAATATATCATATCTTTAAAAATACAAAATCTTAACTGTATAACATACACTTATCAGAGTACAACACTTACAACACAACGGAACCACTATAACTAGATAACGCTGAAGCCTCCTGCTCTAAGCTCCTTTAGATATATCTGAAAAATCCTGAACTACTTGACTGCCCGTACAAATTTAGGCACCCAAGAGTTTAGGTAGAACAAAACAAATAAACTTCGGGTCAGTCATGGGACTGGTATGAGTAAACAGTTTAAAACAGTTCAGAAAACTAAATGATATCTCATAAGACCACGCCGTATAACACGGAACGGGTTTTTTCCCTTATGAAAATCCAACACTTGATTTAACTTTATATCAAAACTCTTTTGATATTATAATAATGTCTAAATCAAGTAGATAACAATCTAGTGGAACGTTTGCATCTCACATTCCACATATGTAATATACAATCATAAACCGCAAGCACGTATTGGGTATTTGGTTTTCCAACTATGACAAGGTATGGAACCACCTTCCGCTGGTATATCTCTAGAGGAGAATACACCGAGTTCAACAAGAACATCTTGCAACTCAGCCACACATGACCGACCACTCATTTCGCTTGAATGTATCGAATGTATATCACCAACGGTTGGGATCAGCAACCGTTTCCCGAATGGGACAGCATCGACAATAGATTTTAGAAGTAAATGAAACTCTAGATCAGGTGATTATACACCCTAATAGGTGCGACCTACATAGCCATGCTGCTTGCCCGATTTCTGTCATTTACCGGTTGATGAGGCTAGAAGCTACGCTTTATCATCACACCAGATTCACTTCGAATGCCACATCGTCAAATCCATTAAATCACCGATTGACGTCCTCAACAGTACATTACGTGTTAGCTAAAAGAAGTTTCCTTCTCCGCTTCCACTCTTGGTACGGTTGAAGAAATCAATGTACGTGACATTTCTGGAAATACTCTGTCAGACATTCATCCATACAAGTCACCCAGGAACAGGATGAACTGAAGGCACTATTTCTATTAATAGAAAAAGTCCTTGCACTCTACTCCATCTTCGATTATCTTTATATAATCTGATTCGCACGCTACTGCCGATATGGAGTGGTTCTTCGGATAATAATCCAACCGGTCGCTCCATATTGACAACGATGGTCAAAACTCCGATAGTCTGTGATTTAACTATCGAATAAAAACAAGTGTTTCAATAGTCGATGATTTAACTATCGAAGAAAACAAGTGTTCATCCAAACATCCAACAAATCACTGAACCTTTAATTAATATTCCATTAATTAAATCTCTTCTCTATTTCTTATCAATATTTGTTAACCAAATATTTTCAATAACCATATTGGCCCGTTACGTTATTTGGAAAACATTTCCATATATCGCCTTCCTTTATTTTCTATACTAGGAAATATTCATTATTCTATTTCCCAGCTTACACTTATTTGGGTTAAAACGGATGTTGTGTAAAACATCATTACGACAATCCAAATACAGTATTTAATTAATTCTTATTCCACATTGATCTTCGAGCCTGAATCTTGCTACTTATCGGTATATCATGAAATCAACCAAATTGGGGTATAATTACCTCTCAGACCTTGACTGAATAACATTTAATGTCAAAACAGACAAGACTACTTACTCGAATAATCAATACCATACAACTGATTATTCACCTTTAAACACATATACATTTTCTCTTTCTATTCCTACGAGATTTTATTCTTATACTTCCCTTTTTAATTATACTATTCTATTTCTAAGTTCGTTTCCTTATCGACTTCTATATAATTTGATATGTTGATTTCTAACTATCAAATTATCTTAAAAATATTCTATCTCCTTAAATTCCCGGAAAAATTCATCATAACCTCCTTTGTACCGGGAGCATCGGGAAATTTCAAATAGCTTTCCCGGTCCTTCTCATCTCAAAAAGAAAAAGAAAAAGCCAAGCGACTAGCCGATACGGCGCATAAAATCTCATATATGAATTTAAATACGTACCTTTTTGTCGGGCATTCTATTTATTTCACTTCTATACTTTATTCCAAACCTGTCTCCTGTATGTCTATACCTGTCCAATCTATTTCAACTATACCAATCTTTTTAGCTAAATTTGTTAATTAAATCTGTTAATTAACTTCTTAAACTAATCCACTTCTATTTATCCAAATCTATTTATTATAGATCCCATTTGAATTTCTATATTCAAATTCCATTTGAAATACTATATTCAAATTCTATAGTTAAACTCCATTTGAATTCTATTATTCAAATTCTATAGTTTAAAGTCCATTTGAATTCTATATTCAAAGTCTATTATTAAAGTCCATTTGAATTCTATATCCAAAGTCTATTTAAATTCTCTGCATTATTTATAAACAACGTTTATAACTTCAACTCAAATCCCACCTTTCCATTTATAAACAACGTTTATAAATTCAATTCAAATCCCACCTTTCCATTTATAAACAACATTTATAAATTCAATTCAAATCCCATCTTTTCCTTTATAAACAAAGTTTATAAATTCGATTCAAATCCCATATTTTCTATTTATAAACAGAGTTTATAAATTCAATACTCGTTCATATATATTCAAAACAAGTTGATGTTTCTATACTTCATTTAAAATTCAAATTCTATTTATAAAAATAGAATTCCCCTTTTAAATTTCAAATACCCTTTTCGATATTTTTATAAATCGATATCCCAAGCCCCAGTGATATTTAAACAATCAAATCAACCAATTTTCAATCATTTGATTTTTAACACATCATATATAAATATATATGAAATCAACCAAACAACAAACAGATAATATATTTTTGAGGAATCCAGTTGGATTCCTCCAACCTGTTTTCCTGCATCCACAGACGTTAGTCAACATAGTAATACCCATCCTGCTTCGAGGCAGGATATCGCGGTATAGAAGGTCATCCACTAATCATAGCGTGGGGCGTATAGGGTAATCATCCGCTATGAAACTGCGGGCATCCGCTAATGAAACTGCGGGAATCCAACTAATCATCAACCCAATATATATATATATAATAGTCAACCAATCCTAGATAACTAATATATCTTTAACAGCAATAAATAAATATTTAAAGCATCCAAAAATCAACAAAACAACCAACAATTTATTTTAATGCTAAAATAAATTAAATGAGTGAGAATTTACTCACAGATATCTTATTTGTCGAATATTCGTTTAATTCCATATCATCTGAGCTTTTAATCTACTTGCATCGTCCATCTTGAACCTTGTTGTTGCACCACTCGACAAATCCATGAACAACCTCAACCATCATTGATCAACACTGCTGCAAATCGACCCTAACAAAACTGCCACTGTCTATTTTGGCAATTCATCGAACACTTTGAAAGCCATCCCCATTTCCATCAAACAACACTCACCACGGTCTCCCCTCATTCCATCACTACTCTGCCTTTCCTTTATGAACATCTACGGCTACAGGAGACTCAGCATCGAACTCCACTGTCGAACTTCTCCTGCTACATCGCACCATCAGAAAATGACATCGAGCTCCCTTTTCACCATTTCGTTGAACGCCAGACCACCACAGAAAAACCCTCGAATCCCATCGTCACCCTCGCTGAACCTTATATCCGTTGTTGGCGAACCCTAGGCTTAGTCGTTGTTCGAAGCTGAAACCCCCCAGACCTCTTCATCGCGAGTGTCTCGAGCTCTTGTGTCGCGACCTGTAATTGTCGCGTTCCTTAAACATGGATCAAAACCCCTCAAATCGTAACTATGAACGCTAAAACAAATTAAAAACTTGGAATCTGGCCTTCGATATGTGAATCTATTACTCCCTCTTCCAATCGCAAGTGCTCCCAATCCCATCGTCGTGCTTAAGAAAGCATCGCGAGGCCTTCAGTCGGTGATTTGTTTTGAGGAAACTAAAATGAAGGGTCGGCTTTGTATTGAAGAGGACTGATTTCGATTTTGATGGCCATTTTGATTTGAGCTGAAGCTTTTCGATTTGGGATTAAATCAAATGAATTAAAAGGGAGGAGCGGTTTTTATAAAGGAGAAAGAAAGGGGCGTGGTTGCTTTATTTCCTCTTGAAATCTCTGAAGCTTAAGGGAGCCACGGGTTTGGCTTTGGTCCACCAAATTTTGATGTTTTTATTTTAAATTTAATTAAATTAAAAACCGTATCCTTTGATTTAAAATACTCAAAATGCCAAACTCCTTTCTGAACCCAACAACTGGCATTTCTAGGGTTTACCCACCATTCCGGACACACTGGGATAGGTCACAAAGTCCGATTCGACCATCTGTTGAAGATATTAATTTAAATTGATATAATTTAAATTTCAAACCATTTAAATTCTGCGATAATAAATTAATATTTTTATCGTTATAAATTCAAATGAAATTTCCCATTAATTATTTGAACTATATTTAATTCAAATTAAATTTTGAATTCATCTAATTCCATTTTCGTATTCTGATAATTTAATATTTTCAATATTAAATTGAAATTGATTTTTAAATCGATAACTCCCTATAAAAATTGATTTATTTACTTAACTCAATATTTAAATCCATATTAAATATTTTAAAATTAACCCCTAAGAGTCCGGGTCATTACAAAGGCCATAACTTCTTCATACGGAGTCCAATTCATGCAAACTCGGACTCTATCTCAAGCAGAATTCTGAGACAAACGCAATGGCATAACCCGTTTCCCTTAATTCTCAAATTTGAAATTAAGTATTCTTAAATTCGTTAATTTTTAATATTTAAAATCATGGGGTGTTACATGTGTGATGTGTAATTTTACGTTTTTGCACGTTGATTACGTTATCCATTCTAATAAAACAATACTCATTCCTTGAAATTTAAAATATGTCAGCATTATTGTTTGGGTAAATTTATGGAAATTATAGCAAAAGATCTTTTATTGGAATTTAAATTCAGGCAAATTAGAGCGTAAGAAAATAGTTTTGTTATTAGTATAGACTAGGATATTAGTTAGTTAGATTTATAAAGTTTGGTTTAGGAAAACTTTTCAAGTCACGTCACATTTGAAGACAAAAGGACAAACTAAAGAGATAGTATTCTTGAAATGTGGTGTGACTTGAAAAAGTTTGCATATTGAATCTCTTATATGATAGGAGTAATATTTATCTTTTGGTAAGTATAGTACTTTTGATAGTTGGGACAACAAGGCTATGAGTTATTGTGGAAAGGAAAACCATCAACAAATTTCACTCAAACCAAAAATTTAGTAGACTTTGGGGAAAAATCTAATTTGGTTAGGCAACTTGTGGAGGTTAGAAAGTCTGCATTATATTTTGGGCGTTCCCAATATTAGTGAAATGCGAAATTTTATTAATTTTACACTTGATATGATACCTCCATACTATAGCAATTTTTGTAGGATTTCAAGAAATTTGGACAAAGACGGAACCTTGGTTTTCTCATGCCAGCACAGATATTATGGAGCACGAGATCACAAGACTCCGTAACATTTAGTTAGATTCGAGTACATAAAGGACAAAATTCGATGGAAGGCTTGAAAAAAATTTAAATTTTGCAGTATCTGTCACAAATCTTAGGATTTTATGGTTGCATTGTGGTTGCAAGATTGGATGGCAGGAATTGTCTGCAACACGATTGCACCAAGCACTCATATAAAAATTATATGCGTATTACTGTGTTTTTCATATATTTTGCATCATGTTTTACACTTTCACATTAGAACTGATCTCACTTTAGCAGATCTGTAGTAATCACATCGAATAATAGGTGTCTTATGGGTGTTATATAAATATCATGGATGTATAACATGTTTATTAGAGCGAATTGTGTTTTTCGCCCCTTCGAAAAGATTAGGGATGAAATCTCTTTTAAGGGCGGAGAATGTAACACCCCATAAAATATATTCTAAATAGATATAGATAATTAAATTAAATATAAAAAATGACAAAGGAATAAAATATTAATGGGTTGAAAAAGAAGTTAAAATGAAGATTAGAGAAGGGTTAAGATTGCTGAGCTTCACTTTTGATGCTTGAATTTGAAGTGCTCTTCTCTAACTAACAATTTTTGTTGGTTTTGCTTTCATGGTAGCTGTGTTGCTTGTTGTTTTTGTGTTTTGTTTTGTTTCTCCCCATGTTTGGAGTACCTTGTTCCTAGGTTGTCTCGTGCATGTGTTTGTATTTCTTTTTTTTCTACGATGCTTCAATAAAGTGGCATGGGTGCCCTTAACCCAGTCGGCCTTGCCAAAAAAATTATGTACACATAAGATTTGAATTTCAAACTAAATAAATATAAATATATAATGGTTGGCGTAATAGAATATTCTGTAAATATTTGAGTTTGTATGTGGATATATATACACACACACAAAAGAGGGTATAAGAATGAATAATAAACGAATGGAATTAATAGTAATTAATAAAAAAATGTGAAGGAAAACAAATCTCCCAACGTAAACCCCAGAAGGGGGACACCTCCGCTACAAGAAGGGGGCCGACTGGCCGGTCGACCGTCCTTCTGTGAAGGGGATCAACCACCCTCCTAGTTGAGGGTGCAAGGGAGGCACTGTTTTTAAAGTTTTTCTATTTTTTTTGCTTCATTGAACTATCCAGATTAAATCTAACTAATCCTATAGTCCACATACACGCCAACAACAATAAAAAGACCCCCTAGCCTTTCTCGAAAACCCTACTTCATCTTCCTTTATGCCTCCATTTCGTCTCTCTGTCATTTTCTTAATTCCAGAAACAAGTTGGGTTTCTTATCTTCTTCTAATCTATATTCTATTTCTTCTTATTTGAGTTCTTATATAGATTCTGGAATTAAGTACAATATATGTATGAGATTCAAAAACCTATCTTCAGAGAATTTGGAGTACACCGATTCGAAGGTTCAATGCAAATCGTTAGATTCTACACTGAATTTGTTATTCTTCTCTTCCTATTTCTATGAGTGGAAATTACATCAGTTTTCTATTTTTTATATGATGTTAGTGTTGATTTGGATTGTTATGCCTAAACAGATTTGGATCTACACAAAAACAAAACGTTAACTAATACTCCAAGTCTCTTATAATTTGCAGAAATAGTCAATCAATTATGCTTATTTGGTTCAAATTATTATGATAATAAAAATAAGCCTTTAGATGTTTTACAGTTATTGATAATGGTCTGATTCACTTTCTTGTAAATTTTGTAAATCTCATATGTATGTGTGCAGAGGCATAAGACTTAAATATTGTAAATCTAATATGTTTAAGCATTTATTTTTAAATAGATAGTTTGAACATATTATATATAAATCACTAAAGTCTTAAGTTTTTGTGTATATATGTTAATCTTATGAAAAGTGAAGCAGTACAAAAAAAGGACTTTACATATATAATTGAATTATCATGCCTTGTCTTTCTTTTGTTATACAAAATATTCATTTAAGCCTTGATTACAAGTTTTATGTAGATGTTTGTTTTTTGAGTGAAACGGTTGTGCAATGTGAAACTGCACAGCCGATTAGATAGCATAAATATTTAACATAGCCGATCTACAAGCAAGATCGGGAACCAAAATAAGTTCGGGATCAAGAGATGATCCTTAAAGTTTCCAATCATCATAACCGTACAGAAAGTTGATAGTATGTACATAGGAATGAAGTTAAACAACCACAAAAGTACGAACAAAGTTGATCAGCATAGGCCCCTTGCAATCCAATCCGTATTGGTGCTTCCTTGTGATTTAGCTTGATGTGCCACCGAGGGGAGAGAAAGTTTGAATGGAGATGAGTGCGTTGGACCTGACCAATCATGAAACATATATGTGATGTGTCGACAAATGTTAGTAAAATTACTTCTAGGTTTGTCGAAAACCACTGCGTTACGCTCTTTCGAAATATACCAACTGTAACTAATAATGAAAATATACATTAGATGATTAGGTGTGTTATACTTCCAGTAGACGTAATAGGAGGAGATCGTAAGATGAAGCCGAGAAGACGAGAGTTAGTTGCAACAAAAATAGGATAGGTGAAGTCACAATCGAGGAAAAGATGATGAATAGATTCGTTAAATAGAGAGCATAAAACGCAAGAGGGATCTGCGGGAATGTTGACGTTTCGAAGTCCGTCCTTTGTATTAATATGGAGTGAACAAGACACCATTGGAAGAATAGTAAGCGAGGATGGAGATGACATTTCCAAATTCTTGGACAGACGACCATGATTATTTAGGAAACCATAAAATTTATACATAGTGAAGCCCTTGACAGGTGATAAAGACCAGTAGAAATAGTCTAGAGAGTCAGAAACGTTCAGGGAGAGAAGTAGGCTTTGTGCATCCAGAAATTCAGATAGTGTATCAAGGTCAAAGCGTGAAGAAGGGCAAAAACAGGTTGGTCCCAAAGCTGAAGTTTGTTTGACGATTAGTTTGTTAAGAGAGGTAAGAGGGAAAATATTCGAGAAAGAGTGGGAAAGAGGAAGGTTATCATGCCAAATGTCAAGCTAGAAGAGGCAATTATTTCTATTGCCGATATTAACATGAAAAAGATGTTTAATGCGGAGTAGTGTTAAGAGTATGCCAAACCAGAATGGAGAAGAGTTAGAGAGGGAAATGAAGAGCAAGGTTAGGGTTTGAATGGTAATGAAGGGATAGTATCCAATATTTCCAAATGAATTTGCCTGGGATGAGAAGTCTCCAAAGCCATTTGGTTAAAAGCTCTATGTTGAAAGAGTTAAGGTTGATGATACTTAAACCACCCTAGTCACGGTGACGACAAACAATATATGTATATGTTGTTATTTCCCTGTTATTGACTATGACATGCATGTTGCCATATTGAGAAAAGTTAGGGAAATAAACTTGTAAACCTTATTTTGATGCTAGAATTGACATTTCAAACGAATTAGGATGTTCACTCACGTGCGCTCAATTTACATTTTATTTACTATTATTTATGCACCTAACTAACATATTATTAATGCATATTAAATTCTTATTAAATAGCATACTAAATGCATTAAAATTGGTCCCCATAGGAAATTTGTATGTGTGAGTTTAACAGCTTTTATTAGTATTAATGACACATAAACACGAGGTTATTCCCTACTTGCATTAAAAGCCTGCACGGAACTGACCGACATATCCAGCATCTATAAGTTAGTTGGGTTAATGTGAGAGGTCCAGGTGCCATGGAACATTATAATTATTATACAAAGGCGCAAGTTTATGCCCAACTTATCATAGCAGCCTTCCCGTAAATGCCCGACAAATCCAACATCTACAATTGGTTGGTTTAATATGAGATATCTTGTGTGTGTATACAGTTATATTGTGTGAAGAAGGTCTGCCTAGAGAAGGTTTTAAGTGGTTGACATTTCTAGTTTGGGAATTAAGTAGTTAGGCCTATGTCCACTCCTAAGGTTCACTCCTTGGTTTAGGACCCAGGTCATGTGACTCGCCTTATAAAGGTTTTAAGTGGTCACAAGGTCCGCTTTTCTCTTGAAAAGATATGTCATAAATTAAAATAATAAACAACATACGCTTGAGTGGGGTAGTTCTCTGAAAGTTGTCTACTTCCTCTCTAAGGGCTATGTAAGGGCGCACCTAAAGAAATGGGTAGCTTGAATTTCTTTTAAAGGGATGCCTATCTAAGGGAAGTATTAAGTGGCTAGGAGTTCACCCATAACACCAGTTAAAGAGAAACAAATGGATCTGCCGGAGGGTCTAAAATGACTATGAGGGTCTATCGAAACCGGAATTAAGAGGCTTCTCACTATTTCTTGTTCTACAAGAGAGATAATATTTAATAGTGTTGACGATTCTAAATGAGGTTTTAACCTAATACCACTTCCATTTCATTCAGATGATGGTTTACCTTTTCATAGAGTGGTCACATTTGTTAAACGGACTTACCTTTTGGGAGATATGGCTGAAATAAGGTTTGAAAAATGAAAAATAGCTTAATTGGGGTTAATTGGGTGATTAGCAGCTAGGCCCATAACCCATTTCAGGATTAGGGTTATGGGAGGGCTGAAAGGGTTTGGGAAAACATTTCATTTCTGTTTTCTAGCTGCCACTCACATCTCTTGAACTCTTGCAATGGCCTCCAACTCCCAAATCACCTTCCAATCACATATTAGCCAAATCTACATCTAATTTAGGCAGATTAGCATAGAAATCGAGATAGAGCTGTTGGAATACATTGGGATCCATGTCAAGTCAGTTAGAATTTCAAATCTGAAATTTATTTGTGGCTAAGTTGAGTAATTTTCACTTTTATTCACTAATTACGGCTAATTAGGGGTGATTAGTGATAATTAGCGAAATTATGCATCATAAAAATCTGGAAAATATGTAGAAATTCTTAAATATTATTTTATGCCTCTGGTGAAAATTTGGGTGAATTTGGGTTAAGTTTGCTAATCATATAGTAAAAACATGATTAAAGGGATTAGGGGAAAATCATGGGTTTTGGGTATGTTGATCGATATTAACATGTAAAGTTATTGTTTTGGTGTTTATGGATGATCTTATGTCTTATTAATACTGTTTGGTATGATTTGTGAGTGCATAAGAAAGTTAGAATGGTCGAAAATACCGTCGTATGGCGTAAATAGCTTGCGGGAATGTTGTAGGAAATAGTATAGGATCCCGTTCGTGAAGCACCTCCGCGACCCGACCCGGTGCTATAAGGAGGCACCACGAGCAGGACCCACGAACCGCTCGCGCTACGGCTCCATGAGCCACCCGCTCGTGCTCCATTCATTTCCACGAGTTGAGACAAAGACCATGAGCTGACCGCTTGGAGGTTGGACCACGAGCCGATCCCCACGAACTGGAGTTGGGGTCATGAACCGCGAACCGAACTAGAGCATCACGAGCCGGAGCCACTTCAAGGACCAATAGTCGCACTTCGAGGGTCACGAGCCAAACCAAGTAGATACCACGAGTCGTTTTGAAGGTCACGAACCGTGATGCTGACCAAAACCCGAGACACAAAGGTAGTCCAAATAGAAAGTTAGAACTCAGGATCCAGATGGGAACCAATGAGTTAATTTCATGAGTTGAGCTTTGCTGCGAGATGTGTTCAAAAGTGTTATGGATATCTATAGCTTTGGTTCACCATTGAGAGATGGATTAGTGGCTATGGATCAGCGTAATGGGGTCATTAAGACTCCCATGGGAAAAATGATCGTAGCAAAGGATTAGTGGCTATGGACCAGCGCAATGGGGTCATTAAGACTCCCAAGGGCAAGTGGTCATCACAAATGATTTGGTGATCAAAGTGGTGGATATCGTATGCTTTACGCACTGAGTAAGAGAAGTGAGGATGATTGTTATGTTTGATGTTTGCTATCACCATGACATGCACACTTCCGTTTTACACTTTATGTTAGTGTTACCTTAGAGTACTGTACATCTTGCTGTGCTAATTCTTTGGTTGTAGGTTCAGGTTTGATTATTTATACCTATTACTATTTTACTTTGCAGCTATCGCTCATACCAGACTTTTGTCTGACCCAGAGTTTTATGTATCTTCTTATTACTCTGGGTGCTCCTAAACAAGCATACTAGAGATACGTTAGGTGGTATGCATGGGTAGCTGTCCGGAGATGAGCAGGAGGTTTCCACGTACTATTTACATATATTCTCCCTGTGTTGTTGTTGGTCATTGCTTTGGGCATTAGTAGTGTACCTTTTCTATTTTATTTAATAGACAGTATTTTGAAGTTGTAATAATGGTTTGGATCATAAGCTGTACTTTAAATTCGGCTGCTATGATGGTTTAGTTTTCATCTTATACACTGTCTCGCCTGTTTTATGTCAAGCTTTGTTATTATTATATTTTATCCCATGCGATGTGAGATATACTACAGGTTCTTTGGTGATTCATAGTTTTCGTCCCGTGCTAGCCGGGCATTGGCACAACGCGTTACAAGGGAGATGTCGGCTGGTTCGGGGTGGGCCGTCATCCTTGTTATTAGAGCCTAGGTTGTGTAGTTAACCTAGTGGTAGATATTAGGGAGAGATAGTATACGTATATATGAGAGCGTGTATTTGTAATATTTTGATTTTCAAAAGATGTGTAAATAAATAAATATATATATATATAAACTATTGGTATATCTAATGATGAAGTCGCACTGCACTGGCACCACTATGGAGATGGTTAATCGTTTTCTCTTTATAGATTGAACGATGAGACGGTATACGAGGAGTACGGATTCAGGGGCCAATGATAGAAATGTCCATGATATGAGGGCAATGTTTACTACCTTCACGCGAGAGATGCTTAGGGATGTTGAAGGAGCAGTTCCTAATGTTGCTAATCGTGGTGGTGCAGCGGTGTAGACGCGTAGAGCCAATTTCGCTAAGCTTAACAAGGATTATACTAGCCTTGGTGGGAAGCCATTCCTCGGAACGGAATCGAGCGCATCTTCGAGGATTTGGGAATCGATGATGCAATGAAAAGAAAGTTAGCATCGCGTCAACTTCAAGGATGGAAATGAATTGGTGGAATGCCATTAAAGCGGCTACACCCGAGGATTAAGTTACTTGGAATCAATTTAAGACTTGCTTCAATGACAAGTTTATTCCAACTGCTCAGAAATCAGAATTGTTCCGGAAGTTTTTGGAACTTAAGCTAAATGGTAGGGCAGTCTCGGAATATATTGCAGAATTCAATACCTTATTGAAGTATGGATTATCTCTTATCGATATGCCAAGAAGAAGAACGAGAAGTTCATAACTGGCTTAGATGAGTACTTGGGCAAAAGGCTGATAAACCACATCGATGAGACCTTCGAGTCTATAGTGGGAAAGGCATTAAGGTCGGAGAGCCTTTACCCTAAGTCAAAGCCCGAGATTTCTATTACATCTGCAGAGGAGCCAAAGCCGCAGGAAAGCGGTGGATGGTCAGAAGAAGAATGAGAAAGATTTTGAGTGTTATAACTGTGGCAAGAAGGGACACTATGCCAAAGATTGTCGAGCAAAGCCAGTGGACAGGAAGTGCTTCAACTGCGGCCAAGTGGGACATCACAAGGATAAATGTCCACAAACTCCTAAAGAGAAGCAGATTGTGAAAGCATATTCTATCAATGCTATTCCTTCTTCGTCGAATAGCCCAACCGCGGTAGAGAAGAGAAAGGGTGTTGTCATTCAAGGTATGCTTTCCATTTATGATGTTCCTGTTCGAGTACTATTTGATACCAGGGCTTCTCATTCCTTCGTATCCAGTGACCTGGTAGATAGGTTGGGATTAGAAGCCGAGACAGTCAATAGACCTTTATTTGTGAAAAACCCGATCGGTGGTTCGACTAGTCTTGGTATGATTTGTCGTAATTTAGTCTTACCGAGTCATGGATGTATGTTTTGCTTGTGATTGCTTTGTTTTGGGCTTTATTGGTTTTGGCATTATTTTGGGAGTCGATTGACTCCAAAGGTATGGGGTGGTGGTAGACTATGAGGGGTCTTTGGTGACCATTAAAGCTGAAGATGGGCATAGGGTACTGTTTGGTTGCCTACCTAGTGATGGGATGGTGGCTAGTTTTATAAATTCCCTCGACATCCTGCATGATGAGTTGTCAGATGTGCCTACAACTGGCGAGTATTCGGACATCTTCGGGGAAGTGACCGGACTTCCACCACACCGAGAGATCGAGTTTCATACTGATTTAGTGAAAGATGCCAGCCGTATAGTGATGCTACTTCATCGTATGGTGCAAAGGGAGCAGCGAGAGCTCGAGGTGCAAGTAAGTGATATTTTGAAGAATGGATTTATCCAAAGAATTGTTTCCGAGTGGGGAGCATCAGTTGTATCTGCTACTAAGGCCGATGGTTTCCTTCGATTGTGCGTGGACTACCGTGAGTTGAATACGGTGACGCGGAAGAATAAGTATCCTCTTCTGTGGAAAGATGATTTGTTTGATCAGTTAAATGGACCAAAAGTATTCTTCCAGTTGAATCTCGCTATAGGATTTCATCAGCTTCAAGTAGCAGCTGGGAGTATTCCTTAATCGGCATTTCAGATGCCATCTGGATTATATGGGTGGTTGGCCATGCCATTCGGGTTGATCAATGCACCAGCATATTTTGTGGGTCTCATGAATAGGGTATTCAGGGGTCAATTAAGTACGTTTGTTCCTATGTTAGTAGACGATATCTTGGTTTACTCGAGGACAGAGGAAGAACACAAGGAATATTTGAGGATAGTGATGGAGATGTTGAGGAAACACCAATTGAAAGCAAAATTTACTAAGTGTCACTTCTGTAGGAGGGAAGTGAAGTTCATGGGCCATGTCATTTCAGAAAATTGTATTGTCTTGGACCATGCGAAGGTGGCTAGGTACAAGATTGGTCAACGCCCAAGAATGCAACAGACGAGAGAAGTTTATTGGGATTGGCTGGATATTATCGTAAATTTATTCAAGACTTCTCCAAGATAGCAGCACCATTAACTCAGTTGACCAAAAAGAATCAAGCTTTTGTTTGGGATGGAAGGTGCAAGGATGCATTTAAGGGTCTAAAGGAAAAGTTGATGTGTGCCCCAGTGTTAGTTATTTCTAAAGGGAACGAAGAGATGACGGTATACACTGATGCCTATGGTACCGGACTAGGTGATGTACTAATGCAAGTATGTAGGGTTGTGGCTTATGGTAGTCAGCAACTGAAACTGCATGAGAAAAGATATCTTGCCCATGATTTGGAATTGGCAGAGATCGTGTTCGCATTAAAGATGTGGTGACACTATCTCTTGGGAGAAAGATTTAAGTTGTTTACCGATCATAAGTCATTAAAGTATCTTTTATCTCAGAAGGATTTAAATCTTTGTCAGAAGAGATGGTTAGAGTTTTTGGCTTCAAATGATTTCAATATCACATATACACCTGGGAAAGGCAACGTGGTCGCCGATGCATTGAGTAGAAGACATGCCATTGTGGCGGATATGTTGCTGGAATAGAAGCAACTGGAGTATATCGCAGGATATGATTTTAGACCTAAGTGCGAGTTGGATCCAGAGATGTTAGCAAGTTTGACAATCAGACCGACTTTAATTGATCATATCGGCTCTAGCCAGAGGGATGATCCTAATCTATTGGAAATCATCTCCAAGGTAGAGATGGGTATAGACTGTAAGGAAATGAACAAGTATGGTCTCGATCGAGAAGGATGGCTTCGAAAGAATAAAAGGCTAGTTGTACCCAACGTTAATGGATTGAGAGATGAAGTGCTTAGAGAGTGCCATCACTCGAAATTGACTATACATCCCAGTGGTAACAAAATGTATCGAGACATGAAGTAGACTTACTACTGGGAAGGGATAAAGAGAGACGTTCGGAAATTTATATCCAAGTGCATGAATTGCCAGTTAGTTAAAGTGGAGCAAAAGAAGCCTTATGGTTTGTTCCAACCGCTAGAAATTCCCAAATGGAAATGGGAACAAGTCTTAATGGATTTTATATATGGTTTACCAAGGACTAGATCAGGTCATGATAGCATTTGGGTGATTGTGGATCGATTGACCAAAAGTGCATGGTTTATACTGGGCAAGTCGAATAGAACGACAGCTAAATTAATAGAACTGTATATGAAATGGATAGTAAGATTTCATGGAGTACCCAAAGGTATTGTAAGTGACCAACATCCGTTATTTACTAGTGGGTTTTGGAAGAGCTTACAAGAGGCTTTAGGGTCAGAATTACATCTCAGTACCGCGTACCATGCTCAAATCGACGGTCAAATAGAGAGGTTGAATCGTGCATTAGAGGATCTCTTGAGAGCTTGTATACTGGATTTTGGAGGGTCATGGTATGACCATTTGCATCTAATTGAGTTCGCATATAATAATAGTTATCAATCCATTATTGGTATGACTCCATTTGTAGCTTTGTATGAAAGATCGTGCAACTCACCATCATGTTAGTTGGAAACCGGTGAGAAGTTTATGCTTGGGCCAGATGTAATAAGAGAGACTTCAGACAAAATCAAGGTTATTCAACAGTGAATGAAGGCTGCCTAAGATAGGCAGAAAAGTTATGCTGATAAAAGGTGAAGAGATTTGAAAGTCTCCATTGGAGATTTGGTATTCGTCAAGAATTCTCCAATAAAGAATGTAATTCGATTTGGTAGGAGAGGTAAATTGGCACCAAGATTTGTTGGTCCATTTCCAGTCCTCGAACGAGTTGGGAATTTATCATATAAAGTTGGATTGCCTGACAAGATGGCGGGAGTTCACGACGTATTTCATGTTTCCCAGTTAAGAAAGTTCGTGGATAATTCTGATATGACTATTTCACCAGATTAGTTGGATGATATCGAGGTAGAATCCGAGCCAGTCGGGAGCCATAGGATGATTCGTATTATCAGACACGATACGAAACAACTTTGAAGAAAGACGATGGAACTAGTCAAGGTCCAGTGGGGGCGATAATGAGAATGAATGTACTTGGGAAACCGAGGAAAGCATAAGGAAGTCATATCCAGAACTCTTTGCCCGGTAAGTTTTTAATCGCGATATAGTTATTCCCTTGTTAGTAAACCACATGCTAGGATAGGTTTGTCGTGTTATTATGTATATTTGATTGTTTGTAAATGGCTGATACGCATGCGGGGGACCATTGTATGTTTCGATTAGGGAATTTCGTGGGCGAAATTTCTTAAGGGAGGGAGAGTGTAACGACCAGCATTCTACGCATCGGGGGATCGAAGAATATTTATTTCATTCACATACGAAGTCGTATGGTCGTGTAACTTTAGGAAAAGACTATTGAGGCCATTCCCCATGTTCTCGATTTTTGTCGAATTTCAAACAACCATTTTACCCTTGGCGAACCTTGTTTCGCCTATAACTTTGGATTGGTTAGGAATTTTGACTTGAAAACACTTCCATTGGATTCAAATGGTGATTTACCTTTCCGTAGAGTGGTCAGATTTGTCCAACGGACTTATCGTTTGGGTGATATGGCTGAAATAAGGTTTGGAAGATGAAAAACAGCTTAATCTGACTTAATTGGGTGATTAACAGCTAGGCTCATAACCCATTTCGGGATTAGGGTTAGGGGAGGGCTGAAAGGGTTTGGAAAAACATTTCATTTCAGTTTTCTAGCCGCCACTCACATCCCTTAAACCCTAGCAATGGCCTCCAACTCCAAAATCACCTTCTATTCACTTTATATTACATATTAGCCAAATCTACATCAAATTTAGGCGGATTAGCATAGAAATTGAGATACAGTGTGTCAAGTCAGTTAGAGTTTCAGATCTGAAATTTATTTGTGGCTTAGGTGATTGATTTGCACTTTTATTCACTAATTACGGCTAATTAGGGGTGACTAGTGATAATTAGCGAAATTATGCATCATAAAAATCTAGAAAATATGTAGAAATTCTTAAATATTATTTTATGCCTCTAGTGAAAATTTGGGTTAAGTTTGCTAATCATATAGTTAAAACATGATTAAAGGGATTAAGGGAAAATCATGGGTTTTGGGTATGTTGATCGATATTAACATGTTAGATTATTGTTTTGGTGTTTATGGATGATCTTATGTGTTATTACTACTGTTTGGTATGATTTGTGATTGCATAGGAAAGTTGGAATGGTAAAAAAACGCCGTCGTATGGCGCAAATAGCTTCTTGGAATGTTGTAGGAAATAGTACAGGATCCCGTTCATGAAGCATCTCCGTGACCCGACCGGTGCTGTAAGGAGGCACCATGAGAAGGACCCATGAACTGCTCGCGCTACAGCTCCACAAGCCACCCGCTCGTGCTCCATGCATCTCCGCGATTCGAGATGGAGACCATGAGCTGACCGCCTAGAGGTTGGACCACGAGCCGATCCCCACGAACCGGAGTGGGGGTCACGAACCGCGAACCGAACTAGAGCATCACGAGATGGAGCCACCTCAAGGACCACGAGCCGCACTACGAGGGTCACGAGCCGAACCAAGAAGATACCACAAGTCATTTTGAAGGTCACAAACCGAGATGATGACCAAAACCCGAGATGCAAAGGTAATCCAAATAGAAAGTTAGAACTCAGGATCCAGATGGGAACGAATGAGATAATTTCATGAGTTGGGCTTTGCTGCGGGACGTGTGCAAAGGGGTTGTCGATATCTATATCTTTGGTACACTACTGAGAGACAGATTAGTGGCTATGGATCAACGCAATGGGGTCATTGAGACTTCTAAGGGAAAAATGATCATAGCATAGTTGTGGATCAGTGCAATAGGACCATTAGGACTCCCGAGGGCAAAGTGATCGTAGCAAAGGGTTGGTGGCTATGGACCAGCGCAATGGGGTTATTAGGATTCCCAAGGGCAAATGGTCGTAGCAAAGGATTTGGTGATCAAAGTGGTGGATATCGTATGCTTTACGCACTAAGCGGGTGAAGTGAGGATGATTGCAATGTTTGATGTTTGCTATCACCATGACATGCACACCTCCATTTTAAACTTTATGTTAGTGTTACCTTAGTGTACTGTACATCTTGTTGTGCTAACTCTTTGGTTGCAGGTCCAGGTTCAGGTATGATTGTTTATACTTGTTACTGTTTTACTTTGCTGTTATCGCTCATACCAAACTTTTGTCTGACCTAGAGTTTTATGTATATTCTTATTACTCTGGGTGCTCCTAAACGAGCAGACTAGAGACAGGTTAGGCGGTATGCCGAGTAGCTATCCGGAGACGAGAAGGAGGCTTCCACATACTATTTACATATATTCTCCCTGTGTTGTTGCTGGTCACTACTTTGGCCAAGAGATAATATTTTGAAGTTGTAATAATGGTTTGGATCATATGTTGTATTTTAGATTCCGCAGCTATGATGGTTTAGTTTTCAGCTTATGCACTGTCTCACCTATTTTATGTCAAGCTATGTTATTATTATATTTTATCCCATGTGCTGTGAGATATACTACAGATTCTTTGGTGATTCATAGTTTCAAATCCTTTTCCTTTGACGATCGTCCCATGCTAGTCGGGAATTAGCTCAACACGTTTCAAGGGAAATGCCAGCTGGTTCGGGGCGGACCGTCACAAAATGCTTCTAACACCGGCAGCTTGAAGTCCAGTGGGTTATGTGAGTTTCTGACACCTAGAGTGAAGGGGCTGCGAGTAACGCAGTCCAAGCTGGCATGGGGTTCACCGCAGTGGGCGTTGCGTTGAATGACACCGACGACTTGACTTTCACTTCCCATGCCAAAAAATTGATTCAGATCCTGCAAATTGACGTTGGTGGCCCCAGCTTCATGCCCAATGTTAGCAAAAGCTCGAGCTCCAAGCAAAATATCTGGCTCGATCCTAGCTTGAGGTGTCTCGATGGAGGCAAATCCCAGGTTAGGAACTACAGGAGTTCCTGTGTCCAAAGCTATGCGCACTGGCACTTGAGTGGCATTTCCAATGCTTGATCCTGAGATCTGATTAACAATAGTTTGAGATGAACCTTGAATGGAATTGGGGGTGTTTCCATTGAACCTAGCGGATCCGATACATGTCTGTGGATTGGTGTCAACATGGGGTTATTCTTCAGAAATTTCCTCCAAGTCCCGAGCTAATCCTTGAGGAACACTAGCGCTCGTTCCGATAATGTTTTCATGGCCTGACTGCCTCGTAAATCCTTCGAGTTAGGAGAGAAGAGTGGTAATGATAGCCTCCTGGCAATAAAAATGTTGTTCCTACTGTTCTGAGCAAGCAGTAAAATCTTTGGTTAAATCCTTGACGACTCCGTCGATGTCACCTTGGGTGATGAAGTTTGAATGGGCGTCCGGTCGAGGAGAGTTATTGCTCCTCCTCTGCACCAGCTCCTTCTGAGCGAATTATTTGCTTCCAATTGACCATTGTGGGAAGAGTGTGAAGTTCGTTACTGAAGGAAGTTAACTTGAATTCCAAAATCTGAAGACCCAAGTGGAGAGTTAAGGTCAAGAGCTAAAGCTAAAAACTGAGGTCAACAGCTAACACTGAACCAGAAGCTGAAGCTATTAACCCCCTTCCTGGCATGCCAAAGTGTTGACGTGTGAAATTGCTGTTTTTTCGCACACGCCTTCCCCCGAGTGTATATTTAGTGGAAACAAAAAAAATCCAAATCCAAAGCAGTGAAATGCAGAGAGAACACATCTTTTTATAGCTGTTCGGCACTAAGGCCAACGTCCACTTCATAGTAATCATTCATCATATAAAAGCTGATTATAAGAGTTGTACAAGTTCGGACAATATTTGTGTATAAAACATTGCAATAGAATAACATAATATTTGTTAATTCTAATATTTAAGCAAAATGCCCTACTTCTTCTTCGTTGAGTGGAAAAAGTGTTAACATGGTCAACAATGTCCGAAAAGTAGCTTCAATGTCCAAGAAATTCAGAATAGTCCAAAAGCAGCGTAAATGTCCAAAGAAATGTCCAAAAGTTGAAGTTAAGCGTATGCAACATTTTAGAGGTCCATGCCATGTCCAATAGTCATGGGGTAGAAGGTGGCTTAATGATGCTTGAGAGCTCCAAAAAGTCCAAAACACCAAATGAGAAGCAACCTCTTTGAATGCCAAGATTGGGATACTTATAGGTGAGCTTTGGGTATGTCAGGCCAAATTTCGTATCCCTGAGGGATATGAAATTCGCAAATCACAGTTGAAAAACCAATGTTTTGCCAAAAAAATCATGAAAATTGGAAAATCTGGTGAAAACGCGTGTCTATTAGGCAATAACAGGTGATTGACATGGTAAAAATCCAAAAAAACATGATCTGGCACTTTCCTCGCAAGGTTTTGCCAAAAAAATATGAAAACTAGAAATTTGGTGAAACGCTTGTCGATCAAGAAAAAACATGTGATCAACACTGTAAAAATCCAGAAAAACCTAATCTTCCACTTTCCTGGCAAGGTTTTGCCAAAAAACATGAAAACTGGGAAATCTGGTGAAAATGCATGTCTATAAGACAAAAACAGGTGATCGACCCGATAAATATAAAAAAAACGTGATTTGTCGCTTGGTAAATTTTGAATCCCTAAAATCTAGTGAAAGCATGTGTCTGACAAGCAAAATTTGATGATCTGCATGTGTTTTCCATCGGGCCAAGGTGATCTGGCAAAATCGAAGAAATTTCGAATCCCTCTGATCTGGCACAAATTTAGTTCAAATTCCATGATGTGGACCTCGTGAAATTTCGAATCTCACCGAGCTGATCAACCCTTTTTTATGTGCAAGATTTCGTATCCCTTGATTTGGAAAATTTCGAGTCCTTTGTGGGACATGGGGAAAAGCATGCCCGTGCAGATGCATGACTGGGTTTTTCGAATCCCTAGAGAGATTCGAAATGAAGGGATACAAAATTTTCCCTTGCCAAGCCAATTTTCCAAACCAATTTTTCGTGTGAACTGGCAGAGTCGTGCATGTGAAAATGGGTGATCTAACTGTGTTGATCCACTTTTTTTAACATGCCAAATTAACCTAATGTGCCAAAGTGTCAGATTTACCCGATTTTCTAGAGTGATTAGCCAAGATTTTACAGGTGGTTTTTCGTGGTTTTTCCATGCCGATCAGGCAATTTTGATATGCCGAATTAGTTTTTGCCAATTTACCAGATGTTGATGTTATGAGTCGCGCAAGCTATTTTTCATGATCGTGTCATGCCACTCAGTTGTTTTTGAGTGCGCGACACTATTTTTTGCCAAATGGCTGATTTTGATGTCATGAGTGGCGCAAGCCATTTTTTGTGATCATGCTATACCTATTGGTTGTTTTTGAGTTTGCGATTGGCAAATTCCAATTTTACCAAATTCGATTGCACTGTGAGTCGCGCAAGCCGTTTTTTGTGATCGTGCCATGTTGATCAACTCTTTTTGAGTGCGCGACACTTATTTTTGGAAAATATCGATTTTAAGAAGTTTGATCTCTTCATGAGCCACGCAATCCATATTTCATGATCGTGCCATGATAATCACTTTTTTTGGGTGTGCGAGACGCGATTTTGTCGAAATCCACATATTTTTGAGTGATAAGTTTTTCCATGTGATCGGACCAACGCGCTCAAGCATTTTAAGCTGATCGGACTGAGTCGATTACATATTTTTACAACGTCAATTTTCCAAGTCCATCGATGATGATTTTACGAATCGACGTCATTTCCAATCCTTTTTAGGATACATTGCAACTTTGATCTAATCAGTTCATGTTTTTTGACGATGTTATTGATGCTTGAACGCATTGCTAACCAGAAACTCGACATGTGACAGCTTTTACCAAAAATCGTGATAATAGTTTTGTCCACTACACTTTGACAAACTACATTACTATCTATATTTTTTGTTATACTTTATCCACGCACTATGAGATATACGATAGCTCTTGCTTTGATTCTTTCTTTTAATGGCCGCGTATATCAGGTTGGCGCACTTTTAGAGCATTGTTCTCTTATTTTCTATGCAGGTCGTATAGAGAGATCTTCACATTTGGTATCAGAGCCAAGTTATCCGATTTGCCAAAATTAGCAGAGTATATGCGTAAGAGTGTCATATTTGTGATTTCGATTTATGCAGTATATAACAATACATAATAGTATGTACTTGAGCACCATTTCAGCTTTTTTTTGTTGGAATTGGTTATTCTTATTACAGTTTAATTATGAGTTAAACCACTTGAAATGCAGTTAGGAATAATTCACTACAAGAAAACCTACATTTAGTTACATTTATTAGTTGCGTTTGTGGTGCAAATGCATCTGATTGAAGATCCGTTTTTTAGTTTTATTCAGTTCCACCAATTTTTTTCTTTCCCTGCCTGATTCTAAAATCCTCACCACGTTTTTCCATCCGCTTCCCAAAGCATTGTTGTGTTATTTTCCCTTATTTAATATTTTTCTTTCTTTCCTATTATAACATTTTCTCCATCTCGCCATACTTCTCTCCTTTAACCTGCCCTCTTCACCTCATCCTTCCGCTCTTCCTTTAATCTGTTCCAGTTTACTTGGGATTTAACAAGCCGTAAATCAATAAATCGAAGTAATTGCAAAATCTCTAATTTAAGTAACTTATTTTGATTTCCATACTATGTCAAATGTTACTAAAAGAACTCTAGATACTATCTATTGTTGTTATCGTTTGAATTGACGAACATAATGAGGAAATTTCTTATTAATCACGGATTTTGCTTTTTTTTACAAGAGTCTAATAAAACTCATGACTTTCTCACAAAATTGAGTTCAGTGATAGATTATTAGCCTTAGAATTTGTAGCTTTTTCTTTCTTATCTACTTTGGCTTCTAGCAATTTCTCTTCCTCCTTCTTGGGTAATTTCTTACATTTTCGTTTGCTTTATCTTCTTAGAGCTTGGAAAATGTAGTATCAATTGATATTTTCATGAAATGCTTGCTAATCAATGTGATCGAATTGTATAATGACCAGTAATTTTCTTAGATGAAATGGGTTGGGATAAGGATTTTAGGATTGGTGATGTATCGATAATTCCCATGTTGTGACTATTGTTTTGGTTTAAGTCGAGAAACAATGAAGCGCTTAGAAATTTTAACAGTTTATTATGAATGCTTGATTCTATATTGTTTTAGGTATTGAAAAAATGTGTCAAATGTCTTATGTTATTTTTGCTTTAGATCTAAGTTCGAGGATAGTTTGTAACTGTCTGACTTAGAAATCATAATCATACTTTGATTCTATGAGGGTCCCACGGGTCCGACCAACCCCTTTCTCTATAAACGACTAGCAATATCAATGGAGCCTTTATAGTTGTATAAATACACGCAAAGATCATCTAGTATCCTCTTCCAAAGTTGCTGCTCAACGCCATTATATAAGAAAACTATTTAGCACAATAAAGTAGATAATGTTGTATGTTAGAAGCTTAATATCATATGGTTAATACAAGAATAACTCTAAAAGTTAGAAAATAAGTTCAGTGGAAGGATGGGGTTAAACTTCTCTTGACCTCTGAATTTCTATAACCTTTTGGAGCAAGACTAGTATAATAAAATTTTATGGGCTAGTAATTACTTATTTTATCTCCCTAGAAATTGGTTTAGAATGCTAATTCTAAGCCGTATAGATGAGATAAATATTCTGTCTGATAATATGACTTACTAAGAAATGGCTGTACACCAAAGTACATGAAATAACACATATCCAAAATAGTTACGATGCAAGTTTCTGATGACAAGGGCATTTTAGTCATGTACTTGATCTAATTAGCTAATGAATTTTCCTTTAAGGTAGAAGCTAAAAAAATTTATTTCTCATATTTTAACCTCCAAGGAACTTATTCTCCTTTTTTTGTTTTTTTTAAAACATAAAAAGGAGCCTATTCTCCTTATAATCGGTTCGAAACAAAATTAAGTTCTAGTAAGTTATTATTACCACTCAGGAGTTCCTTTACATGCTCCAACAGCTTGTCAGAATCTAGTTTAGTAGTAGTATACAAAATGGAAAACAAATATATATTCAGAAATATAAAAGAAGATAAAAAGGAGGATTAACTAAAGGTGTAAAATAACTATTGTTTTATAGGAATAACATCTTACTAAATTTATTCATGCAATTGAGCTTAGTGGCCATAATCCTTCTGTCTTGGTGAGAATAACTTCTTGCTGGGCTTTAGCTAAAGCAAGAGATTCTCTTCGCTTTTTGCTAACTGACTTGCAAACCGATAGTTCTATAGGTGATGGATGTGTTGTCAACTGTACCCCTCTTTAGATTGAAAGCGCCTTACGGTTGACAAAAGACAAGGGTAAGGTAAGAATATAACAATAATACATTTACCCTTTGTAATTAGGTAGAGGCTATTTTTTATGGGTCCAAACAAATCTATCTATAATTCATCGTAATGTGGTGCTATATATTGTAAACAACATGATGAGGTTGGTGTAATTTCCCAGAATTTTAGCGATTTAATAATTAATTATTTCAATATATTGGCATGATAATTTAAATAGTTTGAATTTAAATATATTTAATTTTAAAACTAGTATAAACAATGGAATAAGAAAATATTTCCGAAATAGTCGGAATTTGCAATATTGTGTAAATTGAATAATTCAATGGATATAATTCGGTTTAGAATCGAATTATAATAATGAGTTTATTAACAGTTGAATGTATTAATTTTAATATAATTATAAATGAGCCCATAATGCAGCGGTAGTTCGTAATATGGAGCTTTGAACTTCAAATGACTATACAGGATCCATTATTAGTTGGATTTCTTCGAAACAAGGAACGTTTGAAACTATTGAACTCTATCTTTCTAGCGGAAGTGAAAAATGAAGATTTCGCATTATAGATTGTGAGTTATACCTAAATCCAATTTTCAAATAGTCGCTATAGAATCATTTATTGAAAATAACGGTTTATTTAATATAACTAAATATTGGTTTCGATTTTGGACAAGCTCTTTGAGACATAGTTATAATTTAAATTTTTAGAATTTTACGTTAATTTTTAATTTGGAAATTAAGCAACTTTTTATTTGAAGTATTTTACACCATATATCTGCGTTTTTGGAATCTCACAATACAAGTTAACTTGTTTATATTATTATATTTTTGAGATCGTGGCACATTGCGTGACACGATGGTATTCTTATTTTTGTGCATAGTCGTCCATACGCGGATGGGGTTTTATATAATAGGATACTCTCACTGTCTAGATTTAAAACTTGGTCATGAAACAACCCCTCAAACACACGCCTTAGTTTAAAAAACTGTAACAGCTGTGATGTTCAAATATTTATAGGATCTTGTCAAAAATTTAATGAACGAGCACATAAAACTAGATTTTTACGCATGCTTTTTATTATTTATTACCTAACCTTTTGTTCGTTGCTGTAGCATGTCCTTTGGCCATTTTAAACAATTTTTGTAACTCAACTGGTTCTACAACACATGTAGCTAGCTGCAATGTAGATAAGCAACATATATACAATTTACAAATCAAAGTGCAAATAAAATGTACAAGAAACATCAATATTGAGCCAGCTATAGGAAATGAAATAAGCAAAAGACACATGTATTTTTGTATGTACATCAGTTAACACAATATCTTCAATTCCATCACGTGGGCAAATCAACACAACATCTTTTGCCAGCAATGTCGAAATTAAAGAATGGAGGCGTAGAGTTACGTTTAGCTTAATGACTAAGGCTTCAAGTGCAAGTAAATCCCTCATCTATAAATATATATAACCCAGTAGCTTTGTTCCATTCTTAGCGTGGACAAGAATCAATCCACGAGTAAAACACAAAACCATGACCTTGGAAAAAAATATTAAATCCATTCTTCAATGAAATTGAACGAGAATCATTTTGTTCGACTCCTCTTCCATTGAGCTTCACTCCCATGTCAGTTTCACAACGCTCAACGTATTTTTTCGAACTTGGAAACCTACAGTGCCATATAGGGTTGAGGAGTTGCTGTTGTAAAGGGTATTTTTGCTGAAGATCGAGGCAATATGTGGAGATTCGAAAGGGAACCCATTTTTTGCCAGTGGCAGTGTCGACTTCGATTGAGAAGGTGCCAGAGTGTTGGGTATTGTTGGTGAAGGAGTTTGTTTGAGGAACGATGGACAGGAAGGGGAAGGAACGGTGAGCATCGCACTGTAGCCTAGTTCTGTTCGAAACTTTTGGGAATGTATGATGTGTGAGCAGCTATGGATGTAGGGAAAACGACTGGAGCTTGCATTTTAAAAGTTGAGAAGATCTAGTGGTAGGGATTTTATAGGAGAGTTGCATGCATGAGGGCCTGGAAGCGATTCAGTGGAGACCTGTGAGATCCTCAGTTGGTGGTGTCAACGGTTGTTGCGTCAAGGGGTAGTTAGGAGAATACAAATGGTCAAAGTGGTGTGTTCTTGCGCAAGAAGAAATAGAGTTGCGCGTACTGTAGGGGAGGAAATTATACTATGTATGTTGGAGCTTACTTTGCAAACGGTGGGAAAGAATTTGGCTTGCGGTTTAAGGTAATTGAAATGGTGGTCTTGAGGAGTTCTATTTAACTGGAAGTGTATCGGAAGAAGTAGGATGGATGTGTTACTGGAAAATCAAAGGGAATGTAGTGGGCAAATTAAGTTGTAAAGCATGGTGATGGCCACATGGATATATTAGTGGTTTGTAGCGTGTTTGCATGAGGATGGCCGCGAGTATCAGAATAAGGGATGCAGTTAGTACCAGCGTATGAGGAAGAAAAAGAAGGAAAAGAAAATCAAAAGGGTAAGTTTTAGTACAGGAGCAAAAGGTTTTCGATGTGGGGAAGAGGCACTACGCGGTTCATGGATTTTAAATATGGGCTGAAGTATATAAATGGTGGGCAAAGCTAATTATTTCAAAAGCCCAAATAAAAGAAAAAAAATGTGTGAGTCCAATGTTGAGAGCATCGGTCGTGGCCGTATTCAGAGCAGAAATTTTGAACATTTTAATTGGAAAAGAAGAAACACTTTGGAGATGGTTGATGAAGAAATATGTGGGCCATTTAAAAAGGTCCGTTGGGATCATATGATCACAGGTTACATAATGGAACCAGTTTGGAGCAATTTGGAGCTCGTTTGAAATTAGGCAGAATAAAACGTCTGATCGGATCTACCGTCCTTTAATCGTATTTAATGATTAATCATCAAGGTGAGTAAACTCACTAACTCTATTCAGTTTTAAAATATTTGATTTATATTTTAATATTTAAAAATGATAACTGAATGTGTGTGATGATTGTTTGATTGAATGGCGTATAAATTGGTTGAAGTTATGACCATAGTTATTTGTAAATCGTTAGCAAAATGTTGATCATATTTAGGATATCTCATATGGATATGAAATTATTGTTATTTATGATGACTAACATCTATTGATGTAGGGAAACATGTTGGAAGGATCCAACTGGATTCCTCAACAATTATAATTGTTGTTTTTCATATATTACATTATATGAGGTGATAGATAGTCTGTGGTTAATTATTGTTTGTTATGATGTGAAATTACACCGACATGAAATAACTGGCATTTAAATATCGTGAAATATATTAGATAAGAATTTGAGTTTAAAAAGGAAAATCTATTATTTTTAAATAATAGAAGTTTAATCCTGATTGGGTTAGAATAAATAACTTGTTTTAATTATATAACAAGCAGTTTGATTTAAAAATGAAATTTATAATGGAATGAAATAATTATTGGGAAATTGGGGAAATATGAATTCAAACATAGACTTCTAAAAGAGACCATTGTTTGTTTGATGGATGTTGTTTTTCCTTTGATAGTTAAATCACTGACTATCAAAGATTTTATGACCATCGTTGTCAATACGGAGGGACCAGTTAGATTTACTATCCGAAAACCACTCCGTATAGGCACAAGCGCTGCGAATTAGATTATGCTGAAGATAATTGAAGAAGAAGTGAAATGCAAGGGTCGTTCTGTTCCGAAATATTGCTTCTGTTTGTCCCGTCCCAGGACAACTTGTATGGACGAATGTCTGATAGAGCATTCCTAACGGATCACATAAGATGATCTTTTCAAGATATTGTGTCTGGTGGTGGAGAAATTCGTTTCTCTTTGCTTTTTATACCCGTAATATTTTGGAAAGATAAACTAGTGATTTGACGAGTTTGACGATGTGACATTCAAAGTGTATGATGGCCAGATCATCTGAAAGATTGACGTAGCCTCTAGCTTTACAACCAGGAAATGAAAAAAATCGGGCAGGCAGCATGGCTAGTTGGGTCATACCCAAGCAGGGTGTATTGTCACCGATCTAGAGAATTTTCATATTTTTTTCTTCTTTCGATTCTGTATCTTACGGATTACGGTTGGACGGACGACAACCGTGGGTGACAATATATTCGCTACACTCAAGCTAAATGAGTGGGCGGTCATGTGTGGTCGGGTTGCAAGATGTACTTTTTGAACCCCAGTGTATCCCCTCTAGAGTACACTGGTCGGGAGGTGGTCCCATACCTTGTCATAGTTGGAATCCAATCTCCAATAAGCGCCCTACGGTTTTTGGTTTTATATTCTATATGTAGAGCGTGAGATGCAAGCGTTCTACTATTTAGTTATTTATTTGATTAGACATTATTATAATATCACTGGATTTTGATGTCAAAAATGTATTGGATTGTAATAAGGTAAAAATCGTCCATGTTTATTTGTGGGATGGTCTTACTATTATCATTTTATTTCAAAGGGTTTTCCAAAGTTAAACAATATGGTTGGAGTTTACTCACACCAGTCCCATGACTGACCCAGGGTTCATTTTATTTGTTTTTCCCTAAACTCTTGGGTGCCTAAATTTGTACGGACAGACAAGTGTTTCGGGATTTTGATACACTTGGAGGAGCTCGAAGCAGGAGGCTTCACTGTTAGTTATTTAGAGATTACTATGACGTATATGTGTTATACTCTGATATGGTATGTTATACAAATTCAGATTTTGTATTTCAAATTTATGTTATATATTATATTTTATTCGTTCCGCTGTGAGATTCGTGCTTACTCTGATTCTGTTCAGTAGTGTTCTTCTTCTTCTTCTATTCTAATATTTGTTTCTTTCTTTTTTCACCCTCTAACTTCTTTCTATTAATGACCCGGTATTTTCGATGCTTGAATAGTCAACATGGTATTTATGTTGATTTTCGGGGTCGAAAATCTCCTAGGTCGTTACAGTTGGACTATTTACTAATACAAGTAATGGTTAGTAAATAGGATTTGGATTGGATAATTCTTTTTTTCTTATTAAAAGTATGGAAGTTACATTGAAACATGATCCCAATCGAGATTTTCATATCTTAGCTGAGATCAGGTACAAATAGATTTGAATCAAGTTTAATGTATTTGCTTTGCACTAGCAACAAAATGAGATCTTTGTCGATATCTCTTGTGAGATGATCAAGATTGAAAAATGCCAAATTGTTTTTTCATGCCCTGTTAAGTGTTAACATTGAATTTTATGTGTCTTATTTCTCTCTTTTTCAATTTGATGGTTTGTTGGAGTTCGTTTATCTATTATGAGTCGTGTAAATTAATTTCTGATGTTGTTGTAGGGGCTTGGGGGTATATAGTTGAGGTTAGAAGACAAACCATTTGAACTGGAGCTTGTTACAGTCCGAGATACAGCAGGAACAATGATGGATGCTTGTTCATTTATTATCACAACTTCAAGTTTACAGTTGATACAAATGAGATACGACTACAGGTAACACTTAGTGTAATGTTATATTATTTTTAAAGAGAAAAAGTCCACAAACCGTGAAGCATCCTATAAAATCCAACTTGAGATTCTATTTTAAGATCAATTTTTTTTATTTCTTTACAAAAGAATGACCATAGATTCCAGTATGTGTGTGTGCCAAAATTAGCGGAACCAATGTAATGGCATTACGATAAGCTGACGGTGTTATTGTAACAACCCGGAAAATCAAAACCAATTTAAAAATTTATTTTAAGAAATTTTAAATAGAAAATGCGTTAGAATTTGAAAAAAAAGGGAAAGAAAAAAATATCCATTGCTTGATGATTACATTTTTAATGTAACTGAATCATTAAATAAAATTAATTGTTTGAAAATGTTTTTAAAATTTACATCTTTAATGTAAATGAATCAGTAAATAAGATTCATTGTTTGGAAATATTTTTACATTAAAAGTTACATCTTTATTGTAAATGGATCATTAAAAATGATCATTATTTGAAATGAAAATATGTTAACATAAAAATTTACATTTTTGTGGTATACATAAAATGATCATTGATTGAAAATGATGCGTAGGCTCTAAATGAAATAATTTCTAACAATATATATATATATATATATATATATATATGTGTGTGTGTGTGTGTGTGTGTGTGTGTGTGTGTGTGTGTGTGTAGATATGTATGTATATATGTCTTTGGCTATCCTCTTAGATATTTCCCTGTCAATTCAAAATATAACTTTTAGGGATTCAGAACATGGATTACATGTTTAAACCTTCGTAATTTATTTACTTTGAAATATGAATAGCTACATTTATTTCAGTGTCCTCCTCTCTTTATTGTGTCATTAATATTGCACCATGCATCTCCTTCCAAATTGACACATTCTTCTTATTTATCTTTCATAAATTAATTTATTACCCTTCATTCCATTAAATTCTTTCCTTCATTCTATTTTTCTCATTATGTTTCATTCCTTATTTTACTTAACCATGCATTCATTTATCTTTCCTCCTTTTGTTTTCCATTGTTATTATTTTTCCTTCACAAACAAACCTCCTATATATATATACATATATATCTCTTCTATTTATTCTCTCCAATCCATTGAATATGTTACTCAAATTATGATATTTAATGTTATGTGTTTTGAAATTTAAAAGGACACACAACTTTCTAACAATCAGCATCATATAATAAATCATGCATTCGTTCCTTCCCACTTATTCTCTCTCCCTTTATTATTTACTTTTGAAATTTGAATAAAAAGGATAAGTTTGGTCCCATCACGCGTAGTCAGCTAATTAAATTCCTTTGTAATCTACTATATATGAAGAGACATATTAGGGGAAATGAAAATAAAGAGATTAAACAACATTAAAATATATATAAACATCCAATAGGAAATTCCAAAAAAAACCCTATTTCCCCCAAACATAACACAGCCGCCACCAAGCCTATTCATGGCTGATATTGTTGCAATTTTCCATCATAATATCCCCCAATCCATGCCGAATTATTCGAAGGTTATAAAAACAAAATCAGAGAGCAAGGCTAGATCTTTCATCTCATACAATTGTGATCTATTCTCGATCACTTGAGTGGTGGAATTTCAGCTTCATAGGGCGGCACGACGGTGAACAAGGGTTGTGAGAGTTGGTTCGGTTATTCCAGGAATTGTTAAAGAAAAAGACGATAGTTAACAGTGGAATAAAAGGGTGATTAATATTTAATTATTTTATTAACTATGTAATTAAGTTACTAAATGTATGAAACCATGTAACTTTCTCAAAACAAAAACAGAATCGCATGAAACAACTTGCATTGGAATCACAAGATTGAGAGCTTCGCAATGGAAAAGACCAAAGCGTTCTAAAATTTTGAAGAATTCAAAACCCCCAATATGAGATTTCTGAATTTTAAAATAAAATTTGTTTATATTGATTGCGATGTGAACTTCATTTATGTGTTGACTAAAATTTGGATTAAATGTATGTGATTTCGATTAACGATTGGATTGAATTGTGTATACCAGAAAGATGTACATGTTTAATAAGAACATGTTTGGACAAATAAAATCCTATTTTTATTTTAAACATAATCAATAAGATTTGGGTAGACAATAAAAATCCTATTTTCATTGTACATATGAAAATAAATTGTTCATATGTGTTAAATTTTGTTTACACAATAAAAATCCTATTTTTATTGTATATGTGAATTAGGAAAACATTCATGCTAAATAAAAAAGTTATTTTGTTAGAAAATATTCATGTTAAAATATAAAAATAACATTTTGTTAGATAATGTTATGCCAAAATATAAAAATAACATTTTGTTAGATAGTGTTATGCCAAATAAAAGTAACATTATGTTCGATTAAAAATATCATTTTTGTTAGAAAACATTATATTAGATTAAAAATATCATTTTTGTTAGAAATTGTCATGTTAGGTAAAATTGTCATTTATTTATAATAATGTCATATTAGAGAAAATTGTCATTTATTTATAATAATGTCACGTTAGGTAGAATTGTCATTTATTTATGATAATGTCACGTTAGGTAGAATTGTCATTTATTTATGATAATGTCACGTTAGGTAGAATTGTCATTTATTTATGATAATGTCACGTTAGGTAGAATTGTCATTTATTTATGATAATGTCACGTTAGGTAAAATTGTCATTTATTTATGATAATGCCATGTTAGGTAAAATTGTCATTTATTTATAATAATGTCATGTTAGGTAAAATTGTCATTTATTTTTGATAATGTCATATTAGAGAAAATTGTCATTTATTTATAATAATGTCATGTTGATATAAAAATGTCATTTTATTTTAGGAATGTCATGCTAATATAAAAATGTCATTTTATTTTAGGAATGTCATGTTAATAAAAATGTCAATTATGTAGAATCATGTTTTATGATACAAAAATGTCAATTATGTAGAATCATGTTTTTATGATTATAAAAATGTCAGTTATTTAGAACCATGTTTTATGTTAATAAAAATTTCAATTATGTAGAATCATGTTTTATGATATAAAAATGTCAATTATGTAGAATCATGTTTTATGTTAATAAAAATGTCAATTATGTAGAATCATTTTTTATGTTAATAAAAATGTTAATTATGTAGAATCATGTTTTATGTTAATAAAAATGCCAATTATGTAGAATCATGTTTTATGTTAATAAAAATTTCAATTTTGTAGAATCATCTTTTATGTTAATAAAATGTCAATTATGTAGAATCATGTTTTATGATATAAAAATGTCAATTATGTTGCATCATGTTTTATGATATAAAAATGTCAATTATGTAGGATCATGTTTATGATATAAAAATGTCAATTATGTAAAATCATGTTTTATGTTAATAAAATGTCAATTATGTAGAATCATGTTTTATGATATAAAAATGTCAATTATGTAAAATCATGTTTTGTGATATAAAAATGTCAATCGTGTAGGATCATGTTTTATGATATAAAAATGTCAATATGTAGAATCATGCTTTTATAATATAAAAATGTCAATTATGTAGAATCATATTTTATGAAATAAAAAATGTCATTTATGTAGAATCGTGTTTTATGAAATAAAAAATGTTACTTAGTTAAACATATGTCTTGTTAGGTAAAAATTTCACCTTTATCATGTTAGAAAAGTGTAAAAATGATTACTTGTTAAAATATATGTTTCGTGAAATTAAATTATAAATACTTATTTATAATTTAAACAGTGAAAATTGTTCAATAGAAAATAATTCAAACCGAATTATAATTGGTTAAAATTATTAACCAATGATTGATTTATATAAACTGTTGTTGTTTGAAAACCCCACACGGGTATTGGGATGATATTAGACATACACTAGTCCCAATATTTAGTTATATGTCAATCAATGGATTGACAGTCTGTGATGAGCGTTATTTATTTATTTTAATGCTCATACAGTTATAAATTTCACTCTGGATGTGAATGGATTGTTCAATGATTATTTATCATTATTATTGTATACATGCGATGTATGAAATCCATATAACTCAAATTATGTGGTAATTGATTGAGTAGCATTCCGATTCAGAATATTTCAAAAATAAAGAATATTCAAAAAATAAAGAACCTTTCGAAATAAAGAATATTTCAAAATAGCGAATATTTTAAAATAATATTATGTGAAGAATAAAATTATGATTCTAATGTCCATTTTTGGATGGACACCAAAATATAAAAATATGAAGCCGGATTAAGTATAGAAACGCCATTTTCATCCCGAACGGGTTTATCGATCGATTTTATTCATTTTATAATGAATATCGAAAAGAAGTGATTTCAAAATTTAATATTTTGGAAATATTAATATTATAATCTGATAAAAATATAGAATATTTAATTTTGGTTTAAAATTGAAAATGAAGTTAAAATCGTTTTAAAACAAATTTATAAATGATTTATAAAATACGATTTAAAATAGAAATCGATGAAATATATATATTATATGTATATTTAATGGCCTTAACAAAATTATTAAAAGTATGTTAAAATTAGGTAATATCATAATAAATGATTTGGAAAGATTTTGGGATGAAAAACTCCAATTTTGTAAAGATAAAAATTTATTTTTATCAAAATGAACTAGTGATTAACTAGATTAAATCTTTAAATTAAGATTTAATGAAGGTTTCCAATTAATTAATATTTAACTAGAATAAAATAAAATAAAATAGATTTTTGGGTTTGTCGTGAATGATGTCTTAAATAAAACTATTCTTAAAACTTGTATGAAAAGAATAAATCTTTAATTAAGATTATTAGAGTTTCCAATTATATTTAGTAACTGGAATAAAGTGAAATGTGAATTGAGTTTATTGTGAACTGTGTTTTAAACGACATTTGTTCTTTAACCCAATTAACAGTGAAAGTAGAATTTAGAGGTTATAAATATTTTAATAAGATTTAAATGGAAATTTTCCAAAACAAAGTTTTCCAATTTAATATGTTAAATTGGAATTGAATGGAACTCGATTTAATAATAATCGAGATGAGCTTCTGTAAAAGAAGACTGTTACTATATATGGAATTTAAAAGGCTTTTCCGTTATTCCATTTATACTATTAGTCTGATACGGAAATTTATATCGATTATATATTGATTTGATTTCTGTGAAAATTCCATATTTAATGGAGGATGATTTTGGGTTTCGTGAACTGTGTTTTAAATGACATTGGTTCTTTTAACCCAGTTAAAGACAAGATTAATTTCTTAAAGTTGAATAATCATAAAGTAATGATTTTTGATATTGAAACGAAATTGGAGTTTTAATGAATCTTTAAAAAAAAGGAAGATTAAAGAATAAATTTAAAAGAATTTGTCTTTGATAAAATTAATGAAAACCTTTCCCTAATAATATGAATATTTTATTAAAAGAATATTTTGAATTGGAATGTGGTGCATGATGTGTTTTATAACACTTTATTTTTTATTATAAAATATGCAAGTTATTCAGAAAGATCGGGTTTAACCCATTCTGAATAATTACTACAACGATTAAAAATCAAAGATATTGAAGACGGTGATCGAAGATCGACGATCTTCACATCGAATGGATGACTACTAACCTGGACTAATTTGCTCCCAGGAAAGGGTTAAAGTGGTAGTTGTCCGGACGTACTTGTTGATCGGTCGGATATGCGAGAACCTCTCTTCCGTATTGGACATACAGGATGAGGAATAAGGTGTCTCTGGTTTCGTTTAGACCCAGAACGCACTTGTAAATTGATGTGTGTCTGACGTTGACTTTCATTCTATGTAAATTGATTTCTGTTTAATATATATTTGTTTGGTGGCAGAGAATTTATTCTCTTGCTTAACACCCTTCTCTAAGACGTACGAGCTCAGAGGTTATATATTGGTAGTCATCAATCGCATGGCATGGATTGTCATTGTGGCATGCCAAGATGCAAATGATCAAAGCTTTTGTTGAAAAGTAGGGCGTTGTGGTTGATGATCAAAGCACAACTCGTTTAGGCATAGATTTGTGTATAGCGTAACTTTGCGAGCCTCACACCTCAGTAAGAGTCAGAAACAGGATAAGGGACCCAAGGAGTGCATGCATTTCTTTCTAGCTAGGAGTGGTGCCAGGGTTTAAAAGCCCTGACATTTTTACTTATGTGGATGATGGATTATGAGGTACCTCAGATTTATTGGTCGATAGTGTCCAAATTATAGGTTCAATAGAATCGGAAAACGTGTGTTCGGGCATAACTAATCCACTAAAGTATTTATGGCCGGCCTTGGAGGATCCAAGGGCTCGCCAGCGTCCGAGTCTTTAGACATTGCTAGAGTATCTCGAATCGGTAAGGAGACCGTCCCTAGCCTTGACTTATGATGGAAATCCAATTTCCAATACGACATTCCGGTTTTGATTGTAAACCTATATACGGCGACATAGTATATGGTAGCTATGCCGTCCAAGATTGATACATTTACTTTGAAGTATTTTAAAACTGATTAGACACTAATAATAATATTAAATATTATTTTCTACGTATCAAGCATGTTTGATCATTATAAGGTAAAACTCTATCCACTGGTTTGCGTTGCATTGTGTGATGGGACTTGAGTCTTATAATGATTTCATTTTTCTAAAATGCATTGCGTTGTTTTGATAAAAAATATTTAATTTATGCACTGGCAATCCAATGGAATAAACCTATTCCACGTTAGCAGCGTGGTCCTCTGATTAGCCATATTGTTAGATAAGTTAGGAAAGATTTCTCATACCAGTCCCATGTCTGACCCGTAGTTTGTTTCACTTTGCAAACTCGGGTGCCCTCTTTTCACATGGGCAGTCGAGTAGCTTGTTTGCAGATATTCTTTATTGAGCAGGATTCTGGATTGAAGCTTAATGCTGTGTCCAGAGCATAGATAGTCTTCCGCTGTGATCAGTTTATATGTTCCGCTGCACTGTATTAAATCTATTGTAAATTTATCTTCCGTTGTATTATTTTCGATGTACTCTGATACATTCTGTACTTTGATGTAACATTATTATAATGTTTATAAAAGTATTCTGTTATTTGTTCTGATGTGTTGTATGCCCAGAGTTAGTGCATTTGAGGATTTCCCACTTTTGGATCAGACCTGTTTGGTTTATGGTCGATTCAAAGGGCAGGGATTTTCGAATCATTACAGTTGGTATCAGAGCTCTGGTTAGCTCAAATCTTTAGGGTACAACTCGTTAGAACTGAACAAAAGACTCGTCAGAGGTAGGATTAGAAATATCCTATAAATGAATACTTATTAGAGATAGGATCAGCAGTATCCTAGAATGAGAAAACTCATTAGAGATAGGGTTAGAAATGCACTAGAACGAGTTGAGAGTGACAAGTTTATAATTGACGTATTTGTGATTATATATAATCCGATCTTAGAAAATATGATTTTTGAATATATAAAAGTGATATATATTTGAAAAGTTAATTAACTAATAAAATTATTGAAACTTATAAAAGAATGAAAGTTGAGTTGGTTAATTAAACAATTTTCAGGTCCGTTCCTTTTCGAGGACGAAAAGATTTTAAGTGGGGGAGATTGCAACAATCCAGAAAATCAGAACCAATCTAAAAATTTATTTTAAGAAATACCAACACCATGTACTAAAGCCAAGTACACAAATATCCATCTTGAACAAAATTATTATCATAGTACATAAAAGAAAAACCATAATCCCACTCCAAATAGCCATAATGAAAAGAGATAAAGCTGAGCATTACTTTCAACACTTCCAAGCACTTCAAGAAGAAAGATATCTGAGTCAAGCTTCACTAATCCCACCCTGAGGGCCGGGGGGGGGAGAAAGAACAGAGGCGAAACAAAAAGGGTCAGACATAAAGTCTTGCGAGTCTAGTGACTTTAACAATATAACCAGTAAAGTAACAGGATAAGAACATAAACTGGATATAAGAGATGACTGTAACATAAGCAGATACGATAAGGTAAACAAGGTAAGCAAGATAGAACATCGACTGCGCTCCTAACCACTTTAAGATATGCTCTGCACCGTACCAACATACTAGTTACATACTAAAAGATGATCCCTCCCTACTAATCATAGTAATGGTAGCTTCGTATACTCCTAGCTGCTCTCGTAAGTGCCCACTTGCTCCTACCACCACTAGTTGTACCCACTACCGTCCCCATTCGATCGGCTCCCTAACTCGTAGATACCTGTGTTGGTCCCATAATAGGATGTATCACTCCCTAAAGTGGCAACCCCGATACTACTAAAATGCACAGCTTATGCCTACACGATGCAACAACATCTTACCCACCAGCCCGGACCCATATACGCACATGATTCCATTGGACTTGCACTGCCATTGCCAACTCTTTACTGACCTCTTACAATCATCCCCAGTAAGCGTGTCCCTGTCATCAACCTAGTTCGAGCTCATATAGATACTAAAATGGGTTACTGATTGAAAAGGTCTCCACACTTGAGAAAAGCTTCCCTCCTAAGCTTGGTCCCTACTAGGAATTCTCACTTAACCCCTCTTTATCCCCATGTCTAATCACATGTCTCATCTTGGGTAAGTGCTTTTATTATGTTTCACATGCTACCCATGTTACCCACTTAACCCTTTATTATTCCCATGTCTTACCACATGTCTTATCTTGGTTAAGTGTTCATTAATTCATTATAACCGTAATCTTGCATGATCTCCCACATTAATTACCGTTTTGCGGTTGCTGGATATGCCGGGCGGTTCCGGGCGGGCTTATACCGCAATCCGAATCTAACATCGTGCCTTTGCACTATTACACATCTAATTTCTGCCTTTGACCTCTCACATTAGATTACAGCTTGCGGTTGCTGGATATGCCGGGCGGTTCCGGGCAGGCTTATACCACAATCCGAATCTAACTTCGTGTCTTAGGCATTCATTTTCACTTTCTTGATTCAAGTCCCAATTTCAAATTTTGGATTATAATATATCTCCAATTACCCATAATTTTCAATCTAAATTGTGATTATAATTTTCATCCAAATAATGCTTATAATCTCATGTGTACAAGTTATACCCAATCATGCCCAAACCAATTTCCATAGGTATTAACAATTTATGCCAAATCTCATTTTATTACATATTTCCCAAACTTTTCCCAAATATTCCAAGGTTATTCGTACGTAAATCTCAATGCAATATGCTTAGGCTCGAAGTTAGCCCAATATCAAAAGGAAAATAGGAAATAAGAAGGGGAGATAATTAAAACATCAAAATTGGCATAAACATATAAATAGGCATGTGAAATGAATAACGACAAAATAGATCAGATAGGATTATGACAATAGCAATTGGGTACGATTCATCTTATTTACAGGCGTATACATTAGATCCAATTTACAATCCTATCACAATTACTTTTTAATTTAATTACATGTGAAAGTGACATAAAATCACAGCGATAGGATTCTTAGAAAAGATAATTAGGCTTTGTTGTTTGTAGTTCTAATCTTGAATAACCTCTTCTTTGACTTGAAGAAGAAAAGCTAAATTAATTTGAGATGGAGCAGCAGCATGGAGGTGCCATGGATTAGGGTTGAATGAGATTAGGGTTAGGTTTAGGTACCTATTTATAGGCGTATTAGGTGAATTAGGACCTTTAGATTAGATTACAAACCATCAAAACCACTCAGATTAAAAAGACACGTCATTAGGGAACTATTCTGTGACGACCCCAAAACCTCGTGGTACGGTTCTTAGGATAATCATTGGAATATAACACATTAATCATCATGAGCAGAGTACAGATAATAGCATAAACAAGGGAATAGAATAATTGACACAAATATGACAGCGGAATCATATATATCACCACATCAGAGAGCACAGTGTAGGATACAACTTACTGCATAATAGTACATAATCAGTCAACATCGCCAAAGGCGGAATCATACATAGAGAGTACATAAACTAAACATCAGTCTACATCACCAGAGGTGGAATCATAATACATATATAATAATGGAGGAAAAAGTCATAATCATCACGTTGTAGTCAAGCCTCGCCATGAGCCAAAAGTGCACCTCTATTGCGGTGCCACGCCAAAATATACCAGATACCTATAACCAGGTAGCCCGTGTGAAAATAAGGGCACCCGAGTTTGCAAGGTAAAACAAACTACGAGTCAGTCATGGGACTGGTATGAGATATCTACTTAACTTATTAAACAGCAATAATAAGGCAAATCAAAGGACCGAGCCACTTTCGCGGAACGGGTTTACTCCAATGAGTGCTAGTGCATGAAATAAAGTAAATGATTAAATCATCACAATGTTTTTTATAAAAATGAAGCCATTATAAGACTCAGGTCCCATCACACAATGCAACGCAAGCCGGAGGATAGAGTTTTACCTTATAATAGCCAAAAATGCTTCATACGTATAAAACAAAAGTATTTGATATTATTACTAGTGCATATATGTTTCAAAAGCAAATTCAATCATAAATATCAATCCTAAGCGGCATAAATGACCCATACCACTATGTCGCCATACTAGCAATACAATCACATCCGAAATTTCGTATTGGAAATTGGGTTCCATCATGAGACGAGGCAAGGGGCAAGCTCCTCTCCGTTCGAGACACTCTAGCAAATGCCTCAGGATCGCACACAGCGGTCCTTGGAATCGGCTGGGTCGGTCCTCTCTTACTTTTGATGAATGGCAATTCCTGAACACACGTTTCCCGGTCCTTACAGACCTATAATCGAGGTGCCTCGCATTCCAACGACCACATAGGTGAAAAGTAGATATAAATGTCAGGGCTGGTAGGTCACTGACACCACCATAGCTAGAAAGAAACGACGTGCTCTCCCAGCCGTCCGTCTCCCGTTTTTGACTCATACTGGGGTGTGAGGCTCGAGAATCCTGAAAGTGTGTGCGTGTACTTGTCAATTATAGTACACTCACAAGGATCGTGTAATATGGAAAACAATATTCGAGTACGAAGTAATAGATAATCACAGAACTGTATAATAGTAAATGCAGTAAAAAGGAAAAATCACACCAGGGCTTTTTATACTGGTTCGGAGCACCGTCCTACGTCCAGTCCCAGACCTCTCTCTGGATTTTTACTAATCAACAACCTTGCTTCACCCAGAGGAACAGGTTCACAACACACCACTTGATTTCACGGGCCACAAGCTTACCCACTTGATTTCACGGGCCACAAGCTTGCCCACCTGATTTGAACGGCTACAGGCTTACCGGAATTTCAATACAAAGTAGTTGATGATTGACTATATATTGTGTCTTCAATACACAGACTAGTCACTTGTAGTACACCCTTCCTATAATCTTATTCTTGAGTATATACTTTGAATGCGTAGATTTAAGGAAGTAAAATACTTGTTGAATTAATAGATATGAAATAATTTCAATGATTCAATAAGCAATTGAAATATTTGAGAGATTTTAGAATGCAAGAATATTTAGAAAGTAAGATCAGAATTTAGAGCAAGAATCGGTGATTTGAAAGTATGATTTTAAGTCTATTTATAGTGTAGAATAGTTTCATTCCTTCATGAAGAGTTTCTACAAAAGATTGCATCCGTTTCCATTGAAAATTGAAGAGAAAACTCTTGATGAATGGAAGCAACCCTTCATAAAAAAGCTTGCTGTTCGGAACCGGTCGACTGGTTGAAAATCACCGGTCGACTGGTTAAGTTTCTGGAAATTTAAAGAATCAAAAAAAATAGCCGTTATGTGCAAACACAGTAAAACCGGTCGACTGGTCCTTTTTTGGGCGGTCGACCGTTTTCTGGCTATGGACCGGAGAATCTCGGTCCATAGTCTATATCACTCTGCACTCTTTCCCGGTCGAACCTTGACCGTTTGGGCTTTTTCTATGACTTTTCAATTCCTCAAATATTCAGATTTCAGCAACGAAGTTTTGTGCATTCGTGTTATACTTTGAGGATAGATTTTAACATATTTCTAACACGATTCAAAGTAAAAAACCTTAGCTCTATGAAATGATCTTCATTGCACTTTTATATGTTGGCATCGATCAAAATCTTGTCTCAACATTCTTCCCCTTTTTGATTGATGACAACACCTTAGATTTTCTTTCTTTAAATATAATGCTCCCCCTGAATTTCTGCAACATTGTTAGTTCATAATGTAACTAATCTTATCTTTTGATTCCTGCATTAACAAATTTTAGCACACATATACTATTACCATGTTAAGCTCGTACCTTTAAATGATAGTATATGTAACATGAATGATATGAATAACTATAAAAGAGAATATTCTCCCCCTTTGTCATCGATTAAAAAGAATAAATACCATAATAAGCACAATAATCGAGAGTAGTAGAGAATACAACTAATTATAGCACCTTTGATAAGCTGAGTTTTCAAAGATATTTAGAGATACCGAATAACCTTCTCTTTGTTGTGGTGTACCTGCAAAATATACACATATATAATTTTGGTACCCACTTGCTTTGTTTGGGTCCATGGGTTAGTTGGAAGGTAACCATACCCAAGAGGGTTTAATGGAACCTTTAAAGATAAAATTTTCATTATTAACTACCGAATCAAAATAATCATCGATATATTTTTCTCGGTTTTTCCAACTTATAGGAACCCAAATACTTAAGTAATCTCTAGTGATATTCCTTTTTGTACTTCTATATTTATTATAAATACCGTTAGTCATAGAAGTATTCGAATTTCTATAATAATTGGGTCTTGGATGTGAATTAGTACTAGCAGTGATATTCTTATTGTACATAAAAGCATATCTAGTATTATTTCTATGATTGGTTTTATTATATCCTATACCACTTTTATCATGTAAAGGTCGAGATCTAGATAAAATCATGTTTAAATCATTTTGACCTTTATTAAATTTCGCGAACTTATTTGTACATTTGATTCCATAGTCGCGATTGATATTTTCAAAAGAAACTTTAATACCCTTATTTAATTCAGAATTCTTCCTTTTTAAAGTTCTATTCTCATTTTTGAGATAACTAGTTTGAGATTCTGAATTATATAAAGATGATTGTAATTTTTCTTTTGAGTCAGAAATTTCATTTTGCAAAATATTATTATTAACTTTTAAAGTCTCACATTATTTAGATAATTCCAAATTCTTTTCAGTTAGAGCTCCATTCTCTTTTTCAAGAGACGATATTAAAGAACTAGAATTATTTAAAGAATCTTCTAATGATTTATTTCTATTTTGCAAAAGATCGATTTCCTTTAAAAGAACATTGTTATTATCTTCTAGTCGCTCATTTTCTTTTTGAAGGGAGTCTTTTTCAGAAACAAGCTTTTCTAAGGTATTTTCAAAACATTTGGCTTGTTTTACCAAAAAATTGTTTTCTTCTTTTAATTTGGAATTTTCTTGCTCATAATTTTTAGCCTTGGCTACAATGATTACATTAAGTTTACTCAAACTTTAAAAATCTTTCAACAATTTTTCATGGTTTAACAAAAGATCTTTATATAAAGAATCTGTACATACCGATTGTGATCTGACTTTAGCCATGAGATATTTGTTTCCTTGCTCTCCTGATCCTGCTTTGTTGCTCTTCCATTTTCTCATTCCCTGACTAGATTTCTTTATTGCCATTTGTTCTAGGATGTTGTTACGATCTCTAGAACGCCAGGCTCTGATACCAATTGAAAGTGCGTGTACTTGTCAATTATAGTACACTCACAAGGATCGTGTAATATGGCAAACAATATTCGAGTACGAAGTAATAGATAATCACAGAACTGTATAATAGTAAATGCAGTAAAAAGGAAAAATCACACCAGGGCTTTTTATACTGGTTCGGAGCACCGTCCTATGTCCAGTCCCAGACCTCTCTCTGGATTTTTACAAATCAACAACCTCTCTTCACCCGGAGGAACAAGTTCACAACACACCACTTGATTTCACGGGCCACAAGCTTACCCACTTGATTTCACGGGCCACAAGCTTATCCACCTGATTTGAACGGCTACAGGCTTACCGGAATTTCAATACAAAGTAGTTGATGATTGACTATATATTGGGTCTTCAATACACAAACTAGTCACTTGTAGTACACCCTTCCTATAATCTTATCCTCGAGTATGTACTTTGAATGCGTAGATTTAAGGAAGTAGAATGCTTGTTGAATCAAAAGATATGAAATAATTTCAATGATTCAACAAGCAATTGAAATATTTGAGAGATTTTAGAATGCAAGAATATTTAGAAAGTAAGATCAGAATTTAGAGCAAGAATCGGTGATTTGAATGTATGATTTCAAGTCTATTTATAGTGTAGAATAGTTGCATTCCTTCTTGAAGAGTTTCTACAAAAGATTGCATAAGTTTCCATTGAAAATTGAAGAGAAAACTCTTGATGAATGGAAGCAACCCTTCATAAAAAAGCTTGTTGTTCGGAACCGGTCGACTGGTTGAAAATCACCGGTCGACTGGTTAAGTTTCTGGAAATTTAAAGAATCAAAAAAATAGCCGTTATGTGCAAACACAGTAAAACCGGTCGACTGGTCCTTTTTTGGGCGGTCGACCATTTCTGGCTATGGACCGAGGTCCATCACTCTGCACTCTTTCCCGGTCGAACCTGGACCGTTTGGGATTTTTCTGTGACTTTCAATTCCTCAAATATACAGATTTCAGCAACGAAGTTTTGTGCATTCGTGTTATACTTTGAGGATAGATTTTAACATATTTCTAACACGATTCAAAGTAAAAAACCTTAGCTCTATGAAATGATCTTCATTGCACCTTTATATGTTGGCATCGATCAAAATCTTGTCTCAACAAATCCACGCTACACACAAAGCTACGTCAGACAGACCATGCTTTGATTATTAACCACAAGACTTTGCTTTGCAACAGAAGCCTTGATCATATGCCACTTAGGCGTGCCACACAGGCAATTCACTCCATGCGACTGATTTCTATCGATATATAACCTCTGAGCTCGTACATCTCAGAGAAGGGCGTTAAGCTAGAGAATAAATTCTCCGCCGCCAAACAGATATATATTTAACAGAGATCAATCAGCACAGAACAAAATCCAATGTCAGACACACAGTCCATTTACAAGTTCGTTCTGGATTTGAACGAAACTGGAGGCACCAAATTCCTCGCTTATCCGCACAATCAACAATACGTCCGGACGACTACTACTTCAGCTCCTTCAAGGTAGCTACTCCAATCATGAGCACCAGTAGCGCCCATCCTTCCAATGTGAAGATCGTCGGTCTTCAACCGTCTTCAACTCTTCGACTTCTCACCATCGATCGATTATTTGAAATGAGAATGAACTCAGCCTTTTCAAATAATCCACGTATATTTTGATTTTTAAATCAATTTTTCACATGGTTAAATTATTCAACATTCACATTTCAGTTTCTTAGTATAATTTTCATTTTAAACACATTCAACCATCACATATCAAGCAAACACACAAAATTGGTTTATTTCCACTCTATATCGTCCATAGTATTTTATAACGATATATTGCCATTTTTATTTATTTAAAATAACCATATTTAATTAAACAACGTTCAGGTCGTGCCGAGGCACTGGCGCTGTTTTTCCCTAAATTTGTTTTACACATATCTGAAAATCTAACTGTTCGATCTTCACAAATTTTTATCATTAGGAAAATCATTTCAAAACGAGTCCAACGGTTTCAGTTTTGGGAAAATCCGACGGTCGGATCTCCCACACTAGTCGTTTAAAGTTACGATTTCAAATTACGAACTACAGCGTCGTTATCCGATTTAATTTAATTATATTTATATTTATATATAAATATAATCGATTCTGGCGCTGTTTTTCTTCAGATTTGAATTAAACATTCCAGACAATCCAACCGTTGGATCTTTACAAAGTTGGTGCCATTGGAAAGATATTTCCAAGGCGAACCCAACGGTTGCGGTTTCGAGAAAATACAATGGTCGGATTTCCCACACTAGTCATTTGAAATCACGGTTTCAAAACAAATGAACTGCACGGCCATGATTTGTTTTAATTTTATTTATATTTATATATTTATATAAATATAGTTCATTCGAAATTTCGTATATCGTTTTCACTCCAAATATTTCACTAACGCCTTTAAATTTTGGAAAATTTCGCCATAACCTCCTTTGTACGGGAGGGCTGGGAAAATTCCCAAATAGCCACACGGGCATCTCATCTCAAAAAGAAAAAGAAAAAGCCAAGCGGCTAGCCAATAGGCTCGTAAAATCATCACCCAAGTAAAACAGTAAACGTGTACCTATTTGTCGGGCACAAAATTTTATTCCTCTTCTCTAGCCTCTTTGCTATAACCTGTTCAATAAATATGCAAGTACAAATGTGCAATTCTCATCACTTATCATTTTCCATTCAACTTCATATTTGATTCCATTTAGTTTAAAGACACCATTCATTCTAATGTTGCATACATAAGCGAAAATCATATCATTAGCTAATTAATGAATATTTCAATTCATGCATATTTATTTGAACAAGTGGTTATTTTTAACCTTCATTTATAAAAATGATAATTTTGGTGAACTAAAATATATTTCAACACATGACTACTTTATTTAGTTCATATGCATGTTAAAAACAATATTCCTTTCACAAATATTTATTTCAACGCTCGCATATATTTTTAGCAAATCTCACATATGATAAAAGTGGTATTTTCATCATCTAAAAATATTTATTCAACACATGAATGTTTTTAACACTTCATAGTTTCAATAAAGATGTAATTTTTATGGTTTAATCTTTTATTCAACACATGAACCTTTCCAACACACACCTTCTCAACACATGAGCATTTCCACACATGGATATTTTATATAGTTTGTTCATATAAGAAAGATGAGATTTTTATTGTTGAAACTATTTATATATAAGGTGAATATTTTACATACTTCATATAAATTATAAAAATGTGATTTTTATTGTTTAAACACTTTATACATTCACACATGAATTTGATTTTCATACATCACTTATCAACACATGAGCATTTCCACACATGGATATAGTTTCAGCACATGAATTTAGCTTCAACACATGAAAATAATTTTAACATATGAAAATAATTCTAACACATGAATATTATTCAAAATTTCGGTAGCATAACGGCAGGGTAGTTAAAACCGGCACCGTCCCGAGTACGGCTCCTCGCTCTACCTTAAAACCTCACGGTTTTTGACAATAGGGATTTCATGCATCTAAATCACATGCAGGCGGCATGTTTTATTTTCATTTCCACAATTATTTCCAATTTATTTCAATCACCAATGGGTAATTTTAAACCACAACCAATCAATATCAACCACAAAAAATTATTCAACCATTCGTATTTTTCACACCAATTCACAACAATATATATCGTCCATGGTTTGTGGACGAGGGGAGTATATATATACATATATGTGTATATATATATGTATGTATATATATATGTATATATACATATTATTTCTATATTTCACTTGCATTTCAACACACATATCATTTTACTGTGCATGTATAATTCATACTTCGCTCATATAGCTTACACAATGCATGTACATGAGGTGTACAACACGTGTATAATTTATATTTCGCTTATATAATTTATACATGACATTTTCCATTCAATTTCATTTAATTTAGATTTCTCACATTGGTTTTCGGAGTGCTAAAAATCGTAGATGGCTTAGAAAAATCCGAGGTCTCTTCTGTGTGGTAGAGAGCCTCCTTGCGGTCACAATGTTTCCTGTTTCATCGAATTTCGTTAACACATCATAAAGATACGATTTTTAGAAGTTCAAATATAATAAAGGTCTCACCTTTCACGACTGTTCAAAACTAGGTTTTCAGTTTTCACGAAAATCGAGGCACGATACGACGATCGGAGGGTACAGCGTGGAAGAGGGAAGAGAGGGGAGTCGGTCGGTGGTGGTCTTGGCCGGATCGAATGCCTGTAGCAGCGGAGGCGACGCTGGGAAGGTCGAGACTTTGTGGGGCTCGTGCTCGACGATGCGGAGGAGGGAGAAGACGAGGGTGGGTCGGATTTGAAGAGGGGAGGCGGCGGCATCGATTGCAGGTGGTGGCGACGCTTGAAGGTGCCTGAGGCGGCGGCGATTGAGCTGGGAAATGAGGAAGTCGCATCACCGTCAATAACGAGGGTTTTTGACATTTTTTTTATTTTTTATTTTATGAATGGAGAATTCTAATTGACCGATGGTTTTATTATATTTTAAAATACTGTTTCTCCACACGGACACCAATTCAAACCCAACGACTGTCGCCCATAGCTAAATACCCCCATCCCGGACATACTGGGATATGTTTCGTAGGCCAATTCGACTATTACAGTCAGTTATTTTTCAAATTAAAGTATAAAACATTTTATATTCAATTTGAATGTACATTTCAATTTGCCAGGGCCACAAACTGATTCGAAAAATTCCAGAAAAATAAATCTAGCTATGTTTTGATGCTACGGTCCCAACAAAACTAGTTTCGTCGAATTCTGAGATCGTTTGAAAAATGGCCCTTTTTTGGTCGATCCAATTTAATAGAAATTGACCAAACACATTTTCTTTTGCCATGCTGAAATACTAGCTTCAAATATTATGAAATTTGAAACCTAGCAATAGTTTGACATCCCGGACCCAACAAAAGTGGTTTCGTCGAATTCCGAGGTCGTTTACAAAATGTCTATTTCTAAGGGCTATATATTTTATATAGCGACCTTTCTGAAAATTCATTTAGCCATAACTTTTGATTCCCGCTATGAAACTTCGATTTTTCAGATTCGTTAGAGAGATATTCATAAACAGATTTAAATATTTTTGGATTCACCAAAATCCGTTATATTTTGCACCCGGTGCAGTCAGTCAAAGTTTGAATTCAAATTTTCAAACTGCCACACTATTTCTAATTCATTATTTTATTGAAGTATTCTATTTCAATTGCTCAAATTCCCTTGAAATAACCAATTTAAAATTTTTAAATTGGCTCGTATTTTCCTGGTTGTAACAATCTCGCCCACTTAAAACTTTTCGTCCCCGAAAAGGAAACAACAGTAAAGTAGGAAACAAAATGTAAAGGCAAAGTATTATAAAGGTACCTTGCACCGAAGTTAGTCAGAGATGTCCACTCTGCATTTGGGGTAAGCTTGCTTAATGCTTTCCACAGTCTCTCAAGTACAGTCTCTAGGATCACTACTCCACTGCAATTTAACTAAATGAACCTTTTTGCTTCTTAGCTCTCTAGTTTCTTTGCCAACAATCTTTAATGGCTCTCTTCTGACTGCTAATTCTGGAGTAATTTCCAAGTGCTGTTTCGCTGCTTCTTCTACAACAAGATCCGGATCATGCACATGTCTTCTAAGTTGTGATACGTGAAATACATCATGCACTCCAGGCAACCAATCAGGTAACTGAACCCTATAAGCAAGAGTTCCAATTTGTTCAAGTATAGGAAAGGGACCAATAAATCTCGGTGCCAACTTCCCAGTTTTACCGAATCTGATTACTCCTCTCATCGGAGAGACCTTCAAATAAACATGGTCACCAACAGCAAATGTCAAATCTCTTCTTCTAGAATCTGCATAACTTTTCTGTCGTCTTTGTCCGGCTCTCAATCGCTTTTTGATGAAGTCGACTTTATCAGACGCTTCTCTAATCATATCGGGTCCTAACACAAGTCTGTTGCCAGGTTCTACCCAACATGCTGGAGATCTGCATGGTCTATTGTATAATGCTTCAAATGGCGACATCCCCAAACTTGCTTGATAGCTGTTGTTATATGAGAATTCTGCCAAATGTAAGTGATCTTCCCATGACCCACCAAAATCAATTATACAAGCCCGTAGTAAATCTTCCAGAATTCTTTTCACACGCTCAGTTTGGCCATCTGTCTGAATGTGATAAGCGGTGCTCATATTCAGTTTCGTTCCCAATTCTGTCTGGAATGCCTCCCAGAATTTGCTAGAAAATATTGGGTCTCTATCACTGACTATGCTGATGGGAATTCCATGCAGCTTAACGATTTCTCTGAAATATATCTGTGCTAGTCTTTGAGCGGTTCTATTGGATCTGACAGGTATGAAATGGGTAGTCTTCGTGAAGCGATCTACGATTACCCAAATACTGTCATTACCTTTCTTGGTTTGAGGCAGACCATCTATAAAATCCATGGAAATCTGTTCCCATTTCCAACCTGGGACTTCCAACAGTTGCAACAATCTAGCTAGCTTTTGTTGGTCGCTCTTGACCAATTGACAAGTAGGGCATCTGCTAACATATAAAGAAATGTCCCTCTTCATCGCCTTCCACCAAAAAGTGCGTTTGATATCATTGTACATCTTGCTCACACCGGGATGAATGCAAAGCTTTGATTTATGGCATTCATCTAGCACCTCTCTTTTGAGCTCAGGGATGTCGGGAACACATATTCTTCCATTTAATCTCAGAATTCCCTCACTTTCCACTTGGAAACTGGAGCCTTCGCCCCTTTGAATCCTTTTAATCATCTCTTTAACAAAATTGTCATTTTTCTGTAGAACAGAGATCTTGTCACTCAATGAAGACGTAACGATAAAGCTGGCGATGATTTCAGTCTTTCCACTGAGCGCATCAGCTACTACGTTAGCCTTTCCCGGCATATACAGAATATCCAGATCATATGCGGCAAGAAATTCTAGCCAACGCTGCTGTCTTAAGTTCAGATCTTTCTGTGTGAAAAAATATTTTAATGATTGATGGTCAGTAAATAGTTCAAATTTCTCACCTAGCAAGTAATGCCTCCAGATTTTTAAAGCAAAAACGATAGCTAACAACTCAAGATCATGAGTTAAATAATTCTTCTCGTGCGGTTTTAGCTGGCGGCTTGCATAAGCGACTACTTGGCCTCTTTGCATTAACACTGCACCAAGACCTCTAATAGAAGCATCTGTCCAAATCGTCAAATTCTGATTTCCATCGATAACGGTTAACACTGGAGTAGTTGTCAATTTCGATTTCAATTCCTGGAAAGCTTCTTCACAGTCGGAAGTCCACTTAAATTTCTCATGCTTCTTTGTAAGCTTCGTTAATGGACCAGATATCTTCGAAAAATCCTTAACAAACTTTCGATAATAACTAGCCAACCCCATAAAACTTCTGACCTCTGTGGGTGTAGTAGGCTGTTTCCAGTCTTGAATTGCTGTTATTTTGCTCGAATCGACAGAAATCCCTTCCTTTGACACGACATGGCCAAGAAACTTCACTTCTTCTTGCCAGAGGACACATTTTGATAATTTGGCTTTGAAGACGTTCTTTCTTAGAATCTCCAATACTTGTTCTAAGTGTTTTTCATGCTCAGGTTTTGATTTGGAGTAGATTAAAATATCATCGATGAATACGAGGACAAATTTATTTAGAACTCCCCTGAACACTCTATTCATTAGATCGACAAAGTATGCTGGAGCATTGCATAGGCCGAACGACATTACTAACCATTCATAAAATATGTCTGGACCTCTGAAAGCTGTCAAAGGAACACACTCCTCTGCAATTCTCAATTGATGAAAACCCGTAGCTAGGTCCATTCGGGAAAATACTCTCGCCCTATTTAATTGATCTAGCAGATCATCGATGCGGGGTAATGAGTATTTGTTTTTGAGCGTCTGTTTGTTGAGGTCTCGGTAATCAACACACAATCGAAGAGTACTGTCTGACTTTGGGACAAACACTACAGCTGCACCCCAACTAAAAAAGCTAGGTCTGATCAGACCCTTCCATAGCAGTTGATGAGTCTGATCGCCTAATTCTTCCTTTTCCTTTGGAGTCATTCTGCGAATTAGATGTACTACTGGTCTTGCATTGGGAATTAAATCAATCCTGAATTCTATTTCTCTTTGCGGAGGTAAGTTTTCGACTTCTTCAAACACATCCGCATAGTTTCTAACAACAAGTATCTTTTCTAAGGAAGTGGGGATAACTTCTAACACAGACCAAAATTCCTTCCTATCTGGATTTGAACCATGAAATGGCACAGTAATATACCCAATCTTCGTCCGAATTTTCACTATCCTTTCCGCACACTTCACTTCAGCTTCATATTCCGTTAACCAATCTAGCCTGAGAATGATATCAAACTCAGGAAAATCCATAACGATTAGATCAAAAGGAAACCGGTATCGAGAAAAAGAAGTAGGTACTTTACAATATGAACTGAGAATGAGAGATCCTCCTATCGGATTATGAACTTTAACCGATTCTTTCAGCTTTCTTTGTTTTAACTTTAATTTGTGAACTGTGTTACTAGCAATAAAAATACATGATGCACCCGTGTCAAATAATAAAGAAACAGGAATATTTTTAATTGTAAGGGTACCTCCCAAAACATCGTGTTTACCTGCTCCATCGGAAGCAGTTGGCGGGTTCGTCCCGTCATACACGTGAGCTACTGCAGCCTTCTTAAGCAAAGGACAGTCTTTGACAAGATGATCTGTCTTGCGGCAGTTAAAGCAGGAGCAAGGGTTCTGGGAGCCTTGGCTTGAACCTTGAGAATTTGTCTTCTACCGTTTCGAGGCTGTGCAAACATTTGAGTAGTGCCCCACCTTGCCACAATTGTAGCAGCTTCCTTTTGGTGGCCTGCTAGTCTGCGGTTTCGAGGATGCCGCTGGCTTGACTCCGCTTGATTCACACCGGGTTTGCGTTTTTTCCAGGCTTGGATTTTAGCACGATCCTGATCCAGGTGCCTTTGATCCAGGTCTTCGTAGTTGCACGCCATCTCCACCAATTCATTAAACCCCAGCTTGATGTGGGCCATTGCCATGTCTTGGTACTGTCGCTTCAACCCGAGGATGAACCTCTTGTTCTTGGACTTTGCGGTGGCGACGAGCTCTGGAGCATAGCGGGGTAATTGTGTAAACTTATTCAGATAATCTTGCACCAAGAGATCCCCCTGCTAGAGGTTTGCAAATTCGTCGTGCATGCGCTCAAGGGCATGCTCTGGGGCAAACTTCTCTTTGAATAATTCTTTGAATCCGTCCCAGGTCCTACCAGCATTTCTGTTCCCGGCGGTGAGAGCTTCCCACTATAGTTCGGCTTCTTCTTGTAGGATCCAAGCGCCCATGAAAGCTTTATCTTGATCACCCAGCCTTAGGCCTTCCAGTATCATCTCGCATGTTTTCAACCATGCAAGGGCCTCTATTACAGTGCCTGTTCCAGAGAAGGTTTTGCCTCCCAAGTTCTTTTACCTCTTAGCCACGCGGTCCAGCTCGAATTGTTGAGTGGCCGGGAGTTGTATCAAGGGTCCTTCTTCAACTGAGTCTTCTCCTCGTCCTCTGCCATGGCCAGCTCGGCCTCCTCTACCAGCGGCTGCTCAGGTAGCCATTGTTCAAGTTCTGTACAAGCAAGAAATGGTCAGCCTTCAGAAATGATAATTTTATTGTATGGTTAAGCAGAAAACTTAAGGAAACATAACGATGGACTGATCAAATTGTTTTTTCTATTCCGCTTAGCTCATTCCTCTAATGAATTACTCGCCTTAGAATACTACTAATTTTATTCTGACGAAGTGTTTAATGTGTTAGATTCCAGAACTAAGGTTAACCAAAGCTCTGATACCAGCTGTGACGACCCCAAAACCCCGTGGTACGGTGCTTAGGATAATCATTGGAATATAACACATTAATCATCATGATCAGAGTATAGATAATAGCATAAACAAGGGAATAGAATAATTGACACAAATATGACAGTGGAATCATATATATCACCACATCAGAGAGCACAGTGCAGGATACAACTTAGTGCATAATAGTACATAATCAGTCAACATCGCCAGAGGCAGAATCATACATAGAGAGTACATAAAATAAACATCAGTCTACATCGCCAGAGGCGGAATCATAATACATATACAGTAATGGCGGAAAAGGTCATAATCCTCACGATGTAGTCAAGCCTCGCCATGAGCCAAAAGTGCACCTGTGCCCTGCTAAAATATACCAGATACTTGTAACTAGGCTGCCCGTGTGAAAATAAGGGCACCCGAGTTTGCAAGGTGAAACAAACTACAAATCAGTCATGGGACTAGTATGAGAAATCTACTTAACTTATTAAACAGCAATAATAAGGCAAATCAAAGGACCACGCCACTTTCGCGGAACGGGTTTACTCCAATGAGTGCTAGTGCATGAAATAAAGTAAATGATTAAATCATCGCAATGCTTTTTATAAAAATGAAGCCATTATAAGACTCAGGTCCTATCACACAATGCAACGCAAGCCGGAGGATAGAGTTTTACCTTATAATGGCCAAAAATGCTTCATACGTATAAAACAAAAGTATTTGATATTATTACTAGTGCATATATGTTTCAAAAGCAAATTCAATCATAAATATCAATCCTAGGCGGCATAAATGACCCATACCACTATGTCGCCATACTAGTAATACAATCACATCCGAAATTTCGTATTGGAAATTGGGTTCCATCATGAGTCGAGGCAAGGGGCAAGCTCCTCTCCGTTTGAGACACTCTAGCAAATGCCTCAGGATCGCACACAGCGGTCCTTGGAATCGGCTGGGCCGGTCCTCTCTTACTTTTGAGGATTGGCAATTCCTGAACACACGTTTCCCGGTCCTTACAGACCTATAATCGAGGCGCCTCGCATTCCAACGACCACACAGGTGAAAAGTAGATATAAATGTCAGGGCGGGTAGGTCACTGACACCACCATAGCTAGAAGGAAACGTCGTGCTCTCCCATCGGACCGTCTCCCGTTTTTGACTCATACAGGGGTGTGAGGCTCGAGAATCCACGATACACGCAAAGCTACGTCACACAGACCATGCTTTGATCATCAACCACAAGACTTTGCTTTGCAACAGAAGCCTTGATCATATGCCACTTAGGCGTGCCACACAGGCAATTCACTCCATGCGACTGATTTCTATCGATATATAACCTCTGAGCTCGTACGCCTCAGAGAAGGGCGTTAAGTAAGAGAATAAATTCCCCACCGCCAAACAGATATATATTTAACAGAGATCAATCAGCACAGAACAAAATCCAATGTCAGACACACAGTCCATTTACAAGTTTGTTCTGGGTTTGAACGAAATCGGAGGCACCAAATTCCTCGCTTATCAGCACAATCAACAATACGTCCGGACGGCTACTACTTCAGCTCCTTCAAGGTAGCTACTCCAATCATGAGCATCAGTAGCGCCCATCCTTCCAATGTAAAGATCGTCGGTCTTCAACCGTCTTCAACTCTTCGACTTCTCACCGTCGATCAATTATTTGAAATGAGAACGAACTCGGTCTTTTCAAATAATCCATGTATATTTAGATTTTCAAATCAAATTTTCACATGGTTAAATTATTCAACATTCACATTTCAGTTTCTTAGTATAATTTTCATGTTAAACACATTCAACCATCACATATCAAGCAAACACACAAAATTGGTTTATTTCCACTCTATATCGTCCATAGTATTTTATAACGATATATTGCTATTTTTATTTATTTAAAATGGCCATATTTAATTCAACGACGTTCAGGTCGTGCCGAGGCACTGACGCTGTTTTTCCCTAAATTTGTTTTACACATATCTGAAAATCTAACCGTTGGATCTTCACAAATTTTATATCATTAGGAAGATCATTTCAAAACGAGTCCAACGGTTTCAATTTTGGGAAAATCCGACGGTCAGATCTCTCACACTAGCCGTTTGAAGTTATGATTTCAAATTACGAACTGCAGCGTCATTATTCGATTTAATTTAATTATATTTATATTTATATATAAATATAATCGATTCTGGCGTTGTTTTTCTTCAGATTTGAATTAAACATTCCAGACAATCCAACCGTCGGATCTTTACAAAGTTGGTGCCGTTGGAAAGATATTTCCAAGGCGAACCCAACGGTTGCGGTTTCGGGAAAATCCAATGGTCGGATTTCCCGCACTAGTCGTTTGAAATCAAGGTTTCAAAACATGAACTGCACGGTCACGATTTGTTTTAATTTTATTTATATTTATATATTTATATAAATATAGTTCTTTCAAAATTTCCTATATCGTTTTCACTCCAAATATTTCATTAACGCCTTTAAATTTTGGAAAATTTCGCCATAACCTCCTTTGTACTTGAGGGCTAGGAAAATTCCCAAATAGCCACGCGGGCGTCTCATCTCAAAAAGAAAAAGAAAAGCCAAGCGGCTAGCCAATAGGCTCATAAAATCATCACCCAAGCAAAACAGTAAACGTGTACCTATTTGTCGGGCACAAAATTTTATTCCTCTTCTCTAGCCTCTTTGCTATAACCTGTTCAATAAATATGCATATACATATGTGCAATTCTCATCACTTATCATTTTCCATTCAACTTCATATTTGATTCCATTTGGTTTAAAGACACCATTCATTCTAATGTTGCATACATAAGCGAAAATCATATCATTAGCTAATTAATGAATATTTCAACTCATGCATATTTATTTGTTTAAGTGGTTATTTTTAACCTTCATTTCAAAAAATGATAATTTTGGTGAACTAAAATATATTTCAACACATGACTACTTTATTTAGTTCATATGCATGTTAAAAATAATATTCCTTTCACAAATATTCATTTCAACGCTCGCATATATTTTTAGCAAATCACATATATGATAAAAGTGGTATTTTCATCATCTAAAGTATTTATTCAACACATGAATGTTTTTAACACTTCATAGTTTCAATAAAGATGTTATTTTTATTGTTCAATCTTTTATTCAACACATGAACCTTTCCAACACACACCTTCTCAACACATGAGCATTTCCACACATGGATATTTTATATAGTTTGTTCATATAAGAAAGATGAAATTTTTATTGTTGAAACTATTTATATATAAGGCGAATATTTTACATACTTCATATATATTATAAAAATGCGATTTTTATTGTTTAAACACTTTATTCATTCACACATGAATTTGATTTTCACACATCACTTCTCAACACATGAGCATTTCCACATATGGATATAATTTCAACACATGACTTTAGCTTCAACACATGAAAATAATTTTAACATATGAAAATAATTCTAACACACGAATATTATTCAAAATGTCGGCAGCATAACGGCAGGGTAGTTAAAACCGGCACCGTCCCGAGTACGGCTCCTCGCTCTACCTTAAAACCTCGCAGTTTTTGACAATAGGGATTTCATGCATCTAATTCGTACGCAGGCGGCATGTTTTATTTTCATTTCCACAATTATTTCTAATTTGTTTCAATCACCAATGGGTATTTTTCAACCATAACCAATCAATATCAACCACAAACAATTATTCAACCATTCGTATTTTTCACCGAATTTTTCACACCAATTAACAACAATAAATATCGTCCATGGTTTATGGACGAGGGGAGTGTATATATATATATATATATATATATATATATATATATATATATATATATATATACACTATTCCTATATTTCACTTGCATTTCAACACACATATCATTTTATTACGCATGTATAATTCATACTTCGCTCATATAGCTTACACAACGCATGTACATGAGGTATACAACACGTGTATAATTTATATTTCGCTTATATAATTTATACATGACATTTTCCATTCAATTTCATTTAATTTAGATTTCTCACATTGGTTTTCGGAGTGCTAAAAATCGTAGATGGCTCAGAAAAATCCGCTGTCTCTTCTATGTTGTAGAGAGCCTCCTTGCGGTCACAATGTTTCCTGTTTCATCGAATTTCGTTAAAACATCATAAAGTACGATTTCTCAAAGTTCAAATATAATAAAGGTCTCACCTTTCACGATTGTTCAAAACTAGGTTTTCAGTTTTCGCGAAAACGGAGGCACGATACGACGATCGGAGGGTACAGCATGGAAGAGGGAAGAGAGGAGAGTCGGTCGGTGGTGGTCTTGGCTGGATCGAACGCCTGTAGCGGGGGAGGCGGCGCTGGGAAGGTTGGGACTTTGTGGGGCTCGTGCTCGACGATGCGGAGGAGGGAGAAGATGAGGGTGGGTCGGATTGGAAGAGTGGAGGCGGCGGCGTCGATTGCAGGTGGGGGCGGCGCTTGAAGGTTGCTGAGGCGGCGGCGATTGAGCTGGGAAGGGAGGAAGTCGCGTCGCCGTCGATAACGAGGGTTTCTGACGTTTTTATTTATTTATTTTATGAATGGAGAATTCTAATTGGCCGATGGTTTTGTTATATTTTAAAATACTGTTTCTCCACACGGACACCAATTCAAACCCAACGACTGTCGCTCTAGCTAAATACCCCCATCCCGGACACAATGGGATTTGTTTTGTAGGCCAATTCGACTGTTACAGTCAGTTACTTTTCAAATTAAAGTATAAGACATTTTATATTCAATTTGAACGTACAATTCAATTTGCCAGGGCCACAAACTGATTCGAAAAATTCCAGAAAAATAAATCTAGCTATGTTTTGATGCAATTTAGCTATGTCCCAACAAAACTAGTTTCATCAAATTCTGAGATCGTTTGAAAAATGGCCCTTTTTTGGTCGATCCAATTTAACAAAGATTGACCAAACACATTTTCTTTTGCCACGCTCACATACTAGCTTCAAAAATTATGAAATTTGAAACCTAGCAATAGTTTGACATCTCGGACCCAACAAAAGTGGTTTCGTCGAATTCCGAGGTCGTTTACAAAATGTCTATTTTCAAGGGTTATATATTCTATATAGCGACCTTTCTGAAAATTCATTTGGTCATAACTTTTGATTCTCGCTATGAAACTTTGATTTTTCAGATTCATTAGAAAGGTATTTATAAACAGATTTAAATACTTTTGTTTCACCAAAATCCGTTATATTTTGCACTCAGTGCAATCAGTCAAATTTTGAATTCAAATTTTCAAACTGCCACACTATTTCTAATTCATTATTTTATTGAAATATTCTATTTCAATTGCTTAAATTCCCTTGAAATAACCAATTTAAAAATATTAAATTGGCTCGTATTTTCCAGGTTGTTACATATCTAGAATTCTGCAGATCTGGGCTCGGCTTGGGCGCACTTCCCAGGTGCACCAGTGCATTTTTGTTCTGGCGCACTTCACAAGTGCGCCAGTTATTCTGGCCCGTTTCCTGATTGTTTTGTCAAACTTCTATCTTCCATAACTCCTTCATACTGTATTCATTTTTACGCAAACTTGGACTCTACCTTAAGTAGAATTTCGAGACGAACGTAATAGCGTAACCCGTTTCACTTAATACTTTCTTTAAAAATTAAGTATTCTTTAATTATCCCTTATGTCATGTTTTAAAATTACGAGGTGTTACATCCCCACCACTTAAAGGATTTCGCCCCCAAAATCACGAAGCTGAAAGGAATGTATGACCTGCTGTAATAACCCGGAAATGCGAGCCAGTTTAAAATTTTTATTTTGGCAATTTTGACGAATTTTGATTATTTAAAATGAGTTATTTTAAATAATATCAACGAGAAATTTATTTTGAATAGAAATAGAACATATATAGTTATATAGATCGTCGATAGAATATAAATAATGATTAATTATAATAGAATTGAAAATGGCGTGGTAGTTCGATAATTCGATTTCAAATTTCAATTGAATGTACCGGGTGCAAAACAAACTGGATTTTAGCGAAACAAAAAATAATGGAATCTAATTGTGAGTATCTTTCCAAAGAATCCGAAAAATTAAAATTTCATAGCGGGAATCAAAAGATATGTCCAGTTGAAAATTCTGAATAGTCGCTATGGAATTCAGGCCCTTAAAAATAGCCATTTTGCAAACGACCTCGGATTTCGACGTAACCACTTTTGTTGGATCCGTGATGTCAAGTTATTGCTAGGGTCCAATTTTCATAATTTTTCGAATCAATATGTGAGCGTGGCGAAGAAAAACGCGTTTGACCAGTTTTAGTTGATTTTAATCAACTGGAAAATGGCCATTTTTCCAACTGTCTCAGAATTCGATGAAACTAGTTTTGTTAGGACCGTATCGTCAATACGAGGATAGAAAATATTTTTCTGGGATTTATAGAGTTAGTACGTGACCCCGGTAAATTAAAATGCATGTTCAAATTCAATATATAGTGTTATATTTTGATTTTGACGAAAACTGATCGAAACGATCGAATCAGCGTCCCATCGTGTTCGGAATGGGGGTAATTAGCTATGGGCAATAGGCGGTGGGTCCCATTTCGAGTTCGAAAATAAAAGCACCTTTTTGAAATTAAATTAATTAAAAAAAATAAATTAAATATAAAAATATATAAACTTATATAGTTACCCCCCTATTTCTCTCTTCCACGATCAGATTAAAAAAAAGGAGAAAGGGGGGACGCGATTCACGCCGGCACCCCCCCCCCCCGATAGATCACCGTCGCCGCCAGGAGGTGCAACGCCCCCCTGACCTCCCTCCTCCGCTTCTTCTCCTTCTCCCTCCTTCTTTCCTTCGATTTCAGCCCCATGCCCTAGCCCTCGTCGCCGCATCCTCCTGCTGCCGCCGCCTCCGCCGCTTCTTCTTCCGCCTCCCCCTCCTCCACACCTTCCTCTCCTCCTTTCCCTTCTGATTCGAAAGCCCACAGCCCCCCCCCCCCCTCCGCCGCAGTGCAATAGCCCCCCTTCCTTCCTTAAAACAAAGTAAGCCTCTTTCTTTCTTTTTATTTATGGTGTTTTTATTTATTTATTTATAGATAAAGCAATTTCAAGGTAATAAAAATGGAATTTTTATATTTTGAATGTATGAAAAGCGCTGATTTTCATAAAAGAAAATAACTGATTTTTTTATAGAAAGACGAGGTTGTTAGTTATAGAAAGTTTAGATTTTTAAAATCGATAAAGATTAGATTTTTACTCTAAGAAAAATATAATCTTTTATATTGTAGAAATAGAAAAATATAATCTTTTATATTGTAGAAATAGAAAAATATAATATTTTATATTGTAGAAGTATAAAAATATATTCTTTTATATTGTAAGAGTATAAAAATATAATTTTTATATAGGTAAGATAGTAAAAATATCATCTTTATATATGTAACGAAATAAAAATCTGATTTTTATTGTATATATATAGTGAAGTATAAATATGATTTTTATAGTGATGAAATGAAAAGGCGAAATCTTTATATTTGAAAAGGGGAAATCTTTATATAGAGAATAGCGTGATAAAAATATAATCTTTATTATATGAACATCGTTGTAAAAATAGAATTTTTATCTATATAGTAGCGGTGTAAAAATAGAATTTTTGTATACATAGCAAGAATATAAAAATGTGATTTTTATATATGTAGTGGCTACGGGCAACGAAAGTGACAAAAGGCGAGAACATCGATGACTTCTACATAAGGAGAGCCGAGATGATTGGATTAGCTAGTCGGTGAGAACTTCTCACTTTAAATCTTCTCTTTCTAGTTATATATATATATATATATATACTAGGATGCAGACGGTGCTTAGCAGCACCCGACACCCGTCGTCCACAGACCATGGACGGCTTGTATGCTTGTTTGATGTGTTGTGAAATTTGTTTGTGATGTTGATGTGAAAGCGATAATAAAATGTAGATAGTTGAAATAAAATAATTATCGTTAAAAATATATTTTTTAACGTGAATGTGAGTAAATAAATATGTATAAACAAATCGGCCAATTTGTTTATATACACTGATTTGACTGATATTGATTGGGATGATAAATTTTACACATCGTCCAACTGCATAAATAAAAATCTGTGTTTGTTGATTTGAAACCCCACACGGGTGTTGGGATGATATTTGGCGTACACTAATCCCAATTATTTAATTGTATGTCGATCGATTGGTCCATAGGCTGTGTAAGCGTTAATTATTTATATTTAATGCTTATGCAGTTGTGTGGTGCACTTTGGATGATGGTTGATTGTTTGTCGTTGCTATTATATACATGTGTTGTATGGAATCCATATAATTAATGTTATATGGTAATTGATTGGGCCTCATTCCAATCGGGAAAATTAGGAATATTATAAAAGAAAATTCATGTGTTGAATATAAAAATAGTCATGTGTTGACGATGTTCATGTGTTGGAACTATTTATGTGTTGAGTAAAATATTTTAATAATAAAATTTACATCTTTATCATATTTAAAATTAGAACTACTTTACGGTTGGAGTCTAATTGAAAATCAAACGATAGATACCAAAATTTTATAAAATATTTTACATAACAAAAATAGTTGTGTGTTGACAGTACTCATGTGTTGGGATTGGTCGTGTGTTGAAAGAAATATAGATTCATGTGTTGAATAGAATAAATATTCATTTGTCGAATAGAATAACGAATTTATTGAAATATATAAAGCCGTGTTGATTGGAGTTGCGCTATTTTGACGTGAACGATATTTATATCGATTATATTCGTTTTTATAATGAATATAAAAAAGGTAGTGATTTCAAAATATAACGTTTTGAAAATATTATCATTTATATTGTAATGATATGAAATATTCAATTTTGATTTGAAATTGAATATAAAGTTGAAATGGTTTTGAAAACAAATTTAAAACGATTTATAAAATACGTTTTAAAAGGGAATCGACAAAATATATAATATATATAAATATTATATATATAATGGCCTGAATAGAACGCGCCGCGCCGCGGCAGTTCGTGAATTTCGACCATTGACTTCGAATTGACATTACGGGAGATCCGACCGTCCGATTCTCCTAAAACCGGAACTGTTGGGTTCGTATCGAAAAGAGCTTTCCAATGAATATTAGAAATTTGAAATCTAACGGTTGGATTTGGAATTATGTCCAAATTAAATTTGGAAAAGGTCGCTGTAAGTGCAGTTCGATGGCCGTTGATGGAAATCGACTATACGGGTCTTGATAAAATTATTAAAAATATTAATAATTTGTGTAAAATCATAATATATGAATTGGAAAGAACTGGGATAAAAAATCCACATTTGAAAGGATAAAAATATTTTTTTTTGTCGAAATGAACTAGTTTTGAACTAGAATTAAAATCAATTTATTTTTGAAATAAATAAATTGAATTTGAAAGTGATTTTAAAAATAATCAATATTCCCAATACGTGAATTGGACTGGAGTTGAATCGAAATTATCTTCGGAATATTTCGATGTTGGATTTCGTGACTATACAGATATTGTTATAGGAATATGAAAGATATATTTTATATCGTTATTTCCAATACGATATTTGTTGGTTTCAGGATTTGATATTGAATATAAGCCGGTATATTTTCTATTCAGAGCCTTGTATTTAATATCAAATGTGATTTGGGTTTGTCGTGAATGGTGTCTTCATTAACACTGTTCTTAAGCCCAATAGAGAAAAAGATTAAATCTTTCTATTTAGATTTAATGAAGTGTATCAATTAAATAATTTAATTGGAATTGAATTTGAATTGGTTTTTGGGTTTATCGTGAGCGGTGTTTTGAACAACACCTGTTCTTTAACCTGATTAACAATAGAGTGTGATTTGGGTTTATCGTGAATCGTGTTTTAGATGACATTGGTTCTTTAACCCAGTTAAAGGCAGGATGTTGATTTTTGAAAAGATTAAAACTAAGTGGAGTTTTAATGAATCTTTAATTAGATTGAAATGTGAATTGATAATTTAAATTATCAAATCTGAAAGGTGATCGAGAATGGAGTACCACCAGTTTCGCTCCAAAGCGATAGTTAAATCTTTAATTAGATTTGAACGTGAAATGGTAATTAATTTTACCGATAACACTGTGGTGTTAGATATGGAGTATTACTGGTTTTGCTCCATGGGATGAATAGGTTGGGATTGGGAAATAAAATAAATAATTACTTCGGTGTGGTTCGCTAATCCCGACTAGTTTGGAAAACCATAATTTGGTTCGAAATGATCCCTAGAGGAAGATTAAAGAATAAATTTAGAGGAATTTATCTTTGATAAAACTAATGGTAACCTATTCCCTAAGAATGTGATTTGTGAATAAAAGAATATTCTGAATTGGAATGAGGCGTTTGTTGTGTTTTGTAACATTTGTTTATCATATACGTGGGTTATTCAGAAAGGCCGGGTTTATACCCATTCTGAATAACCGATTCGACGAGATGTCGAAGATGAAGACGGTGGTTGAAGACCAGAAGTCTTCACATCGTTTGGGTGATTACTGATGATCTCGATTGGGCTGTACACCCAAGATGAGGGAATCAGTTGGTGATCATCCAGACGTACTTGGAGATGGATGGATATGCGAGGAAAGTGCCTCCGGCTTCGTTCAGACCCAGAGCGAACTTGTAAATGGATTGTGTGTCTGACAATGGATTTTATTCTGTGTCTTGATTGATCTCTATTGAATATACATCTGTTTGGCGGTGGAGAATTTATTCTCTTGCTTAACGCCCTTCTCTGAGACGTACGAGCTCAGAGGTTGTATATCGATGGACATCAGTCGCATGGAGTGAATTGCCAGTGTGGCATGCGTAAGTGGCAATTGATCAAGGCTTCTGTTGAAAAGCAAAGTCTTGTGGTTGATGATCAAAGCACGGCCTGTGTGGCGTAGCTTTGTGTATAACGTGAATTCGCGAGCCTCACACCTCGGTATGAGTCAAAAACGGGAGACGGACCGCTGGGAGAGCACGACGTTTCTTTCTAGCTAGGGTGGTGTCAGTGACCTACCAGCCCGGACATTTATATACTTTTCACCTGTGTGGTTATTGGAATGCGAGGCGCCTCGGATATAGGTCTGTAAGGACCGGGAAACGTGTGTTCAGGAATTGCCAATCCTCAAAAGTAAGAGAGGACCGACCCAGCCGATTCCAGGGATCAAAATGGGGTCCTGAGACATTTGCTAGAGTGTCTCGAACGGAGAGGAGCTTGCCCCTTGCCTCGACTCATGACGGAAATCCAGTTTCCAATATGTGATATTGCGGTTTTATTTGTAGAGTCTTGTATGGCGACATAGTGGGATGGGGCACTTATGCCGTCTATGATTGGTATTTATGATTGAAATTGTTTTGACACTATACACCTATAATAGTATCAAATGATTTGTTTTAAACGTACCAAGCATGTTTGGCTATTATAAGGGAAAACCCTATCCTCCGGCTTGCGTTGCATTGTGTGATGGGACCTGGGTCTTATAATAGCTTCATTTTTCCAAAGAGCATTGCGTTGTTTTGTTATATGCACTAGTATTCTTGGGAGGAAAACCGTTCCGTGTTATACGGCGTGGTCCCTTGAATTACTATCCTTTAAAGTAAAGTTTTAAATAACTGTTTTAGTTCTTACACCAGTCACATGACTGACCTGGAGTTTATTGTTTTAACCTAAACTCTGGGTGCCCCTATTTTCTACACGGGCAGCTAGTAGTTTTGGTTTTGCAGATTTATCTTCACAGGATCCTGATTTACAGCTGGAACGATGCTCGGAAAGCTCTGTATCCGTGCATTACTTCTAGTTGTGTTTTTGTATTATTTTCCGCTGCGATGTATTTAAATGTAATTTAAATCTCTGATATTTTCTGTGTAATATTTATTCATACTCTGTATATTCTTGTATATGATGAATTGTTGAAATAACAATGAAATGTTCTTCCGTCTGCGTTCTATTTTGTCTTGTCCTCAACGCCATCCGTGCTTTCCTTCATGGGGAAGTCCGGGTCGTGTCACCTGCCATCCATCATCCCTCTACTCATCTATCAATCACGGGCATCCGTTGTCCTTAAAGATTTCTAATGCTTTTATGAACATATGCAGAGTGTGTGTATATATCCTTATCCTAATGCAAAATTAGGCGGTCTACTGATTCAGTTGACCTCCTTAATGCAAATCATGATAGTGTTATGCATCCATTATGTATGCAAAAGAATCCTAATGATACATATCATTTTTATATGAGTGCACACTCATTCATCCAAATGCAACATCCATATGATATCACATTCTATATACATCTATTAATTTAAATATGCACACTCATCATATGGAATATGAAAGTGTTTGAGGCGATCTGGTGCATAATGTGTGTGTAAATGCATCCACGAGCAACCACTAGCAAACACTTACATCCACTTGCATCCACCAAACATAACATGTCTCAAACACATGTTTACAACCATAGGATTTTCTACCTGAAGATTGAAGATATAATCGAGAGGATGCACTAAAGGATCGAACAAGTATAAACGAAGCGGTAGAAAAAGGAGAAGTTAAGAACATACCCTCAAAAAGGAAAGGGTATGACGCACGTATCTTGTAAGTCACTTCTCCTTAATCTTCTCCCCATTGGACTTTAACCAACTTGACCTCTCGGTTGCGTAATTTCTTGACCTCCGATCCAAAGATGCATGTAGGAATTCGTCTAACCGTGGCATCTCGCTCTATTTCCACTTCTCTAAGCATGCTCGGCTCTAATACTTCCGCGGTATCATGTAAACACTTCCTCAAATGCGACACGTGAAATACTTCATGAACACCACTAAGCTTCCCAGGCAACTTCACTTTGTAGGTTAGACGACCTGAACTTCCACATGAAGGAAGGCCCGGATTACTATGAGGAAAAGACGAATCAGAACACAAACAGAAGAAATTTCATTGCTTATTACAACAATTCCATCAGAATATAAGAATATAACAGAGTATTAATAACATATTACACATTTACTAAATATCAAAGATTTACCCATTACAATGCAGTGGAAAAATAATACAAAAGACAACTGAAAGGAATATACAGATACAGAGCTTTCTGAATATCATTCCAGCTGTAAACCAGGATCATGTGAATATAAATCTGCAAAACCAAAACTACAAGCTGCCCATGTGGAAAATAGGGGCACCCAGAGTTTAGGTTAAAACAATAAACTCCAAGTCAGTCATGTAACTGGTGTGAGAACTAAAACGGTTATTTGAAACTTTACTTTAAATCAGATATATCAAGGAAACACGCTGTATAACACGGAACGGGTTTCCCCCCAAGAATACCAGTGTATAAAATAACAACTCAATGCTAAATAAAGAACAATGAAGCTATTATAAGACCCAAGTCCCATCACACAAAGCAACGCAAGCCGGACGATAGGGTTTTTACCTTATAATAGCCAAGAATGCTTGGTACGTAAAATTTCATGCTTTATTATTACTATAAGTGTACAGTGTCAAAACAATTTCAATCATAGACGGCATAAGTGACCCATACCACTATGTCGCCATATATAAGTTTTCAATTAAAACCGCAAAATGTTGAAACGATAAGGAATTTCGCTCGATCCGAATCGATCGCTAAACCGACCAAGACCTTTCGAAGCCCCTGATTGTTTTGAGAACACGACAAATTGGGATGCAAACAGAAAAACATTTCATTGTTAATTACAACAATTTCATCAGAATACAAAAATATACAGAGTATGAATAAATATTGTACATCAGAGAAATATCGGAGATTTAAAAACATTACTGCAGCGGAAAAATAATACAATACACAACTGAAAGAGATATACGGATACAGAGCTTTCCGGATATCATTCCAGCTGTAAACCAGGTTCCTGTGAATATAAATCTGCAAAACCAAAACTACTGGCTGCCCGTGTGGAAATAGGGGCACCCAGAGTTTAGGTTAAAACAATAAACTCGAAGTCAGTCATGTGACTGGTGTGAGAACTAAAACAATTATTAATCTTTATTTTAAAGTTAGTTAAATCAAGGGACCACGCCATATAACACGGAACGTGTTTCCTCCCAAGAATACCAGTGCATAAAACAACAACGCAATGCTAATTAAAGAACAGTGAAGCTATTATAAGACCCAAGTCCCATCACACAAAGCAACGCAAGCTGGAGGATAGGGTTTTTACCTTATAATAGCCAAGAATGCTTGGTACATGAAATTTCATTTTTTATAATTACTATAAGTGTATAGTGTCAAAAAAATTTCAATCATAAATATCAATCATAGACGGCATAAGTGCCTCATACCACTATGTCGCCATATATAGGTTCTATAATCAAAACCGCAAAGTCACGTATTGGAAGTTGGATTTCCATCTGTGAACCGAGGCAAAAGATAGTCCTCTACTAATTCGAGACGCTCTAGCCCGTGTCTCAGGACCCAGACTCAGGTGGGCCCTTGGATCGTTAGGGCCAGTCAACCGATGTGGATTAAAATGCCTGAACACTGCGTTTCCCCGCCCTTTGGAGCGTCAATGAGCCAAATGACTCCATCGGCTCCACATAGTCACCGATATATCCGAGGCGCCTCACAATCCAACAACCACCCAGGTGAAAATAATATAAATGTCAGGGTTGGTAGGTCACTGACACCACCCTAACTAAAAGGAAACGCATGCCCTCCCTGATGTCCTCTCCCGTTTCTGGTTCACAACTGGGGTGTGAGGCTCGTGAATCAACGCTACACGAAGCTGTGACACACAGGCGGTGCTTTGATCATCAACCACAAGACTCTGCTTTTCAACAGAAGCCTCGATCATTTTCATCTTAGCATGCCACATAAACAAACCACTCCATGCAATCGATATCCATCAATCACACAAAATGATATCCAATGTCAGACACATAGTCCATTTACAAGTCCGTTATGGGTCCGAACTAAACCGGAGGCACCTTGTACCTCGCATATCCATCGATCTCCAAGTACGTCTGGACGATCACCAACTGATTCCCTCATTTTGGGTGTACAGCCCAATCAAGATCATCAGTAATTATCCAAACGATGTGAAGACCTCCGACCTTCGACCACCATCTTCATCCTCGACACATCGTCGAATCAGTTATTCAGAATGGGATAAACCCGGACTTTCTGAATAACTCGGGTATATAATAAACAAGTGTTACACAAACACAACATATGCCTCATTCCAATTCAGAATATTCTTTTATTCAAATATTTTATACTTCGGGAAAGGTTCCCATTAATTTTATCAAAGATAAATTCTTTAAATTTATTCTTTAATCTTCTTTTGAATATCAATTCAAACCAAATTATGGTTTATCCAAACTAGTCGGGATTAGCAAACCTTACCGATGTAATCACTTGTTAAATTTCCCAACCCCAGCCTATTCATCCCATGAAGTAAAACTAGTAATATTTCATATCTAACACCACGGTGTTATCGGTAAATTAATTTACCATTTCACATTCGAATCTAATTAAAAATTTTAACTATCGCCTGGAGAAAAACTGGTGATACTCCATTCTCGATCCTTTCAATCTAATTAAAGGTTCATTAAAACTCCACTTGGTTTTAATCTTCCCAAAAATCAATTCAATGATTGTTTAACTTGGGAAATCATATCCTGTCTTTAACTGGGTTAAAGAACCAATGTCATTTAAAACACGATTCACGACAATCCCAAAATCGCATTCCATTAATTATCGGGTTAAAGAACAAGTGTTATTTAAAACACCATTCACGATAAACCCAAAAATCAATTCAAATTCAATTCCAATTAAATATCATTTAATTGGTATACTTCATTAAATCTAAATAAAAAGATTTAATCTTTTTCTCAACTGGGTTTAAGAACAGTGTTAATGAAGACACCATTCACGACAAACCCAAATCCCAATTGATATTAAATACAAGGCTCTGAATAGAAAAGGTATATTGGCTTATATACAATATCAAATTCTACGACCAACAAATATCGTATTGGAAATAACGATATAAATATATCTTTCAAACTTCCATAACAATATCTGTATAATCACGAAATCCAACATCGAAATATTCCAACGACAATTTCGATTCAAATCCATTCAAATTCAATTATTGGAAATTCTGGTAACTTTTAAAACCATTTCAAATCCAATTTATTTATTTAAAAATAAATGGATTATAATTCTAGTTCAAAACTAGTTCATTTCAATAAAAATCTATTTTTATCTTTTCAAATATGGAATTTTTTATCCCAATTCTTCCCAAATCATTTCTTATGATTTTACACAAATTATTACTATTTTTAATAATTTTATCAAGGCACGTACAGTCGATTTCCATCAACGGCCATCGAACTGCACTTACAACAACCTTTTCGAAATTTGATTTGGACATAATTCCAAATCCAACCGTTAGATTTCAAATCTCTAATATTCATTAGAAAGCTCTTTTCGATTGGAACCCAACGGTTCCGGTTTTAGGAGAATCCGACGGTCGGATCTCCCGTAATGTCCATTCGAAGACAATGGTCGAAATTCGCGAATTTCCGCAGCGCGGCGCGTTATATTCAGGCCATTATATATATATAATATATATTATATATATTTCATCGATTTCCTTTCAAATCGTATTTTATAAATCGTTTTAAATTCGTTTTCAAAACGATTTCAAACTTCCTATTCAATTTCAAATCAAAATTGAATATTCCATATCATCGATATATAAATGATAGTATTTTCAAAATATTACATTTTGAAATCAATTCCTTTTCGATATTCATTATAAAAATGAATAAAATCGATATAGATATCGTTCTCGTCAAAATGGAACATATCTAATCCGCATGGCTTTATATATTTCAATAACTTCATTATCCTATTCAATGAATGAATATTTTCTTCAACACATGAATTTTCTTTTATTCAACACATGAATATATATTTTATTCAACACATGAATTTTTTTTTATTTTCCAACTTGGAATGAGGCCCAATCAATTACCATATAATGTTAATTATATGGATTCCCTACAACACATCTATATAATAGCAATGATAAATAATCAACCATCATCCAGAATGCATTCTACACTGCATAAGCATCAAATATAAATATCTAACGCTTATAACAACTTGTCAATCAATCGATCGACATACAGCTAATTATTTGGGATTAATGTATGCCAAATATCATCCTAACACCCGTGTGGGGTTTCAAACAATCAAACACAGGTTTTTATTTGTGCAGTTGGGCGATGTGTAAAATTTATCGTCCCAATCAATATCAGTCAAATGTGTGTATATAAACAAATCGTCCGATTTGTTTATAAATATTTATTTTATATACACGTTAAAAATTATATTTTTAACTATAAAATATTTATTCATTCCACATCACACAATCAATTTTCACAACACATCAATCAAAGAAACAAGTCATTCATGGTCTGTGGACGACGGGTGTCGGGTGCTGCTAAGCACCGTCTGCATCCTAGTATATATTTCAACTAGAAAATAAATTAAAAGTGAGAAGTTCTCACCGAGAAGCTAAACCAAACGTCGCGGCTCTTCATATGTAGAAAATCTTCGCCGTGCTCGCCTTTTGTCACTTTCGTCGTCCGTGTTCGCTACATATATAAAAATTATATTTTTATATTCTCTATTATTTAAAAATCATATTTTTACATTGCTACTTCTATAAAGATCACATCTTTATCTTTACTTCATATGTATAAAAATCGAATTTTTCATTAATATAAAAATCGAACCTTTCATTAATGTAAAAATCGAACCTTTCATTAATATAAAAATCGAACCTTTCATAAAACTAAAAATCAAATCCTTTTCGGTCTCATTGGTCAAAAAAAATCTCTATAAAATCTAATTATTATTTCTATAAAAATCTAATCTTTATCACCATAAAAATCTAATCTTTATCACCATAAAAATCTAATGTTTATCACTATAAAAATTTAATCTTTATCACTATAAAAATCTAATCCTTATAACTATAAAAATCTAATCTTTATCACTATAAATATCTAATCTTCATGCTATATAAAAATATATGCTTTCATGTAAATAAAAATATACGCTTTCATGTAAACAAAAATATACGCTTTCATAAATCAAAAATCAAATCTTTTCTAACATGAAAAATTATATTTTTACTTACATTCAAATAAATAAAAAAACTGATTTTTCCTAAGCTATAATATATATAAAATCATTTTTTTATCCTATGTCTTCATCAATAAAAATCGTCAAGTCAATACATATAAAAATCGGATTTTTATAGCAATACATATGTAATTTAATAAAAAAAAATGTAAAACATGTATATAAATCAAAACATGCCTTCTCTCTTGTAAAAAAAAATCAAACTTTGAACGGAGGAGGGCCTTCGGCTGACCAAGGCATCGGAGGAGGGTGGTCGGAGGGTTGAGGAGGTGTTGCAAGTGGCGAAGGGGGCACGAATTGTCGGCAGTGGGTCTTAGAGGCCACGACGCAGCGGATCTGGGTGCTCAGGGGGCTTGGGGTTTGGGTTTTGGTGAAAGGGGGGGGGGGGGTTCGAGAGGCTCGAGAGGAAAGGGAGAGGGAGTGAGCGTCGGAGGGGAGGTGGTTGCGTCAGGAGGGGGCAGCGGTGCGATGGTGGGTGGCGGGCGGCTGAAGGCCAACGACGTTTTTTTTTATTTCTATCAAAAATCGATTTTGAACGATCTGAACAGGGGGGGAGGGTGTTGACTGAGTAAGTAGAGAGGTTTTTTTTTATATACATTCTATCTTATTACTTAATTTCAAAAAGGTACGTTTTTATTTTGAACTCGAAATCAAACCCACCGACTGTCGCCCCTAGCTAATTACTCCTATTCCAAACACAATGGGATATGTATCGTAAGCCAGTTTAGTTGTTTCGATCGATTTCCGTCAAAATCAAAATATAGATCTATATACTGAATTTGAACGCACATTTCAATTTACCAGGGCCACATACGGACTCTAAAAATTCACTAAAAATATTTTCTAGCTTCGTATTGACGATACGGTCCTAACAAAAGTAATTTTGTCAAATTCTGAGATCGTTTGAAAAATGACCATTTTCTGGTCGATTGAAATTGAAAGAAACTATCAAAACACGTTTTACCTCGCCACTCTCACATATTGATTCAGAAAATTACGAATTTTGGAATCTAGCAATAATTCAACATCCCGGATCCCATAAAAGTGGTTTCGTCGAAAACAGAGGCCGTTTGCAAAATTTCCACTTTTAAAGGCTAAAATTCCATAGCGACTATTCTGAATTTTCAATTGGATATTACTTTTTATCCCCGCTATGAAATTTCAATTTTTCGGATTCGTTGTAAAGATATTCTCAAATAGATTCAAATATTTTTGGTTTCGCTAAAATCCGGTTTATTTTAAATCCTATACATTCATTTGAATTTTGAAATCGAATTTTCAAACTACCGCGCCATTTTCAATTCCTTTTATAATTAAAAATAAATATTTATATTCTAACAATGATTCAAATAAATATGTGTGCTCATCTTTTTATTGTCCCTTACATTCGTTTTTTGAGACTCTTGTTTTTGGGTCTGTGTCTTTTGGGTATATATTTGGATACTTGTATTACTTTATTTTTATTATATATATGTGTGCTCTCTTCCCCTTGGAAGACCACACATTTTTGCTCAAAAAAAAAACAATGATTCAAATAAATATATACGTTTTAATTCAATTCAAAATAATTTTCTCACCGTTATTATTTAAAATAATTCATTTTAAATATTCAAAATTCACTAAAATTGCCAAAATAAAAATTTTAAGTTGGCTCGGATTTCCGGGTTATTACAAATGTCGTATTGGAAATTGGATTTCCATCTGTGAACCGAGGTAAGGGATCATCCTGACCGAATTCGAGATGCTCTAGCCCACCCCTCAGGCAAGCGCGCTGGCAAGCCTTGGATCGTCAGGGCCGGTCCACACGGAGTGGATTAAAATGCCTGAATAATGTGCCCGCCCTATGGGGCGTCAACTGGTCATATCCTAACCAAACTATCGGCCCCGGAACGACCGATATAATCGAGGCGTCACGCTATCCATCATCCACATAAGTAAAATGTCAGGGCGTACAAAACTCTGACACCACTTCTGGCTAGAAGGAAACGCATGTCCTCCCCGAAGTCCTCTCCCGTTTCTCGTCCACACCGGGATGTGAGTCCCGCGAATTAACGCTACACAAAGCTACACTATATTAAAGTCATGCTTAGATCATCAACCACAAGATTCTGCTTTTCAGCAGAAGCCCTAATCATTTGCATCTCAGCATGCCACATAGGCAATTCACGCTATGCAACCAATGTATATCAATCACACAGAATGAAATCTGACGTCAGACACACATCCATTTACAAGTTCATTTTGGGTTTGAACGAAATCGAAGGCACCTTATTCCTCCCCCATATGTCCAATACAGGGGAGATGCCCTCGCATATCCATCGATCTCCAAGTACGTCTGGACGACACCACTTATTACCTCATCTTGGGTGTACAACCCAGTCAAGACATTAGTAATCATCCAAACGATGTGAAGACCTCCGGTCTTCAACCACCGTCTTCATCCTCGACATATCGTCGAATCAGTTATTCAGAATGGGATAAACCCGGTCTTTCTGAATAAGTCGCGTATATAATAAACAAGTGCTATAAAAACACAACGTACGCCTCATTCCAATCCAGAATATTCCTTTATTCAAATATTCTTATACTATGGGAAAGGTTCCCATTGATTTTATCTAAGATAAATTCTTTAATCTCCCTATGGATATCATTTCAATCTAATTAAAGATGCATTAAAACTCCACTTGATTTTAATCTTCCCAAAAATCAATATTAACGATTGTTTAACTTGGGAAATGATATCATGTCTTTAATTGGGTTAAAGAACCAATGTCATTTAAAACATGTTTCACGATAAACCCAAAATCAAATTCCATTCCATCAGCCTTTAATAGTAAATTAGCAAGTGGACAATTCCCTAAGTATTAACCCCGAAGCCCGAAACCAACATCAGATCAATACCCAAGAAACCTTTCAACTTAACTAATCTCCAGTTAGTTTCTGTCCATTGGGTCTAAGAACAGTATTATTAAAGATACCATTTACGACAACTCAAAATCTTATTCCTGTCTTTAACTGGGTTAAAGAACCAATGTCCTTTAAAACATGGTTCACGATAAACCCAAAATCACATTCCATTCCATCACCCTTTAACCATAAATTAGCAAGTGAACAATTCCCTAAGTATTAACCCCGAAGGCCGAAACCAACGTCAGATCAATACCCAGGAAACCATTCAACTTAACTAATCTCCAGTTAGTTTCTGATTTTCTTAACTCCATTGGGTCTAAGAATAGTATTATTAATGATATCATTCACGACAATCCAAAATCTTTTTCTTGTCTTTAACTGGGTTAAAGAACCAATGTCCTTTAAAACATGGTTCACGATAAAACCAGAATCACATTCCATTCCGTCAGCCTTTAACATAAATTAGCAAGTGAACAATTCCCTAAGTATTAAACCCGAAGGCCGAAACCAACATCAGATGAATAACCAGGAAACCATTCAACTTAACTAATCTCCAGTTAGTTTCTGATTTTCTTAACTCCATTGGGTCTAAGAACAGTATTATTAAAGATACCATTCACAACAACCCAAAATCTTATTCCATTGTTAATCGGGTTAAAGAACAAGTGTTATTTAAAACACCGCTCTCGATAAACCCAAAGACCAATTTCAATTCCATTCCAATTAAATATTAATTAATTGGTATACTTCATTAAATCTAAATAAAAAGATTTAATCTTTTCTCAACTGGGTTCAAGAACAGTGTTAATAAAGACACCATTCACGACAAACCAAAAATCACATTTGATATTAAATACAAGGCTCTGAATAGAAAATATATCGGCTTATATTCAATATCAAATTCTAGAATCAACAAATACCATATTGGAAAAACGATATATATATATCCTCCAAATTCCTCCACAATATCCGTATAATCAAGGAATCCAATATCGAAATATTCCGAAGATAATTTCGATTCAAATCCACTCCAATGCATATATTGGAAATTCTGGTTATTTTAAAAACCATTTCAAATCCAATTTATTTATTTAAAAATATTGGATTTCATAATTCTAGTTAATAACTAGTTCATTTTGATAAAAATCTAATTTTATCTTTTCAAATATGGAATTTTTCATCCCAATTCTTCCCAAATCATTTATTATGATTTAACACTAATTATTGATATTTTTAATAATTTTATCAAGGCCCGTACAATCGATTTCCATAAACAGTCATCGAACTGCACTTACAACGACCATTTCCAAATTTGATTTGGACATAATTCCGAATCCAATCTTAAGATTTCTAATTTCTTGTATTCGTTAGAAAGCTCTTTTCGATACGAACCCAACGGTTCTAGGTTTAGGAGAATCCGACGGTCAGATCTCTCGTAATGTCTGTTCAAAGTCAATGGTTAAAATTAGCGAACTGTCGCGGTGATGCGCGTTCTATTCAGGCCATTATATATATAATATATTATATATATTTCATCGATTTCCATTGAAAACGTATTTTATAAATCGTTTTAAATTCTTTTTCAAAACGATTTCAACTTCATATTCAATTTCAAATCAAAATTGAATATTCCATATCATTAATATATAAATGATAGTATTTTCAAAACATTAGATTTTGAAATCAATTCCTTTTCGATATTCATTATAAAAATGAATAAAATTGATATAAATATCGTTCGCATCAAAATAGCGCATTTCTAATCAACACGGCTATATATATTTAAATATATACGTGTCCATCCCAAAACGGACATCAAAATCAAATTTTGATCTTTTACTGAATATTATTTTAAAATATTCATTATTTTAAAATATTCATTCTTTCTAAACTGGAATCAGACACAGTCAATTACCATATAATGTTGTCTATATGGATTTCATACGATACATGTATACAACAACAGTGATAAATAATCATCCATTATCCAGAGTGCATACTACACTGTATAAGCATTAAATATTAATATTTAACGCTTATAACAGACTACCAACCAGTCGATTGACATACAACTAACTATTGGGATTAGTGTATGTCCAATATCATCCCAATACCCGTGTGGGGTTTCAATCAACAAATAATGAATTTTATTTGTGTAGTTGGGCGATGTGTAAAATTTATCGTCCCAATGCATATCAGTCAAATGAGTGTACATAAACAAATCGTCTGATTTGTAAATGAATATTTATTTTATTCGTATACACGTTAAAAATTATATTTTTAACAATAAAATATTTATTCAATTCATTCGCACAATAAAAATGATATTTTTATTGTTCTAACATATTTTAGAAAATTTTGGCGGCATAACGGCGCGATATCTAAATCGGGTAATGTCTAGCATTACCCCTCTCCTGATATTGGCTTGCGCCATACACACATAACAATTCTAATCAATTCATTTCACCCAAACCAAATTCAACGAAACAATCCAATCAACCAAACCAAACAATCAAACAAGTCGTCCATGGTCTGTGGACGACGGGGAACAGTTCATATATGCAGTTATAAAATAAATAACTGTATAAGAAAATTATAGTGAGGAGTTCTCACCTTCGGTTTCCACTCCGCCATTTTTATTTCAGAATTTCAGAACAGTCCGGACTTGCCTGAAATTCCAACGCAATCTTCTTCACGCTGTTCATAGTAAAAATCACATTTTTATTTCAATTCTAAAAATTATATTTTTACTTCGCTACAAATTATATTTTTAATACTCTACATATATAAAAATCATATTTTTAATGTTTCTACATGTACATAAAAATCATATTTTTATAACGCTACTACATAGGTAAAAATCATATTTTAACACGATGTTTACATTATAAAAATCACATTTTTATATCGCTACTACATATATAAAAATCGGATTTTCATCCAACTAATAATTATTTCTTTGTATGACCATTATATAAATAACATATATAATCTAAAATCATATTTTTATCTTTATAAAAACATTTCCATGCCATACACTAGTTAAATATCATATTTTTAATATTGCCAAAAATATTACCTTCCTACGATAAAAAACCTATTTTTAACTAACCAAAAATGATATTTTTACATAATTAAAAATCATAACTTTACATAATTAAAAATCATAACTTTATGTAATTAAGAATCATAACTTTATGTAATTAAAAATCATAACTTTATGTACTTCATACGTCAAAAACCATAGAAGCTTTAAAGCGGAGAAAACTCGCATATTTTCTATCGTCGGGATTTGCTTTTATGGTTCCAGAATTTGCAAACGAGCACCTAACTTCACAACAACCTTTTTTCTAGCTTAAACGCGCCATTCCAGAAAACTTTCGCCCAGGGTCTTCCTTCCGAAAATGTACCATTTCGCCGGAAATCGCGAAAAGATAGTATTTGGATAGCAGACTTTGGACGCGTTTTTCCAACAGCTCCGCAATCCAAAATAGGACTATCGTATACCAAATCGAAGAGAAAATCGTGCTCTTCGAATTTTTACTATGGAGTTTTGGCCAGAAATGCAAGATTTGGGAGTTATTGGCGAAATAGTGACAGGGTGTTTTATGCAAAACGGGATTTTTGTTGAAAATGAGTTTTTGGACTTGGCGGGGCCCACGGCCGGAGCTGGGTGGCCAGAGGGCGGAGGCGGGCCTAACTTGATGTGGGGAGATGGCTGAGGGGTGGCAGCGGCAATGGTGATGGCCGTTGTGGCTAGGGTGGTGGTGATTTGGGGGTAGGGTTTGTAGATCTAAAGAGGGAAAGAGGAGGAGAGGGTGAAGAGGAAAAAGAGGAGGAGGTGGAGGATGGGTGCGGCGGCTGGTGGTGGTGGGAAGGATGAGGAGCGACTGAAGAGGGAGCGATGAGTTCTGCTCTTTTTATTATCGTGCGTTTTGAATGAGGAGAGATGAAGGAGGGTTGACCAAGTATATATTTATTTAATTTAATTCTCCAAAAAGTTAATTTTTCATTCGAACTCCAAATCAAACCCACCGACTATCGTCCTTAGCTAACTACCCTCATTCCGGACATAATGGGATATGTCCCATAAGCCAATTCAACTGTTTCGATCAGTTTTTCTTTAAATTAAAATATTAATCAATATATTGAATTTTAAACGTACATTTCAATTTACTGGAGCCACATGCGGACCCCAAAAATTCCAGAAAAATTATTTCTAGCTTATATTGTTGATACGGTCCTAACAAAACTAATTTCGTCAAATTTGGAGGCTGTTTGAAAAATGACCATTTTCCAGTCGATCCAAATTGACTGAAATTGTCAAAACACGTTTTCATTCGCCATGCTCACATATTAATCCCAGAAATTATGAATTTTGGAATCTAGCAATAATTTGACATCCTGGATCCAACAAATGTGGTTTTGTCGAAAACGAAGGTCGTTTACTAAATTTCGATTTTTAAGGGCTACATTTCCATAGCGGCTATTCTGAATTTTCAACTGTGCATAAATTTTTATTCCCGCTATGAAATTTCAATTTTTCGGATTCGTTGGAAAGATATTTTCAAATAGATTCTAATATTTTTGGTTTCGCTAAAATCCGGTTTATTTTGAATCCTGTACATTCATTTGAAATTTGAAATCGAAATTTCAAACTACCGTGCCATTTTCCAATTCCTTTTATAATTAAAATAAATATTTATATTCTAACGTCGATTGAAATAAATATATATGTCCTAATTCTATTCAGAATAAATTTCTCGTCGTTATTATTTTAAATAATTCATTTTAAATATTCAAAATTCATAAAAACTGCCAAAATAAATTGTTTAAATTGGTTCTGATTTCCGGGTTGTTACAATCGCCCCCACTTAAAATTTTTTCATCCCCTTAAAGGAACAGAGCTGAAAGTTGTTTTACAAACCAACTAAACTTTCATTATTTTCATTATGGCTTAAGTTCTTCAACTTTTCAGTTTCTAAGAACTTTTCAAAATTTTCAATTTTTTTGCTAACACCCTAAATTTTCGAAAAAATTCGCCATAACCTCCTTTGTATGGGAGCACCGAGAAAATCCCTAAACCGCCACACAGGCCTCTCCAATCCAAAAAGAAAAAGAAACAGCCAATCGGCTCATAAAATCATCAGAACCCAAAGAAATACAATAAACATGTACCTATTTATTGGGCAAACAATTTTATTCCTCTCTTAGCTTCCTTGCTACGACCTGTTCAATGTATATACATGTACATATATGCAAATTTTAGGAAAATTTCAATTCGGTCCAATATTTGACTCAATTTGGCCAAATTTACCATACATGTACGAATTAGTTTCAACAATCAAACAACACAACCATCAATCAATTAGTTGGTTAACGTTTTAAATTCATAATTTTTATATACCCAAAAATCATTTTTGATGCCAAGTCACAATAAATAACCCTATCTAAATTTTGATTCTCACACCATTCTAATGGAAATATATAAATATCCCACTTTCGAAACTCGAGCATAGACTCTGATGATGAGGCCTCATCATCAAGATCATCCTCGCGCGACTAGAGCATGATTCTATATCTATCTATTATATTAAAACTTCAAATACACGTGGATCAGACGTATACGCAAAATCTCTTTATATACTTGATTGTCCAAATCAATATAAAAATAATATTCAAATACGTATAAACAAGTTTAAATTTTCAAAACAAAATTTTTTCATCTTTATTTGAAAAACAACACTCTTCCGACTCATTCTAGGATACTACTGATCCTATCTCTAATTAGTCACTCTCATTGGATATTAATAATCCAATTTCTGATGAATTCTTTCGTTTGGTTCTAACGTGTCTTATTCTCCGAGCTCTGTAAACGAAAGCTCTGATACCAAAATGAGACGACCCGAACTTCCCCGTGAAGGAAGGCCTGGATTGCTTTGAGGACAAGACGAATCAGAACACAAACAACAGAACATTTCATTACTTATTACAATAATTCCATCAGAATACAAGAATATAACAGAGTATGAATTACATATTACACATTTACTAAATATCAGAGATTTACAAATTACAATGCAGCGGAAAAATAATACAAAACACAACTAAAAGGAATATACGGATACAGAGCTTTCCAAATATCATTTCAGCTGTAAACCAGGATCCTGTGAATATAAATCTACAAAACCAAAACTACAAGTTGCCCGTGTGGAAAATGGGGGCACCCAGAGTTTAGGTTAAAACAATAAACTCCAGGTCAGTCATGTGACTGGTGTGAGAACTAAAACAGTTATTTAAAACTTTACTTTAAATCAGACATATCAAGGGACCACACCGTATAACACGGAACGGGTTTCCTTCCAAGAATACCAATGCATAAAACAACAGCGCAATGCTAAATAAAGAACAATGAAGTTATCATAAGACTCAGGTCCCATCACAAAATGCAACGCAAGCTGGAGGATAGAGTTTTTACCATATAATAGCCAAGAATGCTTGGTACGTAAAATTTCATGTTTTATTATTACTATAAGTGTATAGTGTCAAAACAATTTCAATCATAAGTATCAATCATAGATGGTATAAGTGCCCCATACCACTATGTCTCCATATATAGGTTTATAATTAAAACCGCAAAATATAGTATTGGAAGTTTAATTTCCATCTATGAACCAAGGCAACGGATCGTCCTTGTCGAATTCGAGACGCTCTAGCCCACCCCGCAGGCAAGTGCGCAAGCAAGCCTTGGATCGTCAGGGCCGGTCCACATGGAGTGGATTAAAATGCCTGATCAATGCGTTTCCCCGTCATATGGGGGCATCAACTGGTGATATCCTGACCAAACTATCGGCCCCGGAACGACCGATATAACCGAGGCGCCTCTCTATCCATCATCCACATTAGTAAAATGTCAGGGTATGCAAAACGCTGACACCACTCCTAGCTAGAAGGAAACACATGTCCTCCCTGAAGTCCTCTCCCGTTTCTAGTCCACACCGGGGTGTGAGGCTCGCAAATTAACACTACACAAAGCTATGCTATATTAAAGCCGTGCTTTGATCATCAACGACAAGACTCTGCTTTTCAACAGAAGCCCTGATCATTTGCATCTCAGCATGCCACACAGGCAATTCACGCTATGCAACCGATGTTTATCAATCACACAGAATGAAATCCGATGTCAGACACACATCCATTTACAAGTTCGTTCTGGGTCTGAATGAAACCGGAGGCACCTTATTCCTCCTCCATATGTCCAACACAGGGGAGAGTCCCTCGCATATTCGTCGATCTCCAAGTACGTCCGGACGATCACCACTTATTACCTCGTCTTGGGTGTACAGCCCAATCAAGACATCAGTAATCATCCAAACGATGTAAAGACCTCTGGTCTTCAACCACAGTCTTCATCCTCGACATATCGTCGAATCAGTTATTCAGAATGGGATGAACCCGGTCTTTCTGAATAACTCGCGTGTATAATAAACAAGTGTATTAAAAACACAATGTACGCCTCATTCCAATCTAGAATATTCCTTTATTCAAATATTCTTATACTTTGGAAATGTTCCCATTAATTTTATCAAAGATAAATTCTTTAAATTTATTCTTTAATCTTCCTTTGGATATCATTTCAATCTAATTATAGATGCATTAAAACTCCACTTGGTTTTAATCTTCCCAAAAATCAATATTAACGATTGTTTAACTTAGGAAATCATATCCTATCTTTAACTGGGTTAAAGAACCAATGTGATTTAAAACACGGTTCACGATAAACCCAAAATCACATTCCATTCCATCAGCCTTTAACCGTAAATTAGCAAGTGGACAATTCCCTAAGTATTAACCCCGAAGGCCGAAACCAACATCAGATCAATACCAAGGAAACCATTCAACTTAATAAATCTCTAGTTAGTTTCTAACTTTCTTAACTCCATTGGGTCTAAGAGCAGTATTATTAAAGATACCATTCACAACAACCCAAAATCTTATTCCTGTCATTAACTGGGTTAAAGAACCAATGTCATTTAAAACACGGTTCACGATAAACCCAAAATCACATTCCATTCCATCAGCCTTTAACCGTAAATTAGCAAGTGGACAATTCCCTAAGTATTAACCCAACCAACATCAGATCAATACCCAGGAAACCATTCAACTTAACTAATCTCCAGTTAGTTTCTAATTTTCTTAACTCCATTGGGTCTAAGAACTGTATTATAAAAGATACCATTCACGGCAACCCAAAATCTTATTCCTGTCTTTAACTGGGTTAAAGAACCAATGTCCTTTAAAACACGGTCCACGATAAACCCAAAATCGCATTCCATTCATAAGCCTTTAACCATAAATTAACATGTAACGACCCGGGGAATTTGCGATCCTGGGTATCGACACCAAACACGATGTCGACTAATCAAGCATGGGAAATATCGGATAGTCCATGAAAGAAATTAGAGGGTGAGAATAGATAAGATATAAACTTAGAATAGAAGAAGAAGAAGAACATACAACATCAGAGTAAACACGAATCTCGCAGTTGAACGAATAAATATATTTCATAACTTAACTTGAAATAAAACAGTATATGTTTACAATACCATTATTAGAGTATAACACTTACAACACAGCGAAAATAACAATAGCTATATAATTCTGAAGCCTCCTACTCCCGCTCTTCAAGTATCTGTAAATCCCGACTAGTTGACTGCCCATACAAAATTGGGCACCCAAGAGTTTAGGGAAAACAAAACAAAATAAACTCCGGGTCAATCATGTGACTGGTGTGAGTAAACTCAAATCGTTTGATTTAACTTTCAAAATCCTTTTGAAACAAAGGGTAATCACAAGACCGATCAACATATAAACACGGATGGCTTTTACCTTATGATAACCCAAAATATTTCTAAAACGATACTTATCTGATATTATAATAATGTCTAGATCAAGTAAATAGAAACCTAGCAGAAACGCTTGCATCTAACTTTATATATATATAATATACAATCAAAACCACGGGCTCTTATTTGGGGAATGGATTCCAACTATGACAAGATATGGATCCACCTTCCGCTCAGTGTACTCTAGAAGCGATAAACTGGAGTTCAACAAGAACATCTTGCAACTCGGCCACACATGACCGACCACTCATTTCGCTTGAGTGTATCGGATATATTGTCACCTTACAGTTGGTAAACCAACATAACCGTTCCCAAGAGATACAGAATTGAATGAAGTAATAAATATGAATATTCTCTAGATGGTGACAATATACCCTACTTGGGTGTGGCCCACTTAGCCATGTTGCCTGCCCGATTTCTGTCATTTCCCAATTGATGAGGCCGGAGGTCATAATGTATCATTCAATAGATTACTCATTCATTTACATTGAATGCCACATCGTCACACCCGTCAAATCACAAATTGATTTCACCAAAAATACCACGGGTATAAGCTAAGGGAAACGAATTCCTTCGCCACCAATGTAAATACGTTTGAAACGATCAACTCACGTGATCCACCAGAGATACTCTGTCAAACATTCTTCCACACAGTTTGTCCTGAGACTAGACAAACTGAAGGCACTATTCTGTAAACAGGATAGCCTTTGCATAACTCCGTCTTCAATTTGTCTTCGATCTATTTGATTCGAAACGCAAACGCCTATACGGAGTGGTTCTCGGATAATAATCCAACCGGTCTCTCCATATTGACGACGGAAAAATGGTCAAAACTGTGATAGTCTGTGATTTAACTATCAAAGAAAAACACGTGTGCAAACAACGATATTATTTCCAAACGGAAATAATATCGATCAATCATCATTTAACATTTGCCCTTTTAGTTCATTAATTTACTTATTTCCTGTTTCCATATATTCTAAATTCTTATTTTCTATTATCAGAAAACATTTCTGATTCTTATTTGGAAAACATTTCCTAAACTCCTTCACTGGATTTAAACTGATGTTTAAATCAAACATTGCCATGCCAACTCAAACCATTTCACTCATTAACTAAATTCACTTAACCATCCTTTACTATCAAACCTTAGCCATTCCTTAGTTAAGAAGGAAGTCAATCAAGTTAGGGTATAATTACCTCTCAAACCTTAACTGAAAAACATTTTAACTTCGGAATAGACAAAGTTTATCTTTTTAAACCTTTAACAACTTCCTTGCGAACCTCACGGATTCTATTTACAAATCCACTTCTTTTATGAAAAACATCTATTATAACGCTAACGTTATAAACCCTACTTTCAAAATATCTAACTTTAAATATAACTTTTATTCTTTAATTTGAATAAATAAATAAACACCTAATTTATAAATAAACAAAATCTTGATTTAAAAGTTCTACCTTTTCTTGTGTCGAATAGAAGATTAGGAAGACTTATAATCCTTCCGGAAAGTATAAATACTTTCCCGAATTCGATATAATCGAATTCGACGATTAACTCTCTTCTAATAACTAAATTCGATTAACTCCTTTCGAATAACTAATATTCGATTATCCCACTTCGAATAACTAATATTCAATTATCTCTCTTCGAATAACTAAATTCGAGTAACTCCTTTCGCATAACTAAATTCGATTAACTCCTCTCGAATAACTAAATTCGATTAACTCCTTTCGAATAACTAAATTCGATTAACTCCTCTCGAATAACTAAATTAGATTAACTCCTTTCGAATAACTAGTATTCGATTCACTCCCTTCGAATAACTATATTCGATTAACTCCTTTCGAATAACTAATATTCGATTCACTCCTTTCGAATAACTAATATTCGATTAACTCCTTTCGAATAACTAATATTCGATTAACTCTTCTCGAATAACTAATATTCGAATAACTCTATTCAATTAACTAAAACTCTACTAACTCTAACTCGGTTAACTCTATTTCGATTAACTCTAACTCTAATCAATTAACTCTAACTCTAATCAATTAACTCTAACTCTAATCGATTAGCTCTAACTCTAATCGATTAGCTCTAACTCTAATCGATTAACTATAATTCAATCAACTCCTCTAACTCATTTTGATTAACACATTTTGATTAACACCTTCGTCCATATTCAGTGTCAAATATCGACGTTGAAATCGATTCTTACTTCTCTATATAAGTCCTGACTTATATATTCTATTTATCCAATGATAAATATTTTATTTTATTAATAAAATATCATTTATAAATTAATCTTCTTACTTTATCTGTTAAAACATATTTCTCTTAAATGTTCACTTTGAATTCATATTCTATTATACCCGTGTGCGAAGCACGGGTCTAAACTTTCCTAGTGTAAAATTCTCTTTTTATACCATTCTATTCATTTTTTAAGTATTTCCTTTTATAATCTATTTATTTTTTAAATAAATATTTCCTTTATAATTCTATTTATTTTCTAAATAAATATTTCTTTTATAATTCTATTTATTTTCTAAATAAATATTTCTTTTATAATTTCTTTTTATTTCCCAAATAAATATTCTTTTATCTTCCTATTTAATACGGTTCACAAATATCTCCTTTTCAAATCTATTTGTAAATGGTTTACAAATATCTCCGTTTATAATTCTCTATATTTATTTTCTAAATAAATATTCGATTAACTCCTTTTATATTTGCTTCACAAATATTTCTAATTCAATTATATTTGTTTTACAAATATAATTATATTTCAATATACACTTTGAAAAATCCCTTTGTATATTCTAGTATTTCTTATGTATTTCAAATATCATATATCACTGTTCCGTATCACCCAGACACACAAAATCAACCATAGATTGTATATCACATCATATATCACAATATATATGAAAACAGTAAAATAAATGTTGAGGAATCCAGTTGGATTCATCCGACCTGTTTCCCTGCATCACAGATGTTAAACAATATAATTAACATCGATTTCATTTCAATATGAAATATTTTACTAAACAGAATCAATATTTGATTAACGATGTATATATATCATTATCTATAATTTCAAACAATATATAAGCAATTCAACCAAACAGTTAACACACAGCAATCAACAGATAATTATCAGTTCTGAAAATATGTTATAAAAATATAACTGTTCAGAGTTAGTGAGATTTACTCACATTGGACGATCATCGTTAAATAACGGTAAACTGTCTTAGATTTGATTCAGATCCGACAATTTATTTTTCTATAAATTGTAACGAGCTCTGATTTACTTCCAGTTGGTTCCATGTTGTAGTGTCCGTCCCTACGATCCCAACGGATCTGACCGTTCCAAATTCTGATATAGTATGACCGAGATATTACGATTAGAAGTTTAATACAATTTAAATTAAAACAAAGACTAAATTTCCTTTATAACCTTTAATTGGGCCTCACTAAATTCCCGGCCCATCTTCAATTTAAAAGCCCACTCCCCATCATTTCGTCTTCCCCAAACATACCAAATCGTGCTCCCGTATTATCCTCTACCATTCGTCGTTCTTTATTCCTTATGTGCCCCTTCTCCTCTTCATAGAAAATTCCACAAAAATCTCCATTATTCTCCTTGTTTCTCCCTCTCCAACCTCATATACACATTACTTAACTTGCACCCTTCATAGACAAACTGGCGTTCATCAGTTTCGAGACCCTACAGTGACTCAATGACCTCTTCAACAACCGCTTCTTCCCAAAATCAGCAGCAAGGTGTTAAACACCTCTACGAACTCGAAAACATGCTTCAATTCGCACAGAACTCAAGTAATCCGTTGAAAATCGAAGCCCTAGCTCACGCTGACCATATTCGAACAGTTGGAAGACACGTCGAATTCTTTGAGAGGAATACAGACTGAAGAGGAATGATTAGTGAATCCAAATATGTTGATATTCTAATTTATAGAATTTTATGTGGATTGTTATTTATTTTTGAAGGTCAGTTTCCTCATTTGGAGAAAGAAAACTCATGGCAGAAAAATTTGTTTGACCAAAGGAGAGTGGAATTAGGTTTAGGCTGTTGGATAGGTATTTATAGAAATATTTTAATATTATTTTATTGCAATATTGTATTCAATTTAAATCAACCGCTGATTCTATTTATCCTTTAAAATTCCTATGATCATGTACCATATCCAAAAATCATGAAAATGGACATACAACTGGAGTTTGTCATTACGGACCCAATGAAACTGGTTTCGTCGAATTCCGACTCCGTTTGCTCACACAGGGTATTTTTAACCTTCAAAATATCTATTGTTTTTCACATTAAAAATATGTACGGCCACACACTCACTCTAAAAATCACAAAAATTGAAATCTACCAATAATTTAACATTACGAACCCAACAAAATTGGTTTCGTCAAAAACGGAGGTCGTATGCAAAATTGGCTATTTTTAAAGCTCTAAATAACCCATTTAAATATATAAATATATTTAAAAACAATTAAATTAAATAAAAATAATTTAATATTATCATATATATTCATAATAGCATACCATACAGCTCCAACTGGATTTATAACTCGATATCCAAATCCAGTGTTACATCGATATTCGATTTATATTTAAAAACAATTTAGAAATATAAATAAATCGATATATATTATAAAGGAATTCCATAGCGACTTTTATAAAATTTGATTTGGACATAAATCAAAATTTACATGACGAAATCCCGATTTTTCTCTTCCACTAGAAAAATATACTTCACCAGCTCCAAACGTTTCTTGTTTCACGAAAATCCGATTTAAAACGGACCCTATATATTCAGTTGAAGTTCAAATCGCCTAATAGCGAACTACCGCGCCATTTCGAGCTCGATTTTAATTATAATATAATTATACATTCAACGGCTGTTAAAATAATATATTCGATAATATAATTCAACTCTAAACTGAATTATAGATTATAAAAGATCTGATTCACACAATATTGTGAATTCCAATATTTCTGACTACTACAAAAATTAAATATATTATTATATTATTTATTTTAATTAAATATTCAATATTATTTAATTAAACGACCATTAAATTACCAAACTAATATTTTGAATAATTAAATTAATTAATTATTATATTGGAAAAATACGGGGCATTACATAGCAAGTGGACAATTCCCTAAGTATTAACCCCGAAGGCCGAAACCAACATCAGATCAATACCCAGGAAACCATTCAACTTAACTAATCTCCAGTTAGTTTATGATTTTCTTAACTCCATTGGGTCTAAGAATAGTATTATTAAAGATACCATTCACGACAACCCAAAATCTTATTCCATTGTTAATCGAGTTAAAGAACAAGTGTTATTTAAAACATCGTTCACGATAAACCCAAAGATCAATTTTAATTCCATTCCAATTAAATATTAATTAATTGGTATACTTCATTAAATCTAAATAAAAAGATTTAATATTTCCACAACTGGTTTCAAGAATAGTGTTAATGAAGACACCATTCACGATAAACCAAAAATCACATTTGATATTAAATACAAGGCTCTGAATAGAAAATATACCGGCTTATATTCAATATCAATTTCTGGAATCAACAAATACTATATTGGAATAACAATATATATATCTTCCAAATTCCTCCACAATATCTGCATAATCACGGAATCCAATATTGAAATATTCCGAAGATAATTTCGATTCAAATCCATTCCAATTCATATATTGGAATTTCTGGTTATTTTTAAAACCATTTCAAATCCAATTTATTTATTTAAAAAAATTGGATTTCATAATTCTAGTTAATAACTAGTTCATTTTGATAAAAAACTATTTTTATCTTTTCAAATATGGCATTTTTCATCCCAATTCTTTCCAAATCATTTATTATGATTTTACACTAATTATTGATATTTTTAATAATTTTATCAAGGCCCGTACAGTTGATTTTCATAAACGGTCATCGAACTGCACTTATAGCGACCATTTCCAAATTTAATTTGATTCCAAATCCAATCATTAGATTTCTAATTTCTTGTATTAGTTAGAAAGCTCTTTTCGGTACGAACCCAAGGGTTTAGGTTTAGGAGAATCCGACTGTCGGATCTCCCGTAATGACTGTTCGAAGTCAATGGTCGAAATTCGCGAACTTCCGTGGCGCGACGCGTTCTATTCAGACGATTATATATATAATATTAAATATATTTCGTCGATTCCCATCTAAAACTTATTTTATAAATCGTTTTAAATTCGTTTTCAAAACGATTTCAACTTCATATTCAATTTCAAATCAAAATTGAATATTCCATATCATTAATATATAAATGATAGTATTTTCAAAACATTAGATTTTGAAATCAATTCCTTTTCGATATTCATTATAAAACTAAATAAAATCGATATAAATATCGTTTGCGTCAAAATAGCTCATCTCTAATCAACACGGCTATATATATTTAAATATAATCGTGTCCATCCCAAATCGGACATAAAATCAAATTTTGATCTTTTACTGAATATTATTTTAAAATATTCATTATTTTAAAATATTCGTTATTTTAAAATATTCATTCTTTCTAAACTGGAATCAGACACAGTCAATTAGCATATAATGTTATTTATATGGATTTCATACGATTCATGTATACAACAACAGTGATAAATAATCATCCATCATCTAGAGTGCATTGTACATTGTATAAGCATTAATTATAAATATTTAACGCTTATAACAGTCTGTCAACCAATCAATTGACATACAACTAACTATTAGGATTAGTGTATGTCCAATATCATCCCAATACCTATGTGGGGTTTCAATCAAGAAATAATGAATTTTATTTGTGTAGTTGGGCGATGTGTAAAATTTATCGTCCCAATCCATATCTGTCAAATGGGTGTGCATAAACAAATCGTCTGATTTGTAAATGAATATTTATTTTATTCATATACACATTAAAAATTATATTTTTAATGATAAAATATTTATTCAATTCATTTGCACAATAAAAATGATATTTTTATTGTTCTAACATATTTTAGATGATTTTGGAGGCATAAAGGCGCGATATCAAAATCGGGTAATGCCTAGCATTACTCCTCTTCTAATATTGGCTTGCGCCATGCAATATAACAATTCTAATCAATTCATTTCACCCAAACCAAATTCAATGAAACAATCCAATCAACCAAACCAAACAATCAAACAAGTCGTCCATGGTCTGTGTATGATGTTGAAAGTTCATATATGCAGTTATAAAATAAATAACTGTAAAAGGAAATTATAGTGAGGAGTTCTCACCTTCGGTTTCGACTCCGCCATTTTTATTTCTGAATTTCAGAATAGTCCTGACTTTCCTGAAATTCCAAAGCAATCTTCTCCACGCTGTTCATAGTAAAAATCACATTTTTATTTCAATTCTAAAAATTACATTTTTACTTCGCTAAAAATTGCATTTTTAATACACTACATATATAAAAATCATATTTTTAATGTCGCTACATGTACACAAAAATCATATTTTTGTAACGCTACTACATAGGTAAATATCATATTTTTAACATGATGTTTACATTATAAAAATCACATTTTATATCACTACTACATATATAAAAATCGGATTTTTAGCCAACTAAAAATTATTTCTTTGTATGACCATTTTATAAATAACATATATAATCTAAAATCATATTTTTATCTTTCTAAAAACATTTCCATGCCATACGCTAGTTAAAAATCATATTTTAAATCTTGCCAAAAATATTTCCTTCCTACGATAAAAATCCTATTTTTAACTAACCAAAAATGATATTTTTACATAACTAAAAATCACAACTTTATGTAATTAAAAATCATAACTTTATATACTTCATATGTCAAAAACCATAGAAGCTTTAAAGCGGAGAAAACTCACATATTTTCTATCGTTCGGATTTGCTGTTATGATCTTGAATTTGCAAACGAGCTCCAATCTTCACACCATCTTTTTCTCTAGCTTAAATGCGCCATTCCGGACAACTTTCTCCTAGTGGTCTTCCTTCCGAAAATGTGTCCTTCCGCCGGAAATCGCGAAAAGATAGTATTTGGACAGCAGACTTTGGACGCTTTTTCCCAACAGCTCCGAAATCCAAAATAGGACTATCGTATACCAAATCGAAGAGAAAATCGTGCTCTTCGATTTTGGTTCCGTGGAGGTTTGGGCAGAAATGCAAGATTTGGGATTTATTGGCGAAATAGTGACAGGGTGTTTTATGCAAAACGGGGTTTTTGTTGAAAATGAGTTTTTGGACTTGGCGGAGCCCACGGCTAGAGCTGGGTGGCCAAAGGGCGGAGGCGGGCCTGAATGGACGTGGGAAGGTGGCTGAGGGGTGGTGGCGGCAGTGGTGGTGGCCGTGGTGGCTAGGGTGGTGGTGATTTGGGGGTAGGGTTTGTAGATCTAAAGAGGGAAAGAGCAGGAGAGAGAGGGGAGGCGGAAGAGGAGGAGGAGGTGGAGGAGGGGTGCGGCGGCTGCTGGTGGCGGGAAGGGGGAGGAGCAGCTGAAGAGGGAGAGATGGGTTCTGCTCTTTTTTTATCGTGCGTTTTTAATGAGGAGAGATAAAGGAGGGTTGACCAAGTATACATTTATTTAATTTAATTCTCCAAAAAGTTAATTTTTTTATTCGAACTCCAAATCGAACCCACCGACTATCATCCTTAGCTAATTACCCCCATTCCAGACACAATGGGAAATGTCCTGTAATCCAATTCGACAGTTTCGATCAGCTTTTCTTTAAATTAAAATATAAATCAATATATTGAATTTTAAACGTACATTTCAATTTACTAGGGCCACATACGAACTCTAAAAATTCGAAGAAAATCATTTCTAGCTTCGTATTGATGATATGGTCCTAACAAAACTAATTTCGTCAAACTTGGAGGCCGTTTGAAAAATGACCATTTTCTAGTCGATCCAAATTGACTGAAACTGTCAAAACACGTTTTCATTCACCACGCTCACATATTAATCCCAAAAATTATGAATTTCGGAATCTAGCAATAATTTGACATCCCGGATCCAACTAAAGTGGCTTCGTCGAAAACCGAGGTCGTTTGCAAAATTTCCATTTTTAAGGGCTACATCTCCATAGCGACTATTCTGAGTTTTCAATTGGGCATAACTTTTTATTCCCGCTATGAAATTTCAATTTTTGGATTTGTTGGAAAGATATTTTCAAATAGATTCTAATATTTTTGGTTTCGCTAATATCCGGTTTATTTTGAATCCTGTACATTCATTTAAAATTTGAAATCGAAATTTCAAACTACTGCACCATTTTCCAATTCCTTTTATAGTTAAAATAAAAATTTATATTCTAACGTCGATTCAAATAAATATATACGTTCTAATTCTATTCAGAATAAATTTCTCGTCGTTATTATTTTAATAAATCATTTTAAATATTCCAAATTCACTAAAACTGCCAAAATAAAATTTTTAAATTGGTTCTGATTTTTCGGGTTGTTACAGTAGGCCATCTGTCCAATTCTTTCTTTAATGGGGAATGACCCTATGAATCTTGGTGCCAATTTCCCTACAGATCCAAAACGAACTACATTCCTCAATGGGGATACTTTAATAAAGACTGTGTCTCCAACATCGAACTCAAGATCGATTCGTCTCTTATCAGCGTATGACTTTTTCCAGTCTTGTGCCGTCTTCATGCATCTCCGAATCAAGTCTATCTTCTCCGAAGTTTCTCTAACGATCTCGGGCCCAAGCAAAATCTTATTTGTAGATTCCCACCAACAAGTCGGTGATCGGCAAGGTCGTCCATATAGAGCTTCAAAAGGTGCCATGCCAATACTAGTATGATAGTTGTTGTTATAGGAGAACTCTACTAATGGAAGGTGTTCCTCCCATGTTCCTCCAAAGTCCAAGATGCATAACCTCAAAAGAGCTTCTAGAATCCGATTCACTTTTTCTGTTTGGGCGTCTGTCCGAGGGTGATAAGCGGTGCTCAAACACAATTGTGTTCCTACTGCCTCTTGCAAGCTCTTCCAAAACTCACTAGTGAAAATGGGATCTCAATCGCTTACGATACTAGAAGGTATGCCGTGTAGACGAACTATCTCTTGGAGATAAACAGATGCTAACTGTGTTGTTGTTCTTTTACTCTTAACAGGAATGAAATGGGCGCTCTTGCTAAGTCTATCTACTACTACCCAAATCCCCATATTACCCTTCCTTGACCTTGGCAACCCATCGACGAAATCCACGGAAACACTTTCCCATTTCCACTGTGGAACCTCTAAAGGGTGAAGCAAACCACCAGGCTTCATTTGCTCAGCCTTGACTTGCTGGCACACTAAGCATCCAAAAACGAACTCAGCCACATCCTTCCTTATTCCGACCCAAAAGAAAACTCGCTTCATGTCCCTATACATCTTGTCACCACTGGAATGTATGGTCATCTTAGAACGATGTGCTTCTTCAAGGATTGTCCTTCTCAAACTCTCGTCTCATGATACGCAGAGTCTCCCATCCCTACGCAACCAGTCTTTTTCATCTATAGTATACCTACTAAGATGGCTCGAAGACACCCCTCTTATGAGCTTATCTACTATCTCTATCAGTTGTGGGTCACCTCGTTGTGCTGCACCTATCTGTGCCAAACGCGTAGGTCGCACCTCTAATGATGTCAACAAACTGGGTACATAATCGATAGAGGGTCTAAAGTCAAAGGTAGATATATACTCCAAACTCTGCTGCTCAACAAACAAAGGAATCAAAGTCAGCCTCTTTCTACTCAAGGCGTCAGCTACAACGTTACCCTTGCCAGGGGTATATGTAATCTCAAAATCGTAGGATGCTAAGAACTCCATCCACCTCTGTTGCCTTAAGTTTAGATCTTCTTGAGAGAACAAATATTTTAGTGACTTATGGTCTATATAAAACTCAAAGCTCTCACCAAGCAAGTAATGGCGCCAAGACTTGAGCGCATAAACTATGGCAGCTAATTCTAAGTCATGGGTAGGGTAATTCTTCTCATGGACCTTCAACTGCCTTCCACCATAACATATCACCCTTCCCTCTTGCATCAAAATTGTGCCAAGCCCTATCCTACAAGAATCGGTATACACTGTGAATGGTTTACTCCCATCTAGCAAAACTAAAATTGGAGTTGTCTTCAATTCCCTCTTCAATCGTTGAAAAGCATCATCACAGTCAACATCCCAAGAAAAGATCAAATTCTTTTTCGTTAACCGAGTAAGTGGGGTTGATATCTTAGCAAAGCCCTTGATGAACTTTCTATAATAGCCCGCCAAACCAAGAAAACTTCTTACTTCCGTTGCATTTCTAGGAATTTTCCAATCTTTGATTGCTACCACCTTCGCGGGATCCACTATTATCCCTTCTTTAGAGACCAGGTGCCCTAGGAATATTACCTCCTTCCTCCAAAAGTGACATTTGGAGAACTTAGCCTTAAGATGATGTACTCGAAGGTTTCTAAAACTTCCTTAAGATGTAAGGCATGCTCTTCCTCGCTTCTAGAGAAGATCAGGATATCATCCACAAAGACTACCACGAATTTGTTTAGAAACTCCCTAAACACCCAGCTCATCAAGTCCACGAATTATGTGGGTACATTCGTCAAACCAAAAGGCATGACGAGACATTCAAAGAAACCATCTGGAGTTCTAAATGCAGTCTTATCTATGCTATCCTCAGCCACCCTTAGATGATGAAATCCTGTAGCTAAATCCAGCTGCGAGAGAACCGAAGCACCAACCAACTGATCGAACAAGTCATCTATCCTCGGTAACGGGTGTCTGTTCTTCTTTGTGAGCTTATTCAGCTCCCTATAGTCCACGCACAATCTAAACGAACCATCAACCTTCGTAGCAAAAACAAATGCAGCACCCCACTCCGAGATACTTCTTCTTATGAACCCTTTCTCTAGCAACTCTTTCACTTGTTTATTAAGCTCCTTCCTTTCTCTTGGAGCCATGTGGCGCACAGGTAATGCAACTGGCTTTGCATTGTCCATCAAGTATATATGGAAATCTATCTTGCATTTTGGTGGTAAGCCCCTAACCTCCTCAAAGGCATCTGCTTACTCAGAACTACTCAAACAAATTGCAAATCATCAATAGATATGTCAAGAGACTCTAGGTAGCTAAGCATAACAGAACCCTTAGGGTCGCATGAGATATCGAGAGTATTCCCCAAACTAGTCAACAATCTAACTACCCTCTTTTCACAGTCGAGAATGATACCATACCTGGCTAACCAATCTATTCCTAGAATCAACCCATAGCCCGTGAAACCAAACGCATAAGCGTTGCATTCAAACTCAACGCCATACACAGATATTCTCAAATCCCAACATAACATAGACAGATGAGCCGCACCCCCAACAGTATTTGAGACAACAGCGGAATACACTACTATACTAATGTCTAGGTGCAAAGACTGAGTAAAAGTAGATATAAACGAATGTGAAGCGCCAGAATCAAACAAAGTATGCACAGGATGATCGAAAAGGAAAATCAAACTTCCAACAGAAATGTTTCTACCTCTCTCTTGCGTAGCTGCCATGAGAGCATGAATCTGCCCTCCAGAAGTAGATCCTGTCCTCTGTCCCTGCCCTTGTCCTTGCCTCCTTGGGCAGTCTTTAATCATATGTCGTGCCTCACCACATTGGAAGAAACCGATCCTCTTCTTCTTTCTACAGTCCTTCTTCAAATGGCTAGGTATTCCACAATTGTGACTCTTTCTTTTCTCTGAACCCTTGTTATCCTTACTGCCCTTATTTTGTTGTTGTTGTGCCTTCTTTGGAGCCCCTTTCTTATCCTGTGCCTTATCTACATTAGCACCTTTCTCCTCTTCATGTATCAACGCCATATCAATAAGATTCTCGAAAGTAGCCCCAATAGGAATGTAGGACATAGCCAACCTGTGTAATGGTTCATTCAGACCCTAGGCAAATCTCAAAGCCTTCTTATATGGTGTATTAACTAATTCCATACCAAATCTTGCTAGCTGGTTAAACTTTTTAACGTACTCCTTCAAAGACAAACTCCCTTGTTTCAAAGCCAAGAACCTCTCCATGTATAAACTCTCCTCTGCTTGTGAAAGGAATCTCAACTAGAACCTTTGTCTAAAATCCATCCACGTCTCCACTGCACATCCTCCATTAGTCACTTCCCACCAAAATGAAGCTTCATCCTTCATCAACCAAGCAGCTAGCCAAACCTTCCTTCCATCGTCTATCTCAAAGATACCAAACAAGTCCTCCACTTCTTTGAGCCAATTCCGAGCCTCAACAAACGTCTCAGTTCCATAAAATGGTTTTCCGCCCATTGCACGGAAGTCTTTGCATATCTTAGAAAAGCGTCTAGAAGGGGAGGAGGAGGAGCGGCTGTAGTTGGGGGAGGAGGAACGTTTTCTGGGCCTGCAACAGTAGCCCTAGCCTCCAAATACCTTTTTGAACCAGCCTGGTATCTGTACACCCTCGGGTATATCGGGTTCCCCAAACATGCTGAAAGAAAAAGGAAGAGATTCAAAATAGAGAATTGAAAGGTAGATATATGGCTTTTGGGGGTTATGTTTTTCATAATAAACCTTTCCTTTGAAAATACCCTCTTTAAAGCATGTTTTGAAAATACTTCTTTTTAAAAATGCTTTTAAAAACGGTTTTCAAAATCTTTTATCTGTTATGGTTACCTTCAGCTCTGATACCACGTGTAACACCCCACGTCCATTAATGTCACTCACTAAGGGAATGCATTAACTTTCGTGGAGCATTATAAGAGTATATAACAGAACATCACAAGACATATATATAAAATGGTACTTAAAAATTCAAAATTTATTCATTGCAGAGTAAAAGAAAAACATGTCTGCTAACAATATCAAAACCATATACTAAATCCAAGTACACAGATATCCATCTTGAATAAAATTATTATCAGAGTACATAAAAGAAAAACCGTAATCCCACTCCAATAGCCATAATGAAAAGAGATAACGCTGAGCATTACTTTCAACACTTCCAAGCACTTCAAGAAGAAAGAGATCCGAGCCAAGCTTCATTAATCCCACCTTGAGGACCTGAGGGGGGGGGGGAGAAAGAAAAGAGGCGAAACAAAAAGGGTCAGACATAAAGTTTGGCGAGTCTACTAAATTTAACAATATAACCAATAACATAACAAGATAAGAACATAAACTAGATATAAGAGATGACTGTAACATAAGCAGATATAACAAGGTAAGTAAGATAGAACATCGATTGCGCTCCTAACCACTACAAGATATGCTCTGCACCGTACCAACATACTAGTTACATACTAAAAGATGATCCCTCCCTACTAATCATAATAATGGTAGGTACTCCTAGCTGCTCTCGTAGGTGCCCACTTGCTCCTACCACCACTAGTTGTACCCACTACCCTCACCATTCGATCGGCTCCCTAATTTGTAGATACCTGTGTTGGTCCCACAATAGAGTGTATCACTCCCTAAGGTGGAAACCCTGATACTACTGAAATGCTTAGCTTATACCTACATGATGCAACAACGTCTTACCTACCAGCCTGGACCCACGCATGCACATGACTCCGTTGTACTTGCACTGCCATCGCTAACTCTTTATTGACCTCTTACAATCAACCCCAGTAAGCGTGTCCCTGTCCTCGACCTAGTTCGAACTCATATAGATACTAAAATGTGTTACTGATTGAAAAGGGTCTACACACTTGACACAAGCTTCCCTCCTAAGCTTGGTCCCCACTAAGAATTCCCACTTAACCCCTCTTTATCCCCATGTATAATCACATGTCCCATCTTGGTTGAGTGCTTTTATTATGTTTCACATGCTACCCATGTTACCCACTTAACCCTTTATTATTCTCATGTCATACCGCAAGTCTTATCTTCGTTAAGTATTCATTAATTCATTATAGCAGTAATCTTGCAAGGCCTCCCACATTAATTACCGTTTTGTAGTTGCTGGATATGCCGGGCGGTTCCGGGCAGGCTTATACGACAATCCAAATCTAACCTCGCGTCTTTGCAGTATTACACATCTAATTTCTTCCTTTGACCTCTCACATTAGATTACCGTTTTTTTGGTTGCTGGATATGTCGGGCGGTTCCGCGCAGGCTTATACCGAAATCCGAATCTAACCTCGTGTCTTAGGCGTTCATTTTCACTTTCTTAATTCAAGTCCCAATTTCAAATCTTGGATTATAATATATTTCCAATTACCCATAGTTTCCAATCTAAATTGTGATTATAATTTTAATCCAAATAATGCCTATAATCTCATGTGTACAAGTTATACCCAATCACGCCCAATCCAATTTCCATAGGTATTAACAATTTATGCCAAATCTCATTTTATTACATATTTCCCAAACTTATCCCAATTATTCCAACGTTATTCGTATGTAAATCTCAATGTAATATGCTTAGGCTCGAAGTTAGCCTAATATCAAAAGGAAAAAGGGAAAGAAGAAGGGGATAGATTCAAAACATCAAAATTGGCATAAACATATAAATAGGCATGTGAAATGAATAACGACAAAATAGATCAGATAGTCATATGATAATAGCAATTGGGTATGAATCTGAAGGATAACAAATTATAAAGCTTGATATGATTCATCTTATTTACAGGCATATACATTAGATCCAATTTACAATCCTATCACAAATACTTTTTAATTTGATTATATGTAAAAGTGACATAAACTCGCAACGATAAGATTCTTAGAAAAGTGAATTAGGCTTTGTTGTTTGTAGATCTGATCTTGAATAACCTCTTCTTTGATTTGAAGAAGAAAAGTAAATTAATTTAAGATGGAGCACCAGCATGGAGGCTCCGTGGATTAGGGTTGAATGAGATTAGGGTTAGGTTTAGGTGTTTATTTAAAGTGTATTAGGTGAATTAGGACCTTTAGATTAGATTAGAAACCATCAGAACCACTCAGATTAAAAAGACACGTCATCAGGGAATTATTTAGAATTCTGCAGATCTGGGCTCGGCCTGGGCACACTTCCTAGGTGTGCCAGTGCATTTTTGTTCTGGCGCACTTCACAAGTGCACCAGTTATTCTGGCCCATTTCTTGATTGTTTTGCCAAACTTCTATCGTCCATAACTTCTTCATACTGTATCGGTTTTACACAAACTCGGACACTATCTATAACACCCCGCATTTTCTGTTAACGTTATAGTAATGAATCCAAGAATATTTAATTTCAAATGTGAGAATTAAGGGATACGGGTTACGCCATTGCATTCATCTTGGAATTCTGCTAGAGATAGAGTCCGAGTTTGCATAAAACAGACACCGTATAAAGGAGATATGGATGAACGAATTTAAATAGAAAACCAGAAAAAAAAAGAGAATATATATATATATATATATATATATATATATATATATATATATGCACTGGTGCACTTGGGAAGTGCGCCAGTACAAAAATTGCACTGGCGCACCTTCCAAGTGCGCCTAGGCCGAGCAGAAAGCCTGCACAGCTTTCTGGTGTGATCTGATCCATACTGTGACTCATTACTGAGTCATTTCTGACTCCTTGCTGAGTCACTAGGGCTGTGGTGTCACCCTATCCTGACTGAATGGTTATGGTTAACCCTAAGATCATCCGACGGCTCAAATTAAATTGAAATTCTATATAAACAATCCAATGCTCAAACCTAAAAATCACACAAAAATAATCCTGGAACTATCATGTCGTCAATAGATAACTTAGAGTAGCTGTCACCAATTCAAAGACAAGATAATATCCTGAATCGAAATCAAATTAAAGAAATCAAATTCAGCGATCAACATCAAAGGCGAGCTTACCAATTTCAGAATTCAGTTTTCAGAAATCAAGAATTCCTTTGAGTTTGTAAGTTGGTTATTACATAGAATTAAACGTTCTTTCAAATGAATCATGACATGTTGTAATTGGAATATAGAATGATGCTTATGTATAAGATAAATAAAGTTTGATTCTCAAAACTACCATTGCGATTGATCATGCCTATACGTTTGTGATAATGAACATACCATATTATATGTTATTGGAATCTATTATGATTGGGTATTGGATTTATTATGCCAACTGAATGGTGAAACATGTCATGTTATAATTTGATGGTTACTTACATGTTCATGATCTAAAACACATGCTTATATGTTAGATCAACACTCATGTATATTTAGATCCATGTTAAGTTGAATCTATTTATGTTGCAAGATTTTATTTGTAGCTCTCTTATGTTTAACACACATAAGCTATCATGCTAAGTTGTGATTCGAATATCTTTATAATAGTTCTCTTATGTTTAACACACATAAGTCATCATGCTAAGTTGTGATTCGAATATGTTTATAATAGTTCTCTTATGTTTAACACACATAAGTTAATATGCTAAGTTGTGATTTAAATATATTTATAGTAGCTTTCTTATGTTTTGGCATACATAAGTTAATATGCTAGCTTGTGGTTTAAAATTGTGTTTATATGTTAAACCTCCATGCTAGACCTTTATCAAGTTCACATGACAATTAGACCCAACTTAGTCACAAGTTCACCTGTACTCGTTTAATTAAGTTAATGATACTTCTATGCCAAGTTACACATGATAAGTTAAATGTATGCTATTTTATGTTTGTTTCATGTCCCTTGTTTATTACCCCTTTTTATTTATGGGTTTGGGCTAAATTTACTAGCCCAATATTTTATGTGATTCATGCGTACGTTCCATGGGGATAGCGATGGGGAAAATATGAAAATTCATTGCATAGAATTGTTCATAAAATGGTATATTTGATATACCATTTATTGTGAGCATAATCAAAGGATAATTATGGCATGATTAAATTAAAATTAATTTACATAAAGAAATTAGACATATATATAGAAAATATGTGAATTTAGAAAAGACGAATATGCCTAACCCGAGGTTAAACTGAGTTGTGGTGTAAATCTTCCCGGAACCGACCGATATATCCAATGACCACAACAAGACCTGTCTAATGTGGGTGGTTAGTGCATCAAGCCCAAAAAGAACCCGAGTTTAGACTGAGTTGTGGTGTAAATCTGCCCGGAACCGACCGGCATATCCAGTGACCACAACAAGACTTGTATAATGTGAGTGGTTGGTGCTTTAATGAATAAATTAAAGCTAAGTCAGGATTGGTAGGGTTAAGTCAATTAGGGAAACACTTAACTGATTCAACATGTTAACTAAACAGATGGGTGGGGTTAGGTAAACTTGGACACTTAACCAAATAAACATGTTGATTAGAAAACCCTAGTAACGGGGACCCATTTCAGCAGTAATCCACATAGATATATCATGGTACCCTGAAACTAGGCAGGGTGGGGCACGATTACTGGGCTGATTATAAGCGGTCAAAACATCGGCAGTTGGTGCGCCAGTGTAGGTTCCGACGGAGTACAGGCTTGTACGTACTCCGGAGTGGAAAAAGCAGGCAGTGGGCATCAGTAGCGTACACTGTGCATCTTGAATCGTGTCGGGTTTCCACTAGAGGGACTGATACACCCCATGGTAGGACCAGCAAAGGTATCTACAGTCAAGCGGGGCCGAATGACACAGGACATGAATGCATGCGAGTAGGAGCCGATCATTATGGGGATCGTTTGTTATGAACACGAGGGGTTGGTTGAACCAATAGTTGGTAGGTGCAGAGACTATAGAAATGGTTGCGATCACATGTTCCTCTTATCTTATATTAGGGTATTGTCCTATGTTCTGTTATTACTGTCATGATCCCTTTCCTTGTTTAAATACTAGTAATCACTGAACTTACCAGACTTGTTGTCTGACCCATTTTCTTTCGTCCTCTTTTCTTCTGTTCCTCCCCAAGGTCCACAGGAAGGGAATACTCCAGCTTAATCAGACTCTTTGCAAGCTTCAAGAAAGTAGATGTATGATTGGGACTCTCTTACCTTGGCTATGGCTTTTGGATACTACATTTGGGGATTTATGTAGTTTTATTTATGGTTTATGCTTCTTTATTAAATAATCAAGACAAAAATTATGGTGTAATGTTTTGGAAGTTATTTTGAGACAATTTGAAGTAATGCTTTTGTATTGAACTACGTATGCAATAAATATTTGAATTTCGCTGCTCAAATTTACCTGCTTTGTAAATTTTTCCATGTCTTGTACCTATAACCCTCTACCAAAGTTAAGGCATTCCCTTTGTGAGTGACCTTAACGGAGGTGGGGTGTTTCACTTGGTATCAGAGCAAAGGTTTACCAGATCAGATAAGAGTTTTTGAAAACTATTTTCAAAAATAAATATAAAGAAGCATTTTACAAGAAAAGTGTTGTTTTAAATTTAAAAAGGCATAATCCCCAATGCCATATGCACTATCTTTCTATCCTTCGTTTTGAATCTTTTCTTTTTCGTTTCAGCATGTCTGGGAATCTTAACCTTCCAGAGGGTATACCGATACCTGGCTGGTTTAGGAGGTACTTAGAGGCTAGGGCCAACGACGCAGGCCCAACAGATATTCCTCCTCCTCTAGCTGCAGCGGTTCCTCCTCCTCGTACAAATGCTTTCTCAAAGATTTGTAGAGACTTTAGGGCCATGGGTGGAAAGGATTTCAAGGGAACTGAATCATTCGTAGAAGCAAGGAACTAGCTCAAAGAAACTGAGGATCTGTTCGTTATCTTCGAGGTGGACGATAGGAAGAAGATACAGTTGGCTGTATGGTTGCTCGAAGATGAAGCTTCCTATTGGTGGAAAGTCACCAACGCTGAAAGACCAGTTGAAACATGGATGGATTTCAGAATAAGGTTTGAGATGAAATTCCTCTCACAAGCTGAACGAAGTTTGCAGTTGGAAAAGTTCTTATCTCTTAAGCAAGGAAGTATGACGGTCAAGGAGTACGTCAACCAATTCAATCAGATAGCCCGATTTGGACTGGATTTAGTGAATACTCCTCATAAGAAGGCTCTCCATTTTGTCAAGGGATTGAATGAGCCACTTCCCAGCTTGGCTATGTAACGACCCAGAAAATCTAAACCAATTTAAAAAATTTTAATTGGCTAAAATAATGGATTTTAAATTTTTAAAATAAATATTTTAAATAAGTAAGATGAAAAGTGAGTTTGAATCGATAATTGAAAACGAATATAGTTAATTATAATTATAAACAAGGCTTGAAAAGGCGCTGTAGTTTCAAAAATCGAATTCAAACTTTGTCGGACTGTACCGGGTGCAAAACAAAACGAATTTTAGCGAAACCAAAAATATTTAAATCTGTTAGTGAATACCTTTCTAACGAATCCGAAAAATCGAATTTTCATAGCGGAAAGCAAAAGTTATGGCCGAATGAATTTTCAGAAAGGTTGATATGGAATTTATATAGCCCGTGAAATTGGCCATTTTGCATACGACCTCGGAATTCGACGAAACCACTTTTGTTGGATCCGGGATGTGAAGTTATTGCTAGGTTTCAAATTTCATAATTTTTGAAGCTAGTATGTGAGCGTGGCAAAAGAAAATGTGTTTCGGTCAATTAAAGTTAAATTGGATCGACCAAAAATGGGCCTTTTTGCAAACTGTCTCAGAATTCGACGAAACTAATTTTGTTGGGACCGTATCATCAAAACATAGCTAGATTTATTTTTCTGAAAATTTTCAAATCAATTTGTGGCCCTGGCAAATTGAAATACACGTTCAAATTAAATATTGAATGTTTTATATTTTGATTTGAATGGAAACTGACTGAAACAGTCGAATGGGCCTTCGATACATATCCCATTGTGTTCGGAATGGGGGTAAAACGCTAGGGACGACAGTCGTTGGGTTCGATTCGGGGTTCTGATGCGAAGTACACCTTTTAGAGATAAACTGAATTAAATATTAATATTTATTTTCATTTAATAACCAAAACCCTAATCACTTATCAGAAATTCCCGCCGCCTCTTCAAAATCCAATGCAGAAAAACCCTCGCAACTTCCTCCCTCCATAACTCATGATCCACGCATTGAAATCGTTTGATTCTTCAGACAATATTGTAGAGAATCACGTGATCTTCGAATCTATACGGTGAGATTATCTCTGGAGTTGTATTTTCTCCGATTCGCGGCCCCAAATCGTCGTTCGCCTGAAGATTGCCGGACCAGGGAGCGTGCGAGTTCGAGGGGATTGGTACCCCTTGGTGCGGTTTTCCAAGCACCACGACGTGGTGCTTCTTGATCAGCGTCCGGCGTTCTTGGGTGCGTGGAAATTCGAGCCCTAGGTTCGAGCAAAATGAGGAACCATCGGCCTGTATTGAACTGAGGGGAAGGTGATTATTTAAAACTAATTTTGATAGTTTAAAGCGTTGCTATTTTAGATAATCGAATAAAAATTGTATCTTTATCATATGATAACGAAATTCGATGAAACAGGAAACAGTGGACTCGTGTGGACGCCTTCTACATTTTAGAAGAGACCGCATATTTTTCTGAGCCTTCTGCTATTTTTGGTGGAGTGGAACCCAATGTGAGATTTCTGATTTAAAAACAATATGGAAAACGACGATGTATAAATTATATAGTCGATGTATGAGTTATATAAACGTTGTACACCTCATGTATAAGTGTTGTATAAGTTGTATGTTCGATGTATAAGTTATATATGCGTTGTAAAAATTATATATGTGTTGAAATAAAAGTGAATTACTATATATATATATATATATATATATATATATATATATATATACGCCCCTCATCCTCAAACCATGGACAATATTTATTGGTTGAAATTGTTGTGAAAATTGATTGATAGAGAATGGTTGTTTGGGATTGTTTGTGGTTGATATTGATTGATTGTGGTTGAAAAATACCCGTTTGTGGTTGAAAAATATTTGGTTGAAACCACATAGGATCAGTTTGTGGAAATGAAATAAATATATACATGCCGCCTGCGTGCGAACTAGATGCATGATCCCCATTGTCAAAAACCGCGAGGTTTTAAGGTAGAGCGAGGAGCCGTACTAGGGACGGTCCCGGTTTTAACTACCTTGTCGTTATGCTGCCGAAATTTTGAATAATATTCATGTGTTTGAATTATTTTCATTTGCAAAAACTATGTTTATTCATTGAATATAAAACCTTCATGTGTTGAATCGATATTCATTCGTTGATTAGAAATTCATGTGTTGAATGGTATTCGCGTTTTAAATATAAAAATCACATTTTTATCTATATATAGAAACTATAGAAAACCTTCATGTGTTAAATCGATATTCATTCGTTGATTAGAAATTCATGTGTTGAATGGTATTCGCGTTTTAAATATAAAAATCACATTTTTATCTATATATAGAAACTATAGAAAACCTTCATGTGTTGAACCGATATTCATTCGTTGATTTGAAATTCATGTGTTGAATGGTATTTGTAACACCCCGAATTTCAGTTAACACTGATATTCACTAATTACAGAATTAATAATCTCAGATGTGAGAATCAGGGGAAACGGGTTACGTCATTGTGTTCGTCTCGGAAAAATACGCGAAATAGAGTCCGAAATTTTGTAAATTGGAGTCCGTATGACCCGGTTAAGGCCCAAAGAAGTTTTCGGGAAATTTGAATTTCGAAACATGCAGAAATGGGGGCCAGGCAGGAAAACTCCCGCCCAGCCAAGTCGACTTGGCTGTCGACAGGGCTGTCGACTTGCCTGTCGACATGCCTGTCGACTTGGCAGTCGACAGGGCTGTCGACTGGCCCTATCTGCTGATTCTGGCCTGGGTGCACCTGGTTGAGTTTTGGGCTGGGTTGGAGGGCTTGGGACGAAATCTGACGGACCTAAACTAACCTAGGGTTAATCTAAGGGTCTAAAACACAACCTAATCTTATAAATACACCCTAACACTACCCTAATCCATACTAAAAATAGAATCTATGCCATCATGCCGCCAAAATGCAACTTAGAAGGAGCCTCCACTAATTTGTGAAGAGGATTGCAAGCTAATCAACTACTAATCCACCTCTACTTCAACTTTAGCAACTATCTAAGGAGCTAATCTTGGAGTTAGTGAATTTCTATCACTTTAATATCCAATTGCTAAACTAAGTAGATGAGATATGATGAGATCATATGGTTTTGCTTGCGGATCAATGGGTTTTAGGTCATATGTTATGATGCTAGTTTGCTAAACACTATGTTTAACACTTATTCATGATGACACTATGTTTATGCAAGTTAAGTATTTGGGTTTATGCATGTTAAGTGCTGGGTTTTATGCATACTAAGTGTTTGGTTTTATGCATGCTAAGTGTTTGGTTTTATGCATGCTAAGTATGTGGTTTTATGCAAGTTAAATGCTTGGTTTTATGCTAGAATCATGTGTGAAATAAGTGACATGATATGCAAGTTTAACCTATGAGTTTGGATCTATAATATGCATAATCTATGCAAGTTGTTTGGATTAGTGATATGCATAACATATGCGAGTTTACCTTTGTATGTCATACATACATATGCAAGTTCATATGTAACATGTTATGCAAGTTAGGTGTTTGGTTATATGCAAGTTATGTGCATGATTATATGCAAGTTCATATGTAACATGTAATGCAAGTTATGTACATGATTATATGCAAGTTCATATGTAACATGTTATGCAAGTTATGTGTTTAGTTATATGCAAGTTATGTGCATGATTATATGCAAGTTCATATGTAACATGTTATGCAAGTTATGTGTTTGGTTATATGCAAGTTAACATGTGACATGCTATGCAAGTTCACACCTTTGTATGACATAAGAATCATATGCAAGTTACCCCCTTGTGACATATGTGCTTTATGCAAGTTTGGGTTAAATGCTAGTTGGGTTTAATGTATGCTCATATATGCAAGTTGACACCTTTTAAAGCCATGATAAAGTTATATGCTATGTTGGTTAAACCCATGACATTTGTGATGAATCTTCCTTTATTATGTCATGTTATGAGAACGAATTACGTGGGGAACGATGGGGTTAATATGCATGTTAATAAAATGGTGTGAAATGGGTATGCTTAAGCATAACATAAAGTGAATGGACATAATTGGGAATTTACCTATTAAGTTAGGTGTACCCATATTATGGAATTGGGAATTTACCTATTAAGTTAGGTCTACCCATATTATGGAATTGGGAATTTACCTATTGAGTTAGGTCTACCCATATTCTTGAAATTTGTAATTAATTAGGGATAATTAATACAAATTATGGGGTTGATTAATTAGGTGTAATTAATCGACTAAGACACGAGGTTGGACCCTTTTGTAGCATAAGACTGCCCGGAATCGACCGGCAAATCCAGCGGCTACAAATGATTGGACCAATGTGAGAGGTCTTAGTCATAAACTAAATACGTGACAAGTGTAAAGACACGAGGTTAGACTTTGTTATGGTGTAAGGCTGCCCGGAACCAACTGGCATATCCAGCTGCCATAAAAGACAGTCTAATGTGAGAGGTCTTTACAAAGGTTACGATCTTAATTAATTAAGAAACACTTAACCAAATTAGCATGTAGTGAGGCATGAGGGGTTAAGTGGGTGCCTTGGGTGGCATGTAGTAACTAGTGGGGGTGCCTTGGGTGGCATAAGGAAACTAGTGGGTTGCCTTGGGTGGCAATAGAAAATACGATTAGAATATTTAACCAAAGTGGAACATGTGATTAAACATGATTAAAGGGTTAAGTAAGTGCCTTGGGTGGCATGTGGGAATCAAGTAAGTGCCTTGGGTGGCATGTGGAAATCTAGTGGGTGCCTTAAGTGGTAATTGAAATATGATTAAATGACAAGCTTAAGTAGTAGCTTGTGGGGGCCTTAAGTGGCAATTGAAATATGATTAATTGACAAGCTTAAGTAGTAGCTTGTGGGGGCCTTAAGTGGCAATTGAAATATGATTAAATGACAAGCTTAAGTAGTAGCTTGTGGGAGCCTTGAGTGGCAATTGAAATATGATTAGATGACTTAACCAAACCTTAACATGTAAGTGGGCATGATTTTAAAAAGGGGTTAAGTGGGATGCACTAGATAAAATGACAAGCTTAAGTAGTAGCTTGTGGGGGCCCATTTCAACCAATATCCCAAACGTATCTTTGTGGGCTCGACCCAAGTCGAGGACGGGACACGCATATTGGGCTTGACTATAAGAGGCCAAAACGGGGTAGCGGTGGCAACGCAAGTCCAACGGGTTTCATATGCGTGTGTGGACCCGGGCTGGTAAGTAAGACGTTGTTGCATCGTGTAGGTATAAGCCGTGCACCGTTGATATTATCAGGTTGCCACTTTGGGGAATGATACACCCCACTGTGGGGCCAGCACGGGTATCTACGTTAGGGAGCCGATCGCTTGGGGAGTAGTGGGTACACCTAGTGGAGATAGGGGCAGACGGCACCTATGTAGTCAGCTAGGGGTACACGAAACTACTGGGTAAAATTACTAAGTACACTTAGTGGGATCAACCTTTAAGTAGGAATTACCCTTGGTGGGTAGAACTGGTGTGGTGCAGTGTAGGAATTACCCTTGGGTGGGTAGATCTGGGGTGGTGCAATATAGTAATTATCCTTGGGTGGATAGGCGCGTCTTTACAGTTATCTTAGTTCATCCTAAGTCTAGTTGGCTGCTTAGTGTAGCCATTTATCCCCAGTCGTTACCGTATATCAAGCTCATGTCTTTCTCTGGTTACATTAATGATTGTATTGTTAAAGTTATAGGACTCGCTCAGACTTATGTCTGACCCCGTTGTTTTTATCTTTTTCCCAACCCTCAGGTTATCAGAGTGGGCCTAGCACTAGTGGGCTTTGATCAGACTGCTTTATCTACCTTTTGGAGCTTGGACCGTGGATGTAAAGCTCAGTTTATCTTTTCTATTATGGCTATTAGTTTATGTAGTGGGATTATGTACTTTTATTTTATCAGGATGGATATTTTGTACTTGACTGTTGTTATGGTTTTGTGATGTAACCAAACATGTTTTAGTTTCCGCTGTAATGAAATGATGTTTTAAATTTTCAAGTATTCTTATATCTGTCTTGTTGTAATTTTTCTGTTCTATATTCACTTAAAATACTCCACCGATGCTATGGCATTCCTTAGTGAGTGACCGTAGCGGGCGTGGGGTGTTACACGTGCTATCAGAGCTTAAGGTTACCAGAACAGATAAATTTTTTAGAAAAACTATTTTCTAAGAATATTTTTGAAAGGAGTATTTTCAAAAACATGTCTTTTAAGAGAAAAGTTTTTGAAAGAAAAGCATAATCCCCGATAGCCATATCTTTATCTTTCGAATTCTCCGTTTTGAATCTCTTCCTCTCTCATTTTGAGTTTCCCCTCCGTGTATAGATGATCTTTCTAAGATGGATAAGAATGGAAAACCACTTCAAGGGACTTAGACGTTAGTCGGATTAGAAGTTGGTTCAAGAAGGAGGAGGACTGGTAGGTACCTATTGGATAGACGATGGGAGGAAGGCTCAAATAGTTGTTTGGTTAATGAAGGACGAAACCTCATTGGTGGGAGGTTACGAGTGGAGAATGGGAAGAAGAAGGCGAGTAGTTATTTTTTTGGGAAGGAATAGGACACCTTATTAGGATTGTCCAAAGGGGCATGGGCAAGGTATGGAATCTCCTGGAGGGTAGTTGTATTCCCTCACTGCTAGTGTACCAGATGGGGATAGGACCGTCTAGGTTGGAATTTGGATTTCTTTATTATCCAGTTCGAACTTTATTTGATTCTGACGCATCGAGTTCGTTTATCTCATCATTGTTAGTTGAGTCACTGCACTTAGACACCAGTTTAGTAGATGATCCCTTAGTTGTTTCAAACCCAATTGGGGCTCCATGATGTGTTTGGGTTTGAAAGTTTCTATACTTAGCGTTGAGTTTAGATGTGATGCTTTTTGGGCTTCACGGGCTATGGGTTAGTTTTGGGCATGGACTGGTTATCCAGTAGGGGTGCCGTTCTTGATTTTGAAGGGATAGTTGTTAGGCTTATGACCCACTTGGGTAACACTCTCGAGATCTCTTGTAATCCCATGGAATCTGTTATGCTAAGTTATCTAGAATCGCTTGACACGTCGGTCGAGAGTTTGCGATCTGTTAGAGTGGTCCGGGAATACTCGGATGTGTTTGAGGGGGTGAAGGGCTTACCTCCGGAGCGGGAGATTGACTTCCGAATATATCTGGTAGACAATGCCAAACCAGTATCTTGGCCAGTGTGCCACATGGCTCCTCGTGAGAGGAGGGAACTCCATAAGCAAGTAGGCGATTTGCTTGAGAAGGGGTTCATAAGACGAAGTATATCGGAGTGGGGTGCTCCAGTAGTTTTTGCCACGAAGGCGGATGGGTCCCTCAGACTTTGTGTAGGCTAAAGAGAACTAAATAAACTCACAAAGAAGAATAGACACCCATTGCCGAGGATTGATGATCTCTTTGATCAGTTAGTTGGTGCCTCAGTATTTTTGCCATTGGAGTTAGCCACGGGGTTTCGTCAGTTGAGAGTGGCTGAGGATAGTATAGAGAAGACTGCCTTTAGGACTCCGGATGGGTTTTTATGAGTGGCTGGTGATGCCATTTGGTTTGACGAATGCCCCCGCATACTTTATTGATTTGATGAGAAGGGTGTTCAGGGAGTACCTAAATAAGTTCATGATGGTCTTTGTAAATGACATCTTGGTCTTTTCTAGGAGCGAAATAAGTTTTCGTATGTGCTCAATAGGTTGAGCAAAGCCAGTTATGGGATAAACGGTGGTTTTGGAGCGAGACTGGCGAGGACATCCAGAGTTGGACAAGGGCTTAATTATTTAGCCGTTTTTACTAGTATCATCTCACGTTGGTCGTCTGAATTCGAAGGAGGTATCCCTTGGGTGTTTGTCTGATATTGGTTTAGGCCATTGGGGCTTGCATTTGGGGGATGTCGAGTTCGACTAGGGTGGTCTGCATGAGAGATGGACAGTTGTGATGATTTTTGAAGGGGTAATACCCTGGTTTTCTCTAAAAGTGGAGAAGAGCATGCCCTACATCTTAAGGAAGTGTTGGAGACTCTTCGAGCGCATAGTCTTAGGACAGCAAAAGTGGGTGGGATTCTTAGCATCCTATGAGTTTGAGATAGCGTATACCCCTGGCAAGGGTAACGGGGTAGCGGACGCCTTAAGTAGAAAAAGGTTATCCTTGAGTTCATTGTTCGTTGAACGACGGAGCTTAGAGTTTATTTCTATGTTTGACTTTAGACCTTCCGTTGACTTTGTACCCGGTTTGCTAGCCTCCTTGGAGGTTAGGCCTACTGTTTTGGGATGGATTGGCGAGGCACGACGAGACGACCCACAGTTGGTTGAGTTAGTAGAGAAGCTCATAAGGGGGGAGTCGTCCAGTCATTTGAGTAGGTACACCCTAGATGGTAAGGGGTGGTTGTGTAGAGACGGTAGACTTTGTGTACCGCAAGACGAGGGTTTGAGGAAGGCTATACTTGATGATGCACATCGGTCGAAGATGACCATTCATCCCGGTGGGGACAAGATGTACAAAGACATGAAGTGAGTTTTCTTTTGGGCCGGTATGAAGAAAGACGCGGCCGAGTATGTCAACAAGTAAAAGCGGAGCAAAAGAAACCCGGTGGGTTGCTTCACCCATTGGAGGTTCCGCTATGGAAGTGGGATAGTATCTCGATGGACTACCGAGATCGAGGAAGGGTAATACGGGAATTTGGGTTGTGGTAGACAGACTTACTAAGAGCGCCCATTTTATACCCGTGGAGAGTAAGAGAACTGCTCCATGGCTAGCTTCAGTTTACATTCGAGAGATCATTAGATTGCATGGTGTACCTTCCAGTATAGTGAGCGATCGAGATCCTATCTTCACTAGAGAGTTTTGGAAGAGTTTGCAAGAGGCGGTAGGGACTCAGTTGTGTTTGAGTACCGCATATCATCCTCAGACGGACGGCCAGACCGAGAGGGTGAATCGTATTTTAGAAGACCTTTTGAGGCTATGTATCTTAGATTTTGGAGGTACATGAGAAGAGAATCTTCCATTGGGGGAGTTGCCCGACAGACTTAGTGGTGTACATGATGTATTCCATGTGAGGAAGTGCCTACATGAGACCGCAGAGGTGGTAGAGCCGAGCTTGCTTAGAGAAGTAGAGATAGAGCGTGATGCGACTATTCGACGAGCTCCTACACGCATCCTTGGGTCAGAGATTAAGAGGTTGAGAAACAGGGAGGTTCAACTAGTCAAAGTGCAATGGGGAGAAGATGAGAGCAATGCTACTTGGGAGACGGAAGCGAAAATGCGTTCATTATACCCATTCCTTTTTGAGGGTATGTCTTTTAACTTCTCCTTTATCGTTTGTCTAGTACTTATCTTATCTTTAGTATGTCCTCTTGTTAGTGCCTTTGACCTTTAGATAGGGTAAACCTATGGTTGAAACATGTGTTTGAGACATGTTATGATTGATGGATGCATGTGGATGCAAGTGTTTGCTAGTGGTTGCTCGTGGATGCATATACACACACTCTAGACACTAGATCGGCTCAGTCACTTCATATTGCATATTGCATATAATTGTGTGTAGGTAGCTATATTTATGGATGTATAATGATTGTGTTATCATATAGATGATGCATTTTGGTGAATGATTGTGCACTCATGTAGATATTGTATGTGTCGATAGGGTTCTCTCGCATACATAATGGATGCATGGCACTATCATGGTTTGCATATGTTCATACATTAGATAGGGAACATATACACACACTTTTTGCATATGCTCATACATCAGTAGAAATTGTTTTAAGGACAATGGATGCCCGTGTTTGATGGATTGAGTAGATGGTTGTTTGGATGGTAGGATATGCATTCTCCTTAACTTGGAGATTTCGGGGACGAAATCCTTTAAGGAGGGGATAATGTAACACCCCGAATTTCAGTTAACACTGATATTCACTAATTACAGAATTAATAATCTCAGATGTGAGAATCAGGGGAAACAGGTTACGTCATTGTGTTCGTCTCGGAAAAATACGCGAAATAGAGTCCGAAATTTTGTAAATCGGAGTCCGTATGACCCGGTTAAGGCCCAAAGAAGTTTTCGGGAAATTTGAATTTCGAAACATGCAGAAATGGGGGCCAGGCGGGAAAAATCCCGCCCAACCAAGTCGACTTGGCTGTCGACAGGGCTGTCGACTTACCTGTCGACATGCCTGTCGACTTGGCAGTCGACAGGGCTGTCGACTGGCCCTATCGGCTGATTCTGGCCTGGGTGCACCTGGTTGAGTTTTGGGCTGGGTTGGAGGGCTTGGGACGAAATCTGACGGACCTAAACTAACCTAGGGTTAATCTAAGGGTCTAAAACACAACCTAATCCTATAAATACACCCTAAGACTACCCTAATCCATACTAAAAATAGAATCTATGCCATCATGCTGCCAAAATGCAACTTAGAAGGAGCCTCCACTAATTTGTGAAGAGGATTGCAAGCTAATCAACTACTAATCCACCTCTACTTCAACTCTAGCAACTATCTAAGGAGCTAATCTTGGAGTTAGTGTGTTTCTATCACTTTAATAACCAATTGCTAAACTAAGTAGATGAGATATGATGAGATCATATGGTTTTGCTTGCGGATCAATGGGTTTTAGGTCATATGTTATGATGCTAGTTTGCTAATCACTATGTTTAACACTTATTCATGATTACACTATGTTTATGCAAGTTAAGTGTTTGGGTTTATGCATGTTAAGTGGTGGGTTTTATGCATACTAAGTGTTTGGTTTTATGCATGCTAAGTGTTTGGTTTTATGCATGCTATGTATGCGGTTTTATGCAAGTTAAATGCTTGGTTTTATGCTAGAATCATGTGTGAAATAAGTGACATGATATGCAAGTTTAACCTATGAGTTTGGATCTATAATATGCATAATCTATGCAAGTTGTTTGGATTAGTGATATGCATAACATATGCGAGTTTACCTTTGTATGTCATACATACATATGCAAGTTCATATGTAACATGTTATGCAAGTTAGGTGTTTGGTTATATGCAAGTTATGTGCATGATTATATGCAAGTTCATATGTAACATGTAATGCAAGTTATGTACATGATTATATGCAAGTTCATATGTAACATGTTATGCAAGTTATGTGTTTGGTTATATGCAAGTTATGTGCATGATTATATGCAAGTTCATATGTAACATGTTATGCAAGTTATGTGTTTGGTTATATGCAAGTTAACATGTGACATGCTATGCAAGTTCACACCTTTGTATGACATAAGAATCATATGCAAGTTACCCCCTTGTGACATATGTGCTTCATGCAAGTTTGGGTTAAATGCTAGTTGAGTTTAATGTATGCTCATATATGCAAGTTGACACCTTTTAAACCCATGATAAAGTTATATGCTATGTTGGTTAAACCCATGACATTTGTGATGAATCTTCCCTTTATTATGTCATGTTATGAGAACGAATTACGTGGGGAACGATGGGGTTAATATGCATGTTAATAAAATGGTGTGAAATGGGTATGCTTAAGCACAACATAAAGTGAATGGACATAATTGGGAATTTACCTATTAAGTTAGGTCTACCCATATTATGGAATTGGGAATTTACCTATTAAGTTAGGTCTACCCATATTATGGAATTGGGAATTTACCTATTGAGTTAGGTCTACCAATATTCTTGAAATTTGTAATTAATTAGGGATAATTAATACAAATTATGGGGGTGAGTAATTAGGTGTAATTAATCGACTAAGACACGAGGTTGGACCCTTTTGTAGCATAAGACTGCCCGGAATCGACCGGCAAATCCAGTGGCTACAAATGATTGGACCAATGTGAGAGGTCTTAGTCATAAACTAAATACGTGACAAGTGTAAAGACACGAGGTTAGACTCTGTTATGTGTAAGGCTGCCCGGAACCAACCGGCATATCCAGCTGCCATAAAAGACAGTATAATGTGAGAGGTCTTTACAAAGGTTACGATCTTAATTAATTAAGAAACACTTAACCAAATTAGCATGTAGTGAGGCATGAGGGGTTAAGTGGGTGCCTTGGGTGGCATGTAGTAACTAGTGGGGGTGCCTTGGGTGGCATAAGGAAACTAGTGGGTTGCCTTGGGTGGCAATAGAAAATACGATTAGAATACTTAACCAAAGTGGAACATGTAATTAAACATGATTAAAGGGTTAAGTAAGTGCCTTGGGTGGCATGTGGGAATCAAGTAAGTGCCTTGGGTGGTATTTGGAAATCTAGTGGGTGCCTTAAGTCGTAATTGAAATATGATTAAATGACAAGCTTAAGTAGTAGCTTGTGGGGGCCTTAAGTGGCAACTGAAATATGATTAAATGACAAGCTTAAGTAGTAGCTTGTGGGGACCTTAAGTGGCAATTGAAATATGATTAAATGACAAGCTTAAGTAGTAGCTTGCGGGGGCCTTGAGTGGCAATTGAAATATGATTAGATGACTTAACCAAACCTTAACATGTATGTGGGCATGATTTTAAAAAGGGGTTAAGTGGGATGCACTAGATAAAATGACAAGCTTAAGTAGTAGCTTGTGGGGGCCCATTTCAACCAATATCCCAAACGTATCTTTGTGGGCTCGACCCAAGTCAAGGACGGGACACGCATATTGGGCTTGACTATAAGAGGCCAAAACGGGGTAGCGGTGGCAACGCAAGTCCAACGGGTTTCATATGCGTGTGTGGACCCGGGCTGGTAAGTAAGACGTTGTTGCATCGTGTAGGTTGAAGCCGTGCACCGTTGATATTATCAGGTTGCCACTTTGGGGAATGATACACCCCACTGTGGGGCCAGCACGGGTATCTACGTTAGGGAGCCGATCGCTTGGGGAGTAGTGGGTACACCTAGTGGAGATAGGGGCAGACGACACCTATGTAGTCAGCTAGGGGTACACGAAACTACTGGGTAAAATTACTAAGTACACTTAGTGGGATCAACCTTTAAGTAGGAATTACCCTTGGTGGGTAGAACTGGTGTGGTGCAGTGTAGGAATTACCCTTGGGTGGGTAGATCTGGGGTGGTGCAATATAGTAATTATCCTTGGGTGGATAGGCGCGTCTTTACGGTTATCTTAGTTCATCCTAAGTCTAGTTGGCTGCTTAGTGTAGCCATTTATCCCCAGTCGTTACCGTATATCAAGCTCATGACTTTCTCTGGTTACTTTAATGATTATATTGTTAAAGTTATAGGACTTGCTCAGACTTATGTCTGACCCCGTTGTTTTTATCTTTTTCCCAACCCTCAGTTTATCAGAGTGGGCCTAGCACTAGTGGGCTTTGATCAGACTGCTTTATCTACCTTTTGGAGCTTGGACCGTGGATGTAAAGCTCAGTTTATCTTTTCTATTATGGCTATTAGTTTATGTAGTGGGATTATGTAATTTTATTTTATCAGGATGGATATTTTGTACTTGACTCTTGTTATGGTTTTGTGATGTAACCAAACATGTTTTAGTTTCCGCTGTAATGAAATGATGTTTTAAATTTTCAAGTATTCTTATATCTGTCTTGTTGTAATTTTTCTGTTCTATATTCACTTAAAATACTCCACCGATGCTATGGCATTCCCTTAGTGAGTGACCGTAGCGGGCGTGGGGTGTTACAGTATTCATATTTTGAAATATATTGTTTGATAATAAAAAATCACCTTTTATCGACTATATGAACTGTGTAAAATAATCTCGTTTTGAAAGAAATTGTTTTATAAGGAAAATCCTATTTTTATCACCAATATGAAATATATAAAATAATAGTGTTTTGAAATGAGTTGTTTTACAATAAAAATCACATTTTTGTTATATGCATGAATCATTGAAATGTGAAGTGTTAAAAATAGCCACTTGTTCAAATAAATATATATGAGTTGAAATATTCATTAATTAGCTAATGATATGATTTGTACCTATGTATGTAGCATTAGAATGAATGGTGTTTTTAAACCAAATAGAAATCAAATATGAAGTTGAATAGAAAATGATAAATGATAAGAACTATATATATGTACATGCATATTCATTGAACAGGTTATAGCAAAGGGGCTAGAGAAGAGGAATAAAATTTTGTGCCCGACAAATAGGTACACATTTACTGTTTTGTTTGGGTGATGATTTTATGAGCCTGTTGGCTAGCCACTTGGCTTTTTCTTTTTCTTTTTGAGATTAGAAGGACTGGGGAAGCTATTTGAGATTTCCCGATGCTCCCGGTGCAGGGGAGGTTATGGCGAAATTTTCCAAAATTTTAAGGCGTTAGTGAAATATTTGAAGTGAAAACGATATTGAAATCATTGAATGAACTATATTTGTATAAATATATAAATAAAATTAAAACGAAACGTATTCATGCAGTTCGCATTTTGAAACCATGATTTCAAACAACTAGTGCGGGAAATCCGACCATTGGATTTTCCCGAAACCTCAACCGTCGGGTTCGCCTTGGAAATATCTTCCCAACGACACCAACCTTGTAAAAATCCAACGGTTGGATTGTCTGGAATGTTTAATTCAAATCTGAAGAAAAACAGCGCCAGGAACGATTATATTTATATATATATATATATAATTATATATTTAATCGAATAACGGCGCTGCAGTTCGTATTTTGAAATCGAAATTTCAAACGATTGTACCGGGAGATCTGACCGTCGGATTTTCCTGAAACTGGAACCGTTGGATTCATTTTGAAAAGACCTTTCTAATGATGTAAATTTTGTGAAGATCCAACCGTTAGATTTTCAGATATGTGTAAATCAAATCTGAAGAAAAACAGCGCCACGGCCGCTTTATGGCCCGAAGCGTCGTTTTGAATAAATTAGCTATTTTAAAATAAATAAAAATAGCGATAAATCGTTATAAAATATCATAAACGATATGGAATAGAAATAAACTGAATTAGCTCGATTTATGTAGTATTTGATAGTTGAATGTGTTTGGTGTGAAAATTACATTAAAGAACAAAATTGCTGTTGTCGAATGATTTAACCATTAAAGTAAATTGATTTGAAATTCTAAATGTACGTGAATTATTTGAGAAGGCCGAGTTAATTCTCATTTCAAATAATTGACCGACGATTGAAAGTCGAAGATGAAGACGGTGGTCGAAGACCGGAGATCTTCACCTCGTTTGGATGGTAACCGAGGTCCTGATTGGGAGGCATCCCGAAATATGGATAATGAGTGGTGATCGTTCAGACGTACGTGGTGATCGATGGGTTGGCGAGGTATTTAGAGCCTCCAGTTTCGTTCAGACCCAGAACGGACTTGTAGATGGACTGTGTGTCTGACATTGGATTTTATTCTGTGTTGATGGATCTCTATTAAATATACATCTGTTTGGCGGCGGAGAATTTATTCTTTTGCTTAACGCCCTTCTCTGAAATGCACGAGCTCAAAGGTTGTATATCGATGGACATCAGTCGCATGGCATGAATTGCCGGTGTGGCATGCTAAGATGCAGTGATCAGGGCTTTTGTTGAAAAGCAAAGCCTTGTGGTGATGATCAAAGCATCGCCTGTGTGGCGTAGCTTTGTGTATAACGTGAAATCGCGAGCCTCACACCCTGGTATGAACCAGAAACGGGAGCAGGACCTCAGGGGAGACGTGCGTTTTCTTTCTAGCTAGGGTGGTGTCAGTGACCTACCAGCCCTGACATTTATATACTTTTCACCTATGTGGTTGTTGCTGTTGCGAGGCGCCTCGGTTTGATCGGACGATCCGGGTCCGATGGAGTCATTCGTTGGCTCATTTACACCCCAAAGGGTGGAGAAACGCATTGTTCAGGCATTATAATCCACTTCGTGTGGACCGGCCCTGACGATCCAGGGTATGGTTGCGGCTGTACCTGAGACTCGGGCTAGACAGTCTCGAATTCGGTAAGGACTACCTTTTGCCTTGGTTCATGACGGAAATCCAATTTCCAAATACGTGACTGTGCGGTTTTGATTGTATACCTATATATATGGCGACATAGTGGTATGGGGCATTAATGTCTTCTATGATTGATAGTTATGATTTGAAATTGCTTTCAAAACATATAAACACTAGCAATAATATCAAATGCCTTTGTTTTATTCGTATCAAGCATATTTTGGCCGTTATAAGGTAAAAACTCTATCCTCCGGTTTGCGTTGCATTGTGTGATGGGAACTGAGTCTTATAATGGCTTCGTTTTTTATAAAAAGCATTACGATGTTTAAAAGAAAGATTTGTTTTAAAGCACTGGCAATCCAATGGAGTAAACCCGTTCCACGAAAGTGGCGTGGTCCTGTGATTAGCCAAATTATGTATGTGTTGAGTAGATTTCTCATACCAGTCCTATGACTGACTCGTAGTTTGTTTCACTTTCAAACTCGGAAGCCCCTTTTTCTACACGGGCAGCCTTGTATTCAGGTTTAGCTGGTTCTTTCTGGATAGCTGGAGCTGAAAATGGATTCTATCATTTATCTCTTTTTATGCTGTTCAGCTCCTATTGTACATGTTATGTTTGTTTTCCACTGTAGACATTTATGTATAGCTGTACTGTATTTGTACTAAGTAAGATCCTGTATACTGTGTAACTCTGATGATTACTTTTATCCAGTATATTTTATTGTTCATTATCTGGTGTATTTATTTAATTTTGTTCTGCTATTATCTGTTTCTGTGTTATATTCCAAAGATAACCCTTGTCTCCGTCTGAACGGGATTTGGGGTCGTCTCAACGTGGTATCAGAACTTTGGTTAAGCTTAGTTCTGGAATATAACATTTGAACGAACTCGTCAGAAATAGAACCAGTAGTGTTCTAGGACGGGTAACTCTATACAGATAGGATCAGCAATATCCTAGTATGAGTAAAGCAGAATGAAATAACCCTTAGATAGACACATTTACATTTGAAATATATGTTTCTATGTTTTAAATTATCTTTTCTGTGACCTGACACTTGTTCTGCTAATTGCAGAAGTACTAGAAAAATGAGTGCCAGAAACAGGAGAAATGCAGAACCCGATCTAGAGGCTTTATTCAAGAGATATCGAAATCTGGGCGGAGCACAGTTCTCGGGCAATTAATCTATTATTCAAACTCAAGCTTGGGTGAGCTCTGCAGAAAGAATATTTGGGCGTTTCCAGCTAAGGGACGACCAGAAAAGATTAGTAGCATCTTGGGCGCTCAATGGAGAAGCTTTAGTATGGTGGGAAACGATCATCAAAGATAATCCAGAAGGTGATATCACCTGGGATGGATGTAAAGAGATTTTCCTAGGAAAATTTACTCCTCCCGAAGCAACAGAGCGATTATGTGATGAATTTTCTTATCTAATCCAAGGTGATATGACCATCCCAGAATATCATAAGAAATTCAATGAACTTGCTCACATTGCTCCTCATCTGATTCAAGATCCAAAGAGGAAAAATCTGAGATTTATTCATGGCCTGCAAAGGAGATATCAGAATAGTGTAATGAGGAATGTGAAGCCTCCTTTCTCTGAAATGATATACATGGCTTATCAGTATGAAGATCTCCATAAGAAAGGAATGTTACGCGACGAAGAAGAAGTCTGTTCTAGTGACAAAGAAAAGTCGGAAACTGATATTCCTGAAGCCAGTAAGAAGCCCAGTGCCAAGAGAAAAAGGGCTAAATCTAAGAAGGAACCCGTAACAACTGCCACGTGCTCTAACTGCAATAAACAGGGGCATCTGACCAGGAAGTGTAAATCCTCGAAGAAACGTAAGGAGGATCGGTTTAAATCCGGCAAGAAGCTCCGGGAAAGTAAAAGATGTAATCAATGCCATCGGTTTGGTCATGTAAAGCAAGATTGCCGGCTGTTAAAAACGACCAAAGAAGCTCAGGTAAATGAAGTAGCAGAAACTTCTGGGCCCTCAGCTATTAAAGAAAGGCCAGATGTTTTAGAAGGCACGCTAACTGTCAAAAACATTCCAGTCAAAGTACTGTTTGACATAGGCGCGTCACGAAGTTTCATTGCCAAAGATGCAGCTAAGAAACTGGATTTGAATTTGAAAAAGCTAAAAGAACCAATGACTGTCCAGAATCCGGTTGGGAGTTCCATTGATCTCAGTTGGATTTGTGGAGTGTCGGTTTCCTTCTCTCGTTATCGGTTTCCTACCATCGCAGTCGTCATGAATTTTAAAGAGTTTGATCTTATCTTGGGATTAGACAGGCTGACCAAATATGAAGCTGAAGTCAAATGCGCCGACCGAGTCGTAAAGGCGAAGATTAAATCAGGTGATTATATAACCATTCCCTGTGAAGGTCAGAATTCTAATAGAAAAGACTTCTGGGAAGCTTTGAATGTTTCTCCAACCCAAATAGAAAATGTCCCTGAAATTGCAGAGAATATTCCCGACCTCATCAAAGATATTCCTATCGTCAAGAATTATGCGGATGTGTTTGAGCAAGTCGTTCGCTTACCTCCGCAAAGAGAAATAGATTTTAAAATTTCCTTAATTCCGAATGCAAGGCCGGTAGTTCACGCTATTCGAAGGATGTCTTTGAAAGAGAAGGAGGAATTAGACAATCAAACACGACAGCTAGTATGGAAAGGTCTGATCAGGCCTAGTTTCTCTGATTGGGGTGCAGCAGTGGTATTTGTCCCAAAATCTGACGGTACTCTACGTCTTTGTGTGGATTATCGAGATCTGAACAAACAGACAATAAAGAACAAATATCCATTGCCGCGGATTGATGATTTTTTGGATCGATTAAATGGCGCACAAGTATTTTCACGAATGGACCTAGCTACAGGCTTCCATCAGCTTCGAATTGCCGAAGAGTGTGTTCCAATGACAGCGTTCAGAGGCCTCGACTTATTCTACGAGTGGTTAGTAATGCCGTTCGGCTTATGTAACGCTCCAGCTTACTTCGTCGATCCGATGAACAAAGTATTCAGAGGAGTATTGAATAAATTTGTTCTGGTTTTCATTGACGATATTCTAATCTTCTCTAAATCAAAGGCCGAACATGAAAAGCATCTGGAACAGGTTCTAGAAATCCTCAGAAGGAATGTATTGAAAGCCAAGTTTTCCAAATGTATATTCTGGCAAGATGAAGTGAAATTTCTGGGCCATGTTGTATCGAAAGAAGGAATCGCTGTGGATCCAAGTAAAATCACAGCCATTCAGAATTGGAAACAGCCCAGTACCCCCACTGAAGTCCGCAGTTTTCTCGGATTGGCTAGCTATTATCGGAAGTTCATTAAAGACTTTTTGAAGATATCTGGTCACTTAACGAAGCTTACAAAGAAGCATTCTAAGTTCAAATGGACTCCAGAAAGTGAGGAAGCTATCGAAGAGCTAACGTTAAGACTAACGACTGCTCCAGTATTAACCATCATCGATGGCAACCAGGATCTAAAAGTCTGGACTGATGCTTCTAGAGAAGGCCTTGGCGCAGTGTTAATGCAAAGGGGTCAAGTGATTGCTTATGCTAGCCGTCAATTGAAGCCGCATGAGAAAAACTATGTAACTCATGATCTTGAGTTATTGGCTATCATATTCTCTTTGAAAATCTGGAGACACTATCTTCTGGGCGAGAGATTTGAACTGTTTACAGATCACCAGTCGCTAAAGTATCTATTCACTCAGAAAGACCTAAATCTGAGGCAACAACGTTGTCTAGAATTCCTTGCAGCATATGACTTTGAAATTATATATACTCTAGGTAATGCCAACGTCGTGGCCGATGCTCTGAGCCGGAAGAATGTAATGATCGCCAGCTTTATTATCACGACTTCCTTGATTGACAAAATATCTATTCTTCAGAAGGAGGATAACTTTATTAAAGATATGATCAAAAGGATTCAGAAAGGCGAACCCTCGTGTTTTCAAATAGATAGCAATGAGACCTTGAGGTTGAAAGGAAGGATTTGTGTTCATGACATCCTAGAGTTAAAAAGGGAAGTGTTAGACGAGTGTCACAAGTCCAAGCTGAGTATCCATCCTGGTGTGGACAAAATGTATCACGATCTCAAAAGAACATTCTGGTGGAAGGCTATGAAAAGAGATGTTTCAATATACGTTAGCCGATACCCTACTTGCCAGCTAGTCAAGAGTGACCAACAGAAATTGGATGGATTATTACAACCACTGGAAGTTCCTGGTTGGAAGTGGGAGCATATCTCCATGGATTTCATTGATGGTCTGCCCAGAACCAGAAAAGGGAATGACAGTATTTGGGTGATCTTAGATCGCTTCACGAAGACCGCCCATTTCATACCTGTCAGATCAAACAGAACTGCTCAGAGTCTGGCGCAGATTTACTTCAGGGAAATAGTTAGACTACATGGAGTGCCGCTCAGCATAGTCAGTGATAGAGATACAATCACTAGCAAATTCTGGGAAGCATTTCAAGTCGAGCTGGGAACGAAGTTAAACTTGAGCACCGCTTATCATCCTCAGACAGACGGTCAGACTGAGAGGGTGAATCGCATTTTAGAAGATCTATTGCGGGCTTGTGTTCTAGATTTCGGTGGATCATGGGAAGACCATCTGCATTTGGCTGAATTCTCTTATAACAACAACTACCAGGCGAGTCTGACAATGTCGCCATTCGAAGCATTGTATGGTAGACCGTGCCGATCTCCTGCTTGTTGGGCCGAGCCTGGAAATAGACTTGTGTTAGGGCCTGATATGATTCGAGAAGCTGCTGACAAAGTCGATTTTATTAAGAAGCGATTACTCGCCGCTCAAAGCCGACAAAAGAGCTATGCCGATAGAAGAAGAAGAGATATATCCTTTGAAGTTGGCGACTATGTATATTTGAAAGTATCGCCGATGAGAGGAGTTATCCGGTTCGGTAAAACTGAAAAGTTAGCGCCCAAATTCATATGTCCGTTTCCTATTCTGGAACGGATTGGAACTCTCGCTTATAGGGTCAAACTGCCTAATTGGTTGCCTGGAGTTCATGATGTATTTCACATATCCCAACTTCGAAAGCACGTTCATGATCCGGACTTGATCGTGGAAGAAGCAGCTCAACATGACATTGAAATTACCCCAGAATTAGCTGTGAGAAGAGAGCCGCTAAAGATAATAGGCAAAGAAACCAAAGAGCCGAGGAACAAGAAGGTTCGCTTAGTCAAAGTGCAATGGAGTGGAGATCTGAGAGATTGTACTCGGGAAACTGAGGAGAGCATTCAGAAAGCTTATCCTAGATGCCGAGTAGATATCTCTGATTGACTCTAGTGCAAGGTACATTTACCCTACTTTGCACTACCATTCAATTCTCTACTCTATTGTTATTTTCTTTTCATGGATGTGCACTTTTAAATTCTATAGTTTGAATGATTTTTAAAAGATCATAGAAATTAATTCATATGGTTTTTAAAGGTTAAAGCGATTGGATTGTTGATTGTGTTTTGTGATTGTAGAATTATCAAACCACTTTTGACTTTGTTCCTTTTCGGGGACGAAAAGTTTTAAGTGGGGGAGATTGTAACGACCCAGAAAATCTGAACCAATTTAAAAATTTTTAATTGGCTAAAATAATGGATTTTAAATATTTAAAATAAATATTTTAAATAAGTAAGATGAAAAGTGAGTTTGAATCGACAATTGAAAATGAATATAATTAATTATAATTATAAACAAGGCTTGAAAAGGCGCTGTAGTTTCAAAATTCGAATTCAAACTTTGTCGGACTGTACCGGGTGCAAAACAAAACGGATTTTAGCAAAACCAAAAATATTTAAATCTGTTAGTGAATACCTTTCTAACGAATCTGAAAAATCGAACTTTCATAGCGGAAAGCAAAAGTTATGGCCGAATGAATTTTCAAAAAGGTCGCCATGGAATTTATATAGCCCGTAAAATTGGCCATTTTGCATACGACCTCGGAATTCGACGAAACCACTTTTCTTGGATCCGGGATGTGAAGTTATTGCTAGGTTTCAAATTTCATAATTTTTGAAGCTAGTATGTGAGCGTGGCAAAAGAAAATGTGTTTCGGTCAATTACAGTTAAATTGGATCGACCAAAAATGGGCCTTTTTGTAAACAGTCTCAGAATTCGACGAAACTAGTTTTGTTGGGACCGTATCGTCAAAACATAGCTAGATTTATTTTTTCTGGTATTTTTCGAATCAATTTGTGGCCCTGGCAAATTGAAATACACGTTCAAATTAAATATTGAATGTTTTATATTTTGATTTGAATGGAAACTGACTGAAACAGTCGAATGGGCCTTCGAAACATATCCCATTGTGTTCGGAATGGGGGTAAAACGCTAGGGACGACAGTCGTTGGGTTCGATTCGGGGTTCTGATGCGAAGTACACCTTTTAGAGATAAACCGAATTAAATATTAATATTTATTTTCATTTAATAACCAAAACCCTAATCACTTATCAGAAATTCCCGCCGCCTCTTCAAAATCCAACGCAGAAAAACCCTCGCAACTTCCTCCCTCCATAACTCTTGATCCACGCATTGAAATCGTTTGATTCTTCAGACAATATTGTAGAGAATCACGTGATCTTCGAATCTATATGGTGAGATTATCTCTGGAGTTGTATTTTCTCTGATTCGCGGCCCCAAAGCACCATCGTTCGCCTGAAGATTGCCGGACCAGGGAGCGTGCGAGTTCGAGGGGATTGGTACCCCTTGGTGCGGTTTTCCAAGCACCACGACGTGGTGCTTCTTGATCAGCGTCCGGCGTTCTTGGGTGCGTGGAAATTCGAGCCCTAGGTTCGAGCAAAAAGAGGAACCATCGGCCTGTATTGAACTGAGGGGAAGGTGATTATCTAAAACTAATTTTGATAGCTTAAAAGCATTGCTATTTTAGATTATCGAATAAAAATTGTATCTTTATCATATGATAACGAAATTCGATGAAACAGGAAACAGTGGACTCGTGTGGACGCCTTCTACATTTTAGAAGAGACCGCATATTTTTCTGAGCCTTCTGCTATTTTTGGTGGAGTGGAACCCAATGTGAGATTTCTGATTTAAAAACAATATGGAAAACGACGATGTATAAATTATATAGTCGATGTATGAGTTATATAAACGTTGTACACCTCATGTATAAGCGTTGTATAAGTTGTATGTTCGATGTATAAGTTATATATGCGTTCTAAAAATTATATATGTGTTGAATAAAAGTGAATTACTATATATAAATAAATATATATATATATATATATATATTCATACGCCCCTCGTCCACAAACCATGGACGATATTTATTGGTTGAAATTGTTGTGAAAATTGATTGATAGCGAATGGTTGTTTGGGATTGTTTGTGGTTGATATTGATTGATTGTGGTTGAAAAATACCCGTTTGTGGTTGAAAAATATTTGGTTGAAACCACATAGGATCAGTTTGTGGAAATGAAATAAATATATACATGCCGCCTGCGTGCGAACTAGATGCATGATCCCCATTGTCAAAAACCGCGAGGTTTTAAGGTAGAGCGAGGAGCCGTACTAGGGACGGTCCCGGTTTTAACTACCCTGCCGTTATGCTGTCGAAATTTTGAATAATATTCATGTGTTTGAATTATTTTCATTTGCTAAAACTATATTTATTCATTGAATAGAAAACCTTCATGTGTTGAATAGATATTCATTCGTTGATTAGAAATTCATGTGTTGAATGGTATTCGCGTTTTAAATATAAAAATCACATTTTTATCTATATATAGAAACTATAGAAAACCTTCATGTGTTAAATTGATATTCATTCGTTGGTTAGAAATTCATGTGTTGAATGGTATTCACGTTTTAAATATAAGAATCACATTTTTATCTATATATAGAAACTATAGAAAACCTTCAAGTGTTGAACCGATATTCATTCGTTGATTTGAAATTCATGTGTTGAATGGTATTCATATTTTGAAATAAATTGTTTGATAATAAAAAAATCACCTTTTATCGACTATATGAACTGTGTAAAATAATCTCGTTTTGAAAGAAATTGTTTTATAAGGAAAATCCTATTTTTATCACCAATATGAAATATATAAAATAATAGTGTTTTGAAATGAGTTGTTTTACAATAAAAATCACATTTTTATTATATGCATGAATCGTTGAAATGTGAAGTGTTAAAAATAGCCACTTGTTCAAATAAATACATATGAGTTGAAATATTCATTAATTAGCTAATGATATGATTTGTACCTATGTATGTAACATTAGAATGAATGGTGTTTTTAAACCAAATAGAAATCAAATATGAAGTTGAATAGAAAATGATAAATGATAAGAACTATATATATGTACATGCATATTCATTGAACAGGTTATAGCAAAGGGGCTAGAGAAGAGGAATAAAATTTTGTGCCCGACAAATAGGTACACATTTACTGTTTTGTTTGGGTGATGATTTTATGAGCCTGTTGGCTAGCCACTTGGCTTTTTCTTTTTGAGATTAGAAGGACCGGGGAAGCTATTTGAGATTTCCCGATGCTCCCGGTGCAAGGGAGGTTATGGCGAAATTTTCCAAAATTTTAAGGCGTTAGTGAAATATTTGAAGTGAAAACGATATTGAAATCATTGAATGAACTATATTTATATAAATATAAATAAAATTAAAATGAAATGTAGTCGTGCAGTTCGCATTTTGAAACCATGATTTCAAACAACTACTGCGGGAAATCCGACCATTGGATTTTCCCGAAACCTCAACCGTCGGGTTCGCCTTGGAAATATCTTCCCAACGGCACCAACCTTGTAAAAATCCAACGGTTGGATTGTCTGGAATGTTTAATTCAAATCTGAAGAAAAACAGCACCAGGAACGATTATATTTATATATATATAAATATAATTATATATTTAATCGAATAACGACGCTGCAGTTCGTATTTTGAAATCGAAATTTCAAACGATTGTACCGGGAGATCCGACCGTCGGATTTTCCTGAAACTGGAACCGTTGGATTCGTTTTGAAAAGAACTTTCTAATGATGTAAATTTTGTGAAGATCCAACGGTTTGATTTTCAGATATGTGTAAATCAAATCTGAAGAAAAACAGCGCCACGGCCGCTTTATGGCCCGAAGCGTCGTTTTGAATAAATTAGCTATTTTAAAATAAATAAAAATAGCGATAAATCGTTATAAAATATCATAAACGATATGGAATAGAAATAAACTGAATTAGCTCGATTTATGTAGTATTTGATGGTTGAATGTGTTTGGTGTGAAAATTACATTAAAGAACAAAATTGCTGTTGTCGAATGATTTAACCATTAAAGTAAATTGATTTGAAATTCTAAATGTACGTGAATTATTTGAGAAGGCCGAGTTAATTCTCATTTCAAATAATTGACTGACGATTGAAAGTCGAAGATGAAGACGGTGGTCGAAGACCGGAGATCTTCACCTCGTTTGGATGGTAACCGAGGTCCTAATTGGGAGGCATCCCGAAATATGGATAATGAGTGGTGATCGTTCAGACGTACGTGGTGATCGATGGGTTGGCGAGGTATTTAGTGCCTCCGGTTTCGTTCAGACCCAGAACGGACTTGTAGATGGACTGTGTGTCTGACATTGGATTTTATTCTGTGTTGATGGATCTCTATTAAATATACATCTGTTTGGCGACGGAGAATTTATTCTTTTGCTTAACGCCCTTCTCTGAAACGCACGAGCTCAGAGGTTGTATATCGATGGACATCAGTCGCATGGCATGAATTGCCGGTGTGGCGTGCTAAGATGCAGTGATCAGGGCTTTTGTTGAAAAGCAAAGCCTTGTGGTGATGATCAAAGCACCGCCTGTGTGGCGTAGCTTTGTGTATAACGTGAAATCGCGAGCCTCACACCCCGGTATGAACCAGAAACGGGAGCAGGACCTCAGGGGGACGTGCGTTTTCTTTCTAGCTAGGGTGGTGTCAGTGACCTACCAGCCCTGACATTTATATACTTTTCACCTATGTGGTTGTTGCTGTTGTGAGGCGCCTCGGTTTGATCGGACGATCCGGGTCCGATGGAGTCATTCGTTGGCTCATTTACACCCCAAAGGGTGGAGAAACGCATTGTTCAGGCATTATAATCCACTTCGTGTGGACCGGCCCGGACGATCCAGGGTATGGTTGCGGCTGTACCTGAGACTCGGGCTAGACAGTCTCAAATTCGGTAAGGACTATCTTTTGCCTTGGTTCATGACGAAAATCCAATTTCCAAATACGTGACTGTGCGGTTTTGATTGTATACCTATATATATGGCGACATAGTGGTATGGGGCATTAATGCCGTCTATGATTGATAGTTATGATTTGAAATTGCTTTCAAAACATATAAACACTAGCAATAATATCAAATGCCTTTGTTTTATTCGTATCAAGCATATTTTGGCCGTTATAAGGTAAAAACTCTATCCTCCGGTTTGCGTTGCATTGTGTGGTGGGAACTGAGTCTTATAATGGCTTCATTTTTTTATAAAAAGCATTACGATGTTTAAAAGAAAGATTTGTTTTAAAGCACTGGCAATCCAATGGAGTAAATCCGTTCCACGAAAGTGGCGTGGTCCTGTGATTAGCCAAATTATGTATGTGTTGAGTAGATTTCTCATACCAGTCCCATGACTGACTCGTAGTTTGTTTCACTTTCGAACTCGGGTGCCCCTTTTTCTACACGGGCAGCCTTGTATTCAGGTTTAGCTGGTTCTTTCTAGATAGCTGGAGCTGAAGATGGTTTCTATCATTTATCTCTTTTTATGCTGTTCAGCTCCTATTGTACATGTTATGTTTGTTTTCCGCTGTAGACATTTATGTATAGCTGAACTGTATTTGTACTAAGTAAGATCCTGTATACTATGTAACTCTGATGATTACTTTTATCCGGTATATTTTATTGTTCATTATCTGGTGTATTTATTTAATTTTGTTCTGCTATTATCTGTTTCTGTGTTATATTCCAAAGATAACCCTTGTCTCCATCTGAACGGGATTTGGGGTCGTCTCAGGCTATGACCCATGTACCTATGGGGGCTACTTACGAGAGGTTACTGGACATGGCACTCTTACATGAGGAAGACAAGGGCAAGAAAGAGGCAAAAGCGGAAAAGCCTCAAGATAAGAAGGGGGGGTCACAGAACAAGAAGGCTGATTCAAAGAAAGGAGGGAAGAACAACATACCCCGTGACAAGAGAAGGTGTAATTTCTGTGGCATTCCCGGACATCTAATCAAAGACTGCAAGAAGAAGAAAAGGAAGATGGGTGGTCGTTTCCACTGTGGTGAGACAGGACACATGGCTAGGGCCTGCCCAAGGAAGCAAGGGAAGGGAGCTAGACCTTCTTTTGGAGGACAAGTTCACGCTCTCATGGCACCTCCGCAAGAACAAGGTAGAAATATTTCTGTCGAAAGTTTAGTTTATCTTTCTGATCATCCTGTTCGTACACTATTTGATTCTGGCACATCGCACTCTTTTATATCTACTGCTTTAGTGGAATCTCTGCACCAAGACACCAGTATAGTAGAGGATCCCTTGGTTGTTTCAAATCCAATTGGGGGCTCAGCTTATTTGTCAATGGTTTCTTTGGATTTGAAAATATCTATACTAAGCGTTGGGTTTAGATGTAATGCCTTTGTTTTGGGCTTCGCGGGCTATGGGTTGATTCTAGGCATTGACTAGCTATCTAGTAATGGGGTCGTCCTTGATTGTGAAAAGAGAGTGGTTAGACTCATGACTCGCCTCGGTAACACTCTCGAAATTTCTTGTAATCCCATGAACTCCGTCATGCTTAGTTATCTAGAATCTCTTGATGCGTCTGTTGAGAACTTGCAGTCTGTAAGGATAGTCCGTGAATACTCGGATGTGTTTGAAGGGGTAAAGGGCTTACCTCCGAAGAGGGAGATAGACTTCCGCATATACCTTGTTGATAATGCAAAGCCCATTGCTTTACCCGTTAGGCACATGGCCCCAAGGGAGAGAAAGGAGCTCAGCAAGCAAATCAAAGAGCTGCTTGAAAAGGGGTTCATAAGATGGAGTATTTCTGAATGGGGTGCTCCGGTAGTGTTCGCGACCAAAGCTGATGGTTCGCTTCGCCTGTGCGTTGATTATAGGGAGCTAAATAAGCTGACCAAGAAGAATAGGCACCCACTCCCGAGAATAGATGATTTGTTCGATCAGCTTTTAGGTGCATCGATTTTCTCCCAATTAGATTTAGCTACCGGGTTTCATCAGCTAAGAGTGGCTGAAGATAGCATTGATAAGACTGCGTTCAGAACTCCAGATGGTTTCTTTCAGTGGCTTGTCATGCCTTTCGTCTTGACAAACGCACCTGCTTAATTCATTGATTTAATGAGCAGGGTATTCCGAGAGTTCCTCAATAAGTTTGTGGTGGTCTTCGTAGGCGATATTTTGATCTTCTCAAAGAATGAGGAAGAGCATGCTCAGCATCTAAAAGAAGTCATGGATACTCTCCGTGCACATCAATTGAAGGCGAAATTCTCCAAATGCCATTTTTGGAGAGAAGAAGTTAGGTTCCTTGGACACGTGGTGTCCAAAGAGGGGATAGCTGTGAACCCCGCGAAAGTGGTTGCTGTGTAAGATTGGAAGGTTCCTCGAAACGCAACCGAAGTCCGAAGCTTTCTCCGGCTAGTAGGCTTTTATCGAAAGTTCATCAAAGATTTTGCAAAAATCTCAGCTCCACTTACAAGGTTGACAAAGAAGAACCTAGCTTTCAATTGGGATTTGGATTGCGATATTGCTTTCCAATGTTTGAAAAGGGATCTAACAACAGGCCCAGTTCTGACATTGCCTGATGGAAGCAAGATGTTTACAGTATACACAGATGCATGCGGAACAGAACTAGGCGTTGTTCTGATGCAAGAAGGGAAGGTTGTGGCTTATGGTGGAAGGCAGTTGAAAGTACATGAAAAAAAACTACCCAACCAACGACCTAGAGTTGGCAGCCATCGTTTTTGCGCTTAAGTCTTAGCGCCATTATCTCCTAGGTGAGAAATTTGAATTGTATACTGACCATAAATCATTAAAATACCTTTTCTCGCAGAAAGACCTCAACTTGAGGCAGCAAAGATGGATGTAGTTTCTTCCCTCGTACGATTTTGTGATTTCCTACACTCCTGGCAAGGGCAATGCAGTGGCAGACACCTTGATTAGAAACAAACTAACCTTAAGCCCTCTCTTTGTGGAAAGGCAAAGCTTGGAGTTCATAGCAAGCTTTAACTTCAGACCCTCCACTGACTTTGTACCTGGCTTGCTAGCAACGTTAGAAGTGCGGCCAACTCTATTAGACTCAATCAGAGCCGCGCAAAGAGAAGACCGTCAGCTAGCAGATGTGGTGGACAAGTTAATTAGGGGTGAGACTTCTAGTCACCTCAATAGATACTCCATTGATGCCAAGGGCTGGTTGAGATGAGATGGGAGACTATGTGTCCTACAAGCAAGGGGCTTGGTAAAGGCGGTTCTAGAAGAGGCACACCATTCCAAACTGACCATACAGCCAGGCGGAGACAAAATGTATAAAGACATCAAAAGAATTTTCTTTTCGAATGGCATGAAGCAAGACGTAGCTGAATTTGTTTCTAAGTGTTTAATATGGCAAAAGGTCAAGGCGGAGTAGAAGAAGCCTGGTGGTCTGCTCCATCCTCTAGAGGTCCCACAGTGGAAATGGGATAGCATCTCGATGGACTTTATAGATGGGTTGCCTAGGTCAAGAAGGGGCAATACCAGCATTTGGGTAATAGTGGACAGGCTCACAAAAAACGTCCACTTTATACCCGTCATGAGTAGAAGGACTGCCTCATCTCTAACATCCATATATCTTAAAGAGATAGCTCGACTCCATGGGATACCCTCCATCATAGTGAGTGATCGAGACCCTATATTCACGAGCGAGTTTTGGAAGAGTTTACAAGAGGCTGTAGGCACACAGTTATTCTTAAGCACGGCCTATCATCCTCAAACCGATGGCCAAACGGAAAGAGTCAACAGAGTATCAGAAGACCTCTTAAGATTATGCATTATTGACTTCAGAGGTACATGGGAGGATCACCTACCTTTGGTGGAATTCACTTACAACAATAGCTACCAAACCATCAAAGGCATGGCGCCTTTCGAAGCTTTATAAGGAAGATCGTGCAAGTCACCAACTTGTTGGTGGGAGTCCACAAACAAGCTCATACTTGGACCATACATGATTAGGGAATCTTCAGAGAAAGTAGACTTAATACGAAGAAGAATGAAGACTGCCCAAGATAGATAGAAGTCCTACGCAGACAAAAGAACTGACCTTGAGTTCGAAGTTGGAGACAAGGTGTTCCTTAAAGTATCTCCTTTGAGAAACGTCGTTTGCTTTGGATCCGCAGGAAAGTTAGCACCAGGATTTGTAGGGCCGTTCCCTATCATTGAGAAGATTGGGAAGATGGCTTATAGGGTACAACTGCCTGAAAGATTGGTCGGGGTTAATAATGTCTTTCACGTCTCTCACCTGCGGAAGTGCTTACATGAGTCTGCGGAAGTGGTAGAACCAAGCATGCTAAAGGAAGTAGAAGTTGAACGAGAAGCAACTGTGAGAAGAGTTCCAACCCATATCTTGGGAACAAAAGTCTAAAAGCTACGCAACCTTAAATTTAAGCTCGTCAAAGTTCAATGGAGCAACACCGAGGAAGACGCGACTTGAGAAACTGAGGACAGAATACGCGCAGCCTACCCTTTTCCTTTTGAGGGTACATCCTTGATCTCTTTTTCCTTAAGTTTATCCTCGTATCTATCTTTTTAGGTATATCTCCTCGATCCTATCCTTTATCCTTAGGTAGAAACCCATTTGGATGAAAACATGTAATTGAAACATGTTATGGTTGATGGTTGCAAGTGGTTGCTAGTGGATGCATATACACACACCTTAGGTATTAGATCGGCTCAGCCACTTCCATATTGCATATGCATATATGTACTTGTATATGGATTGAAACTTGATGTGTTATCATATGGAAATTGCATGTGTGTGAATGATTGTGCACTTATGTAGGAAATTTTGAATAGGAAAAAAATTTTGCATTCATAATGAACTCATGGCACTACCATAATTTGCATTAAGGAGGTCAACTGAATCAGCAGACCGCCTAATTTTGCATTAGATAAGGACATGTACACACACTATGCATATGATCATGAAGCATTAGAAATCTTTTAAGGACAACGGACGCCTATGTTTGATGGTTGAGTAGATGGGTGATTGGATGGTAGGATATAAGTTCTTCTCGACTTGAAGATTTCAGGGACGAAATACTAAAAGGAGGGGAGAATGTAACACCCTGCATTTTCTGTTAACGTTATAGTAACGAATCCAAGAATATTTAATTTCAAATGTGAGAATTAAGGGATACGGGTTACGCCATTGCGTTCGTCTCGGAATTCTGCTTGAGATAGAGTCCGAGTTTGCATAAAACGGACACCATATGAAGGAGATATGGACGAACGAAGTTAAACAGAAAACCCGAAGAAAAGAAAAAAAAGAGAAAATATATATATGCACTGCCGCACTAGGGAAGTGCGCCAGTACAAAAGTTGGACTGGCGCACCTGCCAAGTGCGCCCGGACCGAGCAGAAAGCCTGCACAGCTTTCTGGTGTGATCTGATCCATACTATGTCTCATTGCTGATTCCTTTCCGAATCCTTGCTGATCATTAGAGCTGAGGTGTCACCCTATCCTGACTGAATGGTTATGGTTAACCCTAAGGTCATTCGACGGCTCAAATTAAATTGAAATTCTATATAAACAACCCAATGCTCAAACCTAAAAATCACACAAAAATAATCCTGGAACTATCATGCCGTCAATAGAGAACTTAGAGTAGCTGTCACCAATTCAAAGACAATATAATAATATAAATCAAAATCAAATTAAAGAAATCAAATTCAACGATATACATCAAAGGAGAGCTTACCAATTTCAGAATTTAGATTTCAGAAATCAAGAATTCCTTTGAGTTTGTAAGTTGGTTATTACATAGATTTAAACGTTCTTTCAAATGAATCATGATACGTTGTAATTCGAATATAGAATGATGCTTATGTATAAGATAAATAAAGTTTGATTCTCAAAACTACCATTGCGATTGATCATGCCTATACGTTTGTGATAATGAACATACCATATTGTATGTTATTGGAATCTATTATGATTGGATATTGGATTTATTATGCCAACTGAATGGTGAAACATGTCATGATATAATTTGGTGGTTACTTGCAAGTTCATGATCTAAAACACATGCTTATATGTTAGATCAACACTCATGTATATTTAGATCCATTTTAAGTTGAATCTATTTATGTTGCAAGATTTGATTTGTAGCTCTCTTATGTTTAACAAACATAAGCTATCATGCTAAGTTGTGATTCGAATATCTTTATAACAGTTCTCTTATGTTTAACACATAAGTCATCATGCTAAGTTGTGATTCGAATATGTTTATAATAGTTCTCTTATGTTTAACACACATAAGTTAATATGCTATGTTGTGATTTAAATATGTTTATAGTAGTTTTCTTATGTTTTGGCATACATAAGTTAATATGCTAGGTTGTGGTTTAAATTTGTGTTTATATGTTAAACCTCCATGCTAGACCTTTATCAAGTTCACATGACAATTAGACCCAACTTAGTCATAAGTTCACCTTTACCCGTTTAATTAAGTTAATGATACTTCTATGCCAAGTTACAATGATAAGTTAAATGTATGCTATTTTATGTTTGTTTCATGTCCCTTGTTTATTACCCCTTTTTATTTATGGATTTGGGATAAATTTACTAGCCCAACATTTTATGTGATTCATGCTTACGTTCCACGGGGGTAGCAATGGGGAAAATATGAAATATCATGGCATAGATTTGTTCATAAAATTGTATATTTGATATACCATTTATTGTAAGCGTAATCAAAGGATAATTATGGCATGATTAAATTAAAATTAATTTACATAAAGAAATTAGACATATATATATAGAAAATATGTGTATTTAGAAAAGACGAATATGCCTAACCCGAGGTTAGACTGAGTTGTGGTGTAAATCTGCCCGGAACCGACCGGCATATCCAGTGACCACAACAAGACCTGTCTAATATGGGTGGTTAGTGCATCAAGCCTAGAACGAACCCGAGGTTAGACTGAGTTGTGGTGTAAATCTTCTCGAAACCGACCGGCGTATCCATTGACCACAACAAGACCTGTCTAATGTGAGTTGTTGGTGCTTTAATGAATAAATTAAAGCTAAGTCAGGATTGGTAGGGTTAAGTCAATTAGGGAAACACTTAACTGATTCAACATGTTAACTAAACAGATGGGTGGGGTTAGGTAAACTTGGACACATAACCAAATAAACATGTTGATTAGAAAATCCTAGTAACGGGGACCCATTTCAGTAGTAACCCACATAGATGTATCATGGTACCCTGAAACTAGGCAGGGTGGGGCACGATTACTGGGCTGATTATAAGCGGTCAAAACATTGGCAGTTGGTGCGCCAGTGTAGGTTCCGATGGAGTACGGGCGTGTACGTACTCCGGAGTGGAAAAAGCAGGCAGTGGGCATCAGTAGCGTACACTGTGCATCTTGAATCGTGTCGGGTTTCCACCAGAGGGACTGATACACCCCATGGTGGGACCAGCAAAGGTATATACAGTCAAGCGGGGCCGAATGACACAGGACATGAATGCATGCGAGTAGGAGCCGATCATTAAGGGGATCGTTTGTTATGAACATGTGGGGCTAGTTGAACCAATAGTTGGTAGGTGCAGAGACTATAGAAATGGGTGCGATCACATGTTCCTTTTATCTTATATTAGGGTATTGTCCTATGTTCTGTTATTACTGTCACGATCCCTTTCCTTGTTTAAATACTAGTAATCACTGAACTTACCAAACTTATTGTCTGACCCATTTTCTTTCGTCCTCTTTTCTTCCGTTCCCCCACCCCCCACCCACAGGTCCACAGGGAGGGAATACTCCCGCTTAACCAGACTCTTTGCAAGCTTCAAGAATGTAGATGTATGATTGGGACTCTCTTACCATGGCTATGGCTTTTCGATACTACATTTGGGGATTTATGCAGTTTTATTTATGGTTTATGCTTCTTTATTAAATAATCAAGACAGAAATTATGGTGTAATGTTTTGGAAGTTATTTTGAGACAATTTGATGTAATGCTTTTGTATTGAACTACGTATGCAATAAATATTTGAATTTCGCTGCTTAAATTTATCTGTCTTGTAAATTTTTCTGTGTCTTATACCTATAACCCTCCACCAAAGTTAAGGCATTCCCTTTGTGAGTGACCTTAACGGAGGTGGGGTGTCACACTATCCCAAGTAGAATTCTGAGACAAACGCAACGGCATAACACGTTTCACTTAATTCTTCTTTTAAAAATTAATTATTCTTTAATTATCCCTTATGTCATGTTTTAAAAGTACGGGGTGTTACACTTATGATTGTTGTTCATACACTTTGTTGTTTGAATTCTTGAAATGCTTGTTTTATATGCTAAGCTTGATTTTCATGTTAGAGTTGTCATAATCAAGAATTGGATTGAAGATTGAAGCATATCAAAATCAAAGTTTGCCTCAATCACATGAAACTTGGAGTATCGGCTGTGGAAGGCATCGTGATCACACCTAGAAAAATTGTGGAGAAAAGATGCTAAGTAATTGGATTAGTACCAATTCATAAGGCATGGAGCAACACCGATCTATAGGGCACAAATTGACATTGATATATCATACTTCAATGGATTGACATGCGAACTCTTATAGAGGAACGTAAGGGCATTTGGATGTCTATAGAAAAATTTGGTGAAGAATAGATGAAGCATGTGACATGTAGGGGATGGATCAGCATGCTTTGCTTCACGTGGCATTGGATCCGAAGGAAGCTGTAGGAAAACTTGGAAGGGAACTTGAGTACATAACCAAAAATTGGATAAGTAAATGGATCGGTACTGAAAATAGTGTATGTATCACTCCTGGTCCATCAATGGGCTTTAGATGGAGGTGTGATCCATCATATAATTAAGAACTTCATAAAGAGCCTACTGGAACAAATGGTTTGTTAATTGCTTCTGTAGAGTCGAAGTTATGGCATTTTGAGGTTATGGCTCTTCGATGGAAAACTCGGGTGAGAGTTGGAATAAAGGGATATAATAGATGGCTCGTAGTGTAATGTGATTGTAAGATAATGAAGGTCGTTTGTGGTGTAACGAATTGCAAGGAAACGGGTTCAACACAAGGTGTAACGAAGCTATAAAGGAATGGACGCAGCCTCCGGTATAATGAACCTCTAACAAAATGAGAACAACTTATGGTGTAACGAAGTTGTAAGTGAATGGAAGTAGTTCATGGCATAATGAAGGTATAGAATAATGAATTGACTGAAGGGACTCAAGCTTATGATAGAATGGTGGAACTCTGATCATTGGAAGTGCCAATGAATCATTAATAGCTTAGAGTGTTCTAGTTGGCTCAAAGCGGGGGTATTATGGGGACGTCAATTAGGATCAGGGAGATTGTGTACCCTAGGTGGTGTAACCTAGTGCTAGTATAAGCAACCTGTTAATGTAAACATGGAGTTCGACTAGAATCGAGATTTCCATTAGTCTATGACTAAGCGAGGATTGCCATATAGGTATTCAGTGTATTCATGGCTTTAAAAGATGATAGTAAGGATTTGGATGATGATACTTGTGTTTGTTAAGATTGCTCTTACCTTAATTTCTTGGGTAGTATATCAACTATAAGTCTTGGAGAAGGAGATGGGGAATACAGTCGCAGTAGGCTATATGTATACTTCTAATCTATGCTTATGCCTATAGTTATTGTTTATTTTGTGTAGCATATATCATTCAGACTGCTTATTGCCATCATAACTAATGGTAGATCTTATTAATCATATCAGACTGTTGTCTGACTCTGACCTAAGATTTTATGTTGCCTCTTATTATCTTGGGTGCTTTTCAGCATTATCGTTAGGTGTACATTGATATTATTGATAAGTATACTAGATAGCAATCACGTGTAACATATGGCCGAGCCGAAGAGTAGCTTGGAGGAGCTTTGATGTATACTATACTTTTATGTATTTGCTTTCCGCTATTATGAGTACAAATGTTGTAGCGAGGATGGAATGTAATTGTAAATTTTGTTATGACTCTGTAATATGATGATGATGTTTCTACTTTTTTTCCTTCTTGTTATGTCTCACTAAATTTTGGTTTATATTTCTTATAGTACTCATCCCATGCTCTATGAGATATAAGGTCGGTCTTGCTTTGATTCCTCCCTTAATTAGTCGGCGCAAATCAGCTTAGCATGCTTTCAAGATAGTATTCTATTGGTTTCTGTATAAGTGGTATGAGTAGTCGTCATAATTATTTTTATATATATTATGATGATTTTCATCTATATACATGATAGTGCAAAACATGTTAAAAATATAGAATATAACTAAAGATATAAAATTAAATATATTGATCTTTTTGAATAAGAGCGTACATGGGAATAACCAATTTCTTAGGTTGTTCTTGCTAAAATGATTCCCTACGAAATTAAAAAGAGTAATTCTTATGTTATGAAAATGTGTATCAAACTAACAATGACATTACACTTTTGATCTTGAGTTCTTCCATATTCTGTTGTAAAATAGCAAATTTTAAGAAAACTAATATGAGTAAATTGAATTTTTTTAAAACATCATAATTCTCTAGAACCCTTAAACATTGTAATAGTTATGATGTGATGACTTAAAACTATAACTTTATAGATGAAAATTTGGAATTTCGATTTTGTGTATAATGAAAAGAGATGAGCAATTTATTTTGGACCTAAGCATTTGAGAAATAAGTTAAAGAATTGATCTCATAAAATTGAATATAATTAAGTAGAATATTACGGACCTGCTTCTCAAATTATTGTCAAAGGAAACTAGTTCTTGAATCTTCATAAGGAATGGTTCTCAAATGAGTAATATAGAAATATGTGATGAATAACTCTAGTGGTAAAACAATAGAACAAGATTTCTCATTCCCTTCTTATTTTTGTATTTATGAGTTTTATTGCTTTTGCATAATCCATAACTAATTTTTGTGTACTGCTATTTAAATGTGTTTGAAGAATTTTACTATATAATATGATTTAAATTTAGTTTGCTTTTATACATTCCATAAACAATTTCAATGAAGAATTTTATGTATTTGATGGATTCTTCTATTTAATAGTAGTTGAGCCTTTTTTACCTTTATATGTTTTGTAATTAGTTTTAGTTGTGCTTTTTTGAAAACCTTGATAGATTTTTCAATTTAGTATGATTTTAAGCTTTTTCATTTTTAGATCATCCTATAACATTTTTTGGATGGTCCCCTTATGATGCAATTGATGGATTCTTCTATTCAGTATTAGTACGAATTTCTTTACTTTTATTAAATCCATAACTAGTTTTTGGTAATACATTTGAGGAACACCGTGAAGATTTTGCTATATAATATGATCTTAAATTTCTTTGCTTCTATATAATCTATAACCAATTATTGTTAGTGCCTAGGATACACATTTGATGAGTTCTTATATTTGATATGAGTTTGAACTTCTTTACTTTGTACAATCCATAATAAATTTTATGTTGTGATTTTATGATGCACCTAATGGTTTTTAATATTTGTTACAAGTTTGAGGTTCTTTAATTTTGTATATTCCATAGCCAATTTTTGGTGGTTCTTCTAATACATAGGTAGTGGATATATTGATTTATCTTAGTTTTGACCTCCTTATTATTTAAAGTCAACAACTAGCATTAGTGGTGCATTCGAGATGCAAATGATGGATTTAGTTAATTGATTTGGAGAGTGTCTTATTACTGATAAATAATTCATAAATAATATTGGTAGTTCTTTTGAGATGCACTTTATGAATCATGTTTATTCATTTAGTGAGGTTAAGGCTTCAGCTTTTAGCAAGCCTATAACCATAAATGGCGGTTTAGAGTGGAGCACTCAAATGACTTACTCACCAAAATGTGAAGTAGGCTAACTTTCAAAAGACACTTGATCTCTTTAGAGAATTCCTAAATTCGGTGTTAGTACATAGCCATAACAGTGCAAATTTATCATATAATTTGTAGAAATTGAAGTGCAATTTGTGTTATGAGATTTCAGGCTCTTAGCACAAATCTTTATACTTTGAGAAGAAATTCTTTACTTAGATTAAGCTCTAAACTCACTTATTTTTCTTTCTATTTTAGTTAATGAGAAATTGTTGAATTATTACAACAAAAAACAAAATCTTCTCATTGTTGACATTTTGCATTCATTATTAGCGAGAAAACTTTTTTACGTACCAAAAGATTATTTATTGTGATAGATAGGCTAAAGAGTGAGGAATAATTATTATGCTGATTTCATTCTATCTCTTTATATCTTTTTTGAAAAAGGAATGCAAACATTTATGGTTAAAAAAATTATCTCCTTAATCTCCCCCCTTGTAATTTCCTTTGAAATTAGATCTATCTTCCTAGTATACTTAAAACCCATAGCCAATGGCTTCTTCAATTCTCTAAATCCAAGGGTCGTTGTGTTAACTTTGAGAAGCGAACTATAATTATGTGTTCTACTATAGACATGTCGAATTTCACATTCAAAGCAGTGACATCATGCATGACATAACTCTCATAACTTTTCTTTATATTGTTCGTATCTACCAATTTTCAGGAAATTACATGTCATACTCCACACTTTTCTAAGCCCGAATTTCGACAAAAATTGAAACTCAAACTCATCCAAGCATGGAAAGTATAAATCTGATACATGTAAATAATTGAGCATGTGCGTAATCAAAGTACAAATTTTTTTACTCACAATGGAAATAAGATAGGATAAATAGTACCGAACTAGTCAACTACCTAAAAGAAAATCACCACGTCCATATCGAGCATGAGAGAATGAGAACCGAAAACCAAACTGAACACCTTCTAAGACTTGTCTTCCCCGAGGTAAACCTGAGAGTTGTTATGAGGGGAAGGGTCAAAACAACAAGTCGTGGTGAATAGAAAATGTACAACACTGTCTAAAATACACAAATGCATCCCGTTTCATTTCAACTAAAACATATGTCTAACAAGGATTGTTTTTGTGATCAAATATTGTAAAGATTTATGCACGACGATTAACTACCATACCCAAGATAGCATTCCCAAACATAATGATATCGTAAAACTGAGATAGAATGTTTGCGCATAAGTATGAAGCCTTTAAACTAACATTCAACCAACTACCGAAAGCTAAGAGGTGGGCTTCCAACTACTCAACATAATGTAAGGAGGTAAATTATTTCTGTATAGCCACTTAAAACCTCACAATCAATATAAGATAAGGACGGATCCTTTCGATCACTTAAGACCCAAGACAGACTTATCAATCACTTAGTGCCTTACTTAGCATTTACACTCCACTAATATAAATTTGAGGACACTAGCTACTAAGTCCAATTAATTTATTCCGTCGTCCACGCATATACCCAAGCTCCGCACATGGAAAGAGACATAGTAAGCACTCATTTATTACCTACAAGATAGGTAGACGACTAACTATCACTAAATTTTAGGCTATGTTTGATTCTATGATGATATATACGATATGGAAGATTCATATTACTCTAGGGGATGCCATAGGTAGAGATGCTCCAGTGTAGGCATTTATGGCTGACTCTACACAGCTAAGTGAGGATTAGTCTACTTCAGGCAGAAGGAAAGCCCTAAAACTAGAGTAATGGAAAATGTTTTTATTTAGTTTATTGAAAAATTAGGTTGAAGACTTAGCTCTTATTTCGTAATGCTTTAGTTCTTGTTCCTATGTACATTCCCTACTTGTTTACTAATAAAAGGGTAAAAAAGCTTGATTAATTTTCAAGAAAGAAAAACTATTGATTTATAGAATGATAAATTATAATTGCATATCACATTTACTTTATCTTTCACAACCTAGAGCAACATCACTACTAGATTGTTGCAATTACCATCATCTTAACTAACAATTATCTTCTTCCGAACCAATTCTCTAACTCAATTGTATCATCATCTCTTCCTAATCTCGACAGCTTCACGATAATCAGTTATGTCACACCGCCTCCAAAATCGACCATTACACTATTATTAATGATGTCGCAATATCCCAAAATCAAAAGCCTCGCCTTCTTTATAATAACTATTAATGTGAGCACCAAATCAATTAATCTAACAACTCTAGTTCCGATTTGTTTTTTACACATTAGACCAAAAAACGAGATTGACTCCAAAAATTTCGTTTTTTATTTTAATGAATTTTAGAAAATTCTTTTTTTTCCAAAATTCTATTGATGTTCTTGGAGTTTAAATACGTTCAAATTTTGACCTTCAGGAAAATTTTCTATTAAATTTTATCGTGTTATCATATTTGTGCAAGCCATATTAGTGCACTATTTTCAACATATGAACTTGCATCTAAAAAACATCCTATGGAAACATATTTAGTTCTCAAAGAATATTAATTTCTTTAGGGCATGAATGAATAGAATCTTTCAGGAATGTCCTACTCTCTCTTTATCATAAAAATTGATGGAATATTTTCTTTGAGGATATAATAAAGGCTATCATCCAATTTTTTGTTACCGGCATAGATCAAAAAAGCACTCAAAGTTTATCTGATGATACTTATTTGATAATTTCAATAATAAGAAAAACATATATTTTATTTTAACATGAGATATGTATTTATAGAAGACATGAAACATCTACTCATCAACTAGATATCTTGTGATCTAGGTTGTCATGTTTGTTTGCCAATAATGGTTATAACTGATAGTTAAATTCAAATTCAACAATAATGAAATGCACCATTTCGAATTTGGTCGCTACTCCGCACCCCATTGGGCTCGTGGAACCCTGCGCCCTAAGCTGTCAGGTCAATTAACTTTCATAGAGGCATTGCCCCCTACGTTGTTATCATAGAATTTACGCATACCTCAATCACTTCTTTATACGAGAAAACAAAAGCAAAAATTTATGATTTTTTCAATAAAAGATGAGTTAAAACTAATGTATTTTAAATGACCTAAAAGGAATTAGACTTAGGTTGGTTCTATTTGCATACCAAAAATCTCCTATCAAACCGACATTTTTCTAAGGCAAGTCATATTTTTATACTCATTTTGTCTTTTTAGGTTTAATGGTAAAATCACTACGCCATAGATGGCATATTAAAATGAAAATTCAAGGTGTTGCTAGCTAAAATGTTGCCACATCTATGCTGATTTTTGTCAATTGCAACACATGCTTCAATGTGTTAGCATAGATACCAACCATGTGTTGCAGTAGCCACATGAATAAAATTATCAATCCGCATCAACACGATCCAGCGATCCATGTTACTGATCCGCGTCATTCTGATTTTCCTTCATCGCCTCAGCTTCTTTGCCCCAAATTTTCATTTTTCCGCTGGAACATAAATCGCGATATCTTCACTTGAGAAAAAATACAGTCGGCTTCCACTTTAATGGTCGATCAAAAACTAGGGTTTTTCCCTCTTCAACAAATTGTGGCTTCAACTTCTTTAATTCGAGATGATCCTATGATTGCTTCAAATTACGACTGCTCCACTCGTCATCGATTCCTCGAATGCTACTAGTGCTCCAATAATCTTCGATCCTGGTCTTTTTGAGATGAAATCGGTCTTTGAAATTAGTACGTGATTTTGCCCTATTTTATTTTAGATTATTGTTTTGTTATTCAATTTCAATCGTACCTTTGCCTGTGATGAATGCATGTGAATTTACAAGGTTTCGAATCGTACCTTTGCCTTTGATGAATTCATGTGAATTTATAGGGTTTTGAATCCCTAAATAATCTTTGATTTCAACGTTAGATTTGGATGTGATTTGTAGTTCTGATTTTGTCAAGTTTGAAATATTCAGTCTTTCTGGAATTTAATTTCGTGATGAACGACTCAAGTGAAACTAGATTTTATGGAATTAAATTTCTAAAATTATATGTTGATTAATGGAAGATGAATTTTGGGCAAATTAATATATTTGCAGACTCAATGATAACCTCTAGGAGTTTATTTAGTTGTTTGAATTTCTGCTGACTTGCTTGTGAGTTTATTGAGTTGCTACGCACTTGTATATGCTGCACTTTAGTCTCTCTCCGGTTTAACCTTCAACTTGCCATATGAAACAGCATACAAACTCGTAACCATGAAGAACTTGTCTAAAATATTTATAGGTGATCAAGTAAGCTTATTTTGTTGATCAGAATACGTCAATGCATACGTTGTTTGTATATATGTATGTGCAGTACTTAAAGGCCTTTACTTGAATCTTACTGCAGCTAAAGCGACAACTAGGGATCCTATTGTTTGGAACTGGAATGAAACAACATACAAACTCATTTGTATGCATCCTCTTGTTTTCTCTACTGCACTTCATCCGATTAATTATTAATTTTGTTTGATAATAACTTGATATTTATGTATTACTATGTGTGATCGTATCCTATTCTTTGGAATTGGAATGAAACTTATAAACTATAGAAGAAGTGGTGCAGTATGCAGGGTGTGCGATGATGTGCAAATTTTATAAGTGCAATATGCAGGATATGTTTTAAGGTAATGCTAAAGGAAGGATAAGTGCAGGTAAGAGGACACAGAGTGTTTATGATCGAAGAGGATGTAAGTGTGTTATAGAAGTGGAAGTTTTGATGTTTAGTGTTTGTTGTTGTTGTTGAAGGCTTTGGGTGATGACGGACTTGGTGCGCTGTGTTTCAAAAAAGGCTTGGTCTTCCGAAATCGGATGAACTGAGTGGCACCACTGGGATTGTAGGGCCCCGGACCCCCACCGGCGCTGTGCCTGGACCCACTTCTCGGCTTGCCTTTGGCTCGACACTCGGCTCACCTTCAGCTCGGCACTCAGCTCGCCTTCGGCTCGACGTATATTTGTTAGTGTTAGTGTCTGTATAAATTGAAACAATATATGTAATGAGTGAACTGAGTGATGCCGTGAGGAATATTTGTATATGTGAATAATCAACGCTGTAGTAAATCATTGAGTTGTAAATATTTAGAGTCAGAAATTTGTACTATTTCAGTTGTAAAAATAAAGTATTCTATTAAATAAATATTTAATCTTGTTAGAGTGTTGCCATTGGATGGTTAATGCGTTACTATAGATAATGTGGGACCAACGTTTAAGTAAAATTAGTATCTATGGCAATACCATGAAAATGTCGCCATTGGGCCGCAAAGGTTTTGCCTTTCACTCTGTGCAACGCGATTAAATGCAACACCGAAAAAGTATTGTCGTAGATCAATTTTGGCATAAGCAACAATTTTTGACACTTCCTGCATCACTTCTCTGGTGTTGCAGAATGCGATCTATGGCGTAGTGAATAAACCAAATCCCTATTTAAAAACTAAAAAATAAAATCCGCTTTAGCCTCTTTTACCCATTGCGAACATAGGCGATAACAACACCCTTACACCCAATAGGCTAGGATGCCAACATCACACTTTCTAATAGTAGTGATAGTGACAACTGTACTCATAATTTCTGCTGATAAGGGTGTTCTTTATTTAAAAAACCAAATTGGATTCAAGCAAAGATGTTATCTAAACTCACTTCCATAGGCGATGTATTGCTTTTTGATATTCATGCCATGTTCGAGCGTGGTTATTATTGTTATGCCTCTAGCGCCCTACCTAGCATAGTGGAAACAAATAAAAATAAATAAATAAATAAACAAATGAAAAAGGAAAAATGACATGTTATGAAAGGAAAAACAAAGAGCATAGGCATTTAGAAGTTGTCTTGAGACATAAAGAGGAAATGTTGTGCAAATAGGCAAGGCAACCTTACTTTTGATGTTTTTAACATTAAATAACTTAATTAAGCATTAATCCATGTATGAATCTCATTGGAATTATCATCTCACATCAAAGATTTTTTTCTCATCTTGGTGTGACGACCATCTTACACCTCCAACATCTAAATAGTGCATTGTAGCGGTGTTCGATCGATGCAAAGCACTCATCAATGTTAAGGAAAAGAAAAAAAACCAGGAACTTATCGTAAATCTCATAGCGTGTGGAATAAAATATAATACAACACATGACTGATAAAAAATTGGTCAGTCACTAAAAGCTGATTATAAGCATTAGAGTGGTAAATCTGTAATACAACATAATGGAATAGAGAGTGATAATAACTTAAACAGTCTGTCTCTAAGGTAAACGTACTACTAAGCTCTATATAAGTGAACAGTGGAACATAGTACATATAAATAATATGTGGAATAGCCATCTGCTCGTCTCTTGATCAGCTGCTCATGCACACCCTAAGATGTCTCTAGTCATCTCAATTAAGAGCACCTAGAGCAATAAGATGAAAAACATTAAAATCCAAGTCAGACAAAGTCTGGTTTAAGTGATAGTAATCTCGAGTATCAAAATAAGATAATGTAATAGGTATTGGAAACCATATCTAACTTGTCTCTGCATAGCACATGTAATAATGTACTCAACTCTAAAGTCCTCATGTCACTAGGTGTAAACGGATGTGTACATAATAACATGACAGCAACAAGAAAGCATTGGCATCCAATAACCACCTTTACATTAACTCACTCAATGCTTTGGGCAAATGAAATTCGAGTGACTATCCGTAGTCAAGAACCACCCAAGTTTTGGCTACCTGGTACCCGAATTCATGCCACTAAGTCGGCTAGGAATCAAATTGTTCCAAAGTCTTACACTATCCCTTAACCCTCAGCTACTTCTATTTCAAGAGTACTCCTAATTCTACGAATATCATTATTCCCTTCACACATGTTATCCGCAACATAACCTATGGTTCAAAACTTGGAACCTCTTTGGTCGGTACTAGCCGTGGATGAAACACACCACACACATTAGTGATACCCAAACTAAGATCCCGCTAAAGATATGAAACGTTATAGGTACAAAGATATATAAAACATCACAGAGGCTAATATTCACAACTCAAGACATACATAATTATAACACAGAGAAAGAAGAAACAATTTAAATAGCAGCACTACTTATTTCAGAAATTAAATACCATGTCTCATGAAAGAAAATCTCAAATCATAAAATATCAGAGCACATAAATAATATCCCTCGGATAGTCACTCCATAAGAAAAATCACTTTTAACTGCTTTCTTTCTCAGTGTTAAACTGTGAAAGCCATGGAAAATACTTTTGGTGGTATTATTTTCAAGGTTAACGCTGATAAAAGAATTTCATTTGTTGCCTCTTAACACAGTATTCACACTGCGTAATTTGGAAAAAGGTCTGATTTCTCATCTCTTCCCAGTTCCCACACTATTCATTTTCCTCTTCCTCAGTTACTATTTTCCCTAAGTTGTGTTCGATTCCTATCCTTCATCCTCTACGTTGATTCTCTATTGCTAACTAAAGCTAACGATTTCTTTTTCCACTTCGATTTACTTGCCTGCGTTTCCCTAAATTCGATGCTTTACTTTTCCCTTCGATTTTCGTACCTGTAGTTGCCCTAAACTCAGCGGAGAACAAAAAATTTAGTGAGCATTCTATTACCTTGTTTTCAATTCGATTTCTAATCATTGCTTATCATCAACTCTGGTTCATAATTTGCCCTATTTTTATTCAGATTTTGCTTATATGATATGATAATAATTATATACAACTGATGATAGTGTGACTTGAAGATGATATCATGTTCAAAATTTGTCCTATGTGTTTGGATAGCTGTAAGTGCATGAATCCTTGTATGACTGAATATAGTGCTTAATGTTTCATTATTACCCTCTTAAAAATGAAATGTTGTTTAGATGAAAGTAGCAAATGCAGTAATATTTGCCATTTTTCATTCCACTATTTGTGAAACTGATCAATCAATAGTACTGAAATTTCACAATGATTTTAGTTCCAACTTGATCTACAATTGTGTCTTGCTTTGTTATGAAATTGTTAACTACTCTTCGGTGACAAGAATGCAAATTATAGACACTAAGGTATGGTTGAGTAAAATTTGTTATGATCAGTACAAGTTTATTTGAAATTACATGTAATCAAACAAGCAATACTTGGATTTATCATGATTTATGATAGTATATTGGACCACTGATATATAACTCATTGCAATTGAACTGAAGGAAGTTAAACATTATTCTTAAAGTTTGGAGTAGAAAATAGTGATATTTTCATGCTATTTTCTTTACTTTTACGAGGCTCTTTCTATACGGTAGAGATTTGAATTCAAAAGTTTACATGCTTTAAACTAATAGAAGGAATCAAAGGAAGTGAGTATGTGGTATAAAAATCGTTGTGAATGTTAGTCATAAACATAGAAGAAACGACATGTATTAGCTAGTACATTATTAATTCCAGTAAAACGGTGTAGTAGATTGAACTGTGCATGTAGGCCGAGACAGATTGAAGCAGTAAGCAATTTATATGTCGAACTTAGGTTTAATTATATGACTGCCCGGAAACATTTCCCAAGGGCTTAAAATCTATCTCATTGTAATTGCTTACAGTTAATGACATTTAAATCATGATACAGTTGTTTAATGCTAAGAAGTCGTGTTCATAATTCAATTTAGATTATTATGGCATGCTTAAGATCATGTTGCTCATGTTCTCTGTACGAAGAGATTAAGGTATCGGTATAGTATCTTTTTATTGCTATATGCTGGAGCAAATTTTATGTTCTCACTACTCCACATTCTTCTTGTGTTTGGCAGGTTGCAGCAACCCCTGATTTGATGTTAGAGTACGTAGACTTTTATCTTGTTGGAGATGAAAAAAGAGCTTATCTTCCTCCTCGTCTGCACCAAAGGTTTCCCATGTGTTTGATATTTGGAAGTAATAGGAGTTACATGTCTCCTCTTACACTTCATTAGTGATAATTTACTTACCTCCCTCATGAGTCAGGTTAGCATCTATTCCAAATATTACATGGAAAATAGGTATATTCTCATTTTAACTCACTAATATGGAAATGTTATCTATATTTGCAGTCAGTACCTCCAACTACGTGGTATCATCTTGTCGCTGGACTGAATGCACAACTATGTCTAGTGTGCAAGGGCAGGCTTAAAACAATTTTTTTACCTGTAATAAACTAGCTGAAAACACATGCAAATCCGGTTCTTAGCACACATGGTGTTTTGGTTAATCTTTCTTGGTCCCAAGCTACTTCTATTGGTTACTACCAGCTTAGCCTTGTTATTTATGTTGCACGTGAGCTACTATGGTGGTTGATGGTGTTAAGAGAAGGACGAAATTAGAACTTTCACCAAGGTCTTTTCCTGACATGAAACAGTTAAAGCTATATTTCTTATATGATTGTAGGTTTCTGTATTTCCTTCACTCAACTATTTAAAAAGGGATAATTTGCCCATTTAGGCCTATTTACGCATATAGTCATGTTTTAGAATTAATTACGGATGTAGACCTGTTTGTGTTTTGAAGACAAGTTTTGGAAACACGCCTTCGTTAAAATACAAAGGTGAGTTTCCAAAACACGCCTTCGGAAAAACACACACAACCAAACTTACATACAACACCATATTCAAACTACCGTACACAAGACACCACATTCAAACTAACCCACACACAACACGGTGATATAGTGCTATGTCGACGCGCAGTTTAAATTACATAAAAATTCTGCATAAACTATTAATAAACCGTTATGGTTTAGAAACGATTCCACAACGATTTTATGAAGATTTGATATGGACATAACTAAAAATGTTGGATTATGAAATCTTAGTTTTCTCTTCCATTATAAAATATAGTTCAGTAGATTTGAACGTTTCTTGTTTCAAAGAAATCCGACTTAGAACGTATCATATATATTTAGTTCAATAACGTTTTGGAGACGTCGAATCTCTTGTTCGAGTTCGTTTGCATATGTTATCCCCTTGGGCCTATCGGTTCGTCTATCCATTCCGTGTAGTTGCATCCATTCAGATATGATGGACATTGTTGAATGCGACGACCAATATTGCTGCCTTCTGCTCGAACCACAACCGGATAACCACAGTAGCAACAAACTTGATAAGAGTTACTTTCATGTTCATAAGGAATTGGAACATATGGTACTTGATAAGAATGAACTTCTTGTCGTGGTATAACGAACGACTGTTCATGCGTGTGTTGAACGTTTGGTACTTGGGCTTGATGTAGAGGTTGGACGAGTCGTTGTTCGGATGGTGGTCCAACCTGAGAGCTCAGTTCGTTTAGAAACTCGAGTTCATCTGCAAGCTCCTAAAGTTGTATCTGTTCATACGCCGGTTCTTGAGAGTCTGAAGATGATGACCAAGAAGGCATAGTTGTGGTAAAGCACAGAGTAGTTGGAAACAAAGTTGTTGAAGTGAGGTGAGTTGTGAGTAATTCGACAGGGATATATAGTTGCGTAGTGTACAAGTAAATAACAGGTAAAACAAAGAATGATGTGAACGATCACTGGTACACTTTGCTTTACATGCTGCACAACACTGTTTCGTCTGGCGTAATACTGTAGGGTTATGCTTTATGTACTGCTTTAACCTGCACTGACTAGTCGTATCAGGAGTGATTCATAACTGCTTGGTTTAAGGGGTCGTCACATGCACACTAAGTTATCATCAATGTTTACAGTTTTTATCAGCAATATTCATACTTCTAGGAATTTTAATATTTTGCATTACATAACTGATAATTTTACAACGACAATGATTACAACATCAAGAAACGCAAACTACAATTATACGACTTACAACAAAGGAACACATGAACATCAAATTCGAAGTACAATAAAACACATTAAGGTAGTTTTCACATACATCTACCATGGGCCTGGGTAAAATCTAGCTCTAGGTGACTGAACTCCACGTTCGCACATCGGAGGGTCAATCCACTGCTTAAAATAACAATAATCAATTTCAGCAGGAAAAACCTTGTGGTCCTCATAGGCTTCATAGCCGAAAAATCGACGACCAATATTATTTTCGGTTTTGGAAACTACCACGACCGATACTTCTCCACAACGGCAAATAAGGTTGGATCCACTGGGAATTAGTGGTTGGACAACGTGCCCTGCAACTACCCTTTCTTTTTCAGGTCATTGGTTTACTACCGATTCATCGTCGTTTTCCCATTTATCCACGGTGGAGCCTACACTTTCTTTTCCCTGTTTCAACATGGTGAAAGAGGAAGGAGGAGGCGGCTGGACGAAAAGAAATTGTGAACGAGGGTTTAGCCAAATTCAGAGAAGCCACTATATATACCGGAAAACAGGGTCGTTCTCATCCACATATAATTTAAACATTTCACTACATAAAGAGTTAAAAAACAGAGTCTTCCCCATCCCCATGAGCATTATTGTTGACAAATGTCTGGTCAAAATGTATATAGTATGGTTACAGTGTATATTCTCTATCATGGCTACAGTGGACAATGACAACTGCATACTGAGTACTCTTTTCACTTAGCATTTAACTTAATAGCAGTTCTACAGTGTTTCTAATGGGACAATTTCTTGTGACGGCAAGGAATTTCGCTCGGTCCGAACCAGTCGCTAAACCGATCCAGGCCGTTCGAAACGCCCTATCGTTTGAGAACACGACAAAATAGAACGCATACAGAAGAACGTTTCATTGTATATTACAATAATGCATCAGATTACAAGAATATACAGAGTATAAATGAATATTACACAGAAATATCAGAGATTTAAATTACATTTAAATACATAGCAGCGGAAAATAATACAATACACAACTAGAAGAGATATACGGATACAAAGCTTTCCGGATATCGTTCCAGCTGTAAACCAGGATCCTGTGAATATAAATCTGCAAAACCAAAACTACTAGCTGCCCGTGTCGAAAATAGGGGCACCCAGAGTTTAGGTTAAAACAATAAACTCCAGGTCAGTCATGTGACTGGTGTGAGAACTAAAACAGTTATCTTTATTTAAATGTTCGGTAAATCAAGGGACCACGCCGTATAACACGGAACGGGTTTCCTCCCAAGAATACCAGTGCATAAAACAACAGCGCAATGCTAAATAAAGAAAAATGAAGCTGTTATAAGACCCAGGTCCTATCACACAATGCAACGCAAGCCGGGGGATAGGGTTTTCCCTTATAACAGCCAAAGAATGCTTGATACGTTTAAAACAAATCATTTGATACTATAATAAGTGCATAGTGTATAAAACAACTTCAAATCATAAGTATCAATCATAGGCGGCATAAGCGCCCCATCCCACTATGTCGCCATATATAGGATTACAACTAAAACCGCAAATGTCACGTATTTGGAAATTGGATTTCCATCTATGAACCGAGGCAAAAGATAGTCCTCAACCGATTCGAGACAATCTAGCCCATGTCTCAGGTCAGAGCTCGAGTGACCTTGGAGCGACAGGGCCGGTCCACCGATGTGGATTAAACTTAAACCCTGAACATGCGTTCCCCCGCCCTTTGGGGCGTAAACGAGCCAACGAATGGCTCCATCGGTTCGAGAACGACCGATCAATCCGAGGCGCCTCGCAACAGCAACAACCACATAAGTCAAACTCGTCAGGGCGTGTAAAACCACTGACGCCACTTTTTATCTAGAAGGAAACGCATGCCCTCCCTGAGGTCCGTCTCCCATTTTTGGTTCATACCTGGTGTGAAACACGCGAGGTAAACGTTACACAAAGCTACGCCACAAAGGCCGTGCTTTGATCATCACCACAAGACTTTGCTTTTCAACAGAAGCCTCGATCAATTGCCACTTAGGCATTCCACACAGGCAATTCACTCCATGCGTTTGATATCCATCAATATATATTTAATAGAGGTCAATCACACAGACTAAAATCCAATGTCAGACACACAGTCCATTTACAAGTCCGTTCTGGGTCTGAACGAAACCGGAGGCACCTAGTACCCCGCATATCCATCGATCTCCAAGTACGTCTGGACGATCACTAACTGTTTCCATCTTCTTGGGTGTACAGCCCAATCAAGATCATCAGTTATCACCCAAACGACGTGAAGACCTCCGGTCTTCGACCATCGTCTTCATCTTCGACTTATCGTCGTATCAGTTATTCAGAATGGGATGAACCCGGTCTTTCCGAATAACTCGCGTATATTTTAAATAAGTGTTACACAAACACAACATATGCCTCATTCCAATTCATTAGTCACTAACCGTAAATTAATCAAGAGAATAATTCCCCAAATATTAACCCCGAAGGCCGAAACCAACATCAGATCAATATCCAGAAAACCATTCTGCTTGGCTAACCGACAGTCAGTTTCTAAATTTCACGTTCAAATCTAATTAAAGATTTAACTATCGCCTGAAGCAAAAACTGGTGATACTCCATTCTCGATCTTTTCAATCTAATTAAAGATTCATTAAAACTCCACTTAGTTTTAATCATTATCTGGGTTAAAGAATCAGTGTCATTTAAAACACGATTCACGATAAACCCAAAATCACATTCCATTAATTATCGGGTTAAAGAACAAGTGTTATTTAAAACACTGTTCACGATAAACCCAAAAATCAATACCAATTCAATTCCAATTAAATATCATTCAATTGGTACACTACATTAAATCTAAATAAAAAGATTTAATCTTTTCTCAACTGGGTTCAAGAACAGTGTTAGTGAAGACACCATTCACGACAAACCCAAATCACATTCGATATTCAATACAAGGCTCTGAATAGAAAATATATCGGCTTATATTCAATATCGAATTCTACGACTAACAAATGTCGTATTGGAAATAACGATACAAATATATATCTTTCAAATTTCCATAACAACACCTGTAATATCACGAATTCCAACATCGAAATATTCCGAAGACAATTTCGATTCAAATCCACTCCAATGCAATCATTGGAAATTTTGGTTATTTTCAAAACCATTTCAAATTCAATTTATTTATTTAAAAATAAATAGAATTATAATTCTAGTTCAAAACTAGTTCATTTCGATAAAAATCTATTTTTATCTTTTCAAATATGGAGTTTTTCATCCCAAACTTTCACAAATCATTTCTTATGATTTTACACAAATTTTTACTATTTTTAATAATTTTATCAAGGCCCGTACAGTCGATTTCCATTAACGACCATCGAACTGCACTTACAGCGACCTTTCTCGAATTTGATTTGGACGTATCTCCAAATCCAACCGTTAGATTTCAAATTTCTAACATTCATTAGAAAGCTATTTTCGATACGAACCCAACGGTTCCGGTTTTAGGAGAATCCAACGGTCGGATCTCCCGCAATGTCCGTTTGAAATAAATGGTCGAAATTCACGAACTGCCGCGGCGCGGCGCGTTCTATTCAGGCCATTATATATTATATATATAATATATATAATATATACTTCGTCGATTTTTATTTAAAACGAATTATATAAATAGTTTTAAATTCGTTTCAAAAGCAATTTCAACTTCCTTTTCAATTCAAATCAAAATTGAATTCTTCTTTATAAATTCGTTTCAAAATTCATTTCTATTCAATTCAAATTTCAATTCAATTTGAATTCATTTCAATTCGTTTTCAATTCAATTCATTTCGAAATCGTTTTCAATTCAATTCATTTCGAAATCGTTTTCAATTCAATTTGAATTCGTTTTCAATTCATTTCATTTCGAAATCGTTTTCAATTCAATTTGAATTCGTTTTCAATTCATTTCATTTCGAAATCGTTTTCAATTCAATTCATTTCGAAATCGTTTTCAATTCAATTCATTTCGAAATTGTTTTCAATTCAATTCATTTCGAAATCGTTTCAATTCAATTCATTTCGAAATCGTTTTCAATTCAATTCATTTCGAAATCGTTTTCAATTCAATTCATTTCGAAATCGTCGATTTCAAAATTACTTTTTAATATTCATTTTAAAATGAATAAAATCGATATAAATATCGTTTACGTCAAAATGGCGTCAATCTAATCAACACGGCTTCATAAATTTCTATTTTCAAATATTCTATTTCAAATATTTCCTATTATCAAAATATTTGTTATTATCAAAATATTCTTTATTTTCACGATTGGAATGAGGCCCAATCAATTACCATATAAAATTAATTATATGGATTTTCATACAACACATATATATAATAACATTGAAAATAATCAACCATCAACCAAAGTGCACTACACTGTATAAGCATCAAATATAGATATTCAACGCTCATAACAGCCTGTCAATCAATCGATCGACATATTTAATCAATCAGGATGAGTGAAATTCATATTTCATCCCAACACCCGTGTGGGGTTTCAAACAATCAAACACAGATTTTAGTTGTGCAGTTGGGCGATGTGTAAAATTTATCGTCCCAATCAATGTCATTCAAATAAGTGTACATAAACAAACCATCTGGTTTGTAAATGAATATTTATTTATTCACTTCCCTATTTTCATATTCACGTTAAAAATTATATTTTTAACGTTAAAACATTTTATTTCAACCTATGAATTTCTATTCAATTCATTTATTCAATAAAATGATATTTTTATTTTTCTAACATATTTTAGAAAATTTCGGCGGCATAACGGCACGATACTAGAAACGGGACAAGGCCTAGCCTTATCCCCGGTCTAGTGAAGGCCCACGCCATTCACACATCAATCATATCAATTCATTTCACCACACAATTCAAACCAAATAATTTAATCAACTACACAACCAAACAATTTAACAAACAAGCCATCCATGGTCTGTGGATGACGGGTGTCAGGTGCTACTAAGCACCGTCTGCATCCTAGTATATATATATATAACTAGAAAATTTAAATTGAAAGGTGAGAAGTTCTCACTTTATAGCTATCCTAGCTCCACGGCACTTCTTTTTCGAATCTTCGTCAGCTTCGTCGCCCGTAGCCACTACATATATAAAAATCGAATTTTTACTTCGCTATTCAATATAAAAATCGAATTTTTATTTCAAAGTTCAATATATAAAAATCGAATTTTTATTTCAAAGTTCAATATATAAAAATCGAATTTTTAGTTCACTATTCAATATATAAAAATCGAATTTTGAATTCGCTATTCAATATATAAAAATCGAATTTTGAATTCGCTATTCAATATATAAAAATCGAATTTTGAATTCGCTATTCAATATATAAAAATCGAATTTTGAATTCGCTATTCAATATATAAAAATCGAATTTTCTAATATAAAGATTATATTTTTAATACTCCTATGATGTAAAAATTATATTTTTAATTCTCTACCTAACCAAAAATCATATTTTTACATCATCTATATAGTAAAGACTATATTTTTAATACTTTAAAAATATAAAGATCATATTTTTACTACTCTATTTTCTATATAAAGATATCGTCTTTTTACATAAAAAGATTTTAGCTTTTCAAATATAAAGATTGAACTTTTTCTATGCAAAAATCTAATTTTCTTCTAAATTCAAAAATTTGTTCTTTTCTATTTCAAAAATCCGGTCTTTTACTTGTTAAAAAAACTAAAATATATTTTCTTTCAAAACAATGTATGTATTTGTTTTCAAATGAAAGAGGTTTCTATTTTTCTATAACAATGCTATTTTTCTACAACAATGCTATTTTTCTATTCTAAACAAACCTATTTTTATTTCTAAACAAATCTATTTTTATTTCTAAACAAATCTATTTTTATTCCTAAATCAAAACTACGATCCTTTTTCTAAACGAAAATATGAACTTTTACTTAGATAAAAATCCTATCTTTATTCTCTAATCATTTTAAAAAAAAGGTCAAATCTTTTATATCTCAAAAATCACATCTTTTATAACTCAAAATAAAATCAGTTTTTAAATTATGTTAAAATCAGTTTTTAAATTATGTTAAAATCAGTTTCTAAGTTATGACAAAATCAGTTTTTAAAACAATAAAATAATCAGTTTTTAAAACAATAAAATAATCAGTTGAAAGAAAAAAGAGGACTTACGGGGGGGGGGGGGGGTTAACAGGTCGTCGGAGGGCTTCTCGAGGCGGAGGTGGAGTTGTCGGAGTCGTTCAGGTGGGTGGCGAGCTTTGGGGGCTGCGGTGCGATGTCTGCTCACGGAGGCGCAGCGTTTCTGGGCGGAGAGGCTCGCGTGGTCGAGCTCGAGCTCTGGCAGGGCGGCGGTCGATGGCAGCAGGGGGCGCGGGTCGTGCAGTCGATCGGAGGGAGGTCGGCGATCGATTTAGACTTAGGTTTTTTTTTTTTTTTTTTGGTTGACATCAAAGTGAACGGGGGGGGGGGGGGGGGGCAAGGCGAGATTAAGGGGAAGAAAGTTTTTTTTTTTATAATAATTTATTTAATTTCTTTTAAATTTCAAAACTTCATGCTTATCGAAACGAACTCTAATTTAAACTCAACGACTGCCGCCCCTATCGTTTTACCCTCATTCCGAACACAATGGGATATGTATCGTAGGTTGATTCGACTGTTTGAATCAGTTTCCGTTAAATTTACATTTAAATCTATATATTGAATTTTAAACGTACATTTCGAATTACCGGGGTTACATACTAACTCTATAAATTCCACAAAAATATTTTCTAGCTTTGTACAGACGATACGGTCCTAACAAAACTAGTTTCGTCGTATTCTGAGACCGTTGGAAAAATGGCCAATTTCCAGTCGATTAAAATCAACTGAAACTGGTCAAACGCGTTTTCTTTTGCCACGCTCACATATTGATTCGAAAAATTATGAAATTTGAAACCTAGCAATAACTTTACATCCCGGACCCAACAAAACTGGTTTCGTCGAAATCCGAGGTCGTTTGCAAAATGGCTATTTTTAAGGGCTATATATTATATTAAAATATATATAAATTCCATAGCGACTATTTCTAATTTTCAACTGGACATATCTCATCATTTATAAAGTGAAATCTCAGTTTCTCAACTTCGTTGGAAAGATATCATCAATTAGATCCTAATGTTTTTGGTTTCACAAAAATCCGGATTGTTTTGCACCCGGTACATTCAATTGAAGTTTGAAATCGAATTATCGAACTACCGCGCCATTTTTAATTCTATTTATAATTATATATAAATATTTATATTCTAACGACGACGCGTATAATATATACGTTCGAATTCTATTCAAAATAAGTTTCTCGTCGATATTATTTAAAATAATTCATTTTAAATATTCAAAATTCATTAAAATTGCCAAAATAAAAATTTTAAACTGGCCCAGATTTTCGGGTTATTACAATCTCCCCCACTTAAAACTTTTCGTCCCCGAAAAGGAACAAAGTCGAAAGTGGTTTGATTATTCAGCTCTACGATCGATCAGGCTTCCATTCTCCAACTCTTTAGTTTCTGAGAATTTTCAAAATTTCAAAAATTTGGCTAACACCCTAAATTTTTGAAAAATTTCGCCATAACCTCCCCTGCACCGGGAGCATCGGGGAATTTCAAATAGCTTCCCCGGTCCTTCAGATCTCAAAAAGAAAAAGAAAAAGCCAAGCGGCTAGCCAATAGGCTCACAAAATCATCATCACCCAAACAAAACAGGAAATTATGTAGTAAACATGTACCTATTTGTCGGGCAAACAAATTTTATTCTCTGCTCTAGCCTCCTTGCTATGACCTGTTCAATATAAGTATATGTATACGCAAGCAAATGCGACCAATTTTCAATATAATTCAATATTCGGTTCAATTAGGCTAAATGGCTAAAAATTAGCAAACAAATAAACAAACAACACAAACATCAATCAATTAGTGAATTAGAGTTTCAAATTCATAACTTTGATATATAGCCAAAAATCAGATTTTTGATGCCAAATCACGACAAATAAATCTAGCTATATAAGTTTTGGTTCTCACACCAGTCTAATGGAAATATATAGAAAATCACACCTTCGAAACACGAAAATAATTACTAATGATGACGCGTCAATCATCAGAATCACGTCCGGGCGACTAGAGTGTGACTCTATATCCATCCAGTATATTAAAATTTCGAATACACGCGGATCAGACGTATACGCAAAATCTATATATACTGGATTGTCCACATCAATATAAATAGATAATCAACTACGAATAATTGATTTAAATTTTCCAAAACAAAATTTGTTTTCACTTTAAAAATATACTCTTCACACTCGTTCTAGGATACTACTGATCCCATCTCTAACGAGTCATTCTAATTGGATATTACTAATCCAATATCTGATGAATTCTTCCGTATGGTTCTAATGTGCCTTGTTCTCTAAGCTTTGTAAACCAAAGCTCTGATACCAACTGTGACGGCAAGGAATTTCGCTCGGTCCGAACCAGTCGCTAAACCGATCCAGGCCGTTCGAAACGCCCTATCGTTTGAGAACACGACAAAATAGAACGCATACAGAAGAACGTTTCATTGTATATTACAACAATGCATCAGATTACAAGAATATACAGAGTATAAATGAATATTACACAGAAATATCAGAGATTTAAATTACATTTAAATACATAGCAGCGGAAAATAATACAATACACAACTAGAAGAGATATACGGATACAAAGCTTTCCGGATATCGTTCCAGCTGTAAACCAGGATCCTGTGAATATAAATCTGCAAAACCAAAACTACTAGCTGCCCGTGTCGAAAATAGGGGCACCCAGAGTTTAGGTTAAAACAATAAACTCCAGGTCAGTCATGTGACTGGTGTGAGAACTAAAACAGTTATCTTTATTTAAATGTTCGGTAAATCAAGGGACCACGCCGTATAACACGGAACGGGTTTCCTCCCAAGAATACCAGTGCATAAAACAACAGCGCAATGCTAAATAAAGAAAAATGAAGCTGTTATAAGACCCAGGTCCTATCACACAATGCAACGCAAGCCGGGGGATAGGGTTTTCCCTTATAACAGCCAAAGAATGCTTGATACGTTTAAAACAAATCATTTGATACTATAATAAGTGCATAGTGTATAAAACAACTTCAAATCATAAGTATCAATCATAGGCGGCATAAGCGCCCCATCCCACTATGTCGCCATATATAGGATTACAACTAAAACCGCAAATGTCACGTATTTGGAAATTGGATTTCCATCTATGAACCGAGGCAAAAGATAGTCCTCAACCGATTCGAGACAATCTAGCCCATGTCTCAGGTCAGAGCTCGAGTGACCTTGGAGCGACAGGGCCGGTCCACCGATGTGGATTAAACTTAAACCCTGAACATGCGTTCCCCCGCCCTTTGGGGCGTAAACGAGCCAACGAATGGCTCCATCGGTTCGAGAACGACCGATCAATCCGAGGCGCCTCGCAACAGCAACAACCACATAAGTCAAACTCGTCAGGGCGTGTAAAACCACTGACGCCACCTTTTATCTAGAAGGAAACGCATGCCCTCCCTGAGGTCCGTCTCCCGTTTTTGGTTCATACCTGGTGTGAAACACGCGAGGTAAACGTTACACAAAGCTACGCCACAAAGGCCGTGCTTTGATCATCACCACAAGACTTTGCTTTTCAACAGAAGCCTCGATCAATTGCCACTTAGGCATGCCACACAGGCAATTCACTCCATGCGTTTGATATCCATCAATATATATTTAATAGAGGTCAATCACACAGACTAAAATCCAATGTCAGACACACAGTCCATTTACAAGTCCGTTCTGGGTCTGAACGAAACCGGAGGCACCTAGTACCCCGCATATCCATCGATCTCCAAGTACGTCTGGACGATCACTAACTGTTTCCATCTTCTTGGGTGTACAGCCCAATCAAGATCATCAGTTATCACCCAAACGACGTGAAGACCTCCGGTCTTCGACCATCGTCTTCATCTTCGACTTATCGTCGTATCAGTTATTCAGAATGGGATGAACCCGGTCTTTCCGAATAACTCGCGTATATTTTAAATAAGTGTTACACAAACACAACATACGCCTCATTCCAATTCATTAGTCACTAACCGTAAATTAATCAAGAGAATAATTCCACAAATATTAACCCCGAAGGCCAAAACCAACATCAGATCAATATACAGAAAACCATTCTGCTTGGCTAACCGACAGTCAGTTTCTAAATTTCACGTTCAAATCTAATTAAAGATTTAACTATCGCCTGAAGCAAAAACTGGTGATACTCCATTCTCGATCTTTTCAATCTAATTAAAGATTCATTAAAACTCCACTTAGTTTTAATCATTATCTGGGTTAAAGAATCAGTGTCATTTAAAACACGATTCACGATAAACCCAAAATCACATTCCATTAATTATCGGGTTAAAGAACAAGTGTTATTTAAAACACTGTTCACGATAAACCCAAAAATCAATACCAATTCAATTCCAATTAAATATCATTTAATTGGTACACTTCATTAAATCTAAATAAAAAGATTTAATCTTTTCTCAACTGGGTTCAAGAACAGTGTTAGTGAAGACACCATTCACGACAAACCCAAATCACATTCGATATTCAATACAAGGCTCTGAATAGAAAATATATCGGCTTATATTCAATATCGAATTCTACGACTAACAAATGTCGTATTGGAAATAACGATACAAATATATATCTTTCAAATTTCCATAACAACACCTGTAATATCACGAATTCCAACATCGAAATATTCCGAAGACAATTTCGATTCAAATCCACTCCAATGCAATCATTGGAAATTTTGGTTATTTTCAAAACCATTTCAAATTCAATTTATTTATTTAAAAATAAATAGAATTATAATTCTAGTTCAAAACTAGTTCATTTCGATAAAAATCTATTTTTATTTTTTCAAATATGGAGTTTTTCATCCCAAACTTTCACAAATCATTTCTTATGATTTTACACAAATTATTACTATTTTTAATAATTTTATCAAGGCCCGTACAGTCGATTTCCATTAACGACCATCGAACTGCACTTACAGCGACCTTTTTCGAATTTGATTTGGACGTATCTCCAAATCCAACCGTTAGATTTCAAATTTCTAACATTCATTAGAAAGCTCTTTTCGATACGAACCCAACGGTTCCGGTTTTAGGAGAATCCGACGGTCGGATCTCCCGCAATGTCCGTTTGAAATAAATGGTCGAAATTCACGAACTGCCGCGGCGCGGCGCGTTCTATTCAGGCCATTATATTATATATATATATAATATATATAATATATACTTCGTCGATTTTTATTTAAAACGAATTATATAAATAGTTTTAAATTCGTTTCAAAAGCAATTTCAACTTCTTTTTCAATTCAAATCAAAATTGAATTCTTCTTTATAAATTCGTTTCAAAATTCATTTCTATTCAATTCAAATTTCAATTCAATTTGAATTCATTTCAATTCGTTTTCAATTCAATTCATTTCGAAATCGTTTTCAATTCAATTCATTTCGAAATCGTTTTCAATTCAATTTGAATTCGTTTTCAATTCATTTCATTTCGAAATCGTTTTCAATTCAATTTGAATTCGTTTTCAATTCATTTCATTTCGAAATCGTTTTCAATTCAATTCATTTCGAAATCGTTTTCAATTCAATTCATTTCGAAATTGTTTTCAATTCAATTCATTTCGAAATCGTTTCAATTCAATTCATTTCGAAATCGTTTTCAATTCAATTCATTTCGAAATCGTTTTCAATTCAATTCATTTCGAAATCATCGATTTCAAAATTACTTTTTAATATTCATTTTAAAATGAATAAAATCGATATAAATATCGTTTACGTCAAAATGGCGTCAATCTAATCAACACGGCTTCATAAATTTCTATTTTCAAATATTCTATTTCAAATATTTCCTATTATCAAAATATTTGTTATTATCAAAATATTCTTTATTTTCACGATTGGAATGAGGCCCAATCAATTACCATATAAAATTAATTATATGGATTTTCATACAACACATGTATATAATAACATTGAAAATAATCAACCATCAACCAAAGTGCACTACACTGTATAAGCATCAAATATAGATATTCAACGCTCATAACAGCCTGTCAATCAATCGATCGACATATTTAATCAATCAGGATGAGTGAAATTCATATTTCATCCCAACACCCGTGTGGGGTTTCAAACAATCAAACACAGATTTTAGTTGTGCAGTTGGGCGATGTGTAAAATTTATCGTCCCAATCAATGTCATTCAAATAAGTGTACATAAACAAACCATCTGGTTTGTAAATGAATATTTATTTATTCACTTCCCTATTTTCATATTCACGTTAAAAATTATATTTTTAACGTTAAAACATTTTATTTCAACCTATGAATTTCTATTCAATTCATTTATTCAATAAAATGATATTTTTATTTTTCTAACATATTTTAGAAAATTTCGGCGGCATAACGGCACGATACTAGAAACGGGACAAGGCCTAGCCTTATCCCCGGTCTAGTGAAGGCCCACGCCATTCACACATCAATCATATCAATTCATTTCACCACACAATTCAAACCAAATAATTTAATCAACTACACAACCAAACAATTTAACAAACAAGCCATCCATGGTCTGTGGATGACGGGTGTCAGGTGCTACTAAGCACCGTCTGCATCCTAGTATATATATATATATATATATATAACTAGAAAATTTAAATTGAAAGGTGAGAAGTTCTCACTTTATAGCTATCCTAGCTCCACGGCACTTCTTTTTCGAATCTTCGTCAGCTTCGTCGCCCGTAGCCACTACATATATAAAAATCGAATTTTTACTTCGCTATTCAATATAAAAATCGAATTTTTATTTCAAAGTTCAATATATAAAAATCGAATTTTTATTTCAAAGTTCAATATATAAAAATTGAATTTTTAGTTCACTATTCAATATATAAAAATCGAATTTTGAATTCGCTATTCAATATATAAAAATCGAATTTTGAATTCGCTATTCAATATATAAAAATCGAATTTTGAATTCGCTATTCAATATATAAAAATCGAATTTTGAATTCGCTATTCAATATATAAAAATCGAATTTTCTAATATAAAGATTATATTTTTAATATTCCTATGATGTAAAAATTATATTTTTAATTCTCTACCTAACCAAAAATCATATTTTTACATCATCTATATAGTAAAGACTATATTTTTAATACTTTAAAAATATAAAGATCATATTTTTACTACTCTATTTTCTATATAAAGATCTCGTCTTTTTACATAAAAAGATTTTAGCTTTTCAAATATAAAGATTGAACTTTTTCTATGCAAAAATCTAATTTTCTTCTAAATTCAAAAATTTGTTCTTTTCTATTTCAAAAATCCGGTCTTTTACTTGTTAAAAAAACTAAAATATATTTTCTTTCAAAACAATGTATGTATTTGTTTTCAAATGAAAGAGGTTTCTATTTTTCTATAACAATGCTATTTTTCTACAACAATGCTATTTTTCTATTCTAAACAAACCTATTTTTATTTCTAAACAAATCTATTTTTATTTCTAAACAAATCTATTTTTATTTCTAAACAAATCTATTTTTTTTCCTAAATCAAAACTACGATCCTTTTTCTAAACGAAAATATGAACTTTTACTTAGATAAAAATCCTATCTTTATTCTCTAATCATTTTAAAAAAAAGGTCAAATCTTTTATATCTCAAAAATCACATCTTTTATAACTCAAAATAAAATCAGTTTTTAAATTATGTTAAAATCAGTTTTTAAATTATGTTAAAATCAGTTTCTAAGTTATGACAAAATCAGTTTTTAAAACAATAAAATAATCAGTTTTTAAAACAATAAAATAATCAGTTGAAAGAAAAAAGAGGACTTACGGGGGGGGGGGGGGGGTTTAGCAGGTCGTCGGAGGGCTTCTCGAGGCGGAGGTGGAGTTGTCGGAGTCGTTCAGGTGGGTGGCGAGCTTTGGGGGCTGCGGTGCGATGTCTGCTCACGGAGGCGCAGCGTTTCTGGGCGGAGAGGCTCGCGTGGTCGAGCTCGAGCTCTGGCAGGGCGGCGGTCGATGGCAGCAGGGGGGCGCGGGTCGTGCAGTCGATCGGAGGGAGGTCGGCGATCGATTTAGACTTAGGGTTTTTTTTTTTTCTGGTTGACATCAAAGTGAACGGGGGAGGGGGGGCCAAGGCGAGATTAAGGGGAAGAAAGTTTTTTTTTTATATAATAATTTATTTAATTTCTTTTAAATTTCAAAACTTCATGCTTATCGAAACGAACTCTAATTTAAACTCAACGACTACCGCCCCTAGCGTTTTACCCTCATTCCGAACACAATGGGATATGTATCGTAGGTTGATTCGACTGTTTGAATCAGTTTCCGTTAAATTTACATTTAAATCTATATATTGAATTTTAAACGTACATTTCGAATTACCGGGGTTACATACTAACTCTATAAATTCCACAAAAATATTTTCTAGCTTCGTACTGACGATACGGTCCTAACAAAACTAGTTTCGTCGTATTATTAAAATCAACTGAAACTGGTCAAACGCGTTTTCTTTTGCCACGCTCACATATTGATTCGAAAAATTATGAAATTTGAAACCTAGTAATAACTTTACATCCCGGACCCAACAAAACTGGTTTCGTCGAAATCCGAGGTCGTTTGCAAAATGGCTATTTTTAAGGGCTATATATTATATTAAAATATATATAAATTCCACAGCGACTATTTCTAATTTTCAACTGGACATATCTCATCATTTATAAAGTGAAATCTCAGTTTCTCAACTTCGTTGGAAAGATATCATCAATTAGATCCTAATGTTTTTGGTTTCACAAAAATCCGGATTGTTTTGCACCCGGTACATTCAATTGAAGTTTGAAATCGAATTATCGAACTACCGCACCATTTTTAATTCTATTTATAATTATATATAAATATTTATATTCTAACGACGACGCGTATAATATATACGTTCGAATTCTGTTCAAAATAAGTTTCTCGTCGATATTATTTAAAATAATTCATTTTAAATATTCAAAATTCATTAAAATTGCCAAAACAAAAATTTTAAACTGGCCCAGATTTTCGGGTTATTACATTTCTGAAGTGACAACTGCATACTGATTAGTCCTATCACTCACCACTCCTTGATTTATGGGTCGTCACATGTTTCAAACCAGCCTCTCTCCCTTCTTAAAGACCAACTACCCTCTCTTCCTTACTTCATCACTCTGTTCATTGTACCACTCTCTGGCTTTTTTTACATTAGTTCACTGTCATAATGGCTAACTGGGCATACTACGACGATACCATGGTTCAAATGTACGATGAGTATGAACGGGGTAAACAACCCGTAGCAGATGTCGAATTTGCGCCCGAAACGCAAATGGGAGTCCAAGTAGATGCAGCAGCGGTCGAGTCCAAACTCTTTAGTGCAACACAGCCAAACGTTGCAGTCCAGTGCATTGAACCGGTTCAAAAAACCCTCAATGCTCAGTTGAGGGAAGTTCTTGCTCGATAGAACCCGGATAGGTCAAGCTCCAGCATGATGGGTCGTTCAGTCCTTTGCTATTGCGGAGTCGAATGTAATATGCTTGTTTCTAAAAGTCAAACGAATGCAGGTCGTCGCTTTTACAGTTGCAAAGCGTACAATCATGCACAGAACCGCCAAGGGTTGCAGAGTTGTAATTTTTTTCATGGTACGATCCACCTTTGACATAGAGAGGTATCCAGTACGCACTTGAGATGCAAGCTGAGGTAAATCGCTTGGAAAGAATGAATGTGGCAATTAAGAACGAAATACTTCATGGGTGCTACGGTTCATTCTGAAGCTATGGGTCGTGGTTACATTGTATTGGGTCGTGGTTATGTTGTATCGTTGGGTCTAAGTTATGTTTTATTGTTGGGTCTAAATTAGTTTGTCTTGTTGGGTCTACGTTATGTTGGGTCTAAGTTATGTTATCGTGTTGTGTCTACGTTATGTTGGGTCTAAGTTATGTTGGGTTTTATTTATGTTGTACTTGGTTGTACTAATATGTTTTTAACGAATTAGATGAACGCGGTTTGTATGTTGTATGTTGTTCTTGTATAGTTGTCTGGTATGCTTGAAATAGTTTTAAAAAGGGTTCAAAACCGAAGGCGAGTATATAAACCCAGAATTTTGGAACCAATTTAAAATTTTATTTTAAGAAAACTTTGTTAGAAAATGCATCAGAATTTAATAATATAAAAAAATGTGAAATATGTTTTAAAATAAAAGTTATTCTTTATTTAAATGTAAGAATATAAAGATGATTTACATTAAAAAGTTATTCTTTTAATGTGAATGTGCATATTTTGATTAGTGCTAAAAGTCTACCTTTTTGATGTCATGTAAAACATGAATTTAATTTACAATAAAAAAAAACTTAACTTTTCAATGTCATGTAAGAACATGAATTTGGTTAACATTAAAAATTAATCTTTTAATGTCATGTAGAAACATGAAATGTTTTACATTAGAACTTTATTCTTTTAACGTCACATAGGAACATTAATGACATTTATTGATTGAAAATAAAGTGTAGGTTATAACTGAAATAAATTGAAAATAAAGTGTGTTATAAATGAAATAAATTTTGACAATACATATATATACATATCTTTGGCTGTCCTCTTAAATATTTCCCTTGTCAATTCAAATATAACTTTTAGAAATTCCAAACTTAGATTACATGTTCATAAACAAATAGCATTAATTCTTTCCATTTTATCCTCTCTGTCTCTCCGTTTCATTGTTATCTACTTTTGAAATTCAAATAATAAAAAAGAAAAAGAAAATGTGTAATTGTAGCATGTAATAAAAGAGGATGTAAGGAAACATAAATGAGAAATAAATACGCCACCTCAGCCAATTTATTTCCTTTGTAACTTACAGCATATGAAGAGAGAGACAAGTAAGGAATATATATATATATATATATATAATCAAATAAAAAAATTATTTCCTCCTACTATATAACATCCTAAAACCCTATTTCCTAAAAGATAGCTGCCGCCCCTTCTTTTGTTTCAATGGCAGAAGAACAATGATCTCCCTCCTCTTTTCTCTTCCAATCCACATAACAAAATTCAAATCTCCAAATACAGAATCGAAGAGCTTCTCACGAACTACTAATTCAACAGTCCTGATCGACGGCGGTGGGCGATGTTCAGATTTGAACGATGTGTTCGTATATGTACAGATAACCGGTGTAGAGGAAGCTTGATTAAGGAGGAGATTAATTTTTAATTATTATTTTTAATGTAATTAAATCCTTAAACATCCATATCTCTCTCATACAGCAACGAAATCAAATGAAACAAAATGCATTGAAATCTTAATTTCCTGATCTACGACATGGAACCCACGAAACTGTGATTTGGAGCAGATCAGATTGGAGTAAAAATCGATGTGAGAAATCCTAATTTATTTTTATTATTATTTATTTTAAAATAATTAGAATAAATCACTGATTCGCAGTATATGCTGGCTAAGTGATTAATTTGTATGGGATGTGCTAATATAGATTTGTTTGTGAGATTTCTCTATTAAATATATATATATATATATATATATATATATATATATATATATATATATATATCTTATATTTAGTTAACCGTGATTGAGATGTAAATCCGCTACATGATACACATATATGCTGTGTATATAATCTAGTTTGACTGATGGATTATGTTTGTGGTGATTTGTTGAATCATATTCATGTGGATATAAAATTGTCATTTTGTTAGATTAGAATTATGTTATGTTAAAATATATAACATTATCATTGAATTGGTGTGAATAAAAAAATTTAAAATTAATTAACATTTGTGTAAATTAGAGAATGAGATTAAACCAAATGATCATTTTGTGTTAATTAGATTTGTTGATGTAAATTAAGAATTATGTTGATTAGGAAAATAGTGAAACAAATCCTTGTATCATGTTTGTATAAAATAGTTGAAAATATATTATGTTTGTTTCATTGAAAACAAGTATTTCATGATTGTTAAGATTAAGAAAAATAACAATTTATTTAGAAAATGTTAATTGAAAAAATATATATAACATTTTGGTGATAAAATGTTAAGATAAAGAAAAATAACATGTTAGTTATAAAATATTAATATATTCTTTTATATGTTATTAGAACATAATAAAAAGGTTAACAAAAAAATTCACTTTTTATTTGTCATTAGAAATGTAGAATTTGTTATACAAATGGAAATTTACTTTTCATTTGTCATTAGAAACTTAGAATGTGTATGCAAATAAAAAAATTTACTTTTTATTTGTTATGTTAAACATAGAATAATGTATGCAAATAAAGTGTTCTTCTATTTGCCATGTTAATCATTAAAATATGTTATGTGAACAAATATTTTTTTTTTTATTATTTAGACATTAGAATTGGAGGACCTGTCACATTAATAAAAACACATTCTTATTTGAAACAAGAAACATGTTTGTTGAGCTAAAATTATTCATTTTCATCATAACATGTTATTAGAAATGAAATAACCTCCTTGTCAAAACATGTTATTGAAACCAATTTAACATTTGGGTCAAAAAGTTTAGAATTAAAAGATTAGAATAAAAAGATTATAAATAAAAGATCAAAATAAAAGGATTGTCTTTTATTGCCTCTTAAAAAATTAAAATGTCACTTTGATAAGAAATGCCACATTAGAATTATAACACCATTTTAGTTATAGAATGTTAAATTAATAAATATACCATTTTGGTTACAGAATGTTAAATTAGATGAAAATATCATTTTTGTTATAAGATGGTAAGTTTGGTAAAAAGAACCAAATTATGTAAACACCTTTATTTACATTCTCTTATGTAAATAAAAAGAACAAATTATGTGAATACCTTTTTTATATGTCATTAGAATTCATGGAAAATTGTTAACATATAAAATATCATTTTTATATGACATTAGAATTCGTAGAAATGTTTTACATATAAAATATTATTTTATGTGATACTAGAATTAAAATAAAATTTTCATTTTTACTATTAGAAAAGAATAGACAATAAAAAATTATATTTTTATTGTAGTGTGAAACATTAGGGAGAATAGACAATAAATATTACGTTTGTGATATGAAACATTAGAAAAGATAAGAAAATAGAAATTACATTTTTATGTAAAATGTGATATAAGAATAAAAACACCGTTTTGTTAGCAAATAAATAATCATTTATTTGTCACTTTATAACATAGGATTTTGTTAGCAAATAAATAATCATTTATTTGTCACTTGTATAACATAGGATTTGTCAGCGAATAAATAACCATTTATTTGTCATAGGATATGGTTAGTGAATAAAATAATCATTTATTTGTCATTTGTATAAAATAGAAAACTGTTTACAAATAAATATATTCATTTATCTGCCATTAGAAAAGTGAAGACAATAAGTATTACATTTTTTATAACATTAGAAAAGAGATGACAATAAGAATTACATTTTTATTGTAATGTGAATGATTGACACTGAAAAGTGTTTATTTTATTACTCTTATGCTTTATCTTTTGTAAATAAATAAATGATACTTTGGTTACTTTTGTATGTTGTTACAGGATGTCAAAAAATGCCTCCTTCAATTCAAATCAAAGGCCAACTACAAGAAAGAGCTACTTCCTCACATCAAATTCATTTCAATTGCAAAAGAAGTAGTAGCTCACTGGTAAAGGCATAGGAATTGGTGCTGAGAGACCTGAGTTCGAACCCTGTCAAGCTCACTTTTTGCCAAAGAAACGGAGCGCGTTCACACTGGCCCCTTTGCTTTGAGAAATATCTGGATTAGTGTTATGTTATATATATACATACACATATTCATGTGTATATATTTATGATGTGCACCAATTAACATCTCAGCAATAGCCATATTCTCATCATGGAAGTAAATTCAAATCATTCAATTGCAATTAGAAGAATTTCTGATTGAATTGCTGCCAAGAAGAAAAACCAATTTTGAAGATTTTATCTTATATTGCCTTTGGAGTCTGATAAGCGTCCTTGTTTGGAAGAGTTAATTGGATGCAATCTTCTATCAATCAAGCCACATGGGAAAATTGAAAGATATGGAAAATATTTTCCATGATATGCCCAGATTTTCTCCAATCAGGTGGTCAAGGAAGGCAAGAAATATTCATGAATAAGGAGGGCCATTTATTCATAGACCTAGTTAGGGTTTTCCCCTTCTCATCTATAAATATGTGATTGTAACCATTGTAAAAAGCATCTCATAATTCTGTACTGCCATTAGTTTAATAAAATTTTCTTGTTCTAGTTATTTACTTTTCTTTAAAACAATTTGTGTATCTACACGATTAGATTCGGTAGAACACATATTGTTATTGTCTTTGTTACTGCATACTAGTGTTGACTGTTTGATTAGTTTCAACAGCAACTTTATTTTTAATTCTCTGTTATTATTCCAGTTATTATTTACTTTTGTTGTTTTTGCTAGTACTTGTTATTTTCTTTCCTGTTGTTGAATTTGATATACGTCTGATTAGATTCAGATTTGTAGCGATTTCAATAACATTATTTCAACAACATTGAAAACAACCCCCAAAGTTCTGTCTAACACGCCCACGAAACATATAAATAATAAAATTTAACTTTCCTCCCTGTGTTCGACCTGTATGCTACACACCTGTATGCTTGCAGAATTTATTACAAATGTCGCGCTTTTCTAATTCATAGACTAGCGTCGATCAAGTTTTTGGCACCGTTGCCGGGGAGGTAACGATTGAATTTTATTGTTTATTTAATTTTCGATTCGTGTTAGTTTTATTTTATTTTGTATATATTTTTGTTTCTTGTACATATAGAAAAAATCTCAATTAGTGATGTGGCGTATTAATTACATTGATACTGTCATGAACTAAGCAAGAGAAAAAAAATAATTTCTTGCCTTTATTTTCTTTCAATTTCTTTTCCTATTTTCAATTATTCCTTTCCATTTTTCAATCCTCCTTCCTACTTTTATATTCATTTCTTCTTTTACAATCTTTCAAAAAAAAAAAAAACTTACTTTTTTTTAATTTTCCTTCTTTTTTTCATTTATTTCTTTCCTTTTTTTTATTTTGCATTTCTTCCAATCTAATTCCTTCAAGAAGAAAAAAAAATATATACAAAAAAAAAAAAAGTTGCTAATTTCTCTTCAATTTCTTTCCATCTTTCTACCACCTTGCTGATTTTCACATTTTTCTTTTCTCTTTCCTTTTCTTTTTATTTGTTTCCATCTTTTGTCTACAACTTTCTAAAAAAAAAAAAAAAAAAAAAAAAAATTGCAATTTCTTCTCTGCCTACTTTGATTTCTTTCTTGTTTTTGTCTGCTTTTATTTCTTTCCTCAATTTCTTCTACCCTTCCTCTCTACTCAAAAAACCTTGCTTTTTTTCTCTTATTTCCTTCCTCTTTTATTATTTTTTTCCATTTTTGTTTTGCTTTTTCCCATTCATTTCTTTCCCTTTCTTCTTGTTCAAATTTTCATAAAAAAAAAACTTGCATTTTTTTTAATTTCTTTCCAATTGCATTTCTCATTAACCTTTTACAATCTCTCTTTCCATTTTTTTCATTTATTTCTTTCCTGCTCTCTCCTTCATTAAAAAAAAAAAAAAACAACTATCAATTTTCCTTTATTCTTTCCATCTTTCCACTTTCTATCCAATTGTCTTTTTCTTTTTGCAAATTTCAAAAAAAAAAAAAAAAAAACGATTCCTCTTTTGCAACTTTTTTTTTCCTTTCTTCTTTTGTCTTTCTTGTTCTCAATACATTGATTTCTTTTCTTCTCTTACAAATTTCCTTTCTTTTCAAAAAAAAAAAAAATCCGCTTTTGATTTCTTTCCTCTTTATTCCTCCTTTCCAATTTTCTATATAATTACTTCTCATTCTTCTTTTACAAGTTCAAAAAAAAAAAAAAAAAAAAAAATCTTGCCATTTTTCTTTTAATTCTTCCCTATTTTCAACTTCTTTCTCCTTCCTTTCATTTGTTTCTCCTCTTACTAATATCTCACATCCTTTCTTCTTTTACGAAAAAAAAAATCCTTTTATAAATTTCTCTTCTCTGCCTTGTAATTGATTTTCTTTCTTTCTCCATTTATTTCTTTCCCTTTTCAAGTTTTTCCTTTCTCATTTTTTTCTCTCTCTTCTAATTTTACAACAACAAACAAAAGAAAAAATTCTTTCTGTTTTTGTCTTCTCTTTTATTGCTTTCCCTTCTCAATTTCTTTTCCAAATCTTTTACAATTACTTTTCTTTCTTCCTTTACAATTCTCTTTCTTTTCTGAAATCTCTCTTCCCATTTTTTTGTCATTTGTTTCTTTCCTATTTGTCCGCTTTTCAACACTAATAAAAAAAAAGGCAAGGACATAATTTTTTTCCATTATTCTTCCCTGCTTCATTTTTTCCCCTCTGATCAAATACCCCTCTCTCTCACACAATCTCATTTCACCACATTTTTTTTTTCAATCTACACTTCAGCACCATCTTCTTCAATCCCTCCTTCCCACCACACTTCTGCCACAACGCACAAACCAACCCCATCCACAAGCATTCTCTCAAAAAAAAAAATTCCAAATTTTTTTTTTTTAATCTACCACAGCCTCATATTTTCTTGTGCTTTTTTTTTGTTATTTACTTCATTAAAAAAAAGCCCAAAAATAAAAAAAAGAGTTTCAAACCAAGGACAAAGTGACTGGAGTTCAAGCAACAAATCAAGAATTCAGAAATCAGAAGAAATTGCAAATAGCGAGATTTCAATCATTGACGCTACTCATTTTTCTGGATGGACAGCCATACCCCACTGTAAATTTCTTTTAACTCTACAGGTGCTCTGCTGCAAAAATATAGACAATTGTTGTAAAACTTTTCTGCAGGGGCAGCGGCTTTGAATGTACAATTTTTAATTTCTGCAGTTATTTTGTGTGATTGCTGTTGTTTCTGCATCTTTTTTTCCTTCTGTTAAGGGCAATACCCCAATTCACATAAGGTGAGGGATTTCATCACCCTTTCCTTAGCCCACAAATTGCATTTCATCGTAGAATCTGACTAAAAATAACGGTTAGACGTTAGACTTAAGGGAGTCACGGGCTCATCTAGGGCTTAATTATATTGTGATAGTTGATTCATTTGGAACGAATTATTTCTTGGTGTCTAGACTATGGCAGAGAAATAACCGTTTATAAATATTACGGTGATTCGTAAATATTATATCGGTTGTTACTCTGAAGGTACTTAAACCTTCGGCTGCATTGCTAGGGTGATTCCTGGTGCACCGATAACTCCTGTCCGTTAACTGGCTGAGAAATATTTTGATCTAAGTAATCAAACGTGTCACTTTATAATTTTGGGTTAAGAGCCAATAAGGACAGAAAACTTCATTGTAGCTAATTTCTGTGCTTGCATTCAACAACAATGAGTGAAAAAAGTGTTAGCCAACAAAATTCTCCTAGGGGTTCTCGAATCAACCAAAATTTTCCAACCGAATTGGATCAAAATCGAGTGAATCAAAACTTTCCAAACTTTGGGGATCAAAACCAAATAAATCAAAATTTTCAGAACCTCAATATCCAAATGGATAGACCCCTGTCTCTTCGTGAACGATGTTATCCAACTAGGACCGTCCAACCCCCTGTCATCATTTTTCCACCAGCTGAAGGAAACAATTTTGAGTTGAAACATTCTTTTATTCAAGGGGTACCAAAATTTACTGGGTCTGAAAATGCTTATGAATTTCTAAGTGAATTTGAATTGTATGCGTCCACAACAAAAATGCAACAATTATCTAACGAATCGATCAAGCTAAGGCTAATCCCATTTGCACTACTTGAAAGCGCTAAAAGATGGCTAAATTCTCTTCCAAAACATTCCATAAGAAGTTGGGATGAATTTGTCACTGCATTTTTGAAAAAGTTTTTCCCTTTCCATAAAACTCTCAAAATCCGAACTGAGATAAATCAATTTTGTCAAAATAAGGGGGAAACTTTTTCAAAATATTTTGAGAGATTCAACCAACTACTGTATAGCTGTCCTCATCATGGAATTCTAAAAGACAACTTGTGTCAAATTGTATATGAAGGGCTTAACTATCAGTCTAAAACTCAACTAGAATCAATGTGTGGAGGAGATTTTATGTCTAAAACAGCCGATGAAGCTTGGCGGTTCTTAGAAGATTATTCTGAAAAGGACATGCAATGGGAATCAATTCGCGTTCCCAATCGTACTTCTACTAGAGGAGTGCATGTCGTGGACCCAAATCAAATTCCCGTAGAAAATCAAACTCCTCAAGCCGGAGAAGGGTTACCCCACTACTACTCTCAGGACCAAGCCAATGCTATAGCTCAAAATAACCCTTACTCAGCCACGTACAATCCTGGTTGGAGGAACCACCCAAACTTTTCTTGGTCAAACCCCAATAATTCGGCAAACCCATCTCACATGCAACCCTTTATTCCCAATCCGAATTACCAAGCTCCACCCCCCAATTCTCAAACCTCTCAAGCTGCACCTCAATCCAAACAACCGTATAGACACCCCAATTTTCAATCATCAAACCAATCCTCTCAATCTTCTCAACCATCACAAGATATTGTTCGATTAGAAAAACAAATAAATAATCAAGACGCTAAAATCGACCAACTAATGCATATGATAAAGGAAATGGCGAAAAATAATGAGAAAGGAAAGTTGCCTAGTCAACCTGAGGTGAATCCAAAATATAACTCTCGTACTGTAAATTCTTGTGAGGACGAAAACCATAATCCAGTCAACGCTATTACAACCCTTCGATCTGGAAAGAGGATTGATAATAACGTGGGCAACCCTGGCGAACCTTCTAACTCGACCCCAATCCCTAATCTTGATGATCATCCATTGGCTTCGAATGCCAATTCTTCTGAACCTCAAATTCCCTTAAATGTTGGCAATCCCAACAGTTCTTCTCCTTGTGTCGGCAAACCCGACCCACCTTTGACAACCAATGTTGGCAATCCCAACATTTCATCTTCTACACCCCTACCACCTTCTTCTTCGAATGATGAAACTGATCGTAGAGTCGAAAAACCAGTTGCTCCTTTTCCCCATAGACTCAATAATAAGAAGAAAGCTGCAAACTTCGATAAAATCTTGGAAATTTTCAAACAAGTCCGTGTGAACATTCCTCTTTTAGACACCATTGAACAAATCCCTCAATATGCTAAATGTCTTAAGGAATTGTGTACACAAAAACGGGCGACCAATGTCCCAAAAACCGCTTTTCTAACTGCGAATACAAGCTCTGTTCTTTCGAATCTTGCCCCAGTCAAGTATAAAGACCCTGGCTGCCCTACGATTGATTGTAAAATAGGAAACACTCACATCTCTCGTGCCCTACTCGACCTTGGTGCCAGTGTCAACCTTCTCCCTTATACTGTCTATCGTCAACTTGGACTTGGGGAGATTAAACCAACAAACATCACACTTCAACTTGCCGATCGATCTGTCAAAAAACCATTGGGAATTATCGAAGACGTCTTGATACAGATCGAACAGTTCTACTTCCCTGTCGATTTTATAGTTCTAGAAACAGAGCCTGTCTCAAATCCCAACGTTCAAATACCACTGATCTTAGGACGCCCTTTCTTAGCAACCTCTAATGCTGTCATTAATTGTAGAAATGGTCAGCTTCGACTCTCCTTCGGGCACCTAACCATCGAGCTAAACATCTTTAATCTCAACAAACAACCTAGGGATTTTGAGATCGATGAAATTGACATGATTCAAACCACAGTTGATGAAACCTCTAGTGACACTTCTGAAGCCTTGAAAATGTGTCTTGACCATTTCGACTCTGATTTCGACGAACTCGAATACATTTCTGAACTGAACAAAATTCTTGACTCCGACACTTCGTCATCTAAATCTAACCAAGGAATGTTGACCAATGTTGATACACAAGAACTTCCTAAGTTTGACCTTAAACCCTTGCCACCAGACCTTAAGTATGCCTACCTAGATCCTTCAAACACTTTTCCCGTAATCTTGGCCTCCGATCTTACCGAGGACCAAGAAGAAAAACTTTTGGATACCTTGCGGGAAAATAAGGACGCCTTGGGGTGGGAAATTAGCGATATAAAAGGAATTAGCCCATCAATTGTGGAACATCGCATACATTTAGTTGATGAGGCTAAACCCACCCGTGAGGCTCAAAGGCGATTAAACCCAAACATGAGAGAAGTGGTCAAGGAGGAGATAATCAAATGTCTAGACAATAACATCATCTATCCCATCTCTGACAGTACTTGGGTGAGTCCGGTACAAGTTGTACCAAAGAAGTCAGGAGTCACAGTGATCAAAAACGACAGTGATGAACTCGTCCCAACAAAAATCAAAACCAAATGGCGTGTGTGCATCGACTATCGAAAGCTTAACTCAGCCACACGAAAAGACCATTTTCCCTTGCCTTTTATTGACCAAATGCTCGAACGCTTAGCGGGACATGAGTACTACTGTTTTCTCGATGGATACTCTGGCTATAACCAAATCCCTGTTGCTTTAGAGGATCAACATAAGACCACCTTTACTTGTCCCTTTGGAACCTTTGCTTATCGTCGCATGCCTTTCGGTCTTTGTAATGCCCCTGCGACTTTCCAAAGGTGTATGATGAGTATTTTCTCTGATATGGTGGAAGAATTCTTGGAAATATTCATGGACGATTTTTCAATATATGGATCATCTTTTTCCCAATGTCTCACTCATCTAGAACTCGTCCTTAAGCGTTGTAAGGAGAAATCACTCGTGCTTAATTGGGAGAAATGCCACTTTATGGTAAAAAGGGGGATAGTTCTAGGTCATGTCGTCTCCAAAGATGGCCTAGAAGTCAATAAATCCAAAATCGATTCGATTGCTAATTTACCTCCTCCTAAGTCTGTCAAAGATGTTCGTTCATTTCTTGGCCATGCAGGATTCTATAGAAGATTCATTAAGGATTTCTCAAAAATTTCAAAACCTCTCTCGAATTTACTTGCCAAAGACGTAAAGTTTGAATTTTCCAATGATTGCAAAACATCTTTTGAAACTCTTAAATCACTCTTGACCACAACTCCCATCATTCAACCTCCTGATTGGACTCAACCCTTTGAACTTATGTGCGACGCTTCTGACTTTGCAATTGGAGCCATCTTGGGTCAGCGTATTGATAAACTCCCTCGAGTCATTTATTACGCCAGCAAAACCTTAAACGAGGCCCAACTTAATTACTCAACTACTGAAAAGGAATTTTTGGCAGTTGTCTTCGCTCTTGAGAAATTCAGACCATATCTCATAGGATCCAAAGTCATAGTTTACACTGACCATGCTGCCTTACGATATTTGCTTTCTAAGAAGGATGCCAAGGCCCGCTTGATCCGTTGGATCCTTCTTCTTCAAGAATTCGACATAGAAATACGAGATAAAAAGGGTTCTGAAAATGTAGTAGCTGATCATCTCTCTCGAATTGTGCACGAAAATGATAACGATACCCAAATCGATGACTATTTTCCTGACGAACAACTCCTTTCGATCTCTAACACCCCTTGGTACGCTGACATTGTGAATTATCTTGTCACACAGCAAATGCCCGCTGAATGGTCGAAACAAGATAAACAAAAATTTCTCTCGAAAGTTCGAAACTTCTATTGGGACGACCCATATCTTTTCAAATACTGTCCCGACCAAATCATTCGAAGGTGTGTGCCTGATCATGAACACCAAAGTATTCTCTCTTTCTCACATGACCATGCTTGTGGCGGTCATTTTGGTGCAAGAAAAACTGCTGCAAAGGTTTTGCAAAGTGGTTTTTATTGGCCCACACTCTTCCGTGACGCTTTCGAATTTTGCTCTAAATGTGAGCGATGTCAAAGAACGGGTCGAATCTCTAAGCAAAACATGATGCCTCTCAACCCCATTTTAGTGATTGAGTTATTCGATGTTTGGGGCATCGATTTCATGGGACCATTCCCTAATTCATTTGGGAATCTTTACATCTTACTTGCGGTAGATTATGTCTCAGAATGGGTTGAAGCCATTCCGACCAAAACCAATGACAACAAGGTTGTTGTCAAATTCCTCAAAGAAAACATCTTTTCACGCTTTGGCACACCTCGAGCTATCATTAGCGATAATGGCACTCATTTCTGTAATCGTGCTTTTGAGTCCTTACTCAAGAAATACTCAATCACACACAAGCTGTCGACCCCCTACCATCCACAAACGAGTGGGCAAGTAGAAGTTTCCAATAGACAAATCAAACAAATTCTTGAGAAAACCGTGAATTCCAACAGAAAAGATTGGTCCGTAAAACTGATTGATGCACTTTGGGCTTTTCGCACTGCTTATAAAACCAATCTAGGGATGTCACCATATCGATTAGTCTTTGGAAAGGCCTGTCACTTACCTCTTGAATTAGAGCATCGCGCTCTTTGGGCCATAAAATTTTTGAACTTTGACTTAGAAAAGGCCGGCTCACATAGGAAGTTACAAATTTCTGAATTGGAGGAATTAAGAAATGAGGCGTATGAAAATGCGAAAATCTACAAAGAAAGAACCAAAGCCCAACACGACAAAAACATACTTCGTAAGGAATTCAACGTAGGTCAAAAAGTTCTTTTATACGACTCTAGACTTCACTTGTTTCCAGGAAAACTCAGATCTCGATGGACTGGACCTTATGTCATGAAAACAGTATACCCTCATGGAGCGGTTGAAATTGAAAATCCTAGGGATGGAAGAGTCTTCAAAGTAAACGGTCAACGACTGAAACCATTTTTGGAATTCGAGCAATATGACGAAGATGACTCTATCGATCTGCATGATCATCCACCATGAAATCAGGTGGTACACGTTCTTTTTCTTTTACTTTTCTTTTTCAGTTTTTTCATTTTATTTTTGTTTTTCTGCCTTAGACAGTTGGGACACTGTCTGAATCAAGTGTGGGGGGGAGTCTGCATTTCATCCATTTTCATTTTTCTTTGTTTTTATTTCTTTTTATTTTCAGCCATTTGAGTAGGACCTTCATACATTTTAGATTGTAGTAACATACCATAATTTTTTTTTTTTTGGAAAATACGACTCATTTTCAATTGATACAACAAAATAAGTTTACAATTTTTAGCCAGTTGATAGTATTTTTCTCTCTCAACTTAGATCGAATTTGAAATATAATGAAAAGTTTAATTTTGAGGGATAATAGTGTAACCGGTACATAGGGAGATTCTTAGGTGATGGCCATGAAATCTATTCTATATTGTAGACTTTGTTTAAATAAGTGGAGGACTTAAAATACTTATATTGGCTTTTCAAATCTTTAAAACTAAGTTGTGTTAAATTGAATTCGCATAACTCTCTTTTGTGCTTATATTTTCGATAATAATAATAATAATATTCCAAGGGTATCCAACATTGCTTGTATATCGAGCGTTGGTGTGCAAACCCGCCAAGCTCTATCCGACACGTTGTTGACAAAGTCAAAGTTGGAATATCTTGGTCTCATTTAATGGGATTGGACACCTAAGGATTACCGACACGTTGTTGACAAAGTCAAAGTCGGCCTGCACAATCCGCCAAGCTCTTTACCCACTCTCCGTTAGTCCGCGAGGCAGTGCATGGGTGGTAAACCTTGGTCTTTTTAGGTGTATGTACTTAATCATAAATCTTAAAATTTTATAGAATAAAGAATAAGCGATGATACCCAAACACTTCTTGACCTTATTGATTTGACTAGCCATACATGAGAAAATTAGAATACCACTTTACAAACTGTGCCAAGCAAACTAAGAATTTATTTCATGGCTGCACTATGTTATCGACCGAACTGACTGGCCAAACTGGAATTTAACATTTGAAAACTTGATTTATATTGAAAATTTGTGACAAGTCGAGGTATCTAAAATAAAATCAACTGGTTAGAAATTATTAACTTAACTTGTTGTACCACTTTCCTGAAATAAGTCGTGTTGTCATTTTTCACTTTTATTTTTTGCATATGTCCATTGCATTCATGTAGTTTCATTAGAATTATAACATACTGCATTTGGATTTTGTGGGTAGTATCCGCTGAAAACCCTCACGAGACACCACTCGTCCTACTAGGGACACCTAGAGGTTTAACGGCTTGTTGCATACGCTCAATGCAATCGTGTTTCCTACGAAAGTGTGACCTATCTAGTTTAGTTTTTCATTTTTTCGTTTACTCGAGGACGAGTAAAAGATAAGTGTGGGGGTATTTGATTGACACTGAAAAGTGTTTATTTTATTACTCTTATGCTTTATCTTTTGTAAATAAATAAATGAAACTTTGGTTACTTTTGTATGTTGTTACAGGATGTCAAAAAATGCCTCCTTCAATTCAAATCAAAGGCCAACTACAAGAAAGAGCTACTTCCTCACATCAAATTCATTTCAATTGCAAAAGAAGTAGTAGCTCACTGGTAAAGGCATAGGAATTGGTGCTGAGAGACCTGAGTTCGAACCCCGTCAAGCTCACTTTTTGCCAAAGAAACAGAGCGCGTTCACACTGGCCCCTTTGCTTTGAGAAATATCTGGATTAGTGTTATGTTATATATATACATACACATATTCATGTGTATATATTTATGATGTGCACCAATTAACATCTCAGCAATAGCCATATTCTCATCATGGAAGTAAATTCAAATCATTCAATTGCAATTAGAAGAATTTCTGATTGAATTGCTGCCAAGAAGAAAAACCAATTTTGAAGATTTTATCTTATATTGCCTTTGGAGTCTGATAAGCGTCCTTGTTTGGAAGAGTTAATTGGATGCAATCTTCTATCAATCAAGCCACATGGGAAAATTGAAAGATATGGAAAATATTTTCCATGATATGCCCAGATTTTCTCCAATCAGGTGGTCAAGGAAGGCAAGAAATATTCATGAATAAGGAGGGCCATTTATTCATAGACCTAGTTAGGGTTTTCCCCTTCTCATCTATAAATATGTGATTGTAACCATTGTAAAAAGCATCTCATAATTCTGTACTGCCATTAGTTTAATAAAAATTTCTTGTTCTAGTTATTTACTTTTCTTTAAAACAATTTGTGTATCTACACGATTAGATTCGGTAGAACACATATTGTTATTGTCTTTGTTACTGCATACTAGTGTTGACTGTTTGATTAGTTTCAACAGCAACTCTATTTTTAATTCTCTGTTATTATTCCAGTTATTATTTACTTTTGTTGTTTTTGCTAGTACTTGTTATTTTCTTTCCTGTTGTTGAATTTGATATACGTCTGATTAGATTCAGATTTGTAGCGATTTCAATAACATTATTTCAACAACATTGAAAACAACCCCCAAAGTTCTGTCTAACACGCCCACGAAACATATAAATAATAAAATTTAACTTTCCTCCCTGTGTTCGACCTGTATGCTACACACCTGTATGCTTGCAGAATTTATTACAAATGTCGCGCTTTTCTAATTCATAGACTAGCGTCGATCAGTGAATCACTAGAAAAGAAAATGTTTTACATATAAGATATTATGTTATATGATATTAGAACAACATAGAAAATTGATTACCAATAAATGACCATTTATATGGCAATGGAGTTCATAGAAAAATGTGAATATATATAATATACTTTTATATGGCATTAGAGTTCATAGAAAACGTGAACATATTTAAAATTGACTTTTATATGTTATTAGGATACATAAGAAAATGTAAGGAAATAAATGTGTTATATTAGTGAAACCAAAATATACATTTTTGGCCAATTAGAAAGAATGAGACAAAATATACCTTTTTGTCAATTAAAAAAAAAGTGAAACTAAAAATACACATTTTTTTTTATCGTTGAATAGGATTAAACCAAGATAAACATTTTTGTTCATTAAAAAGGATTAAACCAAAATAGACATTTTTGTTTATCAAAAAGGTTTAAGACAAGAATATACATTGTTGTCATGAAAAAGTACATTTTTATTCACATTATAGATGTGAATAAAAATTTAGAATTAGAAAGCACTTTTTATTTATTTACATTCTTTTTGTAAATAAAACCCATGATTATAGAAAAGTATATTTTTATTTACATATTAGATGTAAATAAAAACATATTATGAAAAAGGGACAATTTTAGCATTATTCTCCTTTGAGAATAAAAAGATCATATTTTCAATGTAATGTTAGAACAGACAAAAGATTCATGTTTTATTATTGAATCATGTTTTACATTAAAAACATGTTTTACATTAAAAACACATTTTTATGAAATATGGGAAATATCGAGAAGAGGATTATATTTTTATTTGCAAATTACTTGCAAATAAAAACATGAATAGGGAAAAGCACATTTCGTATGTGTGAACATGATTAGAGAAAAAGAAGAATATTTTTATTTATATGCAAATAAAAACCATAGAAAAGGAAGTACATTTTTATTTGCAAATTTATTGCAAATAAAAAGAAACATGAATATATGAAGATATAAAGTACATTTTTCATTTGCAATTCAGTTGTAAATAAAAACATAATTATAAAAGTTGACATTTATATTTATATTTCAGATATAAATAAAAGCATGAATTAAAAAAAAGATATTTTTATTTACATTTTAGATATAAATAAAAACATGAAAATAAGTACATTTTTACTCACATTCTAGATGTGAATAAAAACTTGAATTAAAAAGTGCATTTTTATTTACATTGTAGATGTAGATAAAAACATGGATATGAAAAGTACATTTTTATTTACGTTGTAGGTGTGAATAAAATATGAATTGAAAAAGTGTAAAGACCCGCAACTTCCCCGTAAAGGAAAGCGTCGGATAGTTCGAGAACAAGCCACAACAGAACACATATAAAAGAACATTTCACTGTATAATACAACAATGCATCAGATTACAAGAATATACAGAGTATGAATAAATATTACATAGAAATCTCAGAGATTTAAATTATATTTAAATACATAGCAGCGGAAAATAATACAATACACAACTAGAAGATATACGGATACAAAGCTTTCCGGATATCGTTCCAGCTGTAAACCAGGATCCTGTGAATATAAATCTGCAAAACCAAAACTACTAGCTGCCCATGTCAAAATAAGGGCACCCAGAGTTTAGGTTAAAACAATAAACTCCAGGTCAGTCATGTGACTGGTGTGAGAACTAAAATAGTTATTAATCTTTATTTTCAAAGTTAGGTAAATCAAGGGACCACGCCGTATAACACGGAACGGGTTTCCTCCCAAGAATACCAGTGCATAAAACAAACATCGAAATGCTAAATAAAGAAAAATGAAGCTGTTATAAGACCCAGGTCCTATCACACAATGCAACGCAAGCCGGGGGATAGGGTTTTCCCTTATAACAGCCAAAGAATGCTTGATACGTTTAAAACAAATCATTTGATACTATAATAAGTGCATAGTGTATAAAACAACTTCAAATCATAAGTATCAATCATAGGCGGCATGGGTACCATATATCATGTCGCCATATATAGGTTTACAAATAAAACAGCAAATGTCACGTATTTGGAAATTGGATTTCCATCTATGAACCGAGGCAAAAGATAGTCCTCAACCGATTCGAGACAATCTAGCCCATGTCTCAGGATCAGAACGCATCAACCCTTTAGATCGTCAGGGCCGGTCCACCGATGTGGATTATTATGCCTGAACAATACGTCTCTCCGCCCTATGGGGCGTAAACGAGCCAACAAATGACTCCATCGGTTCGAGAACGACCGATCAATCCGAGGCGCCTCGCAACAGCAACAACCACATAAGTCAAACTCGTCAGGGCGTGTAAAACCACTGACGCCACTTCTAGCTAGAAAGAAACGCAAGTCCTCCCTGATGTCCTCTCCCGTTTTTGGTTCATACCGGGTGTGAAACACGCGAAGTAAACGTTACACAAAGCTACGCCACAAAGGCCGTGCTTTGATCATCACCACGAGACTTTGCTTTTCAACAGAAGCCTCGATCAATTGCCACTTAGGCATGCCACACAGGCAATTCACTCCATGCGTTTGATATCCATCAATATATAACCCCTGAGCTCGTACGTCTCAGAGAAGGGCGCTAGGCAAGAGAATAAATTCTCCGCCGCCAAACAGATATATATTTAATAGAAATCAATCACACAGACTAAAATCCAATGTCAGACACACAGTCCATTTACAAGTCCGTTCTGGGTCTGAACGAAACCGGAGGCACCTAGTACCCCGCATATCCATCGATCTCCAAGTACGTCTGGACGATCACTAACTGTTTCCATCTTCTTGGGTGTACAGCCCAATCAAGATCATCAGTTATCACCCAAACGACGTGAAGACCTCCGGTCTTCGACCATCGTCTTCATCTTCGACTTATCGTCGTATCAGTTATTCAGAATGGGGTAAACCCGGTCTTTCCGAATAACTCGCGTATATTTAAATAAGTGTTACACAAACACAACATACGCCTCATTCCAATTCATCAGTCACTAACCGTAAATTAATCAAGAGAATAATTCCCCAAATATTAACCCCGAAGGCCGAAACCAACATCAGATCAATATCCAGAAAACCATTCTACTTAGCTAACCGACAGTTAGTTTCTGATTTCACATTCATAGGGAAAGGTTCCCATTAATTTTATCAAAGATAAATTCCTCAAATTTATTCTTTAATCCATTTTTGAATATCAATTCAAACTAGTCGGGATTAGCGAACCTTACCGAAGTAATCATTTGTTTTAATTTCCCAATCCCAACCTATTCATCCCATGAAGTAAAACTGGTAATACTTCATATCTAACACCACGGTGTTATCGGTAATTTCAATTACCACTTCACGTTCAAATCTAATTAAAGATTTAACTATCGCCTGGAGCAAAACTGGTGATACTCCATTTTCGATCATTTCAATCTAATTAAAGATTCATTAAAACTCCACTTAGTTTTAATCTTCGACTGGGTTAAAGAATCAGTGTCATTTAAAACACGGCTCACGATAAACCCAAAATCACATTCCATTAATTATCGGGTTAAAGAACGAGTGTTATTTAAAACACTGTTCACGATAAACCCAAAAATCAATTCCATTCCAATTAAATATCATTTAATTGGTACACTTCATTAAATCTAAATAAAAAGATTTAACCTTTCCTCAACTGGTTCAAGAACAGTGTTAATGAAGACACCATTCACGACAAACCCAAATCACATTTGATATTAAATACAAGGCTCTGAATAGAAAATATCCGGGCTTATATTCAATATCAAATTCTACGATTAACAAATGTCGTATTGGAAATAACGATATAAATATCTATATCTTTCAAATTTCCATAACAACACATGTATAATCACGAATTTCAACATCGAAATATTCCGAAGACAATTTCGATTCAAATCCATTCCAATGCAATCATTGGAAATTTTGGTTATTTTTAAAACCCTTTTCGAATTCAATTTATTTATTTAAAAATAAATAGAATTATAATTCTAGTTCAAAACTAGTTCAATTCGATAAAAATCTATTTTTATCTTTTCAAATATGGAGTTTTTCATCCCAATTCTTCCCAAATCATTTCTTATGATTTTACACAAATTATTACTATTTTTAATAATTTTATCAAGGCCCGTACAGTCGATTTCCAACAATGGCCATCGAACTGCACTTACAGCGACCTTTTTCGAATTTGATTTGGACGTATCTCCAAATCCAACCGTTAGATTTCAAATTTCTAATATTCGTTAGAAAGCTCTTTTCGATACGAACCCAACGGTTCCGGTTTTAGGAGAATCCGACGGTCGGATCTCCCGTAATGTCCGTTTGAAATAAATGGTCGAAATTCGCGAACTGCCGCGGCGCGGCGCGTTCTATTCAGGCCATTATATTATATATATAATATATATAATATAATACTTCGTCGATTTCTATTTAAAACGAATTATATAAATAGTTTTGAATTCGTTTCAAAAGCAATTTCAACTTCCTTTTCAATTCAAATCAAAAATTGAATTCTTCCTTATAAATTCGTTTCAAAATTCATTTCTATTTAATTCAAATTTCAATTCAATTTGAATTCATTTTCAATTCATTTCGAAATCATTTTCAATTCAATTCATTTCGAAATCGTTTTCAATTCAATTCATTTCGAAATCGTTTTCAATTCAATTCATTTCGAAATCGTTTTCAATTCAATTCATTTCGAAATCGTTTTCAATTCAATTCATTTCGAATTCGTTTTCAATTCAATTCATTTCGAAATCGTTTTCAATTCAATTCATTTCGAAATCGTTTTCAATTCAATTCATTTCGAAATCGTTTTCAATTCAATTCATTTCGAAATCGTTTTCAATTCAATTCATTTCGAAATCGTTTTCAATTCAATTCATTTCGAAATCGTTTTCAATTCAATTCATTTCGAAATCGTTTTCAATTCAATTCATTTCGAAATCGTTTTCAATTCAATTCATTTCGAAATCGATTAAAATCAATATAAATATCGTTCACGTCAAAATGGCGTCAATCTAATCAACACGGCTTCATAAATTTCTATTTTCAAATATTCTATTTCAAATATTTCTTTTTCAAAATAGTTGTTATTATCAAAATATTTCGTTCAACACATGACCAATCTCAATGAATGAGTACTGTCAACACATGAACTTCTACTTTATAATATTCTTTATTTTTCAAATTGGAATGAGACCCAATCAATTACCATATAAGGTTAATTATATGGATTTTCATACAACACATGTATATCATAGCATTGAAAAATAATCAACCATCAACCAAAGTGCACTACACTGTATAAGCATCAAATATAGATATTCAACGCTTATAACAGCCTGTCAATCAATCGATCGACATATTTAATCAATCAGGATGAGTGAACTTCAAATTTCATCCCAACACCCGTGTGGGGTTTCAAACAATCAAACACCTATTTTATTTGTGCAGTTGGGCGATGTGTGAAATTTATCGACCCAATCAATATCAGCCAAATCAGTGTATATACAAACAAATCGGCCGATTTGTTTATAACTATTCATTTATTCACATTCACGTTAAAAATTATATTTTTAACGATAAAACATTTTATTTCAACCTATGAATTTATATTCAATTCATTTACACAGTAAAATGGTATTTTTATTTTCTAACATATTTTAGAAAATTTCGGCGGCATAACGGCACGATACTAGAAACGGGACGAGGCCTAGCCTTATCCCCGGTCTAGTGAAGGCCCACGCCATTCACACATCAATCAAATCAATTCATTTCACCACACAATTCAATTTCAATCAAATAATCCAACTAATCTATGCAACCAAACAAACAAGTCCATGGTCTGTGGACGATTGTGTCGGGTGCTACTAAGCACCGTCTGCATCCTAGTATATATATAAAACTAGAAAAGAAATTGAAAGGTGAGAAATTCTCACATATAGCTATCCTAGCTCCACGGCACTTCCAATGCAGGAAATCTTCACCGCTATCGCATCTTCGTCATCTTCGTTGTCCGCTTTCACTACATATGTAAAAATCGAATTTTTACTTCGCTATTCAATATTTAAAAATCATATTTTTATTTCGAAGGTCAATATATAAAAATCAAATTTTTAGTTCAAAGTTCAATATATAAAAATCGAATTTTTAGTTCAAAGTTCAATATATAAAAATCGAATTTTTACTTCAAAGTTCAATATATAAAAATCATATTTTTACTTCAAAGTTCAATATATAAAAATCATATTTTTAGTTCAAAGTTCAATATATAAAAATCGAATTTTTAGTTCAAAGTTCAATATATAAAAATCGAATTTTTAGTTCAAAGTTCAATATATAAAAATCGAATTTTTAGTTCAAAGTTCAATATATAAAAATCATATTTTGGTATTGATAAAAATCATATCTTCCATTTAAAAGTATTTCATAATAAAAATAACATTTTTATGCAATCTTATATATATATATATTAAACTGATTTTTATCATTCATTTATTTTTTTTCCCCTAATTACTTTAAATAAATAAAGTAATCAACTAAACTAAATAAAATTAAACTTACAGTCGGATTAGGGTCGGCGGGTGGAGGCGCAGAGGGGTCTGGTGGAGGCGCAGAGGGGTCTGGTGGAGGCAGGATGTTAGCGCCGCTGGTCTCGGCGTCGGAGGTGGCATGGAAGCGTCGGGCTAGGGTTTGCTGAAGGGGATCGGGTTTGGGGCTACCGTTGCTCGAGTGGAGAGAGGCGATGGGAGAAGAGGCCTCTCGTCGGAGGTGGCGTTGGTCGGGGGAGGAAGGGCGATGTTGGGGGGGGGGGGGCATCGACGAACGGGGGTGAGGGGCGGCGCGATTTTCTCTTTCCCCTTTTTTTTTCTTCTTCTGTTTGTATCGAATGAACGGGGGGGGGGGGGGGCAGTACGATGGAAAAGGGAGGGAGAGGGAAATTAATTTTTTTTTTTTTTATTATTTAAATTTGCAAAAGGGTTGACTTTTACATACGACCTCGAAACGAGACCCACCGACTGTCGTCCATAATTAATTACCCCTCTTCCGAACACAATGGGATATGTATCGCAAGCTGATTCGGCCGTTATAATCAGTTTCCGTTTAATTTACATTTAAATCAATATATTGAATTTTAAACGTACTTTTCAAATTACCGGGGTCACATACTAACTAGAAAAATTCCAGAAAAATATTTTCTAGCTTCGTATTGACGATACGGTCCTAACAAAACTAGTTTCGTCGAATTCTGAGACCGTTGGAAAAATGGCCAATTTCCAGTCGATTAAAATCAACTGAAATGGTCCAAACACGTTTTCCTTTGCCACGCTCACATATTGATTCGAAAAATTATGAAATTTGAAAACTAGCAATAACTTGACACTGCGGATCCAACAAAACTGGTTTCGTCGAAATCCGAGGTCGTTTGCAAAATGTCCATTTTTAAAGGCCTGAATTCCATAGCGACTATTCAGAATTTTCAACTGGACATATCTTATCATTTCTAAGATGAAATCTCAGTTTGCTAACTTCGTTACAAAGATATAGTTATACAGATTCAAATATTTCTTGTTTTGTTCAATTCTGACTTATATTGAATTCTGTATATTCATTTGAAATTAGAAATCGAATTTTCGAACTACCGCGCCATTTTCAATTCTATTTATAATTATAAATAATTATTTATATTCTAACGACGACGCGTATAATATATACGTCGAATTATATTCAAAATAAATTTCTCGTTGATTTTATTTAAAATAATCTATTTTAAATATTCAAAATTCGCTAAAATTGCCAAAATAAAAATTTTAAACTGGCCCAGATTTTCGGGTTGTTACAATCTCCCCCACTTAAAACTTTTCGTCCCCGAAAAGGAACAAAGTCGAAAGTGGTTTGATTAATCAGCTCTACGTTCGATCTGGCTTCCATTCTCCAACTTTTCAGTTTCTGAGAATTTTCAAAATTTCAAAAATTTGGCTAACACCCTAAATTTTTGAAAAATTTCGCCATAACCTCCCCTGCACCGGGAGCATCGGGGAATTTCAAATAGCTTCCCCGGTCCTTCAGATCTCAAAAAGAAAAAGAAAAAGCCAAGCGGCTAGCCAATAGGCTCACAAAATCATCATCACCCAAACAAAACAGGAAATTATGTAGTAAACATGTACCTATTTGTCGGGCAAACAAATTTTATTCTCTGGCTCTAGCCTCCTTGCTATGACCTGTTCAATGTAAGTATATGTATATGCAAGCAAATGCAAGCAATTTTCAATACAATTCAATATTTGTTTCAATTAGGCATAATAGTTCAAAATTAGCAAACAAATAAACAAACAACACAAACATCAATCAATTTGTGAATTAGAGTTTCAAATTCATAATTTTGATACATATACAAAAATCAAATTTTTGATGCCAAATCACAACAATAAGCCCTATCTAATTATGGTTCTCACACCAATCTAATGGAAATATATAGATATCACACCTTCGACACTCGAATATAAATGCTGATGATGATGCACCATCATCAGGATCATCCCCGGGTGACTAGAGTGTGATTCTATAACTATCCAGTATATTAAAACTTCGAATACACGTTTGCAAGGCGCATATGCAAAATCTATATATACTGGATTGTCCACATCAATATAAATAAATAATCAAATACGAATAATTGATTTAAATTTTCAAAACAAAATTTGTTTTCATTTGAAAAATATACCCTTCACACTCGTTCTAGGATACTACTGATCCTATCTCTAACGAGTCATTCTAATTGGATATTACTAACCCAATATCTGATGAATTCTTTCGTACGGTTCTAATGTGCCTTGTTCTCTGAGCTTTGTAAACCAAAGCTCTGATACCACGTGTAAAGACCCGCAACTTCCCCGTAAAGGAAAGCGTCGGATAGTTCGAGAACAAGCCACAACAGAACACATATAAAAGAACATTTCACTGTATAATACAACAATGCATCAGATTACAAGAATATACAGAGTATGAATAAATATTACACAGAAATCTCAGAGATTTAAATTATATTTAAATACATAGCAGCGGAAAATAATACAATACACAACTAGAAGATATACGGATACAAAGCTTTCCGGATATCGTTCCAGCTGTAAACCAGGATCCTGTGAATATAAATCTGCAAAACCAAAACTACTAGCTGCCCGTGTCAAAATAAGGGCACCCAGAGTTTAGGTTAAAACAATAAACTCCAGGTCAGTCATGTGACTGGTGTGAGAACTAAAACAGTTATTAATCTTTATTTTCAAAGTTAGGTAAATCAAGGGACCACGCCGTATAACACGGAACGGGTTTCCTCCCAAGAATACCAGTGCATAAAACAAACAGCGAAATGCTAAATAAAGAAAAATGAAGCTGTTATAAGACCCAGGTCCTATCACACAATGCAACGCAAGCCGGAGGATAGGGTTTTCCCTTATAACAGCCAAAGAATGCTTGATACGTTTAAAACAAATCATTTGATACTATAATAAGTGCATAGTGTATAAAACAACTTCAAATCATAAGTATCAATCATAGGCGGCATGGGTACCATATATCATGTCGCCATATATAGGTTTACAAATAAAACCGCAAATGTCACGTATTTGGAAATTGGATTTCCATCTATGAACCGAGGCAAAAGATAGTCCTCAACCGATTCGAGACAATCTAGCCCATGTCTTAGGATCAGAACGCATCAACCCTTTAGATCGTCAGGGCCGGTCCACCGATGTGGATTATTATGCCTGAACAATACGTCTCTCCGCCCTATGGGGCGTAAACGAGCCAACAAATGACTCCATCGGTTCGAGAACGACCGATCAATCCGAGGCGCCTCGCAACAGCAACAACCACATAAGTCAAACTCGTCAGGGCGTGTAAAACCACTGACGCCACTTCTAGCTAGAAAGAAACGCAAGTCCTCCCTGATGTCCTCTCCCGTTTTTGGTTCATACCGGGTGTGAAACACGCGAAGTAAACGTTACACAAAGCTACGCCACAAAGGCCGTGCTTTGATCATCACCACGAGACTTTGCTTTTCAACAGAAGCCTCGATCAATTGCCACTTAGGCATGCCACACAGGCAATTCACTCCATGCGTTTGATATCCATCAATATATAACCCCTGAGCTCGTACGTCTCAGAGAAGGGCGCTAGGCAAGAGAATAAATTCTCCGCCGCCAAACAGATATATATTTAATAGAAATCAATCACACAGACTAAAATCCAATGTCAGACACACAGTCCATTTACAAGTCCGTTCTGGGTCTGAACGAAACCGGAGGCACCTAGTACCCCGCATATCCATCGATCTCCAAGTACGTCTGGACGATCACTAACTGTTTCCATCTTCTTGGGTGTACAGCCCAATCAAGATCATCAGTTATCACCCAAACGACGTGAAGACCTCCGGTCTTCGACCATCGTCTTCATCTTCGACTTATCGTCGTATCAGTTATTCAGAATGGGGTAAACCCGGTCTTTCCGAATAACTCGCGTATATTTAAATAAGTGTTACACAAACACAACATACGCCTCATTCCAATTCATCAGTCACTAACCGTAAATTAATCAAGAGAATAATTCCCCAAATATTAACCCCGAAGGCCGAAACCAACATCAGATCAATATCCAGAAAACCATTCTACTTAGCTAACCGACAGTTAGTTTCTGATTTCACATTCATAGGGAAAGGTTCCCATTAATTTTATCAAAGATAAATTCCTCAAATTTATTCTTTAATCCATTTTTGAATATCAATTCAAACTAGTCGGGATTAGCGAACCTTACCGAAGTAATCATTTGTTTTAATTTCCCAATCCCAACCTATTCATCCCATGAAGTAAAACTGGTAATACTTTATATCTAACACCACGGTGTTATCGGTAATTTCAATTACCACTTCACGTTCAAATCTAATTAAAGATTTAACTATCGCCTGGAGCAAAACTGGTGATACTCCATTTTCGATCATTTCAATCTAATTAAAGATTCATTAAAACTCCACTTAGTTTTAATCTTCGACTGGGTTAAAGAATCAGTGTCATTTAAAACACGGCTCACGATAAACCCAAAATCACATTCCATTAATTATCGGGTTAAAGAACGAGTGTTATTTAAAACACTGTTCACGATAAACCCAAAAATCAATTCCATTCCAATTAAATATCATTTAATTGGTACACTTCATTAAATCTAAATAAAAAGATTTAACCTTTCCTCAACTGGTTCAAGAACAGTGTTAATGAAGACACCATTCACGACAAACCCAAATCACATTTGATATTAAATACAAGGCTCTGAATAGAAAATATCCCGGCTTATATTCAATATCAAATTCTACGATTAACAAATGTCGTATTGGAAATAACGATATAAATATCTATATCTTTCAAATTTCCATAACAACACCTGTATAATCACGAATTTCAACATCGAAATATTCCGAAGACAATTTCGATTCAAATCCATTCCAATGCAATCATTGGAAATTTTGGTTATTTTTAAAACCCTTTTCGAATTCAATTTATTTATTTAAAAATAAATAGAATTATAATTCTAGTTCAAAACTAGTTCAATTCGATAAAAATCTATTTTTATCTTTTCAAATATGGAGTTTTTCATCCCAATTCTTCCCAAATCATTTCTTATGATTTTACACAAATTATTACTATTTTTAATAATTTTATCAAGGCCCGTACAGTCGATTTCCAACAATGGCCATCGAACTGCACTTACAGCGACCTTTTTCGAATTTGATTTGGACGTATCTCCAAATCCAACCGTTAGATTTCAAATTTCTAATATTCGTTAGAAAGCTCTTTTCGATACGAACCCAACGGTTCCGGTTTTAGGAGAATCCGACGGTCGGATCTCCCGTAATGTCCGTTTGAAATAAATGGTCGAAATTCGCGAACTGCCGCGGCGCGGCGCGTTCTATTCAGGCCATTATATTATATATATAATATATATAATATAATACTTCGTCGATTTCTATTTAAAACGAATTATATAAATAGTTTTGAATTCGTTTCAAAAGCAATTTCAACTTCCTTTTCAATTCAAATCAAAAATTGAATTCTTCCTTATAAATTCGTTTCAAAATTCATTTCTATTTAATTCAAATTTCAATTCAATTTGAATTCATTTTCAATTCATTTCGAAATCATTTTCAATTCAATTCATTTCGAAATCGTTTTCAATTCAATTCATTTCGAAATCGTTTTCAATTCAATTCATTTCGAAATCGTTTTCAATTCAATTCATTTCGAAATCGTTTTCAATTCAATTCATTTCGAATTCGTTTTCAATTCAATTCATTTCGAAATCGTTTTCAATTCAATTCATTTCGAAATCGTTTTCAATTCAATTCATTTCGAAATCGTTTTCAATTCAATTCATTTCGAAATCGTTTTCAATTCAATTCATTTCGAAATCGTTTTCAATTCAATTCATTTCGAAATCGTTTTCAATTCAATTCATTTCGAAATCGTTTTCAATTCAATTCATTTCGAAATCGTTTTCAATTCAATTCATTTCGAAATCGTTTTCAATTCAATTCATTTCGAAATCGTTTTCAATTCAATTCATTTCGAAATCGTTTTCAATTCAATTCATTTCGAAATCGTTTTCAATTCAATTCATTTCGAAATCGATTAAAATCAATATAAATATCGTTCACGTCAAAATGGCGTCAATCTAATCAACACGGCTTCATAAATTTCTATTTTCAAATATTCTATTTCAAATATTTCTTTTTCAAAATAGTTGTTATTATCAAAATATTTCGTTCAACACATGACCAATCTCAATGAATGAGTACTGTCAACACATGAACTTCTACTTTATAATATTCTTTATTTTTCAAATTGGAATGAGACCCAATCAATTACCATATAAGGTTAATTATATGGATTTTCATACAACACATGTATATCATAGCATTGAAAAATAATCAACCATCAACCAAAGTGCACTACACTGTATAAGCATCAAATATAGATATTCAACGCTTATAACAGCCTGTCAATCAATCGATCGACATATTTAATCAATCAGGATGAGTGAACTTCAAATTTCATCCCAACACCCGTGTGGGGTTTCAAATAATCAAACACCTATTTTATTTGTGCAGTTGGGCGATGTGTGAAATTTATCGACCCAATCAATATCAGCCAAATCAGTGTATATACAAACAAATCGGCCGATTTGTTTATAACTATTCATTTATTCACATTCACGTTAAAAATTATATTTTTAACGATAAAACATTTTATTTCAACCTATGAATTTCTATTCAATTCATTTACACAATAAAATGGTATTTTTATTTTCTAACATATTTTAGAAAATTTCGGCGGCATAACGGCACGATACTAGAAACGGGACGAGGCCTAGCCTTATCCCCGGTCTAGTGAAGGCCCACGCCATTCACACATCAATCAAATCAATTCATTTCACCACACAATTCAATTTCAATCAAATAATCCAACTAATCTATGCAACCAAACAAACAAGTCCATGGTCTGTGGACGATTGTGTCGGGTGCTACTAAGCACCGTCTGCATCCTAGTATATATATAAAACTAGAAAAGAAATTGAAAGGTGAGAAATTCTCACATATAGCTATCCTAGCTCCACGGCACTTCCAATGCAGGAAATCTTCACCGCTATCGCATCTTCGTCATCTTCGTTGTCCGCTTTCACTACATATGTAAAAATCGAATTTTTACTTCGCTATTCAATATTTAAAAATCATATTTTTATTTCGAAGGTCAATATATAAAAATCAAATTTTTAGTTCAAAGTTCAATATATAAAAATCGAATTTTTAGTTCAAAGTTCAATATATAAAAATCGAATTTTTACTTCAAAGTTCAATATATAAAAATCATATTTTTACTTCAAAGTTCAATATATAAAAATCATATTTTTAGTTCAAAGTTCAATATATAAAAATCGAATTTTTAGTTCAAAGTTCAATATATAAAAATCGAATTTTTAGTTCAAAGTTCAATATATAAAAATCGAATTTTTAGTTCAAAGTTCAATATATAAAAATCATATTTTGGTATTGATAAAAATCATATCTTCCATTTAAAAGTATTTCATAATAAAAATAACATTTTTATGCAATCTTATATATATATTAAACTGATTTTTATCATTCATTTATTTTTTTTCCCTAATTACTTTAAATAAATAAAGTAATCAACTAAACTAAATAAAATTAAACTTACAGTCGGATTAGGGTCGGCGGGTGGAGGCGCAGAGGGGTCTGGTGGAGGCAGGATGTTAGCGCCGCTGGTCTCGGCGTCGGAGGTGGCATGGAAGCGTCGGGCTAGGGTTTGCTGAAGGGGATCGGGTTTGGGGCTACCGTTGCTCGAGTGGAGAGAGGCGATGGGAGGAGAGGCCTCTCGTCGGAGGTGGCGTTGGTCGGGGGAGGAAGGGCGATGTGGGGGGGGGGGGGGGCATCGACGAACGGGGGTGAGGGGCGGCGCGATTTTCTCTTTCCCCTTTTTTCTTCTTCTTCTGTTTGTATCGAATGAACGGGGGGGGGGGGGGCAGTACGAAGGAAAAGGGAGGGAGAGGGAAATTAAACTTTTTTTTTTTATTATTATTATTTAAATTTGCAAAAGGGTTGACTTTTACATACGACCTCGAAACGAGACCCACCGACTGTCGTCCATAACTAATTACCCCTATTCCGAACACAATGGGATATGTATCGCAAGCTGATTCGGCCGTTATAATCAGTTTCCGTTTAATTTACATTTAAATCAATATATTGAATTTCAAACGTACTTTTCAAATTACCGGGGTCACATACTAACTAGAAAAATTCCAGAAAAATATTTTCTAGCCTCGTATTGACGATACGGTCCTAACAAAACTAGTTTCGTCGAATTCTGAGACCGTTGGAAAAATGGCCAATTTCCAGTCGATTAAAATCAACTGAAATGGTCCAAACACGTTTTCCTTTGCCACGCTCACATATTGATTCGAAAAATTATGAAATTTGAAACCTAGCAATAACTTGACACTGCGGATCCAACAAAACTGGTTTCGTCGAAATCCGAGGTCGTTTGCAAAATGACCATTTTTAAGGGCCTGAATTCCATAGCGACTATTCAGAATTTTCAACTGGACATATCTTATCATTTCTAAGATGAAATCTCAGTTTGCTAACTTCGTTACAAAGATATAGTTATACAGATTCAAATATTTCTTGTTTCGTTCAATTCTGACTTATATTGAATTCTGTATATTCATTTGAAATTAGAAATCGAATTTTCGAACTACCGCGCCATTTTCAATTCTATTTATAATTATAAATAATTATTTATATTCTAACGACGACGCGTATAATATATACGTCGAATTATATTCAAAATAAATTTCTCGTTGATTTTATTTAAAATAATCTATTTTAAATATTCAAAATTCGCTAAAATTGCCAAAATAAAAATTTTAAACTGGCCCAGATTTTCGGGTTGTTACAAAAAGTGTATTTTTATTTACATTTTAGATGTAAATAAAAACATTGAAATAAAAGTGACATTTTAGATTTACATTTTAGATGAAGACAGGATTTAATGTAATATTTTTATTATCAGAATAGAGACAATAAAAAGATTAGAATTAAAAGGTTATATTTTTATTTACCTTTTGATACAAATGAAAATAATAAATGTAAAGTGATATCTTTATTTACATTTTAAGTGTAAACAAAAAGAATAAATGTAAAGCGACATTTTTATTGATATTTTATTCAATAAAAAGATTAGAATTAAAAGAATCATATTTATTGCCATTTTAGATGCAATAAAAAGAATAGATTATAATAGTTGAAATCGCCAAACGATTTATATATATATATATATATATATATATAAATTAAATAAACAAATCCCGTTGCTGCAGTTCGCGATATGAAATCGTAACTTTAAAAGATGATACCGAAAGATCCAACCGTCGGATTTTCCCAAGACTGGAACCGTTAGGACTGCTTTGGGAAGATCTTTCCAACGATATAAATTTTGTTAAAATCCAACTAAATTTTGTTAAAATCCAACGGTTAGATTTCGAGAAATATGTAAATCAAATTTGGATAAAAACAGCGCCATGGTCGCCATTAACCCGAAGCGTCGTTTAATTATAATTGAGCTATTTTAAATAAATAAAATAGCGATAAACCGTTACAAATAAATATGAACGATATGAAATGATTTAAATGATAATTATTCGAGAATTATTTGAAAAGACCGAGTTTAACTCATTTCAAATAATTATACGACGATTTAAGTTGAAGAGCTGAAGACGGTGATTGAAGACCGACGATCTTCACATCGAATGGATGTGTTACTACTGAGGCCCATGATTGGAGTAGCTACCTTGAAGGGGAGTCAGGGGTAGCCATCCGGACGTATTGTTGATTGTTCGGATATGCGAGGATTAAGGTGCCTCTGGTTTCGTTCAGACACAGAACGGACTTGTAAATGGATCGTATGTCTGACGTTGTATTCCTCTATACGATATCTGTTGATCTCTGCTAAATATATATCTGTTTGGTGTTTAATACCCTTCTCTGAGACGTACGAGCTTAGAGGTTGTATATTGGTAGGAATCAATGGTATGGTATGGATTGACAATATGGCATGCTAAGATGCATGAATCAAGGCTTTTATTGAAAAGTAGAGCCTTGTGGTTGATGATCAAAGCATAGCCTGTTTAGGCATAGCTTTGTGTATATCGTGACTTCGCGAGCCTCATACCCCGGTATGAGTCAAAAACGGGATATGGACCGTAGGGAGTGAATACGTTTCTTTCTAGCTAGGAGTGGTGTCGGTGCTTAAACTGGCTGGCATTTTACTTATGTGGATGATGGATTGAGGTACCTCGGGTCTTATAGGCCGAAAGTGGTCATACTATAGGTTCAAAGGAACCGGGGAACGTGTGTTCAGGAATTGCCAATCCACTACCGTTAGGTGGGGACCGACCCTACCGGTCCAAGGGTTCACTGCGGGGAATCCTGAGGCATTTGCTAGAGTGTCTCGAATCGGAGAGGACGATCCCTAGCCTCAATTTCATGATGGAAACCCAATTTTCAATATGACACCTTGCGGTTTTGATTGTAGAACTAGTATGGCGACATAGTAGGATGGGGTACTATGCCGTCTATGATTGATACATTATGATTGAAATGTTTTTGAAACATATATACACTAATAATAATATCAAATCCGTTTTATCGTATCAAGCATCTTTTGACCATTATAAGGTAAAATCCTATCCTCCGGTTTGCGTTGCATTGTATGATGGGACTTGGGTCTTATAATGGTTTCATTTTTTCTAAAAAGCATTGCGTTGTTTAACGATTTACCTTGTTTTATGCATTGGAAATCCATTGGAGTAAACCCGTTCCGCGTTAGCGGCGTGGTCCTGTAATTAGCCTTATTATTAGATTAGTTCAGTTAGATTTTTCATACCAGTCCCATGACTAACCTGTAGTTTGTTTCACTGGCAAACTCGGGTGCCCTCTTTTTCCACACGGGCGGTCGAGTAGCTTGCTTTGCAGATATTTATCTCTTTAGCTGGATCTTGGATCTAAGCTTAAAGTTGTGTCCAGAGCTTAGGAAAGTCTTCCGCTGCAATGTATTAAATTTAATGTAATTATTATCTTCCGATGTAACTTCATTTCGATGTACTCTGATATATTCTGTACTCTGATGTTATTTTATCATGATGTAATAAAAGTCTGCTGTGTTTGTTCTGATGTTTTGTATTCCCAAAGTTAAAGTATTCGAGGATTTCTAACCTTTGGATCAGACCTGTGTGGCTTATGGTCGATTCAAAGAGTGGGAATTTTCGGGTCTTTACAGTTGGTATCAGAGTTATGGTTAGCTCAAATCTTTGGGGTACAACTCGTTAGGGCTGAACAAAAGACTCATCAGAGATTGGATTAGTAATATCCAATAAGAATACTCATTAGAGATAGGATCATCAGCATCCTAGAATGAGAAAACTCATTAGAGATGGGGTTAGTAATGCCCAAAAATGAGTTGAGAGTGACAAGTCTTTAATTAACGTATTTGTATAATCCGATCTTAGGAAATATGATTTTTGAATATATAAAAGTTATATATTTAATGAGTTAATCAACTAATAAAATTATTGAAACGAATAAAGGTAAAGGTTGAGATAGGTTAATTAAACAACTTTTAGCTTCATTCCTTTTCGAGGACGAAAAGATTTTAAGTGGGAGAGATTGTAACAACCCGAAATTTCGGAACCAATTTAAATTTTATTTTAAGGAAACTTTGTTGGAAAATACATCAGAATTTAACAATATAAAAAAAAGTGAAATATGTTTTAAAATAAAAGTTAGTCTTTATTTAAATGTAAGAATATAAAGATGATTTACATTAAAAGTTTTTCTTTTAATGTGAATGTACATATTTTGATTAGTGCTAAAAGTCTACCTTTTTAATGTCATGTAAAACATGAATTTAATTTACAATAAAAAAAACTTAACTTTTCAATTTCATGTAAGAACATGAATTTGGTTAACATTAAAAATTAATCTTTTAATGTCATGTAGAAACATGAAATGTTTTACATTAGAACTTTATTCTTTTAACGTCACATAGGAACTTTAATGACATTTATTGATTAAAAATAAAGTGTAGGTTATAAATGAAATAAATTGAAAATAAATTTTAGGTTATAAATGAAATAAATTCTGACAATACATACATATACATATATATATATATATATGTACATATCTTTGGCTGTCCTCTTAAATATTTCCCTTGTCAATTCAAATATAATTTTTAGAAATTCCAAACTTAGACTATATGTTCATAAACAAATAGCATTAATTCTTTCCATTTTATCCTCTCTCTCTCCCTTTCATTGTTATCTACTTTTGAAATTCAAATAATAAAAAAGAAAAAGAAAATGTGTAATTGTAGCATGTAATAAAAGAGGACTAAGGAAACATAAATGAGAAATAAATACGCCACCTCAGCCAATTTATTTCCTTTGTAACTTACAGCATATGAAGAGAGAGACAAGTAAGGAATATATATATAATCAAATAAAAAAATATATTATTTCCTCCTACTATATAACATCCTAAAACCCTATTTCCCAAAAGATAGCCGCCGCCCCTTCTTTTGTTTCAATGGTTGAAGAACAACGATCTCCCTCCTCTTTTCTCTTCCAATCCATATAACAAAATTCAAATCTCCAAATACAGAATCGAAGAGCTTCTCACGAACTACTAATTCAACAGTCCCGATCGACGGCGGTGGGCGATGTTCAGATTTGAACGATGGGTTCGTATATGTACAGATAACCGATGTAGAGGAAGGTAGATTAAGGAGGAGATTAATTTTTAATTATTATTTTTAATGTAATTAAATCCTTAAACATCCATATCTCTCTCATACAACAACAAAATCAAATGAAACGAAAGACATTTAAATGTTAATTTCCTGATCTACGACATGGAACCCATGGAACTGTGATTTGGAGCAGACCAGATTGGAGTAAAAATCGATGTGAGAAATCCTAATTTATTTTTATTATTATTTATTTTAAAATAATTAGAATAAATCACTGATTCGCAGTATATTCTGGCTAAGTGATTAATTTGTATGGGATGTGCTAATATAGATTTGTTTGTGAGATTTCTCTATTAAATAAATACATATATATCTTATATTTAGTTAACCGTGATTGAGATGTAAATTCGCTACATGATACACATATATGCTATGTATAAAATCTAGTTTGACTGATGGATTGTGTTTGTGGTGATTTGTTGAATCATATTCATGTGGATATAAAATTGTCATTTTGTTAGATTAGAATTATGTTATGTTAAAATATATAACATTATCATTGGATTGGTGTGAATAAAAAAAATTAAAATTAATTAACATTTGTGTAAATTAGAGAATGAGATTAAACCAAATGATCATTTTGTGTTAATTAGATTTGTTGATGTAAATTAACAATTATGTTAATTTAGGAAAATAGTGAAACAAATCCTTGTATAATGTTTGTATAAAATAGTTGAAAATATATTATGTTTGTTTCATTGAAAACAAATATTTCATGATTGTTAATATTAAGAAAAATAACAATTTATTTATAAAATGTTAATTGAAAAAAATATATAACATTTTGGTGATAAAATGTTAAGATAAAGAAAAATAACTGTTAGTTATAAAATATTAAGATATTCTTTTATATGTTATTAGAACATAATAAAAAGGTTAACAAAAAAATTCACTTTTTATTTGTCATTAGAAATGTAGAATTTGTTATACAAATGAAAATTTACTTTTCATTTGTCATTAGAAACTTAGAATGTGTATGCAAATAAAAAAAATTACTTTTTATTTGTTAGGTTAAACATAGAATAATGTATGCAAATAAAGTGTTCTTCTATTTGCCATGTTAAACATTAAAATATGTTATATGAACAAATATATTATTTATTTATTATTTAGACATTAGAATTGGAGGACCTGTCACGTTAATAAAAACACATTCTTATGTGACATTAGAAACATGTTTGTTGAGCTAAAAATATTCATTTTCATCATAACATGTTATTAGAAATAAAATAACCTCATTGTCAAAACATGTTATTGAAACCAATTTAACATTTGGGGCAAAAAGTTTAGAATTAAAAGATTAGAATAAAAAGATTATAAATAAAAGATCAAAATAAAAGGATTGTCTTTTATTGCCTCTTAAAGAATTATAATGTCACTTTGATAAGAAATGTCACATTAGAATTATAACACCATTTTAGTTATAGAAAGTTGAATTGATAAATATACCATTTTGGTTATAGAATGTTAAATTAGATGAAAATATCATTTTTGTTATAAGATGGTAAGTTGGTAAAAAGAACCAAATTATGCAAACACCTTTATTTACATTCTCTTATGTAAATAAAAAGAACAAATTATGTAAATACCTTTTTTATATGTCATTATAATTCATGAAAAATTGTTAACATATAAAATATCATTTTTATATGACATTAGAATTCATAGAAATGTTTTACATATAAAATATTATTTTATATGATACTAGAATTAAAATAAAATTTTCATTTTTACTATTAGAAAAGAATAGACAATAAAAAATTATATTTTTATTGTAGTGTGAAACATTATGGAGAATAGATAATAAATATTACGTTTGTGATATGAAACATTAGAAAAGATAAGAAAATAGAAATTACATTTTTATGTAAAATGTGACATAAGAATAAAAACACCGTTTTGTTAGCAAATAAATAATCATTTATTTGTCACTTTATAACATAGGATTTTGTTAGCAAATAAATAATCATTTATTTGTCACTTGTATAACATAGGATTTGTCAGCGAATAAATAACCATTTATTTGTCATAGGATATGGTTAGCGAATAAAATAATCATTTATTTGTCATTTGTATAATATAAAAAACTGTTTACAAATAAATATTCATTTATCTGCCATTAGAAAAGTGAAGACAATAAGTATTACATTTTTTATAACATTAGAAAAGAGATGACAATAAGAATTACCTTTTTATTGTAATGTGAATCACTAGAAAAGAAAATGTTATACATATAAGATAGTATGTTATAGGATATTAGAATAACATAGAAAATTGATTACCAATAAATGACCACTTATATGGCATTGGAGTTCATAGAAAAATGTGAATATATATAATATACTTTTATATGGAATTAGAGTTCATAGAAAAATGTGAACATATATAAAATTGACTTTTATATGTTATTAGGATACATAAGAAAATGTAAGGAAATAAATGTGTTATATTAGTGAAACCAAAATATACATTTTTGGCCAATTAGAAAGAATGAGACAAAATATACCTTTTTGTCAATTAAAAAAAAAGTGAAACTAAAAATACACTTTTTTTGTCGTTGAATAGGATTAAACCAAGATAAACATTTTTGTTCATTAAAAAGGATTAAACCAAAATAGACATTTTTGTTTATCAAAAAGGTTTAAGACAAGAATATACATTGTTGTCATGAAAAAGCACATTTTTATTCACATTATAGATGTGAATAAAAATTTAGAATTATAAAGTACTTTTTTATTTATTTACATTCTTGTTGTAAATAAAACCCATGATTATAGAAAAGTATATTTTTATTTACATATTAGATGTAAATAAAAACATAATATGAAAAATGGACAATTTTAGCATTATTCTGCTTTGAGAATAAAAAGATCATATTTTCAATGTAATGTTAGAACGGTCAAAAGATTCATGTTTTATTATTGAATCATGTTTTACATTAAAAACACATTTTTATGTAATATGGGAAATATCGAGAAGAGGATTATATTTTTATTTGCAAATTACTTGTAAATAAAAACATGAATAGGGAAAAGCACATTTCGTATGTGTGAACATGATTAGAGAAAAAGAAGAATATTTTTATATGCAAATAAAAAACATAGAAAAGGAAGTACATTTTTATTTGCAAATTTATTGCAAATAAAAAGAAACATGAATATATGAAGATATAAAGTACATTTTTCATTTGCAATTTAGTTGTAAATAAAAACATGATTATAAAAGTTGACATTTTTATTTATATTTTAGATATAAATAAAAGCATGAATTAAAAAAAAAGATATTTTTATTTATATTTTAGATATAAATAAAAACATGAAAATAAGTACATTTTTACTCACATTCTAGAAGTGAATAAAAACTTGAATTAAAAAGTGCATTTTTATTTACATTGTAGATGTAAATAAAAACATGGATATGAAAAGCACATTTTTATTTACATTATAGGTGAGAATAAAAATATGAATTGAAAAAGTGTATTTTTATTTACATTTTAGATGTAAATAAAAACATTGAAATAAAAGTGACATTTTAGATTTACATTTTAGATGGAGGTAGGATTTAATGTAATATTTTTATTATCAGAATAGAGACAATAAAAAGATTAGAATTAAAAGGTTATATTTTTATTTACCTTTTGATACAAATGAAAATAATAAGTGTAAAGTGATATCTTTATTTACATTTTAAGTGTAAACAAAAAGAATAAATGTAAAGCGACATTTTTATTGATATTTTATTCAATAAAAAGATTAGAATTAAAAAAAGCATATTTATTGTCATTTTAGATGCAATAAAAAGAATAGATTATAATAGTTGAAATCGCCAAACGATTTATATATATAAATATAAATTAAATAAACAAATCGCGCTGCTGCAGTTCGCGATATGAAATCGTAACTTTAAAAGATGATACCGAATGATCCAACCGTCGGATTTTCCCAAGACTGGAACCGTTAGGACCGCTTTGGGAAGATCTTTCCAACGATATAAATTTTGTTAAAATCCAACTGTTAGATTTTGAGAAATATGTAAATCAAATTTGGATAAAAACAGCGCCAGGGCTGCCATTAACCCAAAGCGTCGTTTAATTATAATTGAGCTATTTTAAATAAATAAAATAGCGATAAACCGTTACAAATAAATATGAACGATATGAGATGATTTAAATGATAATTATTCGAGAATTATTTGAAAAGACCGAGTTGAACTCATTTCAAATAATTATACGGCGATTTAAGTTGAAGAGCTGAAGACGGTGATTGAAGACCGACGATCTTCACATCGAATGGATGTGTTACTACTAAGGCCCATGATTGGAGTAGCTATCTTGAAGGGGAGTCATGGGTAGCCATCCGGACGTATTGTTGATTGTTCGGATATGCGAGGATTAAGGTGCCTCCGTTTTCGTTCAGACCCAGAACGGACTTGTAAATGGATCGTATGTCTGATGTTGTATTCCTTTATACGATATCTGTTGATCTCTGCTAAATATATATCTATTTGGTGTTTAATACCCTTCTCTGAGACGTACTAGCTTAGAGGTTATATATTGGTAGGAATCAATGGTATGGTATGGATTGACAATGTGGCATGCTAAGATGCATGGATCAAGGCTTTTGTTGAAAAACAAAGTCTTGTGGTTGATGATCAAAGCATAGCCTGTTTAGGCATAGCTTTGTGTATATCGTGACTTTGCGAGCCTCACACCCCGGTATGAGTCAAAAACGGGATATGGACCGTAGGGAGTGCACACGTTTCTTTCTAGCTAGGAGTAGTGTCGGTGCTTAAACTGGCTGGCATTTTACTTATATGGATGATGGATTGAGTTACCTCGAGTTTAATAGGCCGGAAGTGGTCATACTATAGGTTCAAAGGAACCGAGGAACGTGTGTTCAGGAATTACCAATCCACTACCGTTAGGTTGGGACCAGCCCTACCGCTCCAAAGGTTCACTGCGGGGAATCCTGAGGCATTTGCTAGAGTGTCTCGAATCGGAGGGGACGATCCCTAGCCTCCATTTTATGATGGAAACCCAATTTCCAATACGACACCTTGCGGTTTTGATTGTAGAACTAGTATGGCGACATAGTAGGGTGGGGTATTATGCCGTTTATGATTGATACATTATGATTGAAATGTTTTTGAAACATATATACACTAATAATAATATCAAATCCGTTTTATCGTATCAAACATCTTTTGACCATTATAAGGTAAAAATCTATCCTCCGGTTTGCGTTGCATTGTGTGATGGGACTTGGGGTCTTATAATGGTTTCATTTTTTCTAAAAAGCATTGCGTTGTTTAACGATTTACCTTGTTTTATGCACTGGCAATCCATTGGAGTAAACCCGTTCCGCGTTAGCGGCGTGGTCCTGTGATTAGCCTTATTATTAGATTAGTTCAGTTAGATTTTTCATACCAGTCCCATGACTGACCTGTAGTTTGTTTCACTGGAAAACTCGGGTGCCCTCTTTTTCCACACGGGTAGTCGAGTAGCTTGTTTTGCAGATATTTATCTCTTTAGCAGGATCCTGGATCGAAGCTTAAAGCTGTGTCCAGAGATTAGGAAAGTCTTCCACTGCAATGTATTAAATTTAATGTAATTATTATCTTTCGTTGTAACTTCATTTCGATGTACTCTGATATATTCTGTACTCTGATGTTATATTATCATGATGTAATAAAAGTCTTCTGTGTTTGTTCTGATGTTTTGTATTCCCAAAGTTAAAGTATTCGAGGATTTCTAACCTTTGGATCAGACCTGTGTGGCTTATGGTCGATTCAAAGAGTGGGAATTTTCGGGTCTTTACAGCGAGTTTTCAAAACTCGCACAAAGGCGTGTTTTCAAAACTCGCCTGTGGCAACCCCAGACCAAAACAGGTCTATGTAATTATGTTGGAAACATGGCTAAATCTGTTATAACTTTCAGAAACAAGCCTAAATGGGTGAATTTTCCTTTAAAAAGTAACATCTTGCCTTCTAGTTATACATATTCTTAGATTCTCTTAATGCCATATGATTTGCAGTTGGTGGGTTTAGCGTTATCAATAGTTCTCGCTGTTAAAGTCTATCTCATATTTTTCCCTTTTGAATTTGGTTCCTCCTTTCTTACATTTTCAGAGAAAACTAGAAGTGAATATATATTTCCAGCCTCCTAAATGTTGCTGACAAAATACCTGGTCTATACTTCTTATACAATGCTAACTTAACTCCAGGGTATGTATTTATCTCAACTATTGACGTTTGATGCTCTAATCTTATCAGTTTGTAGTTTAAAAATTACAGACCTTTAAGCGTTCATAGTATTTTCTTGTTCTTTTATTCCTTGTAATCAATTGATCTTCTAACATTTTATTATAGTAAAAAGCAAGTCTATTATAGAGTATGCTTGTAATTTGTCAGAATTGTTGGCTAACAAAGGTTATAAAATATTTTATGAATAGTGAGCAACATGTTGAACATTGTAATCAAAGAAAGAAAAAAAAATTCCTGTAAAATATGACACAACTATGTTTTTGTTTCACTGCAGCAAACCGGCACCAAATATTAGCTTGGGTAAAAAGTATTGTAAACTGGCAACATATATGCTCCTCCATACTTTAGAAGTTTTTTATATCTACATATTTGTTTAACTGTTTCACTTTCATTTCATATTGAAGCATTGAAATGTGACAAATGTCATACTGCAAGGTGCTTGCTGCTGACTAACCCGTGATTTTCAACATTCCATTCATATTGAAGCACTGCAAACGAGGTATATCACAACCATTATTTGTTTAACTTTTTATTTTTCTTTAACAGTTAGAACACTAGATAATATTTTAATATAAATATAAGAAGCAGTTCACCGCTTACATTGGATATTACTATTTTTTATTTTTCCTATACAAACACTGTTTCGATTTTAATAATGAACTAGATGATTTTAATGTCGAATCGAGCAATGAAACCCTATTTCTATTTGCGTGATGAATAAAAATAGTAGGGCACTATTAGGTTCATTGAAAGATGGGTGTTTATACAAGTGGGTTGTGCATGCAAGCTTATGAAATTTTGCAAAAGCTAGTTCACCGCTTCGATTGGATAGTCCTTGGTTATATAATGGATAGTCACATTCAATGTTTTGTCAAATGTAAGGTATGGCAGTTACACATGCCTTACCTTGCAATTTGATGGCATAATTCAAATTTCACATGTGCATATGCAATAAAATTCTTGTCTTATTTCTAGTGCCTTGCGCAGAGCATTTCAGGAATAAATACATCGCAACAAGTGTTGATCAAAAGGTATGGAATTTAAGCTAAAATTGTTTTTCCTTGGAAATTGTTAATAAGGCGTGTTTCTTTCATCTCATGCATATTTGCACGTGATCGTTCATTTATGATTCATATTTTATCATTTTAAGGTAAACTGAGCCACATTAACATTTAGCAGCTTGTATGGGTGATGCAGGCAGGCTGTAGGTGCAGATCGTAGTATTGAGGTATAATGATTATGGAGGGGATTGTTTAAGTTCCATGATATCATTATTTTTCTCTTTTTCTTGTTTCTCAGTGTGAATACTATGTTTCCTTATTCCATCATTTATCTATCATATTAGCCCTTGTTGCTCCTTGCTTCATTCTGTTCCCTTAAGTGGGTTTCTGGCAACATATAATAGAATTTTGGCTCAGGTTTGATCTTTAACTATTTTCATTTATCATTGGTTGTAAATGTTTTTGGTAGTATTACTTATATTTCTTACTACTTTGTCATCATATTTCATCCATTGTTGTATGTTTTCTTAAAATGGACTAGTATTTTAAGTTTTTGTTAGGAAATGTACATAAAGAGCTATTGAGTTTAGGTTTAGCTATTACCATTTAAAAATTCTTTTCATTTTCTACGTTCATCCTTGCATTTAATTTGTTAATGACTAAAAGATCTTTTATTTATTTTAAATGAACTAAGTTGTTGTTGCTTGGCTGTGGAAGAATGTTGTATGGTTTGTTGTTCTTGTTTTAGGCAATTTTGAATTATGTGCATAAGCCTGATGACCCCGCGGACCGGATTAAGTGCACTAGGGGGAGTTTTACGGCAATGCCGGTTTCTCCCCTGAAAAAATTCAAAAATTCAAAAAAAAAAAAACATGTATATTTATTCCAGTCGTAGTGTCAGTCTGTAATTGAACATGCAAATATGTATTGATCATTCCTCTGAAGCTGTCCTATTGGCAATGAATAAAATTCTTAAGCAGCTACAACTACCGTAAGCTTCATGTTTAGTGGATTTTGCAATTTTCCCCTACCATTTACTATTTACTGATTTGAGAAGGCTTAACTTAGCAAAGGAATTAATGCATTTAAACATGATTGGTGCTTATGAGAGGAGTTATTTGCTTGCAGTTCGTGAATTTTGGTTGCGAAAGGACTGTAGAAAAGTGTAGCAAATTTGGATCCATTTGTTCTGCTGGATGAGTTCACATGTTATAGTACATTTTTTGAATTTAACTCTCTTTGGATGAGTTCATAGGTTATACCAAATTTGGATCCATTTGCAGTTGCTTCTCCTGCAAGATTTCCTGATTACCCTCACAAAGGTTATTCGTTGTTAGAATTAATAGTACTAATTTGTTAAAGTTTATAAAGGTGAAGACATACAATTTCAAATTGGCTTCTCAGGTTTTGAGTTTCTTACATATATGCTAGAGGTGTGTTTTGCTGCAAACTCATTTAAAAATCATATATGTTATGGAACTAAATAAACTAAACCAATTATTTTTATTATCATATTTTGTTGAATTAACAATGTTTGGCAACCTGTGTTGAATTATCAATGTTTGGCAACCTACGTTGAATTATCATACTTTGTGCCACTTTAGCAACATGTACGGTACATTTATGGTACATTGGCAACCTCTGTTGAATGTTCCCTCTAGAACGTTGTTTACAACAAGCATGTGTTTGCATTATCAAGAGGTGTTTATCTACTGTAATTTTAATTGTTACAGGTAATTGAAGACTTTTAGAGAAGATATTAAGTATGTGTTTTCATTTTTAAGTGTTTGAAGTCTTTTTTGTAGTAATCGAATGTTATTTTTGGTTTGTTAAACTTTGGTATTATCGTATAATATTATTTTACTGTTTAATAACATCGGATAATAATGAATACCGTGGGGTAAATGTAGAGAAATTAGTGTAGTATATCATAACGTTTAAGAAATGTTGACAAAAAGAAATGGAGAGGTGTACGGAACATTTCATAAATGTTGAGAAATTTATTTATAACAACACAGTATGAACACTGTAAAAACTAGTGTTTTACAACGTTTCTACGAATGCGGTTAAAAGTTTAGGACCTATTATTACCACATGTCATTACATCGTTTTCTTAATTTTGTTCTTAAAGCCTTTTACAGCATTTTTCCAACACTGCTAAAAGCATTTTTTTTTTGTAATGTCATAGATACAACCAAACCGTGAAAAGAAATAAAAAAGAGCAATATATCTACTAAAAAAAATCCTCCAAGATTGAATATGTTGAACAATCCAAACATTTCACTTCCACCTAGCGAGCCTGGGGGAACGAAAAAGGAATGAAGAAAGTAAAATGGGGAGACATAAAGTCTAGTGAGATGTTATGGTTACTAGCACGATTGATAAACAAAGAAAAAGGATATAATAGTAGTTCTGGTGTCAGATACGGTAAGTATTTGTGTACACCTAAAGTGAACATAAAGGATGAAATAAAAAGTTACATAAAGGGTTAACTTTTCTCATTCCATAGAACTTTGACTGTTTGCGCTTTTACAAATTTCAGACAATAATATAATTAGGGAAATTTTCCCTAATACTACCCATCGATTGGTTGTTAATACCATAGAGTGATAACATATGCCCACTATGGGTCTTGGGCATATCAGACCATACCTATCAACAAAAAGACATAGCATTACCATAGACATTATAGTGTCTTATCTTCTCTAGTCATTTCGATGCACACACATCAAATCACCGGAATACACCCATACCGACCTCAATTTGGACCATCTTACTACCTAGCACAGCATGGTTAGTGCCCTAGCCTCGTAGTGTGAGACTCTATGTGATAAAAAGGGTATGATGTCTGGTATGAATCCCCAACATATAATACGTAGTCTAATTCCTGTTGATTAGGACCCCATACAAATGATTGAAACTATTGCCAAAGAATAACCATAGAATTAGGAGTTTAACTTTATGTCACTTTAAGTTCAATATTTATTAAGCCTAACTGTTAATTCATTTACCACAGAAACTGTAGACATAGAATTTCCTAGTCAAAAGGCCACCATAAAATTGTCTAATTACAAGACTACCACATAATTGCCTAATCACAAGGCGACCATAGAATAAAGTTACCTAATCACAAGGTCACCATAGACTTGATTAATCACAAGAGCACCATAGAATTGTCTAATAACAAGGCTATCATAAAACCATAGAATTGCCTAGTCATAAGGCCACCATAGAATAACCATAAAATTTTAGGCTTATAACTTAAATCATTTTAAGCTAACATTTCATATTAAGCCTAATTATTCTTTTATAGTTTTATGTCATATTCATATTTGCCATGTTTGTTTATTATGATTCAACAATCTGCTGTATTTATGAAAATATATGTTACAGTCCATTTTTCTGTTATAACCTTTATCGTAGTCATTTTATAAACCTTATCAAGTTTGTCTATTTTCAATCAAATGTCCCCTTTTGTAACAATTTCACAATATACGTCAGATAAGACTCAATTCATCCAATCTTGTTTCCATTATTCCAATTTAATCGTTGCCCAATTCAGATTAGTTTTCAACATATTAATTCATTCATTCATTGTCAATTAACCATTGTATATTAAAATTTGGATTACAGTCGACAACTGATCTTGTTGTCGGACACAGTCGTATATCTCTACCCCTCTCCAGTAGTTTTCCCTTTGATCAATTGTCATTTCTATATGTCTAGGAATATTGCTAGCCATATTTGAAGTTGTTCTTCATAAAGATGGAATCGTCGTTGAACTACATGAAGTCATCAATCTCAACTATCATGCATATGCTGTCCCGAAGTGCCCCAGTCCGAAGTTGCTATTATCTAAATTTATTATTTTCCAAAGCGTTAAGCTCACCAACATAAATCCAATGTAAAAAGAGAAATCCAATATGGACTTCGTATGCAAAAGTTACGCCTATTTAAAATTGCTCCTACCTGACTACGCTCAGCTAATTCTGACTGATCTAGATTCACGCTGATCCATATTACTTCGATCTAAGACACTTTGATATGAAAAACTCTAAACCAAAATACTCTAATTCAAACAACTCCGATTTAAAATAGACCAATCTGGAATCACTCTGATCTAACTGCTCTGATTTGAAACCATTCGATCTGAACATCCCAAAGACATAACTCGAGCATACGAACTCCAAACAACTTGAAACTTGATATCAAGGGACTTCATTTTAATCTCTCCCAATTTGCATGTAAATCTAAGAAGTCACCCAAAATGGTTCGACCCAAAATCAGGGAGCAAACCATATCATTTTCTAACATACTTTAGCCATTCGTTTGGTATGTGGCCCAGTATATTAATTGGGTCTTGTTGTGTCCTCAAAATATGCATATCTTGAAAACCACGAAGATAGTGAACTTCATATCTGCTGGGACATCTAGGATCTAGCCTTTTCCAAAGGCCAAGCTCATAATGAGAATTGAGGTCCTTGCGCGGGCATCTCATCCCTGAGCCTTGCTTGCTCTGTATGGAGTGCCCAGTGGTTCCTCGAGTGCCAGCCGCAGAGAGGAATGCCATCAATTAAGGCGCTATTTGCCACTAATCACATTCTCGCCAACCGCTCGGGCTCCGTGTTTCAATACAAAAATGTAAAAAATGCATTACACACTTTTTCTTATTTTATTAATTCATTGCGGTTTGCTTCTATGAATTAAATCACTACTTCATTCCTACAATTATGTATTTGTTGGAACAATACCCCGGGCATTGGTCATTCTGTGAACCTAACAGCTATCACTTACTGGTCAATTAAAGTGGGGCCAGTTTAACTCTTCTTTGGAGCTTTCAAGTAAAAGAGTCTCATGCACTTGCTTATAGAAAGAACTCTTGCTTCAAAGAATCATCCTAAAGAATTACAACATTGGCTTCTTGCTCATCAAAGGCTCTGATGATTTGTTGTTAACTCGTGCTAATCTTCAAAATCAAATAATTACTACCTTTGACTCAATTACTTTATGATGATATTAGTGAGGAAAGATTATCAAACATTTTCATAATATTTCTTTAGTAAGTACTCTCTTTCACCTCTGTTATTCAAATCTGTAGTTCAACTGCCACCAGATACAGCTCGTTTTGCTGCCGTAAGGCTGGCTAATCGTGCGCAGCAGGAGCAAGGGAACTCCCCTGGTTCTAGAAGGCACATGAGTCTGAACGCTATTATGAATGTGTGACCTCCCGTTGGTTGCCTTATTGGTTTTTGCATGTGCAAGTGAGGCGAGCGAAGTTAGCAGGGACAACCGGGACGGTCCCTTCGTCGGTCAATCATAGAAACGACGGTAAAGGAAACATTTTTAATATTCATTATAATTACAGTTTATTTCTTTTCCCAGTAGAAGTAGAAATGTTTTTCCATTAGGAAAAGAAATAACATAATACATAATACTTAGAACCAAACTAGCTGACAAACAAGTTAATATTCGACATAAAATAGTTACTAGTTCTAACTTATCTTAAGTCCAGCATTGATTCCTTTAGACATGTCAATTGGACAAATATGGCCATAGTGGCTCGGGTGTATATCTCATATCTTAAAGCTAGCAATTTGTCCCGTCAATCCTCCAAGACCCAAATAACACAATTTTCGCCCATGAACAATTTGTGTCAACACATAAGCGCCCGAAGGAAGGTTCTTATTTTTTTTCTCGTGTAAGGGGGTTCTGAAAAATCTCCTGTTGCGTGATATCAGATATCACATGGTGGAAGACAGCTATGGTGCCCACCTGCGCTGGTCTGCATCTATCTACTGTTCCCTAACTGACATTACATTCTCTAGATTTTGATTCCTCCGGTGTCGTTGTTGGTCAAATGAAGAAATCCACCGCCTCCATTTTCTTTCATACAAGGTGCTTGCGAACGGACTTTGTCCGTAATCAAAGGTTACTGGTAGTCTAGTCATTTCCAAAGAGGGAGAAAAGTGGAGATCCCTTAAGCAGCCGCTCTATGGGAATAATATTCCAAAATAGGATCTTGATCTATGCCCTACTGGGCGGACTGATAATATGAAGCGACCCGAACTTCCCCAATCTCTGAAGAGAAGAGAAAGAACAAATTACTTTGAGGACAAGACGAATCAGAACGCAAGCAGAAGAACATTTCATTGTTTATTACAACAATTCCATCAGAATACAGGAATATCACAGAGTATTAATCAATATTACACATTTGACAAATATTAGAGATTTAAGTTACATTTAAATACATAGCAGTGGAAAAATAATACAAAACATAACTAAAAGAAATACGCAGATACAAAGCTTTCCGAATATCACTTCAGCTATAAACCAGGATCCTGTGAATAAAAATATGCAAAACCCAACTACTAGCTGCCCGTGTCGAAAATAAGGGCACACAGAGTTTAGGTTAAAACAATAAACTCCAGGTCAATCATGTGACCGGTGTGAGAACTAAAACAGTTATTAATCTTTATTTTTAAAGTTAGGTAAATCAAGGGACCTCGCCGTATAACACGGAACGAGTTTCCTCCCAAAAATATCAGTGCATAAAACAAACAACGCAATTCTAAATAAAGAAAATGAAGCTATTATAAGACCCAGGTCCCATCATACGATGCAACACAAGCCGAAGGATAGGGTTTTACCTTATAGTAGCCAAATAATGCTTGATACGTTTAAAACAAATCACTTTATATTATTATAAGTGTATAGTGTCAAAACAACTTCGAATATAAATGTTTCAATCATAGATGGCATAGTATCCCGTGCTACTATGTCGCCATACTAGGCTCTACAAATAAAACTGAATGTCACCTATTGAAAATTGGATTTCCGTCATGAGTCGAGGCAAGGGGCAAGCTCCTCTCCGTTCGAGACACTCTAGCAAATGTTCTGGACCACACACAGCAATCCTAGATCTTCAGGGTCGGTCCTCTCTTACTTTTGAGGATTAGTTATTCTTGAACACACGTTTCCCGATCCTAACAGACCTATATCCGAGGCGCCTCGCATCCAAAAACCACACAGGTAAAAAGTATATAAATGTCAGGGCTGGTAGGTCACTGACATCATCCATAGCTAGAAAGAAACGTCGTGCCCTCCCTGCAGTCACTATCCCGTTTTTGACTCCTACCGAGGTGTGAGGCTTGCGAATTAATGCCATACACAAAGCTATGCCACATAGGCTGTGCTTTGATCATCACCCACAAGACTTTGCTTTTCAACAGAAGCCTTGATCATCTGCCACTTAGGAATGCCACACAGGAAATTCATTCGATTGATATCCATCAATATATAACCTCTAAGCTCGTACATCTCTGAGAAGGGCATTAAGCAAGAGAATAAATTCTCTGTCGCCAAATAGATATATATTTAATAGAAATCAATCACACAGAATAAAATCCAATGTCAGACACACAATCCATTTACAAGTTCATTTTGGGTCTGAACGAAACCGGAGGAACCTTATTCCTCGCATATCCATCGATCTCCAAGTACGTCTGGACGATCACCAACCGATTCCCTCCTCTTGGGTGTACAACCCAATCAAGATCATCAATAATCATCCAAACGATGTGAAGACCTCCGGTCTTTAACCACTGTCTTCATCTTTGACTTATCGTCGAATCAAGAGTGGGTATAAACCTGGCCTTTCCGAATAACTCGCGTATATAATAAACAAGTGCTATACAAACACAACATATGCCTTATTCCAATTTAGAATATTCTTTATTCAAATACTCACATTCTTAGGGAAAGGTTCCCATCAATTTTATCAAAGATAAATCCTTTTAAATTTATTTTTTAATGTTTCTTTGGATATCATTTCAAACCATGTTAAGATTTTCCAAACTAGTCGGGATTAGCGAACTACACCGAAGTATTATTTATTTTATTTCCCAATCCCAACCTATTCATCCCATGGAGCAAAACTAGTAATACTCCATATCTAACACCACGGTGTTATCGGTAAATATTAATTACCATTTCGCGTTCAAATCTAATCAAAGATTTAGCTATCGCTTTGGAGAAAAACTGGTGGTACTCCATTTTCGATCATTTCAATCTAATTAAAGATTCATTAAAACTCAACTTAGTTTTAATCTTCCCAAAAATCAATATCATGTCTTTAACTAGGTTAAAAGACCAATGTCCTCTAAAACACGGTTCACGATAAACCCAAAATCACATTCCATTGTTAATCGGGTTAAAGAACAGGTGTTATTCAAAACACCGCTCACGATAAACCCAAAAACCAATTTAAATTCAATTCCAATTAAATACTAATTAACTGGACAATTTCACTAAATCTTAATTAAAAGATTTATTCTTTTCTAAACTTGATTCAAGAACAGTGTTATTCAAGACACCATTCACGAAGAACCCAAAATCTCATTTGATATTAAATACAAGGCTCTGAATAGAAAATATATTGGCTTATATTCAATATCAAATTCTGAAACCAACAAATATCATATTGGAAATAATGATATAAATATATCTTTCAAATTTCCGCAACCATATGTGTATAATCAAGAAATCCAACATCGAAATATTCCAAAGATAATTTCGATTCAAATCCATCCAGTTCGTATACTGGAAATTCTGATTATTTTTAAAACCACTCTCAATCCATTTTATTTATTTAAAAATAATTGGATTTTAATTCTAGTTATAAACTAGTTCATTTCGATAAAAATATATTTTTATCCTTTCAAATGTGGAATTTTTCATCCCAGTTCTTTCCAATTCATATATTATGATTTTACACAAATTATTAATATTTTTAATATTTTATCAAGGCCCGTACAGTCGATTTCCATCAACGGCCATCGAACTGCACTTACAACGACCTTTTCCAAATTTGATTTGGACATAATTCCAAATCCAACCGTTAGATTTCAAATTTCTAATATTCATTGGAAAGATCTTTTCGATACGAACCCAACGGTTCCAGTTTCAGGAGAATCCGACGGTCGAATCTCCCGTAACGTCCATTCGAAGTCAATGGTCAAAATTCGCGAATGGTCGTGGTGCGGCGCATTCTATTCAGGCCATTAATATATATAATATATATTATATATATTTCATCGATTTCAATTCAAAACATATTTTATAATTCGTTTAAATTCGTTTTTAACACTATTTTAACTTCATATTCAATTTCTAATCAAAATTGAATATTTCATATCATTAATATATAAATGATAATATTTTCAAAAAATTATATTTTGAAATCACTTTCTTTTCGCTATTCATTATAAAAATGAATAGAATCGATATAAATATTGTTCGCGTCAAAATAGCGCATCTCTAATCTACACGACTTTATATATTTCAATAACTTCGTTATTCTATTCAACAAATGAATATTTTCTTCAACACATGAATATATATTTCTTTCAAAACATTAATATTCTCAACACATGAATATCGTCAACACATGACTATTTTTGTTATTTAATATATTTTATAAAATTATGATTTCTATCGTTTAATTCTTAATCAGACTCCAACCGTAAATTAGTAAGAGAACGATTCCCTAAGTATTAACCATGAAGGCCGAAACCAACATCAGATCAATACCTAGGAAACCACTCATCTTATCTAGTTTCCAGTTAGTTTCTAATTTTATATATGATAAAAATGTAAATTTTATTGTTAAAATATTTCGTTCAACACATGATAAGTTTCAACACATGAATATTCTCAACACATGAGTACCATCAACACGTGACTATTTTGTTTATTCAACACATGAATATAATTTATTTTCTAAATTGAAATGAGACCCACTCAATTACCATATAATGTTAATATATGGATTCCATACAACACATGTATATAATAACAATAATAAATAATCAACCATCATCCAGAGTGCACCACACAACTGTATAAGCATTAAATATAACTAATTGACGCTTACACAGTCTGTCAATCAAATGATCGACATTCCACTAAACAATTGGGATTAGTGTACGTCAAATATCATCCCAACACCCGTGTGGGGTTTCAATCCAAAAACACTGAATATTATTTGTGCAGTTGGGCGATGTGTAAAATTTATCGTCCCAATCAATATCCTTCAAATGGGTGTACATAAACAAATCGTTCGATTTATAAATGAATATTTATTTATTCACATTCACGTTAAAAATTATATTTTTAACTATATAATATTTTATTTCAACACATGAATATATTTCCATTCATTCACATCACAATCAATTTTCACCACACAACAAATTCAAACAAGTCGTCCATAGTCCGTGGACAACGGATGTCGGGTGCTACTAAGCACCGTCTGAATCCTAGTATATAATTAACTAGAAAACAAGAATTAAAGCGATAAGTTCTCACCGAGAGCTAAACCAAACGCCACGACTCTTCATATATGGGAAATCTTCGTCGTGCTCGCCTATTGTCACTTTCGTTGTCCGTAGCCACTACATATATAAAAATCACATTTTTATATTCTCTAGTATATAAAAATCATATTTCTATATAGATAAAAATTCTATTTTTACACCGGTGTTCATATAATAAATATCATATTTTTATCTCGCCATTCTCTATATAAAAATCACATTTTTATGTATAAAGATTGTACTTTTATATCTCTACTACATATGTAAAATCACTCCTTTACACCGCTACTTCCACGATAAAAAATATATTTTTATCTTGCTAGTAATATAATAAAAAAATATTTTTATTACTCTACATAAATAAAAATCATATTTTTATATCATTAAAAATCTAACCCTTTCTACATATAAAAATCAGATCTTTTAAAATTATTATAATCTAATCTTTATTCAAGTTAAAATCATATTTTTATTTATGATTAAATAAAAACTGAAAATAAAATTAAATAAAAACTCATAGCTTAAAAAAGGGGATTTGATGATTGAATTGGAGGAAGGTGGCAGCACCGGCGCTTGTTGGTGGCGAGGTGGTGTTGCGGTGGAGTGTTGGGCCAGGCGGAAGCTGGAGTGTGGCGGTTTGGGAGATTGCAAGCGGCAAGGGTTTTTAATTCGAGAAGGGGGGAAGAAAGGAGGTCGAGGCTGAGAGGGGGAGGCTCGAGAGGAGGGAAGAGGCTGAGGGGCTCGCAGTTCCCTCCGGCGGCGGCGCCGGAGGCGCGCCGTCCCAGGGGACCGCAACGGCGGCAGTCCACCCTCTTCTCTCTTTATTTTTTCCCGCTTTGAAAAAGTAAACCGGGGGGGGGGGGGGCTGAAGTGGAAAGAGAGAGGGAGGGTTGAGGGTACTTTATAAAATTTAATTATTTTATTATTTAGAATTTCCAAAAAGTAACTTTAAATTTTGATCTCCAAACGAGACACATCGCCTATCGTCCCTAGATAATTACCCCCGTTCCGAACATAATGGGATACGTATCGTAAGCTGATTCGATCGTTTCGACCAGTTTTCATCAAAATATAAATCTATATATTGAATTTGAACGTGCATTTCAATTTACCGGGGCAACATACGGACTCTAAAAATTCCCAAAAAATATTTTCTAACTTCGTATTGACGATACGGTCATAACAAAACTAATTTCGTCAAATTCTGAGACCGTTTGAAAAATGATCTGGTCGATCAAAATTGACTAAAACTATTAAAACACGTTTTCTTTTGCCACGCTCACATATTGCTTTCAAAAATGATGAATTTTGAAACCTAGTAATAATTTGACATCCCAGATCCAACAAAAGTGGTTTCGTCGAAAACAGAGGTCGTTTGCAAAATTTTCATTTTTAAGGGCGAGAATTCCATAGCGACTATTCTGAATTTTCAACCGGGAATAACTTTTTGTCCCCGCTATGAAATTTCAATTTTTCGGATTCGTTGGAAAGATATTCTCAAATAGATCCTAATATTTTTGGTTTCGCTAAAATCCAGTTTATTTTGAATCCTGTACATTCATTTGAAATTCGAAATTGAATTTTCAAACTACCGCACCATTTCCAATTCCTTTTATAATTAAAGTAAAATATTTATATTCTAACGTCGATTCAAATAAATATATACGTTCTTATTCTATTCAAATAAATTTCTTGTTGCTATTATTTAAAATAATTCATTTTAAATATTCAAAATTCACTAAAATTGACAAAATAAAATTTTTAAACTGGCTCAGATTTTCCGGTTGTTACATAATATCAATCTATTGGGTTCGAATAATTCCATAAACACCTAGTGAAGATATGGCAAACAAATAAAGTAGCCCTATATTCGGATTTGACAATACGCGACTTCATTTCCTAAATAATGAAAGAAAAAGACTTTCCCGAGACCACTATATATGGAGCCTAAATATTCGGCCTACTCTTCCTAGAAGTCCATTTATGCCAAAAAGCCAATCTCAAAAGCTCCATAGAGCTACTTCCTCCCGTTGGTCGCCTCCCGAATTAATATACCTCTCTTCGGTCACCTCACCCTAATTAATATAATAGGAAAACCTAAACCAAAGATAGACTATAGAGCACAATGTCCCATAACAGACTGATTGGTTGATCCAATCAGGAAGATATATGTTCCTCATATTTCATTGATTTCGTTTTCTTTCTCTTGCACTTTTCTGCTTCCTCCCTTGTTAGAGCTACGCTACCCAATTAATATACTGGCATACGATTTTATTGCATTCATTTATGCAATTTAATAGCGATTATATGACATGTAAAACATTCTCAAACAAGCTATGTCAAGCCAAAAAAAATCAAAACATAGGTAAGAAGAAAAAAGTTCATATATAGGGGTACCTGAATATCAAGATTTTTACAATTAAGATCCAATTTTATATGTGTATGGTAACATATTAGAACATGATTTATCATTATTTCCTAAGATTTTAGGAGATTTTTAGAAGATAATTAAATTTAATTAGTAAGGAAATCACTGATCGCTCATCTTAATCCGAAAAGTTCCTTTAGATCCGAACGAACAACGATTAGAATGAGTTTCTATGCTGCTGCAGCAGCTCTCTTCCAAAATTTGATGTTGGTTTTCCCTAATTTCCTATTAATAATGTAGCTAGTATATTAAAGTAAGGGCTAATGGGGATTTTAGAAAGCAGAAGCTATTGCTGAAGACATGATCTATTTTGGGAGCTATGAAGTGGCAAATGAAATGTCTCAGCATCTCTTATGGCCCCTATTAACCCTAATCCAAAAACGAACTTTTAACCTACCTCCTTAGTAACTTTAATTACCCATTTAGGTTGTCTAAACCATGTTATACATTACAATAGTCATGTCTCTGGTAAGTCTGTTTTCTTAACGTAACCACTCTATATAAAGGGAAATCATCATTTGGAATAATGGATACAGCTACAGATCCAAATTACTTTTCAATAAAAAGTTAAACACAAAAAAAAATTGTTAAGGGTAAAATAGTCATAGAAATTTTGAAAAATATTGTGGAAGTGAGAGATGACCCTAGCAGCTATTCAACGAAGTTGTAGAATCATATATTGCATACGAAAATAGTATAAATATTATACAGTCTGTTGATACGCAGAATATGGGTCGTTACACATGGTACCATCCCTACCTCATTTCCTACCAATCATTCAAAGAAGATTAGAATGAATCATCATCATCCTTTTGACCCCTTCTCTTTAGGAGACACTATGAACCAATACCACATTAGGTGCTTTAATGGCTCCAACACTTTGAATTTCGTCATCACATAGGAAAATATTCATGAATCTGCCACATTAAAACTTTTTAACCTTAAATACTTTAATAAAAAAGGTGTGTTAAAATGACGAAGATAAATATGGAGTCAGCCAAAAATTACTAGGACCACTTGATAGCGATTTGTGGTCAGATTGTGATAATATTATCATTATTTCAAAACATATATCGAATGAGTGTACCAGTCAAAAGTGTAGTTTTCATTCATACTAGAAAGAATGATTTCTATATTATAAATTTTGAAATTATAGAAGATAGTGGAATAAATCTTATGGGAGATTTCTATTGATGTGATAGAAAATTAATGATAATGAAGAGATGGTCACCAAAGCTTAGTTTGTTAAATAAATGTTATAGACTATTTTGTCTGAAATTAATTTCCAGGACTTAAATAGAATTTTTGTCAGAACAAGGCATAAGACATATTACTTAAACTTTGGATAACCCATGAAAATGGATCATTATACAAAAGATATAATTTAGATTCCGTAGCTCAAGTCTTGGTAGATATTAACAATGAATTTAGTATCGCTAGTAAAGTCGCGATAGCCAGAATAGTAAAAAGAATCCCTAAACATTTGAGTATAAGGTAAGAACGACGCCCAGTCCTAATTGTGGATGCTATGACAACTCTCCAAAGTTTTGTTCTGGTAGAAAAACACAAGTGGTGAAAAAATACATTCAACAACTCCCTTAATTATTCCGACGTAGGGCATTTCCAACTTTTTGCAATTAAGTCTGAGGTCTTAATTACAAAAAGGTGGAATTCAAAGGGTCCTTATTGGTTGGGTATAGGGGGGCGGGGGGATTCCATTCCTATTCCTCTGGTTATGCTAACACATTTCAAGAAAGGGCTTCTCATGCCAATAAGGTAGGAAATGAAAAAGGAAACACATAATCACACTAATAAGGCTAAAGTAGTTATGGAGACAACGAAAAATGTTGCAACTAATAGTAGTAGTAATATGGGCCAATCAATTACCTCAACACAAAATATTAAAAATGAAATGGAGCTAGGAAGTTTTAAACAACAAAATATGTCACTTACTAATTCAAGGAATTCAAAATCACTATACTAGGAGTCAAATAAAATTATAGCTTTTCAAAGTGCAGTCTTAGAAGATAATATCAGTGTTATGTTAAATGCAAAGATTGCAACTAGCCAATCAAATATCAACCAACATATGCAAAAATTTCAACATGTCTTGATTGGATTTGGGATTAGTCAGCTTATGGATGCAGATGTGCGAAAACACTATTAATCTGCCTAGCTGCTACCAGCATGAGATAAACATCAGAGGTAAGTGTAAATATACATACTCAACCCAAAAATTCTAGTAAAAAAGATAGAATGATAGACCTTTTGAATTTTCTCCTTCACGGCCTTGCTATGGTAATCGACACCCCGACTTGCGTAATGTAATTGTTAACATAAAATCAAATGTAAAATAATGAAAAGAACAAAAGCTAACGTAAACCAACTCTCTATGTTTAGGTAGCAAGAGAATCCATCGATAAATACAAATGAATATTATCTCTTGGCATATAAGTATCTCAACTCTCCAACTAAATAGTTAGATGTTTTCTCTTTTAATTAAGAAGCATCAATTCTCTTTAATTAGATTGTTAGAGGCAAGAATTTAAGAAAATAAAATTCATGGTGCAGTAAAACCTTAGCGAAATTGGGATTTTGTTCCATACTTGGATTAATAACTTGTTAGATATTCTCAAAATTTCCTCTAATGTTTTGTTTTTTCAAAGAGAGAAAAAGAGGGAAGAAGGAAGGAGCAATAGTCTTACATCATGATGAATAAGAAACTATATGTATTTAAATATAGGACTTTCATGAGAATGTTGGGACCTCTGGGCATCCACATGTTTGCTTTGTTGTGTGGAGGGAAATCATGCTTAACCACCATACATGCATGCACCATTGTTGTCGATTGAATCGAGTATGGGTTTTAGGTTTCGGGTTCGAGTTCGATCCAATAACATAATTTTTGGACAAAATCTGAAAATGTTAGATGGGATGATTTCATTCCATTATGGACCCAGACCTTATTACAAATCAAAATAAGACACGATCATTGGTCTTTTATCATATGAAATTTGAAGGGTCATGAGAGTTGGTGATAAACGAAAGCAGTTGTTAAAAACTGTAACGAACTAGGATTTTCGACCCTGAAAATCAACATAAACACCATGTCGACTATTCAAGTATCGGAAATACCAGGTTATCAATTAAAACAAGTTAGAGAGTGAGAAATAAAAAAGGAAAATTAGAATGGAAGAAGGAGAACATAACAAAACGAAATCATTTGTAAACACGAATCTCACAACGGAACGAATAAAATATATTATATGGCATAACTTTGAAATACAAAACTTTATTTATACTTACACACATTATCAGGTACATCACATGTATATCACAACGGAAATAAACTCATTCTATATATCTAACTCTGAAGCCTCCTACTCCGAGCTCCTCCAAGTATATCTGAAAAATCCCGACTACTTGACTGCCCGTACAAATTTGGGCACCCAAGAGTTTAGGGAAAACACAACAAAATAAACCCCTAGTCAGTCATGTTACTGGTGTGAGTAAACTCCAAAAACTTGGTTTAGCTTTTCCAAATACTTTTCAAAAGCAATGATTGTCGTAAGACCAATCCACACATAAACACGAATGGTTTTTACCTTACGATAACCCAAAATATTTCTTAAGATCAATATTTTCTGATATTATAATAATGTATAAATCAAGTAAATAGAAATCTACCAGAACGCTTTCATCTCACGCTCTACACATATAATATACAATCAAAAACCATGGAATCATACTTGAGAATGAATTTTCCTAACTATTGCAAGGTATGGAACCACCTTCCGATCAGTATACTCTAGAAGCGATAACTGCTTTTAACAAGAACATCTTGTAACTCTGCCATACATGACCGGCCATTCATTTCGCTTGAATGTTCCGAATATATTGTCACCTTACGGTCGGTATACCAACTTAACCATTCCTGGAAGATACAGAATTAAAAGAAGTAACAAATATGAATATTCTCTAGATGTTGACAATATATCCTAATTGGGAGCAACCCATTTAGCCATGCTTCTTGCCTGATTTTTGTCATTTCCCCGTTGACGAGGCTTTAGGTCATAATGTATCTTTTGATAGATCACACCTTCATTCCCTTTGAATGCCACATCGTCATACTCGCCAAATCACAAATTGATTTCCCGAAAAATACCACGGGTATAAAGCTAGGTGAAATGAATTTTTCCGCCACCAACGTAAATACGTTTGAAGCGATCAACTTACGTGATCTATTAGATATATTCTGTTAGACATTCATCCATACACGTTGTCCTGGGACTAGACAAACTGAAGGCACTATTCTGTAAATCCATCTTAGGAAATTTCTACCTAGGATCACCATAACAGCCCTTGCACAAACTCCATCTTCAATTATCCTCATCATATTTGATTCGCAACACTAATGCCCATACGGAGTGGTTTCCAGATAATAAATTTGATCTCGATCTTTCCATATTAACAACGGAAAAAGGAACAAAAACTTTGATAGTCGGTTATTTAACTATCGAAGGCAAACATTCATACAAACAACGGTCGTATTTCCAAATGGAAACCTTACCGATCAATCATCATTCAACACCAACCCCTTTTAATAGATTTATCAATAATCATTTCATTTCCCAATTCCCCTTCGATATCTTTACCCAATTCTTTCTCTAACTCGTTTAGCTTCTCACAACCCTTGGAAAAACATTTCCATCTATAATAAACTATTTATTTTCTATATTTCAGAAAATATTTCTTATTTACATCGGAAAACATTTCCATCTTATTCACGCATCAATATCCCAGTCCCTAACCATAAACCGGTAAAGAGAACAACTACCTAAGTATCAATCCCGAAGGCCGAAACCAACATCAGATCGATACCCAGAATGTCATTCAACTTAACTAGTCTCCAGTCAGTTCTTAATTTTTTTAACTTCATTTCTAAATTCTAAAATCATTTCATTTTCTATTCTTAGAAAAATATCACTAGTTATATTCGGAAAACATTTCCAAATTCCATTTGTATAGATTTAAACGAACGTTGTATAAAACCTTGGTTATACATATAACGTTATAATACCTGCTTCCAAATTATTAAAAGTATAACTTTGATTCTTTATTTCAAATAAATAATTAATATTTAATTAACCAATTAAATAAATAAGCTTGATTAAAAACGAAAGGTAAATGGTACTTTCCTGAATTCGATGTAATCGAATTTCACCGTATAACTATCTTTTGAATAATCTGTATTCGATCAACATTCCAAATGTCGGAATAAACTCACCGTTTTAGGTTAACTCAATTTCTAAATTCATTTTTGAACCATTACAATTGTGCAAAACGTTTTCTTTTAAATCATTATTCACTTTAAAATGTGAATATTATTTCTCTATAGAAATCTGGACTATATTCATGATTTTTATAGTAAATACAATTTCATTTAAAAATTCCACCTATCGAGTTATTTTATTAATTTATACTTTGCATTTCATTCCATAAACTCCGTTATACGTTATGACTTAATCTCGAATATATATTCGATTATGAAATATTGGTTTCAAAATCAATATTAACTATCTTGTCAAATCCGAAATTTATATAATTTAAAAACTATTTTTTTAATATTTGACATAGTCGAATAATTATAAATCCTTATGGATTTATTTCCATTCTATCCACATTTCGAATATCGAAATAAAATTCATCATTTCCCCTTTGAACAATCCCCATTTCCCTTACCTGAATTTCATTTTTCTATCCACATTCTTTAAATTATTTAATAACAGTTATTTAACAATAATTATTTTATTCCATTTATAAATATCATTAATAAATCAACTATTTGTTTTATTATGATTAAAACAAGTCATTAAAACCCCAAATTTCTTTTTCAATATATTTGAATATGGTTTATGGCATTTAAATACCAATTATTTTAGATCAATGTTATTCAAGCATCTCAATCACACAATAGTCAATAATAGATTATTTATCACATCATATAATACAATATATGAAAAACAACAATAATTGTTGAGGAATACAGCTGGATTCCTCCAACCTTTTTCCCTGTATCCACAGATGTTAGTCAACATGAATAATACCAGTTTCAGATTAAGTCTGAAATAAAATAATAAATATAATCCGTATTAATTTAATGACGTATATGTATAGTTATACATACATACATACATACATACATATATATATATATATCATTCGACCAATTTATGAGAAAATCATCCAAATAATTATCACATACAACATTCAACCGTTTATATCAATATTAAATAATGTTTATAAAATTATAAAACTGGATAGAGTTAGTGGGTTTACTCACAATGATCGTTAACAATTAAATAACGATTGACGTTCGATTGGTCCGGTCAGTCGTTTTATTTCGCCATAATTTGAAACGGGCGCCAAATGGCTCTAAACCAGCTTTGTTTTGTAGCCTATGCCCATACGATTCCAACATGATAGACGACGTTCAATTCTGACTCGTATGAGTAATAAATTACGTTAACAAATTTGTGTATGTTATAAAATTAAATAAACTTAAATTATAAACTTATATTGGGGTTATCCATTTGCTTTGGCCCAATTCATGGATGTTAAAACCGATCCGCTCCCCACTTCTCCAAACATGTTCGTCCCCTCTCAATAACAACCGACCCTTTCCATTCTGCATAATTTTTTACCTATTTTAATCTGGGCCTCTCAGATTATAACTGGCCCACTTCCGTTAAATACTCCAGCCATATTTTACCCTTCTTCCTATATCCTTAAAAACCGCAACTCCTCCTCTACTATGAAACCAAGTACCAGTATTATACTTGCCATTTCCGAACCTCTTTACTAAAACTGAGTTCCACCATTACATTAAACTTCATTCTTCCCTTCACAACAATGCCAATAGAACAATGCAACCTTCTTTTCTCCTTCAAAAATCATACTTCTCTTTGTAGTGAAAAGAAAAACCACATCCTCCATGAATGTATGTTTGGCAAGCCCTTCTGCTCTACTCCCTACAACTGGTTTGATGTGTTTCTACCTGGAAGGCAGGGTACATGACGGTCCACCGCGACCCTTACTGATCATGCATGTTCCCCATACAACTCAACAACTCCCTTCCAATTCTCCTTTCTTCTTCTTTGTTGCGTGCTTCCCTCTTCACTTCAGTATGCACGCTTCAGATTTTCACACCGTGTTGAAGCAAAACTCGCAAGGATCAGCAGACATCTGCTTTGGAGTTTACGGTTTGAGTTATATTTAAGTATCGAACTTCATGTTTTGGAAGGGAAGCAGAAAACTAGGTAGAGAACAAAGGAGACACCGTTTGATTTCATTGGGTTTTCCAGAAAAAGAATTTCAGAAAGAGGGATCATGTGTATATAGGGTTACGAAACTTTGGGGTTAAGCAATTGGATAATATAGGTTATTAGGTTTGGGGTAGCTGAGCGTGGTCTGCAGAATGATACGATGGGGTATGAAATCTTAAGCATTAAGGATTTTTTTTATTATGTTACATAGGGGCTAAGGTTAACTTATATATTTTCGTATTATTAAGGGTACCCAGTTGCACACAATTTCATTTATTTATAGACTGCTAAAGACAAAAATAAAAATGTCGTTGTGATGGGCAATGTGTCATGAACCCAAAAATATTATAATATAGACTAGTTAACTTATTCTGTGAAATTCCAAAACGCTGATATAGTGTGTAAAATATTCCAAATAAAAATTTGCTTATTTTTCAAGTTAAAAATTATAGTAAAATTCTAAAAATTAAATTATAGCTACATCTCAAAAATCTTGTCCATATTCATAACAAATATTTAATTATATTAAATAAACCGTTATAGCTTATAAACGATTCCATAGCGATTTTCTGAGGATTTGATTTGGACATAACTCACAATATATAAGACGAAATCTTAATTTTTCACTTCCATTAGAAAAATCTAGCTCAATAGATTCGAACGTTTCTTGTTTCGAAGAAATCCAGCTTATAACGAATTATGTATATTCAGTTGATGTTCAAACCTCAATATTACGAACTACCACGACGTTACGAGCTCGTTTATAATTTATATTGTAATTAATACGTTCAACTGTCATTTGAATAATATCTTCGTTATTATAACTCGAATATAACTTCGATTAAATATCTCATATTATCCGGTTTACACAACATTGCCAATTCTACTATTTTCGACCATTTCGAAATTAAAATTATTGTTCCACTATTTATATTAATTAAATATTTGAAAATTTTGCAATATGAATCATTTAAATTACTAAACTGCTATTTAAATAATTAAATAAATTAACTATTATATCGCTAAAAATTCGGGACGCTACAAAAATGGTTCTAAACCATTGTAATTGATGTGACATTAATTGAAGAGGCGCCTCTCCTACGATATAAATAGCAACATTCAGGATTGTTTCTCATTACCAAAACTTCATCTTCCTCATGGATTTGCAATGCTAGAATCAAAAAGAAAAAACAAAGTGCTACATACTCAGAATGGTTGCAAATATCTTCATCTTCTCTACTCTATTCCACCTCCATAATTTTGCATCACCTAAATCTAAAAACAAAGTGTTCTTGGTAAGATTGCACAAGCCTTAAATTTCTTCATTGAATCCTAAACTCAATACTTTGGTTATCTTATGGTTTGAACTATTGTTTCAAAGAATCTATACTCCGGATCATTAAATTATGAAGTACGACATTATCATCGTCTTCCTTGTCTTGAGCTACAAAATTTTCAAGTAATAATTTTAATCATGGAAGGTTCGAGCACCCTGAAAGTGATGAATTAACACTTCTCTATTGGAGCATTTTAAGGGAGACAATTTAACTCATTGGCAAGAGATGATGAAATTATTCCTGATCATTATAAAATGTTCCATATTTCGGAGGATGTTTTATAAGTAATACTAGAGGAAACTAATAAAGGTAATGCTGCTCAAAAGGTGAAATGTGTAAAGCGCAAAGAGGATGATTTTCTATGTAAAGTAAACTTTCTGAATGCATTGTCTACTCCTTCCTACAATGCACATAGTACCATAGAAATAATGAATGTACTTTGGACTACACTATAAATCAAATATCGCATATAAGAGGAAAGTATGCCATTTTATTGATTTCGAAATCATTGCCAATAAGTCTGTAGTTGGATAAGTTAGTGAATACTCATGGTTGGTGAATCAACTTAAAGGTGATAAAATAGACTTGAATCTTTTGTTATTGGACTTATAATGTAACGTCCCGTATTTTTGGCAGTCAAATATTTTATTTAATTTATTTTCTTAAATATTATATTTGGGATATTAATGGATTTTAATATTTAATTCGTTATTAAAACGAAGTTTGAACATTATATATTTATATAATTATAAATCGAGCTCGAAATGGCACGACAGTTCGTAAAATGGAGTTTTGAACTTCAACCGGATATACAGATCTGACATAAGTTGGATTTCTGCGAAACAAGAAACATTGAAAGAGTATTGATTATAATTTTCATATAAAGGAGAAAAATCCAGATTTCGTGTTATAGATAGTAAGTTATGGTCAAATCAAATTTTGAAATAGTCGTTATGGAAATCGCTATTAAAATATAAGCCTTTAAAATAGCCATTTTTGCAAACAGTCTCTGTTTTCGACGAAATCAGTTTCATTGGGACCGTAACGTTAACTTATTGTACAATATTAAATAGTGTGGCAAACCGAAGTCGTATGTGACCACGGTAGTCGTAAACGCATGTTCAGTTTATGTAGCGTGTAATTAAATTTAACAAATTTAATAAAGGGATATTTGTGTATAATTTGAATAGACGATCAAACTAAGACACGAAACCAGTTCCGTTGAGTTCGTATCATCGATTATAGTCAGGATAGGTATATAGTTTGTTATTTTTGGAGATCGGGTAATTTGGCGTCCAAAATGGCAATATGGTGCATATAAAAATAGCCTACCGGGGAAACAGTCTCAGAATACAACGAAACTATTGCCATTGGGCTCGTATTAATTAATTATTGTAGGATTTCAAAGTTTCAAGTTGATTAGATTTATCTAGTGATCGTAGAAAATTTAAACGAGTGTTTTTCATCGATTTTATAAAGATTTTTTTTTCAAACGATGTCGGAATTCTACGAAACCTGTTCAATTAGGTCCGAAATATTTTTCTATACTAAGATTAGCTTTTTTATCAGTAAATAGAAATCAATTGTGGATAGTTTTACGTGTTACTTTACGATGAAGTTTCGTTAATTAATATAATATTCGTCTGTAACCCTATAAATACCACTACAAGGTTAGTAGCCCTAAAATCCATCTCGCTTGGTCAACCCATAAAACCAACCGCCATTTTGATTGTTCGAAAGACCTAAATTCCTTCTCATTTTCCTTCAATTCCCGTTCAGCCCCTTCTAAACTTGTAAATCGTTCAACAGAAAGAAAAAAAACTTGACTAAGCTATAACATGGATGGACAACGATGGGATCAAGAGTTTTCTGGAGTGAACGGGAACTTCGATTGAGAAGTGGTTACAGGCGAAGTTAAGAGGGAACTGGAGGCACTGGCAATGATCGAGTTGACTGATTTTTGGAGAGCAAGTAGGCGAGACCAAGGGACTTCGAACGCCAGCATTAGATCATCGGCTAGTGGTCTAGGTGGAGGACAATAGCGACTTGTTGGTGGCAGCGTTGGGTCTCGATGGAGACTGGAAGAAGGTCGCGCGATAGGAAATTGAATGGGTTTCGAAAGAAGAACGAACGGAAGGTAGGACTTCAGTCCAGTAAATTTTCAACTAATCGAAGTAATTAGTTCATAACTAACTAAATTAGAATTAGGAAAATTCTATTTGAACACAGAGAAATGCTGAGTAGCCCCCTATTTTTATAAAAAATATCAATGACAAAACTGCCCCTCTTTAGTTATATTTTTTTTTTCAATTTTCGGTCTACCTCGTAGTGGATCTACGTGGAATTGTATGAAAACACGCAGGGCCACTACTAGGATACTAACCATACCCCGTAGAGCCTCTACAAGGTATGGTTAGTATCCTAGTAGTGGCCCTGCGTGGTTTCATACAATTCCACGTAGATCCACTACGAGGAAGGGTATTATTGTTTTTTTTTAAATTAAACGGGGGGCTACTCAACAAAATGATGGGTTTACTTGTTTTTACAGAAATTTAGGGGCTACTCAGCAATTCGCCGGGTTCAAATAGAATTTGCCTTACAATTAATTTATCAATTGATATTATATGAATCCAAATGTGTATAGGCCCTGGGAAAAGAACGATTGGTCTGTTGGGAATGAACGGAAGCGATACACGTGGGACTGATTTGTTATATTTACATTTAATAATAATTAAAAGTTGATAATTTCGTTATATCTCGGTAGGTTTGGAACGAAGACCTTGGAAAGTCTGAAGGGAATCAGACCTACCTTGATTCGAAGTGTAATATGTTTGGACTAATTTAATTATAATCAGTGTAATTTATTTAAAACGTGGACACTAATTAAATTGTTAATTAGTTATAATTATAACTTAACTAAGGGATTGATTTTTTTTTTTTTTTTTTTTTTTTTGCGTTATGACCTAATGTGCAGATCAAGATGCTGAACGAAGGATAAAGGAAGGGACCGGCCCATTCTTTAAATAAAACATAATTTGTTATAATTTAGAGTAACTAAGGACTTATTACTCAAATTAAATTATTTAAATGATACCTACAGTTTTGCAGATTCGATCAACGCAGTATTATGAACAAGGGAAACTATAGAAACAGTAGGGACGCAGAAGTTTTAATCGGCCTGATATTTTTAAATTAAAATGTAATTAGTTTGTTTATAATATCATTAAGTGTTGATTTATTTAATTAAAAATCATATAGACCAAAATGTTGGTCACTTTTTATGACATTATCAGAATCGAACCAAACAGGCTACATCGGAATCGAGACAACAAACACTACTATATGGGACCGTTCTGGACAGAAATATAGACAACGGGAATTTACGGTTAAATTAAACGACGTTTTAATTTAACTGTAACGGGATTGCTTCAACGATAACAAATCAAGGTGAGTTAAACTCACTCAGTTTTCCCCATTTATATTTTATATAAATTGGGTTTTCAATTTGTATGCTCTGTTTGCTGATGGTTGACCGTTTGCTAATTATTTATCCATTTGCTGATTTAACCATTGAAGTTAAACCTTTGTTTAATTTCAGTGAAATACCAAATCGTTACTCTAACGATTGGTTCCAATAAAGGTAACTTATCTTGTTGGTCACGTTTGTAAAATAATTGTGTTTAATGGTTTGAATTGGTTGAACTGGTTGAGTTGTTTTGTCTATTAGTTGAGGTTAAAGTGTCGTTATTTATTTATCAGTTAAATGTGATTTAATGATTTGATTTGAGATAATCCATTTACAGGGAAGGACAGGTTGGAGGGATCCAACCAGATTCCTCAAATATATTATTTATTTTTATATTATCATGTATGAACTGATCTGATGGGGTGATTGATTTGGTTGTTGACTGAAAATTCAACATCTGTTTAGTTTAAACCAATGTGCAGTATTGGTTGAGTATTTGGCAACTTATGGCCTATAAAATCAATCGTTTTATAAATATTGATTTACCGTCAGGTAAATTGATAGAACTGAAGTTATAAAGTTTATTTTATAACTAAAGATAGATTTTGGAATATATATTTTGAGTAAAACTTTATTAAAAGGAAATAAATATATTTTTTATATAATTAATTATAAATTGATTTTATAAAGTCAATTCTGATCTTAATCCGATTTATAAGTACAAGAATAAGAAATAAATCGAATGGTTAAGTTTGGATGATTGTTTTATTAAGAATTAATTAAATGGGATTATTTACATTAATTATATTATTAATTAATTTAAAGTGAGAATGGATTGGAATGGGCTAACGAAATAACCCACGCCTTGAGTTGGCTAAGTCAACCATTGTAATTGGAATTGATTTTAAATTAGTTCGATTTGAATTAATCTAATAAACTAGTTTAGTGAATACTATTTTAATTTTAATATGATCTTTAAAAAGGGAATTAATATTTATTTTAGTTAATACTGAAATTAACTACGGAAGTAGTTAATAACTAAGGAAATTATTATTTTGATTAATAATAATTTAGAAAATTACTTTTAATGGTAATTCATTTAAAAAGTACTCAAATGGGACATGAAATCCAATGGAAAGGTGAAAGGAGTTCATGAACAGGTTTTGTTAAAAACCTGAGTTTTTAACAAAGTTAAAAAAGGAATTCTTAAGCGAATATTATAGCTTAAATAAATGTTATTTAATTATTTGAATTAAGTAAAAAGGAATTTAGATAAAAGGGTTAAGATAAACCAGGATTTATATAAAAGAGGTTTGAGGGGTTATATCGTTAACTCTAAATTAACATTACTTAAAATGTGACTAAGTAAAAATGGGAAATTGAAATAAGAGTTGCAAAGCGGGAAAAGGTTGAATGATTTGGAAAGGGAATGGTAAGAGTGAACTTGGGTAAAGAAGTGGATCATAGGATTTGATAAACAAATCCAAATTATGAAATGAAATTGTTTAAAAAGGGGTAAGGATTATAAAGTGGAGTTTTATAAGGAATTACTTAATTATTAAATTATGTAATAATCTTATATTCAAGAAAAAGATTTTCAAAGAGTAATAAGGTTTATAAAACCGTATTTTGAATAAATTAGTTAAATGGTATTTGTATCGATATTTAAATGGAGTAATGGTTTTTGAATTACAACTCGTATTTAACTTAAGATATGAACGTGGTTGATCACTGTAACAACCCGTAAAATCTGGGCCAATTTAAATTTTTTATTTTGGCAATTTTAGCAAATTTCGAATATTTAAAATGAATTATTTTAAATAAAAACGACGAAAAATTTAGTTTGAATATATTTAGAACGTATATATTTATATAGATCGTCGTTAGAAAATAAATATTTATTTATAATTATAAAAGGAATTGAAAATGGCGCGGTAGTTCAATAATTCGATTTCAAACTTCAATTGAATGTACCGTGTTCAAAATAAACCGGATTTTAGTGAAACCAAAAATATTTGAATCTAATTGATAATATCTTCCCAACGAATCCGACAAATTGAAATTTCATAGCGGGAATCAAAAGATATGTCCAGTTGAAATTTCAGGATAGTCGCTATGGAATTTCGGCCCCTGAAAATAGCCATTTTGCAAACGACCTCGGATTTCGACGAAACCACTTTTGTTGGATCCGGGATGTAAAGTTATTGCTAGGTTTCAAATTTCATAATTTTTCGAATCAATATGTGAGCGTGGCGAAGGAAAACGCGTTTGACCAGTTTCAGTTGATTTTAATCGACTGGAAAATGGCCATTTTTCAAACGGTCTCGGAATTCGATGAAATTAGTTTTGTTAGGACCGTATCGTCAATACGAAGATAGAAAATATTTTTCTGAAATTCTTCTAGTTAGTATGTGACCCCGGTAAATTGAAATGCGCGTTCAAATTCAATATATAGAGTTATATTTTGATTTTGACGGAAACTGATCGAAACAATCGAATCAGCTTACGATACATATCCCATTGGGTTCGGAATGAGGGTAATTAGCTAGGAACGACAGGCGGCGGGTCTCGTTTCGAGGTCAAAATAAAAAGGTACCTTTTAGAAGAAGGAAATAATTAAATAAATATAAAATAATATATATATATATATATATATACACTTTTATCAGTTAAAAATTAGTGAAACCCCTCCTTTCCCATTTTCGTGTTCAACCCCTATTCTTTCAGCCGCCCGTTCCACGATCAATAGCCGATATTTCTCAAAACCTTTTCCTCAAAAATTCGCGAAATTTAGGGATTGAAATCAGAACGTATAAGAGCAACCTTCTTCATCTTCACAAGATTTACCTACCTGCTGTGTATGATCGACAATGGAGAAGAAATCTGCTTGAATTTTGGGCACAAACCATCGGCGGTTCGTGGGGTTTTCCGTGGGCCAGGGGAGTTTGAACGCTGAGCCATCGACGGCACTGGTGGGGGACGCGAAGGGTCGTCTGGTGGTGGTCTCTGATCAGCTCCAGGTCGACAACAGGAAGCGCAAGGCGGAACCCTAACTATCGCGCTTGGGTTTTAGTGGTTCGGCGGGTTGCTGTGTTAACAGTGAAGAAGGTAATGGATTCTTTCTCTTTATTTATTTTTAAACGTTATATATTTTAGCTAATTATTTATTAATTATACTAGAAAATGTTAATTATATTTATATTATTTAAAAATCAGTTTTAAAATATGAAAATACCATTGTCTTAAGAATAAGAATAGCAATATAAAAGTGAAGTTTTTTTTTATATAAAAGCATTGTTTAAATATGATTTTTAATAAGTAAAATTAGCATTGATTTTGAAAATAAAATTAACGATTTTTTTTAAATAGAAATAGCAATATAAAAATATAATTTTTATATATGAAGTAGTAATAAAAATACGATTTTTATATTGAAAGCGAAGGAAAAAAATATGATTCTCATATAAGAAATACCGAGTTAAAAATATGACTTTTATATATACGAAGTGAAGATAAAAATTCGATCTTTTTATATATGGAGAGAACATAAAAATATGATTTTCATGTATGGAAAGAAATTATTAAAATATGATTTTTATATACATCGCTTAAAATAAAAATGTAATTTTTGTATGAACATTACAAGAATATAAATGTGATTTTTAACGTGAAACCGCATGTAACAGATCTCGTTGGAAGCACGACATAGATTTCCACATTAGAAGTGTCGTGGAGTTGGATTAGCTTAGGTGAGAATTTCTCACCTTTCAATTTCTTTTTCTAGTTATATATATATACTAGGATGCAGACGGTGTTTAGTAGCACCCGACACAATCGTCCACAGACCATGGACTTGTTTGTTTGATTGCAAAAAAAGTAGTTAGATTATTTGGTTTGAATTGAATTGTGTGGTGAAATGAATGGATTTGATTGATTTGTGAATGGCGTGGGCCTTCACTAGACTGGGGATGAGGCTAGGCCTCGTCCCGTTTCTAGTATCGTGTCGTTATGCCGCCGAAATTTTCTAAAATGAGTTAGAAAAATAAAAATATCATTTCTATTTTGTAAATGAACTAAATAAAAATCCATGTGTTAAAATAAAATATTTTATCGTTAAAAATATATTTTTTAACGTGAAAGTGAATAAATAAATTTTTATAAACAAATCGGCCGATTTGTTTATATACACTGATTTGAATGATATTGATTGGGCCGATAAATTTTACACATCGCCCAACTGCACAAATAAAATATGTGTTTGATTGTTTGAAACCTCACACGGGTGTTGGGATGAAATTTGAAGTTCACTCATCCTGATTGATTAAATATGTCGATCGATTGATTGACAGGCTGTTATAAGCGTTAGATATCTATATTTGATGCTTATACAGTGTAGTGCACTTTGGTTGATGGTTGATTATTTTTCAATGCTATTATATACGTGTGATGTATGAAAATCCATATAATTAACATTATATGGTGATTGATTGGGCCTCATTTCAATTTAGAAAACAAAGAATAATATAAAATAAAGGTTCATGTGTTGACTGTACTCATTCGTTGAGATAAGTCATGTGTTGAACGAAATATTTTAGTAATAAAATTTACATCTTTATTAATATAAAATTTACATCTTTATTAATATAAAATAAAGGTTCATGTGTTGACTGTACTCATCCGTTGAGATTAGTCATGTGTTGAACGAAATATTTTGATAATAACAAATATTTTGATAATAGGAAATATTTGAAATAGAATATTTGAAAATAGAAATATATAAAGCCGTGTTGATTAGATTGACGCCATTTTGACGTGAACGATAGTTATATCGATTTTATTCATTTTGAAATGAATTGAATTGAAAACGATTTCGAAATGAATTGAATAGAAAACGAATTTGATTTCAATTGCATATATAACGAATTAAATTGAATAGAAAAAGAATTCAATTTAAATTGAATAGAAAACGAATTGAATTTAAATTGAATAGAAAACGAAATGAATTCGAATTAAATAGAAAACGAAATGAATTCGAATCGAATTCAAATCGATCTGAATTGAAATCAAATAGAAATGAAAGTAAAAATGATTTATAACAGAAAATTCCATTTTGATTTGAATTTGAAATAAAGGTTGAAATTATTTTTGAAACGAATTCAAAACGATTTATAAAATTCGTTTTAAATAGAAATCGACGAAATTATATTATATATATATATATATATATATATATATATATATAATGGCCTGAATAGAATGCGCTGCACCGCGGCAGTTCGCGAATTTCGACCATTTATTTCAAACGGACATTACGGGAGATCCGACCGTCGGATCCTCCTAAAACCGGAACCGTTGGGTTTGTATCGAAAAGAGCTTTCTAAAAAATACTAAAAATTCAAAATCTAACGGTTGGATTTGGAGATACGTCCAAATCAACTTTGAAAAAGGTCGCTATAAGTGCAGTTCGATGGCCATTGTTGGAAATCGACTGTACGGGCCTTGATAAAATTATTAAAAATAGTAATAATTTGTGTAAAATCATAAGAAATGATTTGGGAAAAATTGGGGTGAAAAACTCCATATCTGAAAGGATAAAAATAGATTTTTATCGAAATGAACTAGTTTTGAACTAAATTTAAAACCCGATTATTTTTAAATAAATAAATTAGATTTAAAAAGGGGTTTTAAATAATCGGAATTTCTAATATATTTGATTGGATTTGAAATGGGTTTATCATGAACGGTGTTTTAAATAACACTAGTTCTTTAAACCGATAATAAATAGAATGTGATTTGGGTTTGTCGTGAACTGTGTTATAAATAACACCTAGTTCTGTAACCCAGTAAAAGGAGTTTTAAATAAATCTGCAATTAAATTGAAATGTGAATTGATAATCTAAATTGTCAAATTTAGAAATTGAGCGAAAATGGATTATTACCAGTTTTGCTCCAAAGCGATAGTTAAATCTTTAATTAAATTTGAACGTGAAATGGTAATTAAATTTACCGATAACACCGTGGTGTTAGTTATGGGGTAATAACAGTTTTGCTCCATGGGATAAATATTTTGGGATTGGGAAATAAAATAAATAATTACTTCGGTGTGGTTCGCTAATCCCGACTAGTTTGGAAAACCATAATATGGTTTGAAATGATATCCAAAGGAAGATTAAAGAATAAATTTAAAAGAATTTATCTTTGATAAAATTAATGGGAACCTTTCCCTAGGAGTGTGAATATCTGAATTGGAATAAGGCGTATGTTGTGTTTGTATAACAATTGTTTATTATATACGTGGGTTACTCAAAAAGGCCGGGTCTATACCCATTCTGAATAACCGATTCGACGATAAGTCGAAGAGATTGAAGACGGTGCAAGACCGACGATCTTCACATCGAATGGATGGGTGCTACTGACGCTCACGATGGGAGTAGCTACCTTGAAGGGGGCTAAAGTGGTAGCCGTCCGGACGTGCTTGGAGGTCGACGGATATGCGAGGAAAGTGCCTCCTGTTTCGTTCAGAACCAGAACGGACTTGTAAATGGATGGTGTGTCTGACATTGTATTCCTTTATATTGTATTCGTTGATCTCTGCTAAATATATATCTGTTTGGCGGCGGAGAATTTATTCTCTTGCTTAACGCCCTTCTCTGAGACATACGAGCTTAGAGGTTATATATTGGCAGAAATCAGCGGTACGATATGGATTGATAGTGTGGCATGCTGAGATGCAGTGATCCAGACTTTTGTTGAAAAGCAAAGTTTGGTGGATGATGATCAAAGCGCAGCTTTAATATAGCACGGCTTTGTGTATAGCGTTGATTCGCGAGCCTCACACCCCGGTATGGTGGTAAACTGATGGTTTGATCAGTATGCTTTTTTTTCGTGGATGGGCACCTTCGTGGTGTCGTGGATTCGGTCGACCGAGAGTGAGCTTAGTGCTCAGAGGGATAGGGTAAGCGGTGTTTTCTCTCGCCGGGACGTAAGCCGCAGTGATACTCGATTTCCCGAAAGTGCGGATGTGCATTACGGTGTTTTCTCTAGCCGAGACGTAAGCCGTTGAGATGGCACTACGCGATCGATCTTTCGAATCAGGAGCCACCATGATGGAGATCCAATTTCCAAATATGACATTTTGTGGTTTTGATTGTAGAGCCTAGTATTGGCGACATGATATATGGTTCCCATGCCGTCTATGATTGATATATTTATATTTGAAGTTGTTTTCTTCACTTATAGTAATAATATAAGATGAAATTTCGCGTATCAAGCATATTTGGCTATTATAAGGGAAAACCCTATCCTCCGGCTTGCGTTGCATTGTGTGATGGGACCTGGGTCTTATAATAGCTTCATTGTTCTTTATTTAGCATTGCGCTGTTTGTTTTCTGCACTGATATTCTTGGGAGGAAACCCGTTCCGTGTTATACGACGTGGTCCCTTGATTTACCTAACTTTAAAAACAAAGATTAATAACTGTTTTAGTTCTCACACCAGTCACATGACTGACCTGGAGTTTATTGTTTTAACCTAAACTCTGGGTGCCCCTATTTTCCACACGGGCAGCTAGTAGTTTTGGTTTTGCAGATTTATATTCACAGGATCCTGATTTACAGCTGGAACGATGCTCGGAAAGCTCTGTATCCGTGTATTACTTTCAGTTGTGCTTTGTATTGTTTTTCCGCTGCGATGTATTTAAATGTAATTTAAATTTCTGATATTTTCTGTGTAATATTAATTCATACTCTGTATATTCTTGTATTCTGATGGAATTGTTGTAATATACAATGAAATGTTCTTCTGTTTGTGTTCTATTTTGTCGTGTTCTCAAACAATCAGGTGTTTCGAAAGGTCTAGATCAGTTTAGCGACTGATTCGGATCGAGCGAAATTCCTTGTTGTCACAGTTGGTATCAGAGCTCTGGTTTACAGAGCTAGAGAACGTGACACATTAGAACCAAACGAAAGAATTCATCAGATATTGGATTAGTAATATCCAATGAGAATGACTCGTTAGAGATAGGATCAGTAGTATCCTAGAATGAGTGTGAAGAGTATATTTTTAAAATGAAAACCATTTTTGTTTGGAAATTTAAATCATATCATACGTGTTTGACTATTTATTTTAAATCGATTTGGACAATCCAATATATAAAGATTTTGCATATACGCCTTGCAAGCGTGTATTCGAGGTTTTAATATACTGGATAGATATAGAATCATACTCTAGTTGCCCGGGAATAATTCTGGTGATGGGGCCCCATCGCCAGTACTTGTTTTCGAGTTTCGAAAGTGAGATTTCTATATATTTCCAATCGATTGGCGTGAGAACAAAACTTAACTGAAATTTACTGTTTGTGACTTGACACTGAAATCTGATTTTTGAGTATATAAAAATCGTATATATTTGAAAATCTAATCAACAAATTGATTGATGGCTGTGATGTTTGTTTATTGATTCAACTAATAAAAATACTGGAATGATAAATGAAGTATAATCAAGATGATTGTTAAGTGAAAAAAAATGCAAACTCTCTTGACAAAAATCCTAAAAATATTATATAGGATATGGACGACTATGGCTTATCTCATACTGAATTCTGGATGACCCCGAAACAAGCGAGGAGGGCTCACCAGAAAGCAGAAAAAGAACGTGAGTTGAACTTAGGAACGTACGTGGGTATTTATTGCCGCATATGCAGAAAAGAAGGACATTATGCCGTTCGGTGCCCCAAGCGAAAGAAAAGCAGGGAGAAAATGATGAGAATGGACATAGTGTCTTTCAAATGCAAAGAGACGGGGCATTTCGTACATAAGTGTCCGAAGAAAAAGAAGAAACCCACAAATTTAGGAAAGCAAAAGAAGTGCTTTTAATGCAAAGAAGTAGGGCATCTAGCCCGAGATTGCCCGTTAAAGAAGGGTGGTAGGAAATCCAAGGGAAAGGAGCTATCAACTTTGGAAATCATGCAAGAAGAAGGCACGACTTCCTAGAAAGCTGGGTTTTAATGCAATGAACTAGCGTTTTGGATATATGTATGTATGTATGATGCTTGTATGAACGTAATTATGCTTTTTGTTTTAAAATGTGTTGGTATTGTATAATATAACTAAGGTAAGAAAATGTTGAACCAAGTTGAATTCAGCACCAAACATCAAACTGTATTGAAAATTTATCGCATTTGCTTGCATATACATGTACTTACATTGAACAGGTCGTAGCAAGGAGGCTAGAGCAGAAGAATAAAGTTTGTTTGCCCGGCAAATAGGTACACGTTTATCATAATTTACTGTTTTGTTTGGGTGATGATGATTTTATGAGCCGCTTGGCTTTTTCTTTTTCTTTTTGAGATCAGAAGGCCTGTATGGCAATTTCGGGATTATCCCGTGGCTCCCGGTGCAAAGGAGGTTATGGCGAAATTTTTCGAAAATTTAGGGTGTTAGCCAAATTTTTGAAAAATTTGAAAAGTTCTTAGAAACTGAAAAGTTGAAGAACTTAAGCCGTAATGAAAACAATGAAAGTTGAGTTGGTTTTTAAAACAACTTTCGGCTTCGTTCCTTTTCGGGGACGAAAAGCTTTAAGTGGGGGAGATTGTAACAACCCGTAAAATCTGGGCCAATTTAAAAATTTTATTTTGGCAATTTTAGCAAATTTCGAATATTTAAAATGAATTATTTTAAATAAAAACGACGAAAAATTTAGTTTGAATATATTTAGAACGTATATATTTATATAGATCGTCGTTAGAAAATAAATATTTATTTATAATTATAAAAGGAATTGAAAATGGCGCGGTAGTTCGATTATTCGATTTCAAACTTCAATTGAATGTACTGGGTTCAAAATAAACCGGATTTTAGTGAAACCCAAAATATTTGAATCTAATTGATAATATCTTCCAAACGAATCCGACAAATTGAAATTTCATAGCGGGAATCAAAAGATATGTCCAGTTGAAATTTCAGGATAGTCGCTATGGAATTTCGGCCCCTGAAAATAGCCATTTTGCAAACGACCTCGGATTTCGGCGAAACCACTTTTTTTGGATCCGGGGTGTAAAGTTATTGCTAGGTTTCAAATTTCATAATTTTCGAATCAATATGTGAGCGTGGCGAAGGAAAACGCGTTTGACCAGTTTCAGTTGATTTTAATCGACTGGAAAATGGCCATTTTTCAAACGGTCTCGGAATTCGATGAAATTAGTTTTGTTAGGATCGTATCGTCAATACGAAGCTAGAAAATATTTTTCTGAAATTTTTCTAGTTAGTATGTGACCCCGGTAAAGTGAAATGCGCGTTCAAATTCAATATATAGAGTTATATTTTGATTTTGATGGAAACTGATCGAAACAATCGAATCAGCTTACGATACATATCCCATTGGGTTCGGAATGTGGGTAATTAGCTAGGAACGACAGGCGGCGGGTCTCGTTTCGAGGCCAAAATAAAAAGGTACCTTTTAGAAGAAGGAAATAATTAAATAAATATAAAATAACATATATATACACCTTTATCAGTTAAAAATTGGTGAAACCCCTCCTTTCCTATTTTCGTGGTCAACCCCTATTCTTTCAGCCGCCCGTTCCACGATCAATAGCAGATATTTCTCAAAACCTTTTCCTCAAAAATTCACGAAATTTAGGGATTGAAATCAGAACGTATAAGAGCAACCTTCTTCATCTTCACGAGATTTACCTACCTGCTGTGTATGATCGACAATGGAGAAGAAATCTGCTTGAATTTTGGGCACAAACCATCGGCGGTTCGTGGGGTTTTCCGTGGGCCAGGGGAGTTCGAACGCTGAGCCATCGACGGCACTGGTGGGGGACGCGAAGGGTCGTCTGGTGGTGGTTTCTGATCAGCTCCAGGTCGACGGCAGGAAGCGCAAGGCGGAACCCTAACTATCGCGCTTGGGTTTTAGTGGTTCGGCGGGTTGCTGTGTTAACAGTGAAGAAGGTAATGGATTCTTTCTCTTTATTTATTTTTAAACGTTATATATTTTAGTTAATTATTTATTAATCATACTAGAAAATGTTAATTATATTTATATTGTTTAAAAATCAGTTTTAAAATATGAAAATACCATTGTCTTAAGAATAAGAATAGCAATATAAAAGTGAAGTTTTTTTTTATATAAAAGCATTGTTTAAATATGATTTTTAATAAGTAACATTAGCATTGATTTTGAAAATAAAATTAACGATTTTTTTTAAATAGAAATAGCAATATAAAAATATAATTTTTATATATGAAGTAGTAATAAAAATACGATTTTTATATTGAAAGCGAAGGAAAAAAATATGATCCTCATATAAGAAATACCGAGTTAAAAATATGACTTTTATATATACGAAGTGAAGATAAAATTCGATCTTTTTATATATGGAGAGAACATAAAAATAAGATTTTTATGTATGGAAAGCAATTATAAAAATATGATTTTTATATACATCGCTTAAAATAAAAATGTGATTTTTGTATGAACATTACAAGAATATAAATGTGATTTTTAACGTGAAACCGCATGTAACAGATCTCGTTAGAAGCACGACAAAGATTTCCACATTAGAAATGTCGTGGAGTTGGATTAGCTTAGGTGAGAATTTCTCACCTTTCAATTTCTTTTTCTAGTTATATATATATACTAGGATGCAGACGGTGTTTAGTAGCACCCGACACAATCGTCCACAGACCATGGAGTTGTTTGTTTGATTGCAAAAAAAGTAGTTAGATTATTTGGTTTGAATTGAATTGTGTGGTGAAATGAATGGATTTGATTGATTTGTGAATGGCGTGGGCCTTCACTAGACCGGGGATGAGGCTAGGCCTCGTCCCGTTTCTAGTATCGTGTCGTTATGCCGCCGAAATTTTCTAGAATGAGTTAGAAAAATAAAAATATCATTTCTATTTTGTAAATGAACCGAATAAAAATCCATGTGTTAAAATAAAATATTTTATCGTTAAAAATATAATTTTTAACGTGAAAGTGAATAAATAAATTTTTATAAACAAATCGGCCGATTTGTTTATATACACTGATTTGACTGATATTGATTGGGCCGATAAATTTTACACATCGCCCAACCGCACAAATAAAATATGTGTTTGATTGTTTGAAACCCCACACGGGTGTTGGGATGAAATTTGAAGTTCACTCATCCTGATTGATTAAATATGTCGATCGATTGATTGACAGGCTGTTATAAGCGTTAGATATCTATATTTGATGCTTATACAGTGTAGTGCACTTTGGTTGATGGTTGATTATTTTTCAATGCTATTATATACGTGTGATGTATGAAAATCCATATAATTAACATTATATGGTGATTGATTGGGCCTCATTTCAATTGAGAAAATAAAGAATAATATAAAATAAAGGTTCATGTGTTGACTGTACTCATCCGTTGAGATTAGTCATGTGTTGAACGAACAATTTTAGTAATAAAATTTACATCTTTATTAATATAAAATTTACATCTTTATTAATATAAAATAAAGGTTCATGTGTTGACTGTACTCATCCGTTGAGATTAGTCATGTGTTGAACGAAATATTTTGATAATAACAAATATTTTGATAATAGGAAATATTTGAAATAGAATATTTGAAAATAGAAATATATGAAGCCGTGTTGATTAGATTGACGCCATTTTGACGTGAACGATAGTTATATCGATTTTATTCATTTTGAAATGAATTGAATTGAAAACGATTTCGAAATGAATTGAATAGAAAACGAATTTGATTTCAATTGCATATATAACGAATTAAATTGAATAGAAAAAGAATTCAATTTAAATTGAATAGAAAACGAATTGAATTTAATTTGAATAGAAAACGAAATGAATTCGAATTAAATAGAAAACGAAATGAATTCGAATCGAATTAAAATCGATTTGAATTGAAATCAAATAGAAATGAAAGTAAAAATGATTTATAACAGAAAATTCAATTTTGATTTGAATTTGAAATAAAGGTTGAAATTATTTTTGAAACGAATTCAAAATGATTTATAAAATTCGTTTTAAATAGAAATCGACGAAATATATATTATATATATAATATAATGGCCTGAATAGAATGCGCTGCGCCGCGGCAGTTCGCGAATTTCGACCATTTATTTTAAACGGACATTACGGGAGATCCGACCGTCGGATCCTCCTAAAACCGGAACCGCTGGGTTCGTATCGAAAAGAGCTTTCTAACGAATACTAGAAATTCAAAATCTAACGGTTGGATTTGGAGATACGTCCAAATAAAATTTGAAAAAGGTCGCTATAAGTGCAGTTCGATGGCCATTGTTGGAAATCGACTGTACGGGCCTTGATAAAATTATTAAAAATAGTAATAATTTGTGTAAAATCATAAGAAATGATTTGGGAAAAATTGGGGTGAAAAACTCCATATTTGAAAGGATAAAAATAGATTTTTATCGAAATGAACTAGTTTTGAACTAAATTTAAAACCCAATTATTTTTAAATAAATAAATTAGATTTAAAAAGGGGTTTTAAATAATCGGAATTTCTAATATATTTGATTGGATTTGAAATGGGTTTATCGTGAACGGTGTTTTAAATAACACTAGTTCTTTAACCCGATAATAAATAGAATGTGATTTGGGTTTGTCGTGAACTGTGTTATAAATAACACCTAGTTCTGAAACCCAGTAAAAGGAGTTTTAAATAAATCTGCAATTAAATTGAAATGTGAATTGATAATCTAAATTATCAAATTTAAAAATTGAGCGAGAATGGAGTATTACCAGTTCTGCTCCAAAGCTATAGTTAAATCTTTAATTAGATTTGAACGTGAAATGGTAATTAAATTTACCGATAACACCGTGGTGTTAGTTATGGGGTAATAACAGTTTTGCTCCATGGGATAAATAGGTTGGGATTGGGAAATAAAATAAATAATTACTTCGGTGTGGTTCGCTAATCCCGACTAGTTTGGAAAACCATAATATGGTTTGAAATGATATCCAAAGGAAGATTAAAGAATAAATTTAAAAGAATTTATCTTTGATAAAATTAATGGGAACCTTTCCCTAGGAGTGTTAATATCTGAATTGGAATGAGGCGTATGTTGTGTTCGTATAACAATTGTTTATTATATACGTGGGTTACTCAGAAAGGCCGGGTCTATACCCATTCTGAATAACCGATTCGACGATAAGTCGAAGAGATTGAAGACGGTGCAAGACCGACGATCTTCACATCGAATGGATGGGTGCTACTGACGCTCACGATGGGAGTAGCTACCTTGAAGGGGGCTAAAGTGGTAGCCGTCCGGACGTGCTTGGAGGTCGACGGATATGCGAGGAAAGTGCCTCCGGTTTCGTTCAGACCCAAAACGGACTTGTAAATGGATGGTGTGTCTGACATTGTATTCCTTTATATTGTATTCGTTGATCTCTGCTAAATATATATCTGTTTGGCGGCGGAGAATTTATTCTCTTGCTTAACGCCCTTTTCTGAGACATACGAGCTTAGAGGTTATATATTGGCAGAAATCAGCGGTACGATATGGATTGATAGTGTGGCATGCTGAGATGCAGTGATCCAGACTTTTGTTGAAAAGCAAAGTTTGGTGGATGATGATCAAAGCGCAGCTTTAATATAGCACGACTTTGTGTATAGCGTTGATTCGCGAGCCTCACACCCCGGTATGGTGGTAAACTGATGGTTTGATCAGTATGCTTTTTTTCGTGGATGGGCACCTTCGTGGTGTCGTGGTTTCGGTCGACCGAGAGTGAGCTTAGTGCTCAGAGGGATAGGGTAAGCGGTGTTTTCTCTCGCCGGGACGTAAGCCGCAGTGATACTCGATTTCCCGAAAGTGCGGATGTGCATTACGGTGTTTTCTCTAGCCGAGACGTAAGCCGTTGAGATGGCACTACGCAATCGATCTTTCGAATCAGGAGCCACCATGATGGAGATCCAATTTCCAAATATGACATTTTGCGGTTTTGATTGTAGAGCCTAGTATTGGCGACATGATATATGGTACCCATGCCGTCTATGATTGATATATTTATATTTGAAGTTGTTTTCTTCACTTATAGTAATAATATAAGATGAAATTTCGCGTATCAAGCATATTTGCCTATTATAAGGGAAAACCCTATCCTCCGGCTTGCGTTGCATTGTGTGATGGGACCTGGGTCTTATAATAGCTTCATTGTTCTTTATTTAGCATTGCGCTGTTTGTTTTCTGCACTGGTATTCTTGGGAGGAAACCCGTTCCGTGTTATACGACGTGGTCCCTTGATTTACCCAACTTTAAAAACAAAGATTAATAACTTTTTTAGTTCTCACACCAGTCACATGACTGACCTGGAGTTTATTGTTTTAACCTAAACTCTAGGTGCCCCTATTTTCCACACGGGCAGCTAGTAGTTTTGGTTTTGCAAATTTATATTCATAGGATCCTGATTTACAGCTGGAACGATGCTCGGAAAGCTCTGTATCCGTGTATTACTTTCAGTTGTGCTTTGTATTGTTTTTCCGCTGCGATGTATTTAAATGTAATTTAAATCTCTGATATTTTCTGTGTAATATTAATTCATACTCTGTATATTCTTGTATTCTGATGGAATTGTTGTAATATACAATGAAATGTTCTTCTGTTTGTGTTCTATTTTGTCGTGTTCTCAAACAATCAGGTGTTTCGAAAGGTCTAGATCAGTTTAGCGACTGATTCGGATCGAGCGAAATTCCTTGTTGTCACAATCACGGTCTGAGAGGTAATTAAAATACCCCAACTGGAATGACTTCAGGATTATCCGAGGGTGGTATTAGTTGTAATGGTAAAAGAGGTTAGTAAATTTTTGTTATTTCATTAGAGAAATAATAAAGCAACATTTTGATGAAGATTTGAAAAGAAATATATATAATGAGAATCCAAAGGAAAGAGAAAAAAGATTGGATTGCGTCAAATTATAACGATATTTTCAAGTTAGAAAGAAAAAGTAAAGTTGAGTTTATTCTATCAGAATAAGCAATTGTTTCAAGTAATGAAATAGATGATATTTCGTAACATCATTTTACGTGTAATAAGTTAAAATGATTTCCCAGTATTATAATAACGTGGCTAATGTTTGAAAGTGAGAATAGACAGCTGATATGATATAGGATTTCCTAAGCATAAAAATAAATTTGTTTAAAGAAAAATCTTATGAAATGAAACTATATTTATAATATCGAAAGATTTAAGAGTTTTGAATTTACATTTGTTTAGTTAAAAGGCCAATTGATGCTGAATATTGAACCAATGAACTCACTGGATTGTCATGATTGAATCACTGATTATTTTGATAGTTAAATCACCGACTATCAAATCTGTCCAATACGATTGTTGGTATGGAAAGACCAGAGTCAAAATTATATTCGAAAACCATTCCCATCAACAAATACGTGAAGATATCAGAAGATGACCGAGATGGAGCTTTGAAGACCGTAGGTTTTCATAAACGGAAGAACCGCTACTAATCTCTGGATTGCAACCAGAGATAAACTGTGGTTCTATTGTGGTTGGAATCTATGGATTGCAAGGACTTCTCACTACTGATCCATGGGGTGATTCCTATATTAGATGCAGTAGGAGAGTACCTTCGGTTCATCCTGTTCCTGGATGACTTTTATGGACGAATGTCTGACAGAGTATTTCCAAAGGGATCACATTCGTTGATATTTTCAAACTTACCAAGTTGATGGCGGAGAGCATATTCTCTTAGCTTATCAACTAAAGTATTTTTGCGAACGTCAATTAGTGATATCTGGTGGATCTGACGATGTGACATTCAAAGTGAATGTTGACCAGAAGTTCTAAAAGTTAATTTAAACCTCAAGCTTCATCAACTAGGAAATGACAAAAAATCGGGCAGGCAGCATGGCTATATGTGTCGCTCCCATTAGGGTGTATAATCACCTATCTAAAGAAATTCCTTTTGCATCTTTAATCTATTCCGATGCTGTTCTTTTCGGAAAACGGTGGCTTGAGTCCAACCGTTGGTGATATACATTCGATACACTCAAGTGAAATGAGTGGTCGGTCATGTGTGGGCCGGGTTACAAGACGTTATTGTTGAACCCAGTGTATTCACCTCTAGAGATACACTATCGGTAGGTGGTCCCATACCTTGTCATAGTCGGAATCCAATCTCCAATAAGCACCCACGGTTTTGATTGTATACTATATATGTGGAATGTGAGATGCAAACGTTCCACTAGATTCTATTTACTTGTGTTTAGACATTATTATAATATTAGAACAAGATATTGATTTCAAAACTATTTTGGGTTATCGTAAGGAAAAAAACGTCTGTATTTATGTGTGGATTTCGTCTTAGATCATCCTTTTCTTTTGAAAAGATTTTTACTTTAAAATCAAGTTGTGTGATACCTTAATACTGTGCGAGTTTTTCTCTCACTCTGGTTCACCAGACTGACCCGGGTTTTGTAAATGCACGGGTTAGACCGGGTGTACAGGTTCAGGTTATTAGGTACCGCGAAGTCCAGAGATGAGCTAGAGATGTTTAGACGTATTGTATCTAGTATTTATTCCACTGTGTGATTGTATATGAGGACAGATTATTATAATTGTCCAAAGATGTTGATGTACTCTTATATTGTAAGTATTTTTAAAAGCTCTCAACAAAGATTTATTTCTATATAATATTTTTTTCTGCTGCGATGTGAGATTCTGTGTTGTATTGGTTCTTCTTCTTCTATTCTAATATTTCTTCCTTTCTTATCTCGCCATCTAAGTTCTTTCTAATAACGTTCCAGTGTTTGGAAGGTCGGCATGAGTTACGGTGAGGGTATTTATGTCGATTTCCAGGGCCAAAAATCCTTGGGTCGTTACGTACAATTTCTAAGATCCTTAGTGCTTGGAATTACTATAACAAAAAATTGAAGCACAAATAAAAGGGATTACAATTTGGACAGTTTATAATGTCATCTTCATATTAAAGAGGACTCTCGTAAATGAGAACTAGATGATAACCCCAAACAGAATCTCATTCTAAGGCAAATAATGTTTATATAACTACAAAGTCGAAGCCTAAGATACGATGAAAAATCATCCCAAGAACAATTAAAAGAAAGGTGTTTATTATTTCTATAATAAGCCTGATCGCTATGCCATAGACTTCCATCTGTGGAAGAAACAACAAAAAATGAATGTGGTCAAAAACTCTCTTGTAGATGTAGTGTCAAAGGCAAACTCCATTGGTGGGATAGATAATGATTGGTGGTTTGTTGCTAGAGCAACAATTCACATATGGAAAGACCATAGTCTATTTAAGATTTACAAAGAATAAGTTAGTGTTGTCAAAGAACGAAAAATTCATTAGACAAGGAAACTCTTGTAATGGCATTATTAAGTTGAATCTATAAAAGAAATCCTTTATTTATATAGTTGATTCTTTTGGTTTATAGCATGATAGATCAGTGTATGTTAATTCTAATTCCTTTAAAAAATATGCATAAATTAGGATTAATTTCTAATTGTGAGTTCAATTCAATATCTAAGTACGAAATATGTGCTCAAGCAAAAATACATCAAAATCTTTTAAATCTGTTAAAAGGAAAATTTGTATACTTGATCTGATATATACTGATGTGGGTGACTCAAAAAGTCATATCACCTACATAACTAATATTATATCACATTTATTGGTGATTATACTAGCTATGCTTATGGTGATTATACTAGCTATGCTTGTGTTATCTAATGAAAATTAAAGATAAGGCTTTTGATAAACTTAAAATTTACAAAACTAAAGTCGAAACACGATTAGGAATTAAAAATGTTTAGTCAGATTGTCCTGCTAAATATTTCTAAAATGAATTCACTTTGTTTTGTTTATGGTTTAGTTCACCAATGCACAGCCCCTTATACACCACAACAAAATGGTAATGTTGAATGAAAAATAGAATTTTAGCATAAACGGTTACTGCCATGCTTATAAACTCCCATTTATCTTATAACTTATGGGAAAATTCTATGTTGTCTGCATTTTATATTTCAAATAGAGTATGAATTAAAAAGAATAATGTTTCTCCTTATGGATTATGACATAATAGGAAACTTATTCTTATAGGAGTCAAAGCTTTGGGTTTCTTAGAATATGTTAGAAAACCAGACCATAAACTATTGGTAATATGGCATTTCAAAGTTTTCATAGGTTATTCCCTTAATAGTATAACTTATACGTTCCTTATTCCTAACACTTTTTATGTTATAAAGTTAGTATATGTATAATTCTTGGAAAACAAACATTTGAGATTCTACTGGGATTACCTAGTCAAGAACCTAATACAATTAATGATATTATTGACAATGACAATGCTTATGCTCAAAACAACAAGGATATATATCGGTACTAGATAATAGAATTGAACAACAGAGAAGTAATAGAGCAAGAATAAAGAAGGAATATGGTCCTGACTACATAAAATACCTTACAGAAGGCAGTAAAGATGAAGTCCTTAACGTAAATAATGATCCTAAAACATATTTCGATATATGAGTTTCATAGATTCCATTTTTTGGAAAGAAGCTATCTATGATGAAATGAATTCCATATTGTCAAACCAAACTAGTTTTTAACTATTATACCTCCTAGTGCTAAACTTATGGGATGTAAATGTATGGTCAAGAAAAAGATGAATAAAAATGGGTTTATTGATAAGTTCGAAGCAATACGGTTTGCTGAGGGATATAGGCAAAGGAATGAAATAGATTGCTTTGATACATATTTCAATTACTCATGTTTCTTCTATTTGATATTTAATAGCACTTGCATCAATTTATAAATTTGTCAAACATCAAATGGTTGTGAATACTGCTATTCTAAATGGAGATTTAGAAAAAGAGATATATGTGGAACAACCTGAAGGTTTCATAAACTAGGCCAATAAAAGAAATTTTACAAATTAGTAAATCCTTGTTGCATAAAGCAAGCTCCCATGAAATATCATGAGAAGTTTGATAAAATGGCATTTTCATATATATTACTTGTTAATGAAGCTGGTAAATGTGTTTATAGAAATTAAGATTGCACTTACTAGGTTGCAATATGTCTATAGGTTGATGACATGCTAATATTTTGGTTCTAATATATCCTGTGTGATTGAAACTAATAAGTTTCCTTGATATGAAAGATCTAAGAGAGGCTTATGTAATTTTAGGAGTTAAATCATTAACAAAGAGGAGGATTTTCTCAATATCATTACATTTAGAAGTTCCTCAAGAAAGTATGGTCATAATAATGACAAACTTGCACCAACTAACATTGGACGTACAATTTCTCAACTGAGTTTTCCAATGTTATGGAGAGTCTTATGTGTACCATGCATTGCATTAGACCTGACATCACATATGATATAAGGGCCTTGTGTTGTTTTACAAGTTAATCAACGTTTCGAACATTGGAAATCTATGTGCAGAGTACTTGCTTATTTGAAAGGAAACATTGACTATGGTTTATCTTATAAAGGATATCATGTAATAGTAGGTATGATGATGCAAGCGGAAAAAATGTAGACTCTTAATCCAAATCCAAATTGACGAATGAATGGATTTTTACATTAGGAGGTGCTACTACGTCTTGGAGCTCCAAGATGCAGACTTGTATATCTGATTCAACAATGTTTCCAGAGTTGATTCCATTAGCAGATGCATGTAAGAAAGCATAATGACTTAGGAATTTATTAATAGAAATTTCATTATGAAAGAAGTCATCTCCAAAAATCTTTATTAATTTGACTATAAGGCTACAAAATCTCTCTATTAATACATACAATGGACAATCTACATATGCGAGTCTATGACAACAAATGATAAGATAATCACTCAAAAGTGGAGTATTATATGTTGACAACATAGAAATAAAGAAAAATTTGGTTGATCAAATTACTAGGAGTCTTCCAAAGGCAATGGTTTCTGTAAAGTTAAAGGAAATGGGACTAAGGTCTGTGAATGAAGGTTGATCATCCTTAATAAAACCTAATTTATGTTTTGAAGAGGGTAGACAAATTGAATGAGCGCCGACAAGTTAAGAGAATCATTATGGAACACTAAGTCGATGAACTCCCACAATATTTTGCGTTGGATTTTGTAAGAACAAAGGATGGATAATATATCTTCAATAAGTTAGATACCTAAAAGTTGTGCCATAGAAACTCCTTAATAGACTTACCTAAAAGTCTTTAATTAGCTACCCGAGTACACCACCATGTCCCTAGTCTGCTCATTTAAGAGCATCCAGAGTAGTAAGAAGCAATGTATAAAACCCCAAGTCAAACAAAGTCTGGTGTGGGTGATAAAAATCTCAATCACTAAATAGGGTAATAACATAGGCATAAAGAATCATACCTGACATGTCCCTACATCCAAAGATTTAGCACATACTATAGTGTACTATACTCCGAGGTCATCACATCACTAAGTGTAAACAAAAGTATGCATGAGAAGGTGAAAGCAAACATCCAGACACAGAATCCATCTTTATGTTCACACACTCAGTGTGTCAAATAGGCGATGCTTAGTACTAATGCCACCAACCCATCAAGGCACATATAGACTCTACATCAATGATCTATACTAAACTCCAACTACATACTACACCGACGAATTATAGTGTATATCCTTACCCAGTTCAGACATCGATAATCTGTAGGGCCCGGACAGATCGGTTTCTACATTGACAAACCCTAATAAATTGTTGTATCTTCCCTTGAATGGTTTATCCCACTCCTAAGCATCATTTATCCCTTTGCACACGTGCCTGCAGTGAAGTCCAAAATGGAATTCACCCTGATGGTTCTCATCTAGATCCTTGGTGGTAAATTCCCATTTAGACTTTCCTCGCATCTCGGACATATACTCGTCGTATTAGAATTCATCTTCAAAAGAACGCAATAAGAGTGCCACCCCATGCATGCTTCATCATACAGAGCCACTATCACATTGCCTCTCCCTGGGTCGACTCAACTCCATTTCGATCTAGTTGAACTGGATCTGTTCGACATTGTTGAACCGAATTTGGTCACCATATCTGGATCGACTTAGCTAATCTGGACTTGGCCAACCTAGATTCATATCAACTAAGTTGATCCGGTCTTGAGCACTTGATCGAGTCAAGGTTCTTTTCGACCATCGAAACGGGAGCTCTTCCCTCTACACCTCTTAGCCAATTTCCAAATTATTCCTAGCTGAACCAGGGCCATCTCCCTTAGTTGAACTGCAATTGCAAGTGCCATAACCTAGTATCTAGAACTCCAAATGACTTGGAAGCTTGGCCTAGAGCCTCTTAGGACCTTCCTTTTCATCCCTACAAAATTTCACGCCTATCCGACCACATGGACCCGGCTTGAATTGGTCGAACCTGAATCTACATCATCCCCTAAATGGTTCCCAGCATCTTATTTAGCCATTCAACTGGATTTGCAACAATCCTTGCATTCCTCAGCAATGTCCTAGCATAATAACACACTCAAACAACATTTAGATCGATCAAACAAGATTGAACACTAAATTAAGCATATATTCCACTTAGCCCCTTAGAATTTGGATTTCACAAATCGCGTCCAAACTAACCCATATATATATATATATATATATATATATGTGTGTGTGTATATATATATACATATATACACATTTATCAATGTATAATTTGTAATAAATAAGTATTTTTCATATTTTTAAGAGTGTCTTACACACTAATCTACCCTAATTAGTGAGTAAGAATACTATTTTCTCACCTCAATCGCCTGAAATGTCTTAGATTCAAGTTGGAGAATATACAGCTTGGATTCCAATGTATTTGTTCGCAAAACGGATTTTCTATTGAATTAAAAAACCGTCGCAAATATTGAAATAACCGCAAGTGCACAATGTACTATTGTAATACGTAGTGAGTGCGAGTCGATCCACAGGGAAAGAAGTGATTTAAATTTTATTCAATCGAATTAAACCAAACTTTGGATTGTTCTAATAAAAACTATGAAACTAGAAACTAAGTTGAGAGCTAAATATGAAATTAGAGAGTAATTTAGAGGTAAATCCACTCTCACCTTTATGTAAGTTGTCAAACATACAATGTATGATCTCAACAAGTGATATAAATGCAATATTTACACCACTTATGATTCTCATGAAAATGAAACTAAAGCAAAACTATTCTAAGTATGGTCTATGAACTATTGGCTAGAACTATAGACCATCAAATTTTGTTCATACTTTCATTTCAAAATCAATAATCACTTAGAAAATATTGATGTAACTTGTGTTTATATTGAATAAGCATAGATCATTTGCAAATGCAACATGACCTATCAAACCCAATTGTATAAACTTACATCCATATTCACTAACATTAAGAACATATTAAAGATCACAAATCATACACTTGTTGAACTTACACAAAGTTAGAGAGCATCATTACCCCTAAATCAAGGGATTAACCACTCATATGTGTTGTCATATCAACACATGTAAGTTTCAACATTAGAAAATTAAGCAAAATGAAAGAAAACTAAGTAGAACAAGAAGAAAACTAAACTAAGAACATAAAGTAAATCTAAGCTATGAACATAAAGTAAATGAACATGAATGTAAATAAATCTAAACTATGAACATGAAAGTAAAGCATAGAAATTAAAAGAGACATAAGATAGACATAAAAGAGATAGGCTTGGAAGCCATTTTTATTTATTTGATCACTTACACTTTCATATGCTAAAAAAGGAGATGCAAAATACATGAAACAAAGGGGTATATATACATGATCTAAAACCCTAAAACCCTAATCACTTTTCTTGGGAATTCCCCAAAATGGCCCTTCATGAAGCTTCTAATTGATCTTAGCCACTAATATGTCATGTAGAATGCATGAGGCCTTTTGTCCCATTCAATAATATGAAGCAAGTGGGCTAGTTGAAAGATGGGCCCTCCACTATCCATAAGATGTATTAATTCTTTGCCTTCTCTTGTGTATGTGCATGCTTTCCTTCATCTCTTCATGTGTATAGATCATTTTAGCTCCTAAATTCCTACGAGAGTAAATAACAAGGAACGAGTAAAAGATTTCACAAATTAAAACATGCACAAGTGACCCCCTTTTTTCCCAAAATAAGTGATGATTTTGAAAACATGGTTTGATCACATAAAATACCCAAGAATGTTCATTTATTAAACTAAACAAGAGTAAATATGTGAATAAAATGTGCATTTTTTGTGCACATCAAATACCCCCACACTTATCTTTTTATTCGTCCTCGAATAAAGTAAAGAAACTAAGATAAATCCACTTTCGTAGGGAGCACGATTGCATTGAGCGTATGCAACAAGCCGTTAAACCTCTGGGTGTCCCCAGTAGGACGAGTGTTGTCTCGTGAGGGTTTTCAGCGGATACTACCCACAAAATCCAAAAGTTAAATGCAAATTTTTTTTACAAAAATGCAAGATTAGAAAACATGTACAAGATGAATGCAAGATTATTTACAAATGGGTAATTTACTTTTAAATTTTACACGAAGGAGTTAACACAAGTTTGGGTCATCACTATGAAATTTAAGTCTGTTACTAATCAAAACTTCAAACAAAAGTCAGTTATCGCTACAAACTCCTCTAGCTTGGCCAGTTGTTTTGGTAAAAACATAGTGTAAATATGAAATGAATTTTGTAATCGATATCAACAATCATAATATGACATCTTTAATTACTTTTGGTTAGCAAGTTAGGTCAAATAAGTGAAGAGTGTGCTTGGATTTCAAGTGCTAACTCTCTCTTTATTACAAAATATTTACATTATTATTATTTACAAATACTTAGGTATACCACCCCTACACTGCACTACGACTTACGTGACGGCCAGTAATCCTAAGGTGTCCAACGCATAAAATGAGACCAAGATATACCGACGCTGACTTTGTCAACAAGGTGCCGGATAGAGCTTGGCGGGTTTGCACACCAACGCCAGATGTACCAGCAATGTTGGATACCCTTGGATTATTATTATATATATATATTCTTTTTTTTAAGAGAGAGAGTTTAGCGAGAATATCTTAGCACAACTTCACTTAAACGATCTAAAATGTTAACGTAAGTAATCTTAATTAACCATTCATTTAATCGGATTACAATTTAGAAAACATTTCATACTCATCACCTACGAATCTCCCTATAAACCAGTTACACCAAATTTGTTCATTTTTCAAACTTTTCTTTTGTTATCCATTAAGAGAAGTAAATTCCAAATATTTTAATCGTACGACCAAAACCGTATGCTAAATTCATCATGTCATATATTAAAAGTAAATAAAAATGCAAAACACTTTTGTGTTTTTTTTTACAAAGAAAAAGAAAAAGGGGAACTTTACAACTTGGACTATGAAAAATAAAATGAAAATGAGACTCCCCCCTCCCCCCACACTTAAATTTTGACTGTGTCCCCACAGTCAATGCATGACACAATGAGTGAACAGAAGAGAAATATTTACATATTTACAAAGGAGGGTTAACTTAACTTTCCTACTTGACGTAGCATGGCTCATGAAGAATCATGAGCTCCTCCTATCGATCAGTGGGTAATTCCAAGAATGGTTTTAGACGTTGACCGTTGACTTTGAATATGGCTCCATCCATCGGATTTTCTATTTCTATGGCACCATGTGGAAAAACAGTTCGAACAACATATGGTCCGGCCCATCTGGACTTTAACTTTCCAGGGAATAAATGAAGTCGTGAGTCATATAATAGAACTTTTTGGTGTGACAAAAACGTTTTTCTTAGGATTGAGTTGTCGTGAAAAACTTTCGTTCTTTCCTTGTAAATTTTCGCATTTTCATAAGCGTCATTCCTAAGTTCTTCTAATTCGTTGAGTTGCAATTTTCGGTTTTCGCCAGCTCGTTCAAGATCAAGGTTTAAGTTTTTTATTGCCCAAAGTGCTTTATGTTCAATTTCAACAGGTAAATGATAGGCTTTACCGTAGACTAATCGGAAAGGGGACATTCCAAGATTAGTTTTAAAAGCAGTACGGTAAGCCCAAAGCGCGTCGATCAATTTCTGTGACCAATCCTTTCAGTTTTTATTTACAGTTTTCTCCAGAATCTGTTTTATTTGACGATTCGACACTTCGACTTGACCACACGTTTGCGGATGATAAGGAGTGGACAACTTGTGGGTTATCGAGTATTTTTTCATTAAGGATTCAAAAGATCGATTATAGAAATGTGTTCCATTGTCGCTTATTATCGTGCGAGGTGTGCCGAACCTCAAAAAGATGTTTTCTTTTAGGAATTTCACGACAATTTTATGATCATTTGTTTTACATGGAACGGCTTCAACCCATTTCGAAACATAATCAATGGCAAGAAGAATGTACAGGTTTCCGAAAGAATTTGGGAATGGTCCCATAAAGTCAATACCCCAAACGTCGAAGATTTCGATCGTAAGGATGGGGTTCAAAGGCATCATATTTCATCGAGAAATCTTTCCTAGCATTTGGCAACGACTGAAAATTTTACAGAATTCGAACGCGTCCTTAAAGAGAGTGGGCCAATAAAAACCACATTGAAGCACCTTTTCGGCGGTTTTCCTAGGACCAAAATGTCCACCGCAGGCATGATCATGGCAGAATGAGAGAACACTCCTAATTTCGCTATCAGGAATGCATCGACGAATGATTTGGTCCGGACAATACTTAAACAAGTATGGGTCGTCCCAGTAGAAGTATTTCACTTGGGACAGAAATTTGTATTTATCTTGTTTGGACCAAAAAGCGGGAGTTTCCTTAGTGACTAGATAGTTCACTATGTCAGCGAACCAAGGGTCGATTGAAACAGAAAGTAGTTGTTCGTCAGGAAAGTTTTCGTTAATCGGCAAAGAAGATGGTGCGTTCGGAAGACGAGACAAGTGAACGGCTATAACGTTGTCGGATCCCTTTTTGTCTTTGATTGTAAGGTCGAATTCCTGGAGTAAAAGTATCCATCGAATTAAGCGTGACTTAGCATCCTTTTTAGCAAAAAGGTGTCGAAGAGCAGAATGGTCAGTGTAGACCGTGATGTGAGAACCAATCAAGTAAGATCGAAACTTCTCAAGCGCAAAAACGACAGCTAAAAGTTCTTTTTCGATGGTCGTATAATTGAGTTGAGCGTCGTTCAAGGTCATACTCGCATAGTAAATTACGTGAAGGATTTTGTTGATGCATTTTCCTAAGACAGCACCAACCGTGAAGTTAGAAGCGTCACACATGATTTCAAAAGGAAGTTCCCAGTTGGGAGAGTAGATTATCGGGGCTGAAATGAGTTCGTTTTTCAGACGTTTAAAAGAGGCAACACATTCAGCGTTAAAGTCAAATGGAATGTCTTTCCTAGAAGAGTAGTTAAAGGATGGGCGATTTTGCTAAAATCTTTCACAAAGCATCGGTAAAATCCAGCATGCCCAAGAAATGAACGAATGTCCTTAACGCATTTTGGAATGGGTAGTTTTGAAATAACGTCAACTTTCGCTTTATCTACCTCAATGCCATTATTTGAAATTATGTGTCCAAGGGCAATGCCTTGTTTGACCATAAAGTGACATTTTTCCCAATTCAACGTTAAGTGTTTTTCTTTACATCGATTCAAAACAAGTTCCAGATGATGTAAGCAAGAGAAAAAAGAATCGCCAAAGATCGAAAAATCATCCATAAAAACTTCAAGAAAGCGTTAAATCATATCGGGAAAAATGCCTACCATACATCGTTGGAAAGTTGCAGGAGCTTTGCAAAGTCCGAAAGGCATACGTCGATAAGCGAAGGTACCGAATGGACATGTGAAAGTCGTTTTCTCTTGATCTTCGGGTGCGATTGGAATTTGGTTATAGCCAGAATAACCATCAAGAAAGAAATAGAATTCATGACCGGCTAAACGTTCAAGCATATGATCAATGAAAGGAAGAGGAAAGTGGTCTTTACGTGTTGCAGCATTCAATTTTCGATAATCAATGCAAACACGCCAACCCGTTTGAGTCCGAGTAGGAAGAAGTTCGTTTTGTTCGTTTGCGACGACGGTAAGTCCGGACTTTTTAGGAACAACGTGAATGGGGCTTACCCATAAGCTATCAGAAATGGGGTAAATGATACCGTTGTCAAGAAGTTTAAGAATTTCTTCGCGAACTACCTCTTTCATCTTAGGGTTAAGCATACGTTGCACTTCGCGAGTGGGTTTGGCTTTGTCGGTTAAGTGAATTCGATGTTGAACAATTGCGGGGCTAATTCCCTTGATGTCAGAAATGGACCAACCGATTGCGTCTTTGTTTTTAGAAAGAGTTGAAAGAAGAGAAATTTCCTGATCACAAGTTAAATTTAAAGAAATTATGACAGGACAAGTATCATTATCACCTAAGTAAACGTACTTAAGGTGATCGGGAAGAGGTTTAAGATCCAACTTTGGTGGTTTCTCGATCAAAGAACGTGGTTGAGATTCAGGCTCAACTGAAAGTGATTCAAATGGAAGCGTGTATTCAACTTCGTTAGGAGCATCATGGAACAATTTGCCGTACTCGGCCTCACACTCATCATTAAGGTCAATCGATTCGTTTTCGAAATTTTCGTGAATGGCATTAACTTCCAAGGTTTGGTCACACGATTTATTCGAATGACTTTCAAGATTGAAAATGTTAAGATCTAGAGTTATGTTTCCAAAAGAGATTTTCATTGAACCGTTGTGACAATTTATTAAAGCATTTGAAGTAGCCAAAAAGGGTCGACATAAGATCAATGGAATTTGACTCATTGGATTATTGACAGGTTGAGTTTCAAGAACAATGAAATCGACAGGGAATATGAATTGACCAACTTTGAGGAGTACGTCCTCGATTTCTCCGATGGGTTTCTTAATTGAATGATCAACAAATTGAAGAGTTATTTTCGTTGGCTTAAGTTCACCCAAACCAAGTTGTTGGTAAAAGGAATATGGAATCAAATTGACACTTGCACCCAAATCAACTAGGCATTTGTTAATTGTTTTATCTCCTATTGTAGACGAGATCATAGGGCATCCAGGATATTTGTATTTAACAGGGATCGATTGGGTCAAGACTTCGCTAAGTACGGCAGCTAGGAAGACTTTCTTGGGTACATGAGTGTGTCGTTTTTGGGTACACAAGTCTTTGAGAAATTTAGCGTAGGTGGGGACTTGTTGAATGATGTCAAGAAGAGGGATGTTAACTTTCACTTGTTTGAAAATTTCCAACATCTTTCCATTTGGTCGGAGTGTTTCTTTGGTCGAAGACGATGAGGAAATGGAATACGCAACTCAGTAGGTCGGTCTACTTGAGTTGGAGAAGAAGTAGACTCGGAATTTGGATCAAGATCATTTGTGGTTTTAGAAGGGTCGAGAGGAAGATCCGGTACATTATTCGGGTTTTCAATTTGATTATCGATTTTCTTACCGGATCGTAAAGTCGTGATAGCATTCAACTGAGTTACATTGCTATCCTGAACGAAATGAGCTTGGTTTTGATTTGGATTCTGGATCATGGGGTTTGGAATGGGTTGACTCGGGAAAGTGCCTCTTTCCCGTTCACTTACGGACGTGGCTAACTAACTCATTTGCATTTCAAGTTTAGCGATCGATTGACTCGTGTTTTGCATGTACGAAGTCAATAAATTTTGCAAATTGTTATTTGATTGGAGATTTTGAGTCGTTGCTTTAGTCAATGTTTCGAGACTTTTCTCAAGTGAAGTCAGTCGTTTTTCGTCTTGGGGAACAAAAGATTGTTGCGCTTGATTTTGAGAAGGTGGCACAAAATTTTGGAATTGATTTTGTTGAAAGGGGGGATTCGAAGGATTATTCGTAAATGGTTGGAATGAGGGTCGAACCAAATTCGAATTTGGGTTGTTTTGGGTCCATGAGAAGTTAGGATGATTTCTCTGTAACACCCCACCTCCGCCAGTGCCACTCTTGCAAGGACACTAACTTTGGAGGGGTGTTAAAAGAGGTAAACATGCATGCAGATATCACAAGACAGAACATATAAGTAAAAACAGAGTAAATAGGGCAGCGGATAAAACTAGCATTTCAAAACCATAGTTAAGTTACATCAAAGTACTCGTTCATTATTTTCCCATAAAACAAAGTCTAGAACATAAACGGAAAACTGAAGAAGAAACATAAAGTAACTATCCCCAAAGTAGCATAAGGCCATAACATGCTCAAACCATACATGAGCTATCCAGAAAAGCAGCAAAAGATCCGGCTAGGTAACAGTGTTCCCACCCTGCAAACCTAGGGGGGGGACGGAAGAAAAGAGGCGAAAGAAAACGGGTCAGTCAAAAAGACTGGTAAGTCCTATCTACTATTAGTATAAAAACTAATAAAGTTAATTGAGCATGTAAACAGAGATGAGATGTAGGGTGATAACTGGCATGGTGAAAAGTTAACAAGATAGATCAAGTGTGGCATCGCATATACAAGGTTAAGTTGCACCAGGAGTGTACTAGTATTCCAATCCATGTCAAGTATAAACAAGAAATGATCCCATGGCCCAATGCTGGCCCACATCATGAGATGACCTAAATCGATGTCCAACTACTCGGTCTAATCGATCGGCTCCCTAAAAGCCTAACTCGTCAAGTGTCGGTGTCATACGGCCCAATCACGAAGTGTAGTCAAACTGTGCTAGGTCCACCCTAGGGTGTATCAAGCCCTAGGGTGCCAACCACGGACACAGATCAAGCACGCACAGTCTAAACCTACGGGTGCCCGTGTCTGCTTTTTCAACACCGGACCATGTGCACGACCATGGTCCGCCTGAACCTACACCAGCGTACCTACTCAGCCGTCGTTTTGGTCGCTTACATGTCAACCCAGTAATCGTGCCCCACCCTAGCCTAGTCCCTAGGGTATCATGATACAATCAAGAGGGTTACTGGTGAAAAGGACCACGTAACTAGGGTTTCTAGCAGGCTAAATGTGGTTAACCCTACCCAATCAAGTATCAAGTTGGTTAAGTGTACCCAAGGTTCATGACTTGACCGCGTCAACCCATCATGTTTAATTGGTTAAGTATTCAAGTGGTCCATGACTTAACCCTATCATGTGGCATTAATTATTTTAATGCACCCAACCTCTCACATTAGACTTTGTTGTGGTTACTAGTTAAGTCGGGCGGGTCCGGGTAGCTTTACACCACAACTTGGTCTAACCTCGGGTTTCCAGTGCAAAATGACTAACTACTCACATTGGGTCCTATTGCTTGTAGCCACTAGTTAAGCCGGTCGGTTCCGGGTAGATTTATGCTACAAACTCAACCCAACCTCGAGTTGGCCACACTCATATTTTCTATGTGTCATGTCCACCATTATGTTTACAAACACAATCACAAGTCAATGTTCATGTCATATTTAAAATCATGTTTCATGTCATTAATATTACCCAACCCAACGTATCCCCATCGCATGCACGTTTCGCATAACATAACATAGATCAAAAGGGGGAACTTGGCAAAAGCATGACAAAAAGGGGCATAAGGTAATAAGGTTGGCCACAAGTTAAACATGGCGGCATATGAGGCATAAATAGGTTCATAAGCTTGCATATTACATCATAGGCCTCAAAACATGCATAATATCAACTTAAGCAAATAGGTGAAACATGGTTATGAATGACATAGGATGGTGGCTAAAAGTTCGCATATAGCATTATATGCAAGTTATCATAAAGGTTATAAGAGTTCTCATGTTATATAATGCAACATTTCAACATAAAGCTTATAGCTTTTAGCCCACAAGGTCAAGGTGATAGGTTTTCAAACATGCATAGAATATATTCATGCATAACATGATAAGATCATAGGTTTACAAACATGCATAGGATATATTCATGCATAGCATGATAAGATCAAAGCATATATCATTCTTAGGCCCAAACTCAACTTGCAACATATCACATTTAACTTTAAAGTTAGAATCTAAGAGTAGTATAGGGCTTACAATGAGCGGTTATGCGATCTAGATCAATATATATAAAGATTGAGACGAAGCCACAAGCAAAATCCGCAAAGAAAATAATAAGCTCCACTTAAACGCCTTGAAATAAGAAGTAATAACCCCAAAGACAAATAAAGGAGGCTCTTTTACTTAAGAAAGATGGCTCTTTTATAACTTAGATTGATTTGAGACACTCATGCTTTCATGAGGAAGATGGAGGCCATGATTGAGAAACATTTTGACATAGTTTAGTTGTAGGAATGATTAATGAGGGTTTAGGCTAGGTCTAGGGGCCTTTTTATAGGTGATTAGGTTAATATAGACCATAGGATTAACCCTAAAACACATCAGGTCCGTCAAATCCCGTCAGAACCTTCCAGAGCAAGACCTAACCTATCAAAATGGTGCACCAGAAAAACTGGTCCGGCCAGTGGGGTCGACCCCTGGGTCGACATGGGTGTCGACCCATTGGGGGGGGGGTTGACACAGGTGTCGACCCCTGTGTCGACCCTGCCTGGGGCGGGAAAATTCCCGCCCATTCTGCCTTGGTTGAAATTTAAATCTGAATTCGAATTTGAACTGTTTTCGGGCTTGGAATTTTCTGAAAACTTCATTGGGCCTTAACTTGGTCATACGGACTCCGTTTTTCGAAAACTCGGACTCTATTTCGCGTATTTTTCCGAGACAAACGCAATGGCACAGCCCGTTTCCCTTGATTCAGATTTTACAGTTTAATTCTGCCTTGATTTATGTTATAACATGTTATTCAAAAATACGGGTTGTTACATTCTCCCCACCTTAAAGGATTTCGTCCCCGAAATCTCCAAGTTAGGAAGAACGTATCCTACCATCCATCATCCATCTACTCAAAACATCATACACGTGCAGTCATTGTCCTTAAAGGATTCTAAATGCTGTATGATCCTATGCAAATGTGTGTGTATATGTACTTATCTAATGCAGAAATCAGGAGGTTACTGATTCAGTAAACCCCCTTAATGCAAAACATGTTAGTGAAATGAGTCCATATGTATGCAAATTCCTAACATAATTCATAATCTCTATATGAGTGCACATAACATTCATTCATATGCAACATCCATGTGATAGCATAACAAGTTTCATCCATGAATAAGTATAAGCACTCATGCATATGCAACATGAAAGTGTGTGTGAGCCGATCTTAGTGCCTAATGTGTATCATGCATCCACGAGTATCCACGTGCAAACACTTGCAATCACTTGCAACCATCAAGCATAACATGTTTCAAATACATGTTTCATCCAAAGGGTTTCTACCTAAGGTTCTCATGACAAGGTTAACGAGATAAAAAGATAAACAGGATAAACACGGATAGCAAAAAGAAAGATATGCTACTTAGGAGAGGAAATTGAGAATGTACCCTCAAAAAGGAATGGATAAAGCCCACGCATCTTCTCCTCGGTTTCCCAAGTTGCATCTTCATCGGCTTCACTCCACTGAACTTTCACCAACTTGACTTCTCGATTCCTTAACTTCTTGATCTCTGTTCCCAAGATACGAATCGGAGCTCTTCTCAAAGTTGCCTCTTTCTCTACCTCAACGTCTTCTAGGATGCTTGGTTCAACCACCTCAGCGGACTCATGTAGGCACTTTCGGAGATGCGATACATGAAAGACATTATGCACTCCGACTAGCTTTTCGGGCAATTCCACCTTATAGGCCATCTTTCCAATTCTCTCTACGATAGGGAAAGGTCCTACGAACCTTGGTGCCAGCTTCCCAACTGCTCCAAAACGTACCACATTACGCAAAGGAGAAACCTTCACGAAAACCATGTCTCCCACTTCGAATTCCAAATCTGCCCTTCGCTTGTCAGCATATGACTTCTGTCTATCTTGGGCCACTTTCATCCGTCTTCTCACCAATTCAACTTTCTCGGATGTGTCCCGTATCATATCGGGCCCAAGTATAAGCCTATCTGTTGTCTCCCACCAACAAGATGGTGACCTACACGACCTCCCATACAAAGCTTCAAATGGTGCCATCCCTATTCTGGCTTGATAGCTATTATTATAAGCAAACTCTACAAGAGGAAGGTGGTCTTCCCAAGTACCACCAAAGTCAAGAACACAAAGCCTCAAAAGATCTTCTAGCACTCTATTCACCCTTTCGGTTTGGCCATCCGTCTGGGGGTGAAAGGTTGTACTCAGATTCAATCGCGTACCCATCGTTTCTTGCAAACTATTCCAGAACTGGCTAGTGAAAATTGGGTCACGATCGCTAACTATGCTAGAAGGAACTCCATGCAGCCGCACTATCTCTCGAAGATAAATAGATACTAGCCATGATGCGGTCCTCTTGCTCTTTACTGGGATGAAGTGAGCACTCTTTGTAAGTCTGTCTACTATGACCCATATGCTCGTGTTTCCTTTCCTTGACCTAGGCAATCCATCCACAAAATCCATAGAAATACTCTCCCACTTCCATTGCGGGACCTCTAATGGATGTAATAGCCCACTTGGTTTCTTTGACTCGACTTTCACTTGTTGGCACACAATGCACTTTGAAACATACTCTGCCACATCTCTCTTCTTTCCAGCCCAAAAGAAAATGCGCTTCATATCTCTATACATCTTATCTCCTCCCGGATGTATAGTCATCTTCGAGTGATGTGCTTCTTCGAGAACTTTATCCACCAAGTCTCCTACTTGTGGAACGCATAGCCTTCCATCACGCCTTAGCCAACCTTTATCATCAATAATATATCTAGCAAGGTGACTAGACGTCTCACCACGAATCAACTTATCCATGACCTTGACTATCTGCGGATCTTCCTTCTGCGAAGCCCCAACTTGATCAAGAAGTGTGGGTCTAAGCTCAAGGGATGCTAATGAACCCGTCATCGACTCAACAGCCGTCGTGAAATCAAAGGTTGCCAACAACTCTAAGTTCTTCATCTCAATAAACAAGGGACTCAAAGTCAACCTACTTCTGCTTAGTGCGTCTGCCATAACATTACCCTTGCCAGGGGTATAAGCTATCTCGAAGTCATAAGATGCCAAGAATTCCATCCACCTTTGCTGCCTTAGATTCAGATCTTTCTGCGAGAAGAGGTACTTGAGTGACTTGTGATCAATATACAACTCGAACCTTTCGCCTAGAAGATAGTGGCGCCAGGATTTGAGTGCAAAGACGATCGCCGCTAACTCCAAATCATGAGTGGGATAGTTCTTCTCATGAACTTTAAGTTGCCTACCCCCATAACATATCACTCTTCCCTCTTGCATTAGAACAGCACCTAACCCCGTACCACATGCATCGGTGTACACGGTAAACATCTTACTGCCATCGGGTAACGCTAAAACTGGAGCTGTGGTAAGGGCTTTCTTGAGCCTTTGAAAAGCAAGCTCGCACTCCAAGTCCCATGCAAAGACTAAGTTCTTCTTCGTCAACTTAGTAAGAGGGGCCGAAATCTTAGTGAAGTCCCTGATGAACTTCCTATAGTAGCCCGCCAGACCGAGAAAGCTTCTTACTTCAGTTGCATTCCTAGGAGCCTTCCAGTCTTGAACCACAACCACTTTCGCGGGATCCACCGCTATGCCTTGCTTAGAAACTATATGTCCAAGAAACCGAACTTCCCTTCTCCAAAAATGACATTTGGAGAAGTTGGCTTTCAACTGATGCGCTCTAAGCGTATCCATCACTTCCTTGAGATGTCTGGCATGTTCTTCCTCATCCTTTGAGAAGATCAGAATATCATCCACGAAGACAACCACGAACTTGTTAAGGAACTCCCTGAACACCCTACTCATCAAATCTACGAAGTAGGCGGGTGCATTAATCAAACCGAATGGCATGACAAGCCATTCAAAGAATCCATCCGGAGTCCTAAACGCAGTCTTATCGATACTATCCTCAGCCACTCTAAGCTGATGGAATCCGGTGGCTAGATCGAGCTGAGAGAAAACAGAAGCACCAACCAGCTGGTCAAAGAGATCATCAATCCTCGGTAACGGGTGCCTATTCTTCTTTGTCAGCTTGTTCAACTCTCGATAATCAACACATAGACAAAGCAAACCATCCGCCTTAGTAGCTAATACCACCGGAGCACCTCATTCAGAAATGCTTCGCCTAATAAAATTATTCTCAAGCAGCTCCTTGATTTGCTTACTGAGCTCTCTTCTTTCTCGTGGGGCCATGTGCCTAACGGGCAATGATACTGGCTTGGCATTATCGACTAGATAAATGCGGAAATCTATCTCTCGTTTAGGGGGTAACCTCTTAACTTCTTCAAAGACATCAGGATAGTCTCGGACCACCCTTACAGATTGCAGATCATCGATGGACGAGTCAAGAGATTCAAGATAACATAACATGATGGGACCTCTAGGGTTACAAGAAATTTCTAGGGTATTACCGAGGCTAGTCATGAGCCTCACCACCCTATGTTCACAATCGAGAATGGCTCCATAACTGGACAACCAATCCATGCCCAAGATCAACCCGTATCCCATGAACCCGAGAACATAAGCATTACACGTGAATTCTATGGTCAAGATAGAAATCTTCAAATCCACACAAATCATAGATAGATGGGCGGAACCCCCAATTGGATTTGAAACACAAACGGGATCCGCAACTAGACTAGTACTTAGGTGCAAACTTTCAACAATGTCAGAAAGAAATAAAACTATGCGATGCGCCAGAATCAAATAAGGTGCGAACAGGATAATCAGAAATATAAACAAGACTTTCTACAGAAATACTACCTCGGTCCTGAACTGGAGCAGCGTTGAGAGCATGCACTTGCCCTCCAGAAGGTCCTGCTCGCTGATTCTGCCCTTGCCCTTGTCCTTGCTTCTTAGGGCAATCCTTGCTAAAATGTCCAGTCTCTCCACAATGAAAGCATTTGCCTCGCTTCCTCTTCTTCTTTCTGCAATCCTTGGCTATGTGCCCAACAATCCCACATAAGTTGCATTTCCTTGGGTCCTTTGCCTTGGCCTTGTTGCCCTTGTTGTTCTTGTTGTTCTGATTGCTCTGATTTCCTCCCCACTTGGAGTCTGTCTTCTTGGCTTGAGTCTCATTAGTCTTGACTTCCTTCTTGCCATTCTTATCGTCTCCTTGAAGTAATGCCATGTCTACTAGGCCTTCAAAAGTGGCCCCCATGGGTATATGAGATAGGGCTAAACCTTGTAATGGCTCGTTCAACCCTCATGCAAAGCGTAAAGCCTTCTTCTGGGGGGTATTAACCATGTCCAAACCGAATCGAGCGAGCTGGTTAAACTGATTCACATATTCCCTCACTGTCATGTCCCCTTGGTTCAAAGATATAAACTTCTCCAATTGCAGATTTGCCTCGGCTGATGATAGAAACTTAAGCCCAAATCTTGTCCTAAAGTCGGCCCAAGTCTCTATAGGCCTCGTAGCATTGGTGACCTCCCACCAATAAGCAGCTTCTTCTTTTAATAGCCATGCTGCCAATAAAACCTTTCTATGGTCTTCCACATCAAAGATAGTGAAGAGATCCTCAGTTTCTTTCAACCAATTTCGTGCTTCCACAAAAGTCTCCGTCCCAATGAAATTCTTGCCACCCATCGCCTTAAAGTCTTTGCAAATCTTAGCGAAATCTGCTTGCGGATTCTGAGGAGGAGGAGGAACCTCAGTTACGGTGGGGGTGGTTGCTGGGCCCACATTGTTGGCCCTAGCTTCCAAGTACCTCCGGAACCATCCGAGAATGGTCACTCCCTCGGGAAGGTTAAGAACGGCCATACTGAAAAAGGAAAAGATAGATTTAGAACAAGGAAACGAAGGATAGTGCTAATGGATTTTGGGGAATAGCCTTTTAAAATAACTAGACTTTTCTTGGAAAATACTTAATTGGTTTTGAAAAATAGTTATTCAAAAGGTAAGTTTTAAAAACCTTTTGCTCAAACCTTGTAAACCTTATGCTCTGATACCAAATGTAACACCCCACCTCCGCCAGTGCCACTCTTGCAAGGACACTAACTTTGGAGGGGCGTTAAACGAGGTAAACATGCATGCAGATATCACAAGACAGAACATATAAGTAAAAACAGAGTAAATAGAGCAGCGGATAAAACTAGCATTTCAAAACCATAGTTAAGTTATATCAAAGTACTCGTTCATTATTTTCCCATAAAACAAAGTCTAGAACATAAACTGAAAACTGAAAAAGAAACATAAAGTAACTATCCCCAAAGTAGCATAAGGCCATAGCATGCTCAAACCATACATGAGCTATCCAGAAAAGCAGCAAAAGATCCAGCTAGGTAACAGTGTTCCCACCCTGCAAACCTGGGGGGGGGGGGGGGAAACGGAAGAAAAGAGGCGAAAGAAAACGGGTCAGTCAAAAAGACTGGTAAGTCCTATCTACTATTAGTATAAAAACTAATAAAGTTAACTGAGCATGTAAACAAAGATGAGATGTAGGGTGATAACTGGCATGGTGAAAAGTTAACAAGATAGATCAAGTGTGGCATCGCATATACAAGGTTAAGTTGCACCAGGAGTGTACTAGTATTCCAATCCATGTCAAGTATAAACAAGAAATGATCCCTTGGCCCAATGCTGGCCCACATCATGAGATGACCTAAATCGAGGTCCAACTACTCGGCCTAATCGATCGGCTCCCTAAAAGCCTAACTCGTCAAGTGTCGGTGTCATACGGCCCAATCACGAAGTGTAGTCAAACTGTGCTAGGTCCACCCTAGGGTGTATCAAGCCCTAGGGTGCCAACCACGGACACAAATCAAGCACGCACAGTCTAAACCTACGGTTGCCCGTGTCTGCTTTTTCAACACCGGACCATGTGCACGACCATGGTCCGCCTGAACCTACACCGGCGCACCTACTCAGCCGTCGTTTTGGTCGCTTACATGTCAACCCAGTAATCGTGCTCCACACTAGCCTAGTCCCTAGGGTATCATGATACAATCAAGAGGGTTACTGGTGAAAAGGACCACGTAACTAGGGTTTCTAGCGGGCTAAATGTGGTTAACCCTACCCAATCAAGTATCAAGTTGGTTAGGTGTACCCAAGGTTCATGACTTGACCGCGTCAACCCATCATGTTTAATTGGTTAATTATTCAAGTGGTCCATGACTTAACCCTATCATGTGGCATTAATTATTTTAATGCACCCAACCTCTCACATTAGACTTTGTTGTGGTTACTAGTTAAGCCGGGCGGGTCTGGGTAGCTTTACACCACAACTTGGTCTAACCTCGGGTTTCCAGTGCAACATGACCAACTACTCACATTGGGTCCTATTGCTTGTAGCCACTAGTTAAGCCGGTCGGTTCCGGGTAGATTTATGCTACAAACTCAACCCAACCTCGAGTTGGCCACACTCATATTTTCTAAGTGTCATGTCCACCATTATGTTTACAAACACAATCACAAGTCAATGTTCATGTCATATTTAAAATCATGTTTCATGTAATTAATATTACCCAACCCAACGTATCCCCATCGCATGCACGTTTCGCATAACATAACATAGATCAAAAGGGGGAACTTGGCAAAAGCATGACAAAAAGGGGCATAAGGTAATAAGGTTGGCCACAAGTTAAACATGGCAGCATATGAGGCATAAATAGGTTCATAAGCTTGCATATTACATCATAGGCCTCAAAACATGCATAATATCAACTTAAGCAAATAGGTGAAACATGGTTATGAATGACATAGGATGGTGGCTAAAAGTTCGCATATAGCATTATATGCAAGTTATCATAAAGGTTATAAGAGTTCTCATGTTATATAATGCAACATTTCAACATAAAGCTTATAGCTTTTAGCCCACAAGGTCAAGGTGATAGGTTTTCAAATATGCATAGAATATATTCATGCATAACATGATAAGATCATAGGTTTACAAACATGCATAGGATATATTCATGCATAACATGATAAGATCAAAGCATATATCATTCTTAGGCCCAAACTCAACTTGCAACTTATCACATTTAACTTTATAGTTAGAATCTAAGAGTAGTATAAGGCTTACAATGAGCGGTTATGCGATCTAGATCAATATATATAAAGATTGAGACGAAGCCACAAGCAAAATCCGCATAGAAAATAATAAGCTCCACTTAAACGCCTTGAAATAAGAAGTAATAACCCCAAAGACAAAGAAAGGAGGCTCTTTTACTTAAGAAAGATGGCTCTTTTATAACTTAGATTGATTTGAGACACTCATGCTTTCATGAGGAAGATGGAGGCCATGATTGAGAAACATTTTGACATAGTTTAGTTGTAGGAATGATTAATGAGGGTTTAGGCTAGGTCTAGGGGCCTTTTTATAGGTGATTAGGTTAATATAGACCATAGGATTAACCCTAAAACACATCAGGTCCGTCAAATCCCGTCAGAACCTTCCAGAGCAAGACCTAACCAGTCAAAACGGTGCACCAGAAAAACTGGTCCGACCAGGGGGGTCGACCCCTGGGTCGACATGGGTGTCTACCCATGGGTCGACTTGGGTGTCGACCCATTGGGGGGGGTCGACACAGGTGTCGACCCCTGTGTCGACCCTGCCTGGGGCGCGAAAATTCCCGCCCATTCTGCCTTGGTTGAAATTTAAATCTGAATTCGAATTTGAACTGTTTTTGGGCTTGGAATTTTCTGAAAATTTCATTGGGCCTTAACTTAGTCATACGGACTCCGTTTTTCGAAAACTCGGACTCTATTTCGCGTATTTTTCCGAGACGAACGCAATGGCAGAGCCCGTTTCCCTTGATTCAGATTTTACAGTTTAATTCTGCCTTGATTTATGTTATAACATGTTATTCAAAAATACGGGTTGTTACATTCTCCAACCAGGATTATACGTTGGAGAGAATGGGTCGTTCCTAACTTTATTGAAAGCGTTGAGTTGTTCTAACGAGTGTGGGCATTGATCAGCAATATGGGTCGGATCGTTACATTTGAAACATGAGGGTTGAGAAGTTTGAGCTTGATTCATTTGATTTGATGAAAGGACATTATCGAATTTGGTTAACATCGCGTCGATTTTTGCTTCTAAAGCTGATGAAGATCCTATCAAATGAGCGTTTGATCGGGAATAAATCGACTTCTCATTGGATCGTTCCCATTGGGCTGATTTTTCGGCCAAGTTCTCGAGAAATTGCCAAGCGGCATCGTGATTTTGGGCTAGAAATTTTCCTTGGCACATCGATTCGAGCATGGTTCGAGAGTTATTTTCAAGTCCATTGTATAAAATTTGACAAAGAGTCCATTTTTCGAAATTGTGATGTGGACATTTGACTAGAAGTTCTTTAAATCTTTCGAAATGTTTTGAAAAGGATTCTCCCCCAAATTGAAGAAAGTTAACGATTTCGTTTCGAATTTTGGATGTTTTTTCTAAGGGGTAAAATTTCTTTAGAAAAACTTTCACAAATTCATCCCACGTTCCAATCGTATTGGAAGGCAAGCTATACAACCATTTTTCGGCATAATCGGTAAGTGCAAATGGAATTAACCTAAGTATGATTCCATTGTCACTTAGTTGTTGAAATTTTATGGTTGCACGAACCTGTTCAAATTTGGTTAAGAAAATGTAAGGGTCATCACGTTCAAAATTGCCGAATTTTGGAAGAGTATTTATGTGATTTGAAGGAATTTCAAAGTGATTACCCGTTGGGGCGGAAATATGATGCAAGAAGGAATAGAAACTCGATCGGGGAAGATTCTATCCATAAGAGTTCGAGGGGGGTTTTCTTCACCCATGGTTGAAGGGATGTTTGTTCGAACTAAACGATTAGTGGAAGGGTCACGTGTCCAACAATTCGTATTGGTGTCGTGAGTCCAAATACTCATGCACTAGCGAGAAGAATAAGAGAAGAAAAGAAAGAACAAATTTGAGAAGAGAATAGAAGTGAGTTTTTTTTTCTTTACAAAATGAGAGTTGTTTTGAATTTTTTTTTTTTAATAAGAGAGAAAACAATTTGATTTACAAATGAAGATGAATTTTTTTTTTTTTGGATTTTTGATTTTTTCTATTTTTTTAATGTATGCATGAATCTAATGCAACTAAATGAATACGAAGATAACTACAAATTTTTTTGTCCTTAGTGGCTCCTAACCCAAAACTATATAATGATACGTTTGATTAAATTAAACAAAAAATTTCTCGGCCAGTTAACGGACAGGAGTTATCGGTGCACCAGGAATCACCCTAGAAATGCAACCGAAGGTTTAAGTACCTTCAGAAGAACAACCGAAATAACATTTACGAATCACCATAATATTTATTAGCGGTTATTTCTCTGCCGTAGTCTAGACACCAAGAAATAATTCGTTCAAAATAAATCAACAATCAAAATATAATTAATCCCTAAATGAGCCCGCGACTCCCTTATGTCCAACGTCTAAACGTTATTATTAGTCAAATTCTACGATGATATGCAATTTTCTGGGCTAAGGAAGGGTAATGAACTCCCCACCTTATGTGAATTGGGGTGTGCCCTTAAGAAAATAAAACAAAATGAGATGAATGCAAAACAGAAATTAAACGTGTATTAACAATGCAACTACGAATGATTTTAATTTTGTTTTTGGACTTTTTTAATGCAAATGCAAGCAAACAACAATGCGATTAAAATAAAGGGGTTAAAACACGATACCAGAGGGTCTGAATTTATTAGCAATTTTTTTAGTGGCAAATATTTTAGCAAGCAAGCACAGTGGCGCAAAGCAAGGCGAGCCAACTAAGCAAAGCAAACAATTCCTTATTTTATCTGCTTTGGCTACCTGAAAAGAGAAGGCGATATATAAACAAATTAAAAGGAAGTTGTTTTGTTTTGCGTTTCTTTTTTTTTAAAGACAAAGAAATTCGAAATGAAACTAAAATAAAAAAAATAAAAAGAGTGAAAAAGTTAAAAACAAAACTAAAACTCTTTCACAAATTTAAAACAAAAGATAAAACTAAAAGCCTAGAAGGATTAAAATCAAAGGAAAAACAAAAGACAATGAACTTGATTTTTTTTTCTTTTTTTTTAAGAAAAAGGATGTGATAAGAAAATATATACAAAAATAAAAGAAAACAATGCAATGAAATTCACAAAAACCTAAATAAAGCAACTACAAGCTTAAAAAAAAACTAAAATACTAAAAACACTAAAACAAGGCCAATCCAACCCAAAACAAAGCAAAAGCAAACGTGTCAAGAACAGAAGAAATCTTTTTTTTATTGGTTTAAAAACAAAGGTACCACTTCAATTTCTTTTACAAATAAAAATGAGAACCCACGCCAGATCAAATGCGGCCCAAACACCATAGGCCCAATTGAAAACAAACCCGACCCTCCTTTTACTGACCAAATAAAATCCTTTCAACACAAGTTAACACGCAACTATACACAAAAATCCAGAAAACACGAAAATTCAGAAAGGGGAAAAAACACGATTTCAGAAATGGAAATTCAGAAAGGGGAAAATTCAGAAATTCGACTATTCTTTTGGGGGTTTGGCGTTTTTTGTCAGGTGGGTTGAGGCGGTTCGAGGGATTGGAAGCAGGTGATTTCGACTTGATTTGGGGTTTCGGTTTGGGATGAGTACTGGATGATGGAAGGGATGCTTTGGTTGTGAATTGGGGGTTCAATTCAGGTGGAAGGTGATTGGCATGGTGATGAGGGTATGTGAGGTGGAAGGCGGCGGATTTGGTAAGGGGAGGTTGATTGAGTTGTGGAAGTTGGTGATTTTGGTCACTGTGGAGATTCTGGCGTGATTACTTCCGACTCAGGGACGGTTTAGGTACTTTCTGCTTTTGACGTGATTGAAAATGGGGGGGTATGTTGAATGTGACTTGCGTGGATTGGGAATGGTGTAGTTTGAAATAGCCAAGAGGGTTGAGTTGTTGAAGAGGTCGGACAGGGTTGAAGGAGATGGTGGGTATTGGTGATTGTTGTGTTGAGCAGAGGAGTTGTGTGGTCTTTAGAAGGAGGCAATGTCGTAGGGTGTTGTGGTTTGGTATTCAATGAAGTGGAATGTAGTTTTTGTAGAGGACGGGGGAGTTGAGTGGCACTGTGTTTGTCGCTGTTTGATGATGATGAGCATTTGGGGGAAGTGGATATTTGTGAATGAAGTAGATTGGACGATGGGATAGTCAGGGCTTGAATGATAATGGTTTGGTGTAGAAGTTTGAATGGCAGGGGGTTTTGACAGAGAATGTTTTGAGGAGACGGTGTATATGTGATGTAAGGTGGAGTATGTAGGAGTGAGGTTCACTATAGGAAGTGAGTGTTTGGCTTATGGGTATTGAGTTGCGTTTGGAGTTTCAGGTGGGTATGGTCAATGGCAGTCGGATTTTGTGATATGGTAGATGTCTTATTATGGTCTTGAGTTTGTGAGTATGTTTAGAGGAGCTTGAAGTAGCGGTTGCCGGAACCAGAGGATAAAGGAGTAGAGATGGTCAGTTTGAATCGGTCTTGTTGACAGTGAGGTTGAGGTAAAAGGTGGAGGTGGTGAATGATTGGAGTAGATTGTGCAGTTTGTTTTGTAGTCGGTTAGATGCTGTTTTGAGGTCAGAAGTGATTGCAGAGGGGGTAAATGATGAGGCAGTCTGTTTATGGAGTGATGAACATAAGTTTTGTACTGAAATTTGTTTGTAAATGCCTTTGTAAACAGACTGTATAAATGTAGTGAGGAAGAGTTGATCAGTATGGGAAGATGGGTGATATAAGGCTGTGTAAATGTAATGAGAAAGAGACAGCAGATGTATAGATTGAAAAATGCAATGCAATTGATTTCTGAAACTGCTCCTCTCTCTTTTATTTTCTAACTTTAAAATGAAATTAAACTGAAATGAGATGCGCAAAGGAAAAGAGTATGCAATGGAGTAACTGAAACCAAGAAACAAAACTCACAATTTTAATTTTCTTTTCAAATGCCAAATGCAAATCAGAAAGGTAAACAAACTTGAACACAAATCAACAAATGAGCAAGCACAAACCAAAGGAGCACACACAACTGGATCTGTACAAGCTAAAACACAATAATTTGTTTTTTTTTTGGAACAAAACACAAAATGCAAAATAGTAAACAATCAAACAGTAACAGAGAATGCAAGATGTTGAATGAAGTGGTTTTTTTTTCAATGATTGAGAAATAACACTAAAAGAAGATGACAAACACTTAAATGCAACACAGCTAGCTAAGAAACAACAAAATGAATCAACAAATTTTTTTTAAGAAGAACAAATACACAAACAAATATACAAAAACAAACACACAAACAACAATAGATGCAAATAAAAATAGAAACAAAGGGGATGATATTTTTTTTTAAGAAGAACAAAAGAAAAAAAAAATTAATCCGAAGAATAAAACTAAAATTAAAACTTTCCCCGGCAACGGCGCCAAAAACTTGTTCGCAAAACGGATTTTCTATTGAATTAAAAAACCGTCGCGAATATTGAAATAACCGAAAGTGCACGGCGTACTATTGTAATACGTAGTGAGTGCGGGTCGATCCACAGGGAAAGAAGTGATTTCAATTTTATTCAATCGAATTAAACCAAACTTTGAATTGTTCTAATAAAAACTATGAAACTAGAAACTAAGTTTAGAGCTAAATATGAAATTAGAGAGTAATTTAGAGGTAAATCCACTCTCACCTTTATGTAAGTTGTCAAACATACAATGTATGATCTCAACAAGTGATATAAATGCAATATTTACACCACTTATGATTCTCATGAAAATGAAACTAAAGCAAAACTATTCTAAGTATGGTCTATGAACTATTGGCTAGAACTATAGACCATCAAATTTTGTTCATACTTTCATTTCAAAATCAATAATCACTTAGCAAATATTGATGTAACTTGTGTTTATATTGAATAAGCATAGATCATTTGCAAATGCAACATGACCTATCAAACCCAATTGTATAAACTTACATCCATATTTACTAACATTAAGAACATATTAAAGATCACAAATCATACACTTGTTGAACTTACACAAAGTTAGAGAGCATCATTACCCCTAAATCAAGGGATTAGCCACTCATATGTGTTGTCATATCAACACATGTAAGTTTCAACATTAGAAAATTAAGCAAAATGAAAGAAAACTAAGTAGAACAAGAAGAAAACTAAACTAAGAACATAAAGTAAATCTAAGCTATGAACATAAAGTAAATGAACATGAATGTAAATAAATCTAAACTATGAACATGAAAGTAAAGCATAGAAATTAAAAGAGACATAAGATAGACATAAAAGAGATAGGCTTGGAAGCCATTTTTATTTATTTGATCACTTACACTTTCATATGCTAAAAAAGGAGATGCAAAATACATGAAACAAAGGGGTATATATACATGATCTAAAACCCTAAAACCCTAATCACTTTTCTTGGGAATTCCCCAAAATGGCCCTTCATGAAGCTTCTAATTGATCTTAGTCACTAATATGTCATGTAGAATGCATGAGGCCTTTTGTCCCATTCAATAATATGAAGCAAGTGGGCTAGTTGAAAGATTGGCCCTCCACTATCCATAAGATGTATTAATTCTTTGCCTTCTCTTGTGTATGTGCATGCTTTCCTTATCTCTTCATGTGTATAGATCATTTTAGCTCCTAAATTCCTACGAGAGTAAATAACAAGGAACAAGTAAAAGATTTCACAAATTAAAACATGCACAAGTGACCCCCCTTTTTTCCCGAAATAAGTGATGATTTTGAAAACATGGTTTGATCACATAAAATACCCAAGAATGTTCATTTATTAAACTAAACAAGAGTAAATATGTGAATATAAATGTGCATTTTTTGTGCACATCAGTATTGTAGTAGCTTTAGACTGTATTTGATGTTCATTTGGTTTAATCTTCACTTAATATGATTGCCTAATTAAGGTAAGGATTAAAGAGGTTTTGGAAGGGGGAAGCCATAAATGGGTGCAGGGCCTTATTTTGAGAGTTGTGAAAGGAAGGAGAATGTTCTTCTACTCATTTCATCCCTCGTAACTTAAAAATCTAGAAATAGGTATTGGGCCTACCCACTAGTGACTAATTTAAGCCAATTTGTATAGTTTTATCCTCTCCAAACCTAATTTCGCCCATTCCTTCTAAATGGTAAGTCAGTTTGCTAAATGTAACTACTATATGGAATGAGAAACCATCATCTAAACCTAATGGAAGTGGTTTTGAGTCTAAATTCCTCACATATCAAAAGATATTGTTAAAACAAAACCCCTTGAGGGTAATATGATCACATCTAAATTCAACGAAAATTGTGAAGATAAGGAATGACCTTAACTAGTAATTTCACTTATTTATGCAACCATATGACCTCATATGAAAACAATTCAAAATTCTATTTTTGATATGTAGAATGCGGTCGTTACGTTCTCTTTCCCCCTCCCCCTCAAGAAATTTCACCCTCGAAACTTCCAAACACGTTTATAAAGTTATCCAACACTGTGTAGTTAAAGCCCCGCAAAATCCCCGCTATAGGTCATAGCACCCTTCAACTGCTATGCTATTTCTATTTAGCGCTGATGAACAGTGGATCCGCTTTAAGCCCTGCTATTTTCCGATGCACTCACTAATTCAACGCTTTATAGCATCCGCTTTAGCGATATAACTATACAAAGCTTGATTTGACTAGTTCACTTATAAAACAAATCAATAAAGTTAGTGTAAAAAGATAAGTTTAACACGTAAGTGTCTAATATAGGGTAGAAATCCATTATAATCATCAACTCTAATCTGTGTAACCGTGATATTCTTTGATTTTATCATATAAGATTAACTACACAAATGATATGATAATGGTAATTAATAAGTTTTAAAACACTTATTTTTACATCTAATGTAACTTTTTACACCTCTGTTGTATCCCCGTTACACCTTTTTGCATCTCCACCACTATAGAACTGCTAAGCGCTTTAACTGCACAGATCCAACATGCCAATAATCATCATAATCAACTATACGCACAAAGCAATCATGATGAGGATGGGTAATGCTATCCTATCCTAGCACGCATGATAATAGACAAGAGAAAATTTGATGTTATTGCGAATCAAAATTAAGAGTGATAAGTTAAAATCTTACCAAGTAAAGAGCTCTGGATATGATGTGCTCGTGTTCTTCTCAGTTTACCAAGTGTGATCACTCTGCTTTATCTCCACTGGACTTTGACCAGCTTTACGGCTTTCCTTCTAAGTTGCTTCCTATCATGCCTAATGGTACCAATAGGCTTGCAAACTCCAATAGTTTCCAGTTCTACCTTGGTATCATCTCATTGATCCAGTGTGATTGTGATAGTTGCCTTGGAATCGTGTACAATTTTTCTCAAATGAGAAACATGAAACATATTATGTACCTTAGCCATCTTTTGAGGTAGATCGACTTTATCAGCCAAACTTCCAACTCACTCAAGGATCCAAAAGGGACCAACAAACCTTGGTGCTAACTTTTACTTTCTACCAAAGAGAATCACATTATTTAAAGGAGAAATTTTAACAAACACCAAATTGCCAACTAAGAATTTTAGATTTCTATGTTTCTTATCGGCATAGCTTTTCTCCCTGTCTTGAGAAATTTTTATTTGTTATCAAATGATCTCAGTCTTATCCGAGGTTTCCTTAACCATATCTAGACTATGTACTAGTTTCTCACTTTCTTCCAACCAAGTAGGAGGCGCGTTGCATGTTATTCCATATAAAGCTTCATATGGATCCATGCTAATGCTATAGTGATAGCCATTATTGTATGAAAACCCACCAGATGCAAGTGGTCATCCCAAGAGCCTCCAAACTCCAAAATGCAGGCTCGTAAATGATCATCCAATATGTGATTCACCCTTTTGGTCTAAGGATAGTAAGCGGTATTGAAATGTAACTTGGATCCTAAAGCTTCTTATAAGCTCTTCCAAAATCCACTAGTAAATAATGGATTTCCGTCACTCACTATGCCTTTTGATACCTCATGGAATCGCATAACCCACTTCACATACAATTCAGCTAACTTCGTTGTCATTCTACTTGACTTAACGGGTATGAATCTGGAACTTTTAGTCAACTGATCCACGACGACCAAAATACTAACATACCCTATTCAAGTCCTCGGCAACCCTTCGATGAAGTCCGTTGAGACTTGCTCCAATTTCTACTTTGGAACTTCTGGCGGTTGTAACAAACCGTTAGGTTTCTTTTGTTCAGCCTTAACTAACTAGCCATTCATACACTTAGAGATGAATGTCCCAACATTCTTCTTCATACCTTCCCGATCATAGGATTGCCTCATGTCACAATACAACTTATTGCCACCGGATGTATGGTCAACTTTGAGCGATGACACTCTCGAAGTACTTCATCCTGTAACTCATTGACATTAGGTACAACCAACCTTCCATTCTTCCAAAGCCAACTATTTTGGCCGAGTTCGTACGTGCTTATATTCTCAGTATCAATACTGATGTCTACCTTGGTAATGATCTCCAATAATTTAGGATCGCTCTTTTGGTTAGAACTGATCCGTTCAATCAAAGTTGGTTAGATTGTTAAGCTTGCCAACAATTTTGGCTCCTGCTCACATCTAGACCTGAAGTCATAACCAGTAATATACTCCAGTCGCTTCCCTTCTAGGGACATAGCCTCCAAATTGGCATGTCCACTACTTGATGCACCAACGACTACATTTCCCTTTCCCATGGTGTATGCGATGTTAAAATCATGGGAAGTTAAGCACTCTAAACACCATTGCCGATGGAGGTTTAATTCTTTCTGACAGAGAAGATACTTCAATGACTCATGGTTGACAAATAGCTCGAATCTTTCTCTCATGATATAATGCCTCCATATCTTCAATGCAAACACAATCCCTACTAATTCCAAATCATGAGCGGGGTATCTCTTCTCATGAGGTTTTAGTTGCCGACCAACATAACAAAAAACTTTACCATTTTTCATTAACACTGCATCTAACTCGGCACCACAAGCATCCATGAGTACAGACATCTCCTCATTTCTCTTTGGGATAACTAAAACTAGAGCATACGCCAACCTTTCCTTCAGATTCACAAATTTATATTCATATTTTGCATCCCAGAGAAAAGCTAGATTCTTCTTAGTCAACTAAGTCAACGGTGCTGCTATTTAGGAGAAATCATGGATAAACTTTTGGCAGTACCCAGAAAATCCCAAGAAACTCCTTCCATTGGTTGTGTTCTTGGGTGTAGTCTGATCCTGTACTGTCACCACCTTCGCAGGCTCCACAACAATACCGTTTGATGAAACACTTCGCCCAAGAACCTCACTTCTCTCCACCATAAGTGACATTCAGAAAACTTAGCGTTAAGCTAGTGTTTCCTCAACACCTCCACTGCAATCCTCAAGTGTTCCTTGTGTTCTTCTTCGATCTATGAGTAGACTAAAATATCAGTGATGAACAGAAGTACAAACTTATTTAATTAATCCCTGAAAATGCAATTTATAAGATCCACAATGTAAGCTGGTGTGTGGTCAATCCGAATGGCATAACCAACCAATAATAAAAACCACACGGTATTTGAAATGCCCTTTTGGGAACACTCTCCTATGATACATGTAGTTGATGCAATCCTGCCAAAATGTCTAACTGGTAAAATACACAAACATCATTCAACTGATTAAGTAAAACATCTATTCACTAAAGAGGGTACTTGTTCTTCCCCATCACCTTGTTTAGCTCACGATAGTCTATACGTAAATGAAGGGAACCGTCTGACTATATGGTAAAGACCACTAGAGCTACCCACTCGGAGATACCCCTCCAAACAAAATCCTTCCTCATGAGATCACTTACTTACACCTCGAGCTCTTGTTGCTCCCCCGGTGCCATCCGTTAAAGAGGCATTACTATAGGTCTAGCTTCTTTCACTAAATTAATATGAAACTCAATCTCTCTGTATGGTGGAAGTCTGATCACCTCCTTAAGATGTCTAGATACCGCCAACAATAGGCACACCCAATAAATCATCATGTAAAAGATCCAGTGAATATAGAAAACTAGCCATCAACTCATCATTAGGTAGAAAGCCCAACATCAATCTCTACCAATCATCCACCTCGATGGACATCGAAGACCTCATACAGTCCACCACCACCCCATATTTACGGAGCTAGTCAACTCCGAGGATAATACTAAACCCAGTAAAGCCCAAAATAAAGCAATCAAGCAAAAAAGCAACCATGGCTCGATAAGACCAACCACGACAAAAATGCAAAGGCTAATAGGGCCACCTATCGAGTTTATCATAACTAGAGGTTGGTCAACAACCTTGGGTTCCAATTCCAACTTATCTACCAGGTCACTAGATATGAAGGAATGGGAAGCCCCGTATCAAACAAAACTCGAACATGAATATCATAAACTGAAACCATACCTTGGATGATGACACCCTCTCCTTTCCCCACCGCACTTCAGGAATTCCACAAAGAGGGAAAAATGTTGATAACATATGCTTTCGCCAACTATTTCTCTCTTGGAGGTTCTGGGCAGTCCCTCGAAATATTCCCTACTTTATTGCAGTTAAAGAATTTCTTTTCCCTGCTCTATAGTTAGTGGAAAAGTGGCTTTTTCTTTTGCATGAATAACAAGTAACCTCAGATGTAACACCCCATATTTTCTGTAAACATTAAAGTAACGAATTAAAGAATAATTAATTACAAATGTGAGAAATAAGGGAAACGGGTTACGCCATTGCGTTCATCTTGAAATTTTGCTTGAGATAGATTCTGAGTTTGCATAAATCGGACTCCATATAAAGTTGTTATGACCTTCAGAAGATTCAAGAATTTAAATAAACAGCTCAGATTAAAGTTCAGAAAAATCAAATTTAAAAACTAGAAGCAGAAGCGGGCTGGGCGTGAATTTTCCCGCCCAAGGCCAGGTTGACCAGGAGGTCGACCAAGGGGTCGACCTCTCCCCATACAAACCTTACGACCAGGGGGACGACCAGGGGGTCGACCTCCCCCTCGAGCCAGATCTAAAACCTGACGTGTTTCTTTGTGTGATGATTTGCTGTGTCATTAGGGCTTGTGTGGCAAATTCTAGTTGGTTCTCTTAGGTTTGAATGGCTTTGATCGGCCCGAAGTTGATCCGACGGTTCCTATTAAATCAAACTTCTATATAAGCAACCTAAATCTAAACCCTAAGCCACACAAAAATATTCCTAGAACCGTCATGTTGTCAATACTCAACTTAGAGTAGCCGCCATTCTCCTTCAACTAGAAAGCAAGTTAGGAATTACAAAACAAATCTAATTCAACTAAGAGAATTCAACGTCTACAAAAAAGGAGAGCTATTCAATTTCAGAATACAGATCCCAGAACACAAGACCAGTCTCCTTTTTGTAAGTCCAGTTATCATTTATAACTAAATGATATTAGAATCATGACTAAAATAATTGGATGTAGAACAACGCCTAATGTAAATCTATGCCTATCCTTTTTGTTAAAACTGAATTGATTAAGACTATGACTCTTATCATGTTAGGTTTGTGATCATGTTGTATGTAATTTAATGATAAATGTTAAATTTTTGGCAATGAATCATATGTTGTATAATTTGGCAATGACATATATGTTGTGTAATTTAGCGATGACATATTATGTTTTATAATTTGGCGATGACATATCATGTTGAATAAATTGGAGATGACATATTATGTTGTATAATTTAGCGATGGCATATCATGTTGAATAAATTGGCGATGACATACCATGTTGTAAAAATTTGGCGATGACATTTCATGTTGTATGATTTGGTAATGACACCAATATGTTGTACGTCAATTTGGGAATTTTGCTATGTTTATGCAAGTTCAACCATGTTCACATATATAACTAGAACTACATGCTAATTTGCAAATTCACAACCGCATGCCTAAATTTATGTTTATGTAGTTCTATGTAAAACCCCTATCTCACGACTCATGTTGAGTAGATATAAATTTGCAAGTTCATAATTAAATGTATATTGTTCTATGCTGAATTCATATGACACATGTGTACTTAGATCTATATTTTTATGATGTTAGAATTATTGCATGTTCCTCTTTTTCCTGTTTTTCCCCTTTTGTGTATAATTTTGGCTATGTATTGAGCCTAACATTTTATGTGATTTATGCGAACGTTTAATGGGGGTAACGTTGGGGAAAAACATGAAATTACATATGATTGGCATATTTGGCTCATAAACATGTAAATGTTTTATTGCATAAAGTGGTATAAATTTTTATACCTAAAATTTTGAACTTGATTTAAAAGGGAAATTGGGGCTTGACTTGAATGAAAATAATTTACATACAAATATAAAGAGGCAAATATGTGAATTTAGAAAAGACGAATATGCCTAACCCAAGATTAGATTGAGTTACGGTGTAAGACTGCCCGGAACCGCCCGACACATCCAGCAATTGTAACAATATATATCTAATGTGGGAGCTTAGTGCATCGAGCCCAAAAGAACCCAAGGTTAGACTGAGTTGCGGTGCAAAACTGCCCGGACCCGACCGACACATCCAGTGACCGCAACAATACCTGTCTAATGTGAGTGTTTGGTGCTTTAATGAATAAATTAAAGCTAAGTCAGGAATGGTAGGGTTAAGTTAATTAAGGCAACACTTAATGAATACAACATGTTAACTAAACTGATGGGTGGGGTTAGGTTAACTTGGACACTTAACAAATTTAACATGTTGATTAGGAAACCCTAGTAACGGGGACCCATTTTAGCAGTATCCCACATAGATGTATCATGGTACCCTGAACTAGGTAGGGTGGGGTACGATTACTGGGTTGATTATAAGTGGTCAAAACAACGGTGGTTGTTGCGTCAGTGTAGGTTCCGATGGAGTACCAGCGGGCACATACTCCGAAGTGAAAAAAGCAGGCACTGGGCATCAGTAGTAATACACTGTGCATCTTGAATCGTGTCGGGTTGCCACCATAGGGTTTTATACACCCCATGGTGGGACCAACACATGTATCTACAATCAAGCGGGGTTGTATGTCACAAGTAGTAAATGCGTGCGAGTAGGAGCCGATCGATAAAAAGGACTCACTGGGTTTGAACTCATGACGATGGTTGAAATATCTAGTAGGTGCAGAGAATATGGATATGAGTGTGATGGTATGATTAGTTTATCTTGCCTTGTTTGTCTTGCCTTATCCTATGTTACCTTATTTCTTTGTTATTGTCCTGCGTCCAGTTATTCATGTCATGGTTCTCTTACCAAATTTACATGCTGAGTAATCACTGGACTTACCAGACTTATGTCTGACCCGTTTTTCCTTCGCTCTCTTTTCTTTCGTTCCCCCCCCCTCAGGTAGCCTGGGAGGGAATAACTCAGCTTAATTTGGACCGTTCATCTTTCCAAGCTTGAAGACTCTATGATGTATAGCTTGGAACCTCTTATCTTTGGCTATGACTTTGGACACACTACTACTTGGGGATTCATGCAGTTTTATTGTGTTTTATGCTTCTTTATGTTAAAATCAAGACAGAGATTTTGATGTAATGATTTGGAAGTTGTTTTGAGACAGTTTGCTGTAATGTTTTTGTTATGAACCACGTATGAAATAAATTTTGTTTTTTCCGCTGCTTATATATGTCTATCTTGTAAATTATCTGTGTCTTTTACCTATAATGCTCCACCAAAGTTAAGGCATTCTCTTTGTGAGCGACCTCAACGGAGGTGGGTTGTTTCGCTTGGTATCAGGGCAAAGGTTTACCAGATCAGATAAAAATTTTGAAAACTGTTTTTCAAAAAGAAGTTTAAAGAATCAATTTTCACGAAAAAGTGTTGTTTTATTTTAAAAAGGTATAGTCCCCCAAATCCATATGCACTATCTTTCTATCCTTTGTTTTGAATCTTTCCTGTTTCGTTTCAGCATGTCTGGGGATTTTAACCTTCCAGAGGGCGTGTCGGTACCTGCCTGGTTCAGAATGTACCTAGAGGCTAGGGCTAACGTCGCAGGCCCAGCAGACGTTCCTCCTCCCCCTGTTATAGCGACTCCTCCTCCTCCGCGTGTAACTGCTTTCTCAAAAATATGTAGAACTTTCGAGCCATGGGTTGAAAGAACTTCAATGGAAACAAATCATTCATGGAAGCAAGAAACTAGCTCAAAGAAACTGAAGATTTATTTGTTATCTTCGAAGTGGACGATAGGCAGAAGATAAGTTGGCCGTGTGGTTGCTTAAAGACGAAGCTTCCTATTGGTGGGAAGTTACTAACGTTGAAAAGACTAACTGAAACTTGGATGGATTTTAGAATGAGGTTTGAAATGAAATTCCTCTCACAAGCTGAATGAAGCCTACAAATGGAGAAGTTCTTAGCTCTCAAACAGGGAAGTATGTCGGTCAAGGATTTAGTTAACCAATTCAACCAGCTGGCTAGGTTCAGATTGGAGTTAGTATACACTCCAGATAAGAAGGCTCTCCGTTTTGTTAAAGGAATTAATGAGCCACTACAGAGCAAGAAGACAGATTCCAAGAAGGGCGGGAAGAACAACAAACCCTATGACAAGAGGAAGTGTAATTTTTGTGGCATTCGTGGACATCTGGTTAAGGACTGCAGAAAGAAGAAGAGGAAGATGGGTGGCTGTTTCCATTGCGGCGAGACAGGAGACATGGCTAAGGACTGCCCAAGAAAGCAAGGGCAAATGCAGAGAGCTGGATCTACTTTTGGAGGGCACGTTCACTCTCTCATGGTACCTCCGCAAGAACGAGGTAGAAATATTTCTGTTGAGAGTTTAGTTCATCTTTTTGATCATCCTGTTTGTACACTCTTTGATTCTGGCACATCGCACTCTTTTATATCTACTGCTTTAGTTGAATCTCTGCACCTAGACACCAGTTTAGTAGAGGATCCCTTAGTTGTTTCAAATCCAATTGGGGGATCAACCTATTTGTCAATGATTTGTCTGGATTTGGAAATTTCTATACTAAGTGTCGGAATTAGGTGTAATGCCTATGTTTTGGGCTTCACGGGCTATGGGTTGATTCTAGGCATGGATTGGCTATCCAGTAATGGTGCCATCCTCGATTGTGAAAAGAGAGTGTTTAGACTCATGACTCGCCTCGGTAACACTCTCGAAATTTCTTATAATCCCATGAACTCTGTTATGCTTAGCTATCTAGAGTCTCTTGATGCGTCTGTTGAGAATTTGCAGTCTGTTAGAGTAGTCCGTGGATACTCGGATGTCTTTGAAGAGGTGAAGGGGTTACCTCCGAAACGGGAGATAGACTTCCGCATATACCTCGTTGATAATGCAAAACCCGTTGCTTTACCCGTTAGACACATGGCTCTAAGGGAGAGGAAAGAACTCAGCAAGCAAGTTAAAGAGTTGCTTGAGAAGGGGTTTATAAGGCGGAGTATTTCTAAATGGGGTGCTCCAATAGTATTCGCAACCAAAGCAGATGGTTCGCTTCGCCTATGCGTTGATTATAGGGAGCTAAGCAAGCTAACCAAGAAGAATAGGCACCCACTTCCAAGAATAGATGACTTATTCGATCAGCTTGTAGGTGCATCGGTATTCTCCCAACTAGATCAAGCTACCGGGTTTCATCAGCTAAGAGTCGCTGAAGACAGTATTGATAAGACCGCGTTCAGAACCCCGATTGGTTTCTTCGAGTGGTTTGTCATGCCTTTCGGCTTGACAAACGCACCCGCTTGTTTCGTTGACTTAATGAGCAGGGTGTTCAGGGAGTTCCTTAATAAGTTTGTGGTGGTCTTCGTAGATGACATTTTGATTTTCTCAAAGAGTGAGGAAGAGCATGCTCCGCATTTAATAGAAGTCATGGATACTCTTCGAGCACATCAGTTGAAAGCCAAATTGTCCAAATGCCACTTCTGGAGTGAGGAAGTAAGATTTCTTGGGCATGTGGTATCCAAAGAAGGGATAGCTGTAGACCCCGCAAAAGTAGTTGCGGTACAAGATTGGAAGGTTCCACGGAATGCGACCGAAGTCCGAAGCTTCCTCGTGCTAGCGGGCTTTTACCAAAAGTTCATCAAAGACTTTGCGAATATCTCAGCTCCGCTGACAAGCTTGATGTAGAAGAACCTAACTTTCAGTTGGGATTTGGATTGCGATGTTGCTTTCCAATGATTGAAGAGGGCTCTAACAACAATCCATGTTTTGACATTAGCGGATGGAAGCAAGATGTTTACTGTATACACGGATGCATGTGGTATGGGACTAGGTGCTGTCTTGGTGCAAGAAGGTAAAGTAGTAGCTTATGGAGGCAGACAGTTGAAAGTACATGAGAAAAACTACCCAACCCACGATCTAGAGTTGGCTGGCATCGTCTTTGTGCTTAAGTCTTGGCGCCATTATCTCCTAGGTGAGAAGCTTGAATTGTATACAGACCATAAATCGTCGAAGTACCTTTTCTCGCAAGAAGATCTTAACTTGAGGCAACAAAGGTGGATGGAGTTCTTGGAATCCTACGATTTCGAGATTTCCTATACCCTTGGCAATGGCATTGTAGTAGCAGACACCTTGAGTAGAAAGAAGCTGACCTTAAGCCCTCTCTTTGTAGAAAGGCAGAGCTTGGAATACATAGCCAACTTTGTCTTTAGACCCTCCATCGATCATGTGACTGATTTGTTAGCATCGCTAGAAGTGCGGCCTAGTCTTTTGGACTCAATAGGAACCGCGCAACGTGAAGTCCCTCAGCTAATTGATGTGATGGATAAGCTAATTAGGGGTGAGACTTCTAGTCACCTCAGTAGATACTCCATCGATGATAAGGGTTGGTTGAGGCGGGATGGAAGGCTATGCGTCCCACAAGCAAGGGATTTGGTGAACAAGGTTCTCGAAGAGGCACACCATTCCAAGTTGGCCATACACCCAGGTGGAGACAAGATGTATAAAGACGTGAAAAGGTTTTTCTTTTGGAATGGCATGAAGAGGGATGTAGCTGAATTCGTCACTAAGTGCTTAATATGCCAGCAAGTCAAGGTGGAGCAAAAGAAGCCTGGTGGTTTGCTTCATCCTCTAGAGGTCCCACAGTGGAAATAGGATAGCATTTCAATGGACTTTATTGATGGGCTGCCTAGGTCAAGAAGGGGCAATGCCAGTATTTAGGTAATAGTGGATAGGCTAAAAAAAGCGCTCACTTTATACCTGTTAGAAGTAGAAGGACTGCCTCGTCTTTAGCATCTGTTTATCTTAAAGAGATAGTTCGACTCCATGGAATACCCTCCAGCATTGTGAGTGATCGAGATCCTATCTTTACGAGTGAGTTTTGGAAGAGCTTGCAAGAGGCTATAGGCACACAGCTATGCATAAGCACGGCCTATCACCCTTAGATCAATGGTCAGACGGAGAGGGTGAACAGAGTATTAGAAGACCTCTTGAGATTATGCATTCTTGACTTTGGAGGAACATGGGAGGATCATCTTCCTTTGGTGGAGTTTGCCTACAACAATAGCTACCAAGCCACCATAGGCATGGCACCCTTCGAAGCTTTATATGGAAGACCATGCCGATCACCAACTTATTGGTGGGAGTCTACAGACAAGCCCATACTTGGACCAGATATGATTAGAGAAACTTCAGAGAAAGTGGACTTGATACGAAGAAGGATGAAGACTGCCCAAGATAGACAGAAGTCCTACGCAGATAAAAGAAGGACCTACCTTGAGTTTGAGGTTGGAGACAGAGTTTTCCTTAAAGTATCTCCTTTGAGGAACGTCGTTCGCTTTGGATCCGCAGAAAAGTTGGCATAAAGATTTGTTCGGCCATTTCCTATCATTGAAAAGATTGGGAAGATGGTTTACAGAGTAGAGCTGCCCGAAAGATTGGCTGGAGTTCGTAATGTCTTTCATGTTTCTCACCTACGGAAGTGCTTACATGAGTCTGCGGAAGTGGTGGAACCAAGCATATTAGAGGAAGTAGAAGTAGAATGAGAGGCGACTGTGAGAAGAGTTCCAACTCGTATCTTGGGTATAGAAGTCAAAAAGCTACGCAACCGCGAAGTCAAACTTGTTAAAGTTCAATGGTGTGACGCTGAGGAAGACGCGACTTGGGAAACTGAGGCCAAGATACGCACAGCCTACCCTTTTCTTTTTGAGGGTACATCCTTGATCTCTTTTTCCTTAAGTTTATACATGCTTATATCTATCTTTCTAGTATATCTCCTCGGTTCTATCCTTTATCCTTAGGTAGAAACCAATGGATGTAAACATGTATTTGAAACGCGTTATGATTGATGGTTGCAAGTGGTTACTAGTGGTTGCTCGTGGATGCATATACACACATTAGGTATTAGATCGGCTCAGTCACTTTCATATTGCATATGCATATATGTACTTGTATATGATTGAAACATGATTTGTTATCATGTGGATGTTGCATTTGTATGAATGATTTTGCAATCATGTAGAAAGTATGATTTGGGATGATTGCATACATAATGGACTCATGGCATCGACATGACTTGCATTAAGGAGGTCAACTGAATCAGTAGACCGCCTGATTTTTGCATTAGATAAGGACATATACGCACACTATGCATATGATCATGAAGCATTAGAAGTCTTTTTAAGGACAATGGACGCCTATGTTTGATGGATGAGTAGATGTACGATTGGATAGTAGGATATACGTTCTTCTTGACTCGAAGATTTCAGGGACGAAATCCTTTAAGGAGGGGAGAATGTAACACCTTGTATTTTATGTAAACATTAAAGTAACGAATTAAAGAATAATTAATTACAAATGTGAGAATTAAGGGAAACGGGTTATGGTATTGCATTTCGTCTCGGAATTCTGCTTGGGATAGAGTCCAAGTTTGCATAAATCGGACTCCGTAGTTATGACCTTCAGAAGATTCAAGAATTTAAATAAACAGCTCAAATTAAAGTTCATAAAATTCTAATTTCGAAATCAGGAGCAGAAGTGGGCTAGGCGGGAATTTTCCTGCCCAAGCCCAGGTCGACTAGGAGGTCAACCAGGGGGTCGACCTCCCCCCATACAGGTCGACCAGGGGGTCAACCTGGGGGTCGACCTCCCCCTCGGGCTAGATCTGAAACCTGACGTCTTTCTTTGTGTGACGATTTGCTGTGTCATTAGGGCTAGTGTGGCAAATTTTGGTTGGTTCTCTTAGGTCTGAATGGCTTTGATAGGCCTTAGGTTGATCTGATGGTTCCTATTAAATCAAACTTCTAAATAAGCAACCTAAATCTAAACCCTAAGCCACACAAAAATATTCCTAGAACCGTCATGCTTTCAATACTCAACCTAGAGTAGCCGCCATTCTCCTTCAACTAGAAAGCAAGTTAGGAATTACAAATCAAATCTAATTCAACTAAGAGAATTCTACGTCTACAACAAAGGAGAACTATTCAATTTCAGAATACAGAACCCAGAACACAAGACTAGTCTCCTTTTTGTAGGTCCAGTTATCATTTAGACCTAAATGATATTAGAATCATGACTAAAATAAATGGATGTAGAACAACGCCTAATGAAAATCTATGCCTATACTTTTTGTTAAAACTGAATTGATTAAGACTATGACTCTTGTAATGTTAAGTTTGTGATCATGTTGTATGTAATTCGATGATAAATGTTAAATGTTTGGCAATGAATTCATATGTTGTATAACTTGGTAATGACATATATGTTGTGTAATTTAGCGATGACATATTATGTTGTATACATTGGCAATGACATATCATGTTGAATAAATTGGAGATGACATATTATGTTGTATAATTTTGGCGATGGCATATCATGTTGAATAAATTGGCGATGACATACCATGTTGTAAAATTTGGCGACGACATTTCATGTTGCATGATTTGGTAATGACACCTATATGTTGTATGTCAATTTGGGAATTTTGCTATGTTTATGCAAGCTCAACCATGTTCACATATATGACTAGAACTACATGCTAATTTGCAAGTTCACAACCGCATGCCTAATTCTAAGTTTATGTAGTTCTATGTAAAACACCTATCTCACGACTCATGTTAAGTAGATCTAAATTTGCAAGTTCATAATTAAATGTATATTGTGTATGACGAATTCATATGACACATGTGTAGTTAGATCCATATTTTTATGATGTTGGAATTATTACTTGTTCCTCTTTTTCCCCTTTTGTGTATAAGTTAGGCTACGTATCTAGCCTAACATTTTATGTGATTTATGCAAACGTTTAACGGGGGTAATGTTAGGGAAAAACATGAAATTACATATAATTAGCATATTTGGCTCATAAACATGTAAATGTTTTATGGCATAAAGTGGTATAAATTTTTATACCTAAAATTATAAACTTGATTTAAAAGGGAAAGTGGGGCTTGACTTGAATGACAATAATTTACATATAAATATAAAGAGGTAAATATGTGAATTTAGAAAGGACGAATATGCCTAACCCGAGGTTAGATTGAGTTACGGTTTAAGACTGCCCGGCACATCCAGCAACCATAACAATATATATCTAATGTGAGACGTTAGTGCATCGAGCCCAAAAGAACTCGAGGTTAGACTGAGTTGCGGTGTAAAACTGCTCGGACCCGACCGACACATCCAGTGACCGCAACAATACCTGTCTAATGTGAGTGGTTGGTGCTTTAATGAATAAATTAAAGCTAATTCCGGAATGGTAGGGTTATGTTAAGTAAGGCAACACTTAACCAATACAACATGTTAACTAAACTGATGGGTGGGGTTAGGTTAACTTGGACACTTAACCAATTTAACATGTTGATTCGGAAATCCTAGTAACGGGGACCCATTACAGCAGTAACCCACATAGATATATCATGGTGCCATGAACTAGGCAAGGTGGGGCACAATTACTGGGCTGATCATAAGCGGTCAGAACAACGACGGTTGGTGCGTCAATGTAGGTTCCGACGGAGTACGGGCGTGCATGTACTCCAAAGTGGAAAAAGCAGGCACTGGGCATCAGTAGTTATACACTGTGCATCTTGAATCGTGTTGGGTTGCAACCATAGGATTTGATACACCCTATAGTAGGACCAACACATGTATCTACAATCGAGCGGGGCCGTATGACACAAGTTGTAAATGCGTGCGAGTAGGAGCTGATCGATAAAAAGGGATCACTGGGTTTGAACTCATGACAATGGTTGAAATATATAGTAGGTGCAGAGAATATGGATATGAGTGCGATAGTATAATTAGTTTATCTTGCCTTATCCTATGTTACCTTATTTCTTTGTTATTGTCCTGCGTCCAGTTTATTCATGTCATGGTTCTCTTACCGTCTTACATGCTGAATAATCACTGGACTTACCAGACTTATGTCTGACCCATTTTTCTTTCGCTCTCTTTTCTTCCGTCCCCCCCCCCCCCCGGTAGCCAAGGATGGAAAAACTCAGCTTAATTTGGACCGTTCATCTTTCCAAGCTTGAGGACTCTGTGATGTATAGCTTGGAACCTCTTATCTTTGGCCATGGCTTTGGACACACTACTACTTGGGGATTCATGCAGTTTTATTGTGTTTTATGCTTCTTTATGTTATAATCAAGATAGAGATTTTGATGTAATGATTTGGAAGTTGTTTTGAGACAGTTTGCTGTAATGTTTTTCTTATGAACCACGTATGAAATAAATTTCGTTTTTTCCGCTGCTTATATGTGTCTATTTTGTATATTATCTGTGTCTTTTACCTATAATGCTCCACCAGAGTTAAGGCATTCCCTTTGTGAGTGACCTTAATCGAGATGGGGTGTTTTACTTGGTAACAGAGCAAATGTTTACTAGATCAGATAAAATATTTTAAAACAGTTTTTCAAAAAGAAGTTTAAAGAAGCAATTTTCAGGAAAAAGTGTTGTTTTATTTTAAAAAGGCATAATCCCCCAAAGCCATATGCACTATCTTTCTATCCTTTGTTTTGAATCTTTCTTTTTTCGTTTCAGCATGTCTGGGGATCTTAACCTTCCAGAGGGCGTGCTAGTACCCGGCTGGTTCAGAAGGTACCTAGAGGCTAGGGCTAATGTCGCAAGCCCATCAGACATTCCTCCTCCCCCAGCTGCAGCGGTTCCTCCTCCTCCACATGCAAATGCTTTCTCAAAAATATGTAGGGACTTTCGAGCCATGGGTGGAAAGAACTTAATTGGAAATGAATCCTCTGTGCAAGCAAGAAACTTGCTCAAAAAAAACTACGGATTTAATTGTTTTCTTCGAAGTGGACGATATGCAGAAGATACAGTTGGCCATGTGGTTGCTTAAAGATGAAGCTTCCTATTGGTGGGAAGTTACTAACGTTGAAAGACCAGTTGAAACTTGGATGGATTTTAGAATGAGGTTTGAAATGAAATTCCTCTCACAAGCTGAACGAAGCCTACAGATGGAGAAGTTCTTAGCACTCAAACAAGGAAGTATGTCAGACAAGGAATACGTTAAACAATTCAACCAACTGGCTAGGTTCGGACTGGAGTTAGTAAACACTCCACATAAGAAGGCTCTCCGTTTTGTTAAAGGATTGAATGAGCAACTACATAGCGTAGCTATGTCCCATATACCTATGGGTGCGACTTATGAGAGACTGGTGGACATGGCATTGTTACAAGAAGAAGATAAGGTTGGCAAGAAAGAGACAAAGGTCGAAGTGCCTCAAGAAAAGAAAGTGGAAGGATTACAGAGCAAGAAGACATATTCCAAGAAGGGCGGGAAGAACAACAAACCCCGTGACAAGAGGAAGTATAATTTTTGTGGCATTCCTGGACATCTGGTTAAGGACTACAGAAAGAAGAAGAGGAAGATGGGTGGCTGTTTCCATTGCGACGAGACATGACTCATGGCTAACGACTACCCAAGAAAGCAAGGGCAAGGGCAGAGAGCTGGATCTACTTCTGGAGGGAAGGTTCACGCACTCATGGCACCTCCGAAAGACCGAGGTAGAAATATTTCTGTTGAGAGTTTAGTTTATCTTTTTGATCATCCTGTTCATGCACTCTTTGATTTTGGCGCATCGCTCTCTTTTATATCTACTGCTTTATTTGAATCTCTGCACCTAGACACCAGTTTAGTAGAGGATCCCTTGGTTGTTTCAAATCCAATTGGGGGCTCAACTTATTTGTCAATGATTTGTTTGGATTTGGAAATTTCTATACTAAGTGTTGGAATTAGGTGTAATGACTACGTTTTGTGCTTCACGGGCTATGGGTTGATTCTAGGCATGGATTGGCTATCCAGTAATGGTGCCATCCTCGATTGTGAAAAGAGAGTGGTTAGAATCATGACTCGCCTCGGTAACACTCTCGAAATTTCTTATAATCCCATGAACTCTGTTATGCTTAGCTATCTAGAGTCTCTTGATGCGTCTGTTGAGAATTTACAGTCAGTTAGAGTAGTCCGTGGATACTCGGATGTATTTAAAGAGGTGAAGGGGTTACCTCCGAAACGGGAGATAGACTTCCGCATATACCTCGTTGATAATGCAAAACCCGTTGCTTTACCCGTTAGACACATGGCTCTAAGGGAGAGGAAAGAACTCAACAAGCAAGTTAAAGAGTTGCTTGAGAAGGGGTTTATATGGCAGAGTATTATTGAATGGGGTGCTCCAGTAGTATTCTCAACCAAAGCAGATGGTTCGCTTCGCCTATGCGTTGATTATAGGGAGATAAACAAGCTAACCAAGAAGAAAAGGCACCCACTTCCAAGAAAAGATGACTTGTTCGATCAGCTTGTAGGTGCATCGGTTTTCTCCCAACTAGATCTAGCTACTGGGTTTCATCAGCTAAGAGGGGCTGAAGAAAGTATTAATAAGACCGCGTTCAGAACACCAGATGGTTTCTTTAAGTGGATTGTCATGCCTTTCGGCTTGACAAACGCACCCGCTTATTTCGTTGACTTAATGAGCAGGGTGTTCAGGGAGTTCCTTAATAAGTTTGTGGTGGTCTTCGTAGATGACATTTTGATTTTCTCAAAACGTGAGGAAGAGCATGCTCAGCACTTAAAAGAAGTCATGGATACTCTTCAAGCACATCAATTGAAAGCCAAATTGTCCAAATGCCACTTCTGGAGAGAGAAAGTAAGATTTCTTGGACATGTGGTATCCAAAGAAGGGATAATTGTGGACCCCGCAAAAGTAGTTGCGGTAAAAGATTGGAAGGTTCCACAGAATGCGATCGAGGTCCGAAGCTTCCTCGGGCTAGCGGGCTTTTACCTAAAGTTCATTAAAGACTTTGCGAAAATCTCAGCTCTGCTTACAAGGTTGACGAAGAAGAACATAACTTTTAATTGGGATTTGGATTACGATGTTGCTTTCCAACGATTGAAGAGGGCTCTAACAACAACCCCTATTCTGGCATTGCCGGATGGGGGCAAGATGTTTACCGTATACACAGATGCATGTGGTACGGGACTAGGTGTTGTCTTGATGCAAGAAGTTAAAGTAGTAGCTTATGGAGGCAGACAGTTGAAAGTTGTAATAACCCGAAAATCTGAGCCAGTTTAAAAATTTTATTTTGGCAATTTTAGCGAATTTTGTTTATTTAAAATGAATTATTTTAAATAATATCGACGAGAAATTTATTTTGAAGAGAATTCAAACGTATATATTTATACGCGTCGTCGTTAGAATATAAATATTTATATATAATTATAAATAGAATTGAAAATGGCGCGGTAGTTCGATAATTTGATTTCAAACTTCAATTGAACATACCGGGTGCAAAACAATCCGGATTTTAGTGAAACCAAAAACATTAGGATCTATTTGATAATATCTTTCCAACGAATCCGACAAATCAAAATTTCATAGCGGGAATCAAAAGATATGTCCAGTTGAAAATTCTGAATAGTCGCTATGGAATTCAGGCCCTTAAAAATGGAAATTTTGCGAACGACCTCGGATTTCGACGAAACCACTTTTGTTGGGTCCGTGATGTTAAATTATTGCTAGGTTTCAAATTTCGTAATTTTTCGAATCAATATGTGAGCGTGGCAAAGGAAAACGCGTTTTGACCATTTCAGTTGAATTTAATCGACTGGAAAATGGCCATTTTTCCAACGCTCCCAGAATTCGACGAAACCAACTTTGTTAGGACCGTATCGTCAATATGAAGCTAGAAAATATTTTTCTGGAATTTTTAAAGTTAATATGTGATCCCGGTAATTTGAAATGTACGTTTAAAATTCAATATAGTGATTTAAATGTAAATTTAACGGAAACTGATTCAAACGATCGAATCAGCCTACGATACATATCCCATTGTGTTCGGAATGGGGGTAAAACACTATGGACGACAGGCGGTGGGCCTCGTTTAGAGGTCGTATGTGAAAGTCAACTTTTTGAAAAATAAAATAATTAAATTAATAAAAAAAATTAAACTTCCCCCTTTAACCCGCTGCCCCCCCTTTTCTCGTTTACATTCAACAGAGAAAAAAAAAGGAGGTGGAGGAGCTCGTCGCTCCTCCGATGGAGCCGCCACCGCGCCATGGGCGGCGCCGCTACCACCAAGCCCCCCCCCCCCCCCCGCTCTTCCCCTCGATCGACGTGGCGCCCCCCCCCCCCCCCTCTGCTAAAACCGCGGAACCCCCAAATCGACGAAGACGTCGCCCCCCTCTCGTCTTCTACCTTCCTATCCTCCGCCTCCTTTCTTCTTCCTCCTCCTCCTCCCCTTCCCTTCACCTGTGACGCCCGACCCCCTGTGGCCCCCACGACCGACGCCAGGCACCGCAGCCCCCTCCGGAACTCGAGCGCACCTCCGCCCCCCCTTATCGAATACTGTAAGTTTTCCATTTGTATTTTTGTTTTTATTTATTTACTTTATTTACTTTATAATTTACTTTTCAGATTAGGGTTTTTAAAAGTAAATTAGAAAAGATTTGATTTTTAAATAAAGAGAAAGATTGAATTTTTACTAATGAAAAGATAAGGATTTTATTTAGGAAAGGTCGGATTTTTATTAATGAAAGTTTCGATTTTTATTTATAAGGAAGAGAAGATTTTTATTTTTAAAATTCGGTTTTTAATTTATAAAAAGGTTAAAGATATAACTTTTATATATGAAGAATTAAAAATATGATCTTTATATTTTTAAAGTATTAAAAATATAGTCTTTACTATATAGATGATGTAAAAATATGATTTTCGTTTATGTAGAGAATTAGAAATATAATTTTTACATGATAGCAATATTAAAAATAGCATCTTTATATGTGTAGAAAAATAAAAATGTGATTTTTATAATGATGTATATGAAAAAGTTCAATCTTTATATTTGAAAAGCTAAAATCTTTTTATGTAAAAAGGCGAGATCTTTATATAGAAAATAGAGAAGTAAAATATGATTTTTATATATTGAACATCATAGTAAAATTAGATTTTTATATATTGAATAGCATAGTAAAAATTCGATTTTTAAATATATGAGTGATTATAAAAATATGATTTTTAAATTGAAAGTAAAAAATAAAAATGTGACTTTTATTTTAAAGACATCAAAATATAAAAATGTGTGATTTTTATATATGTAGTGACTACGGGCAACGAAGATGATAAAAAGGCGAGAATGAAGAAGATTTCTATAAATGAAGTGTCGTGAAGTTGGATAGCTATCGGTGAGAACTTCTCACTCTTCAATTTCTTTTTCTTTATATATATATATATATATATATATATATATATACTAGGATGTAGACGGTGCTTAGTAGCACCCGACACCCGTCATCCACAGACCATGGATGACTTGTTTGCTAAATTGTTCGATTGTGTAGTTAGTTAGTCTAATTGGTTTGAATTGAATTGTTTGGTGATACAGAATGAATTTGATCGATGTGTGAATGGCGTGGGCCTTCACTAGACCGGGGATAAGGCTAGGCCTTGTTCCGTTTCTAGTATCGTGCCGTTATGCCGCCAAATTTTTCTAAAATATGTTAGAAAAATAAAAATATCATTTTATTGAATAAATGAACTAATAGAAATTCATGTGTTAAAATAAATTGTTTTATCGTTAAAAATATAATTTTAACGTGAAAGTGGATAAATGAATATTTATAAACAAATCGGCCGATTTGTTTATATACACTGATTTGACTGATATCGATTGGGTCGATAAATTTTACACGTCGCCCAACTGCACAAATAAAATCTGTGTTTGATTGTTTGAAACCCCACACGGGTGTTGGGATGAAATTTGAAGTTCACTCATCCTGATTGATTAAATATGTAGATCGATCGATTGACAGGGTGTTATAAGCGTCAGACATCTATATTTGATGCTTATACAGTGTAGTGCACTTTGGTTGATGGTTGATTATTTTTCAATGCTATTATATACATGTGTTGTATGGAATCCATATAATTAACATTGTATGGTGATTGATTGGGCCTCATTCCAATCGGGAAAATAATGAATATTATAAAAGAAAATTCATGTGTTGAATATAAAAATGGTCATGTGTTGACGATGATCATGTGTTGAAACTATTCATGTGTTGAGTAAAATATTTTAAATAATAAAATTCACATCTTTATCATATTTAAAATTAGAATCTACTTCACGGTGGAGTTTAATTAAAATCAAACGATAGATACCATAGTTTTATAAAATATTTTACATAACAAAATTAGTGATGTGTTGACAGTACTCATGTGTTGAGATTAGTCGTGTGTTGAAAGAAATATAGATTCATGCGTTGAATGGGATAAATATTCATTTGTCGAATAGAGTAAAGAAGTTGTGAAGAATATAAAGCCGTGTTGATTAGTTTTGCGCCATTTTGACGTGAACGATATTTATATCGATTTTATTCAAATTGAAATGAATATTATAGCAAATTCGAATTGAAAAGAAAACGAATTTGAATTGAATATAAAAGGACTTCGAATGGAATTGAATATAAAACAAATTCAAGTTGAATTGAAAACGAACTGAAATTTAATTGAATTCGAATCGAAATTAAATTGAAATCAATTTGAATTGAAACGAATTTGAATTTGAGTTGAATTGAAACGAATTTGAATTCGAATTAAATAAAATTGAAATGAATTCGAGTTGAATTGAAATCAAATCGATTTGAATTGAATATAGAAGTTGAATTGTTTTAGAAACGAATTTAAAACGATTTATAAGATTTGTTTTAAATAGAAATCGACGAAATATATATTATATATATTATATATATAATATAATGGCCTGAATAGAACGCGCCGCGCCGCGGCAGTTCGTGAATTTCGACCATTTATTTCAAACGGACATTGCGGGAGATCCGACCGTCGGATTCTCCTAAAACCGGAACCGTTGGGTTCGTATCGAAAAGAGCTTTCCAATGAATATTAGAAATTTGAAATCTAACGGTTGGATTTGGAATTATGTCCAAATCAAATTTGAAAAAGGTCGCTGTAAGTGCAGTTCGATAGCCGTTGATGGAAATCGACTGTACGGGCCTTGATAAAATCATTAAAAATATTGATAATTTGTGTAAAATCATAATATGTGAATTGGAAAGAACTGGGATGAAGAATTCCACATTTGAAATGATAAAAATAGATTTTTATCGAAATGAACTAGTTTTGAGCTAGAATTAAAATCAATTTATTTTTGAAATAAATAAATTGAATTTGATAGTGATTTTAAAAATGATCAATATTCCCAATAGGTGAAGTGAAAGTGGAGTTGAATCGAAATTATCTTCGGAATATTTCGATGTTGGATTTCGTGACCATACAGATATTGTTTTGGGAATTTGAAAGATATATTATATATCGTTATTTCCAATACGATATTTGTTGGTTTCAGAATTTGATATTGAATATAAGCCGATATATTTTCTATTCAGAGCCTTGTATTTAATATCAAATATGATTTGGTTTGTCGTGAATCGTGTTTTAGATGACATTGGTTCTTTAACCCAGTTAAAGGCATGATGTTGATTTATTTGAAACGATTAAAACTAAGTGGAGTTTTAATGAATCTTTAATTAGATTAAAATGTGAATTGATAATTTAAATTATCAAATCTGAAAGGTGATCGAGAATGGAGTACCACCGGTTTTTCTCCAAAGCGATAGTTAAATCTTTAATTAGATTTGAACGTGAAATGGTAATTAATTTTACCGATAACACCGTGGTGTTAGATATGGGGTATCACCAGTTTTGCTCCATGGGATTTATAGGTTGGGATTGGGAAATAAACTAAATAATTACTTCGGTGTGGTTCGTTAATCCCGACTAGTTTGAAATGATATCCAAAGGAAGATTAAAGAATAAATTTAGAAGAATTTATCTTTGATAAAATTAATGGGAACATTTCCCTAAGAATGTGATTTTGTGAATAAAAGAATATTCTGAATTGGAATGAGGCGTTTGTTGTGTTTATGTAACAATTTGTTCATTATATACGTGGGTTATTCAGAAAGGCCGGGTTACACCCATTCTGAATAACCGATTCGACGAGATGTCGAAGATGAAGACGGTGGTTGAAGACCGGAAGTCTTCACATCGTTTGGGTGATTACTGATGATCTTGATTGGGCTGTACACCCGAGATGAGGGAAACAGTTGGTGATCGTCCAGACGTACTTGGAGATGGATGGATATGCGAGGGAAGTGCCTCCGGTTTCGTTCAGACCCAGAACGAACTTGTAAATGGATTGTGTGTCTGACATTGGATTTTATTCTGTGTTGATTGATCTCTATTAAATATACATCTGTTTGGCGGCGGAGAATTTATTCTCTTGCTTAACGCCCTTCTCTGAGACGTACGAGCTCAGAGGTTGTATATCGATGGACATCAGTCGCATGGAGTGAATTGCCAGTGTGGCATGCGTAAGTGGCAATTGATCAGGGCTTCTGTTGAAAAGCAAAGTCTTGTGGTTGATGATCAAAGCACGGCCTGTGTGGCATAGCTTTGTGTATAACGTGAATTCGCGAGCCTCACACCTCGGTATGAGTCAAAAACGGGATACGGACCCAAGGGGTGCACGACGTTTCTTTCTAGCTAGGGTGGTGTCAGTGACCTACCAGCCCTGACATTTATATACTTTTCACCTGTGTGGTTGTTGGATACGAGGCGCCTCGGATATAGGTCTGTAAGGACCGGGAAACGTGTGTTCAGGAATTGCCAATCCTCAAAAGTAAGAGAGGACCGACCTTGGAGAATCCAGGGATTACTGTGTGCGGTCCCGAGGCATTTGCTAGAGTGTCTCGAACGCGGAGAGGAGCTTGCCCCTTGCCTCGACTCATGATGGAATCCAATTTCCAATACGTGATATTGCTGTTTTAATTGTAAAACTAGTATGGCGACATGATAGATGGTACCCATGCCGCCTATGATTGAAAATTGTTTTGACACTATACACTTATAATAGTATCAAATAATGTGTTTTAAACGTATCAAGCATGCTTTGGCTGTTATAAGGTAAAAACCCTATCCTCCGGTTTGCGTTGCATTGTGTGATGGGACCTGGGTCTTATAACAGCTTCATTTTTCTTTATTTAGCATTGCGCTGTTTGTTTTATGCACTGGTATTCTTGGGAGGAAACCCGTTCCATGTTATACGGCGTGGTCCCTTGATTTACCGAACTTTAAAATAAAGAATTATAACTGTTTTAGTTCTCACACCAGTCACATGACTGACCTGGAGTTTATTGTTTTAACCTAAACTCTGGGTGCCCTTATTTTCCGCACGGGCAGCTAGTAGTTTTGGTTTTGCAGATTTATATTCACAGGATCCTGATTAACAGCTGGAACGATGCTCGGAAAGCTCTGTATCCGTGTATCACTTTCAGTTGTGCTTTTGTATATTTTTCCGCTGCTATGTAATTTATTGTAATCTCTGATATTTGTCAAATGTAATTTATTCATTTTTACTCTGTATATTCTTGTATCTGATGGAATTGTTGTAATAACAATGAAATGTTCTTCCGTCTGCGTCATTTTGTGTGTTGTTCTCAAAGTATTCGTGCTTTCCTTCACGGGGAAGTTACGGGTCCTTACAAAAGTACATGAAAAAAACTACCCAACCCACAATCTAGAGTTGGCTGCCATCGTCTATGCGCTTAACTCTTTGCGCCATTATCTCCTAGGTGAGAAGTTTGAATTGTATACTGACCATAAATCGTTGAAGTACATTTTCTCGCGGAAAGATCTTAACTTGAGGCAACAAAGGTGGATGGAGTTCTTGGTATCATATGATTTTGAGATTTCCTATACCCCTAGCAAGGGCAATGTAGTAGCAGACGCCTTGAGTAGAAAGAAGCTGACCTTAAGCCCTCTCTTTTGTAGAAAGGCAGAGCTTGGAATACAAAGCCAACTTTGACTTTAGACCCTCCATTGATCATGTGACTGGTTTGTTAGCATCGCTAGAAGTGCGACCTACTCTTTTGGACTCAATAGGAACAACGCGTGATGGATAAACTAATTAGGGGTGAGACTTCTAGTCACCTCAATAAATACTCCATCGATGATAAGGGTTGGTTGAGGTGGGATGGAAGGCTATGCGTCCCACAAGCAAGGGATTTGGTGAAGAAGGTTCTCAAAGAGGCACACCATTCCAAGTTGACCAAACACCCAGGTGGAGACAAGATGTATAAAGATGTGAAAAGGGTTTTCTTTTGGAATGGCATGCAGAGGGATGTAGCTGAATTCGTCCCTAAGTGCTTAATATGCTAGCAAGTCAAGCAGAGCAAAAGAAGCGTGGTGGTTTGTGTCATCCTCTAGAGGTCCCACAGTGGAAATGGTATAGCATTTCAATAGGCTTTACTGATGGTATGCCTAGGTCAAGAAGGGGCAATACCAGTATTTGGGTAATAGTGGACATGCTCACAAAAACGCTCACTTTATACCCGTTAAAAGTAGAAGGACTGCCTCGTCTTTAGCATCCGTGTATCTCAAAGAGATAGTTCGACTCCATGGGATACTCTCCAGTATTGTGAGTGACCGAGATCCTATCTTTACGAGCGAGTTTTGGAAGAGATTGCAAGAGGATGTAGGCACACAGCTTTGCTTAAGCATGGCCTATCACTCCTAGACCGATGGTCAGACAGAGAGGGTGAACAGAGTATTAGAAGACCACTTGAGATTATGCATTCTTGACTTTGGAGGACCAATGGAGGATCATCTTCCTTTGGTGGAGTTTGCCAAAAACAATAGCTACCAAGCCACCATAGGCATGGCACCCTTTGAAGCTTTATATGGAAGAACATGCCAATAACAACCTTGTTGGTGGGAGTCTACTGACAAGCCCATACTTGGACTAGATATGATTAGAGAAACTTCAGAGAAAGTGGACTTGATACGAAGAAGGATGTAAACTGCCCAAGATAGACATAAGTCCTACGCAGATAAAAGAAGGACCGACCTTGAGTTTGAGGTTGGAGACAAAGTTTTCCTTAAAGTATCTCCTTTGAGGAACGTTGTTCGCTTTGGATCCGCAGGAAAGTTGACACCAAGATTTGTTGGGCCGTTTCTGTTGGATCTAGATTAACCCTAGAGGGGGTGAATAGGGTTTATCACAGTTTTTAAACTGAATTGAAAAAACTGACAGAATATTAAAATAATAAACAGATCACAGAATGCAGCAGAAATAAAAGTGCAGAAAATAAATCACACACAGATATACCCAGCTTCGGCAAGACTCTGCCTACTGCTGCATTCCTAAAGTTTCTACTAGGTGATAGAACAAATCCCGCTTACAAGACCATGTAAACTTGCGAACCCCTCGCTCCTATTCTAACCCTACGCTCAAAACTCTAGACTGGTCTATACCCCTAGACCAGATTTCCCCTAGTTTTACAGACGCTAGTAAACAGCCAGTTAACACCCTAACTGGATTCCCCTAGAATTTTACAGACTCTAGAAACTGTCAGTTAACCCCTAACTGAAACCCCCAGAATTTTACAGACTCTAGCAACTGTTCAGAATGGTTTACAAATAAAAAAAATGAAAATACAATACAACCAATAAAACCCCTTTTGTCTAAAGTAATATAAGCCTGCCACTTTGCTTTGTCATTAAAAAACTTGGTCTCCTCTTTGTTGATGGCGGCTGAGAAATGGAAAATAGGGTTTTACCCCAAATCAATTTGACTTCAAAAAGGTTGGCTCTGAATTATACTCTGATGCCCCGATTAGTTGATGCTCTTTGGTCGATTGATTTGGCCACTCTTTGGCGATCGAAAATAATGAAGTAATTTTGTGAGTTTATTTGAATTTGATTTTTCAATTTTGCTCTGGTTTTCGATGTCTGCCCATGTTGATTTGTGTGTGCTTATGTAAGGTTATAGAAGACCTTAAGCCCCTCTGATTTCACAAAAAATGATTTGCTCTGATTGTGCATGGACTTTTATTTGTTGCCTTGAATTGAAAATGATATTTGCGTGAAACTTCCCCCTTTGCTTCATGGCATTGAATGAATTGTCTGCTGTCGAGTGAATGCCATGTATGATTTGTTGAATTCAGGAAATTTTTCAAATTGTTTTCATGGTGCTTGCATATTTCTGGAATCAATAAAGATCCTTTCTTGCCTGGTCAATTTTTGTCCCTCTTTGAATTTTGAGAACAAAAAAAAAAACAATTGCCAAAAATATTTAATGCCACAAATGCACATTTAAATACTTTCCATTCATTTATGTGCTGCTTTAAAATAATTCCTGCACCATTTCTTGCATGCCTCTTCTATTATTTGTCTTTTGCTATGGACATTCAATTGCAATCAAAGCATCATGCATCAGCTGATTTTTGAATTGCTGCCTTGATTAAATTGGCCGAGAAGTCTAGAAGTAAATTTTTGCCCCTTTGAAAATTGTTGCCAAAAACGTAGACCATGAATGAATCTTATTTGTGGCCCCTTGAAATAAATAATCATATCCGGAAACAAATGATCTCTTGGCAACATGATTTTAGAAAACAATAAGCATTGATTGCAAAACTGTAATTCAAAAATCTTGCCATATATACATGTATGAACTGATTTGTTCACAGCATTTCTGGAAATGAATTAATCACTTGCCACAATATTTATTCATTTATGAAAAACAATTGCATATGTGACCTTGAACATGATTTCAGGAAATCATTCAATTGTTTTTCTTGGCCCCGAATTGAAAAACACCTGCATGTTGATTTTGAACATCTTGAAAACTTGCCAATAAATTGTTGCTTGATTAGCTCCTGTAGCTTGCAAAATATGAGTTTTTGGAAACATTTTATGGAATAAATATTTGCATTGAAAACTTGAGTTTGTGGTCCTCCTTGATTTTATACTTGCCAAGAACTTGCACCCTTTTGCTTCTCCAATTTGGTGTTGAAATGAAAAAAAAAACTTTCCATGCTAAAGATTCCATTCACTGCTTTGTCATCACTGATTGAATATTCATTTCTGGAAATATTTTAAAAATAAGAATATATGCTTGCATTCATGGCATTATTTATTTCTAGAAATGTTATTCGATTAAATGTATTAAAAAAAACTCCCTTGACATTTCATGCATGTTGAAATCCAGTTTTGTCACCATTTCTTTGAGCTAGTACTCGAAAGCTGCAACATCACATTTGTGCCATCTTCATGTTGACATTTCTCTTGCCCAAAACTGTGCATGCTGAATGCGTGATTTGTTGATTTATGGAAATGCTTTAAACTCTTGCCAAAAAAAAATTCTTCAATGCACTGATGTCTCATGTTTAGTTTCTGCAAATAAATATAGATTCTTTCTTGCCCAAATTTGTACTTTGTTGCCTTGTTCGATTTTTTTTTTGAAACAAATAAAAGATTGCCAATTTTCCAAAATGAATTCCTTGAATGCATTCCTTCTTTGCATACACATATTTCCTGAAATAACTTGAGTATTGATTTAGCACTTGATTTCTTTCATGCTAAAAAGATGTGTGTCATTTTTTGGAGTTTCTTTGCGAGATTATATATGATGCATTCATGCTAAATATGCATTCATCCCAAATATACATTCATGCCAGATATGCGTTCTACCAAAAAAAATTATCTAAATAGATTGAAGTTTCCTTGCATGATCAAATGCTACCTTGCAATTCATATGAATGCACTGTTGTGATCTTGCATGATTGACAAGAAAAGAAAATGTTTTCCAAAGAAAAATCTGTTGCTAAACTTGTTGTTCCTTCTTTTTTTATGTGCCATAATTGCAATGTGAATGAGTGAAATGCAGTAGTGAGGCAATGACTGTATACTAGAGTGATGAGAGTTGTAGTGAGGAACAAATGTACAAAAATGAGAAAAATTGTATCGATATTTGTAATAAACAAATTTGATTGAAATATATTATGTTCAAACAAATTTGTTTAACATATTCAATTTATATACAAGTACAATATCATATGAAGAATATACAAATAGTGGAGTTATAAAATTGTACTGCTTGATTGTTGAAATAGAACATTATATTTAATAAAATACTGTTTGAATATTTAATTCTTGTCCAGTAGTATTTTATATAAATATAAGTACTATATTCCTGTCTGTGATATAGAATAACAGTACAGTAACAAACACAAAAATAAAATTTATTTGGTTGTTATCATCAAACAAAAATCATATAATTGTGTACACAACTACGTCATATACAACAATCTCCCCCTTTTGACGATGACAAACAAATAAAAGATTTTGAGCATAATAAATGTGTTTGACAGTGAATATTGAACTCCCCCTATTTATTAGCTACCTCTATAACAGAAAACTCCCCCTATAACTGTGCATGAGTGAAATGAATGAATAATAATGAATTTTCAAAAATAAAATATTTATAAAATATTCATTCATAAATCAAAATCCCAACCTATTCTCCCCCTTTTGTTATCATCAAAAGGATTCAAAGTTTAAAATACAGATGAAAATTGACTAAAGATATAATTTCAGCTTAGGAGAAAGAACGGTCATCATAAATCACAATCAGTCAAACAAAAATCATAATATTCTAAGAACAGGTGGCATATTTCACATTGTAGAGAATGACGGATTTACGATGAATTTTATATAAAATGGGGAGAGTTAGAAAAAAGAGCTCCAATTATTTTCCAAAGAATTTTTATAAAAATGAGGCACAAAAACAGTGATGGATTTGGACTATAATTATAATTTCAACTTAAGTGACAAAATCGAATAATCTCAAATCCCAATCGCTATCAATCAACAAATCATAATACTTCATAAGATATTAACACATTTCACAGATTAGAACATGGATTGATAGGCTGGTTTTTATAAATACCAAGGAGAATTTCATATTAATTTTACTTTATAGCGCATTATTTCCTTTTTCTTTTTATGTTTTATTTAAGAGCACACTGACCACGCATAACCAGAGCTTGGATTTTTAAATGAGGTCAGTCGCAGCTTAAATTATAAGTTGTCTCTTAACCATGCATGACCAGAGCTTGGATTTTTAAATGATGTTAGAGACACACTTATATATTAATTATATATTTTATCATTTGCTTTAAATAGAAAAACTCCTCGGTATATACAACCAATATGAATGACAGAAATGTGGTAAGTACAGAAATGGACTATGAAATAAATTTCTAAATTAATTATATTATGAAATATGCTCGACTGTACCGGGATCATTGAAAATTTTCAATTATCACTAATTCTGAAAAATAACATAATCCAATTTCTATCACAAATATCTTCACTGTTTATTTAAAAAGTTTTTTTTAAATATTAAACTCTCCACATTAATATAAAAAACATGACGGATGACAGAATAATGGTAGATAAAGAAGAAGGTCGTGAAATAATCGCCAATTCAAAGATATTATAATAATTATTCAACCATCATGAAAATCTAAATAAAATCTCCTCTTGATGTGAAATATACTGCAGTCACAATTCATCACAGTTTCAAAATCTAATAATAATTTTGGTGAATTAAAAATATAGTTCAATTTGGATATTGATTTCAATTTCTGAATGAATAGTCAATAAATAATTTTAAAATTGAAAATCAATTACAAGAGGGATTTGAAAGATCTATATAAGACATGAGAGATTAAAAATATATACAGCAAAACAAATTCAGTACCTCCACTTTATGTCTCTATTAATGAGGATTGTAACAAGACACTAGAGACAAACAAGGATATCACAAACAAAAGAATTTTAAGCACAAAGCCCAAATAGACAAGACTAACAAATCAGGCTTTTTTTTATCAGAGCAGCAAACAGTTCTTCTCAAAACAAGCAGTCATTTAAAGCATTTTTCAAATCAAGATCTTATAATCAGAACATCATGATAACCAATTTTAAAGCAGACTTGTCAAGATGATGGTCACATAAGATGATTCATGATCCAAGATTAAAATACAGTTTATTTGAAATCATTTGAGAAATATGAAACTCTTAAGATTCAGTGAATCAGTCACACCAGAATGTAAATTTCAGATTCAAGATATGTGTGTGATTCAATAAATCAATAACATCAAATGATTTTAAACAAACATATATTCAAATCAAATAATCATGAAATACCAATAAATTTCAAGACCCAAATTTTTCAAGGAATTTTTCAAAACAATTTCTGACAAGCACATGAGTAATTTCAGATCATTTACATCAAACTTAAGAGATATTCATGATCCAGAAAATTAAAAAATAATTTTTTTTTGAAATCACTTGAATCAATGTCAAGTTTTGAGATATAATGATTCAGTCACACAAGATTGAGAATTTCAAATTTAAGAGGTATGTGAGATTCAGAATATCAAGTATTTCATATGATTTCAAACAAACGGATTATAACCATAAAATGATCATGAATATCAGAAGAATTTCTAGATGTATCACTGTAATTCAAGACATTTCAAAATATCCAAGCCAATCTGAAAAACAATGAAATTTTCACAACTGAGAAGTAGCAGTGTGCTGTAATGAGTATAATATTTCAAGCTTTTCTAAAATGAATTAGAAGAAACTCAAAACAGCAGAGGTGCGTGAATTTCCATTTAATTTTCAGATCTTCAAAAATTTAGAATTCACATTAACAGTGTTCAGGATATAACAAGAATACATCAACATTGTTATGAATTCAGAAAACAGAAAATAAACTTCAAAACAATTGCAGATATTTACAAATTTATATTCAAGATCTAAAAAAGACTAAAACATCAGATTTTCATTCAAGTGAAGCACATTTCCAGAAAATCAAGAGTTTTGCAATTGGAAGTTATTGAAGCCCAAAAGAAGTTACAATGATATAACAGTGACAAATCAAAACAGAAAACAAAGAAAAATAAACAGAAGGGACAGAAGGAGAAATAACAAAGAAAATAAAAACAGAGAATATTCACAAAGGCGAGTTTAGAGATCATACCAGAATCCAATGTAAATCAGAATCTCTAACTCAACAAATCTTGGCCAAGGAACTATAAAGAATACAGAAATATAGAAAAGCTTGAAGTCAATCTCTTTTCAGCACAGCAGTTCCTTAACCTTCTATGGTACCTAACAGTTGAAAGGATCGAGTGGTCTAACAAAATTTGTAAAACCACTCATAGTTTTGTTAACATCTTTCAGCACCCAAACTTGTTTGTATAACAATCCATTTGAATCTACCTTTGTGCCTTTGGTAACCCAAACATGTTTAGTTTTTCCAAAAATCATTTTATTTCTTTTTGGTGTCCACAACTGTTCAACTGGATTGTTATCAAACCAATTCTTGTCTCGTTTGTGATTTAAAAACCTTTTAGAATTTTCACAATTCAAATTTTCAGAATGACCCATCTTGAAGCAGTTTGAAGGATTTTTAAAATCACACGAGCTCAAAAAATCATTTCCTTTCCCAAAACCAATACCTTTTTTATTTCCCGAATTTTTTTGATTTTTCAACAACATATTTAAAGAATTTTCTCCGTTAGAGAATTTGATTAGAGTTAATTCAATTTGTTGAATTTTAGATTTAAGGTCAAAATTCTCTTTCATTAGATTCGAACAACGATTAATGCTAATCTTTCTCTTTTCAGTATCTTTCTGTTTCAAAATCAAATTTTCATTTTCAAGGAACTTGATTTTGGTCTTGGATTCAAGAATCTCAGATTCAAAATTAATTTGTTTTTCAAATTCAACTTTCTTAAAATTTCCAATCTCGTTTTCAAGCTCATTTAAAATCAAATCACTTTTCAACAAGCTTTCTTTTTCAGCAATTTCATGTTTGGAATTTTTGATGGCCTTAAAATTATTAAACTCTTTTTGCAAAGAATTGTTTGAATCTTTTAACTCAACCTCGTAATCTTTTAAAATCAAAATTTCCCCTTTAAGCCTTTGAATATTTTTATTGAGATGAACGACGTCAGTTTTCAACTTCAAACAACTTTCACAGTTAGAACTTTCTAACTTCCCGACATTTGTAACTTCTGATTCCAAACAGTTAATTTTGCTTTATAACTCATGATTTTTAGATTTTAAAGATTTATTTTTACGATGGAGTTTATCAACGATTTTTGTCAAATCAGTACACATATAAACCAAATCTTCATATGAGAAGCTTTCAGTTTCATTGTCTGTTGAGTCTCTATCGTCTGATCTACTTGAATTTTCATCTGTTTCTTCTTCCGAGCATAGATCCGAATCTGAGTTGATCTTTTTGGGTTTTGAGCTGTTGTTGTCAATTTTTTCATACCTCGTATTGAGAGTATTCCATATTTCCTGCGCAATTAAACAATGGGAGATAAGGCCATACTGAACATCATCAATATGGGAATATAAGATATGTGTAGCATGATTATTAAAACATTTATCTTCCTTATCATAACCATTAATAACAACATCCCAACATTTAAAATTAATAGATTTTAAAAAGGATTCCATTTCTGACTTCCAATTTGAAAAATCCGAACCATTAAAAATAGATGGAATGCGACTGGACTGACTCTCTAAGGACTGACAACTAGAAAGACCCATGACTCTAGAGTTAAAGAAATAACCTGCTCTTATACCACTTGTTCTCGCTTTCTCGAGGATTTTAATGACACCCCGGTGGCAAACAAAGGTACCTCAGAGACTGGTTTCACGTCCTGCCTCTCGACATGGACAACCACCCACGGACATGTAGGGATAAGAGTCACTACTTCGCCACTAGATCATAGAGAGAGAACTCCCTATCATGTTGTAACCTTATACCAGCTCTGATACCACTTGTTGGATCTAGATTAACCCTAGAGGGGGGTGAATAGGGTTTATCACAGTTTTTTAAACTGAATTGAAAAAACTGACAGGATATTAAAATAATAAACAGATCACAGAATGCAGCAGAAATAAAAGTGCAGAAAATAAATCACACACAGATATACCCAGCTTCGGTAAGACTCTACCTACTGCTGCATTCCTAAAGTTTCTACTAGGTGAGAGAACAGATCCCGGTTACAAGACCATGTAAACTTGCGAACCCCTCGCTCCTATTCTAACCCTACGCTCAAAACTCTAGACTGGTCTATATCCCCTAGACCAGATTTCCCCTAGTTTTACAAACGCTAGTAAACTGCCAGTTAACACCCTAACTGGATTCCCCTAGAATTTTACAGACTCTAGAAACTGTCAGTTAACCCCTAACTGAATCCCCTAGAATTTTACAGACTCTAGCAACTGTTCAGAATGGTTTACAAATAAAAAAAGAAAATACAATACAACCAATAAAACCCCCTTTGTCTAAAGTAATATAAGCCTGCCACTTTGCTTTGCCATTAAAAAACTTGGTCTCCTCTTTGTTGATGGCGGCTGAGAAATGGGAAATAGGGTTTTGCCCCAAATCAATTTGACTTCAGAAAGGTTGGCTCTGAATTATAATCTGATGCCCCGATTAGTTAATGCTCCTTGGTCGATTGATTTGGCCACTCTTTGGCGATCGAAAATAATGAAGTAATTTTGTGAGTTTATCTGAATTTGATTTTTCAATTTTGCTCTGGTTTTCGATGTCTGCCCATGTTGATTTGTGTGTGCTTATGTAAGGTTATAGAAGACCTTAAGCCCCTCTGATTTCACAAAAAATGATTTGCTCTGATTGTGCATGGACTTTTATTTGTTGCCTTGAATTGAAAATTATATTTGCGTGATACTTCCCCCTTTGCTTCATGGCATTAAATGAATTGTCTGTTGTCGAGTGAATGCCATGTATGATTTGTTGAATTCAGTAAACTTTTCAAATTGTTTTCATGGTGCTTGCATATTTCTGGAATCAATAAAGATCCTTTCTTGCCTGGTCAATTTTTGTCCCTCTTTGAATTTTGAGAACAAAAAAAAAAAAAAAACAATTGCCAAAAATATTTAATGCCACAAATGCACATTTAAATACTTTCCATTCATTTATGTGATGCTTTAAAATAATTCCTGCACCATTTCTTGCATGCCTCTTCTATTATTTGTCTTTTGCTATGGGCATTCAATTGCAATCAAAGCATCATGCATCCGCTGATTTTTGAATTGCTGCCTTGATTAAATTTGCCGAGAAGTCTAGAAGTAAATTTTTGCCCCTTTGAAAATTGTTGCCAAAAACGTAGACCATGAATGAATCTTATTTGTGGCCCCTTGAAATAAATAATCATATCCGGAAACAAATGATCTCTTGGCAACATGATTTTAGAAAACAATAAGCATTGATTGCAAAACTGTAATTCAAAAATCTTGCCATATATACACGTATGAACTGATTTGTTCACATATGCATTTCTGGAAATGAATTAATCACTTGCCACAATATTTATTCATTTATGAAAAACAATTGCTTATGTGACCTTGAACATGATTTCAGGAAATCATTCAATTGTTTTTCTTGGCCCTGAATTGAAAAACACCTGCATGTTGATTTTTAACATCTTGAAAACTTGCCAATAAATTGTTGCTTGATTAGCTCCTGTAGCTTGCAAAATATGAGTTTTTGGAAACGTTTTATGGAATAAATATTTGCATTGAAAACTTGAGTTTGTGGTCCTCATTGATTTTATACTTGCCAAGAACTTGCACCCTTTTGCTTCTCCAATTTGGTGTTGAAATGAAAAAAAAACTTTCCATGCTGAAGATTCCATTCACTGCTTTGTCATCCCTGATTGAATATTCATTTCTGAAAATGTTTTAAAAATAAGAATATATGCTTGCATTCATGGCATTATTTATTTCTAGAAATGTTATTCGATTGAATGTATTAAAAAAAACTCCCCTGACATTTCATGCATGTTGAAATCCAGTTTTGTCACCATTTCTTTGAGCTAGTACTTGAAAGCTGCAACATCACATTTGTGCCATCTTCATGTTGACGTTTCTCTTGCCCAAAACTGTGCATGCTGAATGCGTGATTTGTTGATTTATGGAAATGCTTTAAACTCTTGCCAAAAAAATATTCTTCAATGCACTGATGTCTCATGTTTAGTTTCTGCAAATAAAAATAGATTCTTTCTTGCCCAAATCTGTACTTTGTTGCCTTGTTCGATTTTTTTTTTAATTTTTTTTTGAAACAAACAAAAGATTGCCAATTTTCCAAAATGAATTCCTTGAATGCATTCCTTCTTTGCATACACATATTTCCTGAAATAACTTGAGTATTGATTTAGCACTTGATTTCTTTCATGCTAAAAATATGTGTGTCATTTTTTGGAGTTTCTTTGCGAGATTAAATATGATGCATTCATGCTAAATATGCATTCATCCCAAATATACATTCATGCCAGATATGCGTTCTACCATAAAAATTTATCTAAACAGATTGAAGTTTCCTTGCATGATCAAAGCTTCCTTGCAATTCATATGAATGCACTGCTGTGATCTTGCATGATTGACAAGAATAGAAAATGTTTTCCAAAGAAAAATCTGTTGCTAAACTTGTTATTCCTTTTTTTTATGTGCCATAATTGCAATGTGAATGAGTGAAATGCAGTAGTGAGGCAATGACTGTATACTAGAGTGATGAGAGTTGTAGTGAGGAACAAATGTACAAAAATGAGAAAAATTGTACCGATATTTGTAATAAACAAATTTGACTGAAATATATTATGTTCAAACAAATTTGTTTAACATATTCAATTTATATACAAGTACAATATCATATGAAGAATATACAAATAGTGGAGTTATAAAATTGTACTGTTTGATTGTTGAAATATAATATTATATTTAATAAAATACTGTTTGAATATTTAATTCTTGTCCAGTTGTATTTTATATAAATATAAATACTATATTCCTGTCTGTGATATAGAATAACAGTACAGTAACAAACACGAAAATAAAATTTATTTGGTTGTTATCATCAAACAAAAATCATATAATTGTGTATACAACTATGTCATATACAACAGTTTCCTATCATTGAAAAGATTTGGAAGATGGCTTACAGAGTAGAGCTGCCCGAAAGATTGGCTGGAGTTCATAATGTCTTTCATGTTTCTCACCCATGAAAGTGCTTACATGAGACTGCGGAAGTGGTGGAACCAAGCATATTAGAGGAAGTAGATGTAGAACGAGGGGCGACGTGAGAAGAGTTCCAACTCGTATCTTGGGTGCAGAAGCCAAAAAGCTACGCAACCGTGAAGTCAAACTTGTTAAAGTTCAATGGAGTGACGCTGAGGAAGACACGACTTGGGAAACTAAGGTCGTGATACGCGCAGCCTACACTTTTCTTCTTGAGGGTACATCCTTGATCTCTTTTTCCTTAAGTTTATACATGCTTATATCTATCTTTCTAGTATATCTCCTCGGTCCTATCCTTTATCCTTAGTTAGAAACCAATGGATGTAAACATGTATTTGAAACATGTTATGATTGATGGTAGCAAGTGATTGCTAGTGGTTGCTCATGGATGCATATACACACATTAGGTGTTAGATCGGATCAGTCTCTTTCATATTGTATATACGTATATGTACTTGTATATGATTGAAACTTGATGTGTTATCATGTGGATGTTGCATTTGTATGAATGATTGTGCACTCATGTAGAAAGTATGATTAGGGATGATTGCATACATAATGGACGCATGGCACCAACATGACTTGCATTAAGGAGGTCAACTGAATCAGTAGACCGCATGATTTTTGCATTAGATAAGGACATGTACACACACTATGCATATGATCATGAAGCATTAGAAGTCTTTTTAAGGACAATGGACGCCTGTGTTTGATGGATGAGCAGTTGGACGATTGGATGATAGGATATACGTTCTTCTTGACTCGTAGATTTCCGGGACAAAATCCTTTAAGGAGAGCAGAATGTTACACCCCGTATTTTCTGTAAATATTAAAGTAATGAATTAAAGAATAATTAATTACTAATTTGAGAATTAAGGGAAACGAGTTACGCCATTAAATTCGTCTTGGAATTCTGCTTGAGATAGAGTCCGAGTTTGCATAAATCGGTCTCTATATGAAGGAGTTATGACCTTCAGAAGATTCAAGAATTTAAATAAATAGCTCAGATTAAAGTTCATAAAATTCAAATTTCGAAATCAGAAGCAGAAGCAGGCTTGGCGGGAAGGCCAGGTCGACCAGGAGGTCGACCAGGGGGTCGACCAGGAGGTCGACCAAGGGGTCGACCTCCTCCCATACAGGTCGAACAGGGGGTCGACCTTGGGGTCGATACCTCCCCATCGGGACAGAATTGAAACCTGACGTGTTTCTTTGTGTGACGATTTGCTGTGTCATTAGGGCTTGTGTGGCAAATTCTGGTTGGTTCTCTTTGGTTTGAATGGCTTTGATTGGCCCTAGGTTGATCAGACGGTTCCTATTAAATCAAACTTCTATATAAGCAACCTAAATCTAAACCCTAAGCCACACAAAAATATTCCTAGAACCGTCATGCTGTCAATACGAAACCTAGAGTAGCCGCCATTCTCCTACAACTAGAAAGCAAGCTAGGAATTACAAATCTAATCTAATTCAACTAAGAGAATTCAACGTCTACAACAAAGGAGAACTATTCAATTTCAAAATACAGATCCCAGAACACAAGACTAGTCTCCTTTTTGAAAGTCCAGTCATCATTTAGACCTAAATGATATTAGAATCATGGCTAAAATAAATGGATGTAGAACAACGCCTAATGTAAATCTATGGCTATCCTTTTTATTAAAACTGAATTGATTAAGACTATGACTCTTATCATGTCAAGTTTGTGATCATGTTGTATGTAATTTGATGATAAATGTTAAATGCTTAGCAATGAATCCAATGTCGTATAATTTGGCAATGACATATATGTTGTGTAATTTAGCAATGACATATTATGTTGTATAGTTTGGCAATGACATATCATGTTGAATAAATTGGAGATGACATATTATGTTGTATAATTTAGCGATGGCATATCATGTTGAATAAATTGGCGATGACATACCATGTTGTAAAATTTGGCGATGACATTTCATGTTGTATGATTTGGTAATGACACCTATATGTTGTATATCTATTTGGGAATTTTGCTATGTTTATGCAAGTTCAACCATGTTCACATATATGAGTAGAACTACATGCTAATTTGCAAGTTCACAACCGCATGCCTAATTTTAAGTTTATGTAGTTCTATGTAAAACCCCTATGTCACGAATCATGTTGAGTAGATCTAAATTTGCAAGTTCATAATTAAATGTATATTGTTCTATGCCGAATTCATATGACACATGTGTAGTTAGATCCATATTTCTATGATGTTGGAATTATTCCATGTATCGAGCCTAACATTTTATGTGATTTATGCAAACGTTTAACAGGGGTAACGTTGGGGAAAAACATGAAATTACATATAATTGGCATATTTGGCTCATAAACATGTAAATGTTTTATGGCATAAAGTAGTATAAATTTTTATATCTAAAATTATGAACTTGATTTAAAAGGGAAAGTGGGGCTTGACTTGAATGACAATAATTTACATATAAATATAAAGAGGTAAATATGTGAATTTAGAAAAGACGAATATGCCTAACCCTAGGTTAGATTGAGTTACGGTGTAAGACTGCACGGAACCTCCCGGTGCATCCAACAACCATAACAATATATATCTAATGTGAGACGTTAGTGCATCGAGCCCAAAAGAACCCGAGATTAGACTGAGTTGCGGTGTAAAACTGCCCGGACCCGACCGGCACATCCAGTGACTGCAATAATACCTATCTAATGTGAGTGGTTGGTGCTTTAATGAATAAATTAAAGCTAAGTCGGGAATGGTTGGGTTAAGTAAATTAAGGCAACATTTAACAAATATAACATGTTAACTAAACTGATGGGTGGGGTTAGGTTAAATTGGACACTTAACCAATTTAACATGTTGATTAGGAAACCCTAGTAACGGGGACCCATTTCAGCAGTAACCCACAAAGATGTATCATGGTACCTTGAACTAGGCAGGGTAGGGCACGATTACTGGGCTGATAATAAGCAGTCAAAACAACAGCGGTTGGTGCGTCAGTGTAGGTTCCGACGGAGTACGGGAATGCACGTACTCCGAAGTGGGAAAAGCAGGCGCTGGGCACCAGTAGTTATACACTGTGCATCTTGAATCGTGTTGGGTTGCCACCATAGGATTTGATACACCCATGGTGGACCAACACAGGTATCTACAATCGAACGGGGCCGTATGACACAAGTATTAAATGCGTGCAAGTAGGAGCCGATCGATAAAAAGGGATCATTGGGTTTGAACTTATGACGATGGTTGAAATATCTAGTAGGTGCAGAGAATATGGATATGAGTGCGATAATATGATTAGTTTATCTTGCCTTGTTTATCTTGCCTTATCCTTTGTTACCTTATTTCTTTGTTACTGTCCTGCGTCCAGTTTATTCATGTCATGATTCTCTTACAAGTTTACATGTTGAATAATCACTGGACTTACGAGACTTATGTCTGACCTATTTTTCTTTCGCTCTCTTTTCTTCCGTTCCGCCCTCCCTCACGTAGCCAGGTAGGGAATAGCTCTGCTTAATTTGGACCGTTCATATTTCCAAGCTTGAAAACTCTATGATGTATAGCTTGGAACCTCTTATCTTTGGCTATGGCTTTGGACACACTACTACTTGGGGATTCATGCAGTTTTATTGTGCTTTATGCTTCTTTATGTTATAATCAAGATAGAGATTTTGATGTAATGATTTGGAAGTTGTTTTGAGATAGTTTGCTGTAATGTTTTTGTTATGAACCACATATGAAATAAATTTCGTTTTTTCCGCTGCTTATATATGTCTGTCTTGTAAATTGTCTGTGTCTTTTACCTATAATGCTCCACCAAAGTTAAGGCATTCCCTTTTTGAGTGACCTTAACGGAGGTGGGGTGTTTCATCAGACTTAGGTTACTTCTTTTGTCTGTCCTTAGCTGGATAAGGTTTCTTCTTGATCAGCAAACATTTCTTGCCTCCATCGCCCAACTACGGATTTGTCCCTTCCTTAGAGACAACAACTACCTCAATCTTTGACTTAGGGTGGAGACTTTCCGATCTCAGAGTTTCTCCAATGATAGATTCAAAAGTCTCTTCAATATGGTTAATAAGCCTCTCCCCCATCCAAACCAGTGATGAACTTTTCGTTCTTTTTGTCATAAGTTTCGATGAAAGCCATCCCATACATCTATAAAGTGTCAAATTCAACAGTATATTCGGAAAAATTCTATCTCCCTTCTTAAGCTCAGCAAACCTCTGAAATAGTTCCGACTTCTAGGCAGCCGATAGGAACTTCTCACAGGAATGAGCCTTGAATTGATCCTAAGGAGTGGAAGCTTTAATGGCATTCCTCCAGTTCATAGCTCTACCTTGAATCTTATGCGAAGCCAACCTCCTCTTCGTTGCATTATCAAGTCCCAAATCCTCGAAGATACATTCACAGGTATCAAGCTAATCCTGTACTTTCATAGCCGATTATGTTCCTTGGAATGGTTTATCATCTGGACTGGTAAAATCTTTATTACGTTTAGCAAAGTTGTACCTGGTCGCCTGCACTAGTGCACCACCACTTTAAGAAGTATTAGGAGCAGCTTCTTGAGAATTCCTAAACATCTCTCGTGAAAGCTGTAAACATAGTCCACATATGAGGAGTATTAGCATCACTGGCTTCCGAGCCTGCTCCTTCCTCCACCCTAGAAGTGAAGTTCCTAATAGTGTTCCTTGTATGATGATTTGTCATTAAAGAAGATAATTAATCACCTTCCCAAGTGATTCTAATTAGCACAATGAGACTTCACTCTTAAGTATACTTGTAGTATATATGAATATAATTTCAAAACCGAAGTATCACAAATACGTTCTTTCATATAAATAATCTTCCCATATTACCTTCCATTAGATTAACTATGCAACCTAAGTTCTGATGCCAAATGTGACGACCACTCTGCACTACCAATTCCCGAGTAGTGCACTATAGTGATGTTCAGCTAATGAAAGGTAATCATTAAGGTTGAAGTAAGAAAAGTAATCCAAACCTATTGTATATCTCACAGCGCATGGAACAAAATATAATATTAACATAAGACCGGTATAAAACAGGTGAGACAGTATAAGTCAAAATGAATCACAAACATCAGAGTAGTAGACTCATATCATAACATAGTATAAAATAGCCAAATATGCATACATCATCATAATACTATCTCTTCTGAAGATATACTATTATGCCTATAGTAGAGATCAATAGAAATAAAAAGAGATAAGAATGTATATATAATATGTGGAAGCCTCCTGCTTGTCTCCGGTCAGCCACCCGAGCACACGAACCTGTATTTAGTCTACTCACTTAAGAGGACCCAGAGTAATAAGAAGCAGGGCATAAAATCCCAAGTCAGACAAATTCTAGTGTGAGCAATAATAATCTCAATCACTAATAGGGTAATAACATATATATGAAAAATCATACCTGACATGTCCCTACATCCAAAGAGTTAGCACACTGTAACACCATGTATTTTCTATGTTTATTAAAGTAACGAATTAACGAATACTAAATTGTAAAAGCGAGAACTAAGGGAAATGGATTACGCCATTGCGTTCGTCTCGGAATTCTGCTTGAGATAGAATCCGAGTTTGCGTGAATTGGACTCTGTTTGAAGCAGTTATGGAGTTCAGAAGATTTCATGTTTAAACATAAAATTATATAATTAAATAAATAAAACAGTTCGAATTTCAAAATCACGTAAATCAGCTGGGCGGGAAATTTCCGCCCATAGGGGTCGACTCCCCCCAGGGGTGTCGACATAGGTGTCGACCCCCCCAAGAGGGGTGTCGACTGGGGAGTCGACCCCCCTATAGGGGTCGACCCCCTCGCCCAGATCCAAACAGAGACGATTTTCTGACTTGTTGCTGAGTCACTAGGGCATAGGTGGCAATTTCTGGATAGCTCTATCTAGTCTGGACGGTTCTGATTGCTCCTAGGTTGATCTAACGGCTCATGTAAATCTAAACCTCTATAAAAGCAACCCTAACCCTCCACCCTAAATCACACAATTTCATTCCAAGGAGCCACCATGCTATCCATGGTCAACCTAGCATAGCCGCCATTCTTCTCCAACTAGGAAGCAAACTAGAAAGCAAGTTAGAAGCTACGAATCAAATCTAAATTAGAGAATCGAAAGTCTACATCAAAGGAATAGCTAATCAAATTTAGAAATCAGATCCCAGAATTCAAGAATGTTCTATAATTTGTAAGTTCATGTTACTTTCAAAAATAAAATTTAAATCGTGATTCTGACATTGTAATAAATCTGAATATGAGATTATGCCTATTTCTGTCTATCTTTCTATATCCATTGGATCTATCTCATTTATATTATTATGTCCATTCTTTGTCTCTTCTTTCTTTCTTCCCTTTTTTTTTATAGTCAGGCTACTGCGAGCTTGAGCCAAATCTCATAAAAGATGAACGCACATTGGGAAAATTGGACATAATACATGATTTGGACATGATCAGCGCTAAAATTGGAAAAGTATTAAATTATGTATAATTGGGCATAACTGATTTGTAATGGATTTTGAGGTCATAACACATGTTGTATTTAAAACATGAAGTGTATCGAACATATGACTTGAGATTTGAGGCATAAAGTGTATTGGACATATGACTTGGGATTTGGGGCGTAAATTGAACTGTAAACATGCAAGGCATAGTACATGTTCTGGTTCAAGACCTAAAATTGGGGCATATATATATACGATAGTTTATGACTTGGAAGAAGGAGATTAGTGTGTATAGTAATGTATGGCTTAGGCATGAAAACCTATAGTAAGATACGGATAACTGTTAAATGTGAACACGCCTAAAGTGGGATTTTGGATAATTGGGATGCACTGTAATTAAATGTTATAATTTGGCATAGTTTATACTGTGAATCATGATTGGGGGTTTTTTGGAGAATATTTTGTGCATTATGACTAAACCTTAGGGCATGTGTTATATCATGATTTTTGGGGCATGACTATTATTGCAAATTTGGGAAAATTGGGTGTAACCTATTTTGAGTAATAACTTGGATTTGAATTTGTGGGCATAACTTGCAATCAGCTTTGTTGGGGCATAACTTGAGAATTGGAACATGACTAGTTTGGTGAATTTGGGATGATTAGCATATAAAATCTAGACTTGGACATGTCTAGTAAGTATGGTAAAAGATAAACATGCCTAACCCGAGGTTAGATTGAGTTGCGGTGTAAAATTGCCCGGAACCGCCCGACACATCCAGTAACCGCAACACACCTATCTAATGTGAGAGCATAGTGCATCATTCCCAAGAAAAACCCGGGCTTAGATTGAGTGGTAATGTAAAACTGCCCGAAACCACCTGGCACATCCAGTAACTGCAACAATATAGATCTAATGTGAGAGGTTGGTGCATTAATAAATCAATTAATGTTAATGAACAAGACATGTTAAGAATGGTAGGGTTAAGTTAACTAAGGCAATACTTAACTGTTATAACAGACAAGAAGATGGGGTTAAGTAAATTTAGAACACTTAACCATTATATCATGTTAATTAAACAAGAAGGTGAGGTTAAGTAAATTTAGAACACTTAACTGTTATAAACATGTAAATTAGACAAGTAAGCAGGGTTTAGTTAACCAATACAACACGATGAATGAGTAGGGATAAGTTAATAAGGAACACTTAACCAATATGACATGATGAATGGGTAGGGTTAAGTTAAAACAAGAGAGCAACACTTAACCAATATAACATGATGAATGGGAAGGGTTAAGTTAACACAAGAAGGCAACATTTTACCAATGTAATACGACAAGTGGGTGGGTTAAGTTAACTTGAATTGATTGATTACACATAACCAATACAGTATGATGAACGTGTGGGGTTAAGTTAATAAGAAACACATAACCAGTGTAACTTGATGAAGAGTGAGGTCAAGTTAATGGGAAATACTTAACCAATATAACATGATGAATGAACGAGGTTAAGTTAATAGGAAACACTTAACCAATCCAACATGACGAGTGAGAAGGGTTAATCAGAAACACTTAACCAACATGACATGATGAGTGGGTGGGTTATGTTAACATGAATGAACAACACTTAACCAATATGACATAATGTGTGGTAGGGTTAAGTACATCTCGTGTAGGTGGGTAATATTTGTATATATAGGCCCACAAACTTAACCGTTAAGTAAACATGTTTGAATCAGTGGGAGGCTTAAGTACGCATCGGGTTGGTGGGTAATATTAGTAAATATAGGCCAACAAACTTAACCAGTAAGAAACCCTAGTAACGGGGACCCATTTCAGCAGTAACCCACATAGATGTATCAAGGTACCCTGAAGCTAGGCAGGGTGTGGCACGATTACTAGGCTAATTTTAAGCGGTCAAAATAGCGGCAGGGGGTACGTCAGTGTAGGTTCCGACGGTTTACGGGCGTGCACATAGTCCGGAGTGGGAAAAGCAGGCACTGGGTACCAGTAGTTATACACTGTGCGTCTTGAATCATGTCGGGTTTCTATCATAAGGATTAATACACCTTATGGTCGGACCAGCACAGGGTATCTACACGCAAGAGAGGGCCGAATTGACACAGACACATGGAACATTAATACAAGTAGGGAGCCGATCGATAGGGTAGTAAGGGTACATATAACATCTTCATGGCAATTAGGCTGATTGAGGTAAGATCCTCATACTAAATGTACACCTGAAGGCTACCACAATTGCGGGGATTGGGATCACGTTGTAATATTATCATTTTACACAGATTACTAGTTGGGACACTAGTTAGATGGTGCCGAGATATAGAAATCAGAATAACAAAGTAGTAGCGAAGCAGAGAAAGAGTAGAAGTTCATTTAGTTTATCTTGCCTTATCATATCTTATGCTAATCTTAGGTTATCTGGTTATCCATGTTATCACGGTATTGTCTAATATTCAGTTTATTCATGTCATGATGCTTTTGCCTATTTATATGCGGAAAGCCACTGGACTTACCAGACTTATGTCTGATCCAGTTTGTTTTCGCTTCTTTTCTTCCGTTCCCCCCGGTTCACAGGGAGGAAATGTTACCACTTAGCTCCGTTTTCTTTCTAACCTCAAAGATAGTCGATGCATTGCTTTTGGGCTCTCTCTTCCACTGCTATGGCTGGTTCATGCTTTATTGGGGAATATTATTGTTACTTTTATGCTTCTTTTATACTTGGAAGTTTTTGAATCAAGACAGAAGTTCTATGTATTATTTTTAAGTATGATTGAGACAATTGTTGTAAAAGCTTGACTGAACCACATTGTTTATAATATGACTTTATTTTCCACTGTTTTATTTGTCTATCTTGTAATTTATCTACATCTTTTACCTAAACGCTCCACCGAAGTTAAGGAATTCCCTTTGTGAGTGACTTAACGGAGGTGGGGTGTTTCATACATACTACACTATACTCTACTTTGTGGCCATTACATCACTGAGTGTAAACAAAAGTGCGCGTGATAAGATGAGTGCAAACATCCAAACATGGAATCTATACTTATGTTCACTCACTTGATGTGCCAAATAGGAAATGCTTAGTACTAGGGCCATCAACCCGATCGAGGTATATATAGGCTCTACCTCAACGAGCTCATCTAAACTCCCACTACGTCCTACCTCGATAGACTATAGTGTATAGCCCTACCCATTCCAATCATCGACAGTCTTCAGGGTCCGAGCAGATTAGGTTCTACATCGTAAAGCACTAATCTATCTTAGTCATCCTCTTAAAAAGTGTATCCTACTCCTAAGAATCGTTTATCCCTTTTCATATGTGCCCATCGTGAAGCCCAACTTGGAGGTCACCACGATGGTTTCCATCTGGATCCTTGGTGGTAACTACTAGACTTTCCTCATGCCTCGGACTTAGACTAGCCGTGTTAGAATTCGCCTTCAGAAGAACGTAATCACAGTCATGAAGAAACACCACCCCATTCATGCTCCACCATATAGAGCCACCATCACATTACCTCTCCCCTAATCGACCCCACTACAATTCGACCTAGTTGAACCAAATTAGTAGATCCGGACTTAGTTGACCCGGATTCGGATCGACTATATCGATCTGGAATCGAGCACTTGATCGTGTCGATGTTCGGTTCGACCATCAAACCATGAGCTCTTCCCTCTACATCCCTTAGCCAATTTCCAAATTATTCCTTGCCGAACTGAAGCCATACCTTAGTCGAACCAGAACCATCTCCCTTAGTCGAACCCAAATTACAAGCGCCATAACTTTGTCCCTAGAACTCCAGACAACTTGATACTTGGCCTAGAGCCTCCTGGCACCTACCTTGTCGTCCCTGTAAAATTTAACGCTTGTCCGACCCCATCGACCCAGCTCAACTTGGTCGAACCCAACATGATCGAACCAGAATCTACAACATCCCCTAAATGGTTTCTAGCATCCTCTTTCGACATTTGATGGTGTATGCATCCATCCTAGCATTCCTAGGCAATATCCTAGCATACTAAACACACATAAGCAATATTTAGCTTAATCAAACATGATTAAACACTAAGACAAGCATATATTCTCCATTACCCCTTAAATTCTGGGTTTAAAAATTCACGTTCGAACCAACCTAAGTTTATGTATATGTCATCATATTAGTAGTAACGAATTATAAGCATTTTCCATATTTTTATTAATTGTTTACACACTAATCTACCCTAATTAGTGAGTAAGAGTACTATTTACTTACCTTAATTACCCAAAATGTCTTGATCCACATTGGAGAATATTTTGCTCGGATTTTGATGTATTATCATAGCTTTAGACTTGATTTGATGTTGATTTGACTTAGTCGTCCCTTATTATGGTTGTTTTTCTAATTAAGGTAAGGATTAGAGAGGCTTTTGCAAGAGGGAAGCCATTAATGATGTAAGGTCTTATTTTGCAAATATTGAAATCAAATGATAGTGTTCTCCTACTCATTTTAGCCTCCACAACTTATAAATTTCGAAATGGGTTTTGGGTCTATCCACTAATGACCCATTTTACCCCATTTGTTTTGTTTTTTCCTCTCCAATTCTTATTTCGGTCATTTCTCCCAAACGGTAAGCTCATTTGCTTAATACGATCACTCTACGAAATGGGAAACCATTATCCAAACTCAGTGGAAGTGGTTTTAGGTCTAAATTCCTTACACATCAAAAGTTATGGTCAAAACAATTTCCTTTAAGGGTAAAATGATCATAGTAAATTCGACGAAAATAGTAGAGATAAGAAATAATCCTAATGGGTCATTTCCTGAGTTATGCAACCATATGACCTCATATGAAAATAATATAAATATTTTACGATCATCTAATACGTAGAATTCGGGTTGTTACAGGAACAATAATCTTACATCATGGGGAATGAAGAATTATATGTGTTTAAATATAAGATTCTCGTGAGAAGATTGGGCACTTTGGGCATCTAAATATTGCTTTGTGTAAGTAGGGAAGCCATGCATAACTACCACGCAAGTGTGCGCATCCACTACCGTCTGACCGATCGAGCTAGGCCGGAATGCCTTTCAGAATTTGGTGTCGATCCAATAACATAATATTTAGATAAAATATGGTAAATGGATGATTTTAGTCCATTAGGACCCAACCCAGATTTCAAATACAAAATAAGGTGCGACCGTTTACAATAGTTTTTTGACCATTCTGAATTTGAAAGGATGTGATGGTTGGTGATAGACAGATGTGACCATTAGCATTGGTTGTAAACTAAAGATAAAAAACGTTACACCTGATGGAGATGCACCACTCCTGTGCCATTATTAACCCCCGTGTTTGTATGGCAGTCACATTATGGATTTCTAACTATCTAAGCGCTTAGGACTCGAGCATGGGCTTAGGTGTTTGTTCGATGAATTGTTACACCTATTCGAAAATATTGCAACCCTTTAACCAATAGAAGCAACCATTTTAAAAAACATTCAAAAATATTCACATCTGGATCAAGTGCCAACTTCCAATTGCAAAGTGCTAAGTTCCTTCAAGACGGTTCAAACGCTCAATCACACACATGTCACGAGTGCAGGCATGGATGCAGGCATTAGGTGGTGCGTTGCACCAACCTCTAAGGAGGCTCTCTCTAGATTCAAAGCCCTAATAACTACATAACTATCAAGATTCTCAGATTATGAGATATGTATAAAAAATGTTTATGTCAAGACGTGCACCTGGTCGAATTCTTTAGTAAATTCCTTATTTATTATTTTCTAAGAATCCCCTACATGAGTGTACGTTTTTTGATTGTTCTTCTTGTAAAGAAACGCAAATTTCATTGGGTAAAATAGCATGAAGGCTTTGAGCTTGCCTAATGAATATCCATATGTCTTACCAATGAATTAGTAGACTTTTGTGTCCTCGAACTTTAAGACTATTGTGTGAGTTTGAAAAATATATACCACATAATTAAGTTTCTTATCTTTCTAAATTCTCTAAATGTGTTCGTTTTGCCATGAATACCTGCATGATTTTATGAGTGATTAAATGAATTTGGCCGTGCAATTTTCCATAAAGTTGAATCTTCGCACTTATGTAGGTGACTCTATAAAAAGTACTCCACTTTGTTCTTTATAATCCCATAGTATAACCATCATTAAAAGTTAATCTAATCCTATTCTTCAGTGGTCTGTGCATTGACTTACCACTAGAACGGATGTGAATTTTTCCAGTGCTGGTAAGCTTTTACCTTAATTTTGTTACCCCTTTAAACTTAGACCTTGAGACCTCTATTATACTAGATTGGGTTGCTATTAAGGAAAAAAATTGTAATCTATAGGCGTTAAGTCCATTCACATTGATGAGGTTTGAAATTTTCTCTAAGCAAGCGATTTATTAATAGATCTACAATGTTATCTTTATACCCATATAATTTGTAGTGATAAGCCCATTAGAGAGAAGTTGTGTAAAGTTTTTGTGTCTGTGATGAATATGTCTAGATTTACTGTTATATAATTTACTAATAGCGCTTCCAATAGCAGCTTGACCATCGTAATGTATGCAAATTGGAGTCATAAGTTTGACATATTTCGGAGTGCCTTCTAGAAAACATTGAAGCTAGTTTGCTTCTTTTGCAGCTTTATTTAGAGCGATAAATTTTGATTCCATTGTAGACCAAGTTATACATGTTTGTTTGGACAATTTTCATGAAATGACTCCGCTTCCTAATGTAACACATATTCGCTTGTGGATTTTGCATCATTTGAGCTAGTTATTCAATTTTCATTGATTTATCCTTCTGTCATGGAAAGGTATTTTATATAATGTAAGATATAGTTCTGTGAAAATTTTAGACACCCCATAACTCTATTATTGGTTTCCAATGATTTTTACCTGGATTGTTAGCATATTCACTAAGTCTACTTGTAGTATATGTAATGGCTGTCTTGTGAAATTCATTGTATAGCTAGTAGACATCAACATTAGTGTTTCTACCCAATTTCCGTTTATATCCATTGATAATTTATTAATGTTACGTTGTGTTGGATGAATTGTCCAAGCACTTTACACTATAATGTGATTGAGATAGTGCATGTCCTTACGATGTCTTTAAAATTTTAACACCCAATATCACATTAACCACTCCTATGCTTTTCATTCCAGAGGATAATATATCCTCTATTGCTTTTATTATGGTATTATTAGTGCCTAGGATTAATAAATCATCGACATAAAGACAAATAATGAAATATCTGATATTTATATACTTTATAAAGACAGATTTATTTGATTCATTTACTTTGAATCCATTTGATAATATCATTCCATCAAAATTTTCATGTCATTATTTTGGATCTTGCTTACGTTCATATAATGATTTTATTAGCTTGCATACCGTAGGTTCGTTTCTATGGCTTATAAATGCTTCAAGTTGTTGCATATATACTTCCGCATCTAGCTCTCCATTCAAAAATGTAGTTTTTGCATTCGTATGATGTATTTATAGATCTAATATGGATATGATCACAATAAGCTTCCTAGTTGGTGTTATTATTGTTATTGGTAAACGTACATCAAAATAGTCTAGATCCCTTTTTTGCCAAAAAAATTTAACTACAAGTCATGATTTATGCTTGTCTGTTGAGCCGTCAGCTTTTAATTTTTTCTTAAAAATCCATTTGTATCCTAGCATTTGTTATCAATTAGGAAGATCCACTTGTTCCCATATATGGTTTTGTAATATGGATTTGATTTTAGTATTGATGGCATCCTTCTAGTAAGTAGCATCGGGAGATGACATTGTTTCTTGGTATGCTAGATGTTCATTTTCTATCTTATATGTGTATAAGTCATTTCCAAAACTTTTAGAGGTTCTTTGACATTTTCCTGTTTTTAGTCCATCTAATTCTGGTTCAGCGTTACTTTCATGTGTTCTTTGATCATTATCCTCGGGAATTTCTAGATCTCTTTGGAATAACTGTTTCAATAGAGGTTTTTAATGGATATATGCATTCAAAGAATCTAGCACTTCAAGACTCGATAAAAGTGATTTCATGACTGCCATTAATTTTAGAATTATACACCAGAAATTGATGTACATTATTATTATGATCATATCTAATCAATATGCAATATATAGTCTTTGGTCCAATTTTGACCTTTTATGTTTTGGTACTTCTATTTTTGTACGACACCCCCACACTCTTATGTATTTGTAGGATGATGGTCTATTTTTCAATAAGTAATATGGAGATGTCCGAACCTTCTTTTGAGGCATTTTGTTTAGAATGTGATAGCCGAAAGCATTGCATCACCAAAAGAGTTACTTGGTAGACTAGTAAAGGCATTAATCATTTTCTTAAGGATGTGAGTATTCATTCGTTTAGCTATTTGGTCGAGGAGAATATGATGCCATTGTTTGATGGATTATATAATTTTGAGCACAGAATTCCCCAAATGGAAATTTATATTCTCCTCCCCTATCACTTCTTATGGATTTAATCTTTTTGTTTCGTATATTCTCATATCCTTCCTTGTATTATTTAAACTTATCACTTGCCTAGTCTTTACTTCTTAGCAAGTACTCAAAGCAACACGTAATTTCGTCATCAATAAGGGTAACAAAATACTTTGTTTCCTCCTCGAGTTTGACACATTTTCAAATCATGTACATATGTATGTATCAAGTTTAAAGGTTTTCTATTCCTTTTGACATCATGAAGGGAAGTTCTGGTCATTTTTGCTTCATATTTACATTTAGTAAATTTAGGCATGACTTCTAAGTTTATCATTCTACTAGTGTATCAAAATTGGCATATCCTAGTCTAGTATGCCATATATTAGAGGATTAAGTAATATAAACAAATGATTCAGTTTTACTATCATGGACCTTTGATACAATTGTCGTTACATTCATTTTAAATAAGCCATCAACCACGTAACCTTTTCCAACATACAAACTTGACAAAACAAAATTATTAGAGGCAAAACCGATTTAAAGACATTTTTTCCTTAGCAACAATTCAAAAACTAAGTTCTTACGAATATTTGGTACATGTAGATATCGTTCATTATCAACTCTTTTCTAGAGGTCATCTTTGAAATAATGTTTTTCTTTTATTTCAACCTTCTATGTGGAGGACCTTCCCATAAATAGTTATTCATCTAGAGGTACTGGTTTATTTTTCAAAAATTCCCACTAATTGTCCATATATGCCTTGTGGCACAAGTATCCATAAACATTCTTTTGTATTGCCAAGTAAGATGCATTTGGAAATAATAGTAGACAAGTTCAGTTTTGAAATGTCATAAGAGAGTTTATCAAACTCTATAACATTTTTTCCCTTTTCTTTGAACCTCTATTCACCTGTCATATGTTCTTTCTTTCCAGGACTGTAATAGTTTCCTTCGAATTTCTTCTACTTAATGTCATTTTGATTATATCCTATTTTCATTTGTTGTTATTCTCAACTAGAACATAGTTTCCCTTGCCACCATAGCATAATTTGCATCTTCTCTGATTTCTTGTTGTCCTATTTGATTCTCAGTCATATAACAAGATCATTCATAGTCATTTCCTCACGCTTACGTAAAATATAGTTCTTGAAATCCTTCTATGAGGAAAGCTTTTTCAATGGAAGCAGCCACTTGAAATGTTTATCTCCATGACATTGCTACATCATAATTTTGCACGTTATTAGCTGTAACTCCAAGATTTGGCCGAGAAAGGTTTTGGCATCTATCATTTTGGAATTGAGGAACTTTCCAATAATAAACAAATTCATTCTAACATACTATGTTTTATACTTTTTATTCAAAATAGCCTAGAGTTTCTTTGAGTTTGTTGCATCGTAATACACATTGTGTAGACTGTTATCAAGTCAATTCAATATGTAATTTTTATAGATGAAGCCGGAATTTTTCCATACACTAGGTGCTTCAAATTTGGTTGCATAGGGCTTAAGTTCATTGATGCTGGTTGTTAAAAAGAAATTTTGTGAGACTCAATGTTATCAAATAGAAAAATATCTTCTATTTCCAATGTTTAAACTCCACTCCCATGATTTTTTCTGTTCTTTCTCCATATGATAAGGTGACTACTATTGTTGTTTCGTTCTAAGTGGTGGTGGCCATGATGGGTAGTTAAGATGAGGAGGCATTGTTGTCTTGACTAATTGTCTGGAAGAATTATGAAATGTATCAAGAACGTTATTCTTGTGTACTGTTTGCAAAACAGAACCTAAGAAATGTATCATTAAACTTACCGTAATCGCAGTCTGCACCATTTTAGCATCAGATCCTAGTAATCCCATAATTTCCTTGAAAAACAATTACTTCCTCGATGACATTGAACTATATGAGTGTATGTTTCCAAGATGAAACAACCTGTTCTTTGCAATGTCGTTCCAACAATTATAATGCAATAACAAACTCAAGAATGATAGGATAGTAATAATATGGAAGGGAAGAACGAATTTCAGGATTTAAGATTTATTTTCATATGTTGAATGATTTGATTGCAAATCTATTTCTAGATTATTTACTTCTATTCGGCAAAATAGTTATGTCCATTTGGAAAGGTTATGACTCATTAATTAACAGACATGGCCATTCAAAAAATGATTCAAAAATATTTGCATCTAGTTCAAGATCTAACTGGTAACTTCATTCATTAGGCCTCAAACACCTATTCACACATGCTTATTGGGTGGAAAGCAGTGCACCATATGATAAAGTAAACCCTCTAGATTCAGTCATTTAAGAAGTCCTTACATCTTCATATCTTTATATATATAATACTCCTTCTGATTCATAATATAAGTCATTATGTGAAGTTTTTTGTTTTTCAAAATATTTAACGTTTTCACTCATAATAAATTGTACCTACTTTATTTGACTTGTAAAGAAATACTTCTATTGGCTCATGTGAGTAGGCGGCTCCTTAGGAAATTCCAACAACCACATTTTGTACTTGGAAATAGAGAAAGTAACTTAATTTTGCATGAAAAAAGGAGCCAACCCATCAAAAAGAAGCATTTAGTTTTTTTCTTAATTCCCGTGGAAATCTCTAAAACGACTTATATTATGAACCAGAAGGAGTAATATATTGCGAAGTGGTGTACACAAATCTCAATCAAGAATATAATGCAAAATTTGTAGCGGATAATGCATCAAAATTTTACACATTTAAGGTAAGAGAAGATCTCCTTGGAATTGAGGAAGGGAGGTCTTAAATCTAAATGTCAGTAATTTTGTGGAAAGTTAGTGCTTTAAATAGTGACACCCAACTTTAGACCCCGATAATATTCGAAGGAAGTATCTTCCTTCTATTTTAGGTATGTTGGAAAATAAATTAAACAAAGATAATCTCAATCTGTTTGCTAAAGATTTAGGTCATTATTGGGGTTATATTCATAATGATGATGTAATATGAAAGGTAGAATTATGCTTATATGGGAAAAAACCATCTGGTCAATACAAATGTTGCCTATTGATTCTCAGTAAAACATTGTATGTGTTGATAACACATAGGGATTGAAATTGTTGGTACTATGGTTTATGGACATAATCTTATTGAACAATATGTTATTTTGTGGAATAAATTAAAAGATGTAGTTGTTAACAGTGACTAGCCACAGATAGTTATGGGGGATTTCAATGAGGTTTAAAAATCCAAAGAGAAAAGAGGACTTACATTGAGAATTTCAAAATTTGTTGTGTTTAATAATAGTGCGCTAGCTACAGATTGAGCATGTCCATTATGGTCTATAATTCACGTAGAGAAGTGGTTAGAGAAGGAAAATAATGTGTAACGTAATGATCCAAAATTTCTAACCAATTGGAATTTCCATTACTTAATTTGAATTTGACATAAATATATATGGTTAAGAATATTAAATAATTTTCATAAGTTATACGATAAATTTTATTTGAATTATAAATGAGAATGATTATTAATAAGTTTGGATTTATTGATACTATTTGTCATTCAGTCGAATTTGTCAAACCATAACATGAATTAGTAGCATTGGAATTAAGTGTTGCCCTTAGTTTTCACAGCATTTAAGTGAAAATGCTACCAAAAGTTCACCTTCTCTCCTTAAGACAAGTGTCCTTACACTTGTATTTTTGCATGCCTCCATCCATGCATGCCTTACACTTGCCCCCTTAGGTGTCACTACCTCCTTAACTCTCCTTTCAATATAAGGAGGCCTTTTCTCCATTTTTTTACCATTCCATTTCCTTCTTTCCACCTTCTTCTTAAAGCTTATTGTCATGGTTTCCATGGCATAAGTCTTCCTCTTTTTCACCACCACCTTGCCGAGGTTCGTAGACATCCTCCTCCTCTTATAATATAAAGAGAGAGATTAGTGTATATTATATTATATATATTTTGGTGAAGAAGACGGTGTGCTGAAATACCGTCCGACGGTTCACTCAGCTAGGCTCGTTGTAACACCCCGTAATTTTGTTAACATTAAAGAGGATAAATTAAATAATAATTAATTTAATATTAAGAACTAAGTGAAACAGACTATGTCACCATGTCCGTCTCGATATTCTGGTCAGGATAGACACCTAGTTTGCGTAAAACGGATAACATATAAAGAAGTTATGGATGATAAAAGTATGAAAAATCAAACCAGGTATAACTGGCGCACTTCACAAGTGCGCCTAGGCAATTATACACTGCGCACCTGTAAAGTGCGCCTAGCATAGTTTTTGGGTTTTCGGACCTTTTTCCAAGTGGGAGGCGACCCGCAACCGGATTCACCCTAGGGCTTATGTGGTAGTCGGTTCCAGAGGGTCATGTAGTTATAAATATACCTCAATTCTCTTGTTATCTTCATAAAGAATCAATGGCACCCAAACTCTGCCAGTGTGTGCGAATTGAACTGGATCCCTTATCTTCTTCTATCAACTAAGGAAATTCAAATCCAAGATCCATTCTTTCTCTATTCTCTAAACCTAACGCTGTGAGTTTCTATTTATTTTTAGGTTTAAATGAATAGAAGTGAACTATGAAAGAACATGATTTCGATACGTTGTAAACCTTGAATCTATGCTATTATCATATCCTATGCTATGTCATGATGGATCTATTTCTCTAGATCCAATTCAATCGTGATTATTCTACTATGTTATTATTGTGGATCTTGATTTGTAACTATATTGTGGTTAATATAAATCTATTAATTTAGATAGTTATATCATTGGATAGATCTAATCAATTATGTAAATCATGAACATATGCCATTGTAACACCCCACGTCCGTTAATGTCACTCACAAAGGAAATGCATTAATTTTCGTGGAGCGTTATAAGTAAACAGAGCGGAATATTACAAGACGGATAAAGTAGTACTTGTAAAATTTATAACTTTATTGCAGCGGAAACAGAAATAGGTTTGGTTACACCTTCAAAACAATAAAACCAAGTACATAATATCAGTCTTGTACAAAAGCCTTCAGAGTACATAATTTTAAAGCCATAACCCCTAACAGAAAATGCCATAAGCAGAATCAAAGCCAAGCAATACATCTTTCAACTTCAAGCTAGAAGAAAGGGACATCTGAACTAAGCTTGACTACTTCCTCCCTGAGAACTTGGGGGGAGGGGGGAACGGAAGAAAAAAGGCGAAACAAACTAGGTCAGACATTATTCTGGTGAGTCCAGTAACTTTAACAATATAATCTTTAAGTAAAAGGATAAGAACATAAACCGGAAAGTAAGAAATGACTGTACATAAGCATGCATGACAAGGTAGGCAAGATTAATAAGATAAGCGTTGATTGCGCTTCTAATCACTATAGGGAAATTACTACGCTGCACCAATGCAAAATATATCGCACCATTACTAGTTCCATACTGAAAGTTGATCCCAATCCCGCAAATGGTAGCCCTCAGGCGTAACATCTAGTAAGAGCTATCTACCCCAAACAATCCTTGACAGCCTACTTGCCCATAATAGATACTAGATGTCCCCATACTACGCCTAATCCATCAGCTCCCTAACTCGCATGTATTTATTACTTGTATCATTCGGCCCCGCTCGTTTGTAGATACCTGTGCTGATCCTACCATGGAGTGTATCAATCCCTATGATGGCAACCCGACACAATTCAAGATGCGCAGTGTATGACTACTGATGCCCAGTGCCTGCTTTTCCCACTCCGGAGCACGTGCAAGCCCATACTCCGTCAGAACCTACATTGATGCACCACCCACCGCTATTTTGACCGCTTATAATCAGCCCAGTAATCGTGCCCCACCCTGCCTAGTTCAGGGTACCGTGATACATCTAGGTGGGTTACTGCTGAAATGGGTCCCTATTGCTAAGGTTTCCTAACCAACATGTTATAATGATTAAGTGTTCTCAGTTTAACCTAACCCCACCCATTTGTTTAATTAACATGTTGTATTGGTTAAGTGTCTCTTATCCATATGTCACTTAACCTTCCCACTGATTCACGCATATTTATTTAACGGTTAAATTTGTGGACCTATATATACTAATATTACCCACCTACCCAAGATTTACTTAACCCTGCTACTTATCAAGTTCATGTGTATTATTGGTTAAGCTTGCCTTAACCCTATCCACTTTGTTCATGTAATATTGTTTAAGTTGTCTTCTTACCCATGTTAACTTAACCCCACCCACCTAACTCGTTTAGGTATCATATTCAGCATTAATTAGTTATTAATGCACAGACCTCTCACATTAAGTCGATCACTTGTGGTCGTTGGATATGTCAGGCGGTTCCGGGCAGACTTCCACCACAAGCTAGACTTAACCTCGTGTTTAAGCATCTAATTTATGTCTTTGACCTCTCACATTAGACTGTCATTTGCGGTTGCTAGATATGCCGGGAGGTTCCAGGCATTCTTATACTGCAAACCAAGTCTAACCTCGTGTCTTAGGTGTTCATCTTTTAGCCAATTTACATATTTGGTAACGACCCGTATTTTCAGCGATGAATAATTAATTTAGTTAATTATTTAAATATTGATTCAGAGAATTTAATGGTTGTTTAATTAAATAATATTGAATATTTAATTAAAATAAATAATAGAATAATATATTTAATTCTGAAATAATCCGAATTAGCTGAAATGGTAATATGGTGTGAATTGAGCAATTGAAAATATTTAATTCAGTTTAGAATTGAATTAGAATAACGAATATATTATATAAACGACAGTTTGAACGTATAATTATATTATAATTATTATCGAGCTCGAAATGGCGCGGCAGTTTGCTATTTGGCGATTTGAACTTCAACTGAATATACAGGGTCCGTTTTAAGTCGGATTTCTGTGAAACAAGAAACGTAAGGAGCTGGTGAAGTATATTTTTCTAGTGGAAGAGAAAAATCGGGATTTCATCATGTAAATTTTGATTTATGTCCAAATCAAATTCTCAGAAAAATAGCGCCATAACCATAACGATTTATTTATATTTTTAAAAGGTTTTAAAATATAAGTTAAATATCAATATAACTCTGATGATGAAATATCGAGTTAGAAAGTCATATAGGATTATTCTGAAGCTGTACAGTATTCCATGTGAATATATACACGATAATATTTATTTATAAATATTTAATTTAATTGATTTGAAATATATTTAATATTTAAAAGGGTTTATTTAGAGCTTTAAAAATAGCCAGTTTTTCAAACGACCTTGGAATTAGACGAAACTAATTTTGTTAGATCCGCAATATTAAATTATTGTTAGATTTCAATTTCCGTGATTTTTGAAGTCAGTATGTGGCCGTACGGATTTTTAATGTGAAAAATAGTCAGTATTTTGACAGTTAAAAATATAATGTGTGCAAACGGAGTCGGAATTCGACAAAACCAGTTTCGTTGGGACTGTAATGTCGAACTGTAGCTACATGACCATTTTCGTTATTTTTGAATATCGTGTGTGATCACACGGATCTTCAGAAGGCGAAATGAATATTAAAAACTAAGATATCCTAAATGTTTGTGGACCTAAACGAGCCACCGCCCCATCTCTTATAGCCACGCAAAATATATGATCCCCTATATACCTTCTCTTGAGCCGTCGATTCCCAGGAAAAACAAAACCAATTCGCCCATTTTAAAAATCAAAGAAAATTCAAAACAATCCACAGATATTTCTATAAATCATTTTATGTATATATTTGGATTGCTTGAGGGTTTCTCTTCAATTTGATAATGGTGTGGTGGGGTGCGATGCGTCTTGCTAATGCTCGAAAAGGTAGCAGATGAACTAGGGTTGCAGAAATCTGGGTTTGGGGTCATTGTTTTGAATTTCTGACTTCGGATTTGGATGTAGCATGTGCTATTGCACTTGAGTGGCGATTTTTGGTAGGATTGATGATGGGAAAGTTCACCACTTTTCCTGTAGCTCACAAGTTAGGTTGTCGACGAAAATTGCAAGTGGGGTTCGAGTTCGATCTTCGGATAAGGGATGGATGGAGATTTGAGCAAGAAGTTTGATGGTGGTATTCTTGGGTTGAACGGTGGTGTGATGAAGGTATGGTGGAGCTCGGAATAGACTGTAATGGCTTGGAGCATGTTCGACGTGTTTACTGGAAGGGGAGATGAGTGTTGCAGGTTTGGAGGAGTAATGGGCCTGTTTGAATGGTAAAGCCCAAATTGGAATTTAATTAAGTTTAATTAAAATATAATAGTGTGTTAACTTTAAATAGTGGCAACTTTATCATACATTGTCAGAATTTCGAACGGTCAGATCCGTTGGGATCGTATGGACGGACGCTATACGATGAGACTGACTAGAAGTGAATCGGAGCTCGTTACAATTTATAGTGAAATAAATTGTCCGTTCGAATCAATCGATGGTTATCGTTATTAACGATGATCGTCCAATGTGAGTAAAACTCACGAACTCTGAACAATTATATTTTTATAACGTATTCTTAGAACTGATAATTATTTGTTGATTTCTGTATGTTAACTGTTTGGTTGAATTGCTTGTGTATTGGTTGAAATCATAGATAACGATATATATATTTCATCGTTAGTCAAATGTTGATTCTGTTTAGCAGAATATTTCATAATGAAATGAAATCGATGTTAATTATATTGTTTAACATCTGTGATGCAGGGAAATAGGTTAGAGGAATCTAACTGGATTCCTCAACATTTATTTTACTATTTTCATATATTGTAATATATGATGTGATATAAAAACTGTTGATGATGATGTGTGTTTAAATGATATCGATCATTGTGATTTGGTATTTTAAATACCGTAAGAAATATTGGCATGTAGAAAGGGGATTTTCAAAGTATATTTTGAAAATAAATTAGTTATATAAAATTAATGGATTTTATATAGAAAAGGAAAAAGGGATTTTACAAAAGAAAACATTCATAAAATCAAAAGTGTTTTGAAAAAGGAAATTTATTTATAAAATCAATGGATTTTATAAAAAGGATATTTGCTTATAAAATGAATTAGAAAAGACAAAAAGGGAATTATTTATAAAATCAATGGATTTTATAAAGAGGAATATATACTGGGATAATAAATAGAAGTATAAAGGGATGATTTATTTGGGAAATAAATAAGAGTTATAAAGGAAAATATTTATGAAACAAATAGAAAGGAAAATATTTATTTGTTAAATAAATAGAAAGATGAAAAGGGAATATTTGTAAAACATTACAAATAAAATAGATAGAGAAATATTTGTAGAACATTTACAAATAAAATAGAAAGGGAAATATTTGTAAAACATTTACAAACAGAATTGGAAAGGAATATTTATTTGGAAAATAAATAGGATTATAAAAGAAAATCCTTGGAAAATGAATAGAATATGGAAATCTGTTTTTAACAGAAAAATGGGAAAGATTTATTTAAAGTGGAATTAAATAGAAATCTGTTTTAACAGATAAATTGGAAAGCATAATTTATAAATAATATTTTATAAATTAAGTAAAATATTTATCATTGGATAAATAGAATATATCGTCAGGACTTATATAGAGAAGTAAGGATCGATTTCAACATTGATATTTGAAACTGAATATGGATGAAGAGCTAACCAGTTAGAGTTAATCGATTAGAATTAGAATTAATTGATTAGAATTAGAGTTAATTGAACATGGTTAGTCGAATTAGTCGAGTCAAGCTAATCGAGTCAAGTTAATCGAGTTAGTCAAGTCGAGTTAGTCGAGTTGAGTTAAATAAGTCGAGTTAATTAAGTTATGTTAGTCAAACTAAGTTAATCAAACTGAGTTAATCCAGATGAGTTAACCCAAAGGAGTTAGTCGATTATTAGTTATTCAATTAGAGTTGATCGAATATAGTTTATTCGAATAGAGTTAAAGGAGTTATCGAATATTAATTATTCGAAAGGGTTATCGAATATTAGTTATTCAAAAGGGTTATCGAATGTTAGTTATTCGAAAGGGTTATCGAATGTTAGTTATTAGAAAGGGTTATCGAATATTTGTTATTCGAAAGGAGTTATCGAATGTTAGTTTATTCGAATAGAGTTAAAAGGAGTTATCAAATTTAGTTATTCGAAAGAGTTATCGAATATTTGTTATTCGAAAAGAGTTATCAAATAAAAATTTATCCGAAAGAGAGTTACGTAAGGAAGTTTTGTTAAATATTTAAAAGATAAACTTTGACTATTTCAAAGTTAAAACGTTGTTCAGTTAATGTCTGAGAGGTAATTACACCCCAAATTGATTGACTTCCTTCTTAACTAAGGAATGGTAAGGTTTGATAGTGGAGGTTGGTTAAGTGAATACAGTTAATGAAGGTAATGGTGAATCGGCATAGCGATATTTTATTTAAACATCTGTTTAAATCCAAGGAATGAGTTTTGGAAACGTTTTCCAAATATAATCAGGGATATTTTCTAATCATAGAAAATGAAATGTTGGATGGTAAAGAATACTGGAATAACAGTGAAACGTGGAAAGGAAATGGAAATGTTTTCCAATGATTAATAACGTATATTTTCTAAATTTAGAAAATAAGAATTTATGTATATATACAGAAACAGGAAATGGAGAATGAATAAATTAATGATAAATTAATTTAAGAGATAAATGATGAATGATGATTGATCGATATAATTTCCATCTGGAAATAATATCGTTGTTTGCACACGTGTTTTTCTTTGATAGTTAACTCACCGACTATCAAAGTTTTTTTACCATTTTTCCGTCGGGAATACGGGGAGACCGATTGAATTCTTATCCAAAGAACCACTCTGTATGGGCGTTAGCATTTCGCATCAAATAGATCGAAGACAAATTGAAGACGGAGTAAAGTGCAAGGGCTGTTGTATAAGTCCTAGGTAGAGATTGCGTAGGATGGATGTACGGAGTAGTGCCATCGGTTTGTCCAGTCCCAGGACAACTTGAATGGACAAATGTTTGACAGAGTATATCTGGTAGATCACGTAAGTTGATCGTTTCAAACGTATTTACGTTGGTGGTGGAGGAATTCGTTTCTCTTGGCTTATACCCATGGTATTTTTGGCGAAATCAATTTGTGATTTGACGGGTATGACGATGTGGCATTCAAAGTGAATGAATGAGTAATCTGTTGAAAGATACGTTATGGCCTCTAGCCTCATCAACTGGGAAATGACAGAAATCGGGCAGGAAGCATGGGTAAGTGGTTCGCAAACAAGTAGGGTATATTGTCACCATCTAGAGAATATTCATATTTGTTACTTCTTTCAATTCTGTATCTCCCGAGAATGGTTATGTTGGTTTACCAACTGTACGGTGACAATATATTCGATACACTCAAGCGAAATGAGTGGTCGATCATGTGTGGCCGAGTTACAAGATGTTCTTATTGAACTCCAGTGTATCGCTTCTAGAGTACACTGAGCGGAAGGTGGATCCATACCTTGTCATAGTTGGAATCCATTCCCTAAATAAGAGCCCACGGTTTTGATTGTATATTATATATGTAGAACATTAGATGCAAGCATTTCTACTAGATGATTATTATATTGTGGCTGATAGACATTATTATAATACCAAAAGAGTTTTGATATAAAGTTTATCATTTATTTCAAAAATATTATGAAAGTTAGATCAAATGGTTTGGATTCTCATAAGGGAAAAACCCGTTCCGTTATACGGCGCGGTCTTATGAGATATCGTGTTAAATTGTTTTACTCACACCAGTCCCATGACTGACCTGGCGTTTATTTTGTTTTGTTTTTCCTAAACTTTTGGGTGCCTAATTTTGTACGGACAGTCAAGTAGTCAGGATTTTATAGATATACCAGGAGAGCTTAGAGCAGGAGGCTTCAGGATTATATAGCTATGGTTATTTTCCACTGTGTTGTAAGTGCTATACTTTTGAAATGATATGTATATTCAAGTACAGATGTATATTTCAAAGTTATGTTATATATATTATATGTTAGTCATTTCGTTGTGAGGTTCGTGTTACTCTTATGTTGTTGTTATTCTTCTTCTATTCTAAGTTTCTATCTTATCTATTCTCACCCTCTAATTTCTTTTATGGACTATCCGGTATTTTCGATGCTTGAGTAGTCGACATTGAGTTTATGTCGAGTACTCAGGATCGCAAAAACCCCGGGTCGTTATAGTGGTATCAGAGCTTAAGGTTAAGTAATTACCTTGGCTCTGTGGTGTGACTCAATAGAGATAGGGTCAGTAATACCCTAGATTGAGTTGAGTGTATATATACGAGTGAACGTATTTGTTATTGATATAAAAATTTGTTTTATATCGTGGAGATTTATTGGTTGAGTAGCTTATGAGTTCTGGTCGGTCAGTTTGATCCACTGTATCGGTAGGGATTTGTAAACACTTGAATACGATAAACTGACATGGTATGTTTGAAAAGAGGGTAAATGAAATAATTTTACCCAAAATATATTTTGATATATTGAAATTATAAAATTTGATGTGTTTGTCATTATTATAATCGAGTAAGATTATAAATTAAATGGTTTTGTAAATAACCAATCAGAATTCATATAAGTGAAATACGTGAAATCCGATGAATTGAATCTGAAATTTGAATCAGAATTTGGGGTTAAAACACTGAAAATTTGAAAAGTGTTTGTAAAGGTATCTGGGTTAAATATATGTAAATTTTAAAATCCTGGGAGTTTTTAAATTTGTTACAAGCATTGTGAATGGTATTTTGAAATGTATTTCTAATGGAATAGTTAAAAGTGATTTTGAAAGTGATATAGTATTGAACTCACTTCGATGGCTGGGAAATAACCCTGATGATGAATCACGACATCATTAGTGTTTGTTCCGAGTTCTAAGTGACGAATTACTACCAAAGATATTGATTTCAAATTGTTTTGGCAAAACAAGTTGTTTTAAATCCTAAAAGGGAAGTTCGACTTTTAAGAAAAGCAAAGCTGTTTAAAACTCCTGGGAAGCGATTGTTTGAATTAAAAACAAATTTAAATAAAAATTTGTGGAAATAAATTGTAATTGAATTGAAAACAAATTTAGTGGAAATTGAATTGGATTAGAATGGTATCGAAACAAACTGGATTTATGAGATAGGAATTTGAAACGATATTGGGTTGATGAGTTAAGAATTTGGGATTAAGGATAGAACTTGAGTCCCAAATCAATTTGGATTGGATAAGCGAATGGTTGTGTTGGAGATAAAAGCGATTTGAGTTTGATTGGGATAACATTTGTATATGCTGAATTAACAGCAGATGGAAAGGATATAATGATATGCCCAACAAAAAGGTACCAGTTTATATTTATATGGGTATGAGATTCATGAGCTGAATTGGCAAGCCGCTTGGCTGTTTGATTTCTTTTGGGATGGAGAAGGCGAGTTGGAGTTCGATCAATTGACCAATACAAAGGAGGTGCTGGCGAAATTTTTCAGAAATTTCGGGTGTTAGAAAATTTTCAAGATTTTTGAAAATATTCGTTAATAGAAATGAATTAATAATTTAATTGAAATTAAGTTACTTCAGTTGAAACTGAAGTTAAGAGGTGAACAAATAAGTTCTAACCAGTCAATAGGGTCTACTTTCTACCTTAGCAATTTCGAGGACGAAATTATTTTAAGTGGGGAAGAATGTAACGACCCGTATTTTCAACGATGAATAATTAATTAATTTAATTATTTAAATAGTGATTCAGAGAATTTAATGGTTGTTTAATTAAATAATATTGAATATTTAATTAAAATAAATAATAGAATAATATATTTAATTCTAAAATTATCAGAATTAGCTGAAATGGCAATATAGTGTGAATTGATCAATTCAAAATATTTAATTCAGTTTAGAATTGAATTAGAATAATGAATATATTATATAAACGATAGTTTGAACGTATAATTATATTATAATTATAATCGAGCTCGAAATGGCACGGCAGTTCGCTATTTGGCGATTTGAACTTCAACTGAATATGCAGGGTCCGTTTTAAATCGGATTTCTGTGAAACAAGAAACGTACGGAGCTGGTGAAGTATATTTTTCTAGTGGAAGAGAAAAATCGGGATTTCGTCATGTAGATTTTGATTTATGTCCAAATCAAATTTCAGAAAAACAGCGCCATAACCATAACGATTTATTTATATTATTTAAAGGATTTGAAATATAAATTAAACATCGATATAACTCTGATGATGAAATATCGAGTTAGAAATCCATATAGGATTATTCTAAAGTTGTACGGTATTCCATGTGAATATATACATGATAATATTTATTTATAAATATTTAATTTAATTGTTTTTAAATATATTTAATATTTAAAAGGGTTTATTTAGAGCTTTAAAAATAGCCAGTTTTTCAAACGACCTCAGAATTCGTCGAAACTAATTTTGTCGGATCCGCAATATTAAATTATTGTTATATTTCAATTTTCATGATTTTTGAAGTCAGTGTGTGGCCGTACGGATTTTTAATGTGAAAAACAGTCGGTATTTTGACATTTAAAAATACGTTGTGTGAGCAAACGGAGTCGGAATTCGACGAAACCAGTTTCGTTGGGACCGTAATGTCGAACTGTAGCTACGTGACCATTTTCGTGATTTTTGAATATAGTGTGTGATCACATGGATTTTCAGAAGGCGAAATGAATATTAAAAACTAAAATATCCTAAGTGTTTGTGGACCTAAACGAGCCACCCATCCATCTCTTACAGCCACATAAAATATATGATCCCCTGTATAACATCACTTGAGCCGTCGGTTCCCAGGAAAAACAAAACAATTCGCCCATTTTAAAAATCAAAGAAAAATCAAAACAATCCACAGATATTTCTATAAATCATTTTATGTATATATTTGGATTGCTTGGGGGTTTCTCTTCAATTTGATAATACTGTGGTGGTGTCGACGCGTCTTGCTGATGCTCGAAAAGGTAGAAAATGAACTAGGGTTGCGGAAATCTGGGTTTAGGGTCATCGTTTTGAATTTCTGACCTTGGATTTGGATGTAGCGTGTGCTATTGCACTTGAGTGGCGATTTTTGGTAGGATCAATGATGGGAAAGTTCGCCACTTTTCCTGTAGCTCACGGGTTAGGCTGTCAACGGAAATTGCAAGTGGGGTTCGAGTTCGATCTTCGGTTAAGGGATGGATCGAGATTTGAGCAAGAAGTTCTATGGTGGTATTCTTGGGTTGAACGGTGGAGTGATGAAGGTATGGTGAAGCTCGGAATAGACTGTAATGTCTTGGAGCAAGTTCAACGTGTTTACTGGAAGGTGAGATGAGTGTTGTGGGTTTGGAGAAGGAGTAATGGGCCTGTTTGAATGATAAAGCCCAAATAGGAAAGTAATTAAGTTTAATTAAAATATAATAGTGTGTTAGCTTTAAATAGTCGTAACTTTATCATACATTGTCAGAATTTCGAACGGTCAGATCCATTGGGATCGTATGGACGGACACTACACAATGAGACTGACTGGAAGTGAATCGGAGTTCGTTACAATTTATAGTGAAATAAATTGTCCGTTCGAATCAAGCGATGGTTATCGTTATTAACGATGATCGTCCAATGTGAGTAAAATTCACCAACTCTGAACAGTTATATTTTTGTAACGTATTCTTAGAACTGATATTTATCTGTTGATTTCTGTGTGTTAACTGTTTGGTTGAATTGCTTGTGTATTGGTTGAAATTTTAGATAACGATATATATATATATATAAATCTTTAATCAAATGTTGATTCTGTTTAGCAGAATATTTCATATTGAAATGAAATCGATGTTTATTATATTGTTTAACATCTGCGATGCAGGGAAACAGGTTGGAGGGATCAAACTGGATTCCTTAACATTTATTTTACTGTTTTCATATATTGTAATATATGACGTGATATAAAATCTGTTGATGATGATATGTGTTTAAATGATACCGATCATTGTGATTTGGTATTTTAAATACCGTAAGAAATACTGGCATGTAGAAAGGGGATTTTCAAAGCATATTTTGAAAATAAATTAGTTATATAAAATCAATGGATTTTATATAGAAAAGGAAAAAGGGATTTTATAAAAGAAAACATTCATAAAATCGAAAGGGTTTTGAAAAAGGAAATTTATTTATATAATCGAAGGATTTTATAAAAAGGATAGTTGCTTATAAAATGAATTAGAAAAGATAGAAAGGAAATTATTTATAAAATCAAAGGATTTTATAAAGAGGAATATTTATTGGGATAATAAATAGAAGTATAAAGGGATTATTTATTTGGGAAATAAATAAGAGTTATAAAGGAAAATATTTGTGAAACAAATAGAAAGGAAAATATTTATTTGTTAAATAAATAGAAAGATGAAAAGGGAATATTTGTAAAATATTTACAAATAAAATAGAAAGAGAAATATTTGTAAAACATTTACAAATCAAATAGAAAGAATAATATTTGTAAAACATTTTCAAATAAAATTGGAAAGAATATTTATTTTGAAAATAAATAGGATTATAAAGGAAAATCTTTGGAAAATGAATAGAATATGGAAATCTGTTTTTAACAGATAAATGGAAGGATTTATTTAAAGTGGAATTAAATAGAAATCTATTTTAACAGATAAATTGGAAAGAATAATTTATAAATAATATTTTATAAATTAAGTAAAATATTTATCATTGGATAAATAGAATATATCAGTCAGGACTTATATAGAGAAGTAAGAATCGATTTCAACATAGATATTTGAAACTGAATATGGACGAAGAGTTAACCAGTTAGAGTTAATTGATTAGAATTGGAATTAATTGATTAGAATTAGAGTTAATTGAACATGGTTAGTTGAGTTAGTCGAGTCGGGCTAATCGAGTCAAGTTAGTCGAGTTAGTCAAGTCAAGTTAGTCGAGTTAGTCGAGTTGAGTTAAATAAGTCGAGTTAATTAAGTTAAGTTAGACAAACTGAGTTAATCAAACCGAGTTAATCCAGATAAGTTAATCCAAAGGAAATAGACGAATATTAGTTATTCAATTAGAGCTAATCGAATATAATTTATTCGAATAGAGTTAAAGGAGTTATCGAATATTAGTTATTCGAAAGGGTTATCAAATATTAGTTATTCAAAAGGGTTATCAAATTTTAGTTATTCGAAAGGGTTATCGAATATTTGTTATTCAAAAGGAGTTATCGAATGTTAGTTATTCGAATAGAGTTAAAAGGATTTATCGAACTTAGTTATTCGAAAGAGTTATCGAATATTTGTTATTCGAAAAGAGTTATCAAATAAAGATTTATCCAAAAGAGAGTTACGTAAGGAATTTTTGTTAAAGATTTAAAAGATAAACTTTGACTATTTCGAAGTTTAAACGTTGTTCAGTTAAGGTCTGAGAGGTAATTATACCCCAACTTGATTGACTTCCTTCTTAACTAAGGAATGGTAAGGTTTGATAGTGGAGGTTGGTTAAGTGAATATAGTTAATGAAGGTAATGTTGAATTGGCATAGCGATGTTTTATTTAAACATCTGTTTAAATCCAAGGAATGAGTTTTGGAAACGTTTTCTAAATATAATCAGGGATATTTTCTAATCATAGAAAATGAAATGTTGGATGGTAAAGAAAACTGGAATAACAGTGATACGTGGAAAGGTGATGGAAATGTTTTCCAATGATTAATAACGTATATTTTCTAAATTTAGAAAATAAGAATTTCTATATATATACAGAAACAGGAAATGGAGAATGAATAAATTAATGATAAATTAATTTAAGAGATAAATGATGAATGCTGATTGATCGATATAATTTCCATCTGGAAATAATATCGTTGTTTGCACACGTGTTTTTCTTTGATAGTTAGCTCACCAACTATCGAAGTTTTTGACCATTTTTCCATCGTCAATACGGAGAGACCGGTTGAATTATTATCCAAAGAACCACTCCGTATGGGTGTTAGCATTTCGAATCAAATAGATCGAAGACAAATTGAAGACGGAGTAAAGTGCAAGGGCTGTTGTATAAGTCCTAGGTAGAGATTGCCTAGGATGGATGTACGGAATAGTTCCTTCAGTTTGTCCAGTCCCAGGACAACTTGAATGGACAAATGTTTGACAGAGTATATCTTGTAGATCACGTAATTTGATCGTTTCAAACGTATTTACATTGGTGGCGGAGGAATTTGTTTCTATTAGCTTATACCCATGGTATTTTTGGGGAAATTAATTTGTGATTTGACGGGTATGACGATGTGGCATTCAAAGTGAATTAATGAGTAATCTGTTGAAAGATACGTTATGACTTCCAGTCTCATCAAATGGGAAATGACAGAAATCAGGCAGGCAGCATGGTTAAGTGGTTCACAACCAAGTATGGTATATTGTCACCATCTAGAGAATATTCATATTTGTTACTTCTTTCAATTTGTATCCCCCGGGAATGGTTATGTTGGTTTACCAACTGTAAGGTGACAATATATTCGATACACTCAAGCGAAATGAGTGGTCGGTCATGTGTGGTCGAGTTGCAAGATGATCTTGTTGAACTCCAGTGTATCACTTCTAGAGTAAACTGAGCGGAAGGTGGATCCATACCTTGTAATAGTTGGAAACCATTCCCCAAATAAGAGCCCGCGGTTTTGATTGTATATTATATATGTAGAATGTTAGACGCAAGCGTTTCTACTAGATGATTATTATATTGTGGCTGATAGACATTATTATAATATCAAAAGAGTTTTGATATAAAGTTTATCATTTCTTTCAAAAAGATTTTGAAAGTTAGATCAAATGGTTTGGATTCTCATAAGGGAAAAACCCGTTCCGTTATACGGCGTGGTCTTATGAGATATTGTGTTATTGCTCAAACTGTTTTAAATTGTTTTACTCGCACCAGTCCCATGACTGACCCGGAGTTTATTTTGTTTTGTTTCCCTAAACTCTTGGGTGCCCAATTTTGTACGGGCAGTCAAGCAGTCAGGATTTTACAGATATACCAGGAGAGCTTGGAGCAAGAGGCTTCAGGATTATATAGCTATGATTATTTTCCGTTGTGTTATAAGTGTTGTACTTTGGAAATGATATGTATATTCAAGTATAGATGTATATTTCAAAGTTATGTTATATATATTATATGTTATTCATTCCGTTGTGAGGTTTGTGTTACTCTGATGTTGTTGTTGTTCTTCTTCTATTCTAAGTTTCTATCTTATCTTTTCTCACCCTCTAATTTCTTTCATGGACTATTCGGTATTTTTGATGCTTGTGTAGTCGACATTGAGTTTATGTCGAGTACTCAGGATCACAAAAACCCCCGGTCGTAACATATTTACTGTCCAAGTCTAGATTTACATGTAAATTATCCATAAGGGTGGTCAATTCAAGCTATTCCACATTTACTTGTTATGCCCAAAATTACTTAATTAAGTTATGCCTAATACCCCGCGTTTCTATATCACGTACAACAAGGTCCAAAAATAAAATGGAGAAGGATAGAGGAGAAACCCAACAATTGACATAAGGAACAAAATAGGCATGTAAAGGTGTACCCAACTCAAGAATCATGTTTCCAATAGACATGTTGTACATTAACAATAAGTATGGCTAAACTGAGCAAGTTACATCATAGGCATAAAGATTCAATAGAATTGAACATAAAAGAATCACCAATTTGGTGTACAACATGATAGGTACCAATGTATCAATCACAACAGTCTCATAAGCACAAGTAATTCAGATTTGACAAAAGGATATACATGAATCAGAATCGATTATCTTAAAATTAGGCATAGTTCTAGATTCGATTCATTACAAGTCATGATTTCTATTGCAAGTTCCAAATCTAAGAAATAACTGACCTTACTGAATTATCACAAGTTTACACCCAAACCCATTTACGTCAAGTCTCATGTTTGCTTATTATATACAACTTTTCCCAAACCATACCCATCATCAATTTATGCCTTTTTACAAATCACATGTTAATCAACATTTCTCAAACTTTTTCCCTATCATTCGAGCGTTATACGTGTCGAATTTCGCATAATATGTTAGGCTCGAAGTTAGCCTAACTCATAAAAAGAAAAAGGAAAAAGGAAGAGAATCATGGTATCAAAATAGGCATAAATATACGAGCACGAACAGGATCAGAAAAGCATAGGCTATGAACCAAAAAAGATGACAACTTGCAAATTTGATAAGATAGGTATAATCATATGATCACAATTTACAACTTATCATAATTACTTTAGTTTAATTTTCTTGTGAAAGCTACATGAACTCACAGAGATTAAGAAAGAAGAGAGGTACTGGAATCTGATTTCTGACATTGATAAGCTAATCCATTGATCTAGGCTTTGATCTTTCTCTTTTATCTCGAATTTGATTAGTTAACGTGGAGGCTAGGTTAGCTTAGAGATGGACAGCATGACGGCTTCATAGAATAGGGTTATGAGGTTTAGGGTTTAGATTTTATGTGATTATATATAAGTATATAACTAATATGAGCCTTTAGATCAACCTTGGATCCATCCAAACCACCCATTCCAAGAATGTAACACCCCACATCCATTAATGTCACTCACAAAGGGAATGCATTAACTTCTATGGAGCGTTTTAAGTGTGTATAAAACAGAAACTTAACAATAAGACAGATATAAACAATACTTAAAACTTTAAAATTTTATTAATTGCAGCAGTAAACACATAGGTTTGATTACATCATCAAAAACCAGAGTCAAAGTACATAATATCCATCTTGACTAAATCAAAGTACATAAATTGAAAAAAGACATAACCCTAGTACAAAATAGCCATAAATAAGAGAGGCTGAACTTTACTTCAGCGATCCAAGCAACTTCTAAAAGCAAGTGATACAGCTGTCCAAAATCAAGCTCCACTGGTGCTAGCTCCACCCTGAGCACCTGGGGGAAAAGGAAGAAAAGAGGTGGAAACAAAGGGGGTCAGACATAAAGTCTGGCGAGTGCGATAACTTTAACAATATAATTACCAAAATAACAAGGCTAAGGCATAAGTAGGAAAATAAGGAAATGACTGTGAACAATTGGGTAAAACAGAGTACCAAGGAAATAAGTTGAACAAAGATAACGTTAAAGGCGCACCTAAACCACTATAAGATAATTACTATACTGCACCAACACTAGTCACCCTAAGGTTGATCCCGCCTACAAGACTTTAATAATGATAATGGTAGTTTCGTGCACCCCTAGTTGCCTTCATAGGTGTCGCCTGCCCCTATCTCCACTAGGTGTACCCACTTCCCCATGCGATCAGCTCCCTAACTCGTAAATACCCGTGCTAGCCCCACAGTGGGGTGTATCACTCCCCAAAGTGGCAACCCGATACCACCAATAATGCATGGCTTATACCTACACGATGCAACAACGTCTTACCTACCAGCCTGGGCCCACACACGCATATGAACCAGTTGGACTCGTGTTGCCACCGCTAACCCGTTTTGGCCTCTTACAGTCAAGCCCAGTATGCGTGTCCCGTCCTCGACATGGGTCGAGTCCACAAAGATACGTATGGGTTACTGGTTGAAACGGGCCCCCATTACTTGACACAAGCTATCCACCTAAGCTTGGTCCCCTCTAGTACATCCCACTTAACCCTCTTCTTATTCATGTTCACTTACATGTTTCAATTTTGGTTAACTGTTTCTAATCGTATTTCAAATGCCACCCAAGGCACCCACTTAATTCCACATGCCACCTAAGGTACCCACTTAACCCCTATGTCCCATCAACATATTTATCTGGTTAACTGTTTCTTAATTCATTAACACCGTAACCTTGTAAAGACCTCCCATATTAGACTGGCATTTATGGTAGCTGGATTTGCCGGGCGGGTCGGGGCAGTCTTACACCACAAACGAGCCTTACCTCGTGTCTTTACAACTGTTACACATTTAATTTATGCCTAAGACCTCCCACATTAGACTGGTATTTGTAGCAGCCGGATTTGCCGGGCGGGTCCGGGCGGTCTTACACCACAAAAGAGCCTAACCTCGTGTCTTAGTCGATTAATTACACAAAATTAATTATTCCCCAATTTGAATTAATTTCCCTATTCAAATTATCAATCAGTTCCAAATTTAACTATGGCCATAATTGACTCAATTATGTCCATCTATTTATGGTATGTAAAATCATACCAATTTTCATCACAAATTTATTTTATGTCATTTAAGTTATTCATGCCAATTCTCAATATTAAATCTTTTAATATTATCCCATTGCCCCACGTTGTACGTTCATTTAACGTAAAATATACGTTAGACTCGAATAGTCTAACTCATGGAATAAAGAGAAAACATCACAACATACATAGAAATAAAACTAGATCTAAACATAAGGGGTGAACTTGCATGTGTGAATAAGGTTCTTCATCTAAAACTTGCATAGGCCAAAGTCACAAACTTGCATAAAACTACATATGTCATCGGTCCAAATCTAAAGGTGTGAACTTGTTTAGGCAATAGTCATAAACTTGCATAAATCATGTATGTCATAGATCTACATCTAAAGGTGTAAACTTGCATAGTCAATAACCACAAACTTACATAACATGATTCATACTCCAAACATATATATACATATACTTGCATATGTGATTTATGCAACATAACGATGGTGTAAATTTACATCTAAACATGTAAACTAGCATGTAGAATTTTGCATTTCATAGCCTAACTTTAGATCCAATTTACACATAAAGTAGATGTCATGAAACATGTAAAGTTATGCATTAAATTTTCACTAACTTGCATATGATCTATGTCTCAATTAACACCCTAACTTGCATACATACATATGATTTATCATATGAATCAACATAACCAAACTAGCATATGAAACATCAGTATGAATACATAATCATAGAATTACAACATGGATGATAACATCACAACTTTACAACATAGATGATAACATCATAAAATTTACAACATAAATGATAACATCACAATTTTACAACATAGATAATAACATGCGGTCAATAATTCACAACATAACCATATAATCCGCATCATAACTCAATCCAATTAAATTGTTAATTTTTTTTAAAGAAATCGAACTCACAACTCAAAGAAGGTCTTGAGTTTTGAAATCTGAGTTCTGAAGTTGAATTAGCTTTCCTTTGAAGTAGATTCGTTGTTAGAGTTGAAAATCTATTTTGAATTTTCTGAAACTTCCGATGGTCGTAAATTCTTCATACAAAGTCCAATTCACGCAAACTCGGACTCTATCTCAACCAAAATTCCGAGACGAACACGATGGAGAAACCCGTTTCCCTTAATTATCATGACTGAGATTAGTTATTCTTTAATTTGTGAATTTAGTGTTAACAGAAATACGGGGTGTTACAAAGAAAATGCGTCATCAGGCCAATCAGAAGTCGCCACGTAGCCCTACGACTTAGAAAATCGTCACTGTCCAGAACAGTCAGCCGGGGTCGACCGCTACAGAGGCGAGGGGGGTTGACATCCCTATAGGGGGGTCGACACCACTGTCGGCACCCCTTAAGAGGGGTCGACACCCCTGGCGGGGATTTTCTCGCCCACTTCTTTTTGCTGGTTTGAATTCGAATTTATATTTATTAATTATTTATTTTTGATATAAACTTGAAATCTTCTAAGCTCCATAACTTCTTCATACTGAGTCCGAATTACGCAAACTCGAACTTATCTCAAGTAGAATTTCAAGACGAACGCTATGGCGTGACCCACTCCCCTTAATTCTTCTTCTAAATATTAAGTGTTCTTAAATTTGTTAATTTTAATATTTTAAAATTACGGGGTGTTTCATTCTCCCCTCCTTAAAGGATTTCGTCCCCGAAATCTCCAAGTCAAGAAGAATGTATATCCTACCATCCAACATCCATCTACTCAACCATTCAATCACAGGCATCCATTGTCCTTAAAAAGGTTTCTAATGCTTTCATGACCATATGCATAGTGTGTGTATATGTCCTTATCTAATGGAAAATCAGGCGGTTACTGATTCAGTTGAACTCCTTAATGCAAATCATGATAATGTCATGCGTCCAGTGTGTATGCAAAAGAACCCTATTGACACATGTCATTTCTATATGAGTGCACAACCGTACATTCATACAAATGCAACATCCATATGATAACACATCAAGTTTCAACCCATATACAAATACATATATGCATATGCAATATGAAAGTGACTGAGCCGATCTTGTGTCTAATGTGTGTGTAAATGCATCCACGAGCAACCACTAGCAAACACTTGCATTCACTTACATCCACCAAACATAACATGTGTCAAACATATGTTTACAACCATAGGATTTTCCTATCTAAAGATCGAGGATGTAAACGAGAGGACATACTAAAAGATAGAACAGGTATAAAAAAAGCGGTAGAAAAGGGAGAAGTTAAGAACATATCCTCACAAAAGGAAAGGGTACGACGCACGTATCATGTCTTCCGTCTCCCAAGTCGCGTCTCCTTGATCATCTCCCCGTTGGATTTTAACCGACTTGACCTCTCTGTTGCGTAACTTCTTGACCTCCGATCCAAGGATTCATGTAGGAGCTCGTCTAATCATGGCATCTCGCTCCACTTCCACTTCTCTAAGCATGCTCGGCTCCACTACTTCCGCGGTGTCATGTAAACACTTTGGTAAATACGACATGTGAAACACGTCATGAACACTACTAAGCTTCTCCGGCAACTTCACTCTGTACGCCACCTGTCCAATTCTCTCTGTAATTGGAAAGGGTCCTATAAACCTTGGTGCTAATTTACCTAAAGCTCCAAAGCAAACTACATTCATCAATGGTGACACTTTGACAAAAACCATGTCCCAAACATCAAGCCCATGAACGATCTGTATCTTGTCAGTGTTTGACTTTTGCCGGTCCTGTGACGTTTTCATTCATCTTCGAATCAGGTCCATCTTTTTCGAAGTTTCTCTCTAATCAGCTCGGGTCCAAGCAAAATCTTATTCGTAGATTCCCACCAACAAGTTGGTGATCGACACGGTCGTCCATAAAAACCCTAATACCTGCTTAATAACTGTTGATATAAGCGAACTCCACAAATGAAAGGTGCTCTTCTCACATCCCTCCAAAATCTAGGATACATAACCTCAAAAGATCTTCAAGGATTCTATTCACCCTTTCTGTCTGTCCATCCGTCTGTGGACGATACGCGATGCTCAAACATAACTGCGTACCTACCACCTTTTGCATATCACCTTTTCCTCTTGCATCGAAAACTGCTCCAAGCCCTATCCCGCAAGCACCGGTATATACTGTGAACAGCAAAGTCAAAACTGGGGCTAATGTCTTCGCAAAGTCCTTAACGAGCTTCCTATAGTAGCCGCCAACCCTAGAGAACTTCCTACTTTCGTTGCTTTTATAGGAACTTTCCAATCTTGGATTGCCACCACCTTTGTTGGATCCACTGTTATCCCTTCCTTAGAGACCACATGTCCTAAGAACCTCACTTTTTTCCTCCAAAAATGACATTTGGAGAACTTAGCTTTGAGTTGATGCGCTCGTAGGTCTCTAAGACTTCGCTAGATGTAGGGCATGCTCTTCCTCACTTCTAGAGAAAATCAAAATACCATCCACAAAGCTACCACAAACTTGTTTAGAAACTCCCTAAACACCCTACTCACCAAGTCTACGAAATATGCGGGTGCATTCGTCAAACCAAAAGGCATGACGATCCACTCAAAGGAACCGTCGAGAGCCCTAAAAGCAGTCTTATCTATGATGTCCTCAGCCGCCCTTAGCTGATGAAATCTTGTAGCTAAATCCAATTGCGAGAAAACCGAAGTGCCAATAAATGATCAAACAAGTCATCTATCCTCGGCAATGGGTGTATGTTATTCTTCGTGAGCTTGTTCAGCTCCCTATAGTCCATGCACAATCTAAGCGAACCATCAACCTTCGTAGCAAAAAAAAATTGGAGCACCCCATTCTGAAATACTTCATCTTATGAGCCCTTCCTCAAGTAGCTCCGCTACTTGCTTACTGAGTTCCCTCCTCCCTCTCGGAGCCATGTGGCGCACTGGTAACACAACTGGCTTTGCATTGTCTACTAATTTTATACGGAGGTCTATCTCGCGCCTGGGGGTTAAACCCCGAGCCTCATCAAAGACGTTACCATACCTACAGACTACTCGAACAGAATCCAAATCACCGATGGATGTGTCAAGTGATTCTGGGTAGCTTAGCATCATCAGACCTCTAGGGTCACAAGAAATATCAAGGGTCTTTCCACAATGAGTCAACAGTCTAACTACCCTCCTTTCGCAGTCTAGGATGGCACCATACCAGGCTAGCCAATCCTTTCCTAGAATCAAGCTGTAGCTTATGAAACCAAGAACGTAGGCGCTGCATTCAAACCTAACGCCCAAGATAGACACTCTCAAATCCCGATAAAGCATATATAAATGAGTCGAAGCACCAACAGGATTTGAGACTACAATGGGATCCACCACTAAACTAGTATTTAGGTGTAGTGTTTCAACTAACGAAGTAGATATAAATGAGTGAGAAGCACCAGAATCAAACGTAGTTCGAACAGGATGATCAAAAAGGAAAAATCAAACTTTCAACAAAAACATTTCTATCTCTCTCCTGTCCTGGTGCCATGAGAGCATGAACCTATCCTCCGAAAGTAGGTCCTGTCCTCTTCCTTTCCCTTGTCCCTATCCTTGCCTCCTCGGGCAGTCTTTAATCAGATGTCCTGCCTCACTGCAATGAAAGCAACTAGGCTTCTTCTTCTTCCTACAGTCCTTAATTACATGGCTTGCTATACCATAATAAAGACACCTTCTTTTGTCATGGAGTTAATTATTATTTCCACTTTCTCATTTACCTTCTCCGTGGATTAAAGCCATGTCAACAAATTCCTCATCCTTGGGTTGTGCTCCTTAGCCTAAACTTCCTCATCGACTAAACAGCTAGCTGAACCTTCCTTCCATCGTCTATCTTAAAGATACCAAACGATTCCTCCACTTCCTTGAGCCAACTCTAGCTTCGACAAACGTCCTAGTCCTATGAAACGATTTTCTGCCCATCGCATGAAAGTCCTTACATATCTTAGAAAAAGCATCAACACGCAGGGAAAGGGATTCAAGAAGGAAAAGGGAGAGATTCGAAACAAAGAATCAAAAGAAAGATATATGGCTTTTGGGGATTATTTTTTTCATAATAAACCTTTCTCTTGAAAACTCCTTCTTTAAAACGTGTCTTTTTTCAAAAATACTTCTTTATAAAAATGCTTTAGAAAACAGTTTTCAAAATCTTTTATCTGTTCTGGTAACCTTCAGCTCTAATACCATGTGTAACACCCCACGTCCATTAATGTCACTCACAAAGGGAATGCATTAAGTTTCGTGGAGCGTTATAAGTAAACATAACGGAATATTACAAGACAGACAAAGTAGTACTTGAAAGATTTATAACTTTATTGCAGCGGAAACAGAAATTGGTTTGGTTACACCTTCAAAACAACAAAAGCAAGTACATAATATCAGTTCTTGTACAAAAGCCTTCAGAATACATAATTTTATAGCCATAACCCCTAATATAAAATACCATAAGCAGAATCAAAGCCAAGCAATACATCTTTCAACTTCAAGTTGGAAGAAAGGGACAATCTGAACTAAGCTTGAGTATTTCCTCCATGAGAACCTTGGGGGGAGGTATGGAAGAAAAGAGGCGAAACAAACTAGGTCAGACATTAGTCTGTTAAGTCCAGTAACATTAACAATATAACCATTAAAGTAATAGGATAAGAACATAAACTGGAAAGTGAAAACCTAGTAGTATATATAGTCAGTGAAAACCTAGTGGGGGATACAAGACAAAGGGGAGAGCTTGTATCATATTGTATGGGACCCATTTCAGTCAGTAACCCGGAGTAGGTATCAAATAAAGTACTCTGTACTAGGCGGAGAAGGGGCATGCTTACTGACTGATTGTAAGAGATTGAAACGTGATGGACGGTGTGGGCGGCGCAAACCGACCGGGGCCTTGTGCGTGCATGGATCGGGCAGAAGGGGATAAAACGACCGTGACACTAGTAGATATGGTTGTGCACATCTTGGGAAATGAAGGGTTGCCACTTTAGAAAGTGATACCTCCTACTGTGGGGCCAGCACAGGGTATCTATGAAGTAGGGAGCCGATTGACTAGGGTAGTGGTTAGGGTATATTTTGGACATATGCCTTGCGTCTACAACCTTATACTGGAAGGGAACATCTCAGTCTGGTTATACTAGTAAAAGTCCAGAGGAATCATTAGAGAAGTGTGTACACCTTACCTTGTCTACTTTGTCACACCTGCCATTTATGTAGTGATCTCCCTTATCCACTTTATATGCCTATCATGTTATTTTTATTTATTTACTGGCAAAAAGTAACTAGACTCACCGAAATTTATGTTGATCCTTTTTGTTTCTCCTTCTTTCTTCTGTTTCCTCCCACATGTTCTCAGGGAGGAAACACTCAGGCTTAGTCTGGATGCACATATCATCTTGCTAGGAGCTACTTCTGAAGTATGGCTCAAGTTCTTGTCTCTACTATGGCTTAACTCTTTCAAATGGGGAATTATGTTTTTATATTCTTATGTACTCTGATGATGCAACACAGAAGTTATTTTATTGTAATGGTTTTTGTGACTTAGGATATTATGGACCACGATATTATGTTTTATGTTGAAATAAAAGTTTAAATTTCCGCTGCTATCTTATTTATATCTATCTTGTAATTATTCTATGTCTTCTTACCTATAACGCTTCACGAAACTTAATGCATTCCCTTAGTGAGTGACATTAATGGATGTGGGTTGTCACACTTGGTATCAGAGCCAAAGGTCACCAGATTAGATAAAAGTTTTTGAAAATTATTTTCAAAAAGGTTTTAAAGAAAGCATTTTCATAAAGAAAAGTCTGTTTTGAAAAACATTCCCCAAAAAGCCATATGTAGTATCCTTCGGTCCTTTATCTAAATTTCTTCCTTTTTCCTTTGTCAGCATGTATGGGAAACAAAAATTCCTAATATCCCAGAAGGCGTCACTATACTCTGATGGTTCCATAGATATTTGGAGGCCATGACACCTGCCGAAGGCCAACGAAATGTTCCTACCCCATCTGCACCAGTCATTTCTCCTCCCCCTCCAAGAGCAGATAATTTCGCCAAGATCTGCAAGGACTTCCATGCTATGGGAGGGAAGCCATTCCATGGGAACGAGACATTCGTAGAAGTTCGGAATTGGTTCAAGGAGACCGAGGACTTATTCGTAATCTTTAAAGTAGAGGATTAAGGAAGGTTCAGTTAGCTGCCTGGCTACTAAATGATGAAGCGTCATTTTGGTGGGAAGTCGCTCAAGCTGGACGTCCGACGGAAACTTGGGGAGATTTTAGATAAAGGTTAGAAATTAAATTTCTTTCCCAAGCTAAAAGCAACATGCAGATGGAGAGATTCTTAGCACTCAGACAAGGAAACTTAACTGTAAAAGTGTATGTGAATAAATTCAACCAGCTAGCAAGGTTCGGTCTAGAGTTGGTGGATACGCCACACAAAAGGGCTTTGTGGTTTGCTAAAGGGATGAATGAGCCTCTGCATGGTTTAGCCATGTCCCATATTCCAATGGGGGATACTTTCAGAAAGCTTGTCGATATGGCCCTAATGCATGAGGAAGGCAAGGGAGAAAAGAAGGGTGAGGAGACATCGCAAAATAGGAAGGTGGGCCCAAGAAGGGACAGCGACAACAGCAGAAGAAAGGAGGGGAGAATGATAAAGGCAAAGATAAGAGAAAATGGCACCATTGTGGAAAGGAATGTCATCTGGTTAAAGACCGTAAGTGAAGGAAGAACTCTTGCTACCACTGTGGAGAGGCCAGACACTTTGCTAAAGAGTGCCCGAAGAAACGGGGATCACGGGGACAAGGTCAAAGGGCAGGAAATTCTAGAGGGTAGGTGCATGATCTCGCGACCAGTGCTCCTGATAGAGGCAGAAATTTTTTGTGGATGGTTTAATTTCTCTTTCAAACCATCCTATTAGAACACTTTATGATTCTGGTGCCTTACATTCATTTATATCAAGTTCTGTAATTGAATCTCTGCACTTAATTACTAGTATGGTAGTGGATCCCGTAGTTGTTTCAAATCCCATTGGTGGTTCGGCTCATTTATCTATGATTTGTCGGGGTTTTAAAATATCTGTGTTGGGCATCGAGTTTGAATGCGACACGTATCTTCTTGGGTTTATGGGCTATGGATTGATTCTAGGAATGCATTGGCTTACCACGTATGGTGCTATTCTGGAATGTGAGAAGAGGGTTATTAGGCTTCTGACTTGTCATGGGAGAACCCTCGAGATTTCGTGTGACCCACAAGGGTTGGTTATTCTTAGTTTTCTAGAGTCTGTTGATGCATCTATCGACGATCTACAATCTGTTCCAGTAGTCCAAGAATGTTTTTGATGAGGTTCGGGGTTTACCTTTGAGGCGCGATATCGACTTTCGTATATATTTGGTGGACAATGCAAAGCTAGGTGCATTGCCTGTGCGCCACATGACTCCAAGGGAAAGTAGGGAGCTGAGTAAGCAAGTAGGGGAGCTACTTGAGAAAGGGTTTACCAGACGAAGCATATCTGAATGGGGTGCTCCAGTAGTGTTCGCAACTAAGGCGGGTGGTTCGCTTCTTTTGTGTGTTAATTATATAGAGATGAATAAACTCACTAAGAAGAATAGACACCCTCTTCCTAGAATTGATGATTTATTTGATCAGCTTGTTCGTGCCTCGATATTTTCCCAGTTAGACTTAGCCACGTGGTCCCATAAGTTGAGGGTGGCTGAGGACAGCATAGATAAGACTGCCTTTAGGACTCCGGACAGTTTCTTTGAATGACTAGTTATGCCTTTTGGGCTGACGAATGCACCCGCCTATTTTGTCGATCTGATGAGTATGGTGTTTCAGGAGTTCCTAAATAAATTTTTCGTAGTCTTTGTTTATGATATTTTGATCTTCTCCAAAAGCGAAGAAGAGCATGCCCAGCATTTCAGAGAAGTTTTGAAAACTCTTCGTGACCATCAGCTTAAAGCAAAATTCTCCAAATGCCATTTTTGTAGAAAAGAGGCGAGATTCTTAGGGCATGTGGTCTCTAAAAAAGGGATAGCTGTAGATCCCGCGAAGGTGGTTGCAGTGCAAGATTGGTAGGTTCCTAAAAATGCAACCGAGGTGAGAAGCTTTCTTGGGTTAGCAGGTTACTATAGGAAGTTCATCAAGGACTTCGCAAAGATATCAGCCCCACTCACCAGGTTGACGAAGAAGAACTTGGCATTCTCATGGGATATAGACTGTGATGTTTCTTTCCAACGACTAAAGAGGGATCTGAAAACTGCCCCAGTCTTGACCTTTCCTAATGGGAATAAGGTGTTTACTATTTACACTGATGCCTGTGATACATGGATTGGTGCGGTTCTATTGGGAGAAGGGAAACTAGTGTGTTATGGGGGTGGACAGTTGAGAGTTCATGAAAAGAACTACCCCACCAATGATCTAGAGCTAGCTGCCATAGTGTTTGTGTTAAAGATGTGGCATCATTATTTACTTGGAGAGAAGTTCGAGTTATACACTGATCATAAATCTCTCAAGCTTCTGTTCTCGCAGAAGGATCTCAATTTAAGGCAACAACGGTGGATGGAGTTTCTAGCTTATTATGATTTTGAGATTTCTTACACACCTGGCAAGGTTAATGTGGTGGCAGACGCACTAAGTGGGAAGAGGGTGGCGCTAAGTCCTTTGTTTATGGAAAGAAAAAACTTGGAGTTTATATCAACTTTTGATTTTAGACCCTCCATCAAGATTTTTCCTGATTTGTTCACATCCTTGGAGATACGACCGACTCTTATGGACCAGATCAGTGCTTCGCAACAAGGTGACCAAATATTTTAGACATCATGGATAAGCTTAGAAGAGGGGAGACTTTTACTCACCTCAGCAGATATGTCATAAATGAAAAGGGGTGGTTGCGAAGAGATGGAAGGCTTTGTGTTCCTCAAACTGGAAGCTTGATAAAAAGAGTCCTAGAAGAAGCTCACCATTCTAAGATGATCATTCATCTAGGTGGTGATAAGATGTACAGGGACATGAAGAGGGTTTTCTTTTGGGATGGGATAAAGAAAGATGTGGTCGAATTTGTTACATAATGTCCGATTTTCCAGCAACTCAAAGCCGAGGAAAAGATGCCCGGTGGTTTACTTCATACTTTGGAGGTTCCTCAGTGGAAACGGGAGAGCGTCTCTATGGATTTCATAGATGGTTTGCCTAGTTCGAAGAAAGGCAACACTAGTATCTGGGTTGTGGTAGATAGACTCACTAAAAGTGTTCATTTTATTCTTGTTAAGAGTAAGAGGACAACACCATGGTTGGCAACAATTTATGTGCGTGAGATAGTTCGTCTTCATGGAGTACCTTTCAGCATCATGAGCGATCGTGACCCCATCTTCACTAGTGAATTTTGGAGGAGCTTGCAAGAAGCATTAGGTACATAGTTGTGTTTGAGCACCGCTTATCATCCTCAGACCGATGGACATACAGACAGAGTGAACAGGATTCTTGAAGATATTTTGAGGCTGTGTATCCTAGACTTCAGAGGGACATGGGAAGAGCATCTTCCTTTAGTAGAGTTTTCCTATAATAACAGTTATCAAGTTAGCATCGGCATGTCACCCATCGAAGCATTGTACGGTTGACCTTGTAGATCACCAACTCGTTGGTGGGAGTCTACATAAAGATTATTACTTGGATCAGATATGGTTAGGGAAACGTCCAAAAAGATTGACCTTATTCGACGGCGGATGAAGACAGCTCAAGATAGGCAGAAATCCTATGCAGAAAAGAGAAGGACTGACCTCGAATTCGAAGTAGGAGACTTGGTTTATATAAAAGTGTCACCTCTGAGGAATGTGGTTCGCTTCAGATCAGTAGGGAAGTTGGTCCCTAGGTTTGTGGGACCATTCCCTATAACTGCGAGGATTGCCCAAATGGCCTATAGAGTAAAACTCCCAAACAATATATCTGGTGTTCATGATGTTTTCCATGTTTCCCATCGGCGGAAGTGCCTGCATGACACCGCAGTAATCGTTGAGCTGAGTGTGTTGGAAGAAGCCGAAGTGGAACGGGAGGCGACAGTCAGGCGAGTCCCTACCCGTATTCTGGGATCAGAAGTTAAGAAGCTACGCAATAAAGAGATCAAGTTGCTAAAGGTTCAGTAGGGAGATAACCCAGAGGATGCGACTTGGTAGACCGAAGACAAGATCCGTGCTTCGTACCCTTTTCCTTTCGAGGGTATGTTCCTAACTCTTTTTTCCAAAGCTTTATCAGTACTTGTTTCTATCATTTGAGTATATCTTATCCATAGTATTTTTCGACCTTTAGATAGGGATCCTATGGATGTAAACATGTGTTTGAGACATGTTATGATTGATGGATGCAAGTGTTTGCTAGTGGTTGCCTGTGGATGCATATACACATTAGGCACTAGAACGGCGCAATCACTTTCATATTGCATATGGATGTGTGTGCATTTACTTTTCTTTTATGGATGGAAATGGATGAACTAGCATATGGATGTTACATTTGGACGAATGAGTGTGCGCACATGTAGAGCATACATGTTATAATAGGCTTCTTTGCATACATATTGGATTCATGGCACTAACATACATTGCATTAAGGAGGTCAACTGAATTAGTAGACCGCCTGATCTTCGCATTAGTATTGGGACATATACCCACCTTTGCATATATTCATGTAAGCATTAGAAATCCTTAAGACAACAGATGCTAGTGATTGATGGATGAGTAAATGGATGATGGATGGTAGGATATGCATTCTTCTCAACTTGGAGATTTCGGGGACGAAATCCTTTAAGTAGGGGGGAATGTAACAACCCGTAATTATGTAAACATTAAGGAGGATAAATTAAAAAATAATTAATTTAATATTAAGAATTAAAGGAAACGGACTATGTCATTACATCCATCTTGAAATTCTGGTCAGGATAGACAACTGGTTTGCGTAAAAAATATAACATATGAAGAAGTTACGGATGATAAAAGTTTGAAAAATCAAACCAAATATAACTCGCGCACTTCGCAAGTGCGCCAAGGAAATTTTACACTGGCGCACCTGTAAAGTGCACCCAGAATAGTTTTTGGGTATTCGGGCCTTTTTCCAAGTGGGAGGCGACCCGCAGCCTAATTCACTCTAGGACTCATGTGGCAGTCGGTTCAAGAGGGTTCTGCAGTTATAAATATACCTCAGTTCTCTTGTTTTCTTCGCAAAGAATCAATGGCAGCCAAACTCTGTCTGTAATGACCCGTATTCTACACATCATAGGATCGTAGAATATTTATTTTCTCTCCCATGTGAAGTCGTATGGACATGTAACTTTGGGAAACATCTATTAGAGTCATTTCCCATGTTCATGATTTTTGTCGATTTTTAAATGACCATTTTGCCCCTAGTTGGTACTGTTTTGACCATAACTTTTGATTGGAAAGGAATTTTGACCTGAAACCACTTCCATTGGATTCGTTTGATGGTTTACCTTTCCGTAGAGTGGTCACAATAGCCAAACGGACTTACCGTTTGGGAGATATGTCTGAAACAAGGTTTGGAGGGTGAAAAACTGCTTAACCGGGTCAAATCGGGTGATTAGTGAGTAGGCCCATAACCCATTTCGGGATTAGGGTTATGGGAGGGCTGAAATGAAATGGAGAATCATTCCATTTCAGTTTTCTAGCCTCCACTTATCACCAAGGAACCCTAAAAATGGCCTCCAACCTCTAAATCACCTCCAAATCATCTTTTGGTCAAGGATTTGGCTTAGCAACCCCTAATCAAGGAGTATCTTCACCAAATCAACAAAGGAGCTGCTGTTTGGCATTGAGATTCACATTAAATCAAAGAATTATTTCAGATCTTAGTTTATTTTGTGGGCTAAGGTGAGTGATTTGCATAGTTTTGCACTAATTATGGCTAATTAGGGGTGATTAGTGTTAATTAGCGAATTTAAGCATGATAAAATTCTGGAAAAATGTTTATAAAATTCGGAATGATGTTTTAGACCTCTGATATGAATTTGGGTTAATTTGGTTAAGATTTGCTAATCTTATCATTAGTTTCACCTAAACATGCTTAAGGGGAAATATGGGATTTTGGGTATGTTTGATCCATTTTTACCTATCATATTGATGTTTTGATGTTTGTGGTTGATTATGCATGTTGCTATGACTGTATGAAATGCTTTGTGACTGTTTAGAATAGTTGGAATGGCCGAAAAAGCCGTCGAGGGGGCGTAAACAGCTCGCTGGACAAGGTGCAGGGATTCGGATCGCATAGGGGATTGAGGGTCGATCGGATTTCCCTATGGGATCATGGGACATCACCACGAGTCGAGTCATCCCCTCCGAACCGAACCATCTGAGCAAGGCCCACGAGCAACAACCGTGAACTGCTACCCGATCTGATCCACTCGTGCTTCATATCACGATCCGAACAAGAGGGAAGCAACATCCACGATCTGATGTACAGCGAGACGACGATCCGAACCAGGAGAGAGCCACGGGCTGGAGGAGCGCGATCCGATTCGTATGGGGTATTCACGATCCAACCAGAAGTGGAGACCCGATTCGATGGAGACTGGATTCACGAGACGATGGAGGAGTGCGACCCGATCCGACGCAGGAGGCGCGACCCGACCCGAGTGGCTAAGGCCGATCCGATCCGATGAAGAACGCGAAGGCTGATCCGATCCGATTGTGATGACCAATAACCCGAGATGCAAAGGTAGTCCAGATGGAAGTTAGAGCTCAGGATCCCGGAACCAGTTGGGAACCAATGAGTTCACTTCATGGTTGGACTTTGCTGCGGGACGTGTGCTAAGGAGTTGTCGACGTTCATAACTTCGATTCACCACTAAAAATGGATGATGGCTACTTATCAGTGCAGTAAGGTCATTATGACCTGAGGGGCAAAGTGATGGTATCAAGACTACGTTATCAGTGCAGTAGGGTCATTACGACCCGAGGGGCAAGGTGATGCGTAGTAAGACTATGAGCCAGTGCAGTGGGGTCCTTGAGACTCCATGGGGAAAAGTGGACATAGTAAGGATTGGTAAGGCTATGAGCCAGTGCAGTGGGGTTCTTGTGACTCCATGGGGCAAAGTGGACATAGCGAAGGATTTGTGGCTACGTTATCAGTGCAGTGAAGCCATTTATGACTTCATGGGGGCAAAGTGATCGTAGCAAGGTATGTTGGGTGATCGAAGTGGTGAATATCGTATGCTTTATGCACTGAGTGAGAGATGTGAGGATGGATGCTATGCTTGATTGTTTGCCATCATTATGACATGCACACCTCCCCCACCTCCGTATCTTTACACTGTTTGATATGATACCTTAGTGTTGTACAGTATGTAGTGCTAACTCTTTGGTTGCAGATCCAGGCAGGTATGTTTTAGTCTACCTGTTTTTGTTCACTTTAGATGCTTATCGCTCATACCAGGCTTTATGTCTGACCCAGAGTTTTATGTCTCCTCTTATTACTCTGGGTGCTCACACGAGCAGACTAGAGACAGGTTAGCTGGTGATGCGCGAGTAGCTGATTCGGAGGAGGGCAGGAGGCTTCCACGTATGATATATATATACACATTCTCCCTGTGTCGTTGGTGGTCGCTACTTGGGCATTAGTAGTGTACCTCCTTTATCTTACTTTGCTTTGAGACAGTTTGAAAGTTGTAATAAGCTGTATTCTGAATTTCCGCTGCTACGATGTTTAGTTCTGATTTTCAGCTTATGCACTGTCTCTCCTGTTTTATGTCAAGTATGTTATTATTATATTTTGTTCAATGCGCTGTGAGACATTCTATAGGTTCTTTGTATGTTCATTTCCTTCTTCTTTTTCTTTCTGACGACCCGTTCCGTACTAACTGGACATGTGTACAACGCACTTTTGGAGTAAATGTCGGTTGGTGCGGGGCGGGCCGTCACACTGTCGGTGTGTGAATTGAACTGGATCCCTTAACTTCTTCTATCAACTAAGGTAAATCAAATCTAGAAATCCAAGATCTATTCTTTCTCTATTCTCTAAACCAAACATTGTGATTTTCTAGTTATTTTTAGGTTTAAATGAATAGAAGTAAACTACAAAAGACTGTTATTTGGATACGTTGTAAACCTTGAATCTATGCTATTACCATATCCTATGCTATGTCATAATGGATCTATTTCTCTAGATCCAATTAAATCATGAATATTCTACAATGTTATAATTGTGGATCTTGGTTTGTAACTATATTGTGGTTAATATAAATATGTTAATTTGGATAGTTATATCATTGGATATATCTAATCATTTATGTAAATCATGAACATATGCCACCTTGAATTGGTTAGTATTGGATCTAAGTCTTTGTCTTAACTGTAACTTCTATGACATGCTATGATGTGGATTTGTGTAGATCTATTTTTAAACTAGTAGATCTAATTTATGTGGACATTGAAACTGTTAGTCAGATCTATATCATCACCTCGTGTTATCATGTTAAATCTATTTTAACCTCTAGATCTGAATTATGTGATCTAATTTATCACCTTGTGTTATCATGTTAGATCTAAATTGAATGGACATCTAAGTTGCAAAATTAGATCTTACTATGCTTATTGTGACATCATATTTATGTTAGAATCAATTGACAGTCAACCGTTTATCAGTTTTATGTCCACCTTGTTATGATGACAATTTCATGTCCATTCCAGTATATATTTTTACCTTATTATCATGCTAGTTTATGTTTATGCCAAGATGATAACTTTGGTTATATTCCCATTATTTTCCCTATTATCGTTTATGAATAGGATATTGTCTAGCCTAGACTTGCTGCCAATTTTGTGAGGGCGCCAGTTAAGGAATGCGGGAAAAAGAGTTAATATTGGCATAATTTAAATATGAACATTTTTGGACATATAATTCAAATTATTGGGTAAAAAAGGGTATTAGCACCTATAAAAGGAAATGATTAATTAATTGGTTAATTAATTAAAAATGGAATATCTAGTAGTTACAATAAGGAATTGTAATTGTACTTATGACGCGAGACTAGGTTGCATTAGTGGTGGAAGTCTGCCCGGACCCGACCGGCATATCCAGCAACCACTAATGTTGAACCTAATGTTGGAAGTCTAAGTACGCAAATACGAATTGGACTAAGACACTAGGTTAGGCCCAACTGTGGAATAAGACTGTCTGGACCCGACCGGCATATCCAGTGGGAGGTCTAGCCCATTATAAACCATAAATGGACATGGTAATGAATTGGACTACTTAACCAAATCTAATCCATAAGGATTGTATTATATTGAACTAAAGTTAGGGTTAAGTAAATCTTCAGTAGGTGGGTAATATTAGTATATATAGGCCTATAAACTTAACCATTAAATAAACTTGCTTGAATCAGTGGGTGGGTTAAGTAGATTTAAGGGGTTGGGTAATATTCACATATAGGCCCACGAACTTAACCTAATAAGGTTATGTAATTAAAGACACCTAGTGGTATACATAACCGGTGGAAAATATAAAAGGTTATGTAATTAAAGACACCTAGTGGTATACATAACCGGTGGAAAATATAAAAGTTATGTAATTAATGACAACTTTCAGGGTAAGCATAACCTATATAGGGCTATGTAATTAAAGACATCTAGTGGTATACATAGTCAGCGAAAACCTAGTGGGGGATACAAGACAAAGGGGAGAGCTTGTATCATATTGTGTGGGACCCATTTCAGTCAGTAACCTGGAGTAGGTATCAAATATAGTACTCCGTACTAGGTGGAGAAGGGGCACGCCTACTAACTGATTGTAAGATATCCAAACGAGAAGGACGGTGTGGGCGGCGCAAACCGACCGGGCCTTGTGCGTGCATGGGCCAGGAAGAAGGGGATAAGACGACCGTGACACCAGTAGATATGGTTGTGCACATCTTGGAAAATGAAGGTTTGCCATTTTAGGAAGTGATACCTCCTACTGTGGGGCCAGCAGAAAGTATCTATGGAGTAGGGAGCCGATCGATTAGGGTAGTGTTTAGGGTATATTTTGGACATATGCCCTGAGTCTATCACCTTGTAGTGGAAAGAATCATCTCATTCTATTTATACTAGTAATAGCGCAGAGTAATCATTAGAGAAGTGTATACACCTTATCTTTTCTATTTTGTCACACCTTCCATTTATGTACTGATCTCTCTTATCCACTTTATATGCCTATCATGTTGATTTTATTTATTTACTGGCTAAAAGTAACTAGACTCGCCAGACTTTATGTATGACCCTTTTTGTTTCTCCTTCTTTCTTCTATTTCCTCACACAGGTTCTCAGGGAGGAAACACTCAGGCTTAGTCTGGACTCAGATATCATCTTGCTAGGAGCTACTTCTGAAGTATAGCTCAAGTTCTTATCTCTACTATGGCTCAACTCTTTCGATTGGGAAATTATGTTTTTATATTCTTATGTACTCTGATGATGCAAGACAGAAGTTATTTTATTGTAATGGTTTTTGCGACTTATGATATTGTGGACCACGGTATTACGTTTTAAGTTGAAAAAAAAAGTTTAAATTTCCATTGCTATCTTATTTATATCTGTCTTGTAATTATTCTGTGTCTGTTTACCTATAACACGTCAGGAAACTTAATGCATTCCCTTAGTGAGTGACATTAACGGACATGGGGTGTCACACTCGTCTACCGTGAATATTGGAAAGTTGTTTAGTGAGAACTCTTTAACCACGGTCTATATATTTAATTAGTAGTTAGACTAAACTAAATATAGTGATGGATTATTAGTGGTTAATGATGATTGATGTTTATTGTGATTAATGATGGATGCGTAGTTTAGAACACACACACTATTAAGCGTTAGTGTTATAACGCTTGTGCACAATTATGATTTATTTAATTATGTCGATGATGGTTGCTATGGATGTTTATAATAGTTGTTGATGTTGTTGCACACACACTATGACACAATAATTATAGTATCACATTGGTGATCAACAAATCTCCTTAATAATTAGAAGCAATATTATCATTAAAATTTAAGGTTTATAATTAGAAAAGACACATATGTAAAAATTCATATATCAATAAAGTTTCTTAAAATGAATAATAAATACCGTAATGTTCTATGATGACAGAGAGGACAGTGTCTAGGCTTGGGTTTGGAAAATATAGTTTCCTGCTCTCCCTGGCTATCTCTAACTGATCCGACGAATGAGATGGTTAATTTGAAGATATTTGAATTTAGAAAGAAATGGAATTTTATTTAATAATAGAAAAGTAAAAGCTGAATTTTGAACCTAAGATAATTTGGAAAGTCAATGTAAATTACCTTAAATGATTTTAAATGGTATATAATGGGTTTCTAAGGTATTTTGAAATATTGAAGATTAGTTTTTATTGCAGTCAAAATAGTGCTCGTCGCACAGCGACAATTCGTGTATTTTAGATGCAAACTTTAAACGCTTATAACTTTTGCAATCTAAATTGGATTTCCATGAAATGAAAAATGTTTGATTTCCATTAACATGAGCTTTCAAATTATTGAAAGAGGATTTTAATTTTGAGTTATGATTTTCAAATTATGTTTAAAACCATTTTGGAAAAGGTCACTATAAGAGCAGTTGTCGACCATAACAATAAAAAGCTAATTTAAATGTTTTAAAAATATGGAATTCTTTTGTAAAATAATTATAAATTATGTAAAAGTGTTTTGGATTGTAAATTTTAAGTTTTGGCTAAGATAAATGACATTTTGATCAAAGTAGTTAAGATAACTGTTTTTCAACGCTTTCGAAACACTATGGTAACTCTTTCTTTGAAAACAATCTATTTTCAAGTTTTAAACCGCGAAATGCTATAAGTAATCATTTGTAAATGATTGGTAGAATGTTTTCAAAGATTTAAAGGTATTGATAATGTTTTATGGAAATTAAATTGATTTATTTGATATTAAAACATGGTTTTCAATTTTAAAAAATTGGATATTGTTGGAGACAAATATTTGGATGTTTGATATTAATTCGATAGATGATGACTCTTACTATTTGAGGAATTTAAAAGGTAGTTCACCATTATTCCGCTTATAGTGTGAGTTGGATACAGAGATTAATATTAAGTATAAGTGGATGATATTTCTATTTAGATCTAATGTCAAAGAGTTGGATAAATCTTTTAATTATGATATGGGTTTCCGATTTTGATTGTGATAAGTCGGATAGAAATAATCTTCGGATATTTGATATGAAATTCCTTGGTGTAAACGTATACTATTTGAGGAATTTGGAAGATATTATTATTATATCGTTACTCCACTTATAGTATTCGTTGATAATGAGAACTGATATCGAATATAAGTAGATACAAATTGTGTGTAACTTATGTTCAATATCGACTGATTTGGGTTTTGTCATGAATCATATCTTTAATAATGTCATTCTTGAAACCCAATGAGATTGAGTTATGGAAATTCATGTCGTAATTTGAGAATTTAATCAGATCTTTGATTTGAGGAAATTAAAAGTGAAAAATTGGAAAGAAAGTATAATCTTTTAGTTAAGATTAAAGAATGGAATGTTGGAAAATCAATTTAATTGGAAACTATGGTTGAAATGTGGATTAAGGATTTTCAAAGGAAATTGGATTTTGATAACGAGTTCTAAAACGGAAAATTAATTAAGGCTTTGAGGCTAAACCATCTTTGATTTAAGGGATGTGTTTTAAAAGTGGAAGGTTAAATATGGATTTTGTAATAATTTGAGAATGGCTTTAAAGAAGTTTTATTTTGACAAAATCCAATATGGAAGGAGATTGGTAGAAAGCCTGTGTGTTCCAAAATTTTGTTTTTCAAATTGCGCGTGTTATTTGGAAAGACTGGGATCATATGTATGTCTGAAAATCATTCCAAGTAATAATACGACATTGTGGAGCAATTGAAGACATTAGAGACGACATTAAAGACCGGGGCCCTTCATGTGTAAGGACGACTGGCTGAACGTCTCGAATGGGTCGCTCCCATTTGCAGATGGATTTTATATCAGTTAAGTTGCAAGAAGCCCAAACGTATGTGAAGGAATCCCAGATTGTTGTTTCGTTCAGACCCAGAACGGACATGTATGGATTGTGTGCCTTACATTGCAATTGACTGCGTAGCACTGATCTTTATTAATATATATCTGCTTGGTGGCGGATAATTTATTCTCTTTCTTAACACCCTTCTCTAAGACGTATGAGCTTAGAGGTTATATATTGATGGAAATCAGTAATGCGTAGTGAATGGACAATGTGGCATACTTAAGTTATGTGATGAGCTATGGATGATCAAAGCATGACTTATTTAAGCGTAGCTTTGTGTATATCGTGACCTCGACGAACCTCACACCCCGGATTGATGGTAAACTGGAGGTCAGATTTTTATGTTCGTTTCGTATGTTCGGTGCACTGGGATGTGATGATGAAAGGGTACTACGAAGTCCCCAGTCTGGGACGCTATTTGTTGGGTACTCTGATTCATGGATGGTGGGTTAGTATAACGGAGTCTGAGTTTGAACGTTAACCGCGAGTACTGGGATGATGCACACAAGAAAGTTTGTGAGGCCATAAATGGTCTTTTGTACTAGGAGTCATCATGTTGGAGACCCAATCTCCACTAAGAGCCCATACGATTTTGATTGTATAGCTTGCTAGTTACTAGCATAATTGTCAGTATAATGGATGGGGCATTATGCTGGCTAGAATTAATATATTTATTTGCGAAAGGGTTTTTCACACTACATTTAGTAGTAAAAGAGGATTTTCACGTATGGAGGCATTTTTGGTTATCATAAGGCAAAACTCGCCCACCTGGTGTGCGCTTGCATTGTGTTATGTGGGACGAGCATATGCTAGCTTCAATTTTCAAAAAGTCATTACGAATTTCGATGCACTGGTATTCACATGGAGTAAACCCGTTCCACATTAGTGGCATGGTCCGGTGAATTACTTAACTTTAAAATAAACCCTAAAAACAATTGTTTTGAGTTCTCAGACCAGTCCCATGACTGACCTGCAGTTAATTTCCCCACACCTAAACTCTGAGTGCCCATAGTTTTACAAGGGCAGCCTAGTAGTTTGGTTTGCAGTTTAGACTTGGAGTTGGTTAGAGAAGGATGCTGGTTTAGTGGGAGTTATTATATCCTAGATCATGCATATTCTTCTGCTAAGTTCAGTATCTCTTCCGCTGTGTAATCAATGTATGCTGATGTATCTCTCATAACTCTGATGTAATATTATTGTAATGATAATGGAAAAGTTCTTTTTATTTTGTGCAAAAGTGTAAGGACCCCTAACAATCCGTCTTTATTAATGGTTTTAGTTGGTTTAATTACTGGTGAAAACCCGGCAAAAAGATGGGTCGTTACAACGTGGTATCATAGCTTTGGTTTATACAAAGCAATAGGGTACGACACATTTTAATAAAAGGAAAGACTCATCAGAGTTATATATCTCGTTAGATAGGGTTAGTAATGCCCTAGAATGAGATTTTGGATTATTATTTTTGAGAGAGCATATTTGAAAATATGAAATGAGTTTTGAAAAGTTATATTTTAAGAAAGAAACATATTTTGAAAGTATATGGTTAATTATAACCTGGATACTTAATCAAACGATTAAGGCGAAGTTTATATTTTGTGATTATTATTACACATAAAATACTTCTTATGGCATGGTAATTAAGCCCCTTCCACTGACTAGGAAAATGATAGAGTACAAATGCCTTTTTGATTTAATTTCTCTATTGGGTAACATTTCGAAATATTGATAAGATTATATTATATCAGTTGTTAAGAGATAAACATGGGTCAAATTCGTTAAGGTAAATTCTCCACCAAAGAAATTAATCAATATGGTTTGGAACCCAAATATATAATAAGAGTTTGAATATTTTATTCGATGTTGAGGTTAGAGTATCAAGCATAAGAAGATTCTGTGTTTACGCCTGATCAACGTATATGCGAAGTGTTAAGTATACTAGATAGATATGGAATCACACTCTAGTCCTTGAAGATGATTATGTTGATGACCGCAACATCATCAGTATGTATTTTTGAGTTTCGAAAGTGGGATGACTATTTGATTCCAATTAAAATATCAATATATACTTAAACCAATTTAGGTAAGTTTTTGAAAATATTGGGTAAATTGATGTGAATTAGAATAAGTAAGTGAGATCTTGAAAATTTGATAAGTTGTAAGAATTATATTAGGTAAAGCTGTAATAAGGATAAGCCAATAAAGAGTATATGAGAAAGTGCATTTGTGATATATATATAAAGGTTTTGAAAAGACATATAATTTGAAAACTCAAATCAAAATTTTTAGTAAGAATTGGCAGTTATTTGGATTTTATTTTATAAGAATATATATTGAATGTAAAGGAAAAAGATCTTTGAAAATATTTGGAGATTAAAAACTTGAGCACGGACTTCTAGTGATTGGAATTTCTCAGTTGATTAAAAGACGTCTACGTAAAGTTGTAATTTACATAAGCAATCCAAGTAGTTTGGGAAATGATTTGAAGGCTAAGTTGGAATAAATTAATCAGGATATTTTATAATTAGTCCTCCCCAACTAATTAAATATAAAATGCAAATATCTTGAGAATTCAATATGACGATATTTTGGTTAAGGACTACATTGGTTAAAGCTGTTTCTCTAAAGTTTGAAAGAAATAATTTTTGTAATCTTGAATTTAGAATAATTAACGAGGATAGCCAAACTTAAACAATATAAGGAATAAAAAAATCTGGAATTATCTACAATTTTGGACAGTTGATAAGTTATAAATTATACTGTGGCAATAAAAGGAACTGTTTAAGTAAGCATGAATACCTTGTGATTAAGTTTCACAATTTGATTAAAGGATATTTGGCAAGTGGGAATAGTAAGAAGATATTACCTAAACTAAAACATTTAGATAAGATGAGTTCTGAGATGATCAAGTTTTCCATGTAAAGAATAATAGTAATTTTGGGGAACTAAAAAGGAACAAGTTTCACAACCTTTTGTATTTGCAAGATAAGATCTAAGAAAATGAATTTATAACTCTGGATTTTTTTGATAGAAGTAAATGGTTGAGTATAAGTAATTGGCCCAGTAAACGATAAATCGAATATAATGGGTAACTGGAGGTTATCGTTGGAGGACATGTAGATATGGTTGTCCATAAATATGTGTGTTATAATATTATACCGGGTATATCCATTATGAGAACAGGGAACTTTGGTATAATGATCTTAATCTTGAATTTGTCAAATGAGTACTTATGATTCCCTTTCTTTTTCGAGGACGAAAAGTTTTAAGGGAGGTAAATGTAACGATCCAGAATTTTTAACCAATTGGAATTTTCATTACTTAATTTGAATTCGAATTTGACAAAAATATATGTGGTTAAGAATATTTAATAATTTTGATAAGTTATATAATAGATTTTATTTGAATTATAAATGAGAACGATTATTAATAAGTTTGGATTTATTGATACTATTTGTCATTCGATCAAAATTTTCAAACCATAAGATGAATTAGTAGCATTAGAATTAAGTGTTGGCCTTAGTTTTCATAGCATTTAAGGGAAAATGCTACCAAAAGCTCACCTTCTCTCCTTAAGACAAGTGCCCTTACATTTGTATTTTTGCATGCCTCCTTCCATGCATGCCTTACACTTGCCCCCTTAGTTGTCACTACCTCCTTAACTCTCCATTTCTATATAAGGAGGCATTTTCTTCATTTTCTTACCATTCCATTCCATTTCCTTCTTTTCACCTTCTTCTTAAAGCTTATGGCCATGGTTTCCATGGCATAAGTCTTCCTCTTTTCCGCCACCACCTTACCGAAGTTCATAGTCATCCACCTCCTCTTATAATATAAAGAGAGAGACTAATGTATATTATATTATATATATTTTGGTGAAGTAGACGGTGTGCCAAAATACTGTCCGACGGTTCACTCAGGTAGGTCTGCCTACCGTGAAGATTGGAAAGCTGTTTGGTGAGAACTCTTTAACCACAGTTTATATATATAATTAGTAGTTACACTAAACAAAATATAGTGATGGATTATTTGTGGTTAATTATGATTGTTGTTTGTTGTGATGGATGATGGATGCGTAGTTTAGAACGCACACACTATTAAGAGTTAATGTTATAACGCTTGTGCACAATTATGATTTATTTAATTATGTTGATGATGGTTGCTATGGATGTTTATAATAGTTGATTATGTTGTTGTGCACACATTATGAACAACAATTATGGTATCACACTGGTGATCGACATATCTCCTTCATAATTAGAAGCAATATTATCATTAAAATTAAAGGTTAATAATTAGAAAAGACACATATGTATAATTCAAATATATCGATAAAGTTTCTTAAAATGAATAAATAAGTACCTGAACGCTCTAGGATGACAGAGAGGATAGTGACTAGGCTTGGGTGTGGAAAATATAGTTTCCTGCTCTCCCTGGATATCCCTAACTGATCCGACGAATGGGATGGTTAATTTGAATTTAGAAAAAATTGGAATTTGATTTATTAAGTGAAAAGTAAAAGTTGAATTTTGAACCCATGATAATTAGGAAAGTCAATGTAAATTATTTAAATGATTTTAAATGGTATATAATGGTTTTCTAAGGTATTTTGAAATATTGAAGAATAGTTTTTATTGCGGTCAAAATAGTGCTTGTCGCACAGCGGCAATTCGTGTATTTTAGATGCAAACTTTAAACGCTTATAACTTTTGCAATCTAAATCGGATTTTGATGAAATGAACAATGTTTGATTTCCATTAACATGAGACTTCAAATGAGTGAAAGTGGATTTTAATCTTGAGTTATGATTTTCAAGTTATGTTCAAAACCATTTTGGAAAAGGTCACTATAAGAGCAGTTATCGACCATAACTATAAAAAGCTAATTTAAATGTTTTAAAAATGTGGATTTTTTTTGTAAAATCACTATAAATTGTGTAAAAGTGTTTTGAATCATAAATTTTAAGTTTGGCTAAGATAAACGATATTTTGATCGAAGTAGTTAAGATAACTATTTTGTAACACTTTTGTAACGCTTTTGAAACACTATGGTAGCTCTTTCTTTGAAAACAATCTATTTTGAAGTTTTAAACCGCGAACCGTTCTACGAACTATAAGTAATCATTTGTAAATGATTGGTGGAATGTTTTCAAAGATTTAAAGGTATTGAAAATGTTTTATGGAAATTAAATTGATTTATTTGATATTAAAACATGGTTTTCAATTTTAAATAATTGGATATGGTACAGATAAATCTTTAGATGTTTGATATTAATCCAGTAGATGATGACTCTTACTATTTGAGGAATTTAAAAGGTAATTCACCATTATTCCGATTATAGTGTGAGTTGGATACAGAGATTAATATTAAGTATAAGTGGATGATATTTCTATCTAGATCTAATGTCAAAGAGTTGGATAAATCTTTTATTTAAGATATGGGTTTCCCAATTTGATTAAGATAAGTTGGATAGAAGTAATCTTCAGATATTTGATATGAAATTCTTTGGTGTAAACGTTTGCTATTTGAGGAATTTGGAAGATATTATTATATCGTTACTCCACTTATAGTATTAGTTGATAATGAGAATTGATATCGAATATAACTAGATACAACTTCTGTGTAACTTATGTTCAATACCGATTGATTTGGGTTTTGTGTTGAATCTTATCTCCAATAATATCATTTTTGAAACCCAATGAGATTAAGTTATGGAAATTCATATTGTAATTTGAGGATTTAACCAGATCTTTGATTTGAGGAAATTAAAAGTGAGGAATTGGAAAGAAAGTATAATCTTTTAGTTAAGATTAAAGAATGAAATGTTGGAAAATCAATTTAACTGGAAACTATGGTTGAAATGTAGATTAAGGATTTTCAAAGGAAACTGGATTTTGATAACGAGTTACTAAACGGAAAATTAATTAACGCTTTGAGGCTAAACCATCTATGATTTAAGGGATGTGTTTTAAAAGAGAAAGGTTAAATACGGATTTTGTAATAATTTGAGAACCGGTTTAAAGAAGTTTAATTTTGACAAAATTCAAGATGGAAGGAGATTGGTAGAATGCATGTGTGTTCTATAATTGTGTTTTTTAAATTATGCCCATTATTTGGAAAGACCGGGATCGGATGTATGTCTGAAAACCATTCCAAGTAATAATACGACGTTGTGGAGAAATTGAAGACATTGGAGACGACATTGAAGACAGGGACCCTTCATGTCATAAGGACGACTTGCTGAATGTCTCGAATGGGTCGCTCCCATTTGTAGATGGATTTTATATCAGATAAATGGCAAGAAGCCCGAACGTATGTGAAGGAATTCCGGATTGTTGTTTATTTCAGGACCAAAACAGACATGTATGGATTATGTGTCTGACATTGTAATTGACTGCGTAGCACTGATCTTTATTAGTATATATCTGCTTGGTGGCGAAGAATTTTTTCTCTTGCTTAACACCCTTATCTAAGAGGTATGAGATTAGAGGTTATATATTGATGGAAATCAATGATGCGTAGTGAATGGACAATGTGGCATACTTAAGTTATGTGATGAGCTATGGATGATAAAAGCATGGCTTATTTAAGCATAGCTTTATGTTTATCGTGACCTCGACGAACCTCGCACTCCAGATTGTTGGTAAACTAGTGGTCAGAATTTTATGTTCGTTTCGTATGTTCGGTGCATCGAGATGTGATGATGAAAGGGTACTACGAAGTCCCCAGTCTGGGACGCTATTTGATGGGTACTCTGATTCATGTATGGTGGGTTAGCATAATGGAGTCTGAGTCTAGACAATATCCGTGAGTACTAGGATGATGCGAACAAGAAAGTTTGTGAGCCCATGAATGGTCTTTCGTACCAGGAACCATCATGTTGGAAATCCAATCTCCAATACGAACCCGTACGGTTTTAATTGTATAGCCTGCTGGTTACCAACAGATTGTCAGTATAATGGGATGGGGCATTATGCTGGCTAGAATTAATATATTTATTTGCGAAAGGGTTTTTCACACTATATTTAGTAGTAAAAGAGGACTTTCATGTATGAAGGCAATTTTGGTTATCATAATGCAAAATTCGCCCATCTGGTGTGCGCTTGCATTGTGTGATGTGGGACGATCTTATGATAGCTTCATTTTTCAAAAAGTCATTACGAATTTTGATGCATTGGTACTCACATGGAGTAAACCCGTTCCGCATTAGCGGCATAGTCCAGTGAATTACCTGACTTTAAAATAAACCCTAAAAACAATTGTTTTGAGTTCTCACATCAGTCCTATGACTGACCTGGAGTTTATTGTTCCCACACCTAAACTACGGGTCCCCATAATTTTTACACGGGTAGCCTAGTAGGTTGGTTTGCAGTTTAGACTTGGAGTTGTTTGGAGTAGGATGCTGGTTTAGCTGGAGTTATTATATCATGGAGCATGCATATTCTTCTACTAAGTTCAGTATCTCTTCCGTTGTGTAATCAATGTATGCTGATGTATCTCTCGTAGCTCTGATGTAATATTATTGTAATGATAATGGAAAAGTTCTTTTTATTCTGTGCAAATGTGTAAGTACCCCTAACAATCTGTCTTTATGAACGGTTTAAGTTGGTTTAATTACCGGCGAAAACCAGGCAAAAAGCCGGGCTGTTACATGTAAATTGGATCGTGTCTTATTGAATGCCTAACACATCCCCCAATTTATCGACATTAAAATGAATGTGCTCCCTCCATCCACTAGTGATCATTGTACGATTCATATCACACTGATCACTCATGATGGTCGTCTGAAAGGAAAATGTTTAGATATGCTAACCCCTCACATAATCTTGACGGTTATCATGATAACATATGATTATCAGAATCGATTTGTAACAACCCGTATTTTAATAACATGTTAAACCATAAATCAAGGCAGAATTAATTTTTAAAATAAGAATCTAGGGAAATGGGTTGCTCCATTGCGTTCATCTCGAAATTCTACTTGGAAACGAGTCCGAGTTTTCGAAAATCGGAGTCCGTATGAGGGAGATATGACCCTCCGAAGTTTCAGAAATTTTCAGAATCAAAAACAGCTCGAAAATTCGAATTCCAATTCGAATTCAAAACCCAAAACAGGCTGGACGGGAAATTTCCTGCCCAGGACTAGGTCGACCTGTGGGTCGACCATAGTGTCGACCTCCCAGGGACCGGGTCGACCATAGTGTCGACCTGGGGGTCGACCTGCCTCCCGAACCCAGTTTTTGAACCTGATGCATTCTAATGTATTTAGACTCGTTTCATGACCAGATTCATCCGCCTAATCCTAAATAAGCATCCTCCTAGCCTCATTCTCTTTACACCATTCTTTTCTAACCTTATGCTGCACAAATTCTTGATAGACATGGCTTCTTCTTCTTCCTCTAAATTAAATTAAATTAAAACGCGAAGATTATTTCTTGAAGACTACGGCTAGGAATTTCGTTGGGGATTTGCTTCTACAATCAAAGCAAGATTCAACGATTCAACAATTCAACAACAAATTTCTAGACTTGACTTCTGCATCTAAATTTCTTAGACCACGATCTGTAAGTTCAAGTTACTTTTAGATAAAAACTATAAACTTAATATGGCCATGTTATAAATTGGAATTGGATCTATGTATGATTCACATCTATTTTTGTTCATCTTGGATCTTGACTTTTTGGGAATATTGCTATGAAATCAGTTTGAACCTATTCATGTTGTAAATCGGACTCTTTCATGTCCATAACATTATTATGCCTATGATGTTGAAACTATTGTTAATGGCCTAAGACTATGACGGTGAACATAAGACTATACTTATGCATATAACTGTGAACATAAGACTATGCCTATGCCTATGACTGTGAACATAAAACTATGCCTATGCCTATGACTGTGAACATAAGACTATTGCCTATGACTATGACAAGGACAATTGTGGCTAATCACCTATGATTCATGACCATGAGGTTATTGCCTAGGATTATGAATATGAAATTGGATCTAAGCTTGATTTTCTATTCAGACCTATTTTCTTTATTTGTCCTTGGATCTTTATTTTGGGGATTTTTCTTATAAGAATTAGATCTATCCATTCTTGAACCTAGATTATTATTCAAACCTTTTCATGTTCATAATGTTATCAGATCTATATGCTTGCGATGTTTTACTCAATTTATTCAGTTATGTTATGCCTTGGAAATAAATTGATAATAGAACAATGTTTATTATGTTATATGTGAAATTGAATGATATTCTATTTTATTATCATTGGGAATTAATGAATAAGTCTATTCATATGTATGTTGGAGTATAACCTGTTATGAAAAGTTGTATAGTTTATCATGTTATGCAAGTTTTAGGTTGTAAAATCATATCACATATGTGACCACATGTTAGTTCTACATGTTTATGTGTATATGTTAAACCTATGTCATATTTCAAGATCACACTTATTCATATGATGGTGATTGATTTGCAATTTCGCATATATATAAGTTGATTTAGTCTATGTTGCAAATTCACATATATGTATGTTGATCTAGTCTACGTTGCAAGATCACACCTATGATATTCATGTTGATTATTTTGCAAGTACACACCTATGGTGTTCATATTGACTATGCCGAGAATGCCAAGTTTACACCTATGTCATGTTTATGTTAATGAATTTCTTTATGCACATTTTGTGCACATTAAATTAGGCTAAGTTTTTAGCCTAATATTATATGTCAAAAATCATGCGGACGGAAAATTAGGCTAAGATTATCAGCCTAATATTTAGATGGGGTAACATTGGAAAAAATGGGTAATTATAGGAAACTTGACATGAAACTCGCCATGAAACTTGACACGAACTTGGCATGAATCTTGAACATGGACATGACACTAGAATGAACTTGAAAATAGCCAACTCGAAGTGAGTTGAGTTTGCAGTGTAATTCTGCCCGGAACCGCCCAGCAAATCTAGTTACTTCAAACAATAGGATCTAATGTGGGTAGTTGGTAATATCGCACTTGAAAACCCGAGGTCAGACTGAGTTGTGGTGTAATTTTGCCTGGAACCACCCGGCATATCCAGTGACCACAACAACAGGTCTGATGTGGGAGGTTGGGGTGCATTAATGAATTAATGCCACATGATAGGGTTAAGTCATGAACATGGAAGACAACACTTAACCAACTTGATACATGATTCGTAGGGCTAAGTCATGAACTTGAACGACGACACTTAGTCAAATTTGACATTACATGTAGGCGGGTTAAGTCACGAACTTGAATGACAACACTTAACCAACTTGACATGCTAGACTGATAAGGGTTAAGTCACGAATTTAAATGACAACACTTAATCTATTTGACGGAAACCCTAGTTACGTGGTCCATTTCAGCAGTAACCCACTAGATGTATCATGGTAACTTGGAACTAGGCAGGTGGGGCACGATTACTGGGCTGATTGTAAGCGACTAGAACGACGGCTATGTTGGTGCGGCAGTGTAGGTTCAGGCGGGCTATTGTCGTGCACGTGGTCCGGAGTTGTGAAAGCAGGCATTGGGCATCAGTAGGTTTATCTGTGCATGCTTGATTCGTGTCGGTGGTTGACACCCTATATACACCCTTTGGTGGACCTTGCACAGGTGACTAAATTCGTGATAGGGCCGTATGACACAAACACATGACGAGCTAGAACTTATAGGAAGCCGATCGATTAGTGGATCGTTCCGTTGGACCTAGTACTAGGTCATTTCATGATATTGGCCAAGATATTATTTCATGATTAATATAAGACATGGGTTTGGGATTCTAGTACAGTTGGTGACGCGAACCTTGAATATGTGATGCTATACTTGATTACACTTGAATTATCATGCTATCTTAGTCCATCTTGCCAATCTTGTCATCATTCTTATGTTTACTTTCAGTTTGTACATGTCATGTTACCTTTACCTGTTTTTATGCTGAAAGTCACTAGGACGTACCAGTCTTTATGACTGACCCGTTTTTTTTCGCCTCTTTTCCTTTCGTTTCCCCCCTAGGTTCTCAAGGAGGAAACTCTAACACTTAGCTTGGATTTCGCTTGCTTCCGGTTCAGCTCATGTACGGTTTGATCTTGAGCTATGCTATGGATGCATTTCTGATACCTTTGGGGAATTAAGCTACTTTTGTTATTTTGAGATTGTGGTTCTTTATTTATGCAAGACAGAATTTGTTGTAATGGAAAATAATGACTTTGGCTATTTGATGTAAAAGGTTTTGACTCTTTTTGAAAGTAATGAAATTTATCTTTTGATTCTTCCGCTATTTTATCTATGTTATGTCTTGTAATATTTCTGTGTTTGTTTACCTCGATAACGCTCCTCCAAAACTAGTGCATTCCCTTTGTGAGTGATCCTAGTGGAGGTGGGGTGTTACATTTGTTATCAGAGCAGAAGGTTACCAGACTGGGCAAAAGTTTTTAAAACATTCTGAAATTATTTTCAAAACCATTTACAAAGAAGCATTTTTTTCAAGAAAAGTCTTGTTTTGTTTAAAGGCTATTCCCCAAAAGCCATTAGCACTATCCTTTGTTTCCTCGTTTGAATCTCTTCTTTTCCATTTCAGCATGTCTGGGAATCTTAACTTTCTAGAGGGCATGCCAATACTTGGCTGGCTCAGGAGGTACTTAGAGGCTAGGGCCAACGATGCAGGCCCAGAAGATATTCCTCCTCCAGCTGCAGCGATTCCTCCTCCTCCTCCTCCCCCTCCTCGTGCAAATGGTTTCTCAAAGATCTGTAAAGATTTTAGGGCTATGGGTGGAAAGGATTTCAAGGGAACTGAATCATTCGTAGAAGCGAGGAACTGGCTTAAAGAAACTGAGGATCTGTTCGTTATCTTCGAGGTGGACGATAGGCAGAAGATACAGTTGGCGGTATGGTTGCTCAAAGACGAAGCTTCCTATTGGTGGGAATTCACAAACGCCGAGAAGCCGGTTGAAACATGGATGGATTTCAGAATAAGTTTTGAGACGAAATTCCTCTCGCAAGCTGAACGAAGTTTATAACTGGAAATGTTCTTATCTCTTAAGCAAGGAAGTATGACAGTCAAAGAGTATGTCAATCAATTCAATCAGCTGGCCCGATTTGGACTAGACTTAGTGAATACCCCTCATAAGAAGGCTCTCTGTTTTGTCAAGGGATTGAATGAGCCGCTTCACAGCTTGGCTATGACCCGAGTACCTATGGGGGCTACTTATGAAAAGTTACTAGACACGGCGCTCTAAAACGAAGAAGAAAAGAATGGCAAGAAGGACGTTAAGGCGAATGAGTCTCAAAACAAGAAGGTAGACTCCAAGAAAGGAGGCAAGAACAACAACAACAACAACAATAATGATAACAAGACACTTGAGAAAAGAAAATGCCAATTCTGTGGTATTGCGGGGCATATAGTCCAGGATTTTAGAAAGAAGAAGATGAAGATGGGAGCATGCTTTCAGTGTGGTGATACTGGACATATTAGCAAGAACTGTCGTAAGAAGCAAGGGCAAGCCCCGCAAGCAGGACCTTCTGGGGGTACATCTTTAACTTATTCTCCTTGATGCTTTGTTTTATCTTGCTTATCTTCTTAGTCCTATCTTGAGAACCTTAGGTAGAACCCTTTTGGATGTAAACATGTGATTGAAACATGTTATGGTTGATGTTTGCAAATGGTCGCAAGTGGTCGCAAGTGGTTGCTCGTGATTGCATAACACACACTAGGCACTAGATCGGCTCAGACACATTTTCATATTACATATGCATGAGTGTTTATACTTGTTTATGGATGTAATTGAATGTGTTATCATGTGAATGTTGCATATGGATGGATGTTTGTGCACACATATAGTGTTTATGTGACTAGGACTATTTGCATGCATGTTGGATTCACCGCACTAAACATATTTTGCATTAAGAAGATCAATCAGGCCTGATCATTTGCATTAGATAAGGAACATATACACACACTTTCTGCATATGTTCATATAGCATTAGAAATATTTTAAGGACAATGATTGCTTCTATATGATGTTTTGAGTAGATGGATGATTGGATGATAGGATTCATTCTTCTTAACTTGAAGATTTCGGGGACGAAATCCATTAAGGAGGGGAGAATGTAACAACCCGTATTTTAATAACATGTTAAACCATAAATCAAGGCAGAATTAATTTTTAAAATAATAATCAAGGGAAATAGGTCTGAGTTTTCGAAAATCGGAGTCCGTATAAGGGAGATATGACCCTCCGAAGTTTCAAATATTTTCAGAATCGAAAACAGCTCGAAAATTCGAATTCAAAACCCAGAACAGGCTGGGCGGGAAATTTCCCACCCAGGACCTGGTCGACCTGGGGGTCGACCATCGTGTCGACCTCCCAGGGACCAGGTCGACCATAGTGTCGACCTGGGGGTCGACCTGCCTCCCGAACCCAGTTTTTGAACCTGGTGCATTCTGATGTATTTTGACTTGCTTCGTGACCAGATTCATCTGCCTAATCCTATATAAGCAGCCTCCTAGCCTCATTCTCTTTACACCATTCTTATCTAACCTTATGTTACGCGAATTCTTGATAGACATGGCTTCTCCTTCTTCCTCTAAATTAAATTAAATTAAAACGCGAAGATTATTTCTTGAAGACTATGGCTAGGAATTTCATATTGGGGATTTGCTTCTACAATCAAAGCAAGATTCAACGATTCAACGATTCAACAATTCAATGACAAAAATCTAGACTTGACTTCTGCATCTATATTTCTTAGACCACGATCTGTAAGTTCAAATTACTTTTAGATAAAAACTATAAACTTAATATGGACATGTTAAAAATTGGAATTGGATCTATGTATGATTCATATCTATTTCTTTTCATCTTGGATCTTGACTTTTGGGAATATTGCTATGAAATCAGTTTGAACCTATTCATGTTGTAAATCAGACTCTTTCATGTCCATAACATTATTATGCCTATGACGTAGAAACTATTGTTAATGGCCTAAGACTATGACGGTGAACATAAGACTATACCTATGCATATGCCTATGACTGTGAACATAAGACTATGCCTATGCCTATGACTGTGAACATAAGACTATGCCTATGCCAATGACTATGAACATAAGACTATTTCCTATGACTTTGACAAGGACAATTGTGGCTAATCACTTATTATTCATGACCAAGAGATTATTGCCTAGGATTATGAATATGAAATTGGATCTAAGCTTGATTTTCTATTCAGACCTATTTTCTTTACTTGTCCTTGGATCTTGATTTTGGGGATTTTTCTTATAAGAATAAGATATATCCATGTTCTTAAACCTAGATTATTATTCAAACCTTTTCATGTTGATAATGTTATCAGCTCTATATGCCTGCGATGTTTTATTCAATTTATTCAGTTATGTTATGCCTTGGAAATAAATTGATAATAGAACAATGTTTATTATGTTATATGTGAAATTGAATGATATTCTATTTTATTATCATTGGGAATTAATGAATAAGTCTATTCATATGTATATTGGTTATACCTGTTATGACAAGTTGTGTAGTTTATTATGTTATGCAAGTTTTAGGTTGTAAAATCATATCACATATGTGACCACATGTTAGATCTACATGTTTATGTGTAAATGTTAAACATGTGTCATATTTCAAGATCACACTTATTCATATGCTCGTGATTGATTTGCAAGTTCACATATATGTAAGTTGATTTAGTCTATGTTGCAAATTCACATATATGTATGTTGATTTAGTCTACGTTGCATGATCACACCAATGATATTCATGTTTATCATTTTGCAAGTACACACCTATGGTGTTCATATTGACTATGCCGAGAATGCCAAGTTTACACCTATGTCATGTTTATGTTAATGAATTTCTTTATGCACATTTTGTGTACGTTAAATTAGGCTAAGTTTTTAGCCTAATATTATATGTCAAAAATCATGCAGACGGAAAATTAGGCTAAGATTGTTAGTCTAATATTCAGACGAGGTAACATTGGGAAAAATTGGTAATTATATGAAACTTGGCATGAAACTCGCCATGAAACTTGACATGAACTTGACATGAATCTTGTACATGGACATGACACTAGAATGAACTTGAAAATGGCCAACTCGAGGTTGGGTTGACTTTGTAGTGTAATTCTGCCTGGAACCGCACGGCAAATCTAGTTACTGCAAACAATAGGATCCAATGTGGGTAGTTGGTCATATCGCACTTGAAAACCCGAGGTCAGACTGAGTTGTGTGTAATTCTTCCCTGAACCGCCTGGCATATCCAGTGACCATAACAACAGTTCTGATGTGAGAGGTTTGGGGTGCATTAATGAATTAATGCCACATTATAGGGTTAAGTCATGAACATGAAAGACAACACTTAACCAACTTGATACATGATTTGTAGGGCTACGTCATGAACTTGAACGACGAACTTAGTCAAATTTGACATGACATGTAGGCGGGTTAAGTCATGAACATGAATGACAACACTAAACCAACTTGACATGCTAGACTGATAAGGGTTAAGTCACGAATTTAAATGACAACACTTAACCTATTGGACGAAAACCCTAGCTACGCGGTCCATTTCAGCAGTAACTAACTAGATGTATCATGGTACCCTGGAACTAGGCAGGGTGGGGCACGATTACTGGGTTGATTGTAAGTGACCAGAATGACGGATGTGTTGGTGCGGCAGTGTAGGTTCATGCGGGCTATGGTTGTGCACGTGGTCCGAAGTTGAAAAAGCAGGCATTGGGCATCAGTAGGTTTATCAGTGCATGCTCGATTCGTGTCGGTGGTTGACACCCTAGGTCTTGATACACCCTATGGTGGACCTAGCACAGGTGACCACATTCGTGATAGGGCCATATGACACAGACACATGACGAGCTAGAACTTGTAGGAAGCCGATCGATTAGTGGATCGTCTCGTTGGACCTAGTAATAGGCCATTTCATGGTATTGGGCCAAGGTATTATTTCATGATTAATATAAGACATGGGTTTAGGTAACTAGTACAGTTGGTGAAGCGAACCTTGAATATGTGATGCTATACTTGATTACACTTGAATTATCATGCTATCTTAGTCCATCTTGCCAATCTTGTCATCATCCTTATGTTTACTTTCAGTTTGTACATGTCATGTTACCTTTACCTGTTTTTATGCTGAAAGTCACTAGGACTTACCAGTCTGTATGACTGACCCGTTTTCTTTCGCCTTTTTTCCTTTCGTCCCCCCCCCCCCCCCAGGTTCTCAGGGAGGAAACTCTAACACTTTGCTTGGATTTCGCTTGCTTTCGGTTCAACTCATGTACGGTTTGATCTTGAGCTATGCTATGGCTGCATTTCTGCTACCTTTGGGGAATTATGCTACTTTGTTGTTTTGAGATTATGCTTCTTTATTTATGCAAGACAGAATTTGTTGTAATGGAAAATAATGACCTTGGCTATTTGATGTAAAAGGTTTTGACTCTTTTTGAAAGTAATGAAATTTATCTTTTGATTCTTCTGTTGTTTTATCTATGTTATGTCTTGTAATATTTCTGTGTTTGTTTACCTCGATAACGCTACCCCAAAACTAGTGCATTCCCTTTATGAGTGACCCTAGCGGAGGTGGGGTGTTACACGATTCTAATCAAGGAAAGCTCCATGTATAATCTATTGAAATTCATTAAAATTACCAAAATAAAATAAAAGACTGGAATAAATGAAGACCCAAAGACTTTGACCAACTCGAGTGTCTAGAGAGAAAAAGTTCTGAAGTTTTAGCCAAAATTGAAGAGGGTGACAACAATGATAATACTTGGAGATTATTTGCTGAGTACCAAAAGGAGCTCCAATTAGCACTACAAATTAAAGCTACTTAACTCAGGCAGAAATCAAAACAGAAATGGCTCACTGACGGAGACACTTGTTGTAACACCCTGCATTTTATGACTATTAAATAATTACTAATGCATATGTGTATAGATATGCATAGACATAAACATAAATAAGAAGAATAAAATAATGGTAACAAATGATTGCATGTAATAAATTCATGCATTGAAAAAGAAGAAAATTTCAATGCAATGCAAACGTTAAAAGAAAGAAGAAATTGGTCGCATGTAGTATAAATATGTTGCATGTAATGATTTACAAATATTATGCATTAATAATAAGAGAGAAATAAAAGAAAAAGAGGCATGCAAAATGATAAGGTTGCATGCAATGGTTTAAATAAATGATTACAACAAACATGAAAAAGAGGAATAAGAAAAGAACAATAACCAACCTTGTTCTAAGCCTTGTTAACAAAAGCCTTAGTAGTCCAGTTGGTTAGAGTATGTGGTTTTCATGTAAGAGGTACAGAGATTGATCAGCTCCAGTGCTATATTTTTGTAAGAGAACGACTAAAATAATGCATGCTCTAAAGAGAAAATATGCATAAATGTACATATAAAGAAAAATATACATATAAGGAAGTATAGAAAAATATATGTACACATGTATATGAAAATATATGCGTATATATGTGCAACATATATATATACAAAAGAGAATAGTTCAAAATAAGGCTACAATCAAAGAAATATGACAAGGATTAAATAACGACATAAGCATCGTTTGAATTTTGAAAATGAAATATAAGTTGTGCATATATATATATATATATATATATATATATATATATATATATATACACACATGTAAAATGATCATCATAAGTTTTGTATACATATAAGGACCTTATATATGAACATAATTCAAATCAATTCAAACTGAACACCGTACGCAGATAAAGTGAAAAAAAATTAGAGTTGGGTTCGACCCAGGCATGAGGGGGTGAGCTACCCCAGTTCTGGTGAGATTCGTTATTGAATATGGATTGTTTTCTTAACCAAGTTCGATGCTGACTCAGCGCTGCGTGTAAGATAAGATCCTAAACACCTATAGATAGACTAGCAAAGCCTAGCTTAAATCTTATATTTCTGAGATGACGTTTATACTCTGCCATCCTTCTTCCTCCTCAAATTTCTTCAGAAAAATAGAATAATTAATTTAGGAAAATTCTGATTCAAGATCTGGAGAAAAGAATGTATATTACTAAAGAAGGTGTTCAGAATTCTATTCAAAGTAACGTAATTTCTTAGATTTGGTCTATTTGAATTTCTCCTCTTTCTTCCCTTCTTCTTTTAGATAAGAATTATGGATCCATGGTTGTTTAGGTTCTAAATCCAGTTAGGGGAGCCATGGAATTCTAGATAGGGACCAGATTCAAGATTTGGCAAGCAATTTAGGCAAGTGGATTTAAAGTATACCTTTTTGATAATGGTATATTTATCGTTTAACATTCCCTGTTATTATGCAATGTAAAAAGTGTTGAAATATTAATATGACATATTGAAATATTAATGTGTTAATATATTAGAATATTCATATGCTGAAACATTAATATGTTGAAATTTAAACCTGTTGAAAAGTAAAAATGTTAAAATATTTGTAATGATTACTGTTGTATACATACATGTTCTAATTACATGTTAACTTGTGACATATTATGTACTTGAGCCCCTAACTATAGAAGTTGCGATAATTACATGTTAAATTGTTAGAATTATAATAATTACGTGATTAATAGTTACATGTTATTATTTTAAAATGGAGTTAATTACTATCCGTGGGGTTTACTAAGACTGACAAGCAATGGCTTGAGTGAAGTCTTATGTTCCACACGTAAATAAAAAATAAAGTTAATTACATGTTAGAAAGAACATGCGACATGATTATAAGTTAAAATGGAATTAACATGATATTGAGTGTGACATGTAAAAATAGAATTACAATAATAATTAGGAAGAATGGACACGCCTAAATTATATGGAAAATTTATAGTAAATATAGAAAATTGTAACCGTGCCTAGACACAAGGTTAAATACAACTTGTGGTAGAAGTCTGCCCGGAACCGCCCAGCAAATCCAGGATCCACAAGTTGTTATTTAATGTGAGGGGTCTAGTGAGCTAATATACATGTAACGGTGCTAAGACACGAGGTTAAACCCAACTTGTGGTAGAAGTCTGCCCGATATCGCCTGGCAAATCCAGCATCTACAAGTGGTCGGCTTAATGTGAGAGGTCTAGTGCATAAGAATATATATAAATATATGTATACAAAAGGATAGAAATAAATGACATTAGTTATAATTAATGTAAATGAATGGAACTGAATGAAAGTTACAATAGTAAAAGGATTGGAATGAATGAGGAATGATAATAACCTATTATAATTAATTACATAAATGAGAATGTTATATAATAGGTAGGCTTGTCCTAGGGACAAGTGGAAATTTTAACTTAGGTTATAATAAAGGATAGAGGGAATGTGATAACTTATAAGTTGTACTTAATTATATATTATGTAATCTGTAAACTTGAGAATCTGAAATCTGCTGATAAGAATAACATGTTAGAGGCTTGTCCCAGGGACAAGTGGAAATTATAAAATAAGTTATGATAAATGGAAAGGGAACTTACTAGTAAACCTTAGTTAAGAGAACTAAGTTAATAAGTAAACAACAACAAGTTGAAGTGATGGTATAAGATGAATTATGATTAAATGAGAAAGAGTACGGTAAACTTATGGAATAAAATAAGTTATATTTAGTCATAAATAATTAGTGACATGTTAAACAGAAAACATGTGAAATGAGATATACTTAATTACATATTAATTAGAACATGTTATTGTAACTATGGAATCAAACAATGAATGATATAAAGAGATTGTAAATTATAGACTTTGGATTACAATCTGGAGAATACCATGTTGTAGGCTTATTAATAAACTTAAATTGATTAAGTTGTAACTAAAATTAATAAGCAAGAGGAACTTGGTAACTTAAATAAAAAGTCAATATGACTGGGAATAACCAAGTTGAATGGAAATCTGAAAGGGAGCAACAAGCACGTAATTTAATGATTAGGCATAGGCTCTAATAACACGTTAACCTGAAGCGCTTGGACCAGTCCGTACATCAGAAGGTGAATAACCCAACAGGGAAGATCATCGTGGTGTAATGGGATACGAGGGGAGCGCACGTCCGTCTGATTATCCTACTTGTTCAACCTGTTGTTCTGCTGATGTTCTGCTGGCTCCAATGGACTGGAAGGGGAAGCACGCGACTTCCTCGGACGTGGAGGGTACTCCTGGTAGCCCTTTGTGCTATGATATCATCTTCTTGTGCTCATAGAGGGTAGGTCTACGCATTTCTACTGTTGATTATGCCTTGATAGCCACGATAGTAGGCAATCAAAAGACGGTAAGGTGGCATAGATGATTCAACTATCCGAGGAGTCGTGTGATTAGGCTAGGTTACGACCACTCTTGAATAATCGACATGTCTAACCTAGGTGATAGCAAGTCGTCGGGTACCGACCATCGACAATCAGCTTGTTACATGATGTGCGAAGCGGAAAGGCAGGGAGCTAAACCAAGAGACCATAGACCTTTTGCTATCAAAGCTATGGGTGAGGGACATGCCAATTAGGATTTGTTAGTTGTTGTTTGCTAAAAGGCTAGGACATTAGTTCTCAATTTTGTTCGTCTTTCACTAGTTGAGGGAGGGGTCGGGTGAGACCATAGCCACTGAAAATGTAGACCTTAGCTTCTGTTTATACAGATATCTGAAAAGCTTCCGACTGAGTTCTGTGTTTCTTGTACAGCCCTGCCACGGGACAAGGTGCACAGTAGAGGTTATGTGAGGTTAAGGCATCGAGTACGATTGATAATATGTACGTGGGAAAGTCTAGATACATGCATGTCTGCTCTGGCTGGTGTATCGTAGACTCGAGGGCATTAATCTGTGATGGAATCTGATTCGATCGAAGGTCGCAGTCTGTACGCTCATGTAGCATAGTAATGGCAAATATATGCGGAACGTAACATTGTTATATAGAGATCCGTATGTCACTCTGGCGTAGAATGAGGGACTATGTACATTTCTGGGGCATTACGTTGGAGACCGTTCGAGTGGAGAACCATGGGGTGTACCTAAATAATGGGGGTAGCTACATATATACTTTATTAGGTTAATCCACTGGAAAATAGATGGGTACGACATGTGTGTAAGCCTTGAGTGTTTTTAATCCAAGTAACCTAATAAATAAGAAAATGTAACTGAACGGTATATGTAGGATTATCCAAAATGTATAATTTAAATCCGGTCACCAGAATTTGTGTTCTAACCCGCTCCTCATAACATACTCGCAGGTTAGATTTGTGGCAGAGGTATGATAGCTTTGGATACTGGTTAGGTAGTATTATTACTACAGTAAGGCTATATTTTGATTACATTATATTTTATCTATTCTGCTGTTAGATGTTTTTCTGAGCTCTTATTTATTTTCTCTGTATTTTCTGCAGGATACCAGAGCAAACCAACACGAGTTTTGATAGGTTAGAATTTTGAAAAAAAAAATTGATCTACCGGAATTTGGGTTGTTACATTTGGTATCAAAGCCAAAGTTTAGGATTCCTATATAGATAACGAGTGAATGTATTTGTATTTTTAAAAATATAAATTATATATGTACCTAGATCCATAGAGGAACCCACTAAATAGAAAGAGTAGACTATGGAAAGAATTGGGATGTCTGTTTTGTACACTAAAAGAATGAATATGGAAATATGAGACCCTTAGGTAATTTGGGTGGAAAGTGTACAATGTACTTTGTATGGAAGGAAGGTGAATCCTATATGATTAGTATTTTGGGTTAGTGGGTTTGGCAGTAAATCCTTATAAATTGGAAAAGTTAAAAAAGAAAAAGCGGATTAGGAATATATATAGTTGAGAGAATTGACATTATGGGATTGTCTATAAAAGCCTATATAAGATTGGAAACCCACTTTGAGTCTAATCCCATTGTTAACTTTTAAGAACTTGAAATTGTAAAAGGTTTGGGAGATTGGTTTATGGTGTTTTCAAGTTTAATCTTAAAATTTATAGTTTTAAAACATGTAAAGGACATACTTAAAAAGTACATATTGATTTTTAATATAAATGGGGTATATTGTGGAAATAGTGATTTCTTGTGAAAATTTTGTATAAATTAACATTCTCTCAGAAAATGGTGCACATTATAGAGAATGTATAGCTCGCTAGTTTTATTTTATATTGCATGAAAGGATTAAAAAGAGAAACTTAAAAATATTGCATTTTTTGTTGAAAGCTGGAATTTTTAGTAAAGAAAGTTTTGAAATCTCTATTATTTTGACAATCATTTTTGATAAATTGTTTCAAATGAGAAAATTTTGTTGGGTGGACAAAACAAGTTATAGAAATTAAGAATAGAGTAGATGTTTGCACCTTGTAGTAAGTAACCGAGCCGACCTTATAGGCAAGAACGAGTTATAAACCAGACTGATAAATAGTTGTCCTTATCTACTTCGGTTTTTGTGATTTGAAAAAAAAAATGATTTACATTTTTTTTTATGATGACATCTTTTTTTGGTTTGGCAAAAGAAAGTTTTCAGGAGGAAAATAAAGTTTTAACACTTTTAATTTTCGGGAGAAAATTAAAATGAAAAAGCCAAACCGTGTTTTAAAAAGTTTGGAGTAGGAAAGGATTAGTGCCTAGGAAAGACGGGAAAAGTTTTGAGGCTGTGAAGTAGATAGAGAGAATTATCTTGGAATAGTGGTAAGTTCCCGTAGAATGCGTAAGCATCGAAAAGTATGGGGTGTTTCTCAAAATTTCTGTTAGTACACATCAAGGACTGATGGTGACTACTAGACCATAGAGGGCAAGTAAGTATTTACATCCTGTTGTTTGAACCTTTCGGAAGGGGACATATTCCATAAATTCTTGGCCCTTAGTAGTAGCTGTGTAGAGTGTCTGTTTTTCAGTTTTAGTTGAAGGACTATTAGGCTTATTTGAAACTAAACTTAGACCAGAGGACTAAATAAAATTGTAACAACCCGCATTCTATGTATCAGAGGATCGTAGAATATCTATTTTATTTTCATGCGAAGTCCTATGGTCGTGTAACTTTGGGAAGCGGCTATTGGGATCATTTCTCACATATACGATTTTTGCCGAATTTTAAATGATCATTTTGCCATTGGCGAATTTTGTTTCTCCTATAAATTTTGATTGGTAAGGAGTTTTGACCACAAACCACTTCATTAGATTCGGATGATGGTTTACCTTTCCGTAGAGTGGTCACATTAATCAAACGGACTTACCTTTTGGGAGATATGGCTGAATAAGGTTTGGAAGATGAAAAACACCTTAAATCAGGCTTAATAGGGTGACTAGCAGTTAGGCCCATAACCCATTTCGGGATTAGGATTATGGGAGGGCTGAAAGGAGTTAGAGGATGATTCTTTTTTATTTTCCCAGCTGCCACAAACATTTCTCTAACCCTAGCAATGACCTCTACCTTCTAAATTCATCTTTAATCACTTTCTAATCACATATTAGCCAAATCTACATCAAATTTAGGCGGATTAGCATAGAAATCGAGATAGAGATGCTAGAATACATTGGGATCCGTGCCAAATCAGTTAGAGTTTCAGATCTGAAATTTATTTGTGGCTAAAGTGAGTGATTTGCATGCTTTTTCACTAGTTAGGACTAATTAGGAGTGATTATTGATAATTAGCGAAATTATACCTCAGAACAATATGGAAAAATATGCATAAATTCCAAAATATTATTTTATGTCACTGATATAAATTTGGGTTAATTCGGACTAAATTTGTAATCCCGAAATTTAGGGAATTAAGGGGAAAAACATGGATTTGAGTATGTTTGATCCAAAATAACACATGTGATTGAAGTTTTTGGTTGATTTCATATGTTACTACTATTGTTTTGTATGATCCATGATTTCATAGGAAATTTATAATGGTCGAAAATGCCGTCGAGAGGCGATAATGGTTTGCTAGAAATAGGTACAGGCTATGGGTCGAACGACCGACCCATAGATGCATGTTCGACCGAACCTTTTGTTCAACCAACCCTTATGTTCGACCGACCCGTATGGGCAGGTTCGACCGACCTTATGTTTGACCCACCCCTATGGGTCAAGCGACCGACCCTTATATGTATGTTTGACCAATTCTATATGGTGGTGTTCGACCGACCCTATATGCTAATGTTCGATCCAACCCACTATGTGATGTTCGACCGACCCACTATGTGATGTTTGACCGACCTAGAGGAGCTTCTACTATGCAATGACGATCGTGAATTCTTCTGAAGAATGATTCCAATCCAACTAAACCTGAGATGCAAAGGAAGTCCAGATGAGAAGTGATGGCTCAAGATCCAAATGGGGATCGACGGGTTAACTTCTATAGTTAGGCTTTGCTGCGGGACGTGTGCAAAGGGGTTATCGGTGTCTATAACTTTGGTTCGCTATTGAGGTAGGGGGCATTGACTATGGACCAGTTTAGTGGGGTAAGAGGTTGTATGGAGTCGAACTCCATCAGGACCCACAAGGGCAAAGTGGTCATAGTGATAGTTGGACAGGGTGGGACTCTATCATGGCCCCAATAGTTATGGTGATCAAAGTGGTGGATATTGTATGCTTTATGCACTGAGTGAGAGATGTGAAGATGATTGCTATGTTTGATGTTTATTATCACCACGACATGCACACTACCATTTTACACTTTATGTTAGTGTTACCTTAGAGTACTGTACAACTTGTTGTGCTAAATTTTTGGTTGCAGGTCTAGGTTCAGGTATGATTATTTATATATGTTATTGTTTTGTTTTGCTGCTATCGCTCATACTAGAATTTTGTCTGACCCAGAGTTTTATGTCTCTTCTTATTACTCTGAGTTCTCCTAAACGAGCAGATTAGAGACGGGTTAGGTGGTTATGCACGAGTAGCTGTCCGAAGATGAGCAGGATGCTTCCATATACTATTTACATATATTCTCCCTATGTTGTTGCTGGTCACTACTTTGGGCATTAGTAGTGTGCCTTTTCTATTTTGCTTTAGAGATTGTATTTTAAAGTTGTAAAATTGGTTTGGATCATAAGCTGTATTTTGGATTCCGCTACTCTGATGGATATGGTTTAGTTTTCAGCTTATGCACTGTCACCTGTTTTATATCAAGTTATGTTACTATTGTACTTTATTCCATGTGTTGTGAGATATACCACAGGTTCTTGATGATTCATAGTTTCAAATCCCTTTCTTTTGACAACCGTCCCGTGCTAGTTGGGCATTGTCACAACGCATTTCGTAGAAACGTCGGCTGGTGTGGGGATGGCCGTCACACTTGGTAACAGAGCCAAGGTTGCATAGTTTATCTAGGGGAAGACATCAGGGAGAGATAGTATACGTATATGAGAGCGTGAATTTGTGATATTTTGGTTTTCAAAGGGTATATATATATATACTATTAGTATATCTAAGGATAAGGTCGCACTGCACGGGCACTACTAAGGAGATGATTAATCGTTTTCTCTTTACAGATTGAACGATGAGTCGAAATACGAGGAGTACAGGTTCAGGGGCCAACAACGAGAATGTCCCTGATATTAGGATGATGTTACTGCCTTCATGCGAGATATGCTTAGGGATGCTCAGGGAGCAGTTCCTAATGTTGCTAATGGTGGTGGTGTAGTAGTGCAGGCGCTTAGAGCCGATTTCGACAAGCTCACAAGGATTATAATAATCTTGGTGTAAAGTCACTCCATAGAACGGAATTAGCTACGGAGGTTCAAGATTGGCTTGATAGTTGTGAGCGCATCTTCGAGGATTTGAGAATTGATGATGCAATCAAAAGAAAGTTAGCATCGCATCAACTTCAAGGACGTGCTACGAATTGGTGGAATGCTATTAAAGCAGCTACTCCTGAGAATCAAGCTACTTGGAATCAGTTTAATAATCGCTTTAGTGACAAGTTTATCCTAGCTGCTCAGAAATCAGAATTGTTTAGGAAATTCTTGGAGCTTAAGCCGAATGGTAGGGCGGTCTCGGAATATATTGTTGAGTTCGATACTTTGTCAAAGTATAGATTATCTCTTATCGATACTGCTGAGAAGAAGAACGAGAAGTACATAACGGGCTTAGATGAGTACTTGGGGGAAAGACTTATAAACCACATCGATGAGACATTCAATCTATTACGGGGAAAGCATTGAGATCAGAGAGCTTTTACCCTAAGTCGAAGACCGAGGTTGCTATTACAACTGCAGAGGAGCCAAAGCCGCAGGCAAGCTGTGGAGGCAAGAATAATTCCCAAAATAAGAGAAAACAGAACCAGACCAAGGATGGCCAGAAAAAGAAGGATAAGAAATATATCGAGTGTTTTAGCTGTGGTAAGAACGACCACTATTCCAAAGATTGTCGAGCCAAGCCAGCGGGCAGGAAGTGCATCAATTGCGACCAAGTAGGACATCATAAGGATAAATATCCACAACCTCCTAAGGAGAAGCAAATTGTGAAAGCATATGGTATAAACGTTGTCCCTTCTTCGTCGAATGCCCCAACTGCAGTAGAGAAATGAAAGGGTGTCATCATTCAAGGAATGATTTCCGTTTATGATGTTCATGTTCAGGTAATGTTTAATACAAGGGCTTCCCATTCCTTCGCATATTGTGACATGGTAGATCGGTTGGAATTGGAACCCGAGATTGTCGATAGACCTTTAGTTGTGACGAACCCGATCGGTAGTTCGACTAGCCTTAGTGTAATTTGTCGTAATTTGGTCTTATCGAGTCATGGATGCATGTTTGTTTGTGATTGCTTTGTTTTGGGCTTTACTAGGTTTAACATTATTTCGAGAGTCGATTGGCTCCAAAGATATAGGGTGGTGGTAGACTATGAGGGGTCTTCGGTGACCATTGTAGCGGATGATGGATGGAGTGTACTGTTTGGCTGCCTACTTAGTGATGGCGTGATGGCTAGTTTTCTAAATTCCTTCTACAATCCCGCATGATGAGTTGTCAGATGTGCCTATTGCTGGTGAGTATCCGGACATCTTTGGGGAAGTGACCGGACTTCCACCACACCGAGATATCGAGTTTCGTATTGATTTAGTGAAAGATGCCAGGCCTATAGTAATGCCACTTCATCATATGGCACCAAGGGAGCAGCGAGAGCTCGAAGTGCAAGTAAGCGATCTTTTGAAGAAGGAATTTATCCCAAGAAGTGTTTTCGAGTAGGAAGCACTAGCTGTATTTGCTACCAAGGCTGATGGTTCACTTCGATTGTGTGTGGACTACCGCGAGTTGAATAAGGTGACGAAGAAGAATAAGTATCCCCTTGTGCGGATAGATGATTTGTTTGATCAGTTGAATATAGCGAGAGCGTTCTCTTAGTTATATCTCATGACAGGATTTCATTACCTCCGAGCAGCAGCTGAGAGTACACCTAAAACGACATTTCAGACGCCGTCAGGATTCCATGAGTGGTTTGTCATGCCACTCGGGTTAACCAATGCACCGGCATATTTTGTGGATCTTATGAATAGAGTATTCTATATCAATTGAATAAGTTTGTTCTTGTGTTCGTGGATGATATTTTAGTTTATTCGAGGACGGAAGAAGAACAGAAGGAACATTTGAGGATAGTGATGGAGGTGTTGAGGAAACACCAATTGAAAGCAAAATCTTCAAAGTGTCACTTCTGGAGGAGGGCAGTGAGGTTCTTAGGCCATGTTATTTCAGAGAATGGTATTGCCATGGATCTTGCGAAGGTGGCTAGGTGCAAGATTGGTCTACGCCCAAGAATGCAACGTACGTGAGAAGTTTCTTGGGGTTATCTGGATATTATCGAAAGATTATCCAACACTTCTCCAAGATAGCGGCACTGTTAACTCATTCGACCAAGAAGAATCAAGCTTTTTCTTGGGAAGGAAGGTGTGAGAATGCATTTAAAATCCTAAAGGAGAAGTTAACGTGCGCACCAGTGTTATTAAGGGGAACGAAGAGATGACGGTGTACTTAGATGCTAGTGGTACCGAACTAGGTGTTGTACTAGTGCAAGGAGGTATAGTTATAGCTTATGCTAGTCGGCAACTTAAATCGCATGAGAAAAGGTGTCCTTCCCATGATTTGGAATTGGCAGCGATTTTGTTTGCGTTAAAGATATGGAGACATTATCTCTTGGGAGAAAGATTCGAGTTGTTTACCGATCATAAGTCATTAAATTATCTTTTCTCTCAAAAGGATTGTAATCTCTGTCAGCGGAGATGGTAAGAATTCTTCGCTTCATATGATTTCAATATTGCATACACATCCGAGAAAGGCAATGCAGTGGCTGATGCATTGAGTAGGAGACATGCCAGTTTAGGGGCTATGTTTCTTGAATGGAAGCTACTGGAGTATATTGCAGGATATGATTTCATACCTAAGTGTGTATTAGATCCAGAAATGTTAGTAAGTTTGTCGATCAGATCGACTTTGATTGAGTGGATCGGTTCTAGTCAGAGGGACGATCCTAACCTATTGGAAATCATCTCCAAGGTGGAGATGGGTACTGACGGTGAGGAGATGAACAAGTATGGACTTGATCGAGAGGGATGGCTTCGAAAGAATGGAAGACTAGTTGTACCCAACGTTAATGGATTGAGAGATGAAGTTCTTAGAGAATATCATCACTCGAAACTGACTATACATCTCGGTGGTATCAAGATGTATCGAGACATGAAGCAGACATACTACTGGGAAGGGATGAAGAGAGACATTGGGAAGTTTATATCCAAATGCATGAATTTCTAGTTAGTTAAAGCTGAGGAAAAGAAGCCTAGTGTTTTGTTACAACCATTGGAAATTCCCGAATGGAAATAGGAACAAGTCTCAATGGATTTCATTGATGGTCTACCTAGGACTAGATCCGGTCATGATAGTATTTGTGTGATTGTGGATCGATTGACCAAGAGTGCAAAGTTTATACTAGTCAGGTTGACTAGAATGGAAACTAAGTTAGTGGAACTGTATATAAAGTGGGTAGTGAGATTTCATGGAGTACTTAAAGGTATTGTGAGTGACCGAGATCCATTATTTACTAGTGTGTTCTGGAAGAGCTTACAAGAGGCTTTAAGGTCAGAATTACATCTCTGTACAGCATACCAACCTCAAACTGATGGTCAAACAGAGTGGGTTAATCGTTTACTAGAGGATCTCTTGAGGGCTTGCATATTGGATTTTGGAGGTTCAGGGGATGACCATTTGCATCTGGTTGAGTTCGCATATAATAATAGTTATCAGTCCAATATTGGTATGGCCCCATTTGAAGCTTTGTACGGAAGACCGTGCAAATCACCATCATGTTGGTTGGAAACTAGTGAGAAATTTGTGCTTGGGCCAGATGTAATAAGAGAAACTTCTGATAAAACCAAGATTATTCAACAGCGAATGAAGGCTGCCCAAGATAGGCAGAAAAGTTGCGCTGATAAAAGACGTAGAGATTTGAAATTCTCCTTTGGTGACTTGGTATTCATCAAAATTTCTCCATTGAAGCATGTAATTCGTTTTGGTAGGAGAGGTAAGTTAGCACCAAGGTTTGTTCGTGTTAATCCCTAAAAAATCCATATGCACATTAAACAAAAGGACGCAGAATGGATATCATCAGGGTCGGTCGTGCATGATATCAAGCCCAAGACAAGTCAAGTCAACCAGTACGACCGAGGATGGTGGCACAATATGTAACGGGAAGTGCGACCCAAAATGGATAGAGATCGTATATCCTGTAAAGTCGCTCACTGATTTCTCGTCAAAAGACCAAGCCTGAGATGGATCTGTAATACAAGCGTGTGCAACATCTTATGTGACCATGTCTCCAACCAAAATTAGACACAAATCGCAGGTGCGGAAGCCAAGGTCGATCGTTCATATTGGGACAAAGTCGCTCAAACACCAAAACAAAGCAAGTCGTCCATTCAACATAGGCGAAAGCAACCTCATAGCGTAGCCGTAGGGAAAAATAGCGCCGTACAAAGGCAACAAAAAGATAAGCGCCCTTGAACCAAGATGGTCGTTTGCGCAAGGAACAAAGGAGAGTCGATTCTAGTCCCACGTTCTGCTCTTATAAAATTTCCCAAAGCATTCATTCTCACAGGGACGCCCACTCCTATGGACCCGCTCTACTACTTAAGACGCAAGCTCCATTGAGTCACTCGCGCATGACAACCAAATACAGCTCTGGACAGCTAGCTATAGCTAGCCGATGGCATGATTGCAATTAATAGAATGAGCGGTCTGTAGCCTACATAAACGGATTTCTGATCATTTCCCAGGGGAAGCTCACCTATAAATACACCATGGCTGCCAATATAAAGGGGATCCAATCTTTGAAACCACGAAGTGCTGCTAAATTCTATCCTCAACCACTGATTTGGCCATGGCGTCAAGAACAATCTTGTGATCAAGGAAAATGAAGACATCCTCCTTCTCAATCATTCATCCGTCCTTCTTCTCCTCAAATTTTACCATTCTCTTGTATAATTGCAAGATTGAAATATATAAATGAGGGTATATTGAGTGAATATAGAGATGTATGGAAAGAGAGAATTGATGTATTTTGTAATCCTTATTATAAGATTGAGAAACACCTTCACAGTGGACGTAGGCCTAATTAACGGCTGGACCACTATAAATCTCGTCTCTACTTTACCTTTTCTTGCAATTTTCATTTTCAATTACTGATTAAACATGGTTCAACTTATTTCTGACCAAATTGGTGAAGTACAATTTTAGTACCTTGGGTGTTTAGACCATTTTTGGTGTAAACATTTTGGCACCCACCGTGGGGCCGTGTTAGCTTCTTTCCTGTTCAGATCTGATAAGATTCTCTAAGAAAAACTGTATTTGAAAATATGAACATGCTAAGGAGAATCACCGACAAAGTCAATAGCCCCAACAATAGCGTCAACTCCGTCACGCCATCAGCCAGCGACTCCGGGGCAGAGGGGTTGCCTGAAATTGAAGAAACTATAACCAGGAAGGAATTGGAAGAGGCAATGACAAGATTAACGAGTCAACTAACTATTGCAAACAATGCATTGATGAAGAAGATCGAGTCGATGCTCGCCATTCAAGCCGCCACCACAAAAGCCACATTAAACGCCACCTGTTCCTCGCTAGCCCGAACAGATTGTGAGCCAGAAGCAGAATTCTCCACTTCGAGCTCAAGGCAGCAAGATTCCATTTAGGGGGTCATCGCATTAATCTGAATTGTGAAGGAAATCCTAAAGAAGAAGGATGATCAAAGAGAATGGGAGTCCTTCCCAACTAAAACCCCGCTCATTAAAAGGGTTAAGAAAACTGTATACCTACAAAGATTCGAACCTCCATCATTACATTCCTATGATAGGACAAGCGACCCTAATATATTTCTGTGTAAATATGACCAGTATATGAATGGGGCATGCACTACTGATGAAATCAAATGCTTATATTTCCCAACTTATCTAGAAAGGGTAGCTAATCTATGGTTCACAAAGCTGTCGACGCAGTTTGTGGACAATTTCGTAACCCTGGCTAAAATATTCAATAATCAATTCAAATCTTAGACACTCGAAGCTCGGGAAGTTACGGAGCTAAATGGACTACAACAAAGACCAGGAGAGCCCATCAAAGCCTTTCCCACTCGCTTTGATATGGCAGTGGCTAAAATAAAGAATCTCGAACCCGGCCTGATCTTAATGGCTCTTAAGGGGGGCACATGTAAAGAAACCATGTTGTGGTGGTGGATCAAGAAAAAGAAACTAAGTATACTCGAACAACTACTCAAAAAAGCCAAAAAATATGCAAGTATTGAAGGAAAAAATGCACAGATAGAGAAGAATGGAAATGCGCAAAGCAGCCTTGATAATCAAAAAAGGAGCAATGAAGGAGAAGACAGTCGGGCAAAAAAGAAGCTGCGTTTTTTCAAGAACTCTGAGTTCACTCCCCTTAACGATACCGTGGGAAATATCTTCATGGCAACTAAAAACACCGAGAGATATCCAGTTTTGAAACAAAGACAGGTCAAAGATATCGCTATAAAGTATTCCACAAATAGCCAGGACATGATACCGATGAATGTAGGCACTTGAAGTCAGTGATCGAGGGGTTAATCATGAAAAACCATTTGCAACATTGTGTAGATGATCATAAAAGTTATCCCGACTCTCCCAAACAAGAGGAAATACGCCTTAAAAAGAAGAAGGGCTTAAACCAATCTAAAGAGGACGCTCATCAAGAGGACCAGTCACTAATGTCTCAATAACGGAGCATTAAACTAGAGCTCTCATTACTTTGCTTCACTCCCTTGGTTTTATCTTGTTATTAAGACTGTTTTACCTAGCCTTTTTATTCACTATGATCGTATTAAGTAATGGTTTACCTGCAAAAACTTTGTGCATCAAAATTAATTATATGTCTACCTGAGTAATATACTTATTGGTACATGCTAAAAGAAAAACAATCTTTTGGAATGTAGGCATGGTAAAAGCAATCCGCCACACACAACAGGGTTATGACGAAAAATCTCAGGGAACACATTAAACAAAGCAGCTTGGGAATCGCGAACATCAAGAAGGATTAAACAAGATGAATAGACACCTCACCTCAAAAAGGACAAGCTATTCTAAGGTAGACAAAAAGTCAAAAGGCTGCACATCTCATTATGGAATATGCTGAATGCTTAGCAAACACCCATTAAAAGGGCTGGCTTCATGCTTCGTTGAAACTACAAGAACACTACCAAATCTGTCCCTTGGATAAAATTGCTAATCCTAAAGAGGCGCCTTCTCATATGCAGGACATGAATTCCTCAAAACCGGAGTAAAATTTGGTAGCAAGGATTGGTATCCACCTCCTAAGAGTCAATGTCGGAGCAAAAGAAACTCAAAAAGTCCCACGGTTAAAAGTGCCACGAATAAAATCGCTGAGCCTACCAAAGAAACACCTTCTTAGGTGCTGGACACAGGTTCTCCAACTTGAAAAATAAACTCAATGAGGTGAACCAATGTCTGTTTCCTAGGGAAAGGCACAAAGTCAGAAAAACCGACATGTCCCGAAATGGAAAAATTGCCAATCTAAAAAAAAACAAGGGGCACCTTGTTAGTTGAAGGACACGGATTTTATCTCTTCTGAGTCAAAGCTCAATGAGATGAATTTATGTCCGCTCCTCAGGATGAAGCATAAAAATGGGAAAGGATTAAACATGCTGGAAGGACCGGTGCAAAACAGAAATCCTAGCCGAAAGGGGGTATCAAAAATCCTAGCCGAAAGGGGGTATCATAAATCCAAACCGAAAGGGGGTATCAGAAATCCTAGCCGGATGGGGGTATCCAGTTTAGGTCTCTATTTGATCATAATAGCCGGGTTAAATAAGATCGAAATTGGGTTTAAAACTTGTAACCCAAGTCCTCCCATGGGGGCACGCACTCAAAACCAGTCTCCGAAGGGCTCGGGTCACTGAGTTAGTGGGATATGGGATTGGGTACATTAAAAAACAAATTGTACGTGCGGAAATGCATTTAATCAAGTTTCTGAAGGGTTTGGGATGCCAAATCAATGAGGAACATGAATACATGTATAACAAGATACCTGCGCCTTATAAAAGTGCACATCCAAAAAGCAAACTCTAAAGGTTTGAATTACCAGACCATTAAAGAATGCGAATATATGCATAATAAGAACTAAACCCCTCAAAGAAGGTGCAAAAGAGGAAATATGATGTCCTAAAATCAAAGCAAACCAGTGATATTGACAATGAACGGCATAAAACGTAACCATCGCACAACCCATAAAAGCGTAACACGATGAAAATAAATAAAAATTGCGATATGTTATGGCGTATCAACGCTAATGAGCAATAAGAAAACACAAATTCATCACAAAGATACAAGGTTGCAAAGTTGGTATTGCAAAATGTAAAACAACAGTACATCATTTGGCAATGTTTTCAGGTACAGCATGGTCATCAACCAAATGAAACTTAGAAGTACCTTCATTAGCAACGGAAGGTTTTGTCAAGAAAACTTGGGATCCCAAAGCTCCATCTTTTGCAGGACTGGGGGCATGAACAGGAACAACATTCTGGATTTCTTTTCCAAGGGATTGAGCTTGTTCATCAGCTAACATTCTCCTTCCTTTTTTTAAAGCATTGCGATCGCTTTCCTCAAGGAGTGCCTCTTGCAAAACACGATCCTCCTTATTTTTGGAGTAGCTAAGCACTTGCTCCCAAACAAGAGCTAATGTACGGGGAAGTCCTTGTTCAGATAGCTCAAGCTTCCGTGGGTCATAATACTAAGGGTGTAAAATCGAAACAGGGTCTCTTCAGTTCTAATTCTGGTTTGCTCAAGATCGCTGGTTAACCTTGCTTTATCTTTTTCTAAGGTTTCAAGAACCTTACTTTGGGAAGCGAGTTTACCTTCGAGCATTGCCTTCTCCTGCTGACAAGAAACTACAGCCTGTTGTACAGAAGTTAATTGAGATTCAGCAAACTCACGTTCAGCTTGAGCCTCATCAAGTTGTTTTTTGGCCGCTTCAATCTCCTCCTGAAGTTTTCTATTGTCAGCCTCCAAGTTGCTCATCCTACTGTTCCCATCCTTAAAGAATGCAATTTCGGCCACTTGGCTTTCGATCACATGGATCAATTTAGTCTTATCGCTCTCCAGATGCTCGATAAGCTCAAGATGTTGAGTATTCAGCTTCTGAAATTCGAAGCAGAACCTTTTCCAAGACTCGAATCACTCTCTGGAAGTATTTTTTGCCTCATCTAACTGAACTTCAAGCTGACCCATGACAGTGGCCAGTTGGGAGGTCACGTAATTTTTTATGGCGCTCAACTCCCCGACGATACTCTAGTCATCATGAGGAGACAAGTCTAAGTCGAGGTCCATCCCCCTTAAGTCCTAGTCTCCAAACCTGTCCTTCAATTTAGGATTACAAGGGCAACTCTACAGGGGGATCTGTCAAGAATCGCTTGAATCTGCCAGAGAACAAGTGCATTAGGCATAGAGGATTTGAGCAACGGTTCCAAAGGGATCGAAGAACTAGGGCATAAAAGTTCAGCCAGTTCAGAAGACCCACAAAGCCTATCCTTATCTTATTTATCATTACCTTCTCTCCCTTTAGCATCCTGGTTTTCTCCTCCAGATACCCGAGATTGATCATGCTTCTTCTTCTTTAGAAAAATCAACAGTGGTGCCTCAAGAGCATCTTGGGATGGAGGATCTAAAGATGGACGGGAACGCGTGAGGCAGCGAGAAAGGCTGGATTGTAAGACATTCTATGGATTGACGAGAGCAAATTGCCAGGAGAAACTGTCCGAAAAAGATGATCCCATTCCTGGATCTAAGAGAAAAAGGAAGATCTAAGTACCTTAATCATTGAAAGGCGAGAAAAAGGCCTGGAGAGGAAATACACGGAATATATGAAAACAACAAGATTAAAACAGTTCAATACCCTATGAGATATCACGTTGACCAAGAAATGAGGGGTTTTCATGAAATTCTTACGATTAAAAGGTTTTGAAATACAAAATGTCCAAATAATGGTCTTTCCTTGAACAAGGTTTTCAGCTAAATTAAGGGAATTAAGACCTTTAGAAGCTTCTAAACCATTTTCTTCTTGGTTCTCTTCATAAGAATTCTCTTCACCTCTCGGGTTTTCTTTAGAAGTCACTACAATTCCGTCAGACTGCTCCGCTTCCTGCACTTGATCCGATGTGATCTCCAAAGGAGTCACATTCATATCTCCCTGGATAGCTTCCTCTAAGGGAGGCCTAACTTTTTCGCATGAGACCATTGAAGTCTTAGGGCCTTGGTGCTTTGGACGCTTGGATACTACCTTTTTGGCAGAGGTCGATTTGCTTTTGAAAGATGCCTCGGTGCTCCCCACGGTGCTAGAACATTCCTTTTTCAGAGATTTCTTGATAGGGGATTTGCCGATAGCTTCTTTTTTATTAGATGTATTCACTGCAAAGGTGCGCAGAGAGGAAAGCAAATTGTATTGTCTTAAGAACCCTTCAGTGATCAAGAATTTCCTATTTCCCTCGCCCTCATCAACAGCTAATAATGAGTTGCATAAATCTTGGTCGAAGGGCATGCTTTGATCGGGAAGCGTTGTAGTATATCCAAAAGATTTTAAGAAAAAGGAAGAGGGGCAAGATGAAATTTAAAGAATAAAAATACTTACTGCCTTCCATCCAGAAGCCGCAGAAATTATGGGACATCGGACAAACAAGTACTGATTGGGAAATCCTCGCACACTGTCCACTAAGGCAGTAATTATTTTCGAACCCCCGCTTTCCACAAAGATAAATGAGGGATGCTGGCTTCTTGTCGTGAAAGCATATAATGAGAATATATCCTTAAACTAAGGAGCCCGATGTTTTTCCCTCGTAAAAAGGATATAAAGGCTTATCAAAATCGCATAACCATTAGGATAACTGATACGGGGCAATAGCCAAGCTCCGGAGAATCATTTCTATATAAGGGTTAAAGGGAGGAACCGCTCCGCTTATCAACATGCCACGAGTAACGGCAACATATCCTTTGGGAGGGATATCTATGAACTCTTTTTCCCCAGACAGGTTGGCCTCTTCTTTCTTCGAAATATCGAATTGTTTGCACAATTGATGGAACGAGCTGGGAGAAAGCTCCGTCGGGTGCCTCTCACTAGGTACTTTAGAAAGTACACGAGGTTGTGGGAAATCATGCGCATCGCCTATCGACGAGACAACATTGGGCGTAGACACAACTTGATATGAACTTTTTGCTTGATCAGACCTTTTGACCTGATCCGACATAGATTGCTTCCTGAAATTATGGGATTGTAGAAAAAGGGGAAATCCTACTTAGAAACCCCAAAGCTGCATGGTCAAAATTCATGCTTCAAAATTGGGTCAAGATAAAATCAAAGGAGAAATTTACCTACAGGCGAGCGAACAGTCTCGAATCTGGGCGAACAGTCCAGCCAAATCGATCTCGAGATTGCGAAGGCTTCGATAACGGTGTCGTGCACGAATGCAAATCAGAACGATGAAAGAACTAGAGTAATCAGGAGTTATGAAAGAGATCCAAGCAGTAAAGATAACGGCTCAGACTAGCGCCGTAATTAAAGCTTTCGTAGGAAGACAGCAAAATAATATATAAAAGAGACAGACAAAAGGATTGGCTAACCAAAATAGTATTTCCACCCGGTCGCTCGTACGAAAGACAACCCTATGTTCATATTAGTGGGCTTAGCATTCGGGCAATTGGGGAAATCACCCAAAACAAGCGCGCATAGGTATACATCAATTAAATGTGTACAGGTAAGAAAACAGAAAGGGAGATTAAAAGGCATATATCTAGAGTATTCTCACCACATCAGCTTAGTACTCGAATACACAAATTAAGTGTCCCATCAAGCTCCAGCTAGCATCCCGAAATTCAACTGTTCGCACAATAACAAAAGATACATCAAGCCTCTCGCTCACAGAGAGAGACAATACCAGTCCGCTACAACAAAACAATCCCAAATTTTAGAGCAACCGACCCCTCAACAAATCTACCAAATAATGTGCGATTAAACATGTCGAAGCCAGTAATTCCTTACTAAAGGAAATCACGAACTTCAAGGGGCAAGAGTTAATCCCTAAAAAATCCATACGCACATTAAACAACAGACGCGGAATGGATATCATCAGGGTTGGTCGTGCATGATATCAAGCCGAAGACAAGTCAAGTCAACTAGTACGACCGAGGATGATGGCACAATATGTAATGGGAAGTGAGGCCCAAAAAGGATAGAGATCGTATATCCTGTAAAGTCGCTCAATGATTTCCCGTCAATAGACCAAGCCTGAGATGGAGCTGCAATACAAGTGCTTTCAACATCTTATGTGACTATGTCTCCAGCCAAAGTTAGACACAAATCGTAATTCAGGTGCAAAAGCCATGGTCGGTCGTTCATATTGGGACAAAGCCGCTCAAACACCGAAACAAAGCAAGATGTCCATTCAACATAGGCAGAAGCGACCTCATAGCATAGCCGTAGGGACAAACAACACCATACAAAGGCAGCAAAAAGAAGAGCAGCCTTGAACCAAGATGGTCGGTCGCGCAAGGAACAAAGGAGAGTCGATTCCGGTCCCACGTTCTGGTCTTATAAAATTTCTTAAAGCATTCATTCTCACAGGGACGCCCGCTCCTATGGACCCGCTCAACTACTTAAGATGCTTACTCCATTGAGTCACTCGCGCATGACAACCAAATACAGCTCTGGACAGCTGGCTATAGCTAGCCGACGACATGATTGTAATTAATAGAATGAGCAGTCCATATCCTGCATAAACGGATTTCAGATCATTTCCCAGGGGAAGCTCACCTATAAATACATCATGGATGCCAATATAAAGGGGATCCAATCTTTGAAACCATAAAGTGCTGCTAAATTCTATCCTCAACCACTGATTCGACCATGGCGTCAAGAACAATCTTGTGATCAAGGAAAACGAAGAGAATTCCAATTCCAATTCGAATCTATTTTTATATTTCTTCCTTGTTGCACATCCTCCTTCTCAATCATTCACCCATCCTTCTTCTCTTCAAATTGTACCATTCTCTTATATAATTCAAGATTGAAATATATAAATGAGGGTATATTGAGTGAATATAGAGACGTATGACAAGAGAGAATTGATGTATTTTGTAATCCTTATTATAAGATTGAGAAACACCTTCACAATGGACGTAGGCCTAATTAATGGCTGAACCACTAGAAATCTCGTCTCTACTTTACCTTTTCCCGCATTTTTTGTTTTCAATTGCTGATCAAACATAGTTCCATTTATTTCTTACCAAATTGGTGAAGTACAGTTTTCGTACCTTGGGTGCATAGACCATTTTTGGTGTAAATAGTTGGTCCATTTCTAGTTCTCGAACAAGTTGGGAATTTAGCGTATAAAGTTGGATTTCCTGACAAGATGGTGGGAGTTCGTGACGTATTTCATGTTTCCCAGTTAAGGAAGTTCATGCATGATTCTGATATGACAATTTCACCAGATCAGTTGGATGATATAAAGGTAGAATTTGAGGCAGTTGGGAGTCGCAGGACGATTCGTATTATCGGACACGATACGATACAACTTCAAAGGAAGACGATGGAACTAGTCAATGTCCAATGTGGCGATAATGATAATGACTGTACTTGGAAAACAGAGGAGAGTATAAGGAAGTCATATCCAGAACTCTTTGCCTGGTAAGATTTTAAATCGCGATATAGTTATTCCCTTGTTAGTAAACCGCATGCTAGGATAAGCTAGTTGTGTTATTGTCTATGTTTGATTTTTGTAAATGGTTGATAGGCATGCAGGACACCATTGTATATTTCTTGGTTAAGGAATTTCGGGGGCGAAATTTCTTGGGGAGGAGAGTGTAACGACCCGCATTCTACATATCGGAGGATCATATAATATTTATTTTATTTTAATGCGAAGTCATATGGTTGTGTAACTTTGGGAAGCGACTATTAGGGTCATTTCCCACATACACGATTTTTGCCGAATTTTAAGGGTTAGTCGGTCAACCCATAAGAGTCAGTCGAACATAAGGTCGGTTGAACCTACCCAAACGGGTCGGTCGAACATAAGGGTTGGTCGAACATGCATCTATGGGTCGGTCGCTTGACCCATTACCTGTACCTATTTCCAGCAAACCATTATCGCCTCTCGACGGCGTTTTCAACCATTCTAACTTTCCCATGCAATCATGGATCATACTAAACATTAGTAGGAACATATGAAATCAACCAAAAACATTTAAAACATCAATCACATGTGTTATATAGGATCAAACATACCCAAACCCATGATTTTCCCCATAATCCCCAAAATTCCGGGATTAGCAAACTTAGTCCAAATTAACCCAAATTTATTTCAGTGACGTAGAATAATATTTTAGAATTTATGCATATTTTCCCATATTTTTCTGAGGTATAATTTCACTAATTATCACTAATCTCCCTAATTAGTCATATTTAGTGAAAAAGCATGAAAATCACTCACCTTAGCCACAAACAAATTTCAGATCTGAAACTCTAATTGATTTGACATGAATCCCAATGTATTCTAGTAGCTCTATCTCGATTTCTATGCTAATCCTCCTTAATTTGATTTAGATTTGACTAATATGTGATTAGAACGTAATTAAAGATGAATTTAGAAGGTGGAGGCCACTATTAGGGTTAGAAAAATATTTGTGGCGGCTGGAAAAATGAAAAAGAACCATCCTGTTACTCCTTTCAGTCCTCCCATAACCCTAATCTCGAAATGGGTTATGGGCCTAGCTGCCAATCACCGTATTAAGCCCGATTAAGTTGATTTTCATCTTCCAAACCTTACTTCAGCTATATATCCCAAACAGTAAGTCCGTTTTATTAATGTGACCACTCTACGGAAAGGTAAACCATCACCCATAGATGCATGTTCGACCAACCGTTATGTTCGACCAACCCTTATGGGTAGGTTCAACCGACCTTATGTTCGACCGACTCTTATGGGTTGAGCGACTAACCCTTATGTTTATGTTCGACCGATCCTATATGGTGGTGTTTGACCGACCTTATATACCGATGTTCGACCCGACCCACTATGTGATGTTCGACTGACCCAGAGGAGCTTCTACTACGCATCAAAGATCGTGAACTCTTCTGAAGAATTATTACAATCCAACTAAACTCGAGATGCAAAGGAAGTCCAGATGAGAAGTGATGACTCAAGATCCAAATGGGGATCAGTGGATTAACTTCTAAAGTTGGGCTTTGTTGTGGGACGTGTGCGAAGGGGTTATCGATATCTATAACTTTGGTTCACTATTGAGGTAAGGGGCATTGACTATAGACCAGTGTGGTGGGGTCAGAGGTTGTATGGAGTCAAACTCCATCAGGGCTTCCAAGGGAAAAGTGGTCGTAGTGATAGTTGGATGGGGTGGGACTCCGTCATGGCCCCAATAGTTCTGGTGATCAAAGTGGTGGATATCATATGCTTTACGCACCGAGTGAGAGATGTCAGGATGATTGCTATGTTTGATGCTTTTTATCACCATGACATGCACATTCCCATTTTACACTTTATGTTAGTGTTAATTTAGAGTACTGTACATCTTGTAGTGCTAATTCTTTAGTTGTAGGTCTAGGTTCAGGTATGATTATTTATATCTGTTATTATTTTGTTTTACTGCTATCGCTCATACCAGACTTTTGTCTGACCCGGAGTTTATGTCTCTTATTATTACTCTGGGTGCTCCTAAGCTAGATGACTAGAACAGGTTATGTAGTTATGCACGAGTAGCTATCCGAAGACGAGCAGGAGGCTTCCACGTACTATTTACATATATTCTCCCTGTGTTGTTGCTGGTCACTACTTTGGGCATTAGTGGTGTACCTTTTCTATTTTGCTTTAGAGACTGTATTTTGAAGTTGTAAAAATGGTTTTGGATCATAAGATGTATTTTGGATTCCGCTACTTTGATGGATATGATTTAGTTTTCAGCTTATGCACTGTCTCGCCTGTTTTATATCAAGTTAAGTTACTATTATTTTTTATTCCATGTGTTGTGAGATGTACCATAGGTTCTTGATGATTCATAGTTTCAAATTCCTTTCTTTTGACGACCGTCTCGTGCTAGTCGGGCATTGGCACAGCGCATTCCGCAGAAATTTCGGCTGGTGTGGGGAAGGCCGTTACATAAATAAGCTAAGAAAAGAGTAAAGGCATAACTAAAAAGTAAACAACAAATTTAGTAAAGCAACAAACATGATAGTTGAAGAAAGATGGAAAATTATGAGAAAAAGTGTATAAGAATAAAATTTTCCAAGATAAGTTGGAAAAGAAAATCAGTAATAAAGAAAATTTTCTTATGTGGGCCGTGCTTGGATAGGAAAATAGGGAATCTTTTAAAATAGTTTCATAAAATCCATGTACGGATGCAAAAAGATTGAAAAAAGGAAAACGGAAGATGTGAAGTTTTCCGTTTTCAACCTTTTTGTAACATAAGAAATCAAATTTAGAAAATTAGATTTTTTTTTCTGAAATTCGAAAAATGAAGTTTCTTGGTAGGTTTTTGGATCCAAAAATTAGATGAACAACTCTCTTGCTCAGTAACAGTGTGGGAAAATTTGGTTGAAAAAGAAATTTTGATCTTCAAAATGTTGCATTTATGTAGAACTACCAGTATCTTTAGGATGCGAGCATCCTGTTTTCATAGGATTTTTGAAAAATTTGCATACATATAAGAGGTACCGCTTAGGCGTACATGTATTATTGTGTTGTATTACACTTTGCACAAGTGCATAATGTTTGTAAAAATTGGATGCACGCGACAATTGAATATTATGCGGGGAGTTATTTGATTTTTACCCTTATCAAATTTCGGGGATGAAATTTCCTAAGGGTGGGAGAATGTAACACCCCACATTTTATAACGATTATATAAATAATAATGCTAATATATATAGATATGCATAGACATAAATAAAAACAAGAAGAATAAAATAATGGTAATAAATGATTGCACGTAATAAATACATGCATTGAAAAAGAAGAAAAGATTAATGCAAATAAAAATGCAATGCATACATTAAAAGAACGAAGAAATTGGTTACATGCAGTATAAATATGTTGTTTGCAATGATTTACAAATATTATGCATTAATAATAAGAGAGAAATGAAAAGAAAAAGAGGCACGAAAAATGATAAGGTTTCATGCAATGGTTTAAATAAATGTTTAAAACAAACATGAAAAAGGGGAATAAGAAAAGAACAATAACCATCATTGTTCAGAGCCTTGTTAACAAATGCCTTAGTAGTCCAGTTGGTTTGAGCATGTGGCTTTCATGCAAGAGGTACATAATTCGATCCCCGCCAGCACCATATTTTTGTTTTAGGAGAACGGCTAAAATAATGCATGCTCTAAAGAGAAAATATGTATAAACGTACATATAAGAAAAAATATACATATATGGAAGTATAGAAAAATATATGTATACATGTATATGAAAATATATTGTATATACGTGCAGAATATATATACACAAAAGAGAAAAGTTCAAAATGAGGCTGCAATTAAAGAAATATGGTAAGGATTACATAACAACATAAGCACCGTTTGAATTTTGAAAACGAAATATAAGTTGTGCGTATATATATACATGTAAAATGATCATCATAAGTTTTGTACACATATAAGGACCTTATATATGAGCATAATTCAAATCAATTCAAACTGAACATTGTCCGCAGAAGAAGAGAAAAAAAATAACATTAGAGCCGGGGTCGACCCAAGGTTCGATCCACCCATATGGGGGTCGACCCGTCCCTGATCTGGCCAGATGCATTAATGAATCTGAACTGTTTTCTTAACCAAGTTCGATGCTGACTCAGCGCTACGTGTACAATAAGATCATGTACACCAATAAATTGGCTAGCAGAGCCTAACCTAAATCTCATATTTCTGAGACGACGCCTATACTCTTCCATTCTTCTTCCTTCTCGAATCTCCTCAGAAAAATAGAAAAATTAGTTTAGGAAAATTATGACTCAAGATCTGGAGGAAAGAATGTATATTACTAAAGAAGTTGTTCAGAATTCTATTCGTAGTAAGCTAATTTCTTAGATTTGGTCTATTTGAATTTCTCCTCTTTCTTCCCTTCTTCTTTTAGTTAAGAATTATGGATCCATGGTTGTTTAGGTTCTAAATCCAGTTAGGGGAACCATGGAATTCTAGATCCGGGCCAGATTTAGGATTTGGAAAGCAATTTAGGTGAGTGGATTTAAAATATACCTTTTTGATAACGGTATATTTATTGCTTGATATTCCCCGTTATTATGCAATGTAAAAGTGTTGAAATATTATCATGACATATTAAAATATTAATGCATTAAAATGTTAATATGTTGGAATATTCATATGTTCAAACATTAATATGTTGAAATGTAAACCTGTTAAAATATGTTTAATGAATACTATTGTATACACATACATGTTCTAATTACATGTTAACTTATGACATATTATGTACTTGAACCCTTAACTATAGAAGTTGGGATAATTACATAAATTGTTAGACTTAGAATTATTACTGATTAATAGTTACATGTTATTATTTTAAAATAGAGTTAATTAATTACATGTTAGAAAGAACATGCAACATGATTATAAGTTAAAATGGAATTAACATGATATTGATTGTGCCATGGAAAAATAGAATTACAGTAAAAATTAGGAAGAATTGGCATGCCTAAATTATATGGAAAATTTATAATAAATATAGAAAATTGTAACCACGCCTAGACATGAGGTTAAATTCAACTTGTGGTAAAAATCTGTCCGGAACCGCCCGACAAATCCATCATCCAAAAGTTGTTATTTAATGTGAGGGGTCTCGTGTGCAAGTATACATGTAATGGTGCTAGGACACAAGGTTAAGCCCAACTTGTGGTAGAAGTCTGCTCGGAACCACCCGGAAAATCCAGCATCCACAAGTGGTCGGCTTGATGTTAGAGGTCTAGTGCATAAACATATATACACACACACACACAAAAGGATAGAAATAAATGACATTTGTTGTAATTAATGGAAATATATGGAATTAAATGAAAGTTACAACAGTAAAAAGATTGGAATGAACGGGGAATGATAATAACCTATTATAATTAATTACATTAATGAGAATGTTATATAATAGGTAGGCTTGTCCTAGGGACAAGTGGAAATTATAACTTAGGTTATAATAAATGATAGAGGGAATGTGATAACTTATAACTTGTACTTAATTATAAATTAAGTAATTTGTAAACTTGAGAATCTGAAATCTGCTGATAAGAATAACATATTAGAGGCTTGTCCTAGGGACAAATGGAAATTATAACATAAGTTACGACAAATGGAAAGGGAACTTATTAGTAAACCTTAGTTAAGAGAACTAAGTTAATAAGTAAACAAAAACAAGTTGTAGTGACCGCATAAGATGGAAATGTGATTAAATGAGAAAGGATATGGTAAACTTATGGAATAAAATAAGTTATATTTAATCATAAATAATAAGTGGCATGTTAAACAGAAAACATGTGAATTTAGATATACTTAATTACATATTATGTAGAACATGTTATTGTAAATATGGAATTGGACAATGAATAATATAAAGAGATTATAGATTACATACCTTGAATTACAATTTGGAGAATAACATGTTATGGGCTTATTAATAAACTTAAATGGATTAAGTTATAACTGAAATTAATAGGAAAGAGGAACTTGGTAACCTGAATAAAAAGTCAATATGACTGGGAATAACCAAGTTGAATGGAAATCTGAAAGGGAAGAGAAAGCACGTAATTTATTGATTAGACTTAGGGTCTAATAACACGTTAGCCTAAAGCACTTGGACCTGTTCGTACGTTTGAAGGTGAATAACCCAATGGGATAAATCATCGTGGTGTCATGGGATACGAGGGGAGCGCACGTCTGTCTGATTATCCTACTTGTTCTGTCCGTTGTTCTGCTGATATTCTGCTGGCTCCGAAGGACTGGAAGGGGAAGCACACGGCTTCCTAGGACGTGGAGCGTACTCCTGGTAGCCCTCTGCGTTGTGACAACATGCTCCTGTCATCATAGAGGGTTGGTCTACGTGTTTCTACCGGTGAGTATTCCTTGATTGCCAGGATAGGTGATTCGACGATCCAAGGAGCCTTGTGACTAGGCTAGGTTACGACCACTCTTTAATAACCCAAAGGTCTAACCTAGGTGATAGCAAGTCGTCGGGTACCTACCATCGACAGTTAGCTTGTTACGTGATGTGCGATGCGGAAAGGCGGAGAGGTAAACCAAGAGACCATAGACCTTTTGCTATCAAGGCTATGGATGAGGGACAGGCCAATTTGGATACGTTGGATCTTGTTTGTTAGAGGGCCAGGACATTAATTCTCAATTTTTTTCGTCTTTTACTAGTTGAGGGATGGGTCAAGTGGGACCATAGCCACTAAAAATGCAGAACTTAGTATCTATTTATACAGATATCTGAAAAGCTCCCGATCGAGTTCTGTGTTTCTTGTACAAACCTACCACAGGACTCGGTGCATAGTAGAGGTTATGTACGGTTAAGGCATCGAGTACGACTGATGATACGTAGGTGGGAAAGTCCAGATATATGGATGTATGCTCTGGGTGGTGTATCGCAGACTCGAGGGCATTAGTCTATGATGGAATCTGATTTGATCGAAGGTGGCAGTCCATACACTTACGTAGCAAAGTAATGGCAAAAATTGATGGGTATGGCATGTGTGTAAGCCTTGAGTGTTGTTAACCTGACTAATCTAATAAATTAGAAAATCTAACTGAAAAGTATATGTTGGATTGTCCAAAATGTGTTGTTTAATTCACGTCACCAGAATTTGCGTTCTGACCCCCTCCTCATAACGTACTCGCAGGTTAGATTTGTGACAGAAGTATGATAGCTTTGGATACTGGTTAGGCGTATTATTACTACGGTAACGCTATATTTTGATTACATTATATTTTATCCTTTCCGCTGTGAGATGGTTTTCTGAGCACTGATATATTTTATATCTCTGTCCTTTCTGCAGGATACCAGAGCAAACCAACATGAATTTCCATAAATTAGATTTAAAAAAAACTCAGTTTGTCGGAATTCGTGTTGATACACTTGTCCCAAAAGAATTATACAAAAATGTCAGTTAAAAGAAATACTAACTTTAATATTTAAATTCTTGGCCAGGATGGAAACTTGACTGTTAATCATGAAGTGATTGAGAAAGAGGCCACCACTTACTTTAATGAACTTTACAATGGTGTAGTTAATGGATATAACTTACCCAACATCAAGTCCAGAAGGCTTGTCAATTCTCATGGTAGAAGATTGATGTCCATGGAAATCACTAGTGAAGAAGTTACTAACGCTCTAAAGTTTATTCATACCGACTCTATTCCTTGACTCGATGGTTTTTGTTCCACTTTCTTTTAAGACATTAGTCCAACCTGCAAAATTATATGTTATCATTAATAGAAGGGATTTTCAGGTCTGTAATTTTTTTAAAAGAAACAAATCATACGTTTGGATAAACCTTCCAATATTGCGGACTATCGACATATAGCTTGTTGCAATGCATTATACAAGATACCAAGTGAAGTGTAATGTAATATAACAAAAAAGTGTTACCATGTCTAATAACTGATTGTTAGAGTGGTTTTATTAAAGATAGGAACATATCTAAAAACTTCCTACTTACACATGAATTGATTAGGAATTTTAATAAGAATGGTACAAAAAGATTCTGTAAAGTTGACCTTCAAAAAGCTTATGATAAGATTAATAGGTCATTTATTATTCATACACTTAAATGTGTGGAATTCCCAGATAAGTTTGTGGAACTACTTAAAGAATACATTACCATGCCTATTTTTTTCCATTCTAATTAATGAAATTCCAAAAAGATTAATTTCAAGCAATAAGGGGATTAGACAAGGTGGCACTTTTTTTCCCATATTTTTTTGTTATTCCTATGGAATATTTCTCTCTTTAGATGAAGATAGCTAACCACAACAAGAGAATACAGAAATCCACAATTTCCTTGCTAAAATTAGTTATTTGTTGTATGCTTATGATTTAGTAATTTGTGTTAAATCAAATTATGAAGCAACAAGTGAGGTGAAAGACATTTTTAATTGATCAGATAAATTTGTAGGATTGAAGGTAAATGAACAAAAAACAAAATGCTACCTTAATACATTTTGTTCAAGAAGGGAGGATGTTCTTAGAATTCTTAATGTGTCAAAAGGTGAATCACTAGTAAAATATTTAAGAGTTCCTCTTTCCTCGAATAAAATCACTGATAGAGAATGTGTTGCTCTTATTTCTGGTATTAGAGATAAAATTCAAGACTAGAGTCCTAGACCTCTATCGTTTGTAGGAAGAATAGAATTAGTTCACTCAATGACTCAAGTGAAGGTTTATTTTTGGTTGCAAACATTCTAATTAACTAATGCTAGTATCATAAAAATTGGAAGTGTTTGTGCAGATTTCATATGAAGAGGTGATATTCATAAAATAAAATATTCGAATCTTTGCAAACCTAAGAAGGAAGGGGTGGGGGATGAGGGATGTGTTTGCTACTAAATTTGGGTGTAAAATCATTAACTCTCATGGTCTATGGGTTAGATGGATGAGGCAAAGGTATATTAAGGGTAATTTTTAGACTATGGCGAGGGACTGTGATGACCGCCCATAACCCCCACACTAAATAAGAAAAATAATGCGCTGAAGGGTGTGCCAAGCAGCTATGGATGATCATCAGAGAAGGTAAATAATATCGAAACCTGTCGTAAAACTTGCAGCGCAAGGATAAAATATAATAGAACCTATACAACAGGTAATAGTAATGAGCATCATATAGCAAACTTTAGAAAACTTTTTCAACATTATGAAAGGTTATCCAGCTGATACCAAAGTTTGTACATAAGTCCTCACTACAACACTCATAGAGTACTCAGACAGTGGAAACAGAAATACTAGATAGTAATAAAACTTGTACGCCAGCCTCCTGCTCACCTCCGCACAGCACCATCGTCCTCACTAATTACTTGTAACCTACTACTTAGTCTGTCCATCCACAATCGGATGAACAACCCCAAGTAATAAGACGAGACATAAAACCTTGAGTTAGACAACAGTCTTAGTGAGCGATAAAACAGTTAACGAACTTCAACATTACAGTATATGAGGAGGGATAGATAAGCATACTAAAGAAGAACTCAACCTTAGCTTCCCCATATCTTACAGTGATAGCCTTTACTTTAACAATTCAATCATACATCCATGGAAACCAGATCACCCATTTAATCATGGTAAAGCACTCATGACATCCAAATTATAGATCTCATGTAAACCATCCTAATCGAACTCAACACCCCTCAAGCACAAGCCTCAAAGGCCAAAACCAATATCAGAGAAGCACCCAAGGAACATCCCCTTCGACGTTGGACAATCTACACGAGACGGCTCAAAGAAAGCAACTAATCAATCATGACAGACTCTGGCTATCACCGCCAATCCTGCTTCGAAACCATCGTTAATCGTATGACGACCAACCTTTCCATATGTTAAGGGCTAATGGTACGCCTTTCAACGATACGTATGTATGTCCAACCTTGACAACTAGGCCTTTCAACGATACTCAACCTACAATTGGTCTTTTGGGTGCCCCCATCATACCTTTGCTTTGAGCCTGCTAGAACTTACAACAACGATAATCCCTCGGCCTTCTCATCTCTAGTCATCTAACTCGATGACTTTTCATAGCTTAAGCAACCTTCTCGAGCAACCAATATCCACCAACTCACGACCTTTGAGTTGCCACCTCATTCGTTGTTCTATACCGATCAATGAACACCTTCCAACACTTCGAATATTCCCACTTGAATTCTTCTCGAAGTTACACCATCACCAAGTCAATTACATCACTGCGCTGCGGCTAGGGTTCGGGGGGTTGCCCCTGAAAAATATTTTTTTCAAGCTCTTTTCTTCAAATATAAGTCATACCCAAAAACGTACCTTTTTAGAAAATGAGCCTATTGGAAACAAACCATAGCATCATCACTATCAACCACAGCGTTTAGAAGCGCTGTTGAAAACATAACCGATTAGGATATAGGCCGACCCGATCAGTTTAGCTCAACCCGACCCAATTGAACTCCACGACCGACCCGATCCAACTCACCCCTCCCTGGGACATGACCGACCCGATCCTATTACCAACATGGCTAACCCGATATGATCACCAATACGACTAACCTGGTCCGATCACCAACACCACCGACCCGATCCAGTTGCACAACATAACCGACCCGACATTTCATCACCTCAACTTCTGGACCGACCCGACCCATCTTGAATGGACCGACCCAACCCGACATAGGCCGACCCGACCGGTCCTTCATTCCGACCGGCCCGTTCTGACTTATTCTCCAAGACAAGATTTATGACCGACCTGACCCACCTATGGATGACCCGATCACTTCCTGCACATCTCCAATTCTACTCCTATTTCGACCAAAACTTCGCCAAACGACGAAACCGACTCAACCAAAATCATCAAACACAATCGTAAACATGTCATAACATTGCTAACAACATGAATATCATGATTACCACAAAAACGATGTAAATATAACCTAAAACCATTAAATTGAACATATGATCAAAATGAGATATCTAACTAACATAAACATGTGAAATGACATGAAATTAACAGGTAAAAGTTGCTAAATTAGATCATAGGGCGATGCATATGAAAATAGACATATAATGGTGTAAATCTATGGTAAAACACTTAAATTTGATGAGAAACATGCACAACCACTCATATACTTCATTGCATTTATGTGAGAGATGTAAATCACTCACCGATTTGCCGAAACAATCTAAAATCAATGAAAAGGGAATCCGGACAGCAAGCACCTCACACTAAACACCTTGATCTGATGAATCCTTGCTCCAATTGTCGTAGAGCTAACCTCTAATGGTGTAGATCGATGATTTACCTCCTTATATTTGGATTTTTAATGGTGGAAAGGTGTTAGAGGAGGAAGGAGATCAATGCCTCCAAATGAGAGAATGGGAAAGTAAACCTTTTCCCTCCACTCTCACCACCTATTTATAGGATTCCACCGGCCCACTAATGGGCCTCCCCAATTCAGCCCATTATGGCTTACCAAATTTGGACAGCTAACAGAAAAATCTTAAAACAACGATTTCTCCTAAACCGCTAAGCCAAATCTTTAATGTAACCACTCTACGGAAAGGCAACTATCAATTCCTTTCCAATGGCACAGGTCTCACCCTTGGATTCGACCTGAGTCAAAAGTTATGCCCTGTACAAGATTGATAGGGGAAAAATGGTCACAAACAAAATCGGTAAAAATTATGGACATGTCTCACATCCCCATAAGCAACCTATCAAAAGTTGAGAATGATCCAACCCTTAAGAAATAAAATAAAAATATTTTACGATCTTCTGGTAAGTAAAATGCGGGTTGTTACAGGGACGATAATGCTTCTTCCACCTAGAAGGCAATGCTTAAGACACGTGGCACATTAACTAACAACTGTGTAAAGGAGATTGCTAATGGGAGAGATATTGATCTATAGCATGACCCTTGGTTTCAAGACAAATCATTGGTTGAACAATTGGGTTGGGATACATATATAGCTTACGGATACTTATATTAGAAGGTACATTAAATAATAAGCGATGGAAGGTGGCAGATTGGTCAACTTCCAGTGAACGTAGAACAATACAATTGCAATGTTTAAGCTCTTAGTTTTACTGGTTGAGAAAATGACATTTGAGTGTGGAATCACTCAAACAACGTCTGCATTAAAAATGCTTCAACACATTAGCCCTTCAAATCTTATTGTAACATGGAAGGAAGTGGTATGGAATCGAGTTAATGTGTCTAAAATCGATTATACAACATACAAAGCATCGATGGTACGCCACCCTACTCGAGCTAGGCTATGTAAAAGGGAAATAAATGTAGATACTAACTGTATATTATGTAATGAACGAGAGGAAACTCAGCAACACTTGTATTTCAACTGTGATTTTACCAACTAGCAAATTTTCAGTGATTTTGACTCATTAAAAATGGGTAAAAAATTCTAGGAGACATTTTAGCATACCTGGCTGCTAGATGGAAGAAGATAAACGTGTTGACCGACAAAAATAACATCTCCCTCGTTACTGGTGTTTGGGGGACATGGAAGGAACACAACAGTCAGTATTTTAATAGAATAATAATTTTTTTGGAGAGACCATTAAACATATCAAATGTGATATTAGTGATTGCATAAAATTGAAGACAAAGAGAGTACTTCTATCCAACCTGAAAGGCAGAGAAAGCAGTCCGGAACCCATGGGTGGTATGGAGACTGTTGCTGAAAGCTAAGACAACATCTTTCATCCTAACCGCCATGAAAGCTTTGACCTAATTTTGCTTTTGAAATTTAGGAAATTGTTAAATTGTATTTGGAAAGTGGCAGTTTTATATTATTGTCTAGTTTATTTTGTCGGTTGGGTGATTTTTTCGTCACAATATGATGTATTACTCTTCTTCATTTGGGTTGTAATGCCTCAATAAAGCATTTACCCTCTTCCAAAAATACAAATATTGAGGACAAGATGTTGGACTATTCATGTTTCTTGGATAATAAATGCCTCATTCATTGTTTTCTAACACATCCCATATTGCATAACAAATTTGAAGATTATTGAACACGGAAACCAAATAATTATGGATAATTCACATTTAATCATGGATATAACCAAGTTATACAGGTTATTAATAGTCGGAATAGTGCAAGGACATGTGGAGTAATACCTAAGTCCTGGAAATGTCTCTATATGCACTAGCAAAAAAATAAGTTACATGGCAAAGAAACTATGGATGGAATAGTTCGAATGATATCAAATATTCTCTATATAAACAAAATATGGAAAATTTCAATCAATTATTCTTCCATTGTCCTTTGCTAGAGGTTTATAGGAAATAATTCGATATAAAATCCAAATTCCGAACACAATACGCAACAATTTGGACAACATCTTTTAGCACATTATTGGAATGAGCATCGGCAAAAAAGCAATTTTCAAACTGATAGACATATCAATTTCCACAATAATTTGAAATGTTTAGATTAAATGAAACATAAGAAGTTTTAGTAGCATCAGTACACAAGTTGGAGTTAGAAAAGAGCTTATTCTAAACAACGGTAAATAGTTGATACGAATGCAAGAATCGAATTATAGGGTGTATGAGGGTATGAAATTATCTTTAAGGAGTTCATAAACTATCCCCAAACCGACCTGAATTTTCCAATGACGAGAAGAAGTGGATTAGTAAGGTTAAGGTAGCAAACGTCTCATATAAGGATGTGTTAAGGTTTATGAAGAACTTAGGTACAAAGTAACAACATAGAAATAAAAATTCACAAGACAGAAGTATAAAACACAGCAGAAATTTTAAAACATCATTTAATAAAGCAAGTCAAATCACGTTGCTTATTACATTTCATAAATACCAAATAGTCATCATCATAAAACCAAATACACTGTATCACGGAAACCATAATATCAGAGTACATATGTAAAACCATCCCTCTCAATGACAACACAATAATCAGAAATAAGAAGCAAATCAATACAAGAGTCTGAAATGAGTCTGGGTCCAAGCTTAACTGAAAAATCATGAATCACTGATGAGGCCCTCTAAATTATGAACCTGGGGGAGAATAAAGAGAGAAGGATAAAACAAACTAGGTTAGACATACCCTAGTGAGTTCTAGTAATGTAACAACCCGAAGTTTTAACAAACAATAATTAATTAATGGGTTTATTGATAGAGGAATAAACTGATAAAATAAATATCAGTCCGAGAAATATTGAAAATTGGACAATGGGGTTTACACCATTAGATCCTTTATGAAAACCTGGTTTAGATAGACATTTGGCTTGTTGAAGTCGGGTTTAAAATGAATAAGTTACAATCGTTTAAAGATTAAACAAAAATTGAAAATAAATCCTTAAGGCTGGTCTACCCGTGGGTAAACCCAAAAACAAAGTGGGTCAACCCTAGTGTTGACACACATGAAAAATGTGTCAAAACATTATTCGGTAAACAACATTGTTTATTCATCCAGTAAACGGTCGTTCTTTTTGGCCCTGCTTCTAGGCTATTATTTTCATCTAAAGACCTAAAATCCTATGGCCTAAATTCTAAACATAAAATACAACGAACCTGGACAACTAGCTCTGTTATAAATAAACCCCAAAACTCAGCCTAATCTTCACTACTCCATTTCTCTACCTCTCTCAAATATAATTTTAATGGAGTATTGGGGGCTTCGTTCCACACATATTTGAGTGGGATATTCATCGATATATAGGATCTAACAAAGCTTACTGGATTTGCTCTTATTTTATGTGAGTATTACCGAGTCTATGATTATCAAATTTCTTCTAAGTTAATGTCAAAATCGATAAGATAGTTGTTATAGTGAATTCAGATCTAAATAAAAAAGGATTAAGACAGTAAAATAGATTGGATTTGAAAGTTTGATAATTACAGTGTTTATAAGTTTGTCTTTTACAAGTTATTATTTATTTATTTGCTGTCTATTATTCATTCATGTCGGTTGTTATTTGTTTACAAATAAATTCTTCCTTTTGATCCCCTTTTTGTCATTGTTTGTTTACAGTCTTATAATGCCTATATATTCATTTGTCTATCTCTGAGCCTAGATCTATTTCTCATGCGCTAAATCTAAGACAATAAGATCCTAGGAATTTACCATTTAAGTTGCCTAAAAATTGAAGTAATCTGAAAGAATGTTTAAAAGGGAATTTTTGGGCATATTGAGAATTTTGGACTGTAAATTGGAGTAAATTTTAAAGGAAGAATATACGAACTTGTGAATTAGAATAAACGATACTTAATTATACATAAAGTAAACAATAATTTGGAAAACATGTTAATTTGATAGTAATTTGGAAAACATGTTAATTTGACAGTAACTTAGAAAAAATTAGTTTGACAGTAATTTGAAAAACATGTTTTTTTTATTAAACTGGGTAAACTGCCTCGTTAAAAACCTGTACAACTACTCAGCATGAGTACAAGACAGGAAAAAAAAGTGTGGCGCTTTATTGATAATGCATCAATAAAATGTACATGAGTACAGAGACAAGTAAACATCATAACCTTACTTGCTTAAAATATAATCCAAAAGAAAATACAAATAAAAATCCATGGCCCAATAACACTTCGAGGCCCAGAAATAAAAATTATCACGTAAGCCGCAACTGGTACCTAACTCCACATACATCTCCAACAAAACATGAAACTGGATTAAAAAAGGAAAGTATCCAATTAACTAAACAAAACCCAAAAATCGAGATACCATGGCGGCGTACATAAATCACCCTGTATCCAAGCATTGAACACCCCAATTCTATATAATCTTTTCATGTCGAGTTAGATTCTTCATCTTTGATTTTAACATCAGGTATCTAAATTCCAATTCAGTAAGCTCCTACCTTTTGAATTTATCCATTTCTCCATTTCCATGCATTTCTTTCAGCCCAGATGTGGTAAACGATGGTGACAATACTGTTGAATGCTAAGTCTCTGGAGACGTCATTCGTTGTGTATTTGGCTTTCAGAAGTTCCATTTCATTAGTCAGGTTGAACGGACGAGCTAATGTTGGAGGATTATCTGTCTTTAGCTTGCATCTGGCCCACGAATATAAAGAATATGAACATTCGAAGAACATGTAATTTATTGTTTCATTACTTTCCTCACATAAAACACAAATAGCGTTTACATCATATCACAAGTTTATGAGATGGTACTTAGTGTATAGTATATTTATTATCGCTTTATACATGCATATAGACATTTTCGAGCTATTAATATAATTCCATGTGATAGAACACTAGTCTAGTTCAGGATTCTGTATCCTAGAACTATCCCATGCCAATTAAAATGAAAACCCATCTTTGTTGTTATTCCAACTCCAAAAGTCTGATTCAAAGTTTTAATTGATTTGAGCTTTGTTAGTTTTATCAGGGATCATTCTAGAAACAGTAATTGGTTGTTATTGAAATCACTGTTCTATATAAGACAATTTACTTTCATATTCTCCTCCCTCTCCCTACAAACACTCAAATTATCCCACCCCAATAGGTTCATCAGAATTTCATTATTTGTCCATGGGTCAAACCACAACATTATATCGTGACCATTAGCGATGCCTCTGTTAATACATTTCAGTTCCAACACTCTATTTCTTAGCATAAATTTCCATGTAGATGAGTTGTTATTATCTACTTGCATAACCCAGAAATTGTTCTCTCTACAGTATCTAATCTTCATCCAATTTTTCCACATGCTATCTCTATTCACAAAGTGCCAAATCAATTTTATCACCATAATAGATTTTAAATCATCAAACTTCCTTAACCCCACTGCTCTTTCATTTTTCGGGCTGCATAAAGTGTCCCACACATTCTTATGACTCTTTCCGCCCCAAATAAAATTAGCACAAATTTTTTTAATCTTACTAATAGTCATTACAGGTAGTTGATAAATAAGCAACCAATATATGACCATTGGAGTAATTACAGATTTCATCAATTCAATTCTCCTTGCCATCGGAAGAAGCCTACAGTCCCAACTATCCAGTTTTCTCCTAATTTTATCGAACAATCATCGTAATCGGAGAAGTGTAAATAACTGTTGGATTGAGGAACACTTAGATATTTAATAGGCAGGTTCCTTTCCTTCATATCCATCTAATCAATAAGGTCCCTTTTGTTATTCACAGATTTGCTAAAAAATATTTTCGATTTCAGAAAATTTACTTTTAAACCTACCAATTCTTTTATACTGTCTAAAATCTTGCATATTTCTTTAGCACACTTCATCTTTGCTTTAGAGAAAATCATCAAATCATCAACTTAAATCAAAATGAATAATATGAGGCTCATTTTTAAAAATTGGTGGGATCAAATCCATTACCCTCACCTTCCGCATTAAATTGAAAAATATTTCATAACAATGCAAAAAAGGTATGGGGATAGGGGGTCACCTTGTCTCAACCCTCTGTTGCTGTGAATAAAACCAATTAGGCTCCCCCGCATTGAAAATGTAGGCGTGTTGATAAAAGTTTTAATAACTTTGATAAGCCTAGAAGGGAAACCTATCATTTTCATTATATGACATATAAAACCCATGTTAACCATGTCATGTACTTTTTGTAAATCAATCTTGATACACATGATACCACTACCTTCTCTCTTGAAATGTCTAATTTGTTCATGTGCGAGTATAACATTTTCTGCTTTATATCTACCAGGGATGAAAGCAGATTGATTATCAGATATAAGATGTGTTATATATGGCTTAATTATATTGCAAACGACCTTAGAAATAATTTTATAAATAAGGTTGCAACATGAAATAGACCTATAATCAGCAATGTTCATTGTTTTCCAACTTTGGAGATAAGAGTGATGAAAGTGCGATTTATACCTTTGGCTAGATTCCACGATCTTAACACTTCTCAAATTAAATCAATGAGAGAAAATTTTATATCTTCCCAATGAAGCTTGAAAATTCATGCAGTGATACCATCTGGCCCTTGACTTTTATCGTCCGGAATAGAGAAAACAACCCGATGCGCTTCGTCTATAGATACATCAGACATTAGGTGTTCCTTCCTCTGTCATTTATCTTGTATTTACAATTTAATTATGGAAAACTGTTTGTTTGAGGGCTGTTAGAATAAAAGATGTTCGATAAAAAAACCTTAAAGCCACATTCTCAATCTTGTCAAAGTCCTGTAAAATTTGACGATTAGTAAGAATAATGTTACCCCAATTATTTACATGTCGCCTCAAAGACATTTTTGCATGAAAATATTTTGAGCATATATCACCATCATTGAGCCATGAAATCTTTGCTTTTTTCCTAGCATTTCTATAATCTATGTTGCATTGAAATTTCTAGTTTTTAAACGCATTTTCACATTTTCCAATCGTCAGTTTGATTCTCATCAGTTTCCTTCAAAGAAACATTATATCCCTTTTCCATTTTCCTAGTGCTGATTTTATATTCCCAGTTCCTATAGGTCTTCAAATTGAATTTGTAGCACCTCAAGAACAACTGAAATATGTACACCTTTGATCCTTGCTATTGCATCAAATCCATTTGTTCCTTAGCCCAATAGAAATAGTCCAAGTAACCATTAAGTTCATGCCAAGTGTTGATGTATTTAAAAGGAATATTCCTTTTCCTGCATACATTAAGACTAAACTTCACACATATAGGGATGTGATCGGTAACTGGATTCGCTTCACCAAAAATAGTCAATTCTGGGGATATGTCTAAAAATTCATCGTCGCATAACATTCATACCAATTTAGTTGCTAAGCCTTTTCTTCTCCATGTGTACTTAAATCCTTTGATAGGAATATCCATCAGCCCTTCCTCTGTAATACAACTAATAAATCTCGAGACCTGTCTAAGAGGAACAGGAGATCCTCCTTTATTCTCACTAGCAGATAAAATATCATTGAAATCCCCAATGATATACCATGGAATATCAGTAAACTTATCCGCATTAGCAATATCTACCCATAGTTTCTCCCTATCTATCTAGAAATTACTAGCATATATAAAAGTCATATGACATTTCAAACCCCCTACATTCATTGCGATAACATAAATATGTTGGTATGATTTACTGAATAACACAAAATATGGCCATACGTTAGAGTCCCAAGCTACAAGAATTCTCCCCCTACAGCTACAGTCATTATTATTAAATGATTTCCAATTTTTCTGAAATATAAGTTGAAATTTCTCCATCATAATGTCATCCAATTTATTTTCCAAAAGACCCAGAATTGAGGGCCTTAATTTATATAGAAATTTGATCACTTCAATCTGTTTGTTTGGAGTGTTCAAAACCCTAAAGTTCCAGGATATAACATTAGTTTTATCTTACTTTGGCTCCTTGTCAATACTTTAGGAGGAGCAGTGGGTTTTGTGGAGCTTTTCCTTTTATTATTTTCACTAATGCTGTCGATTTCCTTTGTGAAATTTTTACTAGCCTCAACATTGTTACTAACATCAATTCCTTTTGCAGGTGCATTTAGGTTCTTTTCATCATTGTTTAGAAATTCAACGTCTTCCTGTTCTATATCAGCCGAGTCATCTTCATTATTATCAGCTGGGTTATCCATATTTCCTTAATCGATTACAACAGTTGTGCCAGAAGCCATAACAACCTCACTCTAAGTGTTATCACCGTTAGTCAAATCGGCCTCTTCAGCAATTGTATCCAAAGAACTAAATTTATTGTGTGACAAATTAAAATTTGTAATATTGTGCAAATTAACATTTGTCTCTTGATGTAGCCCATCATCGTTCATTCTTTTGGTATTCTGTATTGTATAATTCTTGTACTGTCTAAGATAGAACTTCATTGTTATTTTCTAAGGATGCACTTTATGCATACTATTATTACCATTACCATCTGATTCTATATTTTCCATTGGATTATATTGTATGTCTTTATACTTCATGAGATTATTCTTAGATCTAACAATATGAGTTTCACAAGAGTCCCCAATTTCTCCTCCGTTGTTATCTATATTAATAATAATCTGATCTGGTACATGGTTTGTATCATTCTTCCCCACGGTTTTAGATGGATCGAATTGATTATTCATTTCTCCATGTTGTTTTGGACCCAAACTTCCTCCATTTTAATTTTACATTGGTTTGTGGAGTGGCCAAACACCTTGCAATTGCAACATCGTAGAGGTTTACACATATATTCTACCTTAACTTTCAGCTCTTCACCTATGTGTAATTCCACTTCCACCTCAAGAGGAAAATCAGATGACGCTTTCATCTCCACTATTTAGCAAATGCGAATATTGATTCATCAGCAGTAATCTTGTCCATTTTAATCGGTTTGCCCAATACACTAGCAGTAGCACTTAGTGCCTCCCTATCCCATAATTCTAACTCAAGATTTGTCAATTTGATCCACAGGAAAATCGTCGGTGGAAGATCTTTTTTAAATGTTAGACTTATGTTCCATTTATTGAGAATTATAATTCTATTATCAAACAGATACAGACCACCCTTTAAAATATTTTCACAATCAATATTATTTTCAAATCTTATGATAAAAAATGCATTCTCTCTTGATAGCAATTGAAAATTTCCTTATGGTTTCCATGTTCGCTCGATATTTTTTCTAGATGAACATGATATGGTCTAACCTCATAAACATAAAAAACAATAGAATTCTTCCATTTATCCACAGATCTAAATGCTGCCAGAAATACATACCTTTTTCTTCTCGTTTACAATTTTAGAGGCTATGTAATCTAATACTACAAATTTTTCCAATACCACCATTTGCAGCTTGGATATGAGATTTTGGCAATCCCTTCCCAATTCATTAAAATTTTACTTCTTATCCTTATCGAACATATTGGATCTATTGTTAACATGATGGATCAACGGGTTAATGGGTTTGGTTCAAGCATCAGCTCCCCTCAAACCAGAAACCCTAGATGCACGACCTGCCATAACAGGATTATGAGGTGCGTAATCCCTATCGCATCTTTGACCATCTTTTCTGATCCCATTCAACGGACCACCCACTTCGAAAACCCTACCATCGTCTCTCACAGCAGGAGAAAATTGCCTGAAATTTCTAGAGATGTACACTTTTTTGGGCTCCTCATCCTTCCTATGATCTAGAGGTTGATCAAAAACCATCCAATCTGGTGGTCGAATTTCCAGACATATTAGTTTGCCGGTAATTTGGAACACATGTTAGTTTGAAAATAATTTGGAAAACATGTTAGTTTGATAGTAATTTGGAAAACATGTTAGTTTGACAGTAATTTGGAAACATGTTTGTTTGACAATAATTTGGAAAATATGTTATTTGACAGTTATTTGGAAAACATGTTAATTGAAATGAATTGTACTTAATTTGACATTAAGTAACCTGTATTGGGAAAACATGTCAATTGGAATGAATTATACTTAGTTTGACATTAAGTAACCTATTTCGGGAAAACATGTTAATTGGAATGAATTGTACTTAATTTAACATTAAGTAACATGTATTTGAAAAATATGCTAATTGAAATTAATGGTACTTAATTTGATATGTACATAGAAAACATATAATCAGTGAATAATTGGATTTAATGGCATTAAGTGACATGGTGAGTTTTACATTATTTTCGTTAATTACAATCCAGAAATAAAAAGTTAGAGGCTAGAGGTTGTAGATTACTTTTGTTAATTACAATCCAGAAATAAAGGTTGTAGGTTGTAGATTATTTTTGTTAATTACAATCTAGAGATAAAGGTTGGTAGATTACTTTCGTTAATTACAATCCAGAAGTAAAATTGTAGGTTGTAGATTACTTTTGTTAATTACAATCTAGAGATAAAAGGTTGTAGATTACTGTCGTTAATTACAATTCAGAAATAAAAGTTGTAGGTTGTAAATTACTTTTGTTAATTACAATCTTGAGATAAAATGGTGGTAGATTACTTTCGTTAATTACAACCTAAGAAATATAACGAGATGTTTCACTAGGTTTATTAGTGAACTCAAAACTTATAAAGTTAAACTTGCACGATTAATAAGCAAAATCGGTCCATTCCTTTAAGATATAAGGGGCTTAGAGAAACCCTAGTTAACTTGGCGACCAAGTCTCGGGCGACTTATGTCATATGCATTTTTTATGGGAATTTGTATTAGTCGGCGCTCCTTGGTTATCACGGGGCCTCGCACTAGGTAGGGGCTAATGCACGCATGCAGGACTGGTTAGTATGTGGCCCAAAGGTGAGGTGGGTATAGGCGCGTTCCGATAGAGTCACGAGCGTGTATGGATCTGACAGTGGAAGATAAGACGCTGTAACGCCTATGATTAAGGTTATGTCTTTTTATTTGATGGGTTCGAGACTGATAACCCTGAATGCCATACCTGGCACAGGTTGTTCACATATGCAAATTTGATTGATGAGTAGCATTAGGAAATTCCTTCCTAAATTAATTATTTCTATCTAGATCTATAGAACTGCAAAACAGTCAATCCCTTTGAACTGATTATTGTTATTATTATTATCTTCACTGCCTTTTTGATAAGAATAGCCAGTCCTTATTATCAATTCATATAAGTTGTTGTTCGCCTATAGGTTTGTATAGACACTTGCTTTTTATGACACTAGAACCATTATTTATCTTTTTTCCTTAACTTAGTAGTCGAGCTGGTAATCATAGCAGCTCACCAGGCTTGGTGTCTGACCTGTTTACTTTCTTCCTTTTTCTTTCCTTTTCTTTAGGCTTACAGGGAGAAAGTGTATAGTTCAGTTTTCTTTGTTGATTTTGTCCTGATGGATTTCTACAAAAGACGGATTGCTTCCTTTTCTCTTTCCAAGGTTAGGTTATATATTTTTGACTACTAAGGGTTACTATTATTTCACTCTGATATTGTTTTGACTGATATTTTGAGACATGATACCTTGTAACTAATTGGTTAATTGATACAAAATGTTTTTGTATTTATAAATTGAAATTTCTTCTTCCACTATAAATTTAATATTTTATGTCTTGTGAAAATCTCGGACTCTGTGATGTTTTATATCTTTATACCTACAGAGTTCCATAATTTCTCAATGAAATCCTCATACGGTTGACATTAAGGAATGTGGATTGTTATATTTGGTATAGAGCCTAAGCTTACCAAGATAACTAAATTTTTGTTTTAAAAAAAAGTTTCTCAAAAGGAAAAAACATTTTCCGAAATTAAAAATTACTTTTGAAAATAAAATCTCCCCTATAGTCAGTTACTACCTTCCTTTGACTCTTTTATGAATCTTTATCTTTTTAATTCAAGTTACAAGGTGTTCTATCTAAGCTTTTCTTTATAAGTTGAAAATTTGATCAATGGACATCCCGTTTAGCTTAGTAGTTTGGAAAGGTCGAGATTAGAATGAAACTTACTGCTAGGTAGGTATTAAAAATGGTAAATCATGGATTGAAAAACCTTATTGGTTTAGTGATAAAAAGGATGGTTTGGAAGTTAAGAATAACCTAGATTGATTGGTTAAGAAAAATAGATGTATATCAGTAGTTTTTTGTTTGGAATTAACATAGAAAACTTCATTTCAAGAGTAGATGGATTGATGCGGAATAAGGGTTATACAGTATTGCGCACTATCCGCCAAATTAAAGATAATAAAAAATAAATATCTTGCAATTATGAATTTCTAAAAAGATTGTCTTATGCTATGGAAATATATTTTTACATATTTTTGATAACCAATCAACTAGGAGTAAGCAAAACTTCCGAAAAGGTAAATTAAGGATGGCAAGTGAAAGATAAACATAGGTATATTAATTTCGAAAGGATTATAATGAAAGGCGTTGATCAAAATGGTCAAGGAGAAGGCAATGGTTGGTGAAAGAAATATTTTTATCTATCTTAAGTTCTTTCTAGTTTTCCTATTCAGTTTAGGAATATTTTATTTCTTTTCCTTTGAAGTGTTGGCTGCGTGGGACCATAGCCTTGATAAGTTGAGTTATGTGGAGCATCTGTACTGTAGGCTTAACGTAGTGGACCTTTACAGATATAGTAAATCCCTGAGGGTGTGATGATAACATCATTGTCTATTTTTCACTTAGGCCCAGTAGTAGTTTCCGAACACCGTAAGGATCGACATGATTTATCAGTTTATGTGTGGTAAGTTGGGGTTAAAACAAAAAATCTTGATGTTTGGGGCATTTCTAAATATGAATTAGTTTTCATTATTAGGCCTCATATGACATATTAATTTACAATAGGGGTAAATTAGGAGCCTAAAATATGGCGTAGGCTTTAATATGACATATGGAGTTATAAGGAAAAGTCACCTAATATCTGTTAAATATTTCTAACGGCTATTTTGACTACAAGAATGAGATGGTTTAGCTATGTCATGCGATGGACTAATTTTTAGGACTTCTTGCGACCCGATGGATCAGTCATGTTGATATTCCTATTTTCCTTAATGCGTCTCTAGGCAGTATCGATTCAGTTCTCTTTGTGCTAAATATTCCGAATACAATAAGTGGTTGAAGATTATCTCTAGGACAGAGAGATTGATTTTAAAATATATATTTGTGATTACCCTAAACTTGTAGCATTTTGGGTAAAGCGCATGGTTTTAGGGTTATAATTGAGAATTGAGTTTCATAGTTGGATTGGAATTTTTTCTCCCTAAACACTATCTTTCGAAAAAAATCGTGTGACTCTTATGTTGGAGCCTTCAGTATGTATTTTAAGGAAGTAATTGGACTTCAGTTTTAGTACAAAATGTTTTCAGAAAGTCCAAGTAAAAGAATTTTTGAAATAGTTGTCATAACTTTTTGGCTTTTTGGAAGTTTAACGGTTCGTGTAACATTAATGAGAATATTTTGTAAACCAAACTTTAACCCGAGATTGTATCTTTAGATTGGATATAAATTCACCATCTTTTAAGACACATTATTAAGATTTGATGCTTACTAGGATTTTGTCCTTTGGACAAAAGGGATGGATTTTAGGAATTCTGACTAAACCTTAATATGACAATAGAATTAAGGCATGTAACAGGCTTGGTTAATGAATAAGTGAATAAAAAATATAAATATTTCAAATGGTTAATTGTATTCCACGACAAGGGTGGAACAAGGAAGTGTTTTATGGAAATTTGTGGAACCACTTTAAGTTGAAACCCCATGTGTATAAAGTTTTAAGAAGCACAATTTTGAAAGACTAATGTATTTTATATGAAATTTTTATTTTAGAAATTTCATAAAAGCAACAATACATGTATTTATTTTAAGAGAGAAATTTTTGCAATTGAAATTTTTCCTCATTAAGGTTTTTGCAAACAAGGTTCTGGAAAATTTTACATATATAAAATAGAGTCATAGGTAAGTCTTGATGGGGTTAGAAAATATTAGTGGAATGATCCAAGGAACACAAAATAAGTAAAATCGAGATTAGAATTCTAAGGATGAAAAGGAGGAAAAGTGTGACTTTACTTGTAAGATTAATGTAAGCTTTTGAATTGGTTTACTTGAGGGTTTCTCCCTTAAGTAACTAAGATGAAAGAGATTAAATAACTACACCGAGGGATTCAAGTTTCTTACCTGTATCCTTTTGGCAAGTATTTCCTTTGATATTCTATCAATAACTTCTTCCTTTGATCAGGGACTTCCTTTTAGTATATCCTTGGGAAGTGTAGATCTTTGGATTTGAGCTTATAGATGATAGGATATAGTTGAAACATGTGTTTGAAGCATGTTATGTTCGATGGTTACAAGTGGATGCAAGTGTTTGCTAGTGGATGCATAACACATACTAGGAACTAGATTAGGGATCGTCTGAACTAGGAGACTTACATATTGCATATGAATGTGTGCGCATTTTAATTTATTTTCATGATGGATAAAAAATGGTTGAATCATCATTTGGATGTTGCATTTTTGTGAATTGTTGTTGCATACGTATAGAATTTCATATGTATCATTAGAATTCTTTTGCATACATTTTGGATACATGGCATAGAAATGAATTGCATTAAGGAGGCCAACTGAATCAGTAGACTGCCTAATTTTCGCATTAGATTAGGAACATACACATAACACCTTTGCATATGTTCATGCAAAGCATCAGATATTATAAGGACAATGGATGGAAGTGGATGATGATTGAGTAGATGGGTGTTGACATTCATAACATTCATCTAGTCTTGGAGATTTTGGGGAACGAAATCCTTTAAGAAAGGGAGAATGTAGCAACCTGAATTTTTAAAAAATAATAATTAATTAACGGGTTAATTAGTTGGAGAATAAAATTATAAAATAAATACTAATTAGAAAAATATTGAGAATTGGACAATGTGGGTTGCACCATTAGATCCCTTATGAAATTCAGGTTTAGATAGACATTTGGTATGCTGAAAAAGGGTTTAAATGAAGAAGTCTCAACCTTTAAAGATTAAACCAAATTTGAAAATAAATCCTTAAGGAGGGTCTACCCCCGGGTCAACCATGACCCAAATGGGTCGACCCTAGTGTTAATACACTTGAGTAATGTGTTGATGCATCATTCTGTAAACAACGTTGTTTATTTTTCCAAAAAATGGTCATTCTTTTTGGCCTTGCTTTTGGGTTTTTCTTTTCATCTAATGGCCTAAAATCTAAACCTAAAATCCTATAGGCTAAATTCTGAATATAAAATACAAAGAACCTGGACACAAAATCCAATGAACCTGGACACCTGACTCTATTATTAATAAACCCCAAAAATCAACCTAATCTTCAATACTCCATTTCTCTACCCCTCCCAAATAACATTTTTCTCAAATAAATGTTAGTGGATCATTGGGTCTTGGTTCTACACATATTTTTGGGGGATATTCATAAATAGAGAGGATTTACCAAAGCTTGTTGGATTTGCTCTAATTTTATGTTATTATCAGATTTCTTCTAAGTTAATGTTAAAATCGATAAAATAGTTGTTATAGTGATTTCAGAACTAAATGAAAAGGATTAAGAAAGTAAAATAGATTGGATCTGAAAGTTTGATAATTATAGTGTTTATAAGTTTGTCTTTTACAAGTTATTGTTCATTTTATTTGTTGTCTATTATTCATTCCTTTTCAGTTGTAATTTTTTAAAAGATAATTCTTCTTCTTTATCCCCTTCTTTGTCATTGTTTATTTATAGTCTCATAATGCCTATATATTCATTTATTTATCTTTGAGCCTAGATATATTTCTAATTTTTCTTTTGTTTTTGCGCTGCGGCTAGACCAATGAGAGCCTAGGCCTTTATCGTTTAATTTTCGTAAAAACCGGAATAATCTGAAAGAGTGTTAGAAAGGGAATTTTTGGGCATATTGAGAATTATGGACTATAAACTGGAGTAAATTCTAACAGAAGAGTATACAAACTTGTGAATTGGAGTAAACTATAACTAACTATACATTAAGTAAATAGTAATTTGGAAAACATGTTAATTTGATAGTAATTTGGAAAACATGTTAATATGACAGTAATTTGGAAATCGTGTTAATTTTACAGTAATTTGGAAAACATGTTGTAACAGCCTGCATTTTACATACCAGAAAATCATAAAATATTTTTATTTTATTTCCTAAGAGTTGGATTATTCTCATATTTTAATATGTTGCTTATGGGGATGTGAGACATGTCCATAATTTTTCCAATTTTGTTTGTGACCATTTTTCCCCTGTCAATCTCGTATAGGGTATAACTTTTGGCTTAGGTCGAATCAGATGTTGAGACCTATGCCACTGGACAGGAAATGATGTTTCCCTTTTCGTAGAGTGGTCACATTAAAGATTTGACTCAGTGATTTGGGAGGAATGGTCGTTTTAAGGTTTAACAGTTGGTTGTTCATGTTTTGCAAGCCATAATGGGCTGATTTGGGGAGGCCCATTAGTGGGCTGGCAGAAGCTATAAATAGGAGGTAGGAGGCATGGAGAATAGTTTGCTTTATCCATTCTCTCATTTTGAAGAGCTAGAGTTCCTCTATTCTCCTACACCTTTCCACCATTAAAATTCGAGATCTACATTATAGATTCGAAGATCGATATCGTTGGAAGCTAGATCAACATCATTCCAAGGGGGAGATCATCGAATTGAAGAGTTTGGATCAAATTCTTCGCTGTCTGGAATCTAGTTTCATTTCTTTCAGCTTGTTTTGGTGATTTGGTGAGTGATATGCATCTCTCACACGGATTTAATCAAGTACACGAATGTTTGATCTTTTTTTCATTAAATTCAAGTCGTGTAACACACTGAATTTTCTGTGTCTATTAAAATAACGAATTAAAGAATACTTAATTTTAAAGTGAGAATTAAGGGAAACAGGTTACGCCATTGCGTTCATCTCAAAATTCTTCTTGGAATAGATCCAAGTTTTCGTAAATCGGACTTCGTATGAGGAAGTTATGGCCCTCAGAAGTTTCAGAAATTTATATAAATTAAAAATAGTTCAGTTAAAAATTCAAAACTCAAGGAAGCGGGCTGGGCGGGATTTATTTTGCCCCAGGCCAGGTCGACCAGAGGTCAACCTCCCCTATACAGATCGACCAGGGGGTCGACCTACCCCCTCGCCCAGATCCAAAACTGAGACGATTCTGACTTGTTGCTGAGTCATTTATGACCTATTGCTGAGTCACTAGGGCATAAGTGGCAATTCTGGATAACTCTATCTAGTCTGGACAGTTGTGATTGCTCCTAGAATAATCTAACGGCTCACATAAGATTAAACTTCTATAAAAGCAACCCTAATTCTCAAACCCTAAATCACACAAATTCATTCCAAGGAGCCACCATGTTGTCCATGATCGTTCTAGACTAGTCACCAATTTTTCTTTAATTAGAAAACAAGTTAAAGCTACGAATCAAAACTAACTTAGAGAATTGATAATCTTCTTCAAGGGATTGCTTTTCCAATTCAGAAAACAGATCCCAGAAAACAAGACTTTCTTTTGTTTGTAAGTCCTGTTATTATTTAGATGTAAACGATTAAAAGTTATGATTTGTAATAAAACGAAAACTAGCGTTATTCCTAGTTGTAAGATAACGATGATGCTGATTCATGCCTAATCTTGTAATGATTCTATCGTATATGCTTATGAGACTATTGTGGTTATTATGTTGGTGTTAAACCAATCATGTATTATGTAAAGTTTGGTGACTTATTCATGTTATGTTACATGCAAGTTGTTAGGCTGTATGGTTGTTATGTTGATGTAAACCAATCATGTAAAATTGGTGACTTATTCATGCTATGTTACATGCAAGTTGTTAGGCCAAGACATGTATTATCTTTAGATCTACATTTCGATCTATGAAAATTGGATCCAAGATAAATATTCATATTTAAACGCCTAGTTGAACTTGTGTAATTCCATATGTTTAAGATCCATGTTTATTGGATCCAAATTAAAAGTTCATATTTACATGCCTAGTTGAACTTGTGTAATTCAATATGCTTAAGGTTTATGTTTATTGGACCCAAATAAAAGTTTTCATTTACATGCCTAGTTGGATTTTGATAATTTCATATGCTTAAAGACTTATGTTAGCCGGATCCAAAAATGCAAATTCATTGTTTTATGCCACATTATATGACACATGTTTAGTTAGATCCTTATTATTTTATGTTGTGTGAATGGTACATGCTCCCTTCTTTCCCCTTATGTATGTAAGTTAGGCTAAGTTATGAGCCTAACATTTTATGTGAATTTTGCGAACATATGACAGGGATAACGTTGGGAAAACCTTAAAAATTATTATTATTGGCATAATTTGGTCCATAAATAAATGAATGGCTAGTGGCATAAAAATGGTATAATTTATATACCAAAAATTTTGAATTTGATTTAGAAGGTAATTGTGGCATGACTTGAATGGCAATAATTATGGATAATTTACATATAAATTTGATAGATAAATATGTAAATTAAGAAAAAGATGAATATGCCTAACCCGAGGTTAGATTGAGTTACGGTGTAAGACTGCCCAGAACCGCCCGACACATCCAGCAACCGTAACAATATATACCTAATGTGAGAGGTTAGTGCATCAAGCCCAAAAGAACCCGAGGTTAGATTGAGTTGCAGTGTAAGACTGCCCGGAAAAGACCGGCACATCCAGCAACCGCAATAATACATATCTAATGTGAGTGGTTGGTGATTTAATGAATGAATTAAAGCTAAGACAGGAACAGTAGGGTTAAGTTAATTAAGGCAACACTTAACCAATACAACATGTTAACTAAAATGATGGGTGGGGTTAGGTTAATTTGAGAACACTTAACCATTTTAACATGTTGATTAGGAAACCCCAGTAATGGGGACCCATTTCAGCAGTAACCCACATAGATGTATCACGGTACCGTGAACTAGGCAGGGTGGGGCACGATTACTGAGCTGATTATAAGCGGTCAAAACAACTGCGGGTGGTGCGTCAGTGTAGGTTCCAACGGAGTGTGGTCGTGCACGTACTCCGGAGTGGAAAAAGAAAGCACTGGGCATCAGTAGTTATACTCTGTGCACCTTGAATTGTGTTAGGTTGCCACCATAGGACTTGATACACCCCATGGTGGGACCAGCACATGTATCTACAATCATGTAGGGCCAAATGACACAAGTGGTAAATGTATACGAGTAGGAGCCAATCGATAAAAAGGGGATCATTTTTCTTGAACACATGGTGCTGGTTGAAACACTTGTAAGGGGGTGCAGAGAAGTAAAATGAGTGTGATAGCATATTTAACCTTATTATCTTATTTCTAGGGTATTGAACTAGATTCAGTTTATTCCTTTCATAACCCTTTTCTTGTTTACATGCTAAATAGTCACTGGACTTACCAGACTCATGTCTGACCCATTTTCTTTTGTCTTCTTTTCTTCTGTTTCCCCCCTCCCCCAGGTCCGCAGGAAGGGAATACTTCAGCTTAGATCGGATCATTTCTAGCTTGAATAGAGTAGATGTATTGCTTGGAGTCTTTTTCCCTGGGCTATGGCTTTGGATGCTCTCTTACTGGGGATTTATGTTGCCTTACTGTTGTTTTAATGCTTCTTTATGTTTTAATTCAAGACAAGGATTTTGCTATAATAATTTGAAAGTTAGTTTAAGACCGTTGTTGTAATGTTTTAACTGAATCACGTACTTATGAAATAAATTTAGTTTTTCCGCTGTTTATATGTTTATCTTGTAAATTGTCTGTATCTTTTACCTATAATGCTCTACTGAAGTTAAGGCATTCCCTTTGTGAGTGACCTTAACGGAGGTAGGGTGTTTCACTTGGTATCAGAGCCGATGGTTTCCAGATCAGATAAAAATTTTGGAAACTAATTTTCAAAAAAAAAGTTTAAAGAAGCATTTTCAAGAAAAAGTGTTGTTTAAGAAAGGCATAATTTCCCCCAAAGCGATATGCACTATCTTCCTATCCTTTGTTTTGAATCTTTTCTTTTTCGTTTTAGCATGTCTGGGGATCTTAACCCTCCATAGGGTGTACCGGTACCTGACTGGTTCATAAGGTACCTACAGGCTAGGGCTAATGATGCAGGCCCAATAGACGTTACTCCTCCCCCAGTCACAGCTGTTCCTCCTCCTCCTCGTGCAAATGCTTTCTCCAAGATATGTGGGGATTTTCGAGCCATGGGTGGAAAGAACTTTAATGGGACTGAGTCATTTGTAGAAGCAAAGAACTGGCTCAATGGAATCGAGGACTTGTTTGTTATCTTCAAAGTGGATGATAGGCAGAAGATACAGTTGGCCGTGCGGTTGCTAAAAGACGAAGCCTCTTATTGGTGGGAAGTTACTAATGCTGATAAGCTATTTGAAACTTGGGAGGATTTCAGAATGAGGTTTGAAATGAAATTCCTCTAAAGTTGAACGTAGCCTACAGATGGAGAAATTCTTAGCTCTCAAACAGGAAAGTATGTCGGTCAAGGAATACGTCATCCAATTCAACCAGCTAGCTAGATTCGGACTGGAGTTAGTGAACACTCCCCATAAGAAGGCTCTCCGTTTTGTTAAAAGGTTGAATGAGCCACTGCATAGCCTAGCTATGTCCCATATACCTATGGGTACAACTTATGAGAGACTGGTGGACATGGCACTGCTACAAGAGGAAGACAAGGATGGCAAGAAAGAGGCAAAGGTGTAAGTACCTCAAAATAAGAAAGTGGAGGGATCCCAAAATAAGAAGACAGACTCAAAGAAGGGCAGGAAGAACAAAAAAACCCATGAAAAGAGGACGTGTAATTTTTGTGGCATTCCTGGACATCTGATCAAGGACTGCAGAAAGAAAAAGAGGAAGATGGGTGGTTGTTTTCACTGCGGTGAGACGGGACACATGGATAAGGACTACCCAAGAAAGCAAGGGAAAGGGCAGAGGACTGGATCTACTTCTAGAAGGCAGGTTCACGCTCTTATGGCACCTCCGCAAGAACGAGGTAGAATATTTATATTGGGAGTTTAGTTTATCTTTTTGATCATATTGTTCGTGCACTCTTTGATTTGGGCGCATCGCACTCTTTTATATCCACTGCTTTAGTTGAATCTCTGCACCTAGACACCAGTATAGTAGAGGATCCCTTGGTTGTTTCAAATTCAATAAGGGGCTCGGCCAAATTGTTTATGATTTGTCTGGATTTGGAAATTTCTATACTAAGCGTTGGGTTTAGATGTAATGCCTATGTTTTGGGCTCACGGGCTATGGGTTGATTCTAGGCATGGATTGGTTATCTAGTAATGGTGCCATCCTTAATTGTGAAAAGAGAGTGGTTAGACTTATGAATTGCCTCGGTAACACTCTCGAAATCTCTTGTAATCCCATACACTCTGTTATGCTTAGCTTCCTAGAATCTCTTGATGTGTTTGTTGAAAACTTTCAGTCTGTTAGAGTAGTCCGTGAATACTCAGATGTATTCGAAGAGGTGAAGGGCTTACCTCCGAAGTGGGAGATAGACTTCCGCATATACCTTGTTGATAATGCAAAACCCGTAGCTTTACCCATTAAACACATGGCTCCAAGGGAGAGAAAAGAGGTCAGCAAGCAAGTCAAAGAGCTGCTTAAAAAAGGGTTCATAAGGTGGAGTATTTCTGAATGGGTTGCTCCAGTAGTATTCGAAACCAAAGTGGATGGTTCACTTCGCCTATGCGTTGATTATAGGGAGCTAAACAAGCTGACCAAGAAGAATAGACACCCACTTCCAAGAATAGACGACTTGTTTAATCAGCTTATAGGTGCGTCAGTTTTCTCCCAACAAGATCTGGCTACCAGGTTTCATCATCTAAGAGTGGAAGAAGACAACATTGATAAGACCGCGTTCAGAACCCCGGATGGTTTCTTCGAATAGCTTGTCATGCCTTTCGGCTTGACAAATGCACCCGCTTACTTCCTTGACTGGATGAGCAGGGTGTTCAGGGAGTTCCTTAATAAGTATGTAGTGGTCTTCGTAGACGACATTTTGATTTTCTCGAAGAATGAACAAGAGCATGCTTTGCATTTAAGGGAAATCATGGATACTCTTCGTGCACATCAGCTAAAAGCCAAATTCTCCAAATGCCATTTCTGGAGAGAAGTGGGGTTTCTTGGACATGTGGTGCACAAAGAGGGGATAGCTGTGGACCCTGCAAAAGTAGTTGCGATGCAAGATTGGAATGTTCCACGGAATGCAACCGAAGTCCGAAGCTTTCTCGGGCTAGTGGGTTTTTACCGAAAGTTCATTAATGACTTTGCGAAAATCTCAGCCCCACTCACAAGATTGACAAAGAGGATCCTAACTTTCTCTTGGGATTTGGATTGTGATATTGCTTTCCAACGTTTGAAAAGGGCTCTAACAACAACCCCAGTTCTGACATTGCCTGATGAGAGCAAAATGTTTACCGTATACACAGACACATGCGGTACAGGATTAGGCACTGTCTTGATGCAAGAAGGCAAGGTAGTTTGTTATGGGGGAAGACAATTGAAGGTACATGAGAAGAACTACCCAACTCATGATTTGGAGCTAGCTGCCATTGTTTTCGCTCTTAAGTCATGGCGTCATTATCTACTAGGAGAAAGGTTTGAATTGTTTACTAACCATAAATCGTTAAAGTACCTTTTCTCACAAAATGATCTTACCTTAAGACAACAAAGGTGGATGGAATTTCTGGCCTCATATGATTTTGAGATTTCCTATATCCCTGGCAAGGGCAATGTAGTAGCAGACGCCTTGAGTAGAAAGAAGCTGACCTTAAGTCCCCTCTTTGTAGAAAGGCAAAGCTTGGAGTACATAGCAAACTTTACCTTTAGACCCTCCTCTGAAATTATACCTGGTCTGTTAGCATCGCAAGAGGTGCGGCCTACTCTTTTGGACTCAATAGGAACCGCGCAACGTGAAGACCCTCAGCTAGTTGATATGATGGATAAGCTAATTAGGGGTGAGACTTCTAGTCACCTCAATAGATACTCCGTCAATGATAAGGGTTGGTTGAGACGGGATAGAAGACTATGCGTCCCACAAGCAAGGGATTTGCTGAAGATGGTTCTCGAAGAAGTACACCATTCTAAGCTAACCATACACCCAGGCGGAGACAAGATGTATAAAGACATAAAAAGGGTTTTCTTTTGGAATGGCATGAAGAGGGATGTAGCTGAGTTCGTCGCTAAGTTCTTGATATGCCAGCAAGTCAAAGCGGAGTAGAGGAAGCCTGGTGGTCTACTCCATCCTCTAGAGGTCCCACAGTGGAAAATGGGATAGATTTCGATGGACTTTGTGGATGGGTTTGCTAGGTCAAGAAGGGGCAATACCAGTATTTGGGTAATAGTGGACAGGCTCACTAAAAGCGCTCACTTTATACCTGTTAAGAGTAGAAGGACTGCCTCGTCCCTAGCGTCCATTTATCTTAAAGAGATAGTTCGACTCCATGGGATACCCTCCAGCATAGTGAGTGATTGAGATCCTATCTTTACGAGCGAGTTTTGGAAGAGTTTATAGGAGTCTGTAGGCACATAATTATGCTTAAGCACGACCTATCACCCCCAAAACGATGGTCAGATGGAAAGGGTGAACAGAGTATTGGAAGACCTCTTGAGATCGTGCATTCTCGACTCTGAAGGAACGTGGGAAGATCATCTTCCTTTGGTGAAATTCGCTTACAACAATAGCTACCAAGCCACCATAGGCATGACACCCTTTGAAGCTTTATATGGAAGACCGTGCTGATCACCAACTTGTTGGTGGGAGTTTACAAACAAGCACGTACTTGGGCCAGACATGATTAGAGAAACCTCCGAAAAGGTGGACTTGATAAGAAGATGGATGAAAGCTGCACAAGATAGATAGAATTCCTACACAGACAAAAGAAGGAACCACCTTGGGTTTGAGGTTGGAGATAGGGTATTCCTTAAAGTATCTCCTTTGAGGAATGTCATTCGCTTTGTGTCCGTAGGAAACCTAGCACCAAGATTTGTAGGACCATTTCCTATCATTGAAAGGATTAGGACGATGGCTTACAGAGTAGAGCTACCCGAAAGACTGGCTAGAGTTCATAATGTTTTTCATGTTTCTCAACTACGAAAGTGCTTACATGAGTCCGCGGAAGTTGTGGAGCCAAGTATACTAGAGGAAGTAGAAGTGGAACGAGAAGTGACTGCGAGAAGAGTTCCAACTCGTATCTTGGGTACGGAAGTCAAAAAGCTATGCAACCGAGAAGTTAAGCTTGTTAAAGTTCAATGGAGTGACACTGAGGAAGACGCGACTTGGGAAACTAAGAGAAAAATACGCGCAGCCTAACCTTTTTTTTTTAGGGTACCTCTTTATTCTCTTTTTCCATAAGTTTATTCATGCTTATATCTATCTTTTAAGTATATCTCTTCGGCCCTACTCTTTATCCTTAGGTAAACTAATGGATGTAAACATGTATTTGAAACATGTGATGATTGATGGTTGCGAGTGGTTGTAAGTGGTTGCTCGTGGATGCATATGCACACACATTAGGTACTAGATCGGCTCAGTCACTTTCATATTGCATATGCGTATATATATATTTGTATATGGATTGGAATTTGATATGTTATTATATGGACGTTGCATTTGTTTGAATGATTGAGCACACATGTAGAAAGTATGATTAGGAATAATTGCATGCGTAATGGACTCATGGCACTGACATAATTCGCATTAAGGAGGTCAACTGAATCAGTAGACAACCTGATTTTGCATTAGATAATTACATTTACACACACTACGCATATGATCATGGAAGCATTAGAAGTCTTTTAAGGACAATGGACACCTGTGTTTGATGGTTGAGTAGATGGACGATTGGATGGTAGGATATACATTCTTCTTGACTTGAAGATTTCGGGGATGAAATCCTTTAATGAGGGGAGAATGTAAGACCCTGATTTTTCTATGTCTATTAAAAGAACGAATTAAAGAGTACTTAATTTTAAAGTGAGAATTAAGGGAAATGAGTAACGCCATTGCGTTCGTCTCTAAATTCTACTTGGAATAGAGTCCAAATTTTCGTAAATCGGAATTCGTATCAGGAAGTTATGGCCCTCAGAAGTTTCAGAAATTTATATAAAATAAAAACAGTTCAGTTATAAATTCAAAATTCAAACGAAAAGCAAGGAATTGGGCTGGGTGGGATTTCTCTCGCCCCAGGCTAGGTCGACCTCCCCTATAAAGGTCGACGAGGGGGTCGACGTAGGGGTCGACGTGGGAGTCGACCTACCCCCTCGCCCAGATCCAAAACTGAGACGATTCTGACTTGTTGCTGAGTCCTTTCTGACCTATTGTTGATTCACTAGGGCATAGGTGGCAATTCTGGATAACTCTATCTAGTCTGGACGGTTGTGATTGCTACTAGAATGATCTAACAGCTCACACAAGATTAAACTTCTATAAAGCAACCCTAATCCTCAAACCCTAAATCACACCAATTCATTACAAGGAGCTTCCATGTTGTCCATGATCGTTCTAGCCTAGCCACCATTTCTTCTTCAATTAGAAATCAAGTTAAAAGCTATGAATCAAAACTAACTTAGAGAATTGATAGTCTTCTTCAAGGGATTTCTTTTCAAATTCAGAAAATAGATCCCAGAAAACAAGATTTTCTTTTGTTTGTAGGTCCTGTTATTATTTAGATGTGAACGATTAAAAGTTATGATTTGTAATAAAATGAAAAATAGTGTTATTCCTAGTTGTACGATAATGATGATGCTGATTCATGCCCATTCTTGTAACGATTCTATCATATATGCTTATGAGACTATTCTGGTTATTATGTTGGTGTAAAACCAATCATGTATTATGTAAAGTTTGGTGACTTATTCATGTTATGTTACATGCAAGTTGTTAGGCTATGTGGTTATAATGTTGATGTAAACGAATCATGTAAAATTGGTGACTTATTCATGTTATGTTACATGCAATTTGTTAGGCCAAGACATGTATTATGTTTAATCTACATTTAGATCTATGAAAATTGGATCCAAGATAAAAGTTCATATTTACATGCCTAGTAGAACTTGTGTAATTCCATTTGTTTAAGATTCATGTTTATTGGATCCAAATTAAAAGTTCATATTTACATGCCTAGTTGAACTTGTGTAATTCTATATGCTTAAGGTTTATGTTGGACCCAAAATAAAATTTTACATTTACATGCATAGTTGGATTTGGATAATTTCATATGCTCAAAGACTCATGTTAGTTGGATCCAAAAATGCAAGCTCATTATTTTATGCACATTATATGACACATGTTTAGTTAGATCCTTATTATTTTATGTTGTGTGAATGGTACATGCTCCCTTCTTTCCCCCTTTGTATATAAGTTAGGCTAAGTTACAAGCCTAACATTTTATGTGAATTTTGCGAATGTATGACAGGGGTAACGTTGGGAAAAACCTTAAAGTTATTATTATTGGCATAACTTGGTCCATAAATAAATGAATGGTTAGTGGCATAAAAATGGTATAATTTATATACCAAAATTTTTGAATATGATTTAGAGGGTAATTGGGGCATGACTTGAATGGCAATAATTGTGGATAATTTACATATAAATTTGAATGATAGATATGTAAATTAAGAAAAAGACGAATATGCCTAACCCGAGGTTAGATCGAGTTACGGTGTAAGACTGCCTGGAACCACACGGCACATCCATCAACCGTAACAATATATATCTAATGTGAGAGGTTAGTGCATCAAGCCCAAAAGAACCCGAGGTTAGATTGAGTTGTGGTGTAAGACTTTCCGGAACCGACCGGCACATCCAGCAACCGCAACAATACATATCTAATGTGAGTGGTTGGTTCTTTAATGAATGAATTAAAGTTAAGACAGGAATGGTAGGGTTAAGTTAATTAAGGCAACACTTAACCAATACAACATGTTAACTAAACTGATGGGTGGGGTTAGGTTAATTTCAGAACACTTAACCATTTTAACATGTTGATTAGGAAACCCAAGTAACGGGGACCCATTTCAGCAGTAACCCACATAGATGCATCATGGTACCCTGAACTAGGCAGGGTGGGGCACGATTACTGGGCTGATTATAAGCAGTCAAAACAATGGCGTGTGGTGCGTCAGTGTAGGTTCCAATGGAGTGCGGTCGTACACGTACTCCGGAGTGGAAAAAGCAGGCACTGGGCATCAGTAGTTGTACTCTGTGCACCTTAAATTGTGTCGGATTGCTACCATAGGACTTGATACACCCCATGGTGGGACCAGCACAGGTATCTACAATCATGCGGGGCCGAATGACATAAGTGGTAAACGTATACGAATAGGAGTCAATCGATTAAAAGTGGATCATTTATCTAGAACACATGGTGCTGGTTAAAACACTTGTAAGGGGCGTAGAGAAGTAAAATGAGTGCGATAGCATATTCAGCCTTATTTTCTTATTTCTAGGGTGTTGACCTAAATTCAGTTTATTCCTGTCATAACCTTTTTCTTCTTTGCATGCTAAATAGTCACTGGACTCACCAAACTCATTTCTGACCCATTTTTTTCGTCTTCTTTTCTTCCGTCCTCCCCCCCCCCCCAGGTCCGCAGGGAGGGAATACTTCAGCTTAGGTCGGATCATTTCCAGCTTGAAGAGAGTAGATGTATTGCTTGGAGTCTTTTTCCCTGGGCTATGGCTTTGGATACTCTCTTATTGGGGATTTGTACTGCCATACTATTGTTTTAATGCTTCTTTATGTTTTAATTCAAGACAGAGATTTTGTTGTAATAACTTGAAAGTTGGTTTGAGACAGTTGTTGTAAAGTTTTAACTGAATCACGTACTTATGAAATAAATTTAGTTTTTCCGCTATTTATATGTCTGTCTTGTAAATTATTTGTATCTTTTACCTATAATGCTCTACCGAAGTTAAGGCATTTCCTTTGTGAGTGACCTTAACGGAGGTGGGGTGTTTCAAGTCGTTTTCCTAAGATCTACATCACGACAAATCTACTTTCTTATGAAACACCATAGGATCTAATTAAACTTAAAATCGGTAAATTTTATGCTATTTCATATCTTTATGCAAGTTAGATCCATAATTTAGTTCATTTATCAAGATTTTGGTGGAATTTGCATAATTTGGTGAAAATCGTCATATTCATATTATCAACGATTTCCTAACATGCATATGGTTGTGTTGGATGAATTGGATGAGTCAGTTTCGTCGATTTTGTCGTTTGGCGAAGTTTTGGTTGAATTCAAGGGTGAATTGTGTCTGCCTAGGTTTTGGGTTGGTCAGAAGTGGGTCGGTCGGCTGAAATCCTTGTCTTGAGGAACAAGCCAGAAGTGGGTCGGTCGGTCGGAAGTGGGTCGATCGGCCGAAATCCATGTCTTGGAGAACAAGCCAGAAGTGGGTCGGTCGGCTCATGGAGATCTGGTGGAGGATGAGCGGGGTCGGTCAGGGTGATCAGGTCAGTTGGTGCTTTTATATTTGGGTTAGTCGTGTTTTACGAGCGGTCGGGTCGGTCGGCCTGGATGCTGAAGGATGGGTCGGTCGGTCTGGGAGGTTTGGGTTGGTCGACTCCAAAAAGATGGATCGGTCGCACAGGGTTATTTTTGAAAAATTATATTTTTCGGATACGACCCCGATTTAAATAAAAAGGTCTAAAAAAATTCCGGGGCAACTCCCAGAACCCTAGCTGCAGCGCAGTGATGTAATTTGGCTCAGTGATGTTGTGACTTCAAAGTAAGTTCAAGTGGGAATATTCGAAGTGTTGAATGTGTTCGTTGATCGGTGCAGAACAACGAATGAAGTGGCAACTCAAAGGTCGTGAGTTGGTGGATAATGGTTGCTTGAGAAGGTTGCTTGAGCTATGAAAAGTCATCGGGTTGGATGATTAGAGATGTGAAGGCCGAGAGATTATCATTATCATAAGTTCTAGCAGGCTCAAAGCAAGGGTACATTAGGGGCACCTAAAAGACCAGAAGGTTGATGGTCGAGTACCTTGGGTATTGTTGAAAGGCCAAGTTGTCAAGGTTGGACAAACATACGTATCATTGAAAGGTGTATAAAGTTTATGCTAGAACTGGGGTTACCATTAGCCTTTGACATATGGCAAGGTTGGTCGTCATACGATTAACGATAGTTTCGAAGCAGGATTGGCGGTGATAGCACGAGTATGTCATGGTTGACTGGTTGTTTGGTTTGTACCGTCTCACGTAGAATATTCAACGTCAAAGGAGATGTTCCTTGGGTGCTTGTCTAATATTGGTTTAGGCCTCTGGGGCTTGTGCTTGGGGATGTCGAATTCGATTAGGATGGTTTATGTGAGATATATAATATGGATGTTATAAGTGTTGTCATTGATTGTTCTACTACCATGAATGGATTGTTATTCCTTTGGTCGAATGGATTGTACAGGCTATCACTGTCCGATGTGGGGAAGACTAAGTTGACTTCTTCTCTGGTGTTGTGGGTAGATTAATATGTTTATCTATCCATTCTCATACTTTATTGTTGATTCTTTTTAGCTATTTTATCGTTCACTAACATTGTTGTCTGACTCATGGTTTTAGCCGTGCACATATATATGTGGTCTTGTTTATGGCTATTTTTCTCTTGGCCATGCATGCTCCATGCTTAGCTTGTTGCATATATTTTTGATGCCATGGCCATTTCAGGTGCACTGTTTCCCTTATACATTTGCATCATGGTCATTGTTCATTGCCTTGACTTGTTAACTCGAGTTAACCTCACTTGTCTATGTGCTTCCATATGCACCTAGTCTTGTACTTGTGACCAATTCGATTTGCATGTATTTGTTTGTGTTCACCGTTATTTCTTGGAAATTGCATTCCACTATACAATTTTATCTTCATTGTCTTGTACACTTTGGCATGCTGTACTCATGCTTGTCTTCCAACTATCTACCTTGTCCATTCTGAGATGTTCCTGAATGTTGCTTGCAATCTAAACCTTCCCTTATGCTAGACTATCTTGTGCACTTGTGTATACTGTGTATGTGTGCGTATAAATTTTTGCACACACATATGCTTGTTACCATGTCACTTATAGCTTCTTTGTCCATGTTTGTGTATTTAATTATGCATTCCATATACTTGTCTACTGCTATATGAACCTTAAATCTTACTTACTATTGTTTGGCTCGAACCTTGACCACGTCTTGACAGATCTTGCTACATTTCCATATTCATGTGCATTTTGTTACTTTGTCATACACCTTACTTGTATTACTTTGAACACTTTCATGTTAGCATTTTCTTTTACCATAACACCTTAGACATTGTTTCTCTATGGTTTTACTTTCCTACGTGACTTGAGCTGATCATGTACCATTTGTATGCATGTGCGTATACGACTTGACCATAGCAAATTGTTATTGTACTTGGTGGGTCTAATCTGAATAACCTGATCTATGTTGTTTGGTTGGTGCAACGAATCGCTTAAAAAAAATTGTACACGTATTTGTTTATGCCTGAGAGTTGTGCATGCATATATGAAACACCCCACCTCCGTTAAGGCCACTCACAAAGGAAATGCCTTAATTTCGGTGGAGCATTATAGGTAAAAGATGTAGATAAATTACAAGACAGACAATTAAAGCTGTGGCAAATAAATAAAACTTTATTTCAATGATAAATAGCTTGTACAAATATTGTTTACAATACCAAAGTATCCTGTCTTGTTTAACAAAAATAAAGAAGCATAAAATGATTTCCCAAAATAAAGCATGAGCCAACCATAGCAGTAGAAGAGAGAGTCCAAGGCAACACGTCAAAGAGTCTTCAAGCTTGGAAAGATTAACGGTCCAAACATACCTGAGCTATTCCCCCCTGACTACCTGGGGGGAAACGGAAGAAATGAAGATGAGAGAAAACGGGTCAGACAATAAGTCTGGTAAGTTCGGTGATTACTAGCATTTAAACAAGTAAAAGGGATCATGACATGAGTAACAGAACATAGGACAATACCCTAATATGAGACAAGATAGGTCGAACATGTGATCGCACCCATTACTATAATCTCTGCACCACCTAGCTAGTGTCTCAACTAATAATCTATATAATACGATCCCAACCCCCGCAGTTGTGGTATCCTTCAGGTGTACATCTATAGTTGAGGATTCCACCTCAATCAGCCCAATTGCCATGAATATGTTAGATGTACCCTTACTACCCTGTCGATCGGCTCCCTACCTGTATTAGCTTGTCATGTGTCTGTGTCAATCGGCCCTCTCTTGCGTGTAGCTACCCTGTGCTGGTCCCACCATAAGGTGTATCAATCCTTTTGATAGTGACCCCGACACGATTCAAGAATGCATAGTGTAAAACTACTGGTATCAGTGCATGCTTTTTCCTATTCCGGAGTACGTGCACAACCGTAAACCATCGGAACCTACACTGACGCACATCCTGCCGTTATCTTTGACCGCTTATAATCAGCCCAGTAATCGTGCTCCACCCTGCCTAGTTTCAGGGTACCATGATACATCTATGTGGGTTACTGCTGAAATGGGTCCCCGTTACTAGGGTTTCCTGCTGGTTAAGTTTGTGGGCCTATATATACAAATATTACCCACCTACACGATATGTACTTAACCCTCCCATAAATCCAAGCATGTTTATATAATGGTTATGATTTGTGGGCCTATATTTACTAATATTACCCACCAACCCGACGTGTATTTAAACTTCCCACAAATTCAAGCATGTTTGTTTAATGGTTAAGTTTTGTGGGCATATATTCACTAATATTGCCCATCAACCCAACGTGCACTTAACCTCCCCACAGATTCAAGCATGTTTGTTTAATGGTTAAGTTTTATGGGCCTATATTTACTAATATTACCCACCAACCCGACGTGTACTTAACCTCCTACTCGTTAAGTTGTGTTGGTTAAGTGGCTCTTATTAACTTAACCTTTCTCGCTTGTCTTGTTGGATTGGATTAGTTAAATGTGATTTATTAATTTAGCCCCGTTCAGTCATCAGGTTATATTGGTTAAGTATTTCCCATTTAACTTAATCCCATTCGTTCATTAAGTTATATTGGTCAAGTGTCATTAATCAATTCAGGTTAGCTTAACCCACCCGCTCGTCATGTCATGTTGGTTAAGTGTTTCCTTCTGGTGTTGACTTGAACCTACCTCAAATCATGTAATATTGGTTAAGTGCTGCCCTCTCGTGTTAACTTAACCCTTCCCAGACATTATGTTATATAATTGGTTAACTGTTTACCTCTTCTATTACTTAACCCCACCACATGTCATTATATATTTTGGTTAAGTGTTACCTTACTTAACTTAACCCTATCATCTGCTTAATTAACATGTTACAACGGTTAAGTGTTCTAATTTTACTTAAACTCACCCACTTGTCGAATTAACATGTTGTTACAGTTAAGTGTTCTAAGTTCACTTAACCTTACCCACTTGTCTAATTAACATGTTGTAACGGTTAAGTGTTCTAATTTTACTTAACCTCATCTTCTAGTGTAGTTAATATGTTATAACGGTTAAACATTTACTTAACCTTACCCACTTGCGTAGTTAACATGTTATAATGGTTAAGTGTTTTCTTAATTACTTAACCCTATCAATCTTGACTTAACTTTAATTTATTCATTAAAGCACCAACCACTCACATTAGACAGGTCTAGTTGTAGCCACTGGATGTGCCGGTCGGTTCCGGCCAGGTTTACACCACAACTCAATCTAACATCGGGTTCTTTTGGGCTTGATGCACTAACCACCCACATTTGACAGGTCTTGTTGGGGTCACTGGAAATGTCAGTCGGTTCCGGGTAGTTTTACAACACAACTCAGTCTAACCTCGGGTCAGGCATATTCGTCTTTTCTAAATTCCCATATTTTCTATATATTTCTAATTCTTTATGTAAATTAATCTTAATTTAATCATGCCATAATTATCCTTTTGATTGTGCTCATAATAAATGGTATATCAAATATACCAAATCTATGCCATGTAATTTTCATGTTTATCCTTCATGCTTATAAGTAAATTATAAATCAATTATTGTCATGGCCCACTTTTCCCCTAAATCATATCCATAATCTTTGGTATATAAAAATTATACCATTTAAATGCCACAAATCATTGGCATGTGCCAAACATGCCAATTACATATAATTTCATATTTACCGTAATGATATCCCCCCGTTTATACGTTTGCAAAATTACAAGGAATGTTAGGCTCGATATTTTAGCCTAACTTATAACCATAGAAGGGAAAAGCGAAGAACATGAAATATTCTATCAGCATAAAAATATGTGACATATAGATTTGGCATGAACTTGCAAATTTAGATCCGATTAACATGAATCATAGCATATGAATTTACATAGAACTACACAAATTAAACTTGTCATGTAATGGTGAACCCGTGACTAAGTTGGATCTAATTATCATGTAAACTTGATATAGGTCTAGCATGGAGGTTTAACATATAAACACAAATTTTTAAACCACAACCTAGCATATTAACTTATGTATGCCAAAACATAAGAAAGCTACTATAAACATATTTAAATCACAACTTAACATATTAACTTATGTGTGTTAAACATAAGAGAACTATTATAAACATATTCGAATCACAACATAGCATGATAACTTATGTGTGTTAAACATAAGAGAACTGTTATAAACATATTCGAATCACAACGTAGCATGATAACTTATGTGTGTTAAACATCAGAGAACTACTATAAACATGTTTGAATCACAACTTAGCATGATAACTTGTGTGTGTCAGAACATAAGAAAGCTACTATAATCATTTTTAAATCGCAACTTAGCATATTGACTTATGTATGTCAAAACATAAAAAAAACTACTATAATCATTTATTACCACATAAATAGATTCAACCTAACATGAATATACATGAGTGTTGATCTAACATATAAGCATGTGTTTTAGATCATAAACTTGCATATAACCATCAATTTATAACATTACATATTTCACCATTTAATTGGCAAAATAAATCCATTACCCAATCATAATAGATTCTAATAATATACAATATGTTCATTACCACAAGCATATAGATATGATTAATATATAATATGTTCATCACCACAAGCATATAGACATGATTAATATATAATATGTTCGCCACCACAAGCATATAGACATGATTAATTTCAACGATACTTTAAGATAAACGAGAATCAAATCTTATACATAAGCATCACTCTATATCCAAATTACAACATGTCATGATTCATTTGAAATGTTTAAATCTGCGTAATAACCAACTTACGAACTAAAAAGGAATTCTTGCATTCTGAAATCTGAATTCTGAAATTGGTAAGCTCGCCTATGATGTAGATCGTTGAATTTGATAGCTTTTAATTTGATTTTTGATTCAAGTTCTTATCTTGTCTTTGAATTGGTGACGGCTACTCCAATTTCTCAATTGGAAACATGATAGTTCTAGGATTATTTTTGTCTGAATTTTAGGTTTGAGCATTGGGTTGTTTATATAGAATTTCAATTAAATTTGAACCGTCGGATGGTCCTGGTGTTAACCACAACCATCCAGTCAAGATAGGATGACACCTTAGCCCTAGTGACTCAGACTGAGTCACAAAATCGTCACCTTTCAGATCTGCTCGAGGGGGGGGGGGGCAGGTCGACCTGTAGGGGGGAGGTCGACACTAGGATCGACCCCCTGGTCGACCTGCGTCCTAGGCGGGAATTTTCCTGCCCAACCCTCTTCTAACTTCTGATTTGAATTTGAATTTGTTTTCGAGTTGTTAAAATTTATTTGAATTTTCTGGAAACTTCTGACAGCCATAACTTCCTCATACGAAGTCCAATTTACGCAAACTCGGACTCTATCTTAACCAGAATTCCGAGACGAACACAATGGCGTAACCCGTTTCCCTTAATTCTCACATTTTAAATTAAGTATACTTGGATTCGTTACTATAACGTTAACAGGAAATACGGAGTGTTACATTCTCCCCTCCTTTTTGGATTTCGTCCCCGAAATCTTCAAGTCGAGAAGAACTTATATCCTACCATCCAATCACCCGTCTACTCAACCATCAAACACAGGCATCCATTGTCCTTAAAAGATTTCTAATGCTTCATGATCATATGCATAGTGCATGTACATGTCCTTATCTAATGCAAAATCAGGCGGTCTACTGATTTAGTTGACCTCCTTAATGCAAATTATTTCAGTGCCATGAGTCCATTATGAATGCAAAAAAATTTCCTACTCAAAATTTCCTATATGAGTGCACAATCATTCATACAAATGCAACGTTCATATGATAACACATCAAGTTTCAATCCATATGCAAGTACATATATGCATATGCAAATATGGAAGTGACTGAGTCAATCTAGTGCCTAATGTGTGTATATGCATCCACGAGCAACCACTAGCAAACACTTGCAACCACTTGCATCCACCACACATAACATGTCTCAAACATATGTTTACATCCATTGGCTTCTTCCTAATGATCGAGGGTAGGACCGAGAGGATATACTTAAAAGCTAAAGACTAGCATGCAAATATATTTTACAGAAAAGGGGGAATCAAGGATATACCCTCAAAAAGGGTAAGATGTGTGTATCTAGTCTTCAGTCTTCTAAGTTGCATCTTCTTGAGCTTCACTCCACTGTACCTTAACTAATTTGACTTCACGATACCAAGTGTATATGATTAGAGGTCTCTCTTTTACTTAGCTTATCCATCATGTCACGATTCTGAGGGTTTAAAGATAAAGGTTGCTAGTACTTTTTACCTCTCTTAAGGTCAGTCTTACTTAGGGTGCCAGCCACAACCATTTATTTCTCATGAAAACCATCCTAGTCGAACTCGACATCCCTCAAGTACAAACCCCAAAGGCCTAAACCAAAATCAGACAAGCACCCAAGGGATACCTCCTCCGAATTTGGACGATCTATGTGAGATGATACTAACAAAACAACCAAACCATTGAGCACTTTACCGACCCAGGCTATCCTCGCCAATCTTGCTCTAGAATTATCGTTGATCGCATAAATGGCTTTGCAGTGTCATCTAGATACATGCGGAAGTCTGTCTCAAGTTTTGGGGGGAAAACCCCTAACCTAATCAAAACATCTTGCGTACTCATGGACTACTCCAACGGATCGAAAATCATCAGTAGATAAATAAAGTGATTCTAGGTAGCTAAGGCAAACTGATCCCTTAGGATTGTACGAAATCCTAAGGGTATTCCCAAGGCAAGTCAAAAATCTGACTACCCTTGTTTCACAATTTCTAGCTAACCAATCAATGCCTAGAATCAACCCATAGCCCAAAAACATAAGCATAAATATAGTTATTCTCAAATCCTCAAAAGTCAAAGATAAATGAGCTGAACCAACAATTGGATTTGAGACTATAATAGGATCTTCTAATATACAGGCACTAAGGTGCAGGGACTCAACTATAGAAGCAGATATGTACGAATGTGAGGCGCTAAATTCAAGAAGAGTACTAACAGGATAATCAAAAAGGAAAACTCTTTCAACAGAAATCTTACTGCCTCTCTCTCGAGTATGCTGGAGGTGAGAGCATGCACTTGCCTTTCGGAAAATCTTGTCCCTTGTTCTTGCCCTTGCCCTTAAGTATACAACCCGTTATACCAAAATAAAGATACTTCCTCTTGTTTTAGGTTTTACTGTTCTTTCCTCCACTCCTTTGTGAACTAAGTCCATATCCATGGGTTCTTCATCCTTGTGTTGTGCTCCTTAGCCAAACCCCCTCATTCTCAACTTTTCCATCCTTGTGTAACTTGTAGGCATGTCTCTCGAAAGCTGCCTCCATCGCATGGAAAATCCTACAAAGCTCGAAAGAAAATTAGTCGTAGTTACTACAGCGGCTATAGATGGAAGTTGGGCACTTATTTTCCCTTTGACAAGTGCCGTAGTCTCGTCAAGCCTACGGAACCATGCCGCGATAAGGTTACCTCCCAGAAACCCAAGATCCCCTGAGACTCAAGAACGAAGGAAACAAGGATTCAAGCAGAGGGTCAAAAGATAGTGCATATGGCTTTGGGGAATATGCCTTCAAACAAAACTTTTCTTTTGAAAATGCTTCTTTTAAAACTGTTTTGAAAATAATTTTTCAAATCTTTTATCTAATCCGGTAACCTTCATCTCTGATACCATGTGAAGCACCCCACCTCCGTTAAGGTCACTCAGAAAGGGAATGCCTTAATTTCGGTGGAGCATTATAGGTAAAAGATGTAGATAAATTACAGGACAGATAATTAAAGCAACGGCAAATAAATAAAACTTTATTTCATTGATAAATAGCTTGTGCAAAGATTGTTTTACAATATCAAAGTATCTTGTCTTGTTTAACAAAAATAAAGAAGCATAAAATGATTTCTCCAAATAAAGCATGAGCCAGCCATAGCAGTAGAAGAGAGAGTCCAAGGCAACACGTCAAAGAGTCTTCAAGCTTGGAAAGAGTAACGGTCCAAACAAACCTGAGCTATTCCCTCCCTGACTACTTGGGGGGGGGGGGGGGGGATGGAAAAAAAGAAGATAAGAGAAAACGGGTCAGACAATAAGTCTGGTAAGTTCGGTGATTACTAGCATTTAAACAAGTAAAAGGGATCATGGCATGAGTAACATAACATAGGACAATACCCTAATATGAGACAAGATAGGTCGAACATGTGATCGCACCCATTACTATAATCTCTGCACCACCTAGCTAGTGTCTCAACTAATAATCTATATAATACGATCCCAACCCCCGCAGTTGTGGTATCCTTCAGGTGTACATCTATAGTTGAGGATTCCACCTCAATCAGCCCAATTGCCAAGAATATGTTAGATGTACCCTTACTACCCTTTCGATCGGCTCCCTACCTGTATTAGCTTGTCATGTGTCTGTGTCAATCGGCCCTCTCTTGTCTGTAGCTACCCTGTGCTGGTCCCACCATAAGGTGTTTCAATCCTTTTGATAGCGACCACCGACACGATTCAAGAATGCACAGTGTAAAACTACTGGTACCCAGTGCCTGCTTTTTCCCACTCCGGAGTAGGTGCACGCCCGTAAACCATCAGAACCTACACTAACGTACCCCCTGCCTTTATCTTTGACCGCTTATAATCAGCCCAGTAATCGTGCCCCACCCTGCCTAGTTTCAGGGTACCATGATACATGTATGTGGGTTACTGCTGAAATGGGTCCCCGTTACTAGGGTTTCCTGCTGGTTAAGTTTGTGGGCCTATATATACAAATATTACCCACCTACACGAGATGTACTTAACCCTCCCATCGATCCAAGCATGTTTATACAATGGTTAAGTTTTGTGGGCCTATATTTACTAATATGACCCACCAACCCGATGTGTACTTAACCTTCCCACAGATTCAAGCATGTTTGTTTAATGGTTAAGTATTGTGGGCCTATATTCACTAATATTACCCACCAACCCGACGTGTACTTAACCTCCCCATAGATTCAAGCATGTTTGTTTAATGGTTATGTTATGTAGGCCTATATTTACTAATATTACCCACCTACACGAGATGTACTTAACCCTCCCTATATATACAAATATTACCCACCTACACGTCCCATAGATCCAAGCATGTTTATACAATGGTTAAGTTTTATGGGCCTATATTTACTAATATGACCCACCAACCCGATGTGTACTTAACCTTCCCACAGATTCAAGCATGTTTGTTTAATGGATAAGTATTGTGGGCCTATATTCACTAATATTACCCACCAACCCGACGTGTACTTAACCTCCCCATAGATTCAAGCATGTTTGTTTAATCGTTGTGTTATGTAGGCCTATATTTACTAATATTACCCACCAACCCGACGTGTACTTAACCTCCTACTCATCAAGTCGTGTTGGTTAAGTGGCTCTTATTAACTTAACCTTTCTCGCTTGTCTTGTTGGATTGGTTAAATGTGATTTATTAACTTAACCCCGTTCATTCATCAGGTTATACTGGTTAAGTATTTCCCATTTAACTTAATCCCATCCGTTCATCAAGTTATATTGGTCAAGTGTCATTAATCAACTCAAGTAAGCTTAACCCAACCACTCGTCATGTCATGTTGGTTAAGTGTTTCCTTCTGGTGTTGACTAGACCCTATCTCAAAGCATGTTATATTGGTTAAGTGCTGCCCTCTCGTGTTAACTTAACCCTTTCCAAACATCATGTTATATAATTGGTTAAGTATTTACCTCTTGTATTACTTAACCCTACCACATGTCATTATATATTTTGGTTAAGTGTTACCTTAGTTAACTTAACCCTATCATCTGCTTAATTAACATGTTACAACAGTTAAGTATTCTAATTTTACTTAACCTCACCCACTTGTCTAATTAGCATGTTGTTACGGTTAAGTGTTCTAATTTACTTAACCTTACCCACTTGTCTAATTAACATGTTGTAACGGTTAAGTGTTCTTATTTTACTTAACCTCACAATCTAGTCTAGTTAACATGTTATAACGGTTAAACATTTACTTAACCTTACCCATTTGCCAAGTTAACATGTTATAATGGTTAAATGTTTTCTTAATTACTTAACCTATCAATCTTGGCTTAACTTTAACTTATTCATTAATGCACCAACCACTCACATTAGACATGTCTTGTTGTGGTCACTGGATGTACCGGTCGGTTCCGGCCAGGTTTACACCACAACTCAGTCTAACCTCGGGTTCTTTTGGGCTTGATGCACTAACCAGCCACATTAGACAGGTCTTGTTGTGGTCACTGGATATGCCAGTCGGTTCCGGGCAGTTTTACACCACAACTCATTCTAACCTCGGGTTAGGCATATTCGTCTTTTCTAAATTCCAATATTTTCTATATATGTCTAATTCTTTATGTAAATTAATCTTAATTTAATCATGCTACAATTATCCTTTTGATTGTGCTCGTAATAAATGGTATATCAAATATACCAAATCTATGTCATGTAATTTTCATGTTTATCCTTCATACTTATAAGTAAATTATAAATCAATTATTGTCATGGCCCACTTTACCCCTAAATCATATTCATAATCTTTGGTATATAAAAATTAAACCATTTAAATGCCACTAATCATTGGCATGTGCCAAACATGCCAATTACATATAATTTCATATTTACCCCAACGATATCCCCCATTCGTACGTTTGCAAAATTACAAGGAATGTTAGGCTCGATATTTTAGCCTAACTTATAACCACAGAAGGGAAAAGCGAAAAACATGAAATATTCTATCAGCATAAAAATATGTGACATATAGATTTGGCATGAACTTGCAAATTTAGATCCGATTAACATGAATCACAGCATATGAATTTACATAGAACTGCATAAATTAAATTTGTCATGTAAAGGTGAACTCATGACTAAGTTGGATCTATTTATCATGTAAACTTGATATAGGTCTAGCATGGAGGTTTAACGTATAAACACAAATTTATAAACCACAACCTAGCATATTAACTTATGTATGCCAAAACATAAGAAAGCTACTATAAACATATTTAAATCACAACTTAGCATATTAACTTATGTGTGTTAAACATAAGAGAACTATTATAAACATATTTGAATCACAACGTAGCATGATAACTTATGTATGTTAAACATAAGAGAACTATTATAAACATATTCGAATCACAACGTAGCATGATAACTTATGAGTGTTAAACATAAGAGAACTACTATTAACATGTTCGAATCACAACTTAGCATGATAACTTATATGTGTCAAAACATAAGAAAGCTACTATAATCATTTTTAAATCGCAACTTAGCATATTGACTTATGTATGTCAAAGTATAAAAAAAAAACTACTACAATCAGTTTTTACAACGTTAATAGATTCAACCTAACATGAATATACATGAGTGTTGATCTAGCATATAAGAATGTGTTTTAGATCATAAACTTGCAAATAACCACCAATTTATAACATGACATATTTCACCATTTAATTGGCAAAATAAATCCATTACCCAATCATAATAGATTCCAATAACATACAATATGTTCATCACCACAAGCATATAAATATGATTAATATATAATATGTTCATCATCACAAGCATATAGACATGATTAATATATAATATGTTTGCCACCACAAGCATATAGACATGATTAATTTCAATGATACTTTATGATAAACGAGAATCAAATCTTATACATAAGCATCACTCTATATCCAAATTACAACATGTCATGATTCATTTGAAACATTTAAATCTGTGTAATAACCAACTTACAAACTAAAAAGGAATTCTTGCGTTTTGAAATCTGAATTCTGAAATTGGTAAGCTCGCCTTTGATGTAGATCATTGAATTTGATGACTTTTAATTTGATTTTTGATTCAAGTTCTTATCTTGTCTTTGAATTGGTGACGGCTACTCCAAGTTCTCAATTGACAGCATGATAGTTCTAGGATTATTTTTGTATGATTTTTAGGTTTTAGCATTGGGTTGTTTGTATAGAATTTCAATTCAGTTTGAACCGTCGGATGATCCCAGGGTTAACCACAACCATCCAGTCAAGATAGGGTGACACCTCAGCCCTAGTGACTTAACACTGAGTCACAAAATCGTCACCTTTCAGATCTGCCTGGGGGGAGGGGGCAAGTCAACCCCCCAGGTCAACCTGTACGGGGGAGGTCGACACTAGGGTCGACATGGGTCTTGGGCGGGAATTTTCCCGCCTAACCCGCTTCTGACTTCTGATTTGAATTTGAATTTGTTTTCGAGCTGTTTGAATTTATTTGAATTTTCTGGAAACTTCTGACAGCCATAATTTCCTCATACGAAGTCCAATTTACGCAAACTCGGGCTCTATCTCAACCAGAATTCCGAGACGAACACAATGGCGTAACCCGTTTCCCTTAATTCTCACATTTTAAATTAATTATTCTTGGATTCGTTACTATAACGTTAACAAAAAATACGGGGTGTTACAATATAGTTGAACCATTCATGTGTGCCACTGTCTTGTGATTGCACTTGAAACTGATCCTTGAGCTTGTGCCTGTATTTGCTACACCCTTTGTGTAATAAACTGCATGGAATGGGCCTAAATTTCGATGTAGAAAAGCCCCATCAAAACTTAGAACCATTTTAAATGGGTCGTTGGATCCTGTAAGGAATTACATTTGCACAGATGATATACATATATATATATACACACACACATACACTTCAAATGGAAATCCCACACAGCGGAAAGAGAAAATATAATACTGAAATAAGGCGTACCACTTTATTTAACAATCACAGAATTCCAACACAACTGTCAAGATTACATTTATTCCACGGGTACATCAATAAATTCATTCTCAAATGTTTCCATAAGATTTAAAGCAATAACAATAAATAGTAGCATGATGACTTTGTGTTCAGCTTCCATCATGATTTCATCCATGAATTTCTACCCCATCTACTGACTTGTTGGATATGTTAAGGAGAGGGGTCAGAACACAAAGTTTTGTGTGATTGAAAAATGGTGTTAACTTAAAGACCATACTCAAGTTTTTAGCCGGTTACATATGTCAAGGTATGTCTACGTAGCACACAACATTAACACAAACACCAAGTATCTAACCAATAAGGTGGATATCCGAGTCAATCGCTCTTTAGTATTTTTAGGGTAAAGACCCAACTAGGTGGGCATTCTCGGTCACTTAAGGCCCTATTAAAGGTGGATTCGTACGATCTCCTATAACCCTGAGGCGGACACTAGCCCCTTAAGACCTAGTCCTAATATGTCAACGTTCTTAAGTCTATACTCTCAGTTGTATTATGAGAAGTAGTATTGCGAACGTTACTACTTAACTGCTATTACGGTAGAACACATATGCCGCTTAAGACTTCCCTTAGACAGTTGGTGAGAATGCAATGGACACATATCTTTTTATATACCAATCTTGTCCCTAGTTGAGCCCTTATAAGCTTCTAGAGGAAGAGGACATCCCCCATGAATTGCCCTACTCCGTTTCCGCTTATGCCTAATCACTTTTAGAGAAGGAGGGCCGAAAGACTTACTTCAAATCTAATAAGGGTGGGTCACATGACTTTGGTTCCTCTCAAAGGAATAAACCTTCGGAGGGATCCTAGTCCTAACCACTTAAGACCCTAATTAGACAAGAAGAGAGTCAGTCACTTAAGACCTTCTCAAGGCATAGTAAACCTGCCTATTTTTACATACAATAGACTTATATATATAGTTATATATATACGCACACTAAACCTCCCACATTAAACCATATACCTGTAGTTGCTGGATATGTCAGGCGTTCTGGGAAGGCTTCTACTACAAGAAGGTTTAACCTCCTGTCATGGTGTACTGATTTTAAATGACCTATGGCATCGAGACCTCTCACATTAGTTGGGCCTACTTGTGATTACTGGATATGCCGATTGGTTCCGGGCAGGTTTCTACCACAAATGGCAACTAACCTCATGTGTATGTGTCACTATTAATATATGTAAAGCCATTCTATATGCACACACAAGCAATCAATATATATGTATATAGGGACAATTCAAACTCGAGTTTCTTTCCTAATCGCATTCATTATGTTAATACTACGTTAATTACACAATTACACTATATTAATGTAATAATTACATCGCACAATTAACACTAATGTTCGTATGAACGAGAGAACGTTCTAACGGGATAAAATTTTGTCAACTTGTCTAAATTAAGCTGTACAAGTTAATTTTCATATCTTGACTGCTACAATTTAGGCATGATGGCATAAGAGCATACTAACATATAGCAATGAATGGAAAATACAACATATATACAAATTTCAACTTGCATCCTAGGATTATGGGAATGATTTCAACAATGGATCAAGAATAAAGTATAATATACACATATAATGTATATACATGTATGTTTATAAATTCCACATTATCTAATTCACCCATTTTTGGTGTTTTTCACATAAAAACATTTACATTTGACATATTTCAAGTATGAATACCTTTGGATTCAAAATAGAATCAAAATCTAATCAAATCATGGAACAACCAAATTTAAACCATTTTAGGTTACAATCAAATATTTACATAAGGGTGAATTATGTTGGAGAATGGAGTTTTGATGACAACAACCTTATTTCAATATTAATTGATTATAAAATATATACTAACACCTTTATCTAGAAATACTTATGCAGGATTTGTATACAGGAATTAATACCGAAGACTGTACATTTTAAGAGTTTTTAGAGATGATTCAAGACTAATGAGTAATCAAGATTTCAAGAGTTCAAGATAAATATAGTAATAGGATCTAGTTTATGTAAGACTCTTAATAGAACTCCAGATTCAAATTCAAATTCTGTTTTTCAATTTTTGATTTTCAAGTTTCAAATTATATCTTCAATTTTTATTCTCTATTTTACTTTTGATTTTAAACTCAAGTTTTATAGTTTATAAGTTTTATATATTTATATATACTTTTATATAATTTATACTTATATAATTTTTAACTTTATAATTTTATAAACACGTTTATATAAGTTATATTTATGATTTCATATGATTTTCTACTTTATAATATTCATTTATAACACTATGTTTTAGTTCAAGAAATTTCAGAATTATATATATATATATATATATATATCAAAACACTTCAAAAGTACTCAAATTTCAATTTTGTACTATGATATGCCGACATACAAAGATAGCCATGTCGACATATAACCGTCATATTTTTTATTTTGAAAGGAAGCGTCTTTTCATCATTTTTAACGTTCTAGAAGCGTTGCAATCTTTCAAATCTTATAAATAGGGGTTGATTTCGAATTTTTTCATCATTCTTCTTCTCCATCTTCATCCCCTTTCTGTACGCGATTAATATTTCATATTTTTATGATTTCTACACTTATACTTTACCGAATTCATGTAATAGCCCGCATTTTATGAATCAGAAGATCGTAAAATATTTTTATTTTATTCCCTGAGGGTTGGATCATTCTCATATTTTAACATGTTGCTTATGGGGATGTGAGACATATCCATAATTTTTTATTTATTTTGTTTGTGACCATTTTCCCCTACTAGTATTGTACAGGGTATAACTTTTTTATTTAGTTCAAATCAGAGGGTGAGACCAGTGTAACAACCCGTATTTTTGAATAACATGTTATAACATAAATGGAGGCAGAAATAAACTGAAAAATCTGAATAAAGGGAAACGGGCTGTGCCATTGCGTTCGTCTCGGAAAAATACGCGAAATAGAGTCCGAGTTTTCGAAAATCGGAGTCCGTATGACCAAGATATGGCCTCGCGAAGTTTCACGAAAAATTCACTACTCTGTTTTACTTATATGTTCTGTCTTGTGATATCTGCATGCATGTTTACCTTGTTTAAACGCCCCTCCAAAGCCAGTGTGCTTGCAAGAGTTACCCTGGCGGAGGTGGGGTGTTACATTTGGTATCAGAGCCAGGTTAACAAGATTCGAGCAAAAGGTTTTTAAAACTTACCTTTTGAAAAACTATTTTCAAAACCAATTAAGTATTTTCCAAGAAAAGTCTAGTTATTTTAAAAAAGGCTATTCCCCAAAAGCCATAGCACTATCCTTCGTTCCTTCGTTCTGAATCTATCTATCTTTTTCTTCGTTTCAGTATGGCCGATCGCTTTAACATCCCGGAAGACGTACAAGTACCCGTCTGGTTCCGGAGATTTATGGAGGCAAGGGCGAATGAAGCCGGCCCCGCAAACATTCCTCCTCCTTCCCCCATCGCTAACATCTCTCCTCCTCTCGTAGCTGAGGTTCCTCCTCCCCCTCAGCATACACAAGTGAATTTCGCGGAGCTTTGCAAAGACTTTAAGGCGATGGGTTGCAAGAATTTTGACGGAACGGAGACTTCTGTGGAGGCAAGAAACTGGTTAAAGGAAACTGAAGACCTCTTTGATATCTTGGATGTGGAAGATCGTAGGAAAGTTCTGCTAGCGGTATGGCTATTGAAAGGGGAAGCCGCTTATTGGTGGGTAGTCACCACCACTACTAGACCCATTGAGACTTGGGATGACTTTAGGATAAGGTTTGGACTAAAGTTCCTATCATCGACAGAAGAGAATCTTCAGATGGAGAAGTTCCTATCTCTAAAGCAAGGGGACATGATAGTTAGGGAATACGTGGATATGTTTAATCAACTTGCTCAGTTCGGTCTAGAATTGGTAAACACAGCTCGGAAGAAGGCCCTACACTTTGCTCTAGGATTGAATGAGCCATTGCGCGGTTTGGCCATGTCTCATATACCCCTGGGGGCAACTTTCGAGAGTTTGGTGAATATGGCCCTGCTTCAAGAGGGAGATAAGAGTGGCAAGAAGGAGGTCAAGGCAAATGAGTCTCAAGGCGAGAAGGTAGATTCCGGAAAAGGAGGCAAGAACAACAATAGCAAGAACAACAAGTCAAGAGAAAGGAGGAAGTGCAACTTCTGTGGGATTACTGGGCACATAGCCAAAGACTGTAGGAACAAGAAGTTGGGCGAATGCTTTCACTGTGGAGAGCCTGGACATCTTAGCAAGGATTGCACCAAGAAGCAAGGACAAGGGCAAGGACAAACTCGGCAAGTAAGACCCTCTGGAGGGCAATTGCAGGCTCTCCTCGCTCTTCCAGCTTTTGATCGAGGTAGAGTTTTTATAGAAATTCATGTTTACATTTCTGATTTTCCTGTTCGCACCTTATTTGATTCTGGCGCATCGCATAGTTTTATCTCTTCTGGTATTGTTGAAAGTTTGCACCTAAGTACTAGCTTAGTTGAGGATCCCGTTTGTGTTTCAAATCCAATTGGGGGTTCCGCCCATCTACCTGTGGTTTGTATGGATTTGAAAATCTCTATCTTGAGCATAGAATTCATGTGTAATGTTTAGGTTCTCGGGTTTATGGGATACGGGTTGATTTTGGAGGTGGATTGGTTGTCCAGTTATGGAGCCATTCTTGACTGTGAGCATAGGGTAGTGAGGCTCATGACTCGCCTCGGTAATACCCTAGAAATTTCTTGTAACCCTAGAGGTCCCGTCATGTTATGTTATCTTGAATCTCTCGACTCGTCCATCGATGATCTGCAATCTGTAAGGGTGGTCTGAGGCTATCCCGATCTTTTTGAAGAAGTTAAGGGGTTACCCCCTAAACGATAGATAGATTTTCGCATTTATCTAGTCGATAATGCCAAGCCAGTATCATTGCCTGTTAGGCACATGGCCCCTCGAGAAAGAAGGGAGCTTAGTAAGCAAATCAAGGAGTTGCTTGAGAAGAATTTTATTAGGCGAAGCATTTCTGAATGGGGTGCTCCGGTGGTATTCGCCACTAAGGCGGATGGTTCGCTTCGTCTACGTGTTGATTATCGAGAGTTGAACAAGCTGACAAAGAAGAATAGGCACCCTTTACCGAGGATTGATGATCTTTTTGACCAGCTTGTAGGTGCTTCTGTTTTCTCTCAACTCGATCTAGCCACCGGATTCCATCAGCTTAGAATGGCTGAGGATAGCATCGATAAGACTGCGTTTAGGACTCCGGATGGATTCTTTGAATGGCTTGTCATACCATTCGGTTTGACTAATGCAATCGCATACTTCGTAGACTTGATGAGTAGGGTGTTCAGGGAGTTCCTCAACAAGTTTGTTGTTGTTTTCGTGGATGATATTCTGATCTTCTCAATGGATGAGGAAGAGCATGCCAGACATCTCAAGGAAGTGATGGATACGCTTAGAGCGCATCAGTTGAAAGCCAAGTTCTCCAAATGTCATTTCTGGAGAAGGGAAGTTCAGTTTCTTGGACATATAGTTTCTAAGCAAGGCATAGCGGTGGATCCCGCGAAAGTGGTTGTGGTTCAAGATTGGAAGACTCCTAGGAATGCAACCGAAGTAAGAAGCTTTCTCGGTTTGGCGGGCTACTATAGGAAGTTCATCAGGGACTTCGCTAAGATTTCGGCCCCCCTTACTAAGTTGACGAAGAAGAACTTAGTCTTTGCATGGGACTTGGAGTGTGAGCTTGCTTTTCAAAGGCTCAAGAGAGCCCTTACCTCAGCTCCAGTTTGGCAACGTGGATTGGCACTGTTTTCAAGAGATAGTTTTCTGCGTGGGATACCGTATAATATGTAAACGAGATCCAAGATTCACTAACGAATCTTGGAAAGCTTGCACGAAACCATGAGCACGCAGTTATGTTTAAGCTAAGTATTTTAGGCAAAGAATAAGTGGAAGTGGAATGAGAGGCAACGGTGAAATGAGTTCTAACTCATATTTTGGGAACAAGAATTAAGAACTACGGAATTGCGAAGTTAAAAGACGGTCAGGGCACGATGGGATTAAGCACAAGAAAATGCGGCTTAGAAGATCGAAGACTAGATACGCGCATTTAATCTCTTTCTAAGAGTATATCCTTGATCCCTATTGTTCCATAGAGCTTACTCGCATGCTATCTTTTAAGTATATCCTCTCGGCCCTATCCTCAATCTTAGATCTGTTGCAAACCCCCTAAGGAGTATGACTAGCCTATTTGTGATATATGGTTGGGGTGAAGAAGTTCGTCACCAAACTATTTGGGCTTTATGGGATATGGGTAATAATTGATAGACTTACGAAGAGAACCCATTTTTCCGGTGAAAAGCAAGAGGACCGTATCATGGCTAGCATCTGTTTATCTTCTAGAGATAGTATGGTTGCATGGAGTTTCTTCTAGCATAGTTAGCGATCGTGACCCAATTTTCACTAGCCAGTTCTGGAACAGTTTGCAAGAAGCGATGGGTACACGATTGAATCTGAGTACAGCCTATCACCCCCAGACGGATGGCCAAACCGAAAGGGTGAATAGAGTGCTAGAAGATCTCTTGAGGCTTTGTGTTCTCGACTTCGGTGGTACTTGGGAAGACCACCTTCCTCTTGTAGAGTTTGCTTATAATAATAGCTATCAAGCCAGCATAGGGATGGCACCATTTGAAGCTTTGTATGGGAGGCCGTGTAGGTCACCATCTTGTTGGTGGGAGACAACAGATAGACTTATACTTGGGCCCGATATGATACGGGACACATCCGAGAAAGTTGAATTAGTGAGAAGAAGGATGAAAGCGGCCCAAGACAGACAGAAATCCTATGCTGACAGACGAAGGGCAGATTTGGAATTCGAAGTGGGAGACATGGTTTTCATAAAGGTTTCTCCTTTACGTAATGTGGTTCGTTTTGTAGCAGTGGGGAAGCTGGCACCAAGGTTCGTAGGACCTTTCCCTATCACAGAGAGAATTGGAAAGATGGCCTATAAGGTGGAATTGCCCGAAAAGCTAGCCGGAGTGCATAATGTCTTTCATGTCTCGCATCTCCGAAAGTGCCTTCATGAGTCCGCTGAGGTGGTTGAACCAAGCATTCTTGAAGACATTGAGGTAGAGAAAGAAGCAACCTTGAGAAAAGCTCCGATTCGTATCTTGGGAACAGAGATCAAGAAACTGAGGAATCGAGAAGTCAAATTGGTGAAAGTTCAGTGGGGTGAAGCCGACGAAGATGCAACTTGGGAAACCGAGGAGAAGATGCGTGGGCTTTATCCATTTCTTTTTGAGGGTACATTCTCGAACTCTTTCCTAATTAGCATATCTTTCTGTTTATCCGCGTTTATCCTGTTTATCATGTCATCTCGTTAATCATGTTATGAGGACCTTAGGTAGAAACCCTTTGGATGAAACATGTATTTGAAACATGTTATGCTTGATGGTTGCAAGTGGTTGCAAGTGTTTGCACGTGGATACTCGTGGATGCATGGTGCACATTAGGCACTAAGATCGGCTCACACACTTTCATGTTGCATATGCATGAGTGCTTATACTTATTCATGGATGAAACTTGTTATGCTATCACGTGGATGTTGCATTTGGATGAATGTTATGTGCACTCATGTAGAGATTATAAATTATGTTAGGAATTTGCATACATATGGACTCATTTCACTAACATGCTTTGCATTAAGGAGGTTTACTGTATCAGTAACCGCCTGATTTTTGCATTAGATAAGTACATATACACACCTTTGCATATGATCATACATCATTTAGAATCCTTTAAGGACAATGACTGCACGTTGATGATGTTTTGAGTAGATGGGTGATGGATGGTAGGATACGTTCTTCCTAACTTGGAGATTTCGGGGACGAAATCCTTTAAGGAGGGGAGAATGTAACAACCCGTATTTTTGAATAACATGTTATAACATAAATGGAGGCAGAATTAAACTGAAAAATCTGAATCAAGGGAAACGGGCTGTGCCATTGCGTTCGTCTCGGAAAAATACGCGAAATAGAATCCGAGTTTTCGAAAATCGGAGTCCGTATGACCAAGATATGGCCTCGCGAAGTTTCACGAAAAATTCACTACTCTGTTTTACTTATATGTTCTGTCTTGTGATATCTACATGCATGTTTACCTTGTTTAAACGCCCCTCCAAAGCCAGTGTGCTTGCAGGAGTTACCCTGGCGGAGGTGGGGTGTTACAACCAGTGTCATTGGAAAGGAAATGAATATTGACTTTCCGTAAAGTGGTTACCTTAAAGATTTGGCTCAACGGTTTGGGAAGAATCCATGTTTCAAGGTTTTTCTGTTGGTTGTTCAGGTTCAAAGAGCCATAATGGGCTGAGTTGGGAAGGCTCATTTGTGGGCTAGTGGAAGTGTATAAATAGGGGTGGGGGGTAGTAGAAATGTTTTAGTTTCTCTATTCTCTTATAAGGTGGCCTATGTTCCTCCTTCCTCTAACACTTTTCCACCATTAAAAATCAAAATCGAAGCAGGAAAATCATAGATCTACACCATTGGAGGCTAGATCCACATCAATTGAAGGAGGAGTTCATCAGATCAAGGGGTTTCTTTCGAATTGCTTGCTATCCGGAATCTTATAGCATTGTTTTATCTTTTTTGGGAGAATTGGTGAGTGATTTGCATCTCTCACATGGATTCAAAGAAGTATATGAATATTTGATCATGTTTTTCATCATATTCAAGTGTTTAACCATATATCTAAACCATGATAAGTCCATTTTCATATGAATCACCCTATGATCTATTTTAGCAAGTTTAGATTGGTAATTCCTGTGTCATTTCATATGTTTATGCAAGTTAGATCCACAATTTAGTTCATATGTTCATTTATCATGATTTTGGAGTGATTTGCATAATTTTAGTGATAATCATCATATTCATGTTTTTAGTGACTTCACAACATGCTTATGATTGTGTGGAATGAATTGGATGATTATATTTTGTCGATTATGTCGATTAAAGAAGTTTTGGTCGAAATTGGAGTTGCATTGGGGCGGTGCAGGTTTTGGGTCGTTCATGATGGGTCAGTCGGTCACACCATGGTGTATGTCTTGGAGAACAAGACAGGACTGGGGTCGGTCGTACATGAGAAGAAAGGGTCGGTCGAGCGAACAGGCCAGGGTTGAGTGGGAGTGTGGTTGGTCAAGCATGCCAAGGTCGGTCGAGCGCACATGTGGTTGGTCAAGCATGTCAGGGTCGGTCGAGCACACATATGGACGGGTCAAGCATGCCAGGGTCGGTCGAGCAAGTTCGGAACAAAGTGGTTAGTCGTGCATAGGTTGTTCTGATCGAGCAGGTTGGGTTGTTTAGGACGACTTTGGTTGGGTCGACCAGTATGTCTCGAGCAAGTGGAGTTCGGTCATGCAAGGGGTTGAGCATGGTTTGGGGCCAGTCGAGCAGGCTAGAGCTTGTTCGCACCAGGGTCATTTATGAAAATTTTATTCTTTGGGTACGACTCAGATTTGAACAAAAAGGTCTGAAAAAATGGTTGCTTGAGAAGGTTGCTTGAGCTATGAAAAGTTGTCTGGTTAGATGACTATAGATGCGAAGGCCGAGAGATTTTCGTTGTCGTAAGTTTTAGCAAGCTCAAAGCAGGGGTACGATAGGGGCACCTAAAAGACCAGTTGTAGGTCGCATACCCTGGGTATCCTTGAAAGGCCTATTTGTCAAGGTTGGAAATACATACGTATCGGTGAAAGGCATATGGAGTTCATGCTAGAACTGGGGTTACCATTAGCCCTTGACATGTGGCATGGTTGGTCGTCATATGATTAACGATGGTTTCAAAGCAGGATTTGTGGTGATAGCCATAGTAGGTCATGAATGATCGGTTGTTCTATTTGTACCGTCCCATATAGGTTGTCCAAAGTCGAAGGAGATGTTCCTTGGGTGCCTCTCTGATATTGATTTATGCCTCTGGGCTTGTGCTTGAGGGATGTTGAATTTGATTAGGATGGTTTACATGAGATACATATAATATGGATGTTATGAATGCTTACCATGGTTGAATGAGTGTTCTGTTTTTCATGGATGAATGGTCGAATTGTTGTCATAAAGGCTATCACTGTCCGATGTAGGGAAGATAAGGCTAAGTTTTTCTCTGGTGTTTTGGGTAGATTGGTATACTTTTCTATCCATTCTCATATACTTTATTGATGAAGTTTGTTAGCTGTTTTATCGCTCACTAAGACTGTTGTCTGACTCAAGGTTTTATGTTTCCCTCTTATTACCTTGGGTTGTTCATCCGGTTGTGGATGGCTAGACTAGGTGGCAGGCGATAGGTGATAGCTTAGTGAGGACGATGTTGTAGTTCGGAGGCGAGCATGAGGCTTACGTACCAGTTTTATTACTATCTAGTATTTTTATTTCCTCTGTCTGAGTTACTCTATGAGTTTTGTAGTGAGACTTTATGTACAGACTTTGATATTTCCTTTGATGTTTGGATAATTTTTCAGGATGTCGTGAACTTTTCAAAAGTTTATTATATAATGCTTCACTATTGTTACCTGTAACACCCCACTTCCATTAATGTCACTCACAAAGGGAATGCATTAACTTCCATGGAGGTTTTAAGTGAATATAGAACAGAAAAATTACAACAAGACAGATAATAAGTAGTACTTGGAAATATAAAACTTTATTTCATTGCAGCGGAAATTAAACATGTTTGTTACATCATAAAACCATAAATCAGAGTCAAGTACAATAACCATCTTGATAAAACAAAATACATAACCCCATTACATAAATAGCCATTAAAGAAGATAACAAGCTGGACTTTACTTCAGCGGTCCAAGCTTTCCAAAAGAGAGATAAAACAATCCAATCAAACTCCGCTAGAGCTGGGTCCACCCTGAGGACCTGGAGGGGGAAAAAGGATAGAAATAGAGGGGGTCAGACATAAAGTCTGGCGAATATGATAATTCTAACAATACTATTATCAAAATAACTAGACTAAGGCATAAGCTGGAACACAAGGAAATGTCTATGAACTATTGGGTATGGAAGAGCAGATAAAGATAACATTAAAGGCATACCTAATAACTAACGAATAATTACTACACTGCACCACACCAGACACCCTAAAGGTTCACTTGCTTCACTTAGGAATTTTATAAATAGCTTCGTGTACCCCTAGCTGACTACATAGGTGCCGCCTGCCCCTATCTCCGCTAGGTGTACCCCACTACCCACTTTTGATCGACTCCCTACTCGTAGATACCCGTGCTGGCCCCATAGTGGGGTGTATCACTCCCCTAAAGTGGCAACCCGATACAACTTGAGGATGCACGGCTTATACCTACACGATGCAACAACGTCTTACCTACCATCCCAGGTCCACACATGCATATGAAACCCGTTGGACTTGCGTTGCCACCGCTAACCCGTTTGGCCTATTATAGTCAAGCCCAGTATGCGTGTCCCGTCCTCGACTTGGGTCGAGCCCACAAAGATACGTTTGGGTTACTGGTTGAAATGGCCCCCCACAAGCTATCCACCTAAGCTTGTCCCACTAGTACATCCCACTTAACCCTCTTCTTAGTCATGTTCATTTACATGTGTGTTTGGTTAAGTCTTACTAATCGTATTTCAAATGCAACTAAAGGCACCCACTAGATTCCTCATGCCACCCAAGGCACCTACTTAACCCCCATGTCCCACTTCACATGTTTATCCAGTTAAGTATTTCTTAATTCATTCAGGCCATAACCTCATAAAGACCTCTCACATTAGACTGGCATTTATGGCAGCTGGATTCGCCGGGTGGGTCCGGGCAGTCTTACACCATAAAAGAGTCTAATCTCGTGTCTTTACAACTGTTATGCTTTAATTTGGGCCAAGGACCTCTTACATTGGGCTGACATTTGTGACTACTGGATTTACCGGGCGGGTCTGGGCAGTTTTACGTCACAAAAGAATCCAACCTCGTGTCCTAAGCATTGATTAACACTTATAATCTTTTACCCCAGTTTTAAATATATCCCTATTCAGATCATTAATTAATTCCAATTTTAATAATGTCCATAATTGACTCAATTATGGCCATCCACTTACGGTATGCAAAATCATATCAATTGCACCCCAATTTCTTAATATTAAATCCTTAATATTACCCCTACCCCACGTTATACGTTCGCTTATTCAACGCAAAATATATGTTAGACTCGAATAGTCTAACTCATAGCACAAAGATAAATTATCACAACATATAAACAAATAAAATAGATCTAATCATAATAGGGGTGAAAATTGCATAAAACTACACATGTCATGGATCTAAAGGTGTCAACTTGTTTGGTTAAATGTCACAACTTACATAATATGATCATAACCCAAGTTCATGTATAAACTTGCATATGTGGTTTATGCAACATAATGATGGTGTGAACTAGCATCTAACACATAGAACTCACACATGTCATAGTATAATTCTAGATCTAAGTAGATGTCATAATTATAGATCTAAATAGATGTCATACAATATGTGAGATTATACATACTAATAAATCTAAACTTGCATAGGTACATGTGATTTATCATGTGAATCATCATAGCCCAAATATAATCAACATCATGATTCATAAGCTAACTACAACATAATAACACCATGGCTTTGTAACATCACAACTTAGCATAGAAACTTGCAACATGTATAATATCATCATAGCATGATTTACAACATACAGGATATCATCATCACATAACATAGGATTTACAACATACATGATAGCATAAAGTTTACAACAACATATATGACAATTCACATCATTTTCTTATGATCCATATCACATCTTAATCTAATTGGTTTGCTAATAATCTTGTTAAGATCATCATACTCACAATTATAGAAGAAAGAGAGTCTTGATTTGCTTTAGAGTTGAGTAGAATTAGGGTTTTGATTAGCTTTCTTCCTTCTTAGTTGGCGGCTACACTGAGTTCCATGGCGATGGCATGACGGCGGCTATTCTATTTTTCATGTGATTTTAGAGTGAGAGACTACCTAGGTATATATAGAGTTTAGGATTTATTTAGACCGTCAGATCAACTCAGAACTAACCTGAACCGTTAAATTTGCCAACCCAGCCCTAAAGACACATCAGCAGCTCACGATTGGGCTCAGCCAAAACCTGGCCGACTGGACCAGGTCGACACCCAGGTCGACTGCGCAGTCGACCTGGTCCCTGGGGTGTCGACTGCCCAGTCGACTCCCCAGCCGACCTGGGTGCTGGGCGGGAAATTTCCCGCCTAGCCTGTTTGACTTCGAATTTTGAATTTTAAATTTTCTGAAATCTGTTTTGAATTTTCTGAAACTTCCGATGGCCATATCTCCTTCATACAAAGCCCAAATCAAGCAAACTCGGACTCTATTCCAACCAGAATTCCGAGACGAACACAATGGCGTAACCCGTTTCCCACAATTCTCACGTCTGAGATTAGTTATTCTTTAATTTGTGAATATTAATATTAACAGAATTATGGGATGTTAAATTCTTCCCTCCTTAAAGGATTTCGACCCCGAAATCTTCAAGTCAAGAAGAATGTATATCCTAAGATCCAATCGTCCATCTACTCAACCATCAAACACAGGCATCCATTGTCCTTATAGACTTCTAATGCTTTCATGTTTAAATGCACAGTGTGTGTATATGTCCATATCGAATGCAAAATCAGGCGGTCCACTGATTCAGTTGACCTCCTTAATGCAAATCATGATAGTGCCATGCGTCCATTATGTATGCAAAAGTTCCTTAATGCTACATATTATCTCTATATGCGTGCACAATCATCATCTGAATGCAGCATCCATATGATAAAAAAAATCCTCACACATCCATTTTACTAAATACATCCATATATATGCAATATGCAATATGAAGTGACTGAGCCAATCTAGTGCCTAGTAGTGTGTGTATATGCGTCCACGAGCAACCACTTGCAAACATTTGCATCCACTTTGCATCCATCATACATAACATGTCTCAAACACATGTTTCAACTATAGGATTATCCTAACTAAAGGTCAAAGATACTAGCGAGAGGACATACTAAAGATAAGATAAGTACAAGATAAGCAATAAAGGAGAAATTAAAAGACACACCCTCAAAAAGAAAAGGGTACAACGAACGCATCTTCTCTTCTGTCTCCCAAGTAGCGTTGCTCTCATCATCTCCCCATTGCACTTTGACTAGTCTGACCTCTCGATTCCTCAACTTCTTGATCTCCGACCCAAGAATGCATGTAGGAGCTCGTCGAATCGTCGCATCACGCTCTATCTCCACCTCTCTAAGCAAGCTCGGCTCTACCACTTCGGCGATCTCGTGCAAGCACTTCCTCAAATGTGACACAAGGAATACGTCGTGTACACCACTAAGTCTCTCATGCAACTCCACTCTATACGCCATCTTTTCAATCTTCTCCTTAATAGGAAACGACCCTACAAACCTTGGTGCTAATTTCCCAACGGACTCAAAGCGAACAACGTTCCGTAATGGAGACACTTTGATAAAGACCATGTCCCCAACATCAAACTCAAGATCTGTCCTCCTCTTATCCGCATAAGATTTCTACCTATCTTGCGCCGTCTTCATCCTCCTTCGAATCAAGTCGATCTTTTCCGAAGTCTCTCTAATCATATCGAGCCCAAGTAAGATCTTATCCGTAGATTCCCACCAACATGTAGGTGAATGACAAGGTCGTCCATAAAGAGCTTCGAAAGGTGCCATGCCAATGCTGGACAGAAAGCTATTATTATATGCGAACTCCACCAATGGAAGATGCTCTTCCCATGTACCCTCAAAGTCTAGGATACATAGTCTCAAAAGGTCCTCTAGAATACGATTCACCCTCTAGGTTTGGCCGTTCGTCTGAGGATGATATGCGGTGCTCAAACATAACTGAGTCCCTACCGCTTCTTGCAAGCTCTTCCAAAATTCGCTAGTGAAGATAGGATCACGGTCGCTTACTATGTTAGAAGGAACACCATGCAAACGAACTATCTCTCGAACGTATACAGAAGCTAACCATGGAGCAGTCCTCTTACTCTTCGCGGGAATGAAATGGGCGCTCTTAGTAAGTCTGTCTACTATAACCCAAATCCCCGTATTACCCTTCCTTGATCTTGGTAATCCATCCACAAAGTCCATCGAGACACTTTCCCACTTCCATAGTGGAACCTACAATGGGTGAAGCAACCCACCGGGTTTCTTTTGCTCCGCTTTTACTTATTGGCACACCAAGCATCTAGCGACATACTCGGCTACATCCCTCTTCATACCGGCCCAAAAGAAAACTCGCTTCATGTCTTTGTACATCTTGTCCCCGCCGGGATGAATGGTCATCTTCGAATGATGTGCTTCGTCAAGAATAGCCTTCCTCAAACCTTCGTCTCGAGGTACACAAAGTCTACTATCCCTACGTAACCAACCCTTATCATCTAGGGTATACCTACGGAGATGGCTTGATAACTCCCCTCTTTTGAGCTTCTCCACTAACTCAACCAACTGTGGGTCGTCTCGCTGTGCCTCACCAATCCATCCCAAAAGTGTAGGTCTGACCTCCAAGGATGCTAGCAAACCGGGTACAAAGTCAACGAAAGGTCTAAAGTCAAACACAGAGATGAATTCTAAGTTTCGCCGCTCAACAAACAATAGGCTCAAGGACAACCTTTTCTTACTTAAGGCATCTGCCACCACGTTACCCTTGCCAGGGGTATATGTTATTTCGAAATCGTAGGACGCTAAGAATTCCATCCACCTTTGCTGCCTTAAGTTCAAGTCCTTCTGAGAGAATAAGTATTTTAAAGATTTGTGGTCAGTGAATAATTCGAATTTCTCGCCAAGAAGATAATGACGCCAAGACTTAAGCGCGAAAACAATTGCGACCAACTCTAGGTCATGTGTAGGGTAATTTTTCTCATGCACCCTTAACTGCCTTCCACCATAGGCTATTACCCTACCCTCTTGCATTAAGACTGCGCCTAGATTTGTCCCACAAGCATCGGTATAAACAGTAAACGGCTTACTCCCGTCTGGCAGCACTAAGACTGGGGCTGAAGTCAAAGCTCTCTTCAAACGTTGGAACGCATCATCACAATCTACGTCCCATATGAAAACTAGGTTCTTCTTCGTCAAACGTGTTAATGGAGCTGATATCTTTGCGAAGTCTTTGATAAACTTCCTATAGTAGCCAGCCAACCCCAAGAAACTCCTTACTTCGGTAGCATTTTTAGGCACCTTCGAATCTTGGATGGCCACCACCTTCGCGGGATCCACAGTTATCCCTTCTTTGGAAACCACATGCCCTAAGAATCGCACTTCCTCTCTCCAGAAGTGACACTTAGTAAATTTAGCTTTAAGGTTATGCACTCGTAGAGTCTCCAACACTTCCCTAAGATGTAGGGCATGCTCTTCTTCATTCTTAGAAAAGATCAAGATGTCGTCTACAAAGACCACCACGAATTTATTAAGGTACTCCCTAAATACCCTACTCATCAAATCAACAAAGTATGCGGGGGCGTTTGTCAAACCGAAGGGCATCACTAGCCATTCATAGAAACCGTCCGGAGTCCTGAAGGCAGTCTTGTCTATGCTATCCTCAGTCACTCTCAACTGATGGAATCCAGTGGCTAAGTCCAACTGCAAAAACATTGAGGCGCCAACTAATTGATCGAAGAGATCGTCAATCCTCGGCAGTGGGTGTCTGTTCTTCTTAGTAAGCTTATTAAGTTCTCTATAGTCCACACACAGTCTAAGGGACCCATCCGCCTTCATGGCAAATACTACTGGAGCACCCCACTCCGATATACTACGTCTTATGAACCCCTTCTCAAGCAACTCCTTCACTTGCTTATTGAGTTCCCTCCTTTCACGAGGAGCCATGTGGCGTACTGGCAAAGATACTGGTTTTGCATTATCCACAAGATATATTCGAAAATCTGTCTCCCACTTCGGAGGCAAGCCCTTCACCTCCTCAAACACATCCGAGTATTCTCGGACCACTCTAACAGATCGTAGATTCTCCACAGACGCATCAAGCGATTCTAGATAACTTAGCATAACGGAATTTATGGGATTACAAAAGATTTCGAGAGTGTTGCCAAGGCGAGTCATGAGCATAACTACTCTCCTTTTACAATCAAGAACGACCCCATTTCTGGATAACCAATCCATTCCTAAAATTAGCCCATAGCTCGTGAAGCCCAAAACATAAGCATCACATCTAAACTCAACGCTAAGTATAGAAATTTTCAAATCCAAACACATCATGGACAAATAAGCTAAGCCCCCAATTGGATTCAAAACAACTAAGGGATCCTCTATTAAACTGGTGTTTAAGTGCAGTGATTCAACTAATGATGTAGAGATAAACGAATGCGATGCGCCCGAATCGAATAAGGTATGGACAGGATGATCAAACAGAAAAACTAAGCTTTCAACAGTAATGGATCTACCTCGTTTTTGCAGCGGTGGGACCGCGAGAGCCTGAACTTGTCCCCTTGCCTGCCCTGGTGCCATAAGAGCCTGCACCTGTCCTCCCGAGGTAGACCCTGCCCTCTGCCCCTTCTTTGGGCAGTCCTTCACTAGATGTCCCGCTTCACCACAGTGAAAACAGCCAGTCTTCTTTTTCTTTCTGCAATCCTTGCTGAGATGGCCTGGTGTCCCATAGTTAAAGCATCTTTTCTTTCCTTTGCCATTATTGTCTTTACCACCCTTCTTGTTTTGCTGTTGCGGTTTCTTCTGATCCCCTTTCTTCTCGGGTGCCTTATTAGCATTAGCGCCTTTCTCCTCGTGCATGAGTGCCATGTCTACTAGCTTCTCAAAGGTGGCCCCCATAGGGATGTGGGTCATAGCCAACCCCTGCAACGGCTCATTCAAGCCATTAACGAACCTCAGAGCCTTCTTCTTCGGCGTGTTCACTAAGTCCAAGCCAAACCTTGCTAACTGATTAAATTTGTTGACATATTCTTTCACTGATGAGCTTTCTTGCTTTAATGTCAAGAACCTTTCCATGTATAGATTCTCTTCTGCCCATGAGAGAAACTTTGCCTCAAACCTACGTCTGAAATCTGCCCAAGAATCAACAGGACGCTCCCCATTAGTGACCTCCCACCAAAACGAGGCCTCTCCCTTCATTTACCAAGCTGCTAATTTGACTTTCCTCCCTTCTTCTAATTCAAAGATTTCTAGTAATTCTTCCACCTCCTTAAGCCAATCTCTAGCTTCCACAAACGTTTCTGACCCTTGAAAAGGTTTTCCACCCATAGCCTTAAATTCCTTGCATGTCTTTGCAAAAGTATCGGCGCGAGGAGGGGGAGGAGGAGGAGGAGCGGGTGCAACTGGTGGTGGAGGAACATTGGCTGGACCTGCAACGGCCCTAGCCTCTAATAACCTCCTATACCATCCTGGTATCATTACACCATCTGGAAGGTTAAGATCTTCAGCCATGCTGAAACGAAAAAGGAAAGATTCAAAATGGAGAATTCGAAAGATAAAGATATATGGCTATTGGGGATTATGTTTTTTCATAAAAACTTTCCTCTTTAAATTACTCATCAAGACATGTTTTTGAAAACACTTCTTCCAAAAATACTTTAGAAAAATAGTTTTTCTAAAAAAATTATCTGTTTTGGTAACCTTAAGCTCTGATACCACGTGTAACACCCCACGTCCATTAATGTCACTCACAAAGGGAATTCATTAACTTCCATGGAGATTTTAAGTGAATATAAAATAGAAAAATTACAACAAGACAGATAATAAGTAGTACTTGGAAATCTAAAACTTTATTTCATTGCAGCGGAAATTAAACATGTTTGTTACATCATAAAACCATAAAACAGAGTCAAGTACGATATCCATCTTGATAAAACAAAATACATAACCCCATTACATAAATAGCCATTAAAGAAGATAACAAGCTGGACTTTACTTCAACAGTCCAAGCTTTCCAAAAGAGAGATAAAGCAATCCAATCAAACTCCGCTAGAGCTGGGTCCACCCTGAGGACTTGGAGGGGGAAAAAGGATAAAAATAGAGGGGGTCAGACATAAAGTCTGGCGAGTATGATAATTCTAACAATACTATTATCAAAATAACTAGACTAAGGCATAAGCTAGAAAACAAGGAAATGTCTATGAACTATTGGGTATGGAAGAGAAGATAAAGATAACGTTAAAGGCATACCTAATTACTAACGAATAATTACTACACTGCACCACACCAGACACCCTAAAGGTTGATCCCACTTGCTTCACTTAGGAATTTTATAAATAGCTTCGTGTACCCCTAGCTGACTACATAGGTGTCGCCTGCCCCTATCTCCGCTAGGTGTACCCCACTACCCACTTTCGATCGGCTCCCTACTCGTAGATACCCGTGCTGGCCCCACAGTGGGGTGTATCTCTCCCCTAAAGTGGCAACCCGATACAACTTGAGGATGCACGACTTATACCTACACGATGCAATAACGTCTTACCTACCAGCCCGGGTCCACACACGCATATGAAACCCGTTGGACTTGCGTTGCCACCGCTAACCCGTTTGGCCTCTTATAGTCAAGCCCAGTATGCGTGTCCCATACTCGACTTGGGTCGATCCCACAAAGATACGTTTGGGTTACTGGTTGAAATGGGCCCCCATAAGCTATCCACCTAAGCTTGTCCCCACTAGTACATCCCACTTAACCCTCTTCTTAGTCATGTTCATTTACATGTGTGTTTGGTTAAGTCTTACTAATCGTATTTCAATTGCTACTAAAGGAACCCACTAGATTCCTCATGCCACCCAAAGCACCTACTTAACCCCCATGTCCCACTTCACATGTTTATCTGGTTAAGTATTTCTTAATTCATTCAGGCCATAACCTCATAAAGACCTCTCACATTAGACTGGCATTTATGGCAGCTGGATTCACCGGGCGGGTCCGGGTAGTCTTACACCATAAAAGAGTCTAACCTCATGTCTTTACAACTGTTATTCTTTAATTTGGGCCTAGGACCTCTCACATTGGGCTGACATTTGTGACTACTAGATTTGTCGGGCGGGTCCGGGCAGTTTTACATCACAAAAGAGTCCAACCTCGTGTCCTAAACATTGATTAACACTTATAATCTTTTACCCCAGTTTTAAATATATCCCTATTCAGATCATTAATTAATTCCAATTTTAATGATGTCCATAATTGACTAAATTATGGCCATCCACTTACGGTATGCAAAATCATATCAATTGCACCCCAATTTCTTAATATTAAATCCTTAATATTACCCCTACCCCACGTTATACATTCGCTTATTCAACGCAAAATATATGTTAGACTCGAATAGTCTGACTCATAGCACAAAGATAAATTATCACAACATATAGACAAATAAAATAGATCTAATCATAATAGGGGTGAAACTTGCATAAAACTACACATGTCATGGATCTAAAGGTGTCAACTTGTTTGGTTAAATGTCATAACTTACATAATATGATCATAACCCAAGTTCATGTATAACTTGCATATGTGGTTTATGCAACATAATGATGGTGTGAACTAGCATCTAACACATAGAACTCACACATGTCATAGCATAATTCTAGATCTAAGTAGATGTCATAATTCTAGATATAAATAGATGTCATACAATATGTGAGATTATACATACTAATAAATCTAAACTTGCATAGGTACATGTGATTTATCATGTGAATCATCATAGCCCAAATATAATCAACATCATGATTCATAAGCTAACTACAACATAATAACACCATGGCTTTGTAACATCGCAACTTAGCATAGAAACTTGCAACATATATAATATCATCATAGCATGATTTACAACATATAGGATATCATCATCACATAACATAGGATTTACAACATACATGATAGCATAAAGTTTACAACAACATATATGACAATTCACGTCATTTTCTTATGATCCATATCACATCTTAATCTAATTAGTTTGCTAATAATCTTGTTAAGATCATCATACTCACAATTATAGAAGAAAGAGAGTCTTGATTTGCTTTAGAGTTGAGTAGAATTAGGGTTTTGATTAGCTTTCTTCCTTCTTAGTTGGCGGCGACTACACTGAGTTCCATGGCGATGGCATGACGGCGGCTATTCTATTTTTCATGTGATTTTAGAGTGAGAGACTACCTAGGTATATATAGAGTTTAGGATTTATTTAGACTGTCAGATCAACTCAGAACTAACATGAACCGTTAAATTTGCCAACTCAGCCCTAAAGACACATCAGCAGCTCAAGATTGGGCTCAGCCAAAACCTGGCCGATTGGACCAGGTCGACACCCAGGTCGACTGCACAGTCGACCTGGTCCCTGGGGTGTCGACTGCCCAGTCGACTCCCCAGTCGACCTGGGTGCTGGCGGGAAAGTTCCCGCCTAGCCTGTTTGACTTCGAATTTTAAATTTTCTGAAATCTGTTTTGAATTTTCTGAAACTTCCGATGGCCATATCTCCTTCATACGAAGCCCAAATCACGCAAACTCGGACTCTATTCCAACCAGAATTCCAAGACGAACACAATGGCGCAACCCGTTTTCCAAAATTCTCACGTTTGAATAAGTTATTCTTTAATTTGTGAATATTAATATTAATAGAATTACGGGGTGTTACATTACCTGTTGTATATTTTCTACTATATCTCATCCTTGCATTGTGAGTTCTACGACAGTTTCCGATGTGTTATCATACCTTGATGATCGTGAATAGCTGCCTGGCACGCCTTTCAGTGCATTATGCCTCTTGTTTAGTGCAGGGGTTGTGGGCGGTTGTCACACATGTTAATTTGATAGTAATTTGGAAAACATGTTAATTTGACAGTAATTTAGAAAACATGTTTGTTTGACAGTAATTTGGAAAACATGTTAATTTGACTTTAATTTGGAAAACATGTTAGTTTGACAGTAATTTGGAAAACATGTTAGTTTGACAGTAACTTGGAAAACATGTTAGTTTGACAGTAATTTGGAAAACACGTTAATTTAAATGAATTTTTCTTAATTTGACATTAAGTAACCTGTATTGGGAATATATGTTTATTGGAATGAATTATACTTAATTTGATGTTAAGTAACCTGTATTGGGAAAATACGCTAATCGGAATGAATTGTACTTAATTTAACTTTAAGTAACCTATATTTGGAAAATAAGTTAATTGGAATTAATTTTACTTAATTGGACATGTAAATGAAAAACATGTAAGCAGTGAATAACTAGACTTAATGGCATTAAGTGACATGGTGATAAAAGGGTTGTAGATTACTTCATTAATTACAATCAAAAATAAAAGGTTAGAGGTTGTAGACTACTTTCGTTAATTACAATCCAGAAATAAAAGGTTGTAGATTACCTTTGTTAATTAGAATCTAGAGATAATGGGTTGTAGATTAATTTCCTTAATTACAATCCCGAATTAAATGTTGTTGTTTGTAGATTACTTTCATTAATTATAATATAGAGATAATAGGTTATAGACTACTTTTGTTAATTATATTCTAGTTGTAGATTTCTTTTGTTAATTACAATCCAAAAACAAAAGTTGTAAATTGGTTACATTAGTTAATTACAATCTAGAGATAAAATGGGTGTATATTACTTTCGTTAGTTACAGCCTAAAACATATAACAAGATGTTACACTGGGCTTATTAATGAACTTAAAATGTATTAAGCTAAACTTGCACAATTAATAAGCAAAAAGTGTCCATTCCTTTGGGATATAAGGGGCTCATAGAAATCCTAGTTAACTCGAGGACCAAGTCTTGGGCGACTTGTGCTATGTATTTTTATATGGGGATCCGTATTAGTCAATATTCCTTGGTTATCATTGGGCCTCACACTAGGTAGGGCTAAGACACGCATACTGAACTGGGTAGTAAGAGGTCCAAACGAGAGGTGGATACAGGCACGTTCCGGCAGAGTCATGAGCGTGCATGGATCCGACAGTGGAAGATAAGTTGTAGTAATGCCTGTGATTAATGTTGTGTCTTTTTAGTTGATGTTTTTGGGACTAAAAACAATTAATATCATAACTGGCACTCGATAGGTAGCATTAGGAAATTATGTCCTAAATCTGTCTGAATCGGTAGAAGTGCAAAACATTCAATCTTCCTGATCCGATTATCGTTATTATTATTATTATCATCATTGCCTTTTTGATAAGAATAGCCAATTCTTATTGTCATTTCATACAGTTATTGTTCACCTATAGATATGTACAGGCACTTACCTTTTATGACACTAGTACCACTGTAATGACCCGGGTTTTCGCGATCCAGATTATCGACATAAACTCAATGTTGACTATCCAAGCATCGGAAATACCATATAGTTAAAGAAAGAAGTTAGAGTGTGAGGATAGATAAGTTAGAAAATTAGAATAGATGAAGAAGAAGATCACAACAACAGAATCAGAGTAACACGAATCTCACAGCGGAATGAAGAAAATATAACAGAACTTTGAAATAAAACCAGTATATGTATACAATAACATTTATCAGAGTACAACATTTACAACACAACAGAAATAAACAATTGTTACAAAATCCTGAAGCCTCCTGCTCCAAGATCCCAGTATCTGTAAAATCCTGACTATTTGGCTGCACTACAAATTTGGGCACCCAAGAGTTTAGGGAAAACAAAACAAAATAAACTGCGGGTCAGTCATGGGACTTGTATGAGTAAACAATTTAAAACAGTTTGACAAAATAAACGATATCTCATAAGACCACTCCGTATAACACAGAATGAGTTTTTCCCTTATGAGAATCAAAAACACTTGGTCCAACATTCAAAAAACATTTTGAAAGGAATGATAATCTTTATATCAAAACTCTTTTGATATTATAATAGTGTATATCAACCACAATATAATAATCATCTAGCAGAACAATTTCATCTCACATTCCACATACATAATATATAATCAAAAACCGCGGGCGCTTATTGGGCAATGGATTCCAGTTGGCAAGGTATGAGACCACCTTCCGATAGTGTATCTCTAGAGAGGAATAAACCGGGTTCAACGACAACATCTTGCAACCCAGGCTAAACATGATCGGTCACTCATTTCGCTTGAGTGTACCAAATGTACTATCACTAACGGTTGGCATCAACAACCGTTTCCCAAAAGGGACAACATCGAAATAGATTATAAAAATAAATGAAACTCTAGATCATGTGACAATACACCTTACTTAGCAGCTAACCACTTAGCCATGCCACCTACCTGATTTTATACCATTTCTCGGTTGTGAGACTAGAGGCCATAACGTATCCTTTTTACAAACCATGCAGTTCTTCACTTTGAATGTCACATCGTCATACACGCCAAATCACAAATTGATTTCCCTAAAAATACCACGGGTATACAGCTAAGAGAAACGAATTCCTCCGCCACCAAACATAGATACATTTGAAGAGATCTACTTACGCGATTTATTAAATATACTATGTTAGACATTTTTCCATACAGGTCGTCCTGGGACTGGACAAACCAAAGGTACTAGTCTTTAAATAGGACAGCCCATGCATAACTCCATCTTCAATTATCTTCATCATATTTGATCGCGACGCTGACGCCTATACAGAGTGGTTTTCAGATAATGAATCTGATCCCAGTCTCTCCGTATTGACGACGCAAAAATGGTCAAGAACTTTGATAGTCGGTGATTTAACTATCAAAGAAAAACATGTCTGCAAACAACGATATTATTTCCAGATGGAAATTCTATCGATCAATCATCAATCAACATTTACTCATTTCCCCATTTCTCATTTCCATATATTCATCAAATCCTTATTTTCTAATACATATGTCATTAAATTTGGAAAATGTTTCCATTTTTGATTCATGCATCACTATCTTCTCACATATATATGTCTCTAACTATAAACTAGTAAGAGAACAACCCCCTACGCATTAACCCCGAAGGCCGAAACCAACATCAGATCAACACCTAGAAAGCTGTTCAATTTAAATAATCTCCAGTCAGTTTCTAGTTCCTTTAACTCCATTTTGATTCCTATTTCAAACCTTGTTTCCTTTATAAATATTTTGTTTGCAAATTTATTTAAATCCTTTATTCACATTAAATGTAAATAATATTTCTTCTTTGCAATCAAAACAGTTTGATTTCATATTTAAAACTATATCCCAAATCCAATTTCTATTTATACTTCTAATTATAGAATTATTTATGCAAATCTTCTTTTTATATTTCTAACACTTAAATCTCAATTATAATTCCCTTTATATAATTCTATTTATTTTATATAAATCCCTTTTATATAATTCTATTTATTTTATATAAATCACTACAAGAAAAGGAGTTATTTACAATTGCAACTCACAGCGTTTTGGTCTCCTTGCTGTAGAAATCAAGTAGGAGTACGTTGGTTTTATCTTAAAACATTGAGATAAATTTAAGCGGGAATGAATTTTCACTTTCCTCTACTATTACTAAATCGGCCGCGAATCCTTTATATTTCCCCAAAATTTTAAATTCTCAACTGCAAATTTTCCATCCAATTTTCGTCGTCCGCTTGGTCTCCGTCTCACTCTCGAATCTCCAGTCACTTCGCACTGTTGCTCTTGGTCTCTCGGTTGTCATAACGGAAGGAAATCAGTTCTAGTAGAGGAATTTCCATTCCAGTGGAGGTCGGACCCATAGAACATGTTCAGTCTTCGTCGTCCTTAAGTCGCTGTAAGCGTTGCCTTGATTAATTTATCTTTTTCATTGATTAGCCGATGTTCAGTTTTCTCTAACATCTGGTATGCCTGCTGAAAATGTTGACTGTGCTATGAGCAGTTTATAAGTTGTTGTGTCTCATTTAGTATCACTGTTTTATTTTAGTAGTTTTGTTAATTTGATTGTACTCAACAATAGACTATTACTTCAAATTTTAGAAATTTGCTTGCTTATGTAGTAGATGATGATGGATAAAAATTGGATGAATCTACACAGGTAAATACATAATTCTCAACACAAATGTAGTTTGAAAATTATATCCTATATGTTGACGAAAGCTAAAAGATTTTTTTTTTAAAGAACTAATAGTGAGTATAAGTAAGGAGCTCAGAAGTTTGTGGATAACGCTATGAAAAATTCTGGAAATATAGAAAAAATTCTATGTCCTTGCGTAAAGTGTGGAAATCTTAGTCGTCAATATGAGAAGGTGGTTGTTGAGCACCTGGTTATAAAAGGAATGGATCGTGTATATAAGACAAGTAGGTCGTATTGTCACAGTGAGCACATAAATATAAGCACAGATGTCAAGTCCAATGACATACATGATTTATTTGAAGCTATCGATTATGAAAATGAAGATTTCATCAATTATACTTTTTTCGATGATGATAAAGATGAAGATAGCGCACAAAAACGAGAGGATGATTTGTTAAGGAACTTGGAAGAAGCAAAAGCCATGTTGTATCCTGATTGTATCGATCAAACAAAATTATATGCCATCCTCGCCCTGTATAATCTTAAATGTGAGACTAGTTTGTCTGATATCGACTTCGATAAACTTCTAAATGTGCAATAATTGTTGTTGCCAAAAAATAATGTACTTCCGAAAACATTTTATGAGGTAAAAAAATGTAACACCCCACCTCCACTAGGATCACTCCTTAGAATGTACTAGCTTTGGAGGGGCGTTATTGTGAAGGTAAACATGCACAGAGATATCGCAAGACAGAATATAAAAATAAATATAAGTAAAGCAGCGGTAGCAGATAAAAACCCATCATCATCATCTCAGAAAACCAACATAGTCAAGTACATAATATCAAAATGTCATGATCCAAAATACAACATAAGTCTAGATACGTGATAACAAAATACATGGTAAAACATCAGTACTAATCCCCAGAAATAAAAGATAAGCCACAGCTAGCTCAGATCCATACATGAGCTATCCAACAAGCAAGCCAAAGATCCACTAAGCAGATGTAGCCCCTCCCTGAGAACCTGTGGGGGGGGGGAAACGGAAGAAAAGAAGCGAAAGAAAACGGGTCAGTCAAGAAGACTGGTAAGCCCTACTACGATCAATCTATAAACTAATAAAGTTAACAGCATGATGGAATCTGAGATGAACATACTGGCAATAGATAAAGGTGACATCACATAGATGAGATTAAACTTTGCACCACAGTGTACTAGCAAACCCCCAAAACAGGTCTTGATCCCTTAGCCCAAACTTTGGCCCAATAACTTGAAGTGACCTTAGTATAAGGTCCAGCCCAACGGTCTAGTCGATCGGCTCCCTATAAACCTAACACGTCAAGTGTTGTTGTCCATACGGCCCACATAGATGTAGTTAGACTGTGCTGGGTCCACCTTCGGGTGTATCAAGCCCTAAGGTGTCAACCCCAGACACCTAAGCAATAATGCACAGTCTAAGCCTACTGGTACCCGTGCCTCGAGTTTGTCCCACATCGGACTACGTGCACGTCCGTAGCCCGCCGGACCCGCACCGCTATACCACTCAGCCGTCGCTTTGGTCGCTTACATCAGTCCAGTAATCGTGCCCCGCCCTAACCTAGCTGTAGGGTTGTAGTGATATCCAACTGGGATTACTGCTGGAACAGACCACGTTGCTAGGGTTTCTAAGAGGGTTAAGTGTGGTTTTAACCCCTCACTAATCATGGATTAAATTAGTTAAGTGTGACCACTTAACCCCATATAATCCTCGCATCCCCATTATTGGTTAAGTATTAGTGGGACATGACTTAACCCTAATCATGAGGCATTAATTACTTAACGCACCCAACCTCTCACATTAGACATCCGTGGTTACCTGGGAAGATTTACACCACGTCTAGGTCTAACCTCGGGTCTTATGGTGCAACATGACCAACTACCCACATTAGACCCCACGTTGTGGTTACCTGGGAAGATTTACACCACAACTAGGTCTAACCTCGAGTTGGCCCTATCATGTTATCTAATGTCATGTCCACTTTAAAACATATTTACAAGTTAACATATACTTGGGTAGACCTAACTTAATAGGTAAATTCCCAAGGGGTAGACCTAACTTAATAGGTAAATTCCCAATCTTTTAGTTTCATGTATTTTTAAGTTTACCCAAACCCTCCCAACGTCATTATCTCGCTTATATATTCGCCATAACGCATAAGGGTATAAAAGGTAACTTGGCATAACATACATGATGAACTTCACATATCATAATAACATGCATACATGTTAAACTTGCAAATCATGTCATAGTGAACTCGCATAAACATGCATAGCTTATTAAATATGCATAACATGGTAAGGTGAACTTGCATAAACATGCATAACCCATAAAACATGTATAACATGGTAAGGTGAACTTGCATAAGCATGCATAATCCATTAAACATGTAGAACATGGCATAGTAAACTCACATATGCATGCATAACTTATGAAACATGTAAAACATGGCATAGTAAATTCGCATAAGCATGCATAACTTATGAAACATGTAAAACATGGCATAGTGAGTTCGCATAAGCATGCATAATCAAATAAACTCACATAAATCTCAACTTTCACCACATATTAACTTTAGAGTTTGTAAAGTGAAGGTAAGAGGGCTTACAAATATAAACAAGTCACAAATCCACCAAATAAGATGAAGAAGCCCTTTTAAAACCCAAAACAAAGCTTCAAATAAGAAAACCCTTTTGCACAATCCCAAAAACACAAACTTAGCAAATCAAACTTGCAACTTAATGAAGTATGCAAGTTATTAAGCATTCATACAACATAGAAAAGGTTGTATGATCATCCTATCTTCATAGGATTAAACTTTGAGGAAGGTGGAGGCTAGGATTTTTAGGTGGAGGCCATTTGAGGATTCAAATTGACATAGTTTAGTTGCTAGATTGATTAATGAGGCTTTAGGGTAGGATTAGGGGTATATTTATAGGGAATTAGAGTGTTTTAAGCCCTAGGATTAACCCTAGGTTAGTTTTGGCCCGTCAGATCTCGGAATTCTCTAGAACCAAGCTACAAGACCAAGCCCAAATCAGAAATGGTGCACCAGGCTAAACTGCCCGGGCACCCCCTGTCGACAGGGCTGTCGACAGGGCTGTCGACACCCTGGTGGCCCTGTCGACATGCCTGTCGACATGGGGCCCCTGGCGGGAATTTTCCCGCCTGACCCCGATTAGCCCTAATCCATGCTTTTAATTCGAAATTTAAATCTGTTTTTAGCATAGAAATTTCTGAAAACTTAAATGGGCCTTAACTGGGTCATACGGACTCCGATTTTCGAAAACTCGGACTCTATTTCACGTATTTTTCCGAGACGAACGCAATGGCATAGCCCGTTTCCCCTGATTCTGATTTTTAAATTAAATTCTACCTCGATTTATGTTATAACAGTTTATTGAAAATACGGGTTGTTACATTCTCCCCTCCTTAAAGGATTTCGTCCCCGAAATCTTCAAGTTAGGAAGAACATATCCTACCATCCAACATCCATCTACTCAAAGCATCATCCACGAGCAACCATTGTCCTTAAAGGATTCTAAATGCCGTATGAACATATGCAGAAGTGTGTGTATATGTACCTATCTAATGCAAAGATCAATGCAAAATATGTTAGTGAAATGTATCCATATGTATGCAAATCCCTAACATAATGTATAATATCTACATGCGTGCTCAATCATACATCCATATGCAACATCCATGTGATTGCATACAAATTTCATTCAAGAATAAGCATAAACACTCATGCACATGCAATATGAGGAGTGTGTGAGCCGATCTAGTGCCTAATGTGTATCATGCATCCACGAGTAACCACTTGCAAACACTTGCAACCACTTGCAACCATCAAACATAACATGTTTCAAACACATGTTTCATCCAAAGGATTCTACCTAAGGTTCTCATGATAAGATAGACACGATGAACTAGATAAACTAGATAGACATGGATAGCAAAAGAAAGATATACTAACAAAGGAAAGAGATTGAGAGTGTACCCTCAAAAAGGAATAGATAAAGCCCACGCATCTTTTCCTCGGTTTCCCAAGTTGCGTCCTCTTCGGCTTCACCCCATTGAACTTTCACCAATCTGACCTCACGATTCCTTAGCTTCTTGGTCTCTGTCCCCAAGATACGAATCGGAGCTCTCCTTAAAGTTGCTTCTTTCTCTACTTCCACGTCTTCAAGAATGCTAGGTTCAACCACCTCAGCGGACTCATGCAGGCACTTTCGAAGATGCGAGACATGAAAGACATTATGCACTCCGGACAATTTTTCGGGCAATTGCACTTTATAAGCCATCTTCCCAATTCTCTCAATGATGGGGAAGGGTCCAACGAATCTCGGTGCTAACTTCCCAACAGCTCCAAACCGGACCACATTCCGTAAAGGAGAAACCTTTACGAAAACCTTGTCCCCAACCTCAAACTCCAAATCGGATCTCCGCTTATCAGCATAGGATTTCTGCCGGTCTTGGGCCGCTTTCATCCGTCTTCTAATCAACTCGACCTTCTCGGATGTATCCCTAATCATGTCGGGTCCAAGTATAAGCTTATCCGTGGACTCCCACCAACATGTAGGTGACTTGCACGGCCTCCCATATAAAGCCTCAAATGGTGCCATCCCTATGCTCGCCTGATAACTGTTATTATATGCAAACTCAACAAGAGGAAGATGGTCTTCCCAAGCACCACCAAAATCCAGAATGCAAAGCCTCAACAAGTCCTCAAGTACCCTATTCACCCTTTCTGTTTGGCCGTCTGTTTGTGGGTGATAGGCCGTACTCAGGTTCAACCTTGTGCCCATAGCCTCTTGCAAACTGTTCCAGAACTGACTAGTAAAGATGGGGTCTCGGTCACTGACTATGCTGGAAGGGACTCCATGTAGTCGCACTATCTCACGAAGATATACTGATGTTAGTCCAGATGCGGTCCTTTTGCTCTTCACTGGGATAAAATGAGCACTCTTCGTGAGCCTATCCACAATGACCCATATGCTCGTATTCCCCTTCCTGGACCTTGGAAGCCCATCAATAAAGTCCATAGAAATGCTCTCCCACTTCCATAGCGGGACCTCTAGCGGATGTAATAGCCCACCGGGCTTCTTTGACTCAGCTTTTACCCTCTGACAAATAACACATCTCGAGACAAACTCCGCCACATCCTTCTTCATTCCAGGCCAGAAGAAAACGCGCTTCATGTCCTTATACATCTTATCACCACCTGGATGTATAGTCATCTTGGAGCGATGTGCTTCCTCAAGAACTTTCCTCACCAAGTCTTCTACCATCGGAACACAAAGCCTTCCGTCTCTCCTCAGCCGACCCTTATCGTCTATAGAATATCGAGCAAGGTGACTAGATGTCTCCCCTCGAACCAGCTTGTCCATGATCTCAATTATCTGAGGGTCTTCCTTCTGTGAAGCCCCGACTTGATCCAGAAGGGTAGGCCTGAGCTCTAGAGATGCCAAAGAACCGGTCATCGTCTCAACTGTCAAGGAAAAATCAAAGGTTGCCAAGAACTCTAAATTCTTCATCTCAACAAATAGAGGACTTAGTGTCAACCTTCTCCTACTCAACGCATCCGCTACAACATTCCCCTTGCCAGGGGTATAGGATATCTCAAAATCATAGGAAGCCAAGAATTCCATCCATCTCTGCTGCCTTAAGTTCAGATCCTTCTGCGAAAAGAGATACTTCAAAGACTTATGATCAGTATATAGCTCAAATCTCTCTCCCAGAAGATAATGACGCCATGCTTTGAGCGCATATACAATCGCTGCCAGCTCTAGATCATGAGTGGGATAATTCCTCTCATGCACCTTAAGTTGCCTCCCACCAAAACATATAACTCTGCCCTCTTGCATCAGAACGGCGCCCAATCCCGTGCCACAAGCATCAGTGTACACGGTAAATATCTTACCACCATCGGGTAAGGCTAGAACTGGTGCTGAGGTAAGGGCTCTCTTGAGTCTCTGAAAAGCAAGCTCACAATCCATATCCCAAGCAAAGACTAAGTTCTTCTTCGTCAACTTAGTAAGAGGAGCGGATATCTTCGCGAAGTCCTTGATGAACTTCCGGTAAGAACCCGCAAGACCCAGAAAGCTTCTCACCTCGGTTGCATTCCTTGGAGTCTTCCAATCCTGAACTGCAACCACCTTAGCGGGATCCACCGCCAAGCCTTGCTTGGATACGATATGCCCAAGGAATCTGACCTCCCTTCTCCAAAAGTGGCACTTGGAGAACTTGGCCTTTAACTGGTGTGCTCTGAGCGTATCCATCACCTCTACTAGGTGCCTCGCATGCTCTTCTTCATCCTTGGAGAAAACCAGAATATCATCCACAAAGACCACGACAAACTTATTTAAGAACTCCCGAAACACCCTACTCATCAAATCCACAAAATACGCGGGTGCATTCGTCAAACCGAACGGCATAACAAGCCATTCAAAGAATCCGTCTGGAGTTCTGAATGCAGTCTTGTCTATACTATCTTCAGCCACTCTGAGCTGATGAAAACCCGTAGCAAGATCAAGCTGAGAGAAAACAGAAGCACCAACAAGCTGATCAAATAGATCATCGATCCTCGGTAACGGGTGTCTGTTCTTCTTAGTCAGCTTATTCAATTCTCTATAATCCACACAGAGCCGAAGAGAACCATCTGCCTTAGTTGCAAACACCACAGGCGCTCCCCATTCGGATATACTCCTTCTGATGAAGTTCTTCTCAAGCAATTCTTTCACTTGCTTGCTCAGCTCCCGTCTCTCACGCGGAGCCATATGCCGAACGGGCAAAGAAACAGGCTTAGCATTATCTACCAGATAGATGCGAAAATCAATCTCTCGTTTAGGGGGCAACCCCTTGACTTCTTCAAAAATGTCTGGATAATCTCGGACCACCCTTACAGACTGAAGGGCCTCCTCTGATGAGTCGAGAGATTCTAGATAGCATAACATGACGGGATTCTTCGGATTGCATGAAATCTCTAAGGTGTTGCCCAGGCGAGTCACAAGCCTTACAACCCTATGCTCACAATCCAGAATGGCTCCATATCTAGACAGCCAATCCATGCCCAAGATCAATCCGTATCCCCTGAAACCAAGAACATACGCACTACACAAGAACTCTACGCTGAGTATAGAAATCCTCAGATCCTCACATATCATAGATAGATGAGCAGAACCCCCAATGGGATTCGAAACACAAACGGGATCATCCACTAAGCTAGTACTAAGGTGCAAGCTATCAACAAGATCAGATGAAATAAAGCTATGTGATGCACCAGAATCAAACAAGGTACGCACTGGAAGATCAGAGATATAAACAAGGTTCTCAACAGAAACACTACCTCGCTCGGGAACTAAAGCGGCATTGAGAGCATGAACTTGCCCTCCTGAAGGTCCAGCCTGTCCTTTCTTCTTTGGGCATTCTTTGCTGAAGTGCCCAGTCTCTCCACAAGAAAAGCATCCACCACTAAGCTTCCTTTTCTTCTTCCTGCAATCCTTAGCAAAATGCCCAGCTATGCCACAGTAATTGCACTTTCCCTTGCCTTTGTTGTTGTTGTTCCCCTTCTTGTTCTTGCCCTGATTCCCCTGGCTGCTTTGACCCCCTTGATTGCCTTTGCCTTGAGAATCAGTCTTCTTTGCTTGAGTATCACTCGACTTGACTTCTTTCTTTCCATCTCCCTGAAGCAGAGCCATGTTGACCAAACTCTCAAAAGTAGCTCCATGCGGAATATGTGACATCGCCAAGCCCTGTAGCGGCTCATTCAACCTCCTAGCAAATCGAAGAGCCTTCTTCTCCGGGGTGTTTACCATATCCAAACCAAAACGGGCCAGCTGATTAAACTTGTTCACATACTCCTTGACAGACATATCACCTTGCTTTAATGCAATGAACTTCTCCATTTGTAAATTCGCCTCAGCTGAAGATAGAAACTTGGTCACAAATCTAGCCCTCAAATCGGCCCAAGTCTCAATGGGCCTCGTCCCATTGGTGACCTCCCACCAATAGGCCGCCTCATCCTTCAAAAGCCATACTGTCAACAAGATCTTCCTCTCGTCATCAATCCCAAAGATAGCAAACAAGTCCTCCGTGTCTTTCAGCCAATTCCTAGCTTCAACAAAAGATTCCGTGCCCAGGAAATTCTTGCCTCCCATTGCCTTGAAGTCTTTACAAACCTTTGTAAACTCAATCTGAGGATGCTGAGGGGGAGGAGGAGGAAGAGGAGCCTCAACAACGGGAGGGGGAGGAACATTAGCAACGGGAGGGGGAATATTAACTGCTGGAGGAGGGGGAGCAGGAACCACCGGAGGAGGGATATTAGGGATAGGATTCTCAACTACAGGAGGAGGAGTGGGAGTAGGGTTGGCGGGACCAGCTGCCGCCCTAGCTTCTAGAAGTCTTCTATACCAGAGTGGTACGTTCACTCCATCTGGGATGTCAAGATTCTCAGCCATACTGAAACGAAAGATAAGATAAGATTAGGTCAAGGGAACGAAGGATAACGCTGATGGCTTTTGGGGATTAGCCTTAAAATAATCTAGACTTTATTTTGGAAAATACTTAGTAGGTTTTTGAAAATAGTTTTTCAAAAAGGGTTTTTTTTCTCTCAAAAGTTTTGTTCAATCTTGTTAACCTTGGGCTCTGATACCAAATGTACCACCCCACCTCCACTAGGATCACTCCTTAGAATGTACTAGCTTTGGAGGGGCGTTATTGTGAAGGTAAACATGCACAGAGATATCGCAAGACAGAATATAAAAATAAATATAAGTAAAGCAGCGGTAGCAGATAAAAACCCATCATCATCATCTCAGAAAACCAACATAGTCAAGTACATAATATCAAAATGTCATGATCCAAAATACAACATAAGTCTAGATACGTGATAACAAAATACATGGTAAAACATCAGTACTAATCCCCAGAAATAAAAGATAAGCCACAGCTAGCTCAGATCCATACATGAGCTATCCAACAAGCAAGCCAAAGATCCACTAAGCAGATGTAGCCCCTCCCTGAGAACCTGTGGGGGGGGGGGAAACAGAAGAAAAGAAGCGAAAGAAAACGGGTAAGTCAAGAAGACTGGTAAGCCCTACTACGATCAATCTATAAACTAATAAAGTTAACAGCATGATGGAATCTGAGATGAACATACTGGCAATAGATAAAGGTGACATCACATAGATGAGATTAAACTTTGCACCACAGTGTACTAGCAAACCCCCAAAACAGGTCTTGATCCCTTAGCCCAAACTTTGGCCCAATAACTTGAAGTGACCTTAGTATAAGGTCCAACCCAACGGTCTAGTCGATCGGCTCCCTATAAACCTAACACGTCAAGTGCTGTTGTCCATACGGCCCACATGGATGTAGTTAGACTGTGCTGGGTCCACCTTCGGGTGTATCAAGCCCTAAGGTGTCAACCCCAGACACCTAAGCAATAATGCACAGTCTAAGCCTACTGGTACCCGTGCCTGGAGTTTGTCCCACATCGGACTACATGCACGTCCGTAGCCCGCCGGACCCGCACCGCTGTACCACTCAGCCGTCGCTTTGGTCGCTTACATCAGTCCAGTAATCGTGCCCCGCCCTAACCTAGCTGTAGGGTTGTAGTGATACCCAACTGGGATTACTGCTGGAACAGACCACGTTGCTAGGGTTTCTAAGAGGGTTAAGTGTGGTTTTAACCCCTCACTAATCATGGATTAAATTAGTTAAGTGTGACCACTTAACCCCATCTAATCCTCGCATCCCCATTATTGGTTAAGTATTAGTGGGCCATGACTTAACCCTAATCATGAGGCATTAATTACTTAACGCACCCAACCTCTCACATTAGACATCCGTGGTTACCTGGGAAGATTTACACCACGTCTAGGTCTAACCTCGGGTCTTATGGTGCAACATGACCAACTACCCACATTAGACCCCACGTTGTGGTTACCTGGGAAGATTTACACCACAACTAGGTCTAACCTCGAGTTGGCCCTATCATGTTATCTAATGTCATGTCCACTTTAAAACATATTTACAAGTTAACATATACTTGGGTAGACCTAACTTAATAGGTAAATTCCCAAGGGGTAGACCTAACTTAATAGGTAAATTCCCAATCTTTTAGTTTCATGTATTTTTAAGTTTACCCAAACCCTCCCAACGTCATTATCTCGCTTATATATTCGCCATAACGCATAAGGGTATAAAAGGTAACTTGGCATAACATACATGATGAACTTCACATATCATAATAACATGCATACATGTTAAACTTGCAAATCATGTCATAGTGAACTCGCATAAACATGCATAGCTTATTAAATATGCATAACATGGTAAGGTGAACTTGCATAAACATGCATAACCCATAAAACATGTATAACATGGTAAGGTGAACTTGCATAAGCATGCATAATCCATTAAACATGTAGAACATGGCATAGTAAACTCACATATGCATGCATAACTTATGAAACATGTAAAACATGGCATAGTAAATTCGCATAAGCATGCATAACTTATGAAACATGTAAAACATGGCATAGTGAGTTCGCATAAGCATGCATAATCAAATAAACTCACATAAATCTCAACTTTCACCACATATTAACTTTAGAGTTTGTAAAGTGAAGGTAAGAGGGCTTACAAATATAAACAAGTCACAAATCCACCAAATAAGATGAAGAAGCCCTTTTAAAACCCAAAACAAAGCTTCAAATAAGAAAACCCTTTTGCACAATCCCAAAAACACAAACTTAGCAAATCAAACTTGCAACTTAATGAAGTATGCAAGTTATTAAGCATTCATACAACATAGAAAAGGTTGTATGATCATCCTATCTTCATAGGATTAAACTTTGAGGAAGGTGGAGGCTAGGATTTTTAGGTGGAGGCCATTTGAGGATTCAAATTGACATAGTTTAGTTGCTAGATTGATTAATGAGGCTTTAGGGTAGGATTAGGGGTATATTTATAGGGAATTAGAGTGTTTTAAGCCCTAGGATTAACCCTAGGTTAGTTTTGGCCCGTCAGATCTCGGAATTCTCTAGAACCAAGCCACAAGACCAAGCCCAAATCAGAAATGGTGCACCAGGCTAAACTGCCCGGGCACCCCCTGTCGACAGGGCTGTCGACAGGGCTGTCGACACCCTGGTGGCCCTGTCGACATGCCTGTCGACATGGGGCCCCTGGCGGGAATTTTCCCGCCTGACCCCGATTAGCCCTAATCCCTGCTTTTAATTCGAAATTTAAATCTGTTTTTAGCATAGAAATTTCTGAAAACTTAAATGGGCCTTAACTGGGTCATACGGACTCCGATTTTCGAAAACTCGAACTCTATTTCGCGTATTTTTCCGAGACGAACGCAATGGCATAGCCCGTTTCCCTTGATTCTGATTTTTAAATTAAATTCTGCCTCGATTTATGTTATAACAGTTTATTGAAAATACGGGTTGTTACAAAAAATCTCTCAAATTATCCGATATGGGTTTTGAAAAAATTAATGCTTGTCAAAATGATTGTTGCCTTTTTAGAAGAGAGTACAAAGATTTGGAAAGTTGCCCTAAATGTGGTGTGTCAAGATGGAATAAGAATGAACGTACCAATGAAATTATGCATGGCATTCCGATTAAAGTTTTGAGATATTTTCCAATCATTCCTAGATTTAGAAGAATGTTTAGATCTTAAAATACGGCAGACGAATTAAGATGGCATTTTAGTAATAAAAGCAATGATGGGAAAATGTGCCATCTTGTGGGTTCAATAACATGGAATGTAGTAGATGAGAAATGGGAATCGTTTGCAGCTGATCCACACAATATTAGACTTGGTCTTGCTACCGATGGTGTTAATCCTTTTATGACAATGAGTTCCAAATATAGTTGTTGGCCTGTGTTGCTTGTGACATACAACCTCTCGCCAATGTTATGCATGAAAAAAGAAAATACCATCTTAACATTGTTGATTCCTGGTCCAAAGCAACCAGGAAATGATATTGACGTATATTTGGAGCCATTAATTGAAGACTTGCAACATTTGTGGAGTAATGGAGTTCAAAATTATGATGCCTTTAGTAGATCGCTTTTTAACATTAGAGCGATTTTACTATGGACAATAAATGACTTTCCAGCGTATGGAAATCTTGCTGGATATTGTTGAAAGGTAAAAATGGCTGTCCATTATGCGGTATCAATACTCACCATCGATGGTTGAAACATAGTCGGAAGAGCGGTTATATGGATAATAGGAGATTTTTACCCCCTTCAGATTCATTGAGAAACAAAAAAACCTGGTTTGATAATGCTGTAGAAAATGGTCGTAGTCCTGGAGTTTTGACTGGAAGAAACATCTCTGCTATTTTGAAAAACTTTCCAAATAATTTTGGGAAAGAAATCAAAAATGTAAATAGTAATAATAGCAAGAATGAGAAGGGTAAGAAGAAACAAATTAAGCAGGAGAGCGGGAAGAGAAAAAAAATTAGAGGTGAAGATGGTGATCTTGTGGATATAGATAGAGCTATCAAGGTGGAAAAAAACGATCAATCTTCTTTGATTTACCATATTGGGAGGTTAGTTTTTTATTTTTCATTGATCAATAATACAGTTCTTTAATAATGAAATTTAACATTGTTGATTTTTGTAGGAACTGCCATTGCGTCATAATTTAGACGTAATGCATGTAGAAAAAAATGCTAGTGAAAGCGTAATAAGCACGATGCTGCATGATAACAAATCGAAAGATGGAATTAATTGTAGAAAAGATTTAGAAAGTGGGGAATTCGACGTGGCCTTTATGCACAATCTCGTGGAACAAAAACATATCTTCCACCTTCTCCATATACATTGCCGAAATCTGAAGAAGAAAAATTTGTAAAATACTATATGATTTTAAGGGACCTGATGTGTATTGCTCGAATTTCAAGAGCTCTATATCGTTGGAGGATTGTAAAATTAGTGGTTTGAAGTCACATGACTATCATGTCCTAATGCAACAGTTGTTGCCGGTTGCAATAAGAGGATTGTTACCGAAGAAGCCAAGGGAAACAATAATTCGTTTATGTTTGTTCTTTCATAAATTATGCCAATGTGTTCTTGATAGAGAAAAACTACAACATCTTGATGATGAGATTATTCTAATTTTATGTGAACTTGAAAGATATTTTCCACCTTCGTTCTTTTATATAATGATACGCTTGACGGTTCATATTGGAAAAGAAGCCGATTATGTGGACCGGTCCATTTTCGTTGGATGTACCCATTTGAAAGATACATAAAGACACTAAAACATTATGTCAGAAATACTGCACGGCCTGAGGGGTGTATTGCAGAATCCTATCTTGCAGAGGAGTGCATGAAATATTTTAATGATTTCTTAAAGAAATCTGGAAAAATAGAAGAGAAGGAAGTCCGAAATGAAGATTATGAAGATGATGTCATACTTGAAGGACGACCAACTTCAGCTTGCAAAATAATTACACTGTCCGAGAATGAGAAACAAGCTGCTCATTTGGCTGTGCTAATGAATATGGCTATAGTGGAACCATTTGTAGAGTAAGTGACTAGTGCATTTTGTTCTATTGTTCAATTATTTTTATAGTGCAACTTATCTGGGTTTTTTTTTTCTTTTACAAAAGTTTGCATCTTCAGGAGTTGCAACACTTAAACAAGTGCATAGAAAAAATGCGAATTTACTTTGGAAAACCCACACAAATAACTTTCCCGATTGGATGAAGAAGAAGGTGAGTTCAATTTTAAAATATATTCTCATTAATTTTGAAAAGCTTCATTATCGAGATCTAACATAAATAATATTTTCATTTACAGATACCTTATGATGTGAACGATCATGACACAATGTTAAAATGGATTGCATATGGTCCAAGGAGTAGTGTATTGTCTTGTACAGTTTATATCATCAATGGAGAACGTTTTCACGCAAAAGATACTGAGAGAAAAACTCAAAATAGTGGAGTCATTTATGATGCAACCACCATTTGTAGGGCTAGCGCAAAAGATATTTCCCAAGTGGTTGACATGATTACTTATTATGGGATGTTGACCGATATATTTTTGTTAGACTATCATGCCTTTTATAATCCCGTCTTTAAGTGTCATTGGATAAATTTAGGAAATGTTGCGAAGGTAGAAGATGGATTTACCCTTGTCAATTTACAACATAATCAAGCTTCATTTTCAAAAGATCTATATATCCTTGCATCTCAAGCAAAGAAAATTTTCTATTCAAGGGAAGATGATGATTCTAATTGGTATGTTGTGATGAGGGCACCGTCAAGAACTTTTCATTAAATAGATACAAATGACTCGTTTGAGGAATTTAGCATGGATATCGGAAATCTTGAAGAAACCGATATGGAGATTAATGATGCTGCCGAGGATCTTGGCTATGTTAGGGAAGATTGCGAAGGAATACTTGAGTAATATATCACTAGCTATGTTAGGGAATGCCATTTTATGGAATTGCATTCAGGTATATTTTGTGATTTTTATCTTGGTATGTCTATTTAACTCATTGTTTTACGCAAATAAAAAATCCAGACGTCTGCATTTAATATCAGACGTCTGCATATTTATTCAGGTATAATATTATAAGCCCAGAAAAATATAACATGTCTGGATAAAATACTCAGATGTCTGAGTACTTCTTCAGGATTAATATTTTAGGCTCACAAAAAAAATCTAGACGTCTGGGTAAAATATCAGACGTCTGTATTCTTCTGTAAATAATTTTTTTGACAGAGAACACTTTCAGACATCTGGATAAAATATCCAGACGTCTGAAATCATCTTTAGACATTTTACATTAGGTTGTAGAGAAATCCAGATGTCTGGTTATAATTTCAGACATCTGATTGATATTCAGATTGCTTTTTTTGTACTCACAGACGTTTGGAAAAAATAGCCAGACGTCTGAAACACCTGTTTCACCTGTGCATGTCTTTCTTGTTGTCAAGCTATAGCTATATATAATCAAAGTTCCATATCCACAATATTTTCCATCCACAATAACATACCCAAATTACATAACAATAGCATATTCGAATTACATAACAATAACATACCCAAATATCATAACGAACAAAGCAACAACGTGTCCGAGGTGCATATCGAACATAACATATCCAAGCTGAAGGTTTTTACGTACTTAATTTATGGTTAAGAATTTACTTGGTGATCCACTAGGTGGATGCATCTTGGCTCACGGACCTATTCGGGATTTCATGCTTATTAACTTTATTCAAGTGACAAGTGATGCTACACTTAACGTAATGAAAATTGTAACTCCTTGCAGTTCAGATATTTATTTTGAAGCAACCTTTACTATATTTGAATAATCTGTGTAGTGAGAGTAATATATATTTGTGTTGTTGTACATGGGAAATGTTTTCATGGGGTTATCTGTTTTTCCATTGCAGCAAACGAAAAAGAGATAACCTCAGGAAAACACTTCCCTACAGCAGCACAAATGTATATTGCCTATTACATAGTTTGCTTCAAAGATAGTACAAGTTGCTTAAAAGTAAATTGTTGAACTGCAAGTAGTTGCAAATTTCATTACGTTAAGTGAAGCAACATTTGTCTCTTGAATAAAGCTATTAATGCATGAAAGCCCAACTAGGTTCGTGAGCTAAGATGCACTGCCTAGTGGATCACCGAGTAAATTCTTCCACTTGGTCACACTTCGTCTGCTTCATAGTCTGTAATCAATTGAGATACCCAACTAAATATGGATAACTTGAACTTTAATCACAAGTTTAATTTTAAACATACATATACAAACTTTATACAACAGAGTTAGGCAAACTTACTAGTACGAGGCGGTTGACAATAAGTGGACGTCATTGAAGTTAATTTTAGAGGAAAATTTTGATTTTTGGCCATTGAAGTTAATTTTAGGAGGCAACTGAAGTTTATACCCAAATGAGGCCTAAACCAACAATTTATATCCATCATAAGTTCTCAGAAGAGGGTTAAATGCAAATTTTCCTTTTTTTTTAATTACAGGCTAGATTTATGTTGAATGAGGAATGACAAAAGGTCCCCATAAACTCTTTGTTGAGTAATGACAACATAAATAATTCGTAATAAAATTCAAGTTGTCATATAAACCCAAAGATAAAATAAAGATTGAGTACATGTAGCAGTTTAATACTTCACTTTTCGCAAAACCAAAAGATGAATCCAGAGATAGAATAAATTAAAGTTGGATACTGCTGCATGTACACATGGTTTCTATGTTGTGGTATGCTCAAAAGGTGAATCAATGAATCATGGCTATATGCCAAAACATAAAAAGTTGGACCATGTTCATAAAACATGACTCAATATGTGTATATACACGTATCTCCCCATCTAGAACTTATCAAAGTGAGTTGTTCATAAAAGGTGAATCAATGAATACATATCCAGACATCTGAATGATTCTCCACATTTGAAAAACAGACATTTGATTTAGGGTTATTTTCAACCTGAGAAAGTTTCCAAACGTCTGGGTATAGTTTCAGACGCCTGTGTTGAATGATTTTTAAACCAGTGTATATTTTCAGACGTCTGCTAATTTTTTCAGACATCTGATTTTAGTTTTCCTATTTTTATTTTAACCCTGTCAATTTTCTGACTTCTCGTTTATTGATTCAGACGTCTGGTTTTTAATTTTTTATGAGATGTCCCCTTAATTTGCATAATTGCATCACGATCACCACCAATTAATAACTACTTGCATAATTGTACACATAGTTCTTTATGCACTCATTAGCTCTTTGATTTAATTTATAAAAACATGCATATACCCTGATACTGTTTTATTATTATAATCACTTCTGTTTTGTAGAAAACATATTTAAACTGTTTCAAATATTGCATGATAGACCACTAGTTTCAAGTAAAACATTAAATGCAAGTTTGCGTAAAACGGATAACGTATGAAGAAGATATGGACGAACGAAGTTGGGAAGAAAAACCAGAAATGGGTCAGAATGCACTGGCGCACTTAGGAAGTGTGCCAGAACAAAATTGCACTGGCGCACTTGGGAAGTGCGCCAGTACAATTTTAGCACTGGCGCTCCTGCCAAGTGCGCCCAGGCCTGAAACCCTGTTTGGTCAGGCCCTGGCTGGCCTAGTCGGGTTCTGGTCGATTTCTGAGGCTTGGCTGAGTCACTAGGGCTTACATGTTGCTTTCTGATTGGCTTCTCTTGAGATGGATGGTCTGGATTCACTCTAGCTTCATCGACGGCTCTAATCAGATTAAAGTTCTATAAATACAAGTCAAGTCTAACCCTAAACACACACAAATAATACAATACAAAAGCCGTCATGCTGCTGGAAAGAAACTATGAGTGGACTTCAGTTAGAAAGCTTAGAGACAAGCCAATACTAAAGTAAAACACGAATCAAAACAACGTTAGTCTACCCAAAGGAAATCATATAAAATTCAGAATTCAGAATGCAGAATCCAAGTTCGTCGTTCATTGTAAGTATAGTGATTTTTCCGATGAGAATAAAACTAAGACTTGATTCGATGTAAATTGGACGTGGAATTGAGCTATTATGTAATGACAATGTTAATTCATATCTATGTATTAAAATGATTGTGCTGTGAATGAAATTGGGACGTTTTTGGTATAATTAAGATTGATGTTGATCCTATTGTACTTTTAGAATGACAACAACATCACATGCAAGTTGTATAGTTCATGTTTATGTGATTATATAGGTTGTTTGGGATTAGAACCTCATGTATATACTTTATGCAAGAATCTTTATGCCTAAATGGTTATGTTCATATACATGCCCCTATGTTTATACAAAAGTTGCAAGTTCCAAATTGGATCCATGTCAAGATCCACTTTAGTACATGTTTCATGTTGTAATTAGATATGCCATTGGATCTAGTTCACACCCTTTTCATAAAGTTATACATATTTATGAAAATGTCATATTCTTGTCATGTGCTAGTGATGTTCGATGTTATGCCTAGATCTAAAAACAAGTTTAGACGTATGTTGTCTAAATCATATGCTAATTCATGTGACACCAATTTGTTAGACCCTTATTTCAATGCAAATTCACATATAGGTAAATTGATTTAGGCTATGTTGCAATTCTCATATATGTATATTGACTATTTTGCAAGTTCACATCTATGACATTCATGTTGGCTATTTTGCAAGTTCACACCTATGATGTTCATATTGACTATGCCAAAAATGCCAAGTTTACACATATGTCATGTTTATGTTTATGAATTCCCTTATGCCTATTTGTGTGCGCTAAATTAGGCTAAGTTTTTAGCCTAATATTATATGCTGAAACTATGCGAACGAAAATTAGGCTAAGATTGTTAGCCTAATGTTTAAATGGGGTAACGTTGGGGATATTAATAAATTTTGACATAAAATATATGAAATTGGCATGTTTGTCAAATGCCAAATTTGGTGGCATTCAAACGGTATAAATTCTTATAACAAAAATGTTAAACTTGGAATGTGGGCCGTAACATTTAATTGTTGACAAATTTACATATATTAAGTAATAAAGACAAATATGTAAATTTAGAAAATACGAATATGCTTAACACGAGGTTGGATTGAGTTGTGATGTAAATCTGCCTGGACCCGCCCGGTTGTCCAGTAGTCACAACAATACCTATCCAATGTGGGTGGTTAAGCATTGAGCCCAATAAGGACCCGAGGTTAGACTGAGTTACGGTGTAAATCCGCCAGGAACCGACCGACACATCCAGTAACCGTAACAATATCTGTCTAATGTGAGTGGTCGGTGCTTTAAAAGGTTAAGGACAGACATGTCAGGATGGTAGGGTTAAGTTGACTAAAACACTTAACCAATTCAACATGTTAATGAAATTGATGGGTGGGGTTAGGTAAATACAGACACTTAACCGCTTAACATGTTTGACTAGAAAACCCTAGTAACGGGGACCCATTTCAGTAGTAACCCAATTAGGTATCATGGTACCCTGAAACTAGGCAGGGTGGGGCACGATTACTGGGCTGATTGTAAGCGGTCAAAAGCGATGGCGGTGGGTGCAACAGTGTGGGTTCTAACGGAGTGCGGGTGTGCACACACTTCGGAGCAAACAAACAGGGCACTGGGGGCACCAGTAGTATAACCTATGCATTCTAAGTATTGTGTTGGGTCACCACCATGGGACTTGATACATCCCATGGTGGGGCCAGCATAGGTATCCACAATATTTGGGGGTCGTAAGACACATGTAATTATGCGAGTAGAAGTCGATCTTTAAAATAAGGGGATCACTTCACCATCAACATGAGGTGCCAGTCTAGAACTAATGCATGTGGGTGCAGAGATGTAGTGTGGGGTGCGATAGTATATTCGTTTCAGAACTACCTTATCTTAGTTTATTATACTTTCCTGTTTCCACTTTATACCTATCATACCCTTATTCTTATTCTCATACTGAAGAGTCACTAGACTTACCAGCTTTATGTCTGACCCTATTTTCTTTCGTCTTCTTTTCTTCCGTTTCCCCTCCCGCCCAGGTCCACAGGGAGGAAATAACCCAGCTTAGTCTGATTCTTTAAAAGCTTCAAGATAGTTGACATACAGTTTAGCGTCTCTTTCCTTGGCTATGGATGTTGGACACACTCTATGGGATTTATGCAGTTTTAATCACGTTTCATGCTTCTTTATTTAAAAACCAAGACAGAAATGATGTTGTAATGTTTTGGAAGTTGTTATGAGACAATTATGGAAATGTGTTGTATGAACAAGTATTTTATGAAATGAAAGTCTGATGTTTTCCGCTGCTTATATATGTATAGGTATTTACATATGTCTTGTGTTTTATTTGTGACTTTTACTTACAAACCTCCACCAAAGTTAAGGCAGTCCCTTGTGAGTGACCTTAATGGAGGGTGGGGTGTTTCACTTGGTATCAGAGCATAGGTTTACCAGACTAGATAAAAGTTTTTGAAACTATTCCCAAAAAGAAGTTTGAAGAAGCATCTTTTTCAAGAAAATGTTGTTTTTAAAAGGCATAATTCCCCAGAGCCATATGCATTATCCCTCTATCTCTTTATCTTGAATACTTTCCTTTTTGTTCCAGCATATCTGGAGATCTTAACCTTCCAGAAGGAGTACCGATCCCTGGCTGGTTTCGAAGGTACCTAGAGGCTAGGGCCAAAAGTGCAGGCCAAGCAGACATTCCTCCTTTTACGGTGGCAGCGGTTCCTCCTCCCCCTCCTCCTCCTCCTTATGGGAACACTTTCGCTAAGACATGTAGAGACTTCAAGGCTATGGGAGGAAAGGACTTTTATGGAACTGAATCATTTGTGGTAGCAAGGAACTGGCTGAAAGAAACTGAAGATTTATTCGTTATCTTCGAAGTTGATGACATGTAGAAGATACAGCTAGCAGTGTGGTTGCTCAAAGATGAAGCTTCCTATTGGTGGGAAGTTACGCATGTGGAGAGGACAGTGGAAACATGGGAAGATTTCAGGACAAGGTTTGAGATGAAATTCCTCTCCCAAGCTGAGAGAAGTCTGAAAATGGAGAAGTTCCTAACTCTTAAGCAAGGGAGTATGACGATCAGGGAGTACGTCAATCGGTTTAACCAGTTGGCCAGATTTGGGCTTGATTTAGTAAACACCCAACACAAGAAGGCCCTTCGCTTCGTCAAAGGCCTGAATGACCCTCTACACAGCCTTGCTATGACCCATATACCCAGGGGGGCGACCTATGAAAGCTTGGTGGACATGGCGCTGCTACACGAAGAAGATAAAGGCATGAAAGAGGCAAAGGCGGAAGTGCCTCAAGAAAAGAAGGAGGGTTTACAGGCTAAGAAAACAGACTTCAAGAAAGGCGGGAAGAACAACAAATCCCGTGAAAAGAGAAAGTGCAATTTATGTGGCATTGTGGGACATATAGCAAAAGACTGCAGAAAGAAGAAGGCAAAGATGAATGGTGGTTGCTTTAGTTGTGGCAAGACTGGACACTTGGCTAAGGACTGCCCAAAGAAGCGGGGGCAGAGACAGAGGACTGGATCCACCTCAGGCGGACAAGTTCACACGCTGGTGGCACCTCCACAGGAATAAGGTAGAAATATTTCTGTAGAAAGCTTAGTTTATCTGTATGATCATCCAGTTCACACTCTCTTTGATTCTGGTGCATCACACTCCTTTATTTCATCTGCTTTAGTAGAATCTCTGCACCTAGACACTAGTATGGTAGAAGATCCCGTGGTTGCTTCAAATCCAATTGGGGGCTCGGCTTATTTGTCGATGGTTTGCTTGAATTTGAAAATATTTATTCTAAGTGTTGAATTTAGATGTAGTGCCTTTGTTTTGGGCTTCTCAGGGTATGGACTGATCTTAGGCATGGACTGGTTATCCAGTAATGGTGCCATTCTTGATTGTGAGAAAAGAGTGGTTAGGCTATTGACTCGGCTCGGTAACACTCTAGAAATTTCTTGTAATCCCATGAATGCTATTATGCTTAGTTATCTAAAGTCGCTTGATGCTTCTGTTGAGAATTTACAGTCGGTTAGAGCAGTATGGGAATATCTGGATGTCTTTAAAGAGGTGAAAGGCTTACCTCCGAAGCAGGAAATAGACTTCAGCATATATCTTGTGAATAATGCAAAGCCCGTAGCTCTGCTAGTTAGACACATGGCTTCAAAGGAGAGAAAGGAGCTCAGTAAGCATGTTAAGGAGCTTCTCGAGAAGGGGTTTATAAGGAGTATCTCGGAATGGGGTGCTCCAGTGGTGTTCTCTACCAAAGCAGATGGTTCACTATGTCTTTGTGTGGACTATAGGGAGCTAAAAAAGCTGACTAAAAAGAATAGACACCCGCTTCCCCGAATAGATGATTTGTTTGATCAGCTTGTAGGTGCGTCGGTCTTCTCCCAACTTGATCTAGCTACTGGGTTCCATCAGCTAAGGGTAGCTGAAGATAGCATTGATAAAACGGCGTTTAGAACCCCAGACGGTTTCTTCGAGTGGCTTGTCATGCCTTTCGGTTTGACAAACGCACCCGCTTATTTCGTACACCTAATGAGCAGGGTGTTCAGAGAATTCCTCAATAATTCGTGGTGGTCTTCATAGACGATATTTTGATCTTCTCAAAGAATGAGGAAGAACATGCTCAGCATCTGAAAGAGATCATGGGTACTCTCCGTGCGCATCAGCTAAAATCCAAATTCTCCAAGTGCCACTTTTGGAGAAAGGAAGTAAGATTTCTGGGGCATATAGTGTCCAAAGAGGGGTTGGCTGTGGACCCCGCGAAAGTGGTGGCAATGCAAGATTGGAAGAAACCAAGAAATTCAACCGAAGTCCGAAGCTTTCTTGGGCTAGCCAGTTTTTACCAAAAGTTCATTAGGGATTTCGCGAAAATCTCAGCTCCACTCACAAGGCTAACGAAGAAGAATCTGGTGTTCACTTGGGATTTAGATTGCGAGTTTGCCTTCCAACGATTAAAAAGGGCTCTCACAACAGTCTCAGTTCTGACTTTGTCGGATGGAAGCAAAATGTTCACAGTATATACAGATGCTTGTGGTACGGGGCTAGGCGCTGTTCTGATGCAAGAAGGGAGGGTAGTAGCTTATGGTGGAAGACAATTGAAAGTGCATGAAAAGAACTACCCAACCCACGATCTTGAGTTGGCTGCCATCGTCTTTGCGCTTAAGTCTTGGCGCCATTATCTCCTAGGTGAGAAGTTCGAATTATATACTGACCATAAATCATTGAAGTATCTTTTCTCGTAGAAAGATCTTAACTTAAGGCAGCAAAGGTGGATGGCGTTCCTTGCCTCATATGAATTTGAAATTTCCTATACTCCTGGCAAAGGCAATGTAGTAGCAGACGCGTTGAATAGAAAGAAACTGACCCTAAGCCCTCTCTTTGTAGAAAGGCAAAGTTTGGAGTATACAGCCAGTTTTGACTTTAGGCCCTCCTCAAATTTTATACCTGGTTTATTGGCATCCCTAGAAGTACGACCCACTCTTTTAGACTCGATAGGGGCCGCACAACGTGAAGACCCGCAGCTTGTGGATGTGATTGATAAACTAATTAGGGGTGAAACTTCCAGTCACCTCAATAGGTACTCCATCGATGATAAGGGTTGGCTGAGACGAGATGGAAGACTATGCTTCCCGCAAGCTAGGGATTTAGTGAAGAAGGTTCTCGAGGAGACCCATCATTCCAAGCCGACAATACACCCAGGTGGAGACAAGATGTACAAGGACGTAAAGAAAGTTTTCTATTGGAGCGGCATGAAGAAGGACGTGGCAGATTTCGTTTCTAAGTGCGTGACATGCCAACAGGTCAAGGTGGAACAAAAGAAACCTGGAGGACTGCTTCATCCTCTAGAAGTCCCGCAATGGAAGTGGGATAGCATTTCAATGGACTTCATTGACGGGTTGCCTAGGTCAAGAAGAGGCAATACTAGCATTTGGGTAATAGTGGGCAGGCTTACTAAAAGCGCCCACTTTATACCTATCAAGAGTAGAAGAACTGCTTCGTCTCTAGCTTCTCTTTATCTCAAGGAAATAGTTCGACTCCATGGAATACCCTCCAGCATAGTGAGTGATAGAGACCCCATCTTCACGAGCGAATTTTGGCAGAGTCTGCAAGAAGCTGTCGGCACACAGTTATGCTTGAGCACAGCCTATCACCCCCAAACTAATGGTCAGACAGAAAGGGTGAATAGAGTACTAGAAGATCTTCTGAGACTATGCGTTCTTGACTTCAGAGGGACTTGGGAGGATCACCTTCCTTTAGTGGAATTTGCCTACAACAACAGTTACCAAGCCACCATCGGTATGGCACCCTTCGAAGCTTTGTATGGAAGACCTTGCCGATCACCAACTTGTCGGTGGGAGTCCACTGACAAGATTATACTTGGGCCAGACATGATTAGAGAGACTTCAGAAATAGTGGACTTGATACGAAGGAGAATGAAGACTGACCAAGACAGACAGAAATCCTACGCCGACAAAAGAAGGCTCGACCCTGAGTTTGAGGTTGGGGACAAGGTTTTCCTTATGGTATCCCCTTTAAGGAACCTCGTTCGCTTTGGATCCGCAGGAAAGCTAGCACCAAGATTTGTAGGACCGTTCCCTATCATCGAGAAGATCGGGAATATGGCTTATAGAGTAGACCTACCTGAAAGATTGGCTGGAATTTACAACGTCTTTCACGTTTCTCAACTCCGGAAATGTCTACATGAATCAGCGGAAGTGGTGGAGCCAAGCATTCTAGAAGAAGCCAAAGTGGAACGCGAAGCAACTTTGAGGAGAGTTCCAACTCGAATCTTAGGAACTGAAATCAAAAAGCTACGCAACCGCGAAGTGAAGCTTGTTAAGGTTCAGTGGAGCGACGCCGAGGAAGACGCGACTTGGGAAACTGAGGACAGAATACGCGCAGCCTACCCTTTTCTTTTTGAGGGTACATCTTTGACCTCTCTTTTTCCTTAAGTTGTGCTTGTATCTATCCTTTTAGGTATATCTCCTCGATATTATCCTTTATCCTTAGGTAGAAACCCCTTTGGATGTAAACATGTATTTGAAACATGTTATGTTTGATGGCTGCAAATGGTTGCAAGTCGTTGCTAATGGTTGCTCATGGATGCATATACACATACAACCTAGGTTTTAGATCGGCTCAATCACTTCATACTGCATATGCATATATTTATTCATATTTGTATGTGGTTGAAACTTGATATGTTGTCATATGGTTGTCGCATTTGTATTGATGGTTGCGCACTCATGTAGAATTATGAGTAAGGACAAATTTGCATACATAATGGACTCGTGACACTTACATGATTTGCATTAAGGAGGTCAACTAGATCAGTAGACCGCCTGATTTTGCATTAGTTAAGGACATATACACACACGGTGCATATAATCATAAAGCATTAGAAGTCTTTTAAGGACAATGGATGCCTGTGTTTGTTGATTGAGTAGATGGACGATTGGATGTTAGGACTTACGTTCTCCTAGACTTGAAGATTTCAGGGACGAAATCCTTTAAGGAGGGGAGAATGTAACACTCCGAGTTTTTTATTATCTATAACTTAACAAATTAAAGTATAATTAATTCTAAATGATGGAATTAAGGGAAATGGGTTACACCATTGCGTTTGTCTCGAAATTCTGCTTGAGATAGAGTCCAAGTTTGCGTAAAACGGATACCGTATGAAGAAGATATGGATGAACGAAGTTGGGCAGAAAAACCAGAAACGGGTCAGAATGCACTGGCGCACTAGGGAAGTGCGCCAGAAAAAAATTGCATTGGCGCACTTGGGAAGTGCGCCAGTACAATTTTAGCACTGGCGCACCTGCCAAATGCGCCCAGGCCTGAAACCATGTTTGGTCAGGCCCTGGCTGGCCTGGTCGGGTTCTGGTCGATTTCTGAGGCTTGGCTGAGTCACTAGGGCTTACATGTCGCTTTCTGATTGGCTTCTCTTGAGATGGATGGTCTGGATTCACTCTAGCTTCATCGAAGGCTGTAATCAGATTAAAATTCTATAAATACAACTCAAGTCTAACCCTAAACACACATAAATAATATAATACTAAAGCCGTCATGCTGCTGGAAAGAAACTAGGAGTGGCCATCAGTTAGAAAGCTTAGAGACAAGCCAATACCAAAGTAAAACATGAATCAAAACAACGTTAGTCTACCCAAAGGAAAGCATATCAAATTCATAATTCGGAATCCAGAACCAAGTTCGTCGTTTGTTGTAAGTATAGTGATTTTTCCGATGAGAATAAAACTAAGACTTGATTCGATGTAAATTGGAAGTGGAATTGTGCTATTATGTAATGACGATGTTAATTTATATCTATGTATTGAAATGATTGAGTTGTGAATGAAATTTGGATGTTTGTGGTATAATTAAGATTGATGTTGATCCTATTGTACTTTTAGATTGACAACAACATCACAAGCAAGTCGTATAGTTCATGTTTATTTGATTATATAGGTTGTTTGGGATTAGAACCTCATGTATATACTTTATGCAAGATTCTTTATGCCTAAATGGTTATGTTCATATACATGCCCCTATGTTTAAACAAAATTTGCATGTTCCTAATTGGATCCATGTCAAGATCCACTTTAGTACATGTTTCATGTTGCAATTTGATATGCGATTGGATCTAGTTCACACCCTTGTCATAAAGTTATACATATTTATGAAAATGTCATATTCTTGTCATGTGCTAGTGATGTTCGATGTTATGCCTAGATCCAAAAACAAGTTTAGACGTATGTTGTCTAAATCATATGCTAATACATGTGACACCTATTTGGTTAGACCCTTATTTCAATGCAAATTCACATATATGTAAATTGATTTAGGCTATGTTGCAAATTCACATATATGTATATTGACTATTTTGCAAGTTCACATCTATGACATTCATGTTGGCTGTTTTGCAAGTTCACACCTATGATGTTTATATTGACTATGCCAAAAATGCCAAGTTTACAACTATGTCATGTTTATGTTTATGAATTCCCTTATGCCTATTTGTGTGCGCTAAATTAGGCTAAGTTTTTAGCCTAATATTATATGCTAAAACTATATGAACGAAAATTAGGCTAAGATTGTTAGCCTAATGTTTAAACGGGGTAACGTTGTGGATATTAATAAAACTTGATATAAAAATATATGAAATTGGGATGTTTGTCACATGCCAAATTTGGTGGCATTTAAACGGTATAAAATCTTATACCAAAAACGTTAAACTTCGAATGTGGGCCATAACATTTAATTGTTGACAAATTTAAATATATTAAGTAATAAAGATAAATATGTAAATTTAGAAAATACGAATATGCTTAACACGGGTTTGGATTGAGTTGTGATGTAAATCTGCCCGGACCCGCCCGACTGTCCAGTAGTCACAACAATACATATCCAATGTGGGTGGTTAAGCATTGAGCCCAATAAGGACCCGAGGTTAGACTGAGTTACTGTATAAATCTGCCCGGAACCGACCGGCACATCCAGTAACCGTAACAATATGTCTCTAATGTGAGTGGTCAGTGTTTTAAAAGGCTAAGGACAGACAAGTCAGGATGGTAGGGTTAAGTTAACTAAAATACTTAACCAATTCAACATGTTAATGAAATTGATGGGTGGGGTTAGGTAAATACAGACACTTAACCTCTTAACATGTTTGACTCGGAAACCCTAGTAACGCGGACCCATTTCAGTAGTAACCCATTTAGGTATCATGGTACCCTGAAACTAGGCAGGGTGGGGCACGATTACTGGGCTGATTATAAGCGGTCAAAAGCGACGGCGGTGGGTGCAATAGTGTGGGTTCTAACGAAGTGCGGGCGTGCACACACTTCGGAGTAGACAAACAGGGCACTGGGGGCACCAGTAGTATAACTTATGCATTCTAAGTATTATGTCGGGTCGCCACCATGGGACTTGATACACCCCATGGTGGGGTCGGCATAGGTATCTACAATCTTTGGGGGAAGTAAGATACATGTAATTATGCGAGTAGGAGCCGATCTTTAAAATAAGGGGATCACTTCACCCTCAGCATGGGGTGCCTGTTTAGAACTAATGCATGTAGGTGTAGAGATATAGTGTGGGGTGCGATAGTATATTCGTTTCAGAACTACCTTATCTTAGTTTATGATACTTTCCTGTTTCTAGTTCATACCTATCATGCCCTTATTCTTATTCTCATACTGAAGAGTCACTATACTTACCAGGCTTTATGTCTGACCCTATTTTCTTTCGTCTTCTTTTCTTCCGTTCCCCCCTCCCCTCCCCCCCCCCCCCCCCAGGTCCACTTGGACAAAATAACCCAGCTTAGTATGATTCTTTAAAAGCTTCAAGATAGTTGATGTACGGTTTGGAGTCTCTTTCTTCGGCTATGGTTGTTGGACACACTCTATGGGGATTTATGCAGTTTTAATCACGTTTTATGCTTCTTTATTTAAAAACCAAGACAGAAATGATGTTGTAATGTTTTGGAAGTTGTTATGAGACAATTATGGAAATGTGTTGTATGAACAAGTATTTTATGAAATAAAAGTCTGATGTTTTACGCTGCTTATATATATATAGGTGTTTATATTTGTCTTGTGTTTTATCTGTGACTTTTACTTACAAACCTCCACCAAAAGTTAAGGCAGTCCCTTGTGAGTGACCTTAATGGAGGGTGGGGTGTTTCACTTAGCTTGTTAATTTTATCTTCAATTTAACTTAACACAATTTAAGTTTATTAGTAAGCCCAACATAACCTCACATTATGTTCCTATGTTGTATTAAACATTTCTAATTAATCTTTATTCTTTTTATACTAACCAACCCATGTTACTTAGAATCCAACTAAGTTACCTATTCCAGTTTATATGTTTGCATGTTTTGCAATTACATATCAATTTTGATCCCCATTTTATAGTCCAATACCGATTGTCATATTTAATTAGTTCTAACATTCCCAATAATCCCCTTTTGGTTTAATTCCAACATTATTCCAATTTTAATGCAAAATTAACGATAAAGGTCTAGACTCTCTTTAGGCCCGGGGCTAGCGCTAAAAGAAAAAGGTAAATAGTCTAGGCTACTTACAAGGCATAGAATTAAAAATAAAATAAGGCAAAGCCCAAACTATAAAAACTAAGAAGGAATCGAAGAAGGAGAGTTACTTATAAACAGTAAATAATTGGAAAGAAATGGGCATAGACGGTAAATAAATTACGGTAACTTTACATAAAAACTAAACGCATAAATACTGTAAATAACTACAAACATTAAACTTTCAAACTTAAAAATATTTACCGGCTACCTTTTCCTATATAAATTACTAATCTAGTAATCACATAAAAACTCATAAATCCGACGAAGAAATCTTCCCCTGTGGCCTTTCTTTATTCCAGCAGAACCTCTGCCTTGAAAAGTATTTATAAAAATAAATATTTAGAAGTTTAGATTTTTTATATACCCATAAAAATTAAATTATATGGCGCCTCCTAATTTTGATTATAGGCTTGGGGAAGAAGAAGAGAGAAAGAATGGATGTGAAGATACAAGAAAAGCTCTGTTGGTCTATTTATACAGTTTACTAGGTGTCCTCAACCGTTCAAATTTAGGATTAAATCTAGGCTAGTCATGTCACTAGACCAATCAGAATGCACCACATCATCCTCTGGTTCAAAATGAACCAAACAAAGTAGGCCAGCTCACAAAATAACGTTTGAATAATAATAAACTTTTGTTCCCAAAATATGCGCTCTAAGGCATATGTTATCAGCGTGTTGGGTTGACACATCCACATCTTGGGTCGACATAGGGTCGACCCACGCATTTTTTGGGTCGACAAAAGGTCGACCCAAACGGGACTAGATCTTCCTACTCACCCGTTATACTATATTATATATATTTCTGATTTTTGTCTTATCTTCTTTCATTCATAACTTATTCATTTTAACTCTGATTTCAGCAAACCAAGTGTCTAAATTTATCAAAAAATTATTACGGACCTAATGGTGCTAGTCCTATTGTCCAATTCTGAAGTTTATTCTAATTAATATTTAATTCATTACCCTTTTCTATTTAACTATTGTTTATTAAAATTCGAGGTGTTACATTCTCCCCTCCTTAACAGATTTCATCTCAAAGACTAAAAGAATGCTATAAATATTACCAACTATTATTTATACCCACCTACTAAACCATCAACTGCTGGTATTCTTTGCTCTTAGATTTTCTAATGCTTTTTATGAACATATGCAAAAGGTGTAGTGTATATGTCCCTGTGCTAATGCAAAAATCAAGAGGTCCATTGATTTAGTTGACCCCCTTAATGCAATTTCATGTCTATGTCAAGCATCTAATATGTACACAAAGGAATCCTAATAATACATGTAATTCTATATGCGTGCAACAATCATTCACCAAAATGCAACATCCAAGTGATGATTCAACAATTTTTCATCCATATTTAAAATAAATTAAAAATGCAAACACATCCATATGCAAGTGTTTTAGTTTGCCAATCACTAACTAGTGCATAATGCATGCATATGCGTCCGCTGCACCCACTAGCAAACACTTGCATCCACGTGAATCCATTAAGTTATTACATGTTATATTAACATTTTTCAAACCATTTCCTACCATCATAGACTTCTACTTAAAACTTAAAATTCAAACAAATTGAAAAATGGATTAAAAATTCAAAGCTTAGGAAGGGATAAAGAGTGTACTATCAAAGAGAAATGGAAAATAAGCGCAAATCCTATCCTCTGGCTCCCAAGTCGCGGCATTTCTATCCTTTCCCTATTGAATCTTAACAAACTTGATCTCTTTATTCTGTAACTTCTTCACCTTAGATCCTAGTATTCATGTAGGAACTCATCTAATTGATGCTCCCTCTCCAACTTTACCTCTTCTGAGGTACTTGGCTCCACCACTATCGCAGAATCATGTAAGCATTTTCACAAGTGTGAAACATGGAATACATCATGAACTTCTGCCAATCTCTTTGGTAGTCAAACCTTGCAGGCCATCGGACCTATCCTCTCTACCATAAGGAATTTCCTTATAAACCTTGGTGTCAACTTCCCGACTAAGACGAACCAAACAACACTCCTCAAAAGTGACACCATAATGAAAACCATGTCTCTTATCTCAAGCTCTAGGTGTACCCTCCATTAATATGCATACGACTTCTATCTGCCCTGAGCTGTCTTCATCCGCCTTCGAATCAAAACTATCTTATCTGAGGTATCCTTAACCATCTCAATCGCAAGTAGAAATTTATATATGGACTCCCACCAATAAGTAAGTGATCTACAGGGCCGCCCATACAACGCCTCGAGGGGGCCATACATATGCTCGCTTAGTGCCTATTATTATACGTGAACTCTACCAATGGAAGTTGCTCCTCCCAAGTCCCTTCAAAGTCCAAGATACACAACCATAAAAAATCCCCAAGAATTTAGGGTATCAATAAAAAATAATTAAATAAGAAAGAGTAATAAAACAAACATTAATTGAAATTATATTTAGAATTAGGCAAATACGATTTTACTGTTGCATCTGTAACGAAATTCTGGTTTAGATTGACTTTTAGTTTGCATTAAATGGACAAAAAACGAATAAGTTATGATTAGTTAAAGTTTGAAATTAAAATCTAGAAAATTAAGTAAAGAATCAAATTTAATCAGCGGAATAATGGGCGACCTAGGAATATAACACGTGGTTATGTTAGGCTTATCAATGAACATAAATGTGTTAAGTTAAAATTATGAGATTAATAGGCTAAGAGGGAGTCTGTACCAAGCGGGGATATAAGGGGCTCGTAGAAATCCTAGTTATAAATCTGGGCACCAATTCTAGGGGAGACTTGTGTCAAGTGCATTTTTTGTTTATGAACCTATATCAGTCAGTATCCCTTTGTTATCACGTAGTCTCGCACTAGGTAGAGGTTAAGGAATGCTTTACTGAACTGGATAGTAAGTGGCTCAAACAAGGTGGGTACGGGCGCGTACCGGCGGAACTATAAGCATGAATTATTTCGATTGGGGAAAATAAGACGTTGTAATTCTTGAGACTAATGCAGTGTCTTTTTAGTTGATGTGTTTGAGATTGTTAACCCTGTATTCCATAGCTGGCGTAGGTTATTCACATTTGGGTAAAGAAGCTAATCAATTGGTAGAAATTAGGTAAAGCCTAATTATGATATTTTGGTGGTTGGCGCAGCAATTTTTGGATATGAATGAGAAGCTTATCTTATTTTGTGTTTTTCACTATTTTACTTTTATGTCCATTTCTTTTAGAACTGTTCATTTGTCTGAACAATTCCTTAACTTATGCTCATGCTAGAAATTACTAGAACAGCAGACTTATGTCTGACCTAGTTTGTTTTCTCCTTCTCTCTTCCTTCCTCTTCCCCATGTTCTCAGGGTAGGGCAACTTTGACTTTTGATCTTTTGAATCATCTTAGATTCTGTCTCTTTCTAGTTTCATGTATTATTTTAATTCTTGTTTTCTGGACATTATAATGACTTATGAGGGAGATAGCTTTTGTGCTTTTATTATTGTACTCTAGTATTGTTCCATTAGAAAGTAGATTGGCTTTACGGTGAATGACTCTTTGAAATATAATTAGTATTGTGATTTGATTTACTCCTATTAATAATAAATGTTTTTAAAAGTTTCTACTGTATTTTACAATTGTCTTGTAAATTTTAGCCTCTTTGTTGTTACTTTATACCTAAGCGCTTCACAGAACTTAACACATCCTCATATGGGTTACGTTAGGAGATGTGGGGGTCAAATTTGGTATCAGAGCCTAAGGTTTCAAGATCAGGGAAAAGTTTGAAATAGTGTTTCCAAAAGTAAAGAATTTACAAGTAAAAACTATTTTTGAAAAGTATATCCCCTCAAGTCAATTAAGATATTCCTTTGATCTCTTTTTGAATCTATGTCTCGCCTCTTTTCAACAATTATGGGGATCCTAATTTCCCATAGGGTATTCTCATTCTGACATGGTTCCGTAGATACGTTAAAGCTACGGCGCCTACTAAAGGGTAAGGAAATTCCCCTACCCCTAGCAGCAGCTATGGCATTTCCACCTAATCTAGTAGTTAACTTCTCTAAGCTCTGTAAGTGCTATAGGAGATAAGCCATTTTTGGATCAAAGGTTTATGTGGTGGCTCGTAATTAGCTTAGGGAGTCAGATCTATGTTTGATTGTTGGAACTAGATGACATAAGGAGGATTCAGTAATCCTCTTAGCAACTGAAAGAGGAAGCATCCTACTAGTGAGATGTATTTCAGGTAGAGTGGACTGTTGAGACATGGGATGAGTTCAAGAATTGATTTGAGGTGAAGTTCTTAACACAAGCTGAAGAAAGAATGCAATTGGAAAAGTTTTGGAGGCTGAGGTAGGGTGGCATGTTGGTGATGGAATATGTGAATAGTTTCAATGAGTTAGCAAGGTTTGGCTTTAATCTAGTTAATACTGCACATAAGAAGGCTTTGAGATTTGCGAGGGGGCAAAACCGACCCCTTCAAGGAATGGTGATGACATATATGCTCGAGGAGCAACATTTGATAGGCTTGTAGATATAGCTCTAATGCATAAGGATGGAAAAGTGAGTAAGTAAGAGGATAAAACTGAGGAGGGCAAGCCAAATACTGGGAAGAAAAGGGGTGGCCCAAGAAAGTGGTAGTGAAGAAGTGAGAGAAACCTAAGAAAGAACAAATCAAGATGGAAGTTAAGTGTCATGGTTGTGGAATAGTGGGGCACTTTATCAAAGACTGTAGAAAGACTAAGAAAGGTTCTTGTTTTTAGTGTTGGCAGATGAGACATTATAGCAAGTAATTCCCTCAAAAGTAGGGACATTGGCCAGGATCATCGAGAGCACATGTTCATGCGCTTTAGGCAACCCAAGATGGGGATGGCAGTCAGAACTGAGGTATGAAAGTCACCGTAGAAGGTTTGATTTCTCTTTTCATCTTTCCCATTAGTTCCTTGTTCGATTCCGGTGCTTCTCATTCTTTCATATTTAGTTATATTATTAACAGTATGCACCTAGATACTTCTATATTTTCTGATCCAGAAGTTATCTCAAACCCTATAGAAGTTATTGCTCACCTATCTATGATGTGTAGGGGTTTGAGGATTTCTATTCTTGGGGTCGTATTTGAGTGATGTGGAGTTAAAGAGCTTAGCCGTTCTGTAGCAGCAAACAAATAAAAAGATGTAGCGGAGATAAAGCGGGGAAATAGCTGGAATATAGCATAAGCACGTAAAAGTTCATTATATTTTGAAACCAATTATCTGAAACTAATTAATTATCATTCTCGTATTATATTTATAGAAGAAACTAATATTAATTGATCTTATATACCAAAACTAAAGAATATCATGGTTATACACATTATACTAGATGACTATAATAGATTTCTATAACATATTAGACACTTATGTCTTAAAGTTATCTTTTTACACGAACTTTATTGATTTTTTATAAATAAAATTAGTCAAATCAAGCTGTTTATATTAGTATTACTAAAGCGGTTGCTAAAAATCATTGATTTACTAGATGTAGCAAAAAAATGGTGGGGCTAAATGCTAATCTACTGTTCATCGGCGTAAATTGAAATAGCATAGCGGTTGACGAGTGTTAAGAGCTATAGCGGGGATTTTGCAGGCCTTCAGCAGGAATTTAACTGTATAGTTTGAGTGTGACGGATATATACAAGGTTCTAGGGGTTACGGGCTTATTCAAGGGATGGATTGGCTAGCCATATATGGTGCTATCCTTGATTGTGAGAGGAGAGTTGTTAGGCTTTTTACATGCCATGGTAGGACTCTTATGATTTCTTGCGACCCTCGAGGGTCAGTTATGCTCAGTTTCTTAGATTTCCTAGATGCTTTTATTGACATTCTCAGCTTGAGACCTATAGTTAGAGATTTTCAGGATGTGTTCGAGGTGGTGAGAGGGTTACCTCCCACGCATGAGATAGATTTTCGGATATACTTGATGTAAATTGCTAGGCCTATCGCTTTGCCAGTGCGCCACATTGCTCCGAGGGAGAGGAGGGAGCTTAGTAAGCAAGTGGGTGAGTTGTTCAAGAAAGGAATTATTAGACAAAGTATTTCTGAGTGAAGAGCACAAGTCGTCTTTACGACCAAGGCGGACGACTCTCTCCGTCTATATATGGATTACATGGAGATGAACAGGCACACTAAGAAGAATAGACATTAGCTCCCACGGATAGATGACTTGTTTGACAAGTTTGGGTGCTTCAATTTTCTTGTAGTTAGACTTAGCCATAGGTTCTCATCAACTTAGTGTAGAGAATGACATCATAGGCAAGACTTCTCTTAGGACTCCTGACGGATTCTTTGAGTGGATGATTATGCCTTTTGGGCTAACCAATGCAACGACATACTTTGTGGATTTGATGAGACAGGTACTTAGGGAGTACCTGGACAAGTTTGTAGTGGTATTTAATGATATCTCGGTTTTCTCGAGGAGCGAGAAAGAGCACGCCTTGCATTTAAGGGAAGTCCGCCGTACTCTCCATGCACATCGGCTAAAGGCAAAATTTTCTCTGAGCCTAGGCAAATGAGAGCCTAGGCCTTTATCGTTTAATTTACGTAAAAATTTGAATAACATTGAAAGTATGTCAAAAAGGGGATCTTGGGCGTGTTTAGAATTGGTAAATATTATATTCAAATATTGGACTGTAAATTGGGGTAAATCTTAATTGAAGAATATTCAAACTTATGAATTGGAATAAGTTATACTTAGTGGGACATTAAGTAACATGTAATTTGATAACATGTGAACTGGAACAAAATGCACTTAATTGGACATTAAGTAACATGTAATTGAAAAACATGTAAATAGTAGTAAATTGGACTTAATTGGAAATTAAGTGACATGGGAAACAGTTGTATATAAAGATTGCAATAATTAGAATGTTAATTACAACATAGGAATATTGGTCTTATTAATGAACTTAAACGTGTTAAGATAAAATTATTAGATTAATAAGCTAAGGAGGAGTACTTTCTAAGTGGGGATATAAGTGGCTCGTAGAAATCCTAGTTATAAATTTGGGGACCAAGTCTAGGGGTAACTTGTGCCAATTGCATTTTTTGTTTGGGAACCCATATCAGTCATTATCCCTTTGTAATCACGAAGTCTCGCACTAGGTAGAGGCTAGGGCACACTTTAATGAACTGGATAGTAAGTGGTTCAAACGAGTGGATACAGGCGTGTTCTAGCGGAACCATAAGTCTGCATTATTTCGATTGGGGAATAAGATGCTGTAATGCGTGTGATTAATGATGTGTCTTTTTGGTTAATGGGTTCGGAATTAATAACTCTAAATTCCATAGTTGGCACAAGTTATTCACATTTGGGTAAAGAAGTCGATCGATGGGTAAAAATTAGGTAAATACTAATTATGATATTTTAGTGGTTGGTGTAGCAATTTTCGGATATGAATGAGAAGCCTATCTTGTTTCGTATTTTTTGCTATTTTACTTTTATATCCATTTCTTTTAGACTATTCATCTGTCCAAATGCTTTCTTATCTTATCCTCGTGCTAGAAATTACTAGAACTCGCTTAGCTAGTTTGTTTTCTCCTCCTCTCTTCCTTCCCCTTAGGCTTTCAGGGTGGAGGATTAAGCAGTGACTTTTGATCTTTTTGCCTTAACATGGATTCAGACTCTTTCTAGTTTCATATATTATTTCAGTTCTTGTTTTCTGAACATTGTAATGACTTATGAGGGAGATAGTTTTTGTAGTTTTGCTATCGTACTTTGATATTTTTCCATGAGAAATTATATTTTCTTTTTGATGATGACTCTTTGAAATATAACCAGTACCTTGACTTGATTTGCTCATTTTAACAGTAAATGTATTTAAAAGTTTATGTTGTATTTTACAGTTCTGTCTTGAGAATTTTAGCCTCTATATTGTTACTTTATACCTAAGCGCTTCACAAAACTTAATGCGTTCTCATATGGGCGACCTTAAGGGATATGAGGTGTCACAATAGTCCTATTAACCTTCTATGTCTCTCCATCTTTCTAAGGATGATAGGCAGTGTATCGTAGTTGTGTCCCCATTGCCTCCTGTAGGCTCCTCTAAAATTCGCCGGTAAAGATATGGTCTCTATCACTAACAATACTAGATGGAACTTCAAGAAGTCGGACGATCTCTCTAAGGTACACTGATGGCAACTAAGCTATCATCTGCTTACTCTAATCGGGATGAAATGAGCAACCTATCAACTATAACCCGGATAATGGTGTCTCCCTTCCTCGATCCGGGTAACCCATCTATGAAGTCCATCGACACGCTCTCCCACTTCCACTGTGGCACATATTGAAACTGAAGCAATCCACCTATCTTTCTCTGCTTAGCCTTCACTCTCTGACAAGTCATATGTCTAGCTACGTACTTTACCACACCCTTATTCATTCTTATCCAATGAAAGCCCTCCTCATATATCTATACAACTTATTACCTCCCAAATGGATGGTCATCCGAGAGTGATGGGACTCCTCTAAAACCGATCTCAATAAATCACCAACTCAAGAAACTCATAATCTCCCATCATAATGTAGCCACTCTCTCTCATCCACAAAATACCGAGCAAGGTAACTCGAGGTCTCTCCTCTACTGAGTCGGTCTTTGATATCTGCTAACTACCGATTCTTATGCTGACTAGATCCAATGCACTCTAAGAGAGTAGGTCGCACCTCCAATGATGCCAATAATCCTGGTACATAAACCATTGATGGTCTAAAACCGAATGACGAGATAAAATCCAAACTCTGCTACTCTATGAACAACGGACTCAAAGTTATCCTTTGTTTACTCATTTCATCCGCCACTACATTCCCCGTCCCTAGGGTATATGACATCTCAAAGTTATAATATGCAAGAAACTCCATCCAGTGCTGCTGTCGCAAATTAAGATCCTTTTATGAAAACAAGTACTTGAGAGACTTATGGTCGGTATATAGCTCAAACCTCCCACCTAATATATTGCCTCTAAGAATTAAGAGCAACCTTTATCGCTGCTAGCTCCAAATCGTTATAGGGTAGTTCTCTCATGACCCCTTAGATGTCTATTCCTATAGCAGACAACCATATGCTCCTTCACAAGCACCACACCTAAACATGTGCCGCAAGCATCCACATATATAGTGAACATCTTCAAACCATTTGGAAGAGTCAATACTGAAGCTAATGTTAGAGCCTTCTTCAATCCCAAGAATGCATCCTTGCAATCCACATCCCAAGAAAATGCTAGGTTTTCTTCTTAAGGCGTAGAGCTGAGATCCGCACAAAATCCTTAATGAACTTCCGATAGTATCCTACCAAACCTAGAAAGCCCCTCTCTTCTGTCGCATTCTTGCTGGTTTTCCAATCTTGTATTATGGTCTCTACAGACAACATTTGCCCCAAGAATCTCACCTCTTTCCGCCAAAAGTGGCACTTATAGAACTTCGCCTTCAGCGTATGTGCACAGAGAGTACAAGAACCTCTCATTAGTGCAAGGTGTGCGCATCCTCGCTCCTCGAAAACTCCAAGATATCATCAATAAACACCACCACAAACTTATTTAGGAACTCCTTAAATGTCTGGCTCATCAAGTCAACAAAATATGATGGTGCATTGGTTAGCCCAAAAGGCATAACCAGCCACTCAAAGAAACTGTTTGGAGTCCTAAAGGCAGTCTTATCTATGTTATCATCCGCCACCCTAAGATGATGAAAACCTATAGCCAAATCCAACTACAGGAAACCTGAAGCGCCTACCAACTAATAGAACACGTCGTCTATGCGAGAGATTGGGTGTCTATTCTTCTTCGTGAGCTTGTTTAATTCTCTATAATCCATACATAGACGAAGAGAGCCGTATGCCTTAGTCGCGAAGATGACTAGTGCTCCTCACTTAGAAATACTCCGTCTAATAGACCCTTTCTCAAACAACTCACCTACCTGCTTACTAATCTCCTTCCTCTTCCTCGGAGCCGTGTAGAGCACTGGAAATGCAACAGGTTTAGCATTCTCGACCAAGGATATCTGGGAATCGATCTCGCGCCTACAGGGTAGCCCTATCACTTCCTCGAATACGTCTAGAAAGTCTCTAACTATGGGCACCAAACTAAGATTGTCTATGGAAGCATCTAGGGAATCCAAGAAACTGAGCATGACTTTCCCCCGTGGGTCGCAAGAAATCACGAGAGTGCTACCTTGGCATGTTAAAAGCCTCACAACTCTTCTTTCATGGTTAAGAATGGAACCATACATGGAACATCAATCCATCCCTAGAATAAGCTCGTAACCCATAAAACCCAGTACATATGTGTTACAATCAAACTCGACGCCAAGAATATAAATCATCAAACTCCTACACATCATAGATAGGTAAGTCGTACCTCCTGTGGGGGTTGAGAGAACTACTGGATCAAAAACAATTGAATATTTAGGTGTAGACTATCAACAACAAAACTGGATATGAAAGAATGAGAAGCACTGAAATCGAACAAGTTCTTAATAGGGATGTCAAAATGAGAAATTAAACCTTCTATAGTGACCTTTCTACCTCTTTCCTAGTCGATACCACCTATCTAAGATGCCTCAAGCGCATGAAACTGTGCTCCAGATGAACCTGCTCTCTGTCTTTGCCTCTGACGGTATTGACTGCTATAATGTCCCATATGTTTGCACTAAAAGCAAGCACCCTTCTTAGTTATCTTCGTGCAATCATAGACAAAGCGCTCCATCATAACACACCCATGACACATCACTTCTTTCTTGATTTGTGCTTTACCCGGCTTCTCTCCCCTTTTCTTAGTAACTTTCTTGGGCCACCACTTTTTCTTTTCAAAACCAGTTTTAGCCACCTTTGTCTCCTTTGTACTCTCCTACCCATCATCATGCATAAGAGCCAACTCCAATAAAGCTTCAAAAGTCACATCCATAGGATTATGTGTCATTGCTAGTCCTTGTAGGGGTTGGTTCGACACCCTCGCAAACCTCAATGCCTTCTTATGCACAGTATTAACCAAATCTAAGCCAAATATCACCAACTCATTATATCTATACATGTACTCCTTAACCAACATAACACCCTATCTCAAACTCAATAACCTTTCGAATTACATCCCTTTTTCATCTTGTGATAAAAAATTCTCAAACTTATCCTTGAACTCATCCCACGTTCTCACAACTTGCTCTACCTGGACCGCTTCCCACTAGTAGGATGCCTCTCCTTTCAATTGCCAGGCGCCCAACTGAATCCTCCTCTTGTTGTCAAGGTCTAATAATCCAAATACGCGATCGGTCTCTCTAAGCTAATTAAGAGCATCCACAAAACTTTTTGATCCAAGAAATGACTTGCAGCCCTTAACAAAAAATGCTTACAAAGCTTAGAAAAATAGCCGCTTGATTCGGTGAGACTACTATGGCTACAGTTGGCGGTTGGGCATTTCCTTGCCCTTCGGAAGGCAGCATAGCTTCAACATACCTATGGAACCATGCTAGAATTGGAATACCCTCTAGAAGTTGGGAACCCCAGACATGCAAAAAAAGAGAAGAGACAAGGATCCAAAAAGCAATCAAGCAAATATGGTAGTTGACTTGAGGGATATTTTTCAAAAACAAGTTTTAATTGAAAATACTTTACTTTTGAAAATACCTTTTCAAAAACTTTTCTCTGATCTTGTAACCTTAGGCCTTGATACCAAATGAAACACCCCACCCCCTTAATGTCACCCATATAAGGACGCCTTAAAGTTTTTGAAGCTCATAGGTATAAAGTAACAATGCAGAGACTAAAACTCACATGATAGAAGAATAAAAAATAGCAGAAAATTTAAAACATCATTTAATAAAGCAGGTCAAATCACAATTATTACATTTCATAAATACCAAATAGTCATCAACATAAAATTAAATACATTGTCTCGTGGAAAACCATAATATCAGAGTACATAAGTAAAACCATCCCTCTCAATGAAAATACAATAATTAGGAAATAGGAAGTAAACTAATACATGAGTCAGAAATGAGTATGGATCCAAGTTGAACTGAAAAATCAAGAATCACTGCTGAGACCCTCCACCCTATGAACCTAGGGGGAAGGAAAAGAGAAGGTGAAAACAAACTTGGTCAGACATACGTCTGGTGAGTTTTAGTAAATTTTGGCATGAGCGTAAAGTAAGGAAGCACTAGACAGATGAACAGTTCCAAGGACATAAGACATAAAGATATAAAAACGATAAACAAAGTTAAGCACGAATAAAGATTGGCTTCTCATTCATATGCAAGATTGCTACACCAACTCACCAAAGATATAATAATTATGATTTACCAAATTTCCACCCGTCGATCGGCTCCTATAACCACAAGTGATAACCTGTGCCAACTATGGAACTCGGAGTTATCAATCCCGAACCCAACAACTAAAAGGATATAGCATTTAACCATAGGCTTTGTAGCGACTTAATTTCCCCAGTCAGAATGATGCATGCTCATCGTCTCATCGGAGTGCACCTGTACCCTCCTCATTTGGACCTCTTACTATCTAGTGCAGTAAAGTGTGTCCTTGCCTTTACTTATGTGGCACCTCCATAGATGATAACGGGGATACTGCCTGATAAGGTTGCCCAACTAAATATGCAATTGGCACAAGTCACCACATAGACTTGGTCTTCTTTTATTTTCTATTGTGCCACTTAGTTTCCCCAATCATCCACATGTTACCGGAACGGAACTAAACTACAATCTTATCATTTTATTATGCCTTTTATTTTCCCCAATCAGCCCCACATTGTGGAACGTACCTACGAGCCACTTATTTTTCCTAATCTGCCCCACATTACTGGAATGGACTGCCACTACTATTCCACTATTTTACTCGACCTCTTATTTTCCTTAGTTGGCCCCAGACTGCCATAACAAACCTAAGAGCCACTTATTTTTCCTAATCAGTCCCACGCTACCGAAACGGACTCCACTATCTTAGCTTATTAATTTTATCTTCAATTTAACTTAACATAATTTAAGTTTAATAATAATCCCAACATAACCTCATGTTATGTTCCTCGGTTGTATCAAACATTTCTAGTTAATGTTTATTCTTTTTATACTACCCAACCCCACGTTACTTAGCATCCAACAAAGTTACCTATTCTAGTTTACATGTTTGCATGTTCTCCAAGTACATACCAAGTTTTTTCCTCATTTTACAGTCCAATACCAATTATCAAATTTAATCAGTTCTAACATGCTCAATAATCCCTTTTTATTCAATTCCAATATTTTTTCAATTCTAACGCAAAATTAATGACAAAGTCCTAGTGAAACACCCCACCCTCCATTAAGGTCACTCACAAGGGACTGCCTTAACTTTGGTGGAGGTTTGTAAGTAAAAGTCACAGATAAAACACAAGACAGATATAAGCAGCGGAAAACAAACAGACTTTTATTTCATAAAAGACTTGTTTATACAAAACATTTCCATAATTGTCTCATAACAACTTCCAAAACATTACAACATCATTTCTGTCTTGGTTATTAAATAAAGAAGCATAAAACATGACTATAACTGCATAAATCCCCATGATTGTGTCCAACCGCCATAGCCAAGGAGAGAGAGAGTCCAAACCGTACATCTACTATCTTGAAGCTTGCAAAGAGTCTGACTAAGCTGAGCTGTTTCCTCCCTGTGGACCTGGGGGGGACGGAAGAAAAGAAGACAAAAGAAAATAGGGTCAGACATAAAGCCTGGTAAGTCTAGTGACTCTTCAGTATGAGAATAAGAATAAGGGCAAGATAAGTATAAACCGGAAATAGGAGAGTGTCATAAACTAAGACAAAGCAGTTTGAATCGAATATACTATCGCACCCCATACTATACCTTTGCACCTACTTATATTGTCTTAACTGGCACCCCATGCAGGAGGTGAAGTGATCCCCTTTTTCTAAAGATCGGCTCCAACTCGCATAATCATCTATGTCTTACGACCCCCAAATATTGTAGACACCTATGCTGGCCCCACCATGGGGTGTATCAAGTCTCATGGTGGCGACCAGACACAATCCTTAGAATGCATAGGTTATACTACTGGTGCCCCCAGTGCCCTGTTTGTCTGCTCCGAAGTGTGTGCACGCCCGCACTCTGTTAGAACCCACACTATTGCACCCACCGCCGTCACTTTTGACCACTTACAATCAGCCCAGTAATCGTGCCCCACCCTGCCTAGTTTCAGGGTACCATGATACCTAATTGGGTTACTGCTGAAATGGGTCCCCGTTACTAGGGTTTTGTAGTCAAACATGTTAAGTGGTTAAGTGTCTGTATTTACCTAACCCCACCCATCAATTTCATTAACATTTTGAATTGGTTAAGTGTTTTAGTTAACTTAACCCTACCATCCTGACAGTCTGTCCTTAGCTTCTTAAAGCACCGATCACTCACATTAGACAGATACTGTTACGGTTACTAGATGTGTCGGTCGGTTCCGGGCAAGTTTACACCGTAACTCAGTCTAACCTCGGGTCCTTATTGGGCTCCATGCTTAACCACCCACATTGGATAGGTATTGTTGTGACTACTGGACAGTCGGGCGGGTCCGGGCAGGTTTACATCACAACTCAATCCAACCTCGTGTTAAGCATATTCGTATTTTCTAAATTTACATATTTGTATTTATTACTTAATATATGTAAATTTAATGTTATGGCCCACTTTCCAAGTTCATCCTTTTTGGTATAAGAATTTATACCGTTTAAATGCCACCAATTTTGGCATGTGACAAACATGCCAATTCCATATATTTTTATGTCAAGTTATACTAATATTCCCAATGTTACCCCGTTTAAACATTAGGCTAACAATCTTAGCCTAATTTTCGTTCGCATGGTTTTTAACATATAATATTAGGCTAAAAACTTATCCTAATTTAGCACACACAAATTGGCATAAGGGAATTCATAGACATAAACATGACATAGGTGTAAACTTGGCATTTTTGGCATAGTCAATATGAACATCATATGTGTGAACTTGCAAAATAGTCAACATGAATGTGAACTTGCAACATAGCCTAAATCAACATATATGTGAACTTGCATTGAAATAGGTATCTAACCAAATAGGTGTCACATAAATTAGCATATGATTTAGATAACATAAGCCTAAACTTGTTTTTGGATCTAGGCATAACATCGAGCATAACTAGCACATGACAAGAATATGATAATTTCATAATTTTATGACAAGTGTGTGAACTAGATCCAAGCATATGTCTAATTACAACATGAAACACATATTAAAGTGGATCTTGACATGGATCCAATTTTGGAACTTGCAACTTTCTTACAAACATACTAGCATGTATGTGAACATAATCGTTTAGGAATAAAGGTTCTAGCATATATATACATGAAATCTTAATCACATACAACCTATATAATCACATAAAAATATAGGTGTCGATTACAATATGAACTATACAACTTGCATGTGATTCTACATGTACAATAGGATCAATATCAACTCAACTATACCACAAACATCACAATACCACAATCATTTCAATACATAGATGTGAATTAACATCGTTGTTACATAATAACACAATTCCATTTCCATTTTACATCGAATCAAATCCAAACTTTTATTCACGTCGGAAAAATCACTATACTTACAACAAACGACGGTCTTGTTTTCTGATTTCAGAATTCTGAATTTGAATTGCTTTCCTTTGGGTAAACTAACGTTGATTTGATTATTGTTTTAACTTTAATTTGGCTCATCTCTAAGCTTTTCTACAAGTGGAGGCTCGTCCTAGTTTTCTCCCGACAGCATGGCGGCTACGTCTCTAATTTCTTATGTGAATTTAGGCTGGAGTGTTGAGTTATATTTATAGAATTTTAGATTGATTTGAGCCGTCAGATGATCACAGACGAATCTAGACCATTCACTTCAAGAGGAGCCAACCAAAATGCAACATGTCAGCCCTAGTGACACAGCCAAGCCTCAGAAATCGATCAGAACCCGACTAGGCCAGCCAGGGCCAAACCAGGTCAACTGGGCAGGTCGACCCTATGGTCGACCTGGTCACCTAGGTCGACCCCCACGTCAACCCCCAGGTCGACCTGGTGTCTGGGCAGGAATTTTCCCGCCCAGTCCAGTTTGGGTCTGAATTCGAAATTTGATCTTTGTTTTGAACTGTTTGAATTTTAATTTGAATTCTGAAACTTCCGGAGGTCATAACTCCTTCATACGGAGTCCGACTCACACAAACTCGGACTCTATCTTAAGCAGAATTCCGAGACGAATGCAATGGCGTAACCCGTTTTCCTTAATTCTATCATCTAGAATTATTTATACTTTAATTTGTTAATTTATAGTTAATAGAAAATTCGGGGAGTTACACCTAGGCTCAGTGTTTAAAGAAAAAAGGAAATGGTCTAGGCTACTCACAAGGCTTAGACTCAAAAATAAACAAAACAAATAAAATAGGGCATATTCTGAACTATAGATAAAAATAAAATAGAGAAAGGGATAAAAGAAGGAGAAATACTTATAAATAATAAATAACTTGAAAGAAATAGGCATAGACAATATATAAACTATAGCAACTTTACAAAAAAACCGAAACCATAAATATTGTAAATAACTGTAAACATCAAACTTGCAAACTTAAAACTATTTAAATGTCTCACTTTTCCTATATAAATTACTCGTCTAGAAATCACATAAAAACTCATAGATCTGACGAAGAAAGCTTCCCCCGTGGCCTTTTTTATTCCAGTAGAACCTCCGCCTCCGAAGTTGTTTATAAAAGTTAATATTTAAAAGCATAAAACTTCTTTATCCCCATAAAAATTTAATTATTTGGCCCTTCCTAATTTTGAGGACAGGCTTACAGAAGAAGAAGAAGAAGAAGAGAGAAAGAATGAATGTGAAGAAATGAGAGAGGTTATGCTGGTCTATTTATAGGGTGTACTGGGTATCCACAACCATCCAAGTTTAGGAATAAATCTGTACCATCCATGTCACTGGACCAACCAGAAAGCTCCACATTGGCCTTTGATTCAAAATTAACCAATAAAATTAAGCCATCTCAGAAAATAATATTTGCATAATAATAAACATTCATTCCCGAAACGTGCATTCCAAGGCACTCGTTTTCAGCGTATTGGGTTAACCCAACCAGGTCTTGGGTCGGCACAGGCTCGAGCTAAGCATTATCTGGGTCGACAAAGGTCGATGAAAATGGGACTAGGTCATCCCACTCACTCGTTATACTATATTATATATATATATACATATATATATATATATATATATATATTATTTTGGCTTATCTTCTTTAATTCATAAATTATTCATTTTAACTCTTATTTCAACAACCAAGTGTCTAAATTTATTAGAATATTACAACAGACCTAATGGTGTTAATCTCATTGTCCAGTTCTGAAGTTTATTCAGATAAATATTTAATTCATTACCCTTTTCTAGTTAATTATTGTTTACTAAAGTTTAGGGTGTTACATGAATTTGGTATGTCGAGCCTAACATGTCATACATATGCAATTCATAAGCAATCAAAAATGACATTCATAGAGCAATCCTAGAATATCAGAATAAATAATGAAAATAGTAAAAGAGACACAATTTATAGTGGTTTGGTAAATGTTGGTGAACTTCATGTAGGATCTAAATTAACCCTAGAGGTGGTGAATAGGGTTTATTGCAATTTATCGCTGAGTAATAAATAATAGTAACACCGATAATAATCAGAGTAAATGCGGAAAATAAAGAACACACAGAAACACCCAGCTTTGGCAAAACCCTGCCTACTGCGGCATTCCCCAAGGTTTCTACTAGGAGTTAAAACAATATCTATGCTTACAGTCCCCTGTAAACTCGCGACAACCGCTCCCAACTATTCTAATCCTAAGCTCAAAACCCTGCACTGATCTTTATCCCCAAGATCAGATTTTCTTGAGTTACAAATCTGTAACTCATCTCTCTAGTTTAAAAAATTAAAAAACATCACCACGTTTTACATAATAAAAACACTTTAAAATAACAAATTAAAAATATAAAACCCAAGGCTAATTAAGTTCAACACAAAAGAGAAATTGGGCCGGCTCCTTTTATATCTATGCTGTGAGCTTCGGCTTTAACGGCCACCCTAGGGTTTTATTCTAGAATTGGCTTCACCACAAATTGATCGATGGTTCTCCTTCTCCGATGATCTTCCTATTCCGAATTTGTCGAGATATTATTGCTCCTTGAAATTAGTATGTGATTTCTGCCCCTTTTACTTTTGATTTATGCTTGATTGTTTGATTCGATTTTTCCACTCTTTTTCCAATGATGAATAAGTGTGTGTATATATATAGTTTATAATCCCTAAAATGTATGATTCTAGATGTTTCGTTTGGCTTTAGTTGATCTTGCGATTTGGATTGGTTATTTGAATTTTTCCTTCCAAAAATATTGATTTGTGTTTTCCTGTATATTTATTTTTCTAGAAAAATATATCGTTGATTTCTAGAAATTTGATTCCCTTTCCCTTAGACATTATGACACAATTTTGAATGGATATTAATTCGAATATTCCAAAAGCTGCTATATTCTAGGTATAATTTCATTTCTTCATTTATTTTGATAAGAACAGTTTCTTTACTTGAAATACTGATAAGAATAAATGTATTCTTGATCTTTCCATGCATTGTTGCATGCGATTTTTTCAGCTTCTTGGTGATAAAGATTTGAACAAATACTATACTTTATTTACCATAAATTATGTCATGCTGTTTTCACCCTTGGCTTGAATTTGTGCTTGTACCCGTTTGGGCATATCCTAGGTTATATACTGATTATACTTGCTGGTTTGCACCTTGATTGCGCACAGTGTTCATGCAGTTTCTCTTGCCATGTAGTTTCACTTGCATATGGCAGGTTATATTTTGAACTGATATACTATACTTTTGGTTCTTGCTCACTTGGCATTCAACCACTTTTGTGAATTGCTATTTTGTTGCTTTTTTCGTTCATCTGCTATGTATGTGTTGGTGCATATCATTACTAGCCCGTTTGGTTGCTCTGCACACACACACACACACACATATATATATATATATATACACACACACATTTACATGTGTGTATATAGATATATGTGTCTGTGTGCATTATTTTGCTTCATTAGTCCATATGCTAGCTTCTGCTCCATGTTATTTGTTGGCATACCATGCTCTTATATATTGGCATCTGTGATGAACTGTTAACTATTGTATACTTGCTTGGGTTAATTTTGTCTTGTCCACTTCCATGCTGCTGTATATTCTTTCCATTTGTAAACTTCTCCACCCATGTGTATACACACTTTTCATGTGTAGTTGTATACATTGCCATTGAATTGGCTCGAACTTGAACATTTGGCTGGTGCACTTGTTTATACTTTCATCTATTGCGGGTCTATAGCACTTGTGCATGCTGTCCATTTATTGTTGCATTTCTGGCTAGTCTTAGGTGCTGCAAAGTAAGCCCAGTTTTGCCTTGTTGGTTTGCATTTTCCACTTTTCATTTATTTGCCATTTTTGTGGCTACATCTATGTCTATGTGCCTTGGTTCATACTATCTGCTTTCGTTTCACTGAGCTATGTTTACATAATCTTGTTATGCAACTTGTTTTATGAATTTTTTCGAGCTACATTGTGTACACTTTGGAAAATGTGAGAATAAATTTAGCAAACCACTATAGCTGAGTTGTGACTGCTCAGAATCAGCTATTATAATGCTGATTCTGATCAGCAAAGTAGTATAGTTGTGTCGGGGATGATCTGTAGGCATAAGAGATCAGTCTGCCTTGTGGTTTTTACAGTGTATCATTGTGAATATCAGAAGCAGTCTGTATTAGAAAATCAGACCAAATCTAGAAAATGATGAGAAACACACCAAAATTCTAAGGAAAATAAAATTTAAAATAAATTTATATTTGCTAGTATTTAAATCTATTTTTATTCCATTTTATTTTGTGTGTTTCTGTAGTGACCCGAATTTTCCGGTCCAATTTGAGCTGACTAAATAACACAAGTCCAACCCCAACTTGCACTAGATATTCAAGAAACTAATAGAAAGAAGATAGAGGGTGAGGATAGATAAGATAGAAACTTAGAATAGAAGAAGAAGAAGAACACAACATCAGAGTAACACGAACCTCACAGCGGAACAAATAACATATAATAGATAACATAACTTTGAAATATAACAGTTATGTATACAATAGCACTTATCAGAGTACAACACTTACAACACAGCGGAAATAACTATAGCTATATGATCCAGAAGCCTTCTGCTCCAAGCTCTCCAAGGATATCTGTAAATTCCTGACTACTTGACTGCCCGTACAAATTTAGGCACCCAAGAGTTTAGGGAAAACAACAAAGTAAAACTTCGGGTCAGTCATGGGACTGGTGTGAGTAAAACAGTTTAAACGGGTATATAAACAAGTAAACGATATCTCATAAGACCACGCCGCAGAACGGAACGGGTTTTTCCCTTATGAGAATCCAAAATATCTTTATATCAAAAACCTTTTGATATTATAATAATGTCTATCAACCACAGTATATATAATCATCTAGCAGAAATGCTTTCATCTCACGTTCTACATATATAGTATACAATCAAAACCGCAAGTACATATTGGGTAATGGATTTCCAACTATGACAAGGTATGGAACCACCTTCCGATCAGTGTACTCTACGAACGATACACTGGAGTTACACAAGAACATCTTGCAACTCAGCCACACATGACCGACCACTCATTTCGCTTGAGTGTATCGAATGTACATCACCAACGGTTGGGATCAGCAACCGTTCCCGTATATATATATGGGACAGCATTGATAGATTTAAGAAACAAATGAATATTCTCTAGATAGGTGATTATACACCCTACTTCGGTGCGACCGACTTAGCCATGCTGCCTGCCCGATTTCTGTCATTTATCGGTTGATGAGGCTAGAAGCTACGCTTTATCATTACATCAGATTCACTTCGAATGCCGCATTGTCAGATCCATCGAAAATCACTAATTGACGTCTACAACAGTACATTACGTGTTAGCTAAAGAAGTTTCCTTCTCCGCTTCCACTCTTGGTACGGTTGAAGAAATCAAAGTATGTGACCTTTTTGGAAATACTCTGTCAGACATTCATCCCCACAAGTCATCCTCATTCACTTAGAATGTCACATCGTCATACCCGTCAAATCACAAATTGATTTATCCAAAAATAACACGGGTATACAGCTTAGAGGAACGAATTCCTCTGCCACCAAACGTGAATACGTTTGAACAGATCAACTTACGCGATCCATTGGATATACTCTGTCAAACCTTCGTCCATACAAGTTGTCCTGGGACTGGACAAACCGAAGGCACTATTCAGTATATCCATCTTAGTCACTGTTATCTAAGACTTATACAACAGCCCTTGCATTTTACTCCGTCTTCAATTGTCTTTGGCATATATGATTCGCAACGCTTATGCCAATACAGAGTGGTTCTTCGGATAATAATCCAACCGGTCTCTCCATATTAACAATGTTAAAATGGTCAAAACTTCGATAGTCTGTGAGTTAACTATCAAAGAAAAACAAGTGTGCAAACAACGATATTATTTCCAGATGGAAATTATATCGAACAAACATCATTTAACATTAATCTCTTTAGTTCATTTATTTACTTATCTCCTGTTTCCCTATATTCTAAATTCTTATTTTCTTTTATTAGAAAACATTTCTGATTCTCATTTGGAAAACATTTCCCAAACTCCTTTACGATCAAACCTTACCATTTCTTAGTTAAGAAGGAAGTCACTCAAGTTGGGGTATAATTACCTCTCAGACCTTAACTGAACAACGTTATAACTTCGAAATGGTCAAAGTTTATCTTTTAATCTTTAACAACTTGTTTACGCCTTTCTCGGATCCAATTTTTCTAATCCACTTCTATATTTAAAACATTGGTTATAACGATAACGTTATAATCCCTCCTTTCGAATTATCTAACTTTAATTATAACTTCTATTCTTATTAGTGAATACTTAACCTAACACTTATTTATTTATAAATAAATAAATCTCTATTTAAACACTGGAAAGTATAAGTACTTTCCCGAATTCAATATAATCGAATTCGCCAATAGGTCTCTTCGAGAAATCTCTATTTGATTAACTCTTCTTCGAATAACCTATATTCGATTAACTCCTTCCTTTCGAATATACTATATTTGATTACTCCTTCTCGAATAAACGATATTCAATAATCTCTCTTCGAATAACTAATATTTGATAACTCTTTCTTTTCAAATATCTCATATCTGAAAATCTCACTTTCGAATAAACTATATTCGATAATCTCTTTCCGAATAACTCTTATTCGATAAATCTCACTTCGATCAAACTATAATCGATAACTCCTTTCGATGAAACTAACATCAATAACTCCTTTCGATGAAACTAACATCGATAACTCCTTCCGATGAAACTAACATCGATAACTCCTTCCAATGAAACTAACATCGATTAATTTAACTCGATGAACTTAACTCGACTTACTTGGTTCGACCAATTCGATTCGATTAACCTAGGCTCGACTAACTTGGTTTTATTTAACTTAACTTGATTAACTCCTATCGAATAACTAATATTTGATTTAACTCCATTCGTTTGACTCTAGATCGCAGCGATCACAAATGGTTACACCTGATTCCCTCAGGAAACATCCGACCTCCTTAGGCTATCTGTAGCCCTGCGAATTTCGCTAGCAGTCGTACGAGATGACAACTTACCCTGAATACTATGTTTGACTAACTCTGTCTCAAATAAGTATATTTGATTAACTCTAGTTCATTTTAACTCTAGTTCATTTTAACTTTAATCGATTTACTCTAACTGATTTACCTACCTAACTAACTCTAACTGATTAACTCTAACGGGTTAACTCTAACTGGTTAACTCGACTGACTTAACCCAACTGGTTAACTCGACTTACTTAACCCAACTGGTTAACTCTACTGAACTGGTTAACTCTACTGAACTGGTTAACTCTACTGAAGTGGTTAACTCTACTGAACTGGTTAACTCTACTGGACTGGTTAACTCTACTGAACTGGTTAACTCTACTGAACTGGTTAACTCTACTGAATTAACTCTTCTCGAATACTATATTCGACTAACCCCTTTTAACAACGTTTTATTCATTTGAAAAGATTTACTTTTAAATAACGGTTCTACACTTTAAAAATGATTTCCTTTTTATAATGTTTTCCTCTTTATAACGGTTTCTGCTTTATAACGTTTTCCCTTTTTATAACGTTTCCTTTTTCATTCTATTTGTAAGTGGTTTACAAATATTTCCTTTTCAAATTTATTCTTGAAATATTCTAACTCCTTAAATTCTCTGAAAAAATCGCCATAACCTCCTTTATAACGGGAGCATCGGGAAAATCCCCAAACCCACCACACAGGCCTTTCCATTCAAAAAGAAAATGGTTTGTAATTATTTCCTTTTTGAATATCTCCTATTTATAAATATTCCAATTTATAAACATTTCTTATTTATAAATATTCCACTTTATAAATATCTCTTATTTATAAATATCCCATTTTATAAATATTCTATTTTCAATATCACTTTGAAAATCCCCTTATCAACATTTCGGTATGTTATGGTATTCAATCATATCAAATCATGATGTTCAATATCGTCCAAGTACATATAATCAACCACAGATTATAAACTACATCATATATTACAATATATGAAAAATAATAAAATAACTGTTGAGGAATCTAGTCGGATTCCTCCAACCTGTTTCCCTGCATCCACAGATGTTACACAACATGATTGTTATCACTTTCAGTTCAATATGAATTATTCTGATAAACAGAATCAATATATAACTATATAAATGTTTATATATTATATTTATATTTATATATATATATATATAATATTTCATTAACTGACTAGCAGTTCAATCAAACAGTCAACACACAATCAATCAGACAATTCCTAACAGTTCTAAAAATACAACATGAAATTATAAACTGTTCAGAGTTAGTGAGATTTACTCACATTTGCAGTTCATCGTTAAAGAACGATAAAATGTTATTTGATTTGAATCAAACAATTTATCTGGTCATAAATTGTAACGAGCTCCGATGGACTTCCAGTCAGTTCCATTATGTTGCTCCCGTCCATACGATCCCAACGGATCTTGTTTCGCTGAGTTTCGATATCGTATGGTCAAGTTATGAATATAACAAGTTATATAAAATTTAATATAAACTAACTTAAGTTGAAAAGTCAAACGGGCCTCACCACAACACCTTGGCCCAATACCACACCCGCTCCACGTCACCTTCAGATATTTATCCCTTCTCCCTCAAACCGTCGGCTTTAGTATTTTTCAACAGAAAATGGCGATCTCCCCTTCCTCCAACGTCCGATCCTTCACCCAAAAATGAATCTCGACCTTACCAACACAATCACCATCCCGACCTCCACCTTCTCGCCCTCAACTGGATCAACTCGCAGCCTCCCCTCTACCCCCGTCGCTCCAAACAGTAGCAGCACCCCTACCGAGAAACCCACGACACTTCTTATCACAAATCTCAACCAAAAATCCATACGAGGTGCTAAATCCACTACTGAACCCAAGAAAGAGCACGATTTGGATTAAAACTCATTGGATTTTGCTCGAGACCGAACCCTAGGTTTGTTGGAAATATTCGAACTTCAGGAGCAAGCATCCAGCCCCACAAAAATGATACCAACTCGAAGCCCTTGATCCCATGAATCCAAAAATGTGTGTATCATGATTTATTGGATTTGATTTCATTTGATTTGTATTTTTCTTTTGATCGACCTTTGCTGTAATGGGATTTTTGCTGAAGAAATGAACGGCGCATTTTTCTTTGACTTTGTGAATGAGTTGAATTAGGTTAGGGTGTCTTCTTATTTATAGGATAGGAATATAATATTTTATTTTATTTTATTTTTATATTCGATTTATTCAATCGTTATTAGTAACCGTCTTCTAAAAATCTGTATCATCACATATGATACTCAAAAATCACCAAACTGGATATGCAGCTACAGTTCGACATTACGGTCCCAACGAAACTGGTTTCGTCGAATTCCGAATCTGTAAGCTCACACAGTTTATTTTTAACTGTCAAAATACTGACTGTTTTCCACTCTACAAATTCGTACGACCACACGGTGACTCTAAAAATCACGAAACTGGAAATCTAACAACTATTTGACATTGCGGATCTAACAAAATTAGTTTCCTCGAATTCCGACTTCGTTTACAAAACCGGCTATTTTTAAAGCTCTGGATGACCCATTTAAATATATAAATATATTTAAATATAATTAAATTAAATATAAATAAATTTATATTATCGTATATCTTCACATATGATATCGTACATCTCCAGAATATCATATCAGAATTTACAGTTTGATATTTCAGATTTTAGATTTATCGATATTCACTTTATATCGAAAATCCTTTTATAACGTAAATAAAGCATTGCAAATTATAAAGGAATTCTACAGCGACTTTTCTGAAATTTGATTTGGACGTAAATCAAAATCTATCCGACGAAATCCCGATTTTTCTCTTCCACTAGAAAGATATACTCCACCAGCTCCACACGTTTCTTGTTTCACAGAAATCCGGCTTAAAACGAATCCTGTACATTCAGTTGAAGTTCAAATCGCCAAATCGCGAACTACAGCGCCATTTCAAGCTCGATTTTAATTATAATATAATTATACGTTCAAACTGTCGTTTATATAATATATTCGTTATTCAAATTCAATTCCAAGCTGAATTAAATATCACAGATGATCCAGTTCACACCATATCGCCATTTCCGCCAATTCTGATTATTTCAGAATTAAATATATTATTTTAATTAAATATTCGCCATTATTTAATTAATCGACCATTAAATCCTTTAATTCACCATTTAAATAATTAAATAGATTAATTATTATACCTCTGCAAATGCGGGTCATTACATTCTTCCCCACTTAAAATAATTTCGTCCTCGAAATTGCTAAGGTAGAGAACGACCCTATCACCTGGTTAGAACATATTTGTTCACTTCTTAACTTCAGTTTCAACTGAACTAATTTAATTTCAATTAAAATTATTAATTAATTCTTATCAACGAAAATTTTCAAAAATCCTGAAAATTTTCTAGCGCCTTAACTTTTCTAAAATTTTTGCCAGCACCTCCTTTGTACTGGTCAATATCTCAAACTCCAACTCGCCTCTTTGGGCCATCTCCAACCCAAAAGAAAATCAAACAGCCAAGCGGCTTGCCAAATTCGGCTCATCAAAATCTCAAACTCATATGGAATATAAACTTGTACCTTTTTGTCGGGCATATCATTATATCCCTTCCATCTGTTATCAACTCGGCATATACAAATGTCATCCCAATCAACTCCAACCAATTTATTCTTAACACAACCATTCGCTTATCCAAGCCAAATTCAATTTCAAATTTGAGTTTCAAATTCCAAACTCTCAACTTATAATTTCAATTCCAATCCAGACTATTCTCTAATCACTTCCAGTTTTTCTTAACCTATCATCTCAAGTTAAATTCTGGTTTATTATTTACTTTTACCATCCCATTCGAATTAACTTCACAAGTTAAATTTTAAATTTCTAGAATTTAAATTCCTGGGTTTATTTTAAATCAATTTGAAATCAAAATACCAATTCAAAACATTTGAATTTCTAACAACTTGTTTTTCTCAAAACAATTCAAAAAAAACCCTTGGTAGTAATCTGTCACTTAGAGCTCGAAAATGAACACCGATGATGCTCGACTTCACCATCGGAACTTATTTTCCAGCGATCGAAGTGAGTTCAATACTATAATTCTCTTTCAGTTTGAAAGACATTTTCAAAATCTCCCAGGAACTTTAATTTTCCTTATTTTAATTCCAAATTCTGATTCACATTCAGATTTAATTTATCTTATTTCATATACTCTACTTATATGAATTCTGATTGGTTATTTATAACCATTTCACTTTATAATCTTACTCGATTACAATAACAACCAATATATCCAATATACATCAAAATATACTTTGGGTAAAAATATTTTTATTTACCCTCATTTCAAAACATATCGTGATGACCCATCGTATTCAAGTGTTTAGTAACTCCTACCGATACAGTGGATCAAACTGATCGACCAGAACTCATAAACAACTCAACCAATGAATCTCCACAATATAAAACAAATTTTTATATCAAATACAAATATGTTCACTCGTATATATACACTCAACTCAATCTAGGATATTACTAATCCCATCTCTACTTAGTTACGCCACAGAGCCAAGGTATTAACTAAACCATTGCTCTGATACCAACTGTAGTGACCCGAATTTTGAGTAGGCTTTGCAACCGTCCCCATCCTCCAAAGCAGCAGGTAAAACCCACTTTGGCTTACACTGGTACCCCAATACCATATTTTACGGCCAGCCTTTCGACTTCACAACCAACCCTACCAAAGGGACATGTAGGAGTAAGAGTCTCCTGTTCGCCACCTAACGAAAAGCGAGAACCCCCTATCATGAGACACATGCAAAGCACGCAACATGGACTGGTGTGAGTAAAACAGTTTAAACAGGTATATGAACAAGTAAACGATATCTCATAAGACCACGCCGCAGAACGGAACGGGTTTTTCCCTTATGAGAATCCAAAATATCTTTATATCAAAAACCTTTTGATATTATAATAATGTCTATCAACCACAGTATATATAATCATCTGGCAGAAACGCTTTCATCTCACGTTCTACATATATAGTATACAATCAAAACCGCAAGTACGTATTGGGTAATGGATTTCCAACTATGACAAGGTATGGAACTACCTTCCGATCAGTATACTCTAGGAACGATACACTGGAGTTCTACAAGAACATCTTGCAACTCAGCCACACATGACCGACCACTCATTTCGCTTGAGTGTATCGAACGTACATCACCAACGATTGGGATCAGCAACCGTTTTCCGTATATATATGGGACAACATTGATAGATTTAAGAAACAAATGAATATTCTCTAGATAGGTGATTGTACACCCTACTTCGGTGCGACCGACTTAGCCATGCTGCCTGCCCGATTTCTGTCATTTACCGGTTGATGAGGCTAGAAGCTACGCTTTATCATTACATCAGATTCACTTCGAATGCCATATTGTCAGATCCATCGAAAATCACTAATTGACGTCTACAGCGGTACATTACGTGTTAGCTAAAGAAGTTTCCTTCTCCGCTTCCACTCTTGGTACGGTTGAAGAAATCAAAGTACGTGACCTTTCTGGAAATACTCTATCAGACATTCATCCCCACAAGTCATCCTCATTCACTTAGAATGTCACATCGTCATACCCGCCAAATCACAAATTGATTTATCCAAAAATAACACGGGTATACAGCTTAGAGAAACGAATTCCTCTGCCACCAAACGTGAATACGTTTGAACAGATCAACTTACGCGATCCATTGGATATACTCTGTCATACCTTCGTCCATACAAGTTGTCCTGGGACTGGACAAACCGAAGGCACTATTCAGTATATCCATCTTAGTCACTGTTATCTAAGACTTATACAATAGCCCTTGCATTTTACTCCGTCTTCAATTGTCTTTGGCATATATGATTCGCAATGCTTATGCCAATACAGAGTGGTTCTTCAGATAATAATCCAACCGGTCTCTCCATATTAACAATGTTAAAATGGTCAAAACTTCGATAGTCTGTGAGTTAACTATCAAAGAAAAACAAGTGTGCAAACAACGATATTATTTCCAGATGGAAATTATATCGAACAAACATCATTTAACATTAATCTCTTTAGTTCATTTATTTACTTATCTCCTGTTTCCCTATATTCTAAATTCTTATTTTCTTTTATCAGAAAACATTTCTGATTCTCATGTGGAAAACATTTCCCAAACTCCTTTACGATCAAACCTTACCATTTCTTAGTTAAGAAGGAAGTCACTCAATTTGGGGTATAATTACCTCTCAGACCTTAACTGAACAACGTTATAACTTCAAAATGGTCAAAGTTTATCTTTTAATCTTTAACAACTTCTTTACGCCTTTCTTGGATCCAATTTTTCTAATCCACTTCTATATTTAAAACATTGGTTATAACGATAACTTTGTAATTCCTCCTTTCGAATTATCTAACTTTAATTATAACTTCTATTCTTATTAGTGAATAATTAACCTAACATTATTTATTTATAAATAAATAAACCTCTATTTAAACATTGGAAAGTATAAGTACTTTCCCGAATTCGATATAATCGAATTCGCCGATTAGCTCTCTTCGAGAAATCTCTATTTGATTAACTCTTCTTCGAATAACCTATATTCGGTTAACTCCTTCCTTTCGAATATACTATATTTGATTACTCCTTCTCGAATAAATGATATTCGATAATCTCTCTTCGAATAACTAATATTTGATAACTCTTTCTTTTCAAATATCTCATATCTGAAAATCTCACTTTCGAATAAACTATATTCGATAATCTCTTTCCGAATAACTCTTATTCGATAAATCTCACTTCGATCAAACTATATTCGATAACTCCTTTCGATGAAACTAACATCGATAACTCCTTTTGATGAAACTAACATCGATAACTCCTTCCGATGAAACTAACATCGATAACTCCTTCCGATGAAACTAACATAGATTAATTTAACTCGACGAACTTAACTCGACTAACTCGACTTACTTGGTTCGACCAATTCGATTCGATTAACCTAGGCTTGACTAACTTGGTTTTATTTATCTCAACTTGATTAACTCCTATCGAATAACTAATATTCGATTTAACTCCATTCGTTTGACTCTAGATCGCAGCGATCACAAATGGTTACACCTGATTCCCTCAGGAAACATCCGACCGCCTTAGGCTATCTGTAGCCCTGCGAATTTCGCTAGCAGTCGTACGAGATGACAACTTACCCTGAATACTATGTTTGACTAACTCTGTCTCAAATAACTATATTTGATAAAGTCTAGTTCATTTTAACTCTAATTGATTTACTCTAACTAATTTACCTACCTAACTAACTCTAACTGATTAACTCTAACTGGTTAACTCTAATTGGTTAACTCTTACTGATTAACTTGACTGACTTAACCTAACTGGTTAACTCGACTTACTTAACCTAACTGGTTAACTCTACTGAACTGGTTAACTCTACTGAACTGGTTAACTCTACTGAACTGGTTAACTCTACTGAACTGGTTAACTCTACTGAACTGGTTAACTCTACTGAACTGGTTAACTCTACTGGACTGGTTAACTCTACTGAACTGGTTAACTCTACTGAATTAACTCTTCTCGAATACTATATTTGACTAACCCCTTTTAACAACGTTTTATTCATTTGAAAAGATTTACTTTTAAATAACGGTTCTACAATTTAAAAATGATTTCCTTTTTATAACGTTTTCCTCTTTATAACGGTTTCTGCTTTATAACGTTTTCCCTTTTTATAACGTTTCCTTTTTCATTCTATTTGTAAGTGGTTTACAAATATTTCCTTTTCAAATTTATTCTTGAAATATTCTAACTCGTTAAATTCTCTGAAAAAATCGCCATAACCTCCTTTGTAACGGGAGCATCGGGAAAATACCCAAACCCGCCACACATGCCTTTCCATTCAAAAAGAAATTGGTTTGTAATTATTTCCTTTTTGAATATCTCCTATTTATAAATATTCCAATTTATAAACATTTCTTATTTATAAATATTCCACTTTATAAATATCACTTATTTATAAATATCCCATTTTATAAATTTTCTATTTTCAATATCACTTTGAAAATCCCCTTATCAACATTTCGGTATGTTATGGTATTCAATCATATCAAATCACGATGTTCAATATCGTCCAAGTACATATAATCAACCACAGATTATAAACTACATCATATATTACAATATATGAAAAAAAAATAACTGTTGAGAAATCCAGTCGGATTCCTCCAACCTGTTTCCCTGTATCCACAGATGTTATACAACATGATTGTTATCACTTTCAGTTCAATATGAATTATTCTGATAAACAGAATCAACATATAACTATATAACTGTTTATATATTATATATATATTTATATATATATATAATATTTCATTAACTGACTAGCAGTTCAATCAAACAGTCAACACACAATCAATCAGACAATTCCTTATAGTTCTAAAAATACAACATGAAATTATAAACTGTTCAGAGTTAGTGAGATTTACTCACATTTGCAGTTCATCGTTAAAGAACGATAAACTGTTATTTGATTTGAATCAAACAATTTATCTGGTCATAAATTGTAATGAGCCCCGATGGACTTCCAGTCAGTTCCATTGTGTTGCTCCCATCCATACGATCCCAACGGATCTTGATTCGCTGAGTTTCGATATCGTATGGTCAAGTTATGAATATAACAAGTTATATAAAATTTAATATAAACTAACTTAAGTTGAAAAGTCAAACGGGCCTCACCACAACACCTTGGCCCAATACCACACCCGCTCCACGTCACCTTCAGATATTTATCCCTTCTCCCTCAAACCGTCGGCTTTAGTATTTTTCAACAGAAAATGGCGATCTCCCCTTCCTCCAACGTCTGATCCTTCACCCAAAAATGAATCTCGACCTTACCAACACGATCACCATCCCGACCTCCACCTTCTCGCCCTCAACTGGATCAACTCGCAGCCTCCCCTCTACCCCCGTCGCTCCAAACAGTAGCAGCACCCCTACCGAGAAACCCACGACACTTCTTATCACAAATCTCAACCAAAAATCCATATGAGGTGCTAAATCCACTACTGAACCCAAGAACGAGCACGATTTGGATTAAAACTCATTGGATTTTGCTCGAGACCGAAACCTAGGTTTGCCGGAAATATTCGAACTTCAGGAGCAAGCATCGAGCCCCACAAAAATGATACCAACTCGAAGCCCTTAATCCCATGAATCCAAAAATGTGTGTATCATGATTTATTGGATTTGATTTCATTTGATTTGTATTTTTCTTTTGATCGACCTTTGCTGTAATGGGGTTTTTGCTAAGGAAATGAACGGCGCATTTTTCTTTGACTTTGTGAATGAGTTGAATTAGGTTAGGGTGTCTTCTTATTTATAGGATAGGAATATAATATTTTATTTCATTTTTATATTCGATTTATTCAATCGTTATTAGTAACCGTCTTCTAAAAATCCGTATCATCACATATGATACTCAAAAATCACCAAACTGGATATGCAGCTACAGTTCGACATTACGGTCCCAACGAAACTGGTTTCGTCGAATTCCGTCTCCGTATGCTCACACAATGTATTTTTAACTATCAAAATACTGACTGTTTTCCACTCTAAAAATCCGTACGACCACACAGTGGCTCTAAAAATCACGAAACTGGAAATCTAACAACTATTTGACATTGCGGATCCAACAAAATTAGTTTCGTCGAATTCTGACTTCGTTTGCAAAACCGGCTATTTTTAAAGCTCTGGATGACTCATTTAAGTATATAAATATATTTAAATATAATTAAATTAAATATAAATAAATTTATATTATCGTATATCTTCACATATGATATCGTACAGCTCCAGAATATCATATCAGAATTTACAGTTTGATATTTCAGATTTTAGATTTATCGATATTCGGTTTATATCGAAAATCCTTTTATAACGTAAATAAAACGTTACAAATTATAAAGGAATTCTACAGCGACTTTTCTGAAATTTGATTTGGACGTAAATCAAAATCTATCCGATGAAATCCCGATTTTTCTCTTCCACTAGAAAGATATACTCCACCAGCTCCACACGTTTCTTATTTCACAGAAATCCGGCTTAAAACGAATCCTGTACATTCAGTTGAATTTCAAATCGCCAAATCGCGAACTGCAGCGCCATTTCAAGCTCGATTTTAATTATAATATAATTATACGTTCAAACTGTCGTTTATATAATATATTCGTTATTCAAATTCAATTCCAAGCTGAATTAAATATCACAGATGATCCAGTTCACACCATACCGTCATTTCCGCCAATTCTGATTATTTCAGAATTAAATGTATTATTTAATTTATTATTTTAATTAAATATTCACCATTATTTAATTAATCGACCATTAAATCCTTTAATTCACCATTTAAATAATTAAATAAACTAATTATTATACCTCTGCAAATGCGGGTCATTACAGTTTCTGTGAAAAGTATACAGGTGACTAGACTGGATTGGAACACATGAAGATTCAGTGTGTGTGTGTGTGTGTGTCAGTGTGTGTAACTGAGTCTGTATATAAACCGGGCGATTTGAGTGAAATGTAATGAGGAATTATGTATATGAAATTGGTTGTAGGCATGAATATAATTGTACTGCTATTTGTAATAAACAAATTGATTGAAATAAAATATCTTTTTATTATTCAATTGAATCTTTCTATAATACAATTTCTTTTGTGATATATATATATATATATATATATATATATATTCAAGTGAGTCATGTCTAAATTAAACAGAAATATCCAAACGTATTTAAGTGAATTATAAATAGTGGAGTCAAAAATATGTACTATTTCAAATGTTAAAATAAAATATTTATTTAAATAAAAATATTGTTTTAATATTCCATTATGCGTAGTAGCATTTGATTCAATAAAAATATTTATTTCTGTATGTAATGTGAAATATAAAATAGTACCGTTTACAAACACATTTCTATAATAATATATATGTTTGTGATCATCAAACAAAAATCATATTGTTATACTCAAAACATCATCTATTATTTATGTTGCCTAATTACAACTATAGTTATTTATTGTATGAATTAAGAAAATATAATGTAAACTCACCTCCAAAGTACTGTAGAACTTCTGTGTAGAAAAGAGATATTCTTTCCATTGCCCCTGGTAGGGGGTGTGTGTGTATATATATATAAGTAGGGTAGTATATTGGATCGGCATGAAAACACACAAGAGACCCACCTGGGGAAAGGTCCGGTCCATAGGGGGACATAGATTGCTTCTATTATAATGGTCATCGTTGATCTCCTTTGGGGGACTACACCCCAAGGGGTGCGACCCTTAAGGTGGGTACCTTGCTTTTTCCTCTCACGTGCCTAAGTTTTAGTTTGTTGATTCATATCTTTGATTTTGAGTTATTGATGAAGTTATGATGTAGTCCATGATTCTTGAATTTCATGTATCTGATATGTACCAACCAGACATTTAGCTAAATTTCCAGTCCTACTCCTATACCTTGAATATGTACCAATCTAATACTTAACCAAATAATAAGCTTCAGTCCCGTTTCTTCGGAAGTGATATTCTGATGAATCCACCTTTCTATGGACTTGTGCAACCATCCATATTTGATTTTTGAGTCATTCAGTATCCAAGTCCAAATCGTTATGACTTTATCAAAAGAAGAGTTAACACTATCCCTCCAAAATAAATCTTTCAGAGGAAGTTGTGTTTTATATATGTTTGATATCCTCAATCTCTCTAGATTGTTATTTTGTTTCAAGGACATTCTACGCCATAATTAAAGTCCACAATCTCACCAGATCATTCATATGATAGATAGATTTTCTAAGTTTGTATTAGTGTCCTCGCCGAGCCATTGTTGAGTTCCTTGACTTTTTTGTTTAATTTTGATGTCTTTGACCACGGTTGATCGATTCATTGGTAAGTACCATTTGTGACTTAATGATTCTGGCCTCATTAGGCTCTTGCCAAGCGGAATTACGCTCGACGATTCATGTCTTTTGCATGCCAATCATTGCCCATTGTTGACGATCCTAGCTTTACGGGCTTTAGTTGAGTACAAGCTATGCTCAATACTTCATAATCTTGTTGAGTATTTGTCATGTATCGGCCATACATGGTAGCTTGGAGCCTCATTGTGCTTTATTGTAGCATCAACCATTCTCGTTGATTTGTAACCTCGCTAGGATTTCACTAAGCATCAACTATACTTAGTGTTTCATAAGTTTGCTTAACCCCTCTCAAACATCAACTTTTCTTAACCATTCAGTTAGAGTGTAGTCAAGAATCAGCCATACTTGACTATCCTTAGTATTGGTGGATTTCCACTAAGCATCAGTCATACTTGAGGGTCCACCATTTTGTCTGTGTCCTACCAAGCATTAGGCGTACTTAGTAATCAGACTCTTGCTAAGCATCAGCCACACTCGATGATTTATACCCTCCCTAGGTTCTTACCAAGCGGCATCCATACTTGGCTTTCCATAGCCTCACCGGGCTGTTGCCATGCATTAATAATACAAGATGATTTATTAAGTGAGTTAAGTTTTGACTTAAAACTTGGCACTCGATGAACATTAACCATGCTCATCAAATAGTTCCAATGAATTAATCTGAATTTAAATTATACTTCCAATGTGCACCAACCATACTCGTTAAAGTTATCCAATTACAAAATCCATATTTCGTTAGCATCAACCATACTAACTAAATATATTTATTAAAGTAATTTCCTTGTTTATTTCATACCTTACAAGTATTAGCCATACTTTCCAAATAATTTTATTGAAGTTAAGAAGTTTAGATTTTATTGTATAATCTAAGAGGTTTATCACCATCCAGATCTTTCCTAGGGATCTCTCGGTTCCCGTACAAGAGTAATCATCTTGGCCATTCATTACGAATTAATTAAAATGAAAGAAAAATTAATGATTTGTAACCATCCAAGATCATGCCTTGGTATCTTGTCAGTTCCCATACATGTTTAGGTGACTTAGCCATCGTTGTTATCCATTTCTAATTATCAATTGATGATAATGCCTCTTTGCAAGCTGGGCCTGCTTCTTTCCTATGCGACAAAAGATTGCTTCTTTTCTTTATCGCGACCCTACTCAGGACAGACTGTTAAAGTTGTCCTTTCCTAATTTTCTCCTCAATGATGTCCCTTAAGTGTTTGCATTCATTTGTTTCATGTCTAGAAATTTTATTAAACAAGCATAATTTCCCAAAAGTAATCTCTTGTTCAGTAGGATCCCTTCCAGTTTATCTTCTCTTAGAAGGCGTTTCTTAATGTCCAAGTGTATCTATTCCAGTCTCGCATTCATCCTTGCATATGAGCCATATTTTAGCCCTCCCTTTATTTGGTTTCCTTATCTATGATTTCCTTTAGATTAGCGATTTCCTTCAGTTAGTTCAGACTTGGATGGTCCTCTGTCATTAACCTCTAGGGCCTCGCGATTTGTCCTCGCAAATTATTGTATTAGGAACCTATCGGCTTCATGACAGAATTCATCAAGATTTTACAAGGGATCCATTTCCAGAGATATTTTGAATTCAAAATTGTCCATAATTTCAAAAATTAAGCCATCATTACTGTTGATGGATCCGGCTGATCCACCAAAGCCACCATTGCTTTAAATCTTCATAGGAATTTTCACAAAGCCTGGCCATTCCTTTTCTTGATGGTTGTGAGCGTATTTACATTATTGTGTCAAGAGTTATGGACTCTAAACTTTTCAATAAAACACTCTTCTAAAATACTGCAACTTCCAGTTGATCTTGATTCCTACTTTCAAAACCATACGGCAAAAATATCAAAAAGGAATAGCAGGAACACCTTAGCCATGACATCATCGGATGCCTTCAATACTTCCATGCAACACTTGTAGCGTAAAAGATGGGCGTAGATTACTTCCTACCATCACAAGTTCAAGAATAGGTAATTTTAAGTTTGGTGGATTCCTAAGATTTCAAATATCCGAAGTGATTTCACTCTGATTAGCACAATCCAGAACCTACAGAGATGATCCGCCTCTCAAAGCCCTTCGTATTATTTCCATTATTTGATCATCATCATTTAAAAGCTGTGATGTACCCCAAAACCCATGATTAGTACACAACCTACCTATGCTCAGGAATATTCGAGAGACTATCCATTAATACCGACCAGGCAAGTGTAATATCAACTGCTCAATTGGCCAACTATGATTCTTTGAGTCTGGATTTGAGTATAAAAAGGATGAGCCAATGACGTCCACCCTGTGTCTCCTCATGATTTAGGATCAACGACCTAAAGGAGATCCGAAAGTGGAGCTACCAAATCTTAGTTCCTCATGACTTGGGATCGACGATTGAAAGGAGGTCTCGAGAATGGAGCTACGAAAATCTTAGTTCCTCACAAGTGAGGATCGAGTACCAAAATGAGGCCCCAAAAGTGGAACTAACAAATCTTAGTTCCTCATGACTTTAGATCGACAACGGAAAAGTGGTCTTCAGAGTGGAGCTTCCAAATCTTAGCTCCTCACGACTTGGGATCAACGACCGATCGAAGATCCTGAGAGTGGAACTACCAATACTACTCATGACTTAGGATCGACAACCGAAAGGAGGTCCCAAGAGTGGAGTTACCAAATGCTCCCCGACACTGATCTCGAGAGTGGAGTTACCAAATCTAAAACATGAAAATGACTAAGTGTCATGGGATTCGAATTTCAATTTTGTATCCCCAACCACTTAAGTTTTTTGTACTTCATCTCCAAAGACCACCAACACTGATCCTGCTATCTTATCAAATTGTATATCCCAAACTACTGAACCCATTTTTCTTCTGTCAAAAACCCAAAATAAATCCAAATTTTCGGCATATGAATTTCATTTCATCTCCCCGAAAACAATTGAGTATCTGTTATACAAAACGAGATTTAGTATCCTTCCATACATTGTTTATTTTCTCTTCCTATGAAAATGCAAGTATTCTAGGATTAGTATGTTTGGGGTTAGGTATTTGTAGGATCGTAATCTAGCAATCCAAATTCTAGGATCGATACTCTAGGAACCTAAACATTGTTATGATCGTATTCACATTTTTTCGAAGCCTCGATTGCCAAGTCAAGCTCAAGTCAAGGACCACTCATGTACTTACTAAGTGCTTAGTCATCCGAGTGCATGTGTTTGGCACACAAGATGAATCTCGCATTGAAAGCAAACCTATGCGATCGTACTCCTAAATTTATCTGTCACATTATGTTTCACATTTATGGCTCCAATCATATCATGCAAAACCAATGCAAATATGTAAGTGCTTATGTGACTTTATCCCGACAACATCTTGTTTATACCCGGTGTAAGCGAGAGTTGATGATTTATGTTTAATTACTCGAATTGATAGAAATTAGACACTCACTTAAGCAATTAGACAAGTTCCAACTCAAGCAATTATAGTTCTCAACAAAGCTGGAACTACACTCTCATACCAACAAGCAATCAACAGAGGCGTCTTAACTGCTCTGAATCAACACACTTCCTGGTATATGTTTCTCAGTGGAAAGGTTACGACAATTCATTAGACACAGCTTAGAGATCTTTTTCAACACAAGATACTTGTCTTGATTCAAAGCATGTTATGTCTACATGAGACATACTTTGAGGGACAAATGTAATCCAGACTTTGTGTCTGGCTATTAGAAGCAAATCCAGGCCGACATGACTCGACTATCTCATGGATAAACAACTCAAAAATATCACTTAAACGCCTAGAGACCATTCCAGATGGAGTAATCCAAGTACGGTCATCCCAGCTCATCAAAACATATTTTAGAGGGCTAAGTATTTGAGGATAGGTATGAACCATCTTTTGGAATCGATGTATATCCCCAAGCTCCTAACTACTCAACAGATCTGCATAAACCCCCAGGATTGGTATGTATCCCAGAAACCTACTAGATAAGTACGCATGCCCTATAACTCCCGGATCGGTGTATCTTGCCCTATTTCCCCAGATCGATGCAGCTTTAGGTCATTCTCTGAAATCATCCACTAGAAGGTTTGAGTGAACGAAGGAGGCCAGCCCTCGCAACCAAAATCAAAAAATACTAAGTATTTTGGGATTGGTACCGATCCTAATAGATTGTGATTTAGGCCCGTAACTTCCTGGACTCCTTACAATCACCTTCTTTACCTCTCCTATAAATACCCCATTTAGATATGGGAATGGGATTGGTTACTTGGCATTTGGCTTCTTCTTGGAGATTTCACAATTGGTAGGGACTTAAACACTCATGTCTACACTTAGGCACTTAAGGAAGAAGAATTTCAGCATCTTCTTGGACTTGGCATAGCTTCTTGAATACTCAGAAGCTCCTTCTCATTCCTTAAAGATTTTGGACTACTGTGAAGAGATATGTTCTTCCTCTTACAAACAATTTTGCACTATGAATATGCATAGCTCTTGTACTCTAGAGAGAAATAATGATTCCACCTTGTCATTAATGAAATTTGATTAATAAAGCACTAGATTACCGGAGTTGACGTAGGCTTTGACAAGTTGAACCACTATAAACACTGTTATATTGTTCCCTTGTGTTCTTCCTGCATATTTACATCACTAGAGGTGCTTATTTTCACTGTCATGGAAATCTTTGGGTGTTGTACTAACTTAAGGACATCAACATCCGATACCGCACATTTTACTAATAGATTTACTATTAGTCAGTCTACATCACACTTAGAAGTAGAAATACCTTCAATCGATGAGTCTGGAATTAACAAATATAATTAATCTACATTCCCCATATCATATGGTTTATTATATCATTTTAATCATGTTTTCGCTTCCTCAATGTGTGAAAAAACATATAGTTTTATATATTGAAAATACTTGGTTTAAGAAAACGAGTTTGTTAAACAATTTTGAAATCATTTAAATTGTTTTTTAAACTTTATATATTGAAAAATATTGTAAATAGTATAACCTTGAAATGATTTTATTTTTATAAAAGAAGGACATTGAAAATCAATTGTCCTAAAGTGATATATACATTGATTTTTTTATTAAAACCAATTTACAATACATGAACCATATCGAAAATCTCATGTAATAACTCATGAAATCAACAACCAAACCACATAAGATATCACCAATTCGGTGTATAAATCGAAGACATATTAACTTGTCTATTATAATATTAAGCCAAAGAAAACACAATACAAATTCATCAGAAAAATTCATCAAAATCAGCTTGTAAATATACTTAGAAATAATGTAGGAAATGAGTTTAGAAACCAACACATTTAGGAAAAATAGCCTGCGTACCACAACATTATAGGGGTCGACCCTAAGATTTCCTGGGTAGACATTAGGATCTACCTTAATAGCCCTAGATCGACCTATAAGTCAACACAAAAGAAGGATGGGTCGACCTGGGTACAGGATTTTATCCAGGTGTGAATTCTCTTTCATTTCCAAAATTTAACACTGTATTTCAACCTAATACAAAGGTTTGATTGGCGGAAAAGTCTATATGACAAAGAACAGAAATAATACTATCATTTAGAAAAATTATTGCATGATTTCAGTAAGAAATGAAGCAGTTATAAAATTACGAAGTTGGTCGGAGAATCGATTTTTAGTAATGAACATAAAATTCAACTTTTATGTTTACATAAATATGTTTACTCACTGAATCAACAACAAATGACTACAAAAAGCTGATACATAGAATGAGTTTTACTCACTGATTTAGCATTTTTATAGAAATTTTCAGTAGAAGATTTGAGTAAGAATAGACTCTCAGCCACATGTAAAAAAGTTTACAACAACATGCAATAAATAATTTTAACATACAATAATAGAACTATGAAGCTAAAGAAAAAAATGGAATAATTGCAAGGTTTTGGAGTGATTATCAGATTGTTGTTTATGTTTGCAACTAGATTTATCTTTTTATTTAGAGTTTGAAGCAATGGATCAAGTTTTGGAAGGAGAATTCTAAATTTCTTCTACGGTGTCTTTTCTTATTTTGGGAAAGAAAGCTTTTAGGAGAAGAGTACGTACTGGAGTAAATCTCTAAACATTTCTCTCCTTATTACCACTATATAGGCTTGATTAAAGCTATTTTAGCTATTAACAATTAGTTTGGCTATGTTTAGTTTGAGATGGCTATGTCAAGTTAAAATATGTTATTTAACACATAACCCATCTTATTTACCTTATATCTCAATAAATTAACATCAAAACGCGTAACTAAGATTTAGTAAAATTTTATACAACATACTTAGAACATTTTTAAAACCTTTTAAACACAAATTTCTACAAGCTGACACAAAATTCTCATTTTACATATAGATTGTATGTTTTAGATTTTTGTGCACAAAATTTACGTTTTTAAGATTATATTTGAACAAAAAACATTTTTTGACACAAAAGTTGTACAATACTATCAAAATTATTTTTAATACATAAATATTTATTCTCACTAACATTTTATTTTCAACTCAATTATTCTAGAAAAAATAATTTGGACTAAAAATCTCACTATATCCTAATATACTACAGTTTATTGCAATATGCCACAGTAAAAATCATATAAATACTAATTTCATCTAATTTCACATTATAAAGTTTTTCTGAGACTTTATTTTACACATTTATATTAATTTACACCAATTTAACCACAAAATTCAATGTATTGCCCGAACACCTTATTTAGTCATGATTAAATACCCAAATTTCTCCAAATCCTAAAGTTAACTCAAACCCAACCACCAAGTTTAAGTTTAGATAATTGTTCACAATTTTCTTTGTAAACAATATTTACTTCTTAATTACCAAAATAAAATCATAATTATCATTTATTAATCATTATTATAGGTAATATAAAAAGCAAGGTTATTATATACTCCCTCCTTAGAAAAATTGCACATTAGCAATTTCTTTAGGGAAAAGTCATACCAACGTAACTCATTCCATCAACAAGAGAAGTAGACAACGAAAAAGACAAGCTTGAGTTTAAAAATTTTGACCCTCACCATAAAAAGAAGGAAATCAAGATACAATCTCTCAATAAATTTTTAGTTTCCCAAGTACAATTATTTGGATTATCAGACCATTAAATCTTCACGAGTGACACACTCCCGTTTTGAAGGTGTTTGACCTCATAAATAAGGGTATGCACAGGGTGTTGCATATAAAAAAGATTGGGTGAGACCTCAAGCTCCTCTAATACATGAGCGCCAATCATAGTATCTGAATCACGTAGGCACTCAACTAAGACATGAAACACATCGTGAACACCAGAAACTAGGTTGGAAGTGCTACTTGATAAGCTACAATATTGATGTAACACCTCGAAATTTTAATAACGAAACTATAAAATAATTATATTAATAGAATGCGTTTGAAATTAAAACACAAATGTTATACAATGAGAAATAAATAAATAAAATTCCATTTTGCAAAAATAACATTGCAATGGTATATATATAATTAAATGATAGGAATGCAAGTTAATCGACCGGTCATTATAAAATAATCAGAAGATATATGCGCACATTAATTGTATAAACAATTTAAGTTTGAATTTGAAAGTAATGGAAGATCATTAACGTTAACATATCAACAAACTTAACCATGTATTAAATAGGAAAAAAAATGCGTTATAGAAAGGATTAAATTATGGAAGAGAAAATAATAAATATTAAAATGGTAATAATTCCTTTTAATTGACAATGCATATCATAAATGACATTAAAAAGGAAAAAATGGATATAACATCAAAATTAATGTTCATGGAATGCAAAGAATTTAACGTAAGAATTAAAAAAATAGAAAAACCTTTAATGCACACATTGATAGCACATTTAAATATGAATAAGAGCATGCACCAAAAAAGGAAATAACCAATAAATTGGTCAGAAAATAAAACGTTTAAGAATAACTATAATCACGCGACCAAATGACCTAGTATACGATTTTCAAAATCGTATATGGGTCGACCCATACAAGAAGTGGGCAGACCCAAGGGTCAACACACTTAAGGATTGAGTCAACCCAGAGATCGACCCAATTGAAGCACAGGTCGACCCATTTCAGGTTAGAAAGCATGATTATTTCGTTGTTAATGGCTCTATTTAATCTTTGCAAATCGAACAGATGTGGTTCTTCTAGGAAGCTATAAATAAACCTGTAGGGCCTAGCTTCCAACTCACATTTTCTAAGAGAGCGCTAGAGCTCTGCCAATTTCTTTTCACCTTCAAACTCTTCAGAAATGAATTATATTTTAGGTTTAAGATTTCTGATTCAAGAATGGAAGGAAAATAAAGTAGATTCAAGATGTAAGTGCCCAGATTCCATAAATCTGTAAAAGTAAACATAGATCCAAATGATATCCAAAACTTAAAGCGTAAATCCCAAGTAAGTGGATTTAAATTATACATTCCTGTTATAGTATATTACATCGTTCAATTCTTGTAATAATTTACAGTATATTCTCTTCTTCCCCTTTTCCCACTTTCTACATCGGAATATATATTTACAGTTTATGTTGAGCGTTGGCTATGCGCAAAATATACATAAACATGAAGCTTTGAAATATATATAAGTGAATTCTGCACCAAAAATTTACTTCAATGATTATAATATTTTTTCTTTACATGTGTTGGAAAACATAATTTAATAGGAATTATGAACAAAAGAGGATTTGGCAATTGTAGGCATGGCATAGTTAATATTTTGGATAGTAAATTTGCATTCAAATGGTAAATATGAGAATCTCTATGTTAATTGAAAAGATTACCTTTTAAGTCTAAAATGGAATGATTATAGAAATTGTTGGAATTGAAAATTGGACATAACACAATTGTATCCAAATTTATTGTAATTATGTAAAATGGGGAAAATAAGTTGAAAGTAAGAATCAATGTATACCAATTAAAATATAAAGTCAAAAATAGCCTAAATTGATCGATTAGGGAAAACATAATATTTTTTACAGCTTAATTTGAAAAAGAAGTAGAAAACATAATTGCAAGTTTAAAAATAAATAGAGGCGCAGATTAGTGCAAAATAAGGATTTAGTCGTATTGTGGACTATTCAATGGCCTAAAAATATGTGAAAGAGATGTCTTGCAATTATCGGTTTCTATGGCGATCATTACCTTAAACCATGGAAATGGTTTTCATAAAGATTTGGCAACCAATCAATTGAGAATAGACCTAACTTCTTAAAAAGAATAAATTGTAAATAAATAAGAAGAAAAGGTAACAAACCATAAAGAAGTTATAAAAAGACAAAGGCTTAATGTAAACTTATAACTCGAATACAATAAGCATAATTTATAGGAAATAACGTATGATAAAGAGTACAACATAAAGGTTATAATTTGGAAAGTGAAAAGAAAGGAATAAAGCTTATTATATATAAACTGAAAATTGAAAATTAAGTCTAATAAGCCTAAAGATATTCTATGTTGGCCTTGCGATTAGGCAATTTTATGGTAACCAGTAAAGTTGATTTATGAAAAAGTAATGTTCGATTAAATAGATTAATGAATATTGTAAATGATTGAAAAAGAAAGTATGTGGAACACATAATAGTATATTAGACATAAGGTCGAAATAGCATAACGACAAGCGATTATACCAGTCCATAGGGATGAAGGTCCCAACGAGCATACCATCATAGGCATTCGTAGACGCGGTGGGTGCACGTCCAACTTATTCTACGGGACTAGATGGAAGTGCAAGACTTCGAAGGGAGGTAAGAATACTCTGTGATGGTCTCTGTGGTAGGTCTAATGAAGCCGTACCCATAGAGGCATGGTCCGTACAGTTCTATCTGGGGTGTATGCATCTATGGTTCTGTTTAGCCTAAAGACTGATTGGGATGATTTCTAAGATTATTCGGAGGTAGCCTCAAGCGGGGAGGCTTTGTGGTCAGGACCTAATAAAGGATAATATGTCATCTGATACCAGCCATCGTTAGTCAGAGCGAGTACAAGAAAGAATGGAGCTAAACCAAAAGGCCAATGATCTTCATTATTGTTTCATTGGATGTAAGACCACATGGATGTTTAGCTTGGTTGTTAGGGTGGATACATAACTCTTTGAATGTTCTTTCATCAGTTGTGGGAGCACGTGGGCCCATACCCACCAAAAGAGATAGACCAATATTTGATATCTGTATTGTAAACCTTACGAAGCCATTTGTGGAAGATATAGAAAGGCCTAACTGAGTTCCAAGGAAGAACTTAGTTTTTGAGCATCTTAATGTCATAGCGATAGGAGCTCATTCGCTTTCGCAGCGCAGCTTAATACACTTTGTGGCGTAGTGATATAGATGATGTGCGTTTGTAGCATGGTTTAGTATGCTTTCATAGTGTGATGATTGAGGTCTTGTACGTTGTTACAGTACCTTGATATATTTGACATATAGCTACAATATATACTTTATACGTGGGAGTAGATGGTTATGATTTATACGTGAAATCGGAAGTGTAATGTGTAATAAACCCATAATAACTTAATAAAGTTAAACCAGTTATAGAACAGTATATGCAGTGTTATATATAGAAATTATAATTTGTCTGTTCACTAGAACTTTTTTCAGACCCCCTCCTCTTAACAAACCCGTAGGATAGATAGGTATCAGAGATCATAGATTAGAGACACTTGTTAGAAAGTGTCATTATTAGGTTAAGTATTTACTTACTATTATATTTTGTTTGTTCCGCTGTTAGACATTTTATGTGAGCTATGATATATTTTATCTTTGCCTTTCTGCAGGATACCAGACAAACCAGCTCGGCTTTTAGAAGACTTAGGTTTTTAGCTTTTTGTAAATGATTTGGATCTACTGAAATTTGGGTTCTTACATCTAGCATCAGAGCTCAGGTTTAGGATTCCTATATAGATAGTCAGTGAACGTATTTTTATTTCTAAAATATAAATATTATATATAGATATATACACTTATATCGATTGAGGAGCCCACTAATTAAGTGAAATAGCACATGGTGAAAGTTGGGATGTCAGTTTGTACACTCAAGGAAAATTTTAAAAGATGTTTTAAGTGGTTACTATTTAGTAGAAAGAAGTTATAGGAAATCATAAAACTTTCATGGTTTAAGGGAATGGGATAAAATGGAAATGAATTGGAAAGTGTAAGTTCGGTTTTTTTTCATAAGTGAAATTAAGATTTGATTAGTAATTAATTGAAATATATTTTTAGCACCTCTCGAGGAAATAGCAAGGTTTGACATGTTATCTAAATTTATGATGAATGAGAACTACGAATATGAGGCATGAGTTTGTGGAGAGTTGTAATCGAAAGGAGGAGCGCTATGGTTGTCTAGATTCAGTGTTGAGGATCTTTTTATATCAAAGGGACATGGTCCTTGGCATCCTAGTCTATGTGGATAGCCACATTCAGCCATTATATCTTTACTTAGTAGTGATTGCAATAGAGCAAGTTTTATTTAAGAATATATTTAAACTCCTATATAGTGTTCTATTTTATTGTAGAAAAATAGAATAGTCTGGTTAATTTTTTTAGATGTTTGTAATGATAACTAGAAAGAACAAAAAAATAGGATATTACGAATAAAATGAAAATAAGAGGAAAAATGAACAACTAAAAGAAAAACAAACAAAATTTATGGAAAGCGAAGAAGACGACAACTGCAATAAATAAGAACAATAAAAGAAAATAAATTCTTCTAAAGTAGATTTGGGAAACTGAAAAGAAATACTTCTTATGTAAACTGTTCTTGGAGTAGAAAATAGGAATTTTTGTAAGATTAGCAATAAAGGTTTCCAAGCATAGGGAAAAAGATGTGCAAAAGTAGAACGAAAAATACAGAATTTTCCATTTTCTACCTTTTTTCAACATAAGAACCCAAATTCAAAAAATTAGATATTTTAGTGGGGTTTGGATGAAAAAAGGGGACAAACTACATTCTTACTTTATAAGAGTGTGGGAAAAATTAGATGAAAAAATATTTTTGATTTTCAAAATATTGCATTCGTACAGAAATTGCCAGTATATTTAGCACGTGTGTATCATGTTTTTAAAAGGTTTTCAAGAAAATTTGCATTTATATAGTAGGTACCGCTTAGGCATTCGTTGCATTCATTTATTTTATGTTTTGTTACACTTTGCACAAATGGTTGCAAAATTGGATGTACACATTATGGTTGCAAATTATGCGAGAAATTATAAAATTTTGCACTTGTTAAATTTCAGGGACGAAATTTCCTAAAGGTAGGAGAGTGTAATACCCCACAATTTTCATAACAAAACTATCAAAATAATTATAGTAATAATATGCATTTGAAATTTGAAGACAAATGCATGTAATAAAATGAGAAACAAATAAAAATTTACCATTATGCAAATATAACATTGCAACGGTATATGTATATCATTAAGTAAAAAGAAGGGAAGTTAACAAAGGATATGTTAAAAAATAATCAGAAGATATAGGCGCACATTAATTTTTTAAATAATGTACATTTGAATTTGAAAGTAACGGAAGATTATTAGCGTTAACATATTAACAAAGTTAACCGTGTAATAAATAGGAAAACAAATATGTGTGATAGAATGTATTAAATCAAGGAAGGGAAAGTGATTAATACTAAAATGGAAACAATTCCTTTTAATTGACAATGCATGTCATAAATGACATTAAAAGGGAATAATGGATATAACGTCAAAAATTACGTTCATAGAATGAAAATAATTAAAAGTTTAAGAATTGAAAAAACAAAGAAATTCAATGCGCATATCGACTGCGCATTTGAATTTGAATAAAAGCGCTCGCAAAAACATGAAATAATCAATAAAATGGTCAAGAAAAACAACATTTAAGAATAGCAGTAATCATGCAACCAAATGAACCACTACACTATTTTGAAAATCGTATAAACACGCAAGAGGATTGGGTTGTCCTAATTCGGGTCAGAGCAGCATAATTATTTTATTGTTAACGACCCTGATTTAATCTTCGTAAATTGAACAAATGTGGTTCTTTTATGTAGTTATAAATAAACCTGCATGGCCTAAATTCCAACTCATATTTTCTAAGAGGGCGCCAGAGCTCTACCAACTTCTTTTCTCCTCCAAACTCTTCAGAAATAAACTATATTTTAGATTTAGTATTTTTGATTCAAGAATTGGAGGAAAATGTAGTAAATTCAAGATGTAAGTTCCTAGATTCCATAGATTTGTAAAAGTAAGCGCAAATCCAAACTTAGAGAGAAAATCTCAGGTATGTAGACTTAAGTTATATATTGTAATAATTGTATATTATATCGTTTGATTCAGGAAAGAAGTTATACTATGTTCTCTGCTTCCTCTTTTCCTCCTTTCTGCATCGGAATATATATACATAGTTTATGTTGAATGTTGGTTATACACAAAATATACATAAACCTGAAACGCAGAAATATATATAAGTGAATTATGCGCCAAAAAATTATGTGATTGATTGTATTCCATTTTGTTTGCGCATAATGGAAAAACATAACTTAATTGGAATTATGAACAAAAGAAATTCGATAATTATTGGTGTGATGTAATTAATTTTTTGGACAGTAAATTAGTAGTTAAACGGTAAATCTAAGAATTTCTATTTTGATTGAGAAGATTACGTTTCAAAAATACAATGGAATGAATATAGAAATTGTTGGAATTGAAAACAAGACATAACTCAGTTGTATCCAAATTTGCTGTTATTATGTAAAAAGGGGAAAATAAGTTGAAAATAGGAATTAATGTACACCAATTAAAATAGAAGGTCAGGAACAAACTAGATTGATTGGTTAGGAAAAAGGAAATCTATTTTCATGGTTTGGTTTGAAAAAGAAGTAGAAAACATAATTGCAAGTTTAAAAATAAATAAAGGCATGGATTAGTATGAAATAGGGATTTAGCCGTACTGCACACTATTCAATGGCCTAAAAATAATTGAAAGATATGTTTCACAATTGTGGGTTTCTATTGCAGTCATTACCTTAAACTATGGGAATATGTTTTATAAAATTTGGGTAACCAATCAATTGGGAATAGACCTAACTTCCTAAAAGAATAAATTGTAAAGATAGAGTAAGAAAAGTAACATAACTGTTGATCTCAAAATTGGAATCAACACCAAGGGTGTGGAATTACACCTCACCAAATATGGTTAGAAAATAAAAGGGCCACAATCGCAAAATAAATGGAGAAAAACAAGTAAAGGACATGAGACTTTTATAGTGGTTCGATTCAATGTGAATCTACGTCCACTTTTCAATCACATTTCATCATTATGGAGAGAATTACAAATTTTATCATCTCATACATCGCATTAATTACACTTGACCACTTTTGTGATAATTCTCCACTTATCGCACTCTTTCGGCTTTAGATCGCACCTTGATTCGAGAAGGAACAGATTAGATTGCATAGTTATGCTTTTCCTTGGTTCCATCATAAAAATGATTTTAGATCCGTGCTTTAAGGAGGAGCTATGGCGATTGGAGATCACTTGGGGTAGATCGGAGTGTGAATTAATGGTGCTTGGAGAAGATAAGGTCCATCTCATGTTGGAGAAAGGAGGAGAGAAGTTTGGTGTCCATTAATGAAGTTTTTGGAAGCTTTATAGTGGTTTAGGAATGGTTTAGGCATCCCTTCGAGGTAGTGGAATCGGTCCCTTGAATTGTGGAGCAAGGGTCTATTTATAGAAGAAGTTTGAAGGTAGTGGCAAATTTGTAATTATAGGGTATAGTGTTTGGATTGGGCGCTAACTTGGATCGGGCATGAAGTTGGATCGGGCCTAAGATTGGATCAGGTGTAAGATTAGATTGGGTGTAAGATTGAATCGGGTATTAACTTGGATCGGGCACTAACTTGGATTGGGCTAAATTATTTACAGAAATGCCACTGCTTTAAATAATGTACTGATTCAAACATTATGACTGTGCATCGATCCATTTATAATAAAGCACCGATACACTTTATTTCAGGAATGTACCGATCAAGCTTAGCTTAAATAGGACTAATCCAATGAATTTACTAAAGTTTCCATCGCATTTTCCATTTTATTCAATATTGAATTGTACCACTTTAATGTACCGATCCAGTATTATTCTTTTTGTGCTGATCCAGATATTATCGAATATATAAGACTGATCCATTGTAAAGCTTATGCCTTTTATTTCTAGACCATCTAATTTTGACAAAATGTGAACAATTCACTTTTCTTCAATTTACTGTATTGACACTGCTTATTTACTTGAGGCCGATCCAAACATTATTTAGTTGTAGCTGTTGCTACCTCATTGGAAGACCAACCCATCCACGTGTTAAAGCACGCTGGGTATTGAGACATGGCATTTTCTTCATATTATTTCATTTACCAATATGCGCTATTAACCAATCATTAGCAAGCCATGTATTGGACTAAAGACCGATCCAAATTCAGTAGTATACTTCCACGTGCACTCATGTTGTTTCCATATTTATGTAGAAGGAATGATTCAAAACATGATGTACACGCTCCTTTATGTATTATATGGTCCATACCCATCATTTATCATGCAAATTAATGTGCAGGTATAAAATTGACAAAAAGGTGCTTTCGGTAACGATTCATACATTGAAGTCGTCCGACCCGTGCAGACCGATCTAATGTTGCGACCGACCCACATAGTTGCGACCGATTCATTGTGACCAACTGATTGATTCGGTTCTTTGTTACTGACTGATCTAGTGCCTTGCAACTGTCCGACCCGGTCCATTAATTGTGACCGAACCGATACTTCTGCACTGACCGACCCAGCACTTTGATTTGTGTTTTAACAATGTTAACATTTGCCCTTCGAAGCTTGTATTTTTTTTTTTTGCTTGCGAAAAATGCAGACTTCGAAATAAACTTTGTTGTTGATATATTCTGTTTCAAGATTCAGTTATAGCTTTTTGCCTTGCGATGGAAAATCATTTTTTGAATTTATATGCTTCGTATTACCTGTTTTGTAATCAAAACAAGCACTTGCACAATTTCGGACTTATACTTCACTATCGGTCATCCATGTCGATAGCGGGTTAGTTAATCATCAGAAAATGAATTATAGCGAATTTTATTCTTGAATTGAATAAAGTATCTGCATAGAATTTTATTCAACTGTTTATGACCCATCAAATATTGTCTGCACAGATACGATATTCTGATTTAAATCCGCTTTAACGCTTGAAATCAACAATCGACTAAGGTCGACTATGGATTCTAAATGCTATTATTTTAATGAATAATATAATGGTGGACAGCATTTCATATTTGAGAAATGCTTATTTGTTATTTATTTTCTGCTTCTATTCGGAGAAGTCTTTGACTGTTGGTGCCCCGGCTCTGGAGGTCATCATCAGTCTTCATTATGAGAAGAATTTTTTCTATAGCTCAATTTTTGTTTGTTTTGTTGATCAGTTTTGACATTGGAGATTCCATTGGATGCCCCGTGTTTTGGAGAGGTCATTTTAATCCAACGTTCGTCTTCTCCAATTGACTAACTTGACATTGTAGAGTTCATTGAATGTTGATGTCTGCTAAGGAGAAGTTTCTTTTTCTATGGAAAAGATTTTTTGGTTATCGCATCGTTTTGCAATGCTAACTCCCGTGAAGTTTGGGTGAGGAGTGAGTTTTGCATCGATCTGTAGAGCGAACATCAGTCATCGGTCAGAGTCACTTAACTCGGTGAGTGATCGCTGCCTGACTGCGGCGCCTTGGACTCCCGTGAACCTTTGATTAAGGCTATATCGATCCATGGAGCGGCTGTCAATCATCGGTCGAAGTCACTTAACTTTGGTAAGTGTTCGCTGCCCGACTGAATCATCCTGGACCTCCATGAACCATGAGGTAAGGGTTGTTTTGATCCACAAAGTGGGCATCAGCCATCAGTCAAAGTCGCTTAACTTTGGTAACTGATCGCTTCCCGGCTGAAGCACCTGGACCTCCATGAACCATGAGGCGAGGTGAAGGTTGATCCACAGAGCGGGCATCAGGCTTCGGTCGGAGTCACTTAACTTTGGTAAGTGATTGCTGCCCGGCTGAAGCACCTAGACCTCTATGAACCATGAGGTAAGGTTGGGTTGATCCACGGAGCGGGCATCAGCCTTCGGTCGGAGTCACTTAACTTTGGTAAGTGATCGCTGCCCAGCTGAAGCACCTGGACCTCCATGAACCATGAAGTAAGGTTGAGTTGATCCACGGAGCGGGCGTCAGCCATCGGTCGAAGTCACTTAACTTTGGTAAGTGATCGCTGCCCGGCTGAAGCACCTGGACCTCCATGAACCATGAGGTAAGGTTGGGTTGATCCACGGAGCGGGCATCAGCCTTCGGTCAGAGTCACTTAATTTTGGTAAGTGATCGCTACCCGGCTGAAGCACCTAGACCTCCATGAACCATGAGGTAAGGTTGGGTTGATCCACGGAGCAGGCATCAGCCATCAGTCGGAATCACTTAACTTTGGTAAGTGATCGCTGCCCGGCTGAAGCACTTGGACCTCCATGAACCATGAGGTAAGGTTGGTGTAACACCCCGCCTCCGCTAGGGTCACTCGCAAAGGAATGCACTAGCTTTAGAGGGGCATTATTGGTAAACATGCACAGAAATATCACAAGACAGAACATATAAAATAGCGGAAGTAAAATCAAACTTTCATAAACATGAATACATAAGGTCTAAAGTCTTTTACATCAGAGTACATCAAAACCTGTCTTGCAATAGTAAAGAAGCATAAAGACTTTTTCATAAATTATTCCCCAAATAAAAACAGAAAAGTAGCCATAGCCAGGAAAAGTCCAAGCCATCCATGATGACCTTAAAGCAGAAGAAGTCCGAACTAAACAGCAGTGTTTCCTCCCTGTAACCTGGGGGGGAACGGAAGAAAAGAGGCGAAACAAAACGGGTCAGTCAAAAAGACTGAGTAAGCCCTATCTACTATTAGTATAAAAACTAGTAAAGTTAACTGTCATGAGAAACTGAGATGAACATAAGCATGATACAAGATAGGTCAATTAAATCAAAATAACAGGATGAACTACTGAACTCAGATAAACTAGGGTGTCGTGATAAACTACGATGTCAAGATAAAACAAGGTATCACATTGTCAGGTTCCTATCAAGTATAATATCCCAAGATATCTATCGCGTATAACGTCCCATGGCATCTATCCTGTATATCCGCTCTGCACCTCTCGTACCAGTATCCCAACCCGCGTCATGTGTTAACCATGAATGTCCCTTGCCCAACGTCATGTAATGGTCCATGTCAACCTAATATATAGCATATGTAGGTTTTCCCAACTCGTATGCTTCTTTCCATGTATAAGTTCAGTCCTTTGCCGTAGGCTGTACGGGCTTTCCCATGTAAACGGTTTATCCTTGAAGTTGTTTTGGACTGCAACCCTTGATCTAGTTGTGTTTCCTTACCATGAACTATCGCGCGTCCACTTAGGATTTATGCCACCTAGGACCGCTAGGGATTATGCTACCTAATGAACGTTTCCGTGTCTCGGTTTGGGTTTTGGCCACCTAGGACCACTAGGGATTACGCCACCCGTCAACCGCGCCCTTGATCCCACGTATGTATCGTGAATCGTTTTCCATGTCTAGATGCACATGTTCCCCAATGTGCCATCCGAGTTCCGTGCCAGGGAAAATCAAGAAATACGGAACTCGGTTGGGAGCTTTAAATCGTCTACCGATGCAGATATCAAGGTCTGTTTTTGTACCCGTGGCTATGGTCCCACGTGACCCCTCCCTCAACTACTGAAAGGCAATCCAAGAAAAATCATGTATAAGAACCACTCCACGGCCCCACTATAGCCCACTTTCCTACGGGCCAACCTCACCCATGACTCGATAGCAAGCACATGGTCTGTTGGGGGTTCCCTGCCTTTCCGCACGTACACGATTGACTAAAGATGGTAGGTAGTCGGCGATGCGCTATCCAGGGCAAAAACAAGAATCGTCGACTCCACGCTAATCCATCCCAGTCTTTAGGTTGCTCGCATAGCAACCAAGGCATACTCTTGGTCCTTCTAACGCGGACCTTAACCTCTCATGGGCCTAGTATAATAACCTGGCAGCCCACAGAGGGATCCCAAGAATATCCTCACGTCCCCCGAAGCTTCCACTTCGGCACCCAGTGCGTTGGAGCTTTTATCCAAGTCAGATAGCTTGCTCCCCCTCGTATACTAAGTGATGACCTACCGTATCAGGTTACTCATCGTTTTGAGAATTAGTCCTATGTCCTTAGCTAAGAATTATTACTTAGTTACCCTTAACTAAGGTTTACCACTTAGCTTCCTTTCCCGTTATCCTTGATTGACCACGGTTTTCTACCTAGTTCTTCTAGCTAGGGTTTGTCTATTGGGTTAAGTGTTATCATTCAAGTCCATGACTTAACCCGCCCACGAATCACGTCAAAGATTGGCTAAGTATTTAAGTTCAAGACTTAGTCCCACAAGTTGGTTAAGTGTACCCAGAGGCTCATGACTTAACCCTATCAAGTCAAATTGGTCAAGTACTAGCTTACCTTAATCCTATCGGATTATCTTGCTAGATCGATTAAGCATAGATTATCTTAATCCCATCAAATTATCGAGTCGGATTGGTTAAGTATAGGTTGACTTAACCCCATCCTCTAATCGTACTACAATGGTTAAGTATATTCTAAAAAGGTCTTGTGACTTAACCTTATCAGGTCCGCGTATTAGATTGGTTAAGTGTAAGTTACTTAACCCCATCAAATCATCATGTATAATTGGTTAAGTATAAGTTTCTTAACCCCATTAAATTATCACGTTAAGTTGGTTAAGTATTGGTTACTTAACCTCATTGAATTACCGAGTTTAAATTGGTTAAGTGTTTAACTTAACCCCATCGAATTACCGTGTTTAGATTAGTTAAGTGTGGATTACTTAACCCCATCTAATTACCGTGTCGGATTAGTTAGGTGCAAATTACTTAACCCCATCCCCTAATCATCTTGTATGGTTAAGTGTCATTAAGAAAACTTACTTAACCTTGCCAAATTATCATGTTGGATTGATTAAGTGTTGGTTGACTTAATCCCCGTCCACTAGTCGTATAAAAATGGTTAAGCGTCATTAGGCAAATCAAATCACTTAACCTACCCAACCTTGTCATGTTTTGTTAAGTATCATTAGCCTAACCTATTTACTTAACCCATTTACCCATGTCATATCTGGTTAAGAGTCATTAATCAAATTAACTTAACCCTATCATGTGGCATTAATTACTTAATGCACCCCAACCTCTCACATTAGACTTTGTTGTGGTTACTAGTTAAGCCGGTCGGTTCCGGGTAGCTTTACACCACAACTTGGTCTAACCTCGGGTTCAAGCAAAACATAACCAACTTCTCACATTGGGTCCTATTGTTTGCAACTACTAGTTAGGCCGGTCGGTTCCGGGTAGTTTTACGTTGCAAACTCAACCCAACCTCGAGTTGGCCACTTTCATGTTTAGTCTAGTGTCATGTTCATAGTCAAGTTTTCAAGCAATTGGGTAGACCTAACTTAATAGGTAAATTCCCAATGGGTAGACCTAACTTAATAGGTAAATTCCCAAGCTTATGTTTTTATGCATACTTACATGTCAACTTCCATGTTATATTTCAAGTCATGTTTTCAAGTATAAACACATGTCATATTTAACGTTACATGTTGTCATGTTTATACCCATTTACCCAAGTCATATTCATGTCATTATGTTTCCCCATAATGTGACCCCAACGCTTTTTAAACTAGCATATACGTTCGCAACAACGTGATGGATTAAAAGAAGAGACTTGGCAAAGGAATGACAAAAATGGGTATTAAGCCACAAGTCAATCACGGTGGCAAATGAGGCACAAATGTGTTCATTAGCTTGCATTTTACATTCTTAAGCCTCAAAAACATGCATCAACCCAAACTTGGTACATAAGCGAATCATGGTGACAAAAGACATGGAATGATGGCTAGAAACTCGCATATATCATCATATAAGGATTATGACTTCATATGCAAGTTGACATAATGATTATGAAGATTCTCATGTTGCATAATGCAACATTTCAACATAAAGGTTGTGGCTTTTAGTTCATAAGATCAAGATAATGACTTCATAAACTTGCATAACATGATAGCATGCATCATTCTAATTAATCAAACCCAAACTTTCAACATGAACATTTAACTTCATAGTTAATATCTAAGAGTAGGGAAGGGCTTACATAGCTATGAAGGCACAAATCGAAATGCAAAACAAAGATTGTGATGAAGCCTATGCATGCCATCACCCAAAAACCAAAGATGAACACTCCAAATCAACAAAAATACCATCTTTATGAACAAAGATCAAAGCTTTTGCCTTGAAATCAACTTGAGAAGCTCTCATACTAACATAGGGACTCTCTAATACTCTCATGATCATGAAACCTCTCATAGAAATGAAGTGGAGGCTAGGATAGTTGAGTGGAGGCCATGAGAGTAGCAATTTTGCCATAGTTTAGTTGCATGAATGAATAATGAGGGTTTAGGGGTAGGTTAGGGGCTTATTTATAGATTAGGCAAGTGTTTTAGGCCATAGGATTAAACCTAGATTCAATCCAAGCCACCAAAGTATGTCTTGGGGAAGAAGTCAAGTGTAGGAACCATCTAGGGCCTTTAGATTTAAGATGAACCATGAGAACCATCCAAATGCAAAATCTGCATTTGAGCGAATCGGCCCACGGGTTGACAGCCAAACACCCTGGATTAACCCCTAGTCGACCCAGCGGGCTCGGGTCGACCTCAAAAATCGGCCGGTTCGGTTATTCCCCTCTCCCAATTCGCTGTTTTGAACATTTTTGCATATTTATTTATTAAATTTTCAATTATATATATATATATATATATATCAATATATATATATTTCTCTGCGCAACCCATTTCACTTAATTAAGTATACTTTAATTTGTGAATTTTTCGTGAAACTTCGCGAGGCCATATCTTGGTCATACGGACTCCGATTTTCGAAAACTCAGACTCTATTTCGCGTATTTTTCCGAGACGAACGCAATGGCATAGCCCGTTTCCCTTGATTCAGATTTTACAGTTTAATTCTGCCTCCATTTATGTTATAACAGGTTATTGAAAACACGGGTTGTTACATTCTCCCCACCTTTTAGGATTTCGTCCCCGAAATCTCCAAGTTAGGAAGAACATATCCTACCATCCATCATCCATCTACTCAAAACATCATCCACAAGCAACCATTGTCCTTAGATGATTTCTAATGTTGTATGAATATATGCAAAACGTGTGTGTACATGTTCCTTAGCTAATGCTAATGATCAGGCCTGAATAATCTTTCTAATGCAAAAATATGTATAGTGCCATGTATCCAACGTGTATGCAAATAGTCCTAGTCATATAGATACTATATGCGTGCACAATCATTCATTCATATGCAACAACCGCATGATAATACACTCGATTTCATCCATAAACAAGTATAAATACTCGTGCATATGCAATATGAAATGTGACTGAGTCGAGCTAGTATCTAATGTGTATTCGCGCATCCACGAGCAACCACTTGCAACCATATCAATCATAACATGTTTCAAATACATGTTTACATCCATAGGGTTCTACCTAGGATTCCCTGAAACAGGGTCGAGAAGATAAACAAGACAAACTCCTTACGGGGTTTGTAACAGAAAATAGGACCGAGAGGATGTCCACAAAAGATAGCCTACAAGTAAGCTCTACCGAAAACAGGGATCAAGAATATACTCCCAAAAAGAGATATCATGCGCGTATCTAGTCTTTGACCATCAAAGTCGTCTTTCCTGAGCTTAATTCCATCATGCCTTGACCGTCTTTTAACTTCACGATTTCGCAGCTTCTTATTTCCTGTTTCCATAACATGAGCTGGAACTCATTTCTTCGTCGCCTCTCGTTCCACTTGCACTTATCCTTTTCCTAGAATACTTGACGCAAACATGACTGCGTACTCATGATCTCATGCAAGCTTTCCAAAATTCACTAGTGAATCTTGGATCTCGTTTATATACTATAAGGCATTCCATGTAGAAGAACTTTCTCTTGAAAGTAAACAGATGTCAATCATGTTATCATGCGCACTTACTAGGGTGATTTCTATAACCCACGCATAAATGAAGTAAACCATCCGTTTTATTGGCGAACACCACTCGATCGGGCTTCAAATTTCCAATAAAGGCATCAAGGGATTCTAAGTAACTAGTCATGACAGAACCTCAAAAAGGTTACACGATACTTCGAGGGCATTACCAAGGCTAGTCAAAGAGTCTAACTACCCTCCTATCAAAACCGAGAGTGGCACCCCTTACTGGATAACCACTTCATCCATAACCGAGGCATGTTATTCTCAAATCCAAAACAAGTCATGAATAAATGGACCGGTTCTCCACAGTACTTGAGACAAAAATGGGATTCTCTATTACGCTAGTACTTAAGGTGCAGAGACTCAACTATCGAAGCAAACTTAAATGATGCGGGGATCAAAACAAAGTCTTGGCGGGATGATATAAAAGAAGAGCTAAACTTTTAACAAGATCGTTACCCTCCTTCCGAGGTACCCTAGAAATAAGAGCATACTATTACCCTCCCGATGATCTTGTCCTTGTCCCATAATACTTAACTATCCACCCCGTTTTACCATGCCAAAGGTACTCTCTCGTCATGGGTTTCATTGTTCATCTTTCTCCCTCCTTTGAGGACTAAGCCATACCAACCAGTTGCTCATCCTTAAGCTCGTATCCTTTATCCTCTTTCTCACTATCCTTTCTTATAACGCGGCCACTGGTCTCTCGAGAACCACCTCCATCGCATGGAAAGCACTTTCGTAGATAGAAAAGACTAGTCGCAGTTAAAACCACTGTGACTACAGATGGAGGAAAGAAAGGAAAAGAGATTCAATTAAGGAAACAAGGATAGTGCTAATGGCCTTTGGGGAATAGCCTTTTTCTTTTAAAAGAAAATTTTCTTGAAAAATGCTTCTTTATAAACGATTTTCAAATAGTTTTCAGAAGGTCTTTAAAAACTTTTGCCCAGTCTGGTAACCTTCTGCTCTGATACCAAATGTAACACCCCGCCTCCGCTAGGGTCACTCGCAAAGGAATGCACTAGCTTTAGAGGGGCATTATTGGTAAACATGCACAGAAATATCACAAGACAGAACATATAAAATAGCGGAAGTAAAATCGAACTTTCATAAACATGAATACATAAGGTCTAAAGCCTTTTACATCAGAGTACATCAAAACCTGTCTTGCAATAGTAAAGAAGCATAAAGACTTTTTCATAAATTATTCCCCAAATAAAAACAGAAAAGTAGCCATATCCAGGAAAAGTCCAAGCCATCCATGATGACCTTAAAGCAGAAGAAGTCCGAACTAAACAGCAGTGTTTCCTCCCTGTAACCTAGGGGGGGAACGGAAGAAAAGAGGCGAAACAAAACGGGTCAGTCAAAAAGACTGAGTAAGCCCTATCTACTATTAGTATAAAAACTAGTAAAGTTAACTGTCATGAGAAACTGAGATGAACATAAGCATGATACAAGATAGGTCAATTAAATCAAAATAACAGGATGAACTACTGAACTCAGATAAACTAGGGTGTCGTGATAAACTACGATGTCAAGATAAAACAAGGTATCACATTGTCAGGTTCCTATCAAGTATAATATCCCAAGATATCTATCGCGTATAACGTCTCATGGCATCTATCATGTATATCCGCTCTGCACCTCTCGTACCAGTATCCCAACCCGCGTCATGTGTTAACCATGAATGTCCCTTGCCCAACGTCATGTAATGGTCCATGTCAACCTAATATATAGCATATGTAGGTTTTCCCAACTCGTATGCTTCTTTCCATGTATAAGTTCAGTCCTTTGTCGTAGGCTGTACGAGCTTTCCCATGTAAACGGTTTATCCTTGAAGTTGTTTTGGACTGCAACCCTTGATCTAGTTGTGTTTCCTTACCATGAACTATCGCGCGTCCACTTAGGATTTATGCCACCTAGGACTGCTAGGGATTATGCTACCTAATGAACGTTTCCGTGTCTCGGTTTGGGTTTTGGCCACCTAGGACCACTAAGGATTACGCCACCCGTCAACCGCGCCCTTGATACCACGTATGTATCGTGAATCGTTTTCCATGTCTAGATGCACATGTTCCCCAATGTGCCATCCGAGTTCCGTGCCAGGGCAAATCAAGAAATACGGAACTCGGTCGGGAGCTTTAAATCGTCTGCCGATGCAGATATCAAGGTCTGTTTTTGTACCCGTGGCTATGGTCCCACGTGACCCCTCCCTCAACTACTGAAAGGCAATCCAAGAAAAATCATGTATAAGAACCACTCCACGGCCCCACTATAGCCCACTTTCCTATGGGCCAACCTCACCCATGACTCGATAGCAAGCACATGGTCTGTTGGGGGTTCCCTGCCTTTCCGCACGTACACGATTGACTAAAGATGGTAGGTAGTCGGCGATGCGCTATCCAGGGCAAAAACAAGAATCGTCGACTCCACGCTAATCCATCCCAGTCTTTAGGTTGCTCGCATAGCAACCAAGGCATACTCTTGGTCCTTCTAACGCAGACCTTAACCTCTCATGGGCCTAGTATAATTACCTGGCAGCCCACAGAGGGATCCCAAGAATATCCTCACGTCCCCCGAAGCTTCCACTTCAGCACCCAGTGCGCTGGAGCTTTTATCCAAGTCAGATAGCTTGCTCCCCCTCATATACTAAGTGATGACCTACCGTATCAGGTTACTCATCGTTTTGAGAATTAGTCCTATGTCCTTAGCTAAAAATTATTACTTAGTTACCCTTAACTAAGGTTTACCACTTAGCTTCCTTTCCCGTTATCCTTGATTGACCACGGTTTTCTACCTAGTTCTTCTAGCTAGGGTTTGTCTATTGGGTTAAGTGTTATCATTCAAGTCCATGACTTAACCCGCCCACGAATCACGTCAAAGATTGGCTAAGTATTTAAGTTCAAGACTTAGTCCCACAAGTTGGTTAAGTGTACCCAGAGGCTCATGACTTAACCCTATCAAGTCAAATTGGTCAAGTACTAGCTTACCTTAATCCTATCGGATTATCTTGCTAGATCGATTAAGCATAGATTATCTTAATCCCATCAAATTATCGAGTCGGATTGGTTAAGTATAGGTTGACTTAACCCTATCCTCTAATCGTACTACAATGGTTAAGTATATTCTAAAAAGGTCTTGTGACTTAACCTTATCAGGTCCGCGTATTAGATTGGTTAAGTGTAAGTTACTTAACCCCATCAAATCATCATGTATAATTGGTTAAGTATAAGTTGCTTAACCCCATTAAATTATCACGTTAAGTTGGTTAAGTATTGGTTACTTAACCTCATTGAATTACCGAGTTTAAATTGGTTAAGTGTTTAACTTAACCCCATCGAATTACCGTGTTTAGATTAGTTAAGTGTGGATTACTTAACCCCATCTAATTACCGTGTCGGATTAGTTAGGTGCAAATTACTTAACCCCATCCCCTAATCATCTTGTATGGTTAAGTGTCATTAAGAAAACTTACTTAACCTTGCCAAATTATCATGTTGGATTGATTAAGTGTTGGTTAACTTAATCCCCGTCCACTAGTCGTATAAAAATGGTTAAGCGTCATTAGGCAAATCAATTCACTTAACCTACCCAACCTTGTCATGTTTTGTTAAGTATCATTAGCCTAACCTATTTACTTAACCCATTTACCCATGTCATATCTGGTTAAGAGTCATTAATCAAATTAACTTAACCCTATCATGTGGCATTAATTACTTAATGCACCCCAACTTCTCACATTAGACTTTGTTGTGGTTACTAATTAAGCCGGTCGGTTCCGGGTAGCTTTACACCACAACTTGGTCTAACCTCGGGTTCAAGCACAACATGACCAACTTCTCACATTGGGTCCTATTGTTTGCAACTACTAGTTAGGCCGGTCGGTTCCGGGTAGTTTTACGTTGCAAACTCAACCCAACCTCGAGTTGGCCACTTTCATGTTTAGTCTAGTGTCATGTTCATAGTCAAGTTTTCAAGCAATTGGGTAGACCTAACTTAATAGGTAAATTCCCAATGGGTAGACCTAACTTAATAGGTAAATTCCCAAGCTTATGTTTTTATGCATACTTACATGTCAACTTCCATGTTATATTTCAAGTCATGTTTTCAAGTATAAACACATGTCATATTTAACGTTACATGTTGTCATGTTTATACCCATTTACTCAAGTCATATTCATGTCATTATGTTTCCCCATAATGTGACCCCAACGCTTTTTAAACTAGCATATACGTTCGCAACAACGTGATGGATTAAAAGAAGAGACTTGGCAAAGGAATGACGAAAATGGGTATTAAGCCACAAGTCAATCATGGTGGCAAATGAGGCACAAATGTGTTCATTAGCTTGCATGTTACATTCTTAAGCCTCAAAAACATGCATCAACCCAAACTTGGTACATAAGCGAATCATGGTGACAAAAGACATGGAATGATGGCTAGAAACTCGCATATATCATCATATAAGGATTATGACTTCATATGCAAGTTGACATAATGATTATGAAGATTCTCATGTTGCATAATGCAACATTTCAACATAAAGGTTGTGGCTTTTAGTTCATAAGATCAAGATAATGACTTCATAAACTTGCATAACATGATAGCATGCATCATTCTAATTAATCAAACCCAAACTTTCAACATGAACATTTAACTTCATAGTTAATATCTAAGAGTAGGGAAGGGCTTACATAGCTATGAAGGCACAAATCGAAATGCAAAACAAAGATTGTGATGAAGCCTATGCATGCCATCACCCAAAAACCAAAGATGAACACTCCAAATCAACAAAAATACCATCTTTATGAACAAAGATCAAAGCTTTTGCCTTGAAATCAACTTGAGAAGCTCTCATACTAACATAGGGACTCTCTAATACTCTCATGATCATGAAACCTCTCATAGAAATGAAGTGGAGGCTAGGATAGTTGAGTGGAGGCCATGAGAGTAGCAATTTTGCCATAGTTTAGTTGCATGAATGAATAATGAGGGTTTAGGGGTAGGTTAGAGGCTTATTTATAGATTAGGCAAGTGTTTTAGGCCATAGGATTAAACCTAGATTTAATCCAAGCCACCAAAGTATGTCTTGGGGAAGAAGTCAAGTGTAGGAACCATCTAGGGCCTTTAGATTAAAGATGAACCATGAGAACCATCCAAATGCAAAATCTGCATTTGAGCGAATCGGCCCACGGGTTGACAGCCAAACACCCTGGATTAACCCCTAGTCGACCCAGCGAGCTCGGGTCGACCTCAAAAATCGGCCGGTTCGGTTATTCCCCTCTCCCAATTCGGTGTTTTGAACATTTTTGCATATTTATTTATTAAATTTTCAATTATATATATATATATATCAATATATATATATTTCTCTACGCAACCCATTTCACTTAATTAAGTATACTTTAATTTGGGAATTTTTCGTGAAACTTCGCGAGGCCATATCTTGGTCATACGGACTCCGATTTTCGAAAACTCAGACTCTATTTCGCGTATTTTTCCGAGACGAACGCAATGGCATAGCCCGTTTCCCTTGATTCAGATTTTACAGTTTAATTCTGCCTCCATTTATGTTATAACAGGTTATTGAAAATACGGGTTGTTACAGTTGGGTTGATCCACGGAGCGGGCATCAGCCATCGGTCGGAGTCACTTAACATTGGTAAGTGATCGTTGCCCGGCTGAAGCGCCTGGACCTCCATGAACCATGATGTAACGACCCGTATTCTACGCATCATAGGATTGTAGGATATTTGTTTCTTTCACATACGAAGTCGTATGGTCATGTTACTTTGGGGGACGACTATTGGGGTCATTTCCCATGTTCATGATTTTTCTCGATTTTTAAATGACCATTTTACCCCTAGTTATCACTTTTTTGGCCATAACTTTTGACTGGAAAAGAATTTTGACCTGAAACCACTTCCATTGGCTCCGGATGATGGTTTACAATTCTGTAGAGTGGTCACAATAGCCAAACGGACTCACCGTTTGGTAGATATGGCTAAAACAAGTTTCAGATGGTGAAAAACAGCTTAATTGGGCTTAATCGAGTGATTAGCAACTAGGCCCAGAGGGGAATTTCGGGTTTAGGGGTATATAGGGGCTGATTAGGGTTAGAAAACATTTCTTTAGACATTTTCCAGCCGCCACTTTCATCCTTAGACACTCTAACAATGGCCTCCTACATCTAAAACACCCCAAATCACTTTCTAATTGAAGATTAGGCTTAGCAACATCAAATTAAGAAGAAAAAGCACCAAAGTAAGGTTAGAGCTGCTGTTGGACATCAGAATTCGCCCCAAATCAGAGGAGTTTCAGTTCTGAGAATTTTGTTTGTGGCCAAGGTGAGTGATAGCATCGTTTTGACACTAATTACAGTTAATTAAGGGTGATTAGTGAAGATTAGCGAATTTATACACTAATAAATTCTGGAAAAGTGTTTAGAAATTCTTAAATAATATTTCATGCCTATGTTAGAAAATTTAGACGATTTGATTAAGTTTTACTAAGTATGTGCTTAAACATGATTAAGAAGGATTATAGGAAAATGTGAGGTTTTAGCCACTTTTGATCTATTTTGATTCATTTGGATTGTTGTTTGGTGTTTGTGGTTGCTCTTACATATTGCTATGACTCTATGGTATGTTTTATGATTGATTAGAATAGTTAGATTGGTCGAAAACGCCATCGAATGGCGTAGAAAGCTCGCTGGAAAGTTGCAGAAATGTGCAGGTTCCGAACCGAATCGGATCGGAGTAGGGGTCGGATCGGATTTGTGAACTGACCGAGGGGATTCGAACTGGATTGGAACTTGTCACTGGAGGACGCTTGGCGAGAAGGAAGGCCGTTTGCTTAGAGTTGGAGTGGACGAGGGGATCGGATCGGAACTATAAAGAGCGGATCAGATCGGAGTAGGTTGAAGAGCGGATCGGATCGGGGTAAGCTAGGGAGCGAAGCGGATCGGAGCAAATAAGGGGGTGGGATCGGATCGGGCTATGGGGCAGGACCGGATCGGAGTAGGCCAGGGGACGAGATCGGATTGGAGTAGGCAAGCTGGAGGAGGGACGAACCGAACCGACTGGAGCGTGTCATCCGAACCGAACCGACGCCTAAGGGGAAGGATCACCGAACCGAACCACACGCAGGAATACACCATGGAGCATTGCCCCGAACCGAACCGTGTTATACGTATATATCTGAACCGAATCGAATTCAGGACCACTTCTATGCGACGACTCTCTTGAAGACCAACTCCAACTCGATCAAAACCCGAGATGCAAAGGAAGTCCAAATGAGAAGTTAGAGCTCAAGATTTAGATGGGAATCAACGAGTTCACTTCATGGTTGGGCTTTGCTGCGGGACGCGTGTTAAGGGGTTATCGATGTCTATAGCTTTGGACCACTATGGTAGGAGGTACGAAGGCGGATTCAGGGCCATTATGGCATCGGTAGAACCAAGGGCTACGACCAATGAAGTGGGTCATTGAAATGTTTGGTCATGACTCCAAGTGTTTGGCTTGGTCATAGCAGGATTTCTACAAGTCGGGATTCGTCGTTACCTCATTTTGTCTAGTGTTCCAAAGTGGTAGATATCGTATGCTTTACGCACTGAGTGAGAGATGTGAGGATGGTTGCTATGGATGATTTGTTTGTTATCATTAGGACATACACACCCCACCCCCGTATTCTTTACACTATTCATTATGGCACCTTGGATTACTGTACGGTATGTGGTACTAACTCTTTGGTTGCAGGTCCAGGTTCAGGTATGGTTTAGTATACCTGTTATTGTTATGTTTAGATGCTTATCGCTCATACCAGGCTTTATGTCTGACCCAGAGTTTTATGTCTCCTCTTATTACTCTGGGTGCTCACACGAGCAGACTAGAGACAGGTTAGCTGGTGATGCACGAGTAGATGATCCGGAGACGAGCAGGAGGCTTCCACGTAATACATATATATAGTATTCTCCCTGTGTTGTTGAAGATCACTGCTTGGGCATTGGTGGTGTATCTTCTACTTTGGCTTTCTTTTGTTTAGAGACAGTAGATTTTGAAAAGTTGTAATAAGCTGTATTTGGATTTCCGCTGCTCTGATGTTGACATTGATTATTAGTTATCAGCTTATGCACTGTCTCACCTGTTTTATGTCAAGTATGTTATTATTATATTTTATTCCATGCGCTGTGAGACATTCTACAGGTTCCTTGATTAGCTCATTCCCTTCTTTCCTTTCTTTGGCGACCGTTCCGTGCTAGTCGGGCATGTGTACAGCGCACTTTTGGAGGAAATGCAGGCTGGTGCGGGGCGGGCCATCACACTTGGTATCAGAGCTCTAGGTTGCGTAGTTAACCTAGGAAAGTTATCAGGGAGAGACAATATACGTATACGAGAGAGCGTATTTGTGATTACTTTGGTTTTTAAAAGCTATATATATATATATACTATTAGTAGTATAAGGATGAAGTCGTACTGCATTAGCACCACTATGGAGTCGTTAATCGTTTCCTTTTTCAGATTGACGATGAGCCGATATACTAGAGGTGCTGGTAGGGGAGCCAATAATGGGAATGCTGCTGACATGAGGACGATGTTTACTGACCTCATGAGAGAGATGCTTAGAGATGTACAGAGGGCAGCTCCCAATGGTGGAAATGGTGGCGGTCCAATAGTGCAGGCGCCAAGAGTCGACTTCGCCAAGCTGAATAAGGATTATACTAGCCTTGGTGGAAAGCCATTCCACGGAACGGAGTCGGCCACGGATGTTCAAGATTGGTTGGATAGTTGCGAACGTATCTTCGAGGGTTTGGGTATCGAGGATGCGATGAAGAGAAAGCTAGCGTCCCGTCAGCTGCAAGGGCGGGCAATGAATTGGTGGAATGCTATAAAGGTAGCTACTCCCGAAGATCAGATTACTTGGGAGCAGTTTAAGGCTCGCTTTAGCGAGAAGTTCATTCCAGCTGCTCAGAAGTCAATGCTGTTTAAGAAGTTCTTGGAGCTCAAGCAGAATGGCAGAGCTGTCTCGGAGTATATTGCTGAATTTGACACTTTGTCAAAATATGGGTTATCTCTTATTGATACTGCCGAGAAAAAGAATTAGAAATTCATAACTGGTTTGGATCAGTACTTGGGGGAAAAACTTATTAACCACATCGATGAGACGTTTGAATCGATTGTGGGGAAAGCATTAAGATCAGAAAGTCTCTACCCTAAGCCGAAGACTGAGGTTGCATCCGCAGATGAGCCAAAGCCACAAGCAAGTGGTGGAGGCAAGGGTGGTTCCCAGAATAAGAGAAAGCAGAATCAGACTAAGGATGGCCAGAAGAAAAAGAATAAGCAAGATGTGGAGTGCTTCAGCTGTGGTAAGAAGGGCCATTATGCTAGTAATTGTCGGGCCAAGCCAGCGGATAGGAAGTGCTTCAACTGTGGCCAAATGGGACATCACAAGGACAAGTTTCCGCAGCCCCCTAAAGAAAAGCAAATAGTGAAAGCCTACGCCCTTAATGCTATTCCTTCTTCGTCGAATGCCCCAACAGCGGCGGAGAAGTGAAAGAATGTCGTCATTCAAGGTATGCTTTCTGTTTATGATGTTCCTGTTAGAGTTTTGTTTGATACCGGAGCTTCCAGTTCTTTCATATCTAGTGACCTGGTAGATAGGTTGGGATTGGAGCCCGAGATTGTCGATAGACCTTCAGTAGTGACGAACCCGATTGGTGGTTCGACTAGCCTTAGCATGATTTGTCGTAATGTGGTCTTATCGAGTCATGGATGCATGTTTGTTTGTGATTGCTTTGTTTTGGGCTTTACTGGGTTTGGCATTATTTTGGGAGTAGATTGGCTCCGAAGATACGGGGTGGTGGTAGACTGTGAGGGCTTTTTGGTGATAGCTAGAGCGGATGATGGGCGGAGGATAGTGTTTAGTGGTCTACCCAGTGAGGGGGTATTGGCTAGTTTTCTAAACTCCCTCGACATTCCGCATAGTGAGTTGTCAGGTTTGCCCGTGGTTGGCCAGTATCCGGATGTTTTTGAAGAAGTGACCGGACTTCCACCACACCGAGAGATTGAGTTTCGTATTGATTTGGTAAAAGATGCCAGACCTATAGTGATGCCACTTCGTCGTATGGCACCAAAGGAGCAGCGAGAGCTCGAGGTGCAAGTCAGCGATCTTTTGAAGAAGGGATTTATCAAAAGGAGTGTTTCTGAATGGGGAGCACCAGTTGTGTTTGCTACCAAGGCGGATGGTTCCCTTCGTTTGTGTGTAGACTACCGCGAATTGAATAAAGTGACGAGGAAGAACAAGTATCCTCTACCGCGGATAGATGATTTGTTCGATCAGTTGAGTGGCGCGAGAGTATTTTCTCAGTTGGATCTCGCGACAGGTTTTCATCAGCTTAGAGTGGAAGCTGAGAGTATAGCTAAAACGGCATTTCGAACGCCGTCCGGATTTTATGAGTGGTTGGTCATGCCATTCGGGCTGACCAATGCCCCAGCATATTTTGTGGATCTTATGAATAGGGTATTCAGAGATCAGTTGAATAAGTTTGTCCTTGTGTTCGTTGATGATATTTTGGTCTATTCGAGGACAGAGGAAGAACACAAGGAACATTTAAGAGTAGCGATGGAGGTGTTGAGAAAACGCCAATTGAAAGCAAAGTTTTCTAAGTGTCACTTCTGGAAGAGGGAAGTGAAATTCTTGGGCCATGTTGTATCAGAGAATGGTATTGCCGTGGACCCGGCAAAGGTGGCTACGGTACAAGATTGGCCTACGCCCAAGAATGCAACAGACGTAAGAAGTTTCTTGGGGTTAGCTGGATATTATCGTAAGTTTATCCAAGGTTTCTCCAAGATAGCAGCACCATTGACCCAGTTGACCAAGAAGAATCAAGCTTTTGTCTGGGATGAAAGGTGCGAGAATGCATTCAAAAGTCTAAAGGACAAGTTGACAAGCGCACCAGTGTTAGTCATTCCTAAGGGGGATGAAGAGATGACGGTATACACGGATGCCTGTGGTACCGGACTGGGTGCTGTATTGATGCAAGGCGGTAGGGTTGTAGCTTACGCAAGTCGGCAATTGAAACCGCACGAGAGAAGATACCCTACCCATGATTTAGAATTGGCAGCGATCGTGTTCGCGTTAAAGATGTGGAGACACTATCTCTTGGGAGAAAGATTTGAGCTGTTTACAGATCATAAGTCGTTAAAGTATCTCTTCTCTCAGAAAGATCTGAATCTCCGTCAGCAGAGATGGTTAAAGTTCTTAGCTTCCTATGATTTTGACATCGCTTATACACCGGGAAAGGGCAATGCGGTAGCCGATGCGTTGAGTCGAAGACATGCCAGTTTAGGGGCTATGTTCCTTGAATGGAAGCAACTGGAGTATATCGCGGGGTTTGATTTCAGACCAAAGTGCGAACTGAATCCAGAAATGTTAGCAAGTTTGATGGTCAGACCCACTTTGATTGAGCGGATCGGATCTAGTCAGAGGAACGATCCTAACCTATTGGAAATCATCTCCAAGTTAGAGATGGGTATCGATGAGGAGATGAATAAGTATGGGCTTGATCAAGATGGATGGCTTAGAAAGAATGGGAAGCTCGTTGTACCCAATGTCAATGGATTGAGAGATGAAGTGCTTAGAGAATGTCATCACTCAAAACTGACTATACACCCCGGTGGTAACAAGATGTATCGGGATATGAAGCAGACTTACTACTGGGAAGGGATGAAAAGAGACGTTGGGAAGTTTATATCCAAATGCATGAATTGCCAGCTAGTTAAAGCCGAGCAAAAGAAGCCTAGTGGGTTGTTGCAACCATTAGAAATTCCCGAATGGAAATGGGAGCAAGTCTCGACGGATTTCATCGATGGTTTACCAAGGACTAGATCGGGATATGACAGCATTTGGGTAATTGTAGATCGACTGACTAAAAGTTCAAGGTTTATACCAGTCAAATCGACCAGAACGGCAGCTAAATTAGCAGAATTGTATATGAAGTGGGTAGTGAGATTTCATGGAGTACCTAAAAGCATTGTGAGCGACCGAGACCCGTTGTTCACTAGTGGGTTTTGGAAGAGCTTACAAGAGGCTCTAGGGTCAAGATTACATTTCAGTACCGCCTATCATCCTCAGACCGACGGTCAGACGGAGAGGGTGAATCGTATATTGGAAGATCTCTTGAGAGCATGTATATTGGATTTTGGTGGATCATGGTATGACCATTTGCATCTAGTAGAGTTTGCATATAATAATAGCTACCAATCCAGTATCGGTATGGCTCCGTTTGAAGCTTTGTACGGAAGACCGTGCAACTCACCATCATGTTGGATAAAGACTGGCGAGAAATTTGTGCTTGGACCGGATGTGGTGAGAGAAACTTCAGATAAGATTAAGGTCATTCAACAACGAATGAAAGCTGCTCAGGATAGGCAGAAAAGCTATGCCGATAAGAGGAGAAGAGACTTGAAATTCTCCGTTGGTGACTTGGTGTTTGTCAAGATTTCTCCTTTGAAGAGCATAATACGATTTGGCAGGAGAGGCAAGTTGGCACCAAGATTCGTTGGCCCATTCCCTGTTCTTGAACTAGTCGGGAATTTGGCATATAGAATTGACTTACCAGAGAAGATGGCGGGAGTTCACAACGTATTTCATGTTTCCCAACTAAGGAAGTTCGTTCACGACTCAGATATGACTATTTCACCTGATCAGTTAGAGGACTTCGAAGTAGAACCCGAGGCGGTTGGGAACCGCAAGCCGGCCCGTATTGTCGCGCACGACATGAAGCAACTTCGAAGGAAGGCGGTGAAGCTAGTCAAGGTACAGTGGAGCGAGGACGAGAATGATTGTACTTGGGAGACAAAGGAGGACATTAGGAAGACACACCCAAAACTCTTTGCCTGGTAAGATTTTGACTTCGATTTAGTTTTCCGCATGCTAGGATAGGCTTGTTTGCTTGTTTGCTTGTTTTGTATGTTTGATAGTTGTATGTGGTTGTTAGGCATGCGGGATCCATTGTGTGTTTAGGGTTAAGGAATTTCGGAGACGAAATTTCTTAAGGGGGGAGAGTGTAACGACCCGTATTCTACGCATCATAGGATCGTAGGATATTTGTTTCTTTCACATACGAAGTCGTATGGTCATGTAACTTTAGGGGACGACTATTGGGGTCATTTCCCATGTTCATGATTTTTCCCGATTTTAAATGACCATTTTACCCCTAGTTATCACTGTTTTGGCCATAACTTTTGACTGGAAAAGAATTTTGACCTGAAACCACTTCCATTGGCTCCGGATGATGGTTTACAATTCTGTAGAGTGGTCACATTAGCCAAACGGACTCACCGTTTGGTAGATATGGCTGAAACAAGTTTCAGATGGTGAAAAACAGCTTAATTGGGCTTAACCGGGTGATTAGCAGCTAGGCCCAGAGGGGAATTTCGGGTTTAGGGGTATATAGGGGCTGATTAGGATTAGAAAACATTTTTTTAGACATTTTCCAGCCGCCACTTTCATCCTTAGACACTCTAACAATGGCCTCCTACATCTAAAACACCCCAAATCACTTTCTAATTGAAGATTAGGCTTAGCAACATCAAATTAAGAAGAAAAAGCACCAAAGCAAGGTTAGAGCTGCTGTTGGACATCAGTATTCGCCCCAAATCAGAGGAGTTTCAGTTCTGAGAATTTTGTTTGTGGCCAAGGTGAGTGATAGCATCGTTTTGACACTAATTATAGTTAATTAAGGGTGATTAGTGAAGATTAGCGAATTTATACACTAATAAATTCTGGAAAAATGTTTAGAAATTCTTAAATAATATTTCATGCCTCTGTTAGAAAATTTAGACGATTTGATTAAGTTTTACTAAGTATGTGCTTAAACATGATTAAGAAGGATTATAGGAAAATGTGAGGTTTTAGCCACTTTTGATCTATTTTGATTCATTTGGATTGTTGTTTGGTGTTTGTGGTTGCTCTTACATATTGCTATGACTCTATGGTATGTTTTATGATTGATTAGAATAGTTAGATTGGTCGAAAACGCCGTCGAATGGCGTAGAAAGCTCGCTGGAAAGTTGCAGAAATGTGCAGGTTCCGAACCGGATCGGATCGGAGTAGGGGGTCGGATCGGATTTGTGAACTGACTGAGAGGATTCGAACTAGATTGGAACTTGTCACTGGAGGACGCTTGACGAGAAGGAAGGCCGTTTACTTAGAGTTGGAGTGGACGATGGGATCGGATCGGAACTATAAAGAGCGGATCGGATCGGAGTAGGTTGAAGAGCGGATCGGATCGGGGTAAGCTAGGGAGCGAAGCGGATCGGAGCAAATAAGGGGGTGGGATCGGATTGGGCTATGGGGCAGGACCGGATCGGAGTAGGCCAGGGGACGAGATCGGATCGGAGCAGGCAAGCAGGAGGAGGGATGAACCGAACCGACTGGAGCGTGACATCCGAACCGAACCGACGCCTAAGGGGAAGGATCACCGAACCACACGCAGGAATACACCATGGAGCATTGCACCGAACCAAACCGTGTTATACGTATATATCCGAACCGAATCGAATTCAGGACCACTTCTATGCGACGACTCTCTTGAAGACCAACTCCAACTCGATCAAAACCCGAGATGCAAAGGAAGTCCAAATGAGAAGTTAGAGCTCAAGATTTAGATGGGAATCAACGAGTTCGCTTCATGGTTGGGCTTTGCTGCGGGACGCGTGTTAAGGGGTTATCGATGTCTATAGCTTTGGACCACTATGGTAGGAGGTACGAAGGCGGATTCAGGGCCATTATGGCATCGGTAGAACCAAGGGATACGACCAATGAAGTGGGTCATTGAAATGTTTGGTCATGACTCCAAGTGTTTGGCTTGGTCATAGCAGGGTTTCTACAACTCGGGATTCGTCGTTACCTCATTTTGTCTAGTGTTCCAAAGTGGTAGATATCGTATGCTTTACGCACTGAGTGAGAGATGTGAGGATGGTTGCTATGGATGATTTGTTTGTTATCATTAGGACATACACACCCCACCCCCGTATTCTTTACACTATTCATTATGGCACCTTGGAGTATTGTACGGTATGTGGTACTAACTCTTTGGTTGCAGGTCCAGGTTTAGGTATGGTTTAGTATACCTGTTATTGTTATGTTTAGATGCTTATCGCTCATACCAGGCTTTATGTCTGACCCAGAGTTTTATGTCTCCTCTTATTACTCTGGGTGCTCACACGAGCAGACTAGAGACAGGTTAGCTTGTGATGCACGAGTAGATGATCCGGAGACGAGCAGGAGGCTTCCACGTAATACATATATATAGTATTCTCCCTGTGTTGTTGAAGATCACTGCTTGGGCATTGGTGGTGTATCTTCTACTTTGGCTTTCTTTTGTTTAGAGACAGTAGATTTTGAAAAGTTGTAATAAGCTGTATTTGGATTTCCGCTGCTCTGATGTTGACATTGATTATTAGTTATCAGCTTATGCACTGTCTCACCTGTTTTATGTCAAGTATGTTATTATTATATTTTATTCCATGCGCTGTGAGACATTCTACAGGTTCCTTGATTAGTTCATTCCCTTCATTCCTTTTTTAGCGACCGTTCCGTGCTAGTCGGGCATGTGTACAGCGCACTTTTGGAGGAAATGCAGGCTGGTGCGGGGCGGGCCGTCACACTCGTATTCTACGCATCATAGGATCGTAGGATACGGGTCGTTACACATGAGGTAAGGTTAAGGTTGCATCGACCAGCAGAGCGAGCCTCAGTCATCGGTCGGAGTCACTTAACTTTGGTAAGCGATCGCTGCCGGACTGAGGTGTCCTAGACTCCCGCGAACCTTCGGGGGATTGCTTGCTGCTTTATTGTGCATTTGACTCATCGGGACTTTCTCGATCTACCATTGAATCGGTGTTACCGGACTTGTCTCACTTAGTCGGGTTGTGAGAAAGAAAGCACTTGTCGGATAGCCTGTAATGAGAAATTGTCTATTAGAAAATTTTCGGATAAATTTGGCAAGACAGAGATTTATATAGGCAGGTAATACTTCATTCAGAATGCCATTGTTTGGTATAATACATGTAGAATATATACAAGAAAGTAGAACATAGCAAAGAGTAAAGTAGTACGAGAAGTAAAATAAACGCGATAGTGATCGCATATTCTGAGCCGCAGTGTGACAACCCGGATTCCGACAGACCGAATTTTTCAAATTCGATCTATCAAAACCCGAGTTGGGTGCTCTGGTATCCTAAAGAAAAAGAAAGAGATAAAGAAACATGTCAGAACTCGTAGAGCAGCGCACAGCGGAAGGAATTAAAATATAATATATTCAAAAATAGCTTTACCTTATAAATCATACTGTCTAACCAGTATCCAAAGCTATACCATCTCTGTCATGAACCTAACCTAGAAGTATGTAATGAGGAGGGGGTCAGAACATAAGTTCTGTGTGAGAGGACTTATAATAAACTTCTGTGTAACACTACATATACCGTTCCGTATATTTTCTTAGTTATTAGGTTAATCTCGTCATTAGCACCTAAGGCTAAACTCATGTCGTTCTTATTCACATACTAGTATATTAACCTAATATCTCGTATATGTGGATACCCCCTACTCGTATTATCTTTTCCATGTATGTGTACAGTCCCTTTCCATTTATCGTACGGACTTCATTACATAACTATATACTACCTCAGCGTAGTGCCACCACTTCCGTAATTGTTTGGACTGCCACGTTTCCTTAATTCGGTTAGGGTTTATGCCACCTAGGACTATTAGGGATTATGCTACCTAACGAAATATGCCCTCTAGTCTAGGACACACTACACAGAGCGATATATGTTCCTAGACCTTCCCCGCATAAGTATCGTGAACTGTTTTTCGATGACTAGATGCACATGTACTCTATATGTGCTACCCGAGTCCCGTGGCAGGGCAAGTCAAGAAACACGGAACTCGGTCGGGAGCTTTAAGTTATCTACCGATGCAGATGCTAAGGTCTGTTTTTCTAGTGGCTATGGTCCCACTCGACCTCTCCCTCAACTAATGAAAGGCCATCCTTGAAAAATGAGAAATATTTGCCGGCCCCTCTATGCCCCCACTAACCTATGGCCAACCGCAACCACAACTAGATAGCAAGTATATGGTTCGTAGGAGTTCTCCGCCTTTCCGCTGTGCGTATCTCGACTGACTCAAGATGGTAGGTAGACGACGAGTTGCTATCACAGGGCTACTGGTCTCGCCGGATCATGCTGGTCCATCCTAGTCTTTAGGTTGCCATCTATTGCAACCAAGGCATACCCTTGGTTCTTCTAACGCAGACCTTAAACTCTGTGAGCCCAGGAGGATCATCTACAGCCTCACAGAGGGATACCAAGAGTACCCTCACGTCCCCTCGAAGCCTCGGGCTTCGTAACCCAATTCGTTGGAGCCTTCTTTAAAATCAGACGGCCGTACGCTCCTTCTCGTGTTCTACTAAGGTTTACTACTTAGTTTTTTTAACTAAGGTTTACTACTTAGCCCTCTTTGTTTTTAACTAAGGTTTACTTAGTTTCCTGAATCGTCGTTTTCTTAGCTAAGGTTTACTACTTAGTCCTTTTAACTAAGGTTTACTACTTAGTTCTATCAATTGTTCATTTTTCTTAACTAAGGTTTACAACTTAGTCCACTTTAACTAAGGTTTACTACTTAGTTTTCTTTCTCGTTATCTACTTAGTTATTTTAACTAAGGTTTATTACTTGATTCTCTTAACCAAGGTTTGATACTTAGTTTATGTTTACCGTTGGTTATCAACTGAATTTATACTTAACTTACTTAAGTCCATTGATAAGCCTTATAACATGTTGTCTTTCAATTTCATAAATTATTCCTTTTTTGGGTCACAACAACATGTTATATTTAATTCATTTCTAAGTATACCTTATCACACATATATACTGATTGGGGGAACAACCACCTAAATACCATCCCCGAAGACCGAGATCAACATCAGACTGACACCTCGGGAATTACTCTACCCAACCAACATATATGATTCAAAATTTACTTCTTCTTCCTTTTCAAACCGCTTAATTTATAATTAAGTATATCTCCTCATATAAGTTATCTTATTATTCCCTTTTTCGTTCTTATAACTTATCGTATCCCATAAGTCATATTTTCCCCTTTTGTCCCTAGGACAAGTCTAACCTATTATCCTTCTTTTTCTTATTCAAATTTGTAATAGGTTATTTATCATTCCCCATATTCCATCATTATTTCAGATTAACCTTTTTATTATTATTGTTTCCATATTTTACACATGTCTTACTACGGTTAAGTCTTATACTTACATGTTTATACATATCTTGTCTTACTACAGTTAAGTCTATACTTACCTGTACCCACTTAACCCTCTAACCATACCCTTGTCGTCCACATGTCTTATTATGGTTAGTATTCCTTAATGCGTTCATTATGCCATAACGATGTATGACCACCCACATTGGATTAATATTTTGTGGCTGCTGAATGTGCCGGGCGGTTCCGGGCAGTCTTACGCCACAACTTGAGTCCAACCTCGTGTCATAAACCGTTACGCTCAAATTTCCTCCTTTGACCTCTCACATTAGACGTCCAATTGTGGCAGCTGGATTTGCCGGGCGGTTCCAGGCAGTCTTATACCACAATTGCGTCTAACCTCGTGTCAAAGGTTTATTAATATTCGTATTTCACCCAAACCCCCAAATTTCATGTTATGCAGTTCAAATTTACTTTTAAGCCTATTCAAGTGCTCATTAATTAGACCAATTTAATGTTGATTCATACCAAATTACATGTAACCCAATTACCCAACTTTTATTCAAATTTACCAATTCCAAATCATTTATTTCCAATGGTATTCATATTTTTAAATAAGTTCGAGTCCTATAAAAATATGACTAACATATTAAATTCCCAAATTCAAATCCATGTTTTATTCTAGTGTCATAGGCTAATTAACAAGTTCAAATCTTTTCAATGATGACAATCTTATGCTAAAACCCAAATCGTGTTCATACTTATACTTCCCAACTTGGTTTACACATTCAAACCTTGCTAATGGTATACTATACCCAAACCCCTTTGAAATTCATAACCAAACTCTCCAATTTATGTCATATCCCAAAATCTAGTGTTTCCCCTTTTCGTTCGCAATATTCAATCGTATTCATTTCATGATAGATCTAGGCTCGAGATAGCCTAATTATAAAGAAATAAAGAGGGAAGGATAAAAGGAGGAACGTGACCATATAATAATTTAACATATGAAAACATTATAGGTCCAATTTTTCATAATAATTTCATCGCATGTTTTACATGGGGAATGTTTGAACGATAAATAATAATCTTATACAAAAGTTGTATTATAAACCACTCACATTGCTTGTCGTCTTCAAAATGAGTACTAGATAACTCTAGTATTGTTTTCCCTCTTTTGCTTAGCTTGGATTTCTGTTTTTGAATCATCTTTGATTTCTCTTTGCGGCATAAATTCGCAAATCTGAATCCATTATCTTCTCTTTAGCTTTGAATCTCTTTTCTATTTCATTGTTGTTCTAGATCTTATTCTTTTTATTTTAAAGAATAGATGTTGTAGAGAAAAGAGGGGAGAATAGATCCAAGATCTTTTGGAGAAGAAGAAAATGAGAGAGAAGGGAGCCATGGCTTCGCCACAAATTGTTGTGAAGTTTACAATGAGCTTAGATTTGTTTATATAGGTGCCAAACTACGAATCTAGCCCTCTTTTATTTGTTAAAGAACATTAATGAAGATTTATTTAGCAAAACCAATCCTTTGTTTATATCTTAACCGTATAAAATTTGTTTCCCTTTTTCTTTTATTTAAACAAGGCAACAATTTGTTTTTCTTTACCTTTTTAACATAATTATTATTTATTTATGTAAATAAATACCATACGTTTACTTACACTCATGTTCTTATCGAATATGGTATCCAACTATGCCTTTATTTTTATTTTATTTTTAATCGTAGAAAATATAGTATGTGTTAACTATTTTACTAAAGGGAATTTAATATCTTTTTTTTTATTTTATCCTTCTCATAGCCATTATTGATGGCTATTTATTCATTGTTTTTATATTCATGTCATATTTGAAATGCCTAAATGCATTTACTACATGTACTCCCTTTTTCCATATTTAATGCAACCGTTATATTATCCCTAAATGTAACATTAATGTCTTTAATTTACCAATTTCATTTCTTACCAGTAAAGCAAATCCCCTAATCTTGAATTAGTGTTGCCTCTTATATATATATATATATATATATATATATATATATATATATATATATATATATATATAATACTAAATACTTAACATTTAGTCAATCTCAAGCCAATTTATTAATGTCATAATTATGCATTAACTTTTTTTTATTTTTATTTGCATGTTTGCTATAAATAATCATAGGTGCGTGCATCTAGTCTCCTTAATCACAGGTGCATGCATCTAGTCTCCTTAATCATAGGTGCATGCATCTAGTCTCCTTAATCACAGGTGCATGCATCTAGTCTCCTTAATCACAGGTGCATGCATCTAGTCTCCAAACATTTAAATCGAAAAACGTGCCACATTTATTTCAACCTCTGCCGGTTCCAAAAAGAGTACTTAATGATTTCTTTCTTTTTCAAATACATTGAACCTTTTAAGTGCATGGTAATCTCTACAATTTAAACTAAATTTATGAACGCGCATATGAATGTATTTTCATTCTCCTCTTTAAACGCGCATTCCTCATTGTATATTACTTTTCTTCTCCTTAAATATGTCAATGCATATAAAATATATATATATTTTATCCTACGCATATATAAACTTCTGCGGCTTACAACTTCTTCATATGTTATCCGTTTTATGAAAACTTGGTATCCATCTGAACCAGAATTTTGAGGCGAACGCAATGATGACATCTCTTTTACTTAATTCCTGATATATAAATTAAGTATCTTTATTTTATTATCTTTTTCTATTACATACATTGTTATCGTATAAATTTTCTTCTTTTCAAAGTATGTATTAATTTAAACTGCATATCACTATCATGCATATAAACATTTTTAATTACATTAAAAATGCGGGGTGTTACATTCTCCCACCCTTAAGAAATTTCGTCCCCGAAATTTGGTAAGGGTAAAATCAAATAATCCCTCGCATATTATATCATCCATCATGTGTACATCCATTTTTTCAAACATTGTGCACATGTGCAAAGTGAAACATATCATAGTAATGCATGTATGCCTAATTTGGTACCACCTATATGTATGAATTTTTTTAAAAACTCTTTCAAAACATGATGCTCACATCCTAAATATACTTGCAGTTTTATATGAATGCAATATTTTTGAAAAACCAAAACATTTTTCATCCAAATTTTCCTACACTCTTAAATAAGAGCACGGTTCATCCAATTGTCGCATCCAAACCCTACCAACCATCATTAAATTCGAAATTTAGAAAAATCTAATTTTTTCCAAATTCGATTTCTTATGTTACAAAAAGGTATAAAACGGAAAAATTTACATTTTCCGTTTTTCTTTTATGTACCTTTTCTAGTTTATAAGGTTTCACTTCTAAACCCACTACTATGAAATAATAACATTTCAGTTTTAACTCTATAGGATACTTGCTTTCCCTAATACCAAATCATATTGTACACTTTCCAACCAAACCACCTAAGGGTCTCAAAAATTTCTATGTTTATTACTTTAGTGTACAGACTAAATATCCCAACTCTTTTCATGTCTAGTGGGCTACTATATGGATCTAGGTTTATATATATAATATATTTATATTTAAGAAAATACAAATACGTTCACTCGTTATCTCCCTAGCAACACTAAACTGAAGCTCTGATACCATATGTGACAACCCAGATTCCGACAGACCGAATTTTTCAAATTCGATCTATCAAAACCCGAGTTGGGTGCTCTGGTATCCTAAAGAAAAAGACAGAGATAAAGAAACATGTCAGAACTCGTAGAGCATCTCACAGCGGAAGGAATTAAAATATAATATATACAAAAATAGCTTTACCTTATAAATCATACTGTCTAACCAGTATCCAAAGCTATACCATCTCTGTCATGAACCTAACCTGGAAGTATGTAATGAGGAGGGGGTCAGAACATAAGTTCTGTGTGAGAGGACTTATAATAAACTTCTGTGTAACACTACATATACCGTTCCGTACATTTTCTTAGTTATTAGGTTAATCTCGTCATTAGCACCTAAGGCTAAACTCATGTCATTCTTATTCACATACTAGTATATTAACCTAATATCTCGTATATGTGGATACCCCCTACTCGTATTATCTTTTCCATGTATGTGTACAGTCCCTTTCCATTTATCGTACGGACTTCATTACGTAACTATATACTACCTCAGCGTAGTGCCACCACTTCCGTAATTGTTTGGACTGCCACGTTTCCTTAATTCGGTTAGGGTTTACGCCACCTAGGGCTACTAGGGATTATGCTACCTAACGAAATATGCCCTCTAGTCTAGGACACACTACACAGAGCGATATATGTTCCTAGACCTTCCCTGCATAAGTATCGTGAACCGTTTTTCGATGACTAGATGCACATGTACTCTATATGTGCTACCCGAGTACCGTGGCAGGGCAAGTCAAGAAACACGGAACTCGATCGGGAGCTTTAAGTTGTCTGCCGATGCAGATGCTAAGGTCTGTTTTTCTAGTGGCTATGGTCCCACTCGACCTCTCCCTCAACTAATGAAAGGCCATCCTTGAAAAATGAGAACTATATGCCGGCCCCTCTATGCCCCCACTAACCTATGGCCAACCGCAACCGCAACCACAACTAGATAGCAAGTATATGGTTCGTAGGAGTTCTCCGCCTTTCCGCTGTGCGTATCTCGACTGACTCAAGATGGTAGGTAGACGACGAGTTGCTATCACAGGGCTACTGGTCTTGCCGAATCACGCTGGTCCATCCTAGTCTTTAGGTTGCCATCTATTGCAACCAAGGCATACCCTTGGTTCTTCTAACGCAGACCTTAAACTCTGTGAGCCCAAGAGGATCATCTGCAGCCTCATGGAATGATACCAGGTGTACCCTCACGTCCCCTCGAAGCCTTAGGCTTCGTAACCCAATTCGTTGGAGCCATCTTTAAAATCAGACGGCCATACGCTCCTTCTCGTGTTCTACTAAGGTTTACTACTTAGTTTCTTTAACTAAGGTTTACTACTTAGCCCTCTTAGTTTTTAACTAAGGTTTACTTAGTTTCCTGAATCGTCGTTTTCTTAACTAAGGTTTACTACTTAGTCCTTTTAACTAAGGTTTACTACTTAGTTCTATCAATCGTTCATTTTTCTTAACTAAGGTTTACAACTTAGTCCACTTTAACTAAGGTTTACTACTTAGTTTTCTTTCTCGTTATCTACTTAGTTATTTTAACTAAGGTTTATTACTTGATTCTCTTAACCAAGGTTTGATACTTAGTTTATGTTTACCGTTGGTTATCAACTGAATTTATACTTAACTTACTTAAGTCCATTGATAAGCCTTATAACATGTTGTCTTTCAATTTCATAAATTTTTCCTTTTTTGGGTCACAACAACATGTTATATTTAATTCATTGTTAAGTATACCTTATCACACATATATACTGATTGGGGGAACAACCCCCTAAATACCAGCCCCGAAGACCGAGATCAACATCAGACTGACACCTCGGGAATTACTCTACCCAACCAACATATATGATTCAAAATTTACTTCTTCTTCCTTTTCAAACCGCTTAATTTATAATTAAGTATATCTCCTCATATAAGTTATCTTATTCTTCCCTTTTTCGTTCTTATAACTTATCGTATCCCATAAGTCATATTTTCCCCTTTTGTCCCTAGGACACGTCTAACCTATTATCCTTCTTTTTCTTATTCAAATTTGAAATAGGTTATTTATCATTCCCCATATTCCGTCATTAGTTCAGATTAACCTTTTTATTATTATTGTTTCCATATTTTACACATGTCTTACTACGGTTAAGTCTTATACTTACATGTTTATACATATCTTGTCTTACTACAGTTAAGTCTATACTTACCTGTACCCACTTAACCCTCTAACCATACCCTTGTCACCCACATGTCTTATTATGGTTAGTATTCCTTAATGCGTTCATTATGCCATAACGATGTGTGAACACCCACATTGGACTAACATTTTGTGGCTGCTGGATGTGCCGTGCGGTTCCGGGCAGTCTTACGCCACAACTTGAGTCCAACCTCGTGTCATAAACCGTTACGCTCAAATTTCCTCCTTTGACCTCTCACATTAGACGTCCAATTGTGGCAGCTGGATTTGCCGGGCGGTTCCAGGCAGTCTTATACCACAATTGCGTCTAACCTCGTGTCAAAGGTTTATTAATATTCGTATTTCACCCAAACCCCCAAATTTCATGTTATGCAGTTCAAATTTACTTTTAAGCCTATTCAAGTGCTCATTAATTAGACCAATTTAATGTTGATTCATACCAAATTACATGTAACCCAATTACCCAACTTTTATTCAAAATTACCAATTCCAAATCATTTATTTCCAATGGTATTCATATTTTTAAATAAGTTCGAGTCCTATAAAAATATGACTAACATATTAAATTCCCAAATTCAAATCCATGTTTTATTCTAGTGTCATAGGCTAATTAACAAGTTCAAATCTTTTCAATGATGACAATCTTATGCTAAAACCCAAATCGTGTTCATACTTATACTTCACAACTTGGTTTACACATTCAAACCTTGCTAATGGTATACTATAGCCAAACCCCTTTGAAATTCATAACCAAACTCTCCAATTTATGTCATATCCCAAAATCTAGTGTTTCCCCTTTTCGTTCGCAATATTCAATCGTATTCATTTCATGATAGATCTAGGCTCGAGATAGCCTAATTATAAAGAAATAAAGAGGGAAGGATAAAAGGAGGAACGTGACCATATAATAATTTAACATATGAAAACATTACAGGTCCAATCTTTCACAATAATTTCATCGCATGTTTTACATGGGGAATGTTTGAACGATAAATAATAATCTTATACAAAATTTGTATTATAAACCACTCACATTGCTTGTCGTCTTCAAAATGAGTACTAGATAACTCTAGTATTGTTTTCCCCCTTTTGCTTAGCTTGGATTTCTGTTTTTGAATCATCTTTGATTTCTCTTTGCAGCATAAATTCGCAAATCTGAATCCATTATCTTCTCTTTAGCTTTGAATCTCTTTCTATTTCATTGTTGTTCTAGATCTTATTCTTTTTATTTTAATGAATAGATGTTGTAGAGAAAAGAGGGGAGAATAGATCCAAGATCTTTTGGAGAAGAAGAAAATGAGAGAGAAGGGAGCCATGGCTTCGCCATGAATTGTTGTGAAGTTTACAATGAGCTTAGGCTTGTTTATATAGGTGCCAAACTACGAATCTAGCCCTCTTTTATTTATTTTTCTTTACCTTTTTAACATAATTATTATTTATTTATGTAAATAAATACCATACATTTACTTACACTCATGTTCTTATCGAATATGGTATCCAACTATGCCTTTATTTTTATTTTATTTTTAATCGTAGAAAATATAGTATGTGTTAACTATTTTACTAAAGGGAATTTAATATCTTTTTATTTTTATTTTATCCTTCTCATAGCCATTATTGATGGCTATTTATTCATTGTTTTTCTACTCAAGTCATATTTGAAATGCCTAAATGCATTTACTACATGTACTCTCTTTTTCCATATTTAATGCAACCGTTATATTATCCTTAAATATAACATTAATGTCTTTAATTTACCAATTTCATTTCTTACCAGTAAAACAAATCCCCTAATCTTGAATTAGTGTTGCCTCTTATATATATATATATATATATATATATATATATATATAATACCAAATACTTAACATTTAGTCAACCTCAAGCCAATTTATTAATGTCATAATTATGCATTAACTTTTTTATTTTTATTTTTATTTGCATGTTTGCTATAAATAATCGTAGGTGCATGCATCTAGTCTCCTTAATCACAGGTGCGTGCATCTAGTCTCCTTAATCATAGGTGCATGCATCTAGTCTCCTTAATCACAGGTGCATGCATCTAGTCTCCTTAATCACAGGTGCATGCATCTAGTCTCCAAACATTTAAATCGAAAAACGTGCCACATTTATTTCAACCTCTGTCGGTTCCAAAAAGAGTACTTAATGATTTCTTTCTTTTTCAAATACATTGAACCTTTTAAGTGCATGATAATCTCTACAATTTAAACTAAATTTATGAACGCGCATATGAATGTATTTCCATTCTTCTCTTTAAACGCGCATTCCTCATTGTATATTACTTTTCTTTTCCTTAAATATGTCAATGCATATAAAATATATATATATATATTTTATCCTACGCGTATATAAACTTATGCGGCTTACAACTTCTTCATACATTATCCGTTTTACGAAAACTTGGTATCCATCTGAACCAGAATTTTGAGGCGAACGCAATGATGACATCTCTTTTACTTAATTCCTGATATTTAAATTAAGTATCTTTATTTTATTATCTTTTTCTGTTACATACATTGTTATCGTATAAATTTTCTTCTTTTCAAAGTATGTATTAATTTAAACTGCATATCACTATCATGCATATAAACATTTTTAATTACATTAAAAATGCGGGGTGTTACACGCAGATATTAGATCATCATCTACGGTCATTAGTTGATTATCAATCTTGGCATAGCGCGAGCAGAAGATACGTTGCTTGGACCGGATTGGTCATTTGATGCCCCTTGCCCCTGGGTAGTCGCGGAAGGATTTGCATCTTGAGAATTTTTCACATACTATTGCAAATGATTCTTCTTAATCAGCTCTTCGATTAATGATCTCAGTTGTCTGCACTCGTTGGTGTTGTGGCCTGGCTGATTATGAAACCGACAAAACTTCCCATATTTGGTCAAGGTCCTTCATTCTTATTTGCCGAGGCTTTGGATAATCTTTTGCATCCTTTGTGGCAAGGTATATGTTCTCAGGAGTGTCATTCAGAGGCGTTAGATTAGACGACTCAAGAGAGCGAAACTTTTTATTAGCTTTGTTGTCGTTTCCGTCATTAGCTCGCTTCTGCCCCTGAGTATTCTTCTGACTAAGTTGAATAGCCACACTCTTAGGAGCTTCAAGGGGTTGGTTTTCGCCAATGATCTGAAGAGGTATAGGATTATCGTAAACTCTCATGTACTCTTCTGCTTTCTTATAGAACTTGTCAAGCGTAGTCAGTTCCTTCATCTTTATCCATCTTCCGAATTCGCTTGTTTTGTCTGTAGCATCGAGTAGAGCCATGAGGACTGTGTACGATTCCAGATTCCTTACTTCAGACAAGGCAATATTGAATCGACTGAGGAAGGCTTTGACAGTTTCACCTGGCTTCTACTTCATTGCTGAGAGAGTTATAGCATCCTTGGCTTTGGTAGCATACAAGCGGAACTTCTCCTTGAATTTTTTGGTTAGGTTGGAGAAACGGTCTATGGATTTGGGTGGTAGCTTTGTGGACCATAATGACGCGGCACCTTCTAGATAAAGGGGAAAGCAGGTGCATCTCATTTCGTCAGTTGCTTTAGCTACACTCATATGCCACTCATACTAGAATAGGAAGTAGATGGGATCAACGAGGCTGTTGTACGGAGGCAAAGTCGGAGGAATAAATTTCTTTGGACATTCTGCTTTGAGGATCCTTTCGGTGAACGGAGTCCTGTCGGGAGAGAAATCTCATTCTATTTCATCGTCTTTACTAGCTTAGTTCTTTTTCATGGCTTGTTCTATCATGTCCGAGATATATTCTTCAGTGTTATGGCGCTCTGTGAAGCTGAGCTCTATACCAAATGTCCATCTAGGCATATGATCTCGATTAGAAAGCTTTGGTGCTTTGCCTTCTCGCAGAGGGGGTGCCCCCGTGATAGGGTTAGTGATCTTTCGAGCATCCACTTCAAAATGATTCTTAGCTTTTTATCTCAATTCTTCGATGTTAGCTTCAACCCTATCACTTGCCCAATCACAATTGTCTTCCATATTGTCATTGCAGTTATGATCGGAAGCAGGCGATTTATCATTCTCTTCGAGATCCACATGCACTTTCGAAGGGATTGGATTTGATCGAGCGTTGAGATTGGCGTCAAGTTTCTCCATCATCATTTTAGTAGAGGCATCCATTCGGTTGTTGACATTGGCAATAGCAATTTTTAATTCATTTCTGGTGACACCGGCTCCGCTTTCTGAATTTTCGCCAACTTCAAAGCGATTTATGAGCGGTGTTTCTTCATTAGCAACATCATCGGTTTCTACCACGATTTTGCTAACTGTCTTCTTGGATTTGGCCATAATTTTGACGAAGCAAAACTTTAATGGCAAAGCGTTTAACCTTGTGAGAGTGTGAGAGGAAGTAGGAGAAGCGAACACGGCCCCACGGTGGGCGCCAAATGTTGATCTCAAAATTGGAATCAACACCAAGGGTGTGAAATTACACTTCACCAATTATGGTTAGAAAATAAAAGGGCCACAATCGCAAAATAAATGGAGAAAAATAAGTAAAGGACATGAGACTTTTATAGTGGTTTGATTCAATGTGAATCTATGTCCACTTTTCAATCACTTTTCATCATTATGGAAAAAATTACAAATTTTATCATCACATACATCGCATTAATTACACTTGACCACTTTTGTTATAATTCTCCACTTATCGCTCTCTTTCCGCTTTAGATCGCACCTTGATTCGAGAAGGAACGGATTAGATTGCGTAATTATATGCTTTTCCTTGGTTCCATCATAAAAATGATTTTACATCCATGCATTAAGGAGGAGCTATGGCGATTGGAGATAACTTGGAGTATATCGAAGTGTGAATTAATGGTGCTTGGAGAAGATAAGATCCATATTATGTTAGAGAAAGGAGGAGAGAAGTTTGGTGGCCATTAATGAAGTTTTTGGAAGCTTTAGGGTGGTGTAGGAATGGTTTAGGCAGCCCTTCGGGATAGTGGAATCGGCCCCTTGAATTGTGGAGCAAGGGGCTATTTATAGAAGAAGTTTGAAGGTAGTGGCAGTTTTTTAGTTATGGGGTATAGTGTTTGGATCGGGCACTAACTTGGATCGGGCGTAAGATTGGATCGGATGTAAGATTGGATCGGGTGTTAACTTGGATCGGGATAAATTATTTACAGAAATGCCACTGCTTTAAATAATGTACTGATTCAAACATTATGACTGTGCACCGATCCATTTATAATGAAGCACCGATACACTTTATTTCTGGAATGTACCGATCCAGCTCATCTTAAATAGGACTGATCCATTGAATTTACTAAAGTTTCCATCACATTTTTTATTTGATTCAATTTTGAACTGTACCACTTTAATGTACCGATCCAATGTTATTCTTTTTGTGCTGATCCAGATATTATTAAATATATAGGACCGATCCGTTATAAAGCTTGTTCCTTTTGTTTCCAAACCAATCCAATTCTGACAAAATAGGAACGATTCACTTTTCTTCAATTTATTGTATTGCCACCGCTTATTTACTTGAGGTTGATCCATACATTATTTAGTTGTAGCTGTTGCCACCTCATTGGAAGACCAACCCATCCATGTGTTAAAGCACGCTGGGTATTGAGACATGGCATTTTCTTCTTATTATTACATTTACCAATATGCACCATTAACCAATCATCAGCAAGCCACGTATTGGACTAAAGACCAATCCAAATTCAGTAGTATATTTCCACGTGCACTCATGTTATTTCTATATTTATGTAAAAGGACCGATCCAAAACATGATTTACACGTGCCTTTATGTATTATATGGTCAATAGCCATCATTTGTCATGCAATTTAATGTGCAAATATAAAATTGATAAATAGGTGCTTTCGGTAACGATTCATACAATGAAGTCGTCCGACCCGCGCAGACTAATCTATTTTGCGACCGACCCACATAGTTGCGACTGATTCGTTGTGACCAACTGACCGATTCGGTTCTTCGTTACTGACCGATCCAGTGCCTTGCAACTGTCCGACCTGTCCATTAATTCTGACCGAACCGATACTTCTGCGCTAACCGACCCGGCACTTTGATCTGTTTTTAACAGTGTTAATAATAATAATAAGAGGTTATGAAAAGACAAAGGATTAATGTAAACTTATAATTTGAATATAATTAGCATCATTTGGTGAAAATAACTCATAAGAAAGATTAAACATAAAGGTTATATCTAGTAAAGTGAAAAGAATGAAACAAAGGTTATTATAAATAAATAGGAAATTGGGAATTAAGTTTAATAAACCTAAATATATTATGTGCTGGCCTTGCAACTGAGCGATTTTATTGTAACCAGTAAAATTGATATATGAATAAATAATGTTCGATTAAATGGATTAATGAATATTGTAACAATGAAAATGAAAGTAAGTGGAACGCATAATATAAATTAGACATAGGGTCTAAATAATATAACGATATTTGTTTGGACTAGTCCATGGGGATAAAGAGCCTAATAGGGCAAATCATTGTAGGCGTTGGTAAATGCGGTGGGAGCACGTCCAACTTATTCAAGGGGATTGAAAGGAAGTGCAAGATTTCGATGGGACGTGAGGATACTTCGTGATGGTCCTCCGTGGTCTGTATGGATCCATCTGGAGAGTATGCCTTGGCTGCATCTATGGTTGTGGGAAGCCTAAAGACTGACTGAGATGATTTCTAGGATGATTTGACGGCTACCTCGGGCACGGTGTCTTTTTGGTCAGGACCCAATAAAGTATAGTAGATCATTAGTTACCTATCAGCATCACTCAGAGCGAGTATGTGAAAGACTAGAACTAAACCAAGAGGTCAACGATATTCACTATTGGGTCATTGGATAAGCATCCACATTGATGTTTAGGTTGGTAATTAGGGCAGCCACTTAGTTCATTAAATGGTCTTTCATTAGTTAGGGTGGTCAGGTGGGGCTATAGCCATCGAAAGAGATAGACTAATATTTGATATATGTATTGTAGACCAAACGAACCACTCGTGATACATATAGAAAGCAGAATGAGTTCTGTGGAATAACTCATGTTTTGGGAGCCTCTATGGCGCAGCTATAGGAGCTCATTTGCTTTCGTAGCGCAGCTTAGTACGCTTTTGTGGCACAGTGATGGAGATGTAGTACGCCTTCATAGCATGCTTTAGTATGCTTTCGTAGCATGATGATGGGTCTTGTACATTTTCGAAATTCGGTTATGGAGACCACTTGGGGAAGGTACTATCGGGAGTACTTCGTTATATTGGGCATGCAGCTACATAAATATTGCTTATTTGGGTTAATCTAATTGGGATTAGATGGGTTTGATTTATGTGTGAAATTGGAAGTGTAATGTGTAATAAATCCAAAATAATTTAGTAAAGGTAAACCAGTGAATGAACAGTATATGTAGTGTTATTTATAGAAATTGTAATTTTCCCATTCACTAGAACTTTTGTGTTGAACTCCTTCTCATAACAAACCTGTAGGTTGAACAGGTGGCAAACATAACAGCTTAGAGATACTTGTTAGATAGTGTCATTATTAGGGTAAGTATTTATTTAATATTATATTTTATTAGTTCCACTGTGAGATATTTTATTACCAGCTCTGATATATTTTATCTTTGCCTCTCTACAGGATACCAGACAAATCAACTCAGGTTCTACTAGAATAGGGTTTTAAGCATTTTGCTAAAGATTTGGATATAGTGAAATTTGGGTTATTACAATCGATATGCTCAGTAATCGGAAATGGCCCTATGTACAGTTAAGGCAACTTCCCAATCTAACTAAAGCATACCACTCCTTTCATAGGACACTTAAGTAGATGGAATCAAAACTGAGAAATCAAGAGGCTTCCTACTTTTGTCTATATAGGATCTCTAATGACTCGATGCCTCTTTCATCCTCTCTCGAATCAAGATAATCTTCCTGGATGCTTCACGAAAGGAGTTAGGGCCTAAATAAGCTTCCCTCTGGCTGAAGCCAACGAGAAGGAGAACAACATGGTTTTCCGTATAAGGCTTCAAAAGGAGTCATGCTGATACTATATTAGTAATTGTTATTATATAAATACTCGACAATAGGAAGATAATACTCTAAAGAACCATCAAAGTCTATGATACATGCACAAAGAAGATCCTCTAAGATATGGTTCTCCTGCTCAGTCTGTCCATTAGACTATGGGAGGTATGATGTACTGAAATTAAGCATTGTGGCCAAATCTTGTTGAAGGCTCTTCCAGAATTGAATCATAAAGTGTGGATTAGGATCAAGTACAATAGAATTAGGAATATTGTGCAATCGCACGACTTTGTTAATATATAACTTCAAAAGAGAAGATGTCGCCCTATTATATATAGTAGAAAAAAAATGTGCGGACTTAGTAAGGCGGTCCATAATCATTCAAACGCTATTATGGCTCGAACTTGAATGTGGTAAGACTTTAATAAAATCCATCGGAGTTTGATCATACTTCCACTGTGTGACATCCAAGGGCTAAAAAAGACCATTGGGTCATTGATGCTCGACCACTACGAGTTGATAAGTTATGCACTTACTTACATAACTTATTACATCTCACTTCAAATCATCCTAGAAATATAAGCGATGCATGTCAAGATACATTTTGTTGTCACAAGGATTAATAGTACACTTAGTATGGTGAACTAAAATAGAATGTCTCGCCTATGCTTAGGAACATAAGGCACAACAACTCGATTCTTCTTATGAAGACAACCATGAAAATTGATATTGAAGTCTCACAACTCCTCATCATGGGAATTAGACTGGCAAAGCTCGGTAAAAGATAGAATATATTAATCGTGCCGCTATGTCTTGGCAATATGATCAAATATACTGGGTCATGCATCCATGTTAAATAATAAGACTAAAGAATTGGAACAAGGCAATATTGAATATAATAATAAGAAAGAGTCTCTAAGACGTTTCACTCTACAATCATCATGGAAACTACGGTTAATGCTTACGACTCGATGCATCAAAAACTTGATTCCCTTTACTGAGGTATACTGAATATCAAAATCAAATGAAATGAGGTATTCAACCAACGTTACTGTCACATGTTGAGCTCTTTAGGAGTGAAGAAGTACATGAGAGATTTATGATTGGTGTAAAGGGTGAAATGTTGTATAAATGATAATGATGCCATATCTTTAATGCAAAGATGAAGGCGGTTAGCTCCAAATCATGGGTAGTGTACTAAACCTTGTTCAAACAAGATAGCGTAGAAGCATTGGAAACTAGTCGATCACGCTGCATAAGCACAGCACCCAAACCAACATGACTAACATCAATATAGATGATAAGATCTTGGTTCCCTTTAGGAACCATAAAATAGGTGCATGAGTAAGAAGCTCCTTTAATTCATAAAAGAAACTTCGCATTTGTCAGACCAAATGAAGCAAACATATTTTCTAATAAAGCTAGTAAGAGGAAGAATGATACGAGAAAAGTCCATTATGAATAGGTAGTAATGACCGGTCAATCCTAGGAAACTACTAGTCTTTGAGATGTTTTCGTGCCTTTTCCAATTTTTAATTGCTTCGATCTTAGAAGGAGTGAATGAAGTGCCATCGAATTATATAACATGGCTGAGAAATTTAACTTGCTTCTTCCAACAACGACACTTTGAGAATTTTGCTTTATGCCGACGATGATGAAGTGCACTCAAAATAATTCTCAAATGTCAAGCATTATCAACTTCATACTTAGATTACACAAGGATGTCATTGATAAATACAAGAACGAACATATCGAGGTATACTTTGTAAGATCGACGAAATAAGAGGAGGCGTTCATCAAACCGAACAACATGACGAGCCACTCATAAGAACCACAAAGAGTGCAGAATGTTAAGAGAGGAATTTTGTCCTTTGCAACTCACAAATGATGAAAGCCTGCATAAGTCAAGCCGAGAAAACACCTTATCACTGATCAACTGATCTAACATGTCATCAGTCCTAGGCAAGAGATAATGATTCTTGATGGTTAACTCATTAAGCATATGATAATTGATGCAAAGCCTAAGAATTCCATCTACTTTCTTCATAGAAACCACCATGGAATCCTACGGTGAAGAGATAGGCTGGATGAACTATAACACCTCGCATTTTTAACTCAAGATAATAAAATAAGGATAACTTAATTAAATATTCAGAATTAAGTGAAATGGGCTGCGACATTTCATTCATCTTGGTATTCTGGTCAAAACAGACACTTGGTTTGCGTAAAACGGAAACCGTATGAAGAAGTTATTAAGGTTTGAAGTTTATATACGCATAAGAAGAGTATGTATGAATAAAATAAGTCCAGAAATGCAAAACATTTCAAATTCACGTGGAAAAAAGGAGCGGCAAAATTCATGCCTAGGGGTGTCGACCCCATCAAGGGGGTGTCGACCCCATAAGTAGGGTGTCGACCCATGGGTCGACCCCATAAGTAGGGTGTCGACCCATGGGTCGACCCCATAAAGGGGGGCAACCCCTCTATGACAGATCTGGTTAGATTATCATGTAGTGAACGTGGACTATTTCTTTTACTAAATACGTTGTAAAACACCTATAAGTAAATCTGTAGAGCCAATCTTAAATCTCATATTTTTGAGACAACGCATGCAACACCCCGTATTTTCTGTAAACATAAGAGTTAAAAATCAAGGTATAATTAATTTTTAGGAGAATAAATAAGGGAAACGGGTTGCGCCATTGTGTTCGTCTCGGAAAAATACGCGAAATAGAGTCCGAATTTGCGTAAATCGGATCCGTATGAAGAAGATATGGACGAACGAAGTTAGGCAGAAAAACCGGGAACAGGCCAGAATACACTGGCGCACTTGTGAAGTGCGCCAGTACAAAAATACACTGGCGCACCTGCCAAGTGCGCCCATACAAATCCAGCACCAAATTCTGGAGTGTTCTGAGGTGACGTGTCTTCTTTTGAGTGGCTGGATGATGTGTATTCGAGCTGTGCGATTCTGATGACTTCTGGACTGATCTGAAGGCTCTAAATCACCCTATCCTCCTATAAATACATCCCTAACCTAAACCTAAGTCTCTTACACAATTCTCTAGCCTCCATTGCTCTCTTCTTCTAATTAAAAATAAAAATGGCGTCGCTACTCTGCTAGAATCAAAACTAGAAGTCAATCAACATCATCCTAAATTCAAATTTGAGATAAAAGCTTCTGCAACAATTCTGTAACAACTAAAGTTCTTTCTTTAATCCAATCAAGGCAAGTACAGTTATTTTCTGCTATAAACATTAATTATAATTCTGATATGCTTTTAAATCTGAATCTGAGACTGTATATCTGTCAGATCTGTTTTTCTGTGACTGTTCTGTATCCCTTTTTGCTTCCTTTCTGTTTCTATAGCCGGGCTACCACGAGCCTGTGCCTAATCTCATAAGAGATTAACGTGTGAACGCAAATTTTGGGATAAATAATGAATGATGCGAAATTTGACGAGACTGAATTGAACATATGACTTTAGATCTGAGGCATAAAATATATTGACATATGACTTGGGATTGGATGCATGAATTTGACTGTAAACATATAATTTATATATGTTGTATGCATAGTGTACGTTGTAATCTAGATCTGTAACTAACTAAAGAAATGAACATATGTTATTTAGATCTGTAATTAATTAGAAAAATAAGCATATGTTATAAACTAGTTTTAGACCTATGCATATTCTGTGATAAAAGAAGAAGAGGAACCACTGTAAGATTACATATGATTTGAGACTTTGGACAAAATGCATATAAAAGTCAAGATCTGATTTTTAGAAGATATGATTTAAAGATTTAGATTGTTGGGTATAGTTTGCATAATGATTCATGACTTAAAAAGAAGAAGATATGGAAACTTAGGTGTAAAGATTTACATTAATTAGGATATCTATTATTGTAATTACACCTAAATAGGGATTTTTGGATATATGGCATGCATTGAAATTAATGGTTATATTTGGTATAATTTATATGTGAATCTGATGTAAAATGCTAGTTTAACAAAAATTGGAACATATGTTATATGGCAAATTATGTCCATATTCTGCGCTTATGCAAACATGGAGTATATGTTGTGAATCATGACAATTATGAAGGCATATGAATTTAGGCCAATTTATGATTAGGCAAGGCATGTAAATAGAACCTTTAGAAATATTAAATTTGCTAAATCTGCTAATTTGCCAAGTTGCCTAAACTGCTAGTTTTGTTATATTGCCTAGACCGCTAATTAGATTGAAATGCCTAATCTGTTAAATTTGTCGGTTGAAATGCCTAACCTGTTATATGCCAAAATCTGCTAAGTTGCTAAATTTGTTAAATCCATTAAGTCATATAAAATCTGTTATCTGCTAAAATCTGTTATCTGCTGTGTTGATATAATCATCCTGTTACTGATATAATCTGAATTGGCATATATATTGGGCGTGCGCATAAACGGTAAATTATTAATTAATTGGCCGCAAAGATAAACGTGACTAACTCGGGGTTAGAATGAGTTTACGGCGTAATTCTGCCCGGAACTGCCTGGCACATCCAGTGGCCGCAAACAATAGGTTCTAATGTGAGAAGTTAGTCATAACCTGCTTAAGACACGAGGTTAGGTCTGGCTTGTGGCAGAAGTCTGCCCGGAACCGCCCGGCCCATCCAGCGGCCACAAGCTAGCGACCTAATGTGAGGTCTGGGCATTAATAATTAATTAATCCAAATCTAAGATAGGAATGACGTCTAAAACGTATTGGGGGAAAATAGGGTTAAACCAACTGGATTAATAGGTGTAGTAAACCCGTCCATGAATCTGTAGGCCCAATACAAAGTTAGACAAATCTGAAAAATCTGTACATCTGATCTGTTAGTCTGAAAACTTGTTAACTTAATCTATGAACTAGTAAATCTGAATTCTGTATGTCTGAACTTGTAAACAAGTTAATCTGAGATCTGTTAGTCTGGGGACACAAGGTTAGGAGGGGAATTACTTGTGTCATCTGTTGTTTGGGACCCATATTAGTCAGTAACCCTTTCTGGTATCAAAACTTTGACCCAACAGTAGGTAGGGTCCGGGCACGCTTACTGAACTAATTATAAGTGGTTCATTCTGATAATGGCGAGGGGTGTTGATGGTGCGTTCCAACCGGGTCATGTGCGTGCATGGATCCCGGTCTGCCTCTGAGGATGTAAGTCGCCGTGACATTTGTAAATAGGTCTGTGCCAATTGGTTGTCACTTTAGGGAGTGATACACCCTACTGTGGGGCCGACACAGGATATTTATGTATTAGGGAGCCGATCGCTTGGGGTAGGGTTTTAGGGTACGCTTAGTTCTGTCTGTTTCTGTTGGTACCGTCTGTTTCTGTTGGGTGGTAACACCTGTCTGTTTCTGTGTGGTACTGTCTGTTCGGGTGGTAAAGGCCCATTACTAGTGTACACCTAATTCTACATTCTGTTTCCGTAGGGATAAATCTGTTTCTGCTTCTGTCTGTTTCTGATCGGGTAGTAAAGGCCCATTATTAGCATTCTGTTTCTGTTAAAGTATTCTGTACCCGTTCCTGCTTCAATTTAGACATTAGGGTGACACCTAATTCTGCTATACTAGTATTAGTGCAGAGAAGTGTAAAACAATAGTTTATATCATTCTGTTTTTCTGTTATATCTGCTACACCTGTTACAGTTATCTCACATCCAGTTTTACGTTCATATCATATTATTATTATCTGTTCATATGCTGAAAGTCACTGGAGTTGCCAGACTTTTTGTCTGACCCTTGTTGTTTCGCCTCCTTTCTTCCGTTCCCCCCCCCCCCAGGTTATCCAAGGAGGGAATACTTTAGCTTGATCTGGATTTCTCTTTGCTTGAAGTGCTTAAAGTATGGCTTGGCTCTATATAGCTTCCGTTCTATGGGGATTATGATTTTAAACCATGCATTTTGAAGGCTTTTGTACAAGACTGATATTTTGTACTTGAATTCTGAAATTTGAAAGGATGTAACCATATTAATTTCTGTTTCCGCTGTAATAAAGTTAAAAATTTTCAAGTACTGTTTTATCTGTCTTATAAGTTTCTGTTCTGTTTACTAAAATGCTCCACCAAAGTTAAGGCATTCCCTTTGTGAGTGACCTTAACGGAGGTGGGGTGTTTCACTTGGTATCAGAGCTGAAGGTTACCAGATTGGGTAAAGTTTTTGAAAACTATTTTCAAAAAGGTTTTGGAAGGAAGTATTTTCAAAAATAAAGCTTATTTTGAAAAACATGATCCCCAAGAGCCATATATCTTTCTTTTAGTCCTTTTTGTATTGAACCTTTCCTTTTTCGTTCCAGCATGTCTGAAACATCTCAGATACCCGAGGGTGTTCATGTACCCGGTTGGTTTCGTCAATATCTTGAGGCTAGGACCGCCGCTGCAGGTCCAGCAAATGATCCCCCTCCTCCACCCCCTCCTCGTGCAATTGCTTTCTCAAAGATCTGTAGAGATTTTAGGGCCATGGGTGGGAAGGATTTCAAAGGAACTGAATCATTCGTAGAAGCAAGGAATTGGCTCAAAGAAACTGAGGATCTGTTCGTTATCTTCGAGGTGGACGATAGGCAGAAGGTACAGTTGGCAGTATGGCTGCTCAAAGACGAAGCTTCCTACTGGTGGGAAGTCACTAACGCCGAGAGGCCGGTTGAGACATGGATGGATTTCAGAACAAGGTTTGAGACAAAATTCCTCTCGCAAGCTGAACGAAGTTTACAATTGGAAAAGTTATTATCTCTTAAGCAAGGAAGTATGACGGTCAAGGAATACGTCAACCAGTTCAACCAACTAGCAAGATTCGGATTGGATTTAGTCAACACTCAGCATAAAAAGGCTCTCCGCTTTGTTAAAGGATTGAATGAGCCACTGCACAGCCTAGCCATGACCCATGTACCCATGGGAGCAACTTACGAGAAATTGGTGGATATGGCACTACTGCACGAGGAAGACAAGGGCCCGAAAGAGACAAATAAGGAAGAACCACAGAATAAGAAAGCGGGGCCCAAAAAGGAAACACAAAAGAAGGATGAGAAGTCTGAAGATAAGAGGGGGAAAAGTGCTTTACTTGTGGGAGCTCGACTCATCTGAACAAGGATTGCAGAAAAAGGAAGGGCGCTTGCTTCAACTGTGGGGAGATGGGACACTTCACTAGGGACTGCCCGAAGGGACGAGGACAAGGAGGGCAGGCGAACACTCTTGAGGCTAGTGGCTAGGATAGAAATAGGAAAATTTCTATAGTAGGTTTAATTTCTTTATCTGATTATGGAGTTAAGACTTTTTCTGATTCTGGTATTTTGATTTTGTAATCGATACACTACACTTTAATACTAGTATTATTTCTGAATTCCGCTGTAGACTCAGACCCATAAGAGTTATGGATCATCTGTTTGAGATTGGGGTTTGAGGGATATCTGTGTTAGGCGTCAAGTATGACGCATACATTCTGAGTTTTCGTAGGGTATGATTTTATCATGCTTAGCTTCCTAAGAATCATTAGGGAACCTGATCTGTACCAGTAGTCTGTAAATATCTAAATACTTTTGATAGGATTTCCAGTTTTGACATTGTCTAAAGAAGGTAATCCTCTGGGTGTCAATTTGATGTTGGTTTCGGTCTTTGGGCCCGATACTTAGGACCCATGTCTAATGGGAACCAAATTTTCGTTCTATCTGTACTCGCTTCCATCATTCGACTGTATCCTATCGATCGAATCTTCGAACTTTAGGTAGAAACTAATGGGTGTAAACATGTGTTTGAGACATGTTATGTTTGATGGTTGCAAGTGGATGCAAGTGGTTGCTAGCGGTTGCCCGTGGATGCATATACACACACTAGGCACTAGATCGGCTCGAAAACACTCTCATACTGCATATGGATGGGTGAGCATTTTTCAATTCTTGTGGATGCAAAATGATTGATTCAGCACATGGATGTTGCATTTGAGTGAATGATTGTGCACTCATATAGAAATAATATATATCATTAGAATTCTATTGCATACATGTTGGACTCATGGCACTAACAAAATTCGCATTAAGGAGGTCAACTGAATCAGTAGACCGCCTGATCTTTGCATTAGATAAGGAACATATACACACACTTTTGCATATGTTCATACAACATTAGAAGTTTTCTAAGGACAATGGATGCTTGTGGATGATGGTTGAGTAGATGGGTGATTGGATAGTAGGACACATTCTTCTTAACTTGAAGATTTCGGGGACGAAATCCTCTAAGGAGGGGAGAATGTAACACCCCGTATTTTCTGTAAACATAAGAGTTAAAAATCAAGGTATAATTAATTTTTAGGAGAAGAAATAAGGGAAACGGGTTGCGCCATTGTGTTCGTCTCAGAAAAATACGCGAAATAGAGTTCGAATTTGCGTAAATCGGAGTCCGTATGAAGAAGATATGGACGAACGAAGTTAGGCAGAAAAACCGGAAACAGGCCAGAATACACTGGCGCACTTGTGAAGTGCGCCAGTACAAAAATACACTGGCGCACCTGCCGAGTGCGCCCATACAAATCCAGCACCGAATTCTGGAGTGTTCTGAGGTGACGTGTCTTCTTTTGAGTGGCTGGATGATGTGTATTCGAGCTGTGCGATTCTGATGACTTCTGGACTGATCTGAAGGCTCTAAATCACCCTATCCTCCTATAAATACATCCCTAACCTAAACCTAAGTCTCTTACACAATTCTCTAGCCTCCATTGCTCTCTTCTTCTAATTAAAAATAAAAATGGCGTCGCTACTCTGCTAGAATCAAAACTAGAAGTCAATCAACATCATCCTAAATTCAAATTTGAGATAAAAGCTTCTGCAACAATTCTGTAACAACTAAAGTTCTTTCTTTAATCCAATCAAGGCAAGTACAGTTATTTTCTGCTATAAACATTAATTATAATTCTGATATGCTTTTAAATCTGAATCTGAGACTGTATATCTGTCAGATCTGTTTTTCTGTGACTGTTCTGTATCCCTTTCTGCTTCCTTTCTGTTTCTATAGCCGGGCTACCACGAGCCTGTGCCTAATCTCATAAGAGATTAACGTGTGAACGCAAATTTTGGGATAAATAATGAATGATGCGAAATTTGACGAGACTGAATTGAACATATGACTTTAGATCTGAGGCATAAAATATATTGACATATGACTTGGGATTGGATGCATGAATTTGACTGTAAACATATAATTTATATATGTTGTATGCATAGTGTACGTTGTAATCTAGATCTGTAACTAACTAAAGAAATGAACATATGTTATTTAGATCTGTAATTAATTAGAAAAATAAGCATATGTTATAAACTAGTTTTAGACCTATGCATATTCTGTGATAAAAGAAGAAGAGGAACCACTGTAAGATTACATATGATTTGAGACTTTGGACAAAATGCATATAAAAGTCAAGATATGATTTTTAGAAGATATGATTTAAAGATTTAGATTGTTGGGTATAGTTTGCATAATGATTCATGACTTAAAAAGAAGAAGATATGGAAACTTAGGTGTAAAGATTTACATTAATTAGGATATCTATTATTGTAATTACACCTAAATAGGGATTTTTGGATATATGGCATGCATTGAAATTAATGGTTATATTTAGTATAATTTATATGTGAATCTGATGTAAAATGCTAGTTTAACAAAAATTGGAACATATGTTATATGGCAAATTATGTCCATATTCTGCGCTTATGCAAACATGGAGTATATGTTGTGAATCATGACAATTATGAAGGCATATGAATTTAGGCCAATTTATGATTAGGCAAGGCATGTAAATAGAACCTTTAGAAATATTAAATTTGCTAAATCTGCTAATTTGCCAAGTTGCCTAAACTGCTAGTTTTGTTATATTGCCTAGACCGCTAATTAGATTGAAATGCCTAATCTGTTAAATTTGTCGGTTGAAATGCCTAACCTGTTATTTGCCAAAATCTGCTAAGTTGCTAAATCTGTTAAATCCGTTAAGTCGTATAAAATCTGTTATCTGCTAAAATCTGTTATCTGCTGTGTTGATATAATCATCCTGTTATTGATATAATCTGAATTGGCATATATATTGGGCGTGCGCATAAACGGTAAATTATTAATTAATTGGCCGCAAAGATAAACGTGACTAACTCGAGGTTAGAATGAGTTTACGGCGTAATTCTGCCCGGAACTGCCCGGCACATCCAGTGGCCGCAAACAATAGGTTCTAATGTGAGAAGTTAGTCATAACCTGCTTAAGACACGAGGTTAGGTCTGGCTTGTGGCAGAAGTCTGCCCGGAACCGCCCGGCCCATCCAGCGGCCACAAGCTAGCGACCTAATGTGAGAGGTTTGGGCATTAATAATTAATTAATGCAAATCTAAGATAGGAATGACGTCTAAAACGTATTGGGGGAAAATAGGGTTAAACCAACTGGATTAATAGGTGTAGTAAACCCGTCCATGAATCTGTAGGCCCAATACAAAGTTAGACAAATCTGAAAAATCTGTACATCTGATCTGTTAGTCTGAAAACTTGTTAACTTAATCTGTGAACTAGTAAATCTGAATTCTGTATGTCTGAACTTGTAAACAAGTTAATCTGAGATCTGTTAGTCTGGGGACACAAGGTTAGGAGGGGAATTACTTGTGTCATCTGTTGTTTGGGACCCATATTAGTCAGTAACCCTTTCTGGTATCAAAACTTTGACCCAACAGTAGGTAGGGTCCGGGCACGCTTACTGAACTAATTATAAGTGGTTCATTCTGATAATGGCGAGGGGTGTTGATGGTGCGTTCCAACCGGGTCATGTGCGTGCATGGATCCCGGTCTGCCTCTGAGGATGTAAGACGCCGTGACATCTGTAAACAGGTCTGTGCCAATTGGTTGTCACTTTAGGGAGTGATACACCCTACTGTGGGGCCGACACATGATATTTATGTATTAGGGAGCCAATCGCTTGGGGTAGGGTTTTAGGGTACGCTTAGTTCTGTCTGTTTCTGTTGGTACCGTCTGTTTCTGTTGGGTGGTAACACCTGTCTGTTTCTGTGTGGTACCGTCTGTTCGGGTGGTAAAGGCCCATTACTAGTGTACACCTAATTCTACATTCTGTTTCCGTAGGGATAAATCTGTTTCTGCTTCTGTCTGTTTCTGATCGGGTAGTAAAGGCCCATTATTAGCATTCTGTTTCTGTTAAAGTATTCTGTACCCGTTCCTGCTTCAATTTAGACATTAGGGTGACACCTAATTCTGCTATACTAGTATTAGTGCAGAGAAGTGTAAAACAATAGTTTATATCATTCTGTTTTTCTGTTATATCTGCTACACCTGTTACAGTTATCTCACATCCAGTTTTACGTTCATATCATATTATTATTATCTGTTCATATGCTGAAAGTCACTGGACTTGCCAGACTTTTTGTCTGACCCTTGTTGTTTCGCCTCCTTTCTTCCGTTCCCCCCCCCCCAGGTTATCCAAGGAGGGAATACTTTAGCTTGATCCGGATTTCTCTTTGCTTGAAGTGCTTAAAGTATGGCTTGGCTCTGTATAGCTTCCGTTCCATGGGGATTATGATTTTAAACCATGCATTTTGAAGGCTTTTGTACAAGACTGATATTTTGTACTTGAATTCTGAAATTTGAAAGGATGTAACCATATTAATTTCTGTTTCCGCTGTAATAAAGTTAAAAATTTTCAAGTACTGTTTTATCTGTCTTATAATTTTCTGTTCTGTTTACTAAAATGCTCCACCAAAGTTAAGGCATTCCCTTTGTGAGTGACCTTAACGGAGGTGGGGTGTTTCAACGCATAAGCTCTGCCATTCCTTTTCCTCCTCAAATCAATTCAGAAAATTAAGATTATTAGTTTAGGAAAAATTCTAAATCCAGATCTAAAGGAAAAGAACGTATATTTGTATATGGATGTTCAGATCTCTTATCGAAGTGAGGTAATTTTCAAGATCTGGTCTATTCAATTTTCTTCCTCTTTCTTTCCTTTTTCTTTTAGTCAAATTATGAATCCATGGTTGTTAGGTACTGAATCCAATTAGGAGAAAAACCATGGAATGATAGATCTGCACCAGATCCAGGATTTGGATAGTATATGAGGTGAGTGGATATAAGTTATATCATTTTAGATAATGATAAGTTATCGTTTAACATTTCTCGTTATTGTACAATGTGAATTGGCTAGAATAATTAAAAGTATTGAAATGAAATTATGACATGTTTAAATATGATATGTTGAAATGTTTAAACATATGTTAAAAGGATTAAAGTGACGAATATGACATGATGAGATATTAATATGCTAAGATATTAATATGTTGGAAAATTTGTTTAAATATGCATAGCAATTACTGTTGTTTCAATTTCATGTTAACTTGTGACATTTATGTACCTGGACCATTAACGATAGAAATTGAGAAAAATTACATGATTTGGTAATCACATGTTATTGTTAAATTTGAACAATAATCAGATTAATTGATTACATAATGGAATAGAATTGATTATATGTTAGAAATAACATATGACATAAAATAAGCATAATATGATGACATGTAAAATATAAATTATAGTGGAAATTTGAAAAGACATGCCTAGATTATATAGAAGATTTACAGTAAATAAGAAACTGTAACCGCGCTTAGACACGAGGTTAGATTACACTTATGATAGAAGTCTGCCTGGAACCGCCCGACATATCCAGCATTCACAAGTGGTAAATCTAATGTGACGGGTCTAAGTGCATAAATATAACATGTAGTGGCGCTTAGACATGAGGTTAGGTTACACTTGTGATAGAAGTCTGACTGGAACCGCCCGACATATCCAGCATTCACCAGTGGTAAATCTAATGTGAGTGGTCTAAGTGCATAAATAAAACATGTAGTGGCGCTAAGACACGAGGTTAAGCCAACTTGTGGTAGAAGTCTGCCCGGAAGCGCCCGACAAATCCAACATCCACAAGTATAGGCTTAATGTGATAGGTCTAGTGCATGAATATATACATATATATAAATATAAGAAGGATTCGTAAACGACATTAATTGTAGTTAATGGAAATAAATGGAATTGAATGAAAGACACAATAGTAAAAAGGAAATGGAACGAATGGGAATGATAATAACCTATTATAAATAAATTACATTAATAAAAATGTTATATAATATGCAGGTTTGTCCTAGGGACAAGTGAAGATTATAACTACGGTTATAATAAACTAGTAAGGACATGAGATAACAGGTGAAATGAGATAAGTGGCACTTAATTGTAAATTAAATAATCAGTAAATGGGGAAAACTGAAACTAGTTGTTTGTAATAAGTAGAGAAAAGGGGGAAGTTTATGAAATGTAAGAAGTTGTACTTAATTATAAATTAAGTAAATCTATAAACTTGGATATCTAGAATCTACTGATAAGAATAACATGTTTAGGCTTGTCCTAGGGACAAGTGGAAATTATAACTTAGGCTATAATAAATGATAAAAGGAATAGAATAACTTATGTAAGGGGATAAGTTGTACTTAATTGTAAATTAAGTTATTTACAAGAACAAAAATCTGAAATCTATGGATGAGGACAACATAAGTTATATTTATGGGAAGAGAAACTTATTAGTGGACCTTAGTTAAGAGAACTAAGTTAATAAGTAAACAACAATAAGTTGTAGTGACGGTGTAAAATGAATTATGATTAAATGAGAAAGAATGAGGAAAACTTATGAAATGAAATAAGTTATATTTAATCATAAATAATGACTGACATGTTAAAAAAACATGTGAATTGAGATATACCTAATTACATATTAAGTAGAACATGTTATTGAAACGATGAAATCAAACAAGAATATAATGGGATTGTGGATTACAGATCTTGGATCACAATTTAGAGAATAACATGTTGTGGGCTTATTAATAAACTTAAATGGGTTAAGTTATATGGCTGAAATTAATAAGCAAAAGGAACTTCGTAACTTGAATAAGAAGTCAATGTGAATGGGGATAACCACGTTAAATGGAAACCAGTGAGGTAAAGCAAGCGCGTAAAAGAATGTTTAGACATAGGGTCTAATGACACATTAAAATGAGGCGCTTGGACCAGTCCGTACGTTTGAGGGTGAATAACCCAACAGGGTAAATCATCATGGTGTCATGAGACACAAGGGGAGCACACATTCATATAATTATTCTATCGGCTCCGAAGGACTGAAAGAGGAAGCACGTGGCTCCGTAAGGTTCTCCTAGTCTTCCTCTGTGCAGTGGCAGATGTTTAGGCTGTGCTCACATAGGTTGGGTCTGCGCGTAACTACTAGGTGGGTGGGCCTTAACCGCAAAAGTATCTTTGCAGTCAGCATGTTGTGACACGGTGACACTAAGGTGATTCGGCGGTTGCCTCAACGGGGAGGCAAAGGTCAGGACCAATAGAGATAGTAGATCATCGAGTACCCGTCATCGACAGCTAGTGGGAAGCGAAAAGCCTAGAGTTAAACCCATTGGATCATTCACCTTTCACTATCGGGGCACGGTGGTTGAGGAAGACGCCAACTGGATGTTTAGATTGTTTGTTAGGGGTAAGTCGGTTAGCTCTTGTAGTTTTTACTAGTTGAGGGAGGGGCCGAGGTGGGCCAAAGCCACCATGAAAACAGACCCGAGGAATATCTGTATTTTGAGGCTCTTAAAGGTGGGCCTGTACAGATATGGAAAAGCTCCCGACCAAGTTCCGTGTTTCTTGTATAGCCCTTCCACGGAATTCGGTGCACATTATGTGCGGTTGAGGCATCAAATACGATTACATGGGATAGTCTTGATACATGCATGTCGGCTCTAGGTGGTGTATCGTAGACTTGAGGGCATTACTCTGGTATGAAATTTGATTCTATTGACGGTGGCAGTCCGTACGCTTACGTAGCGTAGTAATGATAGATATATGCGGAACAAAACATTTTTATGTAGGTATCTGTACGTCACTCTAGCGTAGGATGAGGGACTGTGTTCATTTTTGTGGCATTACGGTGGAAACCCTGCGAGTGCGGTATCATGGAGTGTACCCTAATATTGAGGGGTAGCTACATATATACTATATTAGGTTAATCCACTGGGAAGTAAATGGGTATGACGTGTGTGTAAGCCTTGAGAACTGTTAACCTAAGTAACCTAATAAATAAGAAAATGTGATTGAATGATACATGTACGATTATCCAAAATGTTTAATTTAAATCCAATCACTAAAACTTGAGTTCTGACCCCCTCCTCATAACATACTCGTGGGTTAGATTTGTGGAAGAGACATGATAGCTTTGTTATTGGTTAGGCGGTATTATTAATATGGTAAGGCAATACTTCGATTATATTATATTTTATCCATTCCGCTGTGAGATATTTTCTGAGCTCTGATATATTTTATATCTCTGTCTTTTCTGCGGGATACCAGAGCAACCAACACGAGTTTCGATAGATTACAATTTTGAAAAAAAAAATGGTCTGTCGGAATTCAGGTTGTTACATCTGATATCAGAGCTTAGGTTTAGGATTCCTATATTGAAAGTGAGTGAACGTATTTGTATGTTTAAAATATAAATATAATATATATATATAGCTAGATCCATAGAGGAAACCACTAAATAGAAATAGTATAATATGGTAAGAATTGGGATCTTTTTTTGTACACTAAATGAATGAATATGGAAATCTGAGACCCTTAAGTAATTTGGGTGTTAAGTGTACAATGTACTTTGTATGGAAGGAAGGTGAATCCTATATGATTTGTATTTTGGGTTAGTGGGTTTGGTAGTAAAACCGTACAAATTGGAGAAGGTTAAAAATAGAAAAATGGATTAGGAATATATATAGTTGAGAGAATTGACTTTGTGCGAGTGTCTTGGAAAGCCTAGAAAAATTGGAAACCCACTTTGAGTCTAACGCCATTATTAACTTTTAAGAACTTGAAATTGTAAAAGTTTTGGCAAAATGGTTTATGGTGTTTTCAAGTTTTAATATTAAAAGTTATAATTTTACAATATGTAAAGTATACATATTGAGTTTTAAAGTAAATGGGGTATATTTTGCAAATAGTGTCTAAAGTAAAATTCACTCGATAAAAGGTACATATTATAGAGCGAGTATAGCTCACTAGTTTTCTTGTTATATTACCTGAAAGGATTTAAAAGCAAAACCTGGAAAAAGTTGCATTTTTTCAAAACTAGAATTTCCAATAAAGAAAGTTTTGAAGTCTTTATTCTTTTGACAATCATTTTTGGTAAATTGTTTTAACAAGAGAAAATTTTGTTGGGTGGACAAAATAAGTTATAGAAATTAAGAATAGAGTAGATGTTTGCACCTTGTAGTAAGAAATTGAACTGACCTTATAGGCAAGAACGAGTCGTAAACCCGATTGAGAAATAGTTGTCCGTATCTACTCCAGTTTTATGATTTGAAAAAAAATGATGATTTGCATTTTTTAAGATGACGTGTTTTTATGGTTTGGCAAAAGTAAGTTTTTCTGAGGAAAATAAAATTTTGACACTTCTGAATTTTTTAGGAGAAAAAAAAATTAAATGAAAAGGCCAAACTGTGTTTTAAAAGTATGGAGTAGGAAAGGACTGGTGCCTAGGGAAAATGAGAAATTTTTTGAGGCTATGAAGTAAATAATGAGAATTATCTTGGAAAAAAAATGGTAAATTTTCAAAGAATGCGTAAGCGTTGAAAAGCCTAGGCTGTTGCTTGAAATGACTATTGGTACATAGCTAGAATTACTAGTGACTACAAGATAGTAAAGGGAAAGTAAGTGATTAGATCCTGTTGCTAATTTTCATGTTAGGGGTAAAACTCGTTACTACATTTCTATTAGGATCGTTCCGTTATTTTGTTCCTGTTGGGTAGTTAGGGTAACACCTAAACCTGTCATGGATCCCATGGTTTGGACTTTTTTGTATGAGGGTGACATAGTCCTGAGATTCTTGGCCCTTAGTAGTAGCTATGTAGGGTGTCTGTTCTCCTGTTTTAATTGAAAGACTAGAAGGCTCATTTGAAAATTAAACTTAGATCGGATGATTAAATAAGCAAAGAAAAGAAAAGTGGTACAACTAAAAAAAGGGAAATAGCAAATTTAGTAAAGCAACAAACTTGACAAATTATGAGAAAAGATGAATAAAGTAAATATTTCCAAGATAAGATGAAAAAGAAAATCAATAACAAAGAAAATTTTTTCTTATGTGGGCTACGCTTGGATAGGAAAATAGGGAATATTCATATAATAGTAACATCAAATCTGAGTACGATCGGAAAAAGGTATATAAAAGAAATCGAATTTAGAAAATAAGATTTATTTATGAAATTTAAAAAAATAAAGTTGATTGGTAGGATTTTGGATGCTACAATTGGATGAACTGCACTCTTTCTCTGCAAAAATGTGGGAAATTTGGATGAAAATATATTTTGATTCTCAAAATATTGCCGTCATGTAGAACTGCCAGTATATTTAGGATGTGAGCGTCATATTTTTAAAGGATTTTTGAAAATTTGTATACACATAGGAGGTACCGCTTAGGTATACATGCATTATTATGTTGTATTTCACTTTGCACAAGTGCACAATGGTTGCAAAAATTGGATGCATACATGATGGATAGATATTATGCAAGTGGTTATTTGATTTAACCCTTATCAAATTTCGGGGACGAAATTTCCTAAGTGTGGGAGAATGTAACACCCCGCATTTTTAACTCAAGATAATAAAATAAGGATACCTTAATTAAATATTCAGAATTAAGTGAAATGGACTACGCCATTGCATTCGTCTCGGAATTCTGGTCAAAATAGACACCTGGTTTTGCAACACCCCATGTCTATTAATGTCACTCACAAAGGGAATGCATTAACTTTCATGGAGCATTATTAGTGTATAGAACAGAATATAACAAGACAGATACAAATATTGGTACTTGAAAATTTTAAAACAACTTTTATTGCAGAGGAGAAAAGGTTTGATTACAACAACTTCATAAAACAAGTGCACTTAATATCCATCTTGACAAATTGTTTTCAGAGTACATAAAATAAAAAATCATAACCCTAGACACAAGTAGCCATAAAAGAGATGAGTTGAACTTTACTTTCAACAAACCAAGAACATCCAAAAGAGAGAGAAAGAGATCCAAATGAAGCTCCGCTAGTACTATTCCCACCCTGAGATCCTGAGGGGGAGGGAAAGGAAGAAAAGAGGCGAAAACAAAGGGGGTCAGACATAAAGTCTGGCGAGTACCATAACTTTAACAATACAATTATTAAAGTAATTAGGATAAGGCATAAACTGGTAAAACAAGGAATGACTGTGAAGCAAGTGGGCAAGACAAAGCAAACAGAGGAATATTTTGGTGTTAATTGCGCTAATAATCACTATAGGATAATTACTATACTGCACCAATGCTAATTACACCACACCATCACTAGTCACCCTAAAAGTCGATCCCGCCCACTGAACAAAATAATAATAATGGTAGTTTCGTGTAACCCTAGCTGTCTTCATAGGTGCCGCCTGCCCCTATCTCTACTAGTTTAACCCACTACCCTCCCCATTCTAATTACAATGTTTATTCATAATATGGTAGTTATACTCCTAGCTGTCTTCATAGGTGCCATCTGCTCCTATCTCGCTAGTGGTTCCCACTACCTTCCCAATCCGAACGGCTCCCAAACTCGTAGATACCCGTGCTGGTCCCACAGTGGGGTGTATCACTCCCCAAAGTGGCAACCCGATACCACTAAAGATGCATGGCTTATATCTACACGATGCAACAACGTCTTACCTACCAGCCCAGGCCCACGCACGCACATGACCCCGTTGGACTTGCGTTGCCACCGCTAACCCGTTTTGACCTCTTACAATCAAACTCAGTAAGCGTGTCCCGTCCTCGACTTGGGTCGAGCTCATAAAGATACTTAATGAGTTACTAGTTTGAAAAGGGTCTCCACATAAGCTTTCCAGCTATGCTTGGTCCCCACTAGAATTTCCCACTTAACCCCTTCTTATTCATGTCTTCTTATTCATGTCTTCTTATATGTTTCAACTTGGTTAAGTGTATATAATTATATCCCACATGTCACCCATGTTATTCACTAAACAAATCAACATGTGTTATTGGTTAAGGTTGTCTTAACCCTATCCGCTTATTAGATCAATATATTATTGGTTAAGCTGGTCTTAACCCCATCCACTTATATCTTATTGGTTAAGTTGGTCTTAACCATATCCGCTTATCAAGTCAATATACATTATTGGTTAAGTCTGTCTTAACCCTATCAGATCAATACATATTATTGGTTAAGTTTGTCTGAACCCTATCCGCTTATTAGATCAACATATTATTGGTTAAGCTGGTCTTAACCCCATCCAGTTATCAGATTAATGTATATATATATATATATATATTATTGGTTAAGCTGGTCTTAACCCTACCCACTTACCATGTTTTTTATGATTAAGTACATCTTAGTTCACAGATACATTGGTTAAGAGAATAACTCTCTAATTATCAACCCCGAAGACCGAAATCAACATCAGATTGTTACTCAGAGAATCACTCACTCAACCAAACTTCTGTTTGTCATTCATATTCGTCTTTGCTCGGCATTAGTTAATTATTAATGGACCTCTGACATTAAGTCGATTGCTTGTGGCCGCTGGATATGCCGGGCGGTTCTGGACAGACTTCCACCACAAGCAAGACTTAACCTCGTGTCTAAGCATCTTTTAATTTATGCCTTTGACCTCTCACATTAGACTACTGTTTGTGGTTGCTGGATTCGTCGGGCGGGTCCGGGCAGTTTTACACCATAAACGAGTCTAACCTCGTGTTTTAGGCCTTTATTACTTATTTAATTTGTGCCTTTGACCTCTCACATTAGACTACCGTTTGTGGTTGCTGGATTTGCCGGGCGGGTCCGGGCAGTCTTACACCACAAACGAGTCTAACCTTGTGTCTTAGGCATTTATTATTACGCATTATTATTCAACCCCAATTTGAATTAATATCCCTATTTCAAATTGCCAGTAACTTCCAATTTTAATCCATGTCCATGATTGTCACTTATATTATGTCCATAATTACTATGCATATCAATTAGGCCAATTAATGACTCAAATTAATTATATGTCTTTATGCCATTTTACGCCAATTCACATTTATGCATATTTAATATTTTCCCATTATCCCCACGTTGTTCGTACGTTGAACGTGAAATATGTTAGACTCGCAAATAGTCTAACTCATAAAAAGGAAAAAGCATAACACACAAAATAGATCTAACTAGCATAACATGGATCAAAACTGGCATAATTATGATTCATATTAACATAAATTTGCATAATCAACACTTGCATAGGCAATTGTCATAAAACATAAATTTGTATAAACTATGTACTATCATGGATCTAAATGTATAGATCTAAACATGTAATTATGAACTTGCATATATGGATATGGTTTTCCAATGACTTGCATATGAATTTCATTCAAACTTACCTTCAAACTAGCATATGATTCACATACAAAACTAGCATAGGAAACATAAATTTGCATAAGTATGTTACTACCTTGGATCTAAATATAGATCTAATATCAAAATGTGAACTTGCATATGGATCTAAACACATAAATTAATGTCACACTTTTCGCTTATAAACTAGAATATGTATATACTTGATTCACATATGTTTTACAACCCAACTTGCATAATATTCACATATGTTTCAACATCCTAAACTTGCATACATATGTTTTAAAATCGCAAACTTGCATAAGATTCACATATGATTTAACACATAAATTTGCATAAGATTCACATAACATAAACTTGCATATGATTCACAAATTAACATATGTAAACTTGCATAAAATGAATCAAGTTTAACATGTATAATTGTACATATAAATAGATCTACCGATCATACAATAAAACTGTCATATGTTCACAAACAGATAATAACATCACATGTTTCAACAGACATGTTCTCATAATCCAATTACAATCCATCATAATTAATTTATTAATTATATTGTGAAAGAAATAGCACTCACAATCAAAAGAACAGTCTTGTTTTTTCTGGGATCTGTATTCTGAAACTGAATTGCTCGCCTTTGATGTAGACTAATTGTTATTCTAATTTGGATTTAGATTTGATTTTGATTCATGCTTCGATCTTGCTTGTAAGTTGAAGAAGGAATGGTGGCTAAACTAGAACGATCATGGACGACATGGTAGCTCCTTGGAATGAATTTGTGTGTTTTAGGGTTTGAGGATTATGGTTGCTTTTATAGAAGTTAAATCTTATGGGAGCCTTTAGATCATTTTAGGAGCAATCGGTGCCATCCAACTAAAGCAAGTGTCACTCAGCCAATCATAGCATGACACATAAGCCTAACACGTCAGAATTTGTCACAAAGCCAATCAGAGAAGGCCACATAAAAAAGACAATCCTTGACCAACAAAAAATTCGCCACGTGCGCCACATGATGCGTACACGTCATATATATATATATATATATATATATATATATATTCTTTTTATCTATCTTCCCAATTAACCATTTTCACACTAAACCACTTTTTGAACTGCGTTCACACTAAGCCACTTTTTAGCCATTACCCTAAAATAAAAATATGGCGCTGGCGGGGATCAAACTCTGTACCTCTTGTATGCAAGTCACATGTTCTAACCAAATGAGCTACTAAGTCTTTTGCTTGCAAAACTTAGAACAATGCTAAACATTATTCTTTTTCATGTTTTGCTGCAATATTTTATATAAAAATATCTTCTTCATATGGAGTCCGATTTATGCAAACTCGGCCTCTATCTCAAGCAGAATTCCGAGGTGAACGCAATGGTACAACCAGTTTCCCTTAATTCCAACATTTGAAATTAAGTATTCCTTAATTTGTTAATTTTAATATTTAAAATCACGGGGTGTTACGTTCTCCCCTCCTTAAAGGATTTCGCCCCAGAAATCTCCAGGTTAAGGAGAATGCATTTCCTAACATCCAATCATCCATCTACTCAACCATCAACCACAGGCATCCATTATCCTTACAAGAATTCTAATGTTGTATGAACATATGCAAAAAGTGCATGTATATGTTCCTTATCTAATGCAAAATCAGGCAGTCTACTGATTAGTTGACCTCCTTAACGCAAATCATGATAGTGCCATGCATCCATTATGTATGCGAAAGAATCCAATCGATACATATTATTCCTACATGTGTGCACAACCATTCATCAAAATCCAGCATCCATGTGATAACACAACCATTATACATCCATTAATTTAAATATGCACACATATTTATGCAACATGAAGGTGATTGAGCCGATCTAGTGCCTAATTTGTGTGTACATGCATCCACGAGCAACCACTTGCATCCATTTGCATCCACTAAACATAACATGTCTCAACCACATGTTTACAACCATAAGGTTCTTCCTAACTAAAGATCGAAGATGTCATCACAAAGATAATACTAAATGACAGGACAAGTATCAACAAAGCGGTAGAAAAAGGAGAAGTTAAAACTTTCCCTCAAAAATGAAAGGGTACAGCGTATGCATCTTGTCTTCCGTCTCCCAAGTCGCGTCTCTTTGATCATCTCCCCATTGAACTTTGACCAACTTGACCTCTTTGTTGCGTAGCTCTTATACCTCTAACCCAAGGATGCATGCAGGAGCTCGTCTAATCGTGGCATCTCCTCTACTTCCACTTTCTAAGCATGTTCGGCTCCACTACTTCCGCGGTATCTTGTAACACTTCTGCAAATATGATATGTGAAAACATGTCATGAACATCACTAAGCTAGTTTCCTCTTCTCATGTCCTTCCAAAATCAAGGATACATAACCTCAAAAGATCTTCAAGGATTTCGTTCACCCTTTTCGGTCCGTTCACCCGTCTGTGGGTGATAAGCGATACTCGTACTTGCCGTCTTTTGCATATCACCTTTACCTCTTGCATCGAAAACTGCTCCAAGCCCTGTCTCGCAAGCACCGGTATACACTGTGAATGACTTACTTCCATCTGGCAAAACTAAAACTGGAGCAGTCGTCAAAACCCTCTTCAAACGTTGGAAAGCATCGTCACAGTCAACATACCAAGCAAAAATCAAGTTCTTCTTTGTTAACCGAGTAAGTGGGGTTGATATCTTCGCGAAGTCCTTAATGAGCTTCCTATAATAACCAGCTAGCCCTAAAAAGCTTCTTACTTCTATTGCGTTCTTAGGAATCTTCCAATCCTGGGTTGCCACCACCTTTGCGGGATCCACAACTATCCCTTCCTTAGAGACCACATGTCCTAAGAACCTCACTTTTTTTCTCCAAAAATGGCACTTGGAGAACTTAGCTTTAAGTTGATGCACTCGTAGGGTCTCTAAGACTTCCCTAATATGTAGGGCATGCTCTTCTTCACTTTTATAGAAAATCAGGATATCATCCAAAAAGACTATCACAAACTTGTTTAGAAACTCCCTAAACACCATACTCATTAAGTCAACAAAGTATGCGGGTGCATTCGTCAAACCAAAAGGCATGACGAGCCACTCGAAGAAACCGTCAGGAGTTCTAAATGCAGTCTTATCTATGCTATCTTCAGCCACCCTTAGCTGATGAAACCCTGTAGCCAAATCCAGTTGCGAAAAAACGAAGCACCCACCAACTGATCGAATAAATCATCTATCCTCAGCAATGGGTGTCTGTTCTTCTTTGTTAGCTTATTCAGCTCTCTATAGTCCACGCACAATCTAAGTGAACCATCAGCTTTCGTAGCAAAAACGACTGGAGCGCCCCACTCTGAAATACTCCTTCTTATGAACCCCTTCTCAAGCAATTCTTTCACTTTCTTACTGAGTTCTCTTCTCTCTCTCGGAGCCATGTGGCGCTCTGGTAATGCAAATGGCTTTGCATTATCTACTAGGTATATCTGAAAGTCTATCTCGTGCCTTAAGGGTAAACCTCGAACTTCATTGAAGACGTCACTATATTCACGGACCACACGAACAGATTCCAAATCATCATTGGATGTGTCAAGGGATTCTAGGTTGCTAAGCATTACCGGACCTCTAGGGTCACAAGAAATATCGAGGGTCTTTCGCAACGAGTCAACAATCTAACTACCCTTCTTTCACAATCTAGTATGGCACCGTATCTAGCTAGCCAATCCATGCCTAGAATCAAGCCTTAGCCCATGAAGCCAAGAATGAAGGCGTTGCATTCAAACCCAACGCCCAAGATAGACACTCTCAAATCCCGACAAATCATAGAAAGATGAGCCGACCAAACAATAGGATTTGAGACTACTATAGGATCCATAACTAGACTAGTATTTAGGTGCAGTGTTTCAACTAACGAAGCAGATACAAATGAGTGTGAAGCACCAAAATTCAAACAAAGTTCGAACAGGATGATCAAAAAGAAAAACCAAATTTCCAACCAAGATATGTTTCTACCTCTATCAGGTATGCCGGTCGTGAGGGAACGCGTCTACCTCCAGAAGATCCTGTACCTTGTCCTTACCTTTGCCTTTTGCTTCTTTGGACGATCCTAATAAGATGTCCTGTAACGATAATAACTAGTCTTTATTTAAGTAGTCAGGTATTTCACAAGTGTGGCCCTTCCTTTTCTCTTGGCCCCTTGTTATCCTTATCGCCTTTGTTTAGATCTACTTTATCTTGTTTCCTTTCCATGTCTCTCCTGCACATTCTTTGTTCGTGGCCTCCTACCAAATGAGGCTTCGTTCTTCATTAACCAAGCAACTAATTGAACCTTACTCCCGTCGTCTATCTTAAAGGTACCAACAATTCCTCCACTTCCTTCTAATTTTGACAGACGTCCCAGTCCCATGAAGTGGTTTCCGCCTATCGTTCGGAAGTTCTTACATATCTTAGAAAAAGCGTCTATATGCGTGGATGAAGAAATTCAAAAAGGAAAGAGGAAGAGATTCAAAACGGAGAATCGAAGGAAAGAAATATGGCTCTTGGGGGTTATGTTTTTAAAACAAACAAACTTTTCTCTTAAAAATACTCTCCTTAAAACATATTTTTGAAAGTATTTCTTTACAAAATGCTTTTGAAAAACAGTTTTTCAAAATTAATATTTGTTCTGGTAACCTTCAGCTCTGATACTACGTGTAACACCCCACATCCATTAATGTCACTCACAAAAGGGAATGCATTATCTTCCATGGAGCGTTATTGGTGTATAGAACAGAATATAACAAGACAGATACAAATATTGGTACTTGAAAATTTTAAAACAACTTTTATTGCAGTAGAGAAAAGGTTTGATTACAACAACTTCATAAACCAAGTACACTTAATATCCATCTTGACAAATTATTTTCAGAGTACATAAAGTAAAAAACCATAACCCCAGACATAAGTAGCCATAAAAGAGATGAGCTGAACTTTACTTTCAGCAATCCAAGCACTTCCAAAAGAGAGAAAAAGATCCAAATCAAGCTCCACTATTACTAGTCCCACCCTAAGATCCTTGGGGGGGAAAGAAGAAAAGAGGCGAAAACGAAGGGGGTCAGACATGAAGTCTGGCGAGTACAATAACTTTAACAATAAAATTATCAAAGTAATTAGGATAAGGCATAAACTGGTAAAATAAGGAATGACTGTGAAGCAAGTGGGCAAGACAAAGCAAACAGAGGAATATTTTGGCGTTAATTGCGCTCCTAGTCACTATAGGATAATTACTATATTGCACCAATGTTAATTACACCACACCATTACTAGTCACCCTAAAAGTGGATCCCGCCCACTGAACAAAATAATAATAATGGTAGTTTCGTGTACCCCTAGCTGTCTTCATAGGTGTCGCTTGCCCCTACCTCCACTAGTTGTACCCACTACCCTCCCCATTCTAATTACAATGTTTATTCATAATATGGTAGTTATACTCCTAGCTGTCTTCATAGGTGTCGTCTGCTCTTATCTCCGCTAGTCGTTCCCACTACCTTCCCCATTCGATCGGCTCCATGACTCGTAGATATCCGTGTTGGTCCCACAGTGGGGTGTATCACTCCCTAAAGTTGCAACCCGATACCACTAAAGATGCACGGCTTATATCTACACGATGCAACAACGTCTTACCTACCAGCCTGGGCCCACGCATGCACATGACCCCATTGGACTTGCGTTGCCACCGCTAACCCGTTTTGACCTTTACAATCAAACTCAGTAAGCGTGTCCCGTCCTCTACTTGGGTCGAGCTCACAAAGATACTTAATGGGTTACTAATTTGAAAAGGGTCCCCACACAAGCTTTCCACCAATGCATGGTCCCACTAGAATTTCCCACTTAACCTCTTCTTATTCATGTCTTCTTACATGTTTCAACTTGGTTAAGTGTTTATAATTATATCCCACATGTCACCCATGTTATTCTCTAAACAAATCAACATGTGTTATTAGTTAAGCTTGTCTTAACCCTATCCGCTTATTAGATCAATATATTATTAGTTAAGCTGGTCTTAACCCCATCCACTTATATCTTATTGGTTAAGTTGATCTTAACCCTATCCGCTTATCAAGTCAATTTACATTATTGGTTAAGTTTGTCTTAACCCTATCAGATCAATACATATTATTGGTTAAGTTTGTCTTAACCCTATCCGCTTATTAGATCAATATATTGTTGGTTAAGGAGGTCTTAACCCCATCCACCTATCAGATTAATATATATATATATATTATTGGTCAAGCTGGTCTTAACCCTGCCCACTTACCATGTTTTTTATGATTAAGTACATCTTAATTCACAGATACATTGGTTATGATAATAACTCCCTAAGAACCAACCCCGAAGGCCGAAATCAACATCAGAATATTATTCAAAGAATGAATCACTCAACCAAACTTCTGTTTGTCATTCATATTCATCTTTGCTCAGCATTAATTAATTATTAATGCACAGACCTCTCACATTAAGTCGATTGCTTGTGGCCGCTGGATATGCCAGGCAGTTCCGGGCAGACTTCCACCACAAGCAAGACTTAACCTCGTGTCTAAGCATCTTTTAATTTATGCCTTTGACCTCTCACATTAGACTACCATTTGTGGTTGTTGGATTTGCCAGGTGGGTCCGGGCGGTCTTACATCACAAACGAGTCTAACCTCGTGTCTTAGGCCTTTATTACTTATTTAATTTATGCCTTTGACCTCTCACATTAGACTACCGTTTGTGGTTGCTGGATTTGTCGGGCGGGTCCGGGCAGTCTTACACCACAAACGAGTCTAACCTTGTGTCTTAGGCATTTATTATTACACATTATTATTCAACCCCAATTTGAATTAATATCCCTATTTCAAATTGCTAGTGTAATGACCCGCAGAGCCACAACATCAGAGTTGACTATATACATCATACGTCCAAACCAAATATCATGAAAATACGAAACATTTTTTTTAGAAGAAGAACATAAACAACAACACAGAATCTCACATCGCAGCGGAACAAAATATAATATATCATATCTTTGAAATACAAAATCTTAACTGTATAACATACACTTATCATAATACAACACTTACAACACAGCGGAACAACACTCTATATAACTAACGCTGAAGCCTCCTGCTCCAAGCTCCTTTAGATAGATCTGTAAAATCCTGAACTACTTGACTGCCCGTACAAAATTTAGGCACCCAAGAGTTTAGGTAGAACAAAACAAAATAAACTCCGGGTCAGTCATGGGACTGGTATGAGTAAACAGTTTTAAAACAGTTCAGAAACTAAATGATATCTCATAAGACCACGCCGTATAACACGGAGCGGGTTTTTCCCTTATGAGAATCCAAACACTTGATTTAACTTTCAAAATCCCTTTGAAAGGAAACAACAATTTAGTGGAACGTTTGCATCTCATGTTCCACATATATAATATACAATCAAAACCGCAAGCGCTTATTGGGTAATGGATTTCCAACTATGAAAAGGTTTGGAACCACCTTCCGCTGGTATATCTCTAGAGGAGAATACACCGAGTTCAACAAGAACATCTTGCAACTCAGCCACACATGACCGACCACTCATTTCGCTTGAGTGTATCGAATGTATATCACTAATGGTTGGGATCAGCAACGATTTCCCGAATGGGACAGCAACGACAATAGATTTTTAGAAGTAAATGAAACTCTAAATCAGGTGATTATACACCCTAATAGGTGCGACCTACATAGCCGTGCTACCTGCCCGATTTCTGTTATTTACCGGTTGATGAGGCTAGAAGCTATGCTTTATCATCACATCAGATTCACTTTGAATGCCACATTGTCAGATCCATCGAAAATCACTTATTGACGTCTACAACAGTACATTACGTGTTAGCTAAAAGAAGTTTCCTTCTCCACTTCCACTCTTGGTACGGTAGAAGAAATCAATGTATGTGACCTTGGATATGCGAAACCCCGAGTAAGTCTGTCCCGATTGTGGCATCTAGAAAGGTAAACGGGGTGATTAACAAGGTAAGGGATGCTGCAACCAGTGTTCTGAAATTACCCAGCCAACGTTTATTTATCTGGGCGAGGATCGGAATGGATCGAAAGGAATGCCAGGATGTTCATTTAACAGTTTATTAAATGTTAAATGTAAGGAAGATATTTATCTTTGTATAATGAATCTGAAATAAAGGTAAGTGAAAACTGAAGTTTTCCATTTAGTTAAATTTAATTGGAATTTGATGGAAACCATCTCGGTTAACAGTTGAGATAAGTCTCTATAGATGAAGACTTAGACTATTTGAGGAATTTGAAAGGCGCTAGCCAATATTCCGCTTATAGTGTTGATTGAATACAGAAATTAATACCAATTGTAAGCAGATATGATTTCCATGAAGATTCCATTTTAAATGGAAATTTGATCTTGGGTTGGTTATGAACGATGTCTTAAATAACGTTGTTCTTTAACCTAGTTAAAGGAATGATTATTTTCCAAGTTAAGAAGAAATGAAATCCTTATTTAATTTAAATAAGGATTATTGAAAGAAATAGACTTGTTTTAACGAAAAGAATAGACGAGTAATCAATAAGGATTATTCAAGGGATTTAACTATTGAATTGGAAGTTAAGCAGTCGTTCAATATGGTTTTGTGATATTAAAACTCAATATAGTTTTAATAAGAAATTTGAGTAAATATATATTCCAAGATGGAATGAGATTCATGAGATCCTATAAACCATTTGGTTTATAAGATGAGCTAATTATTTGGAAAGACCAGGTTTAAACCCACTATGAATAATCATACGACGTGAAAAAATGAAGTTCTCAATGATGATGGTGGAAGAACCGAATTTCTTCACAACAGATGGATTGCCTGTTGATGTCCTTATATGGATGATCCCCATATAGAGGGTTTTTAAGTAGCAGCATATCTGACTGTATTTGAAGCGATTCAGAATGCAAGGACTTGCACTCCTAGGTGGGGACGAGGAATCAAGTGCCTTCGGTTTCGTTCCTATACCCGGAACGAAATTGTTGATGGAAGTCATGCCTGACATAGAATGACTATGGACATGCTAAGTGTTGAGCTGTGATTAAGTAGAGCCTTGTGGTGATGATCAAACCATGGCTTAAATGTGTAGCTTTGTGTAACATGACTTTGCGGACCTCACATCCCAGAATGAGCCGAAACAGGATAATAGTCGGTAGGATTTGAGACTAATGTTCCATCAAGCGAAAGGGTGGTACTATGGTATGGAGCCCTGGTATTTACTTATATGGTTGTTGGATATGAGGCGCCTCGGATAAACGGTCTGCATTCCTGATCATGGGACGTTATGTTAAAGAAAGGCTCTGGTTGAAAGATATTGAGGTACCAATCCACGTATAAGAAGTGGACCGACTCTGTACTCACTGAAGAGACATTGGACATTCCTAGTACCTTGCTAGGGGTGCCCGAATCGGATAATTCAGGAACTAATCCTTAGCCTGACTCGTTGATGGAATCCAATTTCCAATATGAAGCCCCTTTAGGATTTTCATTTGTACTTATGTAGCCAGCATAGTGGGATGGAGCACTATGCGAGCTAAGGTTTATAAATTTATTTTTGAAAGTGTTTACTACACCCTAGACATTATTATAATATAAAATGTTTTGTTTTTAAACTATATTAAGCAGGTTTTGCGATTATAAGGAAAAACCCAATCTTTTGGTTTTCGCTTGCATTGTGTGATGGGACCTGGGGCTTACAATCGTTCATTTTTCTAAAAGTCATGTTTTCGAACTTGGTTTATGGTTGCTATGGATGAATGGTTGCTGTGTTTGGTTATGGTCACTATGGTTAGGTTTGATTACATTATTTATAACTAATATAACCCAAGCCTGACCCGAGTGTTTATCGCTCGGGTTGGATCCGAGTGAGTGTTTTTGGGATGGAAGCTTGAAGACTTGGAGTTCCGTAGAGAATCGGTATATTAGGTCAAGTCGACAAAGGTATGCAAAATCACACTTTTATTTTAAAGTGTTTTTGTTTCAAAAATATGACCGCTGCAATGATATTTTCATATTATATTTTATCTGTTCTGCTGTGAATTTTGTACTTCGTACAATAAGACTTGAGTATTGTAGATTTAATAGGTTTAAGTCTCTATTTTTAAAATAGATAGCTTTAACATATTATATACAAATCATAAAGCCTAAAGTTTTCGTACGTGTGTGTGTATATATATATACATAAATCATATGAAAAGTGAAGCAGTACAAAAAAAGAGATTTTACATATTGCACCTTGTCTTTTTTTATTATTGGAATAATTTTTAAAGCTTGGTTACAGGTTTTTATGTATGTGTTGTTGTCTTCCCATTGTTGATTGAATGTGAATATACATGTTTATACCATACTATTGAAGTTAGGGAAATAAACTTGTAAATCTTATTTTGATGTTAGAATTGACATTTCAATGGTTAGGACGTTTCTTATATGCGCTTGATTTACATTTTATTTATTAATATTTGTAACGTAATTAACGTATTACAGATGTGTATTAATTCATAATAAGAGCATATTAAATGCTTTAAATTGGAAACTAGAATTATAAATGTCCCCTTAGGAAATTTGCACATATATAGGAAATTTGTATCTGTGTGAGTATTAACTAAGGCTGTAATTGGGTCGTGTCGAGTCAGGTTTGGGTCGGGCCAAGTCAGATTCGGGTTGATTTATTAATGGATCGGGTCAACCTGTTTATTAAACGGGTCTTTTTTCCCAACCCTAACTTGACCATTTATAATGTATCCCATTTAACTAAACGGGTCGTGTCAGGTCGGGTTTACCCATTTGACCCATTGGAAAATATGGCCACTAATATAAACAACAATAGAACCAAATCACCAACAGGTAGCACAAGTATAAAATCACCACAGGTTGCAAGTTACCAATCACCAACATGCAACACATATATAAAGCATGAAATCACCATATCCAAAAAATCATTCTCCATACATAAGAATATATGAGCATAATGCATACATAAAAGATTGACAATATGGAAAAGATATAGTTGTTATAAGTAAAATATAAATAGCAACATACAAGAACAAATTATAAAATATAACAGCTTAGACAAGAATATATGAGCATACTGATTATTGCATACATAAAAGACTAACACTAACAACGTACATAAAAGACTAATAGTATGGAAGATACATAGCGTATAATCGGGTTTGACGGGTCAAAATCGGGTTAGCAGGTCAAACTTAAACCCACCTGTTTAAAAATGAGTCAAATTTGGATTGACCCGAAAATGACCCGCTAACTAAACAGGTCGGGTTAACCTGCTAATTTCCGTGAGAGTTTTGGGTCGGGTTTCAGGTCGTGTAGGAAATTGAGAGCCCTAGTATTAATGGATTTTATTAGAAAGAAAGACATGTAGACACAAGGTTAATCCCAACTTGTATTAGAAGCCTGTCCTGAATCGATCGACATATCCAGAGTCTAAAAGTTAGTCGAGTTAATGTAAGAGGTCTATGTGCCATGGGCCATGGTAATTATTACACAAAAACATGAGATCAAGAAAAATTTGTAGTAGAAGTTTGCCCGCATTACTACAAAAGTAGGCAATTCGACACTATTTTTCTGTGGCCGTAGATCAAAAAAGCGTTGTCATAGGCCATTTTTTCAAATAGGCAACCCCAAAGGGGAGTGGCATCCGCGGCCATTGCATTAGCCATCTAATGCAACGCTTTTGCCCATCTACAGCAATAGAAAGAAAGTGTTGCATTATAACCCTATTGCAACAGTATCCAGGTCATGATAGTGGGGTCCACATGTGTTTTCCACGTCAGCTGCCGACGTGTCACACGCCATGTCATCTCTCCACGTCAGCTGCACATATGTCACATTCCATGTCAGCTATCCACGTGGCGCCACGTAAGCGTTGGCCCCACATGTCGTACCATTGTGGAATTAATAATAGTACACTTAATGCAACACCATGGCACAGTCTAATGCAACATCACAGCATAGTCTAATGCAACACCAAAGTGCCATCTAATGCGACACCACAATACTGTACTGGAACACCAGAAAACATCAGCTGCAATGGTAAAAAATCAAATGCAATACCAAAAAAAATCAAATGCAATACCAAAAAAAATCAAATGCAGCTGTAATACAACCCTGTAATTACAAATTCTGCACTACATATATTCAATCCAAAACATTGTACCACATTTATACATATATACCAAAACCATAGTCAGACCATCCAATTATATATACCAACTCAAAAGTGTCATCACCAACACATATCACAAAAGCCACCATCCAAACATACCATAAGTGCCATCACGAATACATACCACAAGTGCCATAATTTAAAAGAACAGAATATATCACAAGTGCAAACACATACCATCCAAATACTTCAGTCAGTTGCTGGGGTTACAGGGGCAACAATGTCACCTTTATCACTTGTTGTGGTGACACAAAAGTCTTTGACGTCTAAATTAAGATCTGGATTGGCTTCACCTAGCTTTTTTAACACCCATGACACGTTCACTTTCAGTTTTTTTACCTTTTCTTCCAAATCCACCTCAAGCTCTTGCCTTATTTTTGGGGTCAGCTCTTGCACATAACTGTCCGAAGAACCAGGAGTTGTTGGAGACTTTTCGGCCATTTTACTTGCCTTCCTACTAGCCAGTTCCGTGTGTGGCTCTTCCCACCAGAAACAAGTGCATCTGCCTCAGCAGTGTTTCCTGCATCCACCATTGCTTGAACTTTCGCTTACAAAATGAAAACCAGATAAGCATATATATATATATATATATATATATATAGGCAGCTGACAGGAATGAATTTATTAACGGAATTGGGTTTCTTTCAAACTAACTATGTGTTCGATTTAATAAGTAGCTCCAACAACCGCACAATGTGCCAATTATACTGACACAAGTACTGCTATTTCAGTATATAATTATATATGTACTCACGTATTTGGCATTTAGTTCATCCATGTTAGTCTTATAACTTCTACCCGGTTCACATTTATATATTTCCAAATAAAACAAGGCAGCGGATGGGGAGGCTTTTTTGGGTCCTTCTTTCTCTGTCAAGTATTAGGATTACCAAAAATTAAACACAATCTATGACATTCAATGTTAAGAATTTACAGATCTAGCTGCCAAGTATGAACATTGTGACAATGATGTATAAAATATAATTCAATGATATAACAAATTAGAATTATCATGTGGCTAATTCAACTCAATAAAAAATATATAACTTAAGTTCAAAAAAACACATACTATCTTTTCTTTGGCTACTGGATGAGTTTTGGAACCCATGGTATGTGTCTCATTTAATGAATTACGATGTGCGGAATTAGTATCAGCTAGGGCCTGGAAGTCCAAAAAAAAAAATAGCACTAAACAAGGATAATGCGAACTACTAAAGAAAAGATTAGCACTAAACAAGCTAATGTGAACTACTAAACATTATACAAATGTGAATATCATTAAAGTCGTACCTGAACTGCTTCATCCCCCCAGTATTCCAAGAGCATTTTAAAATCCTCCAATGGAATTGTACTGGGCCTATTTGCAAGCCTTTCCTTGTCAGTTGAATATTTTTTATAATACCTTGCTTTGATGCGAGAATTGTACTGCCTCCAAGAGTCATTAAGCGTGTTCAGGACCCACTTATGTCCTTCTTTAGGAATGACATACCTAGCCTACAATATATCAATCACAAAATTTGGGAAACAAACTAATTAATTAAAACCAAACATTTAGGAAGTCAGTTGAACTATATATGGTTAAGGAAATTAAATTGTACCAGAGCATATTCCAACATTTGGCACTTTAATTGATCAGGAACAACATGCCAATTGATGTAAGAGACACATTATCCTTTGCTAGTGTCCCAAAAAAATTGCTTAACTCTGTAATATTATCAGATACTGGCTGACCAACCTCATTCAACTCAATGACTACTTTATCATCAGGGGTTCTAGCATGCACCTTGGTCATTTTTGACTTCCCTCTAGGGTTTTTTGAACCTTGTACTTTATCTACCAGGTTCAAAAAAATGAATAGAAAATAGACACACTCAACAGTGCAATGCAGTGCACAGATAAAGAAGCATTATATTGTAACTGTACCTACTTCATCTTCCTGTGCAATCCATTCCCGCTCTAATCGATCAGTAAGATTTTCCATTGTTGGAGGCGCTTCAACATTCTGTTTTTGACATTTCTGCATCGCTAAATAAGCAGCAACTGAATCAGTAGCTTCACATGAATTGATTGATTGTTTGAACAATTTGCTACATCTAGATTTTAAAACGGATGGACGAGACGTTGTAGGTTTTAAAGCTCCTGAAAAAGACGGTGTAGGTTTCGTCAATTTCTTTAGTATTTCTGCAAATTTCTCCCGGTTACTGAGTTTCTTTGGAGTGGGAGTGTGTGTCATGATCAAATCTTTGTTAGAGCCAGCTTTCTTTGGAGAGGGGGTGCAGGCCATCGCTTCCTTCTCAATTTCAATGGGTGCATTGGCTCGCGAACGAGTTCTCGGTCCAGGTAAAGGATCCTTTGACTTAACAATTTTGATTCTCTACAATTAAGTCGAAGTTCAAAATTTTTTTACGTTCCTAAAGACAAAGATAATAAGTAATAAACAAATAACTTCTTTATACCTACAAGTCTAATAAAACATCAGTGACGTCTTCACCAGCATTTTCTGGGATATATTCATCACATCTAGCAACATCTTTACCTTTATCTTTCTCATTTCGAGCGGCAGCCTCTTGCATACAACTAACCAATGAAGGCACCCCAAGTGATCTGCTAACTACATCGTTTTCTTGCATTCGCGCGATTCGCTCTTGTTCATACTTCACCAAAACTGGTGGTTGTGAGAACTGCAAGCAGATTAGCATTGTTACTCACCTTCGATGATAAATTTAAGTTAATTAACCAAATAGAATAGACATATAAACAGTTCTTGCTATTTTGACAGAATGCATGCACAAGAATTTTAATAAATAGTAGTTTGAAATACAAGATTTCATCCGGATTAATAAAACTAAAATGAAAACTGAAAAATACCTGAACATCAGCTTCATTCTCTCGGGTATCATCATCATTTTCTGTTTCATTTTATACATTTAATTTCCATCTGGTTCCTTATTTTGTGTTGCTACTAAAGTCTATGTGCAGTAGTATACTTGCGCATTTCAGACGGCTTCTTAACAGAACCTGGAACAATAAAAATAATAACGATGGCCTCCTTCATAGTTTTTTACACACACAGATATATATATAAGAATGGATCTATATTACATATACATATATACCTTGAATTATGTTTTTCCTTGGTCATATGATTACATGGGGATGCAGTTGAATCAATGGCTCACTGTCTTTGTCAATCCTATTGTCGATGTAAAAAACCACTTCTCCTTGCTTTTGCAGCCCATGTACTCGGTTACGTCCTTGTCATTCAATATTAGCTGCCAGCCACCCCTCGTTCCTTTGTTGATGATACAAACTCCTTCTATTTCAGTGTAATGGAGAGCGTCTTTAATAAAATCCATAAGCACACTGTAAGAAAAGCGGTCTACATCATATTTTGTTACTATGAAAGATTCCCCACCGACGTAACATGTCCTTCGAAACTGTCTGCCATGTTGCAATTGGATATTAATAAGTTCATCCATCCTATACAAAATGAATACATTAGAACAAGGTACATGCATGTTAAAATGGACAAAAACCAACAACTATAACATTTTGGTCTATAACCAATTTAGATGACAGTAACGAAAGACATTAAATCATAAAACATGTGAACAACATAGATTGCATTATGAGAAAAGAGTGCCAAATACATTCATCAAAGATAATAATTTCTAGCTAAAACAAAAAGTGCCAAATACATCATAAATTACACCAAATTAAAGCAATAAGAAAGAGAAATTTTTTGTCCTAACGAGACAGAACAAGATCAGGAACTTCTGCTTCTAGTTCTATTTCAAGTTGTATTACGGGGACATCATCCCTAATCCAACGCCCATCAATAACTTCTGGTTCTAGTTCACCACCTTTGCCCATATCATGTGAATGCGTATTGCTCATGTCTTCTTCCATTGCATTCTGATTTTCAGTATCACAACAATCTCTAAGTAATTTTTTAATAACGTAATGATTGTTCTTTTCAACTGCATCTCCCACATAAAATACTTGCTGCACTTGTGAAGATAGGACATACGGATCAGTTTTATGGCTCTTGCTAAAATTTACTCGAGTAAGACCATATGAATCATTTTCCTCTTGGTACCAGCAACACTTAAAAAGGACCATTGTGAAAGCTCCCCAATAATCAAGCTCAAAAATTTCTTCGATTGATCCGTAGTAATTGACATCACCCATTATTGGGTTTTGGTCTTTCGAACTTGCAAAGCTGGTGGTTTTGGCAGTAAAAAATACACCACTATTTTGTATGGTACATCGAGAATCTCTAAATTTTGTGTGGAATCAATATCCATTTACTGTATAACCGGTAAACTTCCTAGTTACTCAATTAGGACCTAATGCAAATACATCTAAATCTATTGAAATATTGTCCTTTTTCAGAACCTCTTCTTTAAGCCAGTTCCAAAACTCTTCGAAATGTTCTCGTTCCCTCTTGTATCTTCTTGGATTTGCAAGACCATCCACAATAGCTCGATGAATCCAAAATAATAATTAAGGTGAAAAAACTACGAAATGCAGATGTTAATTTATAGTTAAGGAAAACGATATAGGAACCTAAAAACTTACTCGATCAAACTCTCAATTTCTTTATTATCGGGATTGAACAGAATATAGCGATGTGTTGCCTTCCAATCTGCATCTTTCAAATTGAACATTTTCCCATATTTATTCTTCTTTGTTCCAATATGATATTCCAATTCTGTTGGACATCTTCCAAAATCAATCGACGTGTTTTCTTTTCCTCCATCAATGCTTAAAAATCTTGAACAGAAGGTCACACACTCTTCTGTCAAGTAACCTTCTACAATCGAACCTTCCGGCCTGTTTCTATTTCGCACACAAGATTTCAACTTTCCATGATATCGCTCAATTGGATACATGCGTTTAAGATGTTCATGCCCGCCGTATTCGATTTCTCTGCATAAATGAACAGGCAAGTGTACCATTATATCGAAAAAAGCCTATGGAAAAATCATTTTAAAATGACAAAGTATCTCGACAAATTCTTTTTGCAGCCTCTTGATATCATCCACTTCGATAACATTGCTACATAGTCCTCTAAGGAATGCACTAAATCTAATAATTGATAACACAACCTTGGGTTTTGACGCTTTCTTCATGACAAATTGTAACAAATAGTGGAGTATGAAATGAGCATCATGGCTCTTGTATCCCACAACCGTTCTCTCTTTTATGTGCACGTATCGACTAACATTCGAGGCACAACCATAGGGCAGTTTGGCGTTCTTCGATACAGAGAAAAAGATTTCTTTTTCCTTATCTGTCATATCAAATATTGCAGCTCTAATGTCAACATGCTTTCCGTCACCACATACAACGGGATGAAGGGCCTTCCTTATGCCCAATTCCTGTAAATCCAAACGAGCATTTAGGTGATCCTTCGACATGAGACCTATATTAAGTAAAGTACCTAATATTTTATCAATATGTTCTTCTCTATATGCATAGAATCCAGGTTATGTTGAAGGGAATTATGACACCAATATGGTAAGTCAAACAGTATTGACCTTTTTTTAAAAGGGTCGTCACTTTTACTAGGTTTCTTCATCTTATCCCCAAACTGATTTTTGAACCCCCGCAATAACTCTTCAATATCAGTTCCAGATAATATTTCTGGTATGCTCCCCATTTCAGTTTCGCCATTAAATCTCCTCTTATCCAGCCTCCACTTATGTGTCGGATCAAGAAACTTTCTACGGTTCATATAACACATTTTTTTAATATGCTTCAAATAATGTGAAGAAGTTTCATAATGGCATACTGAACATGTTAGTTTCCCCTTCATTCTCCTACCTGACAACATGGCGTATCCCGGAAAATCACTAATGGTCCATAAGACGCTTGCACATAAATTAAAATTCCCATCAGTCAAGGAATCATATGTTTCGACGCCAACAATCCATAACACTTTTAGTTCCGCAATTAAAGGCTGCATATATACGTCAATACTGTTCTTTGGAGAATCTAGACCAGATATTAATGTTGAAAGAATCAAATTCTCTTATTTCATACATAACCAAGGCAGAAGATTGTAGTTTACCAACACAATTGGCCATGCACTATAACTTGAATTCATTGAACGATATTGATTAAATCCATCAGATGTTAGACCCAATATAGCATTATGATTTTCTGATGAAAAATCAGGATAGCGAGCATCCATCATCTTCCATGCCACACCATCAGCCGAATGTCTTAGTTTTCCATCTTCTTTTCGTTCCACTTGGTGCCATCTCATAAGTTTGGAAAATTCTTTACACATAAACATCCTTTGTAACCTTGGTCTTAGAGGAAAGTACCTCATAACATTTTTCGGCACTTTGGGAATCGACTTTGGGGGATCATTATTATCAATGATGTCTTCTTTTTCTTTTACAGCATACCTTGAAAAACCACAAATGTCACAAGCCTCTTTATCTTTATTCTCTGCCCAATATAACATGCAATGGTTTAGAAAGGCATGTATTTTATGGTAATCATGACCTAAATCCTTAATGATATTCTTTGCAGCGTAGGAAGACAAAGGCAGCTGGGCATCAGGAAAGGCTTCTTTTATAAGCTTTAGTAATTCCCCAAACGCAGACTCATTAATTCCATAAGCACACTTTAAATGATAAAGCCTGATCAAGAAACTTAGTTGAGAAAATTTAGTGCAGCCAGGATGTAACGGTTTTTTTCCTTTTTTAACATGCCGATAAAATTTCTCGGCCTTTGGATTTGGTTCTACTACAAAGTCCCTGGGATTTTGACCAAATTTGTAACCCGCACATTTGAACATCACATCGAAATTATCCTCAAAATCCATCTCCATTGCACAATCCATATGGTCATCAACACCTATTAATTTTTTCTGTGAAACTTCACAAATCCACCCGGTATGTAATGGAGAAGGGCCATTAAAAATAAAATGATCGTATATGACATTTTCACAATACCAATTACGTTCTGTACATTTTTTGCAGGGCCACTTCATCTCATTACCTACTTTATAAATGGGAAATGCATTTCTTAGAAAATCTGTTACCCCTTTTACATATTCTGCACTCGATCTCGGAAGTCCTATCCATATGTAATACTCACTATCCATTGCCACGATCTAACCACGACCTAGTAAGACCAAATTTGATACCACTAATAGTTTCAAGACACGAACAAGGGCTACCCTGCAAGGTTTGACTAAATTAGAAATAAAAACAAAACAAGTTAATAATTTAAAAATGTCCCTAATCAATGTGAAGATACAAAGACGATTGTTTTGATATGTATTATCACTAACTTTTGGAACTGAGTTATCAGGAGAATACATAAAACAAGCAACTAAGGATACTGAACACAAATTCATAACATTAAATGACTGCACCAAAACACAACAGTATTGATACAAAGACTATACAGGTCATACAAAGACGATACAGTTGTACCTAATACAACGAATGATGCAATAATTTATTTTTTCCTTCTAATGTTTAGCCCTTGAAGTTGGTCGTTAAGTCTGCTAACGTTAGTTCGAAAACCAATAAATCAATTTTACAACGTAGTAAGTTGATGTTGTAATTCATTTGCGTACTCAGCGGCTCGACTTGGAAACTGTTGGTCAATCCACTGCCAAAAGGTACACCCTGCGGGATAAACACGACATCTAAAATAACGATGACCAATGTTGAATCTAATCAAAATAACATCTTCTATAGTGACATACCCACAATTATACATTATGATTAGTGAGTCAGCTTGTTGGTTGTTAACCACTTGGTTGTTTGATGCCGACGACGCAAGGCAGCATGACTATGCCGTCGCATCGCCCTTTCTTCACATCGTTCTTCTTCTCTCCATAGTCTTCGGAGTTCTTATTGCTCTAGTTCATGCTCAAGCAAATCATTGAAGTGCCTTTCTTGCATCTCTATATAAAAATCAATAAGAGTTTTTGGTGATGATAGGTTTTGCAGTCATAGATCACCCATGCCCAGGGTATCTTCGTAGTCATACGATGTAGGAAGAGAAATAGGCATGATTTAACTACAAACAAAAATAGACATTTAGACATTTAAATTGGATTTCTTTTGTCCTCTAAATTTTGTTTCCACCTGTAGAAATAAGCATTATTTAGTGAAACATCAATGGTTTGGCAAACATAAAAATACAGAACTTGCACAATTTCAACACATGCAAACATATAAATACAACACTTCAAGTATGAAAAACCCTAATTTATGGCAATCAGTATACCCCAACCACCCAGAGACTTTGAATGTTAGACCAAAATAGGTTAGAGATGAAATCATATAAATAAAACCGAAATGATGAAGCCCTAACTACTTGTAATTGTCCTAAATGATCTGAATCGGAGGTGTATAGTTTGTAAAATAGGAGCAATCGGAGGTTTATAGTTTGTACCTGTAACGACCCGCATTCTACCTATCGGAGGGTCGTAAAATATTTATTTCATCCACATACGAAGTCGTATGGCCGGGTCACTTTGGGGAACGACTATTGGGATCATTTCCCATGTTCACGATTTTTGTTGATTTTTAAATGGTCATTTTGCCCCTAGCGAATCTTATTTTGCCCATAACTTTTGATTGGTGAGGAGTTTTGACCTGAAACTACTTCCATTAGATTCAGATGATGGTTTATCTTTTCGTAGAGTGGTTAGAATGATCAAACGGACTTACCGTTTGGGAGATATAGCTGAAATAAGGTTTAGAAGGTGAAAAACAGCTTAAATGGGCTCAATAGGGTAATCAGCAACTAGGCCCATTGGGGATTACGGGGTTAGGGCCATATAAGGGCTGATTAGGGTTAGAGAAACTTTTTCTTTGTCATTTTCCAGCCGCCACTTACCTCTCTTAAACCCAAACAATGGCCTTCAATACCCAAATCACCTCCTAATCACCGTTTAATCAAATCGATTTCTCCCACATTTTTATTTGTATGAGTATTTAAAATTTCCAATGAAATTTTGAAAGATTGACTTGACCCACTCTTTCTTATTCTACACAAAGGAACATTTTCTATTTCACTAATTCATGTGGAGATACTGAATTTTTGGATTTGAAAAATACTTCAAATCAACATCAAATCAGAGTTGGAGCTGCTGTGTTGCATAGGAAAACGCTCCAAAACAGTAGAGTCAGATCTAAAGTTTTATTTGTGGCCAAGGTGAGTGATTTGTATTGTTTTTCACTAAGTACGGCTAATTAGGGTGTTTAGTGTTAATTAGCGAAATTATGCATGTTAAAATTCTAGGAAAATATGTCAAAATTCTTAAATATTATTTTAGGGCTCTGATAGACATTTGGGTTAATTTGGATATGTTTTGCTAATTGTATGCTTAAATCGTGATTAAGGGGATTAAGGGGAAAAACCATAGATTTGGGTATGTTTGATCCATATTGACATATTAAATTGTTGTTTTGATGTTTATTGTTGATTCTCTATATTGATATCACTGTATGGTATGGTTTGTAATTGATTAGAAAAGTTAGAATGGTCGAAAACGCTGTCAAATGGCATAAAACAGTCGTTGGAAAAGTTGCAAGAAATGAGCAGGGTTTCGGAACGGATTGGATATAGGGCTCGGATCGGATAGGAGAACCGTGCAAGGGGATTCGATTCGGATCAAAATTTGGCACTATAGGAGGCTTGGCAAGAAGGAAGGCCACTTTTATAGAGTTGGAGTTGGAGAAGGGACTGGATCGAACTAGGGCGTGGCATGGGATCGGAGCACCCGAACCGAATCGAGTTGGAGGCTGGAGCACCCGAACAAAACCAAGTTGGAGGCTGGAGCACCCGAGTCGAACCGAGTTGGAGGATGGCACCTGAACTGAACCGAATGGGGGAACTAGAACACTATACAACCGAAACGAATTTGGAACTACTTCTACGCGACGACTCTTCTGAAGACCAACTCCAATTCGACCAAAACCCGAGATGCAAAGGAAGTCCAAATAGGAAGTAGAACTCAGGATCCAGATGGGAACCAACGAGTTAATTTCATGAATTGGACTTTGCTGTGGGACGTGTGCAAAGGGGTTATCGATGTCTATAGCTTTGACTCACCACGGAGAGACGGATATTGGCTATAGATTAGTGCAGTTGGGTTGTTATGACTCCATGGGGCAAAGTGATCGTAGCGGGGCTATGAGCCAGTGTAGTAGGGTTGTTATGACTCCATTGGGCAGAGTGGACATAGAAAAGTACTAGTGGTTATGGATCAGTGCAGTGGATCCATCATGACTCCCTGGGGCAGATTGATTGTAACAAAGAGTTGGGTAATCAAAGTGGAAGATATCGTAGGCTTTACGCACTGAGTGAGAGATGTGAGGATGATTTCTATGTTTGATGTTTTCTATCACCGTTTCATGCACACCTCTCCCCATTATTTTCACACCATGTGTTAGTGTCACCTTAGATTATTGTACATCCTGTTGTGCTAACTCTTTGGTTGCAGGTCCAGGTTCAGGTATGGTTATGTATAGCTGTTATTGTTCTGTTTTGCTGCTTATCGCTCATACCAGACTTTTGTCTGACCCAGAGTTTTATGTCTCTTCTTATTACTCTGGGTGCTCTCAGACGGGCAGACTAGAGTCTGGTCAGGTGATTATGCATGAGTAGCTGTACTGGAGACGAGCAAGAGGCTTCCATGTTTGATATTTATATATATATATATATACATATACATACATATATATATATATATAATCTCCCTGTGTTGTTACTGATCACTACTTTAGGCATTAGTAGTGTACCTCGTTCTTTTGCTTTAGAGATAGTATTTCAAAGTTGTAATAATGTTGGTGTGGATGATAAGCTGTATTTTGGTTTAGTTTTCAGCTTATGCACTGTCTCGCCTGTTTTATGTCAAAGTTATGTTATTATTATATTTTATCCCATGCGCTATGAGACATTCTACAGGTTCCTTGTTAGCTCAAATTCATTTCTTTTCCTTTCTTTGGCGACCGTGCCGTGCTAGTCGGGTATTGGCACAATGCACTTTCATTGGAAATGTCGGCTAGTGCAGGGGGCCCCGTCACACTTGGTATCAGAGCTCTAGGTTGCGTAGTTAACCTAGAGAAAGACACCATGGAGAGATAGTATACGTATATGAGAGCGCGTATTTGTGATATTTTGGTTTTCAAGAGCTATATATATATACTATTACTATATCTAAGGATGGAGTCGCACTACACTGGCACCACTGAAGAGATGGTTAATTATTTTCTCCTTACAGATTAAACGATGAGCCGATATACAAGGAATACTGGTTCAGGAGCCAATAATAAGAATTCTCCTGATATGAGGATGATGTTTACTGACTTCATGAGAAAGATGCTTAGGTACGTTCAGAGGGCAGCTCCTAATGCTGCAAATGGTGGTGGTGCAGCGGTGCAGGCGCCTATGGCCGATTTCGCCAAGCTCTGTAAGGACTATACTAGTCTTGGTGGGAAGCCGTTCCACGAAATGGAATCGGCTACAGAAGTTCAGGATTGGCTTGATAGTTGTGAGCGTATCTTCGAGGATCTGGGAATTGAAGACGCGATGAAGAGGAAGTTAGCATCCCGTCAACTGCAAGGACAAGCTATGAATTGGTGGAATGCTATTAAGGCATCTACTCCCGAGGATCAAGTTTCATGGAATCAATTTAAAGCACGCTTCAATGACAAGTTTATCCTAGCTTCCCAGAAGCCAGGGTTGTTTAGAAAGTTCTTGGAGCTTAAGCAGAATGGTAAGGCAGGCTCGGAGTATATTGCTAAGTTCGATACTTTATCGAAGTATGGATTATCCCTTATTGACACTCCCGAGAAGAAGAATGAGAAGTTCATAACAGGCTTAGATCAATACTTAGGGGAAAGGCTTATAAGCCATATTGATGAGACTTTTGAATCAATTATTAGGAAAGCATTGAGATCAGAGATCCTTTATCCTAAGCCCAAGGCTGAAGTTGTTGTTGCATCTGCAGAGGGGCCAAAGCCGCAAGCAAGCGGTGGAGGCAAGAATAATTCTCAGAATAAAAGGAAGCAGAGTCAGACCAAGGATAGTCAGAAAAAGAAAGACAGGAAAGATGTAGAGTGCTTTAGCTGTGGGAAGAAGGGTCATTATGCCAAATAATGTCGAGCAAAGCCAGCACACAGGAAGTGCTTTAACTGCGACCAAGTGGGACATCACAAGGATAAATGTCCATAACACCCTAAAGAGAAGCAGATTTTGAAAGCATATGCTATTAATGTTTTTCCTTCTTTGTCGAATGCCCCAACTGCAGCGGAGAAAGGAAAGAATGTCGTCATTCAAGGTATGCTTTCTATTCATGATGTTCCTATTTGAGTACTGTTTGATACTGGGGCTTCTCGTTCCTTCATATCTAGTGACCTGGTAGATAGGTTCGGATTGGAACCTGAGATTGTCGATAGACCTTTAGTGGTGACAAACCCAGTTGGTTGTTCGACTAGCCTTAGTATGATTTATCAAAATTTGGTCTTATCGAGTCATGGATGTATGTTTGCTTGTGATTGCTTTGTTTTGGGCTTTATTGGGCTTGGCATTATTTTGGGAGTCGATTGGCTCCAAAGACATTGGGTGGTAGCAGACTGTGAGGGATTTTCGGTGGGGATTATGGACGGAGGGTAGCGTTTGGTGGCCTACCTAGTGATGAGGTGATGGCTAGTTTTATAAATTCCCTCGACATCCCGCAGGACGAGTTATCAGGGGTTCCCGTTGCTAGCCAATATCCGGATATCTTCGAGGAAGTGACCGGACTTCCACCATACCGAGAGATTGAGTTCTGTATTGATTTAGTGAAAGATGTCAGACCTAAAGTGATGCCACTTCGTAGTATGGCACCAAGGTAGCAACGAGAACCTGGGGTGCAAGTAAGCAATCTTTTGAAGAAGGGATTTATCAGAAGAAGTGTCTCCGAGTGGGGAGCACCACTTGTATTTGCTACCGAGGTAGATGGTTCCCTTTTTTTATGTGTGGACTATCGCGAGTTGAATAAAGTGACTAGGAAGAATAAGTATCCTCTTCCGTGGATAGATGATTTGTTTGTATCCTCTTCCGCGGATAGAAGAATTGTTTGATCAACTAGAGGGAGCAAGGGTGTTCTCCCAATTGGACCTCGCGACAGGATTTAATCAGCTCCGGGTAGCAGCCGATAGTATTCCTAAAATGTCCTTTTGGATGCCATCTGGATTCTATGAGTGGTTGTTCATGCCATTCGGGTTGACCAATGCACCAGCATATTTTGTGGATCTTATGCATAGAGTATTCTGAGATCAATTGAATAAGTTTGTTCTTGTGTTCGTGGACGATATACTTGTTTATTCGAGGACAGAGGAAGAACACAAGGAATATTTGAGAGTAGTGATGGAGGAGTTGAGAAAACACCAATTGAAAGCGAAGTTTTCTAAGTGTCACTTCTGAAGGAGGGAAGTGAGATTCTTGGGCCATGTTGTTTTAGAGAATGGTGTTGCCGTGGATCCTGCGAAGGTGGCTACGGTACAAGACTGGTCTACACCTAAGAATGCAACAGACGTAAGAAGTTTCTTGGGATCAGCTGGATATTATTGTATGTTTATCCAAGGCTTCTCCAAGATAGCGGGACCGTTAACTCGGTTGGCCTAGAAGAATCAAGCTTTCATTTGGGACAAAAGGTGTGAAAATGCATTCAAGATTCTAAAGGAAAAGTTGTTGCGTGCGCCAGTGTTAGTCATTCCTAAAGGGAATGAAGAGATGACAGTATACACGGATGCTTGTGGTACCGGACTAGGTGTTGTGTTGATGCAAGGAGGTAAGGTAGTAGCTTACGCTGGTTGGCAACTAAAACCGCATGAGAAAAGATATCTTACCCATGATTTGGAATTTGCAACGATCGTGTTCGCATTAAAGATGTGGAGACATTACCTCTTGGGAGAAAGATTCAAGTTGTTTACCGACCATAAGTCATTAAAGTATCTCTTCTCTTAGAAGGATCCAAATCTCCGACAGCAAAGCTGGTTAGAATTCTTGGCTTCCTATGATTTTGATATCTTATACACACCAGGAAAGGACAATGCAGTAGCTGATGCATTGAGTAGAAGACATGCCAGTTTAAGGGCTATGTTTCTTGAATGGAAGCGACTGGAGTATATCGTAGGGTATGATTTCAAATCAAAATTGGATCCAGAAATGCTAGCAAGTTTGATGATCAGACCCACTTTGATTGATCGGATTGGTTGCAGTCAGAGGGACAATCCTAACCTATTGGAAATCATCTCCAAGTTAGAGATGGGTATCGACGAGGAGATGAACAAGTATGGGCTTGATCGAGATGGATGGCTTAGAAAGAATGGGAGATTAGTTATACCCAATGTTAATGGATTAAGAGATGAAGTGCTTAGAGAATGTCATAACTTGAAACTGAATATACATCCTGGTGGTAATAAAATGTATTGAGTCATGAAGCAGACCTACTATTGGGAAGGGATGAAAGGAGGTGTTGGGAAGTTTATATCCAAATGCATGAACTGCCAGCTAGTTAAAGCTAAGCGAAAGAAACCTAGTTGTTTGTTACAACCATTGGAAATTCCAGAATGGAAATGGGAACAAGTCTCAATGGATTTCATTAATGGGTTACCAAGAACTAGATCGGGCCATGATAGTATTTGGGTGATTGTAGACCGACTGACCAAGAGTGCAAGGTTCATACCAGTCAAGTCTAATAGAACAACAGCTAAGTTAGCAGAACTGTATATGAAGTGGGTAGTGAGATTTCATGGAGTACCCAAAGGCATTGTAAGTGACCGAGATCCGTTGTTCATTAGTGGATATTGGAAGAGCTCACAAGAGGCTTTAGGATCAGAATTACATCTCAGTACCACGTACCATCCTTAAAGCGACGGTCAGACAGAGAGGGTGAATCGTATATTGGAGGATCTCTTGAGAGCTTGTATATTGGATTTTGGAGGATCATGGGATGGCCATTTGCATCTAGTGGAGTTCACATATAATAATAGTTATCAATCCAGTATTGATATGGCTCCATTTGAAGCTTTGTACAGAAAACCATGCGACTCACCATCATGTTGGTTGGAAACCAATGAGAAATTCGTGCTTGGGCCAGATTTAATAAGAGAAACTTCAGACAAGATCAAGGTTATCCAACAACGAAGAAGGCTGCTCAAAATAGCCAGAAGAGTTATGCTGATAAGAGGAGAAGAGATTTAATATTCTCCATTGACGACTTGGTGTTTGTCAAGATTTTTCTGCTAAAGAGCGTGATTCAATTTGGTAGGAGAGGTAAGTTAACACCAAGATTTGTTGGTCCATTCCCAGTTCTCGAGCAAGTTGGGAATTTAGCATATAAAGTTGAATTACCTGAAAAGATGGCAGGAGTTTACAATGTATTTCATGTTTCCCAGTTAAGGAAATTCGTACACGACCCCGATATGACTATTTCACCGGATCAGTTGGATGACATCGAAGTAGAACCCAAGGCGGTTGGGAACCGCAAGCCGATCCGTATTGTCGAGAGCGATACGAAGCAACTTCAAAGGAAGGCGGTGAAACTGGTCAAGGTTCAATGTGGGCGAGAATGAGAGTGTCTGTACTTGGGAAAAAGAGGAGAGCATAAGGGAATTGCATCCAGAACTCTTTGTCTGGAAAGGTTTTAAATTGCCATTTAGTTACTCCACATGCTAGGTCAGATTGTTTGTAAATAGCTGTTAGGCATGCAGGACCCGTTGTATGCTTTAATTAGGGAATTTCGGGGGTGAAATTTCTTAAGGGGGGAGAACGTAATGACCCGCATTCTACGTATCGAAGGGTCGTAGAATATTTATTTCATTTACATGCAAAGTTGTATGGTCGTGTAACTTTGGGGAACAACTATTGGGGTCATTTCTCATGTTCACGATTTTTGCCGATTTTTAAATAGCCATTTTGCCCTTAGCGAATCTTGTTTTGCCCGTAACTTTTTATTGGTGAGGAGTTTTGACCCAAAACCAATTCCATTGGATTCAGATGATGGTTTACATTTCCGTAGAGTGGTCACATTGATCAGGACTTACCATTTGGGAGATATGGCTGAAATAAGGTTTAGAAGGTGAAATACAGCTTAAATGGGCTCAATAGGGTAATTAGCAGTTATATCCATTAGGGATTTCGAGATTAGGGCCATATAAGGGCTGATTAGGGTTAGAGAAACTTTTTCTTTGTCGTTTTCCAACCGCCACTTACCTCTCTTCAACCCTAACAATGGCCTCCAACACCCAAATCACCTCCTATAATCAAGTATTAGCCTAGTCTACAACAAATCAGGGCAAATCAACACCAAATCAGAGTGGGAGCTGTTGTGTCGCATAGGAAAACGCCCCAAAACAGTAGAGTTTCAAAACTAAAGTTTTATTTGTGGCTAAGGTGAGTGATTTGTATTGTTTTTTTTTACTAATTACGGCTAATTAGGGGTGATTAGTGTTAATTAGTGAAATTACGCATATTAAAATCCGGGAAAAATAAGTAAAAATTCTTAAATATTATTTTAGGGCTTTGATAGAAATTTGTGTTAATTTGGATATGTTTTGCTAATTGTATGCTTAAATCATGATTAAGGGAATTAAGGGGAAAATCCATAGATTTGGGTATGTTTGATCCATACTAACATATTAAATTGTTGTTTTGATGTTAATTGTTGATTCTCAATGTTGCTATGACTGTATAGTATGCTTTGTGATTGATTAGAAAAGTTAGAATGATCGAAAATGTCGTGGTATGGCGTAAAATAGTCACTGGAAAGTTGCAGGAAATGTGCAGGGTTTCGGATCGGATATAGGGCTCGGATCGGATAGGAGAACCGTGCAAGGGGATTCGATTCGGATCGGAATTTGGAACTAGAGGAGGCTTGGCAAGAAGGAAGGCCACTTGTATAGAGTTGGAGTTGGAGAAGGGACTGGATCGGACTAGGGGCGTAGCATGGGATCGGAACACTCGAACCAAACCGAGTTGGAGGCTGGAGCACCCGAACCGGACCGAGTTGGAGGTTGGAGCACCCGAACCGGACCAAGTTGGAGGATGGCACCCGAACCAAACCGAATGGGGGAACTTGAACACTATACAATTGAACCGAATTTGGAACTACTTCTACGCGATGACTCTACTGAACATCAACTCCAATTCGACCAAAACCCGAGATGCAAAGGAAGTCCAAATAGGAAGTAGTACTCGGGATCCATATGGGAACCAACGAGTTAATTTAATGAATTGGACTTTGCTGCGGGACGTGTGCAAAGGGGTTATCGATGTCTATAGCTTTGACTCACCACGGAGAGACGAATATTGGCTATGGATCAGTGCAGTGGGGTTGTTATGACTCCATGGGGCAAAGTGATCGTAGCAGGGCTATGAGCCAGTGCAGTGGGGTTGTTATGACTCCATGGGGCAGAGTGGACATAGCAAAGTATTAGCGATTACGGATCAGTGCAGTGGATCCGTCATGACTCCATGGCGCAGAGTGAACGTAACAAAGAGTTAGGTGATCAAAGTGGTAGATATCGTAGGCTTTACGCACTGAGTGAGAGATGTGAGGATGATTGCTATGTTTGATGTTTGCTATCACCATGTCATGCACACCTATCCCCATTATTTTCACACCATGTGTTAGTGTCACCTTAGAGTATTGTACATCCTGTTGTGCTAACTCTTTGGTTGCAGGTCTAGGTTCCGGTATAGTTATGTATACCTGTTATTGTTATGTTTTGCTGCTTATCGCTCATACCAGACTTTTGTCTGACCCAGAGTTTTGTCTCTTTTTATTACTCTGGGTGCTCTTAAACGGGCAAATTAGAGACAGGTCAGGTGATTATGCACGAGTAGCTGTACCGGAGACGAGCAGGAAGCTTCCACGTATAATATATATATATATATATATAATCTCTATGTGTTGCTGGTCACTACTTTGGGCATTAGTAGTGTACCTCTTTCTTTTGCTTTGGAGACAGTATTTCAAAGTTGTAATAATGTTAGTGTGGATGATAAGCTGTATTTTGGATTTGCGTTGCTATGATGGTTTAGTTTACAGCTTATGCACTGACTCGTCTGTTTTATGTCAAAGCTATGTTGTTATTATATTTTATCTTATGCGCTATGAGACATTCTACAGGTTCCTTGTTAGTTCAAATTCCTTTCTTTTCCTTTCTTTGGCGACCGTCCCATGCTAGTCGGGTATTGGCACAGCGCACTTTCATTGGAAATGTCAGCTGGTGCGGGGCGGGCCGTCACAGTACCGGCGGTAGAGTAGCAATCGGAGGTCTTCATGGACGGATTTCATGGAGAGAGAAATGGACAGAAGGAGGAGTACGGGATAAAAAAAAATTGGGGGGAAGTATTTCGTGAATGGGGGAAAAATCGCGCCAAATTTTCACTAAACTGAAGCAGGGATACGATTGAACTATTGGATTAATCAAAGATCCACGTTATTTATTTGTTTAAACTGGTAATGCGGATCGCTGACCTGGCATGTGTTTATGTAAAGAAACACTTCGAACTGGTGTTGCAAGTCACAGCACAAGAATTCCAACAGCAACACTGCATTCATATATAATGCAACAACATATGAATGTTGTTATAGAAGATCAAAGAAAGCATAGCTTTCGCCACACTTTTCATACAACGCACACAAATTAGTGTCGAATATGTCCACTTTTGTAGTAGTGTCGGAACCGCCCGGCTAATCCAGTATCTACAAATGGTTGGTTAATATGAGATGCTTTGTGTATATGCGTGTGTGTGTATATATATATACGAGAAATAATTGAAAAATGATTTTTTGAAAAAGTGCGATGAGTACTATTATATGAAGTATACCGAATGCAAATTTTCTTATAAAATCATAGAAGTTGCATAAAGTAAATTTAATTAAAATAATTACGTAGCTAAAATTAGAACTGTCAATGGATTCTTTCATATACGGATAGTGTCATATCCGTGTCCACAAATGAAATCATTTTTGAATATCGAATATCTGTAATTGTGGATACGGACGGATATCAGAGAATTATCCTATCCGCTAGTGATCGATAAATTAAGAAATATAAATAAGAAAATCAAGTTCAATATAAATATTTTACTAAGTCATTGATTAGTAAAGTGTTAAAAATTAAGAAATATGATGATAATAAATAAATTTGAGCAATTAAAATGTATTTTGCATTTAAAATATGAACTTCAAACTTAATAAAATAATAAATTTATATCTTTCAACATACTAAAATGCATATAATTTAATTGGTCCATTTGCCAACGTCATAAGCTAGACCATTTAATATAATTGCATGCCTATATGAAGCACTGCTCACAACAATGACATAATTTCAATCTTTTCAATGGCTAATACATAAATATACAGCTCCAACAATAAAATGATGATTCATCGTAGCAAAGTTAACCCATTTGGTTGGCTAAAATTTTTTCATCAGCCATCAATAAACTAAAAAAAGTTCATATATGGTCGTATCTGCTTCATTTCTCTCGTTGACGTTTAAAAGATCCAAACTACATCAAGCCTTTGATATTTCTAGCATAATATTAAAATAATTCTCCATGTATTAATGCTCAGCTAGCCTTACAGAACATGGAACAAAATAATTTTTCCACCTATCAACCGCACGTATTAGCTCGGTTACACAGGAAAAAATGCACTATCCCTCATAGGTCACGGTACTGCTGAATTTGACAAAAACTAAAATGGATATAGGTAACTACACTATAGCTGGAAAAAAAAAATCTTTTAACAATGGCAACCAAACTGGAGTTATCTTACAGACCATTAAAACATACTACCAACACAAACAATATAAAAAGGTGTGAACCATACAAAAGCACAATTACAATTGTAACAAAATCACATAGCTAGGTGTAAAACTGGGCAAGGATTGGTCCAAATAAGCAACACATCACCATAGTTATTTGTCTATCTTATCATTTTTATTCCTATGAGCTTCTAACGTTTCTCTATAATGCATGGCTTACTGTTGCTTTGCTAGGTCTTTTATCGTTTCCTTCATTTGTTTACCTTTACCAAGCTGCATACTCATTATGCCTTGCACTCCTCTATCCAGTTGAAATAATCTCATATAATCTTCAACAAAAATAACTTGGGACCTAAAGTAGAATTTTAGCCAGACATTTAAAATCATGTAAGTATGCGATTTAAATAATACCTGGAATTTAAGTATAAAAATAAAATCTCTGTGTTAGTAAGATGAACAAAAGACCATACCATGAACACTTTTTGAGAAATCTAATACATATCAATTATGATTTATGTTTTTATTATTGGCTTTCAAACATAATATGATAGACTGGATATGCACAATCATCAAGAAATTGCAAAGATATCATTCCCTACGACTACCGTACTTTTTGCAACATTTTTCAATGTCTTATGCGTGTATAAGAAAAATGAGAATTTAAAACTGAACATTACATAATTCTTTTAAACATTCAACTTAAGCAGAAAATTTATAGAAGGACAGGGGAGATGTGAAGCCTGTGGTTTCACTATATTTCCCATGAAAAGATGGTGGTCATGAACGTTTGGCCAACTCTTGAATAAAATGTTCTATATTATTTGAGGTTTTATTTAATTTGACGTTCTCTGCACATTATTAAACTGTTGAAATATTATGCTGTAGTAATTTAGGATTCTAACAATATTCTATTGATTACTGATATGAATTGATTTTCCAAATTATTAACATACATGACTATAGTGATTTGTCTTCAACATTATATCTCTTATGCATGTTTAGTAGTTGTGGATATGTTGTAACTTGTAAACTGGTCATCCTCGGACATAAGTTATGCACCTCTCCAACATGGACGAAACTCTCCAACGTGGACAAAACTTTCCAACGTGGACAAAACAAATAATGAATCTTGATGTTTGAAGAAGTAAATTTTTGTTATTTCAAAATATAAATTCATATAGCTATGAATAATCTTAAACATTACACATAGTGAGATACCTACGTCAAAATAAGTTTAAGCACTCTCCAAATATTGATATGTTAAATATGACTTCACACTTTGATATGACGTTATTTAAACCTATTATGTGCCCAAACAAAAAACATTGAACAATATGAATTCAAAGCAATGAAATCAATCTATCATATGCTGATAATGTAATAAAGGATAAATAGAAACAGGTTTTTTTTCCAGTGCCCCAAAGGGGAAATTGTTTTAAAACAGAACTTATTTCATAATGGAACAATGTGCCTATTATATATCAGACTACGTTAGTTAACTTTCTTAATAAATGATAATAATGCATAAAGCCTATTGCATTAAAATTTGGAATAAAGTGCAGATATACATGTAATTTCTTTTGCCTCATCCATACTTTGTTCTCTTTGCTCAAACCCTAAAGAACGATGCCACACCCGTCCTTTGCAAAATAATGAACCAATCTAACCAACAACATAATGCGAAGGGAATACATCTTTCTAAACTGATCATCAGAAACTACCATACAAATGAAAACCATGTTTACAACATACTTTCATCCCTCACAAAGGGTCAGGTTCTGAATCAGAATATGAATCTTTTATAGCCTGATTGTATGATATAATGACACTAACTGAAGATCAGACAAAAGCATTTCTTAGCCAAAAAAAGTTCACATTAAACCACAAACACCTTTATTTGCGCAAAGTCAAAATTTATAACGCTCACCAGTATTTCTCTGTTTCTGACACTGATCAACGTGTCCACAACCATTTTCATCCTCTGAATCTCGATTGACTTCACCAACTCCATTCTATGTTTCTCCAGCTCCATCATCTGCCTACTCTTCATGTCCACCATCTCGTACACCTCCACCATTTTCCCTACTGCCTTTGCCAGCTCATCCACTACAACACCCTCATTCTCTTTTAAAAAGAAACACTATTTTATAAGATATCATTTATACGTGCAACACTATTTTATAATGGCAGACAACTTTAAAAGTGTAGTTTCATTTCTTTCATTCATACCTTAGTAATACATAGATTTAATATCCACTTCCTTCCTAATAATTCTCCTCGTAAAAAATATGTAAAAAAAAATTTCTTGATATAAAGCTGAATTCATTTTTGTGTAAGAATGGGAAACTTAGGTTTTATAATACTAACACCACTCCCAAGAAATTTCATGTACCTAAAAAGAGACAGGTACTCAACACTCCAAGGCCACATCAAAAAGAAAAAGAAAAATAAGGCTGTTATGCAATTTTTAACTACAAAGCCAACTATAAGGAAATATAAAAAAGAAGTGCAATGTATTTCACCCTAGGAATCGTAAGCAAACTCACAATGTCTTAATAATGATTTTTGTATCACATTTTTAATTGGAAGTGTGATCATAAAAATAGATGTATATAATATTCATGTAAGTGTATCTTAAAAAATATGTAATGGTTCATTCTGCCAACTGTAATACACACTTGATCAGAAACAACCGAGAAAATAATAAGTGGACGATACAAAGTAAAATAATAGAATTATTATTAATCAACTAAAACCGAGATGATTAGTTGCTAAAAGAAAATTTTTAGGTAAATATTTTAAGTTAATCTAGGCCTGACCTATAATTTATAGCCCACTATGACTAATTTTTTGACTCCAGTTTACCTTTAAATTTGTTGTATTAGTGAAAAAACAAACATTGCAAGTAATTATACCAAATTTCTAAAAGACCTAACCATAAAGTAATATGAACTATTTAACTACTCCTTTATCATTATATGATGTGTTATATATATATATATATGTGTGTGTGTGTGTGTGTATGTGTGTGTGTAGACATAAATATTTAAATTATTATTTTTCAATTACTGTTCTCACTATCAAAGATTAAGATGCAAACAAAAAAAATTATTTCTGATTATTAATATTTGGAAGTATGAATTCGATTCTGTAGAAGCAAGCATATTTACAGAAATAACAAAAAATATTTAGAAAATGCAATGGCCTGATTTTTTTAGGGCATCTAGTTTAAAATGCATAATGAAAGATATATAAACCGGAGATGGTTTATAAAGCCAACTTATGGTTACAGGGAGAGGAAATGTAATTTGGTTCGTTGTCCACGACCCTTATACGGATGTGAACAAAAAATTATTGAATAGTGGAAACATGTTAATTAATTTTATTGTATATTAAATAGAGAAAACCATAATTATTAAAGTAAAATCATACTAAAGAAAGTACCAGTAATATATGGAAGAATTTAATTTTTGTTCAAATTATTAGATGATATAAATGCTGATTAACAAATAAAACCGGTGAGAGAAGGAAAAAAATACCATATCGCAGGCAAATCATTATTTTAGTCATAAGTGATGTTTCCTCCTATTATCACCAAATGTTCTACTGTTTGATCAGTAATTAAACATTAAAGCAACATTAGGGCAAAAAATAATTTATAAAAGTATACATATAAAAAAAGATAATTTAAAATTTTTAAAAAAGATAAATTAAAATTTGGACAAAAAACGTAAATTGGACACATGGTACCAACCAAATAGCTTGTATATAAAACCAGTCTATAATAAACAAAATAAATTTGTTAAATGTATAAATTATCGATATTAAAGTTAAATTGTTGAACAAAATTAGTACCTGAAAAAATTGGCTATCATCAATTGTATTGGCAAACTGTGATTTCAGTTGCTAACCTAAGATTATTGCATAGTTAGTTAACTTAGTTTTGAGTTGTCAACAAATTACATAAAACTTTAATGCTTAATTCTACGAATTCATCAACGCTATTAGTTGGTGATCTATGAAATAATAATAACAACTAAAAAACATACTATACCGGACTGATTCGAAGAATGATATAGGAATGAACGTAAATACATGGCTATCTATATAAAGATGGCTGTACGAACTGATAATAAATAATTGACTTAGTTTACAATAAAAATAACAGCTTGCAAACAGAAATGAATACAAATATTTTAAAAAATCAATTTAGAATTCATGTCAAATATTAATATTAAAACTAGTACTTATCCTGAACAAATTAAAAGAATGTACAATTTTATTGTTGCTAATGATAACGTAAATCACATACCATTTTTGAATAATGCTGCATGTAAACAAAATAACAGATGAGTAGACAGAATTATGTACATGTCTGGTGATTACCTCTCCCACTTGCTAACTACTGAACTTAGATTACTAAAAACCATAGCTCGACGATAGGTGAAAGGCATGCACAAATCCCTGAAACAAAAAGCATTTTAGTTTGAACTGACATTAAGTTTGTTGGAAGAAAATGTGATCATGAAATTTAGATATGAAATTTGTAATATTATTTAAGCCCTAACTAAAGAAAATCACTACAATAATACTTACTAAGCTGCATAAATAGTAGAGTATGAGGCATGATTTCATTGAAAATTGTGCAATTTGAATATAATGCATGGGGAAGTTCTCTGAAATTCAAAAAAACAGCCAAAATAAAATGTTGATAATAAATCCACTCTAAAACTTGATTTTCACATGTCACATGAAGAAACTCATAAATGGTTATATTCAAGCACAGAAAAAGGAAAAAAGGGCACCAAACTTCTGCATATAAAGTACTCTACACAAATGTATTCACATATAGAAATATTTTACAAAAGCTTAAAATTTGCCAAGTCATTTCTACAAATATAAAAAAGGACGTGAAGAGTCTCCATGTCCATGGAATGCTTATTGCAAGGTAATATTGTTGCTTTCTTTTTAAACTGTAATAGCTATGAGCCTATGACCAAGTGAACAAAAAGAATGTTAGAAGCAATTCAAACATAAATTCCATTTTTTTACAACACTTGCACCTACTAATTATTACCAGCCACGGTTGGCATGAGTTTCGGCTGTGGTCAGGAGACCTGTTGATTGCCTCTTAGTAAGCTCAGTCTATTTCTGCCTCATATCAAAATATAATTATCCAATGATACTTCCTTTTATGCAATTTTGATGGTTTTCCTTTGCTTGTTGAAAACTAAGCAGGTCCAAAAGCAATCCCTGTCGCCCTAACTTGATGTTCCTTTGGTCTATTTTTAATCAACTCAGCTTGATTCACTTTTCAATCTCTGTCTGTAGCAAGATATATAGTTAAACAAAACCACATAGATTAGAGGTGAACAAAATTGCAGTTTTTACAGACCTGCAGTAAAGCTGTAACCAAAATCCACTTTCTTTTAAAAAAAAAAAATTGTTTTATTTTTCCCACTTATCAGTGTTAACATTAGCTTATAACAAAATCATTAATCACTGAAAATGTAAACATTTAAATAAGTATGTTAAATTATATTAAACTTTAACAGTAATTAATTAAGCAAACCAAAACTTCATCAACTGCAAATCAGGATATATGATATCTATGCCACATCATATGGGTACACCTTCCACGCCATCAAATTATGGCTTCTACTATCCTATTTAACTAATGGGTCAACCAATGATAAGAGAAGCACCATTTCAATAGTAGCTACCCACTTATATATTACGTACTTTCATCATTATGAATCAGTTATATGTAAATATTTCATATTCTTTAGCATATGAGTTACCTTTATCATTTCCACATGGTTTCCATTCGAATGAATTGAGGAGAGTACTGATTACATAGCTTTATCATTAAAAAATATGGTTTAAATTTTTTGAATATCAAGGATACGCTTAATAGAGTAAATATCACCTAGAGTTCTGAATTTAAACCATTTCAGTTTCAAATAATAATAACAAAGGTTTGTGTATTAGTGTATATATGTATTAAGCATGATTCAAATGGTTATAGCTATGACCCATGTATCTTATTTTTATATCTGAAATTATAGTTTGTATTATGTAATTTCTACATCAAATATTGGATCAAGGTCATCATTGAAATATAAATGTGCATGAAGCAAATCAAAACTGGATAAACGGGCAAACAAAAAAGGTATGAAGTTTCACCATTTTGTATCACATATTTTCTTCCAATTAATAAAAATAAAGTCTAATAATATTAAAATCTGTCCTTCAATAAATGATCCAAGAAGAAGTGCCGCAATGAACTTGCGGCCACTACCATTAGGAAAGTGCTCCCATGTAGAAATATATTAACCAATATATTTGTGATGTTTCATTTATGAAATTTAGATTGTTAATCCATTTAAATTAGAAGTGCCATTAATAGAAGAACTCAATTGAAAAACGTAAAATCTTGTGTGTAGTACGTAAATTAAGGCAGTAATGAATTACCGTTTATTATTGACTATAAAAGCATCTCCAATGGTGATAAATTCAGCTTTAATATTCAGAAAACAATCCCTAATCATCGAATTAGGGCTGAGTATTAATCTTAATATTCAGTTTCCGGCTCAGGAAACTGAATGCGTCCTGGACACCAACCCCAAGGTCAGGCGCCCATTATATGGGCGCATGACATCATAAAAAGAAAAATAAAATCTTTTCTAGACAACCATTTTACGGGTGCATAATGTCAAGCACCAATTGAATAGGCGTCTAATGTTAGGCGCCCATTTTACAGGCACTTGATGTTAGGCGCCCATTAAATGGGCGCCTGACCATTGGGGAATGTCCTCCAGTTCAACCTGTAATATTCAACGCACTGAATATAACAGGTCTAATTCATTGGAGATGCCCTAATCATATAGGATAATTTATGCCCTACTCATTAATTTATATAATATTCGATAAAGTATAACTTGAAACTTGGTTGTTTCGTCGATTACTTCAGAGGAAATATATTCACCAACCCTATTCTGTAAGAATTAACAATCACAAACGTATATAAAGGCAGGTTATTGCTAGATTTTATCCTTACAGAATTTACAGTTTTTGGATATAATTACCTCAAAAGCGGGAACAATGTCAAAACCAGAAGGGTGAAGTTTGGTGAAGTCGTCGTCATAGGAGACATTATTTAGGGATGTTGCAAATATGGCGGCGTTGTTTTTGGGATGTTGGTGTAAATAACTTTTGAAATTGAATAGCTGGTAGAGGTACATACAACATGCACCATTAATAATACTTGGACAACTTCTGCAAAACAAACATAGTGCTAAGAAATAATATCATATAACTGAACTCTCTCAATGTATCATTTTCAATTCCCATGCAACTTGGGTTAGTTCCAGACTACAATTTAGGCGATGTTGGTGTAAATAACTTCTGAAATTGAATAGATGGTAGAGGTACATACAACATGCACCGCTAATAATACTTGGACGGCTTCTGCAAAACAAACATAGTGCTAAGAAATAATATCATATAACTGATAGCAGTACACCAACTAAGTGGATGATAAAACAAAAGAATATTAGTTTGAAATTTGAATTGACAGTAAGTTTGCATGAAACAATATCTGAGTCCAACAAAGTTATATCTGCATGGACAAAATTCAAAAACTTGAAACCTTGCTTCATAGAAACCAAATGAAGTGCAAATCTACCAAAATCAATTGGAGTGACAGTTTAATCTAATATAAAACGTAAACAACTGGACGTTAGAAAAATAGGTCTTACTAACTGACAAAGAAAGTACGGTAATAAAAAAAATTGTGAGTAAAACAAATTTGAACCTATGTTGCAAGTAGATTGTCCGACCAGTGATCAGCCATTTTCCCAAGTATGATATGCTATCGTCTATGTATATGAGTGGAACTGATTACATATCGTCAAATGTATGCATAAAATTGAAGTATTAAACATTAAAACACTTAAATTTAGTGCAATCTCACATCTTTATATTTGAACATATGAAAAGAAAAAAGTGTGGATGTTAATGAACAAACAATCAATTTGGCCTGAAACAATGTTATGAAAAATGAGTAAACAAATTATGCCTACCAAGCATGATATCATTTGATCAATCATATGTACTATATTGGTTCAAAATTTGATGCAATAGGCTTTAATTGTATGATACTTAAGAAATATGTGAAATGATTATTGTTACTGGTAAATGAAATTTATGATAGAAGAAAAATGGATAATAATGCAACGTTGAAATGGAATAAAAATATTGTTCAAAACTAAGGCTTTAGATAGTCATGGCTACCACAGGAAACCGCTAGTATAAAAACCGAACTAAATAAGTTTGGTAAAAATATAAGTTATAAATAATTGAGATGTGAAACAACCTCGTTGGAGAGTGAAAGTTATTGGTGCCGTAAATCGTAACCCTATCCACTTAAGTAAACCCTAACAATTACCCCTTTCAGGTGGTCAACAGTTTTAATTTGAAACAGAAAGCGAACATGACATGCCGGAGGAGTAAAAATCATGAAATTACGTCATACCAAATATCATACACATGAAAGAATCAAATCAGCATACAGTCCCGGAGTTTAATTACAAATGCAAAAAATTACTAACGTAGCAAAAGGAACCTTTCCGAATTCGCCAAATTTTTGAATGAACCGACGTCTATAGGCCATGAGTGCAGACATTGGTAAGACAGAAATAGTTGGTAGATAGAGAAGAGAGAAAAAGGTAGATCGTTTTAGGACTCGTTGACGTAGGGTTACGAAATTGGGAAGATGAGAGCAAATGAGGAAAAGGGATTTGACCGTATGAAACAAAGTAAATGTCTACGGTTACGTATGGATAGGCGTGGTTATTAGTGGACATGTGTTGGCATACGAATTGTTTGGTTTTTGCTTTCCACTATAAGTAAAAGATAGATAGATAGATTATAGGATCTAAATTATCGCTAGAGAAAGCGGTGAATAGGGTTTATTGCAGTTTTTCGTTGAGTAATAAATAATAGCAACACAGATAATAATCGAAGTAAATGTGGAAAAATAAATAACATACAGATATACCCAACTTTGAAAAAATCCTACCTACTGCTGTATTCCCCAAGGTTTCTACTAGAAATTAAAACAATCTCTATGCTTACAATCCCCTGTAAACTCGCGACACCCGCTCCCAACTGTTCTAACCCTACGCTCAAAACCCTGTACTGATCTCTATCCCCGAGATCAGATTCCTTCGAATTACAGACCCGTAACTCGTCCCCCTAATTTTACGGATAAAATAGAAAACTTTAAATATGATTAATAATTAAAAACACTAAAATAAAAAGACACTTCTAAAATCAAACAAAACCCTCCTTTAAAATAAAATCCTTTATCCCTTTATTAACTTTGGCCAGCTCTTTTTATATTCTTTCTTGTAAGACTTCGGCTTCAAAAGTACTCGGCAACCTTTTTGTAACCCTAATTTTACCTTGTCTCGGGAAATAAAAATGGCGATTGCGATATGAACTAGGGTTTAGAAACCCTTTGATTTGAAGTTGTCACTCCCTTATGTTGATGCTCTCGAATTTCGAGTGGTTATCTTCGTTGCTTATTCGAGTTGAAATGCTTCGATTCGATCCAAGTAATTTCCGTTCTATGGTACGATTTTCAGTTCAAATTATGATCTGATTTATGCTCGAACCTGGATGCCTTATTATTGATGATGATGGGTGTTTAAATACGATTAAAAATCTGAAATATTCTCTGATTTCATCTTAGATTCAGTCTTTGATATTTCCAAAAATATTGCATTTGATTTCTGATGAGATATTGCTAGAATTGAATATTTCAGTTGTTCTGGAATTACTTGCGTGTGAAATCATTGACTTTGAATTAGCGGCTTGATTTCTGGAACTTCGTATACACTTTTACTTTGAGCATGTCTGAATTAAACTTTCCCTGGAATAACGTCGATTGCAAATTATTATTTTCTGGTTCCTAGAGATTAAAAACAAACTGAACAAATATTATCCTTGATTTGCCACAAATCTAAACTAATGATACACTTAAATCTTTATTGTGCTTAATCTGTTTCATTGTAGTTTGCCTTGTTTTTCTTTGCATAAGCATATACATCGCATAAGAAATGATATTGCACTTTATAATTGGAGGTCTTTGTTGATTTAAAATTATGCCTTGGGTTATCTTGTTTGAGCCTGCTAAGAACAGATGATTGTTTTGAATTGATATAGCACTTTGAATTCTGGGGTCTTGGTATTTGGCATGTTTGATGTTGAACTGATTCAATTCTACTAATTGAGCCTTGTGCCATTTTACTTGAGCTTTATACTTATTTGTTTTGGCACTTTTACTTGAAATTGTTTTTGAAATTATTGATCATTTACTGGTCGCTTAACTTTTCCCTTTCCCTTGGTTTCTTCTTGAACAGGATACTGCACTTGTCGTACTGCTTAAGACCTGATATTATACAAGCATTGAGATCATTTGCTTTGATATTCCCTAACTTGTTCGATTCTTAACTTCGTTTCAATGTGCATATGGACCTCTATTGATAATTTCTCCTCCATTCCATTATTGCACATATTCCCAGATTGTGGCCTTTTGGTTATATAGTATGCAAATTATTCCCATTTTTTCTATTTATATTGTACTACTTTGGTCTTGACATTGCTAGTTTGTGCATTTATATATTTGCACCATGGTTTAACCCCTTGGTTCATGACTGCTCTTTGTTGCCTGAGCTAACCTGATTTGTACATGGCTATAACGTCCTTGTTTATGCTGTGTTGTTTGCCATTGCATTTGCCATATCCCATTTTCATGCATATGTCGATCACGATTGCATTTATGGTCTTGTACATGTGCTTCATTTAACTGGCTTTGCTATTATATTCCCCATGCTTGAGTGTTGTACTTGTGTTTGTACTTGGCCATTTCGATTTGCATTGCTCTGTCCATTTATGGTTTGCATGTCGAATCTATATACCTGCTCATTAATATATATGTGTATATACATACGACTGTATGTGTATACATGTATTGTGCACGTGTAATTTATATATGTGGTCTATTCGAATGACAAACATGAATTTTCTATCAGCAGACCTACTATTTAGAATCAGTTAATTATAATGTTGGTTCTGATCAGCAAACCAGTGTAGTTGTGTTAGGGCTGAACTGTGGGCATTAGAGAAACAGTCTGCCTTGTAGTATTTACATTTTAACACTTTGAATATTACAAGTACTCTAGACTCAGATATATATATATATATATATATATATATATATATATATATATATATATATATATATATATATCAGACCAAGTCCAGAAAATTGATGAGAAATACACCAAAATTATGAGACAAATAAAATTTAAAATAAATTTATATTAGCTAGTATTTTATTCTTTGTTCTAGTTTACTATGTGTGTTTCTATGACAGACATACAAGCGACTGAACTGGATTGTATTGGAAGCACGTGAAGACCCAGTGTTAGTAAATGTATATGTAACTATGTATGAGTATGTATATATAAATAGAGTGATACTGAGTGATATGTAGTGAGGAAAATTGTGTATGAAACTGATTGCAGGCATGAATGAAAAAATTGTACTATTTTTGATAAACAAATTGATTGAAATAAAAATATATTTTTATTGCTCAATTCAATCTGTCTATTTTATTTGAATTCTTTTAAAAGTACAATTTCATATGATATGTATTCAAGGGTATCATGTCTTACAGAAATATCTAAACATATTTAAGTGAATTGTAAATAGTAGAGTCATGAATATGTACTATTTCAACTGTAGAAACAAAATATTTATTTGAATAAAAATACTGTTTGAATATTCATTTCTTTGTAAAGTATATTATTCAATAAATATTTATTTTTGTATGTGATGTGAAATATAGAATAGTACTCTTTACAAACACATCTATAAAAGTAATATATATGTTTGTTATCGTCAAACAAAAATCATATTGTTATACTCAACAATATCCCCCTTTTGATGATGACACGCGTACACTAAGATTTTTAATGTAATTAATGAATTTGAATGTGAAATATAATAGTCCGCCTATTTGTGTGCTCCCCCTACAACTGAACTCCCCCAATATATATATATATATATATATATATATATATATATATATTTAATATATATATATATATGCATATATGAGTGATTTAAAAATTCAATTGAATTACCTATATTAAAATATTCTTGAATTATTCGGTCATCAATCAAAATCTTAACCATTCTCCCCCTTTTATTATCATCAAAAGAATAATAGAAATCAAAATAGTGATGAACATAGACTAAAAATATAAATTCAAATCAAGAAGGAAAATATATATCGTAAATCTCATTTAATCAAATAAAAATCATAATATTCTTCAAATTAGAAGCAAATTTCACATTTCAGAATGATGGGTTTATGATTGATTTTATAAAAATGAGGAGAGTCTTTTAGACCAAAATATAGGTTATAAATTTCATAATTTTCAAATAATTTTCAAATTTTAAGCACAAAATTATTGAAAATTATTTAGGCACTTTCTAATCATGCATAAGCGCTAGGAATTTTAAATGGGGTTAATAGTAACTTAAATTTTATCCTAACTTATGAGTTCCATCCATTCATAACTGCGAGGACTTTTAAATTGGAATGGAAGCACATAGAGATTAAGGTGTTTCACAGTGCATAACCGCGAGGACTCTTAAATGAGAGTGAATGCCAAGGATAATTTATTTTTTGATTTTTCTTATTACTAAATAAATTTAAACTCCCCACATTTTGTAAAACCATGATGAGTGACAGAAATATCGCAGAAATAGAAGATGATCATGAAATAAGCACTAATTCAAAAAATATTATAAAATCTGTTTAATCATCATGAATATTTGAATAATATTTTCTCTTGTTATGAAATACACCATAGGCACAACTCACCATAATTTCATAAATCTATTAATAGTTTTGATGAGTTCCAAAAATGGTTCAAATTTGTCAGTAATTTCAATTTTTGAATAAATAATCAAAAATAATTTTAAAATTGAAAATATCTGTTTCAAGAGGGGTTTTGAAATATCAATGCAAGCTGAAAATCAGTTTAAAAAATTAGTCAGTAGAATGTGAAATTTTCTAATACTTCTAAGACTGATTGCTCCTAGACAATTTTAAAAACCACTTGTATATGTAAGTCAAATTGCCTATGGAAATTAATGAAATCTAATCATTGTTTTTTCAACTCATCATCCAATCACCAAGACAATCAAATAAATATTAACAAATCAATTTCCATTATCAGAGCATCACAAAATCAATTTTGAAGCAAGAGCCACAAGAGATTTTTTCGGTGCATCTTAGCAGGCACAAGAGACAGTCAATGATTCAAATCAAAGGAACATTATTTGAAATCACTTGGTAAAAATTTATTTTTAGAATTAAAATCAAAAAATTATAATCCAAGAATTTCAACTGTCAACCAAAAATGTTTTCAAAATAAAAACAGTCAAGCAAGGTAAAAAAAAATATGAAATTTTCAGAACTGTTCAATCATAGCATTCATGTAATATGCTGAATTAAGTGCAGTTTTTTAATAATTTTTAAGAAGAATTAGGAAATACTCAAAACAATAAAGATGTATGAAATTTCATTAGCTTTCCAGAACATCATAAATTTTAAAATTTCGATTAACAGTGTTCAAGATAATCTCAAAATACTATAGCACTGTCAAAAACTCAGCTATCGCACAAAAAACTAGACTTCAAATGAATTGCAGTTATTCATCAATTTAGTTCAGAATCCGGAAATATTCAAAACATAAAAGTTGTAGACAATTGTATCTAATTTCTAGAAAATAATTAATTTTGCAATTTTAAGTTAAGAAGCTCAAGATATGTCAAAAATACTATGACAGTGTTAATAAAAATCAGCATTAACACTAAAAATTCGAGTTTAGAGATCATATCTGACTTACCATAATCGTTGTGAACCAATGTGTGACAGCCCGCCCCGCACAGCCGGCATTTCCCTTGGAATGCGTTGTTCCAATGTCCAACTGGCATAGGACGGTTGTCAAAAGAAAGGGATGTGAAACTATGAATCATCAAGAGCTTGTAGTATATCTCACAATGCATGGAATAAAATATAATAATAACATAACTAGATATAAAACAGGCGAGATAGTGCATAAGCTGAAAACTAAACCATATCCATTAGAGTAGTGGAATCCAAAATACACCTTATGATCCAAGCCATTATTACAACTTCAAAATACTATCTCTAAAGCAAAATAGAAAAGATACACTACTAATGCCCAAAGTAAGGACCAGCAACAACACAGGGAGAATATATATGTAAATAGTACGTGGAAGCCTCCTGCTCATCTCCAGACAGCTACTCGTGCATAACCACCTAACTTGTCTCTAGTCTGCTCATTTAGGAGCATCCAGAGTAATAAGAAGAGACATAAAACTCTGGGTCAGACAAAAGTCTGATATGAGCGATAGCAGCGAAGTAAAACAATAACAAGCATAAATAATCATACCTAACCTGGACCTGCAACCAAAGAGTTAGCACAACACGATGTACAGTACTCTAAGGTAACACTAACATATGGTGTAAAAATGGGAATGTGCATGCCATGGTGATAGCAAACATCAAACATAGCAATCATCCTCGCATCTCTCACTCATTGCGTAAAGCATACGATATCCACCGCTTTGATCACCAAAACCATTGGGACAATGATGGAGTCCAACTCCGTACAGCTATCACTAAGACCACTTTTCCCTTTGGGATACTGATGGAGTCCGACTCCATACAACCTCTGACCCTACTTCACCGGTCCATAGTCAATGCCTCCTCTCTCAATAGTGAGCCAAAGTTATAGATATTGATAACCCCTTTGCACACGTCCCACGACAAAGTCCCACTCTAGAAGTTAACTCATTGGTTCCCATCTAGATCCCGAGTTCTAAATTCTTATTTGGACCTCCTTTGCATCTCGGGTCTTGGTCTTGTCCGGTTTGGTTCAGTCTCCATTCGGTTCGTGGGTTCGTGAAGCCGGTGGTTCGATTCAGAGTCCACCCTTCGGTTCGGGTCTGTTCGTGGTGCACTGTTCTGGTTGGCTCATGGTTCCTAGACTGAACCGGGTCGTGGTCATCCCTATTGGGTTGGGTCGGCTGGTGAGCTCCTGCTTGTGGCGGTTCGTGATGCTCACTGATTCGGGGTCAAGTCGTGTTAAATGTCTGGGTCGGGTCGTGCACCCCCCCCCGGGTTTGTCGTGCCCTTCCATTTGGGTTCGGGTCGTGAGTGATCCGCCGGATCAGGTCGGGATTGTAGGTGCTTCACGGTTCGGGCGAATCGGGTCATGCCATCTCACTGGGTCAGTCGTGATGCCTAGGTCACGAGCCGATGGTCACGAGCCGCACTACCTGTGTATTTCCAGCATTCATTAAACGACGACATTTTCAACCATTCTAACTTTGATAAGCAATCATAAAATATCTCAAACAGTAGTAATAACATGTGTAATCAATCAAAAACATTAAAATATCAATCACATGTGTTATTTAGCATCAAACATACCCAAATATATGTTTTTCCCTTAATTCCCTGAACCATATTTAACTATAGGATTAGCAAACTTAATCCAAATCAACCCAAATTTATATCAGTGACATAAAATAATATTTCAGAATTTATACATATTTTTCCATATTTTTCTGAATCATAATTTCGCTAATTATCACTAATCACCTCTAATTAGCCATAATTAGTGAATAAACATGCAAATCATTCACCTTAGCCGCAAATAAATTATAGATTTGAAAAATCCACTAATTTGGCAAGGATTCCTATGTATTTCAGCATCCGTAACTCGATTTTGATGCTAATCCGCCTTAATTTGATGTAGTTTTGCTTAATTAGTGATTAAAAGGTGATTAGGGATAGGCCATTATTAGGGTTAAAGGAATGTTTGCGGCGGATGAGAAAAATGAAAAGGAATCATTCTCTAACTATTTTCAGCCCTCCCATAACCCTAATCCCGGAATGGGTAATCGGTCTAGCTACCCTATTAAGCCCGATTAAGCTGTTTTTCCATCTTCAAACCTTATTTCAGCCATATCCCCCAAACATCAAGTCCGTTTGATCAATGTGACTACTCTACGAAAAAGGTAAACCGTCATTCGAATCCAATGGAAGTGGTGTCAGGTCAAACTCCTTACCAATCAAAAGTTACAGGAGAAATAAGCTTGTCTGGGGGCAAAACGGTCACTTAAAATTCGACAAAAATCGTGAATGTGGGAAATGACACCAATAGTTGTTCCCCAAAGGCACATGACCATACGACTTCGTATGAAAGTAAAATAAATATTCTACGATCCTCCGATACATAGAATGCGAATCATTACACTCTCCCCACCTTAAGAAATTTCTCCCCCGAAATTCCTTAACCAAGAAAAACAAACAATGGTGCCCCGCATGCCTATCATCCATTTACAAACAATCAACCATACATAATAACGCAACAAACATATCCTAGCATGCGGTTTACTAACAAGGGAATAATAATATCGCAATTAAAATCTTACTAGGCAAAGAGCTCTGGATATGACTTCCTTATGCTCTCCTCGGTTTTCCAGGTACAACCATTCTCATTATCACCCCCACTGGACCTTAACCGGTTTCAATGCCTTCCTCCGAAGTTGCTTTGTATCATGCCCAACAATACGAACCGATCTGCGGTTTCCAACTGCCTCGAGTTCTATCTCGTTATCTTCCAATTGGTCTGGTGAAATAGTTATATCAGAATTGTGCATGAACTTCCGTAACTGAGAAACATGAAATACGTTGTGCATTCCCATCATCTGGTCTGGTAATCCCACTTTATACGCGAAATTCCCAATTTGTTCGAGAACTGGAAATGGACCAACAAATTTTGGTGCCAACTTTCCTCTCCTACCAAATCGAATCACACTCTTCAATGGAGAAATCTTGACGAATACCAAGTCGCCAATGGAGAATTTCAAATCTCTTCGTCTTTTATCAGCATAACTCTTTTGCCTATCTTAGGCAGCCTTCACTCATTGTTGAATAACTTTGATCTTATCTGAAGTTTCTCTTATTACATCTGGCCCAAGTACAAACTTCTCACCAGTTTCCGACCAACATGATGGTGAGTTGCATGGTCTTCCGTGCAAAGCTTCAGATGGAGCCATACCAATACTAGACTGATAACTATTATTATATGTGAACTCAACCAGATGAAAATGATCATCCCATAACCCTCGAAAATGCAATATACAAGCTCTCAAGAGATCCTTTAATACACGATTTACCCTCTCCGTTTGACCGTCGGTTTGTGGATGGTACGCGGTACTGAGATGTAATTTTGATCCTAAAGCCTCTTGTAAGCTCTTCCAAAACTCACTAGTAAATAATGGATCTTAGTCACTCACAATGCCTTTAGGTACTCCATGAAATCTCACTACCCACTTCATATACAACTCCACTAATTTAGCTGCCGTTCTATTCGACTTGACTGGTATAAACCTTGCACTTTTGGTCAATCGATCCACAATCACCCAAATACTATCGTGACCCGATCTAGTCCTTTGTAAACCGTTAATGAAATCCATTAAGACTCGTTCCCATTTCCATTCGGGAATTACCAGCGGTTGTAACAAACCACTAGGCTTCTTTTGCTTGGCTTTAACTAACTGGCAATTCATGCACTTGGATATAAACTTCCTAACGTCTCTCTTCATCCCTTCCAAGTAGTAGGTTTTCTTCATGTCTCGATACATTTTGTTACCACCAGGATATATAGTCAGTTTCAAGTGATGACACACTCTAAGAACTTCATCTCTCAATCCATTAATGTTGGGTACAATTAGTCTCCCATTCTTTCAAAACCATCATTATCGATCAAGTCCATACTTGTTCATTTCCTCAGCATTGATACCCGTCTCTACTTTGGAGATGATTTCCAATAGGTTAGGATCGTTCCTCTGACTGGAACCGATACAATCTGCTCAATTAGAGTCGGTCTGATTGTCAAACTTGCTAACATCTCTAGATCCAATTCGCACTTAGGTCTGAAATCATACCATGTGATATACTCCAGTTGCTTCCATTCTGGAAACATAGCTCCTAAACTGGCTTGTCTTCTACTCAATGCATCAGCTACCGCATTGCTATTCCCGGGTGTGTATACAATATTGGAATCGTATGAAGACAAGGATTCTAACCATCTCTGCTGACGAATATTTAAATCCCTTTGAGAGAAAAGATACTTTAATGATTTATGATCGGTAAACAACTCGAATCTTTCCCCCAAGAGATAGTGTCTCCATATCTTTAACGCGAACACGATCGCTACCGATTCCAAATCATAGGCAGGTTATCTTTTCTCATGTGGTTTTAGTTGCCGACCAGCATAAGCTACAACCTTACCTACTTGCAATAGTACAACACCTAGTCCAGTACAATAGGCATCCATGTATACCGTCATCTCTTCATTCCCCTTAGGAATAACTAACACTGGTGCACATATTAACTTCCCCTTTAGACTTTTAAATGCATTCTCACACCTTTCGTCCTAGACGAAATCTTGATTCTTCTTGGTCAACTGAGTTAACGACATTGCTACCTTGGAGAAGTCTTGGATAAACTTACGATAATATCCAACTAATCCCAAGAAACTTCTCACGTCCACTGCATTCTTGGGCATGGACTAATCTTGTACAGTAGCCACCTTCAAGATCCACAGCAATACCATTCTCTGAAACAACATGGCCTAAGAATCTCACTTCCCTCTTCCAGAAGTGGCACTTAGAAAATTTTGCTTTCAATTGGTGTTTCCTTAACACCTCCATCACTATCCTCAAATGTTCCTTGTGATCTTCCTCTGTCTTCGAGTAAACCAAGATATTGTCCACAAACACAAGAACAAAATTATTTAATTGATCCCTAAAAACCCTATTCATAAGATCCACAAAATATGCGGGTGCATTGGTCAACCCTAATGGCATGACCAACCACTCACAGAATCCAGACGGCGTCCGAAATGTCGTTTTAGGTATACTCTCAGCTGCTACTCGGAGATGATGAAATCCTATCACGAGGTCCAAATGGGAGAACACTCTTGCTCCATTCAGTGGATCAAACAGATTATCTATCCGTGGAAGAGGATACTTATTCTTCCTAGTCACCTTATTCAACTCGCGGTACTCCACACATAAGCGAAGGGAACCATCGGCCTTGATAGCAAATACAACTGGTGCTCCCAACTCGAAAACACTTCTTCGGATAAATCCCTTCTTCAAAAGTTCTCCCACTTGCACCTCGAGCTCTCACTGCTCTCTTGGTGCCATACGACGAAGTGGCATCATTATAGATCTGGCATCTTTCACTAAATCAATCCGAAACTCGATCTCTCGGTGTGGTGAAAGTCCAGACACTTCTCCGAAGATGTCTGGATACTCGCCAGCAATAGGCACATCTAATAACTCATCATGCGGAATGTCGAGAGAATTTAGAAAACTAGCCATCACCCCATCACTAGGTAGGCAACCCAATACCACCCTCCGCATATCATCTACTCTAATGGTCACCGAAGACCCCTCGCAGTCTACCACCACCCCATACCTTTGGAGCCAATCGACTCCCAAAATACTGCCAAACCTAGTAAAGCCAAAATAAAGCAATCACAGGAAAACATACATCCATGACTTGATAAAACCAAATTTTGACAAATCATACAAAGGTTAGTCGAACCACCGATCGAGTTTGTCACAACTAAAGGTCTATCGACAATCTCAGGTTCCAATTCCAACCTATCTACCAGGTCTCTAGATACGAAGGAATGGGAAGCCTCAGTATCAAATAATACTCGAACAGGAACATCATAAATGGAAAACATACCTTGAATAACGACACCCTTTCCTTTCTCCGCCGCAGTTAGGGCATTCGACGAAGAAGGAACAGCGTTGATCGCATATGCTTTCATGATATGCTTCTCCTTAGGAGGTTGTGGACATTTATCCTTGTGATGTCCCACTTGGCCACAATTGAAGCACTTCCTATCCCATGGCTTTGCTCGACAGTCTCTTGCATAGTGGCCCTTCTTACCGCAGCTATAACACTCGACATATTTCTTCTCCTTCTTTTTCTGACCATCCGGGTCTGATTATGTTTCCTCTTATTCTGCGAATTCTTCTTGCCTTCACTGCTTTCCTGCAGTTTTGGCTCTACTGCAGATACAATAGCAACCACGGTCTTCGAATTAGGGTAAAGGCTCTCGGATCTCAACGCCTTTCCCGTAATAGATATAAATGTCTCATCGATAGGATTTATAAGTCTTTTCCCCAAGTACTCATCTAGATCAGTTATGAGCTTCTAGTTCTTCTTCTCAGCGGTATCGATAAGAGATAATCCATATTTCGATAAGGTATCGAATTCAGTAACATATTCCAAGACTGACCTACCATTCTGCTTAAGTTCCAAAATTTTCCTAAACAAATCTGATTTCTAAGAAGTTGGAATAAACTTGTAACTGAAGCAAGTCTTAAACTGATTCCTAGTAATTTGATCCTCGGCAGTAGCCGCTTTAATAGCATTCCACCAATTCATAGCCCGTCCTTGAAGCTGACGGGATGCTAGCTTTCTCTTCATTACATCATCGATCCCTAAATTCTCGAAGATGCGCTCACAAATATCAAGACAATCTCAAACCTCCATAGCTGATTCCGTTCCATGGAACGACTTCCCACCAAGACTAGTATAATCCTTGTTGAGCTTAGCGAAATTGGCTCTAGGCGCCTGCACTACTGTACCACCACCATTAGTAGCATAAGGAACTGCCCCTTGAGCATCCCTAAGCATCTCTCGCATGAAGGCAATAAACATCGTCCTTATATCAGGGACATTCCCATTATTCGCCCCAGAACCCATACTCCTCGTATTTCGGCTCATCGTCCAACCTGAAAAGAGAAAACGATTAACCATCTCCTTAGTGGTGCCCATGCAGTGCGACTTCATCCATAGATATACTAATAGTATATATATATATATATTAAAAACCAAAATATCACAAATACGCGCACTCATATATGTATGCTATCTCTCCCTGATGTCTTCCCCTAGGTTAAACTCGCAACCTAGGCTCTGATACCAAGTGTGATGGCCCGCCCCATTCAGTCAACATTTCTCTTGAAATGCGTTGTGCCAATGATGGTCGTCAAAAGAAAGGGATGTGAAACTATGAGTCATCAAGAACCTGAAGTATATCTCAAAGCGCATGGAATAAAATATAATAATAACATAACCTGATATAAAACAGGCGAGACAGTGCATAAGCTGAAAACTAAACCATATCCATCAGAGTAGCAGAATCCAAAATACAGCTTATGATCCAAACCATTATTACAACTTCAAAATACTATCTCAAAAGCAAAAAAGAAAAGGTACACTACTAACGCCCAAAGTAGTGACCAGCAACAACACAGGGAGAATATATATGTAAATAGTACGTGGAAGCCTCCTGCTCGTCTCCGGATAGCTACTCGTGCATAACCACTTAACATGTCTCTAGTCTGCTCATTTAGGAGCACCCATATTAATAAGAAGAGGCATAAAACCCTGGGTCAGACAAAAGACTAGCATGGGAGATAGCAGCAAAGTAAAACAATAACATGCATAAATAATCATAACTGACTTGGCCTTGCAACCAAAGAGTTAGCACAACAAGATGTACAGTACTCTAAGGTAAAACTAACTTATGGTGTAAAAATGGGAGTGTGCATGTCATGGTGACAGCAAACATCAAACATAGCAATCATCCTCACATCTCTCACACAGTGTATAAAGCATATAATATCCACCGCTTTGATCACCAGAAACATAGGGACAATGACGGAGTCCAACTCCGTAGAACTATCACTACGACCACTTTGCCCTTTGGGATCCTAAGGGAGTCCGACTCCATACAACCTCTGACCCCACTGCACTGGTCCATAGTCAATGCCACATCTCTCAATAATGAGCCAAAGTTATAGATATAGATAACCCCTTTGCACACGTCCCACAGCAAAGTCCAACTCTAGAAGTTAACTCATTGGTTCCCATCTGGGTCCTAAGTTCTAAATTCTTATTTGGACTTCCTTTGCATCTTGGGTCTTGGTCTTGTCCGGTTCGGTCTCCATTCGGTTCGTGAGTTCATGAAGTAGGCGGTTCGGTTCGGAGTCCACCCTTCGGTTCGGGTCATCTCGTGGTGCACTGTTCGGGTCAGCTCATGGTGCCTAGACCGAACTGGGTCGTGGTCATCCCTATCGAGTTAGGTCGGGTCAGGTCGGCTTGTGAGCTCCTGCTTGTGGCCGTTCGTGAAACTCACTGGTTCGGGGTCGGGTCATGTTGAACATCTGGGTTGGGTCGTGGTCCCCCCTCGGGTCGGTCGTGCCCTTCCATTTGGGTTCGGGTCGTGAGCGATCCTCCGGATAGGTTCGTTCTCTTCGGGTTGGGATCATGGGTGCTTCATGGTTCGGGCGGATTGGGTCGTGCCATCTCACTAGTTCAGTCGTGATGCCTAGGTCACGAGCCGCACTACCTGTGTTTTTCCAGCTAGCTAATTTCGCCACACGACAGCGTTTTTAACCATTCTAACTTTGCTAAGCAATCATAAACCATCTGAAACAGTAGTAATAACATGTGTAATCAATCAGAAACATTAAAACATCAATCATATTTGTTATTTAGGATCAAACATACCCAAATCCATGGTTTTCCCCATAATCCCCTTAACCATGTTTAACTATAGGATTAGCAAACTTAATCCAAATCAACTCAAATTTATATCAGTGACATAAATAATATTTCAGAATTTTTACATATTTTTCCATATTTTTCTGAGTCATGATTTCGCTAATTATCACTAATCACCCCTAATTAGCCAAAATTAGTGAATAAACATGCAAATCACTCACCTTAGCCACATATAATTTATAGATCTGGAAAATCCACTGGTGTGGCATGGGTTCCTATGTATTGCAATGGCACTATCTCGATTTTGATGTTAATCTGCCTTAATTTGATGTAGTTTTGCTTAATTAGTAATTAGGGATAGATTTAGGAGATGGAGGTCATTACTAGGATTAGAGGAATGCTAGGGGCGGTTGAGAAAATGGAAAGAAATCATTCTCTAACTCCTTTCGGCTCTCCCACAACTCTAATCCCGAAATGGGTTATGGGTCTAGCTGCTAATCACCCTATTAAGCCCGATTAGGTTGTTTTTGCATCTTCAAACCTTATTTCAGCCATATCTCCCAAATGATAAGTCCGTTTGATTAATGTGACCACTCTACGGAAAGGTAAACCATTATCTAGATCCAATGGAAGTGGTTTCAGGTCAAAACTCTTTACCAATAAAAAGTTATAGGTGAAACAAGATTCACCAGGGAAAAATAGTCATTTAACATTCGACAAAAATCTTGAATGTGGGAAATGTCCCCCATAGTCGTTCCCCAAGGTCACACGACCATACGACTTCGTATGAAAGTAAAATAAATATTCTATGATCCTCCGATACGTAGAGTGCGGGTCGTTACACAATGAATCTCCAACTCATAAATCTATAGCCAAGGAACAACAAATAATTCAATAATATGGAACAATTTGAATTTTATCTCTCTTAAGAACAGTTGTTCCTTAGCCTCCCTCGGTACTTAGATATTTATAATATCGAGTGGCCTAACAAAGACTATTTTACCACTCTTAGCTTAGTCTACATATTTTGGTACCCAAACCCGTTTATACAAAAATCCATTACCATCCATTAAAGTGCCCTTAGGAACCCAAATTCTTTTAGTCTTAATCGAATTCGTTTTATTATCTTTTGAGATCCAAACACATTTAACTGAATTTTTTCTAAACGGGTTTTCATTTTGTTCATGATTTAAAAATCCTTTGAAATTATTAGAGTTCAAGTTTCTAATTCGATGTTTTCCAAAGTGGTTTTAAGGATTATTAGAATTAGTATTTTCAATTTGATCAAAACCAAGTCCATTCTTACTCTCAACAAAAAATTGGTTTTTTAACAACATATTCAACGATTTTTCTCCTTTAGAAAATTTTTCCAATGTTGATTCAAGTCGTTGAATATTAGATTTAAGATCACTATTTTCCTTCACTAAATTCGAACAACGATTTGTAGCGATCTTCCTTCTTTCAACACCATTTTGTTTCAAAACCAAATTTTCGTTTTCAAGAATTTTAATTTTAGCATTGGACTTAGAAATCTCAATTTGAAGTTGTTTTCGCATTTCAAACTCAAGTTGTTCAATTATCTAAGCTTTTCAATCTCCTTTTCAAAAATCACGATTATTGTTTTCCAAATTCACTTTTTCACTTTCAAACAACTCAAAATAAGTTTTGAAATTCAAAAAATCATCACTCAAAATTTGACCTTTTTTGCATTCTGAAATCTGTGAATTCTTAACTTTTCAAGTTTGCTTTCTAATCTGTTATTTTCTAGAGCTAGTTTTGACCTATAAGATTTCAATTTCTTATCTTTTAGTTCAAGAGAATCAACAGTTTTTGTGAGGTCATGGCACATTAATGTAAAATATTTATAAGTGAAATTCAGTACCTCACTAGAGTCTTCTTCATTACTTTCTGATAGATTGTGCCATAAGACACAAATAGGCTTCCTCTTCATCGTTGTTAGAAACTTCTTCTACTTCCTCATCATCCCTTGTAGCAGCAAAAGCCTTCTCCTTCTTTCTTTTCTTTCAATTTTCAATCTTAAGCCGTGGGTAATTTGGTTGGATTTCTCCAGGTTTCTTGCAATTATAGCAAAAAAATCATCGTTTGAGCTATCTGAATTTTTGGACTTGTTAGATTTTGAATTCTTCTTTTACAGCTTGTATTTTTTGTTAGCCCATTTTCTAAAAAACATGGCTAGCTCTTCAACAGGGTCTTCATTGTCACTTTCAACGGTATTATTTAGAGCAATCGTTTTTTTCTTTTATTTAGAATTCTTTCGTTTTTTTTCTTGCTTTTAACTCCATTTCGTAATTAAGTAATCAGATTTTCAGTCAACTCCTCCATGATTAATTTAATTAGGTTTTTTGATTCTTGAATAGCCGTCACTTTAGCTTCAAAATTCATTAGTAGCACTCTCAGTATTTTTCTAATTAATTCCACTTCGGTATAAGCTTTAATAAGAGCTTTTGCATTGTAAACGAGTGATGAGAAGCATCCAAACATTTCTTTTATATCTTTTTTCTTCTTGCATAGAAAATTTTCATATTCATTGCTGAGTAGAGCAGGATTAGATTCCTTAACTTGAGATGTTCCTTCGTGTTGACCTCCAACTTATACCATATTTCTTGCGCAGTTTCACAATGAGATATTCGGTTAAATTCCGTTTTATCAAGAGCACAGATTAAAGCACTCATTGCCTTAGCATTAGTTGAAAATGTTTTTTTATCATTAATATCCCACTTATCTTTTGATTTAGGAATTTTAACACCATTAACAATCACAATGGGAGACATATAAGCCGTTTCAATAATATTCCACACATCATAATCAACTGAACTCAAACAAATTTTCGTCCTCGCTTTCCAATAGGCATAATCATTTCCGTTAAACATAGGTGTCCTAGCTTTGGACTGACCCTCAAAAAACATTATTAGACAGATTCATGACTCTAGAGTTAGAAAATACCCGCTCAGATACCACTTGGAGGATCTAAATTAAACCTAAAGGAGGGCGAATAGGGTTTATTGCAATTGTTCGCTGAGTAATAGATAATAGCAACATAGATAATAATCAGAGTAAATGCGGAAAAATAAATAACACACAGATATACCCAGCTTCGGCAAAACCCTACCTATTGCTGCATTCCCCGAGGTTTCTATTAGGAATTAAAACAATCTCTACGCTTACAATCCCCTGTAAACTCGCGACACCAGCTCCTAACTATTCTAACCCTACGCTCGAAACCCTATACCGCTCTCTGTCCCCGAAATCAGATTTCCTCGAATTACAGACCCGTAACTCGTCTCCCTAGTTTTACAGATAAACTAGAAAACTTTAAATATGATTACAAATTAAAAAACATTAAAATAGAAAACACTTTTAAAATCAAACGAAACCCTAGTTTAAAATAAAATCCGCTAGCCTTTATTAATTTTGGCTGGCTCTTTTTATATTTTTTCTTGTAAGACTTCGACTTCAAAAGCATTCGGCCCCCTTTTTGTAACCCTAATTTATCCATGTCTCTGGAAATAAAAATGGAGATTGCAATATAAACATGGGTTTAGAAACCCTTTGATTTGAAGTTGTCGTGCTCTTATGTTAATGCTCTCGAATTTCCAATGGCTATCTTCGTTGCTTATTCGAGTTGAAATGCTTCGATTCGATCCAAGTAATTTCCTATCTCTGGTATGATTTTTCAAGTCGAATTATGATTTGATTTATGCTCGAACTTGGATGCCTAATTGTCGATGGTGATGGGTGTTTAAATAGGATTAAAAATCCAAAATATTCTCTGATTTCATCTTAGATTCGGTCTTTGATATTTTCGAAAATATTGCGTATTATTTTTGATGAGATATTGCTAGAATTGAAATTTTCAACTGTTCTGGAATTACTTGCATGTGAAATTCCTAACTTTGAATTTGTAGCTTGATTTCTGGAACTTCATATACGCTTTTACTTTGATCGTTTCTGAATTAAGCTTTCCCTGGAATAACTTTGATTATAGATTTATTTTCTGGCTTCTTGGAGATTAAAAAGCAAACTAAACAGATATTATCCTTGATTTGCCACAAATGTGAACTGATGCTACACTTTAAATCTTTGTAGTGCTTAATCCGTTTCATTGTAGTTTGCCTTGTTTTTCTTTTCACAAGCATATACATTGCATAAGAACTGATATTGCACTTTGTAATTTGAGGTCTTTACTGATTTGAAACTATGCCTTGGGTTATCCTTGTTTGAGCCTGCTAAAAACAGATGCTTGTCTTGAATTGATACTACACTTTGAATTATGGGATATTGGTATTCAGCATGTTTGATGTTGAACTGGTTCATTTGTATTAATTAAGCCTTGTGCCATTTTACTTGAGCTTTATACTTATTTATTTTGTCACTTGTACTTGAAATTGCTTTTGAAATTATTGATCATTTACTGGCTGCTTAACTTTGCTTTTCCCTTGATTTCTTCTTGAACACGATACTGCACTTGTCGTACTACTTAATACATCATATTATATAAGCATTGAGATCACTTGCTTTGATATTCCCTAACTTGTTTGATTCTTAACTTTGTTGCAATGTACATATGGACCTATTGATAATTCCTCCTTTATTCCATTCTTGCACCTGTATGCCCAGATTGTGGCCTCTTAGTTATACAGTATGCAACTTGTTCCCATTTTTGCCATTTATATTATACTGCCTTAGTCTTGACATTGCAAGTTTGTGCATGTTTATATTTTCACCATGGTTTATCCCCTTGGTTCATGACTTCTCTTTGTTGCCTAAGCTGACCTGATTTGTACATGGCTATAGCGTCCTTGTTTATGATGTGTCGTTTGCCATTGCATTTGCCATATCCCATTTTCATGCATGTGTCGATCACGATTGCAATTATGGTCTTGTACATGTGCTTCATTGAACTGGCTTTGCTATTTTGTACCCCATGCTTGAGTGTTGTACTTGTGTATGTGCTTGGCCATTTTGATTTGCATTGCTCTGTCCATTTATGTTTTGCATGTCGAACATATGTACCTGCACATTAATATATATATATATATATATACACACACACACACACACACACATATATATATATATATGTGTGTGTGTGTGTGTGTATGTATATATACATACAACTGTATGTGTATACATGTATTGTGCGCATGTAATTTATATATGTGGTCTACTCGAATGACAGGCATGAATTTTCTATCAGCAGACCTACTATTCAAAATAAATTAATTATAATGCTGGTTCTGATCAGTAAACAAGTGTAGTTGTGTTGGGGATGATCGGTGAGCAATAGAGATACATTCTACCTTGTAGTATTTATAGTGTACCATTATGAATATTACAAGTAGTCCAGACTAAGATATATATATATATATATATATATATATACACACACCAGACTAAGTCTTGAAAAATAATGAGAAACACACCATAATTTTGAGACAAATAAAATTTAAAATAAATTTATATTTGCTAAAATTTTATTCTTTGTTCCACTTTACTATGTGTGTTTCTCTGGCAGGTATACAAGCGACTGATGTGGATTGCATTGGTAGCACGTGAAGACTCAGTGTCAGTAAATGTATATGTAACTGTGTATGAGTCTGTACGTATAAACAGAGTGATACTGAGTGATATGCAGTGAAGAAAAACTATATATGAAATTGATTGTAGACATGAATGAATAAAATTATACTATTATTTGTAATAAATAAATTGATTGAAATAAAAAAATATTTTTATTGTTCAATTCAAACTGTCTATTTTATTTGAATTCTTTTAATAGTACAATTTCATATGATATGTGTTCAAGTGTATCATGTCTAACATAAATATCCAAACATATTTAAGTGAATTGTAAAAAGTGGAGTAATGAATATATACTATTTCAACTGTAGAAATAAAAAAATTATTTGAATAAAAATATTGTTTGAATATTGAATTCTTTGTAAAGTATTATATTCAATTAATATTTATTTCTGTATATGATCTGAAATAAAGAATAGTACTGTTTACAAACACATTTACAAACAGATTTATAAAAATAATATATATATGTTTGTTATCATCAAACAAAAATCATATTGCTATACCCAACAATCTACCGCTTTTGATGATGACAAACATACACTAAGATTTTGAATATAATAAATGTGAAATATAAAACTCCTCCTATTTATATGCTCCCTCTACAACTGAACTCCCCCTATATATATGCATATATGAGTGATTTAAAAATTCAATTGAATTTCCAATACTAAAATATTCTTAAATTATGCACTCATCAATCAAAATCTTAATCATTCACCCCCTTTTCTTATCATCAAAAGAATAATAGAAATCGAAATAGTGACGAACATAGACTAGAAATATAAATTCAAATCAAAAGGGAAAATATATATCGTAAATCTCATTTAATCAAAAAAAAATCATAATATTCTTCAAATTAAAAGCATATTTCACTTTTCAGAATGATGGATTTACGATTGATTTTATAAACTTGATGTGATTTTTTAAGATTCAAATATAGGATTATAAATTTCATAAATTTCAAATTTTAAGCACAAAATTATTTAAAATTATTTAAGTGCTTTCTTACCACGCGTAACTGCTAGGACTTTTAAATGGGGTTAGTAGTAACTTAAATTTTATCCTCTCTTATGAGTTCCATCCATGCGTAACTATGAGGAATTTTAAATTAGAATGGAAGCACATAGAGATTAAGGTGATTCACTAATGCATAACCACGAGGACTTTTAAATGAGAGTGAATACCAAGGATAATTTTTTTTGCATTTATTATTTCCAAATCAATTTAAACTCCCCACATTATTCAAAACCTTAATGAGTGACAGAAATATGGTAAAAATAGAAGATGACCGTGAAATAGGCACTAATTCAAAAAAAAAAAAAAATGTCCAATCATCATGAGAATTTAAATAATGTTTTCTCTTGTTATGAAATATACCATAGTCACAACTCACGATAATTTCATAAATCTATTAGTAATTTTGGTGAGTTCCAAAAATGGTTCAAATTTGCCAATAATTTCAATTTTTGAATAAATAATCAAAAATGATTTTAAAATTCAGATTTTTAGTTTCAAGAGGAGTTTTGAAATATCAATGCAAGTAGAAAATTAGTTCCAAGTATCAATCAGTAGAATGTGTACTTCTAAGGCTGATTGATCTTATATAATTTTAAAAACCACTTGTATATGTAATTCAAATTGCCTATGGAAATTAATGAAATCTAATCACTGATTTTTCAACTCATCTTCCAATCACCAAGATAGTCAAACGAATATTAACAAATCAGTTTCCTTTATCTAAGCAGCACAAAATCAGTTTCGAAGCAAGAGTCACAAGAGAATTTTTCTGTGTATCTTAACAAGCACAAGAGACAGTCAGTGATTCAAATAAAAGGCACATTATTTGAAATCACTTGGTAAAAATTTATTTTCAGAATTTATTCCTAAGGTTCACCCCTTGGTTTAGCACCGAAGTCATGGAACCGCCATTATTAAGGTCCTAAGTGGTCATTGGGTTCGTCTTTCTTTTATAAGGTATTAGATGAAATGATAGACTTGTAAGTTAGGTAGTTCTCAGGAAGTTTTCCACTTCTCATCTAAGAGCTATGTGAGGGTATACTTAGGGAAGTATTAAGTGACTAGGAGTTCACTTTTAATGACAGCCAGATAGTAATGTATGAGTCCTCTAGGAGGGTTATAAAAGCAATAAATGCCCAAGTCATAGAGACTGGAGCCTGACAAAGGAGATTCTATTATTATTATTATCATGTTTGGTAATTTATTGTAATCATGGGATATTATTACTGATGTACAGTGTATCTAAATAAGACAGTTTGAATTTGATGTAATTGACATTATTATGGTTTTAATTATGGGTACATCTATTTTGAGTTATTATATTTACCCTTCCACTGTGAGATTCTGATTTCGTTCTTTGTTAGCTCTGTTTATGTAATCCTTGTAAGGACCAATGATCCTTTTAGAATGGTTCTAAGTTCCGATTGGCCTTGTTAGGGTCAGAATTTAGGCCCATTTCGAGTGGGTTGTTACAGAGAGCAGCTTGAATCGACACCAATCTTCGGAGGTTGCTTGCTATGGGGTTGCGCCCTAAGGCGTGTCATCCCTACGGCAGTCCCTACGTTTTCCTCTGCTTACCAAACTTTTGGTTTACTAATTCGTTCCTCCGATTTTGAGTTATTAACAATGTTCTGATGAAGTTCAAGAATCTTGAAATTCCATATCCCATTTATGTACTATTTGAAACTTATCCAAATTTCCAGTCATGTTCCTTTACTTTGATTATGTACTAATCCGACACTTACCCAAATTTTGAGCTTCAATCCAGTTTGTACCAAAGTGATATTCTGATGAATCCAGTTGTCCGTGGACTATATAACCATCTATATACAATTTTCAAATCATCCAACATTCAAGTCCAAAACATTACGGCCTTGTCAAAAGATGGATTAGCCCAATGATTGAAGTTCTTTCCCAAATTAACAATTATAGTCCTAAGTTATGATAATTTCAGTAGTTAGAAAAAAATTATCGGGAGGTTTATCTCATTGACTGGTTTCTTCTTATTTGTTTTATTATAGACACATGTCATAAGATTAACTGTATTTTTTTACTATTGTGGGACATGTTGCAGTTACCGTTTGCACCTTAAACTATTTATTTTCCATTTTAACGCATCTGACATTACTTTTGTGGGACATATTGCAGTTACCGTTTACACCCTTAAACTATTTATTTTCCATTTTAACGCATCTGACGTGTCTAAAGACTGATTTGGAAGGATCTGCCTTAGCCACCATTTGAAAGCGAGGGTGGATGTAACCGTTTCCTAACCCAACTATGTGAATGGTGGAAAATTAGATGTTTGAATAGGAAGTATTCAACGTCAACCTTTTATAAATTATTTAATAATGTTAAAATTAATTAATTTAATTTTTTCTAATTTTCTAAAATTATTAACTTATGCTTATAAGGTTCATTTGAGATGCAACCTTTTGCATTATGATCATATCGAAGTGCTCTATACTATGAAATACTATATAAATATGTTGTTGATAATTGTTTGAAATGAACAAATTCATTTTGGTCTCAATCGTAATATCAATGTGTTTCTTGAATTCAAACTTATACGGCAGAAGAAATTTACCCTTTTTCAAAAAAGGCGTTACTCTCTAGACCCTCGTGGGCTGACCGGCTAGGTCAATAGCCGTCAGTGGGATGTTTCTCCCCACATGCCCACTTAAACGGTTTTCCACCCTGCAAGACCTTCTTTTCGAAGTGGCATCATTTTAAATAATTTTGTGAAGAATTTTTATAATAACCACCCTACATGGTTAGTGTAGAACAATTGCTAAGAGAAAGAAGTAAGAGAAAAGAAGGGAAATAAGGGAGAATGCAGAAGAAAAGAAGAGAAGAGAAGGAAACAAAATACTAAATACAATCATGTAACTTTTCCAGTATCTCATAGCACATCAAACACTATATAATAATTATCATAGATATAATAAGATATGATAACCAAGTAAATCAAATAATCAGAGAGTAGGCTCATACAGTTACACAATGAACAACAAAGTTTATACAAATGGTAAATAAACTCATTAATAAACTATCTCAAATTACAATAAGAAACACTATCATGGCTCCATAGTGTCACACAGTGGAATAGAAAACAGCTATACAGGTATAATATGAAAAGGTGTCGCCTCCTACAAGTTCACCTCCGTAGCTCCAAACAATGCTAATACTTGTCACCTTGCCTACTCATCAGCATCGTGGATAAGCACCTAAGGTAATAAATGAAAGCATAAAATCTTGGGTCAGATAACAGTCTGGTGTGAGTGATAAAAGAACTTCAAAATACATAAAAGACATAGTAGTATAAGGAATATAGGTATGGAAAGTCATATCTATCGTGTCCGTACATCCACAGAGTCAGCCAACTCAAAATTACAAAAGACAAAATTGTAATAGGGAAATAAAATCTCAATAGCCTACTCCGAACTCATTCCTATCCTCTCTTAGAATCTTAGAGATTATTTTCTTCAAAAAGAATATTGATGAGAGTAACCATAACAATCATAGCATCCATCAAACAAGCCCTGCCTATCTTCTCTTAAATCTGTGCCCACATTGATAGCCTATTATGACCCATCCGTCAAGTACTAATATAACCTGTAACAACCCGTATTTTCAATAATCTGTTATAATATAAATCGAGGCATAATTTAATTTTAAATTCTGAATCAAGGGAAACGGGCTATGCCATTGCGTTCGTCTCGGAAAAATACGCGAAATAGAGTCCGAGTTTTCGAAAATCGGAGTCCGTATGACCCAGTTAAGGCCCATTGAAGTTTTCAGAAAATTCCTAAGTAAAAACAGATTTAAATTTGAAATCAAAAACAAGGGTTAGGGCAAACTGGCGCAGGCGAGAAAATTCCCGCTAGGACCCGCATGTCGACAGGCCTGTCGACAGGGTCCCCAGGGTGTCGACTGCCCTGTCGACAGGGGGTGCCCGGGCAGTTTTGCCTGGCGCACCATTTTGATGTGGGCTTGGTCTTGTGGCTTGGTTCTAGAGAATTCCGAGATCTGATGGACCTAGTTCAACCTAGGGTTAATCCTATGGTCTAAATCACTAGCCTAATCTATAAATAAGACCCTAACCTACCCTAAATCACTCATTATTCATTCTAGCAACCAAACTATGTCAAATTGAATTCTCAAATGGCCTCCACCTAAGAACCCTAGCCTCCACCCTCTTCAAAAATAATTCCTATGAAGATTTTGATGTTCATACAAGCATTTCTAAGTTGTATGAATGATCATTAGCTTGCATACATTATCAAGTTGCAAGCTTTATTTACTAAGCTAGAGTTTTTGAGATTTTTGGTTAATTGGAGCTTTGTTTTGGGTTTTTATATGCTTGCATAAAAAGGGCTTCTCAATCTTTATTAGTGGATTTGTGTCTTCATAATATTTGTAAGCCCTCTTACCTTCATTTTAGAAACTCTAAAGTTAATATGTGATGAAAGTTGGGATTTATGCATGTTTAATAAGTTATGCATGCTTATGCGAGTTCAATGTGCCATATTACACATGTTTGATAAGTTATGCATGTTTATGCAAGTTCAATATGCCATGATTTGCAAGTTTATTGGGTTATGCATGTTTATGCAAGTTCAATATGCCATGATTTGCAAGTTTAACAAGTTATGCATGGTTATGCAAGTTCAATATGCCATGATTTGCAAGTTTAACAAGTTATGCATGTTTATACAAGTTCGCTATGCCATGATTTGCAAGTTTATTGGGTTATGCATGTTTATGCAAGTTCACTATGCCATGGTTTGCAAGTTCATTGAGTTATGCGCGTTTATGCAAGTTCACTAAGCCATGATTTGCAAGTATGCATGTTTATGCAAGTTCACTATGCCATGATTTGCAAGTTTATTGAGTTATGCATGTTTATGCAAGTTCACTAAGCCATGTTATGCATGTTTAATAAGTTATGCATGCTTATGCAAGTCCACAATGACATGTTGTGCATGTTTGACAAGTTATGCATGTATATGCATGTTCCCTATGCCATGTTAGGCAAGTTTAACATGTTATGCATGTCTATGGTAATATGCAAGTTCATTATGCTAAGTTATGCAAGTCTAACATGTTATGCATGTTTGTTGTGATATGCGAGTTGTCATGTATGTTACGCCAAGTTCCCTCTTCCTATCCTTTATGCGTTATTACGAATATGTAAGCGATAGAATGACGTTGGGGGGTTTGGGTAAACTTAAAATACATGAAAAATATAAGACTGGGAATTTACCTATTAAGTTAGGTCTACCCCTTGGGAATTTACCTATTAAGTTAGGTCTACCCAAGTATTTGTTGACTTGTAATTATGTTTTGAAATAAAGTGGACGTGACACTTAGAAAACATAAGTGTGGCCAACTCGAGGTTGGGTTGAGTTTGTAGCGTAATTCTACCCGGAACCGACCGGCTTAACTAGTGGCTACAAACAATAGGACCCAATGTGAGAAGTTGGTCATGTGGTGCCAAGACCCGAGGTTAGACCAAGTTGTGGTGTAAAGCTACCCGGACCCGCCCGGCCTAACTAGTAACCACAACAAGGTCTAATGTGAGAGGTTAAGGTGCATTAAATTAATTAATGCCTCATGATTAGGGTTAAGTCAGGGTCCACTAATACTTAACCAATTTGGGGATTCAAGGGATTGAAATGGGGTTAAGTTGTACTTAACCAATTTAATCCATGATTAGTGAAGGGTCCACTAATACTTAACCAATTTGGGGATTTGAGGGATTGAAATGAGGTTAAGTGTGAACTGTCGGTTACACTTAACCAATTTAATCCATTTGGGGGTTTAGGGATTGAAATGGGGTTAAGTTGTGAACTGTCGGTTACACTTAACCAATTTAATCCATGATTAGTGAAGGGTTAAATCGCACTTAACCCTCTTAGGAAACCCTAGCAACGTGGTCTGTTCCAGCAGTAATCCCAGTTGGGTATCATCACAACCCTAGAGGCTAGGCTAGGGCGGGGCACGATTACTGGACTGATGTAAGCGACCAAAGCGACGGCTGAGTGGTACAGCGGTGCGGGTCCAGGCGGGCTACGGACGTGCACGTAGTTCGGTGTTGGACAAACTCGAGGCACGGGTACCAGTAGGTTTAGACTGTGCATTATTGCTTCAGTGTCTGGGGTTGACACCCGAGGGCTTGATACACCCGAAGGTGGACCCAGCACAGTCTGACTACATCCATATGTGGGCCGTATGGATACCAACACTTGACGTGTTAGGCTTATAGGGAGCCGATCGACTAGACCGTTTGGTTGGACCTTATATTAAGGTCACTTCATGTTATTGGGTCAAAGCTTGGGCCAAGGGATCAATACCTGTTATGTTGGTTTGCTAGTACACCGTGGTGCAAAACTTAACCTTGTTTATGCGATGACACCTCTATCTATCTTGTAGTTAATTTATCATGCCAGTATGTTGTTATCTATGATCATCTCAGTTTCCATCATGCTGTTAACTTTATTAGTTTATAGACTGATCGTAGCAGGGCTTACTCAGTCTTTTTGACTGACCTGTTTTCTTTCGCCTCTTTTCTTCCGTTCCCCCCCCCCCCAGGTTCTCAGGGAGGGAATACAGGAGCCTAGCTTGGATCTTAGCTGCTTTCTTGGATAGCTCATGTATGCTTTGGACTTGAGCTCGCTATGGTTTTTCCACTTTGGGGATAGCTACTTCTATGTTTTCCTTTTCAGTTTCAGATGATGTTATTTTATGTACTAGACTTGTTTATTTGGGAAATTGACATTTTGATGTACCAGACTTGTGTTTTGAAATGGTTTAAAAATCTTCCGTTGTTTTATCTACTTACTCTGTTTATTTACATATATGTATGTCATGTCCTGCCTTGCCATATCATTATGCATGTTTACCTTGTTTTAAAACACCCCACCAAAGTCAGAGTTGCTTGCAAGAGCCACCCTGGCGGAGGCGGGTGTTACATTTGGTATCAGAGCATATGGTTTACGAGAAGGGATAAAAAGGTTTTTAAAACTTTTGAAAAACTATTTTCAAAACCAAGTATAAAGTATTTTCCAAAGAAAAGTCTAGTTATCTTTAAAGGCGATTCCCCAAAAGCCATTAGCACTATCCTTTGACCCCTCGTTTGAACTCTTTTCTTTTCGTTTCCACATGTCTGATAATCTCATTTTGCCTGAAGGAGTAACGATACCCGATTGGTTTCGTCGGTACTTGGAAGTCACGGCACCGGTCCCGGGTGTCTCTAATGTTGTCTTTTCAGTCAAGGCCGCTGTTCCTCCTCCTCCTTCCGTAGCTGATGTTCCTCTTCCCCCTCAGCCTCCACAAGCGGATTTTGCGGAAACTTGTAAGAAATTTAAGATGATGGGTGGCAAGAATTTTAGGGGAACAGAGACTTTTGTAGAAGCAAGGAATTGGTTGAAAGAGACCGAAGATCTTTTAGCCACCTTTGATATAGGTGACCGCAGGAAGGTTTTAATAGCAGTATGGTTGCTAAAGGAAGAAGCTGCACGTTGGTGGGTAGTCACCACCGCTACTAGGCCAATTGAGACTTGGGATGATTTTAGGGGAAGGTTTAGACTGAGGTTCTTATCACTGAAGCAAGGGGACATGACTATTAGGGAATACATAGATAAGTTCAATCAACTGGCTCGGGTCAATTTAGACTTGGTTAATACAGCTCAGAAGAAGGCCCTACACTTTGCTCTAGGATTAAACGAGCCTTTGTACGGTTTGGCCATGTCTCACATACCCTTGGGGGCGACTTTCGAGAGTTTGGTGAATATGGCCCTACTTCAAGAAGAAGATAATAATGACAAGAAAGAGGTCAAGGCGAATGAGTCTCAAGGCAAGAGGGTAAATTCCGGGAAACGAGGCAATAATAACAACAACCGCAAGGACAAGCCAAGAGAGAATAGGAAATGCAACTTCTGTGGTAAAGTTGGGCATATATCCAGGGAATGTAGGAAGAAGAAGAGAAAGCGGGGCGAATGCTTTCAGTGTGGTGAGTTTGGACATCTCAGCAAGAATTGCCCGAGGAAACAAGGGCAAGGTCAGACTCAGTATGCAGGACTATCTGGAGGGCGAGTTCATCCCCTCAGCACCGTTCTTCCAGCTCATGATAGAGGTAGTGTTTCTGTTGAAAGTCTTGTTTACATTTTCTGACTTTCCTGTTCGTACTTTGTTTGATTCTGGCACATCGCATAGTTTTATTTCATCTGATCTAGTTGAAAGTTTGCACCTAAGTACTAGCCTAGTTGATGATCCCGTATGTGTTTCAAATCCAATTGGGGGTTCCGCCCAATTGTATGTGGTCTGGGTGGATTTGAAAATTTCTATCTTGAGTATAGAATTTTCGTGGGATGTTTATATTCTCGGTTTCAGGGGATATGGGTTGGTTTTGGGCATGGAATGGTTGTCCTGTTTTGGAGCCATTCTTGGTTTTTGTGCATAGGGTTGTGAGGCCCATGATCCGCCTCGGTAATACCCTAGAAATCTCTAGCAACCCTATGGGTCCCGTCATGTCATGTTATCTTGAATCCCTCGACTCGTCTATCGATAGTTTGCAATCTGTGAGGGTGGTCCGAGAATATCCTGATATCTTGGGTGGAGTGAAGGGGTTACCCCTAGACGTGGGATAAATTTCCGCATTATCTGGTTGGTAATACCAAGCCAGTTTCGTGGCCGGTTAGGCACATGACCTCACAAGATGAGAGTTAAGAAAGCAAGTCAAGGAGTTGCTTGAGAAGAACTTCCTGAGACGAAGCATTTTTGAGTAGGGTGCTCCAGTAGTATTCGTTACTAATGTGGACAGTTTGCTTCGCTTATGTGTTGATTATCGTGAGAAGAATAGACAACCGTTACCAAGGATCGATGATTTGTTTGATCAGCTTGTAGGAGCATCTGTCTTCTTTTGATCTAGCTACCGGATTCCATCAGCTTAGGATGGCTGAGGATGGAATTGACAAGACTGCGTTTAGGACTCTAGATGGATTTTTAGAATGGCTAGTCATGCTATTTGGTTTGACTAATGCACCCGCATATTACGTGAACTTGATGGGTAGGGTGTTTAGGGAGTCCTTGAACAAGTTTGTAGTGGTCGTCATAGACGATATTTTGACCTCCTTAAAAGAACGAGGGAGAGCATGCTAGACATCTCAAGGAGGTGATGGATACGCTCAGAGCCACCAGTTGAAGGTCAAGTTCTCCAAATGTCACTTTGGAGGAAAGAAGTTGGATTACTTGGGCACATAGTTCCTAAGTAAGGCTTAGCGGTGGATTCCGTTAAAGTGGTTGCGGTCTAAGACCGGAAAACCCTGAGTAGGGCAATTGAAAGCTTCTCCGTTTGGCTAGTTAGTTAGCATTCCCTGAGCCTAGACTTCCTCTTCAGGATCAAGAAGGGGGTTTCACGGGAAGAAGACCCGCAGTTAGTCAAGAACATGGACCAGTTAATTCGAGGCGGGATGTTAAGTCACCCCGCTAGATATATTATAGATGACAAGGAATGACTAAGGCGAGATGAGAGATTATGCGTTCCTCGAGTGAAAGACTTGGTAAAGAAGGTTCTTGAAGATGCGCATCACTCGAGGAGGTGGCCGAGTTGGTCTCAGGATGCATGTTGTGCCACCAGGTTAAGGCCAAGTCATAGAAGCCCGGCGGGCCATTACCTCCATTGGAGGTTCCGCAAGGGAAAGTGTGAAAACATCTCGATAGATTATGTGGATGGACTACCTAGATCAAAGAAAAGGAATACGGGTATGAGGGTCATAATAGGTAGACTCACGAAGAGTGCTCATTTCAGTCCGGTGAAGAGCGAGAGGACTGCATCATGGTTAGCAACGGTTTACCCTCAAGAAGTTGGCCAGTCTTGAAATAGCCTACAGGAAGCCATGGGTAGGCAACTGAATCTAGGTATGGCCTATCACTCATAGGCGGATGGTTCATTTCGATTAAGCATGAGTTATAGAACATCACGTTTATAAGGGCAATTGGCAACGTGGATTGGTATTTTCAAGAAAAGTTCTGCTGCGTGGAATACTTTATAGTAAGTAGACGAGATCCAGGATTCACTAGTGAATTTTGGAGAGCTTGCATGAAATCATGAGGTTACAGTTATGTTTAAGCCAAGTATACAGAAAGAAGAATGAGTGGAAAAGGAAGACGAGAGGCGATAATGAAATGAGTTCCAACTCGAATTTGGTAAATAGGAGTTAGGAAGCCAAGGAATCATGAAGTAAAAGAAGATCAAAGCATGGTGGAGTTAAGCTCAAGGAAACGTGACTAAGAAGAGTGAAGACTAGATACGCGCATCATATCTCTTTTTAAGAGTGCATCCTTGATCCTTGTTTTCCTGGGGAGCTTGCTTGCAAGTTATCTTTTGTATATATCCTCTCGGTCCCATTCTCGATCTTATTTCTGTTGTAAACTCCATAAGGGGGTTATGACTCATCGGTTAGTACTATATGTCAGAGTTTGAATGGATTTCTTGTAATCCAAAAAGGAGTTTTTGCATATCTCTCTAACCATGTTTATATAGTTTATCTAGTTTATCGTGTTTATCTGGCCATGAGAACCTTAGGTAGAATCCTTTGGATGAAACATGTGTTTGAGACATGTTATGCTTGATGGTTGCAAGTGGTTGCAAGTGTTTGCAGGTGGTTACTCATGGATGCATTATACACATTAGGCACTAGATCGGCTCACACACTCTTCATGTTGCATATGCATGAGTGCTTACACTTATTCATGGTTGAAACTTGTTGTGCTACCACATGGATGTTGCATATGGATGAATGTTATGTGCACTCATATAGATACCATAAATTATGTTAGGAATTTGCATACATATGGATTCATTTCACTGACATACATATGCATTAAGGAGGTTTACTGTATCAGTAACCGCCTGATTTTCACTGACATACATATGCATTAAGGAGGTTTACTGTATCAGTAACCGCCTGATCTTTGCATTAGGTAAGTACATATACACACACTTTTGCATATGTTCATACCACATTTAGAATCTTGTAAGGACAATGATTGCTCATGGATGATGTTTTGAGTAGATGGATGTTGGATGGTAGGATATGTTCTTCCTAACTTGAAGATTTCGGGGACGAAATCCTTTAAGGAGGGGAGAATGTAACAACCCGTATTTTCAATAATCTGTTATAATATAAATCGAGGCAGAATTTAATTTTAAATTCTGAATCAAGGGAAACGGGCTATGCCATTGCGTTCGTCTCGGAAAAATACGCGAAATAGAGTCCGAGTTTTCGAAAATCGGAGTCCGTATGACCCAGTTAAGGCCCATTGAAGTTTTCAGAAAATTCCTAAGTAAAAACAGATTTAAATTTGAAATCAAAAACAAGGGTTAGGGCAAACTGGCGCAGGCGAGAAAATTCCCGCCAGGACCCGCATGTCGACAGGCCTGTCGACAGGGTCCCCAGGGTGTCGACTGCCCTGTCGACAGCCCTGTCGACAGGGGGTGGCCGGGCAGTTTTGCCTGGCGCACCATTTTGATGTGGGCTTGGTCTTGTGGCTTGGTTCTAGAGAATTCTGAGATCTGATGGACCTAATTCAACCTAGGGTTAATCCTATGGTCTAAATCACTAGCCTAATCTATAAATAAGACCCTAACCTACCCTAAATCACTCATTATTCATTCTAGCAACCAAACTATGTCAAATTGAATTCTCAAATGGCCTCCACCTAAGAACCCTAGCCTCCACCCTCTTCAAAAATAATTCCTATGAAGATTTTGATGTTCATACAAGCATTTCTAAGTTGTATGAATGATCATTAGCTTGCATACATTATCAAGTTGCAAGCTTTATTTACTAAGCTAGAGTTTTTGGGATTTTTGGTTAATTGGAGCTTTGTTTTGGGTTTTTATATGCTTGCATAAAAAGGGCTTCTCAATCTTTATTAGTGGATTTGTGTCTTCATAATATTTGTAAGCCCTCTTACCTTCATTTTAGAAACTCTAAAGTTAATATGTGATGAAAGTTGGGATTTATGCATGTTTAATAAGTTATGCATGCTTATGCGAGTTCAATGTGCCATATTACACATGTTTGATAAGTTATGCATGTTTATGCAAGTTCAATATGCCATGATTTGCAAGTTTATTGGGTTATGCATGTTTATGCAAGTTCAATATGCCATGATTTGCAAGTTTAACAAGTTATGCATGGTTATGCAAGTTCAATATGCCATGATTTGCAAGTTTAACAAGTTATGCATGTTTATACAAGTTCGCTATGCCATGATTTGCAAGTTTATTGGGTTATGCATGTTTATGCAAGTTCACTATGCCATGGTTTGCAAGTTCATTGAGTTATGCGCGTTTATGCAAGTTCACTAAGCCATGATTTGCAAGTATGCATGTTTATGCAAGTTCACTATGCCATGATTTGCAAGTTTATTGAGTTATGCATGTTTATGCAAGTTCACTAAGCCATGTTATGCATGTTTAATAAGTTATGCATGCTTATGCAAGTCCACAATGACATGTTGTGCATGTTTGACAAGTTATGCATGTATATGCAAGTTCCCTATGCCATGTTAGGCAAGTTTAACATGTTATGCATGTCTATGGTAATATGCAAGTTCATTATGCTAAGTTATGCAAGTCTAACATGTTATGCATGTTTGTTGTGATATGCGAGTTGTCATGTATGTTACGCCAAGTTCCCTCTTCCTATCCTTTATGCGTTATTACGAATATGTAAGCGATAGAATGACGTTGGGGGGTTTGGGTAAACTTAAAATACATGAAAATATAAGACTGGGAATTTACCTATTAAGTTAGGTCTACCCCTTGGGAATTTACCTATTAAGTTAGGTCTACCCAAGTATTTGTTGACTTGTAATTATGTTTTGAAATAAAGTGGACGTGACACTTAGAAAACATAAGTGTGGCCAACTCGAGGTTGGGTTGAGTTTGTAGCGTAATTCTACCCGGAACCGACCGGCTTAACTAGTGGCTACAAACAATAGGACCCAATGTGAGAAGTTGGTCATGTGGTGCCAAGACCTGAGGTTAGACCAAGTTGTGGTGTAAAGCTACCCGGACCCGCCCGGCCTAACTAGTAACCACAACAAGGTCTAATGTGAGAGGTTAAGGTGCATTAAATTAATTAATGCCTCATGATTAGGGTTAAGTCAGGGTCCACTAATACTTAACCAATTTGGGGATTCAAGGGATTGAAATGGGGTTAAGTTGTACTTAACCAATTTAATCCATGATTAGTGAAGGGTCCACTAATACTTAACCAATTTGGGGATTTGAGGGATTGAAATGAGGTTAAGTGTGAACTGTCGGTTACACTTAACCAATTTAATCCATTTGGGGGTTTAGGGATTGAAATGGGGTTAAGTTGTGAACTGTCGGTTACACTTAACCAATTTAATCCATGATTAGTGAAGGGTTAAATCGCACTTAACCCTCTTAGGAAACCCTAGCAACGTGGTCTGTTCCAGCAGTAATCCCAGTTGGGTATCATCACAACCCTAGAGGCTAGGCTAGGGCGGGGCACGATTACTGGACTGATGTAAGCGACCAAAGCGACGGCTGAGTGGTACAGCGGTGCGGGTCCAGGCGGGCTACGGACGTGCACGTAGTTCGGTGTTGGACAAACTCGAGGCACGGGTACCAGTAGGTTTAGACTGTGCATTATTGCTTCAGTGTCTGGGGTTGACACCCGAGGGCTTGATACACCCGAAGGTGGACCCAGCACAGTCTGACTACATCCATATGTGGGCCGTATGGATACCAAAACTTGACGTGTTAGGCTTATAGGGAGCTGATCGACTAGACTGTTTGGTTGGACCTTATATTAAGGTCACTTCATGTTATTGGGTCAAAGCTTAGGCCAAGGGATCAATACCTGTTATGTTGGTTTGCTAGTACACCGTGGTGCAAAACTTAACCTTGTTTATGCGATGACACCTCTATCTATCTTGTAGTTAATTTATCATGCCAGTATGTTGTTATCTATGATCATCTCAGTTTCCATCATGCTGTTAACTTTATTAGTTTATAGACTGATCGTAGCAGGGCTTACTCAGTCTTTTTGACTGACCTGTTTTCTTTCGCCTCTTTTCTTCCGTCCCCCCCCCCCCAGGTTCTCAGGGAGGGAATACAGGAGCCTAGCTTGGATCTTAGCTGCTTTCTTGGATAGCTCATGTATGCTTTGGACTTGAGCTCGCTATGGTTTTTCCACTTTGGGGATAGCTACTTCTATGTTTTCCTTTTCAGTTTCAGATGATGTTATTTTATGTACTAGTCTTGTTTATTTGGGAAATTGACATTTTGATGTACCAGACTTGTGTTTTGAAATGGTTTAAAAATCTTCCGCTGTTTTATCTACTTACTCTGTTTATTTACATATATGTATGTCATGTCCTGCCTTGCCATATCATTATGCATGTTTACCTTGTTTTAAAACGCCCCACCAAAGTCAGAGTTGCTTGCAAGAGCCACCCTGGCGGAGGCGGGTGTTACATAACCCCAATTCTAGTAGAACTATGTATTACGACACGTACCCTTATAGCCTAAACTCACCGCCCAGGGTACCAGACCACCGACAATGGCAATATAGGTGCAAACCCATCTATACCCATCCTTTAGTCTATTAGAACACTCCGAGCTATCAACGATTCCTTAGTACTCCCAAATCATCTGAGCTCCCCACACCATATTTAGTTTGAGTATGCCTTCAAACTAATCTAGTACTAGTCAAATCACTGTGCCTCATTGACAAGTGACTCTCCATCCTAGGTTCCATACCCTTATGATCTCCATCTAATCCAATGTTGTAACACCCCGTAATTTTATACCACACTAAAATGATAAACTATGGAATACTTAATTAAAATATTTGGAATTAAGTAAAACAGACTACGCCATTGCGTTGGTCTCGGAATTCTGCTTAAGATAGACCCTAAATTTGCGTAAAACGAACATCGTATGAAGAAGATATTAAGGTTTGTAGTTTGTATACGCATAAGAGAATTATATATAAACAAAAAAAATTAAAATATTCAAAAATGATTTGAAATCAGAAGACACGAGACAAGGCAGAAGTTCAGTTCTGCATATGTGGACTTGTTTTCTGACCAAATTCGTTGAACCTAGGCTATATAAAGGACCTTAATCCCATTGTTTTATCCATCTAAGCAAACGGCGACAACGAGGTGCTTCCCCAACTCAGAGTAAAATAGTCTATTCTTCTTCAACAACAAATTATACGAATTCAAAGATCTGTACTTCATCATCTATGATTAATTCTCTGCACTTTAGATCCAACCACGGTTAGTTTATGTTGCTTTTAGATATAAACACCTAAAATTTAATCTTGATATGTTTAATAAGCTTGGATCTAAGCCTATGCCTATTAGTAACCTAAATCATATCAGATTTGCTATTACTTGTACACTTGATCTATTGGTTTATGCCAGTATGCCTATTCATGACATCATTGTTCTATTAGTTTGCCCAATCATATCACCTTATGCCTATTATGATAGTTTGCCTAATTTTGTCATCATATGCTAGTTTTGTTTAATATGCATGTTCTTATTCTCTTCTCTCCCTCTTTCCCTTTTTTTTATAACCATGCTACCTTCGAGCCTAAGCATATCGCTGAAATAAGCGAATGCACGAATTTGGGAATGATTCAATTGGGGCATAATTCATATTGTAAACATGATTGGGAATTTTGGGCATAATTTGTACCTTGAGCCAAAACTTGGGATTTGGGGGCATAATCTATATCTTGATCTAAACCTTAGTCTGGGGCATAACTTATACAGTAGATCAGATGGGGATTTGGGGCATAATGAACATGAAAATTGGTTAGTAATGAAAATGCCTAGATTTACAATAATTAGAAACTGTAACCGGGCTTAGACACGAGGTTAGATTACACTTGTGGTAGAAGTCTGCCTGGAACCGCCCGGCATATCCAACGACCGTAAGTGGTGAATCTAATGCGAGGGGTCTAAGTTCACAAATGAACATGTGACGGTGCTAAAACACGAGGTTAAGTCCGACTTGTGGAAGAAATCTTCCCGGACCCAACCGGCATATTCAGCGTCCACAAGTTGTAGGCTTAATGTGGGAGGTCTAATGCATTAATAACTATAAATGAATAAATAGTGATAAACTTGTAATACTTAACCTGTTTGAATCCAAAAGGATTACATGAACCTGTTAACTTAAGCAGGGTTAACTAAATTTGTTTGAATCAATAGGAGGGTTAAGTTAAACTTGTTAAATATGTGGGGACGGGTTATACATATAAACCCGACAAATTTAACCTGTTGGGTTTATACGATCTTGTTAAACTAGTAGGCATAACCTGTTGAAATCCTAGTAGTCGGGATGCAAGACTAGGGGGAAGCTTGTATCATCTGGTGTATGGGACCCATATCAGTCAATAACCTATATCGGTATGAAATGGGGAACCCCGGACTAGGACGGGGTAAGGGCGTGCTTATTGAGCTGATTATAAGAGTTCACTTGGGTAAAGGTGTCTGATGGAGCATTCCATCGGGGTCATGTGCGTGCATGGGTCCGCCTACTCAGGAAAATAAGATGTTGTGACATCAGCAGGTATAGCCGTGCATCTTGGAAATAACGGGGTTGCCACTTTAGGAAGTGATACATCCTACTATGGGGCCAGCACGGATATCTATGGAGTTAGGAAGCCGTTCGATTGGGGTCGTAATTAGGGTACATCTAGTCTTGCTTGTTTAGGAACCCATTATTATCACTGAGGGTACCCGTCAGTTCTGTTGGGTTACCTGTTATTGTATGGGGGTAAAACCTCTCACCAGAAGTACACCTAAGTCTACCAACTTGTACTTTTTTGGGATCATCTTGTTTCGGTTATACTAGTATTGATGCAGGGAATAGTGTTAGAGAAGCACAATATATTCTATTTTGTTTTATCATGTTTACCTTGTCATACATGCCTTATATACTGTACCTCTCTTATCCAACTTATATGCCTATCATGGTGTTTTACTTATTTATATGCTAAAAGTAACTGGACTCGCCAGACATTATGACTGACCTATTTTGTTTTCTCTTCTTTCTCCTCCGTTCCCTCCCCCCTCCCCCCCAAGTTCTCAGGGTGGGAATACTCAGGTTTGTTTAGGATTCTTCTTTCATTCTACTTGGAGCTGCTTAGATGTACTGCTTGATTTAGTATCTTCTCTACTATGGCTATATTTTAGGGATTATGCTTCTTTTATTATTATACTCTGATGATTTTAGTACAAGACATAAGTTTTAAGTTTATGTACTAGGTTTTATGTATTTCAGACTTATGATGTAACTATGTTTTGAATCACGATATTTTCTTCTTAATAAAGTTTTAAATTCCACTGTTATTTTATATCTGTCTTCTGATATTTCTGTTTCTATTTACCTATAACGCTTCATGAAACTTAATGCATTCTCTTAAAGAGTGATATTAATGGACATGGGGTGTCACACTTGGTATCAGAGCTGAAGGTTACCAAATCGAATAAAAGATTTTAAAAATTGTTTTCAAAAAGGTTTTAAAAGAAAGCATTTTCAATAGAAAAGTCTGTTTTAAAAAATATGTTCCCCAAAGCCATATGTAATATCTTTTGATTCTCCATTTGAATCCCTTTTTCCTTTCCTTTTCAGCATGTCTGGGGAACCTAATATTCCTGAGGGCATTACGATATTGGGTTGGTTCCGTAGGTATCTTGAGGCCATAGCGCCTGGCGGAGGTCAAGCAGACTCCCTTCCTCTAGCGGCTCCCGTTGTTCTTCCTCCTCCTCCGCGTGCTAATAATTTCTCTAAGATATGCAATGATTTCTATGCTATGGGAGGAAAGCCCTTCCGAGGAACTGAGATTTTTATAGAAGCAAGGAATTGGCTTAAAGAGATGGAGGATTTGTTTGGAATTTTCGAACTTGACAATCGTAGGAAAATACAGTTGGTCATTTGGTAGTTGAAAGTCGAGGTTTCATTCTGGTGGGAAGTAACGGAAGCAGGGCATCTAGTGGATACTTGAGATGATTTGCGATAGAGATTCGAAATGTAGTTTCTTTCTCAAGCCGAGCAAAGTATACAAATGGAAAGGTGTGGCGCTTAAGCAAGGAAGCATGTATGTGAAAGAATATGTTAATAAATTCAATCAATTTGCGAGGTTTGGTTTGGAGCTAGTGAATACGCCACATAAGAAAGCTTTGAGGTTTGCTAGAGGATTGAATGGACCCCTCCATGGGTTAGCTATGTCTCATATTCCGATGGGAGCAACTTTTGAGAAACTCATTGATATGACATTAATGCACGAAGAAGATAAAGGTGGGATGAAAGTGGTTAAGGTTGAGGAAACACAAAATAAGAAAGTGTGGCCTAAGAAAGGACAACAACAACGACAAAAGAAGGGCGGAAAGAACGACAAGGCTAAAGATAAGAGGAAATGTCATAATTGCGGACACGAGGGTCATTTTGTCAAAGACTGCAAAAGGAGGAAAAGTGATTGTTTCAACTGTGGAGAGGTCAGACACTTTTCTAAGGAGTGACCGAAGAAGCAAGGACAAGGTAAAAGGGCAGGATCTTCGGGAGGGCAGGTGCATACTCTTATGGCCGGTGCGCCAGATAGAGGTAGGAAAGTTTCTGTTAAAGGTTTGATTTCTTTTTCCAATCATCCTGATAGAACTCTTTTTGATTTGGGTGCTTCGCATTCATTTATATCTAATTTTGTGGTTGAGTCTCTGCACCTTAGTACTAGTATGGTTTTGGATCCCGTTGTTGTCCCAAAGCCCATTAGTGGTACGGCTCATCTGTCTATGATTAGTTGGGGTTTAAGGATATCTATGTTAGGCATCGAGTTTGAGTGCGACACGTATGTGCTTGGTTTTATGGGATATTGTTTAATTTTAGGGATGGATTGGCTATCCATGTATAGTGCCATTCTGGATTGTGAGAGGCGGGTTATTAGACTTTTGCCTTGCCATGGGAGGACCCTCCAGATTTCTTGTGACCCTAAAGTGTCTGTCACGCTTAGTTTTCTAGAGTCGCTTGATGCATCTATCGACGATTTATGATCTATACCAGTAGTCTGTGAGTATCCTGATGTTTTTGAAGGAGGTTCGAGGCTTACCTTCGAGACGAGAGATTGATTTTCGTATATACTAAGGGGACAATGCAAAGCTAGTTGCATTTCCTGTGTGCTACATGGCTCCAAGAGAAAGAGGGAGCTTAGCAAGCAAGTAGGGGAGCTACTTGAGAAAGGGTTTATTAGGCGAAGCATATCTGAATGAGGTGCTCCAGTAGTGTTCGCCACTAAGGTGGATGGTTCGCTTTGCTTATGCATGGATTATAGAGAGTTGAATAAACTCACTAAGAAGAATAGCCACCCACTTCCAAGGATAGATGATTTGTTTGACCAGTTTGTTGGTGCATCTGTTTTCTCTCAGTTAGACTTGGCCATGGGATTTCATCAGCTGAGGGTGGCGGAGGACAGTATAGACAAGACCGCTTTTAGAACTCCATATGGTTTCTTCGAGTGGCTCGTCATGTCGTTTGGGTTGACGAATGCACCCGCCTATTTTTTTGATCTGGTGAGTAGGGTTTTCTGGAAGTTTCTAAATAAGTTCTTTGTGGTCTTTGTTGATGACATCTTGATTTTCTCAAGAATGAGGAAGAGCATGCCCTACATTTGAGGGAGGTTATGAAAAATCTCTGTGCGCACCAGCTTAAGGCAAAATTCTCCATATGTCATTTTTGGAGAAAAGAAGTGAGATTCCTGGGTCATGTGGTCTCTAAAGATGGGACAACAGTAGATCCTGTGAAGGTAGTTGCAGTTCATAATTGGCAGATCCCAAAGAATGCAACGGAGGTGAGGAGTTTTCTTGGATTTGCGGGCTGCTATAGGAAGTTCATTAAGGATTTCGCAAAGATATCAGCTCCACTCACTAGATTGACGAAAAATAATCCGACATTTTCTTGGGATATAGAATGTGACGATGCTTTTTAGTGATTGAAGAGGGCTATGCCAACATCCCCAGTCTTGACTTTGCCTGACCGGAGCAAAGTTTTCACAGTATACACCGATGCATGTGGTACAGGGCTTAGTGCGGTTCTGATGCAAGAGGGAAGGGTAGTGTGTTATGGAAGTAGACAGCTAAGAGTTGATGAGAAGAACTACTCTACCCATGACTTAGAGTTAGCTGCCATAGTATTCGTGCTTAAGACTTGGTGCCATTATCTACCAGGAGAGAGGTTCGAGTTGTACACTGATCATAAATCTCTCAAGTACTTGTTCTCACAAAAGGATCTTAATTTGAGGCAACAAAGATGGATGGTGTTCCTAGCGTCCTATGACTTTGAGATTGTGTATAGTCCCAGCAAGGGTAATATGGTGGCAGACGCACTGAGTAGGCAGAGGATGACATGCAGTCCTATGTTTGTGGAGAGGAAAAGCTTGGAATTTATATCGACTTTTGATTTTAGAACCTCTACCGAATTTATACTTGGTTTATTAGCATCACTAGAGGTGTGACCTACTCTTTTGGATCAGATAGGAACTTCATAGCGAGAGGATCCACATATTTTAGACATCTTGGATAGGCTCAGTAGAGGAGAGACTTCTAGTCACCTCAATAGATAATCCATGGACGATAGAGGGTGGTTGCGATGAGATGGAAGACTTTATGTTCCTTGAGTCGGGAGTCTGTTGAAGACAATCCTTGAGGAAGCTCGTCGTTCTAGGATGACTATTCATCCAGGCGGCAATAAGATGTATAGAGATATTAAGAGGATTTTCTTTTGGGCTGGGATGAAGAAAGGTGTGGTGGAGTTTGTTTCTCGATGTTTGATTTGCCAACAAGTCTAAACTGAGCAAAAGAAGCACAGTGGTTGTGATAACCCCAAACTTCCACAAGTGAAAGCAAGGAGAAATCATATGGAATACAACATAAATACAATAAAACAGAACACAGATACAATATAGCAAAGGAGATTCATAGAGTAATAACATTATAGCAGCGGAAAAATATAATGTCATCAATCACAGAAAATCCACAGTCACAGAATCTAAGCTATTACAACAAGTTTGCAGAAAAGAAATAAGTTTGATGTCTAAAAAGAAAAGAATAGATGCCAATAGAAACAAAAAGTCTTCAAGCTCCAAGTCATCACCTCTTCTCCCAAGCAGAATCCAAGAGAGAGAAAATAAGCAGCTTCAAAGAAAAGCTCCAAGCAAAGAATGAACCTGTCTACTTGGCTGCCCGTGTAGAAGAGAGGGCACCCAAGTTTGCAAAAAGGTGAAACAAACTATGGGTCAGTCGTGGGACTGGTGTGAGAAATCTTAAATAACTTATACTAATAAGGCAAATCCAAAGACCACGCCGCTAACGCGGAACGGGTTGTACCAATGGATTGCCGTGCATAACTATAGTGTCAATACAGATAAGTAAAACGTAACAAAACGCAATGTCTTTTGAAAAATGGAACCACCATAAGACTCAGGTCCCATCACACAATGCAACGCACACCAAGAGGATAGAGTTTTACCTTATGGTGGTTAAACATGCTAAATACGCCAAATACGAAACTAATACTATTATTAGGGTGTATATGTTTTAAAACAATTCAAAGCAATGTATTAATCCTAGGAAGCATAGGTACCATATATTATGCCTCCAATACTAGTAATACAATCAAATCTGTCGGGGTCGTATTGGAAATTTGGGTTTCCATCATGAGTCCAGGCTAGGGAGGACTCCTTACCGATTCGAGACGCTCTAGTTAACGTCTCAGGATTACCCGCCGTTAAACCTTGGATCCTGCATGGCCGGTCCTCACATACAGCTTAGAGGATTGGCAATTCCTAAGCACACGTTCCCCGGTCCTATAGGACCTATCCGAGGTGCCTCATTTCATCATCCTCCAAAAGTAAAATGACTACTAACTAGAAAGAAACGTGCTACTTTCCCTGCGTTCCCTTCCCCCTTTTTAGACTCTACCGGTTTGTGAGGCTCGTGAAGTCATGTTCTTCATACCACAAGGTTCTGCTTTTCAACAAGAAACCCTGATCATTGCATCTTAGTATGCCACACCGTCACTCCATACCGTACTATTGATCTTCCGTCACTATATAAACGGGTGTTAAGTAGAGAATAAATTCTCTGCCACCAATCGTTTACATATTAACTGAATATCAACAACATAATATTTTGTGGGGTACGATTTCAGACACACTATCCATTTATACCCATGCTCTAGGTCTGAACTAGGGTCAAACCCGTGAAATCAACACGTACGTTTGGGCAATTATCCCGACCCTTGAATTGGGATCAAACCAATTCAGAGTCTTGATCGTTGTCCATTCGAGGGGAGATTTACGGTCTTCATACGCCGTCTTCATACTTGAATTCTTGAAATCGTACGATCATTTGGAATGGGATTAACCCGGTCTTTCCAAATAATCTCGCATTCATATATTTTGAGAAAAACATATTTCATATCGTTATTTTATTTTATAACGATTAATTTTTGCCTTAATTATTTAATATAATTAATTTCCTTATTTAACGACGCTTCAGGTCAAGGGCGACCTTGGCGCTGTTTTCAACCAATTTTGATTTTCACTTTTCTCGAAATCTAACCGTTGGTTTTTAACGTAGCATATATCGTTGGAAAGATTTTTCCAAGACGGTCCTAATAGTTTCAGTTTTGGGAAAATCCGACGGTCGGATCTTCCGGTATATTCGTTTAAAAGTTCGATTTCAAAACGCGAACTACCGCGCTCAATTCGTTTAATTATAATTATATATATATATAAATAGCTCGTTTAACTCATCGTCCTTACTTACATCTGCCTTTTCTTTATCTTTTAACTTCTTTAACTTACATGAAAATGTATTTCATAATTAGGCGGTGAATTGTTCTTTTTATTTTATTTTCATTTTATACTTTATAATTCACATTTAAAAATGTAAATTATAAAACTTCATTCCCATTATTTCTTTTCCTATATCTTTTCCAATTATATTATAAATAATGTATATTTTCCTATGGCGTAAATTATCCCTTTTATATACATTATAAAAAATGTGTGTTTTCCCTACGGTCAGGTTCTCTTTTTATATACATTATAAATAATGTATATTCTTACTATGAGATACACTTTCTTTTTATTTAACATTATAAATAATGTTAATCCTATCTACGGTTCATTTCCTTTTTATTTAACATTGAAAATAAATGTTAAAACATACTACGGTCAAATTCTTTATATATTTACATTACAAAATAATGTTAACTTCCCTACGGTCAAATTCTTTATATAATAACATTATAAAATAATGTAACTGTCATACGGTGGATTTCCTTATACATTATCAGTAAAATAATGTCATACGGTGGAATTTCTTATACATTATTAGTAAAATAATGTCATACGGTGGAATTTCTTTTTATTTAACATTGTAAATGATGTTAATTTTACATACAATGCTTTTTCTTTTTATCACCATTGAAAATAAATGTATATAGATCCTATGGTTAAATTATCCTTTATTAACATTAAGAATAATGTACATTTTCCCTACGAGGTGAATTCTCTTTTAATAACCATTAAAATAAAGTTACATTTACATGCCATGCATCTTCCATTTATTAACATTGAAAATAATGTTAAATTTACATAAAATGGAAATTCTTTTCTTTTAACATTAAAAATAATTGGTGAATCATCCTACGGTGTACATTCTTTCATTTTAACATTAAAATAATGTTAAATTATCATACGGTGTACATTCTTTTATTTTAATCATTGCAAATCATGTTAACCATTCTACGGTGAAATCTTCTTTAATATTAACTTTAAAAAATGTTAATCTCATCATATGGTAAAATTACTTTTATTATATTAATAAAAATGTTAATGACATCCTACGGTGTATCTTTACAATATTAACATTAAACAAAAATGTTATTTTACATACAATGCATTTTTATTATTTTTATAAGATGACAAAAATGCTATTTTCATACAATGCACTTTTTATATTTCCTATATTAACATTCGACACAAATGTCATTTTCATACAATGACCGTTTTCTATATTAACATAACTAAAAATGTTAATTTAACATGCGGTGACATTTTCTTTTATTAACATTAATAAAAATGCTAATTTAACATGCGGTGACATTAACATACAAAAATTTTCCAATTAACATACGATGGCAATTCCATTTTAATATTGACAAAATTCTATTTTCATACAATGAAGTTTCTCATATTAACATTGACAAAAATACCATTTTCATACAATGAAGTTTCTTATATTAACATTGACGAAAATACCATTTTCATACAATGAAGTTTCTCATATTAACATTGACGAAAATACCATTTTCATACAATGAAGTTTCTCATATTTTCTAACTTGACAAGAATCCTATTTACATACGATGGAGTTTTCTTGTATTAACATTAGCAAAAATACTATTTTCATACGATGGATCATTTCTATTTTAATATTGACAAAAATTGTCATTCTTACATACGGTGTGTGTAATTCTATTTTAATAATGAACAAAATTTGTCCATTAACATACGGTGTGTAAAATTCTATTTTAATATGAACAAAAATAGTGACATCAACATACGGTGCTTTCTATTTTAATATGAACAAAAATAGTGACATCAACATACGGTGCTTTCTATTTTAATATGAACAAAAATAGTGACATCAACATACGATGCTTTCTATTTTAATATGAACAAAAATAGTTCACTTCATACGGTGACATATTCTATTATTAACATAAAAATATTAATTTCACATGCGATGAATAATTTCTATATTAATATACAAAAATTTTGTCAATTAACATACGATGGCAATCTCTATTTTAATATTGACAAAAATTTTCAATTAACATACAGTGAGTAATTTTCTATTTTAAACATACAAAATGTCATTGAACATACAATGAATAATTTTCTATCTTAAACATATTACAGTGTTAATTATCATACAATGAACATTTTCAACATTTTTTTTTCTTTTCTATTGAACAAAATTGTCCATTAACATATGGTGAAATATTCCTATTAAATATTGACAAATATGTCAATCAACATATAGTGAAAATTATCTTATTCTAATATTGACAAAAATTGTCAATCACATACAGTGGTTTTAGTCCTAGCATACACATACAGATTAAGTCATAGCAGATTCACATACAGTTGTATAAATTAAATCAATTCAATTTAAGTTTAAGTGAATTCTCACATTGCTTGGATAAGCATATAATAATTATAATTTTCATCGCGTATTCACAAATTTAGAATCTCAATTTATTATGAGATTTATCGCATCAAACCAAGCGAATATATTTGCCATAACAACAATAAAACATAAATAACATCTAAGTTACCACAGCGCAGAATAACACATACATATATGATTATGAATGCGAACATCAATAATTAAAACATAATTACTTAAATAAAATAAATAGGATTCTCACCTCAATTAGATTAGAGTTTGTTCCCAATTGCTCTGTATTAAAGTTGTATTCGAAGTCACAGTTCCATCGGATCTGAAATTTTCAGAATCGGTATTTATATGAAAAAGTTATTGATGTTTTAAATAAACTGACTTTTAACAACTGCTGCAGTCACGCTTAAAAGCGTCGCAAAATCTGAAATAAAAATTACCCTTTAATTTTCAGTTTTGTTCAAAACTTCAATTTCGATTTTCTCTTGATTTACTGAATGAAATTGAGCGCCGTTTGTTGGAAAAGGACCAGGAAGGAGGGGGCTTTGCTCGCCGGGAAGGGGGATGGTTGCGGCTGGACGTGGTGGGGCCCACGTGGTTGCGACGGCGGCGCCTTCTCGGGCTCGGGGCGGGCGGCACGGGTCACGGGAGAGGCTGAGATTGGTACCAAAACGAAGATCTCGGAAAGAGCTTCGAATCGGTATGTGGTATGTCGAAAACCGTTGAGAGATGAAGGAGAAAAGTGAGTTTGAATTTTCGAAGGGAGGGTGGGTTTCGGCGGCTTCAGGAACGAGAGGAAGAAGAAGAGGTATACGTACTGTATACGGGTATATATACTAGTATTTAGGGTTTTATTTTAATTATTTAATTAATTATTTAATTCAAGAAAATACCGTTTTCACATACGACCTCCGATTCGCGCTCAACGACTGTCGAACTTAATGTTTTGACGTCTTCTGAACGCGATGGCGCTATCCCCATGGTCCAATTCTGAAGTTACAGTATGGTTTTCTTTTATTTTCAAATAAATCCTTTATTTTAAATTCGAACGTAAATATAATTTTGCCGGGGCCACATACGAAGTCAGAAAAATCCGGAAAAATTATTTTTGGCTTTCTTATGCCGATACGATCACAACAAAATTCGTTTCGTTCAATTCTGAGACTTTTTGAAAAATGGCTATTTTCAGGGCGAATATATTTAATATCAAAAATACAATTTGAAAACAATAATTTCTGAAACTCAAAATATATAAGTGTTTACTGTTTTTCAATGCAGAAACGTCATTCTGAACTCAATGGAAATGGTTTCGAGTTCCGATTCCTTCGTATATAAAAAGTGGCCATTCTGACCTTTATATATTATATATATTCATTTCATAGCGACTTTTCTAAATTTTAAATTTTGACATAACTTATAAATTATAAAGTGAAATTTCAATTTTTCGGATTCATTAGAAAGATATTCTGAAACAGATTTAAATATTTTTGGTTTCACTAAAATTCGTTTTATTTTGAATCCTGTACATTCAGTCAAAGTTTAAAGTCAAAATTTCAAACTGCAGCGCTTGTTTTCAATTCCTTTTATATATAAATTAAATTAAATTTATTCGTTTTAACTTCGATTAAAATAAATAAATCATTTAAAATACTTTAAATTCATTTAAATAAAAATTTTAAATTGGCCCTAAAATTCTGGGTCGTTACAATCTCCCCCACTTAAGAACTTTTCGTCCCCGAAAAGGAAAAAGAAAATAAAAGAGGAGAAGAGGAAGAATAAACACAGAGAATGTTGAAACGTTTTAACAGAAATAGTACCGCCTATAACATCAGGCCTTCCACCGAAGAAGTTGGTCCTTTCGCTCCTTCGTACACATGTGCCAATTGAGCATCGCCACTTCTCTTTGTCTTCTTCGAACGTATGATCAAGGAAAGAGTCAAAACAACAGAAAAGGTGATTCTAAAAGATCGAAGGATGAATGAAAAGATGACGATAAAGTGACTGGCTATTATGTATCTCATGAACTGTTCGCCATAGAATATAGTGATTCTATGTAAACGAATTATTATAAATATGTTGTATTCCGCTTTGTAAACCAAAGCTCTGATACCAACTGTGATAACCCCAAACTTCCACAAGTGAAAGCAAGGAGAAATCATATGGAATACAACATAAATACAATAAAATAGAACACAGATACAATATAGCAAAGGAGATTCATAGAGTAATAACATTATAGCAGCGGAAAAATATAATGTCATCAATCACAGAAAATCCACAGTCACAGAATCTAAGCTATTACAACAAGTTTGCAGAAAAGAAATAAGTTTGATGTCTAAAAAGAAAAGAATAGATGCCAATAGAAACAAAAAGTCTTCAAGCTCCAAGTCATCACCTCTTCTCCCAAGCAGAATCCAAGAGAGAGAAAATAAGCAGCTTCAAAGAAAAGCTCCAAGCAAAGAATGAACCTGTCTACTTGGCTGCCCGTGTAGAAGAGAGGGCACCCAAGTTTGCAAAAAGGTGAAACAAACTATGGGTCAGTCGTGGGACTGGTATGAGAAATCTTAAATAACTTATACTAATAAGGCAAATCCAAAGACCACGCCGCTAACGCGGAACGGGTTGTACCAATGGATTGCCGTGCATAACTATAGTGTCAATACAGATAAGTAAAACGTAACAAAACGCAATGTCTTTTGAAAAATGGAACCACCATAAGACTCAGGTCCCATCACACAATGCAACGCACACCAAGAGGATAGAGTTTTACCTTATGGTGGTTAAACATGCTAAATACGCCAAATACGAAACTAATACTATTATTAGGGTGTATATGTTTTAAAACAATTCAAAGCAATGTATTAATCCTAGGAAGCATAGGTACCATATATTATGCCTCCAATACTAGTAATACAATCAAATCCGTCGGGGTCGTATTGGAAATTTGGGTTTCCATCATGAGTCCAGGCTAGGGAGGACTCCTTACCGATTCGAGACGCTCTAGTTAACGTCTCAGGATTACCCGCAGTTAACCCTTGGATCCTGCAGGGCCGGTCCTCACATACAGCTTAGAGGATTGGCAATTCCTAAGCACACGTTCCCCGGTCCTATAGGACCTATCCGAGGTGCCTCATTTCATCATCCTCCAAAAGTAAAATGACTACTAACTAGAAAGAAACGTGCTACTTTCCCTGCGTTCCCTTCCCCCTTTTTAGACTCTACCGGTTTGTGAGGCTCGTGAAGTCATGTTCTTCATACCACAAGGTTCTGCTTTTCAACAAGAAACCCTGATCATTGCATCTTAGTATGCCACACCGTCACTCCATACCGTACTATTGATCTTCCGTCACTATATAAACGGGTGTTAAGTAGAGAATAAATTCTCTTCCACCAATCGTTTATATATTAACTGAATATCAACAACATAATATTTTGTGGGGTACGATGTCAGACACACTATCCATTTATACCCATGCTCTAGGTCTGAACTAGGGTCAAACCCGTGAAATCAACACGTACGTTTGGGCAATTATCCCGACCCTTGAATTGGGATCAAACCAATTCAGAGTCTTGATCGTTGTCCATTCGAGGGGAGATTTACGGTCTTCATACGCCGTCTTCATACTTGAATTCTTGAAATCGTACGATCATTTGGAATGGGATTAACCCGGTCTTTCCAAATAATCTCGCATTCATATATTTTGAGAAAAACATATTTCATATCGTTATTTTATTTTATAACGATTAATTTTTGCCTTAATTATTTAATATAATTAATTTCCTTATTTAACGACGCTTCAGGTCAAGGGCGACCTTGGCGCTGTTTTCAACCAATTTTGATTTTCACTTTTCTCGAAATCTAACCGTTGGTTTTTAACGTAGCATATATCGTTGGAAAGATTTTTCCAAGACGGTCCTAATAGTTTCAGTTTTGGGAAAATCCGACGGTCGGATCTTCCGGAATATTCGTTTAAAAGTTCGATTTCAAAACGCGAACTACCACGCTTAATTCGTTTAATTATAATTATATATATATAAATATATATAAATAGCTCGTTTAACTCATCGTCCTTACTTACATCTTCCTTTTCTTTATCTTTTAACTTCTTTAACTTACATGAAAATGTATTTCATAATTAGGCGGTGAATTGTTCTTTTTATTTTATTTTCATTTTATACTTTATAATTCACATTTAAAAATGTAAATTATAAAACTTCATTCCCATTATTTCTTTTCCTATATCTTTTCCAATTATATTATAAATAATGTATATTTTCCTATGGCGTAAATTATCCCTTTTATATACATTATAAAAAATGTGTGTTTTCCCTACGGTCAGGTTCTCTTTTTATATACATTATAAATAATGTATATTCTTACTATGAGATACACTTTCTTTTTATTTAACATTATAAATAATGTTAATCCTATCTACGGTTCATTTCCTTTTTATTTAACATTGAAAATAAATGTTAAAACATACTACGGTCAAATTCTTTATATATTTACATTACAAAATAATGTTAACTTCCCTACGGTCAAATTCTTTATATAATAACATTATAAAATAATGTAACTGTCATACGGTGGATTTCCTTATACATTATCAGTAAAATAATGTCATACGGTGGAATTTCTTATACATTATTAGTAAAATAATGTCATACGGTGGAATTTCTTTTTATTTAACATTGTAAATGATGTTAATTTTACATACAATGCTTTTTCTTTTTATCACCATTGAAAATAAATGTATATAAATCCTATGGTTAAATTATCCTTTATTAACATTAAGAATAATGTACATTTTCCCTACGAGGTGAATTCTCTTTTAATAACCATTAAAATAAAGTTACATTTACATGCCATGCATCTTCCATTTATTAACATTGAAAATAATGTTAAATTTACATAAAATGGAAATTCTTTTCTTTTAACATTAAAAATAATTGGTGAATCATCCTACGGTGTACATTCTTTCATTTTAACATTAAAATAATGTTAAATTATCATACGGTGTACATTCTTTTATTTTAATCATTGCAAATCATGTTAACCATCCTACGGTGAAATCTTCTTTAATATTAACTTTAAAAAATGTTAATCTCGTCATATGGTAAAATTACTTTTATTATATTAACAAAAATGTTAATGACATCCTACGGTGTATCTTTACAATATTAACATTAAACAAAAATGTTATTTTACATACAATGCATTTTTATTATTTTTATAAGATGACAAAAATGCTATTTTCATACAATGCACTTTTTATATTTCCTATATTAACGTTCGACACAAATGTCATTTTCATACAATGACCGTTTTCTATATTAACATAACTAAAAATGTTAATTTAACATGCGGTGACATTTTCTTTTATTAACATTAATAAAAATGCTAATTTAACATGCGGTGACATTAACATACAAAATTTTTCCAATTAACATACGATGGCAATTCCATTTTAATATTGACAAAATTCTATTTTCATACAATGAAGTTTCTCATATTAACATTGACAAAAATACCATTTTCATACAATGAAGTTTCTTATATTAACATTGACGAAAATACCATTTTCATACAATGAAGTTTCTCATATTAACATTGACGAAAATACCATTTTCATACAATGAAGTTTCTCATATTTTCTAACTTGACAAGAATCCTATTTACATACGATGGAGTTTTCTTGTATTAACATTAGCAAAAATACTATTTTCATACGATGGATCATTTCTATTTTAATATTGACAAAAATTGTCATTCTTACATACGGTGTGTGTAATTCTATTTTAATAATGAACAAAATTTGTCCATTAACATACGGTGTGTAAAATTCTATTTTAATATGAACAAAAATAGTGACATCAACATACGGTGCTTTCTATTTTAATATGAACAAAAATAGTGACATCAACATACGGTGCTTTCTATTTTAATATGAACAAAAATAGTGACATCAACATACGATGCTTTCTATTTTAATATGAACAAAAATAGTTCACTTCATACGGTGACATATTCTATTATTAACATAAAAATATTAATTTCACATGCGATGAATAATTTCTATATTAATATACAAAAATTTTGTCAATTAACATACGATGGCAATCTCTATTTTAATATTGACAAAAATTTTCAATTAACATACAGTGAGTAATTTTCTATTTTAAACATACAAAATGTCATTGAACATACAATGAATAATTTTCTATCTTAAACATATTACAGTGTTAATTATCATACAATGAACATTTTCAACATTTTTTTTTCTTTTCTATTGAACAAAATTGTCCATTAACATATGGTGAAATATTCCTATTAAATATTGACAAATATGTCAATCAACATACAGTGAAAATTATCTTATTCTAATATTGACAAAAATTGTCAATCACATACAGTGGTTTTAGTCCTAGCATACACATACAGATTAAGTCATAGCAGATTCACATACAGTTGTATAAATTAAATCAATTCAATTTAAGTTTAAGTGAATTCTCACATTGCTTGGATAAGCATATAATAATTATAATTTTCATCGCGTATTCACAAATTTAGAATCTCAATTTATTATGAGATTTATCGCATCAAACCAAGCGAATATATTTGCCATAACAACAATAAAACATAAATAACATCTAAGTTACCACAGCGCAGAATAACACATACATATATGATTATGAATGCGAACATCAATAATTAAAACATAATTACTTAAATAAAATAAATAGGATTCTCACCTCAATTAGATTAGAGTTTGTTCCCAATTGCTCTGTATTAAAGTTGTATTCGAAGTCACAGTTCCATCGGATCTGAAATTTTCAGAATCGGTGTTTATATGAAAAAGTTATTGATGTTTTAAATAAACTGACTTTTAACAACTGCTGCAGTCACGCTTAAAAGCGTCGCAAAATCTGAAATAAAAATTACCCTTTAATTTTCAGTTTTGTTCAAAACTTCAATTTCGATTTTCTCTTGATTTACTGAATGAAATTAAGCGCCGTTTGTTGGAAAAGGACCAGGAAGGAGGGGGCTTTGCTCGCCGGGAAGGGGGATGGTTGCGGCTGGACGTGGTGGGGCCCACGTGGCTGCGACGGCGGCGCCTTCTCGGGCTCGGGGCGGGCGGCACGGGTCACGGGAGAGGCTGAGATTGGTACCAAAACGAAGATCTCGGAAAGAGCTTCGAATCGGTATGTGGTATGTCGAAAACCGTTGAGAGATGAAGGAGAAAAGTGAGTTTGAATTTTCGAAGGGAGGGTGGGTTTCGGCGGCTTCAGGAACGAGAGGAAGAAGAAGAGGTATACGTACTGTATACGGGTATATATACTAGTATTTAGGGTTTTATTTTAATTATTTAATTAATTATTTAATTCAAGAAAATACCGTTTTCACATACGACCTCCGATTCGCGCTCAACGACTGTCGAACTTAATGTTTTGACGTCTTCTGAACGCGATGGCGCTATCCCCATGGTCCAATTCTGAAGTTACAGTATGGTTTTCTTTTATTTTCAAATAAATCCTTTATTTTAAATTCGAACGTAAATATAATTTTGCCGGGGCCACATACGAAATCAGAAAAATCCGGAAAAATTATTTTTGGCTTTCTTATGCCGATACGATCACAACAAAATTCGTTTCGTTCAATTCTGAGACTTTTTGAAAAATGGCTATTTTCAGGGCGAATATATTTAATATCAAAAATACAATTTGAAAACAATAATTTCTGAAACTCAAAATATATAAGTGTTTACTGTTTTTCAATGCAGAAATGTCATTCTGAACTCAATGGAAATGGTTTCGAGTTCCGATTCCTTCGTATATAAAAAGTGGCCATTCTGACCTTTATATATTATATATATTCATTTCATAGCGACTTTTCTAAATTTTAAATTTTGACATAACTTATAAATTATAAAGTGAAATTTCAATTTTTCGGATTCATTAGAAAGATATTCTGAAACAGATTTAAATATTTTTGGTTTCACTAAAATTCGTTTTATTTTGAATCCTGTACATTCAGTCAAAGTTTAAAGTCAAAATTTCAAACTGCAGCGCTTGTTTTCAATTCCTTTTATATATAAATTAAATTAAATTTATTCGTTTTAACTTCGATTAAAATAAATAAATCATTTAAAATACTTTAAATTCATTTAAATAAAAATTTTAAATTGGCCCTAAAATTCTGGGTCGTTACAATCTCCCCCACTTAAGAACTTTTCGTCCCCGAAAAGGAAAAAGAAAATAAAAGAGGAGAAGAGGAAGAATAAACACAGAGAATGTTGAAACGTTTTAACAGAAATAGTACCGCCTATAACATCAGGCCTTCCACCGAAGAAGTTGGTCCTTTCGCTCCTTCGTACACATGTGCCAATTGAGCATCGCCACTTCTCTTTGTCTTCTTCGAACGTATGATCAAGGAAAGAGTCAAAACAACAGAAAAGGTGATTCTAAAAGATCGAAGGATGAATGAAAAGATGACGATAAAGTGACTGGCTATTATGTATCTCATGAACTGTTCGCCATAGAATATAGTGATTCTATGTAAACGAATTATTATAAATATGTTGTATTCCGCTTTGTAAACCAAAGCTCTGATACCAACTGTGATAACCCCAAACTTCCACAAGTGAAAGCAAGGAGAAATCATATGGAATACAACATAAATACAATAAAATAGAACACAGATACAATATAGCAAAGGAGATTCATAGAGTAATAACATTATAGCAGCGGAAAAATATAATGTCATCAATCACAGAAAATCCACAGTCACAGAATCTAAGCTATTACAACAAGTTTGCAGAAAAGAAATAAGTTTGATGTCTAAAAAGAAAAGAATAGATGCCAATAGAAACAAAAAGTCTTCAAGCTCCAAGTCATCACCTCTTCTCCCAAGCAGAATCCAAGAGAGAGAAAATAAGCAGCTTCAAAGAAAAGCTCCAAGCAAAGAATGAACCTGTCTATTTGGCTGCCCGTGTAGAAGAGAGGGCACCCAAGTTTGCAAAAAGGTGAATCAAACTATGGGTCAGTCGTGGGACTGGTATGAGAAATCTTAAATAACTTATACTAATAAGGCAAATCCAAAGACCACGCCGCTAACGCGGAACGGGTTGTACCAATGGATTGCCGTGCATAACTATAGTGTCAATACAGATAAGTAAAACGTAACAAAACGCAATGTCTTTTGAAAAATGGAACCACCATAAGACTCAGGTCCCATCACACAATTCAACGCACACCAAGAGGATAGAGTTTTACCTTATGGTGGTTAAACATGCTAAATACGCCAAATACGAAACTAATACTATTATTAGGGTGTATATGTTTTAAAACAATTCAAAGCAATGTATTAATCCTAGGAAGCATAGGTACCATATATTATGCCTCCAATACTAGTAATACAATCAAATCCGTCGGGGTCGTATTGGAAATTTGGGTTTCCATCATGAGTCCAGGCTAGGGAGGACTCCTTACCGATTCGAGACGCTCTAGTTAACGTCTCAGGATTACCCGCAGTTAACCCTTGGATCCGGCAGGGCCGGTCCTCACATACAGCTTAGAGGATTGGCAATTCCTAAGCACACGTTCCCCGGTCCTATAGGACCTATCCGAGGTGCCTCATTTCATCATCCTCCAAAAGTAAAATGACTACTAACTAGAAAGAAACGTGCTACTTTCCCTGCGTTCCCTTCCCCCTTTTTAGACTCTACCGGTTTGTGAGGCTCGTGAAGTCATGTTCTTCATACCACAAGGTTCTGCTTTTCAACAAGAAACCCTGATCATTGCATCTTAGTATGCCACGCCGTCACTCCATACCGTACTATTGATCTTCCGTCACTATATAAACGGGTGTTAAGTAGAGAATAAATTCTCTGCCACCAATCGTTTATATATTAACTGAATATCAACAACATAATATTTTGTGGGGTACGATGTCAGACACACTATCCATTTATACCCATGCTCTAGGTCTGAACTAGGGTCAAACCCGTGAAATCAACACGTACGTTTGGGCAATTATCCCGACCCTTGAATTGGGATCAAACCAATTCAGAGTCTTGATCGTTGTCCATTCGAGGGGAGATTTACGGTCTTCATACGCCGTCTTCATACTTGAATTCTTGAAATCGTACGATCATTTGGAATGGGATTAACCCGGTCTTTCCAAATAATCTCGCATTCATATATTTTGAGAAAAACATATTTCATATCGTTATTTTATTTTATAACGATTAATTTTTGCCTTAATTATTTAATATAATTAATTTCCTTATTTAACGACGCTTCAGGTCAAGGGCGACCTTGGCGCTGTTTTCAACCAATTTTGATTTTCACTTTTCTCAAAATCTAACCGTTGGTTTTTAACGTAGCATATATCGTTGGAAAGATTTTTCCAAGACGGTCCTAATAGTTTCAGTTTTGGGAAAATCCGACGGTCGGATCTTCTGGTATATTCGTTTAAAAGTTCGATTTCAAAACGCGAACTACCACGCTTAATTCGTTTAATTATAATTATATATATATATATAAATATATATAAATAGCTCGTTTAACTCATCGTCCTTACTTACATCTTCCTTTTCTTTGTCTTTTAACTTCTTTAACTTACATGAAAATGTATTTCATAATTAGGCGGTGAATTGTTCTTCTTATTTTATTTTCATTTCATTCTTTATAATTCACATTTAAAAATGTAAATTATAAAACTTCATTCCCATTATTTCTTTTCCTATATCTTTTCCAATTATATTATAAATAATGTATATTTTCCTATGGCGTAAATTATCCCTTTTATATACATTATAAAAAATGTGTGTTTTCCCTACGGTCAGGTTCTCTTTTTATATACATTATAAATAATGTATATTCTTACTATGAGATACACTTTCTTTTTATTTAACATTATAAATAATGTTAATCCTATCTACGGTTCATTTCCTTTTTATTTAACATTGAAAATAAATGTTAAAACATACTACGGTCAAATTCTTTATATATTTACATTACAAAATAATGTTAACTTCCCTACGGTCAAATTCTTTATATAATAACATTATAAAATAATGTAACTGTCATACGGTGGATTTCCTTATACATTATCAGTAAAATAATGTCATACGGTGGAATTTCTTATACATTATTAGTAAAATAATGTCATACGGTGGAATTTCTTTTTATTTAACATTGTAAATGATGTTAATTTTACATACAATGCTTTTTCTTTTTATCACCATTGAAAATAAATGTATATAAATCCTATGGTTAAATTATCCTTTATTAACATTAAGAATAATGTACATTTTCCCTACGAGGTGAATTCTCTTTTAATAACCATTAAAATAAAGTTACATTTACATGCCATGCATCTTCCATTTATTAACATTGAAAATAATGTTAAATTTACATAAAATGGTAATTCTTTTCTTTTAACATTAAAAATAATTGGTGAATCATCCTACGGTGTACATTCTTTCATTTTAACATTAAAATAATGTTAAATTATCATACGGTGTACATTCTTTTATTTTAATCATTGCAAATCATGTTAACCATCCTACGGTGAAATCTTCTTTAATATTAACTTTAAAAAATGTTAATCTCATCATATGGTAAAATTACTTTTATTATATTAACAAAAATGTTAATGACATCCTACGGTGTATCTTTACAATATTAACATTAAACAAAAATGTTATTTTACATACAATGCATTTTTATTATTTTTATAAGATGACAAAAATGCTATTTTCATACAATGCACTTTTTATATTTCCTATATTAACATTCGACACAAATGTCATTTTCATACAATGACCGTTTTCTATATTAACATAACTAAAAATGTTAATTTAACATGCGGTGACATTTTCTTTTATTAACATTAATAAAAATGCTAATTTAACATGCGGTGACATTAACATACAAAAATTTTCCAATTAACATACGATGGCAATTCCATTTTAATATTGACAAAATTCTATTTTCATACAATGAAGTTTCTCATATTAACATTGACAAAAATACCATTTTCATACAATGAAGTTTCTTATATTAACATTGACGAAAATACCATTTTCATACAATGAAGTTTCTCATATTAACATTGACGAAAATACCATTTTCATACAATGAAGTTTCTCATATTTTCTAACTTGACAAGAATCCTATTTACATACGATGGAGTTTTCTTGTATTAACATTAGCAAAAATACTATTTTCATACGATGGATCATTTCTATTTTAATATTGACAAAAATTGTCATTCTTACATACGGTGTGTGTAATTTTATTTTAATAATGAACAAAATTTGTCCATTAACATACGGTGTGTAAAATTCTATTTTAATATGAACAAAAATAGTGACATCAACATACGGTGCTTTCTATTTTAATATGAACAAAAATAGTGACATCAACATACGGTGCTTTCTATTTTAATATGAACAAAAATAGTGACATCAACATACGATGCTTTCTATTTTAATATGAACAAAAATAGTTCACTTCATACGGTGACATATTCTATTATTAACATAAAAATATTAATTTCACATGCGATGAATAATTTCTATATTAATATACAAAAATTTTGTCAATTAACATACGATGGCAATCTCTATTTTAATATTGACAAAAATTTTCAATTAACATACAGTGAGTAATTTTCTATTTTAAACATACAAAATGTCATTGAACATACAATGAATAATTTTCTATCTTAAACATATTACAGTGTTAATTATCATACAATGAACATTTTCAACATTTTTTTTTCTTTTCTATTGAACAAAATTGTCCATTAACATATGGTGAAATATTCCTATTAAATATTGACAAATATGTCAATCAACATACAGTGAAAATTATCTTATTCTAATATTGACAAAAATTGTCAATCACATACAGTGGTTTTAGTCCTAGCATACACATACAGATTAAGTCATAGCAGATTCACATACAGTTGTATAAATTAAATCAATTCAATTTAAGTTTAAGTGAATTCTCACATTGCTTGGATAAGCATTTAATAATTATAATTTTCATCGCGTATTCACAAATTTAGAATCTCAATTTATTATGAGATTTATCGCATCAAACCAAGCGAATATATTTGCCATAACAACAATAAAACATAAATAACATCTAAGTTATCACAGCGCAGAATAACACATACATATATGATTATGAATGCGAACATCAATAATTAAAACATAATTACTTAAATAAAATTAATAGGATTCTCACCTCAATTAGATTAGAGTTTGTTCCCAATTGCTCTGTATTAAAGTTGTATTCGAAGTCACGGTTCCATCGGATCTGAAATTTTCAGAATCGGTGTTTATATGAAAAAGTTATTGATGTTTTAAATAAACTGACTTTTAACAACTGCTGCAGTCACGCTTAAAAGCGTCGCAAAATCTGAAATAAAAATTACCCTTTAATTTTCAGTTTTGTTCAAAACTTCAATTTCGATTTTCTCTTGATTTACTGAATGAAATTGAGCGCCGTTTGTTGGAAAAGGACCAGGAAGGAGGGGGCTTTGCTCGCCGGGAAGGGGGATGGTTGCGGCTGGACGTGGTGGGGCCCACGTGGCTGCGACGGCGGTGCCTTCTCGGGCTCGGGGCGGGCGGCACGGGTCACGGGAGAGGCTGAGATTGGTACCAAAACGAAGATCTCGGAAAGAGCTTCGAATCGGTATGTGGTATGTCGAAAACCGTTGAGAGATGAAGGAGAAAAGTGAGTTTGAATTTTCGAAGGGAGGGTGGGTTTCGGCGGCTTCAGGAACGAGAGGAAGAAGAAGAGGTATACGTACTGTATACGGGTATATATACTAGTATTTAGGGTTTTATTTTAATTATTTAATTAATTATTTAATTCAAGAAAATACCGTTTTCACATACGACCTCCGATTCGCGCTCAACGACTGTCGAACTTAATGTTTTGACGTCTTCTGAACGCGATGGCGCTATCCCCACGGTCCAATTCTGAAGTTACAGTATGGTTTTCTTTTATTTTCAAATAAATCCTTTATTTTAAATTCGAACGTAAATATAATTTTGCCGGGGCCACATACGAAGTCAGAAAAATCCGGAAAAAATATTTTTGGCTTTCTTATGCCGATACGATCACAACAAAATTTGTTTCGTTCAATTCTGAGACTTTTTGAAAAATGGCTATTTTCAGGGCGAATATATTTAATATCAAAAATACAATTTGAAAACAATAATTTATGAAACTCAAAATATATAAGTGTTTACTGTTTTTCAATGCAGAAACATCATTCTGAACTCAATGGAAATGGTTTCGAGTTCCGATTCCTTCGTATATAAAAAGTGGCCATTCTGACCTTTATATATTATATATATTCATTTCATAGCGACTTTTCTAAATTTTAAATTTTGACATAACTTATAAATTATAAAGTGAAATTTCCATTTTTCGGATTCATTAGAAAGATATTCTGAAACAGATTTAAATATTTTTGGTTTCACTAAAATTCGTTTTATTTTGAATCCTGTACATTCAGTCAAAGTTTAAAGTCAAAATTTCAAACTGCAGCGCTTGTTTTCAATTCCTTTTATATATAAATTAAATTAAATTTATTTGTTTTAACTTCGATTAAAATAAATAAATCATTTAAAATACTTTAAATTCATTTAAATAAAAATTTTAAATTGGCCCTAAAATTATGGGTCGTTACAGTGGTTTACTTCATATTTAGAAGTTCCGCAGTGGAATTGGAAGAGCGTCTCGATGGATTTTATTAATGTTTTGCCTAGATCGAGAAAGGACAACACCAGTATTTGGGTTATAGTGGACAGACTTACTAACAGCGCTCATTTCATTCCTATTAAGAGTAAGAAGACAGCAACATGGTTTGCAATAGTTTATCTTCATGAAATAGTCTGTCTGCATGGGGTACATTCCAGTATAGTGAGTGATCGTGACCCCATATTCACTACTGAGTTTTGGAGGAGCTTGTAAGAGGCATTAGGTACACAGTTGTGTTTGAGCACCGCTTATCACCCTCAGACCAATGGACAGACGGAAAGGGTGAATAGGGTTCTTGAGGTTCTTTTAAGGCTATGTATCCTACACTTCGGAGGAACTTGGGAAGAGCATCTTCCTTTTATAGTGTTCACCTACAACAACAGTTATCAGGCTAGTATTGGCATGGCACCTTCGAAGCATTGTACGGATGACCCTGTAGGTCACCAACTTGTTGGTGGGAATCTACAGAATGGCTTCTACTTGGACCTGAGATGGTTAGAGAAACTTCAGAAAAGATTGATCTTATCCATAGGTGCATGAAGACAGCCTAGGACAGGCAAAAGTCCTACGCAGATAAGAGAAGGACTGACATTGAGATTGAAGTGGGAGACATGGTTTTTATTAAGGTATCACTCTTAGGAAATGTGGTTCGCTTTGGAACTATAGGGAAATTGGCACCAAGAATTGTAAGGTCATTTCCCATAATAGAAAGGATTGGCCAAATGGCCTATAGAGTAAAGCTACCAGAGAGACTGTCCGGCGTTCATGATGTTTTCCACGTTTCTCATTTTAGAAAGTGTTTGCATGATACCGCAGAAGTAGTTGAGCCGAGTATGCTTGAGGAAGTAGAGATGGAACGGGAGGCGACAGTTAGACGAGTTCCTACCTATATTCTTGGATCAGAAGTTAAGGAGCTACGCAACCGAGAGGTCAAGTTAATGAAAGTACAGTTTAGAGATAACCAAGAAGATGCAACTTAAGAGACTAAAGACAAGATTCGCGCTTTGTACCCTTTTCCTTTCAGGGGTATGTTCTTAACTTCTTTTTTCCAAAGCTTTTATTTATGCTTGTTTATATCTTTTAAGTATATATCGATCGAATCTTCGACCTTTAGATAGAATCCCATGGATGTAAACATGTTTTTGAGACATGTTATGCCTGATGGATGTAAGCGGATGAAAGCGTTTGCTAGTGGTTGCTCGTGGATGCATATGCACATACATTAGACACTAGTTCGGCTCAATCACCCTCATGATGCATATGTCTGCGTGTGCATATTTTTCTTCTTTTAATGGACGAAAGTGGGTGCATCATCATATGGATGTTGCATTTGGATGGATGATTGTGCACACATATAACCTTTACATGGTTTATTAGGATTATTTGCATACATGTTGAATTCATGGCACTAACATACATTGCATTAAGGAGGTCGGCTGAATCAGTAGACCGCCTGATCTTCCGCATTAGTACAGGGACATGTACACACATATGCATATGTTCATATAAAGATTAGAAATATTTTATGGATGATGGATGCGTGTGATTGGTGGATGAGTAGATGGATGATGGATATTAGGATATACATTCTTTTTAACTTGGAGATTTCGAGGACGAAATCCTTTGAGTAAGGGAGAATGTAACACCCCGTAATTTTATAACACACTAAAACGATAAATTAAGGAATAATTAATTAAAATATTTGGAATTCATTAAAACAGATTACGCCATGGCGTTCGTCTCTGAACTCTGCTTAAGATAGACCCCAAGTTTGTGTAAAATGGACATCGTATGAAGAAGAAATTAAGGTTTGAAGTTTATATACGCATAAGAGAAATATATATAAACAAAACAATTTAAAAAATTCAAAATAATTCGAGATCAGAAGACGCGGGACAGGGCAGGAGTTCGCCCCGTTAGGGGCCGACCCCACCCTAGGGGTGTTGACCCATGGGGCGACACCACAACAGGGGTGTCGACACCTATGTTGACACCCCTCAAATCAGAGGCAGATTCAGTTCTGCGTATGTGGACTTGTTTTCTGACCAAATTCGTTGACCTTAGGCTATATAAAGGACCTTAATCCCATTGTTTTATTCATCTAAATCAATGGAGACAATGAGGTGCTGCCCCCAACTTAGAGTAAAATAGCCTATTCCTCTTTAACGGCAAATTATGCGAATTCAGAGATCTGTGCTTCATCATCTACGATTAATTCTCTGCTCTTTATATCCAATCATAGTTAATTTATGTTGCTTTTAGATATAAACACCTAAATGTAATCTTGACATGTTTAATAAATTTGGATCTAAGCCTATGCCTGTTAGTAACCTGAATCATATCAGATCTGCTATTACTTGTACTTTCGATCTATTGATTTATGCCTATATGCCTATTCATGACATCCTTATTCTGTTAGTTTGCCTAATCATGTCACCTTATGCCTATTATGATAGTTTGCCTAATTTTGTCATCATGTGTTTGTTTTATTACTATGCCTATTCTTGTTCTCTTCTCTCCCTCTTTCCCTTTTTGTTTTTATAGCCAAGCTACCTTCGAGCCTAGGCCTATCGCTGAAATAACAGAGCGCATGAATTTGGGAAGGATTGGGAATGATTAAATTGGGGAATAATTCATGCTGTAAACATGATTGGGGATTTTGGGCATAAAATTGTACCTTGAGCCAAAACTTGGGATTTGGGGGCATAATCTATATCTTGATCTAAACCTTAGTCTGGGGCATAACTTGTACCATTGATCGGACGGGGATTTGGGGGCATATATAACATGAAAATTGGTTAGTAATGAAAATTCCTAGATTTACAGTAATTAGAAACTGTACCCGCGCTTAGACACGAGGTTAGATTACACTTTTGGTAGAAGTCTTCCCGGAACCACCCGGCATATCCTACGACCATAAGTGGTGAATCTAATGTGAGGGGTCTAAGTGAAAAAATGTACATGTGACGGTGCTAAGACACGAGTTAAGTCTGATTTATGGAAGAAGTCTGCCCAGACCAAAGCGGCATATCCAATGTCCACAAGTTATAGGCTTAATGTGGGAGGTCTAGCGCATTAATAGCCATCAACGGATGAATAGTGATAAACTTATAATACTTAACCTATTTGAATCCATAAGGATTACATGAACCTGTTAACTTGAGTAGGGTTAAGTAAACTTGTTGAATCAGTGGGAGGGTTAAGTTAAACTTGTTAAATATGTAGGGACGTGTTATACATATAAACCCAACAAATTTAACCTGTTGGGGTTACACGATCGTGTTAAACTTGTAAGAATAACTTATTGAAATCCTAGTAGTGGGGATGCAAGCCTGGGGAAAGCTTGTATCATCTAGTGTATGGGACTCGTATCAGTCAGTAAGCTATATCGGTATCAAACGGGGAACCCCGAACTAGGTCGGGGTCAGGGCACGCTTACCAAGCTGATTATAAGAGGTAACTTGGGTAAAGGTGTCTAACGGTGTGTTCCATCGGGGCATAGCATGCATGGGTCCGCCTGCTCGGGAAAATAAGACGTTGTGACATCAGTAGGTATGGTCTTGCATCTTGGAAATAACGTGGTTTCCACTTTAGGAAGTGATACATCCTATTGTGGGGCCAATACGGGTATCTACGGAGTTAGGGAGTCGATCGATCAAGGTAGTAATTAGGGTATATTTAGCCTCACTTGTTTAGGAGCCCGTTATTATCGTTGGGGTTAACATCTGTCAGTTCTGTTGGGCTATCTTTTATTGTATGGGGTAAAACCTCTCACTAGAAGTACAGCTAAGTCTACCAACTTGTACTTGTTGGGATCATCTTGTTTCGGTTAAACTAGTATTAGTGCAGAGAATAGTGTTAGAGAAGCACAATATATTCTATTCTGTTTCATCCTGTTTACCTTGTCATGCCTACCTTATATATCACACCTCTCTTATACAACTTATATGCCAGACATGATTCTTTTACTTATTTATACGCTAAAGGTAACTGGGCTCGTCAGACTTTATGTCTACCTATTTTGTTTCCTCTTCTTTCTCTTTCGTTTCCGCCCCAGGTTTTCAGGGTGGGAATACTCAGCCTTGATCAGGATTCTTCTTTCATTCTGCTTAGAGCTGCTTAGATGTACTGCTTGATTTAATATCTTCTCTACTATGGCTATATTTTGGGGATTATGCTTCATTTATTATTTTACTCTGATGATTTTAGTACAAGACAGAAGTTTTAAGTTGATGTATTGGATTTTATGTATTTCAGACTTATAATGTAACTATGTTTTGAACCACGATGTTTTCTGCTTAATAAAGTTTTAAATTCCACTATTATTTTATATCTATCTTGTGGTATTTCTGTTTCTGTTTATCTATAACGCTTCACGAAACTTAATGCATTCTCGTAAGGAGTGACATTAACGGACGTGGGGTGTCACAGATGTACTCCTACTTTAAGTCTGTTATCCTGTAATTTTGTTCCATTACGAAGTACATATCACATCGATCCATGATCCCACAACCTTACACACTATGAATTTCATAGTACTGATCCATCATGTTGCTTGCCTCACCACAGACATCATAACAATGATCTATCCCACGCCTCACCTAACCATGAACTACGTAACACAGATCTACCCACTCGATCTATCATATAGCCTCACTACACCATGATCTGCATAATACCGATCCAACCTATTGATACATCTCATGCTCATTTGAGACTCGAAATAAATAGTCACAATCACCATCACACCTTGTGGATCGCATCAGCTCATTCTGTGGATTACTCCATCCATCTGTACACACTGGTGACACACCCATTTTGCTTTGTACCAGTATATCAGATCGAATAGCCACTATGTTGAAACCATCATCGAAGTGTCCACCATATCTAGCTCCTCGAAATCTCGTTATCATCCATGTCAAAGTTGGTTAAAACAACCAACACTAATAGTAATCGATATCGATCACACCATAGTAAGTGTTAACAACTAATATGGTCGTGTATTTAACCAAATTGTTTAAATACCCGTGTAGTGAAAACATATGGCGTTCACCTCAAAAAAATTCTCATCATCGAGTCCGTTAATTTCCTTTATCTCAAAATCATTCCCATCCTCTGGTCAATCCACTACCTCTGCGTTGATCTACATGTCATGAATCTTCTTCGTGAATCAATCCTAGTCTAAGATCGCAAATGAACATTCTTTACAAAGAGACTATGGAAACAAGCAACCTTGCTATCAATAGTCCTATAAATGTCTAAAACAACATACAACATCCATAGTATCATCAATGGGATAAATGAAATCTATCTAAAGTAATAAAAATAGGATATGTGTCAAAATATTCAAAATCTAGCAATATTGACAAATAGTGTATAAATGAGAGAAAATGTGGTATTCAATCTTAAAATAATTTGAAAAGCATTTTAATCAATTTATATAACTGTTAGATAGATTTTATTAAGCCAGAAATCCTATTTAAAAATTCGTAAGTCTAGAAACACATATTTTATACTATGTGAGAAACTATTTTAAAATGCAACTCAATCAAATCAACTGCATGAGCTTGCTAACATGAGTCCAATAGAAGAAATAACATCCAAATCGGACCTTGTGTGCATGAATACAAAAGATATAAGTTTTTTGAATTTAAATAAGCAATTTGTTATTCGAGAACAACTTAACCTTTTAATAAATTACCTTACAACTCTCTCCCTTCTTCCTCAAATATAACTCCTTGTAGCATGCACATACCCAAACCCAAACATCCATGTACATAATTCGGGTGATGCGGAGCAAGAGATAACGAAACCTAAAACTGAAAACACCACTGCGATTTACTCCAAAAACAAAACTCTTTATGCCACCATCATTAACGCTAGTGCCTACCTACAAATCGTGACTTCTAAGTATCTCGCACGATATGTAGCAATTTCAAGGTCTAAACATTGACTGGACCACTCAAGAACGACGCTGATGAAGCATCTAGCCATGGTAAACCCCCTTGTAACATCAAAATCATCTAAATCCACCTATAGTTGGAGCAAATCAAGGCCCTAGTTCTGACCACTCAGCCCCAACTAGCATCACTCATTCCAAAATGCATATAGATATGAAGCATTCTCCCACATGAGTTAGAACATATAAGTTTCATGATTATATGTTGAGTGTATTAGGAAATCTAGTTTTTTTTAAAAAGAGTTATGTGGCCACTACTGTGAATGAAACGGTAGCTTGTGTGATTGGGAAGAAAATATGATTAGATCGGGTATGTTTACTATTGCATAGGTTTAGGATATGTTAGTTGTTTTATTCTTCTCAATTTTAATTATCATTCCTATCTCAAAGAAAATCAACACGTGTTTCTGCTCCATGCGATCATAAAACACGATCGCTTTGAAACCTAAGGCGTATATCAGCTCGACAATATTGTTCAGATGGAATAAGTTTTGTCTGAATTAGAGAGTGTGCACTAAAACAACTATTTCACGTGTATTTCGAGATGGTTTAGTCCCGTAAATCTCCCAATCTCAATATATTCGTGATTCGTATACTTTTTCTCAACATAACAAACCATCCGAACTCAATGGAAGTGACTTCAAATTCTGATTCAATTATCTGTGAAAAATAACATTTGGAACCGTCACTCAATTAATTAAAGATTAATATTTAGATAAAATAATTAAATATCCGATCATTAAAATATAGTCATTACATTCTCCCTTCCTTAAAGGACTTTGTCCTTGAAATCCTCACGTACTAAACGACATAACACAACCCAACACTCTCGAATAAGCAACAGTATAGAACAAATTATCTCTTAACGCTCTCAACAACCACAAAAAAAGAAATCACAACAAAGAAATAGCCTCAGAATTGGATGAAGTCAAAAATCCCATCCATAAGCATAACCAAAATCAAAATCTAGAATCATCGTGACCAAGCCAAACATCTAAGTTGTATACTTATCCCCAACCAAACAGGTAATGGGAACAAAAGTGACAACCCTCTAATTGGAAGACAACTCAATTTTAAAAAGTAAATCAAATCTTGATTACCTTCCAACTTTAGCTAAATTCACGGAATATTTCGGAAACACCTCCTTTGCACGGCTCAATCCAGAAAAGCCACAAATCAACCTTCATGGTGCAAACCAAAAATAGAAAATAAAAGTCCAAAAGTAGCCACCCATATCTAACGCATAAAACCATCAAAAATGCATTAAGGACAAAAACCATAACTCCACATTTACTATGTACCTCTTTTTAAAGAAAGTTTAGCATTTAGATGCAAACAAAAGAAAGTAAGCATCCAAATAATCACCTTATGCTCCATGTACATAAATATGTACTCAAAAAAGAAGGCTAAACACAATAGTAGAAACCAGCCAGGACAACAAACATGTCAAGTCATGTATGGAATTAAATAGGCTACAACAAAAACAGTTATCCCTCATGCCTAACAATCATGTAAGCATTAGTGGTCATGTTAAGTATGATCAACCAAACATGCATAAGAAAATATAACAATCATGAAAAATAACATCCATATATAGCCTAACATGTAGATACTAGTCTAATCAACAACATCTAATCCATATACGACTCAACAAATTTGGTTTCCATTTAAATAAAATAAGGGAAAATAGATCTAGTATCTCTCGTCATCGAATCAAGCATGACTCAGATGTTAACATGCTACCCTTAAATCCTCATCAATCTATCAATGAAAACCATCAAAAATCCCATCCATTTCTACATAAGAATCTCAAGTAGCTATATAGAACTACACGTCTTTTGCTATTCAGCATTAGTTGGATGACCATTCACTCATGAAGGAACGAGCGCCCAAACACACTCCAACGACGTCGGGAGCAACAATACCTCTTTAATGCAAAACTAATCACCTTGGTAAAATCCATACAACAACACTTCAAATCCTCAAGCCATAACTAGTACTAAAAGTGAGCAACACCCACTAATGGAATACCTTTCCTAAACTGGTACATCTTCAACTCAACACCATCACCATCACCATCACTAGGAGGTTAAGAACCTGAACCATCGCTGCCAACAAAGGTTAAAATCCCTTCCGGAGAGGAGAAAACCCAGTGAGGTAACGCTACTGACAACTCTAACACCATCCTAACAAATAGTGCCTTCATAATCACAGAGCGAACTCTATTGCCATCGACTCTAAATCGAGAGTCAAATATCCTATCATGAACAACTTCTTTCATCGACTAGCACATAACAATCTTCCCATCTGGTACTACCACTATAGCCTTCTAGAATGGATAACAACCCCTTACTCCAAGCAATGTGACCTTTCATTTCATCCATGAGAAGAAGAAAATGCAATCATGTAGTGCAAGCATACCATCCAGGAAATCTCAGAGTATGATCCGAAAACTAACAAAATATGCTGACTCATCGATCAACTCAAACGGCATAACTAACTAATGAAAATAAAAGTAGCATATGATGCTAAAATCGACATACGCCATCCAATCACTCCCGTTGGAGAAATCCCCTTGGGAAATCCAGTTGAGAAAACCTCTCGCATCTTAGAGCTAACTCGACTATCCATCTCACAACAAAAATGGATATTCGCTCATCGCCTGCTCTCAAGGTACATATGCCCTAAAGGCAAAGCCGCTGGTTCAATATCAATGGCCAGATCGAGGTGGAACTCTACTCAGATTTAGTGGCTACATGGTCAGTATTCTCAACTTACAAGCTCGGGTGATGACTCCTTACTAGAGAACTCTGAGTCTTGGTCCATTACCGTCCAACCATAAGCGACTCTCTCTCTCCACTTCCGCTAAATCAAGGACAACTCACCATTGAAGAGAAGAATGTCCTAACCCATTATCATCATAAAAATCTTTCACTTCCACTGATGTTATGTATCCACCCAACATGAAAATTCCTAGACCCTAATACTAGACTTAATCGAGCCTAAAAAATAGACAGCAACCAAAATAAGAAACAAGCAAATATGACTGGGTGGGATAAGTTTTTTGACGAACTACGTATAAGAAACAAGCAAATATGACTGGGTGGGATAAGTTTTTTGATGAACTATGTATACTACCAAGTATAAAAAGTATGTTTTAACGCTCCCCACCTCAAGGCCCGAAACTAATCACTATCGATGCTGCAGTTATAACACCCCCACACCCCTTAGCGTTATCGTAACATAGAATCTCGTTAAGAAATATGGAGCTTTGTAGGTATAAAGACAAATAACATCATAGAGACTAAGATTTCACAAGAAATAAAATAAATTTATAGTGGAAGAAAAAGAAAATTTATAATGAAAATAAGAAAACTATATTTATTATTTCAGCCAAATCAAACTATTTAAAATACCATGTCTCAAACCTCGGTCATGATAGAAATATCAGTGTATAATAATAATATCCCTAAATTGCCAAAAGGGTACAATCAAACCATGGAAACAAATAAAACAATGCATCTCTATAAGAGTTTTCCAAGATTAATTATCCAAGCAATGCTAAGCACTTCTTTCCTGAGAGCCTAGGGGAAAGAAAAAGGAAAGAAGAAAAAGGGAAAATAGGTCAGACAAAAAGTCTAGTGAGCTGCAGTGATTTCTATTATGACTAAAAAGTGAAAGAAAATGGATAAAATAGTAATTCTAGTGTCATAAAAGGGTAAGTGTCTATGCACACCTAAAGTGATAAATAGAATAGGGATGACATAAAGATGTAAGTGTTCTCATTCGTAAAATTCAATGATGATGACTGTTTTTCACTTCTACAAATTCGAAACAAAACAATAATTAGAAAGAAGTTCCTAATTTAATCTAATCGATCGGCTGCAAAGAATCATGGATAACCTATGCCCACTATGGGTTCGGGGCTTATCAGGCCTTAATCCATCAGCCAAAAGACATAACCTTATCTATAGGTGTCAAAGGTTCTTATGTTTCTAAATCAGACTGGTGCACGCACACTAAGTCACTGAAACGCACTCACCCTCCAATTTGACTGATTTACATCCATAATGCAACATGGTGTGTGCCTTTGCGTCTTATGAGACCGAAAATGATAAAAGGGTATGTTACATGGAATGGATCCCAATAAAATAACTTGGCCAAATCCCTAACCCTTGATCTAATCCCCAACAAACAAAGGCAATATATTTGACCCATAATTTACCCGTACACTGTAAAGCGATATGCTTATATTAAAGTCTGACAATGCGGATACCTAGGCTCGTAATTTACCCACACTGTAAATCAATATGTACATATAAGGCCTAACCATGATAGTCTAGTTTAAGCTTATAATTTACCTATACACTGTAAATTAATATATTCATATTAAAGCCTGACAACGAGGAGTACTAGGCTCGTAATTTACCCACACACTGTAAATCAATATGTACATACAAGCTTTAACCATTCATCTCAAATATTCCAAGTCATATTGCAAATAAACTATTCATGTTTTATTGTGATTTCCAATTATCATAATTATGCAACTTTCTAATTATAGTCCATTTTTGTCAAAATTCGTTAAATAGGCATTTATAGTTTGATTTGCCTTAACTTAGTTATTCCCTTCTTAATAGTAATTTCAATATATTCAAACCATGCCTCAATTTTTATTATTTCTTTTCAGTTGATTTCTATTCTCTAATCCAACGCAGAATACACAAAAAAGAGAAATAATTCGATGCAAATACATAGGTATACAGGTTCAAGCCTATTTTCATCGCATTCATAAGCCATTTAGGCATATTTTGACGTAACTGAAAAATCTAAAAAAAATAAAAATGGAAGAGTAGATATGATACAATCGTCCATAGAAATCTGAATAAAATCGAAGAAATATATGGAATTTTTTTTAGAAAGAAGAATGAAGACAACTGAATCAGAATCTAAGAAATGTAAATAACTCAGATCTGAAATAACTATAGCTATTATATTATAGATTTAATCATCAACTTATTAAAAATATTGAAATCACGTAATTCTCGTGTAACAACCCGTATTTTGAATAACATGTTATAACGTAAATCAAGGCAGAATTAAATGTTAAAATCTGAATCAAGGGAAATGGGTTGTGCCATTGCGTTCGTCTCGGAAAAATACGCGAAATAGAGTCTGAGTTTTCGAAAATCGGAGTCCGTATGACCCAGTTATGGCCCGTCGAAGTTTTCAGAAAATCCAGAGTTTAAAAACAGTTCGAAAGTCAAATCTGGAGCCAAACGGACTGGGCGGGAAAATTTCCCGCCCAGCCCCAAGTCAACTTGGGAGTCGACTTGCCCCAGCTGGTGTTGACTGCCCAGTCGACACCCCTGTCGACCTGGGTGGTCGGGCCAGTTTGGCCTGGTGCACCTGTTTTGGCTCCTGGGTCTTGTTTTGTTGGCTTGTGACGTGATTTGATGGCTCGGATCTGAATTAGGGTTAATCCTATGGCCTAAACTAACCTAAACTTCTATATAAGCACCCTTAGACCTACCCTAAACCCTCATTAATCATTCCTACAACTAAATTCTGCCAAAATGCTCCCTAATCATGGCCTCCATCTTCATCTTGAGAGCTTCTAAGGCAAAAAGGAGCCATCTTTCTTCATCAAATCAAAGGAGATCCTTATTCTCAAGGCTATTCGTGTTGCTACGTCATTCCTAGAGCTTCTACAACATCTCTATCTTGTTCTATTTGGTTCTAGTTCTCATAGCCATGCTTTGTAAGCCCCACTCTACTCCTAGATTTAAACTATGAAGTTAATATGATCATGTAGCAAGTTGAAATGAGACTTTTGGGTATAATACTTGTCTTGGGGGCTATATTTGTATGCATAGATCCATTTATGACTCTTTTGATCTATGATTGTGGCACTATCATGAACCTAGTATCATTTACCTTGATTTTTGGGTGGAAAGCTATGAGCTTTATTTGGTGGTTATGCATAATGCAACATTGAACTTGGTAGTTATGCATAAATGCAACATAGAACCATCTTAAAACCTTGATGTTAACTTGCATATGATGTTGAACTACATGCTACCCACAAGTTTATCACTCTATGACAACTATTATCATGTTTCACCTTTGCCTATGATGTTGAACTACATGCTAGTTTATTTGCTAAGTTTGATGTCATGCATGTTTTGAGGCCAATAACCTTATATGCTAGTTGTGATGAACACCTTTGCCTCAAATATCATCATGTTTCACTTATGACCAACTTTACCACTTTATGCCCAACTTATCATATCATTATGTTCCCCCTTTTGATCTATTTGTGTTGATGCGAACTTACGTGCGATGGGGTTACGTTATGGGTAAACTTAAATGACATGAATCATGACTTGAAAATATGACATGTGATTATGCTTGAAAACATGAACGTGGACATGACATGTAGAAAACATGAAAGTGGCCAACTCGAGGTTGGGTTGAGTTTGTAGCATAAATCTACCCGGAACCGACCGGCTTAACTAGTGGCTACAAACAATAGGACCCAATGTGAGTAGTTGGTCATATCGCTCTTAAAACCCGAGGTTAGACTAGGTTGTGGTGTAAAGCTACCCGGACCCGCCCGGCTTAACTAGTAACCACAACAAAGTCTAATGTGAGAGGTTAGGGTGCATTAAGTTAATTAATGCCACATGGTAGGGTTAAGTCATGGACCACTTGAATACTTAACCAATTGAACACGATGGATTATTGGGGTTAAGTCATGAACCACTTGGGTATACTTAACGAACTTGATACATGGTTTGGATAGGGTTAACCACACTTAACCCATTAGAAACCCTAGTTTTCGGGGCCCTTTTCAGCAGTAACCCACAAGGGAGTATCGGGATACCCTAGGGACTAGGCTAGGGTGGGGCACGATTACTGGGCTGATTGTAAGTGACCAAAAGGGACGGCTAGGTAGGTGCGCCATTGTAGATTCCGACGGACTATGGTAGTGCACATAGTCCGGGGATGAAAGACAGACATGGGCACCAGTAGGCTTGGACTGTGCGTGCTTGTTTTGTGTCAGTGGTTGGCACCCTAGGGCCCGGATACACCCTAGGGTGGACCTTGCACAGTCGACTGCATCTCGCGGTTGGGCCATATGACACCGACACTTGACGAGTTAGGCTTATAGGGAGCCGATCGACTAGACCGTGTAGTTGGACCTTGACTTAGGTCATCTTATGATGTTGGACTAATTTTGGGCCAAGGGATCATTTCTTGTTTATACTTGACATGGATTAGAATACTAGTACACTTGGGGCAACTTAATCTTGTATATGCGATGCCACACTTGATCTATCTTGTTAACTTTTCACCATGCCAGTTATCATCCTATGTTTCATCTCTGTTTTACATGTCCAGTTAACTTTATTAGATTTTATACTAATAGTAGGTAGGACTTAGCAGACTTTTTGACTGACCTGTTTTCCTTTCGCCTCTTTTCTTCCGTCCCCCCCCCCCCCAGGTTCTCAGGGTGGAAACACTAGCACCTAGCTTGGATCTTTAGCTTGCTTTCTGGATAGCTCATGTACGGTTTGGACTTGAGCTCGCTATGGCTTTACCACGTCTACTTTGGGGATAGTTTACTTTATGTTATTTCCAGTTTTCAATTTATGTTTCTAGACTTGTAGTAGTTGGAAAATAATGATTAAGTACTTTGATGTAACTTGACTATGGTTTTGAAATAGTAATTTTATCCGCTGCTTTATTTACTCTGTTTTACCCATATGTTCTGTCTTGTGATATCTTCATGCATGTTTACCTTGTCCAACACCCCTCCAAAGCCAGTGTACTTGCAAGAGTGACCCTGGCGGAGGTGGGGTGTTACATTTGGTATCAGAGCATGAGGTTTTACTAGACCGGACAAAAGTTTTAAAAAACCCTTTTTGAAAAACTATTTTCAAAACCAATTAAGTATTTTTCCAAGAAAAGTCTAGTTTATTTTAAAAGGCTATTCCCCAAAAGCCATTAGCACTATCCTTTGTTTCCTCGTTCTAAATCTATCTTTTCCTTTTTTTTAGCATGGCCGATCTTAACCTTCCCGAGGGAGTACCCATACCCGGATGGTTCCGGAGGTACCTGGAAGCTAGGGCCAACGATGCGGGCCCAGCAAACACTCCCACTCCTCCTCCCGTACCTGAGGTTCCTCCTCCTCCTCCTCAGCGTCCACAAGTGGATTTCGCAAAGATTTGCAAAGACTTTAAGGCGATGGTGGCAAGAATTTTATTGGGATAGAGACTTATGTGGAGGCAAGAAACTGGTTAAAAGAAACTGAAGACCTCTTTGCTATCTTTGATGTGGAAGACCGTAGAAAAGTTCTATTGGCAGTATGGCTATTGAAAGAGGAAGCTGCTTATTGGTGGGAGGTCACCAACGCTACTAGGCCTATAGAGACTTGGGCCGACTTTAGGATGAGGTTTGGGCTTAAGTTTCTATCATCTGCTGAGGAGAATTTACAAATGGAGAAGTTTATATCTTTGAAGCAAGGGGATATGACAGTGAGGGAGTATGTGAATAAGTTTAACCAGCTTGCTCGATTCGGTTTAGACATGGTTAACACACCCCAGAAGAAGGCTCTACGCTTTGCTCGAGGATTGAATGAGCCATTACAAGGTTTAGCCATGTCTCATATACCCATGGGGGCCACTTTTGAGAGCTTAGTGGATATGGCCTTGCTTCAGGGAGATGATAAGAATGGCAAGAAAGAAGTCAAGCCTAATGAGACTCAAACCAAGAAGGCGTACTCCAAGTGGGGAGGAAATCAGAGCAATCAGAGCAACCAGAACAACAAGAGCAACAAGAACAACAAGGGTAACAAGGCCAACAACAACAAGGCAAAGGAGACAAGGAAGTGCAACTTCTGTGGGATCACTGGACACATAGCCAAAGATTATAGGAAGAAGAAGAGGAAGTTGGGAGAATGCTTTCATTGTGGAGAGTCTGGACACTTCAGTAAGGATTGCCCAAAGAAGCAAGGGTAGGGGCAAGGACAGACTCAACGAGCAGGACCTTCTGGAGGGCAGATGCATGCTCTCAACACTGCTCCAGTTCTGGACCGAGGTAGTATTTCTGTAGAAAGCCTTGTTTACATTTTTGGTTTTCCTGTTCGAACTTTATTTGATTCTGGCGCATCGCATACCTTTATTTCTTCCGACATTGTTGAAAGTTTGCACCTAAGTACTAGTCTAGTTGAGGATCCCGTTAGTGTTTCAAATCCAATTGGGGGTTCCGCCCATCTATCTATGATTTGTATGGATTTGAGGATTTCTATCTTGACCGTAGAATTCACATGTAATGCTTATGTTCTCGGGTTCATGGGATACGGGTTGATTTTGGGCATGGATTGGTTGTCCAGTTATGGAGCCATTCTCGATTGTGAGCATAGTGTAGTGAGGCATATGACTCGCCTTGGCAATACCCTAGAGATTTCTTGTAACCCTCTGGATCCCGTCATGTTATGTTATCTTGAATCCCTCGACTCGTCTATTGATAATCTTCAATCTGTGAGGGTGGTTCGAGAATATCCTGATGTTTTTGATGAGGTGAAGGGGTTACCCCCTAAACGCGAGATAGACTTCCGTATTTATCTTGTTGATAATGCCAAGCCAGTTTCATTGCATGTTAGGCACATGGCCCCGCGAGAAAGAAGTGATCTTAGCAAGAAAATCAAGGAGTTGCTTGAGAAAAATTTCATTAGGCGAAGCATTTCAGAATGGGGTGCTCCGGTGGTATTCGCTACTAAGGCGGATGGTTCGCTTCGTCTATGTGTTGATTATCGTGAGTTGAACAAGCTGACAAAGAAGAATAGACACCCATTACCGAGGATTGATGATCTCTTTGACCAGCTTGTTGGTGCTTCTGTTTTCTCTCAGCTCGATCTAGCCACCAGATTCCATCAGCTTAGAGTGGCCGAGGATAGTATTGATAAGACTGCGTTTAGGACTCCAGATGGATTCTTTGAATGGCTTGTCATGCCGTTCGGTTTGACTAATGCACCCGCATAATTTGTTGATTTGATGAGTAGGGTGTTCAGGGAGTTCCTTAACAAGTTTGTGGTTGTCTTCGTGGATGATATTCTGGTCTTCTCTAAGGACGAGGAAGAGCATGCTATACATCTCAAGGAGGTTATGGATACGCTTAGAGCTCATCAGTTAAAAGCCAAGTTCTCCAAATTCCATTTCTGGAGAAGTGAAGTTCGGTTCCTTGGGCATATAGTTTCTAAGCAAGGCATAGCTATGGATCCCGCTAAAGTAGTGGCGGTACAAGATTGGAAATTTCCGAAGAATGCAACTGAAGTGAGAAGCTTTCTCGGTCTGGCAGGATTTTATAGGAAGTTCATTAAGGACTTCGCTAGGATTTCAGCCCCTCTCACTAAGTTAACGAAGAAGAACTTAGTCTTTGCATGGGACTTAGAGTGTGAGCTTGCTTTTCAAAGGTTCAAGAAAGCCCTCACCACAGCTCCAGTTCTAGCATTGCCCGATGGAGGGAAGTTGTTTACCGTGTACACCAATGCATGTGGCACGGGATTAGGCGCTGTCCTGATGCAGGAGGGGAAAGTGATATGCTTTGGGGGTAGGCAACTCAAAGTTCATGAGAAGAACTATCCCACTCATGATTTGGAGTTGGCGGCGATCGTCTTTGCACTCAAATCTTGGCGCCATTATCTTCTAGGCGAAAGGTTTGAGTTATATACTAAGTCGCTCAAGTACCTCTTCTCGCAGAAAGATTTGAATCTAAGGCAACAGAGGTGGATGGAATTCTTGGCAGCTTATGACTATGATATAGCTTATATCCCGGCAAGGGTAATGTTGTGGCGGATGCGCTAAGTAGGAAAAGGCTGACTTTGAGCCCTTTATTTATTGAAATGAAGAATCTAGAGTTCTTAGCAACCTTTGATTTTACACTTGCTATTGAGTCGATGACTGGTTCGTTAGCATCCCTTGAGCTTAGACCTACACTTCTTGATCAAGTTGGGGCTTCACAGAGGGAAGACCCGCAAATAGTCGAGATCATGGACAAGTTGATTCGGGGTGAGACGTCAAGTCACCTCGCTAGATATACTATTGATGACAAGGGATGGCTAAGGCGTGATGGAAGACTATGTGTCCCACGAGCGGGAGACTTAGTAAATAAAGTTCTTGAGGAGGCGCATCACTCGAGGATGACCGTACATCCCGGAGGGGATAAGATGTACCGGGATATGAAGCGCATTTTCTTTTGGGATGGGATGAAAAGGATGTGGCAGAGTTTGTTTCTAGATGCATTGTTTGCCAACAAGTAAAGGCCGAGTCGAAGAAGCCCGGTGGGCTACTGCATCCATTGGAGGTCCCGCTATGGAAGTGGGAAAGTATCTCTATGGATTTTGTGGATGGATTGCCAAGATCAAGGAAGGGGAATACTAGCATATGGGTCATAGTGGATAGACTCACGAAGAGCGCCCATTTTATTCCGGTGAAGAGCAAGAGGACCGCATCATGGCTAGCATCTGTTTATCTTCGAGAGATAGTGCGATTGCATGGAGTTCCTTCTAGCATAGTTAGCGATCGTGACCCAATCTTCACTAGCCAATTTTGGAGTAGTTTGCAAGAAGAGATGGGTACGCGATTAAATCTAAGTACGGCCTATCACCCACAGAAGGATGGTCGGACCGAAAGGGTGAATAGGGTACTAGAAGATCTGTTGAGGCAATGCATTCTTGACTTTGGTGGTACTTGGGAAGACCACCTTCCTCTCGTAGAGTTTGCTTATAATAACAGCTACCAAGCAAGCACAGGGATGGCACCATTCGAAGCTTTGTATGGGAGGCCGTGCAAGTCACCAACATGTTGGTGGGAGACGACGGAGAAGCTTATACTTGGGCCTGACATGATAAGGGACACATCCGAGAAGGTTGAGTTGATTCGAAGGCGGATGAAAGCGGCCCAAGACAGACAGAAATCCTATGCAGACAAGCGAAGGACAGACTTAGAGTTTGAAGTTGGAGATATGGTCTTTGTGAAGGTTTCTCCTTTGCGAAATGTGGTTCATTTTGGAGCAGTTGGGAAGCTGGCACCAAGGTTCGTAGGACCCTTCCCTATCATAGAGAGGATTGGGAAGATGGCTTATAAGGTAGAATTGCCCGAGAAGCTGGCCGGAGTGCACAATGTTTTTCATGTCTCGCATCTCCGAAAGTGCCTACATGAGTCAGTCCGAGGTAGTTGAGCCTAGCATTCTTGAAGACGTGGAGGTAGAGAAAGAGGCAACCCTGAGGCGAGCTCCGATTCGTATCTTGGGAACGGAGATCAAAAAGCTGAGGAATCGAGAAGTCAAGTTAGTAAATGTTCAGTGGAGTGAAGCCGATGAAGATGCAACTTGGGAAACCGAGGAGAAGATGCGTGGGCTTTATCCATTCCTTTTTGAGGGTACATTCTCAATCTCTTTTCCTAGTTAGCATATCTTTCTTTTGCTATCCATGTTTATCTTGTTATCTCGTTAACCTTGTCATGAGACCCTTAGGTAGAAACCCTTTGGATGAAACATGTATTTGAAACATGTTATGCTTGATGTTTGCAAGTGGTTGCAAGTGTTTGCAAGTGGATACTCGTGGATGCATGATACACATTAGGCACTAAGATCGGCTTACACACTTTCATATTGCATATGCATGAGTGCTTATACTTATTCATGGCTAAAATTTGTTATGCTATCACGTGGATGTTGCATATGGATGAATGTTATGTGCACTCATGTAGAGATTATGAATTATGTTAGGAATTTGCATAAATATGGACTCATTTCACTAACATACTTTGCATCAAGGAGGTTTACTGAATCAGTAACCGCCTGATTTTCGCATTAGATAAGTACATATACAAACACCTTTCGCATATGATCATACAACATTTAGAATCTTTTAAGGACAATGACTACTCGTGGATGATGTTTTGAGTAGATGGATGATGGATGGTAGGATACGTTCTTTCTAACTTGAAGATTTCGGGGACGAAATCCTTTAAGGTGGGGAGAATGTAACAACCCGTATTTTGAATAACATGTTATAACGTAAATCAAGGCAGAATTAAATGTTAAAATCTAAATCAAGGGAAATGGGCTGTGCCATTGCGTTCGTCTCGGAAAAATACGCGAAATAGTGTCCGAGTTTTCGAAAATCGAAGTCTGTATGACCCAGTTATGGCCCGTCGAAGTTTTTAGAAAATCCAAAGTTTAAAAACAGTTCGAAAATCAAATCCTGAGCCAAACGGACTGGGCGGGAAAATTTCCCGCCCAGCCCCAAGTCGACTGGGGAGTCGACTTGCCCCAGCTGGTGTCGACTGCCCAGTCGACACCCCTGTCGACCTAGGTGGACGGGCCAGTTTGGCCTGGTGCACCTGTTTTGGCTCCTGGGTCTTGTTTTGTTGGCTTGTGACGTGATTTGATGGCTCAAATCTGAATTAGGGTTAATCCTATGGCCTAAACTAACCTAAACTTCTATATAAGCACCCTTAGACCTACCCTAAACCCTCATTAATCATTCCTAAAACTAAATTCTGCCAAAATGCTCCCTAATCATGGCCTCTATCTTCATCTTGAGAGCTTCTAAGGCAAAAAGGAGCCATCTTTCTTCATCAAATCAAAGGAGCTACTTATTCTCAAGGCTATTCGTGTTGCTACATCATTCCTAGAGCTTCTACAACATCTCTATCTTGTTCTGTTTGGTTCTAGTTCTCATAGCCACGCTTTGTAAGCCCCACTCTACTCTTAGATTTAAACTATGAAGTTAATATGATCATGTAGCAAGTTGAAATGAGACTTTTGGGTATAATACTTGTCTTGGGGGCTATATTTGTATGCATAGATCCATTTATGACTCTTTTGATCTATGATTGTGGCACTATCATGAACCTAGTATCATTTACCTTGATTTTTGGGTAGAAAGCTATGAGCTTTATTTGGTGGTTATGCATAATGCAACATTGAACTTGGTAGTTATGCATAAATGCAACATAAAACCATCTTAAAACCTTGATGTTAACTTGCATATGATGTTGAACTACATGCTACCCACAAGTTTATCACTCTATGACAACTATTATCATGTTTCACCTTTGCCTATGATGTTGAACTACATGCTAGTTTATTTGCTAAGTTTGATGTCATGCATGTTTTGAGGCCAATAACCTTATATGCTAGTTGTGATGAACACCTTTGCCTCAAATATCATCATGTTTCACTTATGACCAACTTTACCACTTTATGCCCAACTTATCATATCATTATGTTCCCCCTTTTGATCTATTTGTGTTGATGCGAACTTACGTGCAATGGGGTTACGTTATGGGTAAACTTAAATGACATGAAACATGACTTGAAAATATGACATGTGATTATGCTTGAAAACATGAACGTGGACATGACATGTAGAAAACATGAAAGTGGCCAACTCGAGGTTGGGTTGAGTTTGTAGCATAAATCTACCCGGAACCGACCAGCTTAACTAGTGGCTACAAACAATAGGACCCAATGTGAGTAGTTGGTCATATCGCACTTAAAACCCGAGGTTAGACTAGGTTGTGGTGTAAAGCTACCCGGACCCTCCTGGCTTAACTAGTAACCACAACAAAGTCTAATGTGAGAGGTTGGGGTGCATTAAGTTAATTAATGCCACATGGTAGGGTTAAGTCATGGACCAATTGAATACTTAACCAATTGAACACGATGGATTGTTGGGGTTAAGTCATGAACCACTTGGGTATACTTAACCAACTTGATACTTGGTTTGGATAGGGTTAACCACACTTAACCCATTAGAAACCCTAGTTTGCGGGGCTCTTTTCAGCAGTAACCCACCAGGGAGTATCGGGATACCCTTGGGACTAGGCTAGGGGTGGGGCACGATTACTGGGCTGATTGTAAGTGACCAAAAGGGACGGCTAGGTAGGTGCGCCATTGTAGATTCCGGCGGACTATGGTCATGCACATAGTCAGGGGATGAAAGACAAACATGGGCACCAGTAGGCTTGGACTGTGCGTGCTTGTTTTGTGTCAGTGGTTGGCACCCTAAGGCCCGGATACACCCTAGGGTGGACCTTGCACAGTCGACTACATCTCGCGGTTGGGCCGTATGACACCGACACTTGACGAGTTAGGCTTATAGGGAGCCGATCGACTAGACCGTGTAGTTGGACCTTGACTTAGGTCATCTCATGATGTTGGGCCAATTTTGGGCCAAGGGATCATTTCTTGTTTATACTTGACATGGATTAGAATACTAGTACACTTGGTGCAACTTAACCTTGTATATGCGATGCCACACTTGATCTATCTTGTTAACTTTTCACCATGCCAGTTATCATCCTATGTTTCATCTCTGTTTTACATGTCTAGTTAACTTTATTAGTTTTTATACTAATAGTAGGTAGGACTTACCAGTCTTTTTGACTGACCTGTTTTCCTTTCGCCTCTTTTATTCCCCCCCCCCCAGGTTCTCAGGGTGGGAACACTAGCACCTAGCTTGGATCTTTAGCTTGCTTTCTGGATAGCTCATGTACGGTTTGGACTTGAGCTCGCTATGGCTTTACCATGTCTACTTTGGGGATAGTTTACTTTATGTTATTTCCAGTTTTCAGTTTATGTTTCTAGACTTGTAGTAGTTGGAAAATAATGACTAAGTACTTTGATGTAACTTGACTATGGTTTTGAAATAGTAATTTTATCCGCTGCTTTATTTACTCTATTTTACCAATATGTTCTGTCTTGTGATATCTTCATGCATGTTTACCTTGTCCAACACCCCTCCAAAGCCAGTGTACTTGCAAGAGTGACCCTGGCGGAGGTGGGGTGTTACATCTCGCCTAATTCTGCAAATATTATGACCTCGGTAGGAAATTCCCGTAATCTAAGAATAAACAGTACTCCAATTTGTGTGTAAACTACAATATTTCATTTTGGAGAAGAAGAGTGTAGTGGAGGCATGGAAGTGAAGAATGAAAATTTTAGGGAATGAAGGAGGAGTATAGGTTTATTTATAAATGAGCTAGGGAGTCCTAGGCCTTTAGATAACTATTTTTTCATCCACAAACGTCGGATGAATCAAAATCTCGAAAGTTCCATCGTGATCTGATTCGTGCTAGGAATGAAAACGTGCCTGACCAAACTACTTGGGTTGACCCACCTCTTAGGTGGGTCGATACTAGGGTCGACCCACTTGGGGTCTGGACGAACCAAGGTCAACCCAGTTGAGACTAGGTTGTCCCAGTAAGTACGTTGATTACGCGTAATTAGTTATATTTTATTTGTTTGTTTTATTTTAAATGCTGATTTGAATTTCAAACTTCAGTTAGCCATAATTTATTTGTTTTAAGTTCATTTTACGCAAACCAAAAGTTTATCCGAACCAGAAAATCATAATGGACCTAAAAGCGCAAACCCCATTTCCTAATTCCAATTATTTTATGACTTATTCTTTAATTAATCAATTTGTTAATTAATTATTATTCGTTAAAATTGGGTTGTTACATTCTCCCCTCCTTAAAGGATTTCGTCCCCGAAATATCTAAGGTAGAATAATAATATAAGTGTTTTCTACATCCATTTACTCATCCATCATCCACTAGCAACCATTGTCCTTAATTTATTTAATGAAATTTATGTATTTATGCAATAGTGTAGTGTATATAACCCAAACTATTGCAAAAGATTAGATGATTAACTAATTCAGTCAACCTCCTTTTTATGCAATAATGATTGTGCCATGCATCCAAATGTATGCAAAAATGTTAATGGAAACAGATAAATTCTATACGTGTGCATTACCATTCATCCATATGCAACAACCATATGATGACATATATATAACAACCATAGAAATAAAATTGCACACACATACATATGCATATGCAAGTGCCCTACTCAGCCAATCATAGTGCCTAGTGTGTATATATGCATCCACTTGCAAACATTGGTATCCATTTGCAAACATCAAACATAACATGTTTCAACCATATCCTATCATCTATAAGTTTCTCATAAGATCAGGTTTAAATGAATTAAAAAGATAGTACCAAAGAACTACAGATCGAAACGTATCATAAAACAGATAGGGATAAGATATACCCATCTTCTCCTCGGGTTCCCAAGTAGCCACACCATCATTGTCTCCCCACCGCACCTTGACCAATCTTACTTCCTTATTTCTCAGCTTTTTGGTCTAAAAATCTAATATCTGCCGAGATGCTCTGGATGCTTCCTGCTCGATCTACATGTCCTCTAATGCTCTATGCTCTACTACCACCGTTGAACCGTGTAGACACTTCCGCAAGTGTGATACACGGAATGCGTCATGAATCCCTGATAATCTCCATAGTAGTTGAACTTTATAAGCCACCTACCAAATCCTCTCTATAACCGGGAATGGCCCAACAAATCTCATGGCCAACTTGCCCGTGAAGCCAACCCCTACCACATTCCCAAGTGGTGAAACTTTAATAAAGACCAAATCTCCAATGGCAAAATATGAGTCAATCCTTCTCTTATCCACATAAGATTTTTGCCTATCATATGCTTCTTTCATTCTCTTTCTAATTAATTTGACTTTATCAGAGGTTTCCTTAATCATCTCCGGCCAGAGAAGCAGTCTATCAGTCGAATCTCACCAACATGCTAGAGATCTATAAGGTCGTCCCTACAAGGTCTCGAAGGATGCCATGCCAATACTAGGCTGAAAGCTATTATCATATGAGAATTCCATGAGGATTAAATGATCCTCCCATGTCCCTTCGAAGTATAAAATACAAATTTTCAGTAAATCCTCGAAAATCCTATTCACCCTCTTAGTTGGTCCATCTGTCTGAGGGTGATAACCAGTACTCAGCATGAGTTATGTTCCTAAAGGTCCTTGCAGACTCTTCCAAAACATACTAGGGAAAATCATATTCGCTTTCACTCATGATGCTCGAAGGAATACCATGGAGTCTAATAATCTCGTGGATGTATAAAGAAGCCAACCATGTAGTCGTCCTCTTACTCTTAAGTGGGAGAAAATGGGCGATCTTGGTTAATCGATCCACGATGGTCCAAATGCTGGTGTTGCCCATTCTTGTCCTAGGCAACACATGTGACACCCCACGTCCGTTAATGTCACTCATTAAGAGAATGCATTAATTTTCGTGAAGCATTACAGGTAAACAGAAACAGAAACATTACAAGACAGATATAAAATAGCAGCGGAATTTAAAACTTTATTAAGTAGAAAACATCGTGGTTCAAAACATAGTTACATCATAAGTCTGAAATGCATAAAACCCAGTACATCAATTTAAAACTTCTATCTTGTACTTAAATCATCAAAGTACGATAAACATGAAAAGTGCATAATCCCCAAACACATAGCCATAGTAGGAAATATATGAAATCAAGCAGTACATCTAAGCAGCTCCATGTAGGATGAAACCAGAATCCTGATCAAGCTTGAGTATTCCCACCCTGAGAACCGAGGGGAAAGAGGAAGAGAAAGAAGAGGAAACAAAATGGGTCAAACATAAATTCTGGCGAGTTAAGTTACTTTTAACATATAAATAAGTAAAAGCATCATGACCTGCATATAAACTGGAGAGATAGATAACAACATATAAGGCAGGTATGACAAGTTAAACAGGATAAATATGATAGAATAAATAGAGCTTCTCTAACACTTTCCTTCTCTGCACCAATACTAGTATCACCAGAACAAGATGATCCCCAACGAGTATAAGATGGTAGACTTAGGCGTACTTCTAGTGAAAGTTTTAACCCCATACAATAACAGGCAGCCTAACTGAACATATCGGAGTTACCCCTAAGGATAATAACGGGCTCCTAAACATACTGGAGTCTAGATGTACCCTAATTACTACCCCAATCGATCGGCTCCCTACCCCGTAGATGCCCTGTGCTGACCCTAAAGTAGGACGTATCACTTCCTAAAGTGGCAACCCTTTATTTTCAGGATGTGTACAACCATATCTACAGGTGTCACGATGTCTTAATCCTCCCTTGTCCGGACCCATGCACGCACATGACCCCATCGGAATGTGCGGCCTACAGCGCCCCTTCGTTTGGATCTCTTACAATCAGCCTAGTAGCCGTGCTCCGACTCCATACTTGTTTGATACCTATATGGGATACTAACTAAAATGGGTCCCACACACAAGATGATACAAGCTTCCCCCTAGGCTTGTATCCCCACTACTAGGATTTCCACAGGTTATGTCATACCAGAGTAACTAAATTGCATAACCCCAATATTTTAAGTTTGTGGGCCTATATATATAAATGCTACCCACCACCGCAAGATATACTTAACCCTCCCACTGTTTCAAGCAAGTTTACTTAACTCCTAACATGTTCATACAATCCCAATGGATTTAACCAGGTTAAGTATTCGAGTTAATTAACATATGTTCATTTATGGTTATAATGCGCTAGACCTCTTACAATAAGCCTACCACATATGGATGTTGGATATGTCGGGCGGGTCCGGGCAGACTTCTTCCATAAGTCGGATTTAACCTCGTGTCTTAGCACGTCACGTGTTTATGCACTTAGACCCCTCACATTAGATTCATCACTTGTGGTTACTGGATATGCCGGGCAGGTCCGGGCAGATTTCTATCACAAGCGTAATCTAACCTCATGTCTAAGCACAGCTACAGTTTCTAATTACTGTAATTCTAGGCATTTTCACTTTTAACCAGTTGTCCCTATTTCATTATAGGTTTCCATGCCCCTTTCCCAAGTCATGTTCATTATGTACCATATGCCCCAAATTAAGATCTAAATCACAATTTGATTTATGCCCAAATCCATATTCATGTATTTAACTCAAGTTATGCCTAAATTTCCTAATACAAGTTATTCTTTAATTTCAACGTTTTCCCCTCGTTACCAATTTAACGCGTTCGCATATTTCAGCGGCATGCCTAGGCTCGAAGGTAGCCTGGATATAAAATAAAAATGGAAAATAAGAAGGGAAGAGGATAGAAATAAACATAATAACATGATTGATATATGATGGTAGAAATAGGCATAGCAACTAATAAGCATATAGTGACATAATTGGGCATAATGACAAGATAGGCATATAGGAACAGATCTGATGAACATGTGATAATAAAACTGATTAGGCATAGTGTCATGGTCATAAACAGGCATGATGAGATCTAATCGGTGAATTAGATATACAAACAATGGAAGATCTGACATGATAAATAAGCATAGGCTTAGATCCAATTCATAGTCATGTCAAAATAACTTAGATACACAGCTTATGGCAGATTTGATATGCTTCAATTAGTCACAGGCTTAGATCCAATTCATAAACATGTTAAGATGATCTTTTAAGTATTCATATCTAAAAATATCATAGACTCACTGTGATTGGGTCTAAGAAACAGAAGTATAATAGCAGATGTAGAAGCACAAATCTCTGAATTTGTCTAACTCTAGTTATAGAAGAAGAATAAGCTATTTCAGTCTACGGAGAGGCAGCATCAAGTTCCCCATTGATATAGAATGAATGAAACAATGGGTATAGGGTCTTATTTATAGCCATCAGCCAATGAATCTTACACAGAAATCAGTCCACGCACGGAAGCAGAAATCTGCCCATATCTACGTGGGGGTCGACCCCCCTGGTGTGTCGACCCAGTGGTCAACCCCCTCTTGATGGGGCCAACCCATGGGTTGACACCTCCTTGATGGGGTCGACACCCATGGGAGGGATTTTTCCCGCTCACCTTTCTATTGTTTGATTTTGAATTTATTTGAATTCTGGACTTATTTTATTCATATATTTCTCTTATGCATATACAAACTTCTAACCTTAATATCTTCTTCATACGGTGTCTGTTTTACGCAAACTCAGAGTCTATCATAAGAAGAATTCCGAGACGAACACAATGGCGCAGTCCATTTCACTTAATTCTGAATATTTAATTAAGTATTCCTTAATTTATCATCTTAATGTGTTATAAAATTACGAGGTGTTACAACATACCTACAAAATCCATAGGAACACTTTCCCATTTCCACAACGATGTACCCAAAGGCTGAAGTAGACCATCGGGCATCTTTTGCTCTGCCTTAACTCTTTGGCAAGTTACACATCTAGCTACATACTCAGCCATAGACTTCCTTATGTCGATCTAATAAAAGATTAGCCTCATATCACGAAACATCTTATCACCACCTGGATGGATAGTCATCCGAGAGTGATGAGCCTTGCCTAATACCGCACTCGTCAAATCATCTGTGCGGGGAACACGAAATTTACCATCCCGTTGGAGCCAGCCTCTACAATCCACGGTATATCTAAGAAGGTATCCAGAAACCTCTTCTCTAATCAATCTATTCAAAATATCCAAGAGCTCAGGATCCTCTCTCTGCCTCTTGCCAATCTACTCAAGCAAAATAGGTCGCACATCCAAAGATGCCAACAAACCTGTAGTGTAATCCATATATTGTCAAAAATCAAGTGCGGTAGTATACTTTATACTCCATCACTTAACAAATAAAGGATTCAGTGTCGCCCTTTGTCTGCTCAAAGCATTATCCACTACATTCCCCTTGCTAGGGGTATATGAAATCTCGAAATCATATGGTGCTAAGAACTCCATCCACTTTTGTTGCCTCAAATTGAGATCCCTCTGAGAGAACAAATACTTGAAAGACTTATGGTCTGTAAAGAGCTCGAACATCTCACCAAGTAAGTAGTATCTCAAAAACTTAAGTGCAAACACTATAACAGCTGACTCCAAATCATTCGTAGGGTAATTCCTCTCTTAAGCCCTTAGCCGCCTACTACCGTAGCATACTACTCTACCCTCTTGCATCAATACAACACCTAAACTAGTCCCACAAGCATCGATATAAATGGTGAACATCTTAGATCCATTGGTAATATCAAAAATGGTGCACTGGTGGGAGCATTCTTCAGTCTCTGAAAGGCATCCTCACATTCCATATCCCAATAGAAAGCCAAATTCTACTTAGTAAGTCGGGTCAATGGTACCGAGAACCGTGCATAGTCCAGAATGAACTTCTTATAGAACCTGCTAAGCCAAAAAAAGTCCTCACCTCAGTTGTATTCTTAGGGTTCTCCATTCCTATACCTCCACTATATTGGCGGTATCAATAGCTAACCAAACCTTTGAGATCATATTCCCCAAGAAACGCACCTCTTTCCTCCAAAAATGTCACTTGGAGAATTTCGCCTTCAACTGATGAACCAGAAGAGTATGGAGAACCTCTCCAACATGCGAAGCATGCTTGTCCTAGTTCCTCGTTCCTCGAGAAGACAAGGATATCATCCACAAAAACCACCACAAACTTATTCAAAACATCTCTGAATACTCTACTTATCAAATCCATGAAATATGATGGTGTGTTGGTCAGCCAAAAGGCATAACCAAACTCGAAGAAGCCATCAGGAGTATGAAACATCATTTTATCGATACTATCCTCAGTCACGCATAAATGATGAAAACCAGTAGCCAAATCCAATTGAGAGAATATAGTTGCGCCTAATAACTGGTCAAACAAATCATCTATCCGAGGGAATGGGTAACGATTCTTCTGTGTGAGCGTGTTCAATTCTCGGTAATCCACGCACAGATGGAAGGAACTATCAGCCTAAGTGGCGAAGACAACACGTGCCACCCTACTCAGAAATACTCTATCTAATAAAACCCTTTTCCAAAAGCTCACCCACTTGTTTGCTCAACTCTTTCTATTTCGTTAAAGCTATATGTCGAACAGGTAACGCTACAGGCTTTTTGTCCTCACTAAGATAAACCTGTAAATTGATCTCTTGCTTAGGTGGCAATCATTTAACTTCCTCAAATACGTTTGGATACTCACATGTAGCAGGTACAGAATAAATATCAATAGAAGAATCTAGGGAGTAGAGAAACCACAACCTGAATGACCCTCGCGGGTCGCAAGAAATCTTTAAGGTCCAAACACTACATGCCATCGAACGAACGACCCTCCTTTCGTAGCCAAGTACAGCCTCATACAGGGCTAAATAATCCATCCCTAAGATCATCATGTACCTCGAAAATCCCAACACATAGGCATTACAATCAAACTCAATGCCTAAAATCGAAATTTTCAAACCCTACGAGTCATAGATAGGTGTGCCAAACACCTTTATGGTTTGAAAATACTATAGGATCCATAAATAGTGAAATTTCTAAGTGCATATAATCAACCAAGGTACTAGAAATAAAAAATGAGAAGCTCTCCAAATAAAAAGAGTGCGAACAAGAAAATCAGAGATAGAGATTAAACCTTCAATAGAGACTTTTCTACCTCTATCTGGGCAACTGTTAGTCGGTGTTGCCTTCAAAGCATGCATCTGAGGTGTTGTTGTAACAGTACTCTATGGGCATGTCCTACTTAAATGTCCTGGCTTCCCAAAATTAAAATACTTTTCTTTTAGTTTCCTGTAATCCCTAATGAGGTATCCTGGAGTTCCACATCCATGCCACTTAATCTTAATCTTGATCTTCCCTTTCTAAAGGTTTCCAACTTTCTTCTTCTTATCTTTCTTATTCCTGGATTTCTTTTTAGAATCAGAAAACTTAAAAGCTTCACTCTTATCATTCTTAACCTCTTTTGTCTTGTCCTCATGCATCAGTGTCATCTCAATCATAGCCTCAAATGTTGCTCCCATAGGAATGTAAGTCATCGCCAAGCCTTGGATAGGTTGATTCATCCTCTCTCAAATCGAATAGCCTTCTTGTGCGTAGTATTTACTAAATCCATGCCAAACCTCGATAACTTGTTGACCCGATTAATGTTTCCTTTGCTGACAAGTATCCTTGCTTCAAGCTCAAAAACTAACCCAACTGCATTCCTTTATAAGCAAAAGACATGAACTTCCTCTTAAACCAATTTCTGAATCTGTTCCAATCTGAATTCCTCCTCTCAGCCTCTACAGTCTCCTACCAAAATGAAGCTTCTTCCTTAAGTTGCAAAGCTACAAGTCGAACTCTAATTCTATCCTCTAGTTCCAATAGCTCAAAAATCCTCTAGGTTTCTCCAATCCAAGTGCACTCCTCCACAAACGTCTCGGTACCTGAAAAAGTCTTGTCGTCCAAATTAGAGAAGTCCTTACAAAACTTGGAGAAATTCGCGACTGCTGGTGGGTTGGGAGGAAACACCGCAGAGGTTTTTGGAACCTGCGCATGTTCTTGTCCCTTATGGCCACTGTAGCTTCTAAATATCTATATAACCAACTAGGAATAGGAATGCCCTTAGAAAGATTAGGGGATCCTGACATCTGCGAAAAAGAAAGGATAGAAATTTAGAATTCAAAGGGATCAAAGGAATGTTACCCCAACATAGAATCTCCTTAAGAAATATGGAGCGTTGTAAGTATAAAGACAAATAACATCACACAAACAAAGATTTAACAAGATATAAAATTAATTTACAGTGGAAGAAAAAGACAATTTACAATAAAAATTTAAAAACCATCTTTATTGTTTCAGCCAAACCAAACTGTCTTAAAATACCATGTCTTAAATCTCAGTCATAATAGAAATATCTGAGTACAATAATAATAGTGTCCCCCAAATAGCCAAAAAGGTACAAGCAACCCATGGAAAGAAATAAAGCAACACATCTCTGTAAGAGTCTTCCAAGATAAATCAACTAAGCAGTCCAACCTAAGCACTTCCTCCCTGAGATCCTGGGTGAATGAAAAAGGGAAGAAAAGGAGAAATAGGTCGGAAAAAAAAGTCTGATGAAATGTAGTGATTTCTAGCACGATTGATAAGCAAAAGAAAATGGATAAAATGGTAGTTCTGGTGTCATAAAAAGGTAAGTATCTGTGCATATCTAAGATGACAAATAGAATAGGATGGCATAAAGATGTAAGTGTTCTCATTTGCAAAATTCAATGATGATGAGTGTTTTACACTTCTACAAATTTGAAACAAAACAATAATTAGGAAGAAGTTTTTAATACTACCCAATCAATTGACTACAATGAATATGGATAACCTATGCCCATTATAGGTTTCGAAATTATCATCCTTTAGCCCATCAGCCAAAAGACATAACCTTATCCATAGGTGTCAAATTGGTTTATGTTTGCAAATCGGACTAGTGTACGCACATTAACCCACCAAAACGCACTCACACCCTCCAATTGGACCGACTTACATCCATAACGTAACATGATGTGTTCCCTTGCCTTATATGAGACTGAAAAATATAAAAAAGGTATGCTATATGAAATGGATCCCAACAAAATAACTTGGCCAAATCCCCAACCCTTGATTTGATCCCTCACAAAAAAATTCAATATATTAGGCTCCTAATTAATCCACACACTGTAAATTAATATGTTCATATTAAAGCCTGGCAACAAGGAGTATTATGCTCATAATTTGCCCACACATTGTAAAATACATATAGGACCTAACCATGACAGTCTAGTTTAAGCATATAATTAACTCATGCAGTATAAATTAATATGTTCATATTGAATCACTACAACGAGAAGTACTAGGCTCATAACAAATTCAATATATTAAGCCCTTAATTTATCGCCGTAATGTAAATTAGTTTGTTCATACTAAAGCCTGATAACAAGGTGTACTAGGATCATAATTTACCCACGCACTATAAACCAATATGTAATATAAGGCCTAACTATTCCTCTCAAATATTCCAAGTCATAGTGCAAACAAACTATTCATGTTTTATTATGATTTCCAATTATCATAATTATGCGATTTTCTAATTATAGTCCATTTCTGTCAAATAGGCATTAAAAGTTTGATTTGCCTCAATTCAGTTATTCCCCTCTTAAATGTAGTTTCAACATGTTTAAATTAAGCCTTAATTTTGATCATTTCTTTTCAATTTATTTTTATTCGCTAATCCAACGCAGAATAAACAAAAAAGAGAAATAATCCGAAGCAAATATATAGGCATATAGGTTCAAGCCTGTTTTCATCGCACTCATAAGTCTTTTAGGCATATTTGACGTAACTGCCAAATCTAAAAAAGTAGAAAAAGGAAAGAATAGATCTGATACAATAGTCTACAGAAATATGAATAAAATATAAGAAATATATAGAAGAAATTCAGAAAACAGAATGGAGACAACTGAATCTGAATCATAGAACTATGAATAACTCAGATCTGAAACAACTATAGCTACTATACTATAGATTTAGTCTTCAACTTATTAGAAATTTATAAATCAAATCACATAAATCTCACCTGCTTTTGTAAATCTAATGGCCCCAGTAGGAAATTATCAAAGTCTATGAATAAGTAGTACTCCAATTTGTGCGTGAATTACTATATTTTATTTTGGAGAGAAAGGGTGTAGTGGAGGCATGGAAGTGAAGAATGAAAATTGTAGGGAATGAGGAGAAGTATAGGTTTACTTATAGATGGGGTAGGGAGTCCTGGACCTTTAGATAATTAGTATTTCATACACAAATGTCTAATGAAACAAAATCTTAAAAGTTCTAGCGTGATCTGATTCGTGCCATGCACTAAAACGTGCCTGATCGAAATATCTCGGTCGACCCACCTCCCAAGTCAGTCGACACAGAGGTCGATCTGGTTTTGACTAGGTCATTCCAGTAATTATGCCGATTATGCGTAACTAGTTATATCTTATTCATTTTTTATTTTAAATTCTAGTTTGAATTTCAAACATCAATTAGCCATAGCTTATTCATTTTAAGTCTGGTTTACGCAAACCAAAAGTCTAACCGAACTAGGAAATCGTATTGAACCTAATGGCATAAACCCTGTTGCCCAATTCCCATTATTTTACAACCTTTTATTTAATTAATCAATTTGTTAATTAATTATTATTCATTAAATTTTGGGTTGTTACATCACACATCCATAGCATTACTTCTTGGCAGCAAGACACGGGATGTTCTAAACATATAGTTTAATTAAACCCTCAACACGGTAAGTCACAATCAATAAAGACAAATCAATATTCTTGAGTCTCAAAACTCATTCCATCCATCATGAACAAGATAAGATGGAACGATGAAATCTCAACGTTAAAATAAAACATGCAGGGAAACATCATTAGTGGAAGATATATCTCAAGTGGTGACATATTTTCCTGTTTCTTCTTTCGAGGGGCACCTGGTGGAGCAAAAATGATGATTAGTGCATATGCCTCCATAATTCATCCTTGCATATATGGCAACCACCAACAATCACTACGAGCTCAAACATCAAGCTTCACTGATCAACCTTTCTAAGTCATCTTCTCTCCGAATGAAATCTTGCTTTCCAATTGATCACGCACCCAAGTGAAATCTATATCCTTTCCATGTGAAGTATTCACAGAACAATGAACCATGTTCTGATAGCATTGAATTTGGTCATATACTTCAACATAGACATTTCTCCTTAACCGGCGAGCCCTCCACAAGACGTTGACTTCCAAGAAGTCAAAACAAACTCCATCGAAGTGAATGGCTAAGTGGTTCTAAGAAAACCGATTTATAGGAAATCGAGCAATAAGAACTCTCAACCAACTTGGATTCATGCTTAGAGTTTCCTAAAGGCGACCCTCAACCTTACAACACCAGTTGACTCCAAGTCACCAATGAACACGTAGCAAAAGACTCGAATCATATAGCTCTTGCACAACAACTGTTGACTCCATTCCAAGGAATGGTTCACCTCATGGACACGTAGGTATCCATACAGCACATTATAGTCGACCTTCAACACTTGAGTACCTAAACCAATCACAAAAGATGGTACACCCCAATAGTGTCTCTCACCACCACTGAGAACATATTTTGAAGATCGAAGCTAATAGTTTCGATCCTGCCTGTCACTCAACCCCAAATACGAAGTAAATAATAATATTCCTCATTTTCTGGATTCACAAAAGTAAATGATAAGGACGAACAGTTGCTAATAAAGGATACAACACCCACGACACTCTTATGAAGAGTAACCCACACCATATGCTGCTAATATATAGCTTTGAAAACCAAAATATATCATAAATACATAATCTTTTGTATATATTGAATCTTGATTGTGATATTGCTTGGGTTAAACTACATAACCTATGGAAGTTGGGAAAAAAGGAAGGAAATATAGGAGAAGTGAAGAGAAAAGAATAGAAGAGAAGGGAACAAAACACTGAATAGAATTACAGAACCTGTTAAATATCACACAGCGCATCACATAATATATAATAATAATAATCACAGATATAGTAGGCGTGACAATTATCATCGTGCAAATTATATAATTAGACTACGAGCTCATACAATTATACAGAACACAATAGAGTTTATGAAAAAATTAAATAAACTCACTGAAAAACTCTCTCAAATAACTTCATAGTGCCACATAGCGGAATAAACAACAATAATACACGTATAACATGAAAAGGTGTCGCCATCTGTAAGTCCGCCTTTGTAGCTCCAAACAATCATAATACATGTCACCTCTCATACTCATCAACATCGTCGATGAGCACCCAAAGTAATAAGACGAAATGTAAAACCTTAAGTCATACAACAGACTGGTGTGAGCGATAAACAAACCTCAAAATGCCATAAGATTTGTAACAGTATAAGGAACATAGGTATGGAAAGTCATATGTCGTGCCCCTGCATACATAGGGTCAACATATATATATATATATATATATATATATATATATATGCTACTCAGAATAACAAAAGAGGAAACTGTATTAAGATAGAAGAACCTCAATAGCCTACTCCGACCCCACTTTCCATCCTCTTTCTAGAATACTAAAGGTTATGGTTTACTAAGAGAGTAATGATTAGAGCAACCATAACAATCATAACATCCATCAGCCAAGCCATATTTATCACATCCTAAATTTGTTCCTGCATTGATAAACCATTATGATACCATCCGTTAAGGGCTGATAAAACTTGGATTATAGTATAACTCAGTGATTTGATATGTGCCACCGTGATATAAGTTCACTGCCCACGGTACCAGACCACCAACAATGGTCATATGGGAACATCTTCATCTATATCCAGCTAAGAGTCACTCCAACCCATCAATGATTCTTTAGCACCCCCAAATCATCTGATCTCCCTGCTCCATCTCTAGTTTGAATACGCCTTTAAACCAATACAGTACTAGCAATGACTCAGTTAGGTTTTTCCATGTTAATGGCGACAAGATTAGTTTTCACTTCTTCGTCTTCGTTTTCTCTTATCACTTCTTCACCACCTCCTTATTTACTTCTATTATCACCTCTCTATCTCTATCTTGTTTTTGTCTACGTGAGGAAAAACTGAAGCTATCATTTTAATGCTAGATCTAGCTCTTCAATCTCCATATCCCCTTTTATCTATATAGTATGTACTCCAACTCTTTTCCCCTCGTTCACCAATGTATGATTTCTTCCCTTACGCGGAAAACTACTGGTCAATGGCAACCCTTTAGCTTCGATTTTCCCAGACCTTGTGTCGAGAACCATTCCAGGGTTCTGCTGGTGCTCCTACGAGCTTCGAGGTGAAGGCTTCAACATTTCTGGTCTTTTCAACGTGTATAGGATTGGATCTAGATATAACGCGGAAGCTTGCATGTTCAATCTTTGTGTTTTTGTGTCGCGACACTCCTACTAGCTCTGGTTTGCTCTCCTACTTTTATCAAGTATGTAATTGATTTTCTTCATCGTCACTTATTTTGATGTGCTAATGGGGAATTATAGCTCATCGGTCGTTGGTAGGAATTTTTGGGGAAATACATGGTGGTTGGCGGTATAAGTATGTCTTTTCATTTTTAGTTGTTCACTAATGGAAGTGGATGGCTTTTGTTGGATACTCTCATGTGTATCGTGTTTTAATCTGGGGAGATTGAAGTTTGTGTACCGATTTTGCAGCATTGGTGCATTGTTTAGATCTTTATTTGGCATATTCATGGTTAGGGCTTATGCTCTAATGTCAGTAGGTCTAACGTGAGAAGCTCAAGCACTGATTCTAGCTTTACTATTCGGAGGAGCTACCTATCTTTGAATGTATTGAACTCTAGGCATCTAGGTTATGCTACTAAGGTATGGAATTGGTGATGAGCGCATCCCATATGCTATTGGGTATGCGTACTTGGTGTAACTTTTGGGATGTATGTCAAATCAACAGATCTAGTGCTGTTCATTGCATGTGGGGGGGGGTACTCTACCTGTCATGTGCGTTGAGTGGCTCAAAAAAAGGAAGACTATATGTGCTTCCCCTTTGTACTTTAGCCTCTTGCGGCAGGGTATGATGGCATTGGATATGTTTGGATTGCTTGGGCAAAGCAATCAAGGATTGGCTGTTGGATATTTGTTGTTGTGCAATGTTTTATTTTTATTTTTGGCGTAATGTAATTGAACTCCCTGTGAGGAGTATGAATTGTAGTCTAGTAATTTAGCTAGCTCCAGTATTGTTAGCCTGATAGGTACAATGGACGAAACACTATAAACTCCGTGGGCGGTGGACAGTCCACCTTAAAACTCTAATATTTGTGTGATATCTCATCTCTCATAGATATATCCACTTCTATCGTATCTATATCTATATCTTGCCAAGCACATTCTAAAATTTAGTCTAGTCGTTGCATTGAAAGAAGCATTCATTTTCCACAAATCCAAGACCAAATGGTATCCTTTTTGACTTGAGGTTTAGTATGGTCAAGATTCAAGTTTGCTAAAAACAATTTCACTAGTAGAGGATAAATTTTGACATTATTTTTGTTATACTCAACTAGTGATTCGAAGTTAAAGTATCTAGCATACTATTGTAATCGATAATTCAAAAAAGCATCAAATTTGACAAAAGCACCTTCGAAAAATTTGGAGTCTTTCATTTCTTTGTATCTAGCTTTTGCAGTATCATCCCATAGCCATTTTTGGATTAATTCTTCGGAAGGAGGATTTGATTCTTCTTCTCTTGTTCTTTTACCTCGATTTGCCATGATTTTGTTATAAAAAGGTGAAGTTTGGTGGTAAATTTTTTGATTTTGGGGGCTAGGGTTTTGTAGATGGTAAAAAGGTTGGAGAGGTAAAAGTGAAAGATGAAGAGATGAATGGTTATTATGGTTGGGAGGAGTTATATGCCCTTTATAAAAAACACGTCATGTCTCTTTCAGACGTCTGAAATTATAAAACCAGATGTCTATTTTATGTTCAAATTGAACCCAAGAGCAAATAGTTCAAAAATAGGTTTATTCAGACGTCTGGAATTTTAAGGTCAGAAATTTGGTTCTGGGAATGTTTTTTTTTTTTTTTGATTTGGGAGATAAACTTCTGAAATTTTTGGTCAGACGTTTGTTTTAAGAAAATTTTCAACCCGCAGGAATTTAAGTTATTTTATACATGTTTCAGACGTCTGTTTTATTATGTTCAGACATCTGTTTTAAGGGTAAAATTTATTGAGACCATATAATCAGACATCTGTTTATTTTCGGCCAAACGTCTGTTTTGACAGTTTTCCACAAAAAGAACTTTATTTTTATTTATATAGATGATAAAATAACAAAGTGAATAATAAGAAAAAAATTAAATGAAATTGTGAAACGAAAATTTAATTTTTAGAAGATGAAGTCTTCTTTGGTGTTGATGAACTCTTTCCTTCATTAGCTTGGAAATTCTTATCCCACGAGTTTGGACTGTACGACGGTCGTTGAGGTGAGAAAGTGTAGTAATTCATTGTGGGATACACTGGATCTTTCTCAGTTCGGTAGGAGGAAGATGGATCAGTAGGATTTGGTGGAATTGGTTAAGGTGAAGTAACATCTTTTTCTTTGGAACCGCAAAATTTGTAGATCGAGAAGACTTAAGCGAGTTGTTGTTACTTTCTGTTCGAAGTATAACTCTTTCTGTAGAGCTATTTGTTCTGTCTGATAGTGATGAAGATCGTCTATTTTTCGTTTTGTATCTGGTGATGAGAACAAAGCTCTTTTAGCTTTCTTTGCTTCAGGAATATATCCAGTGTAATAGTTTCCCCAGCAATATTGCAATTCATATCTAGGAGTTTGTGTTGGAAATTGAGGAGAATAAGAAGAACTACCCGATGTGAATGTAATATTGATTGAAGAGTTTGAGTTAGTTGATGACAAAGTGTATCTAGTTAAACTACTTTAGTTTTAAACTTTGTGTTTTAAATTTATAGTAAAAACATAGTTTTATATATAGGGAGACAACCAAGGAACATGTGGTTTAGAATTTCAAAAGTCTGTAACCAGAGAAAAAACTCAAGTATTGTGAGGATTTTTAGGAAATAGGCTAAATATAGTTAGTAAGTTAAAACACAAATATGTATTTGTTTCTGTAAAAGAATATATTATACTAATACCTATATATAGTTAGTAAGTTAAAAAGATGTGTACTTATTTCTATAAAAGAAGATATTATACTAATTTATATGTCTTTAACTAATACAATTCCTAATTCTCATCGTAATTTAATAAAGGAATTTTCTAATAGTGGTTTAATGAAGATATCCGCAATCTGGTTTTCAGTTGAGACATATTCTAAATTAATAATATCTTTTTCTACGTTGTTACATAAGAAGTGATGTCGAATATATATATGTTTGGTTCTGGAGTGATTTATTGGACTTTTAGATAAATTTATCGCACTAGTATTATCACAATATATTGTTGATTTAGTCAAAAAAATTCCAAAATCTTTGAGTGTTTGTTGCATGTAAATTACTTGTGCGCACGCTAATGCAGCAGATATGTATTCGGCTTAACATATAGAGAGTGATACACAATTTTGTTTCTTACTAAACCAAGATACAAGTGATTTTCCAATGAAATGGCACATACCACATGTACTTTTTCTATCCATCCGGGATCCACCAAAATCAGCATCACTGTAAGATACTAATTCGAATGGACATCCATTCAGATAAAAAAGACTGAAGTCCTTAGTTTTATTTAGATACCTTAAAATCCATTCAACTGCTCTTAAATGTGACTCTTTTGGATCTGAATGAAATCATGCACACAAGCATACACTCATCATTATGTCAGGACGACATGTCGTTAATTAAGGTAATGAACCAATCATACTTTTATATAATTTTTGATCAACACTTTTCCCGTTTTCATCTTTTTCAAGATGAACAGAAGTACTCATTCTAGTTGGCTTTCCTGAATGTTGTCTAGACCAAAACGTTTAATTAAATTATTACAATATTTTTCTTGATAAACAAAAATACCATTTGAATTTTGTTTAATTTGCAATCCTAGAAAATAAGATAGTTCTCCCATATGAGACATTTCAGATTCATTTATCATTATTGTAGAAAATTCTTTACATAAATTTTCATTAGTTAAACCAAAAACTATATCATCTACATAAATTTGTACAACTAAAATATCTTTGTTTGTATTTTTAATAAATAAATTTTGATCTGGTTTTCCTATTCGAAAACCAGAATTTATTAATAACTTTTAAGTCTTTCATACCAAGCACGAGGTGCTTATTTTAAACCATATCAAGATTTTTTAAGTTTATATACATAATCTGGATATTTTTCATGTACAAATAATGGTGATTGTTCTACATAAACATTTTCTTTAATAAAACCATTTAAGAACGCGCTTTTAACGTCCATTTGATAAAGTTTAAAATTATGAAAACTCGTGTATGCTAAGAGAATGTGTATAGCTTCTAGTCTTGCTACGGGTGCGAAGGTTTCTTCATAATCAATACCTTCTTCTTGATTATACTCTTGAGCCACCAATCTGGCTTTATTTCTTGTAGTATTTCCAAGTTCATTAGCTTTGTTTTTATATACCCATTTTGTACCAATAACTGATTGATCGTTAGGTCGAGGTACTAGTTCCCAGACATCATTACGTTCGAATTGATTCAATTTCTCTTGCATAGCTATAATCCAATAGTCATCTGTAGAGGCTTCTTTTGGATTTTTGGGTTCAATGGTTGAGAGAAATGTTACATGAACCATTTGATTTAGTTGAGTTCTTGTTCGAACGTGTGATTCGATTTCACCAATAATGTTCTGTATTGGGTGGTCTCTTAGAATTCTAGGAGGTGAGCTAATATGTTCTATGGAATTATTTCCCGTATTTTCAAGACTAGTATTTTCAATTATTTCATCATCGTCTTTGTTCTTTATATTTTTGTTAAAATTTTCATTGAAAGATACGTGTAAAGATTCTTCTATAATATTAGTACGTTTGTTAAAAATACAATAAGCTTTACTACGTTCTGAATATCCAACAAAAATTCCGCGATCAGCTTTTGCGTCAAATTTTCCAAGTTAATCTTAGTATTACGAATAAAACGTTTAGAACCAAAAAATTTAAAATATGAAATGTTTGGTTTCCTTCCATTTAAAAGCTCGTAAGTAGTTTTAGTTAAAGAACGAATAGAAATTGAATTTAATACGTAACAAGCAGTTGCTATAGCTTCTGCCCAAAATTGTTTAGGTAAAATACCTCCTTTAAGTAGAGTTCTAGCACATTCTTGTAAAGTTCTATTCTTTTTTTCTACAGCTCCATTTTGTTGTGGAGCTCTAGGAAATGAAAATTTATGATTTATTCCTTTCTTTTTACAAAAATTTCCAAAAGACTCATTCTCAAATTCTCCACCGTGATCACTTTAATATTTTTAACTTTTAAATCTTTAGAGTTTTGAATCTTTTTGATGAAAACTTTAAAGTTTTCAAAGGTATCACTTTTATTTTTCATATAGATAGTCCATGTATATCTTGAGAAATCATCAACTATTACAAATACATAAAGATGGTGATTTAATGATTGAACTTGACTAGGGCCAAATAAGTCCATATGTAATAGTTCCAATGGTTATAAAGTGAAATAACCTTTTTTGATTCAAAAGAAGATTTGGTTAATTTACCTATTTGACAATCTTCACGCATATTGTTTATTTTAAAATTTGTTTTTGATAGACCTTTTACTAACTCTTGTTTCGAAAGTTTTTGTATAGTTTTAAAATTTATATGACAGAAACGCTTGTGCCATAACCAAGAATCGTTGTTATTGGAAATCAAACACATTTCTTCGTTATTATTTACTTTCATATTTAAAATATAAATATTTCTATCTCGGTTTCCTTCAAAAATAATATTCTGTTCTTTGTCAAAAATACTACATTTGTTTTTAGAAAACGTTATTTTAAAACCTTTGTCACATAATTGACTAATACTAAGTAAATTATGTTTTAAAATTTTAACTAAGGAAACATAAGTAATAAGAGTTAAATTTGAGATACTATAGTTGCACACTTCTCCATTGCCAATGATAAAGCCTTTTGAGTTATCTCCGAAGGTAACTGAGCCACCATCAAAGTATGAAATACTGGTTAGCATATCTTTGTCTCCGGTCATGTGTTTTGAGCAACCATTGTCTAAAATTCATTTTCTCTTTTTGAGTGGGACCTACAAAAAATATTAATAAGCACATTGGTACCCATCTTTTAATAGGTTCCTAAGAGTTAGGTCTTGGGAAGCCAAAACCAAGTGGGTTTAGTATCCCTTTTATATAAATAATTTTTATTATTATGCATATATTCCATAAATGAGTTAATATGTTTGTTTCTAATCAAACTATTATTAGTTTTTGGAATCCATATTTTAATTTTATTTATGGATTTTGATTTGACTTTAATTTTTGAATCAATTTTCCTCTTTAGTTTAGCATTTTTTATTGGAGGAATTTTTTATTCTTTTTTAAATCCTAATCCATGTTTGTTTGAAGATGGTTGAGAACTTTCTATAATTCTTGATAAATTTTCTCTACCCTTATTAAAGTTAGAAACATTTTTAGAGATGCTTTCTAACTTAGTTTGAATACTTTTATTCTCTAATTCTAATTCTTTTATTCTAGTTTTCAACATGTGATTCTCAAAACTAATTTCATCATTCTTTGCTTTTGAGTTTCGATTTCTTTACTCAAAAGAGAAAGCTGACTATCTGAATTCATAAGAGTGTCTTGAACTTTTTCAAGTTCTTCTTCCAAAATTGTTTTTTTCATCTTTCAACATGTCTCTTTCAAATTCAATTTTATTCCGATTTTCACGAGTTTCTTTAAGCTTTTTCTTTAGAGTTTTTATAATATTTAAAAGTTCAGCATTAACATCTATTAATTCTTCATAAGATAATTCACTTACTTCAGATTCTTGAGCCATGAAACACACGTTTTCTTGTTTGTTTTCATTATCACTGTCACTATCTGATGATCTGAGTCCAAGTCGGCCCATGTAACAGAAAAAACCTTCTTCTTGAATTTATCTTTCTTACTTTTGTTGAAGTTTTTCTGATTTTCATTCATTTTTGGATAGTCTTTTACCATATGACCCTTCTTATGACAACTGAAACATTCCAATTTTGAGGACGAAGGTTTGTTTGAGGTATTCTTTTTGAAATTTCCTTTTCTATATTTTAGAAATTTCTTAAATTTTTTGCCAATAAAGGCTAGATCTTCGTCTTTCGATTCAGATTCCTCTTTATCAGCATGAAAGGCCACATTCTTCTTTTCTTGAGCTAGTTCCTTTTATGCTTGAAGATTTAGTTCATTAGACATAAGATTTCCTATTAGCTTTCTGGTTTCATAGCTGATAAGTCATCAATGGCTAGTACTTTTCTTTCCCAGTCATTAGTTAGAGAATTTAGTACTTTTGAAATGATGTCAAAGTCACTATATTTTTCTCCTAGCTCTATCAATGCATGTAAAATGTCTTGAATCTTGAGTACATTTCATTGATAGATTCATTCTGTTTCATCTTGAAGTTCTGGAACTGGTTTTTGAGCACTGAAATTTTTATTTGCTTGACTTTGTTTATTCCTTCATGGATAATTTTGAGTGTTTCCCATATTTGATATGCTGATGTACAAATGCTAACATGATTGAACTCATTTCTATCTAGAGCACAGTATAGCATGTTCATAGCTTTTGCATTTGCATTTGCCTCCTCTTTTTGAACTATTGTCCAAGTTGAATTGAGCACTGAAATTTTTATTTGCTTGACTTTGTTTGTTCCTTCATGGATAATTTTGAGTGTTTCCCATATTTGATATGTTGATGTACAAATGCTAACACGATTGAACTCATTTCTATCTAGAGCACAGTATAGCATGTTCATAGCTTTTGCATTTGCATTTGCCTCCTCTTTTTGAACTATTGTCCAAGTTGAATACTCTGTTGTAGGCGCTGTAAATTCTTTTTGAGTAGGATTCCATGCACTAAAACCACTTACTTGCATATAAATTCTCATTATCGTAGCCCAGTAGTTGTAGTGTAATCCATTGAATAGAGATGGTCTTCGAGTAGATTATCCTTCGGCAAAAGTAGTTGTGCTAGTACTTGGGTTATTCTCCATTTTATCAAAGTATCAAATAACGGTGTTACGGTTATAGGATGGCCTTTCTCTGATACCAATTGAAAGAGGCTATACAATGGTAGGATCATGTAGAATGGAGTATAAGATGAAATATATATATAACTGAGTAGAAAGTAGATATCACACAGTCGATTTATACTAGTTCGGACCACTGTCCTACGTCCAGTCCCAGACTCACTTCTGGTATTTCACTATTACTAAAACCCTCACTTTACCCGGAGGAATAGGTTCACAATTACCCAAACAGCCGAACGGGATTTCTTTCCTCAACTGCTGAAGAGGTCTTCCTTAATACAGAATAATTAATGACTTTTTTGTGTTCTTTTTAACACGGATATGTCAATATATAGTACACCCTTCCTATAGTCTTTCCTTGATGATAAACGTGAAGCTTATGAAAGATTATGGAAGATAATATTGAAAATAGTGTGCTTTTTGGAAATAGAGAGCTTTGAGTAAGATAGAATAAGTTAGAATGAAATTTAGTGATTTGATCTGTTAATCAAATCTCTCTATTTATAATATATAAAGAGTTGTAACTAATCACGAAGAATTTCCATTAAGAGAAATGATTTAGAGAGTTGTGACTCTTCATAATAGGTTGCAACTCTTTGTAATCAGATGTCTGAAAATATTATTCAGATGTCTGTTTTGATTTAAAAAATGAAACAGCAAGGAAATAGCACATTTCATAGCAGATTCAAACATTTGATATATTCAGATCAGACATCTGAATGTTATGAAAATTTTAATTTTGTCTCGGCAAACAGACGTCTATTTGATTTAGATCAGACGTCTATTTTTTGGGCAAAACATGTTCCTTGCCTCTTTTACATGTGAAAACATATATAATATGTGTGTGTGTGTGTGTGTGTGTGTGTGTGTGTAATCATCAAGGAAGACTTTAACATGAATATCTAAGAATAACAGACTCTTACAACATATTCAATCTTTATTTTGGTGTTCATGGATCTATTTGTTGAATAGCTTCCTGCAAAACAAAGTTTGTCGATATTATATATATATATATATGCTTATAGTCGTTATAGTCAAAATATTTATATAGCGAGATCCATTTCAATGATCCTCTAGTTCCGCCGAAGAAGCTCCTGATTCCGAACAAGGCTCTCCCAAAGACGGTGGGACAACTATTAAGGCATCTACTTCAGAGCGCTGGTAAGCATGGTTAATGGTATGGTTGTCTACGTATTTTGCCTACAAACTCTAATATTTAATGGTGTGTAATATTTTGGTACTTATCCTTATGTTTAGCACAAAACTCTAGTTTGTGATGTAGTATGTTATGTCTGATGGTATGCTTTTTTATATTATGTTATGTCTTTTTCTACGAAATGTTTGTGTGTAATGCATGAATTTTTCATAATTATTCCTTTTTTCCGAATGACAAAGGGGGAGAAACAAGTAATGATATATGCATATTGACAGGGAGAGCTTATATAGTTGTCATTAGTAAAAACGGGGGAGAATGTTGGATGTTGCTATATAAATATTTCGACTATGACAACTATAAGCATATATATTATCGACTAACTTTGTTTTGTAGGAAGCTATTCGACAAACAGATTCGAGAACACCCAAATGAAGATTGAATATGTTGTAAGAGTCTGTTAGTCTTAGATATTCATGTTAAAGTCTTCCTTGATGACTATACACACACATATATATAATATATATATATATATATATGTTTTCACATATAAAAGAGGCAAGGAATATGTTTTGCCCAGAAAACAGACGTTTGTTTGCTGAGACAAAATTAAAATTTTCATAATATTCAGATGTCAATTCTGAATATATCAGATGTATGAATCTTCAACGAAATGTGCTATTTCCATGCTATTTCATTTTTTAAATCGAAACAGACATCTGAATAATATTTTCAGACATTTGATTACGAAGAGTTGCAACCTATTATGAAGAGTCACAACTCTCTAAATCATTTCTCTTGATGGAATCTCTTCGGGATTAGTTACAACTCTTTGTATATTATAAATTGAGACTTGATTAACTAATCAAATCACCGAATTTCATTCTAACTTATTCTATCTTACTCAAAGCTCTCTATTTCCAAAAAGCACACTATTTTGAATATTATCTTCCATAATCTTTCACAAGCTTCACGTTTATCATCATGGAAAGACTATAGGAAGGGTGTACTATATAATGACATATCTATGTTAACAAGAACACAAATAAGTCATTAATTATTTTGTATTAAGGAAGACCTCTTCAGCAGTTAAGGCAAGAAATCTCGTTCGGCTGTTCGGGTAATTGTGAACTTATTCCTCCGATAAAGTGAGGTTTAGTGTAACACCCCGTATTTTCTATGAATATTAAAATTAATAAATCTAAGAACACTGAATTTTTATAAGAAGAATTGGGTGAAATGGGTTTCTCCATTGTGTTCGTCCCGGAATTCTGCTTGAGATAGAGTCTGAATTTGCGTGAATCGGACTCCGTATGAAGAAGTTATGGAGGTTAGAAGATTTCTAGTGTAAGTAGAAAATAAATTAAAATAATAATTAAATAATCATTTCCGTTCGAAATTCAAAAACTCATAAATCGGCTAAGCAGGAAATCTTCCGCTTATGGGTGTCGACATGGGATTCGACCCCCCTATAGGGATGTCGACATGGGTGTCGACCCCCCTGTAGGGGTCGACCCCTGCCAACTGTGCTGGACAGTGACGATTTTCTGAGTCATGGAGCTACGTGGCGACTTCTGATTTGCCTGATGACGCATTTTCTTGGACTAGATGGCTCTGATGACTCCTAGGTTGATCTAAAGGCCCATATTAATCCTAAACTTCTATATAATCACCCCAAACCTCAACCCTAGACCTCATAACCCTATCCTATGAAGTCGTCATGTTGTCCATGTCTAAGCTAGCCTAGCCTCCATCTTCTTCAAACTAGAAATCAAGTTAGAAAGCTCCAAACCAAATCCAAACTAGAGAATCAAACGTCTACATCAAGTGTTAAGCTTAACAAATTCAGAAATCAGATCCCAGAATACAAGATCCATTCTTTTTCTGTAAGTTCAGTTATTATTTAGATTTGAACACCTAATAGAAATCATGACTACAATAATCGGATCTAGAACTATGCCTAATTCTGATTCATGCTTATCGTTTTATCAAATCTGAATTCTCTATGCCTATGAGAGTATTGTGATTGATATAATGAAACCTATCATGCCTATGAAACTGTTGTGTTTGACATAATGAGACCTATCATTCCTATGAGACTGTTATGATTGACATAATGGAACCTATCATGCCTATGAGACGGTTGTGATTGATATGATGGAACCTATCATGTTGTACATCCTATGCCTATGAGACTATTGTGATTGATATAATGGAACTTATCATGTTGTACATCAAAAATTAGTGATTCTCTTAAGTCTGATTCTATCTAATCTTCATACCTATGGTGTAAATTTCCTAGCTTGCCTGCACTTATTGTTAATGTACAACATGCTTATTGGAAACATGATTCTTGAATTAGGTACACCTTTACATGCCTATTTTTCCTTATGTCAATTCTTATGCTCTTTCTCTATTCTTCCTTTTTTATATTTTCTTTTATGAATACTAGGTTCATTCAGAACTTAGATTAAATCTCGTTGTACGTGTGATTATAAAGCGGGAAAATTGGGTATAATTTAATTAAGTAAATTTTGGGCATAACAAGTGAATGTGGCATAAAACTTGTACTAACTACACTTGGGGAATGTTGACATAAAAACACCTAAACTTGGACACATATGACAAATAATTAAATTGGCTAAAGGTGAACATGCCTAACTCGAGGTTAGATTGAGTTGCGGTGTAAGACTGCATGGAACCGCCTGGCACATCCAGCGACCGCAACAATATAGATCTAATGTGAGAGGTTAGCGCATTAAGCCCAAAAACCCGAGGTTAGATTGAGTTGCGGTGTAAGACTGCCCGGAACCGCCCGGCATATCCAGCGACCACAACAATATAGATCTAATGTAAGAGGTTGGTGCTTTAATGAATTAATTAAAGCTAAGGGACGGACAGGCTAAGAATGGTAGGGTTAAGTTAATTAAGGCAACACTTAACCAATACAACATGTTAATTAAACAGATGGGTGGGGTTAGGTTAAATTGAGAACACTTAACCGTTATAACATGTTGATTAGGAAACCCTAGTAACGGGGACCCATTTCAGCAGTAACCCACATAGATGTATCAAGGTACCCTGAAGTAGGCAGGGTGGGGCCGATTACTGGGTTGATTATAAGCGGTCAAAATAGCGGCGGGTGGTGCAGCAGTATAGGTTCCGACGGAGTATGGACGTGCACGTACTCCGGAGTGGAAAAAGCAGGCACTGGGCATCAATAGTATACACTGTGCATCTTGAATTTGTGTGGGGTTACCACCATTGGAATTGATACACCCCATGGTGGGACCAACACAGGTATCTACAGTCAAGCAGGGCCAAATGACACAAGAAATAAATGCATGCGAGTAGAAATCGATCGGAAAAGGGATCACTTTGTTATGAGCACATGATGGTAGTTGAAACATTCGTTAGTAGGTGCAGAGAAATGGAAATGGGTGCGATAGTATATTCAGTTTATCTTGCCTTATCTTATGTTATTTTATTGTTATGGTATTGTCCTATGTTCAGTTTATTCATGTCATGATCCTTTTAATTGTTTACATGCTGAATAATCACTGGACTTACCAGGCTTATGTCTGACCCGTTTTCTTTCGCCTTTTTTCTCCCGTCCCCCCCCCCCCCCCCCCTCCCCTCTCCCCCCGGGTCCTCAGGGAGGGAATACTTTAGCTTAGTGCAGACCTTTTCCAGCTTGAAGAGAGTAGATGTATTGCTTGGATTCTCTTTTCTTGGGCTATGGCTACAATTACACTTTTATTGGGGATTTATGCTACTTTACTACTATTTCATGCTTCTTTATGTACTTGGAGTTTTAAATCAAGACAGGTGTCTTATTGTAATAATTTAGAAGTTGGGTTTTGAGACAATGCTTGTAATGTTTTGACTGAACCATGCTATATATGAAATGATTTCAGTTTTCTGCCGTTTATATGTCTGTCTTGTAAATTATCTGTGCCTTTTACCTAAAATGCTTCACGAAAGTTAATGCATTCCCTTTGTGAGTGACCTTAACCTAGGTGGGGTGTTTTACTTGGTATCAGAGCGATGGTTTACCGGATCAGATAAAAGTTTTTGAAAACTATTTTTCAAAAAGAAGTTTAAAGAAGCATTTTCAAGAAAAGTGTTGTTTTATTTTAAAGGAATAATCCCCAAAGCCATATGCACTACCTTTCTATCCTTTGTTTCGAACCTTTTCTTTTCGTTTCAGCGTGTTTGGGGATCTTAATCTTCCCGAAGGCGTACCGATACCTGGCTAGTTTAGAAGGTATTTGGAGGCTAGGGCTAATGACGCAGGCCTAGCAGACGTTCCTCCTCCCCCAGTTGCAGCCGTTCCTCCTCCTCCCACTCCTCTGCATGTGAATGCTTTCTCGAAGATATGTAGAGACTTTCGAGCTATGGGTGGAAAGAAATTTAACGGGACTGAGCCTTTTGTGGAAGCAAGAAACTGGCTCAAGGAAACAGAAGATTTGTTTGTTATTTTCGAAGTGGACGATAGGAAGAAGATACAATTGGCTGTATGGTTTCTTAAGGACGTAGCCTCTTACAGGTGGGAAGTTACTAATGCTGAGAGACCAGTTGAAACGTGGGATGATTTCAGAATAAGATTTGAAATGAAGTTCCTCTCGCAAGTTGAACGAAGTCTACAGGTGGAGAAGTTCTTAGCACTCAAACAGGGGAGCCTATCGGTTAAGGAATATGTCAACCAATTCAACCAGCTGGCTAGATTCGGACTGGAGTTAGTAAACACTCCACATTAAAAGGCTCTCTGATTCGTTGAAGGGTTAAATGAGCCACTGCACAGCCTAGCTATGTCCCACATACCTATGGGTGCGACTTTTGAGAGACTGGTGGACATGGCACTATTACAGGAGGAAGACAAGGATGGCAAGATCGAGGCAAAGGTAGAAGCACTGTTTCAAATCTCGCAAATATCGCCCGAGATCTCCTCCGAGATCTCGTTTTGGCTCCTTCCGAAACGAAACAGCAAATATCACTCTAAATCTCCTTACGAATATATTGCCCGAAATATTGCAATATCGGATGATATATCGACCGAGACGAAATACTAGGATATCGTCCGAGATCTTAGTTTTTTTCGTTAAAATTTAAATTTATGCCTGAACTAGAACCATAATTAAGAAACTCAAATCTAGTCATATCAATCTTTTGTTATTTTACTGTTAAATGACTATATTGTATGTTCGTATATGTTTTACAATGCTTATGATTTTCATATTCATCTTTTTACATACATGTTACTTATGAAATTATGTATTTTATGGTCTATTTATGCTATAATTTTTTAATATTTTGGATCCTTTTAATGTTTCCTGTCTAACAATATTCCTGTTTTAAGCATATTATGATTTAGAGTATGAATGATCTTTCGCAAAATAAAGAATAATAAAGTTGTTTTGCATTTTAAGTTTAAGTTACTATGTTTTTGGTAGCATTAAAATATCATTTTTATCATATCATGTACCTCGAGATTGTTCCGATATGAACTTTCAAACCCGAGGTGAAAATCCGAGACGAACTCCCGAGTTAGATTCATCTCGTCCGAGATCTCCTCCGATACGAGACCGAGTCTATAAAATCCCCGAGACGAAACGCGACTGATATCCAAGATTTAAAACCTTGGGTGGAAGAACCTCTAAACAAGAAAGTGGAGGGATCGCAGAATAAGAAGATGAATTCCAAGAAAGGCGGGAAGAATAAAAAAACCCATGACAAGAGGAAGTGTAAATTTTGTGGCATACCTGGACGTCTAATTAAAGACTGCAGGAAGAAGAAGAGGAAGATGGGTGGTTGCTTTCAATGCGGCGAGACATGACATATGGCTAAGGATTGCCCAAAAAGGCAAGGACAGAGGACTGGATCTACTTCTGGACGGCAGGTTCACGCTCTCATTGCACCTCCGCAAGAAAGAGGTAGAAATATTTCCAGTTCGTACTTTTTTTGATTCTGGCGCATCACGCTCTTTTATATCTATTGTTTTAGTTGAATCTCTGCGCCTATATACCAGTATAGTAGAGGATCCCATGGTTGTTTCAAATCCAATTGGAGGTTCGGCTTATTTGTCAATGATTTGTTTGGACTTGGAAATTTCTATACTAAGCGTTGGGTTTAGATGTAATGCTTATGTTTTGGGTTTCACGGGCTATGGGTTGATTCTAGGCATGGATTGGTTATGCAGTAATTGTGCCATCCTTGATTGTGAAAGGAGAGTGCTTATACTTATGACTCGCCTCAGTAACACTTTGAAATATCTTGTAATCCCATGAATTATGTTATGCTTAGATATCTATATTCCCTTGATGCATCCGTTGAAAACTTGCAATATGTTAGAGTAGTCCGTGAATACTCAGATGCCTTTGAAGAGGTGAAGGGTTTACCTCCGAAGCGAGAGATAGACTTCCACATATACCTTGTTGATAATGCAAAACCTGTTGCTTTACCTGTTAGACACATGGCTCCAAGGGAAAGGAAAGAGCTCAGTAAGCAAGTTAAAGAGTTGCTTGAAAAGGGGTTCATAAGGCGGAGTATTTCTGAATGGGGTGCTCTAGTGGTATTTGCAACCAAAGAGGATGGTTCACTTCGCCTGTGTGTGGACTATAGGGAGCTAAACAAGCTAACCAAGAAGAATAGGCACCCACTTCCTAGAATATACGACCTTTTCGACTAGCTTGTAGGTGCCTCGATTTGCTCCCAACTAGATCTGGCCACCGGATTTCATCAGCTAAGAGTGGCTGAAGACAGCATAGAGAAGACCGCGTTCAGGACCCCGGATGGTTTCTTCGAATGGCTTGTCATGCCTTTCGGCTTGACAAACGCACCCGCCAATTTCGTAGACTTGATGAGTAGGGTGTTCAGAGAGTTCCTTAATAAATTTGTAGTGGTCTTCGTGGGCGACATTTTGATTTTCTCAAAAAGTGAGGAAGAACATGTTTTGCATTTAAGGGAAGTTATGGATACTCTTTGAGCACATTGGCTAAAAGAAAATTTCTCCAAATGCCATTTTTGGAGAGAAGAAGTAAGGTTTCTTGGACATGTGGTGTCCAAAGAGGGGATAGTTGTGGATCCCATAAAAGTAGTTGCGATGCAAGATTGGAAGATTCCACTGAATGCAGCCGAAGTACGAAATTTTCTCGGGCTAGCGGGCTTTTACAGAAAGTTCATTAAAGACTTTGCGAAAATCTCAGCCCCACGTACTAGGTTGACGAAGAAAAACCTAACTTTTGCCTGGGATTTGGATTGTGATGTTGCTTTCCAACGACTGAAAAGGGCTCTGACAACGACCCCAGTTCTGACATTGCCTGATGGGAGTAAGATGTTCACGGTATACACAGATGCATGCGGTACCGGACTAGGCGCTGTCTTGATACAAGAAGGCAAGGTAGTTTGTTATGGGGGAAGGCAGTTGAAGGTACATGAGAAGAACTACCCAACTCATGATTTAGAACTAGATGCCATTGTTTTTGCTCTTAAGTCATGGCGTCATTACCTCCTATGAGAAAGGTTTGAATTGTTTACTGACCATAAATCATTAAAGTACCTTTTCTCATAGAAAGATCTTAACTTAAAACAACAAAGGTGGATGGAATTTCTTGCCTCATACGATTTTGAGATTGCTTATACCCCTGGCAAGGGCAATGTGGTAGCAGACGCCTTAAGTAGGAAAAAGCTGACCTTAAGTCCTCTCTTTGTAGAAAGGCAAAACTTGGAGTACATGGCAAACTTTGACTTTAGACCCTCCTTTGAATTTGTACCTGGTTTGTTAGCATCGCTAGAGGTGTGGCCTACTCTTTTGGACTCAATAGGAACCGCGCAACGTGAAGACCCTCGGCTACTTGATGTGATGGATAAGATAATTAGAGGTGAGACTTCTAGTCACCTCAATAGATACTCCATCGATGACAAGGGATGGTTGAGACAGGATGGAAGATTATGTGTCCCACAAGCAAGGGATTGGTGAAAACCATTCTCGAAGAAGCACACCATTCTAAGTTGACCATACACCCAGGTGGAGACAAGATGTATAAAGACATGAAAAGGGTTTTCTTCTAGAATGGCATGAAGAAGGATGTAGCTGAGTTTGTCTCTAAATGTTTGATATGCCAGCAAGTCAAGGCGAAACATAAGAAGCCTTGTGGTTAGCTTCAGCCTCTAGAGGTCCCACAGTGGAAATGGGACAGCATTTCGATGGACTTTATTGATGGGTTGCCTAGGTCAAGAAGGGGCAATACCAGTATTTGGGTAATAGTGTACAGGCTCACTAAAAGGCTCACTTTATACCTGTTAAGAGTAGGAGGACTGCCTCATCGTTAGCATCCATTTATCTTAAAGAGGTGGTTAGACTGCATGGAATACCCTCTAGCATAGTAAGTGATCGAGATCCTATCTTTACGAGCGAGTTTTGGAAGAGTTTGCAAGAGGCTGTAGGCACACGGCTATGCTTAAGCACTGCCTATCACCCTCAAACCGATGGTCAAACAGAAAGAGTGAACAGAGTATTAGGAGATCTTTTGAGATTTTGCATTCTTGATTTTGGAGGAACATAGGAGGATCATCTTCCTTTGGTGGAGTTCACCTACAACAATAGCTACCAAGCCACCATAGGCATGGCACCCTTTGAGGCTTTATATGGAAGACCATGCCGATCACCAACTTGTTGGTGGGAGTCTACATACAAGCTCGTACTTGGGCCTGACATGATCAGAGAAACTTCAGAGAAGGTGGACTTGATACGAAGACGAATGAAGACCGCATAAGATAGACAGAAGTCCCACGCTGATAAAAGAATGACCGATCTTGTGTCTGAGGTTGGAGACAGAGTTTTTCTTAAAGTATCTCCTTTGAAGAATGTCGTTCGCTTTGGGTCAGTAGGAAAATTGGCACCAAGATTTGTTGGGTTATTTCCTATCATTGAGAGGATTGAGAAGATGGCTTATAAAGTAGAGCTGCCCGAAAGATTGGCTGGAGTTCATAATGTTTTTCTTGTCTCTCATCTACGGAAGTGCTTACATGAGTCCGCAGAAGTTGTGGAGCCGAGCATACTAGAGGAAGTAGAAGTGGAGCGAGAAGCGGCAGTGAGAAAGTTCCAACTCGTATCTTGGGTACAGAAGTTAAAAAGCTACGCAATCGTGAGGTCAAGCTAGTTAAAGTATAGTGGAGTGACGCTGAAGGAGTGCGACTTGGGAGACTGAAGACAAGATATGCGCATCCTACCCTTTTCTTTTTGAGGGTACATCCTTGATCTTTTTTCCATAAGTTTATGCATGCTTGTATCCATCTCTTAAGTATATCTCCTCGGTCCGATTCTTAATCCTTAGGTAGAAACCAATGGATGTAAACATGTATTTGAAGCATGTTATGATTGATGGTTGCAAGTGGTTGCAAATGGTTGCTAGTGGTTGCTCGTAGATGCATATACACACACATTAAGTACTGGATCGGCTCAGTCACTTTCATATTTCATATGCATATATGTATTTGTCTGTGGATTGAAACTTGATGTGCTATCATATGGATGTTGCATTTGTATGAATGATTGTGCACTCATGTAGAAGTTACAGAATACGATTAGGAAAAATTGCATACATGATGAACTCATAACACCGACATGATTTGCATCAAGGAGGTCAACTGAATCAGTAGTCCGCCTGATTTTGCATTAGATAAGGACATATACACACACTATGCATATGATCATGAAAGCATTGGAAATCTTTTTAAGGACAATGGATGTCTATGATTGATGGTTGAGTAGATGGATGTTGGATGTTAGGATGCATTCTTCTTAACTTAGAGATTTCGGGGACGAAATCCTTTAAGGAGAGGAGAATGTAACACCCCGTATTTTCTGTGAATATTAAAATTAATAAATCTAAGAACACTTAATTTTTTTTAAGAAGAATTGGGTGAAACGTTACGCCATTGCATTCGTCTTGGAATTCTGCTTGAGATAGAGTCCGAATTTGCGTGAATTGGACTCCGTATGAAGAAGTTATGGAGGTTAGAAGATTTCTAGTGTAAACAGAAAATCAATTAAAAATAATAATGAAATAATCAATTCAGTTCAAAATTCAAAAATTCATAAATCGGCTGAGCGGGAGATCTCCCGCTCAGGGGTGTCGACCCCCTAAAGTGTGTCGACATGGGAGTCGACCCCCCTATAGGGGTGTCGACATGGGTGTCGACCCCCCTGTAGGGGTCGACCCCTACCAACTGTGCTGGACAGTGATGATTTTCTGAGTCATAGAGCTACGTGGCGACTTCTGATTTGTCTGATGATGCATTTTCTTGTACTAGATGGCTCTGATGACTCCTAGGTTGATCTAAAGGCCCATATTAATCCTAAACTTCTATATAATCACCCCAAACCTCAACCCTAGACCTCATAACCCTATCCTATGAAGCCGTCATGTTGTCCATGTCTAAGCTAGTCTAGCCTCCATCTTCTTCAAACTAGAAATCAAGTTAGAAAGCTCCAAACCAAATCCAAACTAGAGAATCAAACGTCTACATCAAGGGTTAAGCTTAACAAATTCAGAAATCAGATCCCAGAATACAAGATCCATTCTTTTTCTATAAGTTCTGTTATTATTCAGATTTGAACACCTAATAGAAATCATGACTATAATAATCGGATCTAGAACTATGCCTAATTCTGATTCATGCTTATTCTTTTGTCAATTCTGAATTCTCTATGCCTATGAGACTATTGTGATTAATATAATGAAACCTATCATGCCTATGGGACAGTTGTGATTGACATAATGAGACCTATCATGCCTATGAGACAATTGTGATTGACATAATGGAACATATCATGCCTATGAGACTGTTGTGATTGATATGATGGAACCTACCATGTTGTACATCCTATGCCTATGAGACTATTGTGATTGATATAATGGAACTTATCATGTTGTACATCAAGAATTAGTGATTCTCTTAAGTCTAATTCTATCTAATCTTTATACCTATGGTGTAAATTGCTTAGCTTGCCTGCACTTATTGTTAATGTATAACATGCCTATTGGAAACATGATTCTTGAATTGGGTACAACTTTACATGCCTATTTTTCCTTATGTCAATTTTTATGCTCCATCTCTATTCTTCCTTTTTTATTTTCTTTTATGAATACTAGGTTCATTCGGAATTTAGATTGAATCTCGTTGTACGTGCGACTATAACGCGGGAAAATTGGGTATAATTTAATTAAGTAAATTTTGAGCATAACAAGGGAATGTGGCATAAAACTTGTACTAACTACCCTTGGGGAATGTTGACATAAAAAGACCTAAACTTGGACACATATGACAAATATGTAAATTGGCTAAAGTTGAACATGCCTAACCTGAGGTTAGATTGAGTTGCGGTGTAAGACTGCCCGTAACCGCCCGGCACATCCAGCGACTGCAACAATATAGATCTAATGTGAGAGGTTAGCGCATTAAGCCCGAAAACCCGAGGTTAGATTGAGTTACGATGTAAGACTGCCCAGAACCGCCCGGCACATCCAGCGACCGCAACAATATAGATCTAATGTGAGAGGTTGGTGCTTTAATGAATGAGTTAAAGTTAAGGGACGGACATGCTAAGAATGGTAGGGTTAGGTTAATTAAGGCAACACTTAACCAATACAACGTGTTAATTAAACATATGGGTGGGGTTAGGTTAAATTGAGAACACTTAACTGTTATAACATGTTGATTAGGAAACCCTAGTAACGAGGACCCATTTTAGCAGTAACCCACATAGATGTATTACGGTACCCTAAACTAGGCAGGGTGGGGCACGATTACTAGCCTGATTATAAGCGGTCAAAATAGCGGCGAGTGGTGCAGCAATGTAGTTTCAGGCGGAGTATGGGCGTGCACGCACTCTGGAGTGGAAAAAGCAGGCACTCGACATCAGTAGTATACATTGTGCATCTTAAATTTGTGTCGGGTTGCCACCATAGGAATTGATACACCCCATGGTGGGACCAACACATGTGTTTACAATCAAGCGGGGCCGAATGACATAAGAAATAAATGCATGCGAGTAGAAGCCGATCGGAAAAGGGATCACTTTGTTATGAGCACATGATGGTAGTTAAAACATTCGTTAGTAGGTGCAGAGAAATGGAAATGAGTGCAATAGTATATTTAGTTTATCTTGCCTTATCTTTTGTTATCTTATTGCTATGGTATTGTCCTATGTTCAGTTTATTCATGTCATGATCCTTTTACCTGTTTACATGTTGAATAATCACTGGACTTACCAGGCTTATGTCTGACCCATTTTCTTTCGCCTTCTTTTCTTCCGTTTTCCCTCTAGGTCTCAAGGAGGGAATGCTTCAGCTTAGTGCAGACTTTTTCCAACTTGAAGAGAGCAGATGTATTGCTTGGATTCTCTTTTCTTGGGCTATGGCTGTGGTTACACTTTTATTGGGGATTCATGCTGCTTTACTACTATTTTATGCTTCTTTATGTACTTGGAGTTTTAAATCAAGACAGTTGTCTTATTGTAATAATTTAGAAGTTGGGTTTTGAGACAATGCTCGTAATGTTTTGACTGAACCACGCTATTTATGAAATAATTTTAGTTTTCTACTGTTTATATGTCTATCTTGTAAATTATCTGTTCCTTTTACCTAAAATGCTTCACCAAAGTTAATGCATTCCCTTTGTGAGTGACCTTAACGGAGGTGGGGTGTTTCATTTAGTGACAGTGAAATAACAAAAGTGAGTTTGGGACTAGACGTAGGACAGTGGTACGAACTTGTATAAGTCGACTGTGTGATATCTACTTTCTACTCAGGTATATATATTTCGTCTTGTACTCCATTCTACACGATCTTACCGTTGTATAGCCTCTTTCAGTAATTTTTTTACTAGTCATAATAAAAAGTGGTACGCCCACTATAAAAAACGACTTGTCTTGCAAAAATACAGTACTGATCGAACTCCATGCCTTGCAAACATGTGCCCTCCCGGCCTAGGTTCCCCACCTAGGGTACACGATCTCCATCTGATCCACCATACATCTGCTTTAAGCCCAAAATCCTATAACTTCATTTGACCATGAAGTACATATCACATTGATCCATGATCCTGCAACATCGTCATGAACTGCATAGTACTAATCCATCCTGCAGCGTCGCCTCACTACGAACAGCATAACATTGTTCCATCCCGCAGACTCACCTCATAACAAACTATGTATACTTATCCAGCCCATCGATCTATCCTTGAGCCTCATTACACCATAATCTGCATTATGCTAATCCCTCTCGTACTCACTAAGCCTCAAAATCAAAGAGTTACAATCACCAGCATACCCCGGGAGATCTCACCATCCATTTGTACTTATTGGCGAAGCACCCATTCTGTTTCTTACCAATATACATGATCGAAGAGCCACCACGTCGGATCCACCATCGAATTGGCCATCCTATCTAGCTTCTCGAAATCTCATCGTCCTTCATGTAAAAATTGGTCAAGATGACCAACACCAATAGTAGTCGATATCGGTCACTACATAATAATCATTAACAACTAGTCTGGTTATGTATTTAACCAAAATTAATTAAATACTCATCTAGTGAAAATATTCGATGTTCATCTCAAAATCCTACTCGTTGTCGAGTCCATCAGGTTACTTTATATCGAAATCTTGCTCTCCATTAAGTCCATCTAGTGCCTCCAAGTCGATTTGCATGTCTCAAAGCTTCTTTGAAATCTGTCATTGTCCTAGGTCACCAATGAACGGCGTTTACAATCAGAGAAGACAAACAAGAAACCATGTAATTAATAGTCCTATAAATTTCTAAAATAGCTTATCTGTTAAGGATTGTGGAATGGATCGTTAAGGCAAAATAAACACTAGAGGCGCGTAAATAGTGTTTGTGAGAATCTAAACAAAATCTAATTAAAACTTATGTGAATAACAAAATGAAACAAACACCACAAACACAATCATAGATACAGGTTCAAACACAGATGCAAAATAAATAGAAATAAAAATGCAGCAAAAGGAAAGAACACACCAGTCTGTGACGGAAGACTGTTAATATATATGGAATATAAAAAGGCTTTGTCATTATTCCATTTATATTATTAGTCGGATACGGAAACTGATATCGATTATATATTGATCTGTTTTACCGTGAAGATTCCATAATTAATGGAATGCGATTTTGGGTTTATCATGAACTGTGTTTTAAATGACATTGGTTCTTTAACCCAGTTAAAGACAGGATTACATGTCTAACATTGTATTTCGAACTGTTTTGTTGATCTCTGCTAAATATATATTTGTTTGGTGGCGGAGAATTTATTCTCTTGCTTAACACCCTACTTTGAGACGTATGAGCTCAGAGGTTACATACCGGCAGAAATCAATGGTATAGTGTAGATTGTCGATGCAGCATGTTTGATTTCCCAAATTTAAATAATCGTTAATATTGATTTTTGGGAAGATTAAAACTAAGTGGAGTTTAAATGAATCTTTAATTAGATTGAAATGTGAATGTGATAATTTAGATTATCAAATTTGGGAAATGATCAAGAATGGAGTACCACCAGTTTTACTCTAGGCGATAATTAAATCTTTAATTAGATTTGAATGTGAAATGGTTATTAAATTTACCGACAACACCGTGGTGTTAGATATGGAGTACTACCAGTTTTTCTTCATGAGATGAATAGGTTGGGATTGAGAAATATAACAAATGATTACTTCGATAAGGTGCTCTAATCCCGACTAGTTTGGATAAACATTAATTTGGTTTGAATTGATATCCAAAGGAAAATTAAAGTATAAATTTAAAAGAATTTATATTTGATAAAATTAATGGGAACATTTACCAAAGGATATGAATATTTGAATAAAAGAATATTCAGAATTGGAACGAAGCGTATGTTGTGTTTTCCTAGCCATTGATTATAAAATACGTGAATTATTCGGAAAGGCTGGGTTTATACCCATTCTGAATAATTGATTCGATGATAAGTCAATAATGAAGACGGTGGTTGAAGATTGGAGGTCTTCACATCATTTGGATGATTACTGATGTCTTGATTGGGTTGTACACCTAAGACAAGCTAATAAGTGGTGATCGTCCAGACGTACTTGGAGATCGACTGGATATGCGAGAGCCTCTCTCCTGTATGGGACATATAGGACGAGCAATGTAACACCCCACATCCATTAATGTCACTCACAAAGGGAATGCATTAACTTCCATGGAGCGTATTTAGTGTATAGAACAGAACATAACAAGACAAATACAAATAATGGTACTTGAAAATTTTAAAACAACTTTTATTGCAGCGGAGAAATAGTTTGATTACAACAACTTCATAGACCAAGTACACTTAATATCCATCTTGATAAATTATTTCAGAGTACATAAAGTAAAAAGTATAAACCCAAACACAAGTAGCCATAAAAGAGATGAGCTGAATTTTACTTTCAGCAATCCAAGCACTTCCAAAAGGGAGAAAGAGATCCAAGATCAAGCTCCACTAGTACTAATCCCACCCTGAGAACCTTGGGGGGGAGGAAGGAAGAAAAGAGGCAAAAACAAGGGGGTCAGACATATAGTCTGGCGAGTATAATAACTTTAACAATATAATTATTAAAGTAACTAGGATAAGGCATAAACTGGTAAGATAAGATATGACCATGAAACAAATGGGCATGACAAAGAAAATAAGAGAAATATTCTGGGGTTAATCTCGTTCCTAATCACTATAGGATAATTACTATACTGCACCAATGCTAATTTCACCGCACCATTACTAGTCACCCTAAAAGTTGATCCCGCCTACAGAACATAATAATGATAGTGGTAGTTTCTTGTACCCCTAGCTGTCTTCATAGGTGTCGTCTGCCCCTATCTCCACTAGTTGTACCCACTACCCTACCCATTCTAGTTACAATGTTTATTTATAATATGGTAGTTGTACTCCTAGCTGTCTTCATAGATGTCGTCTTCCCTTATCTCCGCTAGTCGTACCCACTACCTTCCCCATTCGATCGGCTCCCTAACTCGTAGATACCCGTGGTGGTCCCACAGTGGGGTGTATCACTCCCCAAAGTGGCAACCCGATACCACTAGAGATGCACGGCTTATATCTACACGATGCAACAACGTCATACCTACCAGCCCGGGCCCACGCACGCACATGACCCCGTTGGATTTTAGTTGCCACCGCTGACCTGTTTTGACCTCTTACAATCAAACCCAGTAAGCGTGTCCCGTCCTCCACTTGGGTCGAGCTCAAAAAGATACTTAATGGGTTACTGGTTTGAAAAGGGCCTCATGCATGACACAAGCTTTCCACCTATGCTTGGTCCCCACTAAGGTTTCCCACTTAACCCCATTTTTATTCATGTCTTCTTACATGTTTCAACTTGGTTAAGTGCATCTAATCGTATTTCACATGCCACCCAAGGCACCCACTTAACCCCCTATGTCCCACCACATGTTTATCTGGTTAAGTGTTACTTAATTCATTAGAACCGTAACCTTGTAAAGACCTCCCACATTAGACTGACATTTATGGTTGTTGGATTTGTCGGGCGGGTCCGGGCAGTCTTATACCGCAAACGAGCCTAACTTCGTGTCTTTACAATTGTTACACATTTAATTCGTGCCTTTTACCTCTCACATTAGATTGGCATTTGTGGCTGCTGGATTTGCCGGGCGGGTCCGGGCAGTCTTACACCACAAAAGAGTCTAACCTCGTGTCTTAGGTGGTTAATTATTACACATCTTTATTTAACCCCAAATTGGATTAATATCCCTATTCAAGTTTGTCAATAAATTCCAATTTTATTTATGTCCATAATTGTCTCTTAAAATTATGTCCATAAATACCAATTATGCCAATTAATGTCTTAAATTAATTATATGCCTTTTAAGGCCATTTTATGCCAATTCACAATTTATGTATATTCAATATTATCCCATCATCCCCACGCTATTCGTATGTTTTCATATGACATATGTTAGACTTGCAAATAGTCTAACTTATAAAAAGAAAAACAACATCACATAACACATAAAATAGATCTAAGGATCATGACATAAGATTACATAGCCAATAACTTGCATATGAATTTCATTCAAACTAGCATATGATACAAAACTAGCATAGGTAATGGGCATAAACTTGCATAACTTATGTACTACTATAGATCCAAACATAAAGGTGTGAACTTGCATATGGATCTAAACATAAAGATGTAAACTTGCATAAAGATCTAAACACAAAGATGTAAACTTGCATATAGATCTAAACATAAAGATGTAAACTTGCATATGGATCTAGACATAAAGGTTAATGTCACATAAACTAGCATATGCATATACATGCCTCACATATATTTTAACAACCCAAACTTGCATAAGATTCATACATGAATATATGATCCAATCATCACAAACTTGCATAAGATATATGATTTAACTTGCATAAGATTCACATAAGAACTAACATATGATCCAACTTGCATAAGATTCACATAAGAACTAACATATGATTCAACACCACAAACATACATATAATTTACATCACATGATTCAAAATCATATTCTCATAATCCCAATTATATCTTATCATAATTAGATTAATTAATTAATTCGTGAAAGCTATCATACTCACAATTAAAAAGAATAGTCTTGTCTTTCTGGGATCTGTATTCTGAAACTGATTTGCTCACCTTTGATGTAGACTAATCGTTATTTAGATTTGATTTGATTTTGATTCAAGCTTCTATCTTGCTTTAGGATTGAAAGTGTATGGCAGCTACTCTAGGTTCCCCATTGATGGCATGGCGGCTCTTGTTATGAATTAATGTGATTAGGGTTAGCGGTTTAGGAGTGTTTTTGTAGAAGTTTAATTTAATAAGAGCCGTCGGATTAACCTAGGGATAACCAGAACCATCAGGACCACTCAGATGCCACATCAGCCCTTAGGGCGAATCCGGCCAAGGGTTGACAGCCAAACACCCTGGATCGACCCCTAGTCGACCCAGCGAGGCTCGGGTCGACTCCAAAAATGGTGCGATTTGGCTATTCCCCCTCCCAATTCGCTGTTTTGAACTTTTTTTTAATATTATATATATATATATTTCTCCTATATGCATACAAACTTCAAAGCTTAATAACTTCTTCATAAGTTATCCGTTTTATGCAAACCAAATGTCTATCTTGACCCAAAATTTTGAGGCGAACGTAATAGGGCAACCATTTCACTTAATTCTTCTTCTAAAAATTAAGTATACTTTAATTTGTGAATTTTAATGTTATAAAATTACGGGGTGTTTCATTCTCCACCCCTTAAAGGATTTCGTCCCCGAAATCTCTAAGTTAAGAAGAATGTATCCTACCAACCAATCATCCATCTACTCAACCATCATCCACAAGCATCCATTGTCCTTAAAGAAATTTCTAATGCTATATGAACTTATGCAAAAACGTGTGTATACGTTCCTTATCTAATGCAAAGATCAGGCAGTCCACTGATTCAGTTGACCTCCTTAATGCAAATCATGATAGTGCCATGCGTCCATTATGTATGTGAAAGAATTCTATCGATACATATTATTTCTACATGTGTGCACAACCATTCATCAAAATGCAGCATCTATATGATAGCACAACCATTATACATCCATTAATTTAGATATGCACACGCATTTATATGCAACATGAAGGTGATTGAGCCGATCTAGTGCCTAATGTGTGTGTACATGCATCAACGAGCAACCACTAGCAACCACTTGCATCCATTTGCATCCACCAAACATAACATGTCCCAAACACATGTTTGCAACCGTAGGGTTCTTCCTAACTAAAGATCGAAGATGTCATCGTAAAGATAATACTAAAAGATAGGACAAGTGTCAACAAAGTGGTAAAAAAAGGAGAAATTAAAACATACCCTCAAAAAGGAAAGGGTACAACGTACGCATCTTATCTTCCGTCTCCCAAGTCGCGTCTCTTTGATCGTATCCCCATTGCACTTTGAACAACTTGACCTCTTTGTTGCGAAGCTTTTTGACCTCCGATCCGAGAATGCGTGTAGGAGCTCGTCTGATCGTGGCATTGTGCTCTACTTCCACTTCTTCGAGCGTGCTCGGCTCTACCACTTCCGCGGTATCGTGTAAACACTTACGCAAATGTGAAACGTGAAACACGTCATGAACTCTGTTGAGCTTCTCTGGTAACTTTACTTTATATGCCATCTGCCCAATCCTCTCCGTAATTGGAAAGGGTCCTACGAACCTTGGTGCCAACTTCCCTACTGATCCAAAACAGACTACGTTTCTCAACGGTGACACCTTAATAAAAACCATGTCCCCAACATTGAACTCAAGATCGGTTCGTCTCCTATCAGCATATGACTTCTGTCGGTCCTGTGCCGTCTTCATTCGCCGTTGAATCAGGTCTATCTTCTCCGAAGTCTCCCTAATCATGTCGGATCCATGCAAAACCTTGTCCGTGGATTCCCACCAACATGTAGGTAATCGGCACGGTCATCCATAAAGAGCCTCAAAAGGTGCCATGCCAATGCTAGCCTGAAAACTAATATTATAGGCGAACTCCACTAGTGGAAGATGTTCTTCCCATGTTCCTCCAAAGTCTAGGATGCATAGCCTTAGAAGGTCTTCTAGAATCTGATTTACTCTCTCGATTTGGCCGTCTGTCTGAGGATGATAAGTGGTACTTAAGCATAATTGCGTTCCAACTGCCTATTGTAAGCTTTTCCAAAATTCGCTCGTGAAAATGGGATCTCTATCGCTCACAATGCTAGAGGGTATGTCGTGTAAACGGACTATATCTCGAAGGTAAACAGATGCTAACCATGCGGCGGTCCTTCTACTTTTAACGGTAATAAAATGGGAACTTTTAGTAAGTTAGTCTACAATTACCCAAATCCCCGTATTACCCTTCCTTGATCTTGGTAACCCATCTACAAAATCCATGGAAATGCTTTCCTATTTCCAAAGAGGAATCTCTAAAGGGTGGAGCAAACCTCCGAGCTTCTTTTGCTCCGCCTTGACTTGTTGGCACACTAAGCATCTAGCAATGAACTCGGCCACGTCCTTCTTCATTCTGGCCCAAAAGAAAACTCGCTTCATATCCCTATACATCTTATCACCACCGGAATGTATGGTCATCTTAGAGCGATGCTAGTTTTCAAGAATTGCCTTCTTCAAACTCTCGTCTTGTGGTACGCAAAGTCTTCCATCTCTACGTAGCAAACCTCTCTTATCTATAGCATATCTACCAAGATGACTCAAGGACTCCCGTCCTATAAGCTTGCCTACTATCTCAACCAATTGTAGGTCATTTCGCTGTGCCTCTCCAACTCAACCGAAAAGTGTAGGTTGCACCTCTAACGATGCCAATAACCCGGGTACATAATCGACAGAGGGTCTGAAGTCAAAGGAAGATATATACTCCAAACTCTGCCGCTCTATGAAAAAAGGACTTAAAGTTAACTTCTTTCTACTTAAGGCTTCGGCTACAACGTTACCCTTGCCAGGGGTATATGCGATCTCAAAATCGTAGGATGCCAAAAAACTCCATCCATCTATGTTGCCTCAAGTTTAGGTCCTTCTGAGAGAATAAGTACTTTAGCGACTTATGGTCTGTATACAACTCAAACCTTTCGCCAAGCAAATAATGACGCCATGACTTAAGCGCAAAAACTATGGCCGCCAACTCTAAGTCGTGGGTAGGGTTAGTTTTCTCGTGGGCTTTCAACTGTCTTCCATCATAGCATATCACTCTTCCCTCTTGCATTAAAACTGCGCCAAGCCCTGTCCTGCAAGCATCGGTATATACAGTGAATGTCTTACTCCCATCTAGCAAAACTAAAACTAGAGTTGTCATCAAAGCCCTCTTTAGACGTTGGAAAGCATTATCACAGTCAACGCCCCAAGCAAAAGTCAAATTCTTCTTCGTTAATCGAGTGAGAGGGGATGATATCTTCACGAAGTCCTTAATGTAATTCCTTTAATAACCAGCCAACCCTAAAAAGCTTCTTACTTTTGTTGCGTTCTTAGGAGTTTTTCAATCTTGGATTGCCACCACCTTGGCGGGATCCACAGCTATCCCTTCCTTAGAGACCACGTGTCCTAAGAACCTCACTTCTTTTCCTCCAAAAATGGCACTTGGAGAACTTAGCTTTTAGCTGATGCACTCATAGGGTCTCTAAGACTTCCCTAAGATGTAGGGCATGCTCTTCTTCATTTTTAGAGAAAACCATAATATCGTCTACAAAGACTACCACAAACTTGTTTAGAAACTCCCTAAACACCCTACTCATTAAGTCAACAAAGTATGTGGGTGCATTCGTCAAACCAAAAGGCATGACGAGCCACTCAAAGAAACCGTCAGGAGTTCTAAAGGCAGTCTTATCGATGCTATCTTCAGCCACCCTTAGCTGATGAAACCCTGTGTAAATCCAGTTGCGAGAAAACTGAAGCACCCACCAACTAATCGAATAAATCGTCCATCCTCGGCAATGGGTGTCTGTTCTTCTTTGTTAGCTTATTCAGCTCTCTATAGTACACGCACAATCTATGTGAACCATCAGCTTTTGTAGCAAAAACTACTGGAGCACCCCACTCCGAAATACTTCTTCTTATGAACCCCTTCTCAAGCAATTCTTTCACTTGCTTACTGAGTTCTTTTCTCTCTCTCGGAGCCATGTGGCGCACTGGTAATGCAACTGGCTTTACATTATCTACTAGATATATTCGAAAGTCTATCTCGCGCCTCAGGGGTATACCTTGAACTTCATCGAAGACGTCACTATATTCACGGACCACACGAACATATTTCAAATCATCATTGGATGCGTCTAGGGATTCTAGGTAGCTAAGCATTACCGGACCTCTAGGGTTACAAGAAATATCAAGGGTCTTTCCACAACGAGTCAACAATCTAACTACCCTTCTTTCACAATCTAGGATGGCACCGTATCTAGTTAGCCAATCCATACCTAGAATCAAGTCGTAGCCCATGAAGCCAAGAACAAAGGCGTTGCATTCAAACCCAACGTCCAAGATAGACACTCTCAAATCCCGACAAATCATAGAAAGATGAGCTGAACCACCAATAGGATTTGAGACTACTATGGGATCCGTAACTAGACTAGTATTTAGGTGCAGTGTTTCAACTAACGAAGCAGATATAAACGAGTGTGAAGCGCTATAATTCAAACAAGGTTCGAACAGGATGATCAAAAAGAAAAACCAAACTTCCAACCAAGATATATTTCTACCTCTATCAGGTATGCCAGTCGTGAGGGAACGCGTCTGCCCTCCAGAAGATCCTGTACCTTGTCCTTACTTTTGCCTTTTGCTTCTTTGGACGATCCTAATAAGATGGCCTGCTTCTCCGTAGCGATAACAACTATTCTTCATCTTCTTCTAACGTCTTTATTTAAGTAGTCAGGTATTTCACAAGTGACCCCCTTGCTTTTCTCTTGGCCCCTTGTTATCCTTATCGCCTTTCTTTGGATCTACTTTATCGTGTGTCCTTTCCATGTCTCTCCTGCACATTCTCTGTTTGTGGCCTCCTACCAAATGAGGCTTCGTTCTTTATTAACCAAGCAGCTAATTGAACCTTCCTCCCACCGTCCACCTTAAAAGTACCAACAAATCCTCCACTTCCTTCTAGCTTTGACAGACGTCCCAGTCCCATGAAGTGGTTTTCCGCCCATCGTACGGAAGTTCTTACACATCTTAGAAAAAGCGTCTATATGTGGAGGATGAAATTCAAAAAGGAAAGAGGAAGAGATTCAAAACGGAGAATAGAAGGAAAGATATATGGCTCTTGGGGGTTATGGTTTTCAAAATAAACTTTTCTCTTGAAAATACTCTCCTTAAAACATACTCTTGAAAGTATTTCTTTATAAAATGCTTTTTGAAAAATAGTTTTCAAAATTCATATCTGTTCTGGCAACCTTCAGCTCTGATACCACGTGTAACACCCCACATCCATTAATGTCACTCACAAAGGGAATGCATTAACTTCCATGGAGCGTATTTAGTGTATATAACAGAACATAACAAGACAGATACAAATAATGGTACTTGAAAATTTTAAAACGACTTTTATTGCAGTGGAGAAATAGTTTGATTACAACAACTTCATAAACCAAGTACACTTAATATCCATCTTGATAAATTATTTCAGAGTACATAAAGTAAAAAAGAATAAACCCCAACACAAGTAGCCATAAAAGAGATGAGCTGAATTTTACTTTCAGCAATCCAAGCACTTCCAAAAGGGAAAAAGAGATCCAACATCAAGCTCCACTTGTGCTAGTCCTACCCTGAGAAGCTTGGGGGGAGGAAGAAAAGAGGCGAAAACAAGGGGGTCAGACATAAAATCTGGCAAGTATAATAACTTTAAAAATATAATTATTAAAGTAACTAGGATAAGGCATAAATTGGTAAGATAAGATATGACCATGAAACAAGTGGGCATGACGAAGCAAATAAGAAGAATATTCTGGCGTTAATCTTGTTCCTAATCACTATAGGATAATTATTGTACTGCACCAATGCTAATTTCACCGCACCATTACTAGTCACCCTAAAAGTTGATCCCGCCTATAGAACATAATAATGATAGTGGTAGTTTCGTGTACCCCTAGCTGTTTTCATAGGTGTCGTCTGCCCTATCTCCACTAGTTGTACCCAATACCCACCCCATTCTAGTTACAATGTTTATTTATAATATGGTAGTTGTACTCCTAGCTGTCTTCATAGGTGTCGTCTGCTCCTATCTCCGCTAGTCGTACCCACTGCCTTCCCCATTCGATCGGCTCCCTAACTCGTAGATACCAAAGCTGGTCCCACAGTGGGGTGTATCACTCCCCAAAGTGGCAACCCGATACCACTAGAGATGCACGGCTTGTATCTACACGATGCAACAATGTCTTACCTACCAGCCCGGGCCCACGCACGCACATGACCCCGTTGGACTTGCGTTGCCACCGCTGACCCGTTTTGACCTCTTACAATCAAACCCAGTAAGCGTGTCCCATCCTTGACTTGGGTCGAGCTCACAAAGACACTTAATAGGTTACTGGTTTGATAAGGGCCCCCATGCTTGACACAAGCTTTCCACCTATGCTTGGTCCCCACTAAGGTTTCCCACTTAACCCCATTTTTATTCATGTCTTCTTACATGTTTCAACTTGGTAAAGTGCATCTAATCGTATTTCACATGCCACCCAAGGCACCCACTTAATTTCACATGCCACCCAAGGCACCCACTTAACCCCCCCTATGTCCCACCACATGTTTATCTGGTTAAGTGTTACTTAATTCATTAGAACCGTAACCTTGTAAAGACCTCCCACATTAGACTGACATTTGTGGTTGCTGGATTTGTCGGGCGGGTCCGGGCAGTCTTATACCGCAAACGAGCCTAACCTTGTGTCTTTACAATTGTTACGCATTTAATTCGTGGCTTTGACCTCTCACGTTAGACTGGCATTTGTGGCTGCTGGATTTGTCGGGCGGGTTCGGGCAGTCTTACACCACAAAAGAGTCTAACCTCATGTCTTAGGCGGTTAATTATTACACATCTTTATTTAACCCCAAATTAGAATAATATCCCTATTCAAATTTGTCAATAAATTTTAATTTTATTTATGTCCAAAATTCTCTCTTAAAATTATGTCCATAAATAACAATTATGCCAATTAATGTCTCAAATTAATTATATGCCTTTTAAGGTCATTTTATGCTAATTCACAATTTATGTATATTCAATATTATCCCATCATCCCCACGCTATTCGTACGTTTTCATATGACATATGTTAGACTCACAAATAGTCTAACTTATAAAAAGAAAAACAACATCACATAATACATAAAATAGATCTAAGGATCATGACATAAGATAACATAGCCAACAACTTGCATATGAATTTCATTCAAACTAGCATATGATACAAAACTAGCATAGGTAATGGGCATAAACTTGCATAACTTATGTACTACTATAGATCCAAACATAAAGGTGTGAACTTGCATATGGATCTAAACATAAAGATGTAAACTTGCATATAGATCTAAACATAAAGATGTAAACTTGCATATAGATCTAAACATAACGATGTAAACTTGAATATGGGTTTAAACATAAAGATGTAAACTTGCATGCGGATCTAGACATAAAGGTTAATGTCACATAAACTATCATATGCATATACATGTCTCACATATATTTTAACGATCCAAACTTGCATAAGATTCATACATGAATATATGATCCAATCATCACAAACTTGCATAAGATATATGATTCAACTTGCATAAGATTTACATAAGAACTAACATATGATCGAACTTGCATAAGATTCACATAAGAACTAACATATGATTCAACACCACAAACATACATATAATTTACATCACATGATTCAAAATCATATTCTCATAATCCCAATTATATCTTATCATAATTAAATTAATTAATTAGTTTGTGAAAGCTATCATACTCACAATTAAAAAGAATAGTCTTGCCTTTCTGGGATCTGTATTCTGAAACTGATTTGCTCGCCTTTGATATAGACTAATCGTTATTTAGATTTGATTTGATTTTGATTCAAGCTTCTATCTTGCTTTAGGGTTGAAAGTGTATGGTGGCTACTCTAGGTTCTCCATTGACGGCATGGCGGCTCTTGTTATGAATTAATGTGATTAGGGTTAGGGGTTTAGGAGTGTTTTATAGACGTTTAATTTAATAAGAGCCGTCGGATTAACCTAGGGATAACCAGAACCATCAGGACCACTCAGATGCCACATCAGCCTTTAAGGCGAATCGGGCCACGGGTTGACAGCCAAACACCCTGGATCGACCCCTAGTCGACCCAGCGAGGCTCGGGTCGACTCCAAAAATGGTGCGGTTCGCTATTCCCCCTCCCAATTCGCTGTTTTGAACTTTTTTTGAATATTATATATATATATATATATATATATATATATATATATATATTTCTCATATGCATACAAACTTCAAGGCTTAATAACTTCTTCATAAGTTATCCGTTTTATGCAAACCAAATGTCTGTCTGGACCCAAAATTTTGAGATGAACATAATAGCGCAACCCATTTCACTTAGTTCTTCTAAAAATTAAGTATACTTCCATTTGTGAATTTTAATGTTATAAAATTACGTGGTTGTTACAAGCAATAAGGTGCCTCTGATTTCGTTCAGACCCAGAACGAACTACTAAATGTATGTGTGTCTGACATTGGATTTTATTCTGTGTTGATTGATCTCTATTAAATATATATCTATTTGGTGGCGGAGAATTTATTCTCTTGCTTAACACACTTCTCTGAGACGTACGAGCTCAGAGGTTATATATCGATAGACATCAGTTGCATAGCGTGAATTGTCAGTGTGGCATGTTGAGATGCAAAGGATCAAAGCTTATGTTGAAAAGCAAAGTCTTGTGGTTGATGATCAAAGAACAATTTTAAATAGCATAGCTTTGTGTATAGCGTTAATTGCGAGCCTCACACCCTGATGTGAACCAGAAACGGGAGAGGACTGCAGGGGGACATGCATTTCTTTCTAGCTAGGATTGGTGTCATGGTATGGAGCCCAGACATTTTTACTTATGTGGATGATGGAAAGCAAGGTGCCTCAGATATATCAGTCAATACGGGGCCGATAGATGATATGGTCGATATGTTGACCAGATTTATGCCCCATAGGGCGGGGAAACGCATTGTTCAGGAATTACCAATCCTCAAATGTAAGCGAGGACCGACCCTGAAGATCCAAGCACTTGATTGAGTACGAGTCCTGAGGCTCGAGCTAGAGAGTCTTGAATTCGGTAAGGACAATCCCTTGCCTTGGTTCACAGACGGATATCCAATTTCCAATACATAACATTTCGGTTTTGATTGTAGAGCCTTGTATGGCGACATGATATATGGTACCCATGCCATCTATGATTGGTACATTTATATTTAAAGTTGTTTTATACACTATGCACTAATAATAGTATCAAACGATTTGTTTTAAATGTACCAAGCATGTTTGGCTATTATATGGAAAACTATCCTCCGGCTTGCATTGCATTGTGTGATGGTACCTGAGTCTTATAATAGCTTCATTTTTCCAAAAAGCATTGCGATTTTTATTATATGCACTGGTATTCTTAGGAGGAAACTCGTTCCGTGTTATACAGCGTGGTCCCTTGATTTACTTTATTTTTAAAGTAAAGTTTTAAATAACTGTTTTAGTTCTCACACCAGTCACATGACTGACCTGGAGTTTATTGTCTTAACCTAAACTTTGGGAGCTCCTATTTACCACATGGGCAGCTAGTAGTTTTGGTTTTGCAGATATTATATTCACAGGATCCTGGATTTACAGCTGGAACTATATTCGAAAAGCTCTGTATCCGTGTATTTCTTTCAGTTGTGTTATGTATTATTTTTTTGTTGCTATGTATTTAAATGTAATTTAAACCTTTGATATTTTTCTGATATATATTATTTATTCATACTCTATTATATTCTTGTACTCTGATGTAATTGTTCTAATAAGCAATGAAATGTTCTTCTGTTTGTGTCCTGATTTGTCGTGTTCTCAACTCAATCCGGGTTTTCCCGTAAGGGCGAGTTTTAGTCATTTCAAAATCAAAGCCCTAATTCCGACCACTTAGCCTTGACTAACACCACGTATTCCAAATTTCACGTGGGCATGAACCCTCTCCAACACTAGCTCGAATATGTAGGTTTCATGATTTTATGTTAAGTGGATTAGGTGATTTAATTTTTCAAAGAAAAAGTGGTATGCGACTATTACTATGAATGCAACAGTAACTTGCGTGACTAGAAAGAAAATGTAATGTGGTCGGATCTGTTTACCTAGCACATCTTCAAGATATTTTAATTGTTTTATTCTTTTTAATTTGAATTCTCATTTCTATATCAAAGGGAATCAACCTGCCTTTCCGCTCTGTACGATGAAATGACATGTCTGGTCGTTATGAAATTTGACATTGTATATCACCTCAAGAATACAATTCCAATGGTACAATTTCAACGAAATCCGAGACTGCATTGTGAAACGACAATTTCACATGTATTTCGAGACGGTTTTGACCCTCCGATCGCACGATCTCAGAATATAGTGATCCATATACTTTTTCTCCATGTAACAAACTGTCCGAACTCAACAGAAATAGTCTCAAGTTCTGAATCGATCATTTATGAAAAATCACATTTGTAACCGTCACTCAATTAATTAACGATCAATATTTAAATAAAATAATTAAGTATCTAAACGTGTCACTACAATTTGTAGCACAAAGTTGGTTTGTATTAAATTCGAGCAATTTAAAATTCTATAATTTATTTAGTCAAAACAAAAAAAAAATTAATGAAATTTTACAATTTATTTCATGTCATGCGCAATTATTAAACCCATGTTACACGATTAGAAAATAATATTTAACTAATTATAAATCAATTAAATTAAAAATCATAATTTAAAATTCTTTGCTCAAATAACCCATTCAAAGCTGCAAACACCACCATGTTCACCTCCTAATCTTCTTAAGTACCCTGCACAGATGCCATGCTCCTATTCTCCACAAATGCATCCTTACTTTTGTTTTTACCTACTGGCTGTATCGAATGTCAAGAACTCAGGATGGGTACTATCAATTTTGGGTGCTACTCATCCACAATACTTTTACCCTAGTTTTCTTTCTTAATATTTTATTTAGGAATGACAATGGAGTAGGCTGATGTGGGTTACACGTCTTTAGTTTTCTGGACATTGCCTAATAGAGCAGGTGCTTGTTTGGAATTTAGCTCCAAATCAGGAGTTCTCATGGGCCAGGTAGACCTGAACTGTTCAAGAGTAGATGTGGCTCTATGTATTAATTCAAAATTGTGAACAAATATACATACATAATCATTTATATTTCCTATTATTAAATGATACATTAAATAAAGAGAGGGTTTGGCTAAAATTCCTGTTAAGTTCCGAAATGCACAAAAGCTCCTTGTCTTAAATCTTTGTAACTTAGATTTCTATTTTTTAAAAGAGTAAATTAGGCAAAAGGACAAAGTTATTTAAAAATTAATTCTATGGGCCGCAACTTCTATTAATTTGGCTGGAGGACCCATGAACTTCTGTTAATCCAACCCATGTCTTACCAGCTCGTTACTTCATTCAGTCGTCTTTCAAGTAGGTTAGGGTTTTCCATCAAATTATAAATCGAGAAAACATGAGACAGATCGAAATCATAAGCAAGTGTATTCCTATAATGCAAACTCGTCACTTAAGGTCATCATCGTCGTCAGATCAATCGCCAATGCAAACTCGTCGCTTAAGGTCATCATTGTCGTCAGATCAATCGCCAAATTCGCCACCAAGAACAGAAAATAGAGTTGTTTCTTCGAGATTATCACTATCAGCTATAAAGGCGAATAAGACGATGGAGAAGGATAAACGAAATCAGGTATAACAGACAAAATTAAACACAAATGGTTAAATTGACTGTATATGTAGTTTTAAATTTTGTGATGTTTATTTGGGCAAAATTAACAAAAATATATTATAAAATGATTCATTAATTATGCACTGATTTGTAGTGCAAAATATGCTAGGTTAATTAAGTGCATAATATTCCAGATAAGTTTAAAACACAAAATGCCAGGTTAACCTAGCACTTCATCGAGTGGCTGGGCCCTTGAAAATTTTACGAAAATGCTAGGTTTACCTGCCATTACATGGCATGACCGAGCCCTTAACCAACATATGAAAATGCCAGCTTAACCCAGAACTAAGCGAGTGGCTGAGCCCTTGAAAATTTTATGAAAATGCTAGGTTAACCTGCCATTACGTGGCATGACCGAGCCTTAACCGATATATGAAAATGTCAGGTTAACCTAACACTAAAGCGAGTGGCCGAGCCCTTGAAAATTTTACGAAAATGCTAGGTTAACCTGCCATTACATGGCATGACTGAGCCCTTAACCGACATATGAAAAACGTCAGGTTAACCTAGCACTACAACGAATGGCCGAGCGCTTGAAAATTTTACGAAAATGCTAGGTTAACCTGCCATTATATAGCATGACCGAGCCCTTAACCGACATATGAAAATGTCAGGTTAACCGAGCACTACAGCGAGTGGCCGAGCCCTTGAAAATTGTACGAAAATGCTAGGTTAACCTGTCATTACATGGCATGACTGAGCCGTTAACCGACATATGAAAATGCCAGGTAACCTAGCACTACAGCGAGTGGTCGAGCCCTTGAAAATTTTACGAAAATGCTAGGTTAACCTATCATTATAGGGCATGATTGAGCCCTTAACCGACATATGAAAATGTTAGGTTAACCTAGCAGTATAGCGAGTGGCCGAGCCCTTGAAAATTTTACGAAAATGCTACGTTAACCTGCCATTACATGGCATGACCAAGCCCTTAACCGACATATGAAAATGCCAGGTTAACCTAGCACTGCAGCGAGTGGCTAAGCCCATGAAAATTGTACGAAAATGCTAGGATAACCTGCCATTACATGGCATGACCGAGAGAGAGAAACGCAGAAAATTGATGAAGAGATTTTTATTACTGAACTGGATAATGATTTGTACATAGGTTACATGCTTATATAGAGTTGCAATGTAACGTTGGCAAGTAAAACAGTTTTGGGCTGTAGACGTGTTATTACAAAATGAATTAATATTTGGACCAAGCCCACATGATAAACTGAAGAATAACTGATGGGGTATGTGGTAATTCTCATTACACTTCATACCCCCCCTCCTCCCTGAAAACCCTATAATCCAAATTAGGGTTTGGAGACAAAAATGGCTGCCGCCACGATCCATTGATTTTGCTTTTCGCCTCAAAGTATCTTCAAATTTATTGGTAAATTCTTTGCTATTGTCCTCGTTCTTCACATCATGGCTTTTGTCTTGAGTTGATGGCTTTATGATGTCGGATTTGCACTCGATTGAGTTGAATTTGCTTCCATTGCTGCTTGATGTTTGATATACTTCAGATCTACGAGTTTCTTCAGTGTTTGAGACAGGTTTGTGAATATTGTTCGCTGATTTTGTGGGTTTTCTAGCTAGGGTTTTATTTTCAGCGTTTGAACTTTTATTTTTTGTCAGGTCTTGATCTTTGTTGAGTCTTGGAGTAGTTATTTCGCCTATTCTTAGCTTATCTCTTAGAACTTCAAACCTGGCCCTTGACAGTGGTTTTGTATGAATGTCAGCTATCTGGTAAGTGGAAGGTACGTGGTTTACCTCCAGTTTTTTCTTTTGTACTTGTTCCCTCACGTAGTATATGTCAAGTTCTAGATGTTTTGTTCTCGAGTGTAGTACAGGATTGGTTGTTAGTGTTATTGCACTCGTGTTATCACACCACACAGTTGCTTTAGAGTGATTATTGGTTCTTAGTTCGCTTAGCAAGGATTGAATCCACATTATTTCAGCTGTTGTACTAGCAATACTGCGATACTCAGCTTCAGTACTAGATCTGGAGATAGTATTTTGTTTCCTTGCACACCAGGATATAGGATTCTTACCCAAAAATATACAGTAACCACTTGTTGATTTCCTAACATCATAGTCATTTGCCCAGTCTACATCTGAGTAGGCACTGATATGTAGCTTGTTACTGGGTTTTAAGATCAATCCTTGATTAATTTTACCTTTCAAATATCTGAGAATCCTTTTGACTGCTTTCCAGTGATCGCTTAAGGGTCTCTGCATGAATTGACTAGCTTTATTGACACTGTATGATATGTCTGGCCTAGTTACAATGAATTGTAGAGCACCAATGATGCTTCTGTACAGTTTTTCATTGCAAGTAGGCTCCCCTTTCTCTTTACTTAGGTGTAGATTAGTTATCATGGGAGTAGGCAATGAATTAGCTTTATCCATATTTGCTCTTGACAGAATTTATGTGATGTATTTTCTTTGGCTTAGATGAAGCTCATTATCTTTTGTTCTGCACACTTCAATTCCCAAGAAGTATGATAATCCCCTAGGTCTTTGATTGAGAACTCACTGTTTAATTTGTTTGTAATGCTTTCAATTTCAGACTTGTTATTGCCTGTGATTATGAAATCATCCATGTAGATTAAGATATAAGTGATAGTATTTGTTGTGATCTTTGTGAACAGTGAGTTATCTGATCTTGTAGGTGTGTAGCCAAGTTTTGATAATGTTGCTTTTAACTTGTTGAACCAGACCCTAGGTGCTTGCTTTAGCCCATAGATAGCTTTTTTTAATTTGCACACCATTTTCTTTTCTGTTTTTTCTTCAAGTCCTGGTGGCAATTCCATGTACACTTCTTCCTGTAATTCACCATTCAAACAAGCATTATTTACATCAAGTTGCTTAATGGTCCAGTTTCTATGAAAAGTTATGGTTAATACTACTCTAATAGAAGTAGGTTTCACAACAGGTGAGAATGTCTCTTTGAAATCAATTCCACACTGTTGTGAATACCCTTTAGCTACTAACCTAGCTTCGTATTTGGAAACTGTACCATCAGCTTGCCTTTTTATTCTATATGTCCATATGCACCCAACAATATTTTTGTTTTTGGGCATTGGAACTAAACACCAAGTTTGTTTTTTATTCAAGGCATTTAATTCTTCTTTCATGGATGACCTCCACTTATCACTCATCATTGCCTGATGATAAGTGGATTGTTCAGTATCATTGAACTCAATAGAAAAAGGTTTTGGTTTGAATATACCACTTTTTGCCCTTGTTACCATTGTTGCTGATTCTGCACTTGATTATCTCCGTTGTTTACCTCTGCTTGAATGTTTTCTGAGCTATCAGTAGTGCTATTGCTCATATTTCTATCTTATAAGCCAGTATCATCAACACTTGCAGTAGCTTCAGATTGTTCACCTGATTCAGTGCTAAATTGTGTGTGTTGTGATGTATTTGCATTTTGTGTGACTTGTGTTGTGTTGTCACTTGAATTTGGCATGTACACAATATCATTGACTTGTTCAAGAACAATACGGGTAGAATATCTAGGATTGCAAATCTTTCTTATAGGTTTGCATTCAAGAATTTTAAATGGGAAAACTTTTTCATCAAATGTTACATGTCTAGAAATGTAGATTTTTCCCATTTCTATCCAAACATTTAAACCCCTTGTGATTTGTAGTGTACCCCAGAAAAGTACAAGGTGTAGATCTAAAATTAAGTTTGTGCCTATTGAATGGTCTAATGTAAGGAAAACACAGACAGCCAAATATTTTAAAATCGCTATAATTTGGCTTTGTTTGAGTTAACACCTCATTAGGACATTTCATCTCAAGTACCTTTGTTGGCAGTCTGTTTATTAAGTAAACTGCAGTTGCAAAGGCATCTGGCCAAAATTTTAGTGGCAGAGATGCCTGTGCAAATAACGTCAATCCAGTCTCAACTATGTGCCTGTGTTTTCTTTCTATTAGGCCATTCTGCTCTGATGTGTATGGACATGTTAGTCTGTGAGTAATACCCTTTTTGCGGAAATAATCTTTTAAGGGTAGAAATTCTTTACCACCATCAGTTTGAATAACTTTCACATTATGACTTAGCTGGTTTTCTGCATTAGTTATGAACTTTATGACTGCATTGCATGTGTCAGACTTTGATTTCAAAAAATATATCCATACATATCTTGAATGTGCATCAATAAATGAAATATAATGCTTGTACCCATAATCAGTATCAATTGGTGCTAGACCCCATAGGTCAACAACAATCAATTCTAAAGGGTTCAAGTATTTTGTTTCAGAATTTGAGAATGGCAATTTGTGTCCTTTCCCCATTTGACAATAAGTACATATAAAGTTGTTTGGAATATCAACAGTAACGCATCATTATTTAGAATTTTTTGAACAATTTCAGGGCTTGGATGACCAAGCTTGTTGTGCCACATTTCAAATGTCAAACAATCATTATTTTCATCAGATTCAGAAATATTACAAAATTATTCTCTAAGTCATTTTTTCTTGAATTTCCAGAGCCAAATTGGTACAACCCATTTTGTTCTCTACCCTGCAATAAGATATTTCTAGTGAGCATGTCCCTAACTACACAGTGTTTATGGTAAAATTCAAAAGACACTTGATTGTCTTTTGCACACTGTGACACACTGATTAAGTTCTTTCTTATATGTAGTGCACATAGTAAATTGTTTAGGTAAAGCTGTTTTGCACCCTTAATACTAGCATGTCCAGTGTGTGAGATGATTATAGAATTACCATTACCCATAATTAGAGACTTTTTACCTTTGTATTCACGGTTGCCAAGATTCAGATTGTTTAAATTGTTTGTGACATGATGAGTTGCTCCTAACTGGATACCATGCATTATCTTGAATATCATCAATGGTAGCTGTATTTGATGCAGAATCTTGACCGTTTTGCTTTCTGTTTGACTGTTGACCAAGTTTGCATTTGGATTGTTATTCCTGCTGTTGTTGTTGCCCTGTTGACTCACATTAAAGTTATTGTTGAATCTGAAATAACATCTGTTGGCTGTATGACCAATTTTCTCGCATATTTGGCACTTTGGCCTATTTTTCGAATTCCATCTGCCAGCTCTTCCACGTCCTCTGCCTGATTGTCCTCCTCTCTGGTAAGAATTTTGATTTCTTGAATTGCTTTGCTAATTTTTTTCTTTACCAGTGGTGGTATAATTGATTGAAGCATCTGTTACTGATCTTTCTTTCGTAAGAGTCTTCCCTCATGTGCCAATAGCATAGAGTACACGCTCTGTAGTGAAGGTGTTGGTTCAATTGACGTAATGAATGTTATTACAGCTTCATACTTGTCTTCTAATCCTCCAACTATATATAACACATGTTCTTTTTCCTCAATTTTGTTCATGTACATGCTAGTTGATCACATGGGTTTTTCACCTTCATTAGATAGTCATTCATACTTGAATTATCCTTCTTTATAGTCTATAGTTGCTTCTTGTAATGTAAAACTCTGGCAGAAAATTGGCTTGTAAATGATCTTTCTAAAGCAGTCCATACATCATGAGTTGTTTTAACTCCAATTAACTACAACATAAGAGATGAACCCACTGTTGACATTAGCCAGACACTTACAAGATTTTCTTGTCTTTGAGATGAATTATATTCTTCATTAGCAATAAGATCGTTATTATTGATTCTGATATATTTGGCTGGAACAATCTTTGTACCAGAAAGGTAATATTCAAGTCCATAACCTTTTGCTGCTATTTCTACTTGCAGTTTCCACAGAAGGCAGTTTGATTCATCCAATTGAGTCGAGATTATTTGATTTTGGGGTTTTATGAAGGACCTGATAAGGTCTTCAGTGTTTCCAGCACTTGTCTGATTTGATCTTGCAGATGATCTTGGTGAGGTTGGTGGATCACCTTCAACCATGGTTGACTGATATCAAAAAATTGATGATGGCTTGCGAGAAGTAAGGTAAGTATCTCAAGAACTCTCATTCTTGAATTGAATTTGAATGATTTCTTTGGTTGATTTTGAAAGCAACCAGAAATGTCCAAATGATGATTTCAATGACTTTCTTTGATATGAGTTTCTGAATGACTTTCTTGGATAGCTTTTGATTTCGACTGAATGATTTCTTCAGACTTTTGATCGGATTGGAGTTTTTGAAATACTTTTACCACCAAGCTTGTGAGATTGAAATTGTTGCAGCCACGTAAAACTGGCGAGGCACTGTTTTTAGATCACAGTCTCAACTCTCAAGTGATGAGATTGAATAAATCTCAAATGAGAGGTATCCACGTGATGAAATTACTCTGATGGGTAATCTATCTTTAGATAGATTTGTAGAGGAACAACAAATTGGACTGAAGTCTTGATGCAGTTAGCAATTTGGCTCTGATACCAAGAAAGAAACACAGAAAATTGAGGAAGAGATTTTTATTACTAAACTGAATAATGATTTGTACATAGGTTACATGCTTATATAGAGTTGCAATGTAACGTTGGCAAGTAAAACAGTATGGGTTATAGACGTGTTATTACAAAATGAATTAATATTTGGACCAAGCCCACATGATAAACTGAAGAATAACTGACGGGGTATGTGGTAATTCTCATTACACTTCACACCGAACCCGTAACCGACATATGAAAATGACAGGTTGACCTAGCACTACAACGAGTGGCCGAGCCCTTGAAAATTTTACAAAAATGCTAGGTTAACCTATCATTATAGGGCATTAACCAGCCTTAACCAGTATATGAAAATGCCAGTTTAACCTAGCATTATAATGTATGAAAATGCTAGATTAATCTAACATTATATTGCATAAAACGATTTCTTTAATATTGTATTATAATACAGTTCTACATTTTAATACAATTTTATATTGTTTTGTTATCTCTATCTTGCAGGAAATATCGGATTCTACTCTAGAGAATAAAAAAGGCAAAAAGCGAAAAAAAAGCCGCGAGCCAAAAAAAGAAAAAGAAGACTGTCCAATACCGATGTAGTCTAGTATAATTGGTTAAAATTCTTGAATTTTTTTTTAAAAAAATGGTTTTTCAGTTGATCAATTAATTTTTTTAAAACAGACTCTTTTTTATGAATTTATAAATGCTTTTTTTTAAGTAACATTGGAGCAAAGAAATTAGAAAATCTTCTAAAATTTAGATGATTTAATCAGTTGTTATTCAATTGAGGAGGAATGTTTTTCTATTGGAGGGGAAAAATTAAAATTATCAACGAAAGATGTTTCATTAATTTTTGGTTTGCCTTTGAATGGAAAAAATATTTTTCCATTACTTAAAGTGTCTTTATCATGCACCCCTGAAAATATCAAAAGTTTGTTTCAAGAAATTTTATTAACATAGATCATATACCAAAGATCTTGTTATTAAAAGAATAGAAATTGAAAAAGAAATTCCAGAAGAGGAAAATGATTTGCCATGATTTATTCTTATTCTTCTCTTTATAACATTTTTTTTCCTGACAATCAAAGAATGTTTAACTGGGGTTATCATCAATACACCGTTGATCCAAAAAAAATGAATCAAATTTCTTGGCCAATAAGTATTTATTATCATTTAATCAAATCATTAAAAAAATTCAAGGATAAACCAAGAAATATGTCTGGATGTTCCATTCTTCCGCTGGTAAGAAAAAATCAATGATAATTTATTCTTCGTAATATTAAATTTTAATATAGTATGATAAGACGTATAATAATTTATTCTAAATAATATTTTGTTCTTTTTTTTTAGTATTTTCTATGTGAACATGTTGACATACTTAAGCCAAGAAAAGAGTGGATAAGCGGGTCTCCAAGTTTTGCAAAATGGGCACTAAACTTAATGAGAAACATTGTGTCAAAGGAAATCTTAGCCAATAAGGATGATAAAAAGATATGATAATATTTTATGTTGTTAAAATTTTAACAATGCAATTGCTTTTGTAATTTTCTGTTTAATACTGGAAACATAGTAGTTAACTTGTAGCATTGGATAGTTATTTTTTAAAATACTAACCTCCACTAGCATTTTGAACTTTTTTTTAATAAACCAGCATGTTGTTCCCAAATGACTTTTTTCTGCTACCATTATATAACTTTTTAAATAAATAGCACACTGTACGCGAAATGGTAATACTCCTAGCATTATGATTTTTTTTTTGTGATTAAAAAATGTTGTTAAAAAAATGATTAGCTTCTAAAAGCATTTTGATTTTTAATTGAGTAGTCAACATGCTATTATAAAAATGCCAACCTCTCCTATCATTTTGATTTTTTTTGTTTAAGCAATTTGTTGTTAAAAAAATGCTAAACTATCCTACCATTATAATATTTTTTTAAATAAGCAACACACTGTATGCGAAATGCTAATACTCCTAGCATTAAGATTTTTTTTTTTTTTTTGTGATTACAAAATGTTGATCAAAAGACGCTTAGTTTCTAAAAGCATTATGATTTATAATTGAGTAGTCAACATGCTATTACAAAAATGCTAACCTCTCCTATCATTTTGATTTTTTAATTTAAGCAATTTGTTGTTAATAAAATGCTAAACTATCCTACCATTATAATAATTTTATAAATAAACAGCACATTGTACGTGAAATGCTAATTCTCCTAGCATTATGAATTCTTTTTTTTTATGATTAAAAAATGTTGTTAAAAAAATGCTTAACTTCTAAAAGAATTTTGATTTTTAATTGAGTAGTCAACATGCTATTACAAAAATGCTAACCTCTCCTATCATATTTTGATTTTTTTTTTAAGCAATTTGTTGTTAAAAAAATGCTAAACTATCCTGTCGTTATAATAACTTTTTAAATAAACAAAACACTGTATATGAAATGCTAATACTCCTAGCATTATGAATTTTTTTATTTTATGATTATAGAAGTTTGTTCAAAAAATGCTTAGCTTCTAAAAGCATTTTGATTTTTAATTGAGTAGTCAACATGCTATTACAAAAATGCTAACCTCTCCTATCATTTTTTTGATTTTTTTATTTAAGCAATTTGCTTTAAAAAAAGGCTAAATTATCCTACCATTATAAAAACTTTTTAAATAAACAGCACAATGTATGTGAAATGCTAATACTCCTAGCATTATGATTTTTTTTTTTGTGATTACAAAATGTTGTTCAAAAAATGCTTAGCTTCTAAAAGCATTTTGATTTTTAATTGAGTAGTCAACTTTCTATTACAAAAATGCTAACCTCTCCTATCATTTTGATTTTTTTTATTTAAGCAATTTGTTGTTAATAAAGTGCTACACTATCCCACCATTATAATAACTTTTTAAATAAACAACACACTGTACGTGAAATGCTAATACTCCTAGCATTATGTGTTTTTTTTTTTTTTGTGATTACAAAATGCTGTTCAAAAAATGCTTAGCTTCTAAAAGCATTTTGATTTTTAATTCAGTAGTCAATATGCTATTACAAAAATGCTAACCTCTCCTATCATTTTGATTTTTTTATTTAAGCAATTTGCTGTTAATAAAATGCTAAACTATCCTACCATTATAATAACTTTTTAAATAAACAGCACACTGTACGTGAAATGCTAATTCTCCAAGCATTATGAATTTTTTTCTTTTTTCTTTTCTTGTGATTAAAAAAAGTTTTTAAAAAATGCTTAGCTTCTACCATCATTTTGATTTTTAATTGACTAGTCAACATGCTATTACAAAAATGCTAACCTCTTCTATCATTTTGATTTTTTTTATTTAAGTAATTTGCTGTTGATAAAATGCTAAACTATCCAACCATTATAATAACTTTTAAAATAAATAGCACACTGTATGTGAAATGCTAATTCTCCTAGCATTATGATTTTTTTTTTTTGTGTGATTAATATATTGACTGAAAATACTAAATTTTGCTAGCATTTCAATAATGCAATTGGCTTTGTAACGATCCCTTTATCACTCAAAACTTAGTAAGTCATAATTCAGTAAATAATTTTACATTTATTTATGTGTATTTACTAATATGTTAGAACATCCTAGCATTTCAAAATATTAGAAATGATATATGAATTTATGATTGAAAAACTTCTTACGTTCGCCGATTACAGATTTCACTTGGAATAAAGAAAATAACATCCAAAGAGAAGATGTTGTTGGATGAATCGGAAAACAAAGCACTTTTGCAAATAAAAGAGATTACAAGTGAAGTTGAAGATGAAGGTTTAGGAATCGATGAAAAGACAGATAAATTGAAATGCAAAAGTTTCAAATTAGACAATTAGAAAATGAATTGAAGGATGTGAAAATAAAGTTGGAGGAAAAAACGAGCTAAGGAAAAAAAGAGAAGAAGAATTAGTTCAGAAAGAAAAAGAATTTCGCATGCTAAAATCAGTGCTCCAAGAATCTCATAAGGAACAACAAAATATGATTATTCAGAAGTTTATAGAGCAACTTACCCCTCCTTCTTTCGACTTTTTAAGCACACCAGATAATGAGACTCAGGAAGAGTACCAAAAAGTGGAAAACCAAGAAGAGAAGGGTGTGAGAAGAAGAAGCCAGCGGCTTAAAAAAGTAACATCAAGTTCAATGACTGAAAGAGAAAAAGAGAAACCCAAAAGTTGATTCTCAATTTCAGTATAAAGTAGTGTACCACAAAAAAAACAAAAAACGATGAAAAAAATAGTGGAATGGTGGAGGAACAAAATGATGAAATAGAAAATGAGAATGAAGAAGAAAGTGAAGAGAATAAAAGAGAAGATAAAACACACAATGAAGAGAATGAAGATGAAGGCGAAGAAGAGAAGAACAAAAAAGAAGATGAAACCGACAGTGAAGTAGATATTGAAAAAATAAGCAATAAAGATGAGGATGAAGATGGAAGTGACGAAAGCAATATAAAAGTCGAAGAAACTGAAAAAGAGAAAGAACTGGTCGAAGAAGAGAAAGAAGAAGCCAATACAGATGATGAAGTTCAAGATGAACAACCTCTGGATGTTGACAAATATTCTCCAAGAAGAAAAGTATATCGCCAAAAAAATATTGTAAAAAGTCTGATATTACAACTCCTAGATTCACACAAACAGAACATAATCAGGGCATTCATTGCATGCAGAGACAAAACAAAGTAAGTTTTTTATACTCGTTAAAATCTAAATTTATTTAAATGAATCTGTGTTATTTTAATATTTTTAAATTAAAATATTAATAGCACGATAGCACGACGAAATGATGATACTGAAAGGGGAGGGATAACGATTGTACAATCCATGCTAGAAGCACTGCTATTTGAAGAATTTACAGATGGTCAGGTAAATGTGAATTATAATAGGTATTTTTTTTGTAATTGTTAAGCAATATTTTTTTCCTAAGATGCTAACTTGTAGCATTGCGGTTGTTATTTTTTAAAATGCTAGCCTTCACTAGCATTTTGGGAAAAAATTATAAACCAGCATGTTGTTCCCAAAAGACTTTTTTCTGCTACCATTATGATAACTTTTTAAATAAACAACACACTATTCGTGAAATGCTAATTCTCCTAGCATTATGATTTTTTTTAATAACATGGTGATTGAAAAATACTAAATTCTGCTAGCATTATAACAATATTTTTGATAATACAAAATGTTGTTCAAAAAATGCTAGCTTCCAACTTTTTAATTTTTAATTAGGTAGTCAACATGCTATTACAAAAATGTTAAACTCTCCTATCATTTTGATTTTTTATATTTAAGCAATTTGTTGTTAATAAAATGCTAAAGTATCATAGCATTATGATGTTTTTTAATCAAACAACATACTGGTAATAAAATGCTATCTCCCCCTAGCATTATTTATATACAATGCAACATACTGGTAACAAGTTTATATACAAGCAAATTCCATGTTAAAATAATATATTAAGCTAACATTATTCTTATAATGTAGGTTATTAACTAGTTTACTTCAAATGCAAATACATACAAACACAACTACATATTCAGTACAATCATGGCGGTAAACAAAACTTTTACTTTAAAATTGTAAATATTGAAAACAAATTAATATTTTGCATGTTTATTTGTAGCATGTCATACAAACAAGTGTTGAAATGTTGTTCAAACATTGGTTAACCCAATGGTCCAAAAAATTGTCATAGACGAATATGCAGAAACCATATTCTCTCCCTTGCATTACATCAACCATTGGACTTTACTAACTTTGGACAATGTTAAAATGCAATGGAACCACTATGATTCATTGAGGCCTAGAAGATCAACCTCTGCATCAAATAAACACTATAAGGAAGTTCTGACGATGGTAAGATTGTTATTATCATATATAAATATACATTTGGATGTATATTGGAAAAAAACTATGTATTTTTTTTCTGATACAGAGAAAAAAGATAGAAATAATCATCTATCAAAAATTGACTGAAAACAACAATATAAACAAAAATACTAAAATAAAGCAAATGAAACAGCCACCATGCCCACAACAAGATTTTGACTCGTAAGTAAGCATTAGCAGTTTTTTTTAATATATACTAAATGCTCAAACCATTATATGTTTGTACCAATACTACCTTTTACCATAATACATTGAAAACGCCTTCATATTGTCCTTTACATGCGCAACTTCAACTGTTAATATAAATGCTAAACTGTAATATCATATTTGTTTTATTCTTAAGGTAGGAACCTTATTATTATTTAAATATCCGTAAAACACCTTGAATTTTTCATATCTTTGTACCACTACTGCCTGCTTTTTACTATAATACAGTGAAAACACCTTCATATTGTCCTTTACATGCGCAACTTCAACTGTTAATATAAGTGTTAAACTGTAATATCATTTTTGTTTTACTCTTAAGGTAGGAACCTTATTATTATTTAAACATCCATACAACACCATGCATTTTTCGTATCATTGTACCACTACTGCCTTTTACAATGTTAGAGTGAAATCTTTATAAGGTAAATATAAATGCTAAGCTGCGATAGCATTTTTGTTTTATTCTTAAGGTAACCTTAATATTATTACAATAGGAAAAAACCAACATACATTTTCCCTCCTACTACTTATCATCGAAACAGTAATATTATGCTGATTGCTTTCTGCCATGAACACAATACATGGTTTTTGCCAACTAATCCATTGGCAAAAAGCTAAATGATCATAACATTGCATTTCTTATACAAATCCTTATTTATTTATTATTTTGCAGTTCCGACTGTGCATTATTTGTGATGAATTTCATCAAAAAATTGGATATTGACAAAAATATACCAGAGGAATATAGAAAGGAAGATATCAATCTTCTCTGTGCTGACACAGTGTTCAACATACTGAGTGACCCAACAAGAAGTTGAGATATTATGAGTTACTTTGCAAACTCCTCCCCAGAAGAAATTGAAAACGCTGTGAAGAAGAAAGAATGTGAACGAAGGAAACACTAAATTGTTGATGTAGCGCCTGTTTTAATTCAATTTGAATTTGCTGTTTAGACATTTAGTTGTTAATTGTAATTGAAGTTTAGTAATTTGAATTGACGTTAACGTAGTGGCTGAACCTGGATTAAAAAATTGTGGTACGAACAGAATTGTACCTGTACAAATTTCATACCTACATGCGGTTAACTGCTCTGTTTTAATTTCATACATAGTAGTTGAAGCTGAATTGATTGTGACTTGCTGTTTTAATGAAAATTCAGGTTGTAGTCTGTTGTTCTGATTGGGTTATGTCTGGTGTTTTTGTGCAATAAGAATTCTGGGAGAATTGTTGTTTTATGGCAACTGTATATTGGCTTTTTGAGATCTTTGTGATGGTTTGGTGGTTACTGTTATGTGTATGGGTTGGGTAATGCGTATGCCTTTGAGGTTGTGATCGTTTGGGAGAATTGTTATGTGGTTGGGTTATATCTGATGTTATGCGATGAAACGTATAAATTGAAGTGCTATAAACAAATAGAATTATTATAAAGGATTGTTTAGGCATATCAATCTAGAATAAAAATGAATTATTTAATCAAAATAACCATAAATGAATCTACTTTATCCTAAATTAAAAACGCTATAACAAATAAGATGTTTATAACTAATTGTTTATGCATATCAATCTAAAATAACCATAAATGAATCTATAACCAAAATATTTCATTCAATCGGCCAAACCCAGAAACGCAAACAACATTCAGACTCCAAGTTCAATCAGGTATGTACATATATAAAAGAAAAGAATATTCAAAACCTAATCAGATACTCATGCAAATAAATATACACAAAACAATATAAACGATTGTAAAGGACAACCAAATACAAACCTAAGCGAGTACATACGAGATTCAAAGGACATCAGGACTCAACCCTAAGCGAGCACCTTTGAAAATCAATTTATACTGAGAACATATTGGTTAACCGAACAATAAAATTGATTGTAAAGGAAGACCAGATTCAAACCTAAGCAAGTACATACAAAACTCAAAGGACGGCCGGACTCAACCCTAAGCAGAAACCTCTGAAAACCAATTTATACCGAAAACATGTTGGTTAATCGAACAATATAAACGATTGTAAAGGACATTCGGATTTAAACCTAAGCAGGTACTTACGAGACTCAAAGGACGGTCAGACTCAAGCTTGGTCATGTACTTTTGAAAACCAAACTATACCGAAAACAAATTGGTTAACCGAACAATTTAAATGACTGTAAAGGACATCCAGACTCAAACCTAAGCGAGTATTTACGAGATTCAAAGGACGGCTGAACTCAAGCTTGGTTGGGTACCTTTGATAACAAATCTATATCGAAAATATATTGGTTGATCGAACAATCTAAATGATTTTAAAGTACGATCAAATTCAAACTTAAGCGAGTACTTATGAGATTCAAAAGATTGCTGGACTCAAGCCTAAGCCGGTACGTTTGACATATCCAGACGCAAGGCCTAATCGGGTCGTTCAACAACGATTCTACACCCAGTAAGAATTATTTAACCGAGCGGTACCAATGACACGTAAAATACATCCGGACATAAAGCCTAATCGGGTACCTATGACACATAAAAGACTTCTGGATGCAAGGCTTAATCGGGTACTCCAGTAATGATTCTACACCCAATAGGGATTGCTTAACCGAACGGGTATATATAACATATAAAAGACATTCGGACACAAGACATAATCGGGTACCTATGACACGGGGCCGTTCAGCAACAATTCTGCATCCAGTAAGGATTGTTTAACTGAGCGGGTACCAATGACTCGTAAAACACATCCAAACACAAGGCCTAATCGTGTACCTATGACACGTAAAAAACTTCTGAATGCAAGGCTTAATCGGGTACTCCAGCAACTATTCTGCACCCATAAGGATTGTTTAACCAAGAAGGTACCCATGACACGTAAAAGATACTCAGACACAAGGCCTATTCGGTTACCTATGACACGTAAAATTCTTCCAAATGCAAGGCCTAATCGGGGCGTTCAACAACGATTCTGCACCCAATAAGGATTGTTTAACCGAGCGGCTGCAATGACATGTAAAACACATCTGGACACAAGGCCTAATCAGGTACCTATGATACGTAAAAGACTTCTGGATGCAAGGCTTAATCGGGTACTCCAGCAATGATTCTGCACCCTGTAGGGATTGTTTAACCGAGCGGGTACCCATGACACGTAAAAGATACTCAAACACAAGGCCTAATCGATTACCTATGACACGTAAAAAGCTTCCAGACGCAAGGCCTAATCGGGTCGTTCAACAACAGTTCTGCATCCAATAAGGATTGTTTAACCGAGCGGGTACCAATGACACGTAAAACACATCCGAAAACAAGGCCTAATCAGGTACCTATGACACGTAAAAGACTTCTGAATGCAAGGCTTAATCGGTTACTCCAGCAACGATTTTGCATCCAGTAGGAATTGCTTAACCGAGCAGCTATTATGATACGTAAAACGCATTCGGACACAAGGCCTAATCGGGTACCTTTGACACGTAAAAAGCTTTCGAAAGCAAGACCTAATCGGGTCGTTCAGCAACAATTATGCACCAAGTAAGGATTGTTTAACCGAGCGGGTACCAATGACACGTAAAACACGTCCAGACACAAGGCCTAATCAGGTACGTATGACACATAAAAGACTCTGGATGCAAGGCTTAATCGGGTACTTCAGCAATGGTTCTGTACCCAGTAGGGATTGTTTAACCTATCGGGTACCCATGACACGTAAAAGACATTCAGATATAAGGCCTAATCGGGTACCTATGACGCGTAAAAAGCTTTCGGACGCAAGGCCTAATCGGGTCATTTAGTAACGATTCTTCACCCAATATGGATTGTTTAACCGAGCAGGTACCAATAACACATAAAACAAATTCGAACACAAGGCCTAATCGGGTACCTATGACACATAAAAGACTTATGGATGCAAGGCATAATCGGGTACTCCAACAACGATTCTGCACCCAGTAGGGATTGTTTAACCGAGCGGGTACTTATGGCACGTAAAAGACATTCAGACACAAGGCCAAATCGGGTACCTATGACATGTAAAATACTTCTGGACGCAAGGCCTAATTGGGTACTAATGACACATAAACGACATTCGGACGCAGGGCCTAATTGGGTACTCCAGCAACGATTCTGCAGCCAGTAGGGATTGTTTAACCGAGCGGATACCAATGACACGTAAAACACATCCGCACACAAGGCCAAATCGGGTACCTAGGACACGTAAAAGACTTCTGAACGCAAGGCCTTATTGGGTACTCTAGCAACAATTATACAACCAATGTGGATTGTTTAACCGAGTAGGTACCATTGGCACGTAAAACACATTCGGACATAAGGCCTAACTAGGTACCTATGACATGTAAAAGACTTACGAACACAAGGCTTAATCTGGCAGTCCAGCAACGATTCTCCACTCAGTAGGGACTGTTTAACCGAGCGGGAGCCTATGACATGTAAAAGACATTCGGACGCAAGCCCTAATCAGATACATATGACACATAAAAGACATCTAGACGCAAGACCTAATTGGGTACCACCCATAACATGAAAATGATAAAATACAAAATATCAATGATAATTGATCTATATTCAAGATATATTTTTTAGTCGAGCATAAAATATAAAATATATACAAATGACAAATGTAATTAGGCACTTATGCATGTATACAAAACAACAAATTTTGACAACAAAGTGCACTCTTATAAAAGATTGATCAACAAATTTTATAATGTACGTAATTGTATGCATTAGCTTCAAATACCATACTATAATTGTTTTTGAAAATAACCATATTCCAAAAATTAACTAGCAGAAAATGCTATATGAATTAGCATTCGACATTACCCAAATACCAAATAAAGTAGCATCACATAGTTTATTATTACAAAACTACTAATCAATCAGTCAATCTGTTTAACATCATACAAAACGAAACACTAAATCAATATAGCATTAGTCTGTTGAACTAATGTAGAAAATAGCTAGTAAAAACATGCCACAAACAACAAACATAGCAATGCATACTTTAAAGATAAAATACATAAAACAAAAAAAATGAAAGAAAACACATAAATGTGGCATTAGTCTTTATAAATGACATAGAAAAAAGCAGACAATAAAATATCAGCAGTCACAAACATAACAGTGCATATTTTAAACAAAATATGCAAAAAAAAAAAAAAAAAAAAAAAAAGAAAGCAAACCCATAAGTTTCACAAATACAAGTAAAATTTATATTAATAGAGTTACCTAACCACTTTTACTTTGTACAGCTAATAATCTAATCAGCCAATCACTTTTACAATATACAAAATAAAATGCTAAATTAATATAGCATTATCATGTTTAATTGATGTAAATAATAACAGGTGATATAATGCCAGTAGTCACAGACACATCACTGCATAATTTAAACCAAAAAAACACAAAACATAATAAATGAAAGAAGAAATATAAAATTCAGAAATAAAATTCAAATTTATATTATAACAACTCAGCATGTAATATGTCCTAATAACCAATAAAAAATAACCACAACATACTAAGTATATAGTAACATATCCAATGGAAAAATAACTGAAAAATAAAATTCAAATTTAAATCTTCTTTGAAGCTTGGTAATTCCTCTTGTTATGTCCAACTTGTTCACACTTGCCGCATTTATTCCGCTTATTCTGAGAATAAGAAAAGCCACCATGTCTTTTAGTAGAATGTAACAACCCGGATTTTTGGAACAAAAAGAATATATTGTTTTTGGTTATTTTAATGGATTTTGATATTTAAAATGATATATTTTAAATAATAACGATTAAAATCTATTTAATACGACGTTGCAAATTATAAATTATAATAATTCTATACTGAACTTTAAATAGCGCGGTAATTTCAGTTTTCAATTTTGAGCTTTGGAAAATCATATAAAATCAATATTAAATTGGAATTGGATAAAACTGGACACATTGGGACCGTATTGAAAATATTTATCCAAAGAATTTTAGAAATTAAAATTCTAGTTTTTATTTTGTAAGTTATGAAAAATTCAAGTTTTAGAAAAACGCTATAGAATTTAATAATATAATATTATTTAAAGGCCCAAAACGTTACTTTTTGCATATGACCGAATTTGGATTCGAAACTACTTCCATTGAGTCCAGAATGACGTTTACATAAATAAAAAGTATAAGCATCGAGATATTTTGAGTTTCGGAAAATTTTCATTATTTTATGTATTTTTAATATTAAAATATATGCGCAAAAAATGGAAATTTTGCAAACAGCCTCCGAATCCGGCGAAACAAGTTTCCATGGATCAGGAATATTTAAATATAGTTAAATTCCAAATTTCATAATTTTTGGAGTCATTTTGTGGCAGTTATTGATTTTTTTTCTAGAAACGGTCATTTTTAATAAATAAAAAAATTCACCAAATATTCATATTGACTCGAAATTTAACGAAACCAGTTTTGTTGGGTTTGTAATGTCAAATATTATTTATGTTTAAATTTTCATTAATTTCGAAATTAGTATGTGAGCGTAGTAATTTTTAAACGGTCAAAAATGCAAGAAATTGAATTAAAAAATGAACATGGGCCTATTATCCAATAAGTGAAAATAAACAAGGGTTTTAAAACCCAATTACACCAGCCTATATATTATCTTATTTCAGCCATAACCTAGAGAAACAAACCATAACCACCTTCTTCCTCATTTCAATTTCAATGGCTTCTCCACCTAAAACCTTCTTTGCAAAAAGAACCCTCAAACTGAAAATTTTATTTCTCCCAAACCAAAGCAAAACAAATCAAACCCCTTCTGGGTATTGATCATCATCTTATTATCTACCTTCCACGAAATATTCAGCGTCTAATGTCGCACGGATTCGCCGGAATCTCAGATCAACGGTAAAACTGATAAAACGGAGCAGCAAACACAAATGAATTTTTTCCCGCAAATCAGAGAAGAACCGGACGAAGTCACCAACAGGAAAGTTGTTCGTATGCACGAGAGGAAGGTGCTGTAAAAATTTCAGGTAGAACGGAGCAAGAATGTGGCCTGTGGGGCCCGCAACCTGACGAACGGAAATCAGCGATTTCCGGCCGTCGGCGGCGGCCTGGGGGGGCCCCACTTCCGGCGAAGCTTCGCCGCGTCGAGGCGGTTCCAATGGTGGGTGGCGGCGGCGCTGCAGGTCAACGGTGTGGCGGGAAAGTCCGGTCAAAGTTCTAAAAGCACTGGTTTGACCAGAAAATGAAGAGAGAGAAAAGGTTGATTATTTGATTAATTAATTAATCTAATATCCAATGTTCGAACGCGCATAACTTTTGCATACTAAGTCGAAATTCGACGATTTCAGGTTCGCCGCGATCGTGGTGACGAGAGCTTCGCGTGGACACTAATTTCGTCCAATTTGGAGACAGTTAAATTTTTAGGTATTTTCATGAATATAAATAAGGGTGCGTTTTTTAGAGGTCCCTATTAGGTTTCAAAATATAAAAAAAACCCGGTCATAAACTTATTGTAAATTTAGTCCCTGTTTTCAAAAACATATAAAAAAATATTAAAAAACCATGTAAATTCGTATTTAATTAAAACAATTAATCGTGAAAAAAATCAGATCAAAAAAACATTAAAAACAACGTCGAAATCATGAAATACAGAAAATCAACGAAATGCAGTAAATTGCATCAAAACATGCATATAAATCGATTAGTTGCATACATGTATGCATTTATTTCAAATCTGCGTCAAAACTGCAGTATAAATGCATACATGTATGCACATATTGTTAATACATGCATCTGCCGATGCATTTGTTTAAAAACTGCATACCTACGTGCAACTTATTCACGTTTGCATGTATTTTGACATATATGCACACATGTATGCAGTTATATAGAAAAACTGCATACATGTATGCAATTTTTCAAACAGGCGTGCATAAATATATGCATGTGTATTCGAATAGTTGCATAAATGTATGCAACTATTCGTAAAAGTTGCATACATTGATGCAACTTTTTTTTTTCAATTTCTGTGGACTTCCGAGAATATTTACAGATTTTAGATTTTTTTTTTTTTTTTTTTTAAGTGATAGCGCCTGAAAATTTGGACAGAAAACGAAAGAGGCGGAGGTATGGAAAGTGGCAGGCGGAAGATTCCAGGCGGCAGCTAAAATAGGGGGCGGGTTTACAGAGAAAACATTAATTACAGGGATGTATTGTGAATTTAAAACTTGCAAAATAGTTGCATACATGTATGCAACTTTTGCCAATAGTTGCATACATGTATGCAAGTATTTCTGAAGCTGTTTTAGTTGAAAATGCATGCAGAAACCTGCATACATGTGTGCAACTATTTGAAATACTTGCACGCATGTATGCAAGTATTTACATGTGAAAATAAAATGTGTGCAGAAACTTGCATACATGTATGCAACTATTTTAAATACTTGCACACATGCATGCAAGTATTGCATGTAAAAATATAACAGAGAAATACTTGCACAGATGAATGCAAGTATTCCAAATATGTGCATGATTTGATGCAAATTACTGCATTTTTCGTTGTTTTCTGTATTTTTTCGATTTTGATGCATGTTTCGATTTTATTATGATCTGAATTTTTGGGCGAGTACATGTTTTATTTAAATACGAATTTACGTGATTTTTTTATATTTTTTTAATATTTTTTTTATGAATTTTCGAAAAACAGGGACTAAATTTACAATAAGTTTATGACCGGATGTGAGCCTAATTAAGTTTCGTTTTAGGGATGTGTGCCTAATATTCACTATAAATAATTATTTAAAATTATCCAAACTTCAGTAAATCATAACTTTTTGTAACGAACTCGAAATGACTCAAAACAGGGTTTGCCATGATCGGTATATTTTTAGCAATGCATAGACACCAATTTCGCTAAATTCTGAGGATGTTGAATTTTGGGCCAAAATTGGGTCCAAAACCACCCAATTGGACCCAATAAAGTCAAATCTCAGTGAGAACTCTTTTCTCACTCAATTTTTATTTTCAGTAATTATTTATTTTCTGAAATAAATATATTTTAAATGTCTGTGATGAATGTCTGAGAATTAATTCTGTGATATGCATGTTTGGTTGTAAATTGTTGCTATGAAATGCCTGATTTTTGTGTATTGATTCAATGTTTGAATTGAAATTCCGTAATTAACTAATTTATGATAATTCATTATGATAATTGGAATTTGCTACACTGCCATATATGAGTTACCTGTCTCATATGTGCTGATTGGGCTGATATTTTCACACATCGCCCAAGTGCACAGTTAATAAATTATTCCTTAAATGTTGTTTAAATGTGATGTGGACATTATATGAATGTTATTATGTGATGAATGTTATTGTTGATTACATGTATGATTTAAAATTCATTATTTAATGGTATTTGATGTGAGTCTCATTCCAAGGTGGGAATTTTAAAAGTTTTCAAAAGAATTTACAATTAAAGAATTAAATGTAATTTTAATGCGTTTTAATAAAATTTGATGTACACTAAACCGATTAGTTAAATTGCGCTTTTTATACGTGAATGGATATTTCCATGAATTATATTTATTATACAATAAAGGAATGAAGATTTAAGATTTGAAATTTGAAATGGAACGTTTGGATTTTTTAATGATTATTATAATAAAATGAGTATTGCTTAACCCGAGGTTAGATTGAGTTGTGGTATAAGACTGCCCGGACCCGTCCGGCACATCCAGCAACCGCAACAATATATATCTAATGTGAGAGGTTAATGCAATAATCAATACTTAATTAACATATATAAATTGAAATTCAAAAGTTATACATTTTGAAAATATAATATTGTAATAATAAATGTTGTATTAATGATTAAATTAATACAGAAAGTTTAAAATTTCAAAAAGGACATTTTAAAAAATTATTGTAATATTAAATTGAACATTAAAAGAATAAATGAAACAATAAATGATTAATTTATTTTGAAAGCTTGCATTTTGAAAAGTTATTCTTTTATTAAAGATTAGAACGCTAAATAATGTTTTGTTGATAAAAGTTATTCTTTTATTAAAGATTAGAACGCTAAATAATGTTTGTTAATAAGAGTTGTTCTTTTATTAAAGATTAGAACGCTAAATAATGTTTGTTAATAAAAGTTATTCTTTTATTAAAGATTAGAACGCTAAATAATGTTTGTTAATAAAAGGTATTCTTTTATTAAAGATTAGAACGCTAAATAATGTTTGTTAATAAGAGTTGTTCTTTTATTAAAGATTAGAACGCTAAATAATGTTTTGTTAATAAAAGTTATTCTTTTATTAAAGATTAGAAACGCTAAATAATGTTTTGTTAATAAAAGTTATTTCTTTTATTAAAGATTAGAACGCTATATAATGTTTTGTTAATAAAAGTTATTCTTTTATTAAAGTTAGGAACGCTAAAATATGTTGGTTTAGAATTTAATATTGAATATAGGTCGATATACTTTATTCGTTTTATATTTAATATTAAATAAGAGGTTGGGTTTGTCGTGAATGGTGTCTTAAATAACACTGTTCTTGAATCCTACTTAAGAAAGAATAAATCTTTTAATAAAGATTTAAAGAAGAGGTTTTTCAATTATAAAAAAAAAATTGAAAATTTATTTGGAATCCGATGGTGGGTTGATTGTGAACAATGTTTTAAATGACATTAGTTCTTGAAACCCAAATCAATAGTGAAATTATGATTTTTCATTCATTAATCTTTTAATTAAAGATTTAATGAAATTTTCTAGAGCGAAGTTTTCAATTTAATACATTAAATTGAAATTTAAAGAAATAGGATTTTGGGGTTTGTCGTGAACAATGTTTTAAGCAACATTTGTTCTTTAACCCGATTAAGATAAGATTAATTTCTTAAAGTTGAAAAGTCATTATTTATGGAAGGTTAATACCAAATAGTGTTTTAACGAACCTTTAATCAGAATTAAAGAGGAATAAAGAAATTGAATTTACTAAATTCAATAAGTGATCGAGAATGGAGTACCACCAGTTTTGCTCCATGCGTTAGTTAAATCTTTAATTAGATTTAAACGATAAACAGTAATTAAATTTACCGTAACATATTGGGTCTAGATATGGAGTACCACCAGTTTTACTCCATGGGTTAAATAGGTTGGGACTGGGCTAATGAAATAAATGATTTATTCGGTAAGACGTAAATTCCGACTAGATGGATAGGGCTTAATGTAGTTGAGAAAAGATTAAATCTTTTGAAACGATATCCAAAGGATTATTTAACTATATGTTTTAAAGGAATTTTATCTTTGATAAAATTAAGGGGAAAGTTTCCTAGAGAAAAGATCATTTAATCAAAAGAATATTCTTGATTTGGAATGAGGCGTTTTTTTGTGTGTTCCCTATAGCACATGTTATTAAATTGCGCGAATTATTCGGAAAGACCGGTTTAACCCATTCCTATTAATCCATACGACGATTAAAGATAGAAGACGAAGACTACAGTTGAAGACCGTGAAATATTCGAGTCGTGCGGATGATTATTGATATCTTGATTGGGCTGTACACCCAAGACGATGGAATAATTTGTAATCATCTAAACGAACTTGGATAGATTACCGGATTTGACTTTCGCTCAGACCCAGAGCATAAGTTTTAAATGGATTGTATGTCTGACGTTGTATTCCTTTTGTTGTGTTTGCTGAACTCTACTAAATATATATATATCTGTTTGGTGGCAGAGAATTTATTCTCTTGCACAACACCCTTCTCTGAGACGTACGAGCTTAGAGGGTATATATATTGGTAGATTGATCAACGATATGACAATGATGGACAATGTGGCATGCTAAGATAAAAATGATCAAGGCTTTTGTTGAAAAGCAGAGCCTTGTGGTATGACGTGACTTCGCGAGCCTCACACCCTGGTATGATGGTGAACTGATGGTTAGGTTAGTATACTTTCGATATTAGGATGGATTCGGTCGACCGGGATGAGCTGGGAAGTGGGTATATACCCTCGATTCCTAGAGGGATAGAGTAAGCGGTGTTTTCTCTCGCTGGGACGTAAGCCGCGGGTTACTTGATATCCCAAAGGTGCGTATGTGTATCACGGTAAGCCGTGAAGTATTGCACTACGTGATAGATCTTTCGAATCAGGAGCCATCATGATGGAAATCCAACTTTCCAATACGAGCTTTTACGATTTTAATTGTATAGCCTAGTATGGCAACATAGTAGGATGGGGTACTATGCCGTCTATGATTTATACATTTATTTTCGAAATTGATTTCTACACTATGCACTTATATAGTATAAAAGAGAACTTTAGCGTACCAAGCATGTTTGGCTATTATAAGGTAAAACTCTATCCTCCGGTTTGCGCTTGCATTGTGTGATGGGACCTGAGTCTTATAATAGCTTCATTTGTCTAAAAGCATTGCGATGTTTTATGCACTGGTATTCTTGGGAGGAAACCCGTTCCGCATTAGCGGCGTGGTCCCTTGATTTACCCGACTTTAAAATAAAATATAAATAACGGTTTTTGAGTTCTCATACCAGTCCCATGACTGACCTGGAGTTTATTGTTTTAACCTAAACTCTGGGTGCCCTTATTTTCCACACGGGCAGTTGGAGTTTTGGTTTTTGCAGATTTTCATTTATAACAGGATTCTGGGTTGAAGCTTAAAGCTGTGTCCAGAGCATATTAGTCTCCCGCTGTATTATTTTGTATTATTATTTTCCGCTGCAATGTATTATGTAATAACTCAGATTTTATATTTTCAAGTTGTAAAGTATTTATTCATGTACTCATATTCTTGTACTCTGATGTAATTGTTGTAATAAGCAATGGAAATGTTATCTTGTTTGTGTTCTGATGTGTTCTGTTCTCAAAACAATCTTCATTCTAGTTCGGTTTAGGCCGGGCCGGACTGAGGGTAGTTACAGTTGGTATCAGAGCTTTGGTTTTACAAAGCTCGAGAACAAAACATATTAGAACCGAACAAAAGAATTCATTAGAGATAGGATTAGTAATATCCTATAAGAATGACTCGTTAGAGATGGGATCAGCAGTATCCTAGGATGAGTCTAAAGAGCGCCATTTTCTTAAAACCAAAATTAGTTTTGAAAATCTATAACTTACTATACGTAATTGATTATTATATTTTGGACTATTAGGTATTAGTAGGTTTTGCATATACGTCTGATCAACGTGTATTTGAAATCTCAATATACTGGGTAGATATAGAAACACGCTCTAGTAGCCCGGAGATGACCCTGATGACACTAGTGATTGACATGTCAGCATCATTAGTTCATGTTCGTGTTTCGAAAGTGGGATTTCTATATATTTCCACATTGACTGGTATGAGAACCAAAACCTAGCTATTGTGTGACATGGCATCAAAAACATGATTTTTTGAATATATATATATGAAAGTTATGCATTTGAAAAATTAATTCACTAATTGATTGTTGGCTGTGCTGATTGCTTGTCGATTGAACCAATAAAATATTGAAATTGCATGCAAATATATAAATATGCGTTGAACAGGTCATGGCAAGGCTAGAGCAGAGGAATAAAATTGTATGCCCGACAAATAGGTACATATTTACTTTATTTTGTGGGTTTTGATTTTATGAGCCGATTGGCTAGCCGCTTTGCATTCTCTTTCTTCTTTCCCCCCTTCTGTTTTCTTTTTCTTTTTGGGGTGATGAGAGCCCTATGAGGCAGTTTGCGTTTTTCCAATACTCTCCGTACGAAGGAGACTCTGGCGAAATTTTTCTAGAATTTAGGGTGTTAGCCAAATTTTAGGAAAATTAATAAATTATTATAAGTTGAAAATTTGATGAACTTAAGCCATATTAAAATTATTGAAAGTTGAGTTGATTTATAAAATAATTTTTAACTCTATTCCTTTTCGAGGACGAAAAGATTTTAAGTGGGGGAGATTGTAACAACCCGGATTTTTGGAACAAAAAGAATATATTGTTTTTGGTTATTTTAATGGATTTTGATATTTAAAATGATATATTTTAAATAATAACGATTAAAATCTATTTAATACGACGTTGCAAATTATAAATTATAATAATTCTATACTGAACTTTAAATAGCGCGGTAATTTCAGTTTTCAATTTTGAGCTTTGGAAAATCATATAAAATCGATATTAAATTGGAATTGGATAAAACTGGACACATTGGGACCGTATTGAAAATATTTATCCAAAGAATTTTAGAAATTAAAATTCCAGTTTTTATTTTGTAAGTTATGAAAAGTTCAAGTTTTAGAAAAACGCTATAGAATTTAATAATATAATATTGTTTAAAGGCCCAAAACGTTACCTTTTGCATATGACCGAATTTGGACTCGAAACTACTTCCATTGAGTCCAGAATGACGTTTACATAAAGAAAAAGTATAAGCATCGAGATATTTTGAGTTTCGGAAAATTTTCATTATTTTATGTATTTTTAATATTAAAATATATGCGCCAAAAATGGAAATTTTGCAAACAGCCTCCGAATCCGGTGAAACCAGTTTCCATGGATCAGGAATATTTAAATATAGTTAAATTCCAAATTTCATAATTTTTGGAGTCATTTTGTGGCAGTTATTGATTTTTTTTCTAGAAACCGTCAATTTTAATAAATAAAAAAATTCACCAAATATTCATATGGACTCGAAATTTAACGAAACCAGTTTTGTTGGGTTTGTAATGTCAAATATTATTTATGTTTAAATTTTCATTAATTTCGAAATTAGTATGTGAGCGTAGTAATTTTTAAACGGTCAAAAATGCAAGAAATTGAATTAAAAAATGAACATGGGCCTATTATCCAATAAGTGAAAATAAACAAGGGTTTTAAAACCCAATTACACCAGCCTATATATTATCTTATTTCAGCCATAACCTAGAGAAACAAACCATAACCACCTTCTTCCTCATTTCAATTTCAATGGCTTCTCCACCTAAAACCTTCTTTGCAAAAAGAACCCTCAAACTGAAAATTTTATTTCTCCCAAACCAAAGCAAAACAAATCAAACCCCTTCTGGGTATTGATCATCATCTTATTATCTACCTTCCATGAAATATTCAGCGTCTAATGTCGCACGGATTCGCCGGAATCTCAGATCAACGGCAAAACTGATAAAACGGAGCAGCAAACACAAATGAATTTTTTCCCGCAAATCAGAGAAGAACTGGACGAAGTCACCAACAGGAAAGTTGTTCGTATGCGCGAGAGGAAGGTGCTGTAAAAATTTCAGGTAGAACGGAGCAAGGATGTGGCCTGTGGGGTCCGCAACCTGACGAACGGAAATCAGCGATTTCCGGCCGTCGACGGCGGCCGGGGGGGGGGGGGCACTTCCGGCGAGGCTTCGCCTCGTCGAGGCGGTTCCAATGGTGGGTGGCGGCGGCGCTGCAGGTCAACGGTGTGGCGGGAAAGTCCGGTCAAAGTTCTAAAAGCACTGGTTTGACCAGAAAATGAAGAGAGAGAAAAGGTTGATTATTTGATTAATTAATTAATCTAATATCCAATGTTTGAACGCGCATAACTTTTGCATACTAAGTCAAAATTCGACGATTTCAGGTTCGCCGCGATCGTGGTGACGAGAGCTTCGCGTGGACACTAATTTCGTCCAATTTGGAGACAGTTAAATTTTTAGGTATTTTCATGAATATAAATAATTATTTAAAATTATCCAAACTTCAGTAAATCATAACTTTTTGTAACGAACTCGAAATGACTCAAAATAGGGTTTGCCATGATCGGTATATTTTTAGCAATGCATAGATACCAATTTCGCTAAATTCTGAGGATGTTGAATTTTGGGCCAAAATTGGGTCCAAAACCACCCAATTGGACCCGATAAAGCCAAATCTCGGTGAGAACTCTTTTCTCACTCAATTTTTATTTTCAGTAATTATTTATTTTCTGAAATAAATATATTTTAAATGTCTGTGATGAATGTCTGAGAATTAATTCTGTGATATGCATGTTTGGTTGTAAATCGTTGCTATGGAATGCCTGATTTTTGTGTATTGATTCAATGTTTGAATTGAAATTCTGTAATTAACTAATTTATGATAATTCATTATGATAATTGGAATTTGCTACACTGCCATATATGAGTTACCTGTCTCATATGTGTTGATTGGGCTGATATTTTCACACATCGCCCAAGTGCACAATTAATAAATTATTCCTTAAATGTTGTTTAAATGTGATGTGGACATTATGTGAATGTTATTATGTGATGAATGTTATTGTTGATTACATGTATGATTTAAAATCCATTATTTAATGGTATTTGATGTGAGTCTCATTCCAAGGTGGGAATTTCAAAAGTTTTCAAAAGAATTTACAATTAAAGAATTAAATGTAATTTTAATGCGTTTTAATAAAATTTGATGTACACTAAACCGATTAGTTAAATTGCGCTTTTTATACGTGAATGGATATTTCCATGAATTATATTTATTATACAATAAAGGAATGAAGATTTAAGATTTGAAATTTGAAATGGAACGTTTGGAATTTTTAATAATTATTATAATAAAATGAGTATTGCTTAACCCGAGATTAGATTGAGTTGTGGTATAAGACTGCCCGGACCCGCCCGGCACATCCAGCAACCACAACAATATATATCTAATGTGAGAGGTTAATGCAATAATCAATACTTAATTAACATATATAAATTGAAATTCAAAAGTTATACATTTTGAAAATATAATATTGTAATAATAAATGTTGTATTAATGATTAAATTAACACAGAAAGTTTAAAATTTCAAAAAGGACATTTTAAAAAATTATTGTAATATTAAATTGAACATTAAAAGAATAAATGAAACAATAAATGATTAATTTATTTTGAAAGCTTGCATTTTGAAAAGTTATTCTTTTATTAAAGATTAGAACGCTAAATAATGTTTTGTTAATAAAAGTTATTCTTTTATTAAAGATTAGAACGCTAAATAATGTTTGTTAATAAGAGTTATTCTTTTATTAAAGATTAGAACGCTAAGTAATGTTTGTTAATAAAAGTTATTCTTTTATTAAAGATTAGAACGCTAAATAATGTTTGTTAATAAAAGTTATTCTTTTATTAAAGATTAGAACGCTAAATAATGTTTGTTAATAAGAGTTGTTCTTTTATTAAAGATTAGACCGCTAAATAATGTTTTGTTAATAAAAGTTATTCTTTTATTAAAGATTAGAAACGCTAAATAATGTTTTGTTAATAAAAGTTATTTCTTTTATTAAAGATTAGAACGCTATATAATGTTTTGTTAATAAAAGTTATTCTTTTATTAAAGTTAGGAACGCTAAAATATGTTGGTTTAGAATTTAATATTGAATATAGGTCGATATACTTTATTCAAAGTTTTATATTTAATATTAAATAAGAGGTTGGGTTTGTCGTGAATGGTGTCTTAAATAACACTGTTCTTGAATCCTACTTAAGAAAGAATAAATCATTTAATAAAGATTTAAAGAAGAGGTTTTTCAATTATAAAAAAAAAAAATTGAAAATTTATTTGGAATCCGATGGTGGGTTGATTGTGAACAATGTTTTAAATGACATTAGTTCTTGAAACCCAAATCAATAGTGAAATTATGATTTTTCATTCATTAATCTTTTAATTAAAGATTTAATGAAATTTTCTAGAGCGAAGTTTTCAATTTAATACATTAAATTGAAATTTAAAGAAATAGGATTTTGGGGTTTGTCGTGAACAATGTTTTAAGCAACATTTGTTCTTTAACCCAATTAAGATAAGATTAATTTCTTAAAGTTGAAAAATCATTATTTATGGAAGGTTAATACCAAATAGAGTTTTAACGAACCTTTAATCAGAAACAAAGAGGAATAAAGAAATTGAATTTACTAAATTCAATAAGTGATCGAGAATGGAGTACCACCAGTTTTGCTCCATGCGTTAGTTAAATCTTTAATTAGATTTAAACGATAAACAGTAATTAAATTTACCGTAACATATTGGGTCTAGATATGGAGTACCACCAGTTTTACTCCATGGGTTAAATAGGTTGGGACTGGGCTAATGAAATAAATGATTTATTCGGTAAGACGTAAATTCCGACTAGATGGATAGGGCTTAATGTAGTTGAGAAAAGATTAAATCTTTTGAAACGATATCCAAAGGATTATTTAACTATATGTTTTAAAGGAATTTTATCTTTGATAAAATTAAGGGGAAAATTTCCTAGAGAAAAGATCATTTAATCAAAAGAATATTCTTGATTTGGAATGAGGCATTTTTTTGTGTGTTCCCTATAGCACATGTTATTAAATTGCGCGAATTATTCGGAAAGACCGGTTTAACCCATTCCGATTAATCCATACGACGATTAAAGATAGAAGACGAAGACTACGGTTGAAGACCGTGAAATATTCGAGTCGTGCGGATGATTATTGATATCTTGATTGGGCTGTACACCTAAGACGATGGAATAATTTGTAATCATCTTAACGAACTTGGATAGATTACCGGATTTGACTTTCGCTCAGACCCAGAGCATAAGTTTTAAATGGATTGTATGTCTGACGTTGTATTCCTTTTGTTGTGTTTGTTGAACTCTACTAAATATATATATCTGTTTGGTGGCAAAGAATTTATTCTCTTGCACAACACCCTTCTCTGAGACGTACGAGCTTAGAGGGTATATATATTGGTAGATTGATCAACGATATGACAATGATGGACAATGTGGCATGCTAAGATAAAAATGATCAAGGCTTTTGTTGAAAAGCAGAGCCTTGTGGTATGACGTGACTTCGCGAGCCTCACACCCCCGTATGATGGTGAACTGATGGTTAGGTTAGTATACTTTCGATATTAGGATGGATTCGGTCGACCGGGATGAGCTGGGAAGTGGGTATATACCCTCGATTCCCAGAGGGATAGAGTAAGCGGTGTTTTCTCTCACTGGGACGTAAGCCGCGGGTTACTTGATATCCCAAAGGTGCGTATGTGTATCACGGTAAGCCGTGAAGTATTGCACTACGTGATAGATCTTTCGAATCAGGAGCCATCATGATGGAAATCCAACTTTCCAATACGAGCTTTTACGATTTTAATTGTATAGCCTAGTATGGCGACATAGTAGGATGGGGTACTATGCCGTCTATGATTTATACATTTATTTTCGAAATTGATTTCTACACTATGCACTTATATAGTATAAAAGAGAACTGTAGCGTACCAAGCATGTTTGGCTATTATAAGGTAAAACTCTATCCTCCGGTTTGCGCTTGCATTGTGTGATGGGACCTGAGTCTTATAATAGCTTCATTTTTCTAAAAGCATTGTGATGTTTTATGCACTGGTATTCTTGGGAGGAAACCCGTTCCGCATTAGCGGCGTGGTCCCTTGATTTACCCGACTTTAAAATAAAATATAAATAACGGTTTTTGAGTTCTCATACCAGTCCCATGACTGACCTGGAGTTTATTGTTTTAACCTAAACTCTGGGTGCCCTTATTTTCCACACGGGCAGTTGGAGTTTTGGTTTTTGCAGATTTTCATTTATAACAGGATTCTGGGTTGAAGCTTAAAGCTGTATCCAGAGCATATTAGTCTCCCGCTGTATTATTTTGTATTATTATCTTTCCGCTGCAATGTGTTATGTAATAACTCAGATTTTATATTTTCAAGTTGTAAAGTATTTATTCATGTACTCATATTCTTGTACTCTGATGTAATTGTTGTAATAAGCAATGGAAATGTTCTCTTGTTTGTGTTCTGATGTGTTCTGTTCTCAAAACAATCTTCATTCTAGTTCGGTTTAGGCCGGGCCGGACTGAGGGTCGTTACATAGAAGGTCTTCCAACACCTCGAATTTCTTTAGGCGCTCTAATTACAATTTCATCTTCAGTAACAATTGGCTTACTGACAGATGGAACTGGATTAATAGCATGTGCATAACTAGCTCTTAAAGCATTAGCTGTAAAATAACATTCCACAAATTCATATACCAGTAGCGTTGCTTTATTCATACACTTAAGAGCATGTGCACATGGAAAACCAGTAACTTTCCACTGATTACAGCTACATAATCTTTTTTCAAGATCAACATGATGTCAAACAGGAGATCTAACTTCAAAAATATTTTCGACAGACCTATATGCATTGCATCCAAACTCATCTTCAACTAACTATATCAAAATATAAATCAATTCAATATCTTACATATACCATGCTATATGTAATTAAAAAAAAATGCTAAAGTAAACTATCATAATATATGTCATGACTAAATCACTGAAACAAATCAAAAAGAAAATGCAGCAATATGATGCAGAACAAAAAGGGTAAAACAAAAAAGCATAATGTATCTTAGGATGAGAACTAAGAAACAAGTATGAAAAAATTGCAGTCTTATGATACACAGGAGTCTTACAGTACACAAGGAGTTAAAAATGCTAATGTTACCTAGCAAAATGAATTTCATGACCAAATTAATGAAGCAAATAGAAAAAAAAAAATGAAACAATATGATAATCACAAAAAATTGCTAAAGGAAAAAGAGTATCATGTACTTTAGGATTGCAACTGCTAAATAAATAGGAAAAAAAGTAGTCTTAAAATATATGAAAAATCTACTTCAAAGATGAATCACCTCAACATAAAATTTCTATGTCAATCCCTCAAAAAAAAAAAAAAAAAAAAAAAAAAAAAAAGCCACAGACGCATAGAATAACACAGAAAGCAAAAGGAAAACAAAATTAGCAATATAATACACAGAAGAAAAATGCTAAAAAAAACTTAATGTGCTTCAGATTCACAACAGTGATTTTTTTATTTTATTTTAAATACACTCTTATAAGAAACGAAGATTAAAATGCTGATGCAAACTGTCATAATGTATTTCATGAATGCAGGAAAAAAACAATAATATATAATACAATGAAAATAATAATACTAGTATTATGTATTCCATAGTATTAAACAAACAAACAATGCAGCAGTAAAATAAGAAAATAGAACATGCAGTATTTCAATATCTGTTTGTCAAATGGAATTTGTAAAACTATGAACAAAAAATGCTAAATAAATTAGCATTATCAAATATAATGCAATATTCAGTGTTATAAATATATGCAATATGTTATCCATATAATGGCTCCTGGGCCGTCACACTAGTTAGTAACCCTGACCCAGAAATGTACAGCATGTACGACAACCCTACACCAAAGAAAGGCAGCCTCTAATCTGGATTGTAGCATGCATGCCAACTTGCATTAATTAGTTACAAACCCAAACCTATGAAAGTGAAAGAAACCTAATGTTATATTGTTATATAGCATGGTAAGCGTATTGTCAATTCCAGAGCAGCCAAGGGAAAGCAGAGATATATAATCAACTGAAGGCAACAAGTAGAATTTTTTTGTAAGCAAATACTTTTCAGTATCAATATTTTTCGTTGATGGTCAAATGGTAATCAACTTGAAAATTGGAACTGTAAAACAAGATTCAATTCTGATAAAAAACTTAAACATTAGGTCAGGGCTGATCAAATCTAATTCAACACAACATCAAAACTAAATCCACTAGCATGAAATTCACCAACATTCCCATAAAATATATGAACTTCATCAAAATTCGCTTACTAAAGAAATCAAAAACAAAATACTAAACAACTTAAAAAAATAAAAGACAAAGACTAAAACCCAAACCTTGGTTTCCATTTTTCGCAGTGGCTGCTAATAAAACTCCTGGTCTGCCCTTTAAAAATGCTGCATCTAGAAACATAAGAGGATGACAAAGTATTAAATCCAATGCAACTCTTTCAACTTGCTGACTCGACGGATCAACATCCAAAGCAACATAACTTCCTGGATTAGTTTTCTTCAAAGTCTCCAAATACCAATTTAATTCATTATATGACATAACATCATCTCCATAAATTTCCTTCAAAGTCAATTGTTTTCCGGAGTATACATAATAATAAGAAAGATTAAAATTAAACTATCTTCTAAATTCAGCCATAATATCTTTCGGCTTGTTCATAGGGACATCTCTAATTTGATCAATAATCAAAGATTTAATAAATCTACTAGAAATATGAACTTTCTTAACATCCCTTAATCCCGCACCACACGAATGTTCAAAGTTATAAGTTCTAATAAAGAAGGTTGTTTATGATCCGAAGAAGCATTTAAATTGAATTTACAACCTTCTTTATTCCAAGAGCATACGACAGATATTCTTTCAGGACAATTTTTTACAAAAATCAATTCAAGTCCTTCTTTTATTTGATAAGCCATTAGAAACTCCCTAAAATCTTCAGCGCCACTAAAACAATAACCAATAAAATCCATAGTATTCAGTTGACACCCTTTCTTCATAATATCTTTCAAATAAGAACTTGATTCACCACAAGACTTGATGCTATAAGAACCAGAACAAACTGGAATGCTCTGCTGATTAGAATTAACTGAAAAATTATTGTCAACATTGAGCTCTAGAGCATGATGGCACGACTTAACAGTGAAAACAAAAAAAAGACTCTTTTTGTAAATTTGAAAGCACAATATTGTATGTAAATCTGAATCTGTATCAACTTTGATAATCTTACTTTCCAAAGTATATATGATATTTCAATAGAACAAGGAGTAAGATGTGTCCAATATTCATATATGCTATTCTTAACAGCAATTAAAGAACAACTCGTGCTCAGTCGAATAGAGTAGCTACACTCATCAAGTAAAAATAAAACCAAAATAGTATTCCCAAGACTGCTTCTGCCAAAAATTATACAGATTCTGATATACCAAATGATTTTATGAGATGTCAAAAAACCATGTACAGTCAAAATAAATATAAAACAACAAGAAAATGCTAAATGCACATAGCATTAAAATCTAAAAAATCATAACAGCGTATCCAAAAACATACCCTTGTTCTTCTCTTCTGATTGAAACTAAATCAGACATATTGATGCAAATAACCTATAAATTCATAAGAAAATAAGATCGACAAAACATAACAAAATAACAGTAAAAAATAAATTGAATCGATCGAAAATACAAAAGTAAATAAAGTAAAATTACCTGCTGAGATCGATTTAATAAAAGAATGGAAATAATCTAATTAACGATGTAAAAGGAACGTAATCAATGAATGATTCGATTTTCCATTTGAATTGAAAGAAAATCGAAAGAGAAAAGGAAAAAATTTAAAACACAGTGTTATTTACTTAGACCTAAAAATAAACCGAAGTTTGGCCTTCACGAGAAATTATCTGAGCCGCGTTTTTTGAACCAAAAAAATTTAAAATTTTGTCCTCCAGCCCATTTTCCACTTTTTAAAAATCATCAAAAAAAAACTCAACATTAAAACCTCTGGTATAAGGAGTTGTCCCTATTACTCACTTAAAAAAAGTGTTTACAATGCTAAAAGAAGATATTAAAAATTATGGTACAGTAATAATTCAAAAGAAATATGCATTTATTGTTGTATAACCATCGATGATGTAACTTAATACTGCAGAAAAAATTATAGCTTATTGATTAAAACACTGTAATATTCATGTCATAACTAACTACATCCACTAAAATTAGCAAACAACCGTTGAAGCAATAAGATAATTTCATGGGCGCAGATCGGGTTGGGCTGGTTGTCAACTGAGCCCTTATCTGATCCCCTCATCTGGACCTTTTAATCGGCTACCAATTGCAGTAAAGCTTTTCTAATCAATTTATTTCAAATAGAGCCTAGCCCAATATAAGCGTCATTGCTTCATTTCTGTGCGCCTTTTATTGGGAAAAAAAAAATCCCTGCAAGTAGGTTTCTGGCGAATAACGGTGCGTATTTTTCCTACTAAACATGTTTCGATTCGATTACATAGAAAGTTTATCATTTGCCTAGATCTGTTACTTAGTTAGATTAAAACACGATGTTTATGGGATTCTAAACTGATTATTGTTTTTGAGTGAAATTCGGCTAAGTGGTTTCAGTAGTTGTACTACTTGTTCAACATGATTTAATTATATAATTATGAACTTCTTGACGAGCATCAGAAGTATGAAATATGGCTGCAAATTGCGTGCGTGATTGGTAATTTTCGATTTGTAAAGTTTTGATTTGTTTTGTTCGTGTGAAAAAAATTCTAGTACTAAAATTTGATCTTGCTAATTGTGTGATTTTAGTAATAAATGACAGATTGTAACTAAAAATATCCCGTTACAAGAAACAGTCAGTGATGTTGATTCTTAAATTAGGAGATTTTGAAATGATTGCCTTTCTTTAATTTTGATGCTACCTTCATAATTTTTTTAGCGTCGAAGCAGTGTAGTAGCTGAAGTTGATAGCTGGAAATTGGTCTGAGTATTAGAGCCAACTTTAATTCATCTTGGTCGTTTTTAAAAAGAACAATGACGGCTGTCTTTTCTCCAATAAACCAGTGGTGAGCTTTTCGTCGGTTTTGAGGTTAAAAAATATCAAACCAAAGTGGAACCAAAACATTCAAAACCGTATCGAACCAAATTAATTTTGGTTAATTCGGTTCAGCAATCAATTTTACTGAACCACAAGAGATGCTATTACTCGAATGATTATTTCAATCAAAAAAGACATAAGTTTGTGTTTAAAGATATTTCATTTTGTATTTTTTACGTTTAGAAGAAAAATTGACTTACTTTTAACAAGCTAATTTTGAGTTTTATCGCTAATCATAATATTTGAAGTGCTATAATACCATAAATTTAGATAATACGGTAAAAGTTAGGTTATTTCGGTTAAACCGGCAATTGGAAAAATATATATTTTTTAAGCCGAAGTCAAACCGATTTAGTTTCAAAATCAAACCTAGACGATCGAAATAGACCGCTTCAATCAGTTAATTGGGTTCTACCCAAATATTGTTCACCCCTTAATAAAAACTGGACTTGTAGCATTGGACTTTTTTCGAGCATGGTATGAGGTTCCGACTTGAGCCACGAGATTCCGTCCAACTCTGATCGGTTCCGGCCGGCGCAATCAAAGCAGAAGTTAAAAAAACAAAATAGCAGATCGAACTCAGCATAATCGAAAAGTAAATTACCACGCCCAATCACAAATGGAACTCAGCATAATCGGAATTTGTCTTCGATCTTCCACTTCCAGCATAATCGAACCCAACAGAGTAACTTCCAGCACCACAAGCTCCAAATTCGTCTTCGATCTTCCACTTCGAGATCGCGGCGAGGTAAATAAGGTTTGTCTTTGATCTTCAATTTTCTTTCCCAATTCGAGACCGTGACGAGGTAAATCACTTTTTTCCCAATTCAAAACGGATGAAGACAGACAAGTCGGTTGGGCCTGATGACATTCCTATTGAGATGTAGAAATGCTTTGGAGATGCTGGGATAACCTAGCTAATTAAGTTGTTTAATAATATTTTCAATTCTAACAAGATGCTAGATGAGTGGAGGAGAAACATTTTAGTTCCAATCTTCAAGAATAAATGAGATATTCAAAGTTGCACAAACTACAGAGGAATTAAGCTTATAAGTCATACAATGAAGCTTTGGGAGAGAGTCTGCGAATAACGTTTGAGGAGGTTAACAAGTGTCTCTAGGAATCAATTTGGTTTCATGCCTGGAAGGTCAACTACTGAGGCGATTTTCTTGATTAGACAGCTTATGGAGAGATACAGGAAGCAGAAAAAAAATCTTCACATGGTTTTTATCGATTTGGAGAAAGCTTATGACAGAGTACCGGGAAGGTTATATGATGGACGCTAGAAAGGAAGATGGTGCCATCAAAGTACATTACCCTTATTAAGGATATGTACGAGGGGGCGGTGACTAGTGTCAGGGCATGCGATTGTGAGACCAGTGACTTTTCCATTAACATAGGGTTACATCAAGGTTCGGCTTTGAGCTTCTATATTTTTGCTTTAGTGATGGATGAAATCACAAAAGGTATACAAGGGGAGATTCCTTGGTGTATGCTTTTTGCTGATGATGTTGTGCTGATTGATGAAAGTAGAGTAGGGGTTAATAGACAATTGGAGTTGTGGAGGGAGACCTTGGAATCGAAGGGTTTTAGAATTAGCAGAACTAAAACGGAGTATATGAAGTGTGAGTTCAGCGGTGTCAGGTCAGATGATGGAGATGTCACCCTGGCCGGTCAAGTAGTACCTAAGAAAGAATCCTTTCGATATTTAGGATCTATGTTGCAGTTTGATGGAGAGATTGATAGGGATGCTAGTTTTAGAATTCAAGCAGGATGGGTGAAATGACGACTTACTTCTGACATTCTCTGTGATAGGAATATCCCTCAGAAGCTTAAAGGAAAGTTCTATAGAACAACAATCAGGCCGACGATGTTATATGGCGCGGAATGTTGGCCAACTAAAATGCAACACGTCCAAAAGATAAGTGCAGCAGAGATGCGTATGCTGCGTTGGAGCTGTGGGCATACCAGACGAGATCGGATCAGGAATGATGATATTCGGGACAAACTTGGAGTTGCACCTATTGAAGAGAAGTTAGTCCAACGAAGACCGCACGATGCACCAGTGCGTGTTGGAATTATAAGCCACGCCTATGGCCCAAGGAGAGGTAGGGGTTGACCTAAAATGACATGCGAGGAGATAATAAAAAGAAAACTTAAGGAATTGGAATATATCTGAAGAGCTGGCTTCGGATAGAGGTGCATGGAAGTTAGCAATGCATGTACCAGAACCTTAGGGTTTTTTTTTTCGAAACTTTTTCCCCTTGTTCGATTTGTTTCTGCGAAATAAGATCTGGGTGTACGACAGGAAACATGGCTTAGGCTTCTATATGTAAATGATGGGCTTGGCTGATAATGATGGGGTTGGCTCCGTAATTTGTTTATTGTTTAGGTTTAGAGAACTATTTAACGTGCCTTTGGCTTGCTATATGTAAATGGATTATTGATTTGGATATTGCACATATGAATAGGTTGAATACTGAACTGTCCTGAATATTGAAGTGACTTGCAACATTTATCATTAGCTTTTTCATTAAAAAAAAGAAAGTTTGATTTTTGGACCAAAACCGTCCGAAACTAGTAAATTTTCAAATGACCGAAATCGAAACCGAGTTTTTGAACCTTGGTTTCGAGCTTCTGCTCTCCATACATATATTGTTGGATATGCTTGGGTTGCATTTGCATTTGGTTGTATTGTTTCTGAATTATGTTTTGACTGCCTGGCGTGTTTAGAATTGACTATATGGATCTTGTTGATGAAGTGTACAGATTCAGAGTTGTATCATAGAGGATTAATTTCATATTTCTATGAGAACTTTTGCTACACATCCTTATAATTATGTATGCATTAAAAATATTACTTTTCAGTCCCTCCAAATTTTATTTCATAATAAACATCTTTTTTGTAAACGGAGCAGCTTTTGGCACACATAATTTGACACAAATTTAGATACACAAATTCTGAATTATTGGATTTGTTTGTCATTATATGGATGGAGTTTAGAGGGAGATCTAATGGCTAAGTTTGCTTGTGTCTAAATTTTTGTCACCGTTTTGTGTCTAATTAGACTTTATCTTTTGTAAAAGGTGAAATTCAAGAAGGGTATTAAGGTAATTCAAGGGGGTGTTTAGGTAATTCTCTCGGTTGAGATATCGGTTGATACATTCAAAATCAGATTCACGCTAAAATTTTCAGTTTCATTTCGTGGGATGTCCAAACTGAGATCTCGTGCAAGGTTGTCGAAATCTAAAACAGTGAATATGATATAGTACAAGGACACATAAAACCTCCAAAAGCTAATTTAAAACACCATCAATAAAAATAGTGGAAATGACAGACATGTCCCTTTTTATAGAAATCATTTATTTTTGTACATCTTTTTTTTCCTTTTTCTTTTTTCTTTCTTTTTATACTTCTGCCATTTTCATATTTAAGAGTGATGCCAGGACGTGTATTTGGAGCAGTTATGAGTTATGGACATATACCTTAATATTATGTGTTAATGTTAGTAAATTACATAAAAGAATTTCACTTTTATATAAAGGGCTGTATTTTATAAAATACATTTTGGAGGGAGTCGAAGCTAATATATTTTTTATTTTTACCTTTTTCCTTATGCCAGAATTAAAGCCGGTATGAATTAGTTTATTGATCAGCATAGATAATTTAACACTGAATATTTACTAGTGAATTGATGGTTTATTAATGGATAGTTAATGAATCTGGTTTTTTATCAGCATTATGTAATAATTTTTTCCCTGTTAATTTTAGAAAGATAGGTAATTAAGTGGTAGTATGCAGTAGCACTACAAATTTTATATGGTAGATAATTGTTGAATACAGGTATGAAATTGTAATGTAATATTTTAGCAATAATTGTTGAATACAGGTATATAATTGTTCAGTTCAAAAATAGTGTATGTAATACCAAACTATCACATATTGCTGAGTACGAGTATAGTAGTTCAAAAAATATAGTGAACAACTGTTTAGTAAGACTGTATTTTGTATTCAGATTAACATAGTCTTTTGTTTAGTGATATTTGATGTATATTGTGCTATGAATGACAATGATTTGACAAATTTAGTAAGTTAAAAGATTTTCAAGGTGGTATTTATAAACATTGTTGGGTAAACAAATCAGTTTTATACATTAGATATACTTGACGATAGCTAAGAGATAAGCGTTAAGATCTGAAATGTTAATCTGAGATAAACCAAGATAACTCGTCTCTTCCTCGGCTACTATATCGAATCTCTAAAAACTCTAATGTAAAACATGTTCAGAATCCGAGTTATGAAGCCTTGATCGTGCTAGTACATCCGGATTCCATATTTATACCTTAGCTTCACATGTCTTTGTTGTTCTTGTGAGTTTCTTTCATTTTTTATTACTTTGTGCTATATTTATTTACCGTGGCAAATAAGCATGTTGGGATACTTTCATGTATCATTCTCGAATCAGAAAAGAAGCTTATTTTTGTAATTAGTTTCAGATAAAGCTCATTTGTTTGGTATGTTTTGTAATTTACTTACGAAATATTGGAAGTTATATAAGTGTGATATCTGAAACAAATTGAATTTAGAAAATGCATTACCAACTGTAGTAACGTTTCACAACTTTTAGTGCTCGTATGTAATAAGAGAAGAGTATTAGTATACACGTTGTGGTCTTTCGTACGACACACTTGCACGTGAGTAACTACCAGCACTGATTTTGGCAGTTATGGTATTAGAATTGGGAGTTTGATTGCACAGCAACACCATACATTTAAGCATATATGTATGCATGCATGCTGATTTCTTGTTTAACTTATCAGGGTCAACAAGCAATTAATTTGTTGCAGCAAAGCAAAAACATGGGAGCATCAGTCTCCCTTCTAAGCGCTGCTGCAACCACAGTCGCCGTCACCACAGCATTTGCTGCAGGGTATTTCATTTCTCTCCATTCTCAACGCCGCTACAGTGATTCAAGCGATGATGACGAAAACTACTCAAACAACGTAAGCACTACCAGAAACCTATGGACATGGATTTCGAATTTGAAGGGACTCTCCGGTTTAAAAGCAAATAAATACAAAAAGGTTGTTGGAAAGAAGACGAGCAGCAAGCCTGCTCTCGAGGTCGAGAGCTTAGCGGAGATCCTAGAAGACTTCAAGATGGTTCTTGTGGTGAGGAACGATTTGAAAATGGGGAAAGGCAAGATTGCAGCTCAGTGCGGCCATGCAACTTTGGGCTTGTACAAGAAGCTCCATAGTAGAGCTCCGAAAGCTTTGAGTAGGTGGGAGATGTGTGGACAGGTTAAGGTGGTACTAAAAATCGATAGTGAAGAAGATATGCTAGACTTAGAAGGAAAAGCAAAATCCCTATTGCTGCCTACACATATAACAATTGATGCAGGAAGAACCCAAATTGCTCCGAATTCAAGGACGGTGATGGCTATACTTGGACCTGCTGATCTTGTCGATGATGTTACTGGTGATTTAAAGCTTTTGTGATTTTGTCCGCATAGCCTTATTCATAAGATTTATGTCCGTATTTTCGCATTGGAAAGTCATCAGAGAATTGATGAAATACTCGATTTGCTTTTCTGATTCGAACCTGAGCACATTGTTTATTTTGCTAAAAGAGCGCTGGTGTTGTAGTGTTTCGGTATCTGTGATAGTTGATCTTGATGGTGGTTAGCAACTTATTAGTTTTAAATTTTTCACTTAAAAAAAAGTGTTTACAATGCTAAAAGAAGATATTAAAAATTATTGTACAGTAATAATTCAGAAGAAATATGCATTTATTGTTGTATAACCATCGACGATGCAACTTAATACTGCAGAAAAAAATATAGCTTATTGATTAAAACACTGTAATAATATAATTTCATGAGCTTGGGCTGGTTCTCAACTGAGTCCTTATCCGATCGCATCATCTGGACCTTTTAAGAGCCTGTACTCCCCAGTGACACTGTAGGATGGGTCTAAATGGGTGAAATTTGATAAATCTTGCATCTTAATTCCAGCGTCCCAAATTAATATCTTTTCAGACAAATATAATCGTACCAATTGCAGTAAAGTTTTCTAATCAAATTATTTCAAATAGAGCCTAGCCCACTATAAGCGTCATTGCTTCATGTCTGCGCGTCTTTGATCGCAAAAAGAAAGAAAACTTTTTCCCCGCAAAGACGGTTCTGGCGAATAACGGTGCGTATTTCTCCTACTTATCGTGTTTCGATTCGATTACCTAGAAAGTTTATCATTTGTCTAGATCTGTTAGTTAAATTAAAACACGAAGTTTAGGGGTTTCTAAACTGATTATTATTTTTGAGTGAAATTCAGCTAAGTGGTTTCAGTACTTGTTCAATATGATTTAATTATGTAATTATATATTTTTGAACTTCTTGACGAGCATCAAGGGTATGAAATTTGGCAGCAAATAGTGTATGTGATTGGTAATTTTCAATTTGTATTTGTGAAGTTTTGATTTGTTTTGTTCGTGTGAAAAAATTCTAGTACTAAAATTTGATGTTGGTAATTGTGTGATTTTAGTAATAAATGACAGATTTTAACTAAAAATACGCCGTTATAAGAAACAATCAGTGATGTTGATTCTTACATTAGGAGATTTTGAAATGATCATCTTTCATTAATTTTGATGCTGCCTTAATATTTTTTTTTTTAGCGTCTAAGTAGTGTAGTAGCTGAAGTTGATAGTTGGAAATTGGTCGTTTCTAAAAAGAATAATGATGACTGTCTTTTCTCTGATAAACTAATGGTGAGCTTTTCGTCGGTTTTGAGGTTAAAAATTTCAAACCAAAGTGTAACCAAAAAATTCAAAATCAAATCAAACCAAGTTAATTTTGGGAAACTCGGTTCGGTAATCAATTTTACTGAACCTCAAGAGATGCTATTACTCAAATGATCAATTCAATCAAAAAAAGACATAAATTTGTGTTTAAAGATATTTCATTTTGTATTTTTTATGTTTAAAATAAAAATTGACTTATTTTTAATAAGCTAATTTTGAGTTTTATCGCTAATTATATTATATGAAGTACTATAATACCATAAAATTAGATAATACGGTAAAAGTTAGGTTATTTCGGTTAAACCGACAACTGAAAAAAATAAATATTTTTTAAGCCGAAGTCAAACCGATTTGGTTTCAAAACCAAACCTAGCCGACCGAAATACACCGCTTCAATCAGTTAATTCGGTTCTAACCAAATATTGTTCACCCCTTAATACAAACTGGACTTGTAGCTTTGGATTTTGGTCTGAGTATTAGATCCAGCTTCAATTTTTTGTGTTTGTTTCGAGCTTCTGCTGTCCATGCATATATTGTTGGATGTACTTGGGTTGCATTTGCATTTGGTTGTATTGTTTTTGAACTATGTTTTGACTATGTCTGGCATGTTTAGAATTGAGAATATGAATCTTGCTGATGAAATGTACAGATTCTGAGTTATATCATAGAGGATTTATTTCATATTTCTATGATAACTTTTGCTAGACATCCTTATAATTATGTATGTATTAAATTTTTTAGTTTTTAGTTCCTCCAAATTTTATTTGATAATAAACTTCTTTTTGTAAAGGGAGCGGATTTTGAGACTCATAATTTGACACAAATTTAGATACAAAAATTTCGAATCATTGGATTTGTTTGTTATTATATGGAAGGTGGAATTTAGAGGGAGATCTAATGGTTGAGTTTGCTTGTGTCTAAATTTATGTCACTGTTTTGTGTCTAATTAGACTTTATCTTTTTTTAAAAGGTGAAATTCAAGAAGGGTATTAAGGTAATTCAAGGGGGTGTTTAGGTAATTCTCTCGGTTGAGATATCGGTTGATATATTCAAAATGAGATCCACGCTAAAGTTTTCAGTTTCATTTCGTGGGATGTCCAAACTGAGATCTCGTGCAAGGTTGTCGAGATTTAAAACAGTGGATATGACATGGTACTGTAACGGCCCAAGAGATTTTCGACCCTGAAAATCGACACAAAAACACCATGTCGATTAGCATCAAAAACACTGAAACATTATTAGAAAGAAATTAGAGGGTGAGATAAGAAAGAAAGAAATATTAGAATATGCAAGAAGAAGAAACACACAACACAAAATCAGAGTCTCACATCGCAGCGGAACAAAATATAATATAGAAATAAATATTTACTGAGAGCTTGAAATAAAACTTACAGTCATCAGAGTACAACACATCTGAACAATTATAATAATCTATCCTCATATACAACACACAATGGAATAGTATCTATACAATATCATACGTCTGAACTCTTCCAATTCGTATCTTCACAGCATCCGATAACCTGAATTTGAAAAATCCGGTCTAACCCGAGCATTACAAACACCGGATCAGTTTGGTGAACCATTGTGAGGAAAACACACTAAGTTTAAAGGAATCATCCAACTTGAGTTTCAAAGTCAATTTTTTTTTTGAAAGAAAATGATAATCGTAAGACAAAATCCATACATAAATACGGTCGGTTTTTATCTTACGATAACCCAAAACGTTTTTGAAATCAATATCTTTTTGATATTTTTTTTTTGAAACATATCTTTTTGATATTATAATAGTGTCTAATTACAAATAAATATTAATCTAGCGGAACGCTTGCATCTTACGTTCTACATACATAGTATACAATCAAAACTGCGTGCGCTTATTGGAGAATGAGTTTCCATGGCAAGGTATGAGCAACCACCTTTCCGACAATGTACCTTCGGAGATGAATACAGTGGGGTTCAACAAGAATATCTTGCAAGCCAGGCTAAACATGACCGACCCCTCAATTTATCTAAGAGTACCGAATATATCGTTACCACGGTTGGGGGTCAGCCAACCGCCGAAAGTATACAAATAAAAATAAAAGGGACAACTGAAGGCATTTGATTTCTCTAGATCAGGTAATGATATACCCTAATGGGTGCGATCCACATAGCCATGCAACCTACCTGATTTTCACCATTTCCCGGTTGATGAGGCTTGAGGTCATAAATCTTTTGGAACATCTGGCCATCATTCACTTTGAATGCCACATTGTCATATCCGCTAAATCACTAATTGACGCCCACAAAAGTACCTTGGGTGCTAGCTATCACCAATAGAGGTATATTTGTAAAAATCAATGTACGTGACTCTTAAGAAATAATCTGTCAGACATTCGTTCATACAAGTCATACAGAAACAGGATGAACCAAAGACACCTTCCTACCACATCCTAGAAATCACCCTATAGATTAGTAGCGAGTAGTCCTTACAATCCGTAGATTACAATCACGACAGAATCACTGTCGAAATATCTCTGGCCGCTAAACCAGAGAAATTGAACAAGTAGTTCTTCCGCTCAGGAAGATCAACGGTCTTCAATTGCTCCATCTTCAATAATCATCCTCTATGTGTTCGCTGGTTCAGAATGGTTTTCAAATATAAATTCGATTCCGGTCTTTCGTACCAATAATCGTATTGACCATATTTGATAGTCGGTGATTTAACTATCAAATAAATAATCATGAGAATAAAATAGTCCACAGATTCAGTACTCGACATTACTTGGCTTCTTTTAAAAATGATTACGGAATGGTTAGTATAAACTTTTTTTTTTTTTTTTTTCAATATATCAACATAGCATTTCACTTCTTAGTTAACATAATATTATTTTCAAAACTATTTTATTTACTTAGAATTAAATTATATATATATGTTCCTACTTTGGTTTTATCAAATTTCATATAAAACATCGTTACTTGGAAACAATACCCAACTCTTATTTTTTCAGAATAAACTCATTCCTAAACTTAACTTTTTATTTCCTTTACGTCGGAAACGCCGTCGCAATTTCACATAAATCTCCTTTTTAGCTTCCTTTACTTGGGAAATATTATTATATACATGTATTCTCGAATATTCTCATTTTCGTTACCTTGGAAATTACATTATATATTCTCAAATCCTTTTTATTTCCATTACTTTGGAAATATCAATATATATTCTCCAGTCTTTTTTATTTTCGTTGCTTTGGAAATATCAATATATATTCTCAAATCCTACGATTAACATTGCGTTATTATTTCACATATGGAAATAATAATTTATTCTTAACCTCTTTCCCATTACAAACTAATGTCATCCTCAGAAGTCACTCAAGTTAGGGTATTTATTTACCTCTCAGACCTTGATCAACAATGATTTTAACTTTAGATAGATATGAGTTGTAATTCAAAAACTGATATTTATTCTAATATCACACAAATCTCATTAAACTATTTTCTTTAAAATATGGCTTATAAAACCTTCTTACTTTTGAAAATACCTCTTTTTAAATATAAACTATTATTACTTAATATGTTGATCAAGTAATTTCTTAAGAAAAATCACTTCTTAACGTTAACTTCTTTCAAAGAATTCATTTTATAACTCGAATTGTTATTACCAAACCCATTATTAAATCTTTTACCACATTCAATTACAAATCCCTTTTTAATCTTTCCTTTTTGAAAATCTCATTTCGATTCCATTCATTCCTCTCAACTCCATTATTTAATAACGTTAATTTAAAATTAACGTTTTTACTTCACATCTCTTTTTATAACCCTTGTTTACAAAACTCAGGTTTAATATAAAACCCTTTTTTATTTCTTTTACTTAATTCACATATTAAGTAAACATTTCTTTTAAGCTATCGTATTCGCTAAAATCCCTTTTATAACTTCGTTATAAAAACTCGGGTTTTAATATAAAATCGTTCATAAACTCCTTCCACAGTTCAATTAGATTTCATTACAGTTACACTTAAATTATTATTAATTAAAATAATAATTTACTTCATTATTAACTATTGTAGAGGTAGTTAACTTCTTTAATAACTAATTAAATAGTAAATTTCTTTTTAAAATCTTATTAGAGACAATATCCGTTAAACTATTTCATTAGATTAATTAAAAGTAAATTAATCAAATAACTAATTTGGTTCAAAACAGTTGACTTAGTCAATTTAAAACAAAGTAATCTGGTTAAACAAATTCAATTGGTTTTTTTTTAAATTAATTAATAATATAATTAATTTAAATAATTCCATTTAATTGTTTCTTAAAAACAGTTATCCAACTCTTAACTGTTGGGTTAAGTTATGCTCATTTGCTTATAAATCTTATTTAACATAAGAATTTGCTTTATAAAATTATTTAATAATTGCTTATAAATTTAAATAATAAATATATATATTTCCTTTTTATAAACTCTCATTCAAATAATAGATTTAAAAATCTATTTTCAGCTATAAAATAAATTTTATAACTTTATTTCTATCATTTCACTAGGCAGTAAATCGATATTTATAAAACGATTGATTTATAGGCCATATACTGCTAATTACTCAACCAATAATGTCCATTGGTTAAGACAAATCAAATGTCGAATTTTCGATCAACGATCAACAATCAAAACAATCATTCAATCAGAACAGTTCATATAATGATAATATGAAAATAAATAATATCTAATATATTTGAGGAATCTAGTTGGATCCCTCCAACCTGTTCTTTTCTGCATCAAAATATATTATCTCACATAAATTCATTTAATTCAATTTAACTAATTATTTCTATAACAGTAAATAACGGCTATTTAACATCAACCCATTTTATTTAACATTAACAAAAACAATTCATTAAATTTAACACGTTTATTTTATAAACGTGACGAACAACGTATGTTATCTCGATTGGGTCCAATCGTTAAAATAACGATTTGTTTTTTCACTAAAATTATTGGTTCAATCAATATATGAATATATATTTAACAAATAATCAACCATAGCACACAATTATAAAAACCCGACTTATATAAAATATAAGTGGGAAGATCTGAGTGAGCTTAATTCACTTTGATTTGTTTCTGAAGCGGTTTGCTTTCCGTTAAATTAAACGAATGTTTAACTTCAACGGAAAATTTCTATTGATTTCAGATCCATCCAATTCAACTCCAGAATGTAGTGTTCGTTCCACAATTCTGGTGCTACTTGTTTGATCCAATTCTGTTAATATTGGCATGAGTTATGACATTTATAATATAAGATTTAGATTAATTTAATTAACTCTTAACTACAAATCAATTACTTTAATTATATTGGTTGGAGATAAAATAGGGCCACTTAATTACTCCTGGTTTGAAAAGAAACTGGACCGACAATTCTTTACTCGTGCTCAATGTGCCCGAATTTGCCAAATCTCACCTGGTTAAACATTAAATAATGGTTTAAATAATTTATATATTAAACAATGGTTTAATTAGGGATTTACTAAAGTTACTTATATATAAATCACGTCATTACTGTGTCCAGATAATTTAGGCCCGATTCCTCTGTTGCCTTCGTTTCCGTAGTTAACCCATATGATGTCGAACCTATCATGAAATTTTACACATTTTTAACACTTTATAATAGAACTAATTTAATTAATTTATGGCTTAACAGTACTTTTAATTACAAAGATTAGGCCGAAATAACTTCCATCTGCTCCCTCGTTTCCTTGTTCACGCATTTATGCTTCAGAGCCCTCACCACGCAGAAAATTGCTCCACCACCAATCCTCCCTCGACCATCGGTCGGCCGTCCAACGTCACCGGCCTGCGCGCCTATGCCATCTCCTCCTTCGCCCCAAATATCGAACCTTCTGGCTCCGCCGTTCATCAGCTATTGACTCACGAACGCCCCGACTGTCAGGCACAAATTCAGGCGATCCACCGCCTTAGAGTTCATCTCCACCGGTCACTACGTAGGGTAGGTTGAGCTGAAGAGGGTTTCTTTCTGGAGATTTTGAATTTGATGAATTGATTGGATGATTTTGACGGAAACGAATGGGAATTTGCTGACCGTTCAAAGCGTCTTGTGGCAGCTCACGCTTCCTTGACCACGAGAAGCACGTTGACTTGTATTTTAGGGTTTATATATATATTATATATATATATATATATACATATATATATATATATATGGCGAGCGTTCAATGACACCTCAAATAGTGCGACACCCCTAAATGCCCCCTGATTTCCACGACATATCCCGTTTCTCTCTCCCTCCACTCATTCTCTTACATCCCACTCACTTATTCTAATATAAATGCTTGGTTTATATGGAGGGCAAATGGGGTGCTCACTATTTGGGGTGCCATTGAATGCTCTTATATATGTGTGTGTATATATATATATATATATATATATATATATATATATATATATATATATATATGGAACAAATTCAAAATATTATATATGAAATTTCATCATGAAGTAATATGCTAAACAATCACATACGATCTCCAATCGAGATGAAACTGCTAATCCTAGCATAGAACAATATTCTGGACATGTTTCGTCAAATCCCGAGATCGTTTGTGAATATCCCTTTCTATTTCACAGGAAAAAAAAAATTATGCGTTTAAATTTCCTACGATCACAAAATAAATCCAATCAACTTGAAACTTTAAAGTTCTACTAGTCCATTTCCTTACGGATCCAATGAAATTTGTTTCGTTGAAATTGGAGTTAATTTGGTCAGTCGTTTATTCCTTTAAAGTTACCCCTGTCTAAATTGGTTAAAATAATATAAACGATTAAATAAAAACAGAGACATTTATCGTTGTCACGATCAATCGGTAAGTCCGATTGACATGAAAATTGTAACACCCCACTCCCGCTATGGTCACTCACTAAGGGAATGCCATAGCATCGGTGGAGTATTTTAGTGAATATAGAACAGAAAAATTACAACAAGACAGATATAAATAGTACTTGAAATTTAAAACATCATCTCATAACAGCGGAAGTAAAACATGTCTGGTTACATCATAAAACCACAATAAAAGTCAAGTACAATATCCGTCAAAATAAAGAAGTACATAATCCCACTCTCATACAATAGCCATGACAAAAGAAAAGATAACTGGGTAACTGGAGCTTTACATCTATCCAAGCTCCTAAAGACTGGAACAGCAATCCGATCAAGCTCCACTACTGCTAGGATCCACCGTAGGACCTGAGGGTTGGGAAAAAAGATAAAAACAACGGGGTCAGACATAAGTCTGAGCGAGTCCTATAACTTTAACAATACAATCGTTAAAGTAACCAGAGAAGACATAAACTGATATACGGTAACTAATGGGGATGAATGGCTACACTAAGCAGTCAACTAAACTAAGATAAAAGATAAAGACGCATCTACCCTTCCAAAGGTAAATTACTAAACTGCACCACACCAGTCATTCCTAACTTAAAGGTTGATCCCACCCATGGACTTATAAAATTAACTTAATAGTTCTCGCGTACTCCTAGGTGACTGAGTAGACGCCACGGGGCCCTACAATCCACTAGGTGTACACACTACTCCCCATTCGATCGGCTCCCTAACGTAGATACCCGTGCTGGCCCCACCGTGGGGTGTACCATTCCCCAACGTGGCAACCTGATAAAATTAACGGTGCACGGCTTATATCTACACGATGCAACAACGTCTTATTTACCAGCCCGGGCCCACACACGCATATGAAACCCGTTGGTCATGCGTTGTCACCGCTAACCCATTTTGGCCTCTTATAGTCAAGCCCAGTATGCGTGTCCCGTCCTCGACATGGGTCGAGCCCACTAAGATACGTATGGGTTACTGGTTGAAATGGGCCCCCAGCACAAGCCATCCCCCTAAGCTTGGCCCACACACTAGTGTTTCCCACTTAACCCTTTAATCATATTTAATTACATGTTTCATCTTGGTTAAGTATTTTATCATATTTTCTATTGGCAACCACTAGCAATTTCCACATACCACCCAAGGTACCCACTTAACCCCCATGCCCCACTACATGCTTATCTGGTTAAGTGTTTCTTAATTGATTAACACCGTAACCGTGTAAAGGACCCCTCACATTGGACCGTCATTTGTAGATGCCTGGTTAAGCCGGTAAACTCCGGGCAGTCTTACACTACAAACGGGTCCAACCTCGTGTCATTTACCCTTGTTACGTATTTAATTTATGATTAAGACCCCTCACATTGGACCGTCATTTGTAGATGCCTGGTTAAGCCGGTAAACTCCGGGCAGTCTTACACTACAAACGGGTCCAACCTCGTGTCTTAATCGATTAATTACTCCCATAATTTGTGTTAATTATCATGTTTATTTTAGGAATATGGGTGCACCTAACTTAATAGGCAAATTCCCAACTCCAAAGTGTGGGTACACCTAACTTAATAGGCAAATTCCCAACACATAGTATGGGTACACCTAACTTAATAGGCAAATTCCCATACTATGTTCATTTATTTTATGTTATGCATAATTATATTAATTTCACACAATCTTATTAACATATGCATTTAATTAACCCCATCGTTCCCACGTAATTTCGTTCTCATGACATAACACATATAAAAGGTGTCAACTTGCATATGTATGAACATGTTTCAAAGGTGCCATCTTGCATATTAACAAACACATAACTTGCATAACATGTCACATAACTTGCATAAAATCTTGTATAACATGTCACATAACTTGCATATTAACTTGTATAACATGTCACATAACTTGCATATTAACTTGCATAACATGTTATATAAACTTACATATTAACAAATACATGACTTGCATATGAACTTGCATAATATGTCACATAACTTGCATATGAACTTGCATAACATGTTACATACTTGCATATGAACTCATAAACTTGCATATGAACTTACATAACATGTTACATACTTGCATATGAACTCATAAACTTGCATATAAAGAAACATACAACTTGCATAATTATCATACATGTAACTTGCATATTATCATACATGTAACTTGCATATTAACATATGATCACAAAGCACAAAACTTGCATAACCCACATACATTAGCAAACTAACATCATGTCATATGACTTAAAACCCATTAATTCACAAACAAAACCATATGATCTCATCATATCTCATCTACTTAGTTTAGCAATTGATCATTAGAGTGATAGAAACTCACAACTAGCCAATTTGCACTTCAAATGAAGAAGATTAAGATGCTTAGAATGGATTAGAGGTTGATTAGCTTGCAACCCTCTTCATAAATTAGTGGAGGCTCCTTCTAAGATTTAATTTGGCGGCATGTAGCCCTCAATTCTATTTTTAGTATGGATTAGGGTAGGTTTAGGGTGTATTTATAGATTAGGTGAGTGTTTTAGGCCCTTAGATTAACCCTAAATTAGATTAGGACCCTTAGATTTCGGAACCTTCCAGAAACCAGCCCTAAGACCAAGCCCAAACCCCAAACTGGTGCACCCAACCACAGAACTCTCTAGAAACTGTGCAGGTTTCCTGTCCCGACATGGGCGCACTTCCCAAGTGCGCCCGTGTATTTTTGTGCTGGCGCACTTCACAAGTGCGCCAGTGCATTTCTGGCCTGTTTCGGGTTTTTCTGCCTAACTTCGTTCGTCCATATCTCTTTCATACGGTACCCGTTTTACGCAAACTCGGACTCTATTTCGCGTATTTTTCCAAGACGAACGCAATGACGCAGCCCGTTTCCCCTGATTCTCACATCTGAGATTAATTATACTTTAATTACTAACCATTAGTGTTAATTGAAATTCGGGGTGTTACAAAAATCGAAATCTTATAATAATTAATTAATACGAATCCAACGACACAAATTTAATCGTATTCTGAGACTGTTTGCCGGTACACTATTTTATACGCCAAACAACGCTATTTTGGACACCAAAATACCCGATGTCCAAAATAACAAACTACCTACCTATTTTGACTCTAAACGTCGATACAAACTCAACGGAATTGGTTTCGTGGCTTAATTCGATCGTCTGCTCAAGTTATACACAAATACCCTTCTATTAAATTAATTTAATTTAATTACGCACTATAGAAAATGGCTGAGCGTCTTTGGTTGTCGTTGTCATACGATATCGGTTTGTCACAAAATTTAATTCCATACAATAATTTAACGTTACGGTTCCCATGAAACTAGTTTTATCGAAAACTGAAGTCGTTTGCAAAATGTCCATTTTTTTACGTTTATAAAATATCGAATAAATATTAATTAAATTCCAAAATAATTCAATTAAATAATAATAAATTATTATTAAAAATATCCAAATAAAAATATCACATATCTCCATATATAAACCAATATCGATTATACAACTCGATATCAACATTTCGAGTTAAATGATATCCAAATATTTATTAAAATTTTATTATATTAATTAGTAAACGTTATATTTTAATAACGACTATTTTAAAATTTGATTTGACCATAACTAACAATCTATAACACGAAGCCTGAAATTTTCTATTCCATATGAAAATTATAATCAACAAGATTTCAACATTTCCCGTTTCACAGAATTCCGACTTAAAACGGATTTTGTATATTCAGTTGAAGTTCAAAACTCAATATAACGAACTGCCACGCCATTTCGAGCTCATTTTAAATTAAATAAAAATTTAACGTTCAAACTTCGTCTTAAATTAACGAAATAAATATTAAAACTCATTAATAATCCAAATATAATATTTAAAATAATAAATTAAATATTTGGCCATCAAAAATATGGGACATTACAGGTACAAGGGCACAAAACCTCCAAAAGCTAATTTGAAATACCATCAATAAAAATAGTGGAAATGACAGACAAGTCCCTTTTTCTAGAAATCGTTTATTTTACGTTCTCAGTTTAAAAATAATTTTTGTACATCTTTTTTTAATTTCTTTCTTTTTATACTCCTCCCATTTTCAAATTTAAGAGTGATGCCAGGACGTGTATTTTGAGCAATTATGAGTTATGGACATATACCTTAAGAATAAGTGAAATACCCCGTGAATTTCACTTTGATATAAAGGGCTGTATTTTATAAATACATTTTGGGGGGAGTCGGAGCTTTTTTATATAATATATATATATATATATATATATATATATATATATATATATATATATATATATATATTTACTTTTTCCTTATGCCAGAATTAAATCCCGTATGAATTAGTTTATTGATCAGCATAGGTAATTTAACAATGAATATTTACTAGTGGATTGACGGTTTATTAATGGATAGTTAATGAATCTGGTTTTTTATCAGCATTATGTAATAATTTTTCCCTGTTATTTTTAGAAAGATAGGTAATTTAGTGGTAGTATGCAGTAGCACTACAAATTTTATATGGTAGATAATTGTTGAATACAGGTATATAATAATTGTAATGTAATATTTTAACAGTAATTGTTGAATACAGGTGTATAATTGTGTAATATTTTAACAGTAATTGTTCAGTTCAAAAATAGTGTATGTAATGCTAAATTATCACGTATTGCTGAGTACGAGTATAGTAGTTCAAAAAATATAGTGAACAACTGTTTAGTAAGATTGTATTTTGTATTCAGATTAACATAATCTGTTGTTTAGTGATATTTGATGTATATTATGCTATGAATGACAATGATTTGACAAATCTAGTAAGTTGAAAAAATTTCAAGGTGGTATTTATAAACATTGTTGAGTAAACAAATCAGTTTTATACATTAGATATACTTGAAGATAGCTGAGAGATAAGCGCTAAGATCTGAAATGTTAATCTGAGATAAACCAAGATCACTCGTCTCCTCGGCTACTAGATCGAATCTCTAAAAACTCTAATGTAAAACATGTTCGAAGTCCGAGTTATGAAGCCTTGATCGTGCTAGTACATCCGGATTCCATATTTATACCTTAGCTTCACATGTCTTTGGTGTTCTTGTGTGTTTCTTTCATTTGCAATAACTTTGTGCTATATTTATTTACCGTGGCAAATAAGAATGTTGAGATACTTTCATGTATCATTTTCGAAACATACATTTTTATGTTAAAACTTACACAGGAAAGATTCTTTCTGCCAAAATCAGTGTACTATTTCCAGTTATTTTAGTTTTAGAAACATCTCTTTCTTATCTTGAAATTTACATGATAAAAATTAGATCAAAATAAACATAGGTATCTGTGGTAATTTTTTTTTCAATAATAGGCCCCATCTAAGATTTATTATAAAAACAGGCTTGTTTTTCTTCAAATATTGCCCCATCTAAGCTCATTTGTGGGGTAAATTTTGTAATTTACTTACCAAATATTGCAAGTTGTAGATGTGTGATATCTGAAACAAATTGAATTTAGAAAATGCGTTACCAACTGTAGTAACGTTTCACAACTTTTAGTGCTTGTATGTAATAAGAGAATAATATAAATATTATGGTCTTTCCTACGACACACTTGCACATGCATAGTAACAACCAGCATTGATTTTGGGAGTTATGGCCATGAAATTGGGGAGTTTGATTACACAGCAACGCCATACATTTAAGTATATATGTATCTATGCATGCTGATTTCTTGTTTAATTTATTAGGGTCAACAAGCAATTAATTTGTTGCAGCAAAGCAAAAACATGGGAGTATCAGTCTCCCTTCTAAGTGCTGCTGCAACCACAGTCGCCGTCACCACAGCATTTGCTGCAGGGTATTTCATCTCACTCCATTCTCAACGCCGCTACAGTGATTCAAGCGATGATGACGAAAACTACTCAAACAATGTAAGTACTACCAGAAACCTATGGACATGGATTTCGAATTTGAAGAAACTCCCTGGTTTAAAAGCAAAAAAAGACAAAAAGGTGGTTAGAAAGAAGACGAGCAGCAAGCCTGCTCTCGAGGTCGAGAGCTTAGCAGAGATCCTAGAAGACTTCAAGATGGTTCTTGTGGTGAGGAACGATTTGAAGATGGGGAAAGGTAAGATTGCAGCTCAGTGCAGCCATGCAACTTTGGGTTTGTACAAAAAGCTCCGTAGTAGAGCTCCAAAAGCTTTAAGTAGGTGGGAAATGTGTGGGCAGGTTAAGGTGGTACTAAAAATCGATAGTGAAGAAGATATGCTAGCCTTGCAAGGAAAAGCAAAATCCCTATTGCTGCCTACACATATAACAATTGATGCAGGAAGAACCCAAATTGCTCCGAATTCAAGGACGGTGATGGCTATACTTGGACCTGCTGATCTTGTCGATGATGTTACTGGTGATTTAAAGCTTTTGTGATTTTGTCCGCATAGCCCTATTCATAAGATTTATGTTCCTATTTTCGCATTGGAAAGTCATCAGAGAATTGATGAAATACTCGATTTGCTTTTCTGATTCGAACCTGAGCACATTGTTTATTTTGCTAAAAGAGCGCCGGTGTAGTAGTATTTCGGTATCTGTGATAGTTGATCTTGATGATGGTTAGTAACTTATTTGTATTTTTTATTTATTTTTTATTTGTTTAGTAGTGCAACTTAGAAATTACCACTTTGCAGCAATTGCAAAGCATGGATAGGCGCACGTAACATAATACATTAATGCTGGAAAATGGTGGTGCGAAAGGGACTCTTCCTATCCAACTGAATACAAGATATAAATGCATTCCATGTAAAGTCATTAAATCCGATTTCAACCATGATTATTATTATTATTTTCATAACACAAGTGACAGTGTGATACATTATCCAAGCAAGCCTGGCATAGAGGATAGTCTACCAAGTCCTTGGGCTAGGACAGTCCATCGGGCTGGGGTAACATTAATCTGTTTTATTTCATTACTAGTTGTTCATATATGTAATGTAAAGCACATACTTCATGAAGATGATCCAAAACTGATTTAAATGGGGTTGGACAGCAGATCTTTAGAGCCGGCTCTAATCCAGCACAACACTCTTTTCCGATAGAAGCTTGACTTCATGACATTTAGAACCTCCGTCTAAAGTGTCACATTTATAACCAACTGAACTTCAACCAAGAATTTAGCACTTAGACCACACGGTAGTGCATGCAAAAACATGAGTTGGTTGTGTTGAAACGTCCATTGGCGTGTAACTGGTATAACGGTCAGCTGCATCTGCTAAAACTATCTTGTCATCTACTCTATAAACATGGCATGATTGCACAAAAATACAACTGCTCTACAACTCCACACAATAAATATTCAAATAAATAAATAAATAAATCGGTCTGTTATTATAGAAAATTGCTATCTGAAAAAAATCGCTTTCTGTTGTATTCTAGGGGAATACCACTGTTAATGCCTTAAGTAATCTCCGTTGTAGAGGGGACGATCAATTCCTTAAAGATAGTGTTAGACGGCCTTGCCTCAACAAAAATCCTGGTTAATTCCTCTACTAATACATCAACTCTACTAACATAAAAGGCATCAAAATTTTATATTGATTCAACGAATGTCAATGTTAGAGTACATCCATTTTGGAAATAGTTTTTATTAATATGAAAAAGAAAGAGATCAATTATAGAAAATTTCGTTTAGAAATTAATTTTGTGGAGATAGGGGATGGAAAGATATTAATAATTGAAACCTAAGAGCAATAGATGAAATTCTAGTTGTCAATTGATTACCTAAATTATGCTATAACCTTATGTTCCATATTAAGAAAAAAAACAAGATGAAATCGCCTTTAAAAATCAAGCTTTAGATTTTCTTTGGAAAGTTGCTGTGGTAGTTGATCAGTCGACTAACTTAGCCTAAGCTATCGACTAATCCATCCATTGGAAAAATACATCGCAGCACAATACATCAGCTGACGGTCTGGAGATGAGTAGTCAAATAACTCTTTAATCAGTCGAATATTTGCCCTCTAAACAATCAACTATATTCAATTAGGGAATTTCCAGAATGGTTTACAAGGTTTGTTGCTACCAAATGGTTGAGTGTTTTTCTATACCAAACAATTATGCTTATCTTATGTTTTCCTCCTACTTTAAATTGCGATAGCTCTTTGCCATAGGGGTTTCTGATCGCGAACCAAAAGCTCCTAATCAAGAACCGTTCAAACCGTTGAAAAGCACATTTTGTCTTCTATGTTTTTGTCAACATTGTACCTGCAATTCAACACGTCATCACGACAATCGATGTTATGTCCAATATTCACTTCAGTTCGACACTACAAATGACACAAGCCCTCATGCCAGACTCCACCCTCATTCAAAAATTGTCTCACCAAAAGACAAATACCATCTCACATTTACTCTTCAACAAATGAAAGCACTTACTCCCCCAAACAATGCCACTAAGTGACACCTAGCACCTCATCAAACAAACTATGTTTGAGCACTCCTCAAACTTCTCAATTTGCAATACCATTGTCAACATACATACATACATACATACATATATATACATATATATATATATATATATATATATATATATATATATCGCGTTATCATTCATATGTACTTTACTAATATAATTAGACTTGTTCACATCCATGACAACTGAAATAGACCAACTCATCCCAGCGTGCTTCGTCCAAAGCAAAACATCATCTTTCTGCTAAATGGATAGCAGTTTGGCTATTACTATGTACATTAACACTATTGTGCATAAACCCTAAGCCATGGACAGACCACATAAACGAAGTGCCCCATTTTCTGCTTTAATCGCTACAATCTACTATGTGGTCGATAGAATTAGCACGATCTGCCAAATCTCCAACTATTGGTCGTGCCACAGAATGTAAATATAATCTAAAGTTGATTTTCTGTAATCTTTATCGTCACGCTAGTCCAACTGTTCAAATCACAATAACCAACCAACTTGTAATCCATACCAATATTATCACTAAATAGACCATGACTAGAAGTCCAATTAGAATATCTCAAGATAACTTTCATGGCTTCCAAATGCTATCTACCTTAATTAGCCATAAATTGACAAACCATCCCTGAGACATTTGCAATATTGGACTAATATACACCATCACATTAAACTACGAATCAAACTTGCATGTCATGACCTTGTCCTCCTTCATAATAGGTGAATACTTTAACGAAAGCTTCACATACAAGGATGAAATGTGCAAGCTCCCTTTTTTTTAAAGCTAAAATGAGAAATCGCCTTCTCAGTACATGTATTTCCAGTTAACTTCAACTCTAATTGCTTCCAACCCTAAAAGTTCACATTTGTAACGACCCGGAAAATCTGAACCAATTTAAAAATTTTAAATTGGCTAAAATAGTGGATTTTAAATATTTAAAATAAATATTTTAAATAATAGCAATGAAAATTGAGTTTGAATCGACGTTTGAAAATAAATATAATCACTTTGAATTATAAACAAGGCCTGAAATGGTGCGGTAGTTTCAAAATTTGAATTCAAACTTTGTCTGACTGTACCGGGTGCAAAACAAAACGGATTTGAGGGAAACCAAAAATATTTAAATCTGTTAGTGAATACCTTTCTAAAGAATCTGAAAAATCGATGTTTCATAGCGGAAAGCAAAAGTTATGGCCAAATGAATTTTCAGAAAGGTCGCTATGGAACTTATATAGCCCGTGAAATTGGCCGTTTTGCAAACGACTTCGGAATTCGACGAAACCACTTTTGTTGGGTCCAGGATGTGAAGTTATTGCTAGGTTTCAAATTTCATAATTTTTAAAGCTAGTATGTGAGCGTGGCAAAGGAAAATGTGTTTTGGTCAATTACAGTTAAATTGGATCGACCAGAAATGGGCCTTTTTGCAAACGGTCTCAGAATTCGACGAAACTAGTTTTGTTGGGATCGTATCGTCAAGACATAGCCAGATTTATCTTTCTGTAATTTTTTGAATCAGTTTGTGGCCCTGGCAAATTGAAATGTACGTTCAAATCAAATATTGAATGTTTTATATTTTAATTTGAAGGAAAACTGACTGAAACAGTCGAATGGGCCTGCGAAACATATCCCATTGTGTTCGGAATGAGGGTAAAATGCTAGGGACGACAGTCGTTGGGTTTGGATTGATGTTAGTACGTAAAGAGGGGTATTTTTGGATTTTAAAAATTTATAAATATAAAAAAAATTTCATTGGTCAAACTATTTTCTCTCTCCCCGATATCCTTCAGCGACGAACGGCGGCCAGCATTCAAAACCTTCCCGTCCACTTTCCGATCAATCCACGCAAAATTAGCCCCTCTTCCAGTTGAAGATTTTGTAGAGCTCCTTGAGATCTTCAAATCCATATATAGTTTGGAATTTTTCGTGGCCTATGGAGTGCGAATCGACGCCAGGAAGTCCGGGCGTTCAAACCGCCGTCGCGCCGCCTATAGGCCACCGAAGTGGGCCCCGCTCCAGGCGCCAGCGCGTCTCTCTCCCCTCTTCCTCGCTGCGAAGGCCGATCGTCGATCCGCTTCACCGTTTGATCGAAAAGTTCAAACCTAGTTTTGAAGAATTTAGAGAGGTAACGGCTGAGTTAATTTTCAACTGTTTTAACACTTTTAAACCGTTGCAAACTTTGAAAAATCGTATCTTTCTCATGTGTTGACGAAATTCGATGAAACAGGAAACATCGTGACCGTGTGGACGTCTTCAACATTCTAGAAGAGACCGCATATTTTTCTGAGCCTTCTGCTATTTTTTGGAGGAGTGGAACCCAATGTGAGATTTCTAAATTATAAACGATATGGAAAACGACGATGTATAAATTATATAGTCGATGTATGAGTTATATTAGCGTTGTACACCTCTTGTATAAGTGTGGTATAAGTTGTATGTTCGATGTATAAGTTATATATGCGTTGTAAAAATTATATATGCGTTGTAAAAATTATATATATATATATATATATATTTATATATATATATATATACGCCCTTTGTCCACAAACCATGGACGATATTTATTGGTTGTTATTGGTGTGAAAATTGATTGATAGCGAATGGTTGATTGAAATTGTTTGTGGTTGGAATTGATTGATTGTGGTTGAAAAATACCCGTTTGTGGTTGAGAAATATTTGGTTGAAACCACATAGGATTAGTTTGTGGAAATAAAAAAAATATACATGCCGCCTGCATGCGAACTAGATGCATGATTCTCCATTGTCAAAAGCTGCGAGGCTTTAAAGTAGAGCGAGGAGTTGTACTAGGGTCGGTCCCGGTTTTAACTACCCTGCCGTTATGCTGCCGAAATTTTGAATAATATTCATGTGTTAGAATTATTTTCCTGTATTGAAACTATATTCGTCTATTGAATAGAAAACCTTCATGTGTTGAACTGAAATTCATTCGTTGAATAGAATTTATGTGTTGAATGGTATTCAAGTTTTTAAATATAAAAATCACCTTTTTATCTATTTATATAAACTATAGAAAACCTTCATGTGTTGAATTGAAATTCATTCATTGAATAGAATTCATGTGTTGAATGGTATTCGTGTTTTTAAATATAAAAATCACCTTTTTATCTATTTATACAAAATATAGAAAACCATCATGTGTTGAATTGAAATTCATTCGTTGAATAGAATTCATGTGTTAAATGGTATTCGTGTTTTTAAATATAAAAATCACCTTTTTATCTATTTATATAAACTATAGAAAACCTTCATGTGTTGAATTGAAATTCATTCGTTGAATAGAATTCATGTGTTGAATGGTATTCGTGTTTTTAAATATAAAAATCACCTTTTTATTTATATATATAAACTATAGAAAACCTTCATGTGTTGAATCGAAATTCATTCGTTGAATTGAAATTCATGTGTTGAATGGTATTCATATTTTGAAAGAAATTGTTTTATAATAAAAATCCTATTATTATCATCAATATGAACTATATAAAATAATCTTGTTTTGAAATAAATTGTTTTATAATAAAAATCCTATTTTGATCACCTATATTAACTATATAAAATAATCGTGTTTTGAAATAAATCGTTTTATAATAAAAATCACATTTTTACTATATACATGAATTGTTAAAAATAGTGAAGTGTTGAAATAGAAGACAGTTAGATAAAAATATCATTTTTATCAAATGTATGAAAATCATATAGTTTTGAAATCGAAGAATCAATATATATATAAATAGAATTGAAATATATCGAATAACGAAGCTGCAGTTCGTATTTTGAAACCGAGATTTCAAACGATTAGTGCGAGAGATCCGACCATCGGATTTTCCCGAAACCGCAACCGTTGGGTTCGCTTTGGAAATATCTTTCCAACGGCATCAACGTTGTAAAAATCCAACGGTTGGATTGTCTAGAATGTTTAATTCAAATCTAAAGAAAAACAGCGCTAGAATCGATTATATATATATAAATATAATTATATTAAATTGAATAACGACGCTGTAGTTCGTATTTTGAAATCGAAACTTCAAACGATTATACCGGGAGATCCGACCGTCGGATTTTCCCAAAACTGGAACCGTTGGATTCGTTTCGAAAAGATCTTTCTAATGATGTAAATTTTGTGAAGATCCAACGGTTAGATTTTTAGAGATGTGTAAATCAAATCTGAAGAAAAACGGCGCCACGACCGCGTTATGGCCCGAAGCGTCGTTTTGAATAAATTGGCTATTTTAAAATAAATAAAAATAGAGATAAATCATTATAAAATATTATAAACGATATGGATATGAAATTTAGAAACTAACTGAAGGTTGGCTAAGTCGAATGGTTTCTTGGGTATTGATCTGATGTTGGTTTCGGCCTTCGGGGTTAATATTTGGGAAATCATTCTCTTACTGATTTACGGTTAGTGACTAATGAATTGAAATGATGCGTAGTAGTGTTTGTGTAGCACTTGTTTATTATATACGTGAGTTGCTTAGAAAGACCGGGTTTATCCCATTCTGAATAACTGAATCGACGATAAGAAATCGAAGATGAAGACGGTGGTCGAAGACCGGATATCTTCACCTCGTTTGGATGGTAACCGACGTCCTGATTGGGAGGTATCCCGAAATATGGATAACGAGTGGTGATCGTCCAGACGTACGTGGTGATCGATGGGTTTGCGAGGTATATAGTGCCTCCGGTTTCGTTCAGACCCAGAACGGACTTGCAAATGGACAGTGTATCTGACATTGGAATTTATTTTGTTTGATTGATAGCTATCAGTTGCACGGTGTGAATTGCCTGTGTGGCATGCGAAGATGCAGTGATCAGGGCTTCTGTTGAAAAGCAAAGTCTTGTGGTGATGATCAAAGCACCGCCTGTGTGGCGTAGCTTTGTGTATAACGTGAAATCGCGAGCCTCACACCCCGGTATGAACCAGAAACGGGAGAGGACCTCAGGTGGGACATGCGTTTCTTCCTAGCTAGAAGTGGCGTCAGTGGTTTTACACGCCCTGACGAGTTTGACTTATGTGGTTGTTACTGTTGCGAGGCGCCTCGGTTAGATCGGACGATCCGGGTCCGATGGAGTCATTCGTTGGCTCATTTACGCCCCATATGGCGGGGAAACGCATTGTTAAGGAATTTTAATCCACATCGGTGGACCGGCCCTGACGATCCAAGGGGCAGTTGCGACTGTTCCTGAGGCTCGGGCTAGGCAGTCTCGAATTCGGTAAGGACTATCTTTTGCCTTGGTTCATGACGAAAATCCAATTTCCAAATACGTGACTGTGCGGTTTTGATTGTATACCTATATATGGCGACATAGTGGTATGTGGCATTAATGTCGTCTATGATTGATACTTACGATTTGAAATTGCTTTTGAAACATATAAACACTAGTTGTAGTATCAAATGCTTTTGTTTTATTCGTATCAAGCATATTTTGGCCGTTATAAGGTAAAAAATACTATCCTCCGGTTTGCGTTCATTGTGTGATGGGAACTGAGTCTTATAATGGCTTCATTTTTATAAAAAGCATTGCGATGTTTAAAAGTATTATTTGTTTTAAAGCACTGGTAATCCGATGGAGTAAACCCGTTCCACGAAAGTGGCGTGGTCCTGTGATTAGCCATTTTTAAAATGTGTTGAGTAGATTTCTCATACCAGTCGCATGACTGACTCGTAGTTTGTTTCACTTTCAAACTCGGGTGCCCCTTTTTCTACACGGGCAGCCTTGTATTCAGGTTTTAGCTGGCTTTCTCTGGATAGCTGGAGCTGAAGATGGATTCTATCATTTATCTCTTTTTATGCTGTTCAGCTCCTATTGTACATTATGTTTGTTTTTCCGCTGTAGACATATATGTATAGCTGAACTGTATTTGTACTAAGTATGATCCTGTATACTGTGTAACTCTGATGTTTATGTTTATCCAGTGTATTATTTGTTCATTATCTGGTGTATTTATTTAATTTTGTTCTGCTGTTATCCGTATCTGTGTTATATTCCAAGGATTACCCTTGCCGCCGTCAGCACGGGGTTTGGGGTCGTCTCAACATTCCTGATATTTTATTTGCTTCACCATGATCTTTCTATAAAATTCCAATTTTTTAAGCAAAATTTCAATTTTTTGATCTCTTCCTTGTCTTTAAAAGCTATGAGTATATCGTCTATATACAGTAGTAAGGACACTCAACAACCATTCTTCGAACGCTCGAAACACAAGCTTCATTTATGCTTTTATCAAAACCAATATTAAGCATCAAATGATCAATCCTCTTATATCAACATATAGGTAACAACTTTAGATGACACAAAGACTCCTTTGATTTGCACACCGAAATTGATTTCTCCTCTATAAAAAAAGGCTTTTGGTTGCTACAGGTAGGTGTCTTCATCTGATTTCCTATGCACGACACATTTTTCACATCCAACTTCACCAACTTCAAGTCTTCATTTGTAATTGTAGCCAATAAAATATGTATCGAAGTATTGCATGCCACTGGTGCATAGATTTCATCAGTCTTTTCTCTTTAATCGCATAAAATCCTTAACAACTAATCTAGCTTTGAATACCTCAGCATTTTTGGTCATGGATATCTTTGCTTCAAATAGCATGATTACCTTAAGAAGTGGAACAAGATTCCATGTCTTGTTCTTGTAGAAAGACTGCATCTCTTCCTCCATGGGTGTAATAATTGCCTCAAAATGGGCTAAATTTTACACATAGCTAAAGCCTATTGAATTCTAGACTCATTGCAAAGTTGTTTGTTGGTTGGTACAATTTATATTAAGCAATACACCGAGCTATCTACCTAAACTTTCATGATATGAAAGCAAATTGATGAAATATAATATTGAAAATAGTTTCCATTTTATTAAAGAAATTCAAGTGTTAAAAAATGTAAATAATATCTTAAATATTTACAAAAAAATATACCAAAATACAATACTACAAGTCTGAATGGTTACATTGAATATATAAAAACAAAAGCAGATGTAACATCCACAAGACTCTATTTGTGCCTGCGTCTCCAAGATCTACTTCCTATTCTCTAACCAATAAAGATAGGGTCGGAACAACAATGTCTAATGAATAAAAATCTCGGGCGTTCCCATGACATTACCTGTAAAGTATAATTTAGATAAGAACATTTCTTGCACATCCTAATCATATTTTATTTAAGTTCTTTTAACTATGATCCCTAAGACTTCTCCAATCCAATTTTATAACCTACACTTTACCAATCCACTCTATAACCTATCTTCATGGTAGGCTAAAGACCCATCCATTCCACGCATCTATCAGAAATCATGTCCTTATAATATGAGAGAAAACCTAAGTGTGACAACTGCCCATAACTCCTACACTTATAAAGAGGAATAATGTGTTGAAAGACGTGCCAAGCAGCTATGAACGATCATCAAGGTAAAAAAACACAAGCGGAACCTGTTGTATAACACACAATGCATAGATAAAGTATAATAGAATATATATAACATGCATTAATAGTGAAGAACATATGAGCAAAATCTTAAAACTTTCATATCAACTTGAAAGTATATCCATACATCATCGGATTACAACATAAGAGTCTGTACATAATGCCTCACTACAATCACTCAAAGAACACTCAACAAGCATAACAATGCAAACAACAACTAGTATATGTAACGACCCTCTAAAAGAATTCAATGCCTGAATTCTCACAATAATACATATACCAGTATTGCTTTCCAAAAACTCAAGTATTGAAAACACCAGATAATTATTAGAAAGAAATTAGAGGGTGAGATAAGAAAGAAATATTAGAATAGAAGAAGAAGAACCAACACAACACAGAGTCTCACATTGCAGCGGAACAAAATATAATATAGAAATAAATCTTTACTGAGAGCTTGAAATAAAATTTACAATCATCAGAGTACATCACACATCTAGACAGTTATAATAATTTGTCCTCATATACAATCACACAACGGAATAATAACCATAATATCATACATCTGAACTCTTCCAGCTTGTCTCTTTACAACATTCGATAACCTGAACCCGTAAAACCCGGTCTAAATCGAGCATTACAAAAGTCGGATCAGTCTGGTGAATCAGAGTGAGAAAAATACACTAAGTTTAAAGTATCATACAACTTGATTTTAAAGTCAAAATCTTTTCGAAAGAAAAGGTTAATCGTAAGACCAAATCCACACATAAATACAAATGGTTTTTACCTTACGATAACCCAAAACTTTTTTGGAAATCATATCTTTTCTAATATTATAATAATGTCTAAATACAAATAAATATCAATCTAGCAGAACGCTTGCATCTCACACTCTACATACATATTATATAATCAAAACCGCGGGCTCTTATTGGAGAATGGATTTACATGGCAAGGTACGGGCAATCACCTTTCAAACAGTGTATCTCTAGAGAGGAATGCACAAAGTTCAACAAGAACATCTTGCAACTCTGGCTAAACATGACCGACCCCTCATTTGAGAGTACCGAATATATTGTCACTTATGGTTGGATCCAACATAACCGTTACCGGGAGATACAGTAGCAAAAAGAAGAACAAATATGAATATCCTCTAGATGATGACAATACACCCTAATGGGAGCAACCCACATAGTCATGCAACCTACCCGATTTTTACCATTTCCCGGTTAATGAGGCTTGAGGTCATAAATACCTTTAGAACAACTGGCCACCATTCAATTTGAATGTCACATTGTCAAATCTGCCAGAAATTTACTAATTGACGTCCACAAAAATACTCTAGTTATTAGGCTAGAGAAAAGCCTTTTCTCCGCCATCAACTATGGTACATTTGAAGAAATCAATGTACATAATTCTTTTGGAAATACTCCGTCAGACATCCGTCCATACAAGTCATCCAGGAACATGATGAACCGAAGGCACCCTCCTACCACATCCTAGGTATCACCTTATGGATCAGTAGCAAGTAGTCTTTACAATCCGTCGATTTCAACCACGACAGGATCACCACTAGAATATCTTCGGGCGTGGCTCCAGAGAATTCGACAAGTAGTCCTTTTGCTTATGAATATCCATGGTCTTCCCAGCTCCATCTTTAATCAGCATCTTTCACGTACTTACTGGTTCAGAATGGTTTTCGAATATACATTCGATTTCGGTCTTTCTATACCAACAATCATATGGGTCAGATTTGATAATCGGTTATTTAACTATCAAATAAATAATCATGAAAATAAAATGAGTTCACTGATTCAGTACTCGGCATTACTTGGCCTCTTTTTTAAAAAAATAAAATAAACGAAAGTTAATTTAAAACTCTTAAATCTTTTAATATTACTAATATAAGTTTTCACTTCTTACTTAACATAGGATTATTTTCAAACTATTTTATTTCCATACTTAGGAAAATATTCTATAATCATACCCAATTTTCAATCTTATTATCATTTCCAAAACATCTGCTTCATCACTTCTCATTATCTATAATTGAGAAAATTCATTCAACTTGTCATTCGTCAAATAGTGTTACGAAATCTCTTTTGTTTCATTATTTGAAAATGGTAACCAACCCTTATTCTTTTATAATAAACCCCTTTCCAAAACTCCCTTTCCATTTCCTTTTACCTTGAAAATATCATTATAATTTTACATAATCTTCTTTTATTTCCTTTACTTCGGAAATCTCATTATATATATTTCAAATCTTGCAATTAACATTGCGTTATTATATCTCATATGGAATTAATCAATTATTTGTAACTTCTTTTCCATTACAAACTCATATCATCCTCAGATAATTCTGAGGTCATTCAAGTTGGGGTATTTATTCTCAGACCTTGATCAACAATGTTCTTATCTTTAGATAGATATGAGTTGTAATTCAAAAACCAATATTTATATTAATATTAAACCAAATCCTATTTAACTATATTATTTGAACCATGAATTTATAATCCATTTCTTATTTTCAAAAATCTCCTTTTCTAATACAACTATTATTTCTTAACTCGTTGATTAAGTAATTTCTTATTTAACATCCCCTTTTTAACTTTAAATTCCTTTAATCAATTTATTTTACAACACAAATTTTTATTACAAAATCCTTTGTCCTATACCATTGCAAAAATCTTTTTTGCAATCTGTTTAATCATCTTCCCTTTTTGAGAATCTTATTTGAATTACCTCCATTTCACTTAATTTCATTATTAAGTAACATTAATTTAAAATTAACACTTTAACCCCACATCTCTTTATAAATGTCATTTATAAAAAAAACCAGGTTTAATTTAAACCCTTTTTATTTCAATTCCTTTTCTAACTTCAAATATTAAGTAACATTTAATTTATGCTATCATCTTCGCTTAAAATTCCTTTTTATAACTTCATTATAAAAACTCGGGTTTTTAATATAAAAACCTTTCATAGCTCCTTTCACCATTTAACCAAATTTCATTTCAACTTCGATTACTTACTTAAATGAATTCCATTTAAGAAAAGTAACCACTCAAGTTATTATTAATTAAAATAATCATTTACTTCATCATTAACTACTGTAAAAGTACTTAATTAATTTATTAATTAAAAAATTTATTTTTAAAATCTTATTTCAAAATAAAAAACAAATATTCGTTAAACTCTTTTATTAGATTTATTCAAACAAACTAATTAATAATCACTATCAGTTGGAACAGTTGACTTAGCCAACCCAAAACACAGTTATTCATTAACTGATTCCAAACAGTCCTTCCTTTAAATTAATTAATAATATAATTAATTTAAATAATTTCCTTTAATTGTTTTCTCAAAAAAAAAAAAATTACCCGACTATTAACCGTTAGGTTAATTTTATACTCTCCTGCTTAAAACTCTTATTAATATCAGAATTTGTTTTATAAAGTCAGTTAATGAATGGTTATAAACTTAAATAATAAATAATAAATAATTATATCCTTTTTATAAACTTTTATTCACAATAATAAATCTCCAAATCTATATTCAGTTATAAAATATATTTTATAACTTCATTCCTGTTGGTTTATGTAACTGTAAATCAATATAACTAAAACGAATCATTTTTAGGCCATCTACTGCCAGTTACTCAACTAATACTGCCCATTGGTTAAAACAAAACAATCGCTGAATTTCAAGTCAACGGTCAACAATTAAATCAATCATTCAATCGGAACAGTTCATATAATGATAATATGAAAATAAATAATAAATAATATCTAATATATTTGAGGAATCTAGTTGGATCCCTCCAACCTGTTTTTCCCTGCATCCAAGTACGTTATCTCAAATAAAATCATTAAATAAGAATTATTTAATTTTAAACTAATAATTTCTATAATGGTAAATAGCAACTATTTAACATCAACCAATTCATTTAACAAACAATTCAAACAATTAAATTAAACACGTTTATATTATAAACTTGACCAATAAGGTAAGTTACCTCAATTGGTTCCAATCGTTAAAATAACGATTTGGTTTTCTCTGAAATTAAACAACGTTTAATTTCATCGGTTAAATCAATATATATATATATATACACATATATATATATATATTTAACAAACAATCAACCATTAGCAACCATAACACACAATTATAAAACCCGACCTATATAAAATATAAGTGGGAAAAACCGAGTGTGTTTAACTCACCTTGTTTTCCATTATCGTGGTAGCGGTTCGGTTTAGTTAAATTAAGCGATAGTTTAATTTAACTAAAATTCCAAATGATTCCAAATCTGTCCAAATTACTCCATCATATATTGTTCGTCCGATGCGATTCTGGTGCAACTCGTTTAGTTGGATTCTGATAATATATGGGTTAGTTATTAAATTATAAGCATCTATGATTTATTTAAATAATTACTTTCTTAATTATATAATTAATTTAAACTGAATTATGTTTAGGGTAAAATAATCGGCCGAATTCCTTTCCCGCTGCCCTGTACATCTTTCGTCCCTTATTCAAATTCCTGCTCCTACCGCCTGCACTATTCCAATTGGCCACATATCTGCTAATTTAAAAAAACAAATTATCGTACTGATTATTTATTATAACCCTAATTGATATCGGTTATTTGATCTTTGCAGTCTAACACATGCTAGATCAACTTAAACACCTTATTTAGTTTTGGTTAATATTATTTAATTAAATACTTGTTTCTCTAATTACTCATCAGTTATAAATTAATTACATATATGAGCATCGACCATGATTCCTTACTTCCCTGCCAGGTTTTGTTACTGCTTCGTTCTCGTTAAAAATGCTCAAACCTTTATTTCCTCCCATTTTCAAATTGTCAGCCCAAACTCCGATTGTTCTTCATCCCCTTAATCTTGCAACAGCCTCGAAAAACCATGTTGCCCTCCCTACTTCAGACCGCCGAGCCACCAGAATTCTTCCGCTGACGCTAGATCTGATAGCACCACTTCCAAGGCCTTGCTCTGCTTTACCCTCCCTAGAAGAGTCGTACAACTCGAAGTCTGCGCCAGCCCAAAATTTGACTTCAACTGCCTCCCCATTGTAACGCGATTGCGATCACCTCGCCTACCATAAACCCATCAGCGCCGTTGAACTTGTGCCTCTTGAAGTGCTAGAGATTTTTGTAGTTGGAGGACTTCGAAAATGATCAACGGATCGTCAACGATTTGAGTGGAAAAGTTGGAAAGGTTTGGATCGTCGATTAAGAAGTGGAGGCAGAAATTATAACCGTGTTGACTAGAGAACAAAGTTTTTAGGGTATTGACTGTCATTACCCCATATATATAAACAACCATTTTAATTAAATATTATTAAAACTTAGGGTTGAATTATCATTCTAAAATTACCACAAACGACTTCTGATCGAGACAAAAATGCTAATCCTAGCATAAAAAATATATTTCGGACATGATGGGATAGGTTTCGTCAAATTTTGAGGTCATTTGTAAAAATTCCTTTATAATCGACAGGCCAAAAATCACACATTTAAATTTCCGACGATCACAAAATAAATCCAATCAACTTGAAACTTTGACATTCTGCAAGACCTTTTCCTTACGGATCGAATGAAATTTGTTTCGTCAAAATCAGAATTCGTTTGGCCAGTCGTTTATTCGTTTAAAGTTACCTGTGTCTACATAATATAAATGATTAAACAAAAACAAGGGCGTTTGACGCTGGCACGATCACATGGTTAATCGTATTGCTACCAAATTTGAAACTAGCAATAATTTACTAATACGGATCCAATAAAACTCGTTTGGTTGAAATCCGACTCAATTTGGAAAACGACGATATTTTATAATTTAAATTGTTTGTTGTTTACACTTAAATTCCGAACGCTTACATCTTACTCCGTTTGGCCCCAAAATTTGCAGCATGCTATGCTTTGACGTTCCGGATCCAACAAAATTTGTTTCATCGTAAACAGAGGTCGTTTGAAAATTGGCTATTTATAAGTCCTTTAAAATGTTGAAAAAATATTAATTAAATTCCAAAATAATCAAATAAAATAATACTAAATTATTATTATCATAAATATCCAAATAAATTACTATAGATAGCTTCAAACATAAACAATATGGATTATACAACTCAATATTAATGTTTTCGAGTTAACCGGCATTCAAATAATATTAAAACCCTATTATATTAATTAATAAACGTTATATTTTAATAAAAATTCCATAGTGACTATTTTAAAATTTGACTTAGACATAATTAACAATCTATAACACGAAATCTGGATTTTTCTCTTCTATTAGAAAAGTATAATCAACAAGATTCCAACTTTCCTGTTTCACAGAAATCCAACTTAAAACGGATTCTGTTTATGAAATTCACAACTAAATATTATGAACTGCCGCACCATTTCGATCTCATTTTAAATTATATATAAATTTAACGTTTAAGCTTCATTTTAATAAATGAATTAAATATTAAAATCCATTAACATACCAAAATAATATTTAAAACATATTTAAATATTCAAATTCAAATGGCCGGAAAATGTGGGTCGTCACGGTATGTATAGTAGAAAGTAATACATAAGCCTACAGCTCATCATCTATCTGCAGCAATGTCTCATCAAGATCTATTCCCTGTCACCTGCTACCTAGTCTGCCCATCCACAACACAATGGATGAACAACCCAATGTAATAAGAGAAAACATTAAACCTTGGGTCAGACAACAATCTTAATGAGCGATAAAACAACTATCTAACATCATCAATAAAGTATATGAGAAATAGGTAGATCAATCAACTAATCTGCCAACTCAACAACAGAGAAGATCCCAAACCGTCTCCCTACATCTGATAGTGATAGCCTTTACAATAATCAAAAAGAAAACATAGCAAACATAACAACTAGTTATCTAGTATAGACCATCCAAATCGAGACCAACATTAGACAAGCACCCAAGCGATGTCTCATTCGATGTAAAACAATCTACACTAGACGACAAAAGCAAAGCAGTCATTATCCATGACTCTGGCTATCACTGCTTATCCTGTTTTGAAACCATCGTTAATCGTATAAACGGCTCAATATCATGCCGTCGTCAAGGGCTAATGGTAACCCCGGTTCTAGAAAAACTCCATAAGCCTTCATGGTTCGTATCTGGGCCCATCAAGTTTTTGCCCAAGGTACTCGACCATTCAACTGGTCTTTTGCCATGAATCTCAAACCACAACGTTTAATTTTTACTTCACAGCATTTGTAAAACACTGTTATATCTGCTCGATCAATCATGGATCGGTCTGCCCGATATACCAGAAATCATTGCCGATCCATCAAAAATCACATACCCGATCCATGCTCCAAAACTTGCCCGATCAACGCTTTTTCATAGCGTTTCTGAAAACGCTGTGATCCAGGCCGATCCGATCCATGAAAAACTGTGCCAATCCATTAGATGGAACCTTTCCCGATCCAACGTTTTTGAGCCTGATCCATGGCCTTTGACGTTGCCCGATCCATACCCAAGCACAACGTTCGGCAAACGCTGTCAAACCCAACTGATCTAATCCAAGCAAAAACCTTGCCCGACCCACTTTTTCACCCCGCGCACCCTTGGTCGATCAACCATTTTTACGTGCCCGATCCATGCTAGCATAGCAAAATATCAATCATTAAACTCCATCCCCGATCCATGAAATTCATGGTCGGTCCATGCTACAATGATGCACAACTCCGATTTTCCATCCAAACAAAGGAATACTCGATCTAAAACCAGTTGAGTCCGGTCAACCAATCAATAACAATTTCAAGCAACAATCAACGATTATTGATCAAACACTAATTCATCAAACAACATTTGAAATTCACCAACTCATGATTAAACAATAAACGAATCAAATAAATAGATCTAAACATATTATCAACACGTGAACTTATTGATTTAGGTTGCTAGATTAGATCCTAGGGTGATTCAATGAAAATACACTTACTATGATGTAGATCTAGCTGAAAATGACTAGAAATGATGAAGATAAGATCAAACAACCCATATACTTGGTTGAATCTGTGCAAGAGATGCTTATCACTCACCAAATCCACAAAATAGCTTGAAAACCACTAATCTCTAATCCGAACATCGAAGAACGATCTCCAAATCACCCAATTTGATGCGATTTATTCTCTCTTGTTGTTGATCTATCCTTCCTTGATGTGGATCTTCAACCTTCTAATCTAGATCTAAGATTTTAATAAAGGAGAGATGTATTTGATTGGAGTAGGAAGAATCTCAAACCCTAACAAAATAATAAATGAAGATAGTAAACCATTCTCCATGCCTTTACCTCTCTATTTGTACCCTCTAACCATCCCGCTAATGGGTCACACCAAATCAGGTCACTACTAGTTAACATGTCCAGAAAATGTGTAAAACTAAAGAAGTGATTCCTCCTAAACCGCTGAACCAAATCTTTAATGTGACCACTCCACGAAATTGGCAACACCATTTCCTTTCCAATGAAATCGATCTCAGCACCTGATTCGATTCCAATCAAAAGTTATGCCCTAAAAAAACAACAGGGGAAAAATTGTCACGAATAAAATTAGTAAAAATCATGGACATGTCTCATTCCCCCATAAACAACATATCAAAACATGAGAATGTTCGGACCCTTGGAGAATTGAATAAAAATATTTTACGATCCTCCAATAGGTAAAATGCAGGTTGTTACATTCTCCCCCTAGGAATTTCACCCTCGAAATCCCAAGAAAACAAAAGAAACCAAAACCATTCTGCATGCCTATCACACTTGAGCAGCCAATCTATTGTCCAAACTAGCATTCATCAAGCCATGCATCCATAGCCTTAACCTAGCACGCGGAATTCTAACAGATAATACAAACTACAATGATGTAAAAGCGACACGATATTAATGGGTCATTCCAACAAAGAGTTCTGGATGGATCGTCTTCGTTCTCTCTTCCGTTTCCCATATACAATAGTCATCATCCTCGCTCTATTGTATCTTGACTAGCTTAACCGCCTTCCTCCTAAGTTGTTTCGTGTCTTTCCCTACGCGAAGCAGCTTACGAGGTTTTGAAACTACGGACTCGACTTCTAGGTCTTTATACCGATCCGAAGGTACCGCCACATTTGAATCATGCACACACTTCTGTAGAAAAGACACACTATGCACACTCAACATCTTCCCAGGTAAATCCAATCTATATGCGAGCTTTCCTATTCGCTTGACTATTGGGAACGGTCCAACAAACCTTGGGGCTAACTTTCCTTTTTTCCGAACCGAATAACATTCTTCAAAGGAGAAATCTTCACGAAAACCATATCGCTCACGTTGAATTCCAAATCCTTACGACGCTTATCTGCGTAACTCTTTTGAAAATCTTGGGTGCCCTCATTCATTGACGAATGATCTCGATACAATCCGATGTTTCTCTTTTCATCTCACGCCTAAGTAACAACTTATCTCCAGTTTCCAACCAACATGCCAGAGAATTACACAGTCTACCATACAACGCCTCGTATGTTGTCATCCCAATGCTCAACTGGTAACTGTTATTGTAGGCAAACTCAACCAAATATAGATGGTCTTCTCACGATCCCACGAAGTCTAATACACAAGCTCTTAGGAGATCTTCCAAAACTCGGTTAACTCTCTCGGTTTGACCATCAGTCTGGGGATGGTAAGCCGTACTTAAACACATCTTGGTTCCCAAAGTATCTTGCAAACTCTCCAAGAATCCACGTATGAACAAAGGATCTCGATCACTCACAATGCTCTTCGGGATACCATGGAATCAAATTATCCATTTTATACAAAGCTCAGCCAACCTCCTTGCTGTCCTAGTTGATCTGACAGGAATAAACCATGCGCTTTTGGTCAAACAATCCACGATGACCTAAATCCGTACATTTCCTGCCCTGATTCTAAGTAGTCCATTGATAAAATCCATCGATATTTTCTCCTATTTCCATGTAGGAACTTCAATTGGATAAAGTAATCCACTTGGCTTTTTCTGTTCAACTTTTACTAACTGACAGTTCATGCACTTGGAAATGAACTTTCCAACATCCCTCTTCATCCCTTTCCAATAGTAGGATCGCTTCATGTCTTGATACATCTTGTTATCACCAGGATGAATCGTCAACTTCGAATGATGACATTCTCTTGGAACCTCATCTCTCAATCAATCAACATCAGGAACAACTAGTCGTCCTTTCTTTTGAAGCCAACCTTCTTGATCAACTTCGTATTCATATCTTCTGGATGATCTCGGCAAGCTTTTGGCTTTTGCCAATCCTTTCGATGAGAGTAGGTCTTATCGATAAGCTTTCCAGCATTTTAGGTTCCAACTCACACCGTGGTTTAAAATCAAATCCTTCCAAGTACTCGAGGTGCTTCCATTCCAAAAACATAGCTCCTAATCTTGCATGTATTCGACTTAACGCATCTGCAACCGCATTACCTTTACCAGGAGTATAGGCTATACCAAAATTGTACGATGCCAGAAACTCTAACCACCGTTGCTGCCGAAGATTCTAATCCTTTTAGGGGAAAAGGTACTTCAACAACTTGTGATCCGTAAACAACTCGAATCGAACTTCCAACAGGTAATGTCTCCACATCTTCAGAGCGAACACAATCGCTGCTAACTCCAAATCATGAGATGGATAATTCCTTTCGCACGACTTCAGTTCTCAAGTTGCATATGCCATAACTATGTCTTTCTACATCAGCACTGCTCCAAGTCCAGTACCACACGCAATCGGTGTATACCACCATATCTTCATTCCCACTTGGAATCGTTAAAACTAGAGCACTTGTCAGTCTCTCTTTGAGGATCCCAAAAGCTCGCTCACACTTTGCATCCCATGTGAACACTTGGTTCTTCTTCTTCAATCCTGTTAATGGTGCAGCTATCTTGGAGAAATCCTTGATAAAATGATGATAATATCCCGTCAATCCAAGGAAACTTCTCACGTTCGTTGCATTCTTAGATCTATCCTAGTCCTGGATTGCTGCCACTTTAGCGGGGTCAACCACTATTCCAATTCTAGAAACAACATGGCCTAAGAACCTCAATTCGCTCTTCCATAAGTGACACTTCGAAAACTTAGTTCTCAGCTAATGCTTTCTTGCGATTTCCAAAACAACTCGCAAGTGTGTCTTATGATCTTCCTCATTCCGGGAGTAAACCAGAATATCATCCACGAACACAAGCACGAACTTGTTTAATTGATCCATGAAAACACTGTTTATACGATCTAAGAAATACACTGGCATGTAGGTCAATCCAAATCGCATCACCAGTCACTTAAAGAAACAGATGGTGTTCTAAAAGCCGTCTTCGACACACTATCCTTTGGCACTTTCAACTGGTGAAATCCCGTTGCCAAATCCACCTGAGAAAACACCTTGGCCTCATGAAGAAGATCAAATAAGTCACCTATCCTCGACAACGGATACTCGTTCTTCTTGATCACCTTGTTCATCTCACGATAATGAATACACAATCTCAAAGATCCATCAGCCTTGGTTGCAAACACAACTGGTGTACCCCATTCGGACGTACTCCTCTGAACGAACCCTTTTCTCAAAAGGTCACAAACTTGCACCTCTAACTCTCGCTGTTCTCTAGGCACCATCTGCCTAAGGGTCATAATGATAGGTCTAGCACCTTGGATCAAATCGATTTTGAACTCAATCTCGCGATGCGGCGACAACCCTTTAACGTCTTCAAAGACATCATCTAACTCACTTGCGATTGGCACAAATGACAAGTCTTACCGTGGAATCACAAGTGAATACAAAAAGCTTACGAAGACCCTGCCTTCGAGCTTACATCGAATCATAACCACTCGCCCTTCCACGTTCCCGACTGTCACTCGAGCTTCTTACAATCCACTTTAGGTGCATACCTCTTGAGCCAGTCCATACCCAAGATGATCACAAACCCAACGAAGTTCAAAACAAAGCAATCACACACAAATGAGCAACCATGACTTGATAACACAAGACCACGACAAAGCATACAAAGGCTGGACAAACCCCCTACTGGATTAATTACAACAAAGGATCTATCAAAAATCTCGGGTTCCACACCCAAGCGGTTCACAAGCTCATTACAAATGAAAGAATGCGATGCTCTAGTATCAAACAATACTGGAACTGAAACACACCCAACAGAAAGTGTATCTTGAACAACAACACTCTTCCCTTTCACCGCTTCCGTAGGAGCTCTTGAAGAAGATGGAATGGCCTCCAAAGCATACGCTTTCACTGTCTTCTTCCCCTTAGTTGGTTCTGGACAATCCTTCTTGTTATTCCCATGCTTATCATAGTTATAACATTTCTACTCGGCTTTTGGATTCTTGCAATCCTTGGAGAAATGGCCCTTATGTTGTCAGTTATAGAAATTCACCTTGCCTTTCGGCTTTTTCTGGTCATTCTTTCCTTTCTGCTATTGTTGCTTCCTTTTCCATTACCTTTATTATTATTATTATCTTTCCTCGGTTTTGGTTCCTCTTTGGTCGTAGGAATAACTTCTTCCTTGGGAAACAGACTCTCGTGACTCACATCTTTTTCCACGATCTTCTTATAAGAATCATCCAAATGATCAACCAACGACCTCCCAATATATGCATCTAGACCCATGACAAAATTCTCGTTCTTCTGATAAGGATAGTAGATATACGAACGAGCACACTTGGACAAAGCTTCAAAATCAAAAACATAATCGAGGTACTGGTCGACCATTCTATTTCAAATCCACAAACTTCTTGAATAGAACTGACTTCTGAGAGGTAGAGGTAAACTTCGTCTCGAACTTGACTCGGAACTGATCCTATGTAATCTCATCTTCTGGAGTCTCCAAAGTGATAGAGTTTCACTAATCCATAGCTCTACCTTGTAGCTGCCTTGATGCAAGCTTCCTCTTTGTCACATCCTCAATACCCAAGTCTCCAAAAATCAAAATGCAAGTATCTAGCCACCCTTGGATCAGTCGGCTTTGTCCCCTTAAACGGTTTCCCATCATGAGCAGTGAAGTCATTACATAGCTTCGTGGAGTCCAAAACCCTCGGTGCCTGTACCTGAACCCCAACATCTACCGCGGCTGCTCCTAGAGTGGGTACCCTCATGATCACTGACATCATGGCCTCGAACATAGCTGGGTAATCTGGTAAACCACCATCACCCCCTCTAGGAACAGTCTCCTCCTTAGCAGTGTGTCTCGATGATCAACGACTCATTCTAAATCTGTAAAATACAATGATTGGTCCACACTCAAAAAATCTGCAACGGAGTTCAAGCGCTACTATACTATATACTAATATATAACATACATCCATCAGAAAAGTACAAATGCGTATTTAATACATTAGTACATCCTCGAACTTTGGGTAAAATCGATTAACCAGATCTCTGATACCAAATGTGACGACTGCCCATAACTCCTGCACTTAACAAGAGGAATAATGCGCTAAAAGCGTGTCAGGCTGCTATGGACGATCATCAGGGTAAGAACAATACAAGAGGAACCTGTCGTATAACTCACAGCGTAGAGATAAAGTATAATTGAACATATATAATGGGCATTAATAGTGAAGCACATAGGAGCAGAATCTTAAAACTTTCATATCAACTCGAAAGTATATCTATACATCATTGGATTACAACATAAGAGTCTGTACATAATGCCTCACTACAATCACTCAGAGGACACTCAATAAGCAAAACAACGGAAACATCAAATAGTATGTATAGCATAAAGTAATATGTAAGCCTCCATCTCGTCATCGATCTCCAACATCATCTCATCAAGATCTATCACCTGTCACCTACTACCTAGTCTGGCCATCCACAATACAATGGATAAACAACCCAAGGTAATAAGAGGAAACATAAAACCTTGAGTCAAACAATAGTCTTAGTGAGCGATAAAATAGATATCTTACATCATCAATAAAGTATATGAGAAATAGGTAGATCAATCAACTAATCTGCCATTCAACAACAGAGAAGATCCCAAATCGTCTCCCCCACATCTGATAGTGATAACCTGTACAATAATCAGAAAGAAAATATAGCAACCAATTATCTAGCGTAAACCATCCTAATCGAGATCAACATCCCCAAGCATAAGCCCCAAAGGCCTAAACCAACATCAAACAAGCACGATGTCTCCTTCGATGTTGAATAATCTACACAAGACGATACAAGCAAAGCAATCATCATCCATGACTCTGGCTATCACTTCCTATCCCACTTTGAAACCATCGTTAATCGTATGACCGACTCAACATCATGCCATCCGTCAAGGGGTAATGGTAACCTCGGTTCTAGCAAACTCCATACGCCTTCGTGACTTGTATCTAGGCCCATCAAGTTTTTTCCTATGGTACTCGACCATTCAACCTGTCTTTTAGGCATCCTTATTATACCCCTGTTTTGAGTTCGCTTGAACCTACGATAATGATAATTCCTCGGCCTTCATTACCCTGGTCGTCATCAGCAGTGACTATCCATAAGCTCAAACATCCTTGAGTAGCCATTATCCACGAACTCAAACATCCTTGAGTCATTTTTATATTTATTGCATTTCATCGATCAACAAATGCTCCATGCACTTCGGACATTCCGTCTTGAATTCACGTCGAAGCCACAACAATCATTGAACTAGAAATATATATCGTTTGGTTGATATTCAATTCATAGCATTTCAGCCTTTTGCCTTGAATCTCAAACCACAGCGTTTAATTTTCACTTCACAGTGTTTACAAAACTCTGTCATATCTAAGCGATCCATCATGGACCGGACTTCCCGATCCACCAGAAAACATTGCCGATCCATCAAAAATCACATGCCCGGTCCATGCTCCAGAACTTGCTCGATCCATGCTTTCCCATAGCATTTCTGAAAACGTTGTGATCCAGGCCGATCTGATCCATGGAAAACTCTGCCGATCCATTGGCCTGGAACCTTCACCGATCCATCGATATGCTTGCCCGATCCAACATTCTTGACCTCGATCCATGGCCTTTGACACTGCCCGATCCATACTCAAGCACAGCGTTTGGAAAACGTTATCGAACCAAAATGATCCAATCCAAGCAAAAACCTTGCTCGATCCACTTTTTTACTGCGCACAACCTTGGTTGATCAACCTTTTCCTCGTCCCCGATCCATCATCAAACTCCATCCTCGATCCATGAAATTCATGGCCGATCCATGAAATTCATGGTCGATCCATGCTACAACGATGCACAACTCCGATTTTCCATCCAAATAAAATAATACTTGATCCAAAACCAATTGAGTCCGGTCAACCAATCAATAACAATTTCAAGCAACGCTACTACAAAACAGGTTTGTTTCTTCAGTTGTTTACCCCCTGTTGCTTCGGTTCAACAACCGAAGCAAATGCAGACGACATAATAGGCCAAAATATGTTGCTTTGGTTGTTTGATAGAAGTAAAAATCACTCTTTTGCTTCCGTTGTGCCAACAACCGAAGTAGGAAAAAACACATTAACTTAAAAAGTGGACCTGCTTATTGCTTCTGTTATGGCTACAACCGAAGCAAAAAAAACCTTTTAATGCAAAAGTACCTTTTTACAAATTCTTTAATATACAATAATATAAACAAATATCAAAATAAATAATTATGAATTGCAATTATAACAAACCTAGATAAGAAATATAAATTGGACAATTAAATACAAATATAATTCTTTAGCAATGTGCATAATCCATACATTTGAAGAAAACATAATAGAAACCAATATATTTCATTAATGGTGTTAATAATCCAATATTAATTCAATCATTATAATCAAGAGCTTCCAAATGTCATGCTAGCTATCCTTTTCTAAGAATTTTTTTGCGAAATCATCAACATATAACTACTTACATAAAATCATAACGAATAAATGGTGCATATCCATGAAATACATCTTTATATAAATGCTGAACAATTCCAACAATGGATATTCACAGCCCCTAGTGATGACAAGAAATCGACGAATGCTACCAAAGCTACCGCTGTAAATATTTTTACGGGATTGTTAAAGGGACTCCATATTTGGTTAAGGGGAGGATCAATTTTAATTTAGTATATATTTGTTATGGGGAGTACAAAATAAGTTAGCCTCCCCTTAAACATATATATAAAAATTCCAATATTAACCCCCAATAATCCTCATTAATAAAAAACATAGAAATCTAAATCTCAACTAATACGTACAATTCAACACTATACATAAAAACAAAAAATGGATATAATTAAAGTAATGGAAACACAAGAAAGTTTCGTGAGAGATCGAAAGGCATCGAATCGGGTAATTAGTTGTAATTTCATATTGGAATTGATATGTTCAATTTAAATTAAATGCAGAAAAGAAAATTTTGATCTAACATGATGTGTATTTTATATTGTTGTTTATTTTGTCAATGTTTTTTTTTTCAATTATTTTTTATTTTTGAATGCATGTGTTTGTATTTGGCACTGAATTTAGTACGTTAGGTTTTAACACAAGTGACGAGGCAAGGGCATTTAGGTCTCGTTTTCTTTTTCTTTTAAATTATTCTAGATCCCCCTTAACAAAAAAATATGTTGGAGTCCCCTAAAAATTATCCCCCCTAACCAAATTGGAGTTCATTTAACAATCCCCTATTTTTATAGTATACTCCAAAGCCACCCAAAGTTGCTGCAACTACATGAAACTCTACTGCATGATGATTCCTTTGAAACAATGATAAAAAGATTTCAACAACAAACCAAAAAATTCAAGAAAGGAATATATTAAAACAAGAATGGTTTCTAATTGCTACCACCTCTTTCACCTCTAGTTAGGTTTGACTCCATGCACTTCTTTTCATCATTATTATTGATTCCAGTGCTGAGAAACAAGCATATATTATAAAATTAGACTCAATGCCATATCTAATTAAGAAAAATCTCAAGCCTAATGAGAAAAAAAATCTATACAAAGAAAAAGCAGATTTTGCCTAAATATCTAACTTGCAAGTGGGAAAATAGTGATCCATAATTCATTTGGCATTCAAATTACTTCAGTTCATTTCTATTTATTACATTTGGACCACGGTTGCTTTCTGTCAAACAAAGAGAACAATAAGTAGCCAGTAACGAAGCATCTACATCTATTCATCCATTCAAAATCGAATCAAGCCAAAGAGGCTAATGGCATGAGGATTATAGAGTTGCAAACTGCCCCACCCGAAAAATCTATATATATAAAAAAAAAACTAAAGTCGAGAAGCAGACTACCCAACAATATAAAATTCTGTTTTTTCCTTATGAATGTCTTCTTGCGTTGAAACTAGTTACTTTAAAAACACGTACTGTGCAAAAAAAAAAATTGTTGCAGGGTCTGAAAATATTCCTATTTTCTTGTATTGGTGTGAGCAGTAAAGCATTAGTCAAGCCGTCATTTCTTCTTGCACTTTTCCTTGTTTCATTCATCACAAAAACGTATTATGGTCATAACTATCATGGACTAATAATATCAAACTTCGGTTTTATGTAAATTAAACTATTATACAAGGAATAATTTGCTACTGCTCACCAAATCAACAATTATAAACATTTTGTGATCACATAATTCATAATATATCCATCTATAAGAGGAACGTTCATATTAATAGCGATCTAAGATAACCAGAAAAAATCTTATCTAAAATGATACCATATCATGCAGCTAAAATGCAGTTGTGCTATTGTTAATCATACTCAGATAATCATTATCGTAAATCTGATATCATTCTTACCAGATATGACTTACCAATTAAACAAAAGGATAGAATGTAATTAAAATAACACCAGCCTATCTTTCTCTTTCTCCTTAGGCACAGTGTGAAGTGTATTATACTAAAGAAATTTGTAAAAATTCTGGAATTACCAGTGTGATTACTTAACACTGGAAATGTCAGGTACCATGACAACACTCACCAGTAAAGATACACAATCCAATCTCCAAGAAAACCCAAACAATTCAAGGTTGTAAAGACCACATATTTAAAAGCGAATAAGTCTTGATAAGCCTCAAGCTGCTTTTGTCGCCTAAAATAAAAAATCACGCTAATACAATGAGTGGAAAACAGTTTTAGAAATATAAGGGAAGACATTTCACAACAATTACATAATTTGATAGTAACTGGATTAAATATATAATGTTTACAAATATTTAGGGATACTAACGAACCACAAACATCATCGCATATATCGTTAATTTTTCTTAAGACTTACGACTTCTCGAACCTCCTCTTAAATAGATCTGTTCATCAGAATAAGTGGATAAGATTGAAGAAACACTGCAATTGAAGGACTAAATTAGATAATTATTGACAGAGACAGAACATAAAGAAGATAACTCGATTGCAAGGGGATTTGGGTATTCAAATCGAATTCAAAAATCCATTTTTTAATCGCCCCAGAGCTTTTCTCCAACTGACTAATAATTTGAGAAATAAAAGTGATAAGTACTGATTGGGAGATTTATTTCCAATGATATTTTTTTTTATTCTGAAGTGAATTGATGATCAAATCATATGCTGGAAGGAGATGAAAATTTTTGAAAGGGAAGGAAACTGAAATTGGAAAAGTAAAAGCTCTTGGGAACGAGACTAAGTTGAAAGAAAAAGATGTCATATAACAAGGTTAAGAGAGTGGAAACGAGTACAAAAGCGTGGAGGGAAAACGAAAGCGTGGAGGGAAAATGAAAAATGTTATAGCATGGGGGATGAAATTATAGTTGATTATTTATGTCTCGAAAGCATGAGTGATATTTTTTTATTTTTTACTTATTTACTTATTTTTATTTTTTTAGTTTCAAAGTTTGATCTAATGAGTTGTTATTATGTATGATGAACTCAACATTTTGGTTTTATTGGCGACAATCTTCACGGTTTCATTCAGATCGATCATCGATAACAGGGAAGATTCCCCTGCATCCCATCTACAATTAATTAACTATAATTAATTAAACTAAACATCATAAATTGAATATCGTGTTAGATACCATGCTTAAATATCATGTTCATAGTCGTTCACTACACACAATGCTCAATACCCCACTTAGTATCACATTCAATACCCCGATCACATTCTTCTGCACCCTTAGTTCGATGTAGCTTTCACATTGACCACTTTTAGCCCAGTTACCATTCAAATTTTGAATATTAAATAATGCTTCCTACTTTTTGTTATGATTATTAATTATTTAGCATTAAATATTTAATAAAAAGTATTACTTCTTAATTATTAATTACCAATTTTTAGTTATTAAATATATTTATTAGAACTTGTCAGCAAAAATATTTGTTGAACAATTACGAGTCAACATTTATAACAATTTAAGAAAAATGTGGTTAAAGTGTGTTACATAATTTTATCAGAAATGTTGTAAACAAAAACATGTGGAAAATGGTATTTTCCATGTAGAATTATTGATTATAAAAAAATTAGCTAGTTAAAAAAATGCTTAGCATTACTTCTAATTTACCAATAATTATTTATTAATTATTACCCGTTACATCTTGATCATAGTTTATTTTTAAATGTTTAATGTAGTATATATTATTGGTTATTAGTAGTAATTGTTAAATATTAAGTAGAAAATACTATAGCATGTATCACTATATTCACTAGAGCCAAAGGTGGAGGGTCAGATTGTCGAGATGCGATGTAGATCAGTGGAAAATCGAGCGGATTTCGTGGATAGCTTCCAACAAATGATAAGCATGGGAAAAGCTAGGTTAAGTGAGATGAAAGCAATGAAAAGGAGATGAGCGAAAGAGAAGAAAAGTGGAAGAAAGTGGAGCGACAGCGCTAATAACCAAGTCCCCATTTCTAAAATTGCTGATGCTTCATGTTACTCATTTTTCTCAAAAAAATGAATAAGATATTTTCATGTAACTACGATTTTATTCATTTAGCAGTATACATAATTTATAAATATTAACAATGATATACTAAATGTTGATAATTAGTAATAATAGATTATTGTGTATATATATAAAACAATCATTGATAATAGACAATGACCATTAATTATAAATTATTTATTAATATACATTCATTATCAAAAACTTAAATATCTTATTATAATCAACTATTAATTATCAAATGATCAATCTTTATTATTATTGATTAATTATTAGTCATAATTTAATATTTTTAATTAATTATTTAATAGTTATTGTTATTCTTTAAATATTTAATATTAATCTTACTTATTAATTATTTATTAAAAGTGTTTATTCAATATTACATCTCATTTATTAATTATTACTTATTGCTTATTACTTCTTAATTATTATTGAATACTAATTATCAATGTTAATTACTATGTATATTAAGTTTAATAATTAATTTTTACTATTATTTAATATTGTTATTTTTTACTTTATATTATCACTATTTAATATATTAATTTTTTTATTGGTTATACTTATTATTATTCAAAAGTGAATACTATTTTTAAATTAATAATAAGTAATAAAATATTTATTATTTATTTGTTGATTTGTAATTAATTAATACTTTTTTATTAGTAATTATTAAAGGAGTTGCTTCATATTTCAAACTAATCATTCATCATTATTATTAATAACATATTCTATTATATTTTGATATTTAATTTTGGTTATCAAAGTATTATTTAGTTAATTATTGATTATTATTAATTATCATTATTCAATTGTAATTCTTAATTTTTTACTTATTAACAATTTTTTACTATTCATTATCAATTAATAAATATTAAATATCACTTCGAAAGTACTAAATTCTATTATTAATAGTTAACTATAAAAGAATATTAAATGTGAAAAATAATTATTGATTACTATTACACAATTTGCTTCGGTGCATTTGCTTCGGTTCCTAATGAAGCGATGCAAATAACATTATTTGCTTCGGTGTATTTGCTTCAGTTGTTAATACAACCAAAGAAAATGGTACTATTTGCTTCAGTTGTGAAAAGAACAGAAGCAAAAAGCACTATTTGCTTCAGGTGTTGAAACAACAGGAGCAAATGATACAATTTGCTTCGATTGTGAGCACAACTGAAGCAAATACTATTTGCTTCAGTTCATTTTCTTCGGTTGTTAACATAACTGATGCAAATGATGTTATATACTTCGGTTGTGAGCACAACTGAAGCAAATGAGGTGAGGCAACATGTGCATTTTGTACTAGTGCAACAATCAAGATTATTGATCAAACACTAATTCATCAAACAACATTTTAAATTCACCAACTCATGATTAAACAATAAATGAATCAAATAATGATCTAAGCATATTATTAACACATGAACCTATCGATTTAGGTTGCTAGATTAGATCCTATTGTTATTCGAATGAAAATACACTTACCATGATGTAGATCTAGCTGAAAATGACAAGAAATGATGAAGATAAGATCAAACAACCCATATACTTGATTGAATCCATGTGAGAGATGCTTATGACTCACCAAATCCACAAAATAGCTTGAAAACCACTAATCTCTAATCCAAACAGCGAAGAACGATCTTCAAATCACCGAATTTGATGCGATTTATTCACTCTTGATGTTGATCTAGCCTTCCTTGAAGTGGATGTATTTGATTGGAGTAGGGAGAATCTCAAACCGCAACAAAATAAGAAATAAATTAAGTAAACCATTCTCCATGCCTCTACCCCTCTATTTATAGTCATCTAACCAGCCCACTAATGGGCCATACCAAATCAACCCACTAATGACTAGTTAACCTATCCAGAAATTGTGTAACACAGAAACAACGATTCCTCCCAAACCCTGAACCACATCTTTAATGTGACCACTCTGCGGAATTAGCAACATGATTTCCTTTCCATTGAAACAAGCTCAGCACCTGATTTGATCCCAATCAAAAGTTATTCCCTAAACCAAAACAACAGGGGCATAATGGTCACAAATAAAATTGGTAAAAATCATGGACATATCTCACACCCTCATGAACAACATATAAAAACATGAGAATGTTCCGACCTTTGGGGAATTAAATAGAAATATTTTATGATCTCCCGACACGTAAAATGTGGGTCGTTACACTAAGTGACTTACCGCCTCTTCGATAAAATTAGGCAGAACTTGTCCATTTAATGCGTATATCTTAGGTAGGCCTCCCTTTTTTAATACCAAACCTATGACGGACCCCTACTAGTACTATTTAGTTGCCACTGCATGGAATCTCATTAGGTCACTGTATGCCTCTTTATGGCTAAAGGCAAAGCCTACAATAGCCACTTAATACCTCAAATCTGAAGAAGATACTTCCCGATATCTCCTCCACGAGCTAAACTTGACCATTTATACTTTCTAAATAGGGAGGAAGCAAACTCTATAACAACCACTTAGTACCCCCGGCCTTTAAGCAGGTCCCATGTATTATGACCTGTAATCCAAACAATGACGCCATACAATAGTCTGACTATTCGTGGGTAATGGTAACCAAATTAACTGAATAGTTTACCCTATTGAACTTAGAACAAACTCGCATCCTTGTGGGTACTTATTATAGGTGATGTCCTACATCATTCCCAGAATCATGGTACTAATAGTCAGATTAGTTGGTAAGACTTCCATTTCCTTTTTAATGACCTTGAATTCCTATAACTTTGTTATAACTCCCTCTCACTTATTATGCTACCATACACCACACTGCATTTTTCATTAAGGTCTTATAAGGAAATCTCCATATTACGCCTCTAATTATAATTTTTAACCATGATTATCTGAACTTCTTTCTAAAAGGGGTTTTAATGTCAATTAATAAACTATTTACCATATGGTTGATATGTTATTACGTATACATCATTTATATGCTAATATATATACACATATATACCCAATACTATAATATTCCTAAGAAAGTGAAGATTGCATCATATAATAATTGTTTAAATGTCAGAACTACCATAGCATATCATACGAATTAGCTAATATTCTTAGTCAGACAATAGACTTGGATAAGGAAATAGAATCATTATCAAACTTGTTTTATATTAAAATACTGTAATTGATCTTAATAGAAGTTACAACTCAAATACTTTTACACACTATCCTAATTTTGCAGTTAAAAGAAAGAATCACTTCTAAATCATGAAAATAAATAACGTAAAATACAAATGGGAATCCATACTTTGCATACATTTCCAATATTTTTTCTTTTTAGAACCTTTTTTCAAATCAAAAAATAAAATTTTAACAGGATGTAAAATATTAAGATTGCAGTAACTAAATAAATTTCTCTATTTCAAAATAAAACAATTGAGATTCGAAAATGAATTGTCCTTTCACTTTGAGAGAATTTCAGGCATTTAGATTTAAAGTTTTCATGAAACAAGATTCCCCTATGCATAAAATCAAATCCAACTTATATTATACAAATACTAAAAATGAGAAATACTATGATTAACACTCACATATTGTTGTAGCCCATCCCAGAATGAGCCTGAATTTTGGTTTAGAGAAGACCTATCGAAATACAGAACTGTTGTAAGGTAAGTCGTTGGTTGGTAAAACAAAGTAACATTAAAGACCGGATGGAATAAAATATAATATTAATCAGTGTACCCTTCATTTTGTTACTAATAAAATGTCGTAACACAACAATCTTTCATAAAAACATAAATGTTTCTAGTCTTTAAAACCATAACCATATAATAATAACTGCTTTCAATACAATCAAGTTCTGTCTATATACTTCATGTTCTTATCCTCAATCATAACCTATGTTGTTAAGAGGAAGGACCGGAACAATAAGAATCGATGAATAAAATCTTGAGCTTTACCTTCTATCTAAACTTGGTTAATGTAAAAATAAATAAGGATATGTCTATGGTGTAACAATGAATATGTTATGGTCTACTATACAAATGTAGGAAAAGGCAGGTTCTATGATCATTATTACTAAGGTGAACCTAATGATCACTTAATACCCGTTGGCAGATCCATTTACTCGATACCTAATTTTCGAGTAGACATCGTCGGTCATAAATCTAAATAATGCGAGAGATAGTAAGTAATCACTTATTACCTACATGATGGGTAGGCATTTTGCCATTTAAGACCTTCCCTTAGGGGCCTCTATATTACTACCTACCTGACATTATTAGGTAATCTCTAAATCACATAACACTTCCCTTAGGATAGGTAAACCCTTGGACATTTTATACCTTATCCCTAGGCAGACTCTATCTTGGTAACTTGATAGCTTTGGGAACCAGGCCCTTCTAGAGATACCCTTCTTTCCCATACCTGTGACCATTTAATATCTCAAGTAAAGGAAATGTAGGTCCAACAATTACTTAATACCTACTGCAGGTTGATCCTATGACTATTACACGTGATGACACTTCTCTAGATACTCAGTGGATCAGAGGGGAAGGCTAAGCCGTGATGGCAGGATATGCGTACCCCGCATGGTAATGTGACGAGTTCAGTGTTATTAGAGGCCCATCACTCTCTAGTGACCATCCATCCGGGAGGAGATAAGATGTATAGGGATATGAAGTAGGTCTTCTATTGGAAAGGGATGAAGAGAGACGTGGAAAATTTTGTAGCGAGATGCATATCATGTTAGAGAGTTAAGGATGAACAAAAGAAACAAGGTGGGTTATTTCAGCCCTTAGATGTGCCATAAAGGAAATGAGAGAGTGTCTCAATGGATTTCATAGATGGTTTGCCTAGATTGAGAAAAGGCATACCAACATTTGGGTGATCGTGGATAGATTAACCAAGAGCTCTCATTTCATCCAAGTCAAGAATAAGAGAACCACAGCTGGGTTGGTTTCAGTATATTTGAGGGAGATCGCCAAGCTTCATGAAGTCCCCACGAGTATCATTGGTGACAAAGACCTTATCTTTACCAACGAGTATTGTAGGAGCCTACAGGAGGATTTAGGGACACAGTGAGACTTAGTACTGCATACCACCCTCAGGCAAATGAACATACCAAGAGGTATAATCAAATTCTTGAGGATTTATTACAGCTGTGAATTTTAGACTTTGAAGGGAGTTGGGAGGAGCATCTTCCCTTGGTTGAGCTTGCTTATAACAATAGCTACTAGGTAAGTATTGGAATGGGGCCTTTCGAAGTTTTGCATGGACGACCTTGCAAATCACCATCTTGTTGGTAGAAAACTACTGATAGACTTCTTCATGGACCGAAAATGAGACCTCTGACAAGATTGAATTAATTCGAAAGTGGATGAAGGTGGCTCAAGACATGAATGAATCGTATGCAGACAGAAGGAGGTCGGATCTTGAGTTCAGTGTGGGAGACATGGTTTTCATTAAAGTATCTCCCCTTAGGAATGTGGTGTAGTTTGGTTCAGTTGGGAAATTAGCACCGAGGTTCGTAGGACCATTTCCGATAGTAGAGACGATACACTAGATGGCCTATGGAGCTCAGCTACTAGAGAGACTATCTATGGTTCACGATGCATTTCACGTCTTGCATATGAGGAAATGCCTACATGATTCTACAGTGATAGTAGAACTAAGTATTTTGGAGGAAGTTGAGGTTGAGAAGGAGCCTTCTATCAGACGAGTACCTATAAGGATTTTGGATTTTGAAATAAAGAAGTTAAGGAACAAGGAGATTAGACTCGTCAAGGTTCGGTGGGGAGAGGACAAGAGCGAAGTAAAATGGGAACCTTTGGAGAAGATTCACGCATCTTTTACATTCGTTTTCGATAGTACACTCTTAACCCTTTCTTAGTTTAAAATTTGAACCTTATCCATGTCCTATCTTTTGAATTAGCGGGACCTAGAAACTCGTATGGATGATTTAAACATGTTATTAGGACATGGTTTACATATTTTATTAGGACATGTTATGCTTGATGGATTTAAGTGGATGCAAGTGTTTGCTAGTAGATGCAATGGATGCATATACACACACTAGGCACTAATTAGTGATCGACAATTAGGACACTAATGCAATTGCATATGGATGTGTGTGCACTTTTAATTCACCTTTAATTTATGGAAGAAAATTGAGCAATTATCATATGAATGTTGCATTTTGTTGGTGGTGGTTGTAGTACCCATATAAAACCTTATGCACCATTAGGATTCTCTTGCATACATTTCGGACGCATGACACTGACATAAATTACATAAAATGTGGTTGAGTGATTCAGTGGACCGCCTAATTTCTTCCCTTAATTAGGGACATGTACACTACACTATTTCATATGTTCATGAGAAACATTAGAAATACTAAGGACAATAGACGAATGTGATTGGTGGATGAGTATATGGATATAAATGATGATGTGATAATATTTATGATGTCCTTCTAGCCTTAGAGATTCCAGGGATGAAATTCTTTAATGAAGGAAGAATGTAACAACCCAAAATTTAATAAATAAATTTAAATAAAAGGTTAAAATAATAAATATTAATTAGAAAAATATTGGAAATTGGGCAAGGGGGTCGTGCCATTGAGTCCGTTACGAAATTCTGGCCAAAGTAGACTCTTGGTATGCTAAAATCAGACTTATAATGAAAAAGATATTAAAGAAAGAAGTTTGAAATTTGAATTTGAAACAGCAATAAACATCAAATTAAACAGAATTAAGTTCCACCGTTATCATAATAAAACGGACGACCCAGACCATGGCTGGGTTGACCCGGGGGTCGACCCAGACCCCAAGTGCGCGACCTATGGGTCGACCCACTTATTGGATGGGTTGACCAACCTGGGAAACGTGCACAACCTAGTGTGCAAGTCGTTGATTGAATTGGCTGGCTTTTGAGGTGCGTTCTTCTAGAAAATTCTTGGTTCTGATAACCTAAAATCTTAATCCAAAATCCAACGATCTAAAACACCCTAGCTCAGATATAAAAATGCTCCAAACCTAACCTAATTCTCACTATTCCATTCTCTGCCTCCATCTCAAGTATTTTAATGGAGTACTAAGGCTTGAGTTTGCATATACTTTGGAGACCATTCGTATATTGAGATTTTCCTACCGAAGCAAATTGGATTTTCTTTAAAAAATTGTGAGTAATTATAGTAACTGCAAGATTCAGTACAGATTGAGGATTTTCTTGGCATTACAATAATTCGTAGATTCATTTTGATCTCTATTTCCTTTTCTATAAATAATCTATGTAATCTGATTACTGTTCTAGCCTTTCTTCTTTCTAATTTAGTAATCTATTCTATCACTGTAATTTTATTCAGTTCATCAATATCCTTTTTGTTCGTATGTAATTTCATTACATTTCTATTTCAACACATTTATTTTAGATTTGTTCTTATTTATTTGATCCTAGGTCATGCGAGAGCCTAGGCCATTGTCCTTTTTATTTTGACATTTATTTTAGGCCTTCAAGAGCCTAAACCTTGTATTTCTTATTGTTTATGTGACGTTTGGGCTAAAAATGCGAAATTGACGATAAAAACGCAATTGTGGAAAACAAGAAATATGTATAAAAAGGATAAATTGAGCTTATTGAAATTATGTAATAAAGATAATTGAATTGTAACTTTGATAAACTAAATAAATGATATTTGGATAGATGTTAATGATGGCGGTTGGTGTATACAGTGAAATTAAACAAAAGATTTATATACAACCTGTAAATTAAAGTTACAAAAAGAAGATAGACTTATTAATAAACTTAAGATTTGCATTAAGTTTAAAATAAAAAAATTAATAAGCATGTGTAGTAGGGGTCCGTTTCTGCAACAATGGTTGATTAGGGAAAATAAAAGGCTAGTAGTAATGGTCCATTACGTCAGTAAGGGTACGCTGATTAGGGAAAATATGAGGCCAGTTAAAATAATTATTAGGGGCTAAGTCTAGGGGTGACTTATGTCAATTTGCATTTTTGGTTGGGGATGTGTAACTGTTAACATTACTTTTTATCACACTATACCGAGATTTCATGAGGAGGTGGAGGCATGTTTATACTAAACTGGGTAGTAAGAGGTCCAAACGTGGTGGGTACGGGAACGTTCCGATGGGGCGATGAGTGTGCATTGTGCCAATTAGGGAATATAAGACGTTGTGATGCTAGTGGTTTTCGCTATGTTCTTAAAGCTGATAAACTTGGGACCATAGTCGGCATAGGTTATCACAATTATGTTTTAGGAACCGATCGATGGGTAGAATTAGGTTATATACTAATTTGCAAGATTATAGCGAATGGAGCAGAAATCGAATGGTTTGACAATCGACTATATTCACAGAAGTATATTCTTGTTCTTATTTACTTTGTTGAGCTTCAACTTATTATCCTGTTTAGATTTTTCCTCTTTTTATTACCCATGCTAGTAATTACTGAACTCGCCAGGCTTTATGTCTGACTACTTTTCTTTTTCTCTTCGTCTTTCCTCCCCCCTCCAAGTTCTCAGGGTGGAAGATAGTGCTTGAGAGAGCTATGGCCTAGCTCAGCCCGTTAGAGATTCTCATTTGTCATGTTCTCTATCTTTACATGTATTGTTCCACGTTCTACTTATTTCTGTATTTGGCATTGAGGAGGAATTTTATTACGATACTCTGATTATGTAGTTTTTATGAGACAACCATGGTTTTTTTTATTATGATATGATGTAATGTCACTTTTTATTCTACTCTAAATAAAATTTTAAGTTTCCGCTGTGTTTTTATGTTGTCTTGTGGATTTTAGTCTCTGTGGTGCTACCTTATACCTAAAATGCTTCATGATTCTTAATGGGATCCTTATACAGGTAGCATCAAGAATGCAAGGTGTTATAGGGTAATAGTGTGTTGAACACTGCTTTTGGGACATTGTTAGGATTCTTTGAGCGTTTAGTGATGTCGCTCTGATTGACTAACGTGCCTTCATACTATGTGGATCTTATGAATATGGTATGCAAAAATCAACTGAATAAATTTGTACTTGTGTTCATGGATGATATCCTTATCTACTCTAGGATAGAAGAGGAATACAATGGGGATAGTAGTGGATCCTGCGAAGATAAGAACAATCCAAGATTGGAATTAACCTTAGAATGATATGGATATTTAGAGTTTCCTTCGTTTAGCTGGGTATTATAGATGATTTATAAAGGATTTCTCCGAGATAGCTACAATGTTAACTAACTTAACAAAGAATTACCAGGTTTTTGATTTGGATGCGCGGTACGATCATGCTTTTGTCGTTCTGAAAGAGAGATTGATGAGTGCACCAGTATTAATTATTCCAAGTGTGAATGAAAAGATGACTGTGTACTTGGATGCTTAAGATACATATCTTGGTGTTGTATTCATGCAGAGAGAGAAAGTTTTCTCATACCCTAGTGTACAACTAAAGTTACATGAAAGGACTTATCCCACTAATGATTTGGAGGTGGTCGAGGTTGTCTTTACTTTAAAATATGGAGGCACTACTAGTTAGAAGAAATGTTTGGGCTGTTTATGGATCATAACGATTTACAGATAATATGTTAAGTACCTTTTCTCTCTAAAGGATCTTAACCTTCGACAATAAAGATAGTTAAAATTTCTAGCCTCATATGATTTCAGTATTTCTTATACTCTATAAGAGGGAAATGCAGTAGAGGATGCCTATAGTAGAATTCAATTTGGACTTGGAGCTTTGTTTCTAGAGTGGAAACAACTAGAGTATTTGGCAGGATTTGATATTTAGCCTCGTTGTAAGTTAGAGCCTAAAATGTTGGTGATTTTATTTGTCTGACCTATTCTCATCTAAAGGATTGAGGCTACCTAGAAGAAGGACACTAGCTAATGGAGATTATGAGTAAGATCGAGAGGGGATTTAGTTACGAGGATTTCATGCAATATGAGATTAACTGAGATGGATGGCTTCTCGAGGATGGATGATTCTATATTTTAGATGTCAATGGACTTCGAGAGGAAGTTTTGAGGGATTGTTATCATTCTTGACCAACTATGCATATTGAAGGTAACAAGATGTATCGAGATATGAAAATGACTTACTACCGAGAAGGTATAAAGATTGATGTAGGAAGGTTTGTCTCAAAGTGTATGAACTACAACTAGTTAGTGAAAGCTCAGCAGAAGAGGCCAAGTGGGTTTATTTAACCATTAGAGATCCCAGAATGGAAATGGGAGCATGTATATATGGATTTTATTAATCGATTACCATGGACTAGGGAAGGTTATGATAGTACCTAAGTGATAGTTGATCGTTTGATGATTCATACTTGTCAAATATAGTAGAACGACATCGAAGTTGGCCTAATTATATATGAAATGGATTTTCCATATGTGCCAAAAGGTACAGTAAATGATAGAGAGCCATTGTTTACCAACATAACATGGAAGATTTTGCAAGAGATGTTATGCACTGAGCTACATTTGAACACAACTTATCATCCTTAGATGGATGGACATACCCGGAGGGTGAAACAAGTTTCAGATGATCTCCTTAGAGCATGTATTTTGCATTTGGAGGATCTTAGGATGATCATCTCCTTTTGTGAAGTTCATGTACAATAACAGTTATCAAGCAAGTATCGGCATGACATCTTATGAAGCATTGTATGAGGGAACTTGTAATACACAATTTTATTGGTGAGAAGCAGGAGAAAAGGGGATGCGTGTGCCGGAAATGGTTTAAGGGACTTCAGATAAGATAGAAATCATTAGTTAGATGAAATCTGTTCAGGATCCTTAGAAGAGCTATGTAGATGAGCGAAGAAAAGATCCAGAATTCTCTATTGGAGATATGATATTTATTAAGGTTTCTCCTCGTAGGAATGCGACTTGGTTGGTAAGAATGGCAAGTTGGCTCCAAGGTTTGCCGGACCATTTTCGATCGTCGAGAGGATTGAGAGTTTAGCATATAAAGTGGGTCTACCTTCGAAGATAGCAGGTGTACACAATGTTTTTTCATGTTTTTTGTTTACGAAAGTTTGTGCATGACTTAGGTATTGTAGTGGCATCCAATCATCTTGAGTACTTAGAGGTTGAACCATAATTTTTGGGAACTTGTAAGCTACTTCAGATCGTGGAAGCGATACGAAAAAGTTTAAGAGGAAGTAGTTAAGCCTCAATGGAGTAAGGATGATGGCAATTGTACATGTGAAATGGAGGAGAATATAAAGGAGGCATATCAAGAACTCATTATATGGTATGTCCCATTTTTCGCATCTACTTGCATCATTGTATCTTATACAATTAGAATTTTGCATGCTTGGATATGGCACTATTTGCATGAATTGTTGGACTTTAGATCGCATGTTAACTATTTGCCTCGTGGATTGTAGGCATGCAGGATACTATGTTTGCTCGTGTTTGTTTTGGGATTTCGAGGGCGAAATTCCTAAAGGAAGAGGGAGAGAATATAATGACTCGAATTGTTTTTACATACTAAAGGATTGTAAAATAATTTTATTTAATTCACATGAGGTTATATCATTCTCAATTTTTGAAATATGGATATTTAGGATATTTTGCATATCTTCGTTTTTTTCCTACTTGTTTTATGGCCATCTTACCGTTGAACATCTTATTATGACCATAACTTTTGATTATGTAGAATTATTCGCTCTAAGTTGTTCAACTGGATGGAAATGATTGTTTCACATTCCATAGATAGTCAAATAGGCGATTTGGATAAGGGATTAGGGGATACAAAAGTTTCAAGTTTTAAAAATTACAAGGTGAATTTATAGACAATTAATGGGCTGATTATGCCCATTAGACTATTGACTAGAAGTATAAATAGGGGCTGAAGGAGATTAAGTTAATCATTATCCTTATTTCCCTAGCACCCAAAGAACTATGATCTTCTCAGGTTCTTCCTCCTAGACCTTAAATCACATCAAACTCACTTCTAATCTCCTTTAAACAATAAAAGAGATTATATCTCCATTGATCTACATGTTTTCACCATTTAGAGCGAAGTCTACATCATTTCTTTTCCATCCTGAATATATTCCTCATTTATTTCCGTAGTTTTTTGATTTGGTAAGTGATTTTGATATCTTTTTGAAAACAAAGATGTGTGATCTTCTGAAAAGAAGAGAGCACACATATATAATATATAATCCAAAAAGCTACAAAATCCGACCATATAATACAACACATGGCTATATGACTATATAAGAAAGTAGATAGATGAACTCCAGATAAACCACCGCCCATCGTACTTCAAAATCGAATTCCGGCAAAGCCACCACCCGATATTGAAGTATATCTACTCTTATACAAAATAAAAAAACACTCCAAAAAAGCCAATGAGTAAAGATACATCCAAAATAAAAACATCAACTCAAAAACAGTAAATCTATCCCACACTATGTCAGTCACTAATCCATCTAGCTATCAACTCAACTCCTCCTTTATATCCACAACCTGAATCTGCAAATACTTAACAAACTATTAGTAATTCATCACACACACACACATATATATGGTAATATGAGCGCATATATATATATATATATATAATATATGTATATATACATATATATAATATATGTATATATACATATATATTTATTTATTTATTTACATGTAAATACCGTATATATATATATATATATATATATGTGTGTGTGTGTGTGTGTGTGTATAATAAAAAAGACAAACTAGCAAAAAGAAACAAAGAGATTAACAACACAGGCGTAATCTGTTACAAAAAAATATGTTGATTATAATAAATAAATTCAAATTGTATCTAACCTTATTCAAATAACTCCTAAAGTACAATTCCCTAAAAGGCTTATAATGTGAATTAGACATCCAACCAGACAGAAATTCACTATCTTAATGATTAAATTATCCTCGGACACAGAAACAGAATGAAAAAATCTCTGATTTCTTTCAAACCATATTAACCAACTTATAATAGTAACTACAGAATCTAATACATATCTCTGTCTTGAGTTATAGCCAAATCTATAAGAATCCCAATAATCAACACTACTTCTTAAAGTGATTTTGATATCTTACTAGACCATATTGCATTATATGTTTAAATTAGGCGTTTTTTATCACATATACATGTTAAATCTCCCCAAAGCACGATCATCTATGTTCATTTTAGATTTGAATCCCTTAGAATAACCTAACTAGACATATGATGGATTTAAGTGATAAGTTTAGATTAATTAATATGTAGATTCACATGAGATCTATGCATATAAATGATTGATTCATGATTTATGTGCATTTTGGTGTTTATTAATGATTATTAATTCATATGCTTGATGTTTCGATCATTGAAATACTTGTTTGGATATACTTGATTTTACGTATTAGAATCGTCGTAATTTGGACTTTGAATGAAGATTGGAGCATATCGGGATCAAAGTTCATCGGAATTGCACGATATTTGGAGGATTGGCCCTAGAAAGCACTTAAATTTTTTTGACTCAAATATCGCTAAGTATGTGAACTGGTACCGGTCCATGCCCGATGGACAGATGTCGATCCATTATGGTGCAAGGGATAGACTTGCAATTTTGTGGGGAGGCTCCAAGAGGCATGAATAAGCCTTTGACATGGGTTGGTGGCGTTTGGTCGTGGAACATGACTTGTATGCCTTAAATAAACCATGAACCAACACAGGGCATGTTGCACGTAACTGGGTGGACCAACATGTTATAGAGGTGCTTAAGGGATGTATAATAGGAATTCGTAATACCCAATTAACATTTGGGTAATTAGGACTAGCAACGGTCCATAGGAGATGGATGTACATCGATTCATATGGGATGGACCGACACTGGTCCATTAAAGCTGCTCGAATGGACCGAAGTTGTAACGACCCAGAAAATCTGAACCAATTAAAAAATTTTAAATTGGCTAAAATAATGGATTTTAAATATTTAAAATAAATATTTTAAATAATAGCAATGAAAACTAAGTTTGAATCGACAATTGAAAACGAATATAATTAATTATAATTATAAACAAGACCTGAAAAGGCGCTGCAGTTTCATTGCTATTATTTAAAATATTTATTTTAAATATTTAAAATCCATTATTTTAGCCAATTTAAAAAATTTAAATTGGTTCAGATTTTCTGGGTCGTTACAGAAGTTTCATGGTGTAAGAAGTAGGTGGCTTCTTGGTCGCTTGTGAGATTGTGGCTGGTTTGGAAGTTATAGCGTGATCAAATTTTGACTCTTCGATAATAAGCTCGGATGTAAAGTGGATTCGAATAGAGTTTATGAATAACTCGTGATGTAATATAGCAGCATGATGGAGAGGCATGTCATGGTATAACAACATTGCATAGTGATGGATTCATCTCGTGATGTAACAAAGCTATGAACATGCTTAACAATGCTGTAAAAATGGAAGCACTTTGTGGTGTAACGAATATGCGTGATAATGAATTGGCTGAGGGAGACCTAAGCCTTAGATAGAGTGGAGTAATTTTGACAGTGAATTGCCAAGGGATCATTGACAGATTGGAGTATTCTTGTTGACTCAAAGCAAGGGTATCGTGGGGACGTCTATTAGGATCGAGGAGATTGTATACCTTGGGTGGTGCAACCTAGGCCTAGGAGGCACATATTGGTGTAAACACGGAGTTCGACTAGAATCGATATTTCCATTAGTCCATTGTTGAGCGACTTCTATAGGGGTTATTAATCTATTCTCGAGTTCAGAAGGTGACAATTAGAATTTGGATGATGGTTACTATGCTTGCTTTGTTTATTCTCACCTTTTACTTCTTTCGGAGACAATCACCTATAAGGTTTGAAAAAGGAGATGGAGAACGAGGCCGATGTATCCTATGTAGACTTTCTTACGATTATCCAAACTTCTACTATCGTTTACTTTGAGTGGCATAGATTATCTGCTATTATGTGCCGACTCTTTGGTTGCTGGGACAGGTCAGGTATGAAACTTAACCTGTCTATTTCCATATTTTATAGTTCAGCTATTGACAGATCTTGTCATTCGTATTAGAACGTTGTTTGATCCAATGTTTTATGTCTCCTCTTATTATCCTAGGTTATTTACGACATTATCATTGATTGGTTGACATTATTCGAGAGTAGATTAGATAGCAGGTCAGGTTTATGAGGATGTTGAGCAGAAGATGAGCTTGTAGGAGCTATAGCATATATCATACTTGTACATATTTTCTATCCGTTAGTATTAGAGTACCGAGAGATGTAGCGAGGACGACATGTAATAAGATGTTTTGGATTCCATGTACATGACTTTGCCAATACTCACTATATTAATGTCCATATTTCTTATTATGCATCCATACACTGTGAGATATGCAACAAGTCTGGTTTTGATTATCACACTAAATGGACGGCCTATACTACCTGGGCATGCTTACAGGGCACTAGTTTTTATTCACGTGCAATGGTGTTGGGAGATCATCACAGAACTAAAATTAGGTTTACATGAAATTTCTAAAAATGTATAATTCCATTGGGTTTATATACAAAATTATGACTTAACATACAAGATTAACATCTCCATAATAATAGAATATTGAGGGAGTTTCATGGTTTTATGTTCGAATCCTCAAAATACTTAGATATATCCAAATCCAACAATTTAAACTACGAAATTACAAATAAAAAAGAAACATAAGATTCCACCTACATCAACATAGGTACAAAACAGATCTCCTCCCTTTTATTTTTTTGACAAAGCCGATCGGTTTTTAAGGTGACCGCAAACACCTTTTATTATAACCAATAATAAATATACAGTATAGTACATGTGATTATGGTTGACAACCAGCTAATTCGGTTTTAAAGGTGGACCGCCCACCGTATATGGCATTTATAGTGGGTCGTCTGCTAATCTAATCTAGATTGCGGCACATGAGCTGGTTAGACACTAGACTGCTATATATGTCTCCCCACGGGGAGCTATGACATATTACATTTCATACTTCACTAGGACGTTCATTATCATTTAGAATACAAAATGGACACTTTACAGACACTATACATTAAAGAACTAAAGAAGAATCAGATCTGAGATCCGAATACCATTAAAGAAGAATCAAGCACCACATCATAACAGAAAACCCCAAAATCACAAGACTGATAACTAAGAACTACCAACTAGACGATTACATAACAAACACTGAATACCCAAATTGCATTTAGACCCATCACAGTCACACAGACGAAACGCGAAATCAAAACAGTAAAATGGGAGTTGCTGCTCACCGAATAAACTCCATGTCAGTGCCTAACTCCACACCAAGACCTTGACTACCAGTTGAATGCCACAAGGCGTTGCCTGAATAGCTACAGCGGACATGAGAGGAGCGTTATCAGAAGCGGATCTGAGGATTTAAGTACTGAAGTAGTGAGGTGAAGAAAATAGGGTATCTGATCTTAGATCGATACAATAAAAGCCTAGATCTGGCACGACGAACAGGAAAAGCGGTGAATACCACGTAAAGCGAAAGAAGGACCAGAGGTTTTCGCCCTGTTGCCATTTACAATGTTCACCCCTTCTGAAGATTTTTGTGTTAGTTTTCTCGCTCCTATTTTCAATGTCCTTTGTACTTGATTGCCTCCTTAATCATGTCCAAAATCTTTTGTTTCATGTATGTATATGTATGCAAATATACAAAATGATATTGCATACATACACGCATATGTGTCAAATCTAGAAAATATGTATATATAAAATAAAGAGATTGAAGGAAGAAGAAGAGAATGAGAAAAATTACATTAATCCCATTAGGGATTCGAGAAGAAAGAAGGGGAGTCAGAGACGGTTTACCATAGGAATTTTGAGCAAGAATGAAGGGGGTTTAGTGTTTATTTATTGTCCCTCAAATTAATGAGAATCGTTATATTTATACAATAAAAATATAGTTTGTTAAATTACAACATCTACACTAACCAAACTCTAACTGACACAGGTTTACCCTAGTTGAAGCAGTCGATCGAACCTGAAACATCAATCGGTCGACCTTACGGTTGATCGCTGGATAAAGGTGGCTGTCAACCGCCCTTTTGTTTGGGTGTCCAATTTTGATCGTTGTTTAGTGTTTTTAATTATCATATTTTATTCCTATAAATTACTAATTAATTAATTTAACGTTTCATCTCCACTAATCTTCACATTTAATCCTGCAAAATTGAATTTCAGCCTTTTAATCTATTCAAATTCGAATTAAAATTCAAACTAGTTTTATTTTAAATTTGCAAACTTTAACCACTCGAAACTTTTACATACGAGTTCCATTTTCAGCTTATTTTATTTAGAAATGGATTAGAATCTCACTACAAATACAATGGTATAATTTTCATAGTCTAATTCTTAAAATAGAAAATTTTCTTATCTTGCCTTGTTACTGTTTTTAGTATTTATCTTACCTATGTCTATTTAAGGTTTAATTTACGATTCCCCAGATTTTGTTCCAAAATCTTTTTATGGGGTGAACAACAACTGCAAAATTTTCAAGTTAAAAATATGTAAATATTTAATTTATCGTAAATATTCATTAAATGGATTTCTATAAATTGATAACTCTTTTTAATTTATAAGCGACAATATCAAATTTAATCTTACAATTTGATTTATGTAAATAATTGTTCGTTTAAAAATGGAAAATAGAGGTGAAACATATTTCTCCAATTTCCAGCTCTTGTTCAAATAGAAAATTAATTTTTAATTTTGATAATTTAGCATATTTAAGATCTCATTTTAAGAAATATGTTATTTGGATAAAAATCAAAACTATAATAATAAGTAGTATTTTTATGTTGTTTTAAAATTAAATTAATAGATATCAAAATAAAACAAGTGTGCATAAGATATATGTACACACATATGTGTTTTTTGCAAAGCCGACCGTTTTTACAATGACTTATAACACTTTTCATAATAAACAAAAATAAATAAAGATAAGTACAGGAGATAGACTAATTTCCTAACTACTCATATCGGTTTTAGTGGAGCGTCCACTGCAACTATCTTAGTTTATAGTATAGGAGCTAGACCAAATGTCTAGACTACTATAAAAAATGACACAATATAGCTCTACGTAGGGAGTAATACATTGACTAATCATATCACCATGCAGGGTGAGACATTTCACTTAACTAAATAACATATGGCAACCATTACAAAGCTATAGCAAACCGCTACATATCATTCTAGCTCCAAGCCTGGAAAGTGACAAAGCCAACTCCATGAAAAAAACTGTCAAAGAAACGAACAAGTTAGACCCTAATAACAAGGCATATCCTAAGCTAACCCCTTCTTGCAGAAGTAGTCACATTGATGCAATGACAAACAAAGTAGCCATTGTATACACTGACATCAACATGTCTCACATGTCTATATCTTAGAATCACTGGGTCCTCACGCTATAACACAACACAAACCTCCCCTTCTCCTAGCAACCAACACAAAAAAAAAAAAAAAAAAAAAAAAAAAAAAATCTAAAACCAAAAACCTAACACTACATGAAGCTACAAGCACAAAACTACTACAAATGCCACAACAATAACAAACATAAGACTAACAAAAAGTATCCAAAACGGAACACTCACTGTACAAAAAACCCACACCTAAACACTGGCAAAAACAACCATCAGACAAACAAACTCCAGACCTTATAAAAACCAAGCTAACTCACCATATCAACATTCCCATCCAACACGTCATGCTAGTCAATCTACATCCCAACGACCTGCCTTTTGGTAGGAACAAAGTAAGATAAGGAGATGGAAAGATTTCAATTGAAGAGGCCATAATAGGGCAATATTATTCAAATTCGTATAAATTTGAAAAATACTAATTTATGAATTAATGATTTAAGATTTTTTATAAACTGTTCATAAATATGTTTTTGGGTATAATATATATAGAATTTTTACTACTTAAGGACATATTTCTATGAAAATTCATATCAAAGGACAACAAACATTTATAATTGAACTAAGGACACTCGTAAATGAATTGTACCCATTCTTACATGACACAAAGAAATAAATAAAAACATGTCCTTTCCTTTCTGGCTTTACTTTACTCTTTCTCTTATAACCATACTCGACATTACAGAGACGATCTCACTTCTCATTTTATCACAGCGAAAATATACTCATTTAAAATTTGCTTTTAATGTCTCACTACTTCTCTTTAATCACGAAATATTCTAGCTAAATGTCATCATCTATTTATTTACAATCTCTTTAATCATCGTTCATTCCCAGTAGTTTAAGATTATAGCTTCATAGTGGCGAAAACTCAATCTAATGCAAAACTGTCAATGCACAAGATAACTCACACCTAGTCGGTGTTCATATTTTAACCTATAGATGGAAATCCTAGATAAGAGCCCTAGATAAAATCGTTTAAAATGTAAAACACATTCATTAATTTAATTGTTTTTCACCTATATATTTATCATTTTCTACTGCAATTTGTTATGAAATCTAAAGCACAATTGATTTTGACTTATAGATTTATCCTTTTCTATTTCTACTTATTATTAATCTAAATTAAACAATTGATAGATTTATCGTTTTCTAATGCAACTTATTATGCGATCTAAAGCAAAATTTAATAACAGATAGATTTATCCTTCTTCTACTACTATTTATTATGCAATCTAAAGCTAAATTTAACATATCAATTGATTTCGACCTATTGATTTATCGTTTTCTGCAACTACTTAATATGTAGTCTAAACCTAAATTCAATAATTCAATTGTTTTTACCATAGATTTATCCTTTTCTACTGCTACTTATTACTTAATCTAAAGCTAAATATAATTATTGTTTAAATTTATGAAAATACTTAGATTATAGGTAACAGTATATATGTTTTAAAAAAATATGCAAAAACTAGTTGCATAATAATTTAAAGCTAAACTACTTACAAAAACTAGTTGTACTCAATTTTAAGTTAAACCACTCGTGGAAATGGGTCAACAATCTTTTATTAGTTGTGGTTACCTTCTAAATTAGAACTGTAATATGTCAACGTGGAATTGAGCTATATCCTTTACATTATAGCAAAATGTGATTTACGATCTGTTTTGAAGCAACTTTTTCCTATGAAATGCAAAATCACTCTCCTTCTGGACGTGTGCTTTTACAAAGCAGTATTTTAAATTTCAATGTAGAATCATTGTACCATGATGTCTTTTGTAGAATCAAAATACAGTGGGTTGAAACCAAATTCAGTGCTTGATTTTTGGTTACCAGTTAGCTTGATTTTCTTTTAGATGTTAGAATGGTAGTAGATACAAAAAGGGAATATGGAAACGTTGCATTTGAAAAAAAAAACCATAAAATTCAAGAATGAGATAGAAACATCGTGCTAAAACTACAACTATCTATTGATTTTTTTTTATAATATTTATGGATTTGAATTTGGTTTCATTTTTTTGATGTTATAATGTTAGAACAATTATTATAGACGTTAGAAAACAACACAACACTTGTAAATGTTATTACAATTTAGGTATAAATTCTAGTTTGTAGCAAAGCAAAGCAAACATTGTGCCTCTAGCAAGTATAAGCATATGCATATACATATACATATATCTATGTGTGTGTGTGTGCGCGCGCGTGTGTGTGTATGTGTTTGTGTGTGTGTGTGTGTATGTGTCATCACTGCTTCTTGTGAGACCATGCTGGAAAAATAACAAACATAAATGGATTCTTTAGCCAGTGTGAGTATGAAATATATTATACTTTCCTTTTACTGTACAGAAATTGAAACTTGCATAAATAATCAAATTTATTAAGAAAAAGATGCGTAAAGATGTGTGTATCACAAGCTTGTATAATTTCTTATATTTATCTTTATGTTCTATAAACAGATGTGTGCAAATAGAAAACAAACATTCTCTTCAAGCAGTTCTAACTACAATAAATTCTAACTCTAGTAACTAGGAACCCTATATGCATCTTAGACTTCTTACCGCTAAATTTGTTTATATCATTTATTAGATATACAAATGGTTTTCATACAATGTTAGTACAATAGAAACCATAAAAAATAAGTTGTACTAATAAAGCACAACCTTATACTAATGTCTAATACAATGTTTGAGTCTACTGCAGGTACAAAATGTTAAGGATACAATAGAGTTTGAAACTCTACAAGATAAAAGGAAGAAATGACTAAAAAGGCAAATTGAAGCAAAAAATGAAAAGCAAGACAAAGGAAAACAAAAGCAAAAAAAGAGGTAGAACAACATGCCATTATTATAGTTCAATATGAAAAATGTGACCAACAACATGTACAGATGTAATCTACGAGGTATTTTTAAGATGATTCAGCAGATCAAAACACCATAATGTGTAAAGAAAATCAGTTAGAATTTCTAAGGAAAATACCATTTAACAACTTTACAAACATGTTCTACGACGACCATGTTGATAAATTGGATTTAATAAGTATTCTAGAAACTTGGATGCTTTAATAACTTGCTTCTCAATTAAAAAAGAAACGTTTATAATTGGCGGAGAAGAAATAGAAGTCACAACAGATGATATAAGTTTGATTTTTGAAATGCTGAACTTAGGAAAAACTTATTCCGTTTAGGAGAAATATGGTAACAAACTTAAAGGAAAATGAGCAACAATTCATTAGGAGGGGACAGTGCTATTTTACATCGAGGAAGATTATTGAAAAATGAGTTAAATAGCTATTGAGCAACAAAAGTTATATAAATAAGAACATGATTTATTGCTTCTTCTAATAATGCACATACTAGTAACATTTTTCTTTCCAAACAATCAAAGAATTCTACGATGGGAATACGCTCCATATATACTAAATTTGAGAAAGATGAATTCAGCCTTATGGCCTTTTTCATTGAAGGAAAGCACAATAAAAAGCTTAAATCACTTCAAGAATTCTCCTTGGAATATTTATGGTTGTATAACGGTTATTCTAGTATATACTAGTAATGCTCATTTTAAACAAAATTACTACAAGTTAACTTCATTTTCAATTATCGCAATATTGATTATGTGAGTATATCAAAATTGTTATCCCAAAAAAATTACTGACCTCACATTACCAAGAGAAGCTAAATGGAATCTCGGCGTATTAAGACACATGATATTATATGATGGTATCAAATGCCTTCCATAATCAAAGGCATCGTTGTACTCTAAACAATTTGTGTTCATCACTAATACTTGTAATTAAACATGTCAAACGATATTGTATTGAAGTTTTTTTATGTATAACAACAATGATTTGCAAAACATCAACGAATATGAAAAAAGACTACTTGAAGAAGTTGGAGAAGAAGTTGAAGGAAAAAAAGTTTAGAAAAAAAATCATAATTTCAAGTTTAGAAAAGATGATTTGGGACAACAAAATAGGATGTAGCTTCAAATTCAACAACTGGGGTCAAAGATAAAAGATACGCAAAGGCAGTTACGTGAAGAAATCGAGTTGAGAAAAAAAAGACTTGGAGATTATGAAGCTGTTCAAAGGAAATTATATTTTAGAATGAAAACTTGAACAAACTCCAAAAGTAACAATAGTAATGACGATGCTAAGAAATTTCAAGTACACAATGACATATTCAAGAATTTAATACCACTAACATTCAAGTTGATCAACACACAAGTATATACCAAATTGATGGAGACAAAAGCACCAATCACAAATGAAAAAGAAGACCAAAGACAACAACATGAAGGATTCAACACCGGGAATGCAGAGAAAGTATAAACATAGAAATAATCTGCAATGACTCAACGAATAAAAAAAAGTAAAAAAGAGCAAAAAACAAGATTTGGGTTCCACTTGTGAGAAACCAATTTTTTTTTTTCAGAAATACACCTTGGTAATGGTTAATCCTGTTCCTTTTGGAATGAGCCTTGCTTTTCAGCTGCTACCTATGCCACATCTTCACCGATCTCCATGTTGCCTCCCCTAACCACTATCTAAATGTCCATGATGTCGCTTTCCTCGGCCTAAGTTGTCTCACTCCCACCTCCCATTTCATTAGCGACACCCTGACCCAATTCATTCAACTCACTCACTTACTCCCCTCCATTGCTTCTCTCACCCCCAGCCAAATATCTATACTTTCGCTCTCAACTCTAATTCTCGTTTCATCATCTCCTCCTACTACCACCAGCTTAATTTCACTGGTAGTGCCTTCTCTTTCCCCAGGCTCTTGAAAGGAACCTTTCCTCCACGCATTTGCTCTTTTTCCTTTGGTGTCTTATTTATGAAAAGGTCAATACTGAGGATAGACCGATTCGTAAGAATATTATTGTCAACCCATTTGTATACGGTGCTACACCTATAATGAATCTTCCACCCACCTTTTCTTCGAATGTAATTTCTCTTATCATATATGAGCCTCTTCCTCCGCTCACGTACTCGGTCTTATCTCCACTTGCTCCTCTATCTTCGACCATTGACAATACTCTAGGCCCAATTTTGCTCTTGACACATTCATTGCTACCTATTGTTGGGCTATTTGGCAAGAGAGAAATACTCATTGTTTCTACCATGAATCAGGATTGCTAAATGTCCTAGAATTACATTCTTTTTCAATACTTGGACAGGTACACAGTCTCAGCCTTATTTCCGCTATAGACTTGAAGGTTCTGTTGATTCATCTGGGAATCCGTTGGCAGCTCAAACACTTCTAGCCCTTCCAACCGTAGATATTTTCACAAACCGTGGTAGTCGTTTTGTTTCACTGTGTCATCTCCGCCTTATTTTAGTTTCGATGTTTGTGTTGTTTTTCTATGGGCTATTTATGTTTATGTTTGTATTGCCCATACTTACGTAGTTTTATCAAGTTTAACCTCATCTAGACTTTATCATTCTTTTGGTCACCGGTCAGGCGTGTTGATCGAAGTATATATATACTTTATATTTAGCAATTTAATCGACTGTGAAGTCGTGCAATACACAATTATCTTGCTCAAAAGTACATTTAGAAAGATGATGAAGGTAAAGTGAAAGAGATGGAAATTGTTAATGTTGAAAAAAAGGATATAACGAAAAAAAACTTACACGACCAACTAAAATATGAAGGCTCTCCTCTTCAACTTCTAGACAATGCAGAACTGTATGGTATTAAACCTTTTTTAATTGTGTAGGTGAAGTAAAGTAAGTATCAAAGCCCTTTCAGATTAAATAATAACAAAAAAGTTACAAAGACCATGCTAATATTTCGTCTATTTGTTAACTTAACAGCGCAACAACTTGGAAATAAGAAATAGGAAAATGAATAATCATTTCCACATAAAAGACATTGAAAATATTTTACTAGGATCTTTCATTAGTGGTCAGGTGATTTTTTTTTCTACGAAATAAAGATATGAGAAAAAAAACTAGACAAAGAATAACACTATTATGTTGAACTTTACATTCAAGTACATATTTTAATATTTCACTCACATTGCCATTGACAAATCAAGTATGCACCATTTTACACAACACGCAATCAAATTCTTATTTTATTTACAACTATTCTATTAATAAATAAATCTATACAACTATTTTTCAGATAGTATTGTAATTAACAACCTCATACAGAATGTCATATATCAAATAATACAAAACACTGTATATAATATATAATGAATGCAATATATAGTATGCATGTTTATGCTATCAAAATAATATATTTTCTATTTTTTGAATTACAGATGATAGACTGGTTATTGTTGAAATTATAAAACACTGGTCACATATACTATTTCACAACAACAATGAAGGTAAAATTTCTATTTATTTGCATTAGTATATGTTAAACTATTGATAAACTTACAAACTAAAAAAGACAAATTTTATTTTGTTAGAAAGTATTAACATATAGTTTTGAGAATCTTATAATACATCTTGTCATTCCAAAGGTTGAAGAAATTGTCAATGATGAAGTTTTAAGCGCACTATATTTTCCTATGCACAAAGATCTGCACTGGACTTTAGTAACTTTGGACAAAAACCATGGAATGGAAGCATTATGATCCCTTAAGACCAATGAGATCAGATGCACAAATTCAAACTACACGAGGCACAATTACTGGTAAGTAATACTTACCAAATTTTTTTAATTGTTCATGATATAGTTTCTTAATATCATTCTATTAATGAGTCCATAGAGGTAGAAAAGTACATTCAAGAAGAATGGAAAAAAATACATATAAAAAGAAAATGACACCAAAGAAGAAAATTTATCAACCAAGTTTTTCACAGTAGCCATCTACATCGTAATATCTTTCTCTATATATAATTCCATTTTTAATTTTTGTAATGCAAATAGTTGGATAATAATTAACTGCTAAACACCAATATCATTTTTATATTAAATATATCATGTAGTAATAAACCTTAAATCACCACAATTTTCTCAGTACTATAGAATGGCATTTTTTAGATGCACACTTGTCAAAAGCATATTACAAAACTGTAGATAAATTATCACCAAGTCGTAAACCTTATACTTTTTTTTACAAGCATACCCATTAACAACATGTTATAAACCTTAAATTAAATATTAACATCATGTTATGTCTGTGTTGATATACTTACCAAACTGCACATACACAAAATGACATTTATGATCTACACGATTACACCCTTGGGATTTAATTGTTGGCCATTTTATCATACGTTTATTTCTAACAGTTTTGAACTATCAGCTGATCATTATTACATCGATGTTTCATACTTTTTGCCCGAAAACCAAATTTGGAAAACTTTTGATATCTTTTTACACTAGCAAAATTAATATTTAATCCAATAACACTACATTAAATTGCTAACCATTATTTAATTATTATTTCTCATTCAGCAAGCTTGATTGTGGACTATATGTCATAGAGATCACAAAACATTTGACAAAAATGATGCCTCATCCATTACCACTTTCTTATGATGGGATGATAATGGACCAATTCAGAGCAACATTAACGTATGAATTAGTGACAAATGAGAAAAGTTCTTGGATATTCAAGTATTGTATTCATGGGCTAACACCTAAGAAATTTCCAAGACTAAAGCTGCTGCTTTGTAGGAAAAATTATTAGTGCATAGGTTTAACTACTTAGAAAATGTATACCATGCAAAACATACTATGTTGTTTTAATCTAGTTATCTCTAATTAGTTTAATAATACTGCAAATGATTAATGGTCATAATTGTTAACTCTATGACTTGTAATTTTATTGCTAAAATTCTATCGAAAAACTTAATAAAATTGCAGTATATTGTTTCCATCACATATTTGGGCATATCAAATATTCTGTTTTAATATATGTTCTTAACTTGGATCAGTATGCCTAATATCAAATCTACTTTGTTTGTGATAAGCTACTTTCGATCACATTATAACTTGTAAATATATTACTGAGAATCCTTAATGATACAATTTACTAGTATTAAAACTTATGTATATTTTATCAATATATAACAATGTTTGCTAGAGAACACAATATGTATAATGTTTAGCTTAAACCATTTTCTTCTCTTTGTTCTTTTTCATAGTAAGTAATTGATTATAATGTTGTGTAGCCATTTTAAAGTGAGGAAATGTATTTATTCATAATTGAGTTTCTGATTTACAGTGTATAAATTCAGCATGCATGTCTGACTTCACGATTGATTTACTGATATCCATTAAAAAAACAAAACTGCTAGCACCAAAATTAACCAAGGCAAACCAAGAATTAAAGTTAGAGTGAAGGAATGCGAAAGCCAACAATGCTTCCAAGGGAGCAGTGCTGAATCTTCGACAACATCCCTTTCGAAATAAGGGAAGGGAAGAAAAGGAAATTTCCCTCCAACTAAATGCCCATTTCAATCTTAACCGGAAGGGCACTAATTTTGGACCAGACAACTTTGTAAGAAAGAGAAAATGGAGAAAGCAAAGGGAAAAGCATCAGAAGAAAAGGAGAGGAAGATAAGAGCCGAAAGCAGGCAAGGTTGCAACTAACGAAGACCATTGGTCGTATTCCAAAAGGCCTTTCTTTCGTAAGAAAAAAGCACTAACAAGACAAGTTTATCTCTCATATACACTATAAGGAGACGTATTCTGAAGCATAAGATCAAAAAGAAAGGTAAAAGAGTCGAGGAGTTACCAATATGAAAGACCAGATATCGAAAGAAGAGCTCTCGAATCTAACCACGTCAAGAAGTATGCCGATTTGAAGATAACCGCTACTAGAAGCCGAGAGTCTGCACATACTTATGCCTCTCGCAAAAGTTTACACCAAAACCGATGGAGTATACCATGAGAATGCTAATAAAGAAGAATGGATGGAGCTGAGAAAACCTTCATATAACTGTCAATAGGGCTTTTGAGGCAACGACAGATGAAACTTGAAGATTATTCGAGTAATAAGAAAGGACAAAATAAAAGGAAATGATTTTGAAAGTTGCTGAAGACAAGAGCAGGAAGGATAACCCTATATAGGTATTAGAGGAGCCCTTCGAAAGAAATAAAGAAATATTTTCGATGCATACCTCCAAGGCCTAGGAAGAACAAGATGCAGTTGGAAAAGCACAAAAGGCAAGGAATTTAAAGTCTGGACCTCTAAGACTTAAAGACAAAGAATGAGACAAAAGTTAGAAGAGAGCCGAGTTCCCCTATAGGATCATCCCTCTCACATTCAACTGGGAGCTCGCTTCATCAGGACCCTTGGAAGCAGCTATTTAGATTTGCTCTCGAAGGAAAGCCAATGGTATGCTCGCAAAGCTTCGTGGTTAAGCCTTATCGGGCGACCGAAGCTAAGCATCTTTGTCGAAGGAAGGATTAATCCGCACCTACGAATAGGACCCCAGAAACTCAAAATAGGTTTTTTTCTAGACATTCAGTTCATTTTTAATATCTTATTCTCTCTTATGGCGGGATCAAACCTTAATTACTAAATCAGCTTGGATAAAGATTTGTAACATCGTGTAACACCCCACCTCCGTTAAGGTCACTCACAAGGGAATGCCTTAACTTTGGTGGAGCATTTTAGTAAACAGAACAGAAACTTACAAGGCAGATAAAACAGTACTTGAAAAATTTATAACTTTATTTCAACAGAAGCTTGGTTACATCTTTTCAAATCACAATATCAGAATTCAAGTACAAAATATCAGTCTTGTACAAAAGCCTTCAGAATGCATAGTTTAAAATCATAATCCCCACAGAAGAAGACAAGCCATACTTTAAGCACTGCAAGCGGAAGAAATCTGGATCAAGCTAGAGTATTCCCTTCTACAAAACCCGGGGGGAGAAACGGAAGAAAGGAGGCGAAACAACAAGGGTCAGACAAAAGTCTGGCAAGTCCAGTGATTTTCAGTTATGAACAGATAATAATAACATGACATGAAAATAAAACTGGATGAGAGATAACCGTAACAGATGTAACAGATATAACAAAAGAACATAATGATATAAGCTATTGCTTTACACTTTTCTGCACTAATACTAGTATAACAGGATTAGGTGTCACCCTAATGTCTAAACTGAAACAGAAACGGGTACAGAATAATTTCCACAGAAGAGAATGCTAGTAATGGGCCTTTACCACCCCAACAGAAACAGACAGAAGCAGAATGCTGATAATGGGCCTTTACCACCCGAACGGAAACAGACAGAAACAGAATATTAATAATGGGCCTTTACCACCCGAACAGAAACAGTCAGATTAATCCCTACGGAAACAGAATGTAGAATTAGGTGTACACTAGTAAATGGACCTTTACCACCCGAACAGACGGTACCATGCAGAAACAGACAGGTGTTACCACCCAACAGAAACAGACGGTACCAACAGAAACAGACAGAACTAAGTGTACCCTAAAACCCTACCCCAAGCGATCGGCTCCCTAATACATAAATACCCTGTGTCGGCCCCACAGTAGGGTGTATCACTCCCTAAAGTGACAACCAATTGGCACAGACCTATTTACAGATGTCACGACGTCTTACATCCTCAGAGGCAGACCGGGATCCATGCACGCACATGACCCGGTTGGAACGCACCATCAACACCCCTCGCCATTATCAGAATGAACTGCTTATAATTAGTTCAGTAAGCGTGCCCGGACCCTACTTACTGTTGGGTCAAAGTTTTGATACCAGAAAGGGTTACTGACTAATATGGGTCCCAAACAACAAATGACACAAGTAATTCCCCTCCTATCCTTGTGTCCCCAGACTAACAAATTTCAGCTTAACTTGTCTACAAGTTTCAGACGTACAATGTTTAGATTAACTAGTTCACAGATCAGACAATCAAGTTAACAGGTTTTCAGACTAACGGATCATATGTTCGGATTAACAGGCTTACAGATTAACTGGTTACAGATTAACTGGTTACAGATTAACTGGTTACAGATTATCTAACTTTGTATTGGGCCTACGGATTCACGAAACGGGTTTATCAGATTCATTGGTCCAATTGGTTTAGCCTTACCCAACACGTTTTAGACATCATAATTATCTCAGATTTTCATTAATTAAATATTAATGCCCAAACCTCTCACATTAGACTGACAGTTTGCGGCTACTGGTTAGGCCGGTTGGTTCCGGGCAGGTTTCTGTCGCAAACTGAGTCTAACCTCGGGTTTCAAGCACGTTATGACTAACTTCTCACATTAGAACCTATTGTTTGCGACCATTGGAATATGCCGGGCGGTTCCGGGCAGAATTACGCCGCAAACTCATTCTAACCACGAGTTAGCCATGTTTATCTTTGCGGCCAATTAATTAATGATTCACCATTTACACCCACGCCTAATATACATGTCAATTATTCATAACTATAGCCAATTCAGACTATGTCAATAGCGGACTAATTATATCAACTCAACAGATATTGCAGATAACAGATTTTTCAGATTAGGCGACTTAACGGATTTAGCAGATTAAGCAAACTAGCAGATCAAGCATATAACAGTTTAGGCATCTTCAGCAGACTTAGCAGATGACAGATTTGGTATATGAACAGATATAGCAGATTATAGCAGAACTAGCAGATTAGGCAATATAACAGAACTAGCAAATTAGGCAATATAACAGAACTAGCAGATTAGGCCATATAACAGATTTAATCATTCCTTAAAGTTTCATAAACGTATCTTGCCTAATTATAAATTTGGCCTAAGTTTGCATGCCTAAATAGTTGTCATGATTCACATTATGATCATATACCCCACGTTTGCATTGAATTTACATGGCACAAATTATGGTCATAATTTACCATATAACACACGTCTCAAATTTATTTAAACTTGCCTAGTAAAAAGATTCACATATAAATTATACCAAATATAGCCATCGATTTCAATGCATGTCATATATTCAAAAATCTCCCACTTAGGTGTTATTCACATTTAATAGTTATCAAATCTTAACATAAATCTTCACACCTAAGTCATATTCCCTTTTTATCCCAAATCATGAATTTCTATATAAACAATATGCCCAACAATCTAGAACTTTAAATTATAACAGATCTTTAATTCAAAAATATGCGTTATGTCCAATGTCTCAAGTCACATGTTACTATACAATGGTTCCTCTTCTTCCAATTCACAGAATATGCACAGATCTAAATCTAGTTTACAACCTATGTCCTTTTAGTCACAGATTAGCCATGTCCAATTATGCCATCATTCAATATTTATCCCAAAGTTTAACGTTCGTGCGTTAATCTCTTATGAGATTTGGCGCAGGCTCGGGGTAGCCTAGCTATAGAACAGAAAGAAGAAAGAGATATAGAATAAAATAGATCAGAACAGAACATACGCAATCTCAAATTCAGATTTACAATCATGTCACAATTATAATTAAAGTTTATATCGGAAAATAACTGCACTTGCCTTGGTTGGATTCTAAAAGAAAAAGGTGTTGTAGCTGTTCTCTTTTAATCCTAATCAGAATTGGAGGAAGAAGAAGCACAAGTCCTAGCTTAGGTTTCAGTAGAGTAGAGACGCCATTGATTTATTTATTTTTAGAGAGGAAGAGAGCAATGGAGGCTAGAGAATTGTATATGAGATTTAGGTTTAGGTTAGGGATGTATATATAGGTGTAGGAAGTTATTTAGGACCATTAGATTAACCCTGAATCATGAGAACCATTCAAATGCAAAATCTGCATTTGAGCGAATCGGCCCACGGGATGACAGCCAAACACCCTGGATTAACCCCTAGTCGACCCAGCGAGGCTCAGGTCGACCTCAAAAATGGGCCGGTTCGGTTATTTCCCCCTCCCAATTCGTTGTTTTGAACCTTTTTTTGCATGTTTATTTATTTAATTTATATATATATATATATATATATATATATTTCTCTCATATGCATATAAACTTTAAGGCTTAATAACTTCTTCATAATTAACCATTTTTTTTAATATTCTCAGAAAATACAGGGTGTTACACATCGTATATGATCAATAAAAGGGATATACAACGATTAAGGTAATCATGAGAAATCTTGTTTCAATTGTGTATTATAATTCTTTTTTTACCAAAGTCCTAGGTACAAAATGCATCTATGCATAATTAGATTTGTTTCATACCCTGACCCGCGATCACCTTTAAGATCCTTACATCATGAAATAGGGACTATCCTTAGTCTAATGGCTATAATTCTAACCTAAGATATGTGTTAGGATCTTCCCACCAAATGACTTTTGGGATTTAAATTCTTGACTAGAATTAGGAGAATATTTCTACCACCTCGTCAAATCTTTGAGAAACTAAGGAAGACTCGTGAAAACCCACCATTCGATGATTGTTTAAGAAGAATTGCTTTTCTTAAACTTAGTTTTGCGATCATTGGATACCTAAAGATATCTGTCTATGAATCTCAAGACACTTCTGAGGAATGTATATCACAAGATGATAAGGCTCCCATTTGGGAAATTGAAATAAAGTTCAAAAATGAATTTATTATCTTCCGAAAATGTGCCTACGTTATTCAGCAATGATATTTCAACAAGAATTCTGGAATATAGGTTGTTTCCAAGTTTGAGCTGTGTCCCATCATAAAACAGGAGTTCTGGAGGCAGATCTCCTTTTTAGGGTGTTAACCATAAATTTGGCTAACCCTTTTGGTGCTTGAAGGAGGGCTTGAACCTCCGATCCTGATTTTCTCCTCCACGTGTTACTAAAATTTATCCTTAAGAAGATAGAACCAATGGGAAATAAATGTAAAAGAACCCTTAATGGATTACAAAGGATCGCGGAAACCTCGAACTATGTTTCGAACGAACCAAAGGAAAAAGGTTGTAGTAAGAATAAAAGAGAAATAAGAAAGCATCCCTGTAGGATAAAGTATCAAATTGTAACAACCCTTATTTTACGTATCGGAGGATCGTAAAATATTTTTATTTAATTCCCTGAGGGTTGGATCATTCTCATATTTTGATATGTTGGTTATGGGGATGTGAGACATGTCCGTAACTTTTACCAATTTTAAATGTGACCATTTTTCCCTTGTTAGTTTCTGTATTGGGTATAACTTTTGATTGGGATTGAATCAGGTGCTGAGATTGATTTCATTGGAAAAGAAATGATGTTTCTAATTCCGTAGAGTAGTCACATTAAAGATTTGGTTCTGCATTTTAGGAGGAATCGCTGTTTTAGTGCTGCATAATTTATATATAGGTTTGGCTAGTCATTAGTGGGTTGAACTGGTGTGGCCCATTAGTGGGATGGTTTGAGGCTATAAATAAGGGGTTAGAGGCATGGAAGAGGGTTACTTTTTTTCATTCTCTCATTTGGTTGAGTTTGTGATCCTCTCTGCTCAATTAAATACATCTTTCCTCCATTAAAATTCTAGATCTACGTGAGAAGATTTGAGATCTACATCAAGAAAAGCTAGATCTACATCAAGTGAAGAGAGATCGCATCAAATTGATAGGTTTTGTTATGACCCAAAGATTTTCGACCCAGAAAATCGACACAAGACCTTTAATAGACAGAAGTTAGAGGGTGAGAAATAGAAAGAAAGAAAATTAGGATAGAAAAAGAAGATCACAACAAATGAAACACGAATCTCATAGCGGAACGAATAAAATATATTATAACAATACTTTAAAATACAAACTGTATTTGTACTTATACTCATCATCATCAGAGTACATCATATAAATATCACAGCGGAAATAACTCTCTCTCTCCATATATATATATATATATATATATATATATATATATATATATATCCAACATTGAAGCATCCTGCTTCAAGCTCCTTATCTGGAAAATCCCGACTACTTGATTGCCAGTATAAAATTGGGCACCCAAGAGTTTAGGGAAAACAAACAAAATAAACCCTGGATCAGTCATGTGACTGGCGTGAGTAAACTCTAATCATTTTGGTTTAAATTTTTCCAAAATCCTTTTCAAAGGAAAGGATAATCGTAAGACCGATCCACATATAAACACGGATGGTTTTTACCTTATGATAACCCAAAACATTCTTTTAAAACAATATTTTTCTGTTATTATAATAGTGTCTAATACAAGTACTTAGAAATCTAGCAGAACGCTTTCATCTCACGTTCTACATATAATATACAATCAAAACCGTGGGCTCTTATTGGGTAATGGATTTCCAACTACGACATAGAAGCGATACACTGGAGTTCAACAAGAACATCTTGTAACCCGGCCACACATGACCGACCATTCATTTCGCTTGAATGTTCCGAATATATTGTCACCTTATGGTTGGTATACCAACATAACCGTTCCCAGGAGATACAGAAGCAAAAAAGTAACAAATATGAATATTCTCTAGATGGTGACAATATACCCTAATTGTGTGTGACCCACTTAGCCATGCTGCCTGCCCGATTTTTGTCATTTCCCAATTGATGAGGCTTGAGGTCATAATGTATCTATTAAAAGATCACTCCTTTATTTACTTTGAATGCCACATCGTTATACCTGTCAAATCACAAACTGATTTCCCAAAAAATACCATGGGTATAAGATAAGAAAACTAATTCCCTCGCCATCAACGTAAATACGTTTGAAACGATCAACTCATGCGATCTACCAGATATACTCTTTCAGACATTCGTCCATCCAAGTTGTCCTGGGACTGGACAACCCGAAGGAATTATTCTTTAAATCCATCTTAGGAAATTTCTACCTAGGATCGCTAGAATAACCCTTGTATAAACTCCGTCTTCAATTTTCTTCGATCTATTTGATTTGAACGATAATGCCCATACGGAGTGGTTTTCAGATAATAAATCTGATCCTGGTCTCTCCGTATTGACAACAGAAATGGTCAAAAACTTCGATAGTCGGTGATTTAACTATCAAAGAAAAACATGTGTACAAATAACGGTCGTATTCCAAAATGGAAATCTTACCGATCAAACATCATTTCATTTTCCTAATTATTTCTTAAACCCGTTTTAACTTCTCACGATTCTCGGAAAAACAATTCCCATATATTCCCAACTTCCTATTTTACTATATTTAGAAAATATACGTTACTAGCACTGGAAAACATTTCCATTTCTTATACTCACGTATCACTATTCGTCAACGTCCATCAGTCTCTAACCGTAAACTAGTACGAGAACAACTCCCTAAGTATTACTCCCGAAGGCCGAAACCCACATCAAGTCAACCCTCAGAAATTCGTTTTACTTAACTAGTCTCTAGTCGGTTTCTAGTTTCCTTAACTCCTTTTAAATATGCAAAACGTTTGCTTTAAATCATTATTCACTTTAAACATGAATATTTTTTCTCTATAGAAATCTGGACTCATTTTATTAAATCAAATATTGATTTAAATAACAAATATCATTACAGTTTAAAATCTCACTTATCTGGTTATTTTATAAACATATATTTCATATTTCATTCCATAAACTCATTTTATAAGTTATAACTAGGATGAGACCCATGCTTCGCACACGGGAGGTTGGTGGTGCCAACCGACTTTAAGTTATAATTTAAATCTCGATTCCCTATTCGATAACAATTCCAAATATTAATTATTTCGTTAAATCCTGAAATTTCATTTTTTTTATATATAATATATAAGAATAAATTATTTTTAATATATTTGACATAGTCGAATGATAATTATAAATCCTTACGGATTTATTTCAATCCTATTTTCATTTCGAACATCGAAATCATTTCATCGATTTCCTTTCAAACGATTTTCCAATTTCCCTTTTTATATTCATTTCTGAATTTATGATTCTAAATTATTTAATAATAATAATTTCATCTCATTTATAAATATCGTTTATAAATCAAACTTACTTGTTTTATATAATCAAAACAAGTTATTATATTCTAACAAATCAAAATTCCATTTCTATTTAAAAATAGAAATTCCCTTTTTTAAACCCCAATTTCTTTTCCAGTATATTCGAATATATTTTACAGTATTTAAATATCAATTATTTTAGGTCAATGTTGTACAACATCACAAACACACAATAATCAACTACAGATAATTTATCACATTACACAATGCAATATATGAAAAATAATAATATAATTGTTGAGGAAACCAGTCGGATCCCTCCAACCTGTTTCCCTGCATCCAAGATGTTAATCAACATTTATTTCATACCAATATGAAATAATAAAATAAATAGAATAGATGTTTAACTAACGATTTATCTTTATAACTGTGTTTGTAATTTCAAACAATTAATAAGCAAATCATCCAAACAACCATCACATACAGCATTCAAATTTTTATCAATACTAATAACGTTTACAAAATTATAAAACTGAATAGACTTAGTGAGATTACTCACCTTGTTCGTTAATCGTTAAATAACGATTAACGTCGGTTGATTCAGATCAGTCGTTTAATTCTGCCTAAATGGTAAAGATTTTCAAATCATTTCAAACCGGCTTCACCGCGTAGCCGACGGTCATATGATTCCAATGGATCAATTCGTTTGTAATTCTGATATCGTATGAGTAATTTATGAGCATTAATGTTAAATCATTATTTAAATTAAATTAAATTAAATTAAACAATTCTCTTTTTAAAAAAAATGGGCCTTTCTATCTTTTATTGTCGGCCCATCTGCAAATAAAAAGAAAACCTAGACCGCGTCCAAGTGAACAATGTCTCTTTCTTCAACATTTTGCCGCTTTCTCTCCTCTCCAATAATATAACAAGTGAGCTCCAGTATAGTGCTCACGTAACGTCCATTCAACATCCATTTCAAAGTTTTGTAAAACCTTTCTATCTCCTTCAACAGATCAACCAAAACTTAATACCAATCACGTGAAACTCGTACAGCTAGTGACAAATCCCATGCTTCACGTTAAATACATGTAACGACCGGGAATTTTCGACCCCGAAAATCAACACAGAAACACCATGTCGAATAGTCAACCATCAAAAACACCGGAACGTTATGAGAAAGAATTTAGAGGATGAGAAGCAGAAAGAAAAAAATGTTAGAATAGAAGAATAAGAACACATCAGAATCACAGTGGAATGAATAAAATAAAATATATCAAATCTCTTTATACAAAAAGAAACTGTATATACATACCGATCATCAGAGTACATCATATATCAGACATAGCGGAAATAAACTCTAAATGACTAACGATGAAGCCTCCTGCTTTCAGCTCTTGAACTCCAGCGGAACCTAACCTGTTAATATACTCGGTCTGACCCGAGCACATTTGATTTAAAACAAAATTCACCCGAATCATTCTGGAATACTTTCAGTGGTAAATTCACAACAAACAACTTGCTTAACTTTAGAAATCCTTTGTGAAAGAAAGGATAATAGTAAGACCAACCCACACATAAACACGGACGATTTTTACCTTACTATAACCCAAAACATTTTGGAAACAATATCTTACTCTGGTATTATAATAGTGTCTAAATACAAGTAAATAGAATCTGGCGGAACGCTTGCATTTCATGCTCCACATATATAGTATACAATCAAAATCGCAACATTATTGGAGATTAGATTCCAACTATGACAAGGTATGGAACCACCTACCGATAGTGTATCTCTAGAGAGGAATACACTGGGTTCAACAAGAACGTCTTGCAACCCGGCCCACACATGACCGACCACTCATTTCTCTTAAGTATATCGAATATATTGCCACCTTACGGCTACAGCCACCGTAGTCGGAAGAGATACAGGAAATGAATGAAGTACAAAATGAATGTTCTCTAGATGGTGATAATACATCCTAATGGGTGCGACCCACATAACCATGCTGCCTGCACGATTTTTGTCATTTCCCGGTTATGAGGCTGGAGGTTATAATCGACTTTTGGAACATCTGACCACCATTTACTTCGAACGTCACATCGTCAGATTCGTCTATACACTTTGTCGTGGGACTAGACAACTGAGGCACCCTCCTACCACATCCTTATAGGAATCACCCCAAGGATCAGTAGCGAGTAGTCCTTGCAATCCACAGACTCCAACCACGACAGAATCACGGTTTATCTCTGGGAGCTAACCAGAGATTATAAGCAATACTTCCGCTTTATGAAGATCTACGGTCTTCAAATGCTCCATCTCGATCATCGCCCGATCTCTTCCATGATTACGTATTTGCTGGTTGAAATGGTTTTCGAATATAGATTCGATCCCGGTCTTTCCGAACCAACCACAATAATTGGCCAGATTTGATAGTCAGTTATTTAACTATCAAATAAACAAACATTTCATCCATAAACTAAAATATACGTACTGGTTCAGTATTCAACATCATTTGGCCTCTTTGATAACTAATGAGTGGCTAATTTAAACTCTATATCTTCAATATTAGGATAACGTTTCCATATTCTTATTTAATATAAGCATATTTCATTATCGTCTCGCTTGTACTCTATTAGCTCCTCATCATAAATTGGTAAGTGGATAATCCTCTCAGTATTAACTCTGAAGGCCAAAACCAACATCAGGTTAACACCTCGAAAGTTACTCAACTTAACCAACTCACAACAAGTTTTAATTACTTTTAAAACTATATGAAATTCCTGGTCATACTTAATATGCTTTTTAAATCATTATACATAAGCCTCGATTCCCATATAAATCAAATATTTTATAATAACTTCATTTAAAAACTTAATTCAACGTAACTTATTTATATCATAATAAAACTCCATCTATTCTTTTAAAACTACCAGATTTAGGATCGAATCCAAATCTTAATTTACCCAAAAGATTTTAATTCACTTTGGTTTCTATTTCGATTTCCATTTCATATTTTACACCTTTAAGTTTAACTCTACTTACTTATTTCAATAATCAACCCATTTACATATATTTCCTAAAACTTGGTTTTTAAACATCTTCACCCAACCTTGGATTTTGGGAACTTAAGTAAATAGTATTCCAAAAAGACTTCAATTGGAACTTTATATATATATATATATATATATATAATATAAATGCACTTAAAACTTATTTAACAAATAACAGGGTCTAAGACTTTACAACTTCCATTTAAATTATTTATAACAGATTTAATAATCAATTTCCATTTAAACACAACTAACTTGTTAATTCATTCCCATTGGTCCTTCCATTAATATAATTAATTTCAACCACTTTGATTATTATTGAATAAATAATAATAAAACTTCATTATTATAAAATGATTTATTAATCATTAACATATCTATTTATAACATATATGATAATCAAATCCCATTTAAGCAGTTGTCTTATTCAACTGAACATAACGAATTCGTTAATCCATTTCAATTGGTCTTTCCACTAAATTAATAATATAATTAATTATGTCTACTTTGATTATTATAAATAATAAGCAATTCCAATATAATCCCACTTTAATTGTTTACCAATAAACAATTAATCCAGTTATTATTCGCCAAGTAAATTCCCCTTCGCTTAAGTCTTATTAACATAGGATTTTCCTTCATAAAACCATTTAATAATTTCTTAAATAAATAAATATTAATTTCCTTTTATAAACTTTAAAAATGACAGACTTAAAATCTCTCTTCAGTTATAAAATAAATTTATAACTTCATTACCGTCGGATTCCCCTAACGGTAATTCAATATTTATAAAACAAGGGATTTTTAGGCCATCTGTTGTCAACTACCCAACTAATATTGCCCATTGGTTTAAAACATCACATCAACGTTGAATTTCAATTCAACGTACAATATTCAATCAATATGATCATTTGGGGTAAACAATTCCATATTTAAATAACATAAACAACATATAATGTATTTGAGGAATCTGGTCGGATCCCTCCAACCTGTACGTCCCTGCATCACAGATAATAATATTTGATAAAAATATATAAACAATTATTTAAATTGAAATCATCCAATACGACAAATATAATTGTCGATGATCATTAACTAACCAATCAACCAAGGCATGCAATCATCTAATTTCTATGATTAACGATGAATTATATTCTAATGAATTTAACACATCCTGGTAGTCCAGAAAAGTGTGAGAATTAACTCACCTTATTTCTGACGATCACTTCGCCCACCATTCCATTTAATTTTAAACTAGCGTTATCTGAATCTCTTTGTTCCGGCTCGATTCAGTGCCATGATCCCATCAGATTTTGTTTCTCGTGATTCTGATAATCCATGAGCTTTATCATGATTTCAATGTTTAATTTAAATTCGATAAGCCTAAGCCTTAATAATAATAAATTAATTACTTAATTAAAATTACCTTTACAACTTACAATTCACATCTTCCATCTTTAATCCCTCATGCGTTTTCCTTGAACCACCGAGCTCATCTCCAATTTCTTTCTGATACCATCGAACCCAGGCTTTCGGTAAAATACATGAACCTCCCATTCCATGCTCCCATCATTTCTTTTCTTTTCTTTATATACACATTTTTATACGGCCCGAAGCCCACAACAATACGCAGCCCGTTTCCATCGTTTCTTCCTTCCCTTGTATATTTTACGAATACTGCAAATCTCTTCAGTCACTGCTTTGTCTTCATTGCCATTTCTGATTTGCCTTGCCACCTTCTTTTGATTAATACAAACCTGGCCTTTCTATTTTATTTTGTGATTATGTATCCAAACCGTCAGCCCAAGCCCCTCAAAACTTACCATTTCATGCTACTTCACCACGTTCACAACACAGCACGCCTGCCCCTTTCATCTTCCAGTCAGTTACAACGATATATCCATGCACCATCCCATTTTCAAGCCATGACCGCACCTGTTTCTCCACTAGCAAGGATCCACTGTCACTACTACCCCATAGTTTTTCCCCTCCGAACTTTCCTTCCAATCCCACAAAAAGAACACAGCTCCTTTCAATATTTACTGTTACCAGACGACGCTTCCACGTCCATGGACCTTCTCCATGCTTACCCAGATAACCACCTTCCTATGATCCGTTTTGTTAACTCACGTCAGAATCCCCATCCGTTTCCATAAACACACCACCTCTACTGCAAATATATAACATACTGCATACAAATCATCCCCCCCTACATATCATGTAAATAAGCCCGCACCAAATTACACACACAGCCCGTCTTCTTCATACAACAGTGATCACCTGCTACTGTACTCCCTTTTTTGATGGCCAATGCTGACACTCCAACCGCGGAATCCCACTTCTCAGCGCCGGTCCTCAGGCGATCTCCATGCTGCGAACTGTCACCTTCCCCAACTGCCAATAGCAGCATTGCTTGAGTCGATCTAAAAAGTCGACTAAATCCGAAAACCGTTTACGTGCCTTCCGCCGCTACGAGATACCAGCGGCTTCGCCATCACTCCGAACCGCATGTCTGCCAATAATCTTCCCTACGCGAGATTCCAGTTCACTGTAGATTCAATGTCCAAGCATTTCACCACGTGCCTGAACCCAACAACACACATGTCTACTCACCTATTCCCCCTTTTCTTTTGTATTTATTTATCCTGCTAATTCTGTGGGAAAAGAAGTGAAACGAGGCACCGTATTTATATACGGGGGGAAGTTTGGCGAGCAAGGAGTTCAGTTTGACACGCAAGTTATTTGTGGTACAACGTAGGCATAGGGTAGCTATCGGTTAAAAAGGGCTCGACATGTGCAAGCTTATAAAGCTAATGAGAAAAAACTGTATAGGGTAGGTTGATTGAAAAGAAATAACAAGGCAGCGGTCACAGTATAAATACAACGTGTTTCTATTTCAGTAGAGGGTTATATTATAGCTGTTCTAATATCGCTGTGTTAGAAGTTAAAGGATGTCTGCTTATTTATAGATGTGAAAAACTTAGGATCAAAGTCATGTTAAAAACTATAGGGTAGAGTCGGTTATGTCTTAACATTTCAACATAGGTTTGCTATTTTCTTTCCTTGCAGCTTATACATATAGGTACGTGACCACTGAGAGTGTAGTTGCCTATTAGTACGCGATTGATTGATAGGGTGTTTTCTTTCCTGTGCTTTGACAAGGCATTGATAATATGACGAACTTCTATGTGGGTAGGTAGACTTAAGGAGGGAAAAAGGTAGAACATGGGGAGGGTTTAAGTATAGGGTGATATAGGGTAGTCTTTACGTGGGGTTTAAGTCACACATGTATATACTTTATTTGTTTTAGTACACGATTAAAAATTCCTACCATTATTGACATTATCGTTACATACATGCACCGTTAAACATTAACTCCAAACTCAACGAAAATAAATACACTGATATGTCTTGACATTCCGGTTCCACTAAAATTAGTTTCGTTGAATTTAGACTCCATTTGCACAACGACGTTATTTTGATTTATCGGTTCACCTCTAAATATCGCATACCGATAAAACGACTCTGATTGGCTCCAAACTGGAAATATAGCAATAATTAATTATACGCATTTCAATAAAACTTGTTTCGTCAAAAACGGAGATCGTTTGGGAAACGATTATATTTTTAAAGCATATGTAATATCGATAAAATAATATTTAATTCCAAAACAATTCAATTTAACGATAATAAACTAGTATTATCGTATATATATTTAAATGGAACCTTATACAACTTCAAACTTGGTCAATGTAGATTTTAAAACTCTATATTCAGAAATTCAGGTTAAAACGGTACCCAAATATATAGAAATTTCTTTATATTTATTAATTAAATCGTTATAAATTATTAAAGATTCCATAGAGACTATTTGAAATTTTGAATTGGATATCTTGCAATTTAAACGATGAAATCTCGATTTTTCTCTTTCATTAGAAAAATATAATCTCATAGATTCAAGCGCTTCTTGTTTCACAGAAATCCGACTTATATTGGACCCTGTATATTTAATTAAAGTTAAAACTTGTAAATTACAAACTACCGCATTGTTTTCAACTCGTTTTAATTAATTTATAATATATAAATTCGAACTCCATTTTCTGATAAATAAATTCGATATATAATCCATTAATATCACCAAATTAATATTTAAATAGATTTATATTTTCGTAATTAACGTTCATAAATCTGGGTCGTTACATTCTTCCCCATCGTCCCCGAAATTACAAGCTAAGAAGGATGACCCGAACCAATTATTTTAAAATAAATATATTTTGAATTATTACCAAAAAAAAAATCAAACTCTTTAAAATTTTCGAAAATTTCGCCAGCACCTCCTCTGCATGGTTCGATCAGAATAACTACAACTGCCACTCTGGGCCTTAACTTCTCCAGAATAAAACCAAAATCAAATGGTTACCCATCCCAGGGGTATAAAATCAATCACCAACCAATATTATATTAAGGTTCACCTGTTTGTCGGGCAACTCAATTTCAATTTCGAAACAAATCGACCAACTGCACTTCGTTTTCCAATCTGTACTTCAATCTTTGTAATCAATCCAATTTCCATAACCCTCTGGTATCTGCACTTAACTCTATTTACATTACAAATAATAATAGGGTCAAATCATCCAGTTCCATTTCATAACTGATTTCATACCCAATTCATTATACTGGAATTTTGTTCAATTCATTCCACTTCTTTATTGATCCGTTGATGAATTTTATTAGACTTATCCAACATCCAAATAACAAATAACCAAATCATTATATTCAACATTGGCCCTTACCGGTCTGCATTCCCTTTAGTTTAACATACACTTATATCAATCGATTATTTTTTGATTGATTTCTATTATTATCCATTCGATTTTCAAATCCCAGATTTATCTTATTCAATTCCCCTTAACCCAGCTAGGTCTTATTTCCATATTTCATTAACCAATTGGTTTCTAACCAGATCAATTCCATTTCAATTCATTCATTCAGGGCCATTAAACTTGAATTAGTTCCAAATAAGTTCGACTCGTTTATTCCAAATTGGTTTCATCCAAGTTTAAATTTATATTCATTTCCAGTTTATATTTATGCACTCCATCATACCTCCCAAATATCGAATTTCAATTCACATGTTTTCATATATATATTCTATTGACTTATGTCAATTTTTATCTCAATATCCAGGTTAAATTTTGATTCACATTTGAAATTTTTGCCTGGTTAATCCTTTCAATTTCATAACAAAACCAATTCAAATCCACAAATCAATATTCAGTCACACAAGGCACAATCAACAAACCAAATCATTATGATTCATTTTTAACTTTAATATTCACTTTGATTTCAAATTAAACTTTACATTGAAGTTTTTTATTTTCATATTTGGAATTCCCATCTGGTTAGATCATTTCAATTTTATAATCCACTCTGAATTATAATTCAAACCAACATCAGTCGGTTAATATTATAATAATTCGAAGAAATAATTACTTCTACAAAATACACGGGTCAAAATAGTTTAAAATAATTTTATATCAAATTACCAATACGCGCTCTAGTATATATACACTCATACTCAATCTAGGGTATTACTGACCTCATCTCAATTGAGTCACGCCACAGAGCCAAGGTTATAACTAAACCAATAACTCTGATAACACTATAACGACCGTGAATTTTCGACCCTGAAAATCGACACAGAAACACCATGTCGACTAGTCAAGCATCGAAAACACCGGAACGTTATGAGAAAGAATTTAGAGGATGAGAAGTAGAAAGAAAGAAATGTTAGAATAAAAGAATAAGAAGAATACATCAGAATCTCACAGTGGAACGAAAAAAATATAATATATCAAATCTCTTTATTCAAAAGAAACTGTATATACATACCAATCATCAGAGTACATCATTTATCAGACATAGTGGAAATAAAATCTAAATAACTAACGATAAAGCCTCCTGCTTTCAGCTCCTGAACTCCAAGCGGAACCTAACCTGTAAATATACTCGGTCTGACCCGAGCACATTTGATTTAAAACAAAATTCACCCGAATCAGTCTGGAATATTTTCAGTGGTAAATTCACAACAAACAACTTGCTTAACTTTAGAAATCCTTTGCGAAAGAAAGGATAATAGTAAGACCAGCCCACACATAAACACGGACGATTTTTACCTTACTATAACCCAAAACATTTTGGAAACAATATCTTACTCTGATATTATAATAGTGTCTAAATACAAGTAAATAGAATCTAGCGGAACACTTTCATCTCACGCTCCACATATATAGTATACAATCAAAACCGCAGCGCTTATTAGAGATTAGATTCCGACTATGACAAGGTATGGAACCACCTACCGATAGTGTATCTCTAGAGAGGAATAAACTGAGTTCAACAAGAACGTCTTGCAACCCGGCCCACGCATGACCGACCACTCATTTCTCTTGAGTGTATCAAATATATTGCCACCTTACGACTGCAGCCACCGTAGTCCGCGGAGATACAGAAAATGGAAGAAGTACAAAATGAATATTATGTAGATAGTGACAATACACCATAATGGGTGTGACCCACATAGCCATGCTGCTTGCCCGATTTTTTTCATTTCCCGGTTGTGAGGCTTGAGGTTATAATCGACTTTTGGAACATCTTACCACCATTTACTTTGAATGTCACATCATCAGATTCGTCCATACACGTTGTCCTAGGACTAGATAACTGAGGCACCCTCCTACCACATGCTTATAGGAATCACCCCAAGGATCAGCAGCGAGTAGTACTTGCAATCCACAGACTCCAACCACGACAGAATCACAATTTATCTCTGGAAGCTAACCATAGATTATAAGCAATACTTCCGCTTTATGAAGATCTATGGTCTTCAAATGCTCCATCTCGATCATCGCTCGATCTCTTCCACGATTACGTATTTTCTGGTCGGAATGTTTTTCGAATATAGATTCGATCCCGGTCTTTCCGAACAAACCACGATAATTGGCTAGATTTGATAGTCAGTTATTTAACAATCATAACAAACATTTCATCCATAAACTAATATATATGTATTGGTTCAGTATTCAACATCATTTGGCCTCTTTGATAATTAACGAGTGGCTAATTTAAACTCTATATCTTTAATATTAGGATAACGTTTCCATTTTCTTGTTTAATATAAGCATATTTCATTATTATCTCGCTTGTACTCTATTAACTTGTGACGGCCCGCCCCGCACCAGCCGGCATTTCCTCCGAAAGTGCGTTGTACACATGCCCGACTAGCACAGAACTGTCGCCAAAGAAAAGGAAGAAGAGAATGAACTAACCGAAAACCTGTAGAATGTCTCACAGCGCATGGAACGAAATATAATAATAATAATGTACTTGACATAAAACAGGCGAGACAGTGCATAAGCTGATAACTAAGCCTACATCAACATCATCATCAGAGTAGCGGAAATCCAAATACAGCTTATTACAACTTTCTAAATTACTGTCTCTAAACAAAAGAAAGAAAAGGTGCACTACTAATGCCCAAAGTAGTGACCAGAATCGACACAGGGAGAATATTTATATATCATACGTGGAAGCCTCCTGCTCGTCTCCGGTACAACTACTCGTGCATCACCAGCTAACCTGTCTCTAGTCTGCTCGTGAGAGCAACCGGAGTAATAAGAAGAGACATAAAACTCTGGGTCAGACAAAAAGTCTGGTATGAGCGATAAGCAGCTAAACAGAACAATAACAGGTACATTAAACCATACCTGAACCTGGACCTGCAACCAAAGAGTTAGCACTACATACTGTACAATTCTCTAAGGTGCCACTAAACAGACGGTGCAAAGAATACGGGGTGGGGGTGTGCATGTCATAGTGATGGCAAACAAATCAACCATAACAATCATCCTCACATCTCTCACTCAGTGCGTAAAGCATACGTTGTCCACCACTGTCAATCACTAGACCCATCGAAGTAGTGACGGAGTTCGATTTGTACAACTACTGCTACTACCAAGCTTACCACATGCAGTCATGACCAAACCTTTACAAATGACCCCACTTCATTGGTCTATAGCTCTTTAGTCGTACCCAGGCCACTGTGGCCCTGAATCCGTTCACATACTCCCTACACATAGTGATTCAAAGTTACAGACATCGAAAACCCCTTAGCACAGGTCCCCCAGCAAAGCCCAACTCATGAGGTCGACCCGTTGGTTCCCAACTGGACCCTGAGTAGAAACTTCCCATTGGACTACCTTTGCATCTCGGGTTATTGGTCTTCTTCTCCAGATCAGTTCGGCTTCCCCTTCTCTTCGCTTCGGATCGTGCTCTCCAAGGTCATTCAGTTCGGATCCACTTCTCCACCTCGTAACGGTTCGGATCGGCTGTGGTCATCGCATCGAGTCGGATCGAACTCCTCCAGCGGTTCGGATCGGGATCCACAACTCCTGGCTTCGTGGAAAACTCCTCTGGTTCGGTCCTTTTTCCCAAGCACTCCGGATCGGGTCGGGTCTCTCAAGCTTCTCCATGGTGCATCGGTTCGGGTCGGAGTGGCATACGAGAGGCGGATCGGGTCCAGATCGTCTTGCGGATACAACAGCTTGGAGGGGCAGTTCGGTTCGGGATCCTTCCTCCAATCTGATCCGGATCGGCCAGATTCCTGCACTTTTTCCAACGACTGTTTACGCCATTCGACAACGTTTCGACTAATCTAACACTTCTAGACAATCACAATTCATACCACATAGTCATAGCAACATGTACAATCAATTATAAACAACAAAACAACAACTATAGTTTGTAAAATGGATCAAACATACCCAAAATCCCATATTTTCCCTTAAGTTTAGGCAAAACTAATGATATGATTAGCAAAACTTAATCAAATTAACCCAAGTTTCTAACAGAGGTCTAAAACATCATTTAAGAATTTATAAATATTTTTCCAGAATTTATTAGTGTATAAATTCGCTAATCAACACTAATTACCCTTAATTAACCACAATTAGTGAGGAACTATGCAAATCACTCACCTTGGCCACAAATAAAACATTTAGAACTGAAACTCTACTGTTTGGGCGCGAATAACGATGCAACACAGCAGCTCTACCTCAATTCTTGTGCTAATCCGCCTTAATTTGATGTTGCTAAGCTTAATCCTTGATTAGAAAGTGATTTGGAGGTGTTTTAGAGGTTGGAGGCCATTGTTAGGGTTTCTAAGAGGTAAGTGGCGGCTAGAAAACTGAAATAGAATGAAAACCCAACTCATTTCGGCCTCCCCATAACCCTAATCCCGAAATGGGTTATGGGCCCATTCACTAATCACCCTATTTGGCCCGGTTAAGCAGTTTTTCACCCTCCAAACCTTATTTCAGCCATATCTCCCAATCGGTAAGTCCGTTTTTCACATGTGACCACTCTACGAAAAGGTAAACCATCATCCGAAGCCAATGGAAGTGGTTTCAGGTAAAAACTCCTTCCTAATCAAAAGTTATGGCCAAAACAAGATCAGCTAGGGGCAAAACGGTGATTTAAAAATCGGCAAAAATCATGAACATGGGAAATGACCCCATTAGTCGTCTCCCAAAGTTACATGACCATACGACTCCGTATGCATAAGAAATAAATATTCTACGATCCTATGATGCGTAGAATGCGGGTCGTTACACTCTTCCCCCTTAAGAAATTTCGTCCCCGAAATTCCTTAACCCAAAACATACAAAGGATCCCGCATGCCTACTAACCATATACAACAGTCAATCATACAAAACAAACAAAACAAGCCTATCCTAGCATGCGGAAAAACTAAATCGAAGTTAAAATCTTACCAGGCGAAGAGTTCTGGATACGTCTCCCTAATGCTCTCCTCTGTCTCCCAAGTACAGTCATCCTCATTCTCGCCCCACTGAACTTTGACTAGATTCACCGCTTTCCTTCGAAGTTGCTTCGTATCGTTCCCAACAATACGCATAGGCTTGCGGTTCCCAACCGCCTCGGGTTCAACTTCGATATCATCCGACTGATCAGGTGAAATAGTAACATCTGGGTCGTATACGAACTTCCTTAACTGGGAAACATGAAATACGTTGTGAACTCCTGCCATCTTCTCTGGTAATTCAACTTTGTATGCCAAATTCCCAATTTGCTCAAGAACTGGGAATGGACCAACAAATCTTGGTGCTAACTTGCCTCTCCTGCCAAATCGTATCACGCTCTTCAACGGAGAAATCTTGATAAACACCAAGTCGCCAATGGAGAACTTTAATTCTCTTCTCCTTTTATCAGCATAACTCTTCTGCCTATCTTGGGCAGCCTTCATTCGCTGTTGGATAACCTTAATCTTGTCTGAAGTTTCTCTTATCACATCGGGTCCAAGCACAAACTTCTCACCAGTTTCTACCCAACATGACGGCGAGTTGCACGGTCTTCTGTACAAAGCTTCAAACGGAGCCATACCAATATTGGATTGATAACTATTATTATATGCAAACTCTACTAGATGCAAATGGTCATCCCATGATCCACCAAAATCCAATATGCAAGCTCTCAAGAGGTCTTCTAACACTCGATTCACCCTCTCTATCTGTCCGTCAGTTTGAGGATGATACGCGTTACTGAGATGTAATTCTGATCCTAACACCTCTTGTAAGCTCTTCCAAAATCCACTAGTGATCAACGGATCTCGGTCACTCACAATGCCTTTGGGTATTCCATGAAATATCACTACCCACTTTATATACAGTTCCGCTAACTTAGCTGCCGTCCTGTTTGACTTGACGACTATAAACCTTGCACTCTTAGTCAATCGGTCCACAATCACCCAAATGCTATCATGGCCCGATCTGGTCCTTGGTAACCCATCAATGAAATCCACTGACACTTGTTCCCATTTTCGTTCTGGAATTTCTAATGGTTGTAGCAAACCACTAGGCTTCTTTTTCTCAGCTTTAACTAGCTGGCAGTTCATGCATTTGGATATAAACTTCCCAATGTCTCTTTTCATTCCTTTCCAGTAGTAGGTCTGCTTCATGTCTCGGTACATCTTGTTACCACCGGAGTGTATAGTCAGTTTTGAGTGATGACATTCTCTAAGCACTTCATCCCTCAATCCATTGACATTGGGTACAACTAATCTTCCATTTATTCTAAGCCATCCATCTCGATCAAGCCCATACTTGTTCCTATCTCCGTCGATTCCCATCTTTAAATTTGAGATGATTTCCAATAGGTTAGGATCGTTCCTCTGACTGGAACCAATCCGCTCAATCAAAGTGGGTCTGATCGTCAAACTTGCTAACATTTCTGGATCTAATTCACACTTTGGTCTGAAATCATACCCAACGATGTACTCCAGATGCTTCCATTCTAGAAACATAGCCCATAAACTGGCATGTCTCCTACTCAATGCATCAGCTACCGCATTGCCCTTTCCTGGTGTGTATGCGATATCGAAATCATAGGAAGCTAAGAATTCTAACCACCTTTGTTGTCGGAGATTTAGATCCTTTTGAGAGAAAAGATACTTTAACAATTTATGATCGTTAAACAACTTGAATCTTTCTCCCACGAGATAATGTCTCCACATCTTCAATGCAAAGACGATCGCTGCCAATTCCAAATCATGGATAGGGTATCTTTTCTCATGCGGTTTCAGTTGCCGACTTGCATAATCTACAACCCTACCTCCTTGCATCAATACAGCACCTAGTCCGATACCACATGCATCCGTGTATACTGTCATCTCTTCATTCCCCTTAGAACACTGGTGCGCGCGTCAACTTTTCCTTTAGACTCTTGAATGCATTCTCGCACCTTTCGTCCCAGACGAAGGCTTGATTCTTCTTGGTCAACTGAGTCAACGGTGCTGCTATCTTGGAGAAGTCTTGGATAAACTTACAGTAATATCCAGCTAATCCCAAGAAACTTCTTAAGTCCATTGCATTCTTGGGCGTAGACCAATCTTGTACCGTAGCCACCTTCGCAGGGTCCACGACAATACCATTCTCTGAAACAACATGGCTCAAGAATCTCACTTCCCTCCTCCAGAAGTGACACTTAGAGAATTTTGCTTTCAACTAGTGTTTTCTCAACACCTCCATCACTATCCTCAAATGTTCCTTGTGTTCTTCCTCAGTCCTTAAATAGACCAAAATATCATCCACAAACACAAGGACGAACTTATTCAACTGATCACTGAATACCCTATTCATAAGATCCACAAAGTATGCTAGGGCATTGGTCAGTCCGAATGGCATGACCAACCACTCATAAAATCCAGACGGCGTCCGAAATTCCGTTTTAGCTATACTCTCAGCTTCCACTCTAAGCTGATGGAAACCTGTTGCGAGATCCAACTAGGAAAATACTCTCATGCCACTCAACTGATCAAACAAATCATCTATCCGCGATAGAGGATACTTGTTCTTCCTCGTCACTTTATTCAACTCGCGGTAGTCTACACACAAACGAAGGGAACCACCCGCCTTGGTAGCAAACACAACTGGTGCTCCCCATTCAGAAACACTCCTTCTGATAAATCCCGTCTTCAAAAGATCGCTGACTAGCACCCCGAGCTCTCGCTGCTCCCTTGGTGTTATACGACGAAGTGGCACCACTATAGGTCTGGCATCTTTCAATAAATCAATACGGAACTCAATCTCTCGGTGTGGTAGAAGCCCGGTCACTTCCTCGAAAATGTCCGGATACTGGCCAACCACGGGCAAACCTGACAACTCACTATGCGGGATGTCTAGGGAATTTAGAAAACTAGCCATTACCCCATCATCGGGTAGACCACCAAACACTACCCTCCGCCCATCATCCGCTCTAGCTGTCACCTAAAAGCCCTCACAGTCTACCGCCACTCCGTATCTTTGGAGCCAATCGACTCCCAAAATAATGCCAAACCCAATAAAGCCCAAAACAAAGCAATCACAACCAAACATGCATCCATGACTCGATAAGACCACATTACGACAAATCATGCTAAGGTTAGTTGAACCACCAATCGGGTTCGTCACTACTAAATGCCTATCGAAAATCTCGGGCTCCAATCCCAACCTATCTACCAGGTCACTAGATATGAAAGAACTGGAAGCCCCGGTATCAAACAAAACTCTAACGGGAACATCATAAACAGAAAGCGTACCTTGAATAACGACATTTTTCCCCTTCTCCGCCGCAGTTGGGGCATTCAACGAAGAAGGAATAGCATTAAGGGCATATGCTTTCACCATCTTCTTAGGGGGTTGCAGACACTTGTCCTTGTGATGTCCCACTTGGCCACAGTTGAAGCACTTCCTATCCGCTGGTTTGGCCCGACACTCCTTGGCATAGTGGCCCTTCTTACCACAACTGAAGCACTCAACATCTTGCTTATTCTTTTTCTTCTGGCCATCCTTGGTCTAGTTTTGCTTTCTCTTATTCTGAGAACCATTCTTGCCTCCACCGCTTGCTTGTGGCTTTGGCTCCTCTGCTGATGCGACCTCAGTCTTCGACTTAGGGTAAAGACTCTCTGACCTCAATGCTTTCCCCACAATCGATTCAAACGTCTCATCGATGTGGTTAATAAGCCTTTCCCCCAAGTACTGATCCAAGCTAGTTATGAACTTCTCATTCTTCTTCTTGGGAGTGTAAATGAGGGATAGTCCATACTTTGATAAAGTATCGAATTCTGCAATATACTCCGAGACAGCTCTGCCATTCTGCTTGAGCTCCAAGAATTTCTTAAACAACACTGACTTCTGGACAGCTGGAATGAACTTATCACTAAAGCGAACCTTAAACTTCTCCCAAGTAATCTGATCCTCAGGAGTAGCTGCATTTATAGCATTCCACCAATTCATCGCCCGTCCTTGCAGCTGACGGGATGCTAACCTTCTTTTCATCGCATCCTCGATACCCAAATCTTCGAAGATACGTTCGCAGCTATCCAACCAATCTTGAACATCCGTAGCCGACTCCGTTTCGTGGAATGGCTTCCCACCAAGACTAGTGTAATCCTTATTCAACTTGGCGAAATCGGCCCTAGGCGCCTGCACTATTGGACCACCACCATTACCACCATTGGGAGCTGCCCTCTGCATATCCCTAAGCATCTCCCTCATGAGGTCAGTAAACATCGTTCTCATGTCAGCAGCATTCCCATTATTGGCTCCTCTACCGGCTCCTCTTGCGTATCGACTCATCGTTCACTCTGTAAAGAGAAAACGATTAACCCTCTCCATAGTGGTGCTAGTGCAGTGCGACTTCATCCTTAGCTATACTAATAGTATATATATAGCTTTTGAAAAACAAAATAATCATAAATACGCGCTCTCATATACGTATACTATCTCTCCCTGATGACTTCCCTAGGTTAACTACGCAACCTAGAGCTCTGATACCAAGTGTGATGGCCCGCCCCGCACCAGCCGGCATTTCCTCCGAAAGTGCGCCGTACACATGCCCGACTAGCACGAAACGGTCGCCAAAGAAAAGGAAGAAGAGAATGAACTAATCGAAAACCTATAGAATGTCTCACAGCGCATGGAACAAAATATAATAATAATAATGTATTTGACATAAAATAGGCGAGACAGTGCATAACCTGATAACTAAGCCAACATCAACATCATCATCAGAGTAGCGGAAATCTAAACACAGCTTATTACAACATTCCAAATTAGTCTGTAAACAAAAGAAAGAAAAGGTGCACTACTAATGCCCAAAGTAGTGACCAGCATTGACACAGGGAGAATATCTATATACCATACGTGGAAGCCTCCTGCTCATCTCCGGTACAGCAGCTCGCGCATCACCAGCTAACCTGTCTCTAGTCTGCTCGTGAGAGCACCCGGGGTAATAAGAAGAGACATAAAACTCTGGGTCAGACAAAAAGTCTGGTATGAGCGATAAGCAGCTAAACAGAACAATATCAGGTATACTAAACCATACCTGAACCTGGACCTGCAACCAAAAAGTTAGCACTACATACCGTACAATTCTCTAAGGTGCCACAAACAGAAGGTGCAAAGAATACGGGGTAGGGGCGTGCATGTCATAGTGATGGCAAACAAATCAACCATAGAAATCATCCTCACATCTCTCACTCACTGCGTAAAGCATACGATGTCCACCACTGTCAATCACTAGACCCATCGAAGTAGTGACGGAGTTCGACTTGTACAACTACTGCTACTACCAAGCTTACCACATGGAGTCATGACCAAACCTTTACAAATGACCCCACTTCATTGGTCTATAGCTCTTTAGTCGTACCTAGGCCACTGTGTCCCTGAATCCGTTCACATACTCGCTACACATAGTGATTCAAAGTTACAGACATCGACAACCCCTTAGCACACGTCCCGCTACAAAGCCCAACTCATGAGGTCGACTCGTTGGTTCCCAACTGGACCCTGAGTACAAACTTCCCATTGGACTACCTTTGCATCTCGGGTTATTGGTCTTCTTCTCTAGATCCGTTCGGCTTCCCCTTCTCTTCGCTCCGGATCGTGCTCTCCAAGGTCATTCAGTTCGGATCCACTTCTCCACCTCATAACGGTTCGGATCGGCTGTGGTCATCGCATCGAGTCGGATCGAACTCCTCCAACGGTTCAGATCGGGATCCACACCTCCTGGCTTTGTGGAAAACTCCTCTGGTTCGGTCCTTCTTCCCAAGCACTCCGGATCGGGTCGGGTCTCTCAAGCTTCTCCATGGTGCATCGGTTCGGGTCGGAGTGGCATACGAGAGGCGGATCGGGTCCAAATCGTCTTACGGATAAAACAGCCTGGTGGGGCGGTTCGGTTCGGGCTCCTTCCTCTGATCCGATCCAGATCGGCCAGATTCCTACACTTTTTCCAAAGACAATTTACGCCATTCGATGGCGTTTCGACCAATCTAACACTTCTAGACAATCAAAATTCATACCACACAGTCATAGCAACATGTACAATCAATCATAAACACCAAAACAACAACTATTGCATGTAAAATGGATCAAACATACCCAAAATCCCATATTTTTCCTTAAGCATGTTTATGTAAAACTAATGATATGATTAGCAAAACTTAATCAAATTAAACCAAGTTTCTAACAGAGGTCTAAAACATCATTTAAGAATTTATAAATATTTTTCCAGAATTTATTAGTGTATAAATTCGCTAATCAACACTAATTACCCTTAATTAACCATAATTAGTAAGGAACTATGCAAATCACTCACCTTGGCCACAAATAAAACCTTTATAACTGAAACTCTACTGTTTGGGCGCGAATACCGATGCAACACAGCAGTTCTACCTCAAATCTTGTGCTAATCCTCCTTGATTTGATGTTGCTAAGCTTAATCCTTGATTAGAAAGTGATTTGGAGGTGTTTTAGAGGTTGGAGGCCATTGTTAGGGTTTCTAAGAGGTAAGTGGCGGCTAGAAAACTGAAATAGAATGAAAACCTAACTCAGTTCAGCCTCCCCATAACCCTAATCCCGAAATGGGTTATGGGCTCATTCACTAATCACCCTATTTTGCCCGGTTAAGCAGTTTTTCACCCTCCAAACCTTATTTCAGCCATATCTCCCAAACGGTAAGTCCGTTTTTCACATGTGATCACTCTACGAAAAGGTAAACCATCATCCGAAGGCAATGGAAGTGGTTTCAGGTCAAAACTCCTTCCCGATCAAAAGTTATGTCCAAAACAAGATCAGCTAGAGGCAAAACGGTCATTTAAAAATCGGCAAAAATCATGAACATGGGAAATGACCCCAATAATCGTCTCCCAAAGTTACATGACCATACGACTCCGTATGCAAAAGAAATAAATATTCTACGATCCTATGATGCGTAGAATGTGGGTCGTTACATAGCTCCTCGTCATAAATTGGTAAGTGGATAATCCTCTCTGTATTAACCCCAAAGGCCGAAACCAACATCAGGTTAACACCTCGAAAGTTACTCAACTTTACCAACTCATAATAAGTTTAAATTACTTTTAAAACTATATCAAATTCCTGATCATACTTAATATGCTTTTTAAATCCTTATACATAAGCCTCGATTCCCATATAAATCAAATATTATATAATAACTTCATTTAAAACTTAATTCAATGTAACTTAGTTATATCATAATAAAACCCCATTTATTCTTTTAAAACTACCCGATTTAGGATCGAATCCAAATCTTAATTTACCCAACAGACTTTAATTCACTTTGGTTTCTATTTCGATTTCCATTTCATATTTTACACCTTTAAGTTTCACTCTACTTACTTATTTCAATAATCAACCCATTTACATATATTTCCTAAAACTTGGTTTTTAAACATCCAACCTTGGATTTTGGGAACTTAAGTAAATAGTATTCCAAAAAGACTTCAATTGGAACTTATATATATATTTAATATAAATGCACTTAAAACTTATTTAAAAAATAACAGGGTCTAAGACTTTACAACTTCAATTTAAATTATTTATAATAGATTTAATAATCAATTTCATTTAAACACAACTAGCTTGTTAATTCATTCCTAATGGTCCTTCCAGTAATATAATTAATAATATAATTAATTTCAATCACTTTGATTATTATTGAATAAATAATAATAAAACTTCATTATTATAAATTGATTTATTAATCATTAAAAATTCTATTTATAACATATATGATAATCAAATCCCATTTAAGTAGTTGTCTTATTCAACTGAACATAATGAATTCGTTAATCCATTTCAATTGGTCTTTCCACTAAATTAATAATATAATTAATTCCATCTACTTTGATTATTATAAATAATAATCAGTTCCAATATAATCCCACTTTAATTGTTTACCAATAAACAATTAATCCCAGTTATTATTCGCCAAGTAAATTCCCCTTCGCTTAAGTCTTATTAACATAGGATTTTCCTTCATAAAACCGTTTAATAATTTCTTAAATAAATAAATATTAATTTCCTTTTATAAACTTTAAAAATGATAGACTTCAAATCTCTCTTTAGTTATAAAATAAATTTATAACTTCATTACCGTCGGATTCCCCTAACGGTAATTCAATATTTATAAAACAAGGGATTTTTAGGCCATCCGCTGTCAACTACCCAACCAATATTGCCCATTGGTTTAAAACATCACATCAACGTTGAATTTCAATTCAACGTTCAATATTCAATCAATATAATCATTTGGGGGTAAACAATTCCATATTTAAATAACATAAACAACATATAATGTATTTGAGGAATCCGGTCAGATCCCTCCAACCTATACGTCCCTGCATCACGCATAATAATATTTGATAAAATTATGTAAACAATTATTTAAATTAAAATCATCCAATACGACAAATATAATTGTCGATGATCATTAACTTACCAATCAACCAAGGCATGCAATCATCCAATTTCTATGATTAACGATGAATTATATTCTAATATGAATTTTACACATCCTGGTAGTCCAGAAAAGTGTGAGAATTAACTCACCTTATTTCCAACGATCGCTTCGCGCGCCATCCCATTTAATTTTAAACTAGCGTTATCTGAATCTCTATGTTCCAGCTCGACAGCGTACATTTAGTGCAATGATCCCATCATATTATGTTTCTCGTGATTCCGATAATCCGTGAGCTTTATTATGATTTCAATGTTTAATTTAAATTCGATAAATTTAAGCCTTAATAATAATAAATTAATTACTTAATCCATACCATTCGATTTGATTTTGACTGGCCCGTGTTGCTTCCAGTGCCTCTTCAGATGGGTTACTGCTACTAGGTAAGATAGTGGGGCGTAGAGGAAAAATCCAGTCAGGTTGTCTTTCCAGACTTTAACACTTGCTTGAGTACTCCTCAGAAGGAACAATGCTTTTCCTAGAAAAATGGAGAGTTATAGGGGGAGGAGTGAACACCCCTGCATTTCGGGGTTTAGTTGCAAAAAACGAGGACCATTTCACCAACGGTCAGGGTTCGTTAGAGAGAAAGATTTTCGGCTGTGGGTTGAGGGGAGACGGATCTGAATTAGGCGGTAACGAGTCTGGTAGTTGGTTGCGTGGGTAGATCTCGAGGAGGAGGAGGAGAACTACGGGGGAGGGATGGGCTCGAGGTAAGTGATAGGTTGGTCACCATTAATTGTGGAGCTCGAGGTTGATTTTTTTATATATTATAATATTCGTTTTAAATGAATATTTATTTTAAAAGGTTAAATGATTAGATTTTTTAAAATATAATTTATTTTATAAATAAAATGAATTTATTTCCATTCGAAATTAATTCTGGTTTGAATAGGATTAGTCGCGCAACGACAATTTGCGAATTTCGAACATAGACTTCAAATGACTGTAACTAATGAAATTTATATAGGATTTCTCTGAAACGGAAAATTTTAGTTTTCTATTGATAATAACCTTCAAATGAAAGAAGAAATTTTGAATTTCAATTTATGGTTAAAGCTATTTTTAAAAAGGTCGTTGTAAACGCAGTTCGGTAAACCATAATTGGAAATCAATCGAAACGACTTTATAAAAATTATTAAAAATATGGAAAAATTGTAAAAAATCATAAAAAATGATTTTAAAGTGATTTGAGAAAGACAAATGAAGTTTTGAACAATATTCTAATTTTGTGTTTTTCAGCCTAATTTACTAAATACGGCAAAAATGGACATTTTGGAAATTTGAGTTTAAATACATTAGAGTTTTAAAATCTTAATTTATTGGATTTGATTGGAATTAATAGTCATGTATTTGGTGTTAATTCTGTAGATGAGACTCATATTATTCGAGGAATTTAAAATGTGGATACACCTCTATTCCGCTTATAGTATTTGTTGAATATGCCAATTTGATATTGGATATGAGCTAATATGATTTCTCTCTAATTTTGTATTTTTATATCAACTAATTTTAGGTTTTTTGTGAATGGAGTTTTAAATAACATCATTCTTTAACCCAACTAAGTTATACCTGGAATTCAAGAAGATAGTTGATATTGAATTCCATAGTTAAACTTATATTATTTGAGGAATTTGGAAGATAATATATCGTTATTCCACTTATTGTATTTGTTGATTTTGTGAATTTGTATTGAATAAATGTTGATATAATTTCTATGTAAATATTATATTTGATATCAATTGGATTTTGTGTTTGTTGTGAATGGTGCCTTAAATAGCAACATTCTTTAACCCAGCTAAGCTAAGTTATGATTGGAATTCAAAAGATACTTGACACTGAATTCCATAGTTAAACTTATATTATTTGAGGAATCTGGAAGATATTTATATCGTTATTCCACATATAACATTCGTTGATTTTGTGAATTGGTATTGAATAAAGGTTGATATAATTTCTATGTAAATATTATATTTGATATCAATTGGATTTTGGGTTTATTGTAAACAACGTTATTCTTTAACCCGACCGTGACTAAGATATGATTTGGAATGGAATGTAATGAAAAATCTTTTAATCAAGATTCAATAAAGTTTTCCAAAGTTGAGTTTAAATATAAATCTTTGTTAAGATTTAATGAATTTTCATTAAAGATTAAGGGGATGAGTTTTAATAAAATTCCTAATTTAGGAATTAATGAATAAAGTATTTTATGAGGTTAATGAACAGTTTTAATAAACCAATTAAAGTGGAAAGAGACTTGATTAAGCCTATGTTTCAAAATGATTTTAAAGATACGCTAGTTATTCGGAAAGACAGAGTTTTAACCCATTGTGAATAACTATACAACATGATAAGAGCAATTGAATATGGCGATGGAAGATCTTCACATCGGTTGGATTGCTCATTGATGCCTCGGGTTAATCCCCTATTATGAGGTTTTATTGTGACGCCGATCTGATCGTACTCGAAGCGATTCGGATTGCAAGGGCTTTAACACCTAGGCGAGGTCATGGAATAAAGTGCCTTCAATTTTGTTCAGACCTAGAACGGTCATGTATGAATGTGTGTCTGACACTATATCTTATAGTATGTGATGGATTTTTGCTAAATGTATTCTGTTGGTGGCGGAGAATTTATTATCTTAAGTTAACACCCTTCTTTGAGACGTACGAGCTCATAGGTTATACAGTTAGTGTTTATTGATTATATGTTATGAGATGACAATGTGGCATGCTAAGTGATATGCTAGTGATGATCAAAGCATGGCTTACTTTAGCTTAGCTTTTTGTAACGAGATTTTGACAAACCTCACACCCTGCTAAATAACCAAAACAGAAAAGATGCGGTGAGGTTTGGGTTATCGTCTCTTTCTAGGAAGAAAGGTGTACCACGGTATGGAGCCCAGGTATTAACTTAGTGGTGACTTCTACTTTTTATATGGTTATTGATGTTGCGAGACCCTGGTTTATAGGTTGGTAATCATTGAGAGATGATACACTTAGGGTTGATCCTGATAAGGAGATCCTGCCTTGTGTTGTAGAGGACATTGTGCTGTTATTGGATATCCCACTAGAGGTGTTCAGAATCTGTAAGGAAGTTCCTTAGCTCGGTCATTTGATGGAAATCCATTCTCCACTATGAGTTTGTATGATTTTAATTGTAAACCTATATCGCGACATAATATATGGTACCTATGCCGTCTAGGATTGATACATTTATTTTGTCAGAGTGATTTCTACACTACGCACAAATAATAATAAAAGAGATTTTTTACGTATCAAGCTGGCTATTGTAAGGGGGAAACCTCTCCTAATTTACAATTGCATGGTGTGTGTGACGAGAGACCTTATGGTAGCCTCATTTTCCAAAAGCACTACGAGTTGATTTGTGAACTGGTATTCATAAGGAGAAAACTCGTTCCGTGTTATACAGCGTGGTCCTTTGGTTTAACTATCTTTAACATAAAATAAATATATAACTGTTCTAGTTCTCGCACCAGTCCCATGACTGACCTGGATTTATTGTTTTTTACTTAAACTCTGGGTGCCCATTATTTTCCACACGGGAAGCTAGTATTTTTGGTTTGCAGAGTTTTATGAAGAAGGTGTTGGATTTAGCTGGAGTTAGTATATTGAAGCCTTCATATTCTTCCGCTGTGTATATTTTTCAATTATATATGTATTATTCCTTGGTACTTTGATATTTGTTGTACCCTGATGTAATATTTTAATGATATTAATGAATGGGTCCTTTTGTTTCTGTCTTATGCGTTGTAACCCTAAGCGATACGTATTGTTGATCGGTTTAATTATCGGACGTTTGAGTCGGTTTAATTATCGGTTTGAATAGGGAAGGAAGGCTGGTCGTCATAATTCTGAGTCTGAACGAAACCGAAGGCACCTCTTTCCTCATCCAATAAAGGAGAGGGGCCCTTGCCAATCCGGAAATTCCTCCAAGTAAGTCCGGACCACTACTACAATACCGACCATCTCAAGTATGGAGCGACCCACTCGAAACATTCAACGAGAAATCATTTCGATGTGATGGTTTCCCATCTTCAACACCTTCTTCAATATCTTTTATTTTTCCATAACGTCATACTATTATTTGGAATGGTTTTGTTGGACCCCAAATTGTAAATTTCGGTCTTTCCAAATAACAATCTCTATTTTAAAACTACATGGAAATACATGATTTACTTGGTCTATTTTCCATTTCGATTTGGTTAACTAAAACCTTATTATGGAAATTATTCATTTCATAAATCTTTCTTTAAAACATATCTTTTTAAATCAAAGATAATTAAAATTTTTAGTTATCATTCATTAGTTCCCCAATTCTTCTTCATTTCCAAAATAATATCATTAAGCATTTATCCATTAGTTTTTTTAAGATCTTAATCCATTTCATAAACTTCTCTTTAAAACTTATTTTTCTAAATCAAAGATAATTAAGCTTCAATAATCTTTATAATCAAAAAAAAAAAAAGGAAGAGCTTTGAGTCTCTGGAAGACCATAAATGACGATAGGGTCCTCTCATTTCTTCAGCATCTTGCTCCATAAATCTCTTCCCTCCACTATCCGTCTTCACTAATTTCTCCCTAATCTCGACCTAGTTTTCGCAATGTGTGGAATTCCAGTGTTTCTCTCTCGTCAATTACAATTTTAAGCTACTCCGTTTTCTAGATCTGAACGCATAACCCCTTTTTTCTTTGCCTCTTCACCTCAACACACAAATCTCTTTATCTATTTCGGTTAATCCTCCCTTCTTCAACGTTTTGACCTCTTCAGGCAACTACTTGTCTTTGCAAGTTATTCAACTAGGTATCTACATTTTTGTGAAGCGAGTGGCACTAACGTGGAGCTAGCTAGATCAGCAACAACTCCCAGTATGTCAAAGTGGTGACGCGTTTCGACCTCGGTCTGTGATGGTACACTTTGCATTTTGGGTCTTCAATGTTTTCCTAATTCTCGTCTTGTTGGTAGGTCGTGTTAACTATCATGTGTGTATGATTTTTCTTCGTTCCTTGTGGAGTTTGGCTTGTTTCACTGGGATTGAGCTCGTCTCCATGACCCCTGTGCTAGGACATGTAAAAGGTTGCCTTTATCATGTAATTTTTATCAGTTATAAGATTGCTGCAAGTATGCTTTTTGGTTTTGTATTGATGGGTCATCATGTTTGGATATAGGAAATATACGAGATGCTCTTTGCACTGATCTTTGCTTGCCTGTATGTGCTATCATCTTTTTCTTATGCCAATTTCATAATTGTATGTTATGGTACCATGTTATAGAGTGGTTGAGATTGGTATAGTTGAGTTTTAGGTGAACTGGTTCACTGTCACCATCAAAGAGGCAGCTTTTTTGCTAAAGCTTTGATGATCTTTTCCTCCCTTACTCGTACTATTCTCCAATTTTGGCCGCTTCTCACTTCCCTACTCCCTGGTTTTATGGATACAGCAGTGTACTTGAGTAGGTATGGATGTAACTTGTGTTGTGCTTTCGCGTGGCTCTAGGAATATTGTCTCTTCAGTCCCACTTGCTTTTGTGCATGGCTCAAGATAGGCCTGATGTGATGTTGATCCTTCAACACTAGCTTTCTTTTTGTAAAGCATGCAATCTACTGTATTTTAGTATGTAATTATAGTAGTCTAGTGCTTGTACTATCTCCTGTGCCGTAATCTTGTTTAGACAGTGTGGACAGGTGGCCCACAATAACCGTCGTAGACGGTGGATGGCCCACCTTAAAAATCAAATTTAGCTGACTGTCGACCATAGTCACTTGTTCTTTTTTGTATTTTTTTTATTATTGGTTATAATAAAAAGGTGTTTGCGGCCATCTTCAAAACTATTCGGTTTTGCTAAAAAAAATATCTTAGTAATCATTCATTAACTTTTTACCAAGATTCAATAAATCATTATTCCTTTACTTTCCCTTTTTAAACCCATCTCTAAATCAAAATTGCTAAACATCATATTCATTGGTCCTTTAGAAGATTTTAATCCTTTTTAAATACTACCAAATCATAACTTGATCTTGGTGGGTTAAAGAATGATGTTATTTAAGACACTATACACAACAAATCCAAAACCAATTAATGTTAAATATATGATTTAAATAGAAATTATATAAACTTGTATTCAATACCAATTCTCGTAACCAACGAATACTATAAGTGGAATAGCTATAAAAAATATATTCCAAATTCCTCAAATAGACATGTCTAAATAACGGAATTTAATACCAAATATCTAAGGATTATTTCTATTCAACTCCGATCTATTTAAATTGGGTAAACTTTACCTTAAAAAGATTTATTAAAACACATCCCTTTTTCTTTAAAATTCATCTCTAAATCAAGACACTACGCATTGTCTTCATTAGCTTCTTAAAGGATCTTAATCCATTTTTTAATTCCAAATCATACTGATCTTAGGTTAAAGAATGATGTCCTTTAAAACACTATTCACAACAAACCCAAACACCAACATAAGATTTGAATAAAATTTATATCAACTTATATTCAATACTAATTCTCGAAATCAACTAATACTATAAGTGAATAACGGTATGAATACCTTTCAGATTCCTTAAATAGTATAATTTTAATTACAAGTTCCAATATCGAATATCTGAAAATTGTTTCCATTTAATTTCCCAAAATCTAAAACTAATTTATATTCGGTACAAGAATTAGATAGAAATTGTATCAGCCTATACTCAATATCAATTTCCGTATTCAATACATACTGTAGCTGAAATAGCAATATAATTACCTTCCAAATTCCATGAGTAATATGAGTTTTATCTATGGAATTTAATACCAATTATATGGAGGTTATTTCCATTTAATTCCAAATAAAACCTTTATTTGAAAACTCTTTAAGTAAACTCAATCTATTCAAGTCCAATTTTGTTCAAATGTCCAAAACATCCAAAAACATTTTATTAATCATTTAAAAATGATTACTTAAGTCATAATTGAAAAAAATGAGTTTTAAAACTTTTAAATAAACCATTATCGGAAAATATTGTAAAAGCGTTACAAAAAGCGTTACAAACAGGCTTATATTAGCTAATTTAACCAAAATAACTTTTATACTATCTGAAACTTCACGTTATCAATTTAAATCACTTTTAAATGATATATATAATGATTTTACAAAAAAATCCATGTTTTTCTTTATTTAAACATAGTCGTTTACCATTACGGTCAACAAACTACACACTTATAGCGACCTTTTCAAAAATGATTTTACATATAACTTTAAATCCATATATTAAATTTTAAAAATTCCTTTTTCATTGAATACTATTATCTTTAGGAAGCAAACATTTTCCGTTTCGAAGATATCCAATTTAAATTGCTCCTATTATAAGCATTCGAAGTTTATAGTCGAAATTCGCGAACTGCCGCATCGCGGCTAGTCCTATTCAGACCATATTTTAAATTTGAATTCAAAACTCATCCAATTTACTTTAATTTTTATTTTTGCCTTAATAAAATATATTTAAACTATTTGAAAACAATTTTAAAAATTTAGTATTCACATTAAATGAATATTATATTTTATTTTTTTATTAAAATAATATTATTTTTCAGTGTTAATCTTTTCAATCCAAACTTTCCTGAAATCCATTTAAAAGTAATATAAGATAGCTGGAATAATAAAATTGAGGCTTGAACATCATTTTTATATCAAATTCAACTTAACTTTTTGAAAGTACTATTCATAATTGATTTTAAATTTGAACATGCCATATACACTTGAGATCCTTTTCAATTAAATTTTCGCCTTTACGAAAGTTACTTGTAATTACTTCAATTTCATTTTCAAACCATTTTGGGTATAAAATTTCAACTTTTCTTATTTTCTCATTATTAAAATGAATAAAACATGCATTTATATTATCCGAGACTTATTTGACATGCATATATTTCCAAATATGTGGGTGTAACTTGTCCAGTGTACATATTACCACTACTAATAATATATCAATATCCATATTCATAACATCCATTCATTCATTACAACAAATATTTCATAACAATACATGTATATAAGCGTTATGTTAATAAACACTTATACTATAATTAATAGCTAATTAACCACACATCCGCAACCAATCACAAGCATACATGATAACTATATATATATTATACAACCAAATATATAATAAATAATGTTTCTCATCTTTGGGTTCCACTCCACCAAACGTTAACCAAACTGTCGAGCAGTATAATAGTATCTCACAATATTTTCTCTCTTTACTAATATATATACATATATAATATACATACATAGCTTTCTATTTCTCTCTCTCCTTTTTTTAATTTAAAGGAGGCGGAGGAGAGGGGTCGTGCAAGCATGGATCAGGAGGGGGAGAGGGAGGTAAGGGTGCAAGCATGGAGGAGGGGTTGGTGCATGACCAAAGAAGAGGAAGAGGGGGGGAGGAAGAAGGAGGATGGAAGAGGGAAAGGAAGAGTGGAAAGAGGAGGAAGAAGAGGCTTAAAAGTCATGGAACTAAGTGTTAGGGATTGCAGAATGCGGATTTTAAGGCAAGACTAACACTAGAGGAGGTGAATAGTGTTTATAAGGAATTTACGAAAATCTTGAACTTAAATGATCTACTTATATGAATCACACACACTAGAGATGATCACAGACATAGAATCACACACAAACATATACAAATAAAATGCAGAAAAGGAAAGAACACATCGGAATTTATACTAGATCGGATTACTCCTACGTCCAGTCCCATGAAACGCTGGATTGCGCAAAATTTTATTATTATCAATATCCAAGTACAACCCCATGATTTCATGACTACTAGTTTAACACCACTCCAAACACCCTTGATTCTACCGCTACATGGTTAATACTGCTCCCTTTCCTTGATTTCAGGGCTACAAGGAACACACCATTTCCCAAACACTTCCTAAATGATTACAACAATCATATAACTCTTTAATAGCACTTCAATTCAGAGAGTAGTAGATAGAGATTGAGAGAAGATGAAGTTTTATGTAATTTGAGTAGAAATAGGCAAAGTATAAGTATAGGAATAAAAAAATATGAAATACTAATGGTGGTATGAAGAAGGTTGAAGATGGAGAAGAAGAACTATAATAAAAAATTCGAAATCAGCCCCTTTTAATAGTGTGTGAAAGGTTGCAATGTCTCAGAAACGTTACAAATGGTGAAAAGACACTTCATTTGAAAATTGAAAAAATGACAGTTGTATGTCGACTTAGCTATATATGTATGTCGACATATGTACATATTTTTTATTTTTTAAAACTTGTTTTCAAGTGTTTAGCCATATTTATTATTCTGAAAATTCTTGAATCAAAACTTAATAATATAAACGAATATTCTAAAGTGTAAAATCATATGAAATCATAATAATATATTATATAAACATATTTATAAAGTTATAAGGTTTAAAACTGTAAAATTATAAAATTATATAATTATATATATAAACTTATATATTAAAACTTATATATTAAAACTTATATGTTTGAAATAATAGTAAAAAAATATTCTTGAAAATAATTTGAAATCAGAAATTGAAAATTGAAAATCAGAATTTGAACCTGGAGTGCTATTCAGAGTCTTACATATAAACTAGACTCTGTTACTATATTTGTCTTGAACTCTTGATATCTTGATAACTTGATAACTCATGAGTCTTGAATCTCCCTTGAATTCTGAATTTCTTGAAACTCTAAAACCGTACACTCTTCGGTATTTAAGTCCTGTATACAAACTCTGCAAATATTTAGTTATTTATTTTATATAGAGATGTTAGTATATATTTTATAATCAATGATAATGATAATTGAAATAAGGTTATTGTCATCAAAACTCCATTCTCGAACACTAAGAAGGAGGAAGAAGATGGAAATGAAAGTGGAATGGAATGAAGAAAATGAGTGGGGATGGGTCTTATCTATAACATAAGTGGGTGCATGGGATTATGCCAACACATAAGACATGTGTCACTATCCGAAGAAACTCTTAACATGGAAGTTAATCACCTTTCCGTACCATGTGCTCTCTTACAAAACCATCACTACAACAAAAACACCATATTACAACTTTAATTTTGCAACTGTCAGAAAAGCACAGTTGTAATAATTTTTTTTACAACTGTCAATTCCACAAAGTTGTAGTAAACATATTTTTAACAACTTTTCATTTTGTCAGCTGTAATAGATGCCTATTGCAAACTATATTTAATAACTAATTATATTAATATTTAATAATAATTAATAACAAACTTAAGAGTCAATAATATTTATTAGTTATTATTAAATAATCAATAGTTAATGTAAACTAAATGTTGCGTGTAAACTTAATATTGTAAGTAGTCCCTTGCATTGCTTTTGATCTGCCCGCTTTTGATTAAATTATATAATAATTCATAAAAATATTAATAATAAATAACATTTATAATAATTAATAAATAAGATTTTAATAAAAAATTAAAATTAAATATATAATAATTAATAATTAATAACTAAGACTAAATAATAATTATTAATCTAAAATATGACATAATTCACACTGTGAGCTATAAGTTGTCTCACCTACACAATTTTAGTATCGACAAGATGTTTCACACTTGTATATTGTAATTTAATCTACTACCAATTTCACATGCACAGTGCTAAGCATAAATTTGAAAACGTTTTTTGAGGATACTCAAACATAACTCCATACTGATTTCGACCTTGAAGCTTTCACTAGCACTTTGTTCAGCAGTTAACAACAATTTCATCGATTTCAATCTGCTCGCTTTTGATGAAATATTGGGCCTTTTGACTATGGTGTTTAATTTGGTTAGCCACCGGCCTTTTGGATTACCCTCTCCTTTTTTGCTTTAGCCAATCAGTTTTTAGATTTCCTTCTCCTTTTTCGCTTTAGCCGTCGGCCTTTTAGATTTCCCTCTCTTCTTTTGACGAAATGTTGCGCCTTTTAACTCCAAACTAACATAAAATAACTCCAAACTATGACTAGTAATTAAGAAGTAATAATATATTGTGAATTAGTAATAAGTAGTGATTAATTTTTGCTTTCTTGTGAGAATGGAAGTCAGACTTCACCATCACTTCTAATTAATAGGGGCTGTCGGGAATTGGTCCTTCTCGCCTCGTTGTTATTATCGATATGTTTAATCTGCTTGAAGTCTCCATGCATTGAATAAAGTCTGTGAATAGGTCATGCCTTTGGAAATAATCCCAGTCGTTGCTATTTAGTTGTTGGTGCTCTCGTACTAAGCATCGAATCTTGGCTATCAAGCCTTGATGATTATTATTGGGCACTGCGCTACAGCACGGGTTCGGGGGCATCAGCCCCGAAAAACATTTATTTTAGGCCTTTTTCTTCAAATTTATAGTGTACCTGGGTTATTATCTTTTATTATACTTTTTGGATTTGATGTATTTTACAACTATTTTTGTTTTTACTTTAAGAGATGTTGATTTTCAGCAACTCCTCTCCTTCGCTGATTACAACGAATGAAAGGATTTTAAAACAAAAATTTTGCCGCTGAGATGAATTGTTTTGGCTCCAAGTATTTCTTTTCTCTCCGCCTTTTCAATATTATTTGTCCCAACGTAAACCTTACTAGTTTTTCATCTAAAGTCAAAACCCCAAGTCTAAAATCAATTAAGTTTCTGACCTCTGCCTACAGAACCCTAGATTTCAAAAAAAAAAAAAAAGGTCATTCACCGCTTCTGAATACATCCTAGTCAAAAAACCCAAACGGTTCTGCTTGTTCACAATCAACCTCCAGCGATCTATTCGCTGTCTCTATTCGATCTGATTTTAGGAAGTTTTCTATTATTCGAATCATTTACCGGTGAGTTATTTTCTTGTTAAATTTGGGGTTTCGTTTATTTGTAGCATTTGATTTTGTTTATAGACGTGAACTATGTTGAATTCCTTAAAGATTACTGCAGTGATTTGAATTACTATAGTGGACGTGAAGTCTATTGATGATTTTACCTTAAAGAATGTACCTAAAGTTGTAATTTTCTGGAAACCAGATCAATTGTTCCTGTTCTTCTTCAATCACTTTGGCAGACTCGTTTTCATCCCTCATTCTCTTATAGATTATTCCTTCTATTTTATCTGGGTAAGTGTCTGTAATTTCTTTATTACTTTCTTGTCAAACCCAAATTTTATTTACACTACAAAAAATAGATCTAAAAGGGTCAACATCTTTTTCACTTCACTATAGGAAATGTGATGATTAATATCTGCCTATAGTAAATTGACCTAAAGGGTCACTACAGGAAATGTGATGATTAATATGGTAGTGAAATTGTCTGCGTAAGTGAGATGTAATCCTCAGACTGACATTTCCTATAGTGAAGTGATAAAGATGTTGACCCTTTTAAGCATAACTCCAGTAAAAAGAGTGCAACATTGTTGAGTAAAATGTGATGATTAATGTATGTATCTTAACTTTCCAGGCATTTCAGGGTGCTTGGTCAAAAATATGCTCCTGCACCGCTCCCACCACGTTGGTGGTGCCATCAGGGAAAACTTATCTTCTTAAACCAGTAACCTTCTTTGGTGCATGCAGATCAAATGTCATGGTAACTGTAAGTTTTAACTAGTACATATGTGTGTACATGTGCGTGCATTTGAATATTTACTCGAGTTAAATGGGGAAAAAATTACAAATAAGTGGGGCAATACAGGCTTCTACCAACCGATCAATTTGGGGGAGAAACACGATGCACTGGATATTGTTTGAAAGTGTAAACCATCTTCAAGTAGGAGGTAGAGGAACTATCAATGGAAATGGCCAAATTTGGTGGAAGAACTCATGCAAAATTTATAAATCCAAAGTACAATAATTACTTTGTTATGCTTTTCAATTTACCAAAACACAATGTTTTTACAGTTCGTTAGCCTGATTTTCTTTCTTCTTATTTCGTTTTTTTTTCTAATTTGCAGCCCTGCACTGTTGCTCTAACGGTAAGTTTTTGAATTCACATACATAAATGCTGACACTGGAACCAACACTTGCATTTGTAATTAGCTACTCGAAAGTTTGATTCAATAGGCAATAACATTCTATACTAGCAAGAACATGCAAATTGCACACCTGAACATAAAAAATAGCTAACAAATACAGCTCCAATTTGAGAAATGCTCGAATGTAAATTCATCGTATATTGCCATATCTGCACCCGGATCCAGCCCTAATTAGTTTAAAGATCATAAGCTTTTTTTAGTTAATTGAAATGTTTGTTGGTTATTTACTATAATAATTATTGAGATTTTGGGTGTTCCTTTATACGTTTGTGAAACTTGAACGCCTTTGTATACTATGTGAAGTAAGAATACTGTGCAATGCAGATGGCATGACTATAGATGGTTTCAAGGATATGTGCTTATCATGAGTAATGAATCTAAGCAATGATAGTTGCGTGCCTAGTAAAATTTAATTTAGTTTGTACCATGCTAGAATTTGTCATAAACTAAGCTTAAATTCCATTAGAAAAGTTACTTTATTTAATTCTTCGGTTCATATTTCCTCGCATTGTTATTGAATTATTTCTTTGGCCATAATCCAAAATGTACTCAATTATTTTAATGTCGATAGACTGCTGATGTACTGACATATTATTCAAAATTACTTTGATATCCCTGTTTGATCATTGTTAATTTCCACAGATGGTGCTTCTCCAATGGACTGACAATGTGAAAATGAGAGTATAAGGAACTTACTCCATAGGATCCTGATTGGTATTTCATTAGAGTTGGTAAGCCTGTTTTGTATCATTTTTGTGGAAACTGGTTAGTCCTTAGATTTGTTTAAGTTGCAATGGAAACCCTGAAAATATTTGCAGGGAATTGGGTTTGAGGGCTTTAAAAAGATTAATGGTGGCAGTTAAAGTAATCGAAGTTGTCCATCACATTTCTGCAAGACGAGTGGCGTTATTGCTCGCAACATTCTTCACAAAATAGAAGCCATGAACATTGCTGAGAAAGATAATATCGGGGGAAGGAAAATAACATCTCAATGGGGCAATGATCTTGATCTAATTGCAAGACGAGTACAAGTTATTAATACTTAAGTTCTCATTATTTTTTCTATTGCATAAAAAAAAAGATTTGTACCCACGACATTATTGCTCGGAATAATATTGACACAGAATTGTGAATTGTGTTGTTCTCATTGCAATAAGTTGTTAGTTTGAAAACGATGAGAGTTTGAAAAAACTAATATATTGTTTTGATTCATGTTTTAAGTTTGTTTGATATTTTCAGTTTTGTAGATAATATGTTATGAAATGAATTCTTTTATTAGTAATATGTATATAATTTGTGGATATATTACAATTGTAAAATATATATTACAATGGTTATTAACAGTTGTAAAAATTATCACAACAATGGTGCATAACAGTTGTAATAAAGTTTATTACAACAATGAAAAATAGTTGTAAAATATACATATCACAACGGTGTTGCAACTGTGCAAAACTGTTATAAAAGATTTTAGTCTATTACAACTTCTTAATATACGGCGGTTACTCCATTGTTGTAAAATATATTTTACAACGTTTTTCCACCGTTGTAATATGGTGAATTTGTTGTAGTGCATGCGTCTAATTAGGTGTACGATTTCTATTTAATAATTAGTCCAATTTAGCAACACTTTAAAGGTGTTACAACATAACATATGCTACCATTCAACTTGCATTTTGACACCTTTGTTAACAAAAACTACACAACTTTTGTCGATAAAACTCGTCGATGTTTTATAACGATTTGTTTAAGTAAAAGTTGTTTTATCTTTATTTGCCTTGCTAAAAAAAAGATGTTGTTTTATTTAAAAATTTATACCAATTACTTATGTTTAATCAATAAAAATTGTAATAAAAAATAGTTTTACTTATTAAATTTTGGCAAATTTGTCGCAACAAAACGAATACGTTTTCTTACAACATTTTGACGATTTTATTTCATATTCATAAATAACTTTCCTTATCATTTAAAATAAATTATATATGGTTTAAACAATTACATTAAATCAATTTCAAAAACTCAATCTGAATTTACATTCAAGTCGATAAGTTATAAAATCTTGTTTCAACACTTTTTGGTAAAAATCATCATTTGACAAATTTTTTACTTTTTATAATTTTCACGAAACTTAATCTTAATATCAAATTTAGCTTATCATATCATTAAAATTATATTTAAAATTCAAAAATCTTTTGAATTAATTTAATTTAAATTTTGTTCAAAATCTGGGTTGTTAGAGCTACACTAATCAAAATCAAACAAGATTTTGTAGATGTTTAATCCATATATATATTATTATCTATCTAAAATTTGCTCATTTCGACATTACTGGAAACCATACAATTCTCAAATATTTATAGCAATGGAATATAAAAATGCAGGTCATAACTCTACATAATCAGCAAGTGAACACGAAGGAACCTTTTAGTTAGGACAAATATGCTAATTTTTCGAGCATTAGCATTATTTATCAAAGAGGAGAATAAAACAACCACTCCAGTTCATTCAAGCAAAACATTTTTATAATCATAATAAATCATATTTATGAATTTTGATTAAATGAAAAATGGAAAAGGGGAATTATTTTTGGATGGAGGGCTACTTGTGTTTTTGTGAGAAAGGTATATTTTGTGTTGTCGTGAATCTCATGATGCAAACGTTACATCAAAATTACGATATCGAAATTGCAATGAAATCACGGTATTCCATTTTATAGTTTTATCATCAGAATAAAGGTGTAGAGGAGAGGCAGATTAAATAGTATAATGTAATAGATTTGAAATGGTCCACCACTATCAAATTGCTAACTTTGAGACGAAGTGCATCTGAAAAACCGAAGTAATAAAACTTCGAGCAAAAAATAAAAAGACGACATGGCAGTTTTAACATACAGTGAAAATATTATACATTATAGTTCTTTGTCATAAGAATGAATTATAAAAATTAGATCCTAAAATGGATAATATATATAAATAATAGTACTCCATGGACGAGTAGTTATATGATTATTGGATGTTCAGATTCAGGTTGAATTCGGAAGGAAGAATGCTAGTGGATGCTAATTGGATCCAAAATCCTTTTGCTTCCTACGTACGGGTAAAATGGTAAGAAGGATCAAATATGATTATTTTCAAAGAAAATAGTTATATGGAAAATATGATTTTAGATTCAGAGCATATAAAGGCGAGATAATAGGTAAAGCCGATCGAGATAATAGGCAAAGCTGACGACTGGATCTTTTAAGCCGAGATAATAAACGGCTTAAACGAAGGATCATCAACAAATATCACACTCCTGCTTCCTGCACAATCAAATTCTTCACAACTATCAACATGGATATGACCTTCGAATCAACAAACGGAAAAGAGTTCAAGATGGAGGTTTGGTTCTTTGACACCATTCTCGAAATCAAGAAGAAGATAGAGAAATACAAAGAGATCCCCACCTCAAACCAGATCCTGGTATTGTAAGGCATCAGAATATGTTTTCCATAGATCTAAAGCAAAATGAAGATGTTAGTGGCAGAAGTACAAGTGTTTGCGAGAAGAAAATACACTGTGGCATTTCATCGAACAATTCTATCAGCAAGGACATAGACAGAAATTCCACGTCAGCAGATAAAGCCACTGCCAACTGGCAGAAGGGTGGTGATGTGGAAGGGTCCTTGATCTCTTCCCTGAATAATTTCACTGGAATATGAAGACCATTGGGTGTGCATGTGTACAAGTATATAAGTGTGCATGTGATCATATTCAAATGTTCTTGAAAACTGATGTGGGCATATGTTTTTGGTTCACTCTGAATGGAGTCTGTATAAATAAGGGCAGTGCACCCTCATTTGGGGTATGTTGATTTGTATGGGAGTTTTCTCTCTTAAAAACTTTCTAGTAAATTTTAACAGATGTTTGATGTAATTCAAATAAAGTCAAGTTTCTTTTATTTACCTTTTAATTAATCTTTCTAATCAATTGTTCTTCCTGTCTTCAATCTGTTAATTCCTATCACATATGTTAACAAGAAGCATGTCAAAGCAAAAGGGTCTTAAAACTTTGGTATCAGAGCCAGATGGCTCGGAATTGCACCAAAACTCCGATGATGAAGCATTGGAGAAAACTAGGGAGTTTGATAAAGAAGGCGTTGTCGATGATTCAAGGCAAGATCTCATTAACGCTCAGACTGCCCTGAATATTTGGGGACTACAAGAATCTCAGCATGGAATCAATTCAAAGATGGATGTGATGCAAGAAACCCTGAATAACATCATAAGAGAGTTCAAAGACATTAAATTGCAACAAGCAAGCCCTAGCGTTCCTTACATTCCTTAATCCCAGCGACTACAAATGAGATAGAGTCAAGAAACTTCAACTTCAGCCTCCCCTGTACATGTGCAACCAGACAATAACCCCACCGCCAACCATCGAAATTCACATGTTCCCTTAAATTCCAAAAACCCACCTAGGCTACTGCAGAATACTACCATTAAATTGGACTTCCCCACGTACAATGGAAACGAAGAAGTCATTGAATGGCTTAACTAAGTTGAGCATTTGTTCCATTATCATCATACACCAGAAACTGAATGGGTACCTACCAGCTCGTTTCATCTCAGAGAGGATGCAAGAAAGCGGTACAGCTGGCTTGTCAAAAAGGTACCAAATTATGAATCTTGGAATGTATTTAAAGATGAATTATTGGTGAGTTTGCACCTGAAGAATTTGTGAAACCCTATAAAGCTATAGCAAATCTGAAACATCCAACCGCTGTTGTAGCTTATTTATCTCAATTTGAACATCTACAAAGTATGTGTGACGCTTTACCTGATCAATTTTTATTAGAGAAATTTGTGGGTGGACTTAATGATGAGATAAAGTTTGACATTCTTGCATTACATCCTATTGATTTCAAGCAGACAGTAAGTTTGGCTAAGGTGTTTGAATGTAAAAGAATGAATAAAAAGAAAGCCAAACTTAATAAACCAAATGAATGTTCAGAAGGAATCAAGAATGCCAAGAAAGAAGTGATTAGTAAAGAAATTAATGCGAAGAAAAAGGGGCTTACACCACAAGAAATACTTGAACGAAGGAGGAAAAATCTATGTTTTGGTTGTAATGAAAAATGGCATCCAGGCCATGAGCATAAAATCAAGCAAATTTATATTATTGAAGGTGTAATGTCATTGCAAGATCATGATGCTGTTGAGGATAATGAAGAAGTGTCAATTAATGAAAACTCAGAATTACAAGATGAAGTGACTACTGCCATAACACAAGAGGAAGAGCAGACATACTCTGTTGACGGGCAAAATTGTCGCACGCCAACACCCAAATGTGTGTGTGTGAACAATTATCAAAATAAGCAGTAAAGTATGTAAATGCGGAGAGACACAGCTTTTATATTGGTTCGGCACTAACGCCTACGTCCACTTTATAATCCTTATTAATCATATATTTGGTTGATTACAAGGTTGTACAAGTTCGGGCAATAGCTAAGTTCGAAGTGTTACAATGGAATAGCAAAATATATGCTTGTTCTACACTTTGACTAAATTGCCCTTCTCCTTCTTCGCTGAAAAGCGTTGACTTGGTCAACAATATCTGAGTTTGGTGTTCATGTCCTTGAAGTTCAAAAGTAGCATAACAATCTATGTTAATGTTCAAGTGTTGAAGGAAAACATACATGCCATGTTTTAATTATCCATGTCATCTCCCATGGCCATGGTGGAGGTGTTGGAAGCCACAAATGAGTGTTTGGAGCTCTCAAGGTCCAAAAATTCCTAGGGAGAAGGCCCCTAATGAAGGCAAAGGCTTGGAGTATTTATACGAAGAAGTTCAGGTGGGAGTAGGTGAGCAGGGGGTTCGAAATTTCGACCCCACCGGTGGGTATGAAATTTCGAATACCCTGAAGGGGTTCGAAATTGATAGAGTGTGAGGCGGAAATCATGCTGCAGATGGAGTCGAAGAATGCAAAGTGAAGGAATCTGAGGTTTCATGAGTCTGAACTAAAGGGATCTGAGCTTCCGGCGCTGCGCCCGGACCCGCTTGACGCTCGCCTTCGGCTCGGAGCACGGCTCGACTAAGAGTTCATTGGACCCGACAGAGGCCATCTGATAGAGGCTTCGGGTCTCCTTGTTTTTGCGACGCGACTTCGTTCCAACTGCTTTATATTTTTTTGACGCCTGAGCGCATCGCTCACCAAATACTTGAAGTGTGACAGCTTCGACAAAAAAGCGTGTAAACATACTCCATAACCCTAAGCACAATGTGCAGTATTCCCACTCAATCAACTATTGGAGTTAGAGGATATATAAACAAACAACCAGTGGAAGTGCTTATTCATTCATGCTCAACTCACAGTTTCCTCAATGAAGAAATGTGCAAGAAACTTAGCTTACCGGTTCAAGAAACTGCTGAGTATACGGTACAGGTTGCTAACGATGAAAGAATACATAGCAAGGAAATGTGTAAAGGAGTTTTATTTAAATGTCAAGGCTGTGAGTTACCCATTGATTTATTGTTAGTACCATTGGAAGGATGTCAAATAGTTGTAGAGGCGCAATGGACGAAAAAATTAGGCGAGATATCTTTCAATTTTGTAAATTTGCAGATCAAATTTAGATGGAATGGGGTAGAGTATGTATGGAATGGCATTAAGAGAGACAATAAAATTGTTGACAGCAAAAGCATATTTAAAGTAAGTACCCAATGTCAAGTTACATTGCTCTTATGTTCAAAAGAAGTATGTTGCACTAACATTGAAAACACTACTACTATATTACCTAAAGTGCAACAGATTTTAAACAAATTTCCTACCGTTATTACTGCTAACAAGGAGCTGCCACCCTCTCGCAAATATGATCACAAAATGCCCCTATTACCTGCTACTAAACCCATATGTTTAAGGCCATATAGACACTCTTATCACATCAAAAACAAGCTGGAAAAATTGATTAAAGAGATGGTAAAAATGGTATTATAAGGCCAAGTACCAGTGAGTGTTTATGTAACAACCCGTATTTTTATAACATGTTAAAACCAGAAATCAAGGCAGAATTAAATTTTAAAGTCAGAATCAGGGGAAACGGGTTACGCCATTGCGTTCGTCTTGAAATTTTACATGAAATACGAGTTTTCGAAAATCGGAGTCCGTATGAGGGAGATATGACCCTCCGAAGTTTCAGGAATTTTCAGAATCAAAAACAGCTCGAAATTCGAATTCAAACCCCAGATCAGACTGGGCGGGAAAATTCTCGTCCATGGACCAGGTCGACCTGGGGGTCGACTATAGTGTCGATCTCCCAGGGACCAGGTCGACCATAGTGTCGACCTGGGGGTCGACCTGCCTCCCAAACCACTTTTCTGAACCAGATGCGTCCTGACGTATTTAGACTCGTTTTCTGACCAGATTCGTCTACCCAACTCTATATAAACAGCCCGCCCTAGCCTCATTTTCTCCACACCATTTCTTTCTACCCTTATGCTGCTTCTAAGATAATCAAAATAAAAAGAAGAAAAAAAGACTGCTCCTTCTCCATCAAGACTACGCTTAGGGATTTGCAAATTGGGGGGATTCCAATTAGAACACGATTGATCAAATAGAGATTCAACAGTCAAATTTTGCTTTCTAATTCTCGATCTACGCACTGTAAGTTCAAGTTACTTTTAGATAAAAGCTGTAAACTTAATATCCATGTTGTAAATTGGAATTGGATCTATGTATGGTGATTGATTCTTATCTATTCTTGTTCGTCTTGGATCTTGACTTTCGGACCTATTCATGTTGTAAATCAAACTCTCTCTGTCTATAACCTTAACATGCCTATGACGTTGAATGTATTGTTAATGGACAAGGACTATGACTGAGAACATAAGACTGCCTATGACTAATATGACTATGCCTGTGACTATGACGGTGAACATAAGACTGCCTATGACTAATATGACTATGCCTGTGACTATGACGGTGAACATAAGACCGCCTATGACTAATAAGACTATGCCTATGCCTATGACGGTGAACGTAAGACTGTTGCCTATGACTATGGCAAGGACAATTGTGGTTCATCACCTATGACCCTTTACTATGAGGATTATTACCTATGATTATGAACATAAGACCATTACCTATGACCATGACTTTGAAACTATTACTGTTAATTGTCCATGACTATTTGCCTAGAACTATTTTTGATAATTATCCATGATCATTGTGATGAGTCGCTTATGATTCATAGCTATGAGATTTGTACCTATGACTGTTGGGGTTAATTGCCTAAGACTATTATAGTTGATTGCTCATGCCCATGACACCATAGTTGAAAACCATGTTGTGCACCGAATTGACATTTTGTTGAATCATATACCTAGGGTGTGACTTGCTTAGTTTATTCGCAATTATGTACACCAAAACCACTGGATCCATTATTCTTGTATTTGGCTTGCTTTCGCATGCCTACTCTTTTATGTCGGTGTTTATCATGACCATCGCCTTATCTTGCTAGATTTGGGATCCTATATGCCAGTGATGTGGTAACCAATTATCTCAAGTTATGTCATGCTAGTCTTGTAACCCCTTTTATTGCTTTATGCTAGTCCCTTTTGCCTATCATAGTTTTGATGCTATTCCCTCTATTTTGATATTTGGATTTATTTGTAGTAGAGATCGATTCAGGTTCACGTGCGAAGGGAATACGATTTGGGTAGATTAGGAAAAACATGAATTGGTTATGAACATGAATTATGAACTCGATAATAGGCAAAACTTGAATATGAACGCTGTTATAACTTGAACCTGGATATGGACACGAACCTGACATTGACTTGATATGAAACTTTCCTTGAAAACTTGACACGATTTGACATGAAACATGACATGAAAACTCGACATGAATTTTGATATGAAAACTTGAATGTGGGCATGATAATTAGATAAACTAGAAAATGGCCAACTCGAGGTTGGGTTGAGTTTGCAGTGTAAATCTGCCCGGAACCGCCCGACAAATTCAGTGGCTGCAAACAATAGGATCCAATGTAGGTAGTTGGTCATATCGCACGTAAAACCCGAGGTTAGACTATGTTGTGGTGTAAATCTGCCCGGAACCGCCCGGCAAATCCAGTAACCACAACAGTTAGTCTAATGTGAAAGGTTGAAGTGCATTAATGAATTAATGCCACATGATAGGGTTAAGTCATGAACCACTTGAATATACTTAACCAATTTGACACGATGACTTGATAGGGTTAAGTCCTGAACCGCTTGAATATACTTAACCAATTTGACACGATGACTTGATAGGGTTAAATCCTGAACCACTAGAATATACTTAACCAATTTAACATGATTACTTGATAGGGTTAAGTCCTGAACCGCTTGAATATACTTAACCAATTTAACATGATGACTTGATAGGGTTAAGTCCTGAACCACTAGAATATACTTAACCAATTTAACATGATGACTTGATAGGGTTAAGTCCTGAACCGCTTGAATATACTTAACCAATATGACACGATGACTTGATAGGGTTAAGTCCTGAACCGCTTGAATATACTTAACCAAGTTGACATGATGATTTGATAGGGTTAAGTCATGAACCACTTGAATATACTTAACCAATTGAACATAAAGATTTGGTAGGGTTAAGCCATGAACCGCTTGAATATACTTAACCAACTTGACACATGATTCGTAGGGCTAAGTCATGAACCTAAACGACAACACTTAGCCAATTTGACATGACACGTAGACGGGTTAAGTCACGAACTTGAATGACAACACTTAACCAACTTGACATGCTAGACCGATGGGGTTAAGTCTCGAATTTAAATGACAACACTTAACCTACTAGACGGAAACCCTAGTCACGCGGTCCGTTTCAGCAGTAACCCACTAGATGTATCATGGTACCCTGGAACTAGGCAGGGTGGGGCACGATTACTGGGCTGATTGTAAGCGACCAGAACGACGGCTGTGTGGGTGCGCCAGTGTAGGTTCTAACGTAGTGCCGGCGTGCACACACTACGGAGCAGAAAAAGCAGGCATTGGGCATCCGTAGGTTTATCTGTGTGTGCTTGATTCGTGTCGATGGTTGGCACCATAGGGCTTGATACACCCTATGGCGGACTTAGCACAGGTGACTACATTTCGTGATTGGGCCGTATGACACAGACACATGAACGAGCTAGGACTTGTAGGGAGCCGATCGATTAATAGATCGTTACGTGGAATTCGTTAGGTAGCGTAATCCCTAGTGGTCCTAGGTGGCATAAACCCTAATTGAATCCAGGAAATGTTCAATAGGTAGCATAATCCCTAGTGGCCCTAGGTGGCATAAATCCTAGTTGAACACGCGATAGCTCATGATAAGGAACCCTAGCCATAACAAGGGTGGCGGTCCCAATGATTTCAAGAATGGTGGCACTACATTGAAGTAGTATAGAAATACGTGATGAAACCCGTACGATATACGGCAAGGGACTGTACATATACATGGAAAGGATGATACAGGTTGGGATACTAGTACAGTTGGTGCAGAGAATTTAGGAAATCAGAGCAAATAGATATTGTTTTAATGGTGAAGCAGAGAAATCTTGCGATGCTTGATAGAAATCGTGCGAAACTATACTTAGTTCATCCTGAACGGGAACCTTGCAATGCTATACATGATAGAAATCCTATGATGTTATTCTTAGTTATCATGCCTGTAGCTTATCTTGTCACCATGCTTATGTTTACTTTCAGTTATTCATGCCATGTTATCTTTACCTATTTTTATGCTGAAAGTCACTAGGACTTACTCAGTCTTTATGACTGACCCAGTTTGTTTCGCCTCTTTTTCTTCCGTTTCCCCTCCCCAGGTTCACAGGGTGGGAACACAGCTTAGTTCGGATCTTACCAAGCTCCAAGGCTATTTCATGAAGGCTTGGATTGCTCTTGGCTATGGCTTACTTTGCTGCTTTATTGGGGAATGATTTATAACTATGGTCTTATGCTTCTTTACAATTGCAAGACAGATTTCGATGTAATGGATTTTTAATAGCATTTTGATGTAAAAGGTTTCAGATCTTTCTAGATTTTTTAAGAAATAAAATTTGGTTCTTCTTCCGCTGTTTTATATGTTCTGTCTTGTAATATTTATGTGTATGTTTACCTAGATAATGCTCCACCAAAGCTAGTGCATTCCCTTTGCGAGTGACCCTAGCGGAGGTGGGGTGTTACATTTGGTATCAGAGTAGAAGGTTACCAGACTGGGCAAAATTTTCTTAAAACCTTCTGAAATTATTTTCAAAACCGTTTACAAAGAAGCATTTTTCAAGAAAAATCTTGTTTTTTTAAAAGGCTATTCCGCAAGGGCCATTTGCATTATCCTTTGTTTCCTTGTTTGAATCCCTTTTCCTTTCTTTCCTCCATCTGTAGTCGCATTAGTTCCATCTGCGACTAACCTTATTTCAAGCTTTGAAGGGTTGCTGTGCGATGGAGGTAGTTCTCGAGAGACCTATTAACACGTTAAATAAGAGGGGATAAGGGTGGTTAAGTCTAATGAGGCTCAGAACAATTAGGTAGAAATGTTTCTGTAGGAAAGCCTAGTTTATCTTTCTATCCTGTCCGTACCCTTTTTTGACTATGGTACATCACATCCTTTTTATTTCTGCTTCGATAGTTAAGTCTCTGCACCTTAGTACTAGCGTAGTAGAGGATCCCGTTTTTGTCTCAAATCTTATGGGGAATAGGCTCATTTATTCATGATTTGTTTGGATTTGAGAATGTCTATGCTAAGTGTTGAGTTTAGAAGTAAAGCTTATGTTTTTGGGCTATGGGTTGATTCTAGGGATGGAGTGGTTGTCCAGAAATGGTACCATTCTTGAGTATGAAAAGAGGGTAGATAGACGCTTGACTTGCCTTGGTAATGCCCTCGAAGTCTAGTGTAACCCTTAGGGTTCTGCCATGTTTAGTTACCTAGAATCTCTTGATACATTTATTGATTCGCTCGACTAGTGTTCGCCACTAAGGCGGATGATTCATCTCGCTTATGCATGAGTTATAGAAAATCACCTTAGTAAGTACACTTGGCAACATGGTTGGCATTTGTTTATTTTGAAGAGATAATTCATTTATGTGGAATACCTTCTAGTAAGTGAATGAGATCCAAGATTCACTAGTGAATTTTGGAGAGCTTGCATGAAACCATGAGTATGCAGTTATGTTTGAGCCGAGTATACTAGAAGGAGGATAAGGGAAAATGGGACGAGAGACAATAGTGAAATGAGTTCCAACTCATATTTTGGAAACAAGAATTAAGAAATTTTGAAGTTAAAGACGGTGAAAGCACAATGGAGTTAAGCTCAAGGAAATGCGACTCAGAAGATTGAAGACTAGATACGCGTATCATATTTCTTTTTAAGAGTATATCCTTAATCCCTCTTTTCCTGTACAACTTATTTGCATGCTATCTTTTAGGTATATCCTCTCGGTCCTATTCTCAATCCCATTCCTGTTAGACACCCCATAGGGAGCATGACTCATCTGGTTGTAATACATGTTGGGGCTTGAGGGTGTCCGTTGGGTTGACTAAACTTTTTGGGTTTTGGGCTGGTGCTTAAGGAGTTCTTCTCCTATTCAGTATATATATGACGTAGATTTCCAGCTTTGACATTGCCTAATGGGCACAAAGTTTTTACTTGCTTCTATCGTTCGGCTATATCTTTAGGTAGGAACAATTGGGTGAAACATGTGTTTGAGACATGTTATGATTGATGGTTGCAAGTGGTTGCTCGTGGTTGCATAACACACATTAGGCACTAGATCGGCTCAGTCACATCTCATATTGCATATGCATGAGTGTTTATACTTGTTTATGGATGAAATTGGATGTGTTATCATATGGATGATGCATATGGATGGATGTTTGCGCACACATATAGTGTTTATGTGACTAGGGCTATTTGCATACATGTTGGACTCATTGCACTAAACATATTTTGCATTAAGAAGATCAATCAGGCCTGATCATTTGCATTAGATAAGGAACATATACACACACTTTCTGCATATATTCATACAACATTAGAAATATCTTAAGGACAATGGATGCCTGTGATTGATGATTGAGTAGATGGATGATTGGATGGTAGGACACAATCTTCTTAACTTGAAGATTTCGGGGACGAAATCCTTTAAGGAGGGGAGAATGTAACAACCCGTATTTTTATAACATGTTAAAACAAGAAATCAAGGCAGAATTAAATATTAAATTCAGAATCAGGGGAAACGGGTTACGCCATTGCATTCGTCTTGAAATTTTACATAAAATGGAGTCCGAGTTTTCGAAAATCGGAGTCCGTATGAGGGAGATATGACCCTCTGAAGTTTCAGGAATTTTCAGAATCAAAAACAGCTCGAAATTCGAATTCAAACCCCAGATCAGACTGGGCGGGAAAATTCCCGCCCATGGACCAGGTCGACCTGGGGGTCGACTATAGTGTCGACCTCCCAGGGACCAGGTCGACCATAGTGTCGACCTGGGGGTCGACCTGCCTCCCGAACCACTTTTCTGAACCAGATGCATCCTGACGTATTTAGACTCGTTTTCTGACCAGATTCGTCTGCCCAACCCTATATAAACAGCCCCCCCTAGCCTCATTTTCTCCAAGCCATTTCTTTTTACTTTTAGATAAAAGCTGTAAACTTAATATCCAAGTTGTAAATTGGAATTGGATCTATGTATGGTGATTGATTCTTATCTATTCTTGTTCGTCTTGGATCTTGATTTTCGGACCTATTCATGTTGTAAAGCAAACTCTCTCGTGTCTATAACCTTAACATGCCTATGACGTTGAATGTATTATTAATGGACAAGGACTATGACTAAGAACATAAGACTGCCTATGACTAATATGACTATGCATGTGACTATGACGGTGAACATAAGACTGCCTATGACTAATATGACTATGCCTGTGACTATGACGGTGAACATAAGACCGCCTATGACTAATAAGACTATGCCTATGCCTATGACGGGGAACGTAAGACTGTTGCCTATGACTATGGCAAGGAAAATTGTGGTTGATCACCTATGACCCTTGACTATGAGGATTATTACCTATGATTAAGAACATAAGACCATTATCTATGACCATAACTTTGAAACTATTACTGTTAATTGTCCATGACTATTTGCCTAGAACTATTTTTGATAATTAACCATGATCATTGTGATGAGTCGCTTATGATTCATAGCTATGAGATTTGTACCTATGACTGTTGGGGTTAATTGCCTAAGACTATTATAGTTGATTGCTCATGCCCATGACACCATAGTTGAAAACCATGTTGTGCACCGAATTGACATTTTGTTGAATCATATACCTAGGGTGTGACTTGGTTAGTTTATTCGCAATTATGTACACCAAAACCACTGGATCCATTATTCTTGTATTCGGCTTGCTTTTGCACGCCTATTCTTTTATGTCGGTGTTTATCATGACCATCGCCTTATCTTGCTAGATTTGGAATCCTATATGCCAGTGATGTGGTAACCAATTATCTCAAGTTATGTCATGCTAGTCTTGTAACCCCTTTTATTGCTTTATGCTAGTCCCTTTTGCCTATCATAGTTTTGATGCTATTCCCTCTATTTTGAGATTTGGATTTATTTGTAGTAGAGATCGATTCACGTTCACGTGCGAAGGGAATGCGATTTGGGTAGATTAGGCAAAACATGAATTGGTTATGAACATGAAATATGACCTCGATAATAGGCAAAATTTGAAACATGAACGCTGTTATAACTTGAACCTGGATATGGACATGAACCTGACATCGACTTGATATGAAACTTTCCTTGAAAACTTGACACGATTTGACATGAAACATGACATGAAAACTCGACATGAGTTTTGACATGAAAACTTGAATGTGGGCATGACAATTAGATAAACTAGAAAATGGCCAACTCGAGGTTGGGTTGAGTTTGCAGTGTAAATCTGCCCGGAACCGCCCGGCAAATCCAATGGCTGCAAACAAAAGGATCCAATGTGGGTAGTTGGTCATATCGCACGTAAATCCCGAGGTTAGACTATGTTGTGGTGTAAATCTGCCCGGAACCGCTCGGCAAATCCAGTAACCACAACAGTTAGTCTATTGTGAGAGGTTGAAGTACATTAATGAATTAATGCCACATGATAGGGTTAAGTCATGAACCACTTGAATATACTTAACCAATTTGACATGATGACTTGATAGGGTTAAGTCCTGAATTGCTTGAATATACTTAACCAATCTGACACGATGACTTGATAGGGTTAAGTCCTGAACCACTTGAATATACTTAACCAATTTGACATGATGACTTGATAGGGTTAAGTCCTGAACCGCTTGAATATACTTAACCAATATGACATGATGACTTGATAGGGTTAAGTCCTGAACCGCTTGAATATACTTAACTAATTTGACATGATGATTAGATAGGGTTAAGTCATGAACCACTTGAATATACTTAACCAATTGAACACAAAGATTTGGTAGGGTTAAGCTATGAACCGCTTGAATATACTTAACCAACTTGACACATGATTCGTAGGGTTAAGTCATGAACCTAAACAACAACACTTAGCCAATTTGACATGACACGTAGACGGGTTAAGTCACGAACATGAATGGCAACACTTAACCAACTTGACATGCTAGACCGATGGGGTTAAGTCTCGAATTTAAATGACAACACTTAACCTACTAGACGGAAACCCTAGTTACGCGGTCCGTTTCAGCAGTAACCCACTAGATGTATCATGGTACCCTGGAACTAGGCAGGGTGGGGCACGATTACTGGGCTGATTGTAAGCGACCAGAACGACGGCTGTGTGGGTGCGCCAGTATAGGTTCTAACGGAGTGCGGGCGTGCACACACTCCGGAGCAGAAAAAGCAGGCATTGGGCATCCGTAGGTTTATCTGTGCGTGCTTGATTCGTGTCGATGGTTGGCACCATAGGGCTTGATACACCCTATGGTGGACCTAGCACAGGTGACTACATTTCATGATTGGGCCGTATGACACAGACACATGAACAAGTTAGGACTTGTAGGGAGCCGATCGATTAATAGATCGTTACGTGGAATTCGTTAGGTAGCGTAATCCCTAGTGGTCCTAGGTGGCATAAACCCTAATCGAATCCAGGAAACGTTCAATAGGTAGCATAATCCCTAGTGGCCCTAGGTGGCATAAATCCTAGTTGAACACGCGATAGCTCATGATAAGGAACCCTAGCCAGAACAAGGGTGGCGGTCCCAACGATTTCAAGAATGGTGGCACTACGTTGAAGTAGTATAGAAATACGTGATGAAACCCGTACGATATACGGCAAGGGACTGTACATATACATGGAAAGGATGATACAGGTTGGGATGCTAGTACAGTTGGTGCAGCGAATTTAGGAAACCAGAGCAAATAGATATTGTTTTAATGGTGAAGCAGATAAATCTTGCGATGCTTGATAGAAATCGTGCGAAACTATACTTAGTTCATCCTGAACGGGAACCTTGCAATGCTATACATGACAGGAATCCTATGATGTTATTCTTAGTTATCGTGCCTGTAGCTTATCTTGTCACCATGCTTATGTTTACTTTCAGTTATTCATGCCATGTTATCTTTACCTATTTTTATGCTGAAAGTCACTAGGACTTACTCAGTCTTTATGACTGACCCAGTTTGTTTCGCCTCTTTTTCTTCCCCCCCCCCCAGGTTCACAGGGTGGGAAAACAGCTTAGTTCGGATCTTACCAAGCTCCAAGGCTATTTCATGAAGGCTTGGATTGCTCTTGGCTATGGCTTGCTTTGCTGCTTTATTGGGGAATGATTTATAACTATGGTCTTATGCTTCTTTACAATTGCAAGACAGATTTCGATGTAATGGATTTTTAATAGCATTTTGATGTAAAAGGTTTCAGACCTTTCTAGATTTTTAAAGAAATAAAATTTGGTTCTTCTTCCGCTTTTTTATATGTTCTGTCTTGTAATATTTCTGTGTATGTTTACCTAGATAATTCTCACCCAAAGCTAGTGCATTCCCTTTGCGAGTGACCCTAGCGGAGGTGGGGTGTTACAGTTTATCACCTATAGTAATGGTCAGAAAAAAGGATGGTACATGTCGTATGTGTGTGGACTTTCGTGCACTCAACAAACACGCTATAAAAGACAAGTATCCTATTCCCTTAATAGAAGATTTACTGGATGAATTATATGGATCTGAATTTTTTACTAAATTGGATCTTAAATCAGGTTAACACCAAATTCGTATGCACCCACACGATATACACAAAATAGCTTTCAGAACACACGAGGGGCATTATGAATTTGTGGTGATGCCTTTAGCTTATCAAATGCTCCCTCAACATTTCAATCACTTATGAATGAAATATTCAAGCCTTATATACGAAAGTTTCTACTAGTTTTCTTTGATATACTAATATATAGTCAGACTATGTCTGAGAACTTGCAACATATAAACGTTGTTTTGCAGATTCTTGAAGATAATCTATTAGTGATAAAGCTATTTAAATGTTCATCTATTCAAAAGAAAGTCAATTATTTGGGCCATGTCATCACAAAAAATGGTATTGCAGTCGATACAGATAAATAGCAGCAGTAAAGGAATGGCCACAACCAAAGAATTTGAAGGGACTGAGGGGGTTTCTTGGCCTTACTGGGTACTACAAAAAAAAAATTCAGGCATTATGGGATTATTGCAAAACCTCTTACCAACCTTTTAAAGAAGAATTCATTCTAGGTGTGAGCAAGCCACTGCAACATTTAATCAGTTAAAGGAATGCTTAACCACCCCACCCATTCTAAATATGTCAGATTTCAGCATGGAATTTATAATAGAATATGACGCGAGTGGTTTGGGTATGGGAGCAGTGTTAACTCAAGATGGTAGACCTATTGCATACCTTAGTCAAGCTTTGAAGGGCAGAAATTTAATGTTGTCTACTTATGAAAAGGAAATGTTGGCAGTTTTGTTAGCTACAAAAAATGGACACAGTACTTATTCGGAAGGAGTTTCACTATAAAAACAGATCATCAAAATTTGAGGCATTTGCTAACTCAAAAACTTACCACTGGCATACAAGGGAAATGGCTAGCCAAATTGCATGGCTTTGACTACAAAGTTGAGTACAAGAAAGGAAAGGAGGATACTGCTGCTGATTCCTTGTCCGGGCTACCTGAATCACAGAAGTATGAAGTTACCAGTGAGCAATGTCAGGCAATCACCACCATAGAAGGCAGTTGGTTGCATGAATTAAAAGATAGATTGAAGAAATCAGCTAAATATCAGAAAATATTAACCAATTTCAGAGAGGTAAACTGAATAATAAATATAGAGAGATTGAACAACCGCTATACTACAAAGGAAAAATATTCATAACAAAGGATTGCAAAGACATTATACAAGTACTACTATAAGAACATCATTCCACACCTCTGGGTGGTCATGCAGGGGCAAGAAAGACTCAACATAGATTAAAGTAAGTATTTTATTGGAAGGGTTTGAGGACTGATGTGCAGGAATTCTTAAGAGAATGTGAGGTTTGCCAAAAAAGTAAGCATGAAAATATAAATATTCCTAGATTATTACAGCCATTACCCATTCCTAAAACCATTTGGATGGATATATCTATGGATTTTATAATTGGATTGCCTAAGAGTAATAAGTATACAACAATAATTGTGGTAGTTGACAGGCTATCAAAGTATTCACATTTCTTTCCATTGCAACACCCCTATACAGCTATTCAGGTGGCACAAATATTTTTTGATGGTGTTTTCAAATTACATGGCATGCCAAACAACATAGTGTCTGATAGAGATGCAATATTTACTAGTTCATTTTGGCAAGAACTCATGAAGCTACAAGGTAGTACACTGAAATTGAGTTCAGCATATCACCCTCAATCTGATGGCCAAACTGAAGCAATTAATAAGATTCTGGAGAGTTATTTAACATGATTTGTATGCCATAAACCCAATGAATGGTCGAAGTGGCTCACTGTTGTTGAGTACTGGTACAACACCAGTTGGCAGGGCTCAATCAACATGACACCATTCATGGCTGTAAATGGTGTGGCACCCCCTACACTGCTGAATTATATACCTAAAATTGCTAAGGTACCCCAGGTTGACCAAGAATCGTACTCAAGAGAGATTGTACTACAATTTTTAAAAGACAATTTGAAGCTTACACAAGAAACAATGAAGAAATTTGCGGATGTGCATCGATCAGAAAGGCAGTTTCAGGAAGGGGATTGGGTGTGTCTAAAGCTGCAACCCTATAGGAAGATCACTGTGAGTCAAACTTAAACTAACAAGTTTTCACCCAAATACTATGGGCCTTATAAAATTATTAGAAAACTGGGATCGGTGGCTTATGAGTTAGAACTGCTAATTACTGCAAGAATACACCCTGTTTTTCATGTATCTCAATTGAAAAAGAGGGTAGGACAGGGTGTTATAATTCAGCAGAGTAACCCCACATTTATAGAAGAGATAATTGATGAGCCAGAAGCCATACTGGATAGAAGGATTGTTCCAAGGAATAACAAGGCAGTGGTGCAAGTTTTGGTTAAATGGAAGCAAAGAGGAGATGACGAGGCAACCTGGGAAGATTACTGGTTGTTAGTTAAAAGATTCCCACCCTTTGACCTTGAGACAAGGTCAAATTTTGAAGGGGAGGGGAGTGTAAGGCATCAGAATATGTTTGCCATGGATATGAAGCAAAATGAAGATGTTAGTTGCAGAAGTACAAGTGTTTGCGAGAAGAAAATACACTGTGGCATTTCATCGAACAATTCTATCAGCAAGGACATAGACAGAAATGCTAAAGCCACTGATAACTGGAAGAAGGGTGGTGATGTGGAAGGGTCCTTGATCTCTTCCCTGAATAATTTCACTAGAATATGAAGACCATTGGGTGTGCACGTGTACAAGTATATAAGTGTGCATGTGATCATATTCAAATGTTCTTGAAAACTGATGTGGGCTTATGTTATTGGTTCACCCTGAATGGAGTCTGTCTAAATAAGCGCAGTGCATCCTCATTTGGGGTGTATTGATTTGTATGGGAGTTTTCTTTCTTAAAAACTTTCTAGTAAAACGTTTGATGTAATTCAAATAAAGTCAAGTTTCTTTCATTTACCTTTTAATTAATCTTTCTGTCCAATTGTTCTTCCTGTCTTCAATATGTTAATTCCTGTCACATATGTTAACAAGAAGCATGTCGAAGCAAAAGGGTCCTAACAGGTATTCAACAACCAAACGTTGGAAGACAACAAAGACACAAAAGTCTACGGCATCCTCCATGGCTCAAGAATCAAACTGTTATGAAAACCTGCGCCTTTGCGGAAGCGTTCAGGATCTTATTCACCCAATTACTTAAAGATGATTTCTATGGAAACAAACATAGATATGAAATCACACGCGCAAACACAAAATATTCCATCCGACCACCCTCTTTATTGATTCTCAAAACGAATTTTGTTTACACACATTGGTTCAACAACCAACAATAAACAAACTACAAGAATCAATAACCTTATTGAGAAAGGGAAAGAATATCTAGATGATTGACACTTTTGTTGGAGAAGGAGAAAAATGAAGAACGACGGCTAACCCTTGGATTAATTAATTCGGTCTCAATCCCATGCCTTTAATCCAACCCTAGAGCTGCTTTTATAGGAGAATAGAAGGCCTAGGGAAATACCCAATTTTCCCCTTCAATACTTGCAGAATAAGTCACAGAAAGACCAAGTCAAGCCATAGAAAAACCCGCTCAGACGTCTGACCCATATATGTCAGACGTCTGTCCATGCTCTCGGATTACAATCCCTGGCAGGTCAGATGTCTGACCCAGATTGGTTAGACGTCTGTCCACACTCTCGGACTTCAGATCCCTGTAGGCACAGACATCTGACCAAGCTCCCTCAGACGTCTATGTTGAAGCAGAGCACACAACTGCTCTTCCTTGCCTTCTTTCTGCCGCTGCTCCATCTCCTCTAATGCCTAGCACATCCACGCCTTGTCTTCATCAACATATGTGATTTCATGTCACAAATCACAACACTCCACCTTGATATGAAATCGCATCACATCAAACGAACTTCCAACACACAAGTCATCTACCTCTTTCAACGACACCTACTCTCAATTAAACCATTACAAACACAACCCACCGCCTGCCAAAGATGCATCTTCCCCTCGAGATGCACCATGCAATACCAACGGTCTAAAAATGTTTGTAATACCACAAGGATCTCCACCTGGTGGATTTTCTGCATCGACACCCGTCTATCACTTGATCTGAGCTCCTTCCTTGATCACTCCGGATCCCTTGAGCATCATCAACGTGAAGACCCCTGTCTAGCACATCAGTAGTGACCAAATTAACCTCTCCACCTTGTTGTGGACTAGGTTCTTCAACCGTCACTCACCTTCCACTGTCGACCACAGAACCAACCAATCTATACAGGTTTCCTGCCTCCAAGACACCTCTCATCATAACACGACCACCCTTCTTCACTCTCAAAACTCCACCTTGAGTATCATAAGCGTAACCACGACGATCTAACTGACCGAGAGAAATGAGGTTATGCGAACAAGTGGGCACATGTCTAACTCCAGAGACTTCCCTTACCACGCCATCATGCATACGAAACCGGATAGATCCAATACCACAAACTGGTAGCTCTACTCCATTGGTTGTTCTAATCACATCGACATTCTTCTCATAAGAAGAAAAACAATTCACATCCTTACAAATGTGTCGCTAAACATGACATCACTAGAAGTATCGCTAATGGAACTTGCAGCAATATCTGCCAGTACCTCATTACTTCCATCACCATCCGCAGACTTCTTCTTATCCCTCTGATAAGGATAACAATTCTTGCGTATGTGACCTTCCTTACCACAATAATAACAAGCACCTTTACCATTAGCCCCTTTCTTCTTCCTTCTTGTATCTTTCCCCGAGTCCTTTGCTACCATGGCCTCACCTTGAACTGATTTAAAACCCGACCCTTTTCTCCTTAGTTCCTCATTCAAAAGGCTGCTTCGTACCGTTTCCAAAGAGATGGCTCCACCAGCATTAGAGTTACTCAATGAAACAACCAAAGTCTCCCAACTTTCTGAAAGCGAACTCATCAGCAAAAGAGCCTGCAACTCATCATCAAAATTGACCTTCAGATTTGCCAATTGATTGATCACATCTTGAAATTCATTCAGGTGCCCTACAACAGACTTCTCCTCATCCAATCTCAGCTGAACAAGCTTTCGAACCAGAAAAGCCTTACTTGTAGCACTCCTTGACTCATACAAAGATACCAACTTGTTCCACAAATCCTTCGCGGATTCACAATTAGCCGCATGATGGAATACCGAATCATCAAGGTACTGCCGAATCAAGGCAATAGCCTTCTTATCCATCTTCTTCCACTTTCCCTCATCCACACCTGAGGGCTTCTCCGCATTTCCAACAATCGGATCATGAAGATCATTGAGGTAAAGCACATCCTCCATCTTAGGCTTTCAAATCACCCAATTTCTTCCGTCAAAAACAGTCATCTTCGGTAACGCCATCATATCCGTCATCAAAAAAATTGATTTTTTTTCACTCCAAAATCACTCTAAGCTTTGCGATGATCTAGCTCTGATACCAACTGTTATGAAAACCTGCGCCTTTGCGCAATCGACCAGGATCTTATTCACCTAATTACTTAAAGATGATTTCTATGGAAACAAACACAGTTATGAAATCACACGCGCAAACACAAAATATTCCACCCAACCACCCTCTTTATTGATTCTCAAAACAAATTTTGTTTACACACACTAGTTCAACAACTAACAATAAACAAACTACAAGAATCAATAACCTCACTCTTTGTTGGAGAAGGAGAACAATGAAGAACGAAGGCTAACCCTTGGATTAATTAACTCGGTCTCAATCCCATGCCTTTAATCCAACCCTAGATGCTGCTTTTATAGGAGAATAAAAGGCCTAGGCAAATACCCAATTTGCTCCTTTAATACTTGCAGAATAAGTCACAGAAAGACCAAGTCAAGCCGCAGAAAATACCCGCTCAGACGTCTGACCCATATATGTCAGACGTCTGTCCATGCTCTCGGATTACAATCCCTGACAAGTTAGACGTCTGACCCAGATTGGTCAGACGTCTGTCCACACTCTCGGACTTCAGATCCCTGTAGGCACAGACATCTGACCAAGCTCCCTCAGACGTTTGTGTTGAAGCAAAGCACACAACTGCTCTTCCTTGCCTTCTTTCTGCCACTGCTCCATCTCCTCTAACGCCTAGCACATCCATGTCTCGTTTTCATTAACATATGTGATTTCATGTCATAAATCACAACACAAACTGCTTCGTCAATCCGATATCAAAAAGGCAATCAGAACCGAAGTTCCGGCAAAACTGGTTCTATCCATAACCATATCTCAGTTGAAGAAACAACTCTTGGTAGAGTGCGAGGCTTCAGAAACCATATGTCAGGTGAAGAAAAAGATTCAAGAATTGGATAACATACGTGCGAGCAAAATGGCGCTGTATTTTGGAGGGCAAGAGATGATGGATCAGAGAACATTAGCAGAGCATGGGGTGACTGTTAACATGGAGATAAGTGTTGTCATTAAAAAGAATATGATGGTGCAGAACAGTGGAAATAATGGGGGAGGATCGAAGAAGATGTAGGTGCTGGTGCTTACGAAATGTGGGACGAAGAAGGTAGCGGTGGAGGTGAATCCGTATGAGAACGTGAGCATGCTGAAGAAGGAGTTGCAGAAGATGGCGAACAGTCAGCAGCATCTTAATTTGCCGCATGATGGTTATTTTTTTTATATACAGGCAGAATGTCATGGACAATGATCGGAGTTTTAGGTGGCATGATGTACGACTGGGTGATACCATTGAGATATTCAATGGTAGCGTAACTGGTGGAGTTGACAGGGTCATGTAATTAAGGATCGTTTTTGCGTTAGTTAAGCTTGTTTATTGTTCTCTTTTTAATCTTTCGTGTTGAAATTTTATGCTTGATGAATATATGAATATTTAGTGGAAAACCCGTTTTGCAGTGTTTTATTGATAATTTATTATAGGATAAATTTCTGAAATGTTAAGTGCATGTTGTTTACTTAACCTATCAATTTATATACATTTAATTTGCATGCAAAAGTTACCCTTCATGTGTATTACTCAGCTCCAACTTATATTTATGCGTTGCGATGGTTTAGTTAATGATAGATTGAATAAACATATAACCTAATCTTACTTTGAATTATTATATATATGCAGATTATATGATCAATTTAAAATCTTGAATTTCCAAACATGTCATTACATTGTTGCTAATTTGTTAAATTAATTTTGTAGCTATTGAAAGTTTAAGCTATTAGGAAATGCATTTTAGTTTGTGCTTCAGCGCAAGGAAAACAATTACAGGTATATAGCTTCGCTTTAGCTGACATTTCAGCCAACTTTCTATTTTTTTGGAAGTTACATGTTTATATTTTAATTTAATAGCCATTCAAATTTTTTTAATTGATTACCATGCTCTAGCGCTGCTTTTCATAAAGATAAGAGTTTTAAGTTTTAACCCTTTATTTCTTCCACCTGATCATACAAGTGTGAAGCAATTCACATACCATATGTAAGAAGATGCAGTCCATACGGGCCTGCATATTGTAAAACCTTACAATATTGTAAAAACTCACAAATTAGTTAGTGCGAAGAGGTTTCCATAGTCTTTATGTAGCTCTCTCCCTTCATGGACAACATTGTAAAACCTTACAATAGAAACTCGATGGGCTAAAACCTAGATGAAGAAAAAATGCACGTAATGTCCTATTAAGGATGGACAGACTTATTGTTAATCATATTCCGTTCATATGCAAAATGTCATGATCCATTTTCTAGCACGTCGAAGCGGATTGGGCTTGTACTATATAATCACCTAGCATTACAAATGTCAATTACTAATCACTAGCAATATACAACACCATTGATGTGGTTGAAATGAGTTTCATTGTGCACATTTTCATCTTGCTTCATGGAGAGCTATATTAATGCTTTCTTGAAGTTGTAAGAATCTGAAACCAATATCTTATTTTATTTTTTATTTTTTTCTGTATCGGTTTTTATGTTATATAATGTTTGTTTATACTATAGTCTATATGTGATATTGTCGTAGTCTGTCTGGATATACATATGACAATTGTATGCTTCCTCATCTTTCTTTTTTTCTGATGGACTATGATCGAAGTTTTAGGTGGCATGATGTACGGCCAGGTGATACTATTGAGATGTTCAATGGTAGCGTCAGGGGTGGGAGTTGACACGACATGGATTTGAGGATCCTTTCTGTGCTACTTAAGCTTGTTTATTGTTCTTTTTAGTCTTTCGTGTTGAAGTTTCATGGTTGATATATATAGCTCTTGCTACGCACACGGGCAGTCAGTAGTAATTAAAGATCATGAATGAGGTAACCTATGTTGAATTTTTTTTAACTAATTATAATTATGTAGTTTGATTTTGGATTCTAACTTCTTTTTCAATGTAAATCATTTTGAGCATTAATGTCATGTTAATGTCCTACTGTCATGAGCTTCAGTGGTGATAATGTAAAAGGCCTCTCATATGTTCGTGGAGTAACGAACATTTACAAAAGTCTCATGCAACATTTGTGTGAAAGGCGATACCTGCCAAAATAAATTGACATTAACCCTCCTTGAACCCCCTCCACTGTCTCAATTAAACCAGCAAATATAATGCTTAAAAGAAATAGTATCTGAGCATAACGAAGTTTAACTGAACTAAAGCATAATTTTAACATGTTAAAAATTAATTGTATAATGAAATTTGTGCAAAGTAACAAAATTTTCAAATAGTTTATAGATGACATTTTTACCTCCTTGTTAACATATAAATATATGTTACCGTTGAACTTTTTTTTGGGGGGGTATTTTTGCATTTATCATAAATTACATGCTTTGAAAGTGTTAGAGTATCTATTTTGCCCCATATAATTCTATAGTTAAATCAAAGGATTTTGATATGTTTGTAGTGAGATAAATAAAGAAAAAGTGTACTGAAATATGTTGGTTGAAAAAAAAAGATGATCAATACATTAGATGAAAGAAAGCAAATGATGCAGTATCCAATTTGTAGATTTGAAATTGTATTTTATCAATTTGTTATCCATGTATGCCGGCACAACAGGAGAAAGTGTAACTGTTTGTATTTTATCAATTTTCAAGCTCACAAGTTGTACATAATAATCTAAAGCACGATCATAATAATACGTTTTAGAGTGAATAATAATCTAAAGCATCATCATAATTGTACATTTGGTAACCTAAATATGAACGTATTAATGACAACATCATTTGTAAAATCATCGTGTTTCACGCTTTTCTACCATATCTATTTTTTTAAGTTGTATGCTAAAATGCATCGTCAGAATTGATGTTTTAAATGGTATTGTCAACTCCTATGTTGAAGTGCCTTGGAACCAGACAGAAGAAAAACACAACGAATCACAGATCGTAGAACTTATATTGAATTGCTCGCTTGCTACAGATTTTCAAGTATTAATTATCAAACATTTATAACAGTCAATCAAATAAACTGTACACCATAACAAAATTAGTAGAGATATTTCTAGGACAATGAACAAAGTAACATTACCATTCAAAAGTGTGAAAAATCATAAAAGGATATGGAAGCAAAACAGAAATGTTAACTTTAACATGGAACTTGGCTGATACAGGTTAAAGGAAAATATAAAGGCCACCAAACAAGTGACAAATTCGCTATTTATCTAGAAATGAATGGAAGCAGAAATGACAGTGTGATAGGACCACGCATTGCTAGAAGGATGGGGGAGAATTAATGCTTTAAAAGTGGGATTAAGTCTTCAATTCACGTTGGCTGCTGGGAGTGCTCTAACCTTTGTAACTTGAATGAGTGCTGACACAATAACAGTACTGCACAAATTCTTTGTTTAACCATTGTAATCACAAAGGAAATACATACGTTTTAACAATGTAAACAATAGACAGTTGGTCTACACTTTAATTAAGCATATACATTTACAATATAATATACTCGTGCGTATGATGTTGAAACTGTGCCAATTATTAACTCATTTTATTCTATGACAATTAACTTCATATTTTGTTTCCCATGATTAATTAACCTAATAGAACGAATTAAGTTGAAATATCGCATGATGCCATTCAAATAAATCTGCAAGCGATTGCAGGGAAAAAAATTCGTCATAGGAAGAAATAAAAATAAAGTCTGTCATAGGTGGGATGATGGTTATAGTACAATAAAGCAGATATCAGGAGTGCTAAAATAAGCGCATTAACACGCGTGTCAAAGGTTACATATCATTAGCAAAAATAAGTATAGTTGGATTAAAATTAATTGAAACAAACTGTAATAAATAGCAACAAAGTTTTTTTTTTGATAAAACCGACCGGTTTTTAAAGTGGTCTGTAACACTTTTATTACATAAAATAATAATACAGGAATGCCGGAGACATACATAATACAAAAGCAAAACAACTTCCACTCAGGGAAGTAAGGACATTACATAGCTAGATTACACAATACAGTTCCTAGCGTTACATATTACATAAAGAGATGACATCTAAGACTTTCTGGAACTCAAAAGGAGCTCAGCACCACCAAGACACGTCCAGTCAGCCGTTGTACTTGCCATAGACGAGCTCTTTGAGGAGTTCACGATTCTTACTCCTCGTGATAGGTGCACTTCCTTGCCTGCTGCCAGATACAGAGGCTGCCGGAGGCGATGAACTGCTTCCAGGGGCGGATCTAGGCCTTGGCCAGCAAGGGCCAAGGCCCTACGTGGGATGTCGTCAGTCTGGCAAAATTTAAGGAGGTTTAGTAGATGGCTGTACCTCAAACCAACAGAAATGCCCCATTTGGGGCTTCAGACCTGCTACATCCAGCCCAAAGCATATTGATTCAAGTTAATTTGCCCTGAGTAAACATATGTAGGTATATATTCCGTATGATTCTAAGGTATTTGATAGTGTGGGACAAAGTTTTAAATTATTTTGCCCTACCTGAACAAAATGTCTAGATCCGCCCTTGACTGCTGCTAGGCTGATCCGGAGGAGCCTTGTAGGCAGCAGGGGCCAGGACGTGTACATACGAATGAAGGGATTTCTTGCCGCTGTCTTTTTTCACTAAAGAGGATGAATTATCTTGGTCAGAGCATGTCATTGTCAATGGAGAGGATGAAGCTGCAGCAGCCTTCTTGACAGGTGACACGATAGATCTAGTAAGAAAACCAGGTTTGAGTTGGAATTTGTCCTTAAATATCTTGCTTATGGCCACAACATCAATGACTAGATCAACTGAGAGGCCCAGGCCCTTGGACATTTCTTGCACTGCTACATTGCTCTTTTGCACATTCACACGCTTGTAACCTTCCTTATCAAGATCAAAACATGGCACTGATACATTTTGCACTGAAACATTTTTTTTCAAATAACTCACTTTCCTTACCAAGATCAAAGAAAGGCAGAGATAACCCTAAGAGCACAACCAACAATGGCTTGTTCAGTTGCTAAACAAACCACAGAGCAACCAGGTGTGGCTTGTTCAGTCACCCGTGGCTAGTCTGTGGCTGCTTTGGAGCTCGTTGGTGGCTAGTGGACTGGATAAGGGTTGATGGATATAACGGCAAAGTGTTTTCCATTATAAGTTTATAACGACAAACTCTTTGCCATTATAATTTATAACGGCAAAGAGTTTGCTGTTATATTTTATAGTCGTTGCACCCCACCGGCTAGTGCATTTCCTCCCCTATATACCAACGGAAGTGGTCATGGTTCGTATAAGGACTAACTATGTATGTTGGGTTAAGTTGTAATATGATTGTGAACTGTTTGTAGTATTTATGTACTAGCTATATATGTTGGGCTGAGTTGTAATATGATTGTGACCTGTTTGTAGTATTTATGTAGTAGTTGTTGTTTATGTACTAGCTGTATATGTTGGGTTGAGTTGTAATACGATTGTGACCTGTTTGTGTTGAAATAATGATACAATCTATAATATGATTGGAAACCAGATTTATTGACCCAACTACACACTGATACATAGTACTCTAATACATAGTACATGACTACACACTGATACATAGTACACGACTTGAATTGACCCAACACTGAGGAGATATTTTAGTTAATAGTTAAGTTCTAGTACCAACTAATGATTCCAACTATTCCTTCCTTTATGCACCCATAATTGTTCCACCAACTGGTCATGCAATTGGAAGTGTGCAGATTTATCTTCAATGTGTTGAACCATATCAACATATTCCCCATTGAGTTTATATCTTTATGGGGTTTTGCATTTGACCCCCTAAACATGTCAGGATAATTAGACTTTTGATTCTTATATCCACCTCTTTCAGACTCCAAAATCATGTTATGTATTATTATACAAGCATACATGATTTCTGAAAGCACTCTTGCATCATGAAAACGAGTAGTATTTCGTAAAATATGAAATCGGGCTTGTAAAACACCAAACGTACGTTCGATGTGTAGTCCGTTAGCAAGTTCTATGAAAAGATATGATTGTTTTAAAACATTTATATCATTCAATGAACCCGAGACTCCAAAAAAAGCATGCCAAACCCATAAATCGTCTGTTGCTACTGCTTCAAGGATCATTGACGACACTTTTTTTTATGTTCGATGAACATTCCTTTCCATCCCGTTGGGCAGTTTTTCCAAGGACAATGCATGCAATCTAAACTTCCAATCATACCTGGAAATCCTCTAACTTCTCCCCTGCGCAGTATCTTGCTTGTATCGTTTGGTTCAGGCATCCGTAGATACTCCCCCTCGAACTGTTCAACAATTGTTTTACAGAATTCTTTCAAACACTCTATTGCTGTTGATGTTGCGATTCTGAAATATTCGTCCATTTGGTCACCAGATGTTCCATAGCTTAACATGCTCAATGCTGATGAAATTTTGATGTGGGGTGAGTGGCCAATTTCTTGTGCTCCGTTCAGTCTATAAGTGAAATATGGGTTTGACTGATGAAGTTTAATATAAATTTTTGAGAAAATTGCTGGACTCATACGATAACGACGGCGGAACAAAGTTATATCGTAAGTTGGATTGTCGATGAAGTAATCCCTCATTAGTCTTTTATGTCCATCCTTGTAGTCTCTCTTATACCGTCGGTCAATCCAGCCATGCATACTTTCTCGACGGTTGTTCATTGAGCCTTCAGCAAAAAATTTGGAATACCCAACCATTGCGTGCTTTTCCAGCTCCTCCTCCGTCTCTTCCTCCATTTCTAGTTCGGCATCGTCGGTTTGATTCATGACTTCGTAGTAATGGTAGTATAGATTTGGTTCCATTGCTTGCTTTTTTATAAATTTAGTTTCGTTGTTCTCCCGGAGTGTAGAGGTAGGAAAGATATATATAGGCAAGAATGTTTGGGATACTATCTCTGTCATTTTCAGTTGTAGGTTAGGTAGCGGTATGTCCTTCAATATGGTCGTAAGCATCTCCTTCATTCATAGCTGGGATTCCAGTAAACGTCTCCATCATTCACAGACTGCATTGAGTAGTCCATTCCGACATAAATGACAATAGTATACGAAACTAATAGTAAATGCCAACATTTATTGTGACGTGAACGGTCATTGCAGGGAATCTAACATAATATCACGAGATTAATAGTGAATGCCAACAGTTGTTGTGATGTGAAAGGTCAGTGTAGGGAATCTAACATAATAACACGAGATAATGGAGAATATAATATCTCTGTCATTTTCACCTGTAGGTTAGGTAGCGGTATGTCCTTCAATATGGTCGTAAGCGTCTCCTTCATTCATAGCTGGGATTCCAGTAAACGTATCCATCATTCACAGACTGCATTGAGTAGTCAATTCTGACATAAATGACAACAGTATACGAAATTAATAGTAAATGCCAACATTTACCGTGACATGAACGGTCATTGCAGGGAATCTAACATAATATCACGAGATTAATAGTGAATGCCAACAGTTGATGTGATGTGAAAGGCCAGTGTAGGGAATCTAACATAATATCACGAGATAATGGAGAATATAATATCTCTGTCATTTTCACCTGTAGGTTAGGTAGCGGTATGTCCTTCAATATGGGATAGGGTAATGGAGAATTTAATGGAGAATTTCCCTTACATTTATTTAATAAATGATATCCAAATATTCAGAAATTCAGTTTAAAACGATATCCAAATATATAGAAATTCCTTTATATTTATTTAATAAATGTTATCGTTTATTAACAAAATTCCATAGCGACTATTTAAAAATTTAAATTGAATATAACTAACAATCTATATCACGAAATCTCAATTTTTTCCCTCAATAGAAAATTTTAATCAAATCGATTCGGACGATTCTTGTTTCATAGAATTCCGACCTATATCGAATCTGGTATATTCAGTTAAAGTTCATATTGAAAATTACGAACTACCGCGGCGTTTTGGGCTCGTTTTAATTATATTATAAACTATATATATTCAAACTTCATTTTATATAATAAAGGTACAAAAACTGACGATAGTACATGCAAACTAGCTCAACCAAAGCATGAAGTAGGAATTAGCAACTTTAGTAAACTACATTTTACGTTTAGTCTTAAGGGAGTCGCATGATGTTCAATCGCAGTTGGTCATTATCACTACGAACACGTCTATTCTCTTGTTCGAGTTCGTTAGGATTTGTTATTCCCCGAGGACACAAAGGTTGGTCTATAAATTCCATGTAATTGCAACCATTTGGATAGGCTGGACATCGTTGCATGCACCGACCTATATTGTTGCCCTCTGCTCGAACCACAACTTCAACCGCATACCCGCAGTAGCAACGAACTGGGTAGGAATCAACTACATGTTCATGCAATGGTACACGAAAGAACTCTACTTCTTGTGTTGACTGAGTGACCGCCTGTTCAGATGATACTTGAACATGTGGTACTGGCGTTTCATGTAGAGGTTGAACGTTCACCTGTTCGTATGACGGTTCAGTTTGCAGTCTCATTTGGTTTAGGAACTGGAATTTGTCTTCAAGCTCCTGTCGCCTCATGTCTTTGTATGCCTGCTCCTCGGAATCTGTAGATGATGACCACGAAGACATTTTCAGTGAGTGCTAATAGAAGGATGTGCTCTAAGAATGGGAACGAAGTTGTTTGAGTGCGATAAGTTGTGAGTAAGTTACCATATGTATATATAGCTGCAAGATTGGTAATGGTGTGAATGATCACTAGCTACACTTTGATTTACGTTTTGTTATTTTCAAAGCTTGTGTCGGCAGAAAAAAAAAGACTAATGTAACCGGTCATTGGTACGACTGTAGGGAACACTGTAGGGAATCTGCTTTTGATTAATAAAGTATATCAAGGGCGACCCAAACAAGACAAAGGACTGCACTATAATCCTAAAACTCTCAAAAAAGAGTGACATGACTCCACTCTGCCGGAAAACATGACTGCACTATGCGAACTGTGCAAGACTTGACCAGTCAATGCGCTATAGTTGGTTGACCCGCTATAAATGGTTACAAAGCATATAAACTCCGCTACAGGTGTCTATTTAATTTGATGTTCGTACGTAGAATATGGAGTTATCTGCAAACCTTGTTATGTTGGCGTGTTATTTAAGAATTTTGCATTTCTATACGAGAAGACGACAATCTTGTTCTAGATCAAATTCAAACGTTAATACATTCCGAACAACACTTATAGGAACTAGAACAACAGAACATTGCAACATCAAATACAAACTACAATAATAAAACTTCGTTCCAAGAAAAACCAAATGCTAATGATTTCTGAGATAGCCAGTTCTAGTTGCCTCCGCAACAATCTTGTTTAACCGCCTTATTTCGGCTTGCGCTTCCAGTGCATATTGAAGTCCACGTTGGCACATCGGGGGGTCTATCCACTGCATAAAATTACAACATTGAACATCATTAGGGTAATACCTATGGTCTTTGAAGGTAGGACATCTGAAGAATCAGCGTCCAACATTTTTTTCCAGTTTTGGCAACAACAACAACCGATTCATCTCCACAACAACAAATAGGGTAAGCTCCACTAGGTAGTGTAGGACCGATAGGATGTAGGGGCTAGATTTCTTGTCCTTCGTATACGATCTGCTTACCAGGTCTTTGATTTGCTACAACTTCGTGCAATCGAGCATTCAAAGATTTTGTTCTCGGCTTCCCTAATTTACATTGAACTTGTGCTCCTTCACCGAATTCCACCGTAGGCTTGTTGTGTTGTATACTATTCCTGGACTGTTCAAACGCTTCATAACAATTATTCATTGTTTCATCGTCAATCTCCAAGTTGTCCATAGCTGGAATTGAAAACAAAACCTAAAAATTTTTGAAATGAATACAAAGTGTATGGAATTTTTGTTCTGTTAGAGATATAGAACTGGTGCATATATATTGTTGCGTTTGAAAACAAAGTAGGGCTATATTTGTAAAAAGAAATGTTGCAATTCCCAACATAGACACAAAGTAGGTGATACCCGTGACAAATTTATTGTAGTGATACAACAACTAATTAATAAAGTGAAACAATCACTGAAAATGATTAATGCCCTCTGCCATAAAACATGACTGCACTATGGGAATTATGCAAGACTTGACCAGTCAATGCGCATCACCACTACAGTCTACTAATACAATATAGCACCAATACTTGTATTGAAATGTTTAATGCACCTGCGGAGCGACCCATATTTTTTAACTCGTACTTGTATCGAATTGTTTAATGCACCTGGGAACGACCCTTACACATAGGTTACACAAGTGATAATAATTTACAAATATGATAAATTACACGAATGGTAGATTAGACAAACAATGGTTCCATAAATAAAATCAGCGTACATACCCTGAACGTTACATAGCTATTGGGTTACATACTTCGTTCGAACTTCAGCGAAAGTTTTCAACTAAAATAAAGCATAACGATACAAGTGATACGACGGTAACGATACAGTACATATTACGCATAACATAAAATATTTAAATCCTAATTTTATCCACGTTGCAAGCGATAATTTGCATTACTTAGGTCGTTTACTTGATTTTGCAGCTTTCTTATTTCTTCCTCTAGTTCCAAAGCATACGTAATTGCTCGACAAGGAAGGCGATCATCTATCCACTGTCCGAACTCGCATCCGTTGGTACGTACTGGACAAGCATAATATCGACGTCCAACGTCGTTTCCATGACGGACGGCTAATTGCGGTGCTTCAAAACCACAAAAGCATACAATATTTGTGGATTGCACCTCGCCTTCTTCAACCGTGGCTCTAACACGAGGAATTACAAGGTTAGACCTGCGGTCACGTTGTCGAGTTCGATTGTCTTGCTGATGTCGTATTTCCATTTCATGCATTCCTGCTTCAAGTTCTAATTGTCGCACCTCATTATTGTGTCGCTCTTTTATTTCGATATACCATTCAGTTGGTTCTCTAGGTGTGGACAGATTAAGATTTGATGGTCCAGAGAGATGGTCCGTGTAATTGTAAGAAGATGGATACAAAATTGGAATTTTTCGTAGTTAAGATATATTTTTGACTCTGTATGGATTGGGTATTACTGAAACAATGTTAGATATATATAAGAGGAGATTTAGTTACCACTGCATAAGGAAATTACTTCCCGTTTTCAAAATACACGGAATGTGAAGACCAATTGAGAACGGGTAATGTTTATGTTGGACTGTGCACCATATACTGTATACTGTGCACTGGTTAGGGAGTACTGTGCATTGTTTACTGTATGCTGTGCACTGTATCCTATAGCTACGTTGGAAAATGCGTTCTTAACTTTAGAAACAGGAGTAACATGGTTAGTATATTGACGACGACCCAAACAGGACAATGGACTAAGGACTACACTCTGGTCCGAAAACTGTAGAAAAAGAGTGGCATGACTACACTCTAGGAAAAGAGTTTGCCATTATAATAGTATAACGGCAAATTGTTTGCCGTTATATTTTATAGCCGTTGCACCACAACGGCTATTGAAACGGTCGCATTCCCTCCCTTATATACCAACCTACCTCCTCCTTCTTCCACACAACCACACCACCTTGTCAACTTCAACTTGTACAACCCAAAAAATGTCTTCTTCTGCACCCAAGCGAACCAAAGAAAAAGTTGCAAGCAAGAAACCCATGTCCCAAGCGCACTCTTCATCATATGCCTTGCAACGTCCAGTCCAACTCCAGCAACCGTTTCGGCCATCTCACGAATACGGATACTCGCCGTATTCAAATGACGATGCCTCTTCAATTTATCAAAGATCTGGAAAAGAAATTGTACTTGAAGGGAAGGTTTCCGAGCCACTACGGACGATTGGATCCAACCCTATTTGCCATTGTGGACAAGAATCGGTCGTAGTTGTTGACGAGACAGATACAAATGCCGGTCGTCGATTTTTCGGCTGTCAAGCCTACAACGACCACAAGAATTATCCTGATGAAATTGATTGTTGTTACTTTAAGCAGTGGATTGACCCTCCCATGTGCGAACGTGGACGTCAGTATGCACTGGAAGCGCAAGCCGAAATAAGACGCTTGAGCAAGATTGTTGCCGATAAAACTAGAGATGGTCCTTTCCCTAGGCCGTGGTAGGTGTATGTATTTGAATTTGATGCTTGTGTGCTTAGTTGTTGTAGTTTGTATGATTATGGTTTGGCATTTCTTTCTGTTGTTCTAGTTGTCGTTGTTGCAGTTGTTATAATTGCTCAATTATTGTAGTTGTTATAATTGTCAAGTCATGTAAGCTTCTAAGTTAAGTAAGGCACCTGGGAACGACCCATTTTTCTTAACTCCTCCGTGAATTAAAATGGTTAGTGCACCCGAGGACGACCCCTATTTTTTAACTCCTACATATACACAAACTTGACACTATGACAAAACAATTCAGAATAATGTCTCCAAAGCCTGTTATAGTCAATGAAATGACTTGAAACTGAGCCATACAACAATATTACATATTACAATATCACTGTGAATTTAATATGAGTCACGTGTATGTAGATTGTACACTTTCACATGCGTGTATGACATGATTAGACCATTCACTGAGAAGAAAACAGCAAAGACGCGTCTCCATCTTTCTTAGCTGGGATCCCAGTAAACTTCTCCATCATTCACAGACAAAGTGTTTGCCGTTATACTTTCTGGGTTTGGGTTTACAACGGGAAACACTTTGCCGTTATAACTTTATAATGGCAAAGTGTTTGCCGTTATAATATTACAACGGCAAAGAGTTTGTCGTTGTAATCTTATAACGACAGACTCTTTGCCATTGTAAACCCTTATGTGGCTAGCCCGCGGCTGCTTCCGCCCTTCTGGTTGCTCGGCTCATTGGACCAGTTGCAAAACAAGAGAGAGAATAACTGAAAAGAACAGATTGTTGGTTATGGTCTAATGCGTCCATTACATTGTCATCATCTACACAAGAAGGCGAAGCAATTGTTATTGATTTTAAGGAAGAGTCAATCCTTTTCTGGTTTGCCCAAGATCTAGCCACAAAGATTTTATGAACTCCAACAGAGTTGATAAAAAAAAGTAATATAGGGTTGTATTCAAAATTATAACTGAAAACAGTTGACCAGATTGAAGATAAGAAGGTACAGTTATCAATTTACTAAACGACAATCAGTTTGAAGCAAGGATTTTTTTTTTATATATAGAATATTTGATAAGAAACGTGCATCCAATGCACCTAAATGGAAAATTAATCTGAAACAGCATACAGATGCAACAAAGCAATATTAAGATAGTGCACAAATTTTAAGCTAGAGCTCTTGCTATACTGAATATCGTTTGGCACATAATTCATACCACAGTCACTTACATAAATAAATTAAAAATGAACTCTTTTTTTAAAACAAAAATGTGTGATCTTCAAAAAAGAAGAGAGCATACATATATAATATATAACAAAAGACTACAAAATCCGACTATAGAGCCAAAGGAAATCCAAAGCAACACAAATCGTGACTATATGAAAGTAAAGGAAAATAAATAGATGAACTCCGGATAAACCACTGCCCATCATACTTCAATATCGAATTCCGGCAAAGCCACCACCCGATAGTGAAGTATATCTACTCCAATACTTATACTAGCCACTCCAAACTAAATACAACAAAAAGACAAACAGAGCATCCTCAAAAACTCTCCAACACCACATACAAAAAAGCACTAAAGCAAATATCAATTATTAATCTATGACAGCTTCCTGCTAAGCTCCTCAGCTTAAATCAACTACCTGTGACCTGAAAGAAACTAGCCAAACCATAAGTAACCGACACACACACACACACACACACACACACTAACTCCCAAATAGTGAGCACCCCTTTAGCCTCCCACTTTTCCATCACTCATTTCCCACTAATTCCCCTTCTCTTTTCTTTTAATAACTCTCTCACCTCCCACTCACTTTCTTTGATATAAATGAAAGGTGGAAATCAGGGGGTTTCTGGGTGCTCCATTTTTGGATGCAACGGAATGCTTGCCATATATATATATATATATATATATATATATATATATATATATATATATATATATATATATATATATATATATATATATATATTGAAAATGAACTTAATGTAATAACTGCTTATTTAATCTGATATGTACATATAGGAATAAATAGTAGTTCCAATAAGAATGATATTTTTTACGCTAAAATGTAGGAGACGCTAATAGTATAGCAGGACATGGAAATTTCATACTCAGTATGGATCAACCACATAATTAAAATTTAAAGCTAAGAACAAAGCATTGAGAAATTAATTATACCTACATATCATTGAAAATGTATTTATGGTAAAACTCATCAAAATTATCCAGGATTAAATATACTTTTATGCTATTTAACGGAAGCATAATGCAAGTTTTCAGTAGTAGAAGAAAGTTTGATAATAGAAGGAAATTACTGATAATTTCTGTAGCGTACCTAGTAGACAGAACAAAAGGCATGAGAATCAGGCTGAGTTCGAAAAACTTGCGTCTGCAGTCGAATCCCATGAAATTTTGCTGAAACCCAAAAAAATAGCATCTATCTTAATTCTTACCCAGTTTTATTCAAAGCTAACATTAGCATAATAAGTCAATTCGAAAAAAAATCTAAGAAATATCATCTGCGAAAATAACTAATAATATACGTTCAAAATCTCCATTCACACTTCTCTCCTCATTTTCACCGTTGTTTGTTCATCACCATTGTTCTCTTCTCATTCACCCTTCCCTTCGTTGATGTTTACTGCTCATACACCGCGCAAAGCTCTAGGTAAGTCGTTTATTTTTAGTTGATATTGTTTAGTTGTTCAGCTTTAGGAATATTTTCAAAGCTTCAGCTTATTCAAAACGTAAGGTTAACTTTGAAGCAAATGACAAAAGTTCACATTTTCCATATAACTTTGTTTAGTCTAAATGATGTAAATCAGAAAATGAATCCAATTCAAAAGATACACTTTCATTTACGATTTTAAATTCAAGGAATAAAGGTATTTTGTATCCAATATGAAGCTTCAGGTAGGATTGGATTGTGACTATGTAAAACATATCAACATGAAGGCTATATCATTTCAGTACAGTTGTTCTAAAATCATAAAATTTAGTAAACATGAACGTATGGAAACTCCCAGGCAAATTTAATGAACACAAATGTATTGAAACTTTAATGACAATTAACGTATGGAACAAATTATTTTTTACTGAATTTGTTTGTATTTTTTTTTTGCTCTTTCTGTGTCTTTAAATCTACATAATATTTGTAGAATACACAAAATTTAGTGAAAATGCCCTTCAATCAAATTAGAAAAATACAAATTCAACTACGGGGCCACGAAAATAGGATCGGTAAAAGAAATCAATTAATACGTGGCCAGCAAAATAGGATCAGCCGGAAAAATATCACTTGCAAAAAAAAAAAAAAAAAAAAAAAAACCAATTCCTATACCTACTTTTACGGTAAAAGATCTGACGTTTCTGTATAACTTCACCATCTATGAAGTATGAATAATATCTCGTTTTCTCATCTCCTACCATATAACATACTGTGCATCTCTTATGTCAGGTATCAACTATCATACATAAAGCAGCAAACAACATTTATAAGCTTCAAAATATCATATCCACTCCTGCACAATCAAGCTCTCCACTACGTACCAACATGGACCTGACCTTCGAATCATCAAACGGAAAAGAGTTCAAGATGGAGGTTTGGTTCTTCGACACCATTCTCGAAATCAAGAAGAAGATAGAGAAATACAAAGAGATCCCCACCTCAAACCAGATCCTGGTATTCAACAACCAAACGCTGGAAGACAACAAAGACACAGAAGTCTATGGCATCCTCCACGGCTCTAGAATCAAACTGCTTCGCCAATCCGATATCACAAAGGCAATCAGAGTCGAAGTTCCTGCAAAACTGGTTCTATCCATAACCATATCTCATTTGAAGAAACAATTCTCGGTAGAGTGTGAGGCTACAGAAACCGTAAACCAGGTGAAGAAAAAAATTCAAGAATCGGAGAACATACCTGCGAGCAAAATGGTGCTGTATTTAGGAGGGCAAGAGATGATGGATCAGAGAACGTTGGCTGAGTATGGGGTGTCTGTTAACTCGGAGATAAGCGTTGCCATTAAAAAGAATATGATGGTGCAGAACAGTGGTAATAATGGAGGAGGATCGAAGAAGATGAAGGTGCTGGTGCTTACGAAATGTGAGACGAGGAAGATAGTGGTGGAGGTCAATCCATATGAGAACGTGAGCATGCTGAAGAAGGAGTTGCAGAAGGCGAACAGCCAGCAGCATCTTAATTTGCCGCAGGATGGTTATTTTTTTATACACAAGCAGAATGTCATGGATGATAATCGGAGTTTTAGGTGGCATGATGTACGGCCAGGTGATACTATTGAGATATTCAATGGTAGCGTCACTGGTGGGGGTTGAGAGGGTCATGGATTTGAGGATCGTTTCTGCGTTAGTTAAGCTTATTTATTGTTCTCTTTTTAGTCTTTCGTGTTGAAGTTTTATGCTTGATGAATGTATGAATATTCAGTGGAAAAACCATTTGGCAGTGTTTTATTTATAATTTATGATAGGATAAATTTCTGAAATGTTAAGTACATGTGGTTTACTTAACCTAACGATTTTTATACATTCAATTTGCATGCAGAGTTTACCCTTCATGTGTATTACTCAGCTCCAACTGATGTTTATGCGTTGCGATATTTTGTTTAATGATAGATTGAATAAACCTATAACCTGATCTTATTTTGAATTATATATATATATATATATATATATATATATATATATATATATATATATATATATATATATATATATATACACACACATTGTTGAAAAACAATGGCTAAGTCGCGGACTATGTCGTTTTCTTGAAGACGATTCGGCGATCTGGTCAGAGGTGCAAACCAGTTCGTTCCTTCGTCGTCACCTCTAGGATAAAACAACCTCTAAAAACGATACTGATTTAGCCTCCAACTTTTCCAAATAGTGAGCACTCCTTTAGCCTTCCACTTTTCCACCACTCATTTTTGACTAACTATCTTTCTCTCTCCTTCCACTAACTCTCTTACTACCCACTCACTTTCTTTAATATAAATAAGAGGTAGAAATCAGAAGGTTTTTGGGATGCTACATTTTTGAGGTGCAACGGAACGTTTGCCATATATATATATATATATATATATATATATATATATATATATATATATATATATATATATATATATATATATATACACACGCAGATTATATGATCAATTTAAAATCCTGACTTTCCAAACATGTCACTACATTGTTGCTAATTTGTTCAATTACTTTTGTAGCTATTGAAAGAGTAAGCTGTTTGGAAATGCATTTTAGTTTGTGCTTCAGCGCAAGGAAAACAATTACAGATATATAGCTTCGCTTTAGTTGAATTCTTTGCATAGAACTTTTGCTTCACATGTTATGCAGTAGGCACCATTTAGTTGCTCTTTGTCTTGAGTTCTTTGGACACAAATTTCTGTTCACACATTGTACATTATGTATGGTTGTTTATGGTATATTTATTGGAAATTAAACTCAATTTATGGTTCTCTCGTTATTTGTTGTGTCTTTTGAGTCAAGAGTTATGTCTCTTATTTAAGCGTTATGTCACTTCGTTTAGTGTAGTGTCTATTATTGAAATGGTGTCTATTGGTATTTGTAAGGGTGTCTAGTCTACTATATAAGGGTGGTCATATTTTGTTGTAAGAAATGCAAGAAATATTGTAAGAAGTATTGCAAGAAAATTTAGTTACCCTCCTCCTCTTAAATTCCAATAATTGGTATCAGAGCGTCAGGTTGAAACTATGGCAATGCTATTTTTCTCGTCGTTTGTTCTCACAAAAGCAAATTTCGAAGAATGAAGTGATAAAAAGAAAAAAGAATTGATCTCCAAAGGGCTTTGGGAGATCGTTGAGAATGGCTACGAATGGCCAAAAGACGTCAAAAATATGACGGAGAAAGAGAGTGAGACATTCACAAAGTTGAGATGGAAAGATCGTTGTGCACAAGCTGCAATGAGTGAGAACATTGATGAAGAAGCTTTCGACCATATTATTGGAGAAAAATTCGCAAAAGAATCGTGGATTTTATTGAAGGAGATTTATGGTAAGGAAGATGAGAAGAAAAATAGTGAGGAGGAGAGAGATGTTGAAGCTGAAAAATTGGAAGACGAGGCCATAGACATTGGCCTTCCCGATGCAGAGGATGATCTGAAAATTGTCTTGAATGACGATCCAGTTGTTGGAGTAGAAACCCATGAAGTGGGGAATGAAGACAACTTGATGGCCTATGGTAATAACGAGTCTAATCAAGATGGCAGTCAAGTCACCAGTGATGGGGATTTGGAGAGGAATGAAGATAGTTTGGAGAACGCAGTTGAACTGGATGGATCCAAAGCAAATGAAGCAGCGAGGAGTAGCATTGAGAATTTTGGGCAGTAGCAGTCAATGTTTAAGTATGTAAGGTCTGGCACTACTGTAGTCGATGTTCCTGGTCAAATCTATTCCTTGCAAATTGCTTCAAGTCTCTCTAAAGAGAGCTGTGAGCGTCTGCACGCTAGCATTAAAGAGGTTATTGGAAAAGCAATTAAAGCAGAAGAGGATAGTAGTAAGTATCCTAGTAGTTGGATATTTCATTCACGTGATATGAAACTTGGAAAAGCATTTATGGATGGTAAAAAGATAGATTTCATCACTGTGGGTGGTAGAACTTCAGCATATGTTCCAGAACTGCAAGAGCTGACTGGAGGTCACACTGGAAACAAAGCATGCAAAGGTAAGATTAAAGTAGCAAAACTTAAAGTCCCTACTAGTCAAGAAGCAAAAGACGAGTAACGGATGAGAAAGAAAGCTTGGAAATTTTCTATTCTTCTGCCGAAACATGTGAGATATAAATCAATCGAAGCCGAGATATTGTCAGAAGCTTTAAAGTTTGAAGAAAGTTCAAAATTACTGGAGAATTGGGTTTAAGGGGGGATATTGGAAATTAAACCCAATTTATGGTTCTCTCGTTATTTGTTGTGTCTTTTGAGTCAAGAGTTATGTCTCTTGTTTAAGTGTCATGTCACTTCGTTTAGTGTAGTGTCTATTATTGAAACGGTGTCTATTGGTATTTGTAAGGGTGTCTAGTCTACTATATAAGGGTAGCCATATTTTGTTGTAAGAGATGCAAGAAATATTGTAAGAAGTATTGCAGAAAAATTTAGTTATCCTCCTCCTCTTAAATTCCAACAATATTTTGATTGGTTTCTAATAATAGTCTAGTTCATAAGGGTGTCATATTAATTTATCGAGTATGGCCATGGTCTCAATATTGTAACCAAGATCAGAAACTAGAGTGTAGGTACAATGTAATTGTTTTGTTTTTGAGCATTATTAAACGTCTATATAAAACATCTAGGTCCAGAATTACGTCACTCGATTCTACTCTTAATGGATAGAGCCATAGACTCATTTTTATGTATTGATGTTCTGTTTGTATGGCTGTCTCAATTCAGAACAATAGAAAAAAAAATTGAGTTAGGATTTTTCATGGTATAAAGATGTTATCTATTATAAGACTTAAGTTGCTTTACCAAAGGAAATGTATGCACATATACATTTGATTTAGATTTTAATTAATTATTATATTTGTTCATGTTGAAGTAGCTGATATTTTAGTATTTTATCTGAAGTTGCTTATGATGTAGTCCAGTGCTTTTTATAAAAGCTTTCATGCTGTATTGAAGCTATTCGAGTTCATTTTTTAGCCAATTTTCTATTGTTTTGGAAGTTACATGTTTACTATATTTTAATTTAACAGCCATTCAAAAGTTTTTAATTGATTACCATGCTCTAGCGCTGCTTTTCATAAAGATAAGAGTTTTAACCCTTTATTTCTTCCACCTGAGCAAACAAGTGTGAAGCAATTCACATATCATATGTAAGAAGATGCAGTCCATACAGGCCTGCATATTGTAAAAACTTACAATATTGTAAAAACACACAAATTAGTTAGTACGGAGAGGTTTCCGTAGTCTTTATGTAGCATGCTCCCTTCATGGACAACATCGTAAAACCTTACTATGAAACTCGATGGGCTAAAACCCAGATGAAGAAAAAGATGCACGTGTAATGTCCTATTAAGGATGGAATGACTTATTGTTAATCATATTCCGTTCATATGCAAAATGTCACGATCCATTTTCTAGCACGTTGAAGCGGATTGTGCTCGCACTATATAATCACCCAGTATCACAAATGTCAGTTACTAATCATTGGCAATATACAACACTATTGGTGTGGTTGAAATGAGTTTCATTGTGCACATTTTCAGCTTGCTTCATGGAGAGCTATATCAATGCTGTCTTGAAGTTGCAAGAATCTGAAACCAATATCGTGTTTTTTTTTGTATCGGTTTTTACTATATGTGATATTGTCGTAGTCTGTCTGGCTATACATATGACAATTGTTTGCTTCCTCATCTTTCTTCTTTTCTGATGGACGACTATTGAAGCTTTAGGTGGCATGATGTACGACCAGGTAATGCTATTGAGATGTTCAATGGTAGCGTCACTGGTGGGAGTTGACACGGCCATGGATTTGAGGATCCTTTCTGCGCTAGTGAAGCTTGTTTATTGTTCTTTTTCAATGTATATCATTTTGAGCGCTAATGTCATGTTAATGTCCTACTGTCATGAGCTTCAATGGTGATAATGTAAAAGGCCTCTCATATGTCGGTAGAGTAAGGAACATTTATAAAAGTCTCATGCAACATTTGTCTGTGTGAAAGGCGTTAACTGTCAAAATAACTGACATTAGCCCACCTTGGACTCCTCCATTGTCTCAACTAAACCAGCAAATATAATGCTTAAAAGAAATAGCATAGCATAATGAAGCTTAACTGAACTGAAGCATAATCTTAACATGTAAAATTAATTGTATAATGAAATTTGTGCAGAGTAACAAAATTTTCAAATAGTTTACAGATGACTTTTTTACCTCCTTGTTAACATATAAATAAATGTTACTGTTGTAAATTTTTTTTTGGGGGTTATTTTTGCATCTATCTTAAATTACATGGTTTGAAAGTGTTAGAGTATCTATTTTGCCCCATATAATTCTATATTTAAATCAAAGGATTTCGATATGTTTGCAGTGAGATAAATAAAGAAAAAGTGGGTTGAAATATGTAGGTAATATGTTGGTTAAAAAAAGAAGAAGATGATCAATACATTAGATGAAAGAAAGCAAATGGTGAAGAATCCAATTTGTAGATTTGAAATTGTATTTTATCAGTTTGTCATCCATGTATGCCGGCACAACAGGAGAAAGTGTAATTATTTGTATTTTATCAATTTTCAAGCTCACAAGTAGTACATAATAATCTAAAGCATGATCATAATAATACGTTTTAGAGTGAATAATAATCTGGAGAATCATCGTAATTGTACATTTGGTAACCTAAATATGAACGTATTAATGACAACATCATTTGTAAAATCATCGTGTTTCACGCTTATTCTACCACATCTATTTTTTGTTTTTAAAGTTGTGTGCTAAAATACGTCGTCCGAATTGATGTTTTGAATGGTATTGTCAACTTCTATGTTGAAATGCCTCAGATACAGACAGAAGAAAAAGACAACGAATAACAGATCGTAGAATTTATATTGAGTAGCTCGCTTGCTACAAATTTTCAAATATTAATTATCAAACATTTATAATAGTCAATCAAATAAACTGTACACCATAACAAAATTAGTAGTGATACTTCCAGGACATTGAACAAAGTAACGTACCCTTCAACAGTGTGAAGAAAACATAAAAGGATATGGAAGCAAAACAGAAATGTTAACTTTAACATGGAACTTAGCTGAATCCAGGTTTAAGGAAAATACAAAGGCCAACAAACCAGTAACAAACCTTTAATTACAGTGCAAGAACATGAAGATCAGTCGAATATCTTTTTTTCTTCCTAACATAATCCATGTCGATCTTCCCCAAATTAGATCTTAAATGGGAATGATACAACTTTTTCCTGAGTTTTAAATGAAGCTGAGGGAAACTCAAAGAAAAACAACCACAAATTAAAACCAAAATATGTTAATTGTGCAAATATAACAGTTTTTTTTTAATAGAAAAGTAGCCAGATTACAAAATATCAATTTAGGACAACATCCATCATACATGTCAAGTATATAAATTTATTCTCAAATGACCACAATGCTGTGTGCATACCATGAAAATACAAGCAACAGTAAAGTAGGAAATTGTCATAAAAGCAATGAAAAAAAAGGCAATCTTTATAAACCACCGTCATTGGCACGGTTTGGAGAGACTTCTAGAACCATTTATGTTCGATCAGCTGCTTGGAGCTCCAGTTGGATGCAGTGATCGCAAGTGAGCAATCAAAAATGGCATGTCTGCATTCATTCTCCAGCAGAAAGCAGGGAAACCTTCACATGTGACAGCGGATTCGCCAAAGCTTTCGAATAAGAACCTGGTTATGTGTCCCTTGGGATGGAAATCCCATAGCATAGCTGATGTTACATTGGTAACTTTAGGAGAGAAATCCACTATTCCTGTTACATTGGATTTAGGATATCTAGTTGTATCAGAGAACAATCATATTATACAAATAATTATTATATAACATGCGCAAATAGAAGGAAAGTCATCCAATTTTTATTAAAGTGTGTGGACACATTTAGCTTGCGCCATATGACTTTTTTTCATATACATAGCTGCATATTTCTTCATTTGTACAAAATAAAGTGGAAATGTGAAGAACAATAACAAATGTTCAAGAATGGAAGAATAAAGCAAGGTTCGAAAATCTGGTTTCCGGTTCCGTTCCGGTTACGTAGAAATTTCAGAATTCCGATTTCGTTCCGGAAATTCCGGAAATACAGGTTTTGTTCTGGTTTGGCAATTCTATTATCAACCCACCAATACACATTGTTATTTTTCATTACTAATTGTTTTTGGATTCCAACAATGTTGTATATTATATAATAGTTTTCTGTACAATATATCTTCTTCTCTTACATGAATTTTATCAGGATAACTTACCTCTTCCTATACTGAGCCTCACATGACACTGAACACAATTTTTTTGTCATCTTGAGAGCTCCAAGAACCTTACACATGAATTTGAGGGATTCTTCTCATCTACCCTCTAATTCTAACCCTAATCATTCTCTCTCTTCTCTCAATCCTAAAGATAAACAACCTGATGTTGATTCAGAGGGGTTTCAAACCGTCAAATCCAAAATAAGAAACCCCCCCCTTTGCCAAAAGCAATAGGCAAGCCAATGTTTCCAACAATTCTCATGTGAATTCTGGCCAAAATCAAAGAGTTAAGATCCAGAATGGAAAGAATCAAAATTCGCAGAATCAAATTAAAAATCCATTGTGGAACCAATCATTTAATTACGCAGGTCCTACTATTTCTGTTAATCAAAAGGTTAATCGACCATCATCAACTTGGGAAAACAAGGTTAAAAATGGTGGCGTCTCTTCTAATTTTGATCTTGAGTATATTTCTCCAAATTGAGCATTGGAGAAAAGAAGATAGTTGTGGTGAAAGAAGAAGCAAATAACCGAACTATTGAGAAATGGAGTAAATCTATAGTGACAAAAGTGGTGGGACCAAGACCGTATTATCATCACTTCGGAAATTTCGTGGAAAAAACATGATGCCCAATAAGTTATTTTGAAATCTTTACTAGAGTTAATGGGTTTTTATTATCAGATTCACTAGTAATTCTGATTGCGAAAAAGTTGTTGGGGGTAGACCTTTATTGGTGGAAAATTGATTATTTTAAAGAAATGGAATAAGAGAATGATTCTTGATAGGGACGTTATATCCACTATGCAAATCTGGATCTGCTTACCAGAATTGAATCTCCAACTCTGGGATAAAGAAATCTTTAGTGCAATAGCAAGTCTAGTGGGAATTCCATTAAAATTAGATGAACTACTGCTAAAGAGACTAGACTTAGCTATGCGTGTATTTTAGGTTAAATTAAAGCAGATTCAGATCTGCCAAATGAAGCCCACATAACATTACATGATGGGGAATCAATCATCCAGCCTATTACTTAAGAAGGAACACCTCCAAGATGTTCGAAATGTGTTTGTTTTGGGCATATTACTGAAAAACTACAAAACAGGTATGGCAAGAAAAGTTTCCTCAAAAAGAGGATAATACAAATAATAGTGCCGAAAAACAAGTTCCGATAAACCTTGATCCTAAGAATGAAAATACCGTTAATATTCAAGAAGAAACAGTGCAGATAAAGGAATATTTTTTGAAGAAACTCAAGACAAGAATGTTAAAAATAAAAATCCTTCAAATATCAACCAAAACGATCATGGAAAAATTTCTAAGAAAATAGGTTTCTTTGAGAAATTCAAGAATTCTTCAGTTTCTGATAAAGCGGATCTTACTGATAAAGAAAATGCCCGAAATCAGAACAACACCTTCGAAAAAATTGATTTAGCCAAAGACAAAACTCAGCGGAATTCTTTCTCTGCTGACTTTTCTATGTCAGATGGCAATGTCAATACAACACAAACAGATAATCTGAATACTACAAGGATAAAATTCCACAATTCATGAGTCAACCCCCCTGAAAGTCGACACAAGTATTATTACAGACCAAATACAAAAGGAAAAAGAATTAAATCCTAAAGATGCCTGTCTTGAGAACATTGGGTTGAATCAAGTCTCCAATGAGAAGAAGGATAAAATCATTGAAGATGCCGCACGTCTATTTTGCACTTCCTCATCTCCTGCAATCAACAAAAAGAAAAAGAAAACGAAGCAGAAAAGTATGCAAGAAATAGTAGGAAATAACTCAGATAAAACCATTTACAGGAAAAAATTCAAAGAAAAATATATAGTTAAGAATCCAGACTGGGAGGACCATCTGAAAACTAATTCAAAAAAGTGCAAAAGGAAGGGCATAAAAATTTCAGATCATATAGAAGTATATAATGATGATACTGGAGACACAAAATCCATGGAGGAAGATGTTAGTCCTAAAGATTCAGGACAAGAGCAATAAACTTTATTATATCCTTTATATTATATATATATGCTTATATATATATATTTACAATGAATATTATTGTTTGGAATGTTAGGGGTTTTAATTCCCCTGAAAGAAAATTAGATTTTTCTAATCTTATTGCTTATAATAAACCAAGTACAGTTGGTATATTAGAACATAAGATGGGTAATTCTAGTATTAGTGATTTTCACATGAGGTATATGGCTAACTAGGGTATTATTGACAATAAAATAACTGATGACAAAGGTAGGATTATTGTCATTTAGGATAATTCTGTTGGGACTTATCAAAACACTTTATCAATCCCCAATACATTCACTGTATTTTTAATAATAAAGGTGGATTAATTATTAATGTGACTTTTGTATATGCTTACAATACTGAAAAAGATAGATATATTCTCTGGAATCACCTTGAGATGTTAAATAAAACAATCAAATCCCCTTGGATAATTTAGGTGATTTCAATTCTATGGTTAGGGCTCCTGAAAAGGGAGGTGGAAATAATATTCCACTACAAAAACTAGAAAAAATAAATAAATTTTATTTACAAAACTAGTCTAATTGAGCCTGTTCTGAAGGGTAACAAATTTGCATGGAAATCTGGGAAATTTAGAAATATTCATTGTAAACTGGATATAGTGCTTATAAATCACTTTTCACTGATTTTTTTCATGTAAGACACTTCCTCAAGCAACAAGTGATCATACTCCTATTCAAATGTTTTTTTATTCTAAGCTTAGTGTTAAAATCAATTTTCCTTTTAGGTACAAAAATGGTTAGACTCTTGATAATGATGATAAATTTGTTGTTCAAATATGTTTTAACAACAATTCTGTTTATGGCACTGCACAATATAAACTGAAGCAGTTATTAACTAGTGCCAAGAACAACTTAAAAAAGTGGAACAATAGTAAAAATGTTAACTGCATCTCTGCTATTAGATTGGAGTGTGAAAAACTTCAAAATATCATTGATTTTGATAACTCTGATAAAGATATTGTCAATAATTTCTTTCTAATGCAGAAAAATCTTAATGATACTCTTCATATTGAAACAGTTAACCTCAGACAAAAATCTAAGGTTGAATGGCTTTCAAAGGGAGACACATGCAGTAAATTCTTTTATGCTTAAATGTGTAGTAGAAAACATAGGAATGACATTGGTAAAATTATGAATAGTAAAGGTGAAATTGTGAATGATGTAGCTCAGCTAAAAAAGGAAGCCATTGATTACTTTACTGATTTATACAACACTGAGGATAGTCATATTAGTTTTCCTAGAATTTGCTCAAAATTTATCATAAATAATAGATGTTCTGAAATTCTTCTTGCTCCCGTGTTAATGCATGATATTAAATACATTATCTTTAATGCCAATGATGATAAAAGCCATGGGCCTGATGGCTTTGGTGCTAAATTTTTCAAAATGCATTGGGATGATATTAAGAACATGATTTTTGATGTTGTGAATAAATTTTTCTTTCTGGTAAAATTTTGAAAATTTTGAATCATACTTTCATTACTTTAATTCCAAAGATTAAAGTGCCGAATTCTTTGAGTAATTACAGGCCTATTGCTTGCTGTAATTTTACTTATAAAATTATAGCTAATATTTTAAGCAATAGAATAAAAGGTTTTTTTTTCAATATATCATTTCTAAAAATCAGAGTGCATTTATACCTGGGTGGCTTATTAGTAAAAACACTTTACTTGCCCATGAGATGCTTAGAAATTTTAATCATGGGTCTAAAAACAAGATGTGTATTAAAATTGATTTACATAAAGCTTTTGACAAGATAAATAGAAAATTTATCATCCATGTTATGAAACAATTTGGATTTGATATCAAGTTTTGTGCTCTGGTTGAACAATGCATCTCTAATGTTACCTTTTCTATTCTCATTAATGGTTCTCCCGGTGGTTTTATAAAAAGCAATAGAGGCAAAAGGAAAGGGGATCCATTATCCCCTTATTTATTTACTCTTGCTATGGAATATCTTTCTTATCAAATCAGTTTAGAGATTATCTCTAAAAATATAAAGCCTATTAATATAATTATTCCTTATGTTTCTCATCTTCTGTATACTGATGACTTGCTTATTTTTCTAAATGCAGATATGAATAATGCTAATACTATAAAAAATATTTTTAGAAATATGGAGTTATATGCTGGGTTAAAGATCAATGAAAGCAAAAGCAATATATATTTCAATAACTGCTGCAATGATAAGGATAAGATTCTACATTTACTTAATTTTCAATAGGGCAAACTCCCAGTTAAATATTTAGGGCTTCCTCCTAGTGCCAATCAGAGAAAGATAAAGATTGCACAAAGCTACAAGAGATTATTCAAAGCAAGACAGATACATGGTCCAACAAATTTCTGTCTATTGCTGGAAGAATTGAGCTCACTCATACTGTTATTATTGCTATAATTATGTATTCGATGCAGTCTTATAATATTCCTATCAAAACCATAGAAAAAATTGAGTGGATTTGTGCTAACTTTATTTGGAATGGTAAATATCATAAGGTTGTTTGGAATGTCATTACAATACCAAAAGAACATGGAGGTTTAGGCCTTAGGAATTTTAGAGACATTAATGAAGCCTGCAATCTCAAATTGTTCTGGAAATTTATAGAGGGGAAATCCTTTTGGGCTAAATGGATGAAAGCAAAATATGTTAAAAATAAGAATTTTCGGACAATGTCTATTGAGAATCATTATTCCCTTACTTGAAAAAGCATTTTAAAATCTAGGGATATAGGGAAAAATCTAATTACTAGAAAGTTCAAGGATGGAAAGAATACCAGTTTATGGTTTGATCCTTGGATCAATGATAAATTGCTTGTTGATTTAATGGTTTGGAATAATCTCAGTATTTTTGGTGGGGATGATAAAAAGGTTTCTCATATTATTATAGATAATAATGTTTGGAAATCTGAAAATCATCAAGCTACTCATATATACAAGTCTGCCATCAATAAACTTGAAATAGATAATAATATTGAGAGGGGTTTTTGGATTTGGAATCTATTTTCTAAGGAGAAATTCTCATTCAAGAATACTTGGAATTACATCAAAGTTAATGAGAATGAGGTCAATTGGCATCAAATTGTTTGGAATAACTCAAACTGTCCAAAGATGGCTTACTACACTTATTTTGCTATCATGGACAAGTTACCTATAGGGGATAGATGTTCTAAATGGAGAAAAAAGAAGAATTCTAAATGCCTTCTTTACAAAGAAGACATTGAGGATATAAATCATTTATTTTTTAACTGTACATATTCTATGAAAATATGGTTTACTGCAAAGAGAAAGCTCAAGATTGATCCTAAAATCAACATTCAAAATATTAGAGATAGTATTGACTATTTCTTACTGGTATTTAGAGGCAAAAAGGACATCATGAACAAAGCTTGTGTGGTTTTAACTACTGTTATCTATTCATTGTGGAAAGAAAGGAATAACAGACTACACAACAATAAAGAGACTGACTATTTCCAATTATGGAGGAAAATTGAAACTGATTGCAACATTATTCTTCTCAAGGCCATTAAAAATACTAGCAATCAGTGTAAAAATATCATAACTTGTGATTTAAACAACTATGAAAATAGAATTGAAGCATACTTACAAGGGGACAAATATCCTATTGATATTTCAAAGGGAAGAATCATTAACAACAATTCCAGCAACCTTGAAAAGCACTGGATGGTAGATGCAGACAACTTAACATCAGGCTCCTTACTTGGAGACTCAAGTTCTGCCAATCATACTAGAAATATTTCTGTAATAGAGGAGTAAAAAATTTGTTAACAATATTATTAATAATTCTATTGAGAACTTTTTATCTGTTCAAATTGTACCTGATATGTGCAGGCTTGAAAAAGGTGTCCCCAACAGTGTTCCTAATGTCAGACACTCATAAGTTAACTACCTCGCCAATCACAGACACATAGATATGCACTGGATGGTTGCTGAGAACTCCATTTCATCAGACTCCTTACTTGGAGATCCAAAAAACTCATTTCTTTCCAAATCTGTAAAGGGAAGTATGATTAATATTAAAGATAGCGACTTTAAGTATCCAAAGAGCAAAATTGGTAACAAAAAATTACTTGTGCATTACAGTTTGGAAGATTGGACCTCCAACAGTGTTCCTGATGGAAGATCTGTAGAAAAGCATGAAGCTTGGAGTTTTAAAGACATAGATGAGCAAAGAGTTGGGAAAAAAAATACTACGTCAGCATGCTCAACAATAAAAATACCACTTACCTTGCTGGAGCAAGGGAGAATGTAGTACATCTCATAGCAGATATCCAGTAACACCAAGGATCGTAGTCGATCGAAAGCTCTTTGAAGGCAATAATATGGACGAGAAGGACAAGCTAATCAGCTGGAAACCACCATAGGGTTTCTCGCCTTTGAATCTCGTCAATTTGAAGTATTAGTGAGAAGATTCTAGGAGCTTATGGGATGTCGCCGTTGTTTGTCTGAAGAGGAAATAACCTTAGCTTACGATGTCGGCTAGGGTTTGGAGGATGTCTTCTTGTTTTTTCTTTTGAATGTGTGTGTATACCACGTTCTCGTGGGCTCGGGCATTGGGCCATACTATTTTTACTTGTTTCAAAAAAAAAAACTCTATCTGGATCAAGGTTCGAAATTTTGTTTTTCATTTCCGTTTTAGATCGGTAAAACTTTAAATTTAGATTTGATTTCGAAGTTTCAGAAATTCCGCTATCAGTTTATTAATTCTGAGATTATTACTATTATTTTATATTACATTAATAACTAAGTAATCCATAAAAACATAATTTTTAGCTAATGTTTTATATTAGATTGCAATACGTTGCATTCCTTTAGAATCTTTTCTCATGGTTTGCATACCTATTTGTAGGCATGACGCTTAGATTAAAAAGAATAGAAAAACAGCTCAAATTCCACACTTCACAGTGTATTCTCAATAGTGAAACACATGGAATGCGTTGAAAAATCCATACAGTGGCAGGAGAAATAGTTCTTCATTTCCAATATCTTCTCACCATGACTTTATTTTATTATTATAAAAAACAGCTGCTTCTCCTTTGGCCAAAAAATGCTTGTTCATATGTAACTTCTAGTTTTTAAGTGCAAGGAATCTCTATTTCTACTCTCTGTGCAGCTCAACCATCACCTCTTTTGATTTTATGCTACATGAATTTCAAAAATACTAAAAATATAAACCAGATTTGAAGCACAGAAGTGAATCTACAGCTGGGAAGAGAAAAACCCTAACTTACTAATGAAGCTCAAAAGTAAATCTGCTACTACGTTTTAATTTAAGGTTTTTGTGCTGAAAAACCAATATTCTTACTTCAGTTTTTTTTTCAGTCGAACTCTTGCTTCTTAACCTCTCTGACCAGAACGGGTTCTGAAGGGAATTTCGTCCCGGTCAAGGTCGCAACCGGACCGAAATGGCCGGAATTCCGACGTGCCGGACGAAATCTCGAACCTTTGAATAAAGATGTTAAATATTTATAACTTATTTTTGCAATAAAATTGGAACCCTGTTTATGACTCCTCCCTATCTTGCACTTCTTATTTATTGGCTTGCTTCATTAATTTTTAAATTAGGAAATGAGTTGGTTATAAGTATTGTGCCAAAAATTTGTTTGATTGTTTTGTTTGCTGCAAATATACACACATGCAAATGTTTACATAACAAAACCAATCCGAAAGCAGCCGTCAAATTTCTGCTAAAAATTCAATTTGATTAACAATAAAAGTGATGCTACCTCTCATCTCGTTTATCAATCAAAGTCGAAATCAAACATTTATCGAAACAATCATTTGCACCAAAAATATCTCATTATGGAAGCAATTATTTTAGTTTATAAGAAAAACGTGTTTTATTATATAATAAGATAAACCATTTAAGTAGAGTACATGTAGAAATATGACTTTGACTTAATTGTCAATTTTCAGCATCTCTAGATGCTGGTCTTACCCCGGAGAAAAATAAAAAACCATTGAACGACTCAATAGAAATAGAGTTAAAAAAAAGATTATTGCTAAATGCAAATCAAATTACTCAATGCAGTTTATGAAAATTACTGCACAGTCCTTCCTACTTCTATGGATAAAGTCTCCGTATAACCTAGTTTTTTGTGTAAATATTTAATATTTTCACTACATAATCCATGTGTAACCTAGATTTCTGTGTAAATATTTAATATCTATTTTATAACCTAATAAATAAATATTATTAGGGTTTCATAATACACACCGAAGCATTTATTAGGGTTTCTTCCATTTAATAGACACAAAGGATATAATGGTAATATACTAGTGTGCATTGAGTAAACTTGATTTGCATTTAGCAATCATGAAAAATAAGAGAGAGAAACTTAACTAACTGCTCAGTTTTTAACTGAGCAGCAAAATATGGTCAATTTTCAGAAACTGAGCAAACATAAGTTTCTCCGCTTCTTCTTTTAAGAATAACGAGTTTCCTTGTCCGATCTAGTATTTCTCGATGCGTCCTTTTTGTCCTTTGCTTACCTCTTATATCCGAACCAGAATTCCATGTGAGGTGGAACACCTGGAGTTCGGTATGGCAGCTCCAATCATGATGCTTTGCATTTCGTGATTCCAATGTCCACCTTTTTGATGCGACAAAAGTTTCGTGTGTGGTTCGGTTCGGGTTGGGTTTTGAAAGTCGTTTTTGTTGTTTCAGAAAGAATCCCAAGGGAGATCATCTTGGTTTTGGAGATTAGGAATAACTTAAAGGCCATCTTTATTCACTTTTGAATTCAAAAGCCATTTTAAAAAATTCAAAGATTATGGTGCACTGTAATACAATTGCAGTTTCTAAGCTGGAATACATATGAAAAATCTGTTTAAACAAAATGTTCGGAAAAAAATTTGGAAGGATTGGGACAAACAACCATAAGTAAAGAGTGCATAAAATATTTTTATGCTCACAGGTAGATTTGTTTGGATTCAACTCACTAATAAAAGTTGAGTTTCTGTTCACAAATTGAGTTTAAGCAAAGTCACAATTGTTTTGACGTGCATGTCTTATAAATAGTCCACGACATTAATCTAATACAACTGCATGCATGTCAACAAGGTTGATGAAACCTTGTTAAGATTTTAACTGCACCAAGTCGACGTGCAAGGTAGATTGCTTAACTTGTAATGTAAAAACCGAACACAAATGAAAATTTTACATTACTCTAACCATATACAGCAGGAGAGTGTTGGGGTTTTGTGCGCAGCGGAAGTTTGACAAAACACCTAGAAAAATAGGATCTTTTTCACCCAATCACTTGGAGATGTATGTGATTTTAAAATAAACAACAACACAAAAAATATCGGAAATATGAACACAAGATATTCCACCTAAGCACCCTCTTTATTGATTCACCAATAAAAGGTTGTTTACAATCGATCTCAACTATCGTTACAAACAATTACAACTTGAACCAATAACCTTATTGAGAAATAGGTAGGGGATATCTAATGGTTAAAAATTTGAGGAGAAAGACAATGACGAATAATGACAAGTTTTCCACACCTAATGAAGATGTTACCTAGGCCTTTAATAGAGTGAATTGCTTCATACCCAAGTTTTATTGACCTCCAAGTAAACTTGGCGTCCAAATTATCTTCATATATTTCATAAATTTATTTGGATAAGCACTAAATAATCCTTTCCTTAAATATCCCACAAAAATAGCAACAAATCTCTCCATAAAATCTACATAGATAATTTGTTGTCCATAATTGTGATTTGCATATCACAAATTTCAACACTCTACCTTGATATCAAATCATAACATCTCCTCCAGTCAACATCAGCTAACTTAGCTCTCAGTTTCAACCTTCTTTTCTCAATTAACATCATTACAAACCTCTAACATCGCCCACTAATGGTGCACCTCACTCAGCCATGCACTACGCCAATAGCGATCTTCAAAAGCATTTGTAATACCATAAAAACCTTCATCTCATTTTTGTGGATTTCACTTCCGCTTGACTTGATCTCTTTATCTTCGGGATTCCTTGAGCATCATCAACATATAGACCCTTGTCCTAACCATGATCCTCCACCTTAGGATCATCAGCAGTGACCATATTAACTTCTCCACCTTGCTGTGGACTAGGTTCTTCAACCGTCACCCGCATTCAATTGTTAACAACATAACCGACCAAACTATATAGGTTTCCTTCCTCCAAAACTCCTCGCATCATCACACGACCACCCTTCTTCACTCTCAAAACTCCTCCTCGAGTCTCATAAGTGCAACCGCAACGATCTAACTGACCGAGAGATACGAGGTTATGCGAACAAGTGGGTATGTGCCTCACACCGGCCACTTCTCCCACCACTCTATCATGCATCTAAAACCTAATAGCTCTAATTCCACAAATTGGTAGCTCTACTCTATTGGTTGTCTTTACCATGCCAACACTCTTCTCATATGAAGAAAAGCTTTTTACATCTCGACATATGTGAAAATTGGCTCCTGAATCGGCTCCACAACACTAAATAGGACATCACATGAAGAATCGCTTTCGGTACCTTCAATTAAGTCTGCATGTGCTTCATCACTATTATTATCACCTTGCGCCTTCTTCTTCTTCTTCTTCTTCATATCTTGTATATATGAATAACAATCACGCTTGTGACCTCCCTTCTTGCAATGGAAACAAGTGATTGCACCTTTACCATTGGCTTCCTTTTTCATCCAAACCATATCACTTCAAACCCCTTGCTACCATCGCCTCACTTTGAACCAATTTCAACTTCGACCCTTTTCTTCTTAGCTCCTCATTCAAAAGACTGCTTCAAACCGTTTCCAAAGAGATAGTTCCATTAGCATTGGAATTACTCAATGAAACAATTAAAGTCTCCCATCTTTCCAAAAGAGAACTCATCAACAAAAGAGCCTACGACTCATCATCAAAATTGACCTTCAAATTTGTCAATTGATTAATCACATTTTGAAATTCGTTCAAATGCTCTACAATAGATTTCTCCTCATCCAACCGAAGTGGTACCAACTTTCAAACCAAAAAATCCTTATGTGTAGCACTCCTCGACTCATATAGCGATACTAATTTGTCCCATAACACATTTGCGGATTCACAACTAGCCACATGGTGGAATACCGAATCATCCAAATATTGACGAGTCAACGCAATCGCTTTTTTGTCCATTTTCTTCCACTATCCCTCATCCATATCCGAGGGCTTCTCCCCATCTCCATCAATGGGATCATGCAATTCATTGAGATATAGAATATCTTCCATCTTCGGCTTCCATGTACCCCAGTTCTTCCCATTCAAAATAGTCATCTTCGAAAACGTCATCATCTCTGACATCTACAATATTCAGTCCAACAAACACTCCAAGCTATGCGATGATCTGAGCTCTGATACCAATTGTTGGGGTTTTGTGCGTAGCGGAAGTTTGACAAAACGCCTAGAAAAATAGGATCTTTTTCCACCCAATCACTTGGAGATGGATGTGATTGTAAAATAAACAACAACACAAAAATATCGGAAATATTAACACAAGATATTCAACCCAAGAATCCACTTTATTAATTCACCGATAAAAATTGTTTACAATCGAACTTAACTATCATTACAAACAATTACAACTTGAAACAATAACCTTATTGCGAAATACGTAGAGAATATCTAATGGCTAAAAATTTAAGGAGAAAGACAATGAAGAATAAGGGCAAATTTTCCACACCTAATGAAGATGTTACTTAGGCCTTTTATAGAGTGAATTGCTTCATACCTAAGTTTTCTTGACCTCTAAGTAAACTTGGCACCTAAATTATCTTCATATATATCATAAATTTATTTGGATAATGTTAGACCCAAATGTGGTTCTAACACCCAAATTGATTAGAAACAAGATAAAGTAAAGCAGAAATAAAAAAGAACACACAAGGTTTATAGTGGTTCGGCGAAGAAATGCCTACATCCACTTAGTTTTCACTATATTCAGTAATTCAATTACAAATACAATGTAAGATTCGCTCACAACTCACTTTTGTTCACTCAGAAAGATAAAAACAAGAAATGAAAGATGGTTTGGATTTTCCGGGAGTGAAGGAATTCGAATGATGGAAGTACTTGGATTCTCAAAAGTGCTGAAAAAAGATCCTTCTCTTTGTCTCTAGTTGGGGTATTTATAGGTGTGAATTTGCCTGAGATGCAATTCGGTTCGGAACACGTGTCATCCATCGCCCTCTCTTCGGGTTCGGATGGGCCATCAAGCAGACAACGCATCAATGAGATGGACGTTAGGGGTAGGAATTGGTCACATCCGGTCCGGTTCTCCAGGCGACTTTATAGGAGATTTTCCTGGATCATGGGTGCAGGTCGGAGACATGCAGGTTGGGGGTTCGGATCGGAATACCCGACCCGAACCGGAGTAGCTTGAACATCTCTTCTTCTTTAATCATACTCCGCTCCGCTCCGAAGTCGTGGCAAGCAGACAGCTTTCCGATCCACCCGAGATTCATTGGCCTTCCGATCCGATCAGGTATGCTTTGCCAATTTATCCAGTAAGAGATATCTGATCCGAACAGAGAATTTTACCCGATCCGAACCGATACGCTGCTATCAATCTGAATTGTGGAGCTTCCTTCCGATCCGAACCGGAGTCGCATAACTTGAAATACTCTTCAACGGTTGGTTTCTTGACTTTGTGTTGCCTAGTTCACAAAGTAGGCTAACATTTTGCCCCCTCAAAGGATGCTTTCGTTGTACAAAGCGTCCTTTGATGTCGTTCAACCAGAATTGTCAGGAGTAATGCATTGATTTCTATTCGGTTCGGCGTCCGATCCGAGTGGCTCTTCTTCATTTCTGAGCAAATTTGGGAACTCTACTAGCCGTGTGATGCTTCTTGTAGGTATGCTCCTTCTTTACTTCCCTTCTCTTCAATTCGAGTCGGACGCTAAGTCAATCGCGTGAGATTTCCGCTCGGTTCGGATTCCGATCCGAAGCGTTTTCGTGAGTTAGGTTCTTGGACGTTGGGCCTTCGGAGAGAGTCGTGCTACTGGGCTTCCACTCCGGTCCGAGCGGGTGAGATAAAACAGGGAGACGAGGAGTCAACACTATTCTCTATATAAACCCATCGCCGCCTTCATTCCTTCCTTCTTCGTTTCTATCGCCGCTCCCAACCTTAACATTGAAAACGTCAGAAACTCAAAAACTCTCAAACTATTTCCTGTAGATTTCCCGAATCAAACATATAGGTAGCTTTTCTAATCTCAAATAATCTTGTTGTAACCGTTCTCGATTTCGATTAGCGTTGGGTTAGGATGGTTTGGCCATAAGTATCACTCGAACCCTTCGCCGCTGCCGGTGGATGCGCCATTGCTTCGAGGCGTTGCGAAGTTGAAGAGGGCGAATATTTGTTCTTAACGATGGCTTTGGTGATAAAGTGGACTTGTCTGTGAATAAATGGGAAAAGAGGAAAGAGATGAAGAGTGGGATGACAAGCTGGAGTCGGTTCGGGTGGAAGACGAAGGAGCAGAAAGGAAAAGGAGGGAAAGGGGATCGGCTCGGGTTTCGTTCTTTGGAAAGATGGAAAGGAAAGAAAAAGTCGGTTCGGGTCGGAAAAGTGAATGGGATAAGAGGCTGAAGTAAACGGATCGGTTAGGTGGTGCTGGTTCGGTTCGGATCGGGCTATCCGATCCGAACAGATCAGTCCTGCTTCCGAACTCATTGCTTTCCTTGTCTTGAACTGACCATGCTTTAGTGAGGCACCCGAACCGACTGTTATCTGTACCTGCGTCGAGCTAATCATCATACGCATATCCGAACCGATCCGAACATATTGAACTTGACACATAAAGACCATCCAACTAATTCAACTAACACTTATTCTAGACGAATATGCCTCGCGGACAGTTAGGATAGTGCCTTGTGAACATAAACGAGAATTAAGAACAATTCCGACTATCACCTTCCCTTTAAAGCTTCGTCTTACATTGCTGTACTCTTATTTTGCACTTCCCGCATTTGTTGCACACACTTTAGTTCACACACACACACAAAAAGGGGACACGGGATAATTCACTCTAATTCGTGCTATTGCTTCTTCAATAGTTCCATGACAATGAGACCCAGACGCTCTTCTCGTCTAGCTGAGAGGAAAGAAGCTCCAGAAACTTCCAACAAAACCACTCTCGAGGATATATCTTCTTCATCTGACCCAGAATGGGATAGCGAGGGTCCGGATTACGAAGTTGGTCATCGGGAAAACGATGAAATGTCTTCAGAAAATGAAGTTTCCCTAGGCTTTGAGGAGGAAGGAGGGATTGGTGACAACCGAGCACCCGATGAATTTGACTCAGCCATTATATTGGAATCACCTCCAGATTCCGTAGAATCAACAATTGACAATGACCGACTCGTGAGAATCTGCTTGAAGTATGGAATAATGAAGAGAGACACTCTAGTGCCCTCACGTTCTGATCGTCCACATAACCCTCCAGAAGGATATATGACGGTCACTCGTCTGATGTGCATGGTTGGCGCTATTCCTCCTTTCTCGCCTTTCATTGTCGACTTCTTAAGACAAATGCGGATTGCCCCCATGCAGCTACATCCCAATTCATACGCCTATCTGCATACCTTATTCATAGCATATCGTGAAATTCTAGGCGTGGAGCTTACGTTTGACGATGTTCATTTCTTCTATAATTTCAAACATCGGACTAGGGAAACCCCTTCTTTCTGTTACTTTGAGTCGGTCCCAAAGAGGAAGATAATCTCTACGCCGTTTAGCAGCAAGGCTGGAGATTCCAGACTGGAGTGGTTCTATATAAAGCAACAGTCTGGATGCGCCAGAAGATGGACAAAATCAAGTAAAGCACTGATTTCCTGACCCTGGACTCTATACACTTGAATCATCACCCTGACCTGTTTTTCCTTTTTATTTGCAGTCGATAATCCCAAACAGGTATCAGACCAAGTGTTCTTTGATCGAATGCACCGTCTCCTCAATGGCGACCAAAAATTCCTTACTATTGACGAGGTTCTTAAAGATGAGTACCTTCATTTTCACGGGCTGCTATCCGTCTACCGTAGCATCGGTCATGGGACAGTTCCTTATGCATATATTCCTCCAGTGGAAACAGTTCCAGAACTAGGAGAAGGCTCGGGAATTCCTGCAGCTTCTCTTCAAACTTCACCCTCTCCCTCTTCCACTCAAGACGATGAGCTGGCTAATCTGGCCAAAAAACATCGTGAAGGGTATGTTGCCCCCGAGGAAACTACCTCGGTAGACAAATCAAAATCTCCCCAAGGGTCGCCACTTCACGCTTCCGAAGGGGATGTTCCTAGCGCCGACGAGCACATATTTCAGGGTTTGGGGGATCTCCCTTTACCCGAGACTATATACACTTCGGAAGACTTCAGAAAGGACCCTCTAGTCTTCACTTCTTCTGAGGAGACTACTCCTGCTAAGGCCAAAGAGCCTGCCCGCACCACTTTAGCTTCAGACTCGGGTTGGTTGGGGGGACACGTACACCACATAGGATGCACTTTGCACCGTAGCACTAGCATTCATTGCACTTCTTTTTCCATGGATCCGCTGATTCTAAACTTCGTTTAACTTATCGTGCAGGTACAATGTCTCGATCCTCTTATGACATAAGAAAGCTTCGCCGCAGCATGTCTAATCCTCCCCAGGATGCCGAATATAACCGCCGGGATGACCGCGGCAGGGAGGAAAGGAGACCCTATGATCCTTATCGATCTCGATCCTCACGCTCCCGCTCACCAGTTCGACCGGAACAGGAAAAATACAAAAGCTATCAAGGTCGTAGGGAGGAGGATAGACCACAATCTAGGGATTCCACTTCCTCCCATGAAAAGCGAAGCAGAGAGAAAACACCTCCAAAGGAAACTGGGTCTAGAAGTAAGCAAAAAGTCCCTGCTACTAAGCGACCTCGGACAGACAAGGGTTCTACAGAATCTTCTTCGGGAAGGGACGCTGAACTAACAATCCTAGCCCCTCCTCCACCAGATGCGGGAACCGCCGTAAGGCTGGCATACTTAAAGGAGCAATTTCCCGAGCACTACTTCGAGACTCTGACCTTTCTACCTTCCCTTGAACCTATTTCTTCTAATTGGGCAGAGGAGGCCAGAGCAAAGATTGATTTGGTGGAAAAACAATATACCGAAATGTTCAAGTATTCCCGCACTCTTTCTAGAATCATTCGCACGCTACTGACGAATGCTGACTCAATGCACAAAACTGCAGAGGAAGATGCTAAAGCCCTAAAAACCTTAGGAAAAAATTTAGAAGATACTCAAGCTCAACTAGCTATCGCCCAGAAGAACGCTTCTAACTTCAAACAACAGTTTGAGGACATGCAAAAGCGCTATCATGATTTACTAGAATCCCATACTCAGGAACGTTCCGAGTTAAAGAAGCAAGCTGACGAAGCCAAATCAGAGGCTACGAAGACACGTCTTGCTTATGTTGAGCTTGAGCAGAAAAACGCTGAGTTAGCGAAAAGGAGCGCTGAGTTAGAAAAGAAAAACGCTGATTTGGCTTCAAAATTGTTAGAGGCGGAAAATAGGGCTGCTCTGGCTGAGGGCAACGTTGAATGCGCTATTAAATCTGCGGAGGAAACCCGCAAACAGCTATCAGAGGCGGAGGCCGATATTCAGGGCTTCGGGGAGCTAATGATCGAATTCTTCGCGCACATTATTCGTCGTCGAAACATTTCCTGGATCGAGGACTATCCATCCACTTTGGTTCATGTGTGGAATCAAATCGTCGAGTGGGAAAAAGAAGAGCTTAAGGTCGATTCCCTCGATGAAGATAAGTTGATGGAGAAGTACTTGAGGGACGACGAACCGGAGCGCCTAGCTGAAGGTCGCCGTCTAATTGCTGAGGCCATGGAAGAAGAGAGGCAGAAGTCTAAACAGAAAACCATTCCTGAAGCTGGCTCCTCTTCTTCTGCTCCTGTAACTCCTGAAGTGGAAGGGTATGATCCCGAAAACCCGGGAATTTCCTGAACAACTTTGCTATCTCCCATTCCTGAAATAACTCCAGAGGTAGTAGTCACCCCCGCTGAAAAGTCTTCAGAAGGTATTCCTATTTTTTCTCCTCAATTTGTCAAGGCTACTACTACCTTTGGCTACATGACTGAATGTTCGATGAGAAATCCTCTGCTCTCGCCTGAGTTGATAACCGATGTTTCTCATTTTGTAGGCGTTGAATCCTCCGCGAAGACAGATGTAGTTCAAGAAGCTACCACCGGGACAAAACCCGCTGATAGGGTCAAAGAAGGGGAAGACAAGGCTGCGTCCACAGACCTGGGGGAAAGAAGTGAACCAACTAAGGTCACTACTCCCCATGATGAAGAAATGATTGCAGCTTTAAAAGACGACGGAGGAGCCGAGGGGCATGATGAGGAACCAGAAGTTACAATAACCGGGGAGTCGAAAAGCGCTGAGGACATTACCCTGGCTGCCATGAAGGCTGATCAAGACAAGCGCTTACAATTAAAGGCTGAAGAATTAGACCCTGAGGTCCTCAAGCCCCTTGCAGTTGTGGATGCAGGTTCAAGGTTAGTTGTTAAGCTTTCCACTAGATCTATTACCGAAGAACTTGCTAAAAAATCTTCTCTCGATTCCAGTGCCCCGCCCCCCGGGAAAAAGTCTGCTGGCCCCAGCACTACATCTTCAGGGAAAAAGAGACCAAAGCGGATCTTGACTGAAGCCGAGAAGGAAGCAAAAGATGCAGAAAAAGCTGTCAAGAAATCAAAGGCTCATTCCAAGCCCAAATAGTGGGTTCTTCTGTGTCCTTTTAGCATCTTTGTAAATCAATAAGTGCTGCTACACCAGCGGCTTTCACACTTTCTTTTTCAGTTATTTCCCTGTACAAATTCATTCATTCGTAAATAAAAATAATTCACTTTCTGCAATGTTTATTTGTTAGCAGTTCTGCACTTATGTAAAAATGCATATCTATAGTTATGAAACAAAGTTGTGGAGAGGGGAGATATGTGTATATATATGTGTCCCCAGTCAATCTCCATAAGTTATTCAGTGCTTAACCATGCAATCTGAATATTCCCGATTCTCTAACGGGATAGCATTTCCTGTATCACCAACTCCTGTTGTCTTTCCTGGCATTCCTTTTATACTCTCTCTCATTCTCTCGAGAGTTAGAGTTCGAGTTCAGCTATTTGTTTATTCCCCGGTCGTTCAACGGGAAAAGATTTCTTTCTCGGCGCTCGGTCAGGGACGCCTTTATACTCTCTTTCTCTCTGGAAAGTTAGAGTTCGGAGTTGAACCTCTTTCTCAGCGCTCAGTCGGAGACGCTTTTATACTCTCTCTCTTTCTCTGGAGAGTTAGAGTTCGAAATAGAATTTCTTTTTCAGCGCTCAGTCGGAGACGCTTTTATACTCTCTCTCTTTCTCTGGAGAGTTAGAGTTAGAAATAGAATTTCTTTTTCAGCGCTCAGTCGGAGACGCTTTTATACTCTCTCTCTTTCTCTGGAGAGTTAGAGTTAGAATGTCGTTTTCTCATTCTTTCACGTCTTATCGCACAAATAATCATTGTGCTTCTTTTTATGTCCAGACTGTTTTCAACCTTCTTTAGGCTCTCAGTTGTCCTGTATTTTATAATCACAACAGAACTACTAACGAATGTAAATGCATAAGAGTAAATAACACACAATATTTTATAGTGGTTCGGCTAAGTCATAGCCTACATCCACTTTATAGTTCTTTATTCATATCACCGGATTTTCCCAAGGCAAGTCGTGCCTTATTACAGAGTTTACAGGAAGAACAGCAAAAAGTATAGCATTTCTAATCCAAATATCGCATTAAGTGTTGGGCATTCCATGCTCGAGGGACTTCTTCGCCATCTACGGTCGTTAACTTGAATGTTCCCTTATCAAGTTTCCGTTGGATGACAAAGGGTCCTTCCCATTTTGGGCCGAGGTGAGGAAGAGATGGAAAAACTCTCTTTAGCACCAAATCTCCTGGTTCAAAAGTTCTGAGGCGAACTTTTTTGTCATAATAGTGTGCCATCTGATGCCGATGTCTTGCTGCACGCAAGTCTGCTTCGTCTCTTTTCTCTTCGACTTCATCAAGAGACTCAAGTAAAAGTGCCCGATTCGTCATCGGGTCATAATATGTCACCCTGTGGGAAGGAACTTCCAGCTCAACTGGAATTACTGCTTCTGAACCAAAGGAGAGGGAGAAAGGGGTGTGACCAGTAGCCGTTTTAAACGTTGTTCGATATGCCCACAAAGCTAGGGGCAATTCATCAACCCATTTTGCCTTTGCACGCTCTAATCGCTTTTTGAGGATGGATTTTATTACCTTGTTTATTGCCTCTACTTGCCCATTAGATTGTGGATAGGCAACTGCAGTATATCGTTTATCTATCTTATATTTCTGGCAAAAGTTTCTGAATTCAGTGCTATCAAATTGGGTCCCGTTGTCGGTAATAATTGTCCTTGGGATTCCGAATCGGCATATAATATTTCGGACCACAAAACTTATCACCTTTCTTGTGGTGATCTTAGTCAAGGGTTCAGCTTCCACCCACTTCGTGAAATAATCCACGGCTACTATGGCATACTTAGCTCCCCCTTTAGCAATTGGTAAAACTCCAATGATATCGATTCCCCATGTGGCAAATGGCCAAGGACTCACCATCGATTTAAGCTGGGTTGATGGTGCCCTGGGGATTTTGGCGAATCTCTGGCACTTATCGCAGCGTCGTGAATAATCAGCTGCATCCTTGTTGATCGTAGGCCAGAAGTATCCGTACCGCAATATTTTCTTTGCTAAAGTTTGACCTCCTGTATGATCTCCACACTCACCTTCGTGTACTTCTCTCAGTACACGCTTGATGTCGTCGTGTGCGATACATCGTAACAGGGGCATAGAAAATCCTTGTCTATAGAGGGTATCGTCTTGCATAACATATCTGGCAGCTTTGCGAACTACAGCTCTCTTCTCACTCTTCTTCGATGGGAGAGTCCCATTCTTAAGAAAACTCTTGATTGGAGTCATCCATGACTCCTTCTCTGGTTCCGCTTCAAGAACGAATTCAACTTCCATTGACTCAAAGCTTGGCGATTCCAATGTTTCAATTGGAATTATCTCAGTCCCTTCTGGACTGTCGGAACTAGCCAACTTTGCTAGTCTATCCGCTTTCTGGTTTTCTACTCTGGGAATATGTGTTATGTTGTACCGCTCTAAACTATTTAATAGCTCTTTCACTTTCTTGAGGTAAGCGACAAGTCGAGGTCCTCGAGCCGCGAATTCCTCTCGCACTTGACAAACAACAATCTTAGAGTCACAAAATATGTCCATCATTTTTACTCCGAGGTCTTTAGCGAGTTTCAGCCCGGCAATCAGGGCTTCATACTCAGAGTCATTGTTTGTTGCCGAAAAATCTAATCGCAGGGCGTAATATAACGACCGTCCCTCCGGAGTGACTAAGACAATTCCAGCTCCGGATCTTCGGTCATTTTTAGCTCCATCTGTATATAGTCTCCACGGATTCATCTCTAGCTTATCCTCAGATTTGACCACTTGGTCATTGATTATTTCTTCTTCTGGAATGGTGAACTCCGCAATAAAGTCTGCTAGAGCTTGCCCCCTGATTGACTTTCGTGGTTGAAAATTCAAATCAAACTGGCTTAGTTCTATGTTCCATTTAATCAACCTTCCCGACGCTTCGGTTCTCTGCAGCACTTGTCTTAACGGCTGATCGGTGTATATGGTTATTGGATGGGCTTGGAAGTAGTGACGAAGCTTTCGGGATGCAATCAGGAGGCTATAAGCAAGCTTCTCGATCTTTGGGTAGTTGCGCTCTGCCGCTGCTAATTTCTTACTCACATAGTATACTGGCCTTTGTACTTTATCTTCCTCTCGAACCAGAACTGTGCTGACAGCGTGAGCCGAGACTGCTAGATAAACAAATAGTTCTTCATGGTCTACGGGCTTTGATAAGATTGGCGGTTTTTCTAACAGTTCTAACAGATTTTGAAAAGCCTCGACACAATCGGGAGTCCACTGGAAGTTCTTCTTTCCCCTTTTTATCAAATCAAAAAATGGAACACATTTATCGGTGGCTTTGGAGATGAATCTACTTAGCGCCGCTACCTTCCCTGCCAGACTTTGGACGTCTTTAATTTTCCTTGGTTCTTTGATATTTCTAATCGCCTCTATCTGGCTAGGGTTGATCTCAATTCCTCGGGAACTCACAATGAAGCCAAGGAACTTTCCCGACGCCACTCCAAATGAACATTTTAAAGGATTCAATTTCATATGGTATTTTCGCAAGATACCAAACATTTCTGCTAAGTCTTGCGTATGACTGGAGGACTGCTTTGATTTAACCAGCATATCATCCACATAAACTTCCATAGTTTTTCCTATCTGATCGTAAAACATTCTATTTACCAATCGCTGATAAGTAGCTCCAGCGTTTTTTAATCCGAACGGCATTACAACATAACAATATAATCCCAAATTCGTAATGAAACTCGTATGCTCTTGGTCTGGCACATGCATAGGAATTTGATTGTATCCAGAATACGCATCCATGAAAGAGAGAAGTTCATGACCTGCTGTCGAGTCTACAAGCTGGTCAATTCTGGGAAGTGGGAAACTATCCTTTGGGCAAGCCTTGTTTAAATCTGAAAAGTCAATACAAGTTCGCCACTTTCCGTTTGGCTTCTTTACCAAGACAGGATTCGATATCCAGTCGGGATAAGTCGAATCTCGAACAAATCCATTTTGCTTCAATTTCTCTACTTCTTCTTTGAGAGCAACCGACCTCTCTGGGCCCAGCATGCGTCTCTTTTGCTTCACAGGCAGATGCTTCGGATTTACATTCAATTTGTGACTGATAACGGAAGGCGATATCCCACACATGTCAGCATGGGTCCAGGCGAACACATCTAAGTTCGCCTTCAAGAAGTTTGTCAGCTCTTCAGCACGACGCGAATCCAATTGGGAACCAATCTTCAAAACATTCGTCGGATCAGCTTTGTCAACAGGAATTTCCACTGTTGCTTCATTAGGAGTTGCATTCCTAGCCTCTGGTTCCTCGTCTTTTCTAGGATCCAGGTCTTCAGGCGTTCCTTTTCGCAACTCCCTTGGGTTCAACCTCTCTAATTGCTATGCCAAGTCCCCCTTTGAGGGAGATGAGGCATCCTTATTCTCAGCATTAACTCCTTTCATCAACATCTTCAGTTCGGCCACATAGCAGGCCCGTCCAGAAACCTGATCCCCTCTTATTACTCCAGTCCCGGCTTCGGTTGGGAACTTTAGTAACAAGCACCAAGGGGCGATACAAATTCTAAACTCAGCGAGGGCAGGCCTCCCTAAAAATGCGTTATATGGCGAATCTACGTCCAGTACTACAAACTGAAGCATTCGCACTCTTCTACGTTCTCCTTGCCCTAGGGTCACAGGCAACTCTATGTATCCCATAGGAGCTGTCGTCGCTCCGTTGAAACCTCTAATCCATCCTTCACAAGGTTTCAGATCTTCAGGCTCAAGCTTCATCTGATCAAATGACTTCTTGAACAAAATATTAACGGAACTTCCGTTGTCTACTAATACCTTATGGACCAAAGCCGGCCCAATAGTGGTAGTAATAACCAACGGATCATTGGTGGGAGATTGTATTCCCGTGTTGTCTCGGCTGCGAAACACCACGTCATCGAACATGGTTTTTTGTTGTTTGATGGGGGTGACATCTTCCAACTCGTCACCTTCATTCACATCTAGATGTTTGGCAGCATTCACATATTGGTCCATTGACCTAAAGCTTCGGATTGCCGGGTGAGGTCCGCCTACTATGGAGTTGATGACGATCCCTTTACCTTTCTGCTGCGCGGTAGGCTTAGGAGCAGGTAGGATTTGCTTTGGAGCCTGCTCTCCTTGCCCCCTATCCCTCGGGGCAACCTTGTACTCATCCAACTTTCCCTCACGCAGCAGCTTTTCAATTACATCCCTCAAATGTCGACACTCATTGGTCGAATGTCCATGCGTTCCGTGAAACAAGCAAAATTTCCCTGTCGCCATTTCTTTTTCGGTCGAATCACGAGGTGGCGGTCTTTTGTATTGCAACACATTATACGTGTCCAGGTAAATATTTTCCAACGTGTCATTCAATGGTGTGTAGTTCTCGTAGTTCTGGAATCGGGGCCTTTTGTTTGGGTCGCTTCCCCTATTTCTGTTTCTCCTGTTACCGTTCGAATTACGGTTGTTGTTGTTTCCCCCGCTTCCAGTATTGCTGTTTCCACCCTTGTTTCCTACATTTACTTCAACCTTGCCAGAACTTTCCCCAGACTGCTTCACTGCAATATTACTCTGCACATTCTCCGTTGAAGCTGTCTCAGACTTTCTCTTCCGGTTTGCCCGGGCCTCCTCTCGTCTTAGATAAATATCGGCTTTTTCGTAGAATATCGCCCTTGTGGGGGGTGTCTTCCCAGAAAGGTAGTCTCCAAACTCAGATTCGGGATCGACTCCTTCCTTCAATGCCATCAGAATAGTGGGCTCATGCGGGTCACTGACCTCAGTTACAGCTTGGTTAAAACGATCTAAATATGCCCTTAAAGATTCTCCTGGTGCCTGTTTGATCCTCGACAATTCAATAACGCTCTTGGACTTTCGAGCATGTAGTCGGAACTGGTTCATGAAACGCTCGCTTAGTTCTTTGTAATTAGAAATTGAACGAGGAGGAAGTCGGGTAAACCAAAATAAAGCCACATCTTCTAGGTAGATTGGGAACGCTTTGCATTTTACTTCATCGGGGGCAGCAGCTGCATTCATAAGCCACGAATACCGCATCAAGTGCTGTCCTGGATCAGTCCTTCCGTTATATTTATCCATCTGTGGCAAATTAAAGCGTCGGGGGAACTGGAAGTCTAGGATGTCGTCAGTGAACGGAGTATGGCTTCGCTCTATACCATAGTCTTCATTTGTATAATTCCGGCTTTCGGACATAATTCGACGAACCATCGCCTGCACATCGGCACTAGTTAGGGGCTGCTCAGGTTCCCTGGCCCTAGTGTCCGAGTTCCTCCGGGGCTCTTGCTCAGGAGACGCCCTTCTTCTTCGAGCTGCCTCTGCTCGATTCCTTTCCCTGCGTTCCCGGTCGATCTCGGGAAGAGGGGACTGGAGTCTTTGCCCCCGAGATGGGCTATCGTTTCCTAATGCTCGTGCGATATCCTCGCGAGATCCCAAAGATCCAAACGTTAGCTGCTCCACGTTCTGAGGTCGTTCGAGTGGCCTTCGCTCACGGGGCCTCTCCTCCTCAGAAGATGAAGATTGATCTACTGGTGTATGACGAACTGGCGACGGAGTTCTTTGCCGGCGGAGCTCACTGATTTCCCGACTCATGAGCCTCATATTTTCCTGCATCATGAGGTTGGTGCGCTCATGAACTCTCATAGCTTCCCTCGTGCTCTCAAGCATATCAAGCAAGCGCGAGAAATCTCCTTGAGTGATGGGAGCAGATGGATTGGCCTGGTCTCCAACCCTGGCAGCTGGAATTGGAGCATTCGCGGGGACTCGAGTAGATGTTCCAGCTTCACCAAGCATCGGGTCGGATCGGAGGTAGGAAGTCGGTTCGGATCGGAGCTGGGGTCCCTGGTCGGATCGGTGTGCAGCGAGCAAGTCGGGTCGGTTCAGACTGGGGGAGTGCACTGCTTCAGAGTCTCCAACCCGGATCGGATCGGAACTTTCCCCTTGCTGTCGGTTCGGATTTCCTGCATTGATTCTCCCTGCTGCTGAACTCTGCCCCCTAGACCTTGTTACAACAGCATGTTGCTGATCTTCACCAGCTCCATTTCCTTGAACAGACTGGACTTCCTTGCCTTTTCCTCTGGCCATGAGTCTTTGACAATTACTTCAACGAATGTAAGAAAGTGGAGAAACTTAAGGATTCACTTTTTTGAACTCAACGGTCCAAAAAGTAGAAAGAGATCCCGGAAAATAAGGAATTTAGCTGAGGTTTCTCAGTGAAAGCACCAAAATGTTAGACCCAAATGTGGTTCTAACACCCAAATTGATTAGAAACAAGATAAAGTAAAGCAGAAATAAAAAAGAACACACAAGGTTTATAGTGGTTCGGCGAAGAAATGCCTACATCCACTTAGTTTTCACTATATTCAGTAATTCAATTACAAATACAATGTAAGATTCGCTCACAACTCACTTTTGTTCACTCAGAAAGATAAAAACAAGAAATGAAAGATGGTTTGGATTTTCCGGGAGTGAAGGAATTCGAATGATGGAAGTACTTGGATTCTCAAAAGTGCTGAAAAAAGATCCTTCTCTTTGTCTCTAGTTGGGGTATTTATAGGTGTGAATTTGCCTGAGATGCAATTCGGTTCGGAACACGTGTCATCCATCGCCCTCTCTTCGGGTTCGGATGGGCCATCAAGCAGACAACGCATCAATGAGATGGACGTTAGGGGTAGGAATTGGTCACATCCGGTCCGGTTCTCCAGGCGACTTTATAGGAGATTTTCCTGGATCATGGGTGCAGGTCGGAGACATGCAGGTTGGGGGTTCGGATCGGAATACCCGACCCGAACCGGAGTAGCTTGAACATCTCTTCTTCTTTAATCATACTCCGCTCCGCTCCGAAGTCGTGGCAAGCAGACAGCTTTCCGATCCACCCGAGATTCATTGGCCTTCCGATCCGATCAGGTATGCTTTGCCAATTTATCCAGTAAGAGATATCTGATCCGAACAGAGAATTTTACCCGATCCGAACCGATACGCTGCTATCAATCTGAATTGTGGAGCTTCCTTCCGATCCGAACCGGAGTCGCATAACTTGAAATACTCTTCAACGGTTGGTTTCTTGACTTTGTGTTGCCTAGTTCACAAAGTAGGCTAACAGATAAACACTAAATAATCCTTGCCTTAAATATCCCACAAATATAGCAATAAATCTCTCCACAAAATCTGCTTAGATAATTTGTTGTCCACGATTGTGATTTGCATATCACAAATTTCAACAGAAGGTTGATGAATATAGAAAATCACCGCAAAGCTTAAAGGAAAAGATTCTAAAGTGGATAATAGGTTCTCTAATTGTCTCAGCATGTCTTTCCCTTTCGCAAGAATCTTTGCCATTTCAGACACTATAAAACTCATTCTATCTGCCTATATACACATTAAAATATGCAAACTTGATGGAAATGTCGACGAAAATGAAATCACATATGAAGATTCTCAAGCTGATGATAGCTATATAGCAACAATGATATCGAAATCCACTATGGATAACTTTCGATTAGAAGCAGACGTATTTGGAAGAGAGTACACTGAAAAAGGACTTCAGGTTAGTTTAATTTTTGAGATTAAAGAAACACATTGAATGTGAACAAACGATAAAATGAGCGAATTCTTTTAAAATAGTGAAATCACGTGCAAATCAATATAATATTCGGTTGAAGTTGACGAAAAATGTCCTTGGAGATAATAATGAATTAAAATTAATGGTTTATATTGCACTTTCAATCAGTATAGTTAAAGCGTTTTGCGATTCTAAGTGGTAGAGGTGCGAGAAGACATGGAATCAGTTGGTAGAGATGCAAAAGAGTTCATTAGATGTAAAATCAAATATTTGAAATTAATTATCCATCATTGCCACATTACTTGTGCAGAAGAAACAAATATTAAATAATTTTATATAAAAAAATTATCATGGTTACGCACATAATATTTGATGACTATAATAAATTTCTACCACATATTAGATAATTATGCCATAAAGTTAGCTCTTAACTCTGACTTTACTGATTCGTTTTAAAAGAGAACTGATCAAATCAGGCCAATACATTAATATTATCAAAGCGGATGCTAAAAAAAAAATCATGATCTAGCAGGTGGAGCTGGACTTAAAGCAGATTTATTGTTTAACAGCACTAAATTGAAATAGCATAGCTGTAGAACAGAGCTATGAGCTATAATGAATATTTTACGAGGCTTTAGCGTGGCTTTAACTGCATAACCTTCAATTAACAAACAAGTTATGTAAACTATGGTAATTCTACACAAATCCGCCATTCAGTAATCAAATTATCAAATAGGGTTTCATATATCATTCACGATACCAATAATTGACACTAAATTAATAGCTATAGCAATAATGACCAAGCTAGGTAAATGAATATTTATTTGACCAATATAGGGAACAACAATAATATGAACAATAGAATCAGTTAACCCAAATGTAACGCCTCACCACGAGACCTACGCTAAAAAAGAGCATTATTAAGTAATATTGTCCCTTGGTGCAGAGAATAGGGCAGGTTTGGAGCGACAGTCCATAAGCTTCGTCTCAAATGAGTATCAAATATGTCGATTGGATGATCTAATTTTTCTTTTCTTACTTTATGTGGATCGACATTCTCGATTTAGGTTTAATACAATGGTACCTAAGGATTTATTCAGAACTAAATATAACAATATCACAAATAACAGATCACAAAACAGAATATGTATGTGTGTGATATATAGACAGAAAACAAAAATGCAATATTACATGTGCAACATAAACGGATGGTTCTTAGGAACCATATGCAAATACAACATGTCTCAACAATGAATATTGTAACACCCCGTATTTCTGTTAACACTAAAGTTACTAATTTAAGAATAACCAATGCTTAAACTAATAAATGTGTAAAGGGGAGATGTATCTAATGCGCATACAAATTTAATAATAAATGTGTAAAGGGGGGATGTATCTAATGTGCATACAAATTTAATAATAAATCTGTAAAGGGGAGATGTATCTAATGTGCATACAAATTTAATAATAAATGTGTAAAGGGGAGATGTATTTAATGTGCATACAAATTTAATAATAAATGTTAATAATGTACATTAAGAAGGTAATTGTGAACATAATTGGCATCTCTTTAGAACGGATGGCTTTGATTAACCTTGGCTTTATCGACGGCTCAAATTAACTTGCAATCCTATATAAACAGCCCCCTAGTCTCCTTCTCTTTGCACCATTCTTCTCTAACCTTATGCTGCACAAATTCTTGATGGACTTGGCTTCTTCTTCTTCTTCCTCTAAATCTAAATAAATACATTAAAATAAAATATAAATCAAGACGACGATATGCTGCTCAAGTCTTTCAAGAGAAGATTCAAAACAAGTTAGGATTCAAGTAAAGATTCAACGGCTTCAAGCAACGCTATCTTTCTATTCTTTTCTAGATCCAATCAATGTAAGTCGGTTACTTTTTAGATTTGAACGCCTTTTTCTATTTGTGACATGAAATTAAAAGAATATAAGAAATATGCCTTATCATTTCATTGAATCTGTGCTTGTTTATGACTTTGGATCTGATTCTTGATTATGGCCTAGAACACATTGTGACTAAATTGCCAATGCTTAAGATTATGACTATGGAATTGTGGCCTTTGAAACCATATGCCTTTGACTATGAACATAAGCCTTTGGCTATGAACATAAGCCTTTAACTAGGAGCATAAACCAATGCCTATGACTATGACAAGGATAATAGTGGATAATTACCTATGATTCATGAACATGATATTATTGCCTAAGATTATGACTGTGAAATTGGATCTAAACTTGATTATCTATTCCAGTCTATTCTTAATTATCCTTGGATCTTGATTATGGGAATTTATCTATTAAGTTAGATCTACCCATATACATGAACCTATGTTATTTATTCAACCCTTTTCATGTAATAATATTATCAGATCTATAAGCCTTCGAAGCTTTAAATCAATTTATTCAGTGTAATTTATTAGATCTGAAATTAGTGAATTAGTGAATTATCATCTTATGCCAGTTATTATGTCTATATTTTCATGGCATTTTGGTTCATTCCCTTTTATACATGAATCTAGATTTATTTATAATCTAGGATGAATCACGATTATACGAACGGTGGGAACACGATTTGGTAAAACATGAAATTGACTAAAACGTATTTGTAAACTTGAAAATTGGCATAATTTGGAACATGAACATAATTGTGATTGACATAATTTAGAACATGTATTATGGCATGTTTATTAGAACGCAAATTTGAAAATTTGACATGAATTATGGAATATGTAATTAGACATATAAAATTTAGTATTGGCAAGTAAGCTAAGTTTTAGGCGTAAACGGTAAACTAGAATAATAATTCTAGTCTTGCCATAAACTGTAAATTAGGATGTTAAATCAAAATTGGGTCAATTAAAGTTAATTTGGCATAATAAGTATATTAGCACAAATTTTGAATTTAGTCATAATTGTGAGAAATTGTCATGTTTAGAATAATCATGGTTAGTGACACTTAATTTGGTATAATTTACATACCAAAAACTATAAATATGATATATAGGGAAAATGGGCCATAATAATAAATGTTGAGAATGTACATTAAAAGAGTGATAATGGAATAAGTAAATTAGGGAAAATTTACTTATAAAATTTATCCTAAATGAGAAAAGTAAATTTAGACAATACGAACATGCTTAACCCGAGGTTGGATTGAGTTGTGATGTAAACCTGCCCGGACCCGCCCGGCTGTTCAGTGATCACAACAATACATATCCAATGTGGGAGGTTAAGGCATTGAGCCCGATAAAGGCCCGAGGTTAGACTGGGTTGTGGCGTAAGACTGCTCGGAACCAACCGGCATACCGGCAGCCACAACAATACCTGTCTAATGTGAGTGGCAGGTGCTTTAATAAGACAATTAAAGTTAAGCTAGAATGGGAGGGTTAAGTCCATAAGAACACTTAACCAACTTAACACAGTTAAGTTAGAACGATAGGGTTAAGTTAACTAGAACACTTAACCAACTTAACATGGTAACAAGACAAGATTTGTAGGGGTTAAGTAACTAAGAAAAACACTTAGCCAATTCAATATGTTAACCAGAATAGAAAGTGGGGGTTAAGTAAATTCAATACACATAGCCAATTTAATATGTTAACTAGACTAGAGGTTGGGGATAAGTAAATTTAATACACTTAGCCAATTTAACATGCTAACTAGACTAGAGGTTGGGGTTAAGTAAATTTAATACACTTAGCCAATTTAATATGTTAGCTGGACTAGACCGCAGGGTTAAGTAAGCTTGAACACTTAACCATCAGAGTGTGATAAATGAATAGGGTTAAGTTAAAAACATGAAGGGACAATACTTAACCATTTGAACATGTTAATCAAACCAATGTTAGGGTTAAGTTAACTAAGGGAACACTTAACCGTTATAACATGTTAGTTAAAACAGATAAGCAAGGTTAAGTTAAAAAGGAACACTTAACCAATACAAGATGAATGGGTAGGGTTAAGTAAATACTTAACCAATATAACTTGATGCTGGTAGGGTTAAGTCAACGTGAATTACTGGTAACACTTAACCAGTTTAACATGACAAATGAATAGGTTAAGTTAACTTGTATTGACTAATGACACTTAACCAATCCAAATTGATGAGAAAAGAGAACTAAGTAGTAAACCTTAGTTAAAGGGGGCTAAGTAATAAACCTTGGTTAAAGGAAAACCACGATCCAGGAAACTAAGTGGTAAACCTTAGTTAGGAGAACTAAGTAGTAATCCTTAGTTGAACGCAAAAAGGAGCGAACGTCCATCTGATCTTAAGGGAGGCTCAAACAAGCTGGGTGATGAAGCACGTGGCTTCAAGGGGACGTGAGGGTACTCTTGGTATCCCTCTGTGACGCTGCAGATGATCCGCCTGGGCTCACAGAGGTTAAGGTCTGCGTCAGAAGAACCAAGGGTATGCCTTGGTTGCAATATATGGCAACCTAAAGACTAGGATGGACCAGCGTGATTCGACGAGACCAGTAGCCCTGTGATAGCAACTCGTCGTCTACCTACCATCTTGAGTCAATCGAGATACGAGAAGTGGAAAGGCGGAGAACTCCAACAGACCATATACTTGCTATCTAGTTATGGGTGCGGATGGCCATAGGTTAGTGGGGGCATAGAGGGCCTGCGTATAGTTCTCATTTTTCAAGGTGTGCCTTTCATTATTTGAGGGAGGGGTCAAGTGGGACCATAGCCACTGGAAAAAAATAGACCTTAGCATCTGCATCGGCAGATAACTTAAAGCTCCCGACCGAGTTCCGTGTTTCTTGATTTGCCCTGCCACGGGACTCGGGTCGCACATATAGAGGATATGTGCATCTAGACAGCGATAACGATTCACGACACATACGTGGGGAAAGTCTAGGAACATATACCGATCTAGGTAGTGTGTCCTAGACTAGGGGCATCGTTCGACAGGTAGCGTAATCCCTAGTTGGACCTAGGTGGCATAAACCCCGAATCCGTGAAGCATTAGATAAGCCGCGTAAACCCGAGTGGAATCTAGGAAGTACTTTGATATAAAACCCTAGATTAGATCTAGGTAATAAATAATAAATGTACGCCTAAAGGCAACCACAATTACTGGGATTGGGATCGCGTTATCATTTTAGACAGATTACTAGTTGGGACACTAGATAGGTGGTGCAGAGACATAGAAACCATAATAACAGGTTAACAGCGAAGCGGAGAAAGTATTAAAGCATATCCAGTTTATCTTGTCTTAGCATATCTTGTGTTAATCTTATCCTATCTTGTTGGCCCTATCATCATGGTATTGTCTTGTATTCAGTTAATTCATGTCATTTTGTTTTTCCTTGTTCACATGCTAGAAGTAACTGAACTTACCAGACTTTATGTCTGACTCAGTTTTCTTCCGTCTTCTTTTCTTCCGTCCCCCCCTAGGTAGTTAAGGAGGGAATAGTATAGCTCAGGTTAGATTGGACCGTCACTCTTCCCAAGCTCGAAGATTCTTTGACAAAGTGCTTTGGACTCTCTTTTTCTGCTGCTATGGCTGGCTTATGCTACATTGGGGAATATAAATGTTATTTTATGCTTCTTTATTTTGTAAGACAGATGATACTCTGATATTGGAAAACAATTGTTGTACAAACTATTTTATCAATAAAGTAAAGTTTTATTTTCCGTTGTTTTAATTTTGTCTGTCTTGTAATTTATCTGCATCTTTTACCCTAAATGCTCCACAGAACTTAGTGCATTCCCTTTGTGAGTGACACTAAAGGATGTAGGGTGTTACAAATATCCCTAAGGTCCAAAACTCGACTACACAAATCAGGTACTAGCATCAAATAGGATAGTTCTAGATGGTTATCCTGAAACAACTTGGTCTGATCCAAGTACATAAAATACATTAGCGCATGATAACTGAAGGGTAAGACACATAAGAAATAATTTCTCTCAATAGAGAAGAAACACAATAAGCTCGTAAAAACCTAGTTTACATAAGATAATTCACTAAAATCACATCGAAGGTCTTCATGCAAGATAATAACCACAAAGCTCAAAGGTTTCCATCGATGCAAACACCTTAAGCTCAAGGCTAAGGTATCTATAAAGTCTCAAATCACATAAAAACACAAGATGAGAACCATAAAAATCTCAACACATAAAACTCGATTAGGAGTTCTCCATGTAGAAATGTAATCACCATGCTATAAATCATCAAATAGCTCATAGGCTATGTATAAAAACCCAACATATGCAAAATAGTGAAAACATCTTAAAATCACGAATTCAAGAATATTGAAATCTAGTAGACACAACATAGAATGAATTGACAAAAAAGGATTCTAAGCTACATTTCCACATGCACACATACAACACAGACGGCTGAAGTCTTCCAAGTACCATCCACATATATTTGGCGTTCCATCAAGATTAACCGAGCTATCACAAATGGCACGAAAGCCCAATACAAATGACTCGAATGTCTAACATAAGTGACCTTTTCGGCCTAGAACTGGCAATACTCATGACTCAATGGGCCACAAAATGCATCACAAACTCACAAATAGTAACCCTAATAGTGACAATAGTGTGTCCTATATAACAGGTTCTTACTTATCAATTTATTACAAGTCAGTCAACTTTGCACTAGTGTAGCTCCAACCGAACAAGCCAGAAATTAATCGATACAGCAAACCTACGTTTTCCATACCACATGGTTTGTTATATCATTTAAATCACTTACTCATTCTTTACAAGAGTGCCAAAACGTGTAATTTTATAGGAAAAATACTTATTTTGAGAAGATGAGAGTTAAAGCGATTTTCAAAAAATAATTGAAAATCATTTATATTGAAATCTATTTATAATAAAGAATATATATGATAGCTTTACAAACCATATTTATAAAACGGTTTATAATTATTTATTTCAAAAGCTGGTTTTGAATCATGAATTCTTTTAAAATCAATTTATAGAACATGTGCACGTAATCATTACATTCAATAGAATATTCAGTGAAATCAACACACCATAAAATTTAACAAAGTTTTTTAATCTGCTGAATGAATCAGCGTAATTTTCTTCTCTTTACTGTTTAGGGAATAGTCTTTAAAAACAATTGAAAACGTGTAAAAATCACAAAAAGCATTAGTTACTTAAAGAAACAAAGCACTAAATCTTAGAAAACAAAGCATAAAATGGTCCGACCTAGTATTTTAGAATTTCACGCGTTAAGTCCAAGCATGAGATGATCCTTAGGTCGACCTCTATACACAATGGGTCGACTCTAATGGGTTGCATGTTAACCTTTATGACGCAGTTTTGTACAGCAATTTTCATGCTTCAAACTCATTTAATGGCATCAATTTCACGTAGATATAGATGAAATTTGGATTTGAATTCAAGAACACATAGAAAGAAACATGTAAGCAATAATCCAAAACAAATTTGACATGATTCTGATGTAAAATGAGAGATATATAAACCAACAGAGATGAACACAAAACATCATAGCTATTGTAAACTTGAGAGCAAAGAATTTGTTTACAGTAAGCGGATTCAACATAAGAAAACTATAGATTGCTGACACGCAAACAAGCTTAAGTTAGATGTGCAAGTGAATACTCAACTTAGATTGGAATTATAGAGATTCTGCTTGATTTAGTTTGCAAAAATGGAGTTTTTGACCTCAAAACACCTCGAACACCTGTTAGAATTAAGAGACACAGATATGTAACCTAGAAAATAGGGTTACAATAAATAACCTTCCAATATCTTAGAAATTAGTTGAATATATTACATGTTTTATGTAGATTACCTGTTAGATTTAGAGAGTTGCAAGATCTCTCAGATTTCTAATTTGCAAAGGAGTTAGATTTTGTAATTTTAGGAAGGGCGTTTTGTTTCTTTTCTTTCGAAATGGACAGAGAATAAGAAAGGAGGAAGAAGGAGAGTTGTACATATCTTTCTTTTCCATACCTATTCTAACTGGATTTTTGGATCATGGCACTATAACAAAAATTCAATTTTAACTGTAATTAAGTGCAACGTTTATTGATAAATGCCGATGAAAGTTATTTTAAGCAATAAACAAATATAATTTAGAAGCTGAGAATGATTTGATTGGGTAAGTGTGGGTCGAAGCTTCCATGAATCGCTAAGATCACACTAGCGCGGTAAACTTGTTTCCTTGCCGCCTGTAACGACCCAAACTCACCCGTAAGGGAAAGCCCAGATTGAGTTGAGAACACGACGAATCAGAACTCAAACAATAGAACATTTCATTGCTTATTACAACAATTACATCAGAGCACAAGAATATATTAGAGTATGAATAAATATTACACAGAAAAATATCAGAGTTTGAAATACAAAGCAATGGAAATAAAATGTAGAAATACAAAGCGTAGCGAAAATACATCTACAACACAATTGAAAGAGATATACGGATATAAAGATTTCTGAATATAGCTCTAGCTGTAATCCAGGATCCTGGGAAAAGAAATATCGTGAAAACAAAAACTACTAGCTGCCCGTATGGAAAATAAGGGCACCCAGAGTTTAGGTTAAAATAATAAACTCCAGGTCAGCCATGGGACTGGTGTGAGAGCTAAAACAGTTATTAACTTTATTTTAAAGTTAGGTAAATCAAGGGACCACACCGTATAACACGGAACGGGTTTACCCCCAAGAATACCAGTGCCTAAAACAAACAGCGCAATGCTAATTAAAGAAAAATGAAACTATTATAAGACTCAGGTCCCATCACATAATGCAATGCAAGCCGGAGGATAGAATTTTAACTTATAATAGCCAAATATGCTTGATACGCGAAATTTATCTTTTATTATTACTATAAGTGTATAGTGTAGAAATCAATTTCGAAAGTAAATGTATCAATCCTATACGGCATGGGAACGATATATCATGTCGCCAATATAGGTTTACAATCAAAACCACAAAGCTCATATTGGAAAGTTGGATTTCCGTCACGATGGCTCCTGATTCGAAAGATCTATCGCGTAGTGCAATTCCCCACGACTTACGTCTCAAGCATGAGAAAACACCGTAATGCACATCCGCACTATATCCAGGATATTGTATCTTCGAGACTTACGTCCCGTGTATGAGAAAACACCACTTACTCTATCCATCTGGGATTCGGGGGGTGTACCCTATCCCTCTGAGCATGGAGCGACCACACTCAGCTCATCTCGGTCAACTGAATCCATCCTCATCTCGAAAGCATATTGACCTAACCATCAGTTCACCATCATACCGGTGTGTGAGTCTCGCGAAGTAACGCTACACAAAGCTATGCTAATTAAAGCTATGCTTTGATCATCACCCACAAGGCTGTGCTTTTCAGCAAAAGCCTTGATCCATGCATCTCAGCATGTCACATTGTGAATCCATACCATACCATTGATTTCTGCCAATATATAACCTCTAAGCTCGTACGTCTCAGAGAAGGGTGTTACGCAAAAGAATAAATTCTCTGCCACCAAACAGATATATATTTAGCAGAGATCAACGAATGCAACATAAAGGAATACAAAGTCAACCATCCATTTACAAGTCTGTTCTGGGTTTGAACGAAACTGGAAGCACCTTATTCCTCGTCCCGTATGTCCAATACAGGAGAGAGGCCCTCGTATATCAGAACAATCAACAAATACGTCCGGACTGCTACCACCGTAGCCCCTTTAAGAAAGTTACTCCAATCATGGGCATCAGTAGCAATCCATCCATTTGATGTGAAGATCGTCGGTCTAGCACCGCCTTCAATCTCTTCGACTGTTAGTCGTCGTATCAATTATTCAGAATGGGTTAAACCCGGTCTTTCCGAATAACTCGCATATTTTATATTCAAGTGCTATAAAAATACATCATACGCCTCATTCCAATTCAGAATATTCTTTTATTCAAATATTACATTTTTAGGGAGAGGAACTCATTAATTTTATCAAAGATAAATCCGTTTAATTTTATTGTTAAATCTTCCTTTGGATATCCATTTCAAAAGATTTGATTTTATTCTTTATCAGTTCTAAACCAAATTAAGGTTTATCAACTGGTCGGGATTATCGAGCCTTACTGAAGTAATAATTTATTTATTAATTCCAATCCCAACCTATTCATCCCATGGAGCAAAACTGGCAGTACTATATATCTAACACCCACTGTGTTATCGATAATTTCTAATTACCATTTCACGTTCAAATCTAATTAAAGATTTAACTATCGCTTGGAGTAAAACTGGCGGTACTCCATTCTCGATCATTTCATGAATTCGATAAATTTAATTATACCATTCTCATTTCAATCTAATTAAAAATCTATTAAAACTCAAATTTGGTTTTAATATCAAAAATCATTACTTCATGATTATCAAAATTTAAGAAATTAACCTTATCTTTAACTGGGTTAAAGAACTAATGTCATTTAAAAAACACAGTTCACGATAAACCCAAAATCATCTTCCATCATAATGGAATCTACACAGAAATCATAATAGTGTATAATCGATATAAATTCACGTATCAGACTAATAATATAAATGGAATAGCAGCAAGGCCTTTTTAATTCCATATATAGTAGCGGTCTTCATCTATAGAAGCTCATCTCGATTATTACCAAATCGGATTCCATTCAATTCCAATTTGATATATTAAATTAGAAAACTTTACTTTGGAAAATTTCCATTAAATCTTAATAAAAGATCTATAAATTCCAAATTATATCTTCACTGTTAATTAGGTTAAAGAACAAATGTTTTTTAAAACACCACTCACGATAAACCCATAATCAACTTTCATTTCAATTCCAATTAAATATTAATTAATAAGTTAATTTATCTAAATCTTAATTAAAAGATTTATTCTTTTCTCAACTGGGTTTAAGAACAGTGTTGTTAAAGACACTATTCACGACGAACCCAAAATCCTATTTAATATTAAGTATAAGGTTCTGAATAGAAATTATATCGGCTTATATTCAATATCAAATTCTGAAACCAACAAATATCGTATTGGGAATAACGATATATATATATATATATATATATATTCCAAATTCCTCACAATATCCATATAATAACGGAATCCAATATCGAAATATTCCGAAGATGATTTCCATTCAAATCCATTCCAATTTATATATTGGAAAATTTTGGTTATTTCAAAACCATTTACAAATCCAATTTATTTATTTAAAAACGTTGGATTATTATACTAGTTAATAACTAGTTCATTTCGATAAAAATATATTTTTATCTTTACAAAATTGGAGTTTTTCATCCAAATTCTTTTCAAATCATTTGTTATGGTTTTACACAAATTATTAATATTTTTAATAGTTTTATCAAGGCCCGTACAGTCGATTTCCAACAACGGCCACCGAATTGCATCCATAGCGACCTTTTCTGAAATTGATTTGGACATATCTCCAAATATAACCGTTAGATTTCAAATCTCTTATATTCATTGGAAAGCTCTTTTCGATATGAACCCAACGGTTCCAATTTTTGGAGAATCCGATAGTCGGATCTCCCATTATGTCAATTCGAAGTCAATGGTCAAAATTCGCGAACGGTCGCGGCGTGTTCTGTTCAGGCCATTAAATATGTATATATATACAATATATATTATATACATTTCGTCGATTTCCATTTAAAATGTATTTTTATAAATCGTTTATAAATTCGTTTTAAAATGATTCCCACTTTCATTTTCAATTTTAAATCAAAATTGAATACTTCTTATCATTATAATATTTAAATGATAATATTTTCAGAATATCAGATTTTGAAATCATTTTCTTTTCGATATTCATTTCAAAAATGAATAAAACCAATATAAATATCGTTCGCGTTAAAATGACGGAAATCTAATCAACACGACTTCATATGTTTCAATATTTTCGTGTCCATCTAAAATCGGACGTCAAATTAACATTTTTATCCTTTACTGAATATTATTTTAAAATATTCGTTATTTTAAAATATTCGTTATTTTAAAATATACGTTCATTCTGAACTGGAATCAGACACAGTCAATTACCATATAACGTTATTTATATGGATTTCATACACACATGTAAACAACAATAATTATACATTGTCAACTATCATCCAGAGTGCCTTACACAACTGCATAAGCATTAATTATAAATAATTAACGCTTACAACAGTCTGTCAACCAATCGATTGACATACAACTAATAATTGGGATTAGTGTACGCCAAATAACATCCTAATACCCGTGTGGGGTTTCTGTTGGATCTAGAATAACCCTAGAGGGGGGTGAATAGGGTGATTCAAAATTTTTCGCTGAGTTAAAAATCTGACAGATATTAAATAATAAACGGATCATAGAATATAGCAGAAATAAAAAAGCAGAAAGGAAATAACACACAGAGATACCCAGCTTCGGCAAAATCCTGCCTACTGCAGCATTCCTAAGGTTTCTACTAGAAGTTAATAACAGATCCCGCTTACAGACACTGTAAACTCGCACTCTCTGCTCCTGTACTAACCCTACGCTCAAAACCCTAGACTGATCTAATCCCTTAGATCAGATTTCCCCTAGTTTTACAGACTCTAGTAAGCTGTCTAGTTTTACAGACGAAACTAGAAAACCACCTAGATTTTACAAACTCTAGCAACTGTCAGTTAACCACTTTGTCCCCTAGTATTTTACAGACACTAAAAACTAATTCGAACGATTTACAAAACGAACTACAAACAAACAATTCAAAATAAAAGAAAGAAACCCTAGATTTAAAACCATTTAAATCTCCCCTTTTAAATAATTAGCCTAGGCTAGGTTAGCCCACATTGACATGGCTCCGGTCCATTGCTTTATTCATTTGCTCGATCTCTCTCTTAAACAATGGCGGCTGGAAAATGGAAATTAGGGTTTCTTTGAAATACACCCAAATCGGTTTCCTCTGGAAACAATTCTCCTTGTCTTCGATGATTGCTTCGATGCTTCGACTATATTCTTTAGTCAATATGGGTGCTGATCGAATCTCTAAAAAGATTGTGAGTTATCTGACTTTACTCTATGCTTGAAATTGTTGTCTGTGGATTCGATTTTCGATTGAATTGTTTGTGGTTTCAAAAATTCCTTGCCGATGATGAATTGGTGTGAACTTATAGGGTAATTTAGAAACCCTAACGCGATTCTCTGATTTCAAAATATTATGCGATCTGATTTTTTTGTTGCCCTTTTTTATTTGTTGCCTAATTTTGTTCTGGAGATATTCGAATGATACTTGCCAAAATTGATTGAGGAATTTCTTGCATTTACATCCCAAAACTGATTTCATTCTTTGATTTCTGGAAAGATAGTTGCTCCTTTGAATTTAAAACTCTTGGCTTGATTGATTATGAAAATCTGGAAACACTCGTCCTTGATTGATTTGGCACTTGTGTGAAATACTTTGTTGCCATGATAAAAAGAACAAAAATAATCCTTTGATTTCACAGTTATTGGAATGCATTGAAATGTTTCTTTGTCCATCCATTCTTGCATGCTGTTTTTAAAACTTGCCTTGAGTCATTTCTGGATATTTTCTTAGCCGAGAGTAAGTGATTCATATTTCAGGAAACAAATTTAAATTTAAATTGTGGTTCTTTGCTTGATTTCAGGAAAACATATTTAGCTTGCCATATATGTTTTCAATCCCACTGAAACAAAAGAATTGTCCAAAACTGGAAAATAAAAATAAGTCTTGAATGCTGATTTCTTGTGATCTGTCATGCCACAATTACTCGAATTGTTTACTGCTTCACTTTCTTTCCTGAACCTAGACATTGTATATTTACTTCCCACATAACTTTGCTGATTTCTTTGGCTAAGGTCGTGCTTTGTTTGATGCACCTTTGGTTTCTTGCTGTTTATATATACAATTGAATCTTTAGCTTGTGTAGTTGTTGCATCACCACTATACTTTGTTGAATTTGAGCAATTCTGATCTGAGTTTGCATTTGTTCTTGAACTATGCTGAGCTCCTGGTTTGTGCTTGCATGAGAATGCATTTGCTCCATGTTGTAATCTATACTTCTCCCCCCAATGTTGCCTAAGATTGTGAAATCAGTTCTGAAAACTTGTGTCACTTTAAACTATTGAAATCAGTCTTTGCTTTGATTATGACCATGCTACATTGTTTTGGTAGAATCAAATTCTCGAGCCTTGTATACATGATGATGTTGAAGTGTCGTTTTGAACCACTATATTTTACATGAATGCTTTATCTTTATATACATGCTGTAGCTCCAGAAACATCAGAAATAGGATCTTATCATCCATGCTCCTTTATTGACTAATTATGTACATGCTGTGTATATGTGAACTGATCAACCATTCATGCTTGTTGAACTGAATTTGGGAATGGTATCCCATGCTTTGAAGTCCATTGTAGTTCACTGCCCATCCATGACCAAAAAAATTGATGTTGCATGTTTCACCACACCATACATGCTTGTATCATCCATGAACATTGCAGTTGCATTTTTTTACTGATTTGTTCTGACACCCCATCCCCATTAAGGTCACTCACGAAGGGAATGCCTTAACTTTGGTGGAGCGTTTATTGTGTATAGAACAGAAAAGTAATCAAGACAGATAAATATATTGGTACTTGAAAAAAAAAGTATTATTGAAGTGGAGAAATAGTTTGGTTACATCATATCAAACACCAACTACAAAACCAAATACATATTGAAGCGGAGAAATAGTTTGGTTACATCATATCAAACACCAACTACAAAACCAAATACACTTATTATCCATCTTGACAAATAAGTTCCGAGTACATAAAATAAAAGACATAATCTCAACATAAAATAGCCATAAATAAGATAGGCTGAACTTTACTTCAGCAATCCAAGAAACTTCCAAAAGAAAGAGATAAAGCGGTCCAAATCAAGCTCCACTAGTACTAGTCCCACCCTAAGCACCTTGGGGGGGGGGGAGGAAGAAAAGAGGTGGAAACAAGGGGGTCAGACATAAAGTCTAGCGAGTGCAATAATTTTAACAATATAATTATTAAATAAGCTGGTAAATAAGGAAATGACTGTGAACAAATGGGCATGACAGAGCAAACAAAGGAAATAAGATGAACAAAGATAACGTTAAAGGCGCACCTAATCACTATAGGATAATTACTACACCGCACCACACCAAACACCCTAAAGGTTGATCCCACCTACTGAACTTAGAAATCATAATAATAGTTTCGTGTACCCCTGGCTATCTACATAGGTGCCGCCTGCCGCTATCTCCACTAGGTGTACCCACTACCCCCATGCGATCGGCTCACTAACTTGCATAACACACATAATAGATCTAACTTGCAAATAAGAATTACAACATAACTTGCATAAAATTTGTTTTGTCATGAATCTAAACATAGACCTAAAAGGTGTGAACTTGCATGTATAATTTAGTTTTCACCCAAACTTGCATAGGTCATAGTCACAAACTTGCATAAAACTATGTATGTCATAGATATAAACATAAAGGTGTAAAATTGCATATATGTGAATTTAATTACTACCTAAACTATAGTAATTTTACTTGATTCACATGTAAACTTGTGTACAATCCATATAGAAACTAGCATATAATCTACACCCAAACTTGCATATAGAATAATGTCAGAAATGAATCAAGTTGAACATAGGTGATTGGGCATATGAAAAGGATCCACAACACAAATTAACAAAAACTATCATCATAAACAACTAGCATATATTCACAAAATATCACATTTTCCCATGATTCACAACATAGCCATATAACCCAAATTATAACTCAACCTAATTAACTTGTTAATTATCTTATAAAAGAAATCGAACTCACAACACAAGGAAGGTCTTGAGTTCTGGGATATGTGTTCTGTAGTTGAATTAGCTCGCCTTTGGGGAAGACAAATTCATTGTTGTTGTTATAGACTTGAGTTGAATTGAGCTGATTAGCTTTACTTTGCTCCTAGTTGGTGGCGGCTACTCTAGGTTGCGGAGTGACAGCATGACGACCATGGTTCTAATTTTTATTAGGTTTAGGGTTTGAGTCTACATGTGTTTATATAGAGTTTTAGGATTAATTTAGGCCATCCGATCAACCTAGAAGCAACCCGAACCATCCAGACAGCCACCTCAGCCCTAATGACTCAGCAGCAGGTCAGAACTAGGCTTGATCATAATCTGCTCCGGGGGGGGGGGGGGGAGGGGGTAGGTCGACCCCTAGGTTGACCCCCAGGTCGACCTATAGGGGAGGTCAACATTAGGGTCAACCCTCTGTTCGACCTGGCCTGTGGCGGGAAATTTCCCGCCCTGCCCGGTTCTGAGTCTGAATTTGATTTTGAATTTAAATTTGAATTTATGGAAACTTCTGACAGTCATAACTTCCTCATACGAAGTCCAATTTACGCAAACGAACACAATGGTGTAACCCATTTCCCTTAATTCTCACATTCAAAATTAATTATTCTTTAATTCATTAGTTTAATGTTAACAGAAAACACTGGGTGTTACATTCTCCCCTCCTTAAAGGATTTCGACCCCGAAATCTTCAAGTCAAGAAGAATGCATATCCTACCATCCAATCGTCCATCTAGTCAACCATCAAACACAGGCATCCATTGTCCTTAAAAGACTTCTAATGCTTTCATGTTTATATGCACAGTGTGTGTACATGTCTGTATCGCATGAAAAATCAGGCGGTCTACTGATTCAGTTGACCTCCTTAATGCAAACCATGATAGTGTCATGCGTCCATTATGTATGCAAAAGATCCCTAATGATACATATTATTTCTACATGCATGCACAACCATTCATCCGAATGCAGCATCCATATGATGACACAACCATTATACATCCATTAACCTAAATAAGCACACATATTCATATGCAGTATAAAAGTGATTAAGCCGATCTAGTGCCTAATCTGTGTGTATATGCATCCACGAGCAACCACTAGCAAACACTTGCATCCACTAGCATCCATCAATCATAACATGTTTCAAATACATGTTTACATCCATTGGTTTCTACCTAAGGATAAAGAATATGACCGGGGAGATACACTAAAAAAATAGATACAAGCTTGAATAAACTTAAGGAAAAAGAAATCAAAGATGTACCCTCAAAAAGAAAAAGGTAGGCTGCACGTATTTTGGCCTCAGTCTCCCAAGTCGCGTCTTCCTCGGCGTCACTCCACTGAACTTTAACAAGCTTGACTTCACGGTTGCGTAGCTTTTTAACTTCCGTCCCCAAGATACGAGTTGGAACTCTCCTCACAGTCGCTTCTCGTTCCACTTCGAATTCCTCTAGTATGCTTGGCTCCACAACTTCTGCCGACTCATGTAAGCACTTTCGTAACTGAGAGACATGAAAAACAATATGAACTCCAGCCATTCTTTCGGGTAGTTCTACGCTGTAATCCATCGTCCCAATCCTTTCAATGATAGGAAATGGTCCTACAAACCGTTGTGCCAACTTTCCTACAGACCCAAAGCGAATGACATTCCTCAAAGGAGATACTGTAGGGAACACCTTATCTCCAACCTCAAACTCAAGGTCGGTCCTTCTCTTGTCTACGTAGGATTTCTATCTATCTTGGGCAGTCTTCATTCTTCTTCGTATCAAGTCCACTTTCTATGAAGTCTCTCTAATTATGTCTGTCCCAAGTATGAGTTTATCTGTGGACTCCCACCAACAAGTTGTGATCGACATGGCCTTCCATATAAAGCTTCAAAGGGTGCCATGCCTATAGTGGCTTGGTAGCTATTGTTATAAGCGAATTCCACCAAAGGGAGGTGATCCTCCCAAGATCCTCCAATGTCAAGAATGCACACTCTCAAAAGGTCTTCCAGTACTCTGTTTACCCTTTCCGTCTGACCATCGGTTTGAGGGTGATAGGCCAGGCTTAAACATAGTTGTGTATCTACAGCTTCTTGCAAACTCTTACAGAACTCGCTGGTAAAGATAGGGTCTCGATCACTCGCTATGCTGGAGGGTATCCCATGGAGTCGAACTATCTCCTTAAGATAAATGGAGGCTAAAGACGAGGCGGTCCTCCTACTCTTGACAGGTATAAACTGAGCGCTTTTCGTGAGCCTGTCCACTATTACCCAAATACCGGTATTGCCCCTTATTGACCTAGGCAACCCATCAACAAAGTCCATCGAGATGGTTTCCCATTTCCATTGCGGAACTTCTAGAGGATGAAGCAAACCACCAGGCTTCTTCTGCTCCGCCTTGACTTGCTGGCATATCATGCATTTCGGAACAAATTCAGCTACATCCCTCTTCATGCCATTCCAAAAAGAAAACTCTTTTGATATCTTTATACATCTTGTCTCCACTAGGGTGTATGATCATCTTGGAATGGTGTGCTTCTTCCAAAACCATCTTCACCAAATCTCTTGCTTATGGGACGCATAGTCTTCCATCCCATCTCAACCAACCCTTATCATCGATGGAGAATCTATTGAGGTGACTAGAAGTCTCATCCCTAATCAGCATATCTATCACATCAACTAGCTGAGGGTCTTCACGTTGTGCGGTTCCTATTGAGTCCAACAAAATAGGCCGCACCTCTAGTATTGCCATCAAGCCAGTCACATAATCAATAGAGGATCTAAAATCAAAATATGCTATGTACTCCAAACTTTGCCTTTCTACAAAGAGAGGACTTAAGGTCAACTTCTTTCTACTCAAGGCGTCTGCTACTATATTGCCCTTGCCAGGAGTATAGGAGATCTCAAAGTCGTTGTTAGATCAAAATTTGGCTCTAACCCCCAAATTGTTCTGATTTGTAGAGAATTATAACTGAAAAATGAGAAAAAAGCAGAAAACACACAAATTTTATAGTGGTTCGGCGTTAACGAGCCTACGTCCACTTTATATGTTATTGATTATACTTTGAATGCTAGTACAACCAATGATTTCTCTCAAACTCACTCTTATAATTATGATTTTTCTCAATAATCTCGAAGAAATACTGATGAGAAATAGTGGTGCGACAGCAATGGTGGAATCAATACTCAATACTGCAAAAGATCCTAAAAAATGCCAGTCTCTGGGCTATTTATAGCTGATTCTGTCAGGCGGTTCGTGGTCACACGTGGTGTAGATCCCGAGAAAATCGGATCGGATCGAGCGTTGAGGAGGAATTGGTCAATATGACAGTTGTGGATAGGTGTCGCGAGATCCGTGCATTTCGGATCGCTGAAGACCCGTTCGTGGTTTGAACAAGTCAGAGGCTTCGCTGCGCGTCGGGGGATCGGATCGGAGCGAGGTGGTGGCATTGGTGCGGATCGAGTCGTGATGAGGTGGACGGGTCAGGTCGCGAATAATGCTAGCGATCCGAGAGGCGCGATCCGTGAGTGCGATCCACTGGTGCGATCCGATCTTTCATGGACTTGAGGAACGTAGTTCCATACTTTCTTCTTGTGTGTGAACCTTGGTGGCTTGGTCCGAAAAGCTAGCCAACATTTTGCCCCCTCGAAGTATGTTTTATCGAGGATGGAACATGCTTCGAAATTGCAGAGACGTCCTTTCGCGAAGCGACGCAATTCAAAGGTCGTGCCTGTCTGAGAAGTCTTGCTACTTCGGAAAAGTCGTATCTTTTGATAGGTATAAATATTAGTATAGTCTCGATCATTTTTCGTTCATTGAACAATTCTTTTCTGGAATTTTTCGGAGATTTCGTCGTCGAGTTCACCAGGTAAATTTCTGAATTTTTTTTTTAAATAGTCCGGATCGCACACTTGTATTGCGATCCATGGCCACAGATCGTGATCTAGTGACTTGACGGGCTTCATGGCGAATCGAGGTGGGCTTCAGCCCGCGACTTGCTCGGTTCGAATAAAACAAAAAGTAGGAGATTAACAGTCGCGATTTCCTCTATATAAGCCCGAACCCTCTCCGCTCTTTTCCCTTTCCTCTTCGTTTACCACGCGCCGACGCCTCCTCCGATAGAAAAAACCCTATTACTTCGTCAAATCTTAAAAATCTTCCTTGCTTTCCCGAATTTCAGAAAGGTAATTCCATTAAAAGCTTTCTCTCTCGTGATTTCTTAGTTTTTCACTGATTTGAGGGAGAAATGAGCAGAATTCGGTGGTTTTTGAGGCTTGGAGGCCATGGAGACGCCATGGCCGACGGGTTCCAATCGCTGGAGAGGAGGAGGAGGAGGTAGAAGGAAAGGGAAGAGTAGGTCGGTTCGTGAGTGAGGCTTGGGTACAAGCGAGGCAGTGGATCATAGAAATGGCAAGGGAGCGGATCGGATCGGGGAGATGGCAAGTGAGCGGATCAGATCAGGGAAATGGTGAGTGGCGGATTGGGTCGCAGTCTTGAACGGGGTATCAGCTTAAGTGAGGATGGAAAGATGTGGGTCGCGATAATCATTCCACGAACCGAACCATGCCCCACGATCCACTCTCCATGATCCAGTTCCTTACCCTGTGATCCATTCTCTGCGATCCGGTTCCTTACCCTGCGATCCATTCTCTGCGATTCGAACCCTAATCCACGATCCGGATGGATGAGCGATCCAATGAACTTGTTGAACACTCAATGCAACTTAATTCTAACATGCCAATGGACAGTTAGGTTAGAGCCTTTGAGATGAACTTTCTGGACTGGACAGAAGCATAACTTGACTGCATATGACGACTAATACTTCGATGATTTTGATAACCTTTATGCTTTTTCTTTAAGACATGCACATGCACACACTTGTACTCACACACACAGGGGGGACGGGTAATTATATTCTTATTTCTCATGCTTTCTCGCCTAAATAGTAATGTCAGATAATCGTTCCCCTTCAAGATCTGACACAGAGACAGATCCCGAGGTGTATGAGCATCTCAACCCCGAGGTTCTTCCAACTAATCCAGAGGGTGCGGATCCTGGATCCGAATATGAGGCAGAAACAGAATCGAACCCGTCTGAGAGTACCTCGCTTGATGAAGAGTCAGAGGTAGACGACCGAGCTCCCGACGAAGTCCCTGGTGCAATAGAAATAGAGAAATTCACAGACTCTCTAGCTTCCAAACTTGGTGACATAAAGCTTAATAGAATTTGCTTGAGACATGGGATCCCCTGGGATGATGTGAGGACACCCGGCAGCGAAGATAGACCTCATTTGGCTCCGGAGGGGTATATGACAGTCAGCCGACTCATGTGCTGGGTAGGAGCTATTCCTCCGTTTCCTCCAATCGTCATTGAGACCCTAAAACGATTGGGTATTGCTCCAATGCAACTTCATCCCAATGCCTACGCAGCTTTATACACTCTATATATCGCATATGCGGAAATCCTGCAAACCGAGCTCACATTTAAAGATTTAAAATTCTTTTATCTTTTCAAGCATCGCTCCTCGGCAACCCTAAATTTCTCTTTCTTCGAATCGGTAGCAAATAGGAAGGTTCTGTCTGACGGTTACAGCAACATAGGGGATCCCAAGGCCGATTGGTTCTATATAAAGAGACAGGCTGGGTGTTCAAGAAGATGGCTTAAATCAAGTAAACTTTAAACTTTTGACTGAATAACTTGTTTAAGAAATCAAAGCATTAACATGCCCCCTTTTTATTCTAAGCAGATCACGCCTTTCCCAAGACGGAAGGCTCGGTATACAATAATCGACTGTCTCTTCTTCTACAAAGCAAATCCGATTTTCTAAAGATCAAGAAGTGCATTACTGACGAGAATCTTCACAAGCACCGCCTTTTGGATATAAGGTTTGGACTTGGTGTAGGCGGCAAACCCTACAAATACGTGCCCCCAACAGAGGGAGAAGGAACGTCATGGGCAGCAGAAACAATTAAATTTCGTAAGAGTCCTTCGCCGATAATCATCCAGGATGACGAGGACCTAAATATATATAGAGGAGACGAGGCCCGTGATGATAAGTCTAAGGAAATCCCAGTTTCTCCGGGGGGATTGCCCCCAAGGGCCTCTCTTCCGGTTGAACCTGCTGCTCCCGATGATTTAATAGAAGAGCAGCTATTTAAAGAGCTGAGCAAAATTCCTTTGCCTGAAGATATATATACATAGGGAGACTTCGAAGGGGAGCCATTTTCCCCTGTTTCTGAGGAAACAACTGTTCCAATTGGAGAACGAGAAACTACTCGGATGAGCATGACTTCGGGCCCTAGTCTGTTAGGGGGAATTATATGGGATGCACAAATCACATGCACTGCCTGACCCCACACTTTTATATCAACAGAATTCAAGGTTTTAATATGCTCTTGTTTCTTTTGCAGGAAAGATGTCTCGCAGGCGATCTTGTTCCTATCGCTCTCTCCGTGAAGGTACACCCAGCCTTCATCCAAATCCTGAGTGTTCTCACGGCCTTTCCCACAAGCCTACTTCTTCACAATCCAGGTCTCCATCAAAACCAACCTCTGGCAAACTTCCCAGTCATTCGGTGCCACCTATAGGGGGAAAACAACTTCCCAAAGACTAAACCCCTCCGAAGAGTGCACCTTCTCACAGCAGGTCATCAAAAAGACACTATGAGTCCAAGGATAAAAAGCAAGGATCCAATTAAGGATTCTGAGACGGAGAAGATTGACATTGTCCCTTCCAACCAACAAGGTTTGATTGCCCCCGGGTCACGAGATTACATCCATGGTCCTGAGACTCAGGCTAAGCTGGAAAAGTTGCGAGAACAATTCCCCGACATCTTCTTTGAAAGGATGATGTTTGTTCCAGCCTTGGAACCAGTCCCTAGGAACTGGGATACTGAAGTCATCGGGCACATTCGCCATGTAGCCAGGCAGTATGAAGCGATGAAGAAACATGCTGTTAATCTTTCAGAGGTTATTCGAACGCTTGAGATGGAAGCACATAGATCCAAAGTGAAGATAGATAACAATGAAAGGGCCAGGGCAAAAATGGAGAAGGACTTAGAGGATGCACAATCTCTGCTTGCCTTGGTTCAACAAGACGCTAAAGCTTTCAAAATAGAGCTGGAGGAGGCCAGGCAACGTTTCCATAATGAACTTGATTCTAATAGCAAAGAGCGAGCGTTATTGAAGCAAGAGGTGGAAGATCTCAGGATGGCCAACTCCGAACTGAAAACAGCACAGGATCACTTCGAGGCCGAAAGAGCTGCTTGGGAGAAAGAAAAGGCAAGTTTGAAAGATAGCTTAGCTCTGGCCGAAAAGGAGAAGGTGATCCTGAATGATCAACTCACGCATGCAGAGAAGCGCGCTATTCTTGCTGAAAATAATGTGGAGAGTGCCATTGAAATGGCCACTGTTTCTAATGATAAGCTCCTTGAGAGAGAGAAGGAGATTGAAGGATTTGAAAAAATGTTATTCGACTTCCTTGGTCAGGTCATCAAAACCCATAATATCTCCTGGATCCCAGACTATCATGTCACTCTAGCCAACATATGGGATGCAATCGTTGAGAGCGAGAAACAGCGATTAGGAGTTGATGAGATTGATGAGAATGAGTTGATGCGGACCATTCTGAGGGATAATGAGCCTGAGGATCTAGAGAAAGGCAGACGCCTGCTCCAAGAAGAAACTGAAAAAGAGAAATCTCAGGCGAAGGGCAAAGAGAAAATGGAAGAAGGCCCGAGCACAGCTGCAGAGCCCAAGGCTTCCGAAATCGAGGAATATAATCCAGATTACCCATTGATTCCTCTGGGTCCAACTCCTCCAACTGTAGGGGGTTCTGCTGCTAGCTTGGATGGAGGATCGGCGGAAGGTATCTCTATATTTTCTCCGCAACTTGCCAAAGCAATTGTCACTTGTCGTCGCCTTGTCGGACAATCAACTGAGCAAACCGCATTTTCTCCCAAAATAACATTTGTTTCTCATGATACAGGTAGCGGGCCGGTTGATAAGGATGCTGAAAAGAAGGCAGGGGCAGAGAAGATTGACATCCTGCCAGGCGTTGGTGCTGATGTCCCCCCAGATGCTAAAACTATCGAGGCTTTGAGAGACATGGACGGGCGCCACGACGGTGATGAAGAGGAAGTCGCCATTACCAAAGAGAGCGGAGGCAGTGATGAGTAAATCTTAGCTGAACAACAGGCCGAAGGGGAGGAGCAGTTGCTCCTTATGAAAGGGAGACAGGATCTAGTATATGTTCCCCCTATCTCTGAGATCGACCCCAAAACTGGGTTGGTTGTAAGATTTTCCTCCCGATCGATAACTTCACAACTAGCCTCTCAGTCCTCTAGTTCTTCACCGTAGCCTCTCATTGATAATAGGAAGAGGAAAAAAGGTGGTCGTTCGGATGTTGACAAGGAGGCATCGGGGAAGCAGAAAAAGAGCAAGAAGTCTACATAGTCCCCTCCCCCCAGCATAAGTAGGCGGCAGATGTCAGTTCATATTTTGTCCTTTGGATTTTTTAGGCTTTCCACTGGCCATGAAATGTAATTGTGAGAATGGCCCTCACTTTTGTTTAGGTTCCTCTTTATCTTGTAGGTTTGCAGCTTATGAATGAAAGTTTATTTCTTTTTACACTGCTGTGTTCCTGCAAGTTTATCATACTTAGTCACGAATACAAATACTCAAATCATGAATCATTCTAACAATAAAACTTTTTTTTAAAATTTCTGCACTACACTTCTACGTGCATATATGTGTATGGGTGTGTCCCCAATCAACCATTAATATGGTGCCTGGCCAGGGTTTATTGGGGATTGATTAGATTCATGTGTGTGCCGACCCCATTCCCGGAGATAAGGGATTCGGGCTCCATTTTTCATTCTTGTTCCCAGTCGTGTAACGGGATAGGAGCCCTTTAGCGGCATATGTCATCATGCCTGTTTGCTCCCCGATTCTTCAGCGGGGTAGAAATTCTCGTGACGCTAAGCCTCTAACGCCTTTATACTCTCCCGATCCTTCAGCGGGTTAGAATTTGTGTGACGCTAAGTCTCTAGCGCCTTTATACTCTCCCGATCCTTCAGCGGGTTAGAGTTCGAGCTTGGTTTTCATTCTGCTCCCCGATCCTTCAGCGGGGAGAGAGTTCTTGGGGTGCTGAGTCTCCAGCACCTTTCTCAACGCTAAATCATAGACGCTTTTATACTCTCCTGGCGGTCGCCAAGGTTAGAGTGTGAGCTCAGCTGTTCGGTCGCTCCCGATCCTTCAGCGGGGTAAGAGCTCTTTCTCAGCGCTCAATCATGGACGCTTTTATACTCTCCTGGCGGTCGCCAAGGTTAGAGTTTGAGCTCAGCTGTTCTGTCGCTCCCCGATCCTTCAGCGGGGTAAGAGCTCTTTCTCAGCGCTCAGTCGGAGACGCTTTTATACTCTCCTGGCAGTCGCCGAGGTTAGAGTTTGAGCTCAGCTATTCTGTCGCTCCCCGATCCTTCAGTGGGGTAAGAGCTCTTTCTCAGCGCTCAGTCGGAGACGCTTTTATACTCTCCTGGCAATCGCCGAGGTTAGAGTTCCGTCAAGGCGGTTCCGATCATGGTACACCGCTGTGACTTATGGACATTGCCTTCATGTCCATTATGCTCTCTCTCGGCTCTGGAGAGTTAGAGTGCTATCAATGATATGATTTACTTTATCGCACCCTCAGAGTTTTGACTATTGATTGCACTCCATTCTGATGGAAGGCACCTATAATTATATGTTCCTGTGATCGTTGTATGGTTCACAGCAATTTCCATAAAAGTAGAAAGGCAGATAAATAATAGTGCAATAAAGGTAAACGACACACAATATTTTTATAGTGGTTCGGTCGAACCATGACCTACGTCCACTTTATAATCTTTTGCTTAAGAAATCGGACTATTCTAGGCAAGTTGTGCCTTGTACATGGTCCTTAATAAAGCAAAAGAACAGATCTGACATCTTTACGTTAGATACGGCCGTAAATGTTGGGCATTCCACACTCTGGGGATTTCCTTTCCATCTACGGTTGCTAGCTTGAAGGTTCCATTATCAAACTTGCACAGAATGGAGTACGGTCCTTCCCACTTCGCACCTATATGAGTTGGGGGTGGAAAGACACGCTTCAGAACCAAGTCTCCGAGTTCAAAGGTTCGGGCTCGAACCTTTTTGTTGTAGTATCGGGCGACCTGTTGCTTGCATCCCAAGGCACGCAGGTCTGCTTCGTCCCTCTTCTCTTCGATCATATCCAGGTATTCAAGGAGCAATTCGTTATTAGTCATCGGATCGTAATAAGTTACTCGGTGAGAAGGTACTTTTATTTCAACCGGGATGGCTGCTTCTGCTCCAAAAGCAAGAGAGAAGGGGGTATGGCCTGTTGCCGATTTATACGTTGTCCTGTAGGCCCATAGTGCTAAGGGTAATTCATCAACCCACATGGCTCTGGCCCGCTTCAGTCTTCTTTTCAGAATGGACTTAATCACTTTATTCGCCGCTTCAACCTGTCCGTTCGACTGCGGATACGCCACAGAGGTGTACCGTTTCTCGATGTGGTATTTCTGGCAGAAGTCCCTGAATTCAGTGCTATCGAACTGAGTTCCATTGTCAGTTATAACGATCTTTGGAATCCCAAATCGACAGATGATGTTCCTAACGATGAAGTTGATCACTCGTTTGGTTGTGATTGTAGTCAGTGGCTCAGCCTCGACCCACTTAGTGAAGTAGTCTACAGCTACAATAGCGAACTTCGCTCCACCCTTAGCTATGGGGAGACTTCCGATGATATCAATTCCCCACATAGCGAAAGGCCATGGGCTTGTCATCGTTTTCAACTGACTAGGAGGTGCCCTAGGTATCTTTGAAAATCTCTGGCATGCATCACACCGTCGTGCGTACTTCGCCGCATCTTTGTTTATGGTAGGTCAGAAATAACCATGCCGCAACACCTTTTTTTGCCAATGTTTGCCTTCCAGTGTGATCGCCGCATTCACCCTCATGTACCTCCTGCAGTACACGCTTGATGTCGTCATGAGCTATACACCGGAGAAGGGGCACCGAAAATCCCTGTCTGTAAAGGACTCCGCCTTGTAGAACGTATCGGGAAGCTTTACGAATTATTTTACGCCTCTCGCTCTTCTTGGTCGGAAGCGTTCCATTCATCAAGAAATTCTATAGAGGGGTCATCCATGAATCCCTTTCTGGTTTCGTCTCTAGTACCGGATCAATTTCCATCTGATCTAAACTAGGAGACCGAAGCACTTCAACTGGGGCTAGCCCGGTCTCTTCGGGATCGTCGGAACTAGCCATCTTCGCCAACTTATCCGCCTGTTGGTTCTCTGATCGCGGAATATGAGATATGCTGTAGTGATCGAAGCCGTTCAGCAACTCCTTCACTTTCTCCAAGTATAAAATCAATCTTGGGCTTTTGGCTTGGAATTTTCCAGTGACCTGGTTTACAACTAACTTGGAGTCGCAAAATATGTCCAGCTTTGTGATTTCCAACTCCTTTGCGATCCTTAGCCCGGCTATCAGGGCTTCATATTCGGAGTCGTTGATAGTGGCATGAAACTCCATCCGGATAGCATAGGATATCAGCCGTTTCTCAGGAGTTTCAAGCACTACTCCAGCGCCGGATCTCTTGTCATTCCTAGCGCCATCAGTATACAATCTCCAGGCACTGGGATCGAGAAGTAACTTTGGTGGGCCAGCTTCTTCGTTCGCTATATCTTCCTCTGGGACAGTAAACTCTGCTATGAAATCGGCTATCACTTGCCCCAGTATTGACCGCCGGGGCTGAAAGTTTAGATCAAATTGACTCAACTTAATTTTCCATTTGAGTAGTCTTCCAGACGCTTCTGGTCTCTGTAGAACTTGCTTGAGTGGATGATCAGTGTACACGATGATGGGATGAGCCTGAAAATAATGTCGAAGCTTTCTAGAGGCAATCAGCAAACTGTACGCTAACTTTTCTATCCTTGGATAATTACGCTCTGCTGCCGCCAATTTTTTGCTCACGTAATACACTGGTCTTTGAACTTTATCTTCTTCTCTCACCAATGCTGAGCTAATTGCGTGGGACGACACTGCCAAGTACACAAATAAGTCCTCGTGATCCACCGGCTTAGATAATATCGGAGGTTTCTCCAGGTGACTCAGCAGGTTCTGAAACACTTCTATGCAGTCAGGCATCCATTTGAAGTGGCATTTTCCTCGCTTTATCAATTCGAAGAATGGGATGATTTGTCCGTAGCCCTGGAGATGAATCTGCTTAGCGCTGCTACTTTCCCTACAAGGCTTTGCACATCTTTAATTTGCCTAGGCTCCTGAATGCCTCTGATTGCTGCGATCTGGTCTGGATTAATCTCAATCCCGCGAGAACTGACGATGAATCCCAAGAATTTTCCGGAGGCGACCCCGAATGAACATTTCGTTGGGTTGAGTTTCATCCCATACTTTCGAAGAATGCCAAACATCTCTGCCAAGTCTGTAGTGTGATTGGAGGATTGCCTGGACTTAACCAACATGTCGTCGACGTATACTTCCATTGTTTTCCCAATCTGGTTATAGAACATTCTGTTCACTAATCATTGATATGTAGCGCCTGCGTTCTTCAAGCCAAAGGGCATTACCACGTAGCAGTATAATCCCAGATCCGTAATGAAGCTAGTGTGTTCTTGATCTGGAACATGCATTGGAATCTGGTTATATCCTGAATAAGCATCCATAAAGGAGAGAAGTTCATGACCCGCCGTTGAGTCCACCAACTGATCGATCCTGGGTAACGGCAAACTGTCTTTTGGGCAGGCTTTATTCAAATCCGAGAAATCGATACACGTCCGCCACTTCCCGTTGGCCTTCTTTATCAGAACTGGATTTGAAATCCAGTCTGGATAGGTTTAGTCTCTGATAAATCCATTACTCTTTAGCTTTCCAACTTCTTCTTTCAAGGCAGCGGACCTCTCTGGGCCCAGCATTCGCCTTTTTTGTTTTACCGGAGGATGCTTAGGGTTAATGCTTAATGAATGGCGCATGATTGATGGAGATATCCCACACATGTCTGCGTGGGTCCAAGCAAATACATCCAAGTTATCTTTCAAGAAATCCGTCAGTTCTTTAACTAAATTCGGATTTAACTGGGATCCAATCTTAAGGACCTTCTCTGGGTCACTATCATCGATCGGTACATCCACAGTTGTCTCATTGGGAGTCGCCATTCTGCCCCCAGGTTCTTTGTCCTCTCTGGGATCTATATCCTCGGGCAACTCTCTGGGCGACTCACCTACGGTTATCCTCTTTAATTGCTATGAGGTCTCCGCCCTTGCGGGGGGAGAAGCGCCCTTGGTTTCTATGTCTCCTCCGTTGCGGAGTAGCTTTAGCTCTGCAATATAACATGCTCATGCGGCAACCTGATCTCCTCTGACAATACCAACACCAGCTTCTGTAGGAAACTTCAATAACAAGCACCAGGGGGCTATACAGGCTCTGAACTTTGCTAGGGCCGGTCGGCCCAAGAAGGCATTATAGGGCGATTCAGTACCCAAAACCACGAAGGGAAGAATTCTCACTCTCTGGCGTTCTCCTTCCCCAAGTGTAACTGGTAGCTCTACATATCCCATTGGAGCGGTGGATGCTCCGTTAAATCCACGGATCCATCCTTCACAGGGCTTCAAGTCTTTTATCTCGAGATTCATCCGGTCGAATGTCTTTTTGAAAAGAATGTTGACAGAACTCCCGTTATCCACCAAGACTTTATGAACAGTGGCCGGGCCAATAGGAACTGTGATTACAAATGGATCTTCGGTCGGAGCATGGACTCCAATGCTTTCTCGTTCGCGGAAAACGACGTCGTCGGACATCATATTTTGTTGCTTTACTGGGACATTGTCCTCAGTGTTGCTACACTCTCCTACCTCGAGGTGATGCTTAGCCGCATTGACATACTGATCCAATGCCTTGGAACCGTGCCCGGCAAGATAAAGCCCTCCGATTATGGTATTGATAACAAGGTCCTTTCCCTTTTGCTAGGCAGTTGGCCTGACAGCAGGTTGATTCTGGTTCTGATTTGGGGCCTATAGGGCTTGCCCCCTGTCTCTGGGTGTCTTCCTTCTCGGAGAAGCTTCTCGACCACATCTCCTAGGTGGCAGCATTCATTTGTTGAGTGGTCGTGAATCTGATGGAAGAGACAGAACTTCCCATGTCACGTTCTTTCTCCGTCGACTCTCTGGGAGGAGGCCTTTTATTTTGGAGGACGTTGTACGAATCCATGAAGATATTCTCCAAAGTATCGTTTATTGGCATATAACTTTCAAAAGACCTGGGACGAGTCCTTCTCTGGGAGTCGTTCCCTCGATTCCTTTTTCAGTTATTGCCATTACTGTTATTACCATTGTTTCCTGACTGGCGACCACCCTGGTTACGGTTTCCGACATCAACTTCGACCTTCCCCGAGCTGTCTCCTGTCTGCTTAATGGCGACATTGCTCTGGATTTCCTCCTTATCTGCCATTTTTGCCTTCCTGTTAGCATATACCTCCTCCCGACGTAAGTGCACGTTAGCTTTTTCGTAGAATAACTCTCTAGTATGAGGTGGCTTGCCGGCCAGGTATCTCCCAAATTCGGTGTCCTTATCTACCCCATCAATCAGGGCTGCCACAACAGTTGGCTCATGAGGATCTTTGACTTCAGTAGCGGCAAGGTTGAAACGGTCTAGATACACCCTCAAACTCTCGCCTGGTCGTTGCTTGACAAGGAACAAGTCAATCACACTCTTCGTCCTTTGTGCATAGATGCAGAACTGTTCCACAAACCTTTCACTCAACTCCCTGAAGCTAGAAATTGATCTTGCTGGTAAGCGAGTAAACCATAATAACGCTACATCCTCCAGGAATATAGGAAATGCTTTGCACTTGACAGCGTCAGAAGCTGCGGCAGCGGTCATTGACCAAGAATATCTCATCAGATGCTGGATGGGATCAGATCTGCCTGCGTAACGGTTCATCTGCGGCATGTTGAAGCGCCTCGGGAACGTCGCATCTAAAATGTCATCAGTGAAAGGGGTGTGACTGCGGTCAATTCCCCAATCTTCATTCCGTTGTCCACAGCTACCTGCCAGAATTTGATGGATCATAGCTGCAACATTTGCACTGGTCAGCGGAGGCTCGGGATCAACGCTTCTTGCTCGGTGGAACTCTCTGATCTCCCTTCCAGGGGCAGCCACGAAATCTGGGGCTCGGATTGGACTTCGCTACCCCTTGTTACCATGAGCATTTGTACGGCGAAGGGGCTGAGGTAGTCTATTCTCAACAGGGCTGTCTACACCTCGAGCTCTGGGAGTTGCGGAACAATTATTCACATTGCGGTTTGAGGGCCCTGCACCCAGTACCTCTTCTTCCCGTGATGGCAGGGTTCCAAATCGGAGCTGCTCTATGTTTTCAGGCCTCTCATACAGTCGCCGCGGAGGTCTTGGCGATTCCTCTGACGAAGAAGAGTACTCTGGGGTGAGCGGACGAACTGGGGGCGTCCTTTGCCTTGCAAGATCATTGAGCCTTCTATCCATAGCAGTCAAGTTCTGTCGTAGCATGGAGCTCTCCTGCCTTTGAGCAGCCAATTCATCAAACAGCCTCTCCCACATTTCAGAAAAGCGAGAAAGATCTTTCTCAGTAACGGGAGCAGAAGGGTCATATTGATCGTCAACATTTTCTCTTATGCACAAAGAACTTGAACCAGGTCGAGCAGAGGTACTGGGACGGGAAGTGTAAGCCATAACCTCCTTTCCAAGTCGAGTTGTAGTCTGGTCATCATTTCGGATCGCTGCGGATCGATGTCGGTGGCTCGTTGCGCCCCCCTTGGTTCGGTTCGTGGTGACGCTGGGTAGAGGGTTCGGTGCGTTGTCATGGGATCGTGTGACCACCTCTTCAGCAGTCCGGTTCGCTCCACCCTCATCAGCCTGGATCGTGGCGCCCTCATCTGCTCAGATCGTCACGCCACGGTCAGTTCGGATCATGCCTTGGTCCCCGCGATCCGCGAGACCCACCTCGACCCACTCGTGAACACTTTCTTCAATTGCCTCATTCGCTTGCGAAGCTCATACTTCCTTAGACTTCTTTCCAGCCATGATATCAGATGTTGCTGGAATCTTCAGAAAGTTGAACAGTGAAGTTTTGGGACTGTTTTCTGCGGACTTTCAAATCCAAATAGTAGAATAGCAATCCGGTAGGCTGAGAATTGAATTCTCAGTCAAAGCACCAAAATGTTAGATCAAAATTTGGCTCTAACACCCAAATTGTTCTGATTTGTAGAGAATTATAACTGAAAAATGAGAAAAAAGCAGAAAACACACAAAGTTTATAGTGGTTCGGCGTTAACGAGCCTACGTCCACTTTATATGTTATTGATTATACTTTGAATGCTAGTACAACCAATGATTTCTCTCAAACTCAGTCTTACAATTATGTTTTTTCTCAATAATCTCGAAGAAATACTGATGAGAAATAGTGGTGCGACAGTAATGGTGGAATCAATACTCAATACTGCCAAAAGATCCTGAAAAATGCCAGTCTCTGGGCTATTTATAGCTGATTCTGTCAGGCGGTTCGCGGTCACACGTGGTGTAGATCCCGAGAAAATCGGATCGGATCGAGCATTGAGGAGGAATTGGTTAGTATGACAGTTGTGGACAGGTGTCGTGAGATCCGTGCATTTCGGATCGCTGAAGACCCGTTCGTTGTTTGAACAAGTCAGAGGCTTCGCTGTGCGTCGGGGGATCGGATCAGAGCGAGGTGGTGGCATTGGTGCGGATTGAGTCGTGATAAGGTGGACGGGTCGGGTCGCGAATAATGCTGGCGATCCGAGAGGCGCGATCCGTGAGTGCGATCCGCTTGTGCAATCCGATCTTTCATGGACTTGAGGAACGTAGTTCCATACTTTCTTCTTGTGTGTGAACCTTGGTGGCTTGGTCCAAAAAGCTAGCCAACAGTCGTTTGAGGCACGAAACTCCATCCATCTTTGCTGCCTTAGATTAAGGTCTTTCTGCGAGAAAAGGTATTTCAACGATTTATGGTCAATATACAATTCAAATTTCTCACCTAAGAGATAGTGGCCCCATGACTTAAGCGCAAAAACGATGGCTGCTAACAATAGATCGTGGCTTGGATAGTTTTTCTCATGCACTTTCAACTGCCTTCCACTATAAGCTACTACCTTCCCCTCTTACATCAAAACAACGCTAGTCCCGTACCGCATGCATCTTTGTATACCGTAAACATCTTGCTCCCATCTGGTAATGTCAAAATTGGGGCTGTTGTCAGAGCCCTCTTCAACCGTTGGAAAGCGACTTCGCAATCCAAAACCCAAGTGAAAGTCAGGTTCTTCTTCATTAACCTTGTAAGTGGAGCTGAGATTTTCGCAAAGTCTTTAATGAACTTGCGATAAAAGGCTGCTAGCCCAAGAAAACTTCGGACTTCAATTGCATTCTTTGGAACCTTCCAATCCTGGACCGCAATTACTTTTGCGGGGTCTACAGCTAACCCCTCTTTGGACACCACATGTCCAAGAAACCTTACTTCTTCTCTGCAGAAGTGGCACTTGGAGAATTTTGCCTTCAACTGATGTGCACAGAGGGTATCCATGACTTCCCTTAAATGCAAAGCATGCTCTTCCTCATGCTTCGAGAAAATCAGAATGTCATCTACGAAGACCACCACAAATTTATTGAGGAATTCCCGGAACACCCTACTCATCAAATCGACGAAATAAGCAGGTGCGTTTGTCAAGCCAAAAGGCATTACAAGCCATTCGAAGAAACCGTCCGGGGTTCTGAACGCGGTCTTGTCAATGCTATCTTCAGCCAACCTTAGCTGATGAAACCCGGTAGCCAAATCTAATTGGGAGAAAACTGTTGCACCTACAAGCTGATCGAATAAATCGTCTATTCTTGGCAGCGGGTGCCTATTCTTCTTGGTCAGCTTGTTTAGCTCCCTATAATCAACACATAGGCGAAGTGAACCGTCCACTTTGGTTGCGAACACCACTGGAGCCCCCCATACAGAAATACTCCGCCTTATAAACCCTTTTTCTAGCAGCTCCTTCACTTGCTTGCTAAGCTCCTTTCTCTCTCTTGGAGCCATGTGTCTGACGGGTAAAGCAATGGGTTTTGCGTTATCAGCTAGGTATATGCGGAAGTCTATCTCCCGCTTCGGAGGCAAGCCCTCTACTTCCTCAAAGACATCCAAGTATTCACGGACCACTCTAACAGACTGCAAATTCTTAACAGATGCGTCAAGCGATTCTAGATAACTTAGCATAACAGAAATCATGGGATTACAAGAGATTTCGAGAGTGTTACCCAAGCGAGTCATAAGCCTAACCTCTCTCTTTTCACAATCTAGGACGACATCATTACTGGATAACCAACCCATGCCCAGAATTAACCCATAGCCCATGAAGCCCAAAACATAAGAATCACATCTAAACCCAACGCTAAGTATAGAAATTTCCAAATCCAAGCAAATCATCGACAAATAGGTTGAGCCCCCAATTGGATATGAAACAACTAAGGGATCCTCTACTATACTGGTGTCTAGGTGCAGTGACTCAACTAAAGCAGTAGATATAAAAGAGTACGATGCACCAAAATCAAAGAGTGTGCGAATAGGATGATCAAAAAGATAAACTAAACTTTCAACGGAAATTGTTCTACCTCGTTCTTGCAGCGGTGGGGCCATGAGAGCCTGGACCTGCCCTGGTGCCATGAGAGCCTGAACCTACCCTCCAGAAGCAGACCCTGCCCTCTACCCTTTCCTTGGGAAGTCCTTAATCAGATGTCCCTCTTCGCCACAGTGGAAGCAGCCAGTCTTCTATTTCTTCCTACAGTCTTTACTCAGATGGCCCGGTGTCCCACAGTTAAAGCATCTTTTCTTTCCCCTGCCATTGTGTCTTTACCACCCTTCTTGTTCTGCTGTTGCTGTTGTGGTTTCTTTTGATCCCCTTTCTTCTCAGGTGCCTTATTAGCATTGGCGCCTTTCTCTTATTCATGCATAAACGCCATGTCAACCAGTCTCTCAAAGATGGCCCCCATAGGGATGTGGGTCATAGCTAACCCATGTAGCGGCTCATTCAAACCCTTAACAAATCTCAGGGCCTTCTTTTCAGGTGTATTCACCAAGTCCAAGCCAAATCTTGCCAACTGATTGAACTTGTTGACATACTCTTTCACTAAAAAATTTGCCTGCTTCAATGCCAAAAACGTTTCCATGTATAGATTCTCTTCGGCTCGTGAGAGAAACTTTGCCTCAAACCTACGCCTGAAATCCAGCCATGTCTCAACTGGACGCTCTCCATTAGTGACCTCCCACCAAAACGAGGCCTCATCCTTCATTAACCAGGCAGCTAATTGGACCTTTCTTCCAACTTCTACCTCAAAGATTCCAAACAACTCTTCAACCTCCTTTAGCCAATTTCAAGCTTCAACAAACGTCTCTAACTCGTGAAAAGGTTTTCCGCCCATTGCCCGAAAATCCTTGCATATCTTTGCGAAAGTATCCACACGAGGAGGGGGAAGAGGAGGAAGAATGGGTGCAGCTGGGGGAGGAGGAACGTCTGCTGGTCCTGGAGTGTTGACCCTAGCCTCAAGGTACCTTCTGAACCAACCAGGTACCGGCACGCCCTCAGGAAGGTTAAGATCCCCAGACATACTGAAACGAAAAAGGAAAGATTCAAAACAAGGAATTGAAGGAAAGATATATGGCTCTTTGGGGTTATGTTTTTAAAATAAACTTTTCTCTGAAAAATATTCTCCTTAAAACATAGCTTTGAAAATATTCTTTATGAAAATGCTTTTTGAAAAATAGTTTTTTCAAAATATCTTATCTGTTCTGGTAACCTTCAGCTCTGATACTACGTGTGACACCCCATCTCCATTAAGGTCACTCACAAAGGGAATGCCTTAACTTTGGTGGAGCGTTTATTGTGTATAGAACAGAAAAGTAAATAAGACAGATAAATATACTGGTACTTGGAAAATAAAAACAACTTTATTGCAGTGGATAAATAGTTTGGTTACATCATATCAAACACCAACTACAAAACCAAATACACTTATTATCCATCTTGACAAATAAGTTCTGAGTACATAAAATAAAATACATAACCCCAACATAAAATAGCCATAAATAAGATAGGCTGAACTTTACTTCAGCAATCCAAGCAACTTCCAAAAGAAAGAGATAAAGCGGTCCAAATCAAGCTCCACTGGTACTAGCCCCACCCTGAGCACTTGGGGGGGGGGGAGGGGGAGGAAGAAAAGAGATGGAAACAAGGGAGTCATACATAAAGTCTGGCGAGTGCAATAACTTTAACAATATAATTATTAAAGTGACTAGGATATGGCATAAGCTGGTAAATAAGGAAATGACTATGAACAAATGGGCATGACAGAGCAAACAAAGGAAATAAGATGAACAAAGATAACGTTAAAGGCGCACCTAATCACTATAGGATAATTACTACATTGCACTACACCCTAAAGGTTGATCCCACCTACTGAACTTAGAAATCATAATAGTAGTTTCGTGTACCCCTAGCTATCTACATAGGTGCCGCCTGCCCCTATCTCCATTAGGTGTACCCACTACCCCATGCGATCGGCTCACTAACTCGAAGATACCTGTGTCGGTCCCATAGTAGGGTGTATCATTACCCAAAGTGACAACCCAATACCACAAAAGATGCACGGCTTATACCTACACGATGCAACAACGTCTTTCCTACCAGCCCGGGCCCATACACGCACATGACCCCGTTGGACTTGCGTTGCCACCGCTAACCCGTTTTGGCCTCTTACAATCAAATCCAGTATGTGTGTCCCGTCCTCGACTTGGGTCGAGCCCACAAAGATACTTAATGGGTTACTGGTCTGAAAAGGGCCCCCATGCCTGACACAAGCTTTCCACCTATGCTTGGTCCCTTCTTGTACATCCCACTTAACCCCTTTCTTATTCATGTCCACTTACATGTTTAAATTTGGTTAAGTGTTTCTATTCGTATTTCCACATGTTACCCACATGTCACCCACTTAACCCCCATGTCCCACCACATATTTACTTTGGTTAAGTGTTACTTAGTTTATTACTACTGTAACCTTGTAGGACCTCTCACATTATGCCACCCTTTTTTGGTTGCTGGATTTGCCGGGTGGGTCCGGGCAGTCTTACACCACAAACGGGCCTAACCTCATGTCCATACAATTGTCACGCATTTAATTTGGGTCCATGACATCTCACATTGGACTACCATTTGTGGTTGCTGGATTTTTCGGGCGTGTCTGGGCTGTCTTACACCATAAGTGAGTCTAACCTCGTGTCTTAGGCATTGATTATTACACATAATCTTTTACCCCAATTTGAATTAATATCTCTATTCAAATTTGTCAATAAATCCAAACTAATTTATGTCCATAATTATCACCTAAATTATGTCCATTTATTCCAGGTATACAAATTATACCAATTATTACCTCAAATTAATTATATCCCTTTTTAGGCCATTACATGCCAATTCTCAATATGTGTAATTCAATATTATCCCCATCGTCCCCACGTTGTTCGTTCGCTTAACATGATATATATATATATATATATATATATATATATATATATATATATATATATATGACTAGAAAATAGTCAAACACATAAAATGGGAAGACACATCACAAATTTGCATAACACACATAATAGATCTAACTTGCAAATAAGAATTACAACATAACTTGCATAAACTTTGTATTGTCATGAATCTAAACATAGACCTAAAAGGTGTGAACTTGCATGTATGAATATAGTTTACACCCAAACTTGCATAGGCCATAGTCACAAACTTGCACAAAACTATGTATGTCATAGATCTAAACATAAAGGTGTAAACTTGCATATATGTGAAATTAATTACTACCTAAACATGCATATAGTCATTTTATTTGATTCACATGTAAACTTGTGTACAATCCATATAGAAACTAGCATATAATCTACACCCAAACTTGCATATAGAATAATGTCAAAAATGAATCAAGTTGAACATAGGTGATTGGGCATATGAAAAGGATCCACAACACAAATAAACAAAAACTATCATCATAAACAACTAGCATATATTCACAAAATATCACATTTTCCCATGATTCACAACATAGCCATATAACCCAAATTATAACTCAACCTAATTAACTTGTTAATTATCTTATTAAAGAAATCAAACTCACAACACAAGGAAGGTCTTGAGTTCTGGGATCTGTGTTCTGTAGTTGAATTAGCTCGCTTTTGGTGAAGACAAATTCGTTGTTGTTGTTATAGACTTGAGTTGAATTAAGTTGATTAGCTTTACTTTGCTCCTAGTTGGTGGCGGCTACTCTAGGTTGCGGAGTGACAGCATAACGACCATGGTTCTAAATTTTATTAGGTTTAGGGTTTGAGTCTACATGTGTTTATATAGAGTTTTAGGATTAATTTAGGCCATTCGATCAACCTAGAAGCAACCTGAACCATCCAAACAGCCACCTCAACCCTAGTGACTCAACAGCAGGTCAGAACTGGGTTTGATCCAAATCTGCCCGAGGGGGGGTAGGTCGACCCCCAGGTCGACCCCTAGGTTGACCCTCAGGTCGACCTATAAGGGAGGTCGACACTAGGGTCGACCCCCTGGTCGACCTGGCCTGGGGCGAGAAATTTCCCGCCCTGCCCGGTTCTGAGTATGAATCTGATTTTGAATTTAAATTTGAATTTCTGGAAACTTCCGACAGCCATAACTTCCTCATACGAAGTCCAATTTACGCAAACTCGGACTCTATCTCAACCAGAATTCCGAGTCAAACACAATGGCGTAACCTGTTTCCCTTAATTCTCACATTTAAAATTAATATTCTTTAATTCGTTAGTTTAATGTTAACAGAAAACACGGGGTGTTACATTTGTGCACTTGAAATTCTGTACACATGCTTGTTTTGTTGCTCCATATTCATTTGCATTGTTCACCTTGGTCTGTCAAGTTTGTGACACTGGCTCAACTACTTTGAAACTACTTTTGTATTGACTTGTGTTGACTTTTACTATGCTTGTTGACATTTGTTTTGTTGCTTGAGTGTTGCACTAAGTCGAGTTGGTCCACGTGGCTACTCCTCAGTTGCACACTGATTGGCGAGGCAGTGCACACGTGTATATCTATACACGTGTGTATATGCAGCCATTAGATAAAATTTCCTGTCCTTGTGCTATACATTTACAAACTGACTAAACACAGATGAATCAGATCAAGTCATGAAAAATAATGAGAAACACACAAGTAATCTGAGGCAAATAAAAATTAAAAAAAAATATTCGTTAGAATTTAGAATGTTATTTCTGTTCCATATACTTTGTGTGTTTCTGTGTATGACAGGTGTAGATGACTGGACTGACAGTGAAGATGCTATGAAGACAGAAGATAGAAGACAGAAAACAGAAACAGTGTGTAAATGTATATATGAAATTTGGATGTATATATAAAATTGTATGACTGAGTGACTGAATGAGTATTACAGAGAGAAATGTACTGATATTTGTAATAAACAAATTTTGTTTGAAATAAAATATTATTTTATTGTGTTCAAACGAATCTGTCTATCGTATTCAGTTTATATACAAGTACAATATTCTGGGAATGTATATGAAATGTGATGTTATAAAATAGTGGAGTTATAAATAGTTGTACTGTTTGAATATTTGAAATAAAATATTTATATTTAAACAAAATACTGTGTAAATATCTAAATGTCTGTACAGTCGTATTTTATTTAAATATAAATATTATATTCCTATCTGTGTGTATGTGAAATAGTACAACAACAAACACATTTATAAATAATATATATTTGGTTGTTATCATCAAACAAAAATCATATAATTGTGTATACAACTACGTCATATACAAAAATCTCCCCCTTTTGATGATGACAAACAAATATTAAGATTTTGAATTCAATAAATATGTTTGACAATGAAGAACCGAACTCCCCCTATTTGAATGCTCCCCCTATTACTGTGCATGAGTGAAAATGAATGAAAATGCCATCAATTTTCACTCATAAATCAAAATCACAATTCATTCTCCCCCTTTTGTTATCATCAAAAGGATTCAGAAATTAAAATATAGATGAAAAATGATTAAAACATAATATCAGCTTAAGAGGAAGAGCGATCATCATAAATCACAATCAGTCAAACAAAAATCATAATAAACTAAGATAGGTGGCATATTTCACATTGTAGAGAATGACGGATTTACGATGAATTTTATATAAATGGAGAGAGTTATTAAAACATATATTTCCAAAAAAAATTATAAAATTAAGCACAAAAAACAGTGATGGATTTGGACTATAATTAATAATTCAATTTAAGTGACAAAATTAAATAATCCCAAATCCCGATAGCTATCAATCAACAAATCATAATACGTCATAAAATATTAACACATTTCATATATTAGAACATGGATTGATAGGCTGGTTTTCACATACCAAGAAGAATTTCAAATTAATTTCTACTTATAGCACATTTTTCCTTTTTCCTTTTATTTTATTTAAGAGCACACTGACCACACATAACCATAGCTTGGATTTTTAAATGAGGTCAGTCGCAGCTTAAATTATAAGTTGTCTCATAACCATGCATGACCAGAGCTTGGATTTTTAAATGAGGTTAAAGACACACTTATGTACTAATGATATATTTTATCATTTTCAGCTTTAAATAGAAAAACTCCTCGGTATATACAACCAATATGAATGATAGAAATGTGGTAGGTACATAAATGGACTGTGAAATAAATTTCTAAATTAATTATATTATGAAATATGCTCGACTGTACCGGGATTATTGAAAATTTTCAATTATCACTAATTCTGAATAATAACATAACCATAATTCCATCACCAATATTTTCACTGTTTACTCAAGATGATTTAAAAAAAAATTAACTCTCCACATTTATATAAAATTATCATGGATGGCGGAATGATGGTAGATAAAGGAGATGGTCGTGAAATAATTGCCAATTCAAAGATATTATAATAAATGTTCAACCATCATGAAAATATAAATAAAATCCCCTCTTGTTGTGAGATATACTACAGTCATGATTCATCAAAATTTCAAAATCTGATAATAATTTTGATGAATTATAAATACAGTTCAATTTGGATATTGATTTCATTTTCTGAAAGAATAATCAATAAATAATTTTAAAATTGAAAATCAACCCGGTGGCCACCAAAGATACCTCAGACACTGGCTTCACGTCCGGCCTCTCGACACGGACAACCACCCACGGGCATGTAGGGGCAAGAGTAAATACTTCGCCACATGATCATATAGCGAGAACCCCCTATCATGATGTTACCTTATACCAGCTCTGATACCAAATGGTGTTCATGGCCTTAAGTATCCAAACCTGTTTATATAACAAACCATTCGAATCTATATTTGTGCCTTTAAGAACCCAGATCTATTAGAATTTAACTGAATTCATTTTACTTCCTTTTGGGATCCAAAAATGTTTAAACGACTTATTATAAAACAAATTCACATCTCGTTTATGATTTAAAAATCCTTTGAAATTATCAGAATTCAAAATTTCAAATCGATTCTTTTCAAAATAGTTTGAAGGATTTTTAAAATCATTAGAGTTCCGTTTTTCAAAAACATTGTTTTTCCCTAAACCAAGTCCACGTTTATTTCCAACAGAAATTTGGTTTTTCAACAACATATTCAAGGATTTTTCTCCATCAGAAAATTAACTCAAAATTGTTTTAAGTTATTGAATTTCATTTTTAAGATCATCGTTTTCTTTCATTAAAATCTGAACAACGATTTTTAGTGATCTTACATTTTTCAAAATCAGATTTCAAAACCAAATTTTCATCATTAAGCAATCTAATTTTGGTTTGGGACTCAGCAATTTCAAATTCAAAATGTTTTTGTTTTTCAGACTCAAATTTCTTGGATTTTTCAATCTCGTTTTCTAGTTCTTTCAAAATCAAATCGGATTTCAACAGATTCTCCTTTTCAGCAATTTCAAATTTGGAATATATATCAGTGCTAAAATTTTCAAATTCCTTTTGTAAAAAAATATTCAAACTTGATAACTCAATCTTGTTTTCTTTTAAGATCAGAATTTCCTTTTCAAACTTTTGAATATTTTTATTGAGATGAACAAGATTGGTTTTCAATTTCAAACAATTTTTGCAATATGAATTTGAAGAATTTTTAAAATGTTCAAGTTGTGATTCCAAATCATCAATTTTGCTGATCAACTCAGAATTCCTAGATTTCAGAGATTTATTTTTAGATTGGAGTTTATAAACAGATTTGGTTAGATCAACACAAAAATAAACCGGATCTTCATATGAGAAATTTTCTATTTCATTGTCTATTGAGTCTCCATCAACTAATTCATCTGAATTTTCATCTATATGACTTGTCAAGCATTGATCTGAATCAGAGTTGACATTCTGGGGTTTTGAGCTGCAGTTGTCAGATCTTCCATACTTCGTATTGAGAGTATCCCAGATTTCCTGTGCAGATAAATAATGACAGATAAGATTAAACTGTTCAGTACTAAGATAATCAAATATAATTTTCATAGCACGAGCATTGAAAGTAATATCTATACTATCAAACCCATTGATAACAACATCCCAAGATTTAATATTAACATATTTTAAATAAAATTCCATTTTGGATTTCCAGTTTAAAAAATATGTTCCATCGAAAATAGTTGGAGATGAACTGGACCGACTCTCTATCGGTTGACAACTAGGATCCATGATTCTAGGGTTAATGAAATTACCAGGCTCTGATACCACTTGTTGGATCTAGAATAACCCTAGAGGGGGGTAAATAGGGTTATTCATAGTTTTTCGCTGAGTTAAAAATCTAAAAGGATATTAAATAATAAACAGATCACAGAATACAGCAAAAATAAAAAGCAGAAAGGAAATAACACACAGAGATACCTAGCTTCGGCAATATCCTTCCTACTGCTGCATTCCTAAGGTTTCTACTAGAATTTAATAGCAGATCCTGCTTAAGAAACTGTAAACTTGCACTCCCTGCTCCTGTACTAACCCTACGCTCAAAACCCTAGACTGGTCTAATCCCCTAGATCAGATTTCCCCTATTTTACAAACACTAGTAAACTGTCTAGTTTTACAGACGAAACTAGAAAATCACCTAGATTTTACAGACTCTAGCAACTGTCATTTAACCACTGAGTCCCCAAGTATTTTACAGACACTCAAAACTGATTCGAACGATTTACAAAACGAATTAAAAACAAACAATTCAAAATAAAAGAAAGAAACCCTATATTTAAAACAATTTAAATCTCCCCTTTTAAATAATTAGCCTAGGCTAGGTCAGCCCACATTGACATCGCTCCGGTCCATTGCTTTATTCATTTGCTCGACTTCTCTCTTAAACAATGGCGGCTAGAAAATGGAAATTAGGGTTTCTTTGAAATACACCCAAATCGATTGCTTCTGGAAACGATTCTCCTTGTCTTCGATGATTGCTTCGATGCTTCGACTATATTCTTTAGTCAATACGGGTTGCTGATCGAATCTCTAAAAAGATTGTGAGTTATCTGACTTTACTCTATGCTTGAAATTGTTGTCTGTGGATTCGATTTTCGATTGAATTGTTTGTGGTTTCAAAAATTCCTTACCGATGATGAATTGGTGTGAACTTGTAGGGTAATTTAGAAACCCTAACGTGATTCTCTGATTTCAAAATATGATGCGATCTGATTTTTTTGTTGCACCTTTTTATTTGTTGCTTGATTTTGTTCTGGAGATATTCGAATGATACTTGCCAAAATTGATTGATGAATTTCTTGCCATTTACATCCCAAAACTGAATTCATTCTTTGATTTCTGGAATGATAGCTGCTCCTTTGAATTTAAAACTCTTGGCTTGATTGATTATGTAAATCTGGAAACACTCGGCCTTGATTGATATGGCACTTGTGTGAAATACTTTTTTGCCTTGATAAAAAGAACAGAAATAATCCTTTGATTGCACAGTTATTGGAATGCATTGAAATGTTTCTTTGTCCATCCATTCTTGCGTGATGTTTTTAAAACTTACTTTGAGTCATTTCTGGATATTTTCTTAGCCGAGAGTAAGTGATTCATATTTCAGGAAACCAATTTAAATTAAATTGTGGTTCTTTGATTGATTTCAGGAAAACATATTTAGCTTGCCATATATGTTTTCAACCCCACTAAAACAAAAGATTTGTCCAAAACTGGAAAATAAAAATAAGTCCTGAAAGCTGATTTCTTGTGATTTGTCATGCCACAATTACTCGAATTGTTTAATGCTTCACTTTCTTTCCTGAACCTAGACTTTGTATATTTACTTCCCACATAATTTTGCTGATTTCTTTGGCTAAGGTCATGCTTTGTTTGATGCACCTTTGGTTTCTTGCTGTTTATATATACACTTGAATCTTTAGCTTGTGTAGTTGTTGTATCACCATTATACTCTGTTGAATTTGAGCCATCCTGATCTGAGTTTGCATTATTTCTTGAACTATGCTGAGCTCCTGGTTTGTGCTTGCATGAGCATGCATTTGCTTCGTGTTGTAATCTATACTGCTCCACCCAATGTTGCCTAAGATTGTGAAATCAGTTGTGGAAACTTATATCACTTTGAACTATTGAAAGTAGTCTTTGCTTTGATTGTGACCATGCTACATTGATTTGCCTGACTCAAATTCTCGAGCCTTGTATACATGATGATGTTGAAGTGTCGTTTTGAACCACTATATTTTACATGAATGCTTTATCTTTATATACATGCTGTGGCTCCAGAAACTTCAGAAATAGGATCTTATCATCCATGCTCCTTTATTGACTAATTATGTATATGCTGTGTATATATGAATTGATCAACCATTCATGCTTATTGAACTGAATTTGGGAATGGTATCTCATGCTTTGAAGTCCATTGTAGTTCACTGTCCATCCATGACCAAAAAAATTGATGCTGCATGTTTCACCACACCATACATGCTTGTATCATCCATGAACATTGCAGTTGCATTTTTTACTGATTTGTGCACTTGAAATTTTGTACACATGCTAGTTTTGTTGCTCCATATTCATTTGCATTGTTCACCTTGCTCTGTCAAGTTTGTGACACTGGCTCGACCACTTTGAAACTGCTTTTGTATTGACTTGTGTTGACTTTGACTATGCTTGTTGACATTTGTTTTGTTGCTTGAGTGTTGCACTGAGTCAAGATGGTCCACGTGGCTACTTCTCAGTTGCACACTAATTGGCGAGGCAGTGCACACGTGTATATCTATACACGTGTGTATATGCAACCATTAGATAAAATTCATGTCCCTGTGCTATACATATACAAACTGACTAGACACAGGTGAATCAGATCAAGTCATGAAAAATGATGAGAAACACACCAGTAAGCTGAGGCAAATAAAAATTTAAAAAAAAAAAATTATATTCGTTAGAATTTAGAATATTATTTTTGTTCCATATACTGTGTGTGTGTTTCTGTGTATGATAGGTGTAGATGACTGGACTGACAGTGAAGATGCTATGAAGACAGAAGATAGAAGACAGAAAACAAAATAGTGTGTAAATGTATATATGAAATTTGAATGTATATATAAAATTGTATGATTGAGTGACTGAATGAGTATTGCAGAGAGAAATGTACTGATATTTGTAATAAACAAATTTTGTTTGAAATAAAACATTATTTTATAGTGTTCAAACGAATTTGTCTATCGTATTCAGTTTATATACAAGCACAATATTCTGGGAATGTATATGAAATGTGATGTGATGAAATAGTGGAGTTATAAATAGTTGTACTGTTTGAATATTTGAAATAAAATATTTATATTTAAACAAAATACTGTGTAAATATCTGAATGTCTGTACAGTCGTATTTTATTTAAATATAAATATTATATTCCTATCTGTATGTGTATGTGAAATAGTACAACAAAAAACACGTTTATAAATAATATATATTTGGTTGTTATCATCAAACAAAAATCATATAATTATGTATACAACTACGTCATATACAACAGTTTCAACCAACAAATACTGAATACTATTTATGTAGTTGGGCGATGTGTAAAATTATCATCCCAATCGATATCACAAAAATAGGCGAGCATAAACAAGTCGTCCGACTTGTAAATGGATGTGTAAACTTATTTTTAACTATCCAATAAATATATAGAATTTTATAACTTTGCTTATAAAATTCTATACAACGCCTAAATAATTTTATTCATCGTAGTTATAAACTAAAAATGATATTTTTAGCGAACTAGTATTTATTGCATAACCTAGCCATTTTATATATCTCATATATGTGTTGAAAATAATCTTTTTAACTAGTTGTTTATTTTTCTAACACATTTTAGAAAATTTTGGCAGCATAACGGCGCGATATTAAAACCGGAATAAGGTCTAGCCTTATCCCTTGCCTAATACTGGCTCGCGCCATACACAAACCAATTCCAATCAATTCATAATTAATCCACAACCAATTTTACAATCACAATCAAATCACGCAGACCATTCAAATAAATAAATACTCAACTACCCCAATGCCATTTACGGCGCCATAAGTGGCTATTCGCAGAGTATGAAATCCGTATGTCGGTAATATCCATACATTTGCTTTCAATTTATGTGATTGTGCGAATTCGAGTGTTGAATTCCATATAATTCAAATCTAACAATATGGTTTGTACAATAAATAGTGTCGGGGGCTTCTAAGCCCCATCTACAACCTAAAATATTTTTAACTGTAAAATAATTTAAGTGAGAATGAGTTCTCACCCAGAAGCTAAACCAATTCGTCGTGATTCTTCTAATGTAGAAAAATTTTGTCGCCACACTCGCTTTTGTCGTTCCCCGCACTTGAATTCGCCTCTTTGGCTCTAGAATTTGCATACGACCTCCAATCTTCACCAAACTTTGTCACCAACCTAAACACGTCATTCCGGACAACTTTTGCCTAGTGGACTTTCTTCCAAAACAACACCAATTCGCTGGAAATCACGAAAAGCAGCAGTACATCCGCGATCTTTGCACACGTTTTCCGGAAAGCTCCGCAATCCAAAATAGGACTTCCATGTACCCAAATCGAAGGGAAAATCGTGCTCTACGACTTTGACCTTGAGGAACTTTGGCCAGAAATGGACTGAACGGGAGTTACTAAGAAAGAATGATAGGGTGTTTTGTGCAAAACGGGAAATTGCTGAAAAGAGGGGTTTTGGAGGAGGAGGGGGTCCACGGTCGGAGGGATGGTCTGAGAGTCGGCGCAGGCGGTGGTCAGGCCCGTTGAGGTGGTGGTGGTGTAGGTCTTAGTTTTTTTTTTGGCAAATAGAAGAGAGGAAGAGGAGGAGAGGGAGGAGAGGAGGATAAGGAGGGGAAAGGGAGGCCGACAGCCAATGGAGGGGAGGGGAGGAGGAGTGCAGAAGCCCCATGGAGAGAGGTCTCTATTTTTGGAGTAAGGAGGAGGAAAATTATGAAGAAAAAGTGGAGAAAAAAGAACTTAAATAAGATATTTTGCTGCTCTTTCTCTCCAATCATCCGAATACAAACGATCCCCGTTTGCCGTGGATTTCGGATACAATATAGTACACGTGCAGACGAGTCCAACGAAAGAAGTTTTGTTGAATTCCGAGTTCGTTTGACCATCCATTAAAATTGTCAAAGATGCTTAGATATTGTTCAAAAATGTGATTTTAGCGCACCTTTTCTTCTTGCATGCTCACACGCTAACTACAAAAATCATTCCCTTTTGGATTTAACCATTATTAGACGATACGAACCCAAAAAAACGGAATCGAATTCTGAGATCATCTCATTAATGTTCCTTTGTAAAATGACTACCTATTTTACCCTGAATTGTTTTAGCTCGCATGGCCACATACTAACTCCGTTCGATGCGCATTTTGGAACGCAGCAATGATTTATCATTATGAATCCATAAAAATTTATTTTGTTGAATTCTGAGCTCATATGCAAAATTTCACTTTTTAAGGGGTATGTATTGATTTTAAACATTGAATTTTCAAAATTTCCAAAACAAAGCTTTTAAATCAATTGAATAATTTTACTGAATTTATTTTTAGTCAAATAAAAGATAAAAACTAATTTTAAAATTATTCTCAAATTGTATTTAGAAAAAATACCCAATTTCTATTTGCATATTTGTAAAGACCCGCAACTTCCCCGTAAAGGAAAGCGTCGGATAGTTCGAGAACAAGCCACAACATAACGCATACAGAAGGACATTTCATTGTATATAACCACAATGCATCAGATTACAAGAATATACAGAGTATAAATGAATATTACACAGAAATATCAGAGATTTAAATTACATTTAAATACATAGCAGCGGAAAATAATACAATACACAACTAGAAGAGATATACGGATACAAAGCTTTCCGGATATCATTCCAGCTGTAAACCAGGATCCTGTGAATATAAATCTGCAAAACCAAAACTACTAGCTGCCCGTGTCGAAAATAAGGGCACCCAGAGTTTAGGTTAAAACAATAAACTCCAGGTCAGTCATGTGACTGGTGTGAGAACTAAAACAGTTATTAATCTTTATTTTAAATCATTAGGTAAATCAAGGGACCACGCCGTATAACACGGAACGGGTTTCCTCCCAAGAATACCAGTGCATAAAACAAACAGCGCAATGCTAAATAAAGAAAAATGAAGTTGTTATAAGACCCAGGTCCCATCACACAATGCAACGCAGTCGAGGATAGGGTTTTCCCTTATAACAGCCAAAGAATGCTTGATACGTTTTAAAACAAATCATTTGATACTATTATAAGTGTGTAAAACAACTTCAAATCATAAGTATCAATCATAGGCGGCATAAGCGCCCCATCCCACTATGTCGCCATATATAGGATTACAATTAAAACCGCAAATGTCACGTATTTGGAAATTGGATTTCCGTCTATGAACCGAGGCAAAAGATAGTCCTCAACCGATTCGAGACGCTCTAGCCCGCCCCTCAGGAACAGCCGCAACTGCCCCTTGGATCGTCAGGGCCGGTCCACACGGAGTGGATTATTATGCCTGAACAATACGTCTCCCCACCCTATGGGGTGTAAGTCTGGTCCGTCAGCCGACCAGAATGCATTCGGCCGAAACCGATATAACCGAGGCGCCTCGCAACCGCAACAACCACATAAGTCAAACTCGTCAGGGCGTGTAAAACCACTGACGCCACTTCTAGCTAGAAAGAAACGCAAGTCCTCCCTGAGGTCCGTCTCCCGTTTTTGGTTCATACCGGGTGTGAAACACGCGAGGTAAACGTTACACAAAGCTACGCCACAAAGGCCGTGCTTTGATCATCACCACAAGACTTTGCTTTTCAACAGAAGCCTTGATCATTTGCATCTTAGCATGCCACACAGGCAAACCATTCTATGCAACCGATATCAGTCACACAGAATGAAATCCGATGTCAGACACACAGTCCATTTACAAGTCCGTTCTGGGTCTGAACGAAACCGGAGGCACCTAGTACCCCGCATATCCATCGATCTCCAAGTACGTCTGGACGATCACTAACTGTTTCCATCTTCTTGGGTGTACAGCCCAATCAAGATCATCAGTTATCACCCAAACGACGTGAAGACCTCCGGTCTTCGACCATCGTCTTCATCTTCGACTTATCGTCGTATCAGTTATTCAGAATGGGATAAACCCGGTCTTTCCGAATAACTCGCGTATATTTTAAATAAGTGTTACACAAACACAACATACGCCTCATTCCAATTCATTAGTCACTAACCGTAAATTAATCAAGAGAATAATTCCCCAAATATTAACCCCGAAGGCCGAAACCAACATCAGATCAATATCCAGAAAACCATTCTGCTTGGCTAACCGACAGTTAGTTTCTAAATTTCACATTCATAGGGAAAGATTCCCATTAATTTTATCAAAGATAAATCCCTTGAATTTATTCTTTAATCCATTTTTTGAATATCAATTCAAACTAGTCGGGATTGGCGAACCTTACCGAAGTAATCATTTGTTTTAATTTCCCAATCCCAACCTATTCATCCCATGAAGTAAAACTGGTAATACTTCATATCTAACACCACGGTGTTATCGGTAAATTCAATTACCATTTCACGTTCAAATCTAATTAAAGATTTAACTATCGCCTGGAGCAAAACTGGTGATACTCCACTTTCGATCATTTCAATCTAATTAAAGATTCATTAAAACTCCACTTAGTTTTAATCTTCGACTGGGTTAAAGGATCAGTGTCATTTAAAACACGGTTCACGATAAACCCAAAATCACATTCCATTAATTATCGGGTTAAAGAACGAGTGTTATTTAAAACACTGTTCACGATAAACCCAAAAATCAATATCAATTCAATTCCAATTAAATATTATTTAATTGGTACACTTCATTAAATCTAAATCAAAAGATTTAATCTTTTCTCAGCTGGGTTCAAGAACAGTGTTAGTGAAGACACCATTCACGACAAACCCCAAATCACATTCATTAATTATCGGGTTAAAGAACAAGTGTTATTTAAAACACTGTTCACGATAAACCCAAAAATCATTCCATTAATTATCGGGTTAAAGAACGAGTGTTATTTAAAACACTGTTCACGATAAACCCAAAAATCAATATCAATTCAATTCCAATTAAATATCATTTAATTGGTACACTTCATTAAATCTAAATAAAAAGATTTAATCTTTTCTCAACTGGGTTCAAGAACAGTGTTAGTGAAGACACCATTCACGACAAACCCAAATCACATTCGATATTCAATACAAGGCTCTGAATAGAAAATATATCGGCTTATATTCAATATCGAATTCTACGACTAACAAATGTCGTATTGGAAATAACGATATACATATATATCTTTCAAATTTCCATAACAACACCTGTATAATCACGAATTCCAACATCGAAATATTCCGAAGACAATTTCGATTCAAATCCACTCCAATGTAATCATTGGAAATTTTGGTTATTTTCAAAACCCTTTTCAAATTCAATTTATTTATTTAAAAATAAATAGAATTATAATTCTAGTTCAAAACTAGTTCATTTCGATAAAAATCTATTTTTATCTTTTCAAATATGGAGTTTTTCATCCCAAATCTTCACAAATCATTTCTTATGATTTTACACAAATTATTACTATTTTTAATAATTTTATCAAGGCCCGTACAGTCGATTTCCATTAACGGCCATCGAACTGCACTTACAGCGACCTTTTTCGAATTTGATTTGGACGTATCTCCAAATCCAACCGTTAGATTTCAAATTTCTAACATTCATTAGAAAGCTCTTTTCGATACGAACCCAACGGTTCCGGTTTTAGGAGAATCCGACGGTCGGATCTCCCGCAATGTCCGTTTGAAATAAATGGTCGAAATTCACGAACTGCCGCGGCGCGGCGCGTTCTATTCAGGCCATTATATTATATATAAAATATATATAATATATATTTCGTCGATTTCTATTTAAAACGAATTATATAAACAGTTTTAAATTCATTTCAAAATCTATTTCAACTTCCATTTCAATTCAAAGCAAAATTGAATTCTTCTTTATAAATTCGTTTCAAAATTCATTTCTGTTCAATTCAAATTTCAATTCAATTTGAATTCATATTCAATTCAATTCATTTCGAAATTGTTTTCAATTCAATTCATTTCGAAATCGTTTTCAATTCAATTCATTTCGAAATCGCTTTCAATTCAATTCATTTCGAATTCGTTTTCAATTCAATTCATTTCGAAATCGTTTTCAATTCAATTCATTTCGAATTCGTTTTCAATTCAATTCATTTCGAAATCGTTTTCAATTCAATTCATTTCGAATTCGTTTTCAATTCAATTCATTTCGAAATCGTTTTCAATTCAATTCATTTCGAATTCGTTTTCAATTCAATTCATTTCGAATTCGTTTTCAATTCAATTCGAAATCGATAAAATCGATGTAAATATCGTTCACGTCAAAATGGCGTCAATCTAATCAACACGGCTTCATAAAGTTCTATTTTCAAATATTCTATTTCAAATATTTCTTTTTCAAATATTTCTATTTTAAAACTGGAATGAGGCCCAATCAATTACCATATAATGTTAATTATATGGATTTTCTACAACACATGTATATATCAACAACGATGAATAATCAACCATCAACCAAAGTGCACTACACTGTATAAGCATCCAATATAGACATTTAACGCTTATAGCAGCTTGTCAATCAATCGATCGACATATTTAATCAATCAGGATGAGTGAACTTCAAAATTTCATCCTAACACCCGTGTGGGGTTTCAAACAATCAAACACATATTTTATTTGTGCAGTTAGGCGATGTGTAAAATTTATCGACCCAGTCAACGTCATTCAAATAGGTGTACATAAACAAACCGTCTGGTTTGTAAATGAATATTTATTTATTCACATTCACGTTAAAAATTATATTTTTAACGATAACACATTTTATTTTAACATATGAATTTCTATTCAGTTCATTCGTTAAATAAAATGCTATTTTTATTTTTCTAACTTATTTTAGAAAATTTCGGCGGCATAACGGCACGATACTAGAAACGGGACAAGGCCTAGCCTTATCCCCGGTCTAGTGAAGGCCCACGCCATTCACACATCAATCAAATCAATTCGTTATGCAAACCACAAACTTTGAAGTAAGGATCTAACCTAGCCTTACTCCTTCGCCTTATAACGGCGCACGTCTAATCCTAACCAATTTATCGATTCGATTTTTCACACCACAAACCACATTCAAACCAATATCGCAATCAATCACCAAACAGTCAAACAAACAAGTCCATGGTCTGTGGACGATTGTGTCGGGTGCTACTAAGCACCGTCTGCATCCTAGTATATATATATAACTAGAAATAAAATAGAAAGGTGAGAAATTCTCACATATAGCTATCCAACCATCTCGACTCTTCTTTTGCAGAAGTCTTCGTCGTTTCGCCCTTTTGTCACCTTCGTTGTCCAAGACCACTATATATATAAAAATCGAATTTTTATTTCAAAGTTCAATATATAAAAATCGAATTTTTAGTTCGCTATTCAATATATAAAAATCGAATTTTTAGTTCGCTATTCAATATATAAAAATCGAATTTTTAGTTCGCTATTCAATATATAAAAATCGAATTTTTAGTTCGCTATTCAATATATAAAAATCGAATTTTTAGTATCGAAGTTCTATATATAAAAATCCTATTTTTCTATCTTAAAGTTCAAACCATTTTTTTTTTTTTTTTTTTTTTTTTTAGTTCAAACCTTTTTCAATTTAAAGTTAAAACCTCTTTCAATTTAAAGTAAAAACCTTTTTCAATTTAAAGTAAAAACCTTTTTCAATTTAAAGTAAAAACCTTTTTCAATTTAAAGTAAAAACCTTTTTCAATTTAAAGTAAAAACCTTTTGAAATCAGTTTTAAAAACTTAAATAGAAATCAGTTTTATTAACTTAAATAAAAATCAGTTTTATTAACTTAAATAAAAATCAGTTTCATTAACTTAAATAAAAATCAGTTTCATTAACTTAAATAAAAATCAGTTTCATTAACTTAAATAAAAATCAGTTTTATTAACTTAAATAAAAATCAGTTTTATTAACTTAAATAAAAATCAGTTTTATTAACTTAAATAAAAATCAGTTTTATTAATTTAAATAAAAATCAGTTTTATTAACTTAAATAAAAATCAGTTTTATTAACTTAAATAAAAATCAGTTTTATTAACTTAAATAAAAATCAGTTTTATTAACTTAAATAAAAATCAGTTTTATTAATAAAATCGAAATTAAAATATATAAAAAAAAAACATTAAAATACTTACAGTATTTTGAAGAGGAGGGGGGGTCGCCTTGCGTCGGACTGAGCAGCAGGGGGGGGGGGTTTGCCTTGCGTCGCGGTCGTCACGTCGGAGAAGGGGGGGGGGTCGGCTTCGTTGAGGGGGGGGGGGCGGTCTGGCGCAGCATCGCCTGAGGAGAGCGGGGGGGGGGGGGGGGCTCGCGGTTATCGATTGATGAGGGGAGGGGGGCTGTCGACGGTGGACGGCGGCGAAATCCTGGGGGGCGCGATCGCCCCTTTTTTTTTTTTTTTTTTTTTTTTTTTAATACTGATCGGATTTAATTTATGAAGGGGGGGGGGGGCCAGGAGGGAAGATAAAGGGGAGGGGATGATTTTTTTTTTTTTTTATTTATTTATTATTTAATTACTCAATTTAGCAAAGAGTTGACTTTTACATATGACCTCGAAACGAGGCCCACCGCCTGTCGTCCATAGCGTTTTACCCCCATTCCGAACACAATGGGATATGTATCGCTAGCTGATTTGATCGTTACAATCAGTTTCCTTTTGAATTTTCATTTAAATTACTATATTGAATTTTAAACGTACATTTCAAATTACCGGGGTCACATACTAACTAGAAAAATTCTATAAAAATATTTTCTAGCTTCGTATTGACGATACGGTCCTATCAAAACTAGTTTCGTCGAATTCAGAGACCGTTAGAAAAATGGTCAATTTCAAGTCGATTAAAATCAACTGAAACTGGTCAAACGCGTTTTCCTTTGCCACGCTCACATATTGATTCGAAAAATTATGAAATTTGAAACCTAGCAATAACTTGACATCACGGACCCAACAAAACTGGTTTCGTCGAAATCCGAGGTCGTTTGCAAAATGTCCATTTTTAAGGGCCTGAATTCCATAGCGACTATTCAGAATTTTCAACTGGACATATCTCATCATTTATAAAGTGAAATCTCAGTTTCTCAACTTCGTTACAAAGATATAATTATACAGATTCAAATATTTCTTATTTTGTTCAATTCTGACTTATATTGAATTCTGTATATTCATTTGAAATTAGAAATCGAATTTTCGAACTACCGCGCCATTTTCAATTCCTTTTATAATTATATATAATTATTATATATTCTAACGACGACGTATATAATCTATACGATCGAATTCTATTAAAAATAAATTTCTCGTCGATATTATTTAAAATATTTCATTTTAAATAATCAAAATTCGCTAAAATTGCCAAAATAAAATTTTCAAACTGGCTCGCATTTTACGGGTTGTTACAATCTCCCCCACTTAAAACTTTTCGTCCCCGAAAAGGAACAAAGTCGAAAGTGGTTTGATCATTCAACTCTATGTTCGATCTGGCTTCCATTCTCCAACTCTTTAGTTTCTGAGAATTTTCAAAACTTCAAAAAAATTGGCTAACACCCTAAATTTTTGAAAAATTTCGCCATAACCTCCCCTGCACCGGGAGCATCGGGGAATTTCAAATAGCTTCCCCGGTCCTTCAGATCTCAAAAAGAAAAAGAAAAAGCCAAGCGGCTAGCCAATAGGCTCATAAAATCATCATCACCCAAACAAAACAGGAAATTATGTAGTAAACATGTACCTATTTGTCGGGCAAACAAATTTTATTCTCTGCTCTAGCCTCCTTGCTATGACCTGTTCAATGATATATGTGTATATGCAAGCAAATGCAACCAATTTTCAATACAATTCAATATTTGTTTCAAATGAACTAAGTGGTTCAAATTTTAATTATTCAAACAATAATCAAACAATACAACCATCAATCAATTAGTGAATTAGCTTTTCAAATTCATAATTTTGATATATATAAAGAAAATCATGTTTTGATGCCAAATCACAACAACGTATCTTAACTATATAAGCTTTGGTTCTCACACCAGTCTAATGGAAATATATAGAAAATCACACCTTCGAAACTCGAACATAAATGTTGATGATGCGATCGCTATCATCAATATCATCTCCGGGCGACTAGAATGTGATTCCATATCTACCCAGTATATTAAAACTTTGAATATACGTTTGCAAGGCGTATATGCAAATTCTTTATATACTGAATTGTCCATATTCAACTAAATAAGTAATCAAATACGTAGAAGTGATTTAAATTTTCAAAACAAAAATTTGTTTTCATTTTCAAAAATATACTCTTCACACCCGTTCTAGGATACTACTGATCCTATCTCTAACGAGTCATTCTCATTGGATTTTACTAACCCAATATCTGATGAATTCTTTCGTATAGTTCTAATGTGCCTTGTTCTCTAAGCTTTGTAAACCAAAGCTCTGATACCACGTGTAAAGACCCGCAACTTCCCCGTAAAGGAAAGCGTCGGATAGTTCGAGAACAAGCCACAACATAACGCATACAGAAGGACATTTCATTGTATATAACCACAATGCATCAGATTACAAGAATATACAGAGTATAAATGAATATTACACAGAAATATCAGAGATTTAAATTACATTTAAATACATAGCAGCGGAAAATAATACAATACACAACTAGAAGAGATATACGGATACAAAGCTTTCCGGATATCATTCCAGCTGTAAACCAGGATCCTGTGAATATAAATCTGCAAAACCAAAACTACTAGCTGCCCGTGTCGAAAATAAGGGCACCCAGAGTTTAGGTTAAAACAATAAACTCCAGGTCAGTCATGTGACTGGTGTGAGAACTAAAACAGTTATTAATCTTTATTTTAAATCATTAGGTAAATCAAGGGACCACGCCGTATAACACGGAACGGGTTTCCTCCCAAGAATACCAGTGCATAAAACAAACAGCGCAATGCTAAATAAAGAAAAATGAAGTTGTTATAAGACCCAGGTCCCATCACACAATGCAACGCAGTCGAGGATAGGGTTTTCCCTTATAACAGCCAAAGAATGCTTGATACGTTTTAAAACAAATCATTTGATACTATTATAAGTGTGTAAAACAACTTCAAATCATAAGTATCAATCATAGGCGGCATAAGCGCCCCATCCCACTATGTCGCCATATATAGGATTACAATTAAAACCGCAAATGTCACGTATTTGGAAATTGGATTTCCGTCTATGAACCGAGGCAAAAGATAGTCCTCAACCGATTCGAGACGCTCTAGCCCGCCCCTCAGGAACAGCCGCAACTGCCCCTTGGATCGTCAGGGCCGGTCCACACGGAGTGGATTATTATGCCTGAACAATACGTCTCCCCACCCTATGGGGTGTAAGTCTGGTCCGTCAGCCGACCAGAATGCATTCGGCCGAAACCGATATAACCGAGGCGCCTCGCAACCGCAACAACCACATAAGTCAAACTCGTCAGGGCGTGTAAAACCACTGACGCCACTTCTAGCTAGAAAGAAACGCAAGTCCTCCCTGAGGTCCGTCTCCCGTTTTTGGTTCATACCGGGTGTGAAACACGCGAGGTAAACGTTACACAAAGCTACGCCACAAAGGCCGTGCTTTGATCATCACCACAAGACTTTGCTTTTCAACAGAAGCCTTGATCATTTGCATCTTAGCATGCCACACAGGCAAACCATTCTATGCAACCGATATCAGTCACACAGAATGAAATCCGATGTCAGACACACAGTCCATTTACAAGTCCGTTCTGGGTCTGAACGAAACCGGAGGCACCTAGTACCCCGCATATCCATCGATCTCCAAGTACGTCTGGACGATCACTAACTGTTTCCATCTTCTTGGGTGTACAGCCCAATCAAGATCATCAGTTATCACCCAAACGACGTGAAGACCTCCGGTCTTCGACCATCGTCTTCATCTTCGACTTATCGTCGTATCAGTTATTCAGAATGGGATAAACCCGGTCTTTCCGAATAACTCGCGTATATTTTAAATAAGTGTTACACAAACACAACATACGCCTCATTCCAATTCATTAGTCACTAACCGTAAATTAATCAAGAGAATAATTCCCCAAATATTAACCCCGAAGGCCGAAACCAACATCAGATCAATATCCAGAAAACCATTCTGCTTGGCTAACCGACAGTTAGTTTCTAAATTTCACATTCATAGGGAAAGATTCCCATTAATTTTATCAAAGATAAATCCCTTGAATTTATTCTTTAATCCATTTTTTGAATATCAATTCAAACTAGTCGGGATTGGCGAACCTTACCGAAGTAATCATTTGTTTTAATTTCCCAATCCCAACCTATTCATCCCATGAAGTAAAACTGGTAATACTTCATATCTAACACCACGGTGTTATCGGTAAATTCAATTACCATTTCACGTTCAAATCTAATTAAAGATTTAACTATCGCCTGGAGCAAAACTGGTGATACTCCACTTTCGATCATTTCAATCTAATTAAAGATTCATTAAAACTCCACTTAGTTTTAATCTTCGACTGGGTTAAAGGATCAGTGTCATTTAAAACACGGTTCACGATAAACCCAAAATCACATTCCATTAATTATCGGGTTAAAGAACGAGTGTTATTTAAAACACTGTTCACGATAAACCCAAAAATCAATATCAATTCAATTCCAATTAAATATTATTTAATTGGTACACTTCATTAAATCTAAATCAAAAGATTTAATCTTTTCTCAGCTGGGTTCAAGAACAGTGTTAGTGAAGACACCATTCACGACAAACCCCAAATCACATTCATTAATTATCGGGTTAAAGAACAAGTGTTATTTAAAACACTGTTCACGATAAACCCAAAAATCATTCCATTAATTATCGGGTTAAAGAACGAGTGTTATTTAAAACACTGTTCACGATAAACCCAAAAATCAATATCAATTCAATTCCAATTAAATATCATTTAATTGGTACACTTCATTAAATCTAAATAAAAAGATTTAATCTTTTCTCAACTGGGTTCAAGAACAGTGTTAGTGAAGACACCATTCACGACAAACCCAAATCACATTCGATATTCAATACAAGGCTCTGAATAGAAAATATATCGGCTTATATTCAATATCGAATTCTACGACTAACAAATGTCGTATTGGAAATAACGATATACATATATATCTTTCAAATTTCCATAACAACACCTGTATAATCACGAATTCCAACATCGAAATATTCCGAAGACAATTTCGATTCAAATCCACTCCAATGTAATCATTGGAAATTTTGGTTATTTTCAAAACCCTTTTCAAATTCAATTTATTTATTTAAAAATAAATAGAATTATAATTCTAGTTCAAAACTAGTTCATTTCGATAAAAATCTATTTTTATCTTTTCAAATATGGAGTTTTTCATCCCAAATCTTCACAAATCATTTCTTATGATTTTACACAAATTATTACTATTTTTAATAATTTTATCAAGGCCCGTACAGTCGATTTCCGTTAACGGCCATCGAACTGCACTTACAGCGACCTTTTTCGAATTTGATTTGGACGTATCTCCAAATCCAACCGTTAGATTTCAAATTTCTAACATTCATTAGAAAGCTCTTTTCGATACGAACCCAACGGTTCCGGTTTTAGGAGAATCCGACGGTCGGATCTCCCGCAATGTCCGTTTGAAATAAATGGTCGAAATTCACGAACTGCCGCGGCGCGGCGCGTTCTATTCAGGCCATTATATTATATATAAAATATATATAATATATATTTCGTCGATTTCTATTTAAAACGAATTATATAAACAGTTTTAAATTCATTTCAAAATCTATTTCAACTTCCATTTCAATTCAAAGCAAAATTGAATTCTTCTTTATAAATTCGTTTCAAAATTCATTTCTGTTCAATTCAAATTTCAATTCAATTTGAATTCATATTCAATTCAATTCATTTCGAAATTGTTTTCAATTCAATTCATTTCGAAATCGTTTTCAATTCAATTCATTTCGAAATCGCTTTCAATTCAATTCATTTCGAATTCGTTTTCAATTCAATTCATTTCGAAATCGTTTTCAATTCAATTCATTTCGAATTCGTTTTCAATTCAATTCATTTCGAAATCGTTTTCAATTCAATTCATTTCGAATTCGTTTTCAATTCAATTCATTTCGAAATCGTTTTCAATTCAATTCATTTCGAATTCGTTTTCAATTCAATTCATTTCGAATTCGTTTTCAATTCAATTCGAAATCGATAAAATCGATGTAAATATCGTTCACGTCAAAATGGCGTCAATCTAATCAACACGGCTTCATAAAGTTCTATTTTCAAATATTCTATTTCAAATATTTCTTTTTCAAATATTTCTATTTTAAAACTGGAATGAGGCCCAATCAATTACCATATAATGTTAATTATATGGATTTTCTACAACACATGTATATATCAACAACGATGAATAATCAACCATCAACCAAAGTGCACTACACTGTATAAGCATCCAATATAGACATTTAACGCTTATAGCAGCTTGTCAATCAATCGATCGACATATTTAATCAATCAGGATGAGTGAACTTCAAAATTTCATCCTAACACCCGTGTGGGGTTTCAAACAATCAAACACATATTTTATTTGTGCAGTTAGGCGATGTGTAAAATTTATCGACCCAGTCAACGTCATTCAAATAGGTGTACATAAACAAACCGTCTGGTTTGTAAATGAATATTTATTTATTCACATTCACGTTAAAAATTATATTTTTAACGATAACACATTTTATTTTAACATATGAATTTCTATTCAGTTCATTCGTTAAATAAAATGCTATTTTTATTTTTCTAACTTATTTTAGAAAATTTCGGCGGCATAACGGCACGATACTAGAAACGGGACAAGGCCTAGCCTTATCCCCGGTCTAGTGAAGGCCCACGCCATTCACACATCAATCAAATCAATTCGTTATGCAAACCACAAACTTTGAAGTAAGGATCTAACCTAGCCTTACTCCTTCGCCTTATAACGGCGCACGTCTAATCCTAACCAATTTATCGATTCGATTTTTCACACCACAAACCACATTCAAACCAATATCGCAATCAATCACCAAACAGTCAAACAAACAAGTCCATGGTCTGTGGACGATTGTGTCGGGTGCTACTAAGCACCGTCTGCATCCTAGTATATATATATAACTAGAAATAAAATAGAAAGGTGAGAAATTCTCACATATAGCTATCCAACCATCTCGACTCTTCTTTTGCAGAAGTCTTCGTCGTTTCGCCCTTTTGTCACCTTCGTTGTCCAAGACCACTATATATATAAAAATCGAATTTTTATTTCAAAGTTCAATATATAAAAATCGAATTTTTAGTTCGCTATTCAATATATAAAAATCGAATTTTTAGTTCGCTATTCAATATATAAAAATCGAATTTTTAGTTCGCTATTCAATATATAAAAATCGAATTTTTAGTTCGCTATTCAATATATAAAAATCGAATTTTTAGTTCGCTATTCAATATATAAAAATCGAATTTTTAGTATCGAAGTTCTATATATAAAAATCCTATTTTTCTATCTTAAAGTTCAAACCATTTTTTTTTTTTTTTTTTTTTTTTTTTTAGTTCAAACCTTTTTCAATTTAAAGTTAAAACCTCTTTCAATTTAAAGTAAAAACCTTTTTCAATTTAAAGTAAAAACCTTTTTCAATTTAAAGTAAAAACCTTTTTCAATTTAAAGTAAAAACCTTTTGAAATCAGTTTTAAAAACTTAAATAGAAATCAGTTTTATTAACTTAAATAAAAATCAGTTTTATTAACTTAAATAAAAATCAGTTTCATTAACTTAAATAAAAATCAGTTTCATTAACTTAAATAAAAATCAGTTTTATTAACTTAAATAAAAATCAGTTTTATTAACTTAAATAAAAATCAGTTTTATTAACTTAAATAAAAATCAGTTTTATTAATTTAAATAAAAATCAGTTTTATTAACTTAAATAAAAATCAGTTTTATTAACTTAAATAAAAATCAGTTTTATTAACTTAAATAAAAATCAGTTTTATTAACTTAAATAAAAATCAGTTTTATTAATAAAATCGAAATTAAAATATATAAAAAAAAAACATTAAAATACTTACAGTATTTTGAAGAGGAGGGGGGGTCGCCTTGCGTCGGACTGAGCAGCAGGGGGGGGGGGGGGTTTGCCTTGCGTCGCGGTCGTCACGTCGGAGAAGGGGGGGGTCGGCTTCGTTGAGGGGGGGGGGGGCGGTCTGGCGCAGCATCGCCTGAGGAGAGCGGGGGGGGGGGGGGGGCTCGCGGTTATCGATTGATGAGGGGAGGGGGGCTGTCGACGGTGGACGGCGGCGAAATCCTGGGGGGCGCGATCGCCCCTTTTTTTTTTTTTTTTTTTTTTTTTTAATACTGATCGGATTTAATTTATGAAGGGGGGGGCCAGGAGGGAAGATAAAGGGGAGGGGATGATTATTTTTTTTTTTTTTTATTTATTATTTAATTACTCAATTTAGCAAAGAGTTGACTTTTACATATGACCTCGAAACGAGGCCCACCGCCTGTCGTCCATAGCGTTTTACCCCCATTCCGAACACAATGGGATATGTATCGCTAGCTGATTTGATCGTTACAATCAGTTTCCTTTTGAATTTTCATTTAAATTACTATATTGAATTTTAAACGTACATTTCAAATTACCGGGGTCACATACTAACTAGAAAAATTCTATAAAAATATTTTCTAGCTTCGTATTGACGATACGGTCCTATCAAAACTAGTTTCGTCGAATTCAGAGACCGTTAGAAAAATGGTCAATTTCAAGTCGATTAAAATCAACTGAAACTGGTCAAACGCGTTTTCCTTTGCCACGCTCACATATTGATTCGAAAAATTATGAAATTTGAAACCTAGCAATAACTTGACATCACGGACCCAACAAAACTGGTTTCGTCGAAATCCGAGGTCGTTTGCAAAATGTCCATTTTTAAGGGCCTGAATTCCATAGCGACTATTCAGAATTTTCAACTGGACATATCTCATCATTTATAAAGTGAAATCTCAGTTTCTCAACTTCGTTACAAAGATATAATTATACAGATTCAAATATTTCTTATTTTGTTCAATTCTGACTTATATTGAATTCTGTATATTCATTTGAAATTAGAAATCGAATTTTCGAACTACCGCGCCATTTTCAATTCCTTTTATAATTATATATAATTATTATATATTCTAACGACGACGTATATAATCTATACGATCGAATTCTATTAAAAATAAATTTCTCGTCGATATTATTTAAAATATTTCATTTTAAATAATCAAAATTCGCTAAAATTGCCAAAATAAAATTTTCAAACTGGCTCGCATTTTACGGGTTGTTACAATATTCCTTAAAATAGCCTAAATAAAAATTTTAAATTGGTTCTGAAATACGGGTTGTTACAATCTCCCCTACTTAAAATCTTTTCATCCTCGAAAAGGAACTGAGCTGAAAGTTGTTTAACTAACCAACTCAACTTTCATTCTGGCTTTCATTTTTCAGCTTTTCAGTTTCTAAGAATTTCCTAATTTCTCAAAAATTTAGCTATTACCCTAAATTTTTGAAAAATTTCGCCATAACCTCCTTTGTACGGGTTGATATTTAAAACCGCAACTAGCCTCACAGGGCTCTCATCAATCCAAAATAAAAAGAAAAAGCCAAGCGGTTAGCCGATCAGCTCATAAAATCATCAAAACCCTAGAAAATAGTAAACATGTACCTATTTGTCAGACAAACAATTTTATTCCTCTTATTAGCTTCCATGTTATGACCTGTTTAATAGATATACATGTATATTTATGTAATTGCAATCAATTTTCAATATTTGATTTGGCTAAGTTTACCTTTCATTTTCATATTGGTTTTATTGTTCCAATATTTTTATTAGTGGGATTAGTAATCACACATCACAACCAGCAATCAATTTGTTGATTAACTTTTCAAATATATATAACTTTTATATATAGTCAAAAATCATATTTCAGTGCAAATCATAACAATAAACTCTAACTAAGTTTTGGTTCTCACACCAGTTAGTTGGAAATATATAGATATCCCACTTTCGAAACTCGAACATAAATACTGATGATGCCCTGGCTTCACCAGAATCATCTCTGGGAGACTAAAGTGTGATTCTATATCTACCCAGTATATTTGAGACTTCGAATATTCGTTCATGAGGCGCATATGCAAAATCATTATATACTTGATTGTTCAAATTTATTATAAAATAATATGCTCAAATACGTATAATTGGATTTAATTTTCAAAACAAATTTTTGTTTCATTTTTATTTTAAAAATAACACTCTTTGAAACTCATTCTTGGATGCTGCTGATCCCATCTCTAACGAGTCATTCTCAATGGATATTACTAATCCAATCTCTAATGAATTCTTTCGTTTGGTTCTAATGTGTCTTGTTCTCTTGCTCTGATACCACGCTGAAACGACCCAAGCTCACCCGTAAGGGAAATCCCGGATTGAGTTGAGAACCCGACAAATCAGAACACAAACAACAGAACATTTCATTGCTTATTACAACAATTACATCAGAGTACAAGAATACATTAGAGTATCAATAAATATTACATAGAAAAATATCAGAGTTTAATATACAAAGCAGCGAAAATAAAATGTATAAATACAAAGCGTAGCGGAAATACATCTACAACACAACTAAAAAATATATACGTATAAAAGCTTTCCGAATATAGCTCCAGCTATAATCCAAGATCCTGGGAAAAGAAATATCTGCGAAAAAACTACTAGCTATCTGTATGGAAAATAAGGGCACCCAAAGTTTAGGTTAAAACAATAAACTCCAGGTCAATTATTGGACTGGTGTGACAACTAAAACAGTTATTAACTTTATTTTAAAGTTAGGTAAATCAAGGGACCACGCCGTATAACACGGAACAGGTTTACCCCCAGGAATACTAGTGCCTAAAACAAACAGCGCAATGCTACTTAAAGAAATATGAAGCTATTATAAGACTTGGTCCCATCACACAATGCAATGCAAGCCGAAGGATAGAGTTTTACCTTATAATAGTCAAATATGCTTGATACGTGAAATTTATCTTTTATTATTACTATAAGTGTATAGTGTAGAAATCAATTTCGAAAGTAAATGTATCAATCCTAGACGACATTGGTACCATATATCATGTCGCCAATGTAGGTTTACAATTAAAACCGCAAAGCTCGTATTGGAAAGTTGGATTTCCATCATGATGGCTCCTGAATCGAAAGATCTATAGCGTAGTGAAATTCCCCACGGCTTACGTCCCAGACATGAGAAAACGCCGTAATGCACATCCGCACTATATCTAGGATATCGAGTATTTCCGCAACTTACGTCCCGTGCACGAGAAAATGCCGCTTACTCTATCCATCTAGGAATCGGGGGGTGTGCCCTATCCCTATGAGCGTGGAGCGACCACATCAGCTCATCTCGGTCGACCGTATCCATCCTCATCTCGAAAACATACTGACCTGAACTTTAGTTCACTATCATACCCGTGTGTGAGGCTCGCGAAGTAACGCTACACAAAGCTATGCTAATTAAAGCTATGCTTTGATCATCACCCACAAGGCTTTTCTTTTCAACAAAAGCCTTGATCCATGCATCTCAGCATGTCACATTGTCAATCCATACAATACCACTGATTTCTGCTAATATATAACCTCTAAGCACGTACGTCTCAGAGAAGGGTGTTAAGAAAAAGAATAAATTTTGCGCCACCAAACTGATATATATTTAGCAGAGATCAACGAATACAACATAAAGGAATCAACGTCAGACATACCATCCATTTACAAGTCCATTCTGGGTCTGAACGAAACCGAAAGCACCTAATTCCTCGTCCTGTATGTCCAATACAGGAGAGAGGCCCTCATATATCCGAACAATCAACAAATACGTCCGGATTACTACCACTGTAGCCCCTTCAAGGTAGCTACTCCAATCATGGGCATTAGTAGCAATCCATCCGTTCGATGTGAAGATCGTCAATCTTGCACTACCTTCAATCTCTTCGACTGTTAGTCGTCATATCAATTATTCAGAATGGGTTACCCGGTCTTTCTGAATAACTCGTGTATTTTATAATCAAATGCTATAAAAACACATCACACGCCTCATTCCAATTCAGAATATTCTTTTATTCAAATATTACATTTTTAGGGAGAGGATCCCATTAATTTTATCAAAGATAAATCCGTTTAAATTTATTCTTAAATCTTCCTTTGGGTATCCATTTCAAAAGATTTGATTTTATTTTTATCAATTCTAAACCAAATTAAGGTTTATCAACTGGTCGGGATTATCGAGCCTTACCGAAGTAATCATTTATTTATTAATCCCAATCCCAACCTATTCATCCCATGGAGCAAAACTGGCAGTACTACATATCTAACACCTCGGTAAATTCTAATTACCATTTCACGTTCAAATCTAATTAAAGATTTAACTATCGCTTGGAGTAAAACTAACGGTACTCCATTCTCGATCATTTCATGAATTCGATAAGTTTAATTATACCATTCTCATTTCAATCTAACTAAAAATCTATTAAAACTCCAATTTGGTTTTAATATCAAAAATCATTACTTCATGATTATTAAAATTTAAGAAATTAACCTTTTCTTTAACTGGGTTAAAGAACTAATGTCATTTAAAAAAACACAGTTCACGATAAACCCAAAATCATCTTCCATCAAAATGGAATCTACACAGAGATCATAACAGTGTATAATCGATATATATTCACGTATCAAACTAATAATATAAATGGAATAGCGGCAAGGCCTTTTAAATTCCATATATAGTAGCGGTCTTCATCCACAGAAGCTCATCTCGATTATTACCAAATCGAATTCCATTCAATTCCAATTTGATACATTAAATTGGAAAACTTTACTTTGGAAAATTTCCATTAAATCTTAATAAAATATCTATAAATTCCATCTTCACTGTTAATTGGGTTAAAGAACAAATGTTAGTTAAAACACTGTTCACAATAAACCCACAATCAACTTTCATTTCAATTTCAATTAAATATTAATTAATCAGTAAATTTATCTAAATCTTAAGTAAAAGATTTATTCTTTTCTCAAGTGGGTTTAAGAACAGTGTTATTAAAGACACCATTCCCGACAAACCCAAAATCCAATTCGATATTAAGTATAAGGTTCTGAATAGAAATTATATCGGCTGATATTCAATATTAAATTCTGAAACCAACAAATATTGTATTGGTAATAACGATATATATATATATATATATATGTATGTATATATATATATTCCAAATTCCTTACAATATTCATACAATAACGGAATCCAATATCGAAATATTCCGAAGATGATTTCCATTCAAATCCATTCCAATTTATATATTGGAAAATTTTGGTTATTTCAAAACCATTTACAAATCCAATTTATTTATTTAAAAACGTTGGATTATTATACTAGTTAATAACTAGTTCATTTTGATAAAAATATATTTTTATCTTTACAAAATTGGAGTTTTTCATCCAAATTCTTTTCAAATCATTTGTTATGATTTTACACAAATTATTAATATTTTTAATAATTTTATCAAGGCCCGTACAGTCGGTTTCCAACAACTGCCACTGAACTGCATCCATAGCGACCTTTTCTGAAATTGATTTGGACATATCTCCAAATCTAACTATTAGATTTCAAATCTCTTATATTCATTGGAAAGCTATTTTCGATACGAACCCAACGGTTCCAATTTTTGGAGAATCCGACGGTCGGATCTCCCGTTATGTCAATTCGAAGTCAATGGTCGAAATTCGCGAATGGTCGCGGCGCGTTCTGTTCAGGCCGTTAAATATATATATATAATATATTTTATATATTTCGTCGATTTCCATTTAAAACGTATTTTATAAATCGTTTATAAATTCGTTTTAAAACGATTCCCACTTTCATTTTCAATTTTAAATCAAAATTGATTACTCCTTATCATTATAATATTTATATGATAATATTTTCAGAATATCAGATTTTGAAATCATTTTCTTTTCGATATTCATTTCAAAAATGAATAAAACCGATATAAATATCGTTCGCGTTAAAATGGCATAAATCTAATCAACACGACTTCATATGTTTCAATATTTTCATGTCCATCTAAAATCGGACATCAAATTCACATTTTTATCCTTTACTGAATATTATTTTAAAATATTCGTTATTTTAAAATATTTGTTCTTTCTGAATTGGAATTAGGCACAGTTAATTACCATATAATGTTATTTATATGGATTTCATACACACATGTAAACAACAATAATTATACATGGTCAACCATCATCCAGAGTGTCTTACACAACTGCATAAGCATTAAATATAAATAATTAGCGCTTACAACGGTCTGTCAACCAATCGATTGACATGCAACTAACAATTGGGAGTAGTGTACGCCAAATATCATCCTAATACCCATGTGGGGTTTCAACCAACAAATACTGAATATTATTTGCGTAGTTGGGCGATGTCTAAAATTATCATCCCAATTGATATCACAAAAATAGGCGAACATAAACAAGTCGTCCGACTTGTAAATGGATGTGTAAACTTATTTTTAACTATCCAATAAATATATAGAATTTTATAACTTTGCTTATAAAATTCTATACAATGCCTAAATAATTTATTCATCTCAGTTATTAACTAAAAATGATATTTTTAGCGAACTAGTATTTATTACATAAACTAGCCATTTTATATATCTCATATATATGTTAAAAATAATCTTTTTAACTATTTGTTTATTTTTCTAACACATTTTAGAAAATTTCGGCAGCATAACGGCTCGATATTAAAATCGGAATAAGGTCTAGCCTTATCCCTCGCCTAATACTGGCTCGTGCCATACATAAACCAATTCCAATCAATTCACAATTAATCCACAACCAATTTTATTATCACAATCAAATCACACAGACCATTCAAATAAATAAATACTCTACTATCCCAATGCCATTTACGACGCCATAAGTGGCTATTCGCGGAGTATGAAATTTGTATGTCGTTAATATGCATACATCACTTTCAATTTATGTGATTGTGTGAATTCGAGTGTTGAACTCCATATAATTCAAATCTAACAATATGGTTTGTACAATAAATAGTGTCGGGGGCTTCTAAGCCCTTCTGCAACCTAAAATATTTTTAACTGTAAAATAAATTAAGTAAGAAGGAGTTCTCACCCAGAAGTTAAACCAATTCGTCGCGATTCTTCTAATGTAGAAAATTCTTGTCGCTGCGCTCGCTTTTGTCGTTCCCCGCACTTGAATTCACCACTTTGGCTCTAGAATTTGCACACGGCCTCCAATCTTTACCAAACTTTGTCACTAGCCTAAACGCGCCATTCAAGAAAACTTTTATTTAGTGGACTTTCTTCCAAAGCTGCACCAATTCGCCGGAAATCGCGAGAAACAACAGTAGATCCGCGATCTTTGGACGCGTTTTCTGGACAGCTTCGCAATCCAAAATAGGACTTCCAAATACCCCAATCAAAGAGAAAATCGTGCTCTATGACTTTGTCCTTGAGGAAGTTTGGCCAGAAATTGACTGAACGGAAATTATTAAGGAAAGAATGACTGCATGTTTTGTGCAAAACGAGAAATTTGTGAAAAGAGGGGTTTTGGAGGAGGAGGGGGGTCCACGGTCAGAGGGATGGCCTGAGAGTCAGCGCAGGCGATGGTCAGGCCCGCTGAGGTGGTAGTGGGGCATCGGTGGGATCCGCTGGTCGTGGTGTTTTAGGTCTTAGGATTTTTTTTGCAAATTGAAGAGAGGAGAGAGAGGAGAGGAGGAAGAGGAGAAGTGTGACACCCCACGTCCGTTAATGTCACTCACTAAGGGAATGCATTAAGTTTTGTGAGGCTTTGTAGGTAAACAGATACAGAATAATTACAAGACAAATATAAATAAGATAGCAGCGGAAATTTCAAATTTTTATTTCAACATAAAACATAATACCGTAGTTCATAATACCATAAGTCATAAAACCATTACAACAAAATACTTCTGTCTTGCATCATCATAGTACATAGGTATTAAAGAAAAACATTATTCCCCAATAAAAGGAGTAAGCCATAGTAGAGACAAAGACTTGAGCCATACTCCAGAAGTAGCTTCCAGCAAGATAATATCCAAGCCCTGACTAAGCCTGGGTGTTTCCTCCCTGAGAACCTGAGGGGGGGATGGGAACGGAAGAGAGAGGGAAAAACAAAGAGGTCAGACATAAAGTCTGGCGAGTCTAGTTACTTTTAGCCAGTAAATAAATAAAGGTGAACATGACAGGCATAAAGTGGGTAAGAGAGGTCACTATATAAATGGTAGGTGTGACAAGGCAGATAAGGTAAGGTGTACACATACTTCACTAATGACTTGTAATAACCCGGAAATGCGAGCCAATTTAAAAATTTTATTTTGGCAATTTTAGCGAATTTTGATTATTTAAAATGGATTATTTTAAATAAAAACGACGAGAAATTTAATTTGCATAGAATTAGAACGTATATATTTATACGCGTCGTCGTTAGAATATAAATATTTATTTATAATTATAAAAGGAATTGAAAATGGCGCGGTAGTTCGATAATTCGATTTCAAAATTCAAATGAATGTACAGGACTCAAAATAAACCGGATTTTGGCAAAACCAAAAATATTAGATTATATTTGAGAATATCTTTCCAACGAATCTGAAAAATCAAAATTTCATAGCGGGAATCAAAAGATATGCCCAGTTGAAAATTCAGAATAGTCGCTATGGAATTTCGGCCTTTAAAAATAGCCATTTTGCAAACGACCTCGGTTTTCGACGAAACCACTTTTGTTGGATCCATGATGTCAAGTTATTGCTAGGTTTCAAAATTCGTTATTTTTTGAATCAATATGTGAGCATGGCAAAGGAAAACGCATTTGACCAGTTTCAGTTGATTTTAATCGACTGGGAAATGGCCATTTTTCAAACGGTCTCAAAATTCGACGAAATTAGTTTTGTTAGGACCGTATCGAAAATACGAAGCTAGAAAATATTTTCCGGGAATTTTTCTAGTTAGTATGTGGCCCCAGTAGATTGAAATGTGCGTTCGAATTCAATATATAGAGTTATATTTTGATTTTAAAGAAAAACTGATTCAAACAGTCGAATTGGCTTGCGATACATATCCCTTTGTGTTCGGAATGGGGGTAATTAGCTAGTGGTGACAATCGGTGGGTTCGATTTTGAGTTCGTTGCAAAAAGTTACTTTATAGAATTCAAAATTTAAAATAAATAATAAATAAATATATAAAACAACCCCCCCCCCTTCTCACTTTCTCTCTCCCCGCTGAAACGTAGATCAAAAGAAAAGAGGGGAAACCCTAGGGCGCAACCGCCGCCCCTTGGCGATCGCCACCCCACCGACGATCCTCCCCCATCACCTCCCCTCCCCGCGTCGCCCCTCTTTCCTTCCATCTCCTCTCCTTCCCCATCGAACGACGCACCCAAATCAACACCCAGCCGCCACTAACCCTATCGACCACCGCACCAAACCACCTGCGAGCCACCCACGAACGCCGGAGCTTCTCCACCTCCCCTAATCGGATTCTGACGCTAAGACCCTTCCCCCCGCCAGGAAAAACCCTGTAAGTGTTTCTTTATTTTATTTTATATTTTTATTTTTATTTTTACTTATTTATTTTTATGGTCAATAGGAATGGATTTAAATTCAGATTTTAATGTATGGAAAACTTCGATTTTTCACAACATAAAGCTTTGATTTTTATCATGTAGAGATTTGATTTTTAATCGTAAAAAGGAGGGATTTTTGAAATTAGAAAGGTCGGATTTTTAAAAATGGGATGATAGAAAAGTAAAAATATAATCTTTGTTTGTTTAAAAATATGATTTTTATTATATGTAGAGATTAAAGATATGATTTTTATATTTTAGAAAGAATAAAAATTCGATTTTTAATTTATGGAAGGTATAAAAATATAATTTTTATATGATGCGAAGATTAAAAGTATAATTTTTATTATAGTAGAGTATTAAAAATATAATTTTTATTAGATGTGAAGATTAAAAATATGATTTTTACTTCGATAAAAATAGGATCTTTATATGTGAAGTGAATGGAAAATGTGAATTTTTATTTATAAACATCGAGATAAAAATGTGATTTTTGCTTTAAAGATTGTGGAATAAAGAAATAATTTTTATTGGAGTAAAGATTAGATTTTTGATATATAAAGATGTGATTTTTAAAAATATAAAGACGTGATTTTGGTTATATAAAAGAGGCGATTTTTATATACATGAAAGTGAAATAAAAATTTGATTTTTAATGTGAACAGCGTGAAAAGAATTGAGATGGGACGAATAGAAATCAAAAGGGAATTCAGACAGTTCAGAAATGAAATGGCGGAGTGGAACCCCATGTGAGAACTCCTCACCTTTTTATTTATTTTCTAGTTTGAAAATATGTGCTTGGATGCAGACGGTGTTTAGTAGCACCCGACACCCGTCATCCACAGACCATGGACGGCTTGTTTGTTTAGTTAATTGTTTGGTGATTGATTTAATTGTTTGGTTGATAAATATGATTGAACTGATTGTGTGATGTGAAATAAAATAAAATATTTATATAGTTAAAAATATTTTATCGTTAAACATATAATTTTTAACGTGAATGTGAGTAAATAAATATTCATTTACAAACCGGACGGTTTGTTTATGTGCACCTATTTGAAAGATATTGATTGGGACGATAAATTTTACACATCGCCCAACTGCATAAATAAAATCTATGTTTGATTGTTTAAAACCCCACACGGGTATTGGGATGATATTTGGCGTACACTAATCCCAATTATTTAGTTGTATGTCGATCGATTGGTCGACAGACTGTGTGAGCGTTAATTATTTATATTTGATGCTTATGCAGTTGTGTGGTGTACTTTAGATGATGGTTGATTATTTATCGTTGCTATTAAATACATATGTTGTATGGAATCCATATAATTAACATTATATGGTAATTGATTGGGCCTCATTCCAATTGGGAAAATAAAGAATATTATAAAATATCGATTCATGTGTTGACAGTACTCATTCATTGAGATTAGTCATGTGTTGAACTAAATATAACAATAAAATTTACATCTTTATCATATATAAAATTAGAAACTAACTGGAAAATAGATAAGATGAGTGGTCTCCTGGGTATTGATCTGATGTTGGTTTCGGCCTTCGGCGTTAATGCTTAGGGGATCGTTCTCTTGCTAATTTACGGTTGGAGCCTGACTAAAAATTTAACGATAGAAATCAAAATTTTATAAAATATATTAAATAACAAAAATAGTCGCGTGTTGACAGTACTCATTTGTTGAGATTAGTCATGTATTGAAAATATAAAGCCGTGTTGATTAGAGATGCGCTATTTTGACGCGAATGACATTTATATCGATTATATTCGTTTTTATAATGAATATTGAAAAGAGATTTAAAAATTTAATTGAATAGAAAAAGAATTCGAATTGAATTGAATAGAAAAAGAATTCGAATTGAATTGAATAGAAAACGAATTTGAATTGAATTGAATATAAAACGAATTCGAATTGAATATAAAACGAATTCGAATTGAATTGAATATGAAGTGAATTCGAATTGAATTGAATATAAAATGAATTCGAATCGAAAATGAATTCAAATTGAATTGAAAACGAATTGAAATAGATTAAAAATCAATTTGAAATGAATTCAAATTGAATTGAAATGATTTTAAAACGGATTTATAAGGAAAAATTCAATTTTAATTTGAATTTGAAATGGAAGTTGAAATTATTTTTGAAACGAATTTAAAACTATTTATAAAATTCGTTTTAAGTTGAAATCGACGAAATATATATTATATATATAATATAATAGCCTGAATAGAACGCGCTGCGCCGCGGCAGTTCGTGAATTTCGACCATTGGCTTCGAACGGACATTACGGGAGATCCGACCGTCGGATTCTCCTAAAACCGGAACCGTTGGGTTCGTATCGAAAAGAGCTTTCCAATGAATAGTAGAAATTTGAAATCGAATGGTTAGATTTGGAGATACCTCGAAACCAAATTTGGAAAAGGTCGCTGTAAGTGCAGTTCGGTGGCCGTTGATGGAAATCGACTGTATGAGCCTTGATAAAATTATTAAAAATATCAATAATTTGTGTAAAATCATAAGAAATGATTTGTAAAGAGCTGGGATGAAAAATCCCACATTTGTAAAGATAAAAATAGATTTTTATCGAAATGAACTAGTTTTGAACTAAAATTAAAACCCATTTATTTTTAAATAAATAAATTGGATTTGAAATAGGTTTTAAATAACCAGAATTTCCAATATATTTAATTGGAATTGAATTAGAATTGATTTGTGGGTTTATCGTGAACGGTGTTTTTAATAACACTTGTTCTTTAACCCGACAATAAATAGAATGTGATTTGGGTTTATCGTGAACTGTGTTTTAAATGACATTAGTTCTTTAACCCAGTAAAAGGATTTTTATGAATCTGTAATTAGATTGAAATGTGAATTGGTAATTTAAATTATAAAATTTGGAAAGTGAGCGAGAATGGAGTATCACCAGTTTTGCTCCAAATCGATAGTTAAATCTTTAATTAGATTTGAATGTGAAATGGTAATTAATTTTACCGATAACACCGTGGTGTTAGATATGGAGTATTACTAGTTTTGCTTCATGGGATAAATAGGTTGGGATTGGGAAATAAAATAAATAATTACTTCGGTGTGGTTTGCTAATCTCGACTAGTTTGGAAAACCATAATATGGTTTGAAACGATATCCGAAGGAAGATCAAAGAATAAATTTAAAAGAATTTATCTTTGATAAAATTAATGGGAACCTTTCCCTAAGAATGTGAAATTTAGAAACTAACTTTAGGTTAGCTAAGAAGGATGGTTTCCTGGGTATTGATCTGATTTTGGTTTCGGCCTTCGGGGTTAATATTTGGGGAATTTTTCTCTTGCTAATTTATGGTTAGTGACTGCTGAATTGGAATGAGGCGTATGTTGTGTTTGTGTAACATTTGTTTATTATATACGCGGGTCATTCAGAAAGGCTGGGTTTATACCAATTCTGAATAACCGATTCGACGATATGTCGAAGATGAAGATGGTGGATGAAGACCGGAAGTCTTCACATCATTTGGGTGATTGCTGATGATCTTGATTGGGCTGTACACCCAAGATGAGGGAATCAGTTGGTGATCGTCCAGACGTACTTGAAGATCGATGGATATGCGAGGAAAGTGCTTCCGGTTTCGTTCAGACCCAGAACGAACTTGTAAATGGACTGTGTGTCTGACATTGGATTTTATTCTGTGTTGATTGATCTCTATTAAATATACATCTGTTTGGCGGCAGAGAATTTATTCTCTTGCTTAACGCCCTTCTCTGAGACGTACGAGCTCAGAGGTTGTATATCGATGGACATAAGTCGCATGGCATGAATTGCCTATATGACACGCCTAAGTGTCAATTGATCAAGGCTTCTGTTGAAAAGCAAGTGGTTGATGATCAAAGCACGGCCTGTGTGGCGCAGCTTTGTGTATAACGTGAATTCACGAGCCTCACACCTCGGTATGAGTCAAAAACGGGATAGTGACCGCTGGGAGAACACGACGTTTCTTTCTAGCTATGGTGGTGTCAGTGCATATACTGGCTAACATTTATATTATTTTCACCTTTGTGGTTGTTGGATGCGAGGCGCCTCGATTATAGGTCTGTAAGGACCGGGAAACGTGTGTTCAGGAATTGCCAATCCCCAAACGTAAGGGAGGACTGGCCTAGCCGATTCTAAGGGTTACGCAGAGTGCGTAGTCCTGAGGCATTTGCTAGAGTGTCTCGAAGCAGAGAGGAGCTTTCCCCTTGCCTCGACTCATGACGGAAATCCAATTTTCAATACGAGATACTTCGATTTTATTTGTAGAGCCTAGTATGGCGACATGATAGATGGTACCCATGCCGCCTATGATTGATATTTATGATTTGAATTGTTTTGACACTGTACACTTATTATAGTATCAAATGATTTGTTTTTAAATGTACCAATCTTGTTTGGCTATTATAAGGGAAAACCCTATCCTCTGGCTTGCGTTGCATTGTGTGATGGGACCTGGGTCTTATAATAGCTTCATTTTTAAAAAAAGCATTGCGTTGTTTATTCTAAGCACTGGTGTTCTTGGGAGGAAACTAGTTCCGTGTTATATGGCGTGGTCCCTTGAATTACTCTCTTTTAAAGTAAAGATTAATAACTGTTTTAGTTCTCACACCAGTCACATGACTGACCTGGAGTTTATTGTTTTAACCTAAACTCTGGGTGCCCCTATTTTTGACACGGGCAGCTAGTAGTTTTGGTTTTGCAGGTTTATATTCATAGGATCCTGGTTTACAGCTGGAACGATGCTCGGAATGCTCTCTATCCGTGTATTACTTTCAGTTGTGCTTTGTATTATTTTTCCGCTGCAGTATTGTATTCAAATCTCTGATATTTTCTGTGTAATATTTATTCATGCTCTGTATATTCTTGTATTCTGATGGAATTGTTGTAATGAACAATGAAATGTTCTTCTGTTTGCGTTCTATTTTGTCCTGTTCTCAAGGTAATCCGGGATTTCCTTACCGGGGAAGTTACGGGTTATCACAGTTGGTATCAGAGCTTTGGTTTACAGAACTCGAGAACAAGACACATTAGAACGGAACGAAAGAACTCATCAGATATTGGATTAGTAATATCCAATTAGAATGACTCGTTAGAGATAGGATCAGCAGTATCCTAGAACGAGGGTGAAGAGTATATTTTTCAAATGAAAACAAATTTTGTTTTGAAATTTAAATCGTTTTATACGTATTTGAATATTTATTTATATTGAATTTGGACAATCCAATATATAAAGATTTTGCATATACGCGTCATGAACGTATATTCGAAGTTTTAATATACTGGATAGATATAGAATCACATTCTAGACACCCGGGGATAATTCTGGTGATGTCCGGACATCATCAGTATTTATGTTCGTGTTTCGAAGGTGTGATATCTATATATTTCCATTAGACTGCTGTGAGAACCAAAATTAGATAAGACTATTTGTTGTGATTTGGCATCAAAAACATGATTTTCTGTATATATATCAAATTATGAATTTGAAACGTTAATTCACTAATTAATTGTCGGTTGTGTTGTTTGATTATTGTTTGATTAATTAAATTTTGAACCATTTAGCCTAATTGAACCAAATAGCGAAGTGTATTGAAATTTGGTCGCATTTGCTTGCATATACATGTACTTACATTGAACAAGTCATAGCAAGGACGCTAGAGCAGAAGAATAAAACTGTTTGCCCAACAAATAGGTACATGTTTATTGTATTTCTTTGAGTGATGATGATTTTGTTAGCCGATTGGCCAGCCGCTTGGCTTTTTCTTTTTCTTTTGGATTGAAGAAGGCCATGGGAGGCTATATGAAATATCCCGAAGTCCCCGGTGCAGGGGAGGTTATGGTGAAATTTTTCGAAAATTTAGGGTGTTAGCCAAATTTTTTGAAAAATTTGAAAAGTTCTTAGAAACTGAAAGGTTGAAGAACTTAAGCCGTAATGAAAATAATGGAAGTTGAGTTGATTTGTTAAACAACTTTCAGCTTCGTTCCTTTTCGGGGATGAAAAGTTTTAAGTGGGGGAGATTGTAATAAACCGGAAATGCGAGCCAATTTAAAAATTTTATTTTGGCAATTTTAGCGAATTTTGATTATTTAAAATGGATTATTTTAAATAAAAACGACAAGAAATTTAATTTGAATAGAATTAGAACGTATATATTTATACGCGTCGTCGTTAGAATATAAATATTTATTTATAATTATAAAAGGAATTGAAAATGGCGCGGTAGTTCGATAATTCGATTTCAAAATTCAAATGAATGTACAGGATTCAAAATAAACCGGATTTTGGCAAAACAAAAAAATATTAGAATCTATTTGAGAATATCTTTCCAACGAATCCGAAAAATCAAAATTTCATAACGGGAAACAAAAGATATGCCCAGTTGAAAATTCAGAATAGTCGCTATGGAAATTCGGCCTTTAAAAATAGCCATTTTGTAAACGACCTCGGTTTTTGACGAAACCACTTTTGTTGGATCCGTGATGTCAAGTTATTACTAGGTTTCAAAATTCGTAATTTTTCGAATCAATATGTGAGCATGGCAAAGGAAAACGCGTTTGACCAGTTTCAGTTGATTTTAATCGACTGGGAAATGGCTATTTTTCAAACGTTCTCAGAATTTGACGAAATTAGTTTTGTTAGGACCGTATCGACAATACGAAGCTAGAAAATATTTTCCGGGAATTTTTCTAGTTAGTATGTGGCCCCGGTAGATTGAAATGTGCGTTCGAATTCAATATATAGAGTTATATTTTGATTTTAAAGAAAAACTGATTCAAACAATCGAATTGGCTTGCGATACATATCCCTTTGTGTTCAGAATGGGGGCAATTAGCTAGTGGTGACAGTCGGTGGGTTCAATTTTGAGTTCGTTGTACACTTTATAGAATTCAAAATTTAAAATAAATAATAAATAAATATATAAAACAACCCCCCTTCTCACTTTCTCTCTCCCCGCTGAAACGTAAATCAGGAAAAAAAGAGGGGAAACCCTAGGGCGCAGCCGCCGCCCCTGGCGATCGCCACCCCGCCGACGATCCTCCCCCATCGCCTCCCCTCCCCGCGTCGCCCCCCTTTCCTTCCATCTCCTCTCCTTCCCCATCGAACGACGCACCCAAATCAGCACCCAGCTGCCACTAACCCCATCGACCACCGCACCAAATCCCCTGCCTTCGCCGAACCACCCGCGAGCCACCGACGAACGCTGGATCTTCTCTACCTCCCCTGACCGGATTCCGACGCTAAGACCCTTCCCCCCCGCTAGAAAAAACCCTGTAAGTGTTTCTTTATTTTATTTTAGATTTTTCTTTTTACTTATTTATTTTTATGGTCAATAGGAATGGATTTAAATTCAGATTTTAATGTATGGAAAACTTCGATTTTTCACAACATAAAGCTTTGATTTTTATCATGTAGAGATTTGATTTTTAATCGTAAAAAGGAGGGATTTTTGAAATTAGAAAGGTCGGATTTTTAAAAATGGGATGATAGAAAAGTAAAAATATAATCTTTGTTTGTTTAAAAATATGATTTTTATTATATGTAGAGATTAAAGATATGATTTTTATATTTTAGAAAGAATAAAAATTCAATTTTTAATTTATAGAAGGTATAAAAATATAATTTTTATATGATGCGAAGATTAAAAATATAATTTTTATTATAGTAGAGTATTAAAAATATAATTTTTATTAGATGTGAAGATTGAAAATATGATTTTTACTTCGATAAAAATAGGATCTTTGTATGTGAAGTGAATGGAAAATGTGAATTTTTATTTATAAACATCGAGATAAAAATGTGATTTTTTGCTTTAAAGATAGTGGAATAAAGAAATAATTTTTATTGGAGTAAAGATTAGATTTTTGATATATAAAGACGTGATTTTTAAAAATATAAAGACGTGATTTTGGTTATATAAAAGAGGCGATTTTTATATATGTGAAAGTGAAATAAAAATTTGATTTTTAATGTGAACAGCGTGAAAAGAATTGAGATGGGACGAATAGAAATCAAAAGGGAATTCAGACAGTTCAGAAATGAAATGGCGGAGTGGAACCCCAAAGTGAGAACTCCTCACCTTTTTATTTATTTTCTAGTTTGAAAATATATACTAGGATGCAGACGGTGTTTAGTAGCACCCGTCATCCACAGACCATGGACGACTTGTTTGTTTTTTTAATTGTTTGGGGATTGATTTAATTGTTTGGTTGATAAATATGATTGAACTGATTGTGTGATGTGAAATAAAATAAAATATTTATATAGTTAAAAATATTTTATCGTTAAAAATATAATTTTTAACGTGAATGTGAATAAATAAATATTCATTTACAAACCGGACGGTTTGTTTATGTGCACCTATTTGAAAGATATTGATTGGGACGATAAATTTTACACATCGCCCAACTGCATAAATAAAATCTATGTTTGATTGTTTAAAACCCCACACGGGTATTGGGATGATATTTGGCGTACATTAATCCCAATTATTTAGTTGTATGTCGATCGATTGGTCAACAGACTGTGTGAGCGTTAATTATTTATATTTGATGCTTATGCAGTTGTGTGGTGCACTTTGGATGATGGTTGATTATTTATCGTTGCTATTATATACATATGTTGTATGGAATCCATATAATTAACATTATATGGTAATTGATTGGGCCTCATTCCAATTGGAAAAATAAAGAATATTATAAAATATCGATTCATGTGTTGACAGTACTCATTCATTGAGATTAGTCATGTGTTGAACGAAATATAGCAATAAAATTTACATCTTTATCATATATAAAATTAGAAACTAACTGAAAAATAGATAAGATGAGTGGTCTCCTGGGTATTGATCTGATGCTGGTTTCGTCCTTCGGGGTTAATGCTTAGGGGATCGTTCTCTTGCTAATTTACGGTTGGAGCCTGATTAAAAATTTAACGATAGAAATCAAAATTTTATAAAATATATTAAATAACAAAAATAGTCGCGTGTTGACAGTACTCATTTGTTGAGATTAGTCATGTATTGAAAATATAAAGCCGTGTTGATTAGAGATGCGCTATTTTGACGCGAATGACATTTATATCGATTATATTCGTTTTTATAATGAATATTGAAAAGAGATTTAAAAATTTAGTTGAATAGAAAACGAATTCGAATTGAATTGAATAGAAAACGAATTTGAATTGAATTGAATAGAAAATGAATTCGAATTGAATTGAATAGAAAACGAATTCGAATTGAATTGAATATAAAACGAATTCGAATTGAATTGAATATAAAACGAATTCGAATTGAATTGAATATGAAGTGAATTCGAATTGAATTGAATATAAAATGAATTCGAATCGAAAATGAATTCAAATTGAGTTGAAAACGAATTGAAATAGAATAAAAATCAATTTGAAATGAATTCAAATTGAATTGAAATGAATTTAAAACGAATTTATAAGGAAAAATTCAATTTTGATTTGAATTTGAAATGGAAGTTGAAATTGTTTTTGAAACGAATTTAAAACTATTTATAAAATTCGTTTTAAATAGAAATCGATGAAATATATATTATATATATAATATAATGGCCTGAATAGAACACGCTGCGCCGCGGTAGTTCGTGAATTTCGACCATTGGCTTCGAACGGACATTACGGGAGATCCGACTATCGGATTTTCCTAAAACCGGAACCGTTGGGTTCGTATCGAAAAGAGCTTTCCAATGAATAGTATAAATTTGAAATCTAACGGTTGGATTTGGAGATACGTCCAAATCAAATTTAGAAAAGGTCGTCGTAAGTGCAGTTCGATGGCCGTTGATGGAAATCGACTGTACGGGCCTTGATAAAATTATTAAAAATATCAATAATTTGTGTAAAATCATAAGAAATGATTTGTGAAGAACTAGGATGAAAAATCCCACATTTGTAAAAATAAAAATAGATTTTTATCGAAATGAACTAGTTTTGAACTAAAATTAAAACCCATTTATTTTTAAATAAATAAATTGGATTTGAAATGGGTTTTAAATAACCGGAATTTCTAATATATTTATTTGGAATTGAATTAGAATTGATTTGTGGGTTTATCGTGAACGGTGTTTTAAATAACACTTGTTCTTTAACCCGACAATAAATAGAATGTAATTTGGGTTTATCGTGAACAGTATTTAAATGACATTAGTTCTTTAACCTAGTAAAAGGAGTTTTAATGAATAACCGATTCGACGATATGTCGAAGATGAAAATGGTGGATGAAGACCGGAAGTCTTCACATCATTTGAGTGATTACTGATGATCTTGATTGGGCTGTACACCCAAGATGAGGGAATCAGTTGTTGATCGTCCAGACGTACTTGGAGATCGATGGATATGCGAGGAAAGTGCTTCCGGTTTCGTTCAGACCCAGAACGAACTTGTAAATGGACTGTGTGTCTGACATTGGATTTTATTCTGTGTTGATTGATCTCTATTAAATATACATCTGTTTGGCGGCGGAGAATTTATTCTCTTGCTTAACGCCCTTCTCTGAGACGTACGAGCTCAGAGGTTGTATATCGATGGACATCAGTCGCATGGCATGAATTACTTGTGTGGCACGCCTAAGTGGCAATTGATTAAGGCTTCTGTTGAAAAGCAAAGTCTTGTGGTTGATGATCAAAGTACGGCCAGTGTGGCGCAGCCTTTTTTATAACGTGAATTCGCGAGCCTCACACCTCGGTATGAGTCAAAAACGGGATATTAACCGCTGGGAGAACACGACGTTTCTTTCTAGCTATGGTGGTGTCAGTGCTTAAACTAGCTGACATTTATATTAATTTCACCTTTGTGGTTGTTGGATGCGAGGCACCTCGATTATAGGTCTGTAAGGACCGGGAAACGTGTGTTTAGGAATTGCCAGTCCTCAAACGTAAGGGAGGACCGGCCCAGCCGATTCCAAGGGTTACCCAGAGTGCGTAGTCCTGAGGCATTTGCTAGAGTGTCTCGAAGCGGAGAAGAGCTTGCCCCTTGCCTCGACTCATGATGGAAATCCAATTTCCAATACGAGATACTTCGGTTTTATTTGTAGAGCCTAGTATGGCGACATGATAGATGGTACCCATGTCGCCTATGATTGATATTTATGATTTGAATTGTTTTGACACTATACACTTATTATAGTATCAAATGATTTGTTTTTAAATGTACCAAGCATGTTTGGCTATTATAAGGGAAAACCCTATCCTCCGGCTTGCGTTGCATTGTGTGATGGGACCTGGGTCTTATAATAGCTTCATTTTTCGAAAAAGCATTGTGTTGTTTATTCTAAGCACTGGTGTTCTTGGGAGGAAACCCGTTCTGTGTTATACGGCGTGGTCCCTTGAATTACTCTCTTTTAAAGTAAAGATTAATAACTGTTTTAGTTCTCAAACCAGTCACATGACTGACTTGGAGTTTATTGTTTTAACCTAAACTCTGGGTTCCCCTATTTTCGACACGGGCAGCTAGTAGTTTTGGTTTTGCAGATTTATATTCACAGGATGCTGATTTACAGCTGGAACAATGCTCGGAAAGCTCTGTATCCGTGTATTACTTTCAGTTGTGCTCTGTATTATTTTTCCGCTGCAGTATTGTATTCAAATCTCTGATATTTTCTGTGTAATATTTATTCATGCTCTATATATTCTTGTATTCTGATGGAATGTTGTAATAAACAATGAAATGTTCTTCTGTTTGCGTTCTATTTTGTCGTGTTCTCAAGGTAATATGGGCTTTCCTTACCGGGGAAGTTATGGGTTATCACATGACTACTCTACACTTTTTCTAGTATAACTAAAGTTAGATGATCCCTTCCACAATAAGTTAGTAGACTTAGGGTATACGTCCGAGTGTACCCTAACCAATTCCCTAATCGATCGGCTCCCTATTCGGTAGATACCCTGTGTTGGCCCCACAGTAGGAGGTATCACTTCCTAAAGTGGTAACCCAAGAGGTGCACAACCATATCTACTGTTGTCACGGTCGTCTTAGCTCCCTCTGCCCCCGTCCGTCCCGTTTGGATCTCTTACAATCAATCAGTAAGCGTGCCCTTATCTCCGCCTAGTACGAAGTTCTTTATTTGATGCCTACTCCGGGTTACTTATTGAAATGGGTCCCACACAATACGATACAAGCTCTCCCCTTTGTCTTGTATCCCCACTAGGTTTTTTTATTGACTATGTATACCCCTAGGTGTCTTTAATTACATAGTCCTATACTAGTTATGCTTACCCGAAAGGGTGTCTTTAATTACATAACTTTTTTCTATTTTCCACTGGCTATGTATACCATCAGGTGTCTTTAATTACATAACCTTACTGGGTTAAGTTTATGGGCCTGTATATCTATATATTACCCACCTCTTCTAATTTACTTAACCCACCCACTACTCATCCAATTTTACTTAACCCTAACTTAAGTTCATAGTCATACAATCTTTATGAATTAAATTAGGTTAAGTAGTCCAATTCTATTACCATGTCCAGTTATGGTTTCATACTGGGTTAGACCTCCCACATTAGGCCTGCAACATGTGGATGCTGGATATGCCGGTCGGGTCCGAGCAGTCTTATTCCATAGTTGGGCCTAACCTCGTGTCTTAGTCCGATTTGTATTTACATACTTAGACCTCCCACATTAGGTTCAACATTAGTGGCTGCTGGATATGCCGGTCGGGTCCGGGCAGACTTCCACCACTAATGTAACCTAACCTCGTGTCATAAGTACAATTACAATTCCTAATTGTAATTACTAACACTCCATTTTTAATTAATTCACCAATTAATTAATCCTTTCCTTTTATAGGTGTCAATACCTATTTTGCAACAATAACTTGAATTACATATCCATAAACGGTCATATTCAAATTATGCCATTTTTGCCCAAATTTACCTATGTCATTATAGGTGATTATTTCTATGTTTCCCTATTTGAATTATATGTCCAACTTATATAAACATTATATAAATTATGCCAATTATAAATCACCTTTTTCCCTAATTCCTAACTAACGTGATCGCGTGTATTTTGGCGTCATCGAGGCTACAAAGTAGTCTCGCCATAACAATAAAAAGGGAGTGACAAATGTGACAGTTTCAGCACAGTTTTGGCATAAGCATGACAACAAGGTGAATGGACATGTAATCATCATGACAGGGTGAACACAGAGCTGATGAACTTATGGCAACTACAATGTCAAAGTCAACATAACATGGTCTAAACTTGTCATTTAGATGTCTAACAAAATTAGGGTGACATAGTAGCATGATTAGATCTAAAAGGGTGGCATCATATGTCAAGTTTACAACATATCGTGATTGCTACAACATAACAGGTGAAAGGTGATTAACATAAAGGATTAGATCTAAATTAACAAGTTCGCATTTCCCACAACATAGTTGCAAGTCAAGATCTACATAGTCAGCATTGTAGAATGTCCATAATCATATAGGATCCAGGGATAATGACATAATAAACTTGCATAAGTTCGTGATTCACAACATATACCCAATTCGTACTCTATCATTATTCACATTTATCCATTTAAACCTAAAAGTGACTAGAATCTCACAACGTTAGGTTCAGAAAATTTAGAGAGAGAGAGAGATCTGAATTCTGAATAGCTAAACTGATTGTAGTAGACTTTGATTCTGTTTCAATTTGCAACCCGACATCATATGGCCTCTATGATCTCCAATGGAGAAAATAAGAGAATAGAGGACCATATTTATATCCTAGAACCAATTAACCAGACCCAAAATCAAGTCTAGGTACGTAAAACGAATTCTGCCCAGATCTGTCCGGGGGGAGGGGGGGTCGACACCCATGTCGACACCCCTTTAGGGGGGTCGACACCTATGTCGACACCCCCTAGGGGGGTCGGCACCCACGAGCGGGAATTTTCCCGCTCGACCCGCTTTGGCCCGATTTTGATTTTTGAATTGTTTTTGAAGATTCTGGAGTTTATTATATATATATATATATATATATATATATATATTTATCTTGTGCGTAAACAAACTTCGAACCCTCATAACCTTTTCATACGGTGTCCGTTTTACGTAAACCAAATGTCCATTCTGACAAGAATTTCGAGACGGACGCAATGGCATAGTCTGTTCACCCTAATTTTGAATGTTAAATTAATTATTATTTAATTTATCCTCTTTTAATGTCGTTAAAATTTGGGGTGTTACATTCTCCCCTACTCAAAGGATTTCGGCCCCGAAATCTCTAAGTTGGGAAGAATGCATATCCTACCATCCATCATCCATCTAGTCATCCAACATCCATTGGCATCCATTGTCCTTAAAAGCCTCTAATGCTTATATGAATATATGCAGAAGTGTGTGTATATGTCCCAACACTAATACAAAAATCAGGCAGTCTACTGATTCAGTTGACCTCCTTAATGCAATGTATGTTAGTGCCATGAATCCAATATGTATGCAAATAAACCTATTACATCATATAAGTTCTATATGTGTGCACACACATTTGTCCAAATGCGACATCCATATACTAACTCATCCATTTATATCCATAAAATAAAATGCACACACATCGATATGCAGTATGAAAGTAATTGAGCCAATCTAGTGCCTAATGTGTGTGTACATGTGTCCACAGGCAACCACTAGCGAACACTTACATCCACTAGCATTCATCAAACATAACATGTTTCAAACACATGTTTTCATTCGTAGGACTCCTATCTAAAGGTCGAAAATACTATGAATAAGATATACTTGAATGATAGAAACAAGTACTAATAAAGCTTTTGGAAAAGGAGTTAAGAACATTCCCTCGAAGAGAAAAGGGACAAAGCACGAATCTTATCTTCGGTTTCCCAAGTCGCATCCTCTAGGTTATCTCCCCATTGAACCTTTAACAACTTGATATCTTTATTGCGTAGCTTCTTAACCTCTGATCCCAGAATACGGGAAGGAACTCGCCTGATTGTTGCCTCGCGTTCCACCTATACCTCTTCTAATATACTCGGCTCAACAACTTCCGCGGTGTCATGCAAGCACTTCCGCAGATGAGAAACATGGAAAACATCATGAACGGTAGATAGATTTTTAGGAAGCTTTACTCTATAGGACATTTGGCCAATCCTTTCGGTTATGGGAAATGGTCCCACAAACCTAGGTGCCAACTTCCCTACTGCTTCGAAGCGGACCACATTCCTCAAAGTTGATACTTTGATAAAAACCAAGTGTCCCACTTCGAATTCGATGTCAGTCCTTCTCTTGTCTGCATATGATTTCTGCCTGTCATGAGCTGTCTTCATCCACCGTCGAATAAGGTCAATCTTTTTGGACGTTTCTCTAACCATATCTGGTCCAAGTAATAATCTTTTTGTAGATTCCCACCAACAAGTTGGTGATCTACAGGGGCGCCCGTACAATGCTTCGAAGGGTGCCACGCCGCTACTGGCTTGATAGATGTTATTATAGGAGAACTCCACCAAAGGAAGAAGCTCTTCCCAAGTCCCTCCGAAGTCAAGGATACACAGTCTCAAAAGATCTTCAAGAATCCTGTTCACCCTCTCCGTCTGCCCATCGGTCTTAGGATGATAAGCGGTACTTAAGCGCAACTGTGTACCTAATGCCTCTTGCAAACTTCTCCAAAACTCGATGGTAAAGATGGGGTCACGATCGCTTACTATGCTGGAAGGTACTCCATGGAGGTGAACTATCTCACGAACATAAATCGCTGCCAACCACGATGCCGTCCTTTTGCTCTTGACTGGAATAAAGTGAGCACTCTTAGTGAGTCTATCTACTACCACCCAAACACTGGTATTTCCTTTCTTCGATCTAGGCAATCCATCGAGACGCTCTCCCATTTCCACTGCCGCACTTCCAACGGATGAAGCAATTCACTGGGCTTCTTTTGCTCAGCCTTGACAAACCAAACATTGAGAAACAAATTTAGCCACGTCCTTCTTCATTCCAGCCCAAAAGAAAACCCTTTTCAAGTCTCTATACATCTTATCACCTCCTGGATCAATAGTCGTCTTAGAATGGTGAGATTCTTCTAGGACTGCCTTTATCAAGCTTCCAGTCTAAGGAACACAAAGCCTTCCATCTCGTCACAACCACCCCTTTTCATCTATGGCATATCTACTGAGGTGACTAGAAGTCTCCCCTCTTCTGAGCTTATCCATAATGTCTAGAATCTATGGGTCACCTTGTTGTGAGCTCCTATCTGCTCCACAAGAGTCGGTCGTATCTCCAAGGATGCAAATAAATCAGGCAAAACTTCGATGGAAGGTCTAAAATCAAAAGCTGATATGAACTCCAAGTTCTCTCTTTCCACAAACAAAGGACTCAGAGCCATCCTCTGCCTACTTAGTGCGTCTGCAACCACATTACCCTTACCAGGGGTATAAGAAATCTCAAAATCGTATGAAGCTAAGAATTCCATCCACCGTTGTTGCCTTAAGTTGAGATCCTTCTGAAAGAATAGGTACTTGAGAGATTTGTGATCGGTGTTCAACTCGAATCTTTCTCCCAGTAAATAATGACGCCACGTCTTCAATGCAAATACTATGGCAGCTAGTTCTAGATCATGGGTGGGGTATTTCTTTTCATGAACTCTCAACTGTCTACCCCCATAGCATATTACTTTCCCTTCTTGCATCAGCACCGCACCAAGCCCTGTACCGCACGCATTAGTGTAAACAATAAACAATTTACTTCCATCGGGCAAGGTCAAGACTGGGGCTGTTGTCATAGCCCTTTTCAGTTGTTGGAAAGCAACATCACAGTCTATATCCCATGAAAACACCAAAATTTTCCTTTTCAGCCTAGTGAGAGTGGCTGATATCTTCGCGAAGTCCTTAATGAACTTCCTGTAGTAACATGCCAACCCAAGAAAGCTTCTCACCTCGGTTGCGTTTTTAGGAATCTGCCAATCTTGCACTGCAACCACCTTCGTGGGATCTACATCTATCCCTTCTTTGGAGACTACATGACCCAAGAATCTTGCCTCCTTTCTCCAGAAATGGCATTTGGAGAACTTTGCTTTTAGCTGGTGGTCACGGAGAGTTTTCAAAACTTCCCTCAGATGTTGGGCATGCTCTTCTTCGTTCTTGGAGAAGATCAAAATATCATCTACGAAGACTATGACGAATTTGTTTAGGAATTCCCGAAACACCCTACTCATCAAAACAAAAAAATAGGCGGGTGCATTTGTCATCCCAAAAGGCATCACTAGCCATTCAAAGAAACCGTCCGGGTTTCTGAAAGCAGTCTTATCTATGCTATCCTTAGCCACTCTCAATTGATGGAACCCTGTAGCCAAGTCCAACTGAGAAAATACTAAGGCACCAACGAGCTGATCAAATAAATCATCAATTATTGGAAGCGGGTGCCTATTCTTTTTGGTGAGCTTATTTAATTCTCTATAATCAGCACACAGACGAAGTGATCCATCTGCTTTAGTTGCGAATACTACTGGAGCACCCCATTCAAATATGCTTCGTCTGATGAACTCTTTCCCAAGTAGCTCCCCTACTTGCTTACTCAACTCCCTCCTTTCCCTTGGAGCCATGTGGCATATTGGTAATGCAACTGGCTTTGCATTGTCCACCAGATATATGCGGAAGTCGATCTCGCGCCTTGGAGGTAAACCCTCTACCTCATCAAAAACATTGGAGTAATCCCGAACCAGTGGAACAGATTGCAAGTCCTCTATGGATGCATCTAAAGACTCTAGGAAGCTAAGCATAATAGACCCTTGGGGGTCACAAGAAACTTCGAGGGTCCTCCCATGACAAGTTGGGAGCTTGACAACCCTCCTTACAATCTAAAATGGCTCCATATGTGGTAAGCCATCCATTCCTAGAATCAACCCATTGCCCATAAACCCGGGCACATACGCGTCGCATTCTAACTCGACGCCTAACACAGATATTTTCAAACCCCTACAAATCATCGATAAATGAGCCGAACCACCAATGGGGTTTGAAACAGCCACGGGATCTACTACAATACTAGTAATTAAGTGCAGAGATTCAACCACAGAACTAGATATAAACGAGTGTGAAGCACCAGAATCAAAAAGTGTTCTAACTGGATGGTTTGAAAGAGAAACTAAACTTTCTACGGAAATTTTTCTACCTCTTTCAGGAGCACTGACGGCAAGAGCATGCACCTGCCCTCCAGAAGTTCCTGCCCTCTGACCCTGTCCCTATTTCTTCGGGCACTCCTTAGAGAAGTGACCGACCTCTCCACAATTAAAGCAATTGCCCTTCCTTCTCTTACATTCCTTGATCAAGTGACCTTCCTTCCCACAATTGTGACATTTCCTCTTATCCTTGCCTTTGACATCTTTCCCTCCTTTCTTTTGCTGTTGTTGTGGCTGTTGTTGCTGTTGCCCTTTCTTGGGCCACACCTTCGTGTTCTGGGATGACCCCTCAGTCTTTGCTTCCTTCTTCCCTCCCTTGTCCTCTTCATGCATTAGGTCCATATCCACAAGCCTTTCAAAGGTGCCCCCCCATAGGAATATGGGACATAACAAGACCATGCAGAGGCTCATTCAGTCCTTTAGCAAATCGTAAAGCCTTTTTGTGCGTTATATCCACCAACTCTAGTCCGAACCTTGCCAGCTGGTTGAACTTTTTCACATACTCCTTCACCGTCAAGTTCCCTTGCTTGAGCGCTAAGAACCTCTCCATCTATATGCTTTGCTTAGCTTGGGAAATGAATTTCTTCTTGAACCACTGTTTGAAATCTTCCCAGGTTTACACCAGACATCCAGCCTAGGTGACTTCCCACCAAAATGAGGCTTCGTCTTTTAACAGCCAAGCAACTAACTGAATCTTTCTTCAGTCCTCCACTTCAAAGATTTTGAATAAGTCCTCGGTCTCCTTAAGCCAATTCCGAGCTTCCACAAATGTCTCATTCCCATGGAATGGCTTCCCTCCCATAGCACGAAAGTCCTTTCATATTTTGGCGAAGTTATCTGCTCTTAGAGGGGGAGGAGGAGGAATGATTAGGGCAACAGGAGGAGGAGCGCCTCTCTGGCCTTCAGCAGGCGTTGTGGCCTCCAAATATCTCTGGAACCATCCGGGTACCGTGACGCCCTCTGGGATATTAGGAATGTTTTGATCCCCAGACATGTTGAAAAAGGGAAAAGGAAGAATTTTAGATAAAGGACCGAAGGATATTACTTATGGCTTCTTGGGGTAATATTTTCAAAACAGACTTTTCTTTTTGAAAATACTTTCTTTTAAAACCTTTTTGAAAAATATTTTTCAAAACTTTTATCTAATATGGTAACCTTCAGCTCTGATACCAAGTGTGACACCCCACGTCCGTTAATGTCACTCACTAAGGGAATGCATTAAGTTTTGTGAGGCATTGTAGGTAAACAGATACAGAATAATTACAAGACAAATATAAATAAGATAGCAGCGGAAATTTCAAATTTTTATTTCAACATAAAACATAATACCGTAGTTCATAATACCATAAGTCATAAAACCATTACAACAAAATACTTCTGTCTTGCATCATCATAGTACATAGGTATTAAAGAAAAACATTATTCCCCAATAAAAGGAGTAAGCCATAGTAGAGACAAAGACTTGAGCCATACTCCAGAAGTAGCTTCCAGCAAGATAATATCCAAGTCCTGACTAAGCCTGGGTGTTTCCTTCCTGAGAACCCGGGGGGGGGGGGGGGACGGAATAGAGAGGGAAAAACAAAGGGGTCAGACATAAAGTCTGGCGAGTCTAGTTACTTTTAGCTAGTAAATAAATAAAGGTGAACATGACATGCATAAAGTGGGTAAGAGAGGTCACTATATAAATGGCAGGTGTGAGAAGGCAGATAAGGTAAGGTGTACACATACTTCACTAATGACTACTCTGCACTATTACTAGTATAACTAAAGTTAAATGATCCCTTCCACAATAAGTTGGTAAACTTAGGGTATACGTCCGAATGTACCCTAACCATTACCCTAATCGATTGGCTCCCTATTCCGTAGATACCCTGTGCTGGCCCCACGGTAGGAGGTATCACTTCCTAAAGTGGCAACCCAAGAGGTACACAACCATATCTACTGGTGTCACGGTCGTCTAAGCCCCCTCTGTCCGGCCCATGCACGCACATGTCCCCGGTCGTTTTGCGCCGTCCACACCGTCAATCCCATTTGGATCTCTTACAATCAATCAGTAAGCGTTCCCATATCTCCGCCTAGTACGGAGTTCTTTATTTGATACGTAATCCGGGTTATTGATTGAAATGGGTCCCACACAATATGATACAAGCTCTCCCCTTTGTCTTATATCCCCACTAGGTTTTTTACTGACTATGTATACCCTTAGGTGTCTTTAATTACATAGTCCTATACTAGTTATGCTTACCATAAAGGGTGTCTTTATATACATAACTTTATTCTATTTTCCACTGGCTATGTATACCATCAGGTGTCTTTAATTACATAACCTTATTGAGTTAAGTTTGTGGACCTATATATCTATATATTACCCACCCCTTCTAATTTACTTAACTCACCCACTACTCATCCAGTTATACTTAACCCAAACCTAAGTTCATAGTCATGCAATCTTTATGAATTAAATTAGATTAAGTACTCAAATTCTATTACCATGTCCAATTATGGTTTCATATTGGGTTAGACCTCCCACATTAGGCCTGCAACATGTGGATGCTGGATATGCCGGTCGGGTCCGGGCAGTCTTATTCCATAGTTGGGCCTAACCTCGTGTCTTAGCCCGATTCGTATTTACGTACTTAGACCTCCCACTTTAGGTTCAACATTAGTGGCTGTTGGATATGCCGGTCGGGTCCGGGCAGACTTCCACCACTAACGTAACCTAACCTCGTGTCATAAGTACAACTACAATTCCTAATTGTAATTACTAACATTCCATTTTTAATTAATTAATCCTTTCCTTTTATAGGTGTCAATACCTATTTTGCAACAATAATTTAAATTATATATCCATAAATGGTCATATTCAAATTATGTCATTTTTGCCCAAATTTACCTATGTCATTATAGGTGATTATTTCTATGTTTCCCTATTTGAATTATATGTCCAACTTATATAAATACTATTTAAATTATTCCAATTATAAATCCCCCTTTTCCCCGTTTCCTAACTAACGTGATCGCATGTATTTTGGTGTCATCGAGGCTATAAAGTAGCCTCGCCATAACAATAAAAAGGGAGTGACAAATGTGACAGTTTCAGCACAGTTTTGGCATAAGCATGACAACAAGGTGAATGGACATGTAATCATCATGACAGGGTGAACACAGAGCTGATGAACTTATGGTAACTACAATGTCAAAGTCAACATAACATGGTCTAAACTTGTCATTTAGATGTCTAACAAAATTAGGATGACATAGTAGCATGATTAGATCTAAAAGGATGGCATCACATGTCAAGTTTACAACATATCGTGATTACTACAACATAACATATGTAAGGTGATTAGCATAAAGGATTAGATCTAAATTAACAAGTTCGCATTTCCCACAATATAGTTGCAAGTCAAGATCTACGTAGTCAGCATAGTAGAATGTCCATAATCATATTGGATCCAGGGATAATGACATAATAAACTTGCATAAGTTCATGATCCACAACATATACCCAATTCGTACTCTATCATAATTAACATTTATCCATTTAAACCTAAAAGTGACTAGAAACTCATTGCTTCAGATTCAGAAAATTTAGAGAGAGAGAAAGATCTGAATTCTGAATAGCTAAACTGATTGTAGTAGACTTTGATTCTGTTTCAATTTTCAACCCCACATCATATGGCCTCTATGATCTCCAATAGAGAAAATAAGAGAATAGGGGACCATATTTATAGCCTATAACTAATGAACCAAACCCAGAATCAAGTCTAGGTACGTAAAACGAATTCTACCCAGATCTGTCTGGGGGGTCGACACTCCTATAGGGGGATCGACACCCTTGTCGACACCCCTATAGTGGGGTCGACACCATGTCGACAACCCCTAGGGGGGTCGACACCCACGAGCGCGAATTTTCCCGCTCAGCCCGCTTTGGCCTGATTTTGATTTTTGAATTGTTTTTGAAGGTTCTGGAATTTATTTTATATATATATATATTTATCTTGTGCGTAAACAAACTTCGAACCCTCATAACTTTTTCATATGGTGTCCATTTTATGCAAACCAAATGTCCATTCTGACCAGATTTTCGAGACGGACGCAATGACATAGTCCGTTCCCTCTAATTCCAAATGTTAAATTACTTATTATTTAATTTATCCTCTGTTATTGTCGTTAAAATTTGGGGTGTTACAAGAGGAGTGGAAGGGGGAGGCCAACGGCCAACGGAGGGGGGAGGAGGAGTGCGGAAGCCCCATTGAGAGAGGTCTCCATTTTTGGAGCAAGAAGGAGGAAAAGGAGGAAAATTATGAAGAGGAAGTGGAGAAAAAAGAACTTAAGTAAGAGATTTTTCTGCTCTTTCTGTCCAATCGTCTGAATACAAACGATCTCCGTTTGCCGTGGATTTCGGACACGACATAGTACACGTGAAAATGAGTCCAACGAAATAAGTTTCGTCAAATTCCGAATTCGTTTAACCATCCGTTAAAATTGTCAAAAATGTTCAGATATTGGTCAAAAATGTGATTTTAGCATACCTTTTCTCCTTGCACGCTCGCACACTAACTCCAAAAATCATGCCCTTTTGGATTTAACCATTATTAGACGATACGAATCCAGAAAAAAAGGGAATCGAATTATGAGATTGTCTCAATATTGTTCCTTTATAAAATGACTGCCTGTTTTACCCTGAACTGTTTTAGCTCGCATGGCCACATACTAACTCCGTTCTACGCGCATTTTTAGACTTAACAATTATTTATCATTATGAATTCATAAAAAAATTATTTTGTTGAATTCTGAGCTCATATGCAAAATCTTACTTTTTAAGGGCTATGTATTGATTTTAAACATCGAATTTTCAAAATTTCCAAAACAAAGCTTTTAAATCAATTGAATAATTTTTTGAGTTTATTTTTAGTCAAATAAAAGATAAAAACTAATTTTAAATTATTCTCAAATTTTATTTAGCAAAAATACCCAATTTCTATTCGCATATTCCTTAAAATAGCCTAAATAAAAATTTTAAATTGGTTCTGAAAATTCGGGTTGTTACACCACCTCACTCCTCCATTATGATTTTCCTTAACGCGGTAAACATTTTTCCCTTCTCGCCTCACTCCTTCAATTTTCCTCTCGTCTCTCTTCTTGCTTTCAAATTTGGGTCGCTTGTGAAATTAACCCTCTCGTCTCTTTTGTCGGTAATTTCATCTCTCTTCGCTTCTTCAATTTTTGGTTTTCTTCATTGAATAATTACTCCCTAATTCGTACTGCCTCTTCTTTGATATTTTTTTTCCATCTTCGTACTACCCTGATTTTTATCCCATTTATTCCCACCCTAAACCACTAGCGATTTAGTTAATAATTTGTGTCGTTTTATTATTATTATTTTTAACTAATTCGCGGAGGGATTATAGTCTGCTAATTGAAATGCTCATAATTTTTTCTAGGTTTTATTCGGCTGGTTCAGATTTTGGTCTGGCAGAGTTGAGTGCTGATTTGAGTTTTACTATCAAGCAAGGCAATTGCACATGTAACATTTTTAGTGTCATTAAGATTGAAACTTGGTATAAATTGTTAGTTCAACTGTTGATCAAGATTCTAGTATGGAAATTACATGAGAATACTGCATGTATTGAATGTTAAGGCAGCTGTTGATTGTCAGCAATTTTCCTGTGCAAACTAGTATTACGGTGAATTGTTTATGACCCATTTTAAATCTTCAAAGAGTTAAAGATGTTGAAAATTTGTGATTCAAATATTTGATAAAATGGAAAGAAATTAGCTAATTGATTTAATTAATTAATTGTGTTATATATGGAAATATATGGGAGGATATTTTGATAGTGAACTAATTGATTACATAATCAATTTACCAATCAATGGATATATAAATAGGGAAATATGTATATTCATTGATTTTGTAATATGAAGAGATAAGTGATTAGCTTGGAGAATCATGCACTACAACAATATATGATAATTATAACGCTTTTTAATAACAAGTTTTCCTAAACTGTTATTAATGACACTTAATTCTTTCTTTAGCCTTTAATTTTTTTGGGTAATTAAGGGTGTAACGCCTGCTTCAATTCAAGGCCACTTCACGGATAATTATTCCTCTCCCGTAAGCCCTTCCTCCATTGCAACATCTCACCAATTATTCACGGTATCCAATCTCCTCAACGACTATTAACGGTCTCCAATCTCCTCAACAATTATTCACGGTCTCCCTCCAAAACTTCTCTGTGGAATATAGGGCGGTGCATTTCTTTTATTCGATTTGGAGTGTGGTAAGCGATCCTTATTCTTTGTTTGTGTATGTTGTAGATTTGAATCTAGGGTTTCGATCTAAATTTATGAAATCAATTGCGATTTGGATTTTAGGGTTGCGATCTGATTTTGTGTATGTTTGTGAATTTACTAAATGAATCGCGTTTTTAGAAATCTCTGGTGAATTAGTAATTGGTAAATTGATAATCTGATTTTAGGAACATATATTTTCCTAAAATATATTTTCCTGAAAGAGATGTTAATCTATTAGTAAATACATTTTAAGTAGCATTTAGGAACATATATTTTCCTGCAAGAGATTTTTGGAAATCTCTCCACCATTATCAGCTTATGATGCTGCCCCAAATCTCACAAGTCCCTTTAATATTTTTCCTGTGATAATCTCCAGATCAATTTCAATGAATCTAGTCAGTTCGTTAACTAATCGCCTCTTATTTCTACTTTGTGTTGGTGGCGTTAACTATATGTAATATTTGTTGTAGTAATGATGTTTCTAGGCTGGGAATTCTTATTTCGATTTCTGTCACGTAATCATCGTGTTTGTAGCTTGGTAAAATAATAGTTATTTAGCTATAAGAATTTGGTGACAGTAGTTAATTGTGTAGTGCATTGAATATATCTTCTAGATGAAGTTAAAAGAAATCTCTAGGTACGTATGGTTTTATGCATATATCCTTATAAATTTTGAGGGATATGCATAGGTAGAATGCTTTGAAGCATTTTACTTGTACAATGATTGCAAAAGGTGCAAAAATTATGGTCTATTGTTTGCTCTTGTATATGAAGTGGAAAGCGATATTGTAAGGTGTTCTTGCCATGTATGGAAAGCGATATTGTAAGTGGAAAGGGAAAAGCTTAGGTGTTCTTGCCATGTATGGAAAGAGATATTGTAAGGTGTTCTCGCCATTTAAGTAAAGCTACTCAATGTAGCAAAAACTATGAAATAAATATGAGATTGGACGTAGGATAGAGAATTTGAATTTGTATAATATTCTTGTTGTCTTATATATGTTTGTGCTCACTGTTTAAACTTTATTTACTAGTTCTTCATCTCTATATGATTTGTTCATAATACCTAGTGTACCAATTAATTGGTAAGACTACAAATTAATTTTCAAAAAATTGATATATTTACACCATTCTATTATATTATTGGCCTTAAGATCTTTGTAATACTGATTAATTGGTAATACTGATTGTAAGAACGAAATTAGATATTGGTAAGATGAAATTAGCGTTAGTACGTTTAGCCAATTTTTTTTTAGAAAAAATGATAATTTATCCTCTCTTATGAATCTTTCAATTAGAAAAAACACTTGGTTATGCCTTTCTGTCTAACTTAACGAAAATTAGCGCTTAATGTGGCAAATTTATCAATCTTACCAAGAGAACTCCTTGGAGTCCGTGGGTATGACGTATAGGTGGTCGTGTGTTCTAATAATAAACTCAGGTTGAAATCCTACCCTTCACGTATTATTCAAATGTAGACCTTAGTTTGTGCAGGTTGTATAGAAAATACAACAAGGTTGGTTGAAACCCTTGGGGTTGGTCTATCCGTCGGCCCTTAATGGCGGTCCCCTATATTGGAAACCTTCATTAAAACATGAGACCCCTAGAATAATTTTAAATATATAGGTTTCTGAACATCTCAAAAAATTCGATTTTTATGATTTTAGGATTCTTTCTATTAGGTTTCCATTTTATGTGATTTATTTAGCAAAAGAATCAATCAATTAATTAAAGATGGCTGATTATTTAAAATAAAATTTTAAAGGAAAAATTGTTAGTTGCCATATCAACCAATAATCAACCGGGATCTGGTGTAAAATGACAATTAATATGGAAGTTAAATCAAAGATTGGATATTGACTATAATAGCCCCTATGCGTATTCAACCTGTGTCAATATGATGTTAACTTATGATGCCTATTAAACTCGGTAAATGTTGTAAGGCCCGAAGGAGGAAAGCCCGAATATATGCGGGAGCAATATCTACCCTACAAGTTTCACTACTCCTGAATTCCACACCATCCGATTGATTACCGTACATTCCCACACCAGATTTTTCTGGCTCAGTAGCATAACTCATTAAAAACCAACGGGCAATAGCTTTGAGAGACAGCTCAAGACAACTATCAACTTACAGTACATTATTCAACTTGTGATGGAATAGGAAGCATGACCAAGTAGGCAACGATACGTGATATTGTCATACTGATAGCTAGTGAAATTGTCAACATATGAAAGCTAGGAGAAGTATCGACATGCAATAACCACTTGGGGATTAACGTTCAATGGATTAGGAAGATATCAACATACTATAGCTGGTAAATCCTCAACCTGCAATAGCTTAATTAAACTATCAACATCGACTAGCGATGGCCTAAGGAAAACCAGTGTGGTATGGTGCCATGATAGGTTCCAATATAATTACATTTTAAATCTAAAAGGGGTTATGGTAGGATGCCAAAATATTAACATGGTGTTTATTATAAATGAATGGATGAATTGACAATGTGAACAGTAGTGGTCTAGAGACTAACAAGTACGGAGGAGCAGGAAAACCGATTACAAACCAAAATCGCATAAAACCACTAAAAACAGCAAAAACCGCACCGAAATTAATTTTTATTCACTTGGCAAGTGTACCTATCTGATACAGAAGTGGCAGTAGAGAAATGGATTATCTGATAAATTAATTTTTATTCCCTTGTAAACTTCTCATACTAATTCTTAATTTTCCGATTTTGGTTTTTCATAATCTAAGGACTGGGTTTCTTAGGTGTTATATTCCACTACTTATGACTTTAATTTACAGGCTCTGTGCAATTCTCATCACCCATTATTTTGTCTGCAGTTATTCAAATACTCATGCATGTTATTTACAATATGACAGTAAGACCATTTGCTGACAGTCACAAAAGTCTTTTAATGATAATGTTTTGTAGTTCTTTTTTGAACATAGTGGATATTTTGGCTGACATTAATTAGTTTTGCTGATATTTAGTGGAGAAGATGGCATCTACTTCTCATGTATAGCACTTTTGATGATTAAGCAACAGATAGAAGAAGGTGCAATCATCAATCTCTTAGCCTTTTCTTTATGTATGTATGTCACTGTACCTTTTTTGATTCCAGTATATTTGATGATATGTTGATATAGTATGAATATAAATATATGCCTCTTTAATGCATTAATATAATGAAATTACATGGAGTGTAGATTGCCTAAAAGCTGAGCCTGAAACAGTTCACACAAAATCTCTTTTAAATATTTGTGGTCGCATTGATTTAGTGATATACTGATAAACTAAGCAACCAACCTGTGTTTTCATTTCATAAAAACTAGAAAGAGAAGATGCCTATTGCATGAAAGTATAGGTTTAGATTTTAATTAATAGATCATGTACATAATATCATTATTACATGCCAATTTTGTAACATGGAAAATAGGAACAATCATATAAACAATAAACATTCAAAATTTGGTGACAGTACTTAATTTGGTAAAATGATAGATATATTTTCATGAAAAAAGTTTCTATCGCCAACAGGATATGTTTTGCACTTAAAAACAAAAAAAGATAAAGCCTCCAAATCCTTTTGCTTGCAGTGTAACATGTGGCAATGTTCCTGACAAAACTATATTCCTGAAAAAGGTTATTTAGGAATGGTTGATTCGCATTTACTGTGGTAGGCAATTGCATTTTTAACATATTATACAATAATCAACCATTTCTCCTTATTTTTGGAAATGTGTGTTTTGTTCAGTAAATGTTCATATGCCAATATTCACTAACAAATTTGTCGTTCGTAACAGAGTGAGTACAAATTTAATGTACTTTATGCTGTAGCAATCTTTTTTCTATTTAGTTTTGGAGCTTGAGCACTATTTCTACCCGTGCTATCCTTAATTGTATGTTGATGGAAAAAGATTGGGTTTATTTACACAGGTAAACAGATAATTCAATATTTTCAAATGTATTTAATTTCAGAAAATTAAAAAAATTGACGTTAAAACTCAACTATTATGTTGATTTTATTTTCATCATAGAACTTCCAAGGAGTACTTGCAAGGGGCAAGAAGCTTTGTAGATGCTGCAAAGAGAAATATAAGAAATGTAGAGAAACTTTTATGCCCTTGTTTAGATTGCCGAAATCTTAGTCGACAACATGATGACATTATTGTTGAGCATTTAATTATAAGGGGGATGAATCCTACGTACAAGAGCAGTACTAAGTGGTATCATCATGGCGAACAATTAAATGTGGGTGTAGACATGAAGTTGGACAATACATTTGATCTACTTAGAGCTATTCATTTTGAAGATGAAGATTTTTTGAATCATGGTTTTTTTTACTGATGTTAATGAAGACGAGGATGTTAAAAAACATGAGGATGATTTACTTAAGAATTTGGAGGATGCAGAAACCCCCTTATATCCTAATTGTGTAGATCAAACAAAATTATCCGCCATCACTGCTTTGTATAATCTTAAATGTGAGGTTGGATTATCCGATATTGGTTTTGATAAGCTTTTGAACGTACTACAGTTGTTATTGCTGGTGAATAATGTACTTCCGAAGAATTTGTATGAGGTAATAAAGTTTCTCAAAGTATTTGACATGGGGTTTGAAAATATTCATGGTTGTAAGAAGGATTGTTGTCTTTTTAGAAAAGAGTTTCAAGATTTAGAAAGTTGTCCGAAATGTAACTCTTCGAGATGGAAGATAAATGAGGACACCAAGGAGATTATACGAGGTATTCCAGCTAAAGTGTTGAGGTATTTTCCAATTATTCCAAGATTTAGGAGAATGTATAGATCTCAACAGATGGCAGAAGACCTAAGGTGGCATTTCAACAATAAAAGCAGTGATAGAAAAATGCGACATCCTGTAGATTCAGTAACATGGAATGCAGTAGACGAGAGGTGAAAATCATTTTCATCCAATCCACGCAATCTCAGACTTGGTCTTGCTTCAGATGGTGTCAATCCATTTGCGTCGATGAGCTCCAAATATAGTTGTTGGCCAGTAATGCTTGTGACATATAATCTCTCGCCTATGTTATGTATGAAAAAAGAAAATATGATGCTAACTTTAATAATTCCTAGACCAAAGCAACCTGGAAATGATATTGATGTGTACTTGGCGCCATTGGTAGAAGACTTAAATTATTTATGGAATAATGGAATTGATATATATGATGCATTCAGTAAATCAGTTTTTAACTTAAGAGCAATGTTAGTATGGACAATAAACGACTTTCCAGCCAATGGAAATCTTGCAGGATGTTGTGTAAAAGGCGAAAAAGCTTGTCCATTATGCGGTGTTAACACTCATCATCGATGGTTAAAGCATTGTCGGAAAAGCGTTTATATGGGACATAGAAGGTTTCTAGACCCTTCACATCCATGGAGGGAAAAAAACTTGGTTTGATAACACTGTAGAGGATGGTGATAGACCTAGAATTCTAACGGGACGAAACATTTCTGCTATTTTGGATGGTTTTCCAAATGTTTTTGGAAAAGGTAAGAATGAAGCAACAAAAAGGAAGATTAGTAAGAAGAAGCTAAAGACAGAGTTGAGTAAGAAGTTAAAAAGTAAAAAGAGGAAGGGGAAGAGTACTCACAGTAAAGAAGACAAAGATGATGGGAACAAAGAGCTATTAAGATGGAAAAAAAAAACCAATCTTTTTTGATTTGCCAAATTGGAAGGTTAGTATTAAAATTTTTATTTTGTCTAGTAGACCTAACAATATAAAAATTAATAAATTGTTGTATTATTGATGTTTGTAGGAACTTCCTTTGTGACATAATTTAGATGTGATGCATGTTGAGAAAAATGTCGCTGAAAGCCTACTAAGCACGATGTTGCATGACAGTAAATCGAAAGATGGAATTAATTCAAGGAAGGATTTAGAGGAATCCGGGATTCGACAAAGTATTTATGCATAACCTCGTGGGAACATAATATACCTACCACCGGCTCCATATACCTTGTCATTGTCCGAAAAAATATATTTTGTAAAAGGTTACATGATTTTAAAGGTCCCGATGGTTATTGCTCAAATTTCAAAAGATTTGTGTCATTAGAAGGGTGCAACGTTAGTGGGTTGAAGTCGCATGATTATCATGTCGTAATGCAACAATGGTTACCTGTTGCGGTTAGAGATTTGTTACCAAAAAAAGTTAGAACACTAATAATTCGTTTATGTTCGTTTTTCAATCAAATTTGTCAACGTGTTCTTGAAAAAGAGACACTGAGGCGACTTAATGATGAGATTATTGAAATTTTGTGTGGACTCGAAAGATATTTTCCACCTTCCTTTTTCGATATAATGGTACATTTGACAATTCATCTTGGAAGAGAAGCAAAATTAGGTGGTCCGGTTCATTTTCGTTGGATGTACCCTTTTGAAAGATATATGAAAACGATTAAAGATTATATAAGGAATTATGCACGACCTGAAGGGTGTATTGCAGAATCTTATCTTGTAGAAGAATCAATGAGATTCTTTAGTGAATTTCTACAAAAGAAAGTACAAATGGAGGGGAAAGAAGTCCGAAATGAAGATTATGAAAACAAAGCGATACTTGAGGGACGTCTAATTTTAAAACCGAAGAAAATTACATTGTCATCAAGTGAAAAAGATATTGCTCATTTGGATGTGCTAATGAATACAACTGCGGTGGAACCATACTTAGAGTAAGTTATATTTTGTTTATACATTTTTAATAAATATTTGATGTTGAATATAACTTGGGTAAAATTATTTAAACACCAGTATGCATTTGGAGGAGTTACAAAATAATGATAAGCGTTTGGAAAAAAATGTGACATTGTTGTGGAAAAAACATACTGATAATTTCTCAGATTGGATTAAAAAGAAGGTTAGTTTAATTTTAGTTATCCTTCCGTGGACAAAATAATTTCTTTTTTACTTCAAAATTTATGTAAAACGATTTGATTGTTGGTACCTTTTCAATCAACAAACGATGAAATACTAAGATGGATTGCTTTTGGCCCAAGTGTTGATGCGTTGTCCTATAAAGTTTTTATAATTAACGGGCATCGTTTTCATACAAAAGATGTTGAAAGAGAAACCCAAAACTACGGAGTCACTTACGATGCGACTACCATGTGTAGGGCAAGTGCAAAAGATATTTCTCAAAGAGTTGACGTGGTCACTTATTATGGGGTGTTGATAGACATAATTTTGTTAGACTATCATATTTTTTATATTCCCGTGTTCAAGTGTCACTGGGAAAATATAGGAAATGGAGTGAAGGTCGAAGATGGATTCACTCTTGTCAATTTACAAAAAAATCAAGCTTCATTTGTAAAAGATCCATTTATTCTTGCATCTCAAGCAAAACAAGTTTTTTTATTCTAGAGAGAATGACCATTCTAATTGGTATGTTGTACTGAAAGCACCACCAAGAGGCTATCATGAGTTAGCGACGGATGATCCTATTACGGAAATCAGCTTTGTTAGGGAAGATTGTGAAGAAACCGACATGGATATTGATTCGGTTGAGAATGTTAGCTATGTTAGAGAAGATTGTGAAGGCATATTTGAGTAGATTTCCATACTTATTTGCTTGCGAGGTTTGTAACTCCTATTTATTTGCTAGTATACGATAATTGTACAAATTTAGGGCGTAATATTAACAAATAAACGGATTTGTGCATTTTTTAAAGACAAAGTTAAAAAGTACACAAAATATTTCATTACTCATATAAAAGCTTCATGGGCTATATAGGCTACTTAAATAAAATTACAAAAACCCTTAGAGTACTATCATGTAATAAGGAAGCCCAAGTAATTAAGCTCAGTCCATCCCTTTTCATTAACCTATAGCACCAAAAGGTAAGAGACCGTTGCATTTATGTTTACTTGGAATAACCTCCATTGATTACTGAACTAAACCATAGATATATAAAAATGCTACCGTAAGGTTTATTATTATAATATATCATTTGTTTGTGTGTTGTTTAGTTCAAACTAAAATAGAATATCCTAACTATTTTTTGTTAACTTGAAATGCTACTGTAAGAATTTTGTATATCTTATCAAGTCATCACCTGGTTTTACGACATTGCACTTCAATCTTCCCTATGTATTTATCATGAAAATGTTGGAAGTCAATCCGAGTGCATTTCCGATGTACCATAGTTGCAAAACTGAACTAAGCCCTATTGCAAAACTGAGATAAGCCAGTTGCAAAACTGAGCTTGCTTAGTTTAAATTGAGCCTAGTTGTGATACTGAACTAGCTTAATTTAAATTGAGCTTAAGCCCAGTTCTCGGTTCAGAAACCGAGCTCAAGCCTATTGATGAAACCAAGCGAGCTAAGTCCAAACTGAGCTCGAGCATAGTTACCTGTTTTTTAGTAACTAAGCTCAAGCTCATTTGTATTTGATTTTTCCAGTTCGGTTTTTTAACTATTCCCTGAGAAAATATGTTACATCTGAAAGTTAACTCTTAACAAAATTAATTTTATTTTCATGTAGTTTTCCAGTATGTAATATTATTATGGATGAGATAGGATTGCTCCTACTTGAAATTTACTGATTTTGAAAATGACAAATTCTCTTGATGCATGCCTTATGAGAGCAGAGAGCTAAGAGTGTTTTTCATGAGTTTACTTCTTTAAGCTTGGACAAGTGTAGTGTCTTGTTTTGACACATTATCATGCAAACCTATCATATTTGAATATAGTTTCATAATTAGTTTTGTAATTATTGTTTTGTTATTGTTTAATTAGTCCATTGTTTGTGGTACAGAAAATGAGCAACTGTGGGAATGTGAGAACTAGACACATGCAAAAAGAATTTGATGAGCATAAAAAGAAAAGAGCAACAAGTAAGCAGCTTGGAGACAATCAAGCAGACGATGAGATTACCCTTTCTAAATTGGTAGGCTCATTCATTTTTTTCAATGCTATTAGATGATTTGCTAAAAAAAAATTCAATGTTCGTTAATCAGTCATTGCTAGGGAAATAACTGTATGTATGTCTGTAAAGCTAAATGATTATAGGCCAAAGCAATCTTGCTATGCGATCACAGCAACATCGTTCATGCTTGTTAATGGGCTGAACTGAACTGAAAGGAAATACTTAAATTATATATAGAGGAACTAAAATGAAGTATATATTATCATAAATACTTAACTATTTAGTTGGCAGAATAATATATACTTCCATTTGATAAGTCTTATTTGATTTTTACTTCATGTAATCTTCTAGTGAAGTCGGTTGGTGTATGTTGAGTTCGAGTTTGATCACGCTATTTTTTTAATAATGAACATAACTCACGGACCTAATTGGTAGAAATCAGGAATACGTATAAGATTCACTGCTTTTCCTCGCAAAACACGGGCAACTAACTATCATTTACATATTAGCTTCTCGTTATCTACTTATGCATATGTTGTGCCTTGTTTGATAGTGTTGTTATGCCTACTGTCCATGTAGTTGTTTCTGGAATTTATACCACGTGTCTACTTCATTGGGCCAACATTAACCAAATTGAGGTCTCTCTTCATTTTCTCAGGTTCATGCACAATCCCCATTTAAGATGCCTACTGGCAAAAATGCTTCGTCCTATTACACATGTACACATAGTACTTTATAAATAACTTAATATATAAAGTTAATCAATGTCAATAAGTGGTAAATAACTTTATATAGTTGACAAAGTTGTTGATGGTTGGACTATAAGGCCAACGACTCGGCACTTTAATTCTGTAACCAGTTTTTAAAGTTTTTGTTTCACACAAGTATTAAATGGAGGATTTTACAAGCAAATTTTGATTCTACAAATAATCCAAGAAAAATTGAGTTGTCTAGATATTTGACATCTTATCTTATTTCGACAAGATGACATTTAAAGGCCAATGATTCGCTAATAGTCTTGTTATTATGGCTTGTTTTTGTTGGCTTTTAATTCTATGTTCACATGTATTTTGGAGCAGCATAGTTGTGCATGGACATTTGTTTAATTAGTTTAGCCAACATGATGAATTTAACGAGGGAAATAAGTGTGAAAATCATTTTTTAAGAAGAAGCACTAAGCACAAGTTTACAAGTTAGAGTCGTCTAAAAGGAACTTACACATGAAGTGCTTTGTATATGCTCATAGGTTAAAATGGAGTCTATTACGTTTAAAAGTTAAGTATATATGCCATGAGTTTTACAAGTTGAGTATTAGAAACTTCAAAGATATTTATGGTATTTCTTTGAGGTTAATCTCTTTAGCAAGTACAGTATCGTAAAAGAAATTAACGATTTAAACTGTTTTGCAAACACTCTTAGATTAAGATGGAGTATATTTGAACAATAAATTTTGTACGAATGTCCGATGTCTGTTCGTGTCTAGACCGGAATACGTCCGTTCAAGTCCGTCCGATTTCATATAGGACAACAAAATTTGTAGATATACCAAGCTACATTAACTTTTCTCTTCTGAGCTTCCTCATTTTCTCTTTCTCTTCGTTATTTATTTTCCTATAAAAGTGCAGTGAGCCACCTCCTTCGCAATGGTTTTCACTTAGTAATGCTGTTTTGCGCAGGAGTTGTTTTGGTAAAATAAATGTATTTTGGTTTAGATAATAACTAAGTATTTATGATTAGCAGCTATCATTACTAATTAGTAATGCTGTTTATTTTGCAATAGTGATAAAATTGTAAAGGTGTGCCACTCCGTATCTTATCTTGCGCATATTATTTTTATTTTTATCTCCTTGTGCTCTGTTTCCACTTAGTGTATTTCATTAGAATTTATGTATTAATAGCCTCGTTCATGACAGTTGTCCTTTTAATTTTTATAAACAGAAAATATCAAAGAAGAATAAAGCCATGAAAAGGAAAAAGCACACGCAAAACGAACTAGACGAACAGAGGAAGAAACATAGAGTAGAAGAGCTGTTTGAAGACAATCTTGCTGAAGACAATCTTGCTGAAGACGAGGCTGATATTGAACCTGAAAAGAATGATGAAATGCATGGCAATCCACATGCATCAGAAATTAATCAAGTTCAAACCTTATTAGAAAACAATGACGAAACACAAAACAAACCTAATCAAGTTCAAACCTTATAGAAAACAATGCCGAAACACAAAACAATCCACAAACAGTTGCCAACGTTGTTCAGGCGGAAGGAAAACCAAGAAGAAAGCCTAGAGGGCCAACCAAAGTTAGAAGACTTCCATTCAATTTTTCGGAGCTAATAGAAGTTGAATTTAATAGTACAGGCGAACCAATAGGACCGGGGTCAGTCAAATTATCCTCTTATTTAGGACCACTTGTACGAGAAATTGTTCTGCTTACACTAAGTGGATGGAAGCAAGTTAGTTCCGAGTTGAAAGACGTTTTATGGGAAAGCATCCAGGTGACACTCTGAATAATTGTACTCGTGATGTTGATCTATCCGAATTAACGACTTTATCATCCGACTTATTATCCACATTAACCAACAGTGCACTTTTATCATTCAATTTCGATTATACTTTACTGTCTTTATTTATAAATAAATTTAAGACAATGCATAGTGGAGCCTAGTGCATTATGACAGTAAACCATGTATTATGTTTTAGTTATTGAAGCAGCTTTTTCCCTTCTGAAAATTAGGTTAAAACTAATTTGTTTAGGAAACTGAAATATAGCTGTATGAAGAAAACTCGGTTTCGTTTAGGTTTGAAGCACAATGTAAATCATTGCAGCTAATTAGATTTGATCTAGTAGATAGGACTTATAAGGAGACTAATTTGTTTATTTCTAGTAGATAGCACAGCTAAATTTACAGTACTACCAAAGTATTTAAACTAATTTGTAAGATCTTGTTCATGATTTTTCTAGTGATACAACAATTGGATCCGCACATGATGCATTCAATGCCTTTTAGCGAGACAAGTGCAGGAAAGCATGTACCAAGAGTAGTGTTTACGCAAACTATAACAACTTGTATTATTGTCGCAAGCAAGGTTTAAATTGGATTCAGATTGGCAAAAAACACTAGTTTTTCAACAAATGGGTGGTATTTGGCGAGCATCAAAATGTAGATTTGTTCGGCGGTGTTGCAAGCAAAGAACATGGAGGAAAGACTTCAGTTAGAACCAGCTAACATTAGATGTATGAATGAGTGGAAGAAATTTATCAAGTTGAAAACAAGTTCGGAATTCAAGGTATGAGAAATTGTATTATATACTAGTAATGTGCAAAAAACTAAATTAAATAGAACTGCATTTGAAAGACATTAGCATTTCAAAAGGAGGGATTTTATGAGTTAATATTAAATTCAGATCTACATCATTTAGGATTAATTCGTGCCATTTTCCATCCATAGATCAGTGGTTTATAAATTAGATTATCATATGTTATATATCGAAGTATATGTTTTTGAAGTGTTTGGATCCATTTTCAAATCTGATTTGATCCAAAACGAGGACAAAAATACGTAAGTCGTTTAAATCGTTTTACTGTGTTTACTGTAAAAGAAATATGAACTACTGTTGAAATCATTTTGCTCATTATTTCATATACATCTGTTGAGATGTTTGGTTTGAACTCAAAAGGAGATTCTTAAGCATGTGTTCGTCTAGTGATACATCTCAATGAACTACTGAAAGGTTGTTTCCAGTGTGAAACTACTTTCTGAACATTATCATAGCTTTCGTATGTTTCCAATTAACTGCTGAGTTTTATTCATGGTTCCATAATAAAATAAGCTAAACTAGTGCTTTATGCTTATGTATGCCAACAATTACTTCTTTTACCATAGGCTAACTGATGCAAGTTAATAGAGCAGAGCCTTCTCGCTATCTCATCTTAATCCTTTTTACTGTATCAGTGGATCTTTATTTTATTTTTCTTTTGTAGAGCTCACCACTTGACATTATGCTCTTGTGCCTTATTATGAAATTTAAATTTGTGTCTTTGTGCTTCTGAATCTTGCTCCACTGCATTCATGTTACTTTGTGCTGACTACACACCTTCACTTGATCACCAACCGACTGTTATACTTGATAGCCATCCAACGTTTGCGTTGCAACAACGTTAAATACCTCAGGGTGCGAGTACATCGAGGAATGCAAGCTAGGGTCTTGAGGTGGAACAGACTGTGTTTTAGTTTTTGAACGTGATTGAAAGTTTGAAAACTGTTTTTTTCCTTATGATATATATTGGCTTAGCTTCCTATTTCCGAAACTAGGACTGAATTACAGTTAATCTTCTAGAAGTATATAAAAAAAACTGCCAAATTATTTTTTATACGCAACTATAATCGTCTTTATCTTGAAAGATTAGAAATATACTAAAAGGTAACTAATACTACATTAAACAGTCTAGTTCGGTAAAGCATTCGAACAAGAAAAACAACAATATGAATAGTAAGAAATCAACGTTAAGTAATCAGTATTGTAATAAACAATTTGCAAAAGTTCCCATTCTTCCTTCTTTACTAACTAAAGTAAACCTTTGCTTCACCAGAGGAGCATACTCTTACAAAATTGTTTGACCTGACAACTTTGGGTTCTTTAACACTGTGTTTTAATATCGAGTACAAATGTTTCTATAATATTTCTTGAGAGAAAAAGTAAATTTGATATCAATAAGAGTTCAAAGAATAGGAGTACTAGAAAGATAAAAAATTGATATAATCCATGTGTTTCAACAAGTTTATATAATTGCTGAAAAGTATAAATTGGTGGTTATAACCATTGAAGTAGTTCTCTTTGATTAAGAGTTGCAACCAATGATGAATAAATGCAGAGATTTGAAAAAGGAATAAAAGTGACTTTTCAGAATTATAGTAGTTACAAGTAATCAGACGTTTGGTTATAATCCAAAAGTATGACTCTGTTTAGAATGTTTTCTTGAACTATACGCCTCGACTAATAAACCAGACGTCTGGTGTAATAATCCGGAATTCTAGAACTAATTTTTTTTTAAAAAATAGCATAAATTTATGTGAAAATATGATTGAATTTCAAAAATCGATTATTTAAAGTTGATTTGAACAAATACGATTGAGTTTTATTCATGGTTCCATAATTAACTGCTGAATTTTATTCATGGTTCCATTTACCTTAATCTGCCTCCTATCTCGATATGTGAGAAGATCTAAAGTGCTTCTATACATACATATGTTCATACGTATATGTGTGCATGTATATATAACTTTTGAGTTATATCTGTAATTGAATAAGAACTAAAACTCCAATTTTCATATAAAAGCTTAACACTTTAACCATTACAAATACATTTTAGACTGTGATGACTATGTTGAATATCGTACTACCATATGATTCTTATTGTAGGCTGTGAGCGAGAAGAACAGAGCTATTAGACAGAGGCAGTTGCCACACACGTCCAGTCGTAAAGGAATGGCACGGCTAGCTGAAGATTTGGAAACAAAATTGTAGTTATAAGTTACTGCAATATTTACGAAACTTTTAAGTTAGTTGCTTATGTTATTTGGTGTTTTTTGAATGTAGAAAAGCGAAATCAGTTCCGCCGTCCCTAGAAGTGTGGTCTGGATCAAATCTCGCACTAAGAAAAATTGTGAACCAGTGAATATGATTGCTGCAGATGCTATAGTAAGTTCATACTTTTCAAATACGTATGATAGAAATATAAATACTATGTTTTAATGAGTTCTGGAAAAATAAAAGATGTCATATATGTGGTATTTAAATTTGCAAGCTTCTGAGTGTGTTTCCTATTTTAATTTAAATACCATGTTTTTGTTTAAACTGCAGTAATATGAAATTAATCAAGTTTTGTAGGAAAAGATTAAACAAATTGAAAGTGTTTCACAATCGAGCTCGCCAATTAATTATAGAGAAGATGCACTATCACAAGTGTTAGGGCAAGAAAGACCGGGTCAACTTAGAGCGATGGGAAGAGGAGTGAATCTTAGTAGAGCAGCTTTATCACAAGTTAAGGATAAGCACACACTGCTACTTGAATGTAAAGTGTCGGACTTAGAGAAGAGATTTCTACAACTAGAGAAAAAGAAGGTGAAAATTATCACTACTTAAGTTATCCATGTTCTTCCCTTTTTGGAGTGATTGTTAAGTTATCCATACTCACATAAAATATTCAACTACTTAAAGAACACGTACCTTTATTTGATACCTCTATCGAATTAACATAAGTGTCTAATACTCGAGTTCTATATAAAAAAGGGTATTGAAAGTTACAGTTGTATATAATTCTAACTAATTTTTTTGTGTTTTGAGGAATAATGAACGGACGAAACACAATTAATTCTCTTGTCAAATGTCACCTGAGCCTTTGTAATGACAAATTAAGCTATGTACTTCTTTACTTCCGAGGAATGCACATCAATTTCTGATATGAAATATTGAATGGTAGCTGCGCACTTGTACATCAACCAAGAATGTGTAAATTCAAAAGCACAATTGAAATTCACCTTCAACATCTCGTCAATTGAAATAAGTGGCCATGTACCAGTCTAGCTTCTCCTTTATATTCAGAATACAAAATTGAATGAATTAAAAGGAAATAAGTTATTTCTGACTGTGATCATGGTCTAGTTTTACAACTGGAATATTATTTTAAAGCACATTTTTTTTAGTCTCAAGACCTCTTCAAAATTCAATCTTAAAGATAACAGGTAAAAATAAAGCTATGTAGTATCATTATATGAAAAAGAAAATTAAGCAAAACCGATATCATAAATCATGTACATTGTCTTTCTCATCGAATATTTTCTTTTATCATATAAACTGATACCATGCATAATGTTTTCGCACTAAAATAAAATCCAGAGCATGTTCTTAAAATTAAAAAATTGCTGAATTTTGTTCTTTACAATAGTTTTCTGTTTTTCAAATACTGCGCTAGGTTTTTTTTTGGTGTAGATGTTAACATGTAATAGGTGGATACAGGGAGCATTCAAGCACAATTTGTCTCTCTCTCCGTTCACACTCAATGGAAATAGCATAGAACGCTTTACTGAAGTGATCACTTTAGCATAAATTACATTTGTATAATGCTTGCCTTACTGTATGATATTATTTATTCTAACTAACATTATCACTGTAGCTTAAATATTACATTTGTATATAATTCTAACTAACTTTATAATTTCTAAGACTTTGCAGAGTAGATACAGTGGGACAGAAGTAAACAAACCTCAAGTAATTTTTTTAAATTGGTTTCGCATCGTTCAATTTTAAACTTTTTATTCAATTACTATCATAATTTTCCTATGTTTAAATGTAGTGTGACTTTGATGAAAATATGAAGAAGTGTGATTTATTGGATTGGCGAGGGAATGAAGAGATCGTTGCTGAAGGAAGATTCGTGTCAGACGATCCGAACCAGCTTGACAATGATAGGGCCGGATGCGATGATTATTTTTGTTGAAAATCCAATCAAGCTAGATGCTTTTGTATGGAAGCCTACAACTTCTTTCTCATATTGGGGAAGCAAAGGATAATATTGTGGCATGACCAAAGAATAGTGTTGTTCTCCATTCAACCATTCACAATGGAGGAGGTGAAGATAAGGTAAACAGTTTCATTCACAAAGAACATGCAATTTTATTATATACATTTTTTAATAAATAAATATGTTTACATCTAACAGAGTAGAAGCAACAGCTTGGAATGCAAATGCAAGATTTTTGATTGGGGAGGGGGCAAGCAATTAGTGGCTTTAGGACGATTACATTCGAGCATCTCGGAGGAAATTATTAACGATGTTCCACTTGGACCAGCAGCTATGATTGTTTGGATAGATGAACCCCTAAATCCAGAAGCTTTTTTGTGGAGGCCATCCCCTAGTTTGTTCCGAATTGGAGATGATGCTGGTAAGAAGGTTGCATGGCCTGAATCGCAAGTAGTTGTTGAGACAAATGCTACTCCAATTACTACTTCGACTGAGGATATGGTGAAAACATTTACGGTACTTGATTTTTATGTTGTCTTTTTAATTTTTTCAAGGATTAGCAACTTCATTTTTTTTTCTTCTTTCAAGTTGCAGACTGCAAATTCAAAAACAAACAATAAATGCAAGATAATGAGTTTATCGGGAAATGGGAAAGTAGTAGCTTTAGGACGGGTAGAGTCAACCGATCCACGGGTACATTTCAGACCATTAGGAAACAATGCAGTTAAAGTTTGGATAGACACCGTAAAAGAGCCAGAAGTAGAGCTATGGAGGCAGACATCCGAATTTCAGTTCATGGAAGATGCCCTCTCTTCTACTATAGCTTGGCCTGCTGAGCACTTTATAATGGAATGAATTTTGAGTAAGTCTCTGTCACTGGTTTAACATGATATCTGCTGCTATTACAGGCTTTGTCTAATCCATCGTCCATGCAGTCACATACACGATCCCATTGTCAGAACTACATTATTTTTAATTTGTCATATAACATCTTTCAATTTATCCAACATTAAAACATATTCTCGCCATAATGACATTGTCTGCTTGACCAATTTATCTCTTTTATAATTAAAACCCAGAAGGTATTCGCTGTTAATAAGACATGTGCTTCTTACCTAACTAGGCCCCTGAATCTTAAAAGAATGATTTGTTTTTCCTCTTAGTTAACCATCAAGTACTTAGGTCAGTAATTGCTTAAGGTATTTGTCTAGAAAATAGAAGTAAAATGAAATTTAAATTATAAAATAGTTATGCTTTGCGTAGCGAGCAAATCACTGGCTCTCAAATTCCCTGTTCCGGGTGTTTCTACGACAATTAAAACCTAGATTTTTTTTAGAAACCAATATCTACTTTCTCTCTTCTAATGAAGAACTGGTGATGTTCTATTACTTTTACTCGTGTACACCCAGCTTGTTTCGCTGTCGGACAGAATGATCGGTTGGGTTACCGAGTGGTTTTGATTTTGAGGAAATGGTAAAGATTGAGTAGTTGTAATATGAAGGAATTTAATTATTTGAGATAAATGAATATTCAACAATTATATGAATAGTTTGAGTACAGTAAAATGATTTACACTTGCAATAAAAGCTCCAACAAGAATTTTGCTAAAATTCCTATACGCATGTGTTGTTATTGGAATATTTTCAGAATATTTTTCGAATTGCAATAAAGGCTTCAAAGTCAATCCCATAAAATGTTCTTTTAACTATCGGAAAGAGAATTTTCGAATTGGAATATTTTAGAATGGTAAAATCCTCCCAAACATACCAGTTTTGTAAGCTGCAAGAAATTTAGTAGCCCGCTAACCATAAGTTTAGAAAAATAGATATTTCAAAGGAATTTGCATGTTGATAGTGGGCCTTTAATGGTATTGTACTTGGATCCAGCCTGAAAAGCTTGCACTGGAAATTAGATATCAAAACGCGCAAAAAATAATATTATATTTCTAAAGCGGCGCTTGAGCAGCTATCAATTTTAGTTTTGTTTCATGTGTTTTGGGAACTGGATGATAAACACATGAAGGTTAGTTTAGTCATTGAAATATTGGTTTTTTTCATTGATAAAAGATGTGAATCTTTATCTCATACTGCTTAAAATGCTGGTAAACGTTGAAGTGCTTGGAATCGTTGGATATTTCAAGTTCTGTCCATGGTGATTGCTTACATTGAACATAGGGCTGAAAATGAATTCAAACAAAAGCGCATATTGCTATATCTGAATCCATAAATAAAATCCGCATTTGTATCCAATTTGACAGATATGGATATTAGAAAAATATCGGAGATAATCAATGATTTTATAATTATTCGAATACAGATATATGTATTCATTTTTCAGTTATCGATTTTTTTTATATACGGATGCAGACGAAGTTCAAAATTTTTGGATATTCGTTTGATAGCTCTAGTTGAAAATCTTCAAAGTTGGAGTATCAAATATAGATTTAAAGCAATAATAATATTGTTAGTGGTCAATAACTTAATCAAATACATTTAACATAATAACAGACCAAATACACAGCTGAACAAGTGGCTAAACAGCGGAACTGTACTGAGTTTTACTTTGCATTCCACGGTCTTGCAAATAATAATCAACCAACAAATTTTATTGTAGATATGGATGCATTTTTAATGAATTTGCTTAAGTGGTCTTAGGAGACATTGATGGATTTATAATAAGTTGAATCGTCAATTCAGCTATGGAAATCCATATACCGATCCCCTATCTATCTACTCAATTTCTAATGAATCAATTTCATTATGCCATTTAGATTGTTAACTTCACAACCTTGTCTAGCAACTCTCTTCGGACTAGCACTTAGGTAGTTTTGCAGTTTGATCAGCCAAACCCGCAGTGTTACTGCCTTCTAAAAGGCCGGGTTAGCAATATAGGTAAAATTGCTTGCTTTCAAATTTTTGGAAGTTGAAACAAAATTAGAAAAGAAGAGATTAACATAGCAATGGGAGACTCACGCCACTTAAAGATTGAATATTCAATGTCCTGAATGTTCAACCCTTAAGCGCCATAACAGAGAGATTAATGCTTCATGAAACATGTTAATGAATATAATAAACAGATCCAGTTTATAATCGCTTGTTTTTTCTTCTTTTCTAATGCTAATGCGTGCATGCATGCACTGTGCTTATATGAAACAAATATTTGCAAATATTATGACATCTTAATATCGGTTGAAAAGTATGATCTAACAAATAAATTTTCTTTGCTTATATGAAACAAATATTTGCAAATATTACGACATCTTAATATCAATTGAGAATTGGACGTTATAGACAAAATTACTTTACAAATTCATTCTTATTCATTTAGAACTCAGAGGGAGCCAATAACATGATCAGCCTGATCATTTATCCAGAATGTGATAAATCTATGTTAGTATCAACTCTGCATGCGTGCATCTTCAAAAGAAGTAAAAATTTGCAATAGTTGTGTGAATCTTCTATATGATCATTTTCTATACCCATGAGATTTTTTCCTGCTACTTCTCCAAGTTACATGAACATGATCAGTTGCACAAATCCCATGCCTATTAAATGAGAAATTGAAAAAATGTTGATGAAAATGAAAAGAAGTGGAAGAGAGTTCTGAGAACTTACAGAGTATACAAAACATCAAATTTCGTTGCAGGAATCAACATATATGCAGTAGAGGCATGATAGTGGTTGACTGTAGGACTGATAAAAAGTATATCAAGGACTGTTTTAACATTTTTATATTTGCAGGTGAGGAAATAGGACATGACTTTGGTGATGGTGCTGCGATTACCAATGGAAGGGCGTTGTTTTGTCTTGTGTCTTTTGTGCGTTAACTGAACAATTATAAACTATGTTTTGTATTGTGTGCTCAAGTTGACATTAGTGGGAATTGAGAACATATGTACTGAATTAGGTGTTAACTCATGTATTGAATTTCTTTTGTTAGTTGATACTTTATTTGCAATTAGCATATTTTTTGTGTTCATCTTTAATTTGTTATGAATATTCATTTTGATTATTATTATATTAAAGTGCATGTGCTATCAAAGATATATGTTATAGCAGTAAACCTGCGTTGTGAATAATCTCAATTTTATTGAGATTTAGATGTATAATAGCTGTAAACCTGAGCTATTGAACTGATGCAGCATAGCGGCAAAAATGAGCTATTGTATTCATCAAGCATAACGGCAGAAATGAGCTGTCAAAGGGTTTAGTAAAACCTATAACACATTGATTAATAGCATTGAATATCTGTTATTGAACACTTATTTTATAGTGATAATACTGTGTTATAAATATTTTCTCTTTGAATGAGATTATGACGTATTATAGCGGTAAAAATGAGCTATTGTAATAATATAACATAGCGGCAATACATTGTTATCAAAATTGATCTTTAATAACGGCACAGAGAGCGCTATAAAAGTTTAGCAGTTTTTAATAACATGTTCATATACAGCAGTTATGAAACCGCTACCTTTCTTATTCATAGCGGCTATAGGGCGCTATAAAACAGTATTTCTGTTATAGTGATGCGAGGAAGGAAATATATGGAAATCAAAATCTTCTATATCTATTTATATTGCAATCACATCATGGAGATTTGGAAAGATTCCAAAGCAATGAGGAAATTGTTATTCTTCATCTCTAAGAAACCTTTCACCTTGAAGCCTATTTATATCTTCATATTTGTGGAGCAGAGTGTGTGAGAGCATCCACCATTATCCTTTTCTTCAGTATACCCTAATTTCTACACTCAATCAATTAGGGGTTTTGAGTGCAACAAGTATTTAAAGAAATTGATGGTTCAACTTGTAATTATAGGGTAGTCTCTCTAATTTGCTACCTATAATTTTGTAATCTCTCTTGCTCTCATTTGTTCTCCCTTTCTTCAGTGAAATAAAGAATAGTTGTTGGGTCAGTGGACGTAGGCATAGCCGAACCACGTTAAATCTTTATGTCTTCTACTCTTCTTCTATTTTATTTGGTGATTATTTTTCATTGATTTGGCGGTTTATTATTAATCGACAAGCTAGATCCTCTTTTTGTATTGCTTCCGCAATTTTGTAATTATTTGCGCAACAGTTTGTTATCAGAGCTAGCTGTCTTGTTCTAGATTAGTTACCAGTGGCTAATTCTTCTAGTAGTGGTATGCAAAATTATGGCGTCACCATATTTGTTAGAAGAGATGTTTTAGGGACATGGAAGGTTAAGGTGAAGACTAGTGACATTGTTTTTCAGCAACAACTTCGTCCACTTGGAGGAAGAGATAAAATGCAGAAGTGCCTTGGAGGAGATATGCAAAGGACCCACTTCATGGGTTCTAGAAGAGGTGTTTGATATTATTGTAAGAAGAAGGGACATTTAATATGAAATTGTTCATCTCTTAGAAACAAGAGAGTGAAGAAGAAAGTTTGATTTTGGCAGTAGTTAGATCAGATGCGGATAGATGTGATATGATACATCATTATTTTCATCAAGTATTTCACCATTAGAGATTACAAGTTGGGTGATTGATTCTGGAGCCTCTTATCATATGATGCCAAATAGAAGTTGTTTTGTCAGTTATGAGAAGACTGATTGCAGATTAATTCATTTGGAGAATGACACATCTTGCCATGTTATGGGCGTTGGAAGTGTGAGGTTTAAGATGCATAATGGTGTTATTAGAATTATCATGGATGTTAGACATGTTCCAATGTTGTATAAGAGTTTGTTGTCAGTTGGAGCTTTGAGTACACTTGTTATGAAGATAATAATAGATGGAGATATATTAAGAGTGGCGAAGGGTTCCTTGGTAGTGATGAAAGGGGTGCGAGTCAATGATATTTATATGCTTCGTGAAGAGACAATATTGCGATATTCAGTAGTTTCTACCGATTCCAGTGTTTCAGATTCTACTCAGTTATGACACCTTCGTTTAGGTCACGTTGATGAGGAGAGTCTTCAAGTACTAAAGAAGCATAGGTTAATTGCCGGTGATTCTCAATTAAAACCTAGCTCTTGTGAAGATTGTTCTTTTGGAAAGAAGAAGCATGTCACATTTGATGTTGGAAGACCTAAAACTACAAAGTTTCTAGAGTATGTTCATTCATATGCATGGGGATCCAGCCTGATTGCATCTTTAGGTGGAGCCAGTTTCTTCGTCATATTTGTGGATGATTTCTCACATATGGTTTGGGTCTATTTCATGAAGACTAGATCCGAAATATTTTCCCAATTTCGAAAGTGGAAGACCTTAGTTGAAAATAAGTCAGGAAAGCAGCTGAGAGTTCTTAGAGTTGGTAATAGTAGTGAATTTGCGTCACAAGAATTCACTAACTATTATGCATCCGAGCATGTATTTAGATACTTTTCTACGAAGTCGCATTCTTTTAGAGTGGCGGAGAGCATGTGTCGGATATTATGGGAATGAGCTATGAGCTTGAGACTGACTGCTAGTCTAGAAGAGGGATTTTGGGCATAAGCGATATCTATGGCAGTATTTTTCATCAACTGTAAATATTTTATTGCTATAGATATGAAGATCACAAAAGAAGTATGGAAAAGAAAGCCTGTTGATTATTCATTCCTTAAAGTGTTTGATTTTTCAGCTTATTTAGAAGATGAGAGACATGATAAGCTGAAGCCTAGAGGAAGCAAGCACATTTTTTTAGGCTATGGAGGAATGAAGAACTATAGGTTGTGGTGAAAAACAACTAAGAGAATTATGACTAGAAGTCATGAAATATTTGATGAGAGATCTTTATTGAAGATGGAGCCTCTATTAAGCGATGACATTAGGAGGATGCAAAATTTCCAAACACGTTCGGAGTCATCAGATTATTTCCATATTCGCAGTCCGATGGCACCATGGTTGACGAGAAGATGTCAGAGGTTCGAACTGTAGGTGGAGTTACAGAAAAGGCCTTTTAGTTCAGTTGGCCCCATCGGTAAGCACATTTGTAAAGATGATTTTTCATCCTATGAATTTAAATTACAGAGCTTGTTGGTGAGTCTGTTGGTATTGATAAAGAAAATTCCGGTAAAATTCTTGAAAAGGGGATTGAAGTATATTGAGCATGTTCTCACTCAATATAAGTTGGAGAAGGTGAAGCACGCTATGATGTCCCCGTTTGTCTCTCAGATTTTTGTTTCTGCAAGTTTGTCTCCTTCATCGGACTTTTTGAAGAATTATTGGTATTTTCTATAATTCTTATGCTTAGGAAAGATTTGGAAACTCTATTTGGGCAATATTGCCCAAGATAGTTCACATTGAGCTTGATGGTGTAAACCCAATAGTTTGTTGAGATTTGATGATAAAGAGAGATTGTTATATTTGAATCAAAGTGGAGTGTTGAATATTTGTGACTCAAAAATTTAATAAGAGGGAAAGAAATTAGCTAACTGATTCAATCAATTAATCATGCTATATATGGAAATATATGAGAGAATATTTTGATGGGGAACTAATTGATTACATAATCAATTTACCAATCAATGGATATATAAATAGGGAAATATGTATATCCATTGATTTTTTAATATGAAGAGATAAATGATTGGTTTGGAGAATCATGTGAGGAAGGAAACATATGGAAATCAAGATCATTCTCTTTCCATTTACATTGCAATCACATCATGTAGATTTGGAAAGATTCCAAGGTAATGAGGAAATTGTTTTTCTTCATCTCTAAGAAACCTTTCATCCTGAAGCCTATTTAAATCTTCATATTTGTGGAGCATGAGTGTGTGAGAGCATCCTCCATTATCATCTTCTTCGGTATACACTAATTTCTGCAGTCAATCAATTAGGGATTTGGAGTGCAACAAGTCTTTGAAGAAATTGATGATTTAATTTGTAATTATAGGGTAGTCTCTTAAATTTTTAACCTGTAATTTTGTAATCTTTCTTTCTCTCTTTTGAACTCTCTTTCTTCATTGAAATAAAGAACAGTTGTTGGTTTCGTAGACGTAGGCTGTGACAACCCCAATTCCGACAGAACAATTTTTTTTTTCAAAATTCCAATCTATCGAAACTCGGATTGGTTTGCTCTAGTATCCTGCAATAAGAAGAGACATAAAATATGTCAGAGCTCGGAAAATATCTCACAGCGGAATGGATAAAATATAATATAAATCAAAGTATAGCCTTTCTATATTAATAATACTACCTAACCAGTATCCAAAGCTATAATGTCTCATGTCTCTGCCACAAATCTAACCTGCGAGTATGTTATGAGGAGGGGGTCAGAACACAAGTTATGGTGACTGGATTTAAACTATACATTTTGGATAATCCTACATTTACTGTTCAATCATATTTTCTTATTTATTAGGTTACTTGGGTTAACAACACTCAAGACTTACACACACGTCGTACCCATTTACTTCCCAATGGATTAACGTAATACAGTATATATGTAGCTACCCCCAATATCGAGGTACACCCCATGGTACCCCACTCGCACGGTCTCCACCATAATTCCACGACATGCCCACAGTCCCTCATCCTACGCCGGAGTGACGTACGGATCTCTACGTAACAATGTTATGATCAACATATATCTGCCATCACTACGCTATGTAAGCATACGGATTGCCTGCCACCCTCGATCGAATCAGATCTCATTCCGGAGTAATGCCCTCAAGTCTACGATACACCACCCAGAGCAGATATGCATGTATCTAGACTGCCCCTCGTATGTACTGTTAATTGTAGCTCGATGCCTCAATCGCAAGTCCTCTAATATGCACCGAGTTCCATGGTAGGGCGATACAAGAAACACGAAACTCGATCGAGAGCTTTTCCATATTTGTACAGGCCCGTCTTTAAAGAGCCTCTATATACGAATATACCTAGGGTTTGTTTTCATGGTGGCTATGGCCCCACCTCGGCCCCTCCCTCAACTAGTAAAGACTACAAGAGCTAAGCAACTGCCCTTACACAAACAATCTAAACATCCATGTGGCATCTCACCTCAACCCCTTACCCCGATAGTGAAGGGTGAATGGTATCTTGGGTTTAGCTCTAGTCTTTTCGCATCCCACTGGCTATCGGTGACAGGTGTCTGACAGTCTACTATCCTTATTGGTCGTGACCCACTGCCTCCGCGTGAGGCAACCGCCGAACCACCCTGGTGTCACCTCGTCACAGCATTCTGACTGCATAGCTACATCTGCAGTCAAGGCCCACCCAACTAGTAGTTACGCGCAGACCCAAACTCTGCGAGCACAACCTAAGACATCTGTCACCGCACAAAGGACTACTAGGAGCACCTTACGTACCTCAGGAAGCCGCGTGCTTCCCCTTTCAGTCCTTTGGAGCCATCAGAACAATAAGATGAATGTGCGTTCCCCTCGTGCCTTATAACACCTCGACGATCTACCCCGTTGGGTTATTCGCCCTCAACTGTACGGACTGGTCTAAGTGCCTTACTTTAGTATGTTGTTATACCCTATGTCTAAACATTCTTTTACGCGTTTGTCTCACCTCATCAGGTTTCCAGTTAACTTGGTTCTTCCAATTCATATTGAATTCTTACTCAAATTACCAAGTTTCTATTGCTTATAAAATTTAGTCATACAACTTAATCCATTTAAGTTTATTAATAAGCCCACAACATGTTATTCTCTAGATTGTGGCCCAAGGTCTGTAATCCACAACCCCTTTTTATCTTCTTGTTGATTACAATAACATGTTTTACTTAATATGTAATTATGTATATCCAATTCACATGTTTTCTAATTAGCATGTCACTTACCATTTATGATTAAATATAACTTATTTCATTTCATAAGTTTTCCTTATTCTTTCTCATTTAATCATAATTCCATTTTACATTATCAATACAACTTATCGTTGTTTACTTATTAACTTAGTTCTATTAACTAAGGCCTATTAATAAGTTTCTCTACCCGTTTATTATAACCTATATTATAATTTCCACTTGTCCCTAGGACAAGCCTAACCATTCATATTAACGGGTTTCAGACTTCCAAGCTTACATGTTACTTAATTTATAATTAAGTACAACTTCTTATATTTCATATATTTCCCCCCTTTTCTCAACTGGTTTCCGGCTTTCCCCATTTAGTAATTAGTTAATTTACAATTAAGTGTCCCTTATCTCATTTCACCAGTTATCCCGTTTCCTTATTAGTTTATTATAACCTAAGTTATAATCTTCACTTGTCCCTGGGACAAGTCTAACTATTATGCAACATTTTCATTAATGTTATTTATTTATGATAGGTGATTATCATTCCTACAAGTTATGCTTACCCTAAAAGGTGTCTTTAATTACATAACTTTATTATTCCTACTGGTTATGTACACCACTAGGTGTCTTTAATTACATGACCTTATCGGGCTAAGTTTGCGGGTCCATATGTAAATATTACCCATCCACTGTCCAACCAATTTTACTTAACCCTAACTTTAGTTCATATTCACACAATCCCTATGGATTAGATTAGGTTAAGTAGTCCAATTCATTACCATGTCCATTTATGGTTTATAATGGGCTAGACCTCCCACATTAGGCCTACAACTTGTGGACGTTGGATATGCCTGTCGGCTCCGGGCAGACTTCTTCCACAAGTTGGGTCTAACCTCGTGTCATGACCCGTCTCGTAATTGCGCACTTAGACCTCTCACATTTGGTTCAACATTATTGGCTGCTGGATATGCCGGTCGAGTCCGGTCAGACTTCCACCACTAATGCAAACTAACCTCGTGTCATAAGTGCAATTACAATTTCTAATTGTAATCCTAGGCATTCATCTTCATTTATTCAATTCTATGTATATAATTATACAACCATTCTAATTCACACAGGTAAGGGCTCTGGTATGTAAATAGGACAAATCAATATGTAATATGAATAGTGGTAGTTACTGCCAATATTTTAACAAGTCTATAACATATAAACATTTCCAATATTTCAACTAATCTTATGTATGAATTTTCAACCATTTATATTCATATCAGATTGCGCCTCCAAATTAAAGTCTCAAAACATAATATATGTCATGTTCCAAAATCCCATTTCAAATTATGTCCCAAATCCCAATATATGCCGCGTGTCTTCCTACATGTAATTAACTTTATTTAAAATAACATTTAGTTCTCCAATAATGTATCATTAACCCAATTCATAGGTTCATAAAATGGATCTATACAACGGTATTCATTTTTCTTAAACATTCAAGTAAATGTACATCTCAACATATTAAGTAATTGAACATATTATCCATTTTAGCGCAATAATGCATTTCATCAAATTAAACCTTCCAATATGTTCATTATGGGGAACGCCAAGCGATAGAGGTACTATTATTCAAAAAGTATATTTTAAACCCACTCACCTTTCATGCTTTCCCCAAATTTCGGATCCGATCCGTTCTATCATCCATGGTTTCCCTTAATCGGATTTACAACCTATCGATCATGGATTTATTATTTCATGAAAAGAGAAGGGAAAGAGAAATAATTTAAATAGATTGGTTCTTAGAAGTTTACCTTGCTTTCATGATTCAATAATCTTTTATTAACGTTGATTCACTCTTCAAGGTCTGGGTTCATAATTTTCCTTGACTAATATTTTAATTTTCAGAATAGGTTTGAGAAGAGAGAGAGAGAGAGTAATGACAGAGTTTCAACATAGCTTTAGAATTATGAGTTTTTTGGGTTAGCTATAGGTCTCCTTATATAAGAAGTTTAAATTGATGTTAACCATTTATTTTCCTTGATGGAGTCTACTTTCTCCACATCGTATAGCCAATCAGAAATTGCTATGTCATCAAAAATTTGAATTGAACTAATAGGATCAAGCCAACTAAGAATGCATTGTTTTTTATTTTTAACGTTTAGTTTTATAAACGTTCAATTGCCTTTATTTTAAATTAAATGTGTCACTTTTCCTTCCCCTAATTAATTACATGTTTAATGGCATGCCTTAATCCTTTCATATTGATGCAATTAATTCAATAATTTTGAATTTCAATGCCAAAATATACATCTACTTTTATTTTCATTGTTGCAATGTAATTTACTTCGTTAATTCATTGCTTATTTCCCTATATATATATATATATATATATATATATATATATAAAAATATATATACATTTATATATATATATATATATATATATATTTGCATACATTCTACCTTCTATCTTTAATTCATTAATTCATTGAAATTTACCATGTTTCACCTTTACTAATGCATTCTATTTTTTTCTCAATGTATGCATTTCATACGTTTCAATTAATTAATTAACTCTCTCTTTCTATACCTTTTCTGTGCATGCCTTCCTTTACTTGCACTAATTATATTAATGTTTTTTTTCTTCTTATTAATGTATTCTTTTTTTATTATTATTACATGCGCTTAATTGCGTTGCATTAATTCTTCTATCATTTACCTATTTTAGCGATGCATTTTTTTTAAAATCCTTTCTTCTTTTACTTGCACATTTAATGCATTAATTTTTTTCAAATGCATGAATCTTTTTCAAATGCATGAATCTTTTCCAAATGCATGAATCTTTTTCAAATGCATGAATCCTTTTTTTTTATAACATATATTCATGCATTACTTTTATAACAATTTTTTTTATCAATGACAATGCATAAATTTACATATACACACAATCAAATATTTATAAAAATATGCAGGGTGTTACATTCTTCCACCCTTAGTGAATTTCGTCCCCGAAATTCGATGAGGGTAAATTCAAATAATCCCTTGCATAATATACATCCATCATGTGTGCATCCAACTTTTGCGAACATTATGCACATATGCAATGTGCAATACATCATGGTAATACATGTATGCCTAAGCGGTACCTCCTATATGTATGCAAACTTTTCAAAAAAAAAATCTTTTAAAACATGATGCTAACATCCTAAATATACTGGCAGTTCTACACGAATGCAATATTTTGAAAATCAAAATAGCTTTTCATCCAAATTTTCCCACTCTTACAGAATAAGAGCATAGTTCATCCAATTGTTGCATCGAAAACCCTACCAAGCATCATTGATTTTGAAATTTAGAAAAATCTAATTTTCCAAATTCGATTTCTTTTGTTATAAAAAGGTATAAAATGAAAAAATTCACATCTTCCGTTTTTCTTTTATGTACCTTTTCTAATTGTACTTGGATTTTATGTAATTACTCTATACAGATTTCCTATTTTCCTATCCAAGCACAACCCACATAAGAAAACTTTCTTTTTCTTTTTCAACTTATCTTGGGAAAATTTCTTTTTTATTCATCTTTTCTTAAAATCCTCATTTTCTTTTCCCGTCATGTTTGTTGTTTCTCTGGATTTATTGTTTTGTTTTTAGTTAGGTTATTTTTCTTTCTTAGCTTATTTTTCAAATAAGCTTCTCCATCTTTCAACACCCTACATAGCTACTACTAAGGGCCAAAAATCTTAAGACTATTTCACTAAAGAAAATTTCAACCACAAACTCTCAACACTTACTTGCCATTCTCTATCTAGTAGTCACTACCAGTCCTTGCTGTGTATTACTAGCCTATACTTTTTTTCTCAAGCAACAACTCTAGGCTTAACGATGCTTATGCATTCTATGGGATTTTCCATTATTTCTAAGAAAATCCTTGCTATTTACTTCATAGCCTCAAACTTTTCCCGTTCTCTCTTAGGCACTAATCCTTACCTACTCCATTTTTAAAAAAACATGGTTTGGCCCTGTTTTTTTTTTTAAACAATAATCAAAATTTATTGTCAAAAGAATAGAGATTTTAAAACCTTTTTAATCCTTACATATATTATAATATGAAAACTAGCGAGCTATAATACATGCTTTATAATGTGCACCTTTTCATGAGAGAATTTTACTTTAAAAGTCAATATGTACTTCTTTACATATTTTAAAACTATAACTTTTAAGATTAAAACTTTAAAACACCATAAACCCTTTTCCCAAAACTTTTACAATTTCAAGTTCTTAAAAGATAACAATGAGGTTAGACTCAAAGCGGGTTTCCGATTCCTAGGCTTTCCTTGACATTCCCCCTATATCAATTCTCTCTACTATATATATTCCTAATCTATTTTTCTCTTTTTAACCTTTTCCAATTTATAAGGTTTTCAAGCCCACTAACCCAAAATACTAATCATATGGGATTCACTTTCCTTCCATACAAAATACATTGTACACTTTCCACCTAAATTACCTAAGGGTCTCATATTTCCGTATTCATTCCTTTAGTGTACAAAACAAGTATCCCAATTCTTACCATATTATACTCTTTCTATTTAGTGGGTTCCTCCATGGATCTTGGTATATATATATATATATATATAATATATTTATATTTTTAAAAATACAAATACGTTCACTCACTATTTATATAGGAATCATAAACCTAAGCTCTGATACCAGACGTGACAACCCCAATTTCGACAGACCGTTTTTTTTTAAAATTCCAATCTATCAAAACTTGAATTAGTTTGCTATGGTATCCTGCATAAAAGACAGAGACCTAAAATATGTCAGAGCTCAGAAAACATCTCACAGCGAAATGGATAAAATATAATATAAATCAAAGTATAGTCTTACCGTATTAATAATACTGCCTAACCAGTATCCAAAGCTATAATGTCTCATGTCTCTGCCACAAATCTAACCTGCGAGTATATTATGAGGAGACGGTCAGAACACAAGTTCTGGTGACTGGATTTAAACTATACACTTTTGATAATTCTACATATACCGTTCAATCATATTTTCCTATTTATTACGCCACTTGGGTTAACAGCACTCAAGGCTTACACAAACTTCGTACTCATTTACTTCCCAGTGGATTAACCTAATACAGTATATATGTAGCTACCCCCAATATCGAGGTACACCCCATGGTACCCCACTCGCACGGTCTCCACCATAATGCCACCGACATGCCCGCAGTCCCTCATCCTACACTGGAGTGACATACGGATCTCTACATAACAATGTTACGATCAACATATATCTGCCATCACTAAGCTACTTAAGCGTACGGAATTCCTGCCACCCTCGATCGAATCAGAACTCATACCGGAGTAATGCCCTCAAGTCTACGATACACCACCCAGAGCAGATATGCATGTATCTAGACTGTCCCTCGTACGTACTGTTAATTGTAGCTCGATGCCTCAATCACACGTCCTCTAATGTGCACTGAGTTCCATGGCAGGGCGATACAAGAAACACGGAGCTCGGTCGGGAGCTTTTCCATATCTGCACAGGCCTGTCTTTAAAGAGCCTCTGTATACATATATACCTAGGGTCTGTTTTCATGGTGGCTATGGCCCCACCTCGGCCCCTCTCTCAACTAGTAAAGACTACAAGAGCTAAGCGACTGCCTCTACACAAACAATCTAAACATCCATATGGCATCTCCCCTCAACCCCTTACCCCGATAGTAAAGGGTGAATGATATCTTAGGTTTAGCTCTAATCTTTTCGCATCCTACAGGTTGCCGATGACGGGTATCCGACGGTCTACTACCCTTATTGACCGTGACCCTCTGCCTCCTCGTAAGGCAACCGCCGAACCACCCTGGTGTCACCTCATCACAACATTCTGACTGCATAGCTAAATCTGCAGTCAAGGCCCACCCACATAATAGTTACGCGCAGACCCAAACTCTGTGAGCACAGTCTAAGACATTTGTCACCACATAGAGGACTACTAGGAGCACCTTACGTACCCCCGGAAGCCGCGTGCTTCCCCTCCCAGTCCTTTGGAGCCGGCAGAACAATTAGATGAATATGCGCTCCCCACATGCCTTATAATACCCCGATGATCTACCTTGTTGGGTTATTCACCCTCAACCGTAATGGACTGGTCTAAGCGCCTTACTTTAGTATGTTGTTAGACCATATGTCTAAACATTCTTTTACGCGCATGTCTCACCTCATCGGGTTTTTAGTTAACTTGGTTATTCCAATTCATATTGAATTCTTATTCAAATTACCAAGTTTCTCTTTCTTATTAATTTTAGTCATACAACTTAATCCATTTAAGTTTATTAATAAGCCCACAACATGTTATTCTCTAGATTGTGGCGCAAGGTCTGTAATCCACAACCCCTTTTTATCTTCTTGTTGATTTCATCATTACAATAACATGTTTTACTTAATATGTAATTAAGTATATCCAATTCAAATATTTTCTAATTAACATGTCACTTACAATTTATGATTAAATATAACTTATTTCATTTCATAAGTTTTCCTCATTCTTTCTCATTTAATCATAATTTCGTTTTACATTGTCAATACAACTTATCGTTGTTTACTTACTAACTTAGTTCTATTAACTAAGGCCAATTAATAAGTTTCTCTACCCGTTTATTATAACCTATGTTATAATTTCCACTTGTCCCTAGGACAAGCCTAACCATTCATATTACCCACCCACTGTCTAACCAATTTTACTTAACCCTAACTTTAGTTCATATTCATACAATCCCTGTGGATTAGATTGGGTTAAATAGTCCAATTCATTATCATGTACATTTATGGTTTATAATGGGTAGACCTCCCACATTAGACCTACACCTCGTGGATGTTGGATATGCCGGTCGGGTCCGGGCAGACTTCTTCCACAAGCTGGGCCTAACCTCCTGTCATTGCCCATCCCGTATTTGCGCACTTAGACCTCTCGCATTAGGTTCAACATTAGTGGCTGCTGGATATGCCGGTCGGGTCCGGGCAGACTTCCACCACTAATGCAAACTAACCTCGTGTCATAAGTGCAATTACAATTTCTAATTGTAATCCTAGGCATTCATCTTCATTTATTCAATTCTATGTATATAATCATACAACCATTCTAATACACACAGGTAAGGGCTCTGGTATATAAATGGGACAAATCAATATGTAATATGAATAGTGGTAGTTACTGCCAGTACTTTTAACAAGTCTATAACATATATACGTTTCCAATATTTTAACTAATCTTATGTATGAATTTTCAACCATTTATGTTCATATCAGATTGCGCCTCCAAATTAAAGTCTCAAAACATAATATATGTTATGTTCCAAAATCCCATTTCAAATTATACCCCAAATCCCAATATATGTCGCGTGTCTTCCTACATGTAATTAACTTTATTTAAAATAAAGTGTAGTTCTCCAATAGTGTATCATTTACCCAATTCATAGGTTCATAAAATGGATTTATAGAACGATGTTTATTTTTCTTAAACATTCAAGTAAATGTACATCTCAACATATTAACTAATTGAACATATTATCCATTTTAGCGCAATAATGCATTTCATCAAATTAAACCTTCAAATATGTTCATTATGGGGAATGCCAAACGATAGAAGTACTATTATTCAAAAAAAATATTTTAAACCCACTCAACTTTCATGCTTTCTCCAAATTTTGGATCTGATCCTTTTTATCATCTATAGTTTCCCTTAATCGGATTTACAACCTATCGATCATGGATTTATTATTTCATGAAAAGAAAAGGGAAAGATAAATAATTTAAATAGATTGGTTTTTAGAATTTTGTCTTGCTTTCATGATTCAATAATCTTTCATTAACGTTGATTCTCTCTTCGAGATCTGGATTCATAATTTTCCTATGCTAATATTTTAATTTTCAGAATAGGTTTGAGAAGAGAGAGAGAGTAATGACAGAGTTTCAACATAGCTTTAGAATTATGAATTTTTTGGGGTTAGTTATAGGTCTCCTTATATAAGAAGTTTAAATCGAAGCTAACCATCTATTTTTCTTGATGGAGTCTACTTTCTCTACATCGTATAGCCAATCAGAAATTGTCATGCCATCAAAAATTTGAATTGAATTGATAGGATCAAGCCAACTAAGTATGCATTGTTTTCTATTTTTAACATTTAGTTTTTTAAATGTTCAACTGCCTTTATTTTATATTAAATGTGCCACTTTTCCTTCTCCTAATTAATTTCATGTTTTATGGAATTCTTTAATCCTTTCATATTGCATGCAATTAATTCAATAATTTTGAATTTCAAACGCCAAAATATACATGTATTTTTATTTTCAATGTTGCATTGCAATTTACTTCGTTAATTCATTGCTTATTACCCTATATATATATATATATATATATATATATATATATATATATATATATATATATATATATACATACATACATATATATATATATACATACATACATATATATATATATGCATACATTCTACCTTCTATCTTTAATTCATTAATTCATTGAAATTTACCATGTTTCACCTTTGTTAATGCATTCTATTTTCTTCTCAATGTATGCATTTCAATTAATTCATTAACTCTCTCTCTTTATACCTTTTCTATGCATGCCTTCCTTTAATTGCATCAATTATATTAATGTTTTTTTTCTTATTAATGTATCTTTTTTTAAATTATTATTACATGCACTTAATTGCATAGCATTAATTCTTCTATCATTTACCTATTTTAGCGCATTTTTTTTTTCAAATCCTTTCTTCTTTTACTTGCACATTTAATGCATTAATCTTTTTCAATTGCATGAATCTTTTCCAAATGCATGAATCTTTTTTAAATGCATGAATCCTTTCTTTTAATAACATATATTCATGCATTACTTTTATAACATTTTTTTTTTTTCAAAGACCATGCATATATTTGCATATACGCACAATCAAATATATATAGAAATATGCGGGATGTTATATAAACATAGCCGAACAACGCTAAATACTTGTGTCTTCTACTCTTCTACTATTTTGTTTTATTTTGTGGTTATTTTTTACTGAGTTGGCAGTTGATAATTAATCGACAAGCTAGATCCTCTTTTTTTATTGCTTCCGCATTGTGTAATTGTTTGCACAACAAACGAATGACATGAAAACAGATTATGAATACTTTATTCTCATGTGTAATAGCGCATATTATGAAAAGGCGTTGATTATTTAGCCTTTTGTTGTTGATTTTCAGGTATGCAACAGACCGCATGTGTTGATTATTTGGTACTCAGTTAGAATAACAATGCAATGATCAATAGTTTATTGTCCTACTGCTAAATCTTGATGTCTGTAGATAAGATACAAGAAAGAACAGGGTTTTGTTTTAAGCAGCCGCTTTTTGTAGTATGCTATATCGTTTTTTTCCTGTCAACTTGATTTATGAAGGTCCTATGTCCTTTTGTCTCTCTTTTGTTTGTAAGTTTCAATTTTTTCAGTCGTGGCGCTATTATGTTTAAACATTGAATATTTGTAGAGGATGGATATTTATTTTTCGAGCGGAGCAATGATTATTTTCGTTTTCAAGTTTTGTGGACTATGCAATTATTATGATTTTGTATTCGATTTTAACGGTTTTTTCAGGTCAAAATATTTGATGTACTGCTAACATTTTGGTGCTTTTATTTCCCTGTGCAAGAAATACAACTCTACATAAAGATCGAGCAGTCGTCAGACATCTTTGATATGACTATAAACCTTAGAAGTGAAATAATCGTGTTGTATTTTACTTCAGCCTTTTTACCTTTGCTTTTTTTATTTTGAAAAATATGCTTCTACAATACTGTACCTGGGTTTCAATAGTTTTTTGGTTTTGTTAAATTCTTTAGAAATTCATAACCGAGAGCTCTTTCTTTACATAATGTCTGTTGTTAGTATATATTAATCAATCGTCATAACAGGATAGAGTGGTTTCAGTCTGGTTTGCTCTTTCATTCTTTGCTATCGCCGTGTTTTGATGTTCAGTTAATGCTTCAATGTTTTTTCGATTATTTCATAAATTAGAGTAAAATTCGTAAAGCAGAGGATTGATATTTATTGATATTTGGATATAATTGTATGTGTGATAGTATTTATGTATGTTTTAATCCATTGGTAGGTTTATTTGATATTAATTATAACATTCCTTTAGTTTATGATGCAGAGTTAAGGTCTTCCTATTCATCTATCTCTATGATCCTTTTTTATTTCTATATGACCATAGTTTTTACTCTTGTTCGAAGAGTGAATTTGATATTATAGTCATATTGAATGAGTTATCTAATGGTAAGTTTCATTCATGAGATAAGCATTTGTAATGGTTTCTTGATAAATAAGATATTTTTATAAAAAAATACAAGTAAACAAAAATAAAAAGCAGTTGAATATTGCAAGTAAACCATGTATATATAGAAGCATTACTTACATTATTGACCAATCTTAATTACAATATCAATGCCCATCTTGTCAATTAATTCAAAAAAAAAAACTATTGACAAAATTAAAAATAACAATTAAGTACTTACGTTTAAACATTAAAGATACGAGGCACATGCATTTTTGAAATAAGGTATGTCAAACATATGAATTATGATCCTCCAGTGAGAACACCACCAGATATATTTTTATATTTCCCTTTTTAAGGTATTCAGTTTTGTTCAAATTCTAGATATCAAAAATTAAGAATAATTATAATCTGCATGTTAAAATAAAAAAGAGCTAAAAAAACTAGAAGCTAAAAATGTTGTCCTTAGGAAATTTTGTTTTCAATCATTTCTTCTTTTTCTTGAAATTGGATAATATACAAGTTAGGTAGCATGCATAATATCTATACTGCATAACAAATAAATTAGATCACACAACGTGAGAATTAGACCCATGACCTTTTACTTTACGTCCAACATCTCAATCATCTTGGACAAAATGCTCGTCTTCTTGACTTTTGTTATGTCTTAGAAACTTAAGCTTGATGCAACTGTGTTTTGAAATACAAACTGATAAACCTATTAGTAAAATTAATTTAGAATGTAGAAAAAATTTAAACCAAATTTGGTAAGGGAAAAATCTAGATGGATGTGATATTTGACACAATGGTGATGGAAGAGATCTCCACAGTTGAACATAAAGACCAATATCCATTATATGCTCCAGTAGTACCTATTTTATACTGCATTCCTTCAAGTAATTAAATTCTAAATGCACCGTAGATTCTTTTTAGTTTTATGAGTGTTCCCATGCACTATATTGTTTTAAATTAAAATAAAGAACAACAAATCTTATGCAAAGGTCATTATATGGTACCTTTAACATTTTGCATAATACATATTGGCCCATGTCTTCTGGATGTTCTTTGCATCAAAACTAGTTTATTTATTTTGTTCCCTCCAGGATAACAAAATGGAAATGCAAATTCCGGAGCATACCAATGTGTTGTAGCATCATTTTTCCCTATTCACATTTGATTTTTCTCCTCGCTTTTCTGTTTATTGTTTTGTGAAATAAGAGTTAATTGCTCTATTTAATAACATTGAACGTTTCCTCCTTGCTTGTGTAATGCCTTTGTAACCTTTTATGCTGTTCTGTTACAATAATTTCTACAGTAAAAAGTTCATATCACCATTTAAAAAACCATATGGCTGGATTTAGAAATGTAGACTTGCCTTTCTAATAAAAAGCCGTCTTGCACGATATCTTGCCTTAAATTATAGTGCTTATTTAGGAATGTATCATAAAACAGTATGAAATAGTTATAATGTTTTTTTTCTGCAGATTCTTTTTCCATAAGCACAACCTTATCAGTTTGCTTTGAAATATAGTGCTTATGTAAATCGGTAAAACTGAAATGTTTAACAATCGTTTATACAATGATCATAATAATATAAATGTATTTCATTAGTGTAATTTTAGTAAATAGATCTAGAAGAATCAATTAGGATATTGAAATATCTGTAGACATGGACAAAAATAATTTTAATAACTTGTTAAAAATTTGTAGTTTCAATGAAAAGAATGAAACTGGATATAAGACAAATTATAAATTCAACAATACTATTTACATTAAGAGGTCTGTTTGATTGTTATAAGACAAAATATGAATGAATGATAATTTTTTATTTGTTGTCAATATTTTATGTAGGATGCTTTACCCGTTTATTATGATGATTGCTCAATACATGAGGTTGACAAAATGACTTTGAAGTCCATAGATCAGCATGCAGCCATATTTCCCAAATTTACTACCCAATATGCATTCTTTGAAAACACGCAATAGGAATAAACTAGTTGTGTGAATTGGTTGTGTGCACAAGTATGTCTTTAAGTCATTACTGAGATATTTTGAATCGATTATGAATTGGTCGTGTACCTGAGATTCTTACTTACATATATCCAAGGAATACTGTCAGAACGCAATGCAAATAATCGTACACAACCCGTCCACCAACCTGTGTCCTTCTCGCTTCACTTACATTCTGATGTGTATCGTTGTTTATATTAAGTATATGTGTGGGTTGAGTTTTCATGTGCACTGGTGTATTTGTGTGAATATATTTTCAATTTATCATATCTTATTACCTCACCTAATTTCACTTAGCTTTTATTTTCTTTCCTTTTCTCATTTTGCAGAAGTAAGATTATTTGCATGTATTTTATGTTACACATATACTAGTGTTGATAAATGTTACAGGCTCGATTCAAATTGGATGAGGAATGGCAACAAATTCCCATTTTTCAGCAAATGGGATGTATTAGGAGATGTTCAAAAAGCAATTCATTAAACATTATCAGAAAAAAAAAACCCAAGGAGGAGCAACTTCAACTAAAATCAGAAAACATTGCAAGTGTGAAGGAATGGAAGAAGTTTATTGAGTCAAAAACGAGAGTAAGAAGTTTAAGGTAATTATAATGAAATTTTATTCATTTCTTATATGAAATATAAGTGTACATAAAACGCAGGCTAACTAACCAATTTATTAATACCTTGTAATCCAGTTATGAAGTGAAAAGTTTAAATCCATGAAGGAGAAGCAAATTTCACACACATGTAGTCGTCGAGGAATGGCATGACTAACAGAAGATTTGGTGAGAAAAATATCAGATATATTACATATGATTATTAGTTTAGTTTAATGTTATGTCTCTTTTAATGAAGAAAGAAGAAAGTATCAATCCCTTTTCCATTTCTAGATCTAATGTTTGGATTAAATCCACACTCGAAAAAATGATGAACCGGTGGACGTGCATGTTGCAAATACTATTGTAAGTGTCATATAATTTTTATTTAAGCATAATTTTTTTAAAACATAATTTACGACTCATCTACAAAATATAATTTGTGTTCATTTCTATAGGAGAAAATAAAAAATGTTGAAAATGGATCCGAGTCTAGCACAACATGCAAGTTCAAAGAAGATGCTCTCTCACTAGTGGTAGGCCAAGATAGGTCGGGATGACTACGAGGAATAGGAAGGGGTGTAACCCTGACCTAGGCGGTTTTGTTACAAATCAAAGATAAGCAAGACGCTCAATGTCAGCATAAGATTTCAGAGCTGGAGCAGCTGGTTTGCACGTTGATGAAACGTTAGGTATGATCTCAATGCTGGCCTCTTATCTTACTTATGCTTTGCCCGCTGGGTGCTTTTATAAACTAGTAATGGTAAACTACGATCTGAATAACTTTAAGCACCATCAGATCCCCAATTGAACAAAATTCTTAGAGATTAGGAAATTTTGATCGCAATAGTGAATTCTTTTGTTGCACTTTTCAATTGAAAGCATGCAAACATTTTACCTTCACCGACTATTCACTACAAGAAAAAATAGAATAGACACTATAGTTTTAACATCGGTCTCAAATTCAGCTGATATCAAAACATTTTTTAACATCGTTAATTTTAAAGGTGATGTTGTTGGTTTTTGAGACATCTATTTATTGAAGGACCATGTCTTAAATACACTTTAAAAGAAAAAAATCGCGTCGCTCCAATCTTTTAATCCTTAACCATTTGTTTCCCTCCCTTAACCAAATTATTTTCCCCTAGCCCCTTAGTCAATTTTTTCAACAAAAAAAAAGTAAAAAGAATACAAAAAACTCAGCTCTCTCTCACTTTGCCCTGACCAATCTCTCGAACCCTAATTTCTGAACCTTCTCTCTCCACTCACACTCAAAGCCCTGATTTGTAAAGCTCGAAAATCTATTTAAAGCTGAAATCGATTAGCTGAAAGCCCTAATTTGTGTAGTTCGAAGCTCAAATCTTGGTTTGTAAGTGGTAAGTGTTGGGAAACAATGGCTGAGTCACGTACTTTGTCGCTTTCTTGAAGACGATTCAGCGATCTGGTCGGTGGTGCAAAACCAGTTCGTACTTCCGCCGCCGCCTCTAGGATAAAACAACCTCTCTAAAATGAATAACTGATTTGCTTTGCACAACAAATCAGTGCAGATATGCACTTTCGAATTTAACTGCTCGAAAATTCCTGGAAAGAATATATTTTTCTGTACTAATCTCGCCTACACTGAAGATAATATATAGACGGGATTAGGGCTGAACGAAAATACTGGTCAGTGGAGGAAAATAGGATCTGCGAAATACTTGGTCAAAAGTTTATCGCTTCATATAAAAGTCGGCTCAGAAATATTTTTCGTATTTAAAAACTGGTTCGAAAAATGCAGTGTTTTCTGGACAAAAAATATAAGTGTCTACACCACATAGCCAAGGCCCAAGGCCCAATCCCGAACCGAACCAAACCGAGCCGGGCCGGGTCGAGTCGAGTTGGTCGGTCGTGCGCATGTGTGTGGTATTCATGATGCATGGTCTCCCTCCTCACAACAAAGTATGCATTGGGAGCCCAAGGCCCCAACATGACTTCTTAGAAACAAGTATAAATACTTGCATCTTTCTTATAATCCCATGATGTGAGACTATTCACAAATAGGAGCCATCATATACTTATTTCATATTTTAAATAATTCATAAAATTTCCAACAATTCCCCACTTGAATTTTTTAAAATATTATCGAGCAGTTTATAAAAACATAAGACTGTGCATAAACAAAGGTGTCATCCGACTTGAACCTTTGCATAGTGAATAAGATTCAGTTTTTACTAGAGTGACACGTAGTCTTGAACTCTATTCCTGACATCAAACCACACACAATCTTTTCTATAGTGCAATCAATTAAGCCCGTGCATTTATGACCATACACGTCTATCCCAGTTTAGTGAACGCTCTAGAAGTTTTGCCCAAAACTCCATAGGAAACGGCCACATTTCCACACATTCACGTAGGTGAGTCTATCAAGAGTACTCCTGAAGGTAGGTACTCCACTCCAAATAGAGTATAGATCTCATTAAGAGTTTTTATTAACTCATCCTCTATCACTTCAGGAATAGATGCTTCTTAGTTTATCATATAGCGTGTTCAACTTCTATCACTACACAACTTGTTTTTACCCATTGAACCTATTTCTTGGGATCTCCAGTCATTTAGGTCGGGTTACCATTGTGCGTGACTCAATAATCTAAGGGCAATAGTCCCATTCTTTTAGAAGAATTATGGACTTTCTCTCTGGACAGTCCTTTCGTCAAAGGATCTGCCAAATTTTCATCACTACGTACGTAATCCACTCTAACGGTACCTGAGGAAAGTAGTTCTCTAACCGTGCTGTTCTTACGACGTATTTGTCGTCTCTTACCGTTATAATAATGGTTCTGAACTTTTGCAATAGCCGCGGTACTATCGCAATGTATCAACACAGCTGGTATCGGTTTTTCCCATAAGGGAATCTCAGCTAGCAGATTTCTCAAGTACTCTGCTTCTTTACTAGCCGTGACTAGTGCTATCATCTCAGGCTCCATAGTAGACTGAGCCAAAATAGTCCGTTTCATGGATTTCCAAGAAACAGCTCCTCCAGTGATGCTAAGAATATAGCCACTGGTCGCTTTAGATTCATCAGATAAAGTATTCCAATCTGCATATGAATATCCTTCAAGTACAACTGGAAACTTCTCATAATGTAATCCAAGGTTCATAGTTCGTTTAAGGTATCTCATGACCCTTTCAGTAGCATGCCAGTGCTGTATACTAGGTCTACTGGTAAACCTGCATAATAATCCCACGACATAGGCAATGTCGGGTCTAGTTCAATCAGTGGCATACCGAAGGCTACCAATGATGCTCGCATAATCAGACTGTCTTACACCTTCACCAGTGTTCTTAAATAACTTTACACTTGGATCGTATGGTGTACATGCAGGTTTATAGTCAAAGTAACCATATTTCTTTAGTATATTCTCAATGTAATGGGACCGATCCAAAGAAATTCCCTTTTCTGACTTAGTAATTTTAGTACCAAGGATTACACTCGCCTCACCTAGATCTTTCATGTCAAAATTGGCACTTAATAAGGATTTGACTGAATTTATGACATGAATGTTTGACCCAAAGATGAGTAGGTCATCTACATAAAAGCATATAATAGTGCAAATGTCATTCTCAAATTTGTAATAAATGCATTTGTCACTTTCATTAACTTTAAAACCATTTGAATTGATTATGTTATCAAATTTTTCATGCCATTGTTTAGGTGCTTGTTTTAAACCATATAATGATTTATCTAATTTGCATACTTTATGTTCTTGACCATGTATTACAAATCATTCAGGCTGGTCCATATAAATTTCTTCGTCTAATTCACCGTTCAAAAAAGCGGTTTTAACATCCATTTGGTGTATTAGTAAATTATGAATGGAAGCAAGTGAGATTAATAATCGAATGGATGTTATTCTAGTTACAGGTGAAAAAGTATCGAAGAAATCTTTATTTTCTTTTCGTCTAAAACCTTTAGCTACTAGTCGTGCTTTGTATTTATCTTTAGTACCATCAGGTTTTAGTTTCTTTTTAGGTACCCATTTACAACATATAGATTTACAACCAGGGGGTAAATCTACCAAATGCCAAGTCTTATTGGATTCAAGAGAATCCATCTCATCATTTATAGCCTCTCGCCAGAAATCGGCATCTAATGAAGATAAGGCCTCTTGGAGGTTTAAGGGATCCTCCTCTATAGTAAAAGCGCTAAAATCCGAACCAAAATCTTTTACGGTTCTTGCTCTTTTACTTCTTCTAGGTTCAGCTTCAGAACTTTTATTAAGTTCTGTTCTAATAGGCGTACTTGATGTGCCCCCACTATTCCTTAATTTAAAAGGAAATTTTGTTTCATAAAAATCGGCATCATTTGATTCAATTATGTTATGTGCATTTATGTCATAAAATCGATATGCTTTGCTATTAATAGCATAGCCTATAAATACACATTCATATGCTCCACTTGCCAATTTTATTCTCTTAGGGTCTGCAATGCGAACATATGCTAGACCACCCCAAGTTCTAAAGTATGACACATTGGGTTTATGATTCTTTAAAATTTCATAAGGTGAAATTTTATTCTTAGATTTGGGGATTCTATTTAGAACATAACATACCGTCAATAAAATATCCCCCCCACCAATGTTTTGCTGCACCAGAATTTAGTAGGATGGCAACTACTAATTCGGTAAAAGTCCTATTTTTTCTTTTAGCTTTATCGTTCATTTCAGGTGAATATGGTGCAGTTCTCTCATGTACAAAACCATGTAATTTCTAGAAGTCCAGAATTGAATTGGATTCATATTCTGTTCCTCTATCACTACGAAATCTCCTGTTTTCCTGTTTGTTTGATTCTCAATCTAAGTTTTGAATGTTTTAAACATGTCAAAAGAATCACTTTTATTTTTCATAAGATAAACATATATGAAATCAGAACAATCATCGATAAAAGTGATAAAATAACGATGTCCATGTCTAGTCAATGTGCCATCAAGTTCACATATGTCAGAATGAATCTAGTCTATGGGTTCAGATTCTCTATCAATAGATTTATGAGGTTTCTTTGTGATTTTTGCTTGTGTACAGAATTCACATTTATCAGATTCAGATTCTGCTATTTTAGGTATCATATATAGAGTTCTCATATTATGAATTATCCGTTTATTAACATGACATAATCTAGAGGGCCAAATATTAAAATCACACAACATATAAGCAGAATTATTCACTTTATTATATTCAACATTTAATTTGAACATTCCCTCACAAGCATAACCCTTTCCTACAAAGTTTCCCTTATACACTATGGTATACAAACCAGCCCCAATAAATTGAGTAAAGCTTGCCTTATTAAGGAGATAGCCAGACACCAGATTCTTCCTCATCTCTGGAGTATGCAAAACATATTTGAGGATCACAGTCTTTCCAGAGGTAAAATTGATCTCCACGTTTCCAATCCCTGCAACTTTAGTGGTGTGAGAATCTCCCAGCAACACTTTCTGATCATCAACAGCCGTGTATGTGGAAAATATAGCACGATCATAGCAGACATGGCGAGAAGCACCAGTGTCTACCCACCAACCCTCTGATCCACCAACAAGGTGAATCTCAGTAATCATAGCCGTAAGAGGCTCTTCCTCTGTCAAGTTAGCCTGTGGTACAGAGCTAGGCTTGTTCCGACACTTTCGTGCCATATGACCTGGTTTTCCACAGTTGTAACATAGAAACAACTGTCCAGAGTCATTCTTTTGGACTAATTTTTGTTGTCCTTTTGGGTTTCCTTGCGGATTCCCATTCTGTTTGTTGCGTATGTTCTGATTCTTAAAAGACTTCTGATTTGGTTTCAGAACGGCGGGTTTGGTCTTTTTAGTGTTGTTGTTTGAAACAAACAACACTTCCTCTTTCTGGTCCTGTTTGCGTGCCGCCTCCTCAATGCGAAGGCGAGTGATCAAACTCTCTAAGGAAAATTCCTTAGTCTTATACCGTAAGAAATTTTTAAAGTCTTTCCAACCTGGGGGCAGTTTGTCAATAATAACAGCAATTTGAAACTGTTCATCCAAAACCATACCTACGGAGATGAACTCATGAGCTATTTTCTACAGCTCATGAGACTTCATCTCTACTGACCTATCGTCTGTCATCTGGTACTTGAGATAGCGGCTTACATCATACTTCTTTGCCCCTGGCTCCTCTGTATCGTATTTCTTCTGCAGCGCTTCCCAGATCTGTTTTGCTGTCTTGTCCTCTGAGTTATAGTAATCATACAGATCATCGCTCAATCCGTTCAGAATAAAATTCTTGCACAGATAATCCTGTTCAGTCCAGGTCTACAACTACTTTGATTGTTCAGTCCACGATGTCATCTACGCTTCATCAGTTCCGTCAGGCTTGTCTGGCAGCTACGGTTTGTCGGTGGTCAGAGCAGTAGCCACCTTCCTCATCGTCAGGTAGAGCTCTATCTTCTGACGCCATCGTTTGAAGTGCAGACCTTCGAAACGAAATGGGGCAGCAGTCAACAATGGGATATGGAATGCAGAGGGAGGAGCAGCATCATCTATGGTTGTTGTCGAAGCCATTGTTTCTGATCGTCTTCAAATAGTTGGGAAACAATGGCCGAGTCACGTACTTTGTCGCTTTCTTGAAGACGATTCGACGATCTGGTCGGTGGTGCAAAACCAGTTCGTACTTCCGCCGCCGCCTCTAGGATAAAACAACCTCTCTAAAATGAATAACTGATTTGCTTTGCACAACAAATCAGTGCAGAAATGCACTTTCGAATTTAACTGCTCGAAAATTCCTAGAAGAATATTTTTTTTCTATACCAATCTCATCTACAACTGAAGATAATATATAGACGGGATTAGGGCTAACGAAAATACGGGTCAGTTGAGGAAAATAGGATCTGCGAAATACTTGGTCAAAAGTTTACCGCTTCATATAAAAGTCGGCTCAGAAATATTTTTCGTATTTAGAAACTGGTTCGAAAAATGCAGTGTTTTCTGGACCAAAAATATAAGTGTCTACACCACATAGCCAAGGCCCAAGGCCCAAGCCCAATCCCGAACCGAACCGAGTCGGGCCAGGCCGGGCCGGGCCGGGTCGAGTCGAGTCGGTCGGTCGCGCGCGCGTGTGTGGTGGTCATGATGCATGGTCTCCCTCCTCACAACAAAGCATGCATTGGGAGCCCAAGGCCCCAACATGACTTCTTAGAAACAAGTATAAATACTTGCATCTTTCTTGTAATCCCATGATGTGGGACTATTCACAAATAGAAGCTATCATAAACTTATTTCATATTTTAAATAATTCATAAAATTTCCAACAATCCCCCACTTGAATTTTTTAAAATATTATCGAACAGTTTCTAAAAACATAAGATTGTGCACAAACAAAGGTGTCATCTGACTTGAACCTTTGCATAGTGAATAAGATTCAGTTTTTACTAGAGTGACACATAGTCTTGAACTCTATTCCTGACATCAAACCACACACAATCTTTTCTATAGTGCAATCAATTAAGCCCGTGCATTTATGGCCATACACGTCTATACCAGTTTAGTGAACGCTCTAAAAGTTTTGCCAAAAACTCCATAGGAAACGACCACATTTCCACATTCACATAGGTGAGTCTATCAAGAGTACTCCTGAAGGTAGGTACTCCACTCCAAATAGAGTATAGATCTCGTTAAGAATTTCTATTAACTCATCCTCTATCACTTCAGGAATACATGCTTCTTAGTTTATTATATAGCATGTTCAACTTCTATCACTACACAACTTGTTTTTACCCATTGAATCTATTTCTTGGGATCTCCAGTCATTTAAGTCGAGTTACCATTGTGTGTGACTCAACAATCTAAAGGAAATAGTCCCATTCTTTTAGAAGAATTATGGACTTTCTCTCTGGACAGTACTTTCATCAAAGGATCTGCCAAATTTTCATCACTACGTACGTAATCCACTCTAACAGTACCTGAGGAAAGTAATTCTCTAACCGTATCGTGCTTACGACGTATATGTCGTCTCTTACCGTTATAATAACGGTTCTGAACTTTTGCAATAGCCGCGGTACTATCGCAATGTATCAACACAGCTGGTATCGGTTTTTCCCATAGGGGAATCTCAGCTAGCAGATTTCTCAAGTACTCTGCTTCTTCACTAGCCGTGGCTTGTGCTATCACCTCAAACTCCATAGTAGACTGAGCCATAATAGTCTGTTTCTTGGATTTCCAAGAAACAGCTCCTCCAGCGATGCTAAGTATATAGCCACTGGTCGCTTTAGAGTCATCAGATAAAGTATTCCAATCTACATATGAATATCCTTCAAGTATAGCTGGAAACTTCTCATAATGTAATCCAAGGTTCATAGTTCGTTTAAGGTATCTCATGAACCTTTCAATAGCACGCCAGTGCTCTATACTAGGTCTACTGGTAAACTTGCATAATAATCCCACGACATAGGAAATGTCAGGTCTAGTACAATCAGTGGCATACCGAAGGCTGCCAATGATGCTCGCATAATCAGACTGTCTTACACCTTCACCAGTGTTCTTAAATAACATACACTTGGAACATATGGTGTACATGTAGGTTTATAGTGAAAGTAATTATATTTCTGTAGTATCTTCTCAATGTAATGAGACTGGTCTAAAGAAATTCCCTTTTCTGACCTAGTAATTTTAATACCAAGGATTACACTCGCCTCACCTAGATCTTTCATGTCAAAATTGGCACTTAATAAGGATTTGGCTGAATTTATGACATGAATGTTTGACCCAAAGATGAGTAGGTCATCTACATAAAGGCATATAATAATGCAAATGTCATTCTCAAATTTGTAATAAATGCATTTGTCACTTTCATTAACTTTAAAACCATTAGAAATGATTAAGTTATCAAACTTTTCATGCCATTGTTTAGATGCTTGTTTTAAACCATATAATGATTTATCTAATTTGAATACTTTACGTTCTTGACCATGTACTACAAATCCTTCAGGCTGGTCCATATAAATTTCTTCATCTAATTCACCGTTCAAAAAAGCGAATTTAACATCCATTTGGTGTATTAGTAAATTATGAATGGAAGCAAGTGAGATTAATACTCGAATGGATGTTATTCTAGTTACAGGTGAAAAAGTATCGAAGAAATCTATATTTTCTTTTCGTCTAAAACCTTTATCTACTAGTCGTGCTTTGTATTTATCTATAGTACCATCAGGTTTTAGTTTCATTTTAGGTACCCATTTACAACATATAGATTTACAACCAGGGGGTAAATCTGCCAAATGCCAAGTCTTATTGGATTCAAGAGAATCCATCTCATCATTTATAGCCCCTCACCAGAAATCGGCATCTAATGAAGATAAGGCCTCTTGGAGGTTTAAGGGATCCTCCTCTATAGTAAAAGCGCTAAAATCCGAACCAAAATCTTTTACGGTTCTTGCTCTTTTACTTCTTCTAGGTTCAGCTTCAGAACTTTTATTAAGTTCTGTTCTAATAGGCGTACTTGATGTGCCCCCACTATTCCTTAATTTAAAAGGAAATTTTGTTTCATAAAGATTGGCATCATTTGATTCAGTTATGTTATGTGCATTTATGTCATAAAATTGATATGCTTTGCTATTAATAGCATAGCCTATAAATACACATTCATATGCTCTACTTGCCAATTTTATTCCCTTAGGGCCTGGAATGCGAACATATGCTAGACAACCCCAAGTTCTAAAGTATGACACATTGGGTTTATTATTCTCTAAAATTTCATAAGGTGAAATTTTATTCTTAGATTTGGGTATTCTATTTAGAAAATAACATACAGTCAATAAAATATCCCCTCACCAATGTTTTGCTGCACCAGAATTTAGTAGGATGGCAACTACTAATTCGGTAAAAGTCCTATTTTTTATTTCAGCTTTATCATTTATTTCAGGTGAATAAGGTGTAGTTCTCTCATGTACAATACCATATAATTTATAGAAGTCCAGAATTGAATTGGATTCATATTCTGTTCCTTTATCACTACGAAATCTCCTGATTTTTCTATTTGTTTGATTCTCAATCTCAGTTTTGAATGTTTTAAACATGTCAAAAGCATCACTTTTATTTTTCATAAGATAAACATATGTGAAATCAGAACAATCATCGATAAAAGTGATAAAATAACGATGTCCATGTCTAGTCAATGTGCAATCAAGTTCACATATGTCAGAATGAATCAAGTTTAAGGGTTCAGATTCTCTATCTACAGATTTATGAGGTTTCTTTGTGATTTTTGCTTGTGTACAGAATTCACATTTATCAGATTCAGATTCTGCTATCTTAGGTATCATATATAGAGTGCTCATGTTATGAATTATCCGTTTATTAACATGACATAATCTAGAGTGCCAAATATTAAAATCATACGACATATAAGCAGAATTATTCACTTTATTATATTCAACATTTAATTTGAACATTCCCTCACAAGCATAACCCTTTCCTACAAAGTTTCCCTTATACACTATGGTATACAAATCAGCCCCAATAAACTGAGTAAATCCTGCCTTATTAAGGAGATATCCAGACACCAGATTCTTCCTCATCTCTGGAGTATGAAAAACATCTTTGAGGATCACAGTCTTTCCAGAGGTAAACTTGATCTCCATGTTTCCAATCCCTGCAACTTCAGTGGTGTGAGAATCTCCCAGTAACACTTTCTGATCATCAACAGCCGTGTATGTGCAAAACATAGCACGATCATAGCAGACATGGCGAGAAGCACCAGTGTCTACCCACCAACCCTCTTATCCACCAACAAGGTGAATCTCAGTAGTCATAGCCATAAGAGGCTCATCCTCAGTCAAGTTAGCCTGTGGTATAGAGCTAGGCTTGTTCCGACACTTTCGTGCCATATGACCTGGTTTTCCACAGTTGTAACATAGAAACAACTGTCAAGAGTCATTCTTTTGGGCTGATTTTTGCTGTCCTTTTGGGTTTCCTTGCGGATTCCCATTCTGTTTGTTGTGTCTGTTCTGATTCTTAAGAGACTTCTGATTTGGTTTCAGAACTGTGGGTTTTGTCTTTTTAGTGTTGTTGTTTGAAACAAACAACACTTCCTCTTTCTGGTCTTGTTTGCGTGCTGCCTCCTCAATGCGAAAGCGAGTGATCAAAATCTCTAAGGAAAACTCCTTAGTCTTATGCCATAAGAAATTTTTAAAGTCTTTCCAAACTGGGGGCAGTTTGTCAATAATAACAGCATTTGAAACTGTTCATCCAAAACCATACCTTCGGAGATGATCTCATGAGCTATTTTCTGCAGCTCATTAGACTGCATCTCTACTGACCTATCGTCTGTCATCTGGTACTTGAGATAGTGGCTTACAGCATACTTCTTTGCCCGTGCCTCCTGTGTATCGTATTTCTTCTGCAGCGCTTCCCAGATCTGCTTTGCTGTCTTGTCCTCTGAGTTATAGTAATCATACAGATCATCGCTCAATCCATTCAGAATAAAATACTTGCATAGATAATCCTGTTCAGTCCAGGTCTGCAACTGCTTTGATTGTTCAGTCCTGGATGTCATCTGCGCTTCATCAGCTCCGTCAGGCTTGTCTGGCAGCTGCGGTTTGTCGGTGGTTAGAGCAGCAGCCACCTTCCTCATCATCAGGTAGAACTCCATCTTCTGACGCCATCGTTTGAAGTGCAGACCATCGAAAAGAAATGGGGCAGCAATCACCAACGGGATCTGGAATGCAGAGGGAGGAGCAGCATCATCTATGGTTGTTGTCGAAGCCATTGTTTCTGATCGTCTTCAAATTGTTGGGAAACAATGGTTGATTCACGTACTTTGTCTCTTTCTTGAAGACGATTCGACAATTTGGTTGGTGGTGCAAAACCAGTTCGTACTTCCGCCGCCGCCTCTAGGATAAAACAACCTCTCTAAAATGAATAACTGAGTTCCTTTGCACAACAAATCAGTGCAGATATGCACTTTCGAATTTAACTGCTCAAAAATTCCTGGAAGAATATATTTTTCTGTACCAATCTCATCTACAACTGAAGATAATATATAGACGGGACTACGGCTGAACGAAAATACTGGTCAGTGGAGGAAAATAGGATCTGCGAAATACTTGGTCAAAAGTTTACCCCTTCATATAAAAGTTGGCTCAGAAATATTTTTCGTATTTAAAAACTGGTTCGAAAAATGCAGTGTTTTCTGGACCAAAAATATAAGTGACTACACCACATAGCCAAGGCCCAAGGCCTAAGCCCAATCCCGAACCGAGCCGGGCCAGGCCGGGTCGAGTCGAGTCGGTCGGTCGTGCGCGCATGTGTGGTGGTCATGATGCATGGTCTCCATCCTCACAACAAAGCATGCATTGGGAGCCCAAGGCCCCAACATGACTTCTTAGAAACAAGTATAAATACTTGCATCTTTCTTATAATCCCATGATGTGGGACTATTCACAAATAGGAGCCATCATAAACTTATTTCATATTTTAAATAATTCATAAAATTTCCAACAATCCCCCACTTGAATTTTTTAAAATATTATCAAGCAGTTTCTAAAAACATAAGACTGTGCATGACCAAAGGTGTCATCCGACTTGAACCTTCGCATAGTGAATAAGATTCAGTTTTTACTAGAGCGACACGTAGTCTTGAACTCTATTCCTGACATCAAACCACACAATCTTTTCTATAGTGCAATCAATTAAGCCCGTGCATTTATGGCCATACACGTCTGTCCCAGTTTAGTGAACGCTCTAGAAGTTTTGTCCAAAACTCCATAGGAAACGACCACATTTCCACATTCACATAGGTGAGTCTATCAAGAGTACTCCTGAAGGTAGGTACTCCACTCCAAATAGAGTATAGATCTGATTAAGAGTTTCTATTAGCTCATCCTCTATCACTTCAGGAATACATGCTTCTTAGTTTATTATATAGCATGTTCAACTTCTATCACTACACAACTTGTTTTTACCCATTGAACCTATTTCTTGGGATCTCCAGTCATTTAGGTCGGGTTACCATTGTGCGTGACTCAAAAATCTAAGGGCAATAGTCTCATTCTTTTAGAAGAATTATGGACTTTCTATCTGGACAGTCCTTTTGTTAGAAGATCTGTCAAATTTTCATCACTACGTACGTAATCCACTCTAACGATACCTGAGAAAAGTAGTTCTCTAACCGTGCTGTGCTTAAGACGTATTTGTCGTCTCTTACCGTTATAATAACGGTTCTGAACTTTTGCAATAGCCGCGGTACTATCGCAATGTATCAACACAGCTAGTATCGGTTTTTCCCATAGGGGAATCTCAGCTAGCAGATTTCTCAAGTACTCTGCTTCTTCACTAGCCTTGGCAAGTGCTATCATCTTAGACTCCATAGTAGACTGAGCCAAAATAGTCTGTTTCTTGGATTTTCAAGAAACAGCTCCTCCAGCAATGCTAAATATATAGCCACTGGTCGCTTTAGAGTCATCAGATAAAGTATTCCAATATGCATCTGAATATCCTTCAAGTACAGCTGGAAACTTCTCATAATGTAATCCAAGGTTCATAGTTCGTTTAAGGTATCTCATGACCCTTTCAATAGCATGCCAGTGCTTTATACTAGGTCTATTGGTAAACCTGCATAATAATCCCATGACATAGGCAATGTCGGGTCTAGTACAATCAGTGGCATACCGAAGGCTGCCAATGATGCTCGCATAATCAGACTGTCTTACACCTTCACCAATGTTCTTAAATAACTTTACGCTTGGATCGTATGGTGTACATGCAGGTTTATAGTCAAAGTAATTATATTTCTTTAGTATCTTCTCAATGTAATGAGACTGATCCAAAGAAATCCCCTTTTCTGACCTAGTAATTTTAATACCAAGGATTACACTCGCCTCACCTAGATCTTTCATGTCAAAATTGGCACTTCATAAGGATTTGACTGAATTTATGACATGAATGTTTGACCCAAAGATGAGTAGGTCATCTACATAAAGGCATATAATAGTGCAAATGTCATTCTCAAATTTGTAATAAATGCATTTGTCACTTTCATTAAATTTAAAACCATTTGAAATGATTAAGTTATCAAACTTTTCATGCCATTGTTTAGATGCTTGTTTTAAACCATATAATGATTTATCTAATTTGCATACTTTATGTTCTTGACCATGTACTACAAATCCTTCAGGATGGTCCATATAAATTTCTTCGTCTAATTCACCGTTCAAAAAAGCGGTTTTAACATCTATTTGGTGTATTAGTAAATTATGAATGGAAGCAAGTGAGATTAATACTCGAATGGATGCTGTTCTAGTTACAGGTGAAAAAGTATCGAAGAAATCTATATTTTCTTTTTGCCTAAAACCTTTAGCTACTAGTCGTGCTTTGTATTTATCTATAGTACCATCAGGTTTTAGTTTCTTTTTAAGTACCCATTTACAACATATAGATTTACAACCAGGGGGTAAATTTGCCAAATGCCAAGTCTTATTGGATTCAAGAGAATCCATCTCATCATTTATAGCCTCTCGCCAGAAATCGGCATCTAATGAAGATAAGGCCTCTTGGAGGTTTAAGGGGTCCTCCTCTATAGTAAAAGCGCTAAAATCCAAACCAAAATCTTTTACGGTTCTTGCTCTTTTACTTCTTCTAGGTCCAGCTTCAGAACTTTTATTAAGTTCTGTTCTAATAGGCGTACTTGATGTGCCCCCACTATTCCTTAATTTAAAAGGAAATTTTGTTTCATAAAAAATCGGCATCATTTGATTCAATTATGTTATGTGCATTTATGTCATAAAATCGATATGCTTTGCTATTAATAGCATAGCCTATAAATACACATTCATATGCTCTACTTGCCAATTTTATTCTCTTAGGGTCTGGAATGAGAACATATACTAGGCAACCCCAAGTTCTAAAGTACGACACATTGGGTTTATAATTCTTTAAAATTTCATAAGGTGAAATTTTATTCTTAGATTTGGGGATTCTATTTAGAACATCACATACAGTCACTAAATTATCCCCCCACCAATGTTTTGCTGCACCAGAATTTAGTAGGATGTCAACTATAATTCGGTAAAAGTCCTATTTTTTCTTTCAACTTTATCGTTCATTTCAGGTGAATAGGGTGTAGTTCTCTCACGTACAATACCACGTAATTTATAGAAGTCCAGAATTGAATTAGATTCATATTCTGTTCTCTATCACTACGAAATCTCCTGATTTTCCTATTTGTTTGATTCTCAATCTCAGTTTTGAATGTTTTAAACATGTAAAAAGCATCACTTTTATTTTTCATAAGATAAACATATGTGAAATCAGAACAATCATCGATAAAAGTTATAAAATAACGATGTCCATGTCTAGTCAATGTGCTATCAAGTTCACATATGTCAGAATGAATCAAGTCTAAGGGTTCAGATTCTCTATCAACATATTTATGAGGTTTCTTTGTGATTTTTGCTTATGCACAAAATTCACATTTATCAGATTCAAATTCTGCTATATTAGGTATCATATCTAGAGCGCTCATGTTATGAATTATCCGTTTATTAACATGACATAATATAGAGTGCCAAATATTAAAATCACACAACATATAAGCAGAATTATTCACTTTATTAGATTCAACATTTAATTTGAGCATTCCCTCACAAGCATAACCCTTTCCAATAAAGTTTTCTTATACACTGTGGTATACAAATCAGCCCCAATAAATTGAGTAAATCCTGCCTTATTAAGGAGATAGCCAGACACCAGATTCTTCCTCATCTCTGGAGTATGCAAAACATCTTTGAGGATCACAGTCTTTCCAGAGGTAAACTTGATCTCCACGTTTCCATTCCTTGCAACTTTAGTGGTGTGAGAATCTCCCAGCAACACTTTCTGATCATCAACAGCCGTGTATGTGGAAAACATAGCACGATCATAGCAGACATGGCGAGAAGCACCAATGTCTACCCACCAACCCTCTGATCCACCAACAAGGTGAATCTCAGTAATCCTAGCCATAAGAGGTTCCTCCTCAGTCAAGTTAGCCTGTGGTACAGAGCTAGGCTTGTTCCGACACTTTCGTGCCATATGACCTAGTTTTCCACAGTTGTAACATAGAAACAACTGTCCAGAGTCATTCTTTTGGGCTGATTTTTGCCGTCCTTTTGGGTTTCCTTGCGGATTCCTATTCTGTTTGTTGCGTCTGTTCTGATTCTTAAAAGACTTCTGATTTGGTTTCAGAACTGCGGATTTGGTCTTTTTAGTGTTGTTGTTTGAAACAAACAACACTTCCTCTTTCTGGTCCTGTTTGTGTGCCGCCTCCTCAATGCGAAGGCGAGTGATCAAGCTCTCTAAGGAAAACTCCTTAGTCTTATGCCGTAAGAATTTTTTAAAGTCTTTCCAACCTAGGGGCAGTTTGTCAATAATAACAGCAATTTGAAACTGTTCATCCTAAACCATACCTTCGGAGATGATCTCATGAGCTATTTTATGCAGCTCATGAGAGTGCATCTCTACTGACCTATCGTCTATCATCTGGTACTTGAGATAGCGGCTTACAACATACTTCTTTGCCCCTGGTTCCTCTGTATCGTATTTCTTCTGCAGCGCTTCCCAGATCTGCTTTGCTGTCTTGTCTTCTGAGTTATAGTAATCATGCAGAACATCGCTCAATCCATTCAGAATAAAATTCTTGCACACATAATCCTGTTTAGTCCAGGTCTGCAACTGCTTTGATTGTTCACTCCAGGATGTCATCTGCAATTCATCAGTTCCGTCAGGCTTGTATGGCAGCTGCGGTTTGTCGGTGGCCAGAGAAGCAGCCACCTTCCTCATCGTCAGGTAGAACTCCATCTTCTGACGCCATCGTTTGAAGTGCAGACCTCCGAAACGAAACAGGGCAGCAGTCACCAATGGGATCTGGAATGCAGAGAGAGGAGCATCATCATCTATGGTTGTTGTCGAAGCCATTGTTTCTGATCGTCTTCAAATTGTTGGGAAACAATGGCTGAGTCACTTACTTTGTCGCTTTCTTGAAGACGATTCCGCGATTTGGTCGGTGGTGCAAAACCAGTTCGTACTTCCGCCGCCGCCTCTAGGATAAAACAGCCTCTCTAAAATGAATAACTGATTTGCTTTGCACAACAAATCAGTGCAGATATGCACTTTCGAATTTAACTGCTCGAAAATTCCTGGAAGAATGTTTTTTTCTGTACCAGTCTCGTCTACAACTGAAGATAGTATATAGACGGGATTAGGGCTGAACGAAAATACTGGTCAGTGGAGGAAAATAGGATCTGCGAAATACTTGGTCAAAAGTTTACCGCTTCATATAAAAGTCGGCTCAGAAATATTTTTCGTATTTAAAAACTGGTTCGAAAAATGCAGTGTTTTCTGGACCAAAAATATAAGTGTCTACACCACATAGCCAAAGCCCAAGGCCCAAGCCCAATCCCAAACCGAACCGAACCTAGCCGGGCCAGGCCAGGTCGGGTCGAGTCGAGTCGGTCGGTCACGCGCGCGTGTTTGGTGGTCATGATGCATGGTCTCCCTCCTCACAACAAAGCATGCATTGGGGGCCCAAGGCCGCAACATGGCTTCTTAGAAACAAATATAATACTTGCATCTTTCTTATAATCCCATGATGTGGGACTATTCACAAATAGGAGCCATCATAAACTTATTTCATATTTTAAATAATTCATAAAATTTCCAATAATCCCCCACTTGAATTTTTTAAAATATTATCGAGCAGTTTCTAAAAACATAAGACTGTGCATAAACAAAGGTGTCATCCGACTTGAACCTTTGCATAGTGAATAAGACTCAGTTTTTACTAGAGTGACACGTAGTCTTGAACTCTATTCCTGACATCAAACCACACACAGTCTTTTCTATAGTGCAATCAATTAAGCCCGTGCGTTTATAGCCATACACGTCTATCCCAGTTTAGTGAACACTCTAGAAGTTTTGCCCAAAATTCCATAGGAAACGGCCACATTTCCACACATTCACGTAGTTGAGTTTATCAAGAGTACTCCTGAAGGTAGGTACTCCACTCCAAATAGAGTATAGATCTCATTAAGAGTTTTTATTAAATCATCCTCTATCACTTCAGGAATACATGCTTCTTAGTTTATTATATAGCATGTTCAACTTCTATCACTACGCTACTTGTTTTAACCCAATGAACCTATTTATTGGGATCTCCAGTCATTTAGGTCGGGTTACCATTGTGCGTGACTCAACAATCTAAGGGCAATAGTCCCATTCTTTTAGAAGAATTATTTACTTTCTCTCTGGATAGTTCTTTCATCAAAGGATCTGCCAAATTATCATCACTACGTACGTAATCCACTCTAACGGTACCTGAAGAAAGTAGGTCTCCAACCGTGCTGTGCTTACGACGTATTTGTCGTCTCTTACCGTTATAATAATGGTTTTGAACTTTTGCAATAGCCGCGGTACTATCGCAATGTATCAACACAGCTGGTATCGGTTTTTCCCATAGGGGAATCTCAGCTAGCAGATTTCTCAAGTACTCTGCTTCTTCACTAGCCGTGGCTAGTGCTATAATCTCAGACTCCATAGTAGACTGTGCCAAAATAGTCTGTTTCTTGGATTTCCAAGAAACAGTTCCTCCAGCGATGCTAAATATATAGCCACTGGTCGCTTTAGAGTCATCAGATAAAGTATTCCAATCTGCATCTAAATATCCTTCAAGTACAGCAGGAAACTTCTCATAATGTAATCCAAGGTTCATAGTTCGTTTAAGGTATCTCATGACCCTTTCAATAGCATGCCAGTGCTCTATACTAGGTCTACTGGTAAACCTGCATAATAATCCCACGACATAGGCAATGTCGGGTCTAGTACAATCAGTGGCATACCGAAGGCTGCCAATGATGCTCGCATAATCAGACTGTCTTACACCTTCACCAATGTTCTTAAATAACTTTACACTTGGATCGTATAGTGTACATGCAGGTTTATAGTCAAAGTAATTATATTTCTTTAGTATCTTCTCAATGTAATGAGACTGATCCAAAGAAATTCCCTTTTCTGACCTAGTAATTTTAATACCAAGGATTACACTCGCCTCACCTAGATCTTTCATGTTAAAATTGGCACTTAATAAGGATTTGCCTGAATTTATGACATGAATGTTTGACCCAAAGATGAGTAGGTCATCTACATAAAGGCATATAATAGTGCAAATGTCATTCTCAAATTTGTAATAAATGCATTTGTCACTTTCATTAACTTTAAAACCATTTGAAATGATTAAGTTATCAATTTTTTCATGCCATTGTTTAGGTGCTTGTTTTAAACCATATAATGATTTATCTAATTTGCATACTTTATGTTCTTGACCATGTACTACAAATCCTTCAGACTGGTCCATATAAATTTCTTCGTCTAATTCACCGTTCAAAAAAGCGGTTTTAACATCCATTTGGTGTATTAGTAAATTATGAATGGAAGCAAGTGAGATTAATACTCGAATGGATGTTGTTCTAGTTACAGGTGAGAAAGTATCGACGAAATCTATATTTTCTTTTTGTCTAAAATTATACATGTTTATTAAAACTTCACTACAAATTTAAATTCTCTAATATATTTTAAATGTTGCTGATTGGCAGGGTATAGAATGTTGTGGAGAAGAGAGCGTATATCCAATGGTAAGAATGGAATGTACTGTAGGATCTAAATTAACCCTAGAGGGGGGGGGGTGAATAGGGTTTATTGCAAATTAAATAAATTTAAAATAAAATAATAAATTGCAGAAATAAAAATCACACACAGAAAATACCCAGCTTCGACAAAACTGTGCCTACAGCTGCATTCAAGGTTTCTACTAGGAATTATAAACAATCTCTTCGCTTACAGACTCTTGTAAACTTGCGACCTTCGCTCCCGACTGTTTAAACCCTACGCTCAAGACCTTGACACAACTCGATCCGTTAAGTTGTGATTTTTCCAACTACAGACACTAGTAGTTATTGACTCTAAGAGATGAAATTTGAATTTTAAAACAAGTAAAAGATAATAAAACCCTAGGAGTTAAAGGTTAAGGGTTATCCCCATTTTAACATAAGAGAAAAACCGGCTCCCTTGTTTAATTGCTCCACCACTTTGTTTTGTTTAGCCCAAACTTCCTTTGTCTCTCTCTGGAAATAGAAATGGCGGCTTTAAAAAAAACTAGGGTTTTACTGAATCGAGATGCCTAGTTGATGAAAATCAGTTCTCTGCTGCTCGATTCTTCTTAGCTTCAATCTCTGGCGGATTGTATCTTCTTCGATTGAATTTATAGACTCTGATTCAGATCCAAGTTTTCTCGATTTCTGGTATGGTTTTACTATTCGATCTTTTGCTTTTGTTGTGCTTGAACTTCGATGGATGTTCAACCGATGATGATAGGTGTAAATATATAGGATTAAAAATCCTAAAATATCTGATTTCGATGTATCGACTTGGTTTGATATATTCTGAAATTTTGGAGCTTGAGATCCACGGCTTTGAATTGGTCTTGGGTATTTTTGATTAAGTCTGGTCTTCGGAATCCTTGGTTTGGAACTTGCGTATAGATTCTGGAATTTTAATTGGTCCTTGTGATTTCTTGAATCTTATCCTTCCTAATATATTTCATATATACTCCCAAAAATTAAACTTTGATTTTCTGGAAATTTCGAACTGTTCTTTGAATCATTTTTGCTAAAAATTGGTGCTATTCTCTGATTTTCCTTTGACCAAGTCTGCACTGTGATTTCTTTATACTGATAATTTTTTTTTGCTGCCTTTTAGTTCTTTTTTTTAAAAAATGCTTCACTTGATTTTCCTTGACCAAACTGTTTTCTCCTGATTTTGTCATACTGATTTTGCTACCTTGATTTAGCCGTGCACCTGTTGTCCTCCTTTGTGCATTTTCTTCATTGATGTAGGACCTTTGCTTGAACTTGAACCTGTGTTTACTTGTGTCACTTCCAGTATTGCATATGTACATATCACCTAAACTTGAAGAGTGTAAACTGGATATCATGAATAACATTTATACTTGCTGTTGTGTTAACTTCTTCCCTATTTGCCATGCATGTACTTCATAATGTACATGTATATGCTGCATCACTCATAATCCATACATATGTATATACTGTTGAACTTAATTTGCTCTTGAACTCGACATTATGTTGGCTCAGTTGATCTTAAGCATGTCTCGACCACTTGACACACATGTTGTTGCTGTACATATGAACTGATGCAACTTCATACTTGTGTTCATGCTGTTGCTAACTTGTGCATGAGTTTAAACCATGCTTCCTTGCTATGTTTAACTTGCTGAAATTCCTGTTAGAATTGCTGCATAATTTCTTCTGATCTATTTCAAACACTTGATGCACCTATACTTGCCGCACCATTGTGCTCGGCCATTGTTCTATGTACTCTTTGTTAACTACTATGTACACTTGAACACTCTGACTTGTTTGTGCCTTGCCTGGATTTGTTGTTCATTTTCAGTTTGCATTTGAAATGAAACTTGTGCTCGACCATTTAGCCACTTTGATTTCATGTTGCATGTTTTGACGATTTTTGGTTTTCTATTTTTATTTTCACTTTTGGCTCGACCATTTACACACTGATTTGCACTGAATCGTGACGGTCCATGTGGCTACTCCTCAGTCGTACACTGATCGGCGAGGCAGTGCACACGTGTATGTATATGCACGTGTGTACATGCAGCCATCTGATAAATTTTTTCCTGTTCCTGCATATCAGACAAAGTCTAGAAAAATGATGAGAAACACACCGTAATTTTGAGGCAAATAAAATTTAAAAAATAAATTTTTATTTGTTTGTTCATAATTTTATTTTTGTTTCAGTTTACTGCGTGTGTGTGTTTTGTGACAGGTATACAGGTGGCTGGACTGGATTGGAGCACAGTGAAGACAGAAGACTGAAAATAATGATGTTCATATGCGTCAATATATATGAGTGAACTATATAGAAATGTAAATGAGTGTTGAGTGAACTGTAGTGAGGAGCTGATGTACAGAAAATATAAAGTTGTACTGATATTTGTAAATGAACAGATTTGGTTGAAATAAAATATTATTCTATTGTGTTCAAACAAGTTTATCTATCGTATTCAGTTTATGTACAAGTACAAATTCCATATGATGTGTAATAATTGTGAATATACAATAGTGGAGTTATAGAGTCGTACTATTTCAGATTTTGAAATAAAATATTTAATTGAATAAATATACTGTGAATATATTCGATTGTGTATAATAGTATATTATTCAATAAATATTTATTTCTGTGAAATGAAATATAAAATAGTATAATTACAAACACATTTAAATAATATTATATGTTTGTTATCATCAAACAAAAATCATACTATTTTACTCAACAATCTCCCCCTTTTGATGATGACAAACATATACAAGATTTTGACTGTGTTAAATGTGTTTGATCGTGAAATATATTACTCCCCCTATTTGTATGCTCCCCCTACAACTAAACTTCCCTTATTGATGCATAGATTTGAAAATTATGAAATAAATTAATCAGACACCAAATTTAAAGAAATATTCTATAAATGCTTACTCATCCATCAAAATCTTGACCATTCTCCCCCTTTTGTAATCATCAAAAGAATGACAGAAATTAAAACAGCGATGAATATAAACTTGAAATATGAGTCCAAATCAAGAGGAAAATATATCGTAAATCTCATTTAATCAAACAAAAATCATAATATTCTTTGAATCAGAAGCAAATTTCACTTTCAGAATGAATGGATTTACGATGGATTTTATAGAATGAGGAGAGTTCAATAAAAATTGAATATAAATTTTAAAGATTTTAAATATGCTCAAAAATGTGTTAAGCACTTTCTAACCACGCATAGCCCAAAGGTCTTTTAAATGGGGTTAGTAGTAACTTAACTTTATCCTCTCTAATGAGTTCCATCCATGCACAGCCCAAAGGTCTTTTAAGTGAGAATGGAAGCACATAGAGATTAAGGTAATTCACCCACGCATAACCGCGAGGACTTTTAAATGGGAGTGAGTACCAAGGATAAATTATTATTATTATTATTATTATTATTATTATTATTATTATTATTATTTTAATTCCAAGAGTAATTAGAACTCCCCAAATTAAATAAAACCATGATGAATGACAGAAGTATGGTAGATATAGAAGATGGTCGTGAAATAAGCTCTAATTCAAAACTATTATAAAATCTGTCCAATCATCATGAGATTTAAAAATATTTCCTTATGATATAAGAAAATATTCTAGTCAATACTCATCACAATTTCAAGATCTGACATAACTTCAACGAGTTCCAAAATAGTTCAAATGATCAATCATTTAACTTTTGAATAACTATTTAAGATTATTTTTTTTAAAATGGATAATGATCAATCAATTTCTGTAATTCCCAAATCTAAGCGTAATCGTGAAAATCTATCTTCGGGAAGAGGTTTTGTAAAAATATCAGCAAGTTGATAATCAGTTGAAATAAACTCAATACAAATATCTTCTCGTGAAATGTGATCTCTAATAAAATGGTGTCTCACATCTATGTGTTTAGTGCGTGAATGGTGAACAGGATTATTAGACATGTCTATAGCACTTTTACTGTCACATTTTAGTGGTAATTTTATAAATTAGACCAAAGTCTGAAAGAGTTTGCATCATCCATAGTATTTGTGCACAACAACTTCCTAAAGCAATGTATTCAGCCTCAGTTGTGGATAAAGCAACACAATTTTGTTTTCGACTTGACCATGAGACTAACGAGTGTCCTAGCATAAAACAAGTCCCACTAGTGCTCTTTCTATCAACAAGGGATCCAGCATAATCAGCATCAGAATATCCAATTAATTCAAAATTATTGCATGCGGGGTACCATAAACCAAATTTTTGTGTGTGCAAGAGATATCTTAATATTCTTTTTGTGGCTTTTAAGTGAGATTCTTTTGGATTAGACTGAAAGCGTGCACATAAACAAACAGCAAACATAATATTAGGCCTAGATGCAGTGAGATAAAGAAGTGAACCAATTATTCCACGATATTTTTTCTGATCAACTGCAACTCCTTTCTCGTCTTTCTCAAGCTTGATTGAAGAACTCATCGGTGTTCTGAGTGGTTTTGCGTTTTCTAGTCCAAATCTTTTCAGCAATTCAGCAATGTATTTTGTTTGTGATATGAAAATCCCCTTGGTGCTTTGTTTGATTTGAAATCCAAGGAAGTACTTTAATTCACCTACTAAGCTCATTTCGAATTTATCCTGCATGACTTTTTCAAATTTCTCGCACAAACAATCATTAGTAGCACCATATATAATATCATCAACATAAATTTGGACTATTAAAAAATCATCACCTTCATGTAATAGAAACAATGTAGTGTCAGCACTGCCCTTTTTAAAACCGTTTTTCCAAAAGATATGCACTTAAACAATCGTACCAAGCTCTAGGAGCTTGTTTAAGACCGTATAATGCTTTTTCAAGTTTAAATACATGATTTGGAAATTCATGATTTTCAAAACCAGGGGGTTGTTCCACAAAAACTTCTTCCTTTAATTCTCCATTTAAAAACACACTTTTTACGTCCATTTGTTTAAGTTTGAAACCTTTGTAACATGCAAAAATGAGTAAAATTCTAATGGCTTCTAACCTAGCTACTGGTGCAAATGTCTCATCAAAATCAATGCCTTCAATTTGATTATATCCTTTTGCAACCAACCTAGCTTTGTTTCTAATTACATTTCCGGATTCATCAAGTTTATTTTTGAACACCCATTTAGTTCCTACTACTGGATAGTCATTTGGTCTAGGAACTAATTTCCAAACTTTATTCCGTTCAAATTGATTTAGTTCTTCTTGCATTGCTAAAATCCAACTTTCATCACTAAGTGCGATTTCAACATTTTTAGGTTCAGTTTCAGAAATAAAATAGCTGTGGATACAAAAGGCACATATATCTTTATTAAATGATGAACGAGTTCGTATACCTGCCGTTGGATTTCCTATTACCAATTCTGGAGGATGATTGGCTTTGAATTTCAACTTTTCGACTTCCAAATATTTGTTTTGTTGGATCATCACTACCAGTCTTCTCTTTGCTATTTTCTTTTTCACCCTCATTTGTAATTCCCTCATCGTTTTTCTCCTTGTTTACCGTATCCAGATTTGATTCATCAAATTTCACGTTTATGGTTTCAACAATAGTTTTCGATCGTTTGTTGAAGATTCGATACGCCTTGCTTCTTGAAGAGTAACCCATGAAAATTCCCTCATCGGCCTTTGATTCAAACTTACCAAGATGATCACCTGTATTAAGAAGATAACAAGGGCATCCAAAAACTCTAAAATATGAAATGTTAGGCTTTCTGTTAAACCACAATTCATAGGATGTTTTGTTAAGTATTGGTCTAATCATTACTCTGTTCATTACATGGCAAGATGTATTAACTGCCTCTGCCCAAAAAGTCAAAGGCAAATTATATTCACTTAACATAGATCTAGCCAATTCCTGTAATGTACGATTTTTCCTTTCGACTACCCCATTTTGTTGGGGTCTTCGAGGAGCAGAAAATTCGTGTTTAAAACCATTTTCTTCACAAAAAATTTCAAAATCCAAATTTTTAAATTCACCACCGTGATCACTTCTTAAAGTTTTTATTGTAACACCTTTTTCATTTTGAACGAGTTTTGCAAACTTTGAAAAGTAATCGATAGTTTCGGATTTTTTGGCTAGAAAATAAACCCATGTAAATCTAGAATAATCATCAACCAACACATAACAATAACGTTTTCCATTCAAGCTAGCAATTTCATTTGGTCCAAATAAATCCATGTGAATCAATTCAAGTACCCTATTAGTACTAACAATATTTTTGGGACGAAATGATGAACGACTGAATTTTCCCATAGCACATGATTTACACACTTTATTATTTTTATAATTCTGATGTGGTAATCCTCTTACCAATTCTTTTGATTCAAGTTTTCCAAGAGACTCATACTAGCATGACCCAATCTCCTATGCCATAAGAAAACTTCTTCATCCGTAGCTACTAAACATCGTGAGAGAGTCAAATCATCAAATGAAATCGTATAAACATTTCCTTTTCTTTTTCCCGTGAACACAATACTGTTTGTGGATTTTTCAAAAATTTTGCAAGATTCATTATCAAATATCACACTCATTCCTTTGTCACATAGTTGGCTTATGGAAATGAGATTATGATGTAAGTTTTCAACATATAAAACATCAGTTAAGGAGAAAGTACTATTACCTACTTTACCTTTACCGATAATTTTACATTTTCTGTTATCGCCCATTATCACACTTCCTCCTTTATGTTTTTCGAGGCTAAGAAACTTTAATTTATCTCCTGTCATATGTTTGGAACAACCTGAATCCAAGTACCATTCTTGTTGTTCCTTAGCCCGCCAACATACCTACACACGAGAAGAAGAGAATGACCTAGAGAAACTCATAGGTCTAATAAAATTAGTAACTGGAAATTTTTGATTTTGAACAACAGATCCTTTTGGAATCCAAATTTGTTTGTTCTTACCAAATCCAAATCTATTACAATTGCTTGTCGGCCCTTTTGGAACCCAAATTTGTATGAATTTTTTATTATTGTTCCTACTTTGACATTTTTCATAACTATGTCCAATCTTTCCACATTTTATACATTTAGGAAAAACACTTCCACCCTTCGCATTATCATTCATATTAATGTGTGTTTTCCCAAATCCTAATCCTTTTCTATTATTAGCATATAATTGATTTCCAAGCAGCATCCTAAATGACTTTTCCCCTTTTGAAAACTTACTTAATGCTATTTCAAGATTTTTTATTTTGGTTTTAAGTGTTGCATTTTCATTTACAAGAGAAGTGCATCTGTTGATGAAATTCTTTCTTTTTGTGTCATCACTTTCTTTTAAAGCCAAGTGTTCTTATTTCAATTTCTCAAACTTTGCTTCAAATTCTGTTTGCTCTTGTTTTAAAACCTTGCAGTTTTCACAATCAAGGTTTGTTACTTTTTCAAGCTCAGTTTCTAACCTATTGTTTTCGTGAACCAATTTTAACCTATCAAAATTTAATTTCTTAACTTTTAGGTCAAGAGAATCAACGGTTTTGGTAAGATCATGACACATTAAGATTAAATCTTTATAAGAGTAATTTGGTACCTCAGTGGAATCTTCTTCACTACTTTCTGAATCTGACTGTGCCATAAGACACAAATTGGCTTCCTCTTTATTACTGTCAGTGTCTTCTTCTTCTCCTTCTTCATCATCCCATGTAGCTGCAAAAGCTTTCTTTTTCTTCTTCTTCTTTCTGTCTTTCTGAAGTAGTGGACAATTTGGTTTGATATGGCCTGGTTTATTGCAGTTGTAGCATATGACTTCATCGTCTGAGTTGTCTGAATTCTTGGATTTGTTGGATTTTGAATTCTTCTTTCGTGACTTGTATTTCTTGTTAGACCACTTTTTAAGAACCATTGCCAATTCTTCAATGGGATTCTCAGCTTCAACATAACTTTCAACAGTGCTGTTTAGAGCGATTGTCTTTTTCTTTGATTCTGACTCATCGCGTCCTTCTTTGGCTTTTAGCTCCATTTCATAAGCGATCAAGTTTCCAATCAACTCTTCTATTCTTAACTTATTTAGATCTTTTGATTCTTGAATGGCTGTTACTTTGGCTTCAAAGTTTATTGGCAGTACTCTTAGTATTTTGCGTATTTATTCCACTTCAGTGTAGACTTTACCAAGAGCCCTAGCATTATAAATCAGTGTGGAGAATCGACCATACATCTCTTTTATATCTTCATCTTTACGCATCGTGAAATTTTCATATTCATTGCAGAGTAGTGCGAGACGAGATTCTTTGACTTGTACTGTTCCTTCATGTGTAACTTCCAGAGTATGCCAAATTTCCTGCGCAGTTGAACAATGAGATATACGGTTAAACTCAGTTTTACCAAGAGCACAAATTAAAGCGTTCATTGCTTTGGCATCAGTTGAGAATAATTTTTTATCATTATCATCCCACTTATCTTTTGGCTTAGGAATTTCAATATCATTAATAATCGCCACGGGAGGTTTGTAGCCTGTCTCAACGATATCCCATACATCATAATCGACTGAACTTAAGTAAATTTTCATCCTAGCTTTCCAATAGGCATAATCAGTTCCATTGAACATTGGTGGCCTAGCTATGGACTGACCCTCAGAAAAAGCGTTGTTAGACAAATTCATGACTCTAGAGTTAAAAATACCCGCTCTGATACCACTTGTAGGATCTAAATTAACCCTAGAGGGGGGGGTAACTAGGGTTTATTGCAAATTAAATAAATTTAAAATAAAATAATAAATTGCAGAAATAAAAATCACACATAGAAAATACCCAGCTTCGGCAAAACTGTGCCTACTGCTGCATTCAAGGTTTTTACTAGGAATTATAAACAATCTCTTCGCTTACAGACTCTTGTAAACTTGCGACCTTCGCTCCCGACTGTTTAAACCCTACGCTCAAGACCTTGACACAACTCGATCTGTTAAGTTGTGATTTTTCCAACTACAGACACTAGTAGTTATTGACTCTAAGAGATGAAATTTGAATTTTAAAACAAGTAAAAGATAATAAAACCCTAGGAGTTAAATGTTAAGGGTTATCCCCTTTTTAACATAAGAGAAAAACCGGCTCCCTTGTTTAATTGCTCCACCACTTTGTTTTGTTTAGCCCAAACTTCCTTTGTCTCTCTCTGGAAATAGAAATGGCGACTTTAAAAAAAACTAAGGTTTTGCTGAATCGAGATGCCTGGTTGATGAAAATCAGTTCTCTGCTGCTCGATTCTTCTTAGCTTCAATCTCTGGCGGATTGTATCTTCTACGATTGAATTTATAGACTCTGATTCGGATCCAAGTTTTCTCGATTTCTGGTATGGTTTTACTATTCGATTTTTTGCTTTTGTTGTGCTTGAACTTCGATGGATGTTCAACCGATGATGATAGGTGTAAATATATAGGATTAAAAATCCTAAAATATCTGATTTCGATGTATCGACTTGGTTTGATATATTCTGAAATTTTGGAGCATGAGATCCACGGCTTTGAATTGGTCTTGGGTATTTTTGATTAAGTCTGGTCTTCGGAATCCTTGGTTTGGAACTTGCGTATAGATTCTAGAATTTTAATTGGTCCTTGTGATTTCTTGAATCTTATCCTTCCAAATATATTTCATATATACTCCCAAAAATTAAACTTTGATTTTCTGGAAATTTCGAACTGTTCTTTGAATCATTTTTGCTAAAAATTGGTGCTATTCTCTGATTTTCCTTTGACCAAGTCTACGCTGTGATTTCTTTATACTGATAATTTCTTCTTTTTTTGCTGCCTTTTAGTTATTTTTTTAAAGAAATGCTTCACTTGATTTTCCTTGACCAAACTGTTTTCTCCTGATTTTGTCATACTGATTTTGCTACCTTGATTTAGCCGTGCACCTGTTGTGTAACACCCTGTATGTTGAATAACTTGCTATATTATAAAACAGGGCAGAATTAAATTTTAAAATCTGAATCAGGAGAATCGGGCTATGCCATTGCGTTCATCTCGGAAAAAATACGCGAAATAGAGTCCGAGTTTTCGAAAATCGGAGTCCGTATGACCCAGTTAAGGCCCGAAGAAGTTTTCAGAAATTCAAAACAGGTTTAAAAATAAAAATTTAAACATTTCAGAAGTGGCGGGAAAATTCCCGCCAGACCCAGGGGGTCGACCTGGGGGTCGACTAGGGAGTCGACATGCCCACCAGGTCGACTGGGGAGTCGACCCTAGGGTCGACCTGGGGGTCGACCTCCCTGGTCGAGCCCAGGTGACCTGGGTGCATCAGCTTGGCTTTTGGGCTGTGTTTTGGTGGCTAGGACGAGATCTGACAGCTCTAATCTAATTTAGGGTTAATCTAATGGCCTAAAACACCTAACTACTCTATAAATACACCCTAAGACTACCCTAATTCATACTAAAATTAGCTACAACACCGTTATGCCGTCAAAATGCAACTTGAAGGAGCCTCCATCAAATTAAAGAGGAAGATAGCTTCTCAAATCAACTTCTAATCAACTCTAGCAACTTAATCTTCTTCTTAGGAGTGCTAATCAACAAGTTGTGAGTTTTCTATAGCCTTAATGACCAATCATTGAAATGATTATGATAGGATATAATGAGGTTATGGCTATGAATGTGGATCAATGCAAGTTGTGCAAGTTATATGCTATGTGTTAATGATGTTATGCATGTTATGCAAGTTATATGCTATGTGTTTGTGATGTTATGCAAGTTATGCAAGTCATATGCTACATGATCATGATGTTATGCAAGTTATGCAAGTCATATGCTACATGTTCATGATGTTATGCAAGTTATGCAAGTCATATGCTACATGTTAATGATGTTATGCAAGTTATGCAAGTCATATGCTACATGTTCATGATGTTATGCAAGTTGTGCAAGTTATATGCTACATGATCATAATGTTATGCAAGTTGTGCAAGTGTTAGGCTATGTGTTCATGATGCTAGTTATGCAAATTGCTATGATAAACATTGATCCATTATGACACCATGATTATGCAAGTTTGGTGTATGATTATATGCAAGTTCACATATGACATGTTACGCAAGTTTGGTGTTTGATTATATGCAAGTAACATGTGCAAGTTAACACCTTTGGATGATATGCATACTTATGCAAGTTAACCCCTTTGTATGTCATACATACATATGCTAGTTTAACTCTTTGTATGACATAAATAACTTATGCAAGTTAACCGCCTTATGACATATGTGATTCATGCAAGTTTGGGTTGATTATTTATGCTAGTTGGGTTTGATGCTATATGCATGTTGACACTTTTAAACCCATGTTGATGCTAATGTTATGCAAGTTGAACCCATTATATTTGTGATGAATCTTCCCTTTTATGTCATGTTAGCGAATTACGTGGGGAACGATGGGGTTAATATACATGTTAATGAAATGATGTGAGGATGGTATGATTATGCATACCATAAAGTGGATGGACATAATTGAGTCAATTATGTACATCGTAAAAATTGGAATTAATTAGAAAAAATTAATTCGGGGGTGATTAATTAGGTGTAATTAATCGACTAAGACACGAGGTTGGACCCTTTTGTAGCGTAAGACTGCCCGGAACCGACCGACAAATCCAGCGGCTACAAATGATTGGCCCAATGTGAGAGGTCTTAGGCACAAACCAAATACGTGACAAGTGTATAGACACGAGGTTAGACTCGGTTATGGCGTAAGGCTGCCCGGACCCAACCGGCAAATCCAGCTGCCATAAAAGATAGTCTAATGTGAGAGGTCTTTACAATGGTTACGTTTTTAATTAATTAAGAAACACTTAACCAGATAAGCATGTAGTGGGCATGAGGGGTTAAGTGGGTGCCTTGGGTGGCATGTGGAAATCAAGTAAGTGCCTTGGGTGGCATGAGGAAATCTAGTGGGTTGCCTTGGGTGGCAATAGAAAATACGATTAGAATACTTAACCAAGTGGAAACATGTAATTAAACATGATTAAAGGGTTAAGTGGGATGCACTAGATAAAATGACAAGCTTAGGTGGTAGCTTGTGGGGGGCCCATTTCAACCTGTAACCCATATGTATCTTATTGGGCTGGACCCATGTCGAGGACGGGACACGCGTACTGTGCTTGATTATAAGAGGCCAAAACGGGTTAGTGGTGGCAACGCAAGTCCAACGGGTTTCATATGCGTGTGTGGACCCGGGCTGGTAGGTAAGACGTTGTTGCATCGTGTAGGTATAAGTCGTGCACCATTTGTTGTATCGGGTTGCCACTTTGGGGAGTGATACACCCCATTGTGGGGCCAGCACGGGTATCTACGGTAGGGAGCTGATCGCTTGGGGAGTAGTGGGTACACCTAGTGGAGATAGGGGCAGACGACACCTATGTAGTCAGCTAGGGGTACACGAAACTACTGGGTAAATTTTCTAAGTCCTTGGGTGGGATCAACCTTTAAGTAGGAATGACTGGTGTGGTGCAGTTAGTAATTACCCTTGGGTGGGTAGATGCGTCTTTACCGTTATCTTAGTTCATCCTATGTCTAGTTGGCTACTTAGTGTAGTCATTTATCCCCAGTCATCCCGTACCAAGTTTATATCATACCCTAATTACTTTAATGATTGTGTTGTTAAAGTTATAGGGCTCACTCAGACTTATGTCTGACCCCGTTGTTTTTATCTTTTTTCCCCTCAGGTCCTCAGGTTGGGCCTAGCACTAGTGGGCTTTGATCAGACTTCTTTATCTATCTCTTGGAGCTTGGACCGTGATGTAAAGCCCAGTTTATCTTTTCTTTTATGGCTATTGTTTATGTAGTGGGATTATGTACTTATGTTTTTATCAGGATGGATATTTAGTACTTGACTCTTTATGGTGTTGTAACTAAACATGTTTACCTTCTGCTGCAATGAAATGATGTTTTAGATTTTCAAGTATTTATATCTGTCTTCTGTAATTTTTCTGTTCTATATTCACTTAAAATGCTCCACCGAAGTTAAGGCATTCCCTTATTGAGTGACCTTAGCGGGTGTGGGGTGTTACACGTGGTATCAGAGCGAAGGTTACCAGAACAGATAAGATTTTTAGAAAACTATTTTTCTAGAAACATTTTTGGAAGAAGTATTTTCAAAAACATGTCTTTAAAGAGAAAAGTTTTTGAAAGAAAAGCATAATCCCCAATAGCCATATCTTTATCTTTCGAATTCTCCATTTTGAATCTTTCCTTTTTCGTTTCAGCATGGCTGAAGATCTTAACTTTCCGGAGGGTGTAGCGATACCAGTATTGTATAGGAGATTGATGGAGGCTAGGGCCGCCACTGCGGGTCCAGCAAATGTTCCTCCACCAACAGTAGCACCCGATCTTCCTCCTCCCCCTCCTCCTCCTCGCACGGATACTTTCGCTAAGACTTGTAAGGAATTTAAGGCTATGGGAGGGAAACCTTTTCAAGGATCAGAAACTTTTGTGGAGGCTAGAGATTGGCTTAAGGAGGTGGAAGAGTTGATAGATATCTTTGAGATGGAAGAAGGAAAGAAATTCAAGTTAGCTGCTTGGTTAATGAAGGGAGAGCCCTCATTCTGGTGGGAGGTCACTAATGGAGAATGCCCTGTTGACTCTTGGGCGGATTTCAGGCAAAGATTTGTGGCAAAGTTTCTCTCAAGGGCGGAGGAAAACTTGTATATGGAAAGGTTCTTGACTCTAAAGCAAGGAAACCTCTCGGTGAAGGAATATGTCAACAAGTTTAATCAATTGGCAAGGTTTGGCATAGACATGGTGAACACACCGGAGAAGAAGGCTTTGAGGTTCGTTAAGGGCTTGAATGAACCGATGCATGGATTGGCTATGACTCACATCCCTATGGGGGCCACCTTTGAGAAGCTAGTTGACATGGCACTCATGCATGAGTAAGAGAAGGGTCCCAATGCTAATAAGGCACCCGAGAAGAAAGGAGATCAAAAGAGACCTCAACAGCAACAGCAAAACAAGGGTGGGAAAGGCAACGGTGGCAAGGGAAAGAAGAAGTGCTTCAATTGCGGGATACCAGGCCACCTAAGCAAAGATTGTCGGAAGAAGAAGAAAACTGGCTGCTACCATTGTGGTGAAGCAGGGCATCTAGCGAAAGATTGCCCTAAGAAGGGGCAAAGGACGGGATCTACCTCAGGAGGACAGGTGCAAGTTCTTATGGCACCGGGTCAGGCAAGGGGGCAAGTTCAGGCTCTCGTGGTTCCACCGATTCAGGAAAGAGGTAGAACTATTTCCGTTGAAAGTCTGGTTTTTCTATTTGATCATCATGTCCGTACATTGTTTGATTCTGGCGCATCGCATTCGTTTATCTCATCATCATTAGTTGAGTCACTGCACTTAGACACCAGTCTAGTAGATGATCCCTTGGTTGTTTCAAACCCAATTGGGGGCTCCACTTATTTTTCCATGATATGTTTGGGTTTGAAGATTTCTATACTTAGCATTGAGTTTAGATGTGATGCTTTTGTTTTGGGCTTCACGGGCTATGGGTTGATTTTGGGCATGGACTGGTTATCCAGTAATGGTGCCGTTCTTGATTGCGAAAGGAGAGTTGTTAGGCTCATGACCCGCTTGGGTAACACTCTCGAGATCTCTTGTAATCCCATGGATTCTGTTATGCTAAGTTATCTTGAATCGCTTGACGCTTCAGTCGAGAGTTTGCGATCTGTTAGAGTGGTCCGGGAATACTCGGATGTGTTTGAGGAGGTGAAGGGCTTACCTCCGAGGCGGGAGATAGACTTCCGAATATATCTGGTGGATAATGCTAAACCAGTATCTTTACCAGTGCGCCACATGGCTCCTCGTGAGAGGAGGGAACTCCATAAGCAAGTAGGGGAGTTGCTTGAGAAGGGGTTCATAAGACGAAGTATATCGGAGTGGGGTGCTCCAGTAGTTTTTGCTACGAAGGCGGATGGGTCCCTCAGACTTTGTGTAGACTATAGAGAACTCAACAAGCTCACAAAGAAGAATAGACACCCATTGCCGAGGATTGATGATCTTTTTGATCAGTTGGTTGGCGCTTCAGTATTTTCTCAGTTGGACTTAGCCACGGGGTTTCATCAGTTGAGGGTGGCTGAGGATAGCATAGACAAGACTGCCTTTAGGACTCCGGATGGTTTCTATGAGTGGCTGGTGATGCCATTTGGTTTGACGAACGCCCCTGCATACTTTGTTGATTTAATGAGTAGGGTGTTCAGGGAGTTCCTTAATAAGTTCGTGGCGGTCTTTGTGGATGACATCTTAGTCTTTTCTAAGAGTGAAGAAGAGCATGCCCTACATCTTAGGGAAGTGTTGGAGACTCTTCGAGCACATAGCCTTAAGGCTAAATTCTCTAAATGTCACTTCTGGAGGAAGGAAGTGCGGTTCTTGGGGCACGTGGTCTCCAAGGAAGGGATAGCTGTGGATCCCGCAAAGGTAGTGTCCATCCAAGATTGGAAGGTTCCGAAGAATGCTACCGAGGTGAGGAGTTTCTTGGGGTTGGCTGGCTACTATAGGAAGTTTATCAAGGACTTCGCGAAGATATCAGCCCCATTAACTCGCTTGACGAAGAAGAATCTAGTCTTCGTATGGGACGTAGATTGTGATGATGCGTTCCGACGGTTAAAGAGAGCTTTAACCACAGCTCCAGTCTTAGTGTTGCCAGATGGGAGTAAGCCATTTGTTGTTTATACCGATGCTTGTGGAACAGGACTGGGCGCAGTCTTAATGCAAGAGGGAAGGGTAATAGCCTACGGTGGAAGGCAGTTGAGGGCGCATGAGAAAAATTACCCTACCCATGATCTAGAGTTGGCCGCTATTGTTTTTGCGCTTAAGATTTGGCGCCATTATCTTTTGGGAGAGAGATTTGAATTGTTCACTGACCACAAATCATTGAAGTACTTGTTTTCTCAGAAGGATTTGAACTTGAGACAGCAAAGGTGGATGGAGTTCTTAGCATCCTATGATTTCGAGATAGCGTATACCCCTGGCAAGGGTAACGTGGTGGCGGACGCCTTGAGTAGAAAAAGGTTGTCCTTGAGTCCATTGTTCGTGGAACGACGAAGCTTGGAATTTATCTCGATGTTTGATTTCATACCTTCCGTTGACTATGTACTCGGTTTGCTAGCATCCTTGGAGGTCAGACCTACTCTTTTGGGACGGATTGGCGAGGCATAGCGGGACGACCCACAGTTGGTTGAGTTAGTAGAGAGGCTCATAAGGGGGGAGTCGTCCAGCCATTTGAGTAGGTACACCCTAGACGATAGGGGGTGCTTGCGTAGAGATGGTAGACTTTGTGTACCGCAAGACGAGGGTTTGAGGAAGGCTATTCTTGATGATGCACACCATTCTAGGATGACCATTCACCCCGGTGGGGACAAGATGTACCAAGACATGAAGCGAGTTTTCTTTTGGGCCGGTATGAAGAAAGATGTGGCCGAGTATGTCGCTAGATGCTTGGTGTGCCAACAAGTGAAAGCGGAGCAAAAGAAACCAGGTGGGTTGCTTCACCCATTGGAAGTTCCGCAATGGAAGTGGGATAGTGTCTCGATGGATTTTATTGATGGGTTACCTAGGTCAAGGAAGGGTAATACGAGAATTTGGGTTGTTGTGGACAGGCTTACTAAGAGCGCCCTTTCATACCCGTAAAGAGCAAGAGGACTGCTCCTTGGTTAGCTTCAGTTTATCTTCGAGAGATAGTTTGATTGCATGGGGTACCCTCTAGCATAGTGAGTGATCGAGATCCTATCTTCACTAGCGAGTTTTGGAAGAGTTTGCAAGAAGCAGTGGGGACTCAGTTGTGTCTGAGCACCGCATATCATCCTCAGACAGACGGCCAGACCGAGAGGGTGAATCGTGTTCTGGAAGACCTTTTGAGGCTTTGTATCCTAGATTTTGGAGGTACTTGGGAAGAGCATCTTCCATTGGTGGAGTTCGCGTATAATAACAGCTTTCAGTCCATTATTGGTATGGCTCCTTTCGAAGCTCTTTATGGAAGGCCTTGTCGATCACCTACATGTTGTGGGAATCTACGGATAAGATCTTGCTTGGACCCGATATGGTTAGAGAGACTTCGGAGAAGATTGATTTGATTCGAAGAAGGATGAAAGCAGCGCAAGATAGGCAGAAATCTTACGCGGATAAGAGGAGGATGGATCTTGAGTTTGATGTTGGGGACATGGTCTTTGTTAAAGTAGCTCCATTACGGAATGTAGTTCGCTTTGGGTCCGTTGGGAAGTTAGCTCCAAGATTTGTTGGGCCGTTTCCTATTAAGGAAAGGATTGGACGGATGGCATATAGAGTGGATTTACCCGAGAGACTTAGTGGGGTACATGACGTATTCCATGTGTCACATTTGAGGAAGTGCCTACATGAGACCGCAGAGGTGGTAGAGCCGAGCTTGCTAAGTGAAGTGGAGGTAGAGCGTGATGCAACTATTCGACGAGCTCCTACCCGCATCCTTGGGTCAGAGATTAGGAAGTTGAGGAACAGAGAGGTGCGGCTAGTCGAAGTGCAATGGGGAGAAGATGAGAGCAATGCTACTTGGGAGACAGAAGCGAAGATGCGTTCATTGTACCCATTCCTTTTTGAGGGTATGTCTTTTAACTTCTCCTTTATCGTTTGTCTAGTACTTATCTTATCTTTAGTATGTCCTCTCATTAGTACCTTTGACCTTTAGATAGGGTAAACCTATGGTTGAAACATGTGTTTGAGACATGTTATGATTGATGGATGCGTGTGGATGCAAGTGGTTGCTAGTGGTTGCTCGTGGATGCATATACACACACTCTAGGCACTAGATCGGCTCAATCACTTCATATTGCATATTGCATATAATGTGTGTAGGTAGCTATATTAATGGATGTATAATGGTTGCGTTATCATATGGATGATGCATTTTGGTGTATGGTTGTGCACTCATGCAGAAACAATATGTGTCGATAAGGTTCTTTCGCATACATATTGGATGCATGGCACTATCATGGTTTGCATTAAGGAGGTCAACTGAATCAGTAGACCGCCTGATTTTGCATTAGACAGGGAACATATACACACACTCTTTGCATATGTTCATACAACATTAGAAACTTTAAGGACAGTGGATGCCAGTGTTTGATGGTTTGAGTAGATGGTTGTTTGGTTGGTAGGATACGTTCTTCTTGACTTAGAGATTTCGGGGACGAAATCCTTTAAGTAGGGGAGAATGTATCACCCCGTATGTTGAATAACTTGCTATATTATAAAACAGGGCAGAATTAAATTTTAAAATCTGAATCAGGGGAAACGGGCTATGCCATTGCGTTCGTCTCGGAAAAAATACGCGAAATAGAGTCCGAGTTTTCGAAAATCGGAGTCTGTATGACCCAGTTAAGGCCCGAAGAAGTTTTCAGAAATTCAAAACAGGTTTAAAAATAAAAATTCAAACATTTCATAAGTGGCGGGAAAATTCCCGCCAGACCCAGGGGGTCAACCTGGGGGTCGACTGGGGAGTCGACCTGCCCACTAGGTCGACTGGGAAGTCGACCCTAGGGTCGACCTGGGGGTCGACCTCCCTGGTCGAGCCCAGGTGACCTGGGTGCATCAGCTTGGCTTTTGGGCTGTGTTTTGGTGGCTAGGACGAGATCTGACAGCTCTAATCTAATTTAGGGTTAATCTAATGGCCTAAAACACCTAACTACTCTATAAATACACCCTAAGACTACCCTAATTCATACTAAAAATAGCTACAACACCGTTATGCCGTCAAAATGCAACTTGAAGGAGCCTCCATCAAATTAAAGAGGAAGATAGCTTCTCAAATCAACTTCTAATCAACTCTAGCAACTTAATCTTCTTCTTAGGAGTTCTAATCAACAAGTTGTGAGTTTTCTATAGCCTTAATGACCAATCATTGAAATGATTATGATAGGATATAATGAGGTTATGGCTATGAGTGTGGACCAATGCAAGTTATGCATGTTATATGCTATGTGTTAATGATGTTATGCATGTTATGCAAGTTATATGCTATGTGTTTGTGATGTTATGCAAGTTATGCAAGTCATATGCTACATGATCATGATGTTATGCAAGTTATGCAAGTCATATGCTACATGTTCATGATGTTATGCAAGTCATATGCTACATGTTCATGATGTTATGCAAGTTATGCAAGTCATATGCTACATGTTCATGATGTTATGCAAGTTATGCAAGTTATATGCTACATGATCATGATGTTATGCAAGTTATGCAAGTGTTAGGCTATGTGTTCATGATCCTAGTTATGCAAATTGCTATGATAAACATTGATCCATTATGACACCATGATTATGCAAGTTTGGTGTATGATTATATGCAAGTTCACATATGACATGTTACGCAAGTTTGGTGTTTGATTATATGCAAGTAACATGTGCAAGTTTACACCTTTGGATGATATGCATACATATGCAAGTTAACCCCTTTGTATGTCATACATACATATGCTAGTTTACCCCTTTGTATGACATAAATAACTTATGCAAGTTAACCTCCTTATGACATATGTGATTTATGCAAGTTTGGGTTGATTATTTATGCTAGTTGGGTTTGATGCTATATGCATGTTGACACTTTTAAACCCATGTTGATGCTAATGTTATGCAAGTTGAACCCATTATATTTGTGATGAATCTTCCCTTTTATATCATGTTAGCGAATTACGTGGGGAACGATGGGGTTAATATACATGTTAATGAAATGATGTGAGGTTGGTATGATTATGCATACCATAAAGTGGATGGACATAATTGAGTCAATTATGTACATCGTAAAAATTGGAATTAATTAGGGAAAATTAATTCGAGGGTGATTAATTAGGTGTAATTAATCGACTAAGACACAAGGTTGGACCCTTTTGTAGCGTAAGACTGCCCGGAACCGACCGGCAAATCCAGCGGCTACAAATGATTGGCCCAATGTGAGAGGTCTTAGGCACAAACCAAATACGTGACAAGTGTATAGACACGAGGTTAGACTCGGTTATGGCGTAAGGCTGCCCGGACCCAACCGGCAAATCCAGCTGCCATAAAAGATAGTCTAATGTGGTAGGTCTTTACAATGGTTACGTTTTTAATTAATTAAGAAATACTTAACCAGATAAGCATGTAGTGGGCATGAGGGGTTGACTATAAGATACATATGACCTGTAACCCATATGTATCTTATTGGGCTCGACCCATGTCGAGGACGGGACACGCGTACTGGGCTTGATTATAAGAGGCCAAAACGGGTTAGCGTTGGCAACGCAAGTCCAACGGGTTTCATATGCGTGTGTGGACCCGGGCTGGTAGGTAAGACGTTGTTGCATCGTGTAGGTATAAGCCGTGCACCATTTGTTGTATCGGGTTGCCACTTTGGGGAGTGATACACCCCATTGTGGGGCTAGCACGGGTATCTACGGTTGGGAGCCGATCGCTTGGGGAGTAGTGGGTACACCTAGTGGAGATAGGGGCAGACGGCACCTATGTAGTCAGCTAGGGGTACACGAAACTACTGGGTAAATTTTCTAAGTCCTTGGGTGGGATCAACCTTTAAGTAGGAATGACTGGTGTGGTGCAGTTAGTAATTACCCTTGGGTGCGTAGATGCATCTTTACCGTTATCTTAGTTCATCCTATGTCTAGTTGGCTACTTAGTGTAGTCATTTATCCCCGGTCATCCCGTACCAAGTTTATATCATACCCTAATTACTTTAATGATTGTGTTGTTAAAGTTATAGTGCTCACTCAGACTTATGTCTGACCTCGTTGTTTTTATCTTTTTCCCCCTCAGGTCCTCAGGTTGGGCCTAGCACTAGTGGGATTTGATCAGACTTCTTTATCTATCTCTTGGAGCTTGGACCGTGATGTAAAGCCCAGTTTATCTTTTCTTTTATGGCTATTGTTTATGTAGTGGGATTATGTACTTATGTTTTTATCAGCATGGATATTTAGTACTTGACTCTTTATGGTGTTGTAACTAAACATGTTTACCTTCTGCTGCAATGAAATGATGTTTTAGATTTTCAAGTATTTATATCTGTCTTGTGTAATTTTTCTGTTCTATATTCACTTAAAATGCTCCACCGAAGTTAAGGCATTCCCTTAGTGAGTGACCTTAGCGGGTGTGAGGTGTTACATGTTGTCCTCCTTTGTGCATTTTCTTCATTGATGTAGGACCTTTGCTTGAACTTGAACCTGTGTTTACTTGTGTCACTTCCAGTATTGCATATGTACATATCACCTAAACTTGAAGAGTGTAAACTGGATATCATGAATAACATTGATACTTGCTGCTGTGTTAACTTCTTTCCTATTTGCCATGCATGTACTTCATAATGTACATGTATATGCTGCATCACTCATAATCCATACATATGTATATACTATTGAACTTAATTTGCTCCTGAACTCGACATTATGTTGGCTGAGTTGATCTTAAGCATGTCTCGACCACTTGACACACATGTTGCTGCTGTACATATGAACTGATGCAACTTCATACTTGTGTTCATGCTGTTGCTAACTTGTGCATGAGTTTAAACCATGCTTCCTTGCTATGTTTAACTTGCTGGAATTCCTGTTAGAATTGCTGCATAATTTCTTCTGATCTATTTCAAACACTTGATGCACCTATACTTGCCGCACCATTGTGCTCGGCCATTGTTCTATGTACTCTTTGTTAACTACTATGTACACTTGAACACTCTGACTTGTTTGTGCCTTGCCTGGATTTGTTGTTCATTTTCAGTTTGCATTTGAAATGAAACTTGTGCTCGATAGCCACTTTGATTTCATGTTGCATGTTTTGACGATTTTTGGTTTTCTATTTTTATTTTCACTTTTGGATCGACCATTTGCACACTGATTTGCACTGAATCGAGACGGTCCATGTGGCTACTCCTCAGTCGTACACTGATCGGCGAGGCAGTGCACACGTGTATGTATATGCACGTGTGTACATGCAGCCATCAAACAAAAATTTTCCTGTTCCTGCATATCAGACAAAGTCTAGAAAAATGATAAGAAACACACCGTAATTCTGAGGCAAATAAAATTTAAAAAGTAAAATTTTATTTGTTTGCTCATAATTTTATTTTTGTTTCAGTTTACTGCGTGTGTGTGTTTTGTGACAGATATACAGGTGGCTGGACTGGATTGGAGCACAGTGAAGACAGAAGACTGAAAATAATGATGTTCATATGCGTCAATATATATGAGTGAACTGTATAGAAATGTAAATGAGTATTGAGTGAACTGTAGTGAGGAGCTGATGTACAGAAAATAGAAAGTTGTACTGATATTTGTAAATGAACAGATTTGGTTGAAATAAAATATTATTTTATTGTGTTCAAACAAGTTTATCTATCGTATTCAGTTTATATACAAGTACAAATTCCATATGATGTGTAATAACTGTGAATATACAATAGTGGAGTTATAGAGTCGTACTATTTCAGATTTTGAAATAAAATATTTAATTGAATAAATATACTGTGAATATATTCGATTGTGTATAATAGTATATTATTCAATAAATATTTATTTCTGTGAAATGAAATATAAAATAGTATAATTACAAACACATTTAAATAATATTATATGTTTGTTATCATCAAACAAAAATCATACTGTTTTTCTCAAAATGTACTAAAGTCAAAACATTATACAAAATGTGATATCTAAATCAATATTTATGTAACTTAGTTTTTGTCAATTGTAGAGTAAATATAATAAAATAGGTGACAATTGTAGCCTACTTCATTGGCACGGGAACGATGACTAGGTTGTTGCGGAAGGAAAAATTATGTCTGTTGCTCCGAAGATCTATTCAATGAAGTACCTTTAGTCCCGAATGCCATGAAAGTTCTGGTAGTTCATCCTACGAAAGGCGTTGCTTTTTTGGGGAGGCCTTCAACTGGTTTCATATACATAAAAGATGCTAAGGATGTGACGGTAGCATGACCAACTGATAAAGTTGTTATCCGCATAAGGGTGAGCTTTGGAAAAGAAAATGAGGTATGTAAAAAATATAAACTCTCATCGAATATGACTAAATGTAGCATGACTAGAGTATTGTGCTTTGTCTTTGTAAAAAATATGCTTGATGCGTTAGGAATTAAAGAGCAGTCAAATGAATGTATTATTACAGCAGGTTGTGCTAAAAAATATTACTCTCTCAAAAGAACACTATAGTTTACCATTACTAGTTTAAAGCATGCCTACCATAACCTGTTCAGTTTAGCTGCAGAAAAATGAGGAAGCACTTCAGTTTTGTGTATTAAAAATGAACTGCATCATGTAGTAGAGCGTATTTGTCTAATTTTCAACTTCATTACCTAATTGCACAAGATCATACTATCTATGAGGAATTCTGATCGGTTATCATATAATCGTGTACATGATAGGTTTCCAGGCACTGAAACGTAAACATTAAATGAAAAATATGATTGTACATGTTAAATGACTGTAATTTTTTCTTTGATAGACCAAAACGGATAGCACGGAAAACAAATGCAAGTTGTTCGATTGGGCTGGAAGCAAAGAATTGGTTGCCGAGGGATGAGTGTACTCAAGTGAATCAAATAAGATTTTTAATGGAATTCCTCTTGGTCCAGAAGCTGCGATAGCATGGGTAGACAATCCGAAAAAGGAAGATGTTTTTTTGTGGAGGCCCATTGTAGGTATGATATGTATTGGAGAGGCCGTCGACAAGAAAATAGCTTGGACAACATCAAAATTGGTATTTGAAAACACAACACCACCTACCGCTGTGAACGTTCCAACATCTATTACGATAATATGTTTATGTTGCTAATATCAAATTATCAAAATAAAATCAATAATGTGACATTTAGCTATATGGAAGAGTGCAAATATGATGGTGAATACCAAGTGTAAGCTATTTATGTACCATTCCTGATTTTTTAGCTACTATTCACAGTTAAAGCTGAATTGAAATAAAACAGTTCAGTAGATTAATATAAATTTCATTTGAATTAGAACGATAATAATTATTTATTATCATGGATTTAATTGTTTGAAACCGATTGATATTTTTAAATCTAATTTAATTTAAATTGTTAATTTAATGTTTAAACTCTTCTATACAGCCGAATTAAAATTTAGAAATCGATCCGTTGAATTCAGAATAGTGAATAATGTTGGGAACATCAGTCGTTGCGATGAAATAGCGGTTCACGGTTTCGAGTTAGGGGCAACAAGAGAATTTAGTTTTTAATATAAATAAAATTCAAATAAAAATCCTTAAATCTAATTTATCTATCAGCCACCCTATTTTATATATGAGGCCGACATCTTTTCTCTTACGCAGACCTATCTATTTATCGAGCTGAAATTTTTGCTTCCTCCTTCGTTTGCAAACCAACAGGATTTTAATGGTTTGTACTTCTGTTCCCCCTTCTCGCAATTATAAATGGCAAGCCTTCGCAATTATAAATGGCAAGCCTTCAATTAGTTTCCATCCTCTCAAACTAGAAAATCACCCCGGTTATTTCTCCCTTCGTTTTTTTTTCAATCCAAAATCGAAATTTATCCCATCGAAAATTTTTTCGAAATCAACAGTGGCAATCAAAGACCATTGTAAATCCGAACCTCAACGTGCTCGTGAAATCAAGGATCATAATTGAACCACGAGATCTTTGGAGCTTGTCAATGGGCTTGAAGGAGTGTGATAGTGGTGTATTCGAAAGGGGGTGGTCGGCAGTTGTTGAGCGGAGTAAATAGATCGATTTGGACACTGATTTGGTGTGTGCGAATGGAGGAGAAGAGTGCCGCGATTTGGGAAACAGCGCTACTGATTTTGGTCATGGATTCAGGAAGAGCCGATGCTGGTTTTGGGGTTCGACAGCATGGTTTTTGGGGAATTTGGAATTTGAGATTGGTCTGTTGATTTTTGATGGCAATAGTACTGTTAAACAGAAGTTGAGGGGAACAAGGTGGAGAAAGAAGCGGACTTGGGATTTGTTAATGGCGTGAACAGTAGTTGATGCGAGAGAAGGTAGGTCGATGTTGGATTGGTATAGGTGGAGTTCGAACTGGGTTACCTTGGGGATTTAATCTTTGTTTTTTTAGGGATAGACGAATTGCTGAAGGTGAGTTCGATAGTGTGAATTAGGGATGGTGCGAGGAACTTATGAGTTAATGGGGATTGTTGGACTGGAGTGTGAAAATGGAGAATGCAACAATGGGTTTTGGGGAAAACAATGTGATGCAGGTAACTGGAGCAATGGAGTTAAGTGGTTAGTGAAGTGGTCTCGATATAGCAAAGATGTTCGGAATGGTACATATGTTGATTTGCTGTGGTGGCTAGGGTAATAAAAATGGATGACAGTATTGTCTATGTGATATTTGCCGAAATGCCGAAATGCCGAAATGGAAGATTGCGGTACATGGGATGATTTTCAGTTTGGAATGGTTCAAGAAATTTATCGATTTATTTACGAAGCAATAAGCTATATCTTTTTACGAACTTAAAAATATATCTAAAATTTAATTATTTATAATAGCTTGATCGTTAAATAAAAATAATCAATCATAGGTACAATTAAATTTTATTCGAGCTGATTTGTAGCCGACGGTTTAGGATTTAATCGGATATTCAACAAAGGAAAACCAAGGTGAGTAAATCTCACTCAAAGTTTTATTTTTAAATTTATTTTTAATCGTTAAAATAAATTGTTGTTTGTTTGGATGCATGCATGAATTACTAAATCATTGTGGTTATTATATATATTAGTTATTTAGGCTTGGTGGTTGTGGTTATTATACACACACACACACACACATATATATATATATATTGGATTTCTCACTGTACCATTAGAGGATGCCCATAATATCATTAGCAGATGACCCTATCGCCCCACGATATATGAGTGGATGACCTTCTATGCCGCGATATCCTGCCTCGAAGCAGGATTGGTATTATTTATGTTATCTGACATCTGTGTATGTAGGAAAAAAACAGGTTGGAGGGGTCCAACTGGATCCCTCAAAATTTATTTATCATTGTTTTTATATGCATGATATGTTGAAGTGAATTGATGTTTGTGTGTTTGAATGTTTGAATATCACTGGCCCTAGATATTAATATTCAAAAATATCAAAAAGGGATTTTTGGATTTAAAAAGGGAAATTTACTTTTCGAAATGGAAATGGAAATGGAATTTCGAATGGATTAAGAAGTATTAATTTGTTTTTGATAATAAAAACAAGTAACTGAATTTATAAACAATGTTATAAATGGAAGAAAAAAAATATCGTTTGATAATATTAGATTTTAAATTCTTAATTTAAAAAGGAAAATTTATTTTCTAGAATGGGAATTGGTTTTCAAATAAGAACTTGTTTAAATATTCAAATCAAGGAGTGGAAGTTATAAACGGTAAAGGAGAGAAATGATCATTAGAAAATTTATAAATTTAAATTCAAGTATGAGTTTTAAAAGGGTAAATAGAATCATTTTGAAAAGAAAACAATGGAATCTATTTCCGATGTTCAAAATGTAATCAAATTGAAATAAATTCATTTGGATTTACGGCTATAATTCAAGTAGGTCGAAAGAAAGAAATTTATTTCCAATGGATATTGGAACTGTATTGAATAGAAATTAGAATTTTGATATGAAAGTAGATTATATGCTTATATATATAGGTTATAATAATAAAACATTTCAAACGGGAATTGAGTTTTAAATGGAATTTTAAGCCGAAGCTTGTTTAATATAAAATAAGGAAGATGATTTACAAAAACATGTTTATAAATGTGATGAATAAATTCTCATTATATAAATTGGAAATGGAATTTTCCAAATATAAGAAATGGCATTTAAAAATCAAAATTTTAAATGAGTTAGAAGAGGAGATTTATTGATAAGTAATGGCGGTTTTGGATTACAAACACTTATCGGTCTCAAGATAAGAACGTTGTCGGTCAAGATATGTAAGGTAAATAAAATACCCCAACTTGAATGGCTTCACTATTATCAAGGGATGATATTAGTTTGTAATTGTGAAGGGTGTTAAATAAATTGTTTTTCCTTCATAGAGAGAATTTATAATTGGAAATTTGATTATATTGATATTTTATAAATAATACAATTTCATAAGAATTGGAATTAAATATAGAAATTTGAGTTTTATTTAGAACTGAGATATGAATATGGAATAAATTAATTGACGAGTTCAATAATCTGAATTGTTAAGTTAGTTTTGGATAACGGGTTAATTTTTTGAAAATGGAGTTGAGGTTATTTTATAAACGAAGTTTTTAACGTTTATATTTAATTTAGGTAAAATGAACTCGCCGCAATGCAGTAGTTCGTAATTTGGTGTTCCGAACTTCAACTGAGTATACAAAACTCAATATAAGTCGGAATTTGATGAAACCACAAACGTTTGGACCTATTGAATAATAATTTTCCAATGAAAGAGAAAAATCTGGATTTTGACTTAAAGATTTGGAATTGTGTCAAAAACAAATTTTAGAAAAGTCGCTGTAAAATCGTTTTAAAACCATAACGATTTAATTAATTTATTAAATGGATTTTTAGTTAATAAAAATACGGATTTCAGTTAGAAAAATCCAGATTTGAGTTATAAAATAGATTTGAACTCAAGTGGGGCAAGTGGATCGTTTTTGGAATAAAAATCAAATCTTTAATATCATTAAATAAAATTAACTAATTAGAAGAATAGTTAGTTAACGGAATTTTGAAAATGAAATCGACTTGGTGTAAGTGAATAAGTTTGAGAATTAAAGTATAAAACTCGAGTTAGAGATGGCATGCAACTTGTGTATACGTGAACTAAAATATATTTGAATATGATGTATTCAAATCAAAGTGCATTAAGCAAAAGAACTAATTAAAAGAGTGGTTGACGAATTTTATTAAATAGGATTGGATTAATTGAAATAAAAGGGGAATAGGCATATATATGTTAAATAGGTATGGGATGAAGTATATGAAGAGAATATGAAGATTATAATTTAAGTGCTCAACAAAAAGGTACATGTTCAAATTTCCATATGAGTTTTATGCGTGGAATTGGCAAACCGCTTGGCTTTTTGATTTTATTAATTTTTGAATGGAAGGGGCCTAGAGAGATGAGTTGAGGTTTGATCTATCGACCGGTACAGGGGAGGTACTGGCAAAATTTTCCGGAAATTCAAGGAGTTATAATATTTTTAAGAAATTTGGTAACAATAAATCAATATAGAAACATGATAAGGAAACATACGTGAAATATTAGAAAGGGCTAATGATTTGTTTGATGTTAGAAATTAGGATGGATGTTTTGTTTTCCTTTGATAGTTAAATCACCAGCTATCAAAGATCTTTGACCATTGTTGTCAATACGGAGAGACCGGTTGGATTTAATATCCGAAACCACTCCCTATATGCATAGGCATTGCGAATTAGATTATGCTGAAGATAATGGAAGATGGAGTTAAATTCAAGGGCTGTTTGTTTGTCCAGACCCAGGACAACTTGTATGGACAAATGTCTGGTAGAGTATTCCTAACAAATCACATAAGACGATCTTTTCGAGGTATTACGGTAACAACGGAGGAATTCGTTCCTCTTAGCTTTTTATACCCATAGTATTTTTTAGAAGATCAAATAGTGATTTGACGGGTTTGACGATGTGACATTCAAAGTGTATGATGGCCAGATGTTCTAAAAGATAAACGTAGCCTCAAGCCTCACAACTGGGAAATGACAAAAAATCGGGCAGGTAGCATGCCTAGGTGGGTCATTCCCAAGCAGGGTATATGTGTCACCAATCTTGAAACACCCCACCTCCATTAAGTCACTCACAAAGGGAATGCCTTTACTTCAGTGGAGGTTTATAAGTAAAAGCCACAGATAAACGCAAGACAGATATAAATACACATATTTTAAACAGCGGAAACCAAACAGACTTTTATTTCATCAATACGTGTTCAAACAAAACATTTCCATAATTGTCTCAAAATACTTCCAACATTACAACCACATTACTGTCTTGATTATTAAAGAAGCATAAAATATAAATAAAGTAACAAAAATCCCCATAGTGATATCCAAAGCCATAATCCGAGCAAAAGAGATCCAAACCATACATCTACGGTCTTAGAGCTTGCAAAGAGTCTGAATGAGCTGAGTTGTTTCCTCCCTGTGGACCTAGGGCGGGAACGAAAGAAAAGAAGATGAAAAGAAAATAGAGTCAGACATAAATCCTGAGTAAATCTAGTGACTCTTCAGTATGTGAATTAGGAAAAGGGCATGATAGATATAAACTGAAAGCAGGAAATATCACAAGCTAAGGAAGTGTAGTTTAGAATCGAATGTACTATCGCACCCACACTATATCTCTGCACCTACTTGAGCTTATTCTAACTGGCATCCCATGCTGAGGGTGAAGTGATCCCCATTTTCTAAAGATTGGCTCATACTCGCATAAACATGTGTCATACGGCCCCCAAGAATTGTAGATACCTATGCTGGTCCGATCATGGGGTGTATCAAGACCCATGGTGGCGGCCCCGACACAATTCTAGAAGGCATAGGTTATACTACTGGTGCCCCCAGTGCCCTATTTGTCTGCTCCGGAGTGTGTGCACGCCCGCACCCCGTTAGAACCTACACTGTGCACCCACCGCCGTCGTTTTGACCGCTTACAATCATCCCAGTAATCGTGCCCCACCCAGCCTAGTTTCAGGGTACCATGATACCTAACTTGGGTTACTACTGAAACGGGTCCCTCGTTAAAAGGGTTTTCTAGTCAAACATGTTAAGTGGTTAAGTGTCTGTATTTACCTAACCTCACCCATCAATTCTTGTTAACATGTTGAATTTGGTTAAGTGTTTATAGTTAACTTAACCCTACCACCTTTCCTTAGCCTCTTAAAGCACCTGACCACTCACATTAGACAGATATTGCTATGGTTACTGGATGTGCTGGTCGGTTCCGGGCAGGTTTACACCGTAGCTCAGTCTAACCTCGGGTCCTTATTGGGCTCAATGCTTAACCACCCACATTGAATAGGTATTATTGTGACTACTGGACAGTCAGGAGGGTCCGGGTAGGTTTACGTCACAACTCAATCCAACCTCAGGTTAAGCATACCGTGTTTTCTAAATTTACATATTTTTTCACTTCTCAATTATTTGTAAATGTCATGTCCTTTATTCTTGGGTATAAAAATTCATACCGCTTAAATGTCATTGTCGTTGGCATGTGCCAACCATGCCAACATATATTTTTCATGTTTTACACCCAACGTTATTACCCCCGTTTGTACGTTCGCAATATTATAACAAGTGTTGGGCTCGACACAATTCAGCCCAACTTTATAAACGTGAGAAAAAGGGGAAATCAAGAACATGAAGTATTTTACAATACATAAAGGTGTGTGGCGCATGAACTTGCAATTTAACGATACTAACATAAATAATGGGTCATGTGAACTTGCATTCAAATCAAAGTATAACTAAGTAGGTGACATATGAAATGACATAGTTTAGACTTATACAAACTTGGGTTTTAAACATGTTTAACTTGGCATAATGTCAACCACAAAACTAACATGTTGTATATTCACCAAAATGTCCAATTTTAACATCTAATCATATAGCCTATTTCAACATGAACTTGCATAGTTTATGTAACCCAAACGATACTTAACATAGATCCAATTATACTTGCAAATAAACATAAGAATGTGTTCATAGGTTTTGGGTCATGTAGGCATAAAAGGTCTCAAATCTAGAACATGTTTACATAAGCCTTAATTTAGACTTAGAGAATGTATATAGTCCATGCCATAGACATAAACATAAAGGGATCAAATTCTAGTTTTTGCCACAAACTTGCAAGTGCCATTGTTTTCATATACAATTGTTCAATAGGCTTGCATCAATCAATTTAGGCCATAAATATCAATACACAAGTCATGACAGAATCATTACAATATACAGAATTTATATGATTATCATACAATAACACAATTCTATTTTCATTTACATCGAATCACGTCAGAGTTTTTATTCATATTCTGAAAGGTCACTATACTTACAACGAATGCAGAATCTTGAATTCTGAATTCTGAATTCTGAAATTGAGATGCGTTCCTTTGGATAGATTAACGTTGCGTTGATTAATTTGATTAAGCTTTAGTCTTCTTCTTAATTTTATTCGTCTCTAAACTCCTCTCTCTTGACGGCTATGCTCAATTTCTTCCTGGCAGGATGACGACTCCCATCTTATTTTTTTGTGTGAATTTTAGTTGAGACTCAGGGTGTATATATAGATTTTTAAATTGTTTTGAGCCGTCAGATGAAGACAGGAGGAATCTGGACCATACAAAGTTCAAAGAGCCAATCAAGAGGTAACATGTCAGCCCTAATGACACACTGAGCCACAGAAATTCGAGCCAGAGCCAGACCTAGCCAGCCAGGTCGACCAGGTAGGTCGACTGGCAGGTCGACAAGCAGGTCGACACTATGGTCAACCTTGGGTGACCAGGTCGACACCTTGGTCGACCTGGTCCCTGGGCGGGAATTTTCCCGCCCAACCCAGTTTGAACCTGTTTTTCGAATTTTGAACTTGAAACCGAGCTGTTTGAATTTAAATTTTATTCTGAAACTTTCGAAGGTCATAACTTCTTCATACAGAGTCCGATTCACGCAAACCCAGACTCTATCTCAAGCAGAATTCCGAGACGAACGCAATGGCGTAATCCATTTCCCTTAATTCTTACATTTAGAATTAATTACACTTTAATTTGTGAAGCTTAATGTTATAGAATTCACGAGATGTTTACATTCTCCCCCTTAAAACGATTTCGTCCCCGAAATCTTCAAGTTAGGAAGAATGTATATCCTACCATCCAACCGTCCATCTACTCAACCAACAAACACAGGCGTCCACTGTCCTTAAAAGACTTCTAATGCTTCATGATCATATGCATAGTGTGTGTACATGTCCTTATCTAATGCAGAAATCAGGCGGTCTACTGATTCTGTTGACCTCCTTAATGTGAATCATGTAAGTGTCATGAATCCATTATGTATGCAAATATTTCCTACTCACCATTCTACATGAGTGCACAACTTTTCACACAAATGCGACAACCATATGACAGCATATCAAGTTTCAACCATATACAAATGAGAATACATATATGCATATGCAATATAAAGTGACTGAGCCAATCTAAAACCTAGGGTGTGTGTGTATATGCATCCACGAGCAACCACTAGCAATCACTAGCAACCATTTGTAGCCATCATCCATAACATGTTTTCAAATACATGTTTGCATCCATTTGTTTTCTACCTACGGAGTTAGGAAAAGGACCGAGGAGATATACCTAAAAAGATAGATAAGGCATAACTTAAGGAAAAAGAGAGATCAAAGATGTACCCTCAAAAAGAAAAGGGTAGGCAGCGCGTATTCTGTCCTCAGTTTCCCAAGTCGCGTCTTCCTCGGCGTCGCTCCACTGAACTTTAACGAGTTTGACTTCGCAGTTGCGTAGCATTTTTACTTCAGTTCCTAAAATGTGGGTTGGAACTCTCCTCACAGTTGCTTCACGTTCCACTTCGGCTTCTTCTAGAATGCTAGGTTCCTCCACTTCCGTAGACTCATGCAAACACTTCCAGAGGTGAGAAACATGAAAGATGTTGTGAACTCCGGCCAGTCTCTCGGGTAGCTCTAATCTATAGGCCATCTTTCCAACCTTCTCGATTATACGAAACGGTCCTACAAATCTTGGTGCTAGCTTTCCTGCGGATCCAAAGCGAACAACGTTCCTTAAAGGAGATACCTTAAGGAAAACCCTGTCCCCAACCTCAAACTCAAGGTCGGTCCTTCTTTTGTCGGCGTAGGGTTTCCGTCTGTCTTGGGAAGTCTTCATTCTCCTTCGTATCAAGTCCACTTTCTCCAAAGTCTCTCGAATCATGTCCGGCCCAAGTATAAGTTTATCTGTAGACTCCCACCAACAAGTTGGTGATTTGCACGGTCTTCCATACAAGGCTTCGAAGGGTGTCATGCCTATGGTAGCTTGGTAGCTGTTGTTGTAGGAAAATTCCACTAAAGGAAGGTGATCCTCCCATGTTCCTCCAAAGTCAAGAATGCAAAGTCTTAAAAGATCCTCTAAAACTCTATTCACCCTTTCCATCTGGCCATCGGTTTAAGGGTGATAGGCCGTGCTCAAACATAACTGTGTGCCTACAGCTTCTTGCAGACTCTGCCAAAACTCGCTTGTGAAGATAGGGTCTCGGTCACTAACAATGCTGGAGGGTATCCCATGGAGTCAAACTATTTCCTTGAGATAAAGAGAAGCTGGTGATGAGGCAGTCCTTCTACTCTTGATAGGTATAAAGTGGGCGCTCTTAGTAAGCCTGTCCACTATTACCCAAATGCTAGTATTGCCTCTTCTTGACCTAGGCAGTCCATCAATGAAGTCCATTGAAATGCTATCCCACTTCCACTGTGGGACCTCTAAAGGATGAAGTAGTCCTCCAGGCTTCTTCTGTTCCGCCTTGACCCGTTGGCAGGTCACGCACTTAGAAACGAAATTTGCCATGTCCTTTTTCATGCCGCTCCAAAAGAAAGTCCTTTTTATATCCTTGTACATCTTATCACCGCCAGGGTGTATAGTAATCTTGGAATGATGCGCATCCTCGAGAACCTTCTTTGTCAACTCCCTTGCTTGTGGGACGCATAACCTTCCATCTCGCCTCAGCCAACCCTTATCATCGATGGAGTATCTACTGAGGTGACTAGAAGTCTCACCCCTAATAATTTTATCAATCACATCAACAAGCTGAGGGTCTTTACGTTGTGCAGCCCCTATTGAGTCTAAGAGATTAGGGCGTACTTCGAGAGATGCTAACAAACCCGGTACAAAATCCGAGGAGGGCCTAAAGTTAAAACTGGCTATATACTCCAAGCTTTGCCTTTCCACAAAGAGAGAGCTTAAGGTCAGTTTCTTTCGGCTCAACGCGTCTGCTACTACGTTGCCTTTGCCGGGAGTATAGGAAATTTCAAAGTCATACGAGGCAAGAAACTCCATCCATCTTTGCTGCCTCAAGTTAAGATCCTACTGGGAGAAAAGATATTTCAACGATTTATGGTCAGTGTATAATTCGAACTTCTCACCTAGGAGATAAAGGCGCCAAGACTTAAGAGCAAAGACGATGGCAGCTAACTCAAGATCGTGGGTTGGGTAGTTCTTTTCATGAACTTTCAATTGCCTTCCACCATAAGCTACTACCCTCCCTTCTTGCATCAAAACAGTTCCTAGCCCCGTACCACAGGCATCCGTATATACTGTGAACATTTTGCTTCCATCTGGCAAAGTTAGAACTAGGGCTGTTGTGAGAGCCCTTTTTAATCGTTGGAAAGCAAACTCGCAGTCCAAATCCCAAGTGAACGCCAGATTCTTCTTCGTTAGCCTTGTGAGTGGAGCTGAGATTTTCGCGAAATCCCTAATAAACTTTCGGTAAAAACCGGCTAGCCCAAGAAAGCTTCGAACTTCGGTTGCATTTCTCGGTGTCTTCCAATCTTTCACTGCCACCACTTTCGCGGGGTCCACAGCCAACCCCTCTTTGGACACTATATGCCCCAGAAATCTTACCTCCTTTCTCCAAAAGTGGCACTTGGAGAATTTGGCTTTTACCTGTTGTGCACGGAGAGTGTCCATTATTTCTTTCAGATGCTAAGCATGTTCTTCCTCATTCTTTGAGAAGATTAAGAAATCATCTACGAAGACAACCACAAATTTGTTGAGGAATTCTCTGAACACCCTGTTCATTAGGTCTACGAAATAAGCGGGTGCGTTTGTCAAGCCGAAAGGCATGACAAGCCACTCGAAGAAACCGTCTGGGGTTCCGAACACCGTTTTATCAATGCTGTCTTCAGCTACTCTTAGCTGATGGAACCTAGTTGCCAGATCAAGTTGGGAGAAGACCGACGCACCTACAAGCTGATCAAACAAATCGTCGATTCGAGGAAGAGGGTGCCTTATTTTCTTGGTCAATTTGTTTAACTCCCTATAGTCGACGCAAAGGCGAAGCGAACCGTCCGCTTTGGTTGCGAACACCACCGGAGCACCCCATTCCAAAATGCTCCGTCTAATGAACCCCTTTTCGAGAAGTTCTTTAACCTTCTTACTGAGCTCCTTTCTCTCCTTTGGAGCCATGTGTCTGACAGGTAAAGCTACAGGCTTTGCATTATCCACAAGATATATGCGGAAGTCTATTTCCCGCCTCAGAGGTAAGCCTTTCACCTCCTCAAAGACATCCGGATATTCCCGGACTACTCTAATTGACTGCAAATTCTCATCAGAAGCATCAAGCGACTCTAGATAACTAAGATAACAACATTCAAGGGATTACAAGAAATTTCTAGAGTGTTACCAAGCCGAGTCAAGAGTCTGACTACTCTTTTCTCACAATCAAGAATGGCACCATTACTGGATAACTAGTCCATGCCTAAGATCAAACCATATCCCGAGAAGCCCAAAATAAAGGCTTTACAACTAAACTCAACGCTGAGAATAGAGATTTTCAAACCCAAACAAACCATTGACAAATAAGCGGAGCCCCCAATTGGATTTGAAACTACTAAGGGATCCCCTACCATACTAGTGTCTAGATGCAGAGATTCTACTAAGGCTGATGAAACAAAGGAGTGTGATGCGCCAAAGTCAAAAAGTGTGCGAACTGGATGATCATAAAGATGTACTACACTTTCTACAGAAATATTACTACCTCGTTCCTGCGGAGGTGCCACTAGCGCATGAACCTAACCCCCTGAAGTGGATCCGGCTTTCTGTCCCTACCCTCTCTTCTTTAGGCAGTCCTTAGCTTGGTGCCCAGTCTCTCCACAATGGAAGCAACCACCCATCTTCGCCTTCCTTTTTCGGCAGTCTTTTGATATATGTCCCACAATGCCACAGAAATTGCACCTTCTCCTCTCACGGGGCTTATTGTTCTTCCCTCCTTTCTTGAAGTCTGTTTTCTTAGCTTGTAAGCCCTCTTTCTTTTCTTCCACCTTAGTCTCTTTCTTGCCATTGTCTTCCTCATGTAGCAACGCCATGTCCACCAAGCTTTCATAAGTCCCTCCCGTGGATACATGGGTCATAGCAAGGCTGTGTAGAGGCTCACTCAGACCTTTGACGAAGCGAAGCACCTTCTTGTGTTGGGTGTTTACTAAGTCCAGCCCAAATCTGGCCAGCTGATTAAACTGATTAACGTACTCCCTGATTGTCATACTTCCATGTTTCAGAGTTAGAAACTTCTCCATTTGCATGCTTCTTTCAGCTTGGGAGAGGAATTTCATCTCAAACCTTGTCCTGAAATCTTCCCATGTTTCCACCGCCCTCTGAGCATTGGTAATCTCCCACCAATAGGAAGCTTCATCTTTAAGCAACCACACTGCTAGCTGTATCTTTTGCCTGTCATCAACTCCGAAGATGACAAACAGATCCTCAGTCTCCTTTAGCCAGTTTCTTGCTCCTACAAAGGATTCTGTCCCATAAAAGTATTTTCTACCCATAGCCTTGAAGTCTCTACAAGTTTTTGCGAAGGCATTTCCGCGAGGAGGTGGAGGAGGAGGAGGAACCGCGACCACTGGAGGAGGAATGTCTGTTGGGCCCGCGCCATTGGCCCTTGCTTCTAAGTACCTCCTAAACCAGCCGGTATTGGCACTCCTTTTGGAAGGTTAAGGTCCCCAGACATGCTGAAACAGAAAGGAAAGATTCAAAACGAAGGATAGAGAGAGATAGTGGACTTGGCTTTGGGGGATTATGTCTTTTTATAAATATAACACTTTTTCTTGAAAAATGCTTCTTTAAACTTTCTTTTTTAAAATAGTTTCAAAATCTTTCATCTAGTCTGGTAAACCTATGCTCTGATACCAAGTGAAACACCCCACCTCCGTTAAGGTCACTCACAAAGGTAATGCCTTAACTTCGGTGGAGGTTTATAAGTAAAAGCCACAGATAAACACAAGACAGATATAAATACACATATTTTAAACAGCGGAAACCAAACAGACTTTTATTTCATCAATACATGTTCAAACAAAACATTTCCATTATTGTCTCAAAATACTTCCAACATTACAACCACATTACTGTCTTGATTATTAAAGAAGCATAAAACATAAATAAAGTAACAAAAATCCCCATAGTGATATCCAAAGCCATAATCCGAGCAAAAGAGATTCAAACTATACATCTACGGTCTTGGAGCTTGCAAAGAGTCAGACTGAGCTGAGTTGTTTCCTCCCTGTGGACCTGGGGGGGGCGAAAGAAAAGAAGACGAAAAGAAAATAGAGTCAGACATAAAGCCTGAGTAAATCTAGTGACTCTTCAGTATGTGAATAAGAAAAAGGGCATTATAGATATAAACTGAAAACAGGCAAGTATCACAAGCTAAGGAAGTGTAGTTTAGAATCGAATGTACTATCGCACCCACACTATATCTCTGCACCTACTTGAGCTTATTCTAACTGGCACCCCATGCTGAGGGTGAAGTGCTCCCCATTTTCTAAAGATCAGCTCCTACTCACGTAAACATGTGTCATACGACCCCCAAGAATTGTAGATACCTAAGGTGGTCCAACCATGGGGTGTATCAAGACCCATGGTGGCGGCCCCAACACAATTCTAGAAGGTATAGGTTATATCACTGGTGCCCCCAGTGCCCTGTTTGTCTGCTCCGGAGTGTGTGCACGCCCGGACCCCGTTAGAACCTACATTGTGCACCCACCGCCGTCATTTTGACCGCTTATAATCAGCCCAGTAATCGTGCCCCACACTCCTAGTTTCAGGGTACCATGATACCTAACTTGGGTTACTAATGAAACGGGTCACTCGTTACTAGGGTTTTCTAGTCAAACATGTTAAGTGGTTAAGTGTATGTATTTACCTAACCTCACCCATCAATTCTTGTTAACATGTTGAATTTGGTTAAGTGTTTGTAGTTGACTTAACCCTACCACCTGTCCTTAGCCTCTTAAAGCACCTTACCACTCACATTAGACAGATATTGCTACAGTTACTGGATGTGACGGTCGGTTCCGGGCAGGTTTACACCGTAGCTCAGTCTAACCTCGGGTCCTTATTGGGCTCAATGCTTAACCACCCACATTGGATATGTATTGTTTTGACTACTAGACAGCCGGGCGGGTCCGGGTAGGTTTACGTCACAACTCAATCCAACCTCGGGTTAAGCATACCGTATTTTCTAAATTAACATATTTTATCACTTCTCAATTAGATGTAAATGTCATGTCCTTTATTCTTGGGTATAACAATTCATACCGCTTAAATGTCATTGTCGTTGGCATGTGCCAACCATGCCAACATATATTTTTCATGTTTTACACCCAACGTTATTACCCCCGTTTGTACGTTCGCAACATTATAACAAGTGTTGGGCTCGACACAATTCAACCCAACTTTATAAACGTGAGAAAAAGGGGAAATCAAGAACATGAAATATTTTACAATACATAAAGATGTGTGGCGCATGAACTTGCAATTTAGCGATACTAACATAAATTATGGGTCATGTGAACTTGCATTCAAATCAAAGTATAACTAAGTAGGTGACATATGAAATGACATAGTTTATACTTATACGAACTTGGGTTTTAAACATGTTTAACTTGGCATAATGTCAACCACAAAACTTACATGTTGTATATTCACTAAAATGTCCAATTTTAACATCTAATCGTATAGCCTATTTCAACATGAACTTGCATAGTTTATGTAACCCAAACGATACTTAACAAAGATCCAATTATACTTGCAAATAAACATAAGAATGTGTTCATAGGTTTTGGGTCATGTAGGCATAAAAGGTCTCAAATCTAGAACATGTTTACATAAGCCTTAATTTAGACTTAGAGAATGTATATATTCCATGCCATAGACATAAACATAAAGGGATTAAATTCTAGTTTTTGCCATAAACTTGCAAGTGCCATTGTTTTCATATACAATTGTTCAATAGGCTTGCATCAATCAATTTAGGCCACAAATATCAATACACAAGTCATGACAGAATCATTGTAATATGTAGAATTTATATGATTATCATACAATAACACAATTCTATTTTCATTTACATCGAATCACGTCATAGTTTTTATTCATATTCTAAAAGGTCACTATACTTACAACGAATGCAGAATCTTGAATTCTGGATTCTGAATTCTAAAATTGAGATGTGTTTCTTTGGGTAGATTAACGTTGCGTTGATTAATTTGATTAAGCTTTAGTCTTCTTCTTAATTTGATTCGTCTCTAAGCTCCTCTCTCTTGACGGCTATGCTCAATTCCTTCCTGGCAGCATGACGACTCCCATCTTATTTTTTTGTGTGAATTTTAGTTGAGACTCAGGGTGTATATATAGATTTTTAAATTGTTTTGAGCCGTCAGATGAAGACAGGAGGAATCTAGACCATACAAAGTTCAAAGAGCCAATCAAGAGGTGACATGTCAGCACCAATGACACACCGAGCCACAGAAATTCGAGCCAGAGCCAGACCTAGCCAGCCAGGTCGACCAGGTAGGTCGAATGGCAGGTCGACACCCAGGTAGACACTATGGTCGACTTGGGGTGACCAGGTCGACCCATGGTCGAACCTATGGTCGACCTGGTCCCTGGGCGGAAATTTTCCCGCCCAGCCCAGTTTGAACCTGTTTTTCGAATTTTGAACTTGAAACCGAGCTGTTTGAATTTAAATTTTATTCTGAAACTTTCGAAGGTCATAACCCCTTCATACGGAGTCCGATTCACGCAAACTCAGACTCTATCTCAAGCAGAATTCCGAGACGACACAATGGCGTAACCCATTTCCCTTAATTCTTTCATTTAGAATTAATTTCACTTTAATTTGTGAAGCTTAATGTTATAGAATTCATGGGGTGTTACAGATCTAGAGAACATTCAATATTCATACTTCTTTCGATTTTGTATCTTACGGATTACGGTTGGATGGCCGACAACCGTGGGTGGCAATGTATTCGCTACACTCAAGCTAAATGAGCGGTCGGTCGTGTGTGGCCGGGTTGCAAGATGTTCTTGCTGAACCCCAGTGTATCCCCTCTAGAGTACACTGATCGGGAGGTGGTCCCATACCTTGTCATAGTTGGAATCCAATCTCCAATAAGCACCATACGGTTTTTGATTCTATATTATATATGTAGAGCGTGAGATGCAAGCGTTCTACTATTTGGTTATTTACTTGATTAGACATTATTATAATATCACTGGATTTTAATATCAAAATGGTTTGGTTATAGTAAGACAAAAACCATCCATGTTTATGTGTGGAATGGTCTTACTATTATAGTTTACTTCGAAAGATTTTCAAGTTAAACAATATGGTTGAAGTTTACTCACACCAGTCCCATGACTGACCTAGAGCTTATTTTGTTTGTTTTTCCATAAACTCTTGGGTGCCCAAATTTGTACGGACAGTCAAGTGTTTCAGGCTTTTACAGAAACACTTGGAGGAGATGAAGTAGGAGGCTTCGCCGTTAGTTATTTAGAGTTATTTCCGTTGTGTTGTATATGTGTTGATCTCTGATAATGGTGTGCATATATGATAAAGAATTTTGTATTTCAAAAGTTATGTTATATAATATATATTTTATTCGTTCCTCTATGAGATTCTGTTTTGTTATTTCTATTCTTTCTACCTGTTTCTATTTCTTTAACCCTAATGACTCGTATTTCTGTTCTATTTGGGTTTGACATGTGTTGTTTATTCAGCTCAGATTGTACGGATTTTCGGGCCATCACAATTTATGTGGAGGGCATGGGAAATATAGTCATTGAAGGTACTGTATCTTCAACAAACCCAAATGATTTGGTTCATTCTATTCCACTAGGACCAAATGCACTAAGAGTTTGGGTGGATATTGTAAAAGTTTCGAATGCACCTCTATTGGGACCTACATCATTCATGGAATGCTTTTCAGATGTTATTGGTTCAATGGTAGCATGGCCTATTGCGAATGTTGGAGCAGATTCAACTTCTATGTAAGTTTCACAATATCTTTATATATATATATATATATATATATATATATATAATAACAACTATTACACAAACTAATGCTTGTATTATGTACTCTACCACTTCATACAACCTAGTAAATTTTTGTGTTTAGTGAACCATTTTAATAGTTTATAGTGTGGTTGTTGTTGTGCCAATGTTTATCATGTTGGAAATAACTCGAGAATCACTTAGATGCATGAGTTGGAAATAACCCGCGAACCACTTAGATTAATTACGGAGTTGGTTTTTTAGTTGTTAAACCCGAGTTTCGGGTATTCGTTCTATGACCTATGGGTTTTTAATTGCTGTTGTGTATAAGGTAGTGGGCGAAGGAAAATTATAAGCAGTGACGAGGCATGGGTCATTTGGCTTCTGTATGTTGTGTTGGAGTTTGGTTTATATTTTTGAATAATCGTTCAGCTGCTGAACTTCTTGAATCGGCATCTGATTGTGTAGTCATCGAAACTTCTTCTTGTTTTTCTTAACATAGTTTTGTAGTCATCGAACCTTCTATTCATATACTATATTTTTGAATAACCTAGTCATTTCACTTCTGCAGTCATCAAACCTTCTTCTCCATCAATTAATTTGAAAGAACTCGTATGATTGAGGACCTCCTGTTTTTTGGGTCTATGTTTGTGGACGTAGTAAATCTGGCATCATAAATCTCAGCAATATGTGTGCACCCTCCATTTCGTATGTAATACTTTGGTCAATTTTACATGATTACTGATTGGACCCACTTAAGTGATGATCAATTTTGTATGATCGTATGCCATTTGGTGATCTATAATACGTTTGGTCCATGTCCAGGACCACGATTCTGGGTTAGGACATAAATCTAGATTGAGAAAAGTATGAGAATATGTTCATTGTCTTTAAGAATATGTTCACTGAAATGTTTTATAGAACATGAAAATGACTAGAACACATCTATGTTAAGTTCAATCCAACCCGTTTATGGACATGTTCCCATATAATGTTCGTAAATGTTTAGGTACGAGAATTAATTGGGATGTCATTAATGATAAATTTAGTGGTATTAGGCTTCAATCCAGTCATTACAATCAACTTCGGCCCAATTAAGATTCAACATCTGTGGTCCAATCGTTATCTCGGTTTGTATTTATATAATCTTCGGCACTGAAATATCGGCATGGTCATGCCAATGCACAGTCCATATCAGGTCATTAATTCATAATTCAATAACATCTCCGCCTCAATTCAGTATGCATTCCAAATCACAGTTATGCATTAGTTAACTTTATCTCGATGCTAGTTTCTATGTATCACTTCATTTTACATTAGTAATTCAGATGCTTCAATTTAGGTTTCATTTGGCATCATCTCATTGCCCTGATGAATATTTCATTTTCTCACCTACAACAGCCTCACTTCAGATCATGTCAGTGCAGCTTTGGGCTTGGTTTCAGATTACTTTAGTCTATATTTGTGCACATCTAAGTTTATGATTCAGCTTTAGTGATCAAAGTCTTGGCTTACCACCAACTTCCGTGAACTTACTTTTCAAGATTTCATGTATGAGAAATGTTTTGTTGAAAGGTGTTTACTTTCATTTGAATTTTTTTTGCTTTGATTGAATTAGAACATCTAGAATAAAAATTAGTATTTGTGGCTGAAGAAATAAATCATAATATTCACAATTACAACAACGTTAAATTTATGTAGCTTCCATCTCATTTGGATCTGTGTTTACATGCTTGCATGATCTCGAGCGTTGACGTTCTGGATGCATGTATGTAAGCAATTTTCGGCCTAAACATCCAATTTGATATATAAGGCAGCAAAATTTTAAAGCTCAAATGCAAGGAACAAATTAAATAGAATTCCAAATATTGAGATAAGTGTCGAGATATAAAAACTACCCGCAAAGTGTATCATAAATGCATATTACTCCATTGGTGTTAACGATATTTTTCGTCAACACCGGAGATAGGTCTACGGAAGTGGTACGAAGGGGAAAACGGAGTTATTTAGTTCCTACAAGTTTTAGTTAGTTCAGTGTTTCCTATATATCAAAGTCCTAAGTCTGAGAGAATAGTTACTCTTCCCACAAAAGGGCGAGCATTACGCTTAAGCGACTTAAGATCCAATAGTTATATTGGGATGAGGGTTACCTAAGCACAACCCTCAGTAGAACCCTAAATTGCTTATGGGAGGGGTTTTGGCAACAACTCCGCGGAAGGGTTTAATCTTTGGTATGAATCCAAAACCATGTAGAAAGCATATGGTAAGTTGTGTAGGAAATAACTAAGAATACTCATAAGAAATATGCTAAGTGTTGATCTACTCTTTATTGATCCTTGATTCTGAATACATAAGTAATGACAATAGAAATCCCCAAATTGATTTAGAAATTAGGGTTTTCACTAGAAGAAAAAAGTATAAGAATGAGAAATGAGAAATTGTCCTCCAAAATGAGACCCCTGGGGTCTTATTTATAGACAAATAGGGGCCCCTTTTGTTATTGGGCCAACATACGCCCCTATCGGCCGATTTTCCCTTTGGTTCCGGTTGCTTCGGCTCTCGGTCGCTTTTTTGGCTTTATTTATTGCTTTTAGGGTATTGGTTTCGGCTCAGAAGTATGGTCTTCGATTCTCAAAAGGATGGTCTTTTGTCTTTGGAACTTCTTTTAATACCGTCTCTTCCTTCCTTATATCGATACCAAGCCTATTGGTATGGATAGCTTTGTCTTCTGGTAATGAGTTCTCGATCTTTTCATTAATTCTTCGTGAAACATGCCTTCATGCTTCGAGTGTATGGTTAGGGATCCGCCACCCCTGTCAATATCATCACTAAGTAGATTAGTGTGGATATCTTGTCTCTCTTCGAGGCTCTGACTTGCCTTTTGATAGTTCCCTGAAGTGCGCTTTGTCTTTCCGAAGGGGTGCTTTTAGTGCTTTATTGGTTATCTGCTAAAATGGCGTCTTGGTGATCATCTAATTTGGTCTCGGTAGTCCCCCAGACAATTTCCTTATGTTTCAAACTCTGTGCTTTTGATGCTCTCGTCTCTTAATGTATCGATATTAAGCAAGTTAATGCCGAAAGCCCTTTCGTCCTTCTGGGTCTCAGGTTGTACAATTCTTGGTCTTTCTCTTCACTAGCTTCTGGTTTTGAATGACTTCTTGTTGGTTACCCTTCATGCCGGAACTACCATACCGGTGTTTTTCTTCATATCAGATCTGAGGTTTTTCTTCTTTAATGATGTTGTCAGTTGCTTGCCATTCCGAATACTTCCCTCATGCTCTCGGTTTTACCGTGTGCCTGGTTTTTTCTTTCGAATTATTCTTCTGTGCTTGTAACGGTCCGATACCCCTTCACTGTTAGAATGTCTCGGTGTTAATTTTGGTAGTAACATTTGTCCCCTTTGTGAAGGGGTATTTTTGATTTTTCAAGTTAAACTTTAACTTTTCTTGGGCACTTTGACTTCCCGCCTTTTAATATCCTGTAATCTGACTTGTTGATTGGTACTCATGTGTTCGGTCGAGATTAAGGGCTTTTTAATCATAAAAATCCTTTTCTTTCCTTCTTCTCTATTCTTCCACCTGCAAATCCACTTCTTGCACAAGATTATCATTTCCAAAAGTTGTACGATCTTATCCAGGTTTCGAATTCGATGTTCCTATCAGTATTTCTAACTAGATTTTGATCCTTGATAAACCGAAAGGGCATCATCTTTGCTTAGTTCGTGAATTCTGATCAGATTCCATAAGTTCTTGGTTTTACTTGTAATAGTGATCTGTAAAGAAAAGCTGGATTGACCGATCATGGTAAATTGTATGGAATTAGACTATACCCCTTTATCATAACTAAAAGCTTTGTACATACATTTATCTCTATTATAGGGAAGAAATTGAAATCCCTTCTTATTACCGACATACATAATGTCGACACCATCGACTCCTTTTCGGTTCTGATTCCCTTAATACCAACACTAAGGTCGATTTTCGATTTAGAATTGGGTGTTATCGAAGCTTTTAAGGTATGGGAATGCTAACACTAGTTCCACGTGTATGTCACTTTCGACTCTCGTGGTTTTAGTTTTTCTTTCGATCATGAGGCAATTGGTATAATTAATGCTAAATTTTGAACAATATCATGCGTATGCATGCATGATACGTAATCATACATGATCTGTAACAAAGGTATTAATATACGACATTTTTCTTGACCTTTTAAAGAAGAAAGTGAGGACTTGTGTTATACCATAATGTTAGTTTTGCAAAATGAATGATAACACATCTATAAAGGAATGACTTCATCTGGGCGTATTGAACTTAAGCAACCTTCTTTGTGATTTTCAAATGGAAAGCCTCCCGCGATATTCTTATGTTTGTTCTCAGAATGAGGTAAGGGCCATTCTTGATAGCTTTGGTATGACGAGCATTAACACTATCCCTACTTTAGGGAGAGACACCATTCAGAATCCTCCAAGTGGATTTTTTCGCTTACTCTGTTGTTCATGTTTGACATAATGGCTTTTTTCCATTTTCGGATTTCATTGCAAAATTCCTTCAATATGTGAGGATAGCTCCCATTCAAATGACTCCAAACACATATATTTTTCTTTTATGCCTTGAACTTCTAGCATTGGAGTCAGGACAACATTCCATAAGTCCTCGCCTCTTGTACTTTTTATTGCAGCTATCTATAATCTAAAGGGGTAGTCTTCCTATCTTCTAGGTCAACCTTTCCAAGAAATTGATTAGTGATACTCTTACCCAGCTTACGGATTGGGATACACAATTGTTTTTCATTAGATGTCCCTTGGGCATTGCTGGCACTTTTGGTATTTTAGGTAAATTGCTTTTCTCAATTCTTGTCACCTTCTTCCCTACGTCTTGCTTTAACCTTTAGTCTTGTCTTAGCCCCGTGCCTATGAAAAAAGACTTGAGTACTGAGGAGATTCGAACTGTCAAAAAAATGTTTAAGATTTATGAGAAAGTGGGAAGGAGACCCCGCCAATTAACTTTGAGTAACCTCCAAAATTATGGCTTTCTTCCTTTTGAATAGAGGATCCTTGGAAGACCTCCTTTGCACTTTTTGGGGTCTATGTACCTTTCCCAGGGTTTTGATGTATTCACCAATCTGTCCCCTTTGTCTCTTGGATCTTCAGGAAATTACTACTTTTGAAAGTAATTTCCAAAATCTTACTTGTATTTAGTACGCACTCAATGATGGTTGTTTTATCCAGCTTCCCAAGCTCTTAATGGGGAATTTTCTTTAGAGGCCCTGTCTCAATATGATTTTGCAGCTAAGAGAAAATTTGTTTCTATTGACGAGGAGCCAATTTCTAAGTGGCATAAAGGCGACTTCTCAACCCATTCTGCTTCCCATGAAGCTATTTTTATTGATCTGGATGAGTTTCGTACCCCTGTTTATTATATTCCCTCTATCGGGATGACCCCTAGCACTACTCCTTTTTCAACTGCAACTTTGAGTAGCAATTTTCTTCATAGTATCTGCGTTCTAAACACCCTTGGATGTTTAAATTTGATGGATCAAGAGTTAATGACGGGTTCTCCTACTAGACATGCTGGTTCGTCTAAACCACCTTCAGAAATTGCAAGATTCGATTAGATTGTAAGGTCTGCCCTTCTTTCTGATGAAGTGACCAACTTTTCAATTCCATCCTCTCTTCCGTCATTAAGGAGCATTCAACAATCATTTATTGTATAGCAACTAATGGTATGACCTTGTTGTTTTCTACTTTTCCCTTTACGTGATTCTGATCCTTGTTTTCTTTTTTGATTTCCAGGAGGTGGTTTACTCTTCTGGAAAAGCTTATTCCTCTTTCCTTGGAAGTTGCATCTCTTAAGGAAGGAAGGAAGCCCTATCTCACAAAATCAAGTCTTTGACAAAGGACCACAAGAAAGAGTGTGCAGAGCTGAAGTTGTCCCATGAAAGGGTTAGGTTTGAGTTGGAGAATGAAAGTAAAGCTAAGTTCCTTTTAGATGAGCAAGTGTTGGTGCTTCAATTGTTTAAGCATGAGGTTGAATATGAGAAGACTAGGATAGTAGCTAGTCATAATAAAAGGTTGGTGGAGAAAGACGCTCAGCTTTCCCGAGTTTACCATAGGCTTTCCGTTACCAGGCGTATCATTTATTAGACCGAGAACAGAATCTATGAATTCCTAAAAGATCATTTTCGAATAATGGTATTGGACTACTAAGAGGATGCCCTTTTTCTACCATTTTCTAATAATTACAAAAGATTTCCTGAGATAGAATTTCCCTCTATACATCTTTCTGTTCAAGATAGGGTCATGGGGAGGATTGAACTGGCCAAACGAAAGGTTAAAGTCCCGCAAAAAGGCAAGTCCAAATCCGAAAACTTCTTATATATTAAGGACCTTCCGGATGAGTTTGACTCGGATATGGAGGAAACTAAGTCAACTAAATCGGATTACGACTGGGATGATGATACCTATTCTAACCCCCAGGCCAAAGATCTTCCTAAGGATCTAAACAGAGAAGGCATTACTCTTCCTTCTGTTGGGGACGTCTTTGCTTCCATGGAGGTAGATTCAACTCCTTTAAATGTTCCCTTGACTTGGGTTCAGCTGAAATTACTTCAAAGGATGATAATTCTGCCAACTTGAAACGAAAGGAGGCTGAGCCTATTGTTCTTCCTGAAGTTTCATCTTCTCAAGTATGGCTCTTATTTCCCTATATTCTTCGCATGTCCTATTGTCTCTGGATAGTGAGTTTTCTATTTCCTTTAGGTTGGGGAAGCTCCGTTGGCTCTCGCAAGACCAGGAGGCCTCTCTAAGGACATTCCTACCTCAAAATGGAAATAAATGTATTATCTTCAGAAGGGGATGATTAAAAATTAGGATGAACAAATATCCTTTTTGACAGCTCAACTTAAGGAGAAGGATGATGTTATTCTTGGGTTGCAAAGGCGACTATAGGTTAATCTTCCTACCAATTCGGATGAGAAAATAAGCAAACTACTTCTTGGGTTGACGAGTTAGAGACTAAATTGATGAAAACAAAAGAAGGCTATGCTTCCTTGGAATATGCCCTATAGCATCCTGACTCTAATTAAAAGGGCCTAATTATTAGGGAGCTTTTTTTGTTTGTCGAATGTAAGATGGTATACATGTGTCTTCAATGTGAACCACTCAATGTGGTAGTTACGTATATGCGGTGACTTGTAAAACAATTCTGTAAACAAGTTTGTGGATTGTAGTGACATCACCTAATTTGTGATGATTTTCCTTGGCTATGAATGCTCTTTCTTCAAAGTCTTATTTCACCACTCTGCACAAATTTAACATTCTCTATTAGGTGTTAGCTTGTAAGATATACGTGACACATTGCTTGCTCTTTGTTGAAGTCAATCACATAATGATAACGAATGCATGATAGTACAACAGGCCTATTTATGTTTTTTTAGCCTCAGTCTACCATTATGGTAGGTATTCTCAAGAGACTTCCCTCCACGGGACGTTTTAACCTTTGTCACAAGGTTTTATTGGGAAAACCTAAGGTATTCATTCGAGCTCCCCCTTGAGATTATGTTATAATATAGTGTGGCTATTCGCATTGTGTATGCATTTGACACAATGAATAACGATTTGATGTATATATGAGTTAAAGAAATCTCCCTAAACAAAATGGAAGCCATTATCTTCATTTGAAGGCTTCTGAGTACTAGAACCATGCCATCATCCTGGGTATTGGTATTTGATCACTTCCTTTGGGATAAAAACTTGAATCTTTTGACCCAGATTAGGGTATTAAAGACAACATTCCAGAAATTCCCTTTGATCATGACAGAAGCCTTGAACCATTTTAAGTCCCGGCATTAAGGGGATGAGACTAGAAAGCATCTGGACTTCAGGAATATTAACCGTAACCCAGATTTAGGTATTAAAAATTGAAGACTAGAAATCCTTCTTTGGCAATGATAGGAGTCCCAAACCAACCTAGATTCAGGTTATTTAGAAGACTAGAAATCCCATTTAGGCGTAATGGAATTCCCGAACCGACCCAGATTCGATATTTAGAAGAAGGCCAAAAATCCTTTCTGGTAGAGTAGAAGTCTTGAACCAACCTAGATTTGGGTATTCAGATTAGAGGACCAGAAACCTGCTTCTGGTCATTAGTTTCATTTCCCCTTTCGGGTTTAATTTATGAAGTGGAGGATGTGCATGCTTCTTGAGCCACTCTCTGGGCTATTTATTGTAAAAGAAGAGGATGTACGTGCTTTGTTGGCCACTCTCTGGGTTTGTGCGCCCGGTGAGCTTTGCTAGCTTATCCGCAAGTAGAGCCCAAGGACTTACCAGACCTCCCTCCAGGAGGCGCCTTATCATGACCATTGTAGGCGATGATAAGGTTTAGACGCTTAAACCGGGCCATCGTAGACGGGGAATTAAGGCTTACTCTTTCGATGCTCTACCATGGCCATCGTAGGCGATGATAGAGGTTTACACTCCACCTCCCTTCGAGGGTGTCTTATCTCGGCCATCGTATGTGATGATAAGGGTTTGTTCTCCCTTCTGCGTGTAACTCAGAACATAAGTAGAGGTAGGACGTGCTCTTCTACGAACAGAGGTAGGACGTGCTTAGTTCATAGCAAAGCCAGCGCGTACTCTTCTACAAGCAAAGGCAGAGCGTGCTAATTAGACGCTCTATCCCGACCATTTCTGGCGTAGATCGGAAGCTTACGCTTTTGATGCTTTCACCTAGCCCTTTCTGATTCGGGCACAGAGAAAGGCTTACACATCACCCTCTCCAAGTAGGGCTGCACAAAGTATGGGTTGGGTCGGGTTGGACCAAATACTATATCCAACCCGTATAGGTATGGGTTTAAGGTAGTTTAACCCGTACCCGACCCTATATAAGGTTGGATATGGGTTGGGTTGAAGTATGGGTCGGGTCGGGTTTAGTAGGATTGGGTTGGGTTGCTTGAATATAATAAAATATGAGAAAATGAGGGAATTTAAAAAAAAAATTAAAATGTTCAGCATAATATATCAGATTTTTGATAGCATGATGCATTTAAAATAACCGATTCATTATAAGACATATTTTATTAAAATTTCATTGTAAAACACATCATATGAAATCAATTTACTACATAGTGGAACAAGTGTTTCATTTTAAAATACATTAAACTGTTCTTTAAAATATATTTGCTAAATTCTATCTAGTTTGGATTGACATGAAATATGTTTTTTTGTATATTTACTATAGAATAGATAAACATTATTCTAGGATTATACTATTCTAATTTTAAGTGGGATGATATTAAATTAGTTTTTTAATATAGGGTAGGGTTGGGTTAAAATAAGGTAGGGTTGAAAAAAATATCAAACCCGATCCGTATATAGTATGGGTTACAAATTGTAACCCATATCTAACCCGAACTAGGATGGGTTGGCTCAGATTTATGTGGGTTCGGTCGGGTTGGTGGGTTGGGTCGGATTGGATATGGGTTGTGTGCAGCCCTACCTCCAAGGGGGCTTGCCCTGGCCAACTCGGTGGTGACAAGGGTTTTCATGCGTTTGTGGTTTGACCCATCTTGAGTTATTTTGAGCTAAGGATAGGGTTTCCATACCCTTAGTTATATAGATAATCCTTTTCCTAAGGATTTATATAGGACTTAGTTTGATCCTATTACAAATTCTTGCAATTGTCCTTAATTGAGGAACTTGATCATAATCCTTTCGAGAATTATGCAGTGGTTAGTTTCAGGCCCATTCATCATGTGATACTGACCGTAAAGCCCTCCCAATTTGTTTTCGTACTTGGGCTTCTTCTTTGTTGATGGCCAAGAGTTGAGTTCTTGTTTAGTTAGGAAATAAATGTTTTCCACCGAGGTGGTAAAGTGCCATCCATTAGGCATCCTTGGTATAAAGTCCTTTCCTTGTCGTTGGAGCCTAACCCTTTTGCTACTTAATCTTGTTGCTTCATCTACATCCTTGCTTCTTATTTTCAAGGCATGTAGAGGTCGGAGTGTTATCCCGTTAACCCATTTAGAAATAAAGTGATCAAAATTCTCTATTATTTCTCATTCGAATACCATCCCTTTGATTTGCTCGTGGATAGCTTTCCTTATATGAGAGATGGGGCTACAATCCTTTGACGTAGAACCATTTAGAAGAAGGGTTGAGGTTTGTATTATGTAGGAAGGGTTTCCGCACCAATGGTTGGGATCATGTTGTTCTTCTTCCCTTTTTCCATTTGATTATTCGCAAGGCTTCCATTCTTAACCTTCATTCTTCCATCACTCTTGGGTTAGTAGTACATGACCTATCCGTTTGAGATCCGAAAGACTCTTGTTGGGACTTTTTGCCCATATTTTAGCTTCTTCAAAGCTTAGTCCAATCCGGGAAGAAACAACACAGTTAGATATAAGGTAAGGTTAACCACAAGGTCGGAGGTTCATGCCCTCCTTCTAGCGCCAAAATGTTAATGATATTTTTTGTCAACACCGAAGATAGGTCTAAGGAAGTGGACCTATTGGAAAAACGGGGTTATTTAATTCCTACGAGTTTGAGTTAGTTCACAATTTCCTAGATTTCAAAGTCATAAGTTCGAAAGAATAGTTACTCTTCCCTCAAAGGGGTGAGCATCACGCTTAAGCAACTTAAGATCCAATAGTAATCTTAGGATAAGGGTTCCCTAAGCACAACCCTCGGTAGAAGGCTAAATGGCTTGTAGAATGGGTTTTGCAACAACTATGCGGAAGGGTTTAGTCTTGGGTAGGAAAACAAAACCATGTAGAAAGCATATAGTAAGTTGTGTAGGAAATAACTAAGGAAACTCATAAGAAATATGCTAAGTGTTGATCTACTCTTTATTGATCCTTTATTCAGAATACATAAGCTATTACAATAAAAATCCCCGAATTGATTTAGAAATTAGGGTTTCTTCTAGAAGAAAAGAGTACAAGAATGAGACTCATGGGGTCTTATTTATAGACAAATCGGGGCCCCTTTTGTTATAGGATCAGCAGAAGCCCCTGTAGGCTGCTTTCCCTTGGTTTTGGTTTTTTTGGCTTTCAGCCGCTCTTTTGGCTTTGCTTATTGCTTTTAGGGTGTCAATTTCCGCTCTCGTAATTATGGTCTTCGGTTCTCAGAAGGATGGTCTCCAGTCTTTGGAACTTCTTTTAACGTCATCTTTTCCTTCCTAGTATCGATACCAAGCTTGTTGGTATGGATAGCTTTGGCTTCCGGCAATGAGCATTCGATCTTGTCATTACTTCTTCATGAAACTTGCCTTCATGCTTCATGTGTATGGTTACAGATCTGCCACCCCTGGCGGTATCAACACGAAGTAAATTTGTGTGGATAGCTTGTCTCTCTTCGAGGCTCTGACTTGCCTCTCGGTAGATCCCTGAAGTGCGCTTTGGCTTTCTGGAGGGGTGCTTCTGGTGCTTTATTGGTTGTTTGTTAGAATGGCCTCTAGGTGATCATCTAATTGGGGTCTCGGTAGCTGGCTCCCAGGCAATTTCCTTATGTTTCAAACTCTGTACTTTTGATGCTCTCCTCTTTTAATGTATCGACATTAAGCAAGTTAATGCCGATAGCCCTTTCGTCCTTTTGGGTCTTGGTTTGTAGAGTTCTTGGTCTTTCTCTTCATCAGCTTCCGGTTTTGAATGACTTCTTGTTGGTTACCCTTCATGCCGGAACTTCCCTATCGGTGTTCTTTCTTCATATTGGATATGAGGTTTTTCTACTTTAATGATGCTGTCGGTTGCTTGCCATCCGGATATTTCTCTCATGCTCTCGGTTTTACCTCATGCTTGGTTTTTGCTTACGAATTATTCTTCTATGCTTGTGACGGTCCAATACCTTATTGCCATTAGCCTGTCTCAGTGTTAATTTTGGTGGTAACAATTTGTATTCATTAGTTGGTGTAGTGTGTACAGCAAATGCATATTACCTAAAATAGTCAGCTTTCCAACTCTGCATAACAACTATCTCCATTTGTATTCATTAGTTGGGTATGTTGTTTTAAATTTGTATTTACTAGCTTTTAATTTTCATCTTTATAGGTAGACGAAGGCTTTTGGGGCTCATTTTGCCGTAATTAGCATGTGAAATATATTTGGTTGTAAGTTTTGTCACTAATATTTGATGCGACCTTACTTTTTAGACCTTGTATCTTTTTTTTAATGTTGTATGAAGATGGTTTATGTATATCAATGTAAACTTTGATCATGTACTTGTGTCTAACTTATTTCATGGACATGATTAAAAAAATGCTTTTGTATTATAGTTTTTAGTTTGATTCGTATGTGTTATGCATATTATCGGATTAAATTATAATTGGATGCAGTTTACATTATATATTTGAATTGTGTATAGTCACAACATGCAGATGTGCTGTAAAAACAACATATATAGACAAAAGTATTTAATACATGTTGTCCAATATTTAGGGAATAAAGGCATACAAGCAATTGCAACATTTAAAAATTGCTGATGGAAAATAAATAACAGCGTTTCTAGGTTACTGTTTAAACAAAACAAAACCTTCATAACAAAGGTTTTAGATTACTGATAAAACAAATGAATAAACTTTAAACAGCATAAATAAAGCACTGATAACATAACTCTTAAACGCTGATGAAAATGTAAAACAATTTCCTGCGTAGTTTTTAATAGCAAACAGAAAATGCTTTTATGAATTAATAATAGTAAAATATAAACGCAATACATTAACAAATTAACAATAGAGAATGAACGCTGTAGAATTTTATTACTAATAGCATTTGTAATTTGCTGTTAGAGATTGTACATAAACGACCGTATGTCGTTATACAACGTTTATACTAACGTTATTATAATGTTTAACAACGTTTTTAAACCTCTGTTAAAAGCCTGTTTTGTTGTAGGGTGGGGTAGGATTCATAACCCATCCAATAGGCTAAGCATAATTACTTTCGGCTTAATCGTGTTATTTTTTATTTTTTTAAACTAGACAGTTGTGTAGAGGGGTTCTACACAGCCGATTTGTATATAATATAGTAATAGGGTAGCATAGCGGTCAACAAGCCCGACCGATGGCCAAAATACAGCAAGTTAGGCCTGCGGCATGCATGCAAGAGGAGTACATAGTGCTGAGCGCAAATATACAGGTACGTGGATAGTGAAACAACCTTAATTAATCATGTTATTAACTTGTAAGTTAACATAAGTTTCATACTATTTAACAGATTAAAACAAATTCACACCTTTACCTTTTCACACTTTTAACTTAACAAAATGTTGTAAAATTTTACAAAACTATTTTAACCAATTTCAACCATGATTTATAACTATAAACACAACCTATGTTTCATATTTTTCAATTATTTAAAACTTGCATTTTTACCCCAAAATGACATAAAGATTCATAGTCGTGTTTAAGAAACTTAATAAATCATATTAAAAATATTTTCACACTTAGATATTATAACCAATATTTCATATTTTTGATATTCACTTATTACCCAATCTAAATTTAAACATCCACTTTAATAACCAAAATCATTTTTTAACAACGCCTTACAAAATTATTGTACTTTAACAAATAAAATCCTTCCAAATTATTTTAACCATAAACCAACATAGTAAAGCTTCTAGAACTTTATTTTCGTTATTTTCACTTTTATTTGACAAATAAATGCTGAATTTATTTCTTTCATCTAATATTTAAATTTAATTTACAAACAAAGCAACAAAATTCTACATATTAACTCAAATCCCAATTTATTCAACTTAAAATAATTATAAGAACTCTTCTTTTGAAACTAATATTTTATTTTCATCACTTTTAAATTACAAGTTTTTTAATTTTATGTTTTCACGAGTACGTAAAACTATGGTTGTTACACCTAAATTCAAAATTTTACCTCTAATTTTAAAAGAAAATGAAGTGTCTTCATTTCTTGATAAGTTAATGCATATTTGAACAAAATCAATTAAGAAATTGGAGAGATTGAACGGGTTAAGGGTTAGAAAATAAATTTATGAAGATGAAGAGGAAACAAAGAAGTGGAAAGAAAAGGGAGGTTGCCCTTTTCAGGCCCAAAACATTATTTTTGTTTTTCAAAAATATGCAAATAATAAAAATACGCACGCACATTTATGGAACGTAAATATAATAAACTTTTTTTGATATGGCTTGTGCATTTAAGCTATATAGATATTAGACTTATTTCTACGATTAGTTTTATGTGAGACCTACAGTTGAATATTTTTTTTGGGTCCCCATTGAAGGTCCTTATAGTACTAACCATGCAATAAAGTTAACTCAACATTAAACTAATATAATGAAGCAGTATTAAAAACGAGTAGTGAAGTTTTGATAATGATTACGGTTCTTATGAAGCGAGCTCCACTTGATAACCCTAGCCATGACCACTTTTCCCTTTGAAATCAAAGACTTTTTTATTTTTAGTTTTTCTAGATTTTTGACATGTGTTTCAGTGGTCATAACTTTCTATTAAAAAGTCGAAATTCATTGTGAAAATATTTAGGTCGAAACTGCCAATCTTTCAGATGCATTTTTGTACCTAGATTTCTGACTTAAAATTTGGTTGTCGCTATTTTGGTCATATTTCCTTCAATTTTTATCGAAAATCAGTTTTTTTTTTTTTTAAATTGAAGAGAAAATAATTTGCAAAAACTTTTCTGTCTATGGCTTTTTCATATTCCAATGTTTACTGGTCCAAAATTTTATTTTAAGATGACTAAAATTTGTTCACTTTTTATATAAATTTTGAAAAAAATCAACACCCATCTTCCTAAGCCAAAACCTTTCTACTCCCCACATTTAAATTGCTTGGGGAATTTATTTGTAAATATTTGCATACATGGTATTAAATAGAGCATAGTTTTGCTTGTAATTGGAATGGTGCATCAGCTTTTCGTATCCGTGTTCGTATCAAACTGCATCATCTTCCTTTTATACGGCATGAAATATGAGTTTATCTCACACTTAACTTACATTATTTATAGAAGTGAAATTCAACACAATTGAAATTTTATGAAATGTATAGGATTGCTTAGAGATTCTTATTATAGTTGTGCACGTATGACACTCATTACTGACATTACTGATATGTATGATAAGGATATGCACATGTGATTCGTATATGTTTGATTGTTGAGTTTATATTATTTATTTGTTCCCATATTGCAAGTTCCCTATGGGTTGAAATGATACATACCCAAACAGACATTAGATTAGGAAAAATCGTTATAGGTTGAAATAATAGACCTGAGCGATTTTACTAATTTTGGGATGGCGGGTTGAAATGATATATACCCGTAAGAATTTAAATTATAGATTGAAATGATATATATATCTATATCACTTACCTAGGTAGAAAATTATGTATGGACACCATTGGTCTATTTTGAAAATATTTTTCCAAGTTTAAATATAAGTACAGAGTTTTCTTAATACTTTACATTAAGAAAGATTTATAAAAAAAAAAGATTTTTAGTTTATTGATAACTTAACTTGTTCAATGACTTAATTGAAAATGAAATTGTAAAATTAAGTTAAATTGATATAAAATGTGACTTAGAAAATGATGGAATGAGTTTATATGAAAATTTGTTAGGATAATGGAAATAAATAATTAATTTAATAATAATCTATGAAATGAATGGTTTGAATCCGAATACAATTGAAGTTAACATTTAAAATTGATTAAATTTGAATTTTGAGGTTTAATTTTCATGAAATGAAAGAAAGGTGATTTAAAGAAAAATTGAAACCTTGAGAATTTGATTGAAGTAATAATATTTGAATCCAACTTGAATAATATCTATAATGTATTGGAATTTGAGTATACTGTTAAGTTGGAATTAATTCGAAGTGAAGTTTTGGTAATTGAATTGTTTATAAGTTAAAATTGAACATAAGGATATATGGTTTGGATTGGATTAGTATTCAAAACTAGATTTCTAAATAACTATTATTTTATACAAAACTAATTTAGACTATTTTAAATAATTATTGTTTTATAACTATTTACATTATATTTAATTATTAAACATCATATAATTATTTTAAAATTTAATTATGCTATTCAACTACTACATTATGTATTTTATAATCATTTTAACCAATTTATTTTATACAAATCTATTTATTTTTAAATTAAACTACTTTATATTATATTAATTATTTTAAATAAAAGTTTATTTCTGATTCGCGCTATTAGATCCAAAATGTTTAATATGAAAATTTTGAATAACGATGATTGTGATATTAAAATTTGAAATCAAATGTAATTCTTGTTAACGAACTATTTGTAAATATAAAATCTGGAATCTTGAATCAAATCAAACAATAAATTAGTCGAAATAAAATTTGTGACATTTGAATATTTGAACTTAATTATTTATAAAACCAAATTTGAAGTTAACTGATTTATAATATTTTAAAATATGATTTCAAACAGAAATGACTATGGTGTGAAAAATGTAAACATCTGGTTGTTAAAGAGACCAGGATCGGATATTGTCAATCTCTTTGCCAATATCGAAAACCACTTTAACAACTGTGTACGTGGTGGAGAATCCAGAATGAAGTAGGTTGGTTTGACGAACGCTACTGGAATGAAGAAAGAGAACGATGATGGATGTCCTTGACCTTCGGGTCATAATTAAAATGACTAAAACAGGTGTTATACTAAAACGACCCAAACTCACCCTTACGGGAAAGCCCGAATTGAGTTGAGAACACGACAAATCATAACACAAACGACAAAACATTTCATTGCTGTTACAACAATTTTCATTAGAGTACCAGAATATAACAGAGTATGAATAAATAATATACATCAGGAAAATACCAGAGATTAAAATACATCACAAAGCAGCGGAAAATAATACATAACACAACTGAAAGAAATACACGGATATAGAGCTTTCCGAATATAGCTCCAGCTGTAAACTAGGATCCTGAGAAAATAAATATCTGCAAAACCAAAACTACTAGCTGCCCATGTGGAAAATATGGGCACCTAGAGTTTAGGTTAAAACAATAAACTCCAAGTCAGTCATGGGACTAGTGTGAGAGCTAAAACAGTTATTTAAAACTTTACTTTAAAATAGAGTAAATCAAGGGACCACGACGTATAACACAGAACGGGTTTCCTACTAAGAATACCAGTGCATAAAACAAACAATGCAATGCTTTTTGGAAAAATGAAGCTATTATAAGACTCAGGTCCCATCACACAATGCAATGCAAGCCGGTGGATAGAGTTTTACCTTATTATAGCCAAACATGCTTGGTACGTTTGAACCAAAATTCATTTGATACTATTATAAGTGTATATTGCCAAAATCAATTTCAAATATAAATGTATCAATCTTAATTGGCATGGTACCCCACCAACTATGTCGCCATATCAGTTCTACAATTAAAACCGAAATGTCATGTATTGGAAATTGGATTTGCGTCTATGAACCAAGGCAAGAGATCATCCTTACCAAATTCAAGAAAATCTAGCCTATCGTGTCTCAGGATACAGTCACAACTGCACCTGGAGCGTCAGGGCCGGTCCACACTTACATTAGTGGTTTATAATTCCTGAACAATGCGTTTCCCCGCCCTATGGGGCGTAAATCTGGTCAGTATGTTGACCATGTCATCCATCGACCCCGTAGTGACAGATATATCCGAGGCGCCTCGTTATTCATCAAATAATTTGCAACATTCACATGAGTAAAATGTCTAGGCTCTATACCATGACACCACTCCTAGCTAGAAAAAACGCATGACCTCACTGAGGTCCTCTCCCGTTTCTGGTTCACACCGGGGGTGTGAGGCTCACGAATTAATGCTATACACAAAGCTATGCTATTTAAAGTCGTGCTTTGATCATCAACCACAAGACCCTGCTTTTTAACAAAAGCCTTGATCACATGCCACTCAGCATGCCACACTGTCCATCCATACCGTACCATTGATTTCTGCTGATATATAGCCTCTAATGTAACGACCCGTATTCTACGCATCATGAGATCGTAGAATATTTATTTCTTTCACATATGAAGTCGTATGGTCATGTAACTTTGGGAAACGACTATTGGGGTCATTTCCCATGTTCATGATTTTTGTCGATTTTTAAATGACCGTTTTGCCCTTAGTTGGTACTGTTTTAGCCATAACTTTTGACTGGAAAGGAATTTTGACCTGAAACCACTTCCATTGGATTTGAATGATGGTTTCTCTTTCCGTAGAGTGGTTACATTAGCCAAACGGACTTACCGTTTGGGAGATATGGCTGAAACAAGGTTTGGAAGGTGAAAAACTGCTTAACCGGGCCAAATAGGGTGATTAGTGGATAGGCCCATAACCCATTTCGGGATTAGGGTTATGGGGAGGCTGAAATGAGTTAGAGAATCATTTTCATTTCAGTTTTGAGCTGCCACTTTCCTCCTTGAAACCCTAGTAATGGCCTCCACCTTCTAATTTCGTCCCAAATCACCTTCTAATCACTTTCTAATCAAGTTTTGGCCTAATCTACATCAAATCAAAGAAGATCTTCACCAAATTAGCAAGAGAGCTGCTGGAACACATAGGGATTGGATCCAAATCAGAGATTATTTCAGATCTAAAGTTTGTTTGTGACTAATGTGAGTGATTTGCATTGTTTTTCACTAATTACGGCTAATTATGGTAATTAGCGAAGATTAGCGAAATTATGGCTCAGAAAAATCTAGAAAAATTCCTAAAATTCTAAAACATCATTTTATGTCTCTGATATGAATTTGGGTTAATTTCGACTAATTTTGCAAATCCCGGAATTTGGGGGATTAAGGGGTGATTAGTGATAATTAGCGAATTTATGCATGTTAAAAATCTGGAAAAATATTTATAAATTGCTAAATATTGTTTTAGACCTCTGTTAGAAGTTTGGGTTAATTTGGTTAAGTTTTGTTAATCCTATGCTTAGTTGTTCTTAAACATGCTTAAGGGGAAATATGGGGATTTTGGCTATGTTTGATCCATTTTAACCCATCATATTGTTGTTTTGGTGTTTGAGGTCACTTCTACTTGTTGCTATGGCTGTATGGTATGCTTTGTGATTGATTAGAATAGGTAGAATGGCCGAAAACGCCATTGAGTGGCGTAAGTTGCTTGCTGGAAGAAGTGCAGGAGACCGGATCGGATCGGATAACCCGACCCGTTCATAAGACCCCGACCCGATCCGTCCATGGAAGGTGACCACGAGTCGACCGACCCGACCCGTTCGTGGTATTCCCCTCCGACCCGACCCGCTTGCTTGGTGTGTGTCACGAAGGCAGAAGACCCTGATCGATACGTGACGAGCTGGAAGCCCCGATCCGAACCAAAGCCACGACCTGAAGGAAGATTGGCACGTCGACCCGATCCGCGTGGAGATGGAACTCGATCCGATGCACCCACGATCCACGAGTCGCGATCCGAAGCTGGTCACGATCCGACCTGGAGATGAAGCCACGAACCGACGCCAAGGAGCATAGAGCACGATCCGAAGGGGGGTCCACGATCCGATCGACCACGAGTGGAAGAAGGAGCCACGAACCGTGCTTGGGGAGGGAGAACCGCGATCCGAACCAGATGATGCCGATTGCGATCCAACATTGATGGCCACGACCTGAAGTGAAACGAACTGAATGAAGATCGATCCGGACGGAGATGACGACCAAACCCCGAGATGCAAAGGTAGTCCAAATGGAAGTTAGAGCTCAGGATCCAGATGGGAACCAATGAGTTCACTTCGTGATTGGGCTTTGCTGCGGGACGTGTGCAAAGGGGTTGTCAGCATTCATAACTTTGGTTCACCACTGAGAGATGGATAGTGGGCTTGTAGTGATAGTTACACGAGATTGGATTCCGTCATGGCCCAAAGTATTAGGTGACCAAAGTAGTGGATATCGTATGCTTTACGCACTGAGTGAGGGATGTGAGGATGATTGCTATGCTTGATTGTTTGACACCACTATGACATGCACACCCCCACCCCCGTATCTCGTACACAGTATGTTAGTGGCACCTTAGAGTGTTGTACAGTATGTAGTGCTAACTCTTTGGTTGCAGGTCCAGGTTCAGGTATGATTGAATTATACTTGTTATTATTTTGTTTAGATGCTTATCGCTCATACCAGGCTTTATGTCTGACCCAGAGTTTTATGTCTCTTCTTATTACTCTGGGTGCTCACACGAGCAGACTAGAGATAGGTTACGGTTAGCTGGTGATGCGCGAGTAGCTGATTCGGAGGCGAGCAGGAGGCTTCCACGTATGATATATATAGATATTCTCCCTGTGTCGTTGGTGGTCACTACTTGGACATTAGTAGCGTACCTCCTTTATCTTGCTTTTGCTTTGAGATAGTTTGAAAAGTTGTAATAAGCTATATTTTGGATTTCCGCTGCTATGATGCTCAGTTCTGGTTTTTAGCTTATGCACTGTCTCTCCTGTTTTATGTCAAATATGTTATTATTATATTTTGTTCTATGCGTTGTGAGACATTCTACAGGTTCCTTGATTAGCCCATGCTCTTCTTTCTTTTTCTTCTGGCGACCGTCCCGTGCTAACTGGATAGGTGTACAACGCACTTTTGGAGTAAATGTCAGTTGGTGCGGGGCGGGCCGTCACACTTGGTATCAGAGCTCTAGGTTGCTTAGTTAACCTAGGGAAAGACACTAGGGAGAGATAATACATACATGAGAGCACGTATTTGTGATTACTTTGGTTTTTAAAAGTTATATGTATATACTATTCGTAGTATAAGAATGAAGTCGTACTGCACTAGCACCACTATGGGATCGTTAATCGTTTCCCCTTTTACAGATTAACGATGAGCCGATATCCTAGAGGTGCTGGTAGAGGGACCAACCATGGGAATGCTCCTGACATGAGGACAATGTTCACTAACTTCATGAGAGATATGCTTAGAGATGTTCAGGGGGCAGTTCCCAATCCCGGAAATGGTAGTGGTCCAGTAGTGCAGGCGCCTAGGGTCGATTTCGCCAAGTTGTGCAAGGATTACACTAACCTTGGTGGGAAGTCGTTCCATGGAACGGAGTCGGCCACAGATGTTCAGGATTGGTTGGATAGCTGTGATCGTATCTTCGACGACTTGGGTCTTGAGGATGCGATGAAGAGAAGGCTAGCGTCTCGTCAGCTGCAAGGGCGAGCGATGAATTGGTGGAATGTCATTAGAACAGCTACTCCAGAAGATCAAGTTACTTGGAATCAGTTTAAGACTCGCTTTTGTGATAAGTTTATTCCAGCTGCTCATAAATCAGAACTGTTCAGGAAGTTCTTGGAGCTTAAGCAGAATGGTAGAGCAGTCTCAGAGTATATCTCTGAATTCGACACTTTATCGAAATATGGATGGTCCCTTATCGATACAGTCGAAAAGAAGAACGAGAAGTTCATAACTGGTTTGGATGGGTATTTGGGGGAAAGACTTATAAACCATATAGATGAGACGTTCGAGTCTATTGTAGGAAAGGCATTAAGGTCAGAGAGCCTTTTCCCTAAGTCGAAGGCCGAAGTTGCTACGGCATCTGCAGAGGAGCCAAAGCCGCAAGCAGGCGGTGAAGGCAAGAAGAATTCTCAGAACAAGAGGAAGCAGAACCCGACCAAGGATGGTCAGAATAAGAAAAATAAGAAAGATGGCGAATTCTTTAGTTGTGGCAAGAAGGGCCATTACGCTAGAGATTGTCGAGAAAAGCCTGGGGAAAGGAAGTGCTTTAACTGCGGCCAGGCGGGACATCACAAGGATTATTGCCCACAACCTCCTAGGGAGAAGCAGATTGTGAAAGCGTATGCTATCAACGCAGTTCCTTCTTCGTCAAATGCCCCAACTGCAGCGCAGAAGGAAAAAGGTGTCGTTATTCGAGGTATGCTTTCTATTTAAGATGTTTTGATCGGGTTTTGTTTGACAAACCTGAGTTAGTCGATAGACCTTTAGTAGTGACAGACCCGATTGGTGGTTCGACTAGTTTTGGCATGATTTGTTAATGTGGTCTTATCGAGTCATGGATGTATGTTTCCTTGTGATTGCTTTGTTTTGGGCTTTACTGGGTTTAGCATTATTTTGGGGAGTCGATCTACTCCAAAGGAATAGGGTGGTATTAGGTACCTACCTAGTGATGGCGATAGTAACTGGAGTTAAGAAAGCTGAAAGGTTACTGTTGTAATAAGTTCTAGTTGTCTCTGGGAGGCAAATGAGTACTCCAGTGCTAGATTGTTTTGCTAGTATCACCACATGTGGATTGTCTGAACTCGGAGGAGATGTTCCTTGGGTGCTTGTCTGATATTGGTTTAGGCCTTTGGGGCTTGTGCTTGGGGAATGTCGATTTCGACTAGGATGGTTCGCGTGAGGGGTAAATAGTTGTTGTGATTTTTCAGTGGATGATATCTTGGTTTACTCGAGGAGTGAAGGGCAGACGGAACATGATAAGACTGTTCAATGGTATAGACTGCCCAGAGTTAGACTCGATAGGGTTATGAGATTGCTCGAGTGGGACTCGAGAAAGATGCAAAGTAATGGATTATTTAGGACCCTATGTTGATGTTCTCTATTGGATAGTAGAATTTTGAAGGAATAGGATGTGTTCGTTGATCATGGAAGATACAACGAAGATTAGGGCGATTCAAGTTGGACTTGAACTCATAAAAGAAAATGGGTGTTCGTTGATCTTGGAGATGCAACGAATAGGGAGACGACTCACGTTGGACTAGAGTTTGTCGGTACTCAAGACTAGGTCTGAGTTATAGATTGACTCGAGTTGGACTCGAGAAGGCTGCAAGGAATTGGATTCAGCTCGAGTTGGACTCGAGAGGGCAGCAAGATAATGGATAGACTTGGGTTGGACTCAAGTATTTTAGGAGGACTAAAAGCAGGGGTATCTGGGGACGCCCGTTACCTTGGATCCGTTGGACGTGATCTAGTTATCCTTGGAGGATAAACGTAGACGTACGGTAGTCCGATTGGAGGCTGGGCTTCCATTAGTTTAATTATCCTTGGAGGATAAACGTATGTTGGACATACGGTTGTCCGAAGGGAGGCGGGGCTTCCATTGGCCTGGGATTGGTTGGACCAGTCAAGTAGGCATCGGTGTATGTATGGGGGCTGGGCTTCCATTAGTTATTAATGTTGGTTAGACCAGACATACTAGAATCGACATATTGGGATTGGTTAGACCAATCATGTAGGTGTCGATGTCTTTATGACTTTAGCAGGTGATAGATAGGATTTGTTTGATGGATGTTATGGTTGCTATGTTTGTTCCTATCTTTCTTCTCTTGAGTAGACTATCACCTGTAGGGTTCCGGCGATGGGGAACAAAGTGATTGTAGTAGGACTATGAGCCAGTGCAGTAGAGTCATTGTGACTCGAGGGGCAAAGTGGACATAGTAAAGGATTAGTAAGGCTATGAGCCAGTGCAGTGGAGTTGTTATGACTTCATGGGGCAGAGTGGACATAGCAAAGGACTAGTGGCTATGAGCCAGTGCAGTGGAGTTGTTATGACTTCATGGGGCAGAGTGGACATAGCAAAGGACTAGTGGCTATGGATCAGTGCAGTGGAGTCGCCATGACTCCATGGGGCAGAGTGATCATAGTAAAGGATGTGGGTGCAGTACTAGTTGCATTGAGTAGGAGACATGCCAGTTTAGGGGTTTTGTTTCTAGGATGGAAGCAACTAGAGTATGTCACAGGATATGATTTCAGACCCAAGACTGAATTGGATTCAGAAACGCTAGTAAGCTTGACGATTAAATCGATTTTGATTGAGAGGATTGTTTCCAGTTAGAAGGACGATCCTAATCTATTGGAAACCATCTCTAGGGTAGAGATGGGTATCGATGGAAAGAGAATGATCAAATAAAGATTTGATCGAGAAGGGTGACTTCGAAAGAATAAGGGACTAGTTGTACCCAACGTAGATGGACTGAGAGGTAAAGTGCTTAGAGCATACCATCACTCAAAATTGACTATACATTCCAGTGGTAACAAGATGTATTGAGACATAGAGCAGATCTACTACTGGGAAGGGATAAAGATAGGCAGAAGGCTTATCTCGATAAGAGACGAAGAGATTTGGAATTCTTCGTTAACGACTTGGTATTCGTCGAGATCTCTCCATAGAGAATGTGATTCGGATTGGTTGGAGAGGTAAGTTAGCATCAAGATTTGTTGGCCCATTCCCAGTCCTCGAGCAAGTTGGGAATTTGGCGTATGAAGTAGGGCTACCTGACAAGATGGCGGGAGTTCATAACGTATTTCATGTTTCCCAGTTAAGGAAGTTGTGCAAGACCCTAATGTGGCTATTTCACCAGATCAGTTGGATAACATCGAAGTTGAACTCGAGGCGGTTGGGAACCGCAAGTCTATGCGTATCGTTGGGAATGATACGAAACAGCTTCGAAGGAAGGCGGTGAAACTAGTCAAAGTCCAGTGGGGTGAGAATGAAAAAGACTGTACTTGGGGAAACAGAGGTGGATATAAGGAAGAAGTATCCAGAACTCTTTGCCTAGTAAGGTTTTGGTAGTGATAGTTTCTTCCCTTGTTAGTAAACCGCATGCTAGGATAGACTTGTTTTGCATGTTGAGTGTTGTTTTATGGTTGATAGGCATGCGGGACCCTTTGTATGTTTTGATTAGGGAATTTCGGGGGCGAAATTTCTTAAGGGGAGGGAGAGTGTAACGACCCGTATTCTACGCATCATGAGATCGTAGAATATTTATTTCTTTCACATATGAAGTTGTATGGTCATGTAACTTTGGGAAACGACTATTGGGGTCATTTCCCATGTTCATGATTTTTGTCGATTTTTAAATGACCGTTTTGCCCCTAGTTGGTACTGTTTTGGCCATAACTTTTGACTGAAAAGGAATTTTAACCTGAAACCACTTCCATTAGACTCGAATGATGGTTTCTCTTTCCGTAGAGTGGTTACATTAGCCAAATGGACTTACCGTTTGGGAGATATGGCTGAAACATGGTTTGGAAGGTGAAAAACTGCTTAACCGGGCCAAATAGGGTGATTAGTGGATAGGCCCATAACCCATTTCGGGATTAGGGTTATGGGGAGGCTGAAATGAGTTAGAGAATCATTTTCTTTTCAGTTTTGAGCCGCCACTTTCCTCCTTGAAACCCTAGTAATGGCCTCCACCTTCTAATTTCGTCCCAAATCACCTTCTAATCACTTTCTAATCAAGTTTTGGCCTAATCTACATCAAATCAAAGAAGATCTTCACCAAATTAGCAAGAGAGCTGCTGGAACACATAGGGATTGGATCCAAATCAGAGATTATTTTAGATCTAAAGTTTGTTTGCGACTAAGGTGAGTGATTTGCATTGTTTTTCACTAATTACAGCCAATTATGGTAATTAGCGAAGATTAGCGAAATAATGGCTCAGAAAAATCTAGAAAAATTCCTAAAATTATAAAACATCATTTTATGTCTCTGATATGAATTTGGGTTAATTTCGACTAATTTTGCAAATCCCGGAATTTGGGGGATTAATGGGTGATTAGTGATAATTAGCGAATTTATGCATGTTAAAAATCTGGAAAAATATTTATAAATTGCTAAATATTGTTTTAGACCTCTGTTAAAAGTTTGGGTTAATTTGGTTAAGTTTTGTTAATCCTATGCTTAGTTGTTCTTAAACATGCTTAAGGGGAAATATGGGATTTTGGCTATGTTTGATCCATTTTAACCCATCATATTGTTGTTTTGGTGTTTGAGGTCACTTCTACTTGTTGCTATGGCTGTATGGTATGCTTTTTGATTGATTAGAATAGGTAGAATGGCCGAAAACGCCGTTGAGTGGCGTAAGTTGCTTGCTGGAAGAAGTGCAGGAGACCGGATCGGATCGGATAACCCGACCCGTTCATAAGACCCCGACCCGATCCGTCCATGGAAGGTGACCACGAGTCGACCGACCCGACCCGTTCGTGGTATTCCCCTCCGACCCGTCCCGCTTGCTTGGTGTGTGTCACGAAGGCAGAAGACCCTGATCGATACGTGACGAGCTGGAAGCCCCGATCCGAACCAAAGCCACGACCTGAAGGAAGATTGGCACGTCGACCCGATCCACGTGGAGATGGAACTCGATCCGATGCACCCACGATCCACGAGTCGCGATCCGAAGCTGGTCACGATCCGACCTGGAGATGAAGCCACGAACCGACGCCAAGGAGCATAGAGCACGATCCGAAGGGGGGGTCCACGATCCGATCGACCACGAGTGGAAGAAGGAGCCACGAACCGTGCTTGGGGAGGGAGAACCGCGATCCGAACCAGATGAGGCCGATTGCGATCCGGCATTGATGGCCACGACCTGAAGCGAAACGAACTGAATGAAGATCGATCCGGACGGAGATGACGACCAAACCCCGAGATGCAAAGGTAGTCCAAATGGAAGTTAGAGCTCAGGATCCAGATGGGAACCAATGAGTTCACTTCGTGATTGGGCTTTGCTGCGGGATGTGTGCAAAGGGGTTGTCGGTATTCATAACTTTGGTTCACCACTGAGAGATGGATAGTGGGCTTGTAGCGATAGTTACACGGGATTGGATTCCGTCATGGCCCAAAGTATTAGGTGACCAAAGTAGTGGATATCGTATGCTTTACGCACTGAGTGAGGGATGTGAGGATGATTGCTATGCTTGATTGTTTGACACCACTATGACATGCACACCCCCACCCCCGTATCTCTTACACAGTATGTTAGTGGCACCTTAGAGTGTTGTACAGTATGTAGTGCTAACTCTTTGGTTGTAGGTCCAGGTTCAGGTATGATTGGATTATACCTATTATTATTTTGTTTAGATGCTTATCGCTCATACCAGGCTTTATTTCTGACCCAGAGTTTTATGTCTCTTCTTATTACTCTGGGTGCTCACACGAGCAGACTAGAGACAGGTTATGGTTAGCTGGTGATGCGCGAGTAGCTGATTCGGAGGCGAGCAGGAGGCTTCCACGTATGATATATATAGATATTCTCCCTGTGTCGTTGGTGGTCACTACTTGGGCATTAGTAGTGTACCTCCTTTATCTTGCTTTTGCTTTGAGACAGTTTGAAAAGTTGTAATAAGCTATATTTTGGATTTCCGCTGCTATGATGCTCAGTTCTGGTTTTTAGCTTATGCACTGTCTCTCCTGTTTTATGTCAAATATGTTATTATTATATTTTGTTCTATGCGCTGTGGACATTCTACAGGTTCCTTGATTAGCCCATTCTCTTCTTTCTTTTTCTTCTAGCGACCGTCCCGTGCTAACTGGTTAGGTGTACAGTGCACTTTTGGAGTAAATGTCAGTTGGTGCGGAGCGGGCCGTCACATCTAAGCTCGTACGTCTCAAAGAAGGGTGTTAAGCAAGAGAATAAATTCTCCGCCACCAAACAGATATATATTTAGCAGAGATCAAAGAATACAGTATAAAGGAATATAATGTCAGACATACCATCCATTTACAAGTTTGTTCCGGGTCTGAACGAAACCGGAGGCACCTTATTCCTCGTCTCATATGTCCAATACAGGAGAGAGGTCCTCGCATATCACGTCGATCTCCAAGTACGTCTGGACGATCACCACTTATTACCTTGTCTTCGGTGTACAACCCAATCAAGACATCAGTAATCATCCAAACGATGTGAAGAACTCTGGTCTTCAACCACCGTCTTCATCGTTAACTTATCGTTGTATAAATTATTCAGAATGGGATAAACCCGGTCTTTCCGAATAACCCGTGTGTCTTATAAATAAGTGCTATAAAACACAATATACGCCTCATTCCAATCCAGAATATTCTTTTATTCAAATATTCTTTCCATAATTTTAAACAAAATTAAGGTGTTCCAAACTAGTCGGGATTAGCAAACCTTATCGAAGCAATCATTAATTTAATTTTCCAATCCCAACCTATTCATCCCATGGAGCAAAACTGGTAGTACTTCATATCTAACACCACGGTGTTATTAGTAAAATTAATTACCATTTCACGTTCAAATCTAATTAAAGATTTAACTATCGCTTGGAGCAAAACTGGTGATACTCCGTTCTCGATCATTTCCCAAATTTGATAATTTAAAATTATCACATTCACATAGAAATCAAATTAAAGATTCATTAAAACTCCACTTAGTTTAAATCCCCAATAATCATTATATAATGATTATTTAAATTTAGGAAATCAATACGTTCTTTAACTGGGTTAAAGAATTAATGTCATTTAAAACGCAGTTCATGATAAACCCAAAATCACATTCCGTTAATGATGGAATCTTCACGGAAAACAGATCAATATATATAATCGATATAAACTTCCATATCCAACCAATAATATAAATGGAATAACGGCAAAGCCTTTTAAATTCCATATATAGTAACAGCCTTCCTCCACAGAATTTCACTTCGATTATTACCAAATCGAATTCCATTCCATTCCAATTTATTTTATTAAATTAGAAAATTTTACTTTGGAAAATTTCCATTAAATATCAATAAGAAGATTTATAAATTCCAAATCACATTTCACTGTTAATTGGGTTAAAGAACGAATGTCGTTAAAAACACAGTTTACGATAAACCCAATTCACATTCCATTTTATTGCAATTACTAAATATAACTGGAAACTCAAATAATCTTAACTAAAAGATTTATTATTTTCACACGGGGTTTAAGAACTATGTTATTGAAGGCACCATTCACAACAAACCCAAAACCACATTCTTTTATTCAATTCCAATTTAATATTAATTAATTGGAAAACTTCACTAAATCTTAATTAAAAGATTTATTCTTTTCTCAAAGGCACCATTCACGACGAACCCAAAATCCAATTTAATATTAAATACAAGGCTCTGAATAGAAATTATATCGGCTTATATTCAATATCAAATTCTGAAACTAATGTATATCGTATTGGGAATAACGATATCTGTATCTTCCAAATTTCCATAACAATATACGTATAACCACGGAATCCAATATTGAAATCCATTCCAATTTGTTTATTGGAAAATTCTGGTTATTTTTAAAACCATTTCAAATCCAATTTATTTTTTAAAAATATTGGATTATTATTCTAGTGAATAACTAGTTCATTTTGATAAAAATGTATTTTTATCTTTACAAACGTGGAATTTTTCATCCCAATTCGTTCCAAATCATTTATTATGAATTTACACAATTTTTCCATACTTTTAATAATTTTATTAAGGCACCTACAATCGATTTCCATAAATAGTCATCGAACTGCATTTACAGCGACCTTTTCCAAAATTGATTTGGACATAATTCCAAATCAAGCCATTAGATTTCAAATCTCTTATATTCATTGGAAAGATCTTTTCGATACGAAACCAACGGTTCTAGTTTTAGGAGAATCCGACGGTCGGATCTCCTGTAATGTCCATTTGAAGTCAATGGTCGAAATTCACGAATGGTCACAACAAGATGCGTTCTATTCAGGCCATTAAATATATATATATATATTATATTTCGTCGGTTTCATTTAAAACATATTTTATAAATCGTTTATAAGTTTGTTTTAAAACGATTTTAACTTCATTTCCAATTTTAAATCAAAATTGAATATTCCATATCATTATGATATTAAATGATAATATTTTCAAAATACTAGATTTTGAAATCATTTCTTTTTCGATATTCATTATAATAATGAATAAAATCGATATAAATATCGTTCGATGTAACTACCCGAACTTCCCCGGTCTCCGAAGAGAAGAGAAAGAACAGATTGATTGAGAACAAGACGAATCGGAACACAAACAGAAGAACATTTCATTGCTTATTACAACAATTTACGTTAGAGTACAAGAATATACAGAGTATGAATAAATATTACACTTCATAGAAATATTAGAGATTTAAATTACATTACATAGTAGTGGAAAATAATATAAAACACAACTAAAAGAGATAAACGAATACTGAGCTTTCCGGATATCATTCCAGCTGTAAACCAGGATCCTGTGAATATAAATCTGCAAAAACCAAAACTACTAGCTGTCCGTGTGGAAAATAGGGGCACCTAGAGTTTAGGTTAAAACAATAAACTCCAGGTCAGTCGTGTGACTGGTGTGAGAACTAAAACAGTTATTTAAAACTTTACTTTAAAATATAGTAAATCAAGGGACCACGCCTTATAACACGGAACGAGTTTCCTCCCAAGAATACCAGTGCATGGAATAAACAACGCAATGCTTTTTGGAAAAATGAAGCTATTATAAGACCCAGGTCCCATCACACAATGCAACGCAAGCGGAGGATAGGGTTTTACCTTATAATAGCCAAACATGCTTGGTACGTTTAAAACAAATCATTTTGATACTATTATAGTGTAAAGTGTATAAGACAACTTCAAATGCAAATGTATCAATCATAGGCGGCATGTGTATCATCTATCATGTCGCCAATACCAGGCTCTACAATCAAAACCGAAATGTCACGTATTGGAAATTGGATTTCCTTCATGAGTTGAGGCCAGAGATGGCTTCTCTCCGCTTTGAGACACTCTAGCAAATGCCTTAGGATTCACTGCAGAGAACCCTTGGAATCAGTTGGGTTGGTCCTCCCTTACGTTTGAGGATTAGTGATTCCTAAACACACGTTTCCCGGTCCTATCAGACCTATATCCATCGGTTCCGAAGAGACCGATATATCCGAGGCGCCTCGCAATCCAACAACCACATAGGTAAAATAACAACAATGGCAGGGCTAGTAAAACGCTGACACCACCCATAGCTAGAAAGAAACGTCATGTTCTCCCAACGGTCCGATCCCGTTTTTGACTCATACCGAGGTGCGAGGCTCGCGAATTAACGCTATACAAAAAGTTATGCCATTTAAGGCCGTGCTTTGATCATCAACCACAAGACTCTGCTTTTCAACAGAAGCCTTGATCATTTGCATCTCAGCATGCCACACTGGCAATTCACGCCTTGCAATTGATGTCTATCGATATATAACCTCTGAGCTCGTATGTCTCAGAGAAGGGCGTTAAGCAAGAGAATAAATTCTCTGCCGCCAAACAGATATATATTTAACAGAAATCAATTAACATAGAATAAAATCCAATGTCAGACACACACACATCCATTTACAAGTTCGTTCTGGGTCTGAACGAAACTGGAGGCACCTTATTCCCCGTCCCGTATGTCCAAAACAGAAGAGAGGCCCTCGCATATCCATCGATCTCCAAGTACGTCTGGACGATCACCACTTATTACCTCGTCTTGGGTGTACAACCCAATCAAGACATCAGTAATCATCCAAACAATGTGAAGACCTCCAGGTCTTCAACCACCGTCTTCATTGTCGACTTATCGTCGAATCAGTTATTCAGAATGGGTATAAACCTGGCCTTTAGGAATAACTCGCGTATATAATAAACAAGTGTTATAAAAGCACAACATACTCCTCATTCCAATTCTGAATATTCTTTTATTTAAATATTCACATCTTTATGGATTTTTTCCTATTAATTTTATCAAAGATAAATTCTTTAAAATTTATTTTTTAATCTTCCTTTGGATATCAATTCAAACTAAATTAAGGTTTCCCAAACTAGTCAGGATTAGCACACCTTACAGAAGTAATCATTTATTTAATTACCCAATCCCAACCTATTCATCCCATGGAGAAAAACTGATAATACTCCATAACTAACACCACAGTGTTATTGGTTAATTTAATTACCATTTCCCATTCAAATCTAATTAAAGATTTAACTATCGCTTGGAGCAAAACTTGTGATACTCCACTCTCGATCATTTCACAGTATTTTATAATTTAAATTATCAATTCACATTTCAATCCAATTAAAGATTCATTAATCTACACTTATGTAATAACCCGGAAATCCGAGCCAATTTAAAAAAAAATTATATTGGCAATTTTAGCAAATTTTGATTATTTAAAATGAATTATTTTAAATAATATCGACGAGAAATTTATTTTGAATAGAATTCGAACGTGTATATTATATAGATCGTCGTTAGAATATAAATATTTATTTTAAATTATAAAAGGAATTGAAAATGGCGCGGTAGTTCGATAATTCGATTTCAAAGTTCAAATGGATGTACATGATTCAAAATAAACAGGATTTTAGTGAAACCAAAAATATTTGAATCTAATCGAGGATATCTTTCCAACGAATCTGAGAAATCAAAATTTCATAGCGGGAATCAAAAGATACGTCCAGTTGAAAATTCTGAATAGTCGCTATGGAATTCAAGCCCTTAAAAATGGTAGTTTTGCAAATGACCTCGGATTTCGACGAAACCACTTTTGTTGGATCCGTGATGTCATATTATCACTAGGTTTCAAAATTCATAATTTTCCGATTCAATATGTGAGCGTGGCAAAGGAAAACGCGTTTGACCAGTTTTAGTTGATTTTAATCGACTGGAAAATGGCCATTTTTCTAACAGTCTCAGAATTTGATGAAAATAGTTTTGTTAGGATCATATTGTAAAAACGAAGCTAGAAAACATTTTTCTGGAATTTTTCGAGTTAGTATGTGGCCCCGGTAAGTTGAAATGTTCGTTTATTTTGAATATATAAAGATTTATATTTTAAATCCAACGGAAACTGATCGTAATGATCGAATCAGCCTACGATACATAGCCTATTGTGTTCAGAATGGGGGTAATTAGCAAGGGACAATAGTCGGTGGGTTCGATTCTGAGTTCAAAATAAAAAGTTACCTTTTTGGATTTAAAAAAAATTAAATTAATAATTAAACCTAGTCAACCCTTATTCTCTCTCTACCCCTTTCTCCCTCTCAGGCCCCCCTCCCGTCGTTATTCTTCAAAAAAAAAAGAGACCGCGATGCCCCCCCTCCCCGATCTCGATCTCGTCCGCCTCCTCTACGTCGATGGTCGTCGCGCCGGAAGGGAGCACAACCCGCCGCCGCCGCTGGGGCCTGGAAGCTCCACCGTGCCTCACCGAACCCTCCTCTTCACTAATTCATGACCTATCTGCCCCCCACCTTCGATCCCTGATACCGACGCTCCTCTCTCCCCCTCTTCTGCAAGCCACGCCCGAACCCAACAAGACAGCAACTGCCTGCTCCTCCTCCCTTTACACCTTCACGCGCCCCCACGGACTGATGCCGCAACCACCTGCAGCGAGACCCTCCCCCTCCGCCAATGAAAATGTGATTTATTCTTTTCATTACACTAGTTATTTCTTTGAAGAAAAACTGAATTTGGTGGGGTTTTCATGAACAAAAAGGAATAATTTTTATAGTGTGTTCATGAAGATAAAGGAATAATTTTTATAGTGTGTTCATGAAGATAAAAAAAATAGATTTTTGAAAAGGTAAAGATTAGATTTTTTACATGGTAAAGATAGGATTTTTATCGTATGTTTGAAATATTTTTATGAAGATAAAATATGATCTTTTATATAAGAAGTGAAATAAAAATATGAACTTCATCTTTATCGTGAAGTAGCGAGATTAAAAATATAATTTTTATACTAGTGGAAGATTAAAAATATAATTTTTATACTAATGGCATATTAAAAATATGATTTTTATATAGGTATGATAGTAAAAATATGATTTTTATTATGTAGGAGGTATAAAAATATAATTTTTATTATGTAGAAGAAGTAAAAATATTATCTTTATATATGTAGCGAAATAAAAATCTGATTTTTATTATATATATAGTAAAGTAAAAATGGGATTTTTATAGCGATGAAATAAAATTCGATCTTTATATTAAAAGAAGAAATATAAAAATATAATTTTTATATAGAAAGAAGCGTTGTAAAAATATTATTTTTTGAAATGTAAAAATAAAAATATAATTTTTATTTGAACAGCGTGAAAAGAACTGCATTGGGAGTTCAAACAAATCTAGACGATTCAGCAGTTCAACAGCAAAGCACGTCGGAGTGGAACCCTCTGTGAGAACTCCTCACCTTTAATTTTGTTTTCTAGTTAATGATATATACTAGGATGCAGATGGTGTTTAGTAGCACCCGACACCCGTCGTCCATAGACCATGGACGACTTATATGCTTGATTGTTTGATTTTGATGTGTAGTTGATTGTGTGATGTGATGTGAAATGAAATAAAATATTTATATAGTTGAAAATATTTTATATTTAAAAATAGAATTTTTAACGTGTATATGAAATGAAATAAAAATAAACAAATCGGACGATTTGTTTATATACACACATTTGACTTATATTGATTGGGACGATAAATTTTACACATCGCCCAACTACACAAATAAAATCTGTGTTTGATTGTTTGATAACCCCACACGGGTATTGGGATGATATATGAAATACACTAGTCCCAATAATTAGCTATATGTCGATCGATTGATGGACAGACTGTTATGAGCATTAAATATTTATATTTGATGCTTGTACAGTGTAGAATGCACTTTAGATGATGGTTGATTATTCATCGTTGTTATTGTATACATGCGTTGTAGAAAATCCATATAATTAACATTATATGGTAATTGATTGGGCCTCATTACAGTTTTGAAAAAGAAATATTTGAAATAGAATATTTGAAATAGAATATTTGAAATAGAATATTTGAAATAGAAATATTTGAAAGGAAATATTTGAAATAGAATATTTGAAAATAGAAATATATGAAGCTGTGTTGATTATATTGACGCCATTTTGACGTGAACGAGATTTATATCGATTTTATTCATTTTTCAATGAATATTGAAAAGAATTGAAATTAGAATTATATTGAAAAGAATTGAAATTCGAATTGGATTCGAATTGAATTGAATATAAAACGAATTCGAATTGAATTGAATGTAAAACGAATTCGAATTGAATTGAATATAAAACGGATTCGAATTGAATTGAATATAAAACGAATTCGAATTGAATTGAATGTAAAACGAATTCGAATTGAATTGAATGTAAAACGAATTCGAATTGAATTGAATATAAAACGGATTCGAATTGAATTGAATTGAAAAGAAAATGAATTCAAACTGAATTAAAATCGATTTGAATTGAAATCAATTTGAATTGAATTTAAAACGAATTTATATTGGAAAATTCAATTTTGATTTGAATTTGAAATGAAGTTGAAATCATTTCAAAAACGAATTTAAAACGATTTATAAAATACGTTTTAAAAAGGAAATCGACGAAGTATATATATTATATATATAATATAATGGCCTGAATAGAACGCGCCGCGCTGCGGTAGTTCGCGAATTTCGACCATTGACTTCGAACGGATATTACGGGAGATCCGACCGTCGGATTCTCCTAAAACCGGAACCGTTGGGTTCGTATCGAAAAGAGCTTTCTAATGAATATTAGAAATTAGAAATCTAACGGTTGGATTTGGAATTATGTCCAAATCAAATTTGGAAAAGGTCGTTGTAAGTGCAGTTCGATGGCCATTGATGGAAATCGACTGTACGGGCCTTGATAAAATTATTAAAAATAGTAATAATTTGTGTAAAATCATTAGAAATGATTTAGGAAGAATCGGGATGAAAAACTCCATATTTGAAAAGATAAAAATAGATTTTTATCGAAATGAACTAGTTTTGAACTAGAATTAAAATTCTATTTATTTTTAAATAAATAAATTGGATTTGAAAAGGGTTTTAAAAATAACCAGAATTTCCAATAATTATATTGGAATGGATTTGAATCGAAATTGTCTTCGGAATATTTTGATGTTGGATTTCGTGATGATACAGATATTGTTATGGGAATTTGAAAGATATATATATATATCGTTATTTCCAACATGATGTTTGTTGGTCGTAGAATTTGATATTGAATATAAGCCGATATATTTTCTATTCAGAGTCTTGTATTTAATATCAAATGTGATTTGGGTTGTCGTGAATGGTATCTTCAATAATACTGTTCTTAGACCCAAAGGAGTTAAGAAAATTCAGAAACTAACTGGAGATTAGTTAAGTTGAATGGAATCTGTGGTATTGATCTGATGTTGGTTTCGGCCTTCGGGGTTAATACTTAGGGAACTGCTCACTTGCTAATTTACGGTTAGGGACTGATTGAAATGTGATGTGATTTTGGGTTTATCGTGAACCGTGTTTTAAATGAAATTGATTCTTTAACCCAGTCATAGATTAAAACTAAGTGGAGTTTTAATGAATCTTTAATTAGATTGAAATGATCGAGAATGGAGTATCACCAGTTTTGCTCCAGGCATTAGTAAAATCTTTAATTAGATTTGAACGTGAAATGGTAATTGAATTTACCGATAACACCGTGGTGTTAGATATGAAGTATTACCAGTTTTACTTCATGGGATGAATAGGTTCGGATTGGGAAATTAAAACAAATGATTACTTCGGTAAGGTTCGTTAATCCCGACTAGTTGAATCGAAATTCAAAAGAAGATTAAAGAATAAATTCAAGGAATTTATCTTTGATAAAATTAATGGGAACCTTTCCCTATGAATGTGAAATTTTGAAACTAACTATCGGTTAGCTAAGCAAAATGGTTTTCTGGATATTGATTTGATGTTGGTTTCGGCCTTCGGGGTTAATATTTGGGGAATTATTCTCTTGTTAATTTACGGTTAGTGACTGATGAATTGGAATGAGGCGTATGTTGTGTTTGTGTAACACATGTTTATTATATACGCGAGTTATTCGGGAAGACCGGGTTTATCCCATTCTGAATAACTGATATGACAATAAGTCGAAGATGAAGACGGTGGTCGAAGACCGGAGGTCTTCACGTCGTTTGGGTGATTACTATGATCTTGATTGGGATGTAATCCCAAGAAGATGGAAACAGTTGGTGATCGTCCAGACGTATTTGGAGATCGATGGATGTGCGGGGTACTAGGTGCCTCCGGTTTCGTTTAGACCCAGAACGGACTTGTAAATGGACTGTGTGTCTGACATTGGATTTTAGTCTGTGTGATTGATTTCTATTAAATATATATCTTTTTGGCGGCGGAGAATTTATTCTCTTGCTTAACGCCCTTCTCTAAGACGTACGAGCTCAGGGGTTATGTACTGATGGATATCAAACGCATAGAGTGAATTGCCTGTGTGGCATGCCTAAGTGGCAAATGATCAAGGCTTCTGTTGAAAAGCAAAGTCTTGTGGTTGATGATCGAAGCACGGCCTTTGTGGCGTAGCTTTGGTTAACATTTACTTCGCAAGTTTCACACCCGGTATGAACCAAAAACGGGAGACGGACCTCAGGGAGGACATGCGTTTCTTTCTAGTTAGAAGTGGCATCAGTGGTTTTACACGCCCTGATGAGTTTGACTTATGTGGTTGTTACTGTTGCGAGACGCCTCGGTTTGATCGGACTATCCGGGTCCGATGGAGTCATTTGTTGGCTCATTTACGCCCCATAGGGCGGAGAGACGTATTGTTCAGGCATAATAATCCACATTGGTGGACCGACCCTGACGATCGAAGGCTTGTCTGCGCGCTTGCCTAAGACTCGGACTAGACAGTCTCGAATCGGTAGAGGACGATCCCTGGCCTCGGTTCATAGATGGAATTCCAATTTCCAAATACGTGATAATTCGGTTTTAGTTGTAATCCTATATATGGCGACATAGTGGGATGGGGCACTCATGCCGTCTATGATTGATACTTATGATTTGAAGTTGTTTTATACACTTATTATAGTATCAAAAGATTTGTTTTAAACGTATCAAGCATTCTTGGCTATTATAAGGTAAAAACCCTATCCTCCGGCTTGCGTTGCATTGTGTGATGGGAACTGGGTCTTATAATAGCTTCATTTTTCTTTATTTAGCATTGCGCTGTTTGTTTTATGCACTGGTATTCTTGGGAGGAAACCCGTTCCGTGTTATACGGCGTGGTCCCTTGATTTGCCTAACTTTAAAAATAAAGATTAATAACTATTTTAGTTCTCACACCAGTCACATGACTGACTTGGAGTTTATTGTTTTAACCTAAACTCTGTGTGCCCTTATTTTGACACGGGCAGCTAGTAGTTTTGGTTTTGCAGATTTATATTCACAGGATCCTGGTTTATAGCTGGAACGATATTCAGAAAGCTTTGTATCTGTATATCTCTTCTAGTTGTGTATTGTATTATTTTCCGCTGCTATGTAATGTATTGTAATCTCTGATATTTCTGTGTAATATTTATTCATTTATACTCTGTATATTCTTGTATTCTGATGGAATTGTTGTAATATACAATGAAATGTTCTCCCGTCTGCGTTATTCTGTGGCTTGTTCTCGAAGTATCCGCTCTTTCCTTCACGGGGAAGTTACAGGTCCTTACAACTTAGTTTCAATCTTTCCAAAAATCAACATTAATGATTATTTAACTTTGGAAACACAAACATGCCGCATCGACAACCTACAATGTACTATTGATTTCTGCCGATATATAACCTCTAAGCTCGTACGTCTCAGAGAAGGGTGTTAAGCAAGAGAATAAATTCTCCGCCACCAAACAGATATATATTTAGCAGAGATCAACCATTAATTGTGGAATCAATGGTTCGAAATACAATGACACCAAACAGATATATATTTAACAGTTCGAAATACAATGACAGACATGTAATCCTGCCTTTAACTGTGTTAAAGAACTAATGTCATTTAAAACACAGTTCACGATAAACCCAAATCACATTCCATTAACTATGGATTCTTCACGGAAAACAAATCAATATATAATCGATATCAATTTCCTCATCTGACTAATAATATAAATGGAATAATGGCAAAGCCTTTTAAATTCCATATGTATTAACAGTCTTCCTCCACAGAAGTTCACTTCGATTATTATCAAATCGAATTCCATTCAATTCCAATTATATATATTAAATTGAAAAACTTTACTTTGGAAAATTCCCTTTAAATATCAATAAAAATATTTATAAATTCCAAATCACATTTCATTGTAAATCGGGTTAAAGAATGAATGTCGTTAAAAACACAGTTCACAACAAACCCAATTCAAATTCCATTTATTATCGGGTTAAAGAACAAGTGTTATTTAAAACACCGTGCAAAATAAACCTAAAAATCAATTCCACTTCAATTCCAATTAAATATTAATTAATTGGTATACTTCATTAAATCTATATAAAAAGATTTAATCTTTTCTCAACTGGGTTCAGGAACAGTGTTAATGAAGACACCAATCACGACAAACCCAAATCCCATTTGATATTAAATACAAGGCTCTGAATAGAAAATATATCGGCTTATATTCAATATCAAATTCTGAAATCAACAAATATCGTATTGGAATAACGATATATATATATATATATATATATGTATATATATATCTTCCAAATTCCTCCACAATATCCGTATAATCACAGAATCCAATATCGAAATATTCCGAAGATAATTTCGATTCAAATTCATTCCAATTCATATATTGGAAATTCCGATTATTTTTAAAACTATTTCAAATCCAATTTAATTATTTAAAAATAATGGATTTATAATTCTAGTTCATAACTAGTTCATTTCGATAAAAATATATTTTTACCTTTTCAACTATTGAATTTTTCATCCCAATTCTTTCCAAATCATTTATTATGATTTTACAAAAATTATTGATATTTTTAATAATTTTATCAAGGCTCGTACAGTCGATTTCCATAAACAGCCATCGAACTGCACTTACAACGACATTTTCCAAATTTGATTTGGGCATAATTCCAAATCCAACCGTTAGATTTCAAATCTCTCATATTCATTAGAAAGATCTTTTCAATATGAACCCAACAGTTCCTGTTTTAGGAGAATCCGACGGTCGGATCTCCCGTAATGTCCGTTCGAAGTCAATGGTCGAATTCGCGAATTGCCGCGGCGCATTCAATTCAGGCCATTATATATATAATATATATGATATATATATTTCATCGATTTCCATTCAAAACGTATTTTATAAATCATTATAAATTCGTTTTCAAAATGATTTCAATTTCATATTCAATTTCAAATCAAAATTGAATATTCCATATCATCGATATATAAATGATAGTATTTTCAAAACATTGTATTTTGGAATCTCTTCCTTTTCGTTATTCATTATATAAATGAATAAAATCATTATAAATATCATTCACGTCAAAATGGCGTTAATCTAATCAACCGGCTTTATATATTTAAATATTCGTGTCCATCCCAAATCGAACATCAAAATCATATTTTGATCCTTTACTAAATATTATTTTTAAAATATTCGTTATTTAAAAAAAAATCTTTCTGAACTGGAATCAGACACAGTCAATTACCATATATTTTGATTTATATGGATTTCATACAACACACATACAGAACAACAATGATACACAATCAACCATCATCCATAGTGCATTCTACACTGCATACACATTAAATATAAATATTTAACGCGTATAACAGTCTGTCAACCAATGGATTGACATAAAACTAATTATTGGGACTATTGTATGTCATATATCATCCCAATATCCGTATGGGGTTTTCAAACAACAAACACAGATTTATTTGTGTAGTTGGGCGATGTGTAAAATTTATCGTCCCAACCAATATCAGTCAAATGTGTGTACATAAACAAATCGTCCGATTTGTTTATAAATATTTATTTTATTCATATACACGTTAAAAATTATTTTTTTAGCTATAAAATATTTATTTCCATTCCACATCACACAATCATTTTTCACAACACAATCAAACAAACAAACAAGTCATCCATGGTTTGCGGACGTGTATCAGGTGCTGCTAAGCACCGTCTACATCCTAATACATATTTAAACTAGAAAATAAATTAAAGTGGGAAGTTCTCACCTTGGGGTTCCACTCCGCCATTATCTATTTCTAAACGGTTCGGATTTGCCCAAAATTCTAAGCGATCTTTTCCTGCTGTTCATAGTAGAAATTGCATTTTTAATACGATGTTAATTTAAAAAGCACATTTTTATAATGGCCCTTCATATATAAAAATCATATATTTTTACAATGCTTCTTTCTATATAAAAATTATATTTTTATATCTCTACTTCTTATATAAAGATCGAATTTTTATTTAACTAAAATCAAATCTTTTTGTTACAACATATATATAAAAATCGCATTTTTATGTTGTTAAAAATCATATCTTTATATTGCTTCCATATATATAAAGATCGTATTTTTAATCTACAACCTATATAAAAATCATATTTTTACACCGCTACTTAATATATGAAAATTATATTTTTATATTCGCTACTTCATTATAAAAATCGTTATTTACCTTTCATACATATAAAAATCCTATTTTTACTTCATTTCCTAGATAATAAAAATCATATTTTTACTACTCTACATAAATAAAAATCACATTTTTATATCTTTTATATAATAAAAATTATATTTTTACTACTCTACATAAATAAAAATCATATTTTTATATCTTCTGTATAATAAAAATTATATTTTTATTTCAAATAAAAATCTCGTTTTTATAACTCATGTTTACAAATAAAAAAATGTATTTTTACTCTAATGTTATACATATAAAAATCACATTTTTAATTGTTAAAAATCATATCTTTTACAAATAAAAATCCTAACCTTTTTATTTATAAAACTCTAACCTTTTTATTTGTTAAATTAACTCAGCTAATCGCCAATAGATAATTCCCTTTTGGGCATTTCAAATGTATTTGGTCCACATACAAAAATAGAGAGAAGACGGTTATGGATAGAATGTTCTGACTTTAGGAATCTCTCTTTCAATCAATGGGTAGTTGAGGGAGATTTTAATGTCACTAGATTTTTAGGGGAGAGAGCACCCAGAGAAGGAGATTTCTCTGATATGGAGGAATTTAACGAATTCATTTTAGGGAATAATCTGATTGAGATTCCGCTTTATAATAGAATGTTCACCTGGTCCAATGATAGAGATAGCCCTTTGTTTGCTCTATTAGACAAATTTTTTATTAATTCTGAGGTGGAGGATAGATTTTCCATTTGTAGAGTTAAAGGTTTACCATTTTTATTGTCTGATCATTGTCCAATCATTTTATCTTATGATTCGAATTTAATAATAAGTAGAAATTTTAAATTCGAGAAGATGTGGTTACTGGATAGTAGTTTCAGTAATTTGGTTTCTGTTAAATGGAATTCTTTATTTCATTATAATAATTTGTATAAAGATAACTCAGCTAAGATTTTCATTGCAAAACTAGGAAAGCTAAGATTTTTTCTTAAACGTTGGAACAAGTTCGTATTTGGTAATATCAGAATTAAAAAAGATAAGATTTTATGTGAATTATTAGACATAGATAAAGTTAGTGAAACTAGAATACTTAATATAAATGAGAGGGATAGACTTAGTAATTTAAGAAATGATCTTAAGTTGATTCTGGAGAAAGAAGAGGTCATGTGGAGGCAAAGATCCAGAATTAAATGGATAAAAGAAGGTGATAATAACACAAAATTCTTTCATAGTATAGCCAATAAAAGGAGGCGTGATAATTTGATTCATTCCATTTTTATTAATGTTGTAGAGGTGTCTGTCCAGAAGGATTTAAATGACGCCTTTACTAGGTATTATAAGCAGATCATAGGTACTAGGATAAATAGAAGGATTAATGTTAGATGGAATGATATTTATCCGTCAGCCTCTAGGATTGATTTAACTAGCTTAGACAGTCCTTTTACTGAGAGAGAGATATGGAAGGCAATCTGTGATATGCCTAGCGACAAAGCCCCAGGACCTGATGGTTTTTCAGTTCTTTTTTATAAACAATTTTGGGAGGTTCTAAAGGTTGATATTATTAATCTTTTTAATGATTTTTATAGTGGTAATCTGAGGTTAGGGAATTTTAATTTTGCTAATGTCATTCTCATACATAAGGGAGTTGGAGCGAATTCACTTAAGGATTTCAGACCTATCTCATTAATTAATGTATCGGTAAAGATTATCTCAAAAGTTCTTGCCATTAGACTAAGCACCAAGAAGAATGACCTAATAGACGTTTCACGAACAGTGTTTATTAAGGGTAGAAATATAGTGGATGGGGTAGCGGCAGTACAGGAGTATATAAATGTCTGTGTTAAAAATAATTTTACATGTGCCATTTTGACGTTAGACTTTGAGAAGGCAATCGACTCTGTTGATTGGGACTTTATTTGTGAGCTATGCCTTGCTAGGGGTTTTAGTGTTAAATGGACCAACTGGATTATGCTACTTCTTAAGTCGGGTTGTTCCAGTATTGTGGTTAATGGAGTAGTTGGTAAAAAGATTCAGCCTAAGAGAGGTCTCATACAAGGCAATCCTCTCTCGCCTTTTTTATTTAATTTAGCAGTTGATGTTTTCTCAAGAATTATTAAGAGGGCTGGGAATTTAGGTGTCTTAGGTAGAGTGGGGAATGAGGAGTTCTATAATGAACTATCTATACTCCAATTTGCAGATGATACACTATTATTTTCGTCTCATCTACCTAAGCATGTCATTACGCTTAAGTTTATATTATATTGCTTTGAGATGTTGTCTGGTCTTCAAATCAATTTCGATAAGAGTGCAGTCATGGTCCTTAACGATAGTTGTAATGTAGAGTCCTTAGTAGCTAACACCTTAAACTGTCCTATCATGAAATTTCCGTTTGACTATTTAGGATTTAAAATTAGACCTTCCAAGCTTAAAAAGGATGACTGGATAATTATTATTGATAAAATCAATATTAGATTATCGAGTTGGAATAATAGATTTCTCTCTAGAGCAGGTAGATTAGTTTTAGTTAATTCGGTCTTATCATCCATTCCCACTTATTGGATGACGGTTCATCGTTTTCCTAAGTGGGTTATTGAGAAAGTTGACAGAATTAGAAGGAATTTTCTTTGGAATGGTGACCCTAATTGTAGTAGTTATAAATGTTTAGTTAATTGGAAATTGTGTTGCAAGCCCAAGAGAGATGGGGGTTTAGGGATTATTAACCTTGTTAATTTTAATTCATCTTTACTAACTAAATGGTTATGGAAATTTAGAAGTTCCGATACAGTGGCTACTTGGAAGAATTTAGTTTTAAAAGCTTATTACTCTAGGGGTGAGTTTCTTGTAGGAACGGGTGTTAGTAGGTCTAATAGATTATCTCATTTCTGGAAGGAAGTATTAAACTGTTTTGACTTTTTCAAGTTAGGATGCAAGATGACAATTCATTCTGGTAATTCCACCTTTTTTTGGCATGATGCTTGGATTTCCAGTATACCTCTTAAAATCGAATTTGTTGAACTTTTTAATGTTTGTAACTTCAAGAATTCATTAATTGCGGATGTTTATAGAAGGAATTTAGAACCCCCATAGGAGTTTTCATTCGCCAATATTTTAGAGGGGGGATTGCTTAGACAATTGGCCTTATTGAAAGCAAAATTAACCTTATACCATCTGGATGAGTATAGGGATACCATTAGTTGGGGATTGGATAAGAGTTTAGTTTACTCAGTCAATTCAATGTACAAACTTATTAATTTCCTTGGTATGTCATTGCTTCCTTTTAAGTTTATATGGAGTTCAAATTCTCCTCCTAAAGCTAAGTTTCTTATGTGGTTGATTATCCATAAGAAGCTTAACACAATGGAGTTTTTAAAGAAGAAGAATGTTTTGTTTGATGTTAAATGTTGTTTTTGTAGTCATTCAGAGGAAGATGTTGATCATTTATTCTTTTCTTGTAATTTTTCCAATTATATTTTAACCATGGTACTAAGGATTTTTGTTATGTCTAGTATGAATACATTTAATAACTGTGAGAAATATTGGAATCACTACAGACTTACTTATAAATCAAAACAGAGATATGTAATGGATTCGTTAATTATTGTTATTAGTTGGTTCATTTGGATGGAAAGGAACCAGAGATTTTTTTCATTTTATTTCAGTGTCCCCCGATAAATGAATCATTAAGATAGTTTATTTCTGTTTGGACTGGATGACCACTTCATGTTATAAGTATTTTAGAGACTTGAGATTTGGTAACTTTTTGCAAAAAGTTAGGTCTAATTTGGGGTTATTTACGAGTATCAATAGATATTTTGGAAACAATAGGTTTCGTAATTGTGCATAGAAATTTTAGTTTTGATAATGTTAGCTTATTTCCTTTTTATTACATATATGTATTGATACATAATGGTATATATAAATATATTTCTATATACATATATATACAAAATATATCCATACATATATGTGATGGTAACTAATGGTGGGTGTTGTAGTTATTATTCAGGTTTTCAGGTGGAAGGAAATATTGGAGAATTGCATGGATTGCTTCAAATTTGGGGCTATTCACAAGTATCAATAGCTATTTTAGAAGCAACAGTTTTCGTATTTGTGCATAAATTTCTAGCTTTGATGATGATAGATTATTTCCTTTCAGCATCTTTTCCTTTTTAGGTTACATATATGTATGGATATATAATGGTATATAAATATATATATATATATATATCTATATTTAGATATATATATATATATATAGATATATAGATATATATATATATCCATACATATATGTGATGGCTACTAATGGTGGGTGTTCTAGTTATTATTCAGGTTTTTAAGTGGAAGAGCATATTGGAGAACTATATGGATAGCTATCTGGTTTTGATGCTAGGCTCTTCTGGTGGAGTTCTTGTTCTGACTAAATTTAGAGAGATATTGTGGGTTGTACTTCTTTATTATTCTTCCTGGGAGGTTTTGATTATAGTATTGGAGTAGATATACTTCTATATCGGGTGGTGGCTTTGCCGGAATTCGATATAGGAGTAGATGGGCGGTGGTTTATCCGGGGCTCATCTATCTACAATCCAATACTTTTCTAGTTGAGTTGATATTTTGAGTGTTGTTGGTTGTTTTACTCCTAGGGAGTTGTATTGGGACTCTGTATTTTTTGATCATTATGATATATATGTGTGCTCTCTTCTTCTTAGAAGATCACACATTTTTGTTTTCAAAAAAAAAAAAAAACTACTAAGCTAATCGCATAAGAAAATAAAATAAAAACTATTAAAAACTCACTGTGTGTTTCAAGAAGAGGGAGGGAAGGGAAGTAGTGGCGCTCGGGAGGTGGCGCTGGCCAGTGGGAGGTGGCGGTGGGTGCTACGGTGGAGCGACGAGTGTCGGGTCTCGAATTGGGCGTGGGGGTTCTCGAGTAGAGGAGGGGAGGAGCAGAAGGAGATGCGGAGGGAAGGGGAGAAGATGGAGGCGGCGCCGCCGCCGCTGGGGGGGGGGGGGGAGGCGATCAGTCACCAGTGGGAGGGGGGCGCCAGCTCCTCCAGTCTTTTTTTATTATTTGTCGTTGAACGAAGAGAGAGAGTGAGGGAGAGGGAGGTCAACGCTGAAATATATATATATATATATATATATATATATTAATTTAATTAATTTATTCTTCAAAAAGTAACTCTTTAAATCGAACTCCAAACGAAGCCCACTGACTATCGTCCATAACTAATTACCCCCATTCCGAACACAATGGGATATGTCTGGTAAGCTGATTCGACTATTTCGATCTGTTTCCATTTAAATTAAAATTTAAATCTATATATTCAATTTGAACGCGCATTTCAATTTACCGGGGCCAAATACGGACCCCAAAAATTCCAAAAAAATAAATCTAGTTATGTTTTGATGATACGGTCCCAACAAAACTAATTTCGTCGAATTTCAAGACCGTTTGAAAAATGGCCATTTTCTGGTCGATCCAAATTGACTGAAACTGTCAAAACACATTTTCTTTTTCCATGCTCACATATTGATCCCAAAAATTATCAATTTTGGAATCAAGCAATAATTTGACATTCCGGATCCAACAAAAGTGGTTTTGTTTAAAATGGAGATCGTTTGCAAAATGTTTATTTTTAAGGGCTATATTTTCCATAGCGACTATTCTGAATTTTCAACTGGGCATAACTTTTTATTCCCGCCATGAAATTTTGATTTTTCGGATTCGTTGGAAAGATATTTTCAAATAGATTCTAATATTTTTGTTTCGCTAAAATCCGGTTTATTTGAATCATGTACATTCATTTGAAATTTGAAATCGAATTTTCAAACTACCGCGCCATTTCCAATTCCTTTTATAATTAAAAAATATATATTTATATTCTAACATCGATTTAAATAAATATATACTTTCTGATTCTATTCAAAATAAATTTCTTGTCGTTATTATTTAAAATAAGTCATTTTAAATATTCAAAATTCACCAAAATTGCCATAATAAAATTTTAAATTGGTTCTGATTTTCAGGGTTGTTACATTCGTGTTAAAATGGCGCAAATCTAATCAACACGGATTCACTCATTTCAATATTTTCGTGTCCATCCCAAATCGGGCATCAAAATCATATTTTAATCCTTTACTGAATATTATTTTAAAATATTCCTTATTTAAAAATATTCCTTATTTTAAAATATTCATTATTCGTTATTTTAAAATATTCTTTCTTTCTGAATTGGAATCAGACACAGTCAATTACCATATAATGTTAGTTATATGGATTTCATACAACACATTTATATAACAACAATGATAAGCAATCAACCATCATCCAGAGTGCATTACATAACTGCATAAGCATTAAATATAAATAGTTAATGCTTACAACAGTCTGTCAACCAATCGATTGACAGATAACTAAACAATTGGGATTAGTCTACATCAAATATCATCCCAATACCCGTGTGGGGTTTCAACCAACAAATACTGAATTTTATTTGTGCAGTTGGGCGATGTGTAAAATTTATCGTCCCATTCACTGTCAGTTAAATGGGTGTATATAAACAAATGGTCCGATTTGTAAATGAATATTTATTTTAACACATTACTATTTTATATAGTTCTATTTCACCTTAAAAATGATATTTTTAATGATTGCACATTTTATTCAATACATGAATATTTAATTTTCCATTTCACATCACAATCACAACACAATACAGTCCAAACAAACAATCGTGGTTTGTATAATAAATAGTGTCGGGGGCTTCTAAGCCCCGTCTGCAACCTAGAATATATTTAACTATAAAATAATTAGAGTGAGAAGGAGTTCTCACTTTGGTTTCCACTCCGTCAGTGTTTATCAGGCGAATTCAGCAACGTTCGAATTTGAATTTTCCTAAATTTCTAACGTGCTCCAAATTGGACTCAGTTAGTCATGTTGTGAAGCTCTCGTCCCCATGATTGCAACAGATCCAGTTTCACACGATTATGACCTCGTATGTAAAAGATATCGATTTTTAAACATTGCATATTTTAAGTAAAATAACTAATTTTGAAAATAAAATAAAAATAAAACCTTTCTTCCTCTACGGACACAGGCTGCGTCTAATACCCTTCTGTTCAAAACTTGGGTTCAAATTTTCTAGTAAACCACTGCGCCGGCTGACGATCGCAGTTCGCCACGAGGTGCGTCTTGGAGAGCGCCATCCACGCCCGGAGTGGAACCCAACTCGACGGCGAGCTGTAGGCTAAAAACGCCTAGGATCGGCGGCGGTTTGAAAGCTCAATTCTCCATGAATACGCCACGATAAATCTCCATTCGGGTATGGATGGAAAGAGGAGGAGAAGCTCTTTGAATTTCTCTTCTGGAACATTGAATTTTATTGTGCGGATTGATCGAATTTTGGGAGGAAGATCGGAAGGCTTTTCCGCCTTAGAATTTGAGAGTGGCGGGTTTTATCAGCGAATGGGAAAACTAGGTTTAGAAAATTAATATATATTGTATTTTAATATTATTTAATTTCGATAATATATGTTTATCATTACGAACTCCAAATCGAACCCAACGAGTGTCGCCCCCAACTAAATACCCTTATTCGAGACACAATGGAATATGTCCCGTAAGCCAATTTGACTGTTTCGATCAGTTTTTGCCAAAATAAAAAATATATATTGAATTTAAATGTACATTTCAATTTACTGGGGCTACATACTGACTCCAAAAATTACCAAAAATTAAATCTAGCTATATTTTGACGATACAATCCTAACAAAACTAATTTCGTCGAATTTGGAGACCGTTTGAAAAATGTCCATTTTCTGTTTGATCTAATTCAACTAAAATTGTCAAATCACGTTTTCTTCTGCCACGCTTACATATTAATTCCAAAAATTATGAAAATTGGAATCTAGCAATATTTGACATTCCGGATCCAACAAAAGCGGTTTCATCGATAATGGAGGTCGTTTGCAGAATGGCTATTTTTAAGAGCTATATATTATTTAGAAATATATATAAATTCCATAACGACTATTTTAAATTTTAAACTGGACGTAACTTTCAATTCATATTATGAAATCTCAATCTTTCACATTCGTTAGAAAGATATAATTAAACAGATTCAAATATTTCTGGTTTTACTGAAATCCAATTAATTTTGAATCCTGTACAATCAATTGAAATTTAAAATTGAATTTTCAAACTGTCGTGCCATTTCAGGCTCGTTTTATTATTAAAATAAATTTATTTCTTCTAACTTCAATTAAAATAAATTTTTAGTCGTTATTATTTAAAATAACAATTTTATATATTCAAAATCCATTAAAATAGATAAAATAAATTTTTTAAATTGGTTCTGAAATTTCGAATGTTACAATCTCCCCCACTTAAAATATTTTCCTCCTCGAAAAGGAACGGAGCTAAAAGTTGTTTAACTAACCAACTCAACTTTCATTCTGGCTTCCATTCTTCAAATTTTCAGTTTCTAAGAATTTTCTAATTTCTCAAAAATTTGGCTAACAACCTAAATTTTTGAAAAATTTCACCATAACCTCCTTTGTACACGAAGACCTTTAAAACCGGAACTTGCCTCATAGGGCCCTCACCAATCCAAAAGAAAAAGAAAAAGCCGAGCGGCTAGTCAATCGGCTCAAAAAATCATCAAAACCCAAAAAATACAATAAACATGTACCTATTTGTCGAGCATACAAATTTATTCCTCTTCTTAGCTTCCGTGCTATGACTTGTTCACACGTATATATGTACATGTATGCAATTCCAATAAATTTTCAATTTAGTTCAATATTTGATTCAATTTGGCTAAGTTTACCTTTCATTCATGTATTGGTTAAATTAATAATCATACCAATATTTTTATTAGTTAAACTAATAATCACACAAAATAACCAACAATCAATTAGTTGATTAGGTTTTCAAAGATATATCTTTAATATATACTCAAAAATCTAAATTTTAGTGCTAAATCACAACAATAAATCCTATCTAAGTTTTAGTTCTCACACAAGTCAATTGGAAATATATAAATATCACACCTTCGAAACTCGAACATAAATACAGACAATGCCGCGACATGCCATCACCAGAATTATTCCTGGGCGTCTAGAGTGTGATTCTATCTCCATCCAATATATTTGAGACTTCGAATATACGTTCATGACGTGTATATGCAAAATCTTCATATACTCGATTGTCCAAATTCAATATAAAATAAATACTCAAATACGTATAATATGGTTCAAAATTTCAAAACTAAATTTATTTTTATAAATATTACTCTTCGGACTCATTCTAGGTACTACTAATCCCATTTCTAACGAGTCATTCTCATTGGATATTACTAATCCAATCTCTGATGAATTTTTTCATTTGGTTCTAATGTGTCATGTTCTCGAGCTCTGTAAACCAAAGCTCTGATACCACGTTTAAACGACCCATACTTGCCCTTACGGGAAAGCCCGGATTGAGTTGAGAACACGACAAATCAGAACGCAAACGACAAAACTTTTCATTGCTGTTACAACAATTTTCATCAGAGTACCAGAATGTAACAGAGTATGAATAAATAATATACTTCGGGAAAATATCAGAGATTAAAATACATTACATAGCAGCGGAAAATAATACATAACACAACTAAAAGAAATACAAGGATACAGAGCTTCCCGAATATAGCTCCAGCTGTAAACCAGGATCCTAAGAAAATAAATATCTGCCAAAGCAAAACTACTAGCTGTCCATGTGGAAAATATGGGCACCCAGAGTTTAGGTTAAAACAATAAACTCCAGGTCAGTCAGGGGACTGGTGTGAGAACTAAAACAGTTATTTAAAACTTTACTTTAAAATAGAGTAAATCAAGGGACCACGCCGTATAACACGAAACGGGTTTCCCCTAAGAATACCAGTGCATAAAACAATCAGCGTAGTACTTTTTGGAAAAATGAAGCTATTATAAGACTCAAGTCCCATCACACAATGCAACGCAAGCCGGAGGATAGAGTTTTACCTTATAATAGCCAAACATGCTTGGTGCGTTTAAAACAAAAATCATTTGACACTATTATAAGTGTATAGTGTCAAAATCAACTTCAAATATAAATGTATCAATCATAGCCGGCATAGTACCCCCATCCTACTATGTCGCCGTACTAGTTCTACCATTAAAACCGAAATGTCACGTATTGAAAATTGGATTTCCGTCTATGAACCAAGGCAAGGGATCGTCCTTACCGAATTTGAGACAATCTAGCCCACCATGTCTCAGTATACATCCGCAACTACAGCTAGAGCGTCAAGGGCCAGTCCACACTTACATTAGTGGATTATAATTCCTGAACATTGCGTTTCCCCGCCCGATGGGGCGTAAATCCAGTTAATATGTCGACCACGTCATCCATCGTCCCCGTAGTGACCGATATATCTGAGGCGCCTCGCTATCCATCAAATAATATGCAACATCCACATGAGTAAAATGTCTAGGCTCCATACCATTACACCACTCCTAGCTAGAAAGAAACACATGTCCTCACGAGGTCCTCTCCCGTTTCTAGTTCACATCGGGGTGTGAGCCTCGCGAATTAACGCTATGCACAAAGTTATGCTATTTAAAGCCGTGTTTTGATCATTAACCACAAGACCCTGCTTTTCAACAAAAGCCTTGATCACATGCCACTCAGCATGCCACACTATCAATCCATACCGTACCATTGAGTTCTGCCGATATATAACTTCTAAGCTCGTACATCTCAAAGAAGTGTTTTAAGAAAGAGAATAAATTCTCCGCCACCAAAAAGATATATATTTAGCAGAGATCAATGAATACAGTATTAATGAATACAATGTCAGACATACCATCCATTTACAAGTTCGTTCTGGGTCTGAACGAAACCGGAGGTACCTTATTCCTCGTCCCATATGTCCAATACAGGAGAGAGGTCCTCGCATATCACATCGATCTCCAAGTATGTCTGGACGATCACCACTTATTACCTTGTCTTGGGTATACAGCCCAAATCAAGACATCAGTAATCATTCAAACGATGCGAAGAACTCCGGTCTTCAACCGCCATCTTCATCGTTGACTTATCGTTGTATCAATTATTCAGAATGGGATAAACCCAATCTTTCCAAATAACCCGCGTATCTTATAAATAAGTGCTATAAAATACAACATACGCTTCATTCCAATCCAGAATATTCTTTTATTCAAATTTTCTTTTATTCAAATATTCTTTTCACAATTTTAAACCAAATTAAGGTTTTCCAAACTAATCGGGATTAGCGAACCTTATCGAAGCAATCATTTATTTAATTTTCCAGTCCTAACCTATTCATCCCATGGAGCAAAATTGGTAGTACTCCATATCTAACAACACAGTGTTGTTTGTAAAATTAATTACCATTTCACGTTCAAATCTAATTAAAGATTTAACTATCGCTTGGAGAAAAACTGGTGATACTCCACTCTCAATCATTTCCCAAATTTGATAATTTAAAATTATCACATTCACATTTCAATCTAATTAAAGATTCGTTAAAACTCCACTTAGTTTTAATCCCCAAAAATCATTATATAATGATTATTCAAATTTAGGAAATAAATCCTATCATAAACTGGGTTAAAGAACCAATGTCATTTAAAACACAGTTCACGATAAACCCAAAATCACATTCCATTGATTATGGAATCTTCATAGAAAACAGATCAATATATATAATCGATATAAACTTCCATATCCAACCAATAATATAATTGGAATAACGGCAAATCCTTTTAAATTCCATATATAGTAAGAGTCTTCCTCCATAGAAGTTCACTTCGATTATTACCAAATTGAATTCCACTCCAATTTATTTTATTAAATTGGAAAACTTTGCTTTGGAAAATTTCCATTAAATCTTAATAAGAAGATTTATAAATTCCAAATCACATTTCACTGTTAATTGGGTTAAAGAAAGAATGTCATTAAAAACACAGTTCACGATAAACCCAATTCACATTTCATATTTGAAGCAGCCCGAAACTTGCCCTTACAGGAAAGCCCAGATTGAGTTGAGAACACGACAAATCAGAACACAAACAGAAGAACATTTCATTGCTTATTACAACAATTACATCAGAGTACAGGAATATAACAGAGTATGAATAAATATTATACATCATAAAAATATCAGAGATTAAAATTCATTACATAACAGCGGAAAAATAATACATAACACAATTGTAAGGAATACCCAGAGTGTTCCAAATATAGCTCCAGCTGTAAACCAGGATCCTGTAAAAATAAATCTACAAAACCAAAACTACTAGCTGCCGTGTGGAAAATATGGGCACACAGAGTTTGGTTAAAACAATAAACTCCAGGTCAGTTGTGACGGCCCGTCCCGCACCAGCCGGCATTTCCTCCGAAAGTGCGCTGTACACATGCCCAACTAGCACAGAACGGTCGCCAAAGAAAGGAAAGAAGAGAATGAACTAATTGAGAACCTGTAGAATGTCTCACAGCGTATGGAACAAAATATAATAATAATGTACTTGACATAAAACAGGCGAGACAATGCATAAGCTGATAACTAAAACCAACATCAACATTAGAGTAGCGGAAGTCTAAATACAGCTTATTACAACTTTTCAAATTATTGTCTCTAACCAAAAGAAAGGAAGAGTGCACTATTAATTCCCAAAGTAGTGACCAGCAGCGACACAGGGAGAATATCTATATATGTATCATACGTGGAAGTCTCCTGCTCGTCTCCGGTACGGCTACTCGTGCATCACTAGCTAACCTGTCTCTAGTCTGCTCGTGAGAGCACCCAGAGTAATAAGAAGAGACATAAAAATCTGGGTCAGACAAAAAGTCTGGTATGAGCGATAAGCAGCTAAACAGAACAATAACAGGTATACTAAACCAAACGTGAACCTGCAACCAAAGAGTTAGTACTACATACCGTACAATACTCTAAGGTGCCACTGAATAAATGGTGTAAAGGTAACGGGGGTGGGGGTGTGCATGTCATAATGATGGAAAACAAATCAAACATAGCAACCATCCTCACATCTCTCACTTAGTGCGTAAAGCATACGATGTCCACCACTTCAATCACTAGATCCATCGAAGTAGTGACAGAATTCGACTTGTACGACTACTGCTGCTACCAAGCTTACCCCATGGAGTCATGACCAAGTCTTTACAAATGACCCACCTCATTGGTCTATAGCTCTTTAGTCGTACCTAGGACACTATGGCCCTCAATCCGTTCACGTACTTCCTACACAGTGATTCAAAGTTCCAATCAGATCCAACCTTCCCTGTTGTCTCTTTCGTTTGCACGCCTCAGAAGATGCCAGCTCCGGTTCGGTTCGGTAGCCGATCCGATCCCACGTCTTAGCTCCAATCTGATTCCCTTTTTGTCCCTCCGATCCGATCCTCTGCCCAACTCCAACTCTAAGCAAATGTCCTTCCTTCTCGCCAAGTCTCCTTTAGTGCGAAGTTCCGATCCATTTCGGTTTCTCTGCCCAATCCACCATCCGATCCGAGCCTCCTATCCCGATCCGATCCGAAACCCTGCACATTTTCCTGCAACTTTTCCAACGGCTGTTTTATGCCATTCGATAGGGTTTTCGACCAATCTAACACTTCTAGGCAATCACAAAGCATACCATACAGCCATAGCAACATGCATAATCCTCCACAAACAGCAAAACAACAATCATAACATGTAAAATGGATCAAACATACCCAAAATCCCATATTTTCCCTTAAGCATGTTCTAGCATAGTTAATGATAGGGTTATCAAAACTTAACCAAATTAACCCAAGTTTCTAACAGAGGTCTAAAACATCAATTAAGAATTTATAAATATTTTTCCAGAATTTATTAGTGTATAAATTCGCTAATCAACACTAATTACCCTTAATTAACCATAATTAGTGAGGAACTATGCAAATCACTCACCTTGGCCACAAATAAAACATTTAGAACTGAAACTCTACTGTTTGGGCGCGAATACCAATGCAACACAGCAGCTCTACCTCGATTCTTGTGCTAATCCGCCTTGATTTTATGTTGCTAAGCCAAATCCTTGGTTAGAAAGTGATTTGGCGGTGTTTTAGAGGTTGGAGGCCATTGTTAGGGTTTCTAAGAGGTAAGTGGTGGCTAGAAAACTGAAATAGAACGAAATCCTAACTCATTTCAGCCTCCCCATAACCCTAATCCCGAAATGGGTTATGGGCTCATTCACTAATCAACCTATTTGGCCCGGTTAAGCAGTTTTTCACCTACCAAACCTTATTTCAGTCATATCTCCCAAACGGTAAGTCCGTTTTTCACATGTGACCACTCTACGGAAAGGTAAACCATCATCCAAAGCCAACAGAAGTTGTTTCAGGTCAAAACTCCTTCCCAATCAGATGTTATGGCCAAAACAAGATCAGTTAGGGGCAAAACGGTCATTTAAAAATCGGCAAAAATCATGAACATGGGAAATGACCCCAATAGTCGTCTCCCAAAGTTACATGACCATACGACTCTGTATGCAAAAGAAATAAATATTATACGATCCTATGATGCGTAAAATGCGGGTCGTTACACTCCCCCCCCCCCCTCTTAAGAAATTTCGTCCCCGAAATTCCTTCACCCAAAACATACAAAGGATCCCGCATGCCTACCAACCATATACAATAGTCAATCATGCAAAACAAACAAAACAAGCCTATCCTAGCATGCGGAAAAACTAAATCGAAGTTAAAATCTTACCAGGCGAAGAATTCTGGATATGTCTCCCTAATGCTCTCCTCTGTGTCCCAAGTACAGTCATTCTCATTCTCGCCCCACTGAACTTTGACTAACTTCACTGCTTTCCTTTGAAGTTGCTTCGTATCGTTCCCAACAATACGCATAGGCTTGCGGTTCCCAATCACCTTGGGTTCAACTTCGATATCATCCAACTGCTCAGGTGAAACAGTCACATTTAGGTCGTGTATGAACTTTCTTAACTGGGAAACATGAAATACGTTGTGAACTCCTGCCATCTTCTCTGGTAATTCTACTTTGTATGCCAAATTCCCAATTTGCTCAAAAACTGGGAATGGACCAACAAATCTTGGTGCTAACTTGCCTCTCCTACCAAATCGTATCACACTCTTCAATGGAGAAATCTTGACAAACACCAAGTCACCAATGGAAAACTTTAATTCTCTTCTCCTCTTATCGACATAGCTCTTCTGCCTATCTTGGGCAGCCTTCATTCGCTGTTGGATAATCTTAATCTTAACTAAAGTTTCTCTTATCATATCGGGTCCAAGTACAAACTTCTCACCAGTTTCTACCCAACATGACGGTGAGTTGCACGGTCTTCTGTACAAAGCTTCAAATGGAGCTATACCGATACTGGATTGATAACTATTATTATATGCAAACTCTACTAGATGCAAATGATCATCCCATGATCCACCGAAATCCAATACACATGCTCTTAAGAGATCTTCTAACACTCGATTCACCCTCTCTGTCTATCCGTCGGTTTGAGGATGGTACGCGGTACTGAGATGTAGTTCTGATCCCAAAGCCTCTTGTAAGCTCTTCCAAAATCCACTAGTGAACAACAGATCTCGGTCACTCACAATGCCCTTGGGTATTCCATGAAATCTCATTACCCACTTTATATACAATTCCGCTAACTTAGCCGTCGTCCTATTTGACTTGACGGGTATAAACCTTGCAATTCTGGTCAATCGGTCCACAATCACCCAAATGCTATCATGGCCTGACCTAGTTCTTAGTAACCCATCAATGAAATCAATTGACACTTGTTCCCATTTCCATTCTGGAATTTCTAATGGTTGTAACAAACCACTAGGCTTCTTTTGCTCAGCTTTAACTAGCTGGTAGTTCATGCATTTGGATATAAACGTCCCAGTGTCTCTTTTCATCCCTTCCCAGTAGTAGGTCTGCTTCATGTCTCGATACATCTTGTTACCACCATGGTGTATAGTCAGTTTTGAGCGATGACATTCCCTAAGCACTTCATCTCTCAATCCATCGACATTAGGTACAACTAGTCTTCCATTCTTTCTAAGCCATCCATCTCGATCAAGCCCATACTTGTTCATCTCCTCGTCGATACCCATCTCTAACTTGGAGATGAATTCCAATAAATTAGGATCGTTCCTCTGACTAGAACCAATCCGCTCAATCAAAGTGGGTCTGATCGTCAAACTTGCTAACATTTCTGTATCCAATTCGCACTTTGGTCTGAAATCATGCCCATCGATGTACTCTAGTTGCTTCCATTCAAGAAACATAGCCCCTAAACTGGCATGTCTTCTACTCAATGCATCAGCCACTGCATTACCCTTTCCTGGTGTATATGCGATGTCGAAATCATAGGAAGCTAAGAATTCTAACCATCTTTGATGTCGGAGATTTAGATCCTTTTGAGAGAAAAGATACTTTAACGATTTATGATCGGTAAACAACTCGAATCTTTCTCCCAAGAGATAATGTCTCCATATCTTCAATGCAAACACGATAACTGCCAATTTCAAATCATGGGTAGGGTATCTTTTCTCATGTCAGTTGTCGACTTGCATAAGCTACAACCCTACCTCCTTGCATCAATACAGCACCTAGTCCGGTACCACATGCATCCGTGTATACCATCATCTCTTCATTCCCCTTTGGAATGACTAACACTGGTGTGCGCGTCAACTTTTCCTTTAGACTCTTGAATGCATTCTCGCACCTTTCGTCCCAGATGAAGGCTTGATTCTTCTTGGTCAACTGAGTCAACGGTGCTGCTATCTTGGATAAGTCTTGGATAAACTTACGATAATATCCAGCTAACCCCAAGAAACTTCTTATGTCCATTGCATTCTTGGGCGTAGACCAATCTTCTACCGTAGCCACCTTCGCAGGGTCCACGGCAATACCATTCTCTGAAACAACATGGTCCAAGAGTCTTACTTCCCTCCTCTAGAAGTGACACTTAGAGAATTTTGCTTTCAACTGGTGTTTTTTCAACACCTCCATCACTATCCTCAAATGTTCCTTGTGTTCTTCCTCTGTCCTCAAATAGACCAAAATATCATCCATGAACAGGACAAACTTATTTAACTGATCTCTGAATACCCTATTCATAAGATCCACAAAGTATGCTGGGGCATTGGTCAGCCCGAATGGCATGACCAACCACTCAGAAAATCCAGACGGTGTCCGAAATGTCGTTTTAGCTATACTCTCAGCTTCCACTCTAAGCTGATGGAAACCTGTCGCGAGATCCAACTGCGAAAATACTCTCGCGCCACTCAACTTATCAAACAAATCATCTATCCGCGGTAGAGGATACTTGTTCTTCCTCGTCACTTTATTAAACTCGCGGTAGTCTACACACAAACGAAGGGAACCATCCGCCTTGGTAGCAAACACCACTGGTGCTCCCCATTCAGAAACACTCCTTCTGATAAATCCCTTCTTCAAAAGATCGCTGACTTGCACCCCGAGCTCTCGCTGCTCCCTTGGTGCCATACGACGAAGTGGCATCACTATAGGTCTGGCATCTTTCACTAAATCAATACGGAACTCAATATCTTTGTGTGGTGGAAGTCCGGTCACTTCCTCGAAAACGTCCGGATACTGGCCAACCACGGGCAAACCTGACAACTCACTATGCGGGATGTCGAGGGAATTTAGAAAACTAGCCATTACCCCATCACTAGGTAGACCACCAAACACTACTCTCCGCCCATCATCCGCTCTAACTGTCACCTAAAAGCCCTCACAGTCTACCACCAGTCCGTATCTTTGGAGCCAATCGACTCCCAAAATAATGCCAAGCCCAGTAAAGCCCAAAACAAAGCAATTACAAACAAACATGCGTCCATGACTTGATAAGACCACATTGCGACAAATCATGTTAAGGTTAGTCGAACCACCAATCGGGTTCGTCACTACTAAAGGTCTATCGACAATCTCGGGCTCCAATCCTAACCTATCTACCAGGTCACTAGATATAAAAGAACTGGAAGCCACGGTATCAAACAAAACTCTAACAGGAACATCATAAACAGAAAGCATACCTTGAACAACAACATTCTTTCCTTTCTCCGCCGCAGTTAGGGCATTCGATGAAGAAGGAATAACATTAAGGGCATATGCTTTCACCACCTGCTTTTCTTTAGGGGGTTGCGGACACTTGTCCTTGTGATGTCCCACTTGGCCACAGTTGAAGCACTTCCTATCCGCTGGCTTGGCCCGACAATTACTAGCATAATGGCCCTTCTTACCACAACTGAAGCACTCAACATCTTTCTTATTCTTTTTCTGGCCATCCTTATTCTGGTTCTGCTTCCTCTTATTCTGAGGACCACTCTTGCCTCCACCACTTGCTTGTGGTTTTGTCTCCTCTGCAGATGCAACCTCAGTCTTCGACTTAAGGTAAAGACTCTTGGACCTCAATGCTTTTCCCACAATCGACTCAAACGTCTCATCGATGTGGTTAATAAGCCTTTCCCCCAAGTATCCATCCAAGCCAGCTATGAACTTCTCATTCTTCTTCTCAGCAGTATCAATAAGAAATAGTCCATACTTCGATAAAGTATCGAATTCTGCAATATACTCTGAGACAACTCTGCCATTCTGCTTGAGCTCCAAGAATTTCTTAAACAGCACTGACTTCTGAGCAGCTGGAATGAACGTATCGCTAAAGCGAGCCTTGAACTGCTCCCAAGTAATCTGATCCTCGGGAGTAGCTGACTTTATAGCATTCCACCAATTCATTGCCCGTCCTTACAGCTGACGGGATGCTAACCTTCTTTTCATCGCATTCTCGATACCCAAATCTTCGAAGATACGCTCGCAGTTATCCAACCAATCCTGAACATCCGTAGTCGACTCCGTTCCGTGGAACGGCTTCCCACCAAGATCACTAGTATAATCCTTATTCAGCTTGGCGAAATCGGCCCTAGGCGCCTGCACTATTGGACCACCACCATTACCATTATTGGGAGCTGCCCTCTGCACATCCCTAAGCATCTCTCTCATGAGGTCAGTAAACATCGTCCTCATGTCAGCAGCATTCCCATTATTGGCTCCTCTACGGGCACCTCTTGCGTATCGGCTCATCGTTCAATCTGTAAAGAGAAAACGATTAACCATCTCCATAGTGGTGCTAGTGCAGTGCGACCTCATCCTTAGCTATACTAATAGTATATATAAATAGCATTTGAAAACCAAAATAATCACAAATACGCGCCCTCATATACGTATACTATCTCTCCCTGATGACTTTCCCAAGTAAACTACGCAACCTAGAGATCTGATACCAAGTGTGACGGCCCGCCCCGCACCAGCCGGCATTTCCTCCGAAAGTGCGCTGTACACATGCCCAACTGGCACAGAACGGTCGCCAAAGAAAGGAAAGAAGAGAATGAACTAATCGAAAACCTGTAGAATGTCTCACATCATATGAAACAAAATATAATAATAATGTACTTGACATAAAACAGGAGAGACAGTGCATAAGCTGATAACTAAAACCAACATCAACATCATAGTAGCGGAAGTCTAAATACAGCTTATTACGACTTTTCAAATTACTGTCTCTAACCAAAAAAAAGGAAGGGTGGACTACTAATGCCCAAAGTAGTGACCAGTAGTGACATAGGGAGAATATCTATATATGTATCATACGTGGAAGCCTCCTGCTCGTCTCCGGTACGGCTACTCGTGCACCGCCAGCTAACCTGTCTCTAGTCTACTCGTGAGAGCACCCAGAGTAATAAGAAGAGACATAAAACTCTGGGTCATACAAAAAGTCGGGTATGAGCGATAATTAGCTAAACAGAACAATAACAGGTATACTAAACCATACGTGAACCTGGACCTGCAACCAAAGAGTTAGTACTACATACCGTACAATACTCTAAGGTGCCACTGAATAAATGGTGTAAAGATAACGGGGGTTGGGGTGTGCATGTCATAATGATGGCAAACAAATCAAACATAGCAACCATCCTCACATCCCTCACTTAGTGCGTAAAGCATACGATGTCCACCAATTCAATCACTAGACCCATCGAAGTAGTGACGGAATTCGACTTGTACGACTACTGGTACTACCAGGCTTACCCCATGGAGTCATGACCAAGTCTTTACAAATGACCCGCGTCATTGGTCTATAGCTCTTTCGTCGTACCTAGGCCACTGTGGCCCTGAATATGTTCACGTACTTCCTAAACATAGCGATTCAAAGTTCCGATCCGATCCAACCTTCCCTGTTGTCTCTTTCGTTTGCACGCCTCAGAAGATGCCAGCTCCGGTTCGGTTCGGTAGCCGATCCGATCCCACGTCTTAGCTCCGATCTGATCCCCTTTTTGTCCCTCCGATCCGATCCTCTGCCCAACTCCAACTCTAAGCAAATGGCCTTCCTTCTCGCCAAGTCTCCTTTAGTGCGAAGTTCCGATCCGGTTCGGTTTCTCTACCCAGTCCACCATCTGATACGAGCCTCCTATCCCAATCCGATCCGAAACCCTGCACATTTTCCTGCAACTTTTCCAGCGGCTGTTTTACGCCATTCGACGGCGTTTTCGACCAATCTAACACTTCTAGGCAATCACAAAGCATACCATACAGCCATAGCAACATGTATAATCCTCCACAAACAGCAAAACAACAATCATAGCATGTCAAATGGATCAAACATACCCAAAATCCCATATTTTCCCTTAAGCATGTTCTAACATAGTTAATGATAGGGTTATCAAAACTTAACCAAATTAACCCAAGTTTCTAACAGAGGTCTTAAACATCATTTAAGAATTTATAATATTTTTCCAGAATTTATTAGTGTATAAATTCGTTAATCAACACTAATTGCCCTTAATTAACCATAATTAGTGAGGAACTATGCAAATCACTCACCTTGGCCACAAATAAAACCTTTAGAACTGAAACTCTACTGTTTGGGCGCGAATACCAATGCAACACAGCAGCTTACCTTGATTCTTGCACTAATCTGCCTTGATTTGATGTTGCTAAGCCTAATCCTTGGTTAGAAAGTGATTTGGAGGTGTTTTAGAGGTTGGAGGCCATTGTTAGGGTTTCTAAGAGGTAAGTGGTGGCTAGAAAACTAAAATAGAACGAAAACCTAACTCATTTCAGCCTCCCCATAACCCTAATCCCGAAATTGGTTGTGGGCCCATTAACTAATCACCCTGTTTGGCCCGGTTAAGCAGTTTTTCACCTCCCAAACCTTATTTCAGCCATATCTCCCAAATGGTAATTCCGTTTTTCACATGTGACCACTCTACGGAAAGGTGAACCATCATCCGAAGCCAATGGAAGTGGATTTAGGTCAAAACTCCTTCCCAATCAAAAGTTATGGACAAAATAAGATCAGCTAAGGCAAAACGGTCATTTAAAAATCGGCAAAAATCATGAACTTGGGAAACGACCCCAATAGTTGTCTCCCAAATTTACATGACACAATGCAACGCAACCCGGAGGATAGAGTTTTCCCTTATAATAACCAAATATGCTTGGTACGTTTAAAACAAATCATTTTATATTATTATAAGTGCAGAGTGTTTAAAAACAAATTCAAATATAAATGTATCAATCATAGACGGCATAATACCCCATCCTACTATGTCGCCATACTAGTTCTACAATCAAAACCGAAATGTCACGTATTTGAAATTTGATTTCTGTCATGAGTCGAGGTAAGGGATGTACTCCTTGCCGGCTTCGAGAGCCTCTAGAAAATACCGCAGGATCTCCCGTAGTAGACCCTTGGATCCTCCAAGGCCGGTCCTCTCTTACGTTTGAGGATTGGCAATTCCTGAACACATGTTTCCCGGCTCTATAGGACCTATCCATTGGCTTCGTAGTAACCGATGTATCTGAGGCGCCTCGCTATCCATCATCCACATAGGTAAAAATATAATAAATGTTTGGGCTCCATACCATGACACCACCCATAGCTAGAAGGAAACGTCATGCACTCCTTGGGTCCCTTATCCCATTTTTGACTCATACCGAGGTGTGAGGCTCGAAAATTAACGCTATACACAAAGCTATGCCATTTAGTGTCGTGCTTTGATCATCAACCACAAGACTTTACTTTTCAACAAAAGCCTTGATCATTTGGATCTCAGCATGCCACATAGGCAATTAAAGCCATGCGACTGATGTCTATCGATATATAACCTCTGAGCTCGTACGTCTCAAAGGAGGGTGTTAAGCAAGAGAATAAATTCTTCGCCACCAAATAGATATATATATTTAATAGAGATCAATCAACATAGAATAAATCCAATGTCAAACACATATCCATTTACAAGTTCGTTCTAGGTCTGAATGATACCGGAGGCACCATATTCCTTGTCACATATGTCCAATACAGGAGAGAGGTCCTCGCATATCCATCAATCTCCAAGTACGTCTGGACGATCACCACTTATTACCTTATCTCGAGTGTACAGCCCAATCAAGACATCAGTAATCATCCAAACGATGTGCAGATCTGCGGTCTTAAACCACCGTCTTCATCGTCGACTTATCGTCGAATCAGTTATTTAGAATGGGTATAAATCCGGCCTTTCAAAATAACCTGTGTATATTATAAACAAGTGCTATAAAAACACAACATACGCCTCATTCCAATCTAGAATATTCTTTTATTAAAATACTCTTTTCATAATTTAAACCAAATTAAGGTTTTCCACACTAGTCGGGATTAGCGAACCTTACCGAAGAAATCGTTTGTTTTATTTCCGAATCCCAACTGATTCATCCCATGGAGCAAAACTGGTAGTACTCCATATCTAACACCCACAGTGTTATCGGTTAAATTAATTACCATTTCACGTTCAAATCAAATTAAAGATTTAACTATCGCTTGGAGTAAAGCTGGTGGCATTCCATTCTCGATCATTTCACAATATTTGATAATTTAAATTTTCACATTCTCATTTAAATCTAATTAAAGATCCATTAAAACTCCACTTAGTTTTAATCTATCCAAAAATCATTATTAATGATTATTTAACTTTGGAAACACAAACATGCCACATCGAAAGTCTACACCGTACTATTGATTTTTGCTGATATATAACCTCTAAGCTCATACGTCTTAGAGAAGGGCATTAAGCAAGAGAATAAATTCTCCACCACCAAACAAATATATATTTAGCAGAGATCAACCATACATTTCGAAATTCAATGATAGACATGTAATTCTGTCTTTAACTAGATTAAAGAACTAATGTCATTTAAAACACAGTTCATGATAAATCCAAAATCACATTCCATTAGTTATGGAATCCTCACGGAAAACAGATCAATATATAATCGATATCAATTTTCGTATCTGACTAATAATATAAATGGAATAACGGCTAAGCATTTTAAATTCCATATATATTAACAGTCTTCCTCCACAGAAGCTCATTTCGATTATTACCAAATCGAATTCCATTCCAATTTATTTTATTAAATTGGAAAAACTTTACTTTGGAAATTTTCCATTAAATCTTAATAAAAAGATTTATAAATTCCAAATCACATTTCACTGTTAATTGGGCCAAAGAACGAGTGTCATATAAAACACAGTTCACGATAAACCCAAAGTCACATTCCATTTTATTCCAATTACTGAATATAATTGGAAACTCTAATAATCTTAATTCAAAGATTTATCCTTTTCACATCGGGTTTGAGAATAGTGTTATTTAAGAAACCATTCACGACAAATCCAAAATCCTATTCTTTTATTCAATTTTCAATTAAATATTAATTAATCGGAAATCTTCATTAAATCTTAAATTAAAGATTTATTCTTTTCGCAACTTGGTTTAAGACCAGTGTTATTTAAGACACTATTCACGACAAGCCCAAAATCCAATTTGATATCAAATACAAGGCTCTGAATAGAAATTATATCGGCTTATATTCAATAATAAATTCTGAAACCAACACATATCGTATGGGGAAGAACGATATATATCTATCTTCCAAATTCCTCCATAATATCTGTATAGTCACGGAATCCAATATCGAAATATTCCAGAGATTATTTCTATTCAATTCCATTCCAATTCATACATTTGAAAAATTCTGGTTAGATTAAAACCGTTTCAAATCCAATTTATTCCTTTAAAAATATTGGATTATTATTCTAGTTAATAACTAGTTCATTTGATAAAAATATATTTTTATCTTTACAAACGTGGGATTTTTCATCCAAATTATTTCCAAATCATTCGTTATGATTTTACACAAATTATTAATATTTTTAATAATTTTATCAAGGCCCTTTCAGTCGATTTCCATAAACGGTCATCGAACTACATCCATTGTGACCTTTTCCTAATTTGATTTGGATATAATTCCAAATCCAACCGTTAGATTTTAAATCTCTTATATTCGTTGGAAAGCTCTTTTTGATACGAACCCAATGGTTCCGGTTTTATGAGAATCTGACGGTCGGATCTCTCATAATCTCAATTCGTAGTCAATTGTCGAAATTCGCGAACGGTCGCGACACGGTGCGTTTTATTCAGGCCATTATACTATATATATAATATAAAATATATATTTTGTTCAAAATGTATTTAATAATTATTTTATAAATTTGTTTTAAAATGATTCTAACTTTTTTTCAATTCTAAACCAAAATTGAATACTCCTTATCATTATAATATATAAATGATAGTATTTTCACAATATCAGATTTTGAAATCATTTCATTTTCGATATTCATTATAAAAATGAATAAAATCGATATAAATATCGTTCACGTCAAAATGGCGTTAATCTAATCAAAATGGCTTCATATTTTTAAATATTTTCGTGTCCATCCCAAATCGGACATAAAAATCATATTTTTATCCTTTAAAGAATATTATTTTAAAATATTCGTTATTTTAAAAATATTCATTATTTTAAAAATTCATTCTTCCCAAATTTGAAGCAGACATAGGCAATTACCATATAATTTTATTTATATGGATTTCATACACACATGTACACAACAATAATCATACACAGTCAACCATCATCCAGAGTGCACTACTCAACTGCATAAGCATCAAATATAAATAATTGATGCTTACAACTGTCTGTCAACCTATCGATTGACATACAATTAAATAATTGGGATTAATGAATGTCAAATATCATCCCAATACTCGTGTGGGTTTTCAACTATCAAATAATAATAATTATTCGTGCACTTGAGCGATTTGTAAAAATTATCGTCCCAATCGATGTCACAAGAATAGGTGAACAAAAACAAGTTGTTCGACTTGTAAATGGATGTGTAAACTTATTTCTAACTGTCCAATAATTATTTTATTTATTGTCGTTATAAGCTAAAAATAATATTTTCAACTAACTAAATTTTTCTAACACTTTTTAGAAAATTTTGGCAGCATAATGGCGCGATACTAGAACCGGAATAAGGTCTAGCCTTATCCCTCGCCTAATATTGGCTCGCGCCATACACAAACCAATTCCAATCAATTCACAATTAATCTACAAACAATTTTACATTCATAATCAAATCTCGTAGAACGTCCAAATAAATAAATACTCAACTAAACCAAATGTCATTTACGGTGCCATAAGTGGCTATTCGCGGAGTATGAAATACGTATGTCAGTAATATCCATACATCACTTTCAATTATGTGATTGTGCGAATTCGATTGTTGAACTCCATATAATTCAAATCACATAATATGGTTTGAAAAATAAATAGTGTCGGGGGATTCTAAGCCCCGTCTGCGGCCTAAAATATTTTTAACTGTAAAATAAATTAAGTGAGAAGGAATTCTCACCTTTGGTTTCCACTTCATCATTCTTTTATTTAGCGGATTTTGGATTTGGTTTTGTTTCAGCGCGTTGTGTCCTTCACCGTGTTTCCAACGAGATCTGTTTCACGTGATTTATATTAAAATCATATTTTTAACAACACTATATATATTTTGAAAATCATATTTTTATATCTATGTTGTATATATAAAAATCACATTTTTACAATGCCATGTATACATTAAAAATCGTATTTTTACAATGCTATGATATATATAAAAATCGTATTTTTATAACGCTACCACGTATATAAATATCATATTTTTATATTGCTGCTTTGTATATAAAAATCACATTTTTATATTGCTATCCTTATAATAAAAATCACATTTTTATAATGTCATTCATATAATAAAAATCACATTTTTATTTCACTATTCATATAATAAAAATCACATTTTATTTCACTATTCAGGTAATAAAAATCACATTTTTATTTCATTATTCATATAATAAAAATCACACATATATATATATATATATATATATATATATGTTATACATAGAAAAATCAGAAAAAAACTTACATCGATCAAAGAAGGGGATTTTGCTCGTTGTTCGACGGGAGGTGTGGTTGTCGGTTCGCGCGAGGCGGTGGTTGGCGTTCGTTAGAAGGGCGGAGGAGCTCGCGGTTTCTTTGATTGGGTTGGGGTTTTCGAATTTGCGGTGGCCTGGGTGGAGGACTGCGGGGATGAACTGGCAGCGCAGGATGGAGGAGGCCTTGACGGTCGACAGTGGGCCAGGTGGTGGCGTAGGGGGTTGACGCGGCTAGGGTTCACAGGTTTTAGTGGTTTAGGGATTGGGCTTGAACGGAGAAAGGAGCCGGGGGAAGGGGGCCGCCGGAGGTGGAGGGAGGCGCGGCGTCGCCTGGAGGTGCGGTAGGTAGGGGAGCTACGGGAGGGGTTACGGGATTTTCTAATATGGAGGCTTGATGTTTTGAGTGGGGAAAACGATGACCGCGGGGGCCCGGGGGGGGGGGGAGGGGGTTGTTAAATGTAAAATGAATATATTTTATTTTTATTTAATTAATTCTCAAAAGAAAATGTATTTTTGTTCGAACCCCAAATGAAACCCAATGGCTGTTGTCCCTAGCTAGATACCCCTATTCCGAACACAATGAGATATGTTTCGTAAATCAATTCGACTGTTACGATCAGTTTTTCTTTGAATTAAAATTTAAATCAATATATATTCAATTTAAACGTACATTTTAATTTATCGGGGCTACATACTGACTCTAAAAATTCCAGAAAAATAAATCTGGCTATGTTTGGACGATACAGTCCTAACAAAACTAATTTTGTCAAATTTGGAGGCTGTTTGAAAAACGGTCAATTTCCAGTCGATTAAATTCAAACTAAAATTACCAAACACATTTAAATTCGCCACGCTCACATATTGATTTCAAAAATTATGAAAATTGGAATATAGTAATAATTTAACATTACGGATCTAACAAATGTGGTCTCGTCGAAAACGGTGGTCGTTTGCGAAATGACTATTTTTAAGGGTTATATATTATATAAAATATATATAAATTCCATAGCGACTATTTTAAATTTTAAATTGGACATAAACTTTTATTCCTGTTATGAAATCTGGATATTTCACATTTGTTAGAAAGATATAATTAAACAGACTCAAATATTTCTGGTTTTACTGAATTCTGATTTATTTTGAATCATGTACATTCAATTGAAATTTAAAATCGAATTTTCAAACTGCCGCACCATTTCAGGCACGTTTTATAACTAAAATAAATTTATTCGTTCTAACTTCGATTAAAATAAATTTTTAGTCGTGATTATTTAAAATAAATCATTTTAAATATTCAAAATCCGTTAAAATCGCTAAAATAAAATTTTTAAATTGGTTCTGAAATTTCGGGTTGTTACAATCTCCCCCACTTAAAATCTTTTCATCCTCGAAAAGGAACGGAGCTGAAAGTTGTTTAGCTAACCAACTCAACTTTCATTCTGGCTTTCAAAAATTTGGCTAACACCCTAAATTCGCCATAACCTCCTTGTACGAGGAGACCTTTAAAATCGCAACTAGCCTCAAAGGGCCCTTACCAATCCAAAAGAAAAAGAAAAAGCCAATCGGCTCATAAATCATCAAAACCCAATAAATTAGTAAACATGTACCTATTTGTCGGGCATACAATTTTATTCCTCTTCTTAGCTTCCATGATATGACATGTTCACACATATATATGTACATGTATGCAATTTCAATCCATTTTCAATTCAGTTCAATATTTGCCTCAATTTGGCTAAATTTAACTTCAATTCACATATTGGTTTCACTTAATTATCATTCCAATAATTTTATTAGTTATACTAATAATCACACATCACAACCAGTAATCAATTTGTTAATTAAATTTTCAATTTCATAACTTTGATATATATATATATATATATATATATTCAAAATCATGTTTTTGATGCCAAATCACAACAATAACCCTATCTAAATTTTGTTTCTTACACCAGTCAATTGGAAATATATAGATATCCCATTTTCGAAACTCGAACATAAATACTGATGATGAGGCCTCATCAGAATCATCTCCGGGCGACTAGATGTGATTCTATATCCATCCAGTATATTTGAGATTTCAAATACACGTGGATCAGGCATATATTAAAATCTCCATATACTCGATAGTCCAAATCAATTTAAAATAAAAATAATCACATACGTATAGTAAGTTATAAATTTCAAAACTAAATTTGTTTTCATTTTTTTAAAGAAAACTACACTCTTTACACTCGTTCTAGGATACTACTGATCCCATCTCTAATGAGTCATTCTCATTGGATATTGCTAATCCAATCTCTGATGAATTCCTTCGTTCAGTTCTAATATGTCTTATTCCCGAGCTCTGTAACCAAAGCTCTGATACCAACTGAAATAGCCCGAAACTCGCCCTTATGGGAAAGCCAGGATTGAGTTGAGAAAACGACAAATCAGAACACAAATAGAAGAACATTTCATTGCTTATTACAACAATTACATCAGAGTACAAGAATATAACAGAGCATGAATATATATTATACATCAGAAAAATATCAGAGATTAAAATTCATTACATAGCAGCGGAAAAATAATACATAACACAACTGTAAGGAATACACAGATACAGAGCGTTCCGAATATAGCTCCAGCTGTAAACCAGAATCCTGTAAAAATAAATCTGCAAAACCAAAACTACTAGCCGCCCGTGTGGAATATAGGGGCACCCAGAGTTTATGTTAAAACAATAAACTCCAGGTCAGTCATGGGACTGGTGTGAGAACAAAAACAATTATTAAATCTTTACTTTAGAAATAAAGTAAATCAAGGGACCACGCCGTGTAACACGGAACGGGTTTTCTCCCGAATACCAGTGCATAAAACAGTTTATAAACAACGCAATACTTTTCTAAAAATGAAGCTATCATAAGACTCAGGTCCCATCACACAATGCAACGCAAGCCGGAGGATAGAGTTTTCCCTTATAATAGCCAAATAAGCTTGGTACGTTTAAAACAAATCATTTTATACTATTATAAGTGCATAGTGTTTAAAAACAACTTCAAATATAAATGTATCAATCATAGACGGCATAGCACCCCATCCTACTATGTCGCCTACTAGTTCTATAATCAAAACCGAAATGTCACGTATTGGAAATTGGATTCCCTCATGAGTCGAGGCAAGGGATTACTCCTCGCCGGTTTCAAGACACTCTAACAAATGCCTCAGGATCTCCCGCAGTAGATCCTTGGATCCTGAAAGGCCGGTCCTCTCTTACGTTTGAGGATTGGCAATTCCTGAACACACGTTTCCCAGTCCTATAGGACCTATCCATCGACTCCGTAGTAAACGATATATCCGAGGCGCCTCACTATCCATCATCCACATAGGTAAAAATATAATAAATGTCTGGGCTCCATGCCATGACACCATCCGTAGCTAGAAGGAAACGTCATGCACTCATTGGGTCCCTTATCCCGTTTTTGACTCATACCGAGCTTTGAGGCTCGCGAATTAACGCTATACACAAAGATATGCCATTTAAGGCCATGCTTTGATCATCAACCTCAAGACTTTGCTTTTCAACAAAAGCCTTGATTATTTGCATCTCAGCATGCCACAAAGCAATTCACGCCATGCGACTGATGTCTATCAATATATAACCTCTGAGCTCGTACCTCTCAGAGAAGGGTGTTAAGCAAGAGAATAAATTCTACGCCACCAAACAGATATATATTTAATAGAGATCAACCAACAGAGAATACAATCCAATGTCAGACACACATCCATTTACTAGTTCGTTCTAGGTCTGAACGAAACCAGAGGCACCTTATTCCTCGTCCCATATGTCCAATACAAGAGAGAGGTCCTCGCATATCCATCGATCTCCAAGTACGTCTGGACGATCACCATTTATTTCCTTGTCTCAGGTGTACAACCCAATCAAGACATCAGTAATCATCCAAACGATGTGAATATCTCCGGTCTTCAATCACTGTCTTCGTCGTCTACTTATTGTCGAATCAATTATTCGGAATGGGTATAAACCCGGCCTTTCTGAATAACCCACGTATATTATAAACAAGTTATATAAAAACACAACATACACCTTATTTCAATCTAGAATATTCTTTTATTCAAATAATCTTTTCATAATTTAAACCAAATTAAGGTTTTCCAAACTAGTCGGGATTATCAAACCTTACCGAAGAAATCATTTGTTTTGTTTCCCAATCCCCACCTATTCATCCCATGGAGCAAAACTGGTAGTACTCCATATCTAACACCCACGGTGTTATCGGTAAAATTAATTACCATTTCATGTTCAAATCTAATTAAAGATTTAACTATCGCTTGAAGTAAAACTGGTGGCACTCCATTCTCGATCATTTCACATTATTTGGTAATTTAAATTATCACATTCTCATTTCAATCTAATTAAAGATCCATTAAAAATCCACTTAGTTTTAATCTTTCCATAAATCATTATTAATTGTTATTTAACTTTGGAAACACAAACATGCCACATTGATAATCTACACCATACTATTGATTTCTGCCGATATATAACCTCTAAGCTCATACGTCTTAGAGAAGGTTGTTAAGCAAGAGAATAAATTCTCCTCCACCAAACAGATATATATTTAGTAGAGATCAACCATACAGTTCGAAATACAATGATATACATGTAATCCTATCTTTAACTGAGTTAAATATCTAATGTCATTTAAAACACAGTTCACGATAAACTGAAAATCACATTCCGTTAATTATGGAATCTTCACAGAAAACAGATCAATATATAATCGTTATCAATTTCCGTATTCGACTAATAATATAAATGGAATAATGGCTAAGCCTTTTTAATTTCATATATATTAACACTTTTCCTTCACAGAAGCTCATTTCGATTATTACCAAATCGAATTCCATTCCATTCCAATTTATTTTATTAAATTGGAAAAAAATTAATTTGGAAAATTTCCATTAAATATTAAGAAAAAGATTTATAAATTCAAAACACATTTCATTGTTAATTGGGTCAAAGAACGAGTGTCATTTAAAACATAGTTCACGATAAACCCAAAGTCACATTACATTTTATTCCATTTACTGAATATAATTGGAAACTCTAATAATCTTAATTAAAAGATTTATTCTTTTCACATCGAGTTTAAGAACAGTGTTATTTAAGACACCATTCACGACAAACCCAAAATCCAATTCTTTTATTCAGTTTCCAATTAAATATTAATTAATTGGAAAACTTCACTAAATCTTAAATTAAAGATTTATTATTTTCTCAACTGGGCTTAAGAACAGTGTTATTTAAGACATCGTTCACGACAAACCCAAAATCCAATTTGATGTCAAATACAAGGCTCTGAACAGAAATATATCGTCTTATATTCAGTATCAAATTCTGAAACCATCTTATATCGTATGGGGAATAACGATATCTGTCTATCTTCCAAATTCCTCCACAGTACCCATATAGTCACGGAATCCAATATCGAAATATTCAGAGATTATTTATATTCAAATCCATTCCAATTCGTACATTGGAAAAAATTTGATTAGATTAAAACCGTTTCAAATCCAATTTATTCCTTTAAAAATATTGGATTATTATTCTAGTTAATAACTAGTTCATTTGACAAAAATATATTTTTAACTTTATAAACATGGAATTTTTCATCCAAATTCTTTCCAAATCATTTATTATGATTTTACACAAATTATTAATATTTTTAATAATTTTATCAAGGCCCTTTCAGTCGATTTCCATAAATGGTCATCGAACTGCATCCACAGCGACCTTTTCAAATTTGATTTGGACATAATTCCAAATCCAACTGTTATATTTTAAATCTCTTATAATCTGGGAAAGCTCTTTTCGATACGAACCCAACGGTTTCGGTTTTAGGAGAATTCGACGGTCGGATCTCATGTAATCTCAATTCGAAGTCAATGGTCGAAATTCACGAATGGTCGCGGCGCGTTTTATTCAGGCCATTATACTATATATATATATAATAAATTTCGTTCAATATGTATTTTATAATTCATTTATAAATTCATTTTAAAACGATTCTAACTTCTTTTTCAATTTTAAACTAAAATTGAATACTCCTTATCATTATAATATATAAATGACAGTAGTTTCAAAATATCATATTTTGAAATCATTTCCTTTCCAATATTCATTATAAAATTGAGTAAAATCGATATAATATCATTCATGTCAAAATGGCGTAAATCTAATCAACACGGCTTCATATATTTAAATATTTTCATGTCCATCCCAAATCGGACATAAATATCATATTTTTATCCTTTAAAGAATATTATTTTAAAATATTCATTGTTTTAAAAATATTCGTTATTTTAAAATATTCGTTCTTTTTGAATTCGAATCAGACACAGCCAATTACCATATAATTTTATTTATATGGATTTCATACACACATGTACACAACAATAATCATACACAGTCAACCATCATCCAGAGTGCACTGCTCAACTGCATAAGCATTAAATAAAAATAATTGACGCTTACAACAGTCTGTCAACCTATCGACTGACATACAATTAAATAATTGGGATTAGTGAACGTCAAATATCATCCCAATACCCATGTGGGGTTTCAACCATCAAACAATTATTATTCGTGCTCTTGGGCGATGTCTTAAAAATTATCGTCCCAATCGATGTCACAAGAATAGGCGAGCATAAACAAGTCATTCGACTTGTAAATGGATGTGTAAACTTATTTTTAACTATCCAATAATTATTTTATTTATTATCGTTATAAGATAAAAATAATATTTTCAGCTAACTAAATTTTTCTAACACTTTTTAGAAAATTTTGGCAGCATAACGGCGTGATACTAGAATCAGAATAAGGTCTAGCCTTATCCCTCGCCTAATACTGGCTCGCGCAATACACAAACCAATTCCAATCAATTCACAATTAATCTACAACCAATTTTACAATCATAATCAAATCACGCAGAACGTCCAAATAAATAAATACTCAACTAGCCCAAATGCCATTTACGGCGCCATAAGTGGCTATTCAAGGAGTATGAAATTCGTGTATCGGCAATATCCATACATCGCTTTCATTTATTTGATTGTGCTAATTCGAGTGTTGAACTCCGTATAATTCAAATCACATAATATGGTTTGTACAATAAATAGTGTCAGGGGCTTCTAAGCCTCGTCTACAACATAACATATTTTTAACTGTAAAATAAATTAAGTGAGAAGGAATTCTCACCTTTGGTTTCCACTTCGTCATTCTTTTATTTGGCAGATTTTGGATTTGGATTTGTGCCAGCGCATTGTATCCTTCACCGTGTTTCCAATGAGATCTGTTTCACGCGATTTATATTAAAAATCATAATTTTAACAATGCTATATATATTTTAAAAATCATATTTTTATTTCTATGTTGTACAAATAAAAATTACATTTTTATAATGCCATGTATACATTAAAAATCGTGTTTTTACAAAGCTATGATATATATAAAAATCATATTTTTATAACGCTACCACATATATAAAAATCATATTTTTATATTACTGCAATGTATATAAAAATCACATTTTTATATTGCTATCCTTATTAAAAAAATATATTTTATAATGCCATTCATATAATAAAAATCATATTTTTATTTCACTATTCATATAATAAAAATCACTTTTTTATTTCACTATTCATATAATAAAAATCACATTTTTATTTCACAATTCCTATAATAAAATTCACACATATATATGTTATACATAGAAAAATCAGAAAAAAAAACCCTACACCGATCGAAGAAAGGGGTTTTGCTCATTGTTCGAACGGGAGCTGTAGCTGTCGATTCGCACGAGGCGGCGGCTGGCGTTCGTCAGAAGGGCGGAGGAGCTCGCAGTTTCTTCGATTGGGGTGGGGTTTTCGAAATCGCAGTGGCCTGGGTGGAGGACTGTGGTGATGAACTAGCGGCGCAGGGTAGGGGAGGCCTTAGCAATCGACGGTGGGCCAGGTGGTGGCGCAGGGGGTTGATGCGGCTAGGGTTCGCGGATTTCAGGGGTTTAGGGATTGGGCTTTAATGCAGAGAGGAGCAGGGGAAGGGGGCTGCCGGAGGTGGGGGGAGGTGTGGTGGTTAGGGGAGCGACAGGAGGGGTTACGGGATTTTCTAATTTGGGGGCTCGATGTTCTGAGTGGTGAAAGCGATGACTTGGGGTGGGGGTGGGGGTTTAAATGTAAAATGAACATATTTTATTTTTATTTAATTAATTCTCAAAAGAAAATGTGTTTTTCGTTCGAATCCCAAACGAGACGGAACGATTATCGTCCTAACTAAATACCTCTATTCTGAACACAACAGGATATGTTTTGTAAGCCAATTCGACTGTTACGATCGGTTTTTCTTTAAATTAAAATTTAAATCAATATATATTCAATTTAAACGTTCATTTTAATTTATCGGGGCCACATACTGACTCCTAAAATTCCAGAAAAATAAATCTGGCTATGTTTTGACGATACGGTCCTAACAAAACATATTTCATCAAATTTGGAGGTCGTTTCAATTTTTAGTCGATTAAATTCAAACTGAAATTACAAAACACGTTTAAATCCGCCACACTCACATATTGATTCCAAAATTATGAAAATTGGAATCTAGCAATAATTTGACATTCTAGATCCAACAAAAGTGGTCTCGTCGAGAACGGAGGTCGTTTACAAAATGGCTATTTGTAAGGGCTATATATCATATAAAATATATACAAATTCCATAACGACTATTTTAAATTTTAAACTGGATATAACTTTTTATCCCCATTATGAAATCTGGATTTTTCACATTCATTAGAAAGATATAATTAAACAAATTCAAATATTTCTGGTTTTACTGAAATTCGATTTATTTTGAATCCTATACATTCAATTAAAACTTGAAATCGAATTTTCAAACTATCATGCCATTTTAGGCTCGTTTTATAATTAAAATAAATTTACTCGTTCTAACTTCGATTAAAATAAATTTTTAGTTGTTATTATTTAAAATAAATCATTTTAATTATTCAAAATCCATTAAAATCGCTAAAATAAAAATTTTAAATTAGTTCTGAAATTCCGGGTTGTTACAATTTTATTCCAGTTACTAAATACAACTGGAAATTCAAATAATTTTAATTAAAAGATTTATTCTTTTCACATGGGTTTTAAGAACAGTGTTATTGAAGACATCATTCACGACAAACCCAAAATCACATTCATTTATTCAATTCCAATTTAATATTAATTAATTGGAAAACTTCACTAAATCGTAACTAAAAGATTTATTTTTTTCTCAACTGGGTTTAAGAACAGTGTTATTTAAGACATCGTTCACGACAAACCCAAAATCCAATTTAATATTAAATACAAGGCTCTGAATAGAAATTATATCGGCTTATATTCAATATCAAATTCTGAAACTAACGGATATCGTATTGGGAATAACTATATATGTATCTTCCAAATTCCCATAACAATATCCGTATAACCACAAAATCCAATATTGAAATATTCCGAAGATTATTTCCATTCCAATTTATTTATTGGAAAATTCTGGTTATTTTTAAAACCATTTCAAATCCACTTTATTTCTTTAAAAATATTGGATTATTATTCTATTTAATAACTAGTTCATTTTGATAAAAATGTATTTATATCTTTACAAACGTGGAATTTTTCATCCCAATTATTTCATAATCATTTATTATGAGTTTACACAATTTTTCCGCATTTTTATAATTTTATTAAGGCCCCTTCAGTCGATTTCCATAAACGGACATCGAACTGCATTTACAGCGACCTTTTCCAAATTTGATTCAGTCATAATTCCAAATCCAACTGTTAGATTTCAAATCTCTTATATTCGTTGGAAAACTATTTTCGATTCTAACCCAACGGTTCCGGTTTTAGGAGAATCTAACAGTCGGATCTCCCGTAATGTCCATTTGAAGACAATGGTCGAAATTCGCGAACGGTCACGGCGCGTTCTATTCAGGCCATTAAATATATATAATATGTATATTATATATATTTCATCGATTTCCATTTAAAAAATATTTTATAATCGTTTATAAATTCGTTTTAAAAACGATTCTAACTTCATTTTCAATTTTAAATCAAAATTGAATATTCCACATCATTATAATATTAAAATGATAATATTTTCAAAATTTCAAATTTTGAAATCATTTCTTTTTCGATATCCATTATAGAAATGAATAAAATCGATATAAATATCGTTCGCGTTAAAATGGCGCAAATCTAATCAACACGACTTCACTCATTTCAATATTTTCGTGTCCATCCCAAATCGGACATCAAAATCATATTTTAATCCTTACTGAATATTATTTTAAAATATTCCTTATTTTAAAATATTCATTATTCGTTATTTTAAAATATTTTTTCTTTCTGAATTGGAATCAGACACAGTAAATTACAATATAATGTGAGTTATATGGCTTTCATACAACACATGTATATAACAACAATGATAAACAATCAACCATCATGCAGAGTGTATTACACAACTGCATAAGCGTTAAATATAAATAATTAACGCTTACAATAGTCTGTCAACCAATTAATTGACATGCAACTAAACAATTAGGATTAGTGTACGTCAAATATCATCCTAATACCCGTGTGGGGTTTCAACCAACAAATACTGAATTTTATTTATGCAGTTGGGAAATATGTAAAATCTATCATTCCAATCATTGTCAGTTAAATTGGTGTACATAAATAAATCATCCGATTTGTAAATGAATATTTATTTTAACACATGACTATTTTATATGGTTCTATTTCACCTTAAAAACGACATTTTTAATGATTACACATATTATTCAATACACGAATATTTAATTTTCCATTTCACATCAAAATAACGACACAATATAGTCCAAACAAACAATCATGGTTTGTACAATAAATAGTGTTGGGGGCTACTAAGCCCCATTTGCAACCTAGGATATATTTAACTGTAAAATAATTAGAGTGAGAAGGGGTTCCCACTTTGGTTTCCACTCCTTCAGTGTTTATCTGGTGAATTCAGCACCGTTCAGATTTGAATTTGCCTAAATTTCGAGCGTGCTCCAAATTGGACCTAGTTAGTCTTGTTGTGAAGCTCTCGTCCCCACGATCGCAATGGGTCCAGTTTCGCACAATTCCGACCTCGTATGTAAAAGATATCGATTTTTAAACATTGCATATTTTAAATAAAATAATTAGTTTTGAAAATAAAATAAAAATAAAACCTTTCTTCCTCTACAGACACAGACCACGTCCAATACCCTTCTATTCAAACCTAGGGTTCAAATTTTCTAGCAAACCACTGCGCCGGTTGACGATCGGAGTTCGCCACGAGGTGTGCCTTGGAGCGCACCACCCACGCCCGGAGTGGGGCCCAACTCGATAGCGAGCTGTAGGGGGAAAACGCCTATGAACGGCGATGGTTTGAGAGCTCGATTCTCCACGAATAAGCCATGATAAATCCCCATTCGGGTATGGATGGAAAGAGGAGGAGAAGCTCTTTGATTTTCTCTTCTGGAACGTTGAATTTTGTTGCGCGGATTGATCGAATTTTTGGGAGGAAGACAGGAAGGTCTTTTTGCCTTCGAATTTGAGAGTTGCGGGTTTTATCAGCGAATGTGGTTTAGAAAATTAATATATATATTTTATTTTAATATTATTTAATTCTGATAATATTTGTTTATCGTTACGAACTCCAAATCGAACCCAACAACTGTCGCTCCTAGCTAAATATCCCCATTCCGGACATAATAGGATCTGTCTCGTAAGTCAATTTGACTGTTCGATCAGTTTTCGCCAAAATTAAAAATATAAATCAATATATACTGAATTTAAATGTACATTTCAATTTACTGGGGCCACAAACTGACTTCAAAAATTACGGAAAAATAAATCTAGCTATGTTTTGATGATACAGTCCTAACAAAATTAATTTCATCGAATTTGGAGACCGTTTGTAAAATGGTCATTTTCTGGTCGATCCAATTCAATTGAAATTGTCAAAACACATTTTCTTCTTCCACGCCACATATTAATTCCCAAAATTATGAAAATTGGAATCTAGCAATAATTTGACGTTCCGGATCCAACAAAAGTGGTTTCATCGAAAACGGAGGTCGTTTGAAGAATGGCTATTTTTAAGGGCTATATATTATTTTAAAATATATATATATATATATATATATTCCATAACGACTATTTATTAGAATGGCTATTTTATGAAATCTCAATTTTTCACATTCGTTAGAAAGATATAATTAAACAGATTCAAATATTTCTGGTTTTACTGAAATCCAATTTATTTTGAATCCTGTACATTCAATTGAAATTTAAAATCTAAATTTCAAACTACCGCGCCATTTCAGCCTTGTTTCATAATTAAAATAAATTTATTCATTCTAACTTCGATTAAAATAAATTTTTAGTCGTTATTATTTAAAATAACTCATTTTAAACATTTAAAATCCATTAAAATAGCTAAAATAAAATTTTAAATTGGTTTTGAAATTACGAGTTGTTACATATACCGTGATTAAGTGAGGTTGCACCTCCTATTGAACGCACTTATTCAAACCATATCTATTACTTTGTAATTTGATTGGTGGCCACCTTTGATTATGGGAGTGTTGTTCGAGGTAGCGGTAGTCGCGACTATGCGTTACCACCAGTTTGGGTGTGCATCGGTAGAATCCTACCATGGGTATTCCTCGTGTGCCTTGTCATATTATCCTTATGAGCCCCTTATGATTTTGATTCAACGTTGTCGTATAGTGGCGCATCCCTATACAACGACGACTTACTGGTGTTTTACATGCAATGTTTACGACAATGTATACGGTGTAAGGGTAAAAATGTAATCCCATTTATGCTATTTTCAATAGTATATTTAAACATAGATAGTATTATAATAGCGTATTGTATTATATGATATCCAGTTTGATGTATTCTTAGAGGATGGGAATCCCAAACATCCTTTAAGTTACTGATGCATTTCATTGAATACTTCACTTGAGTTGATTCACTGATATAAGAATGTTAGTCCTGATCCGAATGTTTTATTTTTGCATTTTTGTTTGGGTCAGATCGAGTATTGCAGTATTTAGATTTCACCTTTCGAAGTTGGAGACTATTGAAGACATCACCTCTATCTATTGGTTCTGGTTGTTTCTTCTTTGTATTAGAAATTCTTGTATTTAGACTTCCTCTATATTTGATTCTGTAACTCTGATATAATGTATAAATTTTGATGTTTTTATTTAGTAGCTTCATGAACTACTATTCTATTTCATTTATTCCGCTGCGAGATATTCTATTATTCTGTGTCTGTGATTCTGTGTTTGATTTATTAAACCTCATAGCAATAACAATCTGTCGTGTCCAAACGGTTTGAGTCGGTTTATTTACCGACTTGAAGCAGTCGAAAAGGCAGGTGATTACATGATTGTTAGTAGACAATCAATAATTCAGCTCTTAAGGTGGACCGTCCACCATCTACGGCATTTAGCGTGGGCCATCCACGGTATCTTTCCTAGATTACACCTCAGGAGTGGGCCAGAGTACTAGACTACTATATTACATTCTCTTATGACCTAACTCCCAACGTAGGAAGAGTAATATTACATTTCTTACTACATAATGTAGTGAATTACATTTGAATACAAAAGGTTTGCAATGAAGTACAAATTATTCAATAGATTTCAAGACAAGATCGCTGTAACGACCATACAGAAAAGTGCATAAGCTTTCTATAGCACCAAACAGTAGACTGAAAAGTTTCTTGAGCTCCACACCAATGACATGAAGCCATTTCTTTCACTGTTTTCAAGCTAAGATGTAACGTTGTGGTCAAAACGAACAGTGATGTGGAAGTGGAAGGAATGAAAAAAGTTATCACCGATAAGGACAGTATAGTTGAGAGCCAGTAGATTCACCTGTTTCGCTGAGATACAAATGACCATACTGTGTACCAAATCGCCAAAACCCACGTCACTCCAAAAAGAACCACATCAAGAACATGCTCAACTGGAAAATAAACTGACCTGCAAGGAAACAAGACGAAGCACATGCACAGGTAGGCAGAAGCATAACAAAAAACACAACAACAAGGTTTAGTGCCTTGGCATCTCGTATTTTTCCATCGTGTAATGGTGACTACCCACCCTTACATACACTTTGCCCATATTACTTATAGACAGATCCAAAAAATTAGAGCAATGTTCTAAACCATAACATTAGACTGAGTTATACCATACCAAATGGCAACCAAACACCTCAAAAAACATCAGAAACCCAAAAATATGAAACCGACAATAAGATTAACTTACAAGACGAGAACTGGGTGATCATTGAATACCCGAATAGTAAGAAGTTCCATCAAAGACCAAAATTGAGATCCATAAACTGCTAAACTATTAAGGAGTTGCTTCTCACCTGTAAGCTCCACGCTAGTGATTATACCTCTTCAATTACAGAGACCATCAGTTGAAGAACAAATCCAGGGACGAACCTGAAAGCTTGTAGTTGCCTGGAATAATCATGCCACAGTGGAAGAGGTCGTTGTCAGTGAAAGATATAGAGGGAGCCGAGGAGTTGAGATTTGATTGAGTAATTTAGGGGTAAGTGGAGCTCAAAATGAATCATAAGGTACAAGCTTAGATCTGGAAAGTAAAATTGGGATAATTTGAAAATTCCACGCATGAAGAAGACATGGATGGGTGTAGAGTAGAAAATGAAGAGATGAGAAGTTGGAAAGGAGTGATTTTGTGGGAGAAAGGATGCACGATGAAGAGAAAGGAAGAGTTGGGTGTTCCATGTCACCATTTACAGAGTTTTCAAATATACGAAGCTCATTCATTATCATTATTCGTTGCTTCTAACTTGATTATGAAAATAATAGTGTACTAATGTAACTAAAATATTATTTTGAGAAAAAATAAAATTTTAATTTTTTTAAATATAAGTGGAAACCAAATAAAAAAATAAAAGTAAATTTCGGAAAAACGATTTACGACCATTATAATTCTAATGTAGATGAAACATTTAATATAAATTAACAAAAAAAATCATAACTTCAGCGGGATTGTGTTTTAGAAAATTTTAATAGTTCTATCGCATTTTTTTGCAAAGCCGACAGTGTTGAGTGGGCCCCTATCACTTTTATTAATATACTAAAGACGATTACATAGCAACAGAGTCAGACTAAACAACAAAAGAAAAAAAAGACAACATGGTATATCAATGCTAACAGATGCTAAACAAAAACAATTAATTACAAAAACTACAAGCTGTAGTAGCAATTAGCATCCAAAATTCTAGGATCATATGAGAGTTTTAGAAATTTCAACCCGTCTCTCATTTCATGCCATATAAGATGCTTCAGTTGAAAAGTGGTCATTGCATGAACTAGATTAAACACATGTTTATTTCTTTCTACCCAGATTTTATGCATGTATTTCTTGAGAACATATGTCAATAGTCTTGCTCTTTTGCATTTGCCTTTGATCTTTGTTCTTATTTCTTTCCATTCAGGCTGACTAGAAGTCTAAACATTAGAACATCCATTCTGAGAAAGAATCTCTTTCCTAAGTGTTCGAATTATGTTGCATTCAAAGAACAGGTATGTATCAGTTTCATCATGGGTACAACAGAAACTAATGTTGATCGACCTCCATGTCGCAGGTTCTTAGTTTATCTTTGGTCAAAATAGCCTTGTGCACGATTTTCCAGAGGCAAAGGTTCTCTTTCGCACTGTTATCTCTCCTCCACACAGCCTTGTGCTACCTGCAAGTTGAAAAATTAGGAGCACCATGTAAATTATAGTACATATCTTTTATTTTGAACTTAGCACCTTTCCAATTCCAAAGAGCAATAGAAGATGCATCAGTTACAGTCCAGTTGCTCTTAATTGTGTCCCACAAATTCACAACATTCTGGTTAGATGAGGTTGGCAAGCTTAGTCGATTTTCATGTGCATAACTCGCAACATTTCTAGTGAGATTAACACCAGATTGAAGCTTGCCTAGATATGATAGTGTATTCCAAATAATAACTCTGAATTCATACCAAGGGTCTTTCCAATAATTGATACACTTGTATGCATTCTGCCCATATTTGAAGAAAGCCAGAAAGACTGGTTTGAGCTTAATTAAGCTTTGCCATGTCCAACTCATGCTATTTTTAGCTTCCAACGACCAAAATGTGTGATCTTTGAGAACATATTTATATGACTAGTCTACCCATAGACTGTCCCTTTTAATCAGAATATCGCTCAAGTGTTTTCCGAAAGCTGCCTTGTTCCACACACACATATTCATTATACGTAGCCAACCCTTGTTTATAGGATACTCAAGTAAATTAAATTAGTTAGGAGCTAGAAATTTCATGTGGATATTTCCATTCCATAGAAACCCCATAAAGGTAGTTCTCAACAAGGATAGCATTTTTTGGCAAAATGTAAGTGCGAGCCCAATAAACGTGCATCGCTATCACAACAGATATAAATCAGGTCACCCTTCTTGCTTGATATAACATTCTGGATGGTCAATAATTAAGCCTCTCAGTGATTCTAGCATACAAAGGTGTACATTGACGGGTTTTAATTCTAGAGGTTGCCAATGGCAACCCAAGGTACGACATTGTTGAATCATTGCACTTAAGCCTAGTTTGAGCCTCAATCAAAATAATTTGATTATAGTTAATTCCAGCTGTAAGGAATTCAGGTTTCTCCAAATTGATACGAAGTCCGGTCAAACTGTAAAACTATTCGAGATTGCAGATAATGTTAGAGAGTGTGTTGCTTTCTAGTTTGCAGAAGATAACTAAATCATATGCAAACATCAAAGAAGTAATCCCAGGTTCTCTACATTTTGGATGTAGAATAAGCTGCCCATTGCCAACCAACTCATTCAACATACCAGTTAGCAATTCCATAACAATAATGAACTAATATGAGAGATTGGATCTTCTTGTCTGGTTCCCTGCTTACTCTCAAAGAAGCCAACAGAAGAACCATTGATATTAATTGAGAAATGTGCAGTATTAATGCATTCGTGGAACCGGACATTAAAACAGTGTGGAAACTACATGAAACTCAAAATTTCGATCACAGAAGTCCATTGAATGCTATCAAAAGCTTTTCTGATATCAAGCTTTAACATAATTTTAAGTGCCATATATTTGGATTTGTACCTCTTGAGCAATTCTTGAGCAAGTAAAACATTATCTAGAATATTCCTACCAAGTAGGAAAGCTGCTTGGTTTCTAGATATAAGAATGGGCAGAATTTGTTTTATCCTAGTTGCCAAAATTTTAGTGAAACATTTATATATGGTGTTACAATAAGAGATTGGCCTAAATGCATTAACATTGAAAGCATTGTTGACTTTAGGTATTAGTGCAATAACAATGTTGTTAAAAGAACCCTGCATTTTACCCCTTTTGAAAAAAAAATGGCAAGGCAAGCCGGTTTTATAGTAGCCGTACCACTTTTATTAGAAGGGAAAAACAAGAATTCTACATAGGCACAGAACTCCAAGTCTGGTTTGAAGTGCCAGAACTAGAAGCATTACAAAACAGGAGAGCAGCAAGGCGCTACTGCAACTAATATGGTGAAACACCACAACAACAGATAAAAACAGGAGCTAAACAACATGTCTAAGATAGTAGATTGCTAAGAAGATTAGCCCCCCTCATCAGAGGAGGATCTACATGTGGTGTCTAATGGGCCAACAACACGGAAATATCTGGAAAAATCCAAAGCTAAATTTGGCACATAAAACGGATTAGAAGCACAAAGATGAAGTTTCTATCCCAGTCAATTGCATAAAACTCAAGCTTGTTCATCTCCCCAATCTCAGCACTTTGAATAAGCTCAATACTATCCCCGACAATCTGATATGTCAATTTTCTCTGGTCACTAACTCCGTCGCTGATATACTTATGGAGGGTGTCACCAATGGGACAATATTGCATACCTGACAACAAGTGCACCCAAACTTGTTCCCCAGCACTCCAGTCTATATCCTCTGGAAGACGGTTATCAACATATATATCCACCAATGAAAAAGGTTGAGGATCAGGATCGGGAAGAGGCAAGGAAACATACACAGGAATCTTAGACACCCACTGAACAGCCAAAGGCCTAGGAAGTAGGGATCTATCAACAAAAGGTATTGGGGCTAAAGAAGAATCACCAGAAGCAACAGGACAAGTTTCAATTAAATTGTTTAATTGCATTACTAACCTCTATGTTAACCACACTCTAGCATTTCTGGTAAAAGAAGCCATTAAGTCCATCTGGACCACCATAAGAATTTACATTGAAAGAGAACATAGCAGTTTTGATCTCACCATCAGAGATCAGTGAGCTAATAAATTCTTGTTGCTTAATGCTAAGTTGTGGTAGAAGCATAGGAAAAATATCATCAATATTTGGCTCAAATTTTTTAACATTACCAAACAGTTCAATAAAGTAATTAACAAAGATATTCTGAATATCAACATGAATGTTATATTTCATACTTGAAAGATCAGTGATCGAGAGGATGTTTTCTTTGTTTTTCTTTTCTTTAAGAACAACATGGATGTAGGATGTATTTCTATCGCCTCCTCAGCCCATCTAATTCTGGACTTTTGTTTGCTCATAAGTGATTCATTGTGAAGAGCATCTCTTAAATTGATAGGATATTGTATTTCTAACGCAGCCAGGTCTGGATTAGTAGGATCTAGATTCATTTGGATTTGGATCTTCTCAAGAAATTGCAACCAATGCATAGATTGATTACTACCAGTACCAAACTTACTGCTAGCCCATGCCTTCAAATCATCTTTAACATTTTCTAATGAAAAATGTGCATAGGGTTTCCAAAGGTTGAAGAACTCCAGACTTTCAAGGCAATATTATGGAACTGAGGGTGATCAGTCCATGTGTTGAATAATTTAAAACTAGCTTTTTTGTAGGATCTAAATTAACCCTAGAGGGGGGTGAATAAGGTTTATCACAGATTTTCACAGAGTAATTAAATAATAACAGCACAGATAATAATCAGAACAAATGCAGAAAATAAATAACACACAGATATACCCAGCTTCGGTAAAATCCTGCCTACTGTTGCATTCCCCAAGGTTTCTACTAGGAGTTAAAACAATCTCTACACTCACAATCCCTTGTAAACTCGCGACACTCACTCCCAACTATTCTTAACCCTACGCTCAAAACCCTGCACTGGTTTCTATTCCCAAAACCAGATTTCCCCGAATTACAAATATCGTAATTCGTCTCCCTAGTTTTACAGACAAACTAGAAAACTTTAAACTCGATTACAAATCAAAACTAAAATAAAAGACAAATAATATTTAAAACCCTAGTTTAAAAAATAAAACACTCTTAAGCCCTTTTGTTAATTTTAGCCGGCCCCATTTAATTTGCTTTAACCCATTTAATTTGGGTCCGATCTCCCTTTCTCTCTGGAAACAAATAATGGTGATGGCGATTTTTCTAGGGTTTCGATTCTCCTTGAATTTGAAGCCACCGCTCTCTCTTTCAAGTGATGCTCTCAAATTTCCACTAGCTATCTTCGATGCTTATTCGAGTTGTGATGCTTCAATTTGATCCAAATGATTTTTGTCCTTCTGGTACGATTTTGCAATTCGATTTTTCTATGAGTTATGTTCGAACTTGGATGGATTTTTGCCGATGAGTATGTGGTGAATTTATAGGATTAAAATCTGATATATTTGCTCTGATTTCGTCTTAGACTTTGTTTGATATATTCGAAAATTTTGGGGCTTTTGAAATCGGCTTTTAACTGTTCTTGAACTTTTGGAAATTTCTTCGATTTGAATATTGCTATGAATACTTTCACTATTCTGGAGTTACTTGCATTTGAAAACCCTGAACTTTGAAATGGTCTCTTCGAATCAAAAACCCGTATAACTTTAATAAATTTTCTGGAACTTTGATGATTTCAAATTGAATATTCTGCTACCTTAACAACTGGTATAAACAAATGCTTTTGCTTGTCATTGAATCGGATTTAATACTTGATTGATCTTGCCATAAACTTGAACAGATTTAGTACTCTGATTTTTGAACTGGTACTTCATTTATTCTTCGACTTCCTGCTTGAGTACACTCCACTTAGAACTGATGCTAAGTTCTGATTTTGAACAAGTTTAACTGATGCTACACTTGAAATTTGTTTGCCTTTGTATATACGATCACTGCCGTTCCTTCATGTGTTGGTAATTGCAACTTAACTTGGGCCATCATCAAGATTTCTCCCTTGTGATCTTGTACATTATGAAACAGTCTTGAACTTGATTTTTTTTTCATGGCTGGTTGAACAGATGCTATACTTGATCATACAAATGCTTCTCTAACTTGGTTGAATGCCATTTTCATTTTGCTGTTCTTGTACTTGAAATGTGCATGCTTGAATTTGCTCCCTTTACAATTGCTTTTGGACTGATAAGCACAAATGCTAGAATTCTTGAACCTGCTCAGCTCTTTAGCTTGAACATGAATCATTTGCTTGATCTTGTAGAATTGATACTGAGCCTGACATTTTGAATTCTGAGATCTGGCATTTTTCTGAGCTGATATGAATTATTCCCACACTTGTCTCTTGAGAAATGCTTTTTATTGATGTTTTCACCTTTTTTCTCATTTCATTTCCACCACTGCACTATGTTTGTCACCTTGCTGAAATGTAAGCTTGACATGTTAGTTTTCCATGCCATGTACCCTTGCTTGTGAACTTCTCGGCCTGGTGCTGTACTCACATAAACTGATACTGCACTTTGGCATTGGACATGATTAATATTAAACTGTGACATTCCTTATTGACTTGGCTTGTGGTTGTTCCTGTCTTGTACTACTGCCATTCACCTTTATACATTTTTGTGTTAATGCTTTTAACTTAAGGCTTGTACCATATGCATGTTGCCACTTTCATATCCCTATTGTACCATTCATGAATGAAAGTGTTCATGCTTTTGACTTGCCACTTTCACTTTGTACTCAACTTGTAAACTATTGCTAATCCTTTCTCATTGAACAGATTTTTAACACACACTCCACTTTTATACTTCATGCTCCATGATCACTTTACTGTGTGCACCACCATGTTATACAGTTTCACATATAGCTTAGCCTGAACTGTAGCACTTGTAAAGCTGAATTTTGAACCTTGCTCCATTTCATGTTATTGCCATTTGTTGATATTGAACCACTTTGCTGAGTACACTTGGTTATGTAGTTGCTCCATTCAATAGACTTGTTTTGCCTTTCGACAAGTTTTTATTGCTGTTTTGATTTGAACTATGTTTGTGCTGTTTTGAAAATTGATTTGATCTCGACCACTTGCACACTGATTTGCACTGAGTCGAGAAGGTCCACGTGGCTACTCCTCATTTGCACACTGATTGGCGAGGCAGTGCACACGTGCATACACGTGTGTACATGCAGTCATCAGACTAGTTTTTCTGTCCCTGCATATCAGACCAAGTCTAGAAAAGTGATGAGAAACACACCGTAATTCTAAGGCAAAGTAAAATTTAAAAATAATTTTTATTTGCTTTTATTTAATTTTATTTTTGTTGCAGTCTACTATGTGTGTTCTTCTGTATGTGACAGGTATGAAGGTGAACTGACTGAAAGATGTGAAGATAAAAGATGAAGATTGATGCAGTGATGAGACAATGTATAAAAGTGATTGTATAAGTGAGGAATTTCTGTATATGAGAGTGTTTGTAGACGTGATTAAAAATTGTACTGTCATTTGTAATAAATAGATGTGATTGAAATAAAATATATTTTGTTGTTCAATTCAATCTGTTTATTTTTTTTGAATATTTTAATAGTACAATTTCTTTGATGTATTAAATGTGTCATGTCAGAAATATTCAAAAAAATATTTGAATTGTAAATGGTGGATTTATAAATAGTTGTAATGTTTGAATGTTTGAAATATAATATTTAATCTAAATAGAATACTGTATGAATATATGAATGTCTGTACAGTCGTATTCTATTTAAATATAAATATTATACTCCTGTCTGTGATGTATAAATAGAACAGTACAGTAACAAACATATTTAAAATAATATTTATTTGGTTGTTATCATCAAACAAAAATCATATAATTGTGTATACAACACTGTTAATACAACAATCTCCCCCTTTTGATGATGACAAACAAATAAAAGATTTTGAATGTGTTTGAACGTGATATATATTACTCCCCCTATTTGTTTGCTCCCCCTACAACTGAACTCCCCCTATATATGTGGAAAATATTAATGATGAAATCCAGTTGACCATTCTCCCTCTAGATATTTAATTTCCAATCTTAAAATATTTTTGAATTAAATACTCATCAATCAAAATCTTGACCATTCTCCCCCTTTTGTTATCATCAAAAGGATAATATAAATTAAAACAGTGATGAATATAGACTAAAAATATAATATCAAATCAAGAGAGAGAATATATATCGTAAAACCCATTTAATCAAACAAAAATCATAATGATCTTTAAATCAAAACAAATTTCACTTTCAGAATGAATGGATTTACGATGGATTTTATAGAATGAGGAGAGTTTAATTAAAATTTGAATATTTGAAGATGAATTTTAAAGATTTTAAATATGCTCAAAAATGTGTTAAGCACTTTCTAACCACGCATAGCCCAAAGGTCTTTTAAATGGGGTTAGTAGTAACTTAACTTTATCCTCTCTAACGAGTCCCATCCATGCACAACCCAAAGATCTTTTAAGTGAGAGTGGAAGCACATAGAGATTAAGGTAATTCACCCACGCATAACCGCGAGGACTTTTAAATTGGAGTGGATACCAAGGATAAATTATTTATTTATATGTTTTTATTTTATTTTTAATTCCAAGAATAATTAGAACTCCCCAAATTAAATAAAACCATGATGAATGACAGAAATATGGTAGATATAGAGGATGATCGTGAAATAAGCTCTAATTCAAATATATTATAAAATCTGTCCAATCATCATGAGATTTAAAATAACATCTCCTCTAGTTATGAATTATACCATAGTCACAACTCATCACAAATTCATAAATCTATCAATAATTTTGATGAGTCTCAAAACGGTTCAAATTAATCAATAATTTCAATTTTTGAATAAATAATCAAAAATAATTTTAAAATTGAAAATATCAATTTCAAAAGGGGTTTTTGAAAATATTAATGCAAGTTCGAAAATCAGTTTCAAAAAAAAAATCAATCAGTAGAATATGAAAATATCTAATATTTCTAATGCTGATTGTTCCTAGACAATTTTAAAACAACATATCTATTTAATTCAAATTGTCTACGGAATTTAAAGATATTTAATTACTGATTTTTCAACACATCGTCGTCACTAAGATTTTCAAACCAATCGTCCAACAAATCAAATCAGTTTCCTTAGCAGAGCAACACAAGCACATTTTCGAAGCAAGAATCATAGGTGAAACTTTCAGAGAATTTTTAAACAAGCACAAGAAACAGTCAATTACCAAATCTGAAGATAATTATTTGAAATCACTTGAGAAAAAGTCAAATTTTTATAACGAATGATTTCAAATTCAGCCAAGGAAAAAATAATAAAGAAAATAAAAGAATTAGAAACTAAAAAGGAAAATAAACTAAAAGGAATAAAAAACGAGTTTAGAGATCATACCTGACTTACCATAATCAATGTGATCCAATGAATCTCCAACTCTGAATCTATGGCTAAGGAACTCCAAATAATTTGATATATGAATCAATTTGAATTTTGTCTCACTTAAGCACAGTTGTTCCTTAGCCTCCCACGGTATCTAAATGTTTATATGATCGAGTGGTCTAACAAAAGTTGTTTTACCACTCTTATCTTCGTTTACACGTTTTGGTACCCAAACCCGTTTATATAACAATCCATTACTATTCACTAGCGTACCCTTTGGAACCCAAATTTGTTTAGATTTGTTTAAATTTATTTTGTTATTTTTTGGAATCCAAACAGATTTAAATGATTTTTTTTAAACGAGTCATCAATTTGTTTATGATTTAAAAACCCTTTGAAATTATTGAATTTCTAAAATTCAGTTTGATCGTTTTCAAAGCCAATTAAAGGATTTTTAAAATCATTAAAATTTTGTTTTTCAACTTGACCAGATTCAAAACCAAGTCCCTTTTTATTCTGAACAAAAAATTGATTTTTTAACAACATATTCAACGATTTCTCTCCTTTAGAAAATTTAGTCAAAGCTGACTCAAGTCGTTGAATTTTAAATTTAAGATCGCTATTTTCTTTCATTAAATTTGAACAATGATTAATAGCGATTTTCCTCTTTTCAGCATCAGTTTGTTTTAAAATCAAATTTTCGTTTTCAAGTGCTTTGATTTTAGCATTGGACTTGGAAATTTCAATTTCAAATTGTTTTCACTTTTCAAAATCAAGTTTTTCAAATTCTCTAAACTTTTCAATCTCCTTTTCAAAATCATGATTTTCTTTTTTCAAATTCACGTTTTGACTTTTAAGTAACTCAAGATCAGTTTTTAATTTTAAAAAATTATTACTCAAAAATTGACATTTTTCACATTCTGAAAACGGTGAATTCTTACCCTTTCCAAGTTTTCTTTCTAAACTGTTATTTTCTTGAACTAGTTTTGACCTTTCAGATTTCAATTTCTTAACTTTTAGTTCAAGAGAATCAATAGTTTTCGTGAGATCGTGGCACATTGAAATTAAATCTTTATAAGTAAAATTCGATACCTCACTAGAATCCTCTTCACTACCTTCCGAATCAGATTGAGCCATAAGACACAAATTAGCTTCTTCTTCATCACTTTCAGAAACTTCTTCTCCTTCCTCGTCATCCCATGTAGCAGCAAAAGCCTTCTTCTTCCTTCTGAACTTCTTCCTCTTTTCATTTTTAAGCTGTGGGCAATTTGGTTTGATATGTCCGGCTTTCTTGCAATTGTAGCAAAGCACTTCATCGTCTGAACTATCTGAACTTGTCGGCTTTTGAATCCTTCTTTCGTGGTTTTATTTTTCTTTGGCCAACTTTTTCAAAACCATGGCTGACTCTTCAGCAGGATCATCATCATTACTTTCAATAGAATTACTTAGAGTGATCGTCTTTTTCTTTGATACATAATCCTTTCGTTCTTCTCTTGCTTTTAACTCCATCTCGTAAGTAATCAAATTTTCGATCAACTCTTCCATGCTTACTTTATTCAAATCTTTTGATTCTTGTATCACTGTCACCTTAGCTTCAAAATTCATCGATAGCACTCACAATATTTTTCTAATCAATTCCACTTCGATATAGGTTTTGCCAAGAGCTTTTGCATTATAGACTAGTGACGAGAAGCGTCCATACATCTCTTTTATATCTTCGTCTCTTAGCAAAGAGAAATTTTCATATTCGTTGCTGAGTAGAGGGAGACGAGATTCTTTCACTTGAGATGTACCTTCGTGTGTGACCTCCAACATATGCCATATTTCCTGCGCAGTCTCACAATGAGAAATTCGATTAAATTCAGTTTTATCAACAGCACAGATTAAAGCATTCATCGCTTTGGCATTAGTTGAAAATAATTTTTTATCATTAGCATCCCACTTGTCTTTTGATTTAGGAATTTCAACACCACTAACAATAACAGTGGGAGATCTATAACCCGTTTCACTAATATTCCACACATCATAGTCGACTGAAATCAAATAAATTTTCATCCTAGCTTTCCAATAAGAATAATCAGTTCCATTAAACATTGGTGGCCTAGCTATGGACGGACCCTCAGAAAAAGCGCTATTAGACAGATTCATGACTCTAGAGTTAAAATAAAATAAAAAATACATGCTCTGATACCACTTGTAGGATCTAAATTAACCCTAGAGAGGGGGGGGTGAATAGGGTTTATCGCAGATTTTCACAGAGTAATTAAATAATAACAACACAGATAATAATCAGAATAAATGCAGAAAATAAATAACACACAGATATGCCCAGCTTCGCCAAAATCCTGCCTACTGCTGCATTCCCCAAGGTTTCTACTAGGAGTTAAACAATCTCTACGCTTACAATCTCCTGTAAACTCGCGACACTCGCTCCTAACTGTTCTTAACCCTACGCTCAAAACCCTGCACTGGTTTCTATCCCCGAAACCAGATTTCCACGAATTACAAATTTCGTAATTCGTCTCCCTAGTTTTACAGACAAACTAGAAAACTTTAAACTCGATTACAAATTAAAACTAAAATAAAATACAAATAATATTTAAAACCCTAGTTTAAAAAATAAAACACTCTTAAGCCCCTTTGTTAATTTTGGCCGGCCCCATTTAATTTGCTTTAACCCATTTCATTTGGGTCCGATCTCCCTTTCTCTCTGGAAACAAATAATGGTGATAGCGATTTTTCTAGGGTTTCAATTCTCCTTGAATTTGAAGCCGCCGCTCTCTCTCTCAAGTGATGCTCTCAAATTTCCAATAGCTATCTTCGATGCTTATTCGAGTTGTGATGCTTCAATTTGATCCAAATGATTTTTGTTCTTCTGGTATGATTTTGCAATTTGGTTTTTCTATGAGTTAGAACTTAGATGGATTTTTGCCGATGAGGATGTGGTGAATTTATAGGATTAAAATCCGATATATTTGCTCTAATTTCGTCTTAGACTTAGTTTGATATATTCGAAAATTTTAGGGCTTTTGAAATCGGCTTTTAATTGTTCTTGAACTTCTGGAAATTTCTTCGATTTGAATATTGCTATGAATACTTCCACTATTCTGGAGTTACTTGAGTGTGAAAACCCTGAACTTTGAAATGGTCTCTTCGAATCAAAAACCCGTATAACTTTAATAAAATTTCTGGAACTTTGATGATTTCAAACTGAATATTCTGCTACCTTAACAACTGGTATAAACAAATGCTTTTGCTTGTCATTGAATCGGATTTAATACTTGATTGATCTTGCCATAAACTTGAAAAAATTTAGTAATCTGATTTTTGAACTGGTACTTCATTTATTCTTCGACTTCCTGCTTGAGTACACTCCACTTAGAACTGATGCTAAGTTCTGATTTTCAACAAGTTTAACTAATGCTACACTTGAAATTTGTTTGCCTTTGTATATACGATCACTGTTGTTCCTTCATGTGTTGGTAATCGCAACTTAACTTGGGCCTTCATCAAGATTTCTCCCTTGTGATCTTGTACATTATGAAACAGTCTTGAACTTGATTTTTTTTTCATGGCTGGTTGAACAGATGCAATACTTGATCATACAAATGCTTCTCTAACTTGGTTGAATGCCATTTTCATTTTGCTGTTCTTGTACTTGAAACGTGCATGCTTGAATTTGCTACCTTTACACTTGCTTTTGGACTGATAAGCACAAATGGTAGAATTTTTGAACCTGCTCATCTCTTTTGCTTGAACATGAATCATTTGCTTGATCTTGTAGAATTGATACTGAGCCTGACATTTTGAATTCTGAGATCTGGGCGTTTTTCTGAGCTGATATGAATTATTCCCACACTTGTCTCTTGAGAAATGCTTTTTATTGATGTTTTCACCTTTTTTCTCATTTCATTTCCACCACTGCACTATGTTTGTCACCTTGCTGAAATGTAAGCTTGACATGTTAGTTTTCCATGCCATGTACCCTTGCTTGTGAACTTCTCGGCCTGATGCTGTACTCACATAAACTGTACTGCACTTTGGCATTGGACATGATTAATATTAAACTGTGACATTCCTTATTGACTTGGCTTGTGGTTGTTCCTGTCCTGTACTACTGCCACTCACCTTTATACAATTTTGTGTTAATGCTTTTAACTTAAGGCTTGTACCATATGCATGTTGCCACTTTCATATCCCTGTTGTACCATAAATGAATGAAAGTGTTCATGCTTTTGACTTGCCACTTTCACTTTGTAATCAACTTGTAAACTATTGCTAATCCTTTCTCATTGAACAGATTTTTAACACACACTCCACTTTTATACTTCATGCTCCATGATCACTTTATTGTGTGCACCACCATGTTAAACAGTTTCACATATAGCTTAGCCAGAACTGTAGCACTTGTAAAGCTGAATTTTGAACCTTGCTCCATTTCATGTTATTGGCATTTGTTGATATCGAACCACTTTGCTAAGTACACTTGGTTATGTAGTTGCTCCATTCACTAGACTTGCTGTTTTGCCTTCTCGACCAGTTTTCATTGCTGTTTTGATTTGAACCATTTTTGTGCTATTTTGAAAATTGATTTTATCTCGACCACTTGCACACTGATTTGCACTGAGTCAAGAAGGTCCATATGGCTACTCCTCAGTTGCGCACTGATTGGCTAGGCAGTGCACATGTGCAAACACGTGTGTACATGCAGCCATCAGACGAGTTTTTTTGTCCCTGCATATTAGACCAAGTCAAGAAAAGTGATGAGAAACACACCGTAATTCTGAGGCATAATCAAATTTAGAAATAATTTTTATTTTCCTTTTTTTATTTTTATTTTTGTTATAGTCTACTGTGTGTGTTCTTCTGTAACACCCCGTGAATTCTATAACGCTAAGCTTCACAAATTAAAGTATAATTAATTCCAAATGAAAGAATTAAGGGAAACGGGTTACGCCATTGCGTTCGTCTCGGAATTCTGCTTGAGATAAGTCGGAGTTTGCGCGAATCGGACTCCGTATGAAGGAGTTATGGCCTTCGGAAGTTTCAAAATCAAATTTAAATTCAAACAGCTCAGTTTAATTTTAAAATTTCGAATTTCAGGTTAAATCTGGGCTGGGCGGGAAAATTCTCGCCCAGAGACCAGGTCGACCATAGGGTCGACCATGGTGTCGACCTGGTCACCCCAGGTCGACCACAGTGTCGACCTGGTCCCCCCCCAGGTCGACCATAGTGTCGACCTGGGTGTCAACCTGGCTGGCCAGGTCTGGCTCTGGCTCGAATTTATGAGGCCCTGTGTGTCACTAGGGCTGACGTGTCACCTCTTGATTGGCTCTCTGAATTTTGAATGGCCTAGATTCCTCCTATCTTCATCTGACGGCTCAAAACAACTTAACAATCTATAAATACACCCTAACTCTCAACTGAAAATTCACACAAAAATATGAGAAAGGAGTCGTCATGCTGCTAGGGAGGAATTGAACATAGCCTCAAGAGAAAAGCCTAGAGACGATTCAAACTAAGAAGAAGATTTAAAGTTTAAATCAAAAGTTTTCAACACAACGTTAGTCTACCCAAAGGAGCGCATTTCAATTTCAGAATTCAGAATCCACAATTCAAGATTCTGCATTCGTTGTAAGTATAGTGACCTTTCAGAATATGAGTAAGAATTGCGATGTGATTCGATGTGAATGAAAATAGAATTGTGTTATTATATTGTATAAAATTCTATGTATTGTGATGATTCTGTCATGTGTATTGACGTTTGTGGCATAAATTGATTGATGCAAGCCTATTGAACAATTGTATATAAAAACAATGGCACTTGCAAGTTGTGGCAAAAATTAGAAATTGATCCTTTTATGTATATGTCGATGGCATGGACTATGTATATTCCCTTAGTATAAATTAGAGTTGATGTAAACATGATTTAGACTTGAAACCTTTTATGCCTACATGGCCTAAAGTTTATGAAAACATGATTTAGACTTGAAACCTTTTATGCCTACATGACCCAAAGCCTATGTTATCATTTCCATGTTTATTTGCAAGTATAATTGGATCTATGTTAAGTATCGCTTGTGTTTCAAAAACTATGCAAGTTCATGTTGAAATAGGCTATGTGATTAAATGTTATAATTGGACCTTTTGGTGAATATACATCATGCTAGTTTTGTGTTTGACATTATGCCAAGTTAAACATGTTTAAACACAAGTTGTGTAAGCCTAAACTATACCATTTCATATGTCACCTACTTAGTCGTACTTTGATTTGAATGCAAGTTCACATGACCCATCATTTATGTTAGTATCGCTAAATTGCAAGTTCATGCGCCACACACCCTTATATGTTGTCAAATATTACATGTTCTTGATTTCCCCGTTTTCTTACGCTTATAAAGTTGCGCTGAATTGTGTCAAGCCCAACATTTGTTATAACGTTGCGAACGTATAAACGGGGGTAATGACGTTAGGTGTAAAACATGAAAACATATGTTGGCATGTTTGGCACATGCCAATGACATTTAAAGCGGTATAAATTGTTATGCCCAAGAATAAAAGATATGACATTTACATATATAATAATAAAATATGTAAATTTAGAAAACACGATATACTTAACCCGAGGTTGGATTGAGTTGTGATGTAAACCGGCCCGGAACCGCCCGGCTGTCCAGTAGTCACAACAATACCTATCCAATGTGGGTGGTTAAGAATTAAGCCCAATAAAGACCCGATGTTAGACTGAGCTACGGTGTAAACCTGCCCGGAACCGACCGGCATATCCAGTAACCATAGCAATACCTGTCTAATGTGAGTGGTCTGGTGCTCCTAAGAGGCTAAGGACAGGTGATAGGGTTAAGTCAACTATAACACTTAACCAAATTCAACATGTTAACAAGAATTGATGGGTGGGGTTAGGTAAATACAGACACTTAACCACTTAACATGTTTGACTAGAAAATCCTGGTAACGAGGGACCCGTTTCAGCAGTAACCCAATATAGGTATTAACGGTACCCTGAAACTAGGCAGGGTGGGGCACGATTACTGGGCTGATTGTAAGCGGTCAAACGACGACGGTGGGTGCACAGTGCAGGTCTGACGGAGTGCGGGCGTGCACACACTTCGGAGCACACAACCAGGGCACTGGGGACACCAGTAGTATAACCTATGCCTTCTAGAATTTGTGTCGGGGCCGCCACCATGGGTCTTGATACACCCTATGGTGGGACCAGCATAGGCATCTACAATTCTTGGGAGCCGTATGACACATGTTAACGCGAGTAGGAGCCGATCTTTAAATAAAGTTGGGGATCACTTCACCCTCACCATGGGGTGCCAGTTAGAGTAAACTCAAATAGATGCAGAGATATAGTATGGGTGCGATAGTACATTCGACACTCCCTTAGCTTGTGACACTATCCTATTTTCAGTATATATCTATCATGCCCTTTTCTTATTCACATACTGAAGAGTTACTAGATTTACTCAGGCTTTACGTCTGACCCTATTTTCTTTTTGTCTTCTTTTCTTTCGTTTCCCCCCCCCAGGTCCACAGGGAGGAAACAACTCAGCTCAGTCAGGCTCTGTTCAAGCTCCAAGAACGTAGATGTATGATTTGGGTCTCTTTTGCTCGGACTATGGCTTTGGATATCACTATGGGGATTTTTGTCACTTTATTTATGTTTTATGCTTCGTTAATAATCAATACAGTTATGATGTTGTAATGATGGAAGTATTTTGAGACAATTATGGAATGTTTTGTTTTGGAACACATATTGATGAATAAAAGTCTGTTGGTTTCCGCTATTTAAAATATGTGTATTTATATCTGTCTTGAGTTTATCTGTGGCTTTTACTTATAAACCTCTACCAAAATTAAGGCATTCCCTTTGTGAGTGACCTTAACGGAGGTGGGGTGTTTCACTTAGTATCAGAGAATAGGTTTACCAGATAAGATAAAAGTTTTTTTTTTGAAATTGTTTTCAAAAAGAAAATTTAAAGAAGTGTTTTTCAAGAAAAAGTGTTATATTTATGAAAAGACAAAATCCCCCAAAGCCATGTGCCCCATCTACCTCTCTCTATCCTTCGTTTTGAATTTTTCCCTTTCTGTTTCAACATGTCTGGAGACCTTAACCTCCCGGAAGGAGTGCCGATTCTCGGCTGGTTTAGGAGGTACTTAGAAGCAAGGGCCAATGGCGCGGGCCCAGCAGACATCCCTCTTCTAGTGGTCGCGGTTCCACCTCCTCCTCCACCTCCTCGTGGAAATTCCTTCACAAAAACATGTAGAGACTTCAAGGCAATGGGTGGAAAAGATTTTTATGGGACATAATCCTTTGTAGGGGCAAGAAACTGGCTAAAGGAGACTGAGGATCTGTTTGTCATCTTTGGAGTGGATGACAAGCAAAAGATACAACTAGCGGTATGGTTGCTTAAGGATGAGGCTTCCTATTGGTGGGAAGTTACCAATGCTCAACGGGCGGTGGAAACATGGGAGGATTTCAGGACGAGGTTTGAGATGAAATTCCTCTCCCAAGCAGAAAGGAGCCTGCAAATGGACAAGTTCCTAACACTGAAACAGGGGAGCATGACGATCAGGGAATATGTTAATCAGTTTAATCAACTGGCCAGATTTGGGTTAGACTTAGTAAACACCCAACACAAGAAGGCACTTCGCTTCGTCAAGGGTTTGAATGAGCCTCTACACAGCCTTGCCATGACCCATGTATCCACGGGAGCGACTTATGAAAGCTTGGTGGACATGGCGTTGCTACATGAGGAAGACCACGACAAGAAAGAAACTAAGGAGAAAGAGAAGAAAGAAGGTCTACAAGCAAAGAAAACAGACTTCAAGAAAGGAGGAAAGAACAATAAGCCCCGTGAGAAGAGAAGGTGCAATTTCTGTGGCATTGTGGGCCATATATCAAAAGACTGCCGGAAAAGAAAGGCGAAGATGGGTGGTTTCTTTCATTGTGGAGAGACTGGGCACCAAGCTAAGGACTGCCCAAAGAAGAAAGGGCAGGGACAGAAAGCTGGATCCACTTCAAGGGGTCAGGTTCATGCGCTAGTGGCACCTCAGCAAGAACGAGGTAGTAATATTTATGTAGAAAGTGTAGTCTATCTTTATGATCATCCAGTTCGTACACTTTTTGACTCTGGTGCATCGCACTCTTTTATTTCATCTGCCTTAGTAGAATCTCTGCATCTAGTCACTAGTATGGTAGAAGATCCCTTAGTAGTTTCAAATCCAATTGGGGGCTCCGCTTACTTGTCAATGGTTTGTTTGGTTTTGAAAATCTCTATTCTCAGCGTGAGTTTAGTTGTGATGCCTTTGTCTTAGGCTTCTCGGGGTATGGTTTGACCTTAGGCATGGACTGGTTATCCAGTAATAGTGCCATTCTTGATTGTGAGAAAAGAGTAGTCAAGCTCTTGACTCGGCTTGGTAACACTCTAGAAATTTCTTGTAATCCCTTAAATGCTGTTATGCTAAGTTATCTAGAGTCGCTTGATGCTTCTGATGAGAATTTGCAATCAGTGAGAGTAGTCCGGGAATATCCGGATGTCTTTGAGGAGGTGAAAGGCTTACCTCTGAGGCGGGAAATAGACTTCCCTATATATATTGTGGATAACGCAAAGCCTGTAGCTTTACCTGTCAGACACATGGCTCCAAAGGAGAGAAAGGAGCTCAGTAAGCAGGTTAAAGAACTTCTCGAAAAAGGGTTCATTAGACGAAGCATTTCGGAATGGGGTTCTCTAGTGGTGTTCGCAACCAAAGCGGACGGTTCGCTTCGCCTTTGCGTCGACTATAGGGAGTTAAACAAATTGACCAAGAAAAATAGGCACCCTCTTCCCCGAATCGACGATTTGTTTGATCAGCTTGTAGGTGCAACAGTCTTCTCCCAACTTGATTTGGCAACTGGATTCCATCAGCTAAGAGTAGCTGAAGATAGTATTGATAAAACGGCGTTCAGAACCCCAGACGGTTTCTTCGAGTGGCTTGTCATGCCTTTCGGCTTGACAAATGCACCCGCTTATTTCGTAGACCTAATAAGCAGGGTGTTCAGAGAATTCCTCAACAAATTTGTGGTTGTCTTCGTAGATGATATCTTAATCTTCTCAAAGAGTGACGAAGAGCATGCCCAACATCTGAAAGAAATCATGGAAACTCTTCGAGCTCATCAACTAAAAGCCAAATTCTCCAAGTGTCACTTCTGGAGAAAAAAGTAAGATTTTTGGGGCATATAGTGTCCAAAGAGGGGTTGGTTGTGGACCCCGCAAAAGTGGTGGCAGTGCAAGATTGGAAGACACCAAGAAATGCAACCAAAGTTCGAAGCTTTCTTGGGCTAGCCAGTTTTTACCGAAAGTTTATTAGGGATTTCGCGAAAATCTCAGCCCCACTCACAAGGCTAACAAAGAAGAATCTGGCGTTCACTTGGGATTTGGATTGCGAGTTTGCTTTCCAACGATTAAAGAGGGCTCTCACAACAGCCCCAGTTCCGACTTTGCCAGATGGAAGCAAAATGTTCACGGTATACACGGATGCATGTGGAATGGGACTAGGCGCTGTTCTAATGCAAGAAGGAAGGGTAGTAGCTTATGGTGGAAGACAATTAAAAGTTCATGAAAAGAACTACCCAACCCACGATCTTGAGTTAGCTGCCATCGTCTTTGTGCTTAAGTCTTGGTGCCATTATCTCCTAGGTGAGAAGTTCGAATTATACACTGACCATAAATCGTTGAAATATCTCTTCTCGCAGAAGGATCTTAACTTGAGGAAGCAAAGATGGATGGAGTTTCTTGCCTCGTATGATTTTGAAATTTCCTATACTCCCGGCAAAGGCAACGTAGTAGCAGACGCGTTGAGCCGTAAGAAACTAACCTTAAGCCCTCTCTTTGTGGAAAGGCAAAGCTTGGAGTATATGGCCAGTTTTAACTTTAGGCCCTCCTCATATTTTGTACCGGGTTTGCTAGCATCTCTTGAAGTACGCCCTACTCTCTTGGACTCAATAGGGGCTGCACAACGTGAAGAACCTCAGCTTGTTGATGTGATTAATAAACTTATTAGCGGTGAGACTTCTAGTCACCTCAGTAGGTACGCCATCGATGATAAGGGTTGGCTGAGGCGATATGGAAGATTGTGCGTTCCACAAGCAAGGGAGTTAACAAAGAAGGTTCTCGAAGAAGCACATCATTCCAAGATGACCATACACCCTGGCGGCGATAAGATGTAAAGGATATAAAAAGGACTTTCTTTTGGAACGGCATGAAACAAGACGTGGCCGATTTCGTTTCTAAGTGCATGACCTGCCAACGGGTCAAGGCATAACAAAAGAAGTTTGGAGGACTACTTCATCCTTTATAGGTCCCACAGTGGAAGTGGGAAAACATTTCAATGGACTGCCTAGGTCGAGAAGAGGCAACAATAGCATTTGGGTAATAGTGGATAGGCATACTAAGAGCGCCCACTTCATACCTATCAAGAGTAGAAGGACTACCGCATCTCTAGCATCTCTTTATCTCAAGGAAATAGTTCGACTCCATGGGATACCCTCCAGCATTGTTAGTGACCGAGACCCTATCTTCACAAGCGAGTTTTGGCGGAGTCTACAAGAAGCTGTAGGCACACAGTTATGTCTGAGCACGGCCTATCACCCCCAAACCGATGGCCAGAAGGAAAGGGTGAATAGAGTTTTAGAGGATCTTTTGAGACTTTGCGTTCTCGACTTTGGAGGGACGTGGGAGGATCACCTTCCTTTAGTGGAATTTGCCTATAACAACAGCTACCAAGCTACCATCGGTATGGCGCCCTTCGAAGCCTTGTATGGAAGACCGTGCAAATCACCAACTTGTTGGTATGAGTCTACAGATAAGCTTATACTTGGACCAGATATGATTCGAGAGACTTTTGAGAAAGTAGACTTGATACGTAGGAGAATGAAGACTGCCCAAGACCGACAGAAATCCTACGCCGACAAAAGAAGGACCGACCTTGAGTTTGAGGTTGGGGACAGGGTTTTCCTTAAGGTATCACCATTAAGGAACGTCGTTCGTTTTGGATCCGCAGGAAAGCTAGCACCAAGATTTGTAGGACCGTTTCCTATCATCGAGAAGGTTGGAAAGATGGCCTATAGATTAGATCTACCTGAGAGATTGGCCGGAGTTCACAACGTCTTTCATGTTTCTCACCTCCGGAAGTGTTTGCATGAGTCAGCGGAAGTGGTGGAACCTAACATTCTAGAAGAAGCCGAAGTGGAACGTGAACTAACTGTGAGGAGAGTTCCAACCCGCATCTTAGGAACGCAAGTGAAAAAGCTACGCAACCGCGAAGTCAAACTCATTAAAGTTCAATGGAGCGACGCCGAGGAAGACGCGACTTGGGAAACTGAGGACAGAATACGCGCTGCGTACCCTCTTCTTTTTGAGGGTACATCTTTGATCTCTCTCTTTTTCCTTAAGTTATGCTTTATCTATCTTTTAGGTATATCTCCTCAGTCCTTTTCTAACTCCTTAGATAGGAAACAAATGGATGCAAACTTGTATTTGAAAACATGTTATGGATGATGGCTGCAAATGGTTGCTAGTGGTTGTTAGTGGTTGCTCGCGGATGCATATACACAAACACCCTAGGGTATAAATCGGCTCAGTCACTTCATATTGCATATGCATATATGTATTCTCATTTGTATATGGTTGAAACTTGATATGCTGTCATATGGTTGTCGCATTTGTATGAGTAGTTGTGCACTCATGTAGAATTATGATGAGGAAAATTTGCATACATAATGGATTCATGACACTTACATGATTTGCATTAAGGAGGTCAACTGAATCAGTAGACTGCCTGATTTCTTCATTAGATAAGGACATGTACACACACTATGCATATGATCATGAAGCATTAGAAGTCTTTTAAGGACAGTGGATGCCTGTGTTTGTTGGTTGAGTAGATGGACTATTGGATGGTAGGATATACATTCTTCCTAACTTGAAGATTTCGGGGACGAAATCCTTTTAAGGGGGGAGAATGTAACACCCTGTGAATTCTATAACGCTAAGCTTCACAAATTAAAGTATAATTAACTCTAAATGAATGAATTAAGGGAAACGGGTTATGCCATTGCGTTCGTCTCGGAATTCTGCTTGAGATAGAGTTCGAGTTTGCGCGAATCGGACTCCGTATGAAGGAGTTATGGCCTTCGGAAGTTTCAGAATCAAATTTAAATTCAAACAGCTCAGTTTAATTTCAAATTTTCGAATTTCAGGTTCAAACTGGGCTGGACGGGAAAATTCCCGCCCAGAGACCAGGTCGACATTAAGGAGGTCAACTGAATCAGTAGACCGCCTGATTTCTGCATTAGATTAGGACATGTACACACCTATGCATATGATCATGAAGCATTAGAAGTCTTTTAAGGACAGTGAATGCCTGTGTTTGTTGGTTGAGTAGATGGACTGTTGGATGGTAGGATATACTTTCTTCCTAACTTGAAGATTTCGGGGACGAAATCCTTTTAAGGGGGGAGAATGTAACACCCCGTGAATTCTATAACGCTAAGCTTCACAAATTAAAGTATAATTAATTCTAAATGAAAGAATTAAGGGAAACGGGTTACGCCATTGCGTTTGTCTTGAAATTCTGCTTGAGATAGAGTCCAAGTTTGCGCGAATCGGACTCCGTATGAAGGAGTTATGGCCTTTGGAAGTTTCAGAATCAAATTTAAATTCAAACAGCTTAGTTTAATTTCAAAATTTCGAATTTCAGGTTCAAACTGGGCTGGGCAGGAAAATTCCCACCCAGAGACCAGGTCGACCATAGGGTCGACCATGTTGTCGACCTGGTCACCCCAGGTCGACCACAGTGTCGACCTGGTCCCCCCAGGTCTACCATAGTGTCGACCTGGGTGTCTACCTGCTGGTCGACCTGGCTGGCCAGGTCTGGCTCTGGCTCGAATTTCTGAGGCCCTGTGTGTCACTAGGGCTTACGTGTCACCTCTTGATTGGCTCTCTGAATTTTGAATGGCCTAGATTCCTCCTATCTTCATCTGACGGCTCAAAACAACTTAACAATCTATAAATACACCCTAACTCTCAACTGAAAATTCACACAAAAATATGAGAAAGGAGTCGTCATGCTGCTAGGGAGGAATTGAACATAGCCTCAAGAGAAAAGCCTAGAGACGATTCAAACTAAGAAGAAGATTTAAAGTTTAAATCAAAAGTTTTCAACACAACGTTAGTCTACCCAAAGGAGCACATTTCAATTTCAGAATTCAGAATTCAGAATCCAGAATTCAAGATTCTGCATTCGTTGTAAGTATAGTGACCTTTCAGAATATGAATAAGAATTGCGATGTGATTCGATGTGAATGAAAATAGAATTGTGTTATTATATTGTATAAAATTCTATGTATTGTGATGATTCTGTCATGTGTATTGACGTTTGTGGCATAAATTGATTGATGCAAGCCTATTGAACAATTGTATATGAAAACAATGGCACTTGCAAGTTGTGGCAAAAATTAGAAATTGATCCTTTTATGTATATGTCGATGGCATGGACTATGTATATTCCCTTAGTATAAATTAGAGTTGATGTAAACATGATTTAGACTTGAAACCTTTTATGCCTACATGGCCTAAAGTTTATGAAAACATGATTTAGACTTGAAACCTTTTATGCCTACATGACCCAAAGCCTATGTTATCATTTCCATGTTTATTTGCAAGTATAATTGGATCTATGTTAAATATCGCTTGTGTTTCAAAAACTATGCAAGTTCATGTTGAAATAGGCTATGTGATTAAATGTTATAATTGGACCTTTTGGTGAATATACATCATGCTAGTTTTGTGTTTGGCATTATGCCAAGTTAAACATGTTTAAACACAAGTTGTGTAAGCCTAAACTATACCATTTCATATGTCACCTACTTAGTCGTACTTTGATTTGAATGCAAGTTCACATGACCCATCATTTATGTTAGTATCGCTAAATTGCAAGTTCATGCGCCACACACCCTTATATGTTGTCAAATATTACATGTTCTTGATTTCCCCGTTTTCTTACGCTTATAAAGTTGCGCTGAATTGTGTCAAGCCCAACATTTGTTATAACGTTGCGAACGTATAAACGGGGGTAATGACGTTGGGTGTAAAACATGAAAACATATGTTGGCATGTTTGGCACATGCCAATGACATTTAAAGCGGTATAAATTGTTATGCCCAAGAATAAAAGATATGACATTTACATATATAATAATAAAATATGTAAATTTAGAAAACACGATATACTTAACCCGAGGTTGGATTGAGTTGTGATGTAAACCGGCCCGGAACCGCCCGGCTGTCCAGTAGTCACAACAATACCTATCCAATGTGGGTGGTTAAGCATTAAGCCCAATAAAGACCCGATGTTAGACTAAGCCCAATAATCAATACAGTTATGATGTTGTAATGATGGAAGTATTTCGAGACAATTATGGAATGTTTTGTTTTGGAACACATATTGATGAATAAAAGTCTGTTGGTTTCCGCTATTTAAAATATGTGTATTTATATCTGTCTTGAGTTTATCTGTGGCTTTTACTTATAAACCTCTACCAAAATTAAGGCATTCCCTTTGTGAGTGACCTTAACGGAGGTGGGGTGTTTCATCTTCTGTATGTGACAGGTATGAAGGTGAACTGACTGAAAGATGTGAAGACAAAAGATGAAGATTGATGCAGTGATGAGACAGTGTATAAAAGTGTTTGTATAAGTGAGGAATTTCTGTATATGAGAGTTTTTGTAGACTTGATTAAAAATTGTACTATCATTTGTAATAAACAGATGTGATTGAAATAAAATATATTTTGTTGTTCAATTCAATCTGTTTATTTTGTTTGAATATTTTAATAGTGCAATTTATGTGATGTGTTAAATGTGTCATGTCAGAAATATTCAAAAAATATTTGAATTGTGAATGGTGGAGTTATAAATAGTTGTACTGTTTGAATGTTTGAAGTATAATATTTAATTTAAATGGAATACTATATGAATATATGAATGTCTGTACAGTCGTATTCTATTTAAATATAAATATTATACTCCTGTCTGTGATGTATAAATAGAACAGTACAGTAACAAACACATTTAAAATAATATGTGACGACCCAAACTTCTCTGTAAAGGAAAGACTGGATTGCTTTGAGACTAATACACATTAAAGCACAAACTGAAGAACATTTTATTCCTGATTACAATAATTACATCAGAGTACAAGAATGTAACAGAGTATGAATACTTATTACACAATAGAAATACAATAATATCAGAGATTTAAATTACATTTAAATAGCAGCAGAAAAATAATACAAATATACAACTGGAAGGAATACACGGATACAGAGCTTTCCGAATACCACTTCAGCTGTAAGCCATGATCCTGTAAATATATATGCAAAAAGCTACTCGACTGCCCGTGTGGAAAATATGGGCACCCGAGTTTGCCAGTGAAACAAACTACAGGTCAGTCATGGGACTGGTATGAGAAATCTTAACTTAACCTATCTAATAAAAAGGCTAATCACAGGACCACACCGCTAACGCGGAACGGGTTTACTCCATTGGATTGCCAGTGCATAAAATAAAGTAAAACGTTAAACAACGCAATGCTTTTTAGAAAAATGAAACCATTATAAGACCCAGGTCCCATCACACAATGCAACGCAAACCGGAGGATATGGTTTTACCTTATAATGGTCAAAAGATGCTTGATACGATAAAACGGATTTAATATTAGTGTGTATATATATGGGCATATATATATTTCAAAAACAATTTCAATCATAATGTATTAATCATAGACGGCATAGTACCCCATCCTACTATGTCGCCGTACTAGTTCTATAATCAAAACCGCAAGGTCGTATTGGAAATTGGATTTCCATCATGAGTCGAGGCTAGGGGCAAGCTCCTCTCCGATTCGAGACACTCTAGCAAATGCCTCAGGATCTCCCGCAGTGAACCATTGGATCTTAATGGCTGGTCCCTACCTAAGGGTAGTGGATTAATTATGCCTGAACACACGCTTCCCGGTCCCTTTGGACCTATAGTATGACCACTAACGGCCTATAAAAATCCGAGGCGCCTCAAAATCCATCATCCACATAAGTAAAATGCTAGCCTGTTTAAGCACCGACACCACTCCTAGCTAGAAAGAAACGTGTGCACTCCCTGCAGTCCTAATCCCGTTTTTACTCATACCGGGGTGTGAGGCTCGCGAAGTCACGATATACACAAAGTTATGTCGTAATAGGCTATACATTGATCATCCCACAAGGCCCTGCTTTTCAACGCAAGCCTTGATCATTTGCATCTTGGCGTGCCACATTGACAATTCATGCCATGCGATCAATTACTATTAATATATACCAAAGTGTTAAGTAGAGAATAAATCCTCCACCACCAACAGGCATACATTAATAGAAATCGATTTAATTCACATGGAACGAAATCCAATGTCAGACATGCATCCATTTACTAGCTTATGCTCTGGGTCTGAGTGAAAACCAAATCCGAACAATCAACAATAGTCCGGACGGCCACCACTGAAGCCCCTTCAAGGTAGCTACTCCCATCAAGGGTCTCAGTAGCAAAACATCCATTCGATGTGAAGATCGTCGGCTTTCAACCACCGTCTTCATCTTCGACTCTTCAACGTCGTAGTAATTATTCGGAATGGGTTGAACCCGGTCTTCTCGAATAACTCACGTATTTTATAATTAAAAATCAAGTACTATAAAAACACATCCAACGCCTCATTCCAATTCAGAATATTCATCTAATAAAATATTTGCATTATTCTATCAAAGATAGATCTTTTGAGTTTATTCTTAAATCTTTCTTTTAGAGATTTATTAAAAACCCAACTTGGTTTTAAGTATCAAAAATCATTCTTTAATGATTATTTAAATTTAAGAAATTAATCTTGTCTTCAACTGGGTTAAAGAACTAATGTCATTTAAAACATAGTTCATGATAAACACAAAATCATCTTCCATTAAATATGGAATCTTCACAGAAATCAAATCAATATATAATCGTTATAAATTTCTGTATTCAACTAATAATATAAATGGAATAACGGCAAAGCCTCTTAAATTCCATATGTAGTATCGGTCTTCTTTTACAGAAGCTTATATCGGTTATTATTAATTCGAATTCCATTCAACTCCAATTTAATATATTAAATTGGAAAACTTTACTTTTGGAAAAATCTCATTAAATCTTAATAAAAGATTTACAAATTCCAAATCATATTTTCACTGTCAGTTGGGTTAAAGAACAAATGTCGCTTAGAAACATAGTTCACAATAAACCCAACTCACATTTCTTATTTCAATTACTAAATATAATTGAAAACTTTAAATATCTAAATTAAAAGATTATTCTTTTCGTACGGGGTTTAAGAACAGTGTTATTCAAGACACTATTCACTACAACCCAAAATCTAATTTATTTACTTGATTTCAAATTAAATACTAATAAGATGGGCAAACCTCATTAAATATTAATTTAAAGTTTTAAAGGTTTGCTCTAGTTGATAACTAATTCACTTAAATAAAAATATGTTTAAGCTTTCAAAATATTGTTTATTTATTTAAAAGAAAATCTGAATCGGAATGCGACTCAATCAAGTACCATACAATTTCAGTTGTATGGATTTCATATATTTCACATATTCAATCAATAATATCAAGAAATCATCGACAGCCAACTCACATCCAGAGTGAAGTTTATAACTGTGTGAGCATTAGAATAAATAAATAGTGCTCATCACAGACTGTCAATCCATCGATTGACAGAAAATCAAATATTGGGACTTGTGAATGTCAATCATCATCCCAACACCCGTGTGGGGTTTTCAGCCAATACAGTTCATAAAAATAAATGGTTGGTAAAGGATTTAACCAACTTAATTTCACTAACATGTTCTTGATAATAAACTAACATTTTCTTTGATTTCTAATGCCGAATAAAATATAATTTATTTGTATGACATTATTACGGGTGACAAATAAAAGATGATCTTCTATTTTCTTTATTTGTATGCAAGTTTCTATCTTAAATTTTAACACATAAAGGAAATAACCTTATGTGTATGTGTTCCAATGTATAACACCTGACCTATAAAAGTGTTTATTTACATTGCATACAAATTCTAATGTTGCATTAAAATATAAAGATATCACTTTACTTACCTATATATTCTAATGTATATTTTGACCAATAATGTGATTCTTATAGTTAGCTATAATTTCTAATATAAGTTTGGAAATAAAAATGATTTTATATTTGCTTATGAATTCTACTACATTTTATACAAATAACAATAATTATTATATTTGCATATAATTTATATTTCAACAACAATTCTATTTTATCAAACGAACATTTTTGTGGTAACAAAAACCTATTTAACAAAATGCTATTTGTGTTTAACTCTTTTGATAAATCACAAAAAAGGTAATTTTTATTGTATCCAATTCTGATTTACAAAAATGTAAATTCTGTTTCTAACTATTATATTTTGACAAAAGTGCCACCTTTATTTCTACGGGTACATTTTGATAAAAGCAACAAGATCGATTCAACTTTTATAATTTAACAAAAGCAACGATTTAGTTTTAACTTTTTTAATTTGATAAAAGTGTATATTTTCCCCACCATTCTAATTTGACGAAAATGAATGCTTTAATTCCATCTACACTAATTGGCAAGAAAGGATGTTTTGTTCATTTCTTTATATTGCAACTAAATCGACAAATAAAATGTTACCTTTAAGTCTATTCTTTTTATCTCATATAAAATACAAAATAAAAAGTAAAATTCATTCTAACTATTTTGTTTGCTCTAAAATTGCAAACAAAATGCAACTCTTTATTCTAATTAACTTTTTCTAACAAAAATAAACTTTTTATTTTAATTAACAATTTATAGCAAAAACTATGTTTTAACCTAATTCATTGTAATGTAAACCAAAATGAGTATTTCTATTTCATTCTTTTTAGAATGTCAAAAATGTCTCTTTTATTCTAATTCTTTTAAAGTGACAAAAATTGTAATTTTGTCTATATTTTTTTTATATATATGAATATACATTTTCCATTCATAATTTTTTAATGTATAAAAATATACATTTTCATTTCATAACTTTTTAAATAAATAATAATGTAAATCTTTGTCTAATTCCTTTAAATATACAAAACGTATATTTTCTTTTATAATGTCATATTTGTCATAAAATGTAAGTTCTAAATTCTAGTTCTAATACCATATTTTACAAAAAAAAAATGTAAATTCTATTTCTAATGTCATCTTTTACATAAAATGTAAATTCTTATCAAATCCTTTTAATGTTAACAAAAATGCATATTCCTATCAAATCCTTTTAATGTTAACAAAAATGCATATTCCTATCAATTCCTTTTTATGTAAAACAGAATGTGATGATCTTGTCTAATCCTTTTATTGTAAACAAAATATTAATTTTGTCTAATTCTTTTCAAGTTATAAAAATGTTGTTTTTCTTTTCCTAACCATGTTTCCAATCAAAAATGTTATTTTTGAATTTCACAACACATTTCAACTGAAATGTAGTTCTCATTTTTTTTTAATCAAGTTCTAATCAAAAATGTCATTTTTGATTTCAAGGTAACATTTATAAGAAATGGTATTTTATTTCATTTCTAATATATCATAAAAGTGATATGTTTAGTTTTAGCTAATTAGTTTTGACAAAAGAAATATAATCTGAATCGTCTACACGGTTTAACAAAAATGATATAATTTGTCTCAAATAAATGGTGTGGACAAAAGTAACATATAAAAGAGTATTCTATTGTTTAACTTTTCTATGTGTTCTAATAACAAATAAAAGAATACTTCTATTTGTTTATACTTTCTATATATTCTAAGGTCATATAAAGGAATATTTTATATGTAAATAATTTCCTGTATATTTCAATGACCGAAAAAGAGATTTTATTTGTGTATCAATTTCTATATTCAAATATAACAAATAAAAGAGATTTTATTTCTACACAAATTTCCATATGTTATCATGACAAATAAAAAGAGATTTTTTTTTTGTCGTAACCAGGTTTACATTTCTAATGAAATGTACGATAAAGAATAATTATTATGTAAACAACTTCTTAACAAACATGAATTTTTCTAATACACATGTGATTTTTATTGTGAAACAAAATTTAACAAACATGAATATTTTCTAGTATAAACCATTCAATCTAGTCGTTATTCGTGATCACATACAACCAATAACACACATATGAAGTTCGCATCGCAATCACACAACAATCAACATCGAATATATATATACAACATCAATCATGAATTTACATAGAATAAATATAAATTTTACATTCGTAATAAATAAATAATTTTAATTTATAAAATATAAATCTCACCAAGATTTTGTCTGAATTTTCAAAGTTCTCGGTTCAAGGTCTAGTTATTTCCATCGTCTAGATCTCGGAAAGACGATCCCAACGCACTTTGTTTCGCATAATTCTGATTTCGTATGAAGAAGTTATTCAAGTTTTATCGTTTGAATTTCAAAATATAAAAATAAATAAATATTAACCCTCACCCATTCACGTTCTGCCACGTCACCCCTTTGTCTTCCTCTCCTCTTTGTATATGCCTGGACCGAAAGAAACCATCCACCGATTTGCAAAGCTCACCGTTGCTCCTCCCTGTGACCATCAGAATCCGATCCGACCTCGCCACGATCACCGCCGTGGAACCCTCCCTGCGCGCCACCAGCATGGGCCCACTCGCCGCCCTCCACGCTCAGAAAATCCGCCCCAAAGTCGACTGCTTTCACCCCGTAATTCGAGCACCACAGTTGATTCTGGACGATCATGACCGTTGATCTGGTCGGGCTCGGCGAGGGCTTCGATATTGCTTCAGGAACACCTTCGATTGTTGCGTGAATTAAGAGAAATCGTGGGAAGAAGTTTGGAGCATGGCAGCCTTTGATTTTGAACATGGCGGCTGCGTTCCAGAGGATTAGGTTTAGGGTTCCGTATTGCGTATTTATACGTGTATTTATAATGTATTTTAATTTTATTTAATTCATTTAAATCCAATAGTTTCCCTTTAACTCATACGACCTCCAAATCAGACCCAACGAGTATCGCCCCTAGCTAATAGCCCCCATCCCGGACACACTGGAGTATGTTACATAACCCAATTCGGCTGTTACGCTATGTTTTTCTTAATATTTAATTATAAATCATTTAATTATTAAATTCAAACGTACATTTTAAATTACCGGGGCTACATATTGACTCTAAAAATTACAGAAAATTATTTCTAGTTATGTTTTGACGATACGGTTCTAATGAGACTAATTTCGTTGAATTCTGAGACTATTTGAAAAATGGCCATTTTCGAGTCGATTAAATTTGACTGAAACTGACAATACACGTTTTTCTTTACCACGCTCACATATTAATTCAAAAAATTATGAAAATTGAAACTTAGCAATAATTTGACATTCTGGTTCCAACAAAAGTTGTTTCGTCGAAAAGCGAGGTCGTTTGCAAAATGGCTATTTTCAAGGCTAATATATTTAATTAAAATATATATAAATTCTATAGCGTCTTTTCTAAATTTTAAACCGGACGTAACTTTCAAATTATAAAGTGAAATTTCAGTTTTTCAGATTCGTTAGAAAGATATGATTAAACATATTTAAATATTTCTTGTTTCGCTCAATTCTGATTTAAAATGAATCCTGTACAGTCATTCAAAGTTCAAATTCAAATTTTCAAATTGCAGCGCTATTTTAAACTCCTTTTATAATTATATTAAATTTATTCGTTTTAAAACAAATTTTTAGTCAGTCTTATTTAAAATAAATTATTTTAAATATTAAAATTCATTAAAATTTCTAAACTAAAAATTTTAAATTGGCCCAAAAATTCCGGGTTGTTACAATCGCCCCCACTTAAAATCTTTTCGTCCTCGAAAAGGAACGAAGCTAAAGATTGTTTAATTAACTAACTTAACTTAATTTTTATTTATTATTTCAATAATTTTGTTAGTTAAATTAATTACCATTCTAATATTTTAATTAGTGAAACTAATTATCAAACATCACAACCAGCAATCAATTAGGTAATTAACTTTTTAAATATATATAACTTTTATATATAGCCAAAAAATCATATTTTAGTGCAAATCAAAGAAATGTGTACTAACTAAGTTTTGGTTCTCATACCAGTCAATGGAAATATATAGATATACCACTTTCGAGACTCGAACATAAATACTGATGATGCGGTCGCATCACCAGAATTACCCCCGGGCGACTAGAGTGTGATTCTATATCTATCCAGTATATTAAAACTTCGAATATCCGTTAATTACTCGCATATTCAGAATCTTTATATACTCGATTGTCCACATTAAAATATAATAATATACTCAAATACATATTTTAATATAAATTTTTCAAAACTAAATTTGTTTTCATTTTTATTTTTAAAGAAAATAATACTCTTCACACTCATTCTAGGATACTACTGATCCCATCTCTAACGAGTTATTCTTATTGGATATTACTAATCCAATCTCTGATGAATTCTTTCGTTCGGTTCTAATGTGTCTTGTTCTCGAGCCCTGTAAACCAAAGCTCTGATACCAACTGTGACGAACCAAACTTCCCCGTAAAGGAAAGACTGGATTTCTTTGAGAACAATACACATTAAAGCACAAACTGAAGAACATTTTATTGCTGATTACAACAATTACATCAGAGTACAAGAATGTAACAGAGTATGAATACTTATTACACAATAGAAATACAATAATATCAGAGATTTAAATTACATTTAAATAGCAGCGGAAAAATAATACAAATATACAACTGGAAGGAATACACGGATACAGAGCTTTTTGAATACCGCTTCAACTGTAAGCCAGGATCCTGTAAATATATCTGCAAAAAGCTACTCGACTGCCCGTGTGGAAAATATGGGCACCCGAGTTTGCCAGTGAAACAAACTACAGGTCAGTCATGGGACTGGTATGAGAAATCTTAATTTAACTTATCTAATAATAAGGCTAATCATAGGACCACGCCGCTAACGTGGAACGGGTTTACTCCATTGGATTACCAGTGCATAAAATAAAGTAAAACGTTAAACAACGCAATGCTTTCTAGAAAAATGAAACCATTATAAGACCCAGGTCCCATCACACAATGCAACGCAAACCGGAGGATAGGGTTTTACCTTATAATGGTCAAAAGATACTTGATACGATAAAACAGATTTAATATTAGTGTGTATATATATGGGCATATATATATTTCAAAAACAATTTCAATCATAATGTATTAATCATAGACGACATAGTACCCCATCCTACTATGTCGCCGTACTAGTTCTACAATCAAAACCGCAAGGTCGTATTGGAAATTGGATTTCCATCATGAGTCGAGGCTAGGGGCAAGCTCCTCTCCGATTTGAGACACTCTAGCAAATGCCTCAGGATCCCCCGCAGTGAACCCTTGGATCTTCAGGGCCGGTCCCTACCTAGGGGTAGTGGATTAATTATGCCTGAACACACGCTTCCCGGTCCCTTTGGACCTATAGTATGACCACTAACGACCTATAAAAATCCGAGGCGCCTCAAAATCCATCATCCACATAAGTAAAATGTCAGCCAATTTAAGCACCGACACCACTCCTAGCTAGAAAGAAACGTGTGCACTCCCTGCAGTCCTAATCCTGTTTTTGACTCATACCGGGGTGTGAGGCTCGTGAAGTCACGATATACACAAAGTTATGCCGTAATAGGCTATACTTTGATCATCCCACAAGGCCCTGCTTTTCAACACAAGCCTTGATCATTTGAATCTTGGCGTGCCACATTGACAATTCACGCCATGCGATCAATCACTATTAATATATACCAGGGTGTTAAGTAAAGATTAAATCCTCCACCACCAAATAGGCATACATTAATAGAAATCGATTTAATTCACATGGAACAAAATCCAATGTCAGACACGCATCCATTTTCTAGCTTATGCTCTGGGTCTGAGCAAAAACCAAATCCGAACAATCAACAATAGTCCAGACGACCACCATTGAAGCCCCTTCAAGGCACCTACTCCCATCAAGGGTCTCAGTAGAACACATCCATTCGATGTGAATATCGTCGGTCTTCAACCACCGTCTTCATATTCGACTCTTCAACGTCGTAGTAATTATTCGGAATGGGTTAAACCGGTCTTCCCAAATAACTCACGTATTTTATAATTATAAATCAAGTACTATAAAAACACATCCAACGCCTCATTCCAATTCAGAATATTCATCTAATAAAATATTCGCATTATTCTATCAAAGATAGATCTTTTGAGTTTATTCTTAAATCTTTCTTTTAGAGATTTATTAAAAACCCAATTTGGTTTTAAGTATCAAAAATCATTCTTTAATGATTATTTAAATTTAAGAAATTAATCTTATCTTCAACTGGGTTAAAGAACTAATGTCATTTAAAACATAGTTCACGTTAACTCAAAATCATCTTCCATTAAATATGGAATCTTCACATAAATCAAGTCAATATATAATCGTTATAAATTTCTGTATCCAACTAATAATATAAATGGAATAACGGCAAAGCCTCTTAAATTCCATATGTAGTATCGGTCTTCTTTTACAGAAGCTTATCTCGGTTATTATTAATTCTAATTCCATTCAACTCCAATTTAATATATTAAATTGGAAAACTTTACTTTTCGAAAAATCTCATTAAATCTTATTAAAAGATTTACAAATTCCAAATCCTATTTTCACTGTCAGTTGGGTTAAAGAACAAATGTCGCTTAGAAACACAGTTCACAATAAACCAAACTCACATTTCTTATTTCAATTACTAAATATAATTGAAAACTTTAATAATCTAAATTAAAAGATTATTCTTTTCATACGGGGTTTAAGAACAGTGTTATTCAAGACACTATTCACTACAACCCAAAATCTAATTTATTTACTTGATTTCAAATTAAATACTAATAAGATGGGCAAACTTCATTAAATATTAATTTAAAGTTTTAAAGGTTTGCTCTAGTTGATTACTAATTCACTTAAATAAAAATATGTTTAAGCTTTCAAAATATTGTTTATTTATTTAAAAGAAAATCTGAATCGGAATGCGACTCAATCAAGTACCATATAATTTCAGTTGTATGGATTTCATATATTTCACATATTCAATCAATAATAACAAGGAATCATCGACAGCCAACTCACATCCAGAGTGAAGTTTATAACTATGTGAGCATTAGAATAAATAAATAGTGCTCATCACAGACTGTCAATCCATCGATTGACAGAAAATCAAATATTGGGACTTGTGAATGTCAATCATCATCCCAACACACGTGTGGGGTTTTCAGCCAATACATTTCATAAAAATAAATGGTTGGTTAAAGGATTTAACCAACCTAATTTCACTAACATGTTCTTGATAATAAACTAACATGTTCTTTTATTTCTAATGTCGAATAAAATATAATTTATTTGTATGAAATTATTACGGGTGACAAATAAAAGATGATCTTCTATTTTCTTTATTTGTATGCAAGTTTCTATCTTAAATTTTAACACATAAAGGAAATAACCTTATGTGTATGTGTTCCAATGTATAACACCTAACCTATAAAAGTGTTTATTTACATTGCATACAAATTCTAATGTATGCATTAACATATGAAGATATCACTTTACTTACCTATACATTCTAATGTATATTTTGACCAACAATGTGATTCTAATAGTTAGCTATAATTTCTATATAAGTTTGGAAATAAAAATGATTTTATATTTTCTTATGAATTCTACTACATTTTATACAAATAACAATAATTATTATATTTGCATATAATTTATATTTCAACAACAATTTTTTTTATCAAACGAACATTTTTGTGGTAACACAAACCTATTTAACAAAATGCTATTTGTGTTTAACTCTTTTGATAAATCACAAAAAAAGGTAATTTTTATTGTATCCAATTCTGATTTACAAAAATGTAAATTCTGTTTCTAACTATTATATTTTGACAAAAGTGCCACCTTTATTTCTACGGGTACATTTTGATAAAAGCGACAAGATCAGTTCAACTTTTATAATTTAACAAAAGCAACGATTTAGTTTTAACTTTTATAATTTGATAAAAGTGTATATTTTCCCCACCATTCTAATTTGACGAAAATGAATGCTTTAATTCCATCTACACTAATTGGAAAGAAAGGATGTTTTGTTCATTTCTTTATATTGCAACTAAATCGACAAATAAAATGTTACCTTTAAGTCTATTCTTTTTATCTCATATAAAATACAAAATAAAAAGTAAAATTCATTATAACTATTTTGTTTGCTCTAAAATTGCAAACAAAATGCAACTCTTTATTCTAATTAACTTTTTCTAACAAAAATAAACTTTTTATTTTAATTAACAATTTATAGCAAAAACTATGTTTTAACCTAATTCATTGTAATGTAAACCAAAATGAGTATTTCTATTTCATTCTTTTTAGAATGTCAAAAATGTCTCTTTTATTCTAATTCTTTTAAAGTGACAAAAATTGTAATTTTGTCTATATTTTTTTTTATATATGAATATACATTTTCCATTCATAATTTTTTAATGTATAAAAATATACATTTTCATTTCATAACTTTTTAAATAAATAAGGACAAATTTTCAAAATAGGCTAACTTTTAAAACTAATAGCAAGTATAGGCCTATTTGAAAACTATTAGCAAATATAGGCCAGTTTTTGCCACCTCAGCGATGAGGTGGCAAATTTTTTAAAAAAGTATACGGGGGCGCACTTGGCAAGTGCGCCCCTTGTAAATCATACGGGCGCACTTGTCAAGTGCGCCTTTGTTAAAATATATGGGCGCACTTGGTAAGTGCGCCCATGAAAAATAACAAAGGCGCACTTGTCAAGTGCGCCCATATTTTCCTGCTAAGCAGCAGCTTCAGCTAGCTGCTACTCCACCTCATTTTTCAACCTCAACTTCAACCGCAAATGATATCAAACATAAAATCAGCATGTCGTACATGAATATAAATCAACTTCAAACACAAATACATAAAATCAAATTAACATTCGATTACAAACATAAACACAAATAAAATTCGATCACAAATTCAAAGCGGACATGATTCACTTACAAACACACTAATACAAACACTTAAAAAAGAACGCTCGTGGTGACGTTTAATCTTGAGTTGGTGGAGGTTGAGAAGGTCCTGATATTTGCGATTGAGTTGGGTCATGTGAAGGTTGAGAAGTATCGTGTCTTCTTTTCGTTCTTCGCTCCCCGGGGCGTTCTAGTCTATGTCTACCAAGTAATGTATCAATTAGTTTCTTCAAGCTCATACATCGTGGTCGGACGTCGCGCTCCGGCACACGACCACGTCCAACATCCTCCAAGCCCCTTCCCACTGTCTCTAGCACGTCAACCTACAAATTGGGTTATTTAATCACATATAATTTCTTAAATTTAGGAATTGAAAATTTTAAGTGCATATAGTAAAACAACAAAGCAAAGTTAAATACTTACAACATCTCGCTCAAGCGGTGCACGAGCGGTGTATGTTCGTTCGTGAGCGGTCCGATCCGCGATAATGAATCTTCGAGTGATCGTCCAATACCAACTCATGTAATTTGAAAGCCCATCGGGAGGAATACGTTGACGAACAATACGGTTATGCCTATCGTTCCATCGAATGATAGCAAAATCCAAATTTGGTTTCTGTTCGCAAGGCTCAGGGATGTGTGGTTGAAGACCAAATTGTCGCATCACTCGATCCGGATTATACATCTCTATAGTTCGCATGCATATGATCGGTGTCTTGCAAAGCCAACTAGGCATGCCATTTATACATATTTGAGGAAGATCGGCTAGCACATCCTATGTGTAGGGATTCCACACAACAACATCGTTTGTAAGCATGTCGAGCTGATCACGATAGTAAGTGGTAACTTGCTTTGGAGACTCAATCCAACTCCTATTTCCAAACCACCTACGATACGAAGTAAATGTAAATAAAGTATGTAAGCATAATATTTGTAATTGAAAAGACTAATGTGTAGCCGTAAGTGATACGAGTAATCCAATTGTTCATACACAATACTCATGACAACTAAGGCATGTACAAGCTTTATACTCGTCCTGTTTAGGTGTAAATGAAATGAGTAATCTAATTTCTCGAAACAAAATACCTTGCACTATACGGTAATGTCCTGTCGATCTGCGTAGATAAAGCCACATTTGGTCGACCTATAGGAAGATGTGTCCATGACCAAAGCTGTAAAATAAATAAAACATTAATATGGAAGGATTGCATACTACATATGGCCATTAATAATTGTACATATTAATATTTACCTGTAGAAGAGAAAGGCAACCGGCTATTGATTTAGATTTACAGAGCGCGGCATTTGTTAGCTCAGTGTATAATGTACTTAATATAGCGCTACCCCATGAATATTGTGCACATTCATCCAAATTTCTTATAAATAATAGCCAAAAAAGGTTTACTCGTCCTTTAGAATGATCGGGACAAATACGAGAACCAATCAAGTGTAAAATAACGGCCCTTGCATGATGTTCAACTTCCTCGTCTGACGCATCCTCTGATGGTTCATTTTCAAACATTTTACGAAGCCAAGTCATCTTAATTGTTGCGCCTCTAACTTCATTCTGATTTGGCACCACTCCTAAACACTCATAACATACATCTTCGTAGTTACTGAGATGTGTAGCAGTCAAGGCATTTCCTTCCACTACAACACCCAACAAACAGCTAACATCTTGCAACGTGATAGTGATTTCACCGGTGGGAAGATGGAAGGTGGAAGTCTCCAGTCTCCACCTGTCTACCAATGCGGTTATTAGTGCATGATCTATCTTAAAAAAGCCCAATCGAGATATTTCTTGGAATCCGGCTCGTCTTAAAGCTAGTTGAACTCTTGGTGAATTTGATGTAATATGTCTTAACTTGCTAGAATGGTCTTGACAATCTAGAGGCTCGTCACTCTGCAAATTCAATAAGGGACGAACGCAATTGGTTAGCGCATAGAAAATAAAAGTTCTTAACTAAAACACAAGAAAACATGTATTTGAAATACCTTCATTAATTCGAGATTGTTGCTTCTATGTTCATGTTGTAGATACAAAACACTTGCGTCGATAGGACCCGGTTCCAACTCTATAAGAAAAAAAATGTATTTTCACTAAAAATACATGAAAGTTTTGACTGAAGCTAGGTTGTAAAACAAGCAATTCACCATATTGTAATGAACTTTCTATTGTAATGAACAAGCTAATCACCATATCGTAATGAACTTCCTATTGTAATGAACAACCAAATCACCATAAACAAGTAAATGGCCAAATAATGAACTAGGGTTGAACAATTGAAGTATTTACCTCTAACCGCATAAGAGGAGGATGAACCTTCCATTATAGAACTAATTTAGTGTATAAGTAATGAAGGATTGGAGTATTTGAAAGTTTGGAAGAGTAGAATTTTGGGTTTTTTCGTTTTAGGGATTTTGGAGAGGAAGGAGTGTATGGATGGAATGAGGCAAATGAGGCTGCTGAGTGGCATATAACAGCTCGGCTTGGGCGCACCTGCAAGATGCGCCCGTGTAAATATAGACGGGCGCACTTGTCAAGTGCGCCCGTGTAAATATATACGGGCGCACTTGGCAAGTGCGCCCGTCTATATTTACACGGGCGCATCTTGCAGGTGCGCCCTGGCCGAGAACATAAACCAGAAAACTGGTACCTTAACTTTTGTCTATCAGTTTGCAAAACTGATCATACAACCACTCAGCTACATTTCATACGCTTATAAAATGCGAACATTCGCTATTGACATGGAAATCATTCATTCATCAAACTGAAATTACAAATTGTTCATTACATTACAAATCATTCAAACAAAATCTCAAAATACATTTCCAAACATTCTCTTACAAAGTGCTCACTTCAATCAAATAGAACTTATTTTGACGGACATGTCGATCTTTTGTGACCTTTTTGACCGCATTTGCTGCAAGTTTTTTGTTTACTTCCTCCCATTTTATCCATCATACCTTTAATTCTGGTCGAACGCGGACGTCCCGTCTTTCTTTTTGTACGCGGAGGCAATATGGTCGGACCGTGATAAGCATCCCAATATCTACTATCGGGAATCGGATGAAAGCTTGGAGCGTAACTTGCTTTATATTTTTCAACGGAAAAGCACGATGAACAAAAATCATAGTACGATATATTTGCTCCTCCAACGGCTTGAGCACAAGCGGCCATCACATGCAAGCATGGCAATTTTTGCAATAGCGGAATGTTGCAAGTGCAAGTACATACATTATCATGTAAAGTCACGGTAAATGCTCTTCCAAATTGATCGTTTACTTGCCATTCGCTTTGATTGAATCTAACAATTCCACAATGTCGTGCTTGTTTTGCTCTTTTGTCTAAAAGAGCTTCAACTTTTGGAGTAATTTGCTTTACAAATCCTTCGGCGTCGGAACGACGTTTCATAAAATAGTCGTTCAAACGGTAAAACGTTCGTGCTACTAAAGACTTGACCGGCAAAGCACGAGCACCTCGTAAAACTCCGTTAAAACTTTCGGATACGTTTGTTGTCATTGTAACACCCCAAATTTTAGTTAATACTAAAATTCACTAATTTCAGGATAAATAATCTCAGACGTGGGAATTGGGGGTAACGGGCTGCGTTATTGCGTTCGTCTCGGAAAAATACGCGAAATAGAGTCCGAGTTTTCGAGAATCGGAGTCCGTATGGCCCGGTTATGGCCCAAAGAAGTTTGCGGAAAAATTTAAAGCTAAAAACAGATTTAGAAATTTAAATTCAGGTTTCAAATTAGAACCAGCGGGGCCAGGCGGGAAAATTCCCGCCCTGACCATGTCGACAGGGTTGTCGACAGGCCTGTCGACAGGGGTGTCGACTTGCCTGTCGACTTGCCTGTCGACACGGCGTGTCGAACCAGGGTGCTTGGGTGCACCAGATCTGGTTTTCTGGCTAGGGCTGGGCTGGGTTCTAGAGATTTCCTAAATCTAACGGACCTAATCTAATCTAGGGTTAATCTAAGGGCCTAAAACACTACCTAATCCTATAAATAAGACCCTAACCCTACCCTAATTCATTCATAATGAGATCTTGTAACTAAACTATGGCAAAATGAAACTTGATCATGGCCTCCACAAATCAATGAAGAGAGTTGCAAGCTAATCAACCCCTAATCATCTTCTTCTTCATATTTGGCAACTAGTTTTACTTCATAAGTTTGCTAATCTTAGTTTTGGTGAGTTTCTATGGCTTTAATAATCAATTGTTAAATTGATTATGGTAGGATGTGATAAGACATGGCTATGTTTGTGGATAAATGTGTTTATGCAAGTTTGTATGATATGTGATTTGCAAGTTTTATGTTAAATGCAAGTTTAAGGCCATGTTTTATGATGCAAAACACTATGTTGAACATTTATGCATATGTAACATGTTATGCAAACTATATGTGAGAATATATGCAAGTTATATGTAACATGATATGCAAGTTATGCATGTGATTTTATGCATGCTAAGTAGTTGGTGTTATGCATGCTAAGTATTTGATGTTATGCATGCTAAGTATTGGATTGTATGCATACTAAGTATTGGGTTTTATGCATGTTAAGTGTTTGGGTTTATGCAAGTTAAGTGGTGGGTTTATGCATAATAAGTATTTGATTTTATGCATGATAAGTAGGTGGTTTTATGCATGCTAAGTGTTTGGTATTATGCATAAATCATGACATGCAAGTTTACCCTTTTAAATATGGTGTATACATATGCAAGATGGCTCCTTTATATGCTATGCATGTTTACCCTCTTTTAAGATGCAAGTCATATATGCAAGTTCGACATATTATGCAAGTTATGCTTACATGCAAGCTCAACATGTTATGCAAGTTATGTGCATGATGTTATGTAAGTTATGTGCATGTTGTTATGCAAGTTCATATGCAAGTTATGTGTATGAGGGTATGCAAGTTATGTGCATGGTGTTATGCAAGTTAAGTTTATGAGATTATGCAAGTTATGTGCATGATGTTATGCAAGTTATGTATACGCTTAAATGCGAGCTTAATGTGATATGCAAGTATGTGAATGCTTATGCAAGTATATGAATGCCCATGCAAGTATGTGAATGTTTATGCAAGTTATGTGTAGGCTTAAATGCATGTTTAACATGTTATGCAAGTTATGAGAATGCTTATATGCAAGTTCAACATGTTATGCAAGACATGTGTATGATAATGTGCAAGTTCGGGATAAATGTGGTTGGGTTAATATATGCTCATATATGCAAGTTGACATCCTCTTAACCCATGACAAAGTTGTATACTAAACCCATGATATTTGTGATGATCTTCCCCTTTGTTATTTCATGAAATGAGAACGATTTACGTGGGGAAACGATGGGGTTGGTAAATATGTTAATTAAAGCATGGTTGGGTATGATTAAGCATACCATAAAAATAAATTACCATAAGTGGGAATTTACCTATTGAGTTAGGTCTACCCCATGGGAATTTACCTATTGAGTTAGGTCTACCCATGTTATGGAAAACTTGATATTAATTAGGGATAATTAATATGGGGGTGATTAATTAGGTGTAATTAATCGACTAAGACACGAGGTTGGACTCATTTGTAGTGTAAAACTGCCCGGACCCGACCGGCCTAACCAGTTGCTACAAATGTCAGCCCAATGTGAGAGGTCTTAGCCATAAATTAAATACGTGATTAAAGTAAAGACACGAGGTTAGACTCTGTTATGACGTAAGACTGCCCGGACCCTACCGGCTTAACCAGGCGGTCATAACAGCCAGTCTAATGTGGGAGGTCTTTATGGGAGATCACGGTCTTAATTAATTAAGAAACACTTAACCATATTAGCATGTAGTGGGACATGAGGGGTTAAGTGGGTGCCTTGGGTGGCATGTAGTAACTAGTGGGGGGTGCCTTGGGTGGCATGAGGAAACTAGTGGGTTGCCTTGGGTGGCAATAGAAAATACGATTAGAATACTTAACCAAAGTGGAACATGTAATTAAACATGATTAAAGGGTTAAGTAAGTGCCTTGGGTGGCATGTGGGAATTAAGTAAGTGCCTTGGGTGGCATGTGGGAATTAAGTAAGTGCCTTGGGTGGCATGTGGGAATCAAGTAGTGCCTTGGGTGGCATGCGGAAATCTAGTGGGCGCCTTAAGTGGCAATTGAAATATAATTAGATGACTTAACCAAGCCTTAACGTGTAAGGGGGCATGATTATAAAAAGAGGTTAAGTGGGATGCACTAGATTAAATGACAAGCTTAAGTAGTAGCTTGTGGGGGCCCATTTCAACCAATATCCCAAACGTATCTTTGTGGGCTCGACCCATGTCGAGTGACGGGACACGCATATTGGGCTTGATTATAAGAGGCCAAAACGGGGTAGCGGTGGCAACGCAAGTCCAACGGGCTTCATATGCGTGTGTGGGCCCGGGCTGGTAGATAAGCCATTGTTGCACCGTGTAGATATAAGCCGTGCACCGTTGATAGAATTGGTTGCCACTTTAGGGGAGTGATACACCCCACTGTGGGGCCAGCACGGGTATCTACGTTAGGGAGCCGATCGCTTGGGAGTAGTGGGTACACCTAGTAAAGATAGGGGCAGACGGCACCTATGTAGGGGTACACGAAACTACTGGGTAAGATTACTAGGTACACCTAGTGGAGGTAGGGGCAGACGACACCTACATGGTCAGCTAGAGGTACCAGAAACTGCTAGTTATATTTTCTAAGTCTTTAGATGGGATCAACCTTTAAGCGGGAATTACTCTGGGTGGGTAGAACTGGTGTGGTGCAGTGTAGGAATTACCCTTGGGTGGGTAGGTCTGGGGTGGTGCAAGCTAGTAATTATCCTTGGGTGGATAAATACGTTGTTTCGGTTATCGTAGTACCTCCTGTATTTTGTTGGCTATTTAGTGTAGTCATTATCCCCAGAGGTACCGTATCTTGTTTATATCATACCCTAATTACTTTAATGATTGTATTGTTAGGGTTATAGGACTCACTCAGACTTATGTCTGACCCCGTTGTTGTTTATCTTTTTCCAACCCTCAGGTTATCAGAGTGGGCCTAGCACTAATGGGCTTGGACCAGACCGCTATATCTACCTTTTGGGGCTTGGACCGTAGAAGTAAAGCTCGGTTTATCTTTTCTATTTTGGCTATTATCTATGTAAAGGGATTATGTACTTCTATTTTATCAGGATGGATATTATGTACTTGACTCTTGTTATGGTTTTGTGATGTAACCAAACATGTTTTGTTAATGGAAATGATGTTTTAAAATTTTCAAGTATGACTTATATCTGTCCTGTTGTAATTTTTCTGTTCTATACTCACTAAAAATACTCCACCAAAACTAAGGCATTCCCTTAGTGAGTGACCTTAGCGGGTGTGGGGGGTTACACGTGGTATCAGAGCTTAAGGTTACCAGAACAGATAAATTTTTTAGAAAAGCTATTTTCTAAGAATATTTTTGAAGGGAGTATTCTCAAAAACATGTCTTTTAAGAGAAAAGTTTTTGAAAGAAAAGCATAATCCCCAATAGCCATATCTATATCTTTCGAATTCTCCATTTTGAATCTCTTCCTCTCTCTCATTTTGAGTTTCCCCTCCGCGCATAGATGATCTTTCTAAGATAGATAAGGATGGAAAACCACTTCAAGGAACTTGGACATTAGTCGGACCAGAAGTTGGTTCAAGGAGGAGGAGGACTGGTAGGTACCTATAGGATAGACGATGAGAGGAAGGCTCAAATAGTTGTTTGGTTAATGAAAGATGAAACCTCATTGGTGGGAGGTTATGAGTGGAGAATAGGGAAGAAGAAGGCTGGTAGTTATCCTTTTGGAAGGGATAGGACACCTTATTAGGATTGTCCAAAGAAGCAAAGGCAAGGTATGGAGGGTAGTGGTATTCCCTCACGGCTAGGGTACCAGATGAGGATAGGACCGTCTAGGTTGGAATTTGGATTTCTATGATATCCGGTTCAAACTTTATTTGATGCATCGAGTTCGTTTATCTCATCATTGTTAGTTGAGTCACTGCACTTAGACACCAGTTTGGTAGATGATCCCTTAGTTGTTTCAAACCCAATTGGGCTCCATGATGTGGTTGGGTTTGAAAGTTTCTATACTTAGCATTGGGTTTAGGTGTGATGCTTGTTGGGCTTCACGGGCTATGGGTTAGTTGTGGGCATGGACTGGTTATCCAGTAGAGGTGACGTTCTTGATTTTGAAGGGAGAGTTGTTAGGCTTATGGCCCGCTAGGGTAACACTCTCGAGATCTCTTGTAATCCCATAGAATCTGTTATGCTAAGTTATCTAGAATTGCTTGACACGTCGGTCAAGAGTTTGCGATCTGTTAGGGTGGTCCGGGAATACTCGGATGAGTTTGGGGAGGTGAAGGGTTTACCTCCGGAGCAGGAAATTGACTTCCAAATATATCTGGTAGACAATGCCAAACCAGTGGCTTGGCCAGTGTGCCACGTGGCTCCTCGTGAGAGGAGGGAACTCCATAAGTAAGTAGGCGATTTGCTTGAGAAGGGGTTCATAAGACGAAGTATATCGGAGTGGGGCGCTCCAGTAGTTTTTGTTACGAAGGCGGATGGGTCCCTCAGATTTTGTGTAGGCTAAAGAGGACTAAATAAACTCACAAAGAAGAATAGATACCCATTGCCGAGGATTGATGATCTGTTTGATCAGTTAGCTGGCGCCTCAGTATTTTTTTATATAGTAGGACCTCAGCCACGGGATTTCATCGGTTGAGAGTGGCTGAGGATAGTACAGAGAAGACTGCCTTTAGGACTCCGGATGATTTTTTTTATGAGTGGCTGGTGATGCCATTGGGTTTGACGAACGCCCCCGTATACTTTGATGATTTGATAAGAAGGGTGTTCAAGGAGTACCTAAATAAGTTGTGATGGTCTTTGTGGATGACATCTTGGTCTTTTCTAGGAGTAAAGCCAGTTAGGGAAAAACGGTGGTTTTGGAGTAAGACTGGCGAGGACATCCAGGGTTGGACAAGGGGCTTAATTATTTAGCCGTTTTTACTAGTATCACCTCACGTAGGTCGTCTGAATTCGAAGGAGGTATCCCTTGGGTGTTTGTCTGATATTGGTTTAGGCCTTTGGGGCTTGCATTTGGGGGAATGCCGAGTTCGACTAGGGTGGTCTGCGTGAGGGATGGATAGTTGTGATTTTGGATGATATCCTGGTGGAGAAGAGCATGCCCTACATCTTAGGGAAGTGTTGGAGGCTCTTCGAGCGCATAATCTTAGGACAGTAAAAATGGATGGGATTCTTAGCATCCTATGGGTTTGAGATAGCATGGAAGCGGACACCTTAAGTAGAAAAAGGGCTGTCCTCGAGTTTGTGGTTCATTGAACGACGGAGCCTAGAGTTTATTTCTATGTTGGATTTCAGACCTTCCGTTGATTATGTACCCGGTTTGCTAGCTTCCTTGGAAGTTAGACCTACTCTTTTGGGGCAAATTGTAGAAGCACAGAGGGACGACCAACAGTTGGTTGAGTTGGTGGAGAAGCTCATAAGGGGGGAGTCGTCCAGCCATTTGAGTAGGTACACCCTAGACGATAGGGGGTGCTTGCGTAGAGACGGTAGACCTTGTGTACCGCAAGACGAGGGTTTGAGGAAGGTTATTCCTGATAATGCACACCGTTCTAGGATGACTATTCATCCCGGTGGGGACAAGGCATGAAAAGGACTTTCTTCTGGGCCAGTATGAAGAAAGATGTGGCCGAGCATGTTGCTCGATGCTTGGTGTGCCAACAAGTGAAGACGGAGCGAAAGAAACCAGGTGGGTTGCTTCACCCATTGGAGGTTCCGCAATGGAAGTGGGACAGCGTCTCGATGGATTTTATCGACGGGTTACCCAGATCGAGAAAGAGTAATACAGGAATTTGGGTGGTGGTAGACAGACTTACTAAGAGCACCCATTTCATACCTGTGAAGAGTAAGTGGACTGCTCCATGGCTAGCTTCTGTATATCTTCGAGAGATAGTTCGATTGCATGGGGTACCCTCTAGCATAGTGAGTGATCGAGATCCTATTTTCACTTGAGAGTTTTGGAAGAGTTTGCAAGAGGCGGTAGGGACTCAGTTGTGTTTGAGTACTGCATATCATCCTCAGACGGACGGCCAGACCGAGAGGGTGAATCATATTTTAGAAGACCTTTTGAGGCTATGTATCTTGGATCTTGGAGGTACATGGGAGGAGCATCTTCCATTGGTGGAGTTGCCCGACAGACTTAGTGGTGTACATGATGTATCCTATGGGAGGAAGTGCCTACATGAGACCGTAGAGGTGGTAGGGCCAAGTTTTCTTAGAGAAATGGAAGTAGAGCGTGATGCGACGATTCGACGAGCTCCTACTTGCATCCTTGGGTCAGAGATTTGGAAGATGAGAAACAGAGAGGTTCAACTAGTCAAAGTACAAAGGGAAGATGAAGAGAGCGACGCTACCTGGAAGACGGAAGCGAAGATGCGTTCGAGGTACCCTTTCTTTCGGAGGGTATGTCCTTTTGCTTCTCCTTCATCGCATATCTTGTGCTTATCTTATCTTTGGTATGTCCTCTCGTTAGTACCTTTGACCTTTAGATAGGGTAAACATATGGTTGAAACATGTGTTTGAGACATGTTATGGTTGATGGATGCAAGTGGATGCAAGTGTTTGCTAGTGGTTGCTCGTGGATGCATATACACACACTCTAGGCACTAGATCGGCTCAATCACTTCATATTGCATATTGCATAAAATTGTGTGTAGGAAGCTATATCTATGGATGTATAATGATTGTGTTATCATATGGATGATGCATTTTGGTGAATGATTGTGCACTCATGTAGATATTGTATGTGTCGATAGGGTTTTCTCGCATACATAATGGATGCATGGCACTATCATGGTTTGCATATGTTCATATATTAGATAGGGAACATATACACACACTTTTTGCATATGCTCATACATCATTAGAAATTGTTTTAAGGACAATGGATGCCCGTGGTTGATGATTTGAGTAGATGGTTGTTTGGATGGTAGGATATGCATTCTCCTTAGCTTAGAGATTTCGGGGACGAAATCCTTTAAGAAGGGGAGAATGTAACACCCCGAATTTTAGTTAATACTAAAATTCACTAATTTCAGGATAAATTATCTCAGACGTGGGAATTGGGGGTAACGGGCTGCGTTATTGCGTTCGTCTCGGAAAAATACGCGAAATAGAGTCCGAGTTTTCGAGAATCGGAGTCCGTATGGCCCGGTTATGGCCCAAAGAAGTTTGCGGAAAAATTTAAAGCTAAAAACAGATTTAGAAATTTAAATTCAGGTTTCAAATTAGAACCAGCGGGGCCAGGCGGGAAAATTCCCGCCCTGACCATGTCGACAGGGGTGTCGACTTGCCTGTCGACTTGCCTGTCGACACGGCGTGTCGAACCAGGGTGCTTGGGTGCACCAGATCTGGTTTTCTGGCTAGGGCTGGGCTGGGTTCTAGAGATTTCCTAAATCTAACGGACCTAATCTAATCTAGGGTTAATCTAAGGGCCTAAAACACTACCTAATCCTATAAATAAGACCCTAACCCTACCCTAATTCATTCATAATTAGATCTTGTAACTAAACTATGGCAAAATGAAACTTGATCATGGCCTCCACAAATCAATGAAGAGAGTTGCAAGCTAATCAACCCCTAATCATCTTCTTCTTCATATTTGGCAACTAGTTTTACTTCATAAGTTTGCTAATCTTAGTTTTGGTGAGTTTCTATGGCTTTAATAATCAATTGTTAAATTGATTATGGTAGGATGTGATAAGACATGGCTATGTTTGTGGATAAATGTGTTTATGCAAGTTTGTATGATATGTGATTTGCAAGTTTTATGTTAAATGCAAGTTTAAGGCCATGTTTTATGATGCAAAACACTATGTTGAACATTTATGCATATGTAACATGTTATGCAAACTATATGTGAGAATATATGCAAGTTATATGTAACATGATATGCAAGTTATGCATGTGATTTTATGCATGCTAAGTAGTTGGTGTTATGCATGCTAAGTATTTGATGTTATGCATGCTAAGTATTGGATTGTATGCATACTAAGTATTGGGTTTTATGCATGTTAAGTGTTTGGGTTTATGCAAGTTAAGTGGTGGGTTTATGCATAATAAGTATTTGATTTTATGCATGATAAGTAGGTGGTTTTATGCATGCTAAGTGTTTGGTATTATGCATAAATCATGACATGCAAGTTTACCCTTTTAAATATGGTGTATACATATGCAAGATGGCTCCTTTATATGCTATGCATGTTTACCCTCTTTTAAGATGCAAGTCATATATGCAAGTTCGACATATTATGCAAGTTATGCTTACATGCAAGCTCAACATGTTATGCAAGTTATGTGCATGATGTTATGTAAGTTATGTGCATGTTGTTATGCAAGTTCATATGCAAGTTATGTGTATGAGGGTATGCAAGTTATGTGCATGGTGTTATGCAAGTTAAGTTTATGAGATTATGCAAGTTATGTGCATGATGTTATGCAAGTTATGTATACGCTTAAATGCGAGCTTAATGTGATATGCAAGTATGTGAATGCTTATGCAAGTATATGAATGCCCATGCAAGTATGTGAATGTTTATGCAAGTTATGTGTAGGCTTAAATGCATGTTTAACATGTTATGCAAGTTATGAGAATGCTTATATGCAAGTTCAACATGTTATGCAAGACATGTGTATGATAATGTGCAAGTTCGGGATAAATGTGGTTGGGTTAATATATGCTCATATATGCAAGTTGACATCCTCTTAACCCATGACAAAGTTGTATACTAAACCCATGATATTTGTGATGATCTTCCCCTTTGTTATTTCATGAAATGAGAACGATTTACGTGGGGAAACGATGGGGTTGGTAAATATGTTAATTAAAGCATGGTTGGGTATGATTAAGCATACCATAAAAATAAATTACCATAAGTGGGAATTTACCTATTGAGTTAGGTCTACCCCATGGGAATTTACCTATTGAGTTAGGTCTACCCATGTTATGGAAAACTTGATATTAATTAGGGATAATTAATATGGGGGTGATTAATTAGGTGTAATTAATCGACTAAGACACGAGGTTGGACTCATTTGTAGTGTAAAACTGCCCGGACCCGACCGGCCTAACCAGTTGCTACAAATGTCAGCCCAATGTGAGAGGTCTTAGCCATAAATTAAATACGTGATTAAAGTAAAGACACGAGGTTAGACTCTGTTATGACGTAAGACTGCCCGGACCCTACCGGCTTAACCAGGCGGTCATAACAGCCAGTCTAATGTGGGAGGTCTTTATGGGAGATCACGGTCTTAATTAATTAAGAAACACTTAACCATATTAGCATGTAGTGGGACATGAGGGGTTAAGTGGGTGCCTTGGGTGGCATGTAGTAACTAGTGGGGGGTGCCTTGGGTGGCATGAGGAAACTAGTGGGTTGCCTTGGGTGGCAATAGAAAATACGATTAGAATACTTAACCAAAGTGGAACATGTAATTAAACATGATTAAAGGGTTAAGTAAGTGCCTTGGGTGGCATGTGGGAATTAAGTAAGTGCCTTGGGTGGCATGTGGGAATTAAGTAAGTGCCTTGGGTGGCATGTGGGAATCAAGTAGTGCCTTGGGTGGCATGCGGAAATCTAGTGGGCGCCTTAAGTGGCAATTGAAATATAATTAGATGACTTAACCAAGCCTTAACGTGTAAGGGGGCATGATTATAAAAAGAGGTTAAGTGGGATGCACTAGATTAAATGACAAGCTTAAGTAGTAGCTTGTGGGGGCCCATTTCAACCAATATCCCAAACGTATCTTTGTGGGCTCGACCAATGTCGAGTGACGGGACACGCATATTGGGCTTGATTATAAGAGGCCAAAACGGGGTAGCGGTGGCAACGCAAGTCCAACGGGCTTCATATGCGTGTGTGGGCCCGGGCTGGTAGATAAGCCGTTGTTGCACCGTGTAGATATAAGCCGTGCACCGTTGATAGAATTGGTTGCCACTTTAGGGGAGTGATACACCCCACTGTGGGGCCAGCACGGGTATCTACGTTAGGGAGCCGATCGCTTGGGAGTAGTGGGTACACCTAGTAAAGATAGGGGCAGACAACACCTATGTAGGGGTACACGAAACTACTGGGTAAGATTACTAGGTACACCTAGTGGAGGTAGGGGCAGACGACACCTACATGGTCAGCTAGAGGTACCAGAAACTGCTAGTTATATTTTCTAAGTCTTTAGATGGGATCAACCTTTAAGCGGGAATTACTCTGGGTGGGTAGAACTGGTGTGGTGCAGTGTAGGAATTACCCTTGGGTGGGTAGGTCTGGGGTGGTGCAAGCTAGTAATTATCCTTGGGTGGATAAATACGTTGTTTCGGTTATCGTAGTACCTCCTGTATTTTGTTGGCTATTTAGTGTAGTCATTATCCCCAGAGGTACCGTATCTTGTTTATATCATACCCTAATTACTTTAATGATTGTATTGTTAGGGTTATAGGACTCACTCAGACTTATGTCTGACCCCGTTGTTGTTTATCTTTTTCCAACCCTCAGGTTATCAGAGTGGGCCTAGCACTAATGGGCTTGGACCAGACCGCTATATCTATCTTTTGGGGCTTGGACCGTAGAAGTAAAGCTCGATTTATCTTTTCTATTTTGGCTATTATCTATGTAAAGGGATTATGTACTTCTATTTTATCAGGATGGATATTATGTACTTGACTCTTGTTATGGTTTTGTGATGTAACCAAACATGTTTTGTTAATGGAAATGATGTTTTAAAATTTTCAAGTATGACTTATATCTGTCCTGTTGTAATTTTTCTGTTCTATACTCACTAAAAATACTCCACCAAAACTAAGGCATTCCCTTAGTGAGTGACCTTAGCGGGTGTGGGGGGTTACAGTCATCATCATAAATCGTCCACCATTATCCTTGCATAGAGCCCAATTTTCTTTCGCACCTCGCAAACTCTTTTCAATCCACGCATGTGCATCCGGCGAAATGGTTTTCAAGTGGCCTCTTAACTCTTTGTATTGCAACTCATCCGTAGCGCTAGCACATGAATAGAATAAGTCTACCAAGTTTTTTTGAGTAAATCTGGCAACTTGAAAGTTAGCTTTGAGATGCCTAGCGCAAAAGCGGTGATGGTGATTTTGAGGCCAATTTTCTAATGCTCCCGGAATACCTTTCATTCGATCGGATATGAAAGTCAAACATCTATTGCGAACACTATGTATGAGATAGTACATGCATCTAAGAAACCAATCCCAATTATCTTTTGATTCGGAATCTACAATTGCATATGCTAATGGAAATATACCATCATTTGCATCAACTCCGGTTGCAACTAACAATGTGCCTTGATATTTCCCGTATAAATGTGTACCATCAATGCAAATTAACGGTCGACAATGCGCAAAACCATCTATAGAAGCACCAAATGCCCAAAATGCACTTTTGAAAAGAACTTTGTCATTCGTAAGTCTTTCATATTCAATCTTAAAAACGGTTCCTGGATTATGTTTTTTTATAGCAGCCAAATATTGTGGCAACTCAACATATGATGTTTCCCAATCTCCAAAAACCGTCTCAAGTGCTTTCCGCAATGCTCTATACGCCTTGAAGTAGCTAATTTTGATGAAAAAGTTTCCGACATTAAAACTTGAATCGCAGAAGGAGTAGTATTCAAATCCGATTTCACAAAAGGAAGTATTTTATTAGCAACAAATCTACTCGTCGCTTGCTTGTGATTAGAATTGATGACCGGATTAACACAAGTATGATTGCCCTCATATTTCCTAACTTCCCACCTTCCCGTCAATGATTTTTTTGGGATAATAGCATGTATTCTCCACTTGCAATTGTTATCAACATTACAAATTGCAGTGTACTGTTTTGTGCGGGATTTTATAGGCTTAAAAGAGACAGAATTTTTAATAGACCACTCACTAAGTTGTTGAATAAGCATTTCCTTGGTTTGAAACTGCATCCCAACGTGAAAGCCCGAATCAACACAATCCGCGGTAAATGTGTCTCTAATAGGAGCTACATTTTGAATCAACGATGTTGCCATGATTTGTGCACTACATAAATCATCTGTCAAAGGCATCTCAAATTCCATTTGTTCGTTGATCTCGTCTTCATCTTCTTGCACCAATGATGCTTCATTATTTTCGTTTTCATTTTCATTACCAATTCCAAACTCAAGCAGATCATTGTTAGCTTCCATATTTTCCATCAATGCCACATCATTGTCCATCGAAACAATTTGCATGCTATCAATATGTGGTGAGATACACCCTGCATCATCATTAGCGTGTCTAGAACTTGAACCACCAGCATGCACCGTATAACTGTTAACAAAAACTATATGATTAGAACACTACAAATTTTAACTATTTAAATGAAAAATTTGCAAACTTACTTTGTATTCACAAATGTAGAAAATATTGGACTTGGATTACTTTGATGAGCACAACCTACATCATCGTTTGCGGGTCTAGAACTTGAACCACCCGCATGAACCGTATGACTATTAACAAAAGTATGAGATTAGAACACTACGAAATTTAAATATTCAAATGTAAAATTTACAAACTTACTTTGTATTCACGGATGTAGGAAATATTGGACTTGGAGTGCTTTGATGAGCACAACTCGGAATGGTTCCGATAATTTGAGTAGAGTGTTGGTTTACATTAGTATTAGCTGCCTCTTCATAATGTCTCAACTCCTCTTTTACTACAAATAATTCTATAACTTTCATATTAACTGAAAACATTGCATCGACATCTTCATCGTCATTTACATCAATAGCAGACGATCCAGACTCCGTCACCCACTTGCTTACTAATCTTACGTCGTATTTTTGCGAATCAATTTTTGTAACCCTATATACCGTTTCTTTTAATTCATGATAGGAGCAAAATTTTTTGACCTTTAAACCCTTTTGTTTGCCACCAACATACACCGGCGTATTATTTTCTTCAAATTCAACTTCCCATCAAAATAGCAAATAATAGGGATGAACTCCGACATAGTCTACAATGGAAAATTTGCAAGGCATAAGGATAATTAATTGTTACACAAACATTAGTAACATAAAAAAGCATAGAAAAAAGAAAAAAACTTAACATAGAGATTGAATGTAATTGAGAAACCAAAAAAATTGAGCTAGGGTTTGAGTTTAAACTAAATCAATACCTTCAAATTGTTGCCGAATAGCTGGTATAAGTAACACAATCAATAACCCTTGCTTAATTTGATTTTTTATGAAGATTTTAGGGTTTTTTGGAGCCAGTGGAAGATTGGTACGATTGGGTACTTTTTAACCCGAAATAGTAAAAAAGAAGAATGACAGATGGTAGCAGGTAGGAGGTAGAGATTAAAGGGGGGAGAAAAAAAAAATATACGGGCGCACTTGACAAGTGCGCCCGTATGATTTACAAGGGGCGCACTTGCCAAGTGCGCCCCCGTATACTTTTTTAAAAAAATTGCCACCTCATCGCTGAGGTGGCAAAAACTGGCCTATATTTGCTAATAGTTTTCAAATAGGCCTATACTTGCTATTACTTTTAAAAGTTAGCCTATTTTGAAAATTTGTCCAATAAATAATAATGTAAATCTTTGTCTAATTCCTTTAAATATACAAAATGTATATTTTCTTTTCTAATGTCATATTTGTCATAAAATGTAAGTTCTAAATTCTAGTTCTAATACCATATTTTACAAAAAAAAATGTAAATTCTATTTCTAATGTCATCTTTTACATAAAATGTAAATTCTTATCAAATCCTTTTAATGTTAACAAAAATGCATATTCCTATCAAATCCTTTTAATGTTAACAAAAATGCATATTCCTATCAATTCCTTTTTATGTAAAACAGAGTGTGATGATCTTGTCTAAACCTTTTATTATAAACAAAATATTAATTTTGTCTAATTCTTTTCAAGGTATAAAAATGTTGTTTTTCTTTTCCTAACCAAGTTTCCAATCAAAAATGTTATTTTTGATTTTCACAACACATTTCAACTGAAATGTTGTTCTCATTTTTTTTTATTCAAGTTCTAATCAAAAATGTCAATTTTGATTTCAAGGTAACATTTATAAGAAATGGTATTTTATTTCAATTCTAATATATCATAAAAGTGATATGTTTAGTTTTAGCTAATTAGTTTTGACAAAAGAAATATAATCTGTATCGTCTACACGGTTTGACAAAAATGATATAATTTGTCTCAAATAAATGGTGTGGACAAAAGTAACATATAAAAGAGTATTCTATTGTAGAACTTTTCTATGTGTTCTAATAACAAATAAAAGAATACTTTTATTTGTTTATACTTTCTACATATTCTAAGGTCATATAAAGGCATATTTTATATGTAAATAATTTCCTATATATTTCAATGACCGAAAAAGAGATTTTATTTGTGTATCAATTTCTATATTCAAATATAACAAATAAAAGAGATTTTGTTTCTACACAAATTTCCATATGTTATCATGACAAATAAAAAGAATTTTTTTTTTTGTCATAACCAGGTTTACATTTCTAATGAAATGTACGATAAAGAATAATTATTATATAAACAACTTCTTAACAAACATGAATTTTTCTAATACACATGTGATTTTTATTGTGAAACAAAATTTAACAAACATGAATATTTTCTAGTATAAACCATTCAATCTAGTCATTATTCGTGATCACATACAACCAATAACACACATATGAAGTTCGCATCGCAATCACACAACAATCAACATCGAATATATATATACAACATCAATCATGAACTTATATAGAATAAATATAAATTTTACATTCGTAATAAATAAATAATTTTAATTTATAAAATACAAATCTCACCAAGATTTTGTCTGAATTTTCAAAGTGCTCGGTTCAAGCTCTAGTTAGTTCCATCGTCTAGATCTCGGAAAGACGATCCCAACGCACTTTGTTTCGCGTAATTCTGATTTCGTATGAAGAAGTTTTTCAAGTTTTAACATTTGAATGTCAAAATATAAAAATAAATAAATATTAACCCTCACCCATTCACGTTCTTCCACGTCACCCCTTTGTCTTCCTCTCCTCTTCGTATATGCCTGGACAGAAAGAAACCATCCTCCGATTTGCAAAGCTCACCGTCGCTCCTCCCTATTGTAACAACCCGTAAAATCTGGGCCAGTTTAAAAATTTTATTTTGGCAATTTTAGCGAATTTTGATTATTTAAAATGAATTATTTTAAATAATATCGACGAGAAATTTATTTTCAATAGAATTCGACGTATATATTTATATACGTCGTCGTTAGAATATAAATATTTATATATAATTATAAATAGAATTGAAAATGGCGTGGTAGTTCGATAATTTGATTTCAAACTTCAATTGAATGTACCGGGTGCAAAACAATCCGGATTTTAGTGAAACCAAAAATAATGGGATCTAATTGATAATATCTTTCCAACGAATCAGAAGAATCAAATTTTCATAGCGGGAATCAAAAGATATGTCCAGTGGAAAATTCTGAATAGTCGCTATGGAATTCAGGCCCTTAATAATGGACATTTTGCAAATGACCTCGGATTTCGACGAAACCAGTTTTGTTGGGTCCGTGATGTCGAATTATTGCTAGGTTCCAAATTTCATAATTTTTCGGTTCAATATGTGAGCGTGGCAAAGGAAAACGCGTTTGACCAATTTCAGTTGATTTTAATCGACTGGAAAATGGCCATTTTTCAAACGGTCTCAGAATTCGACGAAACTAGTTTTGTTAGGACCGTATCGTCAATACGAAGCTAGAAAATATTTTTCTGGAATTTTTCTAGTTAATATGTGACCCCAGTAATTTGAAATGTACGTTTAAAATTCAATATAGTGATTTAAATGTAAATTCAAAGGAAACTAATCGAAAAGATCAAATCATCTTGCGATACATATCCCATTGTGTTCGGAATGGGGGTAAAACGCTATGGACGATAGGCGGTGGGCCTGGTTTCGAGGTCGTATGTAAAAGTCAACCTATTTGAAAAATTAAATGATTAAATAATAATAATAAAAAAAAAGAAATCTCAATTCCCTCCTATACCCTGGCCCCACCCCCGTTCATTTCAGTTTCAAAACGAGGAAAAAAAAAACCCTAGCGATATCGACAGACCGCCCCCCCCCCCCCTAAAGCGAACGCCGCCACCACCGCAGCTCCGACGAAGACGATCCGCCCCTCCATCGATCGAAGCCATCGCGAGTCCCCTGAAGCAGCGAGACGCCAGGACCCAAGCCCTCGAAGCCATCGCTCCACCCTCCGCTTCGCCAACGCCTCCTGCCGCCGTTTCTTTCCCCCTCCCCCTTCGCAGATCGGTGAGTATTTTATTTTATTTTATCCTTATATTTCTTTTATTTATTTTATTATTCTGTAATAAAACTGTTTCTTTTATTAAAAGATTTTAAAACTGTATTTTGAAAAAGAAAACTGAATTTGGGAAAAATGTAAAACTGATTTTATAAAAGATTAGAAAACTGATTTTATAAAAGATTAGAAAACTGATTTTATAAAAGATTAGAAAACTGATTTTATAAAAGATTAGAAAACTGATTTTATAAAAGATTTTAAAACTGAATTTATAAAAGATTGTAAAACTGATTTTATAAAAGATTAGAAAACTGATTTTATAAAAGATTAGAAAACTGATTTTGAAAAGATTTTAAAACTATTTTGAAAAAAGAAAACTGAATTTGGGAAAAAGAGAACTGATTCTATAAATGATTTTAAAACTGATTTCTAAAAAGGTTTTAAAAGATTTAAACTTTAAAAAGTAAAAGATTTAAAAGAAGTAAGATATGAAAATTATATTTTTAAAGTAATAAAAATATAATTTTTACGCCGTAGGAATATTAAAGATATAATCTTTATTTTTGAAAAGGCGGAATCTATATCTTTGAAATTCGATTTTTAAACTATAAAAGTTTCGATTTTTAAACTATAAAAGTTTCGATTTTTAAACTATAAAAGTTTCGATTTTTAAACTATAAAAGTTTCGATTTTTAAACTATAAAAGATTCGATTTTTAAACTAATAAAAATTCGATTTTTATATATTGAACTTTGAAATAAAAATTCGATTTTTATATATTGAACTTTGAAGTAAAAATTCGATTTTTATATATTGAATAGCGAACTAAAAATTCGATTTTTATAAATTGAATAACGAAGTAAAAATTCGATTTTTACATATGTAGTGGCTATGGGCAACGAAGACGACGAAGATGCGATAGCGATGAAGATTTCTATCAATGAAGTGCCGTGGAGCTAGGATAGCTATCTGTGAGAACTTCTCACCTTTCAATTTAAATTATTCTAGTTATATATATATACTAGGATGCAGACGGTGTTTAGTAGCACCCGACACAATCGTCCACAGACCATGGACTTGTTTGTTTGGCTGTTTGGTGATTGATAGCGATATTGGTTTGAATGTGGTTTGTGGTGTGAAAAATCGAATCGATAAATTGGTTAGGATTAGACGTGCGCCGTTATAAGGCGAAGGAGTAAGGCTAGGTTAGACTCTTACTCCAAATTTTGTGGTTTGCATAACGAAATTGATTTGATTGATGTGTGAATGGCGTGGGCCTTCACTAGACCGGGGATAAGGCTAGGCCTCGTCCCGTTTCTAGTATCGTGCCGTTATGCCGCCGAAATTTTCTAAAATATGTTAGAAAATAAAATTATCATTTTATTGTGTAAATGAATTGAATAGAAATTCATAGGTTGAAATAAAATGTTTTATCGTTAAAAATATAATTTTTAACGTGAATGTGTATAAATGAATAGTTATAAACAAATCGGCCGATTTGTTTGTATATACACTGATTTGACTGATATTGATTGGGTCGATAAATTTCACACATCGCCCAACTGCACAAATAAAATCTGTGTTTGATTGTTTGAAACCCCACACGGGTGTTGGGATGAAATTTGAAGTTCACTCATCCTGGTTGATTAAATATGTCGATCGATTGATTGACAGGCTGTTATAAGCGTTAGATATCTATATTTGATGCTTATACAGTGTAGTGCACTTTGGTTGATGGTTGATTATTTTTCAATGCTATTATACATGTGTTGTATGAAAATCCATATAATAACTTTATATGGTAATTGATTGGGCCTCATTCCAGTTTTAAAATAGAAATATTTGAAATAGAAATATTCGAAATGGAATATTTGAAAATATCAATATATGAAGCCGTGTTGATTAGATTGACGCCATTTTGACGTGAACGATATTTATATCGATTTTATTCATTTTAAAATGAATTGAATTGAAAACGATTTCGAAATGAATTGAATTGAAAACGATTTCGAAATGAATTGAATTGAAAACGATTTCGAAATGAATTGAATTGAAAACGATTTCGAAATGAATTAAATTGAAAACGATTTCGAAATGAATTGAATTGAAAACGATTTCGAAATGAAATGAATTGAAAACGATTTCGAAATGAATTGAATTGAAAACGAATTCAAAGTGAATTGAAAACGATTTCGAAACGAATTCAAAGTGAATTGAAAACGATTTCGAAATGAATTGAATTGAAAACGATTTCGAAATGAATTGAATTGAAAACGATTTCGAAATGAATTGAATTGAAAACGATTTCGAAATGAATTGAATTGAAAACGATTTCAAAATGAAGTGAATTGAAAACGATTTCGAAATGAATTGAATTGAAAACGATTTCGAAATGAATTGAATTGAAAACGATTTCGAAATGAATTGAATTGAAAACGATTTCGAAATGAATTGAATTGAAAACGATTTCGAAATGAATTGAATTGAATATGAATTCAAATTGAATTGAAATTTGAATTGAATAGAAATGAATATTCAAAACGAATTTATAAAGAAGAATTCAATTGTGATTTGAATTGAAAAGGAAGTTGAAAAAGTTTTTGAAACGAATTCAAAACTATTTATATAATTCATTTTAAATAGAAATCGATGATATATATATTATATATATTATATATATAATATAATGGCCTGAATAGAACGCGCCGCGCCGCGGTAGTTCGTGAATTTCGACCATTGATTTCAAACGGACACTACGGGAGATCCGACCGTCGGATTCTCCTAAAACCGGAACCGTTGGGTTCGTATCGAAAAGAGCTTTCTAACGAATGTGATAAATTAGAAATCTAACGGTTGGATTTGGAATTATGTCCAAATAAAGTTTGAAAAAGGTCGCTGTAAGTGCAGTTCGATGGCCATTGTTGGAAATCGACTATACGGGCCTTGATAAAATTATTAAAAATAGTAATAATTTGTGTAAAATCATAAGAAATGATTTGTGAAGATTTGGGATGAAAAACTCCATATTTGAAAAGATAAAAATAAATTTTTATCGAAAAGAACTAGTTTTGAACTAGAATTATAATTCTATTTATTTTTAAATAAATAAATTGAATTTGAAATGGTTTTGAAAATAACCAAAATTTCCAATGATTGCATTGGAGTGGATTTGAATCGAAATTGTCTTCGGAATATTTCGATGTTGGAATTCGTGATTATATAGGTGTTGTTATGGAAATTTGAAAGATATATATTTATATCGTTATTTCCAATACGGCATTTGTTAGTCGTAGAGTTCGATATTGAATATAAGCCGATATATTTTCTATTCAGAGCCTTGTATTGAATATCGAATGTGATTTGGGTTTGTCGTGAATGGTGTCTTCACTAACACTGTTCTTGAACCCAGTTGAGAAATGATTAAATCTTTTTATTTAGATTTAATGAAGTGTACCAATTAAATAATATTTAATTGGAATTGAATTGATATTGATTTTTGGGTTTATCGTGGACAGTGTTTTAAATAACACTCGTTCTTTAACCCGATAATTAATGAAGGTGATTTTGGGTTTATCGTGAACCGTGTTTTAAATGACACGGATTCTTTGACCCAGTTGAAGATTAAAACTAAGTGGAGTTTTAATGAATCTTTAATTAGATTGAAATGATCGAAAGTGGAGTATCACCAGTTTTGCTCCAGGCGATAGTTAAATCTTTAATTAGATTTAAACGTGAAATGGTAATTGAATTTACCGATAACACTGTGGTGTTAGATATGAAGTATTACCAGTTTTACTTCATGGGATGAATAGGTTGGGATTGGGAAATTAAAACAAATGATTACTTCGGTAAGGTTCGCTAATCCCGACTAGTTTGAATTGATATTCAAAAATGGATTAAAGAATAAATTCAAGGAATTTATCTTTGATAAAATTAATGGGAATCTTTCCCTATGAATGTGAAATTTAGAAACTAGCTGTCGGTTAGCCAAGCAGAATGGTTTTCTGGATATTGATCTGATGTTGGTTTCGGCCTTCGGGGTTAATATTTGGGAAATTATTCTCTTGATTAATTTACGGTTAGTGACTAATGAATTGGAATGAGGCGTATGTTGTGTTTGTGTAACACTTATTTAAAATATACGCGAGTTATTCGGAAAGACCGGGTTTATCCCATTCTGAATAACTGATACGACGATAAGTCGAAGATGAAGACGATGGTCGAAGACCGGAAGTCTTCACGTCGTTTGGGTGATAACTGATGATCTTGATTGGGCTGTACACCCAAGAAGATGGAAACAGTTGGTGATCGTCCAGACGTACTTGGAGATCGATGGATATGCGGGGTACTAGGTGCTCCCGGTTTCGTTCAGACCCAGAACGGACTTGTAAATGGACTGTGTGTCTGACATCGGATTTCATTCTGTGTGACTGATATTGGTTGCATAGGATGGTTTGCCTGTGTGGCATGCTAAGATGCAAATGATCAAGGCTTCTGTTGAAAAGCAAAGTCTTGTGGTTGGTGATCAAAGCACGACCTTTGTGGCGTAGCTTTGTGTAACGTTTACTTCGCGAGTTTCACACCCGGTATGAACCAAAAACAGGAGACGGACCTCAGGGAGGGCCTACGTTTCCTCCTAGCTAAAAGTGGCGTCAGTGGTTTTACACGCCCTGACGAGTTTGACTTATGTGGTTGTTGCTGTTGCGAGGCGCCTCTGATTGATCGGTCGTTCTCGAACCGATGGAGTCATTTAGTTGGCTCGCTTACGCCCCAAAGGGCGGCGAAACGTAGTGCTCAGGCATTTTTAATCCACTCCGTGTGGACCGGCCCTGTCGCTCCAAGGGTCGATGCGTTCTGATCCTGAGACTCGGGCTAGGCAGTCTCGAATCGGTTGAGGACTATCTTTTGCCTCGGTTCATAGACGGAAATCCAATTTCCAAATACGTGACTTTGCGGTTTTATATGTAAACCTATATATGGTGACATAGTGGGATGGGGCACTCATGCCGCCTATGATTGATACTTATGATTTGAAGTTGTTTTATACACTATGCACTTATAGTAGTATCAAATGATTTGGTTTAAACGTATCAAGCATTCTTTGGCTGTTATAAGGGAAAACCCTATCCTCGGCTGCGTTGCATTGTGTGATGGGACCTGGGTCTTATAACAGCTTCATTTTTCTTTATTTAGCATTGCGCTGTTTGTTTTATGCACTGGTATTCTTGGGAGGAAACCCGTTCCGTGTTATACGGCGTGGTCCCTTGATTTACCTGACTTTAAAAATAAAGATTAATAACTGTTTTAGTTCTCACACCAGTCACATGACTGACCTGGAGTTTATTGTTTTAACCTAAACTCTGGGTGCCCTTATTTTGACACGGGCAGCTAGTAGTTTTGGTTTTGCAGATTTATATTCACAGGATCCTGGTTTATAGCTGGAACGATATCCGGAAAGCTTTGTATCCGTATATCTCATTCTAGTTGTGTATTGTATTATTTTCCGCTGCGATGTATTTAAATGTAATTTAAATCTCTGATATTTCTGTGTAATATTCATTTATACTCTGTATATTCTTGTAATCTGATGCATTGTTGTAATATACAATGAAATGTTCTTCTGTATGTGTTCTGTTGTGGCTTGTTCTCGAACTATCCGACGCTTTCCTTTACGGGGAAGTTGCGGGTCTTTACACGTGGTATCAAAGCTTTGGTTTACAAAGCTAGAGAACAAGACACATTAGAAACATACGAAAGAATTCATCAGATATTGTGTTAGTAATATCCAATTAGAATGACTCGTTAGAGATAGGATCAGTAGTATCCTAGAACGAGTGTGAAGAGTATATTTTTCAAATGAAAACAAATTTTATTTTGAAAATTTAAATCAATTATTCGTATTTGATTATTTATTTTATATTGATTAGGACAATCCGATATATAAAGATTTTGCATATATGTCTTGCAAACGTGTATTCGAAGTTTTAATATATTGGGTAGATATAGAATCCCTCTAGTGTCCGGGAATAATTCTGGTGATGGGGCACTGTCGCCAGTATTTATTTTCGAGCGACGAAAGTGAGATTTCTATATATTTCCTATTGACTGGTGTGAGAACCAAAATTAGATAGGGCCTAATGTTGTGATTTGGCATCAAAAATCTGATTCTTGACTATGTATCAAAATTATGAATTTGAAACTCTAATCGCTAATTGATTGATGTTTGTGTTGTTTGTTTAATTGGTTGATAATTTTGAACCATTTAGCCTAATTGAATCAAATATTGAATTGTATTGAAAATTGGTCGCATCTGCTTGCATATACATATATATCATTGAACAGGTCATAGCAAGGAGGCTAGAGCCGAAGAATAAAATTTGTTTGCCCGACAAATAGGTACATGTTTACTACATAATTTCCTGTTTTGTTTGGGTGATGATGATTTTGTGAGCCTATTGGCTAGCCGCTTGGCTTTTTCTTTTTGAGATCTGAAGGACCGGGGAAGCTATTTGAAATTCCCCGATGCTCCCGGTGCAGGGGAGGTTATGGCGAAATTTTTCAAAAATTTAGGGTGTTAGCCAAATTTTTGAAATTTTGGAAATTCTCAGAAACTGAAAAGTTGGAGAATGGAAGCCAAATCGAACGTAGAGCTGATTAATCAAACCACTTTCGACTTTGTTCCTTTTCGGGGACGAAAAGTTTTAAGTGGGGGAGATTGTAACAACCCGTAAAATCTGGTCCAGTTTAAAAATTTTATTTTGGCAATTTTAGCGAATTTTGATTATTTAAAATGAATTATTTTAAATAATATCGACGAGAAATTTATTTTCAATAGAATTCGACGTATATATTTATATACGTCGTCGTTAGAATATTAATATTTATATATAATTATAAATAGAATTGAAAATGGCGTGGTAGTTCGATAATTTGATTTCAAACTTCAATTGAATGTACCGGGTGCAAAACAATCCGGATTTAGTGAAACAAAAAATAATGGGATCTAATTGATAATATCTTTCCAACGAATCAGAAGAATCAAATTTTCATAGCGGGAATCAAAAGATATGTCCAGTGGAAAATTCTGAATAGTCGCTATGGAATTCAGGCCCTTAATAATGGACATTTTGCAAATGACCTCGGATTTCGACGAAACCAGTTTTGTTGGGTCCGTGATGTCGAATTATTGCTAGGTTCCAAATTTCATAATTTTTCGATTCAATATGTGAGCGTGGCAAAGGAAAACGCGTTTGACCAATTTCAGTTGATTTTAATCGACTGGAAAATGGCCATTTTTCAAACGGTCTCAGAATTCGACGAAACTAGTTTTGTTAGGACCGTATCGTCAATACGAAGCTAGAAAATATTTTTCTGGAATTTTTCTAGTTAATATGTGACCCCAGTAATTTGAAATGTACGTTTAAAATTCAATATAGTGATTTAAATGTAAATTCAAAGGAAACTAATCGAAAAGATCAAATCAGCTTGCGATACATATCCCATTGTGTTCGGAATGGGGGTAAAACGCTATGGACGACAGGCGGTGGGCCTGGTTTCGAGGTCGTATGTAAAAGTCAACCTATTTGCAAAATTAAATGATTAAATAATAATAATAAAAAAAAAATCTCAATTCCCTCCTATACCCTGGCCCCCCCCCGTTCATTTCAGTTTCAAAACGAGGAAAAAAAAAAACCCTAGCGATATCGACAGACCGCCCCCCCCCCCTAAAGCGAACGCCGCCACCACCGCAGCTCCGACGAAGACGATCCGCCCCTCCATCGATCGAAGCCATCGCGAGTCCCCTGAAGCAGCGAGACGCCAGGACCCAAGCCCTCGAAGCCATCGCTCCACCCTCCGCTTCGCCAACGCCTCCTGCCGCCGTTTCTTTCCCCCTCCCCCTTCGCAGATCGGTGAGTATTTTATTTTATTTTATCCTTATATTTCTTTTATTTATTTTATTATTCTGTAATAAAACTGTTTCTTTTATTAAAAGATTTTAAAACTGTATTTTGAAAAAGAAAACTGAATTTGGGAAAAATGTAAAACTGATTTTATAAAAGATTAGAAAACTGATTTTATAAAAGATTAGAAAACTGATTTTATAAAAGATTAGAAAACTGATTTTATAAAAGATTAGAAAACTGATTTTATAAAAGATTTTAAAACTGAATTTATAAAAGATTGTAAAACTGATTTTATAAAAGATTAGAAAACTGATTTTATAAAAGATTAGAAAACTGATTTTGAAAAGATTTTAAAACTATTTTGAAAAAAGAAAACTGAATTTGGGAAAAAGAGAACTGATTCTATAAATGATTTTAAAACTGATTTCTAAAAAGGTTTTAAAAGATTTAAACTTTAAAAAGTAAAAGATTTAAAAGAAGTAAGATATGAAAATTATATTTTTAAAGTAATAAAAATATAATTTTTACGCCGTAGGAATATTAAAGATATAATCTTTATTTTTGAAAAGGCGGAATCTATATCTTTGAAATTCGATTTTTAAACTATAAAAGTTTCGATTTTTAAACTGTAAAAGTTTCGATTTTTAAACTATAAAAGTTTCGATTTTTAAACTATAAAAGATTCGATTTTTAAACTAATAAAAATTCGATTTTTATATATTGAACTTTGAAATAAAAATTCGATTTTTATATATTGAACTTTGAAGTAAAAATTCGATTTTTATATATTGAATAGCGAACTAAAAATTCGATTTTTATAAATTGAATAACGAAGTAAAAATTCGATTTTTACATATGTAGTGGCTATGGGCAACGAAGACGACGAAGATGCGATAGCGATGAAGATTTCTATCAATGAAGTGCCGTGGAGCTAGGATAGCTATCTGTGAGAACTTCTCACCTTTCAATTTAAATTATTCTAGTTATATATATACACTAGGATGCAGACGGTGTTTAGTAGCACCCGACACAATCGTCCACAGACCATGGACTTGTTTGTTTGGCTGTTTGGTGATTGATTGCGATATTGGTTTGAATGTGGTTTGTGGTTTGAAAAATCGAATCGATAAATTGGTTAGGATTAGACGTGCGCCGTTATAAGGCGAAGGAGTAAGGCTAGGTTAGACTCTTACTCCAAATTTTGTGGTTTGCATAACGAAATTGATTTGATTGATGTGTGAATGGCGTGGGCCTTCACTAGACCGGGGATAAGGCTAGGCCTCGTCCCGTTTCTAGTATCGTGCCGTTATGCCGCCGAAATTTTCTAAAACATGTTAGAAAATAAAAAATATCATTTTATTGTGTAAATGAATTGAATAGAAATTCATAGGTTGAAATAAAATGTTTTATCGTTAAAAATATAATTTTTAACGTGAATGTGAATAAATGAATAGTTATAAACAAATCGGCCGATTTGTTTGTATATACACTGATTTGACTGATATTGATTGGGTCGATAAATTTCACACATCGCCCAACTGCACAAATAAAATCTGTGTTTGATTGTTTGAAACCCCACACGGGTGTTGGGATGAAATTTGAAGTTCACTCATCCTGATTGATTAAATATGTCGATCGATTGATTGACAGGCTGTTATAAGCGTTAGATATCTATATTTGATGCTTATACAGTGTAGTGCACTTTGGTTGATGGTTGATTATTTTTCAATGCTATTATACATGTGTTGTATGAAAATCCATATAATAACTTTATATGGTAATTGATTGGGCCTCATTCCAGTTTTAAAATAGAAATATTTGAAATAGAAATATTCGAAATGGAATATTTGAAAATATCAATATATGAAGCCGTGTTGATTAGATTGACGCCATTTTGACGTGAACGATATTTATATCGATTTTATTCATTTTAAAATGAATTGAATTGAAAACGATTTCGAAATGAATTGAATTGAAAACGATTTCGAAATGAATTGAATTGAAAACGATTTCGAAATGAATTGAATTGAAAACGATTTCGAAATGAATTGAATTGAAAACGATTTCGAAATGAATTGAATTGAAAACGATTTCGAAATGAAATGAATTGAAAACGATTTCGAAATGAATTGAATTGTAAACGAATTCAAAGTGAATTGAAAACGATTTCGAAACGAATTCAAAGTGAATTGAAAACGATTTCGAAATGAATTGAATTGAAAACGATTTCGAAATGAATTGAATTGAAAACGATTTCGAAATGAATTGAATTGAAAACGATTTCGAAATGAATTGAATTGAAAACGATTTCGAAATGAATTGAATTGAAAACGATTTCGAAATGAAGTGAATTGAAAACGATTTCGAAATGAATTGAAAACGATTTCGAAATGAATTGAATTGAAAACGATTTCGAAATGAATTGAATTGAAAACGATTTCGAAATGAATTGAATTGAAAACGATTTCGAAATGAATTGAATTGAAAACGATTTCGAAATGAATTGAATTGAATATGAATTCAAATTGAATTGAAATTTGAATTGAATAGAAATGAATATTCAAAACGAATTTATAAAGAAGAATTCAATTGTGATTTGAATTGAAAAGGAAGTTGAAAAAGTTTTTGAAACGAATTCAAAACTATTTATATAATTCGTTTTAAATAGAAATCGACGATATATATATTATATATATTATATATATAATATAATGGCCTGAATAGAACGCGCCGCGGTAGTTCGTGAATTTCGACCATTGATTTCAAACGGACACTACGGGAGATCCGACCGTCGGATTCTCCTAAAACCGGAACCGTTGGGTTCGTATCGAAAAGAGCTTTCTAACGAATGTGATAAATTAGAAATCTAACGGTTGGATTTGGAATTATGTCCAAATCAAATTTGAAAAAGGTCGCTGTAAGTGCAGTTCGATGGCCATTGTTGGAAATCGACTATACGGGCCTTGACAAAATTATTAAAAATAGTAATAATTTGTGTAAAATCATAAGAAATGATTTGTGAAGATTTGGGATGAAAAACTCCATATTTGAAAAGATAAAAATAGATTTTTATCGAAATGAACTAGTTTTGAACTGGAATTATAATTCTATTTATTTTTAAATAAATAAATTGAATTTGAAATGGTTTTGAAAATAACCAAAATTTCCAATGATTGCATTGGAGTGGATTTGAATCGAAATTGTCTTCGGAATATTTCGATGTTGGAATTCGTGATTATATAGGTGTTGTTATGGAAATTTGAAAGATATATATTTATATCGTTATTTCCAATACGGCATTTGTTAGTCGTAGAGTTCAATATTGAATATAAGCCGATATATTTTCTATTCAGAGCCTTGTATTGAATATCGAATGTGATTTGGGTTTGTCGTGAATGGTGTCTTCACTAACACTGTTCTTGAACCCAGTTGAGAAATGATTAAATCTTTTTATTTAGATTTAATGAAGTGTACCAATTAAATAATATTTAATTGGAATTGAATTGATATTGATTTTTGGGTTTATCGTGGACAGTGTTTTAAATAACACTCGTTCTTTAACCCGATAATTAATGAAGGTGATTTTGGATTTATCGTGAACCGTGTTTTAAATGACACGGATTCTTTGACCCAGTTGAAGATTAAAACTAAGTGGAGTTTTAATGAATCTTTAATTAGATTGAAATGATCGAAAGTGGAGTATCACCAGTTTTGCTCCAGGCGATAGTTAAATCTTTAATTAGATTTAAACGTGAAATGGTAATTGAATTTACCGATAACACTGTGGTGTTAGATATGAAGTATTACCAGTTTTACTTCATGGGATGAATAGGTTGGGATTGGGAAATTAAAACAAATGATTACTTCGGTAAGGTTCGCTAATCCCGACTAGTTTGAATTGATATTCAAAAATGGATTAAAGAATAAATTCAAGGAATTTATCTTTGATAAAATTAATGGGAATCTTTCCCTATGAATGTGAAATTTAGAAACTAACTGTCGGTTAGCCAAGCAGAATGGTTTTCTGGATATTGATCTGATGTTGGTTTCGGCCTTCGGGGTTAATATTTGGGAAATTATTCTCTTGATTAATTTACGGTTAGCGACTAATGAATTGGAATGAGGCGTATGTTGTGTTTGTGTAACACTTATTTAAAATATACGCGAGTTATTCGGAAAGACCGGGTTTATCCCATTCTGAATAACTGATACGACGATAAGTCGAAGATGAAGACGATGGTCGAAGACCGGAAGTCTTCACGTCGTTTGGGTGATAACTGATGATCTTGATTGGGCTGTACACCCAAGAAGATGGAAACAGTTGGTGATCGTCCAGACGTACTTGGAGATCGATGGATATGCGGGGTACTAGGTGCTCCCGGTTTCGTTCAGACCCAGAACGGACTTGTAAATGGACTGTGTGTCTGACATCGGATTTCATTCTGTGTGACTGATATCGGTTGCATAGGATGGTTTGCCTGTGTGGCATGCTAAGATGCAAATGATCAAGGCTTCTGTTGAAAAGCAAAGTCTTGTGGTTGGTGATCAAAGCACGACCTTTGTGGCGTAGCTTTGTGTAACGTTTACTTCGCGAGTTTCACACCCGGTATGAACCAAAAACGGGAGACGGACCTCAGGGAGGGCCTACGTTTCCTCCTAGCTAAAAGTGGCGTCAGTGGTTTTACACGCCCTGACGAGTTTGACTTATGTGGTTGTTGCTGTTGCGAGGCGCCTCGGATTGATCGGTCGTTCTCGAACCGATGGAGTCATTTAGTTGGCTCGCTTACGCCCCAAAGGGCGGCGAAACGTAGTGCTCGGGCATTTTTAATCCACTCCGTGTGGACCGGCCCTGTCGCTCCAAGGGTCGATGCGTTCTGATCCTGAGACTCGGGCTAGGCAGTCTCGAATCGGTTGAGGACTATCTTTTGCCTCGGTTCATAGACGGAAATCCAATTTCCAAATACGTGACTTTGCGGTTTTATATGTAAACCTATATATGGTGACATAGTGGGATGGGGCACTCATGCCGCCTATGATTGATACTTATGATTTGAAGTTGTTTTATACACTATGCACTTATAGTAGTATCAAATGATTTGGTTTAAACGTATCAAGCATTCTTTGGCTGTTATAAGGGAAAACCCTATCCTCGGCTGCGTTGCATTGTGTGATGGGACCTGGGTCTTATAACAGCTTCATTTTTCTTTATTTAGCATTGCGCTGTTTGTTTTATGCACTGGTATTCTTGGGAGGAAACCCGTTCCGTGTTATACGGCGTGGTCCCTTGATTTACCTGACTTTAAAAATAAAGATTAATAACTGTTTTAGTTCTCACACCAGTCACATGACTGACCTGGAGTTTATTGTTTTAACCTAAACTCTGGGTGCCCTTATTTTGACACGGGCAGCTAGTAGTTTTGGTTTTGCAGATTTATATTCACAGGATCCTGGTTTATAGCTGGAACGATATCCGGAAAGCTTTGTATCCGTATATCTCATTCTAGTTGTGTATTGTATTATTTTCCGCTGCGATGTATTTAAATGTAATTTAAATCTCTGATATTTCTGTGTAATATTCATTTATACTCTGTATATTCTTGTAATCTGATGCATTGTTGTAATATACAATGAAATGTTCTTCTGTATGTGTTCTGTTGTGGCTTGTTCTCGAACTATCCGACGCTTTCCTTTACGGGGAAGTTGCGGGTCTTTACACCTGTGACCATCAGAATCCGATCCGACCTCGCCACGATCACTGCCTTGGAACCCTCCGTGCGTGCCACCAGCATGGGCCCACTCGCCGCCCCCAACGCTCAGAAAATCCACCCCAAAGCCGACTGCTTTCACCCCGTAATTCGAGCACCACAGTTGATTCTGGACGATCATGACCGTTGATCTGGTTGAGCTCGGCGAGGGCTTCGATATTGCTTCAGGAACACCTTCGATTGTTGCGTGAATTAAGAGAAATCATGGGAAGAAGTTTGGAGCATGGCAGCCTTTGATTTTGAACATGGCGGCTGCATTCCAGAGGATTAAGTTTAGGGTTCCGTATTGCGTATTTATACGTGTATTTATAATGTATTTTAATTTTATTTAATTCATTTAAATCCAATAATTTCCCTTTAACTCATACGACCTCCAAATCAGACCCAACGAGTGTCGCCCCTAGCTAATAGCCCCCATCCCGGACACACTAGAGTATGTTCCGTAACCCAATTCGGCTGTTACGATATGTTTTTCTTAATATTTAATTATAAATCATTTAATTATTAAATTCAAACGTACATTTTAAATTATCTGGGCTACATACTGACTCTAGAAATTACAGAAAAATTATTTCTAGTTATGTTTTGATGATACAGTTCTAACGAGACTAATTTCGTTGAATTCTGAGACTTTGAAAAATGGCCATTTTCGAGTCGATTAAATTTGACTAAGACTGACAATACACGTTTTTCTTTACCACGCTCACATATTAATTCGAAAAATTATGAAAATTGAAACTTAGCAATAATTTGACATTCCGGTTCCAACAAAAGTGGTTCGTCGAAAACTGAGGTCATTTGCAAAATGGCTATTTTCAAGACCAATATATTTAATTAAAATATATATAAATTCTACAGCGACTTTTCTAAATTTTAAACCGGATGTAACTTTCAAATTATAAAGTGAAATTTCAGTTTTTCAGATTCGTTAGAAAGATATGATTAAACAGATTTAAATATTTTTTGTTTCGCTCAATTCTGATTTAAAATGAATCATGTACAGTCATTCAAAGTTCAAATTCAAATTTTCAAACTGCAGCGCTGTTTTAAACTCCTTTTATAATTAAATTAAATTTATTCGTTTTAAAATAAATTTTTAGTCGGTCTTATTTAAAATAAATTATTTTAAATATTAAAATTCATTAAAATTTCTAAAATAAAATTTTTAAATTGGCCCCAAAATTCCGGGTTGTTACATAATATTTATTTGGTTGTTATCATCAAACAAAAATCATATAATTGTGTATACAACACTGTTAATACAACATTTTTATGGTGCTGATACTCCCCCCAAATGAAGAATTTAAGGAGAGTGATTAGAAAAAATCAAGGAAGGTAGCTCATTAATCATAGTAGGTCGTACATTCAACATCATGACGTTACAAAAAGCATGATCAATATTGGTAAAGGTTCTAATCCCCTCCCTCTTGCTATTGTTCCATGAATCCCCAAAGGAGTTGATTTCAAGAAGTTCAGAGTCATGTAAAGCAACATTGATTGGACTACTTTCAGATAGGGAAACAGGAGATCCACATATCCTATCGGTCATCTAAAGAGGTGTGTTGAAGTCACCAGTCACAATCCAAGGGTGTGTGCATTGACTTTGTGCAGGCAACTCATTAAATAGTGTACTTCTAGCATTGGATGAATTGTGTGCGTATAAAAGGTGAGGTAGAATGGCGTAAAATATGGTAAGTATATGTTATGACAATAAATTTGTTGACTCGATGATGTTATCTTAGTGAGCTTATGAATAATTAGGTCAAACAAAATTAATATCCTACGATAGCTAGCCTCATTCAAATTATGTAAAAAATGCCAGTTTAAATCGATGTACCTTGCAGCTCTCAAAAACAAAACTTCATCAGTTTAGTTACTAGAATTGCAAGCATACTCAGATTATACCTGATTAGCAGTTTGCATTGATCCAACTTAAGATCTTTATGTGCTCTTCTAATGTTCCATACATATAGATTTTGCTGCATTAGGAGACTCTGAAGAAGTGTTGCTGATATTGCCATAGATCTAGTTCTGACCTTTAGAAGAATCTGAAGTTATATATTTGTTCTTGTTGTTACTGTTTAGTTTTTTTCCCTTTATTAGGATCATAGAGGTGAGACTCTGTTGGATCCATATGTCCTGGTGGTGATGTTATGCTACTATAATTTGTTTTACACTTCTCCGCCATTGCTTCTTTGTGTGTCTTAGTTGCTTTCTTAGAAGTTTCAGCAATATCAATTGCTATTATGGATGTTTCAGCAGTGTTAGTAGTGCACTGCTCTGACTGATCATCATGTTGAATAAATTCCCTTATATGTTTAATAGCCTTCTCACTATTTGAGTTCATATCAGACAATGAGGGCATGACATCAATTAAAATAGGATCCATTTCCAGAGATACACTATTGTCACTATAATTTCCATGAACTACTAGTATTGGGTGAGAGTTGTTTTGTTTATTCCATTCAATTTGAAATCAAAATCTTAATACGCGACTAACTTTTACATACTAGTTTAGATCAATATGCAGTTTTCTCAGTTTGATTCATATCAGAATTTCGGATGATACAGAATTGGTTTTGACGGATTCCGAGACTATTGAAAATTTGCCCTTGTTTGGATTTCATATAAGATTAAAGGTGGGTATTTTAACCCACTTAGGACATATTAAAATTTCTATGCAAGTTAGATTAAAATTTATGATATGTTGTAATTCATTTAACTAACATTCAGGACTTTAGTTTGATACCAAAACTGATTTAACAACTAGATGACATCTGGTATGTGATAAATTGGCATGGATGCGAGTTATTGTTTGATTACTATTTACAAATTTGATACATGTTTAATTTAAACTTAAATGGGTAAATTCTGAATTGTCAGGAAAATGTCATTTATCTAAATCGATATTTTATTAGCACTAAAATTTAATTGCCATTTAAATGTTAGTATTTAATAACTGACTCTGTTGTGATATATATTGGTTGTTTGGACAATGATTATATGTTATGTTTATTTGTTGTTATGATGATTGAATGCATGTTATTTTTGATGATTATTGTTTATGATATGTATCTATCACCCTATAAGTTATTGAAATGGGTTAAACTGGTAATTTGCATCCTTGGACATTGAATACTTGAATTAATAAATAAGTTGAAATGATATATACCTATGACATTCGATACGAGTTAAAATGATATATACTCAATAAATTGAAATTGAAATTAAATGATCACTTGACCATAGGGTAGAAAATTAAATACGGAAACCTCTGGTCAAATAAAATATTTTCTCAAAGCTATAAGTTTGAGTTTGTAAATGAAATGTTTCAAAATTATTTAAATTAATATTATTTTATATTAAACTACTTTATTTAGAACTAATTTCTCTTTTACTACTTATTTTCGCAAATGTAATATATTTTACAACTATTTTCATCAAGCTATTTATTATATAAATTAATTTTTTTATTAAATTTAACTATTATATATTTTATAACTATTTTAACTAAACTATTTTGAATAAAATGATTTTAACTATTAAATATTTGTAACTATTTTAATAAAACTATTCTATATTAATTTAACTATAATATTTTTTATAACTACTTTAATCAAACTATTTTATATTAAATTTAACTATTTTACAACTATTTTATATTATATTTAATTATTTTAAATATAAGTGTGCTGCAATCCAAGTACTTTAAGTCTAATGGGTATATAAAATTCTCATTGAATAAGGATATTTGTGATATGAAATCGAAATGTGAATTTTTTTTGATGGAGCCGACTGGTTTTTAAAGTGACCGCAAACACAATTATTATTATAACAAATAGTAATTACATATAATATAGAAGATTGACCACATATCAACCTACTGCAAATTTGATTTTTAAGGTGGACAATACACCACCATTCTACCTAGGTTATAGCATTGTAGCTAGACACAAAATCTTGACCACAAATAACAAACTCTATGTAGGGAGAAATTACATACACTGTCAAGTAGAAAAGAACTATTCAAAGACAACACGGACTGACAAGCCACACAAGTAGAAACAATACACTACCAAAAGCTAATCTAGAACAAGAGTTGTACATGACAGCTTTACATCTAAAGGACCATACAACAAGCCATATACCTAATCACTAGCACCACACCTAATAGAAGTCTACAACAATAATGACTGGGACACATGAGTAGCACATACTTACTATTAGAGTTGCGCAAGGATAGAAAGTCCCAACCTAGTCACATCCTAGCTTTAACAGAGGTAAGGAGTTGCAACCCAATAAAGAAACTAGGCCATAACTAGCAAGGCCAGCACAGTCAGGACAAAAAGGAAGGATGTGATATCTACCATCAGAAACCGCAAAGTTTAGAGCTAAAGCTTCACCTAGATTATGGATAGAGGAGACAGTGGAGCATGAAAACAATCACACCAAAATAGCAACTAAACACCCAGAGACTCCTACGGTATGAGTGTGGAATCAACTAAGGAGACAACCCACTCAAACCATGCCAGTAAGACCTTCAGGATTGTATCATGTCAAGTTACATGTCAAAGAGACCAATACCTCAAAAGATCAAATTGTAGCACCACCAGGAGGCAGTAACTCCACCTGCAGATCAAAGCATGGCTCTACCTCCCAGAACGTCTGCTTAATCCAACAACACTTACCCAAGACCAAAATACCCAAAAAGACCAACAAATCATACTCTATCAAGACGAAACTCAACGTACACACTTGGACATTCCCCACAAAAGGCACCAACCCAACCCAATCTCAACAAAAGTTCGAACAAAGCAATCTCTAACCTTAACTCACCAAGTTAGAGAATATACATAGCTCCCTCGTGTTGTCTAGGTAGATAATTGGGACATAAGCTAAGTTAAAATAGTCGAGGAGGAAAGGGGTGTAGTGAAGAAGATTACAGATTGTGCCAACATAAAATGGGGAGCACTCCGCGAAAGACTCCAAACATCTAAGGGTCCGGCTATTTCCACCCCACTGTTTACTTTTCACCCCCACTAAAAAATTTAAAATTAGAATTCCGATTTTACCCTTTAAATATTAACTAGATATATAAATGCATATTGTTTCTTGATGTCATTACAATTCGAATAACCTAGTAGTCGAAGCATGACGTTGGAGATTTTATGTAAACAAAACCTAAGTCCCCTAAAATAGTTCAAACAACTCACAATCAACGATAGAAAAATAAAAACAACGGTAGAATTAAGCGTAGAAATTTGTAAATTCAAGTCTTTTCCGAAACTATACTTTTCATAAAGCTAGCACAACGAAAATACATCGGTATTTAAATAACAACGCTTTCAGCTGACAATATTACATAACAGCAGATCAAGTGTTTTTTTAGGTTGGGTAGTAAAAATGAAATAAAGATTGAAAGAAGAAAAAAAAGTTTGATTAAGTGGAAGGACACATTTGGAAATAATTAGGTGGGAAGAGAAAAATGTGGGGTGTGTAGTTTCTTTTCAAATAGGTGGGGTGTGAAGAGTATTTGTAGGGGTGACAATAGCCGGAGACAACATCCAAAACTCTACAAATCGACACTTTCAGAAAGAAGAAAAATCCTCAAAAAAACAAACAAAAACAAAAAAACTGAACTAACATGCGCCACCTTCCTCTGGACCTCGAGACTAAGGTCATACAAAGCCGGACATAAACCTCACTAGGCAATGAAGAGCAAGTTCACCGAGAAACCGAGCTTTGCAGGTGAAAACACCAAGGAAAGGGTAATGAAGTCGCAAAGACAATTTACACAAGAAGAATAGAAGATCCAACCAGAACATGAAAAGGACATTGTGCAAGGCTTCTAAAGGATAGTCGTAGATCAATAGGGCAATAAGGAAGGCAAAGAAGAGGAGGCACGAAAAAATTAGTATTAACGGAGAGAGTGCCAAGATTTATAAATTAGACCCGGAACCTGAAGCAAGGCCACCCACGCAGGCGAACGCTAGGCAGAGAGGAAGAGGTAAGGAGGAGGGGTGGATCGAAATCAAAGAGAAGGAAGTGAAAATGTCAGAGGGGACGAAGAAGTTGGAGAGAAAAGAAGAGGGTCAAGGTCCTAGTCTCCATTAACGGGTGGCCATAGCTTTTGACAAAATGTGACTATGCATTACCATTAGTCCAGAGTGCAAATGGTGGATTCCTACCCATGATACTGCCTCGCATACTTTGTTATGTTTATCATAATCGAACCCACTGTGACTTTGGTTTGTGTTGTACCTATAGAGTGCTCTTAGATAGCCCATCATTTTACAGTGGGGTTTAAAGTACTATATAGACTACAGTGCTTATATAAAAATGTAATGCCTTAACGCTATTTTCATTACTATACTTTATTGATAGACTTTACTACAAGAGGATCGAAATGTGAATTTTGTAAATGAACCGCTCATAGATAAGAAATTTGAAGCAAAGTCAAATATTTAATTGATTTGAGTAAATGATAATGAAAATCAATATGTGAAGTAAATTGACTTCTGAAATTTAAATGTAATTTATTTAAATATAAATGACTAAGGTGTGAAATAAGCTATTGGTTGTTAAAGAGAAAGGATCTGTTATAAACATGCCCTCTACCAATACAGAAACCACTTTAACAACTGTGTATGTTATGAAGAATACAAAACGAAGTAGAATGAATATGGAAAATGCTAGAATGAAGTAAGATAATGATGATGTCTAGCCTTGGCATCGGGTCATAATTAAAATGACTAAGACAGGAGCTATACTATGGCCAAGTGGGTTAGCTACCCCTATTGGACACGCTTCTTCTATATTTGATTTTGTGATTGATTAGGCATCCATGATTATAGAGTGTTGTCTAAAGATGGGTGGTAGGTACGACTATGCATTGCCACAAGTTTGGAGTGCAAACGGTGGATTCTAGCTCAGGATATTGCCTCATACGCCTTGTCATATCCTAATCAAACCCACTATGACTTTGGTTTGTGTTGTACCTATAGAGTGCCCCCAGATTACCCACCATTTTACGATGGGGTTTATTGTACTCTATGGACTACAATGCTTATGTAAAAATGTGTTAAGGATAAAAATTTAATGTCTTAACAATGTTTCAATACTATACTTTAATGTTAGACAATAATATATGGCGTATTATATTATATGTAAATAGTTTAATTGATACTTAGGAAATGGAAATTCCCATAACATCTGTTAAGTTATTTGCATTCTTATATCATGCTTTTGATTTGACATACATGAGATAGTTTGGTCCTTATTTGAGTGTATTGTTTTCATCATACTTGGGTCAACCTAAGTTGTTTCAGTTTAGTGAAGACCTTCCTGTAAAAATGAAGATGGAGCTTGGCAGTTGTATTTATTTAGTATTAATTTGTTGCATTATTTTGTTTCATGGATAACTATTTAATTCTGATATGAAAAATACATAATGTGAAATGATTTATGTTTTAATTATATTCTTATTATATTTTGTCCTTCCGTTGTGTGATTTTGTGTTCTGTTTTTTTACTTATCTCTTTTATTTTTTATATTTAATCACCATTTAAAATTCATTATTCTGAACGATTTGGTCTGACATATGTGTTTTATGGTCCACCTAAAATCGTTGTAAAATGACAGGTCTTGACAGTTGGTATCAGAGCTTTGGTTGAGAGAATACCAAAGCTTGTTGGGTTAACTCATTACGAGATATGGTAATGGAATGTCTTATGTTAGTTTGAGAGTGTGTGTGTCAACATTATATGTGTGTGTATATATGTATATATGTTAAATTTTGTATTTGTTAGTGTTATAATTTTCTTATGTTATATTAGTTTGTTCCATTGAGTATTTATAAATTTTGGTTGGTACAGGGGACGCCATGGAATCAACAAGGATTTCTAAATTCTTAATAGTGTAGACAAACATAGTATTGTTTTTGAAAGGGGTAAATGAGTGGTTGATCCCTATTGATTTTTTTTCTTAAGTGAATACAGTCAAACAATTCATAAAAAATCCTTAAGTTTAAATAAAGGATATTTGGAAGAAATATAAGTATAAATTATCTTTGGGACTTAAAGAAGAAATATTATAGAAATCAAAATGTAATAATATTTAGGTAACCTAGGTAATAACCACTTAGTTTTATCAACTATGGATTTGAAATATAATATTTGAAAAGTTTTATAGTATAAAATTTCTTAAATATAAATTGTAACATTTGATAAATGAATCTTCTCAAGGTATTCGTAAAAAACTATATGTTTAAGAACTTAAAGATGCTATATTAAGGAAATTTGTTTAAATAATCTTACAAGACGATAATTTGTAAATGAATGATTTTATTGAATTCGTAAAGTTTACATGAAATAGTTTACAAAACAATAATAATTTTTAATAAGAATAATATTAACTTTCATAAGCGTGATATTTCAATATTGTTAATTTTTCTCTAAGTGAAGTAAGTATGGAATATTAATTTGATTTCAACTAAATATATTTAGGGTACTAGTCTGACTTTTTAAGAAGGATATTTATGAAATTATATGGATCCGCTTTACGTGGATATGAAATTATAAAAGGAATAATGATTTGTGAAACATATGTAAATTAAACTTATGAAGTTAAACAAATTTTATAACGGATATTGTAACAACCCGGAATTTCTAAACCAATTTAAATATTTAATTTTAGCTATTTTAATGGGTTTTGAATATTTAAAAGGATTTATTTTAAATAATAACAACTAAAAAATTATTTAAAGGTAGTTAGAACTTATAACTTTAAAATTTAATCAAAATGAATTCGAAATGGCGCGGTAGTTTGAAAATTCGATTTCTACTTTAAAATGAATGTATAAAATTCAACATAAATCGGATTTTAGTAAAATAAGAAACATTTGAATCTGTTTAATTATATCCTTCTAACGAAGTTGAAAAATTCAGATTTCATAATATAAATTGAAAGTTGTGTCCAATTTAAAATTCAAAATAGTCGCTATGAAATTTAATAATATTTTTAAATAAATACATCCCTTAAAAATGGCCATTTTGCAAACGACCTCCGTTTTGGACGAAACCACTTTTGTTGGATCTGGAATGTCAAATTATTGTTAGATTTAAAATTTCATAATTTTTGGAATTAATATGTGAGCATGGTAAATTTAAATGCCTGTTCAGTTTTAGTTGTAAATTTAATGGACTGGAAAACACCATTTTTCAAACGGCGTCCAAATTCGACGAAATTAGTTTTGTTAGGAACGTATCGTCAAAACATAGCTAGTTTATTTTTATGTAATTTTTGGGGTCAGTATGTGGCCCTTGTAAATTAAAATGTATGTTTAAAATTCAGTGTATTGATTTATATTTTAGTTTAAAGCAAAACTAATCAAAACCGTCGAATTGCCTTACGAAACATATCCCATTGTGTCTGAAATGGGGGTATTTAGCTAGGTACGACAGTCGTTGGATTTGATTTGGAGTTCGTAATGATAAACATGTATTTTAGAAATTAAAATAATAATTTAAGCGTATATATATAAGATGGGTCAAGACCCTAATTTTAATTTCCCTGCGGTCAACCTATTCAGTGCCGCTTCTTTCAAATGGACGAACCAAAGCTTACCAGTTTCATCTCTATCAATCTCTTAATCCATTTAGTGATTCACGAAATTTTCAAAGACAAAAATGAAGAGCACCCTAAGATCTAGCTAATCAACGGTTGTGATCTGGTATGGGTGATCACAGGGGCTGAAATCGAAGGTTATAGGGGCGGCGTTTATGGGTGTTTCTCGAGCTCATGGGGAGGCCGAGCTGGTTGTTGTTCTAGGTGATGGAGGCTCATGTGATGGCAGTCGGAGTGGTGATGATAGTTCGTGGTGGCAGGCGTCATTGAGAGGCGCGCAAGCTAGGGTTTTGGGGGACGATGGCTTGCATTGGTTTCTGATAACGATGGGGAGATGATGTAATTAATGTTTACTTAATTAATTTATTTATTAAATTATGTAATTAATATATAAAATTGTATAACTTTTTCATATGATATCGGAATTCAGTGAAACGAGTTGTGTTACACTCGTATCGTCAAGCACTACATTTCAGAACCGACCTGAACAGAATCGAAGGTAGATGGAATTTTTGACAAAATTAAACGCTTGTTTAATTTTGTTAAAACAAATCCTCACTAAAAGAATGACGGAGTGGAACCCAATGTGAGAATTCTCTCACTAAAATATTTGTACAATTATTTATTTATTTTATAACTGTTAATATATAGAAATTGCCAATGTTGATTTTTATCTGTTGTATGTGAAATGGCTTGAGTACAACATATGAACTATTCACGACTCATCTGCACAAGAAGCATTATTTGAGTATGTGACATTCGTATTTCATACAAGTGGATACACTTTGTGGTTGTTGAAATGTTATGTAAATATCCATTTATAATTTAAGCAGTGAAAATTAGTTAATTAGAAAAATAATTCAAACCAAATTTGAATTGGTTAAATTTATTAACCAATGATTTATTTAAATTGACTGTTGTAGTTTGAAAACCCCACACGGGTATTGGGATGATATTTGACATACACTATCCCAAAAATTAGTTTTATGTCAATCGATTGGTTGATAGGCTATGAAAAACGTTATTTATTTATTTTAACACTTATACAGTTATAGAACGCACTCTGGATGATGTTTGAATGTTGAATGATTATTTATCATCATTGTTGAATACATGCGATGTATGAAATCCATATAACTGAAATTATATGGTAATTGATTGAGTCGCATTTCGATTCAGAAATAACGAATATTTTGAAAAAATATTCAGTGAAGAATAGAATTAATGAACGAATATTTTAGAATAATATTCACTGAATAAAAAAAATGATTTTGATATCCGGTTTTGGATGGACACAAAAATATAGAAAGTGGGAATTAGGCTAGGGTCCCTAATTTAAGATTAAAATCCAGGCCACGTCCCTCCAAAGTTTAATTACAAACCTGGTCCCTCTTTTTAGCTGCCGCTCTTTTTTATTTTCTTTTTTGTTCCCTTCCGCCTTCTGGTCCAACCACTTCCGCCTTCTGCCAATTTTGACCCAAAAAAAAGCGCCACTCACTATTTTTTTTTTTTTCAAAAAATCGAAAATTTTCCCATAACCATTCCGAAAAAAAGTTGCATACTTTTGTACAATTATTGCCAATAGTAGCATACATACATGCATATATTCATATAGTGTTTTCTGTTGAAAATATGGACCAATATACGCATACATATATGCAACAATTACAAATAGTCGCATACAAGTATGCATATAAAGTTGAACTGAGATGCATGTGTTACGAATAGTTACATGCATGTATGCAACTATTTCGTATAACTCAAAAGGGAGGAAGGCTACTGAATATGTGCATGGATACATGCTTGTATTCTGTATAAGAGCATATATGTATGCAACAATGTCTGAAAACGGTGAAAACAAGCTAGATTTGAATAAATGCATAAAAGGATGCGTATATTGTTGTTTAACTGCATACATGTATGAATTTATACTGCAGTTTGGCGCAATACTGAAATATAAGCATGAATGTATGCAACTATTTACGAATAGGTGCATCTTTTGTTGCAAAAACCTATTGTTTCGTTGTTATTGTGTTATTTTGGGTTTTGACGTGGTTTTTGACTATTTTAACACCTGATTTTTTTGGCGTGTGCGTTTTTTTATTTAATAATATATTCTCGTGATTTTTAAGTGAAAATTAGGCATACATCCTTATTTTCAAACTTAATACACCTCACATCCCTCCCATGTTTATATTGTAATCCCGCCCCCTGTTATGCACTGCTGCCTGGACCTTTTGAACCATTCTGCCTCCTTCCTGAAAACATTACGCCTTTTGCAATTTCTGCAAAAAAAATGCGCCATGGATTAGAAAAAAAAATTCTAAAATCTGGAAATAATCCCAGAAGTCCACGCAAAGAAAAAAAAAGTTGCATATATGTATGCAACTATTGCCTATAGTTGCATACATATATGCAACTATTTGAATACACATGCACATATTTACGCACGCCTGTTTACTAACTGCATACATATATGCATTTTTTCTGTATAACTGCATATATGTGTGCATATATGTCAAAATATGTGCAAAACTGAACAAATTGTACGTATATATGCAGTTTTTAAATAAATGCATCAGAAGATGCATGTTTTCAAAGTATGTGCATACATGTATGCATTTACACTGTAGTTTTGAATCAAAATTGAAACAAATGCTTACATGTATGCAACTAATTGAATTATATGCATATGTTGATGCATTTTACTGCATTTCGTTGTTTTTTATGTAATTCTTGATTTTGATGTTTTTTCCACGTGATCTTTTTTACGATTAATAGTTTTAATTAATTACGAATTTACGTGATTTTTTTTAATTTTTTTAATTTTTTTGTTGAATTTTGAAAAATAGGGACTAAATTTACAGTAAGTTTATGACTAGATGCGAGCCTAATTTAAAAAGTTAATAGGGACCTGTAAAAAACGCACCCTTTTTTTAATGCATTTTCAAAAAAAATAGGGACCTAATTTACAATAATTTTTGGACCAGACCTGAGAATAATTTAAAACCTTAACAGAGACCTGTGCCAAACGAACCCATATAAAAATATATGGAGACGAGTTAAGTATTTAAACTCCATTTTAACTCCATTTTAACTCGAATCGGCTATAAATCAATTTTATTCATTTTATAATGAATACGAAAAAGAAATGGATTTTAATATCTGATATTTTGAAAATATTATCTTTTTAATAATATAATGATATAGAATATTCAATTTTGATTTAAAAATTGAAATGGAAGTTGGAATCGTTTTTAAAAAGAATTTATAAAATATGTTTTAAATGGAAATCGATGAAATATAATATATATATATATATATATATTATTTAAATGGCTTGGATAGAACGCGCCACGCAGCGATGTTTCACGAATTTCAACCATTAACTTCAAAATGACGTAATGGGAGATCCGACAATCGGATTCTCCTAAAACCGGAACCATTAGGTCCGTATCAAAAAGATCTTTCTAATGAATAAAAGAGATTTAAATTTGAGTGGTTGGATTTTAAATTATGTCCAAATCAATTTCAGAAAAGATCAAATATGGATGTAGATCGGTGGCCGTTATTGGAAACGGATTGTGTTGAGCCTCAATAAAATTATTAAAAAATTTGGAAAAATTATGTAAAATCATAATAAATGATTTGGAAAGATTTAGGAAGAAAATTTCCAGTTTTGAAAAGATAAAAATATATTTCTATCGAAATGAACTAGAACAATAATCCAATTATTTTTATAATAAATAAATTGGATTTGTAAATGGTTTTAAGTTAACCAGAATTTTCCAACGAATAAACTGGAATGGATTTGAATGGAAATAATCTTCAGAATATTTCGATATTGGATTCCATGATTATACGAATATGGATAAGGAATTTGGAAGATACAGATATCGCTCACCCAATACGATATCCGTTGGTTTCAGAATTTGATATTGACTATAAGCCGATATTATATTCTATTAAGAGCCTTATGTTTAATATCAAATTGGATTTGTGTTCGTCGTGAATGGTGTCTTCAAATTAGTCTGATTCAGAAATTTATATCAATTATATATTGGTCTGTTTTCCGTGAAGGTTCCATAATTAATGGAAGATGATTTTGAGGTTTATTGTGAACTGTGTTTTAAATGACATTAGTTCTTTAACCCGGTTAAAGACAAGATTAATTTCTTAAAGTTGAATAATCATAAAGGAATGATTTTTGGGTTTAAAAACCAAATTGGAGTTTTAATAAATCTTTAATTAGATTGAAAAGGGAATGACGTAATTAAATTTACTGAATTTCAGGAAATAATCGAGAATGGAGTACCGCCAGTTTTACTCCGTGCGATAGATAAATCTTTAATTATATTTGAGCATGAAGTGGTAGTTAATTTTACCGGTAACACAGTGGGTGTTAGTATGGAGAATTACCAGTTTTGCTCCATGGGATGAATAGCTTGGGATTGGAAAATAAAATAAAGGATTACTTCGATAAGGGTCGATAATCCCGACTAGTTTTATAAACCTTAATTTGGTTTAGAATTGAGGATAAATAAAATAAAATCTTTTGAAATGGATATCCAAAGGAAGATTAAAGAATAATTTTAAAAGAATTTATCTTTGATAAAATTAAAGGGAACCTTTCCCTAACGATGTGAATTTTTGAATAAAAGAATATCCTGAATTGGAATAAGGCGTATGATGTGTTTTTGTAGCACTTGATTATTGATTATAAAATGTGCGAATTATTCGGAAAGACCGGGCTTAACCCATTCTGAATAACTAATATGATGACTAAAAGTCAACGATGAAGACGATGGTTGAAGACCGGAGATTTTTACATCGTTTGGATGATTACCGATGTCTTGATTGGGACGTACACCCAAGACAAGGTAATAAGTGGTGATCGTCCAGACATACTTGGAGATTGAACGGATATGCGAGGACCTCTCTCCTGTATTGGTCATATGGGACGAGAAATAAGGTGCCTACGGTTTCTTTCAGACCCAGAATGGACTTGTAAAAGGATGCGTGTCTGACATTGCATTTCATTCTATGTTGATTGATTTCTACTAAATATATATGTTTGGTGGCAGAGAATTTATTCTCTTGCTTAACACCCTTCTCTGAGACATACGAGCTTAGAGGTTATATATTGATAGACATCAGTTGCATGGCATGAATTGTCAATGTGGCATGCTGGGATGCAAATGATCAAGCCTTTTGTTGAAAAGCAGAATCTTTTGGTTGATGATCAAAGCACGACTTTAATTAGTGTAGCTTCGTGTATAGTGTTAATTTGCGAGCCTCACACCCCGATATGAGTCAGAAACGAGATTTCGAACAGTAGGAAGTGCGTGCGTTTCTTTCTAGCTGAGAGTGGTGTCATGGTATGGAGCCCAGACATTTTTAGTTATGTGGATGATGGATTGCAAGGCGCCTTTGATATAGGGCTATATGCTCATAGGGTCGACGTATTGACCTGTTTTTAGGTTCGATAGGACCGGGAAACGTATTGTTCAGGATTAATTAATCCACTAAAGTAAGTGTGGACTGACCCTGCAAGATCCAAGGGTTCTGTAACAACCCGGAAAATCAACACCAATTTCAAATTTTTATTTTAGCTATTTTATTGAATTTTGAATATTTAAAATGATATACTTTAAATAATAATGATTTAAAATTTATTTAAATCGAAGTTAGAACATATATATTTATTTTAATTACATAGCGAGCCTGAAATGGTGCGATAGTTTGAAAATTCAATTTCAAATTTCAAATGAATGTACAGAATTCAAAATAAATCAGATTTTGGTAAAACCAGAAATAATAGAATCTGTTTAACAATATCTTTCTAACGAATAAGAAAATTTTAAATTTCATGGCAAGAATAAAAAGTTATGGCCAGTTAAATATTTAGAATAGTCGCTATGGAATTTAATATAATATATAGCCTTTAAAAATAGCCATTTTGAAAACGACCTCTGTTTTCGACGAGACCACTTTGGTTGGATCCGGAATGTCAAATTATTGCTCGATTCCAATTTTCATAATATTTGGGCATGGCAAAAGAAAATGTGTTTTATCAACTTTGGTCAATTTGGATCGACTAGAAAATGACCATTTTTCGAACGGTCTCCAAATCCGATGAAGTTAATTTTGTTAGGACCGTATCGTCAAAAATTAGCTAGATTTATTTTTCGGGAATTTTTAGAGTCAGTATGTAGCCTCGGTAAATTAAAATGTATAATCAAATTAAAAATTAAATGCTTTATATTTAATTTAAAGAAAAATGGGCTGAAACGATCAAATAGGCTGATGTGACCAGTCCATTGTGTCCGGAATAGGGGTATTTAGCTAGGAGCGACAGTCGTTGGGTTGGATTTGGAGTTCGTAACGGTCTTTTTGAAATTAAAGAATTAAATAAATATAAAAATCATGGACCAATAGCATTTCATCTTCTCATTCCTCGTTCGTTAAGGAAACCCGTAACTCCCCAATTCGATGGCAGCTACAGCAAGAACCTTCTCTCCTCTTTAACTCACGATTTACTCAATGAAATCGAACAATTCTTTTGAGGATACTATAGAGAATTTTCCCATCTCCAATTCCATACCAATTTCAAAAATTTTAAATGCATGTGGAACGAGATCCGTTGCCTCAAAGTTGCATAATTTAAACCACCGCCGCGCCACCGTATCAGCACCGAACTGGGCCCCACCTACGGCGTTGGCACGCCTCTCCAGGCTCTTCGACGTGGAGAAACCCGATCGTCTTCAAGTGCAACGGATCGGTAGAAAAATCAAACACTATTTCTAAATCAAACTGAGAGCTAGCGGCTTATATTATTCAAACTATTTTTAACATATAAAAGCGTTGCAAATCTAATTATATTTATAAAAATCGTATCTTTTTCATACGATAACGAAATTCGATGAAACAGGAGACATTGGGACCGTGGCATCGTACACGACATTCTAGAAGAGAGCAAAGAATTTTTGGAGCTTTCTACAATTTTAGAAGAAATAAAAAGCAATGTGCGATTTCTGAATTCAAAAATAATTAAATAAAATTATATTAGGTTGCATACGGGGTTTAATAACTCCCGACACCATCGTCCACAGACCATGGAAGACTTGATTATATTGTGGTGTGAAATTTGTTGGTGATTGTGAATGATTGATTGTGGTTGAATCAAAATTGGTTGTGTTTGTGGTAAATAGACTGTATAGTGAAAAGAAATTGTATTAGGAAAATGAAACCCTTGTATCGCCGTGAGGCCTAGGTTAGTAGAGGAGCCGTACTAGAGACGGTGTCGGTTTTAATTACCCTGCCGTTATAATGGCGAAATTTTCTGAAATATTCATGTGTTGTGAAATATTCTTGTATGAAATAAAATAGTTTGAATAATAAAAATTAGATTTTTATTGTATATATAAATTATGCAAATGACAATAATTGAATAGGAAAATTGTTTAACAATAAAAATACATTTTTTTATTGTACATGTAAAATGATCATAGTTTGAATAGAAAAATTGTTTAACAATAAAAGCACATTTTTAGTGTATATTAAAAATGATCATTGTTTTAAAATAAAAATAAGTTAATAATAAAAATTCACATTTTTATTGCAAATAAGAAATATGGAAAAATGTTCATTGTTTTGAAATAAAAATAAGTTAATAATAAAAATTCACATTTTTATTGCAAATAAGAAATATGAAAAAATGTTCATTGTTTTGAAATAAAAATAAGTTAACAATAAAAATTCACATTTTTATTGCAAATAAGAAATATGGAAAAATGTCCATTGTTCTGAAATAATAATAGTTAAACAATAAAAATCACATTTTTATTGAATGTATAACATATGTAAAATATGCATGGTTGAAATAAAAATAGTTTGAATAATAAAAATTAAATTTTTATTGTATATAAGAAATAGGAAAAATATGCATGTATTTGAAATGAAAAAGGTTAACAATAAAAGTTCACATTTTTATTGTATATTAGAAAAGATTAAAAATGATCATTATTTGAAATGAAAAAGGTTAAGAATAAAAGTTTATATATTTATTGTATGTTAGAAAAGATTAGGATTCATTAAAAAGAATTCAACTTTGATAAAAATGATTAAACATTAAAAATTACATTTTTAATGTAAGTATGATTCATTTAAAATATTCATTGTTTGATAAAAATGATTAAACATTAAAAATAACATTTTTAATGTATATATGATTCATTTAAAATATTCATTGTTTGATAAAAATGATCAAACATTAAAAATTACATTTTTAATGTATGATTCCTTTAAAATATTCATTGTTTGATAAAAATGATTAAACATTAAAAATTACATTTTTAATGTAAGTTTGATTCATTTAAAATATTCATTGTTTGATAAAAATGATTAAACATGAAAAATTACATTTTTAATGTAAGTGTGATTAATTTAAAATATTCATTGTTTGATAAAAATGATTAAACATTAAAAATTACATTTTTAATGTAAGTATGATTCATTTAAAATATTCATTGTTTGATAAAAATGATTAAACATTAAAAATTATATTTTTAATGTGAGTGTGATTCATTTAAAATATTTGTTGTTTTATTTAATGTAAGTGTGATACATTTAAAATATTCTTTGTTTGATAAAAATGATTAAACATTAAAAATTACATTTTTAATGTAAGTGTGATTCATTTAAAATATTAGTTGTTTGATAAAAATGATTAAACATTAAAAATTACGTTTTTAATGTAAGTGTGTTTCATTTAAAATATTCATTGTTTGATAAAAATGTGTAAACGTTAAAAATTACATTTTTAATGTAAGTATGATTCATTAAAATAATGTGAACTATATGTTAGAGAATAAATAATTTGGGATTATATAACGGATCGTATAACGAATTATATATACACACACACACACACACACACGCACACACACACACACACATATATATATATATATATATATATATATATATATATATATAAACTAAAATAAAACGAATCGCGCGTGATAGTTCGCGATTTGAAATCATAACTTTAAACGATTATACTGAGAGATCCGACCGTCGGATTTTCCCAAAACCGGAACCGTTGGGTTCGCTTTGGAAAGATGTTTCCAACGATATAAAATTTGCTAAGATCCAACGGTTAGATTTTGAGAAATGTGTAATTCAAAATATATAAAAACAGCGTCAGGGCCATGTAATGACCTGAAGCGTTGAGCGATAAGTCGTTATAAAATATTATAAACGATATGGGATGAAAAGAATTGATTTGAGTTATATATATATATATATATATATATTCGCGAATTATTTGAAAAGGCCGAATTAATTCTCATTTCAAATAATTGATCGAGGAGTAGAAGTTGAAGATTTGAAGACGGTGGTTGAAGACTGGCGATTTTCACATCGAATGGACGACTACTGACGCCTTTGATTGGAGTTGCTACCTTGAAAGGGTTACAGTGGTAGTTGTTTAGATGTACTTGTTGATTGTTCGGATATGCGAGAGCCTCTCTTCCGCATTGGACATATGAAACACGGAATAAAGTGTCTCCGGTTTCATTCAGACCCAGAACGGACTTGTAAATGGATGTGTGTCTGACATTAAATTTTATTCTGCGTTGATTGATTTCTATTAAATATATATATGTTTGGTGGCAGAGAATTTATTCTCTTGCTTAACACCATTCTTTGAGACGTACGAGATCAGAGGTGATAGATATCAGTCACATGGCGTGAATTGTCAGTGTGGCATGCTAAGATGCAAATGATTAAGGCTTATTGTTGAAAAGCATAGCCTTGTGGTTGATGATAAAAGCACATCTTTATTTAGCATAGCTTTGTGTATAGCATTACTTCGCGAGCCTCACACCCCGGTATGAACCAGAAACCGAAGAAGGACCCCAAGGAGAACATGCGTTTTTTCTAGCTAGAAGTGGTGTCATGGTATGGAGCCCAGACATTTTTACTTATGTGGATGATGGAAAGCGAGGTACCTCGGATTTGAGTCCCTAGTGGCTCTTGATTTACGCCCATAGGGCGGGGAAACGTATTATTCAGGAATTACTAATCCACTAAAGTATTTGTGAACCGGCCCTGGCGCTCTAAGGCTCACTCGAGCTCTGAGCCTGAGGCATAGGCTAGAGTGTCTCGAATTCGATAAGGATGATCCCTTGCCTTGGTTCATGATGGAAATCCAACTTCCAATACAACATCGTGCGGTTTTGATTGTAAACCTATATATGGAGACATAATAGGATGGGGTACTATGCCGTCTATGATCGATACATTATGACTGAAAATGTTTTGAAATATATAGACACTAATAATAATATCAAATGAATTTGTTGGTATCAAGCATATTTTGGCCATTATAAGGTAAAACTCTATCCTCCAGTTAGCGTTGCATTGTGTGATGGGACTTGAGTCTTATAATGGTTTCATTTTTTGTAAAAAGCATTGCATTGTTTAAATGATTTACTTTATTTATGCATTGGCAATCCAATGGAGTAAACCCGTTCCGTGTTAGCGGCGTGGTCCTATGATTAGCTTATTATTAAGTAGGTTAAGTAAGATTTGTCATACCAGTCCCATGACTGACTCGTAGTTTGTTTCACTTTGCAAACTAAGGTGCCCTCTTTTCCACAAGGGCGGCCTTGTATTTAGGTTTAGCAGGCTCATTCTAGATAGCTATGGAGCTGAAGATGGATCCTATCATTTCTATTATGTTGTTCAGACTTCATTTAGTATATTATGTTTGATTCCGCTGCAGACATTTTATATTAAGCTGAACTATATTATGTACTAAGTATGATCCTATTATACTGAATAACTCTGATGATATATTATTTCCAGTGTAATTTAATGTACAATATCAGCTGCAATTCTATATTTCTTTTTTGCTGCTATTGTTTATGTGTTATATTCCAATGACTATCCTTGCTTCCGTGGCATGGGGGTTTGGGGTTATCATAGGTTGATCAGAGCTAATGGTTAACCTTAGCTTTGGAGTATAAAATATTTAAAACAATTCATCAAGATAGAATCGGCAGTATTCTAAGGCGAATAACTCATTATAGATAGGATCACTAATGTCCTAGAATGAGTATAGCAGAATAAAATACACCCCCATAGATGCATTCACACTTAAATATATGTCTCTATGCATTACAATATCTTTTCTGTTAGCCTGACTCTTTGTCTGCTATTTGCAGACATAGTAGAATATGAGTGGCAGACACAGAAGAAGTAATTCTATGGTTCAACAATCTAATGATCCAATCGTGCTCCCATAACCAGAACCAAATCTAGAAGTTCTAGTAAAGAAGTATCGAAATCTGGGTGGAGTACCATTCTCGGGCAAAGAGTCCGTTATTGAAACACAAGCATTGATGCGTTCTTTTGAGAAATTTTTTGAAGTATTAAAGCTGAGAGATGACCAGAAAAGACTAATAGCATCTTGGGCACTTAAAGACGAAGCTTTAATCTGGTGGGAAACTGTTACTAAGGATAATCCAGAAGGTAATATTACCTGGAATAATTTTAAAGAAATTTTCACAGAACAATTTATTCCTCCAAGAGCACTTGAGCGGCTATATGATGAGTTTTACAATTTGAAACAAGGGGATATGACCATCCAGGAATATCAGAATAAATTCAATGAACTTTCTCGCTTTTCCGCAGAACTTATTTGAGATCCTTAAAGGAAGAATCTGAGATTTATCAACGGACTTCAAAGGAAATATGAAAGTAGAGTAATTGCTCAAGTGAATCTTCCTTTTTCTAAGATGATACAAATGTCTTATCACTATGAGTATCTTGATATGCAAGGTGGTTCGGAAGATGAAGAGGAAGGCAGCTCTAACAACAAAAGTAAGTTTGAAACTGATTGCCCTGAGGCAAGTACAAAGCCTGAGGTCAGTAAGAAGCTTAAAGCTGATAAGAAAAAGGTTCAATCTGAAGAAGAATCGTTAATGACTGCCATATGCAATAACTGCAATGTACAAGGACATTTGGCGATAAATTGCAAATCTTCGAAGAAACAAAAGAATGAGGGATTAAATCCAAGAGGAAGTTTCAAGAGGATAGAAAATGCAATCTTTGCCATCAGACTGGTCATCTGGCAAAGAGTTGCCTGCTACCAAGGAAGTCTGAAGTAGCTCATGTAAAGGAAGTAGCAGAAAATCCAGCACCCTCAACTAGTCAGCAAAGGCCAAATATTTTGGAAGGGACCCTTACGATCAAAAATATTCCAGTTAAAGTATTGTTCGATACAGGCGCGTCACAAAGCTTTATTTCAACAAGTACGGTTAAGAAGTTGAAGTTAAAGCTAAGGAACCTTAAGGAATCGATTTGGGTTCATAATCCGATAGGAGGTTCTCTTATTCTCGGTGTGTATTGTAGAGTGCCTATTTCCTTTTCCCATTACCGATTTTCTTTTAATTTGATTGTTATGGATTTTTCTGAATTTGACATCATTCTTGGGATGGATTGGTTAACTAAATACGAGGCCGAAGTTAAATGTGCAAAAAGAGTTGGTAGAATTAAAACGAAGCTTGTTAGTATTGTTATACCCTGCGTAGGCTCAAATTCAGACAGAAAAGAATTTTGGGCTGCTCTTGAGGTTTCTCTCACTGCTATTGAAGATATTCATGTTGTTAAGAATTATGCGGATGTGTTTGAAGAAGTTGATAGCTTACCTCCGCGAAGAGAAATTGACTTCAGGATCGATCTAGTTCTGAACGCAGGGCAAGTTGTGCATCATATTTGAAGAATGACATGGAAAATGAAAGAAGAATTGAGTAATCAAATTAAACAGCTTTTATGGAAAGGTCTGATTAGGCCTTGCTTTTCAAATTGGGGTGTAGTAGTAGTGTTTGTCCCAAAGTCTGACGGTACTCTCAGATTATGTGTTGATTATCGAGACCTCAATAATCAGACACTAAAGAATAAATCTCCATTGTCGTGAATCGATGATTTGTTAGATCGCTTGAATGGAGAGCAAGTATTTTCTAGAATGGACCTAGCTATAGGTTTCCATCAATTGCGAATTGCCGAAGAATGTGTTCCTTTGACAGCTTTCAGAGGTCCAGACATATTTTATGAGTGGTTAGTGATGTCGTTCGGCTTATGTAACGCTCTTGCTTATTATGTTGATTTAACGAATAGAGTATTCCGCGATGTCTTGAATAAATTTGTGCTGGTTTTCATTGACGACATTTTAATCTTCTCTAAGTCAACTGCCGAGCACGAGAAGCATTTGAAAGAAGTTTTGGAAATTCTGAGAAAAAATGTATTAAATGCCAAATTTTCTAAATGCATATTCTGGCAAAAAGAAGTGAAGTTCCTCGGTCATGTAGTATCGAAGGAAGGAATTTCAGTGGATCCAATTAAGATCACCGCCATTCGAGATTGGAAGCAGCCTAGCACGACTACAGAAGTCAGAAGTTTTCTAGGATTGGCTGGCTATTATCGGGAATTCGTTAAGGATTTTTCGAAGCTATCTTGTCCATTAACGAAACTTACCAAGAAGCATACAAATTTTAATTGGACGCCTGAATGTGAGGCAGCTTTCTAAGAGCTGAAATTAAGGTTGACTACTGCTCCAGTGTTGACTATTATCGATGGCAATCAAGATTTGACAATCTATATAGATGCTTCAATTGAAGCTGTTGGTGCGGTATTAATGCAAAGAGGCAAAGTAGATGCTTATGCTAGCCGTCAATTGAAACCACATGAGAAGAGATATCCGACTCATGATCTTGAGTTGCTAGCCGCAGTGTTTACTTTGAAAATATGGAGGCACTATCTTTTGGGTGAGAGTTCGAATTATATGCATACCATAAATCATTGAAGTATATGTTCACCCAAAAGGGCTTGAATTTGAGGCAGCAACGTTGGTTAGAATTTCTTACGGCGTATGATCTGGATATTTTGTATACACCGGGAAAAGCCAATGTTGTAGCAGATGCGCTTAGCAGAAAGAATGCGATCATCGCCAGTCTCATTATAACGCCTTCATTAATTGATGAGATCTCTGCTCTTCAAAAAGATGATAAGTTTATTTAGATGATTAGCGAACGAGTTCGAAAGGGCGAAGCTTCAAGCTTCCAAATTGACAGCAAGGGGACTCTGAGGTTGCAAGGGTGAATCTGTGTTCCAGATATTCCCGAGCTCAAAAGAGAAGTAATGGATGAATGTCACAAATCTAAACTTAGCATCCATCCAGGAGTAAGTAAGATATATCATGATCTCAAGCGCACATTCTGGTGGAAGGCGATGAAAAGAGACATTTCCATTTATGTTAGCAGGTGTTCTACTTGCCTGCAAGTCAAAAGCGATCAACAGAAACTTATCGGCTTGTTACAACCATTAGAGGTTCCAAATTGGAAGTGGGATCAAATATCCATGGATTTTATTGATGGCTTGCCCCGAACCAGGAAAGATAATGAAAGTATTTGGGTGATCATAGATCATTTCACGAAGACCGCCCATTTCATCCCTGTGAAGTCAACTAGAACAGCTCGAAGGCTAACGTAGATTTATTTCAAAGGAATTGTCAGACTACATGGAGTTCCCAGTAGCATTATTAGTGATAGTGATCCGATATTCGCTAGTAAATTCCGAGAAGCATTCCAAGAGGAGTTGGGGACAAAGTTAAATCTGAGCACTGCTTATCGTCCTCAAATAGATGGCCAAACTGAGAGGGTGAATCGTATACTAGAAGACTTGTTGCGGGCATGTATTCTTGATTTTGAATGGATCGTGGGAAGATACCTTGCATTTGGTTGAGTTCTCTTATAATAATTGTTACCAAGCAATTGTACAAATGTTGCCATTCAAAGCTTTGTATGGCAGGCCATGTAGATCTCCCGTATGTTGGGTAAAACCAGGCAATAGACTAGTATTGGGTCACGACATGATTCGTGAAGCTTCAGATAAAGTCAATTTTTATTAAGAAGCGACTTCAGACTGCTCAGAGCCGACAGAAGAGCTATGAAGATTCAAAAAGAATGGATTTAGAATTTTCTGTTGGTGATTACGTATACTTGAGGGTTTCCCTATTGGGAGGAGTAGTTCGTTTCGGGAAGATTGGGAAGTTGGCGCCAAGGTTCATTGGTCCATTCCCTATACTCGAAAGGATTGGAACTCTCGCTTATAGGGTTCAGTTGCCTGATTGGTTGCCAGGGGTACATGATGTATTTCATGTGTCTCAACTTCGAAAGCATGTACATGATCCAGACTTGATTGTGGAGGAATGTAACCACCCGCATTCTACGCATCGGAGGATCGTAGAATATTTATTTCATTTTCGTATGAGGTCGTATGGTCGTGTAACTTTGGGGAACGACTATTGGGGTCAATTTCCATGTTCACGATTTTTTCCGATTTTCAAATGACAATTTTGCCCCTAGCGAATCCTTTTTCGCCTATAACTTTTGATTGGTAAGGATTTTTGACCTAAAACTGCTTCCATTGGATTCGGATGATGGTTTACCTTTCCATAGAGTGGTCACATTAGCCAAACGGACTTACCGTTTGGGAAATATGGCTGAAATAGGGTTTGGAAGGTAAAAAACAGCTTAACTGGGCCTAATTAGGGTGATTAGCAGCTAGGCCCATAACCCATTTCGGGATTAGGGATATGGGGAGGATGAAATCAATTAGGAAATGATTTATTTTTCATTTTCTCAGCCGCCACGTACCTCTCTTCAACCCTAACAATGGCCTCCACCTTCTAAATCACCCCTAAATCACCGTTTAAGCATATATTAGCCTAATCAACATCAAATCAAGGCAAATCAACACCAAATCAGAGTTGGAGCTATTGTGTTGCATAGGTTCGACCCAAAATAGTAGAGAAGTTCAGATTTACAATTCATTTATGGCTAAGGTGAGTGATTTGCATTGTTTTTCACTAATTACGGCTAATTAAGGGTGATTAGTGTTAATTAGCGAAATTATGCATGTTAAAATTCTGGAAAAATATGAAAAAAAATCTTAAATTTTATTTTATGGCTCTGATAAGAATTTGGGTTAAGTTGGACATGTTTTGTTAATCCTATCATTAGTTATGGATAAATATGATTAAAGGGGAAACCAAGGGTTTTGGGTATGTTTGATCCATATTAGCATGAGTATTTATCGTTTTGGTGTTTATGGTTGATTATACATGTTGCTATGACTATTTGATATGATTTGTGATTGCTTAGAACAGTTAAAATGGTTGAAAACGCCATCATGTGGCGTAAATAGTTGCTGGAAAAGTTGCAGGAAACAATGCAGGAAGAGGGGATCAGATCGGGTCCTGAACCTGCTCGTGGAACACCTCACGATCTGCCCCATCTCCCCAAACCAACCCGTTCGTGACCCCCGAACCGAACCGATCGTATCCACCCCATCATGAGCCACTCCAGTATCCGAACCGACCCGCTCGTGATGCATGTGCCTCGAGCCGATCCGGAAGACATCCATGAGCCAGACTGATGGAGAGACGTGGCCGAACTGGAATGCCTCGAGCCACTTCGAGGGGAGCACCACGAGCCGAAGCCATTTAAAGGACCACGACCAAACCGATCCGACCAGGAATACATTCATGAGCCACCTTTGCTTGAGCTACACGAACCGATCCGGATGGAGGAAAAAGTTGAGCCGAACCCAAGGGTCACGAACCGAGGAAAGACTAGAACCCAAGATGCAAAGGTAGTTCAAATAAGAAGTAGAATTTAGGATCCAGATGGGGACCAATGAGTTAACTTCATGAGTTAGACTTTGCTGCGGGACGTGTGCAAAGGGGTTATCGATGTCTATAGCTTTGACTCACCGCTGAGAGACAGATATTGGCTATGGATCAGTGCAGTGGAGTTTACATGCCTCCATGGGGTAAAGCGATCGTAGCAGGGCTATGAGCCAGTGCAGTGGAGTTGTCATGACTCCATGGGGCAGAGTGGACATAATAAAGTATTAGTAGTTACAGATCAGTGCAGTGGAGCCGTCATGACTCCATGGGGGTAGAGTGATCGTAACAAAGAATTAGGTGATCAAAGAGGTGGATATTGTATACTTTACGCACTGAGTGAGAGATGTGAGGATGATTGCTATGTTTGATGTTTGCTATCACCATGACATGCACACCACCTCCCCGTTAGTTTCACACTATGTATTAGTGTCACCTTAGAGTATCGTACATCCTGTTGTGCTAACTCTTTGGTTGCAGGTCCAGGTGCAGGTATGGTTACGTATACCTGTTATTGTTCTGTTTTTGCTGCTTATCGCTCATACCAGACTTTTGTCTGACCTAGTGTTTTATGTCCCTTCTTATTACTCTAGGTGCTCCTAAACGAGCAGACTAGAGACAGGTTAGATGGTTATGCACGAGTAGCTGTCCGGAGACGAGCAAGAGGTTTACACGTATTGTTCCCATATATTCTCCCTGTGTTGTTGCTGGTCACTACTTTGGGCATTAGTAGTGTACCTTCCAATTTTGCTTTAGAGATAGTTTTAAAAAGTTGTAATAATGATGGTTTGGATCATAAGCTGTATTTTGAATCTTTCCGCTGCTATAACGGTTTAGTTTTCAGCTTATGCACTGTCTCGCCTGTTTTATATCAAGTTATGTTATTATTATATTTTGTTCCATGCACTGTGAGATATATCGCAGGTTCTTGATGATACATAGTTTCAAATTCCTTCCCTTTTCCTTTCTTTTGACGACTGTCCCGTGCTGGTTGGACGTCGGCATAGCGCATTTCGTTGGAAATGTCGGCTGATGCGGGGCGGGCCGTCACACTTGGTATCAGAGCTCTAGGTTGCATAGTTAACCTAGGGAAAGACACCAAGGAGAGATAGTACGTATATGAGAGCACGTATTTATTATATTTTGGGTTTCCAAAAGATATATATATATACTATTAGTATATCTAAGGATGGAGTCGCACTGCACTGGCACCACTGAAGAGATGGTTAATCATTTTCTCCTTACAGATTGAACGATGCGCCGATATACGAGGAATACTGGTTCAGAAGCCAATAATAGGAATGCTCCTAATATGAGGACGATGTTCATTGACTTCATGAGATAGATGCTTAGGGATGTTCAGAGGGCAACTCCTAATGCTGTAAATGGTGGTGGTGCAGCGGTGCAGGCGCCTAGGGCCAATTTCGCTAGCTCTGTAAGGACTACACTAGTCTTGGTGGGAAGCCGTTCCACGAAACAGAATCGGCTACAGAAGTTTAGGATTGGCTCGATAGTTATGAGCGCATCTTCGAGGACTTAGGGATCGATGACACGATAAAGAGAAAGCTAGCATCGCGTCAACTGCAAGGAAGGGCTATGAATTGGTGGAATGTTATTAAGGCAGCTACCCCTGGGGATCAAGTTACTTGGGATCAGTTCAAGGCCCGATTCAGTGATAAGTTTATCCCGGCTGCTCAGAAATCAGAATTGTTTAGGAAGTTCTTAGAGCTTAAGCAGAATGGTAGGGCAGTCTCGGAGTATATTGCTGACTTAGATACTTTTTCGAAGTATGGATTATCCCTTGTTGACACTCCCGAGAAGAAGAATGAGAAGTTCATAACAGGCTTAGATCAATACTTGGGGGAAAGGCTTATAAACCATATTGATGAGACTTTTGAATCAATTGTTGGGAAAGCATTGAGATTAGAGAGCCTTTACTAAGCCTAAGGATGAAGTCGCTGTTGCATCTGCGGAGGGGCCAAAGCCGCAGGCAAGCGGTGGAGGCAAGAATAATTCTCAGAATAAAAGGAAGAAGAGTTAGAGCAAGGATGGTCAGAAAAAGAAAGATAAGAAAGATGTTGAGTGCTTTAGCTGTGGCAAGAAGGGCCACTATGCCAAATAATGTCGAGCAAAGCCAACATATAGGAAGTGCTTCAACTGCGGCCAAGTGGTACATCACAAGGATAAATATCCGCAGCCCCCTAAAGAGAAGCAGATTGTGAAAGCATATGTTATTAATGTTGTTCCTTCTTCGTCGAATGCCCCAACTACAGCGGAAAAAGGAAAGAATGTCGTCATTCAAGGTATGCTTTCTATTTATGATGTTCCTATTCGAGTATTGTTTGATACTGGGGATTCCCGTTCCTTCATATCTAGTTACCTGGTAGATAGATTGGGATTGGAACCCGAGATTGTTGATAGACCTTTAGTGGTGACGAACCCGATTGGTGGTTCGACTAGCCTTATTATGATTTGTCAAAATTTGGCCTTATCGAGTCATGGATGTATGTTTGCTTGTGATTGCTTTGTTTTGGACTTTACTAGGTTTGGCATTATTTTGGGAGTCGATTGGCTCCAAAGATATGGGGTGGTGGTAGACTGTGAGAGATTTTCGGTTACTATTAGGGCGAATGATGGGCGGAGGGTAGTGTTTGATGGCCTACCTAGTGATGAGGTGATGGCTAGTTTTCTAAATTCCCTCGACATCCCGTAGGATGAGTTATCAGAGGTTCCCGTTGCTGGCCAGTATCTGGATATCTTTGAGGAAGTGACCAGACTTCCACCACACTGAGAGATTGAGTTCCGTACTGATTTAGTGAAAGATGCCAGACCTATAGTAATGCCACTTCGTCGTATGGCGCCAAGGGAGCAGCGAGAGCTCGGGGTGCAAGTAAGCGATCTTTCTAAGAAAGGATTTATCCAAAGGAGTGTCTCCGAGTGGGGAGCACCAGTTGTATTTGCTACCAAGGCAGATGGTTCCCTTCGTTTATGTGTGGACTATCGCGAGTTGAATAAAGTGACTAGGAAGAACAAGTATCCTCTTCCGCGGATAGATGATTTGTTTGATCAACTAGAGGGAGCAAGAGTGTTCTCCCAATTGGACCTCGCGACAGGACTTCATCAGCTCCGAGTAGCAGCTGAGAGTATTCCTAAAATGACATTTCGGACGCCGTCTGGATTCTGTGAGTGGTTGGTCATGCCATTCGGGTTAACCAATGCACTAGCATATTTTGTGGATCTTATGAATAGAGTATTCCGAGATTAATTGAATAAGTTTGCTCTTGTGTTCATGGACGATATACTTGTTTATCCGAGGACAGAGGAAGAACACAAGGAACATTTGAGAGTAGTGATGGAGGTGTTGAGAAAACACCAATTGAAAGCGAAGTTTTCTAAGTGTCACTTCTGGAGAAGGGAAGTGAGATTCTTGGGCCATGTTGTTTCAGAGAATGGTATTGCTGTGAACCCTGCGAAGGTGTCTACGGTACAAGATTGGTCTATGCCCAATAATGCAACAGCCGTAAGAAGTTTCCTAGGATCAGCTGGATATTATCGTAAATTTTTCCAAGACTTCTCCAAGATAGTGGCACCGTTAACTCAGTTGACCAAGAAGAATCAAGCTTTCGTTTGGGACGAAAGGTGTGAAAATGCATTCAAGAGTCTAAAGGAAAAGTTGATGTGCGCCAGTGTTAGTCATTCCTAAAAGGAATGAAGAGATGACAGTATACACGGATGTTTGTGGTACCGGACTAGGTGCTATATTGATGCAAGGAGGAAGAGTCATAGCTTATGCTCGTCGGCAACTGAAACTGCATGAGAAAAGATATCCTACCCATGATTTGGAATTGGCCGCGATTGTATTTGCGTTGAAGATGTGGAGACATTATCTCTTGGGAGAAAGATTCGAGTTGTTTACCAATCATAAGTCATTAAAGTATCTCTTCTCTCAGAAGGATCTAAATCTCCGACAACAAAGATGGTTAGAATTCTTGGCTTCCTATGATTTCGATATCGCATATACACCAGGAAAGGGCAATGCGGTAGCCGATGCATTGAGTAGGAGATATGCCAGTTTAGGGGCTATGTTTCTAGAATGGAAGAAACTGGAGTATATCGCTAGGTATGATTTCAGACCAAAGTGCGAAACGGATCTAGAAATGCTAGCAAGTTTGACGATCAGACCCACTTTGATTGAGCGGATTGGTTCCAACCATAGGGACGATCCTAATTTATTAGAAATCATCTCCAAGTTAGACTTGGGAATCGATGAGGAGATGAACAAGTATGGGCTTGATCAAGATGGATGGCTTAGAAAGAATGTGAGACTAGTTGTGTCTAATGTTAATGGATTGAGAGATGAAGTGCTTAAAGAATGTCATCACTCAAAACTAACTATACATCCCGGAGGTAACAAAATGTATCGAGACATGAAGCAGACCTACTACTGAGAAGGAATGAAAAGAGATGTTGGGAAGTTTATACCCAAATGCATGAATTTCCAGATAGTTAAAGCCGAGCAAAAGAAGCCTAGTGGTTTGCTGCAACCATTAGAAATTCCAGAATGGAAATGGGAAAAAGTATCAATGGATTTTATTGATGGGTTACAAAGGACTAGATCGGGCCATGATAGTATTTGGGTGATTGTGGACTGATTGACCAAGAGTACAAGGTTTATACCTATCAAGTTGAATAGAACAGCAGCTAAGTTAGCGGAACTGTATATGAAGTGGGTAGTGAAATTTCATGGAATACTCAAAGGCATTATAAGCGACCGAGATTCGTTGTTTACTAGTGAATTTTGGAAGAGCTTACAAGAGGCTTTAGGGTCAGAATCACATCTCAATACCACATACCATCCTCAAACCAACGGTCAAACAAAGAGGGTGAATCAAATATTAGAAGATTTCTTGAGAGCTTGCATATTAGATTTTGGAGGGTCATGGGACGACCATTTACATTTGGTTGAATTCGCATATAATAATAGTTATCAGTCCAGTATTGGTATGGCTTCATTTGAAGCTTTGTACGGAAGACTGTGCAACTCACCATCTTGTTGGTTGGAAACCGGTGAGAAATTCGTGCTTGGGCCAGATGTAATAAGAGAAACTTCATACAAGATCAAGGTTATTCAATAGCGAATAAAGGTTGCCCAAGATAGGCAGAAGTGTTATGCTGATAAGAGGCGAAGAGATTTAAAATTCTCCGTTGGTGACTTGGTGTTTGTCAAGATTTCTCCGTTAAAGAGCGTGATTCGATTTGGTAGGAGAAGCAAGTTAACACCAAGTTTTGATGGTCCATTCCCAGTTCTCGAACAAGTTGGGAATTTAGCATATAAAGTTGAATTACCTGACAAGATGGCGGGAGTTCACAACATATTTCATGTTTCCCAGTTAAGGAAGTTCGTGCACGACCCCAATATGACTATTTCACCGGATCAGTTGGACGACATCGAAGTAGAACCCTAGGCGGTTGGGAACCGCAAGCCGATCCGTATTGTCGAGTACGACACGAAGCAACTGCGAAGGAAGGCGGTGAAACTGGTCAAGGTTCGGTGGGGCGAGAATGAGAATGACTGTACTTGGGAAACAAATGAGAGCATAAGGAAGACATATCTAGAACTCTTTGCGTGGTAAGATTTTAACGACCATTTAGTTATCCTCTTGTTAGTAAACCGCATGCTAGCATAGGCTTGTTATGTTGCTAGGTATGTTTGATTGTTGCAAATGATTGATAGGCATGCGGGACCCATTGTTGTTTCTTAGTTAAGGAATTTTGAGGGTGAAATTTCTTAAGGGGGGAGAATGTAACGACCCGCATTCTACGCATCGGAGGATCGCCGAATATTTATTTCATTTCGTATGAGGTCGTATGGTCGTGTAACTTTGGGGAACGACTATTGGGGTCATTTTCCATGTTCACGGTTTTTGCCGATTTTTAAATGATTATTTTGCCCTCGGCGAATCCTTTTTTGCCTATAACTTTTGATTGCTAAAGAGTTTTGATCTAAAACTACTTCCATCGGATTCAGATGATGGTTTACCTTTCCGTAGAGTGGTCACATTAGCCAGACGGACTTGTCGTTTGGAAGATATGGCTGAAATAAGGTTTAGAAGGTGAAAAACAGCTTAGCCGGGACTAACTAGGGTGATTAGCAGCTAGGCCCATAACCCATTTCGGGACTAGAGTTATGGGGAGGCAGAAATCAGTTAGGAAACTATTTATTTTTCATTTTCTCAGCTGCCACTTACCGCTCTTCAATCCTAACAATGGCCTCCACCTTCTAAATCACCCCTAAATCGCCATTTAAGCATATATTAGCCTAATCAACATCAAATTAAGGCAAATCAACACCAAATCGGAGTTGGAGTTGCTGTGTTGCATAGGAATTCGACCCAAAATAGTAGAGAAGTTCAGATCTATAATTCATTTGTGGCTAAGGTGAGTGATTTGCATTGTTTTTCACTAATTACGGCTAATTAGGGGTATTTGGTGTTAATTAGCGAAATTATGCATCTTAAAATTCTGGAAAAATACGTAAAAATTCTTAAATTATTATTTTAGGGCTCTGATAAGAATTTGGGTTATTTTGGAAATGTTTTGGTAATCCTATCATTAGTTATAGATATATATGATATAGGGGAAAACCATGAGTTTCGGGTATTTTTGTTCTATATTGGCATGAGTATTCTTCTTTTTGGTGTTTATGGTTGATTATACATGTTGCTATGACTGTTTGGTATGATTTGTGATTGCTTAGAACAGTTAAAATGGTCGAAAACGCTATCGTGTGGCATAAACAGTTGTTGGAAAAGTTGCAGGAAACATTGCAGGAAGTGGGAATCGGATCCCGAACCCGCTTGTGGAGCACCTCACGATCCGCCCCATCTCCCCGAACCGACCCGTTCGTGATCCTCGAACCTAACCAATCATGGCCACCCCATCAGGAGCCACTCTAGTACCCGAACCGACCCGCTCGTGATGCATGTGCCTCGAGCCGATCCGGAAGATATCCACGAGCCAGACTGATGGAGAGACGCAACCGAACCGGAATGCCTCGAGCCACTTCGAGGGGAGCACCACGAGCCGAAGCCATTTCAAGGACCATGATCGAACCGATCTGACCAAGAATACATTCATGAGCCACCTTTTCTTGAGCTACACGAACCGATCCGGATGGAGGAAGAAGATGAGCTGAACTCAAGGGTCACGAACCGAGGAGAAGAATAGAACCCGAGATGCAATGGTAGTTCAAATAGGAAGTAGAATTCAGGAACCAAATGGGAACCAATGAATTAACTTCATGAGTTGGACTTTGCTGTGGGACGTGTGAAAAGGAGTTATCGATGTCTATAGCTTTGACTCACCACTAAGAGACGGATATTGGCTATGGATCAGTGCAGTGGAGTTGTCATGATTCCATAGGGCAAAGTGATCGTAGCAGGGCTATGAGCTAGTGTAGTGGAGTTGTCATGACTCCATGGGGGCAGAGTGGACACATCAACGTATTAGTGGTTACAGATCAGTGCAGTGGAACCATCATGACTCCATGAGGCAGAGTGATCATAACAAAGAATTGGGTGATCAAAGTGGAGGATATCGTATACTTTACGCATTGAGTGAGAGATGTGAGGATGATTGCTATGTTTGATGTTTTCTATCACCATGACATGCACACCCCCTCCCCATTATTTTCACACAATGTGTTAGTGTCACCTTAGAGTATCGTACATCCTGTTGTGCTAACTCTTTGGTTGCAGGTCCATGTTCGGGTTTGGTTACATATACATGTTATTGTTCTGTTTTTGCTGCTTATCATCATACCAGACTTTTGTCTGACCCAGAGTTTTATGTCTCTTCTTATTACTCTGGGTGCTCCTAAACGAGCAGACTAGAGACAGGTTAGCTGGTTATGCACGAGTAGCTGTCCGGAGATGAGCAGGAGGTTTATACGTATTGTTTCCATATATTCTCCATGTGTTGTTGCTGGTCACTACTTTGGGCATTAGTAGTGTACCTTCCTATTTTACTTTAGAGACAATTTTAAAAAGTTGTAATAATGATGGTTTGGATCATAAGCTGTATTTTGAATCTTTCCGCTGCTATGATGGTTTAGTTTTCACCTTATGCACTGTCTCACCTGTTTTATATCAAGTTATGTTATTATTATATTTTGTTCCATGCGCTGTGAGATATACTACAGGTTCTTTGATGATACATAGTGTCAAACTTCTTCCCTTTTCCTTTCTTTTGACGACCGTCCCGTGCTGGTTGGACGTCGGCATAGCACGTTTCATTGGAAATCTCGGCTGGTGCGGGGCAGGCCATCACAAGGAAGCTGCACAACAAGATTTAGAGATTACCCCGAGCTTAGCAGTGAGAAGAGAGCCAGTGAAAATTATTGGCAAAGAAACCCGAGTTCTAAGAAATAAGAGAATTCATCTTGTCAAAGTGCAGTGGATGAGACCGAGGATAGCATCAAACATGCTTATCCCAAGTGCAGAGGGGATATCTCTGATAAGCTCTGGTGCATGGTACATTTACAATATTTTACATTTTTCATTTTGTTTCCTACTTTACTGTTGTTTACTTTTCGGGGACGAAAAGTTTTAAAGTGGGGGAGATTGTCACAACCCGGAAAATCGGAACTAAATTAAAATTTTTATTTTAGCTATTTTATTGAATATTGAATATTTAAAATGATTTATTTTAAATAATAATGATTTAAAATTTATTTAAATCGAAGTTAGAACGTATATATTTATTTTAATTACATAGCGAGCCTGAAATGGCGCGGTAGTTTGAAAACTCGATTTCAAATTTCAAATGAATGTAAAGGATTCAACATAAATCGGATTTTGGTAAGACCAGAAATATTAGAATCTGTTTAACAATATCTTTCGAACGAATGTGAAAAATTTAAATTTCATAGGGGAATAAAAAGTTGTGGCTAGTTAAATATTCAGAATAGTTGCTATGGAATTTAATATAATATATAGCCTTTAAAAATAGCCATTTTGCAAACAACCTCTGTTTTCGACGAGACCACTTTGGTTGGATCCGGAATGTCAAATTACTGCTAGATTCGAATTTTCATAATTTTTGGAATTAATATGTGGGCGTGGCTAAAGAAAACGTGTTTTTGTCAATTTAAGTCAATTTGGATCGACCAAAAAATGACCATTTTTTAAATGGTCTACAAATTCGACGAAATTAATTCTGTTAGGACCGTATCGTCAAAACATAGCTAGATTTATTTTTCGGGAATTTTTAGAGTCAATATGTGGCCCCAGTAAATTAAAATGTACGATCAAATTAAATAATTAAATGGTTTATATTTAATTTAAAGATAAATGGGAAGAAACGATCAAATGGGCTGATGAGACCTAGTCCATTGTGTCCGGAATAGGGGTATTTAGCTAGGGGCGATAGTCGTTGGGTTGGATTTGGAGTTCGTATGGGTTAACGGGCTTTTTGAAATTAAAGAATTAAAAATAAAAATCATGGACCAGTAGGATTTCATCTTCTCATTCCTCGTTCATTAAGAAAACCCGTAACTCTCTAATTCGATGGCAACTACAGCAAGAACCTTCTCTCCTCTTTAACTCACGATTTACACAACGAAATCGAACGATTCTTTTGAGGATTCTGTAGAGATTTTTCCCATCTCCAATTCCATATCAATTTCATAAATTTTCATTGCATGTGGAACGAGATCTGTCGCCTCAAAGTTGCGAACTTTAAACCTCTACCATGTAAGCACCGAACTGGGCCCCACCTCCAGCATTAGCGTGCCTCTCCAAGTTCTTCGACGTGGAGAAACCCAATCGTCTTCAAGAGCAGCGGATCGGTAGAAAAATCAAACCCTATTTCTAAATCAAACTGAGAGGTAGCGACTTATATTATTCAAACTATTTTTAACATATAAAAGCGCTGCAAATCTAATTATATTTATAAAAATCGTATCTTTTTCATACGATAACGAAATTCGATGAAACAGGAGACATCTGGACCGTGGCATCGTACACGACATTCCAGAAGAGACTGGAGAATTTTTGGAGCTTTCTACAATTTTAGAAGAAATAAAAAATAATGTGAGATTTCTGAGTTCAAAAATAATTAATTAAATTTGTATTAGATTTCAGACGGAGTTTAGTAACTCCCAACACTATCGTCCACAGACCATGGATGACTTGATGTATTGTGGTGTGAAATTTGTTGGTGATTGTGAATGATTGATTGTGGTTGAAACAAAATTGATTGTGTTTGTGGTAAATAGATTGTATAGTGAAAAGAAATTGTATTAGGAAAATGAAACTCTTGTATCGCCGCGAGGCCTAGTTTAGTAGAGGAGCCGTACTAGGGACGGTGCCGATTTTAATTACCCTGCCGTTATATTGCCGAAATTTTCTGAAAAATTCATGTGTTGTGAAATATTCATGTTATGAAATAAAATTGTTTGAACAATAAGAATTAGATTTTTATTGTATATATAAATTATGCAAATGATCGTAGTTGAATAGGGAAATTATTAAAAAATAAAAATACATTTTTTTTATTGTACATGTAAAATGATCATAGTTTGAATAGAAAATTTGTTTAACAATAAAAGCACCATTTTATTGTATATTTAAAATGATCATTGTTTTGAAATGAAAATAAGTTAACAATAAAAATTCAAATTTTTATTGCAAATAAGAAATATGGAAAAATGTTCATTGTTTTGAAATAAAAATAAGTTAACAATTGCAAATAAGAAATATGGAAAAATGTTCATTGTTTTGAAATAAAAATAAGTTAACAATAAAAATTCACATTTTTATTGCAAATAAGAAATATGGAAAAATGCCCACTGTTTTGAAATAAAAATATTTAAACAACAAAAATCACATTTTTATTGAATGTATAACATATGTAAAATATGCATGGTTGAAATAAAAATAGTTTGAACAATAAAAATCACATTTTTATTGGATATAAGAAATAGGAAAAATATGCATGTATTTGAAATGAAAACGATTAACAATAAAAGTTCACATTTTTATTGTAAATTAGAAAAGATTAAAAATGATTATTATCTGAAATGAAAAAGATTAACAATAAAAGTTTACATTTTATTGTATATTAGAAAAGAATAGGTTTCATTAAAAAGAATTCAACTTTGATAATAATGATTAAACATTAAAAATTACATTTTGAATGTGTAACACCCCGAATTTTCTATTAACACTAAAGTTGCTAAAATATTAATAAGTGTGTAAGAGGGGGGATGTATCTAATATGAATATAAAAGTGTGTAAGAGAGGGGATGTATCTAATATGAATATAATAATATTAATAAGTGTGTAAGAGAGGGGATGTATCTAATATGAATATAATAATATTAATAAGTGTGTAAGAGAGGGGATGTATCTAATATGAATATAAAAATATTAATAAGTGTGTAAGAGAGGGGATGTATCTAATATGTATATAAAAACAATAATAATTGTGTAAAAGGGGGGGATGTATCTAATGTGTACATTGTGGAATATATATATATATATATATATATATATATATATATATATATATATATATATATATATATATATTGCTGAGTGTTTGCTGAGTCACTTCTGACTCATTGCTGAGTCAACAAGATAAACCCCATCTTGTCTGAACGGCTGCGGTTATTTCTAGGTTAAATCTAATGGCCTAAATGCATTCTAAAATCTATAAATAAGTGGGTAGACCCTAAACCTAAATCACTTGTAAAATTAGAGAAGCTACCATCATGCTGCTGCCATGGAGTTCAGCGTAGCCGTCACAAACTAAGAAGAGGAAGCCTAATCATCTACAACTAAATCTACACAAATCAAATCAAAAGATCTCTCTTTCTCTAATTCTTTTCTTTTGTTGGTGAGTATGATGATTCTCACAAGACTATTACAAACTAATTTGACTCAGTTATGAATGGATCACAAGAAAGTGATGTGATTTGTAATTGTAAATTCTATATATTGTGGATCTCTTATTATGTTATTATGTTGTCGTATGATGTAAATTATATATGCTATGTCATGCTATGTTGTAAATTCTCTTATGCTATGTCGTGCTATGTTGAGAATCATGTCAAGCTATGTTATACTATCATACTATGCCATGTTATAAATCATGCTATATTATGTTGAAAAATCATGCTGTTGGATCATGCTTAAAGTTATGTTTTTTTTTAATTTAAATGGATCTTGTTTATGGGAATTTGCCTATTAGGTTAGGTGTACCCATAAACTTGAAACTATAATTAAATAAAACTTGATTATGGGAATTTGCCTATTGAGTTAGGTGTACCCATATAAAACCATGTTGTTAAAAAATTAGATGATGTTGATTCACACATGTTCATATGTAAGTTTATGAAAATTGATTGAGATTATATTAGGTGAATTTTGAACAAGTTGACACCTTTAGGTCCATGACATGTATAATCTATGCAAGTTGGACATATGCAAGTTTCACCCCTTATTATGATTCATTTGGTCACATATACATGTTGTTATTATGATAATCTCTTTTATGCTATGAGTTAGGCTATTCGAGTCTAAAATATATTTTGCGAATAAACGTTCAAACGTGGGGTAGGGGTAATATTAGGAATTAATAAATTGGGTGCAATTTTGTAAGATTTTGCATACCATGAATGGATGTCCATAATTGAGTCAATTATGGACATTGTTAAAAATTGGAAGTAATTAATAATTCAAGTAGGGAATTATTAAAATTGGGGGAAAGTGGATTATTATTAATAATCAATGCTTAGGACACGAGATTGGACCCGTTTGTGATGTAAACCTGCCCGGACCCGCCCGGCAAATCCAGTAGTCACAAATGTCGGCCCAATGTGAGAGGTCCTAGGCCCAAACTAAAGCATAACAGTTGTAAAGACACGAGGTTAGACTCTTTTATGGTGTAAGACTGCCCGGACCCGCCCGGCAAATCCAGCTGCCATAAATGCCAGTCTAATGTGAGAGGTCTTTATGAGGTTATGGCCTTAATGAACTAAGAAATACTTAACCAGATAATCATGTAAGGTGGGACATGGGGGTTAAGTAGGTGCCTTGGGTGGCATGAGGAATCTGGTGGTTGCCTTTAGAGGCATTTGAAATACGATTAGACTTAACCAAACACACATGTAAATGAACATGACTAAGTGGGTTAAGTGGGATGGACTAATGGGGACAAGCTTAGGTGGAATGCTTGTGGTAAATAGTGGGGGCCCATTTCAACCAGTATCCCAAAACGTATCTTTGTGGGCTCGACCCAAGTCGAGGACGGGACACGCATACTGGGTTTGACTATAAGAGGCCAAAACAGGGAGCGATGGCAACGCAAGTCCAACGGGTTTCATATGCGTGTGTGGACCCGGGCTGGTAGGTAAGACGTTGTTGCATCGTGTAGGTATAAGCCGTGCATGTCCGTTGTATCAGGTTGCCACTTTAGGGGAGTGATACACCCCACTGTGGGGCCAGCACGGGTATCTGCGAGTTAGGGAGCCGATCGAATAATGGGAAGTAGGGTACACCTAGTGGAGATAGGGGCAGGCGGCACCTATGTAGTCAGCTAGGGGTACGTAAAGCCATTGGGAAAGTTTCTAAGTGAAGCTAAGTGGGATGAATCTTTAGGGTGACTGGTGTGGTGCAGTATAGTGTTTATCCTTTAGTATTTAGGAGCGCCTATAACGTTGCCTTTAGCGATTGTCTATGTCCTTAATCTGCTCTTCATAGACATTTTCTTGTTTTCCAGCTTATGCCTTAGTCCAGTTATTTTGGTAATAGTATTGTAGAATTATCATATTCACCAGACTTTATGTCTGACCCCCTCTTTTCCATCCTTTTTCTCCCTTCAGGTCCGCAGGTTGGGCCAAGTTCTAGTGGAGTCTAGTTGGATCGCTTATCTTCTGGAAAGCTTGGACTGCTGAAGTAAAGTCCAGCTTGTTATCTTTCTTTTTAATGGCTATTCATGTAATGGGATTATGTACTTGTTTTATCAAGATAGATATTGTACTTGACATTGAATATGGTGTTATGATGTAATCAAACATGTTTTGACTTCTGCTACAATGAAATAAAGTTTTTGAATTTCCAAGTACTATTTTATATCTGTCTTGTTGTAATTTTACTGTTCTATATTCACTTAAAACCTCCATGGAAGTTAATGCATTCCCTTTGTGAGTGACATTAATGGACGTGGGGTGTTACACGTGGTATCAGAGCATAAGGTTACCAGAACAGATAAAAAAAAATTTTAGAAATTTTTTTTTTCTAAAAGTATTTTTGGAAGAAGTGCTTTCAAAAAAAAAAACATGTTATTTAAAGAGAGTTTTTATGAAAAACATAATCCCAAACAGCCACATCCTTATCTTTATCTTTCGAATTCTCCATTTTGAATCTTTCCTTTTTCGTTCCAGCATGGCTGAAGATCTTAATCTCCCAGAAGGTGTGACGATTCCAGGGTGGTTTAGGAGATACTTGGAGGCTAGGGCCACCACTGCAGGCCCAGCGGATACTCCTCCACCCCTAGTTGCACCCATTCCTCCTCCTCCTCCTCCTCCTCGTGTTGACACTTTTGCAAAGATGTGCAAGGAATTCAAGGCTATGGGAGGAAAAACTTTTCAAGGGACTGAGACGTTTGTGGAGGCCAGAGATTGGCTTAAGGAGACTGAGGAATTGTTGGATATCTTTGAAGTGGAAGATGGGAGGAAAGTCCGTTTAGCTGCTTGGTTAATGAAGGGAGAGGCCTCGTTTTGGTGGGAGGTCACTAACGGGGAACGTCCAGTTGATTCATGGGCGGATTTCAGACGAAGGTTTGAGGCAAAGTTTCTTTCAAGGGCAGAGGAGAACTCAAATATGGAAAAATTCCTGGCACTAAAGCAAGGGAGCTCATCAGTAAAGGAATATGTCAATAAATTTAATCAGTTAGCAAGGTTTGGCTTGGAGTTGGTGAACACGCCAGAGAAGAAAGCTTTGAGGTTCGTTAGAGGCTTGAATGAACCATTGCAAGGGTTGGCTATGACCCACATCCCTATGGGAGCCACCTTTGAAAAGCTAGTAGAAATGGCACTTATGCATGAGGATAAGGCAATTGAAAAGAAAGGGGATCAGAATAAACCCCAACAGCAAAATAAGAAGGGTGGTAAAAACAATAATGGCAAAGGGAAGAAGAAATGCTTCAATTATGGGACGCCCGGCCATCTCAGCAAAGATTGTAGAAAGAAAAAGAAGACTTGTTGTTTTCATTGTGGAGATGCGGGACATTTAGTGAAGGACTGTCCAAAGAAGGGGCAGAGGGCAGGGTCTACCTCGGGAGGACAGGTGCAGGCTCTTATGGCACCAGGGCAGGCAAGGGGGCAAGTTCAGGCTATTGCGGCCCCACCGCTGCAAGAAAGAGGTAGAACAATTTCTGTTGAAAGCTTAGTTTTTCTGTTTGATCATCCTGTCCGTACCTTATTCGATTCTGGCGCATCTCACTCGTTTATCTCTGCATCATTAGTTGAATCACTGCACTTGAACACCAGTTTAGTAGAGGATCCCTTGGTCGTTTCAAATCCAATTGGGGGTTCGGCTCATTTGACCATGATATGTTTGGATTTGAAAATCTCTATACTTAGCGTTGAATTTAGATGTGATGCTTATGTATTGGGCTTCACGGGCTATGGGCTAATTTTAGGAATGGATTGGTTGTCTAGAAATAGGGCCATTCTTGATTGTGAAAGGAGAGTAGTTAGGCTTGTGACTCGCCTTGGTAATGCTCTCGACATCTTTTGTAATCCCATAAATTCCGTTATGCTAAGTTATCTTGAATCGCTTGACGCGTCTGTAGAGAACCTGCGATCGGTAGAAGTGGTCCGGGAATATCCGGATGTGTTTGAGGAGGTGAAGGGCTTACCTCCAAAGCGGGAGATAGACTTTCGAATTTATCTTGTGGATAATGCTAAACCCGTATCTTTGCCAGTGCGCCACATGGCTCCTCGTGAAAGGAGGGAACTCAATAAGCAAGTAAAGGAGTTGCTTGAGAAGGGGTTCATAAGACGTAGTATATCGGAGTGGGGTGCTCCAGTAGTTTTTGCCACAAAGGCGGATGGGTCTCTTAGACTTTGTATGGACTATAGAGAACTAAACAAGCTTACTAAAAAGAACCGACACCCACTGCCGAGGATTGACGATCTCTTTGATCAGTTAGTTGGCGCCTCAGTGTTTTCGCAGTTGGACTTAGCCACTGGCTTTCATCAACTGAGAGTGGCTGAGGATAGTATAGATAAGACTGCTTTTAGGACTCCTGACGAATTTTATGAATGGCTAGTGATGCCCTTTGGTTTGACAAACGCCCCTGCATATTTTGTTGATTTGATGAGTAGGGTGTTTAGGGAATACCTTAACAAATTCGTGGTAGTCTTTGTGGATGACATCTTAGTCTTTTCTAAGAATAAAGAAGAGCACTCCCTACATCTTAGGGAAGTGTTGGAAACCCTTCAAGCACATAACCTTAAGGCAAAATTTTCTAAGTGTCACTTCTGGAGGAAGGAAGTACGGTTCTTAGGGCACGTGGTTTCCAAAGAAGGGATAGCAGTGGATCCCGCAAAGGTGGTGGCCATCCAAGATTGGAAGGTCCCTAAAAATGCAACCGAAGTAAGAAGTTTCTTGGGGTTGGCTGGCTATTATAGGAAGTTTATCAAAGACTTCGCAAAAATATCAGCTCCATTAACACGGTTAACGAAGAAGAACCTGGTTTTTACGTGGGACAAAGATTGCGATGATGCGTTCCAACGTTTAAAGAGAGCCTTAACTTCAGCCCCAGTCTTAGTGCTGCCAGACAGGAATAAACCGTTTACCATCTATACTGATGCTTGTGGGACGGGACTTGGCGTGGTCCTCATGCAAGAGGGAAGAGTAATAGCCTATGGTGGAAGGCAGTTGAGGGTTCATGAAAAGAATTACCCCACGCATGACTTAGAGCTAGCCGCAATTGTTTTCGCGCTTAAGTCTTGGCGTCACTATCTTCTTGGTGAGAAATTCGAACTGTTCACTGACCACAAATCATTAAAATACTTATTCTCTCAGAAGGATTTGAATTTAAGGCAGCAACGGTGGATGGAATTCTTAGCCTCCTACGATTTTGAAATAGCATATACCCCGGGCAAGGGTAACGTGGTGGCAGATGCCTTAAGTAGGAAAAGGTTGTCCTTGAGTCCGTTGTTTGTTGAACGACAAAGCTTAGAATTCATCTCTATATTTGACTTTAGACCCTCCGTTGACTTAGTACCCGGTCTGTTAGCATCCTTGGAGGTTAGACCTACACTTCTAGGACGGGTTGGTGAGGCACAGCGAGACGACCCATGGTTGGTTGAGATAGTAGAAAAGCTCAAAGGGGGGGAGTCGTCAAGCCATCTTTGTAGGTATACCCTAGACGATAAGGGTGGTTACGAAGGGATAATAGACTTTGTGTACCGCAAGACGAAGACTTAAGGAAGGCCATTCTTGATGATTCTCATCGCTCAAAAATGACCATTCATCCCGGCGGGGATAAGATGTACAAAGATATGAAGCGGGTTTTCTTTTGGGCCGGTATGAAAAAGGATGTGGCCGAGTACGTCGCTAGATGCTTGGTGTGCCAACGAGTTAAAACAGAACAAAAGAAACCCGGTGGGTTGCTTCACCCATTAGAAGTTCCACTATGGAAATGGGAAAGCATCTCAATGGATTTTGTGGATGGATTACCAAGATCAAGGAAGGGTAACACGGGGATTTGGGTTATAGTAGATAGACTTACTAAAAGCGCCCATTTTATTCCCGTGAAAAGTAAGAGGACTGCTCCGTGGTTGGCTTCTGTATACATTAAGGAGATAGTTCGTTTGCACGGTATTCCTTCTAGTATAGTAAGCGACCGTGACCCCATCTTTACTAGCGAATTTTGGAAGAGTTTACAAGAGGCGGTAGGGACTCAGCTATGTTTGAGCACCGCATATCATCCTCAGACAGACGGCCAGACCGAGAGGGTGAATCGCATTCTAGAGGATCTTTAAAGGCTTTGTATCCTAGACTTTGGGGGTACATGGGAAGAGCACCTTCCGTTAGTAGAATTCGCATATAACAATAGCTTTCAGTCTAGTATTGGCATGGCACCTTTCGAAGCTCTTTATGGAAGGCCTTGCCGTTCGCCTACATGTTGGTGGGAATCTACCGATAAAGTCCTACTTGGGCCCGATATGGTTAGGGAAACCTCGGAGAAGATTGAGTTGATTCGAAGGAGGATGAAAGCAGCACAAGATAGGCAGAAATCGTATGCTGATAAGAGGAGGACAGATCTTGAGTTTGACATTGGGGACATGGTTTTTATCAAAGTATCTCCGTTACAGAATGTTGTTCGCTTTGGGTCCGTGGGGAAATTAGCACCAAGGTTTGTAGGGCCGTTTCCTGTAAAAAAACAGGATTGGGAAGATGGCATATAGGGTGGAGTTGCCTGAGAAACTTAGTGGAGTACACGACGTATTCCATGTATCACATTTGAGGAAGTGTTTGCACAAGACCGCGGAGGTGGTAGAGCCGAGCTTGCTTAAAGAGGTGGAAATAGAGCGTGATGCAACAATTAGACGAGCTCCTACATGCATTCTTGGGTCGGATATCAAAAAGTTGAGGAATCGAGAGGTCAGACTGGTTAAAGTGCAATGGGGAAATGATGAGAGCAACGCAACTTGGGAGACAGAAGAGAAGATGCGTTCGTTGTACCCTTTTCTTTTTGAGGGTATGTCTTTTAAATTCTCCTTTATCGCTTAGCTTATCTTATCTTATCTTTAGTATGTCCTCTCATTAGTATCTTTGACCTTTAGTTAGGATAATCCTATGGTTGAAACATGTGTTTGAGACATGTTATGTATGATGGATGCAAAATGGATGCAAGTGTTTGCTAGTGGTTGCTCGTGGATGCATATATACACACACACTTTAGGCACTAGATCGGCTCAGTCACTACATATTGCATATTGCATATATATGGATGTATTTAGTAAAATGGATGAACGATGGTTGTATTATCATGTGGATGCTGCATTCAGATGATGGTTGTGCACGCATATAGAAGTATTATGTAGCATTAAGAATCTTTTGCATACATAATGGATGCATGGCACGATCATAGTTGCATTAAGGAGGTCAACTGAATCAGTGGACCGCCTGATTTTGCATTAGATACGGACATATACACACACAGTGCATTTAAACATGAAAGCATTAGAAGTCTGTAAGGACAATGGATGCCTGTGTATGATGGATGAGTAGATGGACGTTTGGATGGTAGGATATACATTCTTCCAGACTTGAAGATTTCGGGGACGAAATCCTAAAAGGAGGGGAGAATGTAACACCCCGAATTTTCTATTAACACTAAAGTTGCTAAAATATTAATAAGTGTGTAAGAGGGGGGATGTATCTAATATGAATATAAAAGTGTGTAAGAGAGGGGATGTATCTAATATGAATATAATAATATTAATAAGTGTGTAAGAGAGGGGATGTGTCTAATATGAATATAATAATATTAATAAGTGTGTAAGAGAGGGGATGTATCTAATATGAATATAAAAATATTAATAAGTGTGTAAGAGAGGGGATGTATCTAATATGTATATAAAAACAATAATAATTGTGTAAAAGGGGGGATGTATCTAATGTGTACATTGTAGAATATATATATATATATATATATATATATATATATATATATATATATATATATATATATATATTGTTGAGTGTTTGCTGAGTCACTTCTAACTCATTGCTGAGTCAACAAGATAAACCCCATCTTGTCTGAACGGCTGCGGTTATTTCTAGGTTAAATCTAATGGCCTAAATGCATTCTAAAATCTATAAATAAGTGGGTAGACCCTAAACCTAAATCACTTGTAAAATTAGAGAAGCTACCGTCATGTTGCTGCCATGGAGTTCAGCGTAGCCGTCACAAACTAAGAAGAGGAAGCCTAATCATCTACAACTAAATCTACACAAATCAAATCAAAAGATCTCTCTTTCTCTAATTCTTTTCTTTTGTTGGTGAGTATGATGATTCTCACAAGACTATTACAAACTAATTTGACTCAGTTATGAATGGATCACAAGAAAGTGATGTGATTTGTAATTGTAAATTCTATATATTGTGGATCTCTTATTATGTTATTATGTTGTCGTATGATGTAAATTATATATGCTATGTCATGCTATGTTGTAAATTCTCTTATGCTATGTCGTGCTATGTTGAGAATCATGTCAAGCTATGTTATACTATCATACTATGCCATGTTATAAATCATGCTATATTATGTTGAAAAATCATGTTGTTGGATCATGCTTAAAGTTATGTTTTTTTTCTTAATTTAAATGGATCTTGTTTATGGGAATCTGCCTATTAGGTTAGGTGTACCCATAAACTTGAAACTATAATTAAATAAAACTTGATTATGGGAATTTGCCTATTGAGTTAGGTGTACCCATATAAAACCATGTTGTTAAAAAATTAGATGATGTTGATTCACACATGTTCATATGTAAGTTTATGAAAATTGATTGAGATTATATTAGGTGAATTTTGAACAAGTTGACACCTTTAGGTCCATGACATGTATAATCTATGCAAGTTGGACATATGCAAGTTTCACCCCTTATTATGATTCATTTGGTCACATATACATGTTGTTATTATGATAATCTCTTTTATGCTATGAGTTAGGCTATTCGAGTCTAACATATATTTTGCGAGTAAACGTTCAAACGTGGGGTAGGGGTAATATTAGGAATTAATAAATTGGGTGCAATTTTGTAAGATTTTGCATACCATGAATGGATGTCCATAATTGAGTCAATTATGGACATTGTTAAAAATTGGAAGTAATTAATAATTCAAGTAGGGAATTATTAAAATTGGGGGAAAGTGGATTATTATTAATAATCAATGCTTAGGACACGAGGTTGGACCCGTTTGTGATGTAAACCTGCCCGGACCCGCCCGGCAAATCCAGTAGTCACAAATGTCGGCCCAATGTGAGAGGTCCTAGGCCCAAACTAAAGCATAACAGTTGTAAAGACACGAGGTTAGACTCTTTTATGGTGTAAGACTGCCCGGACCCGCCCGGCAAATCCAGTTGCCATAAATGCCAGTCTAATGTGAGAGGTCTTTATGAGGTTATGGCCTTAATGAACTAAGAAATACTTAACCAGATAATCATGTAAGGTGGGACATGGGGGTTAAGTAGGTGCCTTGGGTGGCATGAGGAATCTGGTGGTTGCCTTTAGAGGCATTTGAAATACGATTAGACTTAACCAAACACACATGTAAATGAACATGACTAAGTGGGTTAAGTGGGATGGACTAATGGGGACAAGCTTAGGTGGAATGCTTGTGGTAAATAGTGGGGGCCCATTTCAACCAGTATCCCAAAACGTATCTTTGTGGGCTCGACCCAAGTCGAGGACGGGACACGCATACTGGGTTTGACTATAAGAGGCCAAAACAGGGAGCGGTGGCAACGCAAGTCCAACGGGTTTCATATGCGTGTGTGGACCCGGGCTGGTAGGTAAGACGTTGTTGCATCGTGTAGGTATAAGCCGTGCATGTCCGTTGTATCAGGTTGCCACTTTAGGGGAGTGATACACCCCACTGTGGGGCCATCACGGGTATCTACGAGTTAGGGAGCCGATCGAATAATGGGAAGTAGGGTACACCTAGTGGAGATAGGGGCAGGCGGCACCTATGTAGTCAGCTAGGGGTACGTAAAGCCATTGGGAAAGTTTCTAAGTGAAGCTAAGTGGGATGAATCTTTAGGGTGACTGGTGTGGTGCAGTATAGTGTTTATCCTTTAGTATTTAGGAGCGCCTATAACGTTGCCTTTAGCGATTGTCTATGTCCTTAATCTGCTCTTCATAGACATTTTCTTGTTTTCCAGCTTATGCCTTAGTCCAGTTATTTTGGTAATAGTATTGTAGAATTATCATATTCACCAGACTTTATGTCTGACCCCCTCTTTTCCATCCTTTTTCTCCCTTCAGGTCCGCAGGTTGGGCCAAGTTCTAGTGGAGTCTAGTTGGATCGCTTATCTTCTGGAAAGCTTGGACTGCTGAAGTAAAGTCCAGCTTGTTATCTTTCTTTTTAATGGCTATTCATGTAATGGGATTATGTACTTGTTTTATCAAGATAGATATTGTACTTGACATTGAATATGGTGTTATGATGTAATCAAACATGTTTTGACTTCTGCTACAATGAAATAAAGTTTTTGAATTTCCAAGTACTATTTTATATCTGTCTTGTTGTAATTTTACTGTTCTATATTCACTTAAAACCTCCATGGAAGTTAATGCATTCCCTTTGTGAGTGACATTAATGGACGTGGGGTGTTACAGAATGTAAGTATGATTCATTTAAAATATTCATTGTTTGATAAAAATGATTAAACATTAAAAATTATATTTTTAATGTAAGTGTGATTCATTTAAAATATTCATTTTTTAATATAAATGATTAAACATTAAAAATAACATTTTAATGTAAGTGTGATTCATTTAAAATGTTCATTGTTTTATAAAAATGGTTAAACATTAAAAATTACATTTTTAATGTAAGTATGATTCAATTAAAATATTCAATGTTTGATAAAAATGATTAAACATTAAAAATTACATTTTTGATGTAAGTATGATTCATTTAAAATATTCATTGTTTGATAAAAATGATTGAACATTAAAAATTACATTTTTAATGTAAGTGAGATTCATTTTAAATAATCATTATTTGATAAAAATGATTAAAAATTACATTTTTATTGTAAGTGCTATTCATTTAAAATATTCGTTGTTTGATAAAAATGATTAAACATTAAAAATTACATTTTTAATGTAAGTGTGATTCATTTAAAATATTCGTTGTTTGATAAAAATGATTAAACATTAAAAATTACATTTTTAATGTAAGTGTGATTAATTTAAAATATTCATTGTTCGATAAAAATGAATAAACATTAAAAATTACATTTTAATGTAAGTGTGATTCATTTAAAATATTCATTGTTCGATAAAAATGATTAAACATTAAAAATGTAATTTTTAATGTAAGTGTGATTCATTTAAAATATTCATTGTTTGATAAAAATGATTAAACATTAAAAGTTACATTTTTAATGTAAGTGTGATTCATTTAAATTATTCATTGTTTGATAAAAATGATTAAACATTGAAAATTACATTTTTAATGTAAATGTGATTCATTAAAACTATTCATTGTTTGATAAAAATGATTAAACATTAAAAATTACATTTTTAATGTAAGTGTGATTCATTTAAAATATTCATTGTTTGATGAAAATGATTAAACATTAAAAATTATATTTTTAATGTAAGTATGATTCATTTAAAATATTCATTTTTTGATAAAAATGATTAAAATTTAAAAATTAAAATTACATTTTTAATGTAAGTATGATTCATTTAAAATATCATTGTTTGATAAAAATGATTAAACATTAAAAATTACATTTTTAATGTAAGTATGATTCATTTAAAATATTCATTGTTTGATAAAAATGATTAAACATTAAAAATTAAATTTTTAATGTAAGTATGATTCATTTAAAATATTCATTGTTTGATAAAAATGGTTAAACATTAAAAATTACATTTTTAATGTAAGTATGATTCATTTAAAATATTCATTGTTTGATAAAAATGATTAAACATTAAAAATTACATTTTTAATGTAAGTGTGATTCATTAAAAATATTCATTGTTTTATAAAAATGGTTAAACATTAAAAATTACATTTTTAATGTAAGTATGATTCATTTGAAATATTCATTGTTTGATAAAAATGATTAAACATTAAAAATTACATTTTTAATGTAAGTGTGATTCATTTAAAATATTCATTGTTTGATAAAAATGATTAAACATTAAAAATTACATTTTTAACGTAAGTGTGATTCATTTAAAATATTCATTGTTTGATGAAAATGTGTAAACGTTAAAAATTACATTTTTAATGTAAGTATGATTCATTAAATTAATGTTAACTATATGTTAGAGAATAAATAATTTGGAATCGTCTAACGAATTATATATATATATATATATATATTAAAATAAAACGAATCGCACGCGGTAGTTCGCGATTTAGAATCGTAACTTTAAACGATTATATCGAGAGATCCGACCGTCGGATTTTCCCAAAACCGGAATCATTGGGTTCGCTTTGGAAAGATCTTTCCAACGATATAAAATTTGCTAAGATCCAATGGTTTGATTTTAAGAAATGTATAATTCAAAATTTGATAAAAACAGCGAGAGGGCTGCGTAATGACCTGAAGCGTCGTTTAATTAAAAGTGGCTATTTTTATATAAATAAAAATAGCGATAAATCATTATAAAATATTATAAACGATATGGGATGAAAAGAATTGATTTGAATTATATATATATTCGCGAATTATTTGAAAAGATCGAGTTAATTTGATTGACGATTAAAAGTCGAAGATTTGAAGACGGTGGTTAAAGACCGGTGATTTTCACATCGAATGGACGACTACTGATGCCTTTGATTGGAGTTGCTTCCTTGAAAGGGTCACAGTGGTAGTTGTCCGGACGTACTTGTTGATTGTCCGGATATGCGAGAACCTCTCTTCCGTATTGGACATGTGGAACGAGGAATAAGGTGTATCCGGTTTCGTTCAGACCAAAAACGGACTTGTAAATGGATGTGTGTCTGACATTGGATTTTATTCTGTGTTGATTTATTTCTATTAAATATATATCTGTTTGGTGGTGGAGAATTTATTCTCTTGCTTAACACCCTTCTCTGAGATGTACAAGCTCAGAGGTTATATATTGACAGATATTAGTCATATGGCATGAATTGTCATTGTGGCATGCCAAGATGCAAATGATCAAGGCTTATTGTTGAAAAGCAGAGCCTTGTGGTTGATGATCAAAGCACGGCTTTATTTAGCATAGCTTTGTGTATAGTGTTACTTCGTGAGCCTCACACCCCGTTATGAACTAGAAATGGTAGAAGGACCCCAGGAAGAACATGCGTTTCTTTCTAGCTAGAATTGGTGTCATGGTATGGAGCCCAGACATTTTTTACTTATGTGGATGATGGAAAGCAAGGTACCTCGGATTTGAGTCCCTAGTGGCTCTTGATTTATGCCCTATAGGGCAGGGAAACATATTGTTCAGGAATTACTAATCCACTAAAGTATTTGTGGACCGGCCCTAGCGCTCCAAGGCTCACTCGAGCTCTGAGCCTAAGGCACGGGCTATAGTGTCTCGAATTCGGTAAGGACAATCCCTTGCTTTGGTTCATGATGGAAATCCAACTTCCAATACGACATCGTGCAGTTTTGATTATAAACCTATATATGGGACATAGTAGGATGGGGTACTATGTCGTCTATGATTGATACATTATGATTGAAAATGTTTTGAAATATATTGACACTAATAATAATATCAAATGACTTTGTTCGTATCAAGCATATTTTGGCCATTATAAGGTAAAACTCTATCTTCCAGTTTGTGTTGCATTGTGTGATGGGACTTGAGTTTTATAATGGTTTCATTTTTTCTAAAAAGCATTGCATTGTTTAAATGATTTACTTTATTTATGCATTGGCAATCCAATGGAGTAAACCCGTTCCGCGTTAGCGGCGTGGTCCTGTGATTAGCCATGTTATTAAATAGGTTAAGTAAGATTTCTCATACCAGTCCCATGACTGACTCGTAGTTTGTTTCACTTTGCAAACTCGGGTGCCCTCTTTTCTATACGGGCAGCCTTGTATTCAGGTTTAGCAGACTCATTCCTGATAGTTATGGAGCTGAAGATGGATCCTATCATTTTTATTATGCTGTTCAGACATCATTTAGTATATTATGTTTGATTCTATTGCAGACATTTTATATTAAGCTGAACTGTATTATGTACTAAGTATGATCCTATTATGCTATGTAACTGATGATATATTATTTCCAGTGTAATTTTATGTACATTATCTGCTATAATTCTATATTTTTGTTCTGCTGTTATTGTTTATGTGTTATATTCCAATGATTATCCTTGCTTCCGTGGCACAGGGGTTTGGGGTTATCACAGGTTCACTATGGGGAATCCTGGTTCATCTTGCTAGAGGTGATTCGAATTGGAAGGAGCCATCCCTTGCCTTGACTCATGATGCAAATCCAATTTCCAATACGCGACTTTTTGACTTTAGTTGTAAACCTATGTATGGTGGCATTATATATGGTACTTATGTCATCTATGATTGATACATTTATATTTGAAGTTGATTTTAACACTATGCGCTTATAGTAATATCAAAATGATTTGTTTTAAACGTACCAAGCATGTTTGGCCATTATAAGGGAAAACTCTATCCTCCGGCTTGCGTTGCATTGTGTGATGGGACCTGAGTCTTATAATGGCTTCATTTTTTTTAAAGCATTGTGTTGTTTTATTTTAAATTGAGATTCATGTGGAGTAAACCTATTCCATGTTATACGACATGGTCCCATGATTTCCCAACTTTTAAAGTAAAGATATAATAACTGTTTTAGTTCTCGCACCAGTTCCATGACTAACTCGGATTTTATTGTTTCTACCTAAACACTGAGTGCCCATATTTTCCACACGGGCAGCTAGTAGTTTTTATTTTCATAGATATTTCTTTTCCTAGGATCCTGGATTACAGCTGGAGCTATATTCGGAAAGCTTTGTATCCGTGTATTTCTTTCAGTTGTGTTGTTGATGTATTTTCCGGTACACATTGTATTTATACATTTAAATTTCGCTGCTTTGTATTTTAATCTCTGATATTATTTTATTTACACTGCGTAATATTTATTCATACTTTGATATATTCTTGTAGTGGGACGTAATTGTTGTAATAGCAATGAAATGTTCTATTGTTTATGTTCTGATGTGTCGTGTGTGACACCCCACGTCCGTTAAAGTCACTCTCAAGGGAATGCATTAAGTTTCATGAAGCACTATAGGTAAACAAAAACATAATTATTGCAAGACAGATATAAAAGTAACAGCGGAATTTAAATTTTATTTCAAATATAAGTCATAACATCATGGTCCAAAAAAACCATAAGTCTGAAACTACATAAAACCCATTACAATAATGTAAAACTTCTGCCTTGTACCATTCCCCAAAAGAGACAAAGCCATAGTAGCAAAGATATAAACTGAACAATACTTCAAAAGCTACTCCAAGCAAGTTGATAACCGAGTCCTGACTAAGCTGAGAATTCCCACCTTGCGAACCCGAGGGGAATGGAAGAAAGAGGAGGAAACAAAAAGGGTCAGACATAAAGTCTGGCGAGTCCAGTTGCTTTTAGCATATAAATAAGTAAAAGTATCATGACAGACACATAAATTGGAGGGATAGATAACAGTAATAAGACAGGTATAACAGACTGAGCAAGATAAGCATAATGAAAAAAACAGAATAAGTTACGCTTCTCTAATACTTTTCTCTGCACCAATACTAGTATAACAGATACGTAACAGGATTACATACTCCCTAATTACTCAACAGAAACAGGATGATCCCAACAGAAACATAATTGTAGTTTTAGGTGTACTCTAGTAATGGGTTTTACCCTAAAACAGAATTAACCAGTACCTTAACAGAAATAACGGGTATTAAACCCAACAAAAATACAGGTACTTCAAAGAAACAGACAGGACTAGATGTACCCTAATTACTACCCCCAATCGATCGGCTCCCTATTCCATAAATACCCTGTTTCGGCCCCGTAGTATGGTGTATTACTTCCTAAAATGGAAACCTACAGAAGAACACATACCTATTTACTGGTGCTACAGCGTCTTATTTTCCCAGAAGCAGGCCATACTCATGCACGCACATGAGTTCGTTGGAATCTGGCAGTATAAACCTCCTCCCAGATGAACCTCTTATAATTAGTTCAGTAAGCGTTCCTTGACCCCTACCTAGTGCAGGGTCCCCCTTTTAATACCAGAATGGGTTACTAACTAATATGGTTCCCACACAACAAATGACACAAGCCAACCCCCACAGATCTTGTGTCCCCAATTAACTAGGATTTTGTCAGGTTATGCCTAACAGACTTAACAAATTTGTATAACCCACTACAGATTTACGGGTTAAACTTTACAAGTTAACGTGTCCCTATAACCCCAACAGATGTAACAGGTTAAGTCTTTTAGGTTAATAGGTTTGTATAACCCCCATGGGTTTAACAGGTTTACTTCACCCTACGGACTTAACAGGTTTACTTAACCCCATAGAAACTTAACATGTTTACTTAACCAAACAGATTTCATATTTACTTAACCTCATCAATTTATATAAATTTACTTAACCCTTTATTTCATTTGTTGGGTTCATATATAACCCCTTTTTTACATTCAAACCGGTTAAGTATTTCAATTTAACATGTTGTCATTATCTTTTCATTTATACATGTTAACACACCAGACCTCTCACATTAAGTCAATCACTTATGGCTGCTGGATACGCCGGGCGGCTCCGGGCAAACTTAAACCACAAGTTTAGACTTAACCTCATGTCGTGGTGCCATTTCGCATTAGACCTTTCACATTAGATTAGCCACTTGTGGTTGCTGGATATGTCGGGCGGCTCCGGGCAGACTTATACCACAAGCGCAATCTCACCTCGTGTCTAAGCGTTATTACCATTCTAATTTTTTTAGGCATATTCGTACTAGCAATTATCCTATTTCAATTATAGGTTTTCCCATGCCCCTTTTCAGTTCACATATTAGTATGCCTAATATTCCCTTTTTCCTAAGTCATAAATAAAAATACAATTTATGCCCAATTTCAATATTCACATATGTTCCAATTTATGCCCAATTCAATTTTCACATATGTTTCTATTTATGCCCCAATTCAATATTCATATATGTTCCAATTTATGCCCCAATCCAATATTCACATATGTTATAATTTATGCCCTAATTCAATATTCACCTATGTTCCAATTTATGCCCCAATTCGTGTTTTTCCCAACGATTTCCTATTTCACACGTTCGCATATTTCAGCGTAAGGCCAAGGCTCGAAGGTAGCCTGGCTATAAAAAATAAAAAGGGGAAAGAGGGAGAGAAGAGAGTCAAAAGTAGGCATAATAACGAATCAATAATTAACTAACAGAAATAGGCAAAAAAACTGAATAAGCATATTATGACAATATTTGGCATGGTGGCGATATAAACATATAAGAACAGATCCGGTGAATATGTCATAATAAAACTGATTTAGGCGATGATTCAAGATCCAATTTTTATATACATATCAAGATTGCCAATTAAACATTTAGATCTAAAAATAACATAAACTTATAGTGAATAGATCTAAGAAAATAGATCCAAATAACTGAGAAGGACATGTTGACTTTGTTGTAGCAATCTTTGAATATGTATAATCTTCTTTGAGTTGATTTTGGAGAAGAATAGGCAATTTAATTGAAGTTGCAAAAGAGCCTCGCCATCACCATTATTTTCAGATGAATAAAACAAGGTTTTGAGGTCCTTTTTATAGCTATTGCACCCCGAATCTGGGCACTGCGTGCATCCAGAAACGTTCGGCCAATTCGACCCAGGGGTCGACCCTTAGCTCGACCCAGGGGTTGACACATAGGTCGACCCCATAGTCCTTGTGAAACACCCCACCTCCATTAAGGTCACTCATAAAGGGAATGTCTTAACTTTGGTGGAGGTTTGTAAGTAAAAGTTACAAATAAAACACAAGACAGATATAAACATATATATAAGCAGCGGAAAGAAAACAGACTTTTTATTTCATAAATACGTGTTCATACAAAACATTTCCATAACTGTCACATAATAACTTCCAAAACATTACATCATCATTTCTGTCTTGGTTATTAAATAAAGAAGCATAAAACATAATTAAAAATGCATAAATCCCCATAAAATGCGTCCAACAGCCATAGCCAAGGAAAGAGAGTCCAAACTGTACATCTACTATCTTGAAGCTTGCAAAGAGTTTGACTAAGCTGGGTTGTTTCCTCCTTGTGGACCTGGGAGGGGGGACGGAAGAAAAGAAGACGAAAGAAAATAGGGTCAGACATAAAGCCTGGTAAGTCTAGTGACTCTTCAGTATGAGAATAAGAGAAAGGGCATGATAGGTATAAACTGGAAATAAGAAAGTATCATAAACTAAGATAAAGCAGTTTGAATCGAATATACTATCGCACCCCACACTAAATCTCTGCACCTACTTGCATTGTCTCAGCTGGCACCCCATGATCGGGGTAAAGTGATCCCCTTTCTAAAGATCGGCTCCTACTCGCAAAATCATATGTGTCATACGGCCCCCAAAGATTGTAGATAGCTATGCTGGTCCCACCATGGGGTGTATCAAGTCCCATGGTGGCGGCCTGACACAACTCTAGAATGCATAGGTTATACTACTAGTGCACCCAGTGCCCTGTTTGTCTGCTCCGAAGTGTGTGCACGCCCGCACTCCGTTAGAACCCACACTGTTGCACCCACCGCTGTCGCTTTTAACCGCTTACAATCAGCCTAGTAATCATGCCCCACCCTGCCTAGTTTTAGCGTACCATGATACCTAATTGGGTTACTGCTGAAATGAGTCCCCGTTACTAGGGTTTTCTAGTCAAACATGTTAAGAGGTTAAGTGTCTGTATTTACCTAACGCCACCCATCGGTTTAATTAACATGCTGTTTTAGTTAACTTAACCCTACCATCGTGACTTATCTATTCTTAGCTTTTTAAAGCACCGACCACTCACATTAGACAAGTATTGTTACAGTTACTAGATGTGCCGGTCGGTTCCGGGCAGGTTTACACCGTACCTCAGTCTAACCTCGAGTCCTTATTGGGCTCAATGCTTAACCACCCACATTGGATAGGTATTGTTGTGACTACTGGACAGCCGGGCGGGTCCGGGCAGGTTTACATCACAACTCAATCCGAACTTGTGTTAAGCATTCTCGTATTTTCTAAATTTACATATTTGTCTTTATTACTTGTTATATGTAAATTTGTTAACAATTAAATGTTATGGCCCACTTTCCAAGTTCATCATTTTTGGTATAAGAATTTTACACCATTTAAATGCCACCAATTATTGCCATGTGCCAAACATGCCAATACATATATTTTTCACCAATTTATGTCAAGTTTCCTATAATTACCAATTTATCCCAAAGTTACCCCGTCTAATTATTAGGCTAACAATCTTAGCCTAATTTTTCGTCCGCATGATTTTTAACATATAATATTAGACTAAAAACTTAGCCTAATTTAGCGTACACAAAATTGGCATAAAGAATTTCATTAACATAAACATAGCATAGGTGTAAGCTTGGCATTATCGACATAGTCAATATGAACATCATAGGTGTGAACTTGCAAAATAGTCAACATGCATATATGTGAATTTGCACCATAGACTGAATCATGTGTTTCAACTTGTCATGTGAACTTGCATTGAAAAGGGGAATCTAACTAAACAGGTGTCACATGAATTAGCATATGATTTATACAACATAAGCCTAAACATGTTTGGATCTAGGCATAACATCAAACATCACTAGCATATGACATGTCCATAAAGTATGAATAATTTCATCGCATGTGTGAACTAGATCCAATCATGTTTACTACTATAACATGAAACTTGTAATAAAATGTATCTTGGCATGGATCCAATTATGAACTTGCAACTTTTGTATAAACATATGAGCATGTATATGAACTTAGGCATAGAGGTTTTAGCATAAAGTATATACATGAGATCTTAACTTGGACATATCACATACAACTAATATAATCACATAAACATATAGGTGTAGATTATAACATCAACTATACAACTTGCATGCGATGTTGTTTCCATTTGAATGGATCCAACACCAAGTAAATTTAACCATAAACATTCCAACCATTCACAATACAACCATTTCAATACATAGATATGAATTAACATCATCGTTATACAATAGCACAATTACACGTCCAATTTACATCGAATCAAGTCTTAATTTTATTCACATCTGAAAAATCACTATACTTACAACAAACGACGGTCTTATTTTCTGATTTCTGAGTTCTGAATTTGCAATGCTTTCCTTTGGGTAGACAAACGTTGTTTGATTCTTGTTTTACTTTAGTTTTGCTCGTCTCTAAGCTTTCTCTAACTGACGGCTACTCTTAGTTTCCTCCCAGCTGCATGACGGCTCTAGTTCTATATTATTTGTGTGAATTTAGGTTGAGTGTTGAGTTGTATTTATAGAATTTCAGATTGATTTGAGCCGTCAGATGATCATAGAGTGAATCCAGACCATACACACCAAGAGAAGCCAATCAGAAAGTGACAAATCAGCCCTAGTGACACAGCCAAGCTCAGAAATTCGACCAGAAACCGACCAGGCCAGCCAGGGGCAAACCAGGTCGACCCTATGGTCGACCTGGTTACCCAGGTCGACACCCAGGTCGACCTGGTGCTTGGTTTTGAAATTTGAGTTTGAGTGTATATATACGAGTGCGTATTTGTAATTTGATATAAACTGGTTTTATATTATGGAGATTCATTGGTTGAGTTGTTTATGGGTTCTGATCGATCAGTTTGATCCACTGTATCGGTAGGAGTTTATAAACACTCGAATACGATGGGTCGACACGATATGTTTTGAAAAGAGGGTAAATTAAAATTAGTTTACCCAAGGTATATCTTGATATAGAGAAGATATATATCAGAATTTTAATATATCGGATATATTGGTTGTTATTATAATCGAGTAAGATTATAAATTAAATTGTTATGTAAATAACCAATCAGAATTCATATAAGTGAAATACGTGAAATCAGATGAGTTAAATCTGAAATTTAAACCAAAAATTGAATTAAAATTCTAGAAAATTGGATAAGTGTTTGTAAATGGATTTGGATTAAAAATAAGGAAAATTTAAGACCCTGGGAGATTTTAAATTGTTTTACAAGCAGTGTGAATTATATTTTGAAATGAATTTCAAAGTGGAAATGTTTAGAAATGGTTTTATAGTATTGAACTCACTTCGATCGCTGGAAAATAGATTCTGATGATGACAGCTGCATCATCAGTGTTCATTTTCGAGTTGTAAGTGACGAATTACTACTAGAGATACTGTTTTGAATTTGTTTTGGGAAAGACAAGTTGTATTGAATTTCAAAAAGGAAAATTTGATTTTGAAAAGAGTAAACTGTTTAAAAACTCCCAGGGAAAGATTGTTTGAATTAAAAACAAATTTAACAGAAATTTGTGAAAGCAAATTTGAATTAAAGTAAAGCCAGTAAAGTGGTAACTGAGATTGAATTAGAATGATATCAAGACAAATTGGATTGTGAGATTCAAATTTGAAGTGTAATGTGACAATCAAGTTAAGAGTTGGGAAACGAGAAGAAACTCGAGTTGAAATGATATTTGGCTCGGATATAAACGAATGGTTGTGTTGTGGATAAAAGCAGATTGGAATTTGATTGGGATGACCCTTGTATTCGCTGAATTGACAACAGGTCAAAGTGATAGAGTTGATATGCCTGACAAAAAGGTACAAGTTTATATTCGATATAAGCATGAGATTTATGAGCCGAATTGGCAAGCCGCTTGGCTGTTTGATTTTCTTTTGGGTTGGAGATAGCCCAGAGAGGCGAGTTGGAGTTTGACCTATTGACCAGTACAAAGGATGTGCTGGCAAAAAATTTCGAAAATTTAAGGTGTTAGAAAATTTTCTGGATTTTTGGAAATTTTCGTTGATAAGAATTAAATAAATTTTTAATTGAAATGAAATTGGTCCAGTTGGAAACTAAAGTTAAGAAGTGAACAAATAAGGTATAACCAGTTAATAGAGTTGTTTTCTACCTTAGCAATTTCAAGGACGAAATTATTTTAAGTGGGGAAGAATGTAATGACTCGCATTTGCACCGATATAATAATTTATTTATTTAATTATTTAAATAGTGAATTAAAGGATTTCATGGTCGTTGAATTAAATAATGGTGAATATTTAATTAAAATAATGAATTAAATAATATATTTAATTCTGAAATAATCAGAATTGGCTGAAATGGCGATATGGTGTGAACTAGATCATCTGTGATATTTAATTCAGTTTAAAATTGAATTAGAATAACGAATATATTATTTGAACGACAGTTTGAACGTATAATTATATTATAATTAAAATCGAGCTTGAAATGGTGCGGTAGTTCGTTATTTGGCGATTTGAACTTCAACTGAATGTACATGATTCGTTTTAAGCCGGATTTCTGTGAAACAAGAAACATGTGGAGCTGGTGGAGTATATCTTTCTAGTGGAAGAGAAAAATAGGGATTTCGTCGTGTAGATTTTGATTTACGTCCAAATCAAATTTTAGAAAAGTCGCTGTGGAATTCCTTTATAATTTATAAAGAAATTATTTATATTTTAAAAAGGAATTTCATTTTAAATCAAATATCTATTTAATCGAGATTTGAAAATATCAAGTTATAAATCCCAGTAGAGCTGTATGGTATTCCACTGTGAATATAGACGATAATATTTATTTTTAAATATATAATTTAATTATGTTTAAATATATTTATATATTTAAATGGGTTATTTAGAGCTTTAAAAATAGCCACTTTGGCAAACAACCTCAGAATTCGATGAAACCAATTTTGTTGGATCCGCAATGTTAAATTATTGTTAGATTTCAATTTCCGTGATTTTTGAAGTCAGTATGTGGCCGTACCGATTTTTAATGTAAAATACAGTCGATAATTCGACCTTTAAAAATATGTTGTGTGAATAAATGAAGTCAGAATTCGACGAAACCAGTTTCGGTGGGACCATAATGTCGAACTCTAGCTGCATGCCGGTTTTCATGATTTTTAGATATCATGCGTGTTCGTAGAGATTTTTAGAGTGTTGAAACAGATATAAAATGAATATTTAAAACTAAAATATCTTAGTATGTGTGAACCAAAACTAGCGACATATTCTTCGTTTTAGCCACACAAATAATCTCGCCCATTATAAAACCACTCACTTGAGTCACCGCACCTTAGAAGGGAAACACAGTAAATATTTCGATCTTTCAAGAATCAAACAAAACCAAAGTAAAATGTATAAATCATGTTTTATATATAGATGAAACCGTATGACGATTCTCTACGATCTAGTGTCTGATTCAAGGGGTGCGACGCCCTTTTTTTGTGAAGTCGAGGATGGCACAGAATACCTAGGGTTCCAGCTCATTCTCGATTTAAACAACGTGGTGGAGTTTGGTGATTTTATTTGTGATCAGGATGAAAATGGCAACCGTTGGCTAAGTTTTGTGATGCTCGGTTCCAATTTGGTTCGTTGTGTATCACGAGTACTGTTTCGACGCAACGGGAAAGGATGCAACCGAGTTCAACAAGATGGGTATTGGTAGAAGGAGGATCGGGAGAGAAGAACGTTGATGAAGTTTGTTTTGAGTTCAGGTGAATGAAGGAAGGAGGATGGATCGAAGAATGGGAAATAGTTGTGGTGAAATACTGGAGCACGACAGTGGGAGTTTTGGGTAAGGAAGAGTTCAAAACTGGTTGGGTTTAGAAATGAGTGGATGGGCTGGGATTTAAAGGTGAAGGCCCATTTAAATAATTAAATCCCAGTTTAGTTATTTTAAATTATTAATTTGTAACGTAAATATCTTCTCCATACGGTATCGAAATCGAACAAAAAAGGATCCGTTGGGATCGTATGGACGAGGGTAACACCATGGAACTGACTGGGAGTGGATTGAAGCTCATTTGAATTTACGGCGAAATAAATTGTTTGATTCAAATCAAACAAACAATTTGTCATTCTTTAACAATGAACTGCCAATGTGAGTAAAACTCACCAACTCTGAATAGTTCTATTTTTATAACGTATATTTAGAACTGATAAATGATGACTGTTTGCTGTATGCTAACTGTTTGGTTGAATTGTTTGTGTATTGATTGAAATCATAGATAACGATATATATATGTATAAATCATTAATCGAATATTGATTCTGTTTAACAGAATATTTTATATTCGCACTTGTTAACATCTGTGATGCAGGGAAACAGGTTGGAGGGGTCCAACTGGACTACTCAATATTTATAATATTGTTCTGTTCATATATTGTAATATATGATGTGATATATGATCTGTTTGATTATGTGTGTTTAAATGATATCGATCATTGTGGTTTGCTATATTAAATACCATAAGGAATACTGAATATAGAAAGAGAAATTTTCAAAGAGTTATTGAAAATGAAATATTTATAAAATCAAAGGATTTTATAAAAAGGAATATTTATTAGAAAATAAATAGAATCGATTTAAAAATGGTAAAGAGAATAGGGTATGGTTTTTGAGTAATTGGGACTTGTTATACGTTGATTGAGTTGAGTGAATTTCAAAGTGTTGATCTGATGTTGGTTTCGTCCTTCGGGATTAACATTGAGGAATTTATTCACTTACCAATTTATAATGAGGATCTAATGAATAGAAGTGGAGTGGTAAAAAGGAGTATTTATTGTAAAACAAGTAGAATTGAAATGAAATATTGATTTGTTAAATAAATAAAAGTATAAAAAAAGATCTTTTATTTAGAAAATAAATAACACAAATCGAAAGAGAAATATTTGTAAAATAAATAGAATAAAGGATTTTTTATTTAGAAAATAGAATAAAAGGAGTTATCGAATATTAGTTATTCGAATAGAGTTAAGTAAGGAGTTAAGTAAAAAGAGTTAATCGATTAGAGTTAAATCAATAGAGTTAATCGAATATAGTTTATTCAAAGAAAGGTTTTCGAATCTAGTTATACGTAAGAGAGATTATCAAATATAGTTATTCGAAGGGAGGAGTTATTGAATAGAGATTTATTCGAATGAGAGTTACGTAAGAAAGTTTGTTAAAGTTTAAAAGATAATCTTTGACCATTTCGAAGTTAAAACGTTGTTCAGTTAAGGTCTGAGAGGTAATTATACCCCAACTTGATTGACTTCCTTCTTAAATAAGGAATGGTAAGGTTTGATCGTAAAGGAGTTTTGGAAATGTTTTCCAAACAAGAAATCAGAAATGTTTTCTGATAATAGAAAATAAGAATTTAGAATATATGGAAATAGGAGATAAGTAAATTAATGAACTAAAGAGATAAATATTAAATAATGATTGATCGATATAATTTCCATTTGGAAATAATATCGTTGTTTGCACACTGTTTTTCTTTGATGGTTAAATCACAGAATATCGAAGTTTTGACCATTTTAACGTTGTTAATATGGAGAGACCGGTTGGATTATTATCCAAAGAACCACTCTGTATTGGCATAAGCGTTGTGAATCATATATGCCAAAGATAATTGAAGACGGAGTAAAGTGCAAGGGCTATTGTATAAGTCTTAGATAACAGTGCCTAAGATGGATGTATTGAATAGTGCCTTCGGTTCATCCTGCTCCTGGGATGACTTGTATGGATGAATGTATGACAGAGTATTTCCAAAAAGGTCACGTACATTGATTTCTTCAACCGTACCAAGAGTGGAAGCGGAGAAGGAAACTTCTTTAGCTAACACGTAATGTACTGTTATAGACATCAATTAGTGATTTTCGATGGATCTGACAATGTGGCATTCAAAGTGAATCTGATGTGATGATAAAGCGTAACCTCAAGCCTCATCAACCGGGAAATGACAAAAATCGGGCAGGCAGCATGGCTATGTAGGTCGCACCTATTAGGGTGTATAATCACCCGATCTAGAGTTTCATTTACTTCTAAAAATCTATTGTTGATGCTGTCCCATTCGGGAAACGGTTGCTGATCCCAACTGTTGGTGATATACATTCGATACACTCAAGCGAAATGAGTGGTTGGTCATGTGTGACCGGGTTGCAAGATGTTCTTGTTGAACCCAATGTATTCCTCTCTAGAGGTACACTAGCGAAAGGTGGTTCCATACCTTGTCATAGTTGGAAATCCATTACCCAATACGTGCTTGCGGTTTTGATTGTATACTATATATATAGAACGTGAGATGAAAGCGTTTCTGCTAGATGATTATTATATTGTGGTTGATAAACATTATTATAATAACAAAGGTTTTGATATAAAGATGTTTTGGATTCTCATAAGCGAAAAACCCATTCCGTTATACGGCGTGGTCTTATGAGATATCGTTTACTTGTTGAAACTGTTTTAAACTGTTTTACTCATACCAGTCCCATGACTGACCCGGAGTTTATTTTGTTTTGTTTCCCCTAAACTCTTGGGTGCCCAATTTTGTACGGGCAGTCAAGTAGTCGGGATTTACAGATATACTGGAAGAGCTTGGAGCAGGAGGCTTCAGGATTTATATAACTATAGTTATTTCCGATGTGTTGTAAGTGTTGTACTCTGATAATGTTATTGTATACATATACTGATTTTATTTCAAGGATATGTTATATATTATATGTTGTTCGTTCCGCTGTGAGATTCGTGTTACTCTGATGTTGTGTTCTTCTTCTTCTATTCTAAGTTTCTGTCTTATCTTTCCTCACCCTCTGTTTTCTTTCTATTAGTTTCCCGGTTTCCACTACAATTTGAGTTGGACTTGTGTTATTTAGTCAGCTCAAATTCTATCGGATCGTCGAGTCACTACAAAACCATTGGAGAGGATAGATGATTTGTTCAGTCAGTTGGTTGGTGCTTCGGTTTTCTCGTAGTTGGACTTAACTATAGGATTTCTTCAGTTGAGGGTAGTTGAGGATAGTATAGATAAGACTACCTTTAGGACTCCCGACGGTTTCTTTAAATGGCTCGTCATGCCTTTTGGTTTGACGAATGCACCCGCATATTTCGTAGACTTGATGAGTATGGTGTTTAGGGAGTTTCTAAACAAGTTTGTGTTGGTCTTTGTGGATGATATTTTGATATTCTCTAAAAGAAAGAAAGAACATGCCCTGCATCTTAGGGAAGTCTTAGAGACTCTTCGAGCACATCAACTTAAATCTAAGTTCTCAAATTGTCATTTTCGGAGAAAAGAAGTGAGGTTCTTAGGGCACGTGGTCTCTAAGGAAGGGATAGCAGTGGATCCCGCGAAGGTGGTGGCAATCCAGGATTGGAAGATTCCTAAGAAAGCAACATAAGTAAGAAGTTTTCTTAGTTTGGCAAGCTATTACAGAAAGTTCATTAAAGACTTTGCTAAGATATCAGCCCCACTTACACGGTAGACGAAAAAGAATTTGACCTTTTCTTGGGATGTTGACTGTGATGATGCTTTCCAACGTTTGAAGAGGGCATTGACGACAGCTCCAGTTTTAGTTTTGCCGGATGGGAGTAAACTATTCACAGTGTATACCGATGCTTACGGGACAGGACTTGGCGCATTTTTGATGCAAGAAGAAAGGGTGATATGCTATAGTGGAAGGCAGTTAAAGGCCCATGAGAAGAATTACCCTACCCACGACTTAGAGTTAGCTGCCATAGTTTTTGCACTTAAGTCTTGGCGCCATTATTTGCTTGGTGAGAGGTTTGAGTTGTATACAAACCATAAATCACTAAAGTACTTGTTCTCCCAAAAAGATTTAAACTTAAGGCAACAAAGGTGGATGGAGTTCTTAGAATCCTACGATTTTGAGATTGCATATACCCCAGGCAAGGGTAATGTTGTAGCTGACGCCTTGAGTAGAAAGATGTTAACTTTGAGTCCTTTGTTTGTCGAGCAACAGAGTTTAGAGTATATCTCTACCTTTAACTTTAGACCCTCTATTGATTATGTACCCAGTTTGTTGGCATCGTTAGAGGTACGACCTACGCTTGTGGGATAGATAGGTGCGGCACAGCGAGATGACCCACAGTTGATAGAGATAGTAGACCAGCTCACCGAGGGGAGTCTTCAAGCCATCTTAGTAGGTACACTATAGATGACAAAGGTTGGTTGCGTAGAGAATGGATACTTTGCATACCTCGAGATGAGAGTTTAACAAAGACAATCCTTGAAGAAGCACATCGTTCTAAGCTGACCATACATCCCAGTGGTGAAAAGATGTATAGGGACATGAAGCGAGTTTTCTTTTGGGCAGGAATGAAGAAGGATGTGGCTGAGTTCGTTTCTAGATGCTTAGTGTGCCAGCAAGTCAAGGCTGAGCAAAAGAAGCCTTGTGGTTTGCTTCACCCTTTAGAGGTTCCGCAGTGGAAGTGGGAGAGGGTTTCCATGGATTTCGTCGACGGGTTGCCGAGGTCAAGGAAGGGTAATATGAGGATTTGGGTAGTAGTAGATAGACTTACCAAGAGCGCCCACTTTATTCCCGTCAAGAGTAAAAGAATAGTGGCATGGTTAGCATATGTTTATCTCTGAGAGATAGTTCGTCTACAAGGCATACCTTCTAGTATTGTGAGCGACTGAGATCCCATTTTCACTAGTGAGTTTTGGAAGAGCTTGCAAGAGGTTGTAGGAACGCAGTTGTGTTTGAGTACCACTTATCACCCTTAGACAGACGACCAAACAGAAAGAGTGAATCTGATTCTAGAAGATCTTTTGCGACTATGCATCTTGGACTTTGGAGGGACATGGAAGGAACATCTTCCATTAGTAGAGTTCGCCTACAACAAAAGGTATCAGACTAGCATTGGCATAGCATCTTTTGAGGCTCTATATGGATGACCTTGCCGATCACCTACTTGTTGGTGGGAATCTACGGATAATATTTTGCTTGGGCCTGAGATGATTAGGGAAACTTCAAAAAAGATAGACTTGATTCGAAGATGCATGAAGACGGCACAGGACCAGCAAAAGTCATATGCTGATAAGAGAAGAACCGATCTTGAGTTCAGTATTGGAGACATGGTCTTTATTAAAGTATCACTGTTGAGGAATGTAGTTCATTTTGGATTTTAGGGAAATTGGCACCAAGGTTCGTATGGATATTCCCCATTACAGAGCGAATTGGACAGATGTCCTACAGAGTGAAGTTGCCCAAGAAGCTTAGTGGTGTTCATGACGTATTTCATGTGTCTCATTTTCGGAAGTATTTACATGATACCGCGGAAGTTGTAGAGCCGAGCATGCTTAGAGAAGTGGAAGTAGAGCGAGATGCCATGATTAGACGAGCTCCTACATGCATCCTTGGATCGGAGGTCAAGAAATTACACAACCGAGAAGTCAAGTTGGTTAAAGTCCAGTGGGGAGATGATCAAGGAGACGCGATTTGGGAGACTGAAGACAAGATACGTGCATTGTACCCTTTCCTTTTTAGGGTATGTTCTTAACTTCTCCTTTTTCTACCGCTTTGTCTATACTTGTTCTATCGTTTAGCGTATTCTCTCGATTATCTCTTCGACCCTTAGGTAGAAAATCCTATAGTGGTAAACATGTGTTTGAGACATGTTATGTTTGGTGGATGCAAGTGGATGTAAGTGTTTACTAGTGGTTGCTCGTGGATGCATTTACACACACATTAGGCACTAGATCGGCTTAATCACTTTCATATTGCATATGAATGAGTGTGCATATTTAAGTTAATGGATGTATATTGAATGTGTTATCATATGGATGCTGCATTTGAATGAATGGTTGTGCACTCATATAGAAATGATATGTATCATTAGGATTCTTTTGCATACATAGTAGATGCATGGCACTATCATGTTTTGCATTAAGGAGGTCAACTGAATCTTTAGACCGCCTGATCTTTGCACTAGATAGGGGACATATACACACACTTTTGCATATGTTCATGTAGCATTAGAAATCTTCTAAGGACAATGGATGCTTGTGGATGATGGATGATTGAATGGTAGGATACATTATTCTTAACTTGAAGATTTCGGGGACGAAATCCTTTAAGGAGGGGAGAATATAACAACCCATAATTTAAAACATGACATAAGGGATAATTAAAGAATACTTAATTTTTATAAGAAGAGTTAAGGAAAACGGGTTGCGCCGTTTCGTTCGTCTCGAAATTGTGCTTGGAATAGAGACTGAGTTTAGTACGAAGAAGTTATGAAGCATAGAAAATTTCAGTTTAAAGTAGAATTTAAATTAAAGAATAATTAAAAATCCAAAACCAATTCAAAAATCAAAATTCGCTCAAAGCCGGGGAGCGGGAAATCTCTTGCTCTAGAGTGTCCCCCCCCCCGGTGGGAGTCGACATAGGTGTCGACCCACCTATAGGGGTGTCGACCCCATCGGCCCAGATCTGGGCGTGACATGTTTTGGTTGGTTAGGGCTGATGTGTCCTTCCGGGATTGGCTGGATGATGTGTCTTTCTGGTTTGGATGGTTCTGATGGATCCTAATCTAATCTAAAGGTCTTAATTCACCTAGAACATCTATAAAATACCCCTAAACCTAACCCTAATCTCATTATTATTCATCCATGGCACGTCCATGCCGCTCTAGTCTAAATTAAACTAGCCTCTCTTCTCTTCTCTAGAGCAAATCAGAATTACAATAATCAAATTGGAAGATAAGAATCAAATTCTACAAATGGTTTATCTAATCAAATTCAAAAATCAGATTTAGATCTATTTTGTCCTCTTAATCCTATCGCTGTAAGTCTAAGTTACTTTCACATATAATTAATTAAAAAGTGATTGTGATAGGATTGTAAATTGGATTTTATGAACATGCCTGTAAGATGAATCATATCAAGTTTTGTAGATTCTTATCCATACCCAAATTACTGTTGTCATATGCCTAATTGGATCTATTTTATTGTTCTATGCCAGTTCATGTTTCATATGTCTCTTTTATGCCAGTTTTGATGACCTGGTTTTCTTCCCTTCTTCTTTCCTTTTTTTTATGAGATTAGGCGAACTTCGAGCCTAACATATTACGTTGAGATCTGCGTACGAATAACGTTTGAACGATTGGGAAAAGTTTGGTGAAATTTGTGACAAAATGAGATTATTGGCACAAATAAATTTGAGCATAATTGTGTATAAATTATATACATGAGATTTGGCATAAATTGGATTGGGCATAATTGGATACAATTTGTATGCATGAGGTTTGGCACGAATTGTTAATAACAATGAACGCAAATTAACTTGGGCGTAATTTGGCATAACATGTATACATAAGATTATAGGCCTAATTTGGATTAAAATTATGAACATAATTTAGGTTGGAAATTATGGGTAATTGGAGTATATTTTAATCCAAGATTTAAAATTGGAACTTGAACCAAGAAGGTGATAATGAACGCCTAAGACACGAGGTTATATTCAAATTGCAGTATAAGACTGCCCGGAACCGCCCGGCACATCCAGCAACTGCAATTTTGTAATCTAATGTGAGAGGTCAAAGGCAGAAACTAGAAACGTAATAATGCAAAGACACGAGGTTAGATTCGAATTGCGGTATAAGACTTCCCGGAACCGCCCAGCATATCCAACAACCGCAAAATGGCAATCTAATGTGGGAGGTCTTGCAAGATTACGGTTATAATGAATTAATGAACACTTAACCAAGATAAGACATGTAGTAAGACATGGAGGTTAAGTGGGTGACATGGGTGACATGTGAAATATAACTAGAAGCACTTAACCAAGGTGAAACATGCGATTAGACAAGGGAATAAAGAGGGGTTAAGTGGGAATTCCTAGTGGGGACCAAGCTTAGGAGGGAAGCTTGTGTCAAGTGGGTGGACCCTTTTCAAACAGTAACCCATTTAGGATCTATGTGAGCTCGAACTAGGTCGAGGATGGGACACGCTTACTGGGGTTGATTGTAAGAGGTCAATAAAGAGTTAGCGATGGCAGTGCAAGTCCAATGGAGTCATGTGCGTGTGTGGGCGCGGGCTAGTAGATAAGACGTTGTTGCATCGTGTAGGTATAAGCCGTGCATTTTAGTAGTATCGGGTTGCCACTTTAGGGAGTGATACACCCTACTGTGGGACCAACACGGGTATCTACGAGTTAGGGAGCCGATCGAATGGGGAGGGTAGTGGGTACAACTAGTAGAGATAGGTGCAGGCGGCACCTATGACGGTAGCTAGGAGTACACGAAACTACCATCATTATTATTGTTAATATATTTAGTAAGAGGGATCAACTTTCAGTTTGAAAGTAGCATTGGTGCGGTGTAGGAATTATCTTATAGTGATTAGAAGCGCAGTCAACGTTACATCTTGTTACCTTGTCATATCTGCTTATGTTACAGTCATCTCTTATATTCAGTTTATGTTCTTATCCTGTTACTTTACTTATTATATGGTTAAAGTCACTAGACTCGTCAGATGTATGTCTGACCCCTTTTTGTTTCACCTCTTTTCTTTCTTTTCCCCCCACGTCCTCAGGGTGGGAATAGTGAAGCTTGACTTGGATTCCTTTCTTCTTGAAGTGCTTGGAAGTGTTGAAAGTAATGCTAAGCTTTATCACTTTTTCATTGTGTTAATTTGGAGTGGGATTATGGTTTTACTTTTATGTACTCTGATAATAATTTTGTACAAGATGGATATTTGTGCACTTGACTCTAGTATGTGGTTTTGATGTTGTAACCAAACAAGTTTTGCTTTTATGCTGCAATGAATAAATTTTGAATTTCTTAAGTACCATTTTATATATCTGTCTTGTGATATTCTGTTCTATACTCTTATAATACTCCATGAAAGTAAATGCATTCCCTTAGTGAGTGACATTAGTGGACATGGGGTGTTACACCCGTAAGGAGTCATTCGCGTCAAACCTAGTCCACAGCTTACAAGCAAAGGCAATAAAGGTATCCTTTGGATATCTGAGCCCTAACCCCCTTAACTTTTAGGACGATGGATGATTCCCCAAGAAATCCAATGGTGATGATTAGCATTGTCCTTCTTACCTCAGAAAAAGGGCGAAGCCCAGGAATGGTAATAACGGAAGAAAGAAGACGTGGGAGTCATAACAGCAAATATGTGTGATACTATAGAGTCAAGCACAAACTTTATGAGAACAGTCTTTCTGCTTGAGAAAGAAGCGCCGCATTCCACCTGATGATCTTCCCCTAGCTATATCGGTCAGGGGGTCGAAGATGGCGTTGAGCAAACGACCTCTGTAAAAGTACAATACCGAGGTATGGTAAGGGAAGGGAGGCAGCCTTGAAGCTGATGAAGGTTTCAGTCCAAGAAAATCTAACCACATACAAATCACTCACCGGAGTGAAGCGACTTTTAGCAGATTTAACGAGCTAGCCTCAACACCTCTCGTACTGCTGAATGAGGAAGACACGGCGATGGATTGAGCGATGGCTACGATTCGTGAAAATGATAATGTCGTCAGCGAAGGATAAGGAAGAATGAGAGGGAAGCCCGAAGGGATGGAAAACCGATGAATATGATTTGCTATCGTAAGTGAACGCAAGCCAAATACAAAAGCCTCATTAGCGATAATAAACAGGTAAGGGAGAGAGGATCTCCCTGATGAAGTCCCCTTCCTGCGTTGAAATCCCATTTGGCTGATCCGTTGATGAGAACGAAAAACCAACAGTTGGAAATGAGCCTCCAGATACTATCGAAAAGGGGCTCGGGAAACCTAAAAGCCCCTAGAACCTTAATGATGAAAACTGGGACATGCGATTGTAAGATTTAGCCATGTCCAGCTTGGTGGCCACATTAAGCCCCTGACCTACCGATCAATCTGAGACACCAACTCTTAGGCTAAAAGAACGTTATCCATAATAAAGCGTCCATTTACAAATCCATCTTGAGAAGAGGAAATAACACGCTGAAGAAACGGAGCAGTCTAGTGGCTAGGACCTTAGATATAACCTTATTAGAGAAGTTACACAAGATGATCGGCCGAAAATCCGCACACATGTGAGGATTTTCGCACTTAGGGATAAGGACCAAGTTGGTGGAAGTCCATCCCTGAGGCAGATCTCCATCAGAAAAGAAAAACCAAATTGCTAGGAAGAAATCCATTGGATGATCGGTCAGACACTTCGGAAGAAGACCCTATTGAACCCATCAGGAGCACTAGCACTATCCTTACTAAGAGCGAAGACACAAGCGCGTATCTCTTCTGAAGAACGAGGAACGACAAGGTCAACACTCTCCGAAGGAAGAACCAACTTGGGAATGAAAGCCAGGAAAGTCGGTTCAGAAACCGAGATTGAGGGAGAGTCAAGGAAGGTTTGGAAGTGAGAAAGGATGGTTTACTTGACTTCCCCCGGAGTGGAAGCCACAGAGAAAACAGGGCGCTGGATCTAAATAATCGTAAGATGTCTGTTTTTCTTACGAATGGAAGAGTGGAGGAACTTAGAGTTCGAATCACTGTCAACAACCCACTTGATCCTCGCCTTCTGGCAAAGATAGTCGTTCTAGACACTGAGCTCCGACGAAAAGGCTAACTGGGCCAGAGCCCATGCCACCTTAGTAGCAGAAGAGGGATCTTTGTCGAAAGAAGTTTCTTACAGAACAAGAATCACTTCGGCAGCTCTGACACAATCGAAAATATTCTTGAAAACTTGCATGTTCCAAGACTTGAGGCGAGCCTTGAGACGCTTAAGCTTACGAGAAAAAACAACAGAAGGCGAGCCAACAGCCAGGGAGTTCCATGAGTCTTCCAAAACCCGATGGAATGAGTGATGAGATCTCCACATACACTGGAACCTAAAATAGGAAGGGAAAATTGAGTATGGGGAGTGCAACAGAGAAGCATAAGAGCATGGTCCAAGAAGGCCCGATGCAGATGAGAAACAGAAAATGAGAACGAAAGGCTGAACCAACTTTCCGAATTGAAAACTCTATCAAGTCTAGAAAGAATTTGATTAGGCCCATCATCATTATTACACCAAGTGAAAGCTAAACTGACAAAAGAGACTTCAGAAAGCCCCGAACTGACGATAAAGGCATTGAAATATGCTACAGCCACATGGCTAATGACATTTCCTCCCCGCTTCTCAGCTTGGCAGGCGATAATGTTGAAGTCACCTCCCAAAACCGAAACCAAAAAATCCAAGTCGGAAAGGGTGAGGATATCGTACCAAAGAGCCAATCATAATTCTATCGTACTTAGCGTACACAACAGAGAACAGAAAGGACGACAAAAAGGATGAATCGAACAGGCTACCGAAAGTAGCTGGTCGGAGTCGAAAACAGGGTGGACAATAATGTTTTTCGACCAAAGGATCCAAATCTTGTCTGACACATTGGCTAAGGCACCACTAAAGCCAAGGGATAAAATGGATTTGGTGATCTACTCTGAGCCTATCATAGGTTCCAGGAGTGCCACCAATAGGATATAATGCTTCTTAACAACACTCTTCATTATAGCCACAGACGCATCGTTGCCAATACCACGAATGTTTCAGTAGAGGAAATACAACTTTGGAATTATCATATATAAATACCTTCTTCTACAGTAACCTTGTAGAATTGGTTTTAATGAATCATGTCAATAAAGGTTTGTATTTCCTAATAGAATAAACTATGAATAAAAGTATTCAATGTGACTCCTATTTATAAGAAATAATGACAGCTTCTCAAATGACATTAGCATGTCAGGGATATATAACAGCTCAAATATTTCTATAACTTGTCCTAGATGTGCTATCAGAATCCTTGCAAATTACAAAGACTAAATGCATACCTATGTACATAAAAAATGATATGGTAGTTTAATTGTTCTTCTTATATGGTTGTTGGCCATGTTTACTGAAGCTTATTATGCATGGTTGCATTACTGGTGTATAGCGTTCATGCTATATCATTACCTATCAGCTTATTATGCATGGTTGTTGCCACCTAGATCCTACAGTTGTAATGTATTATATTATTAGTTGTTTATGTTACTTTATCGATGTGGTAATGTTTTGTTATGTTGTTGCAAGGTTATGGTTTATAACTTTGCACTCAATGTTGGAAGGAACAGAATAATTACCCAAAGTCTATACAACATAATGTTAAAAATGTGAGAACCAAAATAAAATCAAATTTGTAATGTTAAGCATTGTTCAGTAGTGCATAGGAAATGAAAAATCTAGACTCGACCGGAATACATGTAGTAATAAAACTGCAAACATAAGAATACATACACCAACAAATGAATACGTTATGTATTCCCTGATAGCACGTAAATAAACAAAATCAGTTATTCCCAAATTAATTTGATTTGGAAATGGAGCATGCTTTGAAATAATAAACTGATTAAAACATCCTTTATTTTAACCAAAAAAATATTGTATCTGCCTAAACTTTATTCAGTAAATGGTTATTGTTGTTAAAGCATAATATGTTTTAACATTGAAATTTGACATCTTTTGCACATTTTATATGCCCCCTATTGTGATAAACTAGTATCACCGTATCCAACATAAAAATATATTACTTACGTGTATCCTAAATGAATTTAATATTTGTCTCATATTAGTTATGTATCCTAGATGGATATATAAAATGGTAACCTGATCACCAATTGCCAGCAAGCCCGGTCCACTGTAAAATGTAAAATTGGGCCCTGGGATGGTATTGCATTGTTTTAAAGATGAAGTTGATACCAAAGCAAACATCAAATAAAGTAACCAAAACATGATTAAAACAGTAAACAAATTAGTGTTGAAATGTTAATGCCCAGATTCGAACTCACGACCAATTGATAAATTCAACACATGATACCAACTGAGCTACAATAACACATGCTCAATGTTAATGAAACAAGTATATATATTACAACTTTTTGAAATTTTGGGTCCCTTCATAAATTGGGCCCTGGGCCGTCGCCCAGCCAGCCCGGGCCCAGGGTCGGCCCTGACTGACAGTACTATTGGATTCTCATTTTGTTCATGCATGTACCTTGAATTAGAATTCTTTAGTTCAACAAACTAGGGAAAAGACACTATATCATGCAAGTTGAATGTGTGTACATACGTATTTTTTTACTTTTCAAAGCACATCAGAACTAACAATATGTTAACACATAACCTGAAATTATAAATACTAAGCTAACATGCATCCAATTCTCAAAACATTTCCACGTAACATTTAGCTTTACAGCCTTCAATATCTATTTAGTTTTTACATACTTTATTTTGTTATCTATTTACTACTTAAAAAATGGAACTAAAGCCCGTTATGTCTGCTTTAGTCACTGGGGTGCTAATGGAATTGGAAAAGTTGTTGCCTTGGTTCTTGCTATAAAAGGAGTCTTTGTAACTGTTGTTTATTTCTTCAAAGAGAGAGGAACTGAAACTGCTTCCTTGATCGAAACTCTGAACAAAAACTTCCATCCTGACATAATATTACCTTTAGCTGTTTTTGTCAAGTGCGATGTTACTAGTTTTGGTAACAACTCCTTACTCAGTATTATTCAAAACTGTTGAAAAAAAACACTATTTTTTCATCTGACTTCAGTTTTCTACTATCTATAAGGGATGTATCCGCTGCATTTGAGAAGCATGTACAAGTATACGGGAGTCTCGACATATGCATAAATAGTGCAAGGGTACGCAGTACGATGAAAGGTTTTGATGAATATGAATTGGACGGTCTCAGGACATGGAGGCGTATCACCAATATAAACTTCATTGCTCTTGTTGACTGCACTCGAATTGCAGTACGTATTATTCACCATATACATGTTTAGGACACAAACAAGTCATATGCAGTATAACTGCTACAATATTAACTTTTTGCAAATTTTTGTAGATTCAAACAATGAGAAAACTTAAGAAACCTAGAGTCATTGTCAATCTTGGTTCAAGAGGAGGTCTTATCCCAATGTACTCTGATCCAATATATTTTCAAGATTCGTTTGAATGCAGGTGGCGGTGTCCTGTTTTGCAGGTCTTGCGGTTCATTAGTGTTTATCCCTAAAGGATCATATGTCCATTTAAAATCACCCATATGTTGGTCTATTAATCCCGGTCTTGGAAGATGCTATCTAATACACTCAAGCAGTCTGTAAGAGGTCAGAGACGAGCATACATGACACGACAATAGTAAGGCTCGCACATCTTAGAAGGGTCGCTTCGCCCATCCCCATAACAGGGAATTTGATTGAACGAAGCAAGGAGAAGAATTGTCCCGGTCGCACTTCCCACTCCCGACCAATCAGAAGAGAGTCCAAAGATACTAGGGGTCATGCATACACTCTACGTCCACTTACAGATTACAGCCCTATTCGCTCGCTCCTCAATCTATCATTACTGTTTCAATCGGACGTTTTCCTCCAATTAAGGTGCTGGTCGCCCATTCGCCTACAATCAAACACGACCGCTTCAACCAACCGACTCGCCTGCATGGGATCGCTCACCTGAAGTTGTACGGGACTTGGGAAGTCGCTCACTCTCACAGAGTCATTCGCTCTTGTAAAGTCACTTTTACTGGACAGCTGAGGACGGTTGCGGACAGCTGGCTACAACCGAGCGGTGGCATTTTAGTAATTAATGGGACAAACGACTCGGATGAATTGCAGTTCAAACCTCCACAAAGGCTCACCTATAAATAGGTCACATCCTCCACCAAGAAAGGGGCACCTCCGGCCACCACGAAGTGCTACTAAATTCCGTCTTTAGTCATTCCTTAAACATTTTAACCATGATCATCATTATCACCCGAAGATCTTTCATCCATTTGGCCATGGCGTCCGTTAAAATCCTATAAGTGCAGAAGATTGAAGACAACCTCCTCCTTAGTTGCCTATCTGTCCTTCTTCATCATAGATCCTGCCATTCCTCCATTGAATCTCGTGAATCCGAGCGAGAATTGTATGTAAAAGTGAGAATATATTGAGAGAATAAGAAAATGTATAAAGAAAAAGAGTTGATATGTCTTGTAATCATCATCATGATAATGAAAACTTCATTCACAGTGGATGTAAGCCTAACACAAGGCTGAACCACTCTAAAACCTCGTCTCCATTTTGTTTCCTTTGCGTTTTTTACTTTCAATTTTTGTTGAGTGCAGCTCCATTTATTTTCTAAACATATTGGTGAAGTACAATCCTAGTACCCTTGGTGTTTGAACCATTTTTAGTGAAAACATTTGGTGCCCACCTTGGGGACGACTAGCATTTCCTTCCTTCACACTTCCTTCTAATTCCAAACAACCTATTGTTGAGATCCTAAACCGCCTCTTTCCTCGAGGCCATGGCTGGTTCAAAGAAAAATAACAAGTCCATTAAAGTTACCACGAATGCATAGGATGTTCAAGATGATGAGGCTACACCACAGGCTTTAAATCGAGAAGTCGAAGAATCTTTTAGGCCATCCATGACACGAGATGAGTTAAATTTGGCTATGACTAGCTTAAACGAGAAAGAGGATGCCACGACAAAAATGATGATGGAAAGGCTTGATTCCCTAATCAACACTCAAATCAATGCTCTGCTACCAAATGTTGTAAACGCTGTTAGTGAAAAAGAGGATTCTCCTGCATCTGACTCTAGTCGGTCCCACTTTTCAGTGGAAGACAAGGAGATGTCGGTGTTGAAGATTCTAAGATCAAAGTCCTGCAACACGAAGTAAAGCATGCAAAGCAAAGTGCCGCAAGTCCCACCAAAAGGACACTCTCCAAGAGTGGTGCGAAGCATCGTAGTTCGAACCATGGTCGCCCTGGCATAGACATTAACGCCAGTCCCGCGGAACAAATATACGACGAATAGCGTATTACGGACATGATTCAGCGAATAATGAAAGAAAGAGAGGTCCGAGAAGACGATGAGAAAGAATAGGACTTTTCACCCAGTAAAAACCCATTTACAGAAAGGATCCAACAAGAAAATTTTCCAAAGAAATTCACCCCCCCCCCTCCTCGACTATAGCGCCTTATGGTGGAACTGGAGATCCAAACATCTTCATGTTCAAATACGATCAACACATGAACAAAGCTAGGGTAACCGACGAGATAAAATGCTTGTACTTCCACGTATGCCTAGAAGGTGTAGCTTCACAATGGTTCGCTAGACTCCCACCTAAGTGCGTTGACCAATTTGCCGATTTAGCGAGGAGATTCCAACATCAGTTCTGTCTACAAACTACCAAAGCAAGAGACGTAATGTCGCACAACGAAATGGAGCAAATGTCTGGGGAAACCATTAAAGCCTTCCTTACCCGATTCCATGATGCGGCGGCTGAGGTAAAAGAATCGGAGCCTTGGTACTTATTGGCAGCTTTGAAAGATGTTGTCGATAAGAGGTCAGAATTTGGGAAATGACTCAAAATGAAGAAACCCAAGTCTCTGAAGAAGTTCTATAAGAAAGCCGAAGAGTACATGAGCGTGGGAGATGATGCCTGAAACATCCAAAAGGGCACAGAAAGTAATACTGCCAAAGAAGGAAAAAGTAATGTGTCCCAAATAAGGCAGAAGAACGACCTTGGGCAAAAGAAAGGAACCGATGAGAAGGACAATAAAGCACATAAGAAGTATTGATTTTTTAAGAATACAGAGTTGACTCCATCAAATGAAACCCCAGAGAAGATTTATTCCGCTACAAAAAACTCTGGAGTATTCCCTCAGGTAAAACCACAAAGGATCACGAAGCAACAAGCCAACTTTGGGAAATTCTGTCGTTATCATAATCAGCCAGGGCAAAACATAAATGAATTTCAGCATCTGAGAAGCTTAATTGAGGAGCTCATCCGAAAGAATCAACTTCAGCAGTATGTCAAAACTCCTCAGAACGCTCCAACCATCCAGGGGCAGAGTAATGCTACCGGTCAACCCGGGCCACATGAGAAAATCTAAACATCTGTAGACTTACAGCCGGACATTGTAATGACCCCGTTTTTACATCGATCGTAAACACGAACATTGATTGATCTTGAGTATATATTCACAAATAAAATTTTAAAAATCAAGACTTCAAAAGTTTTTAAACATGTCAAAAGGTAAATTTGCATTTTTCTTTTGTAAGTATGATAGCATATTTTAATAGTGTTGTTTAAATTCATATTTGTACATGTATATAACACTTATACATAGCAATTTTAAAATGCCATTCTTTTTCAAATACTTTGTTCATCTTTTTCAAAGGGATTTAAAACATTGTTTTGACAAACTCTTTACTTTTAACTTTAAAGCCTCCTTGCCTAAAACATGATTAAACATCTCTTTGTTCTCAAAATAAAATGCAAGAAAATATTTGTATTTTTATATGCATTAAATCAAGAACACGTATTGTCAAAATATTCTTTCAATTCATGATCTCATCCATGAATCATCTACACCAAAGATGTGATAGCAAATAAGATCTCAAGGATAATATGGTGCACATGGCAAGATCAATTTAGATAAAAGCATTTTCAGTTTTGCAATCGTTTTCTTTTCTTCCATTAGATTTTCTGAAAATACATCTCCTTCGCATCTTTCAAAACCTTGGCTACTTTGTCAATGAACATATGCATAAAAAGATTTACAAAATCATGCATAAATACCATAATCTTGCCTACACTAGTTAAGTTCAAAACCATAGATTTTCCTAAGTATTTCTCTATTTATTTTCATCACATGACATTGATTTTGTTATACAAAATTTTTAGATTTTCTTTAGCCTTGGAAGGCAAGTAAGAGTATTTTATATCTTCATGTTACATCAAAATGTCATAAGAGATTTTGGTTTAAAAACCCAAGGCAAAACTGATTTTATAAGGTACAAAATTGATACTATAATTTGTGTAAACCAATGCAAGATTTGTGAAAGATCATGTATGATACATAAGCATTTAGTGTTAACATTTCATAAAGGCAAATAGGAAGGAAGGAATGTCATGTGCAGGTGAAGAATGGTTGAGGTAGGCCATGTGAATATTGCTAGAAGTATTGATTTGGTAAGAGAAAGATTTGCTTTTGAGTTGTCAATCATATTGTCACACACAAGGAAATCTAAAACCTGATTTTTCCACCATTATTTTATGAGCTTTCACCACTATAAATAGGAACTAAGCAAACACATCTCACTCACACAAACACAAGTCTTTCATACTTGATCAGTGAAGAATAAAGCTAAGGGTTTTAAGCTTTAAGGTGAGTAAACTTGATTTAAAATTTTCTGTTTTAAATCCCTGCATTTTCTTCTTGTTGTTTGAATTATATGTTGGACTTAAATCTTTGAGGTGTGTTCTTGTTCAAGTAAACATGCCATGTATGTTTTGCTTGGTTGATATGATGATGGAATCATTGATTGTTGATGAAAAACTTAAGTACCAAGGTAGTCCCTGATATTGTTTCCAGACCTGTTGATTTTGGTCTGGATCCTACAAATCTAGATGGATCAACAAAAATCTATGTTGGCTGATTAGAATAAGGTGTTATAATATGTTTTCAAAACCTTTACATAGTCATTTAATTGTTCAAATGAAATAAAACCTTACCAAAAACCCTTACTGGCACTTGAAAAGCAAACAACCGGAAACAACAGGATACTCCCTGTTTCAAAATTTCAAAGTGGATTTTCAAACCACTTAAAAACTAGATTTGATTACATAATCATGATAAGGAAACCAAATGATGATTTTTAAAAGAAAAACCAAGATTTTTAAGAACGTAAATCTCGAGAAATAAGGAAATGGCCAGAAGTTCAACTTTGGTGAACTGGCGGCGGAGCACTCGATTGGAAGAGGTGGCGCTTGACCAGAAGAGGTGGGAGAGGTCAAGATCATGGGAAAATATTGATTTAATTTTTAATTAAGTAGATTTCACGAATAAAGTGAAAATAGGGTTTAAAACTGGTTTTTGGGTTTTGTTGTTTGCGGTCGAACTGCCCGGAGATGGAGGAGCTAGGGGGTTGCGATCCAGGGGGAAATGGGGAGTCTGGGTCGTGTGGTGGCATGGACAGGATGTGGTGGTAGTGTACGGTCGAGAGGAGGAGCGGTGAGGGTTTTCCTGGATGATGGTTTCTTTTGAAAGGAGGAAGGGGCATGGCATATTACTGTTCAGGCCAAGGGAAAGTCGTCGGGGGTGGTGGCGTGATCAGGGTTGGAGGATGACTGGTGGCGAGGGTCGTTAGTGGCTGGAGGTGGCCCGCGTGGTTGTGCACGTGCACAGCCATGGCACGGAGAAGGAAGAAGAAGAACATGAGGTGGTGTCGTGTTTTCCAAGTGATCCATTGTGATTTTTAGATGTGGTACTTTGGCAAGGTGATCAGCGATGTGGTACTTTGTGAAAACCGTGGGGTCTGGGAGTGATCTGGGGGTGAAATGCTATGATTTTTAGATGTGGTACTTTGGAAAAGTAATCAGCAATGTGGTACTTTGTGAAAATCGTGGGGTCTGGGAGGGTTTGGCAAGGGGCGCGCCTGTGGTTTTTGAAGTGGTACTTTACCAAATATGGTACTTTGCTGTTTTAGCTTTAAAATGAAGATTTTTAAAAATAATTTAAATTCAAACTAGTTTTTAATTAAATAATGGTTTAAATAAAAGGGAAAAATAATTATTTAAACAAAAATAGAATTTTTATTTAAACAAGAAAGGAAAGGAGTGAATTAGGATTTTAAATACAGTTTTGTCAAGAACTGAAAATAAAATACAGAAATTGGAATTTAAATTAAATTATAAATTTAATTTATAATGAGAATTAGAAATGATTTTTTCTAGAGAAGTATTTAAACCTTAAAGTCAACAAAAGAAGTCGATCGAGTATAGAAAATCAGATATAGTTTTGACAAGTCAGTACAAAAGCTATAATTTTATTAAATTATAGATTTAGTTTATAATTTAAATTAGAATTTACTTTCTAGTGAAATATTAAAAAAAATTAAACAAAACAAGGTAGAAAAACCGTATGTAACACATACGCTAGAATTTATCAGTTTTAATCGGAAATCTAAAATACCTGGTATAAGAAACTGATCATGAACAGTTCTGTACTTTTTAAAACAAGAACTGTGAATAATGTTTTTAATCGTGTTTAGACTGATAAATAAAAAGGAGGAACTTTATCAGTATAGAAAGAAGAATAAGTAAATCAAGAATGAGGGATCAAAGGGAAAATTTGACGAGAAAAATACCAAGTGTAAAAGTTGTAAAATAAATGATTTAATCATAATTTAAATCATTTATGAGTGATCAGATTAAGGAGAAATGATGAGTAGTATGTTTCTAAAGAAAAATAAAGTAAGTATTCATTTTAAAGGTGACGAACAAAATGGAAAGAAAAATTGTGTGCGACGCACACACTAAAATTAGTTGTTTTGAAAAGATGATCAAAATACCAGATTTAGACAAGATGTTCACATACTGTGTAGTTTGACTGTAATTATCTATGCAGATTAGATTATAACCATGTTAGATCAATAATTTAAAAAGAAAATGTTCGTTAATCATTTCAAAGAGACCGAAATAAATATTTCACTTCGATTTGATTATACGTTGCACGTCAGAGATTTTTAATTTGAAGACGGCAATATGCAAGGGCTATTCTCGAATAGTGCCTTCGGTTTGTCCAATCCCAGGACAACTTGTATGGACGAATGTCTGACAGAGTATTTCCAAAGGAATCACGTTCGTTGTTTTCTTCAAGCGGACCAGTTGCTGGCACATAAGGGAAACTTCTTTAGCCTGACAACCAGAGTATTTTTGTGGAAATCAATTAGTGATTTCCGATGGATTTGACGATGTGGCATTCAAAGAAAATAAAGAGATGATGATCAAGAGTAAGTCTAACCTCAAGCCTCACACCCAGGAAATGACAAAAATCAGGCAGGCAGCATGGCCATGTGGGTCGCTCCCATTAGGGTATAGCATCACCTATCAATAGAAATTCCTTTTGTTTCTTAATATATCGATTCTGCGCATTCGCGAATGGTTGCCGTACACAACCATTAGTGATATACATTCGATACACTCAAGAGAAATGAGTGGTCAGTCATGTGTGGGCCGGGTTGCAAGGCGTTCTTGTTGAACCCAGGTGTATTTGCCTCTAGAGATACATCGTCGGAAGGTGGTCCATACCTTGTCGTAGTTGGAAACCCAATTTCCATAAGCGCCAAGCGGTTTTTATTTATATACTATATAGGAGAATGTGAGATGCAAGCATTCTTCCAGATTCTAAATTATTTGTGAAAACAAATAGACACTATGATAATATCTGTTTAAAATATACAAAGTGTTAGATCTCATAAGGTAAAAACCCGTTCCGTACTCACGGCATGGTCTTATGAGATTTTTTTTTTTCTTTAATCCGTTTTTAAACTATTTACTCATACCAGTCCCCTGACTGACCCAGATTTTATTTTTCTGTGTTTCCCTTAAACTCTTGGGTATTCATAACGCTTTTATGAATAGACAAGTGAATCGGGATTGGATAAAACTCGAGAAGCTAGGATGGAACTTTCTGTGTGCTGATCTACCTATCTTATCTACTGTGTAATTAAGTCTGCAAGATAGTCGTCGATGATATGTATAATTAAAGATGTACTATGAATGGTTTGTATTACTAGACCTATGATGCTCTGATGTAATATATCCCGCTGTGTAATATTATGAAGTATCATCTTTTGTGAAGATTCCGCTGTGAGATTCTGATGTTTTTCTGTGATTTTATCTTCTATCTATTCTTATTCTTATTAATGGCATGACTTCCAATGTGTTCGAAAGTTGGGTCGTTACAGTTGGTATTAGAGCTTAGGTTACTGATTACCTAGGCTTTAGGTGAGTGTGAGGGAGCGTATTTTTATATAAATTTAAAACAAATCAACTTGGATGGTATACCTAACTAGTCATATCCAATCAAGTCTGGATTGACGACCTGTTATATTCAGGTGATTAAGATGAGTAGCCAAGGACGAAGAGGTCGAGCTAGTGGAACTTTCACTACTACTTGTCGTAATACTAGATCCCAGGATTAAGGAGAAACAGTGGAGGAAGTTGCACCAGTCCAACAGGATAAAAGATTTGCGTCTATCTGTAAAGAATATACGACTCTGGGAGGAAAAGTTTTCAAAGGGACGGAATCTTTCATTGAAGTCCAAGCATGGTTGAGGTCCTGTAAAAGGATTTTCAAGGGACTGAGATTGAATGATGAGAAGAAACATCTCTTAGCTTCGTGGCAACTTCAAGAAGCTGCTGCTATTTGGTAGGATGCTCAGACCACCAATGTTCCCGACGATGATTTCACTTGGGAAAAATTCAAAGAAGCTTTCGAAGCACAATTTTTACCTGCTGCAGGGAAGACTAGAATGTATTGGGATTTCATCGATCTCAAACAAGGGAACATGAAAGTATCCGAATATGAGAACAAGTTCAATTCACTTTCTTGTTTCGGGCCAGAACTAATCAATACCCCACTTAAGAAGGATGAAATGTTCATAACAGGCTTGAAGGATAGCCTGCAAGTTCAAATGATTGGGCATCTCAAGATTCCATTTGTCGATCTGGTGGACATGGCAGTTCATTATGAGGCACTAGAGGGAAAGAAGCCAGTTGCAAAACAGCTGACAGGAGAACCCAGTGGCGAAAATTCCAACAAAAGGAAATTTAATCCGAACTGGAACAACAAGGAAATACCAAAGATGGGGAGAAAGCCAAAGAGCATTATAAAGATACACAATGCCATAACTGCAAGGAGAAGGGACATATTGCTAGATTTTGTACGAAGCCAGCAGCGGAAAAGCCACAGCAGACTCAGCAACTGGAGCAACCTCATCAGAAACCAAAGGGAACAACTGATACTATTCCCCAGAAGTTTTCATGCTATAACTATCATCTACCTGGGCACTTGGTTAAAGACTGTCCACTTATGAAAAAGGCACAGCAACCAAAGGTCTATGCTTTAATGGATAAGTCATCAATTTTTGAAAATGTGAAAATGGAAGGAGCTTCAGAAGGTACCTTACTCTTTTCTAATAAAAGGAGTTAATTAACCAGGGTCAGCCTCAAGATAAATTAAATATGGTTGGAATAATATCCAATCACATTGATACCGGAAAATCGGGATAGAATTCTAAATTAAAGAAAAATTTGGATTTCCTAAAATTAAGGTTGGGCTTATGTATTAACTGGATATGAACTCAGGGATTGTGAACGGGTCAATTTGGGAATTAGTGAGTTCCGAAAGGGAAATAATTAACTGAGTGAATGAAGATGGTGGGTAATACTTAACAGAGTTAAGTAAATTGACCGATGAGTTAAAAGGGAATTTGGACAGATATTTTTGGTTATGAATAGGAAAATTACTGATGTGTGTAAAATATTTATTGATGTGTGTCGCTAACTCTAATCTTCTATTTACAAATTTGGTGGACGAAATTTTTATAAGGAGGTAGAATGTAATGACCCGGTTTTTACATCGATCGTAAACACGAACATTGTTTGATCTTGAGTATGTATTCACAAATAAAATTTTAAAAATCAAGACTTCAAAAGTTTTGAAACATGTCAAAAGGTAAATTTGCATTTTTCTTTTGTATGTATGATAGCATATTTCAATAGTGTTGTTTAAATTCATATTTGTACTTGTGTATAACACTTATACATAGCAATTTTAAAATGCCATTCTTTCTCAAACACTTTGTTCATCTTTTTCAAAGGGATTTAAAACATTGTATTGACAAACTCTTTACTTTTAACTTTAAAGCCTCCTTGCCTAAAACATGATTAAACTTCCCTTTGTTCTAAAAATAAAATGCAAGAAATTATTTGTATTTTTATATGCATTAAATCAAGAACTTGTATTGTCAAAATCCTCTTTCAATTCATGATCTCATCCATGAATCATCTACACCAAAGATGTGATAGCAAATAAGATCTCAAGAAAAATATGTTGCACATGGCAAGATCAATTTAGATAAAAGCATTGTCAGTTTTGCAATTTTTTTCTTTTCTTCCATTAGATTTTCTGAAAATACATCTCCTTCGCATCAAAACCTTGGCTACTTTGTCAATGAACATATGCATAAAAAGATTTACAAAATCATGTATAGATACCATAATCTTGCCTACACAAGTTGAGTTCAAAACCATAGATTTTCCTAAGTATTTCTCTACGTATTTTCATCACATGACATTGATTTTGTTATACAAAGTTTTCATATATTCTTTAGCCTTGGAAGGCAAGTAAGAGTATTTTATATCTTCATGTTACATAAAAATGTCATGAGAGATTTTGGTTTAAAAACCCAAGGCAAAATTGATTTTATAAGGTACAAAATTGATACTATAATTTGTGTAAACCAATGCAAGATTTGTGAAAGATCATGTATGATACATAAGCATTTAGTGTTGACATTTCATAAAGGCAAATAGGAAGGAAGGAATGTCATGTGCAGGTGAAGAATGGCTGAGGTAGGCCATGCGGATATTGGTAGTAGTATTGATTTGGTAAGAGAAAGATTTGCTTTTGAGTTGTCAATCATATTGCCACACAAAAGGAAATCTAAAACTTGATTTTGCCACCGTTATTTTATGAGCTTTCACCACTATAACTAGGACCTAAGCACACGCATCTCACTCACACAAACACAAGTCTTTCATACTTGATCAGTAAAGAATAAAGTTAAGGGTTTTAAGCTTTAAGGTGAGTAAACTTGATTTAAAATTTTCTGTTTTAAATCCCTGCATTTTCCTCTTGCAGTTTGAATTATATGTTGGACTTAAATTTTTGAGGTGTGTTCTTGTTCAAGTAAGCATGCCATGTATGTTTCGCTTGGTTGATATGATGATGGAATCATTGATTATTGATGAAAAACATAAGTACCAAGGTAGTTCCTGATATTGTTTCCAGACCTGTTGATTTTGGTCTGGATCCTACAAATCTAGATGGATCAACAAAAATCTATGTTGGATGATTAGAATAAGGTGTTATAATATGTTTTCAAAACATTTACATAGTCATTTAATTGTTCAAATGAAACAAAAACTTACCAAAAACCCTTACTAGCACTTGAAAAGCAAACAATAGGAAACAACAGGAAACTCTTTGTTTCAAAATTTCATGATAAGGAAACCAAATGATGATTTTTAAAAGAAAAACCAAGATTTTTAAAAATGTAAATCTCGAGAAATATAGAAATGGCCAAAAGTTCAACTTTGGATAACTGGCAGCGGAGCACTCGATTGGAAGAGGTGGCGCTTGACCAGAAGAGGTGGGAGAGGTTAGAGATCATGTGAAAAATATTGATTTAATTTTTAATTAAGTAGATTTCACGAATAAAGTGAAAATAGGGTTTAAAACTGGTTTTTGGGTTCTGTCGTTTGGGGCCGAACTGCTCGGAGATGAAGGAACTAGCTGGTTGCGGTCCATGGGAAATGGGGCGTCTGGGTTGTGTGGTGGCGTAGCCAGGAGGTGTGGTGGTGTACGGTCAAGAGGAGGAGCGGTGAGGGGTTTACTGGATGATGGTTTCTTTTGAAAGGAGGAAGGGGCACGGCATATTACTGTTCAGGCCAGGGGAAAGTCGTCAGGGGGTGGTGGCGTGATCAGGGGTTGGAGGATGACTTGTGGCGAGGGTCGTTGGTGGCTGGAGGTGGCCCATGTGGTTGTGCACGTGCATAGCCATGGCACGGAGAAGGAAGAAGAAGAACAGGAGGTGGTGTCGGGTTTTCCAAGTGATCAACTGTGATTTTTAGATGTAGTACTTTGGAAAGGTGATCAGTGATGTGGTACTTTATGAAAACTCTGGGGTCTAGGAGTGATCTGGGGTGAAATGCTGTGATTTTCAAATGTGGTACTTTGGCAAAGTAATCAGCAATGTTGTACTTTGTGAAAACCATGCGGTCTTGGAGGGTTTGGCAAGGGGCGCGCATGTGGTTTTTGATGTGGTACTTTACCAAATGTGGTACTTTGCTGTTTTAGCTTTAAAATGAAGATTTTAAAAATAATTTAAATTCAAACTAGTTTTTAATTAAATAATGGTTTAAATAAAAGGGAAAAATAAATATTTAAATAAAAAAAGAATTTTTATTTAAACAAGAAAGGAAACAAGTGAATCAGGATTTTAAATACAGTTTTGTCAAGAACTGAAATTAAAATACAGAAATTGGAATTTAAATTAAATTATAAATTTAATTTATAATGAGAATTAGAAATGATTTTTGTAGTGAAGTATATAAACCTTAAAGTCAACAAAAGAAGTCGATCGAGTATAGAAAATTAGATATAGTTTTGACAAGAAGACGAGCAGTCAGTACAGAAGCTATATTTTTACTAAATTATAAATTTAGTTTATAATTTAAATCAGAATTTATTTTCTAGTGAAATATTTAAAAAAAACAAAACAAGGTAGAAAAAGCGTATGTAACACATACGCTAGAATTTGTCAGTTTTAATCGGAAATCTAAAATACCTGGTATAAGAAACTGGTCATGAACAGTTCTATACTTTTTTAAACAAGAACTGTGAATAATGTTTTTAATCGTGTTTAGACTGATAAATAAAAAGGAGGAACTTTATCAGTATAGAAAGAAGAATATGTAAATCAAGAATGAGGGATCAAAGGGAAAATTTAATGAGAAAAATAACAAGTGTAAAAGTTGTAAAATAAATGATTTAATCATAATTTAAATCATTTCTGAGTGATTAGATTAAGGAAAAATGATGAGTAATATTTTTCTAAAGAAAAATAAAGTAAGCATTCATTTTAAAGGTGATGAACAAAACGGAAAGAAAAACCATGTGCGACGCACACACTAAAATTGGCCGTTTTGAAAAGATGATCAAAATACCGGATATAGACAAGATGTTCACATATTGTGTAGTTCGACTATAATTATCTATGCAGATTAGATTATAACCATGTTAGATCAATAATTTAAATAGAAAATATTCGTTAATCATTTTATAGAGACCGAAATAAATATTTCACTTTGATTTGATTATACGCCGCGCGTCAGAGATTTTTAAATTGAAGATGGAAACATGCAAGGGCTATTCTCGAATAGTGCCTTCGATTTCCAATCCCAGGACAACTTGTATAGACGAATGTCTGATAGAGTATTTCCAAAGGAATCACGTACCTTGTTTTCTTCAAACGGACCAGTTGCTGTCATAGAAGGGAAACTTCTTTAGCCTGACAACCAGAGTATTTTTATGGAAATCAATTAGTGATTTCCGATGGATTTGACGATGTGGCGTTCAAAGAAAATAAAGAGATGATGATCAAGCGTAAGTCTAGACTCAAGCCTCGCACCCAGGAAATGACAAAAATCGGGCAGGCAGCATGGCTATGTGGGTCGCTCCTATTTGGGTGTAGCATCACCTATCTAGAGAAATTCCTTTTGTTTCTTAATTTATCGATTCTGCCCATTCGGGAATCGTTGCCGTACACAACCATTGGTGATATACATTCGATACACTCAAGAGAATTGAGTGGTCGGTCATGTGTGGGTCGGGTTGCAAGACGTTCTTGTCGAACCCAGGTGTATTTGCCTCTAGAGATACATCATCGAAAGGTGGTCCCATAGATTGTCATAGTTAGAAACCCAATTTCCATAAGCTCCAAGCGGTTTTTATTTGTATACTATATAGGAGAATGTGAGATGCAAGCATTCTTCTAGATTCTAAATTATTTATGAAAACAAATAGACACTAAAATGATATCTGTTTAAAAGTATACAAGTGTTGGATCTCATAAGGTAAAAACCCGTTCCGTACTCACGGCGTGGTCTTATGAGATATTTTTATTTCTTTCATCCGTTTTTAAACTGTTTACTCATACCAGTCCCCTGACTGACCTGGAGTTTATTTTTCTGTGTTTCCCTTAAACTCTTGGGTATTCATAACGCTTGTTATGAATAGACAAGTGAATCAGGATTGGATAAAAGTCGAGAAGCTGGGATGGAACTTTCTGTGTGTTGATCTGCTTATCTTATCTACTGTGTAATTAAGTCTGCAAGATAGTCGTTAATGATATGTATAATTAAAGATGTACCATGAATGGTTTGTATTACTAGACCTATGATGCTCTGATGTAATATATCCCGCTGTGTAATATTATGAAGTATCATCTTTTGTGAAAATTCCGCTGTGAGATTCTGATGTTTTTCTGTGATTTTATCTTCTATCTATTCTTATTCTTATTAATGGTATGACTTCCGATGTGTTTGAAAGTTGGGTCGTTACAGACATCGACTAGCAACCATCAACTACAATTCAATATCCAAATACAAAAATGCGCAACACCCATCGTCTTTATTTTACAATTACTTTACTTTACTTCTTGCTATGTTCCTACCGACAATCTGTGATTTACCTGTACTGTACTAAGCAAGAGCTCTATAAGCTAAAAGTTATTTTATTACATAAATCATATGTTTGCTGGCTCACACTAAAATCAATCTCTTAAATATAGGGCCGAAAAAGAGGTGGGCGACCGCTCATTCGCTGCTCAACCATAACCGAAAACTTCCCAAGCACATCCTGGTCGGAGCAATTCAGGCATCAAACGCTAAAAACATCATTCAAACCAAGCAACATAATCAAGCCAATCATCTTGCAAATCCCAAAAGAAAGAATCATTCCGGGTCAGGTGATGGGAACAAAAAGCTGCACTTCTCGTTACCAAACAATTCAAAGATCCTAGCCGAAAGGGGGTAACAAAACAATTCAGAAATCCTAACCGGAAGGGGGTAACAGAAATCCTAGCCGAAAGGGGGTATCCAATCTAGGTCTCTGTTTGATCACCAAATCAAACAGGACTAAGATTGGGTCGAAAACTTAAAACCCAAGTCCACCTCTGGGGGCACATACTCAAAATCAGTCTCCGAAGGGCTTGGGTCACTGGGTCAGTGAGATATGGGGTTGAGTACACATAAAAAATAATATGCATATATATATATATATGAGTGTGCGTCTAATCGAGTTTCATAAAGGCTTGGGACGCCGGGTCAGTGTGAAACACGATTAGACACATTATAGGGTACATGCACCTTCCCAGGGAGGGGACGTGCATTCAAACACAAGCTTCAAAGGGCTTGAATTACCAAAGTATTAAGACATACAAATAAGTGCGTAATAAAATAAGACCCCTTAAGGGGGAGCAAAGAGTTGAAGTGAGATTCTAAGATTGCAGCGAACTTCGATATAGGTGTATAATTATGACGTTAAAACGAACCCGCAATACTAGCATCACACATTGTGAGATCGTAACTATCATACGGTGAATAAAGTATAATCTACTACGAATAAACTGCGATGAGAATATAATATGCAACGTACTAGTGGAAAGAGAAAAAAAGCAAAACACAAATTCATCATAGAGTCACAAATCAGAAACAGAGTCATAAAGTGGGCAACACAAATGTAAAGTAGCGGGCGAGGACTGGCACTCGCATGTACAACCAGTCTGAAGATCGTCACTCTTATTCACCACCCCCAGTGCGTCGCTTGGAGGTGTCATCTCGAATAGCATGATCGTCAGTAAAGTGGGCCTCAGAAGCATTTTCATTAATAAAGGAAGCATTTGCAGAAGAAACCTGAGAGTTTGAAGCTTCGACATCAGTAGAACGAGAAGTGTAAACAGAGATAATATTCGAAGCCTTTTTCCCTAGAGACTGGGCTCGTTCACCTGCTAGTATTTTTCTACCTTTATCTAAAGCATCACGATCTACTGCCTCTAGGAGGGTCTCTTGGAGAGCACTGTCTTCTTTATCCTTGGAATATTTAAGTATTTGTTCCCAAACAAGAGCCAATGTTCGAGGGAAATCCTTGTTCAGAAAACTCAAGCTTCCACGATTGATAACACTGAGAACGTAAAATCGGAATAGGGTTTCATCAGTTTTAATTTTGGCTCGTTCCAGGTCATTGGTTAGCTTCATTTTTTCCTCTTCCATAGTTTGGACGGCTGTATTTTGGGAGGTAATCTTCTCTTCGAGTGCTATCGTCTCCCGCTGAAAAGAAGCTACAGTTTACTATTCTAAAGCCAATTGAGATTAAGCAGATTCTTTGCCAAATTGAGCCTCCTGAATTTGGCTTTTGATAGCCTCAATCTCCCCCTGAAGCATCTCATTTTCGGCTTCTAAGCCGCTTGTCCTATTATCTTTTCCCTTCAAGGATGCAATCACAGATTCGTAAGATTTAATCATGCGGATCAGCTCGGCCTTATCATTCTCAAGATGCTAAATATGCTCGAGGTGCCGTGTGTTCAACCTCTGGAACTCAAAGAAAAGTTTGTTCCACGATTCAAATCGGTCCCTTCTAGTATCCCCAGCTTCATCTAGTTGTACTTCAAGTTGGTTTTTAACAATGTCAAGCTGGGTTGTCATGTAATGTTTTATAGCACTCAGCTCTCCAATGGCATTCTGATCATCATATGGGAACAGGTTTAAGTCAAAATATATTCCTCGTACATCCCAACCTTCGAATCGATCCTTCAGCTTTGGATTACTCAGGGAAATATCGTAAGGAGGCCTATCGAGGATCGTTTGGATCTGACAGGAAGTGGAAACAATAGATTGAGAAGTTGCAGAGGATGTTCCCGGAGGGACCAAAAAACAAGGGCTCGAGAGCTCGGTCAATTTATGAGGTTTCCTGGACTCATCCTCATCATGTTCATCATTGCCCCCCTCTTCCTTAGCATCCTCATCGCCCGTAGCTACTTTTCAGATATTTGCAAATGATCGTGCTTCCTCTTCTTCCGCTGATTTGCCAGTGATGATTCAGGAGCATGATCGGTTGAGGAATCTGAAGGTAATCGAGGATGCTTTGAGCAGCGAGAAAGAAAGGACTGTAAGAGTTTCTGTGGATTAACAAGACCGGGTTGTTGAGAAAAGCTATCTGATAAAGATGATCCTTTTCCTGAATCAGAAAAAAGAGAAAAAGAAAACTTTAACACAAATATAAATTACTAGGGAAACATGAAAAAGGAGGAATTGAAGCAGTCCTCGACGTTGCAAAATACTTTCCTAACTAGAAACAAGGGCTTTCGGAATTCCAGTATTCAACATTTGGAGGTTTAAATATTTGAACAATAGTATTACCTTGGATAAAACCTTTAGCCAAATCTAAAACATCAAAATCTTTAAAAGTCACTAAACCACCTTCTTCTTGGTTATCCCGAATGTGAGAACTTTCATCAATATTCAAAGCTTCCTTAGAAGTCACACCGATGTCGTCAAGATGCTCACTTTCTTTCACTAGATCCGAAGTAGTTTTTAAGGAGGTCACGCCTACATCTTCCTGGTCAGTTACCTCAAGAGAAAGACCCTCCTTCTCAGTCTAGTCCAGTGAAATCATGAGATATTTTCCCTTACAAGGCTTAGATACTACCTTTTTGGCGGAAATCGGTTTGGGTTTAAGGATTGCTTTACTGCTTTTGGTGGGCTGGGACACTTCTTCTTTGGGGTCCTCTTGACCAGAGATTTCCCAGCAGCATGCTTTTTATCAGAAGCATCCATCGCGAAGGTGCGCAAAGGAGAAAGAAAGTTATAAAGATACAGGAAATCTTTGGTAATCAAAAACTTCCTATTCCTCTTGTAACGACCTGTATTTTGGCCATCAAATATTTAATTTAATTTATTATTTTAAATATTTTATTTGGAGTATTTATGGATTTTAATATTTAATTCATTATTTAAAATGAAGTTTTAACGTTAATTTATTTATAATATAAAATGAGCTCGAAATCGCGCGGCAGTTCGTAATATTGAATTTTGAACTTCAACTGGATATACAGGATTCAATATAAGTCGGATTTCTATGAAACAAGAAACGTTTGAACCGTGTTGATGATAGTTTTTATATTAAAGAGAAAAATTCAGATTTCGTGTTATAATTTATTAGATATAGCGAAATCAAAATTTGAAATAATCGCTGTGGAAATCGTTATTAAAATATACGCGTTAAAATAGCCGTTTTGCAAACAGACTCAAATTTCGACAAAATCAGTTTCATTGGGACCGTATCGATAATTTATTGTACGATGTTGAACTGCATGACAAACCGATGTCGTATGTGACCACGGCAGCCACAAACGCCCGTTCAATTTCTATAGCGCGTAATTAATTTAATAAAGGGTTATTTGAGTGTAACTTGAGCAGACGATCGAATTAAGCCACAAAACCAATTCTGTTGAGTTTGTATCATCGATTATAGTCAGGATAGGTATATAACTGTAATTTTTGGAGTTCGGATAATTTGGTGTTCAAAATGGCATTGCACGTAAAAATGGCCTACCGGGGAAACAGTCTTAGAATGAGACGAAACTAGTGCCGTTAGATTCTTATTGATTAATTATTTTAAGATTTCAAACTTTCAAGTTGATTTGATTTATCTAGTGATCGTGGAAAAATTAAACGCATGTTTATTTCTGATTTTATAAAGAAAATTTTTCATACGACCTCGGATTTTGACGAAACTTGTCCCATTGAATCCGAAATATCTTTTTATACTAGGATTAGCCTTTTTATCAGTAAAAAGAAATCATTTATAGTGATTTTACCGCATTACTTAAGGATGAAGCATCAGGTAATATTATTTAATAAAAACCGTACCCTCGCGATCATCATCTTTTCAGCAAAATCTACGGCCTCTCAACATTTGCATCCACCCTGTTTTTACGCAGGCCAATATATTTGCAAGCAGACCTACGTAAAGATAATACCACTCAGCTACTTGCCAGTACACGTACAGCTAAACTTTTCTTCTTCCTATCCTGTATTCTGAAAACCACATGCTGTGTGTACAACCTCTACGAAAAGAAATCACCTGCTGTCTACCTGCTTTGATTTTTCCATTCAACTGCCTGCTATTGCCATCGTGAAGTATATAGCTACTCTACAACCCATCGAAATGACCGAAGCCCCCTATGCTGCTCTTTCTCAGTTACCCCACAGCCTATTGGAAATGACATTGTTCCTATCCGATAATCTTTTCAAATATAAATATAACTGCACCACCTTTGTTTCTTCGTGCATTCCTCCATTAAAAATTGGTGAGCTTCACTAAAAAAATAAAAAAATAACTTCTGTCCCACATTAACTCTTCGAACAATTTGGAATGTGGTTGAAGATGGTACATCTATGGTGTAGAATATATATGGGCGCCACGGGTTGGTTTTCTCTCAGTGGGATCGGTTTTGTAGACCAAGTGAAGCGCTACGTGTGTTTTGGGGAGCTAAATGTAACAGGAGCGAATGGAAATTTTGGGGAAAGGTGGGATGTTGATGTGTGTGTGGACTTTGCAGAGACAGGGTGGCTGCTGTGCCCGAGTTTTGGCATCGGTATGAAGTTTGGATGGGATCTGAAGCTCGCATGGGGGTGGTCAACGTGGGTGCTTGTGGCTGTAGGCGGTGGCCGAAGTTCAGTGCTGGGGTGTTTGTTACGTTGCGTTTGAGAGCAGGAAGTGGGGAAGTTTACGGTGCAAGGAGTGTGGATGCGGGTTTTAATTGAGGACGTGGAAACCAAACAGTGCGGAGGAGAGGAAAACCGAAGCAGTACGCGGAAGGGAAAGGTGGTGAGTGCGAATTCAAAATGTAGTACAGTGGTGGCCACACTGGTGAAAGCACGTGGGGTTGGCTCGAGAGGAACTAAAGAGGAGGAAGGCGCATGTAGTGGGAAGAAGAACACTAATGAGAAACACGAGATTGGAAGGAGCAGGTAAATAATGGATGGTAGGATTTTTATATGGGCTTGGTTGGGCCGTAAAGCAAAAAGAAGGAAAAATATATATAATATAATAAGGAGATGAACGTTTGGAAGCAAATGGGGAGGCATTTGGACATGTAGATTCTAACGTGGAGTAAGTGTATGAAGTAAATATACATGCCAGTTTGGAAAGTGGGAAATGTTGGGAAGTCAGATCATTAGGAGGAGAAGAAAGGGATTTGTTATTAACGTGTAACATGGGCTACAAAGGATTGGGCTTGGGAAAATCGATTTGCAAGGGATGTGGGTTTGTAAATATGGTGGTGTAACATTCCTAAGGGGAGCAGTAGCAGGGTCCAAAGGGGAGCAGTAGCAGGGTCCAAAGGGGAGCAGCATGGAACAAGAACGGTATGGATAGCACTAATAACTAATGAGTTATTAAATTATAGTTAAGATATTTATAAAATTTATTAAATAATAATAACTTGCAGTATTAACATGCCCAATAGCATGTCGTATGTGTCAAATTTATATAGCTCAATTATTAACAATGAATAAAGATTAATTTAGGTCTGGTTAATTTATTTAAAGTCATATCCATACAAATTCTGTAACATACTCATGTGTTATCATAAATTCAAGAAGTCCGGGGCATTGTGACTATTTCGACGGTGATAATATTTTGGAGCTGGAACGGACTGAGTGAACGCAACTGGAAGCCTGTGAAACAAACCATTTTAACGACGAACGAAAACTCAAGGTGAGTTCAACTCACTCAGTTTTATCCCATTTAAATTTTATAAACCGGATTTTTTTTTGTGTGTGCAATGATTGCTACTGCTTAATGAATGATTGACTGTTTGCATATAGAATGAATATTTTTAATATTCATTGATTAAAATTAAACATCTGTTTAATTTAATTGGATTAAATCGTTATTTTAAACGATTATATTCCGACGAGGTAACTTACCTTGTTGGTTACATAATCGTATAATTAGATGATCTAATGGAAGTTATAATTTGATTGTTGACTGCTATTATTTAAATTGTTTATTTGTGTTTATCATATATTGTCGTATCGAATTTGAAGTAACCCATTGTGATGCAGGGAAGGACGGGTTGGAGGAATCCAACCGGATTCCTCAAATATGTTGTTTATATTCATATTCTATTATATGAGTTGTTTACCCAGTATGATTGAATGATTGATATACCGTTGATCGTTGAATTAAACATTTATTTGGTTTTGACCAATGGATGATATTGATTGAGTATTTAGCAACGGTTGGCCTCAAAATAAATCATTTTATGAACGTTGATTTACGGTTAGGAAAATCTGTAGAAGTAAGGGTATAAAGGTTTATTTTATAACCAAAACGGATTTTGAAATCTAATTTATATAGATTATTTAAATAAAGGTTAATTAAAAGAATTGAATAATTATTTTTGTATAGTAACTATAAACAGAGTATAAAAAGTGAATTCTCATCTTAATGAGTTTTATAACCGAATGTGGAGAAATTAACCGAATGGTTAATGATTTGATTAATCGTTTCAAACAACAATTAATTGCAATTATTTGATTTAATTAGATCGTTAATTAAATTAATAGAATTTATTTAAAGCGATTAAAGAAAAGAACTAATGAAAATAGTTTAAGGATAACCTTGTTTTTTTGAGTTACTAAGTTAACTGTTTTAAACCAAGATAAGTAATTAAATAAATTATTGAATCATTTTTTTTAATAGATTATTATTATTTTAACAATCTGACAGGAAGATTGAATCATTTTTTTATTAGATTATTATTATTTTAACAATCTGACAGGAAGATTAAGTACTAGTGTTGGAGTAATCAAATTGACTTCTAAAGACGTTGGGATTGATTATTATTATTTTAATAATGATCAAAGTGACAAATCTTGAGACTAAATTCTTTAAAATGGGGGTTAAAAGGTTGTAAAGGTAGTTAAATGGAATTGCAAACAAATTGATATTTAATATGAACTCCAAATTCTATTGGTCGGATTTTTATAAATAAAGTCCGAATTGGGAATTTTAAGGCAAGTTAAATGGGTTCATGTTATATAAGTGTCGAACCCAGTTCGAAAATGGGACTTGTAATCCCAAGGTAGTTAAATGGAATTTAAAATCCGGAAATCGAGGAAATAGAGATGTTTTAAAATTGAGAAATCGTGCTTTTGGAATTGAAAAGAGTTTTTCAAGAGAAAACAGATGGGTTTATAAACCATGTTTAAAATCGTATAGTAAATAGAAGTGTTGAGCAATTATTGGAATGAAATAAACTCATATTTATCCTGAAGATAAGAATGTTGTCGTCCCAAGGCATGAGAGGTAAATAAAATGCCCCAACTTGTAACGACTTCATGATTATCCAAGGACAATATAGGTTTACAAACGAGTATAGTGAAAGGCATTAAAATTTGTGTTTTCATTATAGGTATTATAAACTATAACTCGAAGAGTTATAAGTTAAATAAATTGATTTGGAAATAAAAAGTGAAAAGGCGGTATCCCAAATGTTAAGAGATTTAGAAATTGAATTAATAAATTTTTAACTAAAAAGTCCAAATGACATTGTTTACTAAATCAATGGATTCAGTTTATTTTTTTTATGGATGATGGTTGTTCATTTCGATAGTTAAATCACCGACTATCAAATCTGTCCAATACGATTGTTGGTACGGAAAGACCGGAATCGAATTTATATTCAAAAACCATTCTGATCAACAAATACGTGAAGATATCAGAAGATGATCGAGATGGAGCATTGAAGACCATTGAATTACATAAACGGAAGAACTGCTAATAATCTCTGGTTTAGCGGCCAAAGATAAACTGTGGTTCTGTCGTGGTTGTAATCTACGGGTTGCAAGGACTTCTCTCTACTGATCCATGGTGTGATTCCTATATTGGATGTAGTAGGAGAGTACCTTCGGTTCATCCTGTTCCTGGATGACTTGTATGGACGAATGTCTGACAGAGTATTTCCTGAAACCACGTATGTTGATTTTTACAAATATACCAAGTGGTGGCAAAGAGGGGCACTTCTTTTATACCCAGAGTATATTTGTGGATGTCAATTAGTGACTTGACGGATCTGACGGTGTTGAATTCAAAGTGAATGGTGGCCAAAAAGTTAATCTAAACCTCAAGCCTCATCAACCAGGAAATGACAGAAATCGAGCAGACAGCATGGCTATGTGGGTCGCTCCCACTAGGGTGTATAATCACCTATCTAGAGAAATTCCATTTCATCCTTTAACCTATTTTGATGCTGTCCCTTTTCGGGAAACGGTGGCTAGCTACCACTGTTGGTGATATACATTCGATACAATCAAGCGAAATGAGTGGTCGGTCATGTGAGGGCCGGGTTGCAAGACGTTCTTGTTGAACCCAGTGTATTCACCTCTAGAGATACACTATCGACAGGTGGTCCCATACCTTGTCATAGTCGGAATCCAATTTCCAATAAGCGCCCCACGGTTTTAATTGTATACTATATATGTGGAGCGTGAAATGCAAGCGTTCTACTAGATTCTATTTACTTGTATTTAGACACTATTATAATATCAAAAAAAAGATATTTATTTCAAAAATGTTTTGGGTTATCGTAAGGTAAAAACCATCCGTATTTATGTGTGGATTTGGTCTTACGATTATCTTTTTCTTTCGAAAGGATTTTAACTTAAAAATCAAGTTGTGTGATACCTTAATACTATGCGAGTTTATCTCACTCTGGTTCACCAGACTGACCCGGTGTTTTGTAAATGCTCGAGTTATCCTGGGGTGTACAGGTTCAGGTTATAGAATGCTGTGAAGAGACGAGCTGGAAGAGTCCAGACGTATGATATTATATAGCTACTATTCCGCTGTGTGTTGTATATGAGCACAGTTTATTATAATTGTCCAGTGGTGTTGATGTACTCTGATAATTGTAAGTATTTTTAAAAGCTCTCAGTAAAGATTTATTTTTGTATTATATTTTGTTCCGCTGCGATGTGAGACTCTGTGTTGTATTGGTTCTTCTTCTTCTTCCATTCTAATATTTCTTTCTTTTCTCACCCTCTAATTTCTTTCTAATAACATCTAGTGTTTTCAGTGTTTGGAAGGTCGGCATGAGTTACAGTAAAGGTATTTATGTCGATTTTTAGGGCCGAAAATCCCTGGGTCATTATAGTGGTATCGGAGCTATTGGTTTAGTGATAACCTTGGCTCTATGGCGTAACACGATAGAGATGGGGTTAGTAATACCCTAGATTGAGTTTGTTATCTATATGAGAGCGCGTATTTGTAATTTGAAATTAAATTTATTTTTGAATTTATTTTTATCCAATTTATTTTATAATAAAAGTAAGGATTTTCTCAATCTATTATAATATAGGAAATCGATGAATTTTATAATGTTGATTTGAATGATATGTTTGGATTGTGTTATTGATTTCTTGAGTATAAATCTGAAAATGATAAACTTGGTTGAAAACCAATCTGAAATAAATAAGTTGCATAAATCAATCCAGATTAATAAACCTGAATAGACAATTAAAGAAATAAATGAAGTGATTATAAGTAATTATAATCTCATGTGGGTCAGATTGTGTATAGAACTGGTTGGATCGTGTGATATGGATATTTGAAACTAATTGATGTTGTTTTGGGGACTAATGAAATTTAGATGAGTTGAGAACAGGTGCAGAAGTGCCAATTCAACTTTAAAATCCATCCAAAGAGAAATTCTGGAGTTAATTGATTCCAGTGTGAATAGAGCTACATAATAACTAAGCAAGCTCGAATATAAAATATTGCTACCGCATAATAACGCTCGCAAAAAGGTACGCCTATGCAAAATATGAAATTTTGTTTTTTATTTGGGTTTTGAGTTTGGTTTTTGAATTTTTCCGACCCTGTTGGTCGATGTATATATATTTCTTGAACCTGCGATATTGCAGATGTCCTCCGTACAGAGGAGATTCTGCCAAAAAATTTCCAAAATTTAAGGTGTTAGAAAATTTTTGGAAAATTCTTTTATTTGAAATAAAGTGGTTTTAAAACCAATTAGATTAGTTTAGGAAATAAAAATAGAGTTTTAAATTATTATTATTATTTGTAAAGATAATGGGTTTGTAACGTTCTTTCTTACCTTAGCAATTTCGAGGACGAAATTATTTTAAGGGGGGAAGAATGTAACGACCCGTGTTTTGGCCATCAAATATTTAATTTATTATTTTAAATATTTTATTTGGAGTATTAATGGATTTTAATATTTAATTCATTATTTAAAATGAAGTTTTAACGTTAATTTATTTATAATATAAAACAAGCTCGAAATCGCGCGGTAGTTCGTAATATTGAATTTTGAACTTCAATTGGATATAAAGGATTCAATATAAGTCGGATTTCTGTGAAACAAGAAACATTGGAACCGTGTTGATGATAGTTTTCATATGAAAGAGAAAAATTCAGATTTCATGTTATAATTTGTTAGATATGGCAAAATCAAAATTTGAAATAGTCGCTGTGGAAATCGTTATTGAAATATACGCGTTAAAATAGCGGTTTTGCAAACAGACTCAGATTTCGACGAAATCAGTTTCATTGGGACCGTATCGATAATTTATTGTACGGTGTTGAACTGCGTGGAAAACCGATGTCGTATGTGACCACGACAGCCACAAACGCTCGTTCAATTTCTATAGCACGTAATTAATTTAATAAAGGGTTATTTGAGTGTAACTTGAGCAAACGATCGAATTAAGCTACAAAACCAATTCCGTTAAGTTTGTATCGTCGATTATAGTCAGGATAGGTATATAGTTGTTATTTTTGGAGTCCGGATAATTTGGTGTTTAAAATGGCATTGCGGTGCACGTAAAAATGGCCTACCGGGGAAACAGTCTCAGAATGCGACGAAACTAATGCCGTTGGATTCGTATTGATTAATTGTTTTAAGATTTCAAACTTTCAAGTTGATTTGATTTATCTAGTGATCGTGGAAAAATTAAACGCGTGTTTATTTCTGATTTTATAAAGGAAATTTTTCATATGACCTCGGATTTCGACGAAACTTGTTCCATTGAATCCGGAATATCTTTTTATACTAGGATTAGTCTTTTTATCAGTAAACAGAAATCATTTATAGTGATTTTACCGCATTACTTGAGGATGAAGTATCCGGTAATATTATTTAATAAAAACTGTACCCTCCCGATTATCATCTTTTTAGCAAAATCTACGGCCTCTCAACATTTGCAGCTACCCTGTTTTTACGCAGGCCAATATATTTGCAAGCAGACCTATGAAAAGACAATACCACTCAGCTACTTGCCAATACACGTACAGCTAAACTTTTCTTCTTCCTATCATGTATTCTGAAAACCACATGCTGTGTGTACATCCTCCATGAAAAGAAATCACCTGCTGTCTACTTGCTTTGAGTTTTCAATTCAACTGCCTGCTATTGCCATCGTGAAGTATACAGCTACTCTACAACCCATCGAAATGACTGAAGCCACCACCCTACGCTGCTCTTTCTCAATAACCCTACAGCCTATTGGAAACGACATTGTTCCTATCCGATAATCTTTTCAGCTATAAATATAACTGCACCATCTTTGTTTCTTCGTGCTTTCCTCCATTAAAAATTAGCGAGCTTCACTAAAATAATAAAAATATAACTTCTTGTAACACCCTGTATTTCTGTTAACACTATAATAACAAATTAAAGAATAACTAATCTCAGGTGTGAGAATTAAGGGAAACGGGTTGCGCCATTATGTTCGTCGCGGAATTCTGGTTGAGATAGAGTTCGAGTTTGCGTGAATTGGACTTCATATGAAGGAGTTATGGCGATCGGAATTTTCAGAAAATTCAAAACAGATTTCAAAATTCAAATTTCGGAGTCAGACCGGCTTGGCACGAATTTTCCCGCCAGGGCCAGGTCGACCATAGGGTCGACCTGCCCTGACCAGGTCGACCTGGGGGTCGACCCCCCCCCCCCCCCCGGCCAGATTTTTTTATGACCTGTTGATGACTAGATGATGATTCATTAGGGTTTCTGATATGCTCTGATTGGCTGGGATTAATTCTGGGTTGATCGGACAGTTTAAACTAATCCTAAACTCTATAAAAACACCACTACAGTCAAACCCTAAAATCAAAACAAAATTAGATTCATGGCCTCCATGCCATCACCTAGCAACTCAGCATAGCCGCCACCAATTAGAGAGGAAGAAAGCTAGTCTAAATCAATCCTTTTCAACTTTAACAACGAATCTTCTTCAAGGGAAAGCTATTACAACTTCAGAACTCAGAATTCAGAACTCAAGACCTTCTTTGAGTTGTGAGTTCGATAATTTTAATAAAATAATTATCAAATTAATTGGATTGAGTTATGATGTAGACTATTTGGATATGATGTGAATTATTGACCGCATGTTATTATTCATGTAGTAAAATTGTGATGTTTATGTTGTAAATTCTATGACGCTATCTTGTAAAGTTGTGATCATCTATGTTGTAATTTTATGACTGGCTTATGTATAATCGAATCACCATGTTGTTCATATTCTAGTTTGGGTATGTTGATTCATATGATAAATCATAAGTATATGCAAGTTGGGGAAAATTATATGTAACCTTACATGGTTCATGACATCTATTTTAGATCTAAAGTTAGGCTATGACATGTGTGAGTTATATACCAAATTCTACATGCTAGTTTACATGTTTAGATGTAAGTTTATACCATTGTTATGTTGCATAAATCACATATGCAAGTTTATATAATACATGTGTTTGAATATGAATCATGTTATGCAAGTTTGTGGTTACTGCCTAGGCAAGTTTACACCTTTAGATGTAGATCTATGACATACATGATTTATGCAAATCTGTGACCATTATCTCAACAAGTTCACACCTTTAGATTTGGGTCTATGACATATGTAGTTTTATGCAAGTTGTAACTTTGGCCTATGCAAGTTTTAGATGTAGAACATCATTCACACATGCAAGTTCACCCCTTATGTTTAGATCTAGTTTTAATTATATGTATGTTGTGATGTTTTCTCTTTATTCTATAAGTTAGACTATTCGAGTCTAACGTATATTTTACGTTAATCGAACGAACGTACAACGTGGGGTAATGGGATAATATTAAAAAGATTTAATATTAAGAATTGGCATAAATGCCTTAAAAGGCATAAAATAAATTTGTGATGAAATTGGTATGATTTTACATACCATAAATAGATGGACATAATTGAGTCAATTATGGCCATAGTTAAATTTGGAATTGATTGATAATTTGAATAGGGAAAGTAATTCAAATTGGGGAATGATTACTTAGGAGTAATTAATCGTCTAAGACACGAGGTTAGGCTCGTTTGTGGTGTAAGACTGCCCGGACCCACGTGGCAAATCCAGCTGCCACAAATGCCAGTCTAATGTGAGAGGTCTTAGGCATAAATTAAATATGTAACAATTGTAAAGACACGAGGTTAGGCTCGTTTGTGGTGTAAGACTGCCCGGACCCGCCCGGCAAATCCAGCTGCCACAAATGCCAGTCTAATGTGGGAGGTCTTTATGAGGTTACGGTCTTAATGAATTAAGAAACACTTAACCAGATAAACATGTAGTGGGACATGAGGGGGTTAAGTGGGTGCCTTGGGTGGCATGTGGAATCTAGTGGGTGCCTTGGGTGGCATTTGAAATACAATTAGAAATACTTAACCAAAATTGAAACATGTAAGCGAACATGAATAAGAAGTGGGTTAAGTGGGATGTACTAGAGGGGACCAAGCTTAGGTGGATAGCTTGTGTCAAGTAATGGGGGCCCATTTCAACCAGTAACCCATACGTATCTTTGTGGGCTCGACCCAAGTCGAGGACGGGACACGCATACTGGGCTTGACTGTAAGAGGCCAAACCGGGTTAGCGGTGGCAACGTAAGTCCAACGGGTTCATATGTGTGTGTGGACCCGGGCTGGTAGGTAAGACGTTGTTGCATCGTGTAGGTATAAGCCGTGCATTATTTGTAGTATCGGGTTGCCCCTTTGGGGAGTGATACACCCCACTGTAGGGCCAGCACGGGTATCTACGAGTTGGTGAGCCGATCGCTTGGGGGTAGTGGGTACACCTAGTGGAGATAGGGGCAGGCGGCACCTATGAAGGCAGCTAGGGGTGCACGAAACTACCAATATCATTATTAAGTTCTGTAGGCGGGATCAACCTTAGGGTGACTAGTGATGGTGCAGTATAGCAATTATCTTATAGTGTTGGTGTAGTTTAGTAATTATTTTATAGTGGTTTAGGTGCGCTTTAAGGATATCGTTGTTCATCTTGTTTCCTTGTTTACTCTGCCATACTCAATGGTTCATGGTCATTTCCTGATTTTCCAACTTATGCCTTAGCCTAGTTACTTTGGTAATTATATTGTTTAAGTTATCGCACTCGCCGGACCTTATGTCTGACCCCCTTTGTTTCCTCCTCTTCCCCCCCCCCCCCCCAAAGGTGCTCAGGTTGGAACTAGCACCAGTGGAGCTTGATTTTGGACAACTGTGCTTCTTGCTTTTAGAAGATTGCTTGGATCGTTGAAGTAAAGTTCAGCCTTTATTTTATTTATGGCTATTTTGTATTGGGATTATGTCTTTCAATTTATGTACTTTGATTTAGTCAAGATGGATATTATGTACTTGGCTCTGGTTTTGATGATGTAATCAAACATATGTATTTTCCGCTGCAATGAAATAAAGTTTTTAATTTTTCAAGTACTGTTTATATTTGTCTTATTGTCAAGTTTCTATTCTATACTCACTTAAAACGCTCCATAGAAGTTAATGCATTCCTTTTGTGAGTGACATTAATGGACGTGGGGTGTTACACGTGGTATCAGAGCTGAAGGTTTCCAGAACGGATATGAATTTTGAAAAGATGTTTTTCAAAACCACTTTTATAAAGAAGTACCTTCAAAAGTATGTTTTAAGGAAAGTATTTTCAAGAGAAAAGCTTATTTTAGAAAGCATAACCCCCAAGGGCCATATATCTTTCCTTCGATTCTCCGTTTTGAATCTCTTCCACTTTCCCTTTTTGAATCTCTTCCTCACCGTGTAGATGCTTTTTCCTATGATATATGAGTACTTCCATACGATGGGCGGAAAATCGCTTCATGGGACTTAGACATTTGTCGGGGCTAGAAGTTGGCTCAAGAAAGTGGATGACTTGTCGGTAACTTTGAGATAGATGAAGGGAGGAAGGTTCGACTAGCTGTTTGGTTGATGAAGGACAAAGTTTCTTGTAGGTCGGAGGTCACGAATGGAGAACGTATAGTGGAGGCATGGATATGGCACAGGGTAAGAAAGTAGAACCTAAGAAGGGTGCAAAGAGTAATAAACCCCGTGACAAGAGGAAAATGTCTTTATTGTGGAACACCAGGCCATCTGAGCAAGGATTGTAGGAAGAAAAAGAAGACTGGTTGTTTCCACTGTGGCGATGCGGGACATCTGATTAAGGACTGCCCAAAGAAAGGGCAGAGGGCAGGGTCTACCATGGGAGGACAGGTGCAGGCTCTTATGGAACCAGGGCAGGCAAGGGGACAAGTTCAGGCTCTCGTGGTCCCACCGCTGCAAGAACGAGGTAGAACGATTTCCGTTGAAAGTTCAGTTTTTTCTGTTTCATCATCCTGTCCGTACTTTATTCGATTCTGGCGCATCACATTCATTTATCTCTACATCATTAGTTGAAACACTGCACCTAGATACTAGTCTAGTTACGGATCCCTTAGTAGTCTCAAATCCTATTGGTGGTTCGGCTCATCTTTCTATGAATTGTCGGGATTTGAGAGTGTTTATCTTGGGCGTTGAGTTTGAATGCAACGCCTTTGTTCTTGGTTTCATGGGCTACGGCTTGATTCTAGGTATGGATTGGCTAACAAGATACGGGGCCATCCTAGATTGTGAAAGAAGAGTGGTTAGATTGTTGACTCGTTGTGGAAAGACCCTTGATATTTCTTGTGACCCTAGAGGACCAGTAATGCTTAGCTACCTAGAATCCCTTGACGCATCCGATGATGATTTACATTCTGTTCCCATAGTCCGTGAATATGTTGATGTCTTCGATGAGGTGAGAGGTTTACGCCCAAAACGTGAGATAGAATTTCGAATATATCTAGTAGATAATGCAAAGCCAGTTGCATTGCCAGTGCGCCACATGACTCCAAGAGAGAGAAGAGAACTCAGTAAGCAAGTGAAAGAATTGCTTGGGAAGGGGTTCATCAGACGTAGTATATCGGAGTGGGGTGCTCTAGTAGTATTTGCTACGAAGGCATATGGGTCCCTTAGACTTTGTGTGGACTATAGTGAACTTAATAAGCTTACTAAGAAGAATAGACACCCACTGCCGAGGATTGACGATCTCTTCGATCAGTTAGTTGGCGCCTCAGTGTTTTCGCAGTTGGACTTAGCCACGGGTTTCCATCAGTTGAGAGTGGCTGAGGATAGCATAGACAAGACTTCCTTTAGGACTCCATACGGCTTCTTCGAGTGGCTTGTGATGCCCTTCGGTTTGACAAACGCCCCCGCATACTTTGTTGACTTGATGAGTTGGGTGTTTAGGGAGTACCTTAATCAATTCGTGGCAGTCTTTGTGGATGATATCTTAATCTTTTCTAAGAGCGAGGAAGAGCATGCCCTACATCTTAGGGAAGTGTTGGAGACTCTTCGAGCGCATAGCCTTAAAGCTAAATTTTCTAAATGTCACTTTTGGAGGAAGGAAGTGCAATTCTTAGAGCACGTGGTTTCCAAAGAGGGGATAGTTGTGGATCCCGCGAAGGTAGTGGCCATCCAAGATTGGAAGGTCCCTAAAAATGCTACCGAGGTGAAGAGTTTCTTAGGGTTGGCGGGCTACTATAGGAAGTTTATCAAGGACTTCGCAAAAATATCAGCTCCATTAACACGCTTGACAAAGAAGAACCTAGTTTTCACATGGGACGTAGATTGTGATGATGCGTTCCAACGTTTAAAGAGAGCTTTGACCACAGCCCCAGTCTTAGTGCTGCCAGATGGGAGTAAGCCATTTACCGTTTATACCGATGCTTGTGGGACAAGACTAGGCGCAGTCTTAATGCAAGAGGGAAGGGTAATAACCTATGGTGGAAGTCAGTTGAGAGTGCATGAGAGAAATTACCCTACAAATGACCTAGAGTTGGCCGCTATTGTTTTCGCGCTTAAGTCTTGGCGTCATTATCTTCTTAGTGAGAAATTCGAATTATTCACTGACCACAAATCGCTAAAATACTTATTCTCTCAGAAGGACTTGAACTTAAGGCAGCAAAGGTGGATGAAATTCTTAACATCCTACGATTTCAAGATAGCATATACCATTGGCAAGGGTAATGTGGTGGCAGATGCCTTAAGTAGGAAGAGGTTATCCTTGAGTCCGCTGTTTGTTGAGCGGCGAAGCTTAGAGTTCATCTCTACGTTTGACTTTAAACCTTCCGTTGACTTTGTACCCGGTTTGCTAGCATCCTTAGAGGTCAGACCTACGCTTTTGGAACGGATTTGTGAGGCACAACGAGATGACCCACAGTTGGTTGAGTTAGTAGAGAAGCTCAAAAGGGGGGAATCATCGAGCCATCTCCGTTGGTATACTCTAGATGATACGGGTTAGTTACGTAGGGACGGTAGACTTTGTGTACCAAAAGACGAGGACCTAAGGAAGACCATTCTTGATGATGCACATCGTTCAAAGATGACCATCCATCCCGGCGGGGACAAGATGTACATGGACATGAGACGAGATTACTTTTGGGACGGCATGAAGAAGGACGTGGTCGAGTTTGTCGCTAGATGCTTGGTGTGCCAACAAGTAAAAGCAGAGAAAAAGAAGCCCGGTGGATTGCTTCACCCATTGGAGGTCCCACATTGGAAGTGGGAAAGCATCTCGATGGACTTTGTTGACGGGTTACCGAGATCGAGGAAGGGTAATACGGGGATTTGGGTCGTGGTAGATAGACTTACTAAGAGCGCCCATTTCATTCCCGTGAAGAGTAAGAGGACTGCTCCATGGTTAGCCTCCGTATACATACGAGAGATAGTTCGTTTGCACAGTGTTCCTTCTAGCATTTGAGCGACCGCGATCCTATCTTTACTTGCGAATTTTGGAAGAGCTTGCAAGAGGCGGTAGGGACTCAGTTACGTTTGAGCACCGCATATCATCCTTAGACAGACGGCCAGACCGAGAGGGTGAATCGTATTCTAGAGGATCTATTGAGGTTGTGTGTCTTAGATTTCGGAGGTACATGGGAGGAACATCTTCCATTGGTGGAGTTCGCATATAATAATAGCTTTCAGTCTAGCATTGGCATGGCACCATTCGAGGCTCTTTATGGACGGCCGTGTCATTCGCCTACATGTTGGTGGGAGTCTACAGATAAGATCTTGCTTGGGCCCGATATGATTAGAGTGACTTCGGAAAAGATCGATCTGATTCGAAGGAGGATGAAGACGGTGTAAGATAGGCAGAAATCTTATGTGAACAAGAGGAGGACAGATCTTGAGTTTGATATTGGGGACATGGTTTTTGTCAAGGTGTCTCCATTACGGAATGTCGTTCTCTTTGGGTCCGTTGGGAAGTTAGCACCAAGGTTCGTAGGGCTGTTTCCTATTAAGGAAAGGATTGGGAAGATGGCGTATAGAGTGGAGTTGCTCGAGAGACTTAGTGGCGTACACGATGTATTCCATGTATCACATTTGAGGAAATGCTTGCACGAGACCATGGAGTGGTAGAGCCAAACTTGCTTAGAGAGGTGGAGATAGAGCGTGATGCGACGATTCGACGAGCTCCTACGTGCATTCTTGGGTCGGAGGTTAAGAAGTTGAGGAATCGAGAGGTCAAGCTAGTCAAAGTGCAATGGGGAGATGATGAGAGCAACGCTACTTAGGAGACGGAAGAGAAGATGCATTCATTATACCCTTTCCTTTTCGAGGGTATGCCTTTTAATTTCTCCTTTATCGCTTACCTTGTACTTATCTTATCTTTAGTATGTCCTCTCGCTAGTATCTTTGACCTTTAGATAGGGTAGTCCTATGGTTGAAACATGTGTTTGAGACATGTTATGTATGATGGATGCATGTGGATGCAAGTGTTTGCTAGTGGTTGCTCGTGGATGCATATACACACACTTCAGGTACTAGATCGGCTCAGTCACTTCATATTGCATATAAATGTGTGTGCATATTTAAGTTAATGGTTGTATAATGGTTGTACCATCATATGGATGTTGCATTTTGGTGAATGGTTGTGCACACATGTAGAACTAATATGTATCGATAGGATTCTTTCGCATACATAATGGACGCATGGCACTATCACAGTTTGCATTAAGGAGGTCAACTGAATCAGTAGACCGCCTGATTTTGAATTAGATAGAGAACATATACACACACTTCCTGCATATGTTCATACAACATTAGGAATTTTATAAGGACAATGGATGCCTGTGTTTGATGGTTGAGTAGATGGTTGTTTGGATGTTAGGATATGCATTCTCTTTAACTTGGAGATTTCGGGGGCGAAATTCTTTAAGGAGGGGAGAATGTAACACCTCGTATTTCAGTTAACACTATAATAACAAATTAAAGAATAACTAATCTCAGGTGTGAGAATTAAGGGAAACGGTTTGCGCCATTGTGTTTGTCTCGGAATTCTGGTTTAGATAGAGTACGAGTTTACGTGTGACTTCGTATGAAGGAGTTATGGCGAGTGGATGTTTCAGAAAATTCGAAACAGATTTCAAAATTCAAATTTCGGAGTTAGACATGCAAGACGGGAATTTTCTCGCTAGGGCCAGGTCGACCTGGGGGTCGACCTACCCTGACCAGGTCGACCATAGGTCGACCTGGGGGTCGACCCCCCCCCACCCCCCCGGAAGATTTGTTATATGACCTGTTGATGACTAGATGCTGACTCATTAGGGTTTCTGATATGCTCTGATTGGCTGGGGTTAATTTTGGGTTGATCGGACGGCTTAAACTAATCCTAAACTCCAAAAAAACACCTCTAGACTCAAACCCTAAAATCAAAACAAAATTAGATTCATGGCCTCCATGCCGTCACCTAGCAACTCAGCATAGCCGCCACCAATTAGAGAGGAAGAAAGCTAGTCTAAATCAATCCTTTTCAACCTTAACAACGAATCTTCTTCAAGGGAAAGCTATTATAACTTCAGAACTCAGAATTCAGAACTCAAGACCATCTTTGAGTTGTGAGTTCGATAATTTTAATAAAATAATTAGCAAATTAATTGGATTGAGTTATGATGTGGACTATTTGGATATGATGTGAATTATTGACCGCATGTTATTATTCATGTAGTAAAATTGTGATGTTTATGTAGTAAATTCTATGAAGCTATCTTGTAAAGTTGTGATCATCTATGTTGTAATTTTATGATTGGCTTATGTATAATCGAATCACCATGTTGTTCATATGCTAGTTTGGGTATGTTAATTCATATGATAAATCATAAATATGTACGCAACTTGGGGAAAATTATATGTAACCTTACATGCTTCATGACATCTATTTTAGATATAAAGTTAGGCTATGACATGTGTGAGTTATATGCCAAATTCTACATGCTAGTTTACATGTTTAGATGTAAGTTTATACCATTGTTATGTTGCATAAATCACATATGCAAGTTTATATGAATACATGTGTTTGAATATGAATCATGTTATGCAAGTTTGTGGTTACTGCCTATGCAAGTTTACACCTTTAGATGTAGATCTATGACATACATGATTTATGCAAATTTGTGACCATTATCTCAATAAGTTCACACCTTCAGATTTGGGTCTATGACATATGTAGTTTTATGCAAGTTGTAACTTTGGCCTATGCAAGTTTTAGATGTAGAACAACATTCACACATGCAAGTTCACCCCTTATGTTTAGATCTAGTTTTAATTATATGTATGTTGTGATGTTTTCTCTTTATTCCATGAGTTAGACTATTCGAGTCTAACGTATATTTTACGTTAAACGAACGAACGTACAACGTGGGGTAATGGGATAATATTAAAAAGATTTAATATTAAGAATTGGCATAAATGCCTTAAAAGGCATAAAATAAATTTGTGATGAAATTGGCATGATTTTACATACCATAAATAGATGGACATAATTGAGTCAATTATGGCTATAGGTAAATTTGGAATTGACTGATAATTTGAATAGGGAAAGTAATTCAAATTGGGGAATGATTAATTAGGAGTAATTAATCGTCTAAGACACGAGGTTAGGCTCGTTTGTGGTGTAAGACTGCCTGGACCCGCCCGGCAAATCCAGCTGCCACAAATGCCAGTCTAATGTGAGAGGTCTTAGGCATAAATTAAATACGTAACAATTGTAAAGACACGAGGTTAAGCTAGTTTGTGGTGAAAGACTGCCCGGACCCGCTCGGCAAATCCAGCTGCCACAAATGCCAGTCTAATGTGGGAGGTCTTTATGAGGTTACGGTCTTAATGAATTAAGAAACACTTAACCAGATAAACATGTAGTGGGACATGAGGGGGTTAAGTGGGTGCCTTGGGTGGCATGTGGAATCTAGTGGGTGCCTTGGGTGGCATTTGAAATACGATTAGAAATACTTAACCAAAATTGAAACATGTAAGTGAACATGAATAAGAAGTGGGTTAAGTGGGATGTACTTGAGGGGACCAAGCTTAGGTCGATAGCTTGTGTCAAGTAATGGGGGCCTGTTTCAACCAGTAACCAATACGTATCTTTGTGGGATCGACCCAAGTCGAGGACGGGACACGCATACTGGGCTTGACTGTAAGAGGCCAAACCGGGTTAGCGGTGGCAACGCAAGTCCAACGTGTTCATATGCATGTGTGGACCCGGGATAGTAGGTAAGATGTTGTTGCATCATGTAGGTATAAGTCGTGCATTATTTGTGGTATAGGGTTGCCACTTTGGGGATTGAAACACCCGACTGTGGGGCCAGCACGGGTATCTACGAGTTAGGGAGCCGATCGCTTGGGGGTAGTGGGTACACCTAGTGGAGATAGGGGCAGGCGGCACCTATGAAGGAAGCTAGGGGTGCACGAAACTACCAATATCATTATTAAGTTCTGTAGGCGGGATCAACCTTAGGGTGACTAGTGGTGGTGTAGTATAGCAATTATCTTATAGTGTTGGTGTAGTTTAGTAATTTTCTTATAGTGGTTTAGGTGCGCTTTAATGATATCGTTTTTAATCTTATTTCCTTGTTTACTCTGCCATAGTCAATGGTTCATGGTCATTTCCTGATTTTCCAACTTATGCCTTAGCCTAGATACTTTGGTAATTATATTGTTTAAGTTATCGCACTCGCCAGACTTTATGTCTGACCCCCTTTGTTTCCTCCTCTTTTCTTCCTCCCCCCGCCCCCCCCCCAGGTGCTCAGGTTGGAACTAGCACCAACGGAGCTTGTTTTTGGACAACTGTGCTTCTTGCTTTTAGAAGATTGCTTGGATCGCTGAAGTAAAGTTCAGCCTTTCTTTTATTTATGGCTATTTTGTATTGGGGATTATGTCTTTCAATTTATGTACTTTGATTTAGTCATGATGGATATTATGTACTTGGCTCTGGTTTTGATGATGTAATCAAATATATGTATTTTCCGCTGCAATGAAATAAAGTTTTTAATTTTTCAAGTACTGTTTATATCTGTCTTGTTGTTAAGTTTTTGTTCTATACTCACTTAAAATGCTTCATAGAAGTTAATGCATTCCTTTGTGAGTGACATCAATGGACGTGGGGTGTTACACTTTTGTCCCACATAAACTCTTCGAACAGTTTGGAATGAGGTTGAAGATGGTACATCTATGGTGTAGAATATATATGGGCGCAGCGGGTTGATTTTCTCTAAGTGGGATCGGTTTTGTGGACCAAGTGAAGCGCTACGTGTGTTTTTGGGAGCTAAATGTAACAGGAGTGAATGGAAATTTTGGGGAAAGGTGAGATGTTGATGTGTGTGCGGACTTTGCAGAGATAGGGTGAGTGTTGTGTCCGAGTTTTGGCGCCGGTATGAAGTTTGGATGGGATCTGAAGCTCGCATCGGGGTGGTCAGCGTGGGTGTTGGTGGCAGTGGGCGGTGGACGAAGTTCGGTGCTGGGGTGTTAGTTACGTCGCGTTTGAGAGCAGGAAGTGGGGAAGTTTACAATGCAAGGAGTGTGGATGCGGGTTTTAACTGAGGACGTGGAAGCCAAACAGTGTGGAGGAGAGGAAAACCGAAGCAGTACGCGGAAGGGAAGGTTGGTGAGTGCGAACTCAAAATGTAGTACAGTGGTGGCCACACTGGTGAAAGCACGTGGGATTGGCTCGAGAGGATCTGAAGAGGAGGAAGGCGCATGTAGTGGGAAGAAGAACACTAAGGAGAAATACGAGACTGGAAGGAGCAGGTAAATAATGGATGGAAGGATTTTTATATGGGCTTGGTTGGGTCGTAAAGCAAAAAGAAGGAAAAAAATATAATATAATTAGAAGATGAACGTTTGGAAGCAAATGGGGAGGCATTTGGACGTGCAGATTCTAACGTGGAGTAAGTGTATGAAGTAAATATACATGCCAAGGGTAAAACTTTTGGAAAGTGGGAAACGTTGGGAAGGCAAATCAGTAGGAGGAGAAGAAAGGGATTTGTTATTAACGTGTAACATGGGCTACAAAGGATTGGGCTTGGGAAAATCGATTTGCAAGGGACGTGGGATTGTAAATACGGTGGAGTAACATTCCAAAGGGGCGCAGTAGCAGGGTCCAAAGGGGAGCAGTAGCTGGGTCCAAAGGGGAGCAGCATGGAATAAAAACTGTATGGTTAGCACTAATAACTAATGAGTTGTTAAATTACAATTAAGATATTTATAAAATTTATTAAATAATAATAACTTGCAGTATTAACATGCCCAATAGTATGTCGTATGTGTCAAATTTATATAGCTTAAGTATTAACAATGAATAAAGATTAATTTAGGTCTGGTTAATTTATTTAAAGTCATATCCATACAAATTCTGTAACATACTCATGTGTTATCATAAATTCAAGAAGTCCGGGGCATTGTGACCGTTTCGACGGTGATAATATTTTGGAGCCGAAACGGACGGAGTGAACGCAACTGGAAGCCTGTGAAACGAACCATTTTAACAACGAACGAAAACTCAAGGTGAGTTCAACTCACTCAGTTTTATCCCGTTTATATTTTATAAACCCGGTTTTTATTTTGTGTGTGCAATGATTGCTACTGGTTGATGAATGAATGACAGTTTGCAAATGGAATGAATATTTTTAATATTCATTGATTAAAATTAAACATTTGTTTAATTTAATCGGATTAAATCATTATTTTAAACGATTATATTCTGACGAGGTACTTACCTTGTTGGTTACATAAACGTATAATTAGATGATCGAATAAACGTTATAATTTGATTGTTGACTGTTATTAGTTAAACTGTTTATTTCTGTTTACCATATATTGTCGTATCGAATTTGAAGTTACCCATTGTGATGCAGGGAAGGACAAGTTGGAGGAATCCAACCGGATTCCTCAAATATGTTGTTTATATTCATATTCTATTATATGAGTTGTTTACCCAGTATGATTGAATGATTGATATACCGTTGATCATTGAATTAAACGTTTATTTGGTTTTGACCAATGGATGATATTGACTGAGTATTTGGCAACGGATGGCCTCAAAAATGAATCATTTTATGAACGTTGATTTACGGTTAGGAAAATCTGTAGAAGTAAGGGTATATAAAGGTTTATTTTATAACCAAAACGGATTTTGAAATCTAATTTATATAGATTATTTAAATAAAGGTTTATTAAAAGAATTGAATAATTATTTTTATATAGTAACTATAAACAAAGTATAAAAGGTGAATTCTCATCTTAATGAGTTTTATAACCGAATGAGTAGAAATTAACCGAATGGTTAATGATTTGATTAATCATTTCAAACAACAATTAATTGCAATTATTTGATTTAATTAGATCGTTAATTAAATTAATAGAATTTATTTAAAGCAATTAAAGAAAAGAACTAATGAAAATAGTTTAAGGATAACCTTGTTTTTTTGAGTTACTAAGTTAACTGTTTTAAACCAAGATAAGTAATTAAATAAATTATTGAATCATTTTTAAAAAAAAATAGATTATTATTATTTTAACAATCTGACAAGAAGATTAAGTACTAGTGTTGGAGTAATCAAATTGATTTCTAAAGATGTTTGGATTGATTATTATTATTTTAATAATGATCAAAGTGACAAATTTTGAGACTAAATTCTTTAAAATGGGGGTTATAAAGTTGTAAAGGTAGTTAAATGGAATTGTAAACAAATTGAACTCCAAATTCTATTGGTCAGATTTTTATAAATAAAATCCGAATTGGGAATTTTAAGGCAAGTTAAATGGGTTAATGTTATATAAGCGTCGAAACCAGCTCGAAAATGGGACTTGTAATCCTAAGGAAGTTAAATGGAATTTAAAATCCGGAAATCGAGGAAATAGAGATGTTTTAAAATTGAGAAATCGTGCTTTTGGAATTGAAAAGAGTTTTTCAAGAGAAAACATATGGGTTTATAAACGATGTTTAAAATCGTATAGTAAATAAAAGTGTTGAGAAATTATTGGAATGAGATAAACTCATATTTATCCTGAACATAAGAATGTTGTCGTCCCAAGGTATGAGAGGTAAATAAAATAGCCCAGCTTGTAACGACTTCATGATTATCCAAGGACAATATAGGTTTAGAAACGAGAATAGTGAAAGGCATTAAAATTAGTGTTTTCATTATAGGTATAATAAACTATAACTCGAAGAGTTATAAGTTAAATAAATTGATTTGGAAATAAGAAGTGAAAAGGCGGTATCCCAAATGTTAAGAGATTTAGAAATTGAATTAATAAATGTTTAACTAAAAAGGCCAAATGACATTGTTTACTAAATCAATGGATTCAGTTTATTTTTCTATAGATGATGGTTGTTCATTTTGATAGTTAAATCACCGACTATCAAATCTGTCCAATACGATTATTGGTACGGAAAGACCGGAATCGAATTTATATTCGAAAACCATTCCGATCAACAAATACGTGAAGTTATCAGAAGATGATCGAGATGGAGCATTGAAGACCGTAGAATTGCATAAACGGAAGAATTGCTAATAATCTCTGGTTTAGCGGCCAGAAATAAACTGTGGTTCTGCTGTGGTTGAAATATATGGGTTGCAAGGACTTCTCTCTACTAATCCATGGGGTGATTCCTATATTGGATGCAGTATGAGAGTACCTTCGGTTCATCCTATTCCTAGATGACTTGTATGGACGAATGTCTGACAGAGTATTTCCTGAAACCACGTATGTTGATTTTTACAAATATACCAAGTGGTGGCAAAGAGGGGCACTTCTTTTATACCCAGAGTATATTTATGGATGTCAATTAGTGACTTGACGGATTTGACGATGTGGCATTCAAAGTGAATGGTGGCCAAAAAGTTAATCTAAACCTCAAGCCTCATCAACTAGGAAATGACAGAAATCGGGTAGGCAGCATGGCTATGTGGGTCGCTCCCATTAGGGTGTATAATCACCTATCTAGAGAAATTCTATTTCATCCTTTAATCTATTTCGATGTTGTCCCTTTTCGGGAAACGGTGGCTGGCTACCACCGGTGGTGATATACATTCGATACACTCAAGCGAAATGAGTGGTCGGTCATGTGAGGGCCGGGTTGCAAGACGTTCTTGTTGAACCTAGTGTATTCGCCTCTAGAGATACACTATCGGCAGGTGGTCCCATACCTTGTCATAGTCGGAATCCAATTTCCAATAAGCGCCCGCGGTTTTAATTGTATACTATATATGTGGAGCGTGAGATGCAAGCGTTCTACTAGATTCTATTTACTTGTTTTTAGACACTATTATAATATCAGAAAAAGATATTGATTTCAAAAATGTTTTGGGTTATCGTAAGGTAAAAACCGTCCATATTTATGTGTGGATTTGGTCTTACGATTATCTTTTTCTTTCGAAAGGATTTTAACTTAAAAATCAAGTTGTGTGATACCTTAATACTGCGCGAGTTTATCTCACTCTGGTTCACCAGACTGACCCGGTGTTTTGTAAATGCTCGGGTTAGCCCGCGGTGTACAGGTTCAGGTTATCGGATGCTGTGAAGAGATGAGCTGGAAGAGTACAGACGTATGATATTATATAGCTACTATTCCGCTGTGTGTTGTATATGAGCACAGGTTATTATAACTTTCCAGTGGTGTTGATGTACTCTGATAATTGTAAGTATTTTTAAAAGCTCTCAGTAAAGATTTATTTCTATATTATATTTTGTTCCGCTGCGATGTGAGACTCTGTGTTGTATTGGTTCTTCTTCTTCTATTCTAATATTTCTTTCTTTCTTTTCTCACCCTCTAATTTCTTTCTGATAACATCCAGTGTTTTCGGTGTTTGGAAAGTCGGCATGAGTTACAGTAAAGATATTTATATCGATTTTCGGGGCGGAAAATCCCTGGGTCGTTACACCTCTCGCCTTCCCCAACAACCAATAAAGAATTACAGAGATCTTGATTAAGGGAGACACTCTGATCAGGAATCGTTGTAGAAAAACCAAGGACTTGAGTAATGAGATAAAAAGAAAGAGGAGGTCCGACAAGTAAATATACTCACCGCCTTCCATCCATAAGCCACAGAAACTATTAGGGCATCAGACAAAGAAGTATTGGTTAGGAAATCCTCGAACACTATCCACCAGGACAGTAAGAATTCTGGGACCCCGGGTTTCTACAAAATTAATGGAGGGATGTTGATTCCTCTTTTTAAAAAAATCTAAGGAGCATATATCTTCAAATGAAGGAGAACGTTTCTTTTCTCTCATAAAGAGGATATATAGGCTTGTTAAAATCGCATAACCATTCGGGTGTAACTGGTATGAGGCAATAGCCAAGATCCGGAGAATCATTTCTAAATAAGGATTAAAAGGAGGAATGACCCCACTCACCAGCATTCCACGAGTAATAGCAACATACCCAGTTGGAGGAATATCCGCAAACTCTTTCTCACCAGGCAGTTTGGCTTCTTCCTTTTCCGAAATTCTAAATTGATTGCACAATTGTTGAAACGAGCTAATAGAAAGCTCTATCGGATGCCTTTCACAAGGTATAGAGGAAAGAGCCTAGAGCTTTGGTAAACATCGAGTAGCATCCACTCCGTGTGATTACAGCAGTTTGGTCAGAACTTCCAGTTTGGCAAGACATGGTCTGGTTTCGAGACTTTGGGGTGATTGATGACGAGTTAGCATTCTTACATAAATATTATGGCATCAAATAATTAGTGTTATCAGAAGGACAGAAGTTGGGTAAGTGCAAACCAAAAATAAAGCCATGTACGACCATCCTTATAGGACAAATAGAAATAACCCGACCGAATTTAACCCATTAAGGAATAACACAACTCAGATATTTTACTATTCGCACAACATCTGCTTGGCTAGTCGCAGTGGGCTTCAATCATTAGAATATAGATAACCAGGTTCCATATCTAAGTTCATACTGTTCTTGACATAAGCACGCCCAACTGCATCATGTCGACTACTTAAGTTCGACTCAAGGCGGTCACGCATACTCAGACACGATAAGTCGTTCATAACCAACTTCATAGAGAAGCTGAGCTAGAACGACCCATGTCAAATTAAGGATGGGAGACCACAAAACTTGAGCACAAGTAGGAACGCCAGAGGAAAAGGAAAATTTCCAGATCAAATATAAGATCAAAGCAGATACAGATGACGAACGTTTTTTTACAAATTCCTCAATTTCGTGATACGAAGACAAAAACCGTTGATAATTGGGGTGGCAATCAACAAATTTACACAAGCCTACAATAAAAAGATATTAAAAAACACTTCGACAGGCGCAATATTGAAAGACTGGAAAAGACAAAAATCGCTTGTATAACCTTGTAAAGACCTAATTGGAATCACAATAATCTTCGAGAAATCCATAAGGGACAACTTTGGTTAAAGTTTGGGTCTTACAGTTTATCAAATTCATGTTTCAGATTCAATCGAAATAAGATTAAAAAGAAAAATCTACTTACAAGCAAACGAACAATCTCAAGTCTGGGCAAGTAGACAGCCTAAGTCGTTTTTGAGGTTGCAGAGTTTCGGTGGAGGTACCACGAACAGCTGTAAGTCGAAATGTTGAAAAGGCCAAAGTAATCGGAAGCTTCAACAATGAGCAAGTGTTTAGGACAATGCTGCCATTAAAGGTTTCTTTGGAAGAAAGGAAATAAGAAACGGTAAAGTAGGGAGGTAGTATATAAAGTAAAAGGAAGGTTAAAAGAACCAATGGGATAAAGAAACGCGTCAATTCGCTCGTTCGTACATGACATGCGAACGAGCAGTCTTAAATTCAACCAAGTGGGTCAGCACATGCACGACCGTAAACATAATCAAGCATTCATGTGCATATGAACCTTGCGAAAGCACGACCGCCGCACAAGAAATCAGACTCAATCCATTAAATGATATTACATTTCATTATTTCGAAGCATGTAATCCTTGCAAGCTGAAAATTACAAACTTCAAGGGGCAAATGTTTATCCCTAAAGGATCATATGTCCATTTAAAATCACCCATATGTTGGTCTATTAATCCTGCTCATGCAAAATGTTATCTAATACACTCAAGCAGTCTGTAAGAGGTTAGAGATGACCACACATGACACGACAATAGTAAGGCTCACACATCTTGGAAGGGTCGCTCCGCCCATCACCATAATAGTGAATTTGATTGAACGAAGCAAGGAGAAGAATTGTCCCGGTCGCACTTCGTACTCCCGACCAATCAGACTAGAGTCCAAAGATATTAGGGGTCGTGCATACACTCTACGTCCACTTAAAGGTTACAGCCCTAGTCGCTCGCTCCTCAATCTGTCATTATTATTTCAATTGGACGTTCTCCACCAATTAAGCTGATGGTTGCCCATCCTCCTACAATCAAACACGATCGCTTCAACCAACCCACTCGTCTGCTTGGGATCGCTCACCTAAAGCTGTTCGGGACTTGGGAAGTCGCTCACTCTCACAGAGTCGTTCACTCTTGTAAAGTCACTTTTATTGGACAGCTAGAGACGGTTGCTGATAGTTGGCTACAACCAAGCAGTGGCATTTTAGTAATTAATGGGACAAGCGACTCAGACGAATTCCCGTTCAAACCTCCATAAGGACTCACCTATAAATAGGTCACACCCTCCACCAACAAAGGGGGACCTCCGTCCACCACGAAGTGCTGCTAAATTCCGTCCTTAACCATTCCTTAAACATTTTAACCATGATCATCATTATCACCCGAAGATCTTTCATCCATTTGGCCATGGCGTCCGTTAAAATCCTACAAGTGCAGAAGATTGAAGACATCCTCCTCCTCCTCCTCCGTCGCCTATCCATCCTTCTTCATCATAGATCCTGCCATTCCTCCATTGAATCTCGTGAATCCGAGCGAGATTTCTATGTAAAAGTGAGAATATATTGAGAGAATAAGAAGATGTATAAAGAACAAGAGTTGATATGTCTTTTAATCATCATCATGATAATGAAAACTCCATTCACAATAGATGTAAGCCTAACACAAGGCTGAACCACTCTAAAACCTTTTCTCCATTTTTTTTCCTTTTCGTTTTTTACTTTCAATTTTTGTTGAGTGCGGCTCCATTTATTTTCTAGCCATATTTGTGAAGTACAATCCTGGTACCCTTGGTGTTTGAACCATTTTTGGTGAAAACAATTAGGACGTGAAAGAATCAGAGTGAATGTCCTCTTCCCTGAGATATTATTTATAGTTTAAAGAGAAGATGCGACAATCGCTAAAACTTCATGTACCCATATTGTATTACTCGAAATATTTGATGATAGATGACCAATGATTTTATGCATATGCAGCTTCTGGATACAGACATAATCACTGAAAGCATCATGGAAGATGTTAAGATGTTGGGAGGTTTTATAGCTATGGAGACCGTTGTAAATAGTAAATCTTTTTAACTATCAAATATTCATCAAAGATTTCACTGAATTAAGTGATTAATCCTTGTATATATGTATAATTCAGGAGCACTTGAGCTTATAACAGACGCAAGCAAGGCTGGTACATACTTCAGTTGGTGATCAGGCTGTGTATTCACTCAGTTGGTGATCAGGTTACCATGTTATATACATATATCTTTCACATATGTATGTCTTCAGCAGTTTCTAAGGCATGCCTTGTTGTAGTGTGCTTTTGTACCTTCCAGTCAGTAAGCGCCACATTTCCATTTTCCAATCAACATATATTTCATTTTTGTTCACCTTTTACTATTTATTATTTTAAACCATACTTTTAAATTTCTGTTGAGTTAGAGTTGGTTACTTTAAACTATACTTTCATTCCATTTGTACGACAATGGTCATGGAAGAACACCAGTATGGTTTATTTTAATTTTAGCAATTACTTACAGTTACTATGTTTAACCAAAAATTGTTTGTTTTTATTCTCCACCAGGCATTAGACCTAAAAGATCATGAAGCAAAGTAAAAGTAAATGTATTGTGTTGTTGCAACACAAAACATGGATTTTAAAAGTTGGTTGTGTTGTGAATGATTTTTATATTTTAAATTACAGGGTATTCTACTGTTTTATCATATACGTATATTGTATTGTAGTGTGATTGATTGTATTCAGATCTCTATTGTGTGTGTATATATATATATATGATGTTTTATCATACAATGAAATGTGTTTAACCATATACTTGAAGGTGCTCTATTTTATATATATTTGATGTTTTATTAGATTATATTCATATTTCTATTGTGGCACTTATCATGGTAGATTGATTGTACTCAGATTTGTAAAAAAAAAAAAAAAAAGAACTGCCAAATCTAAGGCTTATTTTTTATACTTTTGTTGTAGTGACAAAACATATGCAAATGCACTAAAGAATAAAACTACCATATACTGTAATTTTCATATGTTGTAGAAGTAAAACAGACGCAAATGCACTTTAGAGTGTAAACAACACATATATTATGCGTCTACTGTTGGCTATAATAGACGCAAATATATCAAATTTTCGTCTATTGAAAAACAAAGGCAAATGGTTATTACAATGTATGTCGGCTTCATTTGCATCCACTATGGAACAACGCCAATGGTGCAAAAATTAAGACGCAAATACCATGTTTTGTACTAGTGAACCCTAAATCAAGAATGTCGATCCACACAAAGTAAGAAAATAAAAATTAGATTATCCAATCGACATATTTGATACTCGTTTGAGACGAAGCTCATGGATTTCCATGCCAAACCAACCCTATTTTATGCACTAAGAGACAATATTACTTAGTAATGCTCTTTGTTAGCGTAGGTCTGGTGGTGGGCGTCACATTTGGGTTAGTTCATTTTATTGTTCATATTATTGTTGTTCCCTATATTGGTCAAATAAACTTTCATTTACTTAGCTTGGTTATTATTGCTATAGCTATTAATTTAGTGTCAATTATTGGTATCGTAAATGATATATGAAACCCTAATTGATAATTGAATGGAAGATTTGTGTAGAATTACCATAGTTTGCATAACTTGTTTGTTAATTGAAAGTTATGTAGTTAAAGCCCCGCTGAAGCCACGTAAAATCTTTGTTATAGCTCATATCTCTGTTCTATTGCTGCGCTATTTCAATTTAGCGCTATAAAACTATAAATTCGCTTTAAGTCCCGCTGCACCTGTTAAATCATGATTTTTTTAGCATTTGTTTTGCCAATATAAATGTATTGGGCTTGATTTGATTGGTTCTCTTTTAAAAAGAATCAATAAAGTTAGAGTAAAGAACTAACTTTAGGGCATAATTATCTGATATAGGGTAGAAATTTATTATAGTCATCAAATCTTGTGTAACCATTATATTATTTGAATTTGTTATATAAAATTAATTAATATTTGTTTCTTTTGCATAAATGATACGTCAATGATGGTTAATTAATTCTAAATACTAGATTTTACATCCAATGAACTCTTTTGCATCTCCATTAGTCCATGCCATTTCCCTGTTGTCTTCTCGCACCTCTACCGCATAGAATCGCAAAGCACTTTAACTGCACAGATTAAAAATGCAATATAAACCATTAATTTTATATCGTTATTTTCTCCAACGACACTTTCGTCAACTTCAACCGAATATTATATTGATTTTCACGTGTTTTCAAAATTTGAAAAGAATTCGATCATTTTATCATTTATTTCACATAATTATTCAATGTGTTTTTCTTTAGTCTCAAAATTAAATCAATCTGAAGTCCTTTTTCATGGTTCTCTCTTCCAAATACGTCTCTTCTAATCGAAAGTTATTCATAATGGTTTTTGCCATCAATGCTGCCGTATAAATATCATCATCTTGAGAACCTTTATATGTGATTTCATTTTCGTCGACATTTCATCATCAAACATGTAGATTGCCTTCATATATGATAACATCCTTGTTAACTTCCATTCTTTAAATCCAAAAATTTTCTAGACCATCTGCACAAAGTACATACAATTGTTTGTATTACCACAGTAGTCATCATTATCTTATACAACACCACCAAAGAATGGTTCTTCCACATGATTTATTTGAAAACTACAAGTATGAAAAAAACTGCTAAGAGCTTTTTTCACATGATTTATTTGAAAATTACAAGTATTAAAATTAGTGCTAAGAGTATATTATATGAATATAATTCAAATAAAAATACTATGGTAAAATAGTACTTGTTTTGTCAACGGTTGAGATTGATTTGAATATATCCATATGTTCTGCTTTACTAGACGTTTGGCACTCCAAGCGTTTGTTATATCATATTCACATCATCGTTATCTTCCAAATCAATAACGGATGAACCAACAACTTTAACTTATTTCACCACTAATTTTAAATTCATTCGAGACAATTGTCTTTTGTCGCTACATATACACGTTTAAATTCCATAAAAGTACAATGTTTATTAATTTTCAAGTGTTGACGTTATTAGTAAAAAAAAATATAGACGCTAGATTCAAGAATTTAGGAGGAATGAATTAGATTTTATTGAAAATGGAACAAGTGAAGTGAACATGAGAGAAAGAAGTAATTCTTTTGGCTTGAAACAACAGTTGCATTCGTAAATGACACAAATATACATGGGAATTTGTGGAATAAGAATGTAATTTAAAAAAGTGTAATTCACATCCATTTCATACATACGCAAATCACATGGAAACAAAGTTTATTTGTACCAGACTACGAGTAGTTCTATATGAGGTCTAAACCATTAACATGTATGTGTGTGTGTGTATATGTGTGTGGGTGCGCGCGTGCGTGTGTGTGTGTGAGAGAGAGGTGACCCCTTAAGAATTCACCATTAATTAATGATATATTGATAAGAAAAAGTATTATAATTTTTCTCGATCATCCTCTCCAAAGTTATCTTACCCTATCCTAAACTTAATATATCCAGGATCATGTGTCACTAGTATATACATACCAGTATGAATTTATGAATTGAACTTATGTTAGAAGATGTTTTATAAGTCTTTTCATTCATAACAAATCAGAGTTTAGACATATGAATAAAATTGATTAAATGGCTATAGATTAAATTTCTAACACAACAAATTGAGTATAAATACTAAGTATCATAATTACTCCATAACATGCATACGATTTAATCAATTTTCATTGCTTAAGGTATATTATGGTATATAGGCATAATTCTAAAACTGATATTGTTTATAGCAAAACTGATACCATACTATTTTATCCATTTTTCCCACAGAAATTTTAATGTAACCCTACTCATTTTAATTCTCTTTTCTAGACAGTTTTGCAAGAATTCTAGATATATCGTGGTAGATTGGAATAATCCAAGCTTTGGCTTCCAGAGTTTGGGTTACACATTAGAAACTAAATTCAGATACGTTTTATTCATAAACATACTTTTCTGGGTATATACGTCCATGCACACATTCTTTCCATTCAAGTATATCATTGACATTGTTCTCCATATTTTCAAAATTTTACCTAACTATTGATCTACTTCTACCCTTTTGTTATTCACAGAAATGTGGCAATTTCTAGGTGTTAATATATCCTTTATTCAACATAAATGAGATGCTTCCTTAATGAATATTATTTGCAAAGACAAGGCTACACTTCTGGCTTCTTTACTGAACCTTTTCTTAAGCATTTAGAAACTGAACTTGTAACTCTTATTTATGGCTTATGCTTTATACACAATACATCACTATCACATGTGATTTTAAGCATAGAAATTATGTAACCATGCTTGACATGCTTCAGTGCACATGTAGTAAACCATATGCTTATAAATCTGGGACTCTATTTCTATTGTTCAATGGTAATTATACAAACTATTCAGCCTTGTCCTTCTCATAAATATTTTGTAAATCATGGCAACACATTTAAGTTTATATTCCAAATAATCACTCATACAATAAAAGTTCATACAAGTTCATTACTTAAACAATAACTAGCTAATTATCAGCATAACCTCATAATAACATAAGCAGGCAGTAAACTTCTTTCTCCCAATCAATACTTCATTACATCCTGTAATTAGCATCAACATCACCTACATGAGCATTAAAGACTGGCTCATTTGAATTGATACACCCCATTGATGCTATTGAGAAAAATAGGGTCAAACAAAATGTTTGGTGTATGCATAACTAAATTCATATATAACTATTTGAATATAGATATATTTTTTTGTCATATGACTTGCTCTTCAATATGTAAGAATCATATTTTAAACCCTGGTCAACTTGTCATTTACTGATCAGAAGTTAGCTTCTAATGCAGATTAAACATACTTGACATATTCAAATATATACATTCCCAAAACAATTCAATACATGAATGCCATCACATGTAATCCCTCTACCCTTGTTAACCACATAAATTCTTTAGCCTAACCTCAATGTCAGAGTTTAAGTTTCTTGAGTCTATCTCCTTATATTGAACACCGATGTGCACCAAGGTATGGGAGCCCCTATCTGATAACACATCATACAAAATCCTCAGGTCATTAACATGCCATGTGAATGCCTAGTTTACCACTTGAAACCAAATAGATCAATGTAGGCTTGGTCATTCTAACCACAGTGACTCCTTTCATTCATTAATTCATATTTTGTTTTATTATTGTCACCTGTATTACACCTTTCATTCCTCCCCACCTCCCTGGGTTAATCTAACAGGTTAATCATAATGAATATGCAACATCCAAATAACTTATCATACATAAGTTTTCATACACTTATCAACTAATCAACCAATCAAGCCCAACAAGTTAGGACTTCATCCATCCAAACTAAATTTAAATGTACATCCAGTAGATAGTTAAATATATATCAATATAACCCGATCTCATCATATAGAGGTTCCTATCACTATTCTTATAAGTCATCCTATATATTTATAATTATTTAAAGCACATGATTAGAGGCATAGGGAGTCTCTTAATTCCAGAGTTCTCCTCGTTTATCTCCACATAAAGAGGTTATGTAATAGGAAAATCATTTGGTAAAAAAAGATCAGCACATATATAAACATATTGCACCTCTTTACCTTACGTATGAAAATAGACATAAGCATGAGACTCACTTGTCCACACTGCCATATTTCCAAATAAGAATGCTACCTCCCAATAATATATCAAAATTATTTTTCTAGAAGGGTTATATTCTTTATATTTTTGCCAGATAACCTCTATTACCCATCATACAATGACACAACTATGCTATTTATATTTTTACTTTACCCTGTAAATTATTTCAGGGAAACTAGAGGAAAAATACAACATATATTCACTCAAAAATGGCTGCCTCATAGGACTTAGTGCCTTATACAAAAATAGTGTACACTCACAATAGTTTTTATTTTTTTAAATCTTGAGTACTTGATGCTAGCTTGACCTCCTAGATGCTGCATATACTTATTTCTTCTTGATTTTAATTTTTGCCCGAAAAAAATAAACTAGCCTACATGCCTAGCTTTTTATATTAGCTAAATTGGGGTTTTAGTGTTATATAATGTCAAGTTTACCCTATCCATAAAATAATTTCTCTAGCATGCTAAAACACTCAATGCCACAACCATGTATTCTTTTTATCTTTTTAAAGAAATGACCCCATACCCTCCTAAGCCATGTTGGTTACTCTTTAGCTAAACATGGTTTTTCTTTTCCTATTTCTACCCTGGTTGTCATGCTATTTGCGTGATTTTCTTACCCATGAATTAAGGGAAGCTATGCATATATTTCTCACAATTTATTTAAGTTATTCACATTTCATTTATTTTAATGGCTTTTGATTATCACTATAATATTTTTTTGCATTTTTACATATATAATGATGTCTAAAAATATCTAGCACACATATATGTATATTACTTGGTTTATTCAAATGACATGAATAAATTCTTTCTAAAGGAAATACCCTATTTCCAAATCATGTTGGATATTCTTACGCACCCTGCACCTTATCCATGCACACACACATATATACACACACACACACACACACATCTCATATAGATATCACCCATATATCCTCATGGTTATTATTATTTTCATTTTTATCTATGGATTAATCTAGGTATATCACATTTTCTGTAATGACCCGGATATTTCGTCGGTAAGGTTTGAATACATAATACAGTTTTAAATATTAATTTGATAAATTAAATGAATATTTATATTAAGTTATCAGTTTAATAATTAATTTCGATTTAATATCGAATATATTAAACCATCGTAATGCGAAAATATAATTCAGTTCGAAATTTAAAACTGAATTAAATAAAGTTCAGACTTCTGTTTGATTTCGAATAATAATATTAATTAATTATCGAAGAATTTAAATGGTTTGAAATTTAATTTAAATCGATTTGAATTAATATCTGTTCGGGATGACTGAATTGGACTTCGTGACCTATCCCAGTGTGTCCGAACAGGGGTATTACCCTAGAATTGACAGTTGTTGGGTTCAGAAAGGAGTTCGGAATAAACGTGATAATTTAAATTTGACATCCATTTAAAAATCAAATTAAATTTAATAAACGAATATACTTGTTGGCCTTTTTCATCACCACAATTCAAACCATACTGTGCTCCTTTCATGACCACAAACCAAAATAAAACGTGGATTCCCTTTTACCATCAATTCAAAAATCGAAATCACCCTTAAACCAAATTCATAGTCTTCTGGCCATTTAGAAATTCAATAGCCTCAAAGAAATAAAAATGGCCGATGTATTTTCCTCAAGATCAAAATATAAGTAACAATTCGCGTTTCAAATCAAAAACAGCGAGACTCCCTGAAGCTCGCAAGTAGTTCGATGTCGACCATCGCAAGTTAGGGTTCTCGATATTGGAAGGGGTATCGATCGATTGTGGGTAGCGGAGCTTGAGGATTCACTGTTTTCTTTAACAACCGTGAATAGTCGAGACCGTAATGGATTAAGACTCGACCATCCTCTCTGTCGAGATCAAGATCTAGGGCAGCGAAGGTGAATGGAAAGTCGCGATGGATGGTGAGGTCAAGCGTCGTTGGTTTGACAGCATGGAGGGAAGTAACAGGCTTCGAACTGGGCAAATTGAGTGGTATGGGAAACGTGACTTCAAGGAGATGAATGGTGCCTGGTTGGTCAAATTTGTGGAGTAGGCATCTACAGTAGAAGCAAGAGTGGATGTCGGGATTGGCAGTAAAGTAGTGATGGTGTTCATTGGCTTATTGAGAGCAGTTCGGGAATAAAGCATTGCAGATTGTTATAGATTGGGTTGCAGTTCGACCATAGCGAGTTAGTGCTGAAGTGGTATCCATAAGCGTGGAGTTTGTGTGGAGTTCGGACTGTGTGAGCTTGGGTATACTGGATGAAATTTTGGTGGGGATGGTGATAGTATATTGCAACAAATGGGAGTTTGGGTAGAAGAGTTTTACCATCGGAATTAAGGTATATGTTTTATTAAAGATTAAACACATAGATTACTTATTTCTTTAATTGTTAAATTAATAATCCTTAATCGATAAAAATAAATAATTATAGGTGAAAATTAAACCGATTCGAGGTAAATTCAGTGAGACGATTCATAACCAAGACGATATGGGATTTTAAATGGATATTCAGCAAAATAAAACCCTGGTGAGTAAAATCTCACTCTTGAAATTATTTTCATCGTTAAAAATAATTGTTGTTGCTTGTTTGAATGCTGTTTAGTCTGATTGTTTTAAAATATATATAGTTATTTAGGATTGGTTGACTATTATATATATATATATATATATTGGTTTGGTGATTGGTTGGATTCCCGTAGTATCATTAGCGGATGCCCGCGGTTTCATTAGCGGATGCCCGCGGTTTCATTAGCGGATGATTACCCTATACTCCCCACGCTATGATTAGTGGATGACCTTCTATACCGCGATATCCTGCCACGAAGCAGGATGGGTATTATTTATGTGCTAACGTCTGTGGATGCAGGGAAAACAGGTTGGAGGAATCCAACTGGATTCCTCAAAAATATATTATCTGTTTGTTGTTTGTTTGATTTCATATATATTCCTATATGATGTGTTAAAAATCAAGTGATTGAAAATTGGTTGATTTGATTGTTTAAATATCACTGGGGCTTGGGATATTGATTTATAAAAATATCAAAAAGGGTATTTGAAATTTAAAAGGGGAATTCTATTTTTATAAATAGAATTTGAATTTTTAATGAAGTATAGAAACATTAACTTGTTTTGAATACATATAAACAAGGAATCGAATTTATAAAGTTGTTTATAAAAGGAAAAGATGGAATTTGAATCGAATTTATAAAGTTGTTTATAAATGGAAAGATGGAATTTGAATCGAATTTATAAAGTTGTTTATAAATGGAAAGATGGGATTTGAATTGAAGTTATAAACGTTGTTTATAAATAATGCCGAGAATTCAAATGGACTTTGAATATAAGGAATTGATATAGATTTGAATATAGAAATTCAAACAGACTTTAAACTATAGATTTGAATATAGAAATTCAAATGGACTTTAAACTATAGATTTGAATATAGAAATTCAAACGGACTTTAAACTATAGATTTGAATATAGAAATTCAAACGGACTTTAAACTATAGATTCGAATATAGAAATTCAAATGGACTTTAAACTATAGATTCGAATATAGAAATTCAAATGGACTTTAAACTATAGATTTGAATATAGAAATTCAAACGGACTTTATACTATATATTTGAATATAGAAATTCAAATGGACTTTATACTATATATTTGAATATAGAAATTCAAATGGACTTTAAACTATAGAATTTGAAAATAGGATTCAAATGAAGTTTAAATCAAAAGAATTCAAATAGAATTGAATTGGAATTTGAATAAGAAGTCGATAAGGGAACGAGAGTATAAGTATAATTAGAATTTGTTAATATGCAGTTAAAATATATTTGAACATGTCATGTTCAAATATGAAGGTGAAATAGACTGAAAAGTTAAGTAACATATTTAATTAACAAATTGAGTTAAAACGATTGGTATAGTTAAAATAGATTGGACAGGTATAGACATACAGGAGACAGGTATGGAATAAAGTATAGAAGTGAAATAAATAGAATGCCCGACAAAAAGGTACGTATTTAATTCCCATATGAGATTTTATGCGCCGTATCGGCAAGCCGCTTGGCTTTTTCTTTTTGAGATAAGAAGGACCGGGAAAGCTATTTGAAATTTCCCGATGCTCCCAGTACAAAGGAGGTTATGGCGAATTTTTCCGGGAATTTAAGGAGATAGAATATTTTTAAGATAATTTGATAGTTAGAAATCAACGTATCGATATATAAAGAAGTCGATAAGGAAATGAACTTAGAAATAGAATAGTATAATCAAAAAGGAAGACTAAGAATAAAATCTAGTAAGAATAGAAAGAGAAAATGTATATGTGTTTGAAGGTGAATAATCAGTTGTATGGTATTGATTATTCGAGTAAGTAGTCTTGTCTGTTTTGACGTTAAATGTTATTCAGTCAAGGTCTGAGAGGTAATTATACCCCAACTTGGTTGATTTCATGATATACCGATAAGTAGCAAGATTCAGGCTCGAAGATCAATGTGGAATAAGAATTAGTTAAATACTGTATTTGGGTTGTCGTAACGATGTTTTAGACAACATCTGTTTTAACCCAAATAAGTATAAGCTTGGAAATAGAATAGAATATTTCCTAAGTACAGAATAAACGAGATTGGAAAAGAGATAAGTAATTGGAATATTTTCCAATTATAAATAACATATATTTTCTAAAGTTTAGAAAATAAAAAGAAGGCGATATATGGAAATGTTTTCCAAAGAACGTAAAAGGCCAATATGGTTATTGAAAATATTTGGTTAACAAATATTGATAAGAAATAGAGAAGAGATTTAATTAATGGAATATTAATTAAAGGTTCAGTGATTGTTGGATGTTTGGATGAACACTTGTTTTATTCGATAGTTAAATCATCGACTATCGAAACACTTGTTTTTATTCGATAGTTAAATCACAGACTATCGAAGTTTTGACCATCGTTGTCGATATGGAGAGACCAGTTGGATTATTATCCGAAGAACCACTCCGTATTGGCAGTAGCGTGCGAATCAGATTATATAAAGATAATCGAAGACGGAGTAGAGTGCAAGGACTTTTTCTATTAATAGAAATAGTGCCTTCAGTTCATCCTGTTCCTGGGTGACTTGTATGGATGAATGTCTGACGGAGTATTTTCAGAAAGGTCACGTACATTGATTTCTCCAATCGTACCAAGAGTGGAAGCGGAGAAGGAAACTTCTTTTAGCTAACACGTAATGTACTGTTGAGGACGTCAATCGGTGATTTGATGGATTTGACGATGTGACATTCGAAGTGAATATGGCGTGATGATAAAGCGTAGCTTCTAGCCTCATCAACCGGTAAATGACAGAAATCGGGCAGGCAACATGGCTATGTAGGTCGCACCTATTAGGTTGTATAATCACCTGATCTAGAGTTTCATTTACTTCTAAAAATCTATTGTCGATGCTGTCCCATTCGGGAAACGGTTGCTGATCCCAATCGTTGGTGATATACATTCGATACACTCAAGCGAAATGAGTGGTCGGTCATGTGTGGCTGAGTTGCAAGATGTTCTTGTTGAACTCGGTGTATTCTCCTCTAGAGATATACCAGCGGAAGGTGGTCCCATACCTTGTCATAGTTGGACATCCATTACCCAATACGTGCTTGCGGTTTTGATTGTATATATATGTGGAACGTGAGATGCAAACGTTCCACTAGATTGTTATTTACTTGATTTAGACATTATTATAATATCAAAGGAGTTTTGATATAAAGATAAATCAAGTGTTTGGATTTTCATAAGGGAAAAACCCATTCCGTGTTATACGGCGTGGTCTTATGAGATATCATTTTGTTTTCTGAAACTGTTTTAAACTGTTTACTCATACCAGTCCCATGACTGACCCGGAGTTTACTTTGTTGTTTTCCCTAAACTCTTGGGTGCCTAAATTTGTACGGGCAGTCAAGTAGTCGGGAATTTACAGATATACTGGAAGAGCTTGGAGCAGGAGGCTTCAGGATCATATAGCTATAGTTATTTCTGCTGTGTTGTAAGTGGTGTACTTTGATATTGATGTATATTCAAGTACAGATGTATATTTCAAGTTATGTTATATATATTATATGTTATTCGTTCCGCTGTGAGATTCGTGTTACTCTGATGTTGTGTTCTTCTTCTTCTTCTATTCTAAGTTTCTATCTTATCTATCCTCACCCTCTAACTTCTTTCTATTAATGGTTCGAATTTCCGTGATATTTGGGGTTGGACTTGCGTTTTTGGTCAGCTCAAATTCTACCGGATTTTCGGGTCATTACAGTTGGTATCAGAGCTTAGGTTGAGCGAATACCTAAGCTTGTTGGAATGTGCTCATTAGAGATAGGATCAGTAGTATCCTAGAATGAGTTGAGCGTATATATATATGAGAGAGCGTACTTGTTATTGATATAAAAACTGTTTTATATTGTGTTGTCTAGTCTGTTGAGTGGATTATAAATTTTGGTCGAACCGTGGGACGCCACGATGTCGATAGGAGTTTATAAACATTTGAACAGAAGGTTGAACACGATATTGTTTTTAAATAGTTAAGTTGATTGTTAAGATTATAATCGAATTAGATTATAAAACAGAAATAGTTATATATATAACCAATGGAATTTGTATATGAAATCAAATATACAAATGTGATAAGTTGAAATTGAATTCCAACCAGAATTCAGAATTTAAAATCCTGGGAGTTTGGAAAATATTTTTCTAAATGGAGTTTGAAAGAAATAAAGCACTGAACTCATTCAGTAGCTGGGAAATAATTCTGATGATGGTCGCAACATCATCAGTGTTCATTTTCGAGTATCTAAGTGATGAATTGCTGCCTTAGAAAAGTTTTGATGGGATTTGTTTGAAAAGAAACAAGTTGTTTGAAAATTCAAATGTTTTGAATTTGAGATAGATATAAATATATATATATATAATTCAAATAGAAGTGAAATAGAATTTGAATTCAAAGGAATTCAAATGAGTTTGAATAAAGAAAATTCAAATAGAAATTGTATAAGGAAAATTCAAATGGAATTTGGTTAAATAGAATTTCAAAGAAAATATATAATTTGAAATAGAAGTTAAATTCAAAGGAGTTAAAATAGAAATTGAACAAAGGAATTTAAATAGAAATAGAAAAAAAGGATTTCAAATGGACTTTGAATAAGGAATTTGAAATAGGTTTTGAATAAGGAATTCAAATAGAAATTGAAGATAAGAAATTCGAATAGAATTTGAAGATAAGAAGTTGAATTAGAATTTGAATAGAAGGAAATAATATAGAGTTTGAATAAAGAAATTCAAATGGAATTTGAATATTGTAGATGTAGAGGACTTAAATATTTGAAGAGAAATAGATCGGGAATATTATGTGAAATGGATTGGATATATATTAAAAATATATCAGAATGGAGTTGAATTTATTATAAACAAAGTTAAAACATTTATATTTATAAATATAATTAAAACGAGCTCGTCGTAGCGCGGCAGTTCGTAAATTGGCAATTCGAACTTCAAATTAGTATACAGAACTCAATTGAAGTCGGAATTCTGTGAAACAAGAATCGTCGGGACCGGTTGAACAATAGTTTTATAATGAAAGAGAAAAATCTGGATTTCGTCGTATAGATTTTGAGTTATGTCAAAATCAAATTTTTAGAAAAGCAGCGCCAGAACCATTATAAAACCATAACGGTTTAATTAAATAAATAAAAGGATTTTTTGGAAATAAAATCTGAGTTGGCACTAGAAAAATCCAGACTGGGGATATAAAATAAATATGAACTCCAGTGAAGTAAGTGAAATGATTTTTAAGACAAAAATCATATTTTTAAATGGTTAAATTGAATTAACTAAATTGGAGAATAATTAGTTAAAGGAAATTTGAATCGAGATTGGGTTTTTGGATAAGTGAAAGAAATTGAAAATTTATATTCGAAATCGAATATATAACTCGAGTTGAAAATATAATTAGATTAGTCTATAATTAAATTGACTTATATTTGAACAAGTTATATTCAAATAAAAAGGGTGAAATAGGCAAAACGGTTAATTAGCAACTAGTTAATGGGAATTTGAATGATTGAAATTGAATTTAACTTAAGTATGTTAAATGGATCGAAATGAATAAATTGAGTAAAATCAATGTGAATGAAATATGAATTGGGAATGAAAAAAAGAAATGTATTTGTAAAACAAATAAAGTTATGTGCAAACAAATAGAAAAGGGAATATTTGTAAAACATTTACAAATAGATTCAATGAAAATATTTATTTATAGAAAATAAATAGAATGTTATAAATGAGATATTTATTTGTTAAATAAATAGAATTTAATCGAAGGAATATTCAGAAGATGAATAGAAAATGGAAATCTGTTTTAACAGATAAATAGAAAAGATTAATTTATAAATAACAGTTTATAAATTAAATTAATTATTTATTATTCGATAGATGAAATATATAAGTCTGAACTTATATAGAGAAGAGATATTGGTTTTTTAACACCGATAGTTTTAAATAGAAGGGGTACACAACACTTGTATAAGTGAAGTAACGTTATTAAAGAGTACATTTATAAAGTGAAGAACCGTTACTAAAAGTAAATCTTTATAAATGAATAAACATTTTCCAATAGGAGTTATTCGAATAGGAGAAGTCGATTAGAGTTAGAAATAATCGATTAGATTTAGAATAAATCGATTAGAGTAAGAATTAACCAGTTAGAGTTAATCAGTTAGGGTTAATCCGTAGAGTTAATTGAATAGTAGTTATTCAATTAAAGTTGATCGAATATAGTTATTGAGATAGAGTTAGTCAAACATAGTTACTCAGGATAAGCTGCCATTTCGTACGAATGCTAGCGTAATTCGCAGGGCTGCAGATAGCCTAAGGCGGTCGGATGTTTCCTGGGGGAATCAGGCGTAACCATTGTGATCGCTGCGATCTAGAGTCAAGCGAATGGAGTTAATCGAATATAGTTATTCGAAATAGAGATTATCGAATATAGTTTATTTGAAAGGAATTATCGAATTTGGTTATTCGGAAGGAGTTATCGATTATTAGTAAATCAAAGGAGTTATCGATTATAGTTGAATCGAAAACAGTTATCGATTAGATTAATCGAAGTGGGTTATAGAATATTGGTTATTCGAAGGAGTTAATCGAATATAGTTTATTCGAAGAAAAGTTTCGAATCTAGTTATTCGAAAGAGAGATTATCGAATATAGTTATTCTAAGGGAGGAGTTATCGAATAAGGATTTATTCGAAAGAGAGTTACGTAAGGAAGTTTGAATTGTTGAGTATCAACATAAGTAAGATTTTGAAAAGTTAATGGGTTTGTAGCACTTTTCCCTACCTTAGCAATTTCGAGGGCGAAATTATTTTAAGTGGGGAAGAATGTAATGACCCGGATATTTCGTCGGTAAGGTTTGAATACATAATACAGTTTTAAATATTAATTTGATAAATTAAATGAATATTTATATTAAGTTATCAGTTTAATAATTAATTTCGATTTAATATCGAATATATTAAACCATCGTAATGCGAAAATATAATTCAGTTCGAGATTTAAAACTGAATTAAATAAAGTTCAGACTTCTGTTTGATTTCGAATAATAATATTTATTAATTATCGAAGAATTTAAATGGTTTGAAATTTAATTTAAATCGATTTGAATTAATATCTGTTCGGGATGACTGAATTGGACTTCGTGACCTATCCCAGTGTGTCCGGAACAGGGGTATTACCCTAGAATTGACAGTTGTTGGGTTCAGAAAGGAGTTCGGAATAAACGTGATAATTTAAATTTGACATCCATTTAAAAATCAAATTAAATTTAATAAACGAATATACTTGTTGGCCTTTTTCATCACCACAATTCAAAACATACTGTGCTCCTTTCATGACCACAAACCAAAATAAAACGTGGATTCCCTTTTACCATCAATTCAAAAATCGAAATCACCCTTAAAACCAAATTCACAGTCTTCTGGCCATTTAGAAATTCAATAGCCTCAAAGAAATAAAAATGGCCGATGTATTTTCCTCAAGATCAAAATATAAGTAACAATTCGCGTTTCAAATCAAAAACAGCGAGACTCCCTGAAGCTCGCAAGTAGTTCGATGTCGACCATCGCAAGTTAGGGTTCTCGATATTGGAAGGGGTATCGATCGATTGTGGGTAGCGGAGCTTGAGGATTCACTGTTTTCTTCATCAACTGTGAATAGTCGAGACCGTAATGGATTAAGACTCGACCATCCTCTCTGTCGAGATCAAGATCTAGGGCAGCGAAGGTGAATGGAAAGTCGCGATGGATGGTGAGGTCAAGCGTCGTTGGTTTGACAGTATGGAGGGAAGTAACAGGCTTCGAACTGGGCAAATTGAGTGGTATGGGAAACGTGACTTCAAGGAGATGAATGGTGCCTGGTTGGTCAAATTTGTGGAGTAGGCGTCTACAGTAGAAGCAAGAGTGGATGTCGGGATTGGCAGTAAAGTAGTGATGGTGTTCATTGGCTTATTGAGAGCAGTTCGGGAAGAAAGCATTGCAGATTGTTATAGATTGGGTTGCAGTTCGACCATAGCGAGTTAGTGCTGAAGTGGTATCCATAAGCGTGGAGTTTGTGTGGAGTTCGGACTGTGTGAGCTTGGGTATACTGGATGAAAATTATGGTGGGGATGGTGATAGTATATTGCAGCAAATGGGAGTTTGGGTAGAAGAGTTTTACCATCGGAATTAAGGTATATGTTTTATTAAAGATTAAACACATAGATTACTTATTTCTTTAATTGTTAAATTAATAATCCTTAATCGATAAAAATAAATAATTATAGGTGAAAATTAAACCGATTCGAGGTAAATTCAGTGAGACGATTCATAACCAAGACGATATGGGATTTTAAATGGATATTCAGCAAAATAAAACCCTGGAGAGTAAAATCTCACTCTTGAAATTATTTTCATCGTTAAAAATAATTGTTGTTGCTTGTTTGAATGCTGTTTAGTCTGATTGTTTTAAAATATATATAGTTATTAAGGATTGGTTGACTATTATATATATATATATATATATATATTGGTTTGGTGATTGGTTGGATTCCCGCAGTATCATTAGCGGATGCCCGCGGTTTCATTAGCGGATGATTACCCTATACGCCCCACGCTATGATTAGTGGATGACCTTCTATACCGCGATATCCTGCCACGAAGCAGGATGGGTATTATTTATGTGCTAACGTCTGTGGATGCAGGGAAAACAGGTTGGAGGAATCCAACTGGATTCCTCAAAAATATATTATCTGTTTGTTGTTTGTTTGATTTCATATATATTCCTATATGATGTGTTAAAAATCAAGTGATTGAAAATTGGTTGATTTGATTGTTTAAATATCACTGGGGCTTGGGATATTGATTTATAAAAATATCAAAAAGGGTATTTGAAATTTAAAAGGGGAATTCTATTTTTATAAATAGAATTTGAATTTTTAATGAAGTATAGAAACATTAACCTGTTTTGAATACATATGAACAAGGAATCGAATTTATAAAGTTGTTTATAAAAGGAAAAGATGGAATTTGAATCGAATTTATAAAGTTGTTTATAAATGGAAAGATGGAATTTGAATCGAATTTATAAAGTTGTTTATAAATGGAAAGATGGGATTTGAATTGAAGTTATAAACGTTGTTTATAAATAATGCTGAGAATTCAAATGGACTTTGAATATAAGGAATTGATATAGATTTGAATATAGAAATTCAAACGGACTTTAAACTATAGATTTGAATATAGAAATTCAAATGGACTTTAAACTATAGATTTGAATATAGAAATTCAAATGGACTTTAAACTATAGATTTGAATATAGAAATTCAAAAGGACTTTAAACTATAGATTTGAATAAAGAAATTCAAACGAACTTTAAACTATAGATTTGAATATAGAAATTCAAACGGACTTTAAACTATAGATTTGAATATAGAAATTCAAATGGACTTTAAACTATAGATTTGAATATAGAAATTCAAACGGACTTTAAACTATAGATTTGAATATAGAAATTCAAACGGACTTTAAACTATAGAATTTGAAAATAGGATTCAAATGAAGTTTAAATCAAAAGAATTCAAATAGAATTGAATTTGAATAAGAAGTCGATAAGGGAATGAGAGTATAAGTATAATTAGAATTTGTTAATATGCAGTTAAAATATATTTGAACATGTCATGTTCAAATATGAAGGTGAAATAGACTGAAAAGTTAAGTAACATATTTAATTAACAAATTGAGTTAAAACGATTGGTATAGTTAAAATAGATTGGACAGGTATAGACATACAGGAGACAGGTATGGAATAAAGTATAGAAGTGAAATAAATAGAATGCCCGACAAAAAGGTACGTATTTAATTCCCATATGAGATTTTATGCGCCGTATCGGCAAGCCGCTTGGCTTTTTCTTTTTCTTTTTGAGATAAGAAGGACCGGGAAAGCTATTTGAAATTTCCCGATGCTCCCAGTACAAAGGAGGTTATGGCGAATTTTTCCGGGAATTTAAGGAGATAGAATATTTTTAAGATAATTTGATAGTTAGAAATCAACGTATCGATATATAAAGAAGTCGATAAGGAAATGAACTTAGAAATAGAATAGTATAATCAAAAAGGAAGACTAAGAATAAAATCTAGTAAGAATAGAAAGAGAAAATGTATATGTGTTTGAAGGTGAATAATCAGTTGTATGGTATTGATTATTCGAGTAAGTAGTCTTGTCTGTTTTGACGTTAAATGTTATTCAGTCAAGGTCTGAGAGGTAATTATACCCCAACTTGGTTGATTTCATGATATACCGATAAGTAGCAAGATTCAGGCTCGAAGATCAATGTGGAATAAGAATTAGTTAAATACTGTATTTGGGTTGTCGTAACGATGTTTTACACAACATCTGTTTTAACCCAAATAAGTATAAGCTTGGAAATAGAATAGAATATTTCCTAAGTACAGAATAAACGAGATTGGAGAAGAGATAAGTAATTGGAATATTTTCCAATTATAAATAACATATATTTTCTAAAGTTTAGAAAATAAAAAGAAGGCGATATATGGAAATGTTTTCCAAAGAACGTAAAAGGCCAATATGGTTATTGAAAATATTTGGTTAACAAATATTGATAAGAAATAGAGAAGAGATTTAATTAATGGAATATTAATTAAAGGTTCAGTGATTGTTGGATGTTTGGATGAACACTTGTTTTATTCGATAGTTAAATCATCGACTATCGAAACACTTGTTTTTATTCGATAGTTAAATCACAGACTATCGAAGTTTTGACCATCGTTGTCGATATGGAGAGACCGGTTGGATTATTATCCGAAGAACCACTCCGTATTGGCAGTAGCGTGCGAATCAGATTATATAAAGATAATCGAAGACGGAGTAGAGTGCAAGGACTTTTTCTATTAATAGAAATAGTGCCTTCAGTTCATCCTGTTCCTGGGTGACTTGTATGGATGAATGTCTGACGGAGTATTTTCAGAAAGGTCACGTACATTGATTTCTCCAATCGTACCAAGAGTGGAAGCGGAGAATGAAACTTCTTTTAGCTAACACGTAATGTACTGTTGAGGACGTCAATCGGTGATTTGATGGATTTGACGATGTGACATTCGAAGTGAATATGGCGTGATGATAAAGCGTAGCTTCTAGCCTCATCAACCGGTAAATGACAGAAATCGGGCAGGCAACATGGCTATGTAGGTCGCACCTATTAGGGTGTATAATCACCTGATCTAGAGTTTCATTTACTTCTAAAAATCTATTGTCGATGCTGTCCCATTCGGGAAATGGATGCTGATCCCAATCGTTGGTGATATACATTCGATACGCTCAAGCGAAATGAGTGGTCGGTCATGTGTGGCTGAGTTGCAAGATGTTCTTGTTGAACTCGGTGTATTCTCCTCTAGAGATATACCAGCGGAAGGTGGTCCCATACCTTTTCATAGTTGGACATCCATTATCCAATACGTGCTTGCGGTTTTGATTGTATATATATGTGGAACGTGAGATGCAAACGTTCCACTAGATTGTTATTTACTTGATTTAGACATTATTATAATATCAAAGGAGTTTTGATATAAAGATAAATCAAGTGTTTGGATTTTCATAAGGGAAAAACCTGTTCCGTGTTATACGGCGTGGTCTTATGAGATATCATTTTGTTTTCTGAAACTGTTTTAAACTGTTTACTCATACCAGTCCCATGACTGACCCGGAGTTTACTTTGTTGTTTTCCCTAAACTCTTGGGTGCCTAAATTTGTACGGGCAGTCAAGTAGTCGGGAATTTACAGATATACTGGAAGAGCTTGGAGCAGGAGGCTTCAGGATCATATAGCTATAGTTATTTCTGCTGTGTTGTAAGTGATGTACTTTGATATTGATGTATATTCAAGTACAGATGTATATTTCAAGTTATGTTATATATATTATATGTTATTCGTTCCGCTGTGAGATTCGTGTTACTCTGATGTTGTGTTCTTCTTCTTCTTCTATTCTAAGTTTCTATCTTATCTATCCTCACCCTCTAACTTCTTTCTATTAATGGTTCGAATTTCCGTGATATTTGGGGTTGGACTTGCGTTGTAACAACCCGAAAATCTGGGCCATTTTAAAATTTTTATTTTGGCAATTTTAGCGAATTTTGATTATTTAAAATGAATAATTTTAAATAATATCGACGAGAAATTTATTTTGAATATAATTCGAACGTATATATTTATACGCGTCGTCGTTAGAATATAAATATTTATATATAATTATAAATAGAATTGAAAATGGCGCGGTAGTTCGATAATTCGATTTCAAACTTCAATTGAATGTACCGGGTGCAAAACAATCCGGATTTTAGTGAAACCAAAAACATTAGGATCTAATTGATGATATCTTTCCAACGAATCCGAAAAATCAAGATTTCATAGCGGGAATCAAAAGGTAAGTCCAGTTGAAAATTCTGAATAGTCGTTATGGAATTCAGGCCCTTAAAAATGGACATTTTGCAAACGACCTCGGATTTCGACGAAACCACTTTTGTTGGGTCCGTGATGTCAAGTTATTGCTAGATTCCAAATTTCATAATTTTTCGAATCAATATGTGAGCATGGCAAAGGAAGACGCGTTTGACCGGTTTTAGTTGATTTTAATCGACTGGAAATTGGCCATTTTTCAAACGGTCTCAGAATTTGACGAAACTAGTTTTGTTAGGACCGTATCGTCAATACGAAGCTAGAAAATATTTTTCTGGAATTTTTCGTGTTCGTATGTGGCCCCGGTAATTTGAAAGGTACGTTTAAAATTCAATATAATGATTTAGATGTAAATGCAACGGAAACTGATCGAAACGATCACATCATCTTGCGATACATATCCCATTGTGTTCGGAATGGGGGTAATCAGCTATGGGCGACAGGCGGTGGGTCCCGTTTCGAGGTCAAAATAAAAAGGTTGCTTTATGAAGTTAAAAAATTAAATATATATATATATATATATATATATATATATATTATATAATCCCCCCCCCTTTTTCATCCGTTCAGATGAAATCAGAAAAAAAAACCTAACTAAACGCGCCTCCCCTGCCATCGCCACGCCCTCCGACCAACGCCCTTCCTCCCTCCTCTCTCACGAGTCCTCCATCTCCGATTTGAAGCCGCCGCCCCCGATCCCGAGCACCCTCTTCGGAGCCCTTAACCGCCGCCTCGGGCACGCGATCACCCCCCCCCCCCAAAGCCTCCGTCGATCTGCACCCTTCCCCTCCTACGACCTCCGCTCCTTCTTCCCTTTCCTCTCGAGCACAACAAACCCCAAGCCCTCGCCTCCTGTAACACGCGAGCCACCCAAAACAGAAAAAAAAACCTTCGCCTGAAATCCTCCTCCGCTGATTCGACAACCGGAGCGCCATACCCCCCCTCTTTAAACGCTGTAAGTTCTACCCCTCCTTTTCTTTTTATTTATTTATTTATTTTAATTTATCTATTTAAAAGGAATTCGATTTGTATACGATAGTATGTAAATAAGTGTACATTGTTTTTAACTACGTGAAAAGTTTGATTTTTAAATTATATCAAAGTTTGGTTTTTTTTATTTAGGTTTAAATTTTATATACGAGGAAGCTAGGATTCTTAAAATTGAAAATATAGATTTTTAATTAGAGAAAGACTGGATTTTTAATTATAGTAAAAATATGATCTTTATATTTTTAGAGTATTAAAAATATGATTTTTATATTTTTAAAAGTATTAAAAATATAATCTTTACTATATAGAAGATGTAAAAATATGATTTTGTTTATGTAGAGAATTAAAAATATAATTTTTACATGATAGAAATGTTAAAAATGCCATTTTTATATGTGTAGAAGAATAAAAATGTGATCTTTATAATGATGTATTCGAAAAGGAGAAATCTTTATAGTTGAAAAGGCGAGATCTTTATATATAGAATAACGATGTAAAAATAGAATTTTTATCTATATAGTAGCAGTGAAAAAAATAACATTTTATCCATATAGCGTGAAAATAAAAATATGATTTTTATATATTGAACTTCGAAATAAAAATATGATTTTTATATATTGAACTTCGAAATAAAAATATGATTTTTATATATTGAACTTCGAAATAAAAATATGATTTTTATATGTAGTGGCTACGGGCAACGAAGATGACGAAGATGCGATAGCGATGAAGATTTCTATCAATGAAGTGCCGTGGAGCTAGGATAGCTATATGTGAGAATTTCTCACCTTTCAATTTCTTTTTCTATTTATATATATATACTAGGATGCAGACGGTGCTTAGTAGCACCCGACACAATCGTCCACAGACCATGGACTTGTTTGTTTGGTTGCATAGATTAGTTATATGATGTGATTTGAATTTGGTTGTTTGGTGATTTTGATTGATGTGTGAATGGTGTGGGCCTTCACTAGACCGGGGATAAGGCTAGGCCTCGTCCCGTTTCTAATATCGTGCCGTTATGCTGCCGAAATTTTCTAAAATATGTTAGAAAAATAAAAATATCATTTTATTTAAAGAATGAACTGAATAGAAATTCATATGTTGGAATAAAATGTTTTTATCGTTAAAAATATAATTTTTAACGTGAAGTGAATAAAATAAAATATTCATTTACAAACCGAACGGTTTGTTTATGTACACCTATTTGAAGGACATTGATTGGGTCGATAAATTTTACACATCGCCCAACTGCACAACTAAAATCTGTGTTTGATTGTTTGAAACCCCACACGGGTGTTAGGATGAAATTTGAAGTTCACTCATCCTGATTGATTAAATATGTCGATCGATCGATTGACAGGCTGTTATAAGCGTTAGATATCTATATTTGATGCTTATACAGTGTAGTGCACTTTGGTTGATGGTTGATTATTTTTCAATGCTATTATATGTGTGTAATGTATGAAAATCCATATGATTAACATTATATGGTGATTGATTGGGCCTCATTCCAATTTAGAAAATAAAGAATATTATAAAATAAAGGTTCATGTGTTGACAGTACTCATCCATTGAGATTGGTCATGTGTTGAACGAAATATTTTAGTAATAAAATTTACACCTTTATCGATATAAAATAAAAGTTCATGTGTTGACAGTACTCATCCATTGAGATTGGTCATGTGTTGAACGAAATATTTTAGTAATAAAATTTACACCTTTATCGATATAAAATAAAAGTTCATGTGTTGACAGTACTTATCCATTGAGATTGGTCATGTGTTGAACGAAATATTTTAGTAATAAAATTTACATCTTTATCAATATAAAATAACGGTTCATGTGTTGACAGTACTCATCCATTGAGATTGGTCGTGTGTTGAACGAAATATTTTGATAATAACAACTATTTTGAAAAAGAAATATTTGAAATAAAGTATTTGAAATAGAAATTTATGAAGCCGTGTTGATTAGATTGACGCCATTTTGACGTAAACGATATTTATATCGATTTTATTCAATTTAAAATGAATTGAATATAAAACGATTTCGAAATGAATTGAATATAAAACGATTTCGAAATGAATTGAATATAAAACGATTTCGAAATGAATCGAATATAAAACGATTTCGAAATGAATTGAATATAAAACGATTTCGAAATGAATTGGATTGAAAACGATTTCGAAATGAATTGAATTGAAAACGAATTCAAATTGAATTGAAAGCGAATTGAAATGAATTCAAATTGAATTGAAATTTGAATTGAATAGAAATGAATTTTAAAACGAATTTATAAAGAAGAATTCAATTTTGATTTGAATTGAAAAGGAAGTTGAAATTGCTTTTGAAACGGATTTAAAACTATTCATATAATTCGTTTTAAATAGAAATCGACGAAATATATATTATATATATTATATATATTATATAATGGCCTGAATAGAACGCGCCGCGCCGCGGCAGTTCGTGAATTTCGACCATTTATTTCAAACGGATATTACGGGAGATCCGACCGTCGGATTCTCCTAAAACCGGAACCGTTGGGTTCGTATCGAAAAAGGCTTTCTAACGAATATTAGAAATTTGAAATCTAACGGTTGGATTTGTAATTATGTCCAAATCAAATTTGAAAAAGGTCGTTGTAAGTGCAGTTCGATGGCCGTTGATGGAAATCGACTGTACGGGCCTTGATAAAATTATTAAAAATAGTAATAATTTGTGTAAAATCATAAGAAATGATTTAGAAAGAATTGGGATGAAAAATTCCATATTTGAAAAGATAAAAGTAGATTTTATCGAAATGAACGAGTTTTGAACTAGAATTATAATTCTATTTATTTTTAAATAAATAAATTGAATTTGAAATGGTTTTGAAAATAACCAAAATATCCAATGATTGCATTGGAGTGGATTTGAATCGAAATTGTCTTCGGAATATTTCGATGTTGGATTTCGTGATTATACAAATGTTGTTATGGAAATTTGAAAGATATAGATATATATATCGTTATTTCCAATACGATATTTGTTAGTCGTAGAATTTGATATTGAATATAAGCCGATATATTTTCTATTCAGAGCCTTGTATTGAATATCAAATGTGATTTAGGGTTTGTCGTGAATGGTGTCTTCACTAACACTGTTCTTGAACCCAGTTGAGAAAAGATTAAATCTTTTTATTTTAGATTTAATGAAGTGTACCAATTAAAAGATATTTAATTGGGATTGAATTGATATTGATTTTTGGGTTTATCGTGAACAGTGTTTTAAATAACACTCGTTCTTTAACCCGATAATTAATGAAAGGGGATTTTGGGTTTATCGTGAACTGTGTTTTAAATGACACTGATTCTTTAACCCAGTTAACGATTAAAACTAAGTGGAGTTTTAATGAATCTTTAATTAGATGGAAATAATCGAAATGGAGTATCACCAGTTTTGCTCCAGGCGATAGTTAAATCTTTAATTAGATTTGAACGTGAAATGGTAATTGAATTTACCAATAACACCGTGGTGTTAGATATGAAGTATTACCAGTTTTACTTCATGGGAGGAATAGGTTGGGATTGGGAAATTAAAACCAACGATTACTTCGGTAAGGTTCGCTAATTCCGACTAGTTGAATCGAAATTCAAAGGAAGATTAGAGAATAGATTCAAGAAATTATCTTGGATAAAATTAATGGGAACCTTTCCCTATGAATGTGAAATCAGAAACTAACTGTCGGTTAGCTAAGCAGAATGGTTTTCTGAATATTGATCTGATGTTGGTTTCGGCCTTCGGGGTTAACATTTGGGGAATTATTCTCTTGATTAATTTACGGTTAGTGACTGATGAATTGGAATGAGGCGTATGTTGTGTTTGTGTAACACTTATTTAAAATATACGCGAGTTATTCGGAAAGACCGGGTTTATCCCATTCTGAATAACTGATACGACGATAAGTCGAAGATGAAGACGGTGGTCGAAGACCAGAAGTCTTCACATCGTTTGGGTGGTTACTGATGATCTTGATTGGGCTGTACACCCAAGAAGATGGAAACAGTTAGTGATCGTCCAGACGTACTTGGAGATCGATGGATATGCGGGGTACTAGGTGCCCCCGGTTTCGTTCAGACCCAGAACGGACTTGTAAATGGACTGTGTGTCTGGCATTGGATTTTAGTCCGTGTGATTGATCTCTATTAAATATATATCTGTTTGGCGGCGGAGAATTTATTCTCTTGCATAACGCCCTTCTCTGAGACGTACGAGCTTAGGGGTTATATATTGATGGATATCAAACGCATGTAATGAATTGCCTGTGTGGCATGCCTAAGTGGCAATTGATCGAGGCTTCTGTTGAAAAGCAAAGTCTTGTGGTGATGATCAAAGCACGGCCTTTGTGGCGTAGCTTTGTGTAACGCTTACTTCGCGTGTTTCACACCCGGTATGAACCAAAAACGGGAGACGGACCTCAGGGAGGGCATGCGTTTCTTTCTAGTTAGAAGTGGCGTCAGTGGTTTTACACTCCCTGACGAGTTTGACTTATGTGGTTGTTGCTGTTGCGAGGCGCCTCGGTTTGATCGGACGATCCGGGTCCGATGGAGTCATTCGTTGGCTCATTTACGCCCCAAAGGGCGGAGAGACGTATTGTTCAGGCATAATAATCCACATTGGTGGACCGGCCCTGACGATCCAAGGCTTGCCTGCGCGCTTGCCTGAGACATGGGCTAGATTGTCTCGAATTGGTTGAGGACTATCTTTTGCCTCGGTTCATAGACGGAAATCCAATTTCCAAATACGTGACATTTGCGGTTTTAATTGTAGAACTAGTATGGCGACATGATATATGGTACCCATGCCGCCTATGATTGATACTTATGATTTGAAGTTGTTTTATACACTATGCACTTATAATAGTATCAAATGATTTGTTTTAAACGTATCAAGCATTCTTTGGCTGTTATAAGGGAAAACCCTATCCCCCGGCTTGCGTTGCATTGTGTGATAGGACCTGGGTCTTATAACAGCTTCATTTTTCTTTATTTAGCATTGCGCTGTTTGTTTTATGCACTGGTATTCTTGGGAGGAAACCCGTTCCGTGTTATACGGCGTGGTCCCTTGATTTACCTAACTTTAAAAATAAAGATTAACTGTTTTAGTTCTCACACCAGTCACATGAATGACTTGGAGTTTATTGTTTTAACCTAAACTCTGGGTGCCCTTATTTTGACACGGGCAGCTAGTAGTTTTGGTTTTGCAGATTTATGTTCACAGGATCCTGGTTTACAGCTGGAACGATATCCGGAAAGCTTTGTATCCGTATATCTACTTCTGGTTGTGTATTGTAATATTTTCCGCTGCGATGTATTTAAATGTAATTTAAATCTCTAATATTTCTGTGTGATATTCATTTATACTCTGTATATTCTTGTAATCTGATGCATTGTTGTAATATACAATGAAATGTTCTTCTGTATGTGTTCTGTTGTGGCTTGTCCTCGAACTATCCGACACTTTCCTTTACGGGGAAGTTACGGGTTTTCACATGCGTTTTTGGTCAGCTCAAATTCTACCGGATTTTCGGGTCATTACATTTTCCCTCACTTTTACAAATTGTGTCCTACAGTTTAGCATACGTAATTTAAGCATGTAATTTATAAATCATCATTATTCATGCTTAAAATCCCTCCTTATTCATTTTCTTGGTTATCGTACACATGCAAAAAATTTAGCAGAATAACAATATAATTAAAATTTAAAATTTTTACCTTTATCATTTAGCAAACATTTTGGGGTAACTACTTCTAATTTTATCTTCCACTTCCCAGGTACAATCATTGGGATCAAGGCTCCACTGCACCTTCACAAGTTTAATAATTTTATTCATTCATTTCTTTTCTTCCTTACCCACTACCCTCACTAGTTCATTTTCATACATCAAAATAGTGTTGATCGTTATTTTAGTAGGCGTTTCCAGTATGGTTGCTTATCATGTACCCATCTCCTCAACTAAGACACATGGAATACATTATGTATAACACTCATTTCCTCTATCAATTATGACTTATATACCATTGACCCAATTCTATCAACATACACTTTTTGCCTATCTTGAGCTGCTGCCATTCTCCTTCTAATCAAAGAAATCTTCTCTGAAGTATCTTTCATATGTTCTGGTTCTAAAATTACACTTTCTCCATCTTCTATCCAATTGGAAGTGGATAAACATATCCTTCCATACAAAGCTTCAAAGGGGGTCATCCCCATTGTGCTTTGATGGCTATTGTTGCATGAGAGTTCAGCTAAATGTATATAATCTTCCCAACTACCTCCCCCAGTCCAAAATGCATGCTCTGAGTATATCTTCAAGTGTTTGTTAACTATTTTTGTTTACCCATCAGACTGGGGATGATCGGCTGTGCTCACGTACAATTCTATGCCTATAGCCTCTTGGAATCTTGTCCAAAATTGAGAGGTAAATAGGGTATCTCTATCACTAACACTAGATTTAGAAATCCAATGCGACTTCACTGTTTCTTTCATAAACAATTGAGCCCATTTAAGTGCACTTCTATTTGATTTTATGGGTATAAACTGTGCTGCCTTTGTCAACCTATCAACCAACACCCAAATTATATTATTCCCCCTCCTAGATTTTGGCAAGCCATCTATGAAATCCATAGATATCTATTCCCACTTCCATTTAGAAATCTGTAGAGACTGCAATAGTCCAGAGAGTTTTTGATATTCTGCATTCACCTGTTGGCATATGATACATTCAGCCACATGCTTGCCTATTGCTCCTTTCAATCCTTTCTACCAAAAAATTCTTTTTAAATTATGGTACATTTTTGTTCCACCATGGTGGATGGTATACTTACTTCTGTGGTACACATCTAACACATCTCTCTTTAGTTCTTCATTAGACGGAACACACAATCTTTTCTTATTTCTCAAATAGCCATGATTATCAATCTGGAAATTCTCCACCTCCTCTCCCTTCATTATAAGTGCTTTCTTTTCCCTTAAGAATGGTCTTGATCTTTTAACTCTCTTACCTTTTTAACCCAGTCATATTTGACTATGACAATACTCAATTTTCCTTGGTCCATTAACCTACTATTTATTTCCATTGGTACATCCTCTCTGGCACTCTCTATTTCTACTTCAGTAAGCAATGATAAAGTTCTAAATTCTTCTATCATTAATGTAGCTATCTTAGCATGTTGCCTTCTCAAAGGCATCTGCTACCTTATTAGCTTTGCCAGGGGTGTATAATATGTCTAAATCATAGGCAGCTAAAAAATTTACCCACATATTTTGCCTCATGTTTAAATCTTTTTGGGAGAATAGGTATTTTAAGGATTTATCGTTAGTATTTAATTCAAATTTTGCTCCCAATAAGTAGTGTATTTATAACTTTATTGCATACACCACTACAGAAAGTTCCAAATCATGTGTGACATACATTATTTCATTGGCTTTTAACTATCTAGAGGCATAAGCTATTACTTGTTCATTTCGCATTAAAACAGCTCCTAATCCACTTCCACTAGCATCGGTATATAATATAAGTCCTTCATTACCCCCAGGAACTTTCAATATCGGTGCTTCTGCTAATGCTTCTTTTAACTTCAAAAATGCCTTCTCACATTTTTCTGTCCAAACAAAGAGGTGATCCTTTTTAGTTAATTGAGTGAGAGTTATAACAATCTTAGCAAAATACTTTATAAATCTCCATTAATAACCTGCTATGCACATGAATGATCTAACATCACTCACTATCTTCGGCCTCTTCCATGTTTGCAACTGAAATCCCTTTTCCAGAAATAATGTGCTCCAAAAAGATGACTTCATCCTTCCAAAATGTACATTTAGTCTTTAAGTTCATTTTTCTTCAGTCTGCTCGGAACCAGTTGCAAATGTTTCCTTTGCTCTTCTTCTGTCTTTGAGTACATTAGTATATCATCTATAAAAATCAGTAGAAATCTATTCAGATAATCTCTGAACATTCTGTCCATTAAATCTACAAAATAAGATGGAGCATTTATGAGACCAAATGGCATGACTAGGAATTCATATAACCCATACCTAGTGTTGAAAGTTGTATACTTTACACTCTCCTCTTCCACTTTCATTTGGTGAAAACCCGATGCTAAATCTAGTCTGGAAAACACCTTAGCACCACTTAATTGATTAAACGGGTCATTTACTCTTAGTAGTGGGTATTTATTCTTTATTGTGACTTTATTAATTTCTCTATATTCTATGCACATTCTAAGTGTGCCAACAAGTTTCTTAACGAAGGCCACTGGAGATCCCCAACAAGAACAACTTGGCCTTATGAAACCTTTTCCTTCTAATTCTTGCAGTTGGTTTTTCAACTCAATTAGTTCTTTAGGCCTCATCCTTGTTGGCTTCTTCACTATAGGGCTTGCACCAGGGATTAACCTTATTTGAAACTCTACTGGCATATTTTGAGGTATGCCTTTTACTTCATCAAATATATCTGTATTGATTTACTATAGGCAATTGTTCCAATGTTAAGTCTATTTCTTTAGCCTCTAAATTGTTAAAATACCCAGACTTCCTTTCTTTGCTTGTTTCCCATAACACTGATATCCTTTTACCCTCAGTAGTTTTCAAAGAAGTAATAGAGGTTTCTGAGTTAATAATGACCTTATGCTTTTTCAACCAATCTACCCCAAGTATAACCCCTATACCCGGGCAATTCAACAGAAACAAATATGTTACCACCATTATTTAATTCTATTTGTTTACATGTAACAACCGCCCATAACCCCTGCACTTAAAAAGAGAAATAATGCATTAAAAGGTATGCTTGGCAGCTATGGATGATCATCAAGGTAAGATAAACACAAGCGGGTCATCTCGTATAACTCACAGCGCAAGGATAAAATATAATAGAAAATATACAACAGGCAATAATAGTGAAGCAAAATTGAGAAAAGTCTTAAACTTTTCATATCATCATGAGTTATCCTTTCAACACATGAATACCGTAAGAGTCTGTACAAAATGTCTCACTACATGTCACTCAAAGAATACATCGAACATCGGAAAATAACAAATTGTATATAGCAAGAAATAATACGCTAGCCTCTTGCTCATCGTCGCTCAGCAGCATCGTCCTCATCAAGATCTACTACATGTCACCTACTATTCAATCAGCCCATTCATCACATGAATGAACAGCCAAAGGTAATAAGAGCGAGACATAAAACGTTGAATCATACAACAATATTTAATATCTTCAATAAAGTATACGAGAATAGGTAGATTAATCAAATAATCTACCAACATCAACAGAGAAGAACCCAAACCTGTCTTCCCCTCATCCGACAGTGATAGCCTTAACAACAATCAAGTAGAAACAAACAATACATTCATGGAAACCAGATATCTAGCGTAGCCCGTCCAAATTGATATCGGCATCTCCCAAGCACAAGCCCCGAATGCCTAAACCAACATCAGACAAGCACTCGAGAGATATCTCCTTCAACGTCGAATAATCTATATAAGATGATATAAGCAAAACAATCATCATCCATGACTCTAGCTATCACCGCCAATCCTGCTTTGAAACCACCGTTGATCGTATGACCGGCTCAACATCATGTCGTCCATCAAGGGCTAATGGTAACCCCAGTTATAGTCCGACTATTGCACATCCCACGTTCATTTGCCTCCCCGAGACAACTAGGCCCATCTAATGGGCCCATGGTACTCGACTAGTCCCATTAGTCTTTTAGGCGTCCCTATTATACCCCTGCTTTGAGCCCTCTAGAAATTACGACAATGAGAATCCCTCAGCCTTCTTAACTTTTGTCTTCATCACTAGCGACTACCACAAGCTCAGACCCCGTCTCGAGCAACCATTATCTATTATCTATGAGATCTCAACCTTGAGTCATCTTCATATTCATTGCATTACGATGATCAACGAACACTTCAAAACACCTCGGTCATTCCTCCTTGAATTCACGTTGAAGCTAAGTCCAACATCGAGCCAAAAATAAACATAATTTGGTCACTTATGTGATGGATCGCTCATGATCCATCCGTGGATCGCTTATGATCCATCTCTGGAGCACTCATGATCCATCTCCATCCTGGATCACTTGTGATCCATCCTGGATTGCCCGAGATACATCCTGGATCACTTGTGATCCATCTTCATCCTAGATCACTTGTGATCTATCCTGGATCTTTTGGGATCCATCATGGATCGCTCGAGATCAATCCTGGATCATTTGTGATCCATCTGCCTCCTCGATCGCTGAGATCCATCACGGATCACTTGAGATTCATCTTGGATCACTTATGATCCATCTTCCTTCTGGATCGCTCGAGATCCATCCTAGATCGCTTGTGATCCATCTTCATCTTGGATCGCTCGAGATCCAACCTGGATTGATCGAGATCCATTATGATCGCTCGAGATCCATCCTGGATCCTTTGCGGGCCATCTTAATCCTGGATCGCTCGAGATTCATCCATGCTAGAGATTCATCCTTGCTTGCGCAATAATCCATGCATCTAATTCATCCAAATCAACCAATTTCAACATTTTAGTCATCAACACTTCATGCAGTCATCAAGCAACACTTGCACCATAAACAGTCATCATATTATCATGTAAAATTCACCAAATCAACAATATGGATCTAAACTTGCATCAACATAGAATTAGAACATGAATGTATCTTATAATCTTGCTAAATTAAATCCTATGGTGATTCAAATTGTACTTACATTGATTAGATCTAGGTGAAAACAACTTGAAATGATGAAAATAAGATCAAATAACCCATATACTTGACTGAATCCGCGCGAGAGATGCTTATCACTCACAAAATCTTCAAAATAGCTTGAAATCAACTAATCTCTAACCTGTACAGCGAAGAACGATCTTCAAAACTCTTAATTTGAGGTGTTCCTCACTCTCTTGACGTAGATCTAGCCTTCCTTGGTGTAGATCTTCAATCTTCTTATGTAGATCTAAGATTTTAATGGAGGAGAGATGTATTTGATTGAGCAAGGAGGATCACGAGCTCAACCAAATGGGAAATGAAGAAACTAAACCATTCTACTTACCTCTACCCCTCTATTTATAGCCAAACCATCAGCCCACTAATGGGCCTCACTAATCAACCCACTAGTGACAAATTAGTCTGTCCAGAAATTATGTAGCACTAAAATAGCGATTCCTCCCAAACCGTTGAACCAAAACTTTAATATGACTACTCTACGGAATTGGCAACACCATTTCTTTTCTAATGAAATCGATCTCAGCACCTGATTTGATCCCGATCAAAAGTTATGTGTTGTACAAGACTGATAGAGCCAAAATGGTCACAAATAAAATTGATAAAATTATGGACATGTCCACACCCCCATAACCAACATATCAAAATATGATAATGATCCGACCCTCAGGGTATTAAATAAAATTATTTTACATTCATTCGATATGTAAAAGGTGGGTCGTTACATTCTCCCCCCTTTAGGAATCTCGCCCCCGAAATACCAAGCAACCAAAAACAACTCTGCATGCCTATCATCCATCAGCAGCCAATTTTACCATCCAAACTAGCATTGATCAAGCCATGCACCCATAGCCTTAACCTAGCATGCGGAATTCTAACGAATAGTACAAGTTACAATGGTGTAAGGTGACACGACATTAATGGTTCATACCAAAAAAGAGTTCTGGATGGATCGTCTTCATACTCTCTTCCGTCTCCAATGTACAATCGTCATCATCCTCACTCCATTGCACCTTGACTAGCTTAACCGTCTTCCTTCTAAGCTGTTTCGTGTCATTTCCCACAACGCGAAGCGGCTTACGAGGTTTCGTAACTATGGGCTCGACTTCTAGGTCATCATACTGTTTCGCAGATACCACCACCTTCGAATCATGCACACACTTCCGTACAAACGACACATGGAAAACATTGTGCACACTTGGCATCTTCTCAGGTAAATCCAATCTATATGCGAGCTTCCCTATCTGCTCGACTATCGAAAATGGTCCAACAAACCTTAGAGCTAATTTTCCTTTACTTCTGAACCGAACAACATGCTTCAACGACGAAATCTACATGAAAACCATTTCGCTCACGTCGAATTTCAAATCCTTATTATGCTTATCGGCATAACTCATCTGATGATCTTGAGCTACCTTCATTCACTGTCGAACAATCTCGGTACAATCCAATGTGCTTCGATCATCTCTGGCCCAAATACCAACTTATCTCCAGTTTCTAACAAACTAGCCGGAGAATTACACGTTCTACCATACAACGCCTCATATGGTGCTATCCCAATGTTCGACCGGTAGTTGTTGTTATACGCAAACTCAACTAAATGTAGATGGTCTTCCCATGATCCTCTGAAGTTCAATACATTACCTCTTTGGAGATCTTCCAAAACTCGTTAACCCTCTCGGTTTGACCATCAGTCTGGGGATGATATGCCATAATGAAACACAACTTGTTCCCAAAGTCTCTTGCTAACTTTTCCAAAATACACTTGTGAACAATGGATCTCGATCACTCGCTATGCTCTTCATGATACCACAGAATCGAACTATCAATTTAATATAAAGCTCAGCCAACTTTGATGTTGTCCTAATCAATCTGACAGGAATAAATCTTGCACTTTTGGTCAAGTGATCCACGATGACCCAAATGCCTTTGTTTCCTTCCCTGGTTCTAGGTAGTTCAATGATAAAATCCATCGGTATTTGCTCCCACTTCCATGTGGGAACTTCCAATGGTTGAAGCAATCCATTTGGCTTCTTCTGTTCAGCTTTCACCAACTGACAGTTCATGCACATGGAAATAAAATTTCCAACATCCCTCTTCATCCCTTACCAGTAGTAAACTCGCTTCATGTCCCGATACATCTTGTTACTACCAGGATGAATTGTCAACTTCAAGTGGTGACATTCCCTCAGAACCTCATCTCTTAACCTATCAATATCAAAAACAACCAGTCGTCCTCCCTTTCGGAGCCAACCTTCTTAATCGACTTTAAATCCCTTATCCTCTGGTTTTAACTTTTGGATAATCTCGATAAGATTTACATCACTTTTGGGCTCTCTCCAATCCTTTTAATAGTGCAACTATCGTGGAGAATTCCTTGATAAAACGACGATAATATCCCACAAACCCAAGAAAACTCCGAACATCCATCGCATTCTTAGGCTACCCCAATCCCGGATTAATGCCACATTAGCTGGATCAACTGCTATTCCATTTCCAGAAACAACATGGCCTAAGAACCTCACTTCACTCTTTCAGAAGTGACACTTCGAAAACTTAGCTCTCGGTTGATGCTTTCGTAAGATTTCCAAAACAAATCTCAAGTGTGTCTTATGCTCTTCCTCATTACAGAAGAAAATCATAATATCGTCCACGAACACAAGCATGAACTTGTTCAACTGATCTCTGGAAACCCTATTCATAAAATACATGAAATACGCTAGTGCATTAGTCAACCTGAATGGCATCACCAACCATTCGAAATAACCGGATGGTGTCCCAAAAGCTGCCTTCGGCACACTATACTTTACCACCCTCAAATGGTGGAATCCCATGTCCAAATCCATCTTAGAAAACACCTTGGCTTCCTGAAGTTGATCGAACAAGTTGTCTATCCATGGAAACAGATACTTGTTCTTCATGGTCACCTTGTTCAGCTCACGACAATCTACACACAATCTCAAAGATCAATCAGCCTTGGTTGCAAACACAACTGGTGCACACCATTCGGACTCACTTCTTCGAATGAATCCTTTTCTCAAAAGATCAGTTACTTGCACCTCTAACTCTCGTTGTTCCTTAGACATCATCCGCTTAAGAAGCATGACGATAGGTCTAGCACCCTCGACCAAATCGATCCTGAAGTCAATCTCGCGATGCAGTGACAATCCTTTGACCTCGTCAAAGATATTATCAAACTCACTAACGATCATCACTGATGACAAGTCTTCCCGTGGAATCAAAAGTGAATATAAATAGCTTACGAAGACACCATCTTCGGTCTTACATCAGATCACAACCATTCGCCCATCCACATTCCCGACTGTCACCTCGAGCTTCTCGCAGTCCACTTTTGCCGCATACCTCTTGAGCCAGTCCATACCCAAAATAATCCCAAACCCAGCGAAGTTCAAAACAAAGAAATCACACACAAAAGGAGCAACCATGACCCGATAACACCAGATCAAGACAATTCATACAAAAATTGGATGAACCCCCAATTGGATTAGTCACAATCAATGGTCTATCACAAATCTCGGGTTCCAAACCCAAGCGACACACAAGCTTATTACAAATGAATGAAAGCGATGCTCCAGTATCAAACAACACTCAAACTGAATCATCTATAACAGAAAGAATACCTTGAACGAAGACACTCTTCCCTTTCTCCTCCCTGATAGGAGTCCTCGAAAAATATGGCATAGCTTCTAAAGCATACGCCTTCACAACATGCTTACCCTTGGCTGGTTCTGGACAATCCTTCTTGTTATGCCCAGGCTTCCCACGGTTGAAGCACTTCTTCTTAGCTTTCTGATTCTTGCAATCCCTGGAATAGTGGACCTTTTCCTGGCAGTTGAAGCATATCACCTCGCTTTTCTGCTTTTTCAGGCCATATTTTCCTTTCCATTGTTGTTGCTTCCTCTTTTTGTTATTACCACCCTGTTGTGGTTTTGGTTCCTCCTTATCTGCAACAACCGGCTCTTCCTTGGGAAACGAACTTTCATGCCTTAAAGCCTTCTCGACGATCTTCTTATAAGTATCATCCAAGTGATCAACCAGCTAATTCCAAAGATATTTGTCTAGGCCCATGACAAATTTCTCGTTCTTCTGATAAGGATTCCCGAAATATGAGTGTGCATACTTGGACATAGCTTCAAAATCAGAAACATACTCCAACACCGGTCGACATTCTTCTTAAACTCAACAAACCTCTTATACAGAATAGACTTCTGAATGATAAAGATAAACTTCATCTCAAACTTGGCTTGGAACTGCTCCCATGAGGTATCGTCTTCTGGGGTCTCTAAAGTGACAAAGTTCCACCAATCCACACCTCTGCCCTGTAGCAGTCCCGATGCAAGCTTCATTTTAGTCGCATCGTCGATGCCTAAGTCTCCAAAAATCTAAATGCAAGTATCAAGCCACCCTTTAATCTCTACAATCGGCTCCATCCCTTTAAACCACGTCCCCTAGAGTAGTGAAGTCATTGCATAGCTTCCGAAGTCCACAGCCCTAGGCATTTGCACCTGAACCCCTACATTTACTGCGACTACCTCTAAAGCGGATGCCCTCCTCGTGATCGCTGCCACCATGTCCATGAACATAGCTGGGTAATCTGGTATACCACCATCACCCACTCCAGGAAACGTCTCCTCCCTAGCATTATGTCTCGACGTTCTACGACTCATTCTAAATATGAAAAGTAGAATGATTAGTCCACACATGAGAAAACTCCAAATGGAGTTCAAACGCTATTATACTATACACTATAATATAGTATATATCCATCAAAAATCTGCAAATACGTCTCTCGTACGTTATTACATCTTCGAACTTTGGCTAAAATCGATTAACTAGAGCTCTGATACCAAATGTGACGACTGCCCATAACCTCTGCATTTAATAAGAGGAATAATGCATTGAAAGTTGTGCTAGGCAGATATAGACGATCATCATGGTAAGATAAACACAAGAGGATCCTGTCGTATAACTCACAACGCAAGGATAAAATATAATAGAGCATATACAACAGGCAATAATAGTGAAGCAGAATTGAGCATAATCTTAAACTTTTCATATCATCATAAGTTATCCATTCAACACAGGAATACCATAACAGTCTGTACAAAATGCCTAACTACAAGTCACTCAGAGAATACATCGAACAGCGGAAAACAACAAATAGTAAATAGTAGGAAATAATATGTCAGCCTCTTGCTCATCGTCGCTCAGCAACATCGTCCTCATAAGGATATACTACCTGTCACCTGCTACTGAATCTACCACTTCATACATGAATGGACAAACCGAGGTAATAAGAGGGAGATATAAAACCTTGAGTCAGATAACAGTCTTAATGAGCAGTAAAACAACTATCTAACATCATCGATAAAATATACGAGAATAGGCAGATTAATCAACTAATCTACCAACATCAACAGAGAAGAACCCAAACCCATCTTCCCCACATCAGTAGTGATAGCCTTTACAACAATCAAATAGAAACAAACAATACATTCATGGCAACCAGTTATCAAGCATAGGCCACCTTAATCGATATTGACATCTGTAAGCACAATCCTCGAAGGCCTTAACCAACATCAGACAAGCACTCGAGAGATATCTTCTTCGACGTTGAATAATCAACACAAGGCGATACAAGCAAAACAATCATCATCCATGACTCTGGCTATCACCGCCAATCCTTCTTTGAAATCATCGTTGATCATATGACCGACTCAACATCATGCTGTCCGTCAAGGGCAAATGGTAATCCCAGTTCTAGTCCGACTACTGCACGTCCCACGTACATTTGCCTTCCCGAGACTACTAGGTCCATCCAATGGTCCCAGGGTACTCAACTAGTCCCACTAGTCTTTTAGGCGTCCCTATTATACCCCTTCTTTATGCCTGCTTGAACTTATGACAACGATAATCTCTCAGTCTTCATAACTCTAGTCATCATCACCAGTGATTATCCACAAGCTCAGACTCCGTCTCGAGCAACCATTACCCACAAGCTCATAATCCACCTATGGATCGCTCATGATCCATCCATGGATAGCTCATGATCTATCTCCATCCTGGATCACTTGTGATCCATCCTTGATCGCTCGAGATTCATCATGAATCGCTCAAGGTCCATCCTGGATCACTTGTGATCCATCTTCATCCTGGATCATTTGCGATCCACCCTGGATCGCTCAAGATCCATCAAGGATCGCTAAAGATCCATCCTTGATCAATTGTGATCTGTCTTCATCTTGGATCACTTGTGATCCATTTTGGATCGCTCATGATGCATCATGGATTGCTCGAGATCCATCATGGATCATTTCTGATCCATCTTCCTCCTAGACCGCTCGAGATCCATCCTGGATCACTTTTGATCCATCTTCATCTTGGATCGCTTGAGATCTATCTTGGATCGCTCGAGATCCATCTTGGATCACTTGTGATCCATCTTTATCCTGGATCACTTGTGATCTATCCTCGATCGCTTGAGATCCATCATGGATCGCTCGAGATCCATCCTGGATCACTTGTGATCCATCTTCCTCCTGGACCACTTATGACCTTCCTGGATTGCTCGAGATTCAGCATGGATCGCTCGAGATCCATCCTGGATTCCTTGTGATCCATCTTCATCCTGGATCGCTTGTGATCCATCTTGGATCGCTCGTGATCCATCCTGGATCATTCGAGATCCATCCTGGATCACTTGAGATCCATCCACGTTGGAGATCCATCCTTTCTTGCGCGACAATCCATGCATCCAAATCAACCAATTTCAACATTTCAGCAACACTTCATGCAGTCATCAAGCAACACTTGCACCACAAACAATCATCATAATTCATGTAAAATTCTCCAAATCATGGTCAAAATCAAAAAAATGGATCTAAACTTGCATCAAAATAGAATTAGCCTTGAATTTATTGTTATAATCTTGCCAGATTGGATCCTATGGTGATTCAAATTGAAAATATACTCACATTGATTAGATCTAGGTGAAAACAGCTAGAGATGATGAAAATAAGGCCAAATAACCCATATAATTGATTGAATCTGTGCGAGAGATGCTTATCGCTCACCAAATCTTCAAAATAGCTTCAAATAACCTATCTCTAAACCGATAGCGAAGAACGATTTTCAAATCTTTTAATTTGATGTGATCCTCTCTCTTGATGTAGATCTAGCCTTCGTTAATCTAGGTCTTCAATCTTCTTATGTTGATCTAATATTTTAATGGAGGAGAGATGTATTTGATTGAGCATGGAGGATCATGAGCTCAACCAAATGAGAAATGAAGAAACTAAACCATTCTCCTTGCCTCTATCCCACTGTTTATAGCCAAACCATCAGCCCGCTAATGGGCCTCACTAATCAAAATGACTAATTAGTCTATCCAGAAATTGTGTAGAACTAAAACATTGATTCCTCCCAAACCGCTTAACCAAAACTTTTAATGTGCTCACTCTACGGAATTGGAAACACCATTTCCTTTCCAATGAAGTCGATGTCAGCACCTAATTCAATCCCAATCAAAAGTTATGCCCTGTACAAGACTGACAGGGGAAAAATGGTCACAAATAAATTTGATTAAAATTATGGACATGTATCACATCCCCATAACCAACATATCAAAATATGAGAATGATCCGACTCTCAAGGAATTGAGTAAAAATACTTTACGATCCTCTAATACGTAAAATGCGGGTCGTTACATTGTAAATCATTCTTAGCTCACATGAGCTACCTATTAGGTTGGCTATGTACAAAAAGGTCAATTAACTATGACACATATTAAATATAACTATTGTACTATATACGAGGAAATAAGGGAGCGGGTTGCTCATGTGTCATATATCACATTTAATGGCATTTATTTAATAAGTAATGTACCTTCTACTTGTCCTTGGACTTCATTATTGGAGCTAACTACAAATTTTCCCTTTCCTTCCATATCTCTAACCCTTCCCTGTTGCTTGTACTCAGGGCAGTTCCTCTTCAAGTATCCCTCTTTTCCACTGTTAAAGCATTTGAAAGTGGAAACCTGTCCAGCCTGGCACTTGGACTTTGTATGCCCTTCCTTGCCAAGTTGTAACATATTATCTTTTTCTTAGCATCTGAGGTAGTAGAAACTTCAGAATTCTTCTTGTCTACATCATCTGTCTTCTTTCTATCATAAGGGTGTAATTTGTTCTTGCCTTTCTTGTTAGCATTGTTCTTTAAATTCCTATTTTTTTCTCTTTCTTTGTCATGTTTTTCAAAGATTAGAGTCAAATTCAACACGTGATCAAAAGTCTTCTCTATGTTGGAAACATTGCCCTACTTAAACTTGCATTTAATCCTTGAATGTATCTACCATTTTCAGCAGTTTCACCGGCAACTAGCATTGGTCCATACATAGATAAACTCTCAAATATCTGAGTATATTCAGTAACACTCATTCCTCCTTGCCTTAATCTGATAAACTCCTCCAGCAAAGATGTCTTAGCTGATGCAGTCACAAACCTAGCTTCAAACATTTCCTTGAATTGATCCCAAGTGATCTCATTTTCTGGCCTTCCTACAACAATGACCTCCCATAGTCTAATGCTGCCCCTCTCAACTACTTAGAGGCAATATGCGTTTTCCTTTGATCATCAATTTGCATACCATTAAAATTCCTTTCTAGTGTTCTCAACTAGGTTTGAACCCCCATAACCCCTTCAGTACCTTCAAAATTTTTACCTCCTAAATTGGTGTAAGTTTTTAACAACTTAGAAAGCCCCTCATGAGGGTTGTTTTGCCCGGGGAATACTCCCTCCATTAAAACCCTCACAAAATCTTGCATATTCACCATTTGAGGTGCATTTGACGATCCTAAAGCTAACTGGTGCCTTGGCCCTACCATGGTTATCTATGAACAATTATTATTAAGTTAGCTTGATTTTTCTATTATATATATAAATAATTTGTTATATTTGGTTATATAGTTGTTATACAAGCTAACCTAGATAAGGTATTTTATCATCCAATACCATTATGTAAATATTTGTAGCTGTGTAATCAATAACACAGCTCTGATACCAACTGAGATAACCCCTCAAGAATTCTCCATTAATTAATGATATATTGATAAGAAAAAGTATTATATTTTTTCTGGGTCATCCTTTCTAGAGTCATCTTACCCTGTCGTAAAATTAATCTATCCAGGATCATATGTCACTAGTATATACATACCTGTATGAATTTATGAATTGAACTTATGTTAGAAGATGTTTTATAAGTCTTTTCATTCATAACAAATCAGAGTTTAGACATATGAAATAAAATTGATTAAATGGATTTTGATTAATTTTCTACATAGCAAATTGAGTATAAATACTAAGTATTATAATTACTCCATATTATGCATACGAGCTAATCAGTTTTCATTGCTTAAGTGGTATATTATTGTATATAGACATAATTCTAAAACTAATACTATTTATAGCAAAGTTGTTACCATAATACTTTATCCATTTTTCCCACTGGAATTCTGATGTAACCCTACTAATTTTAATTCTCTTTTCTAGAGAGTTTTGCATGAATTCTACATATATCATGATAGATTGGAATAATATAAGTTTTGGCTTCCAGAGTTTCGGTTACATATTAGAAACTAAATTCAGATATGTTTTATTCATAAACATGCTTTTCTGGGTATGTATGTGCATGCTCACATGCACACATACTTTCCATTCAAATATATCAGTGGCGTAGTTCTCCATATTCTCATAATTTTACCTAACTATTGATCTACTTCTAACCTTTTGTTATTCACAGAACTGTGGCAATTTCTAGGTGTTAATGTATCCTTTATTCAACATAAATGGGATGCTTCCTTACTGGATATTGTTTGCAAAGACAAGGCTACACTTCTGGCTTCTTTACTAAACCTTTTCTTGAGCATTTAGAAACTGAACTTGTAACTCTTATTTAGGGCATATGCTTCATACACAAAACTGCACTATCACAGGTTATTTTAAGCATAGAAATTATGTAACCATGCTTGACATGCTTTAGTGCACATGTAATAAACCACATGCTTATAAATCTGAGACTTTATTTCGAATGTTCAATTTTTAATTATACAAACTATTTAGCCTTGTCCTTCTCATCAATATTCAGTAAGTCGTGGAAACACATTTAAGTTTATATTCCCAATAATCACAAATAAACCCAGCAAAATTTAACTAGTAAAGTCCCATTGCAACTCTAGGTTTAAATCCACTTAATCTGCTAATACATACAGACATTACAATAAAAGTTCGTACAAGTTTATTACTTAAACGATAACTAGCTAATTTTCAGCATAACTTCATAATAACATAGGCAAGCATTAAACTTCTTTCTCCCAAGTAATAATTCATTACATCTTCTAATTACCTCAACATTACCTACAAGAGCATTAGAGGCTGCATCTTTTGTATTGAGACAACCCATTGGTGTTATTGAGCAAAATAGGGTCAAACAAAATGTTTGGTGTGAGCATAATTAAAGTCATATAAAACTGTTTGAATACAGATATATTTTTCTATCATATGATTTACTCTTCAATATGTAAGAATCATATTTTAAGCCTTGGTTAACTTCTCATTTATTAATTAGAAGTTAGCTTCCAATGCAGATTAAACATAATTGACATATTCAAATATATACATTCCCTAAACAATTCAATACATGATTTTCATCACATGCCATCCCTCTACCCCTGTTAACCATATAAATTCTTTAGGCTAACCTGAATTTCAGAGTTTAAGTTTCTTGAGTCTATCTCCTTACATTGAACACCAATGTGCACACTATGTGGGACCCTCTATCTGTTAATCCATCACATAATGGCCTCATGGCATTAAAATGCCATGTGAATGCCTGGTTTACCACTTGAAACCAAACAGATCAATGTAGGTTATGGTCATGCTAACTGCACTGACACCTTTCATGCATTAAATCATATTTTTATTTTATTGTTGTCACTTGTATTTCCCTGGGTTAATCTAACAAGTTAATCATGATGAATATGCAACACCCAAGTAACTTATCATACATAAGTTTTCATACACTTTATCAACCAATCAACCAGTCAAGCTTAACAAGTTTGGACTTCATCTATTCAAACCAAATTTAAATGCTCATCCTGCGGATAGCTATATATATATATATATATAACTCAATCTCTATATAGAGATTCCTATCATTATTCTTATAAGTCTGCATATATACTTGTAATTATTGTGACCATATGATTAGAGGCATAGGGAGCCTCTTAATCCCAGTGTTCTCCTCATTTATCTCCCATAAAAAGGTGATTTAATAGAAAATCATTTGGTAAAAGAAGATCAACACATATATAAACATATTGCACCTCATTACCATACATATGGAAACAAACACAAGCATGAGACTCAATTGTCCATACTGCCATATTTCCATATAAGATTCCTACCTCCCAAAAATATATCAAAGTTATTTATCTAGCAGGCTTATATTCTTATTATTATTGCTAGATAACCTCTATTACCTATCATACAATGCCACAACTATGTTATTTATATTTTTACTTTACCCAATAAATTATTTCCAGGGAAACTGAAGGAAAAATACAACATATATTCAATCAAAAATGGCTGCTTCATAGGATTTAGTGCCTTCTACAAAAATAATGTATGCTCATAATAATTTTTCTCTTTTTAAATCATGAGTACTTGATGCTAGCTCGACCTCTTATATGCTAAAGCTACTTATTTCTCCTTGATTTTAATTTTTGCCTAGAAGAAATAAATTAGCCTACATATCTAGCTTTTTATATTGGCTAAATTAGGGTTTTAATGTTATATAATGTCAAGTTTACCCTATCTAGAAAATAATTTATCTAGCATACTAAAACACTCAATGCCATAACCATGTATTCTTAATATCTTTTTAAAGAAATGAACCCTACCTTACCAAGCCATGCTGATTACTTTTTAGTTGCACATGGTTTTTCTTTTCCTATTTCTACCCTGGTTGTCAAGCTATTTGCATGATTTTCTTACCCACGAATTGATAGAAGTTGTGCATATATTTCTCACAACCTATTTATGTTATTCACATTTCATTTATTATAAGGCTTTTTATTGTCACCAGAATATCTTTCTTTGCATTTATACACATATAACGATTTCTAAAAATATCTGGCAAACATATATGTATATTATATGGTTTATTCAATTGACATGAATAATTTTTTTCTAAAGGAAATACCCCATTTCCAAATCATGTTGGATATCCTTGTGCACCCGGCATCTTATCCACACACACACACACACACACACACACACACACACACACACACACACACACATATATATATATATATATATATCACCCATATATCCTCATGGTTACTATTATTTTCATTTTTGTCTATGGGATATTCTAGGGATATCATAGTGTGTGTGTGTGAGAGAGTGAGAGAGAGAGAGAGAGAGTTTACAAATGTATCCTACCATGAGTTATCAATGAAACACTACCACATGGTTTTTCTACTAAATCTGTTACTTAAACCTTAAAACAGGAACCCACCGATGCTTACGTGGGTACCTTTCCTGATTCCAATTTTAAATTACCAAAAATACATGAAATTCCCCTCTTCGCTAAAACCACTATGGTACTGTTCACAACCATATTTTGCCACATCACCATTGTGGCCGAGTTTACGCGCAAACGTGGTTTACTACGCCCAACAGTGATTGTTGAGGATGTTGAAAAACGAGATGTTGGTGTCACATGCGTCCGACGCCAACCATTAATCGGTTGGAACCAAACTCTTTTTGTATTCATACATGCGCAATCCTTCGTTCCCCAAGTGCCCAAGTGCCTATTTTTGACACTTAATATATATGCATGAGTATCAAGCCTTCATGTTTATTTAAACCCGTTTGGTTATTTCAATTGATACTACAGTTTGCATACTCATATATATACCAAAATACTTATAATGTTTTGGCAATGTTGGACTAATATTGCAATCTTTCCAATAAAATGTACCAACGGTTAGTGTGTTTTGATTTGACTAATTTTAATTTGTATATTTATATGCTAGAAGTAACAACCAAAAATAGAATAGAAGCGAAGTATGAAAACATGGCAAAGCAGGAGAAATTTAGTATAACCCAAAATGAAATTTTGAATTGATACGGGAAACACAGTTGCAAAAAATATTCATATAAGAAACATGAATTAAAATTAAACGCATATTACAAAATAATACATCTCAAATACCCGTTTGAATACCACGGCAAATACCCCGTTCATAGAAAAAAAAACGTATTTCTCATTTACAAACGTACCACACTCAAATGTGAAGCTCAAATGCTCCGTTAGCATTCCTAAAAATGCACACTATAACTCGTCTTTCATTTTACTTAAAAGAAACTGCTCAACCCCACGTCTTCTTTCCCTTAAAAATAAACCGCTCAATCCTACGTCTTCTTTTCTTCTTCTAAATTTGTCTGTTATCTACTTTTTTGAACTCAATAAAAATGGCTTACGAGCTTACACTCTCCTCAAATCTACTCCCCAGTTTAAGTACAATATTTATTCATTAATCGGTAGCCACGTCTCCGGCCCCTTATATTTCAATACCAATTGTTAGTAGTAGCAAATATTCTGTGTATCGGCTCAAACAAGATAATATATATCTGAAGCTCCCTCACATGTATTTCACTTGAGCCGAAGGTCAAAATTGTAATACTTGCGTGTACATGTTACAATGGACCTTTGTGTCACATATTTGATTCAACGGTCATGTATTTGCTACTATAAATACATGACCGAATGTAAATACAGATTATCTTTTGTTCTGGCAATTAGTATTCAATAAAATTACTTTCTTCTCCACATTATTTTCTGTTGCCATTGATTTTTTCATAAAATCGAACATGGTATCAGAGCCAATCTCAGCTTAATCGCTATTAGATCATTATATGAATATTGATACACATCAGAGTATTCTCATCATTTGTGTATCGATTTCTCATCAAAGTTGTCTCATCATTTGAGAAATCAAAAAGGGAGTCTCATGTGCTATGCCAGTATCTTTTATAGGTTGCATCATTCTTCACCGAGCTACCCTTATTCTTGCATCAGAAATCCAAAAAAGAGAGATCAAGAATCAAGAAATTCATCAAGAAAAATAGTTAAGAGCCATACTAGGAAACCACTTCAGAATATTTTTCATCATCAGTGATCTCACTGATTGCTACATACCTGTTTTGTCTTGGATCTCTGAGTTTGATCACCTTTTTACTCTCTGCTACAAGAGTTAACCTTTCTCTTTCATTCTGATCATTGTAATGGCTCTATTCATCATGGTTGAAACCACTGAATCATCGACACCAACAAGCACTGCTGACAGTAGTACCAAATCTCTCTCTGCAATACAACAACTGATGAAAATAGTTATGAGTCCTCAAAGCCAACTTATCAACATTCATCTCGAAGAGGATAATTATCTACTCTAGAAGTTTCAAGTTGAAGCTGCAATTTATGGATATGGAGTGGAAGGCTTTGTTCTTGGTACGATTGCGACCTCACCAAGATTTTTCACTAATAAAGACAACAGAACAGTTATTAATGAAGAATATACCAAGTTCATCAGATAAGTCAAATTAATATTCTCATAGTTACTATCATCTATTAGTGCAAATCTTGTTCCCTAAGTATTCGCATGTAAAACATCTAATGAAAAATGGGTAACAATTGAAAAGAACTTCTTCAATCACTCAACAACAAAGGTTTTATATTTTAAAAGGCAATTGCATAATGTCAGAATGAATAATATGAATGTCAGAGAATATGTAGAAAAGGTAAAAAGCATTTGTGAGTCTCTTGCTGCTACAAGAAATGACATACCTGAATTTGAACATGTACTAATACTAATGGATGGTCTCAATGAAGAGTTTGAACCAATTATTGTTTCTATGACTACTAAAAAGATTTTCCACCTTTAGACGAAGTTCATGCATTTCTTTTATCACATGAAGCAAGAATAAGTAACAAGAAAATGCAAGAACCAGATTTCTCAACAAACTTATCCATTGGTGTCAAGAATAACCAAAATAACAACAAATGTGATAATCAGTTTCAGAGGGGTAGTAACTTTAACAGAGGCAGAAGCAGATGAGGTAACAACAAACCCAACTGTCAAATATGTGAAAAGATAGGCTATACAGCCATGAAGTGTTATTTCAGATTTAATTCCAATTATGTGCCCACTCAAAATCAAAAGAGTAATAATCCCACTGCCAATCTTGCCGGTGTTCAGAATGAAAGCAGTTCTCAATCTGAAGCTAATAAGGACATTGAAACCATCAAAAGTGATCAAATTAATGATGATGCATGGTATCTTGACACTGATGCTACAAACGTAGTTGACCAACAATCTTAAAAACTTAAATTTAGGAAGCAAGGAGTACAAAGGTAAGCATTCAATATCTATGGGTAATGGTAAATGCATTAATATTATTCATGTTGGCAGCGCATGTATAGATGGAAAGAAAAGGTTATTTGTGCATAATATGTTGAGAGCACCAAAGATTAAAAATAATTTAATTAGTGTATCTCAGCTTACAAGAGATAACAATGTTTTCTTTGAATTTTAGCCAAATTATTGCCTTATCAAAGATATTCTAACTAGAGATGTTATTTTACAAGGTGATGTTAGCAAAGGGCTATACAAGTTAAACTCTGTTAATTGCCACATTAATGATAAGTCCAAAAATACGTGTAATTTGACTCATATAAACAACGATATTAAATCCCAATGTATATTTGATCTTTGGCATTCTAAACTTGGACATCCTAGTGTTAATGTTGTAAAGCAAGTGTTATCTGAAATTCACACTTATTTTGATAATATTGACTTGCCATATATACATGTGAACATTTCCAACTAGGAAAGAGTCACAGATTACCATTCAATAATTCTAAAATTGTGTACTCTGAACCACTACGGTTAATTGTTGTAGACGTGTGGGATCCAGCCCCTGTTTTCTCATATTTTGGTTACAAATAATATGTTTCTTTTGTTGATGAATGTACCAGATTTACACGGATCTATTTTCAGAAAAATAAATCTGATACTTGCAATGCAACCATCAATTTTGTTAATGTGGTAGAAAGCAGGTTAGTAAATCTGTCAAAATCATTCAAAGTGATGGAGGCAGTGAATTTAAACCATTATCTACTTATTTTAATAGTAAGGACATCATTCATAGAGTAACCTACTCATATATCTCTCAGCAAAATGAGCTAGTTGAAAGGAAACACAGGCATATAGTTGAATGTGGTTTAACACTTTTAGCTCAAGCCAATTTGCCTATTAAATTTTGGCAGAGGCCATTAATGCTGTTGTTTATTTAACTAATAGGCAACCAAGCAAAATTCTTGATAATTCATCTCCTTTAGAAAAGCTAGAAGGTGTTAAACCAGATTACAAAGAACTAAAAGTGTTTGGTTGTTATGCTATCCTTGCTTAAGACCTTATAATAACAATAAATTGAATTACAGGTCTACATCCTGTACTTTTATTGGTTATGTTTCTAATCAAAAAGGTTTTAAGTGTATTGATAGCACAGGAAGGATATACATCAGTAGACATGTTATTTTTAATGAAAAAGTGTTTCCTTTCAAGTCTAAAGAGATTTGCACAACCAATAAAATTTTAAATGCAAAGCATTCTATACTTGATGTACCCTAATGGGTAGATGTGTGGAGTTACTCAAAGGAAAGTGAGGCTGCTAACGATCAAGACACATTGCCTTTCAATTTACAAGACAATGAATCTACTGAACCATCTAGCCCCGCCATCAACGGTCCTGAAAATTCAAGTGAGCAAACACAACTCAGAAATAACTCTACAACAAATGATCGAAGTATTGAAAGACAAAGTGCATCAAGTTTAATTGAACAAAGTCAACCACCTGAGCACCTACATACCAACACGGGTCATCCTATGATAATAAGATCCAAAAGTGGAATTTTCAAGCCAAAAGTATTTACAACTACATCTGAAATAGCTGAACCAGAATCTTATGATCAAGCAATCAAAAGAAAACAATGGAGAAATGCCATAGACAATGAATATAATGCTCTCATCAATAATGAGACATGGAGTCTTGTTAAAGCAAAACCAAATAAAAATATTGTGGGCTGCAAATGGACCTATAGATTTAAATAAATCCAGATGGCACAATAAATAAGTACAAAGTCAAATAATTGGAAAAGGGATTTACACAGGAATACAGGTTTGATTTTAATCCAACTTTCTCTCCTATTGTAAAACCTACCATAATAAGACTTGTACTTACTATTTCCCTTCATAAAAATTGGTAGATTAAACATCTAGATGTCAATAATGCCTTTCTAAATGACATATTAAAAGAAGAGATCTATATGCAGCAGCCACAAGGCTACACACAAAATTCAAATTATGTGTGTAAGCTGAACAAGGCAATTTATGGTCTTAAACAGACTCCAAGAGTCTGGTTTGATAGACCAAAAAGAGCATTAATGCAGCTTGGTTACAAGTCTACCAAATCAGATAATTCCCTATTTACTAAAATAACCAATGATTCAATAACCTATGTATTAATTTATGTTGATGATCTCATTGTTACAGGTAGCAGCATTGATGATATACAAAGTCTCACTAACTACCTTAATCAACAATTTTCCATTAAGGACTTGGGAAACCTCACATACTTTCTTGGAATAGAAGTAAAAAAGAAAATCAAATACAGAATTAATTCGAAGTCAAAGAAAGTACATTTCAGACCTCCTTATCAAAACCAAGATGGAAAATGCTAAAGCATAACCTACACCAATGATCAGCAATCAACACTACTTCAAATACAGGGGGAAGCTATATTTAATATAAACCAATATAAGAGTGTTATAGGTGCACTGCAGTACGCAACTATAACACACACCGATAATACATGCAGTGTTAACAAGGTTTCTCAATTTATGCAAAAACCACTAGACGTACACTGGAAAGTTGTTAAGAGAATCCTGAGATAACTTAAAGGAACTATAAACTATGGCCTAGCATTAAAGACTGGAAAAATACTGAACATAAATGGCTATGCTGATGCTGATTGGGCATCAGATCCTGACGACAGAAGATCAACTATTGAGAATAGTTTAATTTCATGGTGTTCAAAATAGCAATCATCTCCAGATCCAGCACTGAGGCTGAATACAGAAGTGTAGCTAATACTACAGCAGAGATCAAATGGTTACTGTCACTTTTAAGTGAACTTAAATTGGAAAGTAACAATAAGCCAATAATATGGTATGATAACTAAAGCATCGTATACATATCTGAAGATCCATTACAGTATGCAAGAACTAATCGCATAGAGCTCGATTTATACTTTGTTCATGAATTAATACAAAGAGGAGAACTAAAGGTACAACACATACCTGGTACTTACCAACGCGCAGATATACTAATAAAAGCTAATTACTGTGCAAATCAACTGAGCAAAGAGATGAAGTCGACCTTTGATTGCATTCTTGAAGCTAATTACTATGCCAATTTGAAGAATCAAACATCAATTCTGATCGGAAGAAAACATAGGGTTTCCACGAACCCAATGGTTTGGAGGGGATGTTAGAAGGGGCAAATATTCTGTGTATCATCTTAAACAAGATAATATATATCTGAAGCTCCTTCAAATGTATTTCACGTGGGCCGAAAGTCACAATTGTAATACTTACATGCACACATTAATGGGCCTATGTGCCACATATTTGATTCGACGGTCAGGTATTTGCTACTATAAATACATGACTGAATGTAAATACAAATTATCTTTTGTTCTAGCAATTAGTATTCTATTAAATTACTTTCTTCTCCACTTTATTTTCTACTGCCATTGATTTTCTCTTAAAATCGAACAACAATATTTTTCAATTCATTTTCCATCTTAACCTAATTTCTTATCCTCTATGTTTCAGCTATTCCGATCGATGTACGACCGTATGTGCTACATCAGTTGATCCTCTTCATTGATTAAGATAATCATTAGGTATATACATTTGTTCATACATTTTGTTATGCAGATAAATATTCTACTCAAATTAGGTCTATCTATTTTCTACTTTAATTATTTTGACTTTGTATCTACTTGCAAGTTGATTATTTGGATGACTATGTCAACGTAGAAGCTTAACGATTGAGAATATGAAATATATAATATTTGACTGTTGATTTGGAAATTAGTATTTTTTTTGAACTCTTTAAAACTATTACATGTATTACAAGCACGCTTCAGTTCCTTCTATGAATTTTGAAATATCCACAATCCAATACATTAAGTTATTTTTGAACGAATTCAATTAATTGGGAGTTGGCTAATAGTGCATAAAATACCTAATATGATGTTGTTCTATATTTGACAACATGACAATAATTGCCTAATGCATACGCGTATACCAAAATATGCACGATTAGCATAGAGATTACAGATGCGGAAAGAATAAAAAGGCAAAAGGCAGTACATGTTGATACTGTATTATAAAGTTGTGCTTTTCAACCCTGTATCCTTTCATTATATGTTTTAAAAATCCACGTTTTTCTGGATCTGATTTGCTTAGAGTGAGAGCAGCTGTTTGTTTCGTACTAATTGTACTTAGGCGCAATTATATGCTATATTTGCAGAGGCATGTTAGTACTAAACAAATGGGTCCGATAAAATTCGTTGTTGTATAGACCTTGTTTTGTTTTGGAGGAGGTTGCTTTGGATGTATACGGGTATAAATCCAATGGAGATAAAAACAATTTAGCCTCAGCTAGGGTATAAATGTAGCAAGAGGGATCGGTTGCTTTTTCTAAAATATTGATTAGTCCTCAAAACACTATACAGCAGGAGAGTTGATGAATACAGAAAATCACCCCAAGCTTACGGGCAAAGATTCTAAAGTGGATAGTAGGTTCTTTAATTATCTCAGCGTGTCTTTCCCTTTCGCAACAATCTTTGCCATTTCAGACACTACACAACTCATTCTATCTGCCTGTATACAAATTAAAATTTGCAAACTTTATGGAATTTTCTTTTGAAACAAAAAGATTCATTTACCTTCAACAGCAAGGAACACATTGGATTTGTTATTTCCTGCATCACATCAATAGCAAAACCAACTGTAGTTCTCATACTTTGAATATTTACCAATTAAAACAAAGGCAAGATATAAGTGTTGAATAGTGCTTCAAAGTTGTCCCACATCGGGAAATACTGAACTAAGATCCTGGATATAAACTAAGATGTTCTCCATCATCAAAGTTGTCCCACATCGGAAAATACTGAACTAAGATCCTGGATATAAACTAAGATGTTCTCCATCACATAGCCAATTGGTTTTGTGATAATAATGGGATAAATAAATAAAATCCAACAATAAGTTACATAAATCACATAATGTTAAAGAAGAACAAAGCTGCAAAAGACTATTGGTCCACTAATAACTGGAAGACGTATAGTCGTAGTGGTGGGCGTTTTGACGATTCTTGATATATGATTTTAGTTCCTCAATATGAGACCACTCTTCAAGTTGTGATACATGCATTATATAGCAGAAATTTTATATGGTGAAATAGTTTTAAATCTCGTAAATTGTTGATTAGAGTGACAAAATGGAAACTTACTCGACTCTGGAGAATGAAGTGGACCTTTGCATATTGCTGCCTATTTTGTATCTCAGTTCTTTTATTTCTAAGAGAGGAATGCAACCTTGAGATACTTTGGCATGCATTGTACAATTTCTCCTAAAAAATTCAAGTGTCTTTCTTTAGCTACACAATAGAAGTAATAAAATAATGGGACCAGTATAAAAAAGCATGTAATAAACTTATACTTGTATATTGAACCTCTATTGTGTGGTGATTTCACTAATTTGCATTGATATACCACTATTGCAAGTATCTATTGAACTACAATATAAAGAAATGTGCTTCTTCAGTCTTATTATTAGCTTTTTTTCTCACTGTGAAGTTCAAAACTGAAGTCATATTTGCCACTGGATTGTTTTGAGGACTAATCAATATTTTAGAAAAAGCAACCGATCCCTCTTACTACACTTATACCCTAGCTGAGGCTAAATTGTTTTTATCTCCATTGGGATATGTATCATTTGAAACAAAGCAGAGATAATCTATACCAGAAGTAGATCTTTTATCTTCTGCCTGGAAAACATATGAATGCCTAAAAAAAAAATTAAGTACCCGTATACATCCAAAGCAACCTCCTTTAAAACAAAACAAAATCCATACAGCAACGAATTTCATCGGACCCATTTGTTTAGTACTGATATGCCTATGCAAATATACCATCTAATTGTGCCTAATTACAATTAGTATGAAACAAACAGCTGCTCTCTCTCTATATATATGTATGTATATGTGTGTGTGTGTGCGCGCGTGTGTGTATATATGTATAACATATACATGAAAGGATACATGGTTGAAAAGCACAACTTTATAATGCAATATCAACATGTACTGCCTTTCACCTTTTTATTCTTTTCACATCTGTAATCTCTACGCTAATCGTGCATATTTTGGTATATGCGCATGCATTAGGCAATTACTGTCATGTTGTCAAATATAGCACAATGTCATATGTAGGTATTTTATGCACTATTAGCAAACTCCCAATTAATTGGATCCGTTCAGAAAATAACTAAATGTTATTTGATTTTGGAGATTTCAGAATTCATAGAAGTAATTGAAGCATGCTTATAATACATGTAATAGTTTTAAAGAGTTCAAAAAAATTACTATTTTCCAAATCAACAGTCAAATATTATATATTTCATATTCTTTTTTTAAGAAAAGAAATATATAAAATAACAAAAGGGAGAGTCTAGACACTCTCCAATGGCTCACAAAAACGGTTTCCATGGAATGCAAAACTGTGCACACATATAAACAAAAGAAACAGAACAAAAAATATGTAAAGCAAAAAATGCGGACAACAGCCTAGCGTAAGCAAAGAAACAGGCAAGGTAGAGGAAGCTCTAGCAGACGGACACTAACTCGAAGATAGGCGATGAAAACCCCTAGCTCCACATGAAACGTGCATGGAGCTATAGCACGGACAAGTCGTGTAAGAGATGCAATTGGCAAAGGCTGGGAAAACTGAACTGATGGCCCTGAACCTCCGAAACCTTCTTCTTCACAAGCTCCCTCAAATCCGATAAGGCTAGCAAAGCTTGAGAAAGCATCAAACTCCTGATCCAGCAAGAGCCCCAACTGTTCCTATTCCAGAAATCCCACCTTTTGTGAAGAAACGAGTGCACCATCTAGCTCCAAGCAGACCAAATCCAACAACCTAAAAACCAGGACCTGCATTACTAGCAAACGATATAAGATCGGGGCAGGGGAGGGGGGGGGAGGAGTGAGATAGAGAAAAAAACAGCAGTACACATAAAACACACAAGCTAGAAATCAACCAATACCTGCGCTGATAGTGGCTGCTACTGATGAGACATCAAAGGTAACATCCGACCTCCTTGAGCGGGATCCAAAGACGCCCCTGAAAGGCCTACCAAGAAACGCTAGGAACACATCGTTCCTAACTTTCCAGATAATGGTAGGAGGGTTCGTAGCCACTTCGTCAAAATTGCCTTATTCCGCAAGCACCAGACGTGCCAGCAAACCAAACAAGGAATAAGACGAAGAAGGATCGATTGGAAAGATTTTCCTAAGATTCCGAACTATCATAATCTCGGTGAATCTTCCATCGAGGTGGCATTACCTCGGCAACCCATCAGATTCCTGAAGTAATTCTAGATAGCCCTGGCACAGGACCAAGAGAACAACAAAAGAAAAGAGGATTCGAAGCATCTAGAATTGCAGCATCTGCATCTGGACACGAAAGGGATGCCTATTCTCTAAAGGTTCTCATCTATTGTTAAACCATTATGCAAGGTATTCCACATAAATAGGGACACCTTCTGGGGAATACGGACATTCCAAACGAAAGAGAAACGATGGAGACGTGGACCAAGAGTCCGCACTGAATTCCACGCCGCCCTAAGCGAGAAAGGACTACCATCCCAAATGGTACCACCCCCATGAGCATCTGTTATGGCCTTCACGGATTGTACCCGTTTCCACGTCTCACCAGCATAGGACGGGACTCCGGTGTAATTCGTACTAGCCAGCCTATGGTACTTTTTGGAGAAACGTCGCCCAAAGGGAGTTGTTCGCTCCAAACCTCACCCAACGCTTGCAAGCAAAGGCCAAACAAATGTCCTGAGGGTTACAGAGGCCCAGGCCTCCCTCACTTTTGGGACGATAAATGGAGTTCCAAGAAATCCAGTGGTGGCGAGAAGCATTGCCTGTGGTTCCCTAGAAAAAGGAATAAGCCAAGGATTGGTAAGAGCGGAAGAAGGAACCAGTGGGAGTCATAGCAGCAAAGATATGGGATCCCATAGAGTAATTGACAGACTTAATGAGAACCTGTCTGCCAGCCTGAGAGAGGTGGGAAGCATTCCACTGAATGATCTTACTCCTGACTTTGTCAGTTAGGGGATCGAAGATGGCATTGAGTTTCCTACCTCGATATAATAAAATACCGAGGTAAGGAAGTAGAAGCGAGGCCGCCTTGAAACCTGTAGAAGTCTCGATCCAGGAAGATCTAACCGTAAACAGGTCTTTTGCGGGGATGAAGCAGCTTTTAGACGAGTTAATGAATTGCCCCGAACATCTCTCATACTTCCGAATAAGACCCAACAGGCCACGAATAGAACGACGATTACCATTAGTAAAAATGATTATGTCATCAGCGAAAGACAAGGAAGAGATAAGAGGACAAAACCTAGAGATGTCGAACCTATGAATCTGCCCATCTATCGTTAGAGAGTGCAAACCTCGAACAAAAGCCTCGGCAGCAAGGACAAATAGAGATGGGGAGAGGGGGTCTCCCTAACGAAGACCTCTCGGGCCTGAAATAACCAGTGGTGGATCTGTTGATGAGAACGGAAAACCAACAGTTGGAAATAAGTCTCCAAACAACATCGATAAAGGGTTCCGGGAAACCGAAAGCCCTCAGAACCTTGATGATGAAGAGCCACAACATGCGGCCGTAAGCCTTAGCCATATCTAGTTTGATGACCACATTAAAGCCTCGTACCTTATTATCGATCTGGGAAATCAGCTTTTGGGCTAAAAGGACGTTATCAGTGATCAAACGTCCTTTTACAAACCAAGCCTGTAAAGAAGATATAAGACGCTCACGAAAGGTGCTAGCTTAGATGTTAGAACCTTAGATATGACCTTGATAGAGAAATTACAAAAACTAATAGGCCGAAAATCCGCACAAGAATTTGGTTGGTCGCATTTAGGGATGAGGACCAAGTTGGTTGACGTCTACCCCGCAGGGAGAACTCCACCTGAGAAGAAGGACTGAATGGCGAGATAAAAGTACGCCTGAATAACTGGCCACACACTCCTGTAAAAAATTCCGTTGAAACCATCTGGCTCACTTGCACTACCCTTGCTTAGAGCAAATATGCAAGCACGTATTTCTGCTGTGGAAGGTGGTGCGGTAAGGTCAGAGCTATCTGACGGAAGTATCATAGTAGGAACGAATTCAAGAAGGGACGGGTTAGAAACCGTGACCGAGGGAGAGCTAAGGAAGGACTGGAAGTGGGATAGAATAATATCTTGACTTCATCTGGGGTCGAAGCCAATGATAGATCAGGGAGGAGGATCTGACCAATGGTGATAAGACTATTCTTCTTGCGAATAGACGATTGGAAAAACCTGGAGTTCGAATCTCCTTCCACAACCCACTTGATCCTTGCTTTTTGGCGAAGATGGTCTTGTTCAATACGAAGCTCTGACGAGAAGCCAACTGGGCCAACGCCTAGGCCTCCTTGTTGGCAGTGGGTTCCTCATCAAAAGACGCTTGTGCTAGAACAAGAGTTTCTTCAACCGCTCTAACGTGGTCGAAGATATTCTTGAAAGCAAGCAGATTTCATGCCTTAAGACAAGTCTTAAGACGCTTCAGCATACGAGAGAAAACCAGATAAAGGGGACCACTCAAAGGGGAGATCCAGGATTCTTCCACAACATTGTGGAAAGAATAGTGAGATATCCACATAATCTGGAACCTAAAGGAGGACGGGCCCAATAGGGAAAGGGGAGAACAGCTAAGAAGCATAGGAGCATGGTCGGTAAAGGTACGATGCAGATGGGAGATGGAGAACGGGAAGGGTAGGCTGAACCACTATTCATAGGCGAAGACTCTGTCCAGCCTAGAGAGAATCTGGTTTGGGCCTTCTTGGTTGTTACAACAAGTGAAGGCCGATCTGAAAAAAGAAACTTCAGACAGACCCGAGTTGATGATGAAAGCATTGAAATTCGCAACCACTAAACGGTTTACTGCATTGCCTCCACGCTTTTCTGCTTGGCTAGCGACAACATTAAAGTCACCACCCAGAATAGAAACAGAGAAGCCCAAGTTGGAAAGAGATAGAATATCGGACCACAGGGCTTGTCTCTTAATCCTATCGCTTAACGTAAACTGCTGAGAACAGAAAAGACAAAGAGAACGAGGGAAAAGAACAAGCCACAAATAACAGCTGATCTGAATCGAAGATAGGATGAACGATAATGCCTTTGGACCAAATGATACAAATCTTGTCGGACACGTTTGCTAAAGAACCACCAAAGCCAAGAGATAGAACGGATGAGGTGATTGCTTCCGGTCCCACTAGTGGTTCCAGAAGCGCAACCAAGCAAACAGAAAGCTTCTTGACAATGCGCCTAAGCCTAGATACCTATGCATCATTATTTATACCCCTAACGTTCCTATATTTCATATTCTCAATTTTTAAGCTCCTACGTTGAAATAGTCATCCAAATACTCAACTTGCAAGTAGATACGACGTCAAAATAATTAAAGTAGAAAATAGATAAACCTAATTTGAGTAGAATATTTATCTGAATAACAAAATGGATGAACAAATGTATATAACTAATGAGTATCTTAATCAATGAAGAAGATCACCTAATGTAGTACATACGGTTGTACAGCGATCGAAATTACTGAAACACAGAGCAGAAGAAATTAGCATAATATGGAAAACAAATTGAAAAATATTAGTATTGAAATCTGAAGTTGGACAAAAAGAAGGGGTCAGAGACGTGGCTACTGATTACTGAATAAATAACATAATTAAATTGGGAAGTAGATTTGAGGAGAGTTCGAGCTTGGAAGCCATTTTAATTGAGTTCAAAAAGTATAAGAGCTGGAAATTTTGGAGGAAGAAAAGAAGACGTGGGATTGAGTGGTTTATTTTAAAGGGAAAGAAGACATGGGGTTGTGCAGTTTCTTTTAAGAGCAATCCCAACCTAGGTTGGGTTGGGAACCAACCGACCCCAACTGGGGATCGGTTGGAGCTGAGGGGGTTGTCATTCGGATGCAAGGCAATCTGTGTCTTAGCCGAGTTTACAAAAGATGACTAAGGTATACCATCTTTATAAAAGTCTGCTAAGGCAGAGAAAATTACCGTTTTCCTTAGTCGACTTTCTAAAAGCCGACTAAGGGCAATGGTCTTCCCGTGACCGTTGCTCTTCTCCTTCCTTCCCAACTCCACGCACATCAACTTCTATATATATTATCTCCTACCTTTCAACCAAATACACAACTTTCTTCATCATTTCTACTCTCTTCAGCACAAACCAGCAATAAATTGATATAACGTCAAAGCAACACAAAGGAAAAGGAAGTTCTTCACAACCCCGTTCCAATTATCAATTTGAAAACCCACGGATTCAAAATCCATTTCAATCGCAGCAAAAACCAAATCAGTATCAGCCTCAATTTGATAATAACCCATATCAACCTCCTCAAAGTTCGAATTACTATATTTCCCAACAAAATTTGTATATTTACCGGAACTCTAAAAATTCAAATTACTCTCAAAACTCTTTGTTTTAGCAAAACTACACTTTTGATCAAGATTATGTCTCCACTACTAGTCAAAGTCAAAGACAATCTCCTTACCCACTTCAAAATTTGACGAGAAATTTGAATAATCTATTTGGGATTAATGACTGCAGAATGAAAAAAACACAGTTCATAAGTCTTGAAGACACCAATTATGGAATAAACATCAATGAAATTTCTGATGAGGAATTTGGACAGCAAGCACTCACTGATTCTGAGAAAGTCTGTAAATGGTCGCCGGACGAGCAAGCTAACCTTTTCTACTATTGGGTTGAATGTTCGAAGGATAAAAGAAAAGGTACTAGCCAAAGCGAAAGTTTTTTTGGAATTCTTCTTGCAAATTGTTCAACGAGCGACGTTCAACATGCCCACCTACAACGGTTGATTCATTGAAGCAGCCACGGAAAAGAATAAATTCTGCTTGTCAATGCTGGAAAGAAATAATTAAGTGTTTACATTCAAGACAGCAAAGCGGAGCCAGTGACATTGATATGGCCGACGAATTCCGATCTGTATTCGGATAGGTAACGCAAATCAAAAGTGGAACTAGTAGCTGTGAAAACATCTTCATCTTCTACCTCCTCGATAATGTCGTGGTAATGAGCACAAGTATCCAAAAAGTTGCGATGTATTTTATGAATTCGGTAGACCTCCACGAGGGATAGTTGGGGCTGTCATTGTAAGTTTTTTGAATCAACTTCTAGAACATTTCGTGGCTTACTCCCCTGCCTCCTTGCAACATTTTGTCATGCCTTTCATCAAAGTCGATATATGATTCTACGAGTAGAACTCGGATGGATACCAATTAACTGTGGACATCTTCCCCTATCAAATGAAGATATTGTTAGGAAGAATAGTGGAAACTATTTATAACCAGTGATGTGAAAAGAACAACAATAAACTGAGTAGTACATGTACGGTTTGCCATATACATAATAAACTGAGTAGTACGCATACACATCAACAATACTATATACATAATACACACGACAATGATAATACTAACCAAAGTCCATAACAATAGTGAAACAACAGTACCATATAGATAATACATAATACACGTGACGCTAATAATACAATAATGTACTAGGATAAAACAACAACATCGTCAACATAATACAAACCAAAGTCCATAACAATAGTGTGATTAACATAATACAAAAAACAACCACAACAACAACATCTATAGATCACCGAAGCCCAGATCATATAGACCAGCTATGTCCTCATACACACCAGTCTGAGGCCTAAGACGGTAGCGCTCCTCATCGGTAGTGCTAAGCTCGTTAATACGTGTTAGCAAATCATCTAAGCTGTGCCTGTGTTGGGTGTACTGAAACTGTCTGAGCTCTAACTGCATCTGGTATAAATCCTCATATGACAAAGTAGTTGGATCGGGGTACTGAATAACCGGGATGCGAGGGACATCCATATAAATATCACCACCTTCCACTATTGGAACAACCACTCTCCACCAATCCTTTCCTCCATGCGGCTGAGGTGGACCTGGGTATAGCTGCATACTTTGAGTAAGGTCTGGAAAACTAGGTGGAATAACGCCAGGTCTGAAAGTTGATGGTCCAATCAAATCAACTGCTACAACATGTATCATGGGAGTTGTGTGTGCTGGTGTATAAAAGTAACTCCAAATAGTCTATAATCCAAGGTAGGAATGATGAAATTGTCAGATGGCCACCACTGATGGTCTCGAACATCCACCAATGGTTGATCCTTATACACCACTAAAAAAGGTGTAACAAGATGTGGATCATCACGCACGCGGTCTCCCTCTAATACCTGACTTCAACATCATTCCCCAAGGAACCAGTGACAACCACCCGAGGGAGGATGCCATATAATACTCTGTCGTGGCATGCTTAACTCAATATAGTTACGAGCCACAGGAAAAATATGACGGGCCTGACTACCTTGTATAGGTCTTCGTTTCTCTCGAGCCAATGCCTGCACTCGTGGAAAGAATAGAGATAATTCTAGATCTAGTGTCGAATAAGTCATGTTGTGGAAGTACATGTAACACCCCGTAATTTTAAAATATTAAAATTAACAAATTTAAGAACACTTAATTTTTAGAAGAAGAATTAGGTGAAACGGGTTATGCCATTGCGTTCGTCTTGGAATTCTGCTTGAGATAGAGTCTGAGTTTGCGTGAATCGGACTCCGTATGAAGAAGTTATGGAGGTTAGAAGATTTCAAGTGTAAGCAGAAATTAAAATAATAATTAAATAATCAAAATAGTTTCGAAATTCAAAATTCAGGAAAGCAGTTGAGCAGGAAATCTCCCGCTCAGGGGTGTCGACCCCCCCCCCCCCCCCCAAGGGTGTCGACACAGGTGTCGACCCCCTATAGGGGTGTCGACATAGGTGTCGACCCCTGCTGACTGTTCTGGACAGCGACGATTTTCTGAGTCGTAGGACTACGTGGCGACTTCTGATTGACTAATGACGCATTTTCTTGGACTGGATGGATCCTAGGTTGATCTAAAGGCTCGGATTAATTCTATACTTCTATATAATCACATCTAACCTATACCCTAAGCTAAACTAAATTCGTTCCTGAGCCTATATGCTGCTGAATCCTAAACTAATCTAGCCTCCACCATAACAAATCAAATTCAAGATAAAAGATAAAGCTCAAAGCCTACATCAACAGATTAGCTTATCAACTTCAGAAATCAGATTCCAGATCTTCTCTTCTTTCTTAATCTCTGTGTGTACATGTTGTTTTCACAAGATAATTAGACTAAAGTAATTAGGATAAGTTGTAAACAGTGATCATATGATTATGCCTGTAATGGATCTTATCAAATTTGCAAGTTGTCATCTTTTTTGATTCATAGCCTATGCTTTTCTGATCAATTCTATCAGTTCATGCCTGTTCGTGCTCGTATATTCATGCCTATTTTGATACCATGATTCTCTTCCCTCTTCCTTTTTCCTTTTTCTTTTTATGAGTTAGGCTAACTTCGAGCCTAACATATTATGCGAAATTCGTGCACGTATAATGCTTGAATGATGGGGGGAAAGTTTGGGAAATGTTGAATAACATGTGATTTGTAAAAAAGCATAACTTGATGATGGCTATGGTTTGGGAAAAATTGTATATAATAAGCAAATATGAAACTTGACGTAAATGGGTTTGGGTGTAAACTTGCGATAATTTGGTAAGTTCAGTTATTTCACAGATTTGGAACATGTAATAGGAATCATAACTTGTAATGAATCGAATCTAGAATTAGTTTGCAGTAGAAGTCAGCCCGGAACAGCCCGGCACATCCAGCAACCGCAAACAACGGTTCTAGTTTGAGAGGTTGAGGCATTAATGAATGAATTAATGCTGATGAACATGATAAGAATGGTAGGGTTAAGTTAACATGGGTAAGAAGACAACTTAACCAATATTACATGAACAAAGTGGATAGGGTTAAGGCAAGCTTAACCAATAATACATATAGACTTGATAAGTGGAAGGGTTAAGTAAATCTTGGGTAGGTGGGTAATATTAGTATATATGGGCCCACAAACTTAACTGTTAAATAAACATGCGTGAATCAGTAGGAAGGTTAAGTGACATATGAATAGGCGACACTTAACCAATACAACATGTTAATTAAAACAGATGGATGAGGTTACGTTAAATTGAGAACATTTAACCGTTATAACATGTTGATTAGGAAACCCTAGTAACGGGGATCCATTTCAGCAGTAACCCACATAGATGTATCACGGTACCCCGAACTAGGCGGGGTGGGGCACGATTACTGGGCTGATTATAAGCGGTCAAAATAGCGGCGGGTGGTGCGTCAATGTAGGTTCCGACGGAGTACAGGCGTGCACGTACTCCGGAGTGGAAAAAACAGGCACTGGGCATCAGTAGTCATACACTGTGCATCTTGAATTGTGTCGGGTTGCCATCATAGGGATTAATACACCCCATGGTAGGACCAGCACAGGTATCTACAAATAAGCAGGGCCGAATGACACGAGTAATAAATACATGCGAGTTAAGGAGCCGATCGATTAAGCGATAAGGGGTAGTGTAGGGACATCTAATTTTAGTATGGGCTAGTAGGCTGTCAAGGATTGTATAGGGTGGATATCTCTTACTAGATGTTACGCCTGAGGACTACCAATTACAAGATGTAGATCAACTTTCAGTATGGGACTAGTAATGGTGCGGTGTGTTTAGTAATGGTGCAGTGTACTTAGTATTGGTGCGGTGTAATTAGCATTGGTGCAGTGTAGTAATTATACTATAGTGATTAGAAGCGCAATCAATGTTTATCTTATTTATCTTGCCTATCTTGTCATGCATGCTTATGTACTGTTATTTCTTACTTTTCAGTTTATGTTCTTTCCCTGTTACTTTAATGATTATATTGTTAAAGTTTCTAGACTCACCAGACTTATGTCTGAGCTAGTTTGTTTCGCCTCTTTTCTTCCCTCCCCTTCCCCCCAGGTTCTCAGGGAGGAAATACTCAAGCTTAGTTCAGATGTCTCTTTCTTCCAGCTTGTAGTTGGAAGATATATTGCTTGGATTTGACTCTGCTTATGGCACTTTCTGTTGGGGGTTATGGCTTTAAAATTATGTACTCTGAAGGCTTTTGTACAAGATTGATATTATGTACTTGGTTTTGTTATTTTGAAGGTGTAACCAAACCTATTTCTGTTTCCGCTACAATAAAGTTGCTCTAAATTTTGAAGTACCATTTTATTTATATTTGTCTTGTGATTTCTGTTCTATACTCTTATAATGCTCCACGGAACTTAATGCATTCCCTTTGTGAGTGACATTAACGGACGTGGGGTGTTACACTTGGTATCAGAACTGAAGGTTACCAGAACAGATAAAGGATTTTGAAAAACCATTTTCAAAATCATTTTTATAAAGAAGTATTTTCAAAAACATGTTTTAAAGAAGGAGTTTTCAAGAGAAAGGTTTATTATGAAAAACATAATCCCCAAAGCCATATACCTTTCTTTCAATTTTTTGTTTCGAATCTCTTCCTTTTTTTCCATCTTGAGTCTCTTTCCCCGTGCATAGATGCTTTCTCTAAGATATGTAAGGACTTTCGGGCGATGGGCGGAAAACCGTTTCATAGGACTGAGACGTTTGTTGAAGCTAGAAATTGCTCAGGAAGTGGAGGACTCGTTTGGTATCTTTGAGATAGACGATGGAAGGTTCAGCTAGCTGCTTGGTCGATGAGGGAGTTTAGGCTAAGAAGCGCAACCCAAGGATGAGGAATTTGTTGATATGGCTTTAATCCACGAAGAAGGTAAAGGAAAAAGTGGAAAGAATAATTAACCCTATGACAAAAGAAGGCATCTTTATTGTGGTATAACGGGCCGTGTAATTAAGGACTCTAGGAAGAAGAAGAAGCCTGGTTGTTTTCATTGCACTGAGGCAGGACATCTGATTAAAGACTACTCAAGGAGGCAAGGACAAGGGAAAGGGCAGAGGACATGACCTACTTCTGGAGGACAGTTCATGCTCTCATGGCACCAGGACAGGAGAAAGATAGAAATGTTTTTGTTGAAAGTTTGATTTTTCCTTTTTGACCATCGTGTTCAAACTTTGTTTGACTCTAGCGCTTCGCATTCGTTCATATCTGCTTCGTTAGTAAAACACTGCACCTAAATAACTAGTCTAGTTGTGGATCCCATTGTAGTCTCAAATCCTATTGGAGGTTCGGCTCGTTTATCTATGCTTTGTCGGGATGTGAGAGTGTCTATCTTGGGCATTGGGTTTGAATGCAACGCCTACGTTCTTGGTTTCATGGGCTACGGCTTGATTCTAGGAAAGGATTGGCTAGCCAGGTATGGTGCCATCCTAGACTGTGAAAGGAGGGTAGTTAGACTGTTGACTCGTTGTGGAAAGACCCTTGATATTTCTTGTGACCCTAGAGGTCCGGTGACACTTAGCTACATAGAATCACTTGACACATCCATCGATGATTTGGAATCTGTTCGAGTAGTCCATGGGTATGGTGACGTCTTTGATGTGGTTCGGGGTGTAACCCCAAGGCACGAGATAGACCTCCGCATATACTTAGTAGATAATGCAAAGCCAGCTGCATTACCAGTGCGCCACATGGCTTCGAGAGAGAGGAGGGAACTCATTAAGCAAGTAAGGGAGCTACTTGAGGAAGGGTTCATAAGAATAAGTATTTCGGAATGGAGTGCTCCAGTTGTTTTTGCTACGAAGGTTGGTGGTTCACTTATATTGTGCGTGGACTATAGGGGGCTGAACAAGCTCACGAAGAAGAACAGACACCCATTGCCAAGGATAGATGACTTGTTCGATCAATTGGTTGGCGCTTCGGTTTTCTCACATTTGGACTTAGCTACAGGATTTCATCAGCTTAGGGTAGCTGAAGAGAATATAGATAAGACTGCTTTTAGGACTCCCGACGGTTTCTTCGAGTGGCTCATCATGCCATTTGGTTTGACGAATGCACCCGCATATTTCGTAGACTTGATGAGTAGGGTGTTTAGGGAGTTTCTAAACAAGTTCATAGTAGTCTTTGTGGATGACATTTTGATATTCTCTAGAAGCGAGGAAGAGCATGCTCTACATCTTAGGGAAGTCTTAAAGACCCCATGAGCGCATCAACTCAAAGCTAAGCTCTCCAAATGTCAATTTAGAGGAAAGAAGTGAGGTTCTTAGGACACATGTTCTCTAAGGAAGGGATAGCAGTGGATCATGCAAAGGTGGTGGCAATCCAAGATTGGAAGGTTCCTAGAAAAGCAACGGAAGTAAGAAGTTTTCTAGGGTTGGCAGACTACTATAGGAAGTTCGATAAGGAGCGGAGATATTAGCCCCAGTTGTGACTTTGCTAGATGGGAGCAAACCGTTCACAGTATATACCGGTGCTTGCAGGACAGGGCTTGGAGCTGTTTTCGATGCAAGAGGAAAAGGTGATATGCAAATGGAGGTAGGTACGCAGTTAGGTTTGAGCATCGCGTATCGTCCACAGACGGATGGACGGACAGAAAGGGTGAATAAAATCCTTGAAGATCTTTTGAGGTTATGTACCCTAGATGTTAGAGGGACATGAGAAGAGCACCTTCCATTTGTGGAGTTCGCTTATAACAACAGTTATTAAGCTAGTATTAGGGTTTTTATGGACGACCGTGTCGATCACCAACTTGTTGGTGGGAGTCTACGAATAAGATTTTTCTTGGGCCCGACATGGTTGGGGAGACCTCGGAGAAGATAGACTTGATTCGAAGGCGAATGAAGATGGCACAAGACCGACAAAAGTCATACGCTGAAAAGAGATGGACCGATCCTGAGTTTGATGTTGGAGACATGGTTTTTATTAAAGTGTCGCCTTTGAGGAACGTAGTTCGCTTCGGGGAGTGTGCACAAGGTTCGTAGGGCCCTTTCCCATTACAGAGGATTGGACAAATGGTGTACAGAGTGAAGTTGCCGGAGAAGCTTAGTGGTGTTCATGACGTGTTTCACGTGTCGTATTTGCGGAAGTGTTTACATGATACTGCGGAAGTAGTGGAGCCGAGCAAGCTTAGAGAAGTGGAGGTGGAGCGAGATGTTATGATTAGACGAGCTCCTACGTGCATCCTTGGATCGGAGATCAAGAAGTTACGCAACAGAAAGGTCAAGTCGGTTAAAATTCAATGGGGAGATGATCAAGGAGACGCGATTTGGGAGACGGAAGACATGATACGTGCGTCGTACCCTTTTCTTTTGTGAGGATATGTTCTTAACTTCTCCCTTTTCTACCGCTTTGTTTATGCTTGTTCTATCGTTTAGTATGTCCTCTCGTTTACATCCTCGATCTTTAGATAGGAAAATCCTATGGTTGTAAACATGTGTTTGAGACATGTTATGTTTGGTGGATGCAAGTGGATGCAAGTGTTTGCTAGTGGTTGCTCGTGGATACATTTACACACACATTAGGCACTAGATCGACTCAGTTACTTTCACATTTCATATGCAGATATGTATTTGTATATGGATTGGAACTTGATGTGTTATCATATGGATGTTGCATTTGTAGTAATATACGGTTGTGCACTCATATAGAAATGATATGTATCAATAGGGTTCTTTTGCATACATAATGGATGCATGGCACTATCATGATTTGCATTATGGAGGTCAAATGAATCAGTGGACCTCCTGATTTTGCATTAGATAAGGACATATACACACACTATGCATATGTTCATGAAAGCATTAGAAATCTTTTTAAGGACAATGGATGTTGTGATTGAATGGTTGAGTAGATGGATGTTGGATGGTAGGATATACATTCTTCTTGACTTGGAGATTTCGGGGACGAAATCCTTTAAGTAGGGGAGAATGTAACACCCCGTAATTTTAAATTATTAAAATTAACAGACTTAAGAACACTTAATTTTTAGAAGAAGAATTAGGTAAAACGGGTTACGCCATTGCGTTCGTCTCGGAATTCTGCTTGAAATAGAGTCCGAGTTTGCGTGAATCGGACTCCGTACGAAGAAGTTATGGAGGTTAGAAGATTTCAAGTGTAAGCAGAAATTAAACTGAATTAATAATTAAATAATCAAAATAGCTTCGAAATTCAAAATTCAGAAAACCAGTTGAGCGAGAAATCTCCTGCTCAGGGGTGTCGACCCCCCCAGGGGTGTCTACCCCCCCAGGGGTGTCGACATAGGTGTCGACCCACCTATTGGGGTGTCGACATAGGTGTCGACCCCCCCGTAGGGGTCGACCCCTGCTGACTATTCTGGACAGCGATGATTTTCTGAGTCATAGGGCTACGTGGCGACTTCTAATTGGCCTGATGATGCATTTTCTTGGACTGGATGGATCCTATGTTGATCTAAAGGCTCAAATTTATTCTATACTTCTATATAATCACATATAACCTAAATCCTAAGCTAAACTAAATTTGTTCATAAGCCTACATGCTGCAGAATCCTAAACTAATATAGCCTCCACCATAACAGATCAAATTCAAGATAAAAGATAAAGCTCAAAGCCTACATCAATGGATTAGCTTATCAACTTCAGAAATCAGATTCCAGATCTTCTCTTCTTTCTTAATCTCTGTGAATTTATGTAGTTTTCACAAGATAATTAGACTAAAGTAATTAGGATAAGTTGTAAATTGTGATCATAAAATTATGCCTGTAATGGATCTTATCAAATTTGCAAGTTGTCATCTTTTTTGATTCATAGCCTATGCTTTTCTGATCAATTCTATCAGTTCATTCCTGTTCGTGCCCGTATATTCATGCCTATTTTGATACCATGATTCTCTTCCCTCTTCCTTTTTCTTTTTATGAATTAGGCTAACTTCGAGCCTAACATATTATGAGAAATTCGCGCACGTATAACGCTTGAATGATGGAGAAAAAGTTTGTGAAATGTTGAATAACATGTGATTTTTAAAAAGGCATAAATTTATGATGGCTATGGTTTGGGAAAAATTGTATATAATAAGCAAACATGAAACTTGACGTAAATGGGTTTGGGTGTAAACTTATGATAATTTAGTTAGTACGGCTATTTCTCAGATTTGGAACATGTAATAGGAATCATGACTTGTAATGAATCGAATCTAGAACTATGCCTAATTGTAAGATAATCAATTCTGATTCATGCTTATCCTTTTGTCAAATCTGAATTACCTATGCCTATGAGACTGTTGTGATTGATACAATGGAACCTATCATGTTGTACACTAAATTTGTGACTCTTTTATGTTCAATTCTGTCGAATCTTTATGCCTATGATGTAACCTGCTCAGTTTAGCCATACTTATTGTTAACGTACAACAAGTCTATGGGAAACATGATTCTTGAGTTGGGTACACCTTTACATGCCCATTTTGTTCCTTATGTCAATTCTTGTGTTTCTCCTCTATCCCTCTTCGTTTTTTTTTGACCTTGTTGTACGTGCGATTGAAATGCGGGGAATTGGGTATAACTTAATTAAGTAATTTTAGGCATAACAATTAAATGTGTCATAACTTGAATTGACCACACTTATGGATAATTTACATATAAATCTAGGCTTGAACATGTAAGGTAAATATGTAAATTGGCTAAAAGATGAACATGCCTAACACGAGGATAGATTGAGTTGCAGTGTAAGGCTGCCCGAAACCGCCCGGCACATCCAGCGACCGCAACAACAGATCTAATGTGAGAGGTTAGTGCATTAAGCCCAAAACCCGAGGTTAGAATGAGTTTGTGATAGAAGTCTGCTCGGAACCGCCCGGCACATCCAGCAACCGCAAACAACAGTTCTAATGTGAGAGGTTGAGGCATTAATGAATGAATTAATGCTAATGAACATGATAAGAATGGTAGGGTTAAGTTAACATGGGTAAGAAGACAACTTAACTAATATTACATGAACAAAGTGGATAGGGTTAAGGCAAGCTTCACCAATAGTACATGTAGACTTGATAAGTGGAAGGGTTAAGTAAATCTTGGGTAGGTGGGTAATATTAGTATATATGGGCCCACAAACTTAACCATTAAAATAAACATGCGTGAATCAGTGGGAAGGTTAAGTGACATATGAATAGGCGACACTTAACCAAGACAACATGTTAATTAAAACAGATGGATCGGGTTAGGTTAAATTGAGAACACTTAATCGTTATAACATGTTGATTAGGAAACCCTAGTAATGGGGACCCATTTCAGCAGTAACCCACATAGATGTATCATGGTACCCTGAAGGGTGAGGCCTGATTACTGGGCTGATTATAAGCGGTCAAAATAGCAGCGGGTAGTGCGTCAGTGTAGTTTACGATGGAGTACGGGAATGTACGTACTCCGGAGTGGAAAAAGCATGTACTGGGCATCAGTAGTCATACACTGTGCATCTTGAATTTTTTGGGTTGCCATAATAGGGATTGATACACCCCATGGTGGGACCAGCACGGATATCTACAAACAAGAGGGGCCGAATGAAACAAGTAATAAATACATGCGAGTTAAGGAGCCGATCGATTAAGCGATAAGGGGGTAGTGTGGGGACATCTAGTATTTAGTATGGGTAAGTAGGCTGTCAAGGATTGTATGGGGTGGATACCTCATACTAGATGTTATGCATGAGGACTACCAATTACAAGATGGGGATCAAGTTTCAGTATGGGACTAGTAATGGTGCTGTGTATTTGGTAATGGTGCGGTGTATTTAGTATTAGTGCGGTGTAATTAGCATTGGTGCAATGTAGTAATTATACTATAGTGATTATAAGCGCAATCAACGTTTATCTTATTCATCTTGCCTACCTTGTCTTGCATGCTTATGTACAGTCATTTCTTACATTCCAATTTATGTTCTTATCCTGTTACTTTAATGATTGTATTGTTAAAGTTATTGGACTCACCAGACTTATGTCTGACCTAGTTTGCTTCGCCTCTTTTCTTTCGTTTCCCCTCAGGTTCTCTGGGAGGAAATACTCAAGCTTAGTTCAGATGTCTCTTTCTTCCAGCTTGATATTGGAAGGTATATTGCTTGGCTTTAACTCTGCTTATGGCACTTTCTGTCACTACAACATATTTACCTTTTAATGGCACGTGAAAAACGCTATGATAGGTTACCATAGCATTAGTGACGAAGCTATATAATGACATGTAATAATAGCCCTGGTATATCTTATAGCTGAAATCTAAACGCTATAGTATTATACATTTTATAGCGCATGTTCACCATTATGAAATGTTTTACATAGCCTTTAGACCTTGCAATTTTATTTGCTTACTGAAATCTCATCTTATTTTTCTATAGCGTTATCAATAATTTCATAGCTCATATTCATTGCTATGAAAAATGTTTTCCACTATGTTTTTAAAAAAAACTGCTATTATTGAATTCCTCATTGATATATAACGTTCAAACCTTGCTATGTTAAACACTCGCTTTCTTTTGTAGCATTATCACTGTTTCTATAGCTCATATTCGGTGATATGAAAAATTTTCCACATGGTTTACATTTTATATAGCATTTCACATTTTTATTCCATAAGAAGAGTTTTCCGCTATGAATATTTGTAGTATATATAGCGTTTTCAGTGTTTTCATAGAACACATTAAATGATATGAAAATGTTTTCCACACTACTTAATTTTTTACATAGTATTTCACCTTTTATTTCCATAAGTGCAATTTTCCGATATTATTAGTTTTAATATATAGCATATATTTCAGCTATGATCTTTATATAGCAAATCTCTTATTTAATTTATGCATAATTCAAACAATTAGGCAGTAAATTCACAAAACAAAACTATCAATAGCAAAAAATTAATACCAAAAGCATATTTGATTTCAATTACAAACTCATAGTTAATAGGTTTACTAATAAATATAGAAATAAATCGACATATGTATTGTTCAAACATCGTTTCAAAACCAAAGATTACATGAAAAATCACTTAGTCTTTAGCTTGTAAGCTCGTCCAATTTGTAGAACCTGCAATCCACAAGCACAAGTTACAGTCTTATAACAAAGCAAAATATAACAAACACAATGAAAATGCAAAAATAAAACAGTTTGATGTCATCTCAATTTTGTTAGCAGTAGCTCTCAATGCAGAATGAAGTGGGAAAACATTCACTTTTGGTTGTAAAATATTCAAAAACAGAATTATAAGGTTAAACATAGTATGAAACTATAGTGCACCAAAAACATTACCCTCGACCACCGTAGCACTAGTTATCGCCGTGGCCAAAGGTTGGAACTTCGCAACAGTAGGGAAGAGAGCATACGGTGAACTCCTAGCTGACCTCCCATCTCAAAGATCCAAACCAAAAAACAGATAAACACAAAAAACACAGCCCTTAATCACACAAAGAAACTAGAGCACATCCTCAGAAGGTTGTATCACTCCCTAAAGTGGCAACCTTTGAATGACACAGACCTATTTACGGATGTCACGGCGTCTTACATCCTCAGAGGCAGATCGGGATCCATGCACGCACATGACCCGGTTGGAACGCACCATCAACACCCCTCGCCATTATCAGAATGAACCGCTTATAATTAGTTCAGTAAGCATGCCCGGACCCTACCTACTGTTGGGTCATAGTTTTTGATACCAGAAAGGGTTACTGACTAATATGGGTCCTAAACAACAGATGACACAAGTAATTTCCCTCCTAACCTTATGTCCCCAGACTAACAGATTTCAGGTTAACTTGTTTACAAGTTCAAACATACAGAGTTCATATCAACTAGTTCACAGATCAGACAACTAAGTTAACAAGTTTTCAGACTAACGGATCAGATATACAGATTTAACAGATTTACAGATTTGTCTAACTTTGTATTGGGCCTACAGATACACGAAACTGGTTTGTTAAATTCAATAGTCCAGTTGGTTTAACCCTATCCACCCAACACATTTTAGACATCATATTTATCTTAGATTTGTATTAATTAATTATTAATGCGCAGACCTCTCACATTAGGTCGCTAGCTTGTGACCGCTGGATGTGCAGGGCGGTTCCGGGCAGACTTCTGCCACAAGCCAGACCTAACCTCGTGTCTAAGCATATTTTATTTATGCCTACGACCTCTCACATTAGACTGACAGTTTGCGGTTGCTGGTTAAGCCGGTTGGTTCGGGGCAGACTTCCACCGCAAACGGAGTCTAACCTGGTGTCATAGCTACTTTATTCCCTTACATAAAATATCAGACTAATTATGTTCATTTAATAAATTTAACTTCTTCTCAAGTCGCAGCAGATTAATCAAATTAACATGTTTTACTCAATCTTAGGTTGCCTACAAATTACAATTATTCAGCTTTTCAACAGATTTAACAGATTAGGCGACACAACAGATTTAGCAGATTAGGCAGTTTAACATAATTAGCAGATTTGGCGTTTCAACATATTTAGCAGCTTAAGCAATTCAACAGATTAAACAGATAACAGATTTAGCAGATTAGGCAATTCAATAGATTAAACAGATTTAGCAGATCTAAAACATTCCTTAAGGTTTCATTGACAATTCTTGCCTAATTATAAATTAGGCATAAATTCACATGCATAAATCATGATCATGATTCATAATATGACATATACCCAAATTTTAGTTAAATTTACATAGTACAGAATATGCTCAAAAATCCCAATCGTGATTCACACATAAATTATGCCAAATATAACCATTAATTACAATGCATGCCACATCTCCAAAAATCCCCATTTAGGTGTATTCACACTTAATAGTTATCAAGTCTTAATATAGATTTTTACACCTAAGTCATATGTAAATTAATTCTCTTTTTTTCCAAATTACAAACTATAATATGTATAGTATGTCCAGATCTAGATCTTGAATTACAACTTGTACTATGCATCCAAATCAGTTACATGTTCACAGTTAAATTTTATGCCCCAAATCCCATGTCATATGTCCAATATTCACAATAATCCTCTTCTTCCAAGTCATAGGTCATCTTATGCAATATACCTCAAATTTATGTCCAGAATTACAACATGCGTTGTGTCCTCAAATTAGTTACAAATCAATTATGCTCAAATATGCCTCATTCAATATTCTTCCCAAAATTTAGCGTTTATACGTTCATCTCTTATGAGATTTGGCTCAGGCTCGTGGTAGCCTGGCTATCGAACAAAAAGAAAGAAAGAAGAAATAAATAACAAACAGAATAATAACAATAAAGCAGAAGAACATATCTGATAAACAGAAAAAGGCATAACCTCAGATTCAGATTCATTATCATGCTAGGATCATAATTAAATTTCATATCGGAAAATAACTGTACTTGCCTTGGTTGGATTCTAAAAGAAAAAGGTGTTGTAGTTGTTCTCTTTTAATCTTAATCAGAATTGGAGGAAGAAGAAGCACAAGTCCTAGCTTAGGTTTCAGCTGAGTAGAGACGCCATTAATTTATTTTTTAGAGAAGAAGAGAGCAATAGAGGCTAGAGAATTGTGTAAGAGATTTAGGTTTAGGTTAGGGATGTATATATAGGTGTAGGAAGTTATTTAGGACCATTAGATTAACCCTGAATCATGAGAACCAATCAGATGCAAAATCTGCATTTGAGCGAATCGGCCCATGGGTTGACAGTCAAACACCCTGGATTAACCCCTAGTCGACCCAACAGGGCTTGGGTCGACCTCAAAAATGGGCCGGTTTGGTTATTCCCCCTCCCAATTCGTGTTTTGAACTTTTTTGCATATTTATTTATTTAAATATATATATATATATCATATGCATACAAACTTCAAGGCTTAATAACTTCTTCATAATTAACCATTTTCACACTAAACAACTTTTTTTGAAATGCGTTCACACTAAGCCACTTTATAGCCATTCCCCTAAAACAAAAATATGGGGCTGGCGGGCTCGAACTCTTTACCTCTTGTATGCAAGTCACATGTTCTAACCAAATGAGCTACTAAGTCTTTTGCTTACAAACCTTAGAACAATACTAAACATTATTCTTTTCTCATTCCTTTTTTTCAAATTAATTATTCTTTAATTTGTTATTTTAATATTCTCAGAAAATACAGGGTGCTACATTCTCCCCTCCTTAAAGGATTTCGTCCCCGAAATCTTCAAGTTAAGAAGAATGTATCCTAACATCCAACATCCATCTACTCAACCATTTAATCACTGGCATCCATTGTCCTTAAAAGGTTTCTAATGCCGTATGAACATATGCAAAGTGTGTGTATATGTTTCTTATCTAATGCAAAATCAGGCGGTCTACTGATCCAGTTGACCTCCTTAATGCGAATCATGTTAGTGCCATGAGTCCAAATATGTATGCAAGAAATCCTATTTGATACACATCATTTCTATATGAATGCATAACCATTCATCCAAATGCAACATCCATGTGAGGAGTCAATCATTCTACATCCACAAAAATTGAAAAATGCACACACATCCATATGCAGTATGAGATTGTTTTTGAGCCGATCTAGTGCCCAGTGTGTGTGTATGCATCCATGAGCAACCACTTGCATCCACTTGCAACCATCAAACATAACATGTCTCAAACACATGTTTACATCCATAGGATTCCTATCTATAGGCTGAATACTCGATCAATAGGATACAGTCGAGTGATGGAAGCGAGTACAGATAAAACAAAAACTTGGTTCCCATCAGACATTGGTTGAGAGAATAATTCCCCTAAGTATCAACCCCAAAGACCAAGATCAACATCAGGTTGACACCCAGAGGATTACCCTCTTAAGACAATGTCAAAACTGGAAATCTTAACCTTTTCAGAAATATCCAGATGCTTACAGACTACTAGTACAGATCAAATTATCAAATGATTCTTAGAAAACTAAGCATGGGAAAATCCCACCATATACCTCAAAAACTCAGAATGTATGCATTACAATCGACTTGACGCCTATCACAGATACCCTCAAACCCCAACCTATCACCAACAGATGAGTCGTAACCCCTATGGGGTTTAAGACTATAACCAGATCAGAAACAAGACTAGTATTAAAGTGCAGAGACTCGACTACAGAATCAGAATGCCATAATCAGAAAGAGTTCTATCTCAATAATCAGATAAGGAAACTAAACTCTCTACGGAAATTTTCATACTTCTATCCTATCCACCAACTATGAGAGTATTCGCCTGCCTTCCCGAAGTAGGTCATGTCCTCTGTCCTTGCCCCCGTTTCTTCTGGCAGTCCCTAGTGAAGTGTCCCATCTCACCACAGTTGAAGTGAGTGTCCTTCCTCTTTCGGCAATCCTTGTTCATATGAGTCAAGCTTCCATAAGTAAAGCACTTTTCTCCTCCTTTATCTTCAGACTTTTCTTCCTTCTTTTGTGTTTCCTTTTTTCCTCCTTTGTGAACCAAGTCCATATCCATAAGATTCTCATCCTTGGGTTGTGCTCCTTAGCCAAACTCCCTCATTCTCATCTTTACTATCCGTGTGTAACATGTTGACAAGTCCCTCGAAAGCGGCCTCCATCGCACGGAAAATCCTACAAAGCTCGAAAGAAAATTAGCCGTAGACTACTACGGCTACAGATGGAAGTCGGGCGCTTATTTGCCCTTTGACCGGTGTCGTAGTCTTATCAAGCCTACAGAACCATGCCGCGATGCGGTTACCTCCCAGAAAGCCGGGAGCCCCGGAGAAAGAACGAAACAAAGATTCAAACAGAGGATCAAAAGGTAGATATATGGCTTTCGGGGTTAGGTTTTACAAAAATAAGCTTTACTTTTGAAAATACTTCCTTTTTATAACCTTTTTGAAAATAGTTTTCAAAACTTTTTATCAAATCAGTTAACCTTCAGCTCTGATACCAAGTGTAACACCCCACCTCCGTTAAGGTCACTCACAAAGGGAATGCCTTAACTTTGATGGAGCGTTTTAGTAGACAGAACAAAATGTTACAAGACAGATATGAAATAGTACTTAAAGAACTTTATAACATTATTGCAACGGAAAAAAAATAGAAATAAGTTTGGTTACAACTTTACCAAAAACTCAAGTACATATATATCAGCCTTGTTCAAAACCATCAGAGTACAAAACTTTAAAATCATAATCCCCACAAAACAGAAGCTATAAAGAGCCAAGCCATACTTTAAGCACTTCAAGCAGAAGGAATCCGGATCAAGCTAGAGTATTCCCTCCTTGGAAACCTAGGGGGGGAACGCAAGAAAAGAGGCGAAACAACAAGGGTCAGACATAAAAGTCTGGCAAGTCCAGTGACTTTCAGCATATGAACAAATAATAAAAATCATAACACGAAAATAAAGCTGGATAAGAGATGACAGCAACAAGAGTAACAGATATACTTAAACTAAACAAAAGAAACAGGATGATATAAGCTATTACTTTTCACTTCACTGCACTAATACTGGTATAACAGGATTAGGTGTCACCCCAATGTCTAAACTGAAACAGAAACGGGAACGGAATAATTTCCACAGAAGAGAATGCTAGTAATGGGCCTTTACCACCCCCAATAGAAAGTACAGAAACAGAATGCTAATAATGGGCCTTTACCACCCGAACAGAAGGTACCGAAACAGAAACTGATTAATCCCTACGGAAACAGAATGTAGAATTAGGTGTACACTAGTAAATGGGCCTTTACCACCCCAACAGACGGTACCACGTAGAAACAGACAGTTGTTACCACCCAACAGAAAACAGACGGTACCCCACAGAAACAGACAGAGCTAAGTGTACCCTAAGTCCTATCCCCTGCGATCGGCTCCCTAATACATAAATACCCTGTGTCAGCCCCACAGAAGGGTGTATCACTCCCTAAAGTGGCAACCTTTGAATGACACATACCTATTTACAGATGTCACGGCGTCTTACATCCTCAGAGGTAGACCGGGATCCATGCACGCACATGACCCGGTTGGAACGCACCATCAACACCCCTCGCCATTATCAGAATGAACCTCTTATAATTAGTTTAGTAAGCGTGCCCGGACCCTACCTACTGTTGGGTCATAGTTTTTGATACCAGAAAGGGTTACTGACTAATATGGGTCCCAAACAACATATGACACAAGTAATTTCCCTCCAAACCTTGTGTCCCCAGACTAACATATTTGAGGTTAACTTGTTTACAAGTTCAGACATACAGAGTTCAGATCAACTAGTTCACATATCAGACAACTAAGTTAACAAGATTTCAGACTAACGGATCAGATATACGGATTTAACAGATTTACAGATTTGTCTAACTTTGTATTGGGCCTACAGATGCACGAAACCGGTTTGTTAAATTCATTAGTCCAGTTGGTTTAACCCTATCCACCCAACACATTTTAGACATCATATTTATCTTAGATTAGCATTAATTAATTATTAATGTGCAGAACTCTCACATTAGGTCGCTAGCTTGTGGCCGCTGGATGTGCCGGGCGGTTCCGGGCAGACTTCTGCCACAAGCTAGACATAACCTCATGTCTAAGCATATTTTAGTTATTCCTACGACCTCTCACATTAGACTGACAGTTTGTGGCTGCTAGTTAAGCCGGTTGGTTCCGAGAAGGCTTCCGCCGCAAATGGAGTCTAACCTCGTGTCATAGCCACTTTATTCCCTTACAGAAAATATCAGACTAATTATGTTCATTTAACAAATTTAACTTCTTCTCAATTCGCAGCAGATTAATCAAATTAACATGTTTTACTCAATCTTAGGTTGCCTACAAATTACAATTATTCAGCTTTTCAACAGATTTAACCGATTAGGCGACACAACAGATTTAGCAGATTAGGCAGTTTAACATAATTAGGAGATTTGGCGTTTCAACATATTTAGCAGTTTAGGCAATTCAACAGATTAAACAGATAACAGATTTAGCAGATTAGGCAATTCAATAGATTAAACAGATTTAGCAGATCTAAAACAATCCTTAAGGTTTCATTGACAATCCTTGCCTAATTAAAATTAGGCCTAAATTCACATGCCTAAATCATGGTCATGATTCATAATATGACATATACCCAAATTTTAGTTAAATTTGCATAGTACAGAATATGCTCAAAAATCCCAATCGTGATTCACACATAAATTATGCCAAATATAACCATTAATTATAATGCATGCCACATATCCAAAAATCCCCATTTAGGTGTATTCACACTTAATAGTTATCAAATCTTAATATAGATTTTTACACCTAAGTCATATGCAAATTAATTCTCTTTTTTTCCAAATTATAGACTATAATATGTATAGTATGTCCAGATCTAGATCTTGAATTACAACTTGTACTATGCATCCAAATCAGTTACATGTTCACAGTTAAATTTTACGCCCCAAATCCCATGTCATATGTCCAATATTCTTTATACCTCAAAAATATGTTCAATTATATGCCTCAGATTTATGTTTCTAAGTTGCAACCTATTTTATGTTTTAAGTCACAATAATCCTCTTCTTCCAAGTCATAGGTCATCTTATGCAATATGCCTCAAACTTATGTCCAGAATTACAACATGAGTTGTGTCCTCAAATTAGTTACAAATCAATTATGCCCAAATAAGCCTCATTCAATATTCTTCCCAAAATTTAGCGTTTATACGTTCATCTCTTATGAGATTTGGCTCAGGCTCGTGGTAGCCTGGCTATCAAACAAAAAGAAATAAAGAAGGAAGAAATACATAACAAACAGAATAATAATAATAAAGCAGAAGAACAGATCTGATAAACAGAAAAGGACATAACCTCAGATTCGGATTCATTATCATGCTAGCATCATAATTAAATTTCATATCGGAAAATAACTGTACTTGCCTTGGTTGGATTCTAAAAGAAAAAGGTGTTGTAGTTGTTCTCTTTTAATCCTAATCAGAATTGGAGGAAGAAGTAGCACAAGTCCTAGCTTAGGTTTCAGTAGAGTAGAGACGCCATTAATTTATTTTTTAGAGAAGAAGAGAGCAATGGAGGCTATAGAATTGTGTAAGAGATTTAGGTTTAGGCTAGGGATGTATATATAGGTATAGGAAGTTATTTAGGACCATCAGATTAACCCTGAATCATGAGAACCAATCAGATGCAAAATCTGCATTTGAGCGAATCGGTCCACGGGTTGACATCCAAACACCCTGGATTAACCCCTAGTCGACCCACCGGGGCTCGGGTCGACCTCAAAAACGGGCCGGTTCGGTTATTCCCCCTCCCAATTTGTTGTTTTGAACTTTTTTGCATATTTATTTATTTAATTTATATATATATCTATATATATATATTTCTCTCATATGCATACAAACTTCAAGGCTTAATAACTTCTTCATAATTAACCATTTTCACACTAAACCACTTTTTTGAACTGCGTTCACACTAAGCCACTTTATAGCCATTCCCCTAAAACAAAAATATGGGGCTGGCGGGGATCGAACTCTTTACCTCTTGTATGCAAGTCACATGTTCTAACCAAATGAGCTACTAAGTCTTTTGCTTACAAACCTTAGAACAATGCTAAACATTATTCTTTTCTCATTCCTTTTTTTCAAATTAATTATTCTTTAATTTGTTATTTTAATATTCTCAGAAAATACGGGGTGTTACAACGTATGAAAGACAAAAGGTAAAAAATCTATAAAACCCATGAAAATAGATTATCATCGATCAACAAAGAAGCCAAAAGGAATAACTATTTTTCCAGCAAGTGGCGGGCATCTGACTACCCTGATATATTTCAACAATGCAAAGATATCACAGTATACTGAGTCAGCTTTTTACAAAACTTAATTAGTTAATATAATTCTTATAAACTTATTCAATTTTTTATTTTTTTATTTTTACAAAACATAGTCAATTTGTTTGATTTTATAAAAATTGTTTAAATTTGTTGGATTTTATAAACATATTTGCTTTATTATATATATAAATGATCGCTGCCATTTTTATTTATAAATTTGAATTTTATTTTGAATATAGAATAATATGTTATAATCTTTGAATAAACCATTCCTTGTAAAGATTAAAAAAACTATTTTTATTCCTATAAAGATTAAAAAAAACTATTTTTATTCCCCATGTAATCCAAGATAAACAGTAGACAATGATAAATTTTGCAAGGTGCTTAAACAATAAACTGAATATAACTAAACCAAAAAAAAAAACAATGATAACAGCTTGTTCTGGAATCAAAACAATATTTACATACACCATTAACTGTAAAAAATACATAACAAATCGTACCATGAACCAACAAACAATCATTGTATGATAGTATGATACCTTGCAAATGGTGTCAAATAAGACATCTGCTTCCACAAACTGATTTTTATTAAGGTCCCGTTCAAGGTAATAGGAACATCAACATCCTGCATATGTATATTTAGAAAAGAACCATTATTAGAAACTAATATCTTATGGCCATGAAAAGAAAAAAGAACTAATTAACAAATAGATAGTAACAAAATTTGTTTGTTCCAAGTTTGTTCTAGAAACATTGACATTTCCAGAAATCAGCGTTTCGTCTCATATTTATTTTAATCTTCCTGAGTATTCCCAATAATGAAGTCATAGAACATACATTTAGCATATTGCAATAATGAGGACTTTATTTCCTGCAATACAATTAATTCACTCACTAAAACATTAAAAAAGAGGACTTGTACGTTACCGTTGGAAATCAGTGCTCAGGGGTTGCTTCCTGTGCTATTATTACCGTGTCATCCACGGACGTTTTCCTTGTCTGCCCTCATCATTACTACGTCTTCTATTTTCTTAACAAAAAAAGAAACAGTTAGTATAGTACTAAGTTGTTATAAAATGGTATGATAATCATGCAAGACTATCATTTTATGAAATGCCATAAGGAAGGAAGGATGGGAGAAGATTGAAGGTAATAGATACAATCAGACTGCCAACACCAACATTTAACAGTACTGCACTTACCAAAGTTTTTGGCCAGCATGATTTTAGTGCTCAAGAAGGGGTTTCCCTCCTTGATAACTCTTTTTTTCCTGTAGAATTCACATCCTGTGCATAATTGGATTTCCTGCAAATATCTCCTGTATAAAAAAATTAAAAATAAAAACAAACTACAAAATGCTTTGTGTAAGCATAGAATATAAGATAATGTTCATATTCACAAAGACGAAAACAATCTGTAATTCCTTTGCAAATTGGTACATTAGGAAGCTATATACTATTTTACAGGGCTTCGCTGCACTCCTTAAAGCAGATATTATGTAGCCCATATTTCCACTGTAGCAATGTCAGACATATTCAAATATAAAGCCTATGAAGGTGGCAGTGCTTAGCCATTCATAGAAAAAAGACAAAAATACATCCATTTTAAAATTTCATTTTTACTTATTATTATAGTTAATCTTCCTTCTGTGCAACAAATTCTTGTCTCAAATCTAAACCATGTATTCATCAGCTATTATTCTTCTATATCGTAAGATAAAAAAGCATATTTCATCATGTTGAAGAAGCATATGTTTTAAGAGAGATGCTAGACGTAGTGTAACACCCCACTCCCGCTATGGTCACTCGCTAAGGGAATGCCATAACATCGGTGGAGTATTTTAAGTGAATATAGAACAGAGAAATTACAGCAAGACAGATATAAGTAATACTTGAAAACTTAAAACATCATTTCATTGCAGCGGAAAGTAAAACATGTTTGGTTACATCACAAAACCATAATAAGAGTCAAGTACAAAATATCCATCCTGATAAATAAAAATACATAATCCCAATACGTGAACTGATAGCCATAAAAGAAAAGGGTAAGCTGAGCTCTACATCTAGGGTCTAAGCTCCAAGACAGTAATAAAAGCAGCCTGATCAAAGCCCACTCGTGCTGGGCCCACTCTGAGAACCTGAGGGTTGGGAAAAAAAGATAAAAACAACGGGGTCAGACATAAGTCTGAGCGAGTCCTATAACTTTAACAATGCAATCATTAAAGTAATTAGGGTATGATATAACTTGGTACGGTGTGACTGGGGATAAATGACTACACTCAGTAGCCAATCAGACTTAGAATGAACTAAGATAACGATAAAGACGCATTTACCCACCCAAGGATAATTACTACACTGCACCACACCAGTCATTCCTACTTAAAGGTTGATCCCTCCCAAGGACTTAGTAAATTTACCCAGTAGTTTCGTGTACCCCTAGCTGACTACATAGGTGCCGCCTGCCCCTATCTCCACTAGGTGTACCCACTACTCCCAAGCGATCGGCTCCCTACCGTAGATACCCGTGCTGGACCCACAATGGGGTGTATCACTCCCCATAGTGGCAACCCGATACAAAAAATGGTGCACGGCTTATATCTACACGATGCAACAACGTCTTACCTACCAGCCCGGGTCCACACACGCATATGAAACCCGTTGGACTCGCGTTGCCACCGCTACCCCGTTTTGGCCTCTTATAGTCAAGCCCAATATGCATGTCCCGTCCTCGACTTGGGTCGAGCCCACAAAGATACGTTTGGGATATTGGTTGAAATGGGCCCCCACAAGCTACCCACCTAAGCTTGTCATTTCTAGTGTATACCACTTAACCCTTTAATCATGTTTTAATTACATGTTCCACTTTGGTTAAGTATTCTAATCGTATTTTCTATTGCCACCCAAGGCAACCACTAGATTTCCACATGCCACCCAAGGCACCCACTTAACCCCTCATGTCCCTCTACATGCTAATATGGTTAAGTGTTTCTTAATTAATTAAGATCATGACCTCATAAAGACCTCTCACATTAGACCATCTTTTATGACTGCTGGATATGCCGGTTGGGTCCGGGCAGACTTCCGTCATAAAAAGGGTCTAACCTCGTGTCTTTACTTTAATCACGTATTTAATTTATGACAAAGACCTCTCACATTGGGCCAATCATTTGTAGCTGCTGGATTGTCGGTCGGTTCCGGGCAGACTTCCGCTACAAAAGGGTCCAACCTCGTGCCTTAGTTGATTAATTACACCTAATTAATCACCCCCATAATTAATTGTCCCTAATTAATTACATATTTTTAAGAATATGGGTAGACCTAACTCAATAGGTAAATTCCCAATTCCATAGTATGGGTAGACCTAACTTAATAGGTAAATTCCCAACTCCATAATATGGGTAGACCTAACTTAATAGGTAAATTCCCAATTATGTCCATTCATTTTATTTTATGCTTAAGCATACCAACTTTACACATTTCTATTAACATGCATATTAACCCCATCGTTTCCCACGTAATTCGTTCTCATGACATGTCATATAAATGGGAAGATTCACTATAAATGTAATGGGTTCAATCTTAGCACAACGTTGGCATTTACATGGGTTTAAAAGGTGTCAACTTGCATCATATCATTAAACCCAACTAGCATAAATCATTAACCCAAACTTGCATATGAACTTGCATATAAACTTGCATATGAACTTGCATATGAACTTGCATATAAACTTGCATATGAGCTTGCATAACATGTCATACATAGAGGCAACCTTGCATATGTTATGCATATCATAAAAAGAGACAAACTTGCATATGAACTTGCATATAAACTTGCATATGAGCTTGCATAACATGTCATACATAGAGGCAACCTTGCATATGTTATGCATATCATAAAAAGAGGCAAACTTGCATATGAACTTGCATATAAACTTGCATATAAACTTGCATATGAACTTGCATATAAACTTGCATATAAACTTGCATATGAACTTGCATAACATGTCATATCATAAAAAGAGACAGACTTGCATATGAACTTATAACATATGACAACCACAACATGCATAGATCCTCATTTACATCCATAGCCTCCTAATATCCTATCCTAATTAATTTAGCAATTGCTTGCTAAAGCCATAGGAACTCACAAATAACTAATTAGCACTCCAATGAGGAAGATTAAGTTGCTAGAGTGGATTAGAACTTGATTAGAGTTGATTTGAGATGCCAACTTCCTCTCAAATTTGGTGGAGGCTCCTTCTAGTTTTGATTTGACGGCATGAGGCCCTTGAATCTATTTTTAGTACGAATTAGGGTAGTGTTAGGGTGTATTTATAGATTAGGCAAGTGTTTTAGGCCATTAGATTAACCCTAAATTAGATTAGGACCATCAGATCTCGGAAGCTTCTAGAGAATAGCCCAAAACACAGCCAAATCCTAAAATGGTGCACCAGGTTAAACTGGCCGAGCACCCCCTGTCGACACCCAAGTCGACAGGGCTGTCGACTTGGTCCTAGCCAAGTCGACTGCCCAGTCGACAGGGCTGTCGACTTGGGTAGGTAGGCGGGAATTTTTCCCCCCTGCGCCCAATGGCTCCAATTTCGAAATTTAAACCTGAATTTTAAATCTGTTTTGAACTTTGAATTTTCTGCAAACTTCATTGGGCCATAACTGGGCCATATGGACTCCGATTTTCAAAATTTCGGACTCTATTTTGCGTATTTTTCCGAGACGAACGCAATGACGCAGCCTGTTTCCCCCAATTCTCACATCTGAGATTATTTATTCTGAAATTAGTGAATTTTAGCATTAACTGAAATTCGGGGTGTTACACGTAGTGCATCAAAACATGAGAATTAGAGGAACAACTATTGCATGTGGCGTGATTTCTCAATACAATCTCAAAGAACCAATCTGAGTCTGCAGCTTAACGAATATCATGTGGAAGGCATTGAGATAAAAGGGTTCTCGGTGATGCATTGCATGCCCGTATATCCAAAATTTTACAAGGACATGAAATTATATATAAAAGAAGTAAAGATTACTTATGTTGAGTGGGTTGTAAGCAGTCATTTTACAGGTTGAATAAGTATCGATCATCATTGCCTGATCAGATTAAGGGCACTTTTTGCACTTTTCAGAAATGAACTCCCTTCCTTCATATCCAAACCTACACCGAATTTAATATTTTAACATATTTGTTTGATGCTATAACATCAACTCCATTAATCCTAAAAAAACTACTATGGCTATTTAATGATTTGAACCATTATAATACACAATTACTTATAATCCAACACAAACCTTTTTTCATTTCAGTGTTTACTACAATAGCTATTGATGACTACTGGAGACAGTCGCATATAATATCTGTAAGAAATACCAGAACCTATGATGAATGTCCATGTACTGTGCTCATAACCAAAGATTACTCATTCCAGAATAACATAAAGAGTGTTATACGAGTTAACAAGCAATATTCAGTAGTCGAAAAACATCTACATTCATCTATGTATTGATAGCATCAGGAAGTATAATAATGATATTTTGAGCAATTCTTACTCCATCAAGCTAGCATTACTCATCAAATCCAAAGCTCTATTGATGTGTTCCATGTATTGAGCTTTTGGATTAAGCATCGACGATATTCTCCTATGATTTCTATGACTTCTAGACATCATTTGATCACTTCTCCATCTCCTTTGTTTCTTTGTTCTCCAGTCGAACAAAAAGTTCAACCTGCAAAAATAATTTATATGTTAGATTGAAATATTTGAAACTCTTAAAATTGTGTGGGGGGGACTAAACAGAAGAATATGACAGGCAGTCAATATTACTTATAGTTAAATCCCCATGTAATAAAATTACCCCCTAGTTACTTAGACTAACCAGCAGCATAAAACAGAACAAATAAACATAAAAAATAAATATAATGATACACTAAAAACTATGTAGATAAGATAGCTAGATAGACTAGTGCAATATTCAAAATAATTACATGATGGCATGACTAGCTATACGTAAATTAGCCAGTAATGTTGTTACTCAAAATAATTCAATTTATATTTGTTAGTGGTTTGATATTCTTGAATATATTTTTCTCAACTGATAAAACATTTTATTTCTAAGTTTTGTTACCATAAGTAGAAGTCAAGTTATTGAAATATTCAGTTGAGAAGAAAATTTTAAATTTATGGATTAATATTAGTAAGAAAAGAGTATGTTTTTCTAAATTTGAATAAGCCTAATAAAATATTTCATTTTAGTAGCTATTTTGCAGTGTAAAACAATTGTTTTAGCATAAATAATCAAATAGGCATTGTCCCAAATTTAATGAAGCTGAAATAGTGTTTTTAATGAGTTAAACAGTTAAAACAATACTTTATGGAAAACATATCCATAAAGCCCAGAACATTTCTTAAGAATTATATATATTACTTTTCGTAAATAACTAGCATTTTAAAATTTTCAAGATGTCATTTTCCATTAACAATTATTATCTTAATTCCATAAAATCATAGAATCACTGGTTTTAGGCTAAAAAAACAAATCTGAAAATTTGATAAGCGCACGAATGAAACAACGATTTATGAATACGTGAACGAGGGGGGAAATATGATGGAAACCATGATTAATGTATAACTACAAATTGATGAACTGTTGGTGATGTCACAACACTTAACTAAATAAATTTGATGAATTTAGAAGGTTCCGTCCAATGATATAATATAATACATGGTTTATAAAATTGCGGATGTTGTTCATGTTCATTGCAGGATGTCCAGTACCAAAATTATAGTAAATGCCTAAGCTTTGTTTTTCATAAGCTTATGAAAACATAACAAAGAAGCCAATTGATATATTACATTTTAAATGGTTGATGTTGTTACTAAATCTCTAGATGTAGCCGTCAGTTCGAAACCTTATTCAATAAATTGAACATACTAACTGTTCTCAAATCAGAAATGAAAAAGACATGTGCTAGTGTAAGGCACACGCCTTACCTTCATGTTTTTTATTTTACTTTAATTCAACTTGTTCCCCTTAATAGTCTTGTTTTTATTCTCAAGAGAAAAACAGCATTAGAAGCACCTTTGCATCTAAGAGGTTGAACCTGACTAATCCTTGCATCTATAAGAACATCTCAAGTTAGTGGTTACACTTTACAAATATAATATGTATCTATAAGTTTGAACTTATGTACCTCTCGAATTCGAGCTCGTGTAGTAATTGGATTATATATTGGGTATTTTATGTCCTAAACTTGAAATGTTCATTGTTGATTATCACTGCACATACTTGATTTTGTGTAAGGTTAATTTAACCTTTTTTTTACATAGTGCATTCATTAAATTATTTCCTACTATGGAAATGTTCTTACTATTAAAGTGAAGTTGAGCACTTACATTCAATCTTAAATCCAATCACTTCCTCTTTCTGGATATAATAAGATACAGCCAATCTAAATAGTACTCAATAGCGTGCCCATCTAAAGGCTACAAAAGCTTGTTCTAAACAAGTTAATTTATAAGTATATAATAATACCTCTTATGGCAGTTGAAATCAGAGAGGCATGGATGTTTACTGCCTTCATGGACTGGGATCGACCGTGTGAGAGAGATTATGGCACCGATAGACTCTATCGTCCTTCGTGATTTTGGAACCCCGATTCACGATTGCTATTTTGATGAAGGATGACATCAGCGATTTGGAGGGAGATGCGAGATCGACCATGAGCCAAGTAGCAATTTTAAAGGACATGAGACAAGTTGAATACCTGGATTGGAGGCAGGGCGTTATCCTTTGGAGGCGGAGGCAATGCTAGAGGAGACTTGTATGCTGAATTGAATCAGAGATGACCGATTTCCAATGAATCGAAATTTCTAGGGATTTAGGGGTAATGTTGAATGTAACTGAGAGGATTTTTTTAGTTTGGCGGCCTAAGTTTTATCTTATCCCGCGTTCCTTTTTCGCTCCTGCTTTTTCTATCATGAATGGAAACATAGCGGAATAGACATATGTATAGCATAGTTTATTTGTTATTTCCTCTGCTCCCTTTATACAGCACAATTTGTGCACTATTATTTTTTCTTCAATTATTTTATTATAGAATTTTAATGTAAAGCAGTGATATAATGTGTATATATATATTAAATTTTCTTGTAGTGTGTTGGGTGTTATGGCTTTAAAATTATGTACTCTGAAGGCTTTTGTACAAGACTGATATTATGTACTTGGTTTTGTTGTTTTGAAGGTGTAACCAAACCTATTTCTATTTCCGCTGCAATAAATTTACTTTAAATTTTGAAGTACCATTTTATTTATATCTGTCTTGTGATTTCTGTTCTATACTCTTATAATGCTCCAAGGAACTTAATGCATTCCCTTTGTGAGTGACATTAACGGATGTGGGGTGTTACAGTACTCTTAGTACCAGTAATGTGTAATCTACCGAAACCCACAGATGGATGTACCCCGCTCTCTGGTAACACACTGATGGTTTAAACAGCGATAGAGATAAGCCAATACTGGCATCCCCCAATCATATACTACAGTCCTATCAAAAGTCAAATCAGTCCAGTGAGCAAGATGTTCGATGGGTTTAAAAAATAGGTTACCCATCAAATATATAATAAAGAGTCATGCAATCTCTAAAAGGTGTTTTTCTTTCCCTGGAACATCGATTAAATCAATGATGGTTTTTTAATAGCACTAGCTCTCAGCTGTAATCCAAGAGTCAAAGCGTGTTGTAAGTCAAGATGAGGGAATAAACGGATAATAGGTATGATCATTGATAGTGCTCATCATACAGTAAGGTCTCCCCCAAGCCTACCGAAATTCCAGTAAGAACTGTAAAATCTAACCGAGTGATGCCTAACTCACCAAACCCAAAATGAAATGTGTGTGTGGTCATCTATCAACACGATGCTATCGCCCTAATCAACTAAACATCCAAGTTTAACAAGTTTGTTATACCTAATAATAAAAAAATATGATTAAATGAAACTATTTAAAATTAAAAAATAATTTGATGATAGCTAAGTGAACACGTACCTATGAAGTCATCAAGACCTACTTCACCTAGAAATGTGTGTATAATGCCAGTTGTGTCATAAGCGCAAATCTTAGAATATAAATGAATAATGGTTGGCCATGAACCACGTGTTTTGTCTCATCGTGCCTATTTATAAAAGGGTCGATTTATTATTTCTAATCTGTACAGTATTGCAATTAAATGTTAAAAAAATTTAATAAACTTACATCTTCTTCCACGCGCGTGCTAATATGCTCTTGGTTGTTTGGAAGTACACGAAAATTGGTAAGCTCTTTGCTTGGCCCTAAATTATGATCAATGTTTGGATCCAGATCCTTTTCCTCTGAAGCTCGATGTCGTCTAGCTACTTCTCGTTGAGGAGGAGGTTTGGCTTCTTCTTCAATTGGGGCATGCTCTTCTTAAATTGGGGCATGCCCTTGTTCAGGAGGCACATTTGCACCACTTCGACTCCCGCTGCCTCAGAATGCTCATAGTGCTCTTCTAAATCTTCTCATATTTTTTTGACTCATGGATGATGGTGGTATGGTGGAAGGACGGGAAGGAGGAAGGGGAAGAAAATTTATGTGGTGAAAATAGTGACCCATAGCCGGCCTATTTATAGCTAGTTATGGGTGCCGGCTATGTAAAAGCCGACTAAGGTAACGGTCTGGATTTAATTTTAGACAGTCACGTGGATTACAATCCAACGGCGTTGGATTGTAATCCACGTGAGACCCTTAGCCGGCTTAAAGAAAGTCGGTTAAGGGTAACACACCAACCTCATTAACATGTAAAAGTGTTTATTTTTATGCTCATATCTTATCTTTATTGTAAATAAATAAATATTTCTTTGGGTATTTATTGTGTGTTTTCATAGGTTATTCAATAAATGTCTCTTTTATCTAATTAAAGAACAAGTGCTAAGAAAAAGGTACTTATCATATCAACACTATCTCAATTGCAAAAGATGTTGTAGATCAATGGTAAAGACCGGGAAATTTGAACAGAGTGACCGGAGTTCGATCCCTATCAGGCCCTATTTTTGCTGAAGAAAGGAAAACGGATATATACACACCGCCTCCTTTGCTCCGAAGAATATATGGACTAGTGATATTATATATATATATATATATATATATATATATATATATATATATATATATATTCATATGTATGTATATAATATGTGCACTAATGAAGATTTGAAGAGTTGGGCATATTCTTCTCAAGGAAATCAAAGGAAATCATTTATATTCACTTGCCATGTAGAGAAGATTTGATAGGGTCATCAGCAAATCAGAATCCAATCATATCTTTTGTCTTTGTAAAGATAATATTTTCATAGATTTTTCTTAGGCCCATTATTCACGTAGATAGGAGACTACATCCCCTATACATACCCGTGTATTCTCATTGTAAACTTTTATCCAAGAATTGAGAGTTTTTCTTTACTATACTTCTCTTGGGTCTAGTAAATTTGTGTTGTCTATTCAATAAGATTTGGTAGAGCACAATTTACTATTGAATTTTACTTTTCTCATTAGTGATTGACTGTCTGATTAGATTCAACGAAAATCCTAGTTTTTATTTCTGTTGTTTATTTGCTTTCTGCGGTTTTTATTTCAGGATTCATTTTATTTTTCTATCATTGAATTTATTATAGATCCGATTAGTGAATTCAATTGTTGTTTTAATTTGTTTTCAATTGATAATTCTGATTTGGTCATTAACTCAATTAGATTTGTTCTGAATCAAATTGCAATTTCAATTTTAATTTCAATTTTAATTTCAATTTTAATTTCAATCAAATCACTAAATTTCGTATAACTCACCCATGAAGTTATATAAATAATAAATTTTAATTTTCCTCCCTATGTTCGACCTGCATATGACACACATGTGCACTTATAGTTATTTATAATAAATTTGCGCTTTTCAATTCCAGGAAAATAGGCAGAAGGAAAAAGTTAGAGAAAAATTTAGGCTGAAGGACAAGAAGTTTGGATTTTAGGCTGAAGGGCAAACTTTAGTGTAAATGATGAAATGACGATGGGACCCTGAAGTCCTTGATTTACACTAAAAAGTGTCCTTAAGCCTAAAATCCAAACTTCTTGTCCCTGAAACTAAATTTTTCTCTAACTTTTTCCTTCTCCCTAAAAACCCCTTTCTATCCCATGGGAAAGTGTCAAACAAGTTTTTTGTGCCGTTGTCGGGGAGGCAACGATTAAATTTTATTATTTAATTAATTTTCAATTCGTGTTTGTTTATTTTTCTTGTTTTTTCTTTATATATAGAAAAAATGTTTATTAGTTGGTTTGGTATTAATTGTTGATACCACAATCTCTATAACAAGAGGAAAAAAACCGATGCCTTTTTTCCTATTTCTTTCCTTTCGTCATTCCCTTTCCTGTTTCCAATACACTTGGTTCATTTCTTCTTTTACAAGTCTTCTGGGAAAAAAAAAGGAAGATTACAAAGATTCCTTTCCTATTTTCTTGCCTTTCAAACCATCCCCTTTCAAATTCACCACATCTCCAACAAACTTTAACAGATCCTTTCACATATCACAATACAACAAACCCCTCTGACCACCATTCTCGATCCCCCTCATCCACAAACCACATATCACGCCACCTTCATCACCAAGCAGCATCCACTACATCACCTTGTGCAAAACAAACCCTCACCGCCTAAATTCAATACCTCCTTCCCGTCACAAGCCTACAGAGATCAGCTTATCATCAATTCATCACCAAAACCGTTCAACCCCTGACCAAACCGCAAATAGTCACCTTATCATCACGCATCACATACCCTGAACTAGCCTTGTCTCATCTTCAACCCATACACCACCAGTCGCTCGCCTTTTTCATCCCCGCAATCACCACCTAGCCAAAACGAAACGTCCGAACATCCCTTCCACCACTTCAATCAACAACGAAATCTGAAGCACCCAAGGTATCTTCGCACAAACCCTAAATTTCAAATTCCAGAAAAACTTATTTGGATCATAACGTTTCAGTTGAGCATGTTGTATATAACAATTCTATGATTTTTGTTTGATGATAACAAACATATATATACTATTATAAATGTGTTTGTAATTGTATTATTCTACTACATCACAAACAGAATTAAATATTTATATTTAAATAAAACACTACTTCACAAGAATTTATTCAAACAGTATTTTATTAAAATATAATATTTTATTTCAATATTTCAGCAGTACAAATTTATAACTCCACTATTTGTACATCTCACTGTAATACAATACATTCAATTTCATTTATATACATTGCTCCTGACCACCGTTCACTCAGTCACTCAATTTTACAAACACATATACACATACATTTCACTCTGTAACTATTTTACATTCTCTCTTTGTTTTATATATATATATATATATATATATATATATATACACATACATACATACATACATTGACACACTGACACAGTCTTTTCTTTTGTCTTATGTCTGCTTCAGTCAGTCTAGTCTTCTACTTACCTTTCATAGAAACACGCACAGTAAACAGAAATAAAAATATTTTTAATTCTAGAATATACAATTTTATTTTGAAATTTATTTGCCTCTGAATTTTGGTGTGCTTCTCATCATATTTCTTTACTTGATCTGATTTATATGGACATCCATCTATGTCCAGACACTTGTGATATTCATAGTGATACACTGTAACTACCAAAAGGTAGACAGTATTTCTAGTGCATATATATATATATATATATGTATATTTATTTTGCATGTGCACTATACATGTATATACATACATGTGTATGTATTTACACATATTTTCTATGCAGGGGAAATATGGTCAAATCGGTAATTGAGCATGAACCAAGAAATCCAGTACAAATGCATACACGCACATACACACACACACACATATATATATATACATTTGTGCATATATATATATATATATATATATGTATGTATGTATGTAATTTTTTCCTCAAAAATGGCGGGAGATTGAGGGGTTCTTCCCCAATTTCTCCCGTCAAAAACTTTCATGAATCATTAGATCTACTCCTCAAAACATGTCAAATGTTAATGATAGTGAAAATCAAGCTCCTCCTAATCAATTTACATCTTATAATATAGATCTGGATCTTCAATATGCTCATCCTTCATCTGACCATGTATTTTTACCTGAAAACGCTTTTATGTCTTCTGCAGATTCATGACAAAATACGGTTGTACTTCATCCTGTGGATTTCAGACTCTCTATAGTCAAGTTGTGAGAGTAAATTTCAAAGGTTTGGAGATCCAAAGGTAAATTCATAATTCATATTGCCACTGGTTTCCATTATATGGTTAAATTTGAAGATGCTTCTGATTGTTTAGCTGTTCTTAAGACATCTACATATTCGTATTTTGGAAAACTCCTTATGGTATATAAATGTTATCCGGGATATGAATTTTCAAAGTTCAAAGCTCAAACAGTTCAGGTCTGGATAAAATTATACGAGTTAGAAATGGAGATATGGTCGAACCAAGCGTTTTCAATGATAGGTAGTTATGTTGGGGAACTAATTAGAATTAATTGGAAAACTGCAAATAAAATAGTAACTAGATTTGCTAGAATTATAGTTACTATTAACATTGAATCTAAGATGGTTTCTAAGGTTCCTATAATCCTTCACAATGGAGAGAAAAAGGATATACAAGTAGAATATGAATTTGTCCCTCCTAAATGTGATAAGTTTAAAAGGTTTGGCCATAAGTTTACTGTTCATGAACCATCTAAGGAAACCAGTTGGGCTAAGAATGTTGACAAACCTAGTTCTTCTGTTAATGGTAACACAGACGTTGATATTAACATTCAAGATGAAATTAATATTGATGGTTTAATTTTTTTAGATTCTGAACTACCAAATAACATTTTACTTGAAGATTTGAATAGCATTGCTTATAGTATTAATGATGCTGCTAATGAAGAAATTATTAAGGATGTGTATGAAGGTATTTCCAAGAACCCAGAATACTTGAAACTTCTTAAAGGTGAAACCAAATTGGCTACCCCTACTAGTTTTGCTCCTCCTAAAAGAAATTTAAGGAGCAATACTATTATTAAGTGAAAATTCTGACCTGGAATGTCAGAGGGATGAATTCCTCTCTTTGTATGAGAGAAATTATATCCCTGCTGACTAATTCCAAACCAACTATTGTTGGTTTGGTAGAGAACAAACTGAATGAAACTAATTTGAAAAGGTTTGGTAGGTTAATGTCAAATGGTTGGGATTATATACCTAGAACTCCATCTCCTTTTTCAAGATGAATTTTGTTAATTTGGGACTCTAATGTTTGGAATATAAGCATGATTTCTTCTTCTAATCAACATATTACAGTACAAGCCATGAATGTAGGTGGTTTATCTATGTTTGTTACAATTGTATATGCAAGTAATAGTTTCTATGAAAGACAGTCTCTGTGGCAACATATTATTCAGGAATCAGGAATTATAAGTGATGAATGGGTATTAATGGGTGATTTTAATAACTCCACGTCTCATATGGATAAGAAGGGTGGTCTTCCTATGCCTTTTCAACAAATTAGAGCATTTAATAATTGTATATTACAAGCTAGATTGATTGAAATTAATGCTATTGTTTTTAATTTTACTTGGAGATGTAGGGGTTTGGCTAATAATATTGACAAGATTTCTGTTAATCATGCTTGTTTACATAAATTTCTTGAAATGAAAGCACTTTCACAGTTATCTAGTGATCACAAACCTTTATTATTAGATTTGATTTCTACTGTGAAAACTAAGGGATTTTCATTTAGATATTCTAATTAATGGAAAATTTTACCTAGTTATGAAGAAAGTATATTGAAAAGTCTACAGACATCAGGTTGGGGTTTTTCAAGGTATATATTTCAACAAAAACAATTTGCTTGCAAAGTGGAGCTTAAAAAATGGAATAAGATTAGACCAAAATATGATGTGCTGTTATTAGAAGCTGAATCTAATTTCAGAAACTATGAGATCGAAGTTGATGCAGATCCTGAAAATATAGAGTTGTATGAAAAGATGCTTCAGGCTACGCAAGCTTGGCTGGTTTAGAAACACATCAAATTTTGGATCTTCAAACAGAAATCTAAAGTAGCATGGTCGCAAGATGGAGATACAAACACAAAAAAAAAGATCATTCAAAGATGTCGACAAGAAGATATGCAAACCACCTGAAAGCTTTAATAAATTCAGATGGAAATTTGATATATAGGCCAGAAGAATTAGCAAATGAAGCCATCAGTTATTTCAATGCTATGTTCAATGGCAGCATGAAAGCAGAGTTCCCTTCATTCCAATCAAGAAATGTGATAAATTCTCATGGCCAACAGGTATTGTTACATCCTATTTCCTTAGAAGAAGTTAAAACTGCAGTAGATTCAGTTAGTAATAGAGCAATCCCTGGACCTGATGGTATTAATTCTAAATTTTATAAAATACATTGGGATTTATTTAAGTATGATTTACATGTTGCAATGCAAGACATGTTTAATTCAACTTAATTACCCGAGTCTATTAATCATACATTTTTAACTTTGATTCCAAAGTAGGATATACCAAGTGAAATTGCTCATTTCTGTCCAATTGCCCGTTGCAACATGTATTATAAAATCTTTAGTAAAATACTTTGCAATATAATTAAGTGGTTTTTACTTCTCTTATATCCCCTAACAGTGTGCATTTATACCCACTTGATACATAGTAGATAACATACAACTTGCTCATGAACTTTTAAGAGATTCCAAAAAACCTGGTACTAATAAATTTTGTGTAAAGGTAGATTTACACAAGGCTGATGATATGATAAATAGAGAGGTTGTATGCCATATCATGTTGAAGATGGGGTTACTATTCATTTCATCAATATCATTTATGAATGAATTTCTTCACCTACCTTTTCTATTTTGATCCAAGGAGTGCCTAATGGTTTTATAAGATCAAATAGGGGTATAAGACTAGGTGATCCCTTATCTCCATACTTGTTTTCTATTGCACTGGAATTTTTCACATATAGCATGAATGAGGCTTTAATGCAACAGAAATTCATTCCTGTTCATAAGTTTGACCTTGTAGTAACACACCTTCTTTATGCTAATGATCTGATGGTTTTTGGAAATTGTTTACCCATCTGTGCTACTACTTTAAAGGAAATTTTTGATAGACTTTGTCACTTTAGTGGCTTATCAGTTAGTGGATTCAGAACTAAGATATATTATAGCTCCTATGCAAGAAATACTAATGTAATTTTAGAATGATAGTTTACCTGTTAAGTATTTAGGGTGCCTTTATCCTCAAATTATATACATTATAATGATTGTCAATCATTATTATATGGAGTACAATCCAAAATCCAAGCATGGGATGCAAAAAAATTAAGTTTCGCTGGTAGGGCTGAACTTATATAATCAGTAATAACTCCTATAGTTTTATATTGGTTATTTGTGTATCAATTACCAGAATTTACAATTGATAAGCTACATATGATGTGTGATGATTTTTTTGGGGTAATGGTTCACATAAAATTAGGTGGGATAAGTTATGTCTACCAAAATTAGAGGGGGGTATTGGCCTTAAATATTCCTTCTCGAACCTTAAAAAGGCTGCTGGAATCAAATTAATGGGGAAATATCTTACTGAATCGTCATTATGGAGTGAATGGATAAAAAGGAAATATTGTTTCAATAAGACGTTCTGGAATGTTATATTGATAATAATTCTTCAAGTACTTGGAAGACAATTCTTAGACTAAAAACTAGCTGTACTCAACTGTTTAACAAAGTGATAGTTAACGGAAATTCAACTTTGTTATGGTATGATCCATGGATAAAGATGCTTGGTTGATTTGATGGGCATTTCTAGATTACAGCAAATTGGTAGGCATAATGAATTGGTAGCTTCTATTATACTTGATGGAAAAATTCATGGGCATCTGCATGCAGCTACTAGAGAATTAGAAAACATAGTTGATGTTATTCCTTTGAATACTAGTGCACAATTAGACTTTTATGAATGGAATGAAGATGGCTTGTTCACCTTTCATAGGGCTTGGGATAGTGTTAGAATGCAGTTGCCAGAAAAGAAACATTTGTAGATTATTCGGCATTCAAAAAATGCAAAGAGAATGGCATTTATATCTTTCTTGGCGATTAGCAACAAGCTGAACACCAAAGATAGACTAATTAGGTATGAATTGTATCTGAAAATACATGTTGTTTATGTGATAATGAAGAAGAATCTATTAAACATTTGTTTTTTCTTGTGCTTATGCAATGTATATTTGGAGTTCTTTGTTGAGTAAGCTGGGAATTCATGGTACTGGAGTGGGTTCTGTAGAAGAAGAAGCAGTGAAGATCATGTTTACTTTCAAGGAGAAAGATCAATGCAAGGACATAGCATGTGCAACTATCACAACAACAATATATCAAATATGGTAGGAGAGAAATGCAAGATGTTTTAACCAGAAGAAGATCATGAAGGAAATAAGGTTAAAGATGATAGAGAAGGAGATAATATATTTGGTCAGAGGAAATGGTTCTAAAACAAGAAGTTCAGATGAAAAGAGGAATTTCCTGAGAAGATGGGGAGTTGACACTTTAGATACTGGTTAATTTTTAATTTTTTTCATTAATTTTAGTTGTTTACTGATTTCATTTGAGAGTGCATGATGATAGAGAGAGAAGAGAGATGGTTATAGTTTTTGTAACTTGACGTATTGGACTGTTTGAGTTTGTATTGTTAATGTGGCGTTTATATGTGCTCTTTTTCCTTATGTGGTACCCATTTAGGTTGAGGGGGCATAAGGTTTTGATGTGACATATAAACAAAGTATATGATTGGTTTTTGTTATAATAGTGAACCAATTTTCAAAAAAATGTATGTATGTATATACATAATAGGAACAACGATTCAGCAAAATCAAAATGGCTATAAAGAGCTCAGCATGACAAGTACAATAGCCAAATTGAACATGGTCGAACAACAAAGCTCAAGTGAACACAATGTCAATAAGGAAGAAGACAATGCATCACAAGGAAACATGGTTCGAGTAGTGATCAAGAGTCAAATGCACAAGCCAGAAGCTCACATGTTCATGAATGCAACAACAAGTGCATACACGACAAGAAGAATATACTCATGTATACATGCTGTTATGATACATGGTGCAAGAAAAGCAAGCAAATGGCATAGCAATTGTCGAATTCATGTATACATAATTTCTCTAAGTCAAATATGAACAGTTAGCCACACAAATATGGCATGCAAAGCTCATACACAAGCAACAATGAAAAATGGAGTAGTGTGGGCGAACAAGAAACATGAAACATGAATGCAAGCTGATTCATGCTTTGAAGTAAACAAGCCTGGTCGAACATCAAGCCAATGTATACAAACAAGTCTGACCAGTATTGCATATGCAGTGGCAACCAAAATGGTCAAGCCAAACACAAAGTTTTCATGCACATACTTCATGTGTGCATGCATAAGCAGGGTCAAAAACAGTACAGATCTGTTTTTAATGATGTTACACTTTTTGGGGAACAGAGGAGTCAAGTGCAAGCCAATGTGTATGCATACACATATATGAAAGTGCACAGTACAAGTCCGCAAACAAAACAGTTATGAGCACAACAAAGCTCAAAGAAACTATACACATATCCAAGGCCACACACACACACACACACACACACACACACATATATATATATATATATATACACACACACACACACGAGTCTGTACATATATGCGAATATAAATATATACATGGTAGTTTCAAATGCAAGGAATATGGGTGGCTCAAGAACAGGGCTGTTTTTATTTTCAAGCAATTCAAAATGGAACAAGACAAGGTTTCTCAACAATAGTCAAATGTAACATGTGCAAGTATGTCTGACGACGAATATTCTATGAATTAGAATACCGTCGCGAAGGGTAATAAACCGCAAGCGCATGACATACACTTGTAGTACGTTAGCGAATACGAGTATATCCACGGGGAAAGAAGCAATTCAAATTTTATTCAATCAAATTAAACCAAATTCGAGTGAAGATTTAACTAATAAAAGCTAATGAAAACTATAAACTAAGTTGAGACCTAAATATAAAATGAAAACAATTTAGAGGCAAATCAACTCTCACATTTATGTAAGTTATCAAAAATACAATTTATGATCTCCATTAAGTGATATAAATGCAAGATTTAAACCACTTATGATTCTCATGAAAATGGAACTAAAGAAAAACTATTCTAAGTATGGCCTATGAATTATAAACTAAAACTATATACCATTGTTCTTACTTTCATTTCAACATCAATAACCACTTGCAAATATTGATGTAATTTGTGTTTACATTGACTAAGCATATCCTATTTTGTTGTCAACAAACACAGACTATCAAAACCATTTGTATAAACTTACATCAACATTCACTAACATGAAGCACAAATTAGAGATCATAAATCATACAAATGTTGAACTTACATAAAGTTAGAGAGCATCATTACCCCTAAATCAAGGGATTATCCACTCTTATGTGTTATCATATCAACACATGTAAGTTTCAACATTGGAAAATGAAGCAAAATGAAAGAAAAACTAAGTAGAACAAGACTAGAACTAAAATAAGAACATAAAGTAAATCTAAGCTATGAATATGAATCTAAATCTAAGCTATGAATATGAATGTAAATCTAAGCTATGAACATGAAAGTAAAGAGCATAGAAATTAAATTGCATTAAAATAAAGAAGTTACATAAAGAAAATGGCTAAGTAGCCATGGAAATACAAGAGAGCTTGTGCTCCTCTCAACTAAACTAAAGAAGGTGATAAAAGAGAGGTGATCAAAGATGTATTTACATTACATAAAGGGGTATATAAACATATCCTAAACCCTAAAACCCTAATTACATTTGTTGGGGACTACCAAAAGTACCCCCTTCATGAAGATTCTATTTTGTTTCCATCCATTAACGAGTCATGTAAATTGCATGAGGCCATTAATTGTTTTCATAAGCCAACACATTAGCCACTAATAACTCCATTAAAGAAAGAGGGGGAGTGGGTGGTGTCCTCCACTAATATGAATTAATTCCATCTCATATTCCTTTGTCTTCATATTGTGCATGCATATCTCATATAGCCCAATTGTATATGTAGCCCATTTCCTACAAAACAACATGAAAAATGAACAAGTAAATGTCTTCAAAATAAATACATGCACAAATGATCATAATGCCCTAATATGAAGATGAATGTATGATTATTTAAGAATTTTGGGTTTTTGGTTTAAAACACGTAAAAATAGCTAATTATGTTATTTATTTAATTAAAACAAGAATAAATGTTTGAATATAAATGTGCACATTTACGTGCACATCAAATACCCCCACACTTATCTTTTTATTCGTCCTCGGATAAAGTAAAAACAAAGCTAAATCTATTCCCGTAGGAAGCACGATTGCAATGAGCGTATGCAACAAGCCGTTAAACTTTTGGGTGTCCGCAGTAGGATGAGTGTTGTCTCGTGAGGGTTTTCAGCGGATACTACCCACAAAATAAAAAGGTTAAATATAAAAAATATTTACAAAATGCAAGATTCGAAAATATTTATAATACGAATGTAAGTTTTTAAAGAAATATCTACAAATGGATAATTTACTTTTAAATATACACGAATTAGTTAACGCAAATTTGGGTCGTCACTATGAAATATGAGTCCGTTACTAATCAAAAATTCAAACAAAAGTCATGTTATCGTCACAAACTCCTCCAGCTTGGCCAGTTGTTTTGGTAGAAACACAATGCAAATATGAAATGGATTCTATAATCGATATCAACAATCGTAAAACAGCATCTCAACTTCCTTTTTGTTAACAAGTTAGGTCGAATAAGTGAAGAGTGTGCTTGGATTTCAAGTGCTTACTCTCTCTTTATTACAACATATTTACATTATTACTATTTACAAACACCTAACCAAAAAGACTAAGGTATACCACCCGTGAGAGTTTGGGACAGAGCTTGGCTGATTGTGCAGACGGACGCTGACTTTGTCAACAATAGGTGTCCAACTCATAAAATGAAACCAAGATATACCGACGCTGACTTTGTCAACAAGGTGTCGGAAAGAGCTTGGCGGGTTTGCACACCTACGCGAGATGTACTAGCAATGTTGTGCATTTTTTAGAGGTCCCTATTAAGTTTCAAAATATAAAAAAAACCCGCTCATAAACTTATTGTAAATTAGGTCCCTATTTTCTGAAAAGTCATCAAAAAAATATAAAAAAAATATTAAAAAATCACGTAAATTCGTATTTAAATAAAACATGTAAACATGAAAAAATTCAGAACAAAAAACCATCAACGAAGGCGTCAAAAATCAAAAAAACCAAAAAAAAAACGAAATTTCCAGTTAAATGCATAATAGTATGCACATATATCACTTTCCTGCATACATCCGTGCATATTTTTCACTACATACATCTTCGTTGATTTTTTTTCATGTAAATAAATGCATACATGTGCGTAAAAATTTCAAATACTTGCATACATTTGTGCAGGTTTATTTTCAGATTTTAATCTGAGAACAGCTTACAGAAAAGTTGCATACATATATGCAATTATCAGTAATAATTGCATAAATGTATGCAACTATTTTTTTTCGATTTCCGTAGATTCCTGACATTATTTCCATATTTTAGAAATTTTTTTTTTTTAATGAACGTACGCACATTTTTTTAAAAAAAATACAAAAAGGCGGAAAAAATAAAATAGGGGGCGGGTTTAAAAATTTTCAGAACTTTGTTTTTTTTATAAATTAGGTCCCTACTTTTTATCCTATAAAAATGTTGCACACATGTGTGCATTTTTTTGAGAAATTTGCACATTTGGATGCAAATAAAAATGAACTGAAATATTAAGTTAAATCTATCCGCTGGAAGAACTGCAATAATTGCATATATGCATGCAATAAAATCAAAAAGGTGCATAATATTATGCATTTAACTGCAGTTTTTTCTGTTTTTTTGCTGTTTTCTTCTTTCTGACATTATTTTTGTTGTTTTTTGAACTGAATATTTTTTATAATACGTAATATATTTTATTACTAATTTACGAATTTTTTTTATTTTTTTTTAAATTATTATTTTATAAGTTTTGAAAATAGGGACCTAATTTACAATAAGTTTATGACCGGATGTGAGCCTAATTAAGTTTCAAAATAGGGACGTGAGCCTAATATTCACTTATTAATATATACATACATTCTTCTTTTTTTTCTTCTTCTCTTTTTTTTTACATAAGAGAGAGAGAGAGAGAGAGTTAAGCGAGGATATCTTAGCACAACTTCACTTAAAAGAACTAAAATGTTATCGCAAGTAGTCTAAATCAACCATTCATTTAATTGGATTACAATTCAGAAAACATTTCATACTCATCACCTACGAATTTCCCAATATACCAGCTACACCAAATTTGCTCAAAATTCAAACTTTACTTTCGTTATCCGATAAGAGAAGTAAATCTCCAAATATTTTGATTAAACGACCAAAATTGCACGCTAACTCCATCATGTCTTATTTAAAAGTAAATAGAAATTTGAAATTCCTTTTTTTTAAAAAGAAAAAGGAAAAAAATGCAAAATGAAAAAGGAAAAAAATGCAAACTTAAACTATGCAAAGCAGAATGAAAATGAGACTCCCCCCACACTTGATTTCGACTGTGTCCCCACAGTCAAGTGAAAGGAGAAAAGGAAAAGAAAATTTTGAAAATACGCCCTATATTTACAAAAAAGGAAAAACAAATATTTACAAAATATCAGAAAATATATTGACAAGAATTAAATGAAACGGTCTTCTAAAGACCGATTCACTTGTCTCTTTAAGTATGAGAGACACAGCTTAAGCACAAAAAACCAAATCATAAAAAAATTTAAATCACGTTTCAGATTTGGAAAAACAAATTTTATTTTTTTCAAAAGTTTGAGTTGCTAACTTTAAAATTTTGAGCTTACAATTGATCCTAAAATCAAACAGAATTTCTGTAGCAACTAAAGAGAGGTCAGTGGGTCGGGGTTCAGTAAAAGTTTCAGAAACAAAGTTTGATTTATTCAGATGATGTATAAATTGAGAGACGTGTGCACCATTCTCACCCCCACGTTTATTTTGAGAAATATTGTTCGGTGTTGCTTTAATGTTTGAAATTTTGTTGACTAAAGATTCATTCATAAACCTAAAGTTAAAACAAACAAATGAATTTTCAGTAAATTTTGAAATTGTGTTTTCTCAAAAACCGTGTTACTCCAAAAAGAGTTCATATACTGTAGAAATTTTTCATCGAAACACAAGTGATCATAGTGAGGTTCGGCTGAAACAATCAAGTCGCAAGGAGTTTCAACAATTTTAGAAAAATCGTCATTGTGTTTACAGTCACATTCAGCAGTTTCGTTGTTTTCAGCATCAAGAATGTCAAAGTTTTCCATTGTTTCCTTTTTAGTTTCAGACCCAACAAAACATTATCATCAATCAGTGTAAGAAATTTTCTCCTATCAAATTCGTCCTCACTTGAAAAGTTGTTACCAGCTTCATCATTTCTTTCAAGTTGACAATCTAAAGTTGCTAAAGTTTCAAAATTTTCAGAATCTGAGAGAGGAAGATTAAATTGAAGATTGACGCCTTCGTTTTCAAGAGAATTTAAATTCAAATCAATTACAGAGCTTTCAACAACTTCATTAAGATTTTCATCAATTTCAAAAGTTGTTAGTTGAAAATTATCAATTGTGGGCAAAGGTGGATTATCGTTCGAATCGCCACACGTTGAAACTTGATTATTTTGTTTTTCATGACAATTTAAGTAGTTGAAACAACAAACTCGTGTGATTATCATGAATTTCATTCATTTGCTCAACAAAATCAAATTTATAATTATTTACATGAGAGTTTTCAATTTGAAATTGTTGAGAATAAGAATTTTCAGTTGCACCACAATTGGAATTATTTTCATTGCCAAAATCATGTGTATAGTGATTCACATTTCCATTTTGAATTTGAAATTCATTTTGGATATCGAAATTGATTTGGTTGGGGTTATAATCAAAATTGTTTGAATTTGGAAGTGAATTCGAATTTTGATTATTTTGAAAACTTTGACTTGAATTGTTGCACATTACTTCAATTAATCTTTGTCTTAATTCATTAAATTTTGGACTTTCTTCAAGTAGAGATCGAATACTTATTTCAAGACTTAAGGGTTGATCATCATTTTGAAAATTTGGTGGTGTAAAATCAGGATTATTTTGAAAATTTTGAAAAGTTGGTGGCATAAAATCCAAATTGTTTGTACAATAGTTGTTATTGAAATATCCATATGAATTTGGTGTAAAATTATATGGATTATATTGATTTTCACAACTATCGTAAAATCCGTAGGAATAAGGGAATTGAGACATTTTCAAAAGAAATGTTTATATATATATATGTTTATATATATATATATATATATATATATATATATGCATGAACCTAATGCAACTATATGGATGCAAACTACTTATTTACAAATTTTCTAAAATTATATAATGAAGGTTAGATTAATTTCAATAGAAGATTTATCATCCAGTTAACGGACAGGAGTTATCGGTGCACCAGGAATCACCCTAGCAATGCAACTGACGGTTTAAGTACCTTCAGAGGGACAACTGTTATAACATTTACGAATCACCGTAATATTTATATTCGGTTATTACTCTACCGTAGTCCAGACACAGAGAAAACAATCGTTGGAAAGAAACCAATTTGTCATTATATAATAATGTCCTAAAATAAATAAAAATAAAATGAGATGAATGTAAAACAGAAATTAAATGTGAGTTAACGATGCAACTACGAATGATTTTTTTAATGCAAAAGCGAGCAAACAACAATACAATTAAATAAAAACACGGGAGAAGTGAACAATACCAAAGCGGGCAGAATTATTTAACAGTTCTTTATTTAAGCGGCGATTTTTAGCAAGTGCAAGCAAAGTGGTGCAAAGCAATTCAAGCAAGTGCACGGATCCGAGCAAGTTGTCTTCTGACTTCTATAACCTGAAAAGATTTTATACAAGATTGCTTTTTTTTTCTTTTCAAAGAACCATGAAAACCAAGTGATACCCAAATTTAAAAGCAAATACCCCAAACGAGAAAGTAAAATAATAGACACGTCCTTTTTTTAGTGAAAACCAAAAGCACTTGCTTAAAAAAAGGTAAAATTAAACAAGATAAGAGTCAATAAGCAAAACTTAGCGCAATCTTAACAAAGTGCACTCAAATAACTCACGCAAATGAAATTCGGCCTACTTAAAACAATTCAGAAGATCAAATTGCAAGTGTGAATTCAGACTCTCTTTTCTTTGCAGTCCCGATCAAAAAACGCAAATCGACACCAAGGGATGTTTGAGATTATCGATTATTGATTTGGGGGATTCTGTGGGCAAGGGGCAGTGAAAGAGGTGAAACAGTGGATGATGACTACGTGAAATTTTGGTTTGGTCAATGGCAAAGGATGTTGTGGAGGGTTGCTTTCAGGTGCAGCATATGTTGGTGAAGGATGATAATATTCGAATGTGATTGGCGTATAAATGGATGGAGACTTTGCTGGTTAGTGGAGGTAGTTATCGTTTGAAGGTTTGGAAAACTTGGTGTTGTGATGTAGAGTTGGCAACATGGGTGGCTTGTTGCTGTAGATGATGTGAGATGGGTATGCGTGTGAACTGGTTTAGAGGATAATTTGCAAGGTCTGATATTTGATGAGGTATTTGAAGGGGTGCAGTGGATGAGTAAAAAGGCAGTTGTGGGTGGAGTAGGGTTGTGTTGTGCAGGCGAGAAAGGAAGATGGTTTTAGCCTATGGTTTTTGTGTGAATTTGATGGTGAGTTCCTGCGTCGCACTTGAGCTCTGGTTTTCAGAACTGTATGCCGAGAATCGGTGGATGAACGTGTGATGGTCTGATGTAATTCGGTGAGGAGAGTTTGGGAGTTCAATTTGGGTTTCCACGGTTTGGAGGTGGAGGAGACTGCGTTGTATGGCAGCGAGGTAGTGGGTGGCTAGAGAGGTATCGGACATGGATTTTTGAAGTCGTGGATGCGGTGCTCGGTGGAGAGTTTTGAAGGAGGGAGACGTTGTCTGTAGTGAGGTTAAACGCTGGTTGGCTTGTGATGGTGGATTCCTGTTCTTATTTGCGTTGTTGGTTGCGATAGGGATTTGGTGATGGTCTTGAAGGAGGATTAAGCAGTTATGGATGGTTTTGTATGAGCGTGAATGGTGGTAGGGTATTTGTGAAGAAGGGATGGGTTGCGCTAGGTTAAGTTCAATCATGATAGATGGATACAGAGTGAATGGTTGTTGATTGGTGTACGAGAAGGGGGGTATTGAGAATCGATGGCAGATGTTTAAAGTGAGGTGCTGTGGTGTTATGGAGCCATGGAGATATTGTTTGCAGAATTTTTTCGCAGCGTAGGGATTTGTGGTTGTTTGTGCATGGAGGAGTTGACGTATGGGTGGAGATGACGTGAATGGTTTTGTAGCAGGCAGTGGTATTGATGAAGATGGACTGATGGGATAGCCATGTACTGAAAATAAGGAGGAAAAAATAGGAAAGAAATCAAAGGAAATAAAGCAATTTTTTTTAATAAATTAAAACACAAAATAAAAAAAACATACACAAAACAAACACTAACAACAATTGCAATTCACACAACTAACTACAAAATGGAACAACATTTTTTTTTTAGGAAAAAAAGCTAAGAACACTAAAACAAGGCACAATGACACACACAAACAAACAAATAAAAGTGAAATAAAACAAACAAACACACAATTTTTTTTTCTTTTTTTTCAGTAGAACACAAATAAGAAAATTAATTTGAAGAATAAAATTTAACTAATTTCTTTCCCCGGCAACGACGCCAAAAACTTGTTCGACGACGAATATTCTATGAATAAGAATACTGTCGTGAAGTGTAATAAACCGCAAGCGCATGACGTACACTTGTAGTACGTTAGCGAATACGAGTCCATCCACGGGGAAAGAAACAATTCTAATTTTATTCAATCAAATTAAACCAAATTCGAGTGAAGATTTAACTAATGAAAACTATAAACTAAGTTGAGAGCTAAATATGAAATGAAAACAATTTAGAGGCAACTCAACTCTCACATTTATGTAAGCTATCAAAAATACAATTTATGATCTCCATTAAGTGATATAAATACAATATTTAAACCACTTATGATTCTCATGAAAATGGAACTAAAGAAAAACTATTCTATGTATGGCCAATGAATTATTAACTAGAACTATAGACCATCAAATTTTGTTCTTACTTTCATTTCAACATTAATAACCACTTAGCAAATATTGATGTAATTTGTGTTTACATTGACTAAGCATATCCTATTTTGTTGTCAACAAACATAGACTATCAAACCATTTGTATAAACTTACATCAACATTCACTAACATGAAGCACAAATTAGAGATCACAAATCATACAAATGTTGAACTTACATAAAGTTAGAGAGCATTATTATCCCTAAATCAATGGATTAGCCACTCTTATGTGTTATCATATCAACACATGTACACTACACCACAAAGTCTATTTTGTCACTCCCCTATCCTTTAAATTTGATACGGTCTATAACCGTATCAAATTAGAGAGGATTCTGAGCCATGCCTTTCTATTTAGAAAAGGCTTAGAGCCTAATTCGAATTTGGCCCAAATTTTGACCGTATCAAACTTACGAATAAATTTTTTAGCAAGGCAGACGTGCTCCCCCTAAATCTCGATGACCGTACCAAATGTTCTTTCCTACAACCTACCAATCCACACCTCCTCCACCGATTCACATCTAACTCTACATCTTAAACATTATGGATCGGTTCATTTGGTCTGTCTCTTCTCCGTATCAAATCTAGATCAATTTTCGCTCCCGCTATTTTTTTTCATTTTCCCCAATTGGTGCCAAATTCATTTCCCTCTTTTTTTGTTCGCTTTTCATTTTTGGGGCAAAATCATACCAGTTTTTTTCGAATCCAAAGGGAGTAAATTCATACCAGTTTTTGGGGCAAATCCATGACTGCTCTCGTTGATTTCTTCCACATCCGAACTTTATGAAAAAAGGTAAAATCCCTAAATCTCGTCCTTCGTGTTACTGCTTATTAGGCTACGATTTGTTTTACCGCTTATTTATGCCTATTTATTCAAGAGAGGTCGATACTACTTTCCGTTGCCGATCTACACAGGAGGAAGACTACTTGAAGAAATTAAAGGCAAGTTTTCACGTTTTATTCTACTTCTGTTGGTCTCAGTTTTCTGAATGATGCTTGGGCTAATTTTGAGACCACCGTAGTCTTTGATGACAACAGGGTTCAATGTAGTTTTCGTTATCAGCATTTTTGAAAACCACAGTTACCTGGTTTTGTAGAAATTTTGACCGTCTCAGTTATTGTTTCAACAATTTCCATTATCTTTGTAAATTCATAGGTCACGGTAATGAATCCCTTTGATATATATCTAAGATTGACATCTGAGTTCTTACACTTTCGCATTTTGACTATCTCGTAATAAGTTATGAGTCTAAATTTGACGCTTCTTAATGACTGCTATTCTTAAGAAAAGAAAGGAAGTAAAAATTATTGATAACATACTTGATTTGCTAGTTGATGATTTGGAAAGAGATAAAAAATAGTAGTAGCTTGATGTATTTGATGATTAATGAAGAATCCTTATTAAACCATTAACAGAAGAAGAAAATAACAGGAAGTCATTTGTTGCGATTTACCCACACAAAATGTAAGCAGGATTATGGGAATTACTAGATAATTATTGGTAGAATATTTTCTTTTGGATCAAAAACAAAAAGGTTGTGTAATTGATATTACAATCTCGGATTGTGATTTTGATTCGAATTTTGGTTGTTGTCGACAATATCTCCAGACGAAATGAGCTTGGCACAAGATATGAATGAGATTTGACATGTTTTCTTGCTAAAATTTAAAAGCCAGAACTTGGACAAGATTCAAAACTCTCTAGTTAGAGATGATTATTAATAAAATGGATCTGGGTAAATCGATTTTGACATTTTTATGATTGTTTTGCCCATTTCTATTTTCTGAATAATGAAGGCTATTGCTATATAAATTCAATTTTGGTTACCGTGTAACTATGCAAGTTGATTTGTTGCTAATTGACATGTTTGAACAAATAATCCAGTTTGAACAAATAATCACTGTAAGAACTGGTTCCAGTTTGAACAAATAATCCAGTTTGAAATTCAGTTTTTTTTTTCTTAACTAATAAAAGAAAGATATGAGGAAGATATGTTTAAATGAAAGTTTTCACATGTTTCAACCTAGGATAACATAAGTACTTATTGAAATCAATCAATTGCATGCATTTATTATACGATAAAATATATGATATGATCCTTGGGTCGCAAACTGGACTCAGTTTGCAAATGAGTCGCAAACTGGACTCAGTTTGTGACTCAGTCGCAAACTGAGTCGAGTTTGCGACTCGCAAACTGAGTCCCGTTTGCAACTCAGTTGCAAACTAGACTCGCAAACTGGACTCGTCGCAAACTGAGTCCAGTTTGAGAGCTGCAAACTGATTCCAGTTTGCAACTGAGTCCAGTTTGCTACTCAGTTGCAAAATGGAACCAGTTCAACCAACCAGTTTGCAACTGGCAAACTTGACTCAGCTTGTGCCAAAACCAGTTTGTACCATATACTTCAAACTAGTGAACTTCAAACTATGATTAGTCACTTACTGACAGTTTCCTCCGTTTAAATATACTTGAAACTAGTGAATTCGGGACACAGTAATCAAATAATAATTTCATTGGTTAATTATTTCTCTTATGTAATGCACCATGTATCATATTTGCTAAGGTCAAGTCTTAATAGTTGTGCATATAATCTGGAACACGAAACCATGCGAGAATGGATTCAAATATGCGCCTTTTGATGATTATAAAATGGAGTTTGCATAGGCAGTGATAGCATCAATACAGCACCCTTGCATGTGATTATAGCTTAAACATAAAAAGCATGTTTTCTTTAATAAGTGCATTTAAGCACGTATTAGATGTTTTAATAAGTTTGTTCACTTCAGTTTTCAGTATACGTTTCACATCCGTTTTAATAAGCATTTGAGTAAGTGAAATAATAGATGTAAGAATGTAAAACAAAATGGATAAACTGAAAAAACATCTACAAACAAAATTATAGTTCTTTTTAGTGATGGGATTTGAGTTTCAGCGAATCAGATGACAAATTGTTCAATTGTAAACTGAATCCACTGATTGCATTGCTAATATTATAATAATGCATTTTCAATTGCTCTTCAAACTGATATATGTTTATCAATTGATTCAGGAATGCAACCAGTCTAAGAGACATAGAAATGTCAAATGATCCAACTAAAGCAATAATTATTTATCTACGGTATGTGAAATTGTATAAGAGCTAAATAACCAATTTCAATGAAGCATATTTAAAAACATCTATATTGTCATACATTAGATGCTGCAAGCATCAGCATCTACATCAAGTCACCTGCAAAGATCACCAAGTTTATGAAAACAAATTGGGTTAATCCACTCATGAGTCAGAATATTATAATAAATTGGCAGCAAAAGGAAACAATATGGAGAAAAAAACTTAAAATGGAGCTTGATTGACTTATCTTGTTTTATTTTCTCAAAATCTTCGCATGACTATTAATTTAATATAAAAAGTTACATTTCTGCGAATAACTGAATAGGTCCATAGTTGGTATATGTAGATAAAAAAAAGTATAGTTGGTAACTAAAAAGTTATAAATCTCCACCACATAATAATATATAAAAATAATAATTTATAACCAAACAACACAATTGCACAAAATCTTGAACATATTGCCCCACTTTAACTACTAATATAATTGTCTATTTATAAAGCAGGCGAAAAATCTATGATGGTAGCTTAAGGAAACATATATCACCAAACATGGTAATCACATACATGGCAATCGATCTATATAGTACAAAAATCATCTATATAATTGCCAAAATGGACTGCTTTACCCAAATCAGCCGTACTAATATAGTAAAATAATAAGAAATTTATTTTAAATGTGAAGAAAAAGCGGTGAAAATAATATGTGCTCTGTTGCATCACTCACATACCTAGCTAGTGTTCTATTGCAATAGGCGTGAATAAAAGATGCTGGTTCATTGTTGCAGTAGATTACTTCAAACTAGATGCATTTATTTATTTATTTTTATGTCGATTCAAACATGTTTGTTTGAAGTCGGTTAAGCTATCTTGAATATTTTTTCAAGTTCACTGAGTGAGATTAGTAGCAAATATGAAAGTATAAAAATAAGGAAGAAATTTTATATGTGAAAACGCACTAGTACTAGTTTTATATCTGGTTTCAAATGGTTGTTGCACTACCTTTACTGAATAGTTTTATATGAGAAAATTTTGTTGACTATCAGATGCGATATAAAGAAAAAGAGGAACTGGTGTTCATAAAGATATTATTTTCAATGTTATGTCCCCTTGGTTGCTCTTGTAGTCATGTTCGTCACCGCATGCCTGCGCTACCTCTTACCGAGACATGGTTATCCCTTTGGTCTATCAACTGTGTAAAACTGGACTCAGTTTGCAAATGAGTCGCAAACTGGACTCAGTTTGCGACTCAGTCGCAAACTGAGTCGAGTTTGCGAGTTGCAAACTGATTCTAGTTTGCAACTGAGTTGCAAACTGATTCCCGTTTGCAACTCAGTTGCAATCTGGACTCGCAAACTGGACTCGTCGCAAACTGAGTCCAGTTTGCGAGTTGCAAACTGATTCCAGTTTGCAACCGAGTCCAGTTTGCGACTCAGTTGCAAACTGGAACCAGTTCAACCAGTTTGCAACTCGCAAACTGGACTCAGTTTGTACCAAAACCAGTTTGTACCAAAACCAGTTTGTACCAAAACCAGTTTTAAAATTAATCTTTGATAATTTAAAAGGTTGCACCTGAAACAAATGTGCTGTAGCCAAGAATGCTTGGCTGTTTGCAATGTAATGCTTAGTTATCTCGACCAACTCTTGCTCCTCTTCTTTTTCTTCTTATAGGTAATGCTTAGTTATCATGGAACCCCTGTTTTCATTCGAAAATGGACTGTCATGTTAACTTATGCGCATGCAAATTAGATATATACAAGTATGAGTTTTTTTGCTAGAAAAAAACTGCACTACAAAATGCTACTAGAAATGATAAATTTAGTGATAAAAACATAGATTAGTAGCTACGAAGTCACAAATGCAATTTCGGAACTAAAACGATCACAAATTCAATAAATTTAATTGTTTAAAACATAACTCTTTAAACTTTAAATTAATACATAACACAATAAATTTTAAAATATATCTAAATTTTGATTTAAAATTTAGAACATAACTCACTAAATTAACTAACAAGTTTAGATTAAAGTTTAAATCTTTAAACTAATTAATTTGAGAATGATGGATTGTGGTACTGCAGTACTTAAGAATTTGTGATAATGTGAATGGTTGAGAATGATGGATTGTGGTTGAAAATATTTGTTTGTGGTTGAAACAAAATTAGAATAGGTTGTGGAAAAGAAAAATATCGCTTGGTCGTTTCCTTGACAATAATACCTGTTCTTTGAGTATCATTAATTGGAAGAAAGCAAGAGCGTTAATTCATTGAAGGAGCGATCAAGGGATAACTGAAAATGAGCATATTGTCCGGGGGGGTGGGCCCATTTGGTTGATGCGATGATATATGTAGTAATTCTATTATATAAACTGAAAATGAGCATATTGTCCGGGGGGGGGGGTGGGCCCATTTGGTTGATGCGATGATATATGTAGTAATTCTATTATATAGATAGTAGCAATTTTTGAGTTGTATCAGCATTTATAAATTATAGTAATTTTTAGAAGCATGTACAACTTTAACTTATAAACGCTATTTTGTAATAAACTTCTTTAAGTTGATTACATTGCAAATATATTATATTTACGTCTCATGTTCTATTATATAGGATATAGCAGGGCAACATGTCATTCAATATAAACAAAAAGTGGATAAATGAATCTGATCAAAGAACTATGTACTATAGAGACGGGGTGGATAAGTTTATTAGTTTTGTTCAAGAAAACGGTGGTAACAAAGGAGTGTATTTTTGCCCTTGCACTCAGTGTCAAAATATGAAGAAGATAAAATTAGATGACATTCATTTTCATTTGTTTAGATGGGGTTTTATCCAATCATATATCGTGTGGTATTTTCATGGAGAAAAAATGGTGGAGATAGAAAAACAACAACCAGTTAGTTATGCCACAAATATTGACGAGGTTGAACATATTAGGATGGAAGATCTAGTCAATGATGCAGATAGATTTCATAATTTTCAACCTGAAAATCCGTTGTCTGATCATGCTAATGCTGGGGAGCAGTCTACGGATGATGGCAATTGGCAGGCCAATGAAAATAAGAAGTATAAACCACTTTTTGATAGCGCAAAAGAGCCACTGTATCATTCATGTCCAAAAGGGATAACGAAGCTGTATGCCATTGTGAAACTGAATAGCTTGAAGACTCAATACGGCTTTTCAGATAATGGTGTGACTGCACTTCTCGAACTAATAAAGGAGTTACTCCCCGAGGGTAACACATTGCCGACAAAATACTCCGACGTGAAGAAGTTCATTAAGCAAGTTGGGATGAATTACATAACTTATGATGTATGCATCAATGATTGCATATTGTACTGGAAAGATGATGCGAACAGTGTTTCTTGTAGAAATTGCAAGGAACCAAGATATATGACATCATTCAACAAAGAGAGAAAAGGCACCACGGTACCTCGAAAGACGTTAAGACATTTTCCTTTAATTTCTAGATTGAAGAGATTATATACTGTACCATGGATAGCAGATGCAATGACCTGGCATGGTCGTGCCAAGTCTAATCCAACCATAATGTGTCATCCATGTGACACTTCTCAATGGAAAGCCGCGGATTCTTTTGATAAAACGTTTCCTGTCGAGCCACGAAATGTCACACTTGGAATAGCAACAGATGGTTTCTGTCCACATGCTTCTCTATCTAACCCTTACAGTTGTTGGCCAGTAGTTGTAGTACCATATAATCTTCCTCCGTCTATGTGCATGAAGCGAGAGTTTTCAATGTTAACACTGTTGATTTCTAGGCCAAAACAACCGGGAAAGGATATCGATATTTATTTACAGCCGTTGATAGACGAGTTAAAGCAGTTATGAGATGGAGTCGTTGCATATGATTCGTTTAATAAATCCGAGTTTACAATGAGAGCTAGGGTGCTCTAGGCAATCCATGATCACCCTGCTCTTGGGACTTTATCGGGATGTATAACTCACGGTTACTTTGCATGTCCCGTTTGTGGGGAAAACACCTGTTCTTATCATCTTCCTGAATGTAGAAAGATGTGTTTTATGGGACATCGAAAGTTTCTTCCCAGCGGACACAAATTTCGATACGACAAAACAAATTTCAACAACGAACAAGAATTTCGTCGTCCTAAACGGTCATTGACTGGTTTTGAAGTTGAAAAGAAAGTAGCGAATATCAAAATGAAAGTCGGTAAATACAAAGAAACTGGTCAAAAACGAAAAAAGTCAGATATTGAAGAAATCGACAATGTTTCTGGATGGTATAGAAGGTCTATCTTTTTTGATTTACCATATTGGAAAGCAAATATGATTCGACATAATATTGATGTTATGCATACGGAGAAGAATGTCACAGAGCATCTCATCAGCACCATTATAAACCATAAAGATAAGTCAAAAGACGGTATCAATGCACGCAAGGATTTAAAAATCATGGCTATAAAACAAAAGTTGTGGGTGATGGAAGATCCTAAAACGAATAGAATTATCATACCAAAGGCAACTTTTACTTTGAGCAAAGAAGAAAAGATACGGTTTTGCACCGTATTGAAAAACCTGAAAGTACCTAACGAATTCTCTTCTAACTTCCGCAACAATGTGAGCATCAATCCTCCCGAACTAAGAAATATGAAATCACATGATTACCACGTCATAATGCAACATTTGCTTCCGGTATTGCTTCAACATTCTTATACACAACATAAGGATCTACAAAATGTCGTTCATCGTATTAGTTTATTCTTTAACATTTTGTGCTCAAAGGTGATTAATAGGGAACACCTTATAAAAGCAAAAGCTAGTTTGGTAGAAGCAATGTGTGTTTTTGAAAAACATTTTCCACCTGCATTTTTTGATATCAGCATCCATCTTATGATTCATTTAGCTGATCAGGCATTGACTGGTGGTCCTGTCAGATATAGATGGATGTATCCTTTTGAACGGTAAATAAATAATTTCAGTTATGTGTATTATTACTCGGTATAAATAGCTATCTTGTACAATATATAATTGATTACATTCACAGATTGATGAAAACATATAAAGGATATGTGCGCAACAAAAGATATATTGAAGGGTGTATTGCAGAAGGATATATTATACAAGAAGCTAGCCTTTACTGCATGGAATATATGCCAAACGGAGGTTATGGCAATCATAAACATACCCGCGAAGTATTTTTAGATGAGGATGATGAGTTTGCTGATGAGATACCATTAGATAATGGTAAAAATATAACGTTAACCCAAGTACAGTTTGAACAAGTGCGTAGATGGGTTCTTAATAAGTATGATGGATTGGATGAATAGAAGAAGTAAGTTCATGAATTTATTTCGAATTTCAATGTTTTAATTTATTTTGAATATTTATTTCGATGTGTTTTCCATAGAAGGTATAACTCCTATGCGAAAAGCACTAGATTTCAACCACGAGGCAGAGGTACAACTGTCGAAGCCATTCAAGATTTTACTCTATGGTTACGTAATGAGGTATTACATCATCTTAAGTATTTCACGTGTTTATACGTTGGCAATACGTGACCATGCTTTTTTCACTTGTGTTTTATGTAGTTGTTGAACTGCAAGGATGTTGATCCAACTCTTTGGCGGCTATTACACGGGCCGAACTTCACGACGATTAGTTATGCGAAGTACCGAGTGAATGGATATTTTTTTCTACAAAAATGTACGAAAATCATATGGTAACACAAGATAGCGGTGTATGCATGAGAGCAATTACAAAATTTAGAGCGAGTGGTAAAGATAAAAATTATAAGGAAGCAGAAACAACGTATTATGGAGTAATTCAACAGATACTTGAGTTGGATTACACTGACTTCAAACAAACAGTTTTTTATTGTGATTGGGTAAAGGTCGAGGATAAGATCAATGGTTGCAAAATAGACCCCGTTTCAAACTTGATCATGGTTAATTTAGGAAAATTGAATAACAAAGACAACATAAATGATGAACCATTTATTCTTGCATCAGAAGCAAGCCAAGTGTTCTACTCAAAAGATTTAAAAAATAACGAATGGTCTGTGGTTTTGCATACACCAAAACGGTTTACTACAAATGTGGATGACATTGAGCTTCCTATCGTCTATCAATCAGCTTTTGAAGACAATGAAAAATTAGAAGATCTTACCAAAACCTTATGTTAGCTAATGAATTGTTGAATGCTTTTTTTTGCAAGAGAATCACTTGTATTTAGAATGTTATGAATTGTTGAATGTTTTTTGTTTACCAAAACCATATGTTAACTTATGAATTGTTGAATGATGCTTTTTTTAAAGGGAATCACATGTGTTAACTTATGACTCGTTGAATATGTTTTTTACAAGGGAATCACATGTATTCGGAATGCCATGAATTGTTGAATGTTTTTTTTATCAAAACCATATGCTAACTTATGAACTGTGGATAATCTATTGAGCATGGTAGTGATATGCACATGTATTAGTAATATTATATTTTGTAGGAAACTATGTCACAAAATCAAACATCATCACATGCATCATGTTCAAAAGAGCAGCAAGTTGATCAAAACCTACTTGGTATTCCAGTCTCAGAAAACGCTTCAAAAGTCGCTACTATGCTTGGTAAACTAGTAAGAGTTCATGTGCCGATATCATTCACAAGTTGGGATAAAGTACCCAAAACATATAAGGACGACGTTTGGAACCAGTTAGTGGTAAGTTTATACTTGAGCAATTTAGTGATATAACACTTAAATGTCTATGGTCTATTTTTACAGTTGCCTCTTAATTTTTGTAGAAAATGTATGCGCTTGAGCCGCTTTCAAAGGAAATGTTTTTTAAAAGAATGGTCGAGGCTTTTAGGAGGCACAAGAAAAACTTGAGAGCAAGTTTTTATGACATTTTCGACAATGACGAAGAACGGCTTAAAAATTGCCCACATAAAATTGCTCAAGAAGATTGGAGTGAGTTCATAAAAAATAAAGCAACGCCTGAAGCGAGCGAAAGAAGGAAGTCAGGCAAAAAAAAATAGATTATTGCTCAGCTATGCTCACCATGCAGGACGTAAAAGTCACGCTAGAATAGAACACGAAATGGTAATTTATATTCATTTTATTTCAAAAATAGTAAAATACCCCCAATTATGACAAAAAATGTACACAAAATGACATATATTGCAGATCGTTGCAGATCCATCTGCAAATATTAACCGTCGTCAAATATGGGAGAAGACACACACGAAAAAAGATGGTAGCATATCAGATGCCGCTTCTGTGTACTTTGTAAGTTTTAAAAAAAAATACTAAATTGCGTATTATTTGAAATTTCTTTATTCATATAAAAATTGTCATGTCTCAGGATCAAATTGCTAAATTGAAGGAAAAGATTACCGATAGTGATGAAGAAAAATTGACAGTGGATGAAGATATCTTATCACAGGTGTTGGGTAAGGATACAAAGGGTAGGAACCGCGGTGTTGGGTCCGTCATATCAAAGACTAATGTTAAGGCTTGTGCTATTGCACAGAAACGATTCAAATATGTTCATCAAGACAACAATGAGTTGAAAACGAGGGTGAGAAATTTAGAGGGTAACGTGGGAAGTTTGTCTGGGCAAATGGAGCTTCTGATTCGAATGGTAGGAAACATCGAACAAAGAATCAGCGCACCGTTAAATCCTTCTGATGGAGGACACTGTACAAAATGCGGTTCTTCTAAAGTCAATGCTTCTCAGTTGCAGGATATGACCAATGTTTCGAACAATCAAAAATGTGAAATTCTCAACTCTGATCTAGAAATAGTAGCAATAGGTATTTATTACATTTTTTTTTTATTAGTTGATTTTGATGCAGTTATTTTGTTGGATATATCTTGACAACTTTATTGCAACAGGTACTGTATGTCGAGATTCTACATCGTCCAAATGTCATGGGAAAAATGTACCATCTACACATGAAAAGTTGGTTTTAGACAGTATACTGGTACCAAATGAGAAAACCAACAAAATAAATCATCAGTTTGCAGATACCAATGATGAAGTCGGAGTGGGTGGGTATTTGTGTCATCCGAAGAGTCTAATTCGATATCTTTAGATGTTGGAGCAGGTATATATTTTTTATTTATGCTACTTAAATGGTTGTGTATGAAAATTTACTTGTGGATAAGTATGTGAGTTTTTAAGGTACGAGCACGAACTTAACAATTTACAGATAATTCAAGATTAAAAAACACATTGCGCCTTTCATAGATGCAGAAACATTGTTTTCCGGTTAGTTCATGCCTCACCATTTATTGATTTAATACTCACTAAATCACCATATATGTCTTAAAGTGCATACTACTAAATGATATTCCTTTCCGTATCCATGAATGCATGGTGCACATCTTGTTAAATGGCTCGTCGGATTCATGAAAGCATGGTGCCATTCTCAGTAAATGGCTCGCCGAGTCACTATTTAACACTAAATAAATCATTGCATTTAACTTAAAATACAAAATAGTAACTAAACGTTATTCATCTCGGTGTAAGTGAAAGCATGATATTCCCAGTAAATGTTGTTCCTTTCAGCATATTAACTATTATAGAATTTGCTAAGTTACTTATATTTGGTATACAATGTCATATTCAATTATCAGAATGGAAACTTTGCATGCAAAGTACACTATACTAACCAATGGTATCCCAAATTTTATCAGACAAATGCTTATATTATGATTCCTATAGTGTAAAAGGTGCCAAAACTTGTAAAGTATGGGACTAACTATAAGGGATTTTTTTTCTTTCTGAAAGCATCAATCAATCCACATTCATAATTTTTCAGTGAATACACAGCCATGTGTGTGTGTTTTTGAATCATAAGTTGAATCATTTTCCCTGGTCGAACTCTAAGTGATTTAAAACAACATGTATATAAGTTGAAAGTGAATACACAGCCATGTTATGGTGTTAAACATGTTGTTTTTAAATCCATTTTTGAATCATAAGTTGATCTTAAACTCTAAGTTGATCTTAAAAATGGAATTTTTTTTTCAGTGAATACACAGCCATGTGTGTGTGTTTTTGAATCATAAGTTGATCTTAAACTCTAAGTTACAGACTTTTTTTTCCAGTGATTTAAAACAACATGAACAACATGTATATAAGGTGTTAAACACCCAGTAGCAATGATATGAACGTCATGTGTCTGAATCCAATTATCCAGACAACTCTAAAATGGATTTAAAAGGAAAGATAAGAGTTTATTGTACACATGGCTGTGTATTCACTTTCAACTTGGTTTAATGTACACATGGCTGTGTATTCACTTTCAACATGGTTAGTGTCAAGAACTGTTAGTACTTCTAGAGCTTTTTTCTTTACCAAAATGGCAATACTACTGTTGCTGTTTGCGCCTAGAATGTGGGGCTAAGTGAACATACTCTCAGAAGTTTGAGGCTAGTCTGACATAACTTTGTGCAAACTAAATCTGTTGTGCGTCCTTTATACATATAAACGCATGCACACATGCATTTGAGTCATGTACATTAAACCTGATATCTTTACATACATATGGTTTAAGCTGCTAAAATTAATAGTAAGAAATTTAAGTATTTACTCAGCATTCAAAAAGATTGATGAGTTGAAATTTGGTATCTTCATTGCACTATGGAGGATCAATCTTCCTTAAACCTATGACCTGATTAGTTTTTAGAAACCCCTTCAGCAAAGCCTTGTGCAATTGGTTTGATTTCTCTAGTTTTTCTGAAACCCCTGTAACGACAAATACATTCAGAGAATAACCATCCGTCATTGACCACAAAGAGAATTCTTTAACCGTTATACCCATTGAAGCAAAAACACGTATGAAATAAGAGAGAAGCATCGAATTGGTATTAGAAGCACATGTTATTTCATGCAACATTTGCCTCGGCCAATTAGTCTCTACATCAAGAGGATGAACCTCAAAACGGCCAACATCAATTGCTGGAAGATTAGCCGGGGTTTTTGCTAAATCCAAGAGTTTCATGTGTTTCAAAACATCCTTGACCCCATCAAATTGTACAATCCTTGCATAACTTGCAGGCATTTTATTGAAATTTGAACAAAGCTTTTGATAAAATGCGGAAGATCGAGAACCCATATAACATCCATATCTCTGTCAACTTTGTTGTCTATACTTTCCATTAAGAAACAGAATTTAGGATTCCTCTTTTTACGGCGAAACAAATAAAGCGGATCTGGAATTAACCGAATGATTGGAATGCAACTTAAGTTGATCTAAGACAGCAAAGGGATGAAAGCAAAAATTAAATGTCAGTCAATGTTTCATGATACTAAATCACATGAGATGTAAGCATACAGATATATTTATTTAGAATCATACATGACAATTCCAAACCATGGCTGTGTAACATGACAATTCTAGTTTAGTCTTTTGATTTTTCTAGTTCAGTCTTTTGATTTAGACACTTTCAACTTGGTTGTGTATTCACATATTCTTTTTTTTTTTTTTTACAGGTGTTGGAACAAGCGGCTCGACTACTGCAGTTTAGTTATCTCCAATTTTTTTCTTTAGAGCAAGAACTTCGTTCGAACACTACGCTTTGTATAAACTGTGTTATGCTTTGTGTATTGACTGAAATTATGCTTTGTGTATTAATTGAAGTTATGTTTTATGTATTAATTGAAGTTATGCTTTGTGTATTTTCTTTATGTACTGTTACATGGGTGCATCGTATTTTCTTTGTTGTGTATATATATCAATGGGTGAAGTAGCGTACATTAGATACGTATCTGGATGATCATTAGTAATTTGATATGCCTAACCCGTATCAAATTTACCAGTTTGATACGCGTTAAACCCGTATCAAATTTCAATTCGATACACCTTAAAGCCTTATCAAATTTTCAATTCGATACGCCTTAAACCCGCATCAAATTATCAAATTGACAAGCCTTAAACCCGTATCAAATTTTCATTTTGGCACGCCTTAAACCCGTATCAAATTTTCAATTTGGCACTCCTTAAACCCGTATCAAATTATCAATTTGGCACTTCTTAAACCCGTATTAAATTATCAAATTGATACACTTTATAGCCGTATCAAATTAGTGGACCTATACGCTTAAGGCGCACCAATCCACTAATTTGATATGGTTATAAGGCGTATCAATTTGATAATTTGATACGGGTTTAAGGAGTGCCAAATTGATAATTTGATACGGGTTTAAGCAGTGCCAAATTGAAAATTTGATACGGGTTTAAGGCATGCCAAAATGAAAATTTGATATGGGTTTAAGGCGTATCGAACTGGTAAATTTGATACGGGTTAGGCGTATCAAATTACTAATTTGATACGGCTCTAGGACGTGCCTAAGTAACAAACACGCATTAATTTGATACGGATCTGAGCACTGCCAAATTGCATTTGATACGGATTTTAGCACTGCCAAAATGAGCTTTTTGGTGTAGTGGTAAGTTTCAACATTAGAAAATGAAGCAAAATGAAAGAAAAACTAAGTAGAACAAGACTAGAACTAAACTAAGAACATAAAGTAAATCTAAGCTATGAACATGAATGTAAATCTAAGCTATAAACATGAAAGTAAGGAGCATAGAAATTAAATTGCATTAAAATAAAGAAGTTATATAAAGAAAATGGCAAAGTAGCCATGGAAATACAAGAGAGCTTGTGCTCCTCTCAACTAAACTAAAGAAGGGGATAAAAGAGAGTAGATCAGAGACGTATTTACATTACATAAAGGGGTATATAAACATGTCCTAAACCCTAAAACCCAAATTACACTTGTTGGGGACTGCCAAAAGTACCCCCTTCGTGAAGATTCTATTTTGTTTCCATCCATTAATGAGTCATGTAAATTGCATGAGGCCTTTAATTGTTTCCATAAGCCAAAATATTAGCCATTAATAACTCCATTAAAGAAAGAGGGAGAGTGGGTGGTGTCCTCCACTAATATGAATTAATTCCATCTCATATTCCTTTATCTTCATATTGTGCATGCATATCTCATATAGCCCAATTGTATTTGTAGCCCATTTCCTACACAATAACATGAAAAATGAACAAGTAAATGTTTTCAAAATAAATACATGCACAAATGATCATAATGGCCTAATATGAAGATGAATGTATGATTATTTAAGAATTTTAGGTATTTTGGTTAAAACGTGTAAAAATAGCCAATTATGTTATTTATTTAATTAAAACAAGAATAAATGTTTGAATATAAATGTGCACATTTACGTGCACATCAAAATACAACATAGTTAGACAGTGAATGACACACAAATGAAGTCAACATTCCAAGAAAGGAAATCTACAGGATTCATCAACAAATTCAAAGAACAAACATTAGGCAAGAAACATATTAAAGCTTTCCAGAAAAAACAAAATGTTTTTGGTAAGAATTTTCTTTTTACCAATCAGAGTATGGCAAGATTGATACACTATTTTAAAAGAGTGCCAAAAATTCAGTGATTCATTTTCGGTAATAGTTCAAGCTAGTAATTCACGCAAGCATAAACAAAATCGAGGAATCATTTCTAGATAGTGATCAAAATTTCACAAGGCCCAAGGTTTTATTTCTAGAAATCTAATTGTTTTTTTTTTTTGGCATGAAATAACTCAAGTGTTGCCTGAAATCAGGATTGAATTCATTTATTCTAAATGTAAAATTGGAAACCAGTCTCAAGTGTTTCCAGTATTATATTTAGAAAATAACTTTTCTAAATATTTAATACCATGGAGACAGTTTGAAAATGATGCAGCAACAACTTTAAAGAATTTCCAGAAGCTGCTATAGACGACATATGTTAAAGGCCATGCAAACATTTTTGACAAGAATCAATTCAAATATTCCTGGAATCAAGTATGGACACTCACAACAAAAATCAATTCAAGTATTTTCTGATTTCAATAGTGAAGGATATGGGGATATCATGCAATCTATTTCGGAAAAAAAATATTTATATGGTTTCCAGAAATTCACAAACTATTCATGGAAACAATCAAGCAAGGGATAATATCAGTTCATCTTTCAAAACCGAAGGAAAGCATTCAAGTCAACGCAACATTCACGTAAGAAATCAATCAAGACATATGTGAAATCAGAGTTATTTTAGGATTTTATAATCCTATATATAACACCTTTATCATCACAAAAAATTCGAATGAAAACCAAGCAACAAACATCAAAAACAAATCGAAAGATTCAAATTAGAATAACTCAGATTTTCAATCGCAAGAAGGAGCAAATCAATCGACGTGCAAGCAACAAGGATTTGAGCTACATAGACCAATCTAAATCACTTTCAAAGTCGAGATTTGGGATTTCAGATAAACCCTAATTTGATTTAGGGTCGGCCGACATTCATTGAAGCAAAGCATCTCAAATGAAATAAAAGAAAAGGGAGAGCTGACTTTTTTTTAATTACACAAAGGGTTTTTGTTTAACTTTAATTGTATTTTCTTTTGTAAATTACAATTTAGGGTTTACTAGTTTTTCTTGTAAAAATTAGGGTTTACTAGCTATGGGTTTGTAGCTAGGGGAAAATTTTGGTTTCGGGGACAGAAATCAATGCAGGGTTTTGAGCATAGGATTAGAACAACAGCAGGTTTTGCGAGTGTACAAAACTGTATAGGCGGCTAGCGAGGGGTTCGCGAGTTTACAGGTTTTTGTATGCGGGTGTCTGTATAATACCTAGTAAAAACTTTAGGGAATGTAGCAGTAGGCGGGGTTTGCCGAAGCTGGGTAAAATATGTGTTATTTACTTTTTGCATTTATTTTTCTCTTCTGCAGTCTGTGTTGTGATTTTTTTTTGATATCTCGATAAAATTCAATAAACCCTATTCACCCCCTTCTAGGGTTAATCTAGATCCAACAAGTGGTATCATAACTGGTATATGGTAACAACATGATAGAGAGTTCTCTCTCTATGACCAAGTGGCGAAGTATTGACTCTTGTCCCTACATTCCCCACTGGGTTGTCCTGTGTCGAGAGGCAGGACGTAAAATCAGTCTCTGAGGTACCCTTGTTGGCACCAGGGTGGTATTAAAATCCCCGTTAGCAGAGAAAACAAGTGGTATCAGGGCTGGGGTTTTCATTAACTCTAGAGAATGGTTTCCCCTAGTTTTCACCTTTGAGAGTCATTCCAGTCATGCATATTCCAAATATTTTTAATAGCACAAATTTTTTTAATTGGAAATCAGAAATGGAGTCCTATTTAAAATCTGTTAATATTAAATGTTGGGATACTGTTATTAATAGATATGATTGGGTAGATAGGAATGATATTGAGTTTAATTCTCGCACTACTCATATTTTATATTCTTATATTCATGATATTCAATATAACCATATCTTTCACCGTTTGTCTACACAGGAAATGTGGAATACTCTCAATGCAAAGTACGAAAGAATTGACAACAACAACTAAAAACCCTAAAAGGTCAACTTAGATTCAGATTTATGCTTGAAAGGAGAAACAAATGGAAATTCAAGTAGATCAAATGATGGAGACTCACCAGACATTGAGACATAATATTTATCATACGAAGATTTAGTTTTTATGTGTGCTGATTTAACTTAATCTGTTGATAAACTCCAATGGAAAAACAAATCTCTGAGATCTAAAAATCGTGAGTTGACCAACAAAAGTAACTGCTTGGAATCAAAACTTTCAAATGTCATGAATTTAGAAAATTCTGATTGCGAAAATTGTTTGAAATTGAAAACTGGTCTCGTTCATCTCAATAAAAACATTCAAAAGTTTGAAGAAGAAATTTTGATTTTAAAAGATAACGAGATTGAGCTAAAAAGCACAAATAATTCTTTGCAAAGGAATTTAAAATTTTTAAAGCTATCTAAAATTCCAAACAAGAAGTCGCTGAAAAGGAAAATTTGCAGAAAACTGATTCAGTCTTGAATGAGCTTGAAAAAGTAATTGAAAAATTCAAGAAATTTGAGTTAAAAAAACAAATTCAATTTGAATCTGAAATATTTGAGTCCAAGACCAAATCAAATTGCTTGAAAATGAAAATTTACTTTTGGAACAAAATGATGCCGAAAAGAGAAAGATCAGCATTAATCATTGTTCAAATCTTGTGGAAGAGAATTCTAATCTTAAATCTAACATTCAATGACTTAAATCAAGTTTGAACAAATTTTCTAATGGGGGAAAATCTTTGAATATGTTGTTGCAAAACCAAATTTCTTTTGGAAATAAATATGGCCTTGGCTTTGCGAAAATAATTTTTTTTTGAAAATCTAAATTCAAATGGTTAAAACTCCTTCAAACTGCTTTGAAAAGAATCGATTTGAAAATTTGAACTCTGGTAATTTCAAAGAATTTTTAAATCATAAATGAGATGTGAACTTGTTTTGTAACAAACCATTTAAACATTTTTGGATCCCAAAAAGAAATGAAATGAGTTTGTCTAAATTCAATCAGATTTGGATTCCTAGGGGTACAAAGATAAATTCAAACGATTGTTATACAAACAGATTTGGGTACCGAAAGACATGAACAAAACTATAAGTGGTTTTACTAGTTTTGTTAGATTGCTCGTTCCCCTAAATAGTTGGTACCCGAGGAGGCCGAGGAACAGCTTTGGAAAAGAGAAATTGAATTCAAGTTGTTCCACATCTTTGAGTTATTCAGAGTTCCTTAGCCAACTTTGTTGAGTAAGAGATTCATTAGTTCACATTGATTATAGGTATGATCTCTAAACTCATCTTCGTTTATATTCTCTGTTTTATTTTTCTTTCTTTTCCTCCTTCTACCCCTTCTACTTTTTTTTTCTTTTTTTTTTCCTTTTTTTGCGGATTTGATTTGTCGCTGCCACATTTTTTTGAGCTTCTTAACTTCAAACTGCATAATTCTTGATTTTATGGAAATTTGCTTCACTTGTATAAAACTCTCATGTTTTAATAATTTCTGGATCTTGAATTCAAATTTGTAAATTCTCTGCAATTATTTTGAAGTTTAATTTTTTTCTTATTTTTGAAAATGCTAAAGTATTCTTATCGTATCTTGAACACTGTTAATCTGAATTCTAATTTTTTTGAAGATTTAAAAAATTAATGAAATTTCACATACCTTTGTTGTTTTGAGTTTCTTCTAATTCATTTTGGAAAGACTTGAAAATTTATACTCATTACAGCACATTACTATTTTGCATATTATAGTTGAAGGAGCTATTATTATTGCCTCTATGGCACAAACTCTAACACATTGCACGGTTTTAAACTAGTTTCCCAATACAGTTATAAATATCGTTTTTCATTATAGTTTTGAGGCTGAATGAATTTTATAATTTTAGTTTCATTATTAAATGGCCTCAAAACAATAGTATAGAATCTATTTTTAAAAGTACTAAGGATTTAAGAGAGTAATTATCTGATTTTTGAAAACTGTTTTATAAACGTGTTTTGGAAAATCCTGTATTTTCCAATAAATAAACCACACTTTTCTCGTTCCTTCGAGATAACATTATGGATGTTAAACGATATCGTAAATCCTGTGGTATGAGACACTTTGTTCTACGAATTAACTCCAATTTCATCCAATTGAATCTCTTGATTTATTGATTGTTGATTCGTTGATTTCTTGGTTTCCTAGTGCGAAGTGACAGATGGCCAGTAAACCAAGCAATGAGAACGTATGGTATGAAACATACATTTATCGCTGTTTGGGTTACATACTAAGAGTCAGTGATGAATTATGTGTTGAGGTTAGCCAGTACTCGCTTCAGGGAAGTTATTACTCAGGGAGTCATGTTTACGTATTCACTTGACTCGGGGAGTCAAGATACACTTACTTGGGGTCGCAGTGGTGGGTGCCGAATTTGAATACGTGTAAGCACTTGGCTATTGCTTGAGGAGCAATATTATAACTGAAGGAGCTATTATTATTTGTGAGGGCATGTGCATATTAGTTGAGATGGATCCATACTTTTGAGTTTATTTGTGATTTTATGGATTTGAGTTTCATGATTTTATATTGAGACAATTATTCGTTTGGGAATCCATTTATATATTATGAGATTTGTTTATTGGATTGTGATACTCCCTTTTAAGGTGTTTTTGACACTTTTAAGTTATGTGATCAGTGGGTGTTTTTGAGTAAATTAAGTTCATATCTATGAATGAGGTTGAGGACATACCTAGCTTTACGCTAGCATATGAGTTGCGTAGTTCACCCTTCACTTATGACATATGTTTTTGACCTTCTATAATCCCTTGAGTTATATTTCCCAACTCTTTGCTTAAAGAGTTGTTTATTGTGTTCTTATTCATTATCATGCGTGTTATTACTCACTGTTGACTGGACCGACCCATGTGTGTTAATGATCAGGTCAGACTGAGCTTTTACAGGTATGTCAGTTGTATGTAGGTATCTTTTGCTTTCGCACTAGATCCTTTCCTGTTTTGAGCTCGTAGTACAGCTGTTTTGTTATGTGTATTCTATGATCCATGTACCCTGATATGTTGTACATTCATCTTGGACTCTTATTGTACCTATTGTGGTTGTATACCACGTTTTGATGACGCTATTGTTTGTATATTATGTGTATATGATCTTGGTGATCTGTTCTGTGATGTGTACTATGATTATTATTCGTATATGTTCAGGATTATATTTTAGCCTCCATAATATTGTGTTGAATAAAAATTAAGTGTATCGGTCCACAAAGAAAAAGAAAAATAAGTAGCTCAATTTATCGATATTCTTGATGTCCATTTAATGCAAATATGGATGATCGCCTTTAACCAGCCCTATTTTATGCATTAGTTGACAACATTACCAGTTAATGTTCTTTAGTAATGTTAGTCTCGCAGAAGGGAGGGGAGGGAGCGTCACACAGAAATGCATGCAAAGGATTGTAAACTTTGTTATCATAGTTAGCCAAACATATCGCGACCTCCCATCGCTCGTAACCGCCACCCTTCACCTGAGCTGCCATGCACCTATTAGGAAGCAAATCATGCAACGAACTACCATCATCTCTAGAGGACCCACCAGACTCATGTTGTCTAGGCGCTTTGGTAGTGGTGATCCCCTCAACATTACTCCGAATATAGTCGCTATAAAGTTGTGCATCGAACTGTAGCTAAACGGGAGGATGTTGTGAAATAACTAACTGACTTTTTTTCAGTTTGCATGCAGCCACCAAAAATAATGTCTAACTTCCTAAAGCGAGCAGACGAGACATATCTTTACTTGTGGTACCTCGATGCAACTGTATCCCACAACTTGTCGGATCCACCGATCGTATCATGTTCCTCATTTCAGAAGTCACTTGGAATATGTACCAGTTTTTTCAACAGGATCCACTCACGCTTTAAGTGTCAAGCTTGTTCTTCATTTGTCCGGTGTTGAAGTCCAAACAGGGACGGTCACTGAATATCACGGTATTCTCCTAATGTCACTACGACCCATAGTGAGTACCTATACCGATGTTTTCGTAACAAACATTGATAAACGTGTTCGTTCAGTCATCGTCTTAGTCGACGATAGCGCGGGTAGATAAAGCATAATGGTTTGACATTCTGAAAAAACGGAAGAAAAAAACAATTTAGAAAGTTGGAAAAATATATTTGAAAAATAAGAATATGAAAAATGTGAATATAAATATATTTATGTAAACTGATCGACGATACAACCTGAAAAAATGGATGGACTTTCGTATTTTAGACGTTGGTTTGATGACTTGTAAATGTGAATATAAACAATGCTGACGTCAATGGGAACGCGAACTGCTAAAAAAAACAGAAGGCTGCTAATTTCAATGCATCGTGTGTGGTACCAAACATTGAAACACACTATATGCGATCCATTTAGGGTGCGTTCGTAGTCATTTGGTGGCACGCTGGAAATTTTTGTCGCGTCGGACGCGAGCACTAATTTCCACTGCCACATGGAACGCTGAGTGGAAGTTGAAAATCAAGCCGTTGGCGTCCGACGCGTCGGACGCCAACGGCTTGATTTTCAACTCCCCTTCCTCTTTATAATCACCTCCTCTACCCTTAACACCTTCACAATACTCCTTCAACAACTTCTTCAACTCTTTCTACTTTTTCGAGTAATGGCTAACTCCGATTCATCCTCCGATTACGACGATATGATTGATCTCTACGGGGTATATCTGATTCGGGCTGAAACGAGAAATCATATGACGCGGATTAATACTTCGGAGTTCAATGGTTTATCTTGGATCAACGAAATTTCGAATGGTCATCAAAACCGATGTCAAAATAATTTCCGGATGAAAAGACTTTGCTTTCACGCATTATGTGAAAAACTGCAACATCATGGTCTCGCTTCCAGACCAGAAATTTGTGTTGTCGAAATGGTTGGAATTTTCATTTATACAATGGTTACTGGGCTTTCAAATAGACAACTTCAAGAAAGATTTCAACGATCAGGTAGCACAATTTCCATTTGTATTCATGATGTCATAAACGCTTTTCAAATACTCGCTGCGGATGTAATAAAGCCAGGAGAACAACAATTTACTACTGTTCCACATCACATCAGAAATTCAACCCGGTATTATCCGTATTTCAGAAACTATATTGGCGCTATAGATGGTACACACGTATCTGCACATTTACCCGCTGATCAAATTATCCCTTATATCGGACGAAAGGGTTTTGCAACTCAAAATATATTAGCGGTTTGTGATTTCGATTTACAGTTTACGTACGTTATGGCGGGTTGGGAAGGGACTGCACATGATAATAGAATTTTTAGTGCTGTTACAAACGATAGAAGCTCTAACTTTCCTAGCCCTCCAACTGGACAGTATCATTTGGTTGATTCGGGCTATCCCCTTCAGACTGGATATTTACCGTCATACCGAAATATGCGGTACCATATTCCGCATTTCCGTGATACCATGAATCAACCAAAGTCAGTCAATGAAGTGTTTAATTACTACCATTCGAGTCTACGGATGGCCGTCGAAAGAACATTTGACATTTGGAAAAGAAATTTACCATTCTCAACAAGATGCCTACGTTTCGGTTCAACACTCAAGTGAAAGTTGTCGTATCTATAATGGCCTTACACAATTTCATACGCAAATATAATAGCGGTGACCCTGATTTTATGGCGTTTGATAATAATCCCGAACTAATCCCCGATCACTACACGGCGGAATATAACAGTATGAGAAATACGACGAATAGAGGCACTGAACGTGTACACCCAGATGGAAACCAAGAAATGGCATTAGTTCGAGATAACATTAGAGATCGGTTGGTTTCTGCTGGTCTGCGCTAATTTGTCTTTGTATCTGTAACTGTACTTGTATTTGTAATGGAAACTGTATCTGTATTTGTAGTCGTATTTGTCTAATCAAATCTATTTATATCTTATTTTAAAAATACCACGCTCAAATACTCCGTTCGCCGCTAAAAACACATTCCTCGTTCGCTACAATACGACGTTCAAATACCCCGCTCAAATATCCCGCTCGCGTTGGTTAAAAACGCACCCTTACTCAACCAGAAATGTACTTCCTTGTTACCTGTATGGCTCAAAGTACAAGCACTGATGCACATATGCATTCATATTACAAAAAAGATTGCTTCTTGTCATCTAATCTGAAAACAGTACCTAATACACCAAAAACGAGTAACAAAGCTACTGTCGCTCCAAGTCACTAGACCCATCCTGCAGCACCGCCCTCCTACCCGACCTATCCCGACTCATCAACCTCCTCAACGACGACCCCAACCTGGACACCAACCCCGACTCGCCCCCAACCTCAACCCCCGCCCTACACACTGGGCACGTGCAATGCGAATCCAACCACATATCAATACATTCCACATGAAACAAATGTCTGCAATTAGGCAGCACCCTCACCATCTCCTCCTCGTCCACCCCACTCAGACATATGGCGCACTCCGCCCCCGACGAGTTCCCATCTTTCCCCTCCTTCTCGTACGCGAACGTCGGTATCAAGTCGATCACCGACCGGTCCACTCCTACCGACGCATGCGGCGCGACCTGGGAGTCGCTTGAGATCCTAAACAGCGAGATCTGAGGACGCGTCGTGCTCGTACGTAGAACGCATCGAGCGTAGAGGTGAAGAACGAGGAGGAGAAGGACAACGAAGGTGATGGACAGTATTGATGTTGTCAGTATTCTCGCGCTTAGGCTGTAGCTTGTTGTTGTCGATGCTTCTGTGCTTGACATGGCTTCTGTTTTGAGGTTTGCTTGTGTTTTTTTAATAATGGACGAATGGGGTATGTGGGAATTTATGTTTCTTTTTGAATGGAAATTTGGTCATTGTGTAAAGGTGAGGCAGTTGATTATTGGACTTTTTGGGTTGGCTACTTCAGCAAGTTAGGTGGTCTATTGTTTGACTTTCTTCCCTTTCTTTAGGTTATCTTTTCACCAGTCTATACAGTTAGGCGCATATAGTGAGTACGACTTCTGTTTAAGAGAAATTTTATATGATGTGTCTGTGTCATAACATGTGTGCATGTCTGCACTGGGGGTTGTTTGAGCATTGTTTATATGTTCTTCTTATGTTTGAAGTTTGGAATGTCTTTGGTTTAGGAAGAAATCTGGTATTTCTCACCAAAATCCCTAACTGTGTACGCAATCTTATATTAAACATTTCATGCAAATGTCAGTGACTTGGTTCTTGCAACCTCTGGTTGCATTATAATTATCAATCTTCTTTTGCATACCTTGGACCTGTAATATAACCCAGGTTTCAAATCTCGGATTTTTGAAGAATTTTTTTGATTATCTCAAGTGAGATGAAGAAAAATTAAAACTTGACCTCAGCTCGACACACTGGACATGTAGAATGTGAGTACAACCACATGTCAATACACCCTACATGGAACAAATGCTTGCATACTGGCAAAGCTTTAACCATTTCACCATCTACTACTTCACACAAACAAATAGAACATTCCCTCGCCGGCACTTCATCTTTACGTGCATGCTTATCGTACTTATACACGATCATACCGACTCCTGTAGAGTCTACACCTGATCTAGGGACGGTAGATCGACCGGAAATGTACTGTCGATGAAGCAAGCAGCGTATGTATACATGTACAACTAAGATTACTAGGGCTACCAGTGAGAGTGAGAAAAAAGTGATAGCTAGGACATGGGTCAGCAGGCTGTAGTCTGTATAATCGATTTGTGTGGATGTATTTGACATTGTTAGCTTGATTTTTTTTTTTTCATTCTTCATATCATCATCTTCCTCTTTCTATATATAAAACAAGTGAGTAGAATATATATATATATATTGTTTGTTTTATAGCAATTGATTGTATGCTTGTGAATTAAGAAAGTCTATTGACTGGGAATCTGTGTTGATGATTTAGTGTTTAATATATGTATTTAAAGAGTAGTGGCTTCGATCATAATTTGTTTATGGTGTATTTTTAAGATTTAATATTCCCAGTTGGTTGTGTTCAAAGCTTTACTTTTTAAACTATTTCTCTTTTTATGCGTTGGGAAACAAAACATTTTCCTTTTGTTTTAATTTTAGATTGTTAATGGTGACGGATAGAGGAAGAATAAAGTACGCCGGAGTTTAATATTCATAGAATTTACCCACTAATAAAAATTCTTTGCGTACGAGAATACGATTTTGTGCCCAGGACCACATACCTGTAGTAAGCATAGTGGTTATAGCTAGAGTCCAAAACACCAGGAACATCCTGGTAGGGAAGCTAAGGCATCGCTTGCTCTCCCAATAAGATTTGGGTATCAACTTTAAATTTTTTGACTTTATTTATATATCATGCGTATATAATCCTAAGAAGAATGCTAATATGATGAGTAAAGAGAAGAAGGAAAAAGGAAGTAACAAGGTATTATTTGTTTAGACCAACTAACTATTCAACTGAGTATAAGAATGTAAACAGAAATGTTTTTGTATATTGATTCAATAGTTTACAAAACGATACTATCTATAGTAGTCTTTGCCGAATGGGCTGAATGTAAAAACAGAACTTATGAGCTAAGCTCACTTATGAAATGAACGGGATATAAAGAGTATATATGTGTTACTGTATTACTCTTCATACACCCCCCTCCCCCCCCCCCCCCCCCCCTCAAACTCTATCATTCGATCTAGGGTTCGCAATAGAAAATGGCTGCCGCAATTAAAATTCTCAAATCGTCTTCAACAATTTTCTTCAACTCCGATATATCCCTCCCTCTTTATGCCTTCTCTTCCAAGTTTTGACCTTGATTTGGGTTTGAGCTTTCTCTGTTTTGTTGTCTGCAGTTGGTTTATCCTGCTTGGCTTCGGATCTGACTTTGTTGATGGATTGATCGAAGTTTCCTTAAGATCTGGTTGAAGTTTGAGGCTTTGTGACTAAATCAAAGTTAATACTTGTGGATTTGCCAGATTTGTTAGCTAAGGTTTGTTCTCTTCTTCCGCTGCTTTGTGGTTTGAGGTTTGTGATTTTTGCTACGCATAGCTTGTCTCTTAGTGTCTCAAATCTAGGTCTTGACAATGGTTTAGTCAGAATGTATGCTGTTTGGTAAGTGGAAGGTACGTGACTAACTTGAAGCTTTCCTTTTTGAACTAATTCTCTTACAAAGTAAACATCTAGCTCTAGATGCTTAGTTCTAGAGTATAGATCAGGATTAGTTGTTAATGATATAGCACTCATGTTATCACACCATACTGTTGCATTAGCACTTGAGTTAATCTTTAGTTCGCTTAAAAGTGATTGAATCCATATGATTTCTGCTGTGGCACTTGCAATACTGTGATTTTCTGCTTCTGTACTTGACCTTGAAACAGTATTTTGTTTCTTTGCACACCAACTTTCCATTTGCCTTTTCTTTAAGCACTGGTGGTAGTTTCATATAAACTTCCTCCTGCAATTCACCATTCAAAAAAGCATTATTAACATCAAGTTGTTTGATGGTCCAATTTCTATGCAAGGCTATTGTCAATATAATTCTAATTGTTGTAGGTTTCACGACTGGTGAGAATGTTTCACTGAAATCAATTCCCCACTGTTGTGAATATTCTTTTGCCACCAACCTAGTCTTGTATTTAGAAATTGTACCATCGGCCTGTCTTTTAATTCTATATGTCCATCTACATCCAATAATATTTTTGTTTTTGGGTGGTTGAACAAGACACCAAGTTTGTTTTTTATTTAAAGCATCTAACTCTTCATTCATGGTTGATATCCACACTACACCATATCAGCCAATTTGGCACACCAAGATGCACAAGTAAACTACGGTTTATAGCCGTATCATATTTGCTAGTGCTAAGATCTGTATCAAACTACCTTTTGCGATCCGCACCACCCCAAATACCCTAAATCTAACCGTCCATCAACGAAGCTGCGGATCAGTTAATTTGATACGGCTTTTGGCCAAATCGAATGCGTATCATATTGTGAAGCCATTAGGCACTCCAAATTAAAATTTTGGCCGCTCCCTTTTCCCTCTATTTTACTTTAATGGCGACCGAAAACCCAAATTAGGGTTTTCGGTCACCAAATTTTGCCTCCACCTTTCTCTGGAATCTCCCCTACCAACAGAGACGAACAACCCTCTCCTTCGACGCAGCAACCCTTATTCCGTAGCCCTCCGTTCACCGCAGGTATGTGTTTCAATTGAATCGTGTTTTGCATGCCTGATAGTGGGGATTAGGGAACAAGTTGAAGTCTTTGCATAGCTGATTGCTACTTTGTGTTAGTTTGTTAGCTGTTTCAATTGAATTGTGTTGTGCTTGCCTGATAGTAGGGATCAGGGAACAAGTTGAAGTCTTTGTGTGTAAGCCGATTGCTACTTTGTGTTAGTGTGTTAGCTATTTCAATTGAATTGGTATGTACTAGTGTGTTAGCTGGTTGTTATACCCTGGAATCAGAAATGTATGGTAGTGTGTTAATTAGCTGGTTGTTAGTGTGTTAGCTATTTCAATTGAATTGAATTGAAACATGTATGGTATAATTTTAGATTGCGGTATATTTATCCACGAAACAAATAAATAACAATGAGTTTAACAGGTTTGTTGATATGTTCTTTAGATCACTTGCCACGTTGAATTCGAAATGTAGTAACCACAATCATGTACAAGTTGTCACTGATTTTTAGTTTAACTATTTAGCAACTAAAAGTTGTCTATTTCTTAAACTGAGCAAATGGATAATTCTATAATTCAATATTTAACCATGATTTCATCGTCATTTGACTGTTTGTTTGCCATATGTTTGAAATTTAAATTGGGTTGTCTTATAACAAGTTTACTCTGTTTTGAGAGATAACAACTGTACTGAAAATATTTTAACACGTTTGTTGAAAATTTTCGTAGATGGATGATTACTAGACTTTATGGTTAATATTTTAATAGGCTATCCACCAGGTCGATGCATTTTAGCTCACGTGTAGGGTCGGGTATCCATGCTTATTAGTTTTATTCAAATGTCGGATGCTGCTGCACTTAACCTTAGTAAAAAGCTGCTTTCGCTAGCAACTTTTCCCTTATTTTGTAGCAGAGACTTTAGTGTAAGTTATCTTGCACTACACAGTCTGCTTCAAAGAAACTTAAAGTTGCAAGTGAAAGCAGCTTTTTCCAAAGGTTAAGTGGAGGGGCATTCGACATTTGAATAAAACTAATTAGCATGGATTACTGACCCTGAGCGTGAGCTAAAATGCAGCCACCTGGTGGATCGCCCAGTAAATTATTAATCAGAAAGTCGAGTATGTGGTTGATCCGACGATGATGATTCGATATCTTTAGACGCTGGAGCAAGTATATATTATTTTACACTTATCTCTACGTAGTATCTTACATAAGAATTGAATGGACATGTACTTGTGTGCACATCTTGAATATTCTTTTCGTTTATTTGTTCCTTTTTGTGTGTATAGGAGGATATTCTGTATGCTAGGGTACGAACTACCGGTGTTGCAGATGGACTAACACTTCAGGTGATTCTTCTTTTGGGTTTGCATTTTTAATGACTATCAATTTTCCACTTCTATGTACAGTTAATTTCATTTAAACGATATGGTCATAGCAAAACCAGTTTACAATGTGTATTCATTCATTTTTGAGACATATACTGATCGACTACACAAACACATGGACGGCGCTCGACTAGTCGCGACTACTCGTCGACTAGTCTACTAATCGAGGCGACATGAAGTCTGGACCATTGTTGTATTCATGTTTGAACCATTGTTGTAACCATTGTTGTATTCATGTTTGCATCTCAGTCACCATGGATGGGTTTAATAACTGAAGCTTTCACTATTAGAACCATTGTTATATCCATGTTTGCATCTCAGTCACCAAATGTTACAATGTCGACCTACATTGTTGTATACTGAACCAATGCAGTATATTGAAATAACTGTTTCTTGTATTTTATAGGCAGTCCTGTTGGAGATTATGGTGCTTTGCTGGAACTCAGGCTGCGGGCTTTATATCACGACCTCGACTGGACTGGACTTTCCGGCCTCGACTGGACTGTTTATCATGCTGTTATCTTTTTACCTCATTTTTGTAACTTCATAATGTAATGAGAATCTAATACAGTTTCCTTTTATTGTATATGTTTGTATGTACATCGTGTTATGAAAACCTTGTAAAGATTTGAGTGTGTGTGTGTGTGTATATATATATATATATATATTGTGTTATTCCTGTGTATACTTTGTGGTATGTATGCTCTGTGTTATGAAACATATGCGCTACAGTTTCTGTTTTTTATATATACACATATATGATATATATATATATATACATGGATATATATATATGCACACACACACACATATAATTAGACACGGTCAAAGACTGTGTCTTATTAGACTTTATATACGGCTAAAAGCCGTATGATAATATATTGAGATACGGTTGGTAGCCGTATCTAATAATTAGACATGCTACTTTTTGATACGGCTTTTTACCGTACCCAACAGCTTTAGATACGGCTAAAAACACAGCCTAATCAGCATATATGGTGTAGTGCCACTTATCATTCAACTTGGCTTGTTGATAAGTGGATGGTTCAGTCTCATTAGATTCAATACAAAAGATTTTTGGTTTGAATATACCACTTTTTGCTCTTGTCATCATATGATGTTGATTTTGAGTTTGAGCTTCTTCCCTGTTTTTTCTGCTAACTGAATGTTTTCATAGTCACTATTATCGTATCACACTGTTGTGTGGACAGTCATCACTGTTGTCGTTAGCACTGCCTTCATCTTCATTCATGGTTTCTATTTTGGAGTTTGAATGATGTGGTGTACTAGTAGTGTGTGTACTTTGTGTATGTGTTATACCATTGTTAAAGTGTTGCACATGCACAGTGTCACTAGTTTGTTCAGGAAATTCTGGAACTGAAATCTTTGGATTATAGACTTTGTTTGTAGTTTTGCATGTGTCATTTTTAAATGGAAACACTGTCTCATTAAAGATAACATGTCTAGATATATAAATTCTTCCATTGTTACTCAGACACTTGTAACATTTTTGATTTGTAGTATAACCAAGAAAAGTACATGAAATTGACCTATAGTCAAGTTTACGCTTATTAAATGGTCTGGTATGAGGAAAATACAAACATCCAAACACTTTTAGATCATTATAATTAGGCTTAATTTGATTCAAAACCTCAATGAGACATTTTAAATCAAGCACTTTTGTAGGCATCCTATTAATAAGATGTACAGATGTTGCAAATGCATCAGGCCAGAATTTTAATGGCATTGATGCATGTGCTAACAGTGTGAGTCCAGTTTCAACAATATGTCTGTGTTTTCTCTCAATTAGCCCATTTTGTTCAGAAGTATGAGGACATGTCAGTCTATGTGTGATACCTTTTTTGCAAAAGTAATTTTTCAATGGTAAAAATTCCTTGCCACCATCACTTTGCATAGTCTTGACTTTGTAACTTAACTATTTTCAACACTAGATATAAACTGCATTACTACATTGCAAGTGTCAGAATTTGATTTCATGAAATATATCCATACATATCTTGAACGAGCGTCAATAAATGAAATATAGTTGTTGTACCCATAGTCAGTATTAATAGGTGCTGGACCCCAAAGATCAATAGCAATTAGTTCTAATGGGTTTATATATTTAGTTTCAGAATTTGGGAATGGTAATTTATGACTCTTCCCCATTTGACAATATATACACACATAATCATTTGGAATATTAACAGTCACTACTAGGTAAAATTTCTTTCATCATTCTTGAACTTGGATGTCCAAGCTTATAATGCCACAAATCAAACATCATGCATTCATTGCTACTGCCTAATTCAGTCACATTACAACAATTGCTTTTAAACTCGGTATTTCTGAGATTTCCAGAATCAAACTTGTATAGGCTGTTTTGTTTTCTACCCTGCAATAAAATGTTCCTAGTCAGCATGTCCCTAACTACACAGCTATTTGGGTAAAATTCAAATGACACTTTATTATCTTTGGCACACTGTGACACGCTGATTAAGTTCTTTCTTATGTGTGGTGCACATAGCAAGTTATTTAGATAAATCTATTTAGCACCCTTAATACTAGCATGTCCAGTATGAGAAATAACTATTGAGTTGCCATTACCCATAATTAGAGATTGCTTACCTTTGTATTCACGATTGCCAAGATTCAGATTATGCCAATTATTAGTGACATGATGTGTAGCCCCTGATTCTGGATATCATGATTCATCTTGAATATCATCTGCAGTGGTGGTGTTTGAAGTAGGTTCTCGATTGTTTTTAACATCTACTTGGCTGTTGACCATATTAGCATTATGATTGCTGTTTTTATTGTTGTTATTTCCTTGTTGGTTCACATTGAAACTGTTGTCAAATCTGAAATAACATTTGTTGGCTGTGTGTCCAATCCTTTCACAAATCTGGCACTTTGGTCTGTTGTTGGGATTCCATCTCCTAGCTCTTCCTCTTCCTCTGTTTGACTGGCCTCCTTTTTGGTAAGTGTTTTGATTTCTTGTATTCTGTTGGTTCTTGTTTTTGCCAGTAGTAGTATAATTGACAGAGGGGTCGATAACCTGGTCTTGCTTTTGCATTAATCTTCCTTCATTTGCAAGCAGTAGCATAGAATAGACACTTTGTAATGAAGGAGTGGGTTCAATAGATGTTATAAATGCAACAACAGCTTCATACTCTTCTTCTAATCCTCCAACAATATACAACACCTGCTCCTTTTCTTCTATTATGTTTCCAGTGCATGCAAGTTGATCACATAAGTTTTTCACCTTCATAAGATATTCATTCATACTGGAATTTTCTTTCTTTATTGACTGTAATTGCTTTTTGTAATGCAACACCCTTGCTGAAGATTAACTTGTGAATGATCTTTCTAAGGTTGTCCATACGTCATGAGATGTCTTACTGCCAATTAATTGTGGCATGATAGATGAGCTTACAGTTGACATTAACCATGCACTAACAAGATTTTCTTACCTTTGATATGATGCATGTTCTTGATTAGGAATTAAGCTGTTATCAGCGCTTCTGTTGTATTTCGATGGAACTGTCTGTGACCCATAGAGATAATCTTCCAACCCATAACCTTTTGCTGCTGTTTCAACTTGCAGTTTCCATAGAAGATAACTGAATTCATCCAGTTGGATTGAAATGATGTTGCTTTGCGGTTTGATGATGGATTTAATCAGATCTTCTGTGCTTTCAGCACTGGTCTGGTTTGATCTGGCTGATGATCTTAGAGAATTTGGTGGATTTGTTTCAACCATGATTCTCTGAAGTGATGTAAAGAATCAGTTGTTGGGAAGAATGCTCGAAAACAGGTAAACTTCTTCTGAACTCTTTTCTTGAATTGAAATCTTCTGCAAGATTTCCTTGAATTTGAATTTAATAGCAACCAGAATTGCTAAAATAAGGATTATGAGAAAGTGACGAAACTCTGAATGTCTGATTAGCAATCTAGGATGGCTTTTGACTTCAGATTATCGATTTCTTCAGAATTTTATGATCGAAATTGAGTTCTTGAGAAGATTTACCACCAAGCTGTGTTGTTGAAAACTGATGCAGCCACTGAACGTAGGCGAGGCACAGTTTTTAGGACCAGAGCCTCAACTCTCAGATAATGAGATGAAAATCTTGGATGCGAGGCATCTAAGTGATGAGAATTTTCTTATGGATGATCTATCTTTCGATGGATTTGTAGAGAAACGAATTGCTGGATCGAAATTGATGTTGTTAGCACAATTTATGGCTCTGATACCATATAAGAATGTAAACAAAAATGTTTTTGTATATTGATTCAATAGTTTACAAACGTACGATATATGTACATATTTATAGTAGTACTTGCCGAATGGGCTGAATGTAAAAACAGAACTTATGGGCTAAGCCCACTTATGAAATGAACGGGATATAAAGAGTATATACACGTGTTACTGTATTACTCTTCATACTGACCACTTGAATTGCATCTCGAGATTTTGTACAGTCAGTTTCAAATGTCTGAATTTCCTTACGTCTGAAACTGCTCCCAACTCACCATTTTCTGCATTCTTTGTCATATCCTCCACGTACGAGCTTTGATTTGCGAGCCATCTTCTTCTAAACGAAGTTATTTCCATCCTCTTTGATTTTACCATATAGTATCGCAAAATTTAACAACCTACATGTCATGTTCATGTCTCTTTCTAGTCGTTATCATTTTCTTAACAACCTGCCTTTTCGTCCACTTCGTTTTGTTGTGATCGGGTAGACTTTTGACAAAAGCTAGTAGTCGTCTCTGCAAAAAGTGGCATACTTTCGTTAAAAGCTACACAGCGACAATATTCATCTAAGAAAATAATCACTATACCACGATCACTCTCTGCGCTTCATTGCCCACCTTGCAAAAGCGCCACCGCATTGGAACCACCATCCCCCCAGCTTCTTAGTTGAGATGGATTAAATTTCTTACTTCGCGAAATAAGAGTATGAAGTAGGAACTTATATAGTAGAGCACAACCTTCTAATAGAGTCGAGACATTTTGAGGAACAAAACACCACCCCTATACAAGGTCTAGGTTAAGCATATATCTTTACTAACTAAGAAGCGAATTGTTACAGTAGTATCAGATTTAGTACCCAGTAGAAATTGTGGCATGTGTGTCGATCACGATGCCTAAATAATATATTTATGTCCTGTGTGTCAACCAAAAGCCTAACAAGGATTTTGGTCTCTAAGGACGGTGAGGTAGGGGGAGATTATAATAAGTGAAAATTTATATTATAGAGCCCATCTTCAAATACAAAGGCATTTTAAGAAACAAAACTTCACTCCCACATGGAAGCTAAGTTGAGGATAATATCTACGTTTCACGGAGGTACAGGTTAATGCATATATTGTTCTTTTGACAATTGACTAGAAAAACTTACCAACAATAGTTAACACACTTTGTTTTCTAAATAAAAATGCTTGTGTCATTAATTTTTATATTTGGTATCCATTCAATTCGATCTCAATATATTCAATTAATCCAAAATGTATTAAGTAATGGGTAGTGGATAAGAAGTTTGCAATGGGGAATCATTTTTTTCGTTATATATTAACTGTTGTCATGTTAGAGAATAGTTTTATTTAACACTTCTCTGAACGAATTAAAGAAGAAAAAAAGAAAAGGAAAATAAAATAAAATCATTCAATCAAACTGTTTGTTCGACCGCAGCAAATTCCAAACAAAATATAGTCAAATAGACACCATAAACCTGCTCGACCAATCATTACAAACAGCCGCTACAAAAACAGCACCAAAACTATACACTGCTCAACCCAACGCCAAGCTCGATCGCAGTCCGGCAAACTGGGCAAGTAGACTGGCTGTGAAACCACATGTCGATACACTCCACATGAAACAAATGCTTGCATATCGGCAGAGCTCTGATCATCTCCTCTCCTTCAATACCACTCAAGCATATCGCGCACTCGTCCACCAATGACAAATCTTTACAGAGCTCTTTGTGTTCCTTGTACTTCATCTTCGGCAAAGCCGCAATGGCCGGCTGACCTGACCCAGCGCTATTTGTGCTTGCACTCTCGCGACGTCTGATGACACTGCAGATGAAAAGACGTATCACCGTGATGATGTAGAATATGATGATGGCGATGGAAAGCGCAGCGCAGAATATACGTAACTTTCTTGGTAGCGGGTCGTTGAATCTTGATGCATAAGACATTGTAAACTTGAGCTGTCTTGTTCTTGTTCTTTTTTCGTTTTCTTTGTGACGCTGCTGAGGTATAGCAATTGTAGCAATGCATAGTTGGATGAGTGTACATAGCTTCGAGATGTGTGAAATTGCGGAGGTTACAATGTGGTATATCATCATACGTCTCTATCTCATTCTTTGTCTTGTATTGATTTTAAACCGTGAGAGTTGGGGTTGCAGGCCTAAACAGTTTTGCAGCATTACTTATGTCTGTGCATGCATGTCTGTATATGTAAATGCTGACAGAATTAGAGTCTTGCATGTATGTCACATGCATTGTATGTTGTTGTAGCTAAAAAGAAGGCTGTCCTTTGGTTCATGAACACAAAATTGTTGCTTTCTCTTGAATCGCCTTCTATTAGCCTTCTATTGGCAACATGAGAAGGGACAAGATTTCAAACTGCATGCCCTACTGTACGGTTTCTGGTAATTGTTGCATTCCTAAGTCCTCCGGTTAATTTATTTCGTGAAGACGGTGATTTCATATCGTGAAATCAAATCAAGTAACAGTATATAAATAAAAATAATTCTACAGAAGAAATGCAGGAGGCGATATCTGTAATGGTTCTGATCTTGCTATGCTATGTGCACTTTAATTCTGTATCATCGTTGACTAGTTACAATGTTCAACGGGTGATTGTAACTTTTATTTGCCCTAAACAAAGGACAGTTAAACAAAAGGGGAAAAGAAAAGGAGAATGTGGATAGTGTCATAGCCGCATTCATGGATATCCTAACCATGGATACCGACGGATATTAGATAATTATACGATTTGTCAACGATTGATAAATCAATGAACATAAATAAAAAAAAATAGTTGAGTATAATGTTTTTTCCAATTCAATTGATTATTAAAGTGTTAAATATAAACAAATATTATGGAAAAAAAATTGAGCAATTAATATGCATTGATATGTATAATATAGACTTTTCATCTAATAAAATAGTAAATTTATATGTTTCATTACGTTAAAATAAATATAATTTAAACTATAATCATAAAAAAAGGAATGGATAATTTTTGAATGCAAATGTGGCTATATCTGTATCCGTATTCTTTTTTTTAATATCGAATATTTATTCACTTTTTGAATACAGATACGAATGAATTTTAGAATTTTCGATTATCTATTGAGGGTTCTATAAAGAAGAGGGAGAAGTAAAGAAATATTGCTTGCAGAAATAGATCCTACATTATCAATAACATCTGCGCATAGAACCAACTAACCTAACAATTCTTTGTAAGTTAAGAGTCATCAACGCGTATTTATTTAAAATTTAATAATCGCCTCTCAACCTTCTTTTTCGATTCTTACTCCCACACCAAGCGGGCGCCTAGATGATCGTATGCTCGGCCTAGCACTGTAATCAGCCTTGCACTAAGCTAACGTCGCATAATTCAACTAATTCACATGAATATGTAGCTGCTGGCACTACAACAAAAACACTATATTACAACTGTCACAAAATGGCAGTTGTAATAAATGGTTTTTACAACTGTCCTTTATTGAAAGTTGTAGTAAACATATTTTTAACAATTTTTTTATTTTGTCTGTTGTAATAGATGTTTATTACAACCTTTATTTTTTGTCAGTTGCAGTAGATTACTATTTTCAATATTAATAATTATTAAAAAGTAATCATTAATATTAATAATTAAGAAGTAATATTTAATATTTAGTAATTTATTTTTGATAATTAATAATTAAAATGTTTTTATTAGAAAATTGTACAAACTTATTTTTAGTAGTTCTTTTTTCTACTTGTTATAATAGTGGCCGATTAGATATTAACAATAGATAATATTTAATACCTATTAATATTAATATTTAAGAATAATTAATAAACAATAATTATTCTTTGCTAAAAAAAATAGCAATTATTTTTTAATAATTAATGTTAAGTGTTTAACAGGTAATAATTGGTGATATATACATGATAAGCTTTAGGTGGAAACTCACGTCCTTTCTAAATTTAGGCTTTTATTAGCAACAGCTTTAGGTGGAAAAGATGAAAATTTGGTTCGAAACTCACGTCCTTTCATTTTGCCGCCTTTTAATAATATTTGACTTACCGCTTAATACTATGTTCAATAATTAAAAGCGTATTTTTAACAACTTTTTTTGGTCAGTTGTAAATGATGGCTGTTACAACCTTCCTTAGTGGCTGCAAACCTAATTTCATTCGCTCCAAAAGCAAAATTTACACTCGAAAACCAAAATTTTGGGCTCCAACCAGCGTATTCAATTATTTTCAAAAAAAAACTTTGCGTATTCAACTGTTTTAAAAAAAAAACTTTGCGTATTCAATAAAATCACCACTTGCCTTCCTCTCTTCCTTAATAACTCCATCTCCGTGTCATCTCCTGAACATTCTTACGCCAAGCCCAAACCCGATAACAATCCCAACATCGCTCCTAGATCTGGAATGCATAAAACAACATTCCAAAATCCAAAAAAAATCAGTCAAAGCCCTAGTTTTATCAGAGTCAATGCTTGATAACATGTCCATGCAGAGAAATGAATTTCCGATCGAAGGTAAATTAATTTTGTTTTGACTTTTTCGGCTATTTTAGTTACCGCAACGTAAAACTCGAAGTTCTACATCTACTTTTTATTTCTGATGCGGAGAAAAATCAGTCAAAGCCCTAGATCTGGAACGCGAATTTGCTCGCGTTGAATGAAGATTAGCTCCAATACCTTATGTTTTTTAAGGTATACAACTGCGTATGGGTTATATAAACATGAATGAATGAGTTTTGAAGAGTATAATATTGTTTTGTGGATGATTTATTTTAAACATGCATCATGTGAGTCCCAACAACAAAATACTCGCTTCTTTGTCTGCTGATGGAATCAATTTTTAATTGAAAGGTATGTAAATTGCTCCTTTATATATTCATCATTCTGCAATTGAAGTTTGTACGTTGAGGCTATGTTTTAGTATGGATCTGCTAGGAAGACCTATCATTAGTTTGGATGGAAAGCCATGGCAACTGTTTTCGTGTTTATTTCGCAATTTGAACCTAATAGCACAAATTAAGCATTTATTATATTTCTTATCTATATGAAGAAAATCTGCTTATTTTTTCTTGGCACTGCAAATTTCAATATTATTTCCCCTTTTTTATAATATTGTAACGTTAATCGGTAAAAAATATATAGCAACATTATTTTTACTGTAGCAGCAATTTCCACTTCTGTTAATTCAACTTGAAGCTCTATTTGTACAAAACTCTTCACTTCACTATCTTAACTCATGCAAATTTTCTTAAGTTAGGATTTTGATGTTAATTTTGTTACATGCATAATTAATATACACTTTAATTGAGTTAACTATCCCGAGCTAGCTTAATTTTTTCCAACTATGCTGGGTAAATGTTGAAACCTTACGGTGTTGCTTAATTGTTAGTTTGGCATGTTGTTCTGACATTTGGGATATTTAACATTTCTCAGGTTCATTCTCTCTAGAAGGACAATTCCAAGTATCATTTTCTCTTATGGCACTTGTACCCACTGTAAATGCAATTGTAAGGTCAATGTCTAATGTTATACTTTATTAGTTTTGGAATTTGTAAGTTGTGGATGAGCTTTCTTTATATACTCTCTTGCATTGATAATATGGTTTTAATATCTCTATGTTGATGGATATATTGAGTTTTCTGATCTATAAGAGTTTGTTTCCTTAGATTCCATAATTTTGTTTTGTTAACAGCTGTGTACACCTGAGATCTATTTGAGTTACTTGACCCAAGGATATGGACCAAATAAGAGTGGACAACGCTCAACAATGACATTCGTGATTTTGGTAATCAACACAGGCAATTATTTAGTGAATTTGAAGTGTTAAATACTTCATACGAATAATAAAAATTAGCAAATGTTATTCTCATTTCTTAACTTGTTCAAATTTTCTTATGGCAGGGAACATTATTATGAAGTAATCAGGTACACTCCAAAAAATAAAAGAATCTCAATGGTAGCTCCACCAGTTACTTGTCCTCTTCAAATTGAAGGTCCATCTGAAACTTTTAAAGCATCCAGTGCACATTCTGCATTGTATGTTCCTAGTCACCATAATACGGAAGAGTTACCAAGTGATTTTTGAATTCATTTATACAGATATGTATATGCAAAGTAGGAGTATTTGTTTGCATTTATACGCACATACACATACATACATACATGTATGCATATATGTATATGCATGTGCATTTGTGTATGTCTATATATGTTAATGTATATGTATGCATGTATTTGTGTGTATGTTTTATGTGTGCATGCGCATATACTTGTATGTCTATATCAGTTACCATTGTTAAGAACTATTGTTGAGTCCCCCAAGAGTTTTCCTTTTATTTTTGCTTTGATTCTTGTTGAATAAAAATACCAAGATATTTACTTGTATGCATAATTCAACTTTGTAGGTTTCAGAGGCAAATGAGCTTTGTAGATTATAGAGGCAATTTCTGATGTGAATAGAAGATATGATGACAGCATTAGGTAGAGGCCAATTACATTTCTGAGGAAAATGAGCTTTGTAGATTTCATAGGCAAATGAGCTTTGTAATTGAGTTAAAGGCTTTCAAAGGCAAATGAGGACAAATGTACTTTTATAGATTTTTATGTGGTATATGATTTATAATTTGTATTCTGGATATAAAGTTGTGATTTTTATCAATGAATGGATCATGATGACTTTAACTTACATCTATTTCTTATGTTATTTATCTACTTATTTTTGCACATGTATAATATATATAGATTTTTATGCATACAATTTGTAGATATATTACACCTGTAAAATAATAGTTGTAATAAAATATATCACAACGGTTATAAACAATTGTAAAAATTATAACAACAACAGTGCATAACAGTTGTAATAATGTTTATTCCAACGGTGAAAACAGTTGTAAAATATACTTATCACAACGATGTCGCAACGGTGCAAAACAGTAGTAAAGATTTTAGTCTATTACAACTTCTAAATATACGACGGTTACCCCACCATTGTAAAATGTATTTTACAATGGTTTTCCATCGTTGTAATATGGTTAATTTGTTGTAGTGTAAAGATTAAACCATCGACCTTTAAAGCCTACGTCGTATGCCCTCACCAATAAAACAACCTTAGTGATTATCAATTCTTATATTATATTCCCATACTCGAAATGTTTTCCTCGTTTTTTATTCCACCTATCAAAGTAAATTGCGACCTAGAGCATGGACTTTCTAGAACCATAGCAACATATTAGGAGATGAAATGATTCTGATATGCCGGCTTACTTTCCTTGGCTACGCTTTATATTTATTTTTCCATACTTAGGCTAGGCTGCTGCCTATTTGTTTAGGCTATTAGCCTCTATAAATACTCTGGCTCTCGTATGTAAAAGTTTTTATTCATTTTATGATATTATTACATCAAATAATATTAGTTTACATCATTCTAACAATTCTTATTTTACATTTGCACTTCTTCTGAGATTTCAATGTGGTATCAGAGCATTATAGTCTTACGGCATTATCATTTTCTCGTTGTTGATCGTGTTCTTTTAGGAAGATACTCATCAAAAAATTATCATCATTTGAGTATTGCTCATCAGAGTTATTTCACTCATAATTTGAGTGAGAATACCATATCATCAGATCAATGCCTCGCCATCAATCAAGAGAGTATAAAGATGCTAGGAAATTAATCAAGAAAATCAAGAAATCACAAAAAACAAGTAGAGCCTCGCCAGAATAGATTTCAAAGTATCAATCTTTAGTATTCAACTCATTATTAAAACAATTCTGGCTGCTACTTACCTGTCCAAGTGATAAATCTTTCTTTTCTGATCATTCTCGGCACCTTGTTGCTTGCTGTATTTGTTTTTGCACTGTTGTCTTCATCTGTTACTGCAATGGGTGATCAAACCTTCTCGGTAACATCTATTTCAAATCCTGTCAATTCAAATGCACCTGTACAACAATTAGTTAAAACTATTATTATTAGTCTGCAAAGATAACCGATAGCTATCTTGTTTTGAAATTATAAGTTGAGACAGGTTGTAACAACCTGGAATTTCTAAACCAATTTAAAATTTTAATTTTAGCTATTTTAATGGGTATGGAATATTTAAAATGATTTATTTTAAATAATAACGACAAGAAATTTATTTTAAATGAAGTTAGGATGTAAGAATTTAAAATTTAATTAAAACGAGCTTGAAATGGCGCGGTAGTTTTAAAATTCGATTTTAAATTTCAATTAAATATACATAATTCAATATAAATCGGATTTCAATAAAACAAGAAACGTTGGAATATTTTGAACTATAGTTTTCTAACGAATGTCAGAAATTGAGATTTCACTTTATAAATTGAAAGTTGTGTCTAGTTTAAAATTTAAAATAGTCACTATAGAATTTATTTAAATTTTAATATATATACAACACTTAAAAATAGTCATTTTGCAAATGACCTCCATTTTCGACAAAACCACTTTTGTTGGATCTAGAATGTCAAATTATAGTCAGGTTTAAAATTTCATAATATTTGGAATTAGTATGTGAGCGTAGTAAATTTAAACGTGTTTTCAATTTCAATTTGAAATTAATAAACTAGTTAAAAATTCCATTTTTCAAACGGTCTCCAAATTCGACGAAATTAATTTTGTTAGGGCTGTATCATCCAAACATAGCGACATTTCTATATTCGTGATTTTTGGAGTCAGTATGTGTCCCCGGTAAATTAATATGTACGTTCAAATTCAATATTAACCGTTATATTAATTTATATTTTAATTTTGATAAAAATTGATTGAAACATTTGAATTAGCTTACGAAACATATCCCATTGTGTTCGGAATGGTGGTAATTAGCTAGGAACGATAGTCGTTGGGATTGATTTGGAGTTCAAATGCAAAAACTCACTTTTTCGAATTTAATAATAATTATATATATATAAATATTAACCCCCTTTCTCCCTCACAACTCTGGAAAAATCCGTCGGTCTTAAAGCAATCCGATGGTCCTCACACTTCAGATTTCGTCCTCATTTTTCTTCTAATCCAACAAATAATTTTAGATATTTGTAAAAAAAAATCTAAGAACATCACGAGCTCTTCAAAATGGTACGGTTGAGATTGTCGTTAGTGTTTCATTTTGGTTGGAATTTCTCCCGAAACTGGCGTCGTTCATCGTTGATTTTGGGGCTCCAGGTGCCACCGAGTCAGCCGACTCTTATGGTGGTAGAAGGCGACGCGAGTGGGGTTCAAATGGGGAAATTGATTTGGCTCTGGCGATGGCCTTGCAGCGTGGTGAGCTAGGGTTTAGGGTGAGCTTATTCGACGTCGGCCTGGAAATTTTGAACAAAGGAAGGGAGAAGAAGTAAGGCCCTTGGATTCAATTTTCAATGGCCAGATTTGAATAAGGTTGAACAATATATTAAATCTGAAATTATGTATATAATGATAATTGGAACTTATAAATTCGATAACTTTGTGATACAAGGTCGGAATCGGACAAAACAAATTTCGTTGGAATCGTGGCAGCGAACTCTACAACATGGAATAGACCAGAACGGAAACGGAAGCTATTGAAGTTTTTGATAAAATTAAACACTCATTTAATTTTATTGAAACAATCCTCAAAATAAAGAATGACGGAGTGGAAACCAATGTGAGAACTTTCTCACTCAAAATTTTGTGCAGCTATTTATTTTATAACTGAAAATATATAAATTGTCCGTGTTGATTTTTATTTGTTAAATTATCACAAAATTTTTGTATGGTGCCTATTAGCTCAAATTCAGTGTTTTTGAAAATCATGGATGATTTAATTGATTGAATTGTGTTATGATTGTGATGATTAACATATTAAAAACAATGTTAATATTATTGGGGTAGTTAATTAAATTATAAATATCCATTTATAATTTAAACAATGAAATTTGGTTAATTAGAAAAATTAATTCGAATCATATTATAATTGGTTAAATTTATTAACCAGTGATTAATTTGAATTCATTGTTGATGATTAAAAACCCCGCACGGGTCTGGGACGAAATTTATTCACGTCTCCCTTGGATTAAAATTGTATGTCAACTGATCGATTGACAGACTGTGATAAGCGTTATTTAATTATTTAATGCTTATATAGTTGTAAATTGCACTCTGGATGTGAACTAAATGTTGTTTATCACTATTTTTGAATACATACTATGTACGGAATCCATATAAATAAAATTATATGTTAATTGATTAAGTCTGAATCCAATTCAGAAATAATGAATATTTTAAAAATAATATTAAATGAAGAATCAAAATATGATTTTAATTTCCGATTTTGGATGGACACAAAAATACAGAAATATTCATAACTGAAATGAATATATGAAGCCGAGTTAACTAGATATACGCCATTTTTGCTCGAAAGGAATTTTCTATCGATTTTATTTATTTTATAAAGAATATTGAAAAGATGTGATTTCAAAATCTGATATTTTGAAAATATTATCATTTTAATATTATAACGATATAGAATATTCAATTTTGATTTAAAATTGAAAAGGAAGTTGAAATCACTTTAAAATGAATTTATAAACGATTTATAAAATACGTTTTAAAAAGACGAAAAATATTGTATATATTTAAATGGTTTGAATAGAATGCGTCGTACAGCGACCGTTCGCGAATTTCAACCATTGACTTCAAATTGATGTAACGGGAGATCAGACCGTCGGATTCTCCTGAAACCAGAACCGTTGGGTCCGTATCGAAAAGATCTTTCAAATCAATGTATGAGATTTAAATTTAAACGGTTAGATTTTAAACATGTCCAAATTAATTTCAGAAAATGTCACTATGAATGCAGTTTTGTGGCCAATATTGGAAACCGACTGTAAGGGTTTAAAAAATATGAACTAATTATGTAAATTCATAATAAATGATTTGAAAAGGTTTTTGAATGAAATATTCCATATTTGAAAGGATAAAAGATATTTATCTGAATGAACTAGTAATAACTAGAATAAACAACTGAAAGGAATTGAAATGGTTTCAATATAACCAGAATTTTCCAATGTATGAATTGGAAAGGATTTAAATGGAAATAATCTTCGGAATATTTTGATATTGGGTTCCGTGATTATGTAGATAATGTAGAGGAATTTGGAAGATACAGATATCGTTATTACCAATACGATATTCGTTGGTTCCAGAATTTGATATTGAATATAAGCCGATATAATTTCATTTCAGAGCCTTGTATTTAATATCAAATTGGATTTTGGGTTTGTTGTGAATGGTGTCTTTATTAACATTGTTCTTAAACCCAGTTGAGAAAAGAATAAATCTTTTAACCAAGATTTAATGAAGTTTTCCAATTAATTAATTTAATTGGAATTGAAATGAAAGTTGATTTTGGGTTTATCGTGAACAATGTCTTAAATAACATTTGTTCTTTAACCCAATTAACAGTGAAGTTAGGATTTGGAATTTATAATCTTTTAATTAAGATTCAATGGAGAATTTTCCAAAGTAAAGTTTTCCAATTTAATATACTGAATTGGAATTGAATGAAATTCGATTTGGTAATAATCGAGATGAGCTTCTATAAAGGAAGACCATTACTATATATGGAATTTAAAAGGCTTTGCTGTTATTCCATTTATATTATTATTCTGATACGGAAATTTATATCAATTATATATGTTGATCTGTTTTCTGCGAAGATTCCGTGTTTAATGGAAGTTGATTTGGGTTTATTATGAACTGGGCTTTTAATAACATTGATTCTATTACCCAGTTAAAGACAAGATTAATTTCTTAAAGTTAAATAATCATTAAGTAATGATTTTTGAGATTAAAACCAATTAGAGTTTTAATAAATTTTTAATTAGATTGAAATGGGAATGAGGTAAGTAAATTTACTGAATTCAAGGAATGTCAAGGATGAAGCACCGCCAGTTGTACTCCATGCGATAGTTAAATCTTTAATCAGATTTGAACGTGAAATGGTAATTAATTTTACCGAAAACACAGTGGGTGTTAGATATGGAGTACTACCAGTTTTGCTCCATGGGATGAATAGACTGGGATTGGAAATAATAAATGATTACTTCGGTAAGGCTCGATAATCCCGACTTGTTTTATAAACCTTAATTTGGTTTAGAATTTTTAGAGGATAATATAAAATCTTTGAAATTGATATCCAAAGGAAGTTTAAAGAATAAGTTTAAAGGAATTTATCTTTGATAAAATTATGGGATCCTTTCCCTAAAGATGTGAATATTTTAATAAAAGAATATTCTGAATTGGAATGAGGCGTATGATGTGTTTTGATAGCACTTGATTATTGATTATAAAATACGTGAGTTATTCGGGAAGACCGGGTTTAACCCATTCTGAATAACTGATACGATGACTAAAAGTCGAAGAAGATGGTGGTTGAAGACCGGAGGTCTTCACATCATTTGGATGAATATTGATGTCTTGATTGGGATGTACACCCAAGACAAGGTTATAAGTGGTGATTGTCCAGACGTACTTGGAGATCGACCGGATATGCGAGGGCCTCTCTCCAGTATTGGACATATGGGACGAGGAATAAGGTGCATCCGGTTTTGTTCACACCTAGAACAGGCATGCAAATGGATGGTATGTCTGACATTGTATTCCTTTATGTTGTATTTGTTGATCTCTGCTAAAATATATATATCTGTTTGGTGGGGGAGAATTTATTCTCTTGCTTAACACCCTTCTCTGAGACATACGAGCTTAGAGGTTATATATTGGTGGAAATCAGTGATGCGGTATGGATTAACAATGTGGCATGCTAAGATGCAAATGATCAAGGCTTATTGTTGAAAAGCAGAGTCTTGTGTTTGATGATCAAAGCATAGCTTTGTGTAGCATTAATTCGTGAGCTTCACACCTTGATATGAACCAAAAAGGGATGAGGACCGCAGGGAAATGGACATATGTTAGTTTCTAGCTACGAGTAACATCATGGTATGGAGCCCAGACATTTTACTCATGTGCATGTTGGAAATTATATTAATGGAAAGCGAGGTACCTCGGATTTGATTTAAGTCCCTAGTGGCTCTTGATTGGTTGAAGATACTGAGCAATTTTGGAGGTTCGATAGAACCGAATAACATATAGTTTATGGTATTGCCAATCACCGACGGATGACCGGCCCTACCGCTAACCTAGGGTCCCGAGAGTGTGATTCCTGAGGAATTTCTGGTGTGTCTCGAATCGGTAAGGACGATCGCTTGCCTTGGTTCATAAATGGAAACCCAATTTCCAATACGCGATTTAACGATTTTAGTTGTAAACCTATATGACGACATAACATTATGGTACCTACACCATCTATGATTTATACATTTATATTTGAAGTTGGTTTATTCACTTATAATGATAATAAAAGATGAAATTTCGCGTATCAAGCATATTTGGCTACTATAAGGTAAAACTATATTCTCGACTGCGTTCATTGTGTGATGGGACCTGAGTCTTATAATAGCTTCATTTTTTTTCTTCTTTGGCATTGCGCTATTTATTCTTATGCATTGGTATTCATGGGGGGTAAACACGGTTCCGTGTTATATGACGTGGTCCACGTGATTTACCTAATTTTAAAATAAAAGCTAATAACTGTTTTAGTTATCACATTAGTCTCATGACTGACTCGGAGTTTATTGTTTTAACCTAAACTCAGGGTGCCCATATTTTCCACACGGGTAGCTAGTAGTTTTTGTTTTTACAGATTTCTATTTCATAGGATCCTGGTTTACAGCTAGAGCTATATTCGGAAAGCTTTGTATCCGTGTATTTCTTTCATTTGTGTCGGTTGATGTATTTTCCGCTGTGCATTGTATTCATACATTTTAATTTCACTGCTATGTAATTTATTCTCTGATATTGTATTTTCCGCTGTGTAATATTTATCTGTACTCTAATATTCTTGTACTCTGATGTAAATTGTTGTAATAGCAATGAAATGTTCTCATGTTTGTTTTTTGAAGCGTCGTGTTCTCAACGTAATCCGCGTTCTCGTTCGGTCTAGGCCGGATGGGGATTTTGGGTCGTGTCACAGATATACAAGGATATGGCCTCGAAGGGTACATCCTCATAACTGTTGATGTTTCAACCAAACATATTATTAATCAGAGTAATAAACAGAGCTAAACGAGAATTATATCAAATATCCTAGGCAAGACAGATTAATAAGTTCTTAGCTATTGTCTTCTATAAGTATCAATCTATTACCAAAAGTAATTGGATGTAGTTTATCCAATGAAATATGGACCGCTGTTAAAAAAGAATTCAACAATCAATCATCAACAAAGGTATAGATAACATTACAAGAATCAATTGCAGAGTATCAAGATGGATAATCTATCAATAAGAGAACATATTTCAAAGGTCAAGAAACTGTGTGATTTGTTAAATGCGAGATGCAACAAAGTTCCAAACTCAGACCAGGTTCTCTATCTAGTTAATGTATTAAGAAATGAGTATGAAGTCGTAGTGGTAGTTATTACATCATAGAAAGTTGTCTCACCAATTGATGAAGTTAACAGCATCTTACTACCACATAAAGCTAAAATTAATGCCAAAAGAATTCAAGAAACAGACTACAAAGCAAACATATCTACAGGGTACAAAGGCAAAAATAAAGGCAATATTAGAAATGAACAGGCATGCCAGAGAGGTGGCAATGCTAGAAGAGGCAGGTGGAACAATAGTAATGGACCCAAGTGCCAGACATATGAGAAAATTGTCGTATTGTTGTGAACTGTTATTTCATATTCAATTCAAACTACACATCAAATCTGAATCAAAGAAATAATAACAATCCTAATGCTAATATGGCTCAAGTTCAATCAGATGGGAACTGTCATGAAAATTCTAATTGGAACAACAATCAAAGTGACATAGCAAAAATGGAAGCCATAAAAGATGATAATAACTATCCTTATTCAGGGTCAACACATCACTTAACCAACAAGCTTGATAATTTGAGTCTTGGTGGAAAGGAGTAAGAGGTAATCATTCAAATTCTATGAGCAACGGTAAATGTGTTTACATTACTCATGTTGGTAATGCTTGTTTAAAAGGTAAAAAGCAACTGTATTTACATAACCTATTACGAGTACCAAAGATCAAAAAGATCCTAATTAGTGTATCACATTTTGCCTAAGTCAATGAAGTATTTTTCGAATTTTACCCTAAATACTGCTTAGTTAGGGGCGTTCTAACTAAGGAAATTATTATACAGGGTAATATGGTGAGGGGCCTCTACAAGTTTAAATCTGTTAGGTGCAACAGTGATAGTAATGAAGATAAATGTTGTAACATGAATGAGATGGACAAAACTAATAACAACAAACATATTTTTTATCTTTAGCACTGCAAGCTTGGTCATTCAAGTACTAAAATTGTGATGAAAGTTCTATCTGATAATAAAATAGTGCATGATCCCATTTCTTTACCTAATATATGTGTTTTTTTATCAAACGGAAAAAATTCGCAGACTCTCTTTTATTGATTCTAGTACTGAATACGCTAAACCATTGCAACTGATTGCAATTTATTTATGGGCCCCAAGATTTACATGGAATTAATTTTAAAAGTCTGAATCTGTAACACCCCAAAATTTAATAAACAATAATCGTATAAAGAAGATTAACAAATTAAATGTTAACTAATAAATTATTCAGAACTAAATAAAATGGACTTTACGGTTGCAGTCGTTACGAAATTCTAATTCATGTAGATTTTTGGTTTTCGTAAATCGGACTTAGTATGAACAAGTTATGATTAAAAGAAGTTTGAATTAAAATTAAATGATTAAATAAATAATTCAGAATAAATGCTACGGTAATGGGGAGACCCAAGCTTACATAGGTCGACACCTGTGTCGACCCATGGTCGACACTAGTGTCAACCAAGGTAAGAGTTGGGTCTACCCAACTTTGACCAGGCTACGAGCCTAAACCTGGACAGATTTTCTGGTAAGGTTTGTTTCGCTGACTCAGTGTGATGTGTATTCAACGGTTTGATTTTAAAACCTAAGATCCAATGGTTTATATAATTCTAGCAACCTATATATAAACTAGCAACCCTCACTATTTTCCTACATAAACATTTCTTTATCTTCTTCCTCCACAAAGCTATATCCTGAAATAAAATAAAAAATGGGTTAGGGTGCTGTCAAAATATAGATTGAAAGGATAATCCTTCTTCTACAACTATTTCAAAGGCCTTTTTCTAGATCTAAAACAAACCTCTATGAGTTCTACGTTATTTTTAGATCTGCAATTTAAAAAGGATTTGGACAGTAAATATATTGGATCTGAAAAGTATCACTGTTTACAAGTTTATTCTTATACGTTATTGTTCTTTAATTACTGTCAACTACCTATTCATTTTCAGTTATTATCTGTTTGTGTACACATTTCTTCCTTATCCTCTTTCTGTCATTGTTTTATTTACAGTCTTACTATGCTATTTATTCAGCGTATTCATTTTTGAGTTTGGATTCATTTTCTCCTTTTCGTTTTTATTTTGTGTTGATCCTAGGCCATCGAGATCCTAGGCCATTTCCGTTTGAATTGCGTAAAATTGGAATAAGTTGGAATAATATGCAATGACAATAAAAACGAGATTTTGGCATATTGGAATTTGAGAAACATTGATTGTATAATTGGGGTAATTATAAAGGAAGAATATGAAAACATGTAAATCTGAATAGGTTGGACTTAATTTTATATTAAGTATACTTGTCATGGGAAAATATGTGAACCAGATGTATATTAAAACATGTTATTGTAATTTGTAAACATCTAAGCAGGTGCCTGTCTGATTTGGTGGAAGTGTTGTATATAGAATTACATTTAATAAATGTTATTATAATGGAGAAATATAACATAAGGTTATATTAAGCTTATTAATGAACTTAAACCTGCTAAGTTAAACTTGTCTGATTAATAAGCTAAGAGGTCCATGTCTGCTGTTAAAATATTTGGGGGGGACTTTTAAAATCCTAGTTTGGGGACCAAGCCTAGGGGTGACTTGTGTCAATCTGCTTTTTTTTTGAACCCGTATCAATCAGCACCTTTCTGTTATCAAACTAGTCTCACACTAGTTAGAGGTTAGGGAATGTTTTTCTGATTGATGATTATAAGAGGTTCAAATTCTGGAGATGGATACGGGCGCGTTCCAATGGAGTCAGAGCGTGCACGGATCCGATTGGGGAAGATAAGACATTGTAACACCAACAGATAGGGCTGTGTCCTTTAAGTTTATGGATTCAACACTGATATCCTGAATACCATGGCTAGCACAGGCTATTCGTGTCTGTTAGGAAGCCGATCACTGGGTATTAATTAGGTTAAAACCTAATCCTGATATTCTGGTAGTTAGTGAAAAAATTTTGTTCTGGGATATGAATGAGAAGCTTGTCTGATCTTAAGTTATCTCGCTTATCTCGTTTATTTCGTACTCTTATACTTTACTGTATTTTCATAACCAGTACCATTGATCTATCTTGATACTTCTTTATCTTATGTTTGTGATAAAAATCACTCGAACTCGCCAGACTTTATGTATGACCTATTTTGTTTTTCCTTCCCCCCCCCCCCCCCCGGCGCCTCCCCGATCAGGTTCTTAGGGTGGTGGATTATAGCAATGACCGTGATTCTTGATTCATTTTGGACTTGTACTATTTCTTATTCCATGTATTATTTCGATTTATGTTCTATGACTATTTTCATGACTCATGAGGGATATGATTTTTATGGTTTTGTACTTGTACTCTGGTGGTTTATGTTTCCACGAGATGGATATTTTATGATTATGACTCTATGGTATTTGAGAATGTGATGTTGTATTTGGTTTGATAATAAAAAGTTGGAAAGTTTTCCGCTACCTTTTGTCTTGTATTTTAGTCTATGTGTTGTTACTTTATACCTATTGTTGTTCACAGAACTTACTGCATCCTCATATGGGTGACATTAAGGGACGTGGGGTGTCACAAAATCTTAGATACATAGTGATGTGATCAATTTTATTATCGTGATTGAGAAACAAAAATGCTTATGTTAAAAATTTGCAGTATGATGGTGGTAGTGAATTTAAATGTCTAAATAATTACTTTCGGAAGAAAGGGATTGTTCATAAAAAAAAGTGTCCCTACAAATCTCAATAGAATGGATTAATTGAGTGTAAATACAAACATATAGTGGAAACTGGTTTAACACTGTTAGCTCATGCTAAACTGCCTCTAAAATTTTGGCCAGAGGCCTTCAATACTTCAGTTTACTTGATCGATGGACAACCAACAAGTACTGAAGTATCTCTCACCATTTGAAAACTTATACAACGTTAAACCGGATTACCATGGCCTTAAGACTTTTGGATGCATGTTTTTCCATACTTAAGGCCATATAACACTAACAAATTAAATTTCAGGTCTAAGCCATGCGATTCCATTGGCTATACTGCTAATCAAAAAGGGTACAAGTGTCTTGATGATACAGGGAAAATCTATATAAGCATGCATGTAGTGTTCAACGAAAAAGTCTTTCCTTTCAACAATGAAGAAATAAAGACCATAACCTAAGTCAACAATGCTAAAGTACCAATACCTGGGATACAAACATACTTTGAGATATGGTAGCAAATGAGTAGTGATGGGACTGCTAATGCTATGCAATCACCAACTTCAAGTCACGAAGGTCATGAGTACTCTCAGCCACCAAGTCAGGCCTCTCATACACCTGCATAATCATAAGAACAAAGTTCAGACATCAATTTTAACACTCAGTTAACAAGATCAGAATATTCATCTGAATCAGAAATTAATGACATCTCATCACCAAACGAGCCTCAAATATATCCTGGTCATCCAATGATTACAAGAGCAAAGTGGTATTTCCGAACCAAAAGTGTTTACTGCTCAATCCAGTTGTGTAGAACTTGTTTCTTTTGAACAAGCTATGCACAACAAAAACTGGAAAGCAGCCATGGATGATGAGTATAATTGTAACGACCGCCCATAACTCCCGCACTTAACAAGAGGAATAACTTGCTGAAAGGTGTGTCAAACAGCTATAGATGATCATCAAGGTAAGATAAGTATAAGCAAGACATGTCGTATAACTCACATCGCAGAGATAAAGTATAATAGAACATATACAATAGGCATATAATAGTGAAGCATATTTGAGCAGAAACTTAAACATTCATATCAACTAGAAAGATCCATACATCGCTGGAGTACATCATAAGAGTCTGTATAAAATGCCTCACTACAATCACTCAGAGAACACTCATCAAGCATAATAGCGGAAACAACAACTATTATGTATAGTAGAAAGTAATACGTAAGCCTCATGCTCGTCATCGCTATGCAGCATCGTCTCATCAAGATATATCACCTCTCACCTTCTACCTAGTCTGCCCATCCATAACAGAATGGATGAACAACCTAAGGTAATAAGAGGAAACATAAAACCCTGAGTCAAACAACAGTCTTAGTGAGCGATAAAACAGCTACCTAACATCATCAATAAAGTATATGAGAAATAGGTAGATCAACCATCTAGTCTACCAACATCTACTACCATGTCTAACCTTCTTTGTTGAGTACATGGAGCATGAGTTGATTTTCGTTTGGATGCACACTTGCTTTTGTTTGCATCTAAATGCTAAGATTGCTCTAAAAGAGGTATGTAGTAGATGTAGCATTATGGTTTTTCCATTTGGTGCATTTTGCTGATTTTATGCCCTATGTATGAGCAGCCACTTTTGGGCTTTATTTTCTTTTGATGGTTTGGGCCTTGCATGGCATGTTTGGGATTATTCAGATCAAGCTATACAAGGGAGGTGCATCCGAAATTTTCCGTGAATCTTGCCATATTTGGAAAGAAATTCAATATGCGATGCTAAGTTGAATTGTTTACCAAATTAGTGAGTCATCACTTTGTTCCCATTACCTGTTGGGCAGGGAATAAATGTACAACTTTGATATTGGCCTGATCACAATGTTTTCGGATTTTGGGTTTTGGTTATACTTAGGGATGGGGATTTTGGCTTTATGCCAAATTCCGAGTTTAATCCCTTTGTTATGATCGCTTTCTTGATTGGTTGTTGAGAGCAATAAGGGACAATTTGGTTTGTATCGTTGCTTAATCGAGAGTGTTGGGTTGTATTGTTCAGTCCTTGGAATTCCGCGAACGAAATCCTATAAGGATAGAAGAATGTAATGACCCATATTTTAATGATTGGATGTTTAAATATTTTATTTAAATATTGATCATTAGTTAATCGAATGATGATTCCAAAAGGTGATTTTTCACAACCAATCGAATTAGGACTCGAGACTAGTTCTATCTAATATTTTATTTAAATATTGATCGTGAACTAATCAAATGACGGTTCCAAAAGGTGATTTTTCAAAAACGATCAAATTGGAACTCGAGACTGGTTCTGTTGAGTTCGTATGGTATGTTATGTTAACAAAAAGTATAAGGATTGCTATATTTCAAGTTCAGACCAGTTGGTAGTCATACCAATCTCCAAATACGTGTAAAATTATCGTTTTAGGCAATAGCCTCGGATTTCGATGGAATTTGTGCCATCGGAACCATATCATTGTGGTGATGCACACCATCGATTTTCATAGCAACAGACTTACCGTTCGTTCGTGGGGAATAAAAAAGGACGTTAGTATTCCTTTGAATTGAAATGAGAAAAGGTGAAATTAAATAATAACTAAGTCCATAAAGTTACAGTAGAATGACCCGGCCCAAACTCTTTCCCTCCTTATTCATGCATTCACTATTTCATCACATTCCATAGCAGCCATCTTTTAAAAAATCCAAAAGCATGAAATATTAATCCTAAAATCACAATTATAGGCTCAATGAGATCGTGGAGATGAGATCTACCTCCTATATAAGTCTAAGTAGAAACCAAGTCTAATTCTCGGAGTGCAACCTAAGGCTCCGTATCTCTCTGCGTGTGGTTAAAGTTTGAACAAGTGGAGTTCACCACTGGCATCAGGGCTGTCAGGCGCATCGATCTCGACATTTTGGTGGGGTTTGGCCATTTCTTTTGTCCTGCTGAGCCTGGGCGTGGTGGTTCTAGGTGACGCAACCTTAGGTAGTGGTGCGTTGGTGATCTCGTGAGCATGGACGAGTTAAGTTTTCGACGAGCAACACATTGGCGTATTTAGGTCTGGATTTCGTAATGGATCTTGAAGTGTCACTGAAAATGTGCATGGAGGTAGGTTGGGTTTCTTCATTTGCATGGCCTGGACATTTTGCTTGCGGAAGAGAAGACTGAAGGGTAAATGCGTAATTAGTTAAATGTTTAATTTAAGTTACATCGATTTTAATTCATATAACTTGTATTTAGCATATCTTTCTTATATGTAATCAAATTTGGATGTGGTTGATTGCATTGGACTCGTATGGATGAGCTCTATGCAAGCTTATTTGGGTTGATCTGGTTGAGGTGGGTGATTTCATCTCTCATTTTACTATAGTTGTTCGTATAGTATAAAACTGAGTTTTTGAAATTAAATAGATTTCAAACAAGATTTCTAAAGTAATAAAATCTAGCTAATGATTTTATAAATGGTTTAAAAAGTGTTTTAAAAATGTTTAAGAATAAATTTCACATTTATCCCATTTATACACTATTTATCGATATTGCTAGATTTAGGACATTTGTCATACATCCCAGTTTGACTGCTTAAGATATATTTATTTTATCCCATTGATGATACCATGAATGTTTGTGTGTTATGTTAGTCAATTATTGGACTAATGATTGCACGGTTGTTTGTTTGTGTAGTTTGGTTGTATACGCCAATTAGTGGTGATTTAGGATTAGGATAAGACTTGCAAGGAAGCTCTGGGACGTACTTATCGAAATGGAAGTAGTAGATGGGCTCGACGACGAGTACGATTTCGAGACGAATGCTAGACGCTTTAACTAGACGAGTATTTAACCAATTTCAATTAAATACTTGGTCTGAGTAGTCGTTAGCGATTATGGTTGAGTGATCGATATCAACTACCACTGATGTTGGTCGTTTTGACCAACTTTGACTTGGACGATGACGGGTGTTCAAAAAATTCTAGTTAAATACAGGGTCTGGATGATTGTTAGCGATTAATAAAGAGTAATTGATGTTGACCACTACAGTTGTTGGTCGTTTCGACCAACTTTGATGTCGATAAGATTTCAAGGAGCTGGATTGGATGGCCCGTTCGATGGTGGATTCGACGTGGCGACACTTCGATTGGACAATATAGTATGAGGCAGGATCGAGGCTTCGACAATGAGTATAAATGGATAGTGTAATCCGTGGATTGAGGCATTTTGTCCTTTAGAGTGAGATGAGGACTACGACTCTTTGGTTCGAGATTTGGATGTGCTCGAGATGGATCGATGGGATGGTTCGATAGTATGCAATTCGCAGGATGGCGAGATTCTGGATGGACTGATAAGTCTTATGCAGTTCGCAGAGAGGCGGGGTTGTGGGATGGATCAGTCTTATGCAGTTCATACTGGAACGAGGCTATAGGATAATGGATCGATATGATATCTACTTCGTGGATGGAACAAGGTTATCAGATAGCAAACTCAAAGCAAGGGTATCATGGGAGAGACCTATTAGGATCGGTAGGATCGAGTACCTTGGGTAGGGAGCCTAGGCCACGAGGGCATGTATTGGCGAGGCATAGAGTTCAACCCTTATTAGATTGGATTGAGGGTGTACTTAACCATGGATAGAGCAGGGAGCTCAGGCGACTTAGGAGTGTCGATGATTCGTTGGTAGCTCGGAGTGTCCTAGTGAACTCATAGCAGGGATACAAAGATGGGGTTACCATATAACCATTCGTGGTGGTCTCATACCATGGACGGCGAGCTCAGGCAAGTCAGGGCACATGCGCCTAGGCATGGAGTTCTACTATAATCAGGGTCTTATCAACCCTTGACATATTGGGTCAGAACAAGTTGTTGACATTGGAATATTGTTCGGAAGTGATAGGTTGTTTGTTGGATGCTATGATTGTTATGGTTGCTCCAATCTAATTCCTCTTAGTAAACTATCACCTCTAGGATTCTTGAGAGAGGATGGGATGTGGGGCTAGGACGAGCTATGAAGATTCTTCTATCCTAGGACTGTAACACCCCATGTCCGTTAATGTCACTCACAAAGGGAATGCATTAACTTACATGAAGCATTATAAGTAAACAGAACAGAATACTACAAGACAGATACATATGCAAAAGTGTGTGTATATGTCTCTTATCTATTGTAAAGATCAGGCGGTCTACTGATTCAGTTGACCTCCTTAATGCGAATTACGTTAGTGCCATGAGTCCAATTATGTATGCAAGAAATCCTACTTGATACGCTTCATTTCTATATGAATGCATAACCATTCATCCAAATGCAACATCCATATGATGAGTCAATCATTTTGCATCCACAAAAATTGAAAAACGCACAGGAAAGTATTATTGAGCCGATCTAGTGCCTAGTGTGTGTATATACATCCACGAGCAACCATTAGCAACAACTTGCATCCACTTGCAACCATCAACCATAACATGTCTCAAACACATGTTTACACCCATTAGTTACTACCTAAAGGTCGAAGACTCGATCGATAGGATACAGCCGAGTGATAGAAGCAAGTACAATTAAAATAAAAGTTCTGTTCCCATTAAACATCGGTTAAGAAAATAAATCCCTAAGTATCAACCCCGAAGACCAAAATCAACATCAGATTGACACCCAGAGAATTACTCCCATTAAACAATGTCAAAACTGGAAATCTACTTCACGCTTCGAGTAAAAACTCCTATCCTTTTTAGAAATATTCAGATACTTACAGACTACTGGTACAGATCAGATTATCAAATGATTCTTAGGAAACTAAGCATGATAAAACCCTACCATATCCCACAAAAACCAGAATGTATGCGTCATAGTCAATTTAACGCCTAACACAGATACCCTCAAACCCCAACCTATCATAAACAGATGAGCCGTAATCCTCATGGGGTTTGAGACTATAGCGAGATCAGAAACAAGACTAGTATTAAAGTACAGAGTCTCAATTACAGAATCAAAATGCCAGAATCAAAATGCCAGAATCAAAGAGAGTTTTAACTCAATAATCAGATAAGGAAATTAAACCTTCTACGGAAATTTTTCCTATCTCTATCCTATCCACCAGCCACGAGAGCATTCGCCTGCCCTCCGGAAGTAGGTTCTGCCCTTGCCTTCTGGGGCAATCCTTGATCAGACGTCCTGTCTCACCGCACTGAAAACAACTGGTCTTCTTATATGTTAACAAGTCTTTCTCTAAAGTTGCCCCCATCGCGCGGAAAACCCTACAAAGCTCGAAAGAGGATTAGCCGTAGGTGAAACTACTGCAGCTACAGATGGAAGTTAGGCACTTCTTTGCCCTTCGACAGACGTCGTAGTCTCATCATGCCTACAGAACCATGTCACGATGAGGTTACTTCCCAGAAAGCCCAGGAGCCCCGAAGACTCAGAAAAGAAGGAAACAAGGATTAAACAGAAAATCAAAAGATAGATATATGGCTTTGGGGACTATGTTTTTCAAAATAAACTCTACTTTTGAAAATACTTCCTTTTTAAAACCTTTTTAAAAATAGTTTTCAAAAACTTTTTATCAAATCTGGTAACCTTCAGCTCTGATACCAAGTGTAACACCCCACTTTCGTTAAGGTCACTCACAAAGGGAATGTCTTAACTTCGGTGGAATGTTATAAGTAAACAGAACAGAAATGTACAAGATAAATATATAAAGTAGTACTTAAAAATTTTAGAACTTTATTACAGTAGGAACAGAAATAAGTTTGGTTACATCTTTCAAAACCACAATACCAAAACTCCAGTACATAAATATCAGTCTTGTACAAAAGCCTTTAGAGTGCATAATTTTTAAAGCCATAAACCCCAACATAACTGCCATGAAAAGATAGAATCAAAGCCAAGCAATACTTCCAACGCTTCGAGCAGATGGAATCTGAATCAAGCTCCTATGTTTCTACCCTGAGCACCTTGGGGGGAGAAATGGAAGAAAAGAGGCGAAACAAACTAGGTCAGACATAAGTCTGGTGAGTCCAGTGACTTTCAGCATATAAACAGATAATAGTATCATGACATGTAAATAAAACTGGATGAGAGATAACCGTAACATGAGTAGCAGGTTAACAGAAGAAACAAAATGATATAGACCAAGTTATGCTTCTTACTATATCTTACTTCTCTGCACTAATACCAGTATAACAGAATTAGGTGTTGTCTTAATGTCTAAACACAAAACATGATGATCTCTTCAGAAACACGATGCTAGAAATGGGCCTTTACCACCCTAACAGAGACAGATGTTTAGAAACAGAATGCTAGTAATGGGCCTTTACCACCCGAACAGAGACAGGCGGTACAGAAACAGAATCAGGAACGGAATCAGAGGCAGAAACGGAATAATCCCTACGAAAACAGAATATTAGAATTAGGTGTACACTAGTAATGGGCCTTTACCACCCCCAATAGACGGTACCTCCCAGAAATAGACAGGTGTTACCACCCCAACAGAAACAGATGGTACCCTAACAGAAACAGACAGAACTAAGTGTACCCTAAATTCTACCCTAAGCGATCGGCTCCCTAATATATAAATACCCTGTGCCGGCCCCACAGAAGGGTGTATCACTCCCTAAAGTGGCAACCTATAGACACAGACCTATTTACAGATGTCACGGTGTCTTACAACCTCAGAGCAGACCGGATCCATGCACGCACATGACCCGGTTGGAATGCGCCATCAACACCCCTCGCCATTATCAGAGTGAACCTCTTACAATTAGTTCAGTAAGCACGCCCGGACCCCTCTTAGTGTTGGATCATAGTTTTGATGCCAGAATGGTTACTGACTAATATGGGTCCCAAACAACAGATGATACAAGTAAATACCCCTCCTAACCTTGTGTCCCCAGACTAACAGATTTCAGATTAACTTGCTCACAGATTTCAGATGTACAAAGTTCGGATTAACTAGTTCTCAGATCAGACATACAAGTTAACAAGTTTTCAGACTAACGGATCAGATATACAGATTAACAAGTTTTCAGACTAATGGATCAGATATACAGATTAACAAGTTTTCAGACTAACGGATCAGATATATAGATTAACAGACTTACAGATTGTTTCACCTAACCCTGTATTGGGCCTACAAGTTTACGAAACGGGTTTATTAGATTCATTAGCCCAATTGTTTTAACCCTATCCACCCAACATGTTTTAGGCATCATATTTATCTTAGATTTGCATTAATTAAATATTAATGCACATACCTCTCACATTAGGTTGGTAGCTTGTGGCCACTGGATGTGCCGAGCGGTTCCGAGCAGACTTCTGCTACAAGCCAGACCTAACCTCGTGTCTAAGCATCTTTATGCCTACGACCTCTCATGTTAGACTGAAAGTTTGCGGTTGCTGGTTAAGCTGGTTGGGTCCGGGCAGGCTTCTACCGCAAACAGAGTCTAATCTCATGTCTCAACATTCTTATTTTAGCTAAAGTATTCATTCATAGATTTTGCCAATATCAGACTAATTATGCCAATTCGAAAAATTAACTTCTTTACAAGTTACAGCAGATTATCCAAAGTTCTATTAACATGTTTTGCTCAATTTTAGATCAAGCCTACAAGATTTTCATACTCCAAATTACTGTATTCAGTTTCAACAGATTTAGCAGATTAGATAATTTAACAGATTTAATCATACCTTAAAATTCCATTGACATACCTCGCCTAATCATAAAATTAAGCCTAATTTTACATGCCCAAATTATGGTCATAATTCACTATATAACATATGTCCCAAATTTTTGTTAAATTTGCACCGTATAGAATATTCTCTAAAACCCCAAATCATGATGCACAATATAAATTATGCCAAATTATAGCCGTTGATTACCGCGTATGTCAAATATCCAAAAATACGATTTAGGCGTATTCACATTAATAGTTATCCCTATTTTAATATAGACCTTTTACGCCTAAATCATATATCCTTTTTTTCTTCTAAGTCATAGATCGTCATATAAAATATGCCCCCAAATCTAGATCTTAAATTACAACATGTATTATGTCCTTAAAATCAGATCTTGAGTTATAACATGCATTATGTCCCCCAAATTACAAGTCATATGCTGTCATACAATAATTCTCCTTCTTCCAAATCATAAACCATTATATATAGTATGCCTAGATCTAGATCTTAAATTACCACTTATGTTGTGTTATCAATTTAGTCATAAATCAGTTATGTCCAATTATGCATCATTCGATATTTTCCCCAAATTTAGTGTTCGCATGTCAATCTCTTATGAGATTTGGCTCAGGCTCGTGGTAGCCTGGCTATAGAACAGAAGGAAGGAAGAGATATAGAATAGTTACAATAAGATAGATCTACACAGAAAAACAGATCTGATAAATAAGAATAAGATGGATCTACACAGAAAAACAGATCTGATAAACAAGAATAATATAGATCTCCAATTCAGATTTATACCCATGTCAAGATCATAATTAAATTTCATATTTGAAAATAACTGTACTCACAAATCGTGATTTAAGAAAGAGAAGAACGATTCTGGGATCTGATTTCTGGAGTTGATTAGCTTTCCGTTGATGTAGGCGTTGATTTGTTATCTTTATCTTCTCGCTTGAATTGATTGATTAGGGTGGAGGCTAGGTCACTTTAGGTTTTAGGAGCATGGAGGCGCCATTCCTCTTTGTTAATGAATTAGGGTTGGGTCTTGCTATGTATTTATAGGTGTAGAGAGTGTTTTAGAGCCCTTAGATGAACTAGGAGACCATCAGAACCATCTAGCTCAAATACACATCATCCGACCACTCAGAAGAAGACATGTCATCACAAAACACTCCAGAATTCTGTGTTGGATTGGTATGGGCGCACTTGGCTGGTGTGCCAGTGCATTTTTGTACTGGCGCACTTGTGAAGTGCGCCAGTGCATTCTGGTCAACTTCCGGTTTTTCTGCCTAACTTCGTTCGTCCATATCTTCTTCATACGGTATCCGTTTTACGCAAACTCGGACTCTATCTTAAGCAGAATTCCGAAAGGAACGCAATGGCGTAACCCATTTCACCTAATTCTTCTTTTGGTAATTAATTATTCTTTAATTATCTCTTATGTCCCGTTTTAAAATTACGGGGTGTTACAAGGACAATTTCCTCTTTTGTTATTATGAGTAGCACACATTATCTTGATTTCATGTGATGACTCTGTGTATGCAAGGACAGGGCATGTATGACTTTCCAGACCTATATCCCTTACATTATCATGATTTGTGTAGTATTTTGAGAGTTGTTTATCATTCACACCAGACTTGTAACAACCCGGATTTCGACAGACCAATTTTTTTTCTTCAAAATCCAATCCATCGAGACCCGAGTTGGGTGCTCTGGTATCGTGCAGAAAAAGACAGAGATAAAGAAACATGTCAGAACTCGTAAGCATCTCACAAGGGAAGGATTAAAATATAATATAGTCAAAACATAGCTTTACCTTGTCAACAATACTGCTAAACCAGTATCCAAAGTTATACCATCTCTGTCCTGAACCTAACCTGGAAGTATGTAATGAGGAGAGGGTCAGAACATAAGTTCTGTGTGTCTGGACTTATAATAAACTTCTGTATAATCCTACATATACCGTTTAGTTATATTTTCTTGCCTATTAGGTTACTTGCGACATTAGCTCTCTAGGCTGTACTCATGTCCCACTAGTAGGTTAACCTAATACAACGCGTATGTAGGTACCCCGAGCCCGTCTAATCCTTTCCATGTATATATACAGTCCCTTGCCGTATGTCGTACGGGCTTCATCATGTAAATATATACTACTTTAGCGTAGTTCCACCGTTCTCAAATCGTTTGGACTGCCACTCTCGATCTTGCTAGATTCCGTGTATAATCTAGGTCTAATCTAGGGTATACTGTCGAGCGCTTCCTAGATTCAACCAGCGTTTATGCTACCTATTGAACGCTTCTCGGATTCAGGGTTTACGCGACCGAGGTCCAACTACGGATTATGCTACCTATCGAACGATGCCCCTTAGTCTAGGACGCACTACCTAAAGCGATATATGTTCCTAGACTTTCCCCACGTACGTGTCGTGAATCGTTATCGATGTCTAGTTGCACATGTCCTCTATATGTGCGGCCCGAGTCCCGTGGCAGGGCAAATCAACAAACACGGGATTCAGTCAGGAGCTTTAAGTTATTTGCCGATGCAGATGCAAAGGCCTGTTTTTCCGGTGGCTATGGTCCCACTTGACCCCTCCCTCAACTAATGAAAGGCCACCCTTGAAAAAATGAGAACTATACGAAGGCCCTTATGCCCCACTAACCTATGGCCATCCGCACCCATAACTAGATAGCATGTATATGGTCTTTTGGAGTTCTCCACCTTTCCGCTTTATGTATCTCGGCTGACTCAAGATGGTAGGTAGACGACGAGTTGCTATTACAGGGCTACTGGTCTCGCCGAATCACGCTGGTCCATCCTAGTCTTTAGGTTGCCTTATATTGCAACCAAGGCATACCCTTGGTTCTTCTAACGCAGACCTTAACCTCTATGAGCCCAGGAGGATCATCTGCAGCCTCACAGAGGGATACCAAGAGTACCCTCACGTCCCCTCGAAGCCGCGTGCTTCGTAATCCAGTTCGTTGGAGCCTTCTTTAAGATCAGATGGACGTTCGCTCCTTCTCGTGTTCTACTAAGGTTTACTACTTAGTTCCCTTAACTAAGGTTTACTACTTAGTTTCCTGAATCGTCGTTTTCTTAACTAAGGTTTACTACTTAGTCCTTTTAACTAAGGTTTACAACTTAGTCCACTTAACTAAGGTTTACTACTTAGTTCTCTTTCTCGTTATCCACTTAGTTATCTTAACTAAGGTTTATTACTTGATTCTCTTAACCAAGGTTTGGTATTTAGTTTATGTTACTTAGTTCTCTTTAACTAAGGTTTGTTACTAAGTTCCTTTTTTTACTAAGGTTTACTTTCTTAGTTATCTTTACCGTAGCTTACTTAGTTCTCTAACTAAGGTTCAACACTTGGTTAACTTCATCTTTATTTACTTAGTTATTTAACTAAGGTTTATTACTTAGTTTCTGTTAACTAAGGTTTACTAATGAATTCAAACATGACTTAAGTTTTCTTTATCAGACGATAGCGTACTGGTGTTTTCCCACATTTTCAGCTTAGATTAACTTATTTCATAGTATACGTCATCCCCCCCTTCAAGTCTTGTATTACATATTAAGTCATAATCTTCCCTTGTCCCTAGGACAAGTTTTACATATTATTTAATTTTACATTACCGTAATTCAAGTTTAGAATAGGTAGTTATCATTCCCCGATTACTGTGTCATTAATTTTAGATTTGACTTAACCCTTCCTTTTAATTGACCCGTTACTTAAACTTTACTCAATTCAATTAATTCATAATATCGTTGCGGGTCCTATTTGGTTAAGAATATCTAAACTTTTGTTTCACATGTCCCTTGTGTTCCCTTTTATTATGGTTTCCATGTTTTACACATGTCTTACTACGGTTAAGTCTACCTTAGTCGTGTTTTACATGTCATTTATACCACCCACTTAACCCTCTAACCATACCCATGTCACCCACATGTCTTATTATGGTTAGTATTCCTTAATTCATTTATTATGCCATAACGATGTATAATCTCCCACATTAGACTAACCGTTTGTGGCTGCTGGATGTGTCGGGCAGTTCCGGGAGGACTTATACCGCAACTCGAGTCTAACCTCGTGTCATAAACCGTTACGCTCAAATTACTTCCGTTGACCTCTCACATTAGACGTCCAATCGTGACTGCTGGATTTGTCGGGCGGTTCCGGGCAGTCTTACATCACAATTGCGCCTAACCTCATGTCAAAGGTTCGTTAAAATCATATTTCACCCAACCCCAAGTTCATGTCAAGTGATTCTAATTCAACATACAATTATGTTCATAATTATGCCTATTTGTCATTAACTATACTAATATTAATTAGCCAATCCCACATATTATCCAATTATAGGCAAATTCATCATTTTTGGCTTATTTGTCAAGTCAAAATTTACTTTCACCAATCCATATTATCAAATTTACACGTCGTTAATTATGCCAATTCCATAATCAAATTTAATTATGATGCACTTACATAAATTCCATATTAAGTTCTAGAGGTAAATTCCAAGCCAAGTTTTAACTGTAAATTTCATGTTCCTATCCATGTCCAAGTTACAATTCATGTCTTATTCAAGTGTCATGTGCCCATTAACAATTTTATAAGCAAATTCATGTTTCAATGATGTCAATTCTATGCCAAACCCCAAACCATGTCCTACATATAATTCCCAACTTGGTTTATACATTCAAATCTTGCCAATGTTATATTATGCCCAAACTCATGGTAATTTATATTCAAATCCTCCAACTCTAATTATAATCCCCAGATCAAGCGCTTCCCTTTTCATCCGCAATAACCATTCAATCGTATTTATTTCATGATAGACCTAGGCTCGAGATAGCCTAGCTATAAAAGTAAAAAGGGAAAGAATAAAAGGAGGAATTTAATCGTAGGCATAAAAATTAAACATCTCAGATCCAATTATTCCCAATAATTTGTTTACATAGGGAATGATTGAACGATAGATAATAATCTTATACTAAAAGTGCATTATAAATCCACTCACCTTGATTGGATTGGAGAGTTGAACAATTCGCTGATTTGGAGTTGATTAACCTTCTTAATTGATTGTTGTTGATGATCATTGCTATTTGATTTGATTGATTTCCCCTTTTGATTCAATTTTGATTTCTCTTTGCGGCATAAATTTGTGAATCTGAATCCATTATCTTCTCTTTAGATTTGAATCTCTCTTCTATTTCATTCATTGTTCTAAATCTTATTCTTTTAAATTTAAGAATAGATGTGGTAGAGAAAAGAGAGAAGAATAGATCTAAAATTTATTTAGATCAATAGCTTGAGGAAGAAGAAATCAAGTTAGAAGAGAGCCATGGCCTTGCCATGAATTGTAGTGGAGTTAACAATGAGCCTAGGGTGTTTATATAGGTGTTAGACCAACGTACCAGGCCCATAAACTCATCCAGGTGCTCAAAAATGAACCTGGCCAGCTTCTGGGGTGAGTTTCCTGCTTTTGGACCAAAATTCCCGCTTCAGGTCGCTACAGGTCGACCTCCCCAAAGGGGGGGGGGGTTGACACTATGGTCGACCTGGCCTTTTTTTCTGGGCTGGGCTGGTTGATTTCTGATTTTTCGCTGAATCTTCCGAAGGCCATAACTCCTTCATATGGACTCCGATTTTCAAAAACTCGGACTCTGTTTCATGTAAAATTTTGAGAGGAACGCAATGGTGATGTCCATTTTCCCTAATTCCTGATATTTAAATTAATTATCCTTATTTTATTAACTTATTTGTTACGTACACTGTTATTGAATTAATTATTCTTCTCTTTCATGTATTAATTAATTCTCATTTCACATCACCATTATTTACCCATTTAAACATATATTCATATATTTTATATTCTTAATTTTTAATTATATTAAAAAATACGAGGTGTTACAAGACTATTATCTAATCTAAGGTTTTATGTTTCCTCTTATTTCCTTGGGTGCTCCTCAACAATGCTTATGAGCAGTCAAGGTGGCAGGTAATATTATTTTTGGAAGCTTTGGAGGTAGACTCACATGAGGCGATACTTTTTCATATTATACATGTATTATTCTTATTTATTCCGCTATATTGCACTGTGGAGCCTTAGCAGTGTTATATATTTTGAGACAGTTATTACCGAGTTTATTTATTCTTGTATAAACTATGTAGTTATGTATAACTGTATGGTCTTATACACTAATTATGTGGTTTGCATAGCTACTACTGTCGCATTTATATTACATGTGATTATTATATGTTATCTGATGCGATGTGAGATATTCAATAGGTTCTGTGATTGTGATTCTGTGTTCTATTCCCTTCTCCTTTCTCCTTTTCTCTTCCCTTCTATTGTATTTCCTTTCTTTTCTCTTATTTCCTTCTCTTAGCTATCGTTCTGCACCGGTGGTGTATGACAGTCATCATAGAGAAGATTGGCACCCTGTGTTTTTTACGCTAAGCAAGGATAATACAATTTGTCCGAACGACTACAACGGGGTCTTCTATCGAAGTTTCTGGTCGACGATTCAACTGGACTTTTGCTTGGTGATTCAGTTTTTCTTTTCAGATGGTATGTTACGTAAATGGCGGATTTCCACCAACCTGTTCTCATTTCCAAGTGTAAGAACCCTCACTCTTGCTCTGATTACAGATCGATTATTCTGTGTAATTTTTCTAACAATGTCCTTTCTTATATTTTGTTTTCTAGGCTCGCTGCTATTCTTGATCGGATTATTCCGTCGTCTCGGGCTGGTTTTCTCAAAGGTCGTCTAATAACGGATAATGTCATTCTTGCTTAGGAGCTTATCTCTCAGATTGATCAGAAGGTTCGGGGTTCCAATGTAGGGGTAAAAATAGATATAACAAAGGCATACGATTTCATGTCTTGGTTTTTCATTATCAGGGTTCTTCGAGCTTTTGGTTTTCCTGAGCCTCCAATAGACCTTGTTTGGAGGCTCATTTCTAACTGTTGGTTTTATATTCTTATCAACGGTTCAACCAGAGGTTATTTCCAATCAGTAAGAGGTCTTCGTTAAGGCGATCCTCTCTCCCCGACGCTTTTCATCATTGCAGCAGAGGCTCTTATATGAGGGGTGCATTCTCTAACGATAGTTGGACTAGTCCATCGTTTTTGAATCCCTAGCGGGTGTCCTGTGATTTCTTCTTCATCCTTTTCTGATGACATCATTATCTTTACCAACGGGAATCGTCATTCCTTTCGATGTCTCCTGGGTTTTCTTTATCTTTACAATGTTCAAGGAAACTTCTCAATACTTCTAAGATCTGTTTTGTCCCCTCTCGATTAATGGACCAGAGAAGGATTTCTTGGATTGAGTCCTTTTTAGGTTTCCGCTTCTCTTCCCTTGCCTTTCTCAGCATTGTTCTTTATAATGGCTGCAAACTTAATGCTATTTTTGATCCCCTAATGGACAAAGCTAGGTGGAAGCTTTTGAGCTGGAACTCTGCTCTACTCTTCAGGATGGTAGACTTGTCCTTATCAAGTCAGTTCTTGATTCTATTGGCTGTCATGTCTTTGTAGCCATGACGCCCACATCTTTTTCTTCCGTTCCTATCGCTTGTTGGCCTCGTCTTTTTTCTGGAGAACAAATGACGATGCAGAGGGACATCATTGGGCCTCCTGGGACATCATTTTCTGACCTAGACGCAAGGGTATTCTTGGGTTACGAGACCCTCATGACGTTTGTTAAGCATATGCATGTAAACTTTGGGTACGTTTTCGTGCAAACGACTCTCGGCTGGCGTCATTTCTTCATGCAAAGTACCATTGTCTTTTGCAGTCTAATTTATCTAGAACTCCACCTTATGCTAGTGAGATGTGGAAAAAATGAAACCGGTGAAGTATTTTTCTAATTCTTATGGTCGAAAATTCGTTTGGAATATGCGTCCTTTCTCCTTTAAGTCTGCTTGGAATTCTGTGCGGATTCCAGTGTTGAGAATTCCGTTGTTTTCTTTCATTTGAGACAGTCACATCCCTCCTAAAGTTTCCATTCTCATATGGAAAATCCTTCATGGAGAAATTCCACTAGATGTTAACCTCATGAGGACCGGTATCCCTTTTGTGTCCCGATGTGGGTGTTGCAGATACGAAATCGATATCTCATCTTTTCGTGACCGATGAGTGTGTTTCTAGTGTCTTGTCTTTCTTTGGAGATTTGATGAGTCTTGGGAGTGGCGCTTCTTCCTTTTAAGGCATACTTTTTTCTTGGTGGATTGGTAGGACCGGGAAGGATTTTCGATCCACCCTATTCCTTCTTCTTCCTTGTCTCATTTTCGGCATCTTTGGCATTCTCGAAACAAGGTTGTTTTTTATGAGACACCATTGTTGTCTTCTGCAATCATTCTTAAGGCAAAAGACAACGTCTTTTACGCTTCATAAGACAACCCTTCATAAACAATCTCTGCCACCTTTCCTTGTCTCTGGCTTGTTCTTTTCTGGTTACCCAGGATTCATAACCACGTGAGGGTGTGGGGTGAGCCTTTTTTTAGGATTACATTCTGGAGCTTAACATTTTCTTTTGAGCATGACTTTTGGATAGGAGCTCAGCGGTTGGTTTTTTTACTTGTCTCACGGGTTCGATTCCGGTAGTTTGCTTTTTTTCTTGGTGTTGTGGTTTGGTCAATGGCAGGATTCGCTTTTTCGTCTGGTTGCTTAGCTTTAGATGCAGGAGCTGGTCTTTTGGACTCCGTTGTTTTGGTGGTTGGGACTTCCCCTTCCTTCCTTGTGCTCGATTGGTGTGGGAATTTTTGGGCCTAGTGGCCTTAGGAGTGCCGGGAAGGGTGTCTCTGTTTGTATCTTTGATTGTTGTTGCTGCCCTCTCTTGGAATGTGTGTGTTAGAGTTTATTCCCAAGAGGCAATCCATTTGATGGGATTAATAACATTGTTGATATTATATTTTATTTTGAATAAAATGTATATATTTTGTTATGTTATATTGACTGTGTAATATAAATATTGACATAATGGAAGCCCTTAGAATAATAATATGGAATTATATAGTTCAAGTAAGTGACTTGAACATGAGATTATATAATATGTTAAGTATTATAATTCTTAAATGTCCCTTCTCAAGTTTTATTGTCTATATAGGACAACAATAAAATATTGAGACTAGTATGTTGATTGACTGATGATCCCATCTCATTAATCATTAATATAGGTGACATTAATGTAAAGACATAAATACGTATTACAGAATAGCGTATTGGACTGACCCATTATGAGAAAACTACATGGAATATAATTAATAGAATCATAAGTTATTCTCATAGTGACAGTGATGTAATGGTCCTCATACTTGAAAATCATTATAATTTTATTCGAGGATATTTGTGTTTTGATATCATCAAAAGTTACTGTTAACCAAGTGGACGATAAAGGTGATTATTGGATACATCTCAAATTGATTGAAAATTATGAATGAACTAGATGGAGTTTAACCTTGTGATATAAGTAGAGATATCCATGGGCTCTTAATTGAGTGAGACTATGAAATGCTTGGTCGTGCTCAAATATTGATTTATTTTTATATAGCCTGCTCTTCGATCAAGATAAAAGGATTGAATTATAAATAGGATGATATGTTCTATGCCTCGAGTTTAATCTTGGATATATTGGTTAAAAGGATTATATTACATTGAGATACCAGTCACATAAAAGGTTGTATCTAATCATTGATCATATTATAACTTGGGTAGCATCGATGTATTACTAGATTGTAATCACTGTTTATGATTTTACGATTCAAAATCAATGCCGGAGTTGTAATAACCTATAGGGTCACACAATAGAACGTTATAAAGGAGAAAGTATTTTTGTGTTAAATAAAATATCAATTTGTTGATATTTTATTTGAAGTTGGAATAAGTATTCGGATCGGTTCCTATTGTATGGTTAACGCTTAATTTTAAAAGAGATATTCATTTTCTCTTTTAAAACACACGGCTGAACCAAAATATATTATATACGATCAGATGAAAAATAAAAGACAACCCAAATACCCTATTTTCAATACCTAGAAAATCATGGTGGCTAGTAACGCCTTCTTTTTCTCCTTCGATTCGATCGCTGAAGAAAAACGTTCGAGTGGATACCTCTAAAGGCAGGGCGTTTTGTCATGCTTCGATTCGATGCTTCAGTCCTCGTTTTGATTTCGAGATTGATCTAGTTTCTTCATGGATTCAACATGGCAGGTATGAAACCCAAACTTAAATTAATTATGATTTATTTTTCTCGCATAAATCCTTCGTTTAAATTTGTTAAATTGTTATAATTATATGTCGATTTGATCATAAATTTCCAACAGTGGTATCAAAGCTTAGAGCTTGCGAGAATTTGTAGATTGAATTAAGTTAGGTTTATGCATAATAGATTCGTTGAATAAATGAAAGTGTTGATTAGACAGATGTGAGAATTAACACTGAAATGATAAAATTGGAACTGTTATAATGATTTGTTTATGAAACGAATGCATTGATAAAACGAAGTATGACTCTGTTATATATTTGATTTAGATCAAAACCCAAAATTTATTATTGAACAAAATTAACTTCTGTTTTGATCAGATTGCTTCATACAGATCAAAATGTGAATTTTAATATTTATTATTGCAATTCAAGTAATAATCTGAATGATTTTGAATCATTGAAGAACATAATGTAGTAAGTTGATTAAGTTTTGAACTTATCTTGACAAACTATGATGCACATCAAACTGTTATGCATATATATAAACATTTACATTATTAATGATATGTGTTTATATATGTTAGAATTTCCTATACATGGTCACATCTGGGTTTTAATTGTTTTATAATACAAGCATGTTGTTATTTGAAAAACAATTATAATTTCTGCTTGTTGATCAAATGAATGAATTATAGATTCGTAGATGAGCTTTTGGGTTTTGCACATACAAGATATTGATCATAAATATAGGATAATTTGCAAATCATAATGATGATTTTCAAGTCATATTAAATATAATAGAATATATTTTTTATCTAATAATGTATGTAAATCAAAGCTCAAGAAGATTGAAAAACCTGCTATTTAATTGTCAAATTGATCCATCCAAATATGCTTTGTTTGTTTTGAAGAACTAGTTTCAATTGTTTCATTAAGTTTTGGATCTCATTATGCAGACTCTCTGAGTAGTTTAAAACTACAAATAATATTTTGTAGATGCAATCAAATGTAATGTACAAATTCCATATTGGGAAATTTAACGACAAGGACAAAAGCCCACTAAAATTTATCCATAAGGACAGCCGCCTAATATTTTATCCTAAAGGACAATACACTGAAAATAAAAATCGGCCGCTGCTTTCTTCTTCTCTCCTCTCGTGCGTAAGTCGAATTCATCAATAATCACAAAATTAAAAAATAGAGAAATCATAAATTGCGAAATTACAAATTTCAGAATATAAAAGAATCGAAATTCGAAATCGAATTCAAACATCACGAAATCAAAATCGATAAGGAGAGCATTCGAAACAAAAATTGCGAGAAACATAAACCCTAGAAAAAAATTGTCGAACAACATAAATCCATTGGAAATCACAATTGAATTGAATAGTAATATTTTTCTAACGATGGAAAACGCAGTTGAAGAAGTCGAAATTGTTGAAATAATTTTTTCGTGATTGGAAATGTTTTTTTTCGTTTCTAGTATAGCAGTTCGTAGGTATCATTTTTCTATTTTTTTAGGTATCATTTTTCCTATTTTAACTTTAAAACATAACAGCAGTTTTTAGTTATCATTTTTCTATTTTTCTAGGTATCATTTTTACTGCAGTTTACGTGTTGTGTTAAACTTCACAACAGTTTTAAGGTATCATTTTTATATTTTTTAAGGTATCATTTTTAATGTAATTTCTTTGTTATGTTACACATTACTGCAGTTTGAAGGTATCATTTATATATTTTTTAAGTTATCATTTTTACTGTAATTTATGTGTTATGTTAAACATCACAGCAGTTTACATGATACCTACAAACTCCATCAATGTTTTAAACAAAAACCAATGCAAAAAATGTTTACATCACTATTTGATTGAATATAATGAAATAAATTCGACTGAGTTAAAAAGTTGATGCAACAATATAACTTCAAAATTAACACAGCAATAAAATTGCATGGAAAAAAAGCATAACACAATTAATAATGTAAAACTGATATCTAAAAAATTACAAAATGATACCTATAAACTGCAGCAATGTTTTGAAGAAAAACTAATGGAAAAAAAATTATATAACTGAAACATAAAATGATAACTAAAAAATATAGAAATGAAACATAAAATGAAATAAGTTGGATTGAGTGACGAAGTTGATGCAAAAATATAGTTTCAAAATTAACACAACAATAAAATCACAACAAAACAACACATAACACTGTTAAAACAGAAAAAATGATACCTAAAAAATTAGAAAAATGATACCTAAATACTGATGCAATGTTTTAAAGATAAAATAATGGGAAAAAAAAATATATATCACAGATTTATTGATTAAAACGAAAAAAGTTCGACTTAGTTTCAAAGTTGATACAACAATATAACTTCAAAATTAACACAGCAACAAAATCTCATGAAAAAAACATATAACACAGTTAAAACGGTAAAAATGATAACTAAAAAAATAGCAAACTGATACCTAAAAACTGCTGCTACGTTTTAAAGTTAAAAACAAGAAAAATGATACCTACAAAAATAGCAAAATGATACCTAAAAACTGCTGCTGTGCTATAAAGTTAAAATAGGAAAAATGATAACTAAAAAAATAGAAAAATGATACCTACGAACTGTAGTAGTGGTAAAATGAAAAAAAAAAAAACATTTCCAACCTCAAAAATTGTTTCAACCATTTCGTGTTCTTCATATACGCTTTCCATCGTTTGAAAAATATTTTTATTCCATTCAATTGTGATTTCGAATGGATTTTTGTTGTTCGACCCATTTTTTTCTAGGGTTTTTGTTTCGGCTGATTTATGGTCGTGATTTTGATTACATGATTTTTGTCTTAGATTGAGACGGCCGATTCTAATGTATTATCATATTTGTGATTTAAGCGATTTATGATTTCGTGATTTTGGTGATTTCGTGATAAACGATGAAATCGACAAAGACGTGAGAGAGGGAGAAGAAGAAAGTAGCGGCCGAAATTAATTTTCAGTGTATTGTCCTTCTGAGTAAAATTTTAGTGGGCTGTCCTTATGGATAAAAAGGCCTTCACTTTTGTCCTAAATATTTTCCTGTTCCATATTTATAGTGATAAATATATATTGCAGTTTGTTTTGGGCATAATAACCTGTTTTAATTCATACTGTTTTTATTGACATTTGAATACATGAATATTTAATTAATTTGAAAAACTGTTTCATATTACAGTGCCTAAATGATTGTGGGGTTTGAATGAGTATACTGGATATACATATTGAATTAGCATTATACATACATATATATATATATATATATATATACATATACATATATACATATATATATATATCACTCTTTCAACAACAAATGAGAATTGTTGATTGAATTATTAAATACTTATGAAATCACAGGTAATATGCAAGTTTTGAACTTGGCTTGATCAGTGTTATATATACATGTATATACAGATCAAATTTCATAAATATACATATAAGTCTGATATGATCAGACTTCTTTGGGTTGGAATGACACTGCCAAGTCATCTTCCAATTTCAATATGTATATGCTTGTTTCTTTGTCATTCTTGGAATTTTAATTTACAGCTATATAGTTATGTTTGTTGCAAATATTGTTTGCAATTTACTCCCCAAGTCATACACATTATGAAATGTGTCATATGTCAACTACACAATCATGTAAACATTTGAACTAGTTTACAATTTTAAATGGACATATGAATGTGCATATATATAATATTGGACAAATAGTTGCAGGAATTAATATATTGTTTGTATTTAATTAATAACTAGTTTTCTAGCTTTTAAATACTAATGTGTGTGTATATAACAGTATATATGGACACTATCTTGTTTAAAGGCTTTTGAGTAGTGATGCATGTTTTAATCTAACCCTTCTAGTCGCCGGTATTGGGTTAATTTTGAATTTTTTTGTTTTGCTTCACCTGTAAATCTATTTTTTGGTTCTGAAAATTAATGTATGTGATACATTCCCTTTTAAGGACATAACATTCTCTGTTATATGATGCAAGCACATGATGTTACTACATATAGATGAATGCATACCGTGAATAAACATGTTAATAGAATAGGCAGTGGTGCATAAATCGCCTTATATGCTTCATGTAACCATTGCACTGTTAAATAATTTCAAAATATTACACCGCCGGTGTAAATATTAGACAGTATTTGCTTCTGTTGACATATATATGTATGCTAGCATTAATATTTGCCAGTATTTGTTTTTTCTTTCAAGCTATTAATGTATATGTAATGAAATATGGACATTAAGTCGGTTCTGATACATGACTTAACTAATAGTACGTTAATGCTTGTATCCAAATACTATCTGATAAGTATGTTGTATTTATTTAAATACAGAGCCACTTTATTATCTTTAACATCATTGAATTGAGCTTGACAATTATAAATATTCACTTAGTTAGTTAGGCCTACAAGGCATATGTTAATTGGCATATTCACAGGTGTAACCCTGTTAGACATTAACTATCCTTAAACTTGAGCCCATCTTGATCAGTTTGTAACATATAATTGAAAATACGATTTGCAATAACCAGCATACATGTAATGTATGCATCTGGGCACAATAGTCATCCTTAAAATCTGTTTTATACATCACTGGATGCATCTTGAAGACGCGTTATTGGAAAAGTTGCAGGCAGTGTTAGTTTTGTTTTATTACCTTTCTAAAAATGCCTATATAAAATTTATAATGAAGCATGCCCTAAGCACATAATAGTTATGTGCATAGTTCATTGTATTTGAAATAAACCCGGAATAAGAACTGGATGAAAAACACACACTGATATCAAGATTGTCTTGATTTTAATATATTCAATTTAATACATTATGATGCAAATTGAATTTGCAGCAATGGGGTTAAAAAGTCATGCAACAGTGAAGTCATGGAAGAAAGGCAAGTTTGACTTGCTTTATTTGGATGATGTAAAATATATATGTATAACGTATACAAAAATATGTATATTAGTTGTTGTGTAATAAATGAGCTTAGTTGTATAAATATATAAGTTGTTATACATTTATATAACGACTACTGATGTGTATAAATATGTGTATAGATTGATGTAAGTTAATAGATTGTCTATTGTCTTGTAATATATATTTTTGTACTTGAAAGGGTCCGATTCTTTATATATATATATATGTATGTATGTATATGTATATGTATGTATGTATGTATGTATGTATGTATACTTCTGATGATTCGATGTACAATGTTTTGAATCTGAGATGTTAAATTAGTTGCATAAATGCATGAAGCTGTGATTTGTGTTTATGTAACGACCTGACTTTTAACCTCCTCAAGTCGGTAATTAAACCAACTCAAACCGTTCAAAATGACAGATTGTTATGCTTATGAAGTTGAAATACAAATCATCATAGAACCACAGACACAAAATATCTCACAACGGAAGTAAAATTTGTACAATATTACAAAATCTTTATCTTTACATAATATCAGAGTGCAGAATAAATATAGAACAACGGAAGGATGAATATAGAACCATACTAATATTCGATAGTAAGCAGAGGTGATCACGACTTCACATGACAGAGTAGATGGATGGCTGGATCTCCAACAAATCTCAGGCTCTAACAGACATATTTCCAAGCTGAAATACTCGATCGGACTCGGGCATTTTGCAAGGAATAAAACAAACAAAATACACAAGTCAGGACTAACAGTCTCATATAAGTGAATTAACTCTAATGAAGTGTCCACTGAAATGTACAATAACTTAATGGATGTTAGGATTTCCATCCTCTAATGATCCGTGAAAATAATGTCTATATAATAGTACGCTATTATTGTAATGTCTATTCAGTAAAGTAAACATAATGAAAATAGTGTAAGGGGGATTACCATATTACCCTTATGTCGTTATATATAATACCACAGTCTATACAGTACCGTGAATCCAGCCTAACACGGATGGGCATCAGAGGGCACTCCATAGGTACGGTTAAACCAAAATCGTAGGGGGCTCGAAAGGATAATATGACAAGGCACAGAAGGAATACCCACGGTAGTATTCTACCGGATTGCGGCTCACGGGCCGATGGTAACGCATAGCAGCCACTGCTGCCCACCTCGAACAACACTCCCAAAATCAAAAAGGGTGCACCTAAATCAATCACATAGTAATAGAGATGGTATCAAAGAAGTGTGTTCGATCAGAGGTGCGACCTCCATTAACCCGGGCATGGCTCCTGTTTTAGTCATTTTAATTATGACCCGAAGGTCAAAGCTAAACCATCAGCATTCTCTTTCTTCAAATCCAGTAATCGCCTCCATACCATCCGACTTCGGTTTGGAACTCCAACGCGTACACAGTTTTTAAAGTGGTATCGACATTGGCAGCGAGTATGACATCTACCGACTCTGGTCTCTTTAACAACTGAACATTTGCATTTTTCACACCATGGCCATTAAATTTGAAATCGTATTTCAAATATCGCAAATCGATTTAAAATATTGCCCAGAATCAATTACTCAAGTCATTCATTGGTTCGATTTAGATTATAAAACCAATATTCACCATTTCTTTATCAACCGTTGGATTTTAAATTTCAACTTCCATGAACTATCGTTATTACTTGAAATCCTTCATTTCATCATTTGGATTCACTAGATTGGATCGGACCTTAGAATTTGTTTAAATTTATAAAATACCTTTAGAAAACGTAAGTTTTGAAAAGTATATGCGTATTAAATTAAAAATAATGTATATACAAATATATATATATATAGTTGAATTTTATTATAAAATTTGTATAGTTAAAGTGATCAAAAATATTTTATAAAGGAATGTAACAAAATCAAGTAAAGGGGAAAATTACTTTTATGAAATTATAGTTCTATTCAAAAATATTAAACCAATCCAACCCAAATCCAAGTTTCACAAATTCACATTTAAATCAAAATTCCCTTTTGTTTAGTTCAAATTCAATGCCTCATGGTTAACGGTTCTCAAATCATTGTTTACTTTGGATTTACATATCCGTTTCATAAAGTAAATCTCAAATCAACTCTTAATGTTAGTTGTAAATCAGGGAAGTGATTTGTTCACTTCTAACTTGTTAACAATTAGTATTTTTCATGACTTGGATATTCATATTCCTTCCTATTTGAACTTAAAAACTTCTCATTTAGATAAAATCCATTTTACATTTACGTGGCGGAAATTCATTTGGTAAATCATATACCACAAAAGCTTTTATCAAATCTTTGCAATTTTTTTTATCAAATCATTCGATTCAAAATTAAGTTTACCGCATGAACATAAAATTATGAAGAATTAACTTGATTAAATTAAACTTAACGTTAACTTGCAAAAATCACTTTAAACTTATTTTTAATACAAATTGGATTTCTTTAAAAATTCGAGTAAGGATTTTCACCAAAATTCTTTCAAAACTTTCTTTACTCTATATGCAAAATTCGATTAAAATTTCTATTTATAAAATCAATATAATATAGAACAATGTTTATATTTATTGACCACGGTGTCCATATATAATTTTCTACCGTATGGTCAAGTGATACAGATGTTTATCATTTCAATCCGTTCTTTAAAATATTCGAATCCCGGGTATGTATCATTTCAACCCGCATCCCAAATCGATTCGAATACACAAGGGGGTTCGGGTGTGTATCATTTCAACCCGTCATGTTTTCTAATCTAAGGGGGGTACTTGCATGATGATAAAATAACATGGCATATCAAACATACATCATTTTGTGTTAAGTGAAATAATGGTTTGTGCGTAGCACATGCACAATCACGAAGCAACCAAAACTAGAGCACCCTAACATTTCCTTCAACATCTCATGGTTTAATTCACTTAATAATTAGCTAGTCTGTGAGTGAGAAAAACTCACCTTTTGTGGCTAGAAGGCGAATACAAAATTGGCACGGCAAGTGACCGGCCTTCCTAGGTGTTGAATGCATTTCCAGTCTATTTATATAGGTGTACATATGTACCCAAATAATACTTGGTATTCCAAAAGATTCCAACAACCCATTTTCCCTTCAAAATCACGACATTACAAGCCCAAATAGTGTTTCGAATGTGCGAGCATGACTTTCCAGCAAGCCCAAATATCATCTCTACCTCTCAAGAAAAATCCATGGCCTAACGTCGCACGGATTCGCCAGGATCTGAGTTCAACGGCAGAAAACTGCTGTTGGAAATTTGGGTTTTTTGGCCAATCCGTGAAGAATTAGGCGATGGCCCAGTTGGGGAAGTTGTAGAGGGGAGATAGTGCACAACTTTGTTGAAGGAAGTTTGGTCTGAAAGTGTACGGTTTGGCGAGAAAATGACAAAAACAGCAAAATAGTAATTTCAAAATTGAAAACAAAAACGATTTTTTTCCCGTCAATCAGGGAAGAATCAGGCGATGGCACTAGAAGAAAAAAAATCTTCGTCTTCATGAGATCTAGGTGCTGTAAAATTTTGGGGTCATTTAGAGGAGCGATGCGTCGAGAATCATGCACGAACCAATTTTCGTTTTCGGGCCAATTACCGCCGAATGGCGGCGAACCGGGGGGGGCGACTGGCGAAGGTGCGCCATGGAGTGGTAATGGCGCGGCGATGGTCGGGGCGGCGGTCAGGTGGACGTGGCGGGGAGCGGTCAAAGGGAGGAGCTCGGGTTTGACCAGAAAATGGGGTGAAGTAATTTATTTATTCTAATTAATTAATGTATTCAAACTTCGTAATTGTATATCAATCTCATACGAACTCAGAATCTGACGATTTCAGATCCGCCGTGATCATGGTGACAAGGTCTTCGCATGGACACCAATTTTGTCCAATTTGGAGCAAATTGAAAATTTGGGTAATTTCCACGATTTAATTAATTATTTAATTATTTCAAACTTCAAAAAATTAATATTTTTTGCTATAAACTCGAAATCACACAAAACAGGATTTGCTACGATCAGTGAGTCAAGAGCTTCGCATAGACATCAATTTTGTCAATTTTGGAGCATGTTGGATTTTGGGCCAAAATTGGGTCCGAACCGTCAATTAAAAGCCTGATCAAGGTGAGAACTCTATCTCACTCAAATTATTGAACAGTTATTTATTTTAATCTAATTTAAATTAATTATCTGTGATGGAATAATTGTTTGTTGAGTAAATTGTTGTTTGGATGTCATGTTGTGAAATGATTGAAATTTGGAATATGTATCATGTTAAAACAATGTTATTTCTTATATGATACTTAAAACATGATTACACTGCCATTACCAAGTTTCCTGACTTGTTTATGTTGATTGGGATGATAATTTTTACACATCGCCCAAGTGCAAAAATAATTTGATTATTTGTTATGTTTTGGTTGAAACCCCACACGGGTCTTGGGATGATATTCTGAGTTACACATCTCCCTTAGGATTAGTCGTAAATTGCATTTTGTTTGTTATTTGGGTGTTTCATCATTATTGTAAGATACATGTAATGTTTGAAATCCATATAATCAAATTTGTATGGTAATTGTTGAAGCCACATTCCGATTCAGAATATAAAGATAATTTTGCAAATAAAATAAAAAGATGACATTTGAAAAGATTGAATTTTTATTGTCGATAAGTTACAATAAAAAGATGGCATTTGAAAAGATTGAATTTTTATTGTCAATAGGTTACAATAAAAAGGTTACATTAAAAAGATTGGATTTTTACTGCTATAATAAAAGATTGGAATATTAGAGCATGTTTATATAAAAGAATTACTTAAAATGTGAATAACATAAGAGGACATTTTTATGTAAAAAGAAAGAAAAATATTCATCTTAATGAAATATACATTATTATGTAAAAGAAAGAAAAAGATTTATTTTAATGAAATATACTTTTCTAGGTAAAAGAAAGAAAAAGATTCATTTTAATGAAATATTTTAATGTAAGGAAGTATTTTAATGTAATGAAATATTTTAATATAATTAAAATGAAACATTTTATGAAATAAACATTTTTAATGTAAAGAATCATTTTTAATGTAAAGAATCATTTTTAATGAAAGGAATCATTTAAAATGAAAAAGACATTATAATGTAAAAAGTACATTTTAGAATGAAATAGACATTATAATGCAAAAAGTACATTTTAGAATAAAAAGACATTTTAGAATAAAATAACATTTTTGTTAAATAGATTTGTATCAAACAAAAATAACATTTTGTTAAGTAGGTTTGTGTTAAAGCAAGAATGTCAATTTTGTTGAATTAGATTATTGTAAATAAAATGAAGTCATCATTTTAATTCATTTTGTTAAAATAGAATGGTTAACAAAATGAAGTTGTCGCTTTTTAGTCATTATGTTGAAATAGAATTGTCAGCAAAGTATAAAAATCATTTTAAATGTAATCAAACATTTTTAATGTAAATAATATAAAGAATTTTTTTTTTGTTAAAGAAACAATTTATGTAAAAGAATATAAAAGGACATTTCAATGTAAAGAACATTTTAATGTAAAAGACTATTTTGAGATAAAGAATATTTTAAGGTAAAGTATATTTTAAGATAAACAATATTTTAAAATATTATTTAGTGAAGAATAAAATCATGATTTCAATGTCTGATTTTGGATGGACACAAAATATTGAAATATGAAGCCGAGTTAAGTAGCAAACGCCATTTAACCCAAACGGGTTTAACGATCGATTTTAATTCATTTTATAATGAATGTTGAAAAGAAATTATTTTAAAATATAATATTTTGAAAATATTATCATTTTAACATGATAAAGATATAGAACATTCAATGTTGATTTAAAATTGAAAAATGAAGTTGAAAGCGTTTGAAACGAATTTATAAAAGATGTATAAAATACGTTTTAAAAGGAAATCGACGAAGTATATATATAATATATTATATATATTTAATGGCATGAATAGAATGCGGCGCGCAGCGATCGTTCGCGAATTTCGACTATTAACATCAAACTGATGTAGTGGGAGATCCGACCGTCGGATTCTCCTAAAACTAGAACCGTTGGGTTCGCATCGAAAAGTGCTTTCCAATGAATACAAGAAGTTCGAAATCTAACGGTTGGATTTGGAATTATGTCCAAATCAAATTTGGAAAATGTCGCTATGGATGCAGTTCGGTGGCCGTTATTGGAAACCGACTGTACGGGCGATAATAAAATAATTAAAAAATTGGAAAAATTATGTTAAATCATAATAAATGATTTGGAAAGAATTTGGATGAATATTCCAATTTTATAGAGGTAAAAATATACTTTTATCAAAAATGAACTAGTTGTTAACTACAATAAAAATCCAATTAATTAATATTTAATTGGAATTAAAGAGAACGAATTGGATTTTGGGTTGTCATGGACGGTGTCTTTAATAACATTGTTCTTAAGCCCCGATAAGAATAAATCTTTTAAATAAGATTTAATGAAGTTTTCCAATTAATATTTAACTGGAATTAAATAGAATATAATTTTGGGAATTTATGAATCTTTTAATTAATACTATTAGATCTTCCAATTATATTGTGTAATTGAAATAAAATGAAATATGAATTGGGTTTATCGTGAACTGTGTTTTTAACGACATTTGTTCTTTAACCCAATTGGCAGTGAAAATAAAATTTGGAAATTATAAATCTTTTTATTAAGACTTAAATGGAATTTTCCCAAAGTAAAGTTTTCCAATTTAATATATTGAAATGGAATTGAACGGAATGCGATTTAATAATAATCGAGATGAGCTTCGGTGAATGAAGGCCGTTACTGTGACGGCCCGCCCCACACCAACCGACATTTACTCCAAATGTGCGCTATACACATGTCCAGTTAGCACGGAATGGGTCGTCAGAAGGAAAAGGAAGAAGGAAATGAACATGCAAGGAACCTGTAGAATGTCTCACAGCGCATAGAGTAAAATATAATAATAACATACTTGAGATAAAACAGGAGAGACAGTGCATAAGCTGAAAACCAGAACTAAACATCATAGCAGCGGAAATCCAGAATACAGCTTATTACAACTTTCAAACTGTCTCAAAGCAAAAGTAAGATAAAGGAGGTACACTACTAATGCCCAAGTAGCGACCACCAACGACACAGGGAGAATGTGTATATATATATCATACGTGGAAGCCTCCTGCCCGCCTCCGAATCAGCTACTCGCGCATCACCAGCTAACCTGTCTCTAGTCTGCTCGTGTGAGCACCCAGAGTAATAAGATGAGATATAAAACTCTGGGTCAGACATAAAGCCTGGTATGAGCAATAAGCATCTAAAGTGAATAATAACAGGTAGACTAAAACATACCTGAACCTGGACCTGCAACCAAAGAGTTAGCACTACATACTGTACAACACTCTAAGGTACCATATCAAACAGTGTAAAGATACGGAGGTGGGGGAGGTGTGCATGTCATAATGATGGCAAACAATCAAACATAGCATCCATCCTCACATCTCTCACTCAGTGCGTAAAGCATACGATATTCACCACTTCGATCACCCAACATATCTTGCTACGATCACTCTGCCCCCATGAAGTCATAAATGGCTTCACTGCACTGATAACGTAGACACTAATTCCTCGCTATGTCTACGTGCCTCATGGAGTTATTCACCCCATCTGCGCTGGCTCATAGCCTTACCAATCTTTACTATGCCCACTTGCCCCATGGAGTTGTTCACCCCATCTGCGCTGGCTCATAGTCTCACTACGCATCACCTTGCCCCTCAGGTCATAATGACCCTACTGCACTGATAACGTAGTCTTGCTACCATCACCTTGCCCCTCAGGTCGTAATGACCCTACTGCACTGATAAGTAGCCATCATTCATTTTTTTTAGTGGTGAATCGAAGTTATGAACGTCGACAACTCCTTAGCACACGTCCCGCAGCAAAGTCCAACCATGAAGTGAACTCATCGGTTCCCAACTGGATCCTGAGCTCTAACTTCCCATATTGGACTACCTTTGCATCTCGGGTTATTTGTCAACACTGGGTCGGTTCGGATCAGAATGCTCCTTCTTCACTGGATCGGGTCGGGTCGTTATCACCCTTGGCGGATCGGGTCGAGGCCTCCAGCTTGCCACGGTTCGGATCGTCATCACAATCCTCCTTCTCTTTGCTTCAGATCGTGCTCCTCTCCTTGGTTCGGATCGGGATACCCCATACGGGTCAGATCGCGCTCCTCCAGCTCGTGGCTCCCCCGGTTCGGATCGGCATCTCGTAATGCATCGGATCGTGGATGCTGCTTTCCTCTAGTCGGATCGTGATACGAAGCACGAGTTGATCGGATCGGGTAGCAGTTCACGGTTGAGGCTCGTGGACCTTGCGCAGATGGTTCGGCTCGGAGGAGATGACTTGACTCGTGGTGATGTCCCACGATCCCATAGGGCGATCCGATAGACCCTCAATCCCCTATCCGATCTGAATCCCTGCACCTTGTCCAACGAGTTGTTTACGCCCCTCGACGGCGTTTTCGACCATTCCAACTATTCTAACCCATCACAAAGCATTTCATACAGTCATAGCAACATGCATAATCAACCACAAACATCAAAACATCAATATGATAGGTAGAAATGGATCAAACATACCCAAAATCCCATATTTCCCCTTAAGCATGTTTAGGTGAAAATAATGATAGGATTAACAAAACTTAACCAAATTAACCCAAATTCATACCAGAGGTCTAAAACATCATTTAAGAATTTATGAACATTAAACCCGAATTTTATCATGTTTAAATTCACTAATTAACACTAATCACCCCTAATTAGCCATAATTAGTGCAAAACTATGCAAATCACTCACCTTAGCCACAAAATAAACTAAGATCTGAAATAAATCACTGATTTGATGTGAATCTCAATGCTTAACAGCAGCTCCTATGTTGCTTTGGTGTAGATCTTCCTTGATTAGAGGTTGCTAAGCCAAATCCTTGACCAAAAGGTGATTTGGAGGTGATTTAGAGGTTGGAGGCCATTTTTAGGGTTCTTTGGTGATAAGTGGAGGCTAGAAAACTGAAATGGAATGATCCTCTATCTCATTTCAGCCTCCCCATAACCCTAATCCCGAAATGGGTTATGGGCCTACTCACTAATCACCCGATTTGGCCCGGTTAAGCAGTTTTTCACCCTCCAAACCTTATTTCAGCCATATCTCCCAAACGGTAAGTCCGTTTGGCTATTATGACCACTCTACGGAAAGGTAAACCATCAAACGAATCTAATGGAAGTGGTTTCAGGTCAAAATTCCTTTCCAATCAAAAGTTATGGCCAAAACAGTACCAACTAGGGGCAAAATGGTCATTTAAAAATCGACGAAAATCATAAGCATGGAAAATGACTCTAATAGATGTTTCCCAAAGTTACATGACCATACGACTTCATATGAGAAAGAAATAAATATTTTATGATCCTCCGATGCGTAGAATGCGGGTCATTACACTCTCCCCCCCCCCTTAAGAAATTTCGCCCCCGAAATTCCCTAATCAAAGCACACACAAAGGTCCCGCACGCCTATCAATCATAAAACAACAATTAAACATTCAAAACAAGCAAAACAAGTCTACCCTAGCATGCGGAAAACTAAATTACGAAGTAAGTCTTACCAGGCAAAGAGTTCTGGATACGCCTTCCTAATGCTCTCCTCTGTCTCCCAAGTACAATCATTCTCGTTCTTGCCCCACTGAACCTTGACTAGCTTCACCGCCTTCCTTCGAAGTTGCTTCGTATCGTGCCCCACAATACGAATCGGCTTGCGGTTCCCAACCGCCTCGGGTTCTACTTCGAAGTCCTCTAACTGATCAGGTGAAATAGTCATATCTGGGTCGTGAACGAACTTCCTTAGTTGGGAAACATGAAATACATTGTGAACTCCCGCCATCTTCTCTGGTAAGCCAACTCTATACGCCAAATTCCCGACTAGTTCAAGAACAGGGAATGGGCCAACAAATCTTGGTGCCAACTTGCCTCTCCTGCCAAATCGTATCACGCTCTTCAACGGAGAGATCTTGACGAACACCAAGTCACCAACGGAGAATTTCAAGTCTCTTCTCCTCTTATCAGCATAACTCTTTTGCCTATCTTGGGCAGCTCTCATTCGTTGTTGAATGATCTTAATCTTATCTGAAGTTTCCCTCACCACAACTGGTCCAAGCACAAACTTCTCGCCAGTCTCTATCCAACATGATGGTGAGTTGCACGGTCTTCCGTACAAAGCTTCATATGGAGCCATACCGATACTGGATTGGTAGCTATTATTATATGCAAACTCTACTAGATGCAAATGGTCATCCCATGATCCACCAAAATCCAATATACAAGCTCTCAAGAGATCTTCCAATATACGATTCACCCTCTCCGTCTGACCGTCGGTCTGAGGATGATATCCGGTACTGAGATGTAATCCTGACCCTAGAGCCTCTTGTAAGCTTTTCCAAAACCCACTAGTGAACAACGGGTCTCGGTCACTCACAATGCTTTTAGGTACTCCGTGAAATCTCACTACCCACTTCATATACAATTCTGCCAACTTGGCTGCCGTTCTGGTCGATTTGACTGGTATAAATCTTGCACTCTTAGTCAATCGATCCACAATTACCCAAATGCTGTCATATCCCGATCTAGTCCTTGGTAAACCATCGATGAAATCCATCGAGACTTGCTCCCATTTCCATTCGGGAATTTCTAATGGTTGCAGCAAACCACTAGGCTTCTTTTGCTCGGCTTTAACTTGCTGACAATTCATGCATTTGGATATAAACTTCCCAACGTCTCTTTTCATCCCTTCCCAGTAGTAGGTCTGTCTCATGTCTCGATACATCTTATTACCACCGGGATGTATAGTTAGTTTTGAGTGATGATATTCTCTAAGCACTTCATCTCTCAAACCATTCACGTTGGGCACAACTAGTCTTCCATTCTTTCGAAGCCATCCATCTCGATCAAGCCCATACACATTCATCTCCTCATCGATACCCATCTCTAACTTGGAGATGATTTCCAATAGGTTAGGATCGTCCCTCTGGCTGAAACCAATCCGCTCCATCAAAGTGGGTCTGATCGCCAAACTAGCTAGCATAACTGGATCCAATTCGCACCTTGGTCTGAAATCAAACCCCGCGATATACTCCAGTTGCTTCCATTCAAGAAACATTGCCCCTAAGCTGGCATGTCTCCTGCTCAAGGCATCGGCTACCGCATTACCATTCCCAGGTGTATATGCGATATCAAAATCATACGAAGCCAAGAACTCTAACCATCTCTGCTGACGGAGATTCATATCTTTCTGGGAGAAGAGATACTTCAACGATTTATGATCGGTAAACAACTCAAATCTTTCTCCCAAGAGGTAATGTCTCCACATCTTCAGCGCAAATACAATCGCTGCCAATTCCAAATCATGGGTAGGATACTTCTTCTCGTGCGGCTTTAGCTATCGACTAGCATAAGCTACAACACTACCTCCTTGCATCAATACAGCACCCAGACCGGTACCACAAGCATCCGTGTATACCGTCATCTCTTCATTCCCTTTAGGAATGACTAACACTGGCTCAAGCGTCAACTTCTCCTTTAGACTCTTGAAGGCATCCTCACACACTCCGTCCCAGACGAAGGACTGATTTTTCTTAGTCAACTGAGTCAACGGTGCTGCTATCTTGGAGAAGTCCTGGATAAACTTACGATAATATCCAGCTAATCCCAAGAAACTTCTTACATCTGTAGCATTCTTGGGCGTAGGCCAATCCTGTACCGTAGCCACCTTCGCAGGGTCCACGACAATACCACTCTCGGAAACAACATGACCCAAGAATCTCACTTCCCTTCTCCAGAAATGACACTTAGAGAATTTCGCTTTCAATTGGTGTTTCCTCAACACCTCCATCACTATCCTCAAGTGTCCCTTGTGTTCCTCCTCTGTCCTTGAGTAAACAAGGATATCATCCACGAACACAAGAACAAACTTATTCAACTGATCTCTGAATACTCGATTCATAAGATCCACAAAATAGGCTGGTGCATTGGTCAACCCAAATGGCATGACCAACCACTCATAAAATCCAGACGGCGTCCTAAATGTCGTTTTCGGAACACTCTCATCTGCTACTCGTAGCTGATGAAATCCTGTCGCGAGGTCCAACTGGGAGAACACTCTAGCTCCTTCCAGCTGATCAAACAAATCATCTATCCGCGGTAGAGGATACTTATTCTTCCTCGTCACCATATTCAACTCGCGATAGTCCACACACAAACGAAGGGAACCATCTGCCTTAGTGGCAAACACAACCGGTGCTCCCCACTCGGAGACACTCCTTCTAATAAATCCCTTCTTCAAAAGATTGCTAACTTGCACCCCGATCTCTCGCTGCTCCCTTGGTGCCATACGACGAAGTGGCATCACTATAGGTCTGGCATCTTTCACTAAATCAATACGGAACTCAATCTCTCGGTGTGGTGGAAGCCCGGTCACCTCCTCGAAGACGTCCGGATACTGGCAAACCACGGGCATATCTGACAACTCATCCTGCGGGATGTTGAGGGAATTTAAAAAACTAGCCATAACCCCATCACTAGGTAGACTACCAAACACTACCCTCCGCCCATCATCCGCCCTCACTGTCACCAAAAAGCCCTCACAGTCTACCACCACCCCGTATCTTTGGAGCCAATTGACTCCCAATATAATGCCATACCCAGTAAAGCCCAAAACAAAGCAATCACATACAAACATACATCCATGACTCGATAAGACCAAATTCCTGCAAATCATACTAAGGCTAGTCGAACTACCAATCGGGTTCGTCACAACCAATGGTCTATCGACTATCTCGGGTTCCAGTCCCAACCTATCTACCAGGTCACTAAATATGAAGGAACGGGAAGCCCCAGTATCAAACAAAACTCGAACCGGTATATCATAAATAGAAAGCATACCTTGAATAACAACATTCTTTCCTTTCTCCGCCGCAGTTGGGGCATTCGACGAAGAAGGAACAGCATCAATAGCATATGCTTTCACAATCTGCTTCTCCTTAAGAGGTTGCGGACACTTATCCTTATGATGTCCCACTTGACCACAGTTGTAGCACTTCCTTTCCGCTGGCTTGGCCCGACATTCTTTAGCATAATGGCCCTTCTTACCACAGCTGAAGCACTCAACATCCTTCTTGCTCTTTTTCTGGCCACCCTTAGATTGGTCCTGCTTCCTCTTATTCTGAGAGTTATTCTTGCCTCCACCGCCTGCTTGCGGCTTTGGCCCTTCTGTAGATGCAGCCTCAGTCTTTGACTTAGGGTAAAGACTCTCTGATCTCAAAGCTTTCCCCACAATCGATTCAAAAGTCTCATCGATGTGGTTGATAAGCCTTTCCCCCAAGTACCCATCCAAACCAGTAATGAACTTCTCATTCTTCTTCTCAGGAGTATCGATAAGAGATAGTCCATACTTCGACAAAGTGTCGAACTCAGCAATATAATCAGAAACTGCCCTTCCGTTCTGCTTGAGTTCCAAGAACCTTTTAAACAACACTGACTTCTGGGCAGCTGGAATAAACTTCTCGCTAAAGCGAGCCTTGAACTGATCCCAAGTAACCTGATCTTCTGGAGTAGCTGTTCTAATGGCATTCCACCAATTCATCGCTCGCCCTTGCAGCTGACGAGACGCTAGCCTTCTCTTCATCGCATCCTCAAGACCCAAGTCGTCAAAGATACGGTCACAACTATCCATCCAATCTTGAACATCTGTGGCCGACTCCGTCCCGTGGAACGGCTTCCCGCCAAGGTTAGTGTAATCTTTGCACAACTTGGCGAAATCGACCCTAGGCGCCTGCACTACTGGGCCAACACCAACTCCGGGATTGGGAACTGCCCCTTGCACTTCTCTAAGCATGTCTCTCATATGGTTAGCAAACATCGCCCTCATGTCAGCGGCATTCCCTTGGTTGGTCCCTCTACCAGCACCCCTCGTGTCTCAGCTCATCGTCAATCTGAAAAAAGGTAAACGATTAACGACCCCATAGTGGTGCTAGTGCAGTACGACTTCATCTTTGTACTACCAATAGTATATACATATATAGCTTTTGAAAACCAAAGTAATCACAAATACGTGCTCTCATATACGTACTATCTCTCCATGGTGTCTTTCCCTAGGTTAACTACGCAACCTAGAGCTCTGATACCAAGTGTGACGGCCCGCCCCGCACCAACCGACATTTACTCCAAATGTGCGCTGTACACATGTCCAGTTAGCACGGAACGGGTCGTCAGAAGGAAAAGGAAGAAGGAAATGAACATGCAAGGAACCTGTAGAATGTCTCACAACGCATAGAGTAAAATATAATAATAACATACTTGAGATAAAACAGGAGAGACAGTCCATAAGCTGAAAACCAGAACTAAACATCATAGCAGCGGAAATCCAGAATACAGCTTATTACAACTTTCAAACTGTCTCAAAGTAAAAGTAAGATAAAGGAGGTACACTACTAATGCCCAAGTAGCGACCACCAACGACACAGGGAGGATGTGTATATATATATCATACGTGGAAGCCTCCTGCCCGCCTCCGAATCAGCTACTCGCGCATCACCAGCTAACCTGTCTCTAGTCTGCTCGTGTGAGCACCCAGAGTAATAAGAGGAGACATAAAACTCTGGGTCAGACATAAAGACTGGTATGAGCGATAAGCATCTAAAGTGAACAATAACAGGTAGACTAAAACATGCCTGAACCTGGACCTGCAACCAAAGAGTTAGCACTACATACTGTACAACACTCTAAGGTGCCATATCAAACAGTGTAAAGATACGGAGGTGGGGGAGGTGTGCATGTCATAATGATGGCAAACAATCAAACATAGCATCCATCCTCACATCTCTCACTCAGTGCGTAAAGCATACGATATTCACCACTTCGATCACCCAACATATCTTGCTACGATCACTCTGCCCCATGAAGTCATAAATGGCTTCACTGCACTAATAACGTAGACACTAATTCCTCGCTATGTCCACATGCCCCATGGAGTTATTCACCCCATCTGCGCTGGCTCATAGCCTTACCAATCCTTACTATGTCCACTTGCCCCATGGAGTTGTTCACCCCATCTGCGCTGGCTCATAGTCTCACTACGCATCACCTTGCCCCTCAGGTCATAATGACCCTACTGCACTGATAACGTAGTCTTGCTACCATCACCTTGCCCCTCAGGTCGTAATGACCCTACTGCACTGATAAGTAGCCATCATTCATTTTTTTTAGTGGTGAATCGAAGTTATGAACGTCGACAACTCCTTAGCACACGTCCCGCAGCAAAGTCCAACCATGAAGTGAACTCATCGGTTCCCAACTGGATCCTGAGCTCTAACTTCCCATATTGGACTACCTTTGCATCTCGGGTTATTTGTCAACACTGGGTCGGTTCGGATCAGAATGCTCCTTCTTCACTGGATCGGGTCGGGTCGTTATCACCCCTGGCGGATCGGGTCGAGGCCTCCAGCTTGCCACGGTTCGGATCGTCATCGCGGTCCTCCTTCTCTTTGCTTCAGATCGTGCTCCTCTCCTTGGTTCGGATCGGGATACCCCATACGGGTCGGATCGCTCTCCTCCAGCTCGTGGCTCCCCCGGTTCGGATCGGCGTCTCGTAATGCATCAGATCGTGGATGTTGCTTTCCTCTAGTCGGATCGTGATACGAAGCACCAGTTGATCGGATCGGGTAGCAGTTCACGGTTGAGGCTCGTGGACCTTGCGCAGATGGTTCGGCTCGAAGGAGATGACTTGACTCGTGGTGATGTCCCACGATCCCATAGGGCGATCCGATCGACCCTCAATCCCCTATCTGATCTAAATCCCTGCACCTTGTCCAGCGAGTTGTTTACGCCCCTCGACGGCGTTTTCGACCATTCCAACTATTCTAACCCATCACAAAGCATTTCATACAGTCATAGCAACATGCATAATCAACCACAAACATCAAAACATCAATATGATAGGTAGAAATGGATCAAACATACCCAAAATCCCATATTTCCCCTTAAGCATGTTTAGGTGAAACTAATGATAGGATTAACAAAACTTAACCAAATTAACCCAAATTCTTACCAGAGGTCTAAAACATCATTTAAGAATTTATGAACATTTTTCCCGAATTTTATCATGTTTAAATTCGCTAAATAACACTAATCACCCCTAATTAGCCATAATTAGTGCAAAACTATGCAAATCACTCACCTTAGCCACAAAATAAACTAAGATCTGAAATAAATCTATGATTTGATGTGAATCTCAATGCTAAACAGCAGCTCCTATGTTGCTTTGGTGTAGATCTTCCTTGATTAGAGGCTGCTAAGCCAAATCCTTGACCAAAAGGTGATTTGGAGGTGATTTAGAGGTTGAAGGCCATTTTTAGGGTTCCTTGCTGATAAGTGAAGGCTAGAAAACTGAAATGGAATGATCCTCTATCTCATTTCAGTCTCCCCATAACCCTAATCCCGAAATGGGTTATGGGCCTACTCACTAATCACCCGATTTGGCCCGGTTAAGCAGTTTTTCACCCTCCAAACCTTATTTCAGCCATATCTCCCAAACGGTAAGTCCGTTTGGCTATTATGACCACTCTATGGAAAGGTAAACCATCAAACGAATCTAATGGAAGTGGTTTCAGGTCAAAATTCCTTTCCAATCAAACGTTATGGCCAAAACAGTACCAACTAGGGGCAAAATGGTCATTTAAAAATCGACGAAAATCATAAGCATGGGAAATGACTCTAATAGATGTTTCCCAAAGTTACATGACCATACGACTTCATATGAGAAAGAAATAAATATTCTACGATCCTCCGATGCGTAGAATGCGGGTCATTACAGTTACTATATATGGAATTTAAAAGGCTTTGCCATTATTCCATTTCTATTATCGGTCTGTTGCGGGAATTTATATCGATTATAAATTGGTCTGATTTCTATGAAGATTCCATATTTAATGGAAGTTGATTTTGAGTTTATCATGAACTGTGTTTTAAATGACATTGGTTCTTTAACCCAGTTAAAGTTAAGATTAATTTCTTAAATTTGGATAATTAGATTTATCAAATTCTTGAAATGATCGAAATGGAGTACCACCAGTTTTACTCCAGACGATAGTTAAATCTTTAATTAGATTTGAACGTGAAATGGTAATTAAATTTATCGATAACACTATGGGTGTTAGACATGGGGTGCTGCCAGTTTTGCTCCATGGGATGAATAGGTTGGGATTGGGATTAATAATAAATGATTACTTCGGTAAGGTTCGCTAATCCCAACCAGTTAAATAAATCTTTTGAAAATGATATTCAAAGGAATATTAAGGAATAAATTTAAAAGGATTTATCTTTGATAAATTTAATGGGAACCTTTCCCCTAATAATATGAATATTTTATTTAAAGAATATTCTGAATTGGAATGAGGCGTATGATGTGTTTTATATGGCACTTGTTTATAAAATACGCGAATTATTTAGAAAGACCGGGTTCAACACATTCTGTATAATTACTACGACGATCAAGAGTCGAAGATGAATAGGGGTGAGCAAACGGTCGGTTCGGTTCGTTTCTTACTAAAATTTTGAAAACCGATTTTTTTTTTATTAGAAACAATAACCGAACCGAACCGAATTTGTTATGAAACCAAAGAAACCGAACCGAAATAATACCGGTTTGTTCGGTCGGTTAGACCGGTTATAGCCAAATAAATAAATTTGTGTAAAATCCAAAAATCCTACTATCAATATGACATCGAAAACTAATTAGAGATCATTTTGACTCTCTTATATTTGCTTATTTTGGAAAAAAATACAACAAGTCTGATAAAAGAAGAAAAATATAAAACCTAAAGCAATTATGTTACACAGCAAGCAAGAAAAAAATAACAAAATGCATGGAAACATAAATATAAGAAGTCTAAAACAATACACTAATGCATAAGCCATTAACCGAAACACATAGAAAGCATGATAAATCCAAAACACTATTTGTCCAGCAACATACAATCCAACATATATAGCCTATAAAACATCATTCAACATAAACTTTAGTGCCATCCCTCCCTAGTGTCCAAAGGTGGCTTCACTTACATGTAAACAAAAAATAAACACCAGCCGAGATTAAAAAATAGGTAAATCACATATTTATATCCCTTTAGACAACACATTTCAAGCTTAGTAAACAATACAATTAGTAAAAATATTTATTCATAATCAGTAATCAACACAATTAGTAATTATTTGGATGATATGATTTGCTCAACTATTTGCGAGAATGACTTAACATAAGAAATAGGCATTTTGAAGACCAGAATGAAACTATGTTGTATATTAATTAAATATTGAAAGAAATTGGAAAAGGTTGGGGGAGGATCTACTGTTATGTGCTTCAATACATGGTATAATGCAAGTTAAGGTGATATCTTCTAAAACAATAACTGCAGTGGATATGAATATTGAGCTGTGAACTAGAATCCTTCGTATTTATCTAATTTTGATAGATGAGTGCTTTTAAAGTAGCAATGCTGAAAAAATTTTATTAGAAACAATAACCGAACCGAACCGAATTTGTTATGAAACCAAAGAAACCGAACCGAAATAATACCGGTTTGTTCGGTCGGTTAGACCGGTTATAGCCAAATAAATAAATTTGTGTAAAATCCAAAAATCCTACTATCAATATGACATCGAAAACTAATTAGAGATCATTTTGACTCTCTTATATTTGCTTATTTTGGAAAAAAATACAACAAGTCTGATAAAAGAAGAAAAATATAAAACCTAAAGCAATTATGTTACACAGCAAGCAAGAAAAAAATAACAAAATGCATGGAAACATAAATATAAGAAGTCTAAAACAATACACTAATGCATAAGCCATTAACCGAAACACATAGAAAGCATGATAAATCCAAAACACTACTTGTCCAGCAACATACAGTCCAACATATATAGCCAATAAAACATCATTCAACATAAACTTTAGTGCCATCCCTCCCCAGTGTCCAAAGGTGGCTTCACTTACCTGTAAACAAAAAATAAACACCAGTCGAGATTAAAAAATAGGTAAATCACATATTTATATCCCTTTAGACAACACATTTCAAGCTTAGTAAACAATACAATTAGTAAAAATATTTATTCATAATCAGTAATCAACACAATTAGTAATTATTTGGATGATATGATTTGCTCAACTATTAGCGAGAATGACTTAACATAAGAAATAGGCATTTTGAAGACCAGAATGAAACTATGTTGTATATTAATTAAATATTGAAAGAAATTGGAAAAGGTTGGGGGAGGATCTACTGTTATGTGCTTCAATACATGGTATAATGCAAGTTAAGGTGATATCTTCTAAAACAATAACTGCAGTGGATATGAATATTGAGCTGTGAACTAGAATCCTTCGTATTTATCTAATTTTGATAGATGAGTGCTTTTAAAGTAGCAATGCTAGTCAAATTCTTAAAAGGGAGAAACTTTTTTTTTCCATGTTTCAAATCAAAAAACAATCCAGTTAGAAAAATCAGATTAAACATCAAGCAAATAGCAAAATATTCAACACTTGATTATTTTCTTGGAGTTGCTAGCTAAATATTCCAGAATATAAACAACCTACAATTTTGACATTCAATTTTTAAACTGTCTTGGTAAGTATTATATTTTATGTATATGATCATACATGTGGCTGATTATCGAACATTGTCTTGTATCAAGAAGTTAACTACATATTAATATCCTAATCATATCTGACCAATTTAAGAAATGAAAAAACTATTAATACACATACCATAGCTGCATAATCAAGTATATGCAGGTTTCATCATACACCAGAATAGCAAAAAGAACACCCTTCACAACCATGGTCATCTGAGGTCAATGGCAAGTTATTAGAAGTTAAAATGCACTTCATTTGGTTTCAAAATATAATACCATATAGAACGTACCTGAAACACTAGGACTTAGTAATATACTAAAACTGCTACAAATCTATTGAACCAAATGCTACAACTCCGTTACAGGATCAAAAGCTAATTTCTTCACATCTGCATATAAAAAAGGAAAATTAACATTACAGCGTTGTCTGGAAAAAAAAATAGAAAGAAAAAACAGAAAAAAAATATAGAAAAAATAAATTATTTCATATGTCATACTAGATTCCAATTGTTCTAAGCTTTGCAAGTCTTGTTCTACATCTACCTTAGATGAAGAGAAAGAAGCATGAAGCCAATTGTAACAGTCCGCATTTTACGTATCGGAAGATCGTAAAATATTTTTATTTTATTCCCTGAGGGTTGGATCATTCTCATCTTTTGGTATGTTGCTTATGGGGATGTGAGACATGTCCATAAATTTTACCGATTGTGTTTGTGACCATTTTGCCCTTTTCAGTCTTGTACAGGGCATAACTTTTGACTCAGGTCGAATCAGAGAGTGAGACCTGTGCCATTGGAAAGGAATTGATGATTCTCTTTCCGTAGAGTGGTTACATGAAAGATTTGGTTCAGCGATTTGGGAGAAATCGCTGTTTTAAGGTTTTTCAGTTGGCTGTTCAGGTTTTGGAAGGCTAATGGGCTGATTTGGAGAAGGCCCATTAAGGGGTTGGTGGAGGCTATAAATAGAGGGTAAGGGATATGGGGAAAGGTTGGCTTTTCCATTCTCTTATGGGGAGGCTTTGATCTCCTTCTTCCTCTAACACCTTTCCACCATTAAAATTCCAAATCCAAGGAGGGAAATCGAAGATCTATACCATTCAAGGCTAGATCAACATCGTTTCAAGGGCGAATTCATCGGATTGAAGGGTTTGATTCGAAGTGTTCGCTGTCCGGATTGCTTTTTCATCGCTTTTGCTTTGTTTTGGATAATCGGTGAGTGATTTACATCTCTCATTCGGATTCATGCAAGTATATGAGTTTTATGTTGTTAATTTCATCATTTCCGTGTTCTTTTCCTTAGATCTACACCATGCTATGTTTATATTACATATGAATCATCTTAGGATCTGATCTAGATAATTTAAATGGTTAATTTCATGACTTTTCACAAGTTTATGCAAGTTAGATCTGTTTTTATGTTCATATGTTTACTTATCATGTTTTGGGAAATTTATGTGTTTTGATGGAAATTGTTAGATTGATGATATTGTTGGTTGCATAACATGTTTGTGGTTGCGTTTGGATGAACCAGATAAGCCGGTTTCGTCGGATTCGTCGTTTGGCGAAGTTTTGGTCGAAATCGAAGTCGAAATGGAGCTGTGCAGGAATCGGGTCGGTCTAGAGGGGTCGGTCCTAGACTGGTCGGTCAAATCATGGCTTGGGAAGCAAGACAGGGATTGGGTCGGCTAAGAGGGAGCAGGCTAGTCGGATCGGTCGCAAGGAAGTGGTCGGTCGGTCTATACTGGTCAGGTCGAGCAAATCTGGAGTTCTGATTTGGAGCAGGCGGGTCGGTCATGTTCCAGGAAGGGGGTGATCAGGTTGGGTCGCTCTAGGGTGGTTGGTCAAGCAGGTGGTCGGTCGGTCTCAGGTGGTCGGTTCAGAAGGATTCTGGTCGGTCCAGAAGGAGCTGAGGGAGGTCGGGTCGGTTCAGGAGGGGTCTGATCGGTCCAGAAAGACCAGAAGGGGTCTGGTCAGTCCAGAATGGGTTTGGTCGGCATTTCTAGTGGAAATTTCTGATCGGACACTTCAAGTGATGTTATAACTTCGAAGTAGTTCAAGTGGGAAGGTTCGAAGTGTTGAATGTGTTCGTTGATCAAGGTGGAACAACGAATGAGGTGACAACTCAAAGGTCGTGAGTTGATGGATAATGGCTGCTCGAGAAGGTTACTTGAGCTATGAAATATTGTCAAGGTTGGACGACTAGAGATGCGAAGGCCGAGAGGTCATCGTTGTCGTAAGTTCTAGCAGGCTCAAAGCAGGAGTACGATGGGGGCACCCAAAAGATCAGAAGGTTGCTGGTCGAGTACCCTGGGTCTTGGGGAAAGGCCTAGTGTCAAGGTTGGGCATATGGAGTTCATGCTAGAACTGGGGTTACCATTAGCCCTTGACATATGGCAAGGTTGGCCGTCATACGATAATGATGGTTTCGAAGCAGGATTGGCGGTGATAGCCAGAGTCTGTCATGTATGCTGGATGTTTTGCTTGTGCCATCTCACGTGGGTTATCCAACATCGAAGTAGATGTTCCTTGAGTGCTTGTCTGATATTGGTTTCGGCCTCTGGGGCTTGTATTCAAGGGATGTTGAATTCGACTAGGATGATTTGCGTGAGATATATATATATAATCTCGATGCCATGATTGCTATTGTTGGTTGTTTCTGTTTTCCATGAACAAATGGATGTTCTGGTTTCTATGGATTAATGGTTGAAATGCTTGGTGTAAAGGCTATCACTGTCTGATGTGGGGAAGATAAGGTTGAGTTCTTCTCTGGTGCTGTGGGTAGATAAGTTTTTCATTTACCCATTCTCATATACTTTCTTGTTGAAGTTTGTTAGCTATTTTATCGCTCACTAAGACTATTGTCTGACTCAAGGTTTTATGTCTCCTCTTATTACCTTGGGCTGTTCATCCGGTTGTGGATGGGCAGACTAAGTAGCAGGTTGCAGGTAATGGAGCTTAGTGAGACGGGGAAGCTGAGCGAAGACGAGCAGGAGGCTGGCGTACCAGTTTTATTACTATCTAGTATTTCTGTTTCCGCTGTTTGAGTTGCTTGAGAGCTATAGTGAGGCCTTATGTACAAACTTTGATATCAGTTGGATAACCTTTCTGGATGTTGAGAAAGTTTCAAAAGTTTGCTATATGATACCTCATTACTATTACCTGTTGTATATGTTCTATTATATTTCATCCTTGCGTTGTGAGTTCTACGACAGGTTTCGATGTGTTTACCTACTCTAATGATCGTCCATAGCAGCCTGGCACACCTTTCAGCGCATTATTCCACTTGTTTAGTGCGGGGGTTATGGGCGGTCGTCACATTTGGTATCAGAGCTCTGGTCAACGATTTTGGCCAAAGTTCAAAGACGTAATTACGTAGGAGAGACGTATTTGTAGATTTCTGTTGGATGTTTACTATATGTATATTAACCTATATAGTAGTAGCGGTTGTATCTCTTTAGCAGTTTTTCTTGGAAGTGGCTAATTATTCTAGATTGCAGATTTAGAATGAGTAGACGACCATCAAGACACGCTGCTAGGAGATCTAATACTGGAGAGGGAAATGGTGATGAACCAGATTACCCGGCCATGTTTGAAGCCATGGCAGAAGCAATTATGCGAAGGGTACCCGCTCCAGTGGCGGCTACGGTAGATGTAGGTGTGCGAGTTCCTAGAGTAGATTTTGCAAAGATGTGCAAGGACTTTATATCTCTAGGAGGGAAACCATTCAAGGGAACTGAACCAGCTGAAGAGGTTCAGAGGTGGATGGATTCATGTGTTCGAATCTTTGGAGACTTGGGTATTGAAGATGCAATGAAGAGAAAGCTTGCATCAAGGCAGCTTCAGAGCAGAGCCATGGAATGGTAGAATTCTATTATACTCGAGATTCCGGAAGAGGAGATTTCATGGGAGCAATTCCAAGCTAAGTTTGAAGCAAAGCTTATCTCCACTGCTCAGAAGTCCGTTCTCTTCAAGAAGTTCGTAGAGTTGAAGCAGAATGGTAGATCAGTTCTTGACTACATTTCTGATTGTGAGGCTTTGTCTAGATATGCTCGTTCATACATTGATACACCCTATCAGAAAAACGAGAAGTTTGTGTTGGGTTTGGATGCTCATATTGTAAAACCGCTTGTGGACCATCTTGATGATTCATTTGAGAAAATTGTGGAAAAGGCTATTCGCCATGAGAGCTTGTTTCCCAAGGAAGCAAATGTTGTCGCTGCAACCAAGGAAGCTCAGAAACCACAGCAAGGTGGTAATAAAAAGAGGAAGCAGCAACAACAGAAAGGAAAGGATGGCCAAAAGAAACCCAAGAGTGAGGTGGTTTGCTTTAACTGCCAACATAAGGTTCATTATTCAAATGAGTGCAAGAATCCCAAAGCTGAGAAGAAGTGCTTCAAGTGTGGAAAGCCTAGGCATGAGAAGAAAGATTGTCCAGAATCAGCTAAGGGCAAACAGATTGTGAAGGCATATGCTTTGGAAACCGTGCCATCTTCTTCAAGAGCTCCTACTGCAGAGGAGAAGGGAAAGGGTGTCGTGGTGCAAGGTACTTTTTCTGTTAACGGTGTTTCAGTTCGAGTTTTGTTTGATACTGGAGCATCACATTCATTCATCTGCAATGAGCTTGTATGTCGCTTGGGTTTGGAACCCGAGATTTGTGATAGACCTTTGATCGTGACTAATCCAGTTGGGGGTTCGTCCAGTTTGTGCATGATTTGTCGTGGTCTAGTGTTATCGAGTCATGGTTGCTCTTTTATGTGTGATTTCTTTGATCTTAACTTCGTTGGGTATGGGATCATCTTGGGCATGGATTGGCTCAAGAGATATGCGGCAGGGGTGAATTGCGAGAAGCTAGAGGTGAGGGTCAGGGATGTGGAAGGGCGAAAGGTGTTGATTAGATGTAAGCGCGAAGACGGGGTCTTCGTGAGTTATCTATATTCGCTTGGGATTCCACAGGAAGACCTATCATCAGTACTGATCGCTAATGAGTATGTAGATGTCTTTGACAAGGTCAAAGGGTTGCCGCCGCATCGTGAGATCGAGTTTAGGATCGATTTGGTCGAAGGCGCTAGACCAATTGTTATGCCCCTTAGGTGGATGGCGCCTAGGGAACAGCGAGAGTTGTGTTAGAGATCTTGCGAAAGCATCAGCTTAAGGCCAAGTTCTCAAAGTGTCACTTCTGGAAGGATGAAGTGAGGTTCTTAGGTCATGTTGTTTCTGGAAAAGGTATAGCGGTTGACCCCGCTGAAGTTGCAGAAATCCAGGACTGGGATAGACCTAAGAATGCGACGGATGTTCGGAGTTTCCTTGGGTTGGCTGGTTATTACCGAAGGTTTATCAAGGATTTCTCCAAGATAGTTGCACCATTAACAAGATTGACAAAGAAGAACCAAGTGTTCGCATGGGATGCGAAGTGTGAACAAGCGTTCGAAATCTTGAAGGAGAGATTGACGAGTGCACCTGTGTTGACCATTCCAAGTGGGAATGAAGAGATGGTGGTGTATACTGATGCATGTGGTACTGGACTTGGAGCAGTGCTAATGCAGAAGGATAAGGTAGTGGCATACGCAAGTCGACAGCTAAAGTCGCATGAGAGAAAATATCCAACTCATGATTTGGAGTTGGCAGCGATTGTGTTTGCTCTGAAGATGTGGAGACATTACCTGTTGGGGGTACGATTCGAGTTGTTTACGGATCACAAGTCGTTGAAGTATCTTTTCTCCCAAAAGGATTTGAATCTTCGGCAACAACGATGGTTAGAGTTTCTGGCATCATATGATTTTGGTATAGCCTATACTCCTGGCAAAGGCAATGCAGTTGCAGATGCATTGAGTCGAAGACACGCAAGTTTGGGAGCGATGTTTTCGGAATGGAAGAGTCTAGAGTACTTGGCAGGGTTCGATTTCAGGCCAAGGTGCGAGTTGGAACCTGAAATGTTGGCAAGCTTGTCGATAAGGCCTACTCTTATCGAAAGGATTGGCGAGGGCCAAAAGAAAGATGCGAAGCTTGTCGAGTTCATTCAGAAACTGGAACCAGAGGATAAAGAGTTCAAGGTCGATCGAGAAGGTTGGCTTCGAAAGCAAGGACGATTAGTTGTTCCTGATATCGACGGATTGAGGGATGAGGTTCTGAGAGAATGTCATCACTCGAAGCTAATGATGCATCCCGGTGGTAATAAAATGTATCAGGACATGAAGCGAGCCTACTACTGGGAAGGGATGAAAAGAGATATTGGAAAGTTCATTTCCAAGTGTATGAACTGTCAGTTGGTGAAAGCTGAACAGAAAAAGCCGAGTGGTTTGCTTCAGCCATTAGAAGTTCCTACATGGAAGTGTGAGCAAATATCGATGGATTTTATCGATGGATTACCTAGAACCAGGGCAGGGAATGAAGGGATTTGGGTCATTATGGATCGTTTGACTAAAAGTGCAAGGTTCATTCCTATCAAGACGACTAGGACATCATCAAAATTGGCTGAGCTTTATGTGAAATGGATAGTTCGATTCCATGGTGTTCCAAAGAGTATAGTAAGTGACCGGGATCCATTGTTCACGAGTGGATTTTGGAAAAGTTTGCAAGAAGCTTTGGGAACCGAATTGTGTTTAAGTATGGCATATCATCCCCAAACTGATGGTCAGACCGAGAGAGTCAACCGAGTTTTAGAAGATCTCCTGAGGTCTTGTGTGTTAGACTTCGGAGGATCATGGGAGGACCATCTACATCTAGTTGAGTTTGCATATAATAATAGCTACCAGTCGAGTATTGGGATGGCACCATACGAGGTGTTGTATGGAAGGCCATGCAATTCTCCAGCTTGTTGGTTAGAAACTGGAGATAAGTTGGTACTTGGGCCTGAAATGATTAGAGAAACCTCGGATTGTATCAAGATTGTTCGACAACGAATGAAGGCGGCCCAAGATCGTTAGAAGAGTTACGCCGATAAGCGTCGTAAGGATTTGGAATTCGACGTAGGAGATCTGGTTTTCGTGAAGATTTCACCGTTGAAGCATGTGGTTCGATTCGGAAGTAAAGGGAAGTTGGCTCCTAGGTTTTTTGGACCGTTTCCGATAGTCGACCGAATAGGAAAGCTCGCATATAGGTTGGAGTTACCCGAGAAGATGTCGAGTGTGCATAATGTTTTCCATGTGTCGTTTCTATGGAAGTTTGTGCACAACTCGAATGTGGTGGTATCTCCAGAACAGTATGAAGATTTAGAAGTCGAGACCGCAGTTGCGAAACCTCATAGGTCACTTCGTGTTGTGGGGAATGACACAAAACAGCTTAGGAGGAAGACGGTTAAGCTAGTCAAGGTACAATGGAGTGAAAATGGCGACGATTGCACATGGGAGACGGAAGAGAGCATTAGGGCGACTCATCCAGAACTTTTCATCGGTAGAACCCTTTGATTGTATCGTCGTTACATCGTTGTATGTTGTTGTTGTTTGATAGAATTCTGCGTGCTAGGATAAGGCTATGGATGCATGGCTTGATGGTTGCTAGTTTGGATGATAGGATTGGCTTCTCATGGATGATAGGCATGTGGAATTGTTGTGGTTGCTTGGAATTTCGGGGGAGAAATTCTTAAGGGGGGGGGGGGGGGAATGTAACAGCCCGCATTTTACGTATCGGAAGATCGTAAAATATTTTTATTTTATTCCCTGAGGATTGGATCATTCTCATCTTTTGGTATGTTGCTTATGGGGATGTGAGACATGTCCATAAATTTTACCGATTTTGTTTGTGACCATTTGCCCTTGTCAGTCTTGTACAGGGCATAACTTTTGACTCAGGTCGAATCAAAGGGTGAGACCTATGCCATTGGAAAGGAATTGATGATTCTCTTTCCGTAGAGTGGTTACATGAAAGATTTGGTTCAGCGGTTTGGGAGAAATCGCTATTTTAAGGTTTTTCAATTGGCTGTTCAGGTTTTGGAAGGCTAATGGGCTGATTTGGAGAAGGCCCATTAAGGGGTTGGTGGAGGCTATAAATAGAGGGTAAGGGATATGGGGAAAGGTTGGATTTTCCATTCTCTTATGGGGAGGCTTTGATCCCCTTCTTCCTCTAACACCTTTCCACCACTAAAATTCCAAATCCAAAGAGGGAAATCGAAGATTTATACCATTCAAGGCTAGATCAACATCGTTTCAAGGGCGAATTCATCGGATTGAAGGGTTTGATTCGAAGTGTTCGTTGTCTTGATTGCTTTTTCATCGCTTTTGCTTTCTTTTGGATAATCGGTGAGTGATTTACATCTCTCATTCGGATTCATGCAAGTATATGAGTTTTATGTTGTTAATTTCATCATTTCCGTGTTCTTTTCCTTAGATCTACACCATGCTATGTTTATATTACATATGAATCATCTTAGGATCTGATCTAGATAATTTAAATGGTTAATTTCATGACTTTTCACAAGTTTATGCAAGTTAGATCCGTTTTTATGTTCATATGTTCACTTATCATGTTTTGGGAAATTTATGTGTTTTGATGGAAATTGTTAGATTGATGATATTGTTGGTTGCATAACATGTTTGTGGTTGCGTTTGGATGAACCGGATAAGCCGGTTTCGTCGGATTAGTCGTTTGGCGAAGTTTTGGTCGAAATCGAAGTCGAAATGGAGCTGTGCAGGAATCGGGTCGGTCCTAGACTGGTCGGTCAAATCGTGGCTTGGGAAGCAAGACAGGGATTGGGTCGGCTAAGAGGGAGCAGGCTAGTCGGATCGGTCGCAAGAAAGTGGTCGGTCGGTCTATACTGGTCAGGTCGAGCAAATCTGGAGTTCTGATTTGGAGCAGGCGGGTCGATCATGTTCCAGGAAGGGGGTGATCAGGTTGGGTCGCTCTAGGGTGGTTGGTCGAGCAGGTGGTCGGTCGGTCTCAGGTGATAAAGGCTGGTCGGTCTGATCGGTTCAGAAGGTTGAGAAGGGAGTCTGGTCGGTTCAGAAGGATTCTGGTCGGTCCAGAAGGAGCTGAGGGAGGTCGGGTCGGTTCAGGAGGGGTCTGATCGGTCCAGAAGGACCAGAAGGGGTCTGGTCGGTCCAGAATGGGTCTGGTCGGCATTTCTAGTGGAAATTTCTGATCGGACACTTCAAGTGATGTTATAACTTCGAAGTAGTTCAAGTGGGAAGGTTCGAAGTGTTGAATGAGTTCGTTGATCAAGGTGGAACAACGAATGAGGTGATAACTCAAAGGTCGTGAGTTGATGGATAATGGCTGCTCGAGAAGGTTGCTTGAGCTATGAAATATCGTCAAGGTTGGACGACTAGAGATGCGAAGGCCGAGAGGTCATCGTTGTCGTAAGTTCTAGCAGGCTCAAAGCAGGGGTACGATGGGGGCACCCAAAAGATCAGAAGGTTGCTGGTCGAGTACCCTGGGTCTTAGGGAAAGGCCTAGTGTCAAGGTTGGACATTGTCAAGGTAGGACATATGGAGTTCATGCTAGAACTGGGGTCACCATTTGCCCTTGACATATGGCAAGGTTGGCCGTCATACGATAATGATGGTTTCGAAGCAGGATTGGCGGTGATAGCCAGAGTCTGTCATGTATGCTGGATGTTTTGCTTGTGCCATCTCACGTAGGTTATCCAACATCGAAGTAGATGTTCCTTGAGTGCTTGTCTGATATTGGTTTCGACCTCTGGGGCTTGTATTCGAGGGATGTTGAATTCGACTAGGATGATTTGCGTGAGATATATATATATATAATCTCGATGCCATGATTGCTATTGTTGGTTGTTTCTGTTTTCCATGAACAAATGGTTGTTCTGGTTTCTATGGATTAATGGTTGAAATGCTTGGTGTAAAGGCTATCACTGTCTGATGTGGGGAAGATAAGGTTGAGTTCTTCTCTGGTGCTGTGGGTAGATAAGTTGTTCATTTACCCATTCTCATATACTTTCTTGTTGAAGTTTGTTAGTTGTTTTATCGCTCACTATGACTATTGTCGGACTCAAGGTTTTATGTCTCCTCTTATTACCTTGGGCTGTTCATCCGGTTGTGGATGGGCAGACTAAGTAGCAGGTTGCAGGTAATGGAGCTTAGTGAGACGGGGAAGCTGAGCGAAGACGAGCAGGAGGCTGGCGTACCAGTTTTATTACTATCTAGTATTTCTGTTTCCGCTGTTTGAGTTGCTTGAGAGCTATAGTGAGGCCTTATGTACAAACTTTGATATCAGTTGGATAACCTTTCTGGATGTTGAGAAAGTTTCAAAAGTTTGCCATATGATACCTCATTACTATTACCTGTTGTATATGTTCTATTATATTTCATCCTTGCGTTGTGAGTTCTACGACAGGTTTCGATGTGTTTACCTACTCTAATGATCGTCCATAGCAGGCCGACACACCTTTCAGCGCATAATTCCACTTGTTTAGTGCGGGGGTTATGGGCGGTCGTCATATTTGGTATCAGAGCTCTGGTCAACGATTTTGGCCAAAGTTCAAAGACGTAATTACGTAGGAGAGACGTATTTGTAGATTTCTGTTGGATGTTTACTATATGTATATTAACCTATATAGTAGTAGCGGTTGTATCTCTTTAGCAGTTTTTCTTGGAAGTGGCTAATTATTCTAGATTGCAGATTTAGAATGAGTAGACGACCATCAAGACACGCTGCTAGGAGAGCTAATACTGGAGAGGGAAATGGTGATGAACCAGATTACCCGGCCATGTTTGAAGCCATGGCAGAAGCAATTATGCGAAGGGTACCCGCTCCAGTGGCGGCTACGGTAGATGTAGGTGTGCGAGTTCCTAGAGTAGATTTTGCAAAGATGTGCAAGGACTTTATATCTCTAGGAGGGAAACCATTCAAGGGAACTGAACCTGCTGAAGAGATTCAGAGGTGGATGGATTCATGTGTTTGAATCTTTGGAGACTTGGGTATTGAAGATGCAATGAAGAGAAAGCTTGCATCAAGGCAGCTTCAGAGCAGAGCCATGGAATGGTGGAATTCTGTTATACTCGAGACTCCGGAAGAGGAGATTTCATGGGAGCAATTCCAAGCTAAGTTTGAAGCAAAGTTTATCTCCACTACTCAGAAGTCCGTTCTCTTTAAGAAGTTCGTAGAGTTAAAGCAGAATGGCAGATCAGTTCTTGACTACATTTCTGATTTTGAGGCTTTGTCTAGATATGCTCGTTCATACATTGATACACCCTATCATAAGAACGAGAAGTTTGTGTTGGGTTTGGATGCTCATATTGGAAAACCGCTTGTGGACCATCTTGATGATTCATTTGAGAAAATTATGGAAAAGGCTATTCGCCATGAGAGCTTGTTTCCTAAGGAAGCAAATGTTGTCGCTGCAACCAAGGAAGCTCAGAAACCACAGCAAGGTGGTAATAAAAAGAGGAAGCAGCAACAACAGAAAGGAAAGGATGACCAAAAGAAACCCAAGAGTGAGGTGGTTTGCTTTAACAGCCAACAGAAGGGTCATTATTCAAATGAGTGCAAGAATCCCAAAGCTGAGAAGAAGCGCTTCAAGTGTGGAAAGCCTGGGCATGAGAAGAAAGATTGTCCAGAATCAGCTAAGGGCAAACAGATTATGAAGGCATATGCTTTGGAAACCGTGCCATCTTCTTCAAGAGCTCCTACTGCAGAGGAGAAGGGAAAGGGTGTCGTGGTGCAAGGTACTTTTTTCGTTAACAGTGTTTCAGTTCGAGTTTTGTTTGATACTGGAGCATCACATTCATTCATATGCAATGAGCTTGTATGTCGTTTGGGTTTGGAACCTGAGATTTGTGATAGACCTTTGATCGTGACTAATCCAATTGGGGGTTCGTCCAGTTTGTGCATGATTTGTCGTGGTCTAGTGTTATCGAGTCATGGTTGCTCTTTTATGTGTGATTGCTTTGTTCTTAACTTCGCTGGGTATGGGATCATCTTGGGCATGGATTGGCTCAAGAGATATGCGGCAAGGGTGAATTGCGAGAAGCTAGAGGTGAGGGTGGGGATGTTGAAGGGCGAAAGGTGTTGATTAGATGTAAGCGCGAAGACGGGGTCTTCGTGAGTTATCTATATTCGCTTAGGATTCCACAGGAAGACCTATCATCAGTGCTGATCGCTAATGAGTATGTAGATGTCTTTGACGAGGTCAAAGGGTTGCCGCCGCATCGTGAGATCGAGTTTAGGATCGATTTGGTCGAAGGTGCTAGACCAATTGTTATGCCCCTTAGGTGGATGGCGCCTAGGGAATAGCGAGAGTTGTGTTAGAGATCTTGCGAAAGCATCAGCTTAAGGCCAAGTTCTCAAAGTGTCACTTCTGGAAGGATGAAGTGAGGTTCTTAGGTCATGTTGTTTCTGGAAAAGGTATAACGGTTGACCCCGCTAAAGTTGCAGCAATCCAGGACTGGGATAGACCTAAGAATGCGACGGATGTTCGGAGTTTCCTTGGATTGGCTGGTTATTACCGAAGGTTTATCAAGGATTTCTCCAAGATAGCTGCACCATTAACAGGATTGACAAAGAAGAACCAAGTGTTCGCATGGGATGCGAAGTGTGAACAAGCGATCGAAATCTTGAAGGAGAGATTGATGAGTGCACCCGTGTTGACCATTCCAAGTGGGAATGAAGAGATGGTGGTGTATACTAATGCATGTGGTACTGGACTTGGAGCAGTGCTAATGCAGAAGGATAAGGTAGTGGCTTACGCAAGTCGACAGTTAAAGCCGCATGAGAGAAAATATCCAACTCATGATTTGGAGTTGGCAGCGATTGTGTTTGCTCTGAAGATGTGGAGACATTACCTGTTGGGGGTACGATTCGAGTTGTTTACGGATCACAAGTCGTTGAAGTATCTTTTCTCCCAAAAGGATTTGAATCTTCGGCAGCAACGATGGTTAGAGTTTCTGGCATCGTATGATTTTGGTATAGCCTATACACCTGGCAAAGGCAATGCAGTTGCAGATGCATTGAGTCGAAGACACGCAAGTTTGGGAGCGATGTTTTCGGAATGGAAGAGCCTCGAGTACTTGGCAGGGTTCGATTTCAGGCCAAGGTGCGAGTTGGAACCTGAAATGTTGGCAAGCTTGTCGATAAGGCCTACTCTTATCGAAAGGATTGGCGAGGGCCAAAAGAAAGATGCGAAGCTTGTCGAGTTCACTCAGAAACTGGAACCAAAGGATAAAGAGTTCGAGGTCGATCAAGAAGGTTGGCTTCGAAAGCAAGGACGATTAGTTGTTCCTAATATCGACGGATTGAGGGATGAGGTTCTGAGAGAATGTCATCACTCGAAGCTAACGATTCATCCCGGTGGTAATAAAATGTATCAGGACATGAAGCGAGCCTACTACTGGGAAGGGATGAAAAGAGATATTGGAAAGTTCATTTCCAAGTGTATGAACTATCAGTTGGTGAAAGCTGAACAAAAAAAGCCGAGTGGTTTGCTTAAGCCATTAGAAGTTCCTACATGGAAGTTGGAGCAAATATCGATGGATTTTATCGATGGACTACCTAGAACCATGGCAGGGAATGAAGGGATTTGGGTCATTGTGGATTGTTTGACCAAAAGTGCAAGGTTCATTCCTATCAAGACGACTAGGACAGCATCAAAATTGGCTGAGCTTTATGTGAAATGGATAGTTCGATTCCATGGTGTTCCAAAGAGTATAGTAAGTGACCGGGAACCATTGTTCACGAGTGGATTTTGGAAAAGTTTGCAAGAAGCTTTGGGAACCGAATTGTGTTTAAGTACGGCATATCATCCCCAAACTGATGGTCAGACCGAGAGAGTCAGCCGAGTTTTAGAAGATCTCCTGAGGGCTTGTGTGTTAGACTTCGGAGGATCATGGGAGGACCATCTACATCTAGTTGAGTTTGCATATAATAATAGCTAGCAGTCGAGTATTGGGATGACACCATACGAGGCGTTGTATGGAAGGCCATGCAATTCTCCAGCTTGTTGGTTAGAAACTGGAGATAAGTTGGTACTTGGGCCTGAAATGATTAGAGAAACCTCGGATTGTATCAAGATTGTTCGACAACAAATGAAGGCGGCCCAAGATCGTCAGAAGAGTTACGCCGATAAGCGTCGTAAGGATTTGGAATTCGACGTAGGAGATATGGTTTTCGTGAAGATTTCACCGTTGAAGCATGTGGTTCGATTCAGAAGTAAAGGGAAGTTGGCTCCTAGGTTTGTTGAACCGTTTCCGATAGTCGAGCAAATAGGAAAGCTCGCATATAGGTTGGAGTTACCCGAGAAGATGTCGAGTGTGCATAATGTTTTCCATGTGTCGTTTCTACGGAAGTTTGTGCACGACTTGAATGTGGTGGTATCTCCAGAACAATATGAAGATTTAGAAGTCAAGACCGCAGTTGCGAAACCTCATAGGCCACTTCGTGTTGTGGGGAATGACACGAAATATAATTTGGAAATTATAAATCTTTTTTTTAAGACTTAAATGGAATTTTCCCAAAGTAAAGTTTTCCAATTTAATATATTGAAATGGAATTGAACGGAATGCGATTTAATAATAATCGAGATGAGCTTCGGTGAATGAAGGCCGTTACTATATATGGAATTTAAAAGGCTTTGCCATTATTCCATTTCTATTATCGGTCTGATGCGGGAATTTATATCGATTATAAATTGGTCTGATTTCTATGAAGATTCCATATTTAATGGAAGTTGATTTTGGGTTTATCATGAACTGTGTTTTAAATGACATTGGTTCTTTAACCCAGTTAAAGTTAAGATTAATTTCTTAAATTTGGATAATTAAATTTATCAAATTCTTGAAATGATCGAAATGGAGTACCACCAGTTTTACTCCAGACGATAGTTAAATCTTTAATTAGATTTGAACGTGAAATGGTAATTAAATTTATCGATAACACTATGGGTGTTAGACATGGGGTGCTGCCAGTTTTGCTCCATGGGATGAATAGGTTGGGATTGGGATTAATAATAAATGATTACCTCGGTAAGGTTCGCTAATCCCAACCAGTTAAATAAATCTTTTGAAAATGATATTCAAAGGAATATTAAGGAATAAATTTAAAAGGATTTATCTTTGATAAAATTAATGGGAACCTTTCCCCTAATAATATGAATATTTTATTTAAAGAATATTCTGAATTGGAATGAGGCGTATGATGTGTTTTATATGGCACTTGTTTATAAAATACGCGAATTATTTGGAAAGACCGGGTTCAACCCATTCTGAATAATTACTACGACGATCAAGAGTCGAAGATGAATAGGGGTGAGCAAACGGTCGGTTCGGTTCGTTTCTTACTTAAATTTTGAAAACCGAATTTTTTTATTAGAAACAATAACCGAACCGAACCGAATTTGTTATGATACCAAAGAAACCGAACCGAAATAATACCGGTTTGTTCGGTCGGTTAGACCGGTTATAGCCAAATAAATAAATTTGTGTAAAATCCAAAAATCCTACTATCAATATGACATCGAAAACTAATTAGAGATCATTTTGACTCTCTTATATTTGCTTATTTTGGAAAAAAATACAACAAGTCTGATAAAAGAAGAAAAATATAAAACCTAAAGCAATTCTGTTACACAGCAAGCAATAAAAAAATAACAAAATGCATGGAAACATAAATATAAGAAGTCTAAAACAATACACTAATGCATAAGCCATTAACCGAAACACATAGAAAGCATGATAAATCCTAAACACTACTTGTCCAGCAACATACAATCCAACATATATAGCTAATAAAACATCATTTAGCATCAACTTTAGTGCCATCCCTCCCCAGTGTCCAAAGGTGGCTTCACTTACCTGTAAACAAAAAATAAATACCAGCCAAGATTAAAAAATAGGTAAATCACATATTTATATCCCTTTAGACAACACATTTCAAGCTTAGTAAACAATACAATTAGTAAAAATATTTATTCATAATCAGTAATCAACACAATTAGTAATTATTTGGATGATATGATTTGCTCAACTATTTGCGAGAATGACTTAACATAAGAAATAGGCATTTTGAAGACTAGAATGAAACTATGTTGTATATTAATTAAATATTGAAAGAAATTGGAAAAGGTTGGGGGAGGATCTACTGTTATGTGCTTCAATACATGGTATAATGCAAGTTAAGGTGATATCTTCTAAAACAATAACTGCAGTGGATATGGATATTGAGCTGTGAACTAGAATCCTTCATATTTATCTAATTTTGATAGATGGTGCTTTTAAAGTAGCAATGCTAGTCAAATTCTTAGAAGGGAGAAACTATTTTTTTTCATGTTTCAAATCAAAAAACAATCTAGTTAGAAAAATCAGATTAGACATCAAGCAAATAGCAAAATATTCAACACTTGATTATTTTCTAGGAGTTGCTAGCTAAATATTCCAGAATATAAACAACCTACAATTTTGACATTCAATTTTTAAACTGTCTTGGTAAGTATTATATTTTATGTATATGATCATACATGTGGCTGATTATCGAACATTGTCTTGTATCAAGAAGTTAACTACATATTAATATCCTAATCATATTTGACCAATTTAAGAAATGAATAAAATATTAATACACATACCATAGCTGCATAATCAAGTATATGCAGGTTTCATACATATACCGGAATAGCAAAAAGAACACCCTTCACAACCATGGTCATCTGAGGTCAATGGCAAGTTATTAGAAGTTAAAATTCACTTCATTTGGTTTCAAAATATAATACCATATAGAACGTACCTGAAACACTAGGACTTAGTAATATACTAAAACTGCTACAAATATTGAACCAAATGCTACATCTCCGTTACAGGATCAAAAGCTAATTTCTTCACATCTGCATATAAAAAAGGAAAATTAACATTACAATGTTGTCTGGAAAAAAAAATAGAAAAGAAAAAACAGAAAAAATAAATAGAAAAAATAAATTATTTCATATGTCATACCAGATTCCAATTGTTCTAAGCTTTGCAAGTCTTCTTCTACATCTACCTTAGATGAAGAGAAAGAAGCATGAAGCCAATCCTCCGTGCATATAAGTGATTGAACAATTTTAGGAGTCAAGGAACTCCTAAATGAATCAAGGATACGACCTCCGGTGCTAAATGTAGACTCTGAAGCTACAGTGGATATAGGAACAGCCAATACATCACGTGCCATCATCGAAAGGATGGGAAATCTAGAAGAATTAACTTTCCAAAATTTTAAAATGTTAAATCCCGACGAATCAAGTTCGTTCTCCTCGTTGAGATACTTTTCTAACTCTGATTTATTTCCTTTACTAATTTTAAGAGCTTTCATTCTTTTAAAACGAGCTCTTGCATCTATGTCATCGTCCTCATTAGATATATCAACCGCGTTATTAGACTGATTCGAGTCTCCATACCTTTCTTTATAATCATTAAATAATTGAAAGGTTGCATCTTTAACAAGCTGCATCTTTTGAACACATGTAGCACCATAAACTGTTTCTAATGTAAACTCAATAAAGTCGAATTTCCAACGTGGATCAAGTACAACAACAATATATGTCAGCATGTTCATATTATCCCAATTACCCCAATACTTTTCATATTTTTCTTTCATTCTTTTTGCCATATTGCGTAAGTCAACGTCATTACTCAGTTGTAGTTTCTCTAAACTTTCAGCAACTTTGTTTATTTCATGCAAATGACAATTGCTAGTAACATACGATGAACCTGATACAAGTAATGTAAGTTCATAAAATTTGTTTAGAAAACCACATAACTTACGGGCGTTGTCCCAATCAGTTTCAGTAGGCACTCTCAAATTCTTTTCTAACTCAGTTCTGTAAAACCGATCTTCAAAATCAAATCTTTCAAAAGCCTGCTCATATTTTTGTGCCGCGTTAAGCATTAGGTAAGTAGAGTTCCACCTAGTTGGCATATCTAGGCATAATCCAGTTTTATATTCTAGTTTTTCAAGCGCAACACAATTTTTGAAGTTTTCATATCCTGATGGAGACTGTCTAATATAACGCACTGCAGCACGCACACGAGTAACTGAGTCCCCTATATCTTTAAGTCCATCATTAACAACTAAATTTATTATGTGGGCAATGCAACGCATATGTAAATATTTCCCTTCCAGCATTGTTCCTTTTGAATTGTTAAATCTACGTCTCAAGTAAGCAATCATGGTGTCATTTGAGCTGGCATTATCTACAGTAAGCGTAAATACTTTACTAATACCCCAATCCAATAGGCAACTTTCTAGTGCTTTACCTAAATCTTCACCTCTATGACTTGATATAGGGCAAAAATTTAGAACTCTCTTTTTCAAATTCCACCCGTTATCAATCCAGTGAGCAGTAAGACAAATGTAGTTCATTTTTTGTATCGAGGTCCATGTATCAGTTGTAAGACACACCATTTGACAAGTATCTTGCAACACTGATTTTAGTTTAGCCTTTTCTGTTAAATATACGTCGTAACAATCTCTTTGAATTGTAAATCGGGAAGGACAACGAAATTGAAGTCCAAGTGAGGTGGAAAGCAAATACTTAAAACCGATACCCTCAACAGTTTTAAATGGAAGCTCGTCAAGTATTATATAATAAGAGATCACATGGAATTTCCTTGCAGTGGTTAATATGAGTTTTCAAGCTTGAAGTGTCGTTTCTATTCGGATCAGAAAAATACTCCTTATTACAATGTTTGCACCTAGACTTTATATTACCTTCTTCATCGGTAAATGAATCAAAATGGTCCCAAACCTCTGACCTTTTCTTAGTGTTTTTCCGTTTTGCTCTAGCATTCACTGGTTTGCCATGATCATCTCCTGTTGCTTCTAAAGTAGACTTTTCTATTGAAGTTACCTACATAACAGCAATAAATATTTTGATTCAGATTTTGACATATGAATAAATTTGTCAATTTCAGCAAACATGGTTATACCTATACATACTGTATTGTATAGGTAATAATTTTTTTGTTTTTGATATTTGCCATAAATAATTAGATAACATGCATCATACTTATTTTGAAAGATCAATTTATATTTCCTTTATCATTCTCTACAGTAAATAATTTTGTTACCAAATACCAATGAAATGAATATTTAGTCCCACTTGCCAAAGCACAGACTAAATTATATGGAAATAAAAAATCGGAAGTAAACCAAATTTCATAAATTAGAAATCAATCAATCAAAATTGTTTAAGTGTAACTGTTTTTCTACATTACTTACTAAAGGTGGAATTAAAATTCAGTGTTATACACATAATTTCTAGCGCTATACTGACATACAATAGGTACATCTATAATTTAAAAGTGATTTAAAACACTGTACAGAAAATATCAATTATTTTTAACATAGATCTACAGAGTGAAAGAGGAATAAATAACAACTGTTGATCTGCTGTTATTATATTTAAACACCAATCAAAATACCTTTTGAGAATCTCGAGTGGCCGAAATATCTTCTGAAGCTGAAGTTACAGGATGAGGAAATTGCTTCTCAGTAGCCATAGTTGTTGAAAATTGAAACAATTCAAATTTTCTTTACTCAAAGGAGAAAAAAGGGGATGAATCGAAATACGGTGTAATCTTAATTTGTAGGGGTAAAAGAAGAGGACGAGATCTTGATTCATGATTATCTCAGCCTTGGAATTAAAAGATTTTGTTTTGGAACTAGAGAAAAAGATTAAAAGAGGGGAAACCTGGGAAGATGAAACGCAAAAATGAAAATGACGAGAAAAAATAGAGCAGAAATGGTAAGGATAGGAGTGGATATTGATTTCCATTTAAATTATTATTAATAAAAAGGGCATCTTTCCAAGGAAGGGAGCATTAATTACACAGAACATGCCACTATGAATTATGATAACGTTGCATGCACTATTATTGACAACGGTAAATATACAATTGTTCGGTTTAACCGAAAATTCATCGTTTAAAACCAAAACCGACCAAATTAACCGTTTTGTTCAAAAATAATAACCAAAAAAAGAGAAATAACCGAATAAACCGATCCAAGTTAACCAAATATATTTGGTTCGGTCGGTTATTCCAGTTCGAACCAAGAATTGCTCACCCCTAAAGATGAAGACGATGGTTGAAGACCGGAGATCTTCACATCGTTTGGGTGATTACTGATGTCTTGATTGGGCCTTACACCCAAGCCAAAGTAATAAGTGGTGATCGTCCAAGCGTACTTGGAGATCGACGGATATGCGAGGAATAAGGTGCCTCCGGTTTCGTTCAGACCCAGAACGAACTTGTAAATGGATGGTATGTCTGACATTGTATTCCTTTATGCTGTATTCGTTGATCTCTGCTAAATATGTATCTATTTGGTGGCGGAGAATTTATTCTCTTGCTTAACACCCGTCTCTGAGACTAGAGGTTACATATTGGCAGAAATCAATGGTATGGTATGGATTGACAATGTGACATGCTAAAATGCAAATGACCAAGGCTTTTGTTGAAAAGCAGAGCCTTGTGGTAGATGATCAAAGCATAGCCTGTTTTGGCGTAGCTTTGCGTATAGCGTGACTTCGTGAACCTCACACCCCGGTATGAGTCAAAAACGGGAGCAGGACTGCAGGGAGTGCACAGTTTCTTTCTAGCTAAGAAGTGGTGTCAGCGACTTACCATCCCTGACATTTTACTTATGTGGATGTTGGATTATGAAGTACCTCGGTTTTATAGGTTTTAGTGGCCATATTAGAGGTTCATAGGAACCGGGAAACGTGTGTTCAGGCATAATTAATCCACCAACGTTATGTGTGGACCAGCCCTGAAGATCCAAGGATTCGCCAGAGTCTGAATCCTGAGGCATTTGCTAGAATGTCTCGAGTCGGAGAGGACGATCCCTAGCCTCGACTCATGATGGAAACCCAATTTCCAATACGACACCATCGGTTTTAATTGTAGAACTAGTATGGCGATATGATATATGATACCCGTGCCGTCTAGGATTGATACATTTATTTTGAAATATTTTTGAAACATATATACACTGGTAATAATATCAAATCTGTTTTTATCGTATCGAGCATTTCTGACCATTATAAGGTAAAACTCTATCCTCCGGTTTGTGTTGCATTGTGTGATGGGACTTGAGTTTTATAATGGTTTCGTTTTTCTATCAAGCATTGCGTTGTTTAACGATTTACTTAAATTTATGCACTGGCAATCCAATGGAGTAAACCCGTTCCGCGTCAGCGACGTGGTCCTGTGATTTGCCACATTGTTAGATACATTGGTTAGAATTCTCATACCAGTCCCATGGGTGACCTGTAGTTTGTTTCACTGGCAAACTCGGGTGCCCATATTTTCCACATGGGCAGCTGAGTGGCTTGTTTTGCAGCTATTTATCTCTTGAGCAAGATTCTGGATTGAAGCTTAAAGTTGTGTCCGGAGCATTTATAGTCTTCCGCTGCAATGTATTGAATTTATTGTAATTTATCTTCCGTTGTATTATTATATTATTCGATGTACTCTGATATTCTGTACTTTGATGTAACATTATTATAGTGTTTATAAAAGTCTGTTGTTGTTGTTCTGATGTGTTTTATGCCCAAAGTTAAAGTATTCGAAGATTTCCAACTTTTGGGTCAGACCTGTGTGGTTTATGGTCGATTCACAGGGTGGGGATTTTCGGGTCTTTACAGCTGGTATCAGAGCTCCGGTTAGCTCAAATCTTTGGGGTACAATTCGTTAGAACTGAACAGAAGACTCATCAGAGATTGGATTAGTAATATCCAATAAGAATACTCATTAGAGATAGGATCTGTAGTATCCTAGAATGAGAAAACTCATTAGAGATGGGGTTAGCAATGCCCTAGAATGAGTTTACAGTGACAAGTCAATGAATAATGTATTTGTGATTATATATATAATCCGATCTTAGAAAATATGATTTTGAATATATAAAGGTTATATATATTTGAAAAGTTAATCGACTAATAAAAAAAATGAAATTTGAGTTGGTTAATTAAACAAATTTTAGCTTCGTTCCTTTTCGAGGACGAAAAGATTTTAAGTGGAGGAGATTGTAACAACCCAGAAATTCTGAACCAATTTAAAAATTTTATTTTAGAAATTTTAAAGGATTTTGTATATTTAAAATAATTTATTTTAAATAATAACAACTAAAAATTTATTTTAATTGAAGTTAAAAACGAATAAATTTTATTTAATTATAAAAGGAGATAGAAATAGCGCGGTAGTTTGAAAATTTGAATTTGAACTTTGACTAAATGTACAAGATTCAAAATAAATCGAATTTCAGTAAAACAAAAAATATTTAAATCTGTTTGATTATATCTTTCTAACGAGTCTGGAAAATTGAAATTTCGTTTTATAAATAAAAAGTTATGCCCAGTTTAAAATTCAAAATAGTCGTTATGAAATTTATATATATGGCCCAAAGGGCTACTTTTCACATACGAATGAATTTGGACTCGAAAGCACTTCCATTGAGTCCTAAATGACGTTTTTGAATTCGAAAAGTATAAGCATTGGCATATTTCGAGATTCGAAAAGTATCCATATAAGAATATATTTTTAATCTAAATATATACGCCTTAAAAAGTGAAAATTTTCAAATAGTCTCCAAATTCAACGAAATTAATTTTGTCAGGACTGTATCGTCAAAACAAAGCTAGAATGTACAAGATTCAAAATAAATCGAATTTTAGTAAAACCAAAAATATTTAAATCTGTTTGATTATATCTTTCTAACGAGTCTGGAAAATTGAAATTTTGTTTTATAAATAAAAAGTTATGCCCAGTTTAAAATTCAGAATAGTCGTTATGAAATTTATATATATTATATATATGGCCCAAAGGGCTACTTTTCACATACGAATGAATTTGGACTCGAAACCACTTCCATTGAGTCCGAAATGACGTTTTTAAATTCAAAAAGTATAAGCATTGACATATTTCGAGATTCGAAAAGTATCCATATAAAAATATATTTTTAATCTAAAATATATACGCCTTAAGAAGTGAAAATTTTCAAATAGTCTCCAAATTCAACGAAATTAATTTTGTTAGGACTGTATCGTCAAAACAAAGTTAGAAGTAATTTTTCATTAATTTTTAGAATCATTATGTAATTATAATTGATTTCACAGCGTAAAATGACATTTTTCAGACTTGTAAAATTCATTATTAATTCATATGGACTCGGAATTCAACGAAACCAGTTTCTTTGGATTCGTAATGTCAAATAATAGTTGTGTTCCAATTTCCATCGAAATTGGAATTCGTATGTGTTCGCAAGAATTTTAAAACCGTTAAAAGGATTGAAAATTGAATAACTTTAATTTAAAAAGGGCTATAATTATAAAGTTAAACAAGATTAAACTAAACAAGGATTAAAACATAATTACCCAGCCTATATATAATATCTCCAATAGCTCCTAAACCTAAGAGAAAACACTAGCCACCTTCTTCTTCACTTTCATGGCCTCCACTCTAAATTCTTCTCTTCAAATAAGACCCTGATTCTTCAAAAATTTATATCTCTCAAACGAAACAAAATCAGACCAAACCCTTTCTAGATTTTGCGCATCTCTATCGTCTCTACCTCCCATGAAAAATCCATGGCCTAACGTCGCACGGATTCGCCGGGATCTGAGTTCAACGACAGAAAACTACTGTTGGAAATTTGGGTTTTCTGGCCAATCCGTGAAGAATTAGGCGATGGCCCAGTTGGGGAAGTTGTAGAGGGGAGATAGATGCACAACTTTGTCGAAGGAAATTTGGTCTGAAAGTAAATGGTTTGGCGAGAAAATGATGAAAACAACAAAACAGTAATTTCGAAACTGAAAATAAAAATGATTTTTTTCCCGTCAATCGGTGAAGAATCAGGCGATGGCACCAGAAGAAAAAATCTTCGTCTTCATGAGATCTAGGTGCTGTAAAAATATGGGGTTATTTAGAGGAGCGATGCCTCGGGAATCGTGCACGAACCGATATTCATTTTCGGGCCAATTACCGCCGAACGGCGGCAAACCAGGAGGGCGACTAGCGAAGGTGCGCCAGGGAGTGGTGGTGGCGCGACGATGGTCGGGGCGACGGTCAGGTGGATGTGGCGGCGGTGGGGAGCGGTCAAAGGGGGGAGCTCGGGTTTGACCAGAAAATGGGGTGAAGTTTATTTAATCTAATTAATTAATGTATTCAAACTTCGTAATTGTATATCTCTCTCATACGAACTCAGAATCTGACGATTTCAGATCCGCCGCGATCGCGGTGACGAGATCTTCGCATGGACACCAATTTAGTCCAATTTGTAGCAAGTTGAAAATTTGGGTAATTTCAACAATTTAATTAATTATTTAATTATTTCAAACTTCAAAAAATTAATATCTTTTTTCTACAAACTCGAAATCACGCAAAACATGATTTTCTACGATCAGTGAATCAAGAGCTTCGCATAGACATCAATTTTGTCAATTTTGGAGCATGTTGGATTTTGGGCCAAAATTGGGTCCAAACTGTCAATTAAAAGCCTGATCAAGGTGAGAACTCTATCTCACTCAAATTTTTGAACAGTTATTTATTTTAATCTAATATAAATTAATTATCTGTGATCGGAATAATTGTTTGTTGAGTAAATTGTTATTTGGATGTCATGTTGTGAAATGATTGAAATTTGGAATATGTATCATGTTAAAACAATGTTATTTCTTATATGATACTTAAAACATGATTGCACTGCCATTAACAAGTTTCCTGACTTGTTTATGTTGATTGGGACGATAATTTTTACACATCGTCCAAGTGCACAAATAATTTATTTAATTATTTGTTATGTGTTGGTTGAAACCCCACACGGGTCTTGGGATGATATTCTGAGTTACACATCTCCCTTGGGATTAGTCGTAAATTGCACTTTGGTTGTTATTTGGGTGTTTCATCATTATTGTAGGATACATGTAATGTTTGAAATTCATATAATCAAATTTATATGGTAATTGTTGAAGACGCATCCCGATTCAGAATATAAAGATAATTTTGCAAATAAAATAAAAAGATGGCATTTGAAAAGATTGAATTTTTATTGTCGATAAGTTACAATAAAAAGATGGCATTTGAAAAGATTGAATTTTTATTGTCAATAAGTTACAATAAAAAGGTTACATTAAAAAGATTGGATTTTTACTGTTACAATAAAAGATTGGAATATAAGAGCATGTTTATATAAAAGAATTACTTATAATGTGAATAACATAAGAGGACATTTCTATGTAAAAAGAAAGAAAAAGATTCATCTTAATGAAATATACATTTTTATGTAAAAGAAAGAAAAAGATTCATTTTAATGAAATATACATTTCTATATAAAAGAAAGAAAAAGATTCATTTTAATGAAATATTTTAATGTAAGGAAGTATTTTAATGTAATGAAATATTTTAATATAATTAAAATGAAACATTTTATGAAATAAACATTTTTAACGTAAAGAATCATTTAAAATGAAAAAGACATTATAATGTAAAAAGTACATTTTTAGAATGAAATAGACATTATAATGTAAAAAGTACATTTTAGAATAAAAAGACATTTTAGAATAAAATAACATTTTTGTTAAATAGATTTGTATCAAACAAAAATAACATTTTGTTAAGTAAGTTTGTGTTAAAGCAAGAATGTCAATTTTGTTGAATTAGATTATTGTAAATAAAATGAAGTCATCATTTTAATTCATTTTGTTAAAATAGAATTGTTAACAAAATGAAGTTGTCGCTTTTTAGTCATTTTGTTGAAATAGAATTGTCAGCAAAGTATAAAAATCATTTTAAATGTAATCAAACATTTTTAATGTAAATAATATAAAGAATCATTTTTTTTGTTAAAGAAACATTTTATGTAAAAGAATATAAAAGGACATTTCAATGTAAAGAACATTTTAATGTAAAAGACTATTTTGATATAAAGAATATTTTAAGGTAAAGTATATTTTAAGATAAACAATATTTTAAAATAATATCCAGTGAAGAATAAAATCATGATTTCAATGTCCGATTTTGGATGGGCACAAAATATTGAAATATTAAGCCGTGTTAAGTAGCAAATGTCATTTTTACCCAAACGGGTTTATCGATCGATTTTAATTCATTTTATAATGAATGTTGAAAATAAATGATTTTGAATTATAATATTTTGAAAATATTATCATTTTAACATGATAAAGATATAGAATATTCAATGTTGATTTAGAATTGAAAAATGAAGTTGAAAGCATTTTGAAACGAATTTATAAACGATGTATAAAATACTTTTTAAAAGGAAATCGACGAAGTATATTATATATATATATATATATATATATATATATATATATATATATATATATTGGCCTGAATAGAACGCGCCGCGCAGCGATCGTTCGCAAATTTCGACCATTAACTTCAAATTGATGTAGCGGGAGATCCGACCGTCGGATTCTTCTAAAACCGGAACCTTGGGTTCGTATCAAAAAGAGCTTTACAATGAATACAAGAAGTTTAAAATCTAACAGTTGGATTTGGAATTATGTCCAAATCAAATTTGGAAAAGATCGCTATGGATGCACTTCGGTGGCCGTTATTGGAAACCGACTGTACGGGCGATAACAAAATAATTAAAAATATGGGAAAATTATGTAAAATCACAATAAATGATTTGGAAACAATTTGGATGAAAATTCCAATTTTATAGAGATAAAAATATACTTTTATCAAAAATGAACTAGTTGTTAACTAGAATAAAAATCCAATTAATTAATATTTAATTGAAATTAAAGAGAACGAATTGGATTTTGGGTTGTCGTGGACGGTGTCTTTAATAACATTGTTCTTAAGCCCCGATAAGAATAAATCTTTTAAATAAGATTTAATGAAGTTTTCCAGTTAATATTAAATTGGAATTAAATAGCATATAATTTTGGGAATTTATGAATCTTTTAATTAAGATTATTAGATCTTCCAATTATATTGTGTAATTGGAATAAAATGAAATATGAATTGGGTTTTTCGTGAACTGTGTTTTTAACGACATTTGTTCTTTAACCCAATTGGCAGTGAAAATATAATTTGGAAATTATAAATCTTTTTATTAAGACTTAAATGGAATTTTCCCAAAGTAAAGTTTTCCAATTTAATATATTAAAATGGAATTGAATGGAATTCGATTTAATAATAATCGAGATGAGCTTCTGTGAATGAAGGCCATTACTATATATGAAATTTAAAAAACTTTGCCGTTATTCCATTTCTATTATCAGTCTGATACGGGAATTTATATCGATTATAAATTGAACTGATTTCTATGAAGATTCCATATTTAATGTAAGATGATTTTGGGTTTATCGTGAACTATGTTTTAAATGACATTGGTTCTTTAACCCAGTTAAAGTTAAGATTAATTTCTTAATTGTGGATAATTAGATTTATCAAATTCTTGAAAGGATCGAAATATAGTACCACCAGTTTTACTCCAGACGATAGTTAAATATGTAATTAGATTTGAACGTGAAATGGTAATTAAATTTATCGATAACACTGTGGGTGTTAGATATGGGGTACTGCCAGTTTTGCTCCATGGGATGAATAGGTTGGGATTGGGATTAATGATAAATGATTAAATCGGTAAGGTTCGCTAATCCCGACCAGTTAAATAAATCTTTTGAAAATGATATTCAAAGGAAGATTAAGTAATAAATTTAAAAGGATTTATCTTTGATAAATTAATGGGAACCTTTCCCCTAATAATATGAATATTTTATTTAAAGAATATTCTGAATTGGAATGAGGCATATGATGTGTTTTATATATCACTTGTTTATAAAATACGTGAATTATTTGGAAAGACCGGGTTCAACCCATTCTGAATAATTACTACGATGATCAAGAGTCGAAGATGAAGACGATGATTGAAGACCGGAGATCTTCACATCGTTTGGGTGATTACTGATGTCTTGATTGGGTCTTACACCCAAGCCAAGGTAATAAGTGGTGATCGTCCAAGCGTACTTGGAGATCGATGGATATGCGAGGAATAAGGTGCCTTCGGTTTCGTTCAGACTCAGAACGGACTTGTAAATGAATGGTATGTCTGACATTGTATTCTTTTATGCTGTATTCATTGATCTCTGCTAAATATGTATCTATTTGGCGGCAGAGAATTTATTCTCTTGCTTAATACCCTTCTCTGAGACTAGAGGTTGTATATTGGTAGAAATCAATGGTATGGTATGGATTGACAATGTGGCGTGATAAGATGCAAATGATCAATGCTTTTGTTAAAAAGCAGAGCCTTATGGTAGATGATCAAAGCATAGCCTATTTAGGCGTAGCTTTGTGTATAGCGTGACTTCGCGAACCTCACACCCCGGTATGAGTCAAAAACGGGAGCAGGACTGCAGGGAGTGCACACGTTTCTTTCTAGCTAAGAAGTGGTGTCAGCGACTTACCAGCCCTGACATTTTACTTATGTGGATGTTGGATTATGAGGTACCTCGGTTTTATAGGTTGTTAGTGGCCATAATGGAGGTTCAAAGGAATCAGGAAACGTGTGTTCAGGCATAATTAACCCACTAGCGTTATGTGTGGACCGACCCTGAAGATCCAAGGATTCGCCAAAGTCCGAATCCTGAGGCATTTGCTAGAATGTCTCGAATCGGAGAGGACGATCCCTAGCCTCGACTCATGATGGAAACCCAATTTCCAATACGACACCATCAGTTTTGATTGTAGAACTAGTATGACGACATGATATATGGTAACCATGCCGTATAGGATTGATACATTTATTTTGAAATATTTTTGAAACATATATACACTAGTGATAATATCAAATCCGTTTTTATCGTATTAAGCATTTTTTACCATTATAAGGTAAAACCCTATCCTCCGGTTTGCGTTGCATTGTGTGATGGGACTTGAGTCTTATAATGGTTTCTTTTTTCTAAAAAGCATTATCTTGTTTAACGATTTACTTAAATTTATGCACTGGCAATCCAATGGAGTAAACTCGTTCTACGTCAGTGGCGTGGTCTTGTGATTTGCCACATTGTTGGATACATTGGTTAGAATTCTCATACCAGTCCCATGGCTGACCTGTAGTTTGTTTCACTGGCAAACTCTGGTGCCCATATTTTCCACACGGGCAGTCGAGTAACTTGTTTTGCAGATATTTATCTCTTGAGCATAATTCTGGATTGAAGCTTAAAGTTGTGTCCAGAGCATTTATAGTCTTCCGCTGCAATGTATTGAATTTATTGTAATTTATCTTCCGCTGTATTATTATATTATTCGATGTACTCTGATATTCTGTACTCTGATGTAACATTATTATAATATTTATAAAAGTCTTCTGTTGTTGTTCTGATGTGTTGTGTGCCCAAAGTTAAAGTATTCGAAGATTTCCAACTTTTGGGTCAGACCTGTGTAGTTTATGGTCGATTCAAAGGGTGGGGATTTTCGGGTCTTTACGATTCATCATGCAAAAAAGAAGAAGAAAAAAATGGAAAAAAGGAGAAAATGCAATAAAGAGAAAATCTATAAGAATAAAATAGTCATTCATCATTCTTGACTATAAAGCATTCATTTCCATTCCCTCCACATCCATCATGCTGTACTTAGAAGCGAGGATTGTAGTAGAGGAGATGAAAGGAAACAAAACATCCATATGTGCCTTAGTATTACTTTATCTTTTGTAGCTTGAAGTTCAACTAATACACTTGCCCTCTTATCTATAATATTTTTTAGAACTTACAAAATTTTCCTTCATCTGTGCATAAGTCACATCCAATACATTACAGTTACACTAGTGCAAAATTATTAAAAAAAGAAGGAATAAATAAATGATTGGATGCACATTGTCGATGTGTAGAACTTTGATTGACACCGCGCTCCTAACCTTCAAGGCAATTACAGTGTTATCAAGGAATTATGATTCTACTTGAATTTTTTTATTCATTTTTACACCAATAACGGGATGGGAAATTTAGGAATAAATAGTTTTTTTTTTTTGAAAATTAATTTAGGAATAAATAGTTATTATTGAAATTAAGTAAATTCCTTGGAATTTGAAAGACCTTAAATATATTATTTGATTAATCCACGTATATAAGATGCTTTGAATTTTGTGGGTAGTATCCGCTGAAAACCCTTATGAGACAACATTCGTCCTACTAGGGACACCTAGGGATTTAACGACTTGTTGCATACGCTAAATGCAATCGTGTTTCCTAAATAAGTGTGACATATCTTCGTTTAGTTTATTCGAGGACAAATAAAAAGATAAGTGTGGGGGTATTTGATATACACGTAAATGTATATATTTTATCCGCTTATTTATCTTATTTTCTCTTTAAAATAATTGATACTATGTATTTATATTTGCGTGTTCAGATTATTTATAGTGAATGGATTGATACACTTAATTGTTGAAAAGCTTGAAGAATTGGTGTAAGAAGAGTGTTGATTTTTAGAGCTGGATTAAAACATGAAGACTTGAAGAAATGTTGTTGTTCAACCACCTTCTACTGCATATTTTAAAGTCAAGATTCAATGCCTTTTCATAAAGACCGCTTGTCTCATATGTTATGGAGTTCTTATTCATGCTCCAAACGATTGAAGTTGATGCCATTTGATTCCCGCAAGCTATTTTTCCACGACATTTGTATGTCCATTCACATGCGTTCACATTGGTTTATTTATTATTTGGGCAATGACTTTTTGTCCCACATCTTATAGTTGGCCACTTAGTCTTGGTCATAACAGTTATAAATACACCGTATCTTTTTCATTTAGAATGACAGTGAGTTTTATTCTGTAACTCTTCTCTTGGAATAAAAGTATTCTACTCCTTTTCTCTTTAGTTTTTGTTTTATTTTAATTTATTTATGTTTGTTCTTTTATTCTTTGTTTTTTCTCATTTAGCTATGTCTAACTAATGTCCTTTAATTAGGGGTGATGACGCTTATAGATTAGATTCAATATGAATCACATAGCCAAATAGGTTGGGATTTTATGCATATATACAGATTAAGATCTGAACCAAGAGTTAGATTCGAATCTTCATACTTTGTGTCGTATAAGAGCTATGCTCCATCACAGGGTATATTCATGTTCGATCTAACACTTATCAGATTTAGATCTAATTTTTAGGGTTTTAGAAACAAAGTAGTGAATCTGTCCTGATAGCCTATGGTTGTTTAAGAGTTTAGCTCTTGCATAGGCTATGCTTGTCGTTATTCATATATTTGTTTCTAAAAACCTAATTATCGTTGACTCATATTTGTGACAGAAATATGAGTTATATCTATATTAATCTGTTTGGCTATTGATGATTATTAATCAGTTTATGTCATTACTCCCTAATTGCTTTCATTTATTATAAAAAACTCTCTTTTTATTTATTTTCTGTTATTTACAAACAATCAAACTTTCGAAATAATCCGATTGGATTTATTAATTAAAATAATTTTGGTCTTAGAATTCGACACCCTTTACAACAACCCTTGTTGTTTAAGAAAGTCGAACGAATTTAATAATTGTTTACAATTGTTCAATTTGTTCGCAAACAATGTCTACCTAAAAGATTGTGTTTTTGGCGATCAACCAAAGCTGACTCAAGGCATGATTTAGATATGGATCTTGGACATACAAAGTTGTTCATCATGATATCCAAGAGTTATATAAGAGATATAATCGACATAAGATGTCAACCTTAAAGATTGTGTTTCGGGCGATCAGCCAAAGCTGACTCAAAGCATGATTAGATATGGATCTTGGACCACCAATATATATATATATATATATATATATATATATATATATATATGTGTGTGTGTGTGTGTGTGTGTGTGTGTGCGTGTGTGTGTGCGTGTGTATATAAATGTTAATTTGAGTGGGAGCATATTTATATATATATATATACATTACAAAATCAGTTATTATTTATTATCTATTATAGATATTAAATAGAAAATTACTTCGATAATTTAAAATTAATCCTTAAGAAGAATAAATTGAATTAAATCAAATTTCTTGACTAACATCGAAATTTGAGAATTGCACTCAAACAATTAAAACATAATTATTTTTCAAACATAGAAGATCTAAAAGGCCAAATTGAAGTATGACTTCATGGAAAAGATATAAATGTTATGATTATCTACTTATACATCTCTGGTATTAGATACTAGATATGGATCACATATATGTATATAAATTTACAGGAAATGCAAACGAGTAGAAGTATGACAAAATAAGAAGTGGTCTTACGAATTAAAATGAAGCAAATGTTGCTATTTTATCCATAGAAAGCTGCTTCTTATTCTATGTACTAGTTTAACTGAATAATTAAAATAATATTATAAAATTCCATTAAAAATAAATGTTATTTTGTATATTGTTTAGATAAGTTTGAATTTCATTTGTAATAAAAGGACAATTGTTGTTCATTTTATTTAAATGAAATATCTTATGGAATTGCACAATTAGTTAATGATTCTATATATAACTTCTTAACTTTAATGTGAATGTTTATAACATAAAAGATGAATAGATTAAATCTTATAATCCAAAATACCTTGGCATTGTTGGTTAGACCATATAAACAAGAAACACATATCAAAAACTCCATAATGATGGAATTCTCAGGTCATTTGATTTTGAATCATATAAAGAATGCAAATCTTGTTTATTAGGCAAGATGATTTAAAGCACCTTTCACTGGAAACGGTGAACAAACTAGTGATGTATTGGCCCTCGTACATAATGATGTATAAGGACCGGTGAGTACATCGGATGGAGGTAGATTTATTATTCATTACGTTTACTGATGATGTCACTAGATATAGTTGTGTTTCTCAGATGAAACACAAACCTGAATCGTTTGAAAAGTTCAAAGAATTCAAAAATGAAAGTTCTAAACCAATCTTGAGAGAATATTTAAGTCAATAATTATTGACTTTCTAAAAGAGCTGTGAAATTGTCTCACAACTCGCCCCACTTAGGACACCATGTTGGAATGGTGTGTCTAAAGGAGAAGTCGCACTTTACAAGATATGGTACGATCGATGATGAGCCAAATAGATCTTCCAATAAATTTTGGGTTGTCCCTTTGAAATAATTGCATTCATATTTAATTGTGATCCTATTAAAACGATTCTGAAGATGCCATATAAGACATGGACTAGGAAATGTCCTAATGCATATATTCTGAAGATTTGGGATGTAAGGCATTTGTTAAACGTCGTGCCTCTAACAAGATCGGACCCAAATTTGATAATTATTTTGTGGAATATCCAAAAGAAGCATAATGATATTATTTCTATAGACCCTCTGAGAATAAAAATGTTTATTGCTCGAATTGGTATCCTTATAAAAGGAGAGCCAGTCTCTTAGATACCAGTGGGAATAAAGTAGAAGTCGAAATGTCTCGGGAACCATAAAATACCATTGAACCTTGTATAAACAAGAAATAGAGTGGGAGTGACACAACAATTCTAATGTTATATATTGATAACATATTAATCATTGTGAATAAAGTTAGTTTAAAACAAGAAAACGATACTAATTCTGAGAAAGAAAATGTTTGGGTTAAGAAGTTCATTATTGAACTTAATTCATTATTGATCTAATGATTTACATTGTGATAACAAAAGAGCTATCGATTAGGCCTATAACCTTGATCTCATTATCAATCCAAACATATATATTTAAGAAATATAATTTCTTATGTGAAATTGTTTTCACATGAGATAAACATCTGCAAAGTTGCAAATGATTGTAATGTTGCAGACCCACTTACTTAACCTCCGTCGCGACAGAAATATGATAGTCACACTAAGTTCATGGGTATATGATACATGATTGATTGACTCTAGTGCAAGTGGGGGATTGTTAGACTTTATGCCCTAGAGGCAATCAATTTGTTGTTGATGTTATATTTTATTTTGAATAATATATATATATATATATATATATATAATGTTATATTTACTGCGTAATATAAATACTGACATAATAGAAGTCTTTAGAATAATAATATGGAATTATATAGTTTAAGTAAGTGACTTGAACGTGAGGTTATATAATATATTAAGTATTATAATTCTTAAATGTCCCTACTCAAGTTTTATTGTTTATATAAGACAACAATAAAACATTGAGACTAGTGTGTTGATTGACTGATGATCACATCTTATTGATCATTAATATACGTGATATTAATGTCAAGACATAATTATGTATTGGACTAGCCCACCATGAAAAAACTACATGAAATATAATTAATAGTATTATAAGTAATTCTCATAGTGACAGTGATGTAATGGTCGTCAGACCTGAATATCATTATAATTTTATTCGAGGATATTTGTGTTTTGATATCATCAAAAGTTGCTTTTAACCGAGTGGACGATAAATGTGATTATTCGATACATCTTGAATCAATTGAAATTTATGAATGATCTAGATGGAATTTAACCCTATGATATAAGTAAAGACACCCACGTGCCTCTTGATTGAGTGAGACTACGAAATCCATGGCCGTGCTCAAATACTGATTTTTTTTATATAGTTTACTTATCGATCAAGATAAAAAGATTAAATTATAAAGAGGATGATACGTTCCATGTCTCGAGTTTAATCTTGGATATATTGGTTAAAAGGATTATATTAGATTGAGATACTTGTCATTAGAAAAGGTTGTATCGAATCATTGATCTTACTATAACTTGGGTAGCAGCGACGTATTACTAGATGCCAATCACTATTTATGGTTTTAAATATAATTTAAAATCATTGTCAACGTTGTAGTAACCTATAGGGGTCACACATAGAACGCTATAAAGGAGAAACTATTTTTGGGTTAAATAAAATATCAATTTGTTGATATTTTATTTAAAGTTGGAATAAGTATTCAGGTCGGTTCTTATTTTATGGTTAACATTTAATTTCCAAAGAGATATTCATTTTCTCTTTTAAAACACACGGCTAAACCAAAATATATTATACACGATCAGATCAAAAATAAAAGAGAACCCAAATACCCTCTTTTCAATACCTAGAAAATCATGGCGGCTAGAAACGCCTTCTTTTTCTTCTTCGATTCGATCGATGAAGAAAAACGTTCGAACAGATACCTCTATAGGCGGGGCATTTTGTCATGCTTTGATTCGATGCTTCAGTCCTCTTTCTGATTTCGAGACTAATGTGGTTTCTTCACGGATTCGACATGGCAGTTATGAAACCCTAACCTAAATTAATTTTGATTTATTTTTCTCGCATAGATCCTTCGTTTAAAATTGTTAAACTGTTATAATTGGATGTCGATTTGATCGTAAATTTCAAACAGTGTGAGTGTTTTGTTTTGCTGTGTTGGTTTATCTATGTATCTTGTTATGATGTTGGCATCAGACTCAGTTGCCTGTATAAAACTGTTAGGTCCCGTCTTTGTGAACTATTTTTTTTTCTCGTTTGATATTCATTTATCTCTTTTTATAATTAGTTTTTTTTTTTTTTTCCATCAAAATAGCCGCTAGCCATGCTGCGCCTGCGCCGCGCAACCAATGCATGTTACAAAAACTCGACTCTGGAAACAACATAATTACGGTATTCGGTCGCTGTTGAGATGCTCCAAGTTCAAGGCTCGCCCGTACACGCAGCTGTACGCATAAATTTGTTGATCCAAGTCCAACACTGTAAAAACTGCATATGAACACGCTAAACTTCGCCCCTGTTCCCAAATTATCAAATCTGACCAAAATTCTCCAGTTTTACAAACCCCATGAAAATGGAGAAGAAGAAGAAAAATCTGACGTGGTCACTGGTTGCTCGATCGAATCCGTTACACATTTCGTTCCGAAACGAGCAGCGGTTCTGATTTGCCTGTTTGAAAACGAATCCGGTCAGATTCGAGTCATTCTCACCAAAAGATCGTCTAGCCTTTCAACTCATTCTGGTCATGTTTATTTGTTTATTTGATTTGGTGCAAATTTGGAGAAGTTTAAGGATTTAAGTGTGAAATTTGGTGGGTTTATCAGGTGAGGTGTCGTTGCCTGGTGGCAAGAGGGAGGAAGGAGATGCTGATGATAAAGAAACTGCTTTGAGAGAAGCCAATGAAGAAATTGGACTGGATCCTTCTCTTGTTACTGTAATCACCGTACTTGAACCTTTTTTATCCAAGGTATATTTTGTTCATTTATTTATTTATGGTTTTTTATTTATACTGCAATGTTTACATGATTTGATGTCAAAATAAATACACGCTATTTACTCTCTTGGTTTATAATTCATAAACAAATAAATTCCTTTGTTTAGGTACAAATTGTGTATAAAGATCCTTAACAGTGCATGAGATCATATATACACATTGAAATATTATTAAGATGACAATACATTGTGAACATGACATGGTTTAAAATTTGAATGCATACCTTTTTGTAACCCATGTATTGCATATAATAAAGTTGTAAAATATAACACTTAAATTTTAGTTACAACATTAAAGTATATATTTTGTGATGAATTTGTTAAATGAGTGAGTTTTAGGTAGCGTTCACCTGACCAAAATGGCCAGGTTGAGAAATGGACGCGTCCGCCGCAATCGGTCCGAATTTTGACCCCCTCTTCTTTAAACCACCTCTCTTCCTTTCTAATCCTCATATTATCCCTTAATTATCCTGTTTAATCTGATTAAACACATATTATGTTTTCAATCATATAAGATTATTCACTTCTAGGCGTGCAAGATTCATTATCTTTCAAGAATCGTTATATAATGATGCTTATTTCAAAATTTTGAAGACCATAATAGTTTGCTAATGGATTCTTATTGTTGCCAATTTGAATTCAATTTAACCGCCAATAAGGTGCCTTCTCAGATGGAGTGGGGGGGTCTTGCACCCGCACCCCCACCTAAAGGGTTGCCATCCCCATACCTCCCTCTTCGTAGGAGATAATATTTGATAAAATTTGAGCAATCTTTCAATGTGTTACACATCAAAACAAATAATTAACTATCGATAATTCAATTTTATTATAAATCACAAACTAAAGTACTCGATTTAAATGCCCCATTTAAATGTTTTGCTTAAGGCCGCAAATGCATCTCTATTATCTTCTGTTGACCACTTTTTGGCAAAAGATGTCACGGTTCAACGGATTGAAGCCCAATGGCAAAAGACTCGCCGACCAAGCATAGCGAGCAACCTCTTATTCATAAAACCTAGGCGATCGGCTCCTTCTTCAGAAAGCCCGAATAAAATATGGCCCGAGTCAGTTTCCCTCGAGCAACAACATCTCATGCTTCGAAAGAATCGCTCTCCCAGACCGACCGAGTCAAACATTTTCCTGAAGGTCGGATCGATCAGATATCTTCGGATCTACGTGGAAATATCCATACAAGTCATTCATTAGCCCGATTCTCAAGGCATTAAGGGCGGTCAACCGCTTCTGGCCAAAGCTCTACTTTTGATACTGTAAGGACCCGTAACTTCCCCGTGAAGGAAAGAGCGGATACTTTGAGGACAACACACAAAAGAACGCAGACGAAAGAACATTTCATTGTATATTACAACAATTCCATCAGAATACAAGAATATACAGAGTATGAATAAATATTATACAACAAAGAATATCAGAGATTTAAATACAGTACTGCAGCGGAAAAATAATACAAAACACAACTAGAAGTAATACACGGATACAGAGCTTTCTGAGTATCGTTCCAGCTGTAAATCTGGATCCTATGAATATAAATCTGCAAAATCAAAACTACTAGCTGCCCGTGTCGAAAATAGGGGCACCCAGAGTTTAAGTTAAAACAATAAACTCCAGGTCAGTCATGTGACTGGTGTGAGAACTAAAACAGTTATTTAAAGCTTTACTTTAAAAGAGAGTAATTCAAGGGACCACGCCGTATAACACGGAACGAGTTTCCTCCAAAGAATACCAATGCATAGAATAAACAGCGCAATGCTTTTTCGAAAAATGAAGCTATTATAAGACCCAGGTCCCATCACACAATGCAACGCAAACCGGAGGATAGGGTTTTCCCTTATAATAGCCAAACATGCTTGGTACGTTTAAAACAAATCATTTGATACTATTATAAGTGTATAGTGTCAAAACATTTTCAATCATAAATATCAATCCTAGGCGGCATGGGTACCATCTATCATGTCGCCATACTAGGCTCTACAAATAAAATCGAAATATCTCGTATTGGAAATTGGATTTCCGTCATGAGTCGAGGCAAGGGGCAAGCTCCTCTCCGCTTCGAGACACTCTAGCAAATGTCCCAGGACTACACACTCTGGGCAGCCACTTGGATCGGTCCTCTCTTACGTTTGAGGATTGACAATTCCTGAACACACGTTTCCCGGTCCTATCAGACCTAATATCGAGGCGCCTCATTCCAACAACCACAAAGGTGAAAGGTATATAAATGTCAGGGATGGTAAGTCACTAACACCACCAAAGCTAGAAAGAAACGTCGTGTTCTCCCAACGGTCCGTATCCCGTTTTTGACTCATACCGAGGTGTGAGGCTCGCGAATCCACGCTATACATAAAGCTATGCCACGTAGGCCGTGCTTTGATCATCAACCACAAGACTTTGCTTTTCAACAAAAGCCTTGATCAATTGCCACTTAGGCGTGCCACACAGGCAATTCATGCCACGCGACTGATGTCCATCGATATACAACCTCTGAGCTCGTACGTCTCAGAGAAGGGCGTTAAGTAAGAGAATAAATTCTCCGCCGCCAAACAGATGTATATTTAATAGAGATCAACCAACACAGAATAAAATCCAATGTCGGACACACAGTCCATTTACAAGTTCGTTCTGGGTCTGAACGAAATCGGAGGCACTTTCCTCGCATATCCATCGATCTCCAAGTACGTCTGGACGATCACCAACTGATTCTCTCCTCTTGGGTGTACAACCCAAGCAAGATCATCAGTAATCATCCAAACGATGTGAAGACTTCCGGTCTTCAAGCACCGTCTTCATCTTCGACATATCGTCGAATCGGTTATTCAGAATGGGTATAAACCCGGCCTTTCTGAATAACCCGCGTATATAGTAAACAAATGTTACACAAACACAACATACGCCTCATTCCAATTCATTAGTCACTAACTGTAAATCAGTAAGAGAGCAATTCCCCAAATATTAACCCCGAAGGTCGAAACCAACATCAGAACAATACCCAGGAAACCATTCTTCTTAACTAACGTACAACTAGTTTCTAAATTTCAATTCTTAGGGAAAGGTTCCCATTAATTTTATCAAAGATAAATTCTTTAAAATTTATTCTTTAATCTTCCATTGGATGTCATATTAAACCAAATTATAGTTTTTCAAACTAGTCGAGATTAGCGAACCACACCGAAGTAATTATTTATTTTATTTCCCAATCCCAACCTATCCATCCCATGAAGCAAAACTGGTAATACTCCATATCTAACACCACGGTGTTATCGGTAAAATTAATTACCATTTCACGTTCAAATCTAATTAAAGATTTAACTATCGCTTTGGAGCAAAACTGGTGATACTCCATTCTCGCTCACTTTCCAAATTTGATAATTTAAATCATCAATTCACTTTTCAATCTAATTACAGATTCATTAAAGCTCCTTTCACTGGGTTAAAGAACTAATGTCATTTAAAACACAGTTCACGATAAACCCAAATCACATTCTATTTATTATCGGGTTAAAGAACAAGTGTTATTTAAACACCGTTCACGATAAACCCACAAATCACTTCTAATTCAATTTCAATCAAATATATTAGAAATTCCGATTATTTAAAATCCCTTTTTAAATCCAATTTATTTATTTAAAAGTAAACGAGTTTTAATTTTAGTTCAAAACTAGTTCATTTCGATAAAAATCTATTTTTATCTTTTTAAATATGGAGTTTTTCATCCCAATTTTTCCCAAATCATTTCTTATGATTTTACACAAATTATTACTATTTTTAATAATTTTATCAAGGCCCGTACAGTCGATTTCCATCAACGGCCATCGAACTGCACTTACAGCGACCTTTTCCAAATTTGATTTGGACGTATCTCCAAATCCAACCGTTAGATTTCAAATTTCTAATATTCGTTAGAAAACTCTTTTCGATACGAACCCAACGGTTCCGGGTTTACGAGAATCCGACGGTCGGATCTCCCGTAATGTCCGTTCGAAATCAATGGTCGAAATTCACGAACTGCCGCGGCGCGGCGCGTTCTATTCAGGCCATTATATTATATATATAATATATATTTCGTCGATTTCTATTCAAAACGAATTTTATAAATAGTTTTAAATTCGTTTCAAAAACATTTCAACTTCCATTTCCAATTCAAATCAAAATTGAATTTTTCCCTTATAAATTCGTTTTAAATTCATTTCAATTTAATTCAAATTTCGATTCAATTTGAATCCATTTCAAATCGATTTTTATTCTATTTCAATTCGTTTTCAATTCAATTTGTTTTCAATTCAATTCGAATTCGTTTTATATTCAATTCAATTCGAATTCGTTATATATTCAATTCAATTCGAATTCGTTATATATTCAATTCAATTCGAATTCGTGTTGTAAATATTCGATTTTTATCTCTTTTCAATATTCATTATAAAACGAATATAATCGATATAAATATCGTTCGCGTCAAAATAGCGCATCTCTAATCAACACGGCTTTATATTTTTCAATAAATTCGTTATTCTATTCAACAAATGAATTTTTATTTCTTTCAATACATGACTCTATATTTTTGTCAACACACGACTAATCTCAACGAATGAGTACTGTCCACGTGTGACTATTTTTGTTATTTAATATATTTTATAAAAATTATGGTATCTATCGTTTGATTTCAAATCAGACTCCAACCGTAAATTAGTAAGAGAACGATTCCCTAAATAATAACCCCGAAGGCCGAAACCAACATCAGATCAATATCCAGGAGACCACTCATCTTATCTATTTTCCAATTAGTTTCTAATTTTATATATGCTAAAGATGTAAATTTTATCGTTAAAATATTTCGTTCAACACATGACTAATCTCAACGGGTGAGTACTGTCAACACATGAACCTTTATTTTATAATATTCTTTATTTTCTAAATTGGAATGGGGCCCAATCAATTACCATATAACGTTAATTATATGGATTCCATACAACACATGTATATATTAGCAACGACAAATAATCAACCATCATCCAAAGTGCCCTACACAACTGCATAAGCATCAAATATAAATAATTAACGCTTACACAGTCTGTCAATCAATCGATCGACATACAGCTAATTTTTGGGATTAGTGTATGTTATATATTATCCCAATACCCGTGTGGGGTTTCAAATCAACAAACACAGATTTTTATTTGTGCAGTTGGGCGATGTGTAAAATTTATCGTCTCAATCAATATCAGTCAAATCAGTGTATATAAACAAATCAGCCGATTTGTTTATAAATATTTATTGATTCATATTCACGTTAAAAATTATATTTTTAACGATAAAATATTTTTAACTATATAAATATTTTATTTTATTCCACATCACACAATCAATTTTCACCCCAACAAACAATCAAACATCTCAATTTTCACCCCAACAAACAATCAAACATACAAGCCATCCATGGTCTGTGGATGACGGGTGTCGGGTGCTACTAAACACCGTCTGCATCCTAGTATATATATATAACTAGAAAATTTAAATTAAAGAGAGAAATTCTCACAGAGGGTTCCACTCCGCCGTGCTTTGCTTTTCAACTGCTGAACTGTTTGGATTCCTTTGAAATTCCAATTCAGTTCTTCCACGCTGTTCATAATAAAAATTATCTTTTTTATTACTTCATTTCAATAAATAAAAATCACATTTTATTATCACGCTATATTGATAAAAATTCTATTTTTATATCGTTGTACATATAATAAAGATCAAATCTTTACTATCTATATAATATAAAAATTATATTTTTAACCTCACTATTTCACGATAAAAATAAAGTTCATATTTTTATTACTCTACCTAAATAAAAATCATATTTTTATTATTCTAAAAATATAAAACCCATATTTTTAATACTCTATATAAGTAAAAATCATATATTTTTGTAAATAAAAATCATAGAATTTCATTTTCTTTTCTAAATCTAAAATTTCAGTTTTAAAACATATAAAATCAGATTAAGAAAACATATAAAAAAACATGTAAGATCAGATTTATAAAACATATAAATTCAGATTTTTAAGGCTTACTGGGTTTTTTTCTCGGTTGCCGGAGTTCGTCGGGGCTGGACGTGGGTGGCGCTGGGGTGGGCCACGGTGGACTGGTCGTTGGTGGGGGGCCCGGAACTCGATGCGGCGGTGGCCAGAAAAAAGGGAGCGCGGCTGTTTTTAGGTCTCGGGTTCGGTCGTCGTGTATGGAGGAGGAGAGAGGGAGGAGGCTGGAGAGAGGAGCAGCTCGTCGGAGGGGCAGAGCTAGGTGCGTCGGTCGGAGGTCAGGGGGGCGACGGGTTTAGTTAGTTTTTTTTTTCTTTTTCATTTTCTGATTTGGATCCAAGAACTGAAATGGGGGGGGGGGGGGGTTGACTTGGCTAAGGAGAAAGGAGGGGGTGTTTAATTGAAAAAATATATATATTTTATTATTTTAATTCCCAAAAGGTTACTTTAAAATTCGAACTCGAAATTGAGCCCACCGACTGTCGTCCCTAGCTATTTACCCCCATTCCGAACACAATGGGATATGTTTCGTAGGCTGATTCGATCGTTTCGATCAGTTTTCGTCAAAATCAACATATAACTCTATATATTGAATTTGAACGCGTATTTCAATTTACCGGGCCCACATACTAACTCGAACCGGGCCCACATACTAACTCGAAAAATTCCAGAAAATATTTTCTGGCTTCGTATTGACGATACGGTCCTAACAAAATTAATTTCGTCGAATTCTGAGACCGTTTGAAAAATGACCATTTTCCAGTCGATTAAAATCAACTGAAACTGGTCAAACACGTTTTTCCTTTACCACGCTCACATATTGATTCGAAAAATTATGAAAATTGGAATCTAGCAATAACTTAACATCCCGGATCCAACAAAAGTGGTTTCGTCGAAAACCGAGGTCGTTTGCAAAATTTCCATTTTTAAGGGCCATAATTCCATAACGATTATTCTGAATTTTCAACTGGACATATCTTTTGATTCCCGCTATAAAATTTCAATTATTCGGATTCATTGGAAATATATTCTCAATTAGATTCTAATATTTTTGGTTTCACTAAATTCCGGTTTATTTTGCACCCGGTACATACAATTGAAGTTTGAAATCGAATTATCGAACTACCGCGCCATTTTCAATTCCTTGTATAATTATAAATAATTATTTATATTCTAACGACGATTCAAATAAATATATACGTTCGAGTTCTATTAAAAATAAATTTCTCGTCGTTACTATTTAAAATAATTCATTTTAAATATTCAAAATTCGCTAAAATTGCCAAAATAAAAATAAAAATTTTAAATTGACTCAGATTTTCGGGTTGTTACATTCACCTCATCTTGAATGCCATGTAAGCCACAATTCTCGAGGATACTATTAATCAGCAGTAGACCGGGTCCCACCACCGCAACTACTTTGAATGATCGAGCTCCACGTGTCCAAGCTCCGCAAAAGAGGTAAGCCACGTGTAGCGCACCCAGCGCCTCTCTTCACCTATAAATACCTCCGTGCTCAAAATAGAAAGGGACTTTTCCGCTGGGAACTTTTTCTCTCGACTTCGACTTTTGCAAGAGCTCTATCTCTCTCAAGCTCAAACTTCACGAATAACTCCAAAAATAGCCAATTCTCCTTCTTTCTTCAAATAGAAAAAATATTGTATTTGTAATCAAAAGAAAATTAATATATATAAAGTGGACGTAGGCATCATCTCTTGCCGAACCACTATAAAAAGTCTTGCGTGTCCCAAGGTTTCTTTACTTTACCATACATTGTGATTGTTGTTCGTGTGTTCAACGCACGATTGGGGGTTGACTGTCACAAGTGACCAACTTTTGACGTCAACATCTTCTAACCTTTTTTAAATACTCCACTAAAATGGCCCATTATCGTTATGCATAAACACACTTAAACGGGACTTGTCATTTTTATTATATATTTTTCTTATGTAATCTATATGTTTTAATATATTCGAATGAAAAAAGATTGTCATAATTTTCTTATGTAATCTATATGTTTTAATATATTCGAATGAAAAAAGATTGTCATCTTTGTTAATATGATTAAAGCATTTACCGATTTTTGTTGTTGTTTGGAGTTTTGCATTTGATAAGGAAATTATTGAAGATAATTAACTTTACTTATTTACTAAATTTAAATTTCTATTTTCGATCGTTTAATTTGATATTTAATATGTTTTTTAGATAAATCATTTATTGATCGAATGCCAAAAAATTTCTAAAAAAAGCGATGAACATTTTGAAAGCCCAAGTGTAATAAAAATGCATATGGTTTAATTTCGTTTTGTAAATTGATATATTTAATAGACAAATAGATATGTTTACTGTTGTAATGGAATGTCATTTATTCAAAACGAGAAGTGTTACCTGGATTCAGAAGTAAATTGTAAGAGACTAAGGGGGGATGCAAAGAAATTCTTTTGCTTTATTGTGCTTGATAAATATTCATAGCATCACCCGTTTTACTTACCATTCATTTTACTTACCATGGTCATATTAATGTGAATAAGATGAATTATGATTGTTAAATTTGTGTGATTTAAATATTTATCAAGGAAGAAAGTAATTGATTTTATTGATACAATCAATTAATTGGTTTCACAATATTAAAAAAGAAATGATTAGGCAGTGAGAATCAATAAGAAAAAAAATAATAGAAACCAAGATTAACACTAGGATTACTATTATCTATTTGCATTGAAGTTAGATCATAAATATTTTAAAATGTTTCAAGACAATTATGTTATTTATTTATTTATTTATTTTCCAAGTAACTCCTTCATTAGTAAATATATATCAATGAAAGATATCTGGCTTCATATTAGTATATGAAAGAGCATTTATCATTATCCTCTTCTTCAATAAAACTTAATTTTCGCAATGAAACCAAATTAGCATTTTTGAGGGCAAATAAGTATTCGAAGAAATTGATCATTCAATTTGTAATTATATGTTACTATTCATAATTTTTTACCTATAATTTGTATGTCTGCATAGTATTCTCTTTCTTTAATAAAATAAAGAATGGTTGTTAGATCCGTGAATGTAAGCAGTGTGGTTGAACCACGTTAAATCTCTATATTCTTCATTCTTCTTTTTTCTTTATTTTAGTGATTTTCGTTTGTTGAATTGGTTGATGATAATTAGATGTTAAGCTGGATTTTTGGGTATTTCACGTGTAAGCCAAACTTCTCCACAACAATTTGGCATTAGAGCAACTTAATTAAAGTTATGCACAATAGATTGATATCATAGCAATATGTATCAACAAATTACTAGTGGAGCTAGATTTTTTATTCTAGATCAGTTATCATTCTTATGGTAGTGGTATGAAATATTATAATGTCGTCAAATTTTCTATAAAAGGAGCTTTTGGGATATAGATAGTGAAAAATGATGGTGTTGTTCCTCAACCACAACTTGATTCGTTTAGAAGTAGTGATAAGAGCTAGAAACATTTTGGATGTAGGAGGGACATGCATAGGTCTCGCTTCATGGGTGCTTGTTATTATTATAAAAAGAGCGTGCATTTCTCATGAGTATGTTTAGCTTTTAGAAAGAAGAGGAAAGATGGAGAAAGCTTCAGTTTTGACAGTCGTTGGATCAGTTCAAAGTTATTTGACAGTGTTGCTGGTATTATCACAAATCTTAAACACACATGTTAGACATATTCTGACGCTGTATATGAATTCGTTGGTTGTTGGAGGTTTAAGGAGACTTGATATGAGGATAATAATAGATAAAGGGAAATTGAGAGTGACGAAGAGTTCCTTGGAGTTATGAAGGGGTGCGGGTTGATGATATTTATGTGCTTCATGGAAAAATGATCTTGGAAGAGTTAGCAGTTTCTATAGGTTGTTGCGTTTCATATTCTACTTAATCTTGATGTACTAAAGAAGCAGGGATTGACGAATGGTGTTAGTTAATTGAAGTCTTATTCTTGTGGTGATTGTTATTGTGAGAAGAAGAAGCATGTCACATTTGATGTTGGAAGACCTAGAGCTATAAAGTTTTTAAAGTATGTTCACTCTTATTTATAGGTATCTACCCTAGTTGCCTAGTTGCATCTTTAGGGCAGAGCTAGTCACTTTGTCTTGTTTATGAGTAATTTTTCACTTGATGTCTGAGTATATTTCTTAAATGCCAAAGATGAATTATTTGTCTAGTTTGAAAGATTTTCGTAGAGAAGCATCTTGGAAAGCGCTTGAACGTTCTCAAATTTGAAAATAGCAATAAAGTTGCAACTTGCATAACACGAATTCACTAGCTATTGTAGATCTGAGCATATAATTGGAAGAATTTCTATTCTTGTCAAGTCACATTGTTATAGAGCGATGAAGATCGAAGGGCATATAATATATGTCACGAGAGAGTTACAAAATTAAGAATGACTGCTGGGTCTAGAAGAGGAATTTTAAACAAAAACAATATCTATGACAATATTTCGATCAATCACACATATTCTATTGTCATAGATATGAAGATTCCCAAGTAGATATGGATATATAAGCCCGGTGACAGGGTTAGGAGGAGGAACCGCGTGCGATGGCGAAGAGCGGTCACGTTATCGAGATAGTGGCGTGGGGATATGAAGAAAAGGAGTGAGACAGAGTCAGAGTGATTTTGGATGGAGATGATAAGTGATGAGATAGAATGAGGAGGTTAGGCACAGATCGTGTTGGACGACTGGAAGTAGAGAAATTAGGAGAAGGGGTGGTGAAAGAGAAGGAGATAAAGAGTGGGAGAAAATGGGTTGTGGCCAATCCTGATTGGGGTGATCAGGATCAGTGAAGAACTTAGTCGATTCGGACGGGACGACCCTGATCGATGACGGGCTTAGCCGATCTGGATGGGTCGATTCAGATTGGTGCTCCAAGTTCAATCATGAGCTATACTCTGGATTTTACAGCTTTGCGAGGGATGGCGACGCATATTCGCATATGGACTTTGACATCTAGGATTAGATCATATCTAAATTAGCACATGAACATGCAATAAACTTGCATACGACTATGAACTGCCTCGATAACTAAACGTCGTTTCCTACGAGATTTCCAGTTTTTGAGCACACGTGATCATGACTCGATGAGATGATTAGGAATGACGATTGATTCAATCGCCGCTCAGATCATGTCTTCAATATTCTGTCTTTGTAACGCTATCGTATGTGTCTTTGCACTACACTGCACAGACAACACTAGTCCAAGCATGGGGGTACACGCCAATCACGCTAACTGGCGATGTTTATTGAATAGTACTACAAGATGAACAAATGGTATTCCGCGAGATATGCTGACGTAGGAGCCAGGAAAGATGTTTATGTACAAAGATCCAGGCTTAGAATCTAGCTCGACCATTGAGTCAAATAGCGATGCATCGAGATACCGAGTACAAGTACATATCAAGCAACAAGTGGTCCCGCCAGCTGAGAGGTAGGGTATCGTTGAAGGTAGAGCTGACGAAGGAGAAGCCGCTGAAATCATTCTTGCTCCTGACACTCCTGTAGGAGTTGTCTACTTGGACAGTCTTACAAATTCGTGGCCTTTGGCAATGGCTGAACCGAAGTTGAAGTGATTATACGCCAAGCATGAGATTCCCTTTGACTATGTCCGAGTGCCGGCTCCATTAGGAACAACTCTCAACCCCTCAAAGTGTTATATAACATGCACTCAACACATATGTATCGTTGGACGTGCTCCTTCCTTCAGTCCTTATGTCAGGAAGAATCTATATGACATGAGGCTGACGCCAATGCAATTGCACCCGATTGCTTATGCATATCTGCTGGGCCTGCATGTCTTGTATTCTGTGCATGTTCATCGAGCGTTCACGATTGATGGCGTTCGATTCTTCTATATTTTCAAACATCGAAAAGACGCTTCGTCATTCGTTTAGTTCAAAGCGACTGCGAACAATCAGGTCATTATGGGTGGATGGAGCAAGTTGAGCGGAGTAAAACAAGATCGGTTTTATGTTCCATGTAGCAGGGGTTCGCGAGACAATGACTCGAAGAAGTAAGTGTCCAGAGACGTCGTTTATTCTTAACTTGAATTTAACTTTGTCTGATACCTTATACCTTCTCGTGGAAGGAACTCCAACTAGATCTACCAATAACGTATTCGAGTCGACGTTGGCAACTTTGCGGGCGGTCCCCAAGGATCAAAGGCACGTGCATAAATGCATTATCAATCAACTGCTGCATAGGTTTCGCCTGCTTAGCAACAACATGAGTACTTTTGTGGATGGCGCTCTAGTTGGGAGGCGATGTCGGAGATGGAGATGCATACGTTGTCATGGACCCAGTCTGGAAGATTGAAGGTGGTGAACCTCATAGCGAAGTCATAGTCGAAGGGACCACTGGTGAGGCTAGCGTTGGGCCAAGTCAAGCACAGACAGTTAGACAGATAAGGATGCTTTGCCTCTAATCGCCAAGAAGTCGGTCACAGAGGGCTCAGTCTCCGAGCATACTCCTCAAGCGAGGTCTCCAGCCCGTGACACAGGGACCATGAGCACTGATGACCCTTTCAAAGGACTAAATGATTTGCCATTGTGAGCAATTTGATTTTTCAGACTTGGATCCTTATAATTTCTTTTCCACATCAAAGGGGGAAAGTTCTTATCGACATTGGAGAAATCACGCCGTCAAGCAAGACTTCAGGACCAGGTTCGTCGGGGAGATCAGCAGGACACAATCAGCACTAGTGCTACACGTCATAGCTCTTACTCATCGCGTAATTACTAAGTTCTGACATAAGTTCATTTTGGTTTGCAGGTTCGATGATAAAAGACATAGTTACCATCAACACTTCTCCTTTAGTATCTCAAAAAGTGATGTGCCGCCAAAGTACTCTTTTGATTACAAGCGCGATCGCTGGGAGGATCGTGAGAGAGGGGAGAGGCGCCATCGTGATTACATCCAACGCTCTCGCTCTTCGGTCTCATAAACATTACGAAATATATATTATGCCGCATCTCATCGACGAGAAATACAATGTACCCTACTCGTCTCATCTCATTGACGAGTACTATTAACATTGTGACTTGTCTCATCTTATTGACAAGTCGAAAATCATCATAAAAATCTCGAAATTGTGAAATCATCATAAAGAAGCTTGCCTCATCTCATCGACAACTAAAATTATGTCGTGATGGTTAATTATAACCATAATTCCCAAATCATGAATTTTAGCATCTAAACACACTTCATCGGCGGTTATAAAATACATCTAAAAATTGTTCCTCATCGAATATACTTCTAAATAGGAGCTCTCAAACCATATAATTTTATCCAAAATTTTGTGATATTATAAATCATCTCAAATAATTCATCAAGAGGGTTTCGATCGTGTAAGTTTGGTATTGAGTGATAAAGCATCCATAAGTCTCATACCACATGTTTTACTTTACCGTTTAATTGTCTTTCTCATATGTTCAAAATTCATGAAAATAAGTTATTTTATTTTTAAAATAATTTTTACTAGAGAAAACATGAATTTAAAACGATTTCTGGAAAATATTATTATAGAGATTATCTTTATTATAAAAATATTATGTATAAAAATAGCTTTTAAAAATCATTTAAATTTCAAAAAATGTCTATTTAGAAAGCCGCTTTATTTTTAAAACCGTTCTAAAAACACCTTAGAAAATACATGCACGAAATCATCAAAAATCTCATAAAATGAACAATTAGAAACCATACAAAACCTAACAATAAAACCCAAGGCTGCAACTTATTTAGGTGATTTGCCCTGTTAAAACTCAAAATCTACTAAAACATTAAACATAAAAGTTGAAGAAGACTGCCATAGGTTGTAGACAGGAAAATAATCATATAACTTGGACTTACGAATCAAAAGTTATGACAATTTCATTTCAAGATATAAAATTACGAACCTCTAAACAATTAAAAGCATTAACAGGGCTGCGGATCAAAGAGCCAATTAGCCTCATTAAATCGCATTGACAAAATGTAAAACATGAAAGTTAAAGATAATTTCTTAGCTTGAGTTCAGAAAAAGAATCGCAAATTTTTTTTACAGGTTAAACGTTATTTCCAAAATAATTCTCATATCTAAATTCTTTGTCGCTGTCGTTTTACTCTTCGAACATTGACAAAGAAGTGCAAATTCGACCATTTTAACGTTATAATTTCATAAAACTCAAAACATAAAACTTGTAGTACATGATCTAAGATTTTCAAAACATCTAAAATTATAGTATTTGGTTTAGAAACGAATGAATTATGCTTAATTTCATTTTAGATTCAAACACGGAGCAAATGTTAGTTTTACTCTCTGAAGCAATGGAGACACTCAATTTTGACGGGGATAACTGCAAAATTCTAGAAAACTCAAAACATGAAGGTTGCATCTCCATGTTTAAGCTTTCCAGAACATCCAAAATTATTAAATTTGGATAAGAAACGAGTAATTTATGACCAAAACAATTCTCAGGTCTGTGATTGTTGTCGCTGTCGATTTGCTATCGGGACAACAACAAACAAGCACGATTTTAAGCAAGTAAATGTCAATTTTTGGAAAACTTAAAACATGAAACTTGTAGCTTATAATCTAAGCTTTCCAGAACTTATAAAATTGTAGAATTTGGTTTAGAAATGAAAGAGCTACGGCCAATTTCGTTTCAACTTCAAAGATGGATAGAATTTAGTTTTTGTATTGAGCACAAATTATGATCAGAACTTGATTTTTATAGCTCCAAACATCCAATTTTACACCAATACGAACAAGCAAGATTGTTTACAACTAGCATGAGTGAGATTACTCACCGTAGGGTTTATTTGTAGCGAATTAAACGATTTCGCTTGCAAAGGAAGGTGCTTTGGCCTTGGATTAGCAATTAGAAACCTATAGAAGCTATAGAAACAACATGCAAAAAGAGAGAAGATCAAAATCAAGTAAACTAATTCCTGGATTTATGAATCAATTACAGCAAATCGACGACAACAACAATCACATGCCTGAGAATATTTTTGGTCATAAGTTTCTCGTTTCTTATCTAAATTTAATAATTTTGGATGTTCTGGAAAGCTTAGACATGGAGCTCTGCAACTTTCATGTTTTCTAGAATTTTGCAGTTATCCCCGTCAAAATTGAGTGTTTCTATTGCTATTCTGAGAGCTAAACTAACATTTGCTCTGTTTTTTTTATAAATTTAGATATTCTTCAAATCGTGTACTACAAGTTTTATGTTTAGATTTTTATGAAATTATGACGTTAAAGTAGTCGAATTTGCGCTTTTTTGTCGCTATTCGAAGTGCAAAACGACAGACAAAGAATTTAGATATGATGATTGTTTTGGGAATAACGTTTGACCTGTAGGTTAAAATTTGGCGATTCATTTTTTGAATTAAAGATAAGAAATTATCTTTCATTTTCATGTTTTATGTTTTGTCAAATTTTGGGATTTAATGAGGCTAATTGGCTCTTTACTTCGCAGCTCTGTTAATGCTTTTAATTATTCGGAGGTTTGTAATTTTATATCTTGAAATGAAATTGCCATAAATTTTGATTTGTAAGTCCAGATTAGTTGATTTTTTTTTTGCCTTCAAGTTATGACAATCTTCTTCAATTTTTATGTTTAATATTTTAGCAGATTTTAAGTTTTAAGAGGACAAATCAGCTAAATAGCCTGCAACCCTGAGTTCTATTGGTAAGCTTTATATGGTTTCTAACTGTTGATTTTATAAGATTTTTGGTGATTTCGTGCATGTGCTTTCTAAAGTGTTTTTAGAATGGTTTTAAAAATAAAGTAGTTTTGTAAAAAAAATTTTTTTTTGGAATTTTTAAATGATATTTAGAGGTTATTTTTATACATTATATATTTTTATAATAAAGAGAATTTATGTAATAATAATTTCAAGAAATCGTTTTAAGTTCATGTTTTGTCTAATTAAATTATTTTTATGAATTTTGGACTTATGAGAAAGACAATTAAACGGTAAAATAAAACATGTGGTATGTGACATATCAACTTGCTTTATTGCTTAATATCAGACTTAAACGATCGAAATCCTTTCGATGAATTATTTGAGATGATTTATGATGTTACAAACTTTTGGGTAAAATTATATGGTTCGAGAGCTCCCATTTAGGAGTTTATTCCATGGTGAACCATTTTTAAATATATTTGGTAAATGTCAATGAAATGAGGCGTGTTAGATGCTAAAATTCCTGATTTGAGAATTATGGTTATAATTAACTATCACGACGTTATTTTACTTGCCGATGAGATGAGGCAGACTTCTTTATGATGATTTCATGATGCTGAAATGTTTTATGGTGATTTTCCACTAGTCGATAAGATGAGACAAGGCACGATGTTAATAATACTCGTCAATGAGATGAGACAAGTAAGGTACTGTATTTACTTACCGATGAGATGATGTGTAATATATATTTCATAATGTTTTCTGATGTGGTATCGACTAACAGTTAATAAACCGTTATGTGCCAACGTATGGTATGAGACATGAGTTCATATCCGAGAATTTGAGGCACATTCACGATGTTACTAGTACTATAGACCGAGTACTCGATTTGAGTCATCATGATGTTCACGATGTTATTACTCGGGTTTTTGTGGTTGAATGTCATCACAATGTTTCCGACTATAGTTAATCACGATGATCACGATGTTATGTGACCTCAAGTCATCACAATGTATGATGCCAAAATGTAGTACTAGTCAAGATGTAAGCATGTTTTCCATGAAGTTTTAGATGTTTCGATTTCATCGTTTTGATGATGATGCTTTATTATAGTCTTATGTAAGAAAATGACTTATTTATATACATGGTTTTATGGTGATTTCGAGTATGATGTTTTGAACTCTTTTCGATTTTTATCTAGATGGATTTGAGATATATTTATATTTATACCAATTAGATAAGGTATAAATTATGGTAGTTCTTTTTTGATGAGTTCAATGATGGATTTGAGGTATTTTTATATTTATACTGATGAGATGTGGTATATATTAGGGTAACTTTTTTATGGTGCGTTCAAGATGGATTTGAGATGTATTTACATTGATACCGATGAGATGAGGTATAAATGATTATAGAGATTCTTTTATGATGGGTTTTAATGATTGATTTTTGATGTATTCATATTTATACCAATAAGATGAGTTATAAATGAGTATGAAGATTCTTTTAGATAAGTTTTATGATGCATTGAATAGTATTTTGAGGTTTTAGGATATGTCAATGAGATGAGGTATATATGTATGCGTCTTATCTTAGTTATCTCTTCTAATTATCAAGAAGAAATATCATTCTTCCGTAGGAGGTAGAAACTGTGTTATGGCATGACGTCCTTTAAGTAAAAGGATATCATATTTTTCATTTATTTAACCTTATCGAGTGCTCTATTTTACTGATGAATTTAGCTAGCCTGACTCGTGTGTTTTCGCTCGGGTCAGACCGAGTTGTTTTAGGTTTTAGTTTCTCTTTGAGACTTTGACATAGCAGTTTCTTGATGCTTCCACAATGGATCGAGTCATTCTCTTGGGATTGTTTAACATTTCTTTGAGATGTAGTTGAGTTGTTATTCCTTGCCTTTCGCATATTGGGTGGTTATCAGACCACTTTGTTGTAGTATTTGTATTATATTGAGATGTATCATTGTATATATAAGTATGTATATATGTATCTGTACTGTTATAAGATGATATAGTAATTAGTTATGGTGTTTTTTGACAGATCCATAGCCATCTATAACTTTGCATTAACGATTTATTATGTCGATCGACTCGAGGTTAAAAAAAGTAGACAGTACTTGTCAATATATTCAATGGTTTGTCGAGACAAGGTTGTAGTTAGCCACTCTTAACTTGCCATATTCTTTGCATTAGCAAACATAATTACTATGTCATTCTCTTTGTTAATGTGGGTCTCAGGGTATGGCGTTACATTTTGGTATCAAAGATGGATTTCAAAACAAAATAAAATAAACACAGAACATAGACATATATATATATATATATATATATATATATATATATATATATATTGAAAATTGGTTCACTTTATTATTTACTAAGAAAAAGTACAAATTACAAAAAATCAAAAGCGTAAAAACTGAAAATACAAGTAAATAAAAATCTAAAAAACATAGATTCGGCCCATGATGAGGCCATCGACCCGCTCTAATGTGTGACTCGCTGCACTTCCCCGAGCCAATTGCTCCTCCTGTGCTTGATCAAAAGCCAAGCCCATGAACAAATAAAATTCACTTCCAGTAGTATGTACTGAATCTGGATGGATTCATACATATCTGCACAAATGGGATCTTTTACTGGTGCATGTGAGAACCACCTTCTATCTTCAAGCTGTGGCGAATTGAAGACTGACCCCAAAAAGCACCAGTTGAGATAATCCTAAACCTTGTAATAATCTGGAAATGGCAGTATGAATGATAAAGCCAAAGAACAGTACAATATTGATCAAATACAAACCCAAGAGTTCAGCAATATCCATCTCGCTAAGCACAACATATTTATCTTCATGGAAGTTTAAAATGTAGAAATGGAAGTTACGACTGCCCATCATCACTGGTCCATGATCAAATCATTAGCAAAGCAGCTCATTATCATCATCGACCCCAGGTCAATGATCACTGCGCCTCAAATATGGATCTAATGCCATTCCAACCCATTCGAAAAGAAAAAATCATAACGTGTTGGAATTTATGGACACAGAACCAATACATAGACCATAAAATAAATGCTTGAATCCATGAACTGACTAGAAGCTAATATTTGCAGACCCAAACCAAGGAACACATCTTCAAAAATCCTGGACCTACTTCTTAGAATATCAACATGGATCAGCCGTGGCCTGTATACCATTCACAATGCTAAAATAATGACTGAACACCCTTGTAGTCATTAGAAACTGTCAATCTATTAGCTTAACAATTCTCAAAAACTTTGCCAATTCATCTTCAAAAATGAATGCAGTAAGCACAACTTCTCAAATCCCATAAAAACTGTTATTTATGGCTCACGAATCGATCTTGTGAAACCAAAATCATTAATCTACCAATCAACATCCATCTTGTGAAACCAAAATCATTCATCTACCAATCAACATTGGATGTAACACATTAAAATCAATACCAGCCTAGTATGTAGCAAAGGTGATACCCTACAACCATATGAACTACCGCACCAAACCAGGTATAAGGGAAACAACTGTACATAGAGGAACTGAATACCATGAAAATTTTGGGATGATATACATGAAGACTCTGCATCACTAAACTTTCAGAATATAAAAGAAGAAATCATATCCCATATAGACCCACACTTTTAATTCCAAAAATCAAATCGCAGTAGGAATTTTATATAGATCACATCTAAAGAACCCCAAAATCAAATCGCATATCCCAGATCTATTTGAAAAACGGCAAGCAGTACCCAATAGCAATCACACCAGAATATTCTTACCCAAATCCAAGTAGGGGTGTAAACGAGTCGAACCGGACCGGACGGAGGTGTGTCCAAGCTCTGTCCTATAAGAATTCGGACGGACACGGACCGTACATCATATAGCCTCGGACCGAGCCGAACAACAGACTGTCATATACTATATAGCCTTGGATAATAGAAAAACATCTAATATTTTAGATCGGACCGAACACTAGTGTGTCCAAGCTCTGTCCTATAAGAGAATCGGACGGACACAGACCGGACACCCTACAGCTTCGGACCGAGCCGAGCAACGGACTGTCCTGTCCGATATACAACCCTAAATCCAAGACTGATTTTGATTTAGTTCAACAAGGGGAGAGATCGGTTGGAGAATTTGGAACTGAAACTAATTCAATTGCGCCGGCAATGCCAGAACCCAAATCCACAGAGTCTTGACCTTCCATAATCGAAGCTAATTCGAACCAGACGGAACCGAGAAGTGTTTGTTGATCATAGTGAAAAGCGAATCAGCAACGAATGATAGATCTAGCTGATTACGATCTAGATCTGGAATTTTTTGTTTTAAAAATAAAAGAAAATCTGATGTCTTGTCAACGAATTACGAAGAAATAATTCGTTGAAGATTATCAAGAAGAAATCGGATAAGAATGAAGATGAAATTATGGTTAGAAGAGATCTCACGCACAGTGAAATCAAGTGAAATTAAACCCACCTGTCGCCATTAACGAGTCTCATATGTATATGTTAGATTAATATATATAACGGTACATCCAAATATAGTACGAGTGTTACTATTCCCTATCTTTGAGCTATTGTCTTTCTTTGATTCGTTGAGTTGATAATTTGTGATATCTATGTAGTCAAGGCGCGCGCCTAGGCGCAAAAAAGCGCAAGGCGCAACTAGGGGGCTTTTTTATAGTTCAAGGCGCACCTGTTAGTGAAGCGCACAAAATGCAAAAAAGCCCAAAAGCGCAAAAAGTCCAAAGCGTAAAAAGTTTTTTTTTCTTCTTTTCATTGTAAGCATTTTGTTGTTGTAAATTTAGGTTGAATGGTTTTTCGACTACTTATTTTGGTTTGTGACATGAAATTCTGAAGTTTTATCATTAAAATTGCAAACTCGGCTATTATTTATTGTCAAAAATATATATTAAGTTGTAGTTGTAAGTGCATTTTTTACAGTGACAGCAGGAATAAAAAGCGCAACTAAGGCGTACAAAAAGGCACAAGGCCGAAAAAAAGCCCAAGGCGCAAGCCTTGGGCTTTTTTGCGCCTTTGTGCCTTGACTACCTAGTGTGATATGTCTAGGAAGATATGTATTTCGTAATATTCTAGATTAATTTGATGATGTCTTATTGTAAGAATAATTTTTTGGAATTATTTTATTTGATTCAAGTATTCTGAGAATATCTCAGTGATTTCTTTTGTGGTTCTGGTTTTTTTGAGTTAATTATAAATTGTGCTTTTGTAATCTTTTACAGTAAAGATTTGGTTAAGAAGGAAATTAAATTTTTATTTGTGATATGAAATGTATTGAAAATCATATGAAAGAATTTCTTTAATAGAAAACGATTTTATTTCGTGTTGGGTCGTCCATCGAGTGTTTGAAAATTCTGGTCGGTACGCTTGATCAACGATATCGATAAGAATTTCTTGAATGCTAGGATGAGACAATCATGCATGATAATAAAGCTTTTAAGAAGTTTTATTAAGAAATTTAAGAGTTTTCTTGTAAAGAGGAATTAAGACTTTGTTATCTAAGTAATAAAATTTTGGAACCATGAGAATTTTGGAGTCTATATTCATCTTGTTAGGGTATCTTAATTCCTTAAGTTCCTATTGCCTTAGTGCAATAGTCTAATGATTTGCATAACTGTGGTCATTGAGGTTGGTGGGTTTTTAAAGAGACTACATTTTTTGGCTTTTCCTATCCATTTTGATGTTTATTCTCTTGTCGACAAGTGCTGTCTAATTTTTTTTTTAACTTAAGTGGATTGACATACTCAATAAATCGTTAATGCAAAGTTATAGATGACTATGGATCTATCAGAACAAAACACTATAACTAATGAGTATCTCATCATAGAACAATACATATACTTATATACATACTTACATATATTATGATACATCTCAGTATAATACAAATGCTACAACAAAGTGGTATGACGACCATTCAATATACCAAAGGCAAGGAATAACAATTCAACTATATCTCAAAGATGCGCTAAACCAGTGTTGTCAATAGCGAATAGCGCAAAATAGCGCAAGGCCTGCGCTATGCGCTATAATGTTTTTTTTTTTTTTTGCTTACAGAAAAGAAGATCTTGAAAAAAAAACACAGGAAAAAGGCACAAAAGGAAAAAAACTGTATGTTTAAAATCTCCAAAAAGAAAAAAAAACGAAAATGCATGTTCAAAAAAGAAAAGGCAAAATAGCGCGCTATTCATGGCTGCGTTATGATAAAATAGCGCGCTATAGCGCGCTATTTTTGCGCTACACGGGACCCCTGCGCTATAAGAACCAAAATAGCGCAACCTGTGCGCTATGCGCTATTTTGCGCTATAGCGCTCGCTATGACAACTATGCGCTAAACAATCCCAAAAGAATGACTCAATCCTATAAGGAAGCATAAAAAAACTGCTATATCCAAAGAGAAGCTAAAGCCTGTAAGTTCATGATGTTTATGATGTTTTCTAATGTGGTATCGAGTAACGGTTAGTAAATTGATAGGTGCAAACGTATGATATGGGACATACATTTACATCTTATGGGTTCCTACCCGAGAAGTTGAGGCACGTTCACGATGTTAATAGTACTATAAACCGAGAACTCGATTGAAGTCATCATGATGTTTATGATGTTATTACCCGACTCCAATCATTACGATGTTATTACTCGGGTTTCTATGATTGGTTGTCATTCTGTGCAATTAAAGCGCTTAGCGGTTCTATAGCGGCGGAGGTGCAAAAATGTTTAGCGGAGATAAAACGGGGAAATAACGGAGACATAAAAAGGTTCATTTGATGAATAACCAAATAGTTGAAAATTAATTAATCGTCTTTGTCACATTATGTGTATAAGAAACTAATATTAATTAATCTTATATAATAAAATCAAGGAAAATCATAGTCATGCATACTAAATTTGATAAGTATAATTGATTGTTACCATATATATTAGGCACTTGTGCCTTAAATTTATCCCTTTACAATGGATTTACTGAATTTAAAAAAAAAAAAAAACTAGTCAAATCAAGCTCTATATATTAATACTGTTATAACAAATACTAAGAAGCCTTGATTTAGCGGATGCAACGGAAAGTAGCGAGGCTAAAAGTGAATCTACTGCCCGTCAGAGCTAAATTGAAATAGCAGAGCGGTAGAAGAGCGCTATGGGCTATAACAGAGATATTGTGGGGATATAGCTGCATTGGTGTCATCATGATGTTTTCACGATGATCACAATGTTATTATGTTTTGTGAACCCAAGTCATCACGATGTATGGTACAAAGATTTGGTACTAGCCAAGATGTAAGCACGTGTTGTTTTCCATGAAGTTTTAGATGTTTCAATTACACCTTTTTGGTGATGCTATATTATAATCTTCTTATATAAGAAAAATGCTTATTTATATACGTGGTTTTATGGCGATTCCGAATATGATGTTTTGAACTCTTTCCGAGTTCTAACAAGATGGTTTTGAGATATATTTATACCGATGAGATGAGGTATAAACTAGGGAAGTTCTTTTATGATGAGTTTAATGATGGATTTGAGGTGTTTATATATTCATACCGATGAGATAAAGCATAAATTAGGGGAATTTTTTATATGGTGAATTCAAGATGGACTTGAGATGTATTTACATTTGTATTGATGAGATGAGATATAAATGATTATGTAGATTATTTTATAATAAGTTTTAATGTTTAATTTTAGATATATTTATATTTATACCAATGAGATGAGGTATAAACGAGTATGAAGATTTTTTTAGATAAGTTTTATGATGCATTGAATAACATTTTGAGGTTTTAGGATATGCCGATAAGATGAGTAATATCCGTATGCGTCTTATCTAAGTTATCTCTTCTACTTATCAAGAAGAAATATCATTCTTTCTTAGGAGATAAAAACCCTGTTATGACATGACATCCATTGAGAAAAAATATATCGTATCTTTCATCTAGGTTGAGATTTCGATAGAGCATCAAGTCATCGAGAAAATTCCCGTAGCAATGAGCAATCAGCAGTTACGACCAAAATCCCTCCAAAGAACCAAACGAGTGAACCTTGTCTGAAAAAGGCTGCAAAGCCAAAGGAGGAAACGTTCGTCGTCCCAAGCAAGCGCAAACAAAAGGCCCTTGAAATCGTCGAAGCCAAACAACTAGAGTCCACAATCTAGCAGCGGAAAAAACAGCTTGAAACCCAACTCCCACAATTCTATTTCTCAAAGATGCATATTCTGCCTTCAATCGATCATGTTTCCGGTGATCTTGACCGCTAGCTCAAATTAGGAGTGGAGGAGTTGTGTGAACAATACAGCAAAATTGTCAAGTACGCCAAGAAGCTATGATGATATCAGGTCGTTGGAGATTGGCCTCGAGAATATGAAACCGGAGTGAGATTGTGACAAGAATGCTTTGGCTATCTAGGACAAAGAGTTAGCAAATCATAAGATCAAGTTGGCGGCAACTGAGAAAGAGATGAAACTTCCAAACAACAATATGAAGAATTTCAAAACCGATTCCATAGGGAGCATGATGCCTGGAGTTTAAAGACTAAGTCCGTTGAGGATGACTTAAATGTGGTAATTAAGAGAACATCGACTTGAAAATCAGTAGTAGTGCTTTGAAAATAGGGAGATTCCTTTATGAAGGAAGCTGAAGAGTTGAAAGCTAAGCTGGTCGAAGCCGAGTTGGACAAGAAAAACACTAAAGAGACTGCCCAAGCAGCCTTTGAATCTGCTTCCAATTCGAAAATTCAATATGACATAGACATCAAGGAGCTTAAGGAAAAATTGAAAGAGGCGAAGCAAACATATGAATAGCTTAACCCCCTCATACGTAGCTTAATATCTGGGTTATCAAACCGGGATTTGTCATGGGTCGAAGACTATCCTCAAACTCTTGCAAATGCATGGAATTATTTCTTAAAGGAAGAAAGGCGTGCCTCCTCGGATGGGTCAATCGACGAGGAGATGATGAGGTGGTTTCTGAGAGAGAATGATCCCGAAATCTTGGAGGAGGGCAAGCGGTTATTGAAGGAGGAGGAAGCCGAGCGACTTCAGACGAAAGGCAAGGAAATTATAGAGGAAAGTTCTGGTGTGGTAAGAGATGTGTTGCATCTATGCAGTTGACCAGCCAAGAAATCCACTCTTAGGACCCATCTTTAATGCAAACAACTCCATAGCCTTGCACAAGCCATAGCTCTTAAGCTGTTGAGTAGAACAACCTAGATGATCTAGCTCCCAAATGGTCAAAGCCTCCAATTCTCATTTTTGAAGTTGATAATTCTGCATTTATTGGCAGCGACTCCTCTAAAGGTATCTCTTTGTTTCTACACAATTTGAGAAAGTTCTTATTGCACGTCGACGAGCTATGGAGGTGCAAGTCGAGACGCCCATATTTCCACATGGACTAACTGTTGTCGTGCTTCCTACCACACGTACAAATCAGACCAAAATGTCTTTTAAGCCGCAAGTCAAAGCTGCTATAGATCCCCAAGTGCCCCCACGTTGATGCTTCTGGAAAAGATGAGCAGATGATCGATGCCTTGAAAAATCTAGATGGCAAATGGACGCACGTTGAGGACGGAGATATTGTAGTGTATTGAGGGAAGTCGGAAAGACCGAGGCGTTGAGTATGGAGGAGTTTGTGAAGCGGCAACAACCCCAGATCACCATTAAGATGGAGCTCGGGGTGGCCGCGCCAGACCATATACAAGTGATCTCTCCTTCTCCAACTTGCAACAAAGTGTCAATGAGCATCCCATTGGATATTACTATTGGAGAAGTCAAGTCATCCCGGTGCAAGGGTGAAAAGATGTGCAAGTCAGAGAAAGAAACACGGGAAAGAAGGTAACAAGTCTCGTGGTGACAAGACCTTCAAACGTAAGCTAGTGAGGGGGTCTGAATTGGAGAAGTCAAAGAAGAAAAAAGACGATAAGGATGAATAGAAATCATCTGTAGTTAGGATTTTTTGCTTTCTTTGCCAAGATTTGTGCAAGCGCGACCATTTCCTTTTGCTTCTTAACTTGTATTTACTCTTTGCTTATAAATAAGTAGTCTTTAAGTTATCGAGCATTTTTGTTTTTCATTCAATATACTCACAAATGTGTAAGTTGCACTTAACCCGTAAGCGGTCTAACTTACAGGTAAGTGACACTCCGAAGGTATTCTATTGTATTGCCCTTAATTAACTTTGAGTTGCGCACCGCATCGAGGGCGTGCTCGACGTTAATTCTTGTGTTAACTTTTTCAAGTCTATACTCATGCCCTGTGTCTCGATAAGGCTAAGTCGATCGTCATTGGGGTTTTGCCTTTTATATTCTCTCTCGTCCGAATTTGGGTTAGAGTCATTGGATGTTAAGTCATCGTCTTTATACTCTGCTATCGTTATTCAGGGTAGAGTTGTAGATTAAGTGATTTTAAGTCTTGGTGCGTCGTTCACACTTATCTATCAGTTTATACTTATTCTCAAGTCATTGAGAGTTAGAGTTTGTTGCGCGAATGATTATATCGTATTCGTTTTGACATTGTTCCTCTACCTTTAGTCTTGGGTGAGGACCGTCAATCAAACGGTTATGTCATACTCGAGTTCAGTCAAGTCCTTTCCATCAAGTCGCAGGACCGAGTATGTGAAGTCTTTGTGACAATCAGTTGGTGTACGGCTATTCCCAATGCCTATGTCCCTTGCTCGTCGAATCATGAGCGGGGAAGCATCAGTAAGTGGTCGTTCACACTTCACACCTTTGGCTTGAGCCTCGGTGTTAGCTGGTCGGATCACAACATTCAGTCATACAACATGAGACAAGACCAAGAGCTTTTATTGATGGTAAAAAAGAGAAACGACGAGTCATGCGTTATTACATATTTGAAAGCAAATGTTATTTACAAGAACAACTGGGAATAAAAGCTCAAGTAAAATAATGCTCAAGATGCTCGACATGCCATGTTTTTGGTAGTCGATCGCGATTAACAATTGTTAACTAAAAAGCTTAATTTTCAAGTTTCTGCTGAATGATGTAGGGTCCTTCCGACTTCGGGCCCGTATGGATGGAGCCAGAAAAGACACATTTCAGTATGAAGTTGCCAAGTTCGAAGGTTTTAGGTCGAACCTCTATGTCGTAATATCGGGCGACCAATGTCGATGCGCGACAACTCGTAAGTTGGTCTTCTCTCTCTTTTCGTCAATTGTATCGTGGAACTCCAAAAGGAGCACTTTACTCGGCAAAGGGTCATAATATGTTGTTCAGTAAGAGGGGATTTCGAGCTCGACTGGACTGACTGCTTCGGAGCCATAAGCAAGCGCGAATGGAGTATGATCAGTCGTTGATTTGATGGTCGTTTGATATGCCTTAAGGGCTAGTAGTAGCTCGTCGACCAACTTGCTTCTAGCTCCAATCGCTTCTTTAGAATAGACTTAATGATCTTGTTCACAGCTTCAACATGTACATTTGACTGCGGGTGAGCGACTGCCGTGAATCGCTTCTCGATACGATAATGTCAACAAAAATCGTTAAACTTCAAGCTATCGTATTGAGTCCCATTATCAGTTATGATAATATTGGGAAGTCCAGATCGACATATAATGTTTCAGACAAGCAAGTTAATCACCCACTTTGTTAAGATTGTGGTCAGTGGTTCAGCTTCGGCTCATTTAGTAGTCCATTGCCACAATTGCATACATTGCTCTGCCTTTGGAGATCAAGAGGCTGCAGATAATATATATTCCTCATACTACGAAGGGCCATGGACTGACCATTTGGGCGAGCTGGGTTGGCAGAGCTCTAGGAATCTTAGCAAACGCTTGACATTTCTCGTGGTACCGTGAATAATCAACCACATCTCGATTAACAGTAGACTTGAAATAGCCGTATCGAAGTATTTTCTTAGCCAAAGTCTGCTCTTCAGTGTGGTCATTGCACTTTGTGCACTTCTCGCAGTCAAGGTTTGTAATCTCGGATTTCGGTCACGTTTCGTTTTGAAATTTTTTAGGACTTAGTCTCGTATCGGGTGAGATCTCGGACGTGATAAACGTATATCGGTGTTCATCTCGGAATTGTGTCTCGGACCTTAAAATACATCTCGGAACGATCTCAGATTGCTTGATACTTTCAATATTGGTAATACATTTAAGGATGCAGCTAAAGGTATAAATGCTAACCACAAAAATAAATTAACTTGATATTTATCGAGAGCACACTGTCTGTTAATTATTTACAACTTGAAAATCATTCAGACTATAAGTATTAAGCGGTAACAGAAAATGAGACGACCTAGACTTCCCCGATCCTCGAAGAGACGAAGGAGCCCAGATTGTTTTGAGAACACGACTCATCAGAGCACAAACATGAGAACTTTTCATTGCTTTTACAACAATTTACATCAGAATACAAGAATCAAGGTACGAATAAATAATATACACTGGAAAATTATCAGAGATTTTAAAATTACAAAAGCAACGGAAATATAATACATGAATAAAATGTGCAGGGGAAAATATCAACTACCACAACTGTAGGAAATACACGAATACAAAGCTTCCGGAATATAGCTCTAGCTGTAATTCAGGATCATGTGAAAAGAAATATCTGCGAAAACCAAAACTAAAAGCTGCCCGTATGGAAAATATGGGCACCCAGAGTTTAGGTGGAAACAATAAACCCCGAGTCAGTCATGGGACTGGTGTGAGAACTAAAATAGTTATTAATTTTATTTTAAAGTTGGGTAAATCAAGGGACCATGCCGTATAACACGGAACAAGTTTTCTCCCAAGAATACCATAAAACCAAAAGTGCAATGCTAAAAGGAAAATTGAAGCCATTATAAGGCTCAGGTCCCATCATACAATGCAAACACAAAGCAGATGATACAAGTTTATCTTATAATGACCAAACATGCTTGGTACGCGAAATTTATCTTTTATTATTACTATAAGTGAAAAAAATCAACTTCAAATATAAATGTATCAATCATAGACGGCATAGTACCCCATTTTACTATGTCGCCATATAGGTTTACAACTAAAACCGAAAAGTCACGTATTGGAAGTTGGATTTCAGGAAAAAAATTGACGTTCTAAATGAGGAACTAGAAATTCTAAACATGTATTTGTGATTTGAGAGTAGAAACAAATAAATGGTTGGAAATTAAATTGGCAGTCCAATTGTTTATTGAAATAAAGCATGAATCTTACCAAACAACAAGACATATTCCAAGCCCAACCTAAAAATGTAAAATTCAAAAAATACATCATTTCGGCCGAGATCTCATAAATTGATCTCGGCTGAGATCTCATAAATTGATCTCGGTCGAGATCTCGTCTGAGATTTGAATATCTCGCCCGAGATTTAGCTAAACCGAAATATATTCGATTTTTCTTGTTTCGAATCACTTAACCTTGGAAATGAGATATCGGCCAAGATTTTCGAGATTTAAAACCTTGCTCGCAGTACATGTTTGGCTTCGTCGTGGGGCTACGCACCGGAGTAAAGGGACGGAGAACCCTTTTTTGTATAGTGTCCCTCTGAATGATGTATATTGTTGCTTGACTAGGAGGGCATGCTTCTCACTTTTCCTTTCGAGTAGGACATGCTTCTCACTTTTCCTTTCGGGTATGGCACTATGCACCAAGTTCTTTGTAAGAGTCATCCTGCATTCACTTTCAAACTCGGCAGGTCGCATCCAGTCAACTTATATCTGATCTATGGCTGTGTGTTCAAAGATTCGATTGTAACCGATCCATTTGTTTTAGGTTTTCTGAGCTAGCCAGCTTAGCCAATGATTCAGCCTTCTCGTTTCGATCACGAGGAATGCGCCAAATAAGGTAATATTCAAATTCGTCCAGCATCTCATAAACTCTATTGAGATAGGGAGCAAGCCGTCTCCTTGGCCCGAAACTCCTTCCTGATCTGTTATGCAACAATCTTTAAACTATGTGGGCTCTTGAATGTTTCAGATGGTCTCGATCTGCTCGGGGTTGACTTCGATCCCTCGAAAATGGGCTATGAAACCTATGAATTTTCCTAACGCAACGTTGAAAGAGCATTTCAAGGGATCGAGTTTCATGCCATATTTGCGGAGAACACTAAACATCTCTGCTAAATTGTCAACATGGTTGGTCGATAATCTTGATTTACGAGCATATCATTTACGTTGACCTCCCAAATCTGGTCTTTGAAAATGCGGTTGACCAATCGCTGGTATGTTGCTTCTGCATTTTCAAAATCGAATGACATGACCACATAACAATACAGTCCGATATTGGTGATGAAACTCATATGTTCCTGATTAAGTACATGCATTGGTATCTGGTTGTATTCAGATTATGCATCCATAAATGAGAAGCTCGTGTTCGGCTGTGGAATCCCTGAGGTAATCAATTCGTAGAAGTGGGAACTGTCCTAGGGACATGCTTTATTTAGATCAGAAAATTCGATGCACATTCACCTCTTCCAATTAAGATTTCTTCACGAGGATGGGATTCGGTCGGGGTGTAACGAATCTCTAATGTTTCTACTTCCCTTAAGCTTTTCCACTCCCTCTTTCAATGCTAAGGACCTTTCGGGACCGAACGTACGCCTCTTCTATTTCACTGGGACATACTTCGAATTGATACTGAGCGAGTGGCTCACAGCTGTTGGCGAGATCCTACACATATCAGTAGGGCTGTCAATGAATACTCGTCTGATTATTCGTATCCGAAAATTATCCATTTGATTTTTTGTAACATTATGCTCAGAATTATATGTATTTCAATACAATGAATGAGATTTATTGCTTTACTAAGTCGTGGATGTGTATTATATGCACTAAATGTATATTAGCTACTCAAATCTATTTAGTTCCATCATATATGTTTATTTTTAGCACTTTTGTGATTAATGAAATTGAAAAACTTCTATGTTTAACTAAAAATTTCATTTATGTTTCTTGATTTATCGATCGATGGCGGATAGGATAATTATCCGATATCTGTCCGTATCCGCGGATACGGATATCCGAAAGTGATTTCGGATACGGATGCAGATATAGCACTATTCGTATCTCAAAGTATCTGTTGACTGCCCTATATATCAGCCTGGATCCATGCAAATACATCAAGGTTTGCACGAGAAAATTAGTCAGTTCCCTTGTTTGAGTTGGATTAAGGTGGGATTAGATTTTTAAGACCGTAGATGGGTCGCTGTCATCAATTAGGATTGCCACAGTGGATTCATTTCGTGTTGCTCTCTAGTATCCTGCCTCTTTATCTTTTATGGGGTCAATGTCTTTGAAAATACGGTTGTGCCATTCGGGCCTGGGCCAGCTTCGTGATTCCTATGCGTTAACACCTTTGATATAAAGGGAATCATCAGCATATTTCGCCTTTTCTTTGCTTCGGGTGTCCTTTTGTTTGACCGTATATCATGTCCTTTCAGTCAATTGGTCTCCTCGTACAACCCTGTTCTCCGTTGGGAGTTTCAAGAGCAAGCACTAACGAGCCATGCAATCTCAGAAGTCAGCTGGGGTCGGTCGGCCCAAAAGACATTGTATGACAAGTATATGTCCAACACAATGAAAGGAAGGATTCACACTCTCCTACGACTCCCTTCACCAAGCTAACCGATAGTTCGGCCATACCTACCGGCTCATTCGCCGTTCTATTGAATCCATGTATCCGAGCGGTACAAGACTTAAGTCCTTTGCCTCCAACATCATCCGGTTGTAGGCCCGTTTAAAAAAGTTGCTTATGGAATTGCTGCAGTACACAAGGATTTTTCGTATTAAGGCATGGCCAATCAAGGTAACAGGTTAATATTTCAAGCCTCTACCCCATCCACATCTCTATTGCGAAAGGCGACGTTGTCAGGCATCATCCATCCTTCGCTATTTAATCGGAACACTCTTCTACAACGTTGCATTCTTTGTCATCGACATGCTTTGCTACATTTACGTGTTGCTCCAACAATTGTGTTTATAACAATTCCATTTTACTTTTAGTGGGCGGTAGCTACTTAACCTAGTTTGTTAGGGTTCGAAATCCTTTACCCCCGGTCTCTCGATGCCGCATTATACTCGTTCAACTTACCATTTTTGGATGAGCTTTTCAACAATATATCTGAGACGGCGGCACTCGTTTACCGTGTGATCGTACATCTCGTGGAAAAGGCAAAACTTTCATGTTTGTTTATCTTTCTCAGTCGACTCCCCCGATGTTGCATCGTATTACAGGTGTTTAAACAGAGAATACATTCTTCAATGAATCATTCAACATTGTATAATTGTCGTATGTAGAGAATCTAGGTCGCTTCCTGGAGTCCCTTTTCTGATCGGGGACACCTCCATTGCTGCCTTTTCATTGAGTATTGTTCCTTTTATTTTGATTCTAAACATTGACTTGAACCTTTTCAAATTATCTCCAAACTATTTCACTGCAAGTCTGCAATATTACTTTGTATCTCTTCAATGATGGAAATCTCAATTCTCCTCTTTTGATTTTTCTAGGCCTCTTCAATCCGTAAAAGCCTGTTTGTAAAATTGTTCTAACGCAGACGACGGTTTTCCAGTCAACCACAACCCAAATTCTGTACCAAGATATATGCCTTCAATTAATGGCATCAAAATCGCTTCACCGTTAGGTTGGTGACAACATTGAATCACTCAGAATAGTCCTTGACCGGTTTCCCTGGAGCTGAATGCAACGGGACAAAGTCATGATGTGATTTGAACGGGGCATGTGGATACAAATTTGGTTCATGAACTTCCTACCAAGGTCGTCAAAAGAAGGCACAGATTCGGTGGTAGACTAGTAAACCACATGAGCGTCATACCATCTAGGTAAATCACAAAGGCCTTGCACTTAATGGTTCCAGAGGATTGAGCCGAATCCATGTATAATTGATAGCGCATCAAATACTGAGTGGGGTTAGTCTTTCTTGAATAATGCAATGCATGTGGAAAATTGAATCTGCGCGAAAACTCGACATTAGATTTTCGTTGGTGAATGAGAATGGCTTCGGTCGATCCCTCAATCCTCATTGTTAAAGCCGCGACTGTCGCTCATGATCTTTCCGACCATGACAGTCAAGTTTGGAGTTCGGATGATAGTCCCGTATTTTGAGCTGCTTTCTCGCCTGTGCCTTCTCGTCTCACTTGCAGGCAAGGTCGCCTATGCCACAGTCTGAGCATCGCTTCCTTGGCCACCTGTTGCCTTGTCAGTCACAGGGTTTGAAGGAGAAAGCGTGGGAGCAGCGACACTGTCATTGAGGCATATTGCCAAATCATGATCGGTATGGTCTGGCCGAATCGTATCTGCCAAGACAAACTTCCCTGACTTGTCCTCGAAGCAGATCGGGTGAGTCGCTTCGCCAGTACTTATAGCGCCTGTCCTGCGTCGTGCCGCCTCCATGATTCTACCCGATAACGATGATTCCTTCGAATAATAACGCGATGGAGTAGAAGTCCTCTACCTCCAAAGTTCGTTCCATTACGCCATCATTTCGTTCATTTCCCTCCTCAGCTCGATGTTCTCACGCATCTGCTGGTTCAGGGCGTTGCTGGTCTCCTCCAACTTCTTTATTACTTCCATGAGGTCATCATGCGTCATCGTAGCATAAGATGACACGATAATAGCTGTCGAGGTGGTGGCCACCACATTTCCGGCTTTGCTAGGCTGTTGGCTAGCTTTGTCTTGAGCTTGATTTGTTAACATGGAGAAATAGGTACCTTTCTTGGATGCCATTACTGCTAGATTAGTCTGGAGAGTCGAACACTTATAGGAATGAAGGAGATTGGATCTTTTCAACGGACTAGGATGTCTGATAGTAGATTTAAAGATCCTGAAGCTGAGAAATTCGTCTTTGCAGTGAAAACATCATAAATGTTGACAGCAAAATTGGTTCTGTTCCCCGAATTGAATGTGTAGAGAAATAAAATGAAGAATTGTAAATAGAAAACGCGTAAAACAGACAACAACATGATCTATAGTAGTTTGACTTAAGATTGCCTACGTTCACTTGCTTTATTTAATCTTTTATCAATATACTTAAAGATTGCAAGCTCAGGGTCGGAATGACCTCGATACAAAGATAAAACAATGTCAGAGAGTTGTCAGAAAGCCAAAAGGTCCCCAAATGATGCTCTAGAGTGGTATTTATAACTTGATAGTGAATCCTGGTCGGTTGAGTGCTAAGGTGGGGACAGTGGAGTAGTTGAAAGAGTGGAGGAAGTGGTGCGGAATAGTGGGCCACATCACTAGTCGTGACCAATCCAGATCGGCATAGCCGAACGATCCGGGTCGGCGTCTTGTGTTGGTCCGGGTATCTCGTTCCTCCACGTTGCTCAAACTTAGGATGACGCGATTTCGATGTACGTTGAGTGATCTTTCCTAAAGTGCTTGTGCCCACCTAGCCAACTCCATTCAAGTGTTTGTACAAATCCAACATTACCCAATTCGATCCAGTGAGATGAGGTGGCTGACACAAGAGTGTTTGGTGGCTTGTCGATCTAAGATGACATAATTTAGTCGATCCAATGACGTGGACGATTCGGGGACGATGTCGACTCGGGTTTGTTTTACTCGTATTCCCAAGTTTTTTTGAGCTTTGTTGCTTTGTCTAGGCCATGCATGCTTGTGCTTGAATCCGGAGCGATTCATTGATGAGAATTCGGAAGTATGATGATCTTGTCAAAATGCAGGTCAATGGTCTAATTTTGATAATTGCTTGTGTGTATTTTGTTATCGATGTACATATCATCTTTCTTATGTTTGAGAAAGTTGTGAAAGCTACGTTTTGGCAACAATGCCTAAACTTGTTTGTATCAATCTTGATGCCTTGTGCCGTAGGCGCAATAATTTATTGAGATGTGGTGATGAAGTGAGATTGTTATATTTGAATCAAGGTGGAGTGCTAAATTTGTGCGATTTCAAGATTGTCAAAGAAAAAAGTAATTAATTGATTGAATAATAAAATATATGATAATGAAGAAAGGAAAGAAATGTAATTAATTGATTTTGCAAAATGAAGATAGATAAGAAATATAATTAATTGATAGGGTCAATTAATTGATTTCGCAAAATGAAGAAAAAAACGATCAGAGCATTAGACATGGGAAATCAATAAGCAAAAATGGAAATTATGGAAACCAAGATGACCATTATTTGTTTGCATTAAAATAAATCATGGATATTTGAAAAGGTTTCAAGACAATGGTTCAATTAATTTGTTTAGTCTCTAACTAATTCTGTCATTTTAAAATTAATTTAAATGAAGAATTCATACTAGTGTGTGAGAGCAGCCGTTATTACCTTCTTCTTCAGTACGCCTGATTTTGGAATCAAATCAAGTAGGAGTTTTGAACGTAAACAAGTTATTGAATAAATTGATTATTCGGTTTGTAAGTGTATGTTAGTCTCTTCACATTTCCACCTATAATTTTGAAATTTGTCTTCTATATTCACTTTCTGTAATAAAATAGAAAACTGTTGTTGGATCCGTGAACGTTAAATTTCAGCCTCTTCTATTTTTCTTTGTTCAGTGATTACTGTTCATTAAATTGGTTTTTGGTAATTAGTCGACAAGCTATATCATTGAATATTTCATGTGTAAGCCAGGCTTCTTCACAACAGTTTAGTATTAGAGCATTTCATTAAAGTTTTACACAATTTGGTATCAAAGCTATAAATTTTGCTCAACAATGATAGACTGGTTTATATAATTTTGTTTTGGATAAACCGAGTCCTGTGAGCTAAATAGTAGTCTTAGAGGAGACTTGACATTTGTACGGTCATCCAATGTGAGGAAAATAAAGATAAGTTATGCAGTTCAATCGTACAGGGTGCACAAGAAACTTGTCATAAGCCTAGAATTTGCTTGTAGTGGAAACAAAGACGTAACTGTTCTTTCCTTTTGTTATAATATCGAGAAATATTAGCATATGAATATGTGCTAATATTGTCACTAAATATTTGTCTCTGTTTTAAATAAACTTAAAGGTTAGACTAGACGATCATCGACCTATAATCAACTGTAGGTCTCACATGTTATTTTCAAAGGATATAACATGTATTCCTCGTTATCAATCAAACTGAATAATCTAGGTTGCGTTCTTTACGAGGTGGGTATTGTATTCGAGCATGGAAGTTGGTTGAGCGTTGAGATAAAAGGAGGAGGGGGGGGGGGGGGGGGGGGGTGTTATGATGCGAAAGGGGTATTTCGGAGGAGTAAAATGTGATTTAATTTTATTGATTTATAGCTAATCAGTCATTTGTTTTTAATGTGTAATATGTGTTTAATGATTGCAAGTAACAAAAAATAAATTGCGCAATTTCATTTAACTAAACTAGTACATTTTTAAATTCAAATACATTTTATAAATAAACTAGAACTACTGATGATAACCACGTACGTAACAAACCTAATCCACACATTATAAATTATGGTAGTTCATCATTCATTTTTTTAAAATGATATCCAAGTTTGTGAATTCATTGCAAAAAAATAAGATAAGCTCGCACCGTTGAGTAGGTAGAATACAAGCCAATAAACAGTAACAACATTGCACGATATTGTTGAAACGATTTGCATTCACGATTGACCTTCCAACATCGTGCATACTCATGCATAAAATAAGGTAATATTTTATTTATTTTAGTAAAAATTCTAAGCCGAAGTCTATGAAAATTACAAGCCTTTCCGACGTTCATAAAGCAATAGGCTAAGAGTAAGTGGAAGCAGAAGATCCGTGTGACATTCTGAAAACTGAAAATTATGCAATACCCCCCCCCCCCACCCACCCACATAAAAAAAAGCATGAAGTCGAAAATACATCTGAAAGGATAATCGGATTGGTGTGTAGATATTGATGAATTTTCGAATTTTGGGGTGTGGAGGTGGAAAGGGCAATGGATGAATAAATAGGATGGAGGGAGAGCTGTTGGAGGCTGGACGGCGTGAATGTGTCCTTTCCATCCCTTTGCCTCAATTTTCCAAATAGCATATTTGGCCCGTTGAGGCAAATGACATCTGACGTGGTAACTTGGTTTTATTTTCTGCAAAGGGTACCTTAACCGGACATATATTTATCAATGATACAGAAAATCACTGACTGCAGTCATGATATATTATCGGTATACTGAAATTAGATGAGCCTTTAGACACATTTTAAAATCCTATTTATTCATATCACATGTTTCCCTGACATGTCTATAAGTAACTTGATGTCCAATTTTATCAGCATCTACTCAGAGTCGCTCCTGTTGTCGGTATACTCCATGACCCAAAATCTTTTACACCAACGGTCAATCTTGCAGAAGTGGAATCACTTTTCGATGCTCCTTTAGAGATGTTTTTGAAGGTTGGTCTACAACTATCATGGCTGAATATGTTAATAGTTTTTTTTTTTTCTTTTTTTTTCTTTCAGCTTCCGACCCTTGTATGAAACAGCATTTTCATGCATATTTCAACTGTATTTCCCTAACTATTTTTGCTGGACTCTAAAATAAGTGGAAGTGTGCTGGAATGAAAACTTAGATGTAAGCAAGTCTAGTTATGTTTTGCATTACAATATTAAATTTTCCATCTGTTTGTGTTAATTTTTGTTATTTATACGATCCCTCTCATTTGCATAAAGGGCACTTTGGGATGCAAGAGTTGGATTAGTATCTACTCCAATTATTAACAAAGATAATGATTTTTTGCTGTAGGATGAAAATCGACGATCAGAGGAGCGAGAATGGGCAGGAGAGAAGTTTTTGGTTCATTTTTTTGACTACCAAACAGATAACCAGAAATTTCTCATATGGGGTTTAACTGCTAGTATGCTGATTCACGCTGCATCAATTGTTTATCAGCAACCACCTTCATTTCTCGAAATGAAACCCAAGTTCAAGTTACCTCAATTTGTTACTGATAATATGCAGATTCCATGAATATAATCATTTTGTATATGTTCTGAAAAAATCATGTATTTTACGGGAGTATTCTTGTGTTTATGGATATAATGAAGTAACATTTTTAAACTGTTGTGTCTATGTGTTCTTAATAGCTAACTATGAAATTGAAAACTAATGTATTGTTTGGTTTGTTTTGTGTTTTGTATTTGGAGTTTTCCAACATTACTTATGGAAAAGAAAAAAAAGTTAAGAATGACAAAGGGAATGAAAGGTGGGAAGAGACAACAAAGGGGATGGAGGGACAATAGAATGTTGACTTATCTTTCATTTTATGGTTACTTCAAAAAAAAAAAAAAAAAAAAAAAAAAACCAAAGGAACTGTTTTCTGTTTTATTTAACTTCTTTGTCTAAGACTGTCATGATATACATGCGTTTTCTACGATATGGATACGTTTGTTCGTGTGGATGAAAATCCAAAATAAAAAAGGGTAAATCAAACACCGTCCATATTTTTATATTAAAAATTATAATGGAACATGTATACATGACCATTCTATATAAAGTAAAATATTTGACTTTTTATCTTCTTTTTCTATATTCGTTTTTATGATCAAATAAAACTCTTTCAACAACTAGGCCTACAATTTTATATTTAGCTCTTTTTAGCAATTCCACTTTTAGAATCACATTCAATTGTTAATAAATAAAATTGATGATCATTAAATATGATAAGTTTTAATGAAAATGCAATGTTTCAAATTCTACTTTATTAAACACCTCTTTCCCTTTCAATTTCAGCTATTCTAAAATGTCTCATTTCCATCTTCTAGTCTTTCTTTCGTTTTCACAATTTATTGCCTAGATAATCATTTTTTATTTTAGCTATTTAGAAATATTACATGCTTATTTTTCTTTCTTCTTGCTTTCATTTTATTAACTTATCATTTAAAAAAAAAGAGTCTTGCTAAAAAGCCCAAAAAATGGTGTTAGAGATATTAGGAAATTGCCTAAATTCAAGGGGGATGGTTGATTTTTTATGTTTTCATTTAATTCAACTGTAGGATTGTTTTTTGTCAAATCCCCAACAAAAAAGCCTAGCCTTCTAGCAGTTTTTTTTTTTTTTTTTTTTTTTTTATAAAAAAAAACTGTCATATACTACGTTTTTCCTTTTGAATCCAAGTGGAAAATTTTCTTCACTGGATGTAATAATAGAATTTCTTCTCTCATCTTTTATGATAAGCTTCATTCTTTTGCTTTTCAATTTGATTTTAGATTGATTAACAAGAACCAGAGTGTTTTATTATTGGTACTAGAAGAATTAATATGTTAAATAAAATATTTTTTAACCTTTATAAAGCGGTTTATTTATCGATCATGGTTGTAGAAATAAGGTTAAAAGATATCATTCTTCCAAAAAGTTACTTTGGTGGTCTTTCTTTGGCTGTAAGTAAGTGATTATGATTTTATTTCATGATACATCCGATGCGATCAGTCTTCTGAACTTTTGTTATTATTTGGAATTTGATATCATTCACCAATAATTCTTAACTTTGCAATATACTTAAATAATTATGATTTATTGGTGTAAGACAATGCATTTCTACCTTGCTTTCATTGTTACAGATCTAGGAGCCCCAAAAATCTTGGATACCCATATCCGTGAAGCTTGATTTAAATGTTTGAGCTGTATATTTTTTTTTTTTCCATTAATTTGATTTTGAATTTATTATTTTTACTCAAGATAATTGACATTTTCTTTGAGTACATGCTTAATGTTATGTCGTTTTATGATTTTTGTTTAGATTAGTAGGATTACGAGTTTGGTTATTTATTAAGTAGGTTATCAAATTTATAGCATATAACTTTTCATTTTATATGTTTTCCTTCATAGCATTCTTAGAATAATCTTGCACTCCTTTATATTCTAAAATACTTCTTTTCTTCTTTCCTTCATTTTTAATATAAAGATTTTTTGTATTTACTTTGGCATTTCTCATGTTCAATAGTTCAAGTACAAGAATTCTATGCAAAAAAGATTGATCAGTTTTTATTTCTTTTATTTTGATTACAATTCAGATTAATTCAGTAAGTTATTTCCTTCTACTTTATCTTAAATTGTTTGTGAATATATATACATGTTTTGTAGTGATTCTGGATAAATTTACATATAATTTTTTCTTTATTCTATGTTAATAATTTTGTTAAGGATTTTCTTACTAATTTTTATTACAAAATATTTTGATCAGTATTTTTAGTTTCTCATTTTTTTTGTTTTACCTAGATCAACTCTTTTCTTTTCTGCTTTACAATTTTTATTTAGTTGTAACGAGAAAATTTGTGAGAACAAGTGCTTACTTGTGTCAACATGAAGTTAATTGAAAGACAAGGCAATCTAACAATTATATTATATTATATATAATTAAATATTTGACTTTTTATCTTCCTTCTCCGCAATTATTCTTGCATCAAATGAAGCCCCACAACAACATTTAATTTCTTTTATCTTTTAATTATTTCAATTTAAGATTTTATTTTTAAATGTTAGTAAATATAATTATTGGTCATTAAGTGTGGTGGATTTCAATTAAAATATATGCTTCAAATTTTCACTATATTAAATACTTACTATTGTAGCATTAGATGGTTCATTTCAAAACTAGTACTTTCTGCTCTTACATACTACGACATTATGAGAAGTGTTTAAACAAAAACTGGTTCAAACACCAAAGGTACGTAAACCGTACTTCACCAATATGGTTAGTAGTTAAAAGGAGCCACAATCGCAAAATAAGCAGGAAAAAGTAAGTAAAAATACAAGGTTTTTTTTATAGTGGTTCGATCTAAGATAGATCTACGTCCACTTTTGCAAGGATTTCATTATCATGGAGAAAATTACATATAAAATCATCTCATACATCTCATTTATTACACTTGTTCGCTCTCTATGTGATGATTCCCACTTTTCTCTCTCTTTACGCTTTAGATCTCACTTGGATTTGAGAAGGAACGAATTAGATCTCGTAATTAGATAATCTTCCTTAATTTAATCATGAAGCTAGTGTTAGATCCGTGCTTTAAAGAGGAGTAATGGTGGTTGGAGACCACTTGGAGTGAATTGGAGGGGGAATTAATGGTGTTTAGAGAAGATGAGACTCACTTGATGTTGGAGGATGAAGGAGTGAGCTTAGGAAGCCATTAATGGAGCTTGAGAAGCTTTGGAATTGTGGAAAACCGAAATGACAGCCCTTCGGGGTGGCCTAGATTGGTCCCTTGGATGGTGTTGTATATAAGGGTGTTGTATACACAATTATATGATTTTTGTTTGATGATAACAACCAAATAATATTATTTCAAATGTGTTTGTTATTGTACTGTTATATATACATCACAGACATGAGTATAATATTTATATTTAAATAAAATACGACTGTACAGAAATTCAAATATTAACACAGTATTTTATTTAAATAGAATATTTTATTTCAATATTCAAACAGTACAAATTTCACAACTCCACTATTAGTACAAGACACTGTAATTCACTATTACATTTTACATCTTTTTCATTTACATATCTGCTCCTCACTACGAAAACGCTCAGGCACTCTTTTTCATTCACAGACACATTCATACAGTTTCTCTCATATTCAGCAATACTATCCTATCTTCGTTTTTCTGTCTTTACACTTCACAGTCAGTCCAGTCACTGTCAGTCTAGTCATCATCTTCATACCTGTCATATACAGAAACACACACACAGTATATGGAACAGTTTTCAAAATACATGTGAATATAATTTTTATTTTTATAATTTTATTTGTCTCAGATTTCTGGTGTGTTTCTCATCATTTTTCATGGCTAGATCTGATTCATCTGTGTCTAGTCAGTTTGTATATGTATAGCGCAGGGATAGGAAATCTTGTCTGATGGCTGCATATACACATGTGTATAAATATACACATGTGCCCTGCCTCGCCTATCAGCGCGCAACTGAGGAGTAGCCACGTGGACCGTCTCGACTCAGTGCACGCGTGAAAACAACTCAATGAAAAGTCAACAGCAAGTACACGGTGTCGAGCATAAACCAAACAACAAAATCAACACAGTGATGAAACTTAGGAGAAGTGCTTGTGTATAGCATGGTGGTGAAGCACAACAAGTTTAAGGAGCTAGAATGGTACATGTTCAGTGTACATTGGCAAAGTGGAGTAGTATGAGTAGTGTACAAGGCAAGTCTACTTGCAAGCTCAAATGTACAGTATGCATACACATGTATACATGAGTGAAACAACAAAGTGATGTTTAAAGTGATCATGGAGTTTTCACAAATACAACATGCAAGTTCAAGGGTAGTGCACAAAAGCATGTTCAGTTTTAAACATGAACAAGTGACAACAAGGTGAAGGGTACATGGCAACAACAATATACATGCAACACTAAAACAAATACAAGCCGTACATTGTTGAGCAGTAATGATAGACTTAGTAGTTAGAAATTCAGATGTAACATGGTTTAGACAGTGGCATGTGTACATGCACGCACAACACTTTCCAGAATTTACAAATGGCAAGAGTTGTTTTCCAAAAATTAACAAAGCAGTTTTGGCAAGTACCAAGTTTTTCCAATCAAGTTCTTACAAAGGAACTCAGGGTGTTCATATGTGTTATGTGGCAAGCATACAACAGTGGTACAAGGTTTTTATTTACAGCAATGCAATGATCAAGTGTGTTTTGCATGGGTGGTGCAAATAATTTTTAGCATGGTACTCACAAAGTGGTTGAGCAGAAATGGTTTTGCACAAGTATGTATCAAGTCAGAATAGTGTGATCAACCAGAATGGTGCAATTCAGGTACATGGGTGAACACAATAGTCCAACATTGAAGAGTAGCATACACGAGTGTACAAAGTACAAACATACAACAAAGCTCGACAAAAACATGCACATGGGTCAACATGTTTTCAGAATGTTTGGAGCAGTTCAAATGAAATAATAGCATGACAATATACAAGTATGAATGAGGCAGCAACATACTTCAAATGAAAGAAAAGGTGTACATGTAAAGTGATAGAAGCATGAATATTGTGCAAAGAAAAGGAACAAAGCATATATATGCAAGCAGACTCAATCATTCATGAATGTACACAGCAATGGTACTACAATGATCAGATTCAGCATGAATGACTTGGCAATTTTCATTCACAAAGCAGGTTCTTGCTTTGGCAAACAATCAAATCTATTTTTGCACAAATTCTGTAATCACACAGCAATGTTATGCATGACAACAAATTTTATTTTTGGCAAGAGGATGTCAATTTCTGTCCATAAATCAATACATAGTAAAAAAAATTGATAAGAACATCTTTGGCAAGTGCATGAAATTTGTCTCCAGTAAATTTGAAGACTAGGAAAAAGCTTTTAATCGAGACAGTATAATCCTGCCAGAAATCAAAGTATTAAAACATGTCCAGATTTGGCAAGGAACTAATTCGTGGGCCAAAAGTTTTTTTTTTATTTCCAAAAATATCAATACTGTTTTTAAGGCATGAATCAAATTCATTCTTTCTAGAATTCAAGCATAATACAACATCAAACCAGGCCAATTTTATCAAGGTATCAAAGGGAGATTACTTGCGAGAATTGTTCAAGGGGTCACAAACATTTCAGGAAAGTTCATCACAACAAAACAAGAAAGCTCTTAAAGCCAAGGAAACAAATTCAAATTCATTTCTTAGTCGAGGTGATTAAATCAAAAGAGGGAAAACTGCAAAAAATCAGCTAAGTGATTACACGTGAAATCAGAGAGCAATAATAGGATTTCTATATCCTATATATCACCATTTTTCATCATCGACTAGTGAGATTGAAACCAGAAAACAATTCGAGAATTATTCAAAGTCATATATTTCAGAGAACTCACAGTTTCAACCGAGAGAGAGCAAATTCCAAATCGATGTTCAGGCAACACGAGTTATAGCATCAGAGAACCTCGATTATTCAAGCAATTAATTCGATTTGGGGCAAATTCTGTAAACCCTAAAATTTTTCCAGAGCCGTCATTCCCTTTTCCATGAAGAAAGCAAAAGTGATCGGATAAATGAAAGGGGTGGAGCCAATGTACAAAAGGGTCGACCAAGTCAAGTAGAAAAGGGGGAGATTTATTCACTTATATGATCTAGGGTTTCCTTTTGTTTTAAATTTCTTTTTGTTGTATTTTGTTTTTGAAAATCAAACAAACTATTTCTAGAAATCTGTAAAAATCTAGGGGAAACCTGTTAGGTGTTTAAACTGGCAGTTTACTAGAGTGTGTAAAACCTTGGGTTATGGATTACGGGTTTGTAATTCGGGAAAATCTGGTCGAGGGGATATCGGTCAGTCTAGGGTTTTGAGCATATGTTTAGTACAGGAGCAGGGAGTGCGCGTTTACAGAGTTTGTAAGCAGGATCTGTTATTAGCACCTAGTAGAAACCTTAGTGAATGCAGCAGTAGGCAGAGTCTGCCGAAGCTGGGTAAATCTGTGTGTTATTTACTGCATTTATTTCCCTGTTGATTATCTGTGCTGCGATTTATTGTAATAACACTTCAAAACTGTAATAAACCCTATTCACCGCCCTCTAGGATTAATCTAGATCCAACAAGTGGTATCAGAGCAGGTATTTCCATTAACTCTAGAGTCATGGTATCTCCTAGTTGTCTGTCAATAGAGAGTCAGTCCAGTGATATTCAAATTATTTTCAAAGGTACAGATTTTTTTAATTTGGAAATCAAAAATCGAATTCTATCTAAAATTTTTTAATTACGAATATTAGAATATTATTATAAATATGGGTGATATGTTAGATAAGAAAAATAAAGTTATAAACGCTCATGTCATGCATATTCTCTATTCTTATCTTAGTAATAATCAATTTGATCTTATCTCCCATTGTTTAACTGCGCAGGATATTTGAAAAACTCTCAACGCGTTTATGGAAATGACGACAACTCCTCAAAACCATCAGTTGCCAACTCAGATTCAAATGTGTGCTTAACTGGAGCTATTAACGACGATTCAGATGATGGAGACTCTTCATAATGAAGAATTGGTTTCTCGTTGTATTGATTTAACTAAAACCGTAAATCGTCTCCAAAGTAAAAATAAAATTTTAAAATCTGAAAACTCTGAGTTGCGATGTAGAAATAATGATTTGAAATTAAAACTTGAAAACTCCGACTGCAAAAATTGTATGATTGTGAAAACTGATTTAGCTTAACTTGATGAACATTCTAGAAAGCTTGAAAATAAAATTTTGATTTTGAAAAATCACAAAGATGAGTTAATTCATAAAAATAACGCTTTGCAGAAGGAGTTGGATAAGATTAATTTCGAATATGAAATTTTTGAAAAGGAAAATTTGTTGAAAATGGATTTGATTTTGAAAGAGCTTGAATCCGAAATCGAAAAATTCAAGAATTTTGAAAAACTTAAATTTGGAAAACAAAATCATTTTGAACTTGAAATTTCTGAATCCCAAGCCAAAATTAAATTACTTGAAAATGAGAATTTGGTTTTGAAACAGTCCAATGCTGAACAGGACATCGCTATAAATCATTGCTCAAATTTGATAAAAGAAAATAGTGATCTTAATTCCAAAATTCAACGATTAGAAACAACTTGAATAAATTTTCTAATGGGGAAAAATCGTTGAATATGCTGTTGCAAAACCAAGTTTCTGTTGGAAATAAATGTGGTCTTGGCTTTGGGAAAATTAATGTTTTTGAAAAACGAAATTCAAATGATTTGAAAAATCCTTCAAACTTCTTTGAAAAGAACCGGTGTAACACCCCGTAATTCTGTAACATTAAGTTTCACAAATTAAAGTATAATTAAATTTTTGAAGAAGAATTAAGGAAAATGGGTTACACCATTGCGTTCGTCTCGAAATTCTGCTTGAGATAGAGTCCGAGTTTGCGTAAATTGGACTCCGTATGAAAAAGATATCCTTAAATTAAATATTGCAGCAAAACATGAAAAAAAAGAGGAATGAGAAAAGAATAATGTTTAGAATTGTTCTAACTTTTGTAAGAAAAAGACTTAGTAGCTCATTTGGTTGGAACACATGACTTGCATACAAGAGGTATAGAGTTCGATCCCCGCCAGCGTCCTATTTTTGTTTTAAGGGAATGGCTTAAAATAGCCTAGTGTGAACGCAGTTCAAAAAATGGTTTAGTGTGAAAATGGGTAATTGGGAAGATAGATAATATATATATATATATATATATATATATATATATATATATATATATATATATGACATGTACGCATCATGAGGCGTACGTTGCGCATTTTTGGTTGCCAAGAATTGTTTTTTTAAGTAGCCTTCTCTGATTAGATTTATGACAAATTGAAGGAAAGAAAAATTTAACATATTAGTACATATGTGCATTTATTATAAAAATGTGTGGATGCATGCAGTGAAAAGAAAGATTTATGCATAGATATTTGTATAAAGTAAATGGGGATTTTTAAAGAGGAAGAATATGAATAAGTTAGACTTAATTTTCTATTAATAGGAATGTCATTTATAAACCTGCAATTGACATCAATGTGGCACTTAATAAGAAGAATATGGTATGTGATATTGTTCTGTGAACATAGTATGCAAGCATATTAATATGGCATGAATTTGGTGAACGCAGAATTGACATTAATTTGTAAGCATATTAATATGACGAACATTTATCTGACATTTAATTTGAAGATATGACAATAGGGCATTGATTTGAAAACATGCAATTAACATTAATCTGTACATGTTAATTTGAGAAATATATAAATATGTTAAAAAAAAAAGAATAACTTGGCATCAACGCTGGTATATATTAGTCATTCATGCTAATTTACAATGAAAATGATACATTAATGTTAATTGATATGTATATATGAATAATTAATGTATACGGTAAAGGGAAAATATACATATTAAATATGTATTTATGTTTGAATTGATTGACAATAAATAATAAAAATAAAAGATGTACATTAACATTAAGATAGGAAGTTTTTAATGCAAATGCTGAGTCATGTATGACCTGCTGCTGACTCACTAGGGCTGAGGTGGCTCCTTGGATGGTTCTGGTTGCTCTTGTGTTGATCGGACGACTCAAATTAGTTAGAAACTCTATATAAACAACATAAAGCTCAACCTAGAATTCACAAAAAATTAGAACCAGAGCCGCCATGCTGTCAGGGGGAATCTTGGAGTAGCCACCGCTTAAGAGACGAAAAAAGTTAACTCAAATCAAATTCAAAACTAAAGTAAAGCTAAATCAAATACAACAAACGTCTACACCAAAGGAGTGCTTTACAATTTCAGAACTCAGAATCCAGAATTCAAGTTCATCGATCGTTGTAAGTATAGTGGCTCTTTAGATGAGAATGCGATAAAGACATGATTTGTTATAAATTGTAATTTGGGGTTATATCAGTACTGTTTAGACGATGTTGCTTGTTTATTATAATAATTTGAACGTTTGTGGTGATTGGATCTATTATCTATTATGCGAATTGTATGTATGCTGTTTGTAACACCCCGCCTCCGCTAGGGTCACTCGCAAGGGAATGCACTAGCTTTAGAGGGGCATTATTGGTAAACATGCACAGAAATATCACAAGACAGAACATATAAAATAGCGGAAGTAAAATCAAACTTTCATAACATGAATAAATAAGGTCTAAAGCCTTTTACACCAGAGTACATCAAAACCTGTCTTGCAATAGTAAAGAAGCATAAAGACATTTTCGAAAATTATTCCCCAAGTAAAACAGTAAAGTAGCCATAGCCAAGAAAAGTCCAAGTCATCCATGATGACCTTCAAGCAGAAGAAGTCCGAATTAAACAACAGTATTTCCTCCCTGTAACCTGAGGGAGGGGGGGGGGGAACGGAAGACAAGAAGCGAAACAAAACGGGTCAGTCAAAAAGACTGAGTAAGCCTTATCTACTATCAGCATAAAAACTAGTAAAGTTAACTGACATGAGAAACTGAGATGAACATAAGCATGATGACAAGATAGATAAGCTAAATCAAAATAACAGGATGAACTACTGAACTCAGATAAACTAAGGTGTCATGATAAATTACGATGTCAAGATAAAACAAGGTATCCCATCGTCAGGTTCCTATCAAGTATAATATCCCCAAGATATCTATCACGTATAACGTCCCATGGTATCTATCCTGTATTTTAGCTCTGCACCTACCATACTAGTATCCCCACCGTATCATGTGTTAACCATGAATGACCCTTACTCAAAAGTCGTGTAATGGTTCATGTCAACATAATATATCGCATTTATAGGTTACTCAACTCGTATGTTTCTTTCCATGTGAATGTTCAGTTCCTTGCCGTAGACCGTACGGGCTTTCCCATGAGGTTCTATACTACTCCAATGTAATTCCATGATCCTTAAGCTCGTTTGGACTGTTACCCTAGACCTAGCTAGGCTTTCCCAACATGAATCATCGTTTGTGCAACTAGGACTTATGCCACCTAGGACCACTAGTGATTATGCTTACCTATTGCACGTTTTCGTATTTCGGTTTGGGTTCAACCACCCAGGGCCACTAGGAATTACGCTAACCGTCAACCGCGCCCTTTTTCCCACGCATTCACCGTGAATCGTTTTTCCATGACTGTATGCACATGTATCACATCGTGCCATCCGAGTCCTATCGCAGGGCAGATCAAGAAATACAGGACTCGGTCGGGAGCTTTCGATTTATCTGCCAATGCAGATGCTAAGGTCTGTTTTTCCTGTACGTGGCTATGGTCCCACGAGACCACTCCCTCAACTAGTGAAAGACAAGACAGGATAAATCCTGTATGAGAACACACTACTGGCCAACCCACAATCCTAGCCTTACCGCAACCATAATTAGATAGCAATTATGGTCTTTTGGGTGTTCTCTGCCTTTCCGTACGTACACGCTTGACCAAAGATGGTAGGTAGCCTGACGAAATGCTATCTAGGGCACTACCGTGTATCGTCGACTATCCCCTATCCATCCCCGTCTTTAGGTCGCTCGTATAGCAACCAAGGCATACTCTTGGTTCTTCTAACGCAGACCTTAACCTCTCATGAGCCTAGTGCGATCACCTGGCAGCTCACAGAGGGATACCAAGAATATCCTCACGTTCCCCGAAGCCGCTGCTTCGTTACCCAGTTCGCTGGAGCCTTTATCTAAATCAGATAACTTGCTCCTACTCGTGTGCTTAAACGATGACCTACCGTATCGGGTTACTCATCCAATCTATGAACTGGTCCACAATTCCTTGACTAAGAATTATTACTTAGCTATTCTCCAACTAAGGTTTACCACTTAGCTTATTCCCGTTATTCTTGTTAATTACGGTTATCCACCTAATTCTCTGAACTAGGGTTTATATAATGGATTAAGTGTCACTTAAGTTCATGACTTAATCCGTCTACAAATCATGTCAAAATTGGCTAAGTATCCAAGTTCAAGACTTAACCCTACAAACCATGTGTCAAGCTGGTTAAGTATATTAAGCAATTCACGACTTAACCTCGTCCAATTATCATTCTAGATTGGTTAAGTATATATTAACTTGACCCTATCAATTTACTTAGTCAAATCGGTCAAGTGTATTCAAGCGATTCGTGACTTAGCCTTATCATGTTTTCACGTTATATTGGTTAAGTATTGCTTAACTAGTAACCACATCAAATTAACGAGTTAGATTGGTTAAGTATAGGTCACTTAACCACATCAAATTATCGTGTTAGATTAGTTAAGTGTTTAACTTAACTCCCTTAAACTACCAAGTTGGATTAATTAAGTCTAGGCTAACTTAACCCCATCCGATTTCCATGTTTAGATTAGTTAAGTCTAAGTTAACTTAACCCCATCCATTAACTGTATTATACGATTAAGTGTCATTAAGGAAACTTACTTAACCTTATCATGTGGCATTAATTACTTAATGCACCTCAACCTCTCACATTAGACTTTGTTGTGGTTACTAGTTAAGCCGGTCGGTTCCGGGTAGCTTTACACCACAACTTGGTCTAACCTCGGGTTCAAGCACAACATGACCAACTTCTCACATTGGGTCCTATTGTTTGCAACTACTAGTTAGGCCGGTCGGTTCCGGGTAGCTTTATGTAGCAAACTCAACCCAACCTCGAGTTGGTCACTTTCATGTTTAGTCTAGTGTCATGTTCATATTCAAGTTTTCTTAAGAATATGGGTAGACCTAACTTAATAGGTAAATTCCCAATTCCATAGTATGGGTAGACCTAACTTAATAGGTAAATTCCCAATTTCATATTTTCAAGCATACTTACAAGTCAACTTCCATGTTATATTTCAAGTCATGTTTTTAAGTTATATTTTCATGTCATTAGAAATTACCCATAACATAACCCAACGCTTTTAAACTCGCATATACGTTCGCAACAACGTAATGGATTAAAAGAAGAGACTTGGCAAAGACATGACAAAAATGGATATTAAGCCACAAGTTAATCATGGTGGCAAATGAGGCACAAATGTGTTCATTAACTTGCATGTTACATTCTTAAGCCTCAAAAACATGCATAAACCCAAACTTGGCACATAAGCGAATCATGGTGACAAAAGACATGGAATGATGACTAGTAACTCGCATATATCATCATATAAGGGTTATGACTTCATATGCAAGTTGACATAAAGGTTATGAGGGTTCTCATGTTGCATAATGCAACATTTCAACATAAAGGTTGTAGCTTTTAGCCCACAAGATCAAGATAATGACTTCATAAACTTGCATGACATGATAGCATGTATCATACTTAATGATCAAACCCAAACTTGCAACATGAACATTTAACTTCATAGTTAATATCTAAGAGTAGGGAAAGGGTTTACATTGCTATGAAGGCACAAATCGAAATGCAAAACAAAGATTGAGACGAAGCTCTTATGCAATCAAATAAACCCAATATGAAAGCTCCAAATCAATAAAACCCTTGCTTTGAAATAGAAATGTTGCAACTTGACTTGAATGCAAGCTAACAACATCCATTCATGCTTGAAAACACTTGAATGAACATGAATCTCTCATAGGAATTTACTTAGGAATTTTAGAATGAGAGTGGAGGCCATGAGAGTAATAATTTTGCCATAGTTTAGTTGCATGAATGAATAATGAGGATTTAGGGGTAGGTTAGGGGCTTATTTATAGAGATTAGGAGTGATTAGGACCTTAGGATTAACCCTAGGATCAACCTGAACCATCAGATTTCGAACCAGGCCCAAAAACCTAGCCAAAACAGAAAACAGGTGCACCAGGCAAAACTGCCCGGCCACCATAAGTCGACAGGGCTGTCGACTTGGGTCATGCCATGTCGACTCCCAAGTCGACAGGGCTGTCGACTTGGGGTGGCTGGCGGGAATTTTCCCGCCTAGCCTTCTAGCCCAAATTTTCAAAATTAGAACTCGTTTTTGAACTTGAATTTTCTGAAAACTTCGTCGGACCATAACTTGGTCATACGGACTCCGATTCTCGAAAACTCAGACTCTATTTCGCGTATTTTTCCGAGACGAACGCAATGGCATAGCCCGTTTTACTTGATTCAGAATTTAAAATTAAATTCTGCCTTGATTCTCGTCTTAACATGTTATCGAAATACGGGTTGTTACATTCTCCCCACCTTTTAGGATTTCGTCCCCGAAATCTACAAGTTAGGAAGAACATATCCTACCATCCATCATTCATCTACTCAAAACATCATCCACAAGCAACCATTGTCCTTAGATGATTTCTAATGCTGTATGAATATATGCAAAACGTGTGTGTACATGTTCCTTAGCTAATGCTAATGATCATGCCTGAATAATCTTTCTAATGCAAAATATGTATAGTGCCATGAATCCAACATGTATGCAAATAGTCCTAGTCATATAGATACTATATGCGTGCACAATCATTCATTCATATGCAACAACCGCATGATAATACATTCGATTTCATCCATAAACAAGTATAAATACTCGTGCATATGCAATATGAAATGTGACCGAGTCGAGCTAGTATCTAATGTGTATTCGCGCATCCACGAGCAACCACTTGCAACCACTTGCAACCATATCAATCATAACATGTTTCAAATACATGTTTACATCCATAGGGTTCTACCTAGGATTCCCTTAAACAGGGTCGAGAAGTTAAATAAGACAAACTCCTTACGGGGTTTGTAACAGAAAATAGGACCGAGAGGATGTCCACAAAAGATAGCCTACAAGTAAGCTCTACAGAAAACAGGGATCAAGGATATACTCCCAAAAAGAGATATCATGCGCGTATCTAGTCTTTGACCATCAAAGTCGTATTTCCTTGAGCTTAATTCCATTGTGCCTTGACCGTCTTTTAACTTCGCGATTTCGTAGCTTCTTATTTCCTGTTTCTATAACATGAGCTGGAACTCATTTCTTCATCGCCTCTCGTTCCACTTGCACTTATCCTTTTTCTAGAATACTTGGCGCAAACATGACTGCGTACTCATGATCTCATGCAAGCTTTCCAAAATTCACTAGTGAATCTTGGATCTCGTTTATATGCTATAAGGTATTCCATGTAGAAGAACCTTCTCTTGAAAGTAAACAGATGTCAACCAGGTTATCAAGCGCACATACTAGGGTGATCTCTATAACCCATGCATAAATGAAGTAAACCATCCGTCTTATCGGCGAACACCATTCGATCGGGCTTCAAATTTCCAATAAAGGCATCAAGAGATTCTAAGTAACTAGTCATGACAGAACCTCAGAAAGGTTACACGATACTTCGAGGGTATTACCAAGGCTAGTCAAAAGGTCTAACTACCCTCCTATCAAAACCGAGAGTGGCACCCCCTACTGGATAACCACTTCATCCCTAGAATCCATCCATAGCTTATAAACATAAGCATTATTTCCAAACTCAACACTTGGCATAGACATTCTCAAATCCAAACAAGTCATGTATAAATGGACTGATTCTCCAATAGGACTTTGAGACAAAAATGCGATTCTCTATTACGCTAGTACTTAAGGTGCAGAGACTCAACTATCGAAGCAGACTTAAATGATACGAAAAACGATGTCCTAACGGGATGATAGAGAAGAAAAGCTAAACCTTTAACAAGATCGTTACCCTCCTTCCGAGGTACCCTAGAAATGAGAGCATACTATTGCCCTCCCGATGATCTTGTCCTTGTCCCATAATACTTAACTATCCGCCCCGTTTTACCATGCCAAAGGTACTCTCTCGTCATGGGTTTCATTGTTCATCTTTCTCCCTCCTTTGAGGACTAAGCCATACCAACAAGTTGCTCATCCTTAAGCTCGTATCCTTTATCCTCTTTCTCACTATCCTTTCTTATAACGCGGCCACTGGTCTCTCGAGAACCACCTCCATCGTATGGAAAGCACTTTCGTAGATAGAAAAGACTAGTCGCAGTTAAAACCACTGTGACTACAGATGGAGGAAAGAAAGGAAAAGAGATTCAATTAAGGAAACAAGGATAGTGCTAATGGCCTTTGGGGAATAGCCTTTTTCTTTTAAAAGAAAATTTTCTTGAAAAATGCTTCTTTGTAAACGATTTTCAAATAGTTTTCAGAAGGTCTTTAAAAACTTTTGCCCAGTCTGGTAACCTTCTGCTCTGATACCACGTGTAACACCCCGCCTCCGCTAGGGTCACTCGCAAGGGAATGCACTAGCTTTAGAGGGGCATTATTGGTAAACATGCACAGAAATATCACAAGACAGAACATATAAAATAGCGGAAGTAAAATCAAACTTTCATAACATGAATAAATAAGGTCTAAAGCCTTTTACATCAGAGTACATCAAAACCTGTCTTGCAATAGTAAAGAAGCATAAAGACATTTTCGAAAATTATTCCCCAAGTAAAACAGTAAAGTAGCCATAGCCAAGAAAAGTCCAAGCCATCCATGATGACCTTCAAGCAGAAGAAGTCCGAATTAAACAACAGTATTTCCTCCCTGTAACCTGAGGGGGGGGGGGAAACGGAAGACAAGAAGCGAAACAAAATGGGTCAGTCAAAAAGACTGAGTAAGCCCTATCTACTATCAGCATAAAAACTAGTAAAGTTAACTGACATGAGAAACTGAGATGAACATAAGCATGATGACAAGATAGATAAGCTAAATCAAAATAACAGGATGAACTACTGAACTCAGATAAACTAAGGTGTCATGATAAATTACGATGTCAAGATAAAACAAGGTATCCCATCGTCAGGTTCCTATCAAGTATAATATCCCCAAGATATCTATCACGTATAGCGTCCCATGGTATCTATCCTGTATTTTAGCTCTGCACCTACCATACTAGTATCCCCACCGTATCATGTGTTAACCATGAATGACCCTTACTCAAAAGTCGTGTAATGGTTCATGTCAACCTAATATATCGCATTTATAGGTTACTCAACTCGTATGTTTCTTTCCATGTAAATGTTCAGTTCCTTGCCGTAGACCGTACGGGCTTTCCCATGAGGTTCTATACTACTCCAATGTAATTCCATGATCCTTAAGCTCGTTTGGACTGTTACCCTAGACCTAGCTAGGCTTTCCCAACATGAATCATCGTTTGTGCAACTAGGACTTATGCCACCTAGGACCACTAGTGATTATGCTTACCTATTGCACGTTTTCGTATTTCGGTTTGGGTTCAACCACCCAGGGCCACTAGGAATTACGCTAACCGTCAATCGCGCCCTTTTTCCCATGCATTCATCGTGAATCGTTTTTCCATGACTGTATGCACATGTATCACATCGTGCCATCCGAGTCCTGTCACAGGGCAGATCAAGAAATACAGGACTCGGTCGGGAGCTTTCGATTTATCTGCCAATGCAGATGCTAAGGTCTGTTTTTCCTATACGTGGCTATGGTCCCACGAGACCACTCCCTCAACTAGTGAAAGACAAGACAGGATAAATCTTGTATGAGAACACACTACTGGCCAACCCACAATCCTAGCCTTACCGCAACCATAATTAGATAGCAATTATGGTCTTTTGGGTGTTCTCTGCCTTTCCGTACGTACACGCTTGACCAAAGATGGTAGGTAGCCTGACGAAATGCTATCTAGGGCACTACCGTGTATCGTCGACTATCCCCTATCCATCCCCGTCTTTAGGTCGCTCGTATAGCAACCAAGGCATACTCTTGGTTCTTCTAACGCAGACCTTAACCTCTCATGAGCCTAGTGCGATCACCTGGCAGCTCACAGAGGGATACCAAGAATATCCTCACGTTCCCCGAAGCCGCTGCTTCGTTACCCAGTTCGTTGGAGCCTTTATCTAAATCAGATAACTTGCTCCTACTCGTGTGCTTAAACGATGACCTACCTTATCGGGTTACTCATCCAATCTATGAACTGGTCCACAATTCCTTGACTAAGAATTATTACTTAGCTATTCTCCAACTAAGGTTTACCACTTAGCTTATTCCCGTTATTCTTGTTAATTACGGTTATCCACCTAATTCTCTGAACTAGGGTTTATATAATGGATTAAGTGTCACTTAAGTTCATGACTTAATCCGTCTACAAATCATGTCAAAATTGGCTAAGTATCCAAGTTCAAGACTTAACCCTACAAACCATGTGTCAAGCTGGTTAAGTATATTAAGCAATTCACGACTTAACCTCGTCCAATTATCATTCTAGATTGGTTAAGTATATATTAACTTGACCCTATCAATTTACTTAGTCAAATCGGTCAAGTGTATTCAAGCAATTCGTGACTTAGCCTTATCATGTTTTCACATTATATTGGTTAAGTATTGCTTAACTAGTAACCACATCAAATTAACGAGTTAGATTGGTTAAGTATAGGTCACTTAACCACATCAAATTATCGTGTTAGATTAGTTAAGTGTTTAACTTAACCCCCTTAAACTACCAAGTTGGATTAATTAAGTCTAGGCTAACTTAACCCCATCCGATTTCCATGTTTAGATTAGTTAAGTCTAAGTTAACTTAACCCCATCCATTAACTGTATTATACGGTTAAGTGTCATTAAGGAAACTTACTTAACCTTATCATGTGGCATTAATTACTTAATGCACCTCAACCTCTCACATTAGACTTTGTTGTGGTTACTAGTTAAGCCGGTCGGTTCCGGGTAGCTTTACACCACAACTTGGTCTAACCTCGGGTTCAAGCACAACATGACCAACTTCTCACATTGGGTCCTATTGTTTGCAACTACTAGTTAGGCCGGTCGGTTCCGGGTAGCTTTATGTTGCAAACTCAACCCAACCTCGAGTTGGTCACTTTCATGTTTAGTCTAGTGTCATGTTCATATTCAAGTTTTCTTAAGAATATGGGTAGACCTAACTCAATAGGTAAATTCCCAATTCCATAGTATGGATAGACCTAACTTAATAGGTAAATTCCCAATTTCATATTTTCAAGCATACTTACATGTCAACTTCCATGTTATATTTCAAGTCATGTTTTTAAGTTATATTTTCATGTCATTAGAAATTACCCATAACATAACCCAACGCTTTTAAACTCGCATATACGTTCGCAACAACGTAATGGATTAAAAGAAGAGACTTGGCAAAGACATGACAAAAATGGATATTAAGCCACAAGTTAATCATGGTGGCAAATGAGGCACAAATGTGTTCATTAACTTGCATGTTACATTCTTAAGCCTCAAAAACATGCATAAACCCAAACTTGGCACATAAGCGAATCATGGTGACAAAAGACATGGAATGATGACTAGTAACTCGCATATATCATCATATAAGGGTTATGACTTCATATGCAAGTTGACATAAAGGTTATGAGGGTTCTCATGTTGCATAATGCAACATTTCAACATAAAGGTTGTAGCTTTTAGCCCACAAGATCAAGATAATGACTTCATAAACTTGCATGACATGATAGCATGTATCATACTTAATGATCAAACCCAAACTTGCAACATGAACATTTAACTTCATAGTTAATATATAAGAGTAGGGAAAGGGCTTACATTGCTATGAAGGCACAAATCGAAATGCAAAACAAAGAATGAGACGAAGCTCTTATGCAATCAAATAAACCCAATATGAAAGCTCCAAATCAATAAAACCCTTGCTTTGAAATAGAAATGTTGCAACTTGACTTGAATGCAAGCTAACAACATCCATTCATGCTTGAAAACACTTGAATGAACATGAATCTCTCATAGGAATTTACTTAGGAATTTTAGAATGAGAGTGGAGGCCATGAGAGTAATAATTTTGCCATAGTTTAGTTGCATGAATGAATAATGAGGATTTAGGGGTAGGTTAGGGGCTTATTTATAGAGATTAGGAGTGATTAGGACCTTAGGATTAACCCTAGGATCAACCTGAACCATCAAATTTCGAACCAGGCCCAAAAACCTAGCCAAAACAGAAAACAGGTGCACCAGGCAAAACTGCCCGGCCACCATAAGTCGACACCCAAGTCGACAGGGATGTCGACTTGGGTCATGCCATGTCGACTCCCAAGTCGACAGGGCTGTCGACTTGGGGTGGCTGGCGGGAATTTTCCCGCCTAGCCTTCTAGCCCAAATTTTCAAAATTAGAACTCGTTTTTGAACTTGAATTTTCTGAAAACTTCGTCGGACCATAACTTGGTCATACGGACTCCGATTCTCGAAAACTCAGACTCTATTTCGCGTATTTTTCCGAGACGAACGCAATGGCATAGCCCGTTTTACTTGATTCAGAATTTAAAATTAAATTCTGCCTTGATTCTCGTCTTAACATGTTATCGAAATACGGGTTGTTACACTGTTAGATCTATATATGTGCTTATGCAAGTTATATGTTGCAAGTTAGATTTACACATATGTTACATGATTCATGGAGATTGTATTATGCTAGAATAAAAATTTAGATCAACTTATTTGTCTCATAGTCATATGCAAATAGATTCGTTCACATGATTCTTATGCAAGTTAAAGGCTTAGATTTGGATCCATGTTCACATGATTTTATAAGTTTCATGTTAAACCCATATATATGTGTTACAAGTCCAAATGAGTAGATCTAGCCCATAACTAAATGTTAATGTCGACAAACTATACATGCTTTATGGACATATTAAAATGTTGTCACATGCTAGTTTTATGTTTGAGGTTATGCTTAGATCAATACATTTACGTGTCATACTGCATTGTATTGGATTCATGCAACGCCTATTATGCTATACCATGTTATACCATGTTATATCTTTATAATAGTCCAAAATTTATGATTCATGTGACACTTATCTAACTAGATCCAATATTCATGTGCAAGTTTGTGACATGTATGCAATGTTATGATTCATGTTATGCAAGATCACCTTATTTATCTAGTTACACCTTTATGTCACACGCTAATCAATAACTATGTTTAGGCCAAATTTCATAGTATAGGTTCATTGAACCTATGCTCCCTTCTTTACTTTGTTTATGGATTGGGCCTATTAGCGGGCCCAATATCTTCATACGATTAATATGAATAATCGAGCGAGGGTAACGTTGGGATTAACTATTAAATTGAAATATGTTAATATGTAGGCGGGCCTAAAAACCATGAAATGGGTTAAGGCCATAAATGGTATAAATTATGTACCATTAGTATGGAATAAAACATGTGACATGAAATATTTACATAAGTAAAAAATGTAAATTTAGACAATATGAATATGCTTAACCCGAGGTTGGATTGAGTTGTGATGTAAACCTGCCCGGATCCGCCCGACTGTCCAGTAATCACAACAATACCTATCCAATGTGGGAGGTTAAGGCATTGAGCCCGATAAAGACCCGAGGTTAGACTGAGTTATGGCGTAAGACTGCCCAGAACCGACCGGCATACAGGCAGCCACAACAATACTTGTCTAATGTGAGTGGTTGGTGCTTTAATAAGACAATTAAAGCTAAGCTAGGATTGGTAGGGTTAAGTAAATTTAATACACTTAGCCAAATTAACATGTTGACTAGATTAAAAGGTGGGGTTAAGTAAAGTTAATACACTTAGCCAATTTAACATGTTAACTAGACTAGAGGTTGGGGTTAAGTAAATTTAATACACTTAGCCAAATTAACATGTTGACTAGATTAAAAGGTGGGGTTAAGTAAAGTTAACACACTTAGCCAATTTAACATGTTAACTAAACTAGAGGTTGGGGTTAAGTAAATTTAATACACTTAGCCAAATTAACATGTTGACTAGACTAAAAGGTGGGGTTAAGTAAAGTTAATTCACTTAGCCAATTTAACATGTTAACTAGACTAGAGGTTGGGGTTAAGTAAATTTAATACACTTAGCCAATTTAATATGTTAGCTGGACTAGAATGTAGGGTTAAGTAAACTTAGAACACTTAACCATCATAGTGTGATAAATGAATAGGGTTAAGTTAAAACATGAAGGGACAATACTTAACCATTAGAATATGTTAATTAAACGGATGTTAGGGTTAAGTTAACTAAGGGAACACTTAACCGTTATAACATGTTAGTTAAAACAGATGGGCAAGGTTAAGTCAACGTGAATTACTGATAACACTTAACGAATTTAACATGACAAATGAATGGGTTAAGTAAACTTGTATCGACTAACGACACTTAACCAATCCAACTTGACGAGAAAGAGAACAAAGTAGTAAACCTTAGTTGAAAGGGGCTAAGTAGTAAACCTTAGTTAAGAAAACGACGATTCAGGAAACTAAGTGGTAAACCTTAGTTAGGAAAACTAACTAGTAATTCTTAGTATAACACGAGGAGGAGCGAACGTCCATCTAATCTTAAAGAAGGCTCCAACGAATTGGGTTACGAACCCCGAGGCTTCGAGGGGACGTGAGGGTATTCTTGGTATCCCTCTATGAGGTTGCAGATGATCCTCCTGGTATCACAGAGGTTAAGGTCTGCGTTAGAAGAACCAAGGGTATGCCTTGGTTGCAATATAAGGCAACCTAATGACTAGGATGGACCAGCATGATTCGGCGAGGCCAGTAGCCCTGTGATAGCAACTCGTCGTCTACCTACCATCTTGAGTCAGTCGAGATACGTAAAGCGGAAAGGCGGAGAACTCCAAAAGACCATATACTTGCTATCTAGTTATGGGTGAGGATGGCCATAAGATAGTGGGGCATAGGGGGCCTGCGTATAGTTCTCAATTTCTCAAGGGTGGCCTTTCATTAGTTGAGGGAGGGGTCAGGTGCGACCATAGCCACTGGAAAAACAGACCTTAGCATCTGGATCGGCAGATATCTGAAAGCTCCCGACCGAGTTCCGTGTTTCTAGAATAGCCCTGCCACGAGACTCGGGTCGCACATTTCATGACATGTGCATCTAGACAGCGATAAACGATTCGCGACACATACGTGGGGAAAGTCTAGGAACATATACCACTCTAGGTAGTGCGTCCTAGACTAGGGGCATCGTTCGACAGGTAGCATAATCCCTAGTTGGACCTAGGTGGCATAAATCCTGAATCCGAGAAGTATTAGATAAATCGCATAAACCCTAGTTGAATCTCGGAAGCGCTCGATAAGAAAACCCTAGATTAGATCTAGGTAATAAATAATAGATGTACACCTAAAGGCAACCGCAATTACAGGGATTGGGATCGCGTTATCATCTTTATACAGATTACTAGTTGGGATAATATTTAGGTGGTGCAGAGATATAGAATGGGGTATGATAGTATATTCGGTTTAAACTGTCTTGCTTTGGTTTATATTAGTCTGTTATTCTGGTACTGTCCCATTTTCCAGTTTACTCCTGTCATGAACTTTATCCTGTTCACATGCTAAAAGCCACTAGACTTACTCAGGCTTTATGTCTGACTCTGTTTTTCTTTCGTCTTCTTTTCTTCCGTTTCCCCCCAGGTAGTCAAGGAGGGAATAACTCTTCTTAGTATGGACTGTTACTCTTTCCAAGCTTGAAGACTCTTGGATATATCGCTTCAGACTCTCTTTTCCGCTGCTATGGCTGGCTTATGCTACATTGGGGAATATAAATGTTATTTTATGCTTCTTTATTTTGTAAGACAGATGATACTCTGGTATTGGAAAGCAATTGTTGTACAAACTATTTTATCAATAAAGTAAAGATTTATTTTCCGCTGTTTTAATTTTTTTCTATCTTGTAATTTATCTGCATCTTTTACCTTAAATGCTCCACAGAACTTAGTTCATTCCCTTTGTGAGTGACATTAACTGATGTGGGGTGTTACAACCGACTTGATAATTTGAACTCTGGTAATTTCAAAGGATTTTTGAATCATAAACGTGATGTGAATTTGTTTGATAACAATCCATTTAAACCATTTTGGACCCCAAAAAGAGATATAGTGAATTCATTTAATTTCAAACAGATCTGGGTCCCTAAAGGTACTTTGGTAAATTCTGATGGATTGTTATATAAACAAGTTTGGGTACCTAAAGCTGTGAACAAAACTGTGAGTGGTATACAAATTTTGTTAGACCACTCGATTCTCTAAACTGTTAGGTACCAGTGGTGGCTGAGGAACTTCTAGGCAAAAGAGATTTAGATTCAAGCCACTCAATGCTTCTGTAATCATTCACAGTTCCTTAGCCAAGATGTTGAGTTAGATATTCTGATTTACATTGGATTCTGGTATGATCTCTAAACTCATATTTGTAAAATATTTTGTTTCCTTTGTTTACTCCTTTTACCCCATCTATTTTTTTGTTTGATTTGTCACTGTCATATAATTGTTATTTTTCTTGTACTTTCTTAACCTCTAATTGTAGTACTCATGATCTTCTGGAAATTCGCTTTAATTGAATAGAACTCTGATGTTTTAATTATTTCCAGATCTTGAATTCAAACTTGTAAATATCTACAATTATTTTGAGGTTTATTTTCTGTTTTCTAAATTCATAACAGTGTTGATGTGTTCATATCATATCTTGAACACTGTTAATTTGAATTCTAAATTTTTGAAGATTTGAAAAAAAATTGAAATTTCACACATCTCTGCTGTTCTGAGTTTCTTCTAATTCAGTTTAGAAAGGCTTGAAAAATTTATATTCATTACAGCACATCAATATTTATCAATTGTGATAATTTCATTATTTTTCATATTGGCTTGGATATTTTGAATTGTATTGAATCAGTGATACATCTTGAATTTCACCTTTATTCATGATCATTATGGTTGAATTAAAGACAGACATAAGCGCATCCAACCCGGTTCTTTTGGCAGCAAGTCAGATTCCCTTCTACGAGTATAGCCTGGAACGTGCCACTTACTTTTAGGGAAGTAGATCTTTTTGCTTACAGGGTCAAGGAAGAGCCAAGTATATTAATCCGGGAACTCCAAAAAAAATAGATGATTCTTGGCTGGTCCACTAAAGAAAGAGTTTTGGTTTTCTCCTTTTTAGGCTAATTCTTGTGAAACAGCAAATCCTTCATTTGTTTGAAATCATTTGAAATTCTTGATATTTTGAATATCGAACACCTCTTAATCCTGAAATTATCATCATTTGTGAATGATTCATTATATCTCAAATTTGACATTGATTCAAGTGATTTCAAATAAATTATTTTTAATTTTCTGGATCATGAATACCTCTCAAATTTGATGTAAATGATCTGAAATTTCCCTTATACTTGTTAGAGATAATTCTTTGAAAAAAAAATGGTCTTAAAACTCACTGTTATTTCATGATTATTTGATTTAAATATATGTTTGTTTAAAATCATTTGAAATTATTGATTTATTGAATCCCACACATATCCTGAATCAGAAATTTATAAACCGTGTGATTGATTCATTGAATCCTGGTATTTTCACAATTCTTTCAAATGATTTAAAATAAACAATATTTTATAATCTTGGACCATGGGATATCTTTTGTGACCATCATCTTGACTTGTCTGCTTTGAACTGATATCTTGTGCTTCTCTGATATTGTTTTAAAATATGTTGGAAATTGCTTGTTTATGATCTGTTTTCTGCTCTGATATTGTTCTTCAAATAACTCCTTGTTCTTGTCTGCAGTTCTGATAAATGTACCAAATTTGTTAATTTTGTCTGGTTGGGTTTTGTGATCAAAATTTGTTAATAAGGACACCAATTGGTATCAGATGTGCTGATTTTTTTTATATATTTTTGGCTTGTATATATCTCTCTAAATTCCTCTTGTAATTGATTTTCAATTTTAAAATTATTTATTTTTTGTTCATTCAGAAATTGAAATCAATATCCAAATTGAACTGTATTTATAATTCATTAAAATTATTGTTAGATTTTGAAATTGTGATGAATTGTGACTTCAGTATATTTCACAGCAAGAGGAAATTTTATTTAGATTTTCATGATGGTTGAACAGTTATTATGATATCTTAGTATTGGCAATTATTTCACGACCATCTCCTTTATCTATCACCATTCAGCCACCCATCATGTTTTTTTATATTAATGTGGAGAATTTAATATTTTTTAAAATCATCTTGAATAAACAGTGAAAATATTTGTGATGGAATTGTGGTTATACTATTATTCAGAATTAGTGATAATTGAAAATTTTCAACGATCTCGGTACAGTTGATCATATTTCATAATATGTTAGAAATTTATTTCACAAACCATTTTTGTACCTATCACATTTCTATCATCCATATTGGTTTTATATACTGAGTAGTTTTTCTATTTAAAGATGAAAATGATAAAATATATAATTAATACAAGTGTGTCTCTAATCTCATTTAAAAATCCATGCTCTGGTCATGCATGGTTAAGAGACAACTTATAATTTAAGCTGCGACTGACCTCATTTAAAAATCCAAGCTCTGGTTATGCGTGGTCAGTGTGCTCTTAAACAAAAAAAATGTGCTGTAAATATAAATATGAAATTCTCCTCTGAGTATAAAATCCAGCTTATCAATCTATTTTCTAATTGTGAAATGTGTTGAAATCTTATGAAATATTATGGTTTGTAGATTGATAGCTATTGGGATTTGAGATTATTCGATTTTGTCACTTAAATTGAATTATTAACTATAGTCCAAATCCATCACTATTTTTGTGCTCATTTTTACAAAATTCATTTAAAAATAATTGGAAATAATATTTTTGCAACTCTCTCCATTTTATATAAAATTCATCGTAAATCCTTCATTCTCTACAATGTGAAATATGCCACCTGTTCTCAAAATATTATGATTTTTGTTTGACTGATTGAGATTTATGATGAACGTTCTTCCTCTTAACCTGAAATTATATTTCTAGTCAGTAGTCATCTATATTTTAAATTCTGTATCCTTTTGATGATAACAAAAGGGGGAGAATAGGTTGAGATTTTGATTTATGAGTGAATATTTTATAAATATTTTTAATTTTGAAAATTTATTCATTTTTCATTTTTTTCACTCATTCATAGTTATAGGGGGAGTTTCTATTGTAGGGGGAGCTTTCAAATAGGGGGAGTTCAATATTCACTGTCAAACACATTTATTGTGATCAAAATATTTTATTTGTTTGTCATCATCAAAAGGGGGAGATTGTTGTATATAACAGTGTTGTATACACAATTATATGATTTTTGTTTGATGATAACAACCAAATAACTTCATTTCAAATGTGTTTGTAATTGTACTGTTATATATACATTACAGACAGGAATATAATATTTATATTTAAATAAAATACGACTGTACAGAAATTCAAATATTAACACAGTATTTTATTTAAATAGAATATTTTATTTCAATGTTCAAATAGTACAAATTTCACAACTCCACTATTAGTACAAAACACTGTAATTCACTATTACATTTCACATCTTTTTCATTTACATATCTGCTCCTCACTACGAAAACGCTCAGACACTCTTTTTACATTCACAGACACATTCATACAGTTTCTCTCATCTTCAGCGACATTGAAACATTAATACGGTTTTGTCTTCGTTTTTCTGTCTTCACACTTCACAATCAGTCCAGTCACTGTCAGTCCGGTCATCATTTTCATATCTGTCATATACAGAAACACTTATATGGAACAAAAATAATTTTCAAAATACATGTGAATATAATTTTTACTTTTAAAATTTTACTTGCCTCAGATTTCTAGTGTGTTTCTCATCATTTTTCATGACTTGATCTGATTCATCTGTGTCTAGTCAGTTTGTATATGTATAGCACAGGGACAGGAAATCTTGTTTGATGGCTGCATACACACACATGTATAGATATACACGTGTGCACTGCCTCGCCAATCAGCGTGCAACTGAGGAGTAGCCATGTGGACCGTCTTGACTCAGTGCACATGTGAAAACAACTCAATGAAAAGTCAACAGCAAGTACACCGTGCCGAGCACAAACCAAACAACAAAATCAACACAATGATGAAACTTAGGAGAAGTGCTTGTGTATAGCATGGTGGTGAAGCACAGCAAGTATAAGGAGCTAGCATGGTATATGTTCAGTGTACATTGGCAAAGTGGAGTAGTATGAGTAGTGTACAAGGCAATTCTACTTGCAAGCTCAAATGTACAATATACATACACATGTATACATGAGTGAACAACAAAGTGATGTTTAAAGTGATCATGGAGTTTTCACAAATACAACATGCAAGTTCGAGGGTAGTGCACAAAAGCAGGTTCAGTTTTAAACATGAACAAGTGACAACAAGGTGAAGGGTACATGGCAACAACAATATACATGCAACACTAAAACAAATACAAGCTGCACATTGTCGAGCAGTAGTGATAGACTTAGCAGTTAGAAATTCAGTTGTAACATGGTTTAGACAGTGGCATGTGTACATGCAAGAGTTGTTTTCCAAAAATTAACAAAGCATTTTTGGCAAGTACCAAGTTTTTTCAATCAAGTTCTTACAAAGGAACTCAGGGTGTTCATATGTGTTATGTGGCAAGCATACAACAGTGGGACAAGGTTTTTATTTTCAGCAATGCAATGATCAAGTGTGTTTTGCATGGGTGGTGCAAATAATTTTTATCATGGTACTCATAAGGTAGTTGAGCAGAAATGGTTTTGCACAAGTATGTATCAAGTCAGAATAGTATGGTCAACCAGAATGGTGCAATTCAGGTACATGGGTGAACACAACAGTCCAGCATTGAAAAGTAGCATACATGAGTGTATGAAGTACAATATACAACAAAACTCGACAAAAACATGCACATGGGTCAACATGGTTTTAGAATGTTTGGAGCAGTTCAAATGAAACAATAGCATGGCAGTATACAAGTATGAATGAGGCAGCATCATACTTCAAATGAAGGAACAGGTGTACATTAAAGTGATAGCAACATGAATACAATGCAAATAAAAGGAACAAAGCATAATATGAAAGCAGACTCAATCATTCATGAATGTACACAACAATGGTAATATAGTGATCAGATTTAGCATGAATGACTTGGAAATTTTCATTCACAAATCAGGTTCTTGCTTTGGCAAACAATCAAATCTATTTTTGCACAAATTCTGTAATCACACAGCAATGTTATGTGTGATAGAAAATTTTATTTTTGGCAAGAGGATGTCAATTTCTGTCCAGAAATCAATACATAGTCAAAATTTGACAAGAACATCTTTGGCAAGTGTATGAAATTTGTCTTTAGTAAATTTGAAGAACATTTTTGGGAAAAAGCTTTTAATCAAGACAGTAAATCCTACCAGAAATCAAAGTATTAAAACATGTCCAGATTAGGCAAGAAACTAATTAGCGGGCCAATTTTTTTTTATTTCCAAAAATATCAATACTGTTTTTAAGGCATGAATCAAATTCATTCTTTCTGGAATTCAAGCACAACATTTACAACATCAAATCAGGCCGATTTTATCAAGGTATCAAAGGGAGGTTACTTACGAGAATTGTTCAAGGGGCCACAAACATTTCAGGAAAGTTCATCACAACAAAACATGAAAGCTATTAAAGCCAAGGCAAAAAATTTAAATTCATTTATATGCCGAGGTGATTAAATCAAAAGAGGGAAAATCGCAAAAAATCAGCCAAGTGATTACATGTGAAATCAGAGAGCAATAATAGGATTTCTATATCCTATATATCACCATTTTTCATCATCGGCTAGTGAGATTGAAACCAGAAAACAATTCGAGAATTTTTCAAAGTCATATATTTTAGAAAACTCACAGTTTCGACCAAGAGAGAGAGCAAATTCCAAATTTACGTTCAGGCAACACGATTTAAAGCATCAGAGAACCTCAATTCTTCAAGCAATTAATTCGATTAGGGGCAAATTCTGTAAACCCTAAATTTTTTACAGAGCCACCATTCCCTGTTCCATGAAGAAAGCAAAAGTGATCGGATAAATGAAAGGGGTGGAGCCAATGTACAAAAGGGCCAGCCAAGTCAAGTAGAAAAGGGAGAGATTTATTCATTTATATAATCTTGGGTTTACTTGTGTTTTAAATTTCTTTTTGTTGTATTTTGTTTTTGAAAATCAAACAAACATTTTCTAGAAATCTATAAAAATCTAGGGGAAACCAGTTAGATGTTTAAACTGGCAATTTACTAGAGTCTGTAAAATCTAGGGTTACGGATTACATGTTTGTAATTCGGGAAAATCTGGTCGAGGGGATATTAGTCAGTCTAAGGTTTTGAGCATAGTGTTAGTACAGGAGCAGGGAGTGCGAATTTACAGGGTCTGTAAGCGGGATCCGTTATTAGCACCTAGTAGAAACCTTAGTGAATGCAGCAGTAGGCAGAGTCTGCCGAATTTGGGTATATCTATGTGTTATTTACTGCATATATTTCCCTGTTGATTATCTGTGCTGCGATTTATTGTAATAACACTTCAAAACTGTAATAAACCCTATTCCCCCCTCTAGGGTTAATCTAGATCCAACAAATGATTGTGAAAGGCGGTATTTATAGGAGAAGTTTGGACCAAGTGGCAATTCTGTAATTATGGTGTTCATGGTATGGGTCGAGCGTACACGTATTTACGAGACTGCCACTGGACAGTTGGAACCAGTTGTGTACAGCTGTCACGCCCGACCCAAAAAATTATGACTCTGCCATCGTATAACTTTTTGAATGCGCGACCCATAATTAACATGAGCGAGCGACCGGGAAAGCTTCATGGGCAAGCCTTATAAATGCTACTGCATGCATAAATGTGGCTCAACACTATTCCAAGAAGGGGAATGATTATGTACAATTATGCCATTTATTCCTTTTATATGTTTGTTTCTTTTTCCTTGAGCCTCACGTTACCAGGTCCAATATTTACATACACGTGGCCTTTATGATGTATGCGATGCTCACTTGTTCTAGTCATTCAATTTATACATTACCGTGCAAAATGGGATTCAAATATTACACAATTGCCATTCCTTCTTTTATATGCATACTTTCTTTATAAAAGAAACTGTTCCCAACCCATGTAATGCTGCTTGACCACTAAATGATGTTCAACCCTTCCATTTAGGCGCAGCTCGACTCGTGGTTGATGAAGCACTCGACCCTTGGTTCTTCAGCATGGTGCACGACCCAGCGGCTTCTCGGCGGTGCTCGATCCACTGTATGATGCTTGACCGTCCACTGAAGAGGCTGCTCGATCCATGGCTGAGAAGGCCGCTCGACCTGCTTGCATGGTGCTCTGCTCGACCCCATGTTGAATTGGCAATGCTCGACCCAGAGTTGTTGAAGCAAACGACTGAGCGGATGTTGATGTGTTGCTATGAACATTTCATGCAGGTGTTGTTTATGATTAAATGCCAACGATAGGTTTCTTCTTTTTCCTGGACTATGCTTGTATAACTGGGTTAACATTTACCCCTTGAAGCTTATATTTTTGCTTGCGAGAAATGCTGGCTTCGAACTGTTCGAAGCTTGTATTTTTTGCTTGCGAGAAATGCGGGCTTTGAACTGTTCTGTTTAGATTGGGACTTCGATTTGAGTTTCCGAGGTCAGAGCGATTGGAGCCTTTGGATGGATTCAGAATTTTGAATTTGAATTTTCTTCCACACTATGGATCATCCTGGGATATATGAAAAATCTTGAATCTCCATTTCACGACGACTTGCCCCTGTGCATGATTATTGCTTAATCGGAGCTTTGCAGACGAGGGAGCCTTTGAGTTACGAGAATCCAATTGGATTTCCCCGGGATGATCTTTATTAGTGCGGCGAATTTGATCGGCACATCGAGCATATCGATTTTGCTAAATTTTCCAAATGATCTATTTTGAAGGCAAAACTAAACCAAATGTACTGGTTTTGACTTGTTGCTCTATTATGATGGGCTAGCGGTATTTTCCTGGGCATTATTCAACTCTCATGTGGTTGTGTTGCCTTTGTACCGTGGGTTGTCATGAGTCGCTAAAGCTTAGTATGATCAGTTTTTCGAGTTTCCTTAATCATAGTTGATGTGCTAGAGGGTTTAACTTTGTCAGCAGAAGCAATTCGAGACTGCCAACATGCATGAAACCCCTAAACTTTGTCAATACAATAGGAATTCTGACTTTACTGGCTGGTTTAGTACTTCTACTTAGAGAAGTTTATATATATATATTTGTGCCCCTGCTAGGGGATAACTTCATTAGTCTTCATTATAGGAAGAATTTTAAATTTCTTGCCCTTGCTTAGGCTAAAAATCCAACACTTGTCGTGCCTGAGATTTTCAAATACTATGCAAGTTAATTGATTAAGGACTAACACTTTTCGCATCTGATATATTCAGACACTACGCAGGTGGGTTACATTCTTTACATCTGAGACTCCAGATGCTACGGAAACGGATTGATCATTCTTCACATATGAGGTTTTCAAATGTTACGCAAATGGATTAATCATTCTTCACATCTGAGATTATCAGATGTTACACAAATGGATTTATCATTTTCACATATGAGATTTTCAGATGCTACGGAAACGGTTTTCATTCTTCACATCTAATATTTCAGATGCTACGCAAATGGATTTCATTCTTCACATTTGATATTTCAGATGCTATGCAAATGGTTTTCATTCTTCACATCTGATATTTCAGATGCTACGCAAATGGTTTACATTCTTCACATCTTATTTTTTAGATGCTATGCAAATGGATTGATCACTCTTTACATCTGATATTTTTAGATGTTACGCAAGTGGATTGATCATTCTTCACATCTGAGATTTTCAGATGCTACGCAAATGGATTGATCACTCTTCACATCTGATATTTTCAGATGTTACGCAAGTGGATTACATTCTTCACATCTGGGGCTCCAAATGCTACGCAAACGGATTGACCATTCTTCACATCTGAGATTTTCAGATGTTACGCAAATGGATTGATCATTCTTTACATATGAGATTATAAGATGTTACGCAAATGGATTTATCATTCTTCAAATCTGAGATTTTTAGTTGCTACGCAAACGGTTTTCATTCTTCACATATGATATTTCAGATGCTACGCAAATGGATTTCATTCTTCACATTTGATATTTCAGATGCTACACAATTGGTTTGCATTCTTCACATCTGATTTTCAGATGCTACGAAAATGGATTGATCACTCTTCACATTTGATATTTTCAGATGTTACGCTAGTGGACTGATATTCTTCACATCTGAGATTTTTAGATGCTACGCAAATGGATTGATCACTCTCCATATCTGATATTTTCAGACGTTACGCGGGTGGATTGATCATTCTTCACACCTGAGATTTTCAGATGCTATGCAAATGGTTTTCATTCTTCACATCTAATATTTCAAATGCTACGCAAATGGATTTCATTCTTCACATCTGATATTTCAGATGCTACACAAATGGTTCGGGCGGTTGTTATATCGTTCCACGGGGTAGCCATAGTTTCTATGTCGGATGCTTGACTTAGCAAGCAATTTCTGTTTAAAAACTGGTGCTTTGAACCTCTCACTTGGGGAAGTGCCCCTCCGATAAAAGCTATAGCTCTCTCGTTTATTTGTCATGGCGCTTGTTCGTTGTTTGGATCTTTGCAACTTTTTCCATTCATTTTTCAAGGCGTTGCTTTTCTATTTTCGCATTTGTGCATGTTGATATTTACAACATTTGGCACTTGAACTAGCGTTGTTAGGGTCGCGATGTTATAGGAACAAGCGCTTGACAAATGGCTTGCAATATGAAATCATCTTTTAAGCAAGTTTTGATTCGACATATAATTTTGCAAGCAAGAAATTCATTCAATTAGACATGCTCTTAATCACAGAGCTAATGTTTAGTGCATCACTTGCAGATTATTACAGACTATTTACAAGAAGTTTCGAATATAACAGAAAGTAAAACATGAAGTAAAGCATGAACTAAAACAGGAAATAGAGCATGAAGTAAAGCAGTGGCGATATTGATCACTTATTCTGAGCCATTGAAATTGGAGCACCATCAACGATTACCAGTTGACGATCAACCTTGGATTGGTTTGAGCAAGAGCACCATTACTTGGACCAGATTGATCATTTGATGCCCCTTGCTTTTGGGGAGTTGCAGAAGGATTCATGGCTTGCGAATTATTTACATACTGTTGCAGCCTATTCTTCCTGATTAACTCCTTGATGAGGTTCTTCAGGTGTCGGCATTCATTGGTGTTATGACCAAGCTTGTTGTGAAATCTGCAGAAATTTCCCGAGTTTGTTGCTTTGTCGCTTATCCTTATCGGATTTGGCTCCGCATACTCTTTAGAATTCTTTGTTGTAAGATAGATATTTTCAGGAGTGTCATTCAAAGGCGTCAGCTCTGAAGAGTTGAAAAGGCAAGACTTCTTATTAGCCTTGTTGTCGTTCCCGTCATTGGTGCGCTTCTTCCCTGGAGTATTCTTCTGATTGTATTTGGTAGCAACATTTTTGGGAGCTTCAGGAAGAGGGTTTGCATCGATAATCTGAAGAGGTACAAGATTAGTGTCGACTCTCATGTACTCCTCAGCCTTTTTATAGAATTTCTCAAGGGTGTTTGGTTCTTTCATTTTAATCCATCTACCGAATTCTCTCTTCTCATCTATAGCGCTGATTAGAGACATGAGGAATATATGAGGCTCTGGATTTCTCACTTCGGACCAAGCAACATTGAATCTGTTGAGAAAAGCTTTAACAGATTCCCCTGGATTTTGCTTCATTGCCAAAAGTGTAATAGCATCCTTGGCTTTAGTAGCATACAGGCGGAACTATTCTTTGAACTACTTGGTCAAATTAGAGAATCGGTCTACGGACTTAGGTGGTAGTTTTGTGAACCATAGTGATGCAGCACCTTCTAAGTAGAGAGGAAAGTATGTGCATCTCATCTCATCAGCCGCCTTAGCTGCACTCATATGCCACTCATATTTGAGCAAAAAGTAGTTAGGATCAATAAGGCCGTTGTACGAAGGTAAAGTTGGAGGATTGAACTTCTTTGGACACTCTGCTTCAAGGATTCTTTTGGTGAATGGAGTCCTGTCAGGAGAGAAGTCCCATTTTCTTTCATCGCCATTGCTAGCTTGACTTCTCTTCATGAATTGTTCTATCATATCAGAGATGTATTCTTCATTGGTATGCCACTCTGCGAAGCCGAGCTCTTTACCAAATGTTCGTCTAGGCAAGTGGTCTCAATTAGAGAGCTTAGGTCTTCTCGATGAGGAGGTGCCTCCATGACGGGACCTTTGGCCCTTCGGGATTTTCTTTAGGAATGATTTTTAGCTTTCGGTTTCAAGCCCTCGACGTTAGCTTCGTCCTTGTCACTCAACCAATCATTATCATCTTCCATATTGTCATTGCGGTTAAGATCAGAAGAGGACGAGTGGCCATTTTCTTCAAGATCAACATGGACTTTTGGAGGGGCTGGATTTGGTTGAGCATTAAGGACGACATCAAGTTTCTCCATTATAATTTTGGTAGAGGCATCCAGTCTTTGGTTCATGTTGGCAATAGCGGCGTTTAATTCAATCTTAGTCACAACGGCTCCACCTACCGAGTTTTCGCCAACTTCGAAACGGTTAGTAAGTGGTGTAACTTCGTTGTTAGCAACGTTGTCGTTTTCTCTAATGGTTTTTCTTGTGGTCTTCTTAGATTTGGCTATTATTTCGTACAAGGGTCTCAACCTTGTGGGAAAGGATTCGTCAGATGGCCTGGATCGTAGTAGATTTGGAGAATCTATGGTAGAAGTAGGCTTAGACCTTCAATGGTAGGCTCTTAAGATTGAGGGAAGTATGAAGGAAGGAGATGCGAATGCGACCCTATGGTGGACGCCAAATGTTTAAACCAAAAATGGTTCAAACACCAAAGGTACGTAAACCGTACTTCACCAGTATGGTTAGTAGCTAAAATGAGACATAATCGCAAAATAAGCAGGAAAAAGTAAGTAAAAACACAAGGGTTTTTATAGTGGTTCGATCTAGGATAGATCTACGTCCACTTTTGCAAGGTTTTCATTATCATGGAGAAAATTACATATAGCATCATCTCATACATCTCATTTATTACACTTGTTCACTCTCTATGTGATGATTTCCCACTTTTCTCTCTCTTTACGCTTTAGATCTCACTTGGATTTGAGAAGGAACATATTAGATCTCGTGATTAGATAATCTTCCTTGATTCCATCATGAAATTAGTGTTAGATCCATGCTTTAAAGAGGAGTAATGGCGGTTGGAGATCACTTGGAGTGAATTGGGGTGAGAATTAATGGTATTTGCAGAAGATGAGACCCAATTGATGTTGGAGGAAGAAGGGGTGAGCTTAGAAAGCCATTTATGGAGCTTGAGAAGCTTTGAATGGTGGAAAACCGAAATATCAGCCCTTCGGGGTGGCTTAGATCGGTCCCTTGAATGGTTGTGAAAGGGGGTATTTATAGGAGAAGTTTGGACCAAGTGGCAATTCTGTAATTATGGTATGGGTCGAGCATACACGTATTTACGAGATTGCCACTGGACAGTTGGAACCAGTTGTGTACAACTGTCACGCCTGACCCAAAAAATTACGACTCTGCCATCGTCTAACTTTCTGAATGTGCGATCCATAATAACATGAGCGAGCGACCATTGAAGCTTCATGAGCAAGCCTTATAATTGCTACTGCATGCATAAATATGGCTCGACGCTATTCCAAGAAGGGGAATGATTATATACAAGTATTCCATTTCTTCCTTTTATATGTTTGTTCCTTTTGCCTTGAGCCTCACGTTACCAGGTCCAATATTTACATACACGTGGCCTTCATGATGTGTGTGATGCTCACTTGTTCTGGTCATTCAATTTATACATTACTATGCAAAATGGGGTTCAAATATAACACAATTGCCATTCCTTCTTTCATACGTTTACTTTCTTTATAAAAGAAACTGTGCCCAACACTTGTAATGCTGCTCGACCACTAAATGATGTTCGACCCTTCCATTCAGGCGCTGCTCGACTCGTGGTTGATGAAGTGCTCGAGCCTTGGTTCTTCAGCATGGTGCTCGACCCAATGGCTTCTCGGTGGTGCTCGATACACTGTATGATGCTCGACCTGTTTGCATGGTGCTATGCTCGACCCTATGTTGAAGTGGCAATGCTCGACCCAGAGTTGCTGAAGCAAATGACTGAGCGGATGTTGATGTGTTGCTATGAACATTCCATGCAGGTGTTGTGTATGATTAAATGCCAACGAGAGGTTTCTTGTTTTTCCTGGACTACGCTTGTATAATAGGGTTAACAGAAGAAAACGTCTTTAAGTTATTAGTAGTAAACTCTGTTTTCTTTTCAGTTGAAGCATCATTTCTTTTCTCTCTCCTATACCATCTCCTATGGGTACAATACAAATGCAATAGGAAGGTATTAAATAACATATCTAGTTTCGCCGTGATTGTGAAAAGGAATTGAATTATTGTTCTAATATTTTTAATACTAGTAATTTATTTGTCTCCTTTCTTACATCTAAGATTACATAAACTAATATTTGGTCATATGCGTTCGAGATAAATTTCCATACATTTTTTTTAAATGAGCCTTTCTTTAATAATATTTTTTATTTTTATATTGGAATTTCTCATAAAAATGTCCTTTCTTTATATTTTAATTTCTTATTGTTTTACCTATCAAATCAACTATTGGTTTTCTCCCTTCTTCATTGTTATTCTTATGACTACCTCAACAGCTTTTAACTCCTGATAATTCCATTTTCATAACTTATAAAGGTTATTAAATAAATTAATGGTCATTAAATATGATGGATTTCAATTAAAGTGGATGTTTCAATTTTTCCTTCTATTAAGCCCTTACTATAATAGTATTCGATGTTTTTTTAAAACATGGCACTTTATATGCTTTCAAATAGTTGTAGATAAATGTTTGTGTCCCAAGAAGGTATAGGAATTACACAAGAAATTACTCAAAAACACCTGCACGACAACACAAAACACATCCTAAAAAAATAAATTATAGCAAAAGCTACATGTCCTAAAGCTAAACAGCTACCACACTCATATATGAGGACCGAGAAATAAATTGGTCAAAATAAAACTGGTTAGTCTCCAGCAAGCGGACCCATGCCACAATTGAAATAATTCAACAAATGCTTTATATGAATTAGCATTAATGGTGACCTCAATTAAATATATTTTTGCCTAATATGCTAAAGAAATTATGAAAACCAGCCATACACCACCGATGCTCGGGACTAAAAATTCGCGCTACACAAGCACCGATCAATGTAGAGCGATCATCAAAAGAAAGAAATAATAGAAAAGAAGAGAAAGGAGAAATAGAAGAAGAAAATAGAAGAGAGAAGGGAACATAATATAAACACAATCACAGAACCTATCGTATATCTCAAAGTGCATCAGATAACATATAATAATCAAATCACAGATATAAAACAGATGAGACAGTAATAACTATATAAACCAGAAAATCAGAGTATACAGGCTCATACAGTTATACAAAACAATATAGAGTTTATACATGAGAATAAACCCAACTGATAAATTATCTCTAACATAACACATAACATTGTCAAAGCTCCACAGTGTGACACAACAGAATAAGAAATAATGATATAAGTATGAATATATATAAAACGTCGCATCCTGCGAATCCACCTGCTACTCCAGATAATATCGTTACCTGTCACCTGGTTTGCTCATCAGCATCGTCGATGAGAACCCAAGGTAATAAGAGGAAAATAAAACCTTGGGTTAGACAAAAGTCTGGTGTGGGTGATAAACAAATCTCAAAGAATCCCAAAGTACTGTAAAAGTCGTAATAGTATGTATGGTATGCAAGGTATGCAGAATCATACCTTCCCTTGCCCCTACATCCACAGAGTTACTACATAACAATTGATATATGCTATATTGTGATAAACATAAGGTATATAAAGTTCGATAGATGCTTAAGTGCCCAATGGTGATAAATAGGTGAATAGCCATAGTATCCATCAATCAACCTCTCATTCACTCACTCAATGCGCGAAGTATATGACATCCGTCACTCCGGTCACCAATTCAATCAATGCAATGGCATGCCCCAATGCATGAGCTTCACCCTGACTATCATTACGCCCCACCGCATAAGTTGTAGTCGATAACCCTACCCAGTCCACACCGCATTGGCTCTGGTGTCCAGGAGGATCAATCCACACCGCATTGGCTCTGATCCTTCCTTGTAGCACTCTCTCTAAGGTGTATTGAAGTCACGATTATCAATAACCCCTTTGCACACATTCTCCGCAGCAGAAACCATCAATAGATTATCCAAAAGACTTCCATCTGAAGTCATCACAATATGGGAACTATCCACAACGGTCATCGTATGTCGTAGGTATCATCCTATTTCTCCTATCTCTTTCTCACTCCAACAATCACCTCAATACAACTTAATATCGCCTTTTTATGCATCTCAGAGAAAACGATCCATCGTAGTAGCCTCACTCCCCATCTTGGAATCATCATTGTCGAATGTCAAATCACTCTATAGAAGCATCACATCCTCGTTTCAAGCCAAGCGACTAATCAAAGATCCACCATCTCGAAACCACTATCGAATGAACCATCATATCCTGCTCTTTGAAATTGTATCTTCACCGATGTCAAATTGGACGAACTGGCCAATAGCAACAATATTCGATAAAGACAACTTTATAGTAGTCAATAACTACTACTCAGATCACTTATTTAACCAAAATTGGTTATTCAAGAAAAATGTCCGACATTCATTGCAAAATCCATCTCGTCGCTAAGTCTAGTTCGTCACTAAGTCCATCTTCCATTTCTAGGTCGACCACCATCACGTTGCCTTTCCTCATGTCGGCCCAAGTCCGATTCAATCTAGTCAATCCAGGCTCGGTTGACCCGGATTGGTCGAACCGGCTACAGATCGGCATAGTCGACCCAGACTTGGTTGAACCGAAATCCACTCCGTCCTTCAAATTTTTGCTCCATCCAAGTCTTTCGATTTATTGCCCAGCCTCATTGCCACTCTATCGCCGAATCCGTCGTTAAGTTCCAATGCTCTTGAGTTGTCAGGTGAATCCAAGCGCTATGTAGCTCCATCGAGAATTCACCTCATCCGTTCGAGTTTACCATCCTCGTGTGCTAAATCAATACACACCCACTTGTACGTTCGGCTGATAAACACAAAACTCTTACGAACAAGAAATTTCCTAATACTAAGTCATTTATGAACAACATTTTAACCTATACTACGTAACAACTCAACAATGCAAGCAATAGTCAAACAAATTCCTAAACTAGCATACAAGCATCCATAATAGCTGTAACACCCCGAAAATTCTATAACTGTGAAATTCATGAATTAAAGTATAATCAAATTCAAATCAAAGAACTAAGGGAAACGGGATACGCCATTGCGTTCGTCTCGGAAAAATACGCGAAATAGAGTCCGAGTTTTCGAAAAACGGAGTCCGTATGAAGAAGATATGGCCTTCGGAAGTTTTGAATTAAATTTAAAATTCAAACAGAATAAAATAATAATTTGAAATGGGGCCCAATGGGCCAGGCGGATAAAACACCCGCCTAGCCACCCAGGTCGACTGGGCCGTCGACCTGGGCTACCTATGTCGACAGGGTTGTCGACAGCCCTGTCGACAGGGGTGTCGACCTGGTCGAGCCCAGTCAACCTGGCTGGCCAGGTCTGTGTTTGGTCGAATTTCTGTGGTCTGCTTTGTCATTAGGGCTAGGTGGCGGGTTTTTATTGGTCTCTCTTCCTAATGAATGGCTATGATCTAACCTAGCAACATCAAGGGTCCTAATCAATTCCTAACCTCTATATAAACAACCCTAGACTAAACCCTAATCTATTCATTCAAATTAAGAGCATAGCCGCCATGTTGCTGAGGAACGACAAAGAGTAGCCGCCAACTAAAGAGAGGATTAGGGAGAAAGTTCTAAGGCCTAAAGCAATTCAAGCAACCTAAAGCTAATCAATTCAACAAAGGAATTTGCGTCTTCAATCCCTAAACTAGAGAATTCATCAAACCATTGTAAGTAGAGTATTACTTTGGTATAAATAAACAACTGTGTCGATGTGTATGCTTGAATTGTGGCAATGGAAGTAATTCATATTTGTGCGTTCTTATCAATTTATATACGTTTGGATTATGTTATTCATTATAAAGAACTACATGCGGTAGTTCTATGCAAATATACGTTTGGAATGTTGCGCAAATTGTGTAATCTATATTGAAGCTACATGTATGTAGTTAATTGAAATTCATGCAAGTTTGGGCCTCTGTTATTATGCCATTATGATGTATATTTTGGGCATAAATCATTTTGCAAGTAATTGAAACAAGTTTGGTTATTATAGTTCATATGAAACTATGTGGAATTTTGACACCATAATCCATGTATTAAGTCATGCTTTTGCAAACTTATGAGTATGGCTAGGAATGATATTTGGCATAATTGAAATCCGTTATTAAGTCTATCTTGTTTCAAAGGATTATATGATGACATGGCTAGGTTGGACTCAAAAATCCCCTTTTTGCAAGTTTAAAGCAAACACCATGTTTAGGAATATTTATGCATAAGTATGTTTATACCATCGTTATGTGATTAGGCTTAAACCATGATTAAGTTGAATTATGCTATGTTCATGCTAGAAGTATTTATTCCATGCTTATGTTTGACCATATGCCATGCCTATGCTAGAAGTATTTTATGCCATGCTTATGTTTGATAATATGCCATGCCTATGCAAGAAGTATTTTATGCCACGCTTATATGCCATGTTTATGCTAGAAGTATTTAGGCCATGCTTATGTTTGACATTATGCCTAAATAAGAATATAGGTTCATGTTGTAGTTAAACCTATGCAAGTTTACATGCCTTGATTTATGTCACCTATGTTTTATGACCAAAATACATGTCACCACTATGCAAGTACACCAATTTCTATTATGTATTTTCCAACGTCATATGCAAGTTCATGCGCTCACTTTCCCCTCTTTGTGTATACGCCATAAGCCTCCCCTTTTCGCATGGCTAAATTGGGCTTTAAAAGGCTAAGCCCAATATATATAAACGGATGTGTAAAACGGGGGAAAATAACGTTGGGTTAAAAATTAATTAATAAATGAAAATATGAAATAGAAGGGCCCAAAGTCAAGTATGGGTTGGGCCCATGGTTGGTGTAACCTTTACACCATTAACATAATAATGGGCCGCAAATATTTACATATAAGAAATAAAGAAGAATGACAAAATATGTAAATGTAGAAAAGACGATGTGTTTAACCCGAGGTTGGATTGAGTTGTGATGTAAACCTGCCCGGAACCGCCCGGCTATCCAGTAGTCACAACAATACCTATCCAATGTGGGAGGTTAAACATGGAGCCCAGTAAGGACCCGAGGTTAGACTGAGTTGTGGCGTAAGACTGCCCGGAACCAACCGAAAACAGGCAGCCACAACAATACCTGTCTAATGTGAGAGGTCAGGGCCTTAATAAGACAATTAAGGCTGAGTCAGGATTGTTAGGATTAAGTGAACTTAAGACTTAATCAAAATGGAACATGCTAAACTAAACGGACTGGTGGGGTTAGGTTAGGAAACACTTAACCAACTTAGCATGTTGGCTAGAGATAGAAAACCTAGTAACGGGGGACCCTTTTCAGCAGTAACCCTAAAAAGGTGTATCAGGATACCCTGAAACTAGGCAGGGTGGGGCACGATTACTGGGCTGATTGTAAGAGGTCAAATCGACGGCGGTGGTGTAGCAGTGTAGGTTCTAACGGTGTGCGGGCGTGCACGCACTCCGGCGCAGAAAAATAAAGCACTGGACACCAGTAGCATACCTTTGCACTCTAAGGTTGTGTCGGGGTGCCACTATGGGACTTGATACACCCCATGGTGGGACCAGCATAGGTAACTACAGACATCGGGGGCCGTAAGACACATGTAACTATGCGAGTAGGAGCCGATCATCGTAGAATGGATCACATCACCCAGATTTTGAGGTGCAAATTGGAAACTAGTTTATATGGGTTCAGAGATTAACATGGGGTACGATAGTATATTCGACCCTAGACAACTTAACCAAGTTTATAGTGTTTGCCCACTTCCTGTTTACTTATCATACCCAGTTCTTTATTCATAGACAAAGTAGTACTAGACTTACTCAGGCTTTATGTCTGACTCTATTTTTCTTTCGTCTTCTTTCTTCCGTTTCCCCCCCCCCCAGGTCCTCAGGGAGGGAACACAGCAGCTTGACCAGCCTCAACATCCAGCTTGAAGAAGAGAAATGTATTGCTTGGACTTTCCTGTTTTGAACTATGGCTTTGGACAATCCACTATGGGGCTTTGGCAGTTTGTCTATGTTTTATTTATGCTTCTTTAAAAATAATGTACTCAAGACAGATTATGAAGTGTTATGTTATGTTTTTGGAAAGGATGTTGTTGTAACACGTATTTGACTTTATGAAATAAAGTTTGTTGTTCTTCCGCTGTTTACAAATATGTGTTCTTATATCTGTCTTGTATATCTGTGACTTGTACTTATAAACCTCCACCAAAATTAGGGCATTCCCTTTGAGAGTGACCCTAACGGAGGTGGGGTGTTTCACTTGGTATCAGAGCATAGGTTTACCAGATAAGATAAAAAGTTTTGAAAAAAAAAATTATTTTCAAAAAGGAAATTTAAAGAAGCATTTTTAAAAAGAAAAATATTATTTTATTTTAAAAAAGGCAAAGTCCACTCCCCAAAGCCATAGGAACTATCTCTTATCCTTCGTTTTGAATCTATCCTTTTTGTTTCAGCATGTCCCAAGATCTTAACTTGCCTGAAGGGGTACCCATACCTGGTTGGTTTAGACGTTTCTTAGAAGCAAGGGCCACTCAGCCAGGTCCTACCGTTCCTCCTCCTCCAGCTGAAGGGAATCATCCAGCCGTAGCAGCACCTTTTCCTCCACCTCCTCCACGGGGAAACACATTCGCTAAGATATGTAAAGATTTTAAAGCTATGGGAGGAAGGGATTTCCATGGAACTGAGTCCTTCGTAGCAGCTAGGAATTGGCTAAAAGAAACGGAGGACCTATTCATCATCTTTGAGGTAGAAGATAGACAAAAGGTACAACTAGCGGTGTGGCTATTGAAGGGCGAGGCTTCCTACTGGTGGGAAGTCACCAATGCTGAAAGACCAGTGGATACATGGGAGGACTTTAGGGCAAGGTTTGAGACTAAGTTTCTCTCAGATGCAGAAAGAAGTTTGCAGTTGGAAAAATTCTTATTTCTTAAGCAAGGAGACAAGACTGTCAGAGAGTATGTGAATCAGTTCGATGAGCTGGCTAGGTTTGGGCTTGACCTAGTCAACACCCCGCATAAGAAGGCTCTCCGTTTCGTCAAGGGGTTAAATGAGCCATTACATAGTTTGGCCATGACCCATATACCCATGGGAGCCACGTATGAAAGATTGGTGCAAATGGCATTGCTGAACGAAGAGGACAAGGGCAAGAAGGAGACCAAGGCAGAAAGCTCTCAAGGGAAGAAAGAGGGTTTGCAGCCTAAGAAGACAGACTTTAAGAAGGGCGGAAAAGGCAACAAAGAGAAGAGGAAGTGTAATTTCTGTGGCAAAGTGGGGCACTTAGTAAAGGACTGCCGGAAGAAGAAGGCTAAGGAGAATGGTGGGTGCTTTTCGTGCGGTCAGACAGGCCACAGGGCTAAGGACTGCCCAAGGAAACGATGACAGGGGCAGGGCACTGGATCCACCCCAGGGGCACAGGTTCATGTGCTAGAAGCGCCACCATTGCAACAGAGAGGTATAAATACTTCTGTAGAAAGCGTAATTTATCTTTACGATCACCCCGTTCGCACTTTATTTGATTCTGGCGCATCACACTCCTTTATCTCGTCTGCTTTAGTAGAATCTCTGCACCTAAAAACTAGTATGGTAGAGGACCCCTTAATTGTTTCAAACCCAATTGGGGGCCCAGCTCATTTGTCTATGATCTGTGTGGGATTGAAAATTTCTATCCTAAGTGTTTAATTGGGACTTGGATTGCGAGTTTGCTTTCCAACGACTAAAAAGGGCTCTCACAACAGCCCCAGTTTTGACGCTGCCAGATGGGAGCAAGATGTTCACTGTTTATACGGATGCATGTGGGACAGGGCTAGGCGCCGTCTTAATGCAAGAAGGAAGGGTAGTAGCTTATGGCGGGAGGCAGTTGAAGGTGCACGAAAAGAACTACCCAACCCACGATCTCGAGTTAGCCGCCATCGTCTTTGCACTCAAGTCTTGGCGACACTATCTCCTAGGTGAGAAGTTCGAACTTTACACTGACCATAAATCATTGAAATATCTTTTCTCGCAGAAGGATCTTAACTTGAGGCAACAAAGATGGATGGAGTTTCTTGCCTCGTACGATTTCGAAATCTCCTACACTCCGGGCAAAGGCAACGTAGTGGCAGACGCGTTGAGCCAAAAGAAATTGACCCTAAGCCCGTTGTTTGTTGAAAGACAAAGCCTAGAGTTTATAGCCAGCTTCGACTTTAGGCCTTCCTCTGATTTCGTACCGGGCTTGCTTGCATCTCTCGAAGTGCGCCCAACTTTAGTGGATTCAGTAGGGACAGCACAACGCGAAGACCCTCAGCTTGTGGAAATAATTGATAGGCTAATTAGGGGTGAGACTTCAAGTCACCTCAACAGATACTCCATTGACGATAAGGGTGTACTAAGGCGAGATGGAAGACTATGCGTCCCACAGACAAACGATTTAATAAAGAAGGTTCTCGAGGAAGCACATCACTCCAAGATGACGATACACCCAGGCGGAGATAAAATGTACAAAGACATAAAAAGGACTTTCTTCTGGAACGGCATGAAAAAGGACGTGGCAGAATTCGTTTCTAAGTGTATGGTGTGCCAACAGGTTAAGGCGGAACAAAAAAAGCCTGGCGGACTGCTACATCCTCTAGAGGTCCCGCAGTGGAAGTGGGATAGCATCTCAACGGACTTCATCGATGGGCTACCTAGGTCTAGGAGAGGCAACACTAGCATTTGGGTAATAGTGGATAGGCTTACTAAAAGCGCCCACTTTTTACCTGTCAAAAGTAAAAGAACTGCCTCATCCCTAGCATCACTTTACCTCAAGGAAATCGTTCAACTCCATGGAATACCATCTAGCATTGTTAGTGACCGAGACCCCATCTTCACCAGCGAATTTTGGCGGAGTCTGCAAGAAGCAGTAGGAACGCAGTTATGCTTGAGCACAGCCTATCATCCCCAAACCGATGGCCAAACAGAGAGAGTGAACAGGGTTTTGGAAGACCTTTTAAGGCTATGCGTCCTCGACTTCGGAGGGACATGGGAAGACCACCTTCCTTTGGTGGAATTGCCTACAACAACAGCTATCAAGCAACCATAGGAATGGCGCCCTTCGAAGCTTTGTATGGAAGACCGTGCCGATCACCCACTTGTTGGTGGGAGTCTACTGATAAGCTCATACTTGGACCAGACATGATCCGAGAGACCTCAGAGAAAGTGGACTTAATACGAAGAAGGATGAAGACGGCCCAAGACAGACAGAAGTCCTATGCCGACAAGAGAAGGACCGACCTTGAATTTGAGGTTGGAGACAGAGTTTTTCTCAAGGTATCACCGTTAAGAAACGTTGTTCGTTTTGGAACCACAGGAAAGCTAGCACCAAGATTCGTAGGGCCATTCCCTATCATCGAGAAGATTGGGAAAATGGCCTATAGATTAGAGCTACCCGAGAAGTTGGCTGGAGTCCACAACGTTTTTCACGTTTCACATCTCCGAAAATGTCTACATGAGTCTGCTGAAGTGGTAGAGCCAAACATCCTCGAAGAGGCCGAAGTGGAACGCGAAGCAACCATAAGGAAGGTTCCAACCCGCATCTTAGGAACGGAAGTGAAGAAGCTACGCAACCGCGAAGTCAAGCTCGTCAAAGTTCAGTGGAGCGACGCCGAGGGAGACACGACTTGGGAAACTGAAGCTATAATCCGTACAGCCTACCCTTTTCTGTTCGAGGGTACATCTTTGATCTTTCTTTTTCCTTAAGTTGCGCTTTTATCTATCTTTTTAGGTATATTTCCTCGACCGTATCTTTTAGGTAGAAAACCTTTGGATGAAAACATGTAGTTGAAACATGTTATGTATGAATGGTTGCAAGTGATTGCTAGTGGTTGCTCGTGGTTGCATATACACACACAATCTAGGTTTTAGATCGGCTCAGTCACTTCGTATTGCATATGCATATATGTTTGCATTCATATGTGGTTGAATTTTTATGTGTTGTCATGTGGATGTTGCATTTGTATTGAATGATTGTGCACTCATGTAGAATCATGAATAGGAAAATTTGCATACATGATGGATTCATGGCACTTACATAATCCGCATTAAGGAGGTCAACTGAATCAGTAGACCGCCTGATTTTTGCATTAGATAAGTTCATGCACACACACTTTGCATATGATCATGAAGCATTAGAAGTCTTTTAAGGACAATGGATGCTCGTGTTTGATGGATGAGTAGATGGATGATTGGATGTTAGGATATACATTCCTCCTAACTTGAAGATTTCGGGGACGAAATCCTTTTAAGTGGGGGAGAATGTAACACCCCGAAAATTCTATAACTGTGAAATTCATGAATTAAAGTATAATCAAATTCAAATCAAAGAACTAAGGGAAACGGGATACGCCATTGCGTTCGTCTCGGAAAAATACGCGAAATAGAGTCCGAGTTTTCGAAAAACGGAGTCCGTATGAAGAAGATATGGCCTTCGGAAGTTTTGAATTAAATTTAAAATTCAAACAGAATAAAATAATAATTTGAAATGGGGCCCAATGGGCCAGGCGGATAAAACACCCGCCTAGCCACCCAGGTCGACTGGGCCGTCGACCTGGGCTACCCATGTCGACAGGGCTGTCGACAGCCCTGTCGACAGGGGTGTCGACCTGGTCGAGCCCAGTCAACCTGGCTGGCCAGGTCTGTGTTTGGTCGAATTTCTGTGGTCTGCTTTGTCATTAGGGCTAGGTGGCGGGTTTTTATTGGTCTCTCTTCCTAATGAATGGCTATGATCTAACCTAGCAACATCAAGGGTCCTAATCAATTCCTAACCTCTATATAAACAACCCTAGACTAAACCCTAATCTATTCATTCAAATTAAGAGCATAGCCGCCATGTTGCTGAGGAACGACAAAGAGTAGCCGCCAACTAAAGAGAGGATTAGGGAGAAAGTTCTAAGGCCTAAAGCAATTCAAGCAACCTAAAGCTAATCAATTCAACAAAGGAATTTGCGTCTTCAATCCCTAAACTAGAGAATTCATCAAACCATTGTAAGTAGAGTATTACTTTGGTATAAATAAACAACTGTGTCGATGTGTATGCTTGAATTGTGGCAATGGAAGTAATTCATATTTGTGCGTTCTTATCAATTTATATACGTTTGGATTATGTTATTCATTATAAAGAACTACATGCGGTAGTTCTATGCAAATATACGTTTGGAATGTTGCGCAAATTGTGTAATCTATATTGAAGCTACATGTATGTAGTTAATTGAAATTCATGCAAGTTTGGGCCTCTGTTATTATGCCATTATGATGTATATTTTTGTGCATAAATCATTTTGCAAGTAATTGAAACAAGTTTGGTTATTATAGTTCATATGAAACTATGTGGAATTTTGACACCATAATCCATGTATTAAGTCATGCTTTTGCAAACTTATGAGTATGGCTAGGAATGATATTTGGCATAATTGAAATCCGTTATTAAGTCTATCTTGTTTCAAAGGATTATATGATGACATGGCTAGGTTGGACTCAAAAATCCCCTTTTTGCAAGTTTAAAGCAAACACCATGTTTAGGAATATTTATGCATAAGTATGTTTATACCATCGTTATGTGATTAGGCTTAAACCATGATTAAGTTGAATTATGCTATGTTCATGCTAGAAGTATTTATGCCATGCTTATGTTTGACCATATGCCATGCCTATGCTAGAAGTATTTTATGCCATGCTTATGTTTGATAATATGCCATGCCTATGCAAGAAGTATTTTATGCCACGCTTATATGCCATGTTTATGCTAGAAGTATTTAGGCCATGCTTATGTTTGACATTATGCCTAAATAAGAATATAGGTTCATGTTGTAGTTAAACCTATGCAAGTTTACATGCCTTGATTTATGTCACCTATGTTTTATGACCAAAATACATGTCACCACTATGCAAGTACACCAATTTCTATTATGTATTTTCCAACGTCATATGCAAGTTCATGCGCTCACTTTCCCCTCTTTGTGTATACGCCATAAGCCTCCCCTTTTCGCATGGCTAAATTGGGCTTTAAAAGGCTAAGCCCAATATATATAAACGGACGTGTAAAACGGGGGAAAATAACGTTGGGTTAAAAATTAATTAATAAATGAAAATATGAAATAGAAGGGCCCAAAGTCAAGTATGGGTTGGGCCCATGGTTGGTGTAACCTTTACACCATTAACATAATAATGGGCCGCAAATATTTACATATAAGAAATAAAGAAGAATGACAAAATATGTAAATGTAGAAAAGACGATGTGTTTAACCCGAGGTTGGATTGAGTTGTGATGTAAACCTGCCCGGAACCGCCCGGCTATCCAGTAGTCACAACAATACCTATCCAATGTGGGAGGTTAAACATGGAGCCCAGCAAGGACCCGAGGTTAGACTGAGTTGTGGCGTAAGACTGCCCGGAATCAACCGACAACAGGCAGCCACAACAATACCTGTCTAATGTGAGAGGTCAGGGCCTTAATAAGACAATTAAGGCTGAGTCAGGATTGTTAGGATTAAGTGAACTTAAGACTTAATCAAAATGGAACATGCTAAACTAAACGGACTGGTGGGGTTAGGTTAGGAAACACTTAACCAACTTAGCATGTTGGCTAGAGATAGAAAACCTAGTAACGGGGGACCCTTTTCAGCAGTAACCCTAAAAAGGTGTATCAGGATACCCTGAAACTAGGCAGGGTGGGGCACGATTACTGGGCTGATTGTAAGAGGTCAAATCGACGGCGGTGGTGTAGCAGTGTAGGTTCTAACGGTGTGCGGGCGTGCACGCACTCCGGCGCAGAAAAATAAAGCACTGGACACCAGTAGCATACCTTTGCACTCTAAGGTTGTGTCGGGGTGCCACTATGGGACTTGATACACCCCATGGTGGGACCAGCATAGGTAACTACAGACATCGGGGGCCGTAAGACACATGTAACTATGCGAGTAGGAGCCGATCATCGTAGAATGGATCACATCACCCAGATTTTGGGGTGCAAATTGGAAACTAGTTTATATGGGTTCAGAGATTAACATGGGGTACGATAGTATATTCGACCCTAGACAACTTAACCAAGTTTATAGTGTTTGCCCACTTCCTGTTTACTTATCATACCCAGTTCTTTATTCATAGACAAAGTAGTACTAGACTTACTCAGGCTTTATGTCTGACTCTATTTTTCTTTCGTCTTCTTTCTTCCGTTTCCCCCCCCAGGTCCTCAGGGAGGGAACACAGCAGCTTGACCAGCCTCAACATCCAGCTTGAAGAAGAGAAATGTATTGCTTGGACTTTCCTGTTTTGAACTATGGCTTTGGACAATCCACTATGGGGCTTTGGCAGTTTGTCTATGTTTTATTTATGCTTCTTTAAAAATAATGTACTCAAGACAGATTATGAAGTGTTATGTTATGTTTTTGGAAAGGATGTTGTTGTAACACGTATTTGACTTTATGAAATAAAGTTTGTTGTTCTTCCGCTGTTTACAAATATGTGTTCTTATATCTGTCTTGTATATCTGTGACTTGTACTTATAAACCTCCACCAAAATTAGGGCATTCCCTTTGAGAGTGACCCTAACGGAGGTGGGGTGTTTCACTTGGTATCAGAGCATAGGTTTACCAGATAAGATAAAAAGTTTTGAAAAAAAAAATTATTTTCAAAAAGGAAATTTAAAGAAGCATTTTTAAAAAGAAAAATATTATTTTATTTTAAAAAAGGCAAAGTCCACTCCCCAAAGCCATAGGAACTATCTCTTATCCTTCGTTTTGAATCTATCCTTTTTGTTTCAGCATGTCCCAAGATCTTAACTTGCCTGAAGGGGTACCCATACCTGGTTGGTTTAGACGTTTCTTAGAAGCAAGGGCCACTCAGCCAGGTCCTACCGTTCCTCCTCCTCCAGCTGAAGGGAATCATCCAGCCGCAGCAGCACCTTTTCCTCCACCTCCTCCACGGGGAAACACATTCGCTAAGATATGTAAAGATTTTAAAGCTATGGGAGGAAGGGATTTCCATGGAACTGAGTCCTTCGTAGCAGCTAGGAATTGGCTAAAAGAAACGGAGGACCTATTCATCATCTTTGAGGTAGAAGATAGACAAAAGGTACAACTAGCGGTGTGGCTATTGAAGGGCGAGGCTTCCTACTGGTGGGAAGTCACCAATGCTGAAAGACCAGTGGATACATGGGAGGACTTTAGGGCAAGGTTTGAGACTAAGTTTCTCTCAGATGCAGAAAGAAGTTTGCAGTTGGAAAAATTCTTATTTCTTAAGCAAGGAGACAAGACTGTCAGAGAGTATGTGAATCAGTTCGATGAGCTGGCTAGGTTTGGGCTTGACCTAGTCAACACCCCGCATAAGAAGGCTCTCCGTTTCGTCAAGGGGTTAAATGAGCCATTACATAGTTTGGCCATGACCCATATACCCATGGGAGCCACGTATGAAAGATTGGTGCAAATGGCATTGCTGAACGAAGAGGACAAGGGCAAGAAGGAGACCAAGGCAGAAAGCTCTCAAGGGAAGAAAGAGGGTTTGCAGCCTAAGAAGACAGACTTTAAGAAGGGCGGAAAAGGCAACAAAGAGAAGAGGAAGTGTAATTTCTGTGGCAAAGTGGGGCACTTAGTAAAGGACTGCCGGAAGAAGAAGGCTAAGGAGAATGGTGGGTGCTTTTCGTGCGGTCAGACAGGCCACAGGGCTAAGGACTGCCCAAGGAAACGAGGACAGGGGCAGGGCACTGGATCCACCCCAGGGGCACAGGTTCATGTGCTAGAAGCGCCACCATTGCAACATAGAGGTATAAATACTTCTGTAGAAAGCGTAATTTATCTTTACGATCACCCCGTTCGCACTTTATTTGATTCTGGCGCATCACACTCCTTTATCTCGTCTGCTTTAGTAGAATCTCTGCACCTAAAAACTAGTATGGTAGAGGACCCCTTAATTGTTTCAAACCCAATTGGGGGCCCAGCTCATTTGTCTATGATCTGTGTGGGATTGAAAATTTCTATCCTAAGTGTTTAATTGGGACTTGGATTGCGAGTTTGCTTTCCAACGACTAAAAAGGGCTCTCACAACAGCCCCAGTTTTGACGCTGCCAGATGGGAGCAAGATGTTCACTGTTTATACGGATGCATGTGGGACAGGGCTAGGCGCCGTCTTAATGCAAGAAGGAAGGGTAGTAGCTTATGGCGGGAGGCAGTTGAAGGTGCACGAAAAGAACTACCCAACCCACGATCTCGAGTTAGCCGCCATCGTCTTTGCACTCAAGTCTTGGCGACACTATCGCCTAGGTGAGAAGTTCGAACTTTACACTGACCATAAATCGTTGAAATATCTTTTCTCGCAGAAGGATCTTAACTTGAGGCAACAAAGATGGATCGAGTTTCTTGCCTCGTACGATTTCGAAATCTCCTACACTCCGGGCAAAGGCAACGTAGTGGCAGACGCGTTGAGCCGAAAGAAATTGACCCTAAGCCCGTTGTTTGTTGAAAGACAAAGCCTAGAGTTTATAGCCAGCTTCGACTTTAGGCCTTCCTCTGATTTCGTACCGGGCTTGCTTGCATCTCTCGAAGTGCGCCCAACTTTAGTGGATTCAGTAGGGACAGCACAACGCGAAGACCCTCAGCTTGTGGAAATAATTGATAGGCTAATTAGGGGTGAGACTTCAAGTCACCTCAACAGATACTCCATTGACGATAAGGGTGTACTAAGGCGAGATGGAAGACTATGCGTCCCACAGACAAACGATTTAATAAAGAAGGTTCTCGAGGAAGCACATCACTCCAAGATGACGATACACCCAGGCAGAGATAAAATGTACAAAGACATAAAAAGGACTTTCTTCTGGAACGACATGAAAAAGGACGTGGCAGAATTCGTTTCTAAGTGTATGGTGTGCCAACAGGTTAAGGCGGAACAAAAAAAGCCTGGCGGACTGCTACATCCTCTAGAGGTCCCGCAGTGGAAGTGGGATAGCATCTCAACGGACTTCATCGATGGGCTACCTAGGTCTAGGAGAGGCAACACTAGCATTTGGGTAATAGTGGATAGGCTTACTAAAAGCGCCCACTTTTTACCTGTCAAAAGTAAAAGAACTGCCTCATCCCTAGCATCACTTTACCTCAAGGAAATCGTTCAACTCCATGGAATACCATCTAGCATTGTTAGTGACCGAGACCCCATCTTCACCAGCGAATTTTGGCGGAGTCTGCAAGAAGCAGTAGGAACGCAGTTATGCTTGAGCACAGCCTATCATCCCCAAACCGACGGCCAAACAGAGAGAGTGAACAGGGTTTTGGAAGACCTTTTAAGGCTATGCGTCCTCGACTTCGGAGGGACATGGGAAGACCACCTTCCTTTGGTGGAATTGCCTACAACAACAGCTATCAAGCAACCATAGGAATGGCGCCCTTCGAAGCTTTGTATGGAAGACCGTGCCGATCACCCACTTGTTGGTGGGAGTCTACTGATAAGCTCATACTTGGACCAGACATGATCCGAGAGACCTCAGAGAAAGTGGACTTAATACGAAGAAGGATGAAGACGGCCCAAGACAGACAGAAGTCCTATGCCGACAAGAGAAGGACCGACCTTGAATTTGAGGTTGGAGACAGAGTTTTTCTCAAGGTATCACCGTTAAGAAACGTTGTTCGTTTTGGAACCACAGGAAAGCTAGCACCAAGATTCGTAGGGCCATTCCCTATCATCGAGAAGATTGGGAAAATGGCCTATAGATTAGAGCTACCCGAGAAGTTGGCTGGAGTCCACAACGTTTTTCACGTTTCACATCTCCGAAAATGTCTACATGAGTCTGCTGAAGTGGTAGAGCCAAACATCCTCGAAGAGGCCGAAGTGGAACGCGAAGCAACCATAAGGAAGGTTCCAACCCGCATCTTAGGAACGGAAGTGAAGAAGCTACGCAACCGCGAAGTCAAGCTCGTCAAAGTTCAGTGGAGCGACGCCGAGGGAGACGCGACTTGGGAAACTGAAGCTATAATCCGTACAGCCTACCCTTTTCTGTTCGAGGGTACATCTTTGATCTTTCTTTTTCCTTAAGTTGCGCTTTTATCTATCTTTTTAGGTATATTTCCTCGACCGTATCTTTTAGGTAGAAAACCTTTGGATGAAAACATGTAGTTGAAACATGTTATGTATGAATGGTTGCAAGTGATTGCTAGTGGTTGCTCGTGGTTGCATATACACACACAATCTAGGTTTTAGATCGGCTCAGTCACTTCATATTGCATATGCATATATGTTTGCATTCATATGTGGTTGAATTTTTATGTGTTGTCATGTGGATGTTGCATTTGTATTGAATGATTGTGCACTCATGTAGAATCATGAATAGGAAAATTTGCATACATGATGGATTCATGGCACTTACATAATCCGCATTAAGGAGGTCAACTGAATCAGTAGACCGCCTGATTTTTGCATTAGATAAGTTCATGCACACACACTTTGCATATGATCATGAAGCATTAGAAGTCTTTTAAGGACAATGGATGCTCGTGTTTGATGGATGAGTAGATGGATGATTGGATGTTAGGATATACATTCCTCCTAACTTGAAGATTTCGGGGACGAAATCCTTTTAAGTGGGGGAGAATGTAACACCCCGAAAATTCTATAACTGTGAAATTCATGAATTAAAGTATAATCAAATTCAAATCAAAGAACTAAGGGAAACGGGATACGCCATTGCGTTCGTCTCGGAAAAATACGCGAAATAGAGTCCGAGTTTTCGAAAAACGGAGTCCGTATGAAGAAGATATGGCCTTCGGAAGTTTTGAATTAAATTTAAAATTCAAACAGAATAAAATAATAATTTGAAATGGGGCCCAATGGGCCAGGCGGATAAAACACCCGCCTAGCCACCCAGGTCGACTGGGCCGTCGACCTGGGCTACCCATGTCGACAGGGCTGTCGACAGCCCTGTCGACAGGGGTGTCGACCTGGTCGAGCCCAGTCAACCTGGCTGGCCAGGTCTGTGTTTGGTCGAATTTCTGTGGTCTGCTTTGTCATTAGGGCTAGGTGGCGGGTTTTTATTGGTCTCTCTTCCTAATGAATGGCTATGATCTAACCTAGCAACATCAAGGGTCCTAATCAATTCCTAACCTCTATATAAACAACCCTAGACTAAACCCTAATCTATTCATTCAAATTAAGAGCATAGCCGCCATGTTGCTGAGGAACGACAAAGAGTAGCCGCCAACTAAAGAGAGGATTAGGGAGAAAGTTCTAAGGCCTAAAGCAATTCAAGCAACCTAAAGCTAATCAATTCAACAAAGGAATTTGCGTCTTCAATCCCTAAACTAGAGAATTCATCAAACGATTGTAAGTAGAGTATTACTTTGGTATAAATAAACAACTGTGTCGATGTGTATGCTTGAATTGTGGCAATGGAAGTAATTCATATTTGTGCGTTCTTATCAATTTATATACGTTTGGATTATGTTATTCATTATAAAGAACTACATGCGGTAGTTCTATGCAAATATACGTTTGGAATGTTGCGCAAATTGTGTAATCTATATTGAAGCTACATGTATGTAGTTAATTGAAATTCATGCAAGTTTGGGCCTCTGTTATTATGCCATTATGATGTATATTTTTGTGCATAAATCATTTTGCAAGTAATTGAAACAAGTTTGGTTATTATAGTTCATATGAAACTATGTGGAATTTTGACACCATAATCCATGTATTAAGTCATGCTTTTGCAAACTTATGAGTATGGCTAGGAATGATATTTGGCATAATTGAAATCCGTTATTAAGTCTATCTTGTTTCAAAGGATTATATGATGACATGGCTAGGTTGGACTCAAAAATCCCCTTTTTGCAAGTTTAAAGCAAACACCATGTTTAGGAATATTTATGCATAAGTATGTTTATACCATCGTTATGTGATTAGGCTTAAACCATGATTAAGTTGAATTATGCTATGTTCATGCTAGAAGTATTTATGCCATGCTTATGTTTGACCATATGCCATGCCTATGCTAGAAGTATTTTATGCCATGCTTATGTTTGACAATATGCCATGCCTATGCAAGAAGTATTTTATGCCACGCTTATATGCCATGTTTATGCTAGAAGTATTTAGGCCATGCTTATGTTTGACATTATGCCTAAATAAGAATATAGGTTCATGTTGTAGTTAAACCTATGCAAGTTTACATGCCTTGATTTATGTCACCTATGTTTTATGACCAAAATACATGTCACCACTATGCAAGTACACCAATTTCTATTATGTATTTTCCAACGTCATATGCAAGTTCATGCGCTCACTTTCCCCTCTTTGTGTATACGCCATAAGCCTCCCCTTTTCGCATGGCTAAATTGGGCTTTAAAAGGCTAAGCCCAATATATATAAACGGACGTGTAAAACGGGGGAAAATAACGTTGGGTTAAAAATTAATTAATAAATGAAAATATGAAATAGAAGGGCCCAAAGTCAGGTATGGGTTGGGCCCATGGTTGGTGTAACCTTTACACCATTAACATAATAATGGGCCGCAGATATTTACATATAAGAAATAAAGAAGAATGACAAAATATGTAAATGTAGAAAAGACGATGTGTTTAACCCGAGGTTGGATTGAGTTGTGATGTAAACCTGCCCGGAACCGCCCGGCTGTCCAGTAGTCACAACAATACCTATCCAATGTGGGAGGTTAAACATGGAGCCCAGCAAGGACCCGAGGTTAGACTGAGTTGTGGCGTAAGACTGCCCGGAACCAACCGGCAACAGGCAGCCACAACAATACCTGTCTAATGTGAGAGGTCAGGGCCTTAATAAGACAATTAAGGCTGAGTCAGGATTGTTAGGATTAAGTGAACTTAAGACTTAATCAAAATGGAACATGCTAAACTAAACGGACTGGTGGGGTTAGGTTAGGAAACACTTAACCAACTTAGCATGTTGGCTAGAGATAGAAAACCTAGTAACGGGGGACCCTTTTCAGCAGTAACCCTAAAAAGGTGTATCAGGATACCCTGAAACTAGGCAGGGTGGGGCACGATTACTGGGCTGATTGTAAGAGGTCAAATTGACGGCGGTGGTGTAGCAGTGTAGGTTCTAACGGTGTGCGGGCGTGCACGCACTCCGGCGCAGAAAAATAAAGCACTGGACACCAGTAGCATACCTTTGCACTCTAAGGTTGTGTCGGGGTGCCACTATGGGACTTGATACACCCCATGGTGGGACCAGCATAGGTAACTACAGACATCGGGGGCCGTAAGACACATGTAACTATGCGAGTAGGACCGATCATCGTAGAATGGATCACATCACCCAGATTTTGGGGTGCAAATTGGAAACTAGTTTATATGGGTTCAGAGATTAACATGGGGTACGATAGTATATTCGACCCTAGACAACTTAACCAAGTTTATAGTGTTTGCCCACTTCCTGTTTACTTATCATACCCAGTTCTTTATTCATAGACAAAGTAGTACTAGACTTACTCAGGCTTTATGTCTGACTCTATTTTTCTTTCGTCTTCTTTCTTCCGTTCCCCCCCCAGGTCCTCAGGGAGGGAACACAGCAGCTTGACCAGCCTCAACATCCAGCTTGAAGAAGAGAAATGTATTGCTTGGACTTTCCTGTTTTGAACTATGGCTTTGGACAATCCACTATGGGGCTTTGGCAGTTTGTCTATGTTTTATTTATGCTTCTTTAAAAATAATGTACTCAAGACAGATTATGAAGTGTTATGTTATGTTTTTGGAAAGGATGTTGTTGTAACACGTATTTGACTTTATGAAATAAAGTTTGTTGTTCTTCCGCTGTTTACAAATATGTGTTCTTATATCTGTCTTGTATATCTGTGACTTGTACTTATAAACCTCCACCAAAATTAGGGCATTCCCTTTGAGAGTGACCCTAACGGAGGTGGGGTGTTTCAATAGCAATGATAAATCAAGTAGTACCTACATATAGTAATAAAAGTGATAAAAATGCCCAAATATTCTAAATCTAGCTATATGGTCAAAACGGTGTGCAATAGCATGTAAACTGGTAAATGGCGCGCATAATAGCGCACAACTGGGCAAAATGTCATAATAATGGCCAGTACTACTCAAATCACTTTCTAATAATATTTTTATTTATCATTTCTAGGTTCAACTATTATAAATATTACGTTTTAGAATTATAAACCAATTTATAACATCACAACTATATTATACGAATAATTAAGATTCAGTGATATAATATCACTCACCTTAACAAATCAACCCAAACAAGTGTCACATTGTAGAGTTCGTCAATATGATTCCAAAGGAAGAAACGACGTCCAATTCTAACCTCGTATGAGAAAGTTATATAAGATATAACTTTGCAAATTTGAATCTCCAAATTAAATCAAATAATTATTAATTTAAATACTAATTATCTATTAAGCCTAATACTACTTATCCAATCTCTCAATATCAAGGAAGTGCAACCTCTATATCCAACCTATGTATCTTTATTAGTGACACACCCCGAATGTCAATAAAACTCAGATATGAGGGCACCAACGCGTCGCTCTTCTGAAACTGCATTTGCCCACACCCAAAACGCCCACGCTGAAGCCACCTAGTGAAATGTGATATGTAGAATGCAAGCTACAAGAAACCTATAATTATCAAAAGTAGCACCCACCTACTAGCAACCGCACCATCTTAAATCTCCTCCTTAGTCGCACCTCTCCTGTGACAACCGCGAGATTCGAACACCCGACCTCTCGGAAAGCAACACCACGCACTAACTACTGTGCTAAAAGATATTTGTTTTAGCTTTTCGAGAGGGGTGTTATAGACTACCCCCTTAAAGAGCCCAACGTCCTCGTCGGCTCCTATCACTCACCACCCAGGCGTTGTGCTTGTAACCCGCATCAGTACCACACCGACTGACATTCGCAGCATTACACACACAATTCCGGCTGGGTATAGGCTCTGATACCAAATGTGACAACCGCGAGATTCGAACTCCCGACCTCTCGGAAAGCAACACCATGCACTAACCATTGTGCTAAAAGATCTTTGTGTTAGCTTTTCGAGAGGGGTGTTACTTCTCCACCTGAGTCCAACGATAGCCTCTCTCTTCTCGCCATTGACCATGGCCGCACAAGACCGAATCCTACTTCGGAGTTTACAACATTGACCATCATGGATTATATCTAAACTTTTACAGGAGGTAGAGCTCTCTACTACGATTCTAACAAACCTTGAATCGTGATTTCTAGTGGCGTAAATCATGAGATTTCAATTTTCAAATAAAGGGGAAAAATAACCGTTAAAATGAATGAAACGGTGATTGCGGCCTTTGGAAGAAAAAGGAAAATAGGTTGGGTACGCATATTGTAGCAAGCTATATACTATTTTATTTCAATTTTGAATTCTCAAATTAAATTCTAAAGCACGTTTTAACTCGCCATGACCAAACAACCCATTCAAACGCTACGAAACTTGACAACGTGCATTACTACCATGATATGGTTTCAATGGTACAAGTTTCATCGAAATATGAGACTGTTGCCAAAAATGATAATTTTTCATGTATATTGAGATCGATATGACCGCCAAATGGTATGAACTTGAAATATAGCAATCCTTATACTTTTTATCAACGTAACGATTCATATGAACTCAACGGTATTAGTCTCATGACCTGATTTGATCGTCTGTGAAAGAACACTTTTTTGGAACCATCAATCGAACAATTAACGATTAATATTTAAATATCCAATCGTCAAGATATAAGTCTTTATATTCTTTCACCTTTAAAGGATTTCATCCCCGAAATTCTCAGAGATCAAAACAACACAACCTAACGCTCTCGAGTAAATGACAACAAAAAAGAAATTGTCACTTATCACTCTCAACAACCATCATCAAACTCGGAATCGATGCAGCCAAGCCAAACAACTAACGTGTGCAATTATTTCCAAACCAATAGATATTGGAAAATAAGAGTGACAACTTACTATTTGGAGGACAAATCAACATATCATCGCACATTGAATTTCTTTCCAAATATGTCAAAATCCACAAAAACATTCGGTAGCACCTCCCTTACATGGCTTGATTCGGAAAAATCCCAAATCTCCACACAAGGCTCATCCCAACAAATGAAAACAAAAGCCTAAAAGTGTCTACCCATACATTGGGAAAAGTTCATCAAAATGCAACAAATGGCAAAAACCCCAACTTTACATCTACTACATACCTCTTTTTAAGCAAGCTTAGCAATTAGATGCAAATAAAAGTGAATTAGCATCCAAAAAAAAAAAACCAATTTTTGATTCTTTGTACCTGGGCATGTACTTAATAAAGAGGATTAGACACAGTAGTAGAAATAGCAACATGAGAATAAACATGTTATATAAACTGAATTATCTAACACTGGCATGTCAAGTCATGTATGGAATCTATTTCAACTAAATAAACGATACAACAATACAATTAACTTGTAACACCCCACATCCATTAGTGTCACTCACAAAGGGAATGCACTAAGTTCTATGGAGCATTTAGGGTAAAAGATGCAGATAAATTACAAGACAGACAGAAATTAAACAGCGGAAAATAAAACTTTGCTTTATTGATAAAATAGTTTGTACAATGGTTTCTTTACAATATCAGAGTATCATCTGTCTTACAAAATAAAGAAGCATAAAAACAACATTTATATCCCCCGATTTTAGCAAGAGCCAGCCATAGCATCTGAAAAGAGAATCCAAGCAAATTTCAACAAATCTTCAAGCTGGGAAAGAGTGGCAGTCCAACTTAACCTGAGCTAAACTATTCCCTCCTTTACTACCTGGGGGGGGGGGGGACGGAAGAAAAGAAGGCGAAAGAAAAACAGAGTCAGACATAAAGCCTGAGTAAGTTCAGTAACTTCTAGCATGTGAACATGGAAAAACAAAACGACATTAATTAACTGAATACAAGATTACACCATGACGATAGGGTCAACAAGATTAGACAAGGTAGTTACAAGATATGCTAAGATAAACTGGATACGCTCTAATACTTTCGCCGCTTCGCTATTTCCTTGTTATACTGGTTTCTATATCTCTGCACCACCTAACTAGTGTTCCAACTAGTAACGATAACGTGATCCCAACCCCTGTAGTTTCCATTGCCTTCAGGCATACATTTATTATTTATTACCTAGATCTAATCTAGGGTTTTCTATCAAGTGCTTTCTAGATTTAACTAGAGTTTTACGCTATCTGCTGAACGCTTTTCGAGTTCAGGGTTTATGCCACCTAGTCCAACTAGGGATTACGCTACCTGTCGAACGATGCCCCCAAGTCTAGGACACACTACCTAGAGTGGTATATGTTCCTATACTTCCCCACACATGCATCGCGAATCGTTATCGCTTGTCTAGATGCACATGTCCTGTAATGTGCGGTCCGAGTCCTGTGACAGGGCAAATCAAGGAATACAGAACTCGGTCGGGAGCTTTCAGATATCTGCCGATGCAGATGCTAAGGTCTGTTTTTTATTCCAGTGGCTATGGTCCCACTTGACCCCTCCCTCAACTAATGAAAGGTACACCTTGTAAAATGAGAACTATACGCCGGCCCCCGGTGCCCCCACTATCCTATGGCCATCCGCAACCATAACTAGATAGCAAGTATATGGTCTTTTGGAGTTCTCCGCCTTTCCGCTTCACGTATCTCGATTGACTCAAGATGGATGGTAGACGACGAGTCGCTATCACAGGGCTACCGTTTGCTCGCCGAATCATGCCGGTCCATCCTGGTCTTTAGGTTGCTATGTATTGCAACCAAGGCATACCCCTGGTTCTTCTACGCAGACCTTAACCTCTGTGGGCCCGGACGGATCATCTGCAGCCTCACAGAGGGATACCAAGAGTACCCTCACGTCCCCTCGAAGCCTCGGGCTTCGTAACCCAGTTCGTTGGAGCCTTCTTTTTAATCAGACGGACGTTCACTCCTCCTCGTGTTATACTAAGAATTACTACTTAGTTTTGTCAACTAAGGTTTACCACTTAGTTTCCAGAATCGTTATTTTCTTAACTAAGGTTTACTACTTAGCTCCTTTTAACTAAGGTTTACTACTTAGTTCTCTTTCCCGTCAATTTGGATTGGTTAAGTGTCATTAGTCAATTCAAGCTAACTTAACCCTCTTCATTTATCCTGTTAAGCTGGTTAAGTGTCATTAGCAATTCACGTTGACTTAACCCTACCACAAACCAAGTTATATTGGTTAAATAATTCACGTTGACTTAACCCCAACCTCTAGTCTAGTTAACATATTAATTTGGCTAAGTGTATTAACTTTACTTAACCCCTACAAGTCTCGTTTTGCTACCTTGAGTTTGGTTAAGTGTCTCTATGGACTTAGCCCTCCCATTCTAGCTTAACTGTGTTAAGTGGGTCTGAACCTAACCCCACCCATCAGTCCAGTTATCATGTTGAACTGGTTAAGTGTCTTAGTTAACTTAACCCTACCATTCTTGTTCTAGCTTTAACTAAATAGATTAAAGCCGTGACCACTCACATTAGATAGATATTGTTGCGAATACTGGTTGTGCCGGTTGGTTCCGGGCAGGTTTACATCGCAACTCAGTCTAACCTCGAGTTAGGCATATTCGTGTTTTCTAAGTTCAAAGGGTTTTGATTAATTTTCAAATCAGGCTTTGAAAGTAACCATCCCGTCCATCGGATCAGTTTGAGATAGCCAGGGAGAGCAGGAAACTTGTATTTTCCAAACCTAAGCCTAGACACTATCCTCTCTGTCACCCTAGAACTTTCTGGTGTGTCATTACAAGAGGTGTCGTTAATAAACCTTTAATTTGTCTAAATTTACATTTCCTCATTCAAGCCAAATTCTATAAGTAAATTATTCCTAATTTACTTATTTCCTAATTACTCTTTTAATGTGAATTGTCAACGTTTCTTCTTATGGCCCATTCTCCCCTCTATACCATATTTATGCCCTTTTGGTATGTAAACTATACCAAATTAAGTGTCACTAACTATGATTTTGCTAAACCTGACAGTTATTCCCAATTATGGCCAATTTCACATTTATGCCAATATACTTACCGTGCCAAATTAGCTAATCCAATTCCGATTCAACATTCTAATCCACGTCAAACTAAACTTATTACTCCAGCTCACTATTCATGTAAATGCTAGATTTACACGTCAATACTAGATTCAAATTACACATCTTATAATTCATGTCAAATTTATCCAATTTGCATTTCTATGAACATGCCATAATACATGTTCCCAATTTATGCCAATTTCCAAGTTAAACTACGTTTTTAGTAAACTTCGTGTTTTGCCCAAACCGCATTCCCATCGTTCGTATAATCGTGACTCAGTCTAGATTAAAGCTAGGTTCTTATAAAATAGGGAATGAACCAAAGATGCTATGCAACAGATAGACATACTAACTGGCATAAAAAGGGTTGAATAACGATGTCGGTTCAAGAACATGGATAGACCTAACTAAATAGGTAAATTCTCAAGGTCTAAAACCAAGAATAGACAGAATAGAGACATAGGTTCAAGAACATGGGTAGACCTAACTTAATAGGTAAATTCCCAAGGTCTAAAACCAAAGATAACCAAGAATAGACAGAATAGATGATCGGGTTTATACCCAATTTCATAGTCACAAAACTTAAGCAACACTTTCCTAGTCATGAATCACAGGTGTTTAATCACAGATGTCCTTGTTATGTCATAGGCAATAGTTTATATTTCCTAATCAAAGGCATAGGCTTAGTCAAGGAAATAATCCTCATAGACAGTCACAGTCATAGGCGATGTTCATAGTCATAGGCAATGTCCATAGTCATAGGCAATGTTCATAGTCATAGGCAAATGTTCATAGTCATAGGCATATGGTTTTATGGTCCATAGTTTCATAGTCACGGTCTTGTTTGTCCTCGAATCATAACAGTTCTTAATTAAGTTCAAGAGTATAGGCACTGATTCGAATAGAGAGAGAGATTTGGCATATTCTTTTATTCCTTTAATTTCATGTCACAAACAGAGAAAAACGTTCAAATCTAGAAATAACTGACTTACAGAGATTGGTTCTAAAAATGTGTTTTGCTATGATTCGTGTGACGTTGCTTGAAACCGTTGAATTAGCTTTTGATTCCCTTCTTGAAGCTTTAATCTTGATTTGAATCTCCAATTAGAAGAAGGACTATAACTTGTTTTAGTGGAGAATTAGATTTATTTTAATGGTGGAGGCTAGAGTAGAGAGAAGCAGCATGTAGATGCCTTAGAGAATTTGTGTGGAGGAACCCTTAGGTCTAGGCATTCTTTTATAGGTGTAGAGAGTGTTTTAGGGCCCTTAGATCATCATAGAAGCCATCAGAATCGCACAAGTCGAATACACATCATCCAACCACTCAAAAGGAGACACGTCAGCACAGAACACTCCAGAATTCGGTGCTGGATTAGTATGGGCGCACTTGGCAGGTGCGCCAGTGCATTTTTGTACGGACGCACTTCACATGTGCGCCAGTGCATTCTGGTCTGTTTCCGGTTTCTCTGCCTAACTTCGTTCGTCCATATCTCCTTCATACGGAGTCCTATTTATGCAAACTCGGACTCTATCTCAAGCAAAATTTCGAGACGAACGCAATGGAACAACCTGTTTCCCTTAATTCTTCTTTTAAAAATTAATTATACCCTGATTTGTGAATCTTAGTGTTACAGAATTACGGGGTGTTACATTCTCCCCCACTTAAAAGGATTTCGTCCCCGAAACCTTCAAGTTAGGAAGAATGTGTCCTACCATCCAATCACCCATCTACTCAACCATTCAATCACAGGCATTCATTGTCCTTAAAAGATTTCTAATGCTTTCATGTTCATATGCATAGTGTGTGTATATGTCTTTATCTACTGTTAAATCAGGTGGTCTACTGATTCAGTCGACCTCCTTAATGCGAGTCATGTCAGTGCCATGCGTCCAACCATGCATGCAAGCATCCCTAGTTATGTAAATACTATATGCGTGCACGACCATTCATCCATATGCAACACCCATATGATAACATATCAAGTTCAAGTTACAAACAAATACATATCTGTAAATGCAATATGAAAGCGTCTGAACTGATCTAGTGCTTAATACGTATGTATATGCATCCACGAGCAACCATTAGCAACCACTCGCAACCATCAATCATAACATGTTTCAAATACATGTTTACACCCAAAAGAGTTTCTACCTAAAGATCGAAGATATGACCTAGAGGATATATTATGGAAAGACAGAAACAATTATGTGTAAAGCTCCTACAAAAAGGAATCAAGGATGCACGCTTAAGAAAAAGGGTATGATGCTAGTATCTAGTCTTCTTGAGCTTTACTCCACTGTATCCTAACCAATTTAACTTTACGATTGTGAAGTTTCTGACCTCCATTTCCAAAATAAACAGATGTCAACCAAGTGTATATACTAGGATGACCAGAGATCTCTCCTCCTAGCTTATCCATCATGCCATAACTATAAGGGTCAAAAGGTCGCTACGTGCTTTTTGGAGTGCCTGCCACAAATATTCATCTCTCACGCAAACCATCCTAGTCGAACTCGACATTCCCCAAGTACAAGCCCCAAAGGCCTAAACCAATATCAGACAAGCACCCAAGGAATACCTCCTCCGAATTTAGATGATCTACGTGAGATGATATAAGCAAACTCGATAGCTATTCTCAAATCCCTACTAACCAAAAATAAACGGGTCGAACCACCCATTGGATTTGAGAATAATTGGGATCTTTCACTATACAAGTACTAAGGTGCAGAGACTCAACTATGGAAGCAAATATGAACAAATGCGAAGCTCTAAAAAGGAAAGAGTACGAACAGAAAAACTAGAACCTTACTACCTTTCTCCTAGGTACGCTTAGTATGTACTTGCCCTTCTGAAAATCTTGTCCTTTGTCCTTAATTATATGCCCTATCATACCATAGTAAAGATACTTCCTCTTATCTTAGGTTTTATAATCCCTTCCTCCTTCATGAGCCAAGTCTACATCCATGATTTCCTCATCCTTGGGTTGTGCTCCTTTTCCAAACTTCCGTGTGTAACCATGCTGGCAAATCTCTCGAAAGCTGCCTCCATCGTACGGAAACCCTATAAGCTTGAAAGAAGACTAGCCGTAAGTGAAACAACTATGGTTATAGATGGAAGTTGGACACTACTTTGCCCTTCGATGAGGTTATCTCCCAGAAAGCCAGGAGCCCCAGAGACTCAAGAAAGAAGGAGACAAGAATTCAAACAGAGGAAGAGAAGACAGTGCGTATGGCTTTGGGGAATATGCCTTTAAAACAAAACTTTTCTTTTGAAAATGCTTCTTTAAAAACCGTTTTGAAAAATAAATTTTCAAATCTTTTATCTGATCCGGTAACCTTCGGCTCTGATACCACATGTAACACCCCACATCCATTAGTGTCACTCACAAAGGGAATGCACTAAGTTCTGTGGAGCATTTAGGGTAAAAGATGCAGATAAATTACAAGACAGACAGAAATTAAACAACGGAAAATAAAACTTTGCTTTATTGATAAAATAGTTTGTACAATGGTTTCTTTACAATATCAGAGTATCATCTGTCTTACAAAATAAAGAAGCATAAAAACAACATTTATATCCCCCGATTTTAGCAAGAGCCAGCCATAGCATCTGAAAAGAGAATCCAAGCAAATTTCGACAAATCTTCAAGCTGGGAAAGAGTGGCAGTCCAACTTAACCTGAGCTAAACTATTCCCTCCTTTACTACCTGGGGGGGGGGGGGGGACGGAAGAAAAGAAGACGAAAGAAAAACAGAGTCAGACATAAAGCCTGAGTAAGTTCAGTAACTTCTAGCATGTGAACATGGAAAAACAAAACGACATGAATTAACTGAATACAAGATTACACCATGATGATAGGGTCAACAAGATTAGACAAGGTAGCTACAAGATATGCTAAGATAAACTGGATACGCTCTAATACTTTCGCCGCTTCGCTATTTCCTTGTTATACTGGTTTCTATATCTCTGCACCACCTAACTAGTGTTCCAACTAGTAACGATAACGTGATCCCAACCCCTGTAGTTTCCATTGCCTTCAGGCATACATTTATTATTTATTACCTAGATCTAATCTAGGGTTTTCTATCAAGTGCTTTCTAGATTTAACTAGAGTTTTACGCTATCTGCTGAACGCTTTTCGAGTTCAGGGTTTATGTCACCTAGTCCAACTAGGGATTATGCTACCTGTCGAACGATGCCCCCAAGTCTAGGACACACAACCTAGAGTGGTATATGTTCCTATACTTCCCCACGCATGTATCGCGAATCGTTATCGCTTGTCTAGATGCATATGTCCTGTAATGTGCGGTCCGAGTCCTGTGACAGGGCAAATCAAGGAATACAGAACTCGGTCGGGAGCTTTCAGATATCTGCCGATGCAGATGCTAAGGTCTGTTTTTTATTCCAGTGGCTATGGTCCCACTTGACCCCTCTCTCAACTAATGAAAGGCACACCTTGTAAAATGAGAACTATACGCCGGCCCCCGGTGCCCCACTATCCTATGGCCATCCGCAACCATAACTAGATAGCAAGTATATGGTCTTTTGGAGTTCTCCGCCTTTTCGCTTCACATATCTCGATTGACTCAAGATGGATGGTAGACGACGAGTCGCTATCACAGGGCTACCGTTTGCTCGCCGAATCACGCCGGTCCATCCTAGTCTTTAGGTTGCCATGTATTGCAACCAAGGCATACCCCTGGTTCTTCTACGCAGACCTTAACCTCTGTGGGCCCAGGCGGATCATCTGCAGCCTCACAGAGGGATACCAAGAGTACCCTCACGTCCCCTCGAAGCCTCGGGCTTCGTAACCCAGTTCGTTGGAGCCTTCTTTTTAATCAGACGGACGTTCACTCCTCCTCGTGTTATACTAAGAATTACTACTTAGTTTTGTCAACTAAGGTTTGCCACTTAGTTCCCAGAATCGTTGTTTTCTTAACTAAGGTTTACTACTTAGCTCCTTTTAACTAAGGTTTACTACTTAGTTCTCTTTCCCGTCAATTTGGATTGGTTAAGTGTCATTAGTCAATTCAAGCTAACTTAACCCTCTTCATTTATCCTGTTAAGCTGGTTAAGTGTCATTAGCAATTCACGTTGACTTAACCCTACCACAAACCAAGTTATATTGGTTAAATATTTCTTATTACTTAACCCTACCCCTTCATCCTGTATTGGTTAAGTGTTCCTTTTTAACTTAACCTTGCCCGTCTGTTTCAACTAACATGTTATTAATGGTTAAGTATTATGCCTTCATGTTTTAGACTTAACCTCGTTCCTTTATCACAACCTGATGGTTAAGTGTTCAGGTTTTCTTAACCCTACGGTCTAGCCCAGCTAACATATCAAAATTGGCTAAGTGTATTAGATTTTACTTAACCCCAACCTCTAGTCTAGTTAACATATTAATTTGGCTAAGTGTATTAACTTTACTTAACCCCTACAAGTCTCGTTTTGCTACCTTGAGCTTGGTTAAGTGTCTCTATGGACTTAGCCCTCCCATTCTAGCTTAACTGTGTTAAGTGGGTCTGAACCTAACCCCACCCATCAGTCTAGTTATCATGTTGAACTGGTTAAGTGTCTTAGTTAACTTAACCCTACCATTCTTGTTCTAGCTTTAACTAAATAGATTAAAGCCGCGATCACTCACATTAGACAGATATTGTTGCGAATACTGGATGTGCCGGTTGGTTCCGGGCAGGTTTACATCGCAACTCAGTCTAACCTCGGGTTAGGCATATTTGTGTTTTCTAAGTTCAAAGGGTTTTGATTAATTTTCAAATCAGGCTTTGAAAGTAACCATCCCGTCCGTCGGATCAGTTAGGGATAGCCAGGGAGAGCAGGAAACTTGTATTTTCCAAACCCAAACCTAGACACTATCCTCTCTGTCACCCTAGAACTTTCTGGTGTGTCATTACAAGTGGTGTCGTTAATAAACCTTTAATTTGTCTAAATTTACATTTCCTCATTCAAGCCAAATTCTATAAGTAAATTATTCCTAATTTACTTATTTCCTAATTACTCTTTTAATGTGAATTGTCAACGTTTCTTCTTATGGCCCATTCTCCCCTCTATATCATATTTATGCCCTTTTGGTATGTAAACTATACCAAATTAAGTGTCATTAACTATGATTTTGCTAAACCTGACAGTTATTCCCAATTATGGCCAATTTCACATTTATGCCAATATACTTACCGTGCCAAATTAGCTAATCCAATTCCAATTCAACATTCTAATTCACGTCAAACTAAACTTATTACTCCAGCTCACTATTCATGTAAATGCTAGATTTACACGTCAATACTAGATTCAAATTACACATCTTATAATTCATGTCAAATTTATCCAATTTGCATTTCTATGAACATGCCATAATACATGTTCCCAATTTATGCCAATTTCCAAGTTAAACTACGTTTTTAGTAAACTTCGTGTTTTGCCCAAACCGCATTCCCATCGTTCGTACAATCGTAACTCAGTCTAGATTAAAGCTAGGTTCGGAGAAAATAGGGAATGAACCAAAGATGCTATGCAAAAGATAGACATACTAACTGGCATAAAAAGGGTTGAATAACAACGTCGGTTCAAGAACATGGGTAGACCTAACTAAATAGGTAAATTCCCAAGGTCTAAAACCAAGAATAGACAGAATAGAGACATAGGTTCAAGAACATGGGTAGACCTAACTTAATAGGTAAATTACCATGGTCTAAAACCAAAGATAACCAAGAATAGACAGAATAGATGATCGGGTTTATACCCAATTTCATCATCACAAAACTTAAGCAACACTTTCTTAGTCATGAATCACAGGTGTTTAATCACAGATGTCCTTGTTATGTCATAGGCAATAGTTTATATTTCCTAATCAAAGGCATAGGCTTAGTCAAGGAAATAATCCTCTTAGTCACAGTCACAGTCATAGGCAATGTTCATAGTCATAGGCAATGTCCATAGTCATAGGCAATGTTCATAGTCATAGGCAAATGTTCATAGTCATAGGCATATGGTTTTAAGGTCCATAGTTTCATAGTCACGGTCTTGTTTGTCCTCGAATCATAACAGTTCTTAATTAGGTTCAAGAGTATAGGCACTGATTCGAATAGAGAGAGAGATTTGGCATATTCTTTTATTCATTTAATTTCATGTCACGAACAGAGAAAAACGTTCAAATCTAGAAATAACTGACTTACATAGATCGGTTCTAAAAAGGTGATTTGCAATGATTCGTGTGACGTTGCTTGAAACCGTTGAATTAGCTTTTTATTCCCTTCTTGAAGCTTTAATCTTGATTTGAATCTCCAATTAGAAGAAGAACTATAACTTGTTTTAGTGGAGAATTAGATTTATTTTAATGGTGGAGGCTAAAGTAGAGAGAAGCAGCATGTAGATGCCTTAGAGAATTTGTGTGGAGGAACCCTTAGGTCTAGGCATTCTTTTATAGGTGTAGAGAGTGTTTTAGGGCCCTTAGATCATCATAGAAGCCATCAGAATCGCACAGGTCGAATACACATCATCCAACCACTCAAAAGGAGACATGTCAGCATAGAACACTCCAGAATTTGGTGCTGGATTAGTATGGGCGCACTTGGCAGGTGCGCTAGTGCATTTTTGTACGGGCGCACTTCACAAGTGCGCCAGTGCATTCTGATTTGTTTCCAGTTTCTCTGCCTAACTTCGTTCGTCCATATCTCCTTCATACGGAGTCCTATTTATGCAAACTCGGACTCTATCTCAAGCAGAATTTCGAGACGAACGCAATGGCGCAACCCGTTTCCCTTAATTCTTCATTTAAAAATTAATTATACCCTGATTTGTGAATCTTAGTGTTACAGAATTACGGGGTGTTACATAACTTGCACGCCTAACAATCATTATAAGCATAAATTAACGTGCAAACATCATCAGTCAAACATGCATAAGTAAATCAATAACAATTATTGAAAATAACATCCATACCTATCCTAGCATACAAGATACTAATCTGAAACATCCAATATTAAATTAAATCCATATATGACTCAACATCTTGGTTGTCATTCCAAAAATCAAAGATATTAATCTAGCATCTCTCGTTAATGAGTATAACTCGAGCGCCATCATACTATCTCCAACTTGTATGGCACCCATCGATGGAAACCATCAACAACTTTCCTACAACCATTTTATACAACTGTAGCAAGCTAACATCGCATTTATTACAAAATAAATGCATAACGAATAACCCCTTCCAATACGCAATCGACTACCATGGTCGAGTCCGTGCTAGCTCACTTCGAGTTATGGAACCGTAACCAATTTTAACACAAGCAATGTTCGCTAATGGAATATATCTTCCGAACTGGTTTCATCTCTAACTCGACATACACGAACAATTACATTTCCTATACATGCCTATATCAAATCTAACATGCATAAGAGGCCAAAATTTTCAACCATTGCCGCCAACGAAGGTAGAGATACTTCTCGAGAAGGAGAAATCCCGGTGATGCGACATCACCAACAACTCTAATCCGTCGCTAATAAATAGTGCTTCCAACTCAAAAAAGAACATTATCTCCATTGACTCTAAATCGTGAGTCAGATACCGCTCATGCCATTTTCGTTATTGATTATAACACAATAACCTCCCATTTGGAAACAAACTGAACTTAAACCACTCACGCAACCAAGTGAGTACTATCGCCTTCTCGTTCCTACTCGAAACGAGAAACCAACACATTCATGGGTCACCTCTAACTTCGAACCATCCAAACCCTCGTTAGACTCATCACGATGCCTTATTAGAGATGACATGACCCAAGCACTCCACTTTCTCAATAGTGAAAATCCATCAACTGACCAACATATGGCGTTTTCCTTCGAACAATCACAATACCATCAGCTCTAGACCTATGCTTTCTTTACGTACATAGGAAAACAAAAATAAAATCGAATAGCACAAGTGAAACTCCTTCGATTGGTTTCCCGGAACATGATCTGAGAAATCAACCAAAAAAGGGTGTCTCACTGGTTGGCGAGAACGGTCCAACCATCAATCATGATCAAAACCTCCTACACACTGTTGTAATTGACATGCACCAATCAACTACTCGCAATCGGTAAAATCCTATCGGGATTCCAAATCAAAAGAACATTCATAACTAGACCGATACAGAGAGCGACTCAAATACGATGGAAACCTGGTCACCTCTTCTAATGTGTCCAGATACTCTTAGGCTACAAGCTTAAGTGAGACTGCCACTAGAGATCTTTCTCAGACCGCTATCATACAATCGTAAGCAACTCTCCTACTGAAGATCTAAATCTCATCCCACTATCGCTAACCCTAAAACGACACTCTACTAAAGAACTTGTCTTAGCCCATTATCGTCACTAACAACCTCTCACTACCACCTATATTCTGTATCCTACTATTGATTAAACTAATAGAGTTAAATATTAAGTCTAGTTAAGTTCAACAATCAACAAGCAACAATTTAGCAAAAATGCAACCATGACTCGATGAATTTAAGTTTTGACGAACCATATATACTGCCAAGTATAAATTAACTATGTTATAAGACTCCATAACCTTGAGGCCCGACATAATCACTATGGATGCTACAGTCACCGATAATATTATGTTTTAGTGACCATTTGGGGGATGTTACACATATATATAATATAACTAAGCCCTCAACACGGTAAGTTACAGTTAAGAGACAAATAAATTTACGAGTCCCAATCTCATCCCATCATCGAATCGCATGATCAAATGGAATGATAAAATCTCAACATAAAACTAAAACGTATAAGGAAACACCATTAATAGAGACATATACTGTAACAACCCGGAAAATCGGAACCAATTTAAATTTTTTATTTTGGAAATTTTAATGAATTTTGAATGTTTAAGATGATTTATTTTAAATAATAACGACCAGAAATTTATTTTGAATAGGATTAGAACATATAAATTTATTTAAATCGAAGTATGAATATAAATATTTATTTTAATTATAAAAAGAATTGGAAATGGCGCGGTAGTTAGAAAATTCGATTTCAAATTTCAAATGAATGTACATGATTCAAAATAAACTGGATTTTAGTGAACCCAAAAATATTTGAATCTATTTGGAAATATCTTTCTAGCAAATCTGAAAAATTGAAATTTCATAGTGGGAATAAAAAGTTATACCGAGTTGAAAATTCAGAATAGTCGCTATGGAAATAAAGCCCTTAAAAATGGAAACTTTGCAAACGACCTCTGTTTTCGACGAAACCACTTTTGTTGGATCCGGGATGTCAAGTTATTACTAGGTTCCAATTTTCATTATTTTTGGGATCAATATGTGAGCGTGGCAAAGGAAAACGTGTTTTAACAGTTTAAGTCAATTTGGATCGATCGAAAATGGCCATATTTCAAATGTAATTAGCTAGGGACGACATCGGTGGGTTCGATTTGAAGGTCAAATGAAAAATTTGCTATTTTTGGAAAATAAAATAATTATAAAAACCCCCGGGTCAATCAAATTTTAGTCAAAACCCTAACCCTCGGTCAAACCCGCCGTTGCTCCAATCAAAGGCGGAAACAACTTGATATTTCTCCCCCAAAATTCATCCAACCACGCAACAATCAAGGATGAAGTTCTAACAAACATCGAAGTACAAAGTGAGATCTAAAAATCTATAAAGGTTTGATGAATTTTCGTTGCCTAGTTTTCGCGAATTCGTAGCCTAAAGGGCTTCCGTTCGCAGGCGGATTCCGATTGGGTGGGGCCACCGAGTGGGGGGTCGTGGTCAGCGTAGGGAGAGGGAGCGTAGGCAGAGGTCGTGGTCACCTCCGATCGAGATAGGTGCTTCGATTTGCGTGCAAGGTGGAGGGATTCAAATTGAGCGTTGGGTTCATCGGGTTTCAACAAGGACGAAGAGGAAGGAGGCCAAGGGTAAATGTGGAAAAGGGAAATTAATTTAAATTATTTATTTAATGGTATTAAGGATGTAATTAAATAGTCCAATGTAAAAATGATCATGACTTTTTCATACGAGCTCGGAATCGCGCGATTTCAGAAGCGTTGGAATCGCAGAGACGAGAGCTTCAAAACAAACTGACCGGGTCCAATTTGGAGCACGTTGGAATTTTGGGCAAATTCAAATCCAAATTGTTCAGAAATTCAGATAAAAACTGACGGAGTGGATCCCAATGTGAGAACTCTTCACTATAATTTTTGTTGTACAATTATCTATTTTGTAACTACATATATGAACTGCTCCCCGTCGTCCACAGACCATGGACGACTTGTTTGTTTGATTGCATTGTGCTGTTGAAATCGATTGTGATGTGAAATGGACTTTATATAATATTCATATGTTGAATAAAATATTTGAAGAATAAAAATATTATTTTTATTGTAGAAATGGACTGTATAAAATATTCATGAGTTGAATAAAATATTTTATCATTAAAAATATAATTTTTCACGTGTATATGAAAATAAATATTCATCTACAAATCGAACGATTTGTTTATGTACACTTATTTTACTGATATGGATTGGGACAATAAATTTTACACATCACCCAACTGCACAAATAAAATATGTGTTTTATTGATTGAGACCCCACACAGGTATTAGGATGATATTTGACGTACACTAATCCAAATTGTTTAGTTGTATGTCAATTGTTTGGTTGATAGACTGTTATAAGCATTAAATATTTATATCTAATGCTTATGCAGTGTAGAATGCACTTTGGATGATGGTTGATTGTTTATCATTGTTGTTCGATACATGTGTTGTATGAAATCCGTATAAATAACATTATATTTTAATTGACTGTGTTTGATTCCAGTTCAAAAAGAATGTATATTTTAAAATAGCAAATATTTTAAAATAGCAAATATTTTAAAATAATATTCAGTAAATGATAAAAATATGATTTTTATGTTTGATTTGGGATGAACATGAATATATTTAAATATATATAGTCGTGTTGATTAGATATGCGCCATTTTGACGCGAATGATATTTATATCAATTTTATTCATTTTTATAATGAATATCGAAAATGAAGTGATTTCAAAATCCGATGTTTGAAAATATAATCATTTATATGTTAATGATATGGAATATTCAATTTTGATTTAAAATTGAATATGAAGTTGAAACCGTTTTTAAAACGAATTTAAAATGATTTATAAAATACGTTTTGAATGAAATCGATGAAATATATATAATATATATTATATATATTAATGGCCTGATTAGAACGCGCCACACCACGATAGTTCGCGAATTTCGACCATTGACTTCAAATTAACGTTACGGGAGATCCAACCATCAAATTCTCCTAAAACCGGAACCATTAGATTCGTATCGAAAAGATCTTTCCAACGAATATAAAGTATTTGAAATCTAATGGTTGGATTTGGAATCATCTCCAAATCAAATTTGGAAAAGGTCATTGTAAGTGCAGTTCGATGATCGTTTACGGAAATCGACTGTACGGGCCTTGATAAAATTACTAAAAATATTAATAATTTGTGTAAATCATAATAAATGTTTTAGAAAGAATTAGGGTGAAAAATTCAATATTTGAATAGATAAAAATATATTTTTATCAAAATGAACTAGTTATGAACTAGAATTATAATCGAACGGTTGGATTTGAAATGATTTTAAAAATAACCACAATTTCCAATATATGAATTAGAATGGATTTGAATCGAAATTGTCTTAGGAATATTTCGATATTGGATTATGTGATTATATGGATGATGTGGAGGAATTTGGAAGATATATATCATTATTCCAATACGATATTTGTTGATTTCGGAATTTGATATTGAATATAAGCCGATATATTTTCTATTCAGAGCCTCGTATCTAATATCAAATGGGATTTTGGGTTTGTCGTGAATGGTGTCTTCAATAACACTGTTCTTAAACCCAGTTGAGAAAAGATTAAATCTTTTTATTTAGATTTAATGAAGTATACCAATTAATTAATATTTAACTGGAATTGAATTGAAATTGATTTTTGGGTTTATCGTGAATGGTGTTTTAAATATCACTTATTCTTTAACCCGATTAACAATGGAATAAGATTTTGGGTTTGTCGTGAATGGTATCTTTAATAATACTGTTCTTAAAGCCAATGGAGTTAAGAAAATTAGAAACTAACTGGAGATTAGCTAAATTGAATGGTTTCCCGGGTATTGATCTGATGTTGGTTTCGGCCTTCGGGATTAATACTTAGGGAATTATTCTCTTTCTAATTTACGGTTAGAGACCGTGGAATGTGATTTTGGGTTTATCGTGAACCGTGTTTTAAATGACATTGGTTCTTCAACCCAGTTAAAGATAAGATTAATTTCTTAGCTTTGAATAATCATTAATATTGATTTTTGGGAAGATTAAAACTAAATGGTGTTTTAATGAATCTTTGATTATATTGAAAAGTGAACGTGATAATTAAAATTATCAATTCAAGAAAATGATCGAAAATGGAGTACCACCAGTTTTACTCTAGGTGATAGCTAAATCTTTAATTAGATTTGAACGTGAAATGGTAATTAATTTACCGATAACACCGTGGTGTTAGATACGGAGTATTACCAGTTTTGCTCCATGGGATGAATATGTTGGGATTGGGAAATTAAATAAATGATTACTTCGGTAAGGATCGCTAATCCCGACTAGTTTGGAAAACCTTAATATTGTTTGAATTGATATCCAAAGGAAGATTAAAGAATAAATTTGAAAGAATTTATCTTTGATAAAATTAATGGGAACCTATCCTTTGAAATGTGAATATCCGAATAAAAGAATATTCTGGATTGGAATGAGGCGTATAATGTGTTTTTATAGCACTTGTTTATAATATACGCGGGTTATTCGGAAAGGCTGGGTTTATACTCATTATGAATAACTGATTCGATGATAAGTTGACGATGAAGACGGTGGTTGAAGACCGGAGGTCTTCACATCGTTTGGATGATTACTGATATCTTGATTGGGCTGTACACCCAAGACGAGGTAATAAGTGGTGATCGTCCAGACGTACTTGGAGATCGATGGATGTGTGAGGGCCTCTCTTCTGTATTGGACATATAGGACGAGGAATAAGGTGCCTCCGGTTTCGTTCAGACCCAGAACGAACTTGTAAATTGACTGTGTGTCTGACATTGGATTTTATTCTGTGTTGATTGATTTCTATTAAATATATATCTGTTTGGCGGTGGAGAATTTATTCTCTTGCTTAACGCCCTTCTCTGAGATGTACGAGCTCATAGGTTATACATCGATAGATATCAGTCGCATGACATGAATTGCCTATGTGGCATGCCTGAGTGGCAAAGGATCAACGCTTCTACTGAAAAGCAGAGTCTTGTGGTTGATGATCAAAGCACGGCTTTAATATAACGTAGCTTTGTGTAGCGTTAATTTGCGAGCCTCACACATCGGTGTGAACCAGAAACGGGAGAAGGATCCAGGTAGGACGATAAGTTTCCTTCTAGCTAGGAGTGGTGTCTGGGTTTTGCACGCCCAGACGTTTTACTTATGTGGATGATGGATAGTGAGGCACCTCGGTTATATCGGTCACTACGGTGCCGATGGATGGTTTGGTCGGTATATGACCAGTTTACTCCCCATAGGGCGGGGAAACGCATTGTTCAAGAATTATAATCCATTAACGTAAGTGTGGACCGGCCCTGTGGCTCCTAAGGGTCGATGTGTTATGACCCTGAGGCTCGGGCTAGAGAGTCTCGAAGTGGTAAGGACGATCCCTTTCCTTGGTTCATAGACGGAAATCCAACTTCCAATATGCGACATTTTAGTTTTATTTGTGGAGCCTAGTATGGTGACATATTGGGATGGGGCACTATGTCATCTATGATTGATACCTTTATATTTGAAGTTGTTTTCATACACTTTACACTATAATAGTATCAAAATGATTTGTTTTAAATGTACCAAGCATGTTTGGATATTATAAGGTAAAACTCTATCCTCCGGCTTACGTTGCATTGTGTGATGGGACCTGAGTCTTATAATAGCTTCATTTTCTTTATTTAGCATTGCATTATGTGTTATATGCACTAGTATTCTTAGGGTTAGAACCCGTTCAATGTTATACGGCGTGGTCTCTTGATATACCTAACTTTAAAACCAGATTAATAACTGTTTTAGTTCTCACACCTGTCACATGACTGACCTGGAGTTTATTGTATTAACCTAAACTCTGGGTACCCCTATTTTCCAGACGGGCAGCTAGTAGTTGGGTTTTGCAGATATCATATTCACAGGATCCTGGTTTATAGCTGAAGGGATATTCAGAAATCTCTGTATCCGTGTATTTCTTTCAGTTGTGTTATGTATTATTTTTTCGCTGCTATGTATTTAAATGTAATTTAAATCTCTGATATTTATCAAATGTATGTTATTCATTCATACTCTGTTATATTCTTGTATTCTGATGGAATTGTTGTACTAAGCAATCAAGTGTTCTTCTGTTTGTGTTCTGATTCGTCTTGTTCTCAAAGCAATCCGTTCTTTCCTTTACGGGGAAGTTTGGGTCGTCTCATTTGGTATCGGAGCTTTGGTTTACAGAGCTCGAGAAAAAGACACATTAGAACTAAACGAAAGTATTCATCAAAGATTGGATTAATAATATCCAATGGGAATGACTCGTTAGAGATAGGATCAGCAGTATCCTAGAACGAGTGTAAAGAGTGTTTTTTCAAAAATAAAAATAAATTTAGTTTTGAAAATTTAATATAATTATTCGTATTTGAATATTTATTTCAAATTGATTTGGACTATCGAGTATATAGAGATTTTAATATACGTCTGATCCACGTATATTGAATCCTCAAATATACGGGATGGATATAGGATCACACTCTAGTCGCCTGGTTCTGATTCTGATCATGGCGCACCATAATTACTGTTTATATTCAAGTGCCAAAAGTGGGATATCTATATATTTCCAATTGACTGGTGTGAGAACCGAAACTAGATAAGGTCTATTGTCGTGATTTGGCATCAAAAATGGATTTTTATATATATAAAAATTATGAATTTGGAATGGTAATCAACTAATTGATTGCTGGTTTTGTTGTGTGATTATTGGTTGATTAATTAAAATTTGAACCATTTAGCCAAATTGTATCGAATATTGAACTGAATTGAAAATTGTTTGAAATTGCATGCATATACATGTATATACATTGAACATGTCATAGCAAGGAGGCTAGAGAAGAGGAAAAAAATTGTATGCCCGAAAAATAGGTACATGTTTACTAATTTCTTGGGTTTGGATGATTTTATGAGCCGATTGGCCAGCCACTTGGCTTTTTCTTTTTCTTTTTGAGATGAGAGGGCCTATGTGGCGGTATAGGGATTTTCCCGGTGCTTCCCGTACAAAGGAGATTTGGCGAAATTTTCAAAAATTTAGGGTGTTAGCCAAATTTTTGGAAAATTAGAAAATTCTTAGAAACTGAAAAGTTGAAGAATGAACGCCGGAATGAAAGTTGAGTTGTTTAGTTAAACAACTTTCAACTCCGTTCCTTTTCGAGGACGAAAAGATTTTAAGTAGGGGAGATTGTAACAACCCGGAAAATCAGAACCAATTTAAAAATTTTATTTTGGCAATTTTAATGAATTTTGAATATTTTAGATGATTTATTTTAAATAACAACGATGAGAAATTTATTTTGAATAGAATTAGAACGTATATATTTATTTCAATCGAAGTTAGAATATAAATATTTATTTTAATTATAAAAGGAATCGAAAATGGCGCGGTAGTTGGAAAATTCAATTTCAAATTTCAAATGAATGTACAAGATTCAGAATTAACCGGATTTTAGTGAAACTAAAAATATTTGAATCTATTTGAATATATCTTTCTAACGAATTCGAAAAATTGAAATTTCATAGCGGGAATAAAAAGTTATTCCCTGTTGAAAATTCAGAATAGTCGTTATGGAAATAAAGCCCTTAAAAATGGAAACTTTGCAAATGATCTCTGTTTTCGACGAAACCACTTTTGTTGGATCCGGGATGTCAAGTTATTTCTAGTTTCCAATTTTCATAATTTTTGGGATCAATATGTGAGCGTGGCAAAGGAAAACGTGTTTTAACAGTTTCATTCAATTTGGATCGACCAGAAAATGGCCATTTTTTCAAATGGTCTCCAAATTTGACGAAATTAGTTTATTAGGACCGAATCATCAAAATATAGCTAGATTTATTTTTCTGGAATTTTTGGGGTCAGTATGTGGCCCCGGTAAATTAAAATGTATGTTAAAATCAATTTTGACCATTATATTAATTTATATTTTAATTTAAAGAAAAACTATTTGAAACGATAGAATTGGCTTACGAAACATATCCCATTGTGTTCGGAATGGGGGTAGTTAGTTAAGGACGACAGTCGGTGCGTTCGATTTGGAGGTCGAATGAAAAAGTTGCTATTTTTAGAAAATAAAATAATTAAAAAAAACCCTGGGCTAATCAAATTTCAATCAAAACCCTAACCCTCGGTCAAACCCGCCGTTGCTCCAATCAAATGCGAAAACCGCTCGATATTTCTCCCCTAAAATTCGTCCAATCCACGCAACAATCAAGGATGAAATTAAAACAAGCATCGAAGTACAAAGTGAGACCTAGAAATTTATATAGGTTTGATGAATTTTCGTTGCCTGGTTTTTGCGAATTCATAGCTCAAAGGGCTTTCGTTTGTAGGCGAATTTCGATTGGGTGGGGCCACCGAGTAGGGGGTCCTGGTTGGCGCAGGGAGAGGGAGCGTAGGCGGAGGTCGTGGTCACCTCCGATCGAGATACGGTGCTTTGATTTGTGTGCAAGGTGAAGGGATTCAAATTGAGCGTTGGGTTCATCGGGTTTCAACAGGAACGAAGAGTAGGGAGGCTAAGGGTAAATGTGGAAAAGGGAAATTAATTTAAATTATTTATTTAATGGTATTAAGGATGTAATTTAAATACTCTAATGTAAAAATGATCGTAACTTTTTCATACGAGCTCGGAGTCGCGCAATTTCAGAAGCGTTGGAATCTCAAAGACGACAGCTTCACAACAAAGCTGACTGAGTCCAATTTGGAGCACGTTGGAATTTCGGAAAAATTCAAATCCAAATTGTTTAGAAATTCAGATAAAAACTGATGGAGTGGATCCCAATGTGAGAACTCCTCACTATAATTTTCTTTGTACAGTTATCTATTTTATAACTGCATATATGAACTACTCCCCGTCGTCCACAGACCATGAATGATTTGTTTGTTTGATTGCATTGTGTTGTTGAAATCGATTGTGATGTGAAATGGACTGTATAAAATATTCATATGTTGAATAAAATATTTGAAGAATAAAAATATCATTTTTATTGCAGAGATGGACTGTATAAAATAGAATAAAATATTTTATCGTTAAAAATATAATTTTTCACGTGTATATGAATAAAATAAAATATTCATCTGCAAATCGGACAATTTGTTTATGTACACTCATTTTACTGATATGGATTGGGACGATAAATTTTACACATCGCCCAACTGCACAAATAAAACACGTGTTTTATTGATTGAAACCCCACATGGGTATTGGGATGATATTTGACGTACACTAATCCCAATTGTTTAGTTGTATGTCAATCGATTGGTTGATAGACTATTATAAGCGTTAAATATTTATATTTAATGCTTATGCAGTGTAGAATGCACTCTGGATGATGGTTGATTGTTTATCATTGTTGTTCGATACATGTGTTGTATGAAATCCATATAAATAACATTGTATGGTAATTGACTGTGTTTGATTACAGTTCAGAAAGAATGAATATTTTAAAATAGTGAATATTTTAAAATAATATTCAGTAAAAGATCAAAATATGATTTTGATGTCCGATTTGGGATGGACACAAATATATTTAAATATATATAGCCGTGTTGATTAGATATGCGCCATTTTGACACAAACGAATTTATATCGATTTTATTCATTTTTATAATGAATATCGAAAATGAAGTGATTTCAGAATCTGATGTTTGAAAATATTATCATTTATATGTTAATGATATGGAATATTCAACTTTGATTCAATATTGAAGATGAAGTTGAAACTGTTTTTAAAATGAATTTAAAATGATTTATAAAATATGTTTTGGATGAAAATCGATGAAATATATAAAATATATATATTAATGGCCTGAATAGAATGCACCGCGCCATGGCAGTTCGCGAATTTCAACCATTGACTTCGAATTAACGTTACGGGAGATCCGACCGTCGGATTCTCCTAAAACCAGAATCATTGGGTTCGTATTGAAAAGATCTTTCCAAATAATATAAAGAATTTGAAATCTAACGGTTGGATTTGGATGTCCAAGTCAAATTTGGCAAAAGTCGTTGTAAGTGTAGTCGATGTCCATTTATGGAAATCGACTGTACGGGCCTTGATAAAATTATTAAAAATATTAATAATTTGTGTAAAATCATAATAAATGGTTTAGAAAGAATTGAGGTGAAAAATTCCATATTTGAAAAGATAAAAATATATTTTTATCATAATGAACTAGTTATGAACTAGAATTATAATCCAACGGTTGGATTTGAAATGGTTTTAAAAACAATCGGAATTTCCAATATATGAATTGGAATGGATTTGTATCGAAATTATCTTCGGAATACTTCGATATTGGATTCCGTGATTATACAGACGTTGTGGAGGAATTTGAAAGATATATATATCGTTACTCCAATATGATATTTGTTGATTTCAGAATTTAATATTGAATATAAGCCGATATATTTTGATTTCAGAATTTAATATTGAATATAAGCCGATATATTTTCTATTCAGAGCCTTGTATCTAATATCAAATGGGATTTTGGGTTTGTCATGAACGGTGTCTTCAATAACACTATTCTTAAACCCAGTGGAGAAAAGATTAAATCTTTTTATTTAGATTTATTAAAGTACACCAATTAATTAATATTTAATTGGAATTGAATTGAAATTGTTTTTTGAGTTTATCGTGAACGGTGTTTTAAATAACACTTGTTCTTTAACCCGATTAACAATGGAATGAGATTTTGGGTTTGTCGCGAATTGTATCTTTAATAATACTGTCCTTAAACCCAATGGAGTTAAGAAAATTAGAAATTAACTGGAGATTAGCTAAGTTGAATGGTTTCCCAGGTTTTGATTGATGTTGGTTTCGGCCTTCGGAATTAATACTTAGGGAATTGTTCTCTTGCTGATTTACGGTTAGAGACTAATGAAATGTGATTTTGGGTTTATCATGAACCGTGTTTTAAATGATATTGGTTCTTTAACCCAATTAAAGATAAGATTAATTTCTTAGCTTTGAATAATCATTAATATTGATTTTTGGGGAGATTAAAACTAAATGGAGTTTTAATCAATCTTTGATTAGATTGAAAAGTGAATGTGATAATTAAAATTATCAATTCAAGAAAATGATCGAAAATGGAGTACCACCGGTTTTACTCCAGGCGGTAGCTAAATCTTTAATTAGATTTGAACATGAAATGGTAATTAATTTACCGATACCACCGTGGTGTTAGATATGGAGTATTACCAGTTTTGCTCCATGGGATGAATAGGTTAGGATTGGGAAATAAAATATATGATTACTTCGGTAAGGATCGCAAATCTCGTCTAGTTTGGAAAACCTTAATATGGTTTGAATTGATATCCAAAGGAAGATTAAAGAATAAATTTGAAAGAATTTATCTTTGATAAATTAATGGGAACCTTTCCCTAGAAATGAGAATATTTGAATAAAAGAATATTCTGGATTGTAATGAGGCTTATGTTGTGTTTTAATAGAACTTGTTTATAATATACGCGAGTTATTCGAAAAGGCCGGGTTTATACCCATTCTGAATAACTGATTCGACGATAATTTGACGACGAAGATGGTGGTTGAAGACCAGAGGTCTTCACATCTTTTGGATGATTACTGATGTCTTGATTGGGCTGTACCCCCAAGACGAGGTAATAAGTGGTGATCGTCCAGACGTACTTGGAGATCGACGGATATGCAAGGGCCTCTCTCCTGTATTGGAAATATGGGATGAGGAATAAGATGCCTCCGGTTTCGTTCTGACCCAGAATGAACTTGTAAATGGACTATATGTCTGACATTGGATTTTATTCTGTGTTGATTGATTTCTATGAAATATATATCTGTTCGGCGGCGAAGAATTTATTCTCTTGCTTAACGCCCTTCTCTGAGACGTACGAGCTCAAAGGTTATATATCGATAGATATCAGTCGCATGGGATGAATTGCCGGTGTGGCATGCCTGAGTGGAAAGGATCAACGCTTCTGTTGAAAAGCAGAGTTTTGTGGTCGATGATCAAAGCACAACTTTAATATAGCGTAGCTTTGTGTAGCATTAATTCGCGAGCCTCACACCCTAGTGTGAACCAGAAACGGGAGAAGGGTCCAGGGAGGACGATGCGTTTCCTTCTAGCTAGGAGTGGTGTTCGGGTTTTTCATGCCTAGACGTTTTACTTATGTGGATGATGGATAGCGAGTCGCCTCAGGTATATCGGTCATTACGGTGCCGATGGATGGCTTGGTCGGTATATGACTAGTTTACGCTCCAAAGGGCGGGGAAACGCATTGTTCAGGAATTAAAATCCACTAATGTAAGTGTAACACCCTGAATTTTCTATGAATATTAAATTAACAAATTTAAGAATACTTAATTTCAAATATGAGAATTAAGGGAAATGGGTTACGCCATTGCGTTCGTCTCGGAATTCTGCTTGAGAAAGAGTCCGAGTTTGCGTGAATTGGACTCCGTATGAAAAAGATACGACCTTCCGAAGTTTCAGAATTTAAAACAGTTCAGGTTCAGAAAATTTGAAATTCAAATTCAAACACGGGAGCAGGCTGGGCGGGAATTCTCCCGCCCAAGGGCCAGGTCGACCACGGGGTCGACCCCCTCCCCCCGGGCAAATCTAAAACATGACGCTGTTTTGACTCATTGCTGAGTCATTAAGGCTGAGGTGTTATTCTATCTTGACTGGATGGTCTTGATTGCTTCTAGGGTTAATCTTACAGTTCTAAATTAACTAAAATTCTATATAAGCAACCTAATTCTCAACCAAAAATCACACAAATTCATACCAAGAGCTCCCATGCCGTAAATGGAGAACCTAGAGTAGCCGCCGTTCTCTTTCAACCCAAAAGCAAGATAGAAGCAAGAATCAAAATCAAATCTAATCTAAATTAGAATAACAACAAGTCTACATCAAAGGCGAGCAATTCAATTTCAGAATACAGATCCCAAAAAAATTAGACCGTTCTTTTGTTTGTGAGTATAATTTCGTTCACAAATTAATTAATTTAACTGTGATAAGTTATAATTGGGATTATGAGAATATGACTTTGAATCATGTGATGTTATCGTTGGCAGTTGTGTTATTGTGGATCTACTTCATATGTTGAATTGTATATGTTTATCTTGATTCATCCTATGCAAGTTTGGGATGTTAAATCATATGCTAGTTTATGAATCTTATGCAAGTCTGTAGGTGGATTATACACAAGTTCATATGTGAACTATGTTGATACATATGCTAGTTTATATGCAAACATGTGACATTAATCTACATCTATATGCAAGTTCACACCTTTGTGTTTAGATCTATATTTATATCCATGGCAGTACACAGTTATGCAAATTTATGTTCTATATGCTCATTGCCTATGCTAGTTTTGTATGTGAATCATATGCTAGTTTGAATGAAATTCGTATGCAAGTTATAGGAAAACCATATCCATATATGCAAGTTCATGATTACATGTTTAGATCTATATTTAGATCCATGATAGTTTATGCAAATTTATGTATATCCATTGCCTATGCAAGTTATTGGCTATGCAAACTTATGTCGTGATTCTTAGATCTATTTTATGTGTTATGCAAGTTGTGATGTTGCTTTTCTTTTTTATAAGTTAGACTATTTGCGAGTCTAACCTATGTCATATTAAAACATATGAATAGCGTGGGGACAATGGGAAAATATTAAATATACATAATTGTGAATTGGCATAAAATGGCCTTAAAGGCATATAATTAATTGGAGACATTAATTGGTATAAATTTATATACCTGAAATTATGGACGTAATTTAGGTGACAATTATTGACATAAATTAACTTGGAATTTATTGACAAAATTGAATAGGGATATTAATCCAATTTGGGGTTAAATAATTATGTGTAGTAATTAACCGCCTAAGATACGAGGTTAGACTCGCTTGTGGTATAAGACTGCCCGGACCCGCCCGACAAATCCAGCAACCACAAACGGTAGTCTAATGTAAGAGGTCAAAGGCACAAATTAAATGTGTAACGATTGTAAAGGCACGAGGTTAGGCTCGTTTGCGGTATAAGACTGCCCGGACCCGCCCGGCAAATCCAGCAACCGCAAACGGTAGTCTAATGTGGGAGGTCTTTACAAGGTTACGGTTCTAATGAATTAAGTAACACTTAACCAGATAAACATGTGGTGGGACATGTGGGTTAAGTGGGTGGCCTAGGTGGCATGTGAAATACGATTAGAAACACTTAACCAAGTTGAAAACATGTAAGAAGACATGAATAAGAAGGGGTTAAGTGGGAAGTTCTAATGGGGGCCAAGCATAGGTGGAAAGCTTGTGTCAAGTATGGGGACCCTTTTCAAACTAGTAACCCATTAAGTATCTTTGTGAGCTCGAGTTAGATCGAGGACGGGACACGCTTACTAGATTTGATTGTAAGAGGTCAAAACGAGTTAGCGGTGGCAACGCAAGTCCTACGGGGTCATGGGCGTGCGTGGGCCCGGGCCGGTAGGTAAGACATTGTTGCATCGTGTAGATATAAGCCGTGCATCTTTAGTGGTATCGGGTTGCCACATTGGGGAGTGATACACCCATTGTGGGATCAGCACGGGTATCTACGAGTTAGGGAGCCGATCGCATGGGGGTAGTGGGTACAACTACTGGAGATAGGGGTAGGCGACACCTATGAAGATAGCTAGGGGTACATGAAACTACCATTATGATTATTGTGTTCAGTAGGCGGGATCAACTTTTAGGGTGACTAGTAGTGGTGTAGTATAGTAATTATCCTATAATGATTAGGAATGAGATTAACACCAGAATATTCCTCTTGTTTGCTTTGTCATGCCCACTTGTTTCACGGTCGTACCTTGTTTTACCAGTTTATGCCTTATCCTAATTACTTTAATAATTATATTGTTAAAGTTATTATACTCGCCAGACTTTATGTTTGATCCCCTTTGTTTTCGCCTCTTTTCTTCCTTCCCCCCGGCTCTCAGGGTGGGACTAGTACTAGTGGAGCTTGATCTTGGATCTCTTTCTCCCTCTTTTGGATGTGCTTGGATTGCTGAAAGTAAAGTTCCGCTCATCTCTTTATGGCTACTTATGTTGGGGTTATGCTTTTTATTTTATGTACTTAGAAAATAATTTGTCAAGATGGTTACTAAGTGTACTTGGCTGGTTTATGAAGTTGTTGTAATCAAACTATTTCTCCCCTGCAATAAATGTTGTTTTGATATTTTTCAAGTACCAACATATGTATATGTCTTGTTATATTCTGTTCTATTCACAAATGATACCCCATGAAAGTTAATGCATTCCCTTTGAGAGTGACATTAATGGACGTGGGGTGTTACACATGGTATCAGAGCTGAAGGTTAACAGAACATATAAGAGATTTTGAAAAACTATTTTTCAAAAGCATTTTATAAGGAAATACTTTCAAAAGTATGCTTTAAGTAGAGCATTTTCAGGAGGAAAGTTTGTTTTAAAAACATAACCCCCAAGAGCCATATATCTTTCCTTCAATTCTCCGTTTTGAATCTCTTCCTTTTTCTTTCTCAGCATGTCTAGGGAACCTGAGATACCCGAGGGCATACCGATACCAGGCTGGTTTAGATGGTATCTGGAGGCTAGGGCCACTGCTGTAGGCCCAACAAATGTTCCTCCTCCCCCAGCTGCAGTCGCTCCTCCTCCTCCCCCGCCCTGCGTTGATACTTTTTCGAAGATATGCAAAGACTTTATAGCAATGGGCGGGAAACCTTTTCACGGATCAGAGACGTTTGTTGAAGCTCGAAATTGGCTTAAAGAGGTGGAAGATCTATTTGGTATTTTCGAGGTAGAAGATGGAAGGAAGGTCCAATTGGCTGCTTGGTTAATGAAGGATGAAGCCTCATTTTGGTGGGAGGTCACGAATGGAGAGCATCCAGTGGAGACATGGATGGATTTCAGGCGTACGTTCGAGATGAAATTTCTCTCATGAGCAGAAGATAATTTATATATGGAAAGATTCTTGGCATTGAAGCAAGGAAATTTGTCAGTAAAGGAGTACGTCAACAAGTTCAATCAGTTGGCGAGATTTGGCTAAGACTTGGTGAACACACCCAAGAAGAAGGCTCTGAGGTTCGTTAAAGGCTTGAATGAGCCGCTACACGGGTTGGCTATGACCACATTCCTATGGGGGCCACCTTTGAGAAACTAGTGGACATGGCGCTTATGCATGAAGAGGAGAAAGGTGCTAATGCTAATAAGGCACCGGAAAAGAAAGGGGATCAAAAGAAATCACAACAGCAAAACGAGAAAGGCGGTAAATATAACAATGGCAAGGGAAAGAAAAGGTGCTTTAATTGTGGGACACTGGGCCATCTAAGCAAGGACTGTAGGAAAAAGAAGAAGACTGACTGCTTCCACTGTGCAGAGGCAGGACATCTAGTTAAAGACCGCCCGAGGAAACAGGGGCAAGGGCAAAGAACAGGGTCCACTTCTGGAGGGCAGATTCAGGCTCTCATGGCGCCAGGGCAGGAAAGAGGGCGGATTCAGGCTCTCATGGCACCAGGACAGGAGAGAGGTAGAAACATTTCTGTTGAAATTTTGATTTTTCTGTTTGATCATCCTGTTCGTATTTTATTTGATTTTGGCGCATCACACTCATTTGTGTCTGCTTCGTTAGTTGAAACACTGCACCTAAAAACTAGTCTAGTTATGGATCCTATAGTAGTCTCAAATCCTATTGGTGGTTCAACTCATCTTTCAATGATTTGTCGGGATTTGAGAGTGTCTATTTTAAGCGTTGAGTTTGAATGCAACGCCTTCGTTCTTGGCTTCACGGGCTATGGATTGATTCTAGCATGGATTGGTTATCCAGTAATGGTGCCGTCCTCGATTGTGAAAGGAAAGTGGTTAGACTTATGACTCGCCTTGGCAACACTCTCGAAATTTCTTGTAACCCCATACATTCTATTATGCTTAGTTACCTAGAGACTCTTGATGCGTCTGTTGAAAACTTACAGTCTATTAGAGTAGTCCGTGAATACTCAAATGTATTTGAAGAGGTGAAGGACTTACCTCCAAAGCGGGAGATAGACTTCCGCACATATCTTGTTGATAATGCAAAACCCGTAGCTTTACCCGTTAGACACATGGATCCTAAGGAGAGAAAAGAGCTCAGTAAGCAAGTCAAAGAGATGCTCGAAAAGGGGTTTACAAGGCGGAGTATTTCTGAATGGGGTGCTCCAGTAGTATTCGCAACCAAAGTGGATGGTTCACTTCGCCTATGCGTTGATTATAGGGAGCTAAATAAGCTGACCAAGAATAATAGGCACCCACTTCCTAGAATAGATGACTTGTTTGATCAGCTTGTAGGTTCGTCTATTTTCTCCCAACTAGATTTGGCTACCGGGTTCCATCAGCTAATAGTGGCCGAAGACAGAATTGATAAGACCACGTTCAGAACCCCGGATGGTTACTTCGAATGGCTTGTCATGCCTTTCGGCTTGACAAATGCACCCACTTACTTCATTGACTTGATGAGTAGGGTGTTTAGAGAATTCCCTTAATAAGTTTGTGGTGGTCTTTGTAAACGACATTTTGATTTTCTCGAAGAATGAAGAAGAGCATGCTTTACATTTAAGGGAAGTCATGGTTACTCTTCGTACACATCAGCTGAAGGCCAAATTCTCCAAATGCCATTTCTAGAGAGAAGAAGTGAGGTTTCTTGGACATGCGGTGTCCAAAGAGGGGTTAGCCGTGGACCCCGCAAAAGTAGTTGCGTTACAAGGCTGGAAGGTTCTACGGAATGCAACCGAAGTCCGAAGCTTTCTCAGGCTAGCGGATTTTTACCGAAAATTCGTTAAAGGCTTTGCTAAAATCTTAGCCCCACCCACAAAATTAACAAGGAATAACCTAACTTTTGTTTGGGATTTGTATTGCGATATTGCTTTCCAACGTTTGAAAAGGGATCTAACAACAGCTCCAGTTCTGACATTGCCGGATGGGAGCAAGATGTTTACCGTATACATGGATGCATGTGGTACGGGACTAGGTGCTGTCTTGATGCAAGAAGGGAGGGTAGTAGCTTATGGAGGCAGACAGTTGTAAGTACATGAGAAAAACTACCCAACCCACGATTTAAAGTTGACTGCCATCGTATTTGCGCTTAAGTCTTGGCGCCATTATCTCCTAGGTGAGAAGTTTGAATTATATACTGACCATAAATCGTTGAAGTACCTTTTCTCGCAGAAAGATCTTAACTTAAGACAACAAAGGTGGATGGAATTTCTGGCCTCTTATGATTTTGAGATTTTCTATACTCCAGGCAAGGGCAATGTGGTAGCAGATGCCATAAGTAGGTAGAAGCTGACCTTGAGTCCTCTCTTTGTAGAAAGGCAAAGCTTGGAATATATAGCAAACTTTAATTTTAGACCCTCCTCTGAAATTGGGCCTAGTCTGTTAGCATCACTAGAGGTGCGGCCTACTCTTTTGGACTCAATAGGAACCGCGCAACGAAAAGACCCTCAGCTAGTTGATATGATGGAAAAGTTAGTTAGGGGTGAGACTTCTAGTCACCTCAATAGATACTCCATCGATGATAGGGGTTGGTTAAGATGGGATGGAAGGTTATGCATCCCACAAGTAAGGGATTTAGTGAAGACGGTTCTCGAAGAGGCGCACCATTCCAAACTGACCATACACCCAGGCGGAGACAAGATGTATAAAGATATAAAAAGGGTTTTCTTTTGGAACGGCATGAAGAGTGATGAAGCTGAGTTCGTCGCTAAGTGTTTGATATGTCAGCAAGTCAAAGCGGAGTAGAAGAAGCCTGGTGGTCTGCTGTAATGACCCGCATTTTCAGCGATATAATAATTAATTTATTTAATTATTTAAAGGGTGATTAAAAGGATTTAATGATCGTGGAATTAAATAATGGCGAATATTTAATTAAAATAATAAATTAAATAATATATTTAATTCTGAAATAATCAGAATTGGCTGAAATGGCGATATGGTGTGAATTGGGAAATTCAAAATATATATTTCAGTTTAAAGTTGAATTATAATAACGAATATATTATTTGAACGAAGATTTGAACGTATAATTATATTATAATTATAATCGAGCTCGAAATGGCGCTGCAGTTCGTAAATTGGCGATTCTAACTTCAACTGAATGTACAGGGTTCGTTTTAAATCGGATTTCTGTGAAACAAGAAACGTTAGAAGCTGGTGGAGTATATCTTTCTAGTGGAAGAGAAAAATCGAGATTTCATCGTGTAGATTTTGATTTACGTCCAAATCAAATTTTAGAAAAGTCGCTGTGGAATTCCGTTATAATTTATAAAGGAATTATTTATATTTTAAAAAGGAATTTCAATATAAATCGAATATCGGGTTGACCCAGATTTGGAATATCGAGTTAGAAATCCATTGAGAGCTGTATGGTATTCCACTGTGAATATAGACGATAATATTTAATTTTTAATATTAAATTTAATTATATTTAAATATATTTATATATTCAAATAGGCTTTTTAGAGCTTTAAAAATAGCCAATTTTGCAAAAGAAGTCAGAATTCGACGAAACTTGTTGGATCCGCAATGTTAAATTATTGTTAGATTTCAATTTCCGAGATTTTTGAAGTCAGTAGGTGGCCGTGGGCGATTTTAGAGTGAAAAAATCAGTCAGTATTTTGACGTTTAAAAATACGCTGTGTAAGCATACGAAGTCGGAATTTGACGAAACCAGTTTCGTTGGGTCCGCAATGTCAAACTCTTGCTACATGGCGATTTTCATGATTTTTGGGTTTTATTTGTGATCATAGAGATTTTTAAACATGAATGGAAACAGAGATAACATAAATATTAATATATAAAAATCAAATAAAAAAATATACATAATATCTTAAACCACTCATTCATCTCCACGACCAGGAACTGTCCACCACACCCTCAAAAAAACAAAAATGTGGACATCTTCTCCGCCACAAATTCAAAGAAGAAATCAAAACTACTCTAATGGATCCTCTATAAATACACTCACCTTTCCATTCTCTAAACCTAATCCTACATTCTACAACAAACGTTTTCCACGTCGCCACTTACTCCTTTGCTCAGCAAAACGCAAGATTAGGAAATCCAAAGAAATACAAAGAAAATACTATGAATCAAAGTATGTTTGTATTTGAAATCAGGGGGGGTTGCTCTTTGATTCCCTCCTAGTTTCATTGAGCTCGACATCAGTTTTGGACATTCGGTTTTCTCAAATCGCGGTCTAGGGTTCGATCTATCTGCAATGCGGGGCATCGATCTTCGATGTGGTGGTAGTGTTTAGCAGGGGTTTTGAATCTTTGAGGAGCTTCCGTACTAAGAAATGTCGATGTCTGCATTTCCACCGTGAGGTTGAGCTACTCGACGCGGTAAAAAGGGGAAGGACGAGTTGCCAAAAATGGGGTGGAGGGCGAAGAGATGGTGTAGAGATTGATATCGGTTATGTTTGTTTGATTTTTCGTGGATGAACGAATGAGTTTGAGCTTGAAAAAAAATCGGAAATGGCCATAACAGGCACGACAGTTATTGGGAAGGAGCAGAGGAAGGAAGGTCAGCGGGTTGGATATTGATGTGGGCCGGAGGAAGTGTAAAGCCCAGTTATAGGAATGAGTTAAGTTTTTATTTAAATTAAATATGTACAAACTTGTAAAATATATAATTGTGTCATACGTTATCAGAATTGGACAAAATAAGATCCATTGGGATCGTACAGACGATGGCTACACGATGAGACTGACTGGGAGTGAATCCGAGCTCGTTACAATTTATTGCATAACAAATTGTCCGTCTAAATCAAATCGATTGATGGTTATCGTTATTAACGATGATCGTCCAATGTGAGTAAAACTCACCAACTCTGAACAGTTCTATTTTATAACATATATTTAGAACTGATAAATGATGATTGATTGCTGTGTGATAACTGTTTGGTTGAATTGCTTGTGTATTGGTTGAAATCATAGATAACGATATGTATATAGATCGTTAATCAAATATTGATTCTGTTTAGCAGAATATTTCATATTGAAATGAAATAGATGTTAGTTATACTATTTAACATCTGTGATGCAGGGAAACAAGTTGGAGCCGTCCAACTAGACTCCTCAATATTTATAATACTACTCTATTCATATATTGTGTTATATGATGTGATATGAAATCTGTTGATGATTTTATATGTTTGAATGATACTGATTATTGTTATATGGTACGTTAAATACCATAAGAAATATTGGGATGTAAAAAGGAGATTTTCAAAGTATATTTTGAAATATATTTATTTATATAAAATCAATGGATATTATATATATATAAGAAAAAGGATTTTGTAAAAGGAAATATATTTGTAAATCAAATATAAAGGAAATATATTTGTAAATCAAATATAAAGGAGATATATTTGTAAATCAAATATAAAAAGGAAATATATTTGTAAATCAAATATAAAGGAAATATATTTGTAAATCAAATATTAAAGGGAAATATATTTGTAAATCAAATATAAAGGAAATATATTTGTAAATCAAATATAAAGGGAAATATATTTGTAAAACAAATATAAAGGAAAACATTTGTCAAACAAATAGAAAGAGAAATATGTGTAAACAATTTACAAATAGGGAGATAAAAAGGAAACATTATATTTACAAATAGATTAAATGGGATAATTTATTTAGGGAATAAAAAAAAGTAAAAGGATTTATTTATAAAGGGAATAGACAAAAGTAAATGGAATTTATTTATTTATAGAAAATAAATAAAAGAAAAAGGAATATTTATTTGTTAAATAAATAGAATAAAATGAAAGGAGATATTTTTTTGTTAAATAAATAGAATTTTATAAATGGAATATTTATATGAAATAAATATAAACAAATAGGAAAGGAATTAATCAAAGGAGTTAGTTCAAAGGGATAAATCAGAGGAGTTAATTCAAAGGAATTAATCGAAAAGAGTTAATCGAAGTGAGTTAATCGAATATTAGTTTATTCGAAGTAAGTTAATCGAATCAGAGATATTCGAAGTGAGTTAACCGAATCAGAGATATTCGAAGGGAGTTAATCGAATCTAGTTATTCAACAGGAGTTGAATCAAATATAGTTTATTCAAAGAAGAGTGATTATCAAATATAAGTTATTTGGAAGTAAGTTATTTGAATAAGAGTTAATCTAGTAAGAGTTAAATAGAGTTAGTGTTAATCGAATAAGAGTTATTAGATTGGAGTTATTCGAATAAGAGTTATAGAATAAGAGTTAAGCAAATAGGAGTTGATAAATTAGTTGTTCGTTATTTATTCGAGTTAGGAAATAAAAGTCATATTAAATATATATTTCGGATGCAGGAGATTTTAACACCATTGTTATAATCACGTGAACTTGTAAAAGAAGGGGGTTCGTAAATAGAATCCGAGGCTTCGTAAGGAAGTGTTAAAGGGTTAAAAGATGAACTTACCCTATTTTGAGATTTGAAATGTTGTTCAGTTAAGGTCTGAGAGGTAGTTATACCCCAACTTGATTGACTTCGTTTTAAATTTAGAAATGGTTAAGGTTCGAGAATGAAAGTGGTTAAGTGATTTTAGTAAATAAGTATAGTGGTTTGAGTTGTCGTCGCGATGTTGATTTAAACATCTGTTTAAATCCAAGTAAAGAAGATTCGGAAATGTTTTCCAAATAGAATCAGAAACGTAATCAAATATTGAAATTTGAAATATGAATTAGAAAAGGAAGTGTTCATGTATAAGGAGTTAAGAAATGGAGTTAAGAAAAATCAGAATTTGGCTGGAGACTTGTTAAGTTGAATGGTTTCCTAAGTGTCTATCTGATGTTGGTTTCGACCTTCGGGATTGGTACTGAGGGAATTGTTCCTCTACTAGTTTACAATCAGAGACTAATAGTTGTAGAAGAATAGTGATACGTAAATAAGTTATGGAAATGTTTTCCAGTGTTAACGTATATTTTCTAAACATAGAAAATAAGGATATATATATATATATGATTGATGATTGATTGATAGAATTTCCATCTGGAAATAATATCGTTGTTTTCACACCTGTTTTTCTTTGATGGTTAAATCACAGACTATCGAAGTTTTGACCATTTTTAACGTTGTTAATATGAAGAGACCGGTTGGATTATTATCCAAAGAACCACTCTGTATTGGCATAAGCGTTGCGAATCATATATGCCAAGGAAAATTGAAGACGGAGTAAAGTGCAAGGGCTATTGTATAAGTCTTAGATAATAGTGCCTAAGATGGATGTATTGAATAGTGCCTTCGGTTCATCCTATTCCTGGACGACTTGTATGGATAAATGTCTGACAGCGTATTTCCAGAAAGGTCACGTACATTGATTTCTTCAACCGTACCAAGAGTGGAAGAGGAGAAGGAAACTTCTTTAGCTAACACGTAATGTACTGTTGTAGACATCAAATTAGTTATTTTCGATGGATCTGACAATGTGGCATTCGAAGTGAATCTGATGTGATGATAAAGCGTAACCTCAAGCCTCATCAACCGGTAAATGACAGAAATCAGGCAGGCAACATGGCTATGTAGGTTGCACCAATTAGGGTGTATAATCACCAGATCTAGAGTTTCATTTACTTCTAAAAATCTACTGTCGATACTGTCCCATTCGGGAAACAGTTGCTGATCCCAACCGTTGGTGATATATATTCGATACACTCAAGTGAAATGAGTGGTCGGTCATGTGTGGCCGGGTTGCAAGATGTTCTTGTTGAACCCAGTGTATTCCTTTCTAGAGGTACATTAGCGAAAGGTGGTTCCATACCTTGTCATAGTTGGAAATCCATTACCCAATACGTGCTTGCAGTTTTGATTGTATACTATATATGTAGAACGTGAGATGAAATCGTTTCTGGTAGATGATTATTATATTGTAGTTGATAGACATTATTATAATATCAAATGGTTTCTGATATAAAGATAATTTGGATTCTCATAAGGGAAAAACCCATTCCGTTATACGGCGTGGTCTTATGAGATACCGTTTACTTATTCAAACTATTTTAAACTGTTTTACTCACACCAGTCCCATGACTGACCCAGAGTTTATTTGTTTGTTTCCCTAAACTATTGGGTGCCTAAATTTGTACGGGTAGTCAAGTAGTTGGGATTTACAGATATACTGGAAGAGCTTAGAGCAGGAGGCTTCAGGATTATATAACTATAGTTATTTCCGCTGTGTTGTAAGTGTTGTACTTTGATAGTGATGTATATTCAAGTACAGATGTATATTTCAAATTATGTTATATATATTGTATGTTATTCGTTCCGCTATGAGGTTCGTGTTACTCTGATGTTGTGTTCTTCTTCTTTTATTCTAAGTTTCTATCTTATCTATCCTCACCCTCTGTTTTCTTTCTATTAGTGTTCTGATTTTCCAGTGTAATTGGGGTTGGACTTGTGTTATTTGGTCAGCTCAAATTGGACCGGATTTTCGGGTCGTTACATTTGGTATCAGAGCTTAAGGTTAAGTGAATTACCTTGGCTCTGTGGCGTGACTCAGTAGAGATAGGGTTAGTAATACCCTAGATTGAGTTTGAGTGTATTTATACGAGTGAACGTATTTGTTATTTGATATAAAATGATTTTATATGGTATAGATTTATTAGTTGGGTTGTTTATGAGTTATGGTCGATCAGTTTGATCCACTGTATCGGTAGGAGTTTCTAAACACTCGAATACGATGGGTCGACACGATATGTTTTGAAAAAAAGGGTAAAGGAAATAGTTTTGCCCAAATTATATTTTAATATAAAAGATTGTTATTGAAATGATTATAATATATGGGATATATTGGTTGTTATTATAATCGAGTAAGATTATAAATTAAATGGTTAGGTATTTACCAACCAGAATTCATATAAGTGAAATACGTGAAATCAGATGAATTGAATCTGAAATTAAAATCAGAATTGGAATTAAAATCCCTAAAATTGGAAAAGTGTTTGTAAATGGATTTGAATTGAATGTATGAGAATTTTAAAATCCTGGAGATTTTAAATTGTTTTACAAACAGTGTGAATGGTATTTGAAAATGGAAGCGTTAGAAATGATTTTGAAAGTGATATAGTATTGAACTCACTTCAATCACTGGAAAATAGATTCTGATGATGACAACTGCATCATCAGTATTCATTTTCGAGTTGTAAGTGATGAATTACTACCAGAGATACTGTTTTGAATTTGTTTTGGGAAAGACAAGTGGTGTTGAATTTCAAAAAGGAAAAATTGATTTTTGAAAAGAGTAAACTGTTTAAAAACTCCCAGGGAAAGACTGTTTGAATTAAAAACAAATTTAACAGAAATGTGTGAAAGAAAATTTGAATTAAAGTAAAGCCAGTAAAGTGGTAACTGAGATTGAATTAGAATGATATCAAGACAAATTGGATTGTGAGATTCAAATTTGAAGTGTAATGTGATAATCAAGTTAAGAGTTGGGAATCGAGAAGAAACTCGAGTTGAAATGATATTTGGCTTGGATATAAGCGAATGGTTGTGTTGTGGATAAAAGCAGATTGGAATTTGATTGAGATGACCCTTGTATCTGCTGAATTGATAACAGGTGGAGAGGATATAATGATATGCCGACAAAAAGGTAATAGTTTATATTTCTATTGGATATAAGATTTATGAGCTGAATTGGCAAGCCGCTTTGCTGTTTGATTTTCTTTTGGGATGGATATGGCCCAGAGAGGCGAGTGGTGGTTTGACGTATTGACCAGTACAAAGGAGGTGCTGGTGAAATTTTTCGAAAAAGTTAAGGCGTTAGAAAATTTTCAGGATTTTTGAAAATTTTCGTTGATTAGAGTTAGTTAATATTAAATTGAAATTAAATTGGTCCAGTTGGAAACTGAAGTTAAGAAGTGAACAAATAAGTTATAACCAGTTAATAGAGTTGTTTTCTACCTTAGCAATTTCGAGGACGAAATTATTTTAAGTAGGGAAGAATGTAATGACCCGCATTTTCACCGAGATAATAATTAATTTATTTAATTATTTAAAGGGTGATAGAAAGGATTTAATGATCGTGGAATTAAATGATGGTGAATATTTAATAAAATAATAAATTAAATAATATATTAAATTCTGAAATAATCAGAATTGGCTGAAATGGCGATATGGTGTGAATTGGGAAATTCAAAATATATATTTCAGTTTAAAGTTGAATTATAATAACAAATATATTATTTGAATGAAGATTTGAACGTATAATTATATTATAATTATAATCGAGCTCGAAATGGTGCTGCAGTTCATAAATTGGCGATTCGAACTCCAACTGAATGTACAGGGTTCGTTTTAAATCGGATTTCTGTGAAACAAGAAACATTAGGAGCTGGTAGAGTATATCTTTCTAGTGGAAGAGAAAAATTGAGATTTCGTCGTGTAGATTTTGATTTACGTCCAAATCAAATTTTAAAAAAGTCACTGTGGAATTCCTTTATAATTTATAAAGGAATTATTTATATTTTAAAAAGGAATTTCAATATAAATCGAATATCGGGTTGACCCAGATTTGGAATATCAAGTTAGAAATCCATTGAGAGTTGTATGGTATTCCACTGTGAATATAGACGATAATATTTAATTTTTAATATTAAATTTAATTATATTTAAATATATTTATATATTTAAATAGGCTATTTAGAGCTTTAAAAATAGCCACTTCTGCAAACGAAGTCGGAATTCGACGAAACTAATTTTGTTGGATCCGCAATGTTAAATTATTGTTAGATTTCAATTTCCGTGTTTTTTGAAGTCAGTATGTGGCCGTAGGCGATTTTAGAATGAATAAACAGTCAGTAAAATACGTTGTGTAAGCATACGAAGTCGGAATTCGACGAAACCAGTTTCGTTGGATCCGCAATGTCAAACTCTAGCTACATGGCGATTTTCGTGATTTTTGGGTTTTATTTGTGATCACAGAGATTTTTAAACACGAATGGAAATGGAGATAACATAAATATATAAAAATCAAATAAAAATAATAATATCTTAAACCACTCATTCATCTCCACGACCAGGAACTGTCCATCACGCCCTCAAGAAAACAAAAATGTGGAGATCATCTCCTCCACAAATTCAAAGAAGAAATCAAAACAACTCTAATGAATCCTATATAAATACACTCACCTTTCCATTCTCTAAACCTAATACTTCGTTCTACAACAAACGTTTTCCACGCCGCCACTTACTCCTTTGCTCAGCAAAACACAAGATTAGGAAATCCAAAGATATACAAAGAAAATACTATAAATCAAAGGATGTTTGTATTTGAAATCAGGGGGGGGTTGCTCTTCGATTCCCTCCTAGTTTCATTGAGCTCGATGTCTGTTTTGGACATTCGGTTTTCTCAAATCGCGGTCTAGGGTTTGATCTATCTGAAGTGTGGGGCATCGATCTTCGATGTGGTGGTAGTGTTTAGCAGGGGTTTTGAATCTTTGAGGAGCTTCCATCCTAAGAAATGTCGATGTCTGCATTTCCACCGTGAGGTTGAGCTACTCAATGCGGTAAAAAGGGGAAGGACGAGTTGCCAAAAATGGGGTGGAGAGCGAAGAGATGTTGAAGAGATTGATATTGGTTATGTTTGTTTGATTTTTCGTGGATGAACGAATGAGTTTGAGCTTGGAAAAAAAATCGGAAATGGCCATAACAGGCACGACAGTTAATGGGAAGGAGCAGAGGGAGGAAGGTCAGCGGGTTGGATATTGATGTGGGCCATAGGAAGTGTAAAGCCCAATTATAGAAATGAGTTAAGTTTTTATTTAAATTAAATATGTACAAACTTGTAAAATATATAATTGTGTCATACGTTATCAGAATTGGGCAAAATAAAATCCATTGGGATCGTACGGACGGTGGCTACACGATGAGACTGACTGGGAGTGAATCCGAGCTCGTTACAATTTATTGCATAACAAATTGTCCGTCTGAATCAAATCAAGCGATGGTTATCGTTATTAACGATGATCGTCCAATGTGAGTAAAACTCACCAACTCTGAACAGTTCTATTTTATAACGTATATTTAAAGCTGATAAATGATGATTGATTGCTGTGTGATAACTGTTTGGTTGAATTGATTGTGTATTGGTTGAAATCATAGATAATGATATGTATATAGATCGTTAATCAAATATTGATTCTGTTTAGCAGAATATTTCATATTAAAATGAAATAGATGTTAATTATACTGTTTAACATCTGTGATGCAGGGAAACAGGTTGGAGGGGTCCAACTGGACTCCTCAATATTTATAATACTGCTTTGTTCATATATTGTGTTATATGATGTGATATGAAATTTGTTGATGATTTTATATGTTTGAATAATACTGATCATTGTTATATGGTACGTTAAATACCATAAGAAATACTGTGATGTAAAAAGGAGATTTTCAAAGTATATTTTGAAATATATTTATTTATATAAAATCAATGGATTTTATATATATATAAGAAAAAGGATTTTGTAAAAGGAAATATATTTGTAAATCAAATATAAAGGAAATATATTTGTAAATCAAATATAAAGGAAATATATTTGTAAATCAAATATAAAAAGGAAATATATTTGTAAATCAAATATAAAGGCAATATATTTGTAAATCAGATATAAAAGGGAAATATATTTGTAAATCAAATATAAAGGAAATATATTTGTAAATCAAATATAAAGGAAATATATTTGTAAATCAAATATAATGGGAAATATATTTGTAAAACAAATATAAAGGAAATTATTTATCAAACAGATAGAAAGAGAAATATGTGAAAACCATTTACAAATAGAGAGATAAAAAGGAAACATTTGTAGAATATTTACAAATAGATTAAATAGGATTATTTAGTTATTCAGGGAATAAAAAAAGTAAAAGGATTTATTTATAAATGGAATAAATAAAAGTAAATGGAATTTATTTATTTATAGAAAATAAATAAAAGAAAAAGGAATATTTATTTGTTAAATAAACAGAATAAAATGAAAGGAGATATTTTTTGTTAAATAAATAGAATTTTATAAAGGGAATATTTATATGAAATAAATATAAACAAATAGGAAAGGAATTAATCAAAGGAGTTAGTTCAAAGGGATAAATCAGAGGAGTTAATTCAAAGGAATTATTCGAAAAGAGTTAATCGAAGTGAGTTAATCGAATATTAGTTTATTCGAAGTAAGTTAATCGAATCAGAGATATTCGAAGTGAGTTAATCGAATCAGAGATATTCGAAGGGAGTTAATCGAATCTAGTTATTCAATAGGAGTTGAATCAAATATAGTTTATTCAAAGAAGAGTGATTATCAAATATAAGTTATTCGGATGGAAGTTATTCGAATAAGAGTTAATCCAGTAAGAGTTAAATAGAGTTAGAGTTAATCGAATGAGAGTTATTAGATTGGAGTTATTTGAATAAGAGTTATAGAATAAGAGTTAACCAAATAGGATTTGATATATTAGTTGTTCGTTATTTATTCGATTTAGGAAATAAAATTCATATTAAATATAATATATTTCGGATGCAGGAGATTTTATCACCATTGTTATAATCACGCAAAACTTGTAAAAGAAAGGGGTTCGTAAATAGAATCCGAAGCTTCGTAAGGAAGTGTTAAAGGGTTAAAAGATGAACTTACCCTATTTCGTGATTTGAAATGTTGTTCAGTTAAGGTCTGAGAGGTAGTTATACCCCAACTTGATTGACTTTGTTTTAAATTTAGAAATGGTTAAGGTTCGAGAATGAAAGTGGTTAAGTGATTTTAGTAAATAAGTATAGTGGTTTGAGTTGTCGTCGCGATGTTGATTTAAACATCTGTTTAAATCCAAGTAAAGAAGATTCGGAAATGTTTTCCAAATAGAATCAGAAACGTAATCAAATATTGAAATTTGAAATATGAATTAGAAAAGGAAGTGTTCATGTATAAGGAGTTAAGAAATGGAGTTAAGCTAAATCAGAATTTGACTGGAGACTTGTTAAGTTGAATGGTTTCCTAAGTGTCTATCTGATGTTGGTTTCGACCTTCGGGATTGGTACTTAGGGAATTGTTCCTCTTCTAGTTTACAATCAGAGACTGATAGTTGTAGAAGAATAGTGATACGTAAATAAGTTATGGAAATGTTTTCTAGTGTTAACGTATATTTTCTAAACATAGAAAATAAGGATATATATATATATATATATATATATATATATATATATATATAAATATATGATTGATTGATAGAATTTCCATCTGGAAATAATATCGTTGTTTGCACACCTATTTTTCTTTGATGGTTAAATCATAGACTATCGAAGTTTTGACCATTTTTAACGTTGTTAATATGGAGAGACTAGTTGGATTATTATCCAAAGAACCACTCTGTATTAGCATAAGCGTTGCGAATCATATATGCCAAAGAAAATTGAAGACAGAGTAAAGTGCAAGGGCTATTGTATAAGTCTTAGATAACAGTGCCTAAGATGGATGTATTGAATAGTGCCTTTGGTTCATCCTGTTCCTGGATGACTTGTATGGATGAATGTCAGACAGAGTATTTCCAGAAAGGTCACGTACATTGATTTGTTCAACCGTACCAAGAGTGGAAGCGGAGAAGGAAACTTCTTTAGCTAACACGTAATGTATTGTTGTAGACGTCAAATTAGTGATTTTCGATGGTTCTGACAATGTGGCATTTGAAGTGAATCCGATATGATGATAAAGCGTAACCTCAAGCCTCATCAACCGGTAAATGGTAGAAATCAGGCAGGCAGCATGGCTATGTAGGTCGCACCTATTAGGGTGTATAATCACCTGATCTAGAGTTTCATTTACTTCTAAAAATCTATTGTCGATACTGTCCCATTCGGGAAACGGTTGCTGATCCCAACCGTTGGTGATATATATTTGATACACTCAAGCGAAATGAGTGGTTGGTCATGTGTGGTCGGGTTGCAAGATGTTCTTGTTGAACCCAGTGTATTCCTTTCTAGAGGTACACTAGCTGTAACACTCCACGTCCATTAATGTCACTCACAAGGGGAATGCATTAACTTCCATGGAGGTCATAAGTGAATATAGAACAGAGAAATCACAACAAGACAGATAATAAATAGAACTTGAAAATCTAAAACTTCCTTTTATTGCAGCGGAAATTAAATATGTCTGTTACATCATAAAACCATAGATCATAACCAAGTACAATATCCATCTTCACAAAAACGAAATACATAATCCCATTACAATAAATAGCCATTAAAAAGAAAGATAACAAGCTGGACTTTACTTATGCAGTCCAAGCTTTCCAAGAGATAAGCGATCCAACTAGACTTCACTAGAACTTGGCCCAACCTGAGGACCTGAAGGAAAAGAAAGATGGAAAAGAGGGGGTCAGACATAAAGTCTGGCGAGTATGATAATTCTACAATACTACTATCAAAATAACTGGACTAAGGCATAAGCTGGAAAACAAGGAAATGTCTATGAAAGAGCAGATTAAGAACATAGACAATCGCTAGAGGCAACGTTATAGGCGCTCCTAAATACTAAAGGATAAACACTTTACTGCACCACACCAGTCACCCTAAAGATTGATCCCACTTTGCTTCACTTAGAAACTTTCTTAATGGCTTTACGTACTCCTAGCTGACTACATAGGTGCCGCCTGCCCCTATCTCCACTAGGTGTACCCCACTTTCCATTTTTCGATCGGCTCCCTACTCGTAGATACCCGTGCTGGCCCCACAGTGGGGTGTATCATTCCCCTAAAGTGGCAACCCGATATAACGGAGATGCACGGCTTATACCTACACGATGCAACAACGTCTTACCTACCAGCCCGGGTCCACGCACGCACCCGTTGGACTTGCGTTGCCACCGCGCCCTGTTTTGGCCTCTTATAGTCAAACCCAGTATGCGTGTCCCGTCCTCGACTTGGGTCGAGCCCACAAAGATACGTTTTGGGATACTGGTTGAAATGGGCCCCCATTATTTCCCACAAGCATTCCACCTAAGCTTGTCCCCTTAGTCAATCCCACTTAACCCACTTATTCATGTTCGTTACATGTGTGTTTGGTTAAGTCTAATCGTATTTCAAATGCCTCTAAAGGCAACCACTAGATTCCTCATGCCACCCAAGGCACCTACTTAACCCCCATGTCCCACCTTACATGATTATCTGGTTAAGTATTTCTTAATTCATTAAGGCCATAACCTCATAAAGACCTCTCACATTAGACTGGCATTTATGGCAGCTGGATTTGCCGGGCGGGTCCGGGCAGTCTTACACCATAAAAGAGTCTAACCTCGTGTCTTTACAACTGTTATGCTTTAGTTTGGGCCTAGGACCTCTCACATTGGGCCGACATTTGTGACTACTGGATTTGCCGGGCAGGTCCGGGCAGGTTTACGTCACAAACGGGTCCAACCTCGTGTCCTAAGCATTGATTATTATTAATAATCCACTTTCCCCAATTTTAATAATTCCTTATTTGAATTATTAATTAATTCCAATTTTAAATAATGTCCATAATTGACTCAATTATGGCCATCCATTCATGGTATGCAAAATCATACAAAATTGCACCCAATTTATTAATTCCTAATATTACCCCTACCCCACGTTTGAACGTTTATTCGCAAAATATATATTAGACTCGAATAGTCTAACTCATAGCATAAAAGAGATTATCACAATAACAACATGTATATATGACTAAATGAATCATAATAAGGGGTGAAACTTGCATATGTACAACTTGCATAGGATTACACATGTCATGGATCTAAAGATGTCAACTTGTTCATAATTCACATAATATGATCTCAATCAAATTTCATAAACTTGCATAGGAACATGTGTGAATAAACATCATCTAATCTAACAATATGGGTTTATATGGGTACACCTAACTCAATAGGCAAATTCCCATAATAAAAATTCATTTAGTCATAGATTCATGCATATGGGTACACCTAACTTAATAGGCAAATTCCCATATTCAAGATCCAATTTAAATTGTGGATTCATGTATATGGGTACACCTAACCTAATAGGCAAATTCCCATAATCAAGATCTATTATAAAAAAAACATAAACTTTAAACATGATCCAATTCGCATAAATAATAACATCATGATTTTACAACTTGCATGATTCAACACAACTTAACATGACATCATTATCATATAACATAAGTATTTCAACATATGTGATAATATGAGATCTACAACATATGTAAGATTTACAACATAGCATATCATAACTTGCAACATAGCTTGATATGATTTACAACATAGCATAACATGATTTACAACATGGCATAACATGATTTATAACATAGCATAGCATGATTAATCACATATGACATAGCATAGGATTATTTACAACATAATCACTACAACATAACAACATATATATGATAACATAATAGCATAACAAGAGATCCACAACATAATTTACAAATGCATAACAATTCATATCACTTCCTTGTGATCCATTCATAACTTAATCAAATTATTTTATAATAATATTGTGAGATTCATCATACTCACAATTCTAAAGAAGAGAAATAGAAAGAGTCTTTGATTTAATTTGTTTGTTGAGTAGATTTAGTTGTAGGCTAGGCTTTCTCCTTCTTCTTTAGTTTGTGACGGCTACGCTGAACTCCATGGCAACGACATGTTGGTAGCTCTCTAATTTTTCAAGTGATTTAGGGTTAGAGTCTACCCGCTTATTTATAGATGTTAGGATGCATTTAGGCCATTAGATTTACCCTAGAATAGATTAGAGCCATTAGATTTCGTCCAGCCTTCAAAACACAGCCCGAAAACCTAACCATATGCTCCCAGATCACCTGGGCTCGACCAGGGAGGTCGACATCCAGGTCGACTCTAGTGTCGACCTGGACCCCCCAGGTCGACTCCCAAGTCGACCCCCAGGTCGACCTGGTCTGGGCGGGAGTTTTCCCGCATGCCTCCATTTCAGCGTTTTTGAAATCTGTTTTAAAATTTGAATTTTTCGTGAAACTTCTCGAGGCCATATCTCGGTCGTACGAACTCCGATTCACAAAATTTCGGACTCTATTTCGCGTATTTTTCCGAGACGAACACAATTGCGCCGCCCGTTTCCCAATATTCTTATATTTGAAATTAATTATTCTTTCATTTGTGAATATTAGTATTAACTGATTTACGGGGTGTTACATTCTCCCTTCCTTAAAGGATTTCGACCCCGAAATCTTCAAGTCAAGAAGAATGTTTAACCTAACATTCAATCAACCATCTACTCAATCATCAAACACTGGCATCCACTGTCCTTATAGACTTCTGATGCTTTTATGTTTAAATGCATAGTGTGTGTATATGTCCGTATCTAATGCAAAATCAGGCGGTCCACTGATTCAGTTGACCTCCTTGATGCAATTCATGATAGTGCCATGCATCCATTATGTATGCAAAAGATCCTAATTGCTTACATACTACTTCTATATGCGTGCACATCCATTCAACCGAATACAACATCTATATGATGGTACAACCATTATACACCCATTATACTAAATACATTCATTTATGCAATATGCAGTATGTAGTGACTGAGCCGATCTAGTGCCTGAATTGTGTGTATATATGCATCCACGAGCAACCACTAGCAACCACTTGCATCCATTTTGCATCCATCATACATAACATGTCTCAAACACATGTTTCAACCATAGGATTATCCTAACTAAAGGTCAAAGATACTAATGAGAGGACATACTAAAGATAAGATAAGATAAGCTAAGCGATAAAGGAGAAATTAAAAGACATACCCTCAAAAAGAAAAGGGTACAACGAACGCATCTTCTCTTCTGTCTCCCAATTAGCGTTGCTCTCATCATCTCCCCATTGCACTTTAACTAGTCTGACCTCTCGATTCCTCAACTTTTTGATCTCCGACCCAAGAATGCATGTAGGAGCTCGTCTAATTGTTGCATCACGCTCTATTTCCACCTCTTTAAGCAAGCTCGGCTCTACCACCTCCGCGGTCTTGTGCAAACACTTCCTCAAATGTGATACATGGAATACGTCGTGTACTCCACTAAGTTTCTCAGGCAACTCCACCCTATACGCCATCTTCCCAATCCTGTCTTTTATAGGAAACGGCCCTACAAACCTTGGCGCTAATTTCCCAACGGACCCAAAGTGAACAACATTCCGTAACGGAGACACTTTGATAAAACCATGTCCCCAATGTCAAACTCAAGATATGTCCTCCTCTTATCAGCATACGATTTCTGCCTATCTTGTGCTACTTTCATCCTCCTTCGAATCAAATCAATCTTCTTCGAGGTTTCCCTAACCATATCGGGCCCAAGTAGGATTTTATCGGTAGATTCCCACCAACATGTAAGCGAACGGCAAGGCCTTCCATAAAGAGCTTCGAAAGGTGCCATGCCAATACTAGACTGAAAGCTATTATTATATGCGAATTCTACCAATGGAAGGTGCTCCTCCCATGTACCCCCAAAGTCTAGGATACAAAGCCTTAAAAGATCCTCTAGAATACGATTCACCCTCTCGGTCTGGCCGTCCGTCTGAGTATGATATGCGGTGCTCAAACATAGCTGAGTCCCTACCGCCTCTTGTAAACTCTTCCAAAATTCGCTAGTGAAAATGGGATCACGGTCGCTTACTATGCTAGAAGGAATACCGTGCAAACGTCCTTAATGTATACAGAAGCCAACCACGGAGCAGTCATCTTACTTTTCATGGGAATAAAATGGGCGCTCTTAGTAAGTCTATCTACTATAACCCAAATCCCCGTATTACCCTTCCTTGATCTTGGTAATCCATCCACAAAATCCATTGAGACGCTTTCCCATTTCCATAGTGGAACTTCCAATGGGTGAAGCAACCCACCGGGTTTCTTTTGTTCCGCTTTTACTCGTTGGCACACCAAGCATCTAGCGACGTACTCGGCCACATCCTTCTTCATACCGGCCCAAAGAAAACCCGCTTCATATCTCTGTACATCTTGTCTCCGCCGGGATGAATGGTCATCTTTGAGCGATGATCATCATCAAGAATGGCCTTCCTTAAGTCTTCGTCTTGTGGTACACAAAGTCTATTATCCCTTCGTAACCAACCCTTATCGTCTAGGGTATACCTACGAAGATGACTAGACGACTCCCCTCCTTTGAGTTTTTCTACTATCTCAACCAACTGTGGGTCGTCTTGCTGTGCCTCACCAACTCGTCCTAGAAGTGTAGGTCTAACCTCCAAGGATGCTAACAAACCAGGTACTAGGTCAACGGAGGGTCTAAAGTCAAACATGGAGATGAATTCTAAGCTTCGTTGTTCAATAAACAACGGACTCAAGGACAACCTTTTCCTACTTAAGGCGTCTGCTACCACGTTACCCTTGCCCGGGGTATATGCTATTTCAAAATCGTAGGAGGCTAAGAATTCCATCCACCATTGCTGCCTTAAATTCAAATCCTTCTGAGAGAATAAGTATTTTAATGATTTGTGGTCAGTGAACAGTTCGAATTTCTCACCAAGAAGATAGTGACGCCAAGACTTAAGCGCGAAAACAATTGCGACTAACTCAAGGTCATGCGTAGGGTAATTCTTTTCATGCACCCTTAACTGCCTTCCACCATAGGCTATTACTCTTCCCTCTTGCATGAGGACCGCGCCAAGTCCCGTCCCACAAGCATCAGTATAGACGGTAAACGGTTTATTCCCGTCTGGTAGCACTAAGACTGGGGCTGAAGTTAAGGCTCTCTTTAAACGTTGGAACGCATCATCACAATCTTCGTCCCACGTAAAAACCTGTTCTTCTTCATTAACCGTGTTAATGGAGCTGATATTTTTGCGAAGTCTTTGATGAACTTCCTATAATAGCCAGCCAACCCCAAGAAACTTCTTACTTCGGTTACATTTTTAGGGACCTTCCAATCTTGGATGGCCACCACCTTTGCGGGATCCACTGCTATCCCTTCTTTGGAAACCACGTGCCCTAAGAACCGTACTTCTTTCCTCCAGAAGTGACACTTAGAAAATTTTGCCTTAAGGTTATGCGCTCGAAGGGTTTCCAACACTTCCCTAAGATGTAGGGCATGCTCTTCTTTGTTCTTAGAAAAGACTAAGATGTCATCCATAAAGACTACCATGAATTTGTTAAGGTACTCCCTAAACACCCTACTCATCAAATCAACAAAATATGCGGGGGCGTTTGTCAAACCAAAGGGCATCACTAGCCATTCATAGAATCCGTCAGGAGTCCTGAAAGCAGTCTTATCTATACTATCCTCAGCCACTCTCAGTTGATGAAAGCCAGTGGCTAAGTCCAACTGCGAAAACACTGAGGCGCCAACTAACTGATCAAAGAGATCGTCAATCCTCGGCAGTGGGTGTCGGTTCTTTTTAGTAAGCTTGTTTAGTTCTCTATAGTCCACACAAAGTCTAAGGGACCTATCCGCCTTTGTGGCAAATACTACTGGAGCACCCCACTCCGATATACTACGTCTTATGAACCCCTTCTCAAGCAACTCCTTCACTTGCTTATTGAGTTCCCTCCTTTCACGAGGAGCCATGTGGCGCACTGGCAAAGATACGGGTTTAGCATTATCCACAAGATAAATTCGAAAGTCTATCTCCCGCTTTGGAGGTAAGCCCTTCACCTCCTCAAACACATCCGGATATTCCCGGACCACCTCTACCGATCGCAGATTCTCTACAGACGCGTCAAGAGATTCAAGATAACTTAGCATAACGGAATTTATGGAATTACAAAAGATGTCGAGAGCATTACCAAGGCGAGTCACAAGCCTAACTACTCTCCTTTCACAATCAAGAATGGCCCCATTTCTAGATAACCAATCCATTCCTAAAATTAGCCCATAGCCCATGAAGCCCAATACATAAGCATCACATCTAAATTCAACGCTAAGTATAGAGATTTTCAAATCCAAACATATCATGGTCAAATGAGCCGAACCCTCAATTGGATTTGAAACAACCAAGGGATTCTCTACTAAACTGGTGTTCAAGTGCAGTAATTCAACTAATGATGCAGAGATAAACGAATGAGATGCGCCAGAATCGAATAAGGTACGGACAGGATGATCAAACAGAAAAACTAAGCTTTCAACAGAAATTGTTCTACCTCTTTCTTGCAGCGGTGGGGCCGCAATAGCCTGAACTTGCCCCCTTGCCTGCCCTGGTGCCATAAGAGCCTGCACCTGTCCTCCCGAGGTAGACCCTGCCCTCTGCCCCTTCTTTGGGCAGTCCTTCACCAAATGTCCCGCATCTCCACAATGAAAACAACCAGTCTTCTTTTTCTTTCTACAATCTTTGCTGAGATGGCCAGGCGTCCCACAATTGAAGCATCTCTTCTTCCCTTTGCCATTATTGTTTTTACCACCCTTCTTATTTTGCTGTTGGGGTTTCTTCGGATCCCCTTTCTTTTCAACTGCCTTATCCTCATGCATAAGTGCCATTTCTACTAGCCTTTCAAAGGTGGCTCCCATAGGGATGTGGGTCATAGCCAACCCTTGCAACGGTTCATTCAAGCCTCTAACGAACCTCAAAGCTTTCTTCTCTGGCGTGTTCACCAACTCTAAGCCAAACCTTGCTAACTGATTAAATTTATTGACATATTCCTTCACTGATAAGCTCCCTTGCTTTAATGTCAGGAATTTTTCCATACTTAAATTCTCCTCTGCCCTTGAAAGAAACTTTGCCTCAAACCTTCGTCTGAAATCCGCCCATGAATCAACTGGACGTTCCCCGTTAATGACCTCCCACCAAAACGAGGCCTCTCCCTTCATTAACCAAGCAGCTAAACGGACTTTCCTCCCATCTTCCACTTCAAAGATATCCAACAATTCCTCAGTCTCCTTAAGCCAGTCTCTGGCCTCCACAAACGTCTCAGTCCCTTGAAAAGTTTTTCCTCCCATGGCTTTAAATTCCTTGCACGTCTTTGCAAAAGTGTCAACACGAGGAGGAGGAGGAGGAGGAATGGGTGCAACTGGGGGTGGAGTAGCATCTGCTGGGCCTGCAGTGGTGGCCCTAGCCTCCAAATATCTCCTAAACCACCCTGGAACCGTCACACCTTCTGGGAGATTAAGATCTTCAGCCATGCTGAAACGAAAAAGGAAAGATTCAAAATGGAGAATTCAAAAGATAAAGATAAGGATATGGCTATTTGGGATTATGTTTTTCATAAAAACTCTCTTTAAATAACATGTTTTTGAAAGCACTTCTTCCAAAAATACTTTAGAAAAATATTTTTCTAAAAAATTTATCTGTTCTGGTAACCTTATGCTCTGATACCACGTGTAACACTCCACATCCATTAATGTCACTCACCAGGGGAATGCATTAACTTCCATGGAGGTCATAAGTGAATATAGAACAGAGAAATCACAACAAGACAGATAATAAATAGCACTTGAAAATCTAAAACTTCCTTTTATTGCAGCGGAAATTAAATATGTCTGTTACAACATAAAACCATAGATCATAACCAAGTACAATATCCATCTTCACAAAAACGAAATACATAATCCCATTACAATAAATAGCCATTAAAAAGAAAGATAACAAGCTGGACTTTACTTCTGCAGTCCAAGCTTTGCAAGAGATAAGCGATCAAACTAGACTTCACTAGAACTTGGCCCAACCTGAGGACCTGAAGGAAAAGAAAGATGGAAAAGAGGGGGTCAGACATAAAGTCTGGCGAGTATGATAATTCTACAATACTACTATCAAAATAACTGGACTAAGGCATAAGCTGGAAAACAAGGAAATGTCTATGAAAGAGCAGATTAAGAACATAGACAATCGCTAGAGGCAACGTTATAGGCGCTCCTAAATACTAAAGGATAAACACTTTACTGCACCACACCAGTCACCGTAAAGATTGATCCCACTTAGCTTCACTTAGAAACTTTCTTAATGGCTTTACGTACCCCTAGCTGACTACATAGGTGCCGCCTGCCCCTATCTCTACTAGGTGTACCCCACTTTCCATTTTTCGATCGGCTCCCTACTCGTAGATACCCGTGCTGGCCCCACAGTGGGGTGTATCATTCCCCTAAAGTTGCAACCCGATATAATGGAGATGCACGGCTTATACCTACACGATGCAACAACGTCTTACCTACCAGCCCGGGTCCACACACGCATATGAAACCCGTTGGACTTGCGTTGCCACCGCTCCCTGTTTTGGCCTCTTATAGTCAAACCCAGTATGCGTGTCCCGTCCTCGACTTGGGTCGAGCCCACAAAGATACGTTTTGGGATACTGGTTGAAATGGGCCCCCATTATTTCCCACAAGCATTCCACTTAAGCTTGTCCCCTTAGTCAATCCCACTTAACCCACTTATTCATGTTCGTTACATGTGTGTTTGGTTAAGTCTAATCGTATTTCAAATGCCTCTAAAGGTAACCACTAGATTCCTCATGCCACCCAAGGCACCTACTTAACCCCCATGTCCCACCTTACATGATTATCTGGTTAAGTATTTCTTAATTCATTAAGGCCATAACTTCATAAAGACCTCTCACATTAGACTGGCATTTATGGCAGCTGGATTTGCCGGACGGGTCCGGGCAGTCTTACACCATAAAAGAGTCTAACCTCGTGTCTTTACAACTGTTATGCTTTAGTTTGGGCCTAGGACCTCTCACATTGGGCCGACATTTGTGACTACTGGATTTGCCGGGCGGGTCCGGGCAGGTTTACGTCACAAACGGGTCTAACCTCGTGTCCTAAGCATTGATTATTATTAATAATCCACTTTCCCCAATTTTAATAATTCCTTATTTGAATTATTAATTAATTCCAATTTTAAATAATGTCCATAATTGACTCAATTATGGCCATTCATTCATGGTATGCAAAATCATACAAAATTGCACCCAATTTATTAATTCCTAATATTACCCCTACCCCACGTTTGAACGTTTATTCGCAAAATATATATTAGACTCGAATAGTCTAACTCATAGCATAAAAGAGATTATCACAATAACAACATGTATATATGACTAAATGAATCATAATAAGGGGTGAAACTTGCATATGTACAACTTGCATAGGATTACACATGTCATGGATCTAAAGATGTCAACTTGTTCATAATTCACATAATATGATCTCAATCAAATTTCATAAACTTGCATAGGAACATGTGTGAATCAACATCATCTAATCTAACAATATGGGTTTATATGGGTACACCTAACTCAATAGGCAAATTCCCATAATAAAAATTCATTTAGTCATAGATTCATGCATATGGGTACACCTAACTTAATAGGCAAATTCCCATATTCAAGATCCAATTTAAATTGTGGATTCATGTATATGGGTACACCTAACCTAATAGGCAAATTCCGATAATCAAGATCTATTATAAAAAAAACATAAACTTTAAACATGATCCAATTCACATAAATAATAACATCATGATTTTACAACTTGCATGATTCAACACAACTTAACATGACATCATTATCATATAACATAAGTATTTCAACATATGTGATAATATGAGATCTACAACATATGTAAGATTTACAACATAGCATATCATAACTTGCAACATAGCTTGATATGATTTACAACATAGCATAGCATGATTTACAACATGGCATAACATGATTTATAACATAGCATAGCATGATTAATCACATATGACATAGCATAGGATTATTTACAACATAATCACTACAACATAACAACATATATATGATAACATAATAGCATAACAAGAGATCCACAACATAATTTACAAATGCATAACAATTCATATCACTTCCTCGTGATCCATTCATAACTTAATCAAATTATTTTATAATAATATTGTGAGATTCATCATACTCACAATTCTAAAGAAGAGAAATAGAAAGAGTCTTTGATTTAATTTGTTTGTTGAGTAGATTTAGTTGTAGGCTAGGCTTTCTCCTTCTTCTTTAGTTTGTGACGGCTACGCTGAACTCCATGGCAACGGCATGTCGGTAGCTCTCCAATTTTTCAAGTGATTTAGGGTTAGAGTCTACCCACTTATTTATAGATGTTAGGATGCATTTAGGCCATTAGATTTACCCTAGAATAGATTAGAGCCATTAGATTTCGTCCAGCCTTCAAAACACAGCCCGAAAACCTAACCAGATGCACCCAGGTCACCTGGGCTCGACCAGGGAGGTCGACACCCAGGTCGACTCTAGTGTCGACCTGGCCCCCCCCAGGTCGACTCCCAAGTCGACCCCCAGGTCGACCTGGTCTGGGCGGGAGTTTTCCCGCCTGCCTCCATTTCTGCGTTTTTGAAATCTGTTTTAAAATTTGAATTTTTCGTGAAACTTCTCGAGGCCATATCTCGGTCATACGAACTCCGATTCACAAAATTTCGGACTCTATTTCGCGTATTTTTCCGAGACGAACATAATGGTGCAGCCCGTTTCCCAATATTCTTATATTTGAAATTAATTATTCTTTCATTTGTGAATATTAGTATTAACTGATTTACGGGGTGTTACTCTAGCGAAAGGTGGTTCCATACCTTGCCATAGTTGGAAATCCATTACCTAATATGTGCTTGCGGTTTTGATTGTATATTATATATGTAGAACGTGAGATGAAAGCGTTTCTGCTAGATGATTATTATATTGTGGTTGATAGACATTATTATAATATCAAAAGGTTTTTGATATAAAGATAATTTGGATTCTCATAAGGGAAAAACCCGTTCCATTATACGACGTGGTCTTATGAGATATCGTTTACTTGTCTAAACTGTTTTAAACTGTTTTACTCACACCAGTCCCATGACTGACCCGGATTTTATTTGTTTGTTTCCCTTAACTCTTGGGTGCCTAAATTTGTACGTGCAGTCAAGTAGTCGGGATTTACGGATATACTGGAAGAGCTTGGAGCAGGAGGCTTCAGGATTATATAACTATAGTTATTTCCGCTGTGTTGTAAGTGTTGTACTTTGATAATAAAGTATATTCAAGTACAGATGTATATTTCAAGTTATGTTATATATATTGTTTGTTATTCGTTCCACTGTGAGGTTCGTGTTACTCTGATGTTGTGTTCTTCTTCTTCTACTCTAAGTTTCTATCTTATCTATCCTCACCCTCTTTTTTCTTTCTATTAGTGTTCTGATTTTCCAGTGTAATTGGTGTTTGACTTGTGTTATTTGGTCAGCTCAAATTGGACCGGATTTTCGGGTCATTATATCTGCTCCATCGTCTCGAGGTCCCACAGTGGAAGTGGGATAGCATTTCGATGGACTCTGTTGATGGGTTGCCTAGGTCAAGAAGGGGCAATAACAGTATTTGGGTAATAGTGGACAGGCTCACTAAAAGCGCTCACTTTTACCTGTTAAAAGTAGAAGGACCGCCTCGTCCATAGCATCCATTTATCTCAAAGAAATAGTTCGACTCCATGGGATACCCTCCACCATAGTAAGCGATCGAGATCCTATCTTTATGAGCGAGTTTTGGAAGAGTTTGCAAGAGGCATTAGGCATGCAATTATGCTTAAGCACTGCTTATCACCCCCAAACCGATGGTCAGATGGAAATGGTGAACAAAGTATTAGAAGACCTCTTGAGATTGTGCATTCTTGACTTTGGAGGGACATGGGAGGATTATCTTCCTTTGGTGGAATTCGCCTACAACAATAGCTACCAAGCCACCATAGGAATGGCGCCCTTAGAAGCTTTATATGGAGGACCGTGCAGATCACCAACTTGTTGGTTGGAGTCTACAGACAAGCTCGTACTTGGACCGGACATGATTAGAGAAACCTCAGAAAAGGTGGACTTGATAAGAAGACGGATGAAGGCTGCACAAGATAGGCAGAAGTCCTACGCAGACAAAATAAGGACAGACCTTGAGTTTAAGGTTGGAGATTGGGTGTTCCTTAAAGTATCTCCTTTGAGGAATGTCATTCACTTTGGGTCCGTAGGAAAGCTAGCACCAAGATTTGTAGGTCCATTTCCTATCATTGAAATGATTGAACGATGGCTTACAGAGTAGAGCTACCCGAGAGACTGGCTGGAATTCATAATGTTTTTCATGTTTCTCAACTATGAAAATGCTTACATGAATCTGCGGAAGTGGTGGAGCCGAATATACTAGAGGAAGTAGAAGTGGAATGAGAAGCGACTATGAGAAGAGTTCCAACTCGTATCTTGGGTACGGAAGTCATAAAGCTACGCAACCGTGAAGTCAAGCTTGTTAAAGTTCAATGAAGTGATGCTGAGGAAGACGCGACTTGGGAAACTGAGAGGAAAATACGCACAGCCTACCCTTTTCTCTTTGAGGGTACCTCCTTGATCACTTTTTCCATAAGTTTATTCATGCTTGTATCTACCTTTTTAAGTATATCCCCTCCGTCCTATTCTTTATCCTTTGGTAGAAACCGATGGATGTAAACATGTGTTTGAAACATGTTATGATTGATGGTTGCGAGTAGTTGCAAGTGGTTGCTAGTGGTTGCAAGTGGATGCATGTATACACACTTTAGGCACTAGATCGGCTCAATCACTTTCATATTGCATATAAATGTGTGTGCATATTTAAATTAATGAATGTATAATGGTTGTGTCATCATATGGATGTTTCATTCTGATGAATGATTGTGCACACATATAGAAGTAATATGTATCGTTAGGATTCTTTTGCATGCATAATGGACGCATGGCACTATCATGATTTGCATTAAGAAGGTCAACTAAATCAGTAGACCGCCTGATTTTTCATTAGATAAGGAACATATACACACACTTTTTGCATATGTTCATATGGCATTAGAAATCTTGTAAGGACAATGGAAGCATGTGTTTGATGGTTGAGTAGATAGACGATTGGATGTTAGGATATACATTCTCTTTAACTTGGAGATTTCTGGGGCGAAATCCTTTAAGGAGGGGAGAATGTAACACCCTGAATTTTCTACGAATATTAAATTAACAAATTTAAGAATACTTAATTTTGAATATTAGAATTAAGGCAAACGGGTTATGCCATTGCATTTGTCTCGGAATTCTGCTTGAGATAGAGTCCGATTTTGCGTGAATTGGTGAGACAACCCCAAACCCCGCACTGATGGAGGCAAGGGTGATCCGTGGAATATAACACATAAACCGATAATAGCAGAACAGAATTAAATAAACACACCAGATAATGAACAATAGAATATACTGGATAAAAGTAATCATCAGAGTTACACAGTATATACGATCTTACTTAGTACAAATACAGTTCAGCTATACATAAATGTCTACAGTGGAAATAAACAAAATATGTACAATAGGAGCCGAACAGCATAAAAAAGGATAAATGATAGAATCCATCTTCAGCTCCAGCTATCCAGAAAGAACCAGCTTAACCTGAATACAAGGCTGCCCGTGTCGAAAAAGGGGAACCCGAGTTTGAAAGTGAAACAAACTACGAGTCAGTCATGGGACTGGTATGAGAAATCCATTCAACACATATATAATTGGCTAATCACAGGACCACGCCACTTTCGTGGAACGGGTTTACTCCATTGGATTGCCAGTGCTTTAAAATAAATCTTTCTTTTGAACAATGAAATGCATTTTATAAAAATGAAGCCATTATAAGACTCAGTTCCCATCACACAATGCAACGCAAACCGGAGGATAGAGTTTTTACCTTATAACGGCCAAGATATGCTTGATACGAATAAAACAAAGGCATTTGATATTATTGCTGGTGTTTATACGTTTTGAAAACAATTTCAAATCATAACTATCAATCATAGGCGGCATTAATGCCCCATACCACTATGTCGCCATATATAGGCATACAATCAAAATCGCACGGTCACGTATTTGGAAATTGGATTTCCATCATGAACCAAGGCAAAAGATAGTCCTTACCGAATTCGAGACTGCCTAGCCCGAGTCTCAGGATCAGAACCCATCGACCCCTGGAGCGACAGGGCCGGTCCACACGGAGTGGATTAAAATGCCTGAGCACTACGTTTCGCCGCCCTTTGGGGCGTAAGCGAGCCAACAAGTGACTCCATCGGACCCGGATCGTCCGATCTAACCGAGGCGCCTCGTAACAGCAACAACCACATAGGTGAAAAGTATATAAATGTCAGGGCTGGTAGGTCACTGACACCACCCAAGCTAGGAGGAAACGCAGGCCCTCCCTGAGGTCCTTTCTCCCGTTTTTGGTTCATACCGGGGTGTGAGGCTCGCGATTTCATGTTATACACAAAGCTATGCCACACAGGCAATGCTTTGATCATCACCACAAGATTTTTCTTTTCAACAGAAGTCCTGATCACTGCATCTTAGCATGCCACACAGGAAATTCATGCCATGCAACTGATGTCCATCGATATACAACCTCTGAGCTCGTACGTTTCAGAAAAGGGCGTTAAGCAAAAGAATAAATTCTCCACCGCCAAACAGATGTATATTTAACAGAGATCAATCGTCACAGAATAAAATCCAATGTCAGACACACAGTCCATTTACAAGTCCGTTCTGGGTCTGAACGAAATCGGAGGCACTAAATACCTCGCAAACCCATCGATCACCACGTACATCTGGACGATCACCGCTCATTATCCATATTTCGGGATGCCTCCCAATCAGGACCTCGGTTACCATCCAAACGAGGTAAAGATCTCCGGTCTTCGACCACCGTCTTCATCTTCGACTTTCAATCGTCGGTCAATTATTTGAAATGAGAATTAACTCGGCGTTTTCAAATAATTCACGTATATTTAGAATTTCAAATCAATTTATTTCAATGGTTAAATCATTCGACAACACCAATTTTGTTCTTTAATGTAATTTTCACACAAAACACATTCAACCATCAAATACCACATAAATCGAGCAAATTCAGTTTATTTCCTTTCCATATCGTTTATGATATTTTATAACGATTTATCGCTATTTTTATTTATTTTAAAATAGCCAATTTATTCAAAACGACGCTTCGGGCCATAACGCGGCCGTGGCGCTGTTTTTCTTCAGATTTGATTTACACATATATGAAGATCTAACCGTTGGATCTTCACAAAATTTACATCATTAGTTCTTTTCAAAACGAATCCAACAGTTCCAGTTTCGGGAAAATCCGACGGTCGGATCTCCCGGTATAATCGTTTGAAGTTTCAATTTCAAAATACGAACTACAGCGTCGTTATTCGATTAATTATAATTATATTTGTATATATACATAAATATAATCGTTTCTGGCGCTGTTTTTCTTCAGATTTGAATTAAACATTCCAGACAATCCAACCGTTGGATTTTTACAACGTTGGTGCCGTTGGAAAGATATTTCCAAGGCGAACCCAACGGTTGCGGTTTCGGGAAAATCCATTGGTCGGATCTCCCGCACTAGTTGTTTGAAATCACGGTTTCAAAACACGAACTGCACGGCCACATTTCGTTTTAATTTTATTTATATTTATATATCTATATAAATATAGTTCATTCAACAATTTCAATATCGTTTTCACTTCAAATATTTCACTAACGCCTTTAAATTTTGGAAAATTTTGCCATAACCTCCTTTGTACGGGAGGGGCTGGGAAAATTCCCAAATAGCCACACGGGCGTCTCATGTCAAAAAGAAAAAGAAAAAGCCAAGCGGCTAGCCAACAGGCTCATAAAATCACCACCCAAACAAAACAGTAAATGTGTACCTATTTGTCGGGCACAAAATTTTATTCCTCTTCTCTAGCCCCTTGGCTATAACCTGTTCAATAAATATGCATGTACATATATACAGTTCTTATCATTTATCATTTCCCGTTCGACTTCATATTTGATTCCATTTGGTTTAAAAACACCATCCATTCTAATGTTGCATGCATAGGCAAAAGTCATATCATTAGGTAATTAATGAATATTTCGACTCCTGCATAATTATTTGAACGAGTTGCTATTTTTAACACTTCACATTTCAACATCCATGTATATAATAAAAATGTGATTTTTATTGTAAAACAATTCATTTCAAAACACTATTATTTTATATAGTTTATGTAGTTGATAAAAGGTGATTTTTATTATGAAACAATTTATTTCAAAATATTATTATTTTATATAGTTTATATAGTTGATAAAAGGTGATTTTTATTATGAAACAATTTATTTCAAAATATGAATACCATTCAACACATGAATTTCAATTCAACGAATGAATATCGATTCAACACATGAAGGTTTTCTATAGTTTCTATATATACATAAAAATGTGATTTTTATATTTAAAACACGAATACCATTCAACACATGAATTTCTAATCAACGAATGAATATCGATTCAACACATGAAGGTTTTCTATTCAATTAATAAATATAGTTTCAGCAAATGAAAATAATTCAAATACATGAATATTATTCAAAATTTCGGCAGCATAACGGCAGGGTAGTTAAAACTGGGACCGTAACTAGTACGGCTCCTCGCTCTACCTTAAAACCTCGCGGTTTTTGACAATGGGGATCATGCATCTAGTTCGCACGCAGGCAGCATGTATATATTTATTTCATTTCCACAAACTAATCCTATGTGGTTTCAACCAAATATTTTTCAACCACAAATGGGTATTTTTCAACCACAATCAATCAATATCAACCACAAACAATCCCAAACAACCATTCGCTATCAATCAATTTTCTCACCAATCACAACCAATAAATATCGTCCATGGTTTGTGGACGAGGGGCGTATATATATATATATATATATATATATATATATATATATATATATATATATATATATAGCAGCTCACTTCTATTTCAACACATATATAATTTTTACAACGCATATACAACTTATACATCGAACGTACGACTTATACAACGCTTATACAAGAGGTGTACAACACTTATATAACTCATACATCGACTATATAATTTATACATCATCGTTTTCCATATTTTTTATAAATTAGAAATCTCACATTGGGTTCCACTCCACCAAAAATAGCAGAAGGCTCAGAAAAATATGCGGTCTCTTCTAAAATGTAGAAGGCGTCCACACGGTCACGATGTTTCCTGTTTTATCGAATTTCATTAACATAGCAAAAAGATATGATTTTTCGAAGTTTGCAACGGTTTTAAACTATTAAAATCAGTTTTAAATTAAAACAGCCGATACCTTTCAAAACTGTTCGAAACTAAGTTTCGATTTCTCTCTCGATCCGAAGCACGATATGCAGATCAGCCTACGCCACATCGATGAGCTTGGAGGGGCTCATCATCGCGCCGAACGCCGTTGAACTCGGTGGCGGATCTCGACCAAGATTCGGGTGCGAACGGCGTGACTTCAGCGCCCTGGATCTCTCGATATACTCAGTGAAAAAATCGAATCCAAGTATGGATGTGAAGCTTGCAAAATTCTCTACAAAAACTTCCAAAGGACGATGGGGTTTTGTCGAGCGTGGAAGGAGAAAATTGGCTGGGAAGTTTCGAGCTCTTTTCACCGTGCGTTCTGGGGTTTCGAGGAAGAAGGTCGGGGCTGAGAGAATGAGGTGGACCAATAGAATTTTTTTATTATTTTATATATTTTTAAATCTCTAAAATACCCTCTTTCCCTCACGAACCCCAATCCAGACCCAACGACTGTCGTCCCTAGCGTTTTACCCCCATTCTGAACACAATAGGATATGTTTCGAAGGCCCATTCGAATGTTTCAGTCAGTTTTCCTTCAAATTAAAATATAAAACATTCAATAGTTAATTTGAACGTACATTTCAATTTGCCAGGGCCACAAACTAATTCGAAAAATTCCATGAAATTAAATCTAGCTATGTTTTGACGATACGGTCCCAACAAAACTAGTTTCGTTGAATTCTGAGACCGTTTGCAAAAAGGCCCATTTCTGGTCGATCCAATTTAACTGTAATTGACCAAAACACATTTTCCTTTGCCACGCTCACATACTAGCTTCAAAAATTATGAAATTTGAAACCTAGCAATAACTTCACATCCCGGATCCAACAAAAGTGGTTTCGTCGAATTCCGCGGTCGTTTGCAAAATGGCCAATTTCACGGGCTATATAAATTCCATAGCGACCTTTTTGAAAATTCATTCGGCCATAACTTTTGCTTCCCGCTATGAAAATTCGATTTTTCCGATTTGTTAGAAAGGTATTCACTAACAGATTTAAATATTTTTGGTTTCACTAAAATCCGTTTTATTTTGCACCCGGTATAGTCCGACAAAGTTTGAATTCAAATTTTGAAACTGCAGCGCCATTTCTGGCCTTGTTTATAATTAGAATTAATTATATTCGTTTTCAATTGTCGATTCAACCTCACTTTTCATTACCATTATTTAAAATATTTATTTTAAATAAATAAAATCCATTATTTTAGCCAATTAAAAATTTTTAAATTGGTTCAGATTTTCTGGGTCGTTACAATTGGACTCCGTATGAAGAAGATATGGCCTTCCGAAGTTTCAGAATTTAAAACAGTTCAGGTTCAGAAAATTTGAAATTCAAATTCAAAAGAGGAGGCTGGGCGGGAATTCTCCTGCCCAAGGACCCGGTCGACCTGGGGTCGACCTACCCATACAGGTTGACCGGGGGGTCGACCTACCCCCAACCCGAGCAGATCTGAAAGATGACGCTGTTTTGACTCATTGCTGAGTCATTAGGGCTGAGGTGTTATTCTATCTTGGCTGGATGGTATTGATTGCTTCGAGGGTTAATATGACGGCTCTAAATTAATTAAAATTCTATATAAGCAACCTAACTCTCAACCTAAAATCACACTAATTCATACCAAGAGCCGCCATGCTGTCAATGGAGAACCTAGAGTAGCCGCCATTCTCTTTCAACCCAAAAGCAAGATAGAAGCAAGAATCAAAATCAAATCTAATTTAAATTAGAATAACAATTAGTCTACATCAAAGGCGAGCAATTTAATTTCAGAATACAGATCCCAGAAAAACAAGACCGTTCTTTTGTCTGTGAGTATAATTTCTTTCACAAAATAATTAATTAATTTAATTGTGATAGTTATAATTGGGATTATGAGAATATGACTTTGAATCATGTGATGTTATCGTTGGCAATTGTGTTATTGTGGATCTACTTCATATGTTGAATTGTATATGTTTAACTTGATTCATCTTATGCAATTTTGGGATGTTAAATCATATGCAAGTTTGTAGGCGGATAATACACAAGTTCATATGTGAATCATGTAGATACATATGCTAGTTTATATGCAAACATGTGACATTAATCTACATCCATATGCAAGTTCATACCTTTGTGTTTAGATCTATATTTAGATCCATGGCAGTACATAGTTATGCAAATTTATGTTCTATATGCCCATTGCCTATGCTAGTTTTGTATGTGAATCATATGCTAGTTTGAATGAAATTCATTTGCAAGTTATAGGAAAACCATATCCATATATGCAAGTTCATGATTACATGTTTAGATCTATATTTAGATCTATGATAGTTTATGCAAATTTATGTATATCTATTGCCTATGCAAGTTATTGCCTATGCAAACTTATGTCATGATTCTTAAATCTATTTCATGTGTTATGCAAGTTGTAATGTTGCTTTTCTTTTTTATAAGTTAGACTATTTGCGAGTCTAACCTATGTCATATTAAAACGTATGAATAGCGTGGGGACAATGAGAAATTATTAAATATACATAATTGTGAATTGGCACAAAATGGCCTTAAAGGCATATAATTAATTGGAGACATTAATTGGTATAAATTTATATACCTGAAATTATGGACATAATTTAGGTGACAATTATGGACATAAATTAACTTGGAATTTATTGACAAATTTGAATAGGGATATTAATCCAATTCGGGGTTAAATAATTATGTGTAATAATTAACTGCCTAAGACACGAGGTTAGACTCGTTTGTGGTATAAGACTGCCCGGACCCGCCCGACAAATTCAGCAACCACAAACGGTAGTCTAATGTGAGAGGTCAAAGGCACAAATTAAATGCGTAATGATTGTAAAGACACGAGGTTAGGCTCATTTGCAATATAAGACTGCCCGGACCCGCCTGGCAAATCCAGCAACCGCAAACGGTAGTCTAATGTAGGAGGTCTTTACAAGGTTATGGTTCTAATGAATTAAGTAACACTTAACCAGATAAACATGTGGTGGGACATGGGGGTTAAGTGGGTGGCCTGGGTGGCATGTGAAATATGATTAGAAACACTTAACCAAGTTGAAAACATGTAAGAAGACATGAATAAGAAGGGGTTAAGTGGGAAGTGCTAGTAGGGGCCAAGCATAGGTGGAAAGCTTGTGTCAAGTATGTGGACCCTTTTCAAACCAATAACCCATTAAGTATCTTTGTGAGCTCGAGTTAGATCGAGGACGGGACACGCTTACTGGATTTGATTGTAAGAGGTCAAAACGGGTTAGCGGTGGCAACGCAAGTCCAACGGGGTCATGTGCGTGCGTGGGCCCGGGCTGGTAGGTAAGACGTTGTTGCATCGTGTAGGTATAAGCCGTGCATCTTTAGTGGTATCGGGTTGCCACTTTGGGGAGTGATACACCCCACTGTGGGCCAGCACGGGTATCTACGAGTTAGGGAGCCGATCGCATGGGGTAGTGGGTACAACTAGTGGAGATAGGCGCAGGCGACACCTATGAAGACAACTAGGGGTACATGAAACTACCATTATGATTATTGTGTTCAGTAGGCGGGATCAACTTTTAGGGTGGCTAGTAGTGGTGCAGTATAGTAATTATCCTATATTGATTAGGAACGAGATTAACGCCAGAATATTCCTCTTGTTTGCTTTGTTATGCCCACTTTTTTCACGGTCATACCTTGTTTTATTAGTTTGTGCCTTATCCTAATTACTCTAATAATTATATTGTTAAAGTTATTATACTCGCCAGACTTTATGTCTGACCCCCTTTGTTTTCGCCTCTTGACTTCCTTTCCCCCCCAGGTTCTCAGGGTAGGACTAGTACTAGTGGAGATTGATCTTGGATCCCTTTTTTCTCTTTTGGAAGTGCTTGGATTGCTGAAAGTAAAGTTTATCTCTTCTCTTTATGGCTACTTACATTGGGGTTATGCTTTTTTATTTTATGTACTCAGAAAACAATTTGTCAAGATGGTTACTAAGTGTACATGGCTTTTCTGTTGGTTTATGAAGTTGTTGCAATCAAACTATTTCTCCGTTGCAATAAATGTTGTTTTGAAACTTTCCAAGTACCTATATATGTATCTGTCTTGTTATATTCTGTTCTATTCACCAATGATACCCCATGAAAGTTAATGCATTCCCTTTGACGTGGGGTGTTACAGTAAGTGTGGATCGACCCTATGGCTCCTAAGGGTCGATGCATTCTGACCCTGAGGCTCGGGCTAGAGCGTCTCGAAGCGGTAAGGACGATCCCTTGCCTTGTTCATAGACGAAAATCCAACTTCCAATACGCGACATTTCGATTTTATTTATAGAGCCTAGTATGGCGACATAGTGGGATGGGGCACTACGCCGTCTATGAATGATACATTTATATTTGAAGTTGTTTTCATACCCTTTACACTATAATAGTAACAAAATGATTTGTTTTAAAGGTACCAAGCATGTTTGGCTATTATAAGGTTTCTATCCTCCGGCTTGCGTTGCATTGTGTGATGGAACCTGAGTCTTATAATAGCTTCATTTTCTTTATTTAGATTTGCGCTATTTGTTATATGCACTGGCATTCTTGGGGTTAGAACCCGTTCCGTGTTATACGGCGTGGTCCCTTGATGTACCTAACTTTAAAAATCATATTAATAACTATTTTAGTTCTCACACCAGTCACACGACTGACCTGGAGTTTATTGTTTTAACCTAAACTCTGGGTGCCCCAATTTTCCACACGGGTAGCTAATAGTTGGGCTTTGCAGACATTATATTCACATGTGGTTTATAGCTGAAGGGATAATCGGAAAGCTTTGTATCTGTGTATTTCTTTCAGTTATGTTATGTATTATTTTTCCGTTGCTATGTATTTAAATGTAATTTAAATCTCTTATATTTATCAAATGTATGTTATTCATTCATACTCTGTTATATTCTTGTATTCTGATGGAATTGTTGTAATAAGCAATGGAATGTTCTTCTGTTTGTGTTCTGATTTGTCTTGTTCTCAAAGCAATCCGTTCTTTCCTTTATAGGGAAGTACGGGTCGTCTCATATATCAAGCAACGACATTGCTGTTAGGGATTGCGGAATGGATCGTTAAGGAAAAACAAACACTAGATTGGGGGGGGGGGGTAAATAGTGCTTTTCAGAATTTAAACAAAATTTAAAAATTATGTGATATACTATATGAATCAATCACTACAGAAACAATCACAGACACAGAATCAAACACAAACACAAAGATAAACAAAATAAAATGCAGAAAAGGAAAGAACACACTGGAATTTATACTGGTTCGGATTGCTCCTACATCCAGTCCAATGCAACGCTGGATTGCACAGAGTTATATAACTACATCAATATCCAATTACAACCTCCTTGATTTCACGGCTACAAGGGATATCGCTGATTCCAACCTCCTTGATTTTCATGGCTACAAGGGATATCACCGATTACCCATCCTTGATTTCACAGCTACAAGCGATACCATCAATTTCTTACACAACCCAAACAATTACAAACAACCCTATAACTCTTCAATAGCACTTGATTCAGAGAGTAATGAGTAGAGACTGAGAAGAGAAGAAGTTTAAAGAAAATAGAATTGAATTCGGCAGAGTATAAGTGTAGAAATCATAAAAATGAGAAGATATAGCGGTGTAATGAAAGGAGATGAAGATGGAGAAGAAGAATTATGGAAAAATTCAAAATCATCCCCTATTTATATGACTTGAAAGGTTGCAATGCTTCTAGAACGTTACAAATGGTGAAAATACACTTCCTTTCAAATTTAAATTTCTGACAGTTATATGTCGACATAGCCATGAATGTATGTCGACATGTCCATCTTATTTTATGACTTTTAAAGCATTTTTAAAGTATTTAAATCAAAAATTAAATTCCAGAAATTCCTGAAACAAAACTCATTGCTAAAACATTATTTTTCAAGTATAAAAACATGAGAAAATATTATTTAAACATATGATTAAATACTTAATATATATGTGATATGAAAACTATATATAATATAATTATAAACATATATATAGTAATTTATAAAGAAATATTTATAAACTATATGTAAACAAAAGGTTATATGAAGAATCAAATATAGACTTAGTAAAATATATTTAATGAAAATAAGAATACTTATAATTACGAAATATATTTGAAATCATAAGTTTGAAATTATTTAATCAAAACTTAATAATATAAATAAATATTCTAAAGTGTAAAATCATATGAAATCATATACATACTTGTAAAGTTATAAGGTTTAAAACTATAAAAGCTTTTATAAACATATATAAACACATATATTTATTTAAACTTTATACTTATATGTTTGAAATCATAAGTAAAATAATTTCAAACTAGAATTTTAAAATCAGAAATTTTGAAATTTGAAAATGAGATTTTTAAATTTGAAAAACAGATTTTGAACCTGGAGTGCTATTCAGAGTCTTACATAAACTATACTCTATAACTATATTTATCTTTAACTCTTGAAATCTTGATTACTCATGAGTCTTGAATCTTGAATCTCTAAAACTCTAAAACTGTACAGTCTTCAGTATTTAAGTCCTGTGTACAAATCCTGCATATATATATATGTCTATATATTCTACATATAGATGTTAGTGTATATATATATATATATATATATATATATTATAATCAATGATAATTGAGACAAGGTTGTTGTCATCAAACTCCGTTCTCCAACAATCTCCCCCTTTTTGATGATGACAACCTTGGTTTATAAAATATTCATACCTGATAATTTGATTCTTCAGTTACTCTCCCTTTCACCATGAATTCCTTCTAACTGCCCTTTAAACTATATTATACCTATTTTATAATTTCTCCCCCTTTGTCATTATCAAAGAGAAATTCTGAACATACTCCCCCTAAATCCTGTACTTATCTATACACTTCCTATGATTGTACTATACTATACCTATAGTAGACTATACTAGACTTAACTAAGTTATACTACCCCTAAATCTATGCTATAAATGATCCTAATAACTGAAACACCCCACCTCCGTTAAGGTAACTTACAAAGGGAATACCTTAACTTCGGTGGAGATTTATAAGTAAAAGTCACAGACAAAACACAAGACATATATAAACAGCGAAAAACATATAGACTTTCATATCATAAATACGTGTTCATACAAAACATTTCCATTGTTGCCTCAAAACAAACTTCCAATTATTACAACCATAATACTGTCTTGATTTAAAACTTAAAGAAGCATGAAACATAATTAAAACTGCATAAATCCCCATAGAATGTCCAAAGCCATAGCCCAAACGAAAGAGATCCAAGCAATACATTCTCTCTCTTCAAGCTGGATGAAAAATCTGACTAAGCTGAGGTGTTTCCTCCCGGTGGACCTGAGGGGGGGGGGGGGGGGGGACGGAAGAAAAGAAAGCGAAAGGAAAATGGGTCAGACATAAGTCTGGTAAGTCTAGTTATATTTCTAGCATGAGAACAATAAAAAGATCATGACTTGCATAAACTGAGAACAAGACAATACCAGAATATAAGACAAGATATGGCAGGAAATACTAACTATACTAAACGCACTCCTATTACTTCTCTGCACCTACTAACTAGCCTAACTAGCACCGCGTGTTCATGACAAGGTGATCCCTTATTCGATCGGCTCTTACTCGCAACGTTTTCTTCCTGTGTCCTACGGCTCCACATGATTGTACATACCTGTGCTGGTCCCATCGTGGGGTGTATCAAGTCCCATGGTGGCGGCCCGACACAATTCTAGAATGCATAGGTTATACTACTGATGCCCAGTGCCCTTTTTGTCTACTCCGAAGTGTGTGCACGCCCGCACTCCGTTAGAACCTACACTGCTGCACCAACCGCTGTTGCTTTTGACCGCTTACAATCAGCCCAGTAATCATGCCCCACCCTGCCTAGTTTCAGGGTACCATGATACCTAATTGGGTTACTACTGAAATGGGTCCCCGTTACTAGGGTTTTCTAGTCAAACATGTTAAGTGGTTAAGTGTCTGTATTTACCTAACCCCACCCATCAGTTTAATTAACATGTTGAATTGGTTAAGTGTTTTAGTTAACTTAACCCTACCATCCTGACTTGTCTGTCCTTAGCTTTAATTAGTTAAAGCACCAACCACTCACATTAGACAGGTATTGCTACTGTTACTGGATGTGCCGGTCGGTTCCCGGCAGGTTTACACCGTAACTCAGTCTAACCTCGGGTCCTCATTGGGCTCAATGTCTTAACCTTCCACACTGGATAGGTATTGTTGTGATTACTGGACAGCCGGGCAGGTCCGGGCACGTTTACATCACAACTCAATCCAACCTCGGGTTAATCATACTCGTATTTTCTAAATTTACATATTTGTTATTTTTATTCTTATATGTGAATTTGTTAACAATTAAATGTTATGGCCCACTTTCCAAGTTCATCATTTTTAGGTATATGATTTATACCGTTTCATGCCGTAAATTACTTGTGTGATTTTTCACCAATTTATGTCAAGTTTCCTATAATTACCAATTTTTCCCAACGTTACCCCGTCTAAATATTAGGCTAACAATCTTAGCCTAATTTTTCATCCGCATGATTTTTAACATATAATATTAGGCTAAAAACTTAGCCTAATTTAGCATACACAAAATTGGCATAAAGAAATTCATTAACATAAACTTGACATCGTTGTAAACTTGGCATTTTCGGCATAGTCAATATGAACATCATAGGTGTAAACTTGCAAAATAGTCAACATTAATATCATAGGTGTGAACTTGCAACGTAGACTAAATCAACATACATATATGTGAATTTGCAACATAGACTAAATCAACTTACATATATGCGAATTTGCAACATAGGCTAAATCAACTTACATATATGTGAATTTGCAACATAGACTAAATCAACTTACATATATGTGAATTTCCAAATCAATCACGAACATATGAATAAGTGTGAACTTGAAATATGACATAGGTTTAACATATACACATAAACGTGTAGATCTAACATTTGGTCACATATGTGATATGATTTTTCAACCTGAAACTTGCATAACATGATAAACTACACAACTTGTCATAACAGGTTATACTCCAAGTTCATATACATATGAATAGACTTATCCATTAATTTCCAATCCAACATGATAATAAAATAGAACCACAAACATAGATCAATATCATTCAATTCCACATATAACATAATAAAATTTGTTCTATTATCAACTTATTTCCTAGGCATGACATTAGTTTTGATTCGCATCCCAAAACATAACTAAACTTACAACAAACGACGAATTTGAGTTCTGGATTCTGAGTTCTGAAATTGAGATGTGTAACACCCCACCTCCGCCAGGGTGTCTCTTGCAAGCACTCTGACTTTGGAGGGGCGTTTGAATCAGGTAAACATGCATAATGATATATCAAGGCAGAACAAGAACATATGTATATATGTAAACAGAGTAAATAACATAGATAAAACAGCGGAAGATTTCAAACCATTTCAAAACCAGTCTGGTACAACATAATGTCAACTTTCCAAATAAACAAGTCTAGATAAAACAACATCAACTGAAATACTGAAATACATAAGTGCTATCCCCAAATAAGTGATAACCATAGCTAGCTTCATGTCGAAACCGTACATGAGCTGAAATCCCACTAGCAAGCGATCAGAAATCCAAGCTAAGCTCCAGTATTCCCTCCCTGAGAACCTGGGGGGGGGGGGAGGGGGAAACGGAAGAAAAGAGGCGAAAGAAAACAGGTCAGTCAAAAAGACCGAGTAAGCCCTACTACAATCAATGTAAACCGATAAAGTTAACTGGCATGAGCAGTAGGGATGAACATAAGGATAACAACATACTAGCATGATGATTAACTAACAAGGTAGATAAAGGTGTCATCGCATAATCAGGATTAAGGTTTTGCACCACAAGTGTACTAGCAAACTAACATGACTTGAATAAACATGTATTGATCCCTTGGCCCAAGCTTTGGCCCAATAACATGAAGTGACCCTAACCCGCGGTCCAATAACATGAAATGACCCTAATACAAGGTCCAACCAAACGGTCTAGTCGATCGGCTCCCTAAGCCTAACTCGTCACGTGTTGGTGTCAATACGGCCCAAACATAATTGTAGTCGAACTGTGCCGGGTCCACCCTTCGGGTGTATCAAGCCCTAGGGTGCCAACCCCTGGACACCATAAACATGAGTGCACAGTCTCGATCTACTGGTACCCATGGGTGACTTCTCCAAATACGGACTACGTGCACGACCATAGTCCGTCCGGAACTACATCGGCGTACCACCCGGCCGTCGTTTATTGGGTCGCTTACCTCCAGCCCAGTAATCGTGCCCCCTCCCTAGCCTAGTCCCTAGGGCCTTAATGATACCAATTTTTTTGGGGATTACTGCGGAGTGGGCCCCCATTGCTAGGATTTTCTAGTGGGTTAAGTACGGTTTAACCCTCTTGCTAATCATGGATTAACTTGGTTAAGTGTAACGATGAGTTCACGACTTAACCCCGATTAATCTACCAAGCCCAAATTGGTTAAGTATTAAGTGGACCATGACTTAACCCTAATCACGAGGCATTAATTAATTTAATGCGCCTTAACCTCTCACATTAGACTTTGTTGCGGTTACTAGTTAAGCCGGGCGGGTCCGGGTAGCTTTACATCACAACTTGGTCTAACCTCGGGTCCAAGGTACCACATGACCAACTTCTCACATTGGGTCCTATTGTTTGTAGTAACTAGTTAAGCCGGTCGGTTCCGGGTAGGTTTACGCTACAAACTCAACCCAACCTCGAGTTGGCCACACTTATCTTTTCTAAGTGTCATGTCCATCATGTTTCCAAAACATGTTACAAGTTTTCAAGCAATTGGGTAGACCTAACTTAATAGGTAAATTCCCAATGGGTAGACCTAACTTAATAGGTAAATTCCCAAGCTTATGTTTTATGTCTTTTAAGTTTACCCAACCTCAAACGCAATCCCATCGCTTACATATCGCAATAGCGCATAAAGGATAGAAAGAGGGAACTTGGCATAATCATGACATAAAGGTATTGAAGCCACAAGTTCAACATGGTGGCATATGAAATGTTCATGTGTTCATATACTTGCATATTACATATTTTGGCCTCAAAAGCATGCATAAAACCAAACTTAGCATATTGGTGATACATGGTGATAAATGACATGTAGAAATGGCCATAAGTTCGCATTTAGCCTCACATGCAAGTTATCATAAGGGATATGGTAACTTACATGTTGCCAAAATGCAACCTTTGGCGTAAAGCTTGAAGCTTTATGTTCACAAACCCAAGATAAGCTTGCATAACATGATAGCATGAACAAAATGTTCAACCCAAACTTGCATAGCATAACTTGCATATCATATGACAACTTGCATATCAAACTTGCATAACATAACATGATGAACTTGCATACCACATCATAGCATACTTGCATAACATGATAAACTTGCATATTACATCATAGAAAACTTGCATAACATGATAAACTTGCATATTACATCATAGAAAACTTGCATATCATACATTTAACTTTAGAGTTTAAGTATGAAAGTAGAATAGGGCTTACAATGCTTAAGAAGTCACAAAAATATGACAAAGCCCTTATGAAATCAATTAAACCCAAAATGCAAGCAAAACCCTTGAACCAAAATGATCAAGACTCTTTCTTTATGATGCAAATATATATAAACTTGACTTGAATGCAAGCTAATGAAGCTCATACAAGTTTGAAAACACTTGTATGCATGGAAAATCACTTAGGAATTTATTTAGGAATTTTATGAAGAGAGTGGAGGCCATGAGAGGATTGATTTTGCCATAGTTTAGTTGTATGAATGAATAATGATGATTTAGGGTAGGTTAGGGTCTTATTTATAGATTTGGCAAGTGTTTTAGGCCATAGGATTAAACCCTAGTTCCAATCTCAGCCCTCAAAACCGAATCTGGCCCCCAAGCTCAACACAATCTCAAAATGGTGCACCAGGCTAAACAGCCCGGCTGGACCAAGTCGACAGGGCTGTCGACTTGGGTCTAACCAAGTCGACAGGGCTGTCGACTTGGGTACTCTGGCGGGAATTTTCCCGCCTGGCCCAAACTGGCCCAATTTTCCAATTTCAAACTTGAATTTGAAATCTGTTTTTGCTTTGGAATTTTCTGAAAACTTCGTTGGGCCTTAATCGGGTCATACGGACTCTGATTTTCGAAAACTCGGACTCTATTTCGCGTATTTTTCCGAGACGAACGCAATGGCATAGCCCATTTCCCTTGATTCAGATTTTAGAATTAAATTCTGCCTCAATTTATGTTATAACAGGTTATTGAAAATACGGGTTGTTACATTCTCCCCTCCTTAAAGGATTTCGTCCCCGAAATCTTCAAGTTAGGAAGAACGTATCCCACCATCCAATCATCCATCTACTCAAAACATCATCCACGAGCAATCATTGTCCTTACAAGATTCTAAATGTTGTATGAACATATGCAAAGGTGTGTGTATATGTACTTATCTAATGCAAATATCATCAATGCAAGTTATGTTGGTGAAATGAATCCATATGTATGCAATTCCTAACATAATGTATAACGTCTATATGTGTGCACATAACATACACCCATATGCAACATCCATGTGATCACACAAAAATTTTCATCCATGAATAAGCATAAACACTCATGCATATGCAATATGAGGAGTGTGTGAGCCGATCTAGTGCCTAACGTGTATAATGCATCCACGAGTAACCACTTGCAAACACTTGCAACCACTTGCAACCATCAAGCATAACATGTTTCAAACACATGTTTCATCCAAAGGGTTTCTACCTAAGGTTCTCATGACAAGATTAACACGATAAACTAGATAAACATGGATAGCAAAGAGAAAGATATGCTAATAAAGAAAAGAGATTGAGAGTGTACCCTCAAAAAGGAATGGATAAAGCCCACGCATCTTCTCCTCGGTTTCCCAAGTCGCGTCTTCTTCGGCTTCACCCCATTGAACCTTCACCAACTTGACCTCTCGATTCCTTAGCTTCTCGGTCTCCGTCCCCAAGATACGAATCGGAGCTCTTCTCAAAGTAGCCTCTTTCTCAACTTCCACATCTTTCAGAACACTTGGCTCAACAACCTCTGCTGATTCATGTAAACACTTCCGGAGATGCGAGACATGAAAAACATCGTGTACTCCGGCAAGCTTCTCGGGAAACCTCACTCTATAAGCCATCTGCCCGATCCTCTCTATAATAGGGAATGGTCCAACAAACCTCGGTGCTAACTTCCCAACGGCTCCAAATCAGACCACATTCCGCAAAGGAGAAACCTTCACGAAAACCATATCCCCAACATCAAACTCCAGATCAGTTCTTCGCTTATCAGCATAGGATTTATGTCGGTCTTGGGCCGCTTTCATCCGTCTCCGAATCAACTCGATCTTCTCTGATGTATCTCTGATCATATCAGGCCCAAGTATAAGCTCATCTGTAGTCTCCCACCAACATGTAGGCAACTTGCACGACCTCCCATATAAAGCTTCGAATGGTGCCATCCCTATGCTTTCCTGATAACTGTTATTATATGCAAACTCAACAAGAGGAAGATGGTCTTCCCAAGTACCACCAAAATCCAGAATACAAAGCCTCAACAGATCCTTGAGTACCCTATTCACCCTTTCGGTTTGACCGTCCGTCTGTGGGTGATAAGCCATACTTAGATTCAACCTCGTGCCCATAGCTTCTTGCAAGCTGTTCCAGAATTGACTTGTAAAGATTGGGTCACGGTCGCTGACTATACTAGAAGGGACTCCATGTAGTCTCACAATCTCACGAAGATATACAGACGCTAGCCAAGATGCGGTCCTCTTGCTCTTCACCGGAATGAAATGAGCACTCTTCGTAAGCCTATCCACAATAACCCAAATGCTCGTATTCCCTTTCCTTGACCTTGGTAGCCCATCGATAAAATCCATGGAAATACTCTCCCACTTCCATAGTGGAACGTCTAGAGGATGCAATAGCCCACCGGGCTTCTTTGACTCGGCCTTGACTTGCTGGCAAATGATACATCGAGAGACAAACTCTGCCACATCCTTCTTCATCCCAGGCCAAAAGAAAATGCGCTTCATATATTTATACATCTTATCTCCGCCCGGATGTATAGTCAACTTAGAGCGATGCGCTTCCTCAAGAACCTTTCTTACTAAATCTTCTACCATTGGAACACATAACCTTCCGTCTCTCCTCAGCCAACCCTTGTCATCAATAGAATATCGAGCGAGATGACTAGACGTCTCTCCTCGAATCAGCTTATCCATAATCTCAACTATCTGAGGGTCTTCTCTCTGAGAAGCCCCAACTTGATCAAGAAGGGTAGGTCTGAGTTCCAGAGATGCTAAAGAACCGGTCATCGACTCAACCGCCAAAGAGAAATCAAAGGTTGCCACATACTCTAAATTCTTCATCTCAACGAATAGAGGACTTAGGGTCAACCTTCTTCTACTCAATGCATCTGCTACCACATTCCGCTTGCCAGGGGTATAGGCTATCTCAAAATCGTAGGACGCCAAGAATTCCATCCATCTTTGTTGCCTCAGATTCAGATCCTTCTGAGAAAAGAGATACTTCAATGACTTGTGATCGGTATAAAGCTCAAATCTTTCTCCCAGAAGATAATGGTGCCAAGCTTTGAGTGCATATACTATTGCTGCCAACTCTAAGTCACGAGTGGGATAATTCTTCTCATGCACTTTGAGTTGTCTACCGCCAAAGCATATCACTCTTCATTCTTGCATAAGAACAGCTCCTAACCCCGTGCCACATGCATCGGTGTATACTGTAAATAACTTCCTTCCATCGGGCAAAGCTAGAACAGGTGCTGATGTGAGGGCTCTCTTGAGCTTCTGAAAAGCAAGCTCGCATTCTATGCTCCAAGCAAAAACTAAATTCTTCTTCGTCAATTTAGTGAGAGGAGCGGATATCTTTGCGAAGTCCTTGATGAACTTCCGGTAAAAACCCGCAAGACCTAGAAAACTTCTCACTTCGGTTGCATTCCTTGGAGTCTTCCAATCCTGAACTGCAACTACCTTAGCGGGATCCACTGCTAAGCCTTGCTTAGATACTATATGCCCAAGGAATCTAACTTCCCTTCTCCAAAAGTGACACTTGGAGAACTTGGCCTTCAACTGATGCGCCCTAAGCGTATCCATCACCTCCATGAGATGCCTTGCGTGCTCTTCCTCATCCTTAGAGAAGATCAGAATATCATCCACGAAGACCACGACAACTTGTTCAAGAACTCCCTGAACACCCTACTCATCAAGTCCATGAAATATGCAGGTGCATTAGTCAAGCCGAACGGCATGACAAGCCATTCGAAGAATCCATCTGGAGTTCTGAACGCAGTCTTGTCTATACTATCTTCAGCTACCCTGAGCTGATGAAATCCAGTAGCAAGATCAAGCTGAGAGAAAACAGAAGCACCGACAAGCTGGTCAAAGAGATCATCAATCCTCGGTAACGGGTGTCTGTTCTTCTTAGTCAGCTTATTCAACTCTCGATAGTCAACGCAAAGTCGGAGAGAACCATCTGCCTTGGTAGCAAATACCACAGGCGCTCCCCATTCAGATATACTTCGTCTAATGAAGTTCTTCTCAAGCAACTCCTTCACTTGCTTACTTAGCTCCCGCCTTTCACGCGAAGCCATGTGCCGAACGGGCAAAGAAACCGGCTTTGCATTATCCACCAGATAAATGCGGAAATCAATCTCTCGCTTAGGGGGCAACCCCCTAACTTCATCGAAAACATCCGGATACTCTCGAACCACTCTCACAGACTGAAGAGTTTCCATTGACGAGTCGAGTGATTCAAGATAGCACAACATGACGGGACCTCTCGGATCACAAGAAATCTCTAGGGTGTTTCCGAGGCGAGTCACGAGCCTCACAACCCTATGCTCACAATCAAGAATGGCTCCATATCTGGACAGCCAATCCATGCCCAATATCAATCCGTATCCCCTGAAACCAAGAACATAAGCGCTACACAAGAACTCTACACTCAGTATAGAGATCCTCAAATCCCCACATATCATAGACAGATTGGCGTAACCCCCAATAGGATTTGAGACACAGACGGGATCATCTACCAAGCAAGTACTAAGGTGCAAACTATCAACAAGATCAGATGAGATAAAGCTATGCGATGCACCAGAATCAAACAAGGTACGAATTGGAAAATCAGAAATATATACAAGGCTCTCAACAGAAATACTACCTCGATCGGGAACTGGAGCGACATTGAGAGCATGAACTTGCCCTCCTGAAGGTCCAGCACGCTGAGTCTGACCCTGGCCTTGCCCTTGCTTCTTCGGGCAATCCCTACTGAAATGTCCAGTCTTACCGCAGAAAAAGCATTCACCATTCTTCCTTTTCCTCTTCTTACAATCCTTAATAAGATGCCCAACTGAACCGCAATAATGGCACTTCTCCTTGTTGTTCTTGCCCTTGTTGTTGTTCCCCTTATTGCCTTGACTCTTGTTCTTGTTCTGACTGCCTTGACTGCTTTGACCACTTGGATTACCCTGATTTCCTTTTCCCTTAGAATCAGTCTTCTTGGCTTGAGTATCATTCATCTTGGTTTCTTTCTTGACATCTCCCTGAAGTAGCGCCATATCAACCAAACTCTCAAACGTGGCCCCATGGGGAATATGTGACATAGCCAATCCCTGCAACGGCTCATTCAATCCTCTAGCAAAACGAAGAGCCTTCTTCTGAGGAGTATTCACCATATCCAAGCCAAAACGAGCTAACTGATTGAACTTGTTCACATATTCTTTGACAGACATATCTCCTTGCTTCAAAGTCATGAACCTCTCCATTTGCAGATTCTCCTCAGCAGAAGATAGAAACTTAAGCACGAACCTTGCCCTGAGATCGGCCCAAGTCTCAACGGGCCTAGTACCATTGGTGACTTCCCACCAATAAGCGGCTTCATCCTTCATAAGACAAACCGCCAATAAGATCTTCCTCTGATCGTCTAACCCAAAGATAGCAAATAAATCCTTGGTCTCTTTCAACCAATTTCTGGCCTCTACAAAAGTCTCAGTGCCTTGAAAGTTCTTGCCACCCATTGCTTTGAAATCTTTGCAAATCTTTGCGAAGTCAGCTTGAGGATGCTGAGGGGGAGGAGGAAGAGGGACCTCAGCAACAGGAGGAGGAGGAACATTAGCGACAGGAGGAGGAGGAATATTAACTACTGGAGGAGGAGGAGGAGGAACATCTGCGGGGCCGGCTTTGGTCGCCCTAGCCTCCTATACCAAACAGGTACGTGTACTCCCTCCGAAATAGCAAAGTTATCGGCCATACTGAAACGAAGAAAAAGACAGATTCAGAATGGAGAAAAACGAAGGAATTTTGCTAATGGCTTTTTGGGGAATAGCCTTTAAAATAAACTAGACTTTTCTTTGGAAAATACTTTATACTTGGTTTTGAAAATAGTTTTCCAAAAGTTTTCTAAAAATCTTTTTGTTCCTTCTCGTAAACCATATGCTCTGATACCAAATTTTAACACCCCACCTCCGCCAGGGTGTCTCTTGCAAGCACTCTGACTTTGGAGGGGCGTTTGAATCAGGTAAACATGCATAATGATATATCAAGGCAGAACAAGAACATATGTATATATGTAAACAGAGTAAATAACATAGATAAAACAGCGGAAGATTTCAAACCATTTCAAAACCAGTCTGGTACAACATAATGTCAACTTTCCAAATAAACAATTCTAGATAAAACAACATCAACTGAAATACTGAAATACATAAGTGCTATCCCCAAATAAGTGATAACCATAGCTAGCTTCATGTCGAAACCGTACATGAGCTGAAATCCCACTAGCAAGCGATCAGAAATCCAAGCTAAGCTCCAGTATTCCCTCCCTGAGAACCTGGGGGGAGGGGGGTGGAGGGGGGGGGGGGGGGAAACGGAAGAAAAGAGGCGAAAGAAAACAGGTCAGTCAAAAAGACTGAGTAAGCCCTACTACAATCAATGTAAACTGATAAAGTTAACTGGCATGAGCAGTAGGGATGAACATAAGGATAACAACATACTAGCATGATGATTAACTAACAAGGTAGATAAAGGTGTCATCGCATAATCAGGATTAAGGTTTTGCACCACAGGTGTACTAGCAAACTAACATGACTTGAATAAACAAGTATTGATCACTTGGCCCAAGCTTTGGCCCAATAACATGAAGTGACCCTAACCCGCGGTCCAATAACATGAAATGACCCTAATACAAGGTCCAACCAAACGGTCTAGTCGATCGGCTCCCTAAGCCTAACTCGTCACGTGTTGGTGTCAATATGGCCCAAACATAATTGTAGTCGAACTGTGCCGGGTCCTCCCTTCGGGTGTATCAAGCCCTAGGGTGCCAACCCCTGGACACCATAAACATGAGTGCACAGTCTTGATCTACTGGTACCCATGGGTGACTTCTCCAAATACGGACTACGTGCACGACCATAGTCCGTCCGGAACTACATCGGCGTACCACCCGGCCGTCGTTTATTGGGTCGCTTACCTCCAGCCCAGTCATCGTGCCCCCTCCCTAGCCTAGTCCCTAGGGCCTTAATGATACCAATTTTTTTTGGGGATTACTGCGGAGTGGGCCCCCATTGCTAGGATTTTCTAGTGGGTTAAGTATGGTTTAACCCTCTTGCTAATCATGGATTAACTTGGTTAAGTGTAACGATGAGTTCACGAATTAACCCCGATTAATCTACCAAGCCCAAATTGGTTAAGTATTAAGTGGACCATGACTTAACCCTAATCACGAGGCATTAATTAATTTAATGCGCCTTAACCTCTCACATTAGAATTTGTTGCGGTTACTAGTTAAGCCGGGCGGGTCCGGGTAGCTTTACACCACAACTTGGTCTAACCTCGGGTCCAAGGTACAACATGACCAACTTCTCACATTGGGTCCTATTGTTTGTAGCAACTAGTTAAGCCGGTCGGTTCCGGGTAGGATTACACTACAAACTCAACCCAACCTCGAGTTGGCCACACTTATCTTTTCTAAGTGTCATGTCCATCATGTTTCCAAAACATGTTACAAGTTTTCAAGCAATTGGGTAGACCTAACTTAATAGGTAAATTCCCAATGGGTAGACCTAACTTAATAGGTAAATTCCCAAGCTTATGTTTTATGTCTTTTAAGTTTACCCAACCCCAAACGCAATCCCATCGCTTACATATCGCAATAGCGCATAAAGGATAGAAAGAGGGAACTTGGCATAATCATGACATAAAGGTATTGAAGCCACAAGTTCAACATGGTGGCATATGAAATGTTCATGTGTTCATATACTTGCATATTACATATTTTGGCCTCAAAAGCATGCATAAAACCAAACTTAGCATATTGGTGATACATGGTGATAAATGACATGTAGAAATGGCCATAAGTTCGCATTTAGCCTCACATGCAAGTTATCATAAGGGATATGGTAACTTACATGTTGCCAAAATGCAACCTTTGGCATAAAGCTTGAAGCTTTATGTTCACAAACCCAAGATAAGCTTGCATAACATGATAGCATGAACAAAATGTTCAACCCAAACTTGCATAGCATAACTTGCATATCATATGACAACTTGCATATCAAACTTGCATAACATAACATAACATGATGAACTTGCATACCACATCATAGCATACTTGCATAACATGATAAACTTGCATATTACATCATAGAAAACTTGCATAACATGATAAACTTGCATATTACATCATAGAAAACTTGCATATCATACATTTAACTTTAGAGTTTAAGTATGAAAGTAGAATAGGGCTTACAATGCTTAAGAAGTCACAAAAATATGACAAAGCCCTTATGAAATCAATTAAACCCAAAATGCAAGCAAAACCCTTGAACCAAAATGATCAAGACTCTTTCTTTATGATGCAAATATATATAAACTTGACTTGAATGCCAGCTAATGAAGCTCATACAAGTTTGAAAACACTTGTATGCATGGAAAATCACTTAGGAATTTATTTAGGAATTTTATGAAGAGAGTGGAGGCCATGAGAGGATTGATTTTGCCATAGTTTAGTTGTATGAATGAATAATGATGATTTAGGGTAGGTTAGGGTCTTATTTATAGATTTGGCAAGTGTTTTAGGCCATAGGATTAAACCCTAGTTCCAATCTCAGCCCTCAAAACCGAATCTGGCCCCCAAGCTCAACACAATCTCAAAATGGTGCACCAGGCTAAACAGCCCGGCTGGACCAAGTCGACAAGGCTGTCGACTTGGGTCTAACCAAGTCGACAGGGCTGTCGACTTGGGTACTCTGGCGGGAATTTTCCCGCCTGGCCCAAACTGGCCCAATTTTCCAATTTCAAACTTGAATTTGAAATCTGTTTTTGCTTTGGAATTTTCTGAAAACTTCGTTGGGCCTTAATCGGGTCATACGAACTCTGATTTTCGAAAACTCGGACTCTATTTCGCGTATTTTTCCGAGACGAACGCAATGGCATAGCCCATTTCCCTTGATTCAGATTTTAGAATTAAATTCTGCCTCAATTTATGTTATAACAGGTTATTGAAAATACGGGTTGTTACATTCTCCCCTCCTTAAAGGATTTCGTCCCCGAAATCTTCAAGTTAGGAAGAACGTATCCCACCATCCAATCATCCATCTACTCAAAACATCATCCACGAGCAATCATTGTCCTTACAAGATTCTAAATGTTGTATGAACATATTCAAAGGTGTGTGTATATGTACTTATCTAATGCAAATATCATCAATGCAAGTTATGTTGGTGAAATGAATCCATATGTATGCAATTCCTAACATAATGTATAACGTCTATATGTGTGCACATAACATACACCCATATGCAACATCCATGTGATCACACAAAAATTTTCATCCATGAATAAGCATAAACACTCATGCATATGCAATATGAGGAGTGTGTGAGCCGATCTAGTGCCTAACGTGTATAATGCATCCACGAGTAACCACTTGCAAACACTTGCAACCACTTGCAACCATCAAGCATAACATGTTTCAAACACATGTTTCATCCAAAGGGTTTCTACCTAAGGTTCTCATGACAAGATTAACACGATAAACTAGATAAACATGGATAGCAAAGAGAAAGATATGCTAATAAAGAAAAGAGATTGAGAGTGTACCCTCAAAAAGGAATGGATAAAGCCCACGCATCTTCTCCTCGGTTTCCCAAGTCGCGTCTTCTTCGGCTTCACCCCATTGAACCTTCACCAACTTGACCTCTCGATTCCTTAGCTTCTCGGTCTCCGTCCCCAAGATACGAATCGGAGCTCTTCTCAAAGTAGCCTCTTTCTCAACTTCCACATCTTTCAGAACACTTGGCTCAACAACGTCTGCTGATTCATGTAAACACTTCCGGAGATGCGAGACATGAAAAACATCGTGTACTCCGGCAAGCTTCTCGGGAAACCTCACTCTATAAGCCATCTGCCCGATCCTCTCTATAATAGGGAATGGTCCAACAAACCTCGGTGCTAACTTCCCAACGGCTCCAAATCGGACCACATTCCGCAAAGGAGAAACCTTCACGAAAACCATATCCCCAACATCAAACTCCAGATCAGTTCTTCGCTTATCAGCATAGGATTTATGTCGGTCTTGGGCCGCTTTCATCCGTCTCCGAATCAACTCGATCTTCTCTGATGTATCTCTGATCATATCAGGCCCAAGTATAAGCTCATCTGTAGTCTCCCACCAACATGTAGGCAACTTGCACGACCTCCCATATAAAGCTTCGAATGGTGCCATCCCTATGCTTGCCTGATAACTGTTATTATATGCAAACTCAACAAGAGGAAGATGGTCTTCCCAAGTACCACCAAAATCCAGAATACAAAGCCTCAACAGATCCTTGAGTACCCTATTCACCCTTTCGGTTTGATCGTCCGTCTGTGGGTGATAAGCCATACTTAGATTCAACCTCGTGCCCATAGCTTCTTGCAAGCTGTTCCAGAATTGACTTGTAAAGATTGGGTCACGGTCGCTGACTATACTAGAAGGGACTCCATGTAGTCTCACAATCTCACGAAGATATACAGACGCTAGCCAAGATGCGGTCCTCTTGCTCTTCACCGGAATGAAATGAGCACTCTTCGTAAGCCTATCCACAATAACCCAAATGCTCGTATTCCCTTTCCTTGACCTTGGTAGCCCATCGATAAAATCCATGGAAATACTCTCCCACTTCCATAGTGGAACGTCTAGAGGATGCAATAGCCCACCGGGCTTCTTTGACTCGGCCTTGACTTGCTGGCAAATGATACATCGAGAGACAAACTCTGCCACATCCTTCTTCATCCCAGGCCAAAAGAAAATGCGCTTCATATATTTATACATCTTATCTCCGCCCGGATGTATAGTCAACTTAGAGCGATGCGCTTCCTCAAGAACCTTTCTTACTAAATCTTCTACCATTGGAACACATAACCTTCCGTCTCTCCTCAGCCAACCCTTGTCATCAATAGAATATCGAGCGAGATGACTAGACGTCTCTCCTCGAATCAGCTTATCCATAATCTCAACTATCTGAGGGTCTTCTCTCTGCGAAGCCCCAACTTGATCAAGAAGGGTAGGTCTGAGTTCCAGAGATGCTAAAGAACCGGTCATCGACTCAACCGCCAAAGAGAAATCAAAGGTTGCCACATACTCTAAATTCTTCATCTCAACGAATAGAGGACTTAGGGTCAACCTTCTTCTACTCAATGCATCTGCTACCACATTCCGCTTGCCAGGGGTATAGGCTATCTCAAAATCGTAGGACGCCAAGAATTCCATCCATCTTTGTTGCCTCAGATTCAGATCCTTCTGAGAAAAGAGATACTTCAATGACTTGTGATCGGTATAAAGCTCAAATCTTTCTCCCAGAAGATAATGGCGCCAAGCTTTGAGTGCATATACTATTGCTGCCAACTCTAAGTCACGAGTGGGATAATTCTTCTCATGCACTTTGAGTTGTCTACCGCCAAAGCATATCACTCTTCATTCTTGCATAAGAACAGCTCCTAACCCCGTGCCACATGCATCGGTGTATACTGTAAATAACTTCCTTCCATCGGGCAAAGCTAGAACAGGTGCTGATGTGAGGGCTCTCTTGAGCTTCTGAAAAGCAAGCTCGCATTCTATGCTCCAAGCAAAAACTAAATTCTTCTTCGTCAATTTAGTGAGAGGAGCGGATATCTTTGCGAAGTCCTTGATGAACTTCCGGTAAAAACCCGCAAGACCTAGAAAACTTCTCACTTCGGTTGCATTCCTTGGAGTCTTCCAATCCTGAACTGCAACTACCTTAGCGGGATCCACTGCTAAGCCTTGCTTAGATACTATATGCCCAAGGAATCTAACTTCCCTTCTCCAAAAGTGACACTTGGAGAACTTGGCCTTCAACTGATGCGCCCTAAGCGTATCCATCACCTCCATGAGATGCCTTGCGTGCTCTTCCTCATCCTTAGAGAAGATCAGAATATCATCCACGAAGACCACGACAACTTGTTCAAGAACTCCCTAAACACCCTACTCATCAAGTCCACGAAATATGCAGGTGCATTAGTCAAGCCGAACGGCATGACAAGCCATTCGAAGAATCCATCTGGAGTTCTGAACGCAGTCTTGTCTATACTATCTTCAGCTACCCTGAGCTGATGAAATCCAGTAGCAAGATCAAGCTGAGAGAAAACAGAAGCACCGACAAGCTGGTCAAAGAGATCATCAATCCTCGGTAACGGGTGTCTGTTCTTCTTAGTCAGCTTATTCAACTCTCGATAGTCAACGCAAAGTCGGAGAGAACCATCTGCCTTGGTAGCAAATACCACAGGCGCTCCCCATTCAGATATACTTCGTCTAATGAAGTTCTTCTCAAGCAACTCCTTCACTTGCTTACTTAGCTCCCGCCTTTCACGCGAAGCCATGTGCCGAACGGGCAAAGAAACCGGCTTTGCATTATCCACCAGATAAATGCGGAAATCAATCTCTCGCTTAGGGGGCAACCCCCTAACTTCATCGAAAACATCCGGATACTCTCGAACCACTCTCACAGACTGAAGAGTTTCCATTGACGAGTCGAGTGATTCAAGATAGCACAACATGACGGGACCTCTCGGATCACAAGAAATCTCTAGGGTGTTTCCGAGGCGAGTCACGAGCCTCACAACCCTATGCTCACAATCAAGAATGGCTCCATATCTGGACAGCCAATCCATGCCCAATATCAATCCGTATCCCGTGAAACCAAGAACATAAGCGCTACACAAGAACTCTACACTCAGTATAGAGATCCTCAAATCCCCACATATCATAGACAGATGGGCGGAACCCCCAATAGGATTTGAGACACAGACGGGATCATCTACCAAGCAAGTACTAAGGTGCAAACTATCAACAAGATCAGATGAGATAAAGCTATGCGATGCACCAGAATCAAACAAGGTACGAATTGGAAAATCAGAAATATATATAAGGCTCTCAACAGAAATACTACCTCGATCGGGAACTGGAGCGACATTGAGAGCATGAACTTGCCCTCCTGAAGGTCCAGCACGCTGAGTCTGACCCTGGCCTTGCCCTTGCTTCTTCGGGCAATCCCTACTGAAATGTCCAGTCTTACCGCAGAAAAAGCATTCACCATTCTTCCTTTTCCTCTTCTTACAATCCTTAATAAGATGCCCAACTGAACCGCAATAATGGCACTTCTCCTTGTTGTTCTTGCCCTTGTTGTTGTTCCCCTTGTTGCCTTGACTCTTGTTCTTGTTCTGACTGCCTTGACTGCTTTGACCACTTGGATTACCCTGATTTCCTTTTCCCTTAGAATCAGTCTTCTTGGCTTGAGTATCATTCATCTTGGTTTCTTTCTTGACATCTCCCTGAAGTAGCGCCATATCAACCAAACTCTCAAACGTGGCCCCATGGGGAATATGTGACATAGCCAATCCCTGCAACGGCTCATTCAATCCTCTAGCAAAACGAAGAGCCTTCTTCTGAGGAGTATTCACCATATCCAAGCCAAAACGAGCTAACTGATTGAACTTGTTCACATATTCTTTGACAGACATATCTCCTTGCTTCAAAGTCATGAACCTCTCCATTTGCAGATTCTCCTCAGCAGAAGATAGAAACTTAAGCACGAACCTTGCCCTGAGATCGGCCCAAGTCTCAACGGGCCTAGTACCATTGGTGACTTCCCACCAATAAGCGGCTTCATCCTTCATAAGACAAACCGCCAATAAGATCTTCCTCTGATCGTCTAACCCAAAGATAGCAAATAAATCCTTGGTCTCTTTCAACCAATTTCTGGCCTCTACAAAAGTCTCAGTGCCTTGAAAGTTCTTGCCACCCATTGCTTTGAAATCTTTGCAAATCTTTGCGAAGTCAGCTTGAGGATGCTGAGGGGGAGGAGGAAGAGGGACCTCAGCAACAGGAGGAGGAGGAACATTAGCGACAGGAGGAGGAGGAATATTAACTACTGGAGGAGGAGGAGGAGGAACATCTGCGGGGCCGGCTTTGGTCGCCCTAGCCTCCTATACCAAACAGGTACGTGTACTCCCTCCGGAATAGCAAAGTTATCGGCCATACTGAAACGAAGAAAAAGACAGATTCAGAATGGAGAAAAACGAAGGAATTTTGCTAATGGCTTTTTGGGGAATAGCCTTTAAAATAAACTAGACTTTTCTTTGGAAAATACTTTATACTTGGTTTTGAAAATAGTTTTCCAAAAGTTTTCTAAAAATCTTTTTGTTCCTTCTCGTAAACCATATGCTCTGATACCAAATTGTAACACCCCACCTCCGCCAGGGTGTCTCTTGCAAGCACTCTGACTTTGGAGGGGCGTTTGAATCAGGTAAACATGCATAATGATATATCAAGGCAGAACAAGAACATATGTATATATGTAAACAGAGTAAATAACATAGATAAAACAGCGGAAGATTTCAAACCATTTCAAAACCAGTCTGGTACAACATAATGTCAACTTTCCAAATAAACAATTCTAGATAAAACAACATCAACTGAAATACTGAAATACATAAGTGCTATCCCCAAATAAGTGATAACCATAGCTAGCTTCATGTCGAAACCGTACATGAGCTGAAATCCCACTAGCAAGCGATCAGAAATCCAAGCTAAGCTCCAGTATTCCCTCCCTGAGAACCTGGGGGGAGGGGGGTGGAGGGGGGGGGGGAAACGGAAGAAAAGAGGCGAAAGAAAACAGGTCAGTCAAAAAGACTGAGTAAGCCCTACTACAATCAATGTAAACTGATAAAGTTAACTGGCATGAGCAGTAGGGATGAACATAAGGATAACAACATACTAGCATGATGATTAACTAACAAGGTAGATAAAGGTGTCATCGCATAATCAGGATTAAGGTTTTGCACCACAGGTGTACTAGCAAACTAACATGACTTGAATAAACAAGTATTGATCACTTGGCCCAAGCTTTGGCCCAATAACATGAAGTGACCCTAACCCGCGGTCCAATAACATGAAATGACCCTAATACAAGGTCCAACCAAACGGTCTAGTCGATCGGCTCCCTAAGCCTAACTCGTCACGTGTTGGTGTCAATATGGCCCAAACATAATTGTAGTCGAACTGTGCCGGGTCCTCCCTTCGGGTGTATCAAGCCCTAGGGTGCCAACCCCTGGACACCATAAACATGAGTGCACAGTCTTGATCTACTGGTACCCATGGGTGACTTCTCCAAATACGGACTACGTGCACGACCATAGTCCGTCCGGAACTACATCGGCGTACCACCCGGCCGTCGTTTATTGGGTCGCTTACCTCCAGCCCAGTCATCGTGCCCCCTCCCTAGCCTAGTCCCTAGGGCCTTAATGATACCAATTTTTTTTGGGGATTACTGCGGAGTGGGCCCCCATTGCTAGGATTTTCTAGTGGGTTAAGTATGGTTTAACCCTCTTGCTAATCATGGATTAACTTGGTTAAGTGTAACGATGAGTTCACGAATTAACCCCGATTAATCTACCAAGCCCAAATTGGTTAAGTATTAAGTGGACCATGACTTAACCCTAATCACGAGGCATTAATTAATTTAATGCGCCTTAACCTCTCACATTAGACTTTGTTGCGGTTACTAGTTAAGCCGGGCGGGTCCGGGTAGCTTTACACCACAACTTGGTCTAACCTCGGGTCCAAGATACAACATGACCAACTTCTCACATTGGGTCCTATTGTTTGTAGCAACTAGTTAAGCCGGTCGGTTCCGGGTAGGTTTACACTACAAACTCAACCCAACCTCGAGTTGGCCACACTTATCTTTTCTAAGTGTCATGTCCATCATGTTTCCAAAACATGTTACAAGTTTTCAAGCAATTGGGTAGACCTAACTTAATAGGTAAATTCCCAATGGGTAGACCTAACTTAATAGGTAAATTCCCAAGCTTATGTTTTATGTCTTTTAAGTTTACCCAACCCCAAACGCAATCCCATCGCTTACATATCGCAATAGCGCATAAAGGATAGAAAGAGGGAACTTGGCATAATCATGACATAAAGGTATTGAAGCCACAAGTTCAACATGGTGGCATATGAAATGTTCATGTGTTCATATACTTGCATATTACATATTTTGGCCTCAAAAGCATGCATAAAACCAAACTTAGCATATTGGTGATACATGGTGATAAATGACATGTAGAAATGGCCATAAGTTCGCATTTAGCCTCACATGCAAGTTATCATAAGGGATATGGTAACTTACATGTTGCCAAAATGCAACCTTTGGCATAAAGCTTGAAGCTTTATGTTCACAAACCCAAGATAAGCTTGCATAACATGATAGCATGAACAAAATGTTCAACCCAAACTTGCATAGCATAACTTGCATATCATATGACAACTTGCATATCAAACTTGCATAACATAACATAACATGATGAACTTGCATACCACATCATAGCATACTTGCATAACATGATAAACTTGCATATTACATCATAGAAAACTTGCATAACATGATAAACTTGCATATTACATCATAGAAAACTTGCATATCATACATTTAACTTTAGAGTTTAAGTATGAAAGTAGAATAGGGCTTACAATGCTTAAGAAGTCACAAAAATATGACAAAGCCCTTATGAAATCAATTAAACCCAAAATGCAAGCAAAACCCTTGAACCAAAATGATCAAGACTCTTTCTTTATGATGCAAATATATATAAACTTGACTTGAATGCCAGCTAATGAAGCTCATACAAGTTTGAAAACACTTGTATGCATGGAAAATCACTTAGGAATTTATTTAGGAATTTTATGAAGAGAGTGAAGGCCATGAGAGGATTGATTTTGCCATAGTTTAGTTGTATGAATGAATAATGATGATTTAGGGTAGGTTAGGGTCTTATTTATAGATTAGGCAAGTGTTTTAGGCCATAGGATTAAACCCTAGTTCCAATCTCAGCCCTCAAAACCGAATCTGGCCCCCAAGCTCAACACAATCTCAAAATGGTGCACCAGGCAAAACAGCCCGGCTGGACCAAGTCGACAGCCAAGTCGACAGGGCTGTCGACTTGGGTCTAACCAAGTCGACTCCCAAGTCGACAGGGCTGTCGACTTGGGTACTCTGGCGGGAATTTTCCCGCCTGGGCCAAACTGGCCCAATTTTCCAATTTCAAACTTGAATTTGAAATCTGTTTTTGCTTTGGAATTTTCTGAAAACTTCGTTGGGCCTTAATCGGGTCATACGGACTCCGATTTTCGAAAACTCGGACTCTATTTCGCGTATTTTTCCGAGACGAACGCAATGGCTCAGCCCGTTTCCCTTGATTCAGATTTTAGAATTAAATTCTGCCTCAATTTATGTTATAACAGGTTATTGAAAATACGGGTTGTTTCAAGATGCTTTCTTTGGGTAGATAAACGTTGTTTTGATTTTAATTTTGAATTAGATTTGTTCATCTCTTAGCTTTCTTCAAATGGAGGCTACTCTCAGTTTTCTCCCGACAACATGGCGACTCTGGTTCTAATTTTTGTGTGAATTTAGGTTCGAGACTTAAGTTGTTTATATAGAATTTCAAACTAATTAGAGCCGTCAGATGATCATAGATGAATTTAGACCATTCACATCGAGAAGAGCCAACCAGAAAGTGAAAAATCAGCCCTAGTGACACACCAGAACTCAGAAAATCGCTCAGAACCCGACAAGGCCAGCCAAGACCTGACCAGGTCGACTGGGTAGGTCGACCCCCAGGTCGACACGCTGGTCGACCCCCAGGTCGACCTGGGTCCTGGGCGGGAATTTTCCCGCCTAGCTCAATTCTGGTCCAGTTTTCAAATTTTGAACTTATTTTGGGCTGTTTGAATTTTAAATCGAATTCTAAAACTTCCAAAGACCACAACTTCTTCATACGGAGTCCGATTTACGCAAACTCGGACTCTATGTCAAGCAGAATTCCGAGACTAACACAATGGAGTAACCCGTTTCCCTTAATTCTTTCATTTAGAATTAATTATACTTTAATTTTTAATTTATTGTTAACAGAAAAATTCGGGGTGTTACATTCTCCCCTCCTTAAAGGATTTCATCCCCGAAATCTTCAAGTTCAGAAGAAAGTATATCCTAACATCCAATCGTCCATCTACTCAACCAACAAACACAGGTGTCCATTGTCCTTAAAAGACTCTATTGCTTCATGATCATATGCATAATGTGTGTATATGTCCTTATCTAATGCAAAAATTAGGCGGTCTACTGATCCAGTTGACATCCTGAATGCGAATCATGTAAGTGTCATGAATCCATTATGTATGCAAATTTTTCCCTACTCATAATTCTACATGAGTGCGCAACCATTCATACAAATGCGACATCCATATGACAACATATCAAGTTTCAACCACATACAAATATGAATTCATATATGAATATGCAATATGGAAGTGACTGAGCCGATCTAATACCTTGGGTGTGTGTATATGCATTCACGAGCAACCACTAGCAACTACTTGCAACCACTTGCAGCCATCAATCATAACATGTTTCAAATACATGTTTACATCCATTAGTTTCTACCTGAGGAGTTAGGAGAAAAAGGACCGAGAAGATACACTAAAAGGTAGATATAAGCATAAACTTATGGAATAAAGAGAGATCAAAGATGTACCCTCAAAAAGAAAAGGGTAGGCAGCGTGTATTTTGTCCTCAGTTTCCCAAGTCGCATCTTCCTCGGCATCGCTCCATTGAACTTTAACAAGCTTGACTTCACGGTTGCGTAGCTTTTTGATTTCAGTTCCTACGATTAGAGTTGGAACTCTCCTCATAGTTGTTTCTCGTTCTATTTCAACTTCTTCTAGAATGCTTGGCTCCACCACTTCCGCAGACTCATGTAAACATTTCCGGAGATGAGAAACGTGAAAGACATTGTGAATTCCAGCCAACCTTTCGGGCAGCTCTACTCTATAAGCCATCTTCCCAATCTTCTCAATGATAGGGAACGGTCCTACAAATCTTGGTGCTAGCTTTCCTGCGGATCCAAAGCGAACGACGTTCCTTAAAGGAGACACCGTAAGGATAACCCTGTTCCCAACCTCAAACTCAAGGTCGGTCCTTCTTTTGTCCGCGTAGGATTTCTGTCTATCTTGGGCAGTCTTCATTCTCCTTCGTATCAAGTCCACTTTTTTCTGAAGTCTCTCTAATCATGTCTGGCCCAAGTATAAGCTTGTTTGTAGACTCCCACCAACAAGTTGGTGATCGGCACGGTCTTTCACATAGAGCTTCGAAGGGCGCCATGCCGATGGTGGCTTGGTAGCTGTTGTTGTAGGCGAATTCCACTAAAGGAAGATGATCCTCTCATGTCCCTCCAAAGTCAAGAACGCACAGTCTCAAAAGATCTTCTAACACTCTGTTCACCCTTTCCGTCTGACCATCGGTTTGGGGGTGATAGGCCATGCTCAGGCATAACTGTGTGCCTACAGCTTCTTGCAGACTCTGCCAAAACTCGCTTGTAAAGATAGGATCTCGGTCACTCACTATGCTGGAGGGTATTCCAAGGAGTCGAACTATTTCCTTGAGATAAAGAGATGCTAGAGATGAGGCAGTCCTTCTACTCTTGACAGGTATAAAGTGGGCGCTTTTTGTGAGCCTGTCCACTATTACCCAAATGGTAGTATTGCCCCTTCTTGATCTAGGCAACCCATCAATGAAGTCCATTGAAATGCTATCCCACTTCCATTGCGAGACTTCTAGAGGATGAAGCAGTCCTCCAGGCTTCTTTTGTTTCGCCTTGACCTGCTAGCATATCATGCACTTAGAAACGAAATCTGCCACATCCTTCTTCATGCCGCTCCAAAAGCAAACTCTCTTTACGTCCTTGTACATCTTGTCTCCACCTGGGTGTATTGTCATCTTGGAATGGTGTGCTTCCTCGAGAACCATCTTTACAAATCCCTTGCTTGTGGGACGCATAGTCTTCCATCCTGCCTTAGCCAACCCTTATCATCGATGGAGTACCTATTGAGGTGACTGGAAGTTTCACCCCTAATTAGCTTATCAATCATATCCACAAGTTGAGGGTCTTCGCGTTGTGCGACCACTATTGAGTCTAAAAGAGTAGGCCGTACTTCTAGTGATGCCAACAAACTAGGTACAAAATCAGAGGAGGGCCTAAAGTCAAAACTGGCTATATACTCCAAGCTTTGCCTTTCTACAAAGAGAGGGATTAAGGTCAGCTTCTTTCTAATCAAGGAGTCTGCTACTACGTTGCCTTTGCCTATAGTATAGGAAATCTCAAAATCATACAAGGCAAGAAACTCCATCCACCTTTGCTGTCTTAAGTTAAGATCTCTCTGCGAGAAAAGATACTTCAACGATTTATGGTCAGTATATAATTCGAACTTCTCACCTAGGAGATAATGGCGCCAATACTTAAGCGCAAAGATGATGGCGGCTAACTCAAGATCGTGGGTTGGGTAGTTCTTTTCATGAATTTTCAATTGTCTTCCACCATAAGCTACTACCTTCCCTTCTTGCATCAGAACAACGCCTAGTCCCGTACCATAGGCATCCGTGTATACTGTAAACATCTTGCTTCCATCTGGCAATGTAAGAACTGGGGCTGCTGTAAGAGCCCTTTTCAATCGTTGGAAAGCAAACTCGCAATCCAAATCCCAAGAGAACGCTAGATTCTTTTTTGTCAGCCTTGTGAGTGGAGCTGAGATTTTCATGAAATCTCTAATGAACTTTCGGTAAAAACCTGCTAGCCCGAGAAAGCTTCGGACTTCGGTTGCATTTCTTGGTGCCTTCCAATCTTGCACCGCCACCACTTTCGCGGGGTCCACAACTAACCCCTCTTTGGACACTACATGTCCAAGAAACCTTACTTCTTCTCTCCAAAAGTGGCACTTGGAGAATTTGGCTTTCAGCTGATGAACTCGAAGAGTTTCCATGATCTCCTTCAGATGCTGAGCATGTTCTTCCTCATTCTTTGAGAAGATCAAAATATCGTCTACGAAGACCACCACGAACTTATTGAGGAATTCTCTGAACACCCTGCTCATTAGGTCTACAAAATAAGCGGGTGCGTTTGTCAAGCCGAAAGGCATGACAAGCCACTCGAAGAAACCGTCTGGGGTTCTGAATGCCGTCTTATCAATGCTATCTTTAGCTACCCTTAGCTGATGGAATCCAGTAGCCAGATCAAGTTGGGAGAAAACCGACGCACCTACAAGCTGATCAAACAAATCATCTATTCTGGGAAGCGGGTGCCTATTCTTCTTAGTCAGCTTGTTTAGCTACCTATAGTCCAAACAAAGACGTAGTGAGCCATCTGCTTTGGTGGCGAACACCACTGGAGCACCCCATTCCGAGATACTCCGCCTTATAAACTCCTTCTCGAGAAGCTCCTTAACTTGCTTACTGAGCTCTTTTCTCTCCTTTGGAGCAATGTGTCTAACAGGTAAAGCTACGGGCTTTGCATTATCAACAAGATATATGCAGAAGTCTATTTCCCGCCTCGGAGGTAAGCCCTTCACCTCTTCAAAGACATCCGGATATTCACGGACCACTCTAACCAACTGCAAATTCTCAACAGAAGCATCAAGCGACTCTAGATAACTAAGCATAACATCATTCAAGGGATTACAAAAAACTTCTAGAGTGTTACCGAGCCGAGTCAAGAGTCTAACCACTCTCTTCTCACAATCAAGAATGACACCATTACTAGATAACCAGTCCATGCCTAAGATCAGTCCATATCCCGAGAAACCCAAAACAAAGGCACTACATCTAAACTCAACACTTAGAGTAGAGATTTTCAAATCCAAACAAACCATTGATAAATAAGCTGAGCCCCCAATTGGATTTGAAACAACCAAGGGATCTTCTACCATATTAGTGTCTAGGTGCAGAGATTCTACAAAAGCAAATGAAATAAAGGAGTGTGATGCGCCAGAATCAAAGAGAGTGCGAACTGGATGATCATAGAGATAAACTAAGCTTTCTACAGAAATATTTCTACCTCGTTCCTGCGGAGGTGCCACCAGCGCGTGAACCTGTCCCCCTGAAGTGGATCCAGTCCTCTGTCCCTGCCCTCTCTTCTTTGGGCAGTCCTTAGCCATGTGTCCAGTCTCGCCGCAATGGAAACAACCACCATTCATTTTCGCCTTCTTCTTTCTGCAGTCTTTCACTATATGTCCAACAATGCCACATAAATTACAACTTTCTCTTTTCACGGGGTTTGTTGTTCTTCCCGCCTTTCTTTGAATCAGCCTTCTTGTTCTGTGACCCTTCCCCCTTCTTGTCATGAGGCACTTCTGCTTTTGCCTCTTTCTTGCCTTTATCTTCCTCGTGTAGCAGCGCCATGTCCACCAAGCTTTCATAAGTCGCTCCCATGGGTATATGGGTCATAGCAAGGCTGTGTAGAGGCTCTTTCAGACCTTTGACGAAGCGAAGAGCCTTCTTGTGTTGGGTGTTTACTAAATCCAGCCCAAATCTGGCCAGTTGATTAAACTGATTGACGTACTCCTTGATCGTCATACTTCCTTGTTTAAGAGTTAGGAACTTCTCCATCTGCAGCCTTCTTTCAGCTTGGGAGAGGAATTTCATCTCAAATCTCATCCTGAAATCTTCCCAAGTTTCCACTGGCCTCTAAGCATGGGTAACCTCTCACCAATAAGAAGCTTCGTCTTTAAGCAACCACACTGCTAGCTATATCTTTTGCCTGTCATCAACTTTGAAGATGACGAACAAATCTTCGATCTCCTTCAGCCAGTTCCTTGCTATCACAAAGGATTCAGTTCCATAAAAGTCCTTTCCACCCATAGCTTAAAGTCTCTACACGTCTTAGCGAAAGCATTTCCATGAGGAGGAGGAGGAACCGCTACCACTGGGGGAGGAGGAATGTCTGCTGGGCCCGCATCATTGGACCTAGCCTCTAGGTACCTTCGGAACTAGCCAGATATCGGTACTCCTTCTGGAAGGTTAAGATCTCCAGACATGCTGAAACAAAAAGGAAAGATTCAAGACAAAAGGATAGAGAGATAGTGCATATGGCTTTGGGGAATTATGCCTTTTAAAAACAACGTTTTTTCTTGAAAAAATGCTTCTTTAAACTTCTTTTTGAAAATAGTTTCAAAAACCTTTATCTAATCTGGTAAACCTGTGCTCTGATACCAAGTGAAACACCCTACCTCCGTTAAGGTTACTCACAAAAGGAATACCTTAACTTCGGTGGAGGTTTATAAGTAAAAGTCACAGATAAAACACAACACAGATATAAACACATATATAAACAGCGGAAAACAAACAGACTTTCATATCATAAATACGTGTTCATACAAAACATTTTCATGGTTGCCTCAAAACAAACTTCCAATTATTACAACCATAATACTGTCTTGATTTAAAATTTAAAGAAGCATGAAACATAATTAAAACTACATAAATCCCCATAGAATGTCCAAAGCCATGGCCCAAACGAAAGAGATCCAAGCAATACATTCTCTCTCTCTCTCTCTTCAAGCTGGATGAAAATTCTGACTAAGCTGAGGTGTTTCCTCCCTGTGGACCTGAGGGGAGGGGGAAACGGAAGAAAAGAAAGCGAAAGGAAAATGGGTCAGACATAAGTCTGATATGTCTAGTTATATTTCTAGCATGAGAACAATAAAAAGATCATGACCTGCATAAACTGAGAACAGGAAAAAACCAGAATATAAGACAAGATATGGCAGGAAATACTAACTATACTAAACACACTCACTATTACTTCTCTGCACCTACTAACTAGCCTAACTAGCACCACGTGTTCATGACAAGGTGATCCCTTATTCGATGGCTCTTACTCGCAATGTTTTCTTCCTGTGTCCTACGACCCCACAAGATTGTAGATACCTATGCTGGTCCGATCATGGGGTGTATCAAGTCCCATGGTGGCGATCCGACACAATTCTAGAATGCATAGGTTATACTACTGATGCCCAGTGCCCTGTTTGTTTGCTCTGAAGTGTGTGCACGCCCGCACTCCGTTAGAACCTACACTGCTGCACCAACCGCTGTTGCTTTTGACCGCTTACAATCAGCCCAGTAATCGTGCCCCACCCTGCCTAGTTTCAGGTACCATGATACCTAATTGGGTTACTACTGAAATGGGGCCCCATTACTAGGGTTTTCTAGTCAAACATGTTAAGTGGTTAAGTGTCTGTATTTACCTAACCCCACCCATCAGTTTAATTAACATGTTGAATTGGTTAAGTGTTTTAGTTAACTTAACTTTACAATCCTGACTTGTCTGTCCTTAGCTTTAATTAGTTAAAGCACCAACCACTCACATTTGACAGGTATTACTACGGTTTCTGGATGTGCCGGTCAGTTCCGGGCAGGTTTACACCGTAACTCAGTCTAACCTCGGGTCCTTATTGGTCTCAATGCCTTAACCTCCCACATTAGATAGGTATTGTTGTGATTACTGGACAGCCGGGCGGGTCCAGGCAGGTTTACATCACAACTCAATCTAACCTCGGGTTAAGCATACTCGTATTTTCTAAATTTACATATTTGTTCTTTTTATTCTTATATGTGAATTTGTTAACAATTAAATGTTATGGCCCACTTTCCAAGTTCATCATTTTTAGGTATATGATTTATACCGTTTCATGCCATAAATTACCTATGTGATTTTTCACCAATTTATGTCAAGTTTCCTATAATTACCAATTTTTCCCAACGTTACCCCATCTAAATATTAGGCTAACAATCTTAGCCTAATTTTTCGTCCGCATGATTTTTAACATATAATATTAGGCTAAAAACTTAGTCTAATTTAGCATACACAAAATTGACATAAAGAAATTCATTAACGTAAACATGACATAGGTGTAAACTTGGCATTTTCGGCATAGTCAATGAAATCATAGGTGTGAACTTGCAAAATAGTCAACATGAGTATCATAGGTGTGAACTTGCAACGTAAACTAAATCAACATACATATATGTGAATTTGCAACATAGACTAAATCAACTTACATATATGTGAATTTGCAACGTAGGCTAAATCAACTTACATATATGTGAATTTGCAACATAGACTAAATCAACTTACATATATGTGAATTTCCAAATCAATCACGAACATATGAATAAGTGTGAACTTGAAATATGACATAGGTTTAACATATACACATAAGCATGTAGATCTAACATTTGGTCACATATGTGATATGATTTTTCAACTTGAAACTTGCATAACATGATAAACTACACAACTTGTCATAATAGGTTATACTCCAAGTTCATATACATATGAATAGACTTATCCGTTAATTCCCAATCCAACATGATAATAAAATAGAACCACAGACATAGATCAACATCATTCAATTCCACATATAACATAATAAACATTGTTCTATTATCAATTTATTTCCAAGGCATGACATTAATTTTGATTCGCATCCCAAAACATAACTAAACTTACAACGAACGACGAACTTGAGTTCTGGATTCTGAGTTCTGGAATTGAGATGCTTTCCTTTGGGTAGATAAATGTTGTTTTGATTTTAACTTTGAATTAGATTTGTTCGTCTCTTAGCTTTCTTCAAATGGAGGCTACTCTCTGTTTTCTCTCGATAGCATGGCGGCTCTGGTTCTAATTTTTGTGTGAATTTAGGTTAGAGACTTAAGTTGTTTATATAGAATTTCAAACTAATTAGAGCCGTCAGATGATCATAGATGAATCTAGACCATTCACATCAAGAAGAGCCAACCAGAAAGTGACAAATTAGCCCGAGTGACACACCAGAACTCAGAAAATCACTTAGAACCTGACCAGGCCAGCCAAGACCTGACCAGGTCGACTGGGTTGGTCGACCTGGGTACCCAGGTTGACCCCCAGATCGACCTGGGTCTTGGGCGGGAATTTTCCCGGCCAGCCCAATTCTGGTCCAGTTTTCAAATTTTGAACTTGTTTCGGGTTGTTTGAATTTTAAATCGAATTCTGAAACTTCCGAAGACCACAACTTCTTCATACAGAGTCCGATTTACGCAAACCCGGACTTTATCTCAAGCAGAATTCCGAGACAAACGCAACGGCGTAACCCGTTTCCCTTAATTCTTTCACTTAGAATTAATTATACTTTAATTATTAGTTTATTGTTAACAGTAAAATTCAGGGTGTTATAATAACTATATAATACTCCTTATATTTCCCTCTAAATCTATGATTCTAAACTTAAAATATTATAACTCCCCCTAAAATTATGTCTATACTAGTTTAATAAACTAAATAAAAGGATAATAAACTAAGCAAACAACTCAATATTTATAATCAATCCAAACAAGCAAATCAATCCAAACAAGCAAATCAATCCAGAAAAGAAAATCAATCCAAACAATCAAATCAAACAAACAATCTAAACAATTAAATCAATCATAGCATTTTTGAACCTTCAACTATTCCTTAGAAACTCTAAAACTCTCCTTTAATCTAATACAAGACTAAACCTATCCTAAACTCTAATTCCCTTAAAGAAATAGTAAGACCTTAATCTAGACTTAGAAATAACTCTGATAAGATATCCTTCAAATTATGACATAAGTAAAGCAATTTAATCCAATCAATTTATGTTTTGTTGTCATAAAACATCAATTCAAACACGAAACCAAACATTTCTTGTAACTTCTATTTATCCTAAAACCTATAAGGCTCCTATCAACTACAAATTCATAAGTATATTTCTAACAAACCTATCAATTACTAATGAAATTTAACCATGTCAAGTAAGTCAGTCAAGTTATTTAAGTCAAACAAATCGAACAAACCAAATAAGTCAATCAACTCAATCGAGTTAATCAAGACAAAGTAAATATGTTATGTATTTTATTAATAATCCTATATTTCTAATTAGATAAAAACTTTTCATACAATATGCTTGTTATGTGTGGAGTTAAAGTTAACTTGTGATGCAGTGTGTTGGTTATAATGCAACATGTCATATACAAATCTATATGAAATGATATATTGTGTGAAATGCAACTATTGATGTGAATGATTTTAGTTTGAAATATACTGCAATTTATAATAATGATGTATGATATGAAATAAGATGTGTAATGATAGTATGCAGAATTATTTAGTAATTATATCTATCTAGATAAAATATATTTAAAGTATTATCTAGCTATTATGCATATACATATATATTAAAAATTATTTGAATCAAACAAGGATAATATATATTAATTTTTAGACTTAGGTTAATGATACTTATGAAAGAGATTGAAAGGATAGTAAAGATAAAAGTATTTTGTATATAATAAAATATTTAAAATAATTCTATGAGAAATGTGGAGTTAAATAATCTTAGTAGGATGCTTCTTTAATATAGTAAAAATTGAAGATCTTTTTAAAGAGAATATAAAATAGTATCAAATACAGTAAACATATAGTCATAATTGTATATATGAAAACTATGTTTAAAAAGGATTTAAAATTTAATTTATTATGAAATATAAATCAATCTTTTGATACAAATCAATTTTAAACTTAAACTTTTAGAAATCAAAATATATTAATTTGTTAAGGAACACTTTATATGTTAAAACTTTTAAAAAGAAATCTATAGTCATAAAAAAATTGTGAAATCTGGATATAAATTGAACTATAAAACTATAATTTCTTATATTTAAGGCATAAAATCATATATATATATATATATATATTATTTTTGTACCAAAATATTAGGTTAAATATTTAAGCTTTTATAAATCTTAATAAGAAATCAAAATAAGTATTTAAGTTACAAATAGTATTTGTGATAATGTAACCCAAAATTGTTATGAAATCATATGAATAATATATAAGTTAAACTATGCATGTTTAAACTATATAAAAGATAAACAAATTTATATTTTATAACAATATCAAAAAGTTATATTAACTTTGTATATCATATTAACATGTTTATATAATTTTATTAAATTATATACTTTTAATATATATACTTTGAAACAAGATATAAGAAAATAAGTAGGCAAACAAAGTTAATAAGTAAAGTTTGAACTGGCATTTTCTAATTAAAAAAATGGAGGGAAATTTGAAAGTTTAAACTTTTGAAATTCAAAATTTTAATTTCATTATGTCGACATGACCATCTATGTATGTCGATATACATGTGGAAAATCAAAAAACATATTGTTTTGACTTCTTGGTTTTATTATATTATCGATTTATATTTCAGGTTTAACTATTTCTGAAATAATATTAATCCTAACAAACATTCAAAATTTTTTATTATATTTATTATTATTATTATTATTATTATTATATTATTATTTTGAACTCAAAATTCTAATTTCAAATTTGAATTTTTAAATTTCAAGTTTGAATTTTAAATTTCAAGTTTGAATTTTCAAGTTTTGTTTCAAAATCAAAACTAGGCAAACAAAACACCCATTTAACCAAAAAAAATTAAAAATTAGTTAAGGCGTATCTAGTTTCTAGACCTATTTCTTCGATATTTTCTGAATTCTAAATTGTTGTGAAACACATATTTGAATTTCTGATTTCTGGCTCTTTATCGTTCGATGATGAATCTGATTTGTCTAGATAAGGACACATCCTTTTTACATAGCCTGGTTAACTTGGCGTCAAAATTTTGAACCTGAATTTGAATTTTGAATAATTAGACACTTCAACTACTATAAGCCCAAAAAGTCATATCCCTTTATAAACTCTTCTTTTCTTGAATGATGAATGATCATCTAGGTGTTTTTTGGCCAATAGTCATCAAAGATAACTTCTTTTCCTGCAAAACAACATACCTTTTCAAAGAATCAAGTGACTTTTCAAAATAACTAATTGTAATTTGAAATATTAATATCATGATGATTGTGTGACATATCCATTTAAACTTTTCAAGAAATCATATCATGATAATTTGAATTTTCAATAAAATTGAATCTGATACTGATGCAATACATGAATTTAAACTAATGTTCAAAATTTGCCATTTAAAATTTTTCAAAAATCAAAATATGAACTTTTTGAAAAACCTTGATCTGATACCAATTGTTAAGGATTGTGGAATGGACCGTTTAGGCAGAACAAATACTAGAAGGGGGAATGAATAGTGTTTTTGAGAATTTAAACAAAATCTAAAACTTATGTGATATACTATATGAATCAATCACATACACAATATAACACAAACACAAAAATAAACAAAAGTAAAATGCAGAAAAGGAAAGAACACACCAAATTTTATACTGGTTCGGATTGCTCCTACGTCCAGTCCCACGCAATGCTGGATTGCACAGAGTTTTATTACTATATCAATATCCAATTACAACCTCCTTGATTTCACGGCTACAAGGGATACCACCGATTCCAACCTCCTTGATTTGACGGCTACAAGGGATACCACCATTACCAGTTCTTGATTTGACGGCTACAAGGGATAATACCAATTTCTTACACACCCCCAAACAGTTACAAACAGCCCTACAACTCTTCAATAGCACTTGATTTAGAGTGTAATGAGTAGAGAGCGAGAAGAGAAGAAGTTTAATGAAACTAGAATTGAATTCGGAGGAGTATAAGTGTAGAAATCATAAAAATGAGAAGATATAATGCTGTAATGAAAGGAGATGAAGATTGAGAAGAAGAATTATGAAAAAAAATTCGAAATCAGCCCCAATTTGTAAGATTTGAAAGGTTGCAATGCTTCGGAACGTTACAAATGGTGAAAAGACACTTCCTTTCAAATTTAAATTTCTGACAGTTATATGTCAACATAGCCATGAATGTATGTCGACATATCCATCATTGTTATTTTTAAAGTATTTAAATCAAAAATTAAATTCTAAAAATTCCTAAAACAAACTAGTTGCTAAAACATTTTTTTTCAAGTATAAAAACATAAGAAAATATTATTTAAACATATGATTAAATAATTAATATATATGTGATATGAAAACTATATATAATGTAATTATAAACATATATAATACAATTATAAACATATATATAGGACTTTATAAATAAATATGTATAAACTATATATAAACAAAAGATTACATGAAGAATCAAATTAAACTTAGTAAAATATATTTAATAAAAATAAGAATACTTATAAATTAGGAAATATATTTGAAATCATAAGTTTGAAATTCTTTAATCAAAACTTAATAATATAAATAAATATTCTAAAGTGTAAAATCATACGAAATCGTATACATACTTATAAAGTTATAAGGTTTAGAACTATAAAAGCTTATATAATCATATATAAGCACACATATATATTTAAATTTTAATTATATATGTTTGAAATCATAAGTAAAATAATTTGAAATTAAAATTTGAAATTTGAAAATTAGAAATTTGAAAATTAGAAATTTGAAAAAGAGAATTTGAAATTTGAAAATTAGAAATTTGAAAATTAGAAATTTGAAAAAGAGAATTTGAAATTTGAAAAACAAAATTTGAACCTGGAGTGCTATTAAGAGACTTACATAAACTAGACTCTACTACTATATTTATCTTGAAATCTTGATTACTCATGAGTCTTGAATATCTAAAACTCTAAAATTGTACGGTCTTCAGTATTTAAGTCCTGTATACAAATCCTGTATATATATGTCTATGTATACTACATATTGATGTTAGTATATATATATATATATATTTTGTAATAACCCGGAAATCTGAGCCAATTTAAATTTTTTTATTTTGGCAATTTTAGCGAATTTTGAATATTTAAAATGATATATTTTAAATAATTACAACGAGAAATTTATTTTGAATAGAATTAGAACGTATATATTTATATAGATCGACGTTAGAATATAAATATTTATTTATAATTATAAAAGGAAATGAAAATGGCGCGGTAGTTTGAAATTTCGATTTCAAAGTTCAAATGAATGTACAAGATTCAAAATAAACCAGATTTTAGCGAAACCAAAAATATTAGAATCTATTTGAGAATATCTTTCCAACGAATCCGAAAAATGAAAATTTCATAGCGGGAATCAAAAGTTATGCCCAGTTGAAAATTCAGAATAGTCGCTATGGAATTCTAGCCCTTAAAAATGGGAATTTTGCAAACGACCTCGATTTTCGACGAAACCACTTTTGCTGGATCCGGGATGTCAAATTATTGCTAGGTTTCAAAATTCGTAATTTTTCGAATCAATATGTGAGCGTGGCAAAGAAAAACGTGTTTTGATAGTTTTAGTCAATTTCGATCGACCAGAAAATGGCCATTTTTCAAATGGTCTCAGAATTCGATGAAATTAGTTTTGTTAGAACCGTATCGGCAATACGAAGCTAGAAAATATTTTTTAGGAATTTTTAGAGTCCGTATGGGGCCCTGGTAAATTGAAATGTGCTTCAAATTCAATATATAGATTTATATTTTGATTTTGACGGAAATTGATCGAAATAGTTGAATCAGCCTACGATACATATCCCATTGCGTTCGGAATGGGGGTAATTTGCTATGGACGACAGTCGTTGGGTCTCGTTTGGAGTTCGGACGTAAAATCCCCATTGTAAAGAATCGTTTAAATTAAATAATAATATTTTAATCCCTTATATAATAACCCCCTTAGGTTTTAATTGGTCAAAGCCAACCGTTTTCAATGCTTCAATTAAATCGCGCCTCCCTCAAGAAAAAACCCCCGACTTCCTCGAATCTTCATCGCCCTCCGCCGATGCCCTCCATCCACCGCACACCTTCGCCGCCGCATAAACGAACCGCCGCCGAGACCCAAAACCTCGCCCTCCTCGTTGAACCCCAAACCCGAACGAGTCCACCCAAAAACCGTCGCATTCAGCTCAGTTTTCAAGGCGTCCATGATCCACCCCATTCCAGGCGGAGGCAGCTGGCGCAGGGGGCAATGATGAGTGGGCATTTGGTCGGAGTTCGATGGTCCTCCGCCGATGCAAAAATTGGAACCCTAACTTGGGGTAATGGGTTTGCATGATGTCGGTTCCTAAATCACAGAAGAAAGAAACAAAATTGCAGGGAGAGGTAAACTAACGTGAAGGTGAATTTTTTTTACATAACTAAGTTATAAAAATGCAATTTTTTTTATAAGGATAGTATTGTTTTCAAATGAAAATATATATTGTTTTTAAATGGAAACATATATAGTTTTTAAATATACATTGTTTTTAAATATAAATATATATGGGTTTTAATAATTAAAATAAATTTTTTTTAAAAATAGAAAGTTTAGATTTTTAAACAAAGAAAGTTCAATCTTTAGTTGTATAAAAATATTATTTTTATATAAGTAGCGAATTAAAAATAAGATTTTTATATAATAGAGAATATAAAAATATTATTTTTACATATGTAGTGAAATAAAAATATGATTTTTATCTATTTGAATGAAGCGATAAAAATGAGATTTTTATTATGAACAGCGCGAAAAGATTGAGTTAGAATGTCGCGCAAATCTGAACCGTTCAGAAATGAAATGGCGGAGTGGGACCCTCGGTGAGAACTCCTCACTTTTATTTCTATTTCTAGTTTGAAATATATACTAGGATGCAGACGGTGCTTAGCAGCACCCGACACCCATCGTCCACAGACCATGGACGACTTGTTTGATTTTGTGTGTTGTGAAAATTGATTGCGATGTGTATTGAAATAAAATATTTATTCATGTGTTGAATAGAAATATATATTCATGTGTTGAAATAAAATATATATTCATGTGTTGAAGTAAAATATATATTCATGTGTTGAAGTAAAATATATATTCATGTGTTGAAGTAAAATAAATATTCATTTACAAATCGAACGATTTGTTTATGTACACCGATTTGACAGATATTGATTGGGACGATAAATTTTACACATCGCCCAACTGCATAAATAAAATATGTGTTTGATTGATTGAAACCCCACATGGGTATTGGTATGATATTTGAAGTACACTAATCCCGATCGTTTAGTTGTATGTCAATCGATAGGTTGACAGACTGTGTAAGCGTTATTTATTTATATTTAATGCTTATGCAGTTGTGTGGTGCACTGTGGATGATGGTTGATGATTTATCATTGCTATTATATACATGTGTTGTAGGGAATCCATATAATTAACGTTATATGGTAATTGATTGGGCCTCATTCCAATTTAGAAAATAAGGAATATTAAAAGAAAATTCATGTGTTGAATAAAAAAGAAAATTCATGTGTTAAATAGAAAGAAAATTCATGTGTTGAATAGAAAAAAAATTCATGTGTTGAATAAAATAAAATATTCATGTGTTGAAGTAAAATATATATTCATGTGTTGAAGTAAAATATATATTCATGTGTCGAATAGAAATATATATTCATGTGTTGAAATAAAATATATATATTCGTGTGTTGAAATAAAATATATATTCATGTGTTGAAATAAACTATATATTCATGTGTTGAAGAAAATATTCATTTGTTGAATAGAATAACGAAGTTATTGAAATATATAAAGCCGTGTTGGTTAGATATGCGCCATTTAGGCGCGAACGATATTTATATCGATTATATTCGTTTTTTTTAAAATGAATATAGAAAAAGGAGGTGATTTCAAAATATAACGTTTTGAAAATATTATCATTTACAGATTAATGATGTGGAATATTCAATTTTGATTTGAAATTAAATATGAAGTTGAAATCGTTTCAAAAACGAATTTTAAAACGATTTATAAAATACGTTTTGAAAGGAAATCGATGAAATATATATAATATATATATATATATTATATACATAGAATGGCCTGAATATTATGCGCCGCACCGCAGCAGTTCGTGAATTTCGACCATTGACTTCGAATGGATATTATGGGAGATCCGACCGTCGGATTCTCCTAAAACTAGAACCGTTGGGTTCGTATCGAAAAGAGCTTTCTAAGAATATTAGAGATTTGAAATCTAACGGTTGGATTTGGAATTATGTTCAAATCAAATTTGGAAAAGGTTGTTGTAAGTGCAGTTCGATGGCCATTGATGGAATTCAACTGTACGGGCCTTGATAAAATTATTAAAAATAGTAATAATTTGTGTAAAATCATAAGAAATGATTTGTGAATAATTGAGATGAAAATTTCCAAATTTGAAAAGATAAAAATAGATTTTTATCGAAATGAACTAGTTTTGAACTAGAATATTAATTTATTTATTTTTAAATAAATAAATTGGATTTGAAAGGGTTTTAAAAGTAACCGGAAGTTTCAATAATTGAATTGGAATGGAATGTGATTTTGGGTTTATAGTGAACTGTGTTTTAAATGACATTGGTTCTTTAACCCAGTTAAAGACAGGATATGATTTCCCAAGTTAAATAATCATTGATAGTGATTTTTGGGAAGATTAAAACCAAGTGGGTTTTTAATGGATCTTTAATTAGATTGAAATGATCGAGAATGGAGTATCATCAGTTTTGCTTCAGGCAATAGTTAAATCTTTAATTAGATTTGAACGTGAAATGGTAATTGAATTCACCGATAACACCTTGGTGTTAGATATGAAGTATGAACAGTTTTACTTCATGGGATGAATAGGTTGGGATTGGGAAATAAAATAAATGATTACTTTGGTGTGGTTCGCTAATCCCGGCTAGTTTGAATTGATATTCAAAAGAAGATTAAAGAATAAATTTAAAAAACTTATCTTTGATAAACTTAATGGGAACCTTTCCCAAAGCATAAGAATATTTGAATAAAAGAATATTCTGAATAGGAATGAGGCGTATGTTGTGTTTGTGTAACACTTATTTATTATATACGCGAGTTATTAAGAAAGACCGGGTTTATCCCATTCTGAATAACTAATTCGACATGGTGTCGAGGATGAAGACAGTGGTCGAAGACCGGAGGTCTTCACATCGTTTGGGTGATTACTTATGATCTTGATTGGGCTGTACACCCAAGAGGAGGGAATCAGTTGGTGATCGTCTTGACGTACTTGGAGATCGATGGATATGCGAGGTACAAGGTGCCTCCGGTTTTGTTCAGACCCAGAACGAACTTGTAAACGGACTGTGTGTCTGACATTGGATTTTATTATGTGTGATTGATTTCTATTAAATATATATCTGTTTGGCGGCGGAGAATTTATTCTCTTGCTTAACGCCCTTCTCTGAGACGTATGAGCTCAGGGGTTATATATTGATGAATATCAATCGCATGGAGTGAATTTCCTGTGTGGCATGCCTAAGTGGCAAATGATCAAGGCTTTTGTTGAAAAGAAGAGTCATGTGGTTGATGATCAAAGCACGGCCTGTGTGGTATAGCTTTGTGTATCGTTGATTTGCGAGTCTCACACCCCGGTTGTGAACTAGAAACGGAAGAGGACCTCAGGGAGGACATGCGTTTCCTTCTAGCTAGGGTGGTGTCAGTGACCTACCAGCCCTGACATTTGTATTATTTTCACCTATGTGATTGTTGCTGTTGCGAGGCGCCTCAGATATATCGGTGATTGTGTGGAGCCGATGGTGTCATTTAGCTCATTTACGCCACAAAGGGTGGGGAAACGCTGTGTTCAGGCATTTTAATCCACATCGGTGGACCGACCCTGTCGCTCCAAGGGCTTGACTGAGTACTTGTCCTTAGGCTCGGGCTAGAGAGTCCCGAAATCGGTAGAGGACTATCTTTTGCCTCAGTTCACAGATGGAAATCCAACTTCCAATACGTGACTTTGCGATTTTGATTGTAGAGCCTAGTATTGGCGACATGATATATGGTACCCTTGCCGTCTATGATTGATACTTATGATTTGAAGTTGTTTTATAACTATGCACTTATAATAGTATCAAATGATTTGTTTTAAACATACTAAGCATGTTTGGCTATTATAAGGGAAAACCCTATCTCCCAGCTTGCGTTGCATTGTGTGATAGGACCTGGGTCTTATAATAGCTTCATTTTTCCAAAAAGCATTGCGCTGTTTTGTTATATGCACTGGTATTCTTGGGAGGAAAACAGTTCCGTGTTATACGACGTGGTCCCTTGATATATCTGATTTAAAGTAAAGTTTTAAATAACTTTTTTAGTTCTCACACCAGTCACATGACTGACCTGGAGTTTATTGTTTTAACCTAAACTCTGGGTGCCCTTATTTTCGACACGGGCAGCTAGTAGTTTTGGTTTTGCAGATTTATATTCACAGGAACCAGGTTTATAGCTGGAACGATATCCGGAAAGCTCTGTATCCGTATATCTCTTTCAGCTGTGTATTATATTATTTTTCCGCTGCAGTAATGTATTTAAATCTCTGATATGTAGTAAATGTGTAATATGTAATTTATACTCTGTATATTCTTGTATTCTGATGTATTGTTGTAATTAACAATGAAATGTTCTTCTGTTTGCGTTCCGATGTGGCTTGTCCTCAAAGTATTTGCTCTTTCCTTCACGGGGAAGTTAAGGGTCCTTACAGTGGTATCAGAGCTTTGGTTTACAGAGCTCGGAGAACAAGATACGTTAGAACCAAACGAAAGAATTCATCAGAGATTGGATTAGTAATATCCAAAGAGAATGACTCGTTAGAGATAGGATCAGTAGTATCCTAGAACGAGTGTGAAGAGTATATTTTTAAAATGAAAACGAATTTTGTTTTGAAATTTAAATCGTATTATACGTATTTGAATATTTATTTGTATTGACTTTGGACAATCCAGTATATACAGATTTTGCATATACGTTTGATCCACGGGTATTTGAAGTTTTATTATACTGGATAGATATAGAATCACACTGTAGTCGCCCAAAGAAGATACCGATGATTGAGATCTCATCATCAGTGTTTATGTTCGAATTTTGAAAGTGAGATATTTATATATGTTCATTAAACTGGTGTGAGAACCAAAATATAGTTAGAATATATTGTTGTGATTTGGCATCAAAAACATGATTTTCTGTTTATGTATCAAAGTTATGAATTTGAAACGATAATCAACAAATTGATTGCTAGTTTTGTTGTTTGATTAATTAAATGTTGAACCTTTAGCCAAATTGAACCAAATAGTGAATTGTATCGAAAGTTTATCGCATTTGCATGCATATAGATGTACTTACATTGAACAGGTCATAGCAAGGAGGCTAGAGAAGAGGAATAAAATTGTTTGCCCGACAAATAGGTACATGTTTATTGTATTTCTTGGGTTTTTGATGATTTTATGAGCCGATTGGCTAGCCGCTTGGCTGTTTCTTTTTCTTTTTGGATTGGTGAGGGCCATGGGAAGATATTTGAAATATCCCGAAGTCCCTGGTGCAGGGGAGGTTATGGCGAAATTTTTCGAAAATTTAAGGTGTTAGCCAAATTTTTGAAAAATTTGAAAAGTTCTTAGAAACTGAATAGTTGACGAAATTAAGCCATAATGAAAATAATGAAAGTTGAGTTGATTTGTTAAACAACATTCGACTTCGTTCCTTTTCGGGGACGAAAAGTTTTAAGTGGGGGAGATTGTAATAACCTGGAAATATGAGCCAATTTAAAATTTTTTATTTTGGCAATTTTAGCGAATTTTGAATATTTAAAATGATATATTTTATATAATTACGACGAGAAATTTATTTTGAATAGAATTAGAACGTATATATTTATATAGATCAACGTTAGAATATAAATATTTATTTACAATTATAAAAAGAAATAAAAATGGCGCGGTAGTTTGAAATTTCGATTTCAAAGTTCAAATGAATGTACAAGATTCAAAATAAACCGGATTTTAGCGAAACCAAAAATATTATAATCTATTTGAGAATATCTTTCCAACAAATCCGAAAAATTGAAATTTCATAACGGGAATCAAAAGTTATGCCCAGTTGAAAATTCAGAATAGTCGCTATGGAATTCTGGCCCTTAAAAATGGGAATTTTGCAAACGACCTCGGTTTTCGACGAAACCACTTTTATTGGATCCGGGATGTCAAATTATTGCTAGGTTTCAAAATTCATAATTTTTCGAATCAATATGTGAGCGTGGCAAAGGAAAACGTGTTTTGATAGTTTTAGTCAATTTCGATCGACCAGAAAATGACTATTTTTCAAACGGTCTCAGAATTCGATGAAATTAGTTTTGTTGGAACCGTATCGGCAATACGAAGCTAGAAAATAGTTTTCAGGAATTTTTAAAGTCCGTATGGGGCCCCGGTAAATTGAAATGTGCGTTCAAATTCAATATATAGATTTATATTTTGATTTTGACGGAAACTGATCGAAACATTCGAATCAGCCTACGATACGTATCCCATTGTGTTCAATGGGGGTAATTAGCTATGGGCGACAGTCGTTGGGTCTCGTATGGAGTTCGGACGTAAAAACCTCATTGTAAAGCAATTTTTAAATTAAATAATAATATTTTAATCCCTTATATAATAACCCCCTAGGTTTTAATTGGTCAAAGCCAACCGTGGTCAATGCTTCAATTAAATCGCGCCTCCCTCAAGAAAAAACCCCGACTTCCTCGAATCTTCATCGCCCTCCGCCAATGCCCTCCATCCACCGCATACCTCCGCCGCCGCATAGATGAACCGCCACCGCCGAGACCCAAAACCTCGCCCTCCTCGTTGAACCCCAAACCCGAACGAGTCCACCCAAAAACCGACGCATTCAGCTTAGTTTTCAAGGCATCCATGCCACCGAGATCCACCCCATTCCAGGCGGAGGCAGCTGGCACAGGGGGCAATGATGAGAGGGCATTTGGTCGGAGTTCGGTGGTCCTCCGCCGATGCAAAAATTGGAACCCTAACTTGGGGTAATGGGTTTGCACGATGTCGGTTCCTAAATCACAGAAGGAAGAAACGAAATTGCAGGGAGAGGTAAACTAACGTGAAGGTGATTTTTTTTTACATAATTAAGTTATAATGCAATTTTTTTTATAAGGATAGTATTGTTTTTAAATGAAAATATATATTGTTTTTAATGGAAATATATATAGTTTTTAAATATACATTGTTTTTAAATATAAATATATATGGGTTTTAATAATTAAAATCACTTTGTTTTAAAAATAGAATGTTTAGGTTTTTAAACAAAGAAAGTTCGATCTTTAGTTGTATAAAAATATTATTTTTATATAAGTTGCGAATTAAAAATAAGATTTTTATATAATAGAGAATATAAAAATATTATTTTTACATATGTAGTGAAATAAAAATATGATTTTTATCTATTTGAATGAAGCGATAAAAATGTGATTTTTATTATGAACAGCGCGAAAATATTGAGTTGGAATATCGGGCAAATCTGAACCGTTCAGAAATGAAATGGCGGAGTGGGACCCTCGGTGAGAACTCCTCACTTTTATTTCTATTTCTAGTTTGAAATATATACTAGGATGGTGCTTAGCAGCACCCAAAACTCGTCGTCCATAGACCATGGATGACTTGTTTGATTTTGTGTGTTGTGAAAATTGATCGTGATGTGTGTTGAAATAAAATATATATTCATGTGTTGAATAGATATATATATATTCATGTGTTGAATATAAATAAATATTCATGTGTTGAAATAAAATATATATTCATGTGTTGAAATACAATATATATTCATGTGTTGAATAAAATATATATTCATGTGTTGAAGTAAAATATATGTAACACCCCGAATTTTCTATTAACACTAAAGTTGCTAAAATATTAATAAGTGTGTAAGAGAGGGGATGTATCTAATATGAATATAAAAATATTAATAAGTGTGTAAGAGAGGGGATGTATCTAATATGAATATAAAAATATTAATAAAGTGTGTAAGAGAGGGGATGTATCTAATATGAATATAAAAACAATAATAAGTAAAGGGGGATGTATCTAATATGTACATTGTAGAAAATATATATATATATATTTATGACATGAATAGAAGTTTATTAATATGCTGAGTGTTTGCTGAGTCACTTCTGACTCATTGCTGAGTCAACAAGATAAACCCCATCTTGTCTGAACGGCTGCGGTTATTTCTAGGTTAAATCTAATGGCCTAAATGAATTCTAAAATCTATAAATAAGGGGGTAGACCCTAGACCTAAATCACTTGTAAAATTAGAGAAGCTACCGTCATGCTGCTGCCATGGAGTTCAGCATAGCCGTCACAAACTAAGAAGAGGAAGCCTAATCTACTACAACTAAATTCTACTCAACAAAACAAATCAAACCAAAGAACTCTCTCTCTAATTCTCTTCTTTTGTTGGTGAGTATGATGATTCTCACAAGACTATTACAAACTAATTTGACTCAGTTATGAATGGATCACAAGAAAGTGATGTGATTTGTAATTGTAAATTCTATATATTGTGGATCTCTTATTATGTTATTATGTTGTCGTATGATGTAAATTATATATGCTATGTCATGCTATGTTGTAAATTCTCTTATGCTATGTCGTGCTATGTTGAGAATCATGTCAAGCTATGTTATACTATCATACTATGCCATGTTATAAATCATGCTATATTATGTTGTAAAATCATGATGTTGTTGGAACATGCTTAAAGTTATGTTTTTTTTAAATTTAAATGGATCTTGTTTATGGGAATTTGCCTATTAGGTTAGGTGTACCCATAAACTTGAAACTATAATTAAATAAAACTTGAATATGGGAATTTGCCTATTGAGTTAGGTGTACCCATATAAAACCATGTTGTTAAAAAATTAGATGATGTTGATTCACACATGTTCATATGTAAGTTTATGAAAATTGATTGAGATTATATTAGGTGAATTTTGAACAAGTTGACACCTTTAGGTCCATGACATGTATAATCTATGCAAGTTGGACATATGCAAGTTTCACCCCTTATTATGATTCATTTGGTCACATATACATGTTGTTATTATGATAATCTCTTTTATGCTATGAGTTAGGCTATTCGAGTCTAACATATATTTTGCGAATAAACGTTCAAACGTGGGGTAGGGGTAATATTAGGAATTAATAAATTGGGTGCAATTTTGTAAGATTTTGCATACCATGAATGGATGTCCATAATTGAGTCAATTATGGACATTGTTAAAAATTGGAAGTAATTAATAATTCAAGTAGGGAATTATTAAAATTGGGGGAAAGTGGATTATTATTAATAATCAATGCTTAGGACACGAGGTTGGACCCGTTTGTGATGTAAACCTGCCCGGACCCGCCCGGCAAATCCAGTAGTCACAAATGTCGGCCCAATGTGAGAGGTCCTAGGCCCAAACTAAAGCATAACAGTTGTAAAGACACGAGGTTAGACTCTTTTATGGCGTAAGACTGCCCGGACCCGCCCGGCAAATCCAGCTGCCATAAATGCCAGTCTAATGTGAGAGGTCTTTATGAGGTTATGGCCTTAATGAACTAAGAAATACTTAACCAGATAATCATGTAAGGTGGGACATGGGGGTTAAGTAGGTGCCTTGGGTGGCATGAGGAATCTGGTGGTTGCCTTTAGAGGCATTTGAAATACGATTAGACTTAACCAAACACACATGTAAATGAACATGACTAAGTGGGTTAAGTGGGATGGACTAATGGGGACAAGCTTAGGTGGAATGCTTGTGGTAAATAGTGGGGGCCCATTTCAACCAGTATCCCAAAACGTATCTTTGTGGGCTCGACCCAAGTCGAGGACGGGACACGCATACTGGGTTTGACTATAAGAGGCCAAAACAGGGAGCGGTGGCAACGCAAGTCCAGCGGGTTTCATATGCGTGTGTGGACCCGGGCTGGTAGGTAAGACGTTGTTGCATCGTGTAGGTATAAGCCGTGCATGTCCGTTGTATCAGGTTGCCACTTTAGGGGAGTGATACACCCCACTGTGGGGCCAGCACGGGTATCTACGAGTTAGGGAGCCGATCGAATAATGGGAAGTAGGGTACACCTAGTGGAGATAGGGGCAGGCGGCACCTATGTAGTCAGCTAGGGGTACGTAAAGCCATTGGGAAAGTTTCTAAGTGAAGCTAAGTGGGATGAATCTTTAGGGTGACTGGTGTGGTGCAGTATAGTGTTTATCCTTTAGTATTTAGGAGCGCCTATAACGTTGCCTTTAGCGATTGTCTATGTCCTTAATCTGCTCTTCATAGACATTTTCTTGTTTTCCAGCTTATGCCTTAGTCCAGTTATTTTGGTAATAGTATTATAGAATTATCATATTCACCAGACTTTATGTCTGACCCCCTCTTTTCCCTCCTTTTTCTCCCTTCAGGTCCGCAGGTTGGGCCAAGTTCTAGTGGAGTCTAGTTGGATCGCTTATCTTCTGGAAAGCTTGGACTGCTGAAGTAAAGTCCAGCTTGTTATCTTTCTTTTTAATGGCTATTCATGTAATGGGATTATGTACTTGTTTTATCAAGATAGATATTGTACTTGACATTGAATATGGTGTTATGATGTAATCAAACATGTTTTGACTTCTGCTACAATGAAATAAAGTTTTTGAATTTCCAAGTACTATTTTATATCTGTCTTGTTGTAATTTTACTGTTCTATATTCACTTAAAACCTCCATGGAAGTTAATGCATTCCCTTTGTGAGTGACATTAATGGACGTGGGGTGTTACAATATATATTCATGTGTTGAAGTAAAATAAATATTGATTTACAAATCGAACGATTTGTTTATTTACACCGATTTGACTGATATTGATTGGTACGATAAATTTTACACATTGCCCAACTGCACAAATAAAATATATGTTTGATTGATTGAAACCCCATAAGGGTATTGGGATGATATTTGACGTACACTAATCCCGATCGTTTAGTTGTATGTCAATCGATGGGTTGACAGACTGTGTAAGCGTTAATTATTTATATTTAATGCTTATGCAGTTGTGTGGTGCACTCAGGATGATGGTTGATGATTTAACGTTGCTATTATATACATGTGTTGTAGGGAATCCATATAATTAACGTTATATGGTAATTGATTGGGCCTTATTCCAATTTGGAAAATAAGGAATATTAAAAGAAAATTCATGTGTTGAATAAAAAAGAAAATTCATGTGTTGAATAGAAATAAAATTCATGTGTTGAATAGAATAAAATATTCATGTGTTGAAATAAAATATATATTCATGTGTTGAAGTAAAATATATATTCATGTGTTGAATAGAAATATATATTCATGTGTTGAAATAAAATATATATTCATGTGTTGAAATAAAATATATACTCATGTGTTGAAATAAACTATATATTCATGTGTTGAAGAAAATATTCATTTGTTGAATAGAATAACGAAGTTATTGAAATATATAAAGCCGTGTTGGTTAGATATGCGCCATTTAGACGCGAACGATATTTATATCGATTATATTCATTTTTTTTAAATGAATATAGAAAAAGGAGGTGATTTCAAAATATAATGTTTTGAAAATATTATCATTTACAGATTAATGATGTGGAATATTCAATTTTGATTTGAAATTGAATATGAAGTTGAAATCGTTTCGAAAACGAATTTTAAAACGATTTATAAAATACGTTTTGAAAGGAAATCAACGAAATATATATAATATATATATATATTATATATATAGAATGGCCTGAATAGAACGCGCCGCGCCACGGTAGTTCGCGAATTTCGACCATTGACTTCGAATGGATATTACGAGATATCCGACCGTCAGATTCTCCTAAAACCGGAACCATTGGGTTCGTATCAAAAAGAGTTTTCTAACGAATATTAGAGATTTGAAATCTAATTGTTGGATTTGGAATTATGTCCAAATCAAATTTGGAAAAGGTCGTTGTAAGTGCAGTTCGATGGCCGTTGATGGAATTCGACTGTATGGGCCTTGGTAAAATTATTAAAAATATAATAATTTGTGTAAAATCATAAGAAATGATTTTTGAAGAATTGAGATGAAAAATTCCAAATTTGAAAAGATAAAAATAGATTTTTATCGAAATGAACTAGTTTTGAACTAGAATAATAATTTATTTAGTTTAAATAAATAAATTGGATTTGAAAGGTTTTAAAAGTAACCAGAAGTTTCAATAATTGAATTGGAATGGAATGTGATTTTGGGTTTATAGTGAACCATGTTTTAAATGACATTGGTTCTTTAACCCAGTTAAAGACAGGATATGATTTCCCAAGTTAAATATTCATTGATAGTGATTTTTGGGAGGATTAAAACCAAGTGGGGTTTTAATGAATCTTTAATTAGATTGAAATTATCGAGAATGGAGTATCATCAGTTTTGCTCCAGGAGATAGTTAAATTTTTAATTAGATTTGAACGTGAAATGGTAATTGAATTTACCGATAACACCATGGTGTTAGATATAAAGTATGACCAGCTTTACTTCATGGGATGAATAGGTTGGGATTGGGAAATAAAATAAATAATTACTTTGGTGTGGTTCGCTAATCCCGACTAGTTTGAATTGATATTCAAAAGAAGATTAAAGAATAAATTTAAAGAATTTATCTTTGATAAAATTAATGGGAACCTTTCCCAAAGTATAAGAATATTTGAATAAAAGAATATTCTGAATAGGAATGAGGTGTATGTTGTGTTTGTGTAACACTTGTTTATTATATACGCGAGTTATTCAGAAAGACCAGGTTTATCCCATTCTGAATAACTGATTCGACGTAGTGTCGAGGATGAAGACGATGGTCGAAGACCGGAGGTCTTCACATCATTTGGGTGATTACTGATGATCTTGATTGGGCCGTACACCCAAGAGGAGAGAATCAGTTAGTGGTCGTCCAGACGTACTTGGAGATCGATGGATATGCGAGGTACAAGGTGCCTCCGGTTTCGTTCAGACCCAGAACGAACTTGTAAATGGACTATGTGTCTGACATTGGATTTTATTTTGTGTGATTAATTTCTATTAAATATATATCTGTTTGGCGGCGGAGAATTTATTCTCTTGCTTAACGCCCTTCTCTGAGACGTACGAGCTCAGGGGTTATATATTGATGGATATCAATCGCATGGAGTGAATTGCCTATGTGGCATGCCTAAGTGGCAAACGATCAAGGCTTTTGTTGAAAAGCAGAGTCTTGTGGTTGATGATTAAAGCACGGCATGTGTGGAATAGCTTTGTGTAGCGTTGATTCACGAGCCTCACACCCCGGTTGTGAACCAGAAACGGGAGAGTACCTCAGGGAGGGCATGCGTTTCCTTCAAGCTAGGGTGGTGTTAGTGACCTACCAGCCCTGACATTTATATTATTTTCACCTATGTGGTTGTTGCTGTTGCGAGGCGCCTCGGATATATCGGTGACTGTGTGGAGCCGATGGAGTCATTTGGCTCATTTATGCCCCAAAGGGTGGGGAAACGCAGTGTTCAGTCATTTTAATACACATCGGTGGACCGACCCTGTCGCTCCAAGGTCTTGACTGAATACTTGTCCTGAGGCTCGGGCTAGAGAGTCTCGAAATCGGTAGAGGACTATCTTTTCCCTCGGTTCATAGATGGAAATCCAACTTCCAATACGTGACTTTGCGGTTTTGATTGTAGAGCCTAGTATTGGCAACATGATATATGGTACCCATGCCGTCTATGATTGATACTTATGATTTGAAGTTGTTTTATACACTATGCACTTATAATAGTATCAAATGATTTGTTTTAAATGTACTAAGCATGTTTGGCTATTATAAGGGAAAACACTATCCCCTGGCTTGTGTTGCATTGTGTGATAGGACCTGGGTCTTATAATAGCTTCATTTTTCCAAAAAGCATTGCGCTGTTTTGTTATATGCACTGGTATTCTTGGGAGGAAACCCGTTCTGTGTTATACGGCGTGGTCCCTTGATATATCTGATTTAAAGTAAAGTTTTAAATAACTGTTTTAGTTCTCACACCAATCACATGATTGACCCGAAGTTTATTGTTTTAACCTAAACTCTGGTGGCCCTTATTTTCGACATAGGCAGCTAGTAGTTTTGGTTTTGCAGATTTATATTCACAGGAACCTGGTTTCAGCTGGAACGATATCCGGAAAGCTCTGTATCCGTATATCTCTTTCAGTTGTGTATTGTATTATTTTTCCGCTGCAATAATGTATTTAAATCTCTTATATGTAGTAAATGTGTAATATGTAATTTATACTCTGTATATTCTTGTATTCTGATGAATTGTTGTAATTAACAATGAAATGTTCTTCTGTTTGCATTCCGATGTGGCTTGTCCTCAAAGTATCCGCTCTTTCCTTCAAGGGGAAGTTACGGGTCCTTACATATTTTATAATCAATGATAATTGAAACTAGGTTGTTGTTGACACACTTTTTTGTAACAGCTGTCATACATGGAATTCCTGTATAATAACATGCTCAAGCGGTGGAAACAACGTCAGAAGGCATGGAGTGATTTGGTCGAAATTGCAACATCAACCTAAACAGGCCTAAAACTCCTATCAGACGACCTCTTTTGGGCCCAAAACAGCAATTACAGAGCTTAGCTCCGTAACTGTTGTAGCCTTCTGAATTAGCTTCAGGTTGAGTTTTCATTTGGCTCAATCGGACTTACGGTTTGAAAGTTATGCCCGTTTCTGTAAACACGCGTAGAAGCTTAGACTGGTCATCACTTGGATGAAGTGACAAAGCGTCATCTTCCTGGACCAGCTCGTCCCCTCACTCGACTCGTGGGCCACCATCCGGTTCATGGTTGACCCCTAGACTACGACCCATTCGTGGTGTACCCCTGGATCACGGCCGGATTTGTGATGCTCTCAGGGACCACGACCCAATCGCCTCGCCACCATCTCCACCAGCTCGTCACCTCAGCTCGTCACACCGGCTCGTGGAGCACATAGGGGTCACGAACCGCCTGGGACTGACGCACTACTGCTCACATATTGACCTATTCTCAAGGCTATTTGCACTCCTACTTTCCCGAATCGGGTGCCACGTACCCTATCATGAACCGGTCAACCCAGAAGCCCTCCTACAGCTATAAATACACCACAACATGGAATTTTAAAGGGATTCTCTCTGACTTTTGGCTAAGGCTTTTCTCCTACATCTCTACGGCTTCCACCATTGCTGAGTGCAAGGATTTTGCACCTTCTTACAACTAAATTATGCTCTTTTAATCTCAATTAAACACACGAATTGTGTGTCTGCATGTAACTGATTCTTGTAATTTGTCAGTATAACAATAAGATTATAAAGTGGACATAGGCTACATCTACAACCGAACCACTATAAAAACTTTGTGTATCTCCTATTATTTATCATTTTCTGCATTCTGTGATCTGTAATCTGCATTTGGGTGTTAGTTCCATTTTTGGTCTAACATTTTGGCGTGCCAGGAAGGGGGCATATGATATTACTTCAATTTCTAGCTCTAAAGGAATCGATTTGCTTGGCTATTGGATCAATGGTTAAAAGAAAGAAGGATGGAACTTTCTCCCATACTCAGGGTGCTGAGGATTTTGGCAATGAAGGCACGAGAAACGAGGCAAGCCATGAGGCTTCCTCTCATGAAAATCCATCGGCATACTTAACTTGAAACGAGATGGACGGCGTTCTCGCTGAGTTGAGAGATCAAATGGCAAGACAAGACGATCTCCTCCGAAAATAACAGGAGATGAGGGATGGATTCTTCGCTCGGATGGATGAAAGGCCGAGCAACATTCAAGTCACTGGAAACGAAGCAATTGAGGCGGCTCGTGTATCACCCGGACTCGGGGGCAACCTCCTCGCTCAGTAGCAAAACTCGGCTCGTGAGACACAGCCTGGAGCAACTCGTGAGGCAGAACCAGGAGCGGTTCGTGATGGGATCCCACGACCCGATTGGATCTCCCCCCTCGAACCACGAACCGACCTTCACAACCCTGGATCGCAAGCCGCGAGCCCCTTGCTCCACGAACCAGCCTCCGCGATCCGCTCCGAGCAGCTCATCAACAGCTTCCTCACTCTCAGGCATTCAACGCTGGGGGCACCAACTCTGATCTTGGCAACTTGCAACAACTTTTTAAAGGAAATCGACTAGCAGATCTGATTGAACGCCTCTCAAGAGGCCGCACTTATCAGAATGACGTGGATGACGTCAACCACACTCCTTTCACTTAGGAAATCAGGAATTCCCGCAATCCCCCAGATTTCAAACTTCCACAACTGGATCCCTACAACAACAGGAAAGATCGTACGGTGCACCTAATGTGCTACAAATGGCATATGGAAGTTCAATCGGCATCAGAAAATTTCATGGCAAAGTGCTTTCCTCTCTTTCTGACCGATGTAGCCACTATGTGGATTCGACAGCTAGAAACAGAATCGATCAACAGTTGGAACATGTTGGTCACACACTTTATTGAACAATTTCGGGTCCACATTACACGGCCTAAGAACGTCGTGTCACTCACTACAATCAAGCAGAGGCCCAGAGAAACTCTGCGTTCATTCCTGGAAAGATTCAATGTTGCAGCAGCATCAGTTGATCGCCCTGAACCATCCATGGCATTGATGGCAGCAGTATCCGGCGTTCTAGATAACTCGGAGTTTAAAAAATCCTTTACCGAGATCAACCACGAAATCTCAGCGAATTCTACCTTAAAGCAGATAGATTTTTGCGGGAAGAAGGTGCAACTTCCGAGAAACGCATTCTCGATGTCAATATCTTAAAAATGGAGAACCGTCTGATTCTGGAAAAGGCAAAGGAAAAGCCGATGCCAAGAATGATCGCAACAATCAGCCTCAGAGAGGGCCCAAATATGAAAGATACACTGAACTGAATGACAGTCTGAGCAACATCTACATGGATACAGGAGGCGCTACCTCATATCCAAGGCCTCCCAAGAGGGAGCCAACGCTAACACAGCGCAATCCGGAAGGCATTGCATATTTCATGACATAGACAGTCACAACACTAATGACTGCAGAAACTTGCGGGACCTTATTGAGGACCGGGTCAGAGGAGGAGAGCTAGCTGAGTATGTCACTCAACCAACAACGCCTACACCTATGCTTTCACCACCTATTCCCCGGAGAGGGAACGATCCTGGATTGATCAATCGCGGGATTATCATACACTGATCCCACTCCTTGGATCTTTTCAGTTTGCTGGACTCCGGTTCGTAGTTCATGTTTTTTAGGCATTAAGGCGACTTCTCGTCCTTCTTTGTTTTCTCTGCATGCAATAAGCACGACAACATTGGCCCACATGCACGGAACCGAACCGTAGTCTCTAGTCGTGTTTAGGGTTAGAATAACTTCCGTGTAGCTTTCATGAATCAATAAAGATCATTGATGAGCTCCGGCTCCCAACTGGATCCGTCCAGTATAAACAAACCGCATTAGCATTTCCTCGGTCGTCTTACTTTGGTAAGGCCGTCGTAGATACTCATAGCATCGGTCGCCTTACTCCGGTAAGGCCGTCGTGGATACTCATCGCTTTTCCTCGGTCGTCTTACTCCGGTAAGGCCGTCGTGGATACTCATAGCATTTCCTCGGTCGTCTTACTCCGGTAAGGCCGTTGTGGATACTCATAGCATTTCCTCGGTCGTCTTACTCCGGTAAGGCTGTCGTGGATCCTCACAGCATTTCCTCGGTCGTCTTACTCCGGTAAGGCCGTCGTGCGTCCTCACAGCATTTCAGCATTTCTTCGGTCGTCTTACTCCGGTAAGGCCGTCGTGGATCCTTACAGCATTTTCTTGATCGTCTTACTCCGGTAAGGCCGTCTCGGAACCATTTTTGCAATGTTTGTCTTATCGTTTTGCATGTACGGATTATGGATCTCACGGATTATCAGAACACATCTTCCTTCAACAAGCAATATATTTTCTGGGGGGCAAACTTGTTGACACATTTTTTAGTAAAAGCTGTCACACATGGAATTCCTGGATAATAACATGCTCAAGTGGTGGAAACAACTTCAGAAGACATGGAGTGATTTGGTCGAAATCACAATATCAAACTAAACAGGCCCGAAACTCCTATCAGACGACCTCTTTTGGCCCGAAAACAGTAATTACGGAGCTAAGCTCTGTCACTCTTGTAGCCCTCTAAATTAGCTTCAGGTTGAGCTTTCGTTTGGCTCAATCGGACTTACGGTTTGAAAGTTATGCCCGTTTCTGCAAACGCGCATAGAAGCTTGGACTGGCCATCACTTGGATGAAGTGACGAAGCGTCATCTTCCTGGATCAGCTCGCCCCCTCACTCGGCTCATGGGCCACCACCCAGTTCGTGGTGGACCCCTGGACCATGACCCTTTCGTGGTGTACCCCTGGATCACGACCCGATTCGTGATGCTCTCAGGGACCACGACCCGATCGCCTCGCCAACATCTCTACCAGCTCCTCGCCTCAACCTGTCACACCAGCTCGTGGAGCACATAGGGGTCACGAACCGCTTGGGACTGATGCACTACTGCTCACATATTGACCTATTCTCAAGGTTATTTGCGCTCCTACTTTCCCGGATTGGGTGCCACGTACCCTATCACGAACCGGTCAACCCAGAAGCCTTCCTACAACTATAAATACACCGTAACATGGAATTTTAAAGGGATTCTCTCTGACTTTTGGATAAGGCCTTTCTCCTACATCTCTATGGCTTCCACCATTGCTAAGTGCAAAGGTTTTTCACCTTCTTGCATCTAAATTCTGCTCTTGTAATCTCAATTAAACACACGGATTGTGTGTCTGCATGTAACTGATTCTTGTAATCTGTCAGTATAACAATAAGATTATAAAGTGGACATAGACTACATCTACAGCCGAACCACTATAAAAACTTCGTGTGTCTTCTCTTATTTATCATTTTCTGCATTCTGTGATCTATAATCTGCCTTTGGGTGTTAGTGCCATTTTTTGGTCTAACAGTTGTTGTCATTAAAACTCCATTCTCCAACAATTGCTATTTCCCCGCTTCATCGATGGAGCGCCCGACGGAACGGGAATGACAATCAACACATACGTCTCCACGATTCATCCCGACGAAGTAGGACAAGCTTCAACATTGGGCGTAAGCTCGAACATCGCGAGCTTACTCGATCGACTCCTCTAACCACATCCTATCGGAATGAATTCACAATCACCCTCCTATTAGATCAATAAATTCAACCGTAGACTCCAAACTTTTGAGTGACAAAAGAGAGAATTAACCTTACTTCGATATCACATAGAACTCAGTCAAACTCTCTAACACAAAGACTTGCTAAATTGACGGATTCCTCATCGAATCCTTAGAAATCGATACAAAAATACTTCGAAGCAAATCATGAACTGGTCTCGAGCGAATCGATTTCAAGAACTCGAAACGATAAAGTATCACGACCAATTCAGGATCAATCTTGGAGTTTCTTTGGAGTAAACTCCTAATTCATTGAATTCTAACTTCGTTTCATCGAGGAAAACCTTACTAGAACCCAAAAAGCTCTCCACTGAAAAAATCGATTTCGTTCCATAGAATGGTGTGCCAATGGATACATAAGTGTCCACACACCGTGGCATATTTGACTCACTGCACTTGAGTGCCATCACTAATCAGGAACTAAAAGTTATCCTAGATAATTGATCGTACCATTACTGAAAACAAAACTGTAAATCGAGGAAAATGGTTTTCGATTCTGCCTGACTCACAAATCTAGGGATGAAGTAATTAAAAGTATTTTTCTCATTAGCTGGATCATCTTAAATAATAAGACGGCCAGTCACCAATAGAGAAAACTATTCCAATGGCACTTGTGTGCAAAACAACCAATACTATATGTACAATATAGATTTGAAAGCTAAAATATATACAAATACATACTCCCTCATATATATATTAACTTTCGAATTCAGTACTTCTTAGGTTAAACAACACAATCTAAGCTCTGATACCCAGTGCGACGAATCACCATACACCACCGACGCTCAAGACTAAAAATCTGGGCTGTGCCAGAACCTGATTGTGATGACCGCCCATAACCCCTGCACTAAAGAAGAGGAATAATATGCCGAAAGACATGCCAGGCAAATATGGGCGATCATCAAGGTATGATAACACAATGGTATTTGTCGTAGAACTCACAGCGCAAGGATAAAATATAATAGAATACATACAACAAGCAGAAATAATGGAGCATCATATAACAAAATTCTGAAACTTTCACAACATCCTGAAAGATCATCAACACACCATATGAAATATCAAAGTCTGTAAATGAAGTCTCACAACAATCACTCACAGAGAAACACAAACAGCGGGAAACAAAAATACTAGATAGTAATAAAAATCGTACGTAAGCCTCTAGGTCGCCATCAATTAACATTGTCATCTCAACAAGCTATCACCTATCACCTGCTACTCAGTCTGCCCATCCACAACCGGATGAACAACCCAAGGTAATAAGAGGAAACATAAAACCTTAGGTCAGACAACAACCTTAGTGAGCGATAAAATAGACATCATCAATTAAGTATATGAGAATAGGTTGATTAACAAACCAATCTACCAATCACCAGAGAAGAACCCAACCCTGCCTTCCCCACATACGACAATGATAGCCTTTACAATCCAAACAACCAAGGAACAACAATTCATCTATGAAAATTAGGACAACCATTCACTCAGTAGCAATCACATCAACTAGTTATATCTCATATAATATCCCTCAAGCACGAGCCCTAGAGGCCTAAACCAATATCAGACAGGCACCTAAGGAATATCTCCTACGACCTCGGACAACTTATGTGAGACGGTACACGCAAAACAATCAAACACTCATGACTAACTCTGGCTATCACCGCCAATCCTGCTTCGAAACCATCGTTAATCATATGGCAGTCATGTCAAGGTATAATGGTAACCCCGGTTCTAGCAGAATCTCCATATGCCTTTCAACGATACATATGTTTGTCCAACCTTGACAACTAGGCCTTTCAACGATATCCAGGGTACTCGACCAGCGACCTTCTTGTCTTTGGGTGCTCCCATTGTACCCCTGATTTGACCCTTCTAGAGCCAACGATTACGATAATATCTCAGCCTTCAGTATTTGTAGTTGTCCGACCTTTATGGCTATTTATAGCTCAAGCAATCTTCTCGAGCAACCATTATCCACCAACTCACAACCTTTGAGTTTTCACCTCATCAGTTGCTTTACATCGACCAACGAACACATCTCATCACTTCGAATATTCCTACTTGAACCCCCTTCGAAGTCACACTCATCACTGAACCGAATAGCATTAATATAAGGTTCATTACAAGCCATAATGTTTCATCCATTCACAGCATTCTATAAATCACTTCGAAAACAATCCATAGCGTTTCTACCATCAACCATGGCATTTGAGAGCGCTGCCATAACCTTAAAAACACGCCGACCCACTATGGACCGAACCAATCAAGAGTGAAACCGACCCATATCACTACATCACGACCGACCCAGAACTCCTCTACCCAGATCGACCGACCAGCCGGTGACCGAGCTGTCACAATCGACCTGTGCTTCTGGAGACGCCGACTAATCGACCCTTCATGCCTCTATCGACCGACCACCTTTCGACCGAACGATCAGAACTCCTTCACCCTGTTGATTGACTGACCATGCTTGACCAGTCCACCCTGACAGGCTGACCACGCTCGACCCAGTCCACCCTCACTGACCGACCATACTCGACCAAATCATCCCATGCAACTCTGACTGACTGACCGACCCTTCTTCTCTACACCCAACCGCCCGACCCAACAGTGACCGACCGACCCGTCTTCCTGAGTCATGACCGACCCGTTTTTCTGGAGATGCCGACCGACCCATGACCTATACCGGTCTAATCCATCACCAAATTTAACCAAAACTTCGTCAAATAAAAAGATCGACAGAATCTACTCAACCAATTCACCCAATTCAACCACAAACGTGATATGAAATCACTAACAACTTGAATATGACGATTTTCATCTAAATTACCAAAATCATGATAAATGAACATATGAACTAAATTATGGATCTAACTTCCATATTCATATGAAAATACATGGAAATTATCGGTTTTAAGACGCTAAATTAGATCCTATGGAAATTCATATGAAAATAGACTTACCATGATGTAGATCTAAGAGAAAATACTTGAAAATGATGGAATTACACTCAAACAACCCATATACTTTATTGAATCCGTGTGAGAGATGCATATCACTCACCAAATCTCCAAAACAACCCAAAAACGCTTAGATCTAGATCTGGATAGTGAAGAATTTGCTCTAAACTCTTCGATTCGATGAACTCTCTCTTGGATTGGCGTAGATCTTGCTTCAAACGATGTAGATCTCCGATTCTCTAAGCTTTAATGGTGGAAAGGTATAGAAAATGGAGAAATGGAGAATCATAAGCTCTTCCAAAACGAGAGAATAGAGAAAGTATATCATTCTCCATGCCTTTTACCCCCTATTTATAGCCTTCCACCAGCCCACTAATGGGCCTCTTCAAATTAGCCCATCATGGCTTTTAAAAACAAGAACAACCATCTGTGAAACCTTAAAACAATGATTCCTCCCAAACCGCTGAGCCAAATCTTTAATGTGACCACTCTACGAAATGGGAATCATCATTTACTTTCCAATGAGACCGAACTCAGCACCTGATTCGATCCGAGTCAAAAGTTATTCCCTATAAAAAACTAACTCTGACAAAATGGTCTTAAACAAAATTGGTAAAAATTATGGACATGTCTCACATCCCCATAAGCAACATATGAAAATATGAGAATGATCCAACCCTTAGGGAACAAAATAAAAATATTTATGATCCTCAGATACGTAAAATGCAGGAAGTTACATTCACCCCCCTTTAGTAATTCCCCCTCCCCCAAAATCCCAACAACCATAAGAAACCAAAACAATTCTGCATGTCAACCAACCATGAGCAACCAACTCTTCCTTCAATCTAGCAGCCATCAAACCATGCATCCATAGCCTTATCCTATCACGCGAAAATTCTAAAACAAATACAGTGGTACAAATTTCAACGATATAAGGTGACACGATACTAATGGGTCATACCGACGAAGAGTTCTGGATGGGTCGCCTTCATGATCTCTTCCATCTTCCATGTATAATCGTCTCCATCCTCACTCCATTGTACCTTGACTAGCTTAACTGTCTTCCTCCTAAGCTGTTTTGTGCCATTCCCTATGACACGAAGCAACTTACGAGGTCTTGCAACTACAGTCTCTACTTCTAGGTCTTCATACCGCTCTGAAGATACCACCATATTTGAATCATGCACAAACTTCCTTAGAAACGACACATGGAAAAAATGATGAATACTTGACATCTTCTCGGGTAACTCCAATCTATATGCGAGCTTTCCTATTCGATCAACTATTAGAAATGGTCCAACGAACCATGGAGCTAACTTTCCTTTATTTCTGAAATGAACGACATGCTTCAAAGGATAAATCTTCACGAAAACCATATCGCCAACGTAGAATTCCCAATTTTTTCGATGCTTATCGGCATAACTCTTATGACAATCTTGGTATGCCTTCATTCGTTACCGAACGATCTCGATACAATCTGATGTCTCATATCATCTCTGGCCCAAGTATTAACTTATCGCCAGTTTCTAGCCAACATGCTGGAGAATTACATGGTCTACCATACAACGCCTCATATGGTGCCATCCCAATGCTCGTCTGGTAGCTATTATTATAAGAAAACTCCACTAAATGTAGATGGTCTTCCCATGATCCTTCGAAGTCTAACACACAAGCCCTCAGGGGATCTTTCAAAACTCGGTTAACTCTCTTGGTTTGACCATCGGTTTGGGGATGATAAGTCGTATTTAGACACAACTTGGTTCCCGAAGCTTCTTGCAAACTCTTCCAAAATCCACTCGTGAACAATGGATCTCGATCGCTCACTATGCTTTTTGGAATATCATGGAATCGAACTACCCATTTCACATAAAGCTCAGCTAACTTCGATGCTATGCTAGTCGATTTGACAGGAATGAAACTTGCACTTTTGGTCAAGCGATCCACGATGACCAAAATTTCTTCGTTTCCTACCCTAGTTCTAGGTAGACCATTGATAAAATCCATCGATATCTGCTCCCACTTCCATATAGGAACTTCTAATGGATGAAGTAACCCATTCGGCTTCTTCTGTTCTGCTTTCACCAACTGATAGTTTATGCACTTGGAAAAAAACTTTCCAATATCTCTTTTCATCCATTCCTAGTAGTAGACTCTCTTCATGTCCTAATACATCATATTACCACCGGGATGAATCGTCAACTTCGAGTGATGACATTCCCTTAGAACCTCATCTCTCAGTCCATCAATATCATGAACAACTAGTTGTCCTTGCTTTCGAAGCCATCCGTCTCAATTGACTTTGAATGCTTATCCTCTGGTTCCAACTTCTGGATAAACTCAACAAGCTTTACCTCTCGCTTTTGGCTTTCGCAAATCCTTTCAATAAGAGTAGGTCTTATTGACAATCTTTCCAACATTTCAGGTTCCAAATCACACCTTGGCCTGAAATCAAACCTTTCCAAATACTCGAGGCCTCTTCCATTATGAAAACATCGCTCCCAAACTTGTGCGTCTTCTACTCAATGCATCTGCCACTGCTTTGCCTTTGCTAGGAGTATAGGCTATACCAAAATTATACGACGTCAGAAACTCTAGCCACCTTTACTATTGAATATTCAAATCCTTTTGGGAGAAAAATGCTTCAATGACTTGTGATCCGTAAACAGCTCGAGTCGACCTCCCAACAGATAATGTCTCCACATCCTCAGAGCAAACACGATCGCTGCTAACTCCAAATCATGGATTAGGTAATTCCTTTCATGTGGCTTTAGCCGTCGACTCGCGTAAGCCACAACCTTTTCTTTCTGCATTAGTACTGCTCCAAGTCCAATACTACATGAAACGGTGTATACCACCATCTCTTCATTCCTATTTGGAATATTAAAAACAGGAGTACTCGTCAACCTCTACTTCAGGATCCTGAACGCTTGTTCACACTTTATGTTCCATGTGAATACTTGGTTTTTCTTCGTCAATCCTATTAATGGTGCAGCTATCTTGGAGAAATCCTTGATAAACCGTCGGTAATAACTAGCCAACCCAAGGAAACTACTCACATCCGTCGCATTCTTAGGTCTATCCTAGTCCTATATTGCTGCTACCTTAGTAGGGTCAACCGCTATCCCATTAACAGAAATAACATGGCCTAAGAATCTTACTTCGCTCTTCCAGAAGTGACGATTCAAAAACTTAACTCTCAGCTGATGCTTTCGCATGATTTCCAACACAACTCGCAAGTGCTTTGTGCTCTTCCTCATTTCGAGAATAAATTAGAATATCATCCACGAACAAGTACAAACTTGTTCAACTAATCTCTGAACACCCTATTCATAAGAACCACAAAATACACTGGTCCGTTAGTCAACCCGAATGGCATCACCAACCATTCGAAAAAACCGGAAGTTGACCTAAAAGCAGTCTTCAAAACACTATCCTTTGCCACTCTCAACAGGTGAAATCCCGTTGCCAAATCCAAATGAGAAAACACATTGGCCTCATGAAGCTGATCGAACAAATCGTCAATCCTCGGCAATGGATACTTGTTCTTCTTGGTCACCTTGTTCAGCTCACGATAGTCCATACACAATCTTAAAGAGCCATTTACCTTAGTTCCAAACACTAATGGTGCACTTCATTCAGAAACACTTCTCCGAATGAATCCTTTTCCCAAAAGGTCATGAACTTTTACCTCCAAATCTCGTTGTTCCTTAGGCGTCATCAACCTAAAAGGCATAACGATTGGCCTAGAACCCTCGACCAAATCGATCCTGAACTCGATGCAGCGGCAACCATTTGACCTCATAAAAGACATCCTCGGAATCATTAGCGATCATTAGAGATGATAAGTCTTCCTGTGGAATCCCAAGAGAATATAGATAGCTCACGAAGAAACCGTCTTCCGACTTACATCTATTAAAACCTTTCGCCCTTCCACATCCACGACTCTCACCTCTAGCTTCTCGCAATTCACCCTTGCCGCATGCCTCTTGAGCCAATCCATGCCCAATATGATCCCAAACCCAGCGAAGTTCAAAACAAAGCAATCACACACAAAAGAGAAACTATGACTCGACAACACTAGACCACGACACAACATGCACAACTGGATGAACCCCCAATTGGATTAGTCACGATCAATAGTCTATCACAAATCTCGGTTTCCAAACCCAAGCCACACACAAGCTCATTACAAATGAATGAACTCGATGCTCCAGTATCAAACAACACTCGAACTGAAACACCTCGAACAGAAAGAGTACCTTGGACGGTGACACCCTTTCCTTTCCCATCTACAGTAGGAGCTCTTAAAGAAGACGACACGGCTTCCAAAGCATATGTCCTCACAACCTGTTTTCCCTTGGCCGATTCTGGACAGTCTTTCTTCTCATACCTAAGATTTCCACACTTGAAGCACTTCTTCTCAGCTTTGGGATTCTTTCATTCGTTGGAGTAATGGCCTTTTTGTTGGCAGTCAAAGCAAACTACCTCACTCTTTGGCTTCTTCTGGCCATCCTTTCCTTTATGTTTTTGCTGGTTCCTCTTCTTATTATTACCACCTTATTGTGGTTTCTGAACTTCCTTGGCTACACCAACATATTCTCTCTTGGGAAACAGACTTGCATGCCTCAAAGCATTCTCAACAATCTTCTCATAACTATCATCGAGATGATCCACAAGCTGACTCCCAAGATATTCATATAATCCCAAGACGAACTTCTCGTTCTTATGGTAAGGAGTGTCCACATATGAACGAGCATACTTCGAGAAAGAATCGAAGTCAGAAACATAATCAAGCACTAGTTGACTATTCTGTTTAAGCTCGACAAATCTCTTAAACAAGACAGACTTTTGCATGGTAGAGATAAACTTTGCCTTGAACTTTCCTTGGAATTGCTCTCATGAAATACCATCTTTAGGGTTTTCAAGAGTAACGAAATTCCACCATTCAATAGCTCTACCCTGCAGCTGCCTTGATGCAAGTTTTCTTTAGGTTGCATCATCTAAACACAAGTCTCCAAAGATATGGATACAAACATCCAACCACCTCTGAACCTTTTCAGTTGGCTCAGTCCCTTTGAATGACTTCCCTCCTAGAAATGTATACAGCTTGCGCAAAATCCACAACCCAAGGCATCTGAACACCTACATCTGCCATGGCTGCCACTGGAGCAGGTACCCTCCTCATGAATTCCTCCATCATGGCTCAAACATGGCTGGGTAATCAAGTAAACCACTACTTCCCCCTTCAGGCACAGTCTCCTCCCTAGCAGTATGTCTTGAAGTACGTCGGATAATTTAAATCCACAAATTAGAATGATTAACCACTTCCAAAAAAAAATTCTAAAGGAGTTCAAACGCTACTATACTATATACACTATACAGTATATACCCATCAAAATTTACAAATATGTCTTTCATATGTAATTATGTCTTCGAACTTTGGTTAAAATCGATAACCATAGCTTTGATACCAAAAGTGAAGACCGCCCATAACCCTTGCACCAAACAAAAGGAATAATGCATTGAAAGACGTTCCAGGCAGCTATGGGCGATCATCAAGGTATGATAACACAACGGTACCTGTCGTAGAACTCACAGCGTAAGGATAAAATATAATAGAACATATCCAACAAACAAAAATAGTGGAGCATCATATAACAAACTTCTAAAACTTTCACAACATCCTGAAATATCATCCACACACCATAGGAAATATTAAAGTCGGTACATGAAGCCTCACTATAATCACTCACAGAACAACACAAACAACGGAAAACAAAAATACTAGGTAGTAATAATACTGGAACGTAAGCCTCTAGCTCGCCATCGATCAACATTGTCGTCTCACCAAGCTATCACCTTTCACCAGCTACTCAGTGCCCATCCACAATCAGATGAACAACCCAAGGTAATAAGAGGGAAACATATAACCTTGAGTCATACAACAGTCGACGATAAAACAACTAACAAACATCATCAATAAAGTATTTGAGAATGGGTAGATTAACAAACCAATCTACCAATCACCAGAGAAGAACCCAACCCTGCCTTCCGTATATCCGACAATGATAGCCTTTACAATCCAAACAACCAAGGAACAACAATTTATCCATGGAAATTAGGACAACCATTCACTCAATAGAAATCACATCAACTAGTTATATCTTACATAAATCATCCAAATCGAGCTCAATATCCTTAAAATACAAGCCCCAGAGGCCTAAACCAATATCAGACAAGCACCCAAGGAATATCTTCTTCGACCTCGGACAACTTATGTGAGACGGTACACACAAAACAATCTAATACTCATGACTGACTCTGGCTATCACCGCCAATCTTGCTTCGAAACCATCGTTAATCGTTTGACGGTCAACTTTGCCATATGTTAAGGACTAATGGTATCCCTGGTTCTAGCAGAATCTCCATACGCCTTTCAACGATACATATGTTTGTCCAACCTTGACAACTAGACCTTTGAACGATACCCAGGGTACTCAACCAGCAATCTTCCATTCTTTTGGGCACCCCCATTGTTCCTATGCTTTGAGCCTGCTAGAGCCTACAAAAACGATAATCTCTTAGCTTTCAATATCTCTAGTCGCCCAACCTTGACGGTTATCTATAGCTCAAGCAACCTTCTCGAGCAACCATTATCCGCCAACTCACAACCTTTGAGTTTTCACTTCATTTGTTTCTCTACATCGACCAACGAACACATCTCATCACTTCGAACATTCCTACTTGAACTCCCTTCGAAGTCACAATCATCACTGAACCGAATAGCATCAATATAAGGTTCATTACAAGCCATAATGTTTCATCCATTCAGAGCATTCTATAAATCGCTACGAAAGCAAGCCATAGCATTTCTACCATCAACCATGGCGTTTGAGAGCGCTTCCATAACCTTAAACACATGCCGACCCACTATGGACCGAACCAATCAAGGGTGAAGCCGACCCATATCACTACATCACGACCGACCCAGAACTCCTCTATCCAGACCGACTGACCAGCCTATGACCGAGCTGTCGCGACCGACCTGTGCTTCTGGAGACGCCGACCGAATGACCCTTCACGCCTCGAATGACCGACTACCTTTTGATCGACCGATCAAAACTCCTTCACCCTGTTGACCGACCAAGCATGCTCGACCAGTCCACCCTGACCGACCGACCATGCTCGACCCAGTCCACCCTGACTGACCGACCATACTCGAACAAACCCTCACATGCAACTCTGACCGACTGACCAAACCTTCTTCTCTACATCCAACCGTCCGACCAAACTAGTGACTGACCGACCCCTCCTCTTGAGTTATGACTGACCCGTTTTTCTGGAGCCGCCGACCGACCCGTGGCCTGTATCGGTCCAATCCCTCACCAAATTCAACCAAAACTTTGTCAAATGATAAGATCGACGAAATATACTCAACAAATTCACCCAATTCAACCACAAACATGATATGAAATCACTAACAATTTGAATATGACGATTTGCATCTAAAATATGCAAACTTCACCAAAATCATGATAAATGAACATATGAACTAAATTATGGATCTAAGTTCCATAAACATATGAAAATACATGGAAATTACCAATTTTAAGTTGTTAAATTAGATCATATGGCAGTTCATATGAAAATAGACTTACCATGATGTAGATTTAAGAGAAAACACTTGAAAATGATGGAATTACACTCAAACAACTCATATGCTTGATTGAATCCATGTGAGAGATGCATATCACTCACCAATTCATCAAAACAACCCAAAAATCACTTAGATCTAGATCTGGACAGCGAATAATTTGCTCTAAACTCTTTGATTCGATGAACTCTCTCTTGGAATGGCGTAGATCTAGATTCAAACGATGTAGACCTTCGATTCTCTGAGCTTTAATGGTGGAAAGGTGTAGAAAATGGAGAAATGGAAGATCTCAAGCTCTTCCAAAATGAGAGAATGGATAAAGTAAACTATTCTCCATGCCTCCTACCCCCATTTATAGCCTTCCACTAACCCACTAATGGGCCTATTCAAATCGGCCTATTATGGCTTTAAAACCTGAACAGCCAACTATGAAACCTTAAAACATCGATTCCTCCCAATCCGCTGAGCCAAATCTTTAATGTGACCACTCTACGGAATGTGAATCATCATTTCCTTTCTAATGAGACCGATCTCAGCACCTGATTCGATCTGAGTCAAAAGCTATGCTTTGTACAAGACTGACAACGACAAAATGGTCACAAAAAATGGATAAAAATTATGGACATGTATCACATCCTCATAAGCAATATATTAAAATATGAGAATGATGCAACCCTCAGGGAACAAAATAAAAATATTTTACGATCCCCCGAAACGTAAAATGTGGGTTGTTACACCGATCAATGTAGGGAGATCATCAAGAGAAAGAAATAATAAAAAAAGAAGAGAAAGGGAGAAAGAAAAGGAAAAACAAGAAGGGAAAAAAATATAAACATAATCACAGAACTAGTCGTATATCTCACAGTTCATCAGATAACATATAATAATCAAATCACATATAAATTAGACGAGACAGTAATAACAATCTAAACCTAGGCTCATACAGTTATACAGAACAATAATAGAGTTTATACATGAGATGAATAAACCTAATTGATAAATGGTCTCTAACATAAAACATAACACTGTCAAAGCTCCCCAGTGTGACATGGCAGAATAAAAAATAATGACATAAGTATGAATATATAGAAAACATCGCCTTCTGCGAATCCACCTGTAGCTCCAGATAATATTTTTACCTGTCACTTGGTCTGCTCATTAGCATCATCGATGAGCACCCGAGGTAGTAAGAGGGAAATAAAACCTTGGGTTAGACAAAAGTCTGGTGTGAGCAATAAACAAATCTCAAAGTACTGCAAAAGTCATTATATATATATATATATATATATATATATGCCACAGAGGGTATGAAGAATCATACCTACCCTTCCCCTGCATCCACGGAGTTAGTACATAACAATCGATATATGTTATATTGTGATAAACATCAAGTAGATAAAGTTTGATAGATGCCCAAGCACCCAATGGTGATTAAAAAGTGAACAACCATAACATCCATCAACCATCCTCACATTCACTCACTCAGTGCGTAAAGTATATGGCAACTGGTACTCCGGTCACCCAATTAACCAATGCACTGGTAGGCCCCCCAACACATGAGCTCCACCCTGACTATCATTACGCCCCAACGCTTGAGTTGTAGCAAATAACCCTACCCAGTTCACACCGCATTGACTTTGGGGTCCAGGCTGATCATTCCACACAACATTAGCTCTGATCCGTAGTTGTGCCACTCTCTCTAAGTTGTACCGGTGTCACAAATACAAATAACACCTTTGCATACATTTTCCATAGTAAAATCCATCAATAGGCTATCCAAAAGACTTCCATTTGAAGTTGTCACAATATGAGAACTATCTTTGACGATCATCGTATGTCAAAGGATATCATCCTGTGTCTTCCATCCCACTCACTCTGATAGTCACCTCAATACGACATAATATCATCTTTTTCTGCATCTCGGAGAAAATGATCCATCGCAGCAACCTCACTCCCTATCCTGGGATCATCGTCGTCAAATGACGGATCAATGCATAGAAGCATCAAATCCTCATCTAAAGCTAAAGCCACTATTCAAAGAGCTATTGACTTGAAACCACTATCGAACGAACCATCATATCCTTCTTCTCTAAATCGCATCATTGCTGATGTCAATTTGGCCAAAAGTGACTAATAACAACAATAATCGATATCGATAACTTCATAATAATCGATAATGACTACTTGGATCACCTATTTAGCCAAAATTGGTTAAATATGCATCTATGGAAAACGACCAACATTCTTGTGAAATCCATCTCGTCACCAAGCCATTTTGTCTCTAAGTCTAACTTGTCGCCAAGTCCATCTTTTATCTCCAAATCGACCATCATCACGTTGCCTTTCCCCGGGTCGGCCCAATTCCGGTTCTATCGACTAGATCTGGATCGACATAGTTGATCTGGGCCCGATTTCCTACATGGATTTACACAGTCGATTCAGACTTAGTTGACCCGGATTGGTTGATCTGGAATTGGTTGAACCGGAATCCATTATATCCTTTGACTTCTTTGCTCTATCCAAGTCTTCAGATCTGTTGCTTAGTCCCAATGTCGCTCTGTCATCGAATCCTTCGTCGAGTCCAATGCTGCTAAGTTGTGAGGTCAATCCAAGCGCTATGAAGCTCCATCTAGAATTCACTTTATAGATTCGAGTTTACCATCATTGTGCGCTCAATCAGTACACACCCACTTGTGCTTTTGATCGATAAACCCCAAAATCTTACGAACGAGTTATTTCCAAATACTAAGTTGCCTACGAACTGTGTTTTAATTTATACTAAGCAAACAACTCAACCACGCTAGAATAGCAATGATAGCTCAAACAATATCTATCTACAATAATAAAAGTGATATAAATGTACAAATGGTCTAATTCTAGTGATATGCTCAAAACAGTGCACAACAATGCGTAAATAGTGCGCATAATACCGCGCAACTGGGTAAAATGTCATAAAAATTGTTAATACAACTCAAGTCACTTGCTAATATTTTTATTTACCACTTACTAGGTTCATTTATTCTAAATATTACATTCTATAATTATAAACCAATTTATAATGTCAAAACTGTATTATATGAATAATTAAGATCTAGTGTGAGATAATATCACTCACGTTGGCCAAAGCAACCCAAACAAACGTCATGGCGTGGAGTTCATTAGTATGAATCCAATAGAAGAAATGACGTATAATTCCGACCTAGTGTGAGAAGGTTATATAAGATACAAGTATGTAGATTTAAATCGCCAAATTAAATAAACTAATTATTAATTTAAATTCTAATCACCTATTAAGCATAATACTTCTCCAATCTTTCAATACCAAGGCCGTGTAACCTCTATATCCAAACTATGCATTTTAATTAGTGATATGCCCCGAATGTCAATGAAACTCATATCTAAGGGCATCGCTCTCCTGAAGTTGCATCTGAACATACCCAGAACATCCACGCCAAAGCGACCTAGTAAAATGCGATCTGTAGAATTAAGCTACAAGATACTTATAATCATCAAAGTCGCACATACCTACTAGCAGCCACACCATCTCAAACCTCCTTCATAGGCGCACCTTTCCACCTTGAGTCCAATGGTAGCTCTCAATCCCCTTGCCATTGACCATGACCGTCACATGACCGAACGCTAGTTTAGAGTTGCAACATTGACAATCATAGATTATCTCCAAACTTTTACAGGAGGTAGAGCTCGCTTCCACGATTCCAACGAGCCTTGAATCATGATTTCTTGTTGTGTAAATCATGAGATTTCAATTTTCAAAGAAAGAGAAAAAATAGCCATTCAAATGAATGAATCGGTGATCGTGGCTTTTGGAAGAAAAAGGAAAACGAGTTCAGTCCACTTATTGTAGCAAGCTATATTATTTTATTTCAATTTTGAATCCTCAAATTAAATTATAACGCACGTTTTAACTTGCCACAACCAAACAACCCATCCGAAATCTACAAAAGTTGACAGTGTGCATCACTACCATGATATGGTTTCGATGGTACAAGTTTCGTCGAAATCCAAGACTGTTGCCTAAAATGATTATTTTATGCACATATCGAGATATATATGATCACCAACTGGTCTGAACTCAAAACATAATATCCACATATTTTTATTAATATAACGATCCATACAAACTCAACAGAACTAGTCTCGATTCGATTATTTGTGAAAAATCACCTTTTGGAACTGTCGATCAAACAATTAACGATTAATGTTTAAATATCCAATTGTCAAAATACGGGTCATTGTAGAAATACCCAAGTCAGATCACAGACACACACTGCTACATAGTACACCAATCAATCACTCTTATTCAACTCCCTCCGAGGTATCCAATCAAAGCCATCACGCCTTCCAGTTGCTGCAGGTTGAGGGTCGAGTAGTTAGGTAGGCCGAAGATGTCCTGGATTGACTGCACAAGTCGGAACTTGTAACACATTTAACTTCCATGAAAATCCTGCCATCCCTCTCGCCCTATACATGCTAAATATTCAGGCCCGACCCAACTAATATGAGGCCCTAGCCTAAAATTTGTATCTATTGTAGAAACAACAATGCAAAATCTTTGATGCTCTGCTAGGATTAGATTTTGATTCGTTCTACTATAAAGAGAACAGACTACCACTACACCACGCACTGCTTAGTAAAAAAACTATAACTTAACATTTATATTTCGATAATATATAAACCATATTTTTTTTGAATTACCGTGGTCCAGTAGGTTGCCTCAGCTCGTCGGATGGGTAGGATGGCCTCTGGGATGACTCTGTAGATAGTCATAGTTGTTATTATTCCATAAGTTGTTTCCTTTGCAATGTTGTTAGAGCATGCTGCTTTTATCTAGTTCAACACATTGTCTAATACATAGTTCCCTGCTTAAAGCTGGAGTGTATTTCCGAAAATTTCCATGTTGTTGATAAATAGTTGCAGTTCAAAAATATGCGTCGTCCATTTTTCGCGTATTGTTCACAAAGATCACATGTTTGGTTAATCTCATTATTTCATCTTTCCAGCCCATCCTTTGTATTTGTATCATAGTCATTAAAGCAAAAATCGACATTTTTGGTACATATTTTTTGTTTCAAATAATATTGCACACTCAAATTCCCTAGATTTGAGTCTGATCGCGTTCCATGTAGATTTCAATGAGAATTTTCCTAATGAGTCTGGTAGCCATTTCTAGTAATCACTAATGTCCCCCCTTGTTAATGGAGAGTCTGTGTACTTAAACATATATTTAGGAAGGAAGATAGGAAAAATCAGACTTCTTGCCCAATTTGTTTGTAAAGTAGCCATTCTTCTATTAGGACACTTCTCCATAAGCCAAGCATTCCACATTAATTTTTCAACCAATGTATGTCCATTTATGGGTCTCTGTTCCATTAACTATTTGTTTGTTGATACCCCCTTGTGAATTTGCCTAGCCTTTAGTAGGTTCTTCCAAATCTTAGATGTGTTATTATTTAGTAGAATGATCTAGAAATTTTTGTTTTTGTAGTATAGATTATTTTTGTCTAGACGACCCAGAGATTATTTAAAGATAGATTTCTCAAAAATAATTTGATAGAATTGCTAATGAAAGATCATCTGATCTTCATAGTCCTACACCACCTTCAGTTTTTAGTCTGCACGCATTAGGCCAACGCAAATTATATGCTTTTTTTTCTGTAAGAAATTAGCACATAGAGAGTCGAGCTATTGAATGATTTTTTAGGGAATTTGAGATATTTGCATCCAAAATTCGACAATCGAAAATATAACAGAGTTTAATTCTCCCTCCTATATTAACATTATGTTGTTCGAATTGTAGAATTTTATGTTGATCTTATCTATGAGCAATTCAAAATTCATAACCTTAAGTTATCAAACCGGTAATGGAATCCTTAAATAGATAACGAAAGGTTCCCAATTTACATATCCAACACGACTAATTTCAAACTAGACAGTTGACCTAGTCATCTTGAGACATCGGTTAACTTGTTACTGATTTCCATTAACCCTTTCCAGTTCAATTTATTAATACTTAAATTAGTTTAAAAATATCATACCAAATTGTTTCATAAATACAATTATCTCAGACAATTAATGCATAGGATAATTTCTGACTACTAGACGACAAAACTTGTATAAACACAAGACTTTGTGACATAAAATAGTTTATACTTACTTATAAAATACGATTATAATATTTATAAAATTTTATTTATAAATATGTTATAAAAATATAGTTGAAAATATTTCTCCAGTTATAAAAGTGGCTTTTATAAGTTAAACTTCGTAGATTTGCCTGACGGTAATTCAATGTCTCAAAAATATATAAATCTGGAAACATTTCAGACTTGATTTAAAATATATTCCAAAAATTTCTTATTATATCGATGGTACTAAAGAGCCAAACCAAAATGTGAAATAAGGATTTATTTCATCCAATTGCACATTCAACAAAATATATTCATCACATAAGATAAACATTATCGATATCAGTGAGGATTCCTGTTGGATCCCTCCAACCTGTCTTTTCCTGCATGATATACACGTAAATGTGTATATTTTATCCGCTTATTTATCTTATTTTCCCTTTAAAATAATTGATGCTTTGTATTTATAGCTGTATTTTCAGATTGTTGACAAGAAGCATGGTTTAGAGCATTTGATGGATAAAGCATGAAGAATTTGCTTAAAAAGAGTGAAGTTTAAAATTGCTAAAGCTTGAAGAGTCTAAGCTTGAAGAACGGTTGCAATTATATTTCAGTTAAGATGATTTGGCTCAATAAAGACTCAAACTGCATTCACATTAGCTCATTTGGAAGGCCTCTTACTCATGTTGCGTTCACACTAGCCTATTTGCTAGACCACTCACTCTAAAGCTGCGTTCACACTGGCTTATGTGTTATTTGGGTTATTTTTTTAGTCCCACATTATGTAATTAGCTAGCTAGCCTTTGTCATATCAGCTATAAATACATTGTATCTTAGTCATGTAAAAACACATTAGATTTTATTCTGTAATTCTCTTCTTGGAATAAAATCATTCTCTCCCTTTCTTTTACTTTTTGTTTATTTTATTTATGTTCATGTTATTTATTTTCTTTTTCTCTTCTTCTTTAGCTATGTCTAGCTAATCCCCTTTGATTAGGGGGTGATGACGCTGATAGTATGATTCAATATGAATCACATAGCCAAAGGATGAGGAATTCATGTATATAGATCTAGAGCTGAACCAAGGGTTAGATCTGAACCTTAATATCCTGTGTCGTTTAAGAGCTATGCTCCTTCACAGGGTATATTCGTGTTCGATCTAACGTTTATCATATCTAGACCTAATTTTAGGGTTTTAGAAATTAATTAGTGAATCTGTCCTGATAGTCTATGGTTGTAGAGCTGAGCTCCTGCATAGGCTATGCTTGTCGTTATTTACATATTTGTTTCTAAAAACCTATTATCGTTGATTCATGTTTGTGACAGAAACATGTATTAGATCTGGTTAATCTTTTGGCTATTGATGATTATGAATCTGATCTATGTCATTATCCCCTAATTGCTTTCACTTATTGTTAAAACACTGTTTTATTTAATTTCTGCTATTTTCTTTGTTTTCAACCACTCAAAAGTTAGGGATAACTTGATTGGATTTATTAATAAAATAATTTGGTCCCAGAGTTCGACACCCTCTACAACGATCCTTGTTGTTTAGGAAAGACGAACGAATTTTACAGTTGTTTACAATTGTCTAATTTGTTCGCAAACAAATTTTGGCGCCGTTGCCGGGGACCAAAAAGATTTTTATTAATAATCCTTCGGGTTATAGTTTTTTTTTTAGATTTCCTTCATATAAAAAAAAACAACACAATTTTTTTTTTTTGTTTATTATAAAAAAAACACAAAAATATTTTTGTTTTATTTCTTCCTTTTGTTTTCTTGTATAGATAGAAAAAAAATCTTGTTAGTTGATTTGGTATGTGATCCATGATACTGTAATCTTCCAATTAAGAGAAAGAAAAAGAAAAAAAAATACTTGCCTTTTGTTTTAAATTGCTTTCCCGATTTCATACAATTTCTTTCCCCCTTTTTTCATTTATTTCTTTTCAACTTTTTACAAATTTGTTTCCTCTTTTTCGCAATTCAAAAAAAAAAAAAAAAAAAGTCAATTTTTGTGTAATTTCTTTTTCTTTCTTCAAATAATCTCTTTCCCTCTTTACAATTTTTTTTCCTTTGTACCATTCCTTTTCTAAAAAGAAAAAGAACTACTGCAATTGTTTTCCTCTTTCTGTGCTCTTTAGTTCTCTGCCGCTTTCTACATATTCATAGCATCATCAAAACCACCACGTCCATTACCAATTCACGTCCTAAAAAAACGTTCACATCAGCCCTCCCACCGCAAACATATTCATACACCCCCTCTAAATCAACTTACAGCAATCCCTTACCATTGTCAACCTCTTCCATCTACTTAAACACGCTCATCCACCCTACCAACCTCACGACTGTCCCAAATACCCAAAAACCACCCCGCAACTGCACAGCAATTCAAAAATCCCATCAAACTACCACCGTGACCGCGTTCATCAGCCTTGCCATCCCATCAAACTACCCTGCTCTGCTACAAGTGCTACATCGGCTTCATTGCTCCTTAATTTCCGTTCATATCCCCCTAACATCATCATTAACTTCATCGACCTTCACAACCCATCTACTGCTTCATCAAGCCTCCACCGTAAATTTTCCCTTCATCAGATTTCCGATCTGTTTGCTCCTTATCTTCCTCCCCAAACTACACAGCATTCCCTCACCTTTCACCAGTCACAACTACTTGCAAATTCATCGCAAACTAGCCACTAGCCATACCATTGCCACTCTCAAATCAAAACCACGCCCAAGAACAAGATCCGAAACCGAAAACCATCATCAACTGCTTCCTGAACGCAGCCAATTCCTGGTTCCTGACCGTTTGCACAGTCTCATACATACGCAAATCACAGTTCACCATCTTTCCCCACTGACAATCCCATACTGTGTTCCCACTTCAACAATCCTCAACTTCATCTCCTTCACAAGACAACAATACCAAACCAAAACCATACCATATTGTTACCATACAACCACCGTACCCCTTCAGTGACTCCAAAACTGCCTTGCCAATCTACTATCACCTGCCAACCTCCTCTTGCATCCACAAAACTAATCCACAAACTAAACCACAACCACTCCACTAGCCAAGCTCAAAGTTCACCACTACAATCCCTCACCAGCCCCACAAATTCAACTCCACGTACCAAAAGACAGTACATCACCACAGCTCAGCGCTCCCGCCTTGCACCCAACCACAAACCCGAACTTCTCAATACCCCCACGCAACCATACTTCCTTCACCCCATCTCCAGTCTTAACCTTATTGCGAATAGGAAATCATCCTCACAACACCAGAACAGCCTCCTCTTCCACACGAACCACCTCACCAAACCGCAACTCGCCATATCCAAGACAATCACCATCCATCGCGACTCACAAAAAAATCACAGCACCCAATTCAATGCAATTTCAGATCTGAAACACGAAATCCCCGAAGTCCGATCCCCCGATTCACCAAACGCGAGTTACCAGCTCCCTTCTACCCAATTCGAAGATTATAAACTCAGAAATCGCCTCGAGAAGCCGCAGATTTGGGTTTTGTTTTCTGAAATTTGATTTCGTTTTAACTTGGGAGGCCGGTCTGCAAACAAATTTGATTTCGTTTTAATTTAGTTTGTTTATGCATGGTACGGTTCATTATTAGTTGGGCCGGGTGTTAATTTAATTAGTTTGGGCTTGGGTTGAGTTAGTTTTTTTTTTTTTTTTTGGTTTTGTTCACGTCAGTAGGCTTTCTTTTGTTTTCAGTTTTGGAGTCGTATTTTGTTCAAACCATTGTTTAGTTTCGTTCTTTAGCTTTATTTTGTTAATTGAATGTAATCAAAAAAAAATCGAAAGCAGGTACAGTGGATATTAGAAAAAGGTCTTTAAAAAAAAAAATTCGGGCTCCTAGCCCGAACCCGTGCCGCAGCGCAGTCAAGCGATTAATTAGGAGGCAACAACAACAAAAAGCTGCGGACTATTCGGTGTTCGAGCGGTTGCACACCAAGTGGGGTGTGAACACGCTAGCGCTTCTCAATTGCACTGGACGGACTGCCGATCTAGGTGAGTATTTTCTATCTCTACAGGGACCGCTGCTGCAAATAAAAAAATATATAGACATTGCTTGTAAAAATCTTCTGTAGGGGCAGCGGCTTGCTTGTAAAATTTTTATTTTTGCAATTTATCATTCTTTAACTGTCTGTGATTGATTATTTTGATTGTTGATGTGTGGTTGGAAATTTTAAAATAAATGTGGACTAAATTATTTTTGAAATCAAATTGAGGATTCCCCAGAGCTCATATGACAAAATATTCGTTAAATTGACAATTAGGATTGATACTCTCTGAGGTGTCTAAGGAACGGTAGAGTCTAGAACTCAAACAGGTTCTTAAACCTTCAGTTGTGTTTCTACGGTGATTCGTGGCACACTGATAATCCCTGTCCGAACCTGGACCAGACTTGTATTCATATAATCCGAATTTGTTAATTTTAACAATTTTTTTTAGAAGCTTCTTGAAAATGTCCCAATTCCCTTTTTCCAACGGATTTTACGATAGTTGTGAAAATCACTATAATCCATATAATTTTATACCAAATTCATATGGATATTTTAATAATAACTATTGTATAAGTAATTTGGACTGTATACTACCAACTTTTCAAAATTTTCAGGATAATCCCGATTGTACATCATCAAATTTTCGAAATGATGATCAACCCTCTATTCTTGAAACACATGTTGAATTTTTACTTGAAATGAGCATACAACAAAATGAAGAAATAAATGAATTGTGTAATTTATACATGTGCAACAATTCAAGTGAAAGCTTTCAAAATAATCAAAATTCGATTTCACCTCCAAATTCAAATGATTCTGATTATAACCCTTGTCAATTCAATTTTGAACTCCAAAATGAATTTCAAATTCAAAATGGAAATGTTAATCATTTTTCAAATGATTTTGGCAATGGGAGTAATTTCAATTGTGGTGCTAGTGAAAACTTTTGTTCTCAACAATTTCAACTTGAAAATTCCCGTGTAAATAACTATAAACTTGATTTTGTTGAGCAAACAAATGAAATTGACGACTACTTGAAGTTTCATGAGAAACAAAATCAAATCCAAATGTGTGACAAATCGAACGATAATCCACCATTGCCCATAATAAATGATTTTCAACTGACAACTTTTGAAATCGATGAAAATCTCAATGAAGTTGTTGAAAGCTCTGTGATTGATTTGAATTTAAATTCTTTTGAAAACAAAGACGTCAATCTTCAATTTGATCTTCCTCTCTCAAATTCTGAAAATTTTGAAAATTTAGCAACTTTAGATTATCAATATGACAAAAATGATAAAGTTGTTAACAACTGTTTATGTGAGGACGATTTTGATGAGCGAAAACTTCTTAAACCGATTGACGATGTTGTTGTTGGGTCTGAAATTGAAAATGAAACATTTGAAAACTTTGAAATTCTTGAGGTTGAAAACAATGGGACTGTTGAATGTGATCTCAAACATGATGACGATTTTTCTGAAATTGTTGAAACTCCTTGTGACCTGATCGTTTCAACTGAACCTCACTATGATCACTTGTTTTTCAATGATAAATTTCTGCAATATATGAACTCTTTCTGGAATAACGCTGTTTTTGAGAAAATACGATTTCGAAATTTACTGAAAATTCATTTGTTTGGTTTTGACTTTAGGTTTATGAATGAACCTTTAGTTAACAAAATTTCAAATACCAAAGCAAAACTGAACAATATTTCTCAAAACAAGTGTGGGGGTGAGAGTGATGTGCACGTCTCTCAATTTATACATCATCTGAACAAATCGAATTTTGCTTTTGAAACTTTTACTGAACCCCAGCTCGATGACCTCTCTTTAGCTGCTACAGAAATTCAATTTGATTTTAGGATCAATTGTAAGCTCAAAATTTTAAAATTAGCAACTCAAACTTCTGAAAAAACAAGATTTGTTTTTCCAAATCAGACACGTAATATAAAATCCTTTATGATTTGGTTTTCTGTGCTTCAGCCGTGTCTCATAATCTTGATGAGGCTGATCCATTGGTCCATTGTGGACCGGTTCATCTATTCGATGACTGCGTATTTTCTGCACGTGTACCCGGTAAGCCGTGCTGACCCTCTTATTTTATTTCCCTTTCACTAAGATATGTCTGATTAACGACTGTGAGGACACAGTCACACTCAAGTGTGGGGGGGAATACACATTACATCAGCAATTAAATTTTATGAAGTAGGTCATTCATTGAACAAGGATTAACTTAAATTCATAAATAACACCTTGGTTCTTGTTTGATAAGTTGAATTGTTGGGTGATGGGAATGAACATTATTTATTCATTGAATCGTAATGTGTCTTTTTAAGATGCTAGCTTGAGACTGTGCAGACGTTAGTCGTGTTCTGGAGTAAGCGTGTCAACCTTTGTTATACATGTTAGAATGTGCAAGTAAAAATAATCAAAAAAAAAAACATGAAATAAAAGGATTTTGCACCTACATTTGTTGGATTTTCTGAGTTCATTTTCATGCATAATATTTTCTTTTCCACTCAAAATTTCCAGAATCGTAAGTTCTAAAATCCACTTGGCCCAATTAAGGAGAAATGACTCATTGTAGCGTTCTTCTTCGATACCCCACATTATTCAAACCCAAGTTTTAGTCGATTTACATCCATGTGTCGATAAGTTTATCTTATATTGGTATACTCAAGAACCTTTGTTTAAAGGTCAAAAATGTCACTTTTTATACCAATATCACATTACCCACTCCGTACTTGTTTAAAGGTAAGATAACCATATACCACATCTTATTTTATATGGGTTATCTATCTTACGAAACTTTTCTTATCGTTCCTTTCAGTTTTTTGTATAACATCAATCCAGACTTGTGTGTTGAATTAAGGTTATAGAAGTAGAGTAACTAGGGCACAAAACTTTCCTTTCATGAAGTGTTGGTAGTAGAGGAGGAATCAAATGAAATCATGTACGTCATCATTCCATCTCCATTCATCATTCATCATGCAAAAGAAAAAAAAAGAAAAAAAAAGAAAAAAAAAGAATAGAAAAAAAAAGAGAAAAAAGAAATAAAGAGAGAGTCTCTCTGAATAAAATAGTCTTCATCATTCTTGATATGAAGCATCCATTTCCATTCCATCCACATCCATCATACCGTACTTAGAAGCAAGGATTGTAGTTGAGGAGATGGAAGGAAACAAAATGTCCATATGTGCCTTAGTATTACTTTATCTTTTGTGACTTGAAGTTCAACTAATAAACTTGCCCTCTTATCTAGAATATTTTTAGAACTTACAAAATTTTCCTTCATCTATGCATAACTCATATCCAATACATTACAGTTACATTGGTGCAAAATTATTCAAAAAAAAAAAAAAGAATAAAGAAATGATTGGGTGCACATTGTCGATGTGTAGAACTTTGGTTAACACCACGCTCTTAACCTTCAAGACAATTACAGTGTTATCAAGGAATTACGATTCAGCTTGAAAAATTTTGTTCATTTTTGCACTAATTATGGGATGGACAATTTGGGGCTAAACCGTTATTATTGAAGTTAGGTGAAATCCTTGGAATGTGAAAGACTTTAAATATATTGTTTGATTAATCTGCGTACATAAGACGCTTTGGATTTTGTGGGTAGTATCCGCTGAAAACCCTCACGAGACAACACTCGTCCTACTAGGGACACCTAGGGGTTTAACGGCTTGTTGCATACGCTAAATGCAATCGTGTTTCCTACGAAAGTGTGACATATCTTAGTTTAGTTTATTCGAGGACGAATAAAAAGATAAGTGTGGGGGTATTTGATATACACGTAAATGTGTATATTTTATCCGCTTATTTATCTTATTTTCCCTTTAAAATAATTGATGCTTTGTATTTATAGCTGTATTTTCAGATTGTTGACAAGAAGCATGGTTTAGAGCATTTGATGGATAAAGCATGAAGAATTTGCTTAAAAAGAGTGAAGTTTAAAATTGCTAAAGCTTGAAGAGTCTAAGCTTGAAGAACGGTTGCAATTATATTTCAGTTAAGATGATTTGGCTCAATAAAGACTCAAACTGCATTCACATTAGCTCATTTGGAAGGCCTCTTACTCATGTTGCGTTCACACTAGCCTATTTGCTAGACCACTCACTCTAAAGCTGCGTTCACACTGGCTTATGTGTTATTTGGGTTATTTTTTTAGTCCCACATTATGTAATTAGCTAGCTAGCCTTTGTCATATCAGCTATAAATACATTGTATCTTAGTCATGTAAAAACACATTAGATTTTATTCTGTAATTCTCTTCTTGGAATAAAATCATTCTCTCCCTTTCTTTTACTTTTTGTTTATTTTATTTATGTTCATGTTATTTATTTTCTTTTTCTCTTCTTCTTTAGCTATGTCTAGCTAATCCCCTTTGATTAGGGGGTGATGACGCTGATAGTATGATTCAATATGAATCACATAGCCAAAGGATGAGGAATTCATGTATATAGATCTAGAGCTGAACCAAGGGTTAGATCTGAACCTTAATATCCTGTGTCGTTTAAGAGCTATGCTCCTTCACAGGGTATATTCGTGTTCGATCTAACGTTTATCATATCTAGACCTAATTTTAGGGTTTTAGAAATTAATTAGTGAATCTGTCCTGATAGTCTATGGTTGTAGAGCTGAGCTCCTGCATAGGCTATGCTTGTCGTTATTTACATATTTGTTTCTAAAAACCTATTATCGTTGATTCATGTTTGTGACAGAAACATGTATTAGATCTGGTTAATCTTTTGGCTATTGATGATTATGAATCTGATCTATGTCATTATCCCCTAATTGCTTTCACTTATTGTTAAAACACTGTTTTATTTAATTTCTGCTATTTTCTTTGTTTTCAACCACTCAAAAGTTAGGGATAACTTGATTGGATTTATTAATAAAATAATTTGGTCCCAGAGTTCGACACCCTCTACAACGATCCTTGTTGTTTAGGAAAGACGAACGAATTTTACAGTTGTTTACAATTGTCTAATTTGTTCGCAAACACTGCACCACAATTTCAATATTTCAACATAGATAATAATATACATGAAATTTAACAACTAGTGAGGAATCCAGTTGTTTCCCTTCAACCTATTTTTTCCTTCATCACAAACACATTACCTCAAGATAAAATCATATGTTTCAATATAGGATATTATTGTCAATAATTAACCAATAACAGTAATCCAAGCATCCGTTTTTTAATTTAACACGTTTATATTACTATAAACGTAACCAACAAGGTAAGTTGCCTAATTTGTAGTGATAGTTGAAATAATGATTTTATTTCAATTAAATTAAACAAACATTTAATTTAACCAATATATACAAATATTTAGCACACATCAAACAATTATCAAACATAGCATACATATAAAAATCCCAACTTATATGAAATAAAAGTAGGTCAAACTGAGTGAGTTACACTCACTTTGATTCCATTTGCCACTAAAGTGATTTTGTTTTAATTAAATTAAACGAGCATTGAATTTAACTAAAATTTCCAGCAGCCTCCAGCATCGCCCAATCCAGCTCCATAATATTGTGTTCGTCATCACGATTCCGATGCAACTTGTTTGGTTCAATACTAATAATATATGCACAAGTTATGAACATTATAAATATATGATTTTAGTTAAATAAAATATTCCTTAATTATCAAAATTTCAAAAGAAATTCAACCCAATTTTAAAAATGGCAGCCCCTAACAACTAGCCATTGCCCCTTCACATCCCATTCCCAACCAAATCCAACCGCCATCCTCCTTCTCCCCAATGCCGACCTCATCAGACGAGCCCTTGCTAGCCCCTCTCAAACCACCTGGCCATCCTGACCCCTCCACCCTCGTCAGCGCAGAGGCTCATTGTGAACAACCACATGCAAGCAAGATGCTCGACAAAAGTCCATGGACTTTTATGTTTCAAAACAAACCAAAAAATGCTGGAAATTACGTTCCAATAGACATGGTTAGGACTCTAAACGGTATAAAACTTAAAATTTTGCCTGAAATCATTGAAGGAGGTTCAAAACAATGGAGTTACGCCCTTGTTGGTTTCTTTTTAGACCAACCACTTGCATACACGATAGTGATTGAAAAGCTTAAGAATTTATGGAGGCTGAAGGGGCAGGTTAAAGTTCGATCTGATGGCAAAGTCTTCCTTTTCAAATTTTACTGTTTTGAAGACAAACAGAAGGTAATGCATGGAGATCCCATCGTTATGTGAGATCAATTATTCATTTCAATATGATCCAGCAATCAGCAACGTTCAGGGGAATATAAGTGTAACAACCCGTATTTTCAATAACCTGTTATAACATAAATTGAGGCAGAATTTAATTCTAAAATCAGAATCAAGGGAAACGGGCTATGCCATTGCGTTTGTCTCGGAAAAATACGTGAAATAGAGTCCAAGTTTTCGAAAATCGGAGTCCGTATGACCCGATTAAGGCCCAACGAAGTTTTCAGAAAATTCCAAAGCAAAAACAGATTTCAAATTCAAGTTTGAAATTGGAAAATTGGGCTAGTTTGGGACAGGCGGGAAAATTCCCGCCAGAGTACCCAAGTCGACAGCCCTGTCGACTTGGGAGTCGACTTGGTTAGACCCAAGTCGACAGCCCTGTCGACTTGGCTGTCGACTTGGTCCAGCCGGGCTGTTTAGCCTGGTGCACCATTTTGAGATTGTGTTGAGCTTGGGGGCCAGATTCGGTTTTGAGGGCTGAGATTGGAACTAGGGTTTAATCCTATGGCCTAAAACACTTGCCTAATCTATAAATAAGACCCTAACCTACCCTAAATCATCATTATTCATTCATACAACTAAACTATGGCAAAATCAATCCTCTCATGGCCTCCACTCTCTTCATAAAATTCCTAAATAAATTCCTAAGTGATTTTCCATGCATACAAGTGTTTTCAAACTTGTATGAGCTTCATTAGCTTGCATTCAAGTCAAGTTTATATATATTTGCATCATAAAGAAAGAGTCTTGATCATTTTGGTTCAAGGGTTTTGCTTGCATTTTGGGTTTAATTGATTTCATAAGGGCTTTGTCATATTTTTGTGACTTCTTAAGCATTGTAAGCCCTATTCTACTTTCATACTTAAACTCTAAAGTTAAATGTATGATATGCAAGTTTTCTATGATGTAATATGCAAGTTTATCATGTTATGCAAGTATGCTATGATGTGGTATGCAAGTTCATCATGTTATGTTATGCAAGTTTGATATGCAAGTTGTCATATGATATGCAAGTTATGCTATGCAAGTTTGGGTTGAACATTTTGTTCATGCTATCATGTTATGCAAGCTTATCTTGGGTTTGTGAACATAAAGCTTCAAGCTTTATGCCAAAGGTTGCATTTTGGCAACATGTAAGTTACCATATCCCTTATGATAACTTGCATGTGAGGCTAAATGCGAACTTATGGCCATTTCTACATGTCATTTATCACCATGTATCACCAATATGCTAAGTTTGGTTTTATGCATGCTTTTGAGGCCAAAATATGTAATATGCAAGTATATGAACACATGAACATTTCATATGCCACCATGTTGAACTTGTGGCTTCAATACCTTTATTTCATGATTATGCCAAGTTCCCTCTTTCTATCCTTTATGCGCTATTGCGATATGTAAGCGATGGGATTGCGTTTGGGGTTGGGTAAACTTAAAAGACATAAAACATAAGCTTGGGAATTTACCTATTAAGTTAGGTCTACCCATTGTGAATTTACCTATTAAGTTAGGTCTACCCAATTGCTTGAAAACTTGTAACATGTTTTGGAAACATGATGGACATGACACTTAAGTGTGGCCAACTCGAGGTTGGGTTGAGTTTGTAGTGTAAACCTACCCGGAACCGACCGGCTTAACTAGTTGCTACAAACAATAGGACCCAATGTGAGAAGTTGGTCATGTTGTACCTTGGACCCGAGGTTAGACCAAGTTGTGGTGTAAAGCTACCCGGACCCGCCCGGCTTAACTAGTAACCGCAACAAAGTCTAATGTGAGAGGTTAAGGCGCATTAAATTAATTAATGCCTCGTGATTAGGGTTAAGTCATGGTCCACTTAATACTTAACCAATTTGGGCTTGGTAGATTAATCGGGGTTAAGTCGTGAACTCATCGTTACACTTAACCAAGTTAATCCATGATTAGCAAGAGGGTTAAACCGTACTTAACCCACTAGAAAATCCTAGCAATGGGGGCCCACTCCGCAGTAATCCCCAAAAAAATTGGTATCATTAAGGCCATAGGGACTAGGCTAGGGAGGGGGCACGATTACTGGGCTGGAGGTAAGCGACCCAATAAACGACGGCCGGGTGGTACGCCGATGTAGTTCCGGACGGACTATGGTCGTGCACGTAGTCCGTATTTGGAGAAGTCACCCATGGGTACCAGTAGAATGAGACTGTGCACTCATGTTTATGGTGTCCAGGGGTTGGCACCCTAGGGCTTGATACACCCGAAGGGTGGACCCGGCACAGTTCGACTACAATTATGTTTGGGCTGTATTGATACCAACACGTGACGAGTTAAGCTTAGGGAGCCGATCGACTAGACCGTTTGGTTGGACCTTGTATTAGGGTCATTTCATGTTATTGGACCGCGGGTTAGGGTCACTTCATGTTATTGGGCCAAAGCTTGGGCCAAGGGATCAATACTTGTTTATTCAAGTCATGTTAGTTTGCTAGTACACCTGTGGTGCAAAACCTTAATCCTGATTATGCGATGACACCTTTATCTACCTTGTTAGTTAATCATCATGCTAGTATGTTGTTATCCTTATGTTCATCCCTACTGCTCATGCCAGTTAACTTTATCAGTTAACTTTATCAGTTTAAATTGATTGTAGTAGGGCTTACTCAGTCTTTTTGACTGACCTATTTTCTTTCGCCTCCTTTCTTCCGTTCCCCCCCCCCCCAGGTTCTCAGGGAGGGAATACTGGAGCTTAGCTTGGATTTCTGATCGCTTGCTAGTGGGATTTGAGCTCATGTACGGTTTCGACATGAAGCTAGCTATGGTTATCACTTATTTGGGGATAGCACTTATGTATTTCAGTATTTCAGTTGATGTTGTTTTATCTAGACTTGTTTATTTGGAAAGTTGACATTATGTTGTACCAGACTGGTTGAAATGGTTTGAAATCTTCCGCTGTTTTATCTATGTTATTTACTCTGTTTACATATATACATATGTTCTTGTTCTGCCTTGATATATCATTATGCATGTTTACCTGATTCAAACGCCCCTCCAAAGTCAGAGTGCTTGCAAGAGACACCCTGGCGGAGGTGGGGTGTTACAATTTGGTATCAGAGCATATGGTTTATGAGAAGGAACAAAAAGATTTTTAGAAAACTTTTGGAAAACTATTTTCAAAACCAAGTATAAAGTATTTTCCAAAGAAAAGTCTAGTTTATTTTAAAGGCTATTCCCCAAAAAGCCATTAGCAAAATTCCTTCGTTTTTCTCCATTCTGAATCTGTCTTTTTCTTCGTTTCAGTATGGCCGATAACTTTGCTATTCCGGAGGGAGTACACGTACCTGTTTGGTATAGGAGACTTTTGGAGGCTAGGGTGACCGAAGCCGGCCCCGTAGATGTTCCTCCTCCTCCTCCTCCAGTAGTTAATATTCCTCCTCCTCCTGTCGCTAATGTTCCTCCTCCTCCTGTTGCTGAGGTCCCTCTTCCTCCTCCCCCTCAGCATCCTCAAGCTGACTTCGCAAAGATTTGCAAAGATTTCAAAGCAATGGGTGGCAAGAACTTTCAAGGCACTGAGACTTTTGTAGAGGCCAGAAATTGGTTGAAAGAGACCGAGGATTTATTTGCTATCTTTGGGTTAGACGATCAGAGGAAGATCTTGTTGGCGGTTTGGCTTATGAAGGATGAAGCTGCTTATTGGTGGGAAGTCACCAATGGTACTAGGCCCGTTGAGACTTGGGCCGATCTCAGGGCAAGGTTCGTGCTTAAGTTTCTATCTTCTGCTGAGGAGAATCTGCAAATGGAGAGATTCATGACTTTGAAGCAAGGAGATATGTCTGTCAAAGAATATGCGAACAAGTTCAATCAGTTAGCTCGGTTTGGCTTGGATATGGTGAATACTCCTCAGAAGAAGGCTCTTCGTTTTGCTAGAGGATTGAATGAGCCGTTGCAGGGATTGGCTATGTCACATATTCCCCATGGGGCCACGTTTGAGAGTTTGGTTGATATGGCGCTACTTCAGGGAGATGTCAAGAAAGAAACCAAGATGAATGATACTCAAGCCAAGAAGACTGATTCTCAGGGAAAAGGAAATCAGGGTAATCCAAGTGGTCAAAGCAGTCAAGACAATCAGAACAAGAACAAGAGTCAAGGCAACAAGGGGAACAACAACAAGGGCAAGAACAACAAGGAGAAGTGCCATTATTGCGGTTCAGTTGGGCATCTTATTAAGGATTGTAAGAAGAGGAAAAGGAAGAATGGTGAATGATTTTTCTGCGGTAAGACTGGACATTTCAGTAGGGATTGCCCGAAGAAGCAAGGGCAAGGCCAGGGTCAGACTCAGCGTGCTGGACCTTCAGGAGGGCAAGTTCATGCTCTCAATGTCGCTCCAGTTCCCGATCGAGGTAGTATTTCTATTGAGAGCCTTGTATATATTTCTGATTTTCCAATTCGTACCTTGTTTGATTCTGGTGCATCGCATAGCTTTATCTCATCTGATCTTGTTGATAGTTTGCACCTTAGTACTAGCTTGGTAGATGATCCCGTCTGTGTCTCAAATCCTATTGGGGGTTCCGCCCATCTGTCTATGATATGTGGGGATTTGAGGATCTCTATACTGAGTGTAGAGTTCTTGTGTAGTGCTTATGTTCTTGGTTTCAGGGGATACAGATTGATATTGGGCATGGATTGGCTGTCCAGATATGGAGCCATTCTTGATTGTGAGCATAGGGTTGTGAGGCTCGTGACTCGCCTCGGAAACACCCTAGAGATTTCTTGTGATCCGAGAGGTCCCGTCATGTTGTGCTATCTTGAATCACTCGACTCGTCAATGGAAACTCTTCAGTCTGTGAGAGTGGTTCGAGAGTATCCGGATGTTTTCGATGAAGTTAGGGGGTTGCCCCCTAAGCGAGAGATTGATTTCCGCATTTATCTGGTGGATAATGCAAAGCCGGTTTCTTTGCCCGTTCGGCACATGGCTCCGCGTGAAAGGCGGGAGCTAAGTAAGCAAGTGAAGGAGTTGCTTGAGAAGAACTTCATTAGACGAAGTATATCTGAATGGGGAGCGCCTGTGGTATTTGCTACCAAGGCAGATGGTTCTCTCCGACTTTGCGTTGACTATCGAGAGTTGAATAAGCTGACTAAGAAGAACAGACACCCGTTACCGAGGATTGATGATCTCTTTGACCAGCTTGTCGGTGCTTCTGTTTTCTCTCAGCTTGATCTTGCTATTGGATTTCATCAGCTCAGGGTAGCTGAAGATAGTATAGACAAGACTGCGTTCAGAACTCCAGATGGATTCTTCGAATGGCTTGTCATGCTGTTCGGCTTGACTAATGCACCCGCATATTTCGTGGACTTGATGAGTAGGGTGTTCAGGGAGTTCTTGAACAAGTTGTCGTGGTCTTCGTGGATGATATTCTGATCTTCTCTAAGGATGAGGAAGAGCACGCAAGGCATCTCATGGAGGTGATGGATACGCTTAGGGCGCATCAGTTGAAGGCCAAGTTCTCCAAGTGTCACTTTTGGAGAAGGGAAGTTAGATTCCTTGGGCATATAGTATTTAAGCAAGGCTTAGTGGTGGATCCCGCTAAGGTAGTTGCAGTTCAGGATTGGAAGACTCCAAGGAATGCAACCGAAGTGAGAAGTTTTCTAGGTCTTGCGGGCTTTTACCGGAAGTTCATCAAGGACTTCGCAAAGATATCCGCTCCTCTCACTAAATTGACGAAGAAGAATTTAGTTTTTTCTTGGAGCATAGAATGCGAGCTTGCTTTTCAGAAGCTCAAGAGAGCCCTCACATCAGCACCTGTTCTAGCTTTGCCCGATGGAGGGAAGTTATTTACAGTATACACCGATGCATGTGGCACGGGGTTAGGAGCTGTTCTTATGCAAGAAGGAAGAGTGATATGCTTTGGCGGTAGACAACTCAAAGTGCATGAGAAGAATTATCCCACTCATGACTTAGAGTTGGCAGCAATAGTATATGCACTCAAAGCTTGGTGCCATTATCTTCTGGGAGAAAGATTTGAGCTTTATACCGATCACAAGTCATTGAAGTATCTCTTTTCTCAGAAGGATCTGAATCTAAGGCAACAAAGATGGATGGAATTCTTGGCGTCCTACGATTTTGAGATAGCCTATACCCCTGGCAAGGGGAATGTGGTAGCAGATGCATTGAGTAGAAGAAGGTTGACCCTAGTCCTCTATTTGTTGAGATGAAGAATTTAGAGTATGTGGCAACCTTTGATTTCTCTTTGGCGGTTGAGTCGATGACCGGTTCTTTAGCATCTCTGGAACTCAGACCTACCCTTCTTGATCAAGTTGGGGCTTCGCAGAGAGAAGACCCTCAGATAGTTGAGATTATGGATAAGCTGATTCGAGGAGAGACGTCTAGTCATCTCGCTCGATATTCTATTGATGACAAGGGTTGGCTGAGGAGAGACGGAAGGTTATGTGTTCCAATGGTAGAAGATTTAGTAAGAAAGGTTCTTGAGGAAGCGCATCGCTCTAAGTTGACTATACATCCGGGCGGAGATAAGATGTATAAAGATATGAAGCGCATTTTCTTTTGGCTTGGGATGAAGAAGGATGTGGCAGAGTTTGTCTCTCGATGTATCATTTGCCAGCAAGTCAAGGCCGAGTCAAAGAAGCCCGGTGGGCTATTGCATCCTCTAGATGTTCCACTATGGAAGTGAGAGAGTATTTCCATGGATTTTATCGATGGGCTACCAAGGTCAAGGAAAGGGAATACGAGCATTTGGGTTATTGTGGATAGGCTTACGAAGAGTGCTCATTTCATTCCGGTGAAGAGCAAGAGGACCGCATCTTGGCTAGCGTCTGTATATCTTCGTGAGATTGTGAGACTACATGGAGTCCCTTCTAGTATAGTCAGCGACCGTGACCCAATCTTTACAAGTCAATTCTGGAACAGCTTGCAAGAAGCTATGGGCACGAGGTTGAATCTAAGTACGGCTTATCACCCACAGACGGACGGTCAAACCGAAAGGGTGAATAGGGTACTCGAGGATCTGTTGAGGCTTTTTATTCTGGATTTTGGTGGTACTTGGGAAGACCATCTTCCTCTTGTTGAGTTTGCATATAATAACAGTTATCAGGCAAGCATAGGGATGGCACCATTCAAAGCTTTATATGGGAGGCCGTGCAAGTCGCCTACATGTTGGTGGGAGACTACAGATGAGCTTATACTTGGGCCTGATATGATCAGTGATACATCCGAGAAGATCGAGTTGATTCGGAGACGGATGAAAGCGGCCCAAGACCGACAGAAATCCTATGCTGATAAGCGAAGAACTGATCTAGAGTTTGATGTTGGGGATATGGTTTTCGTGAAGGTTTCTCCTTTGCGGAATGTGGTCCGATTTGGAGCCGTTGGGAAGTTAGCACCGAGGTTTGTTGGACCATTCCCTATTATAGAGAGGATCGGGCAGATGGCTTATAGAGTGAGGTTGCCCGAGAAGCTTGCCGGAGTACACGATGTTTTTCATGTCTCGCATCTCCGGAAGTGTTTACATGAATTAGAAGAGGTTGTTGAGCCAAGTGTTCTGAAAGATGTGGAAGTTGAGAAAGAGGCTACTTTGAGGAGAGCTCCGATTCGTATCTTGGGGACAGAGACCGAGAAGCTAAGGAATCGAGAGGTCAAGTTGGTGAAGGTTCAATGGGGTGAAGTCGAAGAAGACGCGACTTGGGAAACCGAGGAGAAGATGCGTGGGCTTTATCCATTCCTTTTTGAGGGTACACTCTCAATCTATTTTCTTTATTAGCATATCTTTCTCTTTGCTATCCATGTTTATCTAGTTTATCGTGTTAATCTTGTCATGAGAACCTTAGGTAGAAACCCTTTGGATGAAACATGTGTTTGAAACATGTTATGCTTGATGGTTGCAAGTGGTTGCAAGTGTTTGCAAGTGTTTGCAAGTGGTTACTCGTGGATGCATTACACACGTTAGGCACTAGATCGGCTCACACACTCCTCATATTGCATATGCATGAGTGTTTATGCTTATTCATGGATGAAAATTTTTGTGTGATCACATGGATGTTGCATATGGGTGAATGTTATGTGCACACATATAGACGTTATACATTATGTTAGGAATTGCATACATATGGATTCATTTCACCAACATAACTTGCATTGATGATATTTGCATTAGATAAGTAAATATACACACACCTTTGCATATGATCATACAGCATTTAGAATCCTTTAAGGACAATGACTGCACGTGGATGATGTTTTGAGTAGATGGATGATGGATGGTAGGATACGTTCTTCCTAACTTGGAGATTTCGGGGACGAAATCCTTTAAGGAGGGGAGAATGTAACAACCCGTATTTTTGAATAACATGTTATAACACAAATCAAGACAGAATTAAAATGTAAAATCTGAATCAAGGGAAACGGGCTATGCCATTGCGTTCATCTCAGAAAAATACGCGAAATAGAGTCCGAGTTTTCGAAAATCGGAGTCCGTATGACCCGATTAAGGCCCAACGAAGTTTTCAGAAAATTCCAAAGCAAAAACAGATTTCAAATTCAAGTTTGAAATTGGAAACTTGGGCTAGTTTGGGCCAGGCGGGAAAATTCCCGCCAGAGTACCCAAGTCGACAGCCCTGTCGACTTGGGAGTCGACTTGGTTAGACCCAAGTCGACAGCCCTGTCGACTTGGCTGTCGACTTGGTCCAGCCGGGCTGTTTAGCCTGGTGCACCATTTTGAGATTGTGTTGAGCTTGGGGGCCAGATTCGGTTTTGAGGGCTGAGATTGGAACTAGGGTTTAATCCTATGGCCTAAAACACTTGCCTAATCTATAAATAAGACCCTAACCTACCCAAAATCATCATTATTCATTCATACAACTAAACTATGGCAAAATCAATCCTCTCATGGCCTCCACTCTCTTCATAAAATTCCTAAATAAATTCCTAAGTGATTTTCCATGCATACAAGTGTTTTCAAACTTGTATGAGCTTCATTAGCTTGCATTCAAGTCAAGTTTATATATATTTGCGTCATAAAGAAAGAGTCTTGATCATTTTGGTTCAAGGGTTTTGCTTGCATTTTGGGTTTAATTGATTTCATAAGGGCTTTGTCATATTTTTGTGACTTCTTAAGCATTGTAAGCCCTATTCTACTTTCATACTTAAACTCTAAAGTTAAATGTATGATATGCAAGTTTTCTATGATGTAATATGCAAGTTTATCATGTTATGCAAGTATGCTATGATGTGGTATGCAAGTTCATCATGTTATGTTATGCAAGTTTGATTTGCAAGTTGTCATATGATATGCAAGTTATGCTATGCAAGTTTGGGTTGAACATTTTGTTCATGCTATCATGTTATGCAAGCTTATCTTGGGTTTGTGAACATAAAGCTTCAAGCTTTATGCCAAAGGTTGCATTTTGGCAACATGTAAGTTACCATATCCCTTATGATAACTTGCATGTGAGGCTAAATGCGAACTTATGGCCATTTCTACATGTCATTTATCACCATGTATCACCAATATGCTAAGTTTGGTTTTATGCATGCTTTTGAGGCCAAAATATGTAATATGCAAGTATATGAACACATGAACATTTCATATGCCACCATGTTGAACTTGTGGCTTCAATACCTTTATGTCATGATTATGCCAAGTTCCCTCTTTCTATCCTTTATGCGCTATTGCGATATGTAAGCGATGGGATTGTGTTTGGGGTTGGGTAAACTTAAAAGACATAAAACATAAGCTTGGGAATTTACCTATTAAGTTAGGTCTACCCATTGGGAATTTACCTATTAAGTTAGGTCTACCCAATTGCTTGAAAACTTGTAACATGTTTTGGAAACATGATGGACATGACACCTAGAAAAGATAAGTGTGGCCAACTCGAGGTTGGGTTGAGTTTGTAGCGTAAACCTACCCGGAACCGACCGGCTTAACTAGTTGCTACAAACAATAGGACCCAATGTGAGAAGTTGGTCATGTTGTACCTTGGACCCGAGGTTAGACCAAGTTGTGGTGTAAAGCTACCCGGACCCGCCCGGCTTAACTAGTAACCGCAACAAAGTCTAATGTGAGAGGTTAAGGCGCATTAAATTAATTAATGCCTCGTGATTAGGGTTAAGTCATGGTCCACTTAATACTTAACCAATTTGGGCTTGGTAGATTAATCGGGGTTAAGTCGTGAACTCATCGTTACACTTAACCAAGTTAATCCATGATTAGCAAGAGGGTTAAACCGTACTTAACCCACTAGAAAATCCTAGCAATGGGGGCCCACTCCGCAGTAATCCCCAAAAAAATTGGTATCATTAAGGCCCTAGGGACTAGGCTAGGGAGGGGGCACGATTACTGGGTTGGAGGTAAGCGACCCAATAAACGACGGCCGGGTGGTACGCCGATGTAGTTCCGGACGGACTATGGTCGTGCACGTAGTCCGTATTTGGAGAAGTCACCCATGGGTACCAGTAGATCGAGACTGTGCACTCATGTTTATGGTGTCCAGGGGTTGGCACCCTAGGGCTTGATACACCCGAAGGGTGGACCCGGCACAGTTCGACTACAATTATGTTTGGGCCGTATTGACACCAACACGTGACGAGTTAGGCTTAGGGAGCCGATCGACTAGACCGTTTGGTTGGACCTTGTATTAGGGTCATTTCATGTTATTGGACCGCGGGTTAGGGTCACTTCATGTTATTGGGCCAAAGCTTGGGCCAAGGGATCAATACTTGTTTATTCAAGTCATGTTAGTTTGCTAGTACACCGTGGTGCAAAACCTTAATCCTGATTATGCGATGACACCTTTATCTACCTTGTTAGTTAATCATCATGCTAGTATGTTGTTATCCTTATGTTCATCCCTACTGCTCATGCCAGTTAACTTTATCAGTTTACATTGATTGTAGTAGGGCTTACTCAGTCTTTTTGACTGACCTGTTTTCTTTCGCCTCTTTTCTTCCGTTTCCCCCCCAGGTTCTCAGGGAGGGAATACTGGAGCTTAGCTTGGATTTCTGATCGCTTGCTAGTGGGATTTCAGCTCATGTACGGTTTCGACATGAAGCTAGCTATGGTTATCACTTATTTGGGGATAGCACTTATGTATTTCAGTTGATGTTGTTTTATCTAGACTTGTTTATTTGGAAAGTTGACATTATGTTGTACCAGACTGGTTTTGAAATGGTTTGAAATCTTCCGCTATTTTATCTATGTTATTTACTCTGTTTACATATATACATATGTTCTTGTTCTGCCTTGATATATCATTATGCATGTTTACCTGATTCAAATGCCCCTCCAAAGTCAGAGTGCTTGCAAGAGACACCCTGGCGGAGGTGGGGTGTTACAATAAGAGCAGTGCCAGTATGGGTCTGATTTTACAACATCCCAATTTTTGCTTGATCACATATTGGATAAACTAATTGTCAAGCATGCTTGGAAAAATGATATGTATGGACGAAAGCACAGAAAGGTTGGAGAGGCTCTCGTATGCAAAATTCCTAATAGAAGTAAGAGAAGATGAGGTACTGTTGATGAATTTGAGGCAAAAACTCAAGAAGGTGGTTCTCAAACAATTCACGTTGAGTATCTATGGAGGCCAGACATATGTACATTATGTAAAGCCTTCGACCATAAAACATTTGAATGTCCTCAACATAAAAATAAAGAAAAAGATAAATCCATAAAGGAGATAGAGAAGGACAAAGTTGCTAAACCAATATTTCATGCAAGTAATGAGGTAGACAAAATGCAAAATAGCAGATGGCAAAAGGTTGTTCCGAGAGGAAGGAGGAGTTTTCAGAAATACTACAGGGTGAGAGTTAACAAGGATAAACACATCAAAGATAAGAATATCACTTCTAAAGAATAGGATTGCGCCGTTGCATTCATCTCGGAATATTAAATTAACGAATTAAAGAATATCACTTCAAAGAAGAGAATATTAAATTAACAAATTAAATTAACGAATCAAAGATAAGAATATCACTTCAAAGATGAGAATATTAAATTACCGAATTAAAGAATACTTAATTTTAAAAGTAGGAATTAAGTAAAACGGATTGCACCGTTGGGTTCGTCTTGGAATTCTGCTTGAGATAGAGTCCAAGTTTACGTAAATCAGACACCGTATAAAGAAGTTATAAGCCTTAAGATAGGGATAACTGTTAAATTGAACACCCCTAAATTGGGATTTTGTGTAATTGGCATGCACTGTAATTAAAGGCTATAATCTGGCATAGTTTATATTATGAATCATGATTGGGAGTTTTTGGAGAATATTTTGTACTGTGCAATATGACTAAACCTTAGGGCATGTGTTATATTGTGATTTTTGGGGCATGACTATTATTGCAAATTTGGGAAAATTAGGTGTAACCTATTTTGAGTAATAACTTGAATTTGAATTTGTGGGGGCATAACTTGCAATCAGCTTTGTTGGGGTATAACTTGAGAATTAAAACATGACTAGTTTTGTGAATTTGGGATGATTAGCATATAAAATCTTGACTTGGACATGTATGGTAAATATGCTAAAAGATAAACATGCCTAACCCGAGTTTAGATTGAACTGCGGTGTAAAACTGCCCAGAACTGCCCGGCACATCCAATAACCGTAACAACATAGATCTAATGTGAGAGGTTAGCGCATTTGGCCCAAAACCCGAGGTCAGAATGAGTTTGTGGTAGAAGTCTGACCGGAACCGCCCGGCACATCCAGCAACCGCAAACAACAGTTCTAATGTGAGAGGTTGGGGCATTAATAAATTAATTAATGCCAATAAATAGACATGCTAAGAATGGTAGGGTTAAGTAAATTTAGAACACTTAACCGTTATAACATGTTAATTAGACATGAAGGTGGAGATAAGTAAATTTAGAACACTTAACCATTATAACATGTTAATTAGACATGAAGGCGGGGTTAAGTAAATTTAGAACACTTAACCGTTATAACATGTTAATTAGACAAGAAGGCGGGGTTAATTAAATTTATAAACACTTAACCAATATGACATGATGAATGGGTAGGGTTAAGTTAAAACAAGAGAGCAACACTTAACCAATATAACAAGATGCGTGAAAGGGTTAAGTTAACACAAGAAGGCAACACTTAACCAATGTAACACGACAAGTGGGTGGGTTAAGTTAACATGAATTGATTGATGACACTTAACCAATACAGCATGACGAATGCGCGGGTTAAGTTAATAAGAAACACTTAACCAATGTAACTTGATGAACGAATGGGGTTAAGTTAATGGGAAATACTTAATCAATATAACATGATGAATGAACGGGGTTAAGTTAATGGGAAACACTTAACCAATCCAACATGACGAGTGAGAAGGGTTAATAAGAAACACTTAACCAACATGACATGATGAGCGGGTGGGTTAAGTTAACATGAATGGACAACACATAACCAATATGACATAATGTGTGGGAGGGTTAAGTACATATCGGGTTGCTGGGTAATATTAGTAAATATAGGCCTACAAACTTAACCATTAAGTAAGCATGTTTGAATCAGTGGGAGGGTTAAGTACATATCGGGTTAGTGGGTAATATTAGTACATATAGGCCTACAAACTTAACCAGTAAGTAACCCTAGTAACGGGGACCCATTTCAGCAGTAACCCAGATAGATGTATCAAGGTACCCTGAAACTAGGATGGGTGGGCACGATTACTAGGCTGATTATAAGCGGTCGAAATAGCGGCAGTGGGTATGTCAGTGTAGGTTCCGACGGATTACGGGCGTGCACATACTCCGGAGTGGGAAAAAGCAGGCACTGGGTACCAGTAGTTTTACACCGTGCATCTTGAATCGTGTTGGGTTGCTATCATAAGGATTGATACACCTTATGTTGGGACCAGCATAGGGTATCTACACGCAAGCGAGGGCTAAATGACATAGACACAAGGAAAATCAATACGAGTAAGGAGACGATCGATAGGGTAGTAAGGGTACATCCACTGTTTCAAATCTCGCAAATATCGCCCGAGATCTCCTCCAAGATCTCGTTTTGGGCTCCATCCGAAACGAAACAGCAAATATCACTCTAAATCTCCTTTCGAATATATCGCCCATGATATTGCGATATTGAACGATATATCGACCGAGACAATACTGGAATATCATCCGAGATCTTAGTTTTTTTGGTTAAAATTTAAATTTGTGCCTGAACTAGAACTATAATATAAACTCAAATCTAGCCATATCAATTTTTTATTATTTTACATTTTGCATGTTAAATGACTATATTGTATGTTTGTATATGTTTTACAATGCTTATAATTTTCATATTCGTCTTTTTACATACATGTTACTTATGAAATTATGTATTTTATGGTCTGTTTATGCTGAATTTTTTAATGTTTTGGATTGTTTTAATGTTTCTGTCTAACAATATTTTTGTTTTAAGCATATTACGATTTGCAGTATAAATGATCTTTCGCAAAATAAAGAATAATAAAGTTATTTTGCATTTTAAGTTTAAGTTACTATGTTTTTAATAGCATTCATAAAAATCATTTTGTTCAAATATCATTTTTAATATATATCATGTACCCCGAGATTGTTCCGATATGAACTTTCAGGCCCAAGATGAAAATACGAGATGAACTCCCGAGTTAGACTCATCTCGTCCGAGATCTCCTCCGATACGAGACTGAGTCTATAAAGTCCCAGAGACGAAACACAATCGATATCCGAGATTTAAAACCTTGGGTACATCTAACATCTTCATGGCAGTTTAGGCTGATTGAGGTAAGATCCTCATACTAGATGTATACCTGAAGGTTACCATAATTGCGGGGATTGGGATCACATTGTAATATTATCATTTTACATAGATTACTAGTTGGGACACTAGTTAGGCGGTGCAGAGATATAGAAATCAGAATAACAAGGTAGTAGCAAAGCAGAGATAGAGTAGAAGTGCATTCATTTTATCTTGCCTTATCATATCATATGCTAATCTTATGTTATTTTGATTTCCCGGTTATCAGGTATCGTCTTATATTCAGTTTATTCATGTCATGTTACTTTTACTTGTTTACATACTGAAAGTCACTGGACTTACCAGACTTATATCTGACCTAGTTTGTTTCACCTCTTTTCTTCCGTCCCACCTAGGTTCACAGGGAGGAAATGTTACCACTTAGCTCAGTTTTCTTTCCAAGCACGGAGATAGTCGATGTATTGCTTTGGACTCTCTCTTCCACTGCTATGGCTGGTTCATGCTTTATTGGGGAATATCATTGCTATTTTTATACTTCTTTTATACTTGGAAGTTTTCGAATCAAGACAGAAGTTCTATGTATTACTTTTAAGTATGATTGAGACAATTGTTGTAGAAGTTTGACTGAACCACATTGTTTATAAAATGACTTTATTTTCCGCTGCTTCACTTGTCTATCTTGTAATTTATCTACATCTTTTATCTAAAAACACTCCACCAAAGTTAAGGCATTCCCCTTGTGAGTGACCTTAACGGAGGTGGGGTGTTATAAAAACTTAACATGGAATTGACATCTAGGGCTGCTTTTTATATTAATTCAACCTCGAATATGTTACATAATCTTGAACATTCACCGTATGCTAGAATTCTCGTCATATATGACCCAAACATACACCAATTAGCTAAACTTGATGCTGATAGACAAGTGATTCATTGTCATGATTGGCACATTCCATCTGCCAAATCTTATTACTTATCGTTTGTTTATGCTGATAACTCATCTAACGCCAGAGGAATTCTTTTTAACAATTTGCCTAATTGGAGAAATGAAACACATCCTTGTATAGTCAGTTGCGATTTTAATTGTTGTCTAGAATTTGGTGACAGAATAGGTGGTATTTCTTTGTCGATCAACTAAATTATTCCCAGTAAAGCAACTATTGCTTAACGCTAACCTTTTTGGAATTAAAACAACTGGATCCGTATACACGTGGAATAATAAAAAGAAAGTAGGAATCAGGACCTTCTCCAAGATTGATTTTGGTTTTTGTAATTCGTTTGCTCTTCTTGCCTGGCCTGAGCTGTATAATCATAAACCTATTCCGCTATTATCTGATCATTCGCCTAAAATTATATCTATGGGGAATGAATTTAAAAGGGGTGGGGCGTCTTTCAGTTTTTTTAATAATTGGATATTGGAAACTGACTTTGCTGCTGTAGTTGAAAATAATTGGAAAGATCCAGTTATGTGTAGTCAAATGTATATACTTCATAAAAAAATGAAAAAAACTAGAGATGTATTAAAGGCATGGTCCTCCAACAAATTTGGCAAAGGCAACAAAATGTCTTAGATATGTAGAGCAAGACTTATTGAGGTACAAGAGAAGATGTTAACTGATGTCAGCAACCCGTGCATACTGGACTTGAAGCTGAAGCAACTGCTGCTTACCTAAATGCCATCAATATAGAAAATACCATGGTGAAACAAAAAGCAAGAATCAGATGGAGAATTGAAGGAGACAGAAATTATTAAAGTAATTAGGATAAGGCATAAACTGGTAAAACAAGGAATGACTGTGAAACAAATGGGCATGACAAAACCAACAAGAGGAATATGCTGGCGTTAATCGCGCTCCTAATCACTATAGGATAATTACTATACTACACCAATACTAGTCATCCTAAAATTTGATCCACCTACTGAACAAAATAATAATAATGGTAGTTTCGTGTACCCCTAGCCGCCTTCATAGGTGCCGCCTGCTCCAATCTCCACTAGTTGTACCCACTACCCTCCCTATTCTAATTACAACATTTATTCATAATATGGTAGTTGTACCCCTAGCTGTCTTCATAGGTGCAGTGTTTCAACTAACGAAGAAGATACAAACGAGTGTGAAGTGCCAGAATTCAAACAAGGTTCGAATAGGATGATCAAAAAGAAAAACCAAACTTCCGACCAAGATATTTCTACCTCTATCAGGTATGCCAACTGTGAGGGAACGCGTCTGCCCTCTAGAAGATCCTGTACTTTGTCCTTACCTTTGCCTTTTTTGCTTCTTTGGATGATCCTAATAAGATGTCCTATTCCTCGGTAATGATAACAACTAGTCTTCTTCTTCTTCTTTCTAACGTCTTTATTTAAGTAGTCAGGTATTTCACAAGTGTGGCCCTTCCTTTTCTCTTGGCTCCTTGTTATCCTTACCGCCTTTCCTTGGATCTACTTTCTTATGCATTCCCTTCAACCTCTCACATTAGACCAGCTTAACCAATAATATATATATATATATTAATCTGATAAGTGGATAGGGTTAAGACAAACTTAACCAATAATATATATTGATCTTATAAGTGGATAGGGTAAAAGCCAACTTAGCCAATAATATATAAGTGGATAGGGTTAAGACCAACTTAACCAATAATATATAAGATCAATATGTATTATTGGTTAAGTTTGTCTTAACCCTATTCAAATTGTCAATAATTTCCAAATTAATCTATGTCCATAATTATCACCTAAATTATGTTCATACTTTTCAGGTATATAAATTATACCAATTAGTGCCTCAAATTAATTATATGCCTTTAAAGCCATTTTATGCCAATTCACAATTTGCATAATTAATATTTTCCCATTGTCCCCACGCTATTCGTACGTTTTAATATGAAATATGTTAGACTCGCAAATAGTCTAACTCATAAAAAAAAACATCGCAACTTGCATAACACATAAAATAGATCTAACTTGCAAATAAGAATTATAACATAAGTTTGCATAGCCGATAACTTGCATAGGCAATGGACATATAAAACATAAATTTGCATAAACTACCATGGATCTAAATATAGATCTAAACATGAAATTGTGAACTTGCATATATGAATATAGGTTTCACCTAAACTTGCATATATGGAATATGGTTTTCACCCAAACTTGCATATGTGAATATAGTTTTCACCTAAAAATGTGAATATAGTTTTCACCTAAACTTGCATATGGATTCCTACAAACTTGCATACAAATTTAAACAAGTAAACTAATATCACATGTTTTACATATAAACTAGCATATATATATATATATATATATACACACACTTGATTCACATAAAAAACTTGTGTATAATTCGCATACAGACTTGCATAATATTCACATACAACTAGCATATGTAAAAACAGACTTGCATAAGATTCACATACTAACTAGCATATGATTTACATCCCAAACTTGCATATAAACTGATGTCATAAAATGAATCAAGTTAAACATATGTGATTGGACATATGCAACATAAATTAACAAAACTGTCATATGTTCCCCAACAGACGATAAAAAAATTAAGTAACATCACATGATTAAACAGACATGTTCTCATAATCCCAGTCATAACTCATCATAATTAATTTATTAATTATTTTTTGAAAGAAATTGTACTCACAAAGATGGATTAGAGAAGAGAATAATTCGTTCGTTGTTTGTATTAGAATTCTGACGTGAAATTCCTAAGCTTTAAGAAGAAGAACTATTTTAGCAGCAGCATAGAGGCCAAGAGACTAATTTTGTTTAGGTTTAGGGCTTGAGACTATGCGTGCTTATATAGAAGTTTAAATCAACATAAACCGTTAGATTATCATAAGAGCAATCAGAACCGTCCAGACTAGATAGAGTTATCCAGAATTGCCACCTATGCCCTAGTGACTCAGCAACAAGTCAGGAAAGACTCAGTAACAAGTCAGAATTGTCACGGTTCAGATCTGCCCGGGGGGTAGGTCGACCCCCAGGTCGACCTGTATAGGGTTAGACAAACTTAACCAATAATACATATTGATCTGATAAGTGGATAGGATTAAGACCAACTTGGCCAATAATATATAAGTGGATAGGGTTAAGACCAACTTAACCAATAATATATAAGTGGATAGGGTTAAGAATAGCTTAACCGATAATATATATATATATATATATATATATATATATATATTGATCTGATAAGCGGATAAGGTTAAGGCAAGCTTAACCAATACCACATGTTGATTTGATAAGTGGGTAACATGGGTGACACGTGGGATATAATTATAAACACTTAACCAAGTTGAAACTTGTAAGAAGACATGAATAAGAGGGGGTTAAGTGGGAAATCCTAGTGGGGACCAAGCATAGGTGGAAAGCTTATGTCAAGTGTGGGGACTCTTTTCAACCAGTAACCCATTAGTATCTAAGTGAACTTGATCTAGATCGAGGATGGGACACGCTTACTGGGTTTGATTGTAAGAAGTCAAAACGGGTTAGCGTGGCAAAGCAAGTCCAACAGGGTCTTGTGCGTGTGTGGGCCCGGGCTGGTAGGTAAGACGTTGTTGCATCGTGTAGGTATAAGTCGTGCATCTTAAGTGGTATCGGGATGCCACTTTGGGGAGTGATACACCCCACTGTGGTACCAGCATGGGTATCTACGAGTTAGGGAGCCGATCGAATGGGGAAGGTAGTGGGTACGACTAGCAGAGATAAAAGCATGCGGTACCTATGAAAACAGCTAGGAGTCCAAATACATATTATGAATAAATGTTGTAATTAGAATGGGGAGGGTAGTGGGTACAACTAGTGGAGATAGGAGCAGGCGACACCTATGAAGACAGCTAGGGGTACACGAAACTACCATTATGATTATTATGTTCAGTAGGCGGGATCAACTTTTAGGGTGACTAGTAATGATGCAGTATAGTAATTATCTTATAGTGATTAGGAACGAAATTAACGTTATCTTATTCCTCATGTTGGTTTTGTCATGCCCATTTGCTTCACAGTCATTCCTTGTTTTTCTAGTTTATGCCTTATCCTAATTACTTCAATAGTTATGTTGTTAAAGTTATTGGACTCGCCAGACATTATGTCTGACCCCCTTTGTTTTTTCCTCTTTTCTTCCTTCCCCCCAAGGTTCTCAGGGTGGGACTAGTGCTAGTGGAGCTTGATTTGGACCTCTTTCTCACTCTTTTGGAAGTGCTTGGATTGCTGAAAGTAAAGTTCAGCTTATGTCTTTTATGGCTACTTATGTTGGGGTTATGCTTTTTACTTTATGTACTCAGAAAATAATTTGTCAAGATGGATATTAAGTGTACTTGGTTTAATTGTTGGTTTTTGATGTTGTTATAACCAAACTATTTCTCCGCTGCAATAACAGTTGTTTTAATTTTTCAAGTACCAATATATGTATCTGTCTTGTTATATTCTGTTCTATACACCAATAATACTCCATGAAAGTTAATGCATTCCCTTTGAGAGTGGCATTAATGGACGTGGGGTGTTATTTAACAATATAATTATTAAAGTAATTAGGATAAGGCATAAACTGGTAAAACAAGGAATGCTGTGAAACAAATGGGCATGACAAAGAAAACAAGAGGAATAAGATAACGTTAATTTGCGCCTCCAACACTATAGGATAATTACTATACTGCACCATTACTGGTCACCTTAAAAGTTGATCCCGCCTACTGAACATAATAATCATAATGGTAGTTTCGTGTACCCCTAGCTGTCTTCATAGGTGCCGCCTGCCCCTATCTCAACTAGTTGTACCCACTACCCCCATGCGATCGGCTCCCTAACTCGTAGATACCAGTGCTGGTCCCACAGTGGGGTGTATCACTCCCCAAAGTGGCAACCTGACACCACTAAAGATGCATGGCTTATATCTACAAGATGCAACAATGTCTTACCTACCAGCCCGGGCCTACGTACGCACATTACCCCGTTGGACTTGCGTTGCCACCGCTAACCCATTTTGACCTCTTACAATCAAACCCAGTAAGCATGTCCCATCCTCGATCTAACTCGAGCTCACAAAGATACTTAATGGGTTACTGGTTTGAAAAGGGCCCCTATACTTGACACAAGCTTTCCACCTATGCTTGGTCCCCACTAAGATTTCTCACTTAACCGCTTCTTATTCATGTCTTCTTACATGTTTCAACTTGGTTAAGTGTTTATATTTATATCCCACATGTCACCTATGTTACCCACTTATCAAATCAACATGTGTTATTGGTTAAGCTTGTCTTAACCCTATCCGCTTATCAGATCAATATACATATTATTGGTTAAGATGGTCTTAACCCTATCCACTTATATATTATTGGCTAAATTGGTCTTAACCCTACCTATTTGTTATATGATTTTGAGATTTCCTATACCCCTGGCAAGGGAAATGTGTTAGCAGACGCCTTGAGTAGAAAGAAGCTGACCTTGAGTCCTCTCTTTGTAGAAAGGCAATTCTGGATAACTCTATCTAGTCTGGACTGTTGTGATTGCTCCTAGGATAATCTAACGGTTTGTATTGATTTAAACTTCTATATAAGCACGCATAGACTCAAGCTGTAAACCTAAACTAAATTAATCTTTTGGCCCCCATGCTACTGCTAGAATAGTTCTTCTTAAAGCTTAGGAATTGCAAGTCAGAATTCTAATACAAACGATGAACGAATTATTCTCTTCTCTTAGTGAGTACAATTTCTTTCAGCCTCTTTTCTTCCTCCCCCCGGTTCTCAGGGTAGGACTAGTGCTAGTGGAGCTTGATTTGGATCTTTCTCTCTCTTTTGGAAGTGCTTGGATTGGTGAAAGTAAAACTCAGCTCATCTCTTTTATGGCTACTTATGTTGGGGTTATGCCTTTTACTTTATGTATTCAGAAAACAATTTGTCAAGATGGATATTAAGTGTACTTGATTTTATTGTTGGTTTTTGATGTTGTTGTAACCAAACTATTTCTCCGCTGTAATACAAGTTGTTTTAAAATTTTTAAGTACCTATATATGCATCTGTCTTTTTATATTCTGCATGGGAGCAGAAGAAGCCTGGTGGTCTGCTTCATCCTCCGGAGGTCCCACAGTGGAAGTGGGATAGCATTTCGATGGATATAGATTAATTTTGAATTTATCAGTAAAGGAGTACGTCAACAAGTTCAATCAGTTGGCAAGATTTGGCTTAGACTTGGTGAACAAACTTGAAAAGAAGGCCTTGAGATTCGTTAAAGGTTTGAATAAGCCGCTACATGGGTTGGCTATGACCCACATTCCTATGAAGGGCTTACCTCCGAAGCGGGAGATAGACTTCCACATATACCTTGTTGATAATGCAAAACCCGTAGCTCTACCGTTAGACACATGGCTCCAAGGGAGAGAAAAGAGCTCATTAGGCAAGTCAAAGAGTTGCTCGAATAAGGCAGAGCATTTCTGAATGGGGTGCTCCAGTAGTATTCGCAACCAAAGCAGATGGTTCACTTCGCCTATGCATTGATTATAGGGAGCTAAACAAGCTGACCAAGAAAAATAGGCACCCACTTCCAAGAATAGACAACTTGTTTGATCAGCTTGTAGGTGCGTCGGTTTTCTCCCAACTAGATCTGGCTACCGGGTTTCATCAACTAAGAGTGGCTGAAGACCGCATTGATAAGACCGCATTCAAAACCTCGGATGGTTTCTTCAAATGGATTGTCATGCCTTTCGGCTTGACAAACGCACCTGCTTACTTCATTGACTTGATGAGCAGGGTGTTCAGGGAGTTCCTAAATAAGTTTGTATGTGAATCTTATGCAAGTCTGTATGCGAATTATACACAAGTTTTTATGTGAATCAAGTGTATACATATGCTAGTTTATATGTAAGACATGTGATATTAGTTTACATGTTTAAATTCATATGCAAGTTTGTAGGAATCCAGCAACCACAAACGGTAGTCTAATGTGAGAGGTCGAAGGCATAAATTAAATGCTAACAATTGTAAAGACACGAGGTTAGACTCGTTTACGGTATAAGATTGCCCGGACCCGCCCGGCAAATCCAGCAACCGCAAACGGTAGTCTAATGTGGGAGGTCTTACAAGGTTACGGTTATAATGAATCAGTAACGCTTAACCAAGATAAACATGTGGTGGGACATAGGGGTTAAGTGGGTAACATGGGTGACATGTGAAATACGATTAGAAACACTTAACCAAATTGAAACATGTAAGAAGACATAAATAAGAAGGGGTTAATTGGGAAATCTTAGTGGGGACCAAGCTTAGGTGGAAAGCTTGTGTCAAGCATGGGAACCCCACGTCCATTAATGTCACTCTCAAAGGGAATGCATTAACTTTCATGAAGTATTATTGGAGTATAGAACAGAATACAACAAGACAAATACATATACTGGTACTTGAAAATTTTAAAAACATCTTTTATTGCAGCGGAGAAATAGTTTGGTTACATCAAAACCAACAATAAAACCAAGTACACTTAATATCCATCTTGACAAATTGTTTTCTGAGTACATAAAGTAAAAAGCATAACCCCAACATAAGTAGCCATAAAAGAGATAAGCTGAACTTTACTTTAAGCAATCCAAGCACTTCCAAAAAGGGGGAGAAAGAGATCCAAATCAGGCTCCACTAGCACTAGTCCCACCCAGAGAACCTGGAGGGGGGAAGGAAGAAAAGAGGCGAAAACAAAGGGGGTCAGACATAAAGTCTGGCGAGTCCAATAACTTTAACAATATAATTATTAAAGTAATTAGGATAGGGCATAAACTGGTAAATAAGGAATGACTGTGAAACAAATGGACATGACAAAGTAAACAAGAGGAATAAGATAACGTTAATTTCTCCTCCAACACTATAGGATAATTACTATACTGCACCAATACTAGTCACCCTAAAAGTTGATTCCGCCTACTGAACAAAATAATAATAATGGTAGTTTCGTGTACCCCTAGCTGTCTTTATAGGTGCTGCCTGCTCCTAGCTCCACTAGTTGTACCCACTACCCTCCCCATTCTAATTACAACATTTATTCATAATATGGTAGTTGTACTCCTAGCTGTCTTCACAGGTGCCGCCTGCTCCTATCTCCGCTAGTCGTACCCACTGCCTTCCCCATTCGATCGGCTCCCTAACTCGTAGATACCCGTGCTGGTCCCACAGTGGGGTGTATCACTCCCCAAAGTGGCAACCCAATACCACTAAAGATGCACGACTTATACCTACACGATGCAATAATGTCTTACCTACCAGCCCGGGCCCACGCACGCACGTGACCCCGTTGGACTTGCGTTGCCACCGCTAATTCGTTTTGACCTCTTACAATCAAACCCAGTAGGCATGTCCCTTCCTCGATCTAGATCGAGCTCACTTAGATACTAGATGGGTTACTGGTTGAAAAGGGTCCCCACACTTGACATAAGCTTTCCACCTATGCTTGGTCCCCACTAGGATTTCCCACATAACCCCCTCTTATTCATGTCTTCTTACATGTTTCAACTTGGTTAAATGTTTATAATTATATCCCACATGTCACACATGTTACCCACTTATCAAATCAACATATGTTATTGGTTAAGCTTGTCTTAACCCTATCCGCTTATCAGATCAATATATATATTATTGGTTAAGCTGGTCTTAACCCTATCTACTTATTAGATCAATATATATTATCGGTTAAGTTTATCTTAACCCTATCCACTTATCAGATTAATATATATATATATATTATTGGTTAAGCTGGTCTTAACCCTATCCACTTATATATTATTGGTTAAGCTGGTCTTAACCCTACCTACTTATCAGATTATTGGTTAATATGGTCTTAACCCTGTTCACTTATCATGTTTTATGTATCATATATATATATATATATATATATCTTATAACATGTTTTACTTAATTTATGATTAAGTATATCTTAGTTCACAGATACATTGGTTAAGAGAATAAGTCCCCAAGTATCAACCCCGTAGACCGAAATCAACATCAGATTGGTACTCAGAGAATTACTCAACTCAACCAAACTTCTATTTCTCATTCATATTCGTCTTTGATTAGCATTAATTAATTATTAATGCACAAACCTCTCACATTAAGTCGATTGCTTGTGGCCGCTGGATATGCCAGGCGGTTCCGGGAAGACTTCCACCACAAGCCAGACTTAACCTCGTGTCTAAGCATCTTTTAATTATGCCTACGTCCTCTCACATTAGACTACCATTTGCGGTTGCTGGATGTGCCAGGCGGTTCCGGGCAGTCTTATACCACAAACGAGTCTAACCTCGTGTCATAGACATTTATTACGCATTTAATTTATGCTTTTGACCTCTCACATTAGACTACCGTTTGTGGTTGCTGGATTTGTCGGGCGGGTCCGGGCGGTCTTATACCACAAACGAGTCTAACCTCATGTCTTAGGCATTTATTATTACACATTATTATTCAACCCCAATTTGAATTAATATCCTTATTTCAGATTGTCGATGACTTCCAATTTTAATCCACGTCCATAATTGTCACTTAAAGTATGTTCATAATTTTCAGGTATACAAATTATACCAATTAATGTCTCAAATTAATTTTATGATTTTAAAGCCATTATATGCCAATTCACAATATTAATATTTAATATTTTCCCATTGCCCCCATGTTGTTCGTACGTTTAATATGAAATATGTTAGACCCGCAAATAGTCTAACTCATAAAAAGAAAAGAAACATCGCAACTTGCATAACACATAAAATAGTTCTAACTTGCAAATAAGAATAGACTAGCATGGATCAAAACTTGCATGATTATAATTTCATAATCATAAATTTGAATAATCAATAACTTGCATAGGAAACATACATAATTTGCATAAACAACAAACTGGCATGGATTAAATTATATAAGATATGATTTGCATAGATCTATACACATAAAGGTGAACTTGCATATATGAACATGGTTTTCGCATAAACTTGCATATAATCTACATACAAACTTTTATTAAACTTGCATATGCAATTTAGACATGTAAACTAAGACTTACATATGATTTGCATACAAACTTACATATAAACTAGCATATGATTCACATCCAAACTTATATATAAACTTGCATATATAATTTAGACATGTAAACTAAGATTTACATATACACTTGCATATGATTTAGACATGTAAATTAATGTCACAAAATGAATCAAATCTAGCATATGTGGTTAGACATATGAACCAACATCATGAATCTATGTACATAAGACAACAACTAGCATATATTCATAAAATAGACAATATCATATCGGTCAATGATTCAACAGGCATAATCTTATAACCTAAATTATAACTCATCATAATTAATTTATTAATTATTTTGTGAAAGAAATTTTACTCACAAAGACGGATTTAGAGAAGAGAATAATTCGTTCGTCGTTTGTATTAGAATCCTGACTTGCAATTCCTAAGCTTTAATAAGAAGAACTATTCTAGTAGCAACATGGAGGCCAAGAGATTAATTTAGTTTAGGTTTAGAGATTGAGTCTTATATAGAAGTTTAAACTTATATGAGCCGTTAGATCATCCTAGGAGCAATCACAACCGTCCAAACTAGATAGAGTTATCCAGAATTGCCACCTATGCCCTAGTGACTCAGCAACAGGTCAGAAAAGACTCAGTAACAAGTCAGAATCGTCATAGTTCAGATCTTCCCGAGGGGTAGGTTGACCCCCAGGTCCACCTGTATAGGGGAGGTCGACCCCCTGGTCGACTTGGCCTGGGGTAGGTCGACCTCCAGGTCGACCTACCTTGGTATATTCGAATTTTGAATTTAACTCTGAACTATTTTTAATTTATTTAAATTCCTAAAACTTTTGAGGTCCATAACTTCCTCATATGAAGTTCGATTTACGAAAACTTAAACTCTATTCCAAGCAGAATTTCGAGATGAATGCAATGGCGTAACCAATTTCCCTTAATTCATCCCTAAAAATTAAGTGCTCTTAAATTTGTTAATTTTAATATTTAAGATTACGGGGTGTTACAGAAATTCTTCCTACTATCATGCTGCCCTCAAGACAAGGCAGACACAAAAAAATATATTCAGAATATCTAATATTCAGGGAGTCCTCTGCACCTCTTCTTCTGATATTAATACTGCTTTTATAAATTACTTTTCTGACATGCTTGGTAATAAAGCTAATTTCATCCTGGACATTGATAGCATTGACCCTTTCATTCTACCTACGTTGGGATATGAAGATTTTAACATGCTTATTGCTGAAACTAAAGAAGATGAAATCACCACAACTTTTTTTTATCTATTAACCAAAATGCATGAGGCGGTTCGGACGGCTTGAATGCTCAGTTCAACAAGGCTACCTGGCCTGTCATAGGGATCGATGTAACTAATGCAGTGAAGCAATTTTTTAAAAGAGCCAAGATGCAAGAATCCTACAATAACACAAATATAGCGCTCATACCCAAGGTTAAAAATTCCGACAAGATACAAGATTTTCGCTCGATTTCTTGCTGCAATGTCATATACAAAGGTATAACTAAAATTTTAGCAAATAGACTCAAAAAAGTTCTCCCTAACATTATTTATAAGAATCAAGCTGCATTCATAGAACAACATAATATTTTAGACAATGTGTTGCTTTATCACGAATTGTTTTATGGTTATAAGAGTGTTCACATCTCTCCTCGAGCCATTTTAAAACTTGACATTCAAAAAGCTTTTGACACAATACAATGGGATGCTATAGTGAGGATCTTAGGATACATGAATTTTCCATTTCCCTTCATTTCATGGATTTACACCTGCATATCTACTGTTAACTATTCAATTGTATTAAATTGGTCGTGTGTTGGTTTTTTTAAGGGCAAACAAGGAATAAGACAGGGTGAACCCATCTCGGCCTACATTTTTATAGTGGTAATGGAACTTCTCACGCAAATGCTTAACAAACTGGATAAGTGTAAACTTTTTAGCTTACATCCAAAATGTAGAGACCCTCAAGTAATCTCTTTACTTTTTGCGGATGACTTGGTTATATTTTGCAAAACATATCGAATAACAATTGCTAGTATAATGGGATATCTTCAAGATTTCTATTTGATAAACGGTTTAAAGATTAATGTGAGAAAATCTGAATTTTCTACTATAGGTTTAATGACTGAACAAATTAATAATATCAAAACAAACACTGGATTAAATTATAATAACACCACTATGAAATGTTTGGGCCTTCCCCTGGCCACTTCTAGGATCACAATACAACAATGTCTTCCCCTATATGATAAAATAATAAATAGAATTGACTCATGGTCCAACAGATTTCTTAGCCAAGCAGGTAGGCTCACTATCATAAAATCTATCATTTTTTCCATGCAAGTTTACTGGGGTAGAACCTTTGTTCTCCCCCACAAACTTATTAAACTGATTAGGACTGCTTTAATGAAATGTTTTTGGAAAGGCAACTCAACTAGCAAATTTTTAGCTCCTTCTTCCTTCACTAATATGGAGAAACCCATAAGCAAGGGTGGACTCGAAATAATAGACCTTGTGGCATGGAATAAAGCTGCATAGGCACAACACTTGGATGACAATATATACAACATGGATAGCCTATAGGTCGACATATCAAGGAAGCACTTCATCAAAAATAGGAATATATGAAGCATGGACATACCTAGCAAAAGTAGCTAGACATGGAGAAGTCTCCTAAAACTTAGGGAAGTGTTGCTTCCTATGATAAAGTATAACATGAAAGAAAATAACCATATTCTCTTTTGGCAGGCCCCGTGGCTATGCTATGGGAGATTCTCAGCAAGCATCTTAATCATGAGGAAATAATTCAAACTAGAATACATCTTCATGCTCCTTATTTGCAACATTGGTGATGAAGGTCTGTGGCTACCAGCATCATCCAACGCAAGAATTCATGCTTTGTGGCACTACATTAAAAATGAATGCAACATGTCTCAATCCCATAGACGTGTTGACTGGATAGAAGATGGTCAGGGATTCAAAATCAAATTGTCTTATGACTTCATAACTCATCAGAGACAAATGGTAGATTGGAAGTGGAGAAGAAGAGTATGGAAGATGGATAATAGAGCAAAGGAAAACTTTTTCTTTGTAAGTTTCTCTCGGGTGCCTTAATGACAAGGGATAAGACACTGCAGCGAGTTCTGAATACAGATGATCGATGTATTTATTGTGAAATAAGTGGTGAATCCATATCCCATCTATTTTTTGAATGCAATGTGGTTTGGTGAGTTAATCAGAGGCTTGGACGGAACGTTATAATAACTAACAGCTCAGATGAGTGGAATAAACTATTTGAAGACACACGTACAAAGGATGAGAGGAAAAGGCTCTTGAACATGGTTATGAAGACTTTTGTGTGTTGCATATGGACTGAAAGAAACACAAAGATCTTTACCCCTACAAAAGGTAAGAACATATATCAAATTAAACGATGGGTTTTAACAGAGATTAAGTTTGGCATGGTGAATGCGTCCTTTGCAATCGAGCCAAGCATAATGGAGCTCTTTGTTTAATGATTTATGTTTTGTTATTGTTTTTTCTTTTGTTCTTCCAGTGATTATAGCACTGTGTATCCCAGTATTCGGCTTAAGTTTCTTAAGTCATCTGCATTTTCTCTTAAGTGCTTCAATAAAAAGGTCGGGGTCCTTTAAGCCCGTCGGCCATGCCAAAAGAAATTCCTTAATTAAATTATAATTAAACTAATTACATTTGTTTAGTGAATAATAGGACGCGATTTCTTTTCATTTACATCGTTCTCATTCGAACGATCTTCACCACGCACGCAAGAAATCAATGCCTACCGCCGCACCTCCTCTCTACTGGAGAACGATCTAATACTGCTGGCATAAGCGCCTCGAACTCCCCTACCATCTCCATGAGCCACAACTTGACTGACCCCCTTCCCCTTCCCCCGCTTGCTTACAGCACTCGTAAAACCGTAGCCCTTTCCTCCTTCGATTTCAGCTACCATGACTCTCGGTATCATATCACAGCCATTCAAAAGCAAGACCTCTTTGAGCCTGAGATATTCGTAGCTGGAAGATTTAGCTATAGATTGATGGATTTGCAAATTTTCGAGAAGGAAGATTGGTGAATTTCAGATCTTTCATTTGATTTGTGGAGGCGCACAGAAGGTTTGACCATGCATTAAGGTATAGGCTGTTGGTGAATATATATAGTGAGAATATGTATTAAAACATTATTTTATGAAATTTACACCCTAAGTTTTATGCTAAAACAACCTCATATGACTCCGATTGCAATGAAAATTAGAATAATCCGAGCATAATTAAATATTCTGGACACGATGGAACTAATTTTGTCGAATTCCAAGATCATTTGTAAATCTTCCTTTTAATTCACAATGTGAATCGACACGCGTTTATATTGCGCCTGTTATGTGTTTAACAACCCGGAAATGCGAGCCAATTTAAATTTTTTATTTTGGCAATTTTAGCAAATTTTTAATATTTAAAATGAATTATTTTAAATAATATCAACGAGAAATTTATTTTGAATAGAAATAGAACGTATATATTTATATGCGTCGTCGTTAGAATATAAATATTTATTTATATTTATAAAAGGAATTGAAAATGGCGCGGTAGTTCGATAATTCGATTTCAAAATTCAATTGAACATGCCAGGTGAAAAATAAACCGGATTTTATTGAAACCAAAAATATTAGAATCTAATCGAGAATATCCTTTCAACCAATCCGGAAAATTGAAATTTCATAGCGGGAATCAAAAATTATGCCCAGTTGAAAATTCAGAATAGTCGCTATGGAATTCTGGCCCTTAAAAATGGTAATTTTGCAAACGACCTCGGTTTTTGACAAAACCACTTTTGTTGGATCCGCGATGTCAAATTATTGCTAGGTTTCAAATTTCGTAATTTTTCGAATCAATATGTGAGCGTGGCAAAGGAAAACGCGTTTGACCAGTTTCAGTTGATTTTAATCGATTGGAAAATGGCCATTTTTCAAACAGTCTCAGAATTTGACGAAATTAGTTTTGTTAGGACCGTATCGTCAATACGAAGCTAGAAAATATTTTTCGAGAATTTTTAGGGTTCGTATGTGGTCCCAGTGAATCAAAATGCACGTTCAAATTCAATATATAGAGCTATATTTTGATTTTGATGAAAACTGATCGAAATGGTCGAATCAGCTTACGATACATATCCCATTGTGTTTGGAATGGGGGTAAAACGCTAGGGACGACAGGCGGTGGGTCCCATTTCGAGGTCGAAATAAAAAGTACCTTTTTGAAATTAAATTAATTAAATAAATAAAATAAAAATCTCTCCCCTCCCTTATTTCCTCTCAGTCCCCCCGATTCGTTCATTCGAAGGAAAGAAAAAAATCGTGCTGCCTCTTCCAGAAGACGCCGCCCCACCTCACGCCGCGCCAAGACTCCCCCTCCCCTTCTCCTCCCACGCGCCACCCAGAAAAGCCCTCCCCCAGCCTCTTTCTTCCCCGCTTCGTTCTTCCTCTCTCCCCTTCTTTTCTTCCTTCCACTTAAGCTCCGCCGCCACCTAGGTTGCCGCCACCCATCTGACCGCCGCCCTAGCCCCGTACGCAACCCTCCGACGTCGAACCCCGGCGAGAGCGCCTCCACCTCCGACGAGACTGAAAGGAATTCGATTTTGGGTGAGTTTTACTTATTTTATATAATAATTAGTTTATATAATGTTGTAAATTTATAAAGCTGACCTAGAATAAATAAAATGAGATTTTTATATGATAGGAATAATAAAAGGTGTGATTTTTATGTGAACAACACTATAAAGATGTGATTTTTAAACTATAGAGGTATGATTTTTCTATGTATGAAAAATAGGGTTTTATTATATAGCAATATAGGATTTTTATTTAAAGAAAGTATAGAATGACTAGCTTTAAAAATAAAGGCGAAAGCTTTATATAGAAAAAGGCGAAATCTTTATATAGAAAAAGGCGAAATTTTTATATTATAGAGAAAGCAAAAATATAATTTTTATAAGGTAGAAGTATTAAAAATATAATTTTTATAAAGTAGAAGTATTAAAAATATAATTTTTATATAGAGGATAGCGTGATAAAAATATGATCTTTATTATATAAACATCGTTATAAAAATAGAATTTTTATCTATGTAGTAGCAATATAAAAATGTGATTTTTATATACATGGCAACAATATAAAAATGTGATTTTTATATATGTAGCGGCTACGGACAATGAAAGTGACAAAAGGCGAGCACGACGAAGGTTTCTACAAAGAAGAGTTGTGATGTTGGTTTAGCTAGTCGGTGAGAACTTCTCACTTTAAATCTTGTTTTCTAGTTAAAATTATATACTAGGATGCGGACGTTGCTTAGCAGCACCCGACACCTGTCGTCCACAGACCGTGGACGGCTTATATGTTTGATTGTTTGTTGTGGTGAAAATTGATCGTGTGATGTGAAATGAAATAAAATATTTATGCAGTTAAAAATATTTTATCGTTAAAAATATAATTTTTAACGGGTATGTGAATAAATAAAAATCTGTGTTTGCTGATTTGAAACCCCACACGGGTATTGGGATAATATACGACATACACTAATCCCAATAATTAGTTGTATGTCGATCGATGGGTCGACGGACTGTGTAAGCGTTAATTATTTATATTTGATGCTTATGCAGTTATGTGGCGCACTCTGGATGATGGTTGATTCTTTATCGTTGCTATTATATACATGTGTTGTATGGAAACCACATAACTAACATTATATGGTAATTGATTGAGCTTCATTCCAATTGGGAAAATAAAGAATATTAGAATATAAAAATAGTCATGTGTTGACGATGCTCATGTGTTGAGAATATTCATGTGTTGAAACTATTCATGTGTTGAGTAAAATATTTTAACAATAAAATTTACATCTATATCATATCTAAGATTAGAAACTACCGTACGGTTAGAGTTTGATTAAAAATCAAAAGATATATACCATAATTTTATAAAATATATTACATAAAAAAATAGTCATGTGTTGACAGTACTCATGTGTTGAGATTAGTCATGTGTTGAAAGAAATATATATTCATGTGTTGAATAGAATAAATATTCATTTGTTGAATAGAATATCGAAGTTATTGAAATATATAAAGCCGTGTTGATTAGAGTTGCGCTATTTTGACGTGAACGATATTTATATCGATTATATTAGTTTTTATAATGAATATAGAAAAGGTAGTGATTTCAAAATATAACGTTTTGAAAATATTATCATTTATATAGTAATGATATGAAATATTCAATTTCGATTTTAAATTGAATACAGAGTTGAAATGGTTTTCAAAACGAACTTAAAACGATTTATAAAATAAGTTTTAAAAGGAAATCGACGAAGTATATATTATATATATATTATATATTATATATAATGGCCTGAATAGAACGTGCCTCGCTGCGGTAGTTCGTGAATTTCGACCATTGACTTCGAATGGACATTACGGGAGATCCGACAGTCGGATTCTCCTAAAACCAGGACCGTTGGGTTCGTATCGAAAAGAGCTTTCCAATGAATATTAGAAATGTGAAATATAACGGTTGGATTTGGAATTATGTCCAAATCAAATTTGGAAAAGGTCGCTGTAAGTGCAGTTCGATGGCCGTTGATGGAAATCGACTGTACGGGCCTTGATAAAATTATTAAAAATATCAATAATTAGTGTAAAATAATAAGAAATGAATTGGAAAGAACTGGGTTGAAAAAATCCATATTTGAAAAGATAAAAATAGATTTTTATCGAAATGAACTAGTTTTGAACTATAATTAAAATCAATTTATTTTTGAAATAAATAAATTGAATTTGAATTGGTTTTAAAAATAACCAGAATTTCCAATATATATAAAGTGGAAGTGGATCTGAATCAAAATTGTCTTTGGAATATTTCGATGTTGGATTCCGTGACTATACAGATATTGTTATGGGAATTTGAAATATATATTTATTTCGTTATTTCCAATATGATATTTGTTGGTTTCAGAATTTGATATTGAATATAAGTCGGTATATTTTCTATTCAGAGCCTTGTATTTAATATCAAATGTGATTTGGGGTTTATCGTGAATCGTGTTTTAGATGACATTGGTTTTTTAACCCAGTTAAAGACAGGATATTGATTTGGGGGAAAGATTAAAACGAAGTGGAGTTTTAATGGATCTTTAATTAGATTGAAGTGTGAATTGATAATTTAAATTATAAAATTTGAAAAGTGATCGAGAATGGAGTATCACCAGTTTTGCTCCAAAGCGATAGTTAAATCTTTAATTAGATTTGAACGTGAAATGGTAATTAATTTTACCGATAACACCGTGGTGTTAGATATGGAGTATTACCAGTTTTGCTCCATGGGATGAATAGGTTGGGATTGGGAAATAAAATAAATAATTACTTCGGTGTGGTTCGCTAATCCCGACTAGTTTGGAAAACCATAATACGGTTTAAAATGACATCCAAAGGAGGATTAAAGAATAAATTTAAAAGGATTTATCTTTGATAAAATTAATGGGAACCTTTCCCTAAGAATGTGAAATTTTGAATAAAAGAATATTCTGAATTGGAATGAGGCGTATGTTGTGTTTGTGTAACACGTGTTTATTATATACGCGGGTTATTCGGAAAGGCCGGGTTATACCCATTCTGAATAACCGATTCGACGATAAGTCGAAGATAAAGACGGTGGTTGAAGACCGGAAGTCTTCACATCGTTTAGGTGATTACCGATGATCTTGATTCGGCTGTACACCCAAGATGAGGGAATCAGTTGGTGATCGTCCAGACGTACTTGGAGATCGATGGATATGCGAGGAAAGTGCCTCTGGTTTCGTTCAGACCCAGAACGAACTTGTAAATGGACTGTGTGTCTGACATTGGATTTTATTCTGTGTTGATTGATCTCTATTAAATATACATCTGTTTGGCGGAGGAGAATTTATTCTCTTGCTTAACGCCCTTCTCTGAGACGTACAAGCTCAGAGGTTGTATATCGATGGACATCAGTCGCATGGAGTGAATTGCCTGTGTGGCACGCCTAAGTGGCAAATGATCAAGGCTTCTGTTGAAAAGTAAAGTCTTGTGGTTGATGATCAAAGCACAGCCTGTGTGGCACAGCTTTGTGTATAGCGTGAATTCGCGAGCCTCACACCTCGGTATGAGTCAAAAACGGGATAGTGACTGCAGGGAGAGCACGACGTTTCTTTCTAGCTAGTTGTGGTGTCAGTGCTTAAACTGGCTGATATTGATATACTTTTCACCTATGTGGTTGTTGGAATGCGAGGCGCCTCGGATATAAGTCTGTTAGGACCGGGAAACGTGTGCTCAGGAATTGCCAATCCTCAAAAGTAAGAGAGGACCGGCCCTGAAGATCCAAGGATCATAGTGGGGTCCTGAGACATTTGCTAGAGTGTCTCGAATCGGAGAGGAGCTTGCCTCTTGCCTCGACTCATGACGGAAATCCAATTTCTAATACGTGATATTGCGGTTTTAATTGTAGAACTAGTATGGCGACATGATATGGTACCCATGCCGCCTAGCATTGATATTTATGATTGAAATTGTTTTGAAACTATACACCTATAATAGTATCAAATGATTTGTTTTAAACGTACCAAGCATGTTTGGCTATTTTAAGGGAAAACCATATCCTCCGGCTTGCGTTGCATTATGTGATGGGACCTGGGTCTTATAATAGCTTCATTTTTCCGAAGAGCATTGCGCTGTTTTGTTATATGCACTAGTATTCTTGGGAGGAAACCCATTCCGTGTTATACAGCATGGTCCCTTGAATTACTCTCTTTTAAAGTAAAGTTTTAAATAACTGTTTTAGTTCTCACACCAGTCACATGACTGACCTAGAGTTTATTGTTTTAACCTAAACTCTGGGTGCCCCTGTTTTACATACGGGCAGCTAGTAGTTTTGGTTTTGCAGATTTATATTCATAGGATCCTGGTTTACAGCTGGAACGATACTCGGAAAGCTCTGTATCCGTGTATTACTTTCAGTTGTGTGTTGTATTATTTTTTCGTTGGTATGTAATTTATTGTAATCTCTGATATTCGTCGAATGCATATTTATTCATACTCTGTATATTCTTGTATTCTGATGGAATTGTTGTAATAAACAATGAAATGTTCTTCTGTTTGCGTTCCAATCTGTCCTGTTCTCAAAACGATCAAGGGTTTCGAATGGTCTTGGTCGGTTTAACGATCGATGATCGAGCGAAATTCTTTACCGTTTCATTTGGTATCAAAGCTTTGGTTTACAGAGCTCGAGAACAAGACACATTAGAATCGAACGAAAGGATTCATCAGAGATTGGATTAGTAATATCCAATTAGAATGACTCGTTAGAGATAGGATCAGTAGTATCCTAGAACGATTGTGATGAGTATAAAAAACAATATTGTTTTGAAAATTTAAACCATTTTATTCGTATTTGAATATTTTATTTGTATTGAATTTGGAAAAACTAGTATATAAAGATTTTGCATATACGCATCATGAACGTATATTCGAAGTTTTAATATGCTGGATAGATATAGAATCATACTCTAGTGGCCTGAAGATGATTCTACTGATGACTATATAGCATCAGTAGTGTGTGTTCGAGTTTCGAAGGTGTGATTTCTATATATTTCCATTAGACTGGTGTGAGAACCAAAACTAGATAGATTTATTGTTGTGATTTGGCATCAAAAACATGATTTTCTGTATATATATCAAAGTTATGTGTTTGAAATTCTAATTCACTAATTGATTGATGGTTGTGTTGTTATAATTGTTGGTTTCATTTATTTGAAATTTTGAACTGTTATGCCTAATTGAACCAAATAGTGAGTGTATTGAAAATTAGTCGCATTTGCTTGCATATACATATACTTATATTGAACAGGTCATAGAAAGGAGGCTATGGCAGAAGAATAAAATTGTTTGCCCGACAAATAGGTACATGTTTACCATAATTTACTGTTTTGTTTGGGTGATGGTGATTTTATGAGCCGATTGGCTTTTTCTTTTTCTTTTTGATTGAAGAAGGCTATGGGAGGCTATATGAAATATCCCGAAGTCCCCGGTGCAGGGGAGGTTGTGGCGAAATTTTTCGGAAATTTAGGGTGTTAACCAAATTTTTGAAAATTTTGAAAAGTTCTTAGAAACTGAAAAGTTGAAGAACTTAAGCCGTAGTGAAAATAAAGGAAGTTGAATTGACTAGTGAAACAACTTTCGGCTTCATTCCTTTTCGGGGACGAAAAGTTTTAATTGAGGGAGATTTTAACAACCCGGAAATGCGAGCCAATTAAAATTTTTATTTTGGCAATTTTAGCGAATTTTGAATATTTAAAATGAATTATTTTAAATAATATCGACGAGAAATTTATTATGAATAGAATTAGAACGTATATATTTATATACGTCGTCGTTAGAATATAAATATTTATTTATATTTATAAAAGGAATTGAAAATGGCGCGGTAGTTCGATAATTCGATTTCAAAATTCAATTGAACATGCCAGGTGCAAAATAAACCGGATTTCGGTGAAACCAAAAATATTAGAATCTAATCGAGAATATCTTTCCAACGAATCCGAAAAATTGAAATTTCATAGCGGAAATCAAAAGTTACGCCCAGTTGAAAATTCAGAATAGTCGCTATGGAATTTTAGCCTTTAAAAATGGAAATTTTGCAAACGACCTCGATTTTCGACAAAACCACTTTTGTTGGATCTGCGATGTCAAATTATTGCTAGGTTTCAAATTTCGTAATTTTTCGAATCAATATGTGAGCGTGGCAAAGGAAAACACGTTTGACCAGTTTTAGTTGATTTTAATCGATTGGAAAATGGCCATTTTTCAAACGGTCTCAGAATTTGACGAAATTAGTTTTGTTAGGACCGTATCGTCAATACGAAGCTAGAAAATATTTTACGAGAATTTTTAGGGTTCGTATGTGGCCCCGGTGAATCAAAATGCACGTTCAAATTCAATATATAGAGCTATATTTTGATTTTGACGAAAACTGATCGAAATGGTCGAATCAGCTTACGATGCATATCCCATTGTGTTCAGAATGGGGGTAAAACGCTAGGGACGACAGGCGGTGGGTCCCGCGTTTCGAGGTCGAAATAAAAAGTACCTTTTTGAAATCAAATTAATTAAATAAATAAAATAAAAATCTCTCCCCTCCCTTATTTCCTCTCAGCCCCCCCGCCCCCCCGATTCGTTCATTCGAAAGAAAGAAAAAAAGTGTGCCGCCTCTTCCAGAAGACGCCCCCCACCTCGCGCTGCGCCCAGACTCCCCCTCCCTTTCTCCTTCCACGCGCCACCCAGGAAAGCCCCCCCAGCCTCTTTCTCCCCACTCCGTTCTTCCTCTCTCCCCCTTCTTTTCTTCCTTCCACTTAAGCTCCACCGCCACCTAGGTCGCCGCCACCCCTCCGACCGCCGCCCTAACCCCCTGCGCAACCCTCCGACGTCAAACTCCGGCGAGAGCGCCTCCACCTCCAACGAGACTGAAAGGAATTCGATTTTGGGTGAGTTTTACTTTAGTTTATATAATAATTAGTTTATATAATGTTGTTAATATATAAAGCTGACCTAGAATAAATAAAATGAGATTTTTATATGATAGGAATAATAAAAGGTGTGATTTTTATGTGAACAACACTATAAAGATGTGATTTTTAAACTATAGAGGTATGATTTTTCTATGTATGAAAAATAGGGTTTTATTATATAGCAATATAGGATTTTTATTTAAAGAAAGTTTAAATGATTAGCTTTAAAAATAAAGGCGAAATCTTTATATAGAAAAAGTCAAAATCTTTATATAGAAAAAGGCGAAATTTTTATATTCTAGAGAAAGCAAAAATATATTTTTTATAAGGTAGAAGTATTAAAAATATAATTTTTATAAAGTAGAAGTATTAAAAATATAATTTTTATATAGAGGATAGCGTGATAAAAATATGATCTTTATTATATAAACATCGTTATAAAAATAAAATTTTTATCTATGTTGTAGCAATATAAAAATGTGATTTTTATATACATGGCAACAATATAAAAATGTGATTTTTATATATGTAGCGGCTATGGACAATGAAAGTGACAAAAGGCGAGCACGACGAAGGTTTCTACAAAGAAGAGTTGTGATGTTGGTTTAGCTAGTCGGTGAGAACTTCTCACTTTAATTCTTGTTTTCTAGTTAAAATTATATACTAGGATGCAGATGGTGCTTAGCAGCACCCGACACCCGTCGTCCACAGACCGTGGACGGCTTGTATGTTTGATTGTTTGTTGTGGTGAAAATTGATCGTGTGATGTGAAATGAAATAAAATATTTATGCAGTTAAAAATATTTTATCGTTAAAAATATAATTTTTAACGGATATGTGAATAAATAAAAATATGTGTTTGCTGATTTGAAACCCCACACGGGTATTGGGATAATATACGACATACACTAATCCCAATAATTAGTTGTATGTCGATCAATGGGTCGACAGACTGTGTAAGCGTTAATTATTTATATTTGATGCTTATGCAGTTGTGTGGTGCACTCTGGATGATGGTTGATTCTTTATCGTTGCTATTATATACATGTGTTGTATGGAAACCACATAACTAACGTTATATGGTAATTGATTGAGCCTCATTCCAATTGGGAAAATAAAGAATATTAGAATATAAAAATAGTCATGTGTTGACGATGCTTATGTGTTGAGAATATTCATGTGTTGAGTAAAATATGTTAACAATAAAATTTACATCTATATCATATTTAAGATTAGAAACTACCTTACGGTTGGAGTCTGATTAAAAATCAAAAGATGGATACCATAATTTTATAAAATATATTACATAACAAAAATAGTCATGTGTTGACAGTACTCATGTGTTGAGATTAGTCATGTGTTGAAAGAAATATATATTCATGTGTTGAATAGAATAAATATTCATTTGTTGAATAGAATATCGAAGTTATTGAAATATATAAAGCCGTGTTGATTAGAGTTGCGCTATTTTGACGTGAACGATATTTATATCGATTATATTCGTATTTATAATGAATATAGAAAAGGTAGTGATTTCAAAATATAACGTTTTGAAAATATTATCATTTATATAGTAATGATATGAAATATTCAATTTCGATTTGAAATTGAATATAGAGTTGAAATGGTTTTGAAAACGAATTTAAAACGATTTATAAAATACGTTTTAAAAGGAAATCGACGAAGTATATATTATATATTATATATAATGGCCTGAATAGAACGCGCCGCGCTGCGGTAGTTCGTGAATTTCGACCATTGACTTCGAATGGATATTACGGGAGATCCGACCGTCAGTTTCTCCTAAAACCGGGACCGTTGGGTTCGTATCGAAAAGAGCTTTCCAATGAATATTAGAAATGTGAAATCTAACGGTTGGATTGGGAATTATGTCCAAATCAAATTTGGTAAAGGTCGATGTAAGTGCAGTTCGATGGACGTTGATGGAAATCGACTGTACGGGCCTTGATAAAATTATTAAAAATATCAATAATTAGTGTAAAATCATAAGAAATGAATTGGAAAGAACTGGGTTGAAAAACTCCATATTTGAAAAGGTAAAAATAGATTTTTATCGAAATGAACTAGTTTTGAACTAGAATTAAAATCAATTTATTTTTGAAATAAATAAATTGAATTTGAATTGGTTTTAAAAATAACCAGAATTTCCAATATATATAAAGTGGAAGTGGATCTGAATCAAAATTGTCTTTGGAATATTTCGATGTTGGATTCCGTGATTATACAGATATTGTTATGGGAATTTGAAAGATATATTTATATCGTTATTTCCAATATGATATTTGTTGGTTTCAGAATTTGATATTGAATATAAGTCGGTATATTTTCTATTCAGAGCCTTGTTTTTAATATCAAATGTGATTTGGGGTTTATCGTGAATCGTGTTTTAGATGACATTGGTTCTTTAACCCAGTTAAAGACAGGATATTGATTTGGAGGAAAGATTAAAACGAAGTGGAGTTTTAATGAATCTTTAATTAGATTGAAATGTGAATTGATAATTTAAATTATAAAATTTGAAAAGTGATCGAGAATGGAGTATCACCAGTTTTGCTCCAAAGCGATAGTTAAATCTTTAATTAGATTTGAACGTGAAATGGTAATTAATTTTACCAATAACACCGTGGTGTTAGATATGGAGTATTACCAGTTTTGCTCCATGGGATGAATAGGTTGGGATTAGGAAATAAAATAAATAATTACTTCGGTGTGGTTCGCTAATACCGACTAGTTTGGAAAACCATAATATGGTTTAAAATGACATCCAAAGGAGGATTAAAGAATAAATTTAAAAGGATTTATCTTTGATAAAATTAATGGGAACCTTTCCTTAAGAATGTGAAATTTTGAATAAAAGAATATTCTGAATTGGAATGAGGCGTATGTTGTGTTTGTGTAACATGTGTTTATTATATACGCGGGTTATTCGGAAAGGTCGGGTTATACCCATTCTGAATAACCGATTCGACGACAAGTCGAAGATGAAGATGGTGGTTGAAGACCAGAAGTCTTCACATCGTTTGGTTGATTACTAATGATCTTGATTGGGCTGTACACCCAAAATGAGGGAATCAGTTGGTGATCGTCCAAACATACTTGGAGATCGATGGATATGCGAGGAAAGTGCCTCCGGTTTCGTTCAGACCCAGAACGAACTTGTAAATGGACTATGTGTCTGACATTGGATTTTATTCTGTGTTGATTGATCTCTATTAAATATACATCTGTTTGGCGGTGGAGAATTTATTCTCTTGCTTAACGCCCTTCTCTGAGACGTACGAGCTCAGAGGTTGTATATCGATGGACATCAGTCGCATGGAATGAATTGCCTGTGTGGCACGACTAAGTGGAAAATGATCAAGGCTTCTGTTGAAAAGCAAAGTCTTGTGGTTGATGATCAAAGCATGGCCTGTGTGGCGCAACTTTGTGTATAGCGTGAATTCGCGAGCCTCACACCTCGGTATGAGTCAAAAACGGGATAGTGACTACAGGGAGAGCACGACGTATCTTTCTAGCTAGTGATGGTGTCAGTGCTTAAACTGGCTGACATTGATATACTTTTCACCTGTGTGGTTGTTGGAATGCGAGGCGCCTCGGATATAGGTCTGTTAGGACCGGGAAACGTGTGCTCAGGAATTGCCAATCCTCAAAAGTAAGAGAGGACCGGCCCTGAAGATCCAAGGATCATAGTGGGGCCCTGAGACATTTGCTAGAGTGTCTCGAATCGGAGAGGAGCTTGCCTCTTGCCTCGACTGATGACGGAAATCCAATTTCCAATACGTGATATTGCGGTTTTAATTGTAGAACTAGTATGGCGACATGATATATGGTACCCATGCCATCTAGGATTGATATTTATGATTGAAATTGTTTTGAAACTATACACCTATAATAGTATCAAATGATTTGTTTTAAACGTACCAAGCATGTTTGGCTATCATAAGGGAAAACCCTATCCTCCGGCTTGCGTTGCATTATGTGATGGGACCTGGGTCTTATAATAGCTTCATTTTTCCAAAGAGCATTGCGCTGTTTTGTTATATACACTAGTATTCTTGGGAGGAAACCCGTTCCGTGTTATACGGTGTGGTCCCTTGAATTACTCTCTTTTAAAGTAAAGTTTTAAATAACTGTTTTAGTTCTCACACTAGTCACATGACTGACCTAGAGTTTATTGTTTTAACTTAAACTCTGGGTACCCCTATTTTCCACATGGGCAGCTAGTAGTTTTGGTTTTGCAGATTTATATTCATAGGATCCTGGTTTATAGCTGGAACGATACTCGGAAAGCTCTGTATCCGAGTATTACTTTCAGTTGCGTGTTGTATTATTTTTCCGCTGGTATGTAATTTATTGTAATCTCTGATATTCGTCGAATGTATATTCATTCGTACTCTGTATATTCTTGTATTCTGATGGAATTGTTGTAACAAACAATGAAATGTTCTTCTGTTTGCGTTCCAATCTGTCCTGTTCTCAAAACGATCAGGGGTTTCAAACGATCTTGGTCGGTTTAACGATCGATTCGGATCGAGCGAAATTCTTTTTAGTTACAATGTGTTAACTCAAATTGACTTAAAATTTGAAATCTTAGAATAGTTAATCATTACGGATTTAATAAAATTAGTTTCATTGAGACGTGAGCTCGTTTGTAAATTAGCTATTCCTAAGATCCAAATTAAACTGATAAAACGATTAAATAAAAATCTAAGTGTTTACTATTCGCACGATCAAACGGTATGTCTGATCGGTACGAAAATTGAAATCCAATAATAACTTACTAATACGAATCCAATGGCACAAGTTTCGTCGCATTCCATCATCAGTTTCACAGAATGATATTTTACATGTAAACCGACAATATTTTGGACACCAAATTATCTGAAATCTAAAAATTAATGAACTACATACATATCCTGACATTAAACGTCAATAAAAGTTCAACAGAATAGGTCTCTCATCTTAATTTGATTATTGACTCAAGTTACATACACATTCCTTCTAATAAAATTAAATTCATATAATTAATTGCTACGTAAACTAGCTGCTCATTTATGGCTATCACGGTCATAAATGATATCAAATTACCATGAATTTTATTTTCATTCAATAATTTAACATTACGGATCCGATGAAACTAATTTTGTTGAAATCCAGGATTGTTTCAGAATTAGCTGTTTTAAACTTGATTAAATTAAAATAAAATTCACATTTTTGCCAAATCAACATTAGACTAAATAACCGAAACACTATTAACTTTCTTTATATTCCATTAGCATATATGTCCATTCAGAAACCATTTTGATTAAATTCCAAGTTAAAATGATATTTGATTTTATTATTAAAAATCTATTTATTATATTGAATAAATCGTTATGGTTTATAAATTATTCCATAGAGACAATCTGAAAATTTGAATAGGACATAACTCAAAATCTATTTAATGTCCAGTATTTTTGGTAGTCAAATATTTAATTTAATTTATTATTTTAAATATTATGTTTGGAATATTAATCGATTTTAATATATAATTCGTTTATTAAAATGAAGTTTGAATGTTAATTTATAATTAAATAATAATCGAGCTTGAAATGATGTGGTAGTCCGTAATTTTTGATTTGAAATTCAATTGAATATACAGGGTCCGATATAAGTCGGAATTCTGTGAAACAAGAAATGTTTGAATCGTATTGATTATAATTTTCATGTAAAATAGAAAAATCCAGATTTCATGTTATAGGTTGTTAGTTATGTCCAATTCAAATTTTAAAATAGTCGTTATGGAAATCGTTATTAAAATATAATGGTTAAAATGGGTTTTAATATAATTTCAATACAATTTTTGTAACACCCGGTATTTTTAATGACACTAAAAGGGGATAAATTAAATAATAGCTAACTTAATATTCAGAATTAAGGAAAACGGAATACGCCTTGAGACCTTCTCGAAATTCTGGTCAATATGGACATTTGGTTTGCGAAAAACGGACACCGTATGAAGAAGTTATGAGGGTTTTAAGTTTATATACGCGTAGAAGAAATATGTATATACATATGATACACATATGAGTCAGATATGAGTCAGTACCTATCCAGAAAGCGTTCAAAACTCAAAATTTTGTATGGCGGTGAAATTCCCACTCTAGGGGGGCCGCCCCCCTAGAGGGGTGTCGACACCGAGGTCGACCCCCCTTAAGGGGTGTCGACACCAGGGTCGACCTACCTATAGGGGTGTCGACACCCTAGGGCTTATGTGGCAGTCGGTTTCAGAGGTGCTGCAACTATAAATATGTGTCCAGTCCTCCTATTTTCTTCATTGAGAATCCATGTGGGCCAAACTTTGCCAGTGTCTGAACTGAATTGGATCCGTTAATCTCCTACAACTGTCAACTTAAGCAATTCAGTTAGAGAATCAAGATCCATTCTTTCTCTATTTTTCTAATTCAAACTCCGTGAGTTCCTAGTTGCTTTTACAATTAAATATATAAAAGTAAACGTGATATGACAGTAGTATGGATTTGTTCATGTGCTATATTATATTGGATCCATTGTAAATTGCAAACATATGACATCCTAAATTTTGTATAACTTGGATCTAAATCTCTATCCTATTGGATCTATTGTAACTTTTGTGGCATTCTATGATGTGGATCTAGAATTTATCTGTGTTAGATCTATTTTTAACTATTGAACTAAATCCCTACCTTGTTGGATCTATTGTAACGTTCTATGATGTGGATCTTTACCTTATTTGTGTTAGATGTAGTATTAACTATTGGATCTGAATTATGTGGACATCTAATTTGCTAGTCAGATTTAATTTATCACCTCATGCTCATCATATTAGATCTAAACCAGTTGGACATCTAAATTTAGATCTAATTAGGCTTATTATGACATCGTAGTTATGTTAGAAGCAATTAACTGCTACAAGTTCACCAGATTTATGCTAATATGCCCATTTATCACTATGTTAGTTTATGTTTATGCCAAAACAATCACCTTTGTCATATTCCCATCACTTTTCCCATTTTATTGGGTATGACTAGGCTACTTTCTATCCTAAATGCCACTAAATATATGTAAATGCGTTAGTTAGGGAACGGGGGAAAAAGGGTTAGAACTGGCATAATTTAAGTAATGTTTATGAATTGGACATATAATTCAAATTGGGGAAGTGGGGACATAATCACCTATAAAGACATAGGTAAGAATTGGATAAGAATGAAATGTCTAGTAATTACAAATAGGAATTGTAATTGCACTTATGACATGAGGTTAGGTTGCCTTACTGGTGGAAGTCTGCCCGAACCCGACCGGCATATCCAATAGCCACTACTGTTGAACCTAATATGAGAGTTCTAAGTGCGCAAATATGAGACGGGCTATGACACGAGGTTGAGCCCAACTTGTGGAATAAGATTGCCCGGACCCGACCGACATATCCAGCATCCACAAGTTGTAGACCTAATGTGGGAGGTCTAGCCCATTATAAACCATAAATGGACATGGTAATAAATTGGACTACTTAACCAAATCTAATCCATAGGGGTTGTATGATTGTGAACTAAATTTATGGTTAAGTAAAATTGATTGGATAGTGGATGGGTTAAGCAGAACTGGAGTGGGTGGGTAATATTTACATATAGGCCCACAAACTTAACCCGATAAGGTTATGTAATTAAAGACACCTAGTGGTATACATGACCGGTCGGAATAATAGAGTTATGTAATTAAAAACATCTTTTAGCGTAAGCGTAACTTGTAGAAATGATAGGGTTATGTAATTAAAGACACCTAGTGGTATATATAGCCAAAGAAAACCTAGTGGGGATACAAGACAAAGGCAAGAGCTTGTATCATATTGTGTGGGACCCGTTTCATTCAGTAACCCAAAGGAGGTATCAAAACATTTACTGCGTACTAGGTCAGAGAAGGGGCATGCTTACTGGACTGATTGTAAGAGATCCAAACGTGGAGGACGGTGTGGGCGGCGCAAACTGACCGAGCCATGTGCGTGCATAAGCCGGGCAGAAGGGGATAAGACGACTGTGATGCCTGTAGATATGGGTTGTGCATATCGACGAGGGGTTGCCGCTTTAGGACATGGTACATCCTACTATGGGGCCGACACAGAGTATCTACGGAGTAGGGAGCCGATCGATCAGGGTAGTAGTAGAGCACATTTGGACATATGCCTAAGTCTACCACCTTATAGTGGAAGGGATCATCTCATTATGGTTATACTAGTAATAATGCAGAGTAATCGTTAGAGAAGCGTATACACCTTATCCTGCCTACCTTGTCACACCTACCATTTATGCAGTGATATCTCTTATCCACTTTATATGCTTGTCATGCTACTTTTATTTATTTACTTGCTAATAGTAACTAGACTCGCCAGACTTTATGTCTGACCCTCTTGTTTCCTCTTCTTTCTTCCATTTCCCCCCATGTTCTCAGGGAGGAAACACTTGTTGGATCTAGATTAACCCTAGAGGGGGGGTGTGAATACGGTTTATCACAGTTTTTTATGGAATTAAAATTCAAACGCGATATATAATAATAAACAGATCACATAAAATAGCAGAGACAGAAATAAAGAAAATAAATCACACATAGATGTACCCAGCTTCGGCAAAACCCTACCTGCTGCTGCATTTCTAAGGTTTCTACTAGGTGATAGAACAGATCTCGCATACAAGACCATGTACACTCGCAAACCCTGCTCCTATTCTAACCCGACGCTCAAAACCGTAGACTGATCTGAACCCCTAGATCAGATTTCCCCTGATTACGACCCCGTAACCAGTAATCCATATTTCACAGACTCTGTCAACTGTTAGTCAACACCCTGACTGAACTCCCTCGTATTTTACAAACACTAGAAACTGATTTTTCAGTTTATAAAAGAAATTTACAACAAAAATTAAACCAAAACAAATGAAACCCTAAAAAATGAAGAAGTTTGAAAGATAAGGGGCCATCCCCTTTTTCACTTGAAATGTCGGCCGGTCCATTTCCTTTGGTTACACCCGATCACTTTGCTTCCTATTGAAAAGGAAAAAAGAATGGCGGCGGCAGAACAAATTTCTGGGGTTTCTCTTGATTTCCCAAATCGAATCGCTGTTGGGTAATTCGAAGTTGTAATCTCTGATGCTCTTCTTCACGTTGTTTCTCTATGATCAATGATTTGGGGCTTATCTCTTTCGTCGATTGAATTGGATGTCGATCGAAAATAAATTGTGAGTATTCGAATTTTATTTCTCTGATTGCTTTCGATTTTGTTGTTGATTTTCGATACCCCTCTGAATTTTCCAGTGATGATTTGGTTGATAAATAGGATTATTTAATCCCTTAAACTCCCTCTGATTTCGCATATGTGATTTGATCTGATTTGGTGCGGTTTCCTCTTTTGTCTGATTGAATGAAATTCTTGCGTGAGTTAAGCTTGTATTCCTTTGTGACTTTGATAATTTCTGGAAACATATAAATTGATTCTTTGCCATGAATGTGTGATCGAAATTCTTGAATAATTCTGGAAACAACTTGCCCCTTTTGATTTAGTTTTTGCATGGCCTTCCATGGAATTTATTTTTTTCCAAAAAACTTGCTTGCCCCACTTTAATTTGTTGCAACATCTGTTTGAGTGATTCTGGAAACTGTGGATTCATTCAAAAAAAACTTTCCCTTTATATCGAACTAAATCTCTGGAAGAATTTGTAAAACCTCACTGGTCTTGCTTGTCTGAATCAATGATCCTGCTATTAAAAAAGAATTGATTTGCCATAAGATCACTTCTAAAAGATGCATCCATTTTCACCCTAACTTGATATATTTCTGTCTGTAAAAGAAAGTGATTTGCCAGTCTTGATTCTTGCATTTGTCCATATGCCACTATAAACTAGGGTTGTGTTCACTTCTTGCTTCACATTGAAAATTGCATGTTGTATTGTTGACTGTCTTGAACATGATTCATGTTGATTGTGCGCTGCTGATTAGATCATATCTTCCCCATGCTTTGACCTTTGTGATATGTTGAGTTGATTTCACTTTGGCTTTATTATTTGTTGACATGTGCACTGAGTCGAGAAGGTCCACATGGCTACTCCTCAGTTGCACGCTGATTGGCGAGGCAGTGCACACGTGTATATCTATACACGTGTGTATATGCAGCCGTCAGACAAGATTTCCTGTCCCTGTACTATACATATACAAACTGGCTAGACACAGATCAGATCAAGTTATGAAAAATGATGAGAAACACACCAGAAATCTGAGGCAAATAAAATTTTTAAAAATAAAATTTATGTTCGTTTGTATTCTGTTTTATTCATATTGCAGTGTACTGTGTGTTTCTGTTTCATGTGACAGGTAAGAAGATGAGACTGGACTGAAGTGACTGGACTAAAAGCTGTGAAGGTAGAAGACAAGAAGACAGATCGCAGAAAACAAGAACAGTGAAAGTGTCTGTATTTGAGTCTCTGAATGTATAAAGGTTTGTACAAATGAGTGTAGAGTGTACTGTAGTGATAGAGTTGTATAGAGTGAATGACAGAGATGTAATGAGAATATTTGTATATGAGTGAAATGAAGAATGTCAAATAGAAGAGTTATAAAAGATGTACTATTTGAAATTGAAATAAAATATTTTTGTTTAAATAAAATACTGTGTGAATATTTAAATTTCTGTACAGTTATTTAAACAGAAATATTATATTCCTGTATGTTGTGAATATATAAAGCAGTACAGTACAAACACATTTATAATAATATATATTTGGTTGTTATCATCAAACAAAATTATCTAATTGTGTATACAACACCTTTATATACAACAATCTCCCCCTTTTGATGATGACAAACAAATATTTAAGATTTTGAATATAAATGTGTTTAAAAGAATGAAATATATTACCCCCTATTTGTATGTTCCCCCTAAAACAGAAACTCCCCCTATAACTGTGCATGAGTGAAAAGAATATAGAATGAATTGAATTTCAAAATTAAACTGTTTATAAAATATTCACTCATAAATCAAAATATTCACTCATTATTCAAAATCTTGATCCATTCTCCCCCTTTTGTTATCATCAAAAGGATTCAGACCTTAAAATATAGATGAAGAATGACTAGAAAATACAATTTCAGCTTAAGAGGAAGAACGATCATCATAAATCACAATCAGTCAAACAAAAATCATAATAAACTTAGAACTGGTGGCATATTTCACATTGTAGAGAATGACGGATTTACGATGAATTTTATATAAATGGAGAGAGTTTCAAAAATATGATTCCAATTATTTTCCAAAGAAATTTTTATAATTGAACACAAAAACAGTGATGGATTTGGACTGTAATTAATAAATCAATTTAAGTGACAAAATTGAATAATCTTAAATCCCAATATCTGTCAATCAACAAATCATAATACGTCATAAGATTTCAATACATTTCAAAGATTATAAAGATGTATTGATATGCTGGTTTTTAAACACCAAGGAGAATTTCATATTAATTTTAATTTATAACACATTACGTCCTTTCTCCTTTTATTTTATTTAAGAGCACACTGACCACGCATAACCACAGCTTGGATTTTTAAATGAGGTCAGTCGCAGCTTAAATTATAAGTTGTCTCATAACCATGCATAACCAGAACTTGGATTTTTAAATGAGGTTAGAGACACACTTATGTATTAATTATATATTTTATCATTTTCAGCTTTAAATAAAAAACTCCTCGGTATATAAAACCAATATGAATGATAGAAATGTGGTAGGTACAGAAATGAAATGTGAAATAAATTTCTAAATTAATTATATTATGAAATATGATCAACTGTACCGAGATCGTTGAAAATTTTCAATTATCACTAATTCTGAATAATAACATAACCACAATTCCATCACAAATATTTTCACTGTTTATTCAAAAAGATCTTCTAAGACATATTAACTCTCCACGTTAATATAAAATTATCATGGGTGGCAGAATGATGATAGATAAAGGAGATGGTCGTGAAATAATTGCCAGTTCAAAGATATTATAATAAACGTTCAACCATCATGAAAAACCAAATAAAATCTCCTCTTGTTGTGAAATATACTGCAGTCACAATTCATCACAATTTCAAAATCTGATAATAATTTTGATGAATTATAAATACAGTTCAATTTGGATATTGATTTCAATTTCTGAATGAATGATCAATAAATAATTTTAAAAATGAAAACCAATTACAAGAGGAATATGACGATCTATACACGACAAGAGGGAAAAATGTGTACAAGGCAAAAAGAGTGTGTGGATCTATACATGGTGAAGATTTGAATCTAAGTACAGATGTGTGAGACAAATAAAAGGCACTTCTGATACCACTTCGTGTCCCTATTAATGAGGATTATAATCACATTGGAGATAAATCGGGATTTCACGGACAAATAGAAAATCGATCACAAGGCCCAAGCAGACAAGATAAGCAAATAAATTTCATCTACCATAGCAGCAGTCAAAAATAGACAGTTATTTGGAAACATTTTTTCAAAGACAGTATCAGAGCAACACAAAAATCAATATCACAGCAGACTTGTCAGACGATGTTTCTGAAAGTCACAAAAATATATTTCATGATCCAAGATTTAAAATATTATTTATTTTAAATCATTTGAAGAAATATAAAAATATCAGAATTTAATGAATCAATCACACCAGGTTATAAACTTTTGATTTGAGATATGTGTGTGATTCATTAAATCAGTAATTTCAAATGATTTTAAACAAACAAATATTCAAATCAAAAAATCATGAAGAAACAGTAGTTTCAAATTTTTCAAAGAATTCTTCACAAAATTTTCTAACAGGCACACATGAATGATTTCAGATCATTTGCATCAAGATAGAGAGATATTCACGATTCAAAAAATTAAAAATAATTTATTTGAAATCACTTGAATCAATGTCAAGTTTTGAGATATAATGAATCAGTCACATAAGATTGATAATTCCAAATTTAAGAGGTATGTGAGATTCAAAATATCAAGAATTTCAGATGATATCAAACAAATAGATTTTAACCATAAAATGATCATGAATATAAGATGAATTTTTAGATGTATCACTAATTCAAGACATTTCAAAATATTCATGCCAATCTGAAAATTTCTGAAATTATCACAACTGATAAATAACAAAGTGCTGTAATGAGTATAAATTTTCAAGTCCTTCCAAACTAAATTAGAAATAACTCAAAACAGCAGATATATGTGAAATTTCATTAAATATTCAGATCTTCAAAAATTTTAGAATTTATACTAACAGTGTTCAAGATATGATATGAATACTTCAACACTGTTAGAAATTCAGAAAACATAAAATAAACTTCAAAAGAATTGCAGATATTTTCAAGATTAAAATCTGGAAATGATTAAAACATTAGAGTTCTATTTAAATGAAGTGAATTTCCAGAAAAAATATGAATTCTGCAATTTGAATTTAATGAATCCCAAAAAGTTACAAAGATATGACAGTGAAAAATCAACAAAAAAAAATCAGAAGAGGTAGAAGGAAGAATACAAAGAAAAAATATATTTACAAAGATGAGTTTAGAGGTTATACCTGAATCCAATGTAAATCAGAATCTCTAACTCAACAAGCTTGGCTAAGGAACTTGAGTAGCTCGATTCAATTCTCTTTTGCAAAGCAGTTCCTCAGCCTCTTTCGGTACCTAACAATTCAGGGGATCGAGTGGTCTAATAAAGTTTGTAAAACCACTCACAGCCGTATTCATTTGTTTTGGTACCCAGACTTGTTTATATAACAATCCATTAGAAATAACTTTTGTACCATTAGGAACCCTAATTTGTTTGAACTTGACGAAGCATGTTTTATTTTTTGGGATCCAAGAATGTTTAAACGGTTTATTATAAAGCAATTTCTCATCACAATTTTGACTCAAAAGACCTTTGAAATTTTCAGTGTTCGAATTTTCTAAGCAGTTCTTTCCAAAGAAGTTTGAGGGATTTTTCAAATCATTTGGATTTTGTTTCCAAAAACATCATTTTTCCTGAACAGATTTATTTCCAATAGAAATTTGGTTTTGTAACAACATATTCAACGATTTTTCCCCATTAGAAAATTTATCCAAAATTGATTCGAATCTTTGAATTTTGGATTTTAGATCACTATTTTCTTTTAGTAAATTTGAGCATTTATTTATAGCGATCGTCTATTCAGCACTTGACTGTTTCAAAACCAAATTCTCATTTTCAAGTAATTTAATTTTGGCTTAGGATTCGGAAATTTCAAGTTCAAATTGTTTTTGTTTTTCAAACACAAAATTCTTGGATTTTTCAATCTCATTTTCAACTTCTTTCAAAATCAAACCACTTTTCACCAAATTTTCATTTTCAGCAATTTCAAATTTGGAATATATATCAGTCATAAAAATTTCAAATTCTTTTTGTAAAAAGTTATTCAAACTTGATAACTCAATCTTGTTTTCTTTTAAGATCAGAATTTCCTTTTCAAACTTTTGAATATTTTTATTGAGATGAACAAGATTGGTTTTCAATTTCAAACAATTTTTGCAATCTGAATTTGAAGAGTTTTTAAAATGTTCAAGTTGTGATTCCATATCATCAATTTTACTGGTCAACTCGGGATTTTTAGATTTCATAAATTTGTTTTTAGATTGGATTTATCAACAAACTTAGTTAGATCAGCACACATATAAACTAAATCTTCATATGAGAAATTTCCAGTCTCATCGTCTGTTGAATCTCCATCGACTGATCCATCTGAGTTTTCTTTTTTAAATCCTATTAAGCAGATCTCTAAATCTGAGTTGACTTCATCGGGTTTTGAGCTGTGGTTGTCAGATCTTCCATACTTTGTATTGAGAGTATCCCAGATTTCCTGTGCAGATAAACAATGATAGATAAGATTAAACTGTTCAGTATTAAGATAATCAAACATGATTTTCATAGCACGAGCATTGAAAGTAATATCTACACTATTAAACCCATCGATAACAACATCCCAACATTTAAGATTAACAGATTTTAAAAAAAATTCCATTTTGGATTTCCAGTTTGAAAAATCTGTTCCATCGAAAATAGTTGGAAATGAGCTGGATTGACTCCCTATCGGCTAACAACTAGAATGCATGATTCTAAGGTTAATGAGATTATCAGGCTCTGATACCACTTGTTGGATCTAGAATAACCCTAGAGGCGAGGGGGGGGGGGGAGAGTGAATAGGGTTTATCACAGTTCTTAACTGAATTAAAAAACTAACGAGATATATAATAATAAACAGATCATAGCAAATAGCAGAGACATAAATGCAGAAAATAAATCACACACAGATGTACCCAGCTTCGGCAAAACCCTGCCTACTGCTGCATTTTTAAGGTTTCTACTAGGTGATAGAACATATCCCGCATACAAGACCATTACACTCGCAAACCCTGCTCCTATTCTAACCCTACGCTCAAAACCGTAGACATGTCTAAACCCCTAGATCAGATTTCCCCTGATTACGACCCCGTAACCAGTAACCCAGATTTTACAGACTCTGTCAACTATTAGTCAACACCCTGACAGAACTCCCTAGTATTTTACAAACACTAGAAACTGATTTTTTGGTTTATAAAAGAAATTTACAACAAAAATTGAACCAAAACAAATGAAACCCTAAAAAATGAAGGAGTTTAAAAGATAAGAGGTCATCCCCTTTTTCACTTGAAATGTCGGCCGATCCATTTCCTTTGGTTACACCCGATCACTTTGCTTCCTTTTGAAAAGGGAAAAAGAATGGCGGCGGCAGAACAAATTTCTAGGGTTTCTCTTGATTTCCCAAATCGAATCGCTGCTGGATAATTCGAAGTAGTAATCTCTGATGCTCTTCTTCACGTTGTTTCTCTATGATCAATGATTTGGGTCTTATCTCTTTCATCGATTGAATAGGATGTCGATCGAAAATAAATTGTGAGTATTCGAATTTTATTTCTCTGATTGCTCTCGATTTTGTTGTTGATTTTCGATACCCCTCTGAATTTTCCAGTGATGATTTGGTTGATAAATAGGATTATTTAATCCCTTAAACTCCCTCTGATTTCGCATATGTGATTTGATCTGATTTGGTGCGGTTTCCTCTTTTGTCTGATTGAATGAAATAATTATGTGAGTTAAGCTTGTATTCCTTTGTGACTTCGATAATTTCTGGAAACATATAAATTGATTCTTTGCCATGACTATGTGATCGAAATTCTTGAATAAATCTGGAAACAACTTACCCCTTTTGATTTAGTTTTTGCATGGCCTTCCATGGAATTTATTTCATTCCAAAAAACTTGCTTGCCCCACTTTAATTTGTTGAAACATCTATTTGAGTGATTCTGGAAACTGTGGATTCATTCCAAAAAAAACTTTCCCTTTATATCGAACTGAATCTCTGAAGAATTTCAAAAACAAATTTTGCCAAAAAACAGATTGGATAAAAATAGGAAATGGTTTAAAGCCTTGTTCAAATTCACTGATTAATAATATCTAAAATGAATTCTTTTCAATTTTGATCCATGAATTTTAACTTTAATGCTGTTCAAAAAACAGGAAACAAAAAATAATTTGTTTCACGACAAACAGAGATTGTGCATTGCCGTTTGTTGCTGAGATTTCTGGACATTAAAATGCTGCTTCCATATTACCATTGCATTTCACTTGTACATCTGAACCATGTTGTCTTGATAACGAGCTGTGCATATAAATTTTTATATGCGTGTATCACCTGATTTTTCTTGTTTATGCTGTGCACAAATTTACTTGTACACTTTTTTTTTGTGAAGCTCAACCATTGTTTCATACCTGACTTGACATTACTGTCATGATCATGTCTATTCAGCTGCACTTACATTAATCTCGACCATCCATGCTGCATGCATTTAATCTGCACCATGTATTTGTTGGTTGCCTCGGCCAACATGACTTTGAACCTTTGAGCTGCGTTGAACATTTTTGCTTTGTCTCCACCAACTCCATTTGAATCCGACTTGTACATGTTTGCCTGTCTTCCTATATGCTACTTCATGCTGTGTTGAAAATGATACTTGCACTGCCTGATGCTTGATACTTTACTTGATTATGTACATGCTATTGTACATGTATGTATCACCGTGCTTCTTGACATTGCCACCATATATCCATTTTGTTCACATGAACCTTTGGTGATTTTCCACGTAGGTTAGTGTAAAACTGCACTGGTCTTGCTTGTTTGAACCAATGATCCTGCTATTAAAAAAGAATTGATCTGCTATAAGATCACTTCTGAAAGCTGCATCCATTTTCACCCTAACTTGATATGTTGCTGTCTGTAAAAGAAAGTGATTTGCCAGTATTGATTCTTGCATTTGTCCATATGCCACGATGAACTAGGCTTGTGTTTGCTTCTTGCTTCACATCGAAACTTGCATGTTGTATTGTTGACTGTCTTGAACATGATTCATGTTGCTTGTGCACTGCTGATTAGATCATATCTTCATCATGCTTTGACCTTTGTGATATGTTGAATTGATTTCACTTTGGCTTTATTATTTGTTGACATGTGCACTGAGTCGAGAAGGTCCATGTGGCTACTCCTCAGTTGCACGCTGATTGGTGAGGCAGTGCACACGTGTATATCTATATACGTGTGTATATGCAGCCATCGGGCAAGATTTCCTGTCCCTGTACTATACATATACAAACTGGCTAGACACTGATCAGATCAAGTTATGAAAAATGATGAGAAACACACCAGAAATCTGAGGCAAATAAAATTTTTAAAAATAAAATTTATATTCATGTGTATTCTGTTTTATTCATGTTGCAGTGTACTGTGTGTTTCTATTTTATGTGACAGGTATGAAGATGAGACTGGACTGAAGTGACTGGACTGGAAGCTGTGAAGGTAGAAGACAAGAAGACAGATCGCAGAAAACAAGAATAGTGAAAGTGTCTATATTTGAGTCTCTGAATGTATAAATGTTTGTACAAATGAGTGTAGAGTGTACTGTAGTGATAGAGTTGTATAGAGTGAATGACAGAGATGTAATGAGAATATTTGTATATGAATGAAATGAAGAATGTCTAATAGAGGAGTTATAAAAGATGTACTGTTTGAAATTGAAATAAAATATTTTTGTTTAAATAAAATAATGTGTGAAATTTTAAATTTCTGTACAGTTTATTTAAACAGAAATATTATATTCCTGTATGTTGTGAATATATAAAGCAGTACAGTACAAACACATTTATAATAACATATATTTGGTTGTTATCATCAAACAAAAATCATATAATTGTGTATACAACACCGTTATATACAACAACACTCAGGCTTAGTCAAGACTCCTATATCATCTTGCTAGAGCTACTTTCGAAGTATGAATCAAGTTCTTATCTCTACTATGGATTTGTCTCTTTTATTTGGGAAATTATGTTTTCTTTTAAGTATTTATGTACTCTGATGGTAAAAGACAGAAGTTATATTGTTGTAATGGTTTTTGTGACTTATGGTATTTTGGACCACAATGTATGATTTGTGTTTGAAATAAAAATTTGAATTTCCGTTGCTATCTTAATTATATCTGTCTTGTAATATTCTGTGTCTGTTTACCTATATAGAGCTTCACAAAACTTAATGCATTCCCTTTGTGATTGACATTAACAGACGTGGGGTGTCACACTTGGTATCAAAGCTGAAGGTTACCTGATCAGATAAAGTTTTTAAAATTATTTTCAAAAAGATTTTAAAATAAAGCATTTTCAAAAAAGAAATGTCTGTTTTGATTGACATTCCCCAAGAAACCAAATTAATATCCTTCGGTCCTTTTTCTAAATCTCTTCCTTTTTTCTTTTCAGCTTGTCTAGGGGAACCAAACATTCCTAATATCCCGGAGGAAGTTACAATACCCGGATGGTTCCGTAGGTATCTAGAAGGCACAACACCTGCCGAGGGCCAAGGAAACGTTCCTCCCCCAGCTGCACCAGTCATTCCTCCTCCTCCCCCTCTAAGAGCAAATAATTTCTCTAAGATCTGCGAAGACTTCCGTGCTATGGAAGGGAAGCCATTCCATGGGAACGAGACATTCGTAGAACCATGGAATTGGCTCAAGGAGACCGAGGACTTGTTCTTAATCTTTGAAGTATAGGACAGAAGGAAGGTTTAGTTAGCCACTTGGCTACTGAAAGACGAAGCCTCATTTTGGTGCAAAAGTTATCCAAGCTAGACGTTCGGTGGAAACTTGGGAAGATTTTAGACAAAGATTTGAAATAAAGTTTCTTTCCCAAGCCAAGAAAAGCATGCATATGGAGAGGTTATTGGAACTCAGACAAGGAAAATTGACGGTGAAAGAATATGTGAACAAATTCAACCAACTAGCAAGGTTCGGGATAGACTTGGTGGATACTCCGCACAAGAAGGCATTGCGGTTTGCTAAAGGGCTAAATGAACACCTTCACGGGTTAGCCATGTCCCATATTCCAATGGGAGCCACTTTTGAAAAGCTTGTCGATATGGCCCTAATGCATGAGGAAGACAAGGGAGAAAAGAAGGACGTAAAGGCCGAGGAAACATCGCAAAATAAGAAGGTGTGGCCCAAAAAGGGGCAAAAACAACAAAAGAAATGTGGAAAGAATGACAAGGATAAGGGAAAATGTCACAATTGTGGGAAAGAGTGTCACTTGGTCAAAGACTGTAAGCGAAGTAAGAACTCTTGCTACTATTATGGAGAGGTCAGAAACTTTGCTAGGGGGTGCCTGAAGAAACAGGGATCGCAGGGACAAGGTCAAAGAGCAGGAACTTGTGGAGGGCAGGGGCATGCTCTCGCAATCAGTTCTTCTGATAGAGGTAGAAAAAAATTCTTTGGAAGGTTTAATTACTCTTTCTAAACATCCAATTAGAACACTTTTTTATTCTGGTGCTTCACATTTATTTGTATCTATTTCTGTGGTTGAATATTTGCACTTAATTACTAGTATGATAGTGGATACCGTAGTTGTTTCAAACCCCATAGGTGGTTCGGCTCATTTATCTATGATTTGTTAGGGTTTGAAAATATCTGTGTTAGGCGTCAAGTTTGAGTGCGATGCGTATGTGCTCGTGTTTATGGGCTATGGGTTGGTTCTAGTAATGGATTGGCTTACCATGTATAGTGCCATTCTGAATTGCGAGAAGTGGGTTGTTAGGCTTCTGACTTGTCATGGGAGGCCTTGAGATCTCTTGTGACCCTCAAGGGTCGGTTATGCTTAGCTTCCTAGAGTCTCTTGATGCATCTATAGATGATTTACAATCTGTTTTGGTAGTTCGAGATTATTCTGATGTATTTGATGAGGTAGGGGGTTTATCTCTAAAGTGCGAGATTGATTTTCGTATATATCTGGTGGACAATACAAAGCCAATTACATTACCAGTGCGCTATATGGCTCCGAGGGAAAGGAGGGAGATGAGTAAGCAAGTAGGGGAGCTACTTGAGAAAGTTTTTATCAGACGAAGCATATCTGAATGGGGTGCTCCAGTTGTATTCGCAAGTAAGGCGGATGGTTTGCTTCATTTGTGTGTCGATTATAGAGAGTTGAATAAACTCACTAAGAAGAATAGGCACCCGCTCCCGAGTATTGATGACTTATTTGATCAACTTATTGGTGCCTCAGTATTTTCTTAGTTAGACTTGGCCACGCGATTTCATCAATTGAGGGTGGCTGAGGACATCGTGGATAAGACTGCTTTTAGGACTCCAGATGGTTTCTTTGAATGGCTATTTATGCCTTTTAGGCTGACGAATGCACCCACCTATTTTGTTGATCTAATGAGTAGGGTGTTTCGGGAGTACCTAAATAAATTTGTCGTAGTCTTTATTGACGATATTTTGATCTTCTCCAAGAGCGAAGAAGAGCATGCCCAGCATTCGAGAGAATTTTGAAAACTCTCTGTGTGCATCAGCTTAAGGAAAAGTTCTCCAAATGCCATTTTTGGAGAAAAGAGGTGAGATTCTTAGGGCATGTAGTCTCCAAAGAAGGGATAGCTGTAAATCACGCAAAGGTGGTTGTAGTGCAAGATTGGCAAATTCCTAAAAATGCAATCGAGGTGAGAATCTTTCTTGGGTTAGCAGGTTATTATATTAAGTTCAATATGGACTTTGCAAAGATATCAGCCCCACTCACCAGGCTGACGAAGACGAATTTGGCATTTTCATGGGATATAGACCATAATGTTTCTTTCCAACGACTGAAGAAGGCTCTGACAACAGCCCCAGTCTTGACCTTGCCTGATGGGAGTAAAGTGTTTACCATTTACACTGATGCATGTGGTACAGGGCTTGGTGTGGTTCTGATGCAATAAGGGAAAGTGGCGTGTTATTGGGGTAGACAGTTGAGAGTTCATAAGAAGAACTACCGCACCCATGATCTAGAGCTTGTTGCCATAGTATTCACACTTAAGACGTGGCGCCATTATTTACCTGGAGAGAAGTTCGAGTTATACACCGATCATAAATCTCTCAAGTATTTTTTCTCACAGAAGGATCTCAATTTAAGGCAACAACGGTGATGGAGTTCCTAGCTTCGTATGATTTTGAGATTTCTTATACCCCTGGCAAGGGTAATGTGGTGGCAGACGCACTAAGTAGGCAGAGGATGGCCATGAGTCCTCTGTTTGTAGAGAGCAAGAGCTTGGAGTACATATCAGCTTTTGATTTTAGACCCTCCATCGATATTTTGCCTGATTTGTTTGCATCCTTGGAGGTACGACCGACTCTTATGGATCAGACAGGAGCTTCGCAACAAGGTGACCCACGGATTTCAAATATCATGGAAAAGCTCAGAAAAGGGGAGACTTCTGATCACCTCAGTAGATATGCCATAGGTGAAAAGGGGTGGTTATGACGAGATGGAAGGCTTTGTGTTCCTCAAACTGGAAGCTTGATAAAGGCAGTCCTAGAAGAAGCCAAACATTCTGAGATGACTATTCATCTAGGCGTGATAAGATGTACAAAGACATGAAAAGGGTTTTCTTTTGGGCTGGGATAAAGAAAGATGTAGCCGAAATTTTTTCCCAATGTCTAGTTTGCTAATAAGTTAAAGCTAAGCAAAAGAAGCCCGGTGGTTTACTTATCCTTTGGAGGTTCCTCAGTGGAAATGGGAGAGTGTCTCTATGGATTTCATAGATGGTTTGCCTAGATCAAAGAAAGGCAACACCAGTATTTGGGTAGTAGTGGACAGATTGACTAAGAGCGCTCATTTCATTCCAGTGAAGAGTAATAGGACGACATCATGGTTGGCAACAATTTATGTTCGTGAGGTAGTTCATCTTCATAGAGTGCCTTCCAGCATCATGAAAGATCGTGACCCCATCTTCACTAGTGAATTTTGGAGGAGCTTGCAAGAAGCAGTAGATACACTGTTGTGTTTGAGAACCACTTATCATCCTTAGATCGATGGACAGACGGAGAGGGTGAACATAATTCTAGAGGATCTTTTGAGGCTATGTATCCTAGATTTCGGAGGTACTTCGGAAGAGCACATTCCTTTAGTAGAGTTTGCCTATAACAACAATTATCAAGCTAGCATCGGCATGACACCCTTCTAAGCATTGTATGGACGACCCTGTAGATCACCAACTTGTTAGTGGGAATCTACAGAAAGATTATTACTTGGACCAGATATGGTTAGAGAAACATCCAAAAAATTGATCTTATTCGACGGCGGATGAAGACAACTCAAGATAGGCAGAAGTCCTATGCAGACAAAAGAAGGACTAACATTGAATTTGAAGTGGGAGAGTTAGTTTTTATCAAAGTATCACCTCTGAGGAATGTGGTTACTTCGGATCGGTAGGGAAGTTGGCACCTAGGTTTGTAGGACCATTTCCCATAACCGAGAGGATTGGCCAAATGGCCTATAGAGTAAAGCTCCCAAAAAATCTATTCGGCATTCATGATGTTTTCCACGTTTCTCATCTACGGAAGTGCCTGCATGACATCATAGAAGTTGTTGAGCCGAGTGTATTGGAAGAGGTAGAAGTGGAACGGGAGGCGACAGTCAGGCGAGTCCCTACCCGTATTCTTGGATCAAAAGTTAAGAAGCTACGCAATAAAGAGATCAAGTTACTAAAGGTTCAATGGGGAGATAATCCAGAGGATGCGACTTGGGAGACCGAAGCCAAGATTTATGCTTCATACCCTTTTTTTCGAGGGTATGTTCTTAACTCCTTTTTCCGAAGTTTTATCTGTGCTTGTTTCTATCATTTGAATATATCTTATACATAGTATTTTCGACATTTAGATAGGAATCCTATGGATGTAAACATGTGTTTGAGACATGTTATGTTTGATGGATGCAAGTGTTTGCTAGTGGCTGCCTGTGGATGCATATACACACATTAGGCACTAGATCGGCTCAATCACTCTCATACTGCATATGGATGTGTGAGCATTTTCTTTTCTTTTATGGATGAAAATGAATGTATTAGCATATGAATGTTGCATTTGGATGAATGAGTGTGCACATATAGAACTTGCATGTTATAATAGGATTATTTGCATACATATTGGATTCATGGCACTAACATACATTGCATTAAGGAGGTCAACTGAATTAGTAGACCGCCTGATTTCCGCATTAGTGTCGGGACATACACACATACCCTTGCATATATTCATATAAGCAATATAAGTCTTTAAGGAAAATGTATGCCAGTGATCAAATGGTTGAGTAGATGGATGATGGATGGTAGGATATGCATTCTTCTCAACTTAGAGATTTCGGGGACGAAATCCTTTGAGTATGAGAGAATGTAACACCCCGTATTTTGAACGACATTAAAAGAGGATAAATTAAATAATAATTAATTTAATATTCAAAATTAAGGAAAGCGGAGTACGCCATTGCGTCTGTCTCGAAATTCTGGTCAAGATAGACATTTGGTTTGTGAAAAAGGGATAGCGTATGAAGAAGTTATGAGGGTTTTAAGTTTGTATACGCGTAGAAGAAATATGTATATACATATAATACACATATGAGTCAGCACCTATCCAGAAAGCGTTCAAAACTCAAAATTTCGTATGGCGGCAAAATTCCCTCTTTAGGGGGTCGACCCCCCTTAAGGGGTGTCGACACCAGGGTCGACCTACCTATAGGGGTGTCGACACCCTAGGGCTTATGTGGCAGTCAGTTTCAGAGGTGCTGTAGCTATAAGTATGTGTCCATTCCTTTTGTTTTCTTTATTGAGAATCCATGGGGGCCAAACTTTGTCGGTGTCTGAACTGAATTGGATCCATTAATCTCCTACAACTATTAACTTAAGCAATTCAGTTAGATTATCAAGATCCATTCTTTCTCTATTTTATAATCCAATCTCTGTGAGTTCCTAATTTCTTTTAGATTTAAATATATAAAAGTAAGCATGATATGACAGTAGTTTGGATGTGTTCGTGTGCCTATATTATTTTGGATCCATTGTAAATTGTGAACATATGACATCCTAAATTATGTATAACTCGGATCTAAATCTCTATCTTGTTGGATCTATTGTAATTTTATGGCATTCTATGATGTGGATCTTGAATTTATCTGTGTTAGATCTATTTATCTAAATCCCTATCTTGTTGGATCTATTGTAACGTTCTATGGTGTGGATCTTGACCTTATTTGTGTTAGATCTAGTATTAACTACTGGATCTGAATTATGTGGACATCTAAATTGCTAGTCAGATCTAGTTTATCACTTTGTGCTTATCATATTAGATCTTAACCAGTTGGACATCTAAATTTAGATCTTATTATGCTTATTATGACATCATAGTTATGTTAGAAGCAACTAACTGCCACAAGTTTGTCATATTTATGGTTATATGTCCACCTTATCACCATGCTAGTTGATGTTTATGCCAAAACAATCACCTTTGTCATATTCCTATCACTTATCCCTTTTTATTGGGTATGACTAGGCTACTTTCTAGCCTAATGCAAATGCGTTAGTTAGGGAATCAGGGAAAAAGGGTTAGAACTGGCATAATTTAACTAATGTTTATGAATTGGACATATAATTCAGATTGGGGAAGTGGGGACATAATCACCTACAAAGACATTGGTAAGAAATAGATAAGAATGAAATGTCTAATAATTACAATTAGGAATTGTAATCGCACTTATGACACGCGGTTAGGTTGCCTTAGTGGTGGAAGTTTGCCCAGACCCGATCGGCATATCCAGCAGCCACTAATGTTAAACCTAATGTGAGAGGTCTAAGTGCGCAAATACGAAATAGGCTATGACACGAGGTTGGGCCCAACTTGTGGAATAAGACCACCCGAACCCGACCGACATATCTAGCATCCACAAGTTGTAGGCCTAATGTGGGAGGTCTAGCCCATTTTAACCCATAAATGGATATGGTAATAAATTGTACTACTTAAACAAATCTAATCCATAGGTATTTTTTTTATTGTGAACTAAAGTTAGGGTTAAGTAAAATTGATTGGATAGTGGATGGATTAAGCAAATCTGGAGGGGGTGGGTAATATTTACATATCGACCGACAAACCTAACGCAATAAGGTTATGTAATTAAAGGCACCTAGTGATATACATGACCGGTTGGAATAATAAAGTTATGTAATTAAAGACACCATTTCGTGTAAGTATAACTTGTAGAAATGATAGGGTTATGTAATTAAAGACACCTTGTGGTATACATAGCCAAAGAAAACCTAGTGGGGGATACAAGGCAAAGGGAAGAGCTTGTATCATATTGTGTGGGACCCGTTTCATCTAGTAACCTGTAGTAGGTATCAATACATGTACTCTGTACTAGGTCAGAGAAGGGGCACGCTTACTAGACTGATTGTAAGAGATCCAAACATGGAGGACGGTGTGGGCGGCGCAAACCGACCGGGCCATGTGCGTGCATGTGCCGGGCAGAAAGGGATAAGACGATCATGACACCTGTAGATATGGGGATGTGCATATCAACGAGGGGTTGCCGCTTTAGGACGTGATACATCCTACTATGGGGCCAGCATAGAGTATCTACGGAGTAGGGAGTCGACCGATTAGGGTAGTAGTAGGGTACATTTGGACGTATGCCTAAGTCTATCGCCTTATAGTGCAAGGGATCATCTCATTCTGGTTACACTAGTAATAGTGCAGAGTAATCATTAGAGAAGCATACACACCTTATCCTGTCTACTTGTCACACCTTCCATTCATGTAGTGATCTCTCTTATCTACTTTATATGCCTGTCATGCTCTTTTATTTATTACTTGCTAAAAGTAACTAAACTCACCAGACTTTATGTCTGACCCTCTTGTTTCCTCTTCTTTTTTCCGTTTCCCCCCTCAGGTTCTCAGGGAGGAAACACTCAGGCTTAGTCAGGACTTAGATATCATCTTGCTAGAGCTGCTTTCTAAGTATGGCTCAAGTTCTTACCTCTACTATGGCTTTTTCTCTTTTATTTGGGGAATTATGTTTTCTTTTAAGTATTTATGTACTCTGATGGTAAAAGGCAGAAGTTATATTTTTGTAGACTTACGGTATTTTGGACCACGATGTATGATTTGTGTTTGAAATAAAAATTTGAATTTACGCTACTATCTTAATTATATCTATCTTGTAATAATTTGTGTCTGTATACCTATAACAGTTCACGAAACTAAATGCATTCCCTTTGTGAGTGACATTAACGAACGTGGGGTGTCACAGTTTTAACTTGAAATTGACAATATTGAGTTGTATAATTTATATTTGAAGTTGTATATATATTCTGTTTAGATATATAATGCAAATAATTTATTATTATTTAAATGAATTATTTTGTAATATATAATATTTTATTCAATATTATATAAGCGTTAAAAATAGCCATTTTTACGAATGGTCTCAGTTTTCTACGAAATTAGTTTCATTAGAACCATATCGTTAAATTATTGTAAGAAAATCAAATTTCGGGGAAAACCGATGTATGTGACTTTAGTGGACAAAAACGTTTCTTTTTCTATTTAATGTTTAGATTATTTAGACAGGGGTAACTTTTAACGAATAAATGACTGGTCAAACAAACTCCAAATTTAACGAAACAAGATTCATTGGATCCATTAGGAAGAGGTCTAGTAAAATTTCAAGGGCTCAGATTTTTTTGATTTTTCCTGTAATTATAAGAATTTTAAACGCTTGATTTTTCATCGATATTTATGAAGGACTTTTCATAGACGACCTCAGAATTCGACGAAATTTGTCCTATTGGGTCGAAATATTTTTTTATGCTATGATTAGGTATTACATCTCGATTCGAAAATTGTGTGTGGTGATTTTATACGTTATTTCATTGTTAAGTAAAAAAAATAATAAAATATTATGCACCTTTCCATATAAATACCAATCCCATGGTCCAACCCTAAATCTTTTTCTACGGATGATCAAGGGGGCTTAACAACCGCCAATGTATTCAACGGCAGGAATCCTGCCAAATTCCTCCACCTAAATCACAAAATCCGTCCATCAATTGCCGATGCTCACAAATAAAGTATTATTAAGCTAAACGAGATGTATAATCTGTACGGTGGAGATCATCTCAGTGGTGCTAGGTTGACCGGAATATCATCAGGTAGTCGCGGAATTTGCTGTTAAACTACGGGCAGAAGACGTCTTCAAACTGGGCAAGCTTTCGAGCGAGGGTCGAGGCATTTAAGGCGCTCCTAGCGGCACAGCCCGATGGTCGTTCGATCGAGGGTGATGGGCGCAATGATTTGAGGAAGTTCCGGTGCGTGGTTTTGTAGGAAGGAAGTGGATGAAGGAAACCGCGATGCTGAACAAAGAAACAGTTCGTCCTTTTTCTTCGAACAGTGCAGAGTGTTAAAACTGATTAACAAAAATAAATTAAAGTTAATTAATACTGATTAGAAGAGATTTATTTGTGTATTAAATATTGAACTGGTATCAGTATTGAATAGGACCGTAATGGGTGCAGAAGAACGGAAATGAATGTGGGCAGAAGATATAGGATGTGACCAATTTTATTATTAATGCAATTAGTTCAAAAATAATAGTTAATTAAGTTTAGTTCCTTAATTAGATTAATTTAATTATATTAAACTTTAATTATTAATAATTTATTCATACCTCAACCGAATTGAACAAACTATATACCGTTGGGATTGTATTTTCGAGCAGATTATTATGGAACAGACTGAACAGGATTCGAAGCAACAACATTTTTCAGTAAGATTAAACGACCGCTTAATTTTATTGAAACCGAACCATTCGCCGAAACCAAATCAAAGTGAGTTTACTCACTCAGTTATCCCCACTTATATTTCATATAAGCAAGGTTTCAATATTTGTGTGCTATAATTGCTGATTATTTGTTATGTATTGACTATTTACATATATATTGTATGAATTGATTGAATTGCGTGTTAGTTAATGGAAACCAAATCGTTATTTTAACGATTGGACCCAATTATGGTAACATATCTTGTTGGTCATGGTTACAAAATAACCGTGTTTAATTTAATAAATTATTTGAATTGTTTGAATTGTTTGTTAGTATTAAATTAATTGGGTGTTATTAGATTGTTGCTATTTTACTGTTATAGAAATAATTAGTAAAATTTAATTTAATGATGCTATGTGATATAATCCATTTGGATGTTGAGAAGAACAGGTGGGAGGAATCCAACCGGATTCCTCAAATATAATAGATGTTATTTATTTTCATATTATCATTATATGAACTGTTTAAACCCAGTGTGATACCACACGTCCGTTAATGTCACTCACTAAGGAATGCATTAAGTTTCGTGAAGCGCTATAGGTAAACAGACACAGAATAATTACAAGAATGATATGAACAAGACAACAACGAAAATTTAAATTTTTACTAATCATAAAGCACGGTTACACCATATGTCTGAAAAAACATAAACTCAATACATCATTAAAACTTCTGTCTGGTACTTTAAATATGAGAGTGCGATAACAAAGAAGCATAATCCCCAAATCATAAGCCAATAGCAAAGATAGAAGCTTGAGCAATACATCTAGAAGCTCCAAGCAAGACGATAGCAGAATCCTGATTAAGCCTGAGAATTCCCTCCCTTGAGAACCTGGGGGGGGGGGGGGTGGGGGGGAGGGAGGGGGAAATGAAAGAAAGAAGGAGAAACAAAAAGGGTCAAACATAAAGTCGGGAGAATCTAGTTACTTTTATCCAGTAAATAAATGAAGTAACATGACAGGAATATAAAGTGGATAAGAGAGATCACTACATAAATTGCAGGTGTGACAAGGTAGACAGGATTAGGTGTATGCGTCTCACTAATGATTACTCTGCACTATTACTAGTATAACTAAAACGAGATGATCCCTTCCACTCTAAGTTGGTAGACCTAAGGCATACGTCCGAGTGTACCCTAACCACTACCCTAATCGATCGGCTCCCTACCCCGTAGATATCCTGTGCTGAACCCACGGTAGGAGGTATTACTTCCTAAAGTGGAAACCATTAAGGTGTGCACAAGCATACCTACTGGTGTCATGGTCGTCTTATCCCTTTCTGCCTAGCTCATGCACGCACATGTCCCGGTCGGTTTGCACCGCCCACACCATCCGTCTCGTTTAGATCTCTTATAATCAATCAGTAAGCGTGCCCCTTCTCCGCCTAGTACGGAGTTCTTTATTTGATACCAACCCCGGGTTACTGACTGAAATGGGTCCCACACAATATGATACAAGCTCCCCTCTTTGTCTTGTATCCCCACTAAGTTTTTCACTGACTATGTATACCCTTAGGTGTCTTTAATTACATAGCCCTATGTCATTTATGCTTACCCTAAAAGGGTGTTTTTAATTACATAACTCCAATCTTTCTACCGGTTATGCTTACCTATAGGTGTCTCTAATACATAACCCCCAATCTTCCAACTAATTATGCTTACCTATAGGTGTCTTTAATACATAACCCTATCATTTCTACAAGTTATGTTAACCTTCAAAGGTGTCTTTAATTACATAACTTTATTATTTCCACCGATTATGTATACTACTAGGTGTCTTTATTTACATAACCTTATCGGGTTAAGTTTATGGGCCTATATATACTAATATTACTCACATACCCAAGATTTACTTAACCCTCCTACTGATCCAAGTATGTTTGTTTAATGGTTAAGTTTGTGGGCATATATATACTAATATTACCCACCCACCCAACCAAGCATATTTGTTTAATGGTTAAGTTTATGGGCCTATACATACTAATATTACTCATCTACCCAAGATTTACTTAACCCTCTTATTGATCCAATCAATTTTACTTAACCCTAACTTCAGTTCTTACTCATACAATCCCTTATGGATTAGTTTAGGTTAAGTAGTCCAATTTATTACCATGTCCATTTATGGTTTATAATGGTGTAACAACCCGTATTTTTGAATAACATGTTATAACACAAATCAAGACAGAATTAAACTGTAAAATCTGAATCAAGGGAAACGGGTTGTGCCATTGCGTTCATCTCGGAAAAATACACGAAATAGAGTCCGAGTTTTCGAAAATCGGAGTCCGTATGACCAAGATATGGCCTCGCGAAGTTTCACGAAAAATTCAAATTCAAAACAGATTCAAATTTCAGAAAATCAGAAGTGGCGGGAAAATTCCCGCCAGACCCAGGGGGTCGACCTGGGGGTCGACTGGGGAGTCGACCTCCCCCCCAGGTCAACTGGGGAGTCGACCCCAGGGTCGACCTGGGTGTCGACCTGCCTGGTCGGCCCAGGCAACCTGGTGCACCCATTTTGGCTGTTTTGACCTGCTTTGGAGGCTTATGACGGGATTTGATGGCTTGGATTGAATCTAGGGTTAATCCTATGGCTAATACTATCCTAATCTTCTATAAAAAGACCCCTAAACCTAGCCTAAATCACCATTATTCAATCCTACAACTAAACTATGCCAAAATTGTTCCTCTCATGGCCTCCACTCTCATGCTAAAATTCCTAAGTTTATGTATATGAGAGATTTTGGGTTCATACAAGTATTTTCAAGCTTTTATGAGTGTTATTAGTTTGCATTCAAGTCAAGTTGCAACATTTCTATTACAAACCAAGGATTTTTATCGATTTGGCTCAAGGGTTTAATTTGGAGCTTTCATATTTGGGTCTTTTTGGTGATTGCATAAGGGCTTCATCTCAATCTTTATAATAAATATTTATTTGTGTCTTCATAGCATTGTAAGCCCTTTTATACTTTCATTCTTAGAACTCTAAAGTTAAATGAATGATATGCAAGTTTGGTTGATCATTATGATATGCAAGTTTGGTTGATCATTATGATATGCAAGTTTGGGTTGATCATGTTATGCAAGTTGACACATGTTGCTATGTTATGCAAGTTTGGGTTGATCATGTTATCATGTTATGCAAGTTTGGGTTGATCATGTTATCATGTTATGCAAGTTTGGGTTGATCATGTTATCATGTTATGCAAGTTAAACTTGAGTTTGTGAGCTTAAAGCTTCAAACTTTATGTTAAAGATTGCATTTTGGCAACATGGAAGTTATCATATCCCTTATGATAACTTGCATGTGAGGCTAAATGCGAACTTCTAGCAACTTCTACATGTCATTTATCACCATGTATCACTTATATGCTAAGTTTGGTTTTATGCATACTTTTGAAGCCTAATAATGCAATATGCAAGTATATGAACATATGTACATTTCATATGCCACCATGTTAAACTTGTGGCTTCAGCACCTTTTTGTCATGATTTTGCCAAGTTGCCTATTTTATCCTTTATGCGTTGTTGCGATTATGTAAACGATGGGATTACGTTGGGGTTGGGTAACATTATGACAAGAACATGGTTTTTATAACATGACGTGATATGTAATTATGTTTTGGAAACATAATGGACATGATACTTAGAAATGATGAGTGTGGCCAACTCGAGGTTGGGTTGAGTTTGTAGCAAAAATCTACCCAGACCCGCCCGGCTTAACTAGTGGCTACAAACAATAGGACCCAATGTGGGAAGTTGGTCATGTTGTGCTCGAACCCGAGGTTAGACCAAGTTGTGGTGTAAATCTACCCGAACCCGCCCGGCTTAACTAGTAACCACAACAAGGTCTAATGTGAGAGGTTAAGGCACATTAAGTTAATGAATGCTTCCTGATTAGGGTTAAGTCATGGTCCACTTAATACTTAACCAATTCGGGCTTGATGGGTTAATCGGGGTTAAGTCATGAACCTTGGGTACACTTAACCAATTTAATCCACGTTTGGATCGGGTTAACCACATTTAACCCGTTAAGGAAACCCTAGTTGCGTGGTCCTTTGCAGCAGTAACCCTCTAGATAGTATCATAAGACCCTAGGACTAGGCTAGGGTGGGGTACGATTACTGGGCTGACATGTAAGCGACCAAAACGACGGCTATGTTGGTACGCCGGTGTAGGTCCAGGCAGACTATGGTCGTGCACTTAGTCCGGCGTTGGAGAATCAGGCACGGGTACCAGTAGATCTAGGCTGTGCATACTTGATTGGTGTCCGAGGTCTACACCCTAGGACTTGATACACCCTGGGGTGGACCTAGCACAGTTAGCTACATGTCATGTTTGGGCCGTATGACACCGACACTTGACGAGTTAGGCTTGTAGGGAGCCGATCAACTAGACCGAGTAGTTGGACCTTGGTTTAGGTCACCTCATGATATTGGGCCAAGCGTGGGCCAAGGGATCAATTCTTGTTTTTATTTGACATGTTAGAGTGCTAGTACACCCGTGGTGCAAAACTTAACCTTGATTATGCGATGACTTCTTTATCTATCTTGTTAGTTAATCATCATGCTAGTATGTTGTTATCCTTATGTTCATCTCAGCTTCTCATGCCAGTTAGCTTTACTAGTTCATGGACTGATAGTAGTAGGGCTTACCAGTCTTTTTGGCTGACCTGTTTTCTTTTGCCTCTTTTCTTCCGTTCCCCCCCCCCCTCAGGTCCTCAGGGTGGGAACATTGGAGCTTAGCTTGGATCTTTACAGCTTGCTTACTGGATTTGCTCATGTACGGTTTTGGACATTGAGCTAGCTATGGTTTATCACTTCATTTTGGGGATAGTACTTTATGTATTTCAGTTTTTCAGTTTATGCTTTTATCTAGACTTTGTTTGTTGGAAAATAATGACTAAGTACTTTGTTGTAATATGACTATGGTTTTGAAATGCTAGTTTTATCCGCTGCTTTACTACTCTGTTTTACTTATATGTTCTGTCTCGTGATATCTGCATGCATGTTTACCTTGTTTTAACGCCCCTCCAAAGTCAGTGTACTTGCAATAGTTACCCTGGCGGAGGTGGGGTGTTACATTTGGTATCAGAGCATAAGGTTTACAAGATCTGAGCAAAAGTGTTTTTAAAACTTACCTTTTGAAAAACTATTTTCAAAACCAATTAAGTATTTTCCAAGAAAAGTCTAGTTATTTTGAAAAGGCTATTCCCCAAAAGCCATAGCACTATCCTTCGTTTCCTCGTTCTGAATCTATCTTTTTCTTTTTCAGTATGGCCGATCTTAACCTTCCCGAGGGAGTGACCATTCCCGGATGGTTCCGGAGGTACTTGGAAGCTAGGGCCAACGATGTGGGCCCAGCAAATACCCCCAACATAACTGAGGTTCCTCCTCCTCCTCCCCCTCCTCAGAATCCATAAGCGGATTTCGCAAAAGTTTGCAAGGACTTTAAGGCGATGGGTGGCAAGAACTTCATAGGGACGGAGACTTTTGTGGAGGCACGAAATTGGTTGAAAGAAACCGAAGATCTTTTCGCTATCTTTGATGTGGAAGACCATAGAAAGGTTTTATTGGCAGCATGGATATTAAAAGAAGAATCTGCTTATTGGTGGGAGGTCACCAATGCTACGAGGCCTATAGAGACTTGGGCCGACTTTAGGACAAGATTTGGGCTTAAGTTTATATCATCAGCTGAGGCGAATATGCAATTGGAGAAGTTTATATCTTTGAAGCAAGGGGACATGACAGTGAGGGAGTATGTGAATGAGTTTAACAAGCTCGCCCGATTCGGTTTGGATATGGTTAATACTCCCCAGAATAAGGCTTTACGCTTTGCACGAGGGTTGAATGAGCCATTACAAGGTTTAGCCCTATCCCATATACCTATGGGGGCCACTTTTGAGGGACTAGTAGATATGGCATTGCTTCAAGGAGACGATAAGAATGGCAAGAAGGAAGTCAAGCCTAATGAGACTCAAGCCAAGAAGACAGACTCCAAGTGGGGAGGAAATCAGAGCAATCAGAACAACAAAAATAACAAGAACAACAAGGGCAACAAGGCCAAGGCAAAGGATCCAAGGAAATGCCACTACTGTGGGAATGTTGGGCACATAGCTAAAGACTGTAAGAAGAGGAAGAGGAAGTCGGGCGAATTCTTTCATTGTGGAGAGACCAGACATTTTAGCAAGGATTGCCCCAAGAAGCAAGGGCAGAATCAGCGTGCAGGACCTTCTGGAGGGCAAGTGCATGCTCTCACTGCTGCTCCAGTTCAGGATCGAGGTAGTATTTCTGTAGAAAGTCTTGTTTATATTTCTAATTATCCTGTTCGCACCTTATTTGATTCTGGCGCATCGCATAGTTTTATCTCTTCTGACATTGTTGAAAGTTTGCACCTAAGTACTAGCCTAGTTGAGGATCCCGTTTGTGTTTCAAATCCAATTGGGGGTTCCGCCCATCTATCTATGATTTGTGTGGATTTGAAGATTTCTATCTTGGCCGTAGAATTCACGTGTAATGCTTATGTTCTCGGATTCACGGGATATGGGTTGATCTTGGGCATGGATTGGTTGTCCAGTTATGGAGCCATTCTCGATTGTGAACATAGGGTGGTGAGGCTCATGACTCGCCTCGGTAATACCCTAGAAATTTCTTGTAACCTAGAGGTCCCGTCATGTTATGTTATCTTGAATCTCTCGACTCGTCCATCGATGATCTGCAATCTGTAAGGGTGGTCCGAGACTATCCTGATGTTTTTGAAGAAGTTAAGGGGTTACCCCCTAAATGAGAGATAGATTTTCGCATTTATCTAGTTGATAATGCCAAGCCAGTATCATTGCCCGTTAGGCCCATGGCTCCTCGTGAGAGAAGGGAGCTCAGTAAGAAAATCTAGGAGTTGCTTGAGAAGAATTTTATTAGGCGAAGCATTTCTGAATGGGGTGCTGGTGGTATTCGCTACTAAGGCGGATGGCTCGCTTCGCCTATGTGTTGATTATCGAGAGTTGAACAAGCTGACAAAGAAGAATAGGCACCCTTTACCGAGGATTGATGATCTCTTTGACCAGTTGGTAGGTGCTTCTGTTTTCTCTCAGCTCGATCTAGCCACTGGATTCCATCAGCTTAGAGTAGCTGAGGATAACATTGATAAAACTGCGTTCAAGACTCCAGATGGATTCTTTGAATGGCTTGTCATGCCATTCGGTTTGACTAATGCACCCGCCTACTTTGTAGACTTGATGAGTAGGGTGTTCAGGGAGTTCCTTAACAAGTTTGTTGTTGTCTTCGTGGATGATATTCTGATCTTCTCAAAGGATGAGGAAGAGCATGCTAGGCATCTCAAGGAAGTGATGGATACGCTTAGCGCGCATCAGTTGAAAGCCAAGTTCTCCAAATGTCATTTCTAGAGAAAGGAAGTTCGGTTTCTTGGACATATAGTTTCTAAGCAAGGCATAGCGGTGGATCCCGCGAAAGTGGTTGTGGTTCAAGACTGGAAGACTCATAGGAATGCAACCGAGGTAAGAAGCTTTCTCGGTCTGGCGGGCTACTATAGGAAGTTCATCAGAGACTTCGCTAAGATTTCGGCCCCTCTTACTAAGTTGACGAAGAAGAACTTAGTCTTTGCATGGGACTTGGAGTGTGCTTGCTTTTCAAAGGCTCAAGAGAGCCCTTACCTCAGCTCCAGTTTTGGCATTACCCGATAGTGGTAAGATGTTTACCGTGTACACAGATGCATGTGGCACGGGGTTAGGTGCCGTTCTGATGCAAGAGGGAAGAGTGATATGTTATGGGGGTAGGCAACTTAAAGTTCATGAGAAGAACTATCCCACTCATGATTTAGAGTTGGCGGCGATCGTCTTTGCACTCAAATCCTGGCGCCACTATCTTCTAGGCGAAAGGTTTGAGTTGTATACAGATCATAAGTCACTCAAATACCTCTTCTCGCAAAAAGACCTGAATCTAAGGCAGCAAAGGTGGATGGAATTCTTGGCATCTTATGACTTCGAGATAGCTTATACCCCTGGCAAGGGTAATGTGGTGGCAGATGCACTAAGCAGAAGGAGGTTGACTTTGAGCCCCTTGTTCATTGAGATGAAGAACTTAGAATTCTTGGCGACCTTTGATTTCACGACGACTGTTGAGTCGATGACGAGTTCTTTAGCATCCCTTGAGCTTAGACCCACACTTCTTGATCAAGTTGGGGCTTCACAGAAGGAAGATCCGCAAATAGTCGAGGTCATGGATAAGTTGATTCGGGGTGAGACGTCTAGTCACCTTGCCAGATATACTATTGATGATAAAGGTTGGCTAAGGCGTGATGGAAGGCTATGCGTTCCACAAGTAGGGGACTTGGTGCATAAAGTTCTCGAAGAAGCACATCATTCGAAGATGACTATACATCCTGGAGGAGATAAGATGTATAGGGATATGAAGCGCATTTTCTTTTGGGCTGGAATGAAGAAAGACGTGGCAGAGTATGTCTCAAGGTGCATGGTGTGCCAACAAGTGAAAGCCGAGTCAAAGAAACCAGGTGGGCTATTACATCCATTGGAGGTCCCGCAATGGAAGTGGGAGAGTATTTCTATGGATTTTGTGGATGGATTGCCTAGGTCAAGGAGAGGGAACACAAGCATATGGGTCACAGTTGACAGACTTACGAAGAGTGCTCACTTCATCCCAGTAAAGAGCAAGAGGACCGCATCATGGCTAGCATCTATTTATCTTCGAGAGATAGTGCGGTTGCACGGAGTTCCTTCTAGCATAGTTAGCGATCGTGACCCGATTTTCACTAGCCAGTTCTAGAATAGTTTGCAAGAAGCAATGGGTACGCGATTGAATCTGAGTACAGCCTATCACCCCCAGACAGATGGCCAAACCGAAAGGGTGAATAGAGTGCTAGAAGATCTCTTGAGGCTTTGTGTTCTCGACTTCGGTGGTACTTGGGAAGACCACCTTCCTCTTGTAGAGTTCGCTTATAATAATAGCTATCAAGCCAACATAGGGATGGCACCATTTGAAGCTTTGTATGGGAGGCCGTGTAGGTCACCATCTTGTTGGTGGGAGACAACAGATAGACTTATACTTGGGCTCGATATGATACGGGATACATCCGAGAAAGTTGAATTAGTGAGAAGAAGGATGAAAGCGGCCCAAGATAGACAGAAATCCTACGCTGACAAGCGAAGGGCAGATTTGGAATTCGAAGTGGGAGACATGGTTTTCGTGAAGGTTTCTCCTTTGCGTAATGTGGTACGTTTTGGAGCAGTTGGGAAGCTGGCACCAAGGTTCGTAGGACCCTTCCCTATCATAGAGAGAATTGGAAAGATGGCCTATAAGGTGGAATTGCCCGAAAAGCTAGCTGGAGTGCATAATGTCTTTCATGTCTCGCATCTCCGAAAGTGCCTACATGAGTCCGCTAAGGTGGTTGAACCAAGCATTCTTGAGGACATTGAGATAGAGAAAGAGGTAACCTTGAGAAAAGCTCCGATTCGTATTTTGGGAACAAAGATCAAGAAGCTAAGCAATCGAGAGGTCAAGTTAGTGAAAGTTCAGTGGGGTGAAGCCGAGGAAGACCCAACTTGGGAAACCGAGGAGAAGATGCGTGGGCTTTATCCATTCCTTTTTGAGGGTACATTCTCGATCTCTTTTCCTAATTAATACATCTCTCTTTTGCTATCCATGTTTATCTTGTTAATCATGTCATGAGGACCTTAGGTAGAAACCCGTTGGATGAAACATGTATTTGAAACATGTTATGCTTGATGGTTGCAAGTGGTTGCAAGTGTTTGCACGTGGATACTCGTGGATGCATGATACACATTAGGCACCAAGATCGGCTCACACACTTTCATGTTGCATATGCATGAGTGCTTATACTTATTCATGGATGAAACTTGTTATGCTATCACGTGGATATTGCATATGGATGAATGTTATGTGCACTCATGTAGAAACTATGAGTTATGTTAGGAATTTGCATACATATGGACTCATTTCACTAACATACTTTGCATTAAGGAGGTTTATTGAATCAGTAACCGCCTGATTTTCGCATTAGATAAGTAAATATACACACACCTTTGCATATGATCATACAGCATTTAGAATCCTTTAAGGACAATGACTGCACGTGGATGATGTTTTGAGTAGATGGATGATGGATGGTAGGATACGTTCTTCCTAACTTGGAGATTTCGGGGACGAAAACCTTTAAGGAGGGGAGAATGTAACAACCCGTATTTTTGAATAACATGTTATAACACAAATCAAGACAGAATTAAACTGTAAAATCTGAATCAAGGGAAACGACCTGTGCCATTGCGTTCATCTCGGAAAAATACGCGAAATAGAGTCCGAGTTTTCGAAAATCGGAGTCCGTATGACCAAGATATGGCCTCGCGAAGTTTTACGAAAAATTCAAATTCAAAACAGATTCAAATTTCAAAAAATCAGAAGTGGCGGGAAAATTCCCGCCAGACCCAGGGGGGTCGACCTGGGGGTCGACTGGGGAGTCGACCTCCCCCCAGGTCGACTGGGGAGTCGACCCCAGGGTCGACCTGCCTGGTCGGCCCAGGCAACCTGGTGCACCCATTTTGGCTGTTTTGACCTGCTTTGGAGGCTTGTGACGGGATTTGATGGTTTGGATTGAATCTAGGGTTAATCCTATGGTTAATATTATCCTAATCTTCTATAAAAAGACCCCTAAACCTAGCCTAAATCACCATTATTCAATCCTACAACTAAACTATGCCAAAATTGTTCCTCTCATGGCCTCCACTCTCATGCTAAAATTCCTAAGTTTATGTATGTGAGAGATTTTGGGTTCATACAAGTATTTTCAAGCTTGTATGAGTGTTCTTAGTTTGCATTCAAGTCAAGTTGCAACATTTCTATTATAAAGCAAGGATTTTTATCGATTTGGCTCAAGGGTTTAATTTGGAGCTTTCATATTTGGGTCTTTTTGGTGATTGCATAAGGGCTTCGTCTCAATCTTTATAATAAATATTTATTTGTGTCTTCATAGCATTGTAAGCCCTTTTCTACTTTCATTCTTAGAACTCTAAAGTTAAATGAATGATATGCAAGTTTGGTTGATCATTATGATATGCAAGTTTGGGTTGATCATGTTATCATGTTATGCAAGTTGACACATGTTGCTATGTTATGCAAGTTTGGGTTGATCATGTTATCATGTTATGCAAGTTTGGGTTGATCATGTTATCATGTTATGCAAGTTTGGGTTGATCATGTTATCATGTTATGCAAGTTTGGGTTGATCATGTTATCATGTTATGCAAGTTAAACTTGAGTTTGTGAGCTTAAAGCTTCAAGCTTTATGTTAAAGGTTGCATTTTGGCAACATGGAAGTTATCATATCCCTTATGATAACTTGCATGTGAGGCTAAATGCGAACTTCTAGCAACTTCTACATGTCATTTATCACCATGTATCACTTATATGCTAAGTTTGGTTTTATGCATACTTTTGAAGCCTAATAATGCAATATGCAAGTATATGAACATATGTACATTTCATATGCCACCATGTTAAACTTGTGGCTTCAACACCTTTTTGTCATGATTAAGCCAAGTTCCCTATTTTATCCTTTAAGCGTTGTTGCGATTATGTAAACGATGGGATTACGTTGGGGTTGGGTAACATTATGACAAGAACATGGTTTTTTGTAAAGACCCGCAACCTCCCCGTAAAGGAAAGCGTCGGATAGTTCGAGAACAAGCCACAACAGAACGCATACAGAAGAACATTTCATTGTATATTACAAAAATGCATCAGATTACAAGAATATACAGAGTAACAATGAATAAAAATTACACAGAAATATCAGAGATTTAAATTACATTTAAATACATAGCAGCGGAAAATAATACAATACACAACTAGAATGAGATATACGGATACAAAGCTTTCCGGATATCGTTCCAGCTGTAAACCAGGATCCTGTGAATATAAATCTGCAAAACCAAAACTACTAGCTGCCCGTGTCGAAAATAAGGGCACCCAGAGTTTAGGTTAAAACAATAAACTCCAGGTCAGTCATGTGACTGGTGTGAGAACTAAAACAGTTATTAATCTTTATTTTAAATCATTAGGTAAATCAAGGGACCACGCCGTATAACACGGAACGGGTTTCCTCCCAAGAATACCAGTGCATAAAACAAGCAGCGCAATGCTAAGTAAAGAAAAATGAAGCTGTTATAAGACCCAGGTCCCATCACACAATGCAACGCAGTCGAGGATAGGGTTTTCCCTTATAACAGCCAAAGAATGCTTGATACGTTTAAAACAAATCATTTGATACTATTATAAGTGCATAGTGCATAAACAACTTCAAATCATAAGTATCAATCATAGGCGGCATGAGCGCCCCATCCCACTATGTCGCCATATATAGGATTACAACTAAAACCGCAGATGTCACGTATTTGGAAATTGGATTTCCATCTATGAACCGAGGCAAAAGATAGTCCTCAACCGATTCGAGACAATCTAGCCCATGTCTCAGGATCAGAGCTCGAGTGACCCTTGGATCGTCAGGGCCGGTCCACCGCTGTGGATTAAAATGCCTGAACACTACGTTTCCCCGCCCTTTGGGGCGTAAATGAGCCAACTAAATGACTCCATCGGTTCGAGAACGACCGATCAATCCGAGGCGCCTCGCAACAGCAACAACCACATAAGTCAAACTCGTCAGGGCGTGTAAAACCACTGACGCCACTTTTTATCTAGAAGGAAACGCATGCCCTCCCTGAGGTCCGTCTCCCGTTTTTGGTTCATACCTGGTGTGAAACACACGAGGTAAACGTTACACAAAGCTACGCCACAAAGGCCGTGCTTTGATCATCACCACAAGACTTTGCTTTTCAACAGAAGCCTCGATCATTTGCATCTTAGCATGCCACACAGGCAAACCATCCTATGCAACCGATATCAGTCACACAGAATGAAATCCGATGTCAGACACACAGTCCATTTACAAGTCCGTTCTGGGTCTGAACGAAACCGGAGGCACCTAGTACCCCGCATATCCATCGATCTCCAAGTACGTCTGGACGATCACTAACTGTTTCCATCTTCTTGGGTGTACAGCCCAATCAAGATCATCAGTTATCCCCCAAACGACGTGAAGACCTCCGGTCTTCGACCATCGTCTTCATCTTCGACTTATCGTCGTATCAGTTATTCAGAATGGGATAAACCCGGTCTTTCCGAATAACTCGCGTATATATTATAAAAGTGTTACACAAACACAACATACGCCTCATTCCAATTCATTAGTCACTAACCGTAAATTAATCAAGAGAATAATTCCCCAAATATTAACCCCGAAGGCCGAAACCAACATCAGATCAATATCCAGAAAACCATTCTGCTTGGCTAACCGACAGTTAGTTTCTAAATTTCACATTCAAATCTAATTAAAGATTTAACTATCGCCTGGAGCAAAACTGGTGATACTCCATTCTCGATCTTTTCAATCTAATTAAAGATTCATTAAAACTCCACTTAGTTTTAATCTGTGACTGGGTTAAAGAATCAGTGTCATTTAAAACACGGTTCACGATAAACCCAAAGTCACATCCCATTAATTATCGGGTTAAAGAACAAGTGTTATTTAAAACACTGTTCACGATAAACCCAAAAATCAATATCCATTCAATTCCAATTAAATATTATTTAATTGGTACACTTCATTAAATCTAAATAAAAAGATTTAATCTTTTCTCAACTGGGTTCAAGAACAGTGTTAGTGAAGACACCATTCACGACAAACCCAAATCACATTCATTAATTATCGGGTTAAAGAACAAGTGTTATTTAAAACACTGTTCACGATAAACCCAAAAATCAATATCAATTCAATTCCAATTAAATATCATTTAATTGGTACACTTCATTAAATCTAAATAAAAAGATTTAATCTTTTCTCAACTGGGTTCAAGAACAGTGTTAGTGAAGACACCATTCACGACAAACCCAAATCCCATTTGATATTCAATATAAGGCTCTGAATAGAAAATATATCGGCTTATATTCAATATCAAATTCTACGATTAACAAATGTCGTATTGGAAATAACGATATAAATATATATCTTTCAAATTTCCATAACAACACCTGTAATATCACGAATTCCAACATCGAAATATTCCGAAGACAATTTCGATTCAAATCCACTCCAATGCAATCATTGGAAATTTTGGTTATTTTCAAAACCATTTCAAATTCAATTTATTTATTTAAAAATAAATAGAATTATAATTCTAGTTCAAAACTAGTTCATTTCGATAAAAATCTATTTTTATCTTTTCAAATATGGAGTTTTCCATCCCAAACTTTCACAAATCATTTCTTATGATTTTACACAAATTATTACTATTTTTAATAATTTTATCAAGGCCCGTACAGTCGATTTCCATCAATGGCCATCGAACTGCACTTACAGCGACCTTTTTCGAATTTGATTTGGACGTGTCTCCAAATCCAACCGTTAGATTTCAAATTTCTCACATTCGTTAGAAAGCTCTTTTCGATACGAACCCAACGGTTCCGGTTTTAGGAGAATCCGACGGTCGGATCTCCCGTAATGCCCGTTTGAAATAAATGGTCGAAATTCGCGAACTGCCGCGGCGCGGCGCGTTCTATTCAGGCCATTATATTATATATAATATATATATATAATATATATATCGTCGATTTCTATTTAAAACGAATTATATAAATAGTTTTGAATTCGTTTCAAAAACATTTTCAACTTCCATTTCAATTCAAATCAAAATTGAATTCCTCTTTATAAATTCGTTTTAAAATCCATTTCTATTCAATTCAAATTTCAATTCAATTTGAATTTATTTCACTTCGCTTTCAATTCAATTCGAATTCGTTTTCAATTCAATTCATTTCGAAATCGTTTTCAATTCAATTCATTTCGAAATCGTTTTCAATTCAATTCATTTCGAAATCGCTTTCAATTCAATTCATTTCGAATTCATTTTCAATTCAATTCATTTCGAAATCGTTTTCAATTCAATTCATTTCGAATTCGTTTTCAATTCAATTCATTTCAAATCGTTTTCAATTCTATTCATTTCGAAATCGTTTTCAATTCTATTCATTTCGAAATCGTTTTCAATTCAATTCATTTCGAAATCGTTTTCAATTCAATTCATTTCGAAATCGTTTTCAATTCAATTCATTTCGAAATCGTTTTCAATTCAATTCATTTCAAAATATTCGATTTCGAAATCACTTTTCAATATTCATTTTAAAATGAATAAAATCGATATAAATATCGTTCACGTCAAAATGGCGTCAATCTAATCCTCACGGCTTCACATATTTCTATTTTCAAATATTCTATTTCAAATATTTCTATTTCAAATATTTCTATTTCAAATATTTCTATTTCAAATATTTCTTTTTTTTTTCGAAACTGGAATGAGGCCCAATCAATTACCATATAATGTTAATTATATGGATTTTCTACAACACATGTATATATCAACAACGATGAATAATCAACCATCAACCAAAGTGCACTACACTGTATAAGCATCAAATATAGACATTTAACGCTTATAGCAGCTTGTCAATCAATCGATCGACATATTTAATCAATCAGGATGAGTGAACTTCAAATTTCATCCTAACACCCGTGTGGGGTTTCAAACAATCAAACACATATTTTATTTGTGCAGTTAGGCGATGTGTAAAATTTATCGACCCAATCAACGTCATTCAAATAGGTGTACATAAACAAACCGTCTGGTTTGTAAATGAATATTTATTTATTCACATTCACGTTAAAAATTATATTTTTAACGATAACACATTTTATTTTAACATATGAATTTCTATTCGGTTCATTCGTTAAATAAATGCTATTTTTATTTTTTTCTAACTTATTTTAGAAAATTTCGGCGGCATAACGGCACGATACTAGAAACGGGACAAGGCCTAGCCTTATCCCCGGTCTAGGGAAGGCCCACGCCATTCACACATCAATCAAATCAATTCGTTATGCAAACCACAAACTTTGAAGTAAGGATCTAACCTAGCCTTACTCCTTCGCCTTATAACGGCGCACGTCTAATCCTAACCAATTTATCGATTCGATTTTTCACACCACAAACCACATTCAAACCAATATCGCAATCAATCACCAAACAGTCAAACAAACAAGTCCATGGTCTGTGGACGATTGTGTCGGGTGCTACTAAGCACCGTCTGCATCCTAGTATAAATATATAACTAGAAAAGAAATAGAAAGGTGAGAAATTCTCACATATAGCTATCCTAGCTCCACGGCACTTCATTTGCAGAAGTCTTCGTCGTTTCGCCTTTTTGTCACCTTCGTTGCCCAAGGCCACTATATATATAAAAAATCGAATTTTTATTTCAAAGTTCCATATATAAAAATCGAATTTTTATTTAAAGTTCAATATATAAAAATCGAATTTTTAGTTCAAAGTTCAATATATAAAAATTCTATTTTTCTATCGAAGTTCAATATATAAAAATTCTATTTTTCTATCGAAGTTCAATATATAAAAATTCTATTTTTATATTCTCCATTATATTTTCAAAAGTGATGTCTTTTTATTTTCAAATCAAGATTGCTTGTATTTTTGAATCAATGACCATTTCAGTTTCTTTTCTTTTTAACAATGTAAAAATCAATTTTTAATCATTTTTAAAAATCTCGTCTTTAACATTTTTAAAAGTCTGTTCTTTAATATTTTAAAAAAATCTCTTCTCTGTTTTTAACATTAAATAAAATTCTAGTTTTAAACTAAATAAAAATTCTGGTTTTAAACTAAATAAAAATTCTGGTTTTAAACTAAATAAAAATTCTGGTTTTAAACTAAATAAAAATTCTGGTTTTAAACTAAATAAAAATTCTGGTTTTAAACTAAATAAAATTCTGGTTTTAAACTAAATAAAATTTTGGTTTTAAACTAAATAAAAATTCTGGTTTTAAACTAAATAAAAATTCTGGTTTTAAACTAAATAAAATTCTGGTTTTAAACTAAATAAAATTTTGGTTTTAAACTAAATAAAAATTCTGGTTTTAAACTAAATAAAAATTCTGGTTTTATGATTTTAAGAATTCCGTTTTTTAACTCTTTTAAAAATCAACTGTTTTTAATCTTTTTTTTTTTAAAAAAAAAAAAACAATTCAGTTTTAAAGTAGAACAAGAAAATCAGTTTTCATATTCTTAAAACTCAAACAGTATTTAATCCCCTTTTTTCTTTCTTCAGTTTTTTTTTCTGTTTATATAAACAAAAATAAAATAATAAATAAAAAGTAAAGGAAGACTTACCGAGAGGGGAGCTTCGGGTAGAAAGAAGAGGGGCAGAGGAGGAGATCGGCGAGGGGGGGGGCGTCGCTGTCAGTGGTCAGAGCGGTGAGGGGAGGCGGCGGAAATGGCTGCAGGCGGTGGAGGGTCGCTAAGGGGTTGCGGGTTCATCTGGAGGTAGGGGGAGGTGCGCTGACGTCAGGAGGGGGCTGCGGGTTGGGGGTTGGCGTCGCAGGCGAAGGGAAGGGGAGGAGGAAGGGGCGTCTTGGGTGGCGGCGCGCCTTGGACGTCGGCGGTCGTGGGGGGGGGCCTGCGACGGCGATTTTAGATTTAGGTTTCTTTTTTTTTTTTTTTTCTTTTCCGTTCGAATGAAACGGGGGGGGGGGGGCAGAGGATATAAGGGGAGATTTTTTTTTTTTTTTTTTATTATTTAATTCATTTTAAAAGTAAAAATCATCACGAACAGCAAATCAAACTCAACGAATGTCGCTCCTAGCTACTTACCCCCGTCCCGGACACAATGGAATATGTTTCGTAGGCCATTTTGACTGTTACAGTCAGTTATTCCTCAAATTAAAGTATAAAACATTTAATTTTCAAATTTGAACGTACATTTCAAATTACCGGGGTCACATACTAACTAGAAAAATTCCAGAAAAATATTTTCTAGCTTCGTATTGACGATACGGTCCTAACAAAACTAGTTTCGTTGAATTCTGAGACCGTTTGAAAAATGGCCAATTTCCAGTCGATTAAATTCAACTGAAACTGGTCAAACGCGTTTTCCTTTGCCACGCTCACATATTGATTCGAAAAATTATGAAATTTGAAACCTAGCAATAGTTTGACATCACAGACCCAACAAAAGTGGTTTCGTCGAAATCCGAGGTCGTTTGCAAAATGTCCATTTTTAAGGACCTTATATATATAAAAATATATATATAAATTCCACAGCGACTATTTCTAATTTTAAACTGGACATATCTTATCATTTCTAAGATGAAATCCCAGTTTGTTAACTTCGTTACAAAGATATAGTTATACAGATTCAAATATTTCTTGTTTCGTTCAATTCTGACTTATATTGAATTCTGTATATTCATTTGAAATTAGAAATCGAATTTTCGAACTACCGCGCCATTTTCAATTCTATTTATAATTATATATAAATATTTATATTCTAACGACGACGTATATAATATATACGTTATAATTATATTCAAAATAAATTTCTCGTCGATATTATTTAAAATAATTCATTTTAAATATTCAAAATTCGCTAAAATCGCCGAAATAAAAATTTCAAACTGGCTCGCATTTTACGGGTTGTTACAATCTCCCCCACTTAAAACTTTTCGTCCCCGAAAAGGAACAAAGTCGAAAGTGGTTTGATTATTCAACTCTACGTTCGATCTGGCTTCCATTCTCTAACCTTTTAGTTTCTGAGAATTTTCAAAATTTCAAAAATTTGGCTAACTCCCTAAATTTTTGAAAAATTTCGCCATAACCTCCCCTGCACCGGGAGCATCGGGGAATTTCAAATAGCTTCCCCGGTCCTTCAGATCTCAAAAAGAAAAAGAAAAAGCCAAGCGGCTAGCCAATAGGCTCACAAAATCATCATCACTTAAACAAAACAGTAAATTATGTAGTAAACATGTACCTATTTGTCGGGCAAACAAATTTTATTCTCTGGCTCTAGCCTCCTTGCTATGACCTGTTCAATGTAAGTATATGTATATGCAAGCAAATGCGACCAATTTTCAATACAATTCAATATTTGATTCAATTAGGCTTAATGGCTAAAAATTATCAAACAACTAAACAAACAACACAAACATCAATCAATTAGTGAATTAGAGTTTCAAATGCATAATTTTGATTCATAAACAAAAATCATGTTTTTGATGCCAATTCACAACAATAGGCCCTATCTAATTTTTGGTTCTCACACCAGTCAATAGGAAGTATATAGATACTACACGTTCGTCACTCGAATATAAATTCTAATGATGGAGCTCCATCATCAAAATCATCTCCGGGCGATTAGAGTGTAATTCTATATCTATCCAATATATCAAAACTTCGAATACACGCTAGCTAGGCGCATACGCAAAAATCTTTATATTTTGGATTGTCCTAATCAATATAAAATAATCAAATACGAATAATTGATTTAAATTTTCAAAACAAAATTTGTTTTCATGTTAAAAATATACTCTTCATGCTCGTTCTAGGATACTACTGATCCCATCTCTAACGAGTCATCCTCATTGGATATTACTAATCCAATATCTGATGAATTCTTTCGTATGGTTCTAATGTGCCTTGTTCTCTGAGCTTTGTAAACCAAAGCTCTGATACCACGTGTAAAGACCCGCAACCTCCCCGTAAAGGAAAGCGTCGGATAGTTCGAGAACAAGCCACAACAGAACGCATACAGAAGAACATTTCATTGTATATTACAAAAATGCATCAGATTACAAGAATATACAGAGAAACAATGAATAAAAATTACACAGAAATATCAGAGATTTAAATTACATTTAAATACATAGCAGCGGAAAATAATACAATACACAACTAGAATGAGATATACGGATACAAAGCTTTCCGGATATCGTTCCAGCTGTAAACCAGGATCCTGTGAATATAAATCTGCAAAACCAAAACTACTAGCTGCCCGTGTCGAAAATAAGGGCACCCAGAGTTTAGGTTAAAACAATAAACTCCAGGTCAGTCATGTGACTGGTGTGAGAACTAAAACAGTTATTAATCTTTATTTTAAATCATTAGGTAAATCAAGGGACCACGCCGTATAACACGGAACGGGTTTCCTCCCAAGAATACCAGTGCATAAAACAAGCAGCGCAATGCTAAGTAAAGAAAAATGAAGCTGTTATAAGACCCAGGTCCCATCACACAATGCAACGCAGTCGAGGATAGGGTTTTCCCTTATAACAGCCAAAGAATGCTTGATACGTTTAAAACAAATCATTTGATACTATTATAAGTGCATAGTGCATAAACAACTTCAAATCATAAGTATCAATCATAGGCGGCATGAGCGCCCCATCCCACTATGTCGCCATATATAGGATTACAACTAAAACCGCAGATGTCACGTATTTGGAAATTGGATTTCCATCTATGAACCGAGGCAAAAGATAGTCCTCAACCGATTCGAGACAATCTAGCCCATGTCTCAGGATCAGAGCTCGAGTGACCCTTGGATCGTCAGGGCCGGTCCACCGCTGTGGATTAAAATGCCTGAACACTACGTTTCCCCGCCCTTTGGGGCGTAAATGAGCCAACTAAATGACTCCATCGGTTCGAGAACGACCGATCAATCCGAGGCGCCTCGCAACAGCAACAACCACATAAGTCAAACTCGTCAGGGCGTGTAAAACCACTGACGCCACTTTTTATCTAGAAGGAAACGCATGCCCTCCCTGAGGTCCGTCTCCCGTTTTTGGTTCATACCTGGTGTGAAACACGCGAGGTAAACGTTACACAAAGCTACGCCACAAAGGCCGTGCTTTGATCATCACCACAAGACTTTGCTTTTCAACAGAAGCCTCGATCATTTGCATCTTAGCATGCCACACAGGCAAACCATCCTATGCAACCGATATCAGTCACACAGAATGAAATCCGATGTCAGACACACAGTCCATTTACAAGTCCGTTCTGGGTCTGAACGAAACCGGAGGCACCTAGTACCCCGCATATCCATCGATCTCCAAGTACGTCTGGACGATCACTAACTGTTTCCATCTTCTTGGGTGTACAGCCCAATCAAGATCATCAGTTATCCCCCAAACGACGTGAAGACCTCCGGTCTTCGACCATCGTCTTCATCTTTGACTTATCGTCGTATCAGTTATTCAGAATGGGATAAACCCGGTCTTTCCGAATAACTCGCGTATATATTATAAAAGTGTTACACAAACACAACATACGCCTCATTCCAATTCATTAGTCACTAACCGTAAATTAATCAAGAGAATAATTCCCCAAATATTAACCCCGAAGGCCGAAACCAACATCAGATCAATATCCAGAAAACCATTCTGCTTGGCTAACCGACAGTTAGTTTCTAAATTTCACATTCAAATCTAATTAAAGATTTAACTATCGCCTGGAGCAAAACTGGTGATACTCCATTCTCGATCTTTTCAATCTAATTAAAGATTCATTAAAACTCCACTTAGTTTTAATCTGTGACTGGGTTAAAGAATCAGTGTCATTTAAAACACGGTTCACGATAAACCCAAAGTCACATCCCATTAATTATCGGGTTAAAAAACAAGTGTTATTTAAAACACTGTTCACGATAAACCCAAAAATCAATATCCATTCAATTCCAATTAAATATTATTTAATTGGTACACTTCATTAAATCTAAATAAAAAGATTTAATCTTTTCTCAACTGGGTTCAAGAACAGTGTTAGTGAAGACACCATTCACGACAAACCCAAATCACATTCATTAATTATCGGGTTAAAGAACAAGTGTTATTTAAAACACTGTTCACGATAAACCCAAAAATCAATATCAATTCAATTCCAATTAAATATCATTTAATTGGTACACTTCATTAAATCTAAATAAAAAGATTTAATCTTTTCTCAACTGGGTTCAAGAACAGTGTTAGTGAAGACACCATTCACGACAAACCCAAATCCCATTTGATATTCAATATAAGGCTCTGAATAGAAAATATATCGGCTTATATTCAATATCAAATTCTACGATTAACAAATGTCGTATTGGAAATAACGATATAAATATATATCTTTCAAATTTCCATAACAACACCTGTAATATCACGAATTCCAACATCGAAATATTCCGAAGACAATTTCGATTCAAATCCACTCCAATGCAATCATTGGAAATTTTGGTTATTTTCAAAACCATTTCAAATTCAATTTATTTATTTAAAAATAAATAGAATTATAATTCTAGTTCAAAACTAGTTCATTTCGATAAAAATCTATTTTTATCTTTTCAAATATGGAGTTTTCCATCCCAAACTTTCACAAATCATTTCTTATGATTTTACACAAATTATTACTATTTTTAATAATTTTATCAAGGCCCGTACAGTCGATTTCCATCAATGGCCATCGAACTGCACTTACAGCGACCTTTTTCGAATTTGATTTGGACGTGTCTCCAAATCCAACCGTTAGATTTCAAATTTCTCACATTCGTTAGAAAGCTCTTTTCGATACGAACCCAACGGTTCCGGTTTTAGGAGAATCCGACGGTCGGATCTCCCGTAATGCCCGTTTGAAATAAATGGTCGAAATTCGCGAACTGCCGCGGCGCGGCGCGTTCTATTCAGGCCATTATATTATATATAATATATATATATAATATATATATCGTCGATTTCTATTTAAAACGAATTATATAAATAGTTTTGAATTCGTTTCAAAAACATTTTCAACTTCCATTTCAATTCAAATCAAAATTGAATTCCTCTTTATAAATTCGTTTTAAAATCCATTTCTATTCAATTCAAATTTCAATTCAATTTGAATTTATTTCACTTCGCTTTCAATTCAATTCGAATTCGTTTTCAATTCAATTCATTTCGAAATCGTTTTCAATTCAATTCATTTCGAAATCGTTTTCAATTCAATTCATTTCGAAATCGCTTTCAATTCAATTCATTTCGAATTCATTTTCAATTCAATTCATTTCGAAATCGTTTTCAATTCAATTCATTTCGAATTCGTTTTCAATTCAATTCATTTCAAATCGTTTTCAATTCTATTCATTTCGAAATCGTTTTCAATTCTATTCATTTCGAAATCGTTTTCAATTCAATTCATTTCGAAATCGTTTTCAATTCAATTCATTTCGAAATCGTTTTCAATTCAATTCATTTCGAAATCGTTTTCAATTCAATTCATTTCAAAATATTCGATTTCGAAATCACTTTTCAATATTCATTTTAAAATGAATAAAATCGATATAAATATCGTTCACGTCAAAATGGCGTCAATCTAATCCTCACGGCTTCACATATTTCTATTTTCAAATATTCTATTTCAAATATTTCTATTTCAAATATTTCTATTTCAAATATTTCTATTTCAAATATTTCTTTTTTTTTTCGAAACTGGAATGAGGCCCAATCAATTACCATATAATGTTAATTATATGGATTTTCTACAACACATGTATATATCAACAACGATGAATAATCAACCATCAACCAAAGTGCACTACACTGTATAAGCATCAAATATAGACATTTAACGCTTATAGCAGCTTGTCAATCAATCGATCGACATATTTAATCAATCAGGATGAGTGAACTTCAAATTTCATCCTAACACCCGTGTGGGGTTTCAAACAATCAAACACATATTTTATTTGTGCAGTTAGGCAATGTGTAAAATTTATCGACCCAATCAACGTCATTCAAATAGGTGTACATAAACAAACCGTCTGGTTTGTAAATGAATATTTATTTATTCACATTCACGTTAAAAATTATATTTTTAACGATAACACATTTTATTTTAACATATGAATTTCTATTCGGTTCATTCGTTAAATAAATGCTATTTTTATTTTTTTCTAACTTATTTTAGAAAATTTCGGCGGCATAACGACACGATACTAGAAACGGGACAAGGCCTAGCCTTATCCCCGGTCTAGGGAAGGCCCACGCCATTCACACATCAATCAAATCAATTCGTTATGCAAACCACAAACTTTGAAGTAAGGATCTAACCTAGCCTTACTCCTTCGCCTTATAACGGCGCACGTCTAATCCTAACCAATTTATCGATTCGATTTTTCACACCACAAACCACATTCAAACCAATATCGCAATCAATCACCAAACAGTCAAACAAACAAGTCCATGGTCTGTGGACGATTGTGTCGGGTGCTACTAAGCACCGTCTGCATCCTAGTATAAATATATAACTAGAAAAGAAATAGAAAGGTGAGAAATTCTCACATATAGCTATCCTAGCTCCACGGCACTTCATTTGCAGAAGTCTTCGTCGTTTCGCCTTTTTGTCACCTTCGTTGCCCAAGGCCACTATATATATAAAAAATCGAATTTTTATTTCAAAGTTCCATATATAAAAATCGAATTTTTATTTAAAGTTCAATATATAAAAATCGAATTTTTAGTTCAAAGTTCAATATATAAAAATTCTATTTTTCTATCGAAGTTCAATATATAAAAATTCTATTTTTCTATCGAAGTTCAATATATAAAAATTCTATTTTTATATTCTCCATTATATTTTCAAAAGTGATGTCTTTTTATTTTCAAATCAAGATTGCTTGTATTTTTGAATCAATGACCATTTCAGTTTCTTTTCTTTTTAACAATGTAAAAATCAATTTTTAATCATTTTTAAAAATCTCGTCTTTAACATTTTTAAAAGTCTGTTCTTTAATATTTTAAAAAAATCTCTTCTCTGTTTTTAACATTAAATAAAATTCTGGTTTTAAACTAAATAAAAATTCTGGTTTTAAACTAAATAAAAATTCTGGTTTTAAACTAAATAAAAATTCTGGTTTTAAACTAAATAAAAATTCTGGTTTTAAACTAAATAAAAATTCTGGTTTTAAACTAAATAAAAATTCTGGTTTTAAACTAAATAAAAATTCTGGTTTTAAACTAAATAAAATTCTGGTTTTAAACTAAATAAAATTTTGGTTTTAAACTAAATAAAAATTCTGGTTTTAAACTAAATAAAAATTCTGGTTTTAAACTAAATAAAATTCTGGTTTTAAACTAAATAAAATTTTGGTTTTAAACTAAATAAAAATTCTGGTTTTAAACTAAATAAAAATTCTGGTTTTATGATTTTAAGAATTCCGTTTTTTAACTCTTTTAAAAATCAACTGTTTTTAATCTTTTTTTTTTAAAAAAAAAAAACAATTCAGTTTTAAAGTAGAACAAGAAAATCAGTTTTCATATTCTTAAAACTCAAACAGTATTTAATCCCCTTTTTTCTTTCTTCAGTTTTTTTTTCTGTTTATATAAACAAAAATAAAATAATAAATAAAAAGTAAAGGAAGACTTACCGAGAGGGGAGCTTCGGGTAGAAAGAAGAGGGGCAGAGGAGGAGATCGGCGAGGGGGGGGCGTCGCTGTCAGTGGTCAGAGCGGTGAGGGGAGGCGGCGGAAATGGCTGTAGGCGGTGGAGGGTCGCTAAGGGGTTGCGGGTTCATCTGGAGGTAGGGGGAGGTGCGCTGACGTCAGGAGGGGGCTGCGGGTTGGGGGTTGGCGTCGCAGGCGAAGGGAAGGGGAGGAGGAAGGGGCGTCTTGGGTGGCGGCGCGCCTTGGACGTCGGCGGTCGTGGGGGGGGGGGGGGCTGCGACGGCGATTTTAGATTTAGGTTTCTTTTTTTTTTTTTTTTCTTTTCCGTTCGAATGAAACGGGGGGGGGGGGCAGAGGATATAAGGGGAGATTTTTTTTTTTTTTTTTATTATTTAATTCATTTTAAAAGTAAAAATCATCACGAACAGCAAATCAAACTCAACGAATGTCGCTCCTAGCTACTTACCCCCGTCCCGGACACAATGGAATATGTTTCGTAGGCCATTTTGACTGTTACAGTCAGTTATTCCTCAAATTAAAGTATAAAACATTTAATTTTCAAATTTGAACGTACATTTCAAATTACCGGGGTCACATACTAACTAGAAAAATTCCAGAAAAATATTTTCTAGCTTCGTATTGACGATACGGTCCTAACAAAACTAGTTTCGTTGAATTCTGAGACCGTTTGAAAAATGGCCAATTTCCAGTCGATTAAATTCAACTGAAACTGGTCAAACGCGTTTTCCTTTGCCACGCTCACATATTGATTCGAAAAATTATGAAATTTGAAACCTAGCAATAGTTTGACATCACGGACCCAACAAAAGTGGTTTCGTCGAAATCCGAGGTCGTTTGCAAAATGTCCATTTTTAAGGGCCTTATATATATAAAAATATATATATAAATTCCACAGCGACTATTTCTAATTTTAAACTGGACATATCTTATCATTTCTAAGATGAAATCCCAGTTTGTTAACTTCGTTACAAAGATATAGTTATACAGATTCAAATATTTCTTGTTTCGTTCAATTCTGACTTATATTGAATTCTGTATATTCATTTGAAATTAGAAATCGAATTTTCGAACTACCGCGCCATTTTCAATTCTATTTATAATTATATATAAATATTTATATTCTAACGACGACGTATATAATATATACGTTATAATTATATTCAAAATAAATTTCTCGTCGATATTATTTAAAATAATTCATTTTAAATATTCAAAATTCGCTAAAATCGCCGAAATAAAAATTTCAAACTGGCTCGCATTTTACGGGTTGTTACATTTTTATAACATGACGTGATATGTAATTATGTTTTGGAAACATAACGGACATGACACTTAGAAAAGATGAGTGTGGCCAACTCGAGGTTGGGTTGAGTTTGTAGCATAAATCTACCCGGACCCGCCCGGCTTAACTAGTGGCTAAAAACAATAGGACCCAATATGGGAAGTTGGTCATGTTGTGCTCGAACCTGAGGTTAGACCAAGTTGTGGTGTAAAGCTACCCGGACCCGCCCGGCTTAACTAGTAACCACAACAAGGTCTAATGTGAGAGGTTAAGGCACATTAAGTTAATGAATGCTTCCTGATTAGGGTTAAGTCATGGTCCACTTAATACTTAACCAATTCGGGCTTGATGGGTTAATCGGGGTTAAGTCATGAACCTTGGGTACACTTAATCAATTTAATCCACGTTTGGATCGGGTTAACCACATTTAACCCGTTAAGGAAACCCTAGTTGCGTGGTCCTTTGCAGCAGTAACCCTCTAGATAGTATCATAAGACCCTAGGACTAGGCTAGGGTGGGGCACGATTACTGGGCTGACATGTAAGCGACCAAAACGACGGCTGTGTTGGTACGCCGGTGTAGGTCCAGGCGGACTATGGTCGTGCACTTAGTCTGGCGTTGGAGAATCAGGCACGGGTACCAGTAGATCTAGGCTGTGCATACTTGATTGGTGTCCGAGGTCTGCACCCTAGGACTTGATACACCCTGGGGTGGACCTAGCACAGTTAGCTACATTTCATGTTTGGGCCGTATGACACCGACACTTGACGAGTTAGGCTTGTAGGGAGCCGATCAAATAGACCGAGTAGTTGGACCTTGGTTTAGGTCACCTCATGATATTGGGCCAAGCGTGGGCCAAGGGATCAATTCTTGTTTTTATTTGACATGTTAGAGTGCTAGTACACCCGTGGTGCAAAACTTAACCTTTATTATGCGATGACATCTTTATCTATCTTGTTAGTTAATCATCATGCTAGTATGTTGTTATCCTTATGTTCATCTCAGCTTCTCATGCCAGTTAGCTTTACTAGTTCATGGACTGATAGTAGTAGGGCTTACCAGTCTTTTTGACTGACCTGTTTTCTTTCGCCTCTTTTCTTCCGTCCCCCCCCCCCTCAGGTCCTCAGGGTGGGAACATTGGAGCTTAGCTTGGATCATTACAGCTTGCTTACTGGATTTGCTCATGTACGGATTGGACATTTAGCTAGCTATGGTTTATCACTTCATTTTGGGGATAGTACTTTATGTATTTCAGTTTTTCAGTTTATGCTTTTATCTAGACTTTGTTTGTTGGAAAATAATGACCAAGTACTTTGTTGTAATATGACTATGGTTTTGAAATGCTAGTTTTATCCGCTGCTTTACTACTCTGTTTTACTTATATGTTCTGTCTTGTGATATCTGCATGCATGTTTACCTTGTTTTAACGCCCCTCCAAAGTCAGTGTACTTGCAAGAGTTACCCTGGCAGAGGTGGGGTGTTACAAATGGTCTAGACCTCACACATTAGACCTACAATGTGTGGATGCTAGATATGCCGGTCGGGTCCGGGCAGTCTTATTCCATAATTGGGCCTAACCTCGTGTCTTAGGCCGATTCGTATTTGCGTACTTAGACCTCCCACATTAGGTTCAACGTTGTTGGATATGCCGATCGGATCCGGGCAGACTTCCACCACTAATGCAACCTAACCTCATGTCAAAAGTACAATTACAACTCCTAATTGTGATTACTAAACATTCCATTTTAATCAATTAATCCTTTCCTTTTATAGGTATCAATACCCATTCTACCCAATAATTTGAATTGTATGTCCAAAAATGTTCATATTCAAATTATGCCAATATTAACCCATTCCTTCCCCCCCACCGTTCCTTAACTAGCACCCTCACAAAATTAGCAGTATGCTAAGGCTAGACAACAACCTAGTCATAAACGGTAATAGGGAAAAACAATAGGAATGTAACCACTGCTTCAAATGTAACAAATATCGCCCGAGATCTCCTTCGAGATCTCGTTTTGGGCTCCTTTCGAAATGAAACAGCAAATATCACTCTTAATCTCCTTTGGAATATATCGCCCGAGATATTGCAATATTGAACGGTATAACAACCGAGACGAAATACTGAAATATTGTCCGAGATCTTTGTTTTTTGGTTAAAATTTGATTTTATGCCTAAACTAGAACTATAATTAAAAAACTCAAATCTATCCATAACAATTTTTTGTTATTTTACATTTTGCATGTTAAATGACTATATTGTATGTTCATACATGTTTTACAATGCTTATGATTTTCATATTCGTCTTTTTACAAACATATTACTTATGAAATTATGTATTTTATGGTCTATTTATGCTGAATTTTTTAATGTTTTGGATCCTTTTAATGTTTCATGTCTAACAGTATTCCTGTTTTAAGCATATTACAATTTAGAATATGAATGATCTTTCGCAAAATAAAGAATAATAAAGTTATTTTGCATTATAATTTTAAGTTACTATGTTTTTGATAACATTCATAAAGTATCATTTTTAACATATCATGTACCCCGATATTGTTCCGATATGAACTTTTAAACCCGAGATGAAAATCCAAGACGAACTCCTGAGTTAGACTCATCTCATCTGAGATTTCCCCCGATACGAGACCAAGTCCATAAAATCTCCAAGATGAAACGTGACCGATATCCGAGATTTAAAACCTTGAATGTAACAAAAGTGATCATCTTGGCATAAACATAAACTTAGTATGATAATGTGAACATACATAGTGGCATGGACATGTAATTATCATCATAACAAGATGAACATAAAACTAGTGAACATAACATGATGTCTCAATAAGCATAGTAAGACCTAAATCAACAGTTTAGATGTCCAATTTGTTTAGATCTAACATGATAATACATGGTGATAGATTAGATCACATGATTCAGATCTAGAGGTTAAAATAGATCTAACATGATAACACAAGGTGATAAATTAGATCACATAAAATAGATCTAACATGATAACACAAGGTGATAATGTAGATCTGACTAACAGTTTCAATGTCCACATAAATTAGATCTACTAGTTTAGAAATAGATCTACACAAATCCACATCATAGCATGCCATAGAAGTTACAATTTAGATAAAGATTTAGATCCAATCCTAACCAATTCAAGGTGGCATACATTCATGATTTACATAAATAATTAGATCCATCCAATGACATAACTATTCAAATTAACAGATATGATAATAGCATAGATTCAGATATGATAATAGCATAATAATCACAATTGAATTGGATCTAAAGAAATAAATCTATCATGACATAGTATCAGATATGATAATAGCATAGATTCATGGTTTACACATATCCAAATCACATTTTTTCATCATTTACTTTTATTTATCTAAACCTAAAAGCAACTAGAACTCACAGCGTTAGGTTTAGAGAATATAGAGAATGGATCTTGAATTTCTGGATTTGATTTGCAAAGTATGTTGTTGTAGAAAATCATTCCGCCTCAGTTCGTACTCCGACAGCATACGACTCCCATAGTATTCAATGAAGAAATAGGAGAATTAAGAACATATTTAGAGCTACAAATCCCTCTGAAACCGATTTCCACTTCAGCCCTAGGGGCGTCAACACCACTTCGGGTGGGTCGACCTATAGGTCGACACCCCTTCAGGATGGTCGACCCCTAGGTTGACACCCCTCTAGGAGGGTCGACTCCCTAGAGCGGGAACTTTGCCGCTCTGACGAATTTTTCGAATTTGAATCGTTTTGGATAAAATTCTGAATCATCTCTGACTCATGCGTATATATATAATTTTTCTGCGCGTATACAATCTTAAAACCCTCATAATTTCCTCATACAGTGTTCGTTTTACGCAAACCAAATGTCTACCTTGACCAGAATTTTGAGACGGACGCAATGGTGCAGTACGTTTCCTCTAATTCCGAATATTAAATTAATTATTATTTAATTTATCCTCTTTTAGTGTTGGTACAAATTCGGGGTGTTACATTCTCCCCTACTCAAAGGATTTCGTCCCGAAATTTCTAAGTTGAGAAGAATGCATATCCTATCATCCATCATCCATCTACTCATCCACCAATCACTGGCATCCATTGTCCTTAAATATTTCTAATGCTTATATGAACATATGCGAAGGTGTGTGTATATGCCCCAACACTAATGCGAAGATCAGGCGGTCTACTGATTCAGTTGACCTCCTTAATGCGATGTATGTTAGTGCCATGAATCCAATATGTATGCAAATAAACCTATTGTATCATATAAGTTCTATATGTGTGCACATTCATTCATCTAAATGCAACATCCATATGCTAACTCATCCATTTTCATCCATAAAAGAAAAGAAAATGCACACACGTCCATATACAGTATGAGAGTGATTGAGTCGATCTTAGTGCCTAATGTGTGTATATGCGTCCACAGGCAACCACTAGCAAACACTTGCATCCACTTGCATCCATCAAACATAACATGTTTCAAACACATGTTTACATCCATAGGATTCCTATCTAAAGGTCGAAAATACTACGGATAAGGTATACTCTATTGACAGAAACAAGCACTGGTAAAACATATGAAATGGAGTTAAGAACATACCCTCGAAAAGAAAAGAGTACGAAGCATGAATCTTGTCTTTGGTCTCCCAAATCGCATCTTCTGGGTTATATCCCCATTGAACCTTTAGCAACTTGATCTCTTTATTGCGTAGCTTCTTAAATTCTGACCCAAGAATACGGGTAGGGACTCGTCTGACTGTTGCCTCCCGTTCCACTTCGAATTCTTCCAACAAACTCGGCTCAACAACTTTTGTGGTGTGATGAAGGCACTTCCACAGATGAGAGACGTGGAAAACGTCTTGAACACTAGATAGATCTTCTGGGAGCTTTACTCGGTAGGCCATTTGGCCAATCCTCTCGGTTATGGGAAATGGTCCCACAAACCTAGGTGCCAACTTCCCTACTGATCCGAAGCGAACCACATTCCTTAAAGGCGATACTTTGATAAAAACTAACTCTCCCACTTCGAATTCGATGTCAGTCCTTCTCTTATTTGCATAGGACTTCTGCCTATATTGAGCTATCTTCATCCGTCGTCGAATAAGGTCAATCTTTTCGGACGTTTCCCTAACCATATCTGGTCAAGGTAAAAAACTTTCTGTAGATTCCCACTAACAAGTTGGCGATCTGTAGGGTCGCCCGTACAATGCTTTGAAGGGTTCCATGCCGATGATAGCTTGATAAATGTTATTATAGGCAAACTCTACTAAAGGGAGACGCTCTTCCCAAGTCCCTCCGAAGTCTAAGATACATAGCGTCAAAAGATCTTTAAGAATCATATTCACCCTTTCCGTCTGTCCATCGGTCTGAGGATGATAAGCGGTGCTTAAACACAACTGTGTACCTAATGCTTCTTGCAAGCTCCTCCAAAATTTGCTGGTAAAGGTGGGGTCACGATCACTCATGATGCTGGAAGATACTCCATGAAGAAGAACTATCTCTCGGACATAAATTGCTGCCAACCATGGTGTCGTCCTCTTAATCTTAACCAGAAATAAAATGAGTGCTCTTAGTAAGCATGTCTACTACCACTCAAATGCTGGTGTTGCCCCTCGTTGATATGGGAAAACCATCTATGAAATCCATGGAGATGCTCTCCCACTTCCACTGCGGAACCTCTATAGGATGAAGTAAACCACCGAGCTCCCTTTGCTCAGCTTTGACTTGCTGGCAAATCAGATATTGAGAAACAATGCTGCTATGTCTTTCTTCATCTCATCCCAAAAGAAAACCCTTTCTCAAGTAGCTCCCCTACTTGGATACTCAGTTCCCTCCTTTCCCTTGGAGCCATATGGCGCACTGGTTATGCAACTGGCTTTGCATTGTTCATCAGATATATACAAAAATTGATCTCACGCCTTGGAGGTAAGTCCAGTACCTCATCAAAAACATCAGGATAATCTCGAACCACCGGAATATATTGCAAATCATTGATGAATGCATCAAGAGACTCTAGAAACTAAGCATAACAGACCCGTGGGGGTTACAAGAAACTTCGAAAGTCTTCCTGTGACAAGTCAGAAGTCTAATAACCCTCCTCTCACAATTCAGAATGGCCCAATACATGGTAAGCCAATCCATTCCTAGAATCAACCCATATCCCATAAACCCGAGCACATATGCGTCGCACTCAAACTCGACGCTTAACATAGATATTCTCAAACACCAACAAACCATAATAAATGAGTCGAACCACCAATGGGGTTTGAGACAACAATGGGATCCACTGCAATAATAGTATTTAAGTGCAGAGATTCAACTACAGAACTAGATATAAATGAATGCGAAGCACAAGAATCAAAAAGAGTTCTTATAGGAAGATTTGAAAGAGAAATCGAACCTTCCATGGAAACTTTTCTACCTCTATCTGGTGTACTAGTCACGAGAGCATTCGCTTGCCCACCATAGGTTCCTATCCTTTTACCTTGCCCTTGCTTCCTTGGGCACTCCCTAGAATAGTGTCAAACCTCTTCACAAACGAAGCAAGCATTCTTCTTTTTCCTGCAGTCCTGGGCCAAGTGACCCTCTCACCCGCAACTATGGCACTTCCTCTTACCCTTAGCCTTGTCACTCTTTCCGCCCTTCTTCTGTTGTTGTTGTTGTTGTTGTTGTTGTCTTTTCTTGGGCCATACCTTTTTATTTTGTGTTTCCTCAATCTTAACTTCTTCCTTTCAGATTTATTTGAACTTTATCTATGTTCCCTTCCTGGACCATCATTTTTCTCATCCTTAGGCTGTGCTCCTTATCCCTAACTCCCTTTTTCTCCTTTTTACCATCCTTGTGTAACAAGCTAACAAGTCTCATGAAAGTTGCCTTCATCGCACGGAAATCCTTACGGAGCTCGAGAAAATTAGCCGCAGGTGATACTACTGTAGCTACAGATGGAGGTTAGGCACTTCATTGCCCTTCGACATGTGCCGCAGTTTAAACATGCCTACGACATTATGCCGAAACGGGGACATCTTTCAGGAAGAATTGGTTCCCCATACAAAAAGAAAAAGGAATCAAGCGGAGAATCGAGAGATATTTCCTATGGCTTTGGGAATACGTTTTCCAAAACAGACTTTTCTTTTTGAAAATGCTTTCTTTTAAAACCTTTTTGAAAATAATTTTCAAAAACTTTATCCAATCTGGCAACCTTCAGCTTTGATACCAAGTGTGACACCCCACGTCCGTTAATGTCACTCACTAAGGGAATGCATTAAGTTTCGTGAAGCGCTATAGGTAAACAGACACAGAATAATTACAATACATATAAAAATAAGATAGCAAAGGAAATTTAATTTTTTATTAATCATGAAGCACAGTTACATCATATGTCTAAAAATACATAAACTCAGTACATCATTAAAACTTCTGCCTTGTACTTTAAATATGAGAGTGCGATAACAAAGAAAGCATAATCCTAAAATCATAAGCTATAGTAGCAAAGATAGAAGCTTGAGCAGTACATCTAGAAGCTCCAAGCAAGACGATAGCAGAATCCTGACTAAGCCTGGGGATTCCCTCCCTTGAGAACCTAGGGGGAATGAAAGAAAGAAGGAGAAACAAAAAGGCTCAGACATAAAGTCTGGCAAGTCTAGTTACTTTTATCCAGTAAATAAATAGAAGTAACATGATAGGCATATAAAGTGGATAAGAGATATCACTACATAAATGATAGGTGTGACTAAAATGAGATGATCCCTTCCACTCTAATTTGGTAGACTTAGGGCATACGTCCGAGTGTACCCTAACCACTACCCTAATCGATCGAGTCCTTACCCCGTAGATATCCTATGCTGGCCCCACAGTAGGAGGTATCATTTCCTAAAGTGGCAACCATTAAGGTGTGCACAACCATACCGAATGATGTCATGGTCGTCTTATCCCCTTCTGCCCGGCTCATGCACGCACATGGTCCGGCCGGTTTGCGCAACCTACACCATCTGTCTCGCTTGGATATCTTATAATCAACCAGTAAGTGTGCCCCTTCTCCGCCTAGTTCGGAGTTCTTTATTTGATACCAACTCCGGGTTATTGACTGAAATGGGTCCCAAACAATGTGATACAAGCTCCCCCTTGTCTTGTATCCCCACTAGGTATTTCACTGATTATTTGTACCCTTAGGTGTCTTTAATTACATAGCCCTATGTCAGTTATGCTTACCCTAAAAGGGTGTCTTTAATTACATAACTCCAATCTTTCTACCGGTTATGCTTACCTATAGGTGTCTTTAATGTAGGATCTAAATTAACCCTAGAGGGGGGGGGTGAATAGGGTTTATCGCAGATTATCGCAGAGTAATCAAATAACGACAGCACGGATAATAATCAGAATAAATGCGGAAAATAAATAACACACAGATATACCCAGCTTCGGCAAAACCCTGCCTACTGCTGTATTACCCAAGGTTTCTACTAGGAGTTAAAACAATCTCTATGCTTACAATCCCCTGTAAACTCGCGACACTCGCTCCCAACTTTTCTTAACCCTATTCTCAAAACCCTGCACTAATTTCTATCCCCGAAACCAGATTTCCCCGAAGTATAAATCCCGTAATTCGTCTCCCTAGTTTTAGAGACAAACTAGAAAACTCTAGACTGATTACAAAGTTGAAAACAAATTAAAATAGAGACCCTAGATTAAAATAAAACCCTAGTTTTGTTTTAAAAAAGTCCCTTAGTCTTTGATATGAACTTAGCCGGCCACCCTTTTGCTAGTGTGAACCCATATTTTCTTTAGCTCGATCCCTTTTCTCTCTGAAATACAAATGGCGGCCTAGGGTTTTCTGGAAACAAATATGGCGTGGCGATGAAGCTAGGGTTTGCAATCTCCTTTGATTTTAGGCGTCTGCTCTCTCTTCTCTGATATGCTCGAACTCGATGTTGCTTTCAGATGCTTCGAATTGGGTCCAAGTTGCTTGCTTGTTCTCTGGTATGATTTTTAATTCGAATTTCTCTTTGATTATGCTTGAACTTGGATGAGATTATGCCTGTGATGATTGGTGCTATTTATAGGATTAAAACTCCTAAATATTTGCTCTGATTTCTATGTTGAGACTTGGTCCTGATTCTTGCGTGAATTTTTGGGGCTTATGATATTCTTGGCTTTGTATTCATGGACGTTGAAATCTTCAAACTTCTGGAGATTTTTATTGTTTTGAATTGGTCCATATACATTTTTCTGAAACTTTGATTTTTCTTTCTCTTTGAAAATTTCAATCTGGCTCCTTTTATACTTGAACACACCATTGCCTTGAAGCACCTAAATATGAACACGTTTATACTGATGTTGCTTGATCTATTTTTTGAACAGAACAACACTTTAACTTGCTAGATATTTTCGATAGTCTATGTTCTGATAAAAAAAGTTACTACCCTGATTTCCCATATATTTTAACCGATGATGATGCCATTTCCTGTATGGATTTTGTACCACTTTTGTAATACCATCGAACCTTTAATACTTCTGCTTGCTCGAACACTGGTAGTACTTGTATTCGAGCTGCTGATTTGGTCATTGAATTTGATTTTAACTAATAAGAGCAGTTTCTATCTTGATCATCCCTTAGGATGTTTGCACTGCTCGACTTGCCATGATTTCTGGTTGCATCTGTTGTATTGATACTTGTTGTTTTGAACATGTATGTTGAGTCTCGCTAAAGCATTAGTCCACCATGTCCAATAATAGATTTGTACACATTTGTCCTTCCTGTCACTATTATTTTTCCATTTTTGAATACTGAACTTATAGAACATGCCTTCGTGCTGAAATTTGTGCACTCCATTTACTATGTACTTGAACTCTTATACATTAACTTGCTTTCTTGTATGCTTGATCACATACATGTACACACAAACTGCTGCTCTGCAACTTTAGATTATGCTGACTTGACTTAAGTACCACCATGTATGCTGTTGCTCCTCTTACTTGTGCCTGCTTGCTCCATGAATATTGCTGCTTCACTCTGACTTGGAACTGAGATGTATCATGCTTGTATCACCACTATGCTTGACTATACATTACTATCTCGACCATTTTGCCAATACTGCTGTTCTTAGTTCATGATGCACCACTTAATTTGCCTTGGCCAACTGTTTTTCCCTGATATTTCTATACAGATTTTGTTTCATTTTAGTTTATGAAAAGGAACGGATACTTCACTTGATTTTTCCTTGCTTTGCGTTGTCCAATGTATCATATTAGTTTTGTTGTTTGAACCTAGTTGCACATGTATTTCATTCGGCTTGACTTTGATCCATGAATGTGATTTTGATTTCTCCATCACCGTGCAGTTATGTTCCATATTGCTACTGTATTCACATTGATATTTCTGTGTATACCCAAGCTCGACCTTTACTGTCCATATGAGCATTTTCACTTGAACCTTTTGTCATGCCTTGTATATATTTTTCTGGAATCAAATATGTGAATGGATTTTCTAGACTTCGATGATTTTGAATTTTGAAGACAACACCTTTGCTTGTGAACCTCTCGGCCTTGTCGTAAACACTATGTCATTGCTACTGTCTTAGCTTGAACTTGTTCGAGTTGCACGTTGATTTGGTATTTTTTTTTTAAATGTGCACTGAGTAGAGTCGGTCCACGTGGTTGCTCCTCGGTTGCTCGCTGATTGGCGAGGCAGTGCACACGTGTATATTTATACACGTGTGTACATGCAGCCATCAGCTAATTCTTCCTGTCACTACATATCAGACCAAGTTTAGAAAAATGATAAGAAACACACCGTAATTCTGAGGCAAATAAAATTTTAAAAAAATAAATTTTTATTTGATTTTATTGAATTTTATTTTTGTTGCAGTCTGCTGTGTGTGTTCTTCTATATTTGACAGGTATGAAGATGACTGGGCTGATAGCTAGAAGCTGTGAAGACTGGACTGACAGAAGATAGAGAATACAGAGTGTATATGAGTCAGTGAATAAAAGTGACTGTATAAGTGAGGATTTTTTGTATATGAGAGTGTTTATAGACGTGATTAAAAATTATTCTGTCACTTGTATTAAACAGATGTGATTGAAATAAAATATATTTTATTGTTCAATTCAATCTATTTAATTTGTTTGAATATTTTAATAGTACAAGTTCTGTGATGTGTTAAATGTGTCATGTCAGAATTATTTAAAAATATTTGAATTGTGTATAGTGGAGTTATAAATAGTTGTACTGTTTAAATGTTTGAAGTATAATATTTAATTTAAATAAAACACTATATGAATATATGAATGTCTGTACAGTCGTATTCTACTCAAATATAAATATTATACTCCTGTCTGTGATGTATAAATAGAACAATACAGTAACAAACACATTTAAAATAATATTTATTTGTTATCATCAAACAAAAATCATATAATTGTGTATACAACACTGTTCTATACAATAATCTCCCCCTTTTAATGATGACAAACAAATAAAAGATTCTGAATGTGTTTGAACGTGAAATATATTACTCCCCCTATTTGTATGCTCCCCCTATAACTAAACTTCCCCTATATATGTGGAAAATATTAATGATGATATCCAATTGACCATTCTCCACCTAGATATTTAATTTCCAATCTTAAAATATTTTTGAATTAAATACTCATCAATCAAAATCTTGACCATTCTCCCCCTTTTGTTATCATCAAAAGGATAATAGAAATCGAAACAGTGATGAATATAGACTATAAATATAAATTCAAATTAAGAGAGAGAACATATATCACAAATCCCATTTTATCAAACAAAAATCATAATAATCTTTAAATCAGAAGCAAATTTCACTTTCAGAATGAATGGATTTACGATGGATTTTATAGAATGAGGAGAGTTCAATAAGAATTGAATATTTGAATATGAATTTTAAAGATTTTAAATATGCTCAAAAAATGTGTTATGCACTTTCTAACCACGCATAGCCCAAAGGTCTTTTAAATGGGGTTAGTAGTAACTTAACTTTATCCTCTCTAATGAGTTCCATCCATGCACATCCCAAAGGCCTTTTAAGTGAGAATAGAAGCACATAGAGATTAAGGTAATTCACCCACACATAACCGCGAGGACTTTTAAATGGGAGTGAATACCAAGGATAATTTATTTATTTTTTTAATTTCAAGAATAATTAGAACTCCCCAAATTAAATAAAACCATGATGAATGACAGAAATATGGTAGATATAGAAGATGGTCGTGAAATAAGCTCTAATTCAAAGATATTATAAAATCTGTCCAATCACCATGAGATTTAAAATAACATCTCCTCTAGTTATGAATTATACCATAGTCATAACCCATCACAAATTCATAAATCTATCAATAATTTTCATGAGTCACAAAACAATTCAAATTAATCAATAATTTCAATTTTTGAATAAATAATCAAAAATAATTTTAAAATTGAAAATATCAATTTCAAGAGGAGTTTTTGAAAATATTAATGCAAGTTTGAAAATCAGTCTCCAAAATCAATCAGTAGAATATGAAATTATCTAATTTTTCTAATGTTGATTGTTCCTAGACATTTTTGAAACAACTTATATATTTAATTCAAATTGTCTATGGAATTTTAAAGATATTTAATTACTGATTTTTCAACTCATCGTCCAATCACCAAATCAAATCAATTTCCTTATCAAAGCAGCACAAGATCATTTTCAAAGCAAGAATCATGAGTAAAATTTTCAGAGAATTTTTTAGACAAACACAAGAAACATCCAGCGATCAAATCTAAGATAATTATTTGGGATCACAAAAAAATCAAATTTTTCATAACCTAGGAAATTCAACAATCTATAGTGAATGATTTCAAAATCAGCCAAGTAAAAAAATAAACTAAAAGAAAATAAACTATGGCTAAGGAAAATAAAAGAAATAAAAACTAAAAAAGGAAAATAAACTAAAAGGAATTAAAATAAAAGTACGAGTTTAGAGATCATACCTGACTTACCATAATCAATGTGATCCAATGAATCTCCAACTCTGAATCTATGGCTAAGGAACTTCAAACAATTCAATAAAGTGGAACAACTTGAATTATATCTCTTTTAAGCACATTCGTTCCTTAGCCTCCCTCGGTACCTAAATGATTATAGAATCGAGTGGTCTAACATAGATTGTTTTACCACTCTTATCTTCGTTTACACGTTTTGGTACCCAAACCCGTTTATATAACAATCCATTGCTATTCACTGGCGTACCCTTTGGAACCCAAATTCGTTTAGATTTATTTAAATTTATTTTGTTATTTTTTGGAATCCAAACATATTTAAATGAATTGTTTTTAAATGAGTTATCAATTTGTTTATGATTTAAAACCCCTTTGAAATTATCAAATTTTAAAAATTCAATTTGACCATTTTCAAAACCATTTAAAGAATTTTTAAAATCATTAGAATTTTGTTTTTCAACTTGATCAGATCCAAAGCCAAGTCCATTTATATTTTGAACAAAAAATTAGTTTTTTAATGACATATTCAACGATTTCTCTCCTTTGGAAAATTTAGTCAAAGTTGACTCAAGTCGTTGAATTTTAAATTTAAGATTGCTATTTTATTTCACTAAACTTGAACAACGATTAATAGCGATTTTCCTCTTTTCTGCATCAGTTTGTTTCAAAACCAAATTTTCGTTTTCAAGTGCCTTTATTTTAGCATTAGACTAAGAAATTTCAATTTCAAATTGTTTTCGCTTTTCAAAATCAAGTTTTTTAGATTCTCTAAGCTTTTTAATCTCGTTTTCAAAATCACGATTTTCGTTCTTCAAATTCACGTTTTCACTTTTGAGTAATTCAAAATCAGTTTTGAATTTCAAAGATTCGTTACTCAAAAATTGACATTTTTCGCATTCTGAAAACGATGAATTCTTAACCTTTTCAAGTTCTCTTTCTAAACTATTATTTTCTTGAGCTAGTTTTAACCTATCAGATTTAAATTTCTTAACTTTTAGTTCTAGAGAATCAACGATTTTTGTGAGGTCGTGACACATTAAAATTAATTCTTTATAGGTAAAATTCGATACCTCACTAGAATCCTCTTCGCTACCTTCTGAATCAGATTGAGCCATAAGACACAAATTAGTTTCCTCTTCATCACTTTCAGAAACTTCTTCTCCTTCCTCGTCATCCCATGTAGCAGCAAAAGCCTTCTTCTTTCTTCTGAACTTCTTCTTCTTTTCATTTTTAAGCTGTGGACAATTTGATTCGATATGTCCGGGTCTCTTGCAGTTGTAGCAAAACACTTCATCATTTGAACTATTTGAACTTTCGGACTTGTCGGTTTTTGAATTCTTCTTTCGTGGTTTGTATTTTCCTTTGGCCCACTTTTTCAAAACCATGGCTAGCTCTTCAGCGGGATCATCATCATTACTTTCAACAAAATTATTTAGAGTGATCGTCTTTTTCTTTGATTCAGAATCCTTTCGTTCTTCTCTTGCTTTTAACTCCATCTCGTAAGTAATCAGATTTCCGATCAACTCTTCCATGCTTACTTTATATTCAGATCTTTTGATTCATGTATCGCCGTCACCTTAGCTTCAAAATTCATCGGTAGCACTCTCAATATTTTTCTGATCAATTCCACTTCAGAATAGGTTTTGCCAAGAGCTTTTGCATTGTAGACTAGTCACGAGAAGCGTCCATACATCTCTTTTATATCTTCGTCTCTTTGCATAGAGAAATTTTCATATTCGTTGCTGAGTAGTGCGAGACGAGATTCCTTCACTTGAAATGTACCTTCGTGTTTGACCTCCAATGTATGCCATATTTCCTGTGCAGTTTCACAATGAGAAATTCGATTAAATTCAGTTTTATCAAGAGCACAAATTAAAGCATTCATCGCTTTGGCATTAGTTGAAAATATTTTTTTATCATTAGCATCCCACCTGTCTTTTGATTTAGGAATTTCAACACCACTAACAATAACAGTGGGAGATTTATAACCCGTTTCAATAATATCCCACACATCATAGTCGACTGAACTCAAATAAATTTTCATCCTAGCTTTCCAATATGCATAATCAGTTCCATTAAACATTCGTGGCCTATCTATGGACTGACCCTCAGAAAAAGCATTATTAGACAGATTCATGACTCTAGAGTTAAAATAAAATAAAAAATACCTGCTCTGATACCCTTGTAGAATCTAAATTAACCCTAGAGGGGGGGTGAATAGGATTTATCACAGATTATCGCAGAGTAATCAAATAATGGCAACAAAGATAATAATCAGAATAAATGCGGAAAATAAATAACACACAGATATACCCAGCTTCAGCAAAACCCTGCCTACTGCTGCATTCCCCAAGGTTTCTACTAGGAGTTAAAACAATCTCTACGCTTACAATCCCCTGTAAACTCGCGACACTCGCTCCCAACCGTTCTTAACCCTACGCTCAAAACCCTGCACTTGTTTCTATCCCCGAAACCAGATTTCCCCGAATTACAAATCCCGTGATTCGTCTCCCTAGTTTTAGAGACAAACTAGAAAACTCTAGATTGATTACAAAGTTGAAAACAAATTAAAATAGAGACCCTAGATTAAAATAAAACCCTTGTTTTGTTTTAAAAAATTCTAAATAAAAATCCCTCAGTCTTTGATATGAACTTAGCCGACCACCCTTTTGCTAGTGTGAACCCATATTTTCTTTAGCTCGATCCCTTTTCTCTCTGAAATACAAATGGCGGCCTAGGGTTTTCTGGAAACAAATATGGCGTGGAGATGAAGCTAGGGTTTGCAATCTCCTTTGATTTTAGGCGACTGCTCTCTCTTCTCTGATATGCTCGAACTCGATGTTGCTTTCAGATGCTTCGAATTGGGTCCAAGTTGCTTGCTTGTTCTCTAGTATGATTTTTAATTCAAATTTATCTTTGATTATGCTTGAACTTGGATGAGATTATGCCTGTGATGATTGGTGCTATTTATAGGATTAAAACTCCTAAATATTTGCTCTGATTTCGACATTGAGACTTGGTCCTGATTCTTGCGTGAATTTTTGGGGCTTATGATATTCTTGGCTTTGTATTCATGGATGTTGAAATCTTCAAACTTCTGGAGATTTTTATTGTTTTGAATTGGTTCGTATACATTTTTCTAAAACTTTGATTTTTCTTTCTCTTTGAAAATTTCAATCTGGCTCCTTTTAAACTTGAACACACCATTGCCTTGAAGCATCTAAATATGAACACGTTTAAACTGATGCTACTTGATCTATTTTTTGAACAGAACAACACTTGAACTTGCCAGATATTTTCGATACTCTATGTTCTGATAAAAACAGTTACTACCCTGGTTTTCCATATATTTTAACTAATGATGTTGCCATCTCCTGTATGGATTTTGTACCACTTTTGTTATACCATTGATCCTTTAATACTTCTGCTTGCTCGAACACTGGTAATACTTGTATCCGAGCTGCTGCACTTTTATCTTGAGTTATTTTCATATTTGATTTGGTTATTGAATTTGATTTTAACTGATAAGAGCAGTTTCTATCTTGATCATCCCATACGATGTTTTCACTGCTCGACTTGCCATGATTTCTGGTTGCATCTGTTGTATTGATACTTGTTGTTTTGAACATGTATGTTGAGTCTCGCTGAAGCATTAGTTCACCATGTCCAATAATAGATTTGTACGCATTTGTCCTTCATGTCACTATTATTTTTCCGTTTTTGTAAACTGAACTTATAGAACATGCCTTCATGCTGAAATATGTGCACTCCATTTGCTATGTACTTGAACTCTCATACATTAACTTGCTTTCTTGTATGCTTGATCACATACATGTACACACAATCTGCTGCTCTGCATCTTTAGATTATGTTGACTTGACTTAAGTACCACCATGTATGTTGTTGCTCCTCTTACTTGTGCTTGCTTGCTCTATGAATATTGTTGCTTCACTCTGACTTGGAACTGAGATGTATCATGCTTATATCACCACTATGCCTGACTAAACATTACTGTCTCGACCATTTTGCCAATACTGCTATTCTTAGTTCATGATGCACCACTTAATTTGCCTTGACCAAACTGTTTTTCCCTGATTTTTCTATATTGATTTTGCTTCCTTTTAGTTTATGAAAAGGAACATATACTTCACTTGATTTTTCCATGCCTTGCGTTGTCCAATGTATCTTATCAGTTTTGTTGTTTGAACCTAGTTGCACCTGTATTTCATTTGGCTTGACTTTGATCCATGATTGTGATTTTGGTTGCTCCATCACCATGCAGTTATGTTCCACATTGCTACTGTATTCATATTGATATTTCTGTGTATACCCAAGCTCGGCCTTTACTGTCCATATGAGCATTTTCACTTGAACCTTTTGTCATGCCTTGTATATATTTTTCTGGAATCAAATATGTGAATGGATTTTCTAGACTTCGATGATTTTGATTTTTGAGGACAACACCTTTGCTTGTGAACCTCTCGGCCTTGTCGTAAACACTATGTCATTGCTACTGTCTTAGCTTGAACTTGTTCGAGTTGCACGTTGATTTGGTAATTTTTTTATAAAAAATGTGCACTGAGTAGAGTTGGTCCACGTGGCTGCTCCTCGATTGCTCGCTGATTGGCGAGGCAGTGCACACGTGTATATTTATACACGTGTGTACATGCAGCCATCAGCCAATTCTTCTTGTCACTGCATATCATACCAAGTCTAGAAAAATGATGAGAAACACACCGTAATTCTGAGGCAAATAAAATTTAAAATAAATAATTTTTTTTTGTTTATATTGAATTTTATTTTTATTGTAGTCTATTGTGTGTGTTCTTCTGTATTTGACAGGTATGAAGATGACTGGACTGATAACTAGAAGCTGTGAAGACTGGACTGATAGAAGAAAGAGAATACAGAGTGTATATGAGTCAGTGAATAAAAGTGACTGTACAAGTGAGGAATTTCTGTATATGAGAGTGTTTGTAGACGTGATTAAAAATTATACTGTCATTTGTATTAAACAGATGTGATTGAAATAAAATATATTTTATTGTTCAATTCAATCTATTTAATTTGTTTGAATATTTTAATAGTACAAGTTCTGTGATGTGTTAAATGTGTCATGTCATAAATATTTAAAAATATTTGAATTGTGTATAGTGGAGTTATAAATAGTTGTACTGTTTAAATGTTTGAAGTATAATATTTAATTTAAATAAAACACTATATGAATATATGAATGTCTGTACAGTCATATTCTATTCAAATATAAATATTATACTCCTATCTGTGATGTATAAATAAAACAGTACAGTAACAAACACATTTAAAATAATATTTATTTGTTTGTTATCATCAAACAAAAATCATATAATTATGTATACAACACTGTTATATACAACATTTAATACATAACTCCCAATCTTCCAACCGGTTATGCTTACCTATAGGTGTCTTTAATACATAACTCTATCATTTCTACAAGTTATGTTAACCCTTAAAGGTGTCTTTGATTACATAACTTTATTATTTCCACCGATTATGTATACCACTAGGTGTCTATAACTACATAACCTTATCGGGTTAAGTTTGTGGGCCTATGTATACTAATATAACCCACATACCCAAGATTTACTTAACCCTCCTACTGATCCAACCATGTTGGTTTAATTATTCAGTTTGTCGGCCTATATATACTAATATTACCCATCTACCCAAGATTTACTTAACCCTCCCACTGATCCAAGCATGTTTGTTTAATGGTTAAGTTTGTGGGCCCATATATACTAATATTACCCACCTAACCAAGATTTACTTAACCTTCCCATTGATCCAATCAATTTTACTAAAACCTAACTTCAGTTCTTACTCATACAATTCCTTATGGATTAGTTTAGGTTGAGTAGTCCAATTTATTACCATGTCCATTTATGATTTATAATGGGCTAGACCCCCCCCCTACATTAGGCCTACAATGTGTGGATACTGGATATGCCAGTCGGGTCCAGGCAGTCTTATTCCAAAGTTGGGCCTAATCTCGTGTCTTAGCTCGATTCGTATTTGCGTACTTAGACCTCCCACATTAGGTTCAACATTCGTGGTTGCTGGATATGCCGGTCGGGTCCGGGCAGAATTCCACCACTAGTGCAACCTAACCTCGTGTCATAAGTACAATTACAACCCCTAATTGTGATTGCTAAACATTCCATTTTAATTAATTAACCAATTAATTAATCCTTTCCTTTTATAGGTGACAATACCCATTTTACACAATAATTTGAATTATATGTCCAAAAATGTTCATATTCAAATTATGCCAATGTTAACCCTTCCCCCCTTCCCCCGTTCCTTAACTAGCACCCTCACAAAATTGGCAATATGCCTAGGCTTGACAACATCAAAGTCATAAACGATAATAGGGAAAAACAATACGAATGTAACAAAAGTGATCATCTTAGCATAAACACAAACTTAGCATGATAATGTGAACATACATACTGGCATGTACATGTAATTATCATCATAACAAGATGAACATAAAACTAGTGAACATAACATGATGTCTCAATAAGCATAGTAAGACCTAAATCAGCAGTTTAGGTGTCCAATTTGTTTAGATCTAACATGATAATACATGGTGATAGATTAGATCACATGATTCAGATCTAGAGGTTAAAATAGATCTAACATGATAACACAAGGTAATAAGTTAGAACACATAAAATAGATCTACCATGATAACACAAGGTGATAATCTAGATCTGACTAACAGTTTCAATGTCCACATAAATTAGATCCACTAGTTTAGTAATAGATCTATACAAATCTACATCATAGCATGCCATAGAAGTTACAATTTAGATAAAGATTTAGATCCAGTCCTAACCAATTCAAGGTGGCATATGTTCATGAATTACATAAATGATTAGATCTATCCAATGACATAACTGTTCAAATTAACAGATTTATATTAACCACAATATAATTACAAACCAAGATCCACAATAATAACGTAGTAGAATAATCACAATTGAATTGGATCTAAAGAAATAGATCTTTCATGACATAGCAGAATAATCACAATTGAATTAGATTTAAAGAAATAGATCTATCATGACATAATATCAGATTTGATAATAGCATAGATTCATAGTTTACACATATCCAAATCGCAGTCTTTCATAATTTATTTTTATTTATTTAAACCTAAAAGCAACTAGAACTCACAACATTAGGTTTAGAGAATAGAGGGAATGGATCTTGAATTTACATATTTGACTTGCAAAGTATGTTGTTGTAGAAAACGGTTCCGTCTAAGTTTGCACTCCGGTAGCATATGGCTCCCATAGTTTTCAATGAAGAAATAGGAGAACTGGACACATATTTATAGCTGCAGAATCCTCTTAAACCGATTGCCACCTCAGCCCTAGGGGTGTCGACACCCCTGTGGGTGGGTCGACCCATAGCTCGACACACCTCTAGGGGGGTCGACACCCCTCTAGGGGGCTCGACCCCTAGAGCGGGAATTTTGCCGCTCTGATGAATTTTTCGCTCTGATGAATCTTTCGAATTTGAATCGTTCTGGATAAAATTCTGACTCATCTCTGACTCATACGTATATATATAATTTTTCTGTGCGTATACAAACTTAAAACCCTCATAACTTCCTTATACAATGTCCGTTTTATGCAAACCAAATGTCTATCTTGACCAGAATTTCGAGACAGATGCAATAGTGCTGTAAGTTTCCTCTAATTCCGAATATTGAATTAATTATTATTTAATTTATCCTCTTCTAGTGTTGGTACAAATTCGGGGTGTTACACTCATATGTTTGGATGATTGATTTGATTGTTGACCATTGACCTGAAATTCAACAAATGGTTTTATTTTAACCAATGGGAAGTATTGCTTGAGTAATTGGCAGCAGTTGGCCGATAAATTAATCGTTTGAAATATTAATTTACTGTCAAGTAAATCGATATAAAAATGAAGTTATTAAATTTATTTTATAACTGAGTAGAGATTTTTAAATATATTATTTAAAAATGAAGTTTATACAAAGGGAAATCAGCCGTGTGCGGAGCACGTGCGTCATCATAATTTATGTAACGATTTACAACTGAAATTAATTATTTTTAAGAAACAATTAAAATGGAATTATATTATTATTAATCAAAGTAAATGATATTTATTTAAATTGGGTTATTAATTTAAATGAGGTTATTTAAATTAATTTAAATGGAGAGACGAGTTAAAGTTGATCAACAAATTAATCATGTTTAAAGTTGACTAATTCAACTGTTTTAATTGAAACCGATTATTTAATTAAATTAGTTTGTGCCAATTAGAAATAAAATAATTTAGAATATAGTTATTTAACTTGAATAAGATTTTAAAAAGAAATTTAACACTAATTCTAGAATAATGAAGTAAAATATTATTTTAATCATTTAAGTAATTACTTCTTAAATGAAATACAGTTAAGTAAGTAACCGATTTTTGAAATGGAATATGGATGAGCTTTGAAAAGAGGTTATAAACGAGTTCTATATTAAACTCGAGTTTTATAATAAAGTTATAAAGGAGATTTTTAAGCAAAAACGATGGCTTAAATAAATGTTTACTTAATATTTGAATTATGTAAAATAAAATGAGATAAAATGGGGTTTAACCTGATATTTTTATAACAAAGTCTATGAAAGGAAATGAGAAGTCAAAGTGTGATTTGAATTGGCAATATTTAATGATGGAATTAAGAAAAAGGGTTAGAATCGAAATGAGATTTCCAAAAAGGAATGATAATGGAAAAGATTTGTAAGTGAATTTGGTAAAGGATTTTTAAATGGGATTTAGTAATAATAAATTCTAGTTATAGAATGAATGCTTTGAAAGAAGTTAAATTTAAGAAGTGATTTAATCAATATATTAAGTAATAATAAGTTGTATTTAAAAAGAGGCATTTTAAAAAAAAAGTAAGAAGGTTTTATAAAACATATTTTAAATAAAGTAGTTTAATGAGATTTGTTGTTAAAGAGTTTAAATTAACATACGTTAATTGCTTTTAATTAAAAGGACCAAATAATGCCAAGTACTGAATCAGTAAACTCAATTTGTTTTCAAAATTGTTTATTTGATAGTTAAATAACCGACTATCAAATCTGGCCAATATGATTATTGGTACAGAAAGACTGGGATCGAATTTATATTCAAAAACCATTTCGAACCAGCAAATACGTGAAGATTGAAGATAGGGAAATTGAAGACCGTTGATCTTCATAAGCGGACGGATTACTTTTTTAATATTCTCTATGTTGCAGCACAGAGGTATTCTGATGTGATTCGGTCGTGGTTGAGATTTTGCGGATTGCAAGGACTACTCGCTACTGATCCTTGGGTGATACCTATATAGGATGTGGTACGAGGGTGCCTTCGGTTCATCCTGTTCGTTGATGACTTGTATGGACGAGTGTTTGACAGAGTATTTCCAAAGGAGTTACGTACATTGATTTTTACAAACGTATTTTTGTTGGTGGCAGAGAAGACACCTTCTCTTAGCTTAATGCTCAAAGTATTTTTATGGAAATAAATTGAGTGATATCCAGCTGATTTGACAATGTGGCAATCAAAGTGAATGGTGGCCGATGTTCATAAGGATTAAATAATAGTATAATAATGATAAATTAATTAATTAATTTGGACCTCAAGTCTCTTTAACTTGAAATTGGTATAAAATCGGGTAGGTCGCATGACTATGTGGGTCGCACCCATTAAAAGGGTATATTCTTTACTTGATCTGGTGAAATCAAATGCCTTCGGTTGTTCCTGTTTTTGTATGCTATCAGTTTGGTTGGCTGGCCCCCAACCGTGGTAATGATATATTTGGTACTCTCAAGTGAAGTGAGGGGTCGGTCATGTTTAGCCAGGGTTGCATAATGTTCTTGTTGAATCTCCAATGTATTCATCTCCAGAGCTACATTTTCAGAAGGTTGTCCCATACCTTGCCATAGTTGGAAATTCATTCTCCAATAAGAGCCCGCGGTTTTGATTGTATACTATGTAAGTAGAGCGTGAGATGCAAGCGTTCTGCTAGATTGCTATTTGATTGATATTAGACATTATTATAATATCAGAAAATATATGATTTCAAAAATGTTTTGGGTTATAGTAAGGTAAAAACCGTTCGTATTTATGTGTGGATTTGGTCTTACTACTATCTTTTTCTTTCAGAAAGATTTTATCTTTAAAATCAAGTTGGACGTTACTTATAAACTTAGTGTGATTTCTCACTCTGGTTCACCAGAATGACCTGACATTTGTAATGCTCCGGTTAGACCGAGGTGTACAGGCACTGTTTCAAATCTCGCAAATATCGCCCAAGATCTCCTCGGAGATCTCGTTTTAGGATCCTTTCGAAATGAAACAACAAATATCACTCTAAATCTCCTTTCGAATATATCGCCCAAGATATTGCAATATCGAATGATATATCGGCCGAGGCGAAATACTGGAATATCATCCGAGATCTTAGTTTTTTTTGTTAAAATTTAAATTTGTGCCTGAACTAGATCTATAATTTAAAAACTCAAATCTAGCCATATCAATCTTTTGTTATTTTACATTCTGCATGTTAAATGACTATATTGTATGTTCGTATATGTTTTACAATGCTTATGATTTTCATATTCGTCTTTTTACGTACATGTTACTTATGAAATTATGTATTTTTATGGTGTATTTATGCTGAATATTTTAATGTTTTGGATCCTTTTAATGTTTCATGTCTAACAATATTTCTGTTTTAAGCATATTACGATTTAGAGTATGAATGATATTTTACAAAATAAAGAATAATAAAGTTATTTTGTATTTTAAGTTTAAGTTACTATGTTGTTAATAACATTCATAAAAATCATTTTGTTAAAATGTCATTTTTAACCTATCATGTCCCCCGAGATTGTTACGATATGAACTTTCAGACCCGAGATGAACTCTCGAGTTAGACTCATCTCGTCCGAGATCTCCCCTGATACGAGACCGAGTCTATAAAATCCCCGAGACGAAACACGACCGATATTCGATATTTGAAACCTTGTGTACAGGTTCAGGTAATCGGATGCAGCGAAGAGACGTGCTGGAGAAGTCCAGACGTATGATATATATTTATTCTGCTATGTGTTGTATATGAGAACAGGTCATTATAACTATCCAAATGTGTGATGTACTCTGATGACTGTGAGTATTTTTAAAACTATCAGTAAAGATTTAATTCTATATTATATTTTGTTCCGTTGCGATGTGAAACTCTGATTCTGTGTCTGTATTTCTTCTTCTCCTATTATAATATTTCTTTCTTTCTTGTCTCACGCTCTATATTCTTTCTATTGGCATATGAGTTTCTAGTGCATTTTAGGTTGGACTTGGGTTGTTTTGGTCTGCTCAAAAGGTATCGGAAGTTCGGGTCGTCATAGTTGGTATCAGAGCAATGGTTTATTAATAACCTTGGCTCTGTGGTGTAACTCAATAGAGATGGATTAGTAATATCCTAGATTGAGTTGAGTGTATATATGAGAGAGCGTATTTGTAGATTTTATATACAAATGTTTTGTACTGTGTTGTTTGATCAATTCAAGTGTTGAGAAGCATTTGAATTAATAGTGGACACAATATTGTTTTGTAAAGAGGGTAAATGAAATAATTTTACCCAAATTACATTTTTGTATAGAAAAGAAATAATTTTATTAAATTATTGAGATATTGTGTGTTTGGTTGATTTGAATAAAATTCATATTTGCATTATGAATTGGAATGGTTTAATATAACCAGAAGAAATTTCGCATAAAAACCCATGAATAAGAATTGTTATTTGGAATTAAAACGAATCAGGATTCAACTTAAAGATAAGTTAAATGAAAACAGAATGAATCAGCAATTGGAAATTAACTAATTGGAAGATGAATCTGTTAACTAAATTTGGAACTTAACTATGTTATGTAGAATTGAGAATGAATTTTGGAATTAAATAAGATAAATTTGGAAATGGAAAATTGAATCAATGGGAATTGAATGGAAATCAATTGAATATTTAATCATTTGATATTAAAATGTGTTAAACTGAAGTATATTGAACCAAAGTAATTATTGATGCTGGATATAAATTCAATTGAATGATTTGATTGTGTAATGTCCCAGATTTTTCAGCTATTTAAATTGGAATATTTAATTCTGTTTTATATATTATATTGGAAATATAATGGATTTTATATTGAATTTTATTTATAAAAATGGAGTTCGAACGTATATATTTATAAATTAGTCTAAAATGAGCTCGAAATGCTGCGTTAGTTCATAATTTTCGATTTAAACTTTAACTGAATGGACAGAGTCCGATATAAGTCGGATTTCTTTGAAATAAGAAATGTTAGAATCTAGGAGATGATAATTTCCTAATGAAGGAGAAAATTCAAGATTTCATTGTATAAATTGTTAGTTATGTCCAATTCAAATTTTCAAATAGTCGCTATGGAATCCATTAATGAATGATAACGTTATTTGATTTTTATATAAATATATGAATATCGGTATAATGACGGAATTTTTTGAATGTTGAGTTTGAAACCTGAATGTGTTTATTTTGAAGTTATATAATAGTATATTTGGGTACACACAATAATATTGGTTTATTTAGGGATTTTAACTATATTTTTTTCGATAGTGTATAGGTCTTAAAAATAGCTTTCTTTTCAAACGATCTCTGTTCTCGACGAAATGAATTTTATTGGAATGCGTGCAATTGATTATTGCTGTATTTCTAGTTTAGAGCCAATTGGAGTTGTTTTATCAGTACATGAAATTTAAAAGTGGACCGATAAAATAAAATAACATCATTATACAAACGGAGTCCGTTTTCAACGGAATTAGTTTCATTGGGACCGGATTGTCAAGGCGCAATGATACATCTATTTTCGTTAAATTTGGAGCTAAGATATGATGGTGCAAAATTTAAAACATTCGATGATTGTTAACGATAAAAATTAACCATATAAAATAATATAAACCACCAATGCTACCTCACTCAAATATAAACTCTCTTGTATCTAACCTGAGATCACGCTCACATCAGCAGAGACACGCAGTCCTATGATGGGGACAACACATGACAGCCTACCCAAAAAATTTCAACAACCTATTACTGAAACCATAGCGAGCAAGGAAATCAAAAAAAAAAATTTATAAAAATCAATTTCTTTCTTCCTAAGCTTCCCACCGTCCCATGTTTATCACGCTTCATAGTTCCTTTACTTGCACACCACACCAAAATTTCTTGGCTCCCACATTCTCTTGTTTTTATAAATACCACTCCATCCTTCTTTTGTCCAGTTCCATAATGGAAACTGTAAACTTCTCCTAACATAATAAAATAAAAAATCAGAGCTCCTTTCACTGATTAAACAAATCTGCAACATTTTTCTATTCTGCTCTCCATTGATAAAGCGAAGATGACTGGAAACAAAGTTGGGGTACATGAGATCTCGAGCTAACTGATGAATATTTTTTTAAAAAGAAAGATAATGGAAGTGGGGAGTGCGATGAAGAGGGAGAGGCGCACGCACATTTGGTGGGGGGCGGTGATCTATTTGGAAGCAGTTGGGGGTGATTGTGCGAACGAAACGGTGAGGATAGATCGAAGAAGAAGTATCGGTAGGCCACGTGCGTGGGACAGTAGGAGGAGACGACCGCTGTTGATGTGAAGGGAAGAGCAGTGGGTGAAGCAAGGCAAACGAGAGGCGGACTAGGGAACGCATGGGAAGGGTGCATGAGTGCTTAAAGGTGCGAGAGGAACGTGTACTGTAGTGTACTGTGTGGGGGAAAAACGGTAAGAGGAAGACAAGAAAAATGAGTTTTAACGTACAGTGGAAGTAGTATGGTGTTATGGACTTGAGGCGAAGGGTATTAACGACGACCATAGTTGGGTTCATGGTTTAGTGGCGAGTTCTGTTGACAAGTGGAGAAGTGCGTGAGTATCTTTGGTGTTGCAGCAGACCGGAAGTGAAGAAGAGGAGATAAACGCATGGGTTCTTGACAGTTGAAATAAGGAGAGTAGTGGATAGAGTATTTAAATGTGCAGGCCGGGTAAGATGAAGTGCATGGCATTAGAACGAAGGGTGAACCCAGAATCGTAGCATGGAGACATTATTGGGAGCGATCAATACTGGGTGGGAAGAAATGGGAGTAGTGGGCTGGAATTTGGAGTTGGGCTTCGGCCCAGTGTAATCAAAAAAAAAATATACATACAAGTAAAACAAAAGACATGGTGCAATCATGGGGAAACTGGGAACAAGCAAGCATGAAGTGGAATGGAATATAAGTGTGTGGCATGCCAGGTGGTAAGGGGAACTAGTACGCAAGAAGTAAAAAGAAAACGTAAGCATTGGCTATTTGAAACTGCTGGGACGTGAGGTCCTATTTGCATGCAAGGACGGTATAAGGCCTGGTGAATAAAAAGTGGTGGCATTGAATGAAACACGGACATTGGGACCATATCAAAGGACGTAATAGTATGGAGCTGGTTTGGACATAATTGGAGATTTGCTGGAAATAATTAAATTAAAGGCTAGTTTAATTTAACTGGAACTGAAAACCGAATCGCCTTAACGATGAACGAGAATCAAAGTGAGTTCAAATCACTCAGTTTATCCTGCTTATATTATATATAAACCGGGTTTTTATTTTGCGTGCAATGGTTGCTAACGATTGATATTTTGATGACTGATTGCATAGATGCTGAATATTTTTAAATATTCATTTAACCAGATTAAATAGTTATTTTAACGGTTAGATTCCAAACGAGGTAATTTACCTTGTTGGTTACATTTATAATAATATAAACATATTAATAAATAATTGGATGTTTGAATGGATGTTATTAATTGTTTGTTGACTGTTATTTGTTAAACTGATTATTTCTATTGTCATATTGAATTTGAGGTAGCACATGTTGGTGCAGGGAAGGACATGTTGGAGGAATCCAACCGGATTCCTCAAATATGTTGTTTATATCCATATTATATTATATGAACTATTTAACCAATATGATTGATTGATTTATTGTTAATCATTGAATTAAAATTTAACACTTGTTTGTTATTAACCAATGGATGATATTGGTTGAGTAATTGGCAATGGTTGGCCTAAAAATGAATCATTTTATGAACGTTGATTTATAGTCAGGTAAATCGATGGAGATAAGGTTATAAGAATTTATTTATAACCAAAATGGAGTTTTGAAATTTATTTCATATAGATTATTTGAATAATGGTTTATTAAAGGAAATAGAAAATTATTTTTATCTACTAATTATAAATTAAATATATAAAGCAAATTCTTAAGTTGGTAAATTTTATAAGCGGATGAGTAGGGATTACCCAAATGGTTAAGGTTGGATTAGTTATTCCAATTTTATAATTAAATGTGATTATTTAATCTAATTAGATTGTTAATTAAATTAGATGGAATTATTTAAAAATAATTTTATAAATTAATTTAAAAAAAGGGACTAAGGGAATTGGTTAACGAATTAACCTGATTTTGAGATAATTAAGTAAATGGTTTGAACGAGAATTGATTATTAAAAACAATTATTGAACTGTTAATTATTATGATAGTTAATTCTTATTTTAAAATGAACTTTAAGGGTAAATTTAGTATTTTATCAATAGTTAAGGATAAGGTAAACTTTTAAATGTAAAGGAGTTGAAGTTAATTATTTAACCACATCAAGGAGATGGTCTGGTAATTGGAACTCGAATTAATGGAGTCAAATTTAGTATTAAGACCTTGGTTATAATTGAAAGGGTTTTTCAATAAGTTTTACTCATGTGTATGAGTTAGATTCATGATTTAATTCTTGAAATAAATTATATAAAAAGTAATTGGTTTAAACAAGATTCAATTTGAATTGAAATCGAGCGAAAGTAAGTGAATTTATTTTGATTATGAAAGTAAAGATCTGACGATAGAATCTAGAGACAAATATTTTAGATCTGAAATCGAGTTTATTAAAAACAATCTAAGATAAGCGGAACTTTGCAATGGTTACTGGAATTTGGGATTCGTTAATAAACTTCTATTTATTCTGAAGATAAGAATGTTTTCATTGCAAGGTCTGGGAGGTAAATAAAATAGCCCAACTTGAAAAACTTCATGATTATCCAAGGATGATGTTAGTTTAAAAACGAGGGTAGTAGAATATTATAAACTATATTCGAAGAAGCATAAATTGAGTGGTTTGGAAATTTAGATTTGAAAAGCGGATTTCCAAATATCGAAGATTTAGAGTTTCAATCTCCAACTGTTTCACTAAAGAGGCCAAGTGATGCTATATACTGAACCAATAAATCAACTTTATTTTTCTATGGATGATGGTTGTTTATTTTGATAGTCAAATCACCGACTATTTAAATCTAGCCAATCGATTGTTGGTATGGAAAGTTCGGGATTGAATATCAAAAACCATTCCGACCAACAAATACGTAAATGTTGAAAATGTTCAAAAGATAATCAAGATGGAGCATGTGAAGACCGTGGATCTTCATAAGCGGAAGGATTACTTATCAAATATTCCCTGGGATTGCAACCAGAGATATTCTGACGTGATTCAGTCGTGCTTGAGATTTTGCGGGTTGCAAGGACTACTCGCTACTGATCTTTGGATGCAGTAGGAGGGTGCCTTCGGTTCATCCTGTTCTTGGATGACTTGTATGGACGAATGTGACAGAGTATTTCCTAAAAATCACGTACATTGATTTTTTTACAAATATACTGAGTTAGTGGCAAAGAGGGGCACTTCTTTTATACCTAGAGTATATTTGTGGACGTCAATTATTGATTTGACGGATCTGACAATGTGGCATTCAAAGTAAATGGTGGACAGACGTTCTAAATGGAAAATTCTAGCCGCAAGCCTCATCAACCGGGAAATGACAAAAATCAGGCAGGCAGCATGGCTATGTGGGTCGCTCCCATTAGGGTGTATAATCACCTATCTAAAGAAATTTCATTTCCTTCTTTAATTTATTTTGATGTCGTCCCTTTCGGGAAACGGTGGTTTGAGCCCAACCATTGGTGATATACATTCGATACACTCAAGCGAAATGAGTGGTCGGTCATGTGTGGCCGGGTTGCAAGAGGTTCTTGTTGAACCCAGTGTATTCCTCTCTACAGATACACTATCGGAAGGTGGTTCCATACCTTGTCATAGTGGGAATCCAATCTCTAATACGCGCCCCTGGTTTTGATTGTATACTATATATGTGGAGCGTGAGATGCAAGCGTTTCGCTAGATTGTTATTTATTTGTATTTAGACACTATTATAATATCGGAAAAAATATGGTTTCAAAACTGGTTAGGGTTATAGTAAGGTAAAAACCATCCGTATTTATGTGTGGATTGGTCTTACTATTATCCTTTTCTTTCAAAAGGATTTCTGTATTTAAAATCAATATAGATGTTGTTTAAACTTGGTGGGTTTCTCACTGTGGTTCACTAGACTGACCCGGTGTTTGTAATGCTCGAGTTAGCCCAGGGTTTACAGTTTCATATTAAGATGCTATGGATTTCAGAGACGAACAGGAGAGGTTCAGACATATGATATTTAATATTTATTCCGCTGGGTAATGTATATAAGGACAGGTTGTTGTAACTGTCCAGATATATTGTTGTACTCTTATGATTGTAAATATTTTTCCAAGTTTCAATAAAAATTTATTTCCATACTATATTTTATTCTGCTGCGATGTGAGATTCTATATGGTGTTCTTTCTTTTTCTTATTCTTCTATTCTAATATTTGTTTCTTTCTTATCTCATCCTCTAATTTCTTTCTATTAATGTTCTGGATTTTCAGTACTCAAGTTTGGATACAGTATGTATTTGTGTCGAAAATTCGAGTGTCGAAATTCCTGGTTTTTTATAGATTGAGTTGGAGTGCACGGGTGATTGATTTTATGTTATGTGGAATTAGTATAATTCATTACTGGTTTGATTAAGAGTTAATGATTTGGAAATTAAAGGAATGAATTCCGATAGAATAAATTTTGAATGGAATCCCATATAAAGTGAAATTAATGGTTTAACCTTGTATTTGCAAATAAATGATGTTATATGTTTAGTTTGCATATTGGTATAGTTAACTGGTTGATTAATGAAATATTATTTAAATTATTCATGAAATTGTTGCTTACATGACATACTGAGTAAGTACAGGTGCCAAAGGCCAAAGGATTAATTTTGATTGAATATATTATGATAAATTGATCAAGAATGCTTAATAGTGCTTGCATAAGGTACGCCTACGCGAAAATATGAATTTTTAGGGTTTGAAATTTTGTTTTCTGCCCATGTGGTCGATGTATATATATTATTTATTCCTGTGATATCGCAGTTGTCACTCCGTACAGGGGAGACTCTGCTGAATTTCTTCAGGAATTTAAAGTTCTAGAGAGTTTTCGATATTTTTGGAAATTTAATTTTTCAATAATGAATTGGTTTTTGATTTACAATAAATCGAATTTTAAATTAAACAGGTTTATAATATTTTCTTACCTTAGTAATTTCGGGGACGGAATTCTATTAAGGGGTGAAGATTGTAATGTCCCGTATTTTTGGTAATCAAATATTTAATTTAATTTATTATTTTAAATATTATATTTTGAATATTAATCAATTTTAATATATAATTCATTTATTAAAATGAAGTTTGAACGTTAATTTATATTTAATTATAATCAAGCTTGAAATGGAGCGGTAGTTCGTATTTTTTGATTTGAAATTCAATTGAATATACATGGTTCGATATAAGTCGGAATTCTATGAAACAAGAAATGTTTGAATCGTGTTGATTATAATTTTCATATCAAAGAGAAAACTCCAGATTTCATGTTATAGATTGTTAGTTATGTCCAATTCGAATTTTAAAATAGTCGCTATGGAAATCGTTATTAAAATATAACGATTGAAAAGGGTTTTAGTATAATTTCGATATAGTTTTAACTTGAAATTGACAATATTGAGTTGTATAATTTACATTTGAAGTTGTATATTTTTTTTTGGATATATATGATGAAAATAATTTATTATTATTTAAATGAATTATTTTGGAACTTATATAATATTTTATTCGATATTATGTAAGCATTTAAAATAGCCATTTTTGCCAACGGTCTCAGTTTTCGATGAAATTAGTTTCATTTGAAATATATTGTTAAATTATTATAAGAAAATCAAATTTAGGCGAAAATCGATGTCTATGTGACTTCGGTGGCCAAAAACGTCTCTATTGCTATTTAGTTGTTTAGATTATTTAAACAGGGGTAAATTTTAATGAATAAACGACTAGCCAAACAAACTCCAAATTTAATGAAACAAGATTCACTGGATCCGTTAAGAAGAGGTCTAGTAAAATGTCAAGGCCTCAGATTTTTTGGATTTTTCTGTAATTATAGGAATTTTAAACGCTTGATTTTTCATCGATATTTATGAAGGACTTTTCACAGATGACCTCGGAATTCGACAAAACATGTCCCATTGGGTCCGGAATATTTTTTTATGCTAGGATTAGGTATTACATCTCGATTTGAAGATTGTTTGCGGTGATTCTATACGTTAATTCATCGTTAAGTAAAAATAACAATAAAATATAATATACCTTTCCATATAAATACCAATCTCGTGGTCCAACCCTAATTTTTTTTCTATGGATGGTCAAGGGGTTGATAGCCGCCAATGTATTCAATGGTAGAAATCCTGCCAAATTCCTCCACCTAAATCACAAAATCTGTCTGTCAATTGCCCAAACTCTCAAATAAAGTATTATTCAGCTCAACAAGATATATAATCTGTACGGTGGAGATCATCTCAGGGATGCTAGGTTGACTGGAATATCATCAGGAAGTCGCGGACTTTGTTGTTGAACTACAGAGAGAAGACGTCTTTGAATAGGGTGAGCTTTCAAGTGAGGGTCGAGACCTTTGAGGCGCTTCTGGCGGCACAGTTCGATGGTCGTTCGATCGAGGGTGATGGGCGCGGAGGCATGAGGAAGTTCCGGTGCGTGGTTTTGCAGGAAGGAAGCGAATGAAGGAAACCGCGGTGCTGAACATAGAAACAGTTCGTCCTTTTTCTTCGAATAGTAAATAAGGTTAAACAGATTAACAAAAGTAAATTAAAGTTAATTAATATTGATTAGAAGAGATTTATTTATGTATTAAATATTGAACAGGTATCAGTATTGAATAGGACCGTGACAGGTGCAGAAGAACGGAAACAAATATGGAGCAGAAGATATAGGATGCAGCCAATTTTATTATTGATGTAATTAGCTTAAAAATATTAGTTAATTAAGTTTAGTTACTTAACTAGATTAATTTAAACATATTAAATTTAATCGTTAATAATTTATTCATACCTCAACAAAATTGAACAAACCATATACCGTTTGGGATCATATTTTCGAGCAGAATATTAAGGAATCGACCTGAATAGAATTGGAAGCAACAACATTTTTCAGTAAAATTAGACGATCGTTTAATTTTATTGAAACCGAACCATTCGCCGAAACCAAATCAATGTGAGTTTACTCACTCAGTTATCCCTACTTATATTTCATATAAGTCGGGTTTTTAATATTTGTATGCTATAATTACTGATTGTTTGTTGTGTGTTGACTATTTACATATATATTGTATGAATTGATTGAATTGCGTGTTATTTAATGAAAACCAAATCGTTATTTTAACGATTGTACCCAATTAAGGTAACTTACCTTGTTGGTCACGGTTATAAAATAACCGGGTTTAATTTAATAAATTATTTGAATTGTCTGAATTGATTGATAGTGTTAAATAAACTGGGTGATATTAAATTGTTGCTATTTTACTGTCATAGAAATAATCAGTAAAATTTAATTTAATGATGCTATGTGATATAACCCATTTGGATGTAAAGAAGAACAGGTTGGAGGAATCGAACTGGATTCTTCAAATATAATAGATGTTATTTATTTTCATATTATCATTATATGAACTGTTTAGACCCATATGTTTGGATGATTGATTTGATTATTAACTATTGACCTGAAATTCAACAAATGGTTTTGTTTTAACCAATAGGCAGTATTGGTTGAGTAATTGGCAGAAGTTGGCCGATAAATCAATTGTTTGAAATATTATTTTACTGTCTGGTAAATCGATATAAAAATGAAGTTATGAAATTTATTTATAACTGAATATAGATTTTTTATATTATTTAAAAGTGAAGTTCATAAAAACGGAAATCAGCCGTGTGCGGAGCACGTGCCTCATTATAATCAATGTAGCGATTTACAACTGAAATTAATTGTTTTTAAGAAATAATTAAAATGGAATTATATTATTATTAATCGAAGTAAATGATATTTATTTAAATTAATATATTAATTTAAATGAGGTTATTTAAATTAATTTATTAATTAATTTAAATGAAGAGACGAGTTAACGTTGATCAATGTGTTAATCATGTTTTAAAGTTGACCAAGTCAACTGTTTTAATTGAAACTGATTATTTAATTAAACTAGTTTGTGCCAATTGGAAATGAAATAATTTAGAATATAGTTGTTTAACTTGAATAAGATTTCAAAATGAAATTTAATACTAATCTTAGAATAATGAAGTAAAATTTTTAATCATTTAATCAATTACTTATTAAATGAAATACATTTAAGTAACCGATTTTTGAAATGGAATATGGATGAGTTTTGAAAAGAGGTTATAAACGAGTTCTATATTAAACTCGAGTTTTATTATAAAGTTATAAAGGAGATTTTTAAGTGAAAACGATGTCTTAAATAAATATTTACTTAATATTTGAATTAAGTAAAAGTAAATGATATAAAAAGGGGTTTAACCTGAGATTTTATAACAAAGTCTATGAAAGGAAATGAGAAGTCAAAGTGTGATTTGAATTGGCAATACTTAATAATGGAATTAAGTAAAGGGGTTAGAATCGAAATGAGATTTTCAAAAAGGAATGATAATGGAAAAGATTTGTTAGTGAATTTGGTAAAGGATTTTAAAATGGGATTTAGTAATAACAAATTCTAGTTATAGAATGAATTCTTTGAAAGAAATTAAAGTTAAGAAGTGATTTAATCAATATATTAAGTAATAATAAGTTGTATTTAAAAAGAGGTATTTTAAAAAATGCAAGAAGGTTTTATAAATCATATTTTAATTAAATTAGTTTAATGAGATTTGTTGATATTTGAATAAATATCAATTTTGAATTACAACTTATATCTATCTTAAGATAAGAACGTTGTTGATCAAGGTCTGAGAGGTAAATAAATACCCCAACATGAATGACTTCAGGATTATCTGAGAATGATATTAGTTTGTAATGGAAAAGTGGTTAAGAACATTTCTAGATTAATAATAATGAAACGTAATTTGCGAGATTTGAGAATATAATGAGATTTCCAAAGTAACGGAAATAAACAAAATTTAAGAATATATAATGCGATTTCCCAAGTAATGGAAATGACAAGATTTGATAATATAAAATGAAATTTCCAAAGTAACGAAAATGCAAAGATTTGAGGATACATACATATATATATAATGGTATTTTCCAAAGTAAAAGAAATAAAAGGAAACTGAGAAATTATAATGGTATTTTGAAGTAAAATGGAAATGAAAAATGAAGTGTTGAAATAAGTTTATTCTAAAAGAATAAGGATGGGTTGTTGGTTCCAAATAATGAAACGGAAGAGATTTCGTAACGTTATTTTACGAATGAATAAGATGGAATGATTTTTTTAAATTTTAGCTAATGGGCAATGATATAGAAAATAATTTGAAAATGATAGTAGAATAGAAAATTGGGTATGATTATAGAATTTTTCCTAGATATTAAACTAAAATAGTTTTGAAATTTATTTAAGAATAAGAAATGAAAAGTGATACTCGTAATATCGAAATACATTTAAAGAGTTTAAATTAACATACATTAATTGTTTTTAATTAAAAGGGCCAATTAATGCCAAGCACTGAATCAGTAAACTCAATTTATTTTCAGAATTTTTTATTTGATAGTTAAATAACCGACTATCAAATCTGGCCAATACGATTGTTGGTACAGATGGACCGAGATCGAATTTATATTCGAAAACCATTCCGAACCAGCAAATACGTAAAGATTGAAGATGGAGCAACTGAGGACCGTGGATCTTCATAAGCGGAAGGATTACTTTTCGAATATTCTCTATGTTGCAATGCAGAGGTATTCTGATGTGATTCAGTCGTGGTTGAGATTTTGTGGATTGCAAGGACTACTCGCTATCGGTCCTTGGGTGATACCTATATAGGATGTGGTAGGAGGGTGCCTTCGGTTCATCCTGTTCCTGGATGACTTGTATGGACGAGTGTTTGATAGAGTATTTCCAATGGAGTTACATACATTGATTTTTACAATCGTATTTCTGTTGGTGGCAGAGAAGACACCTTCTTGTAGCTTAACGCTCAGAGTATTTTTGTGGAAATAAATTAAGTGATATCCAGCGGATCATACAATATGGCATTCAAAGTGAATCGTGGCCGATATTCATAAGGATTGAATAATAGTATAATAATGGTTAATTAATTAGATAGTTAATTAATTAATTTGGACCTCAAGCCTCTTTAACTGGGAATTGTTATAAAATCGGGTAGGTCGCATGGCTACGTGGGTCGCACCCATCAAAAGGGAATATTCATTACCCGATCTAGTGAAATTAAATGCCTTCAGTTGTTCCTTTATTTTTGTGTGCTATCGGCTTGGTTGGCTGGCCCCTAACTGTGGTAATGATATATTCGGTACTCTCAAGCGAAGTTAGGGGCCGGTCATGTTTAGCCGGGGTTGTAAGATGTTCTTGTTGAATACCCAATGTATTCATCTCCAGAGGTACATTGTCAGATGGTGGTTCCATACCTCGCCATAGTTGGAAGTGCATTCTCCAATAAGTGCCCGTGGTTTTGATTGTATACTATGTATATAGAACGTGAGATGCAAGCGTTCTGCTAGATTGCTATTTACTCGATATTAGACATTATTATAATATCAGAAAATATACGATTTCAATTTTTTTTCAATTATAGTAAGGTAAAAACCGTCCGTATTTATGTGTGGATTTGGTCTTACTATTATCCTTTTCTTTTAGAAAGATTTCAACTTTAAAATCAAGTTGGACGTTACCTATAAACTTTGTGTGCTTTCTCACTCTGGTTCACCAGCCTGACCTGACGTTTGTAATGCTCGGGTTAGATCGGGGTGTACAGGTTCAAGTTATCGGATGTAGTGAAGAGACGAGCTGGAGAAGTCCAGATGTATGATATATATTCCACTGTGTGTTGTTTATGAGGACATGTCATTATAACTGTCCAAATGTGTGATGTACTCTGATGATTGTGAGTATTTTTAAAACTCTCAGTAAAGATTTAATTATACATTATATTTTGTTCCACTACGATGTGAGACTCTGATTCTGTGTTTGTGTTTCTTCTTCTCCTATTATAATATTTCTTTCTTTCTTATCTCACCCGCTATATTCTTTCTATTGGCATCTGAGTTTCCATTGCATTTTGGGATGGACTTTGCTTGTTTTGGTCAGCTCAAAAGGTACCGGAAGTTCGGGTCGTCACAATCTATAATATAAAATCTTGGTTTTTATCTTTAATTAGAAAATTATAATCAAGTAGATTCAGACGATTCTTGTTTTAAAGAATTCTGACTTAGATTGGATTCTGTACGTTCATTTAATGTTTGAAACGTAAAACTACGAACTATCACAATGTTACGAGCTCATTTTTAATTAAATATACATTATACGTTCAAACTACGCTTAGTAAATAGAAATCCTTTTATATTTCCAAATTAAATGTTCAAACTAAATGGTTAAAAATCTAGGTCGTTATATTCCACCACCCTTAAAAGAGTTTTGTCCCCGAAATTACTAAGGTTGGAAAATTGCTATAAACCCATTATCTTTTCAAAAATCTATTATGTTAAATCTTTCGTTCTGCTTTCTAAACTTTTAGTCATATTAGACTATGGCGACCTGGACTACCCGGCCAGCCTAAACCGAACAAGAAGGCGAACTGCTTTGAGAACGCGATGCATCAGAACATAAACATGAGAATATTTCATTGCTATTACAAAAATTTACATTATAGTACAAGAATATCAGAATTCAGGTAAATAATATACATCAGAAAAATAAATATTAGAGATTTTACAAATTACAAAACAATGGAAATATATATACATAAACATAATACACAACGGAAAACATCAACTACCACAACTGAAAGAAATACACAGATACAAAGCTTTCTGAATATAGCTCCAGCTGTAATCCAGGATCCTAGGAAAAAAAGTATCTGTGAAAAACCAAAACTACTAGCTGCCTATTTGGAAAATATGGGCACCCATAGTTTAGGTAGAAACAATAAACTCCGAGTCAGTGATGGGACTAGTGTGAGAACTAAAACATTTATTAAATCTTTACTTTAAAAGTATGGTAAATCACGGGACCACGTCGCATAACACGCAATGCTTTTTGAAAAATGAAGCTATTATAACACTCATATCCCATCACACAATGCAGCGCAAGCCGGAGGATAGAGTTTTCCCTTCTAATAGCCAAACATGCTTGATACGCTTTAGAACAAATTGTTTTTTTATTACTATAAGTGCATAAAGTCAAAATCAACTTCAAATATAAATGTATCAATCATAGATGGCATAGTACCCCATCCTACTTTGTCTCCATATAGGTTTACAACTAAAACCGAAAAGTTGTGTATTGGAAATAAGATTCCATCTATGAGTCGAGGGAAGGTATGGCTCCTCCCGATTCAAGACACTCTAGCAAATGCCTCAGGATCGCGCCCTTAGCAACCCTTGGATCTTCAGGGATGGTCTTCGCATACTTTTGAGGATTGGCTATTCTTGAACACAAGTTTCCCGGTCCTATCAGACCTATCTCTGGGCCACTAGAGACTCAATATCCTAGGCACCTCATTCCATCATCCACATAAGTAAAAATGTCTGGGCTCCATACCGTGACACCACTTCTAGCTAGAAACAAAAGTCATGCACTCCCTGTAGTCTCGTTTTTGACTCATACCGGGTGTGAGGCTCGCGAATTAACGCTATACGCAAAGTTATGCTACTTAAAGCCATGCTTTGATCATCATCCACAAGACTTTTTTTTTCAACAAAAGCCTTGATCATTTGCATCTTAGCATGCCAATTTGTCAATACATACCGTACCACTGATTTCCACCAATATATAACCTCTAAGCTCCTACGTCTCAGAGAAGGGTGTTAAGCAAGAGAATATATTCTCTGCCACCAAACAGATATATATTTAGCAGAGATAAACGAATACAGTATAAAGGAATACAATTCCAGACATACCATCCATTTGCAAGCCCGTTCTGGGTCTAAACGAAACCAGAAGCACCTTATTCCTCGTCCCATATGTCCAATACAGGAGAGAGGTCCTCACATATCCGGTTGATCTCCAAGTACGTATGGACGATCACCACTTATTACCTTGTCTTAGGTGTACAACCCAATCAAGACATCAGTAATCATCCAAATGATATGAAGATCTACAGTCTTCAACCACCGTCTTCATCGTCGACTTTTAGTCGCCGTATCAGTTATTTTGAATGGGTTAAACCCGGTTTTTCCGAATAACTCGCTATTTTATAATCAATAACCAAGTGCTATAAAAACAAACCATACGCCTCATTCCAATTCAGAATATTCTTTTATTCAAATATTCACTTCTTAGGGGAAAGATTCCCATTGATTTTATCAAAGATAAGTTCATTTAAACTTATTCTTTAATCTTCCTTTCGATATCAATTTCAAGAGATTTCCTTTTATCCTTTAACAAATTTAAACTGAATTATAGTTTACAAAACTAGCCGGGATTAGCGAGTCTTAGCCAAGTAATCATTTATTAATCCCAATCCCAACCTATTTATCTCATGGAGCCAAAACAGGTAGTACTCCATATCTACCCACGGTGTTATTGGTAAATATAATTACCATTTCACGTTTCAAATCTAATTAAAGATTTAACAATCGCCTAGAGTGTAACAACCCGCTCATTCGACGATTTCAGATTTTAACATTTTATTTAAATATATCATCATATCTTATGTGTCACTCAAAATGTCATTTTTCATAAACGATAAAATTAGGATTCGGGACCACTTCCATTGAGTCTGGAATGTCGTTTGCAATGATTTTGATTATAAACTTCGATATGTTTGGAGTTACGGATTTTCGGGCTCCAAAAATGGGCTTAGTTGTGGCTAAACTAGCCAAATTTGCTTTTTTAAATCTCTCCCACTATTCCTATCAGCCCAACGCTTCTCTCTCTCCTCTCATTCACTTCATTTTTATTTCCTAAGGCAAAAGAATGGAGAGAGTGGAAAGGGAAATAGAAATTGCAACTTAGGTTTTGCAATTTGAAGCTCCAATCATGTACTAATCCATGGAGAACAAGGGTAAGCTTGTAACAACCCGAAAATCTGGGCCAGTTTAAAATTTTTATTTTGGCAATTTTAGCGAATTTTGATTATTTAAAATGAATTATTTTAAATAATATCGACGAGAAAAATGTTTTGAATTGAATTCGACGTATATATTATATACGTCGTCGTTAGAATATAAATAATTATATATAATTATAAATAGAATTGAAAATGGCGCGGTAGTTCGATAATTCGATTTCAAACTTCAATTGAATGTACAGGGTGCAAAAAAATCCGGATTTTAGTGAAACCAAAAATAATAGGATCTCTTTGTGAATATCTTTCCAACGAATTTGAATAATCGAAATTTCATAGCGGGAATCAAAAGATATGTCCAGTTGAAAATTCTGAATAGTCGCTATAGAATTCAGGCCCTTAAAAATGGAAATATTGCAAACGACCTCGAATTTCGACGAAACCACTTTTGTTGGATCCGGGATGTAAAGTTATTGCTAGATTTCAAATTTCATAATTTTTCGAATCAATATGTGAGCGTGGCAAAGGAAAACGCGTTTGACCAGTTTCAGTTGATTTTAATCGACTGGAAATTGGCCATTTTTCTAACGGTCTCGGAATTCGACGAAATTAGTTTTGTTAGGACCGTATCGTCAATACGAAGCTAGAAAATATTTTTCGAGGATTTGAAATGTACGTTTAAAATTCAATATAATGATTTAAATGTAAATTCAACGGAAACTGATCGAAACGGACGAATTGACTTACGTTATATATCCCGTTGTGTTCGGAATGGGGCTAATTAGCTATGGAAGACAGGCGGTGGGTTCGGTTTCGAGGTCGAAATAAGAAGTTGCTTTTTGGGATAATTAAATAATAATAAAATAAATTCAAAGGCCCCTACCCTCCCCTTATTCCCCTAGTCAACGCGCCCCCCTTTTCATTCCAATCCCGATGCCAGAAAATCGAAAAAGAAAAAAAAATCAAAACCGCTCGATCCCGCCACCTCCTCCGTCGCGTCGTCGGAGAGCCCAACCGCCGCCGCCAGAGCCGGAGCTTCCCCCTCCTCCGATCCGCCTACCCCCTAAACCCTAAAACCCGAACCCCTAATTCGAAACACCCCCAGCCAAAACACCACCGGCCAACCGCCAGTTCCCCCACCACCTGCAGACCGCCGGCCGACCTCTGCTACACCCTCGCTTGCCTTCACCAACCCAGACGAGGACGCCTCCTCCTCCATTCTTCCAAACGCGAAGGCCAAGCCCGAAAACCGATTGGATCCGCACCCCACCAACAGCAACACCCATTCAGCAGCAAACCCCAAGCCTCGAGCCTCCCGTTCCCTCGCTACTTCCTTCGATATTTGCATTTCAATTCAATGTGAGTTTCATTTCAATTTTTATTTATTTACATTGATTGAAATTTTCAGTTTTTATAAATGGCAAATTAAAGTACCGATTATTATCATAGAAAAATAGCGAACAAGAAAATAGATTTTTCATTACATAAGAATTAGTTTTTTTTCATAACATAAAAATCAGATTTTTAATATGAAGTTTAGATTTTTATGCATGAAAAGGGTAGGATTTTTAATTAAGAAAGATTATATTTTTCATAATAGAAAGCAGTGATTTTTATTTAGGAAAATATATGATTTTCAAATTAGAAAGATACGATTTTTATGAAGTTAAAAACATAATTTTTATTATAGTAGAAGGTTAAAAATATAATTTTTATTATAGTAGAAGAGTAAAAAAAATACGATTTTTATATATTGAATAGTGAAATAAAAATTCGATTTTTATATAAAGAATAGTGAAACAAAAACGTGATTTTTATATATGTAGTGAATACGGGCGACGAAAGTGACGAAGGGCGAGAACGGTGGAGATTTTCTACACATGAAGGGTCGCGGCGTTTGGTTAGCTATCGGTGAGAACTCCTCACCTTTAATTTTATTTTTCTAGTTATATATATATACTAGGATGCTGACGGTGCTTAGTAGCACCCGACACCACCGTCCACAGACCATGGACTTGTTTGCTTGGTTGTGTAATTGATTGGATAAATTCTTGAAATTTGGTTGATTGGGTTATTTGGATTGAACTGGTTTGGAAAATGAATTGGAATTGATTTGATTGATGTGTGAATGGCGTGGGCCTTCACTAGACCGGGGATAAGGCTAGGCCTCGTCCCGTTTCTAGTATCGTGCCGTTATGCCGCCGAAATTTTCTAAAATAAGTTAGAAAAATAAAAATATCATTTTATTTAAAGAATGAACTGAATAGAAATTCATATGTTGGAATAAAATGTTTTATTGTTAAAAATATAATTTTTAACGTGAATGTGAATAAATAAATATTCATTTACAAACCAGACGGTTTGTTTATGTACACCTATTTGAAGGACATTGATTGGGTCGATAAATTTTACACATCGCCCAACTGCACGAATAAAATCTATGTTTGATTGTTTGAAACCCCACACGGGTATTGGGATGAAATTTGAAGTTCACTCATCCTGATTGATTAAATATGTCGATCGATTGATTGACAGGCTGTTATAAGCGTTGAATATTTATATTTGATGCTTATACAGTATAGAATGCACTTTGGTTGATGGTTGATTATTTTTCAATGCTATTATATACATGTGTTGTATGAAAATCCATATAATTAATTTTATATGGTGATTGATTGGGCCTCATTCCAATTTAGAAGATAAAGAATATTATAAAATAAAGGTTCATGTGTTGACTGTACTCATCCGTTGAGATTAGTCATGTGTTGAACGAAATATTTTAACAATAAAATTTATATCTTTATCATTATAAAATAAAGGTTCATGTGTTAATTGTACTCATCCGTTGAGATTAGTCACGTGTTGAACGAAATAATTTAACAAAAATAGTCACACGTGGACAGTACTCATTCGTTGAGATTAGTTGTGTGTTGACAAAAATAAATACTCATTTGTTGAAATAGAATATTTGAAAAAGAAATATTTGAAATAGAATATTTGAAAATAGAAATATATAAAGCCGTGTTGACTAGTGATGCGCCATTTTGACGTGAACAATATTTATATCGATTTTATTCATTTTATAATGAATATCGAAAGTGATTTCAAAATCTAATACTTTGTAAAGAATTGAAATTCGAATTATATTTAAAGTGAATTGAAATTCGAATTAAACTGAATTGATTTGAAATTTGAAATACACTGAAATGATTTGAAATTAGAATAGAAATGAATTCGAATTGAAATTGAATATAAATGAATTCGAATTGAAATTTAATATAAATGGATTCGAATTGAAATTGAATTGAATTGAAAACGAACTGAAGGTGAATTCAAAATCGATTTGAATTGAAATCAATTTGAAATGAATTTAAAACGAATTTATATTGGAATATTCAATTTTGATTTGAAATTGAACATGAAGTTGAAACCATTTTGAAAATGAATTTAAAATGATTCATAAAGCATGTTTTGAAAGGAAAACGACGAAGTATATATTATATATATAATATAATGGCCTGAATAGAACGCGCCGCGTCACGGCAGTTCGCGAATTTCGACCATTGACTTCGAACGGATATTACGGGAGATCCGACCGTCGGATTCTCCTGAAACCGGAACCGTTGGGTTTGTATCAAAAAGAGCTTTCTAACGAATATTAGAAATTTGAAATCTAATGGTTGGATTTGGAATTATGTCCAAATCAAATTTGAAAAAAAGTCGCTGTAAGTGCCGTTCGATGGCCGTTGATGGAAATCGACTGTACGGGCCTTGATAAAATTATTAAAAATAGTAATAATTTGTGTAAAATCATAGGAAATGATTTAGAAAGAATTGGGATGAAAAACTCCATATTTGAGAAGATAAAAATAGATTTTTATCGAAATGAACTAGTTTTGAACTAGAATTATAATTCTATTTATTTTTAAATAAATAAATTGAATTTGAAAAGGGTTTTAAAAATAACCAAAATTTCCAATGATTGCATCGGAGTGGATTTGAATCGAAATTGTCTTCGGAATATTTCGATGTTGGAATTCGGTATTATACAGATGTTGTTATGGAAATTTGAAAGATATATATATTTATATCGTTATTTCCAATACGACATTTGTTAATCGTAGAATTTGATATTGAATATAAGCCGATATATTTTCTATTCAGAGCCTTGTATTGAATATCAAATGTGATTTGGGTTTGTCGTGAATGGTGTCTTCACTAACACTGTTCTTGAACCCAGTTGAGAAAAGATTAAATCTTTTTATTTAGATTTAATGAAGTGTACCAATTAAATAATATTTAATTGGAATTGAATTGATATTGATTTTTGGGTTTATCGTGAACAGTGTTTTAAATAACACTCGTTCTTTAACCCGATAATTAATGGAATGTGATTTTGGGTTTATCGTGAACCGTGTTTTAAATGACACTGATTCTTTAACCCAGTTAGCGATTAAAATTAAGTGGAGTTTTAATGAATCTTTAATTAGATTGAAATAATCGAGAATGGAGTGTCACCAGTTTTGCTCCAGGCGATAGTTAAATCTTTAATTAGATTTGAACGTGAAATGGTAATTGAATTTACCGATAACACCATGGTGTTAGATATGAAGTATAACCAGTTTTACTTCATTGGATGAATAGGTTGGGATTGGGAAATTAAAACAAATGATTACTTCGGTAAGGTTCGTTAATCCCGACTAGTTGAATCGAAATTCAAAAGAAGATTAAAGAATAAATTTTAATGATTTATCTTTGATAAAATTAATGGGAACCTTTCCCTGTGAATGTGAAATTTAGAAACTAACTGTCGGTTAGCTAAGCAGAATGGTTTTCTGGATATTGATCTGATGTTGGTTTCGGCCTTCGGGGTTAATATTTGGGGAATTATTCTCTTGATTAATTTACGGTTAGTGACTGATGAATTGGAATGAGGCGTATGTTGTGTTTGTGTAACACTTATTTAAAATATACGCGAGTTATTCGGAAAGACCGGGTTTATCCCATTCTGAATAACTGATACGACGATAAGTCGAAGATGAAGACGATGGTCGAAGACCGGAGGTCTTCACGTCGTTTGGGTGATTACTGATGATCTTGATTGGGCTGTACACCCAAGAAGATGGAAACAGTTGGTGATCGTCCAGACGTACTTGGAGATCGATGGATATGCGGGGTACTAGGTGCCTCCGGTTTCGTTCAGACCCAGAACGGACTTCTAAATGGACTGTGTGTCTGACATTGGATTTTAGTCCGTGTGATTGATCTCTATTAAATATATATCTGTTTGGCGGCGGAGAATTTATTCTCTTGCTTAACGCCCTTCTCTGAGACGTACGAGCTTAGGGGTTATATATTGATGGATATCAAACGCATGGAGTGAATTGCCTGTGTGGCATGCCTAAGTGGCAATTGATCGAGGCTTCTGTTGAAAAGCAAAGTCTTGTGGTTGATGATCAAAGCACGGCCTTTGTGGCGTAGCTTTGTGTAACGTTTTACTTCGCGAGTATCACACCTGGTATGAACCAAAAACGGGAGACGGACCTCAGGGAGGGCATGCGTTTCCTTCTAGCTAAAAAGTGGCGTCAGTGGTTTTACACGCCCTGACGAGTTTGACTTATGTGGTTGTTGCTGTTGCGAGGCGCCTCGGTTTGATCGGACGATCCGGGTCCGATGGAGTCATTCGTTGGCTCATTTACGCCCCAAAGGGCGGGGAAACGTAGTGTTCAGGCATAATAATCCACATCGGTGGACCGGCCCTGACGATCCAAGGCTTGCCTGCGCGCTTGCCTGAGACATGGGCTAGATTGTCTCGAATCGGTTGAGGACTATCTTTTGCCTCGGTTCATAGACGGAAATCCAATTTCCAAATACGTGGCTTTGCGATTTTGATTGTATAACCTATATATGGCGACATAGTGTTATGGGGCATTCATGCCGCCTATGATTGATACTTATGATTTGAAGTTGTTTTATACACTATACACTTATAATAGTATCAAATGATTTCTTTTAAACGTATCAAGCATTTTAGCTATTATAAGGTAAAAACCCTATCCCCCGGCTTGCGTTGCATTGTGTGATAGGACATGGGTCTTATAATAGCTTCATTTTTCTTTATTTAGCATTGCGCTGTTGTTTATGCACTGGCGTTCTTGGGAGGAAACCCGTTCCGTGTTATACGGCGTGGTCCCTTGATTTACCTAACTTTAAAAATAAAGATTATTAACTGTTTTAGTTCACACACCAGTCCCATGACTGACCTGGAGTTTATTGTTTTAACCTAAACTCTGGGTGCCCTTATTTTGACACGGGCAGCTAGTAGTTTTGGTTTTGCAGATTTATATTCACAGGATCCTGGTTTACAGCTGGAACGATATCCGGAAAGCTTTGTATCCGTATATCTCTTTCTAGTTGTGTATTGTATTATATTCCGCTGCTATGTATTTATTGTAATTTAAATCTCTGATATTTCTATGTAATATTCATTTATACTCTGTATATTCTTGTAATCTGATGTATTGTTGTAATATACAATGAAATGTTCTTTTGTATGCGTTCTATTTTGTCGTGTTCTCAAACGATAGGGCGTTTCGAACGGTCTAGATCGGTTTAGCGATTGGTTCAGACCGAGCGAAATTCCTTCTCGTCACAGTTGGTATCAGAGCCTTGGTTTACAGAGCTCGAGAACAAGGCACATTAGAACCAAACGAAAGAATTCATCAGATATTGGGTTAGTAATATCCAATGGGAATGACTCGTTAGAGATAGGATCAGTAGTATCCTAGAACGAGTGTGAAGAGTATATTTGAAAAATGAAAACCAATTTTGTTTTGAAAATTTAAAATCAATTATTCGTATTTGATTATTTAGTTTATGTTGATTTGGACAGTCCAGTATATAAAGATTTTGCATATACGCCTTGCAAACGTATATTTGAAATTTTAATATACTGGATAGATATAGAATCACATTCTAGACACCCGGAGATGGTTCTGATGATTGATCGATCATCATCAGAATTTATGTTCGTGTTTTGAAGATGTGATATTTATATATCTCCATTAGACTGGTGTGAGAACCAAAATTAGATAGGGCTTATTGTAGTGATTTGGCATCAAAAACATGATTTTTGTATATGTATCAAAGTTATGCATTTGAAATGATAATTCACTAATTGATTGATGGTTGTGTTGTTTGATTATTGTTTGCTAGTTGAAATTTTAACCACATAGCCAATTTGATCAAATAGTGAATATTATTGAAAATTGGTCGCATTTGCTTGCATATACTTGTACTTATATTGAACAGGTCATAGCAAGGAGGCTAGAGCAGAGAATAAAATTTGTTTGCCCGACAAATAGGTACATGTTTACTACATAATTTACTATTTTGTTTGGGTGATGATGATTTTATGAGCCTATTGGCTAGCCGCTTGGTTTTTTCTTTTTCTTTTTGAGATCAGAAGGCCTATATGGCAATTTCGGGATTTTCCCGTGGCTCCCGGTGCAAGGGAGGTTATGGCGAAATTTTTCGAAAATTTAGGGTGTTAGCCAAATTTTTGAAGAATTTGAAATTTCTCAGAAACTGAAAAGTTGGAGAACGGAAGCCAGATCGAACGTAGAGTTGATTAATCAAACCACTTTCGACTTTGTTCCTTTTCAGGGATGAAAAGTTTTAAGTGGGGGAGATTGTAACAACCCGAAAATCTGGGCCAGTTTAAAATTTATATTTTGGCGATTTTAGCGAATTTTGATTATTTAAAATGAATTATTTTAAATAATATCGACGAGAAAAATGTTTTGAATTGAATTCGACGTATATATTATATACGTCGTCGTTAGAATATAAATAATTATATATAATTATAAATAGAATTGAAAATGGCGCGGTAGTTCGATAATTCGATTTCAAACTTCAATTGAATGTACCGGGTGCAAAACAATCCGGATTTTAGTGAAACCAAAAATAATAGGATCTCTTTGTGAATATCTTTCCAACGAATTCGAATAATCAAAATTTCATAGCGGGAATCAAAAGATATGTCCAATTGAAAATTCTGAATAGTCGCTATAGAATTCAGGCCCTTAAAAATGGAAATTTTCCAAATGACCTCGGATTTCGACGAAACCACTTTTGTTGGATCCGGGATGTAAAGTTATTGCTAGATTTCAAATTTCATAATTTTTCGAATCAATATGTGAGCGTGGCAAAGGAAAACGCGTTTGACCAGTTTCAGTTGATTTTAATCGACTGGAAATTGGCCATTTTTCAAACGGTCTCGGAATTCGATGAAATTAGTTTGTTAGGACCGTATCGTCAATACGAAGCTAGAAAATATTTTTCGAGGATTTTTAGAGTTAGTGTGTGGCCCTGGTAATTTGAAATGTACGTTTAAAATTCAATAAAATGATTTAAATGTCAATTCAACGGAAACTGATCGAAACGGACGAATTGACTTACGTTATATATCCCATTGTGTTCGGAATAGGGGTAATTAGCTATGGACGACAGGCGGTGGGTTCGGTTTCGAGGTCGAAATAAGAAGTTGCTTTTTGGGATAATTAAATAATAATAAAATAAATTCAAAGGCCCCTACCCTCCCCTTATTCCCCTAGTCAACACGCCCCCCTTTTCATTCCAATCCCGATGCCAGAAAATCGAAAAAGAAAAAAAAGAAGGAAAAAATCAAAACCGCTCGATCCCGCCACCTCCTCCATCGCGTCGCCGGAGAGCCCACCCGCCGCCGCAAGAGCCAGAGCTTCCCCCTCCTCCGATCCGCCTACCCCCTAAACCCTAAAACCCGAACCCCTAATTCGAAACACCCCCAGCCAAAACACCACCGGTCAACCGCCAGTTCCCCCACCACCTGCAGACCGCCGGCCGACCTCTGCTACACCCTCGCTTGCCTTCACCAACCCAGACGAGGACGCCTCCTCCTCCATTCTTCCAAACGCGAAGGCCAAGCCCGAAAACCGATTGGATCCGCACCCCACCAACAGCAGCACCCATTCAGCAGCGAACCCCAAGCCTCCCGTTCCCTCGCTACTTCCTTCGATATTTGCATTTCAATTCAATGTGAGTTTCATTTCAATTTTTATTTATTTACATTGATTGAAATTTTCAGTTTTTATAAATGGCAAATTAAAGTAGCGATTATTATCATAGAAAAATAGCGAACAAGAAAATAGATTTTTCATTACATAAGAATTAGTTTTTTTTTCATAACATAAAAATCAGATTTTTAATATGAAGTTTAGATTTTTATGCATGAAAAGGGTAGGATTTTTAATTAAGAAAGATTATATTTTTCATAATAGAAAGGAGTGATTTTTATTTAGGAAAATATATGATTTTCAAATTAGAAAGATACGATTTTTATGAAGTTAAAAATATAATTTTTATTATAGTAGAAGGTTAAAAATATAATTTTTATTATAGTAGAAGAGTAAAGAATACGATTTTTATATATTGAATAGCGAAATAAAAATTCGATTTTTATATATAGAATAGTGAAACAAAAACGTGATTTTTATATATGTAGTGAATACGGGCGACGAAAGTGACGAAGGGCGAGAACGGTGGAGATTTTCTACATATGAAGGGTCGCGGCGTTTGGTTAGCTATCGGTGAGAACTCCTCACCTTTAATTTTATTTTTCTAGTTATATATATATATACTAGGATGCTGACGGTGCTTAGTAGCACTCGACACCACCGTCCACAGACCATGGACTTGTTTGCTTGGTTGTGTAATTGATTGGATATATTCTTGAAATTTGGTTGATTGGGTTATTTGGATTAAACTGATTTGGAAAATGAATTGGAATTGATTTGATTGATGTGTGAATGGCGTGGGCCTTCACTAGACCGGGGATAAGGCTAGGCCTTGTCCCGTTTCTAGTATTGTGCCGTTATGCCGCCGGAATTTTCTAAAATAAGTTAGAAAATAAAAATATCATTTTATTTAAAGAATGAACTGAATAGAAATTCATATGTTAAAATAAAATGTTTTATCGTTGAAAATATAATTTTTAACGTGAATATGAATATAGTGAATGTGAATAAATAAATATTCATTTACAAACCGGACGGTTTGTTTATGTACACCTATTTGAAGGACATTGATTGGGTCGATAAATTTTACACATCGCCCAACTGCACGAATAAAATCTATGTTTGATTGTTTGAAACCCCACACGGGTATTGGGATGAAATTTGAAGTTGACTCATCCTGATTGATTAAATATGTCGATCGATTGATTGACAGGATGTTATAAGCGTTGAATATTTATATTTGATGCTTATACAGTATAGAATGCACTTTGGTTGATGGTCGATTATTTTTCAATGCTATTATATACATGTGTTGTATGAAAATCCATATAATTAATTTTATATGGTGATTGATTGGGCCTCATTCCAATTTAGAAGATAAAGAATATTATAAAATAAAGGTTCATGTGTTGACTGTACTCATCCGTTGAGATTAGTCATGTGTTGAACGAAATATTTTAACAATAAAATTTATATCTTTATCATTATAAAATAAAGGTTCATGTGTTGACTGTACTCATCCGTTGAGATTAGTCATGTGTTGAACGAAATAATTTAACAAAAATAGTCACACATGGACAGTACTCATTCGTTGAGATTAGTCGTGTGTTGACAAAAATAAATACTCATTTGTTGAAATAGAATATTTGAAAAAGAAATATTTGAAATAGAATATTTGAAAATAGAAATATATAAAGCCGTGTTGACTAGTGATGCGCCATTTTGACGTGAACAATATTTATATCGATTTTATTCATTTTATAATGAATATCGAAAGTGATTTCAAAATCTAATACTTTGAAAAGAATTGAAATTCGAATTAAACTGAATTGATTTGAAATTTGAAATACACTGAAATGATTTGAAATTAGAATAGAAATGAATTCGAATTGAAATTGAATATAAATGAATTCGAATTGAAATTTAATATAAAAGGATTCGAATTGAAATTGAATTGAAAACGAACTGAAGGTGAATTCAAAATCGATTTGAATTGAAATCAATTTGAAATGAATTTAAAATGAATTTATATTGGAATATTCAATTTTGATTTGAAATTGAATATGAAGTTGAAACCATTTTGAAAATGAATTTAAAATGATTCATAAAGCACGTTTTGAAAGGAAAACGATGAAGTATATATTATATATATTATATATATAATATAATGGCCTGAATAGAACGCGCCGCGTCGCGGCAGTTCGCGAATTTCGACCATTGACTTCGAACGGATATTACGGGAGATCCGACCATCTGATTCTCCTGAAACAGGAACTGTTGGGTTCGTATCAAAAAGAGCTTTCTAACGAATATTAGAAATTTGAAATCTAACGGTTGGATTTGGAATTATGTCCAAATCAAATTTGAAAAAAAGTCGCTGTAAGTGCAGTTCGATGGCCGTTGATGGAAATCGACTGTACGGGCCTTGATAAAATTATTAAAAATAGTAATAATTGTGTAAAATCATAGGAAATGATTTAGAAAGAATTGGGATGAAAAACTCCATATTTGAGAAGATAAAAATAGATTTTTATCGAAATGAACTAGTTTTGAACTAGAATTATAATTCTATTTATTTTTAAATAAATAAATTGAATTTGAAAAGGGTTCTAAAAATAACCAGAATTTCCAATGATTGCATTGGAGTGGATTTGAATCGAAATTGTCTTCGGAATATTTCGATGTTGGAATTCGAGATTATACGGATGTTGTTATGGAAATTTGAAAGATATATATATTTATATCGTTATTTCCAATACGACATTTGTTAATCGTAGAATTTGATATTGAATATAAGCCGATATATTTTCTATTCAGAGCCTTGTATTGAATATCAAATGTGATTTGGGTTTGTCGTGAATGGTGTCTTCACTAACACTGTTCTTGAACCCAGTTGAGAAAAGATTAAATCTTTTTATTTAGATTTAATGAAGTGTACCAATTAATTAATATTTAATTGGAATTGAATTGATATTGATTTTTGGGTTTATCGTGAACAATGTTTTAAATAACACTCGTTCTTTAACCCGATAATTAATGGAATGTGATTTTGGGTTTATCGTGAACCGTGTTTTAAATGACACTGATTCTTTAACCCAGTTAGCGATTAAAACTAAGTGGAGTTTTAATGAATCTTTAATTAGATTGAAATAATTGAGAATGGAGTGTCACCAGTTTTGCTCCAGGCGATAGTTAAATCTTTAATTAGATTTGAACGTGAAATGGTAATTGAATTTACCGATAACACCATGGTGTTAGATATGAAGTATAACTAGTTTTACTTCATGGGATGAATAGGTTGGGATTGGGAAATTAAAATAAATGATTACTTCGGTAAGGTTCGTTAATCCCGACTAGTTGAATCGAAATTCAAAAGAAGATTAAAGAATAAATTTTAATGATTTATCTTTGATAAAATTAATGGGAACCTTTCCCTGTGAATGTGAAATTAGAAACTAACTGTCGGTTAGCTAAGCAGAATGGTTTTCTGGATATTGATCTGATGTTGGTTTCGACCTTCGGGGTTAATATTTGGGGAATTATTCTCTTGATTAATTTACGGTTAGTGACTGATGAATTGGAATGAGGCGTATGTTGTGTTTGTGTAACACTTATTTAAAATATACGCGAGTTATTCGGAAAGACCGGATTTATCCCATTCTGAATAACTGATACGATGATAAGTCGAAGATGAAGACGATTGTCGAAGACCGGAGGTCTTCACGTCGTTTGGGTGATTACTGATGATCTTGATTGGGCTGTACACCCAAGAAGATGGAAACAGTTGGTGATCGTCCAGACGTACTTGGAGATCGATGGATATGCGGGGTACTAGGTGCCTCCGGTTTCGCTCAGACCCAGAACGAACTTCTAAATGGACTGTGTGTCTGACATTGGATTTTAGTCCGTGTGATTGATCTCTATTAAATATATATCTGTTTGGCGGCGGAGAATTTATTCTCTTGCTTAACGCCCTTCTCTGAGACGTACGAGCTTAGGGGTTATATATTGATGGATATCAAACGCATGGAGTGAATTGCCTGTGTGGCATGCCTAAGTGGCAATTGATCGAGGCTTCTGTTGAAAAGCAAAGTCTTGTGGTTGATGATCAAAGCACGACCTTTGTGGCGTAGCTTTGTGTAACGTTTTACTTCGCGAGTATCACACCCGGTATGAACCAAAAAAGGGAGACGGACCTCAGGGAGGGCATGCGTTTCCTTCTAGCTAAAAAGTGGCGTCAGTGGTTTTACACGCCCTGACGAGTTTGACTTATGTGGTTGTTGCTGTTGCGAGGCGCCTCGGTTTGATCGGACGATCCGGGTCCGATGGAGTCATTCGTTGGCTCATTTACGCCCCAAAGGGCGGGGAAACGTAGTGTTCAGGCATAATAATCCATATCGGTGGACCGGCCCTGACGATCCAAGGCTTGCCTGCGCGCTTGCCTGAGACATGGGCTAGATTGTCTCGAATCGGTTGAGGACTATCTTTTGCCTCGGTTCATAGACGGAAATCCAATTTCCAAATACGTGGCTTTGCGATTTTGATTGTATAACCTATATATGGCGACATAGTGTTATGGGGCATTCATGCCGCCTATGATTGATACTTATGATTTGAAGTTGTTTTATACACTATACACTTATAACAGTATCAAATGATTTCTTTTAAACGTATCAAGCATTCTTAGCTATTATAAGGTAAAAACCCTATCCCCCGGCTTGCGTTGCATTGTGTGATAGGACCTGGGTCTTATAATAGCTTCATTTTTCTTTATTTAGCATTGCGCTATTGTTTATGCACTAGCGTTCTTGGGAGGTGTAACATCCCATATTTTCTATATATTTAATTTTCAATTTTTAAATAAATAAAATGGATTAATTTTGGGGAAAATCAAATTTTGTTGATTTTGATGATAATAATTATTGAATTGAGCATATATAAATGTTGTAATGTGAAATTTAATATTTTATAACAAATAAAGTTTGGATTGTCTAAGTTAAAATAGGAATTTAAACTTTATTTGATAAATTCTGAAATTTTGAGTTGATATTACAATTGTTAAGGATAATTCGAGTCCATTTATTTATAATTGAAATTTAAAATTTAAATGGATAAGTAAATTAATTCGAGAACATGACATATGTGGTATTGATTTAGAAAATTTATTTAAGTTGTAATTTGATTTAATTTGAATTTAATGAATATTTAATTTGAGTTTAAAACTGTTAATCGAATAATTGAATATTTTAATAATTAACTGACGATGAAATTTAACTGTTCTGGTGACTGTCTCGGAATCCGACGAAACTGGCGCCATTGGAACCGGAACGGTGAATTATGGTAGGATCCCAATTTGCGTTACAATCCGACTTACCGTTTGGTCGTACGAGAGAAATTGTGAACGAGATCATTGTAAATGGATAATTGGGTATTTCTCATATTTAGGCCTTATAATTATATATAAACAAAACCCACTAAACACCTCATCAGCCATTTTCATTACACGTACATTTCCTCCATCAAATTTTTCTCTCTAATGTCTGAAACCCAATTTCAAACCCTTATTCAAATAAAAATACAAACTTTGAAAATCAAATCTCCGCGAAACCTAGCAAATTATATATCAAACTGAAGCTCTCGGCGGTACGAAGCTGCCGGTACCATTTATTGTGACATGCAGTAAGCGGTCTGGCCAGGAATCGTTGGTCAAAGGACAGATTTTCGTAACCCTAGAAGCGATTTTGGGCGTTTTCAATCTAGACCCTAATTGAGAAATCGGTGATTTGGGTATCGTGGAATAGGGTCATACGAAGTCAGAGGTGCAATCGGCATCGCCTGGAAGTCGTTGTGGGTCTTGAATTCAAGTGTTTAGGGTTTCGAAACCCGGAGCTTAGGCTGCCATCACACGGACCTGTGCTCGATCGGAGAACTCGTCACTGGTACAGGAAGAGGCGCCTGGAGGAGACCTTTCGAATGGTGGTTGGCTCGTCCTTTCTGGTGGTCGGAGGAAGGAGCTAGGGGCGGTCAAAGGAGAGGTTGATTGGGTTTGTGCCGTCGTGTTTTACTGTAGCAAATAGAAGAGCGAGCGGGAGAGGAAATACGGGTTGCTGAGGTGGCGCACTTTAATTGGTAAGGGAGTATTATTTTATTAATTTATATATTTAATTTTCAAATAGAAGAATGCTCATAGCTTTCTCATATTAACTCGGAATTGGACGCGGTTTGTCGCGTTGGGATCGTGGCGGAGTTGCGGACGTTTTGACACTAACCTGGCTGCGTTTCGAGACTGTGAACTTTTGGCCTTTAAATTGGACGTTCGATCAACCACAGTACAAAGGTGAGTGATTCTTCGCTCACGAAATACTGAATTATTCTCATATTTATCGAATTAAATTATGAAATAGTTTGGTTGCATGGTTGGGATTGGCTGTTGAATTTGGTTGCTTAAGTTTGATATACCAGTGTGTTAACATGCAAATTAGATCGATGATTAGTTATTGATTTAAATTTAAATTTCTAGTTGAAATTCTAATCCTTATCAATCCTGGAAACAGTTGAAACTGATCAGTTGAACGAAATGGTTGTGATGGATGTTTGGTTGAAATTTATTACTGAATTGAGATTTACACAGTTAATGCTCCATATTCAGTATAGTGTATTTGCATGTTCTTTGTGACGATAAATCCCATTTACCCTTGATGTTACGGGCATCTAATGAACCCGGGATTTATCGATAAAATAAATTAAGAACACAGAGTGAAATAATAAATCTCTGTGACCCTGATTTGGATTGAAATGATAAATCCATCCCTGAAATATCGAGAAATTAAATGTAAAATCACTTGGCCATTGGATAGATGATTATTTACAGACATCGGTTGGTTAAACGATTTTAAATATTAAAAATGTTATTTGGTCGGAAATTTCATTTAAAGGAGAGGGGCTAATACTCGATAAATTCATTTCTTTATTGGGAATGTTTATTTAAAAAGGGTTTAGGAAATTTTTCCATAACAAAGTGGAAATACATAAATTGGGATTTGAATATGATTTGAAATTATTCAAAGTAAAAGTGTGGATTTGAAGAAATGAATTCTTTTGGAGTTTAATTTTTGGAAAAATGGAATCGAGGGTATTATGAGTTGTTTTAACTCAGTTTTGAATATGGGTTGAATCCTTGAAATTGAGAGGTTGTTGAACGACGTTTGAAAATGAGAAATGGAAACTGAATGAACTCCATTGGAAACTGGGATATAGATTCATGTATTGGAAATTCGGAAGGAAGAAAAATTTTGGCTTAAAATTATCTATATATATTTATACCTGGCTTGATTTCAGATTTAATTATTTCTTTCTTTAAAAATTTTAGTTATTCAAACTTCTAACCTATAAATTATTTTAATTTAAATAAAGTTTCCTTTATATTTAGTATTCAAACTATCTAGTAAACTTTAATTTATGTATGTACATAATATTTTAATTAACTTATTTAATTTTAATTATTATATTCTATATATATTTATTTTATCTAAAGTTCTTTTCTTATAAGCATTTATTTTCGAAAGTATTTTTATGAATTGTAAATTTCTTCCGAATGGAAATGTTGGATTTAAACCATTGGTTCAAATGGAGTTGTGATAAGTTATATTCTATTTGAATAGGAATTGTTTTGAATCGGTTTTGATATGGAAAGGTAGATTTTATTCTACTTGAAAATAAATGGGATTTCCAAAGATTGAAATGAATAGATATGGGAAAATATATATATTCTATTGAATATGAAGGGACTTCGAATGTAAATCGATTTGAAATAACTGAAATCTTTTAAGATGAAGTACATTCTATGTGAATATAGACCGATTCGAAATATTATACGAGTATAATATAATGACATGGAAATATATTCCAGTTTGGAATAAAAATTTGATTTGGGAATGATTTGGGATATTTTGATATGAAAGTATATTCTATTTTGAATATAAAATGGGTTCGAAACAAAATATGATATTTTGATATGAAAGCGAACCTTTGAAATGTAAAAGAACCAACCAATGTGGAAAATGTAAGCGTTGGTTGTTAAAGAGACCGGAGTCGACATAAGGCATACTCTCTGTCAGTGTCGATACCACTTTGACAACTGTGAACGTTTTGACGTATCCAGAACGAGATATGATCACTTGGAGGCGATTATTGAATCGAAGGAGATGAACGATGACAAAATAGCCCTGACCTTCGGGTCAGAATTGAAATGACTAAAACAGGAGCTATACCGTGACTAATTGAGGTAGCACCTTTGATCGGACGCACTCCTTCGAAATATTTCTATGACTATGATTGATGATGATGATTTGGGCCCATTTATGACTTTGGGAGTGTGATCCGAGGTGGGCGGTAGTGGCTACTATGCGTTACCACCGGTCCGGGAGTGCAATTGGTAGAATCCTACCCTGGGCATTGCCTCGAGTGCCTTGTCATATATATCCATATCGAGCCCATACGATTTTGATTTAGCATTGCCTTCTATGGAGTGCCCTCTGATAACACCAGTACGGTGAATTTACGGTACTGTATAGACTGTTGATGCTTATAAACGGCGTAAGGGTAATATGGTAATCCCGCTTACGCTATTTCCAGTATTTATACTTTACTGGATAGACACTATCATAATAGCGTACTATATTATGTATGTATTAGTTTAAGGGATCCTTGAGAGATGGAAAAATCCCGTAACATCTCTTGAGTTACTGTACCCATGACACTGATGTTATTTCGTATTTTGATTTGACTAATATGAGATGATTTAGTGCTGATCCGAGTGTTTGTTGTGTTTTCTTTTTATGCAATATGCTCGGGTCAGCAGACGTTGCAGTTACCGAAGATGACTGTGCTTGGGAGATCAAAGACGAAGATTTGGTTTATCTATTATCTATACATATGTATATCCGTTGCATTATTTTTCCGCTGCTTATTATGTACATCCGTATGTATATGTAACTCTGACAATCATTGAATGTTATAACCAAAGTATACATTTTAACTATTTTACTGCTATTTGTTTATTATATGTTGTCCTTCTGCTGTAAGATTCTGTGATTGGTTTTTTCTCTTCTTTATTTCTTTTCTTCTTTTCCCAATAACTACCTGCATTTGCGATTTGTTTGGGTCGACATGTGTGGTTTATTGTCGATTTGAACGGTCAAAAATATGGGTCGTTACATTTGGTATCAGAGCGATGGTTAGCGATAACCTTGGCTCTGTTGGGAATCAGCTCATTAGAGATGGGGTTAGAAACGCCCTAGGATGAGTTTGATTGATATGAGAGAGCGTACTTGTATTTTGATATAAATTGGTTTTATCTTGTGTTGAGTTGTTCTGTTGAATATTTATGGATTCTGGTCGACATATGGGACGCCATACAATCGATAGGAAATTCTAAATAATCGAATAGAATGATTGACATAATATGGTTTTCAATCATATTTTAAAATATATTGAATATATATATATTTAGTTCAAGTATATATGTATTTGTTTGGTAGGTGGTGATATAAAATTTATACTTATTACGGTTGATTCGATAATAAATTTAATAAGGAATTTAAATGGTCTAAGAAATATATGAAATGAAATGATACCTTTAAGTATAATTGAATGAGAAAGGTTTGAGATTGAAATAGAAATGAACTTGAAACTTGATCCTGGGGTACTCTTGAAGTAGTATTATGAAATTTTGGAAAAAATATCGTATTATAAGTAGTTTTCTAAAGAATTTTTAAGGATTAAAGTGTGTAATCCCTGCTCGGACATCAGAAAAGATTTCGGTAATGAGTGCACGCATTATCGATAATTATTCTGAAGAGTCTAAGTGGGGGAGAGACCACTCAATAATTATAGTAATTGGTTGTGAGAAAGGATTTGGAATTTAACTCCTTATGGTATAAAATTTTATATATACAAAAAAATGTTATTTAGAGTCAAGTTTAAAATTTACCAGGTATTGGAATTCCTAGGTTCTTTGATAATCCAGGAGTCGGATCAAGATTTATAAATTGTATAAGTACACATAAGTTATTCTAGAATTTAGTTTATCAACCCTGAATCAAGCATTTAAGTTCATCTAAATTCATGATATGGGTTAAGTACTGAAGTGACTCGTTTCATTAGAATTTTGATTTTTAGAATATGAATTTGACTTAAGTATTTATGGTGAAGAAAGTGGTCGTTGTCATACTTACACATGTGGGATAATAAGTTTAAAGGAATTATAGGTTGGTCGGCTGGAGTGTTTAGAAAAAAAAAAAAATCAAAATCAAGTATGAACTTGGTTAAATTGAAGTCGACCAAAATGTATTGGAGAATTTAGTTGATATAAGTGTTAAAGAAACATGTAAGTTAACTATGAAATAAAACTCGACTAAGGACAACCAAGAATGAAATGGAAGATTTAGTGTGTAAATAAGAAAGGAAATAGCCTATGCTTTGGTTAATAAATAAGTAAGTGAAATTAGTCGAGAACTAGTTGGAAAGGGATTTAAATTAGTTACTAAATCATGACTTGTTAATAAATATAAATAAGCAAATAAACGACAAGTTAATATATATGTGAAGTTAAAGCATACAAAATCCAAATGGGATAAATCTTATTTGAATAGTATATGGAGTATAAGTCTTGGTATAAATAATAAAATGAATGGAATTAAAACTTTTGTCGAATAAAATATAACTTAACTCGTGCGGAAATCGAGTTAAATAGGGTTTAACTTAGGAAATCGAATAAGAATGGTTGAGAACTAAATACAAATTTGAGTTGAACAGCCCTTAATTCAAACAATGATTCGAGAGTTATTAATGATTCGAGAAATGGAATAAACTTTCACTTAAAATGGAAATGGGAATAAGTGAATAAGATAATGATTAAGGGTATGGTTAGGAAAATGAACAAGCAACTGAAATATGGAATAAGACCAAATTTAGTTCAAGTCAAGTGTATCGACTCGATAAGAGTTAACATAGAGGACCATATAATGGTTGCTTGAGAATTTAGTACTTAGAAAGGAAATGAGTTAAATTTTGACATATTGATTCATGGTAATGAATTAAAGATCTAACATAATCAAGTCCGTTGGAAATTTTAAAAATGAATTCAAGTTCATTCGAAATTTAATGCTTGAGAATGAAATGAGAAAAATAGAAATTTTATTGGAATAAAGTAAGTACTTGAATATGAATTCATTCTAGGATAATGTAGTGAATGTAAAGGATCGAATGGACAAACGAGAACGGACGAAGTGGGTGAGTTGGAAGTAAACTCAAATAAGATAGACGATAATGGAATATAAGTAATGGAATGGAAATTCATTTAATAAAAGTGAAATGAGCATGAATATATTGAAGCAATAAAAGTATGAGAATATTGGAGCGATAACCCTTTTAAATGGTTAAGTGTTGTTTAAGTTTAAAACCCGAAAGGTAGAAACTCCAAATATAAATCAATGTTTATGCAAGAATATGAACTATTCGATAAGCTGAAACTAAAGTGACCATAACTTTTGATGGGATGATCGGAATCTGACGATTCCGGACTTTTCGGAAACCTTAGAAACCGAGCTAAAACCTTCGTTTATAAAGCCGGGTCGAATTCCTATGATTACTAAGCTGAAATGCAAGTTTTAGTCGTAGTTGTGTATGCAGAAAATTAAAAACTGAAGCGTATACCTATATTGTTTTGACCATAACTTCCCAATGGAGCGTCCGATTTCGATGTGCGAGTACAATTCGGAAAGCCCAGGGTCTGTACTAAAACTTTTTCTTAATTTGCTGGGTGAAATTTTGCTGTTTAAAGGGTTAAAAACTGGGTAAAATATTTCAGATCTGCATTTTCAGTGTGCAGGCTGAAGTGTTCGCCTTTACTAAAATAGTCATAACTTTCGAACGATTAATCAGAATTCAACGAATCCGGACAATTCGGAAAGCCTGAAACAAATGCTAAAACTTTTTCCTAGTGTGTCTTAGTCCAATTCCATTATCTAAGGGGTGTTAAACTCCAATTTGTTCGCTGGCCTGTTATGAATATCTTGGTTGGAATTGAAATGGTCGATATATGTAAGTTGTATACAATTGCTATATATCGTATATATGATTGATTCTTATGTGTATATGCAAGTTGTAACAGGTGTAAGGAGTGTGCGCTACGCTTTGGAGCTCGCTTGCGCTAAATATTTAAAGTGCTAAGGTAATGAAATTGCAAAATATACACTAAGAAGGTACGAATGTGAGTTATATAGTTTTGTGGTCATATATATATGGTGTCTTTCCCCTTTTTGGGATGCCTCATCGAATGATGAGATGTATATTTGAATTTTATATGCGTTGTGATTTTTCAGACCTCTCCGTACAAAGGAGATGCTGCCGAAATTTCCCGTGATTTCGGGAGTTAGAAAATTTATGAAAACTTTCAATTATATAGCTTATTTTATAAATACTATTCTATAAGTATGGATTTGAAAGTATGACTTGTTTAATACCTTATCTCGTTCCCTTTTCGAGGACGAAAAGATTTTAAGTGGGGGAGAATGTAACATCCCATATTTTCTGTATATTTAATTTTCAATTTTTAAATAAATAAAATGGATTAATTTTGGGGAAAATCAAATTTTGTTGATTTTGATGATAATAATTTTTGAATTGAGCATATATAAATGTTGTAATGTGAAATTTAATATTTTATAACAAATAAAGTTTGGATTGTCTAAGTTAAAATAGGAATTTAAACTTTATTTGATAAATTTTGAAATTTTGAGTTGATATTACAATTGTTAAGGATAATTCGAGTCCATTTATTTATAATTGAAATTTAAAATTTAAATGGATAAGTAAATTAATTCGAGAACATGACATATGTGGTATTGATTTAGAAAATTTATTTAAGTTGTAATTTGATTTAATTTGAATTTAATGAATATTTAATTTGAGTTTAAAACTGTTAATCGAATAATTGAATATTTTAATAATTAACTGACGATGAAATTTAACTGTTCTGGTGACTGTCTCGGAATCCGACGAAACTGGCGCCATTGGAACCGGAACGGTGAATTATGGTAGGATCCCAATTTGCGTTACAATCCGACTTACCGTTTGGTCGTACGAGAGAAATTGTGAACGAGATCATTGTAAATGGATAATTGGGTATTTCTCATATTTAGGCCTTATAATTATATATAAACAAAACCCACTAAACACCTCATCAGCCATTTTCATTACACGTACATTTCCTCCATCGAATTTTTCTCTCTAATGTCTGAAACCCAATTTCAAACCCTTATTCAAATAAAAATACAAACTTTGAAAATCAAATCTCCGCGAAACCTAGCAAATTATATATCAAACTGAAGCTCTCGGCGGTACGAAGCTGCCGGTACCATTTATTGTGACATGCAGTAAGCAGTCTGGCCAGGAATCGTTGGTCAAAGGACTGATTTTCGTAACCCTAGAAGCGATTTTGGGCGTTTTCAATCTAGACCCTAATTGAGAAATCGGTGATTTGGGTATCGTGGAATAGGGTCATACGAAGTCAGAGGTGCAATCGGCATCGCCTGGAAGTCGTTGTGGGTCTTGAATTCAAGGGTTTAGGGTTTCGAAACCCGGAGCTTAGGCTGCCATCGCACGGACCTGTGCTCTATAGGAGAACTCGTCACTGGTACAGGAAGAGGCGCCTGGAGGAGGCCTTTCGAATGGTGGTTGGCTCGTCCTTTCTGGTGGTCGGAGGAAGGAGCTAAGGGCAGTCAAAGGAGAGGTTGATTGGGTTTGTGCCGTCGTGTTTTACTGTAGCAAATAGAAGAGCGAGCGGGAGAGGAAATACGGTTTGCTGAGGTGGCGCACTTTAATTGGTAAGGGAATATTATTTTATTAATTTATATATTTAATTTTCAAATAGAAGAATGCTCATAACTTTCTCATATTAACTCGGAATTGGACGCGGTTTGTCGCGTTGGGATCGTGGCGGAGTTGCGGACGTTTTGACACTAACCTGGCTGCGTTTCGAGACTGTGAAATTTTGGCCTTTAAATTGGACGTTCGATCAACCACAGTACAAAGGTGAGTGATTCTTCGCTCACGAAATACTGAATTATTCTCATATTTATCGAATTAAATTATGAAATAGTTTGGTTGCATGGTTGGGATTGGCTGTTGAATTTGGTTGCTTAAGTTTGATATACCAGTGTGTTAACATGCAAATTAGATCGATGATTAGTTATTGATTTAAATTTAAATTTCTAGTTGAAATTCTAATCCTTATCAATCCTGGAAACAGTTGAAACTGATCAGTTGAACGAAATGGTTGTGATGGATGTTTGGTTGAAATTTATTACTGAATTGAGATTGACACAGTTAATGCTCCGTATTCAGTATAGTGTATTTGCATGTTCTTTGTGATGATAAATCCCATTTACCCTTGATGTTATGGGCATCTAATGAACCCGGGATTTATCGATAAAATAAATTAAGAACACAGAGTGAAATGATAAATCTCTGTGACCCTGATTTGGATTGAAATGATAAATCCATCCCTGAAATATCGAGAAATTAAATGTAAAATCACTTGGCCATTGGATAGATGATTATATACAGACATCGGTTGGTTAAACGATTTTAAATATTAAAAATGTTATTTGGTCGGAAATTTCATTTAAAGGAGAGGGGCTAATACTCGATAAATTCATTTCTTTATTGGGAATGTTTATTTAAAAAGGGTTTAGGAAATTTTTCCATAACAAAGTGGAAATACATAAATTGGGATTTGAATATGATTTGAAATTATTCAAAGTAAAAGTGTGGATTTGAAGAAATGAATTCTTTTGGAGTTTAATTTTTGGAAAAATGGAATCGAGGGTATTATGAGTTGTTTTAACTCAGTTTTGAATATGGGTTGAATCCTTGAAATTGAGAGGTTGTTGAACGACGTTTGAAAATGAGAAATGGAAACTGAATGAACTCCATTGGAAACTGGGATATAGATTCATGTATTGGAAATTCGGAAGGAAGAAAAATTTTGGCTTAAAATTATCTATATATATTTATACCTGGCTTGATTTCAGATTTAACTATTTCTTTCTTTAAAAATTTTAGTTATTCAAACTTCTAACCTATAAATTATTTTAATTTAAATAAAGTTTCCTTTATATTTAGTATTCAAACTATCTAGTAAACTTTAATTTATGTATGTACATAATATTTTAATTAACTTATTTAATTTTAATTATTATATTCTATATATATTTATTTTATCTAAAGTTCTTTTCTTATAAGCATTTATTTTCGAAAGTATTTTTATGAATTGTAAATTTCTTCCGAATGGAAATGTTGGATTTAAACCATTGGTTCAAATGGAGTTGTGATAAGTTATATTCTATTTGAATAGGAATTGTTTTGAATCGGTTTTGGTATGGAAAGGTAGATTTTATTCTACTTGAAAATAAATGGGATTTCCAAAGATTGAAATGAATAGATATGGGAAAATATATATATTCTATTGAATATGAAGGGACTTCGAATGTAAATCGATTTGAAATAACTGAAATCTTTTAAGATGAAGTACATTCTATGTGAATATAGACCGATTCGAAATATTATACGAGTATAATATAATGACATGGAAATATATTCCAGTTTGGAATAAAAATTTGATTTGGGAATGATTTGGGATATTTTGATATGAAAGTATATTCTATTTTGAATATAAAATGGGTTCGAAACAAAATATGATATTTTGATATGAAAGCGAACCTTTGAAATGTAAAAGAACCAACCAATGTGGAAAATGTAAGCGTTGGTTGTTAAAGAGACCGGAGTCGACATAAGGCATACTCTCTGTCAGTGTCGATACCACTTTGACAATTGTGAACGTTTTGACGTATCCAGAACGAGATATGATCACTTGGAGGCGATTATTGAATCGAAGGAGATGAACGATGACAAAATAGCCCTAACCTTCGGGTCAGAATTGAAATGACTAAAACAGGAGCTATACCGTGACTAATTGAGGTAGCACCTTTGATCGGACGCACTCCTTCGAAATATTTCTATGACTATGATTGATGATGATGATTTGGGCCCATTTATGACTTTGGGAGTGTGATCCGAGGTGGGCGGTAGTGGCTGCTATGCGTTTCCATTGGTCCGGGAGTGCAATTGGTAGAATCCTACCCTGGGCATTGCCTCGAGTGCCTTGTCATATATATCCATATCGAGCCCATACGATTTTGATTTAGCATTGCCTTCTATGGAGTGCCCTCTGATAACACCAGTACGGTGAATTTACGGTACTGTATAGACTGTTGATGCTTATAAATGGCGTAAGGGTAATATGGTAATCCCGCTTACGCTATTTCCAGTATTTATACTTTACTGGATAGACACTATCATAATAGCGTACTATATTATGTATGTATTAGTTTAAGGGATCCTTGAGAGATGGAAAAATCCCGTAACATCTCTTGAGTTACTGTACCCATGACACTGATGTTATTTCGTATTTTGATTTGACTAATATGAGATGATTTAGTGCTGATCCGAGTGTTTGTTGTGTTTTCTTTTTATGCAATACGCTCGGGTCAGCAGACGTTGCAGTTACCGAAGATGACTGTGCTTGGGAGATCGAAGACGAAGATTTGGTTTATCTATTATCTATACATATGTATATCCGTTGCATTATTTTTCCGCTGCTTATTATGTACATCCGTATGTATATGTAACTATGACAATCATTGAATGTTATAACCAAAGTATACATTTTAACCGTTTTACTGCTATTTGTTTATTATATGTTGTCCTTCCGCTGTGAGATTCTGTGATTGGTTTTTTCTCTTCTTTATTTTTTTTTCTTTTCCCAATAACTACCTACATTTGCGATTTGTTTGGGTCGACATGTGTGGTTTATTGTCGATTTGAACGGTCAAAAATATGGGTCGTTACAGGAGGAAACCCGTTCCGTGTTATACGGCGTGGTCCCTTGATTTACCTAACTTTAAAAATAAAGATTATTAACTGTTTTAGTTCTCACACCAGTCCCATGACTGACCTGGAGTTTATTGTTTTAACCTAAACTCTGGGTGCTCTTATTTTGACACGGGCAGCTAGTAGTTTTGGTTTTGCAGATTTATATTAACAGGATCCTGGTTTACAGCTGGAACGATATCCGGAAAGCTTTGTATCCGTATATCTCTTTCTAGTTGTGTATTGTATTATTTTCCGCTGCTATGTATTTATTGTAATTTAAATCTCTGATATTTCTGTGTAATATTCATTTATACTCTGTATATTCTTGTAATCTGATGTATTGTTGTAATATACAATGAAATGTTCTTTTGTATGCGTTCTATTTTGTCGTGTTCTCAAACGATAGGGCGTTTCGAACGGTCTAGATCGGTTTAGCGATTGGTTCGGACCGAGCGAAATTCCTTCTCGTCACAAAGCTCCATCTCTATCTTTTCCAACCCTATTCCACTTCAATTCATCATAATTCCTATGACCTAAATCTTAGCAATCAAGTTGATATGATCATAGGTTGATGATTCTTATGTTTTGGTTGAAGAGAAGGTGTTCTTGCCTTGTCCAAGAGCCTCTCATTCATTTTCAAGCTTAAAGATCCTTCATTTATCCTCCAGGAAACCAATGGTGAGTTCTTTGTTGAACTCACATTTATGCCTCAAGCCTATGTGCTTGTACAGGTGTAATTTAGTACCATTTCATGTTGTGTTTGCTTGTTGAATTGGTTAGAATAATTTACACTTTTTGGTTTATTAGTTTGAATTTCATTTGAAATAGAAAGTATGACATATGTTATTCACACGATCAATGCACATGATTTGAATCGATTAAGTGGTGTTGTGAAATACCATTGTTGCATCCGATAAGTTCTAAGACTTCACAATTCCCTTATATCACGTTTATTCATTTTGGTTTGGAATTTTGTTCGTTTTAGAACCAACAATCAAAACAAATGCATTCAAGCTTTGCGAGTTGATACGGTGGATCGGAGAGGTCTCGTTGATGTCCCGGAGAAGTCAGGAACCTCAAGGATCGACGACGGACGCTCGCGGAGGACAAATGCCCCTATTTTCGACTTGGGCAACGGTCGACAGGCCCAAAATGGGGCAGTCGACCGGTTTTGTTTCTATGTAAAATCGGTCGACCGCCCCATTTTGACCGATCGACCAGTTTTCTGCTATGGTCCGGAGTGACCTCTGTCCACAGTCTACACCCATCCAGGCTCTTTCCCGGCTAGAGCTCGAGCCGTTCGGACTTCGTTTGTGAACTTCAGCTTCATAAATTCATAGATTTCAGCAACTCGATTCATCGATATTGATTATTATTTGATTCATTGAATGTTGATCTTTAATTGACTCTATTCTCATTGTTTAATGCGAATATCATTAGAAATCGTTCTAGAGCCCATGCGCTTCATTGTATAAGTCTATTTACTCGTTAATTCGGGTTTGACCCTCGATATTAGTTTGATTATGATTCACGATTCTTAAACGTGAATTATCGACTCGATATCCTTCGAGTCCATTCTGATATAGTTTAAAACCATTGGGTGCTTATTTGGGATTTTGATTCGTTCGTTGACCGAAATTACAACTGTTACCCCTTTGATTTCCTTATTTTGTTGTAATGTGAATTACGCATTCTCGATCACCTTAGTGATTGTACTTTAATCCGTGGCACCAAATTTTGTCTCTTTGTTTCCTATCGCTCCAAAGTGATTTCTAATCGTTTCTTAATGTCAATGGATTCATTAACGAGCTATACGTATATTCGATTGATCGAAATTATATTTGATGGTTTATGATTTGAATTTATGTCATTATGACATGAATCCCCTTGATCGATTTGCCTCGGCAATTGTACTATTGTTTACTGTCACTTCGAATTATAAGAGGGTTTATATATTATTAATGGACTACGAATCCTTCTACGGATTCCAATCTATTAGTGTGTACGGATCCTCTTTACTCGATCGGGCAAGAAATTTAGATTATTTACCTTAGTAAAACTGAGGACTGTGACCCCTTATATGTTTACTTTGGCGAGTAACTCTTGGACTCGTGCATTCGAACATGTGTGGTGATTTTCTCTATTTTGAATAGAAACCAATTGCGAGTGAGTAAATATTCGAGAATAGCATGTGGTTATGGGACATGTCACTGTTTTCTTATATTAACTAGCTCGGAACAATTTCTATTCACGTTTTTGAGTACGAACCAACAACGGTTTCATAAATATTTGAGAATAGGTGTGGTTATGAGACATTTAGTTATTTTCTTATATTAACTATCTCGGTGTAATTTATAGTCACCGGACCGATGCGGTCCCTCTATGACTTATGTTTTGTGGTCCTCGATCGCCCGAGTAGGATTTACGATTCTTGGATTCCACTTATGGGACTTTGGTCCAACCTTCATGATTTATGTGTTTTCTCTCTTCCGGGGTCACGCCCCGACTTCGTGGGGAGCTTCGGTTCAAACATATGGGTTCGCTACCTCGAGATCGTTTCTCAATTTCTGACAGGCCTTTTTATGATGTTTTCTGGATTTCTAAGTGATTTCTGATTCTTGATTACTTTGATGGGATGCGCGTCAATTTGATAAGTGATTTCTGATTTTTGATTACTTTGACGCAATGCGCGTCAATTTGATTTATATTTGGCATTTATTTGTCAGTTCTTTTTGTTATATGCTCTTTTCTTGTCATGAGATTTAGTTCCTCTGTCATTTCCTGACTATGTGCTATTATTTGAATGTTGCATTCTACATTAGCTAGGAGATTATTTAGAGATAACTATGTGTTGACATTCCATTGTCATTTCCTGATTTGTTGACATGTCATGTTTCATATTATTTATGATTATATATTATTACTAGAATCATGTCATCCTTTGTTATATCTCTTATTATCTCAGTTTATTTGATAAGTACAGCTAGACTGACTCGTTTATTATTTATTCCTATAAATAATAATCGTGTTAGACCGTGTCATTTTAGGTACTCCTCTTGGACTTCTCGCAGGATTGATCTTCCGCTTTCAACTTGCTACTCTGCCTCCGCAGCTTTATGTACTTTTGTACCTATGACATTATCTATCGTTGTGTACATATTCTTTTGTATAGAACATGGTGCATGTATCTAATCTTTTGAGATTAGTGGATTTTTGTTGACTACTAACTTGTTGTACACATTCTTGATTTATTCATATTTATTTCGCTTTTATAATATGATTATTCTGCGTCTGGCTGTGATATATATTATTGTTGTTGACTATTTTATACTGCCTTCCGGATTACATATAGCTGTTGTGTAATTGCTTTATGTGCCGAATGGTCATGCCGAAATTTTTAATCGGTAACAGAATTCGATGTGCATTCCTCACATGAAGTAATCATAAAATCGGTCGCTCTTCACAAACCTCATTCTCCGTTATGGTCTACGACATTTCTCTGAAATGAATTGGATGATAGCGGGTATAGAGGCGGGGCATTATTATTGGTATTAGAGCCACTTTCCGGAACAATGTAAGATAGTATGACGATGGTATTGTCTTAAGCCTCTCTCGGGAATCGTGCTTTAGGGTTTTAGTTAGAGTCTTAAGACCCATCATAGCTTATCTTCCAATACGATTCCATTTTGATTGAATTCGCATCGTTTGAATTCAACTGGAGACTAACTTTTTCCTCCTTCTTTTTCCTTAAAGAAGAGAAATAGTTGGTTATAGCTGTGCAAGTGCCGGTTCACCTAGTGTACCTCCTACGAGAGGGATGATAATGTCTCAAGTGGCCTATTTTTAGTCTTTTAGAATACTTTTCGAGTCGTTCCCTTCGGGTTGATTTCTATAGTCCATCTAGGGTCTATGTGCTCTAGTGGTGCTTCTGTTTCATTCTTTGACTCGAGTTGCTAATCGATGTTTGTTTAATATCCTTGTAGTTGATTGATCATTGGATATATTTCCTGTGCGTCGTTACGCATGTCGTAAGCGTCTTTGATCCTGATATTTCTTTATTTCTAGTTAAGATTGTTTCGTACGGCGTTACGTACCTAGCATGGTCTATTGATCACTTGTTGGTCGGTATGGAGATACCATGTCTTTGTGACTAAATATACTCCCTTGTTGTCAACTATATAGTTCTAGTTCAGTGTGAGATCACCAAGCCTTCTGGCTAAAACAACTTATTTGTTACCTCGTTGTGCCAGTGTGAGTCACCAAGCATTTATGCTAAATTAACTCAACAAATGTATCTTTGCGTTCCAAACTCAAGATCAAGAATGAGGGAAATCATTCTGCTTCTTGTGATCCCTCTTCTTGAGTCAAGGTACGCGTCATTAATTCCTTAATGCCATTTACCTTGTTCAGAGATTATTTTATTTATGTTCTTTTGATATACATCGATCGCATTCTTCGTTATCAAAAGATATCATTTGTGTTTTATTCGTAAGTTGATAAAGGAATTTTATTTCCTTTATGCCATCTCGAATGATTTATTGAATTTTCATATTTTCGCGAGATCTGCATGAATGTTAGAAATTGTGAGGACTTTCTTGTGTTAACTTGTCCATCGTGTGTGTTAAGGATCTCGAACGATATATGGGACGCCATGTTGTAGTTTGGAATTCCTACACACCATTATGTGACAACCCGACATTTGTAGTGATTCCTAAAATTAAAATTCACTCCTAATAAGTTAATCAAAATAATAATAATTTGGGTTTTTGCTATTTTTCATAATCGTTCATTATTTTTCTAAATAATTTATTTCTAGATTTCCTTGGAGCAATTCGAAGAATTTGAGTGGTTCAAGATTTTTAATTAGAAATTATCTTGAATCTTTTCTTTGAGTAAATAAATAACCGATGTCTCTTGTTCCTGGAGTTATTTATTTATGTCTCTTGTTTCTGGATTTCAGATCTTTGATTTTCGAGAATTCTTAGTGATTGGGAATCTCGCCTAATTCTTAATCCTTGTTTCGATTTACTGAAGAGAATTTAGTATTCTTGTGATTCCATGGGTCTCCTTATTTTCTCTAGTGAACGATCAGTCGAGAGAATGGGAATCCCGTGGGGAGGGGAGATTTGGGTTTTGCGATCCATGACAAACTCAATAATTCCTTACTTTGAATCAATGGTCTAGTCGATCATCCGGAAGTGCTATAGTCAAATCATGTATGGACTTAGCCCCATGTATCTTTAGTGATGAATCTCAAGAGATGAGCTCTTTTGATATTCATTCTTTGTTTGTTTGAATCATTTGGGTCGAAAATTGTCTCTGCACGTTTGTTAACCCTTGTGAATCAATTTTTTTAGGGATTACGTCCTCTTTTGTTTAATCTCATCTTGTTATAGAAATTGTCTATTGCTTCTTTGATTATTTGCTGACATTTTTGTAATTTGAGAAATTTAATAGAAAATTATCTTAAATATTATTGTCCCGAAGTGGTAAGTTGTGCACTACTTATCCATCATCTTTTCGACATTTCCAGTTTTCTAAAATTGATACTCGAGTTTCTGACTATTGCGAATTTCGTATAATTCCTAATGATTCGTCTTTATGGTTACTAAATGAGATTTAGTACCTGGTTAGAAATCGTTTTCGCCAAATACTTCATTGGTATTCCATTACCAATATTTGTTATTGATTTCTAGTTCATTGGTATTCCGTTACCAATATTTGATTATCGACTTGTAGTTCATTGGTATTCTATTACCAATATTTGTTTATCGGTTTCTAGCTCATTGGTATTTCGTTACCAACCTTGAATCATTGATATTAAAATTGATTATTCCTTTGAGAATTGCTCTCCTTAGCTAAATTTGTTGGAATCTCTGTGTTGTGCTTTTGTTGGTGTCAGCCACCATGTCGCAAGACTAAAACGCTCAGGTTCGATTTTCGCTACATCGTCGTGATTGAGTTTGGGGATGGATCAGTCAACCATCATAAATTCCCATTTCATATATCTCGCGTCTGTACGACGCAGTCCTGTTGTTTCTTGAAATTCCAAATTAGATTCGCATGGTTTTTGTGCATTCTACCGATCCTCATTCCCTTGAGAATAGTATTGAGAAAGGCGAGTCTATGTGAATTCATAGCGCTTATGAATTTTTCTAGAATTACTTTACCCGCTTGGGATGACTACCTTTATGGGTAACGAGTTTGAGATTGAACTCTTGTTTTTATGATCTTGCGAGACAAAATTGGGATCTCACCTAACCGTTGGTGTGATCTTTTCATTTCGTGTTGGCTTTTGTTGTACCACTTCATGGTATAATTTTTGGTTGTTACCTATTACTTCATTCTTAAGGAATTGCGCAGACACAATTTATTTATGGGAGGAAGTCTGTAACAACCCTTTCATTCGACAATTTTAGATTTTAATATTTTATTTAAATATATCATCGTATCTTATGTGTCACTCAAAATGTCTTTTTTCACAAACGATAAAATTAGGATTCGGGACCACTTCCATTGAGTCCGGAACGTCGTTTGCAACGATTTTGAGTATAAACTTCGATATGTTTGGAGTTACGGATTTTTGGGCTCCAAAAATGGGCTTAGTTGTGGCTAAACTAGCCAATTGGCTAGTTTAAACCTCTCCCACTATCCCTATTAGCACAAACCTTCTCTCTCTCCTCTCATTCACTTCATTTTTATTTCCTAAGGCAAAAGAATGGAGAGAGTGGAAAGAGAAATAGAAATTGCAACCTAGGTTTTGCAGTTTGAAGCTCCAATCATGTGCTAATCCAAGGAGAACAAGGGTAAGCTCCATCTCTTTCTTCCCCAACCCTATTCCACTTCAATTCATCATAATTCCTATGACCTCATTCTTAGCAATCATGTTGATATGATCATAGGTTGATGATTCTTATGTTTTGGTTGAAGAGAAGGTGTTCTTGCCTTGTCTAAGAGCCTTTTATTAATTTTCAAGCTTAAAGATCCTTCATTTATCCACCAGGAAGCCAAAGGTGAGTTCTTTATTGAACTTACATCTATGCCTTAAGCCTATGTGCTTATACAAGTGTAATTTAGTACCATTTCATGTTGCATTTGCTTGTTGAATTGGTTAGGATAATTTACACTTTCCGGTTTATTAGTTTGAATTTCATTTGAAATAGAAATTATGAAATATGTTATTCACATGATCAATGCACATGATTTGAATCGATTAATTGGTGTTATGAAGTACCATTGTCGCACTTGGCAAGTTCTAAGACTTCACAATTCCCTTACATCGTGTTTATTCGTTTTGGTTTGGAATTTTGTTCGTTTTAGAACCAACAATCAAAACCAATGCATTTGAGCTTTGCGAGTAGATACGGTGGATCGGAAAGGTCTTGTTGATGTACCGAAGAAGTCATGAACCTCAACGATCGACGATGAACGCTCGTAGGGGATGAATCCCCCTAGGTTCGACCTGGGCAATGGCCCAGTTCAGAACCGGTCGACAGGCCCAAAATGTGGGCGATTGACCGGTTTTGTTTCTATGTAAAATCAGTCGACCGCCCCATTTTGGCCGGCCGATGTAATAACCCGGAAAATCTGGGCCAGTTTAAAATTTTTATTTTGGCAATTTTTGCGAATTTTGTTTATTTAAAATCGATTATTTTAAATAAAATCGACGAGAAATTTATTTTGAATATATTCGAAAGTATATATTATACGCGTCGTCGTTGGAATATAAATAATTATATATATAATTATAATAGAATTGAAAATGGCGCGGTAGTTCGATAATTCGATTTCAAACTTCAATTGAATGTACCGGGTGCAAAACAATCTGGATTTTAGTGAAACCAAAAACATTAGGATCTAATTGATGATATCTTTCCAACGAATCCGACAAATCAAGATTTCATAGCGGGAATCAAAAGATATGTCCAGTTGAAAATTCTGAATAGTCGCTATGGAATTCAGGCCCTTAAAAATGGAAATTTTGCAAACGAGGTCGGATTTCGACGAAACCACTTTTGTTGGATCCGGGATGTAAAGTTATTGCTAGATTCCAAATTTCATAATTTTTCGAATCAATATGTGAGCGTGGCAAAGGAAAACGCGTTTGACCAATTTCAGTTGATTTTAATCGACTGGAAATTGGCCATTTTTCCAACGGTCTCAGAATTCGACGAAACTAGTTTTGTTAGGACCGTATCGTCAATACGAAGCTAGAAAATATTTTTCTGCAATTTATAGAGTTAGTATGTGACCCCGGTAATTTGAAATGTACGTTTAAAAATTCAATATAGTGATTTAAATGTAAATTTAACGGAAACTGATTGTAACGATCGAATCAGCTTACGATACCTATCCCATTGTTTTCGGAATGGGGGTAAAACGCTGTGGACGGCAGGCGGTGGGTTTGATTTCGACTTCGAAATAAAAAGTTACTTTTTAAAAAAAAAGAGGAATTAAAATAAAATATAAATAATTATATTTATATATACACCCCCCCTCGTTTCTTTAAAATCAGAAATCAATTCAAAAAGAAAAAAAAAGAAAAGGAGGGCGCGATGGCCGCCGCCGCCCCCAGGCGGAGCACCGCCGCAACCCCCCCCCCCCCCCATTTCCGCCGCCTCCTTTCTCCTCCTCCTCCTCCTTTCCTCTCTACCCTCGCTTCTCGTTTTCCCCTTCCTCCTTCTGAATCGCGACACCGAAGGACGCGACCCCCCTCCTTGCCAGAGGCGGCGCGAAGGACCCCCCTCCAACCTCCTCGCTCCCCTCTCCTCTTCAATCGAGCCGCAAACCCCAAACCCGCACCCTCTCTGCCCTCTTCCTCACCCATTTCCGCCGCCTCCAGCGCCATCTCCGGCGTCCAAGCCCCGTCGCGCCCCGACAGTCCAGCACCACCCCCTCTTCGCTGAAAAAACGTTGTGAGTATTTTATTTAAATTTAAAAACTTTGTTTTCTTTGTTTTATTTTTGATTAGTTAAAGTAATTAATCATTGGAAGTAAAAATACGATTTTTGAAAGAGAAAAGGGCGGATTTTGATTAGGATAAAGTTTTGATTTTTAATGAAGTATTAAAAATATAATCCTTATTATATAGAAGAATTAAAAATATGATTTTTATATTTTTAAAGAAATAAAAATATGATTTTTATATTTTTAAAGTATTAAAAATATAATCTTTACTATATAGAAGATATAAAAATATGATTTTTGGTTAGGTAGAGAATTAAAAATATAATTTTTACAGGATAGGAATATTAAAAATATCATCTTTATATGTGTAGAAAAATAAAAATGAGGTTTTTATAAAGGCAAAATCTTTATTTTAGAAAAGGCGAAATCTTTATATGGGAAATAGTGTGATAAAAATATAATTTTTATCTATATAACATAGTAGTAAAAATTCGATTTTTATATATTGAATAACAAAGTAAAAATTCGATTTTTATATATTGAATAATGAAGTAAAAATTCGATTTTTATATATTGAATAGTAAAGTAAAAATTCGATTTTTACATATGTAGTGAATACGGGCAATGAAAGTGACAAAAGGCGAGAACGACGAAGATTTCTATAAATGAAGTGCCGTGGAGCTTGGATAGCTTTGGTGAGAATTTCTCACCTTTCAATTTCATTTCTATTTATATATATACTAGGATGCAGACGGTGCTTAGTAGCACCCGACACAATCGTCCACAGACCATGGACTTGTTTGTTTGGTTGCATAGATTAGTTGGATATTTGATTTGAATTTGGTTGTTTGGTGAATATGATTAATGTGTGAATGGCGTGGGCCTTCACTAGACCGGGGATAAGGCTAGGCCTCGTCCCGTTTCTAGTATCGTGCCGTTATGCCGCCGAAATTTTCTAAAATAAGTTAGAGAAATAAAAATATCATTTTATTTAAAGAATGAACTGAATAGGAATTCATATGTTGGAATAAAATGTTTTATCGTTAAAAATATAATTTTTAACGTGAAAGTGAATAAAATAAAATATTCATTTACAAACCAGACGGTTTGTTTATGTACACCTATTTGAAGGACATTGATTGGGTCGATAAATTTTACACATCGCCCAACTGCACAAATAAAATCTGTGTTTGATTGTTTGAAACCCCACACGGGTGTTGGGATGAAATATGAAGTTCACTCATCCTGGTCGATTAATTATGTCGATCGATTGATTGACAGGCTGTTATAAGCGTTAGATATCTATATTGATGCTTATACAGTATAGTGCACTTTGGTTGATGGTTGATTATTTTTCAATGCTATTATATACATGTGTTCTATGAAAATCCATATAATTAACGTTATATGGTGATTGATTGGGTCTCATTCCAATTTAGAAAATAAAGAATATAATATAAAGGTTCATGTGTTGACAGTACTCATCCATTGAGATTGGTCATGTGTTGAACGAAATATTTTTATAATAAAAATTACATCTTTATCAATATAATATAAAGGTTCATGTGTTGACAGTACTCATCCATTGAGATTGGTCATGTGTTGAACGAAATATTTTTATAATAAAAATTACATCTTTATCAATATAATATAAAGGTTCATGTGTTGACAGTACTCATCCATTGAGATTGGTCATGTGTTGAACGAAATATTTTTATAATAAAAATTACATCTTTATCAATATAATATAAAGGTTCATGTGTTGACTGTACTCATTCGTTGAGATTAGTCATGTGTTGAACGAAATATTTTGATAATAACAAACATTTTGATAATAGGAAATATTTGAAATAGAATATTTGAAAATAGAAATATATGAAGCCGTGTTGATTAGATCGACGCCATTTTGACGTGAACGATATTTATATCGATATAAAACGATTTCGAAATGAATTGAATATAAAACGATTTCGAAATGAATTGAATATAAAACGATTTCAAAATGAATTGAATATAAAACGATTTCGAAATTAATTGAATATAAAACGATTTCGAAATGAATTGAATATAAAACAATTTCGAAATGAATTGAATATAAAACGATTTCGAAATGAATTGAATATAAAACGATTTCGAAATGAATTGAATATATAACGATTTCGAAATGAATTGAATATATAACGATTTCGAAATGAATTGAATATATAACGATTTCGAAATGAATTGAATATAAAACGATTTCGAAATGAATTGAATATAAAACGATTTCGAAATGAATTGAATATAAAACGATTTCGAAATGAATTGAATAGATAACGAATTTGATTTCAATGGAAAATATAACGAATTTGATTCGAATAGAAAACCAATTTGAATTGAATCGAATAGAAAACGACTTTGGAATTGAATTGAATTGAAAACGAATTCAAATTGAATTGAAAGCGAATTGAAATGAATTCAAATTGAATTAAAATTTGAATTGAATAGAAATGAATTTTAAAACGAATTTATAAAGAAGAATTCAATTTTGCTTTGGGTTGAAATGGAAGTTGAAACCGTTTTTGAAACCAATTTAAAACTATTTATATAATTCGTTTTAAATAGAAATCGACGATATATATATTATATATATTATATATATTATATATATATATAATATAATGGCCTGAATAAAACGCGCCGCGCCGCGGTAGTTCGTGAATTTCGACCATTTATTTCAAACGGACATTACGGGAGATCCGACCGTCGGATTCTCCTAAAACCGGAACCGTTGGGTTCGTATCAAAAAGAGCTTTCTAACGAATATTAGAAATTCAAAATCTAACAGTTGGATTTGGAGATACGTCCAAATCAAATTCGAAAAAGGTCGCTGTAAGTGCAGTTCGATGGCCGTTGATGGAAATCGACTGTACGGGCCTTGATAAAATTATTAAAAATATTAATAATTTGGGTAAAATCATAAGAAACGATTTGGGAAAATTCAGGATGAAAAACTCCATATTTGAAAAGATAAAAATAGATTTTTATCAAAATGAACTAGTTTGAACTAAATTTAAAACCCGGTTTGTTTTTAAATAAATAAATTAGATTTAAAAAGGGGTTTTAAATAATCGGAATTCCTAATATATTTGATTTGAATTGAACTAGAATTGATTAGTGGGTTTATCGCGAACGGTGTTTTAAATAACACCTAGTTCTTTAACCCGATAACAAATAGAATGTGATTTGGGTTTGTCGTGAACTGTGTTTTAAATAACACCTAGTTCTTTAACCCAGTAAAAGGAGTTCTAACGAATCTGCAATTAGATTGAAATGTAAATCTATAATCTAAATTATCAAATTTAGAAATGAGCGAGAATGGAGTATCGCCAATTTTGCTCCAAAGCGATGGTTAAATCTTTAATTAGATTTGAACGTGAAATGGTAATTAATTTTACCGATAACACCACAGTGTTAGATATGGAGTATTACCAGTTTTGCTTCATGGGATGAATAGGTTGGGATTGGGAAATAAAATAAATAATTACTTCGGTGTGGTTCGCTAATCTCGACTAGTTGGAAAAACCATAATTTGGCTTTAAACGACATCCAAAGGAAGATTACAGGATAAATTTTAAAGAATTTATCTTGGATAAAATTAATGGGAACCTTTCCCTAAGAATGTGGAATTTAGAAACTAGCTGTAGGTTGGCTAAGAAGAATGGTTTCCTGGGTATTGATCTGATGTTGGTTTCGGCCTTCGGGGTTAATGTTTGGGAAATTGTTCTCTTGCTAACTTGCGGTTAGTGACTAATGAATTGGAATGAGGCGTATATTGTGTTTGTGTAACATTTGTTTTCAATATACGCGGGTTGTTCGGAAAGACCGGGTTTACACCCATTCTGAATAACCGATTCGACGATATGTCGAAGATGAAGACGATGGTCGAAGACCGGAAGTCTTCACATCGTTTGGATAATTACTGACGATCCTGATTGGGCTGTACACCCAAGAGGATGGAAATAGTTGGTGGTCGTCCAGACGTACTTGGAGATGGATGGATATGCGAGGAAAGTGCCTCCGGTTTCGTTCAGAACCAGAACAGACTTGTAAATGGATTGTGTGTCTGACATTGGATTTTGTTCTGTGTTGATTGATTTCTGTTAAATATATATCTGCTTGGCGGCGGAGAATTTATTCTCTTGCTTAACGCCCTTCTCTGAGACGTACGAGCTTAGAGGTTATATATCGATGGACATCAGTCGCATGGCATGAATTGCCTGTGTGGCACGCTAAGATGCAATGATCAAGGCTTCTGTTGAAAAGCAAAGTCTTGTGGTTGATGATCAAAGCACGCCTACGTGGCAGCTTTGTGTATAACGTGAATTCGCGAGCCTCACACCTCGGTATGAGTTAAAAACGGGATACGGACTGCTGGGAGAGCACGACGTTTCTTTCTAGATTTGGTGGTGTCAGTGACTTACCAGCCCTGACATTTTTATACTTTTCACCTATGTGGTTGTTGGAATGCGAGGCGCCTCGATTATAGGTCTGTAAGGACCGGGAAACGTGTGTTCAGGAATAACCAATCCTCTAACGTAAGTGAGGACCGACCCAGCCGCATCCAGGGTTGCCCAGAGTGCGTAACCCTGAGGCATTTGCTAGAGTGTCTCGAACGCGGAGAGGAGCTTGCCCCTTGCCTCGACTCATGACGGAAATCCAATTTCCAATACGAGATATTTCGGCTTTATTTGTAGAGCCTAGTATGGCGACATAGTAGCATGGGATACTATGCCGTCTATGATTTATATTTATGATTGAAATTGTTTTGACACTATACACTTATTATAGTATCAAATGATTTGTTTTAAACGTACCAAGCATGTTTGGCTATTATAAGGGAAAACCCTATCCTCCGGCTTGCGTTGCATTGTGTGATGGGACCTGGGTCTTATAATGGCTTCATTTTTCGAAAAAGCATTGCGTTGTTTATTCTATGCACTGGTATTCTTGGGAGGAAACCCGTTCCGTGTTATACGGCGTGGTCCCTTGAATTACTCTCTTTTAAAGTAAAGTTTTAAATAACTGTTTTAGTTCTCACACCAGTCACATGACTGACCTGGAGTTTATTGTTTTAACCTAAACTCTGGGTGCCCCTATTTTCCGCACGGGCAGCTAGTAGTTTTGGTTTTGCAGATTTATATTCACAGGATCCTGGTTTACAGCTGGAATGATATCCGGAAAGCTCTGTATCCGTATATCACCTTCAGTTGTGCTTTGTATTATTTTCCGCTGCTATGTATTTAAATGTAATTTAAATCTCTGATATTTCTGTGTAATATTTATTCATTTATACTCTGTATATTCTTGTAATCTGATGCATTGTTGTAATATACAATGAAATGTTCTTCTGTTTGTGTTCTGATTTGTCATGTTCTCAACGTTTAGGGGTTTCGAACGGTCTAGATCGGTTTAACGACTGATTCGGATCGAGCGAAATTCCAGGCCGTCACATTTGGTATCAGAGCTTTGGTTTACAGAGCTCGAGAACAAGACACATTAGAACCATACGAAAGAATTCATCAGATATTGGATTAGTAATATCCAATTAGAATGACTCGTTAGAGATAGGATCAGTAGTATCCTAGAACGGGTGTGAAGAGTATATTTTTCAAATGAAAACAATTTTTGTTTTGAAAATTTAAATCGTTTTAAACGTATTTGATTATTTATTTATTTGAATATGGACAATCTAGTATATAAAGGCTTTGCGTATACGCGTCATGAACGTATATTCGAAGTTTTAATAAATTAGATAGATATAGAATCACGCTCTAGTCGCCCGAAGATGATGTTGATAATGACCATGGCATCATCAATATTTATGTTTGTGTTTCGAAGGTGTGATATCTATATATTTCCATTAGACTGGTGTGAGAACCAAAACTAATATAGTTAGAACACATTTGTTGTGAATTGGCATCAAAAACATGATTTTTGTATATATATCAAAATTTATGAATTTGAAACGTTAATTCACTAATTGATTGATGTTTGTGTTGATTGTTTATTTGTTTGCTAAATTTTGAACCATTTATGCCTAATTGAATCAAATATTGAACTGTATTGAGAATTGGTCGCATTTGCTTGCATATACATATACTTGCATTGAACAGGTCATAGCAAGGAGGCTAGAGCCGAAGAATAAAATTTGTTTGCCCGACAAATAGGTACATGTTTACTACATAATTTACTGTTTTGTTTGGGTGATGATGATTTTATGAGCCTATTGGCTAGCCGCTTGGCGTTTTCTTTTTCTTTTTGAGATTAGAAGGACCGGGGAAGCTATTTGAAATTCCCCGATGCTCCCGGTGCAGGGGAGGTTATGGCAAAAAATTTCAAAGATTTAGGGTGTTAGCCAAATTTTTGAAATTTTGAAAATTCTCAGAAACTGAAAAGTTGGAGAATGGAAGCCAGATCGAACGTAGAGCTGATTAATCAAACCACTTTCGACTTTGTTCCTTTTCGGGGACGAAAAGTTTTAAGTGGGGGAGATTGTAATAACCCGGAAAATCTGGGCCAGTTTAAAATTTTTATTTTGGCAATTTTAGCGAATTTTGTTTATTTAAAATGGATTATTTTAAATAAAATCGACGAGAAATTTATTTTGAATATATTCGAAAGTATATATTATACGCGTCGTCGTTGGAATATAAATAATTATATATATAATTATAATAGAATTGAAAATGGCGCGGTAGTTCGATAATTCGATTTCAAACTTCAATTGAATGTACCGGGTGCAAAACAATCCGGATTTTAGTGAAACCAAAAACATTAGGATCTAATTGATGATATCTTTCCAACGAATCCGACAAATCAAGATTTCATAGCGGGAATCAAAAGATATGTCCAGTTGAAAATTCTGAATAGTCGCTATGGAATTCAGGCCCTTAAATATGGAAATTTTGCAAACGATCTCGGATTTCGACGAAACCACTTTTGTTGGATCCGGGATGTAAAGTTATTGCTAGATTCCAAATTTCATAATTTTTCGAATCAATATGTGAGCGTGGCAAAGGAAAACGCGTTTGACCAATTTCAGTTGATTTTAATCGACTGGAAATTGGCCAATTTTCCAACGGTCTCAGAATTCGATGAAACTAGTTTTGTTAGGACCGTATCGTCAATACGAAGCTAGAAAATATTTTTCTGCAATTTATAGAGTTAGTATGTGACCCCGGTAATTTGAAATGTACGTTTAAAAATTCAATATAGTGATTTAAATGTAAATTTAACGGAAACTGATTGTAACGATCGAATCAGCTTACGATACCTATCCCATTATTTTCGGAATGGGGGTAAAACGCTATGGACGGCAAGCGGTGGGTTTGATTTCGACTTCGAAATAAAAAGTTACTTTTTAAAAAAAAAGAGGAATTAAAATAAAATATAAATAATTATATTTATATATACACCCCCCCTCGTTTCTTTAAAATCAGAAATCAATTCAAAAAGAAAAAAAGAAAAAATAAAAGGAGGGCGCGATGGCCGCCGCCGCCCCCAGGCGGAGCACCGCCGCAACCCCCCCCCCCCCCCCCATTTCCGCCGCCTCCTTTCTTCTCCTCCTCCTCCTTTCCTCTCTACCCTCGCTTCTCGTTTCCCCCTTCCTCCTTCTGAATCGCGACACCGAAGGACGCGACCCCCCCTCCTCGCCAGAGGCGGCGCGAAGGACCCCCCTCCAACCTCCTCGCTCCCCTCTCCTCTTCAATCGAGCCGCAAACCCCAAACCCGCACCCTCTCCGCCCTCTTCCTCACCCATTTCCGCCGCCTCCAGCGCCATCTCCGGCGTCCAAGCCCCGTCGCGCCCCGACAGTCCAGCACCACCCCCTCTTCGCTGAAAAAACGTCGTGTGTATTTTATTTAAATTTAAAAACTTTGTTTTCTTTGTTTTATTTTTGATTAGTTAAAGTAATTAATCATTGGAAGTAAAAATACGATTTTTGAAAGAGAAAAGGGCGGATTTTGATTAGGATAAAGTTTTGATTTTTAATGAAGTATTAAAAATATAATCTTTATTATATAGAAGAATTAAAAATATGTTTTTTATATTTTTAAAGTAATAAAAATATGTTTTTTATATTTTTAAAGTATTAAAAATATAATCTTTACTATATAGAAGATATAAAAATATGATTTTTGGTTAGGTAGAGAATTAAAAATATAATTTTTACAGGATAGGAATATTAAAAATATCATCTTTATATGTGTAGAAAAATAAAAATGAGGTTTTTATAAAGGCGAAATCTTTATTTTAGAAAAGGCGAAATCTTTATATGGGAAATAGCGTGATAAAAATATAATTTTTATCTATATAACATAGTAGTAAAAATTCGATTTTTATATATTGAATAACGAAGTAAAAATTCGATTTTTATATATTGAATAACGAAGTAAAAATTCGATTTTTATATATTGAATAGTAAAGTAAAAATTCGATTTTTACATTTGTAGTGAATACGGGCAATGAAAGTGACAAAAGGCGAGAACGACGAAGATTTCTATAAATGAAATGCCGTGGAGCTTGGATAGCTTTGGTGAGAATTTCTCACCTTTCAATTTCATTTCTATTTATATATATATACTAGGATGCAGACGGTGCTTAGTAGCACCCGACACAATCGTCCACAGACCATGGACTTGTTTGTTTGGTTGCATAGATTAGTTGGATATTTGATTTGAATTTGGTTGTTTGGTGAATATGATTGATGTGTGAATGGCGTGGGCCTTCACTAGAGCGGGGATAAGGCTAGGCCTCGTCCCGTTTCTAGTATCGTGCCGTTATGCCGCCGAAATTTTCTAAAATAAGTTAGAGAAATAAAAATATCATTTTATTTAAAGAATGAACTGAATAGGAATTCATATGTTGGAATAAAATGTTTTATCGTTAAAAATATAATTTTTAACGTGAAAGTGAATAAAATAAAATATTCACTTACAAACCAGACGGTTTGTTTATGTACACCTATTTGAAGGACATTGATTGGGTCGATAAATTTTACACATCGCCCAACTGCACAAATAAAATCTGTGTTTGATTGTTTGAAACCCCACACGGGTGTTGGGATGAAATATGAAGTTCACTCATCCTGATCGATTAATTATGTCGATCGATTGATTGACAGGCTGTTATAAGCGTTAGATATCTATATTGATGCTTATACAGTGTAGTGCACTTTGGTTGATGGTTGATTATTTTTCAATGCTATTATATACATGTGTTGTATGAAAATCCATATAATTAACGTTATATAGTGATTGATTGGGTCTCATTCCAATTTAGAAAATAAAGAATATAATATAAAGGTTCATGTGTTGACAGTACTCATCCATTGAGATTGGTCATATGTTGAACGAAATATTTTTATAATAAAAATTACATCTTTATCAATATAATATAAAGGTTCATGTGTTGACAGTACTCATCCATTGAGATTGGTCATGTGTTGAACGAAATATTTTTATAATAAAAATTACATCTTTATCAATATAATATAAAGGTTCATGTGTTGACAGTACTCATCCATTGAGATTGGTCATGTGTTGAACGAAATATTTTTATAATAAAAATTACATCTTAATCAATATAATATAAAGGTTCATGTGTTGACTGTACTCATTCGTTGAGATTAGTCATGTGTTGAACGAAATATTTTGATAATAACAAACATTTTGATAATAGGAAATATTTGAAATAGAGTATTTGAAAATAGAAATATATAAAGCCGTGTTGATTAGATCGACGCCATTTTGACGTGAACGATATTTATATCGATATAAAACGATTTCGAAATGAATTGAATATAAAACGATTTCGAAATGAATTGAATATAAAACGATTTCGAAATGAATTGAATATAAAACGATTTCGAAATGAATTGAATATAAAACGATTTCGAAATGAATTGAATATAAAACGATTTCGAAATGAATTGAATATAAAACGATTTCGAAATGAATTGAATATAAAACGATTTCGAAATGAATTGAATATATAACGATTTCGAAATGAATTGAATATAAAACGATTTCGAAATGAATTGAATATATAACGATTTCGAAATGAATTGAATATATAAAGATTTCGAAATGAATTGAATATATAACGATTTCGAAATGAATTGAATATAAAACGATTTCGAAATGAATTGAATATAAAACGATTTCGAAATGAATTGAATATAAAACGATTTCGAAATGAATTGAATATAAAACGATTTCGAAATGAATTGAATAGATAACGAATTTGATTTCAATGGAATATATAACGAATTTGATTCGAATAGAAAACCAATTTGAATTGAATCGAATAGAAAACGACTTTGGAATGGAATTGAATTGAAAACGAATTCAAATTGAATTGAAAGCGAATTGAAATGAATTCAAATTGAATTAAAATTTGAATTGAATAGAAATGAATTTTAAAACGAATTTATAAAGAAGAATTCAATTTTGCTTTGGGTTGAAATGGAAGTTGAAACCGTTTTTGAAACCAATTTAAAACTATTTATATAATTCGTTTTAAATAGAAATCGACGATATATATATTATATATATATAATATAATGGCCTGAATAAAACGCGCCGCGCCGCGGTAGTTCGTGAATTTCGACCATTTATTTCAAACGGACATTACGGGAGATCCGACCGTCGGATTCTCCTAAAACCGGAACCGTTGGGTTCGTATCGAAAAGAGCTTTCTAACGAATATTAGAAATTCAAAATCTAACGGTTGGATTTGGAGAGACGTCCAAATCAAATTCGAAAAAGGTCGCTGTAAGTGCAGTTCGATGGCCGTTGATGGAAATCGACTGTACGGGCCTTAATAAAATTATTAAAAATATTAATAATTTGGGTAAAATCATAAGAAACGATTTGGGAAAATTCAGGATGAAAAACTCCATATTTGAAAAGATAAAAATAGATTTTTATCAAAATGAACTAGTTTGAACTAAATTTAAAACCCGGTTTGTTTTTAAATAAATAAATTAGATTTAAAAAGGGGTTTTAAATAATCGGAATTCCTAATATATTTGATTTGAATTGAACTAGAATTGATTAGTGGGTTTATTGCGAACGGTGTTTTAAATAACACCTAGTTCTTTAACCCGATAACAAATAGAATGTGATTTGGGTTTGTCGTGAACTGTGTTTTAAATAACACCTAGTTCTTTAACCCAGTAAAAGGAGTTCTAACGAATCTGCAATTAGATTGAAATGTAAATCTATAATCTAAATTATCAAATTTAGAAATGAGCGAGAATGGAGTATCGCCAATTTTGCTCCAAAGCGATGGTTAAATCTTTAATTAGATTTGAACGTGAAATGGTAATTAATTTTACTGATAACACCACGGTGTTAGATATGGAGTATTACCAGTTTTGCTTCATGGGATGAATAGGTTGGGATTGGGAAATAAAATAAATAATTACTTCGGTGTGGTTCGCTAATCTCGACTAGTTGGAAAAACCATAATTTGGCTTTAAACGACATCCAAAGGAAGATTACAGGATAAATTTTAAAGAATTTATCTTGGATAAAATTAATGGGAACCTTTCCCTAAGAATGTGGAATTTAGAAACTAGCTGTAGGTTGGCTAAGAAGAATGGTTTCCTGGGTATTGATCTGATGTTGGTTTCGGCCTTCGGGGTTAATGTTTGGGAAATTGTTCTCTTGCTAACTTGCGGTTAGTGACTAATGAATTGGAATGAGGCGTATATTGTGTTTGTGTAACATTTGTTTTCAATATATGCGGGTTGTTCGGAAAGACCGGGTTTACACCCATTCTGAATAACCGATTCGACGATATGTCGAAGATGAAGACGATGGTCGAAGACCGGAAGTCTTCACATCGTTTGGATAATTACTGACGATCCTGATTGTGCTGTACACCCAAGAGGATGGAAATAGTTGGTGGTCGTCCAGACGTACTTGGAGATGGATGGATATGCGAGGAAAGTGCCTCCGGTTTCGTTCAGAACGAGAACGGACTTGTAAATGGATTGTGTGTCTGACATTGGATTTTATTCTGTGTTGATTGATTTCTGTTAAATATATATCTGCTTGGCGGCGGAGAATTTATTCTCTTGCTTAACGCCCTTCTCTGAGACGTACGAGCTTAGAGGTTATATATCGATGGACATCAGTCGCATGGCATGAATTGCCTGTGTGGCACGCTAAGATGCAATGATCAAGGCTTCTGTTGAAAAGCAAAGTCTTGTGGTTGATGATCAAAGCACGCCTACGTGGCAGCTTTGTGTATAACGTGAATTCGCGAGCCTCACACCTCGGTATGAGTTAAAAACGGGATACGGACCGTTGGGAGAGCACGACGTTTCTTTCTAGCTTTGGTGGTGTCAGTGACTTACCAGCCCTGACATTTTTATACTTTTCACCTATGTGGTTGTTGGAATGCGAGGCGCCTCGATTATAGGTCTGTAAGGACCGGGAAACGTGTGTTCAGGAATAACCAATCCTCTAACGTAAGTGAGGACCGGCCCAGCCGCATCCAGGGTTTCCCAGAGTGCGTAACCCTGAGGCATTTGCTAGAGTGTCTCGAACGCGGAGAGGAGCTTGCCCCTTGCCTCGACTCATGACGGAAATCCAATTTCCAATACGAGATATTTCGGCTTTATTTGTAGAGCCTAGTATGGCGACATAGTAGCATGGGATACTATGCCGTCTATGATTTATATTTATGGTTGAAATTGTTTTGACACTATACACTTATTATAGTATCAAATGATTTGTTTTAAACGTACCAAGCATGTTTGGCTATTATAAGGGAAAACCCTATCCTCCGGCTTGCGTTGCATTGTGTGATGGGACCTGGGTCTTATAATGGCTTCATTTTTCGAAAAAGCATTGCGTTGTTTATTCTATGCACTAGTATTCTTGGGAGGAAACCCGTTCCGTGTTATACGGCGTGGTCCCTTGAATTACTCTCTTTTAAAGTAAAGTTTTAAATAACTGTTTTAGTTCTCACACCAGTCACATGACTGACCTGGAGTTTATTGTTTTAACCTAAACTATGGGTGCCCCTATTTTCCGCACGGGCAGCTAGTAGTTTTGGTTTTGCAGATTTATATTCACAGGATCCTGGTTTACAGCTGGAATGATATCCGGAAAGCTCTGTATCCGTATATCACCTTCAGTTGTGCTTTGTATTATTTTCCGCTGCTATGTATTTAAATGTAATTTAAATCTCTGATATTTCTGTGTAATATTTATTCATTTATACTCTGTATATTCTTGTAATCTGATGCATTGTTGTAATATACAATGAAATGTTCTTCTGTTTGTGTTCTGATTTGTCATGTTCTCAACGTTCAGGGGTTTCGAACGGTCTAGATCGGTTTAACGACTGATTCTGATCGAGTGAAATTCCAGGCCGTCACAGCCGATCAGTTTTCTACTGTGGACCGCGGGACCTTGGTCCACAGTCTACCCCGTCCAAGCTCGTTCCCGGTCAGAGCTCGGGCCGTTCAAACTTCATTTTTTAACTTCAGCTTCATAAATTCACAGATTTCAGCAGTTCGATTCATCGACATTGATCATTTTTTGATTCATTGAATGTTGATCTTTAATTGACTCTATTCTCATTGTTTAATGCGAATAGCATTAGAAATCGTTCTAGAGCCCGTTCTCTCTATTTTATGAATCAATTTACTCATTAATTCGGGTTTGACCCTCGATATTAGTTCGATTATGATTCACGACACTTAAACGTGAATTATCGACTTGATATCCTTTGAGTCCATTCCGATATAGTTTAAAACCTTTGGGTGCTAGTTTGGGATTTTGATTCGTTCGTTGATCGAAATTACAACTATTACCCCTTTGATTTCTTATATGTTGTTGTAATGTGAATTAGGCATTATTGATCACCTTTGTGATTATACTTTGATCGTGGCACCAAAATTTGTGTCTTTGTTTCCTGTCGCTCCAGGCTGATTTCTAATCGTTTCTTAACATCATTGGATTCACTAACGAGCTATATGTATATTCGTTTTATTGAATTTGTATTTCATGATTTATGATTCGAATTTACGTCATTATGACGTGAAGCCCCTTGATCATACTATTGTTTATTGTCACTTCGAATTATAAGAGGGTTTATATATTATTAACGGACCATGAATCCTTCTATGGATTCCAACCTATTAGTGTGTACGGATCCTCTTTACTCGATCGGGCAAGAAATTTAGTTTACTTACCTTAGTAAAACTGAGGACCCCCATTATATGTTTACTTTGGCGAATAACTCTTGAACTCGTGTGTTTGAACACGTGTGGTAATTTTCTCTGTTTTGAATAGAAACTAATTACAAGTGAGTAAATATTCGAGAATAGCATGTGGTTATGGGACATGTCACTGTTTTCTTATATTAACCAGCTCGAAATAATTTATATTCACTGTTTTGAGCATGAACCAACAACGGGTTCGTAAATATTTGAGAATAGCGAGTGGTTATGGGACATTTAGCTATTTTCTTATATTAACTATCTTGGTGTAATTTATACTCACTGGACCGATGTGGTCCCTCTATGACTTATGTTTTGTGGTCCTCGATCGCCCGAGTGGGATTTACGATTCTTTGATTCCACTTATGGGACTTTGGTCCAACCTTCATGATTATGTGTTTTCTTTCTTCCGGGGTCACGCCCCGGCTTCGTAGGAGCTTTGGCTCAAACATATATGGGTTCGCTACCTAGAGATCATTTCTTAACTTCTGACAGGCCTTTTTATGATGTTTTTTGGATTTCTAAGTGATTTCCAATTCTTGATTACTTTGATGCGATGCACGTCAATTTGATAAGTGATTTCTGATTTTTGATTACTTTGATGCGATGCACGTCAATTTGATTTTTGTTTGGCATTTATTTGTCAATTCTTATTGTTATATGCTCTTTTCTTGTCATGAGATTTAGTTCCTCTGTCATTTCCTGATTGTGTGCTATTATTTGAATGTTGCATTCTACATTAGCTAGGAGATTATTTAGAGATAACTGTGTGCTGATATTCCATTGTCATTTCCTGATTGTGCTGACGTGCCATATTTCATATTTATTTATGATTAGATATTATTACTAGAATCATGTCATCTTTTGTTATATCTCTTATTATCTCAGTTTATTTGAAAAGTATAAATAGACTGACTCATTTAATATTTATTCCTATAAATAATACTAGGGTTAGACCGAGTCATTTTAGGTACTCCTCTGGCACTTCTCGCAGGATTAATCTTTCGCGTTAAGCTTGCTACTCTGCCTCCGCAGCTTTATGTACTTTTGTACCTACGACATTATCTATCATTGTGTACATATTCTTTTATTTAGATCATGGTGCATGTATCTAATTATTTTGAGATTAGTGGATCTTTGTGACTACTAACTTGTTGTACACATTCTTGATTTATTCATATCTATTCCGCCTTTGTGATATGATTATTCTGTGTCTGGTTGTGATATATATTACTGTTGTTGTCTATTTTATGCTGCCTTACGGATTACATGTAGCCGTTGTGTAGTTGCCCAATGTTCCGAATGGTCATGCCAAAAAATTTAATCGGTATCATTCAATGTGCATTCCTCACATTACAATCGGTCACTCTTCACAAACATCATTTTCCGTTATTGTCTAAAACATTTCTTTGAAATGAACTAGATGATAATGGGTATAGAGGTAGGGCATTACATGGAGTAAAACTTGTGGTACTCCATTCTCGATCATTTCTTTAATTCGATAAATTTAATTACCCTGTTCTCATTTCAATATAATTAAAGATTCATTAAAACTCTAGTTCAGTTTAATCTCAAAAATCATTACTTTATGATTATTCAACTTTGAGAAATTAATCTTATCTTTAACTGGGTTAAAGAACCAATGTTATTAAAACACCATTCACAATAAAGCCAGATCAACTTCCATTAACTATGGAATCTTCACGGAATTCATAACAGTATATAATCGATATAAATTTCTGTATCATACTAATATAATAAACAGAACAATGACAAGGCCATTTAAATTCCATACATAGTAATGGTCTTCCTTCACAGAAGCTCATCTCAATTATTAAATCGAATTCCATTCGATTCCAATTTAATGTATTAAATTGGAAAACTTTACTTTGGAAATTTTCCATTAAATCTTAATAAAAAGATTTATAAATTCCAATTCTTCACTGTTAATTGAGTTTTATATTTAAAAAAACGTTCACAATGAACCCAAAATCATCTTTCCTTTAATTCCAATTTATAATTATAAATTGGAAAACTTCATTTTTCTTAATTAAAAGATTTATTCTTTTCTCAATTGGGTTTAAGAATAGTGTTATTTAGGATACCATTCATGACAAACCCAAAATCCAATTTGATATTAAATACAAGGCTCTGGATAGAAATTATATCGGCTTACATTCAATATCAAATTCTGAAACCAACGGATATCGTATTGGGAATAATGATATCTGTATCTTCTAAATTCCTCAACCATATCTGTATAATCACGGAATCCAATATCGACATATTCTAAAGATTATTTCCATTCAAATCCATCCCAATTCAAACTTTATAAATTCTGGTTATTTTAAAAACCATTTACAAATCCAATTTATTTATTTAAAAACATTGGGTTATTATTCTAGTTAATTACTAGTTTATTTGGATAAAAATATCTTTTATCCTTTCAAAACTTGGAATATTTTATCCGAAATCTTTTCAAATCAATAATTATGATTTTTACAAAAAATTTCCATATTTTTAATAATTTTATTAAGGCCCTTACACTCGGCTTCTAATAATGGCCACCGAACTGCATCCATAGCGATCTTTTCCAAAACTAATTTAACATATCTTAAATTCCAACCATTAGATTTCAAATATATTATCATCATTTGAAATCTCTTTTCGATACGAACCCAACGGTTCTAGTTTTAGGAGAATCCGGCGGTCGGATCTCCCGTTATGCCAATTTGAAGTTAATGTTTGAAATTTACGAACGATCGCTGCGCGACGCGTTTTATTCAGGCCATTTAAATATACATAATATATACATTGAGACGATCCAAACTCACCCTTATAAGAAAGCCCAGATTGAGTTGAGAACATGACACGTCAGAATACAAACAATAGAACATTCCATTGCTATTACAACAATTTACGTCATAGTACAAGAATATATCAGAGTATGAATTAATATTACACAGCGAAAATAAAATAATATCAGAGATTTAAAATACAAAGCAGCGGAAATAAAATGTATAAATACAATGCATAGCGGAAAATACAATTACTAGCACAACTGAAAGAAATATACGGATACAAAGCTTTCCGAATATAGCTCTAGCTGTAAATCTAGGATCCTGGGAAAAGAAACATCTACGAAAACCAAAACTATTAGCTGGCCGTGTGGAAAATATGGGCATCCAGAGTTTAGGTTAAAACAATAAACTCCGAGTCAGTCATAGGACAGGTGTGAGAACTAAAATAGTTATTAACTTGATTTTAAAGTAAGGCAAATCACGGGACCACTCTGTATAACACGAAACGGGTTTATCCCCCATGAATACCAGTGCATAAAAATAACAGCGCAATGCTAAAGAGAAAAATGAAGCTATTATAAGACTTTGGTCCCATCACACAATGAACGCAGTCGAGGATAGAGTTTTCCCTTATAATAGCCAAATATGCTTGATACGTGAAATTTCATCTTTTATTATTATTACTATAAGTGAAGAAATCAACTTCAAATATAAATGTTTCAATCATAGACAACATGAATGTCCCATACCACTATGCCACCAGTAGCATATAACTAAAACCATAAAATGTCGTATTGGAAGTTGGATTTCCATAATGATGGCTATTGATCCGAAAGATCATTTGCGTAGTGCAATTCCCCACTGCTTACGTCCCAGGCATGAGAAAACACCATAATGCACACCTGCACTATATCTAGGATATCGAGTATCTCCGCGACTTGCATCGCATGCATGAGAAAACGTTGCTTACTCTATCCAATATAGGGATCAGGGGAGGGGTGTGTGCCCTTATCCCTACCAGGTGTGTAGCGACCACACCCAGCCTATCTCAATCGACTAAATCCATCCATCTCGAAAGCATACTGATCTAACCATCAGTTCACCACCATAACGGGGTGTGAGGCTCGTGAATTAACGCTACACAAAGTTGTGCTACTTAAAGATGTGCTTTGATCATCATCCACCAAACTTTGCTTTTCAACCAAAGTTTGGATCACTTCATCTCAGCATGCCACACTATCAATCCATGTCATATCATTGATTTCTACCAATATACAACCTCTAAGCTCGTAAGTTTCAGAGAAGGGTGTTTAGCAAGAGAATAAATTCTCTGCCACCAAATAGATATATATTTAGCAAAGATCAATGAATACAACAAAAAGGAATATAATGTCAGACACACCATCCATTTGCAAGTCCGTTCTGGGTCTAAACGAAACCGGAGGCACCTTATTCCTCGTCCCGTATGTCCATTATAAGAGAGAGGCCTTCGCATATCCGAATAATCAACAAATACATCCGGACGACTACCACTGTAGTCCCTTCAAGGTAGCTACTCCAATCATGGGAAACAGTAGCCACCCATCCATTCGATGTGAAAATCATCGGTCTTGCACCATCTTCATTCTCCTCGACTGCTAGTCGTCGTATCAATTATTCAGAATGGGTTAAACCCGATCTTTTCGAATAACTCGCATATCTTATAATCAAGCGTTATAACAACACATCATACGCCTCATTCCAATCCAGAATATTCTTTAATTCGTATTTATTTATTCTAGAAAGATTCTCTTTAATCTTATCAAAGATTATCACTTTTAAACACATTATTTAATCCATTTCTTTGGTAATCATTTCAAAAGATTTTATAGTATCTTTTCACAGTTTAAACCAAATTAAGGTTCATCAAACTATTCGGGATTAACGCCTTACCGAAGTAATCATTTATTTTATTATCCCATCCCAACCTATTCATTCCATGGAGCAAAACTGAAACAATCCCATAGGATATTACTAATCCTATAGGATATTACTAATCCTATCTCTAATGAATTATTTCGTTCAGTTCTAATGTGCCTTGTTCTCAAGATTTGTAAACAAAAGCTCTTATGCCAAACTGAGACGACCCAAACTCACCCTTACGGGAAAGCCCAAATTGAATTGAGAATACGACACATTAGAACCCAAACAATAGAACATTTCATTACTACTACAACAATTTACATCGGAGTACAAGAATATATCAGAGTATGAATTAATATTACACAGGGGAAATAAAATAATATCAGAGATTTAAAATACAAAGCGGCGGAAATAAAATGTATAAATACAACACGTAGCGGAAAATACAATAACTAGCACAATTGAAAGAAATACACAGATACAAAGCTTTCCGAATATAGCTCCAGCTGTAAATCTAGGATCCTGAGAAAAGAAATATCTACGAAAACCAAAACTACTTGCTGCCCATGTGGAAAATATAGGAACCCAGAGTTCAGGTTAAAACAATAAACTCCGAGTCAGTCATGGGACTAGTGTGAAAAATAAAACAGTTATTAATTTGATTTTAAAGTTAGGTAAATCACGGGACCACGCTGTATAACACGGAACGGGTTATCCCCCATGAATACCAATGCATAAAAATAACAGTGCAATGTTAAAGAGAAAAATGAAGCTATTATAAGACTCAGGTCCCATCACACAATGAACGCAGTCGAGGATAGAGTTTTCCCTTATAATATTCAAATATGATTGATATGTGAAATTTCATCTTTTATCATTACTATAAGTGAAGAAATCAACTTCAAATATAAATGTATCAATCATAGACGACATGAATGTCCCATACCACTCTCCCGCCAATAGTATACAACTAAAACCGTAAAACATCGTGTTGAAAGTTAGATTTCCATAATGATGGCTACTGATCCGAAAGATCGATCGTGTAGTGCAATTCCACACGGCTTACATCCTAGGCATGAGAAAACGCCGTAATGCACATCCGCACTATATCTAGGATATCGAGTATCTCCGCGACTTACGTCCCGTGCATTAGAAAACACTTCTTACTCTATCCAATAAGGGAATGGGGGGTGCCCCTATACTTACCAGGTGTGTAGTGACCACACCCAGCCTATATCAATCGACTAAATCCATCCATCTTGAAAGCATACTGATCTAACCATCATTTCACTACCATACCGAGGTGCGAGGCTCATGAATTAACGCTACACACAGTTGTGCTACTTAAAGATGTGCTTTGATCATCATCCACCAAACTTTTCTTTTCAACAAAAGTTTGGATCTCTTCATCTCAGCATGCCACACTATTAAACCATGTCATATCATTGATTTCTTCTAATATATAACCTCTAAGCTCGTACGTCTTAGAGAAGGGTGTTAAGAAAGATAATAAATTCTCCGCACTGATATATATTTAGCAAAGATCAATGAATATAACATAAAGGAATACAATGTCAGACACACCATCAATTTGCAAGTCCGTTCTGGGTCTGAACGAAACCGGAGGCACCTTATTCCTCATCCCGTATGTCCAATACAGAAGAGAGGCCCTCGCATATCCAAACAATCAACAAATATTCTTTTATTCGTATTTATTTAATCTGGAAAGGTTCTCATTAATCTTATCATAGATTATCACTTTTAAACACACTATTTAATCCATTTCTTTGGAAATCATGTGAAAAGATTTTATAGTATCTTTTCATAGTTTAAACCAAATTAAGGTTTATCAAACTAGTCGGGATTAAGGCCTTACCGAAGTAATCATTCATTTTATTATCCCATCCCAACCTATTCATCCCATGGAGCAAAACTGGTAGTACTCCATATCTAACACCACTGTGTTATTGGTAAAGTCAATTACAATTTTACGTTCAAATCTAATTAAATATTTAACTATTGCATGAAGTAAAACTAGTGATACTCCATTTTCGAACGCTTCTCAAATTTAGCAAATTTAATTACCATATTAACATTTTAATCTAATTAAAGATTTTTTGAAACTCTATTTAGTTTTAATCTCCAAAAATCATTGTTTAATGATTAGTCAAATTTAGGAAATAAATCCTGTCTTTACTGGGTTAAAGAATGGGTGTCATTTAAAAAACAGTTCATGATAAACCTAAAATCATATTCCATCAAAATGGAATCTACACAGAAATCGTAACAGTATATAATCGATATAATTTCCTGTATCAAACTAATAATATAAATGGAAAAACGAAAAAGCCTTTTAAATTAAATATATAGTAACGGCCTTCCTTCACAGAAGCTCATCTCGATTATTACCAAATCGAATTCCATTCAATTCTATTTTAAGATATTAAATTGGAAAACTTTATTTTGGAAAATTCCATTAATCTTAGTTAAAAGATTATAAATTCAAAATCGTATTCTTCACTGTTAATTGGGTTAAAGAACAAACGTTATTTAAAACACAGTTCATGATAAATCCAAAAATCCAGTTCTTTTATTCAATTGCAATTTAGTATTAATTAATTGTAAAAATTCACTAAATCTTAATTTAAAGATTTATTCTTTTCTCAACTGGGTTTAAGAATAGTGTTAATAAAGACATCATTCACGACAAACCCAAAATCCAATTTGATATCAAATACAAGGCTCTAAATAGAAATTATATTGGCTTATATTCAATATCGAATTTTGAAACCAACGGTTATCGTATTAGGAATAACGATATCTGTATCTTCCAAATTCCACAACAATATCCGTATAATCACGGAATCCAATATCAAAATATTCGGAAGATGATTTCCACTCAAATCCAATTCATAAGTTGGAAAAATCCTGGTTATTTTGAAACCATTTCAATGTCAATTATTATTTCTAAAAATAATTGGATTATTGTTCTAGTTATTAACTAGTTCATTTCGATAAAAATATATTTTCATCTTTTCAAACTTTGAATTTTTTATCCGGAATCATTCCAAATCATTTATGATTTTACATAATGTTTCCAAATTTTTAATAATTTTATTAAGGCCATTACAGTCGGTTTCCACTATCGGCCACCGAACTGCATCCGTAGCGATCTTTTCTGAAATTGATTTATATATAATTCCAAATTCAACAGTTAGATTTCAAATATCTTATACTCATTGGAAAGATCTTTTCGATACGAACCTAGCTTTTCTGATTTTAGGAGAATCCAACGGTCGGATCTCCCATTACGTCCATTTGAAGTTAATGGTCGAAAATCCGCGAACGGTCACTACGCGGCGCGTTCTATTCAGACCATTAAATATATATATATATATAATATTATATATATTTCATCGATTTCTATTTAAAATGTATTTTATAAATTCGTTTTTAAATTCATTTCAAACCAATTTCAACTCCATTTTCAATTTTAAATCAAAATTGAATATTCTATATCATTATAATATTAAAATGATAGTATATTCAAAATATCAGATTTTGAAATCACATTTCGATATTCATTATAAAATGAATAAGATCGACAAAAAATCCCGTTCGTGTTAAAATGGCGTTTAACTACTTAACACGGCTTCACATTTCAATATTTTCGTGTCCATAAAAAATCGGACAACAAAATCACATTTTGATTATTCAGTGAATATTATTTTAAAATATTCATTAATTCTGAACTGGAATCAGACTCAATCAATTACCGCATAATTTCAGTTATGTGGATTTCATACATCGCATGTATACACCAATAATGATAAACAATCATTAAAAATTCATACAACATCCAAAGTGCATTTTGTAACTGTATAAGCATTAAAATAAATAAATAAATAATGCTCATCGTAGTCTGTCAACACATCGATTGACATACCACTAATTATTAGGATCAATGTACGTCAAATATCATCCCAATACCCGTAGGGGTTTTCAAACAATAAATACTGTTATTATTTGTGCAATTGGGCGATGTGTAAAATTTATCGTCCCAATCAATATCAGTTAAATAGGTGTACATAAACAAACCACCCGATTTGTAAATGAATATTTACTTTATTTTCTTTCCTTGATAATTTGTATATACAGTTTATATAAATAATTTTATATACAACAATATCAATCAATGACAATCCCAATCACAATCCAAACAAACAATCAACCATGGTCTATACAAAAAAATAGTGTCAGGAGCTACTAAGCCCCGTTTGAAACCTATTATATAATAATTGTAAAATAATTTGAGTGGGAGAGAGTTCTCACGGTCGGTTTCCACTCCGTCGATCTTTTATTTCTGAATTTTAAATCTATTTAGATTTGAATTTGCCCGAAATTCTAACGTGCTTCGTTTTTGATCTAGTCAGTCCTGAAATGTAGTGCATGCTGAGATGATTCCAATGCTCTTCGTTTTGCAGAAATCTGAGTTTATATGATCGAGATATCATCCTTTAAACATTTAAACATTATTAATTTAATAATATTATAATTAAAAACAGTTAATTAAATTACCCCCGTTAATCCTTTATCTTCCTTGTCAAAAAAACTGGAGCCGGCTACTTTGAAAAAACATCATCCCTAGGGCTTCAAATCGCATTGCCCATGGACCGTCGGAATCAGATCGCCTCCCACTGCGTCGTCTGTCTCTGCGAGAGCCACCACCACCCACAATTTAGATTAACTTGACCCCTTCTGTGAAAACCCGTAACTTCCCCGTAAAGGAAAGCGGCGGATAGTTCGAGAACAAGCCACAACAGAACGCAGACGAAAGAACATTTCATTGTATATTACAACAATGCATCAGATTACAAGAATATACAGAGTACAAATGAATATTACGCAGAAATATTAGAGATTTAAATTACATTTAAATACATCGCAGCGGAAAATAATACAATACACAACTGTGAAAGAGATATACGGATACAAAGCTTTCCGGATATCGTTCCAGCTGTAAACCAGGATCCTGTGAATATAAATCTGCAAAACCAAAACTACTAGCTGCCCGTGTCAAAATAAGGGCACCCAGAGTTTAGGTTAAAACAATAAACTCCAGGTCAGTCATGTGACTGGTGTGAGAACTAAAACAGTTATTAATCTTTATTTTTGAAATTAGGTAAATCAAGGGACCACGCCGTATAACACGGAATGGGTTTCCTCCCAAGGACACCAGTGCATATAAGTAAACAGCGCAATGCTTTTCTAAAAATGAAGCTATTATAAGACCCAGGTCCCATCACACAATGCAACGCAGCCGAGGATAGGGTTTTCCCTTATAACAGCCAAAGAATGCTTGATACGTTTAAAACAAATCGTTTGATACTATTATAAGTGCATAGTGTATAAAACAACTTCGAATCATAAGTATCAATCATAGACGGCATAAGTGCCCCATCCCACTATGTCGCCATACTAGGCTCTACAAATAGAACTGCAGAATCACGTATTTGGAAATTGGGTTTCCATCTATGAACCGAGGCAAAAGATAGTCCTCAACCGATTCGAGACTGTCTAGCCCGAGTCTCAGGTCAGAGCTCGAGTGACCTTGGAGCGACAGGGCCGGTCCACCGATGTGGATTAAACTTAAACCCTGAACATGCGTTTCGCCGCCCTTTGGGGCGTAAGTGAGCCAACAAATGACTCCATCGGTTCGAGAACGACCGATCAATCCGAGGCGCCTCGCAACAGCAACAACCACATAAGTCAAACTCGTCAGGGCGTGTAAAACCACTGACGCCACTTTTTAGCTAGAAGGAAACGCATGCCCTCCCTGAGGTCTGTCTCCGGTTTTTGGTTCATACCGGGAGTGATACTCGCGAAGTGAACGTTACACAAAGCTACGCCACAAAGGCCGTGCTTTGATCATCACCACAAGACTTTGCTTTTCAACAGAAGCCTCGATCAATTGCCACTTAGGCATGCCACACAGGCAATTCACTCCATGCGTTTGATATCCATCAATATATAACCCCTAAGCTCGTACGTCTCAGAGAAGGGCGTTAAGCAAGAGAATAAATTCTCCGCCGCCAAACAGATATATATTTAATAGAGATCAATCACACAGACTAAAATCCAATGTCGGACACACAGTCCATTTACAAGTCCGTTCTAGGTCTGAACGAAACCGGAGGCACCTAGTACCCCGCATATCCATCGATCTCCAAGTACGTCTGGACGATCACTAACTGTTTCCATCTTCTTGGGTGTACATCCCAATCAAGATCATCAGTAATTATCCAAACGACGTGAAGACCTCCGGTCTTCGACCATCGTCTTCATCTTCGACTTATCGTCGTATCAATTATTCAGAATGGGATAAACCCGGTCTTTCCGAATAACTCGCATATATTTTAAATAAGTGTTACACAAACAAAACATACGCCTCATTCCAATTTATCAGTCACTAACCGTAAATTAATCAAGAGAATAATTCCCCAAATATTAACCCCGAAGGCCGAAACCAAAATCAGATCAATATCCAGAAAACCATTCTGCTTGGCTAACCGACAGTTAGTTTCTAAATTTCACATTCATAGGGAAAGGTTCCCATTAATTTTATCCAAGATAAATTTCTTGAATTTATTCTTTAATCTATTTTTGAATATCAATTCAAACTAGTCGGGATTAACGAACCTTACCGAAGTAATCATTGGTTTTAATTTCCCAATCCCAACCTATTCATCCCATGAAGTAAAACTGGTAGTACTTCATATCTAACACCACGGTGTTATCGGTAAATTCAATTACCATTTCACGTTCAAATCTAATTAAAGATTTAACTATCGCCTGGAGCAAAACTGGTGATACTCTATTCTCGATCAGTTCAATCTAATTAAAGATTCATTAAAACTCTACTTAGTTTTAATCTGCGACTGGGTTAAAGAATCAGTGTCATTTAAAACACGGTTCACGATGAACCCAAAATCACATCACATTAATTATCGGGTTAAAGAACGAGTGTCATTTAAAACACGGTTCACGATAAACCCAAAATCACATCACATTAATTATCGGGTTAAAGAACGAGTGTCATTTAAAACACGGTTCACGATAAACCCAAAAATCAATATCAATTCAATTCCAATTAAACATTATTTAATTGGTACACTTCATTAAATCTAAATAAAAAGACTTAATCTTTTCTCAACTGGGTTCAAGAACAGTGTTAGTGAAGACATCATTCACGACAAACCCAAATCACATTTGATATTCAATACAAGGCTCTGAATAGAAAATATATCGGCTTATATTCAATATCAAATTCTATGATTAACAAATGTCGTATTGGAAATAACGATATAAATATATATCTTTCAAATTTCCATAACAACACCTGTATAATCACGAATTCCAACATCGAAATATTCCGAAGACAATTTCGATTCAAATCCACTCCAATGCAATCATTGGATATTCTGGTTATTTTTAAAACCCTTTTTAAATTCAATATATTTATTTGAAAATAAATAGAATTATAATTCTAGTTCAAAACTAGTTCATTTCGATAAAAATCTATTTTTATCTTTTCAAATATGGAGTTTTTCATCCCAATCCTTTCTAAATAATTTCTTATGATTTTACACAAATTATTACTATTTTTAATAATTTTATCGAGGCCTGTACAGTCGATTTCCATCAACGGTCATCGAACTGCACTTACAGCGACATTTTTCGAATTTGATTTGGACGTATCTCCAAATCCAACCGTTAGATTTCAAATTTCTAACATTTGTTAGAAAGCTCTTTTCGATACGAACCCAACGGTTCCGGTTTTAGGAGAATCCGACGGTCGGATCTCCCGTAATTTCCGTTTGAAATAAATGGTCGAAATTCACGAACTGCCGCGGCGCGGCGCGTTCTATTCTGGCCATTATATATATATATAATATATATATATATTATATATTTCGTCGATTTCTATTTAAAACGAATTATATAAATAGTTTTAAAATTCGTTTCAAAAACAACTTCAACTTCCATTTCGATTCAAATCAAAATTGAATTCTTCTTTATAAATTCGTTTTAAAATTCATTTCTATTCAATTCAAATTTCAATTCAATTTGAATTCATTTCAATTCGCTTTCAATTCAATTTGAATTCGTTTTCAATTCAATTCATTTCGAAATCGTTTTCAATTCAATTCATTTCGAAATCGTTTTTAATTCAATTCATTTCGAAATCGTTTTCAATTCAATTCATTTCGAAATCGTTTTCAATTCAATTCATTTCAAAATCGTTTTCAATTCAATTCATTTCGAAATCGTTTTCAATTCAATTCATTTTGAAATCGTTTTTAATTCAATTCATTTCGAAATCGTTTTTAATTCAATTCATTTCGAAATCGTTTTTAATTCAATTCATTTCGAAATCGTTTTTAATTCAATTCATTTCGAAATCGTTTTTAATTCAATTCATTTCGAAATCGTTTTTAATTCAATTCATTTCGAAATGAATAAAATCGATATAAATATCGTTCACGTCAAAATGGCGTCAATCTAATCAACACGGCTTCATAAATTTCTATTTTCAAATATTCTATTTCAAATATTTCTTTTTCAAAATAGTTGTTATTATCAAAATATTTCGTTCAACACATGACCAATCTCAATGGATGAGTACTGTCAACACATGAACCTTTATTTTATATTATTCTTTATTTTCTAAATTGGAATGAGGCCCAATCAATCACCATATAAAATTAATTATATGGATTTTCATACAACACATGTATATAATAGCATTGAAAAATAATCAACCATCAACCAAAGTGCACTACACTGTATAAGCATCAAATATAGATATCTAACGCTTATAACAGCTTGTCAATCAATCGATCGACATATTTAATCAATCAGGATGAGTGAACTTCATATTTCATCCCAACACCCGTGTGGGGTTTTCAAACAATCAAACACAGATTTTGTTTGTGCAGTTGGGCGATGTGTAAAATTTATCGACCCAATCAATGTCCTTCAAATAGGTGTACATAAACAAACCGTCTGGTTTGTAAATGAATATTTTATTTTATTCACTTCACGTCAAAAATTATATTTTTAATGATAAAACATTTTATTCAAACATATGAATTTCTATTCAGTTCATTCTTTAAATAAAATGATATTTTTATTTATCTAACTTATTTTAGAAAATTTCGGCGGCATAATGGCACGATACTAGAAACGGGACGAGGCCTAGCCTTATCCCCGGTCTAGTGAAGGCCCACGCCATTCACACATCAATCAAATCCATCCATTTCACCAAACAATTCAATTTCAAATCAAATCATCTAACTAATCTATGCAACCAAACAAACAAGTCCATGGTCTGTGGACGATTGTGTCGGGTGCTACTAAGCACCGTCTGCAACCTAGTATATATATATAACTAGAGAAAGAAATTGAAAGGTGAGAAATTCTCACATTTAGCTATCCAATCATCTCGACTCTTCTTGTATAGAATTCCTCATCGTCCTCGCCTTTTTATCACCTTCGTTGCCCGTAGCCACTATATATATAAAAATCATTTTTTCACTTCGCTATTCAATATATAAAAATCGAATTTTTACTTCGTTATTCAATATATAAAAATCAAATTTTTACTTCGTTATTCAATATATAAAAATCATATTTTTACTTCGTTATTCAATATATAAAAATCGAATTTTTACTTCGTTATTCAATATATAAAAATCATATTTTTACTTCGATGTTCAATATATAAAAATCATATTTTTACTTCGATGTTCAATATATAAAAATCATATTTTTACTTCGATGTTCAATATAAAAATCATATTTTTACTTCGATGTTCAATATAAAAATCATATTTTTACTTCGTTATTCCATATATAAAAATCATATTTTTACTTCGTTATTCCATATATAAAAATCATATTTTTACTTCGTTATTCCATATATAAAAATCATCTTTTTACTTCGTTATTCCATATATAAAAATCATATTTTTACTTCGTTATTCCATATATAAAAATCATATTTTTACAATCCTAACTATTTACATATATGTGTTAGGATAAAGGGGAAAAAAAAGAATAAAATAAAGTAAAAAAAAAACGTACTGTTCAAATCGGAAGAGGGGGGGTATGCTGCGTTCTCGGTGGTGGGAGGAGGTGCTGCGGCCTTCTGGAGTGGCGGCGCCAGGTCTTCAGGGTGGCGGGTGGACTGCGGTTTGCTCGAGAGCAGAAGGGGGCGGAAGAGAAGAGGTTGGAGGAGGAGTAGAGGGGAGCTCGAGGGTGGTGGGCGCTGGCTTCGTCGGGCGGTGGCGATGGGTGGTGGTGCGTGGGTGGCGGCTGAGCGATTTAGGGTATAGGTTATTTTTTTTATTATTCTGGAATGATTCTCCGATGAATCGGGGGGGGGGGGGTGGGTGGAAGGGGGTAATGGGGGAGAGAAAGTTCCCTTTTTTTATTTAATTATTTTATTTTTGAAAAAGTTGACTTTTACATACGACCCCTAAACGAGGCCCACCGCCTGTCGTCCATAGCGTTTTACCCCCATCCCAAACACAATGGGATATGTATCGCAAGCCTATTCGGCTGTTACAATCAGTTTCCGTTAAATTTACATTTAAATCACTATATTGAATTTTAAACGTACATTTCAAATTACCGGGGTCACATACTAACTCTAAAAATTCCATAAAAATATTTTCTAGCTTCCTATTGACGATACGGTCCTAACAAAACTAGTTTCGTCGAATTCTGAGATCGTTTGAAAAATGGCCAATTTCCAGTCGATTAAAATCAACTAAAACTGGTCAAACGCGTTTTCCTTTGCCACGCTCACATATTGATTCGAAAAATTATGAAATTTGAAACCTAGCAATAATTTAACATCACGGACCCAACAAAACTGGTTTCGTCGAAATCCGAGGTCGTTTGCAAAATGTCCATTTTTAAGGGCCTGAATTCCATAGCGACTATTCAGAATTTTCAACTGGACATATCTTTTGATTCCCGCTATGAAATTTCGATTGGTCGGATTCGTTGGAAAGATATTATCAATTAGATCCTATCATTTTTGGTTTCACTAAAATCCGGATTGTTTTGCACCCGGTATGTTCAATTGAAGTTTGAAATTGAATTATCGAACTACCGCGCCATTTTCAATTCTATTTATAATTATATATAAATATTTATATTCTAACGACGGCGTATATAATATATACGTTCTAATTCTATATTCAAAATAAATTTTCGTCAATATTATTTAAAATAATTCATTTTAAATAATCAAAATCCGCTAAAATTGCCAAAATAAAAATTTTAAACTGGCCCAGATTTTCGGGTTGTTACAATCTCCCCCACTTAAAACTTTTCGTCCCCGAAAAGGAACAAAGTCGAAGGTGGTTTGATCAATCAGCTCTACGTTCGATCTGGCTTTCATTCTCCAACTTTTCAGTTTCTGAGAATTTTCAAATTTTCAAAAATTTGGCTAACACCCTAAATTTTCGAAAAATTTCGCCATAACCTCCCCTGCACCGGGAGCATCGGGGAATTTCAAATAGCTTCCCCGGTCCTTCAGATCTCAAAAAGAAAAAGAAAAAGCCAAGCGGCTAGCCAATAGGCTCATAAAATCATCATCACCCAAACAAAACAGTAAATCATGTAGTAAACATGTACCTATTTGTCGGGCAAACAAATTTTATTCTCTGCTCTAGCCTCCTTGCTATGACTTGTTCAATGTAAGTATATGCATATGCAAGCAAATGCGACCAAATTTCAATACAATTCAATATTTGATTCAATTAGGCGTAATGGTTCAAAATTTATCAAACAACTAAACAAGCAACACAAACATCAATCAATTAGTGAATTAGAGTTTCAAATTCATAACTTTGATATATATAAAGAAAATCATGTTTTGATGCCAAATCACAACAATGTATTCTAGCTATATTAGTTTTGGTTCTCACACCAGTCTAATGGAAATATATAGATATCACACCTTCGAAACTCGAACATAAATGTTGATGATGCGATCGCTATCATCAATAATATCTCCGGGCGACTAGAGTGTGATGCTATATCTATCCAATATATTAAAACTTTGAATATACGTTTACAAGGCGTATATGCAAATTCTTTATATACTGAATTGTCCAAAATCAATATAAACAAATAATCAAATACTAATAGTTGATTTAAATTTGCAAAACAAAATTTGTTTTCATTAGAAAAATATACTCTTCACACTCGTTCTAGGATACTACTGATCCTATCTCTAACGAGTCATTCCCATTGGACATTACTAATCCAATATCTGATGAATTCTTTCGTAGGGTTCTAATGTGCCTTGTTCTCTGAGCTTTGTAAACCAAAGCTCTGATACCAACTGTGAAAACCCGTAACTTCCCCGTAAAGGAAAGCGACGGATAGTTCGAGAACAAGCCACAACAGAACGCAGACGAAAGAACATTTCATTGTATATTGCAACAATGCATCAGATTACAAGAATATACAGAGTACAAATGAATATTACACAGAAATATCAGAGATTTAAATTACATTTAAATACATCGCAGCGGAAAATAATACAATACACAACTGTGAAAGAGATATACGGATACAAAGTTTTCCGGATATCGTTCCAGCTGTAAACCAGGATCCTGTGAATATAAATCTGCAAAACCAAAACTACTAGCTGCCCGTGTCAAAATAAGGGCACCCAGAGTTTAGGTTAAAACAATAAACTCCAGGTCAGTCATGTGACTGGTGTGAGAACTAAAACAGTTGTTAATCTTTATTTTTGAAATTAGGTAAATCAAGGGACCACGCCGTATAACACGGAACGGGTTTCCTCCCAAGGACACCAGTGCATATAAGTAAACAGCGCAATGCTTTTCTAAAAATGAAGCTATTATAAGACCCAGGTCCCATCACACAATGCAACGCAGCCGAGGATAGGGTTTTCCCTTATAACAGCCAAAGAATGCTTGATACGTTTAAAACAAATCGTTTGATACTATTATAAGTGCATAGTGTATAAAACAACTTCGAATCATAAGTATCAATCATAGACGGCATAAGTGCCCCATCCCACTATGTCGTCATAGTAGGCTCTACAAATAGAACCGCAGAATCACGTATTTGGAAATTGGGTTTCCATCTATGAACCGAGGCAAAAGATAGTCCTCAACCGATTCGAGACTGTCTAGCCCGAGTCTCAGGTCAGAGCTCGAGTGACCTTGGAGCGACAGGGCCGGTCCACCGATGTGGATTAAACTTAAACCCTGAACATGCGTTTCGCCGCCCTTTGGGGCGTAAGTGAGCCAACTAAATGACTCCATCGGTTCGAGAACGACCGATCAATCCGAGGCGCCTCGCAACAGCAACAACCACATAAGTCAAACTCGTCAGGGCGTGTAAAACCACTGACGCCACTTTTTAGCTAGAAGGAAACGCATGCCCTCCCTGAGGTCTGTCTCCCGTTTTTGGTTCATACCGGGTGTGATACTCGCGAAGTAAACGTTACACAAAGCTACGCCACAAAGGCCGTGCTTTGATCATCACCACAAGACTTTGCTTTTCAACAGAAGCCTCGATCAATTGCCACTTAGGCATGCCACACAGGCAATTCACTCCATGCGTTTGATATCCATCAATATATAACCCCTAAGCTCGTACGTCTCAGAGAAGGGCGTTAAGCAAGAGAATAAATTCTCCGCCGCCAAACAGATATATATTTAATAGAGATCAATCACACAGACTAAAATCCAATGTCGGACACACAGTCCATTTACAAGTCCGTTCTAGGTCTGAACGAAACCGAAGGCACCTAGTACCCCGCATATCCATCGATCTCCAAGTACGTCTGGACGATCACTAACTGTTTCCATCTTCTTGGGTGTACAGCCCAATCAAGATCATCAGTAATTATCCAAACGACGTGAAGACCTCCGGTCTTCGACCATCGTCTTCATCTTCGACTTATCGTCGTATCAATTATTCAGAATGGGATAAACCCGGTCTTTCCGAATAACTCGCATATATTTTAAATAAGTGTTACACAAACAAAACATACGCCTCATTCCAATTTATCAGTCACTAACCGTAAATTAATCAAGAGAATAATTCCCCAAATATTAACCCCGAAGGCCGAAACCAAAATCAGATCAATATCCAGAAAACCATTCTGCTTGGCTAACCGACAGTTAGTTTCTAAATTTCACATTCATAGGGAAAGGTTCCCATTAATTTTATCCAAGATAAATTTCTTGAATTTATTCTTTAATCTATTTTTGAATATCAATTCAAACTAGTCGGGATTAACGAACCTTACCGAAGTAATCATTGGTTTTAATTTCCCAATCCCAACCTATTCATCCCATGAAGTAAAACTGGTAGTACTTCATATCTAACACCACGGTGTTATCGGTAAATTCAATTACCATTTCACGTTCAAATCTAATTAAAGATTTAACTATCACCTGGAGCAAAACTGGTGATACTCCATTCTCGATCATTTTAATCTAATTAAAGATTCATTAAAACTCTACTTAGTTTTAATCTGCGACTGGGTTAAAGAATCAGTGTCATTTAAAACACGGTTCACGATAAACCCAAAATCACATCACATTAATTATCGGGTTAAAGAACGAGTGTCATTTAAAACACGGTTCACGATAAACCCAAAATCACATCACATTAATTATCGGGTTAAAGAACGAGTGTCATTTAAAACACGGTTCACGATAAACCCAAAAATCAATATCAATTCAATTCCAATTAAACATTATTTAATTGGTACACTTCATTAAATCTAAATAAAAAGACTTAATCTTTTCTCAACTGGGTTCAAGAACAGTGTTAGTGAAGACACCATTCACGACAAACCCAAATCACATTTGATATTCAATACAAGGCTCTGAATAGAAAATATATCGACTTATATTCAATATCAAATTCTATGATTAACAAATGTCGTATTGGAAATAACGATATAAATATATATCTTTCAAATTTCCACAATAACACCTGTATAATCACGAATTCCAACATCGAAATATTCCGAAGACAATTTCGATTCAAATCCACTCCAATGCAATCATTGGATATTCTGGTTATTTTTAAAACCCTTTTTAAATTCAATTTATTTATTTGAAAATAAATAGAATTATAATTCTAGTTCAAAACTAGTTCATTTCGATAAAAATCTATTTTTATCTTTTCAAATATGGAGTTTTTCATCCCAATCCTTTCTAAATCATTTCTTATGATTTTACACAAATTATTACTATTTTTAATAATTTTATCGAGGCCTGTACAGTCGATTTCCATCAACGGTCATCGAACTGCACTTACAGCGACATTTTTCGAATTTGATTTGGACGTATCTCCAAATCCAACCGTTAGATTTCAAATTTCTAACATTCGTTAGAAAGCTCTTTTCGATACGAACCCAACGGTTCCGGTTTTAGGAGAATCCGACGGTCGGATCTCCCGTAATTTCCGTTTGAAATAAATGGTCGAAATTCACGAACTGCCGCGGTGCGGCGCGTTCTATTCTGGCCATTATATATATAATATATATATATATTATATATATTTCGTCGATTTCTATTTAAAACGAATTATATAAATAGTTTTAAAATTCGTTTCAAAAACAACTTCAACTTCCATTTCGATTCAAATCAAAATTGAATTCTTCTTTATAAATTCGTTTTAAAATTCATTTCTATTCAATTCAAATTTCAATTCAATTTGAATTCATTTCAATTCGCTTTCAATTCAATTTGAATTCGTTTTCAATTCAATTCATTTCGAAATCGTTTTCAATTCAATTTATTTCGAAATCGTTTTTAATTCAATTCATTTCGAAATCGTTTTCAATTCAATTCATTTGGAAATCGTTTTCAATTCAATTCATTTCAAAATCGTTTTCAATTCAATTCATTTCGAAATCGTTTTAAATTCAATTCATTTCGAAATCGTTTTTAATTCAATTCATTTCGAAATCGTTTTTAATTCAATTCATTTCGAAATCGTTTTTAATTCAATTCATTTCGAAATCGTTTTTAATTCAATTCATTTCGAAATCGTTTTTAATTCAATTCATTTCGAAATGAATAAAATCGATATAAATATCGTTCACGTCAAAATGGCGTCAATCTAATCAACACGGCTTCATAAATTTCTATTTTCAAATATTCTATTTCAAATATTTCTTTTTCAAAATAGTTGTTATTATCAAAATATTTCGTTCAACACATGACCAATCTCAATGGATGAGTACTGTCAACACATGAACCTTTATTTTATATTATTCTTTATTTTCTAAATTGGAATGAGGCCCAATCAATCACCATATAAAATTAATTATATGGATTTTCATACAACACATGTATATAATAGCATTGAAAAATAATCAACCATCAACCAAAGTGCACTACACTGTATAAGCATCAAATATAGATATCTAACGCTTATAACAGCTTGTCAATCAATCGATCGACATATTTAATCAATCAGGATGAGTGAACTTCATATTTCATCCCAACACCCGTGTGGGGTTTTCAAACAATCAAACACAGATTTTGTTTGTGCAGTTGGGCGATGTGTAAAATTTATCGACCCAATCAATGTCCTTCAAATAGGTGTACATAAACAAACCGTCTGGTTTGTAAATGAATATTTTATTTTATTCACTTCACGTCAAAAATTATATTTTTAACGATAAAACATTTTATTCGAACATATGAATTTCTATTCAGTTCATTCTTTAAATAAAATGATATTTTTATTTATCTAACTTATTTTAGAAAATTTCGGCGGCATAACGGCACGATACTAGAAACGGGACGAGGCCTAGCCTTATCCCCGGTCTAGTGAAGGCCCACGCCATTCACACATCAATCAAATCCATCCATTTCACCAAACAATTCAATTTCAAATCAAATCATCTAACTAATCTATGCAACCAAACAAACAAGTCCATGGTCTGTGGACGATTGTGTCGGGTGCTACTAAGCACCGTCTGCATCCTAGTATATATATATAACTAGAGAAAGAAATTGAAAGGTGAAAAATTCTCACATTTAGCTATCCAATCATCTCGACTCTTCTTGTATAGAATTCTTCATCGTCCTCGCCTTTTTATCACCTTCGTTGCCCGTAGCCACTATATATATAAAAATCACTTTTTCACTTCGCTATTCAATATATAAAAATCGAATTTTTACTTCGTTATTCAATATATAAAAATCGAATTTTTACTTCGTTATTCAATATATAAAAATCATATTTTTACTTCGTTATTCAATATACAAAAATCGAATTTTTACTTCGTTATTCAATATATAAAAATCGAATTTTTACTTCGATGTTCAATATATAAAAATCATATTTTTACTTCGATGTTCAATATATAAAAATCATATTTTTACTTCGATGTTCAATATATAAAAATCATATTTTTACTTCGATGTTCAATATAAAAATCATATTTTTACTTCGATGTTCAATATAAAAATCATATTTTTACTTCGTTATTCCATATATAAAAATCATATTTTTACTTCGTTATTCCATATATAAAAATCATATTTTTACTTCGTTATTCCATATATAATAATCATATTTTTACTTCGTTATTCCATATATAAAAATCATATTTTTACAATCATAAATATTTACATATATGTGTTAGGATAAAGGGGAAAAAAAGAATAAAATAAAGTAAAAAAAAACGTACTGTTCAAATCGGAAGAGGGGGGGTATGCTGCGTTCTCGGTGGTGGGAGGAGGTGCTGCGGCCTTCTGGAGTGGCGGCGCCAGGTCTTCAGGGTGGCGGGTGGACTGCGGTTTGCTCGAGAGCAGAAGGGGGCGGAAGAGAAGAGGTTGGAGGAGGAGTAGAGGGGAGCTCGAGGGTGGTGGGCACTGGCTTCGTCGGTCGGTGGCGATGGGTGGTGGTGCGTGGGTGGCGGCTGAGCGATTTAGGGTATAGGTTCTTTTTTTTATTATTCTGGAATGATTCTCCGATGAATCGGGGGGGGGGGGGGGGCAGGGGGTAATGGGGGAGAGAAAGTTCCCTTTTTTTATTTAATTATTTTATTTTTGAAAAAGTTGACTTTTACATACGACCCCTAAACGAGGCCCACCGCCTGTCGTCCATAGCGTTTTACCCCCATCCCAAACACAATGGGATATGTACCGCAAGCCGATTCGGCTGTTACAATCAGTTTCCGTTAAATTTACATTTAAATCACTATATTGAATTTTAAACGTACATTTCAAATTACCGGGGTCACATACTAACTCTAAAAATTCCATAAAAATATTTTCTAGCTTCCTATTGACGATACGGTCCTAACAAAACTAGTTTCGTCGAATTCTGAGATCGTTTGAAAAATGGCCAATTTCCAGTCGATTAAAATCAACTAAAACTGGTCAAACGCGTTTTCCTTTGCCACGCTCACATATTGATTCGAAAAATTATGAAATTTGAAACCTAGCAATAATTTAACATCACGGACCCAACAAAACTGGTTTCGTCGAAATCCGAGGTCGTTTGCAAAATGTCCATTTTTAAGGGCCTGAATTCCATAGCGACTATTCAGAATTTTCAACTGGACATATCTTTTGATTCCCGCTATGAAATTTCGATTGGTCGGATTCGTTGGAAAGATATTATCAATTAGATCCTATCATTTTTGGTTTCACTAAAATCCGGATTGTTTTGCACCCGGTATGTTCAATTGAAGTTTGAAATTGAATTATCGAACTACCGCGCCATTTTCAATTCTATTTATAATTATATATAAATATTTATATTCTAACGACGGCGTATATAATATATACGTTCTAATTCTATATTCAAAATAAATTTTCGTCGATATTATTTAAAATAATTCATTTTAAATAATCAAAATCCGCTAAAATTGCCAAAATAAAAATTTTAAACTGACCCAGATTTTCGGGTTGTTACACCTTCCAGCACTCTAGAAGTGCATGCGAACCAGTGTTGTTTTAGGCTAAAAATCTCCTAATCCTCCACGTTAAATCCTATCTTCACCATACCATTTTAAGGAGTAAGAAAATCTCTTTAATTTTCGTTTTGGATTGACCTTTAAGTTCGACTTGGATTAGGAGGATTTAAGGTTTTAACTGCTGAGATTTGGAGCGTTGGTTTTGAGGGTGGCGGCTTGAACGATGAAGGGGGGTTTTAGGGTTATTTTTTTATATTTTTTTATTATTATTTTATTCTAAGTTGATTCCTAAAAGTGAAATTTGCATTCGAACTCCAATTTAACCCCAACGACTATCACCCCTAACCAAATACCCCCATTCCAAACACAATGGGATATGTTTCATAAGCCAGTTCTATAATTTTGATCAGTTTTTCTCAAAATTAAAAGGGTGCATTTTTTTATAGGTCCCTATTAAATTTCAAAATACAAAAAAAACCCAGTGATAAAAATAATATAGAATACATCCCTATTTTTGAATTTCCGCTAAAAAAATTCCTGATCTACCCTTACGCACCTAAAAAACTATCCAACAACTGTTCGTCCTCATTTACTCAGTTTATCGCTCCTATTATCTCGCTCAAAAACCTAATCCTACAATTCTGGAAAACCGTTGATCACTCCAACAGTGTTTTTTTATTACTTTTTTTGATTTTTACGAAAAAATAGACAATTAGATACAAATATTACGTAAAATTGCATACACTTATGCAACTAAGTGAAATAATTGCGCACATATATTAATATTATACAGAAAATAAATTATTACTTTTGCGCAACAATGAATTAGACGTGCATACATTAATATTATACAGAAATAAATTATTACTTGAATGTAGTGACTACAATTTTTATATTAAGATTTTTGATTTTTACGAAAAACTAGACAATTAGATACAAATATTACATAAAATTGCATACATTTATGCAACTAAGTGAAATAATTGCATACATATACAGAGTTGTACTGCATAATTGCTGAAACAAAAGAAATAACAACAAAATAAATACATATAGTTATAACAAGATGCATATATATATATATATATATATATATGAAAATAACAAAAATATGTGCATACTTACATGAAAATTTTCATAACATTTACATCTACTACATCAAAAAATAAGTACAGACCACATTTACATGTACTACATCAAAAAATTTAGAACATTTACAAAGCAGAGCTAATGGTCTTTTGAAGAACAAATAATTTTGTTAAGACCCAACTTATTGCACAAACCACATCTACTAGTCTCTGTAGAAACAACTGCAAATTTCAATCATTTGGAAAAAGATGGACGACCAAGCTTCAACAACACCACTACACCAATATCCGCCGGAACACTGTTATCAAAAAAAGAAAATCAACATTAATAAGCTTAATGTGCAGTAACCTAAATTACAAAAACAACTTCAGATTAATATAAATACATGCGTACAATGCAGCAAAATAAAAAAAAATTCTGAATATTTATATGCAAGTATTCTAGATATATGCATAGAAATATGAATATATTTGTAAAATAATAAGTTTTTCTGATTGTTTGATAAAAAATTGCATACAGATGTGCATATATTAAGAATAGAAGCATATTTGTCCGCAATTTTTTATCAGAAGTTCAGCAAAAATCACCGAGTTCTAACAATAGTTTCATGAATTCATGTTTTTTAATGGTCCTTATCATATGAAAAAACGTATTTTTATGCTAATTAAAACCTTAATATAAATACATGCATACAATGCAGCAAAATAACAATAATTTCTAAATATTTATATGCAAGTATTCTAGATATATGCATAGAAATACGAATATATTTGTAAAATAATAAGTTTTTCTGATTGTTTGATAAAAAATTGCATACAGATGTGCATATATTAAGAATAGATGCATATTTGTCCGCAACTTTTTATCAGAAGTTCAGCAAAAATCACCGAGTTCTAACAATAGTTTCATGAATTTATGTTTTTTACAGGTCCTTATCATATGAAAAAACGTATTTTTATGCTAACAAAAACCTTAATATAAATACATGTGTACAATGCTGCAAAATAACAATAATTTCTGAATATTTATATGCCGGTATTCTTTATATATGCATAGAAATATGAATATATTTGTAAAATAATAAGTTTTTCTGATTGTTTGATAAAAAAATGCATACAGATGTGCATATATTAAGAGTAGATGCATATTTGTCCGCAACTTTTTATCAGAAGTTCAGCAAAAATCACTGAGTTCTAACAATAGTTTCATGAATTTATGTCTTTTACATGTCCTTATCATATGAAAAAACATATTTTTATGCTAATAAAAACCTTATATTTATCCTACAAATAAAATCAGATAGAAAAGGAAAAAAACTCACACAATTTTAGGTTTTGGATCGCCGGAGCCAGAAAAGGTGGAGGGTTTGCTGTGGACGGTTTGCTGCCTTCGACTGAAGGGGGGCTGGTCGATGGTGGTCGTCGCTGGTTGCTGGAGGTGGGGGTGCGCCAGTGGGTAGCGGCGCGTTGGCGGATCCTGGTGCTGGAGCGGCGGTTGAGGTTTTGGGGTCTCGTGATTTGGGGCTCACGCGTCTCGGGATTTAGGTTTTTGTGCTGGAGCCGCCGCCGCCATGGATTAGAAAATTGTGTTTCTGTAAAAAATAAAACCCTAATACGTAACCTATAAATAATAACTACACCGTTAAATGTGAATGAGGGCATTTCCGGAAAAATAAAAGCTACGTTTTAAAAATAGAGATGAGATTTAAATGTTTCAAAAGGGGAGGATGTGAGCCTAATTAATTTTAGTTTTAAGTATGTGAGCCTAATATTCATAAGTTAAAATATAAATCAATATATATTGAATTTAAATGTACATTTTAATTTACCGGGGCCACATGCTGACTCCAAAAATTACAGAAAAATAAATCTAGCTATGTTTTGACAATATGGTCCTAACCAAACTAATTTCATGTGGAGACCGTTCGGAAAATGGCCATTTTCTGGTTGATCCAATTCAATTGAAATTGACAAAACACGTTAACATTCACCACACTCACATATTAAATCCAAAAATTATGAAATTTCAAAAATAACAATAATTTAACATTCCAGATCCAACAAAAGTGGTTTCGTCGAAAACGGAGGTTGTTTGCAAAATGGCTATTTTTAAAGGCTATATATTATATTAAAATATATATAAATTCCATAGCGACTATTTTAAATTTTAAACTGGACATAACTTACAATTTATACTATGAAATCTCAGTTTCTTACATTCGCTAGAAAGATATTATTAAACAGATTCAAATATTTCTAGTTTTACTGAATTCCAATTTATTTCGAATTCTGTACATTCATTTGAAATTTAAAATCGAATTTTCAAACTACCGCGTCATTTCAGGCTTGTTTTATAGTTAAAATAAATTTATACGTTCTAACTTCGATTGAATAAATTTTTTAGTCGTTATAATTTAAAATAAATCACTTTAAATATTCAATATTCATTAAAATAGCTAAAATAAAAAAAAATTAACTGGTTCATAATTTCTGGGTTGTTACATATATCATCGATTTCCATTTAAAACGTATTTTATAAATCATTTATAAATTCGTTTAAAAACGATTTCAACTTCATTTTTTCAATTTTAAATTAAAATTGAAAAATCTATATCATTATAATATTAAAATGATAATCTTTTCAAATATTTGATTTTGAAATCCATTTCCTTTTCATATTCATTATAAAATGAATAAAATCGAATGATAAACCTGTTCGAGTTAATATTGCATTCAACTACATAACTCGGCTTTACTTATTTCATTATTTTCATGTCCATCCAAAATTGGACGTCAAAATCATATTTTGATTGTTCACTGAATATTATTTTAAAATATTTATTATGAGTTGGAATCAGACTCAATCAATTACCATATAACTTTAATTATATGGATTTCATACATCGCATGTATTCAACAATAATGAAAAATAGTCATTAAACATTCAAACATCATCCAGAGTGCATTCTACAACTGTATAAGCATTAAAATAAACAAATAACACTCAGCAGAGTCTATTAATCAATCGATTGACATACAACTAAATATTGGGGTTAGTGCATGTCAAATATCATCCCAATACCCATGTGGGGTTTTCAAACGACAACAGTTTATTTAAATAAATCATTGGTTAATAATTTTACCCAATTCTAATTCGGTTTGAATTATTTTTCTACTTAACCAATTTTCACTGTTTAAATTTTAAATAGATATTTATATCGCATTTCAATAACCACAAATTGTCTATCCACGTTGTTTGAAATATGTGTGTCATATATTCAAACAACACTTCTTGTGCAAATGAGTCATGGATAGTTCATGTGTTGAACTCAAGCAATGTCACATACAATAGATAAAAATCATCAATGACAATTCATATACTTATAGTTTTAAAATAAATGGCTGTACAAATATTCTAGTGAGAGAATTCTCACTTTGGATTTCCACTTCGCGATTCTTTATTGAAGGATTGTTTTAATAAAATTAAACGACCATTTAATTTTATCGAAAATTGCAACTACTCCCGTTTCCATTCTGGTTAATTCCATGTTGTAGTATTCGTTGTTGCGAATCCAACGCAATTGAAATTATCGGATTTGGACCTCGTATGAAATAGATATTGCATTTCATACATGGAATACATTAATGAAATTAGTTACGGTAATTAATATTTATAATTAACTAATTACATCAGCAAAGAAAAGGGTCGATCTTTCCTCCTTCCATCGTGAAAACTAAAGAATCCATCGTCGCCCTATTTAACTCTCCGTCGCACCCCACGTGGGGCCCTCCGCTCCTGATCAAACTGCACCACCCCGACGCCCTTGGTCTGAGCCGCCTTCACCTTGAACGACATCAATTCCGGTGGTCCCCTGGCCATGCAATACCTATACGAATGATGAACCATTGAGCAGAAAATTCACCCAAATTACAACATGAAATTTGATCTCATACATTGGTTACGAAAATCATGAGTTTCTCTTGAGATTTCCCTTTGGATCCATGGCCTATTTCGAAGCAGATGGAGAGAATTTATGGGATCAGTTTGGGAAAATTCCATTCGTTGGTTTTAGAAGGGTGGAGGCAGAAATTTATTTCTGCATTGACCTGGGAATGGAGCTCCTCGCGTTTTGACCAACCAATATATGTATTTATATAATATTTTGTTTAATTTGAAAATAGCTGGTTTTATCTCTAAACTCCAAATCAAACCAAACGACTCCCGTTGCTTGCTAAATACCCCCGTTCCGGACACAAAGGGATATGTTTTGTAAGCCAATTCGACCGTTTTTATCTGTTTTCATTAAAATTAAAATATAAATTAATATAACGTTCATTATTGATTTCAACGTACATTTTAATTTACCGGGCCACATACTGACTCCAAAAATTACGAATATTGAAATCTAGCTATATTTTGACGATATGGTCCTAACAAAACTAATTTCGTCGAATTTGGAGACTGTTTGAAAAATGGCCTTTTAACTGGTCGATTAAATTTAAACTAAAATTGAAAACACGTTTAAATATACTACGCTCACATATTAATTCTAAAAATTATGAAATTTTAAACCTGACAATAATTTGACATTCCGGATCCAACAAAAGTGTTTTCATCAAAAATGGGGGTTGTTTGCAAAATGGCCATTTTTAAGGGTTGTATATTATTAAAAAAATATATATATATATATATATTCCATACCGACTATTTTGAGTTTTAAACTGGACATAACTTATAATTTATAAAGTGAAATCTTAGTTTCTCACATTCGTTAGAAAGATATAGTTAAATAGATTCCAGTGTTTCTTGTTCACTGAAATCCGATTTATTTTGAATCATATACATTCAATTGAAATTTAAAATTGAATTTTCAAACTACTGTGCCGTTTCGAGTTCGTTTTAATTAAGTTTTAAATTTATACATTCTAACTTCGATTTAAATAATTTTTAATCATTGTTAATTAAAATATATCGTTTTAAATATTCAAAACCCTTTAAAATAGCTAAAATAAAATTTTTAAATTGGTTCAGAAATTCTGGATTATTACAATCTCCCCCACTTAAAATCTTTTCATCCTCGAAAAGGAACTGAGCTGAAAGTTGTTCAACTAACCAACTCAACTTTCATTCTGGCTTTCATTCTTCAACTTTTTAGTTTCTAAGAACTTTCAAATTCTTCTAAAATTTGGCTAACACCCTAAACTTTCGAATTTTTTTCCATAACCTCCTTTGTATGGGGAGGGTTTGAAAATTTTATTGGGCCGTATTAGGCACCCAATAAATCAATAAAAAGCATACATGTTTTGTGGCCTATCTGTGCCTAAGGGAGAACGTGTAAAAATTCGAAATCTCAGACCTTGCCCCAGTGTTGGAAGTAGAATAATCCATGTGTTGTGTCTAAAAACAAGATAGACATGAATTATTGTCATCTCCAGACCTGTGTAGGGTTTTCATTAAATCCTGCCTCGAGCACCGTTACATGTATTATTATTAAGTCCATAGTCAGTCTTTTGTTCAACCTGTAATTCAGTCCTCGTCATACAAGCATCTCGCCCATATGGTAATTCAAACCTCGTCATATAAGCGCCAAATGCTTATATGGAATATGATATGCTATGTTGTCTTCATGTAGTATGCTATGCGATGTAGTTCATTATAACGACCTATGGGAATTCGAGCTCAAATTCCGACAGTAATACAGATCCGGTATCACTTATTAGAACTCAAGAATCGAAAACACAGATAGTTATTAGAAAGAAATAAGAGGGTGAGATAAGAAAGAAAGAAATGTTAGAATAGAAGAATAAGAAGAACCAACACAACACAGAGTCTCACATCGTAGAGGAACAAAATATAATATATATATATATATAACTTTTATTGAGAGCTTGAAATAAAACTTACAACATTAGAGTACATTAATATCTCTGGACAGTAATAATGACCTGTCCTCATATAAAACACAGCGGAACAATGACGGTATAACATCATACGTCTGAACTCCTTTAGCTCGTCTTTGGACTTCACAGCATCCGGTAACTTAAACCTGTACACCTCAGTCTAACCCGAGCATTACAAACACCGGGTCAGTTTGGTGAACCAGAGTGAGATAAACACACTAAGTTTAAGGGGAATCATCCAACTTGATTTTAAAGTTAAAAATCTTTTTGAAAGAAAAGGAAAATCGTAAGACCAAATCCACACATAAATACGGACGATTTTTACCTTACGATAATCCAAAACATTTTTGAAATCAATATCTCTTCTGCTATTACAATAGTGTCTAAATACAAATAAGTAGAATCTAGCAGAACGCTTGCATCTCATGCTCCACGTATATAGTATACAAACAAAACCACGGGCGCTAATTGGAGATTGGATTCCGACTATGACAAGGTATGGGACCATCTACCGATAGTGTATCTCTAGAGGGGAATACACTGGATTCAACAAGAACGTCTTGCAACCCGGCCCACACATGACCGACCACTCATCTCTTGAGTGTATCGAATGTATATCACCAACGGTTGGGCTCAAACCATCGTTTCTCGAAAGGGACAGCATCGAGAATAGATTAAAGAATGAAATGGATTTTCTCTAGATAGGTGATTATACACCCTAATGGGAGCGACCCACATAGCCATGCTGCCTGCCCGATTTTTGTCCTTTCCCGGTTGATGAGGCTTGAAGTTATAATCGACTTTTGGAACTTCTGGCTACCATTCACATCGTCCATACAAGTCATCTAGGAACAGGATGAACCGAAGGTACTCTCCTACCACATCCTAGGAATCACCCTATAGATCAGTAACGAGTAGTCCTTGCAATCCATAGATTTCAACCACGACAGAATCACAATATACCTCTGGGGATCAGCCAAAGATTGTAAGTAACTCTTCCATTTTATGAAGATCTATGGTCTTCAATTGCTCCATCTCGACCAGCATCTTCAACGTATTCGTATTTATTGGTCTGAATAGTTTTCGAATATAAATTCGATCCCGATCTTTCCGTACCAACAACACATTGGCATGATTATGATAGTCGGTTATTTAACTATCAAAATAAACAACCATAAACATAAAATAGAATCCATGGGTTGAGTACACAGTATCACTCGACCAATGAAAATAATATTTCCGTTTATTATATTAATGTTCTCAAATCATGTTTAATATATTAATATCCTCAAATCTTTATATATATATATATAATTGGAAAAATATCTTAAAACCGTATTCAAATTCAAGTTAACTACTACTTCAAAACATTTTCTATCACTTATCATCTATAATTGGAAATCGATTCCACTTATCATCGTAAAACAATCGTTACCCAATCTCCTTTGTTTCCGTTAGTAGAAACAAAATATTCGTCGCTTATCCTCATTTTACATCTCATCGCCTTACTTCTGACAATATCATTATACTTTCATAAATCCCTTTTATCTCTTTGCTATGGAAATATCATTCCATATTCTCAAGCCCCTCTTTATTTCCGCTACTATGGAAATATCAATATATATTTCTTCAAAATCTTTTATTTCCTACAATTTGGAATCTCTCTATCTATCCTCAAATCTTTCAAATGATGTTGCATTATATATTCTCAAATTAAATCTCTTCTAACCTATTTACTGTTACAACTAATATCATCTTTCGATAATCCTGAAGTCGTTCAAGTTGGGGTATTCTAATTACCTCTCAGACCTTGATCAACAACATTCTTATCTTAAGATAAATATGAGTTGTAATTCAAAAACCCATATTCATTCTAATACCAACAAATATCACTTCATCATTCTATATGGTTTTATAAAACCGCCTTACTTTTGAAATATCCTTTTTAAACATATTACTATTACTAAATTTATTGATTTAGTCAATGGTTAAATCAACTTTTAAACTTTAACGTCTTTAAACTATTGGTTTCATTATCTGGGTTTTATTACAAATCTCATCACTCGATCCTTTACCTAATTCAATTACAATAATTCCTCTTTATAATCCTTTCAATCATTTTCCTGGGAAATCTTACGTTAAGTCTCATCAATTTCACTTAATACCCTTATTAAGTAACGTTAATTTAAAATTTACTTCACACATCCTTTTATTAACTCGTTTTTACGATTTTGGTTTAATATAAACCCTTTTCGTCTCGATTTCCCTTCTTAATTCAAACAGTTGTTTTAAGCCTATCGCAATTGCTTAAAATCTCTTTTATAACTTAATTGACCCAACTCGGTTTAAATATAAACTCGTTCATAAACTCACTTTGAAATTCGATTTATATTCATTACTGACTTCGATTACTTAAATGAACTTCATCTAAGAAGTGATTATTATAAATTAACCTTATCATTAACTGCGATAAATATCCAAATTTCCTCTTAAAATATTTTTAAGTTAAACAATTATTCGCTAAATTGTTTTAGATTAATCGAGACAAACTAATTTAATTAAATAATCAATTTTCGTTAAAACAGTTGGCTTGGTCCATTTAAAACATGATTAACTCACTGATCAACCCTAACTCGTCTTTTTATTTAAATTAATAAATAATATTATTAATTTAAATAATCCATTTCAAAATAATCTTATTATAATTGTTTCTTAATTAATCGCATTAATAATCGTATTAATACAAGAATTTGCTTTATAAAAGATAAGGCACGTGCTTCGCACATGGTCGATTTTGGTGCGAAAATGTTGATTGGTGGTTAAAACAAACAATATATATGTGGTTGGTTTATTTCGTTTTAATAAACTTCACTTAAAAAAAATCTACAAATCTATATTCAGTTATAAAATAAATTTTATAACCGTATTTCTATCGATTTACCTAACGGTAAATCTGTCTTTTATAAACAAATTCTATTTCGTCCATCAACTGCTAATTTCTCAATCAATATTTCCATTTGGTTAATATCAAAAGAACTATTGAATTTAGATTCAACAGCCAATCATTCAATCATATTCAACAAACAATTCATGTAATGATGATATAAAATAAACATGAATAATCAATTTAACTGGGAATGGTAAATAAATAACAACAGTTCAAGCACTCAACTAAATTTAATACGTTTATATTATTATAACCATAATCAACCGGGTAAGTTACTTCCAGTGAAAATAATCGTTAGAAATAACGATGGAGTTCGATTAAATTAAACGGACGTTTAATTTAAATCAGTTATATATGAAAATATTCAACATATATATGCAAACAAACATGCATTCATTCAACTAATAGCAAACAAAGAACACAAATATAAACCCGACTTATATGAAATATAGTGGGGATAACTGAGTGAGTTTAACTCACCTTGATGACCGTTAACATTTAAATGGTTCATTTTAACTAAATTAAACAGACGTTTAATTTAATTAAAAATTCTCGTTGGTTTCATCATCGTCCATTCCAGCTCCAAATATGTAGCGTATGTCGATATGATCACAACGCCCCTGCTTTTGTCCAATTCTGTTAATATACGGATGCGTAACACAAATTATTACTTCCTGGTTTAATCCTAAATTAAATAAAAAAAATATCTTAATTGAATATAACTTAACCGTTAATTATATTTTATTAGCGATATATACTACCCATTACCATTTCAATTGTAAAACCACGTCAGCAGCTTACTAAGCTTCACGCCATCTTCATTCCAAGTTCCCCATGCGGTACTCCATCCATGCGTTTTTCCTTTTCAAGATTTTTTTTCCACTTTGGAAAACTGACGCCATCTTCCCTTTACATCCTTCCCATCAATTTCTCCCGTACCAAACGTACACAGTTCACGCTACAGCATGTTGTCCTTGTCCGAAAACCCTTCACCAAACTCCCAAACCACGCTGCGCCCATCGTATTCTTCTGATCTTCACTACTGTACTACGCTTTGAACAGACCAAGACCCCCCTCTAGTTCTTCGTTGCTAGAGCACTCAGAAAGCATACGCTGCAGCAGTGCACCCCGTTTAAATGTAGCGCCACTTTGTTTCTTTTTCTTCTTTTTTCTAAAGACCAACGGCCTATCACTCCTCATATCAGCCAACGATAAAACCTCCGTCCTTGTATCTGTATTTCTTCCCTGCATTATGATCCTCCCATGCATTATCAATGAACCCATACTCAGTAGCCTCCCTTTCTCCAAACTGATTCCATTCTCTCTTTTATTAATTTTTTTATATCGTGTACCATGCTGAGCCTTCTATCCCCATCCCAGTCGTGACAGCTTCTACCCCTCCATAGAATCGCGTCGATCTACAGAAATTGTGGTGGCACATTTAGTAGAGTATCCTACCAAATTTTGTCACCGCATGCATTACTTCTCCACCTTCATTCTAAACAAACTCATGCCTGCTTTCTCTCCCTGGCTCCCCATGTGTCCCTACTTTTATCCACGTAAATGCTCCACCCTTTTTGTTTCCAACAAATAAACATGCCCAGACCCTTCTATTTGAACATGTCTCTGCCACGATGCCATGCACCACTGCATCACGAACCACCACCACGTTCATCGGAGAACCCCACCGACCATTACTACATGCTTCCCCTCATTTCCGTTGTCTTGGTCTTCTCATCCCATCTACGGCTTTCTGCTTCGCGGTTGTGGAGTTTCTTTTTGTTTATGTAAGAAGATGTTGTTTTGGTTTTCAGGAAACTTTATTTTAATTTGTAGGGAAATTGGTTTTTAAGACATAAGAGAGGTCTACTGGATGAAAAAGAAAGAACCGGAGAAACGATATTTATAGGGACAGATACCGTGTCGAGCACGGTTTCGTGGTGAGCACGGTAAAGAAGTTTGGCAGACAAGAAAAGTAAAACAACGTGGCCTTCAAGGAATTTCTTGTTTGGTTTGCAAGGAATCCATTGTTTAATACATAGGGTGGTTGTACTATATACTTTACTATGTTAGAATAAACTTGCAGTAAAGTTTAATACAACATGTGCAGTGGAGACACCAATCGCTATTCCATTACCAAGCGTGCACCATTGAACTGAATGGTTCAGATAAAAGGGTAACACCAAATTAGCTTTTGTAAAGTATATTTTATTGACAACGTTGAGCCATAATTGATCGGTGGCCTCGTATCCAATTGGATTCTACTTCGATAAATTAGTAAGCCTCGAACCACTTTCTAGAAATAGGGATAATTTTATTGATTATATACTAAAAGACCCCATTTATATTAGTTGTATAATAAAATGCATTGTCACATAGGAGCACCTGCCTTTCATAATTCATACAATGGTTTTACTGTACAAGATAGGCTTATATTCCAAGTCTTAGGGTAGAATTTATTTTATATTATTTCTTTTATTACTATCTTATAATATTAAATAAATGAAAAATGGTTGAATTACTACTATACAACGTTCACGTTTAATAATCGCACCGTCACATGGGCTCATCAAACACGGTGAAAGTGGACGTGCTACTACTCCTTGATGTTATGGTCCCGATAAAATTAATTTCGTTAAAAACTGACTCCGTTTGCACAAAGAGATTATTTAAATTCCATTATATTCTTCGGTTCATGGTTAAATTTTGCCTACCGACAAAATAAGTCCAACTGGCCGTAAACTGAAAATATAACAATAACTAACTATAAGTATTCAATAATATTTGTTTCGTCGAAAAACAAAGGGCATTTGGAAAAATAACTATTTCTAACGCTTATAAATATCGATAAATTACGAAGCAAATAAATTATTATTATATTGAAATAATATAGTATACAACTTTAAATATAACCAATATGAAAATATACCTCAACGTTAATTTTTTTGCAAGCTAAAATGATATTCAAATTCTATTAAAAATCCTTTTTAAATTATTAAATAAACGTTATCGTTTATTAACGATTTCCATAGCAACTATTTCAAAATTTGATTTGGACATAAGTTACAATATATTAGCTGAAATCTTGAATTTTCTCTTTTGTTAGAAAATTATAATTAATAAGATCCCATCGTTTCTTGTTTCACATAATTCCGACTTTAAATGGATTCTGTATATTCAGTTGAAGTTCAAAACTCAATATTACGAACTACCGCGCCATTTCGAGTTTGTTTTTATATTAAATATAAATAAAACGTTCTATCGCCGTTTTATAAATGAATTCGATATTCAATCCATTAATATTTCTAAATAAAATATTTAAACCAATTTAAATATTTAAATAACTGGAAAACTCAGGTCATTACATTCATAATTTATTTGTTGCTATCCTATAGCGTATGTTTATAATCTCATACAGAAAAACCATCACAATGCGTTCAAAAACACTCACAGTAGTTTATAATAAATAAAATTGTGCAACCAACTCATTAAGCTGCAACTGTTTGTTGGGCACGCAATATATTTCTCTACTTAACAGTAAATCCATAACCTGCTCAGCATGTATATATATGCATATCTATCTAGTATATAAGTCCAATGTAAACTAGATTTTCTATTCAACTCTATATTATATTTGGTTTGGTTTAATTTAACATTCATTCGCATATTGGTTAAATTAATTATCATTCCAATAATTTTATTTGTTAAACTAATAATCATACAATACAACCAACAATTAATTAGTTGGTTAACTTTTCAAATATATAACTTTATATATACTCAAAAATCCAATTTCAAGATCATATCACAAACAATAAATTCTAACTAAGTTTGGTTCTCACACCAGTCAAGTGGAAATATATAGGTATCCCACTTTCGAAATTCGAGCATAAATACTAATGATGACGCGCCAATCATCAGAATCATCTCTGGGCGACTAGAGTGTGATCATATATCTATCTTGTATATTTGAGACTTCGTATACACGTGGATCAGATGTATATTCAAAATGTTCTTGTACCGATAGTCCAAATCAATATAAAATAAAATACTCAAAAACGTATAATAAGATATGATTTTCAAAATTAGTTTTGTTTTTATAAATAGTACTCTTCAAACTCATTCTAGGGTATTACTAATCCTATCTCTAACAAGCAATTCTCACAGGATGTTACTAATCCTATCTTTGATGAATTCTTTCATTTGGTTCTAATGTGTCTTGTTCTCCAGCTTTGTAAACCAAAGCTCAGGTACCAACTATGGCGACTCGGACTTCCCGGTTGGCTTAAACCGAATAAGAAGGCGAACTGCTTTGAGAACACGACGCGTCAGAACATAAACATGAGAACATTTGATTGCTATTACAACAATTTACATTAGAGTACAAGAATATCCGAGTTCAGATAAATAATATACAGCAGAAAAATAAATATCAGAGATTTACAAATTACAGAACAGCGGAAATATATATACATAAATATAATACACAGCGGAAAACGTCAACTACCACAACTGAAAGAAATACATGGATACAAAGCTTTCCGAATATAGCTCCAGCTGTAATCCAGGATCCTGGGAAAAGAAATATCTGCGAAAAACCAAAACTACTAGCTGCCCGTGTGGAAAATATGGGCACCCAGAATTTAGGTGGAAATAATAAACTCTGAATCAGTCATGGGACTGGTGTGAGAACTAAAACAGTTATTAAATCTTTACTTTAAAAGTGTGTTAAATCACGGGACCACGCCGCATAACACGGAATGATTTTACTCCACATGAATCTTAGTTTAAAATAAAACAACACAATGCTTTTTGGAAAATGAAGCTATTATAAGACTCATGTCCCATCACACAATACAACACAAGCCGGAGGATAGAGTTTTCCCTTATAATAGCCAAAAATGTTTGATACGCTTTAGAACAAATTATTTTTGTTATTACTATAAGTGCATAGTGCCAAAATCAACTTCAAATATAAATGTATCAATCATAGACGACATAGTACCCCGTCCTACTATGTCGCCATATAGGTTTACAACTAAAACCGAAAAGTCGCGTAATGGAAATTGGATTCCATCTATGAGTCGAGGCAAGGGATGGCTCCTCCCAATTATAGACACTCTAGAAAATGCCTCAGGATCGCGCCCTTAACAACCCTTGGATCTTCAGGACTGGTCCTCGCTTACTTTTTGAGGATTGGTTATCCCTGTACACACGTTTCCCGGTCCTATCAGACCTATCTCTGAGCTACTAGGGACTCAATATCCGAGGCGCCTCATTCCATCATCCACATAAGTAAAAATGTATGGGCTCCATATCATGACACCACTTCTAGATAGAAAGAAACGTCGTGCACTCCCTACAGTCGCTATCCCATTTTTGGCTCATATCGGATGTGAGGCTCGCGAATTAATGTTATAAACAAAGTTGTGCTACTTATAGCCATGCTTTGATCATCATCCGCAAGACTTTGCTTTTCAACAAAATCCTTGATCATTTACATCTTAGCATGCCACATTATCAATCAATAACGTACCACTGATTTCCACCAATATATAGCCTCTATGCTCGTACGTCTTAGAGAAGGGTGTTAAACAAGAGAATAAATTCTCCGCCACAAAACAGATATATATTTAATAAAGATCAACGAATACAGTATAAAGGAATACAATAACATACATACCATCCATTTGCAAGTCCGTTCTGGGTCGGAACGAAACCGGAGGCACCTTACTCCTCGTCCCATATGTCCAATACAGGAGAGAGGTCCTTTCATATCCGGTCGATCTCCAAGTACGTCTAGACGATTACCACTTATTACCTTGTCTTGGGTGTACATCCCAATCAACATATTAGTAATCATCCATACGATATGAAGATATCTGGTCTTCAAACACCGTCTTCATCGTTGATTTTTAGTTACCGTATCAGTTATTCAGAATTGGTTAAACCCGGTCTTCCCGAATAACTCGAATATTTTATAATCAATAACCAGGTGTTATAAAAACACACCATACGCCTAATTCCAATTCAGAATATTCTTTTATTAAAATATTCACTTCTTAGGGGAAATGTAACAACCCGAATTCCGACAGACCGAATTTTTTTTCAAAATTTCAATCTATCGAAACTCAAGTTGTTGTGCTTTGGTATCCTGCATAAAAGACAGAGACATAAAATTTGTCAGAGCTCAGAAAACATCTCACGATGGAATAGATAAAATATAATATAATAAAAATATAGCCTTTTCGTATTAATAATGCTGCCTGACTAGTATCCAAGGCTATCATGCCTCTGCCACAAATCTAACCTACGAGTATGTGATGAGGAAGGGGTTAGAACACAAGTTCTGGTGACTGGATTTAAATTATACACTTCGGATAATCCTACATATACCGTTAAATATTTTCTAGTTTATTAGGTTACTTGGGTTAACAACACTCAAGGCTTACACACATGTTATACCCATTTATGTCCCTATGGATTAACCTAATATAGTATATATATATATAGCATATATGTAGCTACCCCTCATAACTGAGGTACACCCCATGGTACGCCACTTGCGCTGCCTCCACTGTAATGCCACAAAAATGAACACAGTCCCTCATCCTACGTCAGAGTGATGCATGGATCTCTACATAACAAAGTTACGTTCCACATATATCTGTCATCACTATGCTACGTAAGCATACAGACAACCATCGTTGATCAAATTAGGTTTCATACTATAGTAATGCCCTTAAGTCTACGATACACCACCCAGAGCCGACATGTATGTATCTAGACTGTCCCACATACGTATTGTCAATTGTAGCTTGATGCCTTAATCGCACGTCCTCTAATGTGCACCGAGTTCCGTGGCAGGGTGATACAAGAAACACAGAACTCGGTCGGGATCTTTTCCATATCTGTATAGGCCCGTCTTTAAGAGCCTCTATATGCAGATATTCCTAGGGTCTGTTTTCATGGTGGTTACGGCCCCACCTCAGCCCCTCCCTCAACTAGTAAAGACTACAAGAGCTAAATGACTGCCTCTAAAAAACAATCTAAAAATCCATTTGGCGTCTTACCTCAACCACTGTATCCCGATAGTGAAACGTGAAAGGTCTATTGGTTTTAGCTCTAGTTTTTCGCATCCCACTGGCTGTCGATGACGGGTATCCAACGATCTACTATCCTTGTTGGTTATGACCATTCGCTCCCCGTTGAGGTGACCGCCGAATCACCCTGGTGTCACCGCGTCACAACATTCTACTAAATAGCTACTTTTGCGGTCAAGGCCCACCCACCTAATAGTTATGCGCAGACCTAACCTTTGCGAACACAACTTAAACAACTCCCACCGCACAAAGGACTACTAGGAGCAACATACATATCTCAGGAAGCCGCGTGCTTCCCCTTCCAGTCCTTCGGAGCTGACAGAATAACCTGATGAATGTGCGCTCCCCTCGTGCCTTATAATGCCACGATGATCTACCCCATTGGGTTATTCACCATCCAACGTGCGGACTGGTCCAAGTGCCTTACTTTAATATATTGTCGGACCCTATGTCTAAACATTCTTTTACGCACTTGCGTTACCTCATCAGGTTTCCATTTAACTTGGTAATTCTCATTCATATTGAATTCTTAATCAAGTTACCAAGTTCCTCTTGCTTATTAATTCTAGTTATATAACCTAACCCATTTAAGTTTATTAATAAGCCCACAACATGTTATTCCCTAGGTTGTGGTCCAAGCTCTGTAATCCACAATCCTTTTATATTCTTGTTCGATTATATCGTTACAATAACATGTTCTGCTTAATACGTAATTAAGTATATTCTAATTCACATGCTTTCTGTTTAACATGTCACTCATTATTTATGATTAAATATAACTTATTTCATAAGTTTTCCTCATTTTTTCTCATTTAATCATAATTCCATTTTACACCGTTATTACAACTTATCGTTGTTTACTTATTATATTAATTCTCTTAACTAAGGCTCATTAATAATTTTCTCTACCCATGTATTATAACCTATGTTACAATTTCCTCTTGTCCGTAGGAAAAGCCTAAACATGTTATTATTATCAGCAGGTTTCAAACTTCCAAGTTTACAAATTACTTAACTCATAATTAAGTATAACCTCTTATATTTCATAATTTCTCCCTTTTCTCTACTGGTTTCAGGTTTTCCCCATTTAGTGGTTACTTAATTTACAATTAGGTGTCCCTAATCTCATTTCACCAGCTATCCCATTTCCTTACTAGATTATTATAACCTAAGTTATAATCTTCATTGTCCCTAGGACAAGTCTACCCATTATACAACATTCTCATTAATGTAATTTATTTATAATAGGTTATTATCATTCCCCGTTTAAACCATTTACTGTTGTAATCCATTATTCTTCATTTCTGTAATATATGTTCCTTATTTTATTAAGGAAAACACTTCATGCACCTTATCAGTTTTATTTATAGAAGGAATCAGTGGTTTATTTTCATAACATATTCCCATCTAAATTTGTGGTGGCAAGTAATTTCTTTCCTCTTTCTTACTTTATTAGCTGTGGCTTACTTGCAACCATGTTCTCAGAAATAGGTCATTTAGGGAAATACATCACTTTTCCTTCGCATCACACTAACTCAGTCCATTACTTCCCTTCCTTTCTTAAATTCTGAGTTAGACATTTAATTACTATCATTGCCATTTATTCATATTTTGTTATATATATATATATACATACACTAGACCTCTCACATTAAGCCTACACTTGTGGACCCTGGATTTGCCAGCCGGGTCCGGGTAGACTACTACCACAAGTTGACTTCCTCATGTCCTAGCACCATTACAAGTTTTAATTATGCACTTAGACCCCTCACATTAGATTTACCACTTGGAATGCTGGATATGACGGGCGGTTTCGGGCAGACTTCTATCACAAGTGCAATCTAACATCATGTCTAAGAGCGTTACAATGTCAAATTACTATGAATCTAGGTATGTTCGTTCTTTAACATTTATTCCTATTTCATGTAAATTTTAGACATATTGTCCTTTTCATATGTTTACTGTAATCCAATTTACATGTCATCAAATTATGCCTATATTATGGCGCATGTCCTTTTTAACATGTGTTTAATTCAATTTTGACATGTAAACATCAAATCGGGTAATTATTCAAATCTAACAGGTTAACATGTCAATTACTCAATAATATACCACAACTGAATCATGTGATTATAACAACAATGGTCATTACACATTTTCTAACAAGTTTGTTTTCAACATGTAATCATTCCAACACTTTAACTGATTCAACATATGAATTATCCATATTAGCTTCTCAACTTGTTATAACAGTAATTCTTAATTATTCTGGCAAATTAAATTATACAAAATGCGGAATGGTGAACGATAACATATTATTATCTAAAATTCTATAGCTTAAACCCATTCACCTCGTACGCTTTCCCAATTCTGGATCTGATCCAGTTTTAGCATCTATGGTTTTTCCCTTAATTGGATTCAAAACCTAAAGACCATGGATTGATTAATTTCATTAAAAGAGAAAGGAAAGAAAGAGAAAATAATTTGAATAGATCGGATCTAGAAAGTTACCTTACTTTAATACGAGATCTGAACACCCATTTACAAATATACGTTTCTTTCCTTTAGATCTGGATTCAGAAATTTTCCTCGACTAATATTCTTAATTTTCTAAATAGATTTGAGAAGGGAGAGGAAACGACAGAGCTTCAGCGTAGCCTCAAAAATATGAGGTTTAGGATTAGCTCTACAGCCTTATTTATAGGTGTATCAGAGAAACACGGTCCTTTGGTTCCAATTTTAAAACATCAGAACCGACCACGTCAAGGGATATTTCCAGATCCACGGTGGAGTCGACCCCCTGTTGGTAGGTCGAACCCTAGATCGACCCCCAATGGTCTATTTTCCCTCCTAAATTTCCCGCTCATGAATTTTGATTTTTTGGATAAATTTTTATTTAATATATATGTACATATAAGTTCCTTATATGTAAACAGACTTCTAATGCTCATAACTTCTTCATACAATGTTCGTTTTACGCAAACCAGGTGTCTTGACCAGAAACTCGAGATGAACGCAATGGCGCAATCCGTTTCACTTAATTCTAAATATTTAATTAAGTTATTCTTGTTTTATTATCTTAAATTAAAAATGTGGGGTGTTACGTTCTCTCACCCTTAGGAAATTTCGTCCCCGAAATTTATTAAGGGTAAAATCAATTAACCCCTCGCATAATATACATCCATCGTGTGTGCAACTAATTTTTGCAAACATTGCGCACTTGTGCAAAGTGAAGTACAACATATTAATGCATGTATGCCTAAGCGGTACCTCTATATATTTGCAAATTTTTCAAAAATCCTTTTAAAACATGATGCTCACATCCTAAATATACTGGCAGTTCTACATGAATGCAATATTTTGAAAATGAAAATGCTTTTTAATCAAAATTTTCCACACTCTTACTAAGTAAGAGCGTAGCTCATCCAATAGTTGCATCCAAAATCCTACCTACTAACTTTATATATTTATTTTAGAGAAATCTAATTTTCTAAATTCGATTTCTTATGTTACAAAAAGGTGGAAAACGAAAATTATCACATCTTGCGTTTTTCTTTTATGTACCTTTTTTCCAACCGTACTTGGATTTTATGTAACTATTTATAAAGATTCCCTATTTTCCTATCCAAGCACAACCCACATAAGAGAATTTTCTTTTGATAGTGATTTTCTTTTTCATCTTATCTTGGAATTTTTTTTATCTTTATCCATCTTTTCTCATAACTTATCATGTTTGTTGCTTTACTGAATTTGTTGTTTCCTTCTTAGTTGTACCTTTCCTCTTTTCCTAGCTTATTTAATTATCTGATCTTAGTTTAAATTTAATTAAGCTTCTAGTCTTTCAACTAAAACAGGAAAATAGATACCCTACATAGCTACTACTAAGGGCCAAGAATCTCGGAACTATGTCCGCCCTCAGATAGAAAAATCCAAACTATAGGATCCACGATAGGTTTAGGTGTTACCCTAAATAAACAACAAGAACAAAATAACGGAATGATCCCAACAGGAATATATTAACTGGTTTTACCCCTAACATGAAAATTAGCAACAGGATCTAAACAATTACTTGCCCTTTACTATCTAGTAGTCACTACTAACTCTAGCTGTGTACCAAAAAATTATTTTAAGCAACACCCTAGGCTTTTCAATGTTTACGCATTCTATGAGAACTAACTATTATTCCAAGATAGTTCTCGCTATTTACTTCATAGCCTCAAAGCTTTCCCCTCTTCCCTAGGCTCTAATCCTCACCTACTCCATATTTTCAAAACAAGGTTTTGCCTTTTCATTTAAACTTTCTTCCAAAAATTTAAAAATGTCAACACCTTATTTTCCTCCTGAAAACCTTACTTTTGCCAAACCATAAAACATGTCATATAAAAAATACAAATCTTTTTTTTTTTTTTCAAATCACGAAAACTGGAGTATATAAGGACAACCATTTCTCAATCGGGTACCTATAAGGTCGATTCAATCTCTTACTACAAGGTGCAAACATATACTTTATTCTTAATTTCTATGACTTACTTTGTCCACCCAATATAATTTTCTCTTTTAAATAATTTATCAAAAATGATTGTCAAAAGAATAGAGACTTCAAAACATTCTTAATTAAAGATTCTTGTATAAAATATAACGAGAAAACTATCGAGCTATACATGCTCTATAATATGCACCTTTTATTGAGAGAATTTTATCTTAGACAATTTTTTTGCAAGAAATCACTATTTGCAAAATATACCCCATTTTACTTCAAACCCCAATATGTACTCCTTTACATATTGTAAAACTATAACTTTTAAGACTAAAACTTGAAAACACCATAAACCATTTTCCCAAAACTTTTATAATTTTAGGTACATAAAAATTAACAACCAATTTTTCACGGCTTTCCTAGACACTCCCCAAGGTCAATTCTCTCAACTATATATTTCCTATTCCATTTTTCTCTTTTCAACCTTTTCCAATTTATAAGGTTTTACTGCCAAACCCACTAACTCAAAATACTAGCACATGGGATTCATCTTTCTTCTATACAAAGTATATTGTACACTTTCCACCTAAATTACCTAAGGGTCTCAGATTTTCGTATTCATTCCATTAGTGTACAAAAAAAGTATCCCAATTCTTACCATATTATGCTCTTTCTATTTAGTGAGTTCCTCTATGGATCTAGGTATATATATAACACACACACATATATATATATATATATATTTAAAAATACAAATACGTACACTCACTGCTTATTCAGGAATCCTAAACCTAAACTCTGATACCAGATGCAACAACCCGAATTCCGACAGACCAAATTTTATTTCAAAATTCCAATCTATCGAAACTCAAGTTGTTGTGCTCTGGTATCCTGCAGAAAAGACAGAGACATAAAATATGTCAGAGCTCAGAAAACATCTCAAAGTGGAATGGATAAAATATAATATAATAGAAATATAGCCTTACCGTATTAATAACACTGCCTAACCAGTATTCAAGGCTATCATGTCTCTGCTACAAATCTAACCTGCGAGTATGTGATGAGGAGGGGGTCAGAACACAAGTTCTGGTGACTGGATTTAAATTATACACTTTGGAATATCCTACATATACCGTTCAATCACATTTTCTAATTTATTAGGTTACTTGGGTTAACAGCACTCAACTCTTAAACACACGTCATACCCATTTACTTTCCATTGGATTAACCTAATATAGTATATATGTAGCTACCCCTCAATACTGAGGTACACCCCATGGTACCCCACTTGCACGCCACAAAAATGAAAGCAGTCCCTCATCCTACGCCGGAGTGACATACAGATCTCTACATAACAATGTTACATTCCATATATATCTGTCATTACTATGCTATGTAAGCGTACGGACTGCCATCGTCGATCGAATCAGGTTTCATACCGAAGTAATGCCCCCAAGTCTACGATACGCTAACCAGAGCTGACATGCATGTATCTAGACTGTCCCACATACGTACCGTTAATTGTAGCTCGATGCCTTAATCGCACGTTCTCTAATGTGCACCGAGTTCCGTGGTAGGGCGATACAAGAAACATGGAACTCGGTCGGGAGCTTTTCCATATCTATACAGGCCTGTCTTTAAAAGCCTCTATATACAAATATTCCTAGGGTCTATTTTCACGGTGGCTATGGCCCCACCTCGGCCCCTCTCTCAACTAGTAAAGACTAAAAGAGCTAAATGACTGCCCTAAAAAAACCATCTAAATATCTATTTGGCATCTTCCCTCAACCAACGTACCCCGATAGTGAAAGGTGAATGTTCTATTGGTTTTAGCTCTAGTCTTTTCGCACCCCGCTGGTTGCCGATGACGGGTATCCGACGATCTACTATCCTTGCTGGTCGTGACCCTTCGCCTCCCCATTGAGGCGACCGCCGAATCACCCTGGTGTCACCGCATCACAGTATTCTAACTACATAGCTACTTTTGTAGTCAAGGCCTACCCTCCTAGTAGCTACGCGCAGACCCAACCTCTGCGAGCACAGCCTAAACATCTGCCACCACATAGAGGAGTACTAGGAGTACCTTACGTATCTCAGGAAGTCGTATGCTTCCCCTTCCAGTTCTTCGGAACCGACATAATAATTAGATGAATGTGTGCTCCCCTTGTGCCTTATAACACTATGATGATCTACCCCGTTGGGTTATTCACCCTCGAACTTGCGGATTGGTCCAACCGCCTCACTTTAATATGTTGTCAGACCCTATGCCTAAACATTCTTTTACGCTCTTACCTTACCTCATCAGGTTTCCATTTAACTTGGCAATTCTCATTCATGTTGAATTCTTAATCAAGTTAACAAATTCCTCTGTCTTATTAATTTCAGTTATATAACTTAACCCATTTAAGTTTATTAATAAGCCCACAACATGTTATTCCCTAGATTGTGGTCCAACGTCTGTAATCCACAATCGCTTTATATTCTTGTTTGATTTTATCTTACAATAACATGTTCTACTTAATATGTAATTAAGTATATCCCAATTCACATGTTTTCTGTTTAACATGTCACTCATTATTTATGATTAAATATAAATTATTTCATAAGTTTTCCTTATTCATTCTCATTTAATCATAATTCCATTTTACACTGTTACTAAAAACTTATCGTTGTTTACTTATTAACTTAGTTCTCTTAACCAAGGCCCACTAATAAGTTTCTCTACCCATGTATTATAACCTATGTTACAATTTCCTCTTGTCCCTGGAAAAGCCTAAACATGTTATTCTTATCAGCCGGTTTCAGACTTCCAAGTTTATAGATTACATAACTTATAATTAAGTACAACCTCTTATATTTCATAAATTTCCCCCCTTTTCTCTACTGGTCTCAGGTTTTCCCCATTTACTGATTACTTAATTTACAATTAAGTGTCCCTTATCTCATTTAACCAGTTATCCCATTTTCTTACTAGTTTATTATAACTTAAGTTATAATCTTCACTAGTCCCTAGGACTAGTCTACCTATTATACAACATTCTCAGTATTGCAATTAATTTATAATAGATTATTATCATTCCCCATTTAAAACATTTACTGTTGTAATCCATTATTTTTCATTCACTATAATATATATTCCTTATTTTATTAAGGAAAACACTTGATGCACCTTATCAGTTTGATTTACATATGGAATCAATGATTTATTTTCATAACGTATTCCCATCTAAATTTGTGGTGGCAAGTAATTTCTTTCCTCTTTTTTACTTTATTCACTGTGGCTTACTTGCAACCACATTCTCAGAAATAGATCATTTAGGGAAATACATAACTTTTCCTTCGCATCACACTAACTCAGTCCATTACATCCCTTCCTTTCTTATTTTCTGAGTTAGACATTTAATTACTATCATTGCCGTTTATTCATATCTTGTTATGTATGTGTATATATATATATATATATATATATATATATATATATATATATATATGCACTAGACCTCTCACATTAAGCCTACACTTATGGACGCTGGATTTGTCGGGCGGGTCCGAGCATACTTTTACCACAAGTTGACTTAACCTTGTGTCTTAGCACATTACATTTTTTAATTATGCACTTAGATCCCTCACATTAAATTTACCACTTTTGAATGCTGGATATGCCAGGCGGTTCCGGGCAGACTTCTATCGTAAGTGCAATCTAACCTCGTGTCTAAGAGCGCTACAGTGTCAAATTACTGTGAATCTAAGCATGTTCGTTCTTTAACAATTATTCCTATTTCATGTAAATTTTAGGCATATTGTCCTTTTCATATTTTTAATGTAATCCAATTTACATGTCATCAAATTATGCCTATATTATGGCACATGTCCTTTTTAACAGGTGTTTAATTCTATTTTGACATGTAAACATTAAATCGGGTAATTGTTCAAATCTAACAGGTTAACATGTCAATTACTCAATAATATACCACAAGCGAATCATGTGATTATAATAAAAATGGTCATTACCCATTTTCTAACAAGTTTGTTTTCAACATGTAATCATTCCAACACTATTCGACATATGAATTATTCATATTAACTTCCCATTTTGTTATAACAGTAATTCTTAATTATTCAGGAAAAATCAATTATACAAAACGGGGAATGGTGAACGATAACATATTATTATCTAAAATGCTATTGCTTAAACTCACTCACCTCGTACACTTTCCCAATTCTAGATCTGATCCAATTTTAGCATCCATGGTTTTTACCTTGATCAGATTCCAAACCTAACGACCATGGATTGATTAATTTCATTAAAAGAGAAGGGAAAGAAAGAGGAAGGAATTTGAATAGATCGAATCTAGAAAGTTACCTTACTTTAATATGAGATCTGAACACTTATTTACAAGTATACGTTTCTTTCCTACAGATCTGTATTCAGAATTATTCCTAGACTAATATTCTTAATTTTCTGAATAGATTTGAGGAGGGAGAGGAAACGACAGAGCTTCAGCATAGCCTCAGAAATATGAGGTTTAGGTTTAGCTCTACAGACTTATTTATAGGTGTATCAGAGAAACCCGGTCCCTTAGTGCCAATTTTAAAACATCAAAACTGACCACGTCAATTGAAGTTTCCAGATCCGCGGTGAGGTCGACCCTCTTGTGGTGGGCTGACCCATGGTTCGACCCCTCTGTTGGTGGATCGACCCCTAGATCGACCCCCAACGGTCTATTTTCCCTCCTAAATTACCCGCTCGTGAAATTGGATTTTCTGGATAAATTTTTATTTAATATATATACATATAAGTTCTTTATATATATACAAAGTTCTAATGCTCATAACTTCTTCATACGATGTCCGATTTACGCAAACGAGGTGTCTAACTTGACCAAAATTTCGAGACAAACGTAATGGCGCATTCCATTTCACTTAGTTCTGAATACTTAATTAAGTTATTATTATTTTATTATGTTATGTTAAAAATGTGGGGTGTTATAGGAAATATTCCCATTAATTTTATCAAAGATAAGTTCACTTAAACTTATTCATTAATCTTGCTTTGGATATCAATTTCAAGAGATTTCCTTTTATACTTTAACAATTCTAAACAAATTTAAGGTTTACAAAACAAGTCGGGATTAGTGAGCCTTACCGAAGTAATCATTTATTAATCCCAATCCCAACCTGTTCATCCCATGGAGCCAAAACTGGTAGTACTCCATATCTAACACCATGGTGTTATCGGTAAATTTAATTACCACTTCACGTTTCAAATCTAATTAAAGATTTAACTATCGCCTAAAGTAAAACTAGTGTTACTCAATTCTCGATCATTTCTTTAATTCGATAAATTTAATTATCCTATTCTCATTTGAATCTAATTAAAGATTCATTGAAACTCTGGTTCAGTTTTAATCTCAAAAATCATTACTTTATGATTATTCAAATTTAAGAAATTAATCTTATCTTTAACTGGAGTAAAGAACCAATGTTATTATAACACCGTTCACAATAAACCCAAATCAACTTCCATTAACTATGGAATCTTCACGGAATTCCTAACAATATATAATAGATATAAATTTCCGTATCGTACTAGTACTATAAACAGAATAACGGTAAGGCCTTTTAAATTCCATACATAGTAACGGTCTTCCTTCACAGAAGTTCATCTCGATTATTAAATCGAATTCCATTCAATTCCAATTTAATGTATTAAATTAGAAAACTATGCTTTGGAAAATTTCCGTTAAGTATTAATAAAAATATTTATAAATTCCAAACCATATCTTCACTGTTAGTTGGGTTTTAAGAACAAATGTTATTTAAAACATCATTCACAATGAACCCAAAATCATCTTTCCTTTAATTCCAATTTAAAATTATGAATTGGAAAACTTCGTTTATCTTAATTAAAAGATTTATTATTTTCTCAACCGGGTTTAAGAATAGTGTTATTTAAGACACCATTCACGACAAATCTAAAATCCAATTTGATATTAAATAGAAGGCTCTGAATAGAAATTATATCGGCTTATATTCAATATCAAATTCTGAAACCAACGGATATTGTATTGGGAATAACGATATCTGTATAATCCAAATTCCTTAACCATATCCATACAATCACATAATCCATTATCAAAATATTCCAAAGATTATTTCCATTCAAGTCCATTCCAAATCATAATTTGGAAAATTCTGTTTATTTCAAAAACCATTTACAAATTCAATTTATTTATTTTAAAACATTGGATTATTATTCTAGTTAATAACTAGTTCATTTGGACAAAAATATCTTTTATCTTTTCAAAACTTGGAATATTTTATCCAAAATCTTTTCAAATCATTAATTATGATTTTATATAATTTTCCCTATTTTTAATAATTAGGCTCGTACAGTCGGTTTCCAATAACGGCCATCAAATTGCATCCATATCGACCTTTTCCAAATCTGATTTAAGCATATCTTAAAATCCAGCAATTAGATTTAATATCTCTTATTATCATTTGAAATATATTTTTGATACGAACCTAATGGTTCCGGTTTTAGGAGAATCCAACGGTCGGATCTCCCGTTATGCCAATTTGAAGTTAATGGTTGAAATTCGCGAACAGTCGTTGCGCGGCGCGTTCTATTCTGGTCGTTTAAATATATGTAATATATATCATTGTTTCCCATTTAAAACTTTTTTTATAAATCATTTGTAAATTCATTTAAAAATGATTTCAACTTCATTTTTTCAATTTTAAATAAAAATTGAATAATCTGTATCATTACAATATTAAAATGATAATCTTTTCAAAATATCTAATTTTGAAATCCATTTCCTTTTTGTATTCATTACAAAATGAATAAAATCGATTGGTAAACCTGTTCGAGTTAAAATGGCATTCAACAACTTAACGCGGTTTCATATAATTCAATATTTTCGTGACCATCCAAATTCGCACGTCAAAATCATATTTTGATTATTCGCTGAATATCATTTTAAAATATTTGTTATTTCTGAGTTGGAATCAGACTCAATCAATTACCATATAATTTTATTTATAGGGATTTCGTACATCGCATGTATTCTACAATAATGATAAACAGTCATTAAACATTCAAACATCATCTAGAGTGCATTCTACAACTGTATAAGCATTAAAATAAATAAATAACACTCAACACAATCTGTCAATCAATCGATTGACATACAACTAAACATTGGGGTCAGTGAATGTCAAATATCATCCCAATACCCGTGTTGGTTTTCAAACAACAACAGTCTATTTAAATAAATCATTGGCTAATAAATTTAACCAATTCTAATTCAGTTTGAATTATTTTTCTACTTAACCAATTTTCACTATTTAAATAATAAATAGATATTTATATCGCATTTCAACAACCACAAAGTGTCTATCCACGTTGTTTGAAATACGTGTGTTGCATATTCAAACAACGCTTCTTGTGCAAATGAGTCATGAATATTTCATGTGTTGAACTCAAGTAATGTCACATACGACTGATAAAAATCATCAATGGCAATTCATATATTTATAGTTATAAAATAAATGGCTGTACAAATATTCTAGTGAGAGAATTCTCACTTTGGATTTCCACTTTGCCGTTTTTAGTAAAGGATTGTTTTAATAAAATAAACGACCATTTTATTTTATCAAAAACTAAAACAACTCCCGTTTCTGGTCAGTTCCATGTTGTAGTGTTCGTTGTTGCGAATCCAATGCAAACGAAATCGTTGGATTTCGACCTCGTATGAAATAGATATTGCATTTTATACATTGAATACATTAATGAAATTAATTATGGTAATTAATATCTATAATTAACTAATTACATCGCAAAGAAAAGGGCTGATCTTTCCTCCTTCCATCATGAAAACTGAAGAACCCATCTTCGCCCTCTTTATCCTTCCATTGCGTGCCACGTGGGGCCCTCCATCGCCGATCAAACCGCATCACCCCGACGCCCTTGGTCTGAGCCGCCTTCGCCATGAACGATGTCCATTCCAGTAGTCCCCTGGCCACGCAATACCCATACGAATAAGGAACCACTGAGCAGAAAATTCACCCAAATTACAACATGAAATTCGATCTCATCCGTAGGTTACAAAGATCTTGAGTTGCTCTTGAGATTTCCCTTTGGATCCATGGCCTAATTCGAAGCAGATGGAGATAATTTATGGGATCGATTTGGGAAAATTCTGTTTGTTGGTTTTAAGAGGGTGGAGGCAGAAATTTGTTTTTGCATTGACCTGGAAAGGGAGCTCCTAGGGTTTTGACCAACCAATATATATATATATATATTCATATAATATTTTATTTAATTCAAAAATGGCTGGTTTTATCTCCAAACTCCAAATCAAACCCAACGACTGTCATTCCTAGCTAAATACACTCGTTCCGGACACAATGGGATATGTATCATAAGCAATTTTGACCGTTTTAATCAGTTTTCATCAAAATTAAAATATAAATTAATATAATGTTCAATATTGATTTCAGCGTACATTTTAATTTACCGAGGCCACATACTGACTTCAAAAATTACGAATACTGAAATCTAGCTATATTTTGACGATACAGTCCTAACAAAACTAATTTCGTCGAATTTGGAGACCGCTTGAAAAACGGCCTTTTAACTAGTCGATTAAATTTTAACTGAAATTGAAAACACGTTTAAATTTACTACGCTCACATATTAATTCCAAAAATTATGAAATTTTAAATCTGATAATAATTTGACATTCCAGATCCAACAAAAGTGGTTTTGTCGAAAATGGAGATCATTTGTAAAATGGTCATTTTTAAGGGCTATATATTATTAAATATGTATATATATAAATTCCATAGCAACCATTTTGAAATTTAAATTGGACATAACTTACAATTTATAAAGTGAAATCTCAGTTTCTCACATTCATTAGAATGATATAGTTAAATAGATTCTAATGTTTCTTATTTCACTGAAATTCGATTTATTTTGAATATTATACATTCAATTAAAATTTAAAATTGAATTTTCAAACTACCGCACCTTTTCGAGTTCTTTTTACTTAAATTTTAAATTTATACGTTATAACTTTGATTTAAATAATTTTTAGTCATTATTATTTAAAATAAATCATTTTAAATATTCAAAACCCATTAAAATAGCTAAAATAAGGAATTTAAATTGGTTCAGAAATTTCGGGTTGTTACATAGACCCAATTCATTTTAATTGAAAAACCAATTCACTATAGTTAACAAAAAAAATTCAAAAATATTCTTACACTTCATATTTTGGAATTTTTTTGGTAGAGTTCCCCCATATGGATGGACTTCTGCAATATTGCAAGAACAACAAAGATATATACATCGACCCACACAATCGTAAAACCTAAATCATAAACCAAAATTTATACTTTCATGTAGGAGTACCTTATATTAGCATTATTATGCATTATTGCTCAATTTATATGCAATCTACCAAACCAAAATCAATCCTCATAGCTTTCTAGTACCCGTACTTAACTCGATTTACCACGTAAGTAACAAATACATGAAATTTTAAATAACATTCCATTGATTTACAAGTTCAACTATAAAAATTTCTCAAAACCAAACAAGGGTTAAATCATTTAGTTTTAATTAAAGGGTTCTATCCAAAATTATTATATTGAAATTCATTCCCTAGATTTTAATTCATTTCACTTTTTATTAAACTGTTGATGAATTATATTAATACATGAACAAAAAATTAATAACCAATGCACAACCAACTTAACTACATCAATTGAATTTATATTCAACATTAATATTTACTTGTTTGCCTTTTCTTTGGTTTAACATACTTTAACATCAATTAGTTAAAATCCGATTGACTTCAAAATTCCAAATATATTTTATTTAAATTTGTTTAAATCAATTAGACAAAACAATACTACCTTAATTTGAGAAAATTATGTATGCATATAAATTAGGCAAAATTATTTCATTTACCCATTTTTAAAAAATACTGAGAAAAAACAATTTTAAAAGTAGTTTTATATTCAATTACAAAAACGTGCTCTCATATGATACACTCAAGCTCAATCTAAGGTATTACTAACCCTATCTCTGTTGAGTTACGCCATAGATCCAAGGTTATCACTAAACCTTGTGCTCCAATACCACTGTAACGACCTGGCGGAAATTCAACATTCGAATTTTGATAATAATACATAATCTTGAATTACTTTCCAAAACCCAAGTATCGAAAACACTAGATAGTTAATGGAAAGAAATTAGAGGGTGAGAAAAGAAAGAAATATTAGAATAAAAGAAGAAGGATCAAACAAATCAACACAAAGTATTACATCGTAGCAAAAAATATAATATAGAAATAAATCTTTATAAAGAACTTTTATAAATACTTAGTTTCATCAGAGTACAGCAAACAACCAATACACAAGGACATTATAAAAACCTATCCTCATATACGACACAGCGGAATAAATACTAAATACGTATAAACCCCTTCAGCATGTCTTCTGAAGTTCATAGCATCCTATCCTGAACTTGTAAAACATGGTCTGATCCGAGCATTGTAAACGCCACAGATCAGTCTGGTGAACCAACGTGAGAAAACTTACTAAGTTTATAGGTAAAATCCAACTGATTTAAAATTAAAATTCATTTAAAAAAAGATAGTCATAAGATCAATCCATACATAAATACAGAAGGTTTTCCTTACGATAACCTAAAACATTTTAAATATCAAAATTTGGTGATATTATAATAATGTCTACATCAAATAAATAACCATATAGCAGAACGCTTGCATCTTATGCTCAACATTCTTAGTATAAATGTAACACCCCATAAATACACCTAAATAGACTTAAGGTAATCTAATTTGAATTAAATAACCATAAGTAATGAAAATCAGCAATAAATAATAATATATTAATGGGTAGAAAAATTGAATTTTACAACATAAGGAATATGGATACAAAAATATCATAGTTGTATTCATGGCGAAATTTTGATCAAATTTCATATATAATATGTCAAAATCTTAGTCTGTATGAAGGATTTACATTTAATAGATGTCGTATGTTAATATATATGCAATAACGTCTGAAATTTGAATTGTAGTATAAATATGTGGAATAAAATATAACAAATTAATGGTTGATTAGAATATTCCATTCAATTCAAAATTGTGTGTATATATGCATAAAATAAGGGACATGAATATTGTTTAAAAGGTAAGATAGAAATTAATATAAATAACGTTATATATGATTTCTTCCTAGCCATCAACGTAGGCCATTAGCCATATTTACAACCAATAGGTCGACCACCCCTTAGAAGAAGTGTCGATCGTCGGTCGACACCCTCCTAGGGGAGGGGTCTACCGCCTGGTGCTTCCAGAGCTCAGTGAGGGTGGAAATAATATTTGTTTAGGCTAAATTCTACCTTTTGTAGATTCTTATTGATTTGTATGCCTGGAGAGATTTGGTTTCATGAAAACATCATATTATAAACCCCTAAATCTCGTATTTTTATATATGCCTTGCAAAGTTGCCAATCAATGTTTGAGATTGTGAATTGAAGGGGTTATGTATGAAGAATAGTTTGGTGATTTAATTTTGTTTAGTTTGATTTATCTGTTTTTATTCAAGAGTATTTGTGATGTAAAAAGATTAGGATTTGATTTGTTTTTATTACTTGAATAGGTTCAGATTTCCATTTTAAAATGGATAATTTGAACGTATTCAGATTTGAAACAAATCAAATGTTAATGTTTTTATGAACAATTTAGAAAAGCGTAAACTATATTTATGTATTTATGTATGTGTATTCATATATATATATATATATATATATATATATATATATGTTGAATATGCATGTATGTATGTATGAAATTAAAACCTTGTTCCTAATTCATTACCTGAATTATTCTATCAAGCCTAGGAATATAAGTTTGCATAGATATGTTGTTATTTTTCTCATTACTGCTTTCATTAGTTATGCCATGTAATTAGTAGATTGATGTGGGAATTAGCTTGTATACTTTTAATGTGGACCGGATTGACAATTTACATCGTTAAACATTTCTTCACTTGAACGGAAATTTGCGTTTACAGTACGTATTAAATATTATATTTATATAGCGTAATCAACATAATCCAATGTAATAATGACATAATAAATATGTTAGAATAAGGTTAGGAGTTTGAAATGTCCCTAATATGAATTGTTGCTTGTGTGTGTATAAATGGCTTATATATATATATATATATATATATATATATATATATATTAAACAATGACACACAGACACGAGGTTAGTCATTATTTATGGTAGAAGTCTGCCCAAAACCAATGGAAAAATCCAGCAACCACAAGTGAGTTTGGATAATGTAAGGGGTCTGGGTGCAATATGCCATTTAATTAGTCCATTATGACACGAGGTTAAGCCCGCTTGTAGTAGAAGTCTGCCCAGAATCGCCCGACACATCCAACATCTACAAGTAGACAATTTAATGTAAGTGGTCTTGTGTATATATATACCTATATTGTGTGTAAATAGGTAGGTTTACTATGCCTGGAGGAGGTCATAACTGGCTAACCTCCTTCTTACCTAGTTTGGGTCTTAAGTGGTGAAAGAGTAGGACCATTTCGAAGGTTTTCTCTTGGATTTGGACTAAAGTCATGTGACTCATCTTTATTAAATTTGGAGTTGGTCCATGGGCCCTCCTTATCTAAAAGTGGTTAGTCATGCCGATAACGGAGTAGGGTAGTTTAACAGAATGTACACTTCCTTTGGAAGCATTGTGAAGGCCAACCTAGGGGTATATTTTTGGTATGCATGGGACATAGAATTCTATTTAATTAACTAACTATCTACAGGAAGTCTTAAGTGGCATAGGTGTTCTATCGTAATATCAGTTAAGTATTAACATGAGGCGTCCGCCGAAGGGGTCTTAAATGGTTATATGGGCCATACCCTAAACTGGTATTAAGCAGTAAGATACTACTTCTCATATTACTTGTGAGAATATATGTATATATATAAGAACGTTGACGTGCTAGGATGGAGTCTTAAGTGGCTAGGGTCCGCCTTAGGATCATAAGAGATCATGAGAATCCACCCTTAATAAACTTGCTAGAATGTGCCTTAGGTGACCGAGAATGTCTAGCTTGTTACGCCTTTACTCTAAATGCATTAATGAAGGTCTTAAGAGACTGGTTCTGATATCCACCTCATTGGTTAAATTATTTCTTTTTATGTATTTTTTTTCATAGACATACCTTGACATGTATAACCTGCCAAATCTAGAGTATAGTCTTTAAGCAAATATTGTTTTCAGTAACACATAACTTTATGTTTTGTCCCCTCTCCTTAACATATCCAACAAGTTAATAGATGGTGTAGCGAATCAATGTACGAAACGATGATGGAGCCTGAAGAAGGCGATGAGGCTATTATGTTGTTATTTGTCTTTTACTTATGGAAACTCTGGATAAAGAATAACGATGATATATCGTATAAAAAAATGTATTTGACATTTTGTATTTGAATATGTGGCTATTAATAAATGGTGCATCTTATCTATTATTATACTTTCTCATTCCGCTGTGTGAAATTCTGTTACGATATATTATCTGTTATTCTATGCAAATGTAATTCCTTATAGGAACTGACAACCTGTTTAGAGTGGCTCTAAGTTTCGATGGGCGTTTTCTAGGTTGAAATTTAGACTAACTCCGGGCGGGTTCTTACATTTGGTATCAAAGCCTAGATTACCCAATTATAAGGAAATTACATGTATAAGAAGCGTGTTTGTAATTTGAACAAGGTTTTCAAACTACATAATTTATATATATACACACCGCAATAAGCATACACAACTATACCAGGAAACTTTATCGTTTTCTTCCCTTCTCAGCTTAAATACTACCTCAGGAGTATCCACTGAACGATTCTTCCTTCCCTTTTCAGATAGTAGAATGGCCGATGATCCTTCTGGTCAGGGAAACTGTAACACCCCGTATTTTCTGTGAACATTTAAGTAACGAATTAAAGAATACTTAATTTTAAAAGTGGAAATTAAGGGAAACGGGTTTCGCCATTGTGTTCGTCTCGGAATTCTGCTTGAGATAGAGTCCGAGTTGCGTGAATTAGACTCCGTATGAAGAAGTTATGGAGTTCGAAAGATTTCAAGTTTAAACGGAAATTAAATATAAATAATAATTAAATCAAATAGGGAGTTCGAAATTCAAAATTCTGAGAATCAGCTGGGCGGGAATATTCCCGCCTATAGAGGTCGACTCCCCCCAAGAGGGGTGTCGACTGGGGTGTCGACCCCCCTGTAGGGGTCGACCCTCTCAGCCAGATCAGGGTTGTTTTGTCCAGTGACGTTTTTTTGAGTCATTAGGGCTTATGTGGCGACTCCCGGTTGGCTCTGTTTGGGCTGGATGGCTCTGATTACTCATAGATTGATCTAACGGCTCTCATTCATCTAAACTTCTATATAAACAACCCCAACCCTCAATCATAAAACCACATAACCTTGCTCTCTGAAGCTGTCATGCTGTCCATGGCCAAACTAGCGTAGCCTCCATTTTTATAGAAATCAAGGTAGAAAGTCCCTAATCAAGTCCAAGCTAGAGAATCAATAGTCTACATCAAATGATAGCTTCTTAGTTTCAGAAATCAGATCCTAGAAAACAAGATTTTTTCTTTTGTTTGTAAGTTCAGTTATTCTTTAGATTTGAACAAATAAAAGTCATGACTTGTAATGAAGTGAAACTAGAACTGTGCCTAGTTGTAAGATAATCGTATTCTGATTCATTCTGAAATTACCTATGCTTACGTGACTATTGTGATTGATACAACCTATCATGTTGTATATTAATTTGGTGATGAACCTATCATGTTGTATATTAATTTGGTGATGAACCTATCATGTTGAATACTAATTTGGTGATGAACCTATCATGTTGTATATAAATTTGGTGATTTTTTTATGATATGTAATATGCAAGTTCATAAGCTAAGTCACATTCATATATGCTTATATGACTAGATCCATATGCTTATAGGCTTAGATCTATGTTAGTTAGATCCAACTTAAATGCAAGTTCACATTTACATGCTTAATTAAATTTGTGTACTGCTATGCCAAATTTATATCACACATGCTTAGCTGGTCTATATTGTTTTATGCCGTTAGAATGTTACATGTCCCTTTTGTTTTTCCCTATTGTTTATGAGTTAGGCTAATTTGCGAGCCTAGCGTTCTATGTAATCTATGCGAATGAATAACGGGGGATACGTTGGGAAAAATAATAAATTACATGCTATTGGCATAGGTTGGTTCATAATCATGTAAATGATTAATGGCTTGAAATGGTATAATTTTTATACCTAAGAATTATGGGCAAAATTTAGAAGGGTAAATGGGACATGAATTGAGTTGATAACATTGGTGGATAATTTACAAATAAACATAAATGGTAAAATATGTAAATTAATTAAAAGATGAATATGCCTCACCCGAGTTTAGATTGAGTTACGGTGTAAGACTGCCCGGAACCGCCCGGCACATCCAGCAACCGTAACAATACAGATCTAATGTGAGAGGTTAGTGCATTAGGCCCAAAAACCCGAGGATAGATTGAGTTGCGGTGTAAGACTGCCCGGAACCGCCCGACACATCTAGCGACCGCAACAATATAGATCTAATGTGAGAGGTTGGTGCTTTAATGAATGAATTAAAGCTAAGAAACATGCAGGCTAAGAATGGTAGGGTTAAGTAAATTAAGGCAACACTTAACCAATACAACATGTTAACTAAACTGATGGGTGGGGTTAGGTTAATTTGAGAACACTTAACCATTTTAACATGTTGATTAGGAAACCCTAGTAGCGGGGACCCATTTCAGCAGTAACCCACATAGATGTATGATGATACCCTAAACTAGGCAGGGTTGGGCACGATTACTATGCTGATTATAAGCGGTCAAAATAATGGCGGGTGGTGCAGCAGTGTAGGTTCCGACGGAGTATGGGCATGCACGTACTCCGGCATGGACAAATCAGGCACCGGGCATCAGTAGTATACACTGTGCATCTTGAATTTGTATCGCTTTGCCACCATAGGAATTGATACACCCCATGGTGGGACCAGCACAGGTATCTACAATCAAGCGGGGCCGAACGACACAAGTCATATATGCATGCGAGTAGAAGCCGATCGATAAAGGGGATCATTTTATCATGAACACATGGTGCTAGTTGAAAATACTTGTTAGTAGGTGCAGAGAAATAGAAATGGGTTCAATAGCATATTCTGTTTATCTTGCCTTTTTTATTGTTATCTTATTTCTAGGGCTTTGTCCTAGGTTCAGTTTATTCATGTCATGATCCTTTTTCCTATTTACATGCTAAATAATCACTGGACTTACCAGACTTATATCTGACTCATTTTCTTTCGCCTTCTTTTCTTCTGTTCCCCCCTCTAGGTACGTAGGGAGGGAATACTTCAGCTTAGTGCAGACCTTTTCAAGCTTGAAGAGAGTAGATGTATTGCTTGGATTCTCTTTTCTTGGGTTATGGCTATGGTTACACTTGTAATGGGGATTTACGCTGCTTTACTCATTTTTTATGCTTCTTTATGTACTTGGAGATTAAATCAAGACAGATGTTTTGTTGTAATAATCTAGAAGTTGGGTTTTGAGACAATGCTTGTAATGTTTTGACTGAACCATGCTATTTAATAAATAATTTCAGTTTTCCGCTGTTTATATGTCTGTCTTGTAAATTATCTGTGTCTTTTACCAAAAATGCTTCACCAAAGTTAATGCATTCTCTTTATGAGTGACCTTAACGTAGGTGGGGTGTTTACACTTGGTATCAGAGCAAAGGTTTACCAGATCAGATAAAAGTTTTCGAAAACTATTTTTCAATAAGAAGTTTAAAGAAGTATTTTTGAGAAAAATGTTGTTTTATTTTTAAAAAGAATAATCCCTGTATCCTTTATTTTGAACCTTTTCTTTTCGTTTCAGCATGTCTGGGGAACCTAATCTTCCTGAGGGCGTATCGGTACCTAGTTGGTTCAGAAGGTACCTGGAGGCTAGGACTGATGACGTAAGCCCAGCAGACGTTCCTCCTCCCCCAATTGCAGTTGTTCCTCCTCCTCCTCCCCCTCCTCCTCCCCCTCCTCCTCGTGTGAATTCTTTCTCAAAGATATATAGAGAATTTCGAGCCATGGGTGGAAAGAACTTTAATGGGACCGAGTCATTTGTGGAAGCAGGAAATTGGCTTAAGGAAACATAAGATTTGTTTGTTATCTTCGAAGTGGACGATAGGCAGAACATACAGTTGGCTGTGAGGTTACTTAAGGACGAAGCCTCTTATTGGTGGAAAGTTATTAATGCTGAGAGACTAGTTGAAATTTGGGAGGATTTCAGAATGAGGTTTGAAATGAAGTTCCTCTCACAAGCTGAACGGAGCCTACAGGTGGAAAAGTTCTTAGCTCTTAAACAGGGAAGCCTATCGGTCAAGGAATACGTCAACCAATTCAACTAGCTGGCTAGATTCGGATTGGAGTTAGTGAACACTCCACATAAGAAGGCTCTCTGTTTCGTTAAAGGGTTGAACGAGCCATTGCACAACCTAGCTATGTCCCATATACCTATGGGTGTGACTTATGAGAGACTAGTGGACATGGCACTGTTAGAGGAGGAAGACAAGAATAGAAAGAAAGAGACAAAGGTGGAAGTACCTCAAGATAAGAAAGTGGAGGGATCACAGAACAAGAAGACGGATTCCAAGAAGGGCGGGAAGAATAACAAACCCCGTGACAAGAGGAAGTGTAATTTTTGTGGCATACCTGGACATCTGATTAAGGACTGCAGAAAGAACAAGAGGAGGATGGGTGGTTGTTTTCAGCGCAGCGAGACATGACACATGGCTAAGGACTGCCCAAGAAAGCAAGGGCAAGGGCAGAGGACTGGAACTACTGTTGGAGGGCAGGTTCATGCTCTCATAGCACTCCGCAAGAACGAGGTAGAAATATTTCTGTTGAGAGTTTAGTTTATCTTTTTGATCATCCTATTCATACTCTCTTTGATTCTGGCGCATCACACTCTTTTATATCTACTGCTTTACTTGAATCTCTTCACCTGGACACTAGTATAGTAGAGGATCCCTTGGTTGTTTCAAATCCAGTTGGGGGTTCGGCTTATTTATCAATGATTTGTTTGGATTTGGAAATTTCTATACTAAGCGTTGGGTTTAGATGTAATGCCTATGTTTTGGGCTTCACGGGCTATGGGTTGATTTTAGGCATGAATTGGCTATCCAGAAATGGTGCCATCCTCGATTGTGAAAAGAGAGTAGTTAGACTTATGACTCGCCTCAGTAACACTCTCGAAATCTCTTGTAATTCCATGAACTCTGTTACGCTTAGCTACCTAGAATCTCTTGATGCGTCTATTGAAAATGTAACACCCCACCTCCACCAATGCCACTCTTGCAAGCACACTAGCTTTGGAGGGGCGTTAAACAAGGTAAACATGCATGCAGATATCACAAGACAGATCATATAAGTAAAAACAGAGTAAATGAAGCAGTGGATAAAACTAACATTTCAAAACCATAGTCAAGTTACATCAAAGTACTTGGTCATTATTTTCCACAAAACATAGTCTAGAAACATCAACTGAAAACTGGAAAGAAAATCATAAAGTAACTATCCCCAAGGTAGAATAAAGCCATAGCGAGCTCAAGTCCAAACCGTACATGAGCTATCAAGAAAAGCAGCTAAAGATCCAAGCTAGGTACCAGTGTTCCCACCTGTAAACCTGGGGGGGGGGGGGGGGGGGACGGAAGAAGAGAGGCGAAAGAAAACGGGTCAGTCAAAAAGACAGGTAAGTCCTATCTACTATTAGTATAAAAACTAATAAAGTTAACTGGCCATGAAAAACAGAGATGAAACATAGGGTGATAACTGGATAGATCAAGTGTGGCATCGCATATACATGGTTAAGTTTTTGCACCAAGTGTACTAGTATTCCAACCCATGTCAAGTATAAACAAGAAGTGATCCCTTGGCCCAAATTTGGCCCAATACCACGAGATGACCTAAATCAAGGTCCAACAACACGGTCTAATCGATCGGCTCCCTATAGCCTAACTCGTCAAGTGTCGGTGTCATACGGCCCAACCACGAAGTGTAGTCAAACTGTGCTAGGTCCACCCTAGGGTGTATCAAGCCCTAGGGTGCCAACCACGGACACACATCAAGCACGCACAGTCTAAACCTACTGGTGCCCGTGTCTGCTTTTTCAACTCCGGACTATGTGCACGACCATAGTCCGCCTGAACCTACACCGGCGCACCTACTCAGCCGTCGTTTTGGTCGCTTACATGTCAGCCCAATAATCATGCTCCACCCTAGCCTAGTCCTTAGGGTATCATGATACAACCAAGAGGGTTACTGGTGAAAAGGACCACGTAACTAGGGTTTCTAACGGATTAAACGTGGTTAACCCTATCCAATCACGTATCAAGTTGGTTAAGTGTACCCAAGGTTCATGACTTAACCCTATCAACCCATCGTGTTTAATTGGTTAAGTATTCAAGTGGTCCATGACTTAACCCTATCATGTGGAATTAATTAATTTAATGCACCCAACCTCTCACATTAGACCTTGTTGTGGTTACTAGTTAAGCTGGGCGGGTCCGGGTAGCTTTACATCACAACTTAGTCTAACCTCGGGTTTCACGTGCGACATGACCAACTACTCACATTGGGTCCTATTGCTTGTAGCCACTAGTTAAGCCGGTCGGTTCCGGGTAGATTTATGCTACAAACTCAACCCAACCTCGAGTTGGCCATTCTCATGTTTTCTAGAAGTCATGTCCAAGTTCATGTTCATGTTTCAAGCATAATCACATGTCATATTTCATGTCATCTTTTCAAGTCATGTTTTTATGTCATCTTAGTTTACCCATAACGTAACCCCATCGCATGTAAGTTCGCATAAACGCAAATAGATCTCAAAGAGGGAACTTAGAAGCATGACATAATTAATAAGGTTTGGCCACAAGTTAAACATGGTGGCATATGAGGCAAATGTGTTCATAAACTTGCATATTACAATATAGGCCTCAAAACATGCATGATATCAACTTTAGAAAAATAGATGAAGCATGGTCATAAATGACATAGGATGATAGCTAGTGATTCGCATATAACATCATACATAAGGTTTATGAGAGATCATAAACTTGCATATTACATGATATCAAACTTTAGCAAATAGGTGAAACATGATCATAAATGACATAGGATGATAGCTAGTGATTCGCATATAACATCATATGCAAGATAACATAAGATTTATGAGAGTTTCTATGTTGCTTTATGCAACACTTCAAATCAAAGCTCGTAGCTTTTTATGCACAAGGTTAAGGTGATAGCTTTACAAACATGCATAGAATAAATCTATGCATAACATGATAGAATCAAAGCACAAATCATACTTAGACCCAAACTCAAACTTGCAACATGTCACATTTAACTTCATAGTTAGAATCTAAGAGTAGTATAGGGCTTACAATGCTATGAAGACTTATAAAATAAAATAAGATTGAGAAGAAGCCACTAGAAACTCTAAAACTCCCAAATGATAAGCTCCAATGAAAACCCAAGAAGAAGATCCTTGCTTTGATGAAGAAAGAATGAGCTTTGGCCTTAAATCAAGCTTAGAAACTCTCAAACAAGCTTAGGAACTCTCATATGAATGAAGGTGGAGACTATGACAAGAGGGTGGAGGCCATGATTAAACATTTTGGCATAATCTAGTTGTAGGATTGATTTATGATGATTTAGGATAGGTATTAGGGTATTTTTTATAGATGATTAGGTTAGTTTAGACCATAGGATTAACCCTAATTCAGATCTGGGCCATCAATTCACGTCACTAGCCTCCAAACATGTCTTGAGAAACAAGTCAGGTGCACCCAGGCCAGACTGGCCGACCACCCAAGTCGACAGGGGTGTCGACTGGGCAGTCGACACAGCCTGGGGTGTGTCGACTCCCAAGTCGACTCCCCAGTTGACTTGGGGAGTGGCGGGATCTTTTCCCACCTACCTGCCCAGCTGAATTTGAATTCGAATCTGTTTTTAAACTTGAATTTTCTGAAAACTTCTATGGGCCAAAACTGGGTCATACAGACTTCGATTTTCGAAAACTCGGACTCTATTTCGCGTATTTTTCCGAGAGGAACGCAATGGCACAGCCCGTTTCCCTTGATTCAGATTTTATCATTTAATTCTTCTTTGTTATAACTTGTTATTCAAAAATACGGGTTGTTATAGAAAACCTGAAATCTATTAGAGTGGTCCATGAATACTCGGATGTCTTTGAAGAGGTGAAGGGTTTACCTCCGAAGCGAGAGATAGACTTCCGCATATACCTTGTTGATAATGCAAAATCCGTTGCTCTACCTTTATACACATGACTCCAAGCGAAAGGAAGGAGCTCAGCAAGCAAGTTAAAGAGTTGCTTGAAAAGGGGTTTATAAGGCAGAATATTTCTAAATGGGATGCTCCAGTGGTGTTTGCAACCAAAGTAGATGGTTCACTTTGCCTATGCGTTGACTATAGGGAGCTAATCAAGCTGACCAAGAAGAATAGGCACCCACTTCCAAGAATAGATGACTTGTTCAATCAGCTTGTAGGTGCATCGGTTTTCTCCCAACTAGATCTGGCTACCGGGTTTCATCAGCTAAGAGTGGCTGAGGACAACATTGATAAGACCACATTCAGGACCCCGGATTGTTTCTTTGAATGGCTTGTCATGCCTTTCGGCTTGACAAATGCACCTGTATTTCATTGACTTGATGAGTCGGGTGTTCAGTGAGTTCCTTAATAAATTTGTAGTGGTCTTCGTGGACGACATTTTGATCTTCTCAAAAAAATGAGGAATAACATGCTTTGCATTTAAGGGAAGTCATGGATACTCTTCGTGCACACCAGCTGAAAGAAAAATTCTCCAAATGCCATTTTTGGGGAGAAGAAGTAAGGTTTCTTGGACATGTGGTGTCCAAAGAGGGGATAGTTGTGGATCCCGCTAAAGTAGTTGCGGTGCAAGATTGGAAGGTCCCCCGCAACGCAACTGAAGTATGAAGATTTCTCGAGCTAGCAGGTTTTTATAGAAAGTTCATTAAAGACTTTGTGAAGATCTCAGCATCACTTACAAGATTGACGAAGAAGAACCTAACTTTTGCTTGGAATTTGGATTGCGATGTTGCTTTCCAACGACTAAAAAGGGCTCTGACAACAGCCCCGGTTCTGATACTGCCAGATGAGAATAAGATGTTTACTGTATACACAGACACATGCGGTGCATGATTGGCGCTGTCTTGATGCAAGAGGGCAGAGTAGTTTGTTATGGAGGAAGGCAGTTAAAGGTACATGAGAAAAACTTCCTAACTCATGATTTAGAGTTAGCTGCCATTGTTTTCGCTCTTAAGTCATGGCATCATTACCTACTAGGAGAAAAGTTTGAATTGTTTACTGACCATAAATCGTTAAAGTGCCTTTTCTCACAGAAAGATCTTAACTTAAGACAACAAAGGTTGATGGAATTTCTTGCCTCATACGATTTTAAGATTGCTTATACCCCGGGTAAGGGCAATGTGGTAGCAGATATCTTAAGTAGGAAAAAGCTGACCTTAAGTCCTCTTTTTGTAGAAAGGCAAAGCTTGGAGTTGCAAACTTTGACTTTAGACCCTCCTTCGAATTTGTACCTGGTTTGTTAGCATCACTAGAGGTGCGGCTTACGCTTTTGGACTCAATAAGAACCACGCAATGAGAAGACCCTCAACTAGTTGATGTGATGGATAAGCTAATTAGAGGTGTGACTTCTAGTCACCTCAATAGATACTCCATCGATGACAAGGGTTGGTTGAGACGGGATGGAAGACTATGCGTCCCACAAGCAAGGGATTTGATGACAATCGTTCTCGAAGAAGCACACCATTCTATGTTGACCATATATCCAGGTGGGGACAAGATGTATAAAGTCATAAAAAGGGTTTTCTTCTGGAATGGCATGAAGAAGGATGTAGCCGAGTTTGTCTCTAAATGCTTGATATGCCAGCAAGTCAAAGTGGAGTAGAAGAAGCCTGATGGTCTGCTTCATCCTCTAGAAGTCCCACAGTGGAAATAGGATAACATTTCAATGGACTTTATTGATGGGTTTCCCAGGTCAAGAAGGGGCAATACCAGTATTTGGGTAATAGTGGACAGGCTCACCAAAAGCGCTCACCTTATACCTGTTAATAGTAGGAGGATTGCCTCGTCGTTAGCATCCATTTATCTTAAAGTGGTGGTTCGACTGCATGGAATACCCTTCATCATAGTAAGTATTCGAGAACCTATTTTTACGAGCGAGTTTTGGAAGAGTTTGCAAGAGGCCGTAGGCACACAGCTATGCTTAAGCACGACCTATCACCCTCAAACCGATGGTCAAATGGGAAGGGTGAACAGAGTATTAGAAGATCTTTTGAGGTTGTGCATTCTTGATTTTGGAGGGACATGGGAGGATCATCTTCTTTTGGTGGAATTCGCCTACAACAATAGCTACCAAGCCACCATAGGCATGGCACCCTTCAAGGCTTTATATGGAAGACCATGCCGATCACCAACTTGTTGGTGGGAGTCTACAGACAAGCTCGTACTTGGACCTGACATGATTAGAGAAACTTCAGAGAAGGTGGATTTGATACGAAGACGAATGAAGACTGCACAAGATAGACAAAAGTCCTACGCTGATAAAAGAAGGACCGATCTTGAGTTTGAGGTTGGAGACAGGGTTTTCCTTAAAGTATCTCCTTTGAGGAACGTCCTTCTCTTTGGGTCTACAGGAAAATTGGCACCAAGATTTGTAGGGCCATTTCCTATCATTGAGAGGGTTGGGAAGACGACTTATACTGTAGAGCTGCCCAAAAGATTGGCTGGAGTTCATAATGTTTTCCATGTCTCTCATCTACGAAAGTGCTTACATGAGTCTGCGGAAGTTGTGGAGCCAAGCATACTAGAGGAAGTAGAAGTGGAACGAGAAGCGACAGTGAGGAGAGTTCCAACTCGTATCTTAGGAACAGAAGTCAAAAAGCTACACAACTGTGAAGTCCAACTTGTTAAAGTTCAATGCAGTGACGTTAAGGAAGACGCGACTTGGGACACCGAGGACAAGATACGCGCAACCTACCCTTTTCTTTTTGAGGGTACATCCTTGATCTCTTTTTCCATAAGTTTATGCATACTTGTATCTATCTCTTAAGTATATCTCCTCGGTCCTATCCTTGATCTTTAGGTAGAAAACCAATGAATGTAAACATGTATTTGAAACATGTTATGATTGATGGTTGCAAGTAATTACAAGTGGTTGCTAGTGGTAGCTCGTGGATGCATATACACACATTAGGTACTAGATCGGCTCAGTCATTTTCATATTGCATATGCATATATGTATTTGTATATGGATTGAAACTTGATGTGTTGTCATAGGGATGTTGCACTTTTATGAATGATTGTGCACTCATGTAGAAGTTATAACGTACGATTAGGAATAATTGCATACATAATGGACTCATGGCACAACCACGATTTGCATTAAGGAGGTCAACTGAATCAGTAGACCGCTTGATTTTGCATTAGATAAGGACATATACACACACTGTGCATATAGTCATGAAAGCATTAGAAATCCTTTTCAGGACAATGGATGCCTGTGTTGGATGATTGAGTAGATGGACGATTGGATGGTAGGATATACGTTCTTCTTGACTTGAAGATTTCGGGGACGAAATCCTTTAAGGAGGGGAGAATGTAACACCCCGTATTTTTTGTGAACATTAAAGTAACGAATTAAAGAATACTTAATTTTAAAAGGGGAAACTAAGGGAAATGGGATTTTCCATTGCATTCGTCTCGGAATTCTGCTTGAGATAGAGTTCGAGTTTGCATGAATCGGACTCCGTATGAATAAGTTGTGGAGTTCAGAAGATTTCAAGTTTAAACGGAAATTAAATATAAATAATAATTAAATCAAATATGCAGTTAGAAATTCAAAATCCCAAGAATCAGCTGGGCAGGAAAATTCCCGCCCATAGGGGTCGACTCCCCCCCATGGGGGGTCAACATAGGTGTCGACCCCCAAGAGGATTGTCGACTGGGGTGTCGACCCCCCTGTAGGGGTTGACCCCCTCGGCCAGATCTGGGCTATTTTGTGCAGTGACGTTTTTCAGAGTCATTAGGGCTTATGTGGCAACTCCTGGTTGGCTCTGTTTGGGCTGGATGGCTCTGATTACTCATAGGTTGATCTAACGGCTCTCACTAATCTAAACTTCTATATAAACAACCCCAACCCTCAATCCTAAAACCACATAACCTTGCTCTTTGAAGCCTTCATGTTGTCCATAGCCAAACTAGCGTAGCCTCCTTTTTTCTAGAAATCAAGTTAGAAAGTCCCTAATCAAGTTAAAACTAGAGAACCAATAGTCTACATCAAAGGATAGCTTTTCAGTTTCAGAAATCAGATCCCAGAAAACAAGATTTGTTCTTTTGTTTGTAAGTTCAGTTATTCTTTAGATTTGAATAAATAAAAGTCATGACTTATAATGAAGCGAAACTAGAACTGTGCCTAGTTGTAAGATAATCGTATTCTGATTCATTCTGAAATTACCTATGTCTATGTGACTATTGTGATTGATACAACCTATCATGTTGTATATTAATTTGGTGATGAACCTATCATGTTGTATATTAATTTGGTGATGAACCTATCATGTTGAATATTAATTTTGTGATGAACCTATCATGTTGTATATAAATTTGGTTATTCTTTTATGATATGTTATATGCAAGTTCATAAGCTTAGTCACATTCATATATGCTTGTGTGACTAGATCTACAAGCTTATAGGTTCAGATCTATGTTAGTTAGATCCAACTCAAATGCAAGTTCACATTTACATGCTTAATTAAATTTGTGTAGTGCTATGCCAAATTTATATCACACATGCTTAGTTGATCTATACTGTTTTATGCCATTAGAATGTTACATGTCCCTTTTGTTTTTCCCTTTTGTTTATGAGTTAGGCTAATTTGCGAGCCTAACGTTCTATGTAATCTATGCGAACGAATAATGGGGGATACATTGGGAAAAATAATAAATTACATGCTATTGGCATAGGTTGGTTCATAATCATGTAAATGATTAATGGCATGAAATGGTATAATTTGTATACCTAAGAATTATGGACAAAATTTAGAAGGGTAAATGGGACATGACTTGAGTTGACAACATTGGTGGATAATTTACATATAAACATAAATGGTAAATATGTAAATTAATTAAAAGATTAATATGCCCAACCCGAGGTTAGATTGAGTTACGATGTAAGACTGCTCGGAACCGCCCGACACATCCAGCAACCGTAACAATACAGATCTAATGTGAGAGGGTAGTGCATTAGGCCCAAAAACCCGAAGTTAGATTGAGTTGCGGTGTAAGACTGCCCGGAACCGCCCGGCACATCGAGCGACCGCAACAATATAGATCTAATGTGAGAGGTTGGTGCTTTAATGAATGAATTAAAGCTAAGAAACAGGCAGGCTAAGAATGGTAGGGTTAAGTAAATTAAGGAAACACTTAACCAATACAACATGTTAACTAAACTGATGGGTGGAGTTAGGTTAATTTGAGAACACTTAACCATTTTAACATGTTGATTAGGAAACCCTAGTAACGGGGACCCATTTCAGCAGTAACCCACATAGATGTATCATGGTACCCTGAACTAGGCAGGGTAGGGCACGATTACTGGGCTGATTATAAGCGGTCAAAATAACGGCGGGTGGGGCAGTAGTGTAGGTTTCGACGGAGTATGGGCGTGCACATACTCCGGCATGGACAAATCAGGCATTGGGCATCAGTAGTATACACTGTGCATCTTGAATTTGTGTCGGGTTGCCCCATAAGAATTGATACACCCCATGGTGGGACCAGCACGGATATCTACAATCAAGCGGGGTCGAACGACACAAGTCATAAATGCATGCGAGTAGAAGCCGATCGATAAAGGGGATCATTTTATCATGAACACATGGTGCTAGTTGAAAACACTTGTTAGTAGGTGTAGAGAAATAGAAATGAGTGCGATAGCATATTCAGTTTCTCTTGCCTTATTTATTGTTATCTTATTTCTAGGGTATTGTCCTAGGTTTAATTTATTCATGTCATGATCCTTTTTCCTGTTTACATGCTAAATAATCACTAGACTTACCAGACTTATATATGACCCGTTTTCTTTCGCCTTCTTTTCTTTCGTTTCCCTTCCCCTCCCCCCCCCCCCCTAATGTCCACAGGGAGGAAATACTTCAGCTTAGTGCAGACATTTTCAAGCTTGAAGAGAGTAGATGTATTGCTTGGATTCTCTTTTCTTGGGCTATGGATGTGGTTACACTTTTATTGGGGATTTATGCTGCTTTACTTCTGTTTTATGCTTCTTTATGTACTTGGAGAATTAAATCAAGACAGATGTTTTGTTGTAATAATTTCGAAGTTGGGTTTTGAGACAATGCTTGTAATGTTTTGACTGAACCATGCTATTAATAAATAATTTCAGTTTTCCGCTGTTTATTTGTCTGTCTTGTAAATTATCTGTCTCTTTTACCTAAAATGCTTCACCAAAGTTAATGCATTCCCTTTGTGAGTGACCTTAACAAAGGTGGGGTGTTTACAGAAACCTGACAAGACCTCGGTATTTTCTGGAATAGTTCCAACTATATCTCCATACTGTGGAGCAAGTCCCCATCACTAATCCTGCCCTAAAGGAGCCTGTCGCTCCTATCACCGAGGTAGCCTTTGATTTTCCCTAATTCTGTAAGAGTTTCTCGATCCTTGGTTGAAAATCATTCTTAGGAACATAAGGATTTGCTGGTGCTTAAGCTTGGATAATGGACTACGCAAGGATATTTGAGGCCAACCCGCACTTGAAGGTATAACTTCTTTTTTAGGAATTTTCGTATACTCCTTGTTTGACACTGGAGCGGCCCATTCTTTTGTTTTTAAGAGACTAGTTGGTTTGTTGAACATTTCCTTTTATATCACTAGTAATCTGATAGAGGAGTTTTGTTTTTAAGAGACTAGTTGGTTTGTTGAACCTTTCCTTTTATATCACTAGTAATCCGATAGAGGAGGCCAACCCTATCGAAGGATCTAAGTATCTTGACTTGATATGTAAAGACCTAGTATTGGATATCGATGATGTCGAGTTCCTCAGCGAAGTGTATGCGTTGGATTTCATGGGGTATAACCTTATTGTAGGTATGGATTGGCTATCACTTTATGATGATGTCCTAGATTGCGACAAGAGAACTTTTCATCTTAGGAACCGAGGAGGATGTAGTCTGAAAATTCCTTGTGATATTAGAAACAAGGATGAAGCCCGATTGTGTAACTTATCTCCTAGTTTGGAAGGACCATCTTCAATCACTGTAGTACGTGAGTTATTGGATGTTTTTGAGGAAGTAAGGAGACTTCCACCCCATAGGGAGATATCTTTTCGTATTGACCCAGAGAAGGATGCTAAACCAGTAGCTTTACCCTTAAGGCATATAGCGCCAAAGGAAAGGAGCGAGCTGGATAAATAAATTTCATAATTGCTATAGAAAGTCTACATTCGACGAAGTATTTATGAATGGGATGCACCTGTTGTGTTTACCACCAATGAAGATGGATCTCTAAGACTTTATGTGGATTATAGGGAGCTTAATAAGCTAACCAAGAAGAATAGATACCTCTTACCCATAATGATGATCTATTTGACCAATTCGGAGGAGCCTAAGTATTTTTGCAATCATACCTTGCAACGAGGTTTCACCAACTGAAAATTTTAGAGGACAGTAAGGATAAAACATCATTTAGGATGTCAGATGGATTGTTCCAATAGGATTTATTCCCTTTGGACTCGCGAATTCACCCGACATATTCATTGATCTCATGAGTAGAGTGTTTTGGGGTATTCTAAATAAGATCGTGGTATTTTTTGTAGACGATATCCTTATATTTTCTTTGGTCCATAAAGAGCATGACAATCACTTAAGACATGTCCTAGGGGTACTAGTAGAGAACTTGTTGAAAGCCAAGTTTTCAAAGTGTATTTTTCGGAGAGAAGAAGTTAGATTTTTAGGACATATCGTGTTAAGCAAAAGTTTGGCCGTAAACCCCATGAAGATTGTGGAAATTAACGAATGAAGAGTAGCTCGAAATGCTACAGAGGTGAGAAGCATATATAGATTAGCAGGATCTAACCGAAAGTTTATTAAAGACTTCGCAAAAGATTGCTACCCCTTTAGCTCAACAAACGAAGAAGAACTTGGTATTTCCTTGGAGTAGTAAATGCGACGTGGCTTTTAAGAAATAAAAGGAAGCATTGACTAGTGTGCTAGTTAGTATTATACCAAATGGCTCAAGGATGTTCATGGTTTACACTGACGCCCGCGGAATCGGTTTAGGAGCGGTTCTCATGCAAGAAGGAAGGGTTGTTGCTTATGCCAGTAGACAACTTAAGGACCATGAGAAAAGGTTTCTAGTTTATTACATAGAGTTAACAGCTATAGTGTTCACCTCAAAATTGTGGACGCATTATCTTTTAGGAAAGAAGTTTGAGCTTTTCAATGACCGTAAATCCCTAAAGTATTTATTCTCTCAACATGACCTGAATTTAAGACAACAACGATGGATGATGTACATTGCTTCTTTTACCTTTATGATTTAGTATCCCCCATGGGAACGTCATAGCGGGTGTGTTGAGTAGAACGCAGGCATCTTTGAATGCAATTTTGAAATGGAAACAGTCGTAGTTTCTCTCTAACTTTAACTTGCAACCCCTGCCAGTAGCGTCTAGTAGTTTTCTTTGAGTTATGCTTATGATACCCGCTCTAAGAGATATAATTCAATGTATGTATGACCCTGATGAAGAGATATGAAACTTGAAGGAGAAAGTGGGGTAGAAGAAGACCTTTCCTCATTCAGTTAGATATTCACTGGGCGACGACGGAAGTTTGCTTAGGGATGGACGACTTTGCCTCCCTATATATAAGAAGTTACGAAAGGAAATTTTAGAGGAGTTCCATAGGTCGAGGATGACCACACACCCCGGTGGAGATAAACTGTATAAGGATATTAAGAGAAATCTCCATTGGGAAGGGATGAAAAGAGATAACTGAGTTTATGGCTAAGTGTTTAACATGACAAAAAGTAAAAGCGGACCAAGGAAGACCCGGATGGTTCTTGTTACCTTTAGAAGTCCCAAGGTGGAAGTGGGAACATATCTCCATGGATTTTGTGGATGGGCTTCCTAGAAGTCAAAAGGGAAATAAGGCTATTCAGGTTATAGTAGACCGTTTGACCAAGAGCGCTCACTTTAAAAAGAATAGGAATGTAGCTTCACTGGCCCAGTTGTATGTCAGAGATATAATCAAATTGCATGGTAACCCATCTAGTATAGTGAGCGATAGAGACCCCTTATTTATGAGTGAATTTTAGAGAAGTTTACAAGTAGGATTGGGAACGACCCTCAACTTAAGTACAAATTATCACCCACAAACCTATGGACAGATGGAAAGAGTAAATTGGATCCTAGAAGACTTGCTCAGAGCTTGCATTATTGACCTTAGAGGAGTTTGGGATCAGCACTTTCCACTTGTGGAGTTTACTTATAATAATTAGTTTTCAAGAGACGATTAGTATGGCCCCTTTTGAAGCGCTTTACGGGAGGCCATGCAAATCGCGAACTTGTTGGTAGGAAACCATCGACAAGTTTCTACACAGACCAGACTTAATTCGTGATTCCACGAAGAAAATTTCTTTGACTAAGAAGAGGATGAAGGCAGCTCAGGACTGCCAGAAATCATATGCAGATAAGAGGAGGGGAACTTGAGTTCGATATAGGCGGCTTGGTATTCGTGAAGGTTTCCCCTCTAAATAAGATTGTTCGGTTTGGAAGGACTGGGAAGTTGGCTCGCAGATTCATTGGGCCTTTTTGAATTATCGAGAGGATAAGATCTTTAGCCTATCGAGTCGATCTCCTAGCACGCTTATCGGGGATCCGTAACATTTTTCATTTAACACAACCGAGGAAGTGCCTTCGTGATTTCTGCTATTAGACTCGAGCTCGACAAAATTGGGGACATAGGAAATTCAAGTTGGAGTCCAAGGTATCCCATGCCACTGTAAAGACTATAGAGCATGAAATCAAGATACTTCACAACAAATCCATTTCCCTCATCCAAGTACAATGTGGGAATGATCCTATGGAAAGCACATGGGAGACTGAGGGCAAGATGAGATAGACCCACCCAGAGCTTTTCTCGGGTAATTTTCCTTTTAAATTCGTTTATGGATGCATTGTAGTCACTAGATTGCATGCTAAGGAAATGGATGCAACACAATTGTACAACACACTCTTATAAAAAATATATGCATATTAGGATGTTTTGCATGCATACAACATCACTTATTTCATATACACGCAAGGATTGAGTTTCTTTAGTGACTCTACAGTTCATAATCAATGTTAGTCATGGATGTTTACAGATGAATTAAAAAATAACATGGGACTATAACTTGGATGTTTAGAGCGAGTTGTGTTCTTTGCCACTTCAGACAGATTTCGAGATGAAATCTATTTTAGGGAATGTAACACCCCGTAAAAATATACCTAAATAGACTTAAAGTAATCTAATTTGAATTAAATAACATAAGTAATGGAAATCAAAAATAAAATAATAATATATTAATGGGTTGAAAATGGAAGTTTACTACATATGGAATTGGACATGAAAATACAGTAGTTGTATTCATGGTGAAATTATGACCAAGTTTCATATATAATATGTCAAAATATGAGTCTGTATGAAGGATTTACATTTAAAAGATATTGTACGTTAATATGTATGCAATGACACTTGAAATTTGAATTGTAGTATAAATATATGTAATAAAATATAACAAATTAATGGTTGATTATAATATTCCATTCAATTCAAAATTGTGTATATATATGCATATAATAAGAGATAGGAATATTGTTTAAAAGGTAAGATATAATTTAATATAAATAGCATTATATGAAATGTATTCCCAGCCATCAACATAGGCCACTGGCCATATTTATGATCAGGAGGTCGAGCGCCCCTAGAAGGGGTGTCGATCGTCGGTCAACCGCCTGGTGCAACCAGAGCCCAGTGAGGGATGGTTTGGGAGGTGTTTTAGGTTGGTTTTTATAAAATGGATAACCTAGATTAAACCTATATTAATCGAATTTTTCTATTCATCTACACATCTATAAATACCACCAAACTAATCTCACAATCTCTAAACCCTGTCATTCTCTATGCCTCCATTCCGCTGTTGACATTCCAGGAATTTAGATTTCTTCATCTATCCCTAACCTATTTCATTTTTAACCTAATCTAATTTAGTTTATATTCTGGAATTCTCTATAATTTATATATGAGATTCAAATCTGTATGATTCTCTTATATATATCTGCAGTAGAATCGAAAAACGACGATTTCAACATTCAAATCAATATTATCTCTTTTCCAAAATCTCTATGAGTGGGAACAATATTGTTGTATATGACATAGTTGTATACACAATTATATGATTTTTGTTTGATGATAACAAACAAATAAATATTATTTTAAATGTGTTTGTCACTGTACTGTTATTCTATATCATAGACCGAAATATAATATTTATATTTATATAAAATACTACTGGACAAGAATTAAATATTCAAACAGTATTTTATTAAATGTAATATTTTATTTCAACTTTCAAACACTACAGATTTACAACTACAATATTTATACATTTCACTGATATTCATTACAGTACAATTAATTTCATTTTATACAAATCTCCTCACTACAGATTAACTTTGACACTTGATTATACAGTCTTTTCAATCGTTTTACATTTCATGTATACAGATAAGCACTGACTCTCTGTTTTCTTCTGTTTCCTATCTTCACAGCCTTCAGTCAGTCCAGTTATCTACACCTGTCATATACAAAAACACACATACACAGTATCTGGAACAGAAATAATTTCAAACTCTTGTAGATATAATTTTTATTTTAAAATTTTTATTTGCCTTAGTTTTTTAGTGCGTTTTCTCATCATTTTTCATGACTTGTTCTAATTCATTTGTGACTAGATAGCTTGTACTATTCATAGTGGAACACTGTAAATAGCATAAGGCAGCCAATTTTTATATTTACAGGAATAGGGAAAATTTTCCTGATGGTGTACAAATACACACATGCATATATATACACGTGTGAACAGCCTCGCATTTCAAAATATAGTGTGCAACTGAGGAGTAGCCACGTGGACCATCTTGACTCAGTGCACAATGCAAATCAGTGTGCAAATGGTCGAACCAACATGGTCAGGTCAAACATATCATGGGAATGCAACAATTTCAGATCAGCCCAAAAATAGGTTGGCAAACATGGGAGACCAACTCAAGATCAAGTGATTTTTATATGACAGATTTCTATAAGTTCCAACTCAGGTAAACTAACATGGTCGAAGCATTTCAGGTGAACATGAAAAGGTGTCAAGTTAGTTTGCAAAGAAAACAACCAAGTGCAAAACATAGTGCACCATACAGTGGCATATACATTTTTTTTAGTTTCAACTCCAGGTGGTACAAGGAACAATGTCAAGAAATTCAAGTTAACAATGATCAAGCCTATGATACATGTAAATCAAACAGCAAATGACGTAGCATAATCAACCCAAGTTTTTGAAGCAAGATCGAGCAATGAGCAATGAATAATGAACAAGCTCAGCAAACTGAATTATGCACAAGTTCATGGTGCAACATAATCAAGCAAACATGAAGTGATCAAGTACATTATTTCAGTGCAGCATGCAACGGTAAATCCAGCAAGTTTGGAAGTATACAACTCAGCATGTAGAAGTCAAGCAAATGCAACGAATCAGTTCATGGTCAAAAATACTCAAGTCCAAGAAATAGCAAAACTGTTTTCAACATTGCAAGGTCTCGTAGCAATCAAGCCAGAAAGAAACAGTTTTTTTAATTTCCAGATATGAAATAAATTGGCATACAAGTTTCATGTTGTTTCCAGTTTTGAAAAAATATTTTGGGAATGCTCGATCACATTTTTGGCAAGTAATACAAGTGTACAGATGGAAAATCAAAATGGCAGAGATGTTCAAGACAACATGGTCACCAAGAAATAGTAAATTGCAAATGGTAATAGCAACTAAAATGCAAAGCTAGCAAATGCAAATCAGTGCAATGAAATTACGCAAAGTATATATGGCAAGATTTCATATTTCCAGCTGAAATAAACAATTTAGATTTGACAAGAAATTTCATTTTTCCAGGAAATCAGTAAGTGTGTTCCTAAGGCAAGAAATCATTTCCAGTAATCTTGATACTATTTTGGGCATGTACCAATTTCTACATTCAAGGCAGCTTTTCAATATTTAGCGACAAATTTCTATTTAATCATTCAAAGAAAATCAGCAATGTTATTCGCTATGTAGAATGCCATTTTAGTCGAGGCCACATTTTAAAATTCACTTGTTTCTAGGTTTGCATTTCTGGATAAATTACGCAGGGATCTTACAAGGGGCAAATCATGTTTGGAGATTCACTAAAACCAATTTCATGTCTAGGTTCATCTTATTCGCTGCAAGTTAATCAAAGTCGATAAACCAAAAAGGGAAATTCATAAGCAAATCAAGTCAAGCCACTTAAATCGAAATTAGAGATTTATAGGATTTATAATCCTATTTATATCACTAATACATCACAGGCATCATGTATCGAAAACCATTCAAACAATTCAAAGTGAAAACATAGAAAATCAATTTAGATAACTCACAATGTTTTCGATCAACCAATTCCCAAAATCATAGACAAAGGAAGACCAACAAATTCGAGTTTCAGAGATTAATTCATTCATCAATCGATTGCAAATTTGGGAATCGAAGAAACCCTAGATATTTCCAAATCGCTATCTCCATGTTTTTTACAAAGCAAAACAAACTGGATAAATGAAAGGAAAGGTGCAACACAACTAAAAGTAGCCAGCCAAGTCATGTGCTAAAGGGAGATTAAAATTTCTTTAATAATCTAGGGTTTCTACTTGTTTTATTTTTATTTTGTGTTCTTATTGTTCATAAAACGATTTAAACAGTTTCTAGGTCTGTAAAATCTAGGGATTCAGTTAGAGGTTTAACTAACAGTTGCTAGAGTTTGTAAAATCATGGTGGTTTCCAAGTTTCATCTGTTAAACTAGGCAATTTACTAGAGTCTGTAAATTTTGAGCATAGGATTAGAATTGGAGCGAGGGGTTCGCGAGTTTACATGGTCTTGTAAGCGGGATCTATTCTATTACCTAGTAGAAACCTTAGGAATGCAGCAGTAGGTAGGGTTTTGCCGAAGCTAGGTATATCTTGTGTCATTTACTTTCTGAATTTCTATTTCTACTGCATTCTGTGATCTAATATTTCTAATATCTCGCTTAATTTTCAATAAACCCTATATACCCCCTCTAGGGCTAATCTAGATCCAACAAGTGGTATCAGAGCAGGTATTTTTGTTTAACTCTAGGGTCATGGTTCATCCTAGTTGTCAGTCTAGTGAGAATAAGTCCAGTTCATCTCCAACTATTTTCAATGGAACATATTTTTTAGACTGGAAATCCACAATGGAATTTTGTTTAAAATTTGTAAATACAAAATGTTGGGATGTTGTTATCAATGGGTACGATATGGTAGACATAGCTTTTAGTTATCGTGCTACACATATTCTATATTCTTATCTTGATGATGATCAATATAGCCTTATCTCCCATTGTTTGACCGCACAGGAAATCTGGACAACTCTCAACATGCTGTATGGAAAAGAAGACAACCGGTCAAAACCTCAGAATGTCAACTCTATTTCAGATTTGTGATTAACAGGTTGTATGGATGGAAATTCAGATGTAGACTAAATAGGAGATCTTTCTTATAAAGATTTTACTCATTGTTTAAATGATTTAACTGAATCTGTTGAGAGTCTAAAATCTAAAAATAAAATTCTGAAATCTGAAAAACTTGAGTTGATATGCAAAAATAATCTTTTGGAATCAGAGCTTAAAAATGTTAAAAAGTATTCAAATTCTAATTGCAAAAATTGTTTAAATTTGAAAAATAATCTTGTTTGTCAAAATAAAAATATTCAAAAACATGAGAATGAAATTCTGATTTTAAAAGAGAACAAGATAGAGCTTGAAAGTATAAACAATTTTTTCCAAATATAATTTGAAAATTTTAAGATGACTGAAAATTCCAAATATATTTTTGCTGAAAATCACAGCTTGTTGAAAACTGAGTCTATTATAAATGAGCTAGAAACTGAGATTGAATAACTCAAGAAATTTGAATCTGAGATTCGAAAACATTTTGAGTTTGAAATTGCTGGGGCCCAAACCAAAATTAAATTGCTTAATGATGAAAATTTGGTTCTAAAATTTGATATTGAAAGATCACTAAAAATCGTTGTTTAGATTTAATGAAAGAAAATAGTGATCTTAAAACTGAAATTCAACAACTTGAAACAATTTTGAGTAAATTTTTTGATGGAGAAAAAACTTTGTATATGTTGTTGAAAAACCAATTTTCTATTGGAAATAAATGAGGTCTTGGTTTTAGGAAAAACAATGTTTTTGAAAAAAAATCAAATGATTTTAAAAATCCCTCAAACTGTTTTGGGAAAAGAAATGAGTTCGATAATTTGAATTCTTGTGATTTTAAAAATCTTTCAAACTGCTTTAAGAAGGGTCATTCTGAAAATTTAAACTCTAAAAGGTTTTTGAATCACAAATGTGATGTGAAATTGTTTTATAACAAACCGTTTAAATAGTCTTGGAGCCCAAAAGGAAATAAAACAAATTTTGTTAAATTCAGACAGATTTGGGTTCCTAAGGGTACAAAGGTAAATTCAGATGGGTTGTTGTATAAACATGTCTGGGTACCAAAACAGATGAATACAGTTGTGAGTAGTTTTACAAATTTTGTTAGACCACTTGATCCCCTAAACTACTAGGTACAGAGAAGGTCGAGGAACTGTTGTGCTTAAAAGAGATTGATTTCAAGTTATACTATATTTTTGTATCATTCATAGATCCTTAGCCAAGTATGCTAAGTCAGAGATTCTATTTTACATGGATTTTAGGTATGATCTCTGAAGTCATCATTGTAAATATTTTATTTGTTAATTCCTCCATCTATCCCTTCTATTTTTTTGTTTGATTTGACACTGCCATATTTTGTTCCTTCTTGGGCTTTCTTAGCATTCAATTGCTGTCATGATCTTCTGGAAATTCACTTTATTTGAATAGAACTCAAATGTTTTAATCATTTCCAGATCTTGATTATAAACTTATAAATATTTGCAATTGTTTTGAAGTTTATTTTTCTGATTTCTGAATTCCTAACAGTGTTGATGTATTCTTATTCTATCTTGAACACTATTAATGTGAATTCTAAATTTTTGAAGATCTGAAAAACAATTGAATTTCACACACCTCTGCTATTTTGTATTTCTTCTAATTCATTTTAGAAAAATTTGAAATATTATACTCATTACAGCACACTGCTACTTCTCAGTTGTGATAATTTCATTGATTTTCAGATTGGCTTGGAAATTTTGAATTGTCATAAATCACAGTGATACATCTTGAAATTCATCTTTATCCATGATCATTATGGTTGAAATTTGTTTGTTTGAAATCATCTAAAATTCTTGATATTTTGAATATCACACACCTCTTAAATTTGAAATTATCAATCTTGTGTGACTGATTCTGTAACGACCCGCATTCTACGCACCATAGGACTGTAGAAAATTTATTTCTTTCACATACAAAGCCGTATGGTCATGTAACTTTGGGAGACGACTATTGGGGTCATTTCCCATGTTCATGATTTTTCCCGATTTTTAAATGACCATTTTACCCCTAATTGGTACTGTTTTGGCCATAACTTTTGACTGGAAAGGAATTTTGACCTGAAACCACTTCCATTGGCTCCGGATGATTGTTTACAATTCTGTAGAGTGGTCACATTAGCCAAACGGACTCACCGTTTGAGAGATATGGTTGAAACAAGTTTCAGATGGCGAAAAACAGCTTAATTGGGCTTAACCGGGTGATTAGCAGCTAGGCCCAGAGGGGAATTTCGGGTTTAGAGGTATAGGAGGACAGATTAGGGTTAGGAAATCACTTTCATTTCAGTTTTGAGCCGCCACAAACCTTCTTGAGACCTTAGTAATGGCTTCCATCCTCTAAAACCACTCCAAAACACATTTTTAGTGAAGATTAAGCCTAAACTACATCAAGACAAGGCCAAATAGCAACAGAGCAAGGTTGGAGCTGCTTCTATACATAGGAATTCGACCCAAACAGAGAGTATTTCAAATTTGGTGTTTTATTTTGTGGCAAAGGTGAGTGATTTGCATAGTTTTGACACTAATACAGTTAATTAAGGGTAATTAGTGAAGATTAGCGAATTTATACACTAATAAATTCTGGAAAAATGTTTAGAAATTCTTAAATAATATTTTATGCCTCTGTTAGAAAATTTAGACGATTTGATTAAGTTTTACTAAGTATGTGCTTAAACATGATTAAGAGGGATTATGGGAAAATGTGAGGTTTTAGCCACTTTTGATCCATTTTGATTCATTTGAATTGTTGTTTTGCTGTTTGTGGTTGCTATTACATGTTGCTATGACTCTATGGTGTATTTTATGATTGATTAGAAGTGTTAGATTTGTCAAAAACGTCGTCAAATGGCGTAAATTACTTGCTGGAAGAGTTGCAGAAAAAGTGCAGGTTCTGGACCGGATCGGATCGGATATGGAGGCTCGGATCGGATGAGTTGAACTGGGCAAGGGATCTGATCGGATCGGAACTTGACACTTGAGACAACTGGCAAAAAGGAAGGCCACGCTAATTGAACTGGGATCGGATAAAGGAGGAGAGATCGGATCGACTTAAGGACGTAGGGCTCGGATCGGATCGACTGAAGGATGAAGGACTCGGACTGAAGTAAGGCGAAGGAATCGGATCGGAGCAAATGAGGGACGAGGGAGAAGATCGGAACGGAAGTACAGACTGGATGGGAGATGGCACCCGACCCGAAGTGGAACACCCGACCCGACGCAACGCTATGAACCCGAACCGAACCGCTACAGAGGAAGACCCGAACCGCTACAGGAGAAGACTATGAACCAACTCAAGTAGAGGACCCGACCCGAACCGATGGCTAGAAGGGAGAACCCGACCCGACCCAGTATTGACCAATAACCCGAGATGCAAAGGTAGTCCAATATGGGAAGTTAGAGCTCAGGATCTAGTTGGGAACCGATGAGTTCACTTCATGATTGGGCTTTGCTGCGGGACGCGTGCAAAGGGGCAGTCGATGTTTATGACTTTGGATCACTATGTATGGGAAGTATGTGAACGAATTCAGGGCTGCAATGGCCTAGGTACGACTAAAGGGCTATAGACCAATGAAGTGGGGTCATTTGTAAAGATTTGGTCATGACTCCATGTGGTAAGCTTGGTAGTAGCAGTAGTTGTACAAGTCGAACTCCGTCACTACTTCAATGGGTCTAGTGATTGACAGTGGTGGACATCGTATGCTTTACGCACTGAGTGAGAGATGTGAGGATGGTTGCTATGGTTGATTTGTTTGCTATCATTATGACATGCACACCCCACCCCCGTATTCTTACACTAATTATTATGGCACCTTAGAGTATTGTACGGTATGTGGTACTAACTCTTTGGTTGCAGGTCCAGGTTCAGGTATGGTTTAGTATACCTGTTATTGTTCTGTTTAGATGCTTATCGCTCATACCAGGCTTTATGTCTGACCCAGAGTTTTATGTCTCCTCTTATTACTCTGGGTGCTCACACGAGCAGACTAGAGACAGGTTAGCTGGTGATGCACGGGTAGACGATCCGGAGACGAGTAGGAGGCTTCCACGTAATATATATAGAGTATTCTCCCTGTGTTGTTGAAGATCACTGCTTGGGCATTAGCGGTGCATCTTCTACTTTAGCTTTCTTTTGATTAGAGATAGTAAATTTGGAAAGTTGTAATAAGCTATATTTGGATTTCCGCTGCTCTGATGTTGATGTTGATTTTAGTTATTAGCTTATGCACTGTCTCACCTGTTTTATGTCAAGTATGTTATTATTATTATATTTTTCTCCATGCGCTGTGAGACATTCTACAGGTTTCTTATTAGTCAATTCTCTTCTTTCCTTTCTTCTGACGACCGTCCCGTTCTAGTTGGGCATGTGTACAGCGCACCTTCGGAGGAAATGCAGGCTGGTGCGGGGCGGGCCGTCACACTTGGTATCAGAGCTCTAGGTTGCGTAGTTAACCTAGGGAAATTATCAGGGAGTGATAGTATCCGTATACGAGAGAGCGTATTTGTGATTATTTTGGTTTTTAAAAGCTATATATATACTATTAGTAGTATAAGAATGAAGTCGTGCTGCACTAGCACCACTATGGGGTCGTTAATCGTTTCCTTTTTCAGATTGACGATGAGCCGATATGTTAGAGGTACCGATAGAGGGGCCAATAATGGGAATGCTGCTGACATGAGGGCGATGTTTACTGACCTCATGTGGGAGATGCTTAGGGATGTGCAGAGGGCAGCTCCCAATGGTGGAAATGGTGGTGGTCCAATAGAGCAGGCGCTGAGGGTCGACTTCGCTATGCTAAATAAGGATTATACTAGCCTTGGTGGGAAGCCGTTCCACAGAACGGAGTCGGCCACGGATGTTCAAGATTGGTTGGATAGTTGCGAACGTATCTTCGAGGATTTGGGTATCGAGGATGCGATGAAGAGAAAGCTAGCGTCCCGTCAGCTGCAAGGGCGGGCAATGAATTGGTGAAATGCTATAAAGGCAGCTACTCCCGAAGACCAGATTACTTGGGAGCAGTTTAAGGTTCGCTTTAGCGAGAAGTTCATTCCAGCTGCTCAGAAGTCAGTGTTGTTTAAGAAATTCTTGGAACTCAAGCAGAATGGCAGAGCTGTCTCGGAGTATATTGCTGAATTCGACACTTTGTCAAAATATGGGTTATCTCTTATTGATACTGCTGAGAAGAGGAATGAGAAATTCAAAACTGGTTTGGATCAGTACTTGGGGGAAAGGCTTATTAACCACATCGGTGAGACGTTTGAATCGATTGTGGGGAAAGCATTAAGATCAAAAAGTCTCTACCCTAAGCTGAAGACTGAGGTTGCATCTGCAGAAGAGTCAAAACCACAAGCAAGTGGTGGAGGCAAGGGTGGTTCCCAGAATAAGAGAAAGCAGAATCAGACTAAGTATGGCCAGAAGAAAAAGAATAAGCAAGATGTTGAGTGCTTCAACTGTGGTAAGAAGGGCCATTATGCTAGTAATTGTCGGGCCAAGCCAGCGGACAGGAAGTGCTTGAATTGTGGCCAAATAGGACATCACAAGGACAAGTGTCTGCAACTCCCCAAAGAAAAGCAAATGATGAAAGCCTATGCCCTTAATGCTATTCCTTCTTCGTCGAATGCACTAACTGCGGCGGAGAAGGGAAAGAATGTCGTCATTCAAGGTATACTTTCTGTTTATGATGTTCCTGTTAGAGTTTTGTTTGATACCGGAGCTTCCAGTTCTTTCATATCTAGTGACCTGATAGATAGGTTGGGATTGGAGCCCGAGATTGTCGATAGACCTTTAGTAGTGACGAACCCGATTGGTGGTTCGACTAGCCTTAGCATGATTTGTCGTAATGTGGTCTTATCGAGTCATGGATGCATGTTTGTTTGTGGTTGCTTTGTTTTGGGCTTTACTGGGTTTGGCATTATTTTGGGAGTAGATTGGCTCCGAAGATACGGGGTGGTGGTAGACTGTGAGGGCTTTTTGGTGACAGCTAGAGCGGATGATGGGCGGAGGATAGTGTTTGGTGGTCTACCCAGTGAGGGGGTGTTGGCTAGTTTTCTAAGCTCCCTCGACATTCCGCATAGTGAGTTGTCAGGTTTGCCCGTGGTTGGCCAGTATCCGGATGTTTTCGAAGAAGTGACCGGACTTCCACCACACCGAGAGATTGAGTTCCATATTGATTTGGTAAAAGATGCTAGACCTATAGTGATGCCACTTCGTCGTATGGCACAAAGAGAGCAGCGAGAGCTCGAGGTGCAAGTCAGTGATCTTTTGAAGAAGGGATTTATCAGAAGGAGTGTTTCTGAATGGGGAGCACCAGTTGTGTTTGCTACCAAGGCGGATGGTTCCCTTCGTTTGTGTGTAGACTACCGCGAGTTGAATAAAGTGACGAAGAAGAATAAGTATCCTCTACCGCGGATAGATGATTTGTTCGATTAGTTGAGTGGCGCGAGAGTATTTTCTCAGTTGGATCTCGCGACAGGTTTTCATCAGCTTAGAGTGGAAGCTGAGAGTATAGCTAAAACGACATTTCGAACGCCGTCTGGATTTTATGAGTGGTTGGTCATGCCATTCGGGCTGACCAATGGCCCAGCATATTTTGTGGATCTTATGAATAGGGTATTCAGAGATCAGTTGAATAAGTTTGTCCTTGTGTTCGTTGATGATATTTTGGTCTATTCAAGGACAGAGGAAGAACACAAGGAACATTTAAAAATGGCGATGGAGGTGTTGAGAAAACACCAGTTGAAAGCAAAGTTTTCTAAGTGTCACTTCTGGAAGAGGGAAGTGAGGTTCTTGGGCCATGTTGTATCAGAGAATGGTATTGCCGTGGACCCGGCGAAGGTGGCTACGGTACAGGATTGGCCTACGCCCAAGAATGCAACAGATGTAAGAAGTTTCTTAGGGTTAGCTGGATATTATCGTAAGTTTATCCAAGGTTTCTCCAAGATAGCAGCACCATTGACCCAGTTGACCAGGAAGAATCAAGCTTTTGTCTGGGATGAAAGGTGCGAGAGTGCATTCAAGAGTCTAAAGGACAAGTTGACAAGCGCACCAGTGTTAGTCATTCCTAAGGGGAATGAAGAGATGACAGTATACACGGATGCCTGTGGTACCGGACTGGGTGCTGTATTGATGCAAAGTGGTAGAGTTGTAACTTATGCAAGTCGGCAATTGAAACCGCACGAGAGAAGATACCCTACCCATGATTTGGAATTGGCAGCGATCGTGTTCGCGTTGAAGATGTGGAGACACTATCTCTTGGGAGAAAGATTTGAGCTGTTTACAGATCATAAGTCGTTGAAGTATCTCTTCTCCCAGAAGGATTTAAATCTCCGGCAACAAAGGTGGTTAGAATTTTTGGCTTCCTATGATTTTGACATCGCATATACACCGGGAAAGGGCAATGCGGTGGCTGATGCATTGAGTAGGAGACATGCCAGCTTAGGTGCTATGTTTCTAGAATGGAAGCAACTGGAGTACATCGCTGGGTTTGATTTCAGACCCAAGTGCGAATTGGATCCAGAAATGTTAGCAAGTTTGACGATCAGACCCACTTTGATTGAGCGGATCGGCTCTAGTCAGAGGGACGATCCTAACCTATTAGAAATCATCTCCAAGTTAGAGATGGGTATCGATGAGGAGATGAACAAGTATGGGCTTGATCGAGATGGATGGCTTAGAAAGAATGGAAAGCTTGTTGTACCCAATGTCAATGGATTGAAAGATGAAGTGCTTAGAGAATTTCATCACTCAAAACTGATTATACACCCCGGTGGTAATAAGATGTATCGAGATATGAAGCAGACCTACTACTGGGAAGGGATGAAAGAGACATTGGGAAGTTTATATCCAAATGCATGAATTGCCAGCTAGTTAAAGCCGAGCAAAAGAAGCCGAGTGGATTGTTGCAACCATTAGAAATTCCCGAATGGAAATGGGAGCAAGTCTCGATGGATTTCATCGATGGTTTACCAAGGACTAGATCGGGACATAATAGCATTTGGGTGATTGTGGACCGATTGACTAAAAGTGCAAGATTTATACCAGTCAAATCGACCAGAACGGCAGCTAAGTTAGCAGAATTGTATATGAAGTGGGTAGTGAGATTTCATGGAATACCTAAAAGCATTGTGAGCGACCGAGACCCGTTGTTCACTAGTGGGTTTTGGAAGAGCTTACAAGAGGCTCTAGGGTCAGAGTTACATCTCAGTACCGCATATCATCCTCAGACCAACGGTCAGACGGAGAGGGTGAATCGTATTTTGGAAGTTCTCTTGAGAGCATGTATATTGGATTTTGGTGGATCATGGGATGACCATTTGCATCTAGTAGAGTTTGCATATAACAATAGCTACCAATCCAGTATCGGTAAGGCTCCGTTTGAAGCTTTGTACGGAAGACCATGCAACTCACCATCATGTTGGATAGAGACTGGCGAGAAGTTTATGCTTAGACCAGATGTGGTGAGGGAAACTTCAGATAAGATTAAGATCATTCAACAACGAATGAAGGCTTCCCATGATAGGCAGAAGAGTTATGCTGATAAGAGGAGAAGAGACTTAAAATTCTCCGTTGGTGACTTGGTGTTTGTCAAGATTTCTCCGTTGAAGAGCGTAATACGATTTGGTAGGAGAGGCAAGTTGGCACCAAGATTTGTTGGCCGATTCCCTGTTCTTGAACTAGTCGGGAATTTGGCATACATAATTGACTTACCAGAGAAGATGGCAGGAGTTCACAACGTATTTCATGTTTCCCAACTAAGGAAGTTCGTTCACGACCCAGATATGACTATTTCACCTGATCAGTTAGAGGACTTCGAAGTAGAACCCGAGGCGGTTGGGAACCACAAGCCGGCCCGTATTGTCGAGCACGACATGAGGCAATTTCGAAGGAAGGCAGTGAGGCTAGTCAAGGTTCAGTGAGGCGAGGATGAGAATGATTGTACTTGGGAGACAGAGGAGGACATTAGGAAGACACACCCAGAACTCTTTGCCTGGTAAGATTTTGACTTCGATTTAGTTTTCCGCATGCTAGGATAGGCTTGTTTGCTTGTTTTGCATGTTTGATTGTTGTATGTGGTTGTTAGGCATGCGGGATCTTTTGTATGTTTTGGGTTAAGGAATTTCGGGGACGAAATTTTTTAAGGGGGGGAGAGTGTAACGACCCGCATTCTACGCACCATAGGACTGTAGAATATTTATTTCTTTCACATATGAAGCCGTATGGTCATGTAACTTTGGGAGACGACTATTGGGGTCATTTCCCATGTTCATGATTTTTCCCGATTTTTAAATGACCATTTTACCCCTAGTTGGTACTGTTTTGGCCATAACTTTCGACTGGAAAAGAATTTTGACCTGAAACCACTTCCATTGGCTTCGGATGATGGTTTACAATTCTGTAGAGTGGTCACATTAGCCAAACGGACTCACCGTTTGGGAGATATGGCTGAAACAAGTTTCAGATGGCGAAAAACAGCTTAATTGGGCTTAACCGGGTGATTAGCAGATAGGCCCAGAGGGGAATTTCGGATTTAGAGGTATAGGAGGACTGATTAGTGTTAGGAAATCACTTTCATTTCAGTTTTGAGCCGCCACAAACCTTCTTGAGACCTTAGTAATGGCTTCCATCCTCTAAAACCACTCCAAAACACATTTTTAGTGAAGATTAAGCCTAAACTACATCAAGACAAGGCCAAATAGCAACAGAGCAAGGTTGGAGCTGCTTCTATACATAGGAATTCGACCCAAACAGAGAGTATTTCAAATTTGGTGTTTTATTTTGTGGCAAAGGTGAGTGATTTGCATATTTTTGACACTAATACAGTTAATTAAGGGTAATTAGTGAAGATTAGCGAATTTATACACTAATAAATTCTGGAAAAATGTTTAGAAATTCTTAAATAATATTTTATGCCTCTGTTAGAAAATTTAGACGATTTGATTAAGTTTTACAAAGTATGTGCTTAAACATGATTAAGAGGGATTATGGGAAAATGTGAGGTTTTAGCCACTTTTGATCCATTTTGATTCATTTGAATTGTTGTTTTGCTGTTTGTGGTTGCTATTACATGTTGCTATGACTCTATGGTGTGTTTTATGACTGATTAGAAGTGTTAGATTTGTCAAAAACGTCGTCGAATGGCGTAAATTACTTGCTGGAAGAGTTGCAGAAAAAGTGCATGTTCTGGACCGGATCAGATCGGATATGGAGGCTCGGATCGGATGAGTTGAACTGGGCAAGGGATCTGATCGGATCAGAACTTGACACTTGAGACAACTGGCAAAAAGGAAGGCCACGCTAATTGTACTGGGATTGGATAAAGGAGGAGAGATTGGATCGACTTAAGGACGAAGGGCTCGGATCGGATCGACTGAAGGATGAAGGGCTCGGACTGAAGTAAGGCGAAGGAATCGGATCGGAGCAAATGAGGGACGAGGGAGCGGATTGGAACGGAAGTACAGACTGGATGGGAGATGGCACCCGACCCGACCCGAAGTGGAACACCCAACCCGACCCGACGCAACGCTATGAACCCGAACCGAACCGCTACAGAGAAAGATCCGAACCGCTACCGGAGAAGACTATGAACCAACTCAAGTAGAGGACCCGACCCGAACCGATGGCTAGAAGGGAGAACCCGACCCGACCCAGTATTGACCAATAACCCGAGATGCAAAGGTAGTCCAATATGGGAAGTTAGAGCTCAGGATCTAGTTGGGAACCGATGAGTTCACTTCATGATTGGGCTTTGCTGCGGGACGCGTGCAAAGGAGCGGTCGATGTTTATGACTTTGGATCACTATGTATGGGAAGTACGTGAACGGATTCAGGGCTGCAATGGCCTAGGTACGACTAAAGGGCTATAGACCAATGAAGTGGGGTCATTTGTAAAGATTTGGTCATGACTCCATGTGGTAAGCTTGGTAGTAGCAGTAGTTGTACAAGTCGAACTCTGTAACTACTTCAATGGGTCTAGTGATTGACAGTGGTGGACATCGTATGCTTTACGCACTGAGTGAGAGATGTGAGGATGGTTGCTATGGTTGATTTGTTTGCTATCATTATGACATGAACACCCCGCCCCCGTATTCTTACACTAATTATTATGGCACCTTAGAGTATTGTACGGTATGTGGTACTAACTCTTTGGTTGCAGGTCCAGGTTCAGGTATGGTTTAGTATACCTGTTATTGTTCTGTTTAGATGCTTATCGCTCATACCCGGCTTTATGTCTGACCCAGAGTTTTATGTCTCCTCTTATTACTCTGGGTGCTCACACGAGCAGACTAGAGACAGGTTAGCTGGTGATGCACGGGTAGACGATCCGGAGACGAGCAGGAGGCTTCCACGTAATATATATAGAGTATTCTCCCTGTGTTGTTGAAGATCACTGCTTGGGCATTAGCGGTGCATCTTCTACTTTAGCTTTCTTTTGATTAGAGACAATAAATTTGGAAAGTTGAAATAAGCTGTATTTGGATTTCCGCTGCTCTGATGTTGATGTTAATGTTGATTTTAGTTATCAGCTTATGCACTGTCTCACCTGTTTTATGTCAAGTATGTTATTATTATTATATTTTACTCCATGCGTTGTGAGACATTCTACAGGTTTCTTGTTAGTCCATTCTCTTCTTTTCTTTCTTCTGACGACCGTCCCGTGCTAGTTGGGCATGTGTACAGCGCACCTTCGGAGGAAATGCAGGCTGGTGCGGGCGGGCCGTCACAGATTCATTATATCTGAAAATTTGACATTGATTTAAGTGATTTCAAATAAATTATTTTTTAATCATGAATATCTCTCAAGTTTGATTTAAATGATCTAAAATTACTCTTGTACTTGTCAGAAATACTTGTGAAAATTTCTTTGAAAATCTGGTCTTAAATATCACTGTTATTTCATGATTATTTAATTTGAATATTTGTTTGTAAAATCATTTGAAATTATTGATTTATTGAATCTCACACATATTTTGGATCTGAAATTTAAAATATGGTGTGATTGCTTCATTGAATCTAGAGATTTACATAATCCTCAAATGATTTCAAACAAACTATTTTTTTCTTGTAACATGAGTCATCTGTTGAGACCATCAAAAATATCTTGACAAATCTGCTTTAAAATTGGTTATCATGCTGCTCTGATTAAAAAAATTGATTTGTAAATATTTCTGATGACTGCTTGACTTGGTATCAAAGGTTTACCATGCTCTGATAGATGTAATTAGTGTGCTTAAGTTGCTTGCTTCGTGATTGGTTTATGTTGTCTGAGATATCCTTGTTCGTCTCCAGTATCATTTTTAAAATCCTCATTAATAGAGACATCAAGTGGTATCAGTTTTAGAAGTACTGAATTTGTTTTTCTGTATATATTTTTAGTCTCTCATGCCTTGTATAGTTCTTTCATTTCCCTCTTGTAATTGATTTTCAATTTTAAAATTATTTATTGATTATTCGTTTAGAAATTGAAATCAATAATCAAACCGAACTGTATTTATAATTCATCAAAATTATTATCAGATTTTGAAATTATGATGAATTGTGACTGCAATATATTTCACAATAAGAGGAGATTTTATTTAAGTTTTTTCATGATGGTTGAACATTATAAATATCTTTGAATTGGCAATTATTTCACGACCATCTTCTTTATCTGCCATCCATCTGATTTTATATTAATGTGGAGAGTTATTTCTTTTTTAAATCTTTTAGAATAAACAGTGGAAATATTTGTGATAGAAATTGGACTATGTTATTATTCAGAATTAGTGATAATTGAAAATTTTCAATGATCCCGGTATAGTCGAGCATATTTCATAATATAATTAATTTAGAAATTTATTTCACGGTCCATTTATGTACCTACCACATTTCTATCATCCATATTGGTTTTATATACCGAGGAGTTTTTCATTTTGAAATTGAAAATAATTAAAATTTAATATACGTAAGTGTATCTCCAATCTCATTTAAAAATCCAAGCTCTGGTCATGCATGATTGTGAGACGACTTATAATTTAAGTGGCGACTGACCTCATTTAAAAATCCAAGCTCTGCTATGCATGGTCAGTGTGCTCTTAAATAAAATAAAAGAAAAGGAAATAATTTGTAATAAATAAATTTTTATATGAAATTCTCCTTAGTGTATAAAAACCAGCCTATCAATCCATTTCCTAATTTGTGAACTGTGTTAAAATCTTATGAAATATTATGATTTGTTGATTGATAGCTATTAGGATTTGAGATTATATGATTGCGTCACTTAAATTGAATATAGAATTATAGTCCAAATCCACCACTGTTTTGTGGTTCAATTTTAAAAATTCTCTTGAAATCATGTTTTGAACTCTCTTCATTTTTATAAATTCATTGTAAATCTATCATTCTGCAATGTGAAATATGCCACTAGTACTTAGAGTATTATGATTTTTGTTTGGCTGATTGAGATTTATGATGATTGTTCTTCCTCTTAAGATGATATTATATTTTAGTTATTTTTCATCTATATTCTAATTTATGTATCCTTTTGATGATAACGAAAGGGGGGAGAATGAATTGAGATTTTGATTTATGAGTAAATATTTATAAATATTTTTACTTTTGAAAATACATTCATTTCACTCATGCGCAGTTATGAGTTGGTTTGAGAGAAAAGGTTTTTTTTTTTGATAATCCTAAAAAGCTTCACCATGGGGAGGTTTTTGTATTATTAGTAAAGATATATATATATATATATATATATATATATATATATGCATGTGTGTATTTGTAAACAATCAAAAAAACTTTCCCTATCCCTGTACATATAAAACTGGCTGCCTTGTGGTATTTGCATTGTTTCACTGTGAATATCACAAGCTGTCTAGTCACAAATGAATCAGATCAAGTCATGAAAAATGATGAGAAAACACACCAGAAAACAAAGGCAAATAAAAATTTTAAAATAAAAATTATATCTACAAGAGTTTGAAATTATTTTTGTTCCCAATACTGTGTGTTTGTTTCTGTATATGACAGGTGTAGATGACTGGACTGACTGAAGGCTGTAAAGACAGAAGAAAACAGAGTGTTAGTGTGTGTCTGTATACATGAAATGTAAAATGAGTGAAAAGACTGTATAATCGAGTGTCACAGTGAATAGGTAGTGAGGAGATTTGTATAAAATGAAATTGATTGTACTTTAATGAATATCAGTGAAATGTATAAATAGTGGAGTTGTAAATCTGTACTGTTTGAAAGTTGAAATAAAATATTATATTTAATAAAATAATGTTTGAATATTTAATTCTTTTCCAGTAGTATTTTATATAAATATTATACTTCTGTCTGTGATATAGAATAATAGTAAAGTGACAAATACATTTAAAATAATATTTAACTGTTTGTTATCATCAAACAAAAATCATATAATTGTGTATACAACTACGTCATATACAACAATCTCGCCCTTTTGATTAAACGATTTTGAGCAAAATAAATGTGTTTGACAGTGAACAATTTATTTCTCCATACATTCAAACGAGCTACAATCCACTCCCAGTTATTTCCATTTTATAGCGCTCGTCCATATGATCCTAACGGATCCAACTGTTCCAAATTCTGATAACGTATGGTAAAGATATGTACTATACAAGTTAAAACACTATATTAAAATTTAAAATAAAACTCCAATGTATTTAAATGGGCTTAACTTTCTTTCTCCGGCCCATTACCCTTCTATCAAGCCCAAACCTGAAATGCCTTCTCCCCCAAAATTCTTGCTCCAGTAAATCACGATGCCAAAAAAATCATGGCCATCACCCGATCTTCTACACCTCGTTCTCCTTCTACTCCTCATGAAAATCGCCAAACACTTCACCTAAATTCCTCTCCTTGCTTCTTCTTCAACCGCATACCACCAGTGTACTACTCGGTCTTGCCGAATGAAATCCGTCGATACCTAGTTGCTCACGCCCTCAGGTAAAAGATCGACACTTTTATTCAGAAAAATCCCAAAAAAATACGAACTAGGTGCTACTCCTTCTTCTCAAACCAAATACGAACTCGAAATCGATCATTACTCCCTACATCGTGCTCAAGACCGAACCCTAATTTTACTACTCCAATTTGGATCCTCGCGAATTGACATCGTACTGAGTAAAAAGACATAGAAATGAAGAGAGAGTTGTGAGGATTATAAAGAGACTGATTTTGTGATTTATATAATTTCCTATGATTAAATCTTCATTTTTCAAAGTTCACGTTGTTGGAAAAAAATGAAAAGTAGCGGCGGAATTTTCTGTTGACTTAAGTGAGGAATAGTTTTAGGGTTAGGAATTTTGTTGAGGGTTATTTATAGGGTTTTATAATTAATTTTATATTGATTTTTATTGGACCGTTACCTTCGTTTGTCCTTTAAAAACCCCTACGATCACATACACTACCCAAAAATCATGAAAATGGACATGCAGCTACAATTTGATATTACAGACCCAACGAAACTGGTCTCGTCAAATTCCGACTTCGTTTGCCCACACAGCGTATTTTTAAAGTTAGAATATTGACTTATTTCACATTAAAATCCCGTACAGCCACATACTGACTTCAAAAATCATGGAAATTGAAATCTAACAATAATTTGGCATTACGAATCCAACAAAATTGGTTTCGTCGAATTTGGTGGTCATTTGAAAAACCGGCTATTTTTACAGATTTAAATAACCCGTTTAAATATATAAATATATTTAAAAATAATTAAATTAAATATTTATAAATGAATATTATCGTATATATTCACATAGAATATTACCCAGCTCCATATCGAGATTTATAACTCGATATTCTAAATCCAGTGTTACATCGATATTCGATTTATATTTAAAAATCCATTTAAAATATAAATAAATCGATATAAATTATAAAGGAATTCCATAGCGACCTTTCTAAAATTTGATTTGGACATAGCTAAAAATCTACACAATGAAATCCTGATTTTTCTCTTCCATTAAAAATATATACTTCACCAGCTCCATACATTTCTTGTTTCACAGAAATCTGATTTAAAACGGATTCTGTATATTCATTTGAAGTTCAAATCGGCAAATAGCGAACTGCCGCACCATTTCGAGCTCGATTTTAATTATATTATAATTATACGTTCAACTGTTGTTTATATAATATATTCGTTATTCGAATTCAATTCCAAGCTGAATTATATATATTTTGAATTGCTCAATTCACACCGTATTGCCATTTCAGATAATTCTGATTATTTTAGAATTAAATATATTATTTAATTATTATTTTAATTAAATATTCAAAGTTATTTAATTTACCTTTAAATTTACCAAACCATATTTTAAATAATTAAATAAAATTAACTATTACAATACCGTGAAATTACGGGACATTACATTCTTCCCCCCTTAAAATAATTTCGCCTCGAAATTGCTAAGGTTGAAAACAAACCCTATTAACTAGTTTGCTTCTTAACTTCAGTTTCGACTGAACCAATTTAATTTCAATTAAAAATTTATTAATTCTTATCAACAAAAATTTTCAAAAATCCCTAAAATTTTCTAACACCCGATATTTTCGAAAAATTTCGCCAGCACCTCCTTTTACGGCTCAATCGGTACAACTACAACTCGCCTCTCTGGCCCATCTCCGACCGAAAAGAAAATCAAATAGCCAAGCGGCTTGCCAATTCGGCTCATCAAAATCCCAAACCCATATATAATATAAACTGGTACCTTTTTATTGGGTATATAATTATATCCTTCCATCTGTTACCAATTTAACATATACCCAATCAAATTCCAATTTGTTTTTATCCACAAATCAAATCATAGGCTTATACCCACATCAAACTTCATTTCAAATTCGAGTTCCAATCTCGATTTCAAACTCTAACTCACCAACACAATACCATTTCAGATTCTTATCTCACAATCCAAAATCTGATTCTACTTGATATACTATATTCCAATTTGCTTTCCCAAATTTCCATTCAATTTGGTTTTATTTTAAAACAATCTCTTCCTGGAAGTTTTTAACACCCTGGATCTTTCTAAAATCAAACAATCCTTTTCAAATTTCAAAGAAAACTTGTTTTCCCAAAACAATTCAGAAACAAAATCTTTGGTAGTAATCCATCTCTTAGAACTCGAAAATGAACACCGATGATGTTGCGCAGTCATTATCGGAATATATTTTCCAACGATTGAAGTGGGTTCAATACTATATCACTTTTTGAAAAAAACCATTTTTAAACAGTACCATTTTGAAATACATTTCAAAATTCCATTCACAATGCTTGTAAAACAATTTAAAATCTCCCAGGATTTTAAATTTCTCATATATTTAATCCAAATCCATTACAAACGCTTATTCAAGTTTCCAGGGTTTTCATTTCTATTCTGATTTAAATTCAGATTTAATTCACTTTATAACACTTATACGAATTTTGATTGGTTATTTACATAGCCGTTTCAATTATAATCTTATCTGATTATAATCACAATCAACACATCCAATATACTATAATACTTCAAATATCTATACTTTGCTTATATCAAAATATATTTTGGGTAAAATTATTTCATTTACCCTCTTTTCAAAACATACAGTGTCAGTTCATCGTATTCGAGTGTTTATAAACCCCTACCGATACAGTGGATCAAACTGATCGACCAGAACTCATAAACAACTCAACCAATAAATCTTCACAATATAAAATCATTTTATATTGAATAAAAAATACGTTCCCTCGTATATATACACTCAACTCAATCTAGGGTATCGTTAACCCTATCTCTACTGAGTCATGCCACAGAGCCAAGGTAATAACTTAACCTTAATCTCTGATACCACTGTAACGTCCCGGAAATTTGCGATCTTTGGTCATTGACATAAAACCCACGTCAATTATCCAAACATCGAAAATACCGACAATTAATGAAAGAAATTAGATGGTGAGAATATATAAGATAGAAACTTAGAATAGAAGAAGAAGAACATACAACATCAGAGTAACACGAATCTCACAGCGGAACGAATAACATATATTATATAACATAACTTTGAAATATAAATTTGTACTTGAATATACATATCATTTCCAAAGTACAGCACTTACAACACAGCGGAAATAACCATAGCTATATAATTCTGAAGCCTCCTGTTCCAGCTCTTCAAGTATCTGTAAATCCTGACTACTTGACTGCCCGTACAAAATTGGGCACCCAAGAGTTTAGGGAAAACAAAACAAAATAAACTCCGGGTCAGTCATATGACTGGTGTGAGTAAACTCAAATCATTTGTTTAACTTTAAAGATCCTTTCAAAGAAAGAATAATCGTAAGACTGATCCATACATAAACACGGATGGTTTTTACCTTACGATAACCCAAATCATTTGTAAACAGTATTATTCTGATATTATAATAATGTCTAACACAAGTAATATTAATCTAATAGAACGCTTTCATCTCACGCTCTACTTATATAATGTACAACCAAAACCCGTGGGCGCTTATTGGGTAATGGAGTCCAACTCTGACAAGGTATGAATCCACCTTCTGATCAGTGTACTCTAGAAGCGATACACTAGAGTTCAACAAGAACATTTTGCAACTCGGTCACACTTGACCGACCACTCATTTCACTTGAGTGTATCGAATATATTGTCACCTTACAGTTGGTAAACCAACATAACCATTCCCGGGAGATACAGAATTGAAAGAAGTAACAAATATGAATATTCTCTAGATGGTGACAATATACCCTACTTGGGTGCAGCCCACTTAGCCATGCTGCCTGCCCGATTTCTATCATTTCCCAGTTGATGAGGCTGGAGGTCATAACGTATCTTTCAATAGATTACTCATTCATTTACTTTGAATGCCACATCATCGTACCCGTCAAACCATAAATTGATTTCCACAAAAATACCATGGGTATAAGCTAAGAGAAACGAATTCCTCCGCCACCAATGTAAATACGTTTGAAACGATCAACTCACGTGATCCACCAGATATACTCTGTCAAACATTCTTCCATACAGGTTGTCCTGGGACTGGACAAACCGAAGGCACTATTCTGTAAACAAGATAGCCGTTGCATAACTCCGTCTTCAATTTGTCTTCGATCTATTTGATTCGAAACGCCAACGCCCATACAGAGTGGTTCTTGGATAATAACCCAACCGGTCTCTCCGTATTGACGACAGAAAAATGGTCAAAACTTTGATAGTCTGTGATTTAAATATCAAAAGAAAATTCAGGTGCAAACAACGATATTATTTCCAAATGGAAATTTTATCGATCAATCAACATTCAACATTTATCCCTTTAAATTAATTTATCATTAATTTATTCATTTCCTTATTTCCCGTTTTCATATATTCATAAATCCTTATTTTCTAAACTTAGAAAATATATGTTTTTAATCACTGGAAAACGTTTCCATATTTATTCCCATTTCTTATTTTCTATTATCAGAAAACATTTATGACTCTTATTTGGAAAACATTTCCAAAACTCCTTCATTTGATTTAAACTGATGTTTAAATAAACATCGCTATGCCAACACAAACCAGTACGCTCATTAACTAAATTCACTTAACCTACCTTTACTATCAAACATTAACAATTCCTTAGTTAAGAAGGAAGTTAATCAAGTTAGGGTATAATTACCTCTCAGACCTTAACTGAACAACGTTTTAACTTCAAAATAGACAAAGTTTATCTTTTTAAACCTTTAACAACTTCCTTGCGAACCTCACAAATTCTATTTACGAATCCACTTCTTTTATAAAAACATTGGTTATAACAATAATGTTATAATCCCTACTTTTGAAATATCTATAACTTTTATTCTTTAATTTGAATAAATAAATAAACACCTAATTTATAAATAAATAAATCTTGATTTAAACATCGGAAAGTATAAGTACTTTCCCAAATTCGATATAATCGAATTCGACGATTAACTCTCTTCGAATAACTAATATTCGATTAACTCACTTCGAATAACTAATATTCGATTAACTCACTTCGAATAGCTTATATTCGATTACTCTCTTCGAATAACTAATATTCGATAACTCTTCTCTTCGAATAACTTATATTCGATTTAACTCAATTCGAATAACTTATATTCGATTTAACTCCTTTTGAATAACTAATATTCGATTTAACTTTATTCAAATAACTTATATTCGATTTAACTCCTTTCGATTAACTAATTCGATTAACTCCTTTCGAATAACTAATTCGATTAACTTCTTTCGAATAACTAATTCGATTAACTACTTTAGAATAACTAATTCGATTAACTCCTTTCGAATAAGTAATTCGATTAACTCCTAATTGATTTGACTCTAGATCCAACGATCACAATGGTTACACCTGACTCACTCAGGAAACATCCGACCGCCGCAGGCTATCTGCACCTCTGCGAATTACGCTAGCAGTCGTGCTAAATGGCAACTCGTCCTGAATAACTATGTCTGTTTTAACTCTATCTCATATTCAGTTTTGATTATCGATGTTAAAATCAATTCCTACTTCTCTATATAAGTTCTGACTTATATATCCCATTTATCAAATGATAAATTATTTCTACTTAATTTATAAAATATTATTTATAAATTAATCTGCTCCACTTTCTCTGTTTACTTCTTTATATAAGTTCAAACTTATATAACTTTATTTATCCAATGATAAACATTTTATTTAATTTATAAAATATTATTTATAAATTAATCTTCTAAATTTATCTGTTAAACGGATTCTATTTAATAATCTTCTTTAAATCCGTAACTAATATTTCCCTTTAATCATTTTATTTATTTCATAAATATTCCCTTTTATAATTATTCTATTTATTTTCTAAATAAATATTCCTTTTTTAATTCTATTTACTTTTTAAGTAAATATCCTTTTTATAATTCTATTTACTTTCTAAGTAAAAATCGTTTTACACTTCTATTTACTTTCAAAGTAAATAATCTTTTTATAAAATTCTTTGATTTTATAAATATTCCTTATATAAAATACTTTGATTTTACAAATAATTTCTTTTATAAATTCACTTTTATAACTCTATTTATTTCATAAATAAATATTTCTCTATTCTTTCCATTTATTTCCCAAATAAATATTTCCTATTCAATTTTATTTATTTAACAAATAAATATTTCTTTTTATAAAATCTTTTGATTTTATAAATAATTATTTTTCAATATAACATTGAAAATTTCCTTTTTAACATTGCAGTATTCCTTATGGTATTTAACGTACCATATAACAATGATCGTTATCATTCAAACACATATAATCAACAACATATTTCATATCATATCATATGACACAATATATGAAAAACAGTAAAATAATTGTTGAGGAATCCAGTTGGATTCCTCCAACCTATTTCTCTGCATCCAAAGACGTTACACAGTATAATTCACATCAAATTTCATTCCAATATGAGGTATTCTGATCAACAAAATCAATATTTGATTTAGGATATATATATATATGTATATGTATATATAATTTCAACCAACTAACTAGCAGTTCAACCAAACAGTCAACACACAACAATCAACCAACATTTATCAGTTCTAAAAGTACGTTATAAAAATATAACTGTGCAGAGTTAGTGAGTTTTACTCACTTTGGTAGTTCATCGTTAAAGGACGATAAACTATTGTTTGATTTGAATCAAACAATTTATTTCGCCGTAAATTCAAATGAGCTCCAATCCACTCTTAGTTAGTTATTTTGTAGCGCTCGTCCATACGATCCTAACGGATCCAACCGTTCGAAATTCTAATAACATATGATAAAGATGTGTATTATACAAGTTAATACACTATATTAAAATTTAAAATAAAACTCCAATGTATTTAAATGGGCTTAACTTTCTTTCTCCGGCCCGTTACCCTTCTATCAAGCCCAAACCCAAAATGTCTTCTCCCCCAAATTCTTGCTCCAGTAAATCGCAATGCCAAAAAAACATGGCCATTACCCGATCTTCTACACCTCGTTCTCCTTCTACTCCTCATGAAAATCACCAAACACTTCACCTAAATTCCTCTCCTTGCTTCTTCTTCAACCGCATACCACCAGAGTACTACTCGGTCTTGCCAAATGAAATCCGTCGATACCCATTTGCTCACGCCCTTAGGTAAAAGATCGACACTTTTTATTTATAAAAATCCCAAAAAATACGAACAAGGTGCTACTCCTTATTCTCAAACCAAATACGAACTCGATATCGATGATTACTCCCTATAACGTGCTCAAGACGGAACCCTAGTTTTACTGCTCCAATTTGGATCCTCGCGAATTGACATCGCATCCAGCAAAATGACATAGAAATGAAGAGAGAGTTGTGAGGATTATAAAGAGATTGATTTTGTGATTTATATAATTTCCTATGATTAAATCTTCATTTTCAAAGTTCACGTTATTGAAAAAAATGAAAATTAGCGGCGGAATTTTCTATTGACTTAAGAGAGGAATAATTTTTGGGTTAGGAATTTTGTTGAGGGTTATTTATAGGGTTTTATAATTAATTTTATATTGATTTTTATTGGATCGTTACCTTCGTTTGTCCTTTAAAATTCCCTATGATCACATACAATACCCAAAAATCATGAAAATGGACATGTAGCTACAGTTTGACATTACAGACCCTAACGAAACTGGTTTCATCGAATTCCGACTTCGTTTGCCCACACAGCGTATTTTTAAAGTTAGAATATTGACTGTATTTCACATTAAAATCCCGTACGGTGACATACTGACTTCAAAAATCACGGAAATTGAAATCTAACAATAATTTGACATTACGAATCCAACAAAATTGGTTTCGTCGAATTTGGAGGTCGTTTGAAAAATCGGCTATTTTTAAAGCTCTAAATAACCCATATAAATATATTTAAAAATAATTAAATTAAATATTTATAAATGAATATTATTGTATATATTCACATAGAATATCACCCAGCTCCATATCGGGATTTATAACTCGATATTCCGAATCCAGTGTTACATCAATATTCGATTTATATTTAAAAATCAATTTAAAATATAAATAAATCAATATAAATTATAAAGGAATTTCATAGCGACCTTTCTAAAATTTTATTTGGACATAACTCAAAATCTACACAATTAAATCCCTATTTTTCTCTTCCATTAGAAAAATATAATTCACCAGCTCCATACGTTTCTTGTTTCACAGAAATCCGATTTAAAACGGATTCTATATATTCATTTGAAGTTCAAATCGCCAAATAGCGAACTACCGCGCCATTTCGTGCTCAATGTTAATTATATTATAATTATACGTTCAACTGTCGTATATATATAATATATTCGATTTTCGAATTCAATTCCTAATTGAATTATATATATTTTAAATTTCCCAATTCACACCGTATTGCCATTTCAACTAATTCAGATTATTTCAGAATTAAATATATTATTTATTTATTATTTTAATTAAATATTCAAAGTTATTTAATTTACCATTAAATTTACCAAACCATATTTTAAATCATTAAATAAAATTAAGTATTATAATACCGTGAAAATACGGGACATTACAGATTCCTCCCACCTATTTTTTCCTGCATCATAAACATGTTACCTCAAAATAAAATCATCTGTTTCAACATACAGATACTATTTTCAACAATCAGCCAATAACAAAAATCCAAGCATCCATCTTTTAATTTAACATGTTTATATTACTATAAATGTAACCAACAAGGTAAGTTACCTTATTTGGTAATAATCGTTGAAATAAGGATTATATTTCAATTAAATTAAACGAATGTTTAATTTAACCAATATATATAAATACTTAGCGCACATCAAACAATTATCAAACGTTGAACACAAATAAAAATCCCGACTTATATGAAATATAAGTGGGTAAAAATAGTGAATTATACTCACTTTGATTCCATTTGTTGCTAAAGTTGTAATACCCCCAAATTATAATACACTATAACCATGCTAAATGATAATAAATTGGGAATAACTTAATTAGATTTTCAGAACTAAATGAAACCGTCATTACCGTTATGTTTGTCTAGGAATTATGGTTCAGATAAGCCTCAAGTTTTTGTAAAATGGACAAAGTATGAAGAAGTTATAGGCTTTAGAAGTTTGTATACACATAAGGAGCTTATGTATAAATATAAATTAAAAATAAAATTTCATAAAAAACAAAAACGAGGTGAGCGGGATCAGGCAGGAAAAAGTCCCGTTATGGGATGACCCACACTGGCTTGGGTCGACCTAAGGGGACTAGGTCGACCCTGGTATCAACCCAGGGGATAGGTGGGTTGACCCACCCCTTATCCGGGAGAATTCAAAGAGGATACCTGGACTGTTTTGTGCACTGTATTCATTGCTGACTCAGCATGACTTGTACGATTTGGATTTAAAACCTAAAATCTAAGGGCTGAGGTTAACTCTGTAACTCTATGAATTGGTGGCTTCCCCCATTCCCAATTCACACAAATTGTTCATATCATCTTCTCGAAATTATTCTAAAAAATATAAACATATAACAAGGAATGTTGTAGATTATTGGATCAAACAAAGACAACATAAGGTGTGAAAACCCGTAACTTCCCCGTAAAGGAAAGCGACGGATAGTTCGAGAACAAGCAACAACAGAACACAAACAGAAGAACATTTCATTGTTATTACAACAATGCACCAGATTACAAGAATATACAGAGTATAAATGAATAAATATTACACAGAAATATCAGAGATTTAAATTACATTTAAATACATCGCAGCGGAAAATAATACAATACACAACTAGAAGAAGATATACGGATACAAAGCTTTCCGGATATCGTTCCAGCTGTAAACCAGGATCCTGTAAATATAAATCTGCAAAACCAAAACTACTAGCTGCCCGTGTTAAAATAGGGGCACCCAGAGTTTAGGTTAAAACAATAAGCTCCAGGTCAGTCATGTGAATGGTGTGAGAACTAAAACAGTTATTAATCTTTATTTTAAATCATTAGGTAAATCAAGGGACCACGCCGTATAACACGGAACGGGTTTCCTCCCAAGAATACCAGTGCATAAAACAAACAACGCAATGCTAAATAAAGAAAAATGAAGCTGTTATAAGACCCAGGTCCCATCACACAATGCAACGCAGCCGAGGATAGGGTTTTCCCTTATAACAGCCAAAGAATGCTTGATACGGTTAAAACAAATCGTTTGATACTATTATAAGTGCATAGTGTATAAAACAACTTTAAATCATAAGTATCAATCATAGGCGGCATGAGCGCCCCATCCCACTATGTCGCCATACTAGGCTCTACAAATAAAACCGCAAATGTCACGTATTTGGAAATTGGATTTCCGTCTATGAACCGAGGCAAAAGATAGTCCTCTACCGATTCGTGACTCTCTAGCCCGAGCCACAGGACCCAGACTCAGGTGGGCCCTTGGATCCTCAGGGCCAGTCCACCGATGTGGATTAAACTTAAACCCTGAACATGCGTTTCCCCACCCTATGGGGCGTAGGTGAGCCAACTAAATGACTCCATCGGTTCGAGAACGACTGATCAATCCGAGGCGCCTCGCAACAGCAACAACCACATAAGTCAAACTCGTCAGGGCGTGTAAAACCACTGATGCCACTTCTAGCTAGAAAGAAACGCATGCCCTCCCTGACATCCTCTCCCGTTTTTGGTTCATACCGGGTGTGAAACACGCGAATTAAACGTTACACAAAGCTACGCCACAAAGGCCTTGCTTTGATCATCACCACAAGACTTTGCTTTTCAACAGAAGCCTCGATCAATTGCCACTTAGGCATGCCACAAAGGCAATTCACTCCATGCGTTTGATATCCATCGATATATAACCCCTGAGCTCGTACGTCTCAGAGAAGGGCGTTAAGCAAGAGAATAAATTCTCTGCCGCCAAACAGATATATATTTAATAGAGATCAATCACACGGACTAAAATCCAATGTCAGACACACAGTCCATTTACAAGTCCGTTCTGGGTCTGAACGAAACCGGAGGCACCTAGTACCCCGCATATCCATCGATCTCCAAGTACGTCTGGAGGATCACCAACTGTTTCCATCTTCTTGGGTGTACAGCCCAATCAAGATCATCAGTAATCACCCAAACGACGTGAAGACCTCCGGTCTTCGACCATCGTCTTCATCTTCGACTTATCGTCGTATCAGTTATTCAGAATGGGATAAACCCGGTCTTCCCGAATAACTCGCGTATATTTTATAAAAGTGCTACACAAACACAACATACGCCTCATTCCAATTCATCAGTCACTAACCGCAAATTAATCAAGAGAATAATTCCCCAAATATTAACCCCGAAGGCCGAAACCAACATCAGATCAATATCCAGAAAACCGTTCTGCTTAGCTAACCGACAGTTAGTTTCTGATTTCACATTCATAGGGAAAGGTTCCCATTAATTTTATCCAAGATAAATTCCTGAATCTATTCTCTAATCTTCCTTTGAATTTCGATTCAACTAGCCGGGATTAACGAAACTTACCGAAGTAATCATTTGTTTTAATTTCCCAATCCCAACCTATTCATCCCATGAAGTAAAACTGGTAATACTTCATATCTAACACCACAGTGTTATCGGTAAATTCAATTACCATTTCACGTTCAAATCTAATTAAAGATTTAACTATCGCCTGGAGCAAAACTGGTGATACTCCATTCTCGATTATTTCAATCTAATTAAAGATTCATTAAAACTCCACTTAGTTTTAATCTTCGACTGGGTTAAAGAATCAGTGTCATTTAAAACACGGTTCACGATAAACCCAAAATCACATTCCATTAATTATCGGGTTAAAGAACAAGTGTTATTTAAAACACTGTTCACGATAAACCCAAAAATCATTCCATTAATTATCGGGTTAAAGAACAAGTGTTATTTAAAACACTGTTCACGATAAACCCAAAAATCATTCCATTAATTATCGGGTTAAAGAACAAGTGTTATTTAAAACACTATTCACGATAAACCCAAAAATCATTCCATTAATTATCGGGTTAAAGAACAAGTGTTATTTAAAACACTGTTCACGATAAACCCAAAAATCATTCCATTAATTATCGGGTTAAAGAACAAGTGTTATTTAAAACACTGTTCACGATAAACCCAAAAATCAATACCAATTCAATTCCAATTAAATATCATTTAATTGGTACACTTCATTAAATCTAAATAAAAAGATTTAATCTTTTCTCAACTGGGTTCAAGAACAGTGTTAGTTAAGACACCATTCACGACAAACCCAAATCACATTTGATATTCAATATAAGGCTCTGAATAGAAAATATATTGGCTTATATTCAATATCAAATTCTACGATTAACAAATGTCATATTGGAAATAACGATATAAATATATATCTTTCAAATTTCCCTGACAACATCTGTATAATCACGAATTCCAACATCGAAATATTCCGAAGACAATTTTGATTCAAATCCACTCCAATGCAATCATTGGAAATTCTGGTTATTTTTAAAACCCTTTCGAATTCAATTTATTTATTTAAAAATAAATAGAATTATAATTCTAGTTCAAAACTAGTTTACTTCGATAAAAATCTATTTTTATCTTTTCAAATATGGAGTTTTTCATCCCAATTCTTTCTAAATCATTTCTTATGATTTTACACAAATTATTACTATTTTTAATAATTTTATCGAGGCATGTACAGTCGATTTCCATCAACGGTCATCGAACTGCACTTACAGCGACCTTTTTCAAATTTGATTTGGACATAATTCCAAATCCAACCATTAGATTTCACATTTCTAATATTCGTCAGAAAGCTCTTTTCGATACGAACCCAACGGTTCCAGTTTTAGGAGGATCCGACGGTCGGATCTCCCGTTTTGTCCGTTTGAAATAAATGGTCGATATTCATGAACTGCCGCGGCGCGGCGCGTTCTATTCAGGCCATTATATTATATATATAATATATATAATATATATTTCGTCGATTTCTATTTAAAATGAATTATATAAATAGTTTTAAAATTCGTTTCAAAAGCAATTTCAACTTCCATTTCAATTCAAATCAAAATTGAATTCTTCTTTATAAATTCGTTTTAAAATTCATTTCTATTCAATTCAAATTTCAATTCAATTTGAATTCATTTCAATTCGCTTTCAATTCAATTTGAATTTGTTTTCAATTCATTTCGAAATCGTTTTATATTCAATTCATTTCGAAATCGTTTCCAATTCAATTCACTTCGAAATCGTTTTCAATTCAATTCACTTCGAAATCGTTTTCAATTCAATTCGTTTCGAAATCGTTTTCAATTCAATTCATTTCGAAATCGTTTTCAATTCAATTCATTGTATATTCCATTGAAATCAAATTCGTTATATATTCAAAACAAATTCGATTCGAATTCGTTTTCTATTCAATTTGATTCAAATTTCATTTCAAAATATTCGATTTCGAAATCACTTTTCATTTTAAAATGAATAAAGTCGATATAAATATCGTTCACGTCAAAATGGCGTCAATCTAAACAACACGACTTCATAAATTTCTATTTTCAAATATTTTATTTCAAATATTTCTTTTTCAAAATAGTTGTTATTATCAAAATATTTCGTTCAACACATGACCAATCTCAATGGATGAGTACTGTCAACACATGAACCTTTATTTTATATTATAAAGATGTAAATTTTGTTACTAAAATATTTCGTTCAACACATGACCAATCTCAATGGATGAGTACTGTCAACACATGAACCTTTATTTTATATTATTCTTTATTTTTCAAATTGGAATGAGGCCCAATCAATTACCATATAAAGTTAATTATATGGATTTCATACAACACATGTATATAATAGCATTGAAAAATAATCAACCATCAACCAAAGTGCACTACACTGTATAAGCATCAAATATAGATATATAACGCTTATAACAGCTTGTCAATCAATCGATCGACATATTTAATCAATCAGGATGAGTGAACTTCAAATTTCATCCCAACACCCGTGTGGGGTTTCAAACAATCAAACACAGATTTTATTTGTGCAGTTGGGCGATGTGTAAAATTTATCGACCCAATCAATGTCCTTCAAATAGGTGTACATAAACAAACCGTCTGGTTTGTAAATGAATATTTATTTATTCATATTTACGTTAAAAATTATATTTCTAACGATAAAACATTTTATTCCAACATATGAATTTCTATTCAATTCATTCTTTAAATAAAATGATATTTTTATTTATCTAACTTATTTTAGAAAATTTCGGTGGCATAACGGCACGATACTAGAAACGGGACAAGGCCTAGCCTTATCCCCGGTCTAGTGAAGGCCTACGCCATTCACACATCAATCATATCAATTTCATCTCACCAAACAATTCAATTCAAACCAAATCATCAAATTAATTTATGCAACCAAACAAACAAGTCCATGGTCTGTGGACGATTGTGTCGGGTGCTACTAAGCACCGTCTGCATCCTAGTATATATATATAACTAGAAAAATAAATTGGAGAGTGAGAAATTCTCACAAATAGCTATCCTAGCTCCACGGCACTTCATTGATAGAAATCTTCTTCCTTCTCGCCTTTCGTCACTTTCGTTGCCCGTATTCTCTACATATGTAAAAATTGAATTTTTACTTCGCTATTCAATATATAAAAATCGAATTTTTACTTTGCTATTCAATATATAAAAATCATATTTTTACTTCGATGTTCAATATATAAAAATCATATTTTTACTTCGATGTTCAATATATAAAAATCATATTTTTACTTTGATGTTCAATATATAAAAATCATATTTTTACTTTGATGTTCAATATATAAAAATCATATTTTTACTTTGCAAGGATTTCGCCTTTTCCCATTTCAAAAATCTAATTTTTCCTATTTTTAAAAATTCAATCTTTTCCGTTTTAAAAATATGATCTTTTCCATTTTAAAAACTCAATCTTTTCCATTTCAAAAATATGATCTTTTCCATTTTAAAAACTCAATCTTTTCCATTTCAAAAATCCTGTCTTTTCTATAAACAAAAATCGTAGCTTTCCTCCTTTTTCCTCAACAAAAATATAGTCTTTATACTTATAAAAATTTAATCTTTATAAATAAATAAAATCAGATTTTAAAACATTGTTTATAAATATATATATATATTTCAGATTTAAACCATGCTATTTAAGTAAATTCAGTAAAAAAAAAGAAACTTACTGCTGTTGGTTCCCCCTTGTGGCTGAGTGGAGGCGTCGGGTTTCAGCGAGGAGGAGGACTGGTCTTCATGGTGCCGCAGTGTCGGACGGAGGGGGTTTGAGAGGGGGCAGCTTCCGTTCGGGTCCTGGGTGGGTTTTGAAGCGCTGCGCTTCGGTGATGGGGGAAATGAGGCTCGTCGAAGCTGAGGAGAAGTGGGAGGGGAGCGGCGAAGATCCGGTCTGAGGCGCGGCGTCGGAGGGCGGTTGTGGGAGCAGGACGACGGTCAACGGCGGGGGCAATTTGGGAGGTTTTTTTTTTTCGATCAGAATAAATGAATAGGGGGGCCAGAAGGAAAGATAAGGGAGGGAGAGATAATTTAATTTTTTAATTTATTTTAATTGCAAAAAGTTGACTTTTACATACGACCTCTAAACGAGGCCCACCGCCTGTCGACCATAGCGTTTTACCCTCATTCCGAACACAATGGGATATGTATCGTAGGCTGATTCGGCTGTTGCAATCAGTTTCCGTTAAATTTACATTTAAATCACTATATTGAATTTTAAACGTACATTTCAAATTACCGGGGTCACATACTAACTAGAAAAATTCCAGAAAAATATTTTCTAGCTTCGTATTGACGATACGGTCCTAACAAAACTAGTTTCGTCGAATTCTGAGACCGTTAGAAAAATGGCCAATTTCCAGTCGATTAAAATCAACTGAAACTGGTCAAACGCGATTTCCTTTGCCACGCTCACATATTGATTCAGAAAATTATGAAATTTAAAACCTAGCAATAATTTGACACCACGGACCCAACAAAACTGGTTTCGTCGAAATCCGAGGTCGTTTGCAAAATTCCCATTTTTAAGGGCTCGAATTCCATAGCGACTATTCTGAATTTTCAACCGGACATATCTTTTGATTCCCGCTATGAAATTTTGATTTTTCGGATTCGTTGGAAAGATATCCTCAAATAGATCCTATCATTTTTGGTTTCACTAAAATCCGGATTGTTTTCCATCCGGTACATTCAATTGAAGTTTGAAATCGAATTATCGAACTACCGCGCCATTTTCAATTCTATTTATAATTATATATAAATATTTATATTCTAACGACGATGCGTATAATATATACGTTCGAATTATATTCAAAATAATTTTCTCGTCGATATTATTTAAAATAATTCATTTTAAATAATCAAAATTCGCTAAAATCGCCGAAATAAAAATTTTAAACTGGCCCAGATTTTCGGGTTGTTACATAAGGACTTGCATATATACAACTTGGATTGGACTTGACTTCCTATGGCATAGTGCTATATAATTATCTTCACCCAGACTCACTGTGAGTTTCCGTTATTTACAGATCTGGTTTCTCAAGCCTTGAACATGACAGTTAAATAATTGGTTAGGATTTATGGTGTTAGTATTAAATGTTATACATGTTTTCACTGCTAATCACCTATGCTGTTATGATCAGTTATATACATGCCAGTGATGTTGGACTGTTAACAAGTTATACATATGCCTGTGATGTGGCATAATTAACAAGTTATACGTATGACTATGATGTTGGAAAATCAACAATTTATATGTACATATCTTCCTTTTCCCGTTTTCTATGTCATATGTCTTACCTATATGCCTATGTGATTTGATTATATTCTTCTTCCTCTATTTTCCCTTTTTATTTTACGCAAGGTCTAGGCCTTTGGAAGCCTAGGGTGCTATACCCGATTAGAGTATGCGTATGTTTGGGGCAATAATGAATGATATAAAAGAAGAATTTAGGCATGTGATTTACTTAGACCGATTGACTATAAAAAGGATAAATATACACATGTTTAGACGCTGTGAACTGAAAAAAGGGGAGTCTGTGAAGGCCTTTACGGATTCTCATGGAGGTGGAGCGAGTTGGGATGACAACACCTTTTCGATATCGACAGCATGGAGTTCTGCGAGGGTGCCAGCTCCACGTCTTCTTCTCTTTCATCTGGGATGTCTGTATTCCACCTAAAATTTCTCTATTCATGTGGAGGATTCTCCATGGTGGCCTTCCCATAGACGGGAACATCCGAAGGATTGGCATCCCGTATGTGTCCCGGTGTACGTGCTGTGGGTCGGGCGACACAGAATCCATAGATCACTTGTTTCTCTTTGGATTCTACGCCAGCTGTCTGGAATTTCAGAAACTTGGCTAGTATTCTAGGTAATGCACCTTCTTTAGCAAATTTTCTGAGATTCTAGGGGGACGAAAACTCAGGTAAATGTGTTTGATCTATCCTTTTTAGGTTGATCCATTTCCTTATCTATTGGCATATTTGATGCTCGCGAAATAAAGCAATTTATGACTAGGTGTCCATAGACACTTTTCCGATCATTCGAAAGGTAAGGAATGATGTGTTCCTTGCATTTTGGGGTAGAACTTTTAGAGATTCTCTTGGTTCCTGCTCGAAAAGACTGGCTAGAATTTTTTATGTTACAACGATTCTACCTACCACTCGAGAGGGGATTGGCTGAAATTCGTACTGGTAGGATTGGCGGGACCAATCCCAATATCCTAGCATCCCCTTTACCTCCTCCCCCTTTTTGGCCTGATTTGGTTTTCTATTGCTTCAGGGTATGGATTTGTACAGGTACATGGAATCGCTGGTTTATGGATTCATTGGATCAGGGTTAGCTATCTAGTAAGCGGGGCTTTAAGATGGGTTAAGCACTGCTTTACGGGTTTCCTGTCTTATTGGCATATGGGACTGGTTTTCCTGTAGTGCATCAGAGTTGTGTATACATTTCTTTCTTCAAGATGTTCTATCTTTTTTTCTTCTTCTCTTTTTCGGAGAGACTATCGTACTGTGTAGGAGAATAATTACTTCACTATCGGGTGGTACCTTTGCTGGAACTTGAGTTTGAAGTAAGATGGGTGGTGGTATATCCAGAGCTCATCTAGCTTTCTCTCTACACATACATATAGTCATTCACCAACTAGTTTTTCCTTGTTGGTTACCTGCCAGGCATGTTGGTAGTTCTTGTGGACATTTTGTTCAATTATATATATATATATATATATATATATATATATATATATACACACACACACACACATTCCTTAAAAAACTAATAAAAAGGGTAATGTGTACATACTTAATGTAAATGGACATTATGCATGAACTTATAACCTGGGAATATAGTTGATGAATAATATGCATAGAATTTATACCTGCTATAATTTGAGGATAATATGCATAGATGTTGTAACTTGAGGATAATATGCACAGAATTTATACATGCTGTAATTCGAGGATAATATGCATACAATTTATACATGCTGTAATTTGAGGATAATTTGCATATAATTTATACATACTATAATTTGAGGATAATATGCATAAAATTTATACGTGTTGTAATTTGAGGATAATTTGCATATAATTTATACATATTGTAATATGATAACATGCATACCTACTGTAATTTGAAATATGCAAGTCTGCTGTAATTTGATAACATGCAAACCTACTGTAATTTGAAACATGCATGCCTGTTGTAATTTGGAATATGCATACCTACTATAATTTGGAATATGATAATATGCATACCTGTTGTAATGTGGAATATGATGCATGCCTGTTATAATTTGAAAATGATATTCATAAACCAGTACATGCTATAATTTGGAAAACGTAATTGAAAGGAATCAAATGCATATGTATAACATGTTAGAGTAGACTTAATACAGACATTAAGTAAATGACATGTTATGAAATGTGGGTACCCGATGTAGGTTAGTAAACTGAATTACTACATTACATATGTACATCTATGCAGGTGTCGTTTTCGGGAAAAAGGGTTGTAGGCATAATAACATTTACAGAAAAATGTAATATTACAACCATGCTTATTAATGAACTTAAACCTGCTAAGTTATTTATGAGTATTAATAAGTTAAGAGGTCCCTCGTTCTTCTATTGGGTTTTAGGGACTCCTGAATCCTAGTTATTTGGGGGCACAAGCTTAGGTGGTTTGGCTTGTGTCAATCTACTGTTTGGAACCCATATAATCAGTATCCCTGCATGTGTCTTTTTAATGGGGTCCCGCACTAGGTAGGGGGCCAGGGCACGCTTTACTGAACTGGATAGCAAGAGGTTCACATGAGGGTTAGTATAGGCGTGCCTAGGCGGGGTCATGAGCGTGCATGGGACCGACTAGGGAAGATAATATGTTATAACACCAGTAAATAAGTCTGTGTTATATAGTTGTTGGGTTAGGGAGTGATACACCCTACTGCCGGGGCTGACAAAGTGAATTTATGTAGTATGGAGTCGATCACAAGGTTATTAATTAGGGTACACCTAATCCTGCTATTATGTAATTAGGTTAACACCTAGTCCCGTTATGTAATTAGGGTACACCTAATCCTGCTGTTTATTTCTGCTGTTAATTCTGCTATTAGTCCTGTTGATATGTAATTAAGAAAAGAACCTAATCCTGTTGAACTTGTTATACTAGTATTGGTGCAGACATTACCTGTTTAGGATATAAATGTGAAGCATTACTCGATCATAGTTTATTCATGTATTCTTGTCCATTGTGCTATTCTGTTTATTTGTTATGACACTGTACCTTTCTCATCCAGTCTTATTTACATGTCTATTGATTTCTATTTTATGCATATTTGTAAATCAGTGGAACTCGCCAGACTTTATGTCTAACCCTTTTCCTTTCGCCTCTTTCTTCCTCCACCCACCCAAAGGTCCTTAGAGTGGAAGCACCTAACGGTGACTAGGATTTCTCTTACAACTTGGAATTGGATTTCTTGAGAAGTACCGTTTCTACTTGCTCTCTACTTTAGTACGTCTTATGGCAAGGGAAATAATTTTATGTACTCTGATGCTTTGGTTTATGAGACTCTTTTCTTATGGGATGGATTTTATGTAACTAGTTTTGGTTGTAACTAGCTTTTTGAGGCAATACTTTAATTTGAATAATGAATTTTATAATTTTCCGCTACTATTTTATATATGCCTTGTAAATTTTCTGAAACGTTTACCTGTTGTGCTTCACGAAACTTAATACAATCCTTTAAGAGTGACATTAATGAATGTGGGGTGTCACAAAAGTGATTCAACATTAGTGTAGCGACCCAAAAAATTCGACACTCGAATTATCGACATTTACACAAACTGTGTCCCACTCGAGTATCGAATCTCCAGAAGGCTAGAAGAAAGAAGTTGGAGGATGAGATAAGAAAGGAAGAAATTTTAGAATAGAAGAATAAGAAGGAGAACACACACTATACAGAGTCTCACATCGCAGTGGAACAAAATATAAAACATAAATAACTTTATTGAAAACTTGGAGTAATACACTTACATACATCAGAGTATCACAGCCAGTCTGGACAGTTATAACAACCTGTCCTCAAATGCAACACAGCGGAATAATATTTTGTCTAAATCATACGTCTGGGCCTCTCCAGCTCATCTCTGAACTTCAGAGCATCTGATAACCTGAACCTGCAACCCGGGCTAACCCGAGCATTTCAAATACCGGGTCAGTCTGGTGAACCAGAGTGAGAATAACTCGCACAGTTTAAGGGGAACCATCCAACTTGATTTTTAAGTTCAAACTCCTTTCGAAAGGAAAGGATAATAGTAAGACCAGCCCACACATAAACACGGACGGTTTTTACCTTACTATAACCCAAAACAGTTTTTGAAATCATATCTTATTCTGATATTATAATAGTGTCTAAATACAAATAAATAACAATCTAGTGGAACGCTTGCATCTCACGCTCCACATATATAGTATACAATCAAAACCGCAGGCGCTTATTGGAGATTGGATTCCAACTCTGACAAGGTATGGGACCACCTGCCGATCGTGTATCTCTAGAGACGAATACACTGGGTTCAACAAGAACATCTTGCAACCCGGCCCTCACATGACCGACCACTCATTTCGCTTGAGTGTATCGAATGTATATCACCGACGGTTGGGATCAGCAACCGCCTGCCCGAAAAGGGACAGCATCGATAGATTTAAGAAACAAAAGGAATTTCTTTAGATAGGTGATTATACACCCTAATGGGAGCGACCCACATAGCCATGCTGCCTGCCCGATTTTTGTCATTTCCCGGTTGATGAGGCTTGAGGTTATAATCGACTTTTGGAACATCTGGCCACCATAAACGTCATCCAGGAACAGGATGAACCGAAGGCACTCTCCTACCGCATCCAATATAGGAATCACCCCATGGATCAGTAGCGAGTAGTCCTTGCAATCCGAAGATTCCAATCACGACAGAATCACAAGTCATCATAACTCTGGTAGCTAGCCAGAGAAATTTAACGAGTAGTTCTTCCGCTTATGAAGTTCAACGGTCTTCAATGCTCCATCTCGACCATCTTCTGATATCTTTAACGTTACGTATTTGCTGGTCGGAATGGTTTTCGAATATAAATTCGATCCCGGTCTTTCCATACCAACAATCGTTTTGGTCAGATTTTGATAGTTGGTGATTTAACTATCAAAATAAACAAACATCATCCATAGAAAAATCAAATGGGTTCCTTGGTTCAGAATACAGCATCCCTTGGCCCTTTAAGTTAAACAGTTGTTAATTACATTTCTAAATCTTTCAACATTTAGAATATCGCTTTCTAATCCTTATTTCCAAATCCCATTTATTCAACTTATAATTCTTCGAATTATAGTTATAATATCTTTTGCAGAAATATCATTTATTTTCACTACCTTCGTATTTAAACTAATATCACCCTTGGATAATCATGAAATCGTTCAAGTTGGGGTATTTTATTTACCTCTCAGACCTTGAGCCGACAACATTCTTATCTTCGGATTAGATAGGAGTTTATTAACGAAATCTCATTTCAATAATTAACCCAATCATCTCTATATAACCCCATTTATGACCACTTTGATTCAATTAACTCCATTCTATATCTAAAACATTTATCCCCATATCTCACCATTTTATCTTCACTTTTATAGTAGAATTCAATCTGCTCAAGCTTTTGTTCGATTTCAACTCATATGAAAATTTGTTTAAAACTTTCCTTTTTGTAAAATTCCCTTCAAGGGATAAATCAAAATTCTAACTCATATAAATATGAGTAAACCTACAAAAATGCCCTTTGGTTATAAACAAGGGTTTTATTCAGCAAATCTCCTTTACCACCATTTCCATTTCAAATCTAGTTCCTTTCATTATTCACCTTAAAGGTTAACATTCTTCTTTTTATAGAAAGCTCGACTCGATATATCAAAAATACTTGGTTCCATTAGAAAACATTATTACATATATATTCAGATCTTGTTTATCGAGTCTCTTTATAAATTCATGTACTATTCTTTTACAATCCCTTTACAGTTCGATTCCTTGCCAATTTTCTACCGTTATTCACATCAATTGGTTTACTACAAAAAAATAATTAATCTTCCTCAAAAGGTTATAAAAAAAATGATACTTAATTTCAATGATAATCACCAATCAAATGAATAGTTTAAAATAACAATTCTCATTCAGGTGGTTGACTTGGACATTTCAACACGGTTACTTTGTTACCCATTATTACTTGGTTAAATAAAGAAGATTAATTTAAATACTTTCATTTTGATTTAATTAACAATCTAGTTAGGTTAAATAAACCCATTTAACCATTACATTCAATCTTAAACATTTGGTAAATCGCTTCATATTTGCCGCAAAACTCGCTAACATGCAAATCTTATTTTGTATACTTCTTTGTAAGTTCAAAACAAAAATAATCATTTGTTTCTCTTAATCACTTCATTTAAAATAATCTATACAAAATAGATTTCAAAACTAACTTTAGTTATAAAACAACTTTATAACTGTATTTCTATCGCTTTTCATGACGATAAACCAATTTCCATAAAACGATTCATTAACGGGCCATCTGCCGATAAATACTTAACCAATGTCACCCATTGGTTAAAATCAACCAAGTGTTGGATTTGGTTTCAACAACAATGATCAATCAAACTGATTAACGGTTCATATAAATAACAACATATTTTGAGGAATCTGGTTGGATCCCTCCAACCTGTCCTTCCCTGCATCAAAATGGTTACCTCAATTTTAACACAACCATACAGTTCAACCAATAACGGTTAACAAACAACCATCAGCAAACATTGCACACAAAATAAAATAAAACCCGGTTTATATAAAATATAAACGGGTAACTGAGTGAGTAAACTCACCTTGCTTTTGTATTCGTCGTCAGAACAGTTTGTTTTACAAGAATCCAGCTGCGTTCCACTCCGTCCGTTTCAAATTAGCTTCATAACATTACACCCGTCGATATGCTTTCAACGCTTCTGGTTTTGTTTGATTCACGTTAAAACCATTTAGAAGCATGCTCATCTCCCTGTTTTTCTCTATACCTGATGCATGCGATGCGAGACCGCCCTGCCTCCTCTTCTCTCACGCAACTCTGTAGCATATACTCCACGTCAGGACGCCAGCTGAACCTCATGCTGCTGCACTTCCACGCCAATATTCAAAACATCTTCCAGCTTCTCATTTTCTTCATGCGTTTCTATGGTTGCCGCGCCGCCATATCATTTTTTTTTATTTCTGAAACCTGCTTCTACTTTTTGAACCTCATCCCCATGTTGTTTGTTCTTCCATCTGTTAATGCCATATTTCCCAAATGCATGAACGCTCCCATACAAACCTTCACACGTGTTCCACCGTACCCACCTCCATGCTACACCCACCCTCTCCACTACGTTAGACAAACCCACGCCGCTTCTCTCTCACGCAGCTTTCCTCCTCCTCACTTCAGTTTTGCAAATGACGGTTTGTATTCATCACGTTTTTTTTTCTTTCTTTTTTTTTTCTTTCTTTTTTTCTTTTTTATAAACCATGAAATTTTCCGGTTAGATTTGAGGAGAAGCTTGTGGAGTGATCTGTGTATATATATAAGCCAAATATTCCTTGGCAAGCATGGTTCCTGTTACAGGTCTGCATACCCATGTATACAGGGTAGGTCCGCAGAAGGTGAAGAAAAAGGTCTGCACTGAGTTTTCTTGTCGCACTGAGTTTTCTTGTCTTGAGTTGAAACGCAAGTTGTTTTCATTTCTTAACCTGTGCTGTTTGATGTCAGTATGTAGGCTTGGCTGTTTGAATATGATGTTGGCGACAGAACGTATTTGGGGTAGGCTTCACTAAAATTTAAAAGGAATAGGGTTGTAGATATTTTGATATGTATCTGTGTATTTCAGAAGCATAAGGCAGGCACTATGTTGCGAAGCACGAGGAAGAAACATGTTTGGCTACTGAGGTGAGAAGGCTGTGTGATGTGTGAAGGATGGCGATTTGAAAACACATGCAGATAGGTAGTTGCTAGGAAGTAGGGTGGCTGTGTGTACTGGATAACTATAGAGCATATTAGATCAGTCCTTAGGACGTTTGTATGTAGGTTCTTAGGTTACAAGTATTAATCAATTTAAAACAAAAATTTTAAGGTAGGAATGTAAGTCCGTCCATCTCTATTCCATCCCGTTTTGTCAAGTTTTTATTTATTTATTTTAATGTGGTTCTTAACTTCTATCGGTAACCGTTTTATACGCGTACCCCATCATATAATACTCCGCTTACATACAGATCCCCTATGGACAGAAATAAAAATACAGTTGTGTCCAACGAGGTGTCATGGTCCCGAAAATGTAATAATATCGGTAGGTTAACTTATATTGTGAAATCCCAAAATACTGATACAGAGTGCAAAATACTTCAAATAAAAAGTTGCATATTTAATTTATTAAAAATTACAGTAAAATTCTAAAAATTAAATTATAACTATGCCTCAAAAGAATCTCGTCCAGATTCGAGTCCGATATGCAGTTATATCAAATAAACCGTTACGGTCGATGAACGATTCTATAGCGACTATTGGAAATTTTAATCTGGGCATATCTTACCATCTACACGATGAATTCACGATTTTTCTCTTTTATTAGAAAAATATAATCAAATTGGTTCAAACGTTTCTTGTTTCACAGAATTCCGACTTCAAACGGATTCGGTATATTCAATTAAAGTTCAAATCGAAAATTACGAACTACCGCGTCGTTTTCGAGCTCGTTTTAATTATATTATAAATTATATATATATTTTCGAACTCCATTTTAAATAAATTCGATATAAAATCTGCTAATATCGTCAAATCAATATTAAAATATTCGTAAATAACGTTCAAAAATCTGGGACGTTACATTCTTCCCCCCTTAAAATAATTTCGTCCCCGAAATTGCAAGGTAAGAAGGATGTTCTGAACACGTTTATTTTAAAATAATTATTACCAAATCAAATTCAAACTCTTTAAACGTCCCAAAAATTTGCCAGCACCTCCACTGCACGGCTCGATCACAACAACTACAAATGCCACTCCGGCCTTAACTTCCCCCAAAGAAAACCAAAAGCCAAATGGCTATCCAACTCAGGGGTATAACTTAATAACTCCAATCAAATTTTAAGGTTTACCTTTTTGTCGGGCAACTCAATTCCAATTTCGCAGCAAATCAACTAACCGCTCTTTCTTCTTCCGGTCTGTACTATCAAACTATACAACAAAGCCAATTCCCATAATCTGCTAATATCTGCACTTAACTCATTTATAATGCAAATAATAATCCAACAATATTCCATTCAATTTCTTCACTGATCCGTTTGATGAACTTTATTTACCCAACTCAACATTCAAATAATAGACAACCAACTCATTTGAATTATATTCAACATGTGTATCCACTGGGTTGCCTCAACTTTGGTTTACCGTACGTCAATATAAATCGATAAATCTTCATTATTATTCATTTAATTTCCAAGTCCCAATTATTTAATTCGACTCCACTTAACCAGCTTAATTTCCATTTTTATATCCAATTAAGTATAGTCTTCCAATTAATTCAATTTCAATTCGAATTCCAAACAAGTCGAGCAAACAACCAATATTACCATACTATAGAAAATTATTTCCCTTTTCTATATAAAAATATAATTTGGGCAAAATTATCTCATTTACCCCTTTTTCAAAATAGTTTGAAAATAACTTTAAAATCAATTACAAGTACGTGCTCTCATATATACTCAACTCATTCTAGGGTGTTACTAACCCCATCTATACTGAGTCACGCCACAGAGCCAAGGTTACTACTCAACCAATAGCTCTGATACCAACTGTAGCGACCCAAAAAATTCGACACTCGAATTATCGACATTTACACAAACTGTGTCCCACTCGAGTATCGAATCTCCAGAAGGCTAGAAGAAAGAAGTTGGAGGATGAGATAAGAAAGGAAGAAATTTTAGAATAGAAGAATAAGAAGGAGAACACACACTATACAGAGTCTCACATCGCAGTGGAACAAAATATAAAACATAAATAACTTTATTGAAAACTTGGAGTAATACACTTACATACATCAGAGTATCACAGCCAGTCTGGACAGTTATAACAACCTGTCCTCAAATGCAACACAGCGGAATAATATTTTGTCTAAATCATACGTCTGGGCCTCTCCAGCTCATCTCTGAACCTCAGAGCATCTGATAACCTGAACCTGCAACCCGGGCTAACCCGAGCATTTCAAATACCGGGTCAGTCTGGTGAACCAGAGTGAGAATAACTCGCACAGTTTAAGGGGAACCATCCAACTTGATTTTTAAGTTCAAACTCCTTTCGAAACGAAAGGATAATAGTAAGACCAGCCCACACATAAACACGGACGGTTTTTACCTTACTATAACCCAAAACAGTTTTTGAAATCATATCTTATTCTGATATTATAATAGTGTCTAAATACAAATAAATAACAATCTAGTGGAACGCTTGCATCTCACGCTCCACATATATAGTATACAATCAAAACCGCAGGCGCTTATTGGAGATTGGATTCCAACTCTGACAAGGTATGGGACCACCTGCCGATCGTGTATCTCTAGAGACGAATACACTGGGTTCAACAAGAACATCTTACAACCCGGCCCTCACATGACCGACCACTCATTTCGCTTGAGTGTATCGAATGTATATCACCGACGGTTGGGATCAGCAACCGCCTGCCCGAAAAGGGACAGCATCGATAGATTTAAGAAACAAAAGGAATTTCTTTAGATAGGTGATTATACACCCTAATGGGAGCGACCCACATAGCCATGTTGCCTGCCCGATTTTTGTCATTTCCCGGTTGATGAGGCTTGAGGTTATAATCGACTTTTGGAACATCTGGCCACCATAAACGTCATCCAGGAACAGGATGAACCGAAGGCACTCTCCTACCGCATCCAATATAGGAATCACCCCATGGATCAGTAGCGAGTAGTCCTTGCAATCCGAAGATTCCAATCACGACAGAATCACAAGTCATCATAACTCTGGTAGCTAGCCAGAGAAATTTAACGAGTAGTTCTTCCGCTTATGAAGTTCAACGGTCTTCAATGCTCCATCTCGACCATCTTCTGATATCTTTAACGTTACGTATTTGCTGGTCGGAATGGTTTTCGAATATAAATTCGATCCCGGTCTTTCCATACCAACAATCGTTTTGGTCAGATTTTGATAGTTGGTGATTTAACTATCAAAATAAACAAACATCATCCATAGAAAAATCAAATGGGTTCCTTGGTTCAGAATACAGCATCCCTTGGCCCTTTAAGTTAAACAGTTGTTAATTACATTTCTAAATCTTTCAACATTTAGAATATCGCTTTCTAATCCTTATTTCCAAATCCCATTTATTCAACTTATAATTCTTCGAATTATAGTTATAATATCTTTTGCAGAAATATCATTTATTTTCACTACCTTCGTATTTAAACTAATATCACCCTTGGATAATCATGAAATCGTTCAAGTTGGGGTATTTTATTTACCTCTCAGACCTTGAGCCGACAACATTCTTATCTTCGGATTAGATAGGAGTTTATTAACGAAATCTCATTTCAATAATTAACCCAATCATCTCTATATAACCCCATTTATGACCACTTTGATTCAATTAACTCCATTCTATATCTAAAACATTTATCCCCATATCTCACCATTTTATCTTCACTTTTATAGTAGAATTCAATCTGCTCAAGCTTTTGTTCGATTTCAACTCATATGAAAATTTGTTTAAAACTTTCCTTTTTGTAAAATTCCCTTCAAGGGATAAATCAAAATTCTAACTCATATAAATATGAGTAAACCTACTAAAATGCCCTTTGGTTATAAACAAGGGTTTTATTCAGCAAATCTCCTTTACCACCATTTCCATTTCAAATCTAGTTCCTTTCATTATTCACCTTAAAGGTTAACATTCTTCTTTTTATAGAAAGCTCGACTCGATATATCAAAAATACTTGGTTCCATTAGAAAACATTATTACATATATATTCAGATCTTGTTTATCGAGTCTCTTTATAAATTCATGTACTATTCTTTTAAAATCCCTTTACAGTTCGATTCCTTGCCAATTTTCTACCGTTATTCACATCAATTGGTTTACTACAAAAAAATAATTAATCTTCCTCAAAAGGTTATAAAAAAAATGATACTTAATTTCAATGATAATCACCAATCAAATGAATAGTTTAAAATAACAATTCTCATTCAGGTGGTTGACTTGGACATTTCAACACGGTTACTTTGTTACCCATTATTACTTGGTTAAATAAAGAAGATTAATTTAAATACTTTCATTTTGATTTAATTAACAATCTAGTTAGGTTAAATAAACCCATTTAACCATTACATTCAATCTTAAACATTTGGTAAATCGCTTCATATTTGCCGCAAAACTCGCTAACATGCAAATCTTATTTTGTATACTTCTTTGTAAGTTCAAAACAAAAATAATCATTTGTTTCTCTTAATCACTTCATTTAAAATAATCTATACAAAATAGATTTCAAAACTAACTTTAGTTATAAAACAACTTTATAACTGTATTTCTATCGCTTTTCATGACGATAAACCAATTTCCATAAAACGATTCATTAACGGGCCATCTGCCGATAAATACTTAACCAATGTCACCCATTGGTTAAAATCAACCAAGTGTTGGATTTGGTTTCAACAACAATGATCAATCAAACTGATTAACGGTTCATATAAATAACAACATATTTTGAGGAATCTGGTTGGATCCCTCCAACCTGTCCTTCCCTGCATCAAAATGGTTACCTCAATTTTAACACAACCATACAGTTCAACCAATAACGGTTAACAAACAACCATCAGCAAACATTGCACACAAAATAAAATAAAACCCGGTTTATATAAAATATAAACGGGTAACTGAGTGAGTAAACTCACCTTGCTTTTGTATTCGTCGTCAGAACAGTTTGTTTTACAAGAATCCAGCTGCGTTCCACTCCGTCCGTTTCAAATTAGCTTCATAACATTACACCCGTCGATATGCTTTCAACGCTTCTGGTTTTGTTTGATTCACGTTAAAACCATTTAGAAGCATGCTCATCTCCCTGTTTTTCTCTATACCTGATGCATGCGATGCGAGACCGCCCTGCCTCCTCTTCTCTCACGCAACTCTGTAGCATATACTCCACGTCAGGACGCCAGCTGAACCTCATGCTGCTGCACTTCCACGCCAATATTCAAAACATCTTCCAGCTTCTCATTTTCTTCATGCGTTTCTATGGTTGCCGCGCCGCCATATCATTTTTTTTTTATTTCTAAAACCTGCTTCTACTTTTTGAACCTCATCCCCATGTTGTTTGTTCTTCCATCTGTTAATGCCATATTTCCCAAATGCATGAACGCTCCCATACAAACCTTCACACGTGTTCCACCGTACCCACCTCCATGCTACACCCACCCTCTCCACTACGTTAGACAAACCCACGCCGCTTCTCTCTCACGCAGCTTTCCTCCTCCTCACTTCAGTTTTGCAAATGACGGTTTGTATTCATCACGTTTTTTTTTTCTTTCTTTTTTTTTTCTTTCTTTTTTTCTTTTTTATAAACCATGAAATTTTCCGGTTAGATTTGAGGAGAAGCTTGTGGAGTGATCTGTGTATATATATAAGCCAAATATTCCTTGGCAAGCATGGTTCCTGTTACAGGTCTGCATACCCATGTATACAGGGTAGGTCCGCAGAAGGTGAAGAAAAAGGTCTGCACTGAGTTTTCTTGTCGCACTGAGTTTTCTTGTCTTGAGTTGAAACGCAAGTTGTTTTCATTTCTTAACCTATGCTGTTTGATGTCAGTATGTAGGCTTGGCTGTTTGAATATGATGTTGGCGACAGAACGTATTTGGGGTAGGCTTCACTAAAATTTAAAAGGAATAGGGTTGTAGATATTTTGATATGTATCTGTGTATTTCAGAAGCATAAGGCAGGCACTATGTTGCGAAGCACGAGGAAGAAACATGTTTGGCTACTGAGGTGAGAAGGCTGTGTGATGTGTGAAGGATGGCGATTTGAAAACACATGCAGATAGGTAGTTGCTAGGAAGTAGGGTGGCTGTGTGTACTGGATAACTATAGAGCATATTAGATCAGTCCTTAGGACGTTTGTATGTAGGTTCTTAGGTTACAAGTATTAATCAATTTAAAACAAAAATTTTAAGGTAGGAATGTAAGTCCGTCCATCTCTATTCCATCCCGTTTTGTCAAGTTTTTATTTATTTATTTTAATGTGGTTCTTAACTTCTATCGGTAACCGTTTTATACGCGTACCCCATCATATAATACTCCGCTTACATACAGATCCCCTATGGACAGAAATAAAAATACAGTTGTGTCCAACGAGGTGTCATGGTCCCGAAAATGTAATAATATCGGTAGGTTAACTTATATTGTGAAATCCCAAAATACCGATACAGAGTGCAAAATACTTCAAATAAAAAGTTGCATATTTAATTTATTAAAAATTACAGTAAAATTCTAAAAATTAAATTATAACTATGCCTCAAAAGAATCTCGTCCAGATTCGAGTCCGATATGCAGTTATATCAAATAAACCGTTACGGTCGATGAACGATTCTATAGCGACTATTGGAAATTTTAATCTGGGCATATCTTACCATCTACACGATGAATTCACGATTTTTCTCTTTTATTAGAAAAATATAATCAAATTGGTTCAAACGTTTCTTGTTTCACAGAATTCCGACTTCAAACGGATTCGGTATATTCAATTAAAGTTCAAATCGAAAATTACGAACTACCGCGTCGTTTTCGAGCTCGTTTTAATTATATTATAAATTATATATATATTTTCGAACTCCATTTTAAATAAATTCGATATAAAATCTGCTAATATCGTCAAATCAATATTAAAATATTCGTAAATAACGTTCAAAAATCTGGGACGTTACAATTAGTTAAATTAAATGAGTATTTAATTTAACTAAAATTTCCAGCAGCTTCCATCTTCGTCCAATCTAGCTCCATAATATTGTATTCGTGATCACGATTCCAATGCAACTTGTTTGGTTCAATACAGATAATATATGCACAACGTATGACCATTATAAATATATGATTTTTGTTAAATAAGTAATTCCTTAATTAAATTATAATTAAACTAATTACATTTTTTATTGAATAACAGGCCGCGATTTCTCTTCGTTCGCATCGTTCTCGTTTGAATAATCTTTACCAAGCACGTAGGTAATCAACGCCTATCGCTGCTCCTCCCATCCACCGAAGATCAATCCAATACTACTAGTACAAGCGCCTTGACTTCCCCTACCATTTCCATGAGCCATGACTTGACTGACCCCCTCACACCCCTCCCCCTCCTTGCTTGCCTGCTGCACTCCTAAAACCGCAACCCTTTCCTCCTTTGATTTCAGCAACCACGACTCTCAATATCACATCATATTCGTTCTATAGAAAGACCTCGTTGAGCGTGAGTGAAACAACCCGCATATTTGATGATACTGTATTTAAATATAACATCGTTAATCGACCGTGTGTCCAAAAGGTCACATTTTGCATACGGATGAATTTGGAATCAAAACACTTCCATTGAGTTCAAAATGTCATTTACGATAAGAAAAACTATAAACGTATGTTCGGGGTGACGGGAAATTTGGACTTGGGTTTTAGCTAGGCCAGCCAATTATCCTACGTGATAAAACAGTCCACGCCCCTCCCATTTACTCTCTTTCACTCCAATCCTCTTTCTAACACATTTCTTTCTTCATAAATAGGGAAAGGAATTGGAAATTAAAATTCCAAACTAAGGCTACATGCTGGAACCTTCAATTCATGTCCAAATTCGAAGAGAAGAAAGGTAATCTCTCTCTTTTTACATTCTCTAGCTTATCTCCTCTTCCATTTTTGAGAATTCCTAAGCCTAACATTTAAGGGTTGTTTTCATGTAAATTATGATTGAAGATTCTAGTGTTTTGATCGAAGAGAGTTTATTACAACTTCTTATTGAAGCAATCCCTTGCTTCCAACGAACAAAGGTGAGTTATTTGAGAACTCACATCTATGCCTCAAGCTATATGGTTGTCTAATGTGCTTTTCGCACTTATATGTTTTGTGTTTTGGGGGTTTTGTGTGTGATCTTCCCAATTCATGAGTTTTGATTTCATTTCGATGAATTTGAGTATAAATCTTTAGGTGTGTTTGAGTTTTGTGTCATGAAGTGTTTCAGTGAATCATTAAGGCCTCAGTTTCACTTCTATGAAAATACCCGCCTTCGTCAATTGTTCGAAATCCATAAAAGTCGACTTGGCAATAAGGCCAAGCCATGAGATGATCTTAGTAGTAGGTCAATCGACCGACCCAGGCTGTCAGACGACTGATCCATAACCAGGAATTTGACCTGGTATCTGGTCAGTCGACTAACCATAGGGGTTAGTAGACTATATCATGTACACGTCCAGTATTTTGAAGTTTGCACAAATTCAGACGACCGACATCTGAGTACAATTGACTGAGTCTGGTTTCAGCTATTGACCAAGTGGAGACCACAATCAACAATTTAGGTTGATTTAGGCTCTTTTCCGGTCGAGTTTCGGCCCGTTTGGCCTTTCTCTATGACTTTTCAGTTTCCCCGATTCACAGATTTCAACAACTTGATTATCAACCTTTGATGGACTTTTTATTGATTCGTGGTGAATGAATATATAATCATTAATTGTGAGATTTGATTTACGTTATTAAAACGTGGATTCTTAGTCCGATCATTAATTCGATCGCTATTATATGAGATTTTCTACTTTAAAAACATGTAAAGTATTTTAAATTATTAGTAGATACCCAATCTTTTACTAAACGGTTTCTAACTCTATTTTATTATATGAAGTTGTCTTCCAAATTGGTTTCTAATCCAACTCCATCATATGAAGTTATTTTATAAATTATATTCCAATCTACTATCATATATTTATATAAACCGTTTTCTCATTCGTATGAGAAATATAATTAACCGCCTTAGTGAAATCAGGGACCATGAACCATTATGTTTGCTTTGACTATTAATTCTTAGACTCATTCGATTGAAAACGTCGCAAAGATCATTTTACATTTCTATTGGAATATACAACTCGTTCATAAATATTTGAGTTAAGCAAGTGGTTATGGGACATGCAACTCGACTCTTATATTTACTAGCTTGTCATAGTTTACACTAAACTTGATCAATTTTGATCATTGAGGATCTTCAGATCATTCCAACCTTCGGGTCATTCAGATGTCCTTATCATCCTGGGGAACTTCTGTTCATTTTGAGAGTCTTCGAATTATTTGAGGAACCTTGAATTAGATGTGTAGGATATTCTCATGAGATTTAAAAGGTAAGACTGCATTATCTGATATGTGTAACACTCGTTTAAAGTTAATATATAGATGGTCCTTTCTCAACCGCCTTATTCTTTGGGTTGGTTGATGTCATTACTTGCAATGAACTTGGCTAACGTGAATATAGAGGTGCGGCATTACACTTGGTGTTAGAGCCAAGTTCTAAACAATATAAGATATTATGGAAAGGATCATTGTCCTAAGTCTCTCTTAGGAAATTGTGTTTTAGGATTTTATTTGAGTTTTAGAATTTGTCATATCCTATCTTATATAATGATCATTTATTTGACCAATCAAATTATTTGACTTCATCTTTGTGAATCCTCGCCTAGATAAACCTAGAGTCTTGTCCCTTTCCTTGTGTAGGAATTCAAATAATTTCCATTTTTTGTGTTGAAATAACTTTTGGGACTTAGTTTAAAGATTTCAAAACTACTTTATAAACGGTTTAATAAAATAATTTTGCCCAAGTAAAATACTAATCCGCTTGAGATTAGCTTTGCGAGGCTAAGACAAATAAACTATTTCCTCTAAACAATATGAAATGATTGTTTATTTATGATTAGAAATTTAATTCATGAATAAATGGTTGCACCTCTGATTATTTATTTACAAATATATTCCCCGAGTTGGATGTAATTTGTTTTATTGTTTTGAGTTTCCCATTAAGTATGTTAAGAATTCTAATCGAAATGTGGGACGCCACGATATCGATAGGAGTTTATGAATATTTTGATAAGACAGTTCTGACACAACACTTTTATTAATTATTAATGATGTGCATCCCCATTGAACCTTAGTATTAGAAATTCGATATAAACAAACAGCGAGGAAAATCATTAGTATTGATTGTTAATTTGCAACCTTAGGGACTTTAATAAGATAATGATTTGAGAATGAGATATATATGACCATCGTATATATATCCTTTACACCTTTCATAGTTAGAGTTTTTAACTAAGAAGTTTGAGATATCTTATTTTAGAATTTGAAACTAATGCCTACCAAGGCACCATTTCTTTATTTATTTTTGTGATAATGATTAGCGTGATCATCTCATTCGAGTTCTTTTGAATTGTGACCATACACCTCCTTTTCGTCAAAGGAACTTAGGGACACCATGTCAGGTGCTATAGGGAGCTTTCTTTGTATCTAAGTATGTAAAATTTTCCAAATCGATGTTTTGTGGAAAAAATTACATGCCTACCTTGAGTTCTCATTACCCATTTATTTTTCTATCAAGACATCTTTAGCTTTCTTTGGGTAATGATTGAGCATTCTTTTTTGCTTTAAAGTATTACTTGTTTCAAACAAGTAATTCGTCTTTTCGATTGGATAAGGAATATAATTAAACGTCTTGGTAAAAACGAGTGGATCGACACACTTGAGTTTACTTCATCGATTTGTTTTTGGACTTAGTCAGTTAAGATTCGACTTCATTTTAGAACGAAATCTCGAGGATTGATTTTCGGATTATTTTGTCATCGTACCATATTGATATTCAGATCGTTTTAGTCATTGGACCGTATTGATCTTCGGATCGTTTTGGTTATTGGACCATATTGATCTTCAGATCGTTTTGGTCATTCAATGCATTTTCGGATCGTTTTTGTCGTTGGAACGGATCTTCGGATCGTTTTGGTCTTGGACCGTATTGATCTTCGGATCGTTTTGGTCATTGGGCCATATTGATATTTGAATCGTTTTAGTCGTTGGTCCATATTTATCTTCAGTTGATTTTGGTCATTTGACCATATTGATCTTTGGATCATTTTGGTCATTGTACCATATTGATCTTCAGATCGTTTTGGTCATTGGACCGTATATTTAGATTGTTTTGGTAATTGGACTGGATCTTCAGGTCGTTTTGGTCATTGGACCGTATATTCAGATCGTTTTCATCATTGGACTGGATCTTCAGATCGTTTTGGTCATTGGACCATATTTTCGGATCTGTTTGGTCATTGGACCGGATCTCCAGATCGTTTTGGTCATTGGACCATATTTTCAGATTGTTTTGGTTGTTGGACCGGATCCATGGATCATTTTGGTCATTGGATCGCATTTTCAGATCATTTTGGTAGTTGGACCGGATCTTCGAATCATTTTGGTCTCGGACCATTATCGATTAGCTACCTAGAGATCACCGGTGTTGAATATCTCTATATACATCGATGTTGATCAGCATTCTTTCGTGGTATTAAGCCATTATGACGGCTCAACGAAATGCTTAGCGAGGAGTGTAGTTACCTCTTCTTTGGACGAAATGCTACTGGCGATGTGTAGTCACCTCGTCTTCGGACAAAATGCTATGGGCGGTGTGTAGTCACCTCGTCTTCAGACGGAATACTACGAGTGATGCAAAGCTACCACTTCGATGAGATGGAAGGCTTATTTAGATTCCTTTGCGATGTCGGACCACCTCATCGAGTGACAAAAGTTACGTATGATGAATTGCAACCTCGTGGTAAGCAAATTTGCTTATCCTTTCACCAAGTTTTGAAACTAGTTGATTAGGTGACTTTTGATTAGGAAGCGGCCATTTCTTTCTTTTGGCTACTTCCATGTTCGTGGATGTTAAAACTCTTCTGAAGAGTGACCATTATTTACATGCTTATTTGCATGCCTTGTTCGTTTGGGTTTGCGATGATTACCAGGAATTAACTAGCCTAATCACTTCAAGGTCCATATTTTATTTTCCAAAAGAATCATCCATCTTCGAAGTCCCTTGCCTCGGATTGATGATCTATTAGTAATGCTCAAGTCATTCCACTATTTGACTTAGCGACCAATTTTCACTAACTCTTTATTTTCGTTCTTGTTTTTTCATTAGGTGTTAACAAATATTCCAGTTTATTTTGTTAACCTTAATGAATCAAATTTTTAAGGTCATAACAAGACTGGTTTGACCTCATCCTTGTTGGTGATGTCTTTGTGAATTTGAAAACCAGAAGTTTTCAAGTTTTATGGAATTCTTTCAACTTCTACCATTTATATTGTTTCCACGATTTAGAAGTTGTTCATGAAATATCAAAGGACGTGATAATATTTCAAATTTTATATTTTAAAGATTTATTGGAAACTTTAAAGTTCAAATTTTTTTTTGGGAATGTTAGATGACGTGCTAATATTTCCAATTTAAGGCGTAAAACCAGGATTTTATTTCTTGATCTTATTTCCTCGAGAGGATCGCTTATCTTTGTGAATGGGATATATATGACCATCATATACATCATTTTCAATATAAGAAAATTTTGTAAGCTAGAATGATTTTAAATGATAAAATTTTCTAGCTAAAATGTGATAGGGAAAGTTTGATAATTTCAGATAGTTGATACTTGTAACACCCCGCATTTTATGACAAATTAATAATTAGATAATGCATATGTATATATGACGAATAAAATAAAGAGAATGCAAATAAAAATGAAATGCATGCACTAAAAGAAAAGAAATGATTAGTTGCATGCGGGTAAATATGTTACATGGACTAATTATGCATTAATAATAAAAGAGAAATAAAAGAAAAAGATTTATGTAATGGTTTAAATGAGACATTGTAACAAATATGAAAAAGAGAATAATAATTACCATTGTTCTAAGCCTTGTTAACAATAGCCTTTGTAGCCCATTTGGTTAGAGCATGTGACTTGTATACAAGAGGTACATATTTTAATCCCCGCCGCCATCATATTTTTGTTTTAAGGGAATGGCTGAAATAACACATGTTCATGAGAGAAAATATGTATAAACACACATATAAGGAAAAATATACATATAAGGAAGTAAAGAAAATACATGCGTATATATATGAGAATATATATGTATATATGTGCATATATATATACACACAAGTGATAAAGTCCAAAATAAGGCTACAATCAAAAAAATATGGCAAGAATCATATAGCGGTGCAACACCGTTTGGATTTTGAAAACGAAATTAAAGTTGTGTGTATATATATGCATGTAAAATAGTCATTAGAATAATTGTATACGTATAAGAAAATTACATGTGAATATAACAGGTAAATAAATTCCAGAAATTCAAACATTCAAAAATCAAATTTCTGCCCCAAAACAGCTCGTAGTACCCAAAGGGATCGACACCCATATAGGGGGGTCGACACCCCCCAGATCTAGCCAGATTCATTGATGAATCTGGACTGTTTTCTTAACAACATTTAATACTGACTCAGCGCTGCATGTACGATAAGATCCTTAACACCTATAAATAGGCTAGCAGAGCCTAGCCTAAATCTCACATTCTCTGAGACAACATCTAAGCTCTGCCATTCTTTCTCCTCCTCAAATCTCTTCAGAAAAATAGGATAATTAGTTTATGAAAATTTTGAATCAAGATCTGGAGGAAGAGAATGAATATTAATTAGAAGGTGTTCAGAATCATATTCGAAGTGAGGAATTTTTCTAGATCTGGTGTATTCAATTTTCTTCCTCTTTCTTCCCTTTTCCTTTTAGTAAAATTTATGAATCCATGTTTGTTTGGTTCTGAATCCAATTAGGGGAAAACCATGGAATGCTAGATCTGGACCAGATCCAGGATTTGGAAAGAAAATGAGGTGAGTGGATTTAAGTTATATCATTTTTGATAATGATATATTATTGTTTAACACTCCCGGTTATGGCACAATGTGAATTTGCTAGAATAATTAAAAGTATTGAAATGCTATTATGACATGTTGAAATTTTAGTATGAATATGTTGGAAAATTCACACGTTGAAACACTTAATGTGCAGAAATGTTCACCTATTGAAATGTAAACTTGTTGGAAATATGTGTAGCGATTATTGTTGTTTCAATTCCATGTTAATTTGTGACATTATGAGCTGGACCATTAACGGTAGAAATTGAGAAAATTACATGTTAATTTGTTTGATTTGAACAAATACATGATTAGACGATTACATGTTAGAGTAGAATTTATTGTATGTTAGAAAGAACATGTGACATAAAATGGGCTTAATATGATGACACGTAAAATATAGGAAATTTATAGTAAATAGGAAACTGTAACCGCGCTTAGACACGAGGTTAGATTACACTTGTGGTTGAAGTCTGCCCGAAATTGCCGGGCATATCTTGCATCCACAAGTGGTAAATCTAATGTGAGGGGTTTAAGTGCATAAATAAAACATTTAATGGTGCTAAGACATGAGGTTAAGTCAACTTGTGGAAGAAGTCTGCTAGCAACCGCCCGACAAATCCAGCATCCACAAGTGGTAGGCTTAATGTGAGAGGTCAAGTACATAAGCATATATATGAATATAAAAGGATATAAATAAATGGTTAATGGTAATTAATGGAAATGAATGGAATTAATGGTAATTAATGGAAATGAATGGAATTGAATGAAAGTGAAAACAGTTAAAGAAATATAATGAACGGGGAATGATAATAACCTATAATAAATAAATTACATTAATGAGAATGTTGTATAATAGGTAGACTTGTCCTAGGGACAAGTGAAGATTATAACATAGGTTATAACAAACTAGTAAGGAAATGAGATAACCTATGTAATGAGATGAGTGGAACTTAATTGTAAATTAAGTAATCAGTAAATGGGGAAAATATAAACTAGTTCTTTGTAATAAGTTGAGAAAAGGGGGAAATTTATGAACTATAAGAAGTTGTACTTAATTATAAATTAAGTAATCTGTAAACTTGGAAATCTGCAATCTGCTGATAAGAATAGCATGTTAAGGCTTGTCCTAGGGACAAGAGGAAATTATAACATAGGTTATAATAAATGGAAAGCATACTTAATAGTGAACCTTAGTTATAAGAACTAAATTAACAAGTAAACAACGACAAGTTTTTGTGACAATGTAAGATGGAATTATGATTAAATAGGAAAGAGTGAGGCAAACTTATGAAATAAAATAAGTTATATTTAATCATAAATAATGACTGACATGTTAAACAGAAAACATGTGAATTGAGATATACTTAATTGCATATTAAGTAGAACATGTTATTGTGACTATGAAATCAAACAAGAATATAAAGGGATTGTGGACTACAAACCTTGGATCACAATCTAGAAAATAACATGTTGTGGGCTTATTAATAAACTTAAATGGTTTAAGTTATATGACTGAAATTAATAAGCAAGAGGAACTTGTTAACTTGAATAAGAAGTCAATATAAATGGGAATAACCAAGTCAAATGGAAACCTGATGAGGTAAAGCAAGCGCATAGAAGAATGTCTAGACATAGGGTCTAATAACATATTAAAGTGAGGCGCTTGGACCAGTTCGCATGTGTGAGGGTGAATAACCCAACAAGGTAGATCATTGTGGTGTTATAAGGCATGAGGGGAGCGCACGTTTATCTTATTATTCTACCGGCTCTGAAGGATTAGAAGGGGAAGCACGCGGATTTCTGAGATACGTAAGGTCCTCGTGGTAGTCCTCTATGCGGTGACAGACGTTTAGGTTGTGCTCGCAGAGGTTGGGTCTGCGTGTTACTACCAGGTGGGTCGACCTTTACTGTAAAAGTAACCTTGCAGTCAGAATGCTATGACGAGGTAACACTAGGGTGATTCGGCGATCGCCTCAACGAGAGGCGAGGTCAGGACCAACAAGGATAGTAGATCGTCGGGTACCCGTCATCGGCAGCCAGTGGGATGCGAAAAGATTAGAGCTAAACCCAATAGACCATTCTCCTTTCACTATCGAGGTACGACGGTTGACGGGAGACGCTATGCTCTTGTAGTCTTTACTAGTTGAGGGAGGGGCCGAGGTGGGGCTATAGCCACCGTGAAAAATAGACCCGAGGGATATCTTTATTTTGAGGCTCTTAAAGGCGGGCCTGTACAGATATGGAAAAGCACCCGACTGAGTTCCGTGTTTCTTGTATAGCCCTACCACGGGACTCGGTGCACATTAGAGGTTATGTGCGGTTAAGGCATCGAATATGATTGACGATACGTACGTGGAAAAGTCTAGATACATGCATGTCTGCTCTGGGTGGTGTATCATAGACTTGAGGGCATTACTCTGGTATGGAATCTGATTCAATCGATGGTGGTAGTCCCTACACTTTCGTAGTGTAGTAATGGCAGATATATGTGGAATGTAACATTGTTAAATAAAGATCCGTACGTCACTACGGCGTAGGATGAAGGACTGCGTGCATTTTTGTGGCATTACGGTGGAGACTGTGCGAGTGGGATACCATGGGGTGTACCTCAATATCGGGGGGTAGCTACATATATATTGTATTAGGTTAATCCACTGGAAAGTAGATGGGTGCAAGGTGTGTGCAAGCCTTGAGTGTTGTTAACCCAAGTAACCTAATAAATAAGAAAATGTGATTGAACGGTATATGTAGGATTATCCAAAGTGCATAGTTTAAATCTAGTCTCCAGAACTTGTGTTTTGACCGCCTCCTCATAACATACTCACAGGCTAGAATTGTGGTAGAGATATGATATCTTTGGATACTGGTTAGGCAGTATTATTACTACAATAAAGCTATACTTTGATTATATTATACTTTATCCATTCCGCTGTGAGATATTTTCTGAGCTCTGATATATTTTATATCCCTGTCTTTTCTACAGGATACCAGAGCAACCAACACGGGTTTCGATGGATTAGAATTTCGAAAAAAATTCGATTTGTCAAAATTCAGGTTGTTACATCTGGTATCTAAGCTTAGGTTTAGGATTCTTGTATAAATAGTGAGTGGACGTATTTGTATTTTTAAAAATATAAATATTATATATATACACCTAGATCTATAGAGAAACCCACTAAATAGAAAGAGTATACTATGTTAAGAAATGGGATGTTTGTTTTGTACACTAAAGGAATGAATATGGAAATTTGAGACTCTTAGGAAATTTGGGTGGGAAGTGTATAATATATTTTGAAATAGAGAAAGGCGGATCCCATATGTTAGTATTTCGGGTTAGTGGGCTTGGAAGTAAAACCTTATAAATTAGAAAAGGTTAAAAAGAGAAAAATGGATTAGGAATATATATAGTTTTGAGAATTGACTTTGTGGGAGTGTCTAAGAATGCCTAGAAAAAAATTGGAAACCTGCTTTGAGTCTAACACCATTGTTAACTTTTAAGAACTTGAAATTGTAAAAGTTTTGGGAAAATGGTTTATGATGTTTTCAAGTTTTAATCTTAAATGCTATAGTTTTAAATATGCAAAGTACACATATTGAGTTTTAAAGTAAAATGGGGTATTTTTGTAAATAGTGATTTCTTGCGGAAACTTTGTCTAAAAGTAAAATTCTCTCAGTAAAAGGTGTATATTATAGAGCATGTATAGCTCGCTAGTTTCTTGTTATATTTCATACCAGAATTTTTAAAAAGAAAGATTTGAAGTTTCTATTCTTTTGATAATCATTTTTGATAAATTGTTTAAAAGAGAGGGTGGACAAAATAAGTCGTAGAAATTAAGAATATAGTAGATGGTTGCACCTTGTAGTTAGAGACTGAACTGACCTTATAGGCAAGAACAAGTTATAAACCCGATTGAGAAATAGTTGACCTTATCCACTCCAATTTTTGTGATTTGAAAAAAAAAACGATTTACATTTTTTTTAAGATGACATGTTTTTATGGTTTGGCAATATAAGTTTTCATGAGGAAAATGAAGTTTTGACACTTTTAATTTTTTGAAGAAAATTTAAATGAAAAGGTTAAACTGTGCTTTAAAAGTATGGAATAGGTAAGAATTAGTGCCTAGGAAAGACGGGAAAAGATTTGAGGCTATGAAGTAAATAGTGAGAATCATCTTGGAATAATAGTAAGTTCCCGTAGAATGCATAAGCATTGAAAACCCTAGGTTGTTGCTTGAAATAATTATTGGTACACAGCTAGGACTAGTGGTGACTACTAGATAGTAAATGGCAAGTAAGTATTTAGATCATGTTGTTAATTTTCATGTTAGGGATACAACCCGTTATTGCATTTCTGTTAGGATCGTTCTGTTATTTTGTTCTTGTTGGGTAGTTAGGATAACACCTAAACCTGTTGTGGATCCCATGGTTTGGACTTTTCTGTTTGAAGGGGGGGGGGACATAGTCTGGAGATTCTTGGCCCTTAGTAGTAGATGTGTAGAGCATCTGTTTTCCTGTTTTAGTTGAAAGACTAGAAGACTTGTTTGAAAATTAAACTTAGATCAAATGATTAAATAAGCTAAGAGAAGTGTCAAGACATAACTAAAAAGGAAACAACAAATTCAATAAAGTGACAAACTTGACAAATTATGAGAAAAGATGAATAAGAGTAAAAATTTCCAAGATAAGTCAAAAAAGAAAAGCTACAACAGAGAAAATTTTCTTATGTGGGTTGTTCTTGGATAGGAAAATAGGGGAATCTTTATAAATTGTTTCATAAAATCCAAATACGGTTGGGAAAAGGTCAAAAAGAAAAACAGGAGATGTGAAGTTTTATGTCTCCCACCTTTTCATGACATTAGAAATCGAATTTAGAAAATTAGATTTTTCTGAAATTCGAAAAAAATAATGTTGGTTAGTAGGATTTTGGATGCAACAATTGGATGAACTGTGCTCTTGCTCTGCAAGAATGTGGGAAATTTGGATGAAATATATATTTTGATTTTTAAAATATTGCATTCATGTAGAACTGCCAAAACATTTAGGATGTGAGCATCATATTTTAAAAGGATTTTTGAAAAATTTGCATACACATAGGAGGTACTGCTTAAGCATACATACATTATTATGTTGTATTTCACTTTGCACAAGTGCACAATGTTTGCAAAAATTGGATGCATACATGATGGATGTATATTATGCGAGGGGTTAATTGATTTTTACCCTTATCAAATTTTGGGGATGAAATTTCCTATGGGTGGAAGAATGTAACACCCCGCATTTTATGACAATTTAATAATTAAATACTGCATATGTATATATGAAGAATAAAATAAATATAATGCAAATAAAAATGTAATGCATGCATTAAAAGAAAAGAAATGATTAGTTGCATGCGGTATAAATATGTTACATGGACTGATTATGCATTAATAATAAAAAGGAAATAAAAGAAAAAGATTTATGCAATGGTTTAAATGAGACATTGTTCTAAGCCTTGTTAACAATAGCCTTAGTAGCCCAGTTGGTTAGAACATGTGACTTGCATACAAGAGGAATAGTGTAATAACCTGGAAATCTGGGCCAAAAAAAACGACATGAAATTTATTTTGAATAGAATTAGAACGTATATATTTATATACGACGTCGTTAGAATATAAATATTTATTTATATATATAAAAGGAATTGAAAATGGCGCGGTAATTCGATAATTCGATTTCAAAATTCAAATGAATGTACCGGGTGCAAAATAAACTGCATTTTAGTGAAACCAAAAATATTTGAATCCAATTGAGAATATCTTTCCAACGAATCCGAAAAATTGAAATTTCATAGTGGGGATCAAAAGTTATGTCCAGTTGAAAATTCAGAATAGTCGCTATGGAATTCAGGCCCTTAAAAATAGCCATTTTGCAAACGACCTCGGTTTTCGACGAAACCACTTTGGTTGGTTCCGAGATGTCAAATGATTGCTAGACTTCAAAATTCATAATTTTCTGAACCAATATGTGAGCATGGCGAAGTTAAATGTGTTTTAACAGTTTCAATTAAATTCGATCGACCCGAAATTGGCCATTTTTCAAACGGTCTCAGAATTTGACGAAATTAGTTTTGTTAGGACCGTATCGTCAATACGAAGCTAGAAATAATTTTTCTGGAATTTTCCGAGTCAGTATGTGGCCCCGGTAAATTAAAATGTGCGTTCAAATTGAATATATACTGATTTATATTTTGATTTTGATGAAAACTGATTGTAACGGCCGAATTGGCTTACGCAGCATATCCCATTGTGTTCGGAATGGGGGTATTTAGCTAGGGGCGACAGTCGTTGGGTCTCGTTTCGAATTCGAATGGAAAGTCAACCCTTTGAAAATTAAAATAGAATAAAATATTAAATTTTAAAATATAATCTCAACCCTTATCCCTCACTCCCTTTCCTCTCTCATTTTAGAACGAGATAAAAAAAACCCCGTAACCCTTCCCGCCGCCCCTCCCCCCCCCCCCCCCCGTTCTGACAACATCGGGCATCGCGCCCCCAACGCGCTACGCTCCGGCCAGCCACTCCCCCTCCGACGTACTCCTCCGTCTCCCACTCCTTTCCTCTCTCGTTCGAAGGCTGAAGCACCTGCACCCTAGCCTCGAATTAGCCCCCTCCGACCACCGAATCGCCCACCACCGCCGGTGAAGCTTCCCGCCGCCACCTGCTGGCCTAGCGCCACCCCCTCGACGCTCTGCCTCTCTTCCTCTGCCTCGCTCACCCTTTACCCCTTTTTCTGAACGTAAAGCCGTGGACAAGCCCCCCCTTTATTCAAAACAAAGGTAAATTTATTTTATTTTATTTTATTTCAGTTCTTTAATTATTTGCTTATATAAAACTAAAAATAAAATGATGATTTTAATGTAAAGAAAGTTATAATTTTTAATAAGACAAAGATTATATGTTTAATAAGGAAAAGATCGTGTTTTTAACTTTGACAAGATCATATTTTTAACTTTGAAAAGATCGTATTTTTAACAAGGTAAAGATTTGATTTCATAAACCAAAAGATCTAATTTTTTTGAAGTATGAAAGATTATATTTTTATTTACATTTATGCATGAAGTTATATAATAAAAACAGGATTTTTATCATGAAGGAAGGAATATAAAAATTAGATTTTTATAGAAGTAGCGAAATAAAAATATGATTTTTATATAAGTATTTAAATAGAAATATAATTTTTATTATAGTAGAAGGTTAAAAATATAATTTTTATAATATAGAAAGGTTAAAAATATAATTTTTATAATATAGAAAGGTTAAAAACTATAATTTTTATAGTAGTGGCGTATTAAAAATATGATTTTTATTCATGTAGAGTAATAAAAATATAACCTTTATTAGGAGAAGAGCAATATAAAAATATAATTTTTATAACGAAGTGAAGATAAAAATTTGATTTATATATATATGAGGTGAAGATAAAAATTCGATTTTTATATATGTAGCGTATGCGGACGATGAAAGTGACAAGAGGAGAACGATGAAGATTTCCTACCTATGAAGATTCATGGCGTTTGGCATAGCTTGGGTGAGAATTCCTCACCTTTTATTTATTTTTCTAGTTGAAATATATAATAGGATGCAGACGGTGTTTAGTAGCACCCGACACCCATCGTCCACAGACCATGGACGGCTTGTATGCTTGTTTGTTTGATTTTGCTGTGTAGTTGATTGTGTGATATGATGTGAAATGGAAATAAAATATTTATATAGTTAAAATATTTTATAGTTGAAAATAGAATTTTTAACGTGTATTTAAAATAAAAAAAATTATAAACAAATAAGAGGTTTGTTTATATACACTGATCTGATTGATATTGATTGGGACGATAAATTTTACACATCGCCCAACTGCACAAATAAAATATGTGTTTGTTGATTTGAAACCCCACATGGGTATTGGGATGATATATGACATACACTAATCCCAATAATTAGTGGTATGTCGATCGATTGATTGACAGACTGTTATAAGCATTGAATATTTATATTTGATGCTTATACAGTGTAGAATGCACTTTGGATGATGGTTGATTATTCGTCATTGTTGATATATACATGCGTTGTATGAAAATCCATATAAATAAAATCTATGGTAATTGATTGGGCCTCATTCCAGTTTTGAATAGAAATATTTGAAATAGAATATTTGAAAAAGAAATATTTGAAATAGAATATTTGAAAATAGAAATATATGAAGCCGTGTGGACTAGATTGACGCCATTTTGACGTGAACGACATTTATATCGATTTTATTCATTTTATAATGAATATCGAAAGTGATTTCAAAATCTGATATTTTGAAAAGAACTGAAATTCGAATTGAAACTGAATAGAAATGAATTCGAATTGAAATTGAACAGAAATGAATTCGAATTGAAATTGAATAGAAATGAATTCGAATTGAAATTGAATAGAAATGAATTTGAATTGAAATTGAATAGAAATGAACTCGAATTGAAATTGAATTGAATTGAAAACGAACTGAAATTGAATTAAAAATCGATTTGAATTTAAATCAATTTGAAATGAATTTAAATCGAATTATAAGGAAAAATTCAATTTAGATTTGAATTTGAAAATAAATTGAAATCGTTTTGAAAACGAATTTTAAACGATTTATATAATATGTTTTAAAAGGAAATCGATGAAGTATATATTATATATATAATATAATGGCCTGAATAGAACGCGCCTCGCTAGGGTAGTTCGTGAATTTCGACCATTGACTTCGAATGGATATTGCGGGAGATCCGACCGTCGGATTCTCCTAAAACCGAAATCGTTGGGTTCGTATCGAAAAGAGATTTCTAACGAATATTAGAAATTAGAAATCTAACGGTTGGATTTGGAATTATGTCCAAATCAAATTTGGAAAAGGTCGCTGTAAGTCCAGTTCGATGGCCGTAGATGGAAATCGACTGTACGGGTCTTGATAAAATTATTAAAAATAGTAATAATTTGTGTAAAATCATAAGAAATGATTTGGGAAGAATTGGGATGAAAAACTCCATATTTGAAAAGATAAAAATAGATTCTTATCGAAATGAACTAGTTTTGAACTAGAATTATAATTCTATTTATTTTTATATAAATAAATTGAATTTGAAAAAGGTTTTAAAAGTAACCAGAATTTCCAATGATTGAATTGGAGTGGATTTGAATCAAAATTGTCTTTGGAATATTTCGATGTTGGATTTCGTGATGATACAGATATTGTTATGGGAATTTGAAAGATATTTTTATATCGTTATTTCCAATACAATATTTGTTGGTCGTTGAATTTGATATTGAATATAAGCCGATATATTTTCTATTCAGAGCCTTGTATTTAATGTCAAATGTGATTTGGGTTTGTCGTGAATGGTGTCTTCATTAACACTGTTCTTAAGCCTAGTTGAGAAAAAGATTAAATCTTTTTATTTAGATTTAATGAAGTGTACCAATTAAATAATATTCAATTGGAATTGAATTGGTATTAATTTTTTGGTTTATCGTGAATAGTGTTTTAAATAACACTTGTTCTTTAACCCGATAATGAATGGAATGTGATTTTGGGTTTATCGTGAACCGTGTTTTAAATGACACTGATTCTTTAACCCAGTCAAAGATTAAAACTAAGTGGAGTTTTAATGAATCTTTAATTAGATTGAAAAGATCGAGAATGGAGTATCACCAGTTTTGCTCCAGGCGATATTTAAATCTTTAATTAGATTTGAACGTTCCGATAACACAGTGGTGTTAGATATGAGGTATGACCAGTTTTACTTCATAGGATAAATAGGTTGGGATTGGGAAATAAAATAAATAATTACTTCGGTGTGGTTCGCTAATCCCGACTAGTTTGAAGTGATATTCAAAGGAAGATTAAAGGATAAATTTAAAAGAAGTTATCTTTGATAAAATTAATGGGAACCTTTCCCAATGAATGTGAAATTTAGAAACTAACTGTAGGTTGGCTAAGATGAATGGTTTCCTGGATATTGATCTGATGTTGGTCTCGGCCTTCGGGGTTAATATTTGGGGAATTGTTCTCTTACTAATTTACGGTTAGTGGCTAATGAATTGGAATGAGGCATATGTTGTGTTTGTGTAACACTTGTTTATTATATACGCGAGTTATTCGAAAAGACCGGGTTTATCCCATTCTGAATAAGTGATACGACGATAAGTCGAAGATGAAGACGGTGGTCGAAGACCGGAGGTCTTCACGTCATTTGGTTGGTTACTGATGATCTTGATTGGGCCGTACACCCAAGAGGAGAGTATCAGTTAGTGGTCGTCCAGACGTACTTGGAGATCGATGGATATGCGGGGTACTAGGTGCCTCCGGTTTCGTTCAGACCCAGAACGAACTTGTAAATGGACTGTGTGTCTGACATTGGATTTTATTTTGTGTGATTGATTTCTATTATATATATGTCTGTTTGGCGGCGGAGAATTTATTCTCTTGCTTAACGCCCTTCTCTGAGACGTACGAGCTCAGAGGTCATATATTGATGGATATCAAACGCATGGAATGAATTGTCTGTGCGGCATGCCTAAGTGGCAATTGATCGAGGCTTCTGTTGAAAAGCAAAGTCTTGTGGATGGTGATCAAAGCACCGCCTGTGTCGCATAGCTTTGTGTAACGTGAATTCGCGAGCCTCACACCCCGGTTATGAACCAGAAACGGGAGAGGACCTTAGGGAGGACATGCGTTTCCTTTTAGTTAGAAGTGGCGTCAGTGGTTTTACACGCCCTGACGAGTTTGACTTATGTGGTTGTTGCTGTTGCGAGGCGCCTCGGTTATATCGGTTTCTGCTGATGCACTCTAGTCGGCAGCGGACCAGACTTACACCCCAAAGGGCAGGGAAACGCAGTGTTCAGGATTTAAGTTTAATCCACATCGGTGGACCGGCCCTGTCGCTCCAAGGGTCGATGCGCTCTGACCCTGAGACATGGGCTAGATTGTCTCGAATCGGTTGAGGACGATCCCTTGCCTCGGTTCACAGATGGAAATCCAATTTCCAAATACGTGACTTTGCGGTTTTATTTGTAGAGCCTAGTATTGGTGACATGATATATGGTACCCATGCCGTCTATGATTGATACTTATGATTTGAAATTGTTTTGACACTATACACTTATAATAGTATCAAATGATTTGTTTTGAACGTACCAAGCATGTTTGGCTATTATAAGGGAAAACCCTATTCCCTGGCTTGCGTTGCATTATGTGATAGGACCTGGGTCTTATAATAGCTTCATTTTTCCAAAAAGCATTGCGCTGTTTTGTTATATGCACTGGTATTCTTGGGAGGAAACCCGTTCCGTGTTATACGGCGTAGTCCTTGATATATCTGATTTAAAGTAAAGCTTTAAATAACTGTTTTAGTTCTCACACCGGTCACATGACTGACCTGGAGTTTATTGTTTTAACCAAAACTCTGGGTGCCCTTATTTTGACACGGCCAGCTAGTAGTTTTGGTTTTGCAGATTTATATTCACAGGACCCTGATTTACAGCTAGAACGATACTCGGAAAGCTCTGTATCCGTGTATTACTTCTAGTTGTGTATTGTATTATTTTCCTCTGCGATGAATTTAAATGTAATTTAAATCTCTGATATTTTCTATGTAATATTTATTTATACTCTGTATATTCTTGTAATCTGATGGAACTGTTGTAATATACAATGAAATGTTCTTCCGTCTGTGTTCTATTTTGTCTTGTTCTCAAGGTAATCCGGGCTTTCCCTACCGGGGAAGTTATGGGTTGTCACGTATAGAGTTTGATCCCCACCGCCATCATATTTTTGTTTTAAGGGAACGGCTGAAATAACACATGTTTATGACAGAAAATATGTATAAACGCACATATAAGGAAAAATATACATATAAGGAAGTAAAGAAAATATATGTATATAAATATATATGAGAATATATGTATATATATATATATACAAGGGATAATGTTTAAAATAAGGCTACAATCAATGAAATATGGCAAGAATCAAATAGCGGTGCAACACCATTTGAATTTTGAAAACGAAATGAAAGTTGTGCGTACATATATACACGTAAAATGGTCATTAGAAGAATTGTATATGTATAAGAAAATTACATGTGAATATAGCAGGTAAATAAATTCAAGAAATTCAAACATTCAAAAATCAAATTTCTATGCCAAAACAACTCGTGGGACCCATCGGGATCGACACCCCCAGATCTAGCCAGATTCATCGATGAATCTGGACTATTTTCTAACCAACGTTCAATGCTGACTCAGCGCTGCATGTACGATAAGATCCTTAACACCTATATATAGGCTAACAGAGCCTAGCCTAAATCTCACATTCTCCGAGACAACATCTAAGCTCTGCCATTATTTTTCCTCCTCAAATCTTTAGAAAAATAGGATAATTAGTTTATGGAAATTCTGAATCAAGTTCTGGAGGAAAAGAATGAATATTAATTAAAAGGTGTTCAGAATCATATTCGAAGTGAGGTAATTTTCTTGATCAGGTCTATTCAATTTTCTTCCTCTTTCCTCCCTTTTCCTTTTAGTAAAATCTATGAATCCATGGTTGTTTGGGTCTGAATCCAATTAGGGGAAAACCATGGAATGCTAGATCTGGACCAGATCCAGGATTTGGAAAGCAAATGAGATGAGTGGATTTAAGTTATATCATTTTTGATAATGATATATTATCGTATAACACTAGCCGTTATGTTACAATGTGAATTTGCTAGAATAATTAAAAGTATTGAAATGCTATTATGACATGCTGAAATATTAATATGAACATATTGGAAAACTCACATGTTGAAATGCTTAATATGCCGAAATATTCACCTATTGAAATGTAAACTTGTTAGAAATATGTGTAACGATTATTGTTGTTTCAATTCCATGTTAACTTGTGATATTTATGACCTGGACCATTAACGGTAGAAATTGAGAAAATTACATGTTAATTTGTTTGATTTGAACAAATACATGATTAAACGATTACATGTTAGAGTAGAATTTATTGTATGTTAGAAAGAACATGCGACATAAAATGGGCTTAATATGATGACATGTAAAATATAGGAAATTTATAGTAAATTGGAAAATGAAACCGTGCTTAGACACGAGGTTAGATTACACTTGTGGTAGAAGTCTGCCCAGAACTTCCCGGCATATCCAGCATCCAAAAGTGGTAAACCTAATATGAGGGGTCTAAGTGCATAAATAAAACATGTAACGGTGCTAAGACACGAGGTTAAGTCAACGTGTGGAAGAAGTCTGCCCGGAACCGCCCGACAAATCCAGCATCCACAAGTGGTAGGCTAAATGTGAGAGGTCTAGTACATAAGCATATATATAAATATATGAATATAAAAGAATAGAAATAAATGGCATTAACGGTAATTAATGGAAATGAATGGAATTAAATGAAAGTGACAACAGTTAAAGAAATATAATGAATGGGGAATGATAATAACCTATTATAAATAAATTACATTAATGAGAATGTTGTATAATAGGTAGACTTGTCCTAGGGACAAGTGAAGATTATAACTTAGGTTATAATAAACTAGTAAGGGAACCTAATTGTAAATTAAGTAATCAGTAAATGGGGAAAATAGAAACTAGTTATTTGTAATAAGTAGAGAAAAAAGGGAAATTTATGAAATGTAAGAAGTTGTACTTAATTATAAATTAAGTAATCAGTGAACTTGGAAATTTGAAATCTGCTGATAAGAATAACATGTTAAGGCTTGTCCTAGGGACAAGAGGAAATTATAACATAGGTTATAACAAATGGAAAGGAGACTTATTAGTGAACCTTAGTTAATAGAACTAAGTTAATAAGTAAACAATGATAAGTTGAAGTGACAATGTAAGATGGAATTATGATTAAATAGGAAAGAGTGCGACAAACTTATGAAATGAAATAAGTTATATTTAATCATAAATAATGACTGACATGTTAAACAGAAAACATGTGAATAGGGATATACTTAATTACATATTAAATAGAACATGTTATTGTGACTATGAAATCAAACAAGAATATAAAGGGATTACGGATTACAAACCTTGGGATCACAATCTAAGAAATAACATGTTGTGGGATTATTAATAAACTCAAATGGGTTAAGTTATATAGCTTAAATTAATAAGCAAGAGGAACTTGGTAACTTGAATAAGAAGTCAATATGAATGGGAATAACCAAGTCAAATGAAAACATGATGCGGTAAAGCAAGCGCATAGAAGAATGTTTAGACATAGAGTCTAATAACATATTAAAGTGATGCGCATGGAACAGTCTGCATGTTTGAGGGTGAATAACCCAATGGGGTAGATCATCGTGGTGTCATAAGGGATGAGGGGAGCGCATGCTCACCTGATTATTCTGTCGGCTCCGAATGACTGAGAGGGGAAGCACGCCACTTCCTGAGATACGTAAGGTGCTCCTGGTAGTCCTCTGTGTAGTGACAGAGTTTGGGCTATGCTCGTAGAGTTTGGGTATGCGCATTACTGCTAGGTGTGTAGGCCTTGACTGCAAAAGTAGCCTTGCAGCAGAATGCTGTGACTAGGTGACACTAGGGTGATTCGGCGATCACCTCAACGGTAGGTGAGGTCAGGAACAACAAGGATAGTAGATCGTCGGGTACCCGTCATCAGCAGCCAATGGGATCCAAAAAGACTAGAGCTAAACCCAATAGACCATTCACCTTTCACTATCAAGGTACGGTGGTTGAGGGGAAACGCCAACTGGATGTTTAGATTGTTTGTTAGGGGAAAGTCAATCAGCTCTTGTAGTCTTTACTAGTTGAGGGAGGGGCCGAGGTAGGGCCATGGCCACCAGAAAAACAGACGCAAGGGATATCTGTATTTTTAGGCTCTTAAAGGTGGGCCTGTACAGATATGGAAAATGTCCCAACCAAGTTCTCTGTTTCTTGTATAGCCCTTCCACGGAACTCGGTGCACATTAGAGGTTAAGTGCGGTTAAGGCATCTAATACGATTGACAATACGTACGTGGGAAAGTCTAGATACACGCATGCTTGCTCTGGTTGGTGTATCGTAAACTTGAGGGCATTACTCAGGTATGGAATCTGATTCGATCGATGGTGGCAGTCTATACGCATATTTGCGTAGTAATGGCAGATATACGAGGGACGTAACAATATTAAATAGAGATCCGTACGTCACTCCGGCATAGGATGAGGGACTGCATACATTTATGTGGCATTACGGTGGAGACCGTGCGAGTGGGGTACCATGGGGTGTACCTCAATATTGGGGAGTAACTACATATATACTGTATTAGGTTAATCCACTAGGAAGTAAATGGGTACGGCGTGTCTGTAAGCCTTGAGTTTTGTTAACCTAAGTAACCTAGTAAATAAGAAAACGTGATTGAACAGTATATGTAGGATTATCCAAAGTGTATAGTTTAAGTCCAGTCAACAGAACTTGTGTTCTGACCCCTTCCTTATAACATACTCGCAGATTAGATTTGTGGCAGAGATATGATAGCTTTTGATACTGGTTAGGCAGTATTATTACTACGATAAGGATATCCTTTGATTATATTATACTTTATCCATTCCTCTGTAAGATCTTTTATGAGCACTGATATATTTTATATCTCTGTCTTTTCTGCAGGATACTAGAGCAACCAACACGGGTTTCGATGGATTAGAATTTTGGAAAAAAAAATCAGTCTGTCGGAATTCGGGTTATTACAATACTTCCAGCTTGAATTTGAACATTTAATTAGTTTATGTTGAGAACGCAAGAGTATAGATTTTTAATTTATATAGTTATTGAATATTAAACGAATTAGTTAAACTTCTATTAAAACGAGCCTGTCGCGTGGCGGTAGTTCATAAATTTTGATTTGAATTTTAAACGAGTTTATAGAATCCAATATAAGTTGGAGTTCTTCAAAACAAGAATTACCCGAACATATTAGATTATAATTTTCTAACAAAAGAAAAATATTTGGATTTCATCTTGAAATTTTTTATATATGTCTAAACCAAAATTTCAGAGAAATCTTGGTCAGGGGTTCGCGATTAAAATTTAAATAAGTAGTGAAATTGAGAGTTTGGAATATATAAAATTTGAGTAAGAAAATTCTGATTTCTTGAAAACACTTGGGGGAAAAATATGTTAGTTGCTAGTATATGTTCGTGACTTTTATTTGAACATTATAAGTGTATAAACTTAAGTTATATAGCTCGTATATTGAGTTTTACTCAAGTAATTGCGAGGATGCAAATTATTTAAGGGGAGAAGTCTGTAACAATCCGCATATTTGGCGATAATATATTTAAATAATTTATTTAAATATAACTTTGTTAATCGTTAATCGACCTGTCACACCCCACCTCCGCCAGGGTCACTCACAAAGGGAATGCACTAGCTTTGGTGGAGCATTATCTAGGTAAACATACACAGAAATATTACAAGACAGAACATATAAAACAGCGGAAGAAGAACCAAATTTCATTGCTTCAAAATCTAGAAAGGTCTAAAGCCTTTTACATCAAAATGCCATTAAATTCATTACATCGAAATCTATCTTGCAACAGTAAAGAAGCATAAAACCATAGTCATAAATCATTCCCCAAGTAAAACAGTAAAGCAGCCATAGCCAAGAAAGGTCCAAGCCATATATGATGATCTTGAAGCAGAAAGAAGTCCAAACTAAGTAGTAGTGTTTCCTCCCTGAGAACCTGGGTGGGAAACGGAAGAAAAAGAGGCGAAACAAAACAGGTCAGTCATAAAGACTGGTAAGTCCTAGTGACTTTCAGCATAGAAACAAGTAAAGATAACATGACATGAATAAACTGAAAATAAACATAAGCATGATGACAAGATAAGCTACAGGCACGATAACTAAGAATAACATCATATGACTTTTGTCATGTATAACATTGCGAGGTTCCCATTCATGATGAACTAAGTATAATTTCGCAAGATTGCAAGATTTCTCTACTTTACCGTTAAAATATTTCTATGATATCTATTTGCTCTGCACCACCCGTACTAGTATCCCAACCCGTGTCATGTGTTGACTATAAAATGATCCCTTGCCCAATGTCATGAAATGACCCATTACTTGGTCCCACGAAATGATCTATTAATCGATCGGCTCCCTACAAGTCCTATCTCGTTCATGTGTCTGTGTCATACACCCCTATCACGAATGTAGTTACCTGTGTTGGGTCCACCATAGGGTGTATCAAGCCCTAGGGTGCCAACCCCCAACACGAATCAAGCACGCACAGAGTAAACCTACTGATGCCCAATGCCTGCTTTTTCAACTTCGGACTACGTGCACGACCATAGTCCGCCTGAACCTACACTAGCGCACCAACTCAGCCATCGTTCTGGTTCGCTAACAATCAGCCCAGTAATCGTGCCCCACCCTGCCTAGTCCCAGGGTATCATGATACATCCAAGTGGGTTACTGCTGAAAAGGACCGCGTAACTAGTGTTTTTGTCCAGTAGGTTAAGTGTTGTCATTTAAATTCGAGACTTAACCCCATCAGTCTAGCATGTCAAGTTGGTTAAGTGTTGTCATTCAAGTTTGTGACTTAACCCGCCTACGTGTCATGTCAAATTGGCTAAGTGTTATCGTTCAAGTTCATGACTTAGCCCTACGAATCATGTGTCAAGTTGGTTAAGTATGTTCAAGCGGTTTATGACTTAACCCTACCAAATCATCGTGTCAAATTGGTTAAGTATATTCAAACGGTTCATGACTTAACCCTATCAAATCATCGTGTCAAATTGGTTAAGTATATTCAAGCGGTTCATGACTTAACCCTACCAAATCATCATGTCAAATTGGTTAAGTATATTCAAGCGGTTCATGACTTAACCCTACCAAATCATTGTGTCAAATTGTTTAAATATATTCAAGTGGTTCATGACTTAACCCTATCAAATCATCATGTCAAATTGGTTAAGTATATTCAAGCGGTTCATGACTTAACCCTATCAAATCATCGTGTCAAATTGGTTAAGTTTATTCAAGCGGTTCATGACTTAACCCTACCAAATCATCGTGTCAAATTGGTTAAGTATATTCAAGCGATTCATGACTTAACCCTATCAAATCATGTCTCAAGTTAGGTTAAGTGTTGTCTTTCATGTTCATGACTTAACCCTATCATGTGGCATTAATTCATTAATGCACCCCAACCTCTCACATTAGACCTGTTTTTGTGGTCACTGGATATGCCGGGCGGTTCCGGGAAGATTTACACCACAACTCAGTCTAACCTCGGGTTTCAAGCGCGATATGACCAACTACTCACATTGGATCCTATTATTTGCAGTCACTGGATTTGCCGGGCGGTTCCGGGCATATTTACACTGCAAACTCAACCAAACCTCGAGTTGGCCATTTTCCTGTTCATTCTAGTGTCATGTCCATGTTCAAGATTCATGTCAAGTTCATGTCAAGTTTCAAGGATAAGTTTCATGTCCACATCTAGATTCAAGTTATAACAATGTTCATTTTTCAAGTTTTGCCTATTATCAAGTTCATAATTCATGTTCGTAACCAATTCATGTTTTGCCTAATCTACCCAAATCGTATTCCCATCGCACGTAAACGTGAATCGATCTATACTACAAATAAATCCAAATCTCAAAATAAAGGGAATAACATCAAAACTATGATAGGCAAAAGGGACGAGCATAAAGCGATAAAAAGGGTTACAAGACTAGCATGATATAACTTGAGATAATTGGTTGCAACATCACTGTCATATAGTATTTCAAATCTAGCAGGATAAGGCGATAGTCACGATAAAAGTTGACATAAAAGAATAGGCATGCGAAAGCAAGCCAAATACAAGGATAATGGATCCAATGGTTTTGGTGTACATAATAGCGAATAAACTAAGCAAGTCACACCCTAGGTATGAGATCCAACAAACTGCAAATTCGGTGTACAACATGGGTTTCAACTATGGGCATGAACAATCATCTATAATAGTCTCAGGTAATTAACCCCAATAGTCATGGTCATGATCATAGGTAGAAATCTCACAATAAAGAACCATAAGTGATTAATCACAATTGTCATGGTTGATTATCCAAAATAGTTCTAGGCAATAGTCATAGGCAATTAACAGTAATAGTTTCAAAGTCATGGTCATAGGTAACAGCCTTATGTTCATAATCATAGGTAATAATTCTCATAGTCAAGAGTCATAGGTGATTAGCCACAATTTTACTTGTCATAGTCATAGGCAACAGTCTAACGTTCACCGTCATAGGCATAAGAATAGTCTTATGTTCACGGTCATAGGCATAGTTTTAGGCCATTAACAATAGTTTCAACGTCATAGGCATGTCAAGGTTATAGTCATGAAAGAGTTTGATATACAACATGAATAGGCCCAAAGCAATATTCATGAAAGTCAAGATCCAGGATGAACAAGAATAGATATGAATCAGTTACCATACATAGTTCCAATTCCAATTTACAACATGGATATTAAGTTTATAGTTTTTATCTGAAAGTAACTTGAACTTACAGATCGTGGTCTAAGAAATTGAGATGCAGAAGTCGAATCTATAAACTAGTCGTCGAATTGTTGAATCGGTGAATCTCGATTTGATTGTAGAAGCAAATCCCCAAATATGCAATTCTTAGCCGTAGTCTTCAAGAAATAGTCTTCGCGATTTATTTTAATTTAATTTAATTTAGAGGAAGAAGAAGAAGCCATGATCATCAAGAGTTTGAGCAGCATAAGGTTAGAGAAGAATGGTGTAAAGAGAATGAGGCTATGAGGCTGTTTAAATAGGATTAGGCAGACGAATCTGGTCATGAAACGAGTCTAAATACATCAGAATGCATCTGGTTCAAAAAGTGGGTTTCGGGAGGCAGGTCGACCCCCAGGTCGACACTATGGTCGACCTGGTCCCTAGGAGGTGGACACTATGGTCGACCCCTAGGTCGACCTAGTCCATGGGTGGGAATTTTCCCGCCAAGCCTGTTCTGGGGTTTTGAATTTGAATTTGAATTCGAATTTCGAGCTGTTTTTTATTCTGAAAATTCGTGAAACTTCTAGAGGTCATAACTTGGTCATACGGACTCCGATTTTCAAAAACTCGGACTCGATTTCATGTAGAATTTCGAGACGAACACAATGGTGCAACCCGTTTCCCATGATTCTTATTTTAAAATTTAATTATACCCTTATTTCTAGTTTTAACATGTTATTAAAATTCGGGTTGTTACATTCTCCCCTCCTTAAAGGATTTCGTCCCCGAAATCTTCAAGTTAAAAAGAATGTATCCTACAATCCAATCATCCATCTACTCAATCATCAATCATAGGCATCTATTGTCCTTAAGAGATTTCTAACGCTATATGAACATATGCAGGAAGTGTGTGTATATGTTCCTTATCTAATGCAAATGATCAGGCCTGATTGATCTTCTTAATGCAAAATATGTTTAGTGCCATGAATCCAACATGTATGTAAATAGTCCTAGTCACATAAACACTATATGTGTGCACAAACATCCATCCATATGCAACATCCAAAAGATAATACATTCAAATTCATCCATAAACAAGTATAAACACTCAAGCATATGCAGTATGAAAGGTGATGGAGCCGATCTAGTGTCTAATGTGCATGTATATGCATCCACGAGCAACCACTAGCAACCGCTTGCAACCACTTGCAACCATCAATCATAACATGTCTCAAACACATGTTTACACCCAATTGTTCCTACCTAAAGATATAGCCGAATGATAGAAGCAAGTAAAAACTTTGTGCCCGTTAGGCAATGTCAAAGATGGAAATCTACGTCACTTTTATACTGAATAGGAGAAGAACCCCTAAGCACCAGCCCCGAAGACCGAAATCAACATCAGGTTGACCCTCAAAGAATTACTCAACCCAAAGGACACTCTCAAGCCCCAACATGTATTACTAACAGATAAGTCATACTCCCTATGGGATTTGCAACAGAAATAGGATTGAGAATAGGACCGAGAGGATATACTTAAAAGATAGCATGCAAGTAAGCTCTACAGGAAAAGAGGGATCAAGGATATACTCTTATAAAGAGATATAATGTGCGTATCTAGCCTTCAATCTTCTAAGCAGCATTTCCTTGAGCTTAACACCATTGTGCTTTGGCCGTTTTTAACTTCACAATTTCGTAGCTTCTTAATTCTTGTTTCCAAAATATGAGTTGGAACTCATTTCACTGTCGCCTCTCGTTCCACTTTCATTTATTCTTTTGCTAGTATACTCGGCTCAAACATAACTGCGTACTCATGGTTTCAGGCAAGCTCTCCAAAATTCACTAGTGAATCCTGGATCTCGTTTACTTATTATAAGGTATTCCACGTAGAAGAACTATCTCTTGAAAACAAACAAATGCCAACCATGTTGCCAAATGTACTTACTAAGGTGATTTTCTATGACTCATGCATAAGCGAAATGAACCATTCGCCTTAGTGGCGAACGCTACTCGAGCGGATCAATAAATGTATCAAGAGATTCTAGGTAACTAAGCAAGGCAGAACCCTAAGGGTTACACTAGACTTCGAGGGCATTACCAAGGCAAGTCAAGAATCTAACTACCCTCTTTTCATACTCAAGAATGGCACCATTACTGGATAACTACTCCATCCCTAGAATCAACCCATAGTCCAAAAAAACATAAGCATTACTTCTAAACTCAACACTTAGCATAGACATTCTCAAATCCAAACAAGTCATGAATAAATGAGTCGTTTCCCTAACAGGTTTTGAGAATAAAATGGGATCCTCTACTACGCTAGTACTAAGGTGCGGAGACTCAACTATCGAAGCAGAATTAAAAGGATGTTATATACAAAAACAAAGTTCTAACGGGATGATAGAAAAGAAAAGCTAAGCCTTTAACAGAAACATTACCACCTCTCTTAGGTACGCTAGTGGTGAGAGCATACAGTTGCCCTCTCGACGATCTTGTTCTTTGCCCTTGTCCTTGTCCTATAATACTTAATTACATGTCCCTTTTTACCATATCTTTCTCTTGTCATGGGTTTTTATTATTCTTTCACTTGGCCTCTTTCCTTTCACCTTTTTCCTCTTCGTGGATTAAGCCATATCAACAAGTTTCTCATCCTTAGACTTGTGTTCTTTATCCTCGTTCCTACTATCCTTGTATAGCTTGTTGAAAAGTTTCTCGAAAGTTACTTCCATCGCACGACAACCCTACAAAGCTTGAAATAATATTAGTGGCAAGTAAAACTACTGCGGCTACAGATGGAGATTGGACACTACTTTGCCCTCCGACATGTGTCGCATGCCTACAAACTATGGTGAAAAAGAAAGAGAGAAGAGACTCAAGGAGAGAATCAAAACATAGTGCATATGGCTTTGGGGAATATGCCTTTCGTAAAACAAAACTTTTCTTTAGAAAAATGCTTCTTTGTAAACGTTTTGAAAATAATTTCAGAAGGTTATTAAAAGCTTTTGCCCAGTCTGGTAACCTTCTGCTCGGATACCAAATGTAACACCCCACCCCCGCTAGGGTCACTCACAAAGGGAATGCACTAGCTTTGGTGGAGCATTATCTAGGTAAACATACACAGAAATATTACAAGATAGAATATATAAAACAGCGGAAGAAGAACCAAATTTCATTGCTTCAAAATCTAGAAAGGTCTAAAGCCTTTTGCATCAAAATGCCATTAAATTCATTACATCGAATTCTGTCTTGCAACAATAAAGAAGCATAAAACCATAGTCATAAATCATTCCCCAAGTAAAACAGTAAAGCGCCATAGCCAAGAAAGGTCCAAGCCATATATGATGATCTTGAAGCAGAAAGAAGTCCAAACTAAGTAGTAGTGTTTCCTCCCTGAGAACCTGGGGGGAAACGGAAGAAAAAGAGGCCAAACAAAATGGGTCAGTCATAAAGACTGGTAAGTCCTAGTGACTTTCAGCATAGAAACAAGTAAAGATAACATGACATGAATAAACTGAAAATAAACATAAGAATGATGACAAGATAAGCTACAAGCACGATAACTAAGAATAACATCATATGACTTTTGTCATGTATAACATTGCGAGGTTCCCGTTCAAGATGAACTAAGTATAATTTCGCAAGATCGCAAGATTTCTCTGCTTTACCGTTAAAATATTTCTATGATATCTATTTGCTCTGCACCACCCATACTAGTATCCCAACCCGTGTCATGTGTTGACTATAAAATGATCCCTAGCCTAATGTCATGAAATGACCCATTACTTGGTCCCATGAAACGATCTATTAATCGATCGGCTCCCTACAAGTCCTATCTCGTTCATGTGTCTGTGTCATACGGCCTTATCACGAATGTAGTTACCTGTGCTGGGTCCACCATAGGGTGTATCAAGGCCTAGGGTGCCAACCCCCGACACGAATCAAGCACGCACAGAGTAAACCTACTGATGCCCAATGCCTGCTTTTTCAACTCCGAACTACGTGCACGACCATAGTCCGCCTGAACCTACACTGGCGCACCAACTCAGCCGTCGTTCTGGTCGCTTACAATTAGCCCAGTAGTCGTGCCCCACCCTGCCTAGTCCCAGGGTATCGTGATACATCCAAGTGGGTTACTGCTGAAAAGGACCGTGTAACTAGGGTTTCCGTCCAGTAGGTTAAGTGTTGTCATTTAAATTCGAGACTTAACCCCATCAGTCTAGCATGTCAAGTTGTTTAAGTGTTGTCATTCAAGTTCGTGACTTAATCCGTCTACGTGTCATGTCAAATTAGCTAAGTGTTGTCGTTCAAGTTCATGACTTAGCCCTACGAATCATATGTCAAGTTGGTTAAGTATGTTCAAGCGGTTCATGACTTAACCCTACCAAATCATCGTGTCAAATTGGTTAAGTATATTCAAGCGATTCATGACTTAACCCTATCAAATCATCGTGTCAAATTGGTTAAGTATATTCCAGCGGTTCATGACATAACGCTACCAAATCGTCGTGTCAAATTGGTTAAGTATATTCAAGCGGTTCATGACTTAACCCTATCAAATCATCGTGTCAAATTGGTTAAGTAAATTCTAGCGGTTCATGACTTAACCCTATCAAATCATCGTGTCAAATTGGTTAAGTATATTCAAGCGGTTCATGACTTAACCCTATCAAATCATCGTGTCAAATTGGTTAAGTATATTCAAGCGGTTCATGACTTAACCCTACCAAATCATCGTGTCAAATTGGTTAAGTATATTCAAGCGGTTCATGACTTAACCCTATCAAATCATGTCTCAAGTTAGGTTAAGTGTTGTCTTTCATGTTCATGACTTAACCCTATCATGTGGCATTAATTCATTAATGCACCCCAACCTCTCACATTAGACCTGTGGTTGTGGTCACTGGATATGCCGGGCGGTTCCGGGCAGATTTACACCACAACTCAGTCTAACCTCGGGTTTCAAGCGCGATATGACCAACTACTCACATTGGATCCTATTGTTTGCAGTCACTGGATTTGTCGGGCGGTTCCGGGCAGATTTACACTGCAAACTCAACCCAACCTCGAGTTGGCCATTTTCATGTTCATTCTAGTGTCATGTCCATGTTCAAGATTCATGTCAAGTTCGTGTCAAGTTTCAAGGATAAGTTTCATGTCCACATCCAGATTAAAGTTATAACAATGTTCATTTTTCAAGTTTTGCCTATTATATAGTTCATAATTCATGTTCGTAACCAATTCATGTTTTGCCTAATCTACCCAAATCGTATTCCCATCGCACGTAAACGTGAATCGATCTATACTACAAATAAATCCAAATCTCAAAATAAAGGGAATAACATCAAAACTATGATAGGCAAAAGGGACGAGCATAAAGACGATAAAAAGGGTTACAAGACTAGCATGATATAACTTGAGATAATTGGTTACAACGTCACTGTCATATAGGATTTCAAATCTAGCAGGATAAGGCGATAGTCACGATAAAAGTTGACATAAAAGAATAGGCATGCGAAAGCAAGCCAAATACAAGGATAACGGATCCAATGGTTTTGGTGTACATAATAGCGAATAAACTAAGCAAGTCACACCCTAGGTATGAGATCCAACAAACTGCAAATTCGGTGTACAACATGGGTTTCAACTATGGGCATGAACAATCATCTATAATAGTCTCAGGTAATTAACCCCAATAGTCATGGTCATGGTCATAGGTAGAAATCTCACAATAAAGAACCATAAGCGATTAATCACAATTGTCATGGTTGATTATCCAAAATAGTTCTAGGCAATAGTCATAGGCAATTAACAGTAATAGTTTCAAAGTCATGGTCATAGGTAATAGCCTTATGTTCATAATCATAGGTAATAATTCTCATAGTCAAGAGTCATAGGTGATTAGCCACAATTTTACTTGTCATAGTCATAGGCAACAGTCTAACGTTCACCGTCATAGGCATAGGAATAGTCTTATGTTCACGGTCATAGGATATTCTCAGGCCATTAACAATAGTTTCAACGTCATAGGCATGTCAAGGTTATAGTCATGAAAGAGTTTGATCTACAACATGAATAGGCCCAAAGCAATATTCATGAAAGTCAAGATCCAGGATGAACAAGAATAGATATGAAACAGTTACCATACATAGTTCCAATTCCAATTTACAACATGGATATTAAGTTTACAGTTTTTATCTAAAAGTAACTTGAACTTACATATCGTGGTCTAAGAAATTGAGATGCAGAAGTCGAATCTACAAACTAGTCATCGAATTGTTGAATCGGTGAATCTTGATTTGATTGTAGAAGCAAATCCCCAAATATGCAATTCTTAGCCGTAGTCTTCAAGAAATAGTCTTCGCGATTTAATTTAATTTAATTTAATTTAGAGGAAGAAGAAGAAGCCATGATCATCAAGAGTTTGAGCAGCATAAGGTTAGAGAAGAATGGTGTAAAGAGAATGAGGCTATGAGGCTGTTTAAATAGGATTAGGCAGACGAATCTGGTCATGAAACGAGTCTAAATACATTAGAATGCATCTGGTTCAAAAAGTGGGTTTCGGGAGGCAGGTCGACCCCCAGGTCGACACTATGGTCGACCTGGTCCCTATGAGGTGGACACTATGGTCGACCCCTAGGTCAACCTAGTCCATGGGTGGGAATTTTCCCGCCAAGCCTGTTCCGGGGTTTTGAATTTGAATTTGAATTCGAATTTCGAGCTGTTTTTTATTCTGAAAATTCGTGAAACTTCTAGAGGTCATAACTTGGTCATACGGACTCCGATTTTCAAAAACTCGGACTCGATTTCATGTAGAATTTCGAGACGAACACAATGGTGCAACCCATTTCCCATGATTCTTATTTTCAAATTTAATTATACCCTTATTTCTAGTTTTAACATGTTATTAAAATTCGGGTTGTTACATTCTCCCCTCCTTAAAGGATTTCGTCCCCGAAATCTTCAAGTTAAAAAGAATGTATCCTACAATCCAATCATCCATCTACTCAATCATCAATCATAGGCATCTATTGTCCTTAAGAGATTTCTAACGATATATGAACATATGCAGGAAGTGTGTGTATATGTTCCTTATCTAATGCAAATGATCAGGCCTGATTGATCTTCTTAATGCAAAATATGTTTAGTGCCATGAATCCAACATGTATGTAAATAGTCCTAGTCACATAAACACTATATGTGTGCACAAACATCCATCCATATGCAACATCCAAAAGATAATACATTCAAATTCATCCATAAACAAGTATAAACACTCAAGCATATGCAGTATGAAAGGTGATGGAGCTGATCTAATGTCTAATGTGCATGTATATGCATCCACGAGCAACCACTAGCAACCGCTTGCAACCACTTGCAACCATCAATCATAACATGTCTCAAACACATGTTTACACCCAATTGTTCCTACCTAAAGATATAGCCGAATGATAGAAGCAAGTAAAAACTTTGTTCCCGTTAGGCAATGTCAAAGATGGAAATCTACGTCACTTTTATACTGAATAGGAGTAGAACCCCTAAGCACCAGCCCCGAAGACCGAAATCAACATCAGGCTGACCCTCAAAGAATTACTCAACCCAAAGGACACTCTCAAGCCCCAACATGTATTACTAACAGATAAGTCATACTCCCTATGGGATTTGCAACAGAAATAGGATTGAGAATAGGACCGAGAGGATATACTTAAAAGATAGCATGCAAGTAAGCTCTACAGGAAAAGAGGGATCAAGGATATACTCTTATAAAGAGATATAATGTGCGTATCTAGCCTTCAATCTTCTAAGCAGCATTTCCTTGAGCTTAACTCCATTGTGCTTTGGCCGTTTTTAACTTCACAATTTCGTAGCTTCTTAATTCTTGTTTCCAAAATATGAGTTGGAACTCATTTCACTGTCGCCTCTCGTTCCACTTTCATTTATTCTTTTGCTAGTATACTCGGCTCAAACATAACTGCGTACTCATGGTTTTAGGCAAGCTCTCCAAAATTCACTAGTGAATCCTGGATCTCGTTTACTTATTATAAGGTATTCCACGTAGAAGAACTATCTCTTGAAAACAAACAAATGCCAACCATGTTGCCAAATGTACTTACTAAGGTGATTTTCTATGACTCATGCATAAGCGAAATGAACCATTCGCCTTAGTGGCGAACGCTACTCGAGCGGATCAATAAATGTATCAAGAGATTCTAGGTAACTAAGCAAGGCAGAACCCTAAGGGTTACACTAGACTTCGAGGGCATTACCAAGGCAAGTCAAGAATCTAACTACCCTCTTTTCATACTCAAGAATGGCACCATTACTGGATAACTACTCCATCCCTAGAATCAACCCATAGTCCAAAAAAACATAAGCATTACTTCTAAACTCAACACTTAGCATAGACATTCTCAAATCCAAACAAGTCATGAATAAATGAGTCGTTTCCCTAACAGGTTTTGAGAATAAAATGGGATCCTCTACTACGCTAGTACTAAGGTGCGGAGACTCAACTATCGAAGCAGAATTAAAAGGATGTGATGTACAAAAACAAAGTTCTAACGGGATGATAGAAAAGAAAAGCTAAGCCTTTAACAGAAACATTACCACCTCTCTTAGGTATGCTAGTGGTGAGAGCATACAATTGCCCTCTCGACGATCTTGTTCTTTGCCCTTGTCCTTGTCCTATAATACTTAATTACATGTCCCTTTTTACCATATCTTTCTCTTGTCATGGGTTTTTATTATTCTTTCACTTGGCCTCTTTCCTTTCACCTTTTTCCTCTTCGTGGATTAAGCCATATCAACAAGTTTCTCATCCTTAGATTTGTGTTCTTTATCCTCGTTCCTACTATCCTTGTATAGCTTGTTGAAAAGTTTCTCGAAAGTTACTTCCATCGCACGACAACCCTACAAAGCTTGAAATAATATTAGTGGCAAGTAAAACTACTGCGGCTACAGATGGAGATTGGACACTACTTTGCCCTCCGACATGTGTCGCATGCCTACAAACTATGGTGAAAAAGAAAGAGAGAAGAGACTCAAGGAGAGAATCAAAACATAGTGCATATGGCTTTGGGGAATATGCCTTTCGTAAAAAAAAACTTTTCTTTAGAAAAATGCTTCTTTGTAAACGTTTTGAAAATAATTTCAGAAGGTTATTAAAAGCTTTTGCCCAGTCTGGTAACCTTCTGCTCGGATACCAAATGTAACACCCCACCCCCGCTAGGGTCACTCACAAAGGGAATGCACTAGCTTTGGTGGAGCATTATCTAGGTAAACATACACAGAAATATTACAAGATAGAATATATAAAACAGCGGAAGAAGAACCAAATTTCATTGCTTCAAAATCTAGAAAGGTCTAAAGCCTTTTGCATCAAAATGCCATTAAATTCATTACATCGAATTCTGTCTTGCAACAATAAAGAAGCATAAAACCATAGTCATAAATCATTCCCCAAGTAAAACAGTAAAGCGCCATAGCCAAGAAAGGTCCAAGCCATATATGATGATCTTGAAGCAGAAAGAAGTCCAAACTAAGTAGTAGTGTTTCCTCCCTGAGAACCTGGGGGGAAACGGAAGAAAAAGAGGCCAAACAAAATGTGTCAGTCATAAAGACTGGTAAGTCCTAGTGACTTTCAGCATAGAAACAAGTAAAGATAACATGACGTGAATAAACTGAAAATAAACATAAGCATGATGACAAGATAAGCTACAGGCACGATAACTAAGAATAACATCATATGACTTTTGTCATGTATAACATTGCGAGGTTCCCGTTCAAGATGAACTAAGTATAATTTCGCAAGATCGCAAGATTTCTCTGCTTTACCGTTAAAATATTTCTATGATATCTATTTGCTCTGCACCACCCATACTAGTATCCCAACCCGTGTCATGTGTTGACTATAAAATGATCCCTAGCCTAATGTCATGAAATGACCCATTACTTGGTCCCATGAAACGATCTATTAATCGATCGGCTCCCTACAAGTCCTATCTCGTTCATGTGTCTGTGTCATACGGCCTTATCACGAATGTAGTTACCTGTGCTGGGTCCACCATAGGGTGTATCAAGGCCTAGGGTGCCAACCCCCGACACGAATCAAGCACGCACAGAGTAAACCTACTGATGCCCAATGCCTGCTTTTTCAACTCCGAACTACGTGCACGACCATAGTCCGCCTGAACCTACACTGGCGCACCAACTCAGCCGTCGTTCTGGTCGCTTACAATTAGCCCAGTAGTCGTGCCCCACCCTGCCTAGTCCCAGGGTATCGTGATACATCCAAGTGGGTTACTGCTGAAAAGGACCGTGTAACTAGGGTTTCCGTCCAGTAGGTTAAGTGTTGTCATTTAAATTCGAGACTTAACCCCATCAGTCTAGCATGTCAAGTTGTTTAATTGTTGTCATTCAAGTTCGTGACTTAATCCGTCTACGTGTCATTTCAAATTAGCTAAGTGTTGTCGTTCAAGTTCATGACTTAGCCCTACGAATCATATGTCAAGTTGGTTAAGTATGTTCAAGCGGTTCATGACTTAACCCTACCAAATCATCGTGTCAAATTGGTTAAGTATATTCAAGCGATTCATGACTTAACCCTATCAAATCATCATGTCAAATTGGTTAAGTATATTCCAGCGGTTCATGACATAACGCTACCAAATCGTCGTGTCAAATTGGTTAAGTATATTCAAGCGGTTCATGACTTAACCCTATCAAATCATCGTGTCAAATTGGTTAAGTAAATTCAAGCGGTTCATGACTTAACCCTATCAAATCATCGTGTCAAATTGGTTAAGTATATTCAAGCGGTTCATGACTTAACCCTACCAAATCATCGTGTCAAATTGGTTAAGTATATTCAAGCGGTTCATGACTTAACCCTATCAAATCATGTCTCAAGTTAGGTTAAGTGTTGTCTTTCATGTTCATGACTTAACCCTATCATGTGGCATTAATTCATTAATGCACCCCAACCTCTCACATTAGACCTGTGGTTGTGGTCACTGGATATGCCGGGCGGTTCCGGGCAGATTTACACCACAACTCAGTCTAACCTCGGGTTTCAAGCGCGATATGACCAACTACTCACATTGGATCCTATTGTTTGCAGTCACTGGATTTGCCGGGCGGTTCCGGGCAGATTTACACTGCAAACTCAACCCAACCTCGAGTTGGCCATTTTCATGTTCATTCTAGTGTCATGTCCATGTTCAATATTCATGTCAAGTTCGTGTCAAATTTCAAGGATAAGTTTCATGTCCACATCCAGATTCAAGTTATAACAATGTTCATTTTTCAAGTTTTGCCTATTATATAGTTCATAATTCATGTTCGTAACCAATTCATGTTTTGCCTAATCTACCCAAATCGTATTCCCATCGCACGTAAACGTGAATCGATCTATACTACAAATAAATCCAAATCTCAAAATAAAGGGAATAACATCAAAACTATGATAGGCAAAAGGGACGAGCATAAAGACGATAAAAAGGGTTACAAGACTAGCATGATATAACTTGAGATAATTGGTTACAACGTCACTGTCATATAGGATTTCAAATCTAGCAGGATAAGGCGATAGTCACGATAAAAGTTGACATAAAAGAATAGGCATGCGAAAGCAAGCCAAATACAAGGATAATGGATCCAATGGTTTTGGTGTACATAATAGCGAATAAACTAAGCAAGTCACACCCTAGGTATGAGATCCAACAAACTGCAAATTCGGTGTACAACATGGGTTTCAACTATGGGCATGAACAATCATCAATAATAGTCTCAGGTAATTAACCCCAATAGTCATGGTCATGGTCATAGGTAGAAATCTCACAATAAAGAACCATAAGCGATTAATCACAATTGTCATGGTTGATTATCCAAAATAGTTCTAGGCAATAGTCATAGGCAATTAACAGTAATAGTTTCAAAGTCATGGTCATAGGTAATAGCCTTATGTTCATAATCATAGGTAATAATTCTCATAGTCAAGAGTCATAGGTGATTAGCCACAATTTTCCTTGTCATAGTCATAGGCAACAGTCTAACGTTCACCGTCATAGGCATAGGAATAGTCTTATGTTCACGGTCATAGGATAGTCTCAGGCCATTAACAATAGTTTCAACGTCATAGGCATGTCAAGGTTATAGTCATGAAAGAGTTTGATCTACAACATGAATAGGCCCAAAGCAATATTCATGAAAGTCAAGATCCAGGATGAACAAGAATAGATATGAAACAGTTACCATACATAGTTCCAATTCCAATTTACAACATGGATATTAAGTTTACAGTTTTTATCTAAAAGTAACTTGAACTTACATATCGTGGTCTAAGAAATTGAGATGCAGAAGTCAAATCTATAAACTAGTCGTCGAATTGTTGAATCGGTGAATCTTGATTTGATTGTAGAAGCAAATCCCCAAATATGCAATTCTTAGCCGTAGTCTTCAAGAAATAGTCTTCGCGATTTATTTTAATTTAATTTAATTTAGAGGAAGAAGAAGAAGCCATGATCATCAAGAGTTTGAGCAGCATAAGGTTAGAGAAGAATGGTGTAAAGAGAATGAGGCTATGAGGCTGTTTAAATAGGATTAGGCAGACGAATCTGGTCATGAAACGAGTCTTAATACATCAGAATGCATCTGGTTCAAAAAGTGGGTTTCGGGAGGCAGGTCGACCCCCAGGTCGACACTATGGTCGACCTGGTCCCTAGGAGGTGGACACTATGGTCGACCCCTAGGTCGACCTGGTCCATGGGTGGGAATTTTCCTGCCAAGCTTGTTCTGGGGTTTTGAATTTGAATTCGAATTTCGAGCTGTTTTTTATTCTGAAAATTCGTGAAACTTCTAGAGGTCATAACTTGGTCATACGGACTCCGATTTTCAAAAACTCGGACTCGATTTCATGTAGAATTTCGAGACGAACGCAATGGCGCAACCTGTTTCCCATGATTCCCTGATTTCTAGTTTTAACATGTTATTAAAATTCGGGTTGTTACATTCTCCCCTCCTTAAAGGATTTCGTCCCCAAATCTTCAAGTTAAAAAGAATGTGTCCTACCATCCAATCATCCGTCTGCTCAATCATCAATCATAGGCATCTATTGTCCTTAAGAGATTTCTAATGCTATATGAACATATGCAAGAAGTGTGTGTATATGTTCCTTATCTAATGCAAATGATCAGGCCTGATTGATCTTCTTAATGCAAAATATGTTTAGTGCCATGAATCCAACACGTATGCAAATAGTCCTAGTCACATAAAACTATATGTGTGCACAAACATCCATCCATATGCAACATCCACAAGATAATACATTCAAATTCATCCATAAACAAGTATAAACACTCATGCTTATGCAGTATGAAAGGTGACGGAGCCGATCTAGTGTCTAATATGCGTGTATATGCATCCACGAGCAACCACTAGCAACCGCTTGCAACCACTTGCAACCATCAATCATAACATGTCTCAAACACATGTTTACACTCAATTGTTCCTACCTAAAGATATAGCCGAATGATAGAAGCAAGTAAAAACTTTGTGCCCGTTAGGCAATGTCAAAGCTGGAAATCTACGTCACTTTTATACTGAATAGGAGAAGTACCCCTAAGCACCAGCCCCGAAGATCGAAATCGACATCAGGCTGACACTCAAAGAATTACTCAACCCAACGGACACTCTCGAGCACCAACATGTATTACTAACAGATAAGTCATACTCCCTATGGGGTTTGCAACAGAAATAGGATTGAGAATAGGACCAAGAGGATATACTTAAAAGATAGCATGCAAGTAAGCTCTACAGGAAAAGAGGGATCAAGGATATACTCTTATAAAGAGATATAATGTGCGTATCTAGCCTTCAATCTTCTAAGCAGCATTTCCTTGAGCTTAACTCCATTGTGCTTTGGCCGTTTTTAACTTCACAATTTCATAGCTTCTTAATTCTTGTTTCCAAAATATGAGTTGGAACTCATTTCACTGTCGCCTTTCGTTCCACTTTCATTTATTCTTTTTCTGGTATACTCGGCTCAACATAACTGCGTACTCATGGTTTCATGCAAGCTCTCCAAAATTCACTAGTGAATCCTGGATCTTGTTTACTTATTATAAGGTATTCCACGCATAAGAACTATCTCTTGAAAACAAACAAATGCCAACCATGTTGCCAAATGTACTTACTAAGGTGATTTTCTATGAGTCATGCATAAGCGAAATGAACCATTCACCTTAGTGGCGAACACTACTCGAGCGGATCAATAAATGTATCAAGAGATTCTAGGTAACTAAGCATGGCAAAATCCTAAGGGTTACACTAGACTTCGAGGGCATTACCAAGGCAAGTCAAGAATCTAACTACACTCTTTTCATACTCAAGAATGGCACCATTACTGGATAACCACTCCATCCCTAGAATCAACCCATATCCAAAAAAAACATAAGCATTACTTCTAAACTCAACACTTAGCATAGACATTCTCAAATCCAAACAAGTCATGAATAAATGAGTCGATTCCCTAACAGGTTTTGAGAATAAAATGGGATCCTCTACTACGCTAGTACTAAGGTGCAGAGACTCAACTATCGAAGCAGAATTAAAAGGATGCGATGTACAAAAACAAAGTTCTAACGGGATGATAGAAAAGAAAAGCTAAGCCTTTAACAGAAACGTTACCACCTCTCTTAGGTACGCTAGTAGTGAGAGCATACAATTGCCCTCTCGACGATCTTGTTCTTTGCCCTTGTCCTTGTCCTATAATACTTAATTACATGTCCCTTTTTACCATACTAAAGATATTCTCTCTTGTCATCGGTTTTTATTATTCTTTCACTTGGCCTCTTTCCTTTCACCTTTTTCCTCTTCGTGGATTAAGCCATATCAACAAGTTTCTCATCCTTAGACTTGTGTTCTTTATCCTCGTTCCTACTATCCTTGTATAGCTTGTTGAAAAGTTTCTCGAAAGTTACTTCCATCGCACGGCAACCCTACAAAGCTTGAAATAATATTAATCGCAAGTAAAACTACTGCGGCTACAGATGGAGGTTGGACACTACTTTGCCCTCCGACATGTGTCGCATGCCTACAAACTATGGTGAAAAAGAAAGAGAGAAGAGACTCAAGGAGAGAATCAAAAGATAGTGAATATGGCTTTGGGGAATATACCTTTAGTAAAAAAAAACTTTTATTTAGAAAAATGCTTCTTTGTAAACGTTTTGAAAATAATTTCAGAAGGTTTTTAAAAGCTTTTGCCCAGTCTGGTAACCTTCTGCTCTAATACCAAATGTAACACCCCACCTCCGCTAGGGTCAATCACAAAGGGAATGCACTAGCTTTGGTGTAGCATTATCTAGGTAGACATACACGTAAATATTACAAGACATAACATATAAAACAGCGGAAGAAGAACCAAATTTCATTGCTTCAAAATCTAGAAAGGTCTAAAGCCTATTACATCAAAATGCCACTAAATTCATTACATCAAAATCTGTCTTGCAACATTAAAGAAGCATAAAACCATAGTCATAAATCATTCCCCAAGTAAAACAGTAAAGCAGCCATAGCCAAGAAAGGTCCAAGCCATATATGATGATCTTGAAGCAGAAAGAAGTCCAAACTAAGTAGTAGTGTTTCCTCCCTGAGAACCTGGGGGTAAACGGAAGAAAAAGAGGCGAAACAAAATGGGTCAGTCATAAAGACTGGTAAGTCCTAGTGACTTTCAGCATAGAAACAAGTAAAGATAACATGACATGAATAAACTGAAAATAAACATAAGCATGATGACAAGATAAGCTACAGGCACGATAACTAAGAATAACATCATATGACTTTTGTAATGTATAACATTGCGAGGTTCCCATTCATGATGAACTAAGTATAATTTCGCAAGATCGCAAGATTTCTCTGCTTCACCGTTAAAATATTTCTATGATATCTATTTTCTCTGCACCACCCATACTAGTATCCCAACCCGTGTCATGCGTTGACTATAAAATGATCCCTTGCCTAATGTCATAAAATAACCCACTACTTGGTCCTACGAAATGATCTATTAATCGATCGGCTCCCTACAAGTCCTATCTCGTTCATGTGTCTGTGTCATACGGCCCTATCATGAATGTAGTTACCTGTGCTGGGTCCACCATAAGGTGTATCAAGCCCTAGGGTGCCAACCCCCGACACGAATCAAGCACGCACAGAGTAAACCTATTGATGCCCAATGCCTGCTTTTTCAACTCCGAACTACGTGCACGCCCGTAGTCCTCCTGAACCTACACTGGCGCACCAACTCAGCCGTCGTTCTGGTCACTTACAATCAGCCCAGTAGTCATGCCCCACCCTGCATAGTCCCAAGGTATCGTGATACATCCAAGTGGGTTACTGCCGAAAAGGACCGCGTAACTAGGGTTTCCGTCCAGTAGGTTAAGTGTTGTCATTTAAATTCGAGACATAACCCCATCAGTCTAGCATGTCAAGTGGGTTAAGTGTTGTCATTCTAGTTCGTGACTTAACCCGCCTACGTTTCATGTCAAATTAGCTAAGCGTTGTCGTTCAAGTTCATGACTTAGCCCTACGAATCATGTGTCAAGTTGGTTAAGTATGTTCAAGCGGTTCATGACTTAACCCTACCCAATCATCGTGTCAACCTGGTCCATGGGCGGGAATTTTCCCACCCAGCCTGTTTTGGGGTTTTGAATTTAAATTTGAATTTCGAGCTGTTTTTGATTCTGAAAATTCGTGAAACTTCTAGAGGTCATAACTTGGTCATACGGATTCCGATTTTCGAAAACTCGGACTCGATTTCATGTAGAATTTCGAGACGAAAGCAATGGCACAACCCGTTTCCCATGATTATTATTTTAAAATTTAATTATACCCTGATTTCTAGTTTCAACATGTTATTAAAATTCGGGTTGTTACATGTCCAAAAGGTCACATTTTGCATACGGATGAATCCGGACTCAAAACCACTTCCATTGCGTTTAAAATGCCGTTTACAACAAGAAAAACTATAAACATAAACATGTTTGGAGTGATGGGAAATCTGGGCTTTGGACTTCGGTTTTGGCTAGGCCAGCCAATTAGCTAGCTTACATGATAAAACAGTCCAAGCCCCTCCCATTTCCTCTCATTCACTCCATTCCTCTTCCTAGCACATTTCTTTCTTCATCAATGGAGAAATGAATTGGAAATTAAAATTCCAAACTAGGGCTACATGCTAGAATCTTCAACTCATGGGCAAATTCGAAGAGAAGGAAGGTAGTATCTCTCTTTCTACCTTCTCTAGCTTATCTCCTCTTCCGTTTTTGACAATTCTTAATCCTAATATTAAGGGGTTTTGTTTGCATGTGCATTATGATTTAGGATTATAGTATTTTGATTGAAGAGAGTTTGTTCTAGCTTTCTATTGAAGCGATTCCTTGCTTCCAACAAATCAAGTTGAGGTCTTTGAGAACCCACATCTATTCCTCACGCTATATGCTTTCCTAGTGTGACTTTGACACATATATGTTATGTGTTTATTGTGTGTTTTGGATTGTTTCTATGTAAACTTCCCAATTCATAAGTTTTGATTTTATTTCGATGAATTCGAGTATAAATCTTTAGGCGTGTTTGAGTTATGTGTTATCAAGTGTTTTCAGTGAATCATTGAGGCCTCATTTCCACTTCGATGAAGATACTGACCTCCGTCAATTGCCCGAAATCCAAAAAAGTCGACTTGGCCATAAGGCCAAGCCATGAGCATATCTTAGTAGCAATTCAGTCGACTGACCTAGGCTGTCAGTCAACTGTTCCAAAACTAGGAATTCACTTAGTATCTGGTCAATCGACTGACCATAAGGATCCGTCGGCTAAATCCTGTACACGTCCTGTATTTTGAAGTTTGCATATATTTAGTTGACTAACCTATGAGTTTATTCGACTGAACCTGTTTTCTACGGTTAACCATTGGAGACCACAGTCAACAGTTTAGGTTGTTTCAGGCTATTTCCCGACTGAGTTTCGGGACGTTGGCCTTTTTCTGTGACTTTTAAGTTTCTCTGATTCACAGATTTCAGCAACTTGATTATCGACCTTTGATATACTTTCTATTGATTCGTGGTGAACGAATTTATAATTGTTTGTCATGAAATTTAATTTACGTTATTAAAACGTGAATTCTTAGTCCAATCGTTAATTCGATCAATATTATACAATATTTACCACTTCAAAATCATATAAAGGGTTTTAAATTATTAGTAGATACCCAATCTTTTACTAAACGGTTTCTAACTCTACTTCATTATATGAAGTTATCATCCAAATTGGTTTCTAATATGATTTCTTTATATGAAATTATTTTATAAATTGTCTTCCGATCTATTAGTATATAGTTATATAAACCTTTTTCTCGTTCAAATGAGAAATCTAATTAAACATCGTGGTACAATCAAGGACTATGAACCTCTGTGTTTGCTTTGACGGTTAATTCATGGACTCGTCTGATTGAAAACGTGGCGGTGATCATTTTGCATTTCTAGTGGAATATACAACCTGTTCATAAATATTCGAGTGGGGCAAGTGGTTATGGAACATGTAGCTCAACTCTTATATTTACTAGCTTGATATAGTTTATACTATACTTGATCATCGAGGATCTTCGGATCAATCCGACCTACGGGCAGTTCTGATGATCTTCTCATCATCCAAAGGAACTTTGGTTCATCTTGAGAGTCTTCGGACTATTTGATGAAATTGGGTTCATTCCTTTATATCGATGATCTTCTGATCATCTTAAGGAACTTCAGTTTATCTTGAGAGTCTTCGGACTACTCGTGGAACTTTGGTTCATTTCTTTATATCAATGATCTTCTGATCTACTTGAGGAACTTCGGTTCATCCTAAGAGTTTGGACTATTTTAGGAACTTCAGTTCATTTGATTTTCTCAAAGATCTTTAGAAAATCTTCGTAGGGTCATTACCCACGGTCTTTGGACCGTCAGAGGAGCTTCGGCCTAATAATATAGGCGAACTGCCTTTAGATCCCGTCTCACCTTCGATAATGTGTTGATGATTCTTTAGGCTCCCGCCTTGATTTAGGCCTCCCTTTCTTAGGGATCTAGATTTCTTATTTAACGATTTCTGAAATCTGAGTTGTATTGATGCTAATATATCGATCTGAGTTATATTGATACATTGTTATCAATCTTTGTTTCATTGTTATTGAGATATCCTTATATAGCATCGAGATTTCTTTAGCATATTTTCTAGACATATCGAGCCTTCGCATTTTTCATGTGAACATTGTTGTTGTTTCTTATATGTCATTTTCTAATTATATCTCTTATCCTATTTCAACATTATGATGAATACAGCTAGACTAATCCGTTTATTGTTTACTCTTATAAATAATACTTGGGTCAAACCGAGTATTACAAGTGCTTACATTGGACTTCTAGTAGGGACCACCTTTTTGATTTTTGCAACTACATTATTATTGTAGTAATCTCGATTATACGTATATGATACTTCTGTGTATGCTTATACTTTTGGTTAGAACATGTACCTAATCTTTTGATGTATAGTGGATCAACTATGACCACTATCTTTGTATTTACTATTATATTTATATTCATATCTATTTCTGGCTTAGTGATGTGAATATTTGTGTCTGAATCTGACTATATTGTGTATTTTATATTAATTGTGAATTATATATTGCCACGGTGTAGTAGGTTTGAACTTGGATCAGATGTATCGGATTTCCTCTTGAGATTTACAAAGTAAGACCACATTATTTGATATGTTTGTTACTCGTTCAAAGCTAATATACAGATGGTAGCTCCTCAATAGCCTTATTCTTTGGGTTGGTTGACATTAGTGCTTGCAATGACCTTGGCTAACACGGGTATAGAGGTTGGGCATTACACTGAGATATTCGTAGTTGGAAGATTTAGCTATAGATTGATGGATTTGCAAATTTTCGAGAAGGAAGATTGGTGAATTTTAGACCGTTCGTTTGATTAGTGGAGGCACAAGAAGGTTTGACCATGCATTAGGGTATAGGCTGTTGGTGAATATATATATAGTAAGAATATATATTAAAATATTATTGTATGAAACTTACGCCCTAAGTTTCATGCTAAAACTACCCCATACGACTTTCGATTGCAATAAAAATTAAAATTCTAGCATAATTAAATATTTTGAACATAATGGAACTAGTTTCGTTGAATTCTGAGATCGTTTGTAAAACTTCCTTTGTAATTTACAATATGAATCGACACGAGTTTATATTGCTTCCTATCACATATTAACTTCAACTGACTTGAAATTTGAAATCTTACAATATTTAAATCATTAAAGATTTAATAAAATTAGTTTTGTTGGGATCTGAGGTTGTTTGAAAATTGGCTATTTTTAAGTTCCAAATTAAAACAATTAAGTAAAAATCTAAGCGTTTATCATTCGCACAGTCAAACGGTAAGTCTGATCGATACGAAAACTTAAATCCTACAATAACTTACTAATACAAATCCAATGTGACAAGTTTCGTCGCAATCTAAGTCTGCTCTCCTGAAATGATATTTTATACATAAACCGACGCTATTTTGGACACCAAATTATCTAATATCCAAAAATTACGAACAACATACATATCCTAACTCTAAATGTCAATACAAATTCAAAGGAATAGGTCATGCATCTTAATTCAATTGTTGGCTCAAGTTAAATACACATTCCATCTTGTTAAATTAAATTCATTTAATTAATTGCTACGCAAACTAGCTGTGCATTTGTAGCTACCGTGGTCACAAACGATATAGGATCGCCATGAATTTTATTTTCATATAGTTACTAAACACTACAAATCCAATAGAACCGATTTCATTGAAATCCATGACTGTTTCAAATTTAGCTATTTTTAACTTGATTAAATTAATATAAAATGCACATTTTTGCCAAATCAACATTAAACTAAATTATTGAAACACTATTAACTTTCATTATACTCTGTCAGCGTATATATCCATTTAAAAACCATTTTTATTAAATTCCAAGTTAAAACGATATTCAATTTGATTAATAAAAATCTATTAATTATATAAAATAAATTGTTATGGTTTATAAACGGTTCTATAACAACTTTCTAAAAATCTGATTTGGACGTAACTCAAAATCTATATTATGAAATCTTGGTATTTCTCTTTCATTAGAAAATTATAATCAAACAGATTCAAAAAATTATTCCTAATGCTCGTTAATGGCGACATTACCCATCTTCCCTCCTAATATTTCTAATGCTCCTCCCAAATACAAATCCTTCCTTCTTCCTTGTTCATCTTCCCAGCGCCGACTATCTCATGTCATCCATCCCATTCTACCTAACCTTTCCAATCACTCTGGTGTTGTTAATCATCTTCCTTCATCATTCCTCCACTTCAATCACATCTTCGTTTTGTCCGTCAACCTCCTATTACCCATCGTACTCCTCCCTCGGATCCTTCTTGTTCCAATAGCTTTTATGTTGTTAATGACTTATCATCTGACCATTACACTCTGACGTATGCAAAAGTAGCGGCTTCTCCACCACTTTCCCCTCTGAAAGCGCCTCTTAGAAAACCTAAATCTCCACTCTGTGAATTCAATTTGATCTTCGAAACAGTCAATTTTTTTAGAGCAGAAAAACGTTATTTGAATAGTGAATGCAAAGGACAAGTGGCAAAAATTGTAGGGACCCGATTTTTTTTTAAATGTGGCTCTCTTGGTCATTATGTTCCAAGTTGTCCAACTAAAATGGGACGTTCAAGCGCTTTGTCTTCTGCGCGTACAACAGGCAGAAGGAATTGTGATACGAAAGCTCAGTGGGTCCCAAAGAAAGCTTTTCAGCCTGCAAAACCATCCCACCAAGCGTCACCTCGAAACACCACAACGTCAACACATTTTTCAAGATAAACCAAATATTTATCCTAATTCTCTGTCTGATTATCATTCTCCATCACTTTTTCTTCAAAAATTCAAGCTGTGAGACCATTTTCAATGGCGGACTCATCGAAATTATTGTAGCAAACGTCCTAACTGGGAAATGGAATGTTGAAACACTACACTACGTTCTTAAAGTGAATTTACAATATGGTGAATGACCAATTTGGGTAATCACAAACAATTCCTTCCTCATCTCTTGTTCAACTTAATGTAAACGTGATGACGCTCTTCTTTTAAAGATTTTGACTAAGTCAGGTGGTTCCATCTTCCTTGAAGCTTGTGATGACAGTGAGAGGGAACCCCAGGCGGCTCTGAAAACAGAATCATGGGCAAAGATTGAAGGCTTTCCTGAATTCTTTAAGAGTAGCACTATGGCGGTTAAGGAAATTTTGAAACCTATGGGACGTGTTCTTGCTATTGATGATTGTGACTGGTCATACAGTGATCACAGAGAATGTAATAACCCGGAAATCCGAGCCAATTTAAAATTTTATTTTGTCAATTATAACTAATTTTGAATATTTAAAATGATATATTTTAAATAATTACGACGAGAAATTTATTTTGAATAGAATTAGAACGTATATATTTATAAGAATCGTCGTTAGAATATAAATATGTAATTTAAATTATAAAAGGAATTGAAAATGGCGCGGTAGTTCGATAATTCGATTTCAAAGTTCAAATGGATGTACATGACTCAAAATAAACCGGATTTTAGTGAAACCAAAAATATTTGAATCCATTGGAGAATATCTTTCCAGCAAATCCGAAAAATTGAAATTTCATAGCGGGGATAAAAAGTTATGCCCAGTTGAAAATTCAGAATAGTCGCTATGGAATTTCAGCCCTTAAAAATAGCCATTTTGCAAACGACCTCGGTTTTCGACGAAACCACTTTTGTTGGATCTGTGACGTCAAATTATTGCTAGGTTTCAAAATTCGTAATTTTTCGAATCAATATGTGAGCATGGCAAAGGGAAACACGTTTGACCAGTTTCAGTTGATTTTAATCGACTGGAAAATGGCCATTTTTCAAACGGTCTCAGAATTCGTTGAAATTAGTTTTTTTGGGACCGTATCGTCAAAACATAGCTAGAAAATATTTTTTGGGAATTTTCAGAGTTCGTATGTGGCCCCAGTAAATTAAAATGTGCGTTCAAATTCAATATATAGAGTTATATTTTGATTTTGATGGAAACTGATCGAAACGATCGAATCAGCTTACGATACATATCCCATTGTGTTCGGAATGGTGGTAATTAGCTATGGACAACAGGCGGTGGGTTCGATTCTGAGTTCGAATGAAAAGTCAACCCTTATGGAAAAATAAAATAAATATATATTATTAAATATAATTCCTTCTTCTCTCAATACCCCCCCCCCCCCCCGTTCCTTTCAGATCCAACGAACAGAAAAAAAAGCCCTAGACCTATCGGGCTGCCCCCCATCCACCGTCGCGCCCACCCCATCCGACCTCTGCTTGCAGTCGCCCCCCTTCCCCCCTCTTCTTCCTCTCCTCTCGTTCATCCCCTGCACCTCCACAAAACCGCTCCTGCACCACAACTCAACAGCCACCGCCAGACCCCCATTCCGCCGCCAGACTCCTCCCCCCCCCCCCCCGGCAGCGAGTGCCGACGCCAACCCCCTCCCCCATTTCAGCCTGTAAGTTTTTTTCTTTGATGATTTTTATTTATTTACTCTTATTTAATTAATGTAGTCAGTTTTAAGTAAAATATAAATCAGTTCCTATCTAGATCATTATTGTTAAGATCTGAAAATTTTATCAAAGAAAAGATTTCATTCTTATCAATACATAGAATATATTTTTATATAGAAAAGGCGATATTTTTATATAAGAAAAGGCGATATTTTTATATAAGGAAAGGTGATATTTTTATACATATATGAAGTGGCGATAAAAATTCAATTTTTATATAATAGAGATTATAAAATATAATCTTTATATAGAAAGTGGCAATATAAAAATATAATCTTTATACTTGAAATGATATTATAAAAATGTGTTTTTTTAATATGTAGCGAATTGAAAATATGATTTTTATATAAGTGGTAAACCTAAAATAGAACTTTTATCTATATAGTAGCGATATAAAAATATAATTTTTAGTCATGAAGTGATAAAATAAAAATGTGATTTTTATATACATAGCAACAATATAAAAATGTGATTTTTATATTTGTAGTGGCTACGAACAATGAAATTGACAAAGGGCGAGCACGACGAAAGTTTCTGCATATGAAGAGTCGTAGCGTTTGGTTTAGCTAGCCGGTGAGAACTCCTCACCTTTTATTTATTTTTCTAGTTGAAATATATACTAGGATGCAGACGGTGTTTAGTAGCACCCGACACCCGTCGTCCACAGACCATGGACGGCTTGTTTGTTTGTTTGATTTTGATGTGTAGTTGATTGTGTGATGTGGATTGAAATAAAAATATTTTTATAGTTAAAAATATAATTTTTAACGTGTATATAAAATAAATATTTATAAATGAATCAGGCGATTTGTTTATATACACTGATTGGGACGATAAATTTTACACATCGCCCAACTACACAAATAAAATGTGTGTTTGATTGTTTGAAACCCCACACGGGTATTGGGATGATATATGACATACATTAATCCCAATAATTAGTTGTATGTCGATTGATTGATTGACAGACTATTATAAGCATTAAATATTTATATTTGATGCTTATACAGTGTAGAACGCACTTTGGATGATGGTTGATGATTTATCATTGCTGTTATATACGTGTGTTGTAGAAAATCCATATAATTAACATTATATGGTAATTGATTGGGCCTCATTCCAGTTTTGAAAAAGAAATATTTGAATAGAATAGTTGAAGAAGGAATATTTGAATAGAAATATTTGGAAAAGAAATATTTGAATAGAAATATTTGAAAAAGAAATATTTGAAATAGAATATTTGAAAATAGAAATGCGAAGTCATGTTAAGTAGTCACACGCCATTTTAACACGAACGGGAATTTCGTCGATTTTATAATGAATATTGAAAGTGATTTCAAAATCGAATATTTAGAAATGAATTCGAATTGAAATTGAATAGAATTGAATTGGAATTGAAATTGAATAGAAATGAATTCGAATTGAATTGAATAGAAAACGAATTCGAATTAAATCGAATAGAAAACAAATTCAAATCGAATTGAAATTGAATTGAATGGAATTGAAATCGAATTGGAATTGAATTGAATAGAATTCATATCGAATTGAAATTGAATTGAATCGAATTGAAATCGAATTGAATTGAAATCAAATAGAAATGAATGTAAAAAGGAATTTATAAAGGAAAATTCAATTTTGATTTGAAATCGAATAAGAAGTTGAAATCGTTTAGAAAACGAATTTGAAACGATTTATAAAATACGTTTTAAAAGGAAATCGATGAAATATTATATATATATATATATATATATATATATATAATGGTCTGAATAGAACGCGCCGCGCCGCAGCTATTCGCGAATTTCGACCATTGACTTCGAATGGATATTATGGGAGATCCGACTGTTGGATTCTCCTAAAACCAGAACCGTTGGGTTCGTATCGAAAAGAGCTTTCTAACGAATATTAGGGATTTGAAATCTAACGGTTGGATTTGGAATTATGTCCAAATCAAATTTGGAAAAGGTCGCTGTAAGTGCAGTTCGATGGCCGTTGATGGAAATCGACTGTACGGGCCTTGTTAAAATTATTAAAAATAGTAATAATTTGTGTAAAATCATAAGAAATGATTTGTGAAGAAATGGGATGAAAAAATCCATATTTGAAAAGATAAAAATAGATTTTTATCGAAATGAACTAGTTTTGAATTAGAATTAGAATTCTATTTATTTTTAAATAAATAAATTGAATTTGAAAAGGGTTTTAAAAGTAACCAGAATTTCCAATAATTGAATTGGAATGGATTTGAATCGAAATTGTCTTCGGCATATTTCGATGTTGGATTTCGTGATGATGCAGATATTGTTATGGGAATTTGAAAGATATATTGATATCGTTATTTCCAATATGATATTTGTTGGTCGTAGAATTTGATATTGAATATAAGCTGATATATTTTCTATTCAGAGCCTTGTATTTAATATCAAATGTGACGTGTCTTCATTAACACTATTATTAAGCCCAGTTTAGAAAAAGATTAAATCTTTTTATTTTGATTTAATGAAGTGTACCAATTAAATAATATTTAATTGGAATTGAATTGGTATTGATTTTTGGGTTTATCGTGAACAGTGTTTTAAATAACACTTGTTCTTTAACCCGATAATTAATGAAATGTGATTTTGGGTTGTCGTGAACGGTTTCTTCAATAATACTATTCTTAGACCCAAAGGAGTTAAGAAAATCAGAAACTAACTGGAGATTAGTTAAGTTGAATGGTTTCTGGGGTATTGATCTGATGTTGGTTTTGGCCTTCGGGGTTAATATTTTAGGGAACTGTCCTCTTACTAATTTACGGTTAGGGACTAATTGAAATGTGATGTGATTTTGGGGTTTATCGTGAACCGTGTTTTAAATGACTTCGGTTCTTTAACCCAGTTAAAGATTAAAACTAAGTGGAGTTTTAATGAATCTTTAATTAGATTGAAAAGATCGAGAATGGAGTATCACCAGTTTTGCTCCAGGAGATAGTTAAATCTTTAACTAGATTTGAACGTGAAATGGTAATTGAATTTACCGATAACACCGTGGTGTTAGATATGAAGTACTACCAATATTACTTCATGGGATGAATAGGTTGGGATTGGGAAATTGAAACAAATGATTGCTTCGGTAAGGTTCGTTAATCCCGACTAGTTTGAAGTGATATTCAAAGGAAGATTAAAGAATAAATTTAAATGAATTTATCTTTGATAAAATTAATGGGAACCTTTCCCTAAGAATGTGAAATTTAGAAACTAACTGTAGGTTGGCTAAGAAGAATGGTTTCCTGGTTATTGATCTGATGTTGGTTTCGGCCTTCGGGGTTAATATTTGGGGAATTGTTCTCTTACTAATTTACGGGTAGTGACTGATGAATTGGAATGATGTGTATGTTGTGTTTGTGTAACACTTGTTTATTATATACACGAGTTATTCAGAAAGACCAGGTTTATCCCATTCTGAATAACTGATTCGACGATTAGTCGAAGATGAAGATGATGGTTGAAGACCGGAGGTCTTCATGTCGTTTGAATAATTACTGATGATCTTGATTGGGCCGTACACCCAAGAGGAGGGAATCGGTTGGTGATCCTCCAGACGTACTTGGAGATCGATGGATATGCGGGGTACTAGGTGCCTCCGGTTTCGTTCAGACCCAGAACGGACTTGTAAATGGACTGTGTGTCTGACATTGGATATCATTCTGTGTGATTGATAGATATCGGTTGCATGGAGTGGTTTGCCTGTATGGCATGCTAAGATGCAAATGATCAGGGCTTCTGTTGAAAAGAAAAGTCTTGTGGTTGATGATCAAAGCACGGCCTGTGTGGCAAAGCTTTGTGTAGCATTGATTTGCGAGCCTCACACCCCGGTTGTGAACCAAAAACGGGAGAAGGGCCTCAGGGAGGACATGCGTTTCTTTCTAGTTAGAAGTGGCGTCAGTGGTTTGATACGCCCTGACGAGTTTGACTTATGTGGTTGTTTCTGTTGCGAGGTGCCTCGGATATATCGGTGACTATGTGAAGCCGATGGAATCATTCGTTGGCTTATTGACACCCCAAAGGGTGGGGAAACGCAGTGTTCAGGCATTTTAATCCACATCGGTGGACCGTCCCTGACGATCCAAGGGCCCACCTGAGTTTGGGTCCTGAGACACGGGCTAGAGCGTCTCAAATCGGTAGAGGACTATCTTTTGCCTCGGTTCATAGAAGGAAATCCAATTTCCAAATACGTGATTTTGCGGTTTTAATTATAAAAGTAGTATGGTGACATGATATATGGTACCCATGCCGTCTATGATTTATACTTATGATTTGAAGTTGTTTTATACACTATGCACTTATAATAGTATCAAATGATTTGTTTTAAACGTACTAAGCATGTTTGGCTATTATAAGGGAAAACCCTATCCCCCTGCTTGCGTGGCATTGTGTGATAGGACCTGGGTCTTATAATAGCTTCATTTTTTCAAAAAGCATTGCACTGTTTTGTTATATGCACTATTATTCTTGGGTGGAAACCCGTTCCGTGTTATATGGCGTGGTCCCTTGATATATCTGATTTAAAGTAAAGTTTTAAATAACTGTTTAAGTTCTCACACCAGTCATATGACTGACCTGGAGTTTGTTGTTTTAACCTAAACTCTGGGTGCCCTTATTTTGACACGGGCAGCTAGTTGTTTTGGTTTTGCAGATTTATATTCACAGGATCCTAATTTACAGCCGGAACGATACCCAGAAAGCTTTGTATCCGTGTATTACCTCTAGTTGTGTATTGTATTATTTTTCCGCTGCAATGTATTTAAATGTAATTTAAATCTCTAATATTTTCTATGTAATATTTATTCATACTCTGTATATTCTTGTATTCTTATGGAAATGTTGTAATAAACAATGAAATGTTCTTCTATCTGCGTTCTTTTGTGGCTTGTTCTCAATTCAATTCGTGATTTCCCGTAAGGGGGATTTCGGGTCGTTTCAGTTGGTATCAGAGCTTTGGTTTACAAAGCTCAGAGAACAGGACACATTAGAACCATATGAAAGAATTCATCAGAGATTGGATTAGTAATATCCAATGAGAATGACTCGTTAGAGATGGGATTAGTAGTATCCTAGAACGAGTGTGAAGAGTATATTTTTAAAATGAAAACAAATTGTTTAGAAATTTAAATCGTTTTATTCGTATTTGATTATTTGTTTTAAATTAATTGGGACAATCCAATATATAAAGATTTTGCATATACGCCTTGCAAACGTATATTCGAAGTTTTAATATACTGGATAGATATAGAATCACACTCTAGTCGCCCGAAGATGGTTCTGATGATCGCTATAGCGATCGCATCATCAGTATTCATGTTCGAGTTTCGAAAGTGGGATTTCTATATATTTCCTATTGACTGGTGTGAGAACCAAAATTAGATAGGGCTTATTGTTGTGATTTGGCATCAAAAATCTGATTTTTGACTATATATCAAAATTATGAATTTGAAACGTTAAATTCACTAATTGATTGATGGTTGTGTTGTATGATTATCCCTTTAAACCATTATATGAAAGAACGGTGAATTTATGCCAAATTGAACCAAATTTTGAACTGGATTGAAAATTGATTGCAAATGCATACATGTACATATATATATATATGTGTGAACAGGTCATTGCAAGGAGGCTAGAGCAGAGAATAAAATTGTTTGCCCGACAAATAGGTACATGTTTACCATAATTTACTGTTTTTTTTTTTTGGATGATGATTTTATAAGCCGATTGGCTTTTTTTTTGGATTGAAGAAGGCTATGGGAGGCTATATGAAATATCCCGAAGTCCCCAGTGCTGGGGAGGTTATGGCTAATTTTTTCGAAAATTTAGGGTGTTAGCCAAATTTTTGAAAAATTTGAAAAGTTCTTAGAAACTGAAAGGTTGAAGAACTTAAGCCGTAATAAAAATAATGATAGTTGAGTTGATTTGTGAAACAACTTTCGGCTTCGTTCCTTTTCGGAGACGAAAAGTTTTAAGTGGGGGAGATTGTAATAACCCGGAAATCCGATCCAATTTAAAAAAATTATTTTGTCAATTTTAGCGAATTTTGAATATTTAAAATGATATATTTTAAATAATTACGACAAGAAATTTATTTTGAATAGAATTAGAACGTATATATTTATATGAATCGTCGTTAGAATATAAATATTTATTTTAAATTATAAAAGGAATTGAAAATGGCGCGGTAGTTCGGTAATTCGATTTCAAAGTTCAAATGGATGTACATGATTCAAAGTAAACCGGATTTTAGTGAAACCAAACATATTTGAATCCATTGGAGAATATCTTTCCAGCGAATCCGAAAAATTGAAATTTCATAGCGGGGATAAAAAGTTATGCCCAATTGAAAATTCAGAATAGTCGCTATGGAACTTCGGCCCTTAATAATAGTCATTTTGCAAACGACCTCGGTTTTCGACGAAACCACTTTTGTTGGATCCATGACGTCAAATTATTGTAGGTTTCAAAATTCGTAAATTTTCGAATTAATATGTGAGTGTGGCAAAGGGAAACGCGTTTGACCAGTTTCAGTTGATTTTAATCGACTGGAAAATTGTCATTTTTCAAACGGTCTTAGAATTCGATGAAATTAGTTTTATTGGAACCTATCGTCAATACATAGCTAGAAAATATTTTTCGGGAATTTTTAGAGTTCGTATGTGGCCCTGATAAATTGAAATGTGCGTTCAAATTCAATATATAGAGTTATATTTTGATTTTGACGGAAACTGATCGAAACGATCGAATCCGCTTACGATGCATATCCCATTGTGTTCGGAATGAGGGTAATTAGCTATGGACGACAGGCGGTGGGTTTGATTCTGAGTTCGAATGAAAAGTCAACCCTTATGGAAAAATAAAATAAATATATATTATTAAATATAATTCCTTATTCTCTCACTACCCCCCCTCCCCCCCGTTCCTTTCCGATCCAATGAACAAAAAACAGAAAAAAAAACAGAAAAAGCCCTAGACCTATCGCCCCCCCCCCCTCATCCACCATCGCGCCACCGCGCGTTAGGCGCGACCACCCCATCCGACCTCCGCTTGTCGTCGCCCCCCCCCCCCCTCTTCTTCCTCCCCTCTCGTTCATCCCCTGCTCCTCCACAAAACCGCTCCTCCACCGCAACTCAGCAGCCACCGCCAAACCCCCCTTCCGCCGCCAGACTCCCCACCCCTGCAGCGAGTGTCGACGCCAACCCCCTCCCCCATTTCAGCCTGTAAGTTTTTTCTTTGATGATTTTTATTTATTTACTCTTATTTAATTAATGTAATCAGTTTTAAGTAAAATAAAGATAAGTTCCTATCTAGAGCATTATTGTTAAGATCTGAAAATTTTACCAAAGAAAAGATTTCATTTTTATCAATACAAAGAATAGATTTTTATATAGAAAAGGCGATATTTTTATATAAGAAAAAGCGATATTTTTATATAAGGAAAGGTGATATTTTTATACATATATGAAGTAGCGATAAAAATTTGATTTTTATATAATAGAGATTATAAAATATAATCTTTATATAGAAAGTGGTAATATAAAAATATAATCTTTATAGTTGAAGTGATATTATAAAAATATGTTTTTTTTATATGTAGCGAATTAAAAATGTGATTTTTATATAAGTGGTAAACCAAAAATAGAATTTTTATCTATATAGTAGCGATATAAAAATATAATTTTTAGTCACGAAGTGATAAAATAAAAATGTGATTTTTATATACATAGCAACAATATAAAAATGTGATTTTTATATATGTAGTGGCTACGGACAATGAAATTGACAAAGGGCGAGCACGATGAAGGTTTCTGCATACGAACAGTCGTGGCATTTGGTTTAGCTAGCCGGTGAGAACTCCTCACCTTTTATTTATTTTTCTAGTTGAAATATATACTAGGATGCAGACGGTGTTTAGTAGCACCCGACACCCGTCGTCCACAGACCATGGACGGCTTGTTGGTTTGTTTGTTTGATTTTGATGTGTAGTTGATTGTGTGATGTGGATTGAAATAAAAATATTTTTATAGTTAAAAATATAATTTTTAACGTGTATATAAAATAAATATTTATAAACGAATCGGGCGATTTGTTTATATACACTGATTTGACTGATATTGATTAGGACAATAAATTTTACACATCGCCCAACTACACAAATAAAATCTGTGTTTGATTGATTGAAACCCCACACGGGTATTGGGATGATATATGACATACACTAATCCCTATAATTAGTTGTATGTCGATCGATTGATTGACAGATTGTTATAAGCATTAAATATTTATATCTGATGCTTATACAGTGTAGAACGCACTTTGGACGATGGTTGATGATTTACCATTGCTGTTATATACGTGTGTTGTAGAAAATCCATATAATTAACATTATATGGTAATTGATTGGGCCTCATTCCAGTTTTGAAAAAGAAATATTTGAATAGAATATTTGAAAAAGGAACATTTGAATAGAAATATTTGGAAAAGAAATATTTGAATAGAAATATTTGAAAAAGAAATATTTGAAATAGAATATTTGAAAATAGAAATGTGAAGCCGTGTTAAGTAGTCACACGCCATTTTAACACGAACGGGAATTTTGTCGATTTTATAATGAATATTGAAAGTGATTTCAAACTCGAATATCTAGAAATGAATTCGAATTGAAATTGAATAGAATTGAATTCGAATTGAAATTGAATAGAAATGAATTCGAATTGAATTGAATAGAAAAAGAATTCGAATTAAATCGAATAAAAACGAATTCAAATCGAATTGAATGGAATTGAAATCGAATTGGAATTGAATTGAATAGAATTCAACTCGAATTGAAATCAAATTGAAATTGAATTGAAATCAAATAGAAATGAATGTACAAAGGAATTTATAAAGGAAAATTCAATTTTGATTTGAAATCGAATAAGAAGTTGAAATCGTTTAGAAAACGAATTTGAAACGATTTATAAAATACGTTTTAAAAGGAAATCGATGAAATATATATTATATATATATAATGGTCTGAATAGAACGCGCCGCGCCGCGGCTATTCACGAATTTCAACCATTGACTTCGTATGAATATTACGGGAGATCCGACCGTTGGATTCTCCTAAAACCGGAACCGTTGGGTTCGTATCGAAAAGAGCTTTCTAATGAATATTAGGGATTTGAAATCAAACGGTTAGATTTGGAATTATGTCCAAATCAAATTTAGAAAAGGTCGTTGTAAGTGCAGTTCGATGGCCGTTAATGGAAATCGACTGTACGGGCCTTGTTAAAATTATTAAAAATAGTAATAATTTGTGTAAAATCATAAGAAATGATTTGTGAAGAATTTGGATGAAAAACACCATATTTGAAAAGATAAAAAAATATTTTTATCGAAATGAACTAGTTTTGAATTAGAATTAGAATTCTATTTATTTTTAAATAAATAAATTGAATTTGAAAAGGGTTTTAAAAGTAACCAGAATTTCCAATAATTGAATTGGAATGGATTTGAATCGAAAATTGTCTTCGGAATATTTCGATGTTGGATTTCGTGATGATGCAGATATTGTTGGGGGAATTTGAAAGATATATTGATATCGTTATTTCCAATACGATATTTGTTGGTCGTAGAATTTGATATTGAATATAAACCGATATATTTTCTATTCAGAGCTTTGTATTTAATATCAAATGTGATTTGGGTTTGTCGTGAATGGTGTCTTCATTAACACTGTTCTTAAGCCCAGTTTAGAAAAAGATTAAATCTTTTTATTTAGATTTAACGAAGTGTACCAATTAAATAATATTTAATTGGAATTGAATTGGTATTGATTTTTGGGTTTATCGTGAACAGTGTTTTAAATAACACTTGTTCTTTAACCCGATAATTAATGAAATGTGATTTTGGGTTGTCGTGAACGGTATCTTCAATAATACTGTTCTTAGACCTAAAGGAGTTAATTAGAAAATCAGAAACTAACTGGAGATTAGTTAAGGTTAATTCTAGGGTATTGATCTGATGTTGGTTTCGGCCTTCGGGGTTAATATTTTAGGGAACTGTCCTCTTACTAATTTACGGTTAGGGACTGACTGAAATGTGATGTGATTTTCAGGTTTATCGTGAACCGTGTTTTAAATGACATCGGTTCTTTAACCCAGTTAAAGATTAAAACTAAGTGGAGTTTTAATGAATCTTTAATTAGATTGAAAAGATCGAGAATGGAGTATCACCAGTTTTGCTCCAGGCGATAGTTAAATCTTTAATTAGATTTGAATGTGAAATGGTAATTGAATTTATCGATAACACTGTGGTGTTAGATATGAAGTATTACCAGTTTTACTTCATGGGATGAATAGGTTGGGATTGGGAAATTAAAACAAATGATTACTTCGGTAAGGTTCGTTAATCTCGACTAGTTTGAAGTGATATTCAAAGGAAGATTAAAGAATAAATTTAAAAGAATTTATCTTTGATAAAATTAATGGGAACCTTTCCCTAAGAATGTGAAATTTAGAAACTAACTGTAGGTTAGCTAAGAAGAATGGTTTCCTGGGTATTGATCTGATGTTGGTTTCGGCCTTCGGGTTAATATTTGGGGAATTGTTCTCTTACTAATTTACGGTTAGTGACTGATGAATTGGAATGAGGCGTATGTTGTGTTTGTGTAACACTTGTTTATTATATATGCGAGTTATTCAGAAAGACCGGTTTTATCCCATTCTGAATAACTGATTCGACGATTAGTCGAAGATGAAGACGGTGGTTGAAGACCGGAGGTCTTCACATCGTTTGGATAATTACTGATGATCTTGATTGGGCCGTACACCCAAGAGGATGGAATTAGTTGGTGATCGTTCATACGTACTTTGAGATCAATGGATATGCGGGGTACTAGGTGCCTCCGGTTTCGTTCGGACCCAGAACGGACTTGTAAAGACAGTGTGTCTGACATTGGATATCATTCTGTGTGATTGATAGATATCGGTTTCATGGAGTGGTTTCCCTGTGTGTCATGCAAAGATGCAAATGATCAGGGCTTCTGTTGAAAAGAAAAGTCTTGTGGTTGATGATCAAAGCACGGCCTGTGTGGCATAGCCTTGTGTAGCGTTGATTCGCGAGCCTCACACCCCGGCTGTGAACCAAAAACGGGAGAAGGACCTCATTGAGGACATGCGTTTCTTTCTAGTTAGAAGTGGCGTCAGTGGTTTGACACGCCCTGACGAGTTTGACTTATGTGGTTGTTGCTGTTGCGAGGCGCCTCGGATATATCAGTGACTATGTGAAGCCGATGGAGTCATTCGTTGGCTCATTGACACCCCAAAGGGTGGGGAAACACAGTGTTCAGGCATTTTAATCCACATCGGTGGACCGTCCCTGACGATCCAAGGGCCCACCTGAGTCTGGGTCCTGAGACACGGGCTAGAGCGTCTCAAATCGGTAGAGGACTATCTTTTGCCTCGGTTCATAGAAGGAAATCCAATTTCCAAATACGTGATTTTGCGGTTTTAATTGTAGAACTAGTATGGCAACATGATATATGGTACCCATGCCGTTTATGATTGATACTTATGATTTGAAGTTGCTTTATACACTATGCACTTATAATAGTATCAAATGATTTGTTTTAAACGTACTAAGCATGTTTTGCTATTATAAGGGAAAACCCTATCCCCCGGCTTGCGTTGCATTGTGTGATAGGACCTGGGTCTTATAATAGCTTCATTTTTCCAAAAAGCATTGCGTTGTTTTGTTATATGCACTGTTATTCTTGGGAGGAAACCCATTCCGTGTTATACGGCGTGGTCCCTTGATATATCTGATTTAAAGTAAAGTTTTAAATAACTGTTTTAGTTCTCACACCAGTCGCATGACTGACCTGGAGTTTATTGTTTTAACCTAAACTTTGGGTGCCCTTATTTTGACATGGGAAGCTAGTAGTTTTCGTTTTGCAGATTTATATTCACAGGATCCTGATTTACAGCTGGAACGATACCCGGAAAGCTCTGTATCCGTGTATTACTTCTAGTTGTGTATTGTATTATTTTTCTGCTGCGATGTATTTAAATGTAATTTAAATCTCTGATATTTTCTATGTAATATTTATTCTTGCTCTGTATATTCTTGTATTTTGATGGAATTGTTGTAATAAACAATGAAATGTTCTTCTATCTGCGTTCTTTTGTGGCTTGTTCTCAACTCAATCCGTGATTTCCCGTAAGGGGGATTTCGTGTCGTTTCAAAGAATTCTATGTCAAAATGCTATTCTATCAAGGTATCATCTCTAAGAATACTTTTGAAGCTTGGTTCAACAGTGTAGTGAATATCATCAAGGTGTAACGTTGTATGCATTCTCACCCTGCTACAAGACCTGAAAGAATTTTTTTAGGTAACATTGATGAGCAAGTTGTTCATTGCACGTGTATGCATGATGATGGTCAAAATAAGAGTTATGATGATGGGTTTGATGTGATGATTGAGAAAGCTGCTTTGCTGCCCCCACTTTCACCCGTTTTCAATGAATTTGAGCAAAATATGAATGTTGACCCTCCATCGCCTGATAATCAAGAGGTCAACCAACCCATGACGATGTTAATTAGTAAATGCACAACCGGAATGCACCTTTCAATGAACTTATCCTTGTAATACATAGTATTCAACCTACTCTGTTTGATTTTGCCATGATCCCTATCCAGTCTATTCCACTTGAGCTTCCTCCACCACAATCTCCACCTCAGCATGTAACAGACTAGGATCAGGATTAGCCGTAGTATCTTTCACCCATCTTTATGCGTCGAAGTGGGAGGCACACAATCCTGATGTGGTTGGTAGCTTTTTAACTCCTATAGTTTTTGCTTCAGCTAATAAGCGTTTAAATAAAAGAATTTCAAAATGCATGGGTGTGAGTTTGCATGATTCTCAATACAGTGCCATGCATGAATTAGAATTAGAGCGTATTAAATATCATCAATGAAAGTAATCACATGGAACATACGTGGCTTGGGTGACCTATCTAAATGCCATGCCATTAATCTTGTTTTGTCTTCGCTAAATTTAGATGTTTTAATGTTACAAGAAACCAAATTACACGATCCATCTTGCTATAACTTTAGACTTATTAGAGGTCTTTTTTAACGGGTTGGGTTCATGTTAATGCCATTGAGTCAAGAGGTGGTCTTATCACTGCATGGAATGAATCATCCTGGTCCCTTCTACAAACTTTTTATAATCAATTTGCGTTGCATGTTGCTCAAGAATCTTGCCTCTAATACTCTTTATTTCTTCTCTAATATTTATGGTCCCCAATATGCTCACGAAAAAATGAATCTTTGGTCACACTGCACACAACTTGCTAATCAGTTTATTGGTCCATGGGTTATTGGTGGTGATTTCAATACTACGAGAAATGTTCATGAAAGAAATTCAGCCAATATCTCAGTTGACTCTGATGCTTTTAACTCTTTTATCTTTGATTGTGGCCTTTTGGATCCCCTAATAAACAATCGATCCTTCACTTGGTCTAGTCATAGATAGGAACCATCCCTTGCTAAACTTGATCATTTTTTGTTTGATGTTGCATGGGAAGATTTACACCCCTTAGCTATTGTCCATGACCTTGCCTCCTTTATCTCTGACCACTTCCCTATCCTCCATGATTCTGGTTCTCTCCCCATAACCGCAAGAATCCTTTCAAGTTTGAGCGTTTTTGGCTACTTGAACCTTCATTTGATGAATTTGTCGAAACTATAAGGTCACAACCCTTTCAGGCTGAGTCTACATCTCATCGGATTGTCTTGAAACTCCGTTCTTTAAGAAAATTAATTAAACCATCAGCTAAATCCATTTGGGGGTCTATTCGCACTCGCATGTCTTCTATTCAAAATGCCATACTTCACCTTAATATTCTTGAGGAATCTCATTCTATGAGTGATGATGAAAGTAATAATCTAAAGGAGCTTGAAACTGAATTGGATAGAATCTTTAAACAAGTAGAAATTGGATGAAAACAAATATCAAAAGTAAAATGGATTGAAGAAGGAGATAAAAATACATCTTATTTTCGCCGCTTTGCTAACGGCAGACATAGAGTATCTATCATCCCTCATCCACAATGATCAATCATTTAATGATCAAGAGGATATTCTCCATCTATTTACTAATTTCTATCGTTCTATTCTTGGTACTTCTCCCCTTCTCTTCCTGATATTGATTGGTTTTCCTTGTATCCTAACCCTTATCCGATTTATATTGACCAACCTTTCAGGGAAAATGAGATATGTGCTGCTGTTAATGGGATGGACAATGATAAAGCTTCTGGGCCTGATGGTTTTAGGCCTTGTTTTTCCGAACACTTTTAGGCTGTTGTTAAAAATGATACTATTGATCTGTGGCATGGAATTTTATGAAAACCCATCTCTCATTCCTCGTCTTAACTATGCTAACATTGTTCTTCTTCCCAAACTTGCTGGCGCTAACACTTTATCCTACTTCCGCCCTATTAGCTTGCTCAATACCGCTTTCAAAATCATCACTAAAAGCCTCGCTAATCGTCTTCAAGCTGTCATTTCCCCTCTTGTAACTCTTGAGCAGTAAGCTTTCATCCTTGGCCGAAACATACTTGACTGTGTTGCTGCGACACAAGAAATTATACCGTACTATCATAATACTTCTACATCAGGTGTTCTTCTTAAATTAGATTTTTCTAAGGCTTTTGATTCCATCAACTGGGCTTTTATTTTACAATTGATGAAGCATAGAGGCTTTCCCATTCGATGGTGAAAATGGATCGAATGTATCATGCAAACTATTTTCTCTTCCATTTCCATAAATAGCAACCTCTAGAGGTTTGATTAAATCAACTAGATTTCTTAGACAAGGTGAACCACTTTTGCCACTTATTTTTGTCTTAATTGCTGATGTGTTCAATCAGATGGTGAAGAGAGCTATAGCTAATAACTTTTTTGATGGCATTCACCTACTAATTCGATTTTGTCTATCTCTAATCTCCAATTTGCAGACGATACTATTATTTTTTCATCTCCTGATCTTAAGCACATTCATAGCCTCAAAGTTATTCTTTATGTCTTTGAGCTTATCTTTGGACTTTCTATAAATTTTGAGAAAAGTTCCATCATTATATTGGAAAGATCCTCTCAGTTAGGACATGCTATCTCCTCCATTCTTAACTTTTCCATTGATCAATTTCCAATTGTTTACATTGGTATTCCTCTCAGACCAACCAAACTCTTGAAAAATGACTTGTTCCCTCTCATTAACAAGATTGAATCAAGATTAGCATCATGGTAAGAAAATGCTTTATCTTCTGCTGGTCGTTTAGAACTTGTAAAATCTTTGCTTTCTGCTATCCCCACTTTATAGATGTCATTTCATAAGTTACCTATTTGGGTACTTATGAAGATTGATTCAATTAGAATGTCTTTTCTATGGAATGGTAGTAATATTAAGAGGTTGGTTAACTGGCAGACCACATGTCTGCATCATAATCAAGGTGGTTTGGGGACTGTAAATTTGTGGACATTCAACATTACATTGCTCTCAAAGTGGCTTTGGCGTATTATTTCTCCTGGTAACTTCATTTGGAAAGATTGGGTTCTATCTTTGCATTATGTTGAGAACCCTCACTTTGTTTTACACTTTCAACCTTCTTTAAAACCTTCTCCATTTTGGTCAGGTGTTATCTCTGTTATCCCAAGGGTAAAGAATTTTTTCATGTCAATATTGGTAATGGTATTTCATTTCTCTTCTGGCTTGATATTTGGCATGAACAGTTGCCACTTTTTCATTGCTTTCCTGCTTTTTTTTCTTTGTCTTCCCCCTTGCACACTTCTGTTGGTGCTGCATTGTCTTTGGGTCCTTATAGCCTTACCCCCCCTTCTATCTTTGATATTCCTATTTTTTTGGATATCCTTGCTATCTCTAATATCCTTCTCCATTCTAGACTTTTTGCTATCCCTAATCGCTATTATTGGGCATTAGCTTCTAACTGTGGTTTTTCTATGGCATCCTTGTATCACTTTCTTAATTATTCTGGTCACTCCTTCTCTTTTGCCAGAGTTTGGAAACTTCGTCTGCCTCCAGGGTACTCTTTTTTCAATGGTGCCTCTTCATGGAAGAATCAATACTAGAGTCAGATTATATCGCCGTAACTTGATCTCTAACCCTAATTGTGCATTATGCTCCATTCATGAAGAATTAATCCACCACTTATTCTTTGATTGTGATGTTTCTTAACATATTTGGGCAGCTATTTGTTTTCACCTTCTTGGGTTTATTCCGGTCATCTCATTTGTATTTGATCATTGGCAATATGGTTCGGTTAACTTTTCAGTGGATGCGCTTTTATGTATTTATTGTTGGTGCATTTGGAAAGAAAGAAACGCAACAGTTTTTGACAAACCCCTAAATCGTTTTGATGGGTCATGTAGAACTATCTCTCAATATTTTCAATCATGGATAGGTTCTTCTTCCATAGCTCGTTTCAGGTTAGGCCTTCCTTATCGTAGAAACTCTGATGAGTCTGTTGGTAGCTCAAGCCCAGACTTGCACTGATATGCTTCTCTACTTTATTATATGCTATGATATTTTGCATAGACTCGTATCTTATGCTTGATCTCTGATGTTTGTTAAATATCGATGGTATTTTGATTTTGGCTGTTATGTAAATTTATGATGGTTTGTACCAGTTAGGCTTGTCAACTGGGTTAAGTACTTTATATATTATATATATTAATCGGTTGTGTAGTTCCATGCTACACAACCGTTTCTCTCAAAAAGAATTCCAACTTATATTGGAATCTATATATTCGTTTAAAGTTCAAAACGTAAAACTATGAACTATTGTGACGTTACGAGTTCGTTTTTAATTAAATATAAATTATATGTTCAAACTATGCTTGTTAAATAGAAATCCTATTATATTTCCAAATTAACATTTAAAATCAAAATAAATGTTAAAACTAAACATTTAAAAATATGGGTCATTACAAAATTTTATAATATAATAATCCTTTTTATATGCTACAAGAGTCAGTCCTTCTCTCCATCATTCTTCTTTTACTGCTTCATCGCGTTTCAATGGTCGTTCCTTATTTTCAATCGAAAATTCAGGTCTCTCATTTCCCAACTAAAAATCATAAAACCAAGTGTTTTGAACTCGCGCTCGGATTCTCTACGCGCCTGTCCATAAGAGGTGTAGTCATTATTGTTTGCGAGAGCTCCAAACTAGGGTTGGGTTTTTGCGAAGCTACGGTCGGAGTTATGGAATTTGGCGATTGGATTCGACCTTAGATAAGGAAGTTGCACGTTTGGCTATGGTTTGGGGAGGTGTTGTTGAGAACGATGTTGCAACCTGTACGTTGGGAGGCACAGAGGCTCGGGCATATGTTTCGATTAGAGGAGGCTCAAAGGGCGACACTGATGCTAGCAGATCGGGATTTGGACAGGGATCGCAATGGTGAAAATAGTTTGGAGTTTTGTGAATTTTTGAAGAATATCACTTGGAGTGGCACAACTTGGATACTCAGTGCACGACAATGGCATGCAGAAGGTATACAGGGTGCACAACCTCAAAATTATAGAAGAAAAAGGATTAGAGTTGAGTAAGATAATTAGTTATTTATTAAGTTGTTTATCAAATTATGTGTTAGAAACTTATATCATCGTTATCTTTCGCATTTGAGGTTAGAATTGGATGTGTTTTCTTTCTGTGGACTCGTATGGACGTGCTCTACACTTTAGAGTTGGTTCGAGTAGATTTGGCTAAGGTGAGTGATATTGTCTCTCACTAGACTGTTGACATTTTAAATTAATTGTTAACTATAAAACATAATATTTAGAATAATTGGACCTAGTAAATGATAAATAAAAATATTAGAAAGTGATTTAGGTAATGTCGACCATTATTATCACAATTTACCCAGTTCCATGATATTTAATTATTTATGTCCTATTGTGCATTATTTTGACTATAAAGCTAGATATGGACTATTTGGACATCTATTTCACCTTGATTGCTATTGATAGGCTTTATTTGATTTACTATGGTCATTATGGATGTTTGTATGCAAGTTTGGGAATTTATTTGCATATTGAGTGCATTATTGAATTGTTTTCTCAGTATAAATTAAAACGTTGTTCAAAGGCGACCTTGTACTATGAAATATTTTGTTCGCTAGAGCTTGGGGTGCTTATTGATCAGACACACATGACGATGTATATTGATTGAGTGTACAAGGATGAAGAGTCGAACGGGCGAGATATATTTTAACGGAGCATCAGAGCGCTTGGATGGATTCGATGACAAAGTATCATTGGAGTTTGACATCATATTAGAAGGCTTGGATGGATTCGATGAAAAAGTAGCATTGGATTTTGACATCATATTAGAAGGCTTAGATGGAGCAAACATGCTTAACTCTATTTTGGAGTTAAGCCCGGGTTGAATAAGGTTCGAGTCGACTAAGTCGACCCGAGTATAGTGGTAAGCCCTGGACGACCAATCCGATACGAGGATAGCAACTAAGCCCAGGTCGATCAAGCCGACCGGGAATGGTAACCAAGTCGAGTCGACTAAGTCAACCTGGATAGTTCGACATTGAGTTAGGTCAACCCATAGTTGGGCAGACCTGGGAATGGGCTGATCCGAGAAAAGGCACACGTGATGGTGATCTCAGAAGGGGGAGTCCGTCATGGCATCAATTATTCTTGGCAAGGAGCTAGATCTCATGACGAATGCTGGACGTTTTCCCTGAGTATGTATTTAACCAATCCTGGTTGATACATTATCTATGTACCCGTTTTCAGTTATTTTGAAGTAGTTGATATCGATCACTGTTGTTATTAGCCACTTCAACCAATTTGACATCAATGACGATTCAATTTCATAAGGAAGGATGTGATGGTTCATTCGATAGTGATTTCGATATTAGCTTCCTGATCAGTGGTTTTGGCTTGAGACGAGGATGTGATGTTCATATGCAGTGATACATCATTCAACGATGGTGATTCCAGGATGAGGAGCAGGGCTGCTACAATGAATGATTTTAACCTGAGATGCGAGGAGAGTTCAATGGGGAATCACTACGTAGGATTCAGATGGGAACCATTGTGGTGACTTCTATTTGAGCTTGGTCATGGGTACGAATGCTAGGGGAACGTCGATGCGTAAGGTTGGTCTTAGGTACCGGGAGCTAGTGATAGTTTATGAGCCACTGAAACTAGTGTGAGTTCCTCTTTTCTCTAGGTGAGGAGATTAGTGGCACATAGGATAGGTGCTAAGTCCATACCCATGGGTACCGAAACGATCGAGCGAAGTCATATGTCGGAAGCATTAAGTGAGTGAATATGAGGATGGTTAATGGATATTATGGCTATTTGTCTATTTATCGTCATTTAGTATTCAGACTTCTATCATCCTATTTATATTATGTTAAACTTGGTGTATCATATATTGACTATTACATGCTAACCTTGTAGTTGCAGGGGCAGGGTAAGTATGATTCTTATATCTGCTATGCTTATATACACGTACGACTTTTATAGTACTTTGAGATATGCTATCGCTCACACTAGACTTTTTGCTGACCCAAAGTTTTATTTTCCTCTTATTACATTGGGAGCTCATCAACGATGTTGATGAGCAAACCAGGTGATAGGTACCTATATTATTTGGAGATGCGCATGTGGATTCGTGGAAGGTAACAGTTTATATATTTATACTTGTATTGTATCTGTTTATTTATGCTGTGTAGCATTGCGGATCCTTGGCAGTGTTATGTGCTCTTTTAGAGATAGTGTATCAGTTGAGTTTATATTTCTCCTGTATAAACTCTATTATTGTTATGTATGAGTGTATAAGCTTGTATACTCTGATTACATGGTTTATATAGTTATTACTATCTTGCCTGTTTTATATCTGAGATTTTTATTATTATATGTTATCTGATGTGCTGTGAGATATATGATAGGTTCTGTGATTATGTTATTGTTCCGTTTCTCGTCTTTCCCATCTATTCCCTTCTTTTATTTCTCCTTTCTCTTCTTCTCTACTATTTCTTTCTCTTTACGATAGCTTTACATCAATCAGGTTCTTGCACAACATGAATTTTTAGTTTTGAGCACCGAAGGTGTATAAAAGGTCGTCACACTTGGTATCAAAGCTTACGTTGCATTGTTTAACCTATGTAGTAATTAATTTGAAGGTTAATATATATGAGAGCATAAATTTTTGTATTTATTTTGGTTTTCAATTCTATATATTATCAGTATATATAGTATTAGTTTTCTAATCTACATATTATTAGTTTCCTCTATTAGCGACTGATTGCTCTTTTTGAGATGATCAAACGAATGAGAAATAGTTCTAATTACTCCGTCCCTAGAGTTGACAGTTGGGAAAAATCTAGAACTGCTAGTCTCGACTTACAGTTTTGTTTTCAGTAATGGTATGATCCATTGTCTAGGATGTCCTAGAATCTCTAATTAGTTATGGTGCTCAAGTTCATCGGGTCGGATAAGCCATAGTGCATGGACACTTATGTATCCATGGGGCATACCATTCTTTGGAATGGAATTGACTATTGTGGTGTGAGAGATGATTAGATTATCGCAAGGGATTTCTTTGGTGACTTGGAGTTCGAGCTGAATAGATTAGAAGTTTTCTGCTAAGAAACTCTAAGGTTGAGCCTAAACTGGTCGAGAATCATTATCATTTTGGGTTTTCGAGCCGATATGCGCGAGACCAGTTCATGATTTTTCGAAGAGGTTTTGCATCGACTTTTTAGGATTCGATGAGAGTTCATCAATATAGGCGATGTGTTGTGTTGGAGAGTATAACTCAACTCGATGTGATATCGAAGTAAAGTTAATTCTCTCCCTTGTCACTCTAAAGTTTGGAGTTTGTGACTGGGTTGAGTGATCAACTCGGATGGTGGTTGATTTCATTCCGAAGAAATGATTGTTCTGGAGGAGTCGATCGAGTAAGCTTGTGATATTTGAGCTTGCGCCCAGTGTAGAGGTTTGCTTACTTTGTCGGGACAAGTCATAGAGACTTACATGTCGATTGTTGTTTCCGTCCTGTCGAGTTCTCCCTCGATGAAGTGATAAATAGCGGCGTTATCGCTTGATATATGTGCCCTTTAATGGTGTTTCAATAGATGTTTTAGTTTGCTACTGAGATTTTATCGTTCCATTTGATCGTGGGATTCAATGAATAGGACGGGATTGGGACCCGTGAATTGATTTGTCTCTCTTGATTGTGAGTTGTCATGTTGAGGTCTTAGTTAGGTTATACATGTGTTTAACATCCCACGTTTGGTCACCAGAACTTAATACTATGGGTGACTACAAGATTTATAGAGATTAATTTCGAGCCTCGAGGTGGGGAGTATTATGACATAGTTAATCTACGCTTGACAGTATAAAGGGTTCGCCAAAACTTAAACTCATTGAGTCATGGTTTCATTTTTGCTAAATTGGTTGCTTGTTGATTGTTGAGCTTAACTGGACTTAATACTTAAGTCTAGTAGTTCAATTACTAGGAGGATACAAAATATAGGTGGTAATAAGAGGTTGTTGTGACGTTAGTGGGCCCAAGCTCTTTAGTAGTGCGTCATCCTCGAGTTAGTGATAATGGGACGAGACTTAGATGTTCGGTAGGCGAGTCGTTTATGACTGGACGACAGCGTGTTGAGACATTTCGCTAGTAGCGAGTCATTACCTGAACTTGTAGTTTGAGAGTATCTGGACACATTCGATGAGGTAACCAGATTGCTGCCATGTTGAGTCGAGTTTCTGCATCGATCTAGTTATGAATGTTCTTTCGGTTAGGAATCCTAAGAGGATTTTACCAATTGTGAGTAGTTGGCTAGTTAGTTGGGATCTCACTTTTCATCGAGAAAAAGTAAAGTGCTTGGGTCAGGTCATCTCAAGTAGGAAGTTGATATATTTCCTATATGAGTTTCAATGGCTTGGAAGTTGAGATTGACCCATGAGTATATTGATTTATCGTTTCGAATAGGAACGAAGAGCTGATAACACTCACTTGGATTGTGTGAGTGGTTTGAGTTCTGTATTTCTAAATAAAGGGTTATCGTGTTTTAATCAATAACCAAAACCATGTGAAAAGGAGTGTTCGACTCAAGATTTGGGGTTGATGCCCATAGAGTTTGTTTTGGTGAGTTGGAGAAACTATTTATAAGCGAAGGGGTTATATTATAATAAATTCGGTGTCTGCTTTCTATGGCTGAATTGGATGGATTGAATAGTTTTTATAACTATTTGGGATTTCCTAATGGATGTAGGAATAGTTGTCGATGGTTTCCATCGATAGGTTGCAATAGAAATTAGGAATAGTATGATAGCGCTCGATTCATACACGATTTACTTACGAGAGATGCTAGAGTTATTAGTAACCAAGTGGGTCATATATTAATTAAATTTAATGTTGGATATTTCGTATTAGCTAGGTTCATATCCTACATGCTAGGATAGGCATGATGTTATTTTTATAATTGCCATTGTTTTGCATATGTGTGTTGATTGATGATGTTTGCAAGTATGTTCATGCTTATGTTATTGTTAGGTATGTAGGATAATTATATTATTGTATCTATTATTTATTCAAAATAAAATCCATACATGACTTGGCTAGCTTATGTTGGATAAATTCAGTTTATTTAACACATTTATTCCCTTGTTATTGTTTGTATATTGTGTCTAATCCTCTTTGTTGAGTACATGCCCAGGTACAAAGAAGCAAGAGTTGATCTGTTTGGATGCTAATTTGCTTTTATTTGCACCTAAATGCTACGCTTGCTTGAAAAGGGGTATTTAGTACCTATAGAGTTATGGTTTTTGCTATTTGGTGCATTTTGGTGATTTTTGCTCCATGTATAGGTAGCCACTTTGGGGCTTCATTTTTCTTTGTTGGAATGAGCCTTGCATGGCGATTTAGGATTTTCATGGATCGAGCCGTATAGGGTAGGCGCTCCCGAAATTTTCTATGAATTTTGCCACATTTGGAAAGAAATTCAATATGCGATGCTATGTTGAATTGTCTTCCAAATAGCGAGTTGTCACTTTTATTTTCCATCGCCTAGTTGCTTGGAAAATAATTATACAGCTTAGGTATTTGTCTTGATTGCATCGATCCCAAGTTCGATGGTGGTTGTACAAAGGAATGGGAATGTTGGCTTTATGCCAAATTCTAAGTCAATCTCCTTTGTTTTAATCGCTTTCAGTAGTTGTTGAGAGCGTTAAGTGATAATTTCTTTTGTTTTGTCACTTAGTCGAGAGTGTATGGTTGCGTTGTTTTATCCTTAATGATATCGGGAATGAAATCCTTTAAGGAGGAAGAATGTAACGACCCTTATTTTTAAATCTTAGATATTTAAATATTATATTTAAGTATTGATTGTTAATTATTCAATCAATGGTTCCAAAAGGTGATTATTCACAGACGATTGAATTGGGACTCGAGGCTAGTTCTGTTGAATTTGTATGGTTCATTATGTAAATAAAAAATATAAGGATCCATATATTTCAAGATCAGGAGGTCTTAGGATCAAAATTATCTCGAACGAGTAAAATTATCATTTCGGGCAAACAGTCTCAGATTTCGACGAGATTGTACCAACGGAACCATATCGTTGTAGTGATACATGTCATCTAGTTTCATGGCGAATGTACTTGTCGTTTGAACCTGCGAAAACAAAATGAAAGTGACATTTTAGTTTAAAATTGAAATGGAACTTAAGAGAATTTAATAACATAATAACCCTTTTTATATGCTACAAGAGTCGGCCCTTCTCTCCCTCATTCCTTTTTACTGTTCCATCGCATTTCAATGGCTGCTCCTTTTTTCAATCGAAAATTCAAATCTCTCATTTTCCCCAACTAAAAATAATAAAACCAAGTGTTGCAGACTCGTTCTCGAACTCTCTATTCACCTGTGACGACCCCAAAACCCCGTGACACGGTGTTAAGGATAATCATTGGAATATAACACATTAATCATCATTAGCAGATCACAGATAATAGCATAAAAAGAAAATAGAATAATTTACACACATATGACAGCGGAATCATATAGATATCATCACATCAGAGAAGCACAGTACATGATACAACTTAGTGCATAATGATACATAGTCAGTCACCATCGCCTGAGGCGGAATCATACATAAAGAGTACACAATATAAATATCAGTCTACATCGCCAATGGCGGAATCATAATATAGATACAGTAATGGCGGAGAAAATCCAAGTCAGCACGGTGTAGTCAAGCATCGCCATGAGCCAAAAGTGCGTCAGAAACCTGTAACTAGGCTGCCCGTGTGAAAATGAGGGCACCCGAGTTTGCAAGGTGAAACAAACTATGAGTCAGTCATGGGACTGGTATGAGAAATCTACTTAACTTATTAACAACAATAATAAGGCAAATCAAAGGACCACGCCACTTTCGCGGAACGGGTTTACTCCAATGAGTGCTAGTGTATGAAATAAAGTAAATGATTAAATCATCGCAATGCTTTTTGAAAAATGAAGCCATTATAAGACCCAGGTCCCATCACACAATGCAACGCAAGCCGGAGGATAGAGTTTTTACCTTATAATAGCCAAAAATGCTTCATACGAATTAAACAAAAGTGTTTGATAGTATTACTAGTGCATATATGTTTCAAAAGCGATTTCAATCATAAATATCAATCATAGGCGGCATAAATGACCCATACCACTATGTCGCCGTACTAGTAATACAATCACGTCCGCATATTTCGTATTGGAAATTGGATTCCTTCATGAGTCGAGGGAAGGGGCAAGCTCCTCTCCGTTCGAGACACTCTAGCAAATGTCCCAGGACCCCACTATGATCCTTGGAATCGGCTGAGCCGATCCTCTCTTACTTTTGAGGATTGGATATTCCTGAACACACGGTTCCTGGTCCTTACAGACCTATAATCGAGGCGCCTCGCATTCCAACAACCACACAGGTGAAAAGTATATATAATGTCAGGGCTGGTAGGTCACTGACACCACCTTAGCTAGAAAGAAACGTCGTGCTCTCCCAGCGGTCCGTCTCCCGTTTTTGACTCATACCGGGGTGTGAGGCTCGCGAATTCACGTTATACACAAAGCTACGTCACACAGACCATGCTTTGATCAATACCTATAAGACTTTGCTTTGCAACAGAAGCCTTGATCATATGCCACTTAGGCGTGCCACACAGGCAATCCACTCCATGCGACTGATTTATATCAATACATAACCTATGAGCTCTTACGTCTCAGAGAAGGGTGTTAAGCAAGAGAATAAATTCTCCACTGCCAAAAAGATATATATTTAACAGAGATCAATCAGCACAGAACAAAATCCAATGTCAGACACACAGTCCATTTACAAGTCCGTTCTGGGTCTGAACGAAACCGGAGGCACCAATTCCTCGCATATCCGTACCATCAACAGTATGTTTGGACGGCTACTACTTCAGCTCCTTCATGGTAGCTACTCCAATCACGAGCATCAGTAGCGCCCATCCATCCAATGTGAAGATCGTCGGTCTTCAACCGTCTTCGACTCTTCGACTTCTCAACGTCGATCGATTATTTGAAATGAGATGAACTCGGCCATTTCAAATAATCCACGTATATTTAGATTTTCAAATCAATTTATCACATGGTTGGACTATTCAACATTCACATTTCAGTTCTTTAGTTATAATTCCCATGTTAAATACATTCAACCATCACATATCAAGCAAACACAATGAAATTGGTTTATTTCCACTCTATATCGTCTATAGTATTTTATAACAATATATCGCCATTTTTATTTAATTTAGAACGGCCATATTTAATTAAACGACGTTTCAGGTCGTGTCAATGCACTGGCGCTGTTTTTCACTAATTTTGTTTTACACATATCTGAAAATCTAACCGTTGGACCTTCACAAATTTTATATCATTAGGAAGGTCATTTCAAAACGAATCCAACGGTTTCGGTTTTGGGAAAATCCGACGGTCGGATCTTCCACACTAGCCATTTGAAGTTACGATTTCAATTTACGAACTGCAACGTCGTTATTCGATTTTATTTAATTATATATATATATATAATCGTTTCTGGCGCTGTTTTTCTTCAGATTAGAATTAAACATTCCAGACAATCCAACCGTCGGATCTTCACAAAGTTGGTTCCGTTGGAAAGATATTTCCAAGGCGAACCCAACGGTTGCGGTTTCGGGAAAATCCAATGGTCGGATTTCCCGCACTAGTCGTTTGAAATCACGGTTTCAAAACACGAACTGCACGGCCACGTTTCGTTTTAATTTTATTTATATTTATATATTTATATAAATATAGTTCATTCAAAAATTCCTATATCGTTTTCACTTCAATTATTTCACTAACGCCTTTAAATTTTGGAAAATTTCGCCATAACCTCCTTTGTACGGGAGCGGCTGGGAAAATTCCCAAATAGCCACACGGGCGTCTCATGTCAAAAAGAAAAAGAAAAAGCCAAGCGGCTAGCCAATAGGCTCATAAAATCATCACCCAAACAAAACAGTAAATGTGTACCTATTTGTCGGGCACAAAATTTTATTCCTCTTCTCTAGCCCCTTTGCTATAACCTGTTCAATAAATATGCATGTACATATATACAATTTTTATCACTTATCATTTTCCATTCAACTTCATATTTGATTTACTTTGGTTTAAAAACACCATTCATTCTAATGTTGCATGCATAGGCTAGAATCATATCATTAGCTAATTAATGTATATTTCAACTCATGCATATTTATTTGAACAAGTGGCTATTTTTAACACTCCACATTCAAAGATGATAATTTTGGCGAACTAAAATACATTTCAACACATGACAATTTTATTTAGTTCCTATGCATGTAAAAAAAAAATATTTCATTCACAAATATTTATTTCAACGCTCGCATATCTTTAGCATATCACATATATGATAAAAATGATATTTTTATGATTTAAAATATTTATTCGAAAAATGGATGTTTTTAACAATTCATAGTTTCAATAAAAATGTAATTTTTATTGTTCGATCTTTTTATTCAACACATGAACTTTTCCACTACACACACTTCTCAACACATGAGCATTTCCACACATGGATATTTTATTTATGTTGTTCATATAAGAAAGATAGAATTTTTATTGTTGAAACTATTTATATATAAGGCGAATATTTTTCATACTTCATATCTATTATAAAAAAGTGATTTTTATTGTTTAGACACTTCATTCACTCACAAATGAATTTAATTTTCACACATCACTTTTCAACACATGAACATTTCCACACATGGATATAGCTTCAACACATGACTTTAATTTCAACGCAAGAAGATAATTTCAACATATGAAAATAATTCTAACACATAAAGATTATTCCAAATTTCGGCAGCATAACGGCAGGGTAGTTAAAAACGGCACCGTCCCTAGTACGACTCCTCGCTCTACCTTAAAACCTCGTGGTTTTTGACAATGGGGATTCATGCATCTAATTCGCACGCAGGCGGCATGTTTTATTTTTATTTCCACAAATATTTCCAATTCATTTCAATCACCAATGGGTATTTTTCAACCACAACCAAACAATATCAACCACAACCAAACAATATCAACCACAAACAATTATTCAACCATTCGTTTTTTTCATCCAATATTTCACACCAATTCACAACAATAAATATCGTCCATGGTTTGTGGACGAGGGGAGTGTGTGTGTATATATATATATTATAATTGTTATATTTCACTTGCATTTCAACACATATATCAATTATTCTATGCATGTATAATTTATACTTCGCTTATATAGCTTACACCACGCATGTACATGAGGTATACAACACGTGTGTAATTTATATTTCGATAATATAATTTATACACGACATTTTCCATTCAAATTCATTTAATTTAGATTTCTCACATTGGTTTGCGGAGTGCTAAAAATCGTAGATGACTCGAAAAAATCCGCGGATTCTTCTATGTGGTAGAGAGCTTCCTTGCGGTCCCGATGTTTCCTGTTTCATCGAATTTCGTCAACACACCAAAAATATATGATTTTTGAAAGTGCAGACATCAAAAAGGACTAACCTTTCTAAGTGGTTCGAAACTAAGGTTGAGGTTTTCGCGAAATCCGTGGCACGTGGGGACGATCGGGGGTGCTGACGTCGAAGAGCTTCGAGCAGGCTTCCTGTCGGTGGTGGTTTGGTGCAGCTCGGTGGTCGGTGGCGATCAGGGCGGCGGTGGGAAGTGGTGAAGTTGGCGGGCTCGATTCTGGCGGAGGAGGCGTCAAGGGAGGAGGTTCCGGGGTCGAATTTGAAGAGGAGGCGGAGGCGGTTCGACGACAGGTGGCGGCGGCGGCGATAGGATGCTGAGGCGGTTAGAATCTCGTCGAGAAGAATAGAGCACGCGTCACCGTTCGTTTCGATGGTTACAGGGGTTTTTTATTTTTATTTTTAATTTATGAAAGAAAAATTCTGATTGGCCGATATATATATATATATATTATATTTTTAAATAGTGTTTTCTCCAACGAACTCCTTTTCAAGTCCAACGACTGTCGTCCCTAGCTAAATACCCCCATCCTGGACACAATGGGATATGTTTTGTTGGCCAATTCAACTGTTACAGTCAGTTATTTTTCAAATTAAAGTATAAAACATTTAATTTTTAACTCTCAACGTACATTTCAATTTTCCAGGGCCACAAACTGATTCGAAAAATTCCAGAAAAATAAATCTAGCTATGTTTTGACGGTACGGTCCCAACAAAACTAGTTTCGTCGAATTCTGAGATTGTTTGAAAAATGGCCATTTTCTGGTCGATCCAATTTAACAGAAATTGACCAAACACATTTTCTTTTGCCACGCTCACATATTAGCTTCAAAAATTATGAAATTTGAAACCTAGCAATAGTTTGACATCCCGGACCCAACAAAAGTGGTTTCGTCGAATTCCGAGGTCGTTTGCAAAATATCAATTTTCCAGGGCTATATATTCTATATAGCGACCATTTTGAAAATTCATTCGGCCATAACTTTTGATTCCCGTTATGAAACTTCGATTTTTTAGATTCGTTAGAAAGGTATTGATAAACAGATTTAAATATTTTTGGTTTCGCTAAAATCCGTTATATTTTCCACCCTGCACAGTCAGTCAAAGTTTGAATTCAAATTTTCAAACTGACTCACTATTTCTAATTCACTATTTTATTGAAATATTCAATTTCAATTGTTCAAATTCCTTTGAAATTACCAATTTAAAATTTTTAAATTGGCTCGTATTTTCCGGGTTATTACAATCTCCCCCACTTAAAACTTTTCGTCCTCGAAAAGGAAACAACAGTAAAGTAGGAAACAAAATGTAAATGCAAAGTATTGTAAAGGTACCTTGCACCGGAGTTAGTCAGAGATATCCACTCTGCATTTGGGGTAAGCTTGCTTAATGCTTTCCTCAGTCTCCCAAGTACAGTCTCTAGGATCGCTGCTCCACTGCACTTTAACTAAATGAACCTTTTTGCTTCTTATATCTCTAGTTTCTTTGCCAACAATCTTTAATGGCTCTCTTCTAAGTGCTAATTCTGGAGTTATGTCTATATCCTGTTGCGCTGCTTCTTCTACAACAAGATCCGGATCATGCACATGTCTTCTAAGTTGAGATACGTGAAACACATCATGCACTCCAGGCAACCAATTTGGTAATTGAACCCTATAAGCAAGAGTTCCAATTCGTTCGAGTATAGGAAAGGGACCAATAAATCTCGGTGCCAACTTCCCAGTTTTGCCAAATCTGATTACTCCTCTCATCGGAGAAACTTTCAAATAAACATGATCACCAACAGCAAATGTCAAATCTCGTCTTCTAGAATCTGCATAACTTTTCTGTCGGCTTTGGGCGGTTCTCAATCGCTTTTTGATGAAGTCGACTTTATCAGATGCTTCTCTAATCATATCGGGTCCTAACACAAGTCTGTTGCCAGGTTCTACCCAACATGCTGGAGATCTGCACAGTCTGCCATATAATGCTTCAAATGGTGACATTCCCAAACTTGCTTGATAGCTATTGTTATATGAGAATTCTGCCAAATGCAAGTGATCTTCCCATGACCCACGAAAATCAATTATAAAAGCCCATAATAAATCTTCTAGAATTCTATTCACCCGCTCAGTTTGGCCATCTTTTTGAGGGTGATAAGCGGTGCTCATATTCAGTTTCGTTCTCAATTCTGTCTGGAAAGCCTCCCAGAATTTTCTAGCAAATATCGGGTCTCTATCACTGACTATGCTGATGGGAATTCCATGCAGCTTAACGATTTCTTTGAAATATATCTGTGCTAGACTTTGAGCAGTTCTATTGGATCTGACAGGTATAAAATGGGCAGTCTTCGTGAAGCGATCTATGATTACCCAAATGCTGTCATTACCTTTCCTGGTTCGCGGCAAGCCATCTATGAAATCCATGGAAATCTGTTCCCATTTCCAACCTGGGACTTCCAACGGTTGCAACAGTCCAGCTAGCTTCTGTTGGTCGCTCTTGACCAATTGACAAGTAGGGCATCTGCTAACATACAAAGAAATATCCCTTTTCATTGCCTTCCACCAGAAAGTGCGTTTGATATCGTTGTACATTTTACTCACCCCAGGATGAATGCAAAATTTGGATTTATGGCATTCATCTAGCACCTCTCTTTTGAGCTCAGGAATGTCGGGAACACATATTCTTCTATTCAGCCTCAGAACTCCCTCACTATCCACCTGGAAACTGGAGCCTTCGCCCCTTTGAATCCTTCTTATCATCTCTTTCACAAAATTGTCACTATTATGAAGAACATATATTTTATCAATCAATCCTGGCGTAATTATAAGATTGGCAACGATTGCGGTTTTTCTACTAAGCTCATCCGCTACTACGTTAGCCTTCCCCGACGTATACAGGATATCAAGATCATACGCTACAAGAAATTCTAGCCAATGCTGCTGTCTCAAATTCAGATCTTACTGGGTGTATAAATACTTCAATGATTGATGATCTGTATACAGTATAAATTTCTCGCCCAATAAATAATGCCTCCAGATTTTCAATGCAAAAACGATGGCTAGCAACTCAAGATCATGAGTCACATAATTCTTCTCATGCGGTTTCAGTTGGCGGCTTGCATAGGCGACTACTTGGCCTCTTTGCATTAACACTGCACCAAGACCTCTAATAGAAGCATTTGTCCAAACCGTTAAATCCTGATTGCCATCAATAATGGTTAACACTGAAGCAGTCGTCAGTTTCGATTTCAATTCCTGGAAAGCTTCTTCACAGTCGGAAGTCCACTTAAACTTTTCATGCTTCTTCGTGAGCTTCGTTAACGGAGCGGATATCTTCGAAAAATCCTTAACGAACTTTCAATAATAACTAGCCAACTCCATAAAACATCTAAACTCTGTCGGAGTAGTGGGTTGTTTCCAGTCTTGAATCGCTGTTATTTTGCTTGGGTCAACAGAAATCTCTTTCTCTGACACGACATGGCCAAGAAACTTCACTTCTTCTTGCCAGAAGACACATTTAGAGAATTTGGCTTTGAAGACGTTCTTTCTTAGAATCTCCAATACTTGTTCTAAGTGTTTTTCATGCTCGGGTTTTGATTTGGAGTAGATTAAAATATCATCAATGAATACGAGGACAAATTTATTCAGAACTCCCCTGAACACTCTATTCATTAGATCGACAAAGTATGATGGAGCATTGCACAGGCCAAACGGCATTACTGACCATTCATAAAATATGTCTGGACCTCTGAAAGCTGTCAAAGGAACACACTCTTCTGCTATTCTCAATTGATGAAAACCTATAGCTAGGTCCACTCGGGAAAATACTTTTGCCCCATTCAATTGGTCTAGCAAATCATCGATGCGGGGTAATGGATACTTATTTTTGAGCGTCTGTTTGTTGAGGTCTCGGTAATCAACGCATAATCGAAGAGTACCGTCTGACTTTGGGACAAACACAATAGTTGCACCCCAATTAGAAAAGCTAGGTCTGATTAGACCCTTCCACAACAGTTGACGAGTTTGATCGCCTAATTCTTCTTTTTCCTTTGGAGTCATTCTGTGAATTGGATGTACCACTGGTTTGGCATTGGGAATTAGATCGATTCTGAATTCTATTTCTCTTTGCGGAGGTAAGTTTTCAACTTCTTCAAACACATCCGGATAGTTTCTAACAATCGGAATCTTTTCCAAGGAAGTGGGGATAACTTCTAACGCCGACCAGAATTCTTCTCTATTAGTATTCGAACCATGACAGGGTGCCGTAATATATCCAAGCTTCGTTCGAATTTTAACGATTCTTTCTACACACTTTACCTCAGCTTCATACTTCGTTAACCAATCAAGCCCGAGAATGATATCGAATTCGGGAAAATCCATGATGATTAAATCAAAGGGAAACTTGTATCGAGAAAAAGAAGCAGGTACTTTGCAATATGAACTGAGAATGAGAGATCCTCATATCGGATTATGTACTTCAACTGATTCTTTGAGCTTTCGCTGTTTTAACTTTAATTTGTGCATTGTGTTACTAGCAATAAAACTACGTGATGCACCCATGTCAAACAATACAGAAACAGGAATATTTTTAATTGTAAGGGTACCTCCCAAAACATCGGGTTTACCTGCTCCATCGGAAGCAGCCGGCGGGCTCGACCCGTCATACACGTGAGCTACTGTGGCCTTCTTCAGTAAAGGACAGTCTTTAACTAGATGATCGGTCTTACGGCAATTAAAGCAGGAGCGAGGGTTCTGAGAACCCTAGCTTGAACCTTGTGAATTTGTCTTCTGCCTCTTCGGGGTTGTGCACACATTAGAGTAGTGCCCCCACTTTGCCACAGTTAAAGCAGCTTCCTCTTGGCGGCTTGCCTGTCTGAGGTTTTGAAGATGCTTCTTGGCTTGACTCAGCTTGATTCGCAGCAAGCTTGCGTTTGTTCCCGGCTTGGCATCTAGCGCGATCCTGCTCCAGATGCCTATGGTCAAGGACTTCGTAGTTGCATGTCATTTCCACCAGTTCGTTAAATTCCAGCTTGACATGGGCCATGGCTCTATTATGATACTGTCGCTTTAGCCCAAGGATAAACCTCTTATTTTTGGACTTTGCAGTGGTGACGAGCTCCGGAGCATAGGGCGACAATAGTGTAAATTTATTCAGATAATCCTGCACGGAAAGATCCCCCTGCTGGAGGTTGGCGAAGTCATCATGCATTTGTTCCAATGCTTGTTCCAGGACATATTTCTCCTTGAAGAGTTCTTTGAATCCATCCCATGTTCTTCCAGCTTCTCTATTCCCCGCGGTGAGAGATTCCCACCATAGTTCAGCTTGTTCCTGCATAAGTCAGGCGCCCATAATAGCTTTATCTTGGTCTCTAAACCTTAGGCCTTCAAGAATTTTCTCGCATGTTTTGAGCCATGCAAGGGCCTATATTACTGTGCCTGTTCCCGAGAAGGTCTTGCCTCCTAAGTTTTTGTATCTCTTAGCTACACGGTCTAGCTCGAAGTATTGAGCGGCCGGAGGTTGTATCAAAGGTCCTTCTTGGACTGGGGCTTCTCCCCGTCGTCTGCCACGGCCGGCACGGCCTCCTCTAGCGGCGGCTGCTCTGGTTGCCATTTTTCAAATTCTGTATAAGCAAGGAAAGAGTCAGCTAACATAAATGATAGTTTATTGCATAGTTAAGCAGAAAATTTATGGAAAGATAACGATGGACTGATCAATTTGTTTTTGCTATTCTGCTCGGCTCATTCTAGGACTTTACTAGTCCTATCTCTAATGAGCAACACGCCTTAGAATACTACTGATTCTAATTTGACAAAGTGTTTAATGTGTTAGACTCCAGAACTAAGGTTAACCAAAGTTCTGATACCAGCTGTGACGATCCCAAAACCCCGTGACACGGTGTTAAGGATAATCATTGGAATATAACACATTAATCATCATTAGCAGATCACAGATAATAGCATAAACAGAAAATAGAATAATTTACACACATAAGACAGCAGAATCATATAGATATCATCACATCAGAGAAGTATAGTACATGATACAACTTAGTGCATAATGATACATAGTCAGTCACCATCGCCTGAGGCGGAATCATACATAAAGAGTACACAATATAAATATCAGTCTACATCGCCAATGGCGGAATCATAATATAGATACAGTAATGGCGGAGAAAATCCAAGTCAGCACGGTGTAGTCAAGCCTTGCCATGAGCCAAAAGTGCGTCAGAAACCTGTAACTAGGCTGCCCGTGTGAAAATAAGGGCACCCGAGTTTGCAAGGTGAAACAAACTACGAGTCGGTCATGGGACTGGTATGAGAAATCTACTTAACTTATTAACAACAATAATAAGGCAAATCAAAGGACCACGCCACTTTCGCGGAACGGGTTTACTCCAATGAGTGCAAGTGTATGAAATAAAGTAAATGATTAAATCATTGCAATGCTTTTTGAAAAATGAAGCCATTATAAGACTCAGGTCCCATCACACAATGCAACTTAAGCCGGAGGATATAGTTTTTACCTTATAATGGCCAAAAATGCTTCATACGAATTAAACAAAAGTGTTTGATATTATTACTAGTGCATATATGTTTCAAAAGCGATTTCAATCATAAATATCAATCATAGGCGGCATAAATGACCCATACCACTATGTCGTCGTACTAGTAATACAATCACGTCCGCATATTTCGTATTGGAAATTGGATTCCTTCATGAGTCGAGGCAAGGGGCAAGCTCCTCTCCGTTCGAGACATTCTACCAAATGTCCCCGGACCCCACTATGATCCTTGGAATCGGCTGGGCCGGTGCTCTCTTACTTTTGAGGATTGGCAATTCCTGAACACACGTTTCCCGGTCCTTACAGACCTATAATCGAGGCGCCTCGCATTCCAACAACCACACAGGTGAAAAGTATATATAATGCCAGGGCTGGTAGGTCACTGACACCACCTTAGCTAGAAAGAAACGTCGTGCTCTCCCAGCGGTCCGTCTCCTGTTTTTGACTCATACCGGGGTGTGAGGCTCGCGAATTCACGTTATACACAAAGCTACGTCACGCAGACCATGCTTTGATCATCGACTACAAAACTTTGCTTCGCAACAGAAGCCTTGATCATATGCCACTTAGGCGTGCCACACAGGCAATCCACTCCATGCGACTGATTTCTATCAATACATAACCTCTGAGCTCGTACGTCTCAGAGAAGGGCGTTAAGCAAGAGAATAAATTCTCCGCCGCCAAACAGATATATATTTAAAAGAGATCAATCAGCACAGAACAAAATCCAATGTCAGACACACAGTCCATTTACAAGTCCGTTCTGGGTCTGAACGAAAACGGAGGCACCATTTCCTCGCATATCCGTACCATCAACAGTATATTTGGACGGCTACTACTTCAGCTCCTTCATGGTAGATACTCCAATCACGAGCATCAGTAGCGCCCATCCATCCAATGTGAAGATCGTCGGTCTTTAACCATCTTCGACTCTTCGACTTCTCAACGTCGATCGATTATTTGAAATGAGATGAACTCAGCCATTTCAAATAATCCATGTATATTTAGATTTTCAAATCAATTTATCACATGGTTGGACTATTCAACATTCACATTTCAGTTCTTTAGTTATAATTCCCATATTAAATACATTCAACCATCACATATCAAGCAAATACAATGAAATTGGTTTATTTCCACTCTATATCGTCTATAGTATTTTATAACGATATATCGCCATTTTTATTTAATTTAGAACGGCCATATTTAATTAAACGGCATTTCAGGTCGTGTCGATGCACTGGCGCTATTTTTCACTAATTTTGTTTTACACATATCTGAAAATCTAACTGTTGGATCTTCACAAATTTTATATCATTAGGAAGGTCATTTCAAAACGAATCCAACGGTTTCAGTTTTGGGAAAATCCGACGGTCGGATCTTCCACACTAGCCATTTGAAGTTACGATTTCAATTTACGAACTACAGCGTCGTTATTCGATTTTATTTAATTATGTTTATATATAAAAATATAATCGTTTCTGGCGCTGTTTTTCTTCAAATTTGAATTAAACATTCCAGACAATCCAACCGTCGGATCTTCACAAAGTTGGTGCCGTTGGAAAGATATTTCCAAGGCGAACCCAACGGTTGCGGTTTCGGGAAAATCCAATGGTCGGATTTCCCGCACTAGTCGTTTGAAATCACGGTTTCAAAACACGAATTGCACGGCCACGTTTCGTTTTAATTTTATTTATATTTATATATTTATATAAATATAGTTCATTCAAAAATTCCTATACCGTTTTCACTTCAATTATTTCACTAACGCCTTTAAATTTTGGAAAATTTCGCTATAACCTCCTTTGTACGGGAGAGGCTGGGAAAATTCCCAAATAGCCACATGGGCGTCTCATGTCAAAAAGAAAAAGAAAAAGCCAACAGGTTCATAAAATCATCACCCAAACAAAACAGTAAATGTGTACCTATTTGTCGGGCACAAAATTTTATTCCTCCTCTCTAGCCCCTTTGCTATAACCTGTTCAATAAATATGCATGTACATATATACAATTTTTATCACTTATCATTTTCCATTCAACTTCATATTTGATTTACTTTGGTTTAAAAACACCATTCATTCTAATGTTGCGTGCATAGGCTAGAATCATATCATTAGCTAATTAATGTATATTTCAACTCATGCATATTTATTTGAACAAGTGGCTATTTTTAACACTTCACATTCAAAGATGATAATTTTGGCGAACTAAAATACATTTCAACACATGACAATTTTATTTAGTTCCTATGCATGTAAAAAAAAATATTTCATTCACAAATATTTATTTCAACGCTCGCATACCTTTAGCATATCACATATATGATAAAAATGATATTTTTACCATTTAAAATATTTATTCGACAAATGGATGTTTTCAACACTTCATAGTTTCAATAAAAATGTAATTTTTATTGTTCGATCTTTTTATTCAACACATGAACTTTTCCACTACACACACTTCTCAACACATGAGCATTTCCACACATGGATATTTTATTTATGTTGTTCATATAAGAAAGATAGAATTTTTATTGTTGAAACTATTTATATATAAGGCGAATATTTTTCATACTTCATATCTATTATAAAAAGGTGATTTTTATTGTTTAGACACTTCATTCACTCACAAATGAATTTAATTTTCACACATCACTTTTCAACACATGAACATTTCCACACATGGATAAAGTTTCAACACATGACTTAAATTTCAACCGATGAAGATAATTTCAACATATGAAAATAATTCTAACACATAAAGATTATTCAAAATTTCGGCAGCATAATGGCAGGGTAGTTAAAACCGGCACCGTCCCTAGTACGGCTCCTCGCTCTACCTTAAAACCTCACGGTTTTTGACAATGGGGATTCATGCATCTAATTCGCACGCAGGCGACATGTTTTATTTTTATTTCCACAAATATTTCCAATTCATTTCAATCACCAATGGGTATTTTTCAACCACAACCAAACAATATCAACCACAAACAATTATTCAACCATTCGTATTTTTCATCCAATATTTCACACCAATTCACGACAATAAATATCGTCCATGGTTTGTGGACGAGGGGAGTATATATGTATACATATTTATTATAATTGCTATATTTCACTTGCATTTCAACACATATATCAATTATTATATGCATGTATAATTCATACTTCGCTTATATAGCTTACACCACACATGTACATGACGTATACAACACGTGTGTAATTTATATTTCGCTAATATAATTTATACACGACATTTTCCATTCAAATTCATTTAATTTAGATTTCTCACATTGGTTTGCGGAGTGCTAAAAATCGTAGATGACTCGGAAAAATCCGCGGCTTCTTCTATGTGGTAGAGAGCTTCCTTGCGGTCCCGATGTTTCCTGTTTCATCGAATTTCGTCAACACACAAAAAATATATGATTTTTCAAAGTGCAGACATCAAAAAGGACTCACCTTTCTAAGTGGTTCGAAACTAGGGTTGAGGTTTTCGCGAAATCCGTGGCACGTGGGGACGATCGGGGGTGCTGATGTGGAAGAGCTTCGAGCAGGCTTCCTGTTGGTGGTGGTTTGGTGCAGCTCGGTGGTCGGTGGCGATCAGGGCGGCGGTGGGAAGTGGTGAAGTTGGCGGGCTCGATTCTGGCGAAGGAGGCGTCGAGGGAGGAGGTGCTAGGGTCGGATTTGAAGAGGAGGCGGAGGCGGTTCGACGACAGGTGGTGGCGGCGGCGATAGGAGGCTAAGGCGGTCGGAATCTCGTCGGGAAGAATGAAGCACGCGTCGTCGTTCGTTACGAGGGTTACGGTTTTTTTTTTTTAATTTATGAAAGAAAAATTCTGATTGGCCGATATATATATATATATTATATTTTTAAATAGTGTTTTCTCCAACGAACTCCTTTTCAAGTCCAACGACTGTCATCCCTAGCTAAATACCCCCATCCCGGACACAATGGGATATGTTTTGTTGGCCAATTCGACTGTTACAGTCAGTTATTTTTCAAATTAAAGTATAAAACATTTAATTTTTTTACTCTGAACGTACATTTCAATTTGCCAGGGCCACAAACTGATTCGAAAAATTCCATAAAAATAAATCTAGCTATGTTTTGACGCTACGGTACCAACAAAACTTGTTTCGTCGAATTCTGAGATCGTTTGAAAAATGGTCATTTTCTGGTCGATCCAATTTAACAAAAATTGACCAAACACATTTTCTTTTGCCACGCTCACATATTAGCTTCAAAAATTATGAAATTTGAAACCTAGCAATAGTTTGACATCCCGGACCCAACAAAAGTGGTTTCGTCGAATTCCGAGGTCGTTTGCAAAATATCAATTTTCCAGGGTTATATATTCTATATAGCGACCATTCTGAAAATTCATTCGGCGATAACTTTTGGTTCCCGTTATGAAACTTCGATTTTTCAGATTCGTTAGAAAGGTATTGATAAACAGATTTAAATATTTTTTGTTTCGCTAAAATCCGTTATATTTTCCACCCTGCACAGTCAGTCAAAGTTTGAATTCAAATTTTCAAACTGACTCACTATTTCTAATTCACTATTTTATTGAAATATTTTATTTCAATTGTTCAAATTCCTTTGAAATTACCAATTTAAATTTTTTTAATTGGCTCGTATTTTCCGGGTTATTACATCACCTATCCCATTATAAAGAGATGCGGTCACCACTGTTAGTGAGAGCTCCGAACTAGGGTTGGGTTATTACAAAGCTACGGTTGGAGTTAGGGGATTTTTGGATTGGATTTGACTTTATCTAAGGAAGGCATACGTTTGGCCAAGGTTTGGAGAGGTGTAGTTAAGAATGGTGTCGCAACCTATAAAGTAAGAGGTGTAGAGGCTTGGGCACGCGTTTCAATGGGAAGAGGCCTGAGGGGCGATGTTGGTGCTAGCAGATCGGGCTTTGGACATGGATCGTAATAGTGGAATTAGTTTGGAGTTTCGTGAAGTATAAAAGAATATCACTTGGAAGTGGCATGGCTTGGATAATCTATGTACGATAATGGCATGGGGATGGGGCGCACGGCCTAAAATTGTAGAAGAAAAAGAGATTAGATTTGAGTAAGATAATTAGTTATTTATATTTTAAACGCATACTTAACGTATTTACTAATCTTATTTATTTAACTTTTATTACTTATGCTTTGGTCCAAATTAGCGACCTAAACAACCCTTGTCCAAACTTGTTATAAAAAGTAAAAAAACACATTTCAAATCACAAGGAAACTGGTTGACGTTAATTTAGGATAGATGTTATTACATAGAAAATGAAACACCCCACCTCCGTTAGGGTCACTCTCAAAGGGAATGCCCTAATTTTGGTGGAGGTTTATAAGTACAAGTCACAGATATACAAGACAGATATAAGAACACATATTTGTAAACAGCGGAAGAACAACAAACTTTTATTTCATAAAGTCAAATACGTGTTACAATAACATCCTTTCTAAAAACATAACATAACACTTTCATAATCTGTCTTGAGTACATTGTTTAAAGAAGCATAAATAAAACATAGATAAACTGCAAAAGCCCCATAGTGGATGGTCCAAAGCCATAGTTCAAAACAGGAAAGTCCAAGCAATACGTTTCTCTTCTTCAAGCTGGATGTTGAGGTAGGTCAAGCTGCCGTGTTCCCTCCCTGTGGACCTGGGGGGGGGGAAACGGAAGAAAGAAGACGAAAGAAAAGTAGAGTCAGACATAAAGCCTGAGTAAGTCTAGTACTATTTTGTCTATGAATAAAGAACTGGGTATGATAAGTATAAACAAGAAGTGGGCATGCACTATAAACTTGGTTAAGTTGTCTAGGGTCGAATATACTATCGTACCCCATGTTAATCTCTGAACCCATATAAACTAGTTTCCAACTGGCACCCCATAATCAGGGTGATGTGATCCATTCTACGATGATCGGCTCCTACTCGCATAGTTACATGTGTCTTACGGCCCCCGATGTTGTAGTTACCTATGCTGGTCCCACCATGGGGTGTATCAAGTCCCATAGTGGCAACCCGACACAACCATAGAGTGCACAGGTATGCTACTGGTGTCCAGTGCCTTATTTTTCTGCGCCGGAGTGTGTGCACGCCCGCACTCCGTTAGAACCTACACTGCTACACCACCGCCGTCGCTTTGACCTCTTACAATCAGCCCAGTAATCGTGCCCCACCCTGCCTAGTTTCAGGGTATCCTGATACACCTTCTAGGGTTACTGCTGAAAAGGGTCCCCCGTTACTAGGTTTTCTATCTCTAGCCAACATGCTAAGTTGGTTAAGTGTTTCCTAACCTAACCCCCACCAGTCCGTTTTGTTTAGCATGTTCCATTTTGATTAAGTCTTTAGTTCACTTAATCCTATCAATCCTGACTCAGCCTTAATTGTCTTATTAAGGCCCTGACCTCTCACATTAGACAGGTATTGTTGTGGCTGCCTGTTGCCGGTTGGTTCCGGGCAGTCTTACGCCACAACTCAGTCTAACCTCGGGTCCTTGCTGGGCTCCATGTTTAACCTCCCACATTGGATAGGTATTGTTGTGACTACTGGACAGCCGGGCGGTTCCGGGCAGGTTTACATCACAACTCAATCCAACCTCGGGTTAAACACATCGTATGTTCTACATTTACATATTTTGTCATTCCTCTTTATTTCTTATATGTAAATATTTGCGGCCCATTATTAAGTTAATGGTGTAAAAGTTACACCAATCATGGGCCCAACCCATACTTGAACTTGGGCCCTTCTATTTCATATTTTCATTCATTAGTAATTTTAACCCAACGTTATTTTCCCCCGTTTAACGCGTCCGTTTATATATTTTGGGCTTAGCCGTTTAAAGCCCAAATTAGCCATGCGAAAAGGGGAGGCTTAAAGCGTAATTACATACACAAAGAGGGGAATGTGAGCGCATGAACTTGCAATACGACGTTGGAAATACAAAATAGAAACTGGTGTACTTGCATAGTGGTAGTATAGGTGACATGAATCAAAGCATGCGAACTTGTAATTGAGATATCATTATTGTCACATGAACCTATATTTTTATTTAGGCATAATGTCAAACATAAGCATGGCATAAATATTTCTAGCATAAGCATGGCATAATGTCAAACATAAGCATGGCATAATATCAAACATAAGCATGGCATAAGTATAGTTAAATTTGTTCACATAACCATGGCATAAATATTTCTAACATGAAATCATGATTCTTACTTTAGCCATGTAAACTTACAAAAAGGGACCTTTTGAACCTAACCTAGCCATGTACCACATATGTCATCATATAATTCTTGTAAACAAGATAGACTAAATCATGGATTTTAATTATGCCAAATATTATTCATAGCCTAGCCATATTCATAAATTTGCAAATAGGTTTTCTAGTACAAAAGCATGGCTTAATACATGATGCCAAATTCTCAACATAATTTCCTATGGATTATAATAACCAAACTTGTTCTAATTACTTACAAAATGATTTATGCACAAAAATATACATCATGATGGCATAGTAGCAAAACCCCAAACTTGCATAAATTTAAATCAACTACATACATGTAGCTTCAACATGGATTACATAATTTGCGAAATATTCCAAACGTATACTTGCATAGAACTACCGCATGTAGTTCTTTATAACATGAATAACATAATTCAAGAATATCTAAACGTATATAATATTTCAAATTGATAAGAACGCACAAATATGAATAACTTTATTGCCACAATTCAAGCATACAGACCAACACAATTGTTTATTCATACCAAAGTAATACTCTACTTACAATGGTGTGATGAATTCTCTAATTTAGGGATTGAAGACGCAAATTCCTTTGTTGAATTGATTTGTTTAGGTTGCTTTAAGCTTTAGAATCTTCCTCCTAATCCTCTCTCCAATTTGGTGGCTACTCCTAGTCGTTCCTCAGCAAAATGGCGGCTATGTTCTTATTTTTGAATGAATAGATTAGGGTCTAGTCTAGGGTTGTTTATATAGAGGTTAGGAACTGATTAGGACCATTGATGTTGCTTGGATTGATCGTAGCCATTCATTCTAAGGAGAGACCAATTAAAACTTGCCACCTAGCCCTAGTGACAAAGCAGACCACAGAAAATCGGCCAAACACAGACCTGGCCAGCCAGGTTGGCTGGGCTCGACCAGGTCGACACCCCTGTCGACAGGGCTGTCGACAGCCCTGTCGACATGGGTAGCCCAGGTCGACAGCCCAGTCGACCTGGGTGGCCTAGGCGGGTGTTTATCCGCCCTGGCCCATTGGGCCCGATTTTTAATTATTTTATTCTGTTTGAATTTTAAATTTAATTCTCAAACTTCCGAAGGCCATATCTTCTTCATACGGACTCCGTTTTTCGAAAACTCGGACTCTATTTCGCGTATTTTTCCGAGACGAACGCAATGGCGTATCCCGTTTCCCTTAGTTCTTTGATTTCAAATTAATTATTTGTTAATTTCATAGTTATAGAATTTTCGGGGTGTTACATTCTCCCCCACTTAAAAGGATTTCGTCCCCGAAATCTTCAAGTTAGGAGGAATGTATATCCTAACATCCAATCATCCATCTACTCATCCATCAAACACGAGCATCCATTGTCCTTAAAAGACTTCTAATGCTTCATGATCATATGCGAAGTGTGTGTGTACATGTACTTATCTAATGCAAAATCAGGCGGTCTACTGATTCAGTTGACCTCCTTAATGCGAATTATGTAGGTGCCATGAATCCATTATGTATGCAAATTTTCCTATTCTTGATTCTACATGAGTGCACAACCATTCAATACAAATGCAACATCCACATGACAACACATTAAAGTTCAACCATATACGAATGCAAACATATATGCATATGCAATATGAAGTGACTGAGCCGATCTAAAACCTAGATTGTGTGTGTATATGCAACCACGAGCAACCACTAGCAATCACTTGCAACCACTTGCAACCATCATCCATAACATGTTTCAACTACATGTTTCCACCCAGAAAGATTCTACCTAAAAGATACGGTCGAGGAAATATACCTAAAAAGATAGATAAAAGCGCAACTTAAGGAAAAAGGAAAGATCAAGGATGTACCCTCGAACAGAAAAGGGTAGGCAGTACGTATTCTAGCTTCAGTTTCCCAAGTCGCGTCTCCCTCGGCGTCGCTCCACTGAACTTTGACGAGCTTGACTTCGCGGTTGCGTAACTTCTTCACTTCCGTTCCTAATATGCGGGTTGGAACTTTTCTTATGGTTGCTTCGCGTTCCACTTCGGCCTCTTCGAGGATATTTGGCTCTACCACTTCAGCTGACTCATGTAGACATTTTCGGAGATGTGAAACGTGAAAAACGTTGTGGACTCCGGCCAACTTCTCGGGTAGCTCTAATCTATAGGCCATTTTCCAAATTTTCTCAATGATAGGGAATGGTCCTACCTAAAGGTATAGTCGAATGATAGAAGCAAGTAAAAACTTTGTGCCCATTAGGCAATGTCGAAACTGGAAATCTATGCCACATATATATTGATTAGGAGAAGAACTCTCTAAGCATCAGCCCCGAAGACCGAAATCAACATCAGACTGGCACCCAAAGAATTACTCAACCCAACCACCATATATGATTCTAGGAAACTAAGCATGATGGACTCCTTTTAGGTCACAAGGGAGTCCCTTCCTAAGACCAACCCGTATCCTATAAAGCCCAAAAACTTTAGTAAAATCAACGAACACCCTCGAGCCCCAACATGTGTTACCAACAGATGAGTCATACTTCCTATGGGGTTTGCAATAGAAATTGGATTAAGAATAGGACCGAGAGGATATACACAAAAGATAGCATGCAAGTGAGCTTTACAGGAAGAGAGGGATCAAGGATATACTCTTAAGAAGAGATACGATGCACGAATCTAGTCTTCAATCTTCTAAGCCGCATTTCTTGAGCTTAACTCCATTATGCTTTGTCCGTCTTTAACTTCACAATTTCGTAGCTTCTTAATTCTTGTTTCCAAAATATGAGTTGGAACCTATTTCTCGTTCCCCTTTCACTTATTCTCCTCCTAGTATACTTGGCTCAAGCCTAACTGCGTACTCATGGTTCCATGCAAGCTCTCCAAAATTCATTAGTGAATCTTGGATCTTGTTCACTTACTAGAAGGTATTCCACATAGATGAATTATCTCTTGAAAATAAACAAATGTCAACTATGTTGCCAAATGTACTTACTAAGGTGATTCTTTACAACTCATGCATCAGCGAAATGAACCTTCAGCCTTAGTGGCAAACACTACTGGAGCGCCCTATTCTGAAATGCTCCTCCTAATGAACCCCTTTTCTAGAAGCTCTTTAATCTGTTTACTGAGCTCTTTCCTTTCTTGTGGAGCCATGTGTCTAACGGACAACGCAACGGGCTTTACATTATCTACAAGATATATGTGGAAGTCTATTTCTCGCTTCGGAGGCAAGCCCTTCACCTCTTCGAAGACATCCGGATATTCCCGGACCACTTTAACTGATTGCAAATTTTCAACAGAGGCATCTAGCGATTCAAGATAACTAAGCGTAACCGCATACGAGGGATTACAAGAAATTTCCAAAGTATTACCGAGCTGGGTTAGGAGCCTAACAACCCTTTTCTCACAATCAAGGATGGCCCCATTTACTGGATAGCCAATCCATACCCAAAATCAAACCATACCCCGAAAAGCCCAAAACAAAGGCACTACATTGAAATTCTACACTTAGAATAGAAATTTTCAATCCCACACAGACCATAGACAAATGAGTTGGGCCCCCAATTGGGTTTGAAACAATTAAGGGGTCCTCTACCATACTAGTTTTTAGGTGCAGAGATTCTACTAAAGCAGACGAGATAAAGGAGTGTGATGCGCCAGAATCAAATAAAGTATGAACGAGGTGATCATAAAGATAAACTACACTTTCTACAGAAGTATTTATACCTCGCTGTTGCAGAGGTGGCGCTTCCAGCACATGGACCTGTGCCCCTGGGGTGGATCCAGTCCTCTGCCTCTGTCCTCGTTTCTTTGGGCAGTCCTTAGCCCTATGGCATGTCTCACCGCAAGAAAAGCACCCACCATTCTCCTTGGCCTTCTTTTTCCGGCAGTCCTTTACTAAGTGCCCCACTTTGCCACAGAAATTACACGTCCTCTTCTCTTTGTTGCCTTCCCCGCCTTTTTTAAAGTCCGTCTTCTTAGGCTGCAAACCCTCTTTCTTCCCTTGAGAGCTTTCTGCCTTTGTCTCCTTCTTGCCCTTATCCTCCTCATTCAGCAATGCCATTTGCACCAATCTTTCATACGTGGCTCCCATGGGTATATGGGTCATGGCCAAACTGTGTAATGGCTCATTCAACCCTTTGACGAACCGGAGAGCCTTCTTGTGCGGGGTGTTGACTAGGTCAGGCCCAAACCTAGCCAGCTCATCGAACTGATTCACATATTCTCTAACTGTCTTGTCCCCTTGTTTAAGAAATAAGAATTTTTCCAACTGCAAACTTCTTTCCGCATCTGAGAGAAATTTAGTCTCAAACCTTGCCTTAAAGTCCTCCCATGTCTCCGCTGGTCTTTCAGCATTAGTGACTTCCCACCAGTAGGAAGCCTCGCCCTTCAATAGCCACACTGCCAACTGTACTTTTTGTCTATCTTCTACCTCAAAGATGATGAATAGGTCCTCAGTTTCTTTCAGCCAATTTCTAGCTGCCACGAAGGACTCAGTTCCATGGAAATCCCTTCCTCCCATAGCTTTAAAATCTCTACATATCTTAGCAAACGTGTTTCCCCGTGGAAGAGGTGGAGGAAAAGGTGCCGCTGCAGCTGGATGGTTTCCTGCAGCTGGGGGAGGAGGAACGGTAGGACCTGGCTGAGTGGCCCTTGCTTCTAAGAACCGTCTAAACCAACCAGGTATTGGTACCCCTTCCGGCAAGTTAAGATCTTCGGACATGCTGAAACAAAAAGGATAGATTCAAAACGAAGGATAAGAGATAGTACCTATGGCTTTGGGGAGTGGACTTTGCCTTTTTAAAATAAAATAATATTTTTCTTTTAAAAATGCTTCTTTAAATTTCCTTTTTGAAAATAATTTTTCAAAACTTTTTATCTTATCTGGTAAAGCTATGCTCTGATACCAAGAGAAACACCCCACCTCCGTTAGGGTCACTCTCAAAGGGAATGCCCTAATTTTGGTGGAGGTTTATAAGTACAAGTCACAGATATACAAGACAGATATAAGAACACATATTTGTAAACAGCGGAAGAACAACAAACTTTTATTTCATAAAGTCAAATACGTGTTACAATAACATCCTTTCTAAAAACATAACACTTTCATAATCTGTCTTGAGTACATTGTTTAAAGAAGCATAAATAAAACATAGATAAACTGCAAAAGCCCCATAGTGGATGGTCCAAAGCCATAGTTCAAAACAGGAAAGTCCAAGCAATACATTTCTCTTCTTCAAGCTGGATGTTGAGGTAGGTCAAGCTGCTGTGTTCCCTCCCTGTGGACCTGGGGGGGAAACGGAAGAAAGAAGACGAAAGAAAAGTAGAGTCAGACATAAAGCCTGAGTAAGTCTAGTACTATTTTGTCTATGAATAAAGAACTGGGTATGATAAGTATAAACAAGAAGTGGGCATGCACTATAAACTTGGTTAAGTTGTCTAGGGTCGAATATACTATCGTACCCCATGTTAATCTCTGAACCCATATAAACTAGTTTCCAACTGGCACCCCATAATCAGGGTGATGTGATCCATTCTACGATGATCGGCTCCTACTCGCATAGTTACATGTGTCTTACGGCCCCCGATGTTGTAGTTACCTATGCTGGTCCCACCATGGGGTGTATCAAGTCCCATAGTGGCAACCCGACACAACCTTAGAGTGCACAGGTATGCTACTGGTGTCCAGTGCCTTATTTTTCTGCGCCGGAGTGTGTGCACGCCCGCACTCCGTTAGAACCTACACTGCTACACCACCGTCGTCGCTTTGACCTCTTACAATCAGCCCAGTAATCGTGCCCCACCCTGCCTAGTTTCAGGGTATCCTGATACACCTTCTAGGGTTACTGCTGAAAAGGGTCCCCCGTTACTAGGTTTTCTATCTCTAGCCAACATGCTAAGTTGGTTAAGTGTTTCCTAACCTAACCCCCACCAGTCCGTTTTGTTTAGCATGTTCCATTTTGATTAAGTCTTTAGTTCACTTAATCCTATCAATCCTGACTCAGCCTTAATTGTCTTATTAAGGCCCTGACCTCTCACATTAGACAGGTATTGTTGTGGCTGCCTGTTGCCGGTTGGTTCCGGGCAGTCTTACGCCACAACTCAGTCTAACCTCGGGTCCTTGCTGGGCTCCATGTTTAACCTCCCACATTGGATAGGTATTGTTGTGACTACTGGACAGCCGGGCGGTTCCGGGCAGGTTTACATCACAACTCAATCCAACCTCGGGTTAAACACATCGTATGTTCTACATTTACATATTTTGTCATTCCTCTTTATTTCTTATATGTAAATATTTGCGGCCCATTATTAAGTTAATGGTGTAAAAGTTACACCAATCATGGGCCCAACCCATACTTGAACTTGGGCCCTTCTATTTTATATTTTCATTCATTAGTAATTTTAACCCAACGTTATTTTCCCCCGTTTAACACGTCCGTTTATATATTTTGGGCTTAGCCTTTTAAAGCCCAAATTAGCCATGCGAAAAGGGGAGGCTTAAAGCGTAATTACATACACAAAGAGGGGAATGTGAGCGCATGAACTTGCAATACGACGTTGGAAATACAAAATAGAAACTGGTGTACTTGCATAGTGGTAGTATAGGTGACATGAATCAAAGCATGTGAACTTGTAATTGAGATATCATTATTGTCACATGAACCTATATTTTTATTTAGGCATAATGTCAAACATAAGCATGGCATAAATATTTCTAGCATAAGCATGGCATAATGTCAAACATAAGCATGGCATAATATCAAACATAAGCATGGCATAAGTATAGTTAAATTTGTTCACATAACCATGGCATAAATATTTCTAACATGAAATCATGATTCTTACTTTAGCCATGTAAACTTACAAAAAGGGACCTTTTGAACCTAACCTAGCCATGTACCACATATGTCATCATATAATTCTTGTAAACAAGATAGACTAAATCATGGATTTTAATTATGCCAAATATTATTCATAGCCTAGCCATATTCATAAATTTGCAAATAGGTTTTCTAGTACAAAAGCATGGCTTAATACATGATGCCAAATTCTCAACATAATTTCCTATGGATTATAATAACCAAACTTGTTCTAATTACTTACAAAATGATTTATGCACAAAAATATACATCATGATGGCATAGTAGCAAAACCCCAAACTTGCATAAATTTAAATCAACTACATACATGTAGCTTCAACATGGATTACATAATTTGCGAAATATTCCAAACGTATACTTGCATAGAACTACCGCATGTAGTTCTTTATAACATGAATAACATAATTCAAGAATATCTAAACGTATATAATATTTCAAATTGATAAGAACGCATAAATATGAATAACTTTATTGCCACAATTCAAGCATACAAACCAACACAATTGTTTATTCATACCAAAGTAATACTCTACTTACAATGGTGTGATGAATTCTCTAATTTAGGGATTGAAGACGCAAATTCCTTTGTTGAATTGATTTGTTTAGGTTGCTTTAAGCTTTAGAATCTTCCTCCTAATCCTCTCTCCAATTTGGTGGCTACTCCTAGTCGTTCCTCAGCAACATGGCGGCTATGTTCTTATTTTTGAATGAATAGATTAGGGTCTAGTCTAGGGTTGTTTATATAGAGGTTAGGAACTGATTAGGACCATTGATGTTGCTTGGATTGATCGTAGCCATTCATTCTAAGGAGAGACCAATTAAAACTTGCCACCTAGCCCTAGTGACAAAGCAGACCACAGAAAATCGGCCAAACACAGACCTGGCCAGCCAGGTTGGCTGGGCTCGACCAGGTCGACACCCCTGTCGACAGGGCTGTCGACAGCCCTGTCGACATGGGTAGCCCAGGTCGACAGCCCAGTCGACCTGGGTGGCCTAGGCGGGTGTTTATCCGCCCTGGCCCATTGGGCCCGATTTTTAATTTTTTTATTCTGTTTGAATTTTAAATTTAATTCTCAAACTTCCGAAGGCCATATCTTCTTCATACGGACTCCGTTTTTCGAAAACTCGGACTCTATTTCGCGTATTTTTCCGAGACGAACGCAATGGCATATCCCGTTTCCCTTAGTTCTTTGATTTCAAATTAATTATTTGTTAATTTCATAGTTATAGAATTTTCGGGGTGTTACAGAAAATACATGAAACTGCACATCTCTTCTTATTTGAATTATTTATGTTCCTCGTAGATTACACATAATATGTTTTATTGCAAAAAAGAACAAAAAGGACAAAGCTACAATAATCAAGTAAAACCACAAACAATATCCAAACAAACAGGCTTGTTCTTATTCTAACCAAACTGCAAATTTACACTTGAACACCTAATTTTAATGAATTTGGAATAAAACTACAAATCTAAAAATGATTTAATGACTGTTTTCCAGATCCGAGATGTTTACAATAACCACAAACAAATTTAAGAGCAATTGTAGGAAAGAAGATGATAATAATTTAAAAGTGTACAAATCCATATTCAACTAACATTCATAATAATTAAGATTTGACAAAATACACAAATATGACACTTTTAGGCATATAATTCCAATTCAACACCAACAAATTATATGTGTTTATTATAAACAATGTATATGATTTCCCACTTACCTGAAATCTATCAAATACCAATCCGACACAGCTTTTAGGCCTAAAATTCCCGAAGCTTACAAATCTGCAATTTACTTCAAAAAAGGGATTGATAAAGAAAGATTTGATTTATAGATTTGGAAAATAAATAGAAAAAGGAGAAGGAAATTCAATAACTTAGATCACATATTCATAGAACATCTCTTTTTCATAGATCTAAATCTCTTCAATCTTGCAAATTTAATTTGCATATGTTTATAATTTGTGATTTAGAAGAGTGAAGGATGGGAAATAGCAGATCTTCATTGTTGGCTTCAGAAAATACGAATAAGAGAATAGGGGACTAGCCCTTTATTTATAGGCATAGGTTTGAACCTAAACTGTTAGATTTAGTTTAATAAAGATCCATCCACTAATATATATATATAATATATGAAAATCAAGAGATATCCCACTGTAATCAACCAAGTGGTAGATCAAGCGGTCGACTGCCCAATCATCCGCTCTGGTCGACCTGGCAGCAGGAAGGGGAATATATACATATTATTAAATATTATTGATTTTGTTTTATTTATTTTTAGTTTGTTTTCATATTTTATTCATAACTTTTTCATGCAGACTCTGTTGGCGAAGTTCCAGATATGAATCGACCGAAATTCTGTCATGAATGCAACGGTGCAAGTTTCATGGTCAAATTCCATATTTGCAAAAATTACATTTTTGGAATCTAATTAAATTAACTATCGCCAAAATTTCGGGTTGTTACATCCTTTCCACCTTAAAAGAAATTTCATCCCAAAATTTTACCAATGATGAAGTTACAGAGATGGCACCTAATTATATTAAACTACACAACCAATTAGTGTACACTCATTTTGCAACCAACATGCACATGTGCATAGTGCATATAATGAGTTGCAACCACAAAATATTCATGCATAATGATTCTAAACCATATCATCCTATATGTATGAATTTTATTTTTGAAAATACTTTTGAAAACATGATGCGAACATCTTAAAATATACTAGTAGTTCCATATAGATGACAATTTTTGAAAACATTTTCATCCATAACCTTCACACAACTACGAATTGAAGTGTGGAACAACCAGTTATACATCCAAACCCTACCATCCAACACGTTAAATTATCTAAACTATTTCCTATTAATTTATCCTAAGCTGGAAAAAGGGGATCAAAGTGGAGAAATTCAATGTTCTTGACACTTATAAACGTTCCAAATTTTTCCATCCTATAGTGCAATTTTACCTCAATTACCCAAAAATACTCCAAAAATTCTCAATTGTAGACTACAAAGGAGGCTTAAGATGAGTTCTAAAATGTAAAATGAGTTAATTGATAACTCGTGTGCATCGTCGACAATGTATGAAAACAACGTTTCCACGGTTAAAACAGTCTTTCCTTTGTTATTGTTAATGTCTTTATGCAACGTTGTCCCTAATGCACCGCTAAAACATGCAAACTGATCATCCAAAATCTTTCTTATGCTTTACATGCGACTATAAAAATCGAAATATTCCATAAAAATAAATTTTCACTTTAAAAATTCTTATGCAGAATTTGAAATTCCTTCTTGATACCATTCTATTTCCCTCATCTGATTTTCATAAAAACAGAATTTTGGTCACATGTGCTTCACTATATTTAAACCATCTATTTTATACAAAAAAGATGTTTAAATATACATAAACTACCATACCTAAATCTATGTTTTTATGTATATCAAATTAAAAGAAAGCAAATCAGAGAAATATAAAATTTTAAAGGATTCTCTTTTTTTTCAAAAAATATTTACAAAAAAAATCAAAAATATATTTTGCGGAAACTTAAACGATTCAAGTCACATGTTTGTGTAGAAGGAAGTCAATCACATGAAAAATGCGAAAACTAAGACCAACACAAAACCCAAAAACAAATTTTAGTTTAAAAAGGATCAAGCGACAAATAACAAATACCCATGATGGAAATACTCAAAAATCTGTCCTTTGCTAAAATTTATCCACTGCACAATTCTACTTTCCAGCTCCAAACAATTGTGCGAGATAAGAAAATGAGATTTCGTTTCTAATTCAAATACAATGAAGGGAAAGATGAACACACATGAAATCCCATTACAATCGTCATGTGATTTACAAGAACATCACCACTAATAGTTACAAGCACGAACTACCACAAAGGCAAGAGAAAATTGATGGAAAGAGAAAAAGAACAAAGACAACAACAAAACACCAACACCAAAATTCTAAAACATTGCCTATAAACGATGAGACGTCTTTCTCTATAACTGGGGCTCAAACCATTTCTACGACCTTTGACTAGTCATATCATGGTAGCAAAATCCTCAATCTCGTATTTCAGACACTACTGGTGTTGTTGGAGGTTCCCACATCACCATCGCTTCTAAGCGAGAATTTTTGCGATGACAAAAGAAAGCCACTACAAAACTGGCATTCAAGAGGATTCACTTATCATTGCTTGAAAATAAAAGTGGATAGATGAAAATACAGAAAGCAACTCCGCGAAGCAGCACACAAGGACAACATGTTGAATTAAATATGATGCGTACCAAATGATGGTAAAACATCTATAAAGGGCCGCAAATCTATACCCATTGAGTCGACTAATTTCAACCCGCATCCAACCCAAATTGCATGGAAATATGAATCTTTAGTAAGAAAGAAGATAGAGGACGAGGAAAAGAAAGAAATATTAGAATAGAATAAGAAGAAACATCAATATATAGAATCAGAGTAGAATAGAATCTCACAGCAGAACGAGTAAAATATAATATATCAAATCTCTTTCCACAAAGAGAAAACTGTATATATAAATTTACAATCAAAGTCCACAACTAATCAGATTATAAAATCTGATAAATACAACACACACAACGGAAATAAATTAATATCAGAAGATATGGGAATAGTCTCAACTCCAGATCCTCTCTGGAGCTCCACGCAAAACCTAACTTGGAAATATACTCGGCGTGACCCGAGCATGTTTTGAAGCAAAGCAAAATCAACCCAGATCAGTTTGTAATACTTTCAGTGATAAAACTCATAACAAACAACTTGCATAACTTTTTAGAAATTCTTTGAAAAATGGAACTCTCACAAGACACAACCACACATAAACATGGCATGTGGTTTTTTTCCTTACGATGCCCAAATCAATTTTTATAATAAAATTCAGTGATACTATAGTAATGTCTATCAGTCCACTAATAAAATAGAAATATAGCCGGAAAGCTTACATCTCATTTTCCAACATAGTTGGTTTACAACTAAAAATGTACGACTCGTATTGGAGTTTGGATTTCCAACATAACTGGGTACAGAATCACCTTCCGATTTGCATCCTCTAGAGATGGAACAATGGGGTTCAACAAGAAAATCATGCAACCTGGCCACACATGACTAACCAATCATTCAACTTGAGTATACCGAATATATCATCACCAATAGTTGGGATCAACAACCATACATTCTAAAGCATACAAAAATACGGACAACCGTTTTCTTTAGATCAGGTGATGATAGAGCCTAATGGGTATGACCAACATAGCTATGGTGCCTGCCTGATTTCTTCCATTTCATAGTTGATAAGGCTTTGGTTCACGATTACCTTTTCAGAATAGCACATTCAAAATTTGAATGCAAATTTTTCATACCTATCCAATCACTAATTGATTTGCAAAAATATAGTCTGGGTGTTAAGCTAAAAGAAGTTACCTTCTCCTCCACCATACTCGGTATATTTGTAAAAATCAACGTACACAATCTTAGGAAATACCCTGGTTTATTGCTACAAGTTTAATCCTGGTGATGTACTAGATACATCACAAAGAAATCCTCTCTCTCCGATGATCTATGTCTTCACATCATCTTATAAGATCCTTGCGATGTTAGTTCTCGAACGAAAAGCTGGTTCGAAGTGGTTTTGGGTCTAGTTCCCATCTCAGTCTCTTTAAACTAACTCGTCGGTAGTCAAAAGCAATATTTGTTGATAGTCTTATTTTTAACTATCAAACACATTCAATACGGATCAGTACATCGGCAGCTCCGACCCTTTTTATTTAAAACTATTCGTTTAAACCATTTTTATCGATTCATACAAATTGATTCAATAAACTTATTTCAGTAGATCTCTCTTGTTTTTATTACTTTGAAAACAATAGCAGATACTTATTTTCTTTAAAATAAACGTATTCACAAAACTCCTCTTTATTTGCTTTTACCTCGAAAATATCGTTATATTTTCGCAAAACCTCTTCTTATTTCCTTCACTTTGGAAATATCACTATATAAACACAAACCCCTTTTCATTTCCTTTACTTTAGAAATATCGATACATATACAGAAAACCTCCTTTTGATTTCCTTTACTTTGGCAAAATATCGCTATATATACATAGCCGATTGGTATAAGTCCAATTACAAATCATAAATGGGTTAAACAATGTCATTTTCTACATTGTTTATTATATAACCCTCAATGATTTTATTTATTTTCAAAAATTTGGCAACAAAAATTTATACTAATGCTTATGGAAATAATAATGTGAAAATAAGGGACACATCCCTAAAAAAACTTATGATGCAAACGACTTCCACAGTAACTTTATAATATAAAACGGGTCCCTAGAATTCATGTTATGTGTATTGTTAAAAGAAAAAGGCGTTGCCATGTAAAAAAAAATCTAAATTCAGCAAATATTCCTAGAAGACCATGGAAACAAAAAAATTTGCATACAAGTGTGCAAGTATTCACAATTGTTGCACACATGTATGCAAGTATTCACAAAGCAGTTTACGTTGAAAATCTTCATAAGACAAATCTAGTCGTAACTTGTAACGACCCGGGTTTTTCTGATCGAATTATTTTGAATATTTAATATTCTTTTTTAAATATTGTGTTGATAATATAAATGAATTTTTTATTGATCCATCGAATTAATAATCGATATACGATTTATTTCTAATATATATATAATTCTCAAAATACGAAAATGAATTTATTTGAATTTAAAACTGAATTGAAACGGTTCAGGTGATTTATACAAACTTCTGTTTGAATTAGAATAATAATATAAATTTATTATCGAAGAATTTATTTGTTTTGAATTTAAATTATATTATATCAATTTAATATGATTATTTTATGTATACGTTCGAATTAAATTTTATCCTCTATTCTGTTGGTTCAGAATAGTGAATTTATGTTGAAACATCGGTCGGTAGGTTAAAATAGCGGTTCGTGATGTCGAGTTATGAACCCTGATATTTTTAGTGGATAGGATTGGAATCAAATCAATATCCATATAAAAAGAATAAAAATCTCTTTAAGTCAAATCAAATCAAATTAAATTTTATTTAAAATCAAAATCAAATCTTTTTAAATATATTTGCAATGTACTTAACCCAACAACCATTTAATACCGTGTACTTCCTATTCCCTTCCTTCTCCTATAAAATTGTGACCTCTCTTTTACATTCTCTTCTGATGTTCGTTGTCAAAACAAAAAACAAACGGTGCCTTCCTTTATAACCACAAATTAAAACAAAACCCACGCCCTCTTTTCTTCCACAAACAAAAACCCGTATACCCGTTTAAAAATCGGATTTTCGTTCTTCGGCAACCAGAACAAAATCACTCTTCATCGTTCAAATCGGAGAAAGGGGCGAGCTCGATTTGAGAGCTCTGAGTGTATTCAATGGCGCATGGGAATTTGCGATTCAAATTAGGGATTTAGATGCGTGAAGGCTTGGCGAAGATGTTCCGAAGGAAGCGATATGGCGATGGGATTTTAGGGCAGTAAGGCGCAATTTCAGGACAGCGCGAGTGGAATTTTGGGTTGCAATTTTGTGGGGATCGGAGTCTGAATGAGGGTCTGAGCTACTTGCAAGCAGGTTGACATCGTGATGGAGAAAAAGGGGTTGAGCGTGGTTGTAGGAGATGGTCAACGAAATTTTGGAGGGAGTCGATCTTGTTCTGGTAGTGATAGCTGAGTGGAATTCGTGGAGAGGTGATCAACGAAGGTCAGAAGGAGGAGTTCGATGTATACCACGCATTTTAGGGTTCCGGGAGGCCTTTGATTGAGGTGGCGTTGGTTGTTTTGGAGGGTGAAAAACTGACGGGGTTGGCGTATATATATATATATATATATATATATATATATATATATATATATATATATATATATATATGTCGTTGGGTAGTGTAAACGAGGGTGTGGTGTTCGAAAATCTTACTTGGAAGATGAAGATGCTTATCATGGCTACTTACCAATGATGGTAATTTATTAAGCTAATTCTTTGTTAATGACTTTTAGGAATTAAAATATAAGATTTAAAAATGATAATAATTATATTGGGTGCATTAGTATACTGTTAGAAAAGAAGTGATGTTTCTTGTAAATCGAAATTGAAATTAAAAAGGAAAATTTAAGCTAGTGAATTAGCATAAAATATATGAGTGAAATAATTAAACTTAAAAACATTAGCCGTTCAAAACTAGGAAATTAGCGAGGAAAGGTAAGTGTTAATATAGTTAGAACTTTTTTAGAAGTGGTTAGCTTATAAATTATATAACATCTCATATTAGGTTCGATGGATCTCCGTCTGTTGCATTGGAGACATATCAGCATGGTCTACACTATGGATTTGGATTTGAAATAGTTTGGATCCAACTGCGATTTTCGATTTATCGAAAATCAAACGTATTTCGATAAATAAAAATCTATGTGAGTAAATTTAACTCACCTGTTATTTAGAATTATTTTTATTTGGTAAAAATAATTGTTGTTGCTTGCTTGAATGCTTTCTGGTTGATTTAAATATATTAGTTATTTAGGGTTGACTATTATATATATATTTGGTGGATGATTGGATTGTTCCCGTAGTCTCATTAGCGGATGCCCGCAGTTTCATAGCGGATGATTTCCCTATGCGCCCCCACAAATATATATTAGTGGATGACCTTCATACCGCGATTTACTGCCTCGAAGCAGGATGGGTATTACTATGTTGACTAACGTCTGTGGATGCAAGAAAACAGATTGGAGGAATCCGACTGGATTCCTCAAAATATATTATCTGTTTGTTTATTTGTTTGTATATATACTGTCATATATGATGTGTTAGAAAACCTGAAATAAATAATTGGTTGTTTGGTGTTTAAATATCACTGGGCCTAAGTGTTGATTTATAAAAATATCGTGAAAGAGATTGTGAGATTTAAAAAGGAAAATTCTATTTTCTAAAAAAGAATTTGAATTTAGAAAGGGGCTAAAAATATTTACTTTTTTTGAATATAAATAAAACAAGTATTGATTTTATAAACGATGTTTATAAATTAAATAATACAAGAAATTGAAGTGAATTTATAAATGGTGTTTATAAATAAAATAAATTGATTTTCATTGGATAATCAGATAATTGAAATGAAATTATAAACAGTGTTTATAAATAAAGTGGGAAAAATTATCATTGGATAATTTGAATATTTAAATTCAAATGTGAATTTATAAAAATAGAAATGGGGAAATCGTTTTAAAGAAATAAACGAGGGAATTTATTCTGATGTTCAGAATATAAATTGAACAAAAATAAATCCGTAAGGATTTATGATTTTGAATTCAATTAGTTCGAATTTATTCAAATAGAATTTGAATAGAAATTCAGTAAAGAGAATTTGAATAGAATTTGAATAAAGAAAATTTGAATAGAATTTGAATAAAGAGAATTTGAATAGAATTTGAATAAAGAGAATTTGAATAAAATTTGAATAAAGAGAATTAGAATAAAATTTGAATAAAGAGAATTTGAATAGAATTTGAATATAGAGAAGTCAAATATAATTTGAATATAGGAAATTTAAATAGAATTGAAATGGAATTTGAATATAGAAGATCGAAGTATAAATAAATTTATTTTCAAGTTAGGAAAAATCGACAATTATAGATAATCGAAAATATTATGTTGAATTGGGAAACTGATTTGATATATATTAAAAATATATCAAAATGGAATTAAAATTTATATATAAACGAAGGTAAAATGTTCATATATATTAATATAATTAAAACGAGCTCGCCGCAGCGCGGTAGTTCGTAAATTGGCGATTTGAACTTCAATTGAGTGTATAGAACTCAATTGAAGTTGGAATTCTTTGAAACAAGAATCATCAGGACCGATTAGATAATAGTTTTCTAATAGAAGAGAAAATTCTTAATTTCGTCGTATATATTTTGAGTTATGTTGTAACACCCTACCTCCACCAGGGTGTCTCTTGCAAGCACTCTGACTTTGGAGGGGCGTTTGAATCAGGTAAACATGCATAATGATATATCAAGGCAGAACAAGAACATGTGTATATATGTAAACAGAGTAAATAAGATAAGTAAAACAGCGGAAGATTTCAAACTATTTCAAAACAAGTCTGGTACAACATAACTTTCCAAATAAACAAGTCTAGATAAAAACAACATCAACTGAAAAACTGAAATACATAAGTACTATCCCCAAAATAAGTGATAACCATAGCTAGCTTCATGTCGAAACCGTACATGAGCTGAAATCCCACAAGCAAGCGATCAGAAATCCAAGCTAAGCTCCAATATTCCCACCCTGAGAACCTGGGGGGAGGGGGGGAAACGGAAGAAAAGAGAGAAAGGAAAACAGGCTAGTCAAAAAGACTGAGTAAGCCCTACTACAATCAATGTAAACTGGTAAAGTTAACTTTCATGATGAAAGCTGAGATGAACATAAGGATAACTACATACTAGCATGATGATTAACTAACAAGGTAGATAAAGGTGTCATCGCATAATCAGGTTTAAGGTTTTTGCACCACAGGTGTACTAGCAAACTAACATGACTTGAATAAACAAGTATTGATCCCTTGGCCCAAGCTTTGGCCCAATAACATGAAGTGACCCTAATACGCGGTCCAACCAAACGGTCTAGTCGATCGGCTCCCTATAAGCCTAACTCGTCACGTGTTGGTGTCAATGCGGCCCAAACATAATTGTAGTCAGACTGTGCAGGGTCTCCCGTCGGGTGTATCAAGCCCTAGGGTGTCAACCCCTGGACACCATAAACATAAGTGCACAGTCTCGATCTACTGGTACCCGTGCATGTTTTCCCCGGCTTCGGACTATGTGCACGACCATAGTCCGCCTGGAACTACACCGGCGTACCGCTCTGCCGTCGTTTTTGGTCTCTTACCTCAAGTCCAGTAATTGTGCCCCCCACCCTAGCCTAGACCCTAGGGTCTTAATGATACGAACTTGGGATTACTGCTGGAGTGGACCCCCATTGCTAGGATTTTCTAGTGGGTTAAGTACGGTTTAACCCTTTTACTAATCATGGATTAACTTGGTTAAGTGTAACGATGAGTTCACGACTTAACCTTGATTAATCTACCAAGCCCAAATTGGTTAAGTATTAAGTGGACCATGACTTAACCCTAATCATGAGGCATTAATTAATTTAATGTGCCTTAACCTCTCACATTAGACCTTGTTGTGGTTACTAGTTAAGCCGGGCGGGTCCGGGTAGCTTTACACCACAACTTGGTCTAACCTCGGGTTCAAGGTACAACATGACCAACTTCTCACATTGGGTCCTATTGTTTGTAGCAACTAGTTAAGCTAGTCGGTTCCAGGTAGTTTTACGCTACAATCTTAACCCAACCTCGAGTTGGTCACACTTATATTTTCTAAGTGTCATGTCCATCATGTTTCCAAATCACATTACAAGTTTTCAAGAATTTGGGTAGACCTAACTTAATAGGTAAATTCCCAATGGGTAGACCTAACTTAATAGGTAAATTCCCAATCTTATGTTTTTATGTCTTTTAAGTTTACCCAACCCCAAACACAATCCCATCGCTTACATATCGCAATAGCGCATAAAGGATAGAAAGAGGGAACTTGGCATAATCATGACATAAAGATGTTGAAGCCACAAGTTTAACATGGTGGCATATGAAATGTACATATGTTCATATACTTGCATATTACATTTTTAGGCCTCAAAAGCATGCATAAAACCAAACTTAGCATATTGGTGATACATGGTGATAAATGACATGTAGAAATGGTCATAAGTTCGCATTTAGCCTCACATGCAAGTTATCATAAGGGATATGATAACTTACATGTTGCCAAAATGCAACCTTTAGCATAAAGCTTGAAGCTTTAAGCTCATAAGCCCAAGATAAGCTTGCATAACATGGTAACATGAACAAAATGATCAACCCAAACTTGCATAACATAACTTGATAAACTTGCATATCACAACATGGCAAACTTGCATAGCATAACATTGTAAACTTGCATATCATAGCATGGCATACTTGCATAACATAACATGATAAACTTGCATATCATAACATGGCATACTTGCATAACATAACATGATAAACTTGCATATCATAACATGGCAAACTTCCATAGCATAACATGGTAAACTTGCATATCATAACATGGCATACTTGCATAACATAACATGGTAAACTTGCATATCATAACATGGCATACTTGCATAACATAACATGATAAACTTGCATATCATAACATGGCAAACTTGCATAGCATAACATATCAAACTTGCATAACATGACATAGTATACTTGCATATCATGGCAACTTGCATATCATAATGATCAACCAAACTTGCATCATTCATTTAACTTTAGAGTTTAAATATGAAAGTAGAAAAGGGCTTACAATGCTTATGAAGACACAAAAATATGACAAAGCCCTTAAGCAATCAAATAAACCCAAAATGCAAGCTCTAATAGAAAAACCCTTGAGCCAAAATGATCAAAACTCTTGCTTTATGATGTAAATATGGAAACTTTACTTGAATGCAAGCTAATGACACTCATACAAGCTTGAAAACACTTGTATGCATGGAAAATCTCTCATAGAAATAACTTAGGAATTTTATGAAGAGAGTGGAGGCCATGAGAGGAATGATTTTGCCATAGTTTAGTTACTTGAATGAATAATGATGATTTAGGGTTAGGTTAGGGGCTTATTTATAGAGATTAGGATTAGTTTCAACCTTAGGATTAAACCCTAGTTCCAATCTCAGCCCTCAAAATCGAATCTGGCCCCAAAACCTAACCAAAACCCCAAAATGGTGCACCAGGCAAAACTGCCCGGCTGAGCCAAGTCGACAGGGCTGTCGACTTGGGTCCAACCAAGTCGACTCCCAAGTTGACAGGGCTGTCGACTTGGGTGCTCTGGCGGGAATTTTCCCGCCTGGCCCAATCTGACCCTAATTTCCAAATTCAAACTTGAATTTGAAATCTGTTTTTACTTTGAAATTTTCTGAAAACTTCGTTGGGCCTTAATCGGGTCATACGGACTCCGGTTTTCGAAATCTCGGACACTATTTCGCGTATTTTTCCGAGACGAACGCAATGGCATAGCCCGTTTCCCTTGATTCAGATTTATAAATTAAATTCTGCCTCGATTTATGTTATAATAGGTTATTGAAAATACGGGTTGTTACATTCTCCCCTCCTTAAAGGATTTCGTCCCCGAAATCTTCAAGTTAGGAAGAACGTATCCTACCATCCAACATCCATCTACTCAAAACATCATCCACGAGCAATCATTGTCCTTACAAGACTCTAAATGTTGCATGAACATATGCAAAGGTGTGTGTATATGTACTTATCTAATGCAAATATCATCAATGCAAATTATGTTAGTGAAATGAATCCATATGTATGCAATTCCTAACATAATATATAACATCTACATGTGTGCACATAACATACATCCATATGCAACATCCATGTGATAACACAAAAATTTTCATCCATGAATAAGCATAAACACTCATGCATATGCAATATGAGGAGTGTGTGAGCCGATCTAGTGCCTAACGTGTATAATGCATCCACGAGTAACCACTTGCAAACACTTGCAACCACTTGCAAACATCAAGCATAACATGTTTCAAACACATGTTTCATCCAAAGGGTTTCTACCTAAGGTTCTCATGACAAGATTAACACGATATAGATAGCAAAAGAAAGATATGCTGCAAAGAGATCGGGAAGATAGGCAGGACATACCCCTTTCGGATTACAAGAAATCCCTTCCTAACCCAACCCATATTCTATAAAAGCCCAAAAGGTTTAGTCAACCTAACGGACCCCTCCAAACCCTGTCATGTATTACTAGCCAATAAGTCATACCTCCCGACAGAAATAGGACTGAGAGGATATACGTAAAAAGATAACATGCGAGTAAGTCCCACAGGAAAACAAGGATCAAGGAAATGCTCTTAAAAAGAGATATGATGCGCGTATCTAGCCTTCAATCTTCTAAGTCACGTTTTGATCGTCTTTTACCTCATGATTTCTTAGCTTCTTAACTCTTATTTCCAAATATGAGTTGGAACCCATTTCATTGTCGCCTCTCGTCTTCCTCTTTCACTTACTCTTCTATCATTCTTGGCTTAAACATAACTATGACCTCATGATTTCCTGCAAGCTCTCCAAAATTCACTAGTGAATCCTGGATCTCGTTTACTTACTATAAAGTATTCCACGCAGCAGAACTTTTCTTGAAAATACCAATCCACGTTTACCAATTTCTCTTACTAACGTGATTTTCTATAACTCATGCTTGAACGAAATGAACCATCCGCCTGCGAATGATAGGCCGTACTTAGATTCCGTGCTTGCCCATGACTTCCCGTAGACTACCCTAAAACTGGCTAGTGAAAATTGAGTCATGGTTACTAACTATACTTTAAGGAACCTCGTGCAACCGCTTTATTTCTTGAAAGTAAACTGTCGCTAGCTATGATGCAGTCCTTTCGCTCTTTACCGGAGTGAAATGAGCACTCTTCGTGAGTCTACCTACTATGACCCACATGCTCTTATTCCCTTTCTTGATCTAGGCAGTCCATCCACGAAATCCTTCGTGACGCTTTTCCCTCTTCCATTGCGGGGACCTCCAATGGATATAATAGCCCACCAGGCTTCTATGACTCGGCCTTTAACCTGTTGGCACAACATGCACCTTGGGACAAACTCGGCCACCTCCTCGGGTGACGTGCATCTTCAAGAACCTTCTTTCTCTCATCGCGTCTTAGCCATCCCTTGTCATCTATAACGAGGTGACTTACCATCTCGCCTCGAATAAACTTGTCCATGATCTCGACTAACTGCGGGTCTTCTTTCTGTGAAGTCCCTACTTGATCCAGAAGGGTAGGTCTAAGCTCAAGGGATGCTAACTAACTAACTAAACTGAGAGAACTTCTTACTTCGGTTGTATTCCTTGGAGTCTTCCAATCCTGAACTGCAACTACCTTTGCGGGATCCACCGCTAAGCCTTGCTTAGATACTATATTCCCAAGGAATCTAACTTCCCTTCTCCAAAAGTGACACTTGGAGAACTTGGCCTTCAACTGATGTGCTCTAAGCGTATCCATCACCTCCACGAGATGCCTTGCATGCTCTTCCTCATCCTTAGAGAAGATCAGAATATCATCTACGAAGACCACGACAAACTTGTTCAAGAACTCCCTGAAAACCCTACTCATCAAGTCCACGAAGTAGGCGGGTGCATTAGTCAAACCGAATGGCATGACCAGCCATTCTAAGAATCCATCTGGAGTTCTGAACGCAGTTTTGCCTATACTATCCTCAGCTACTCTGAGCTAATGGAATCCAGTAGCAAGATCAAGAGAAAACAGATGTTCCTACAAGCTGATCAAACAAATCATCGATCCTTGGCAATGGTTGTCTATTCTTCTTGTTCTACTCACGATAATCAACACACGGGCGAAGCGAACTGTCCACATTAGTAGCAAATACTACTAGAGCACCCTCCTCGGAAATGCTTCATCGTATGAAGTTCTTCTCGAGCAACTCCTTGACTTGCTTTCTTAACTCTCATCTCGCGGGACCATGTGCCTAACCGGCCACGTAACTGGCTTGGCATTATCAACCAGATAAATGCGAAAATCTATCTCGCGTTTAGGGGTAACCCCTTCACTTCACCCAAGATATCAGGATATTCTCGGACCACCCTCATAGATTGCAAACTATCGATAGACGAGTTGACGGATTCAAGATAACACAATGTGACGGGACCCATAGGGTTACAAGAAATTTTTAAGGTATTACCGAGGCGAGTCATGAGCCTCACAACCCTATGCTCAAAAATCAAGGATGGCTCCAAAACTGGACAACCCATCCATGCCCAAAAATCAACCCATACCCCATGAAACCGAGAATATAAGCATCACACGAGAATTCTACACTCAAGATAGAAATTTTCAAATCCACGTAGATAATAGACAAATGGGCGGAAACCCCAATTGGATTTGAAACACACGGGATCATTAACTAGACTAGTACTTAGGTGCAAACTTTCAACTAGATCAGATGAAATAAACTATGCGATGCACCAAAATCAAACAAAGTACAAACAGGAAAATTAGAAATGTAAACAAGACTTTTAACAGAAACACTACCTCGATCAAGAGCTGGAAGAACGATGTTGAGGGGGTGAACTCGCCCTTCAGACGGTCTTGCACACTGAGTCTGACCTTGCCCTTGCTTCTTCGGGCAATCTTTACTGAAATGTCCAAACTCACCACAACGATAGCATTCACCACTCTTCCTTTTCCTCTTCTTACAATCCTTAATAAGATGCCCAACTGAACCGCAATAATGGCACTTCCCCTTTTTGTTATTGCCCTTGTTGTTGTTCCCCTTGTTGCCTTGACTCTTGTTCTTGTTCTTGTCCTGATTGCCTTGACTGCTCTGACCACTTGGATTACCCTGATTTCCTTTCCACTGGGAATCAGTCTTCTTGGCTTGAGTATCATTCATCTTGATCTCTTTCTTGTCACTCCTATTCTCTTCATTGAGTAGGGCCATATTCACCAAACTCTCGAAAGTTGCCCCCAAGGGTATATGAGTCATGGCTAAACCATGTAATGGCTCGTTTAATCCTAGAGCAAAGTATAGGGCCTTCTTCTGAGCTGTGTTAACCAAGTCTAAACCGACCCGAGCCAGTTGATTAAACTTATCTATGTATTCCCTAATAGTCATGTCCCCTTGCTTCAGTGATAGGAACCTTAGTCCAAACTTTCCCCGAAAGTCATCCCAAGTCTCAATTAGCCTAGTAGCGGTGGTGACCACCCACCAACGTGCAGCTTCTTCCTTTAGCAACCATACTGCCAATAAAACCTTCCTACGGTCATCTATGTCAAAGATAGCAAAAAGATCTTCGGTTTCTTTCAACCAATTCCTTGCCTCTACAAAAGTCTCCGTTCCAACGAAATTCTTGCAACCCATCGCCTTAAAGTCTTTGCAAATCACCGTGAGATCCTCTTGTGGATGCTGAGGGGGAGGAGGAAGAGGAACCTCAGCGACAGGAGGAGGAGGAACATCAGCGACAGGAGGAGGAACATTAACTACCGGAGGAAGAGTAACATTTGCGGGGCCGGCTTCGGTCGCCCTAGCCTCCAAAAGTCTCCTATACCAAACAGGTACGTGTACTCCCTCCGGAATGGCAAAGTTATTGGCCATACTGAAAACGAAGAAAAAGATAGATTCAGAATGGAGAAAAACGAAGGAATTTTGCTAATGGCTTTTTGGGGAATAGCCTTTAAAATAAACTAGACTTTTCTTTGGAAAATACTTTATACTTGGTTTTGAAAATAGTTTTTCAAAAGTTTTAAAAACATTTTTGTTCCTTCTCGTAAACCATATGCTCTGATACCAAATGTAACACCCCACCTCCACCAGGGTGTCTCTTGCAAGCACTCTGACTTTGGAGGGGCGTTTGAATCAGGTAAACATGCATAATGATATATCAAGGCAGAACAAGAACATGTGTATATATGTAAACAGAGTAAATAAGATAAGTAAAACAGCGGAAGATTTCAAACTATTTCAAAACAAGTCTGGTACAACATAACTTTCCAAATAAACAAGTCTAGATAAAAACAACATCAACTGAAAAACTGAAATACATAAGTACTATGCCCAAAATAAGTGATAACCATAGCTAGCTTCATGTCGAAACCGTACATGAGCTGAAATCCCACAAGCAAGCGATCAGAAATCCAAGCTAAGCTCCAATATTCCCACCCTGAGAACCTGGGGGGGAAACGGAAGAAAAGAGACGAAAGGAAAACAGGTCAGTCAAAAAGACTGAGTAAGCCCTACTACAATCAATGTAAACTGGTAAAGTTAACTGTCATGATGAAAGCTGAGATGAACATAAGGATAACTACATACTAGCATGATGATTAACTAACAAGGTAGATAAAGGTGTCATCGCATAATCAGGTTTAAGGTTTTTGCACCACAGGTGTACTAGCAAACTAACATGACTTGAATAAACAAGTATTGATCCCTTGGCCCAAGCTTTGGCCCAATAACATGAAGTGACCCTAATACGCGGTCCAACCAAACGGTCTAGTCGATCGGCTCCCTATAAGCCTAACTCGTCACGTGTTGGTGTCAATGCGGCCCAAACATAATTGTAGTCAGACTGTGCAGGGTCTCCCGTCGGGTGTATCAAGCCCTAGGGTGTCAACCCCTGGACACCATAAACATAAGTGCACAGTCTCGATCTACTGGTACCCGTGCATGTTTTCCCCGGCTTCGGACTATGTGCACGACCATAGTCCGCCCGGAACTACACCGGCGTACCACTCTGCCGTCGTTTTTGGTCTCTTACCTCAAGTCCAGTAATTGTGCCCCCCACCCTAGCCTAGACCCTAGGGTCTTAATGATACGAACTTGGGATTACTGCTGGAGTGGACCCCCATTGCTAGGATTTTCTAGTGGGTTAAGTACTGTTTAACCCTTTTACTAATCATGGATTAACTTGGTTAAGTGTAACGATGAGTTCACGATTTAACCCTGATTAATCTACCAAGCCCAAATTGGTTAAGTATTAAGTGGACCATGACTTAACCCTAATCATGAGGCATTAATTAATTTAATGTGCCTTAACCTCTCACATTAGACCTTGTTGTGGTTACTAGTTAAGCCGGGCGGGTCCGGGTAGCTTTACACCACAACTTAGTCTAACCTCGGGTTCAAGGTACAACATGACCAACTTCTCACATTGGGTCCTATTGTTTGTAGCAACTAGTTAAGCCGGTCGGTTCCGGGTAGTTTTACGCTACAATCTCAACCCAACCTCGAGTTGGTCACACTTATATTTTCTAAGTGTCATGTCCATCATGTTTCCAAAACACATTACAAGTTTTCAAGAATTTGGGTAGACCTAACTTAATAGGTAAATTCCCAATGGGTAGACCTAACTTAATAGGTAAATTCTCAATCTTATGTTTTTATGTCTTTTAAGTTTACCCAACCCCAAACGCAATCCCATCGCTTACATATCGCAATAGCGCATAAAGGATAGAAAGAGGGAACTTGGCATAATCATGACATAAAGATGTTGAAGCCACAAGTTTAACATGGTGGCATATGAAATGTACATATGTTCATATACTTGCATATTACATTTTTAGGCCTCAAAAGCATGCATAAAACCAAACTTAGCATATTGGTGATACATGGTGATAAATGACATGTAGAAATGGCCATAAGTTCGCATTTAGCCTCACATGCAAGTTATCATAAGGGATATGATAACTTATATGTTGCCAAAATGCAACCTTTAGCATAAAGCTTGAAGCTTTAAGCTCATAAGCCCAAGATAAGCTTGCATAACATGGTAACATGAACAAAATGATCAACCCAAACTTGCATAACATAACTTGATAAACTTGCATATCACAACATGGCAAACTTGCATAGCATAACATGGTAAACTTGCATATCATAGCATGGCATACTTGCATAACATAACATGATAAACTTGCATATCATAACATGGCATACTTGCATAACATAACATGATAAACTTGCATATCATAACATGGCAAACTTGCATAGCATAACATGGTAAACTTGCATATCATAACATGGCATACTTGCATAACATAACATGATAAACTTGCATATCATAACATGGCATACTTGCATAACATAACATGATAAACTTGCATATCATAACATGGCAAACTTGCATAGCATAACATATCAAACTTGCATAACATGACATAGTAAACTTGCATATCATAATGATCAACCAAACTTGCATCATTCATTTAACTTTAGAGTTTAAATATGAAAGTAGAAAAGGGCTTACAATGCTTATGAAGACACAAAAATATGACAAAGCCCTTAAGCAATCAAATAAACCCAAAATGCAAGCTCTAATAGAAAAACCCTTGAGCCAAAATGATCAAAACTCTTGCTTTATGATGTAAATATGGAAACTTTATTTGAATGCAAGCTAATGATACTCATACAAGCTTGAAAATACTTGTATGCATGGAAAATCTCTCATAGAAATAACTTAGGAATTTTATGAAGAGAGTGGAGGCCATGAGAGGAATGATTTTGCCATAGTTTAGTTACTTGAATGAATAATGATGATTTAGGGTTAGGTTAGGGGCTTATTTATAGAGATTAGGATTAGTTTCAACCTTAGGATTAAACCCTAGTTCCAATCTCAGCCCTCAAAATCGAATCTGGCCCCAAAACCTAACCAAAACCCCAAAATGGTGCACCAGGCAAAACTGCCCGGCTGAGCCAAGTCGATAGGGCTGTCGACTTGGGTCCAACCAAGTCGACTCCCAAGTCGACAGGGCTGTCGACTTGGGTGCTCTGGAGGGAATTTTCCCGCCTGGCCCAATCTGACCCTAATTTCCAAATTCAAACTTGAATTTGAAATCTGTTTTTACTTTGAAATTTTCTGAAAACTTCGTTGGGCCTTAATCGGGTCATACGGACTCCGATTTTCGAAAACTCGGACTCTATTTCACGTATTTTTCCGAGACGAAAGCAATGGCATAGCCCGTTTCCCTTGATTCAGATTTATAAATTAAATTCTGCCTTGATTTATGTTATAACAGGTTATTGAAAATACGGGTTGTTACATATGTCAAAATCTAATTTTTAGAAAAATAGCGCCATAACCATTTAAAAACCATAACAGTTTATTTAATTTTATAAAAGGATTTTAAGCGATTAAAATCCGAATTTCTATTTGGGAAATTTCATATTTGAGTTGTAAAATATATGTGAACCCAAGTGGAATAATGAACTGATTTTTTGAAACAGAAATCAGATTTTTAATTATTGAATAGAATTAACTAATTTGATTAGTAATTAGTTAATGAGATTTTGAATTGATATTGGGCTTCGAATAAATGAATTCGATTTGGAAATTTATACTCGAAATCAAAAAGAAACTTGAATTGAAATTGGAATTCAATTTTGTAATGAGCAAGTTAAATATTTTATTTGAACATGTTATGTTCAAACAAAGAAGTGAAATAGGCAAAATAGCTAATTAAAGAATAAATGGGCGAAACTGAATTCAAACGAATGGATTGAGTTGAATTGAAAACAGGTGATTATGTGTTAGACAGGTATGGGATGAAGTATACGAAGAATTTAATTTATATGCCCGATAAAAAGGTACATATTTAAAATCCATATGAGGTTTTATGCGCCGTATCGGCAAGCCACTTGGTTTTTTCTTTTTCTTTTTGATTGGAGAGGCCTGTATGGCGGTTTGGGGATTTTCCCGATGCTCCCGATACAAAGGAGGTTATGGCGAAATATTCCGGAAATTTAAGGAGTTAGAATATTTTTAAGAAACTTTGATAATTAGAAATCAGTGTATCGATATATGTTGAATTCGATAAGGAAACGAATTTAAAATAAAATATTATAAACAAAAAGGAAATCGATAATATGTTAATAGAAAGAGAAACATATATACGTTTTAAAAATGAATAATTTGTTTGTATGGTGTTGATTTTTCGGGAATTATGGTTTTGTCTGTTTTGAAGTTAAAGATGTTTTCAGTCAAGGTCTGAGAGGTAATTTTACCCCAACTCGATTGTTTTCATTACTAACTGATAAATAGCAAGATTCAATCTCGATAATCAATATTTGAATAAGATTTAGCTAAATACAGTATTTCGGGTTGTAACGATGTTTTACACCACATTCGTTTTTACCCAAATAAGTGGAATTTTGGAAATATAACAATAAATATTTCCTAAATATATAAATGAATAGTCGGGAAAGAAATAAGTAATTGGAATGTTCTCCAACTATAAATAGAAAATATTTTCTAAGTGTAGAAAATAAAAGAAGGCGAGATATAAAAATGTTTTCCAAATGGGTAAGAGGCCAAGATGATAATTGAAAATATTTAGTTAATGAATATTGATAAAGGAAGTGTAGAAGTGTTTTAATTAATGAAATATAAATTAAAAGGCCCAGTGATTGTTTGATGCTATGAATGGGTGTTAGTTTTTCTTCGATAGTTAAATAACCGACTATCGAAGTATTTGCCAATATTGTTGTCAATATGAAGAGACCGGTTGGATTGTTATCCGAGAACCACTCCGTATTGGCAGTAGCATTGCGTATCAGATTATATGAAGATAAACGAAGATGGAGTAAAGTGCAAGGGCTTTTTCTATTAATAGAAATTGTGCCTTCGTTTTCGTTCAACTCCAGAACGAACATATATGGACGAATGTCTGACAAAGTATTTCCAATGATCGAATATGTTGATTTGTACAAATAGATATGGTGGCAAAAGATTTATTCCCTTAGCATAATATCCGGAATATATTTGTGTAGAACAATTAGTGATTAACGGATCTGACAATGTGGCACTCAAAGTGATTGTGCTATAGATGAATTGCAAGTAATCGTAGCCTCAGGCCTCAATAACCGAGAAATGACAAAAATCGAGCAGGCAGCATGGCTATGTGGGTCGCTCCCATTAGGGTGTATAATCACCTATCTAGAGAAATTCCTTTTACTTCTTAAATCTATCGATGTTGTCCCTTTTCGGGAAATGGTTGTTGATCCCAACCATTAGAGATATACATTCGATACACTCAAGCGAAATGAGTGCTCGGTCATGTGTCGGCCGGGTTGCAAGACGTTCTTGTTGAACCCAGTGTATTCCTCTCTAGAGATACACTATCGGCAGGTGGTTCCATACCTTATCATGTTGGAAATCCAATCTCCAATAAGCGCCCTACGGTTTTTGATTTTATATTATATACGGAGCGTGAGATGCAAGCGTTCTGCTAAATTGTTATTTATTTGATTTAGACACTATTATAATATCACTAGATTTTCGTATCAAACTATTTTGGGTTATAGTAAGGTAAAAACCGTCCATGTTTATGTGTGGGCTGGTCTTACTATTATCTTTCCTTTCGTAAGGATTTTGAAAGTCAAACAAATGGTTGGAGTTTACTCACACCAGTACCATGACTGACCCAGAGTTTATTTTTTTTGTTTTCCCTAAACTCTTGGGTGCCCAAATTTGTACGGGCAGTCAAGCGGTCGGGATTTTCAGATTCATTTGTAGGAGCTGGAAGTAGGAGGCTTCACCAGTTAGCTATAGACTATCATATTTCCGTTGTGTACTATGTTGTATCTGGAAACAGGTGTTTATAACTGTTTTTCTCTGATAATGGTATGTATATACAGTTACTGATTTTTATTTCAAAAGTTATATTATTTAATATATTTTATTCGTTCCGCTGTGAGATTTGTCTTCGTTCTTTTCTTCTATTCTAACATTTGTTTCTTTCTATTTCTCATCCTCTAACTTCTTTCTAATAATGATTCGTATTTTTGTGTAATTTGGGTTGGACGTGTGGCGTTATTAGTCAACTCAGATAGTACGGATTTGCGGGCCATTGCAGTTGGTATCAGAGCTTAGGTTAAGCGAATACCTAGGCTTTGGTGGGGTTGTGCTCATTAGAGATAGGGCTAGTAGTTCCCTAGAATGAGTTGAGTGTATATATACGAGAGCGCGTATTTGTAATTGATATAATAATTGTTTTATATTGTGTTGACTAGTCTGTTGGGTGATTTATGAATTCTGATCGAATCGTGGGATGCCATGATGTTGATAAGAGTTTGTAAATACTTGAACAGAAGGTTGGACATAGTATTGTTTTAAAATGGGCAAACGAAATAAATATACTCAAAATTCTATTTTTGATAGAAAAGGAATATTTTTCTGAAATTATTATAATATATGGATGTGTTGGATGTTAATATTATAATCAAATTAGATTATAAAAATTGGAATGGTTATATATAACCAAATAAAATTTGTATAAGGATGAAATATACAAATAAGATGAACTGGAATTGAATTCAAACCAGAATTTGGAATTTAAATCCTGGGAATTTGGGAAATATTTTCTGAAGTATATTAAAATAATATAGCTTTGTTTTAAAAGGATTTTGAATGGGTATTGAAATTGTTTAAGCACTGAACTCACTTCAGTGGCTGGAAAATAATTCTGATGATGACTGCAGCATCATCAGTGTTCATTTTCGGGTTTCTAAGTGATGGATTGCTATCTTAGAAAAGTTTTGGTGGAAATTTGTTTGAAAGAAAACAAGTTGTTTTGAAAAATTCAAATGTTTTGAATTTGAGATGATTATAAATATACGTATATATTTATATTATTTGAAACGGATTTAAAATAAAAACCCAAGGATTTGAATTCTGGAATTTAAATTTAACTTAAGAAAGTTAAATAAATCGAAGTAAATAATTGATCAGAATCAATTTGAATGGAATATGAATTGATTGTAAATCATTCAGATGAATTGAATATGAGCATATATGGTGTGCAATGTAAAAAGGAAAACCCGAAAGCTTTGGTGAAATTAAATTTGTTGAAATGTGAAAAGTTGAGTTTCAACATAAGTGAGGTTTTGAAAAGTAAATGGGTTTGAAGCACTCTTCTACTTTGGTAATTTCGGTGACGAAATTCTTTTAGGGGGGAAGAATGTAACGACCTGGGTTTTTCTAATCGATTTATTTTGAATATTTAATATTTTTTTAAATATTGTGTTGATAATATAAATGAAATTTTTATTGAGCCATCGAATTAATAATCGATATACGGTTTATTTCTAATATATATAATTATCGAAATATGAAAATGAATTTATTTGAATTTAAAACAGAATTGAAACAATTCAGGTGATTTATACAAACTTCTGTTTGAATTAGAATAATAATATAAATTTATTATCGAAGAATTTATTTGTTTTGAATTTAAATTATATTATATCAATTTAATATGATTATTTTATGTATGCGTTCGAATTAAATTTTATCCTTTATTCTGTTGAGTTCAGAATAGTGAATTTATGTTGAAACATCGGTCGGTAGGTTAAAATAGCGGTTCGTGATGTCGAGTTATGAACCCCAATATATTCAGTGGATAGGATCAAAATCAAATCGATATCCATCTAAAAAGAATAAAAATCTCTTTAAGTCAAATCAAATTAAATTATATTTAAAATCAAAATCAAATCTTTTAAATATATTTGCAATGTACTTAACCCAACCACCATTTAATACCGTTTACTTCCTGTTCCCTTCCTTCTCCTATAAAATCGCGACCTCCCTTTTACATTCTCTTCTGATTTTCGTTCTCAAAACGAAAAACAAACAGTGCCTTCCTTTATAACCACAAATTAAAACAAAACCCGTGCCCTCTTTTCTTCCACAAACAAAAACCCGTATACCCTTTTAAAAACCGGATTTTCATTCTTCAGCAACCAGAACAAAACTACTCTTCATCGTTCAAATCGGAGAAAGGGGGCGAGCTCGATTTGAGAGCTCCGAGTGTATTCAATGGTGCATGGGAATTTGCAATTCAAATTAGGGACTTAGATGCGTGAAGGCTTGGCGAAGATGTTCCGAAGGAAGCGATGTGGCGATGGGATTTTATGGCAGTGAGGCGCGATTTCAGGACAGCGCGAGTGGAATTTTGGGTTGCGATTTTGTAGGTATCGGAGTCTGATTGCTTGAACGAGGGTCTGAGCTACTTGCGAGCAGGTTGACATCATGATGGAGCAAAAGGCATTGAGCGTCGTTGCAGGAGATGGTCAACGAAATTTTGGAGGAAGTCGATCTTGTTCTGGTAGTGATAGCTGAGTGGAATTCGTGGAGAGGTGATCAACGAAGGTCAGAGGGAGGAGTTTGATGTATACCACGCATTTTAGGGTTCCGCGAGGCCTTCGATTGAGGTGGCATTGGTTGTTTTGGAGGGTGACAAACTGATGGGTTTGGCGCAGTATATATATCTGTCGTTGGGTGGTGTAAACGAGGGTGTGGTGTTCGAAAATATTACTTGGAAGATGAAGATGCTTATCATGGCTACTTACCAATGATAGTAATTTATTAAGCTAATTCTTTGTTAATGATTTTTAGGAATTAAAATATAAGATTTAAAAATGATAATAATTATATCGGGTTCATTAGTATACTGTTAGAAAAGAAGTGGTGTTTCTTGTAAATCGAAATAGAAATTAAAAAGGAAAATTTGAGCTAGTGAATTAGCATAAAATATATGAGTGATTAAACTTAAAAACATTAGCCATTCAAAACTAGGAAGTTAGGGAAGAAAGGTTAGTGTTAATATAGTTAGATTTTTTTTAGAAGTGGTTATCTTAAAAATTATATAACATCTCATATTAGGTTCGATGGATCTCCATCTGTTACATTTGAGATGTATCAACATAGGCTGCACTATGGATTTGGATTTGAAATAGTTTGGATCTAACTGCGATTTTTGATTTATCGAAAATTAAACGTATTTCGACAAATAAAAATCAATGTGAGTAAATTTCACTCACCTGTTATTTAGAATTATTTTTATTCGGTAAAAATAATTGTTGTTGCTTGTTTGAAAGCTTTCTGGTTGACTTAAATATATTAGTTATTCAGGGTTGACTATTATATATATATATATATATATATATATATATATATTGGGTTGATGATTGGATTGTTCCCGCAGTCTCATTAGCGAATGCCCGCAGTTTCATAGCGGATGATTTCCCTATGCGCCCCGCAAATATATATTAATGGATGACCTTCAAACCGCGATATCCTCCATCGAAGCAGGATGGGTATTACTATGTTGATTAACGTCTGTGGACGCAGGAAAAAAGGTTGGAGGAATCTGACTGGATTCCTCAAAAATATATTATCTATTTATTTATTTGTTTGTATATATACTGTCATATATGATGTGTTAGAAAACCTGAAATAAATAATCGGTTGTTTGGTGTTTAAATATCACTGGGCCTAAGTGTTGATTTATAAAAATATCGTGAAAGAGATTGTGAGATTTAAAAAGGAAAATTCTATATTCTAAAATAGAATTTGAATTTAGAAAGAGGCTAAAAATATTTACTTGTTTTGAAAATAATTAAAACAAGTATTTATTTTATAAACGATGTTTATAAATTAAATAATAAAAGAAATTGAAGTGAATTTATAAATGGTGTTTATAAATAAAATAGATTGATTTTCATTGGATAATCAGATAATTGAAATGAAATTATAAACAGTGTTTATAAATAAAGTGGGAAAAATTATCATTGGATAATTTGAATATTAAAATTCAAATGTGAATTTATAAAAATAGAAATGGGGAAATTGTTTTAAAGAAATAAACGAGGGAATTTATTCTGATGTTCAGAATATAAATTGAACAAAAATAAATCCGTAAGGATTTATGATTTTGAATTCGGTTAATTCGAATTTAGTCAAATAGAATTTGAATAAGGAGAATTTGAATAGAAATTGAATAAAGACAATTTGAATAGAAATTGAATAGTGCGAATTTGAATAAAGAGAATTTAAATAGAATTTGAATAAATAGAATTTGAATAGAATTTGAATAAAGAGAATTTGAGTAGAATTTGAATATAGAGAATTCAAATAGAATTTGAATATAGGAAATTTAAATAGAATTGAAATGTAATTTGAATATAGAAGATCGAAGTATAAATAAATTTATTTTCAACTTAGGAAAAATGGACAATTATAGATAATCGAAAATATTATGTTGAATTGGGAAACTGATTTGATATATATTAAAAATATATCAGAATGGAATTAAAATTTATATATAAACGAAGGTAAAATGTTCATATATATTAATATAATTAAAACGAGCTCGCCGCAGCGCGGCAGTTCATAAATTGGCGATTCAAACTTCAATTGAGTGTACAGAACTCAATTGAAGTCGGAATTCTTTGAAACAAGAATCTTCAGGACCGATTAGATAATAATTTTCTAATGGAAGAAAAAATTCTAAATTTCGTCGTATATATTTTGAGTTATGTCAAAATCAAAATTTCAGAAAAACAGCGCCATAACCATTTATTAACCATAACAGTTTATTTAATTTTATAAAAGGATTTTAAGCGAATAAAATCCGAATTTCTATTTAGGAAATTTCATATTTGAGTTGTAAAATATATGTGAACCCAAGTGAAATAATGAATTGATTTTTTGAAACAGAAATCAGATTTTTAACTATTGAATAGAATTAACTAATTTGAATAGTAATTAGTTAATGAGATTTTTAATTGATATTGGGCTTTGAATAAGTGAACTCGATTTGGAAATTTATATTCGAAATCGAAAAGAAACTTGAAGTGAAATTGGAATTCAATTTTGTAATGAGCAAGTTAAATATTTTATTTGAACATGTTGTGTTCAAAAAAAGAAGTGAAATAGGCAAAATAGCTAATTAAAGAATAAATGGGCGAAACTGAATTCAAACGAATGGATTGAGTTGAACTGAATTGAAAACAGGTGAACATGTGTTAGACAGGTATGGGATGAAGTATATGAAGATTTTAATTTATGTGCCCGACAAAAAGGTACATGTTTAAATTCCATATGAGATTTTATGTGCCGTATCGGCAAGCCGCTTGGCTTTTTCTTTTTCTTTTTGACTGGAGAGGCCTGTGTGGTGGTTTGGGGATTTTCCCGATGCTCCCGGTACAAAGGAGGTTATGGCGAAATTTTCCGGAAATTTAAGGAGTTAGAATATTTTTAAGAAATTTTGATAATTAGAAATCAGTGTATCGATATATGTTGAATTCAATAAGGAAACGAATTTAAAATAAAATATTATAAATAAAAAGGAAATCGATAATCTGGTAATAGAAAGAGAAACATATATACGTTTTAAAAATGAATAATTTGTTTATATGGTGTTGATTTTTCGGGAATTATGGTTTTGTCTGTTTTGAAGTTAAAGATGTTTTCAGTCAAGGTCTGAGAGGTAATTTTACCCCTACTCGATTGTTTTCATTACTAACTGATAAATAGCAAGATTCAATCTCGATAATCAATATTTGGATAAGATTTAGTTGAGTACAGTATTTCGGGTTGTAACGATGTTTTACACCACATTCGTTTTTACCCAAATAAGTGGAATTTTGGAAATATAACAATAAATATTTCCTAATTATATAAATGAATAGTCGGGAAAGAAATAAGTAATTGGAATGTTCTCTAATTATAAATAGAAAATATTTTCTAAGTGTAGAAAATAAAAGAAGGCGAGATATGGAAATGTTTTCCAAATGGGTAAGAGGCCAAGATGATAATTGAAAACATTTAGTTAATGAATATTGATAAAGGAAGTGGAGAAGTGTTTTAATAAATGAAATATAAATTAAAAGGCCCAGTGATTGTTTGATGCTGTGAATGGGTGTTTGTTTTTCTTTGATAGTTAAATAACCGACTATCGAAGTATTTGCTGATATCGTTGTCAATATGAAGAGGCCGGTTGGATTGTTATCCGATAACCACTCTGTATTGGCAGTAGCGTTGCGAATCAGATTATATGAAGATAAACGAAGACGGAGTAAAGTGCAAGGGCTTTTTCTATTAATAGAAATTGTGCCTTCGGTTTCGTTCAACCCCAGAACGAACGTATATGGACGAATGTCTGACAAAGTATTTCCAATGATCGAATATGTTGATCTGTACAAATAGATATGGTGGCAACGGATTTATTCCCTTAGCATAATATCCAGAATATAAGTGTGCAAATCAATTAGTGATTAACGAATCTGATAATGTGGTATTCAAAGTGATTGTGCTATAAATAAATTGCAAGTAATCGTAGCCTCAGGCCTCAACAACCGAGAAATGACAAAAATCGGGCAGGCAGCATGGCTATGTGGGTCACTCCCATTAGGGTGTATAATTACCTATATAGAGAAATTCCTTTTACTTCTTTAATCTATCGATGTTCTCCCTTTTCGGGAAACAGTTGCTGATCCCAACCGTTGGTGATATACATTCGATACACTCAAGCAAAATGAGTGGTCAGTCATATGTGGGTCGGGTTACAAGACGTTCTTGTTGAACCCAGTGTATTCCTCTCTAGAGATACACTATCGGCAGGTGGTTCCATACCTTGTCATGTTGGAAATCCAATCTCCAATAAGCGCCCTGCGGTTTTTGATTTTATATTACATATGGAGGGTGAGATGCAAGCATTCTGCTAAATTGTTATTTATTTGATTTAGACAATATTATAATATCATTGGATTTTCGTATCAAAGTTTTTTGGGTTATAGTAAGGTAAAAACCATCCATGTTTGTGTGTGGGCTGGTCTTACTATTATCTTTCCTTTCGTAAGGATTTTGAAAGTCAAACAAATGGTTGGAGTTTACTCACACCAGTCCCATGACTGACCCAGAGTTTATTTTACTTGTTTTCCCTAAACTCTTGGGTGCCCAAATCTATAAGGGTAGTCAAGTAGTCAGGATTTTCAGATTCATTTGGAGGAGCTGGAAGTAGGAGGCCTCACTAGTTAGCTATAGGCTATCATATTTCCGATGTGTACTATGTTGTATCTGGAAACAGGTGTTTGTAACTGTTCTAGGAATAACTGTTGTGCTCTGATAATTGTATGTATATACAATTACTGATTTGTATTTCAAAAGTTATGTTATTTAATATATTTTATTCGTTCCGCTATGAGATTTGTCTTCTTTCTTTTCTTCTATTTTAACATTTCTTTTTTTCTATTTCTCATCCTCTAACTTCTTTCTAATAATGATTCGTATTTCTGTGTAATTTGGGTTGGACGTGTGGTGTTATTAGTCAACTCAGATAGTATGGATTTGCGGGCCATTACATAACTCCCCATATTTGGATTAATGTGCTTAATGAATTGCACATCTATATGGGGTAGTCCAAACATAAAATTCGAACTCAAAAACTGATATTAAGGAAGAAGAGATCTACTACAAAATCTCTAAAGCCGGTCAAGCCAAAGACCATTCAAGTCCGCATTTAATACAGATACCTCTAAAATCTAATCGAGATCTTCCTCCAAAATACCATCCAAAGATAGCTCAATCTTCACCTCCGACACAATGCTTTCCTTCGTCAAAAATCTATTCCAACAAGATATGGTAAAGGCGTGTGCAGCACAAACAACAACCCTACTCAAAGCTTTAAAGCAAAGGACCAATTCAAGTCAAACTACTATGTCTGATTCTCTTAGCCTTATAGCGATGAACCCTTATGTTCAATTCGATTCAAAAAAATGGTCTCTTTTCCTAAGAATGAGACTTAAATGGCACGAGAAAGTTCAAATAGTGCAAGTAGGTATTATGGGCTAAGAAATGATCGAAGAGAACAAATTGGAGACTAGATCTTGGAGTCATAGTGGTGCGAGATCTAGTGCCAAAAATATTGCAGAAAAAGGAGGAGATGCGGCGACGAGGAAGAATGAAGAAAGAACGAAATTTATGGAGGAAAATTCGGATGTTACTTTTACAACTGAGTCCTAGGTTCAAGTTGTACCAAAACTCATCAATTTTTTGATCACTCTAGTTATAACACTAAACGATCAACTATTAAATAGGCTTTGGACAAAGGTTGAACCTTAACCCTATAGGGGTCGTATTTAAATATTAATTATCTCATGTCATCTCTTATGATTGACATGAATCCCAAAAATACTTGTCCTCACCACGGCCGTTTCATAGACCATAGTCAAACTTTGTACCGCCTCCAAATATTCAAAGTAGTCCCAACAAAAGGATGAGACCACACAACAACGAATGCTCATAAAGAAAACTCAGCTAGAAATCCAATAAGACATATTTTCCCCTTACCTAGCTAACACCCGAATGATTTAAATCAAATACCTCAAGCTTAATAGAGATTTCCATAGTCTTCTTTTTCGGGAGATTTTTTTTTGAAAATCTTTTGATATTAAATTTTTATTTATAAGCTGAGGGTCTCATAACATAAAATTATATTTTTATAATTTCTAAAACCCTCTTTAATTTCAAAAACAGTTTTAAAAACCGAACTCTCTCTGAACATAGGACTAAGGATTCAAATGATAAATTCTATCAAAAGATTATATGGACTTCAATGAAATCTTAACGTAAATTTCACATTTAAGACTAGGAAATGGTCATCGACTGGAGCTCCAACCGAAACCAAAAGCCAGGCATCGCGACAATCCCAGTTGTAGCTAGCTTTTCATCCAATCACCAAGCTCAAATCCACGGGATTCATGATATCTCATCCTCATGATCTACACAAAAAATGCCAAACACACCATGGGGTAAATTGGGGTTAGCCGAGTACACGAACTCAAAATACTTCTAACTCGTAATCATTCAAAATTGATCTTAATTAAATGGGAGTACGACTATCTCCACATCGAATTAATTTAAAGTCGATCAAGAAATATGAAAGAAAATAGAAAGAATTTCTAATATTTCTCTCACTAATCCTAATTTATTAATTCCTCTGATCGCCTAAACCTAAGCTCTGATAGCAAGTGTAACACCTTACACTTTTTTGGGCGCAAATTTTGGTAAAAATCAGAACTCAAACCCATCCAAGTACCAAGAGTACGAATCTGGTACCTACAAATAATGAGCATGAGCATAATCAGAGTAAACTAAAACTAACTCACAGCGCAAACAAAATAAGATAACTAATACCGACTAAGGCGACTACCTTAAAGCATATCATCACATCGATATCGAGTATGAGAGAACGAGAATCAAGAACCAAACTGAACACCTGCTAAGACCTGTCCTCCCCGAGCTAAACCTGAAACTTTTTATGAGGACGGAGGTTGGAACAATAAGTCCTGGTAAGTAAAAAATGTATAACGCTGTTTACAATACACAAATGTATCTTGTTCTGTTAGAACCAAAACATATGTCTAACAAGGCTAGTAGGTCTAACCTAACCTTGTAAAGACTTATGCATGACGACAAACTACCATGCCCAAGATAGCATTCCCAACCGATAACGATACTGAGATAGAACTTATGCATAAATATGTAGCCATTATCCACCATTCAACCGATTACCAAAGACTAAGAGGCGGGCTTCTAACTACTAGTTATACCATAGAGAGGTTAATTTTTCTATATAGCCACTTAACACCTCACTATAAAGCTACAACAAGTCAATAAACAACTTAAAGAAGAGAATTTAAGGTTAAGAAAAATAATACAAGAACTTGCTGAAAGTGAGGAATCTGTAGAAGATGAGAGTGAGGAAAACCATGAGAGTGAGGAAAAAAAGGGAAGAAAATTACAACTTCAAATAAAAGGTATAAATGCAAGTGAAGGTGAGGATGACGATGAGAGAGAGAAAAATGATGATGTAAAGGAAGACGATGACAAAAGGAAAGAACACGACGAGATGAATGTTGATAGGGATACTGATGAAAAGGAAGACAGAGAACAAGAAAATGAAAAGAAATACGAAGACAATGAAGATGAGGAAAAGAAGAATGATAAAGGCGATGATGAGAATAATAAATGTGTTGATGAGGAGAATAAAATTACCGATGGTGACAAGCATGATAAGAATAATGAGGAGGATGAAGGCAATGATGAGCAGGATAGAGGAGATAATGAGCATACTCAAGATAATGAAGGTGACAAGCATGATAAGGGTAGTGAGAAGGATAAAGGCAATAATGAGCAGGAAAGAGGAAATGATGAGCAGGAAATAGGCGATGATGAGCATTATGAAGGTAACAAAGGTAATGACAAGCAGGATAAGGACAAGGAAGACGGTACAGGAGATAACAATAAGACATATGACATGGAAATACACGAGAGAGGAAAGTATGTTTATGATAAAGTCGATGATACCGGAAAAAAAAAAGAGAAGAGGGAGCAGCGGAATGAACGGGATAAGGACAATGAAGATCAACAGGAGCAAGAAGAGAAAAATGAACATCAAAGTTTACAAAAGAGAAAAGGTTTAAAAAAAATCTAGTTTCTGATGGTAATACTGTACATAATATTCTAGTTGAATACATGTATGCATGTATTCAAAATAGATGCATATTTTATGCATGTATTCAAAATAGATGCATATTTTATGCATGTATTCAGAATAGTTGAATACCTGTATGCATGAATTTAGAAAATTTGCATACTTTTATGCATGTATTAAGAAAACTTGCATACTTGTATGAATTTATTCAGAACAGTTTCTATTATTCTGCTATTATATTCACTGTTATTCTCAGCTAAAGGCAAAAGGTGGAAACAGAAACAGTGTAACTAGATGACTACGAGGTACAGCCAATATCCATGGAATTGCGCTAGGACACAAAACTGAATGTCATAAAATGTAAAAATATTCAGCAACTAGAAGAGCAACAAATCATGCAACACATTGTGACCTAAGGTAAAATTAGTGAAAATTTTAATTTTAATTTTTTTTTTTGTAAATTTCATACTAAGAGTTCAATTATCTATATACATGCATGCATGAATTCAGAATAGTTTCATACTTGTATGCGAATATTTGGAATAGTTGCAAGCTTGTATATATTCATATATTAAGAATAGTCGCATACTGGTATGCAAATATTCAGAATAGTTGCATACTTGTAGGCAATTATTCAAATTAGTTGCATATATCAGTACTACTAAAATTCTATATTCTCTAATTATATTACATAAATTAACAGTAAAAGTGCATACCTTAACGGAAATGATGGCATACACATTGGTGGAATAGCGTTGGCTAAACTGATAGTTGGAAGATTCCTATAAGCAGAGGTATTACTGAAACACCGCACCTCCGTTAAGGTCACTCACAAAGGGAATGCCTTAACTTTGGTGGAGGTTTATAAGTAAAAGTCACATATAAACACAAGACATATACAAATACACATATTTTAAACAACGGAAAACAAACAGGCTTTTATTTCATCAATACGTGTTCATACAAAACATTTCCATAATTGTCTCAAAATACTTCCAACATTACAACCTCATTACTGTCTTGATTATTAAAGAAGCATAAAACATAAATAAAGTAACAAAAATCCCCATAGTGATATCCAAAGCCATAATCCGAGCAAAAGAGATCCAAACCATACATCTATGGTCTTGAAGCTTGCAAAGAGTCTGACTAAGCTGGGTTGTTTCCTCCATGTGGACCTGGGAGGGGGGAACGAAAGAAAAGAAGACGAAAAGAAAACAGAGTCAGACATAAAGCCTGAGTAAATCTAGTGACTCTTCAGTATGTGAATAAGAAAAAGGGCATGATAGATATAAACTGAAAATAGGAAAGTATCACAAGCTAAGGAAGTGTAGTTTAGAATCGAATGTACTATCGCACCCACACTATATCTCTACACTTACTTGAGCTTATTGTAACTGGCACCCCATGCTGAGGGTGATGTGATCCCCATTTTCTAAAGATCGGCTCTTACTCGCATAAACATGTGTCATACGGCCCCCAAGAATTGTAGATACCTATGCTGGTCCCACCATGGGCAAGACCCATGGTGGCGGCCCCGACACAATTCTAGAATACATAGGTTATACTACTAGTGCCCCAGTGCCCTGTTTGTCTGCTCCGGAGTGTGTGCACGCCCGCACCCCATTAGAACCTACACTGTGCACCCACCGCCGTCGTTTTTGATCGCTTACAATCAGCCCAGTAATCGTGCCCCACCCTGCCAAGTTTCAGGTTACCATGATACCTAACTTGGGTTACTGTTGAAATGGGTCCCTCCTTACTAGGGTTTTCTAGTCAAACATGTTAAGTGGTTAAGTGTCTGTATTTACCTAACCTCACCCATCAATTCTTGTTAACATGTTGAATTTGGTTAAGTGTTTTTAGTTGACTTAACCCTACCATCTGTCCTTAACCTCTTAAAGCACCGACCACTCACATTAGACAGATATTGCTACGGTTACTGGATGTGCCGGTCGGTTCCGGGCAGGTTTACCCCGTAGCTCAGTCTAACCTCCGGTCCTTATTGGGCTCAATGCTTAACCACCCACATTGGATAGGTATTGTTGAGACTACTGGACAGCCGGGCGGGTCCGGGCAGGTTTACGTCACAACTCAATCCAACCTCGGGTTAAGAATACCGTGTTTTCTAAATTTACATATTTTATCACTTCTCAATTTTATATGTAAATGTCATGTCCTTTATTCTTGGGTATAACAATTCATACCGCTTAAATGTCATTGTCGTTGGCATGTGCCAAACATGCCAACATATATTTTTCATGTTTTACACCCAACGTTATTACCCCCGTTTGTACGTTCGCAACATTATAACAAATGTTGGGCTCGACACAATTCAGCCCAACTTTATAAATGTGAGAAAAGGGGAAATCAAGAACATGTAATATTTTACAATACATAAAGGTGTGTGGCGCATGAACTTGCAATTTAGCGATTCAACTAACATAAATAATGGGTCATGTGAACTTGCATTCAAATAGGCATATAACTAAATAGGTGTCACATAAAATGGCATATTTAGACTTATACAAACTTAGGTTTAAACATGTTTAACTTGGCATAATGTCAACCACAAAACTAACATGTTGTATATTCACCAAAATATCCAATTTCAACATCTAATCATATAGCCTATTTCAACATGAACTTGCATAGTTTAGGTAACCCAAACGGTACTTAACATAGATCCAATTATACTTGCAAATAAACATAAGAATGTGTTCATAGGTTTTGAGTCATGTAGGCATAAAAGGTCTCAAATCTAGAACATGTTTACATAAGCTTTAACTTAGACTTAGGGAATGTATATAGTCCATGCCATCGACATAAACATAAAGGGATCAATTACTAGTTTTTGCCCCAACTTGCAAGTGCTATTATTTTCATATACACGTGTCCAACAGGCTTGCATCAATCAATTTATGCCACAAATATCAATACACAAGTCATGACAGAATTATTACAATACACAGAATTCATATCATTATTATACAATAACACAATTCTATTTTCATTTACATCGAATCACGTCACAGTTTTATTCATATTCTGAAAGATCACTATACTTACATTCTGGATTCTGAGTTCTGAAATTGAGATGCGTTCCTTTGGGTAGATTAACGTTGCGTTGAAAAATTTGATTAAGCTTTAGTTCTCTTCTTAATTTGATTCGTCTCTAAGCTCCTCTCTCTTGACGGCTACGCTCAATTCCTTCCTGGCAGCATGACGACTCCAATCTTATTTTTTGTGTGAATTTTAGTGAGACTTAGGGTGTATATATAGATTTTTAGATTGCTTTTAGCCGTCAGATGAAGACAGGAGGAATCTAGACCATACAAAGTCCAAAGAGCCAATCAAGAGGTGACATGTCAGCCCCAATGACACACCTAGCCACAGAAATTCGAGCCAGAGCCAGACCCAGACCCAGCCAGCCAGGTCGACCGGGTAGGTCGACACGCAGGTCGACACTGTAACACCCCGGATTTTTGAATAATCGAATTAACTAAATTAAAGAATAATAAATCTCAGACGTGAGAATTATGGGGATTGGGTTGCGCCATTGTGTTCGTCTCGGAATTCTAGTGAAGATAGAGTCCGAGTTTGCGGGAAACGAGTACCGGATGAAAGGGTTATGGACGAACGAAGTTTGGTGGCAAATTAGAGAAAAAATATATATATAAATGCACTGGCACACTTGGGAAGTGCGCCAGTACATATTAACACTGGCGCACCTGCCAAGTGCGCCCAGGCCGAGGCTGGAGCCTGCACAGCTTTCTGGTTCAGACTGACTCGTGTTGTTGAGTCCATTCTGACTCCTTGCTGAGTCATTAAGGCTGACTCATCACCCTATCATAATTGAATGGTTTTGATTAACACTAAGAACATCCGACGACTTAAATTAATTCATAACTCTATAAAAAGACCCATAGACACAAACCCTAAATCAGAATTAAAACTAAAACTATGGCCGTCATGCTGTTGTCTAGAGCCCTAGTGCAGCAGCCACCAAATCAAAGAGAAAGAACATCAACCAAATCAGAACCACTCAACCCTAACAGCGATTCTTCATCAAAGGAGCGCTAATTCAACTCCAGAAATCAGAATTTAGAACTCAAAACAGCTTTTGAGTTGTGAGTTCGATAGTTTTAGCAAGATAATTAGTAATTTAATTAGATTAAGTTATAACGCAGATTGTATGGATGTGATATGAAGTATTGATTTCATGTTGTAGGATTATGATTGAATATCTATGATGTTATGATGTGATGCTATCATGCAAAGTTATGTTGCTATCATCCATGTTGTAATTTTATATACAATCAAATCGTCATGTTTCTTATGCTAGTTTGCGATATTGATTCATATGCTAAATCATTATTAGGCAAGTTTAGATTTTGGGTTCAAACACAAATCATATACATGTTGGGTAGAATTACATGTGACCTTACATGATTATGGCACCTAGTTTATGTGAGAATTAAATTGAAAGATTGGGCTATGTCATGATACTTTACATGTTAGTTCACACCATTGTTGCGATGCATAAATCATATATGTGAATTTATGAGTTGGACATGAATCATGTTATGTTATTACCTATGCAAGTTTAATCCCTTTAGATATAGGTTCATGACATATGATGTCTAGGCAAAATTTGTGGCCATTATTTCATCAAGTTCACACCTTTAGATTTGGGTCTATGTTATACATGATATTTATGCAAGTTTGTGGCCATTATTTCATCAAGTTCACACCTTTAAAATTTGGAACCATGACATATGTTGTTATGCAAGTTGTAATCTTGGCCTATGCAAGTTTTAGATGTAGAAAATCATTCACATATGCAAGTTCACCCCTATGTTAGATCTATGTTTTAATTATGTGTATATATGTGATGTTTTCTTTTATTTCATGAGTTAGACTATTCGAGTCTAATGTATATCTTTACGTTAAACGAACAAATGTACTACGTGGGGAAAAAGGGGATAATATGAAAAATGTTTAATTGGCATAAATGCCTTAAAAGGCATAAAATAAAATTGTGGTGAAATTGGTATGATTTTACATACCATAAATGGATGGACATAATTGAGTCAATTATGGACATCGCTAAATTTGGAATTGATTGATAATTTGAATAGGGAAAGTAATTCAAATTGGGGGTGATTAATTAGGAGTAATTAATCGTCTAAGACACGAGGTTAGACTCTTTTGTGGTGTAAGACTGCCCGGACCCGCCCGGCAAATCCAGCTGCCACAAATGCCAGTCTAATGTGAGAGGTCTTAGGCATAAACTAAATGCGTAACAATTGTAAAGACACGAGGTTAGGCTCTTTTGTGGTGCAAGACTGCCCGGACCCGCCCGACAAATCCAGCTGCCACAAATGCCAGTCTAATGTGAGAGGTCTTTATGAGGTTACGGTCTTAATGAATTAAGAAACACTTAACCAGATAAGCATGTAGTGGGACATGAGGGGGTAAAGTGGGTGCCTTGGGTGGCATGTGGAATCTAGTGGGTGCCTTGGGTGGCATTTGGAAATACGATTAGAAACACTTAACCAAAATATGAAACATGTAATTGAAACATAAATAAGAAGTGGGTTAAGTGGGATGTACTATAGGGGACCAAGCTTAGGTGGATAGCTTGTGTCAAGTAATGGGGGCCCATTTCAACCAGTAACCCATACGTATCTTTGTGGGCTCGACCCAAGTCGAGGACGGGACACGCATACTGGGCTTGACTGTAAGAGGCCAAACCGGGTTAGCGGTGGCAACGCAAGTCCAACGGGTTCATATGCGTGTGTGGACCCGGGCTGTTAGGTAAGACGTTGTTGCATCGTGTAGGTATAAGCCGTGCATTCTTTTTGTTGTATCGGGTTGCCACTTTGGGGAGTGATACACCCCACTATGGGGCCAACACGGGTATTTACGAGTTAGGGAGCCGATCGCTTGGGGGTAGTGGGTACACCTAGTGGAGATAGGGGCAGACGGCACCTATGAAGGCAGCTAGGGGTGCACGAAACTACCAATATCATTATTAAGTCTTTAGGCGGGATCAACCTTAGGGTGACTAGTGGTGGTGCAGTATACTAGTGGCGGTGCAGTATAGCAATTATCCTATAGTGTCGGTGTAGTTTAGTAAATTTATCTTAGCGGGTTAGGTGCGCATTAACGATATCGTTATTCATCTTGTTTCCTTGTTTACTCTGTCATACTCAATGGTTCATGGTCATTTCCTTATTTTCCAACTTATGCCTTAGCCTAGTTACTTTGTTAATTATATTGTTAGAATTATCGCACTCGCCAGACTTTATGTCTGACCCCCCTTTTCCATCTCTTTCCTCCCCCCCCCCCAGGTGCTCAGGTTGGAACTAGCACCAGTAGAGCTTGATCTTGGACTACTTTTAGAAGATTTCTTGGACCGCTGAAGTAAAGTTCAGCTTCTCTTTATTTATAGCTATTTTAATGTCGGGGATTATGTCTTTCAGTTTATGTACTTTGTTTTATCAAGATGGATATGATGTACTTGACTTTGGTTTTATGATTTTGATGATGTAATCAAACATATGGGTTTATCCGCTGCAATGAAGTAAAGTTTTAATATTCAAGTACTGCTCTATATCTGTCTTGTTGTGATTTTCTGTTCTATACTTACTTAAAACGCTCCACTGAAGTTAAGGCATTCCCTTTGCGAGTGACCTTAATGGAGGTGGGGTGTTACACGTGGTATCAGAGCCAGGTTACCAGAACAGATATGAATTTTTGAAAAACTATTTTTCAAAACATTTTTTTTAAAGAAGTACTTTCAAAAGTATGATTTAAGGAAAGTATTTTTAAGAGAAAAGTATATTTTGGAAAGCATAACCCCAAGAGCCATATATCTTTCCTTCAGTCCTTTTTGTATTGAATCTTTCCTTTTTCGTTTCAGCATGTCTGAAGCATCTGAGATACCAGAGGGCGTTCATGTGCCCGGTTGGTTCCGTCAATATCTTGAGGCTAGGGCCGCTGCCGCAGGTCCAGCAAATCCTCCTCCTCCTCCCCCTCCTCCTCGTGTCGATAATTTCGCAAAGATATGTAAGGACTTTAGAGCTATGGGTGGAAAACCTTTTCACGGGACGAAGACATTTGTTGAAGCTCGTAACTGGCTAAAGGAGGTGGAAGAATTGTTTGGAATTTTTGAAGTGGATGATGGAAGGAAAGTCCAGCTAGCTGCGTGGCTAATGAAGGATGAGGCCTCGTTTTGGTGGGAGGTCACTAATGGGGGTCGTCCAGTCGATACATGGCAAGATTTTAGGCAGAGGTTTGAGGCAAAGTTTCTCTCACGGGCTGAAGAGAATCTATACATGGAAAGGTTCTTGTCACTGAAGCAAGGGAATTTATCGGTGAAAGAGTACGTTAACAAATTCAACCAATTGGCAAGGTTTGGCTTAGGCTTGGTGAACACTCCAGAAAAGAAGGCTCTAAGATTTGTTAAGGGTTTAAACGAGCCGCTCCATGGGTTAGCTATGACCCACATTCCCACGGGGGCTACCTTTGAGAGGTTAGTTGACATGGCACTCATGCATGAAGAGGAGAAGGGCGCCAATGCTAGTAAGGCACCCGAGAAGAAAGGGATCAAAAGAAGTCGCAATAGCAACAACAGAACAAGAAAGGTGGCAAAGGCAATAATGCTAAGGGGAAGAAGAAATGCTTTAACTGTGGGACACCCTGCCATCTAAGCAAAGATTGTAGGAAGAAGAAGAAGACCGGTTGTTTCCACTATGGCGAAGCGGGACATCTTATTAAGGACTGCCCAAAGAAAGGGCAGAGGGCAGGGTCTACCTCGGGAGGACAGGTGGAAGCTCTTATGGCACCCGGGCAGGCAAGGGGAAAAGTTCAAGCTGTCGTGGTCCCACCGCTGCAAGAACGAGGTAGAGCAATTTCCGTTGAAATTTTAGTTTTTCTGTTTGATCATCATGTCCGTACTTTATTCGATTCTGGCGCATCGCATTCGTTTATCTCTACATCATTAGTTGAAACACTGCACCTAGATACTAGTCTTGTTACTGATCCCTTAGTAGTCTCAAATCCTATTGGTGGTTTGGCTCATCTTTTTATGATTTGTCGGGATTTGAGAGTGTTTATCTTGGGCGTTGAGTTTGAATGCAACGCTTTTGTTCTTGGCCTCACGGGCTACGTTTTAATTCTAGGTATGGATTGGCTAACTAGATATGGGGCCATCCTAGATTGTGAAAGAAGGGTAGTTAGATTGGCGACTCATTTGGGAAAGACCCTTGATACTTCTTGTGACCCTAGAGGTCCATTAATGCTTAGTTACCTAGAATCCCTTGACGCATTCGATGATGATTTACATTCTGTTCCCATAGTCCGTGAATATGCTGATGTCTTCGATGAGGTGAGGGGTTTACCCCCAAAACGTGAAATAGACTTTCGAATATATCTAGTGGACAATGCAAAGCCAGTTGCATTGCCTGTGCGCCAAATGGCTCCAAGAGAGAGAAGAGAACTCAGTAAGCAAGTGAAAGAATTGCTGGAGAAGGGGTTCATCAGACGTAGTATATCGGAGTGGGGTGCTCCAGTAGTATTTTCCACGAAGGCGGATGGGTCCCTTAGACTTTGTGTGGACTATAGAGAACTTAATAAACTTACTAAAAAGAATAGACACCCACTGCCGAGGATTGACGATATTTTCGATCAGTTAGTTGGCGCCTCAGTGTTTTCGCAGTTGGACTTAGCCACGGGTTTCCATCAGTTGAGAGTGGCTGAGGATAGCATAGACAAGACTGCCTTTAGGACTCCAGACGGTTTCTTCGAGTGGCTGGTGATGCCCTTCGGTTTGACAAACGCCCCCGCATACTTTGTTGATTTGATGAGTAGGGTGTTTAGGGAGTACCTTAATAAATTCGTGGTAGTCTTTGTAGTTGACATCTTGATCTTTTCTAAGAGCAAGGAAGAGCATGCCCTACATCTTAGGGAAGTGTTGGAGACTCTTCGAGCGCATAGCCTTAAAGATAAATTTTCCAAATGTCACTTTTGGAAGAAAGAAGTGCGATTCTTAGGGCACGTGGTTTCCAAAGAAGGGATAGCAGTGGATCCCACGAAGATAGTGGCCATCCAAGATTGGAAGGTCCCTAAAAATGCTACCGAGGTGAGAAGTTTCTTAGGGTTGGCTGGCTACTATAGGAATTTTATCAAAGACTTCCTAAAAATATCAGCTCCATTAACACGCTTGACGAAGAAGAACTTTGTCTTCACGTGGGACGTAGATTGTGATGATGCGTTCCAACGTTTAAAGAGAGCTTTGACCACAGCCCCAGTCTTAGTATTGCCAGATGGGAATAAGCCATTTACCGTTTATACTGATGCTTGTGGGATAGGACTAGGCGCAGTCCTAATGCAAGAGGGAAGGGTAATAGCCTATGGTAGAAGGCAGTTGAGAGTGCATGAAAGAAATTACCCTACACATGACCTAGAGTTGGCCGCTATTGTTTTCGCACTTAAGTCTTGGCGTCATTATCTTCTTGGTGAGAAATTCGAATTGTTCACTGACCACAAATCGCTAAAATACTTATTCTCTCAGAAGGACTTGAACTTAAGGCAGCAAAGGTGGATGGAGTTCTTAGCATCCTACGACTTCGAGATAGCATATACCCCTGGCAAGGGTAACGTAGTGGCTGGTGACTTAAGTAGAAAAAGATTATCCTTAAGTCCTTTATTTGTTGAGCGGCGAAGTTTAGAGTTCATCTCTACGTTTGACTTTACACCTTCCATTGACTTCGTACCTGGTTTGCTGGCATCCTTAGATGTTAGACCTACGCTTTTGGGACGGATTGGCGAGGCACAGCGAGACGACCCACAGTTGGTTGAGTTAGTAGAAAAGCTCAAAGGAGGGGAGTCATCGAGCCATCTCCGTAGGTATACCCTAGATGATAAGGGTTGGTTACGTAGGGACGGTAGACTTTGTATACCAAAAGACGATGACCTAAGGAAGACCATTCTTGATGATGCACATCGTTCGAAGATGACCATCCATCCCGGCGGGGACAAGATGTACATGGACATGAGACGAGTTTACTTTTGGGCTGGCATGAAGAAAGATGTGGCTGAGTATGTTGCTAGATGCTTGGTGTGCCAACAAGTAAAAGCAGAGCAAAAGAAGCTCGGTGGATTGCTTCATCCATTGGAGGTCCCACAATGGAAGTGGGAAAGCGTCTCGATGGACTTTATTGACGGATTACCGAGATCGAGGAAGGGTAATACGGGTATTTGGGTCGTGGTAGACAGACTTACTAAGAGCGCCCATTTCATTCCCGTGAAGAGTAAGAGGACTGCTCCATGGTTAGCCTCCGTATACATTCGAGAAATAGTTCGTTTGCACGGTGTTCCTTCTAGCATAGCGAGCGACCGCGATCCTATTTTCACTAGCGAATTTTGGAGAAGCTTGCAAGAGGTGGTAGGGACTCAGTTATGTTTGAGCACCGCATATCATCCTCAGACGGACGGCCAGACCGAGAGGGTGAATCGTATTCTAGAGGACTTGTTGAGGTTATGTGTCTTAGATTTTGTAGGTACATGGGAGGAACATCTTCCGTTGGTAGAATTCACATATAATAACAGCTTTCAGTCTAGCATTGGCATGGCAACATTCTAAGCTCTTTATGGATGGCTGTGTCATTCGCCTACATGTTGGTGGGAAGCTACAGATAAGATCTTGCTTGGGCCCGATATGATTGGAGAGACTTCGAAAAAGATTGATTTGATCCGAAGAAGGATGAAGACGGCGCAAGATAGGCAGAAATCTTATGCGGATAAGAGGAGGTCAGATCTTGAGTGTTATGTTGGGGACATGGTCTTTGTCAAGGTGTCTCCATTACGGAACGGCGTTCGCTTTGGGTCCATTGGGAAGTTAGCACCAAGGTTCGTAGGGCCGTTTCCTATTAAGGAAAGGATTGGGCAGATGGCGTATAGAGTGGAGTTGCCCAAAAACACTTAATGGTGTACACGACGTATTCCATGTATCACATTTGAGGAAGTGCTTCCACGAGACCGCGGAAGTGGTAGAGCCGAGCTTGCTTAGAGAGGTGGAGATCGAGCGTGATGCGACGATTCGACGAGCTCCTACGCGCATTCTTGGGTCGGAGATTAAGAAATTGAGAAGTCGAGAGGTCAAACTAGTCAAAGTGCAATAGGGAGATGATGAGAGTAACGCTACATGGGAGACGGAAGAGAAGATGCGTTCATTGTGCCCTTTTCTTTTCGAGGGTATGTCTTTTAATTTCTCCTTTATCGTTTATCTTGTACTTATCTTATCTTTAGTGTGTCCTCTCGCTAGTATCCTTGACCTTTAGATAGGATAATCCTATGATTGAAACATGTGTTTCAGACATGTTATGTATGATGGATGCAAGTGGATGCAGGTGTTTGCTAGTGGTTGCTCGTGGATGCATATACACACACTTTAGGCACTAGATCGGCTCAGTCACTTCATATTGCATATTGCATATAAATGTGTGTTCATATGTAAGTAATGGATGAATAATGGTTGTACCATCATATGGATGTTTCATTTTGATGAATGGTTGTGCACACATGTAGAAATGATATGTATCGATAGGGTTCTTTCGCATACATAATGGACGCATGGCACTATCATGGTTTGCATTAAGGAGGTCAACTGAATCAGTAGACCGCCTGATTTTGCATTAGATAAGGAACATATACACACACTTCTTGCATATGTTCATACAACATTAGAAATTTTATAAGGACAATGGATGTCGTGTTTGATGGTTGAGTATATGGTTGTTTGGATGGTAGGATATACATTCTCCTTAACTTGGAGATTTCGAGGGTGAAATCCTTTAAGGAGGGGAGAATGTAACACCCCGGATTTTTGAATAATCGAATTAACTAAATTAAAGAATAATAAATCTCAGACGTGAGAATTATGGGGATTGGATTGCACCATTGTGTTCGTCTCGGAATTCTAGTGAAGATAGAGTCCGAGTTTGCGGGAAACGAGTACCGGATGAAAGGGTTATGGACGAACGAAGTTTGGTGGCAAAGTAGAGAAAAAAATATAAATGCACTGGCGCACTTGGGAAGTGCACCAGTACATATTAACACTGGTGCACCTTCCAAGTGCGCCCAGGCCGAGGCTGGAGCCTGCACAGCTTTCTGGTTCAGGCTGACCCGTGTTGTTGAGTCCATTCTGACTCCTTGCTGAGTCATTAGGGCTGACTCATCACCCTATCATAATTGAATGGTTTTGATTAACACTAAGAACATCCGACGGCTTAAATTAATTCATAACTCTATAAAAAGACCTATAGACACAAACCCTAAATCAGAATTAAAACTAAAACTATGGTCGTCATGCTGTTGTCTTGAGCCCTAGAGCAGCCGCCAGCAAATCAAAGAGAAAGAACAGCAACCAAATCAGAACCACTCAACCCTAACAGCGATTCTTCATCAAAGGAGCGCTAATTCAACTCCAGAAATCAGAATTCAGAACTCAAGACAGCTTTTGAGTTGTGAGTTCGATAGTTTTAGCAAAATAATTAGTAATTTAATTAGATTAAGTTATAACGCGGATTGTATGGATGTGATACGAAGTATTGATTTCATGTTGTAGGATTATGATTGAATATCTATGATGTTATGATGTGATGCTATCATGCAAAGTTATGTTGCTATCATCCATGTTGTAATTTTATATACAATCAAATCGTCATGTTTCTTATGCTAGTTTGCGATATTGATTCATATGCTAAATCATTATTAGGCAAGTTTAGATTTTGGGTTCAAACACGAATCATATACATGTTGGGTAGAATTACATGTAACCTTACATGATTATGGCACCTAGTTTATGTGAGAATTAAATTGAAAGATTAGGCTATGTCATGATACTTTACATATTAGTTCACACCATTGTTGCGATGCATAAATCACATATGTGAATTTATGAGTTGGACATGAATCATGTTATGTTATTACCTATGCAAATATAATCCCTTTAGATATAGGTTCATGGCATATGATGTCTATGCAAAATTTGTGGCCATTATTTCATCAAGTTCACACCTTTAAATTTGGGTCTATGTTATACATGATGTTTATGCAAGTTTGTGGCCATTATTTCATCAAGTTCACACCTTTAAAATTTGGAACCATGACATATGTTGTTATGCAAGTTGTAATCTTGGCCTATGCAAGTTTTAGATGTAGAACATCATTCACATATGCAAGTTCACCCCTATGTTAGATCTATGTTTTAATTATGTGTATATATGTGATGTTTTCTTTTATTTCATGAGTTAGACTATTCGAGTTTAACGTATATCTTTACGTTAAATGAACAAACGTACTACGTGGGGAAAAAGGGAATAATATGAAAAATGTTTAATTGGCATAAATGCCTTAAAAGGCATAAAATAAAATTGTGGTGAAATTGGTATGATTTTACATACCATAAATGGATGGACATAATTGAGTCAATTATGGACATCGCTAAATTTGGAATTGATTGATAATTTGAATAGGGAAAGTAATTAAAATTGGGGGTGATTAATTAGGAGTAATTAATCGTCTAAGACATGAGGTTAGACTCTTTTGTGGTGTAAGACTGCCCGGACCCGCCCGGCAAATCCAGCTGCCACAAATGCCAGTCTAATGTGAGAGGTCTTAGGCATAAACTAAATACGTAACAATTGTAAAGACACGAGGTTAGGCTCTTTTGTGGTGTAAGACTGCCCGGACCCGCCCGGCAAATCCAACTGCCACAAATGCCAGTCTAATGTGAGAGGTCTTTATGAGGTTACGGTCTTAATGAATTAAGAAACACTTAACCAGATAAGCATGTAGTGGGACATGAGGGGGTTAAGTGGGTGCCTTGGGTGGCATGTGGAATCTAGTGGGTGCCTTGGGTGGCATTTGGAAATACGATTAGAAACACTTAACCAAAATATGAAACATGTAATTGAAACATGAATAAGAAGTGGGTTAAGTGGGATGTACTAGAGGGGACCAAGCTTAGGTGGATAGCTTGTGTCAAGTAATGGGGGCCCGTTTCAACCAGTAACCCATACGTATCTTTGTGGGCTCGACCCAAGTCGAGGACGGGACACGCATACTGGGCTTGACTATAAGAGGCCAAACCGGGATAGCGGTGGCAACGCAAGTCCAACGGGTTCATATGCGTGTGTGGACCCGGGCTGTTAGGTAAGACGTTGTTGCATCGTGTAGGTATAAGCCGTGCATTCTTTTTGTTGTATCGGGTTGCCACTTTGGGGAGTGATACACCCCACTATGGGGCCAACACGGGTATCTACGAGTTAGGGAGCCGATCGCTTGGGGGTAGTGGGTACACCTAGTGGAGATAGGGGCAGACAACACCTATGAAGGCAGCTAGGGGTGCAAGAAACTACCAATATCATTATTAAGTCTGTAGGAGGGATCAACCTTAGGGTGACTAGTGGTGGTGCAGTATACTAGTGGCGGTGCAGTATAGCAATTATCCTATAGTGTCGGTGTAGTTTAGTAAATTTATCTTAGCGGGTTAGGTGCGCTTTAATGATATCGTTATTCATCTTGTTTCCTTGTTTACTCTGTCATACTCAATGGTTCATGGTCATTTCCCTATTTTCCAACTTATGCCTTAGCCTAGTTACTTTGTTAATTATATTGTTAGAATTATCGTACTCGCCAGACTTTATGTCTGACCCCCCCTTTCCATCTCTTTCCTTCCACCCCCCCTCCCCCCCCCGGTTGCTCAGGTTGGAACTAGCACCAGAGGAGCTTGATCTTGGACTGCTTTTAGAAGATTTCTTGGACCGCTGAAGTAAAGTTCAGCTTCTCTTTATTTATGGCTATTTTAATGTCGGGGATAATGTCTTTCAGTTTATGTACTTTGTTTTATCAAGATGGATATGATGTACTTGACTTTGGTTTTATGATTTTGATGATGTAATCAAACATATTGGTTTATCCGCTTCAATGAAGTAAAGTTTTAATTTTCAAGTACTGCTTTATATCTGTCTTGTTGTGATTTTCTGTTCTATACTTACTTAAAACCCTCCACTGAAGTTAAGGCATTCCCTTTGCGAGTGACCTTAATGGAGGTGGGGTGTTACAGACACTATGGTCGACCTGGGGTGACCAAGTCGACACCATGGTCGACCCTATGGTCGACCTGGTCCCTGGGTGGGGATTTTCCCGCCCAGCCCATTTTGAGCCTGTTTTTCGAATTTTTGAACTTGAAACCGAGCTGTTTGAATTTTAAATTTTATTCTGAAACTTCCGAAGGTCAAAACTCCTTCATACGGAGTCCGATTCACGCAAACTCGGACTCTGTCTCAAGCAGAATTCCGAGATGAACGCAATGGCGTAACCCATTTCCCTTAATTCTTTCATTTAGAATTAATTACACTTTAATTTGTGAAGCTTAATGTTATAGAATTCATAGGGTGTTACATTCTACCCCTCTTAAAAGGATTTCTTCCCTGAAATCTTCAAGTTAGGAAGAATGTATATCCTATCATCCAACTGTCCATCTAGTCAACCAACAAACACAGGCGTCCACTATCCTTAAAAGACTTCTAATGCTTCATGATCATATGCATAGTGTGGGTACATGTCCTTATCTAATGCAGAAATCAGGCGGTCTACTGATTCAGCTGACCTTATTAATGCGAATCATGTAAGTGTCATGAATCCATTATGTATGCAAATTTTTCCTACTCATAATTCTACATGAGTGCATAACTATTCATACAAATGCGACAACCATATGACAGCATATCAAGTTTCAACCATATACAAATGAGAATACATATATTCATATGCAATATGAAGTGATTGAGCCGATCTAAAACCTAGGGTGTGTGTGCATATGCATCCACGAGCAACCACTAGCAATCACTAGCAACCATTTGCAGCCATCATCCATAACATGTTTTCAAATACATGTCTGCATCCATTTGTTTTCTACCTAAGTAGTTAGGAAAAGGACCGAGGAGATATACCTAAAAAGATAAATAAAGCATAACTTAAGGAAAAAGAGAGATCAAATATGTACCCTCAAAAAGAAAAGGGTAGGCAGCGCGTATTCTGTCCTCAGTTTCCCAAGTCGCGTCTTCCTCGGCGTCGCTCCACTGAACTTTAACGAGTTTGACTTCGCAGTTGCATAGCTTTTTCACTTCAGTTCCTAAGATGCGAGTTGGAACTCTCCTCACAGTTGCTTCACGTTCCACTTCGGCTTCTTCTAGAATGCTAGGTTCCACCACTTCCGCAGACTCATGCAAACACTTCCGGAGGTGAGAAACATGAAAGACGTTGTGAACTCCGGTCAGTCTCTCGGGTAGCTCTAATCTATAGGCCATCTTCCCAACCTTCTCGATGATAGGAAACGACCCTACAAATCTTGGTTCTAACTTTCCTGTGGATCCAAAGCGAACGACGTTCCTTAAAGGAGATACCTTAAGGAAAACCCTGTCCCCAACCTCAAACTCAAGGTCAGTCCTTCTCTTGTCTATGTAGGATTTTTGTCTATCCTGGGTTGTCTTCATCCTTCTTCGTATTAAGTCCACTTTCTCTGAGGTCTCTCTGATCATGTTTGGCCCAAGTATAAGCTTATCTGTAGACTCCCACCAACAAGTTGGTGATTTGCACGGTCTTCCATACAAGGCTTCGAAGGGTGCCATGCCTATGGTAGCTTGGTAGCTGTTGTTGTAGGAAAATTCCACTAAAGGAAGGTGATCCTCCCATGTCCCTCCAAAGTCAAGAACGCAAAGTCTTAAAAGATCCTCTAAAACTCTATTCACCCTTTCCGTCTGGCCATCAGTTTGGGGGTGATAGGTCGTGCTCAAACATAACTGTGTGCCAACAGCTTCTTGCAGACTCCGCCAAAACTCGCTTGTGAAGATTGGGTCTCAGTCACTAATAATGCTGGAGGGTATCCCATGGAGTCGAACTATCTCCTTAAGGTAAAGAGACGCTAGAGATGAGGCAGTCCTTCTACTCTTGACATGTAAAAAGTGGGCGCTTTTTGTAAGCCTATCCACTATTACCCAAATGCTAGTATTGTCCCTTCTCGACCTAGGCAGCCCATCAACGAAGTCCATTGAAATACTATCCTAATTCCACTGTGGGACCTCTAGAGGATGAAGCAGTCCTCCTGGCTTCTTCTGTTCCGCCTTGACCTGTTGGCATATCATACACTTAGAAACGAAATCTGCCACGTCCTTCTTCATGCCGCTCCAAAAGAAAACTCTCTTCATGTCCTTGTACATTTTGTCTCCGCCTGGGTGTATTGTCATCTTGGAATGATGTGCTTCCTCAAGAACCTTCTTTACCAACTCCCTTGCTTGTGGGACGCATAGTCTTCCATCGCGTCTCAGCCAGCCTTTATCATTGATAGAGTACCTATGGAGGTGACTAGAAGTCTCATCCCTAATTAGCTTATCAACCGCTTCAACTAGCTGAGGGTCTTCACGTTGTGCAGTCCCTATTGTATCCAAAAGAGTAGGGCGCACTTCAAGAGATGCTAACAAACCGGGTACGAAATCAGAGGAGGGCCTAAAGTTAAAACTGGCTATATACTCCAAGCTTTGCCTTTCTACAAAGAGCGGGCTTAGGGTCAACTTCTTTCTGCTCAAGGCGTCTGTTACTACATTGCCCTTTCTCGGAGTATAGGAAATCTCAAAGTCATACGAGGCAAGAAACTCCATCCATCTCTGTTGCCTTAAGTTAAGATCTTTCTACGAGAAAAGATATTTCAACGATTTATGGTAAGTATACAGTTCAAACTTCTCAGCTAGGAGATAATGGCACCAAGACTTAAGTGCAAAGACGATGGCGGCTAACTCAAGATCGTGGGTTGGGTAGTTCTGTTCATGAACTTTCAATTGCCTTCCACCATAAGCTACTACCCTCCCTTCTTGCATCAAAACAGTGCCTAGCCCCGTCCCGTATGCATCTGTGTATACTGTGAATATCTTGCTTCCATCTGGCAGAGTCAGAACTGGGGTTGTTGTAAGAGCCCTTTTCAAGCGTTGGAAAGCAAACTCGCAATCCAAGTCCCAAGCGAACACTAGATTCTTCTTTGTTAGCCTTGTGAGTGGAGCTGAGATTTTTGCAAAATCCCTAATGAACTTACGGTAGAAACCCGCCAGCCCTAGAAAACTTCTGACTTCGGTTGCGTTCTTTGGTGCCTTCCAAACTTGCACCGCAACTATTTTCGCGGGGTCCACGGCCAACCCTTCTTTGGACACCACATGCCCAAGAAACCTTACTTCTTCTCTCCAAAAGTGGCATTTGGAAATTTTGCCTTCAGTTGATGTGCTCGGAGAGTATCCATGATTTCTTTCAGATGTTGAGCATGCTCTTCCTCATTCTTTGAGAAGATCAAAATATCGTCTACGAAGACAACCACAAATTTGTTGAGGAATTCTCTGAACACTCTGCTCATTAGGTCTACGAAATAAGCGGGTGCGTTTGTCAAGCCGAAAGGCGTGACAAGCCACTCGAAGAAACCGTCTGGGGTTCTGAACGCCGTTTTATCAATGCTGTCTTCAGCTACTCTTAGCTGATGGAACCCAGTTGCCAGATCAAGTTGGGAGAAGACTGACGCACCTACAAGCTGATCAAACAAATCGTCGATTCGGGGAAGAGGGTGACTATTTTTCTTGGTCAATTTTTTTAATTCCCTATAGTCGACGCAAAGGCGAAGCAAACCGTCCGCTTTGGTTGCGAACACCACTGGAGCACCCCATTCCGAAATGCTCCTTCTAATGAACCCCCTTTCGAGAAGTTCTTTAACCTGCTTGCTGAGCTCCTTTCTCTCCTTTGGAGCCATGTGTCTAACAGGTAAAGCTACGGGCTTTGCATTATCCACAAGATATATGCGGAAGTCTATTTCTCATCTCGGAGGTAAGCCCTTCACCTCCTCAAAGACATCCGGACATTCCCGAACTACTCTAACTGACTGCAAATTCTCATCAGAAGCTTCAAGCGACTCTAGATAACTAAGCATAACAGCATTCAAGGGATTACAAGAAATTTCTAGAGTGTTACCAAGCCGTGTCAAGAGTCTAACTACTCTTTTCTCACAATCAAGAATGGCACCATTACTGGATAACCAGTCCATGCCTAAGATCAAAACATATCCCAAGAAGCCCAAAAAAAGGCATTACAACTAAACTCAATGCTGAGAATAGAGATTTTCAAACCCAAACAAACCATTGACAAGTAAGCGGAGCCCCCAGTTGGATTTGAAACTACTAAGGGATCCTCTACCATACTAGTGTATAGATGCAGAGATTCTACTAAGGCAGATGAAATAAAGGAGTGTGATGCGCCAGAGTCAAAAATTGTGTGAACTGGATGATCATAAAGATAGTCTACACTTTCTACAGAAATATTACTACCTCGTTCCTGTAGAGGTGCCACCAGTGCATGAACTTGGCCCCCTGAAGTGGATCCAGCCTTCTGTCCCTGCCCTCGCTTCTTTGGGCAGTCCTTAGCCAAGTGCCCAGTCTCTCCGCAATGGAAGCACCCACCCATCTTCGCTTCCCTCTTTCGGCAGTCTTTCGATATATGTCCAACAATGCCATAGAAATTGCACTTTCTCCTCTCATGAGGCTTATTGTTCTTCCCTCCTTTCTTGAAGTCTGTTTTCTTAGCTTGTAGACCCTCTTTCTTTTCTTCCACCTTATTCTCTTTCTTGCCGTTGTATTCCTCGTGTAGCAACGCCATGTCCACCAAGCTTTCATAAGTCGCTCCCATGGATACATGGGTCATAGCAAGGCTGTGTAGAGGCTCATTCAAACCTTTGACGAAGCGAAGCGCCTTCTTGTGTTGGGTGTTTACTAAATCTAGCCCAAATCTGGCCAGCTGATTAAACTGATTGACGTACTCCCTGATCGTCATGCTCCCCTGTTTAAGAGTTAGGGACTTCTCCATTTGCAGGCTTCTTTCAGCTTGGGAGAGGAATTTCATCTCAAATCTTATCCTGAAATCTTTCCATGTTTCCACTGGCCTCTGAGCATTGGTAATCTCCCACCAATAGGAAGCTTCATCTTTAAGCAACCACACTGCTAGCTGTATCTTTTGCCTGTCATCAACTCCGAAGATGACAAACAGATCCTCGGTCTCCTTTAGCCAGTTTCTTGCTCCTACAAAGGATCCTGTCCCATAAAAGTCTTTTCCACCCATAGCCTTGAAGTCTCTACAAGTTTTTGCGAAGGCATTTCCATGAGGAGGGGGAACCGCGTCCATTGGAGGAGGAATGTCTGCTGGGCCCGCGCCATTGGCCCTTGCCTGTAAGTACCTCCTAAACCAGCTGGGTATCGGCACTCCTTATGAAAGGTTAAGGTCTCCAGACATGCTGAAGTAGAAAGGAAAGATTCAAAACGAAGGATAGAGAGAGATAGTGCACATGGCTTTGGGGGATTATGCCTTTTTAAAAATATAACACTTTTTCTTGAAAAATGCTTCTTTAAACTTCCTTATGAAAACAATTTCAAAAAAAAATTATCTTATCTGGTAAACCTATGCTCTGATACCAAATGAAACACCCCACCTCCATTAAGGTCACTCACAAAGGGAACGCCTTAACTTTGGTGGAGGTTTATAAGTAAAAGTCACAGATAAACACAAGACAGATATAAATACATATATTTTAAACAGCGAAAAACAAACAGGCTTTTATTTCATCAATACGTGTTCATACAAAACATTTCCATAATTGTCTCAAAATACTTCCAACATTACAACCTCATTACTGTCTTGATTATTAAAGAAGCATAAAACATAAATAAAGTAACAAAAATCCCCATAGTGATATCCAAAGCCATAATCCGAGCAAAAGAGATCCAAACCATACATCTACGGTCTTGAAGCTTGCAAAGAGTCTGACTAAGCTGGGTTGTTTCCTCGCTGTGGACCTAGGGGGAAGAAAAGAAGACGAAAAGAAAATAGAGTCAGACATAAAGCCTGAGTAAATCTAGTGACTCTTCAGTATGTGAATAAGAAAAAGGGCATGATAGATATAAACTAAAAACAAGAATGTATCACAAGCTAAGGAAGTGTAGTTTAGAATCGAATGTACTATCGCACCCACACTATATCTCTGCACCTACTTGACCTTATTGTAACTGGCACCCCATGCTAAGGGTGAAGTGATCCCCATTTTCTAAAGATCGTCTCCTACTCGCATAAACATGTGTCATATGGCCCCCAAGAATTGTAGATACCTATGCTGGTCCCACCATGGGGTGTATCAAGACCCATGGTGGCGGCCTTGACACAATTCTAGAATACATAGGTTATACTACTGGTGCCCCAGTGCCCTGTTTGTTTGCTCTGGAGTGTGTGCACGCCCGCACCCTGTTAGAACCTACACTGTGCACCCACCGCCGTCGTTTTTGATAGCTTACAATCAGCCCAGTAATCGTGCCCCACCTTGCCAAGTTTCAAGGTACCATGATACCTAACTTGGGTTACTGCTGAAACGGGTCCCTCCTTACTAGGGTTTTCTAGTCAAACATGTTAAGTGGTTAAGTGTCTGTATTTACCTAACCTCACCCATCAATTCTTGTTAACATGTTGAATTTGGTTAAGTGTTTTTAGTTGACTTAACCCTACCATCTGTTCTTAGCCTCTTAAAGCACCGACCACTCACATTAGACATATATTGCTACGGTTACTGGATGTGTCGGTCGGTTCAGGGCAGGTTTACACCGTAGCTTAGTCTAACCTTGGGTCCTTATTGGGCTCAATGCTTAACCACCCACATTGGATAAGTATTGTTGTGACTACTAGACAGCCGGGCGGGTCCGGGCGGGTTTATGTCACAACTCAATCCAACATCGGGTTAAGCATACCGTGTTTTCTAAATTTACATATTTTATCACTTCTCAATTTTATATGTAAATGTCATGTCCTTTATTCTTGGGTATAACAATTCATACCGCTTAAATGTCATTGTCGTTCGCATGTGCCAAACATGCCAACATATATTTTTCATGTTTTACACCCAACGTTATTACCCCCGTTTGTACGTTCGCAACATTATAACAAATGCTAGGCACGACACAATTCAGCCCAACTTTATAAACGTGAGAAAAGGGGAAATCAAGAACATGTAATATTTTACAATACATAAAGGTGTGTGGCACATGAACTTGCAATTTAACGATTCAACTAACATAAATAATGGGTCATGTGAACTTGCATTCAAATAGGCATACAACTAAATAGGTGTCACATAAAATGGCATATTTAGACTTATACAAACTTGGGTTTAAACATGTTTAACTTGGCATAATGTCAACCACAAAACTAACGTGTTGTATATTCACCAAAATATCCAATTTTAACATCTAATCATATAGCCAATTTCAACATGAACTTGCATAGTTTATGTAACCCAAACGGTACTTAACATAGATCCAATTATACTTGCAAATAAACATAAGAATGTGTTCATAGGTTTTGAGTCATGTAGGCATAAAAGGTCTCAAATCTAGAACATGTTTACATAAGCTTTAACTTAGACTTAGGGAATGTATATAGTCCATGCCATCGACATAAACATAAAGGGATCAATTACTAGTTTTTGCCCCAACTTGCAAGTGCTATTATTTTCATATACACGTGTCCAACAGGCTTGCATCAATCAATTTATGCCACAAATATCAATACACAAGTCATGACAGAATTATTACAATACACAGAATTCATATCATTATTATACAATAACACAATTCTATTTTCATTTACATCGAATCACGTCACAGTTTTATTCATATTCTGAAAGATCACTATACTTACAACGAATGCAGAATCATGAATTCTGGATTCTGAGTTCTGAAATTGAGATGCGTTCCTTTAAGTAGATTAACGTTGCGTTGAAAAATTTGATTAAGCTTTAGTTCTCTTCTTAATTTGATTCGTCTCTAAGCTCCTCTCTCTTGACGGCTACGCTCAATTCCTTCCTGGCAGCATGACGACTCCAATCTTATTTTTTGTGTGAATTTTAGTGAGACTTAGGGTGTATATATAGATTTTTAGATTGCTTTTAGCCGTCAGATGAAGACAGGAGGAATCTAGACCATACAAAGTCCAAAGAGCCAATCAAGAGGTGACATGTCAGCCCCAATGACACACCGAGCCACAGAAATTCGAGCCAAAGCCAGATCCAGCCAACCAGGTCGACCGGGTAGGTCGACCGGGTAGGTCGACTGGCAGGTCGACACTATGGTCGACCTGGGGTGACCAGGTCGACACCATGGTCGACCCTATGGTCCACCTGGTCCCTGGGCGGGAATTTTCCCGCCTAGCCCAGTTTGAGCCTGTTTTTCGAATTTTTGAACTTGAAACCGAGCTGTTTGAATTTTAAAATTTATTCTGAAATTTCCGAAGGTCATAACTCCTTCATACGGAGTCCAATTCACGCAAACTCGGACTCTATCTCAAGCAGAATTCCGAGACGAACGCAATGGCGTAACCCTTTCCCTTAATTCTTTCATTTAGAATTAATTACACTTTAATTTGTGAAGCTTAATGTTATAGAATTCACGGGGTGTTAAAATTACCACATTTAAATGCTGTTGTACCAACAATAATTCCATTAGTCTTTTCAAATATCGACATGTATTCAGCTTTCTGTAAAAATTACAATCTGCTAATTTTAACAGATAATAGATTGGTTTTCACACAAGCTGCATAAAAAATATCCGGAAATTTTATAAAACAAAACTTGTGCTCTTGTAAGTTTTTATTTATTTTGCAGCATAATTTCTTTATACCATTAAAAAAAATTGCTGACTGAAATGAACAATTACAGACATTTGTAGACAGAGATTCAATGCGACAAGTAAAGGAATTGGTAGATATATGAGTGGAATATGGCTATGCATTATGCACAAAAATATTCTTTCCTCTCAACAAAAATGGTCACTTTTCATTATTAGAATTTATAAAAGAAGATAGAAGTTGGATTCATTATGACTCAATGAAACCATGCCAGGAAGGAAACCAACAAAGATTAGAAAGAAAATGGTGTGTAAACTGAAAAGAAAATTTGATATGCAAATTGGTAATCTATTTTTTTTCTTGTACAGAGAAATCACGTCAACAAATTGCTGAGAAAAATAGAAAAGAAGGATTATCAACCATGCGAAAAAATTGAATTTGCTGACTGTCCACAACAAGGCCATACATAAGTACATAACAAATAAGAAATAGTTGCATGCTTATACGTATCTATTCAGAATAGTTGCATGCTTGTATGCAAATATTCAGAATAGTCGCATACATGTATGCATCTAGTCAGAATAGTTGCATACATATATGCATCTATTCAGAACAGTTGCATACCTGTATTTTATGAACATTCAGAATGGTCATGTATTCACATCGTAAATAATTATTCAAACAAATTAATGATTTTTTACAATTACTAAATCATTGATTGTGGAATGTTTGTAATCAATATAATGATACAACGAAGTGAGAACAAACAAATTCAAATAAAGAATGAAATATTCAGTGCGCAGGCGGTTTATCCAGAGCGAGTTGTGATTGCTCAACAAATACTCAATTCAAAACCGTTTGGTTGGACTATAGCTAATGATCTGACACAAAAGTACCAGCATTCAAGTGCAAGTCTCTCTGATTGAAATTGTGAAAAATGGTGTTAAGAATTATCTAGTTTGTAAACTGAATTAATGTGGAATTTGTATGTGATGTTCAGTATACTTGGAAGATATTTGATTTTTTTTCTTCTACGTGAAATTATCTAGTTTGTAAACTGAATTAATTAAGAATTATGTAGTTTGTAAACTGAATTAGCCAATATGACTTCTCTTTATAAATAGCTGATATACTTGTTATATATTTGATTTGTTTTCTATGTCTTATCTAACATGTATGCATCTATTCTGAATAAATGCATACAAGTATGCAAATATTCCGAATAGTTGCATACATTTATGCATATATTCATAAAAATAGATACTTATATAATAATTCATGTCTAGTCATGAATTAGAGACCTGGAAGTATAGGACATTATAAAAATTGTATGACATATTAAGAATAGTTGCATACTTGTATGCAACTATAAAGAATAGTTGTATAACAATATGCAGATAATTAGAATAGATGCATACTTCAATGTAGGTATTCAGAATTATCGCATATTGTATGTGTCTATTCAGAATAAATGCATACTCTTATACAAATATTTCGAATAGTTGCAGACGTGTATGCAAATATACAGGAAAAAGCTGGATACTTATATTCAAACATCACAGAAATATTTAATTGCGAACATCATAGGAAAAAACATAAAATTCTAAACCAAATTGAAAACATCACAAAAATATTCAAAACAGTTACAAATATTAAACATTAAACCAAATTTCATAAAAAAAAACATTAAAATACTAAACCAAATTGCAGTTAGTTTTCTTTTGAAGAACAAGTCCTTTTGTTATTCCCCAACTTCTTGCACAACCCATATCTAAGAGTCTTTGTAAATTCACTAGAAGATTTTAACCTTTTGGAAGACGATGCACGACCAAGCATTCTTATAACTTTTGGAGGAGCTACAATTGCATCTTCAACATAAACATCTTCACCCATAAAGTTTATGATAGGATTGATTGGATGAGAATAAACTAATCGAAAATAACAAACTTTGAAATAATCTTTAGTGTATTCGTACACATTCAACTTGTCACAAATTAAAATACATCTAACAGCATAAGCTCAAGAAAAATCATTAATTTTCCACATGTTACAGGAACAAACTCGACTGTATAAATCAACAGATTGATGGATCGGAGAATGAACTTCAAACACATATTCACTTGATTTGATAACAAACCATGAAGCTCCTTCCAAATGAAGATTTCTTAACCGAGTTTCATTCACAGGACATAAAGCGTTATTCCAGGTAGAAGCAACTTCACGACGATCAAACATAAGTTTCATTAACTTCAATCTAATTTTATCCAAACAAGTAGTAATAGGTAAATGTCTTTCCTCAAAAATCCATTTGTTAAAACTCTCTGAACAATTAGATGACATTTCACCATAACGACAACAAAAAAAACATTAGTGAACTTCTCAAAAGGAATTCCGCTCAAAAAGTTTGCCACTGTGGATCCACCAACATCTTTAAAATTCTTCAATGCAACACTAAATTCAATCAAATTGGAAGCATAAGCAACTCGTGCAAACATATCTAACAACAACTTCTTCTTTGATTTGGAAAATTCGGATTTTAGAGCAACCTTCAAATTGTTGTTCAAATGATACAAACAAGAACCAAGAACTGAATTTAGAAACACTTTTGGAATAGCAACAAGAATACCGGGATGATGATCAAAAATGAAAACAAAGCTTCTACTATCATCTTTAAGAAATTCTTTTAAGTTGTTCACAATTCCAAATCCAATTGTCTTCATCTTCCCCAAATACAATAGAAATTGCTATAGGGAAAAAACCTATTAAAAGAAGCAAGCATATAATCAAATAAACAACAACAACAATTATAAATAAATTTTGCAAATTTTAAGAACAGTTCCATATTTGTATGCAAATATTCATAATAGTAGCATACTTGAATGCAAATATTCAAAACAGTTGCATTCAATAGATTTTAAGAACAGTTACAATAAAATAAATAAAATAGAAGCATACTGGTATTCAAAACAACAGCAACAATTCTAAATAATTTTTGCACATTTTAAGAACAGTTGCATACTAGTATGCATGTATTAAGAATAGTTGCATACTTGTATGCGAACATTCAATAGATTTTTGTACCTGTATGCAGTCAGTAAGAATAGATGCATACGTGTATGCATATACTAAGAATAACTGTACATGTACGCATATACATAGAGAAAAATTTATTAACTCTTAAAACACCATACCTTCATTTCCATTTTTACCAGTAACAGCCATCAAACAACCTTGAGCTTTTCCCTTCACAAAAGTAGCTTCAACAAAAATTAAAGGCTGACAACATTGAAATCCATACGCACAAGCTTCATATCAAGTAAAAACCCTCTCAAATTGACGTGTAACATCATTACACTCCAAAACAACTTTACTCCTGGGATTAGTAGTAACAACAGCATCACAAAACGACTGCAAATGATAATAAGACATTATATCGCTTTCATGTAAATCTTCTAATGCCAACCTCTTCCCACTATAAGCAAAATAATACATTAAAATAACATTATACTCAGTTTGAAACAAGTTAATTATGTCCCTTGTCTTCAGTAATGGATTAGAATGAATATGATCATAAACCAACAACTTAATCAATTTACTGGATACAACAGGACTGTTTATGTCATGAATTCTGGCACATAAGTATTTCAAGTTAAAATCTCTTTAGAACAACATAGCCAGGAAGATTAAACTTAAGAGAAGCATTAATCTTGAAACTTTCAAATAGTTGTATTCCATATATTCAGTATAGTTGCATATTTGTATGCACATATTTGGAATAGTTACATACTTGTATGCACGTATTCAGAATAATTGCATTCATTTCTATCCATATATTTAGAATAGTTGCATGCTTGTATGCACATATTAAAAATAGTTGCATACTTATATGCACATATTCAGAATAGTTGCACAAACTTCTCAAAATATAATTTCACAAATAAAGCCGTATAAACAATTAAAACAAAAACACCATATACCACAAAAATTACCAACAATGACTGACGTATACAATAACTACATTAACCATAAAAAAACTCAAGAACAATTGCATCACCAGAAAAATCCATTAACACAAGTCGAAAATAACAATGATACACGTATGAAAAAAACTATAAATTACCTTAAAGAAGAAACATCCATTATATCTATCAGCGAAAGCCAAATTAAATCCCAGAAGAAAATCCAACTAAATCGAATATTAGATTGCCTAAATTAGATTGAATATTAGATTGAAAAAATTCTAACCAAATCGCGCAATGAAGACGCCATGAGCAAGTAAATGCGTTAATTTGAACGAGGGTATTTATGGAAAAATAATAGCCGAAAAAAGGGATGCAAAAAGTATAAATTAGAGCGGGAGGAGTACATGTTAATTAAGTTTAATTTTAGGGATGTGTGCCTAATTTTCACGATAAGATAAGGGTGGATCGTTTTGATCACTTAAAACCCAAGGCGGACCTATCGATCACTTAAAACCTTATTCGATTGTTTATTCTACACTAATATAAATTAAAGGACACTAGCTGCAAGTCCTACCAATTTAGGGCTTCTGTCTTTCACACATATACCCATGCCCCGCATAAGGCAAGAGATAGTAAGCAGTCACTTATTACCTACAAGATAGGTAGACAACATCTCTTCATTTATGATCTTTTCCCCGCGGACACCCGTGTTACTATCTAGCTGGCCTTGTTAGATAATCCCCTAGTCATACACCACTTCCCACAGGATAAACAGACCTACGGTACCTTTGTAGCGATCATTTAATACCTAATCCCAAGGTGGATTCTTACCCTAGTCATTTACTACCTAGAGGAAGTGGACCAACGCATGGATTACCAAGCTCGTACCCAATAGTCGTTTAATACTTCTTGTTTATGGGGAGATAGCTACACGATCACATAATACACTTTTTAGTCGAGATCTAACTACGCAATACCTTTATCCTAAAGCAGGCTTATGTTTACAAATTATTTCCTTTCTAAGGTTTGCTCGTTTTGGACGGGAGACGGACCCTACCGGCACTTAATAACTCACACTTGAGATAAACCTTGTTTTAGGAAATAATCCTTGCTACATAATTAACTATAGTCATGGGTTCCTATTGTTAATAAAATCTCACATCAATTGTACATATATTCGACTACTGGAAAGTACAGACTTCCATCGAAAAAGGCAATTGGCCTCGCATCATTAACCCACTAAGTCCAATCTTGATTTTTAACTATATTAATTCCATATTAACTAGAAATAGATAAGGAAAACTTATAACTTCCTATCCTAAGATGTTTGTTTATTAATTTCCTTATTGGACTTTGTATATACTACGCCAATCAATCCCCATTAATTCCTTTATGTTCTTTTATTGTTATTAATTAGGTTACCTACCACTAATGACCCTAACGACCATATTACCTAAGGCATCAATTAACCTATTTAATATCATTTATGACACTAATGATCGTATATTCCTAGGGGTTCAATTAACCTATTTATATCAGTTATATTTGAATTCTAATCCAACTATTGTAACTCCCAAACTTTACTGCAAATTTAATGCAATTAACTACGTATATAAATTTTGTTATTTATTTATTCCCTAGTTGGAGTTAAAATCTTTATTCCTAAAAGCTAATTTTAATTGTAACCATTTAGGCATATTTATCCTATTTAATTAATTCCCCAAAACATTCATGGTTACAATGGGTATTTCCTTACTTATTACCCTTTTTATTAATATAGCAAATCAATCACATTTATTTCTATAATGGTTCTAATATTATTTCCATTTAGTACGGGTTATGTTTCCATATACATACCCATAAAACGTAAACTATTCAAACATAAAACAATGAACATTTATTATAATGATGTTACATATGTAGATTTGAACGGTTAAGAATATAATATATAAATATATAGTTATTTATATTTTAAATGCGTACTTAACATAGTTACTAATTTTATTTATTTAACACTTATTACTTTTGCTTTGGTCCAAACTAACGACCAAAGTAACGCTTGTTGTTTTCAATCTTCTTTTAAGATTCGAAATCTTATAAAGAGGTCATTTTCTGTAATTATTATATATTCTGTCGAAACTTATTTTATAAAGGAAAACTGACACCTTTCAATTCACAAGGAAGCATGTTGACGTTTATTTAGAATAGATGTTACAAACGACATACTAGATATGTGAATTTGCACATCTCCTCTTATTTGAATTACGTATGTTCCTCATGGATTACAAATAATGTCTTTAATTGCAAAAAAACAAAAAGGACAAAACTTCAATAATCAAGTTAAACCACTAACAATACCCAACACAAACAGGCTTATTCTAATTTTAACCTAGATTGCACAATTACACTTCAACATCAAATTTCCATGAATCTGGAATAAAACTACAAATCTAAAAATGATTTAGAGACTGATTTCCAGATTTGAGGTGTTTACAATAACCACAAACAAATTTAAGAACATTTGTGGGCAAGATGATGATAATAAATTAAAAAGCCTACAAATCCATGCTTAAATACTATTCATAATAATTCAGATTTGACGAAATACACAAATCTAAAACTTTTAAGCATATAATTCCAATTCAACACCAATGAATTAAACGTGTTTATTATAAACGATGTATATAATTTCACATTCAACCGAGAGCTATCCAAATACAAATCTGACACAACTTCTAGGCCTAAAATTCTCAAATCTTACTACAAATCTATGTTTATTTCAAAAAGGGGATTGACAAACAAAGGTTTCGATTTGTAGATTTAGAAAATAAATAGGAAAAGAAGAAGGAAATTCAATAATTTAGATTACCTATTCGTAGAAACCATCTCTTTTTCATAGATCTGAATCTAATCTATCCAATCTTATAAATATGATCCTACACCATTATATTTAGTTTAATAAAAATTTGTTTGTTTATATATATATATATATATATATATATATGAGAACCTAGTCATCGCCTGTTGTAGTCGATCAAGCGGTCGATCGTCAAATTGACCACTCTCATCAACCTGGCAGCAGACAGGGAAAAAAAATATATACATTACTATATATATTAAATATTTAATTTTATTTATTTTTCGTCCGTTTTCGTATTTTGTTTATAACTTTTCATATGGTCTCCGTTGGCAAAGTTACAAAACATGAAAGCTGACCAGAACTGTATCATGAACGCAACGGTGCAAGTTTCATAGTCAAATTCCATCGTGAAAAATTCATTTTTGGTGTCTAATTAAATAACTAAATTAATTAATTATCTTCAAAATTCTGGGTTGTTACATTTTACCAACTGCATTGATTTCCTTGTCTCGTTAGCATACAAGGGAGATTCAGAATAGCCAGTAGGAAATAGGCTCTTATATCTAGCATGGAGGAAGGAGGCCCAGAGAGAATCATTAGAATGGAAGTGGGCCCACAATTTATAGGTGTAAGCTATACAGACATCTTGAGACTTTCGGTTGTCCAGTTCACCCTTCCGCTTAGGAAGGCAAATGGTATCCAACAAAATCTAATAATGATGCCTAACCTCCGACCTATTACCCTAGAAGAAACTGAGGCTAACGATATGTAGGACCGAAAGAAGGAAGCGGAGGGAGATATGGCAATGAACACATGAGACCTGAGCGAATCAAGCATGGACTTGATGAGGATCAATCTATCTTCCTAAGACAGAAGCGAAGAACTGCACAACAAGATATTTCCCCTTAACTTGTTAGCTAAGGGGTCGAGTAGTGAGTTGAGCTTACGTCCTTGGTAAAGATCAATCCCAAGATAAGTTAGGGGAGGTTGAATGAAAACTAAAGATAGAAGAAATCCACTCAAACTTTTGGGAACCATGGATTTCAAGGGAACGAAGTAGCTCTTCGAGGCATTGACTAAATGACCTGAGCACTGTCCGTAGAGCTGGAGGAAGGAAAGTAATAGCGAACAGAAGAACGATGACCATTAGTAAAGATCATAATGTCATCAGCATAGGACAGGGAAGAGATGACCAGGCAACAACTCGAAACCTTAAAACAACGAATTTTTCCTGCTAAAGTGAGGGAATGCACCCCTCGAGCGAGAGCTTCGATTACAATGACACAAAGCATTAGGGAGAGAGGATCTCCCTGTCTCAAACCCCTCCTAGAAGGAAAGAAACCTTTATCCACTCCATTGATAACTGCGAATTTTTCGATCCATCTAAGAAATAAGTTCGTGCATGAGAAGCACACTATCAGTGATGAGCAGTCTTATGATAAAGTTGGCTTGGGAGTAAGAGATAATGAGAACCAGGATTAGCATAAGTTTGGCAGCCAAAATCTTGGAAATGACTTTGTTCGAAAAGTTGCATAGGCTAATCGATCGAAAGTCAGAACAGGATTAGGGATGCTCCAATTTTGGGATATGCATAAGGTTAACAGAAGTCCAAATCTTAGGGAGAAAACTTCCAGAGAAGAAAAGAAGGATGGCCAAAGAAAAATCATGACAAATGATCTCCCAAGCACAGCGGAAGAAAGCGCCATTGAACCCATCGGGCCCACTCGAACTTTCTTTCGAAAGAGAGAATACCAAGGCACGGATCTCCTCCAGAGAGGGAGCCTCTGGATAGGAGATAAGGACTAGGATAAAAGAAGGTAAAACAAGTTCAGGGGAATCAACTAAAAAACACTGCAATAAATATTAAAAGTGAGGGGAGACGATATCTTCCACCTTCAGAGAGTTCGAAGCTAAAGATAAATCAGAATGATGAATCTGACTGATAGAAAGAACTTTGTTCTTCTTCTTGATAGCAAAGTGAAAAAATTGATTTGAAGTCACCGTCGATGGCCAATTTAATTATGGCTTTCTGAAGAAGGAAGTCATTCTCAATTTGCAACTCGAAATTGAAAGCTGACTGAGCAAGAACCCACTCAACTTTATTAGAAGCCAAAGGATCAACTTCATAGGAATCTTTTGCTAGGACAATGTAACACCCCACTCCCGCTATGATCACTCACAATGGGAATGCCATAACATCGGTGGAGTATTTTAGTGAATATAGAACAGAAAAATTACAACAAGACAGATATAAATAGTACTTAAAATTTTAAAACATCATCTCTATACAGCGGAAGTAAAACATGTCTGGATACATCATAAACCCACAATAAAAGTCAAGTACAATATCCATCAAAATAAAGAAGTACATAATCCCACTCTCATACAATAGCCAAAACAAAAGGAAAGATAACTGGATAACTGGAGCTTTACATCTACCCAAGCTCCTAAAGACTGGAACAGCAATCCGATCAAGCTCCACTACTGCTAGGATCCACCACAGGACCTGAGGGTTGGGAAAAAAGATAAAGACAACGGGGTCAGACATAAGTCTGAGTGAGTCCTATAACTTTAACAATACAATCGTTAAAGTAACCAGAGAAGACATAACTTGATATACGGTAACATATAGGGATGAACGGCTATACTAAGCAGTTAACTAAACTAAGATAAAGGATAAAGACGCATCTACCCTTCCTAAGGTAAATTACTAAACTGCACCACACCAGTCGTTCCTAACTTAAAGGTTGATCCCACCTAAGGACTTATAGAATTACTTTAATAGTACTTGCGTACCCCTAGGTGACCAAGTAGGCGCCACGGGGCCCTACAATCCACCAGGTGTACACACTACTCCCCATTCGATCGGCTCCCTAACGTAGATACCCGTGCTGGCCCCACCTTGGGGTGTACCATTCCCCAACGTGGCAACCCGATATAATCAACGGTGCACGGCTTATATCTACTCGATGCAACAACGGCTTATCTACCAACCCGGGCCCATTCACGCATATGAAGCCCGTTGGACTTGCGTTGCCACCGCTAACCCGTTTTGGCCTCTTATAATCAAGCCCAATATGCGTGTCCCGTCACTCGACATGGGTCGAGCCCACAAAGATACGTTTGGGATATTGGTTGAAATGGGCCCCCACAAGCTACCCACTTAAGCTTGTCCAATATCTAGTGTATCCCACTTAACCCTTTAATCATGTTTAATTACATGTTTCTCTTGGTTAAGTTTTCTAATGGTATTTTCTATTGCCACTCAAGGCAACCCACTTAAGATTCCACATGCCACCCAAGGCACCCACTTAACCCCTCATGTCCCACTACATGCTATAATGGTTAAGTGTTTCTTAATTAATTAAGACCGTGATCTCCCGTAAAGACCTCCCACATTAGACTGACTGTTATGACCGCCTGGTTAAGCCGGTAGAATCTGGGCAGTCTTACGTCATAACAGAGTCTAACCTCGTGTCTTTACCTTAATCACGTGTTTAATTTATGGCCAAGACCTCTCACATTGGACTGACATTTGTAGCAACTGGTTAAGCCGGTCGGGTCCGGGCAGTTTTACACTACAAATGAGTCCAACCTCGTGTCTTAGTCGATTAATTACACCTAATTAATCACCCCCATATTAATTATCCCTATTTAATGTCAAGCTTTTCATAACATGGGTAGACCTAACTCAATAGGTAAATTCCCATGGGGTAGACCTAACTCAATAGGTAAATTCCCAACACATAGTATGGGTACACCTAACCAAATAGGCAAATTCCCATACTATGTTTATTTATTTTGAGTTATGCATAATTATATTAATTTCACACAATCTTATTAACTTATGCATTTAATTACCCCATCGTTCCCACGTAATTTCGTTCATGATATAACACATATAAAAGGTGTCAACTTGCATATGAATGAACATGTTTCAAAGGTGCCATCTTGCATATTAACAAACACATAACTTGCATATGAACTTGCATAACATGTCACATAACTTGCATATAATATGTCACATAACTTACATATTCATTTTGCATAACAAACTTGCATATTAGCTTATAGACTTGCATAATGTGTCATCATGAACTTGCATATTAATAAACATGTAACTTGCATATTTACATACATGTAACTCGCATATTAACAAACATGTAACTTGCATATAAAGAAACATGTAACTTGCATATTTACATACATGTAACTTGCATATTAACAAACATGTAACTTGCATATTAACAAACATGTAACTTGCATATTTACATACATGTAACTTGCATATTAACAAACATGTAACTTGCATATTAACAAACATGTAACTTGCATAGCATATTACCATGAACTTGCATAACATGCATATGATTACATAGCCCACAACTTGCATATTTAGCATCATGCAAACATAACATACATCATATTAAACTTGCATAAGCTTACATACTCAACATGCATAAACATAAGATTAATGCTAACATCATATCATATGATTCAAAGCTCATTAACCCACATACAAAACCATAAATCTCATCACATCTCATCTAATTAGTTTACCAAAAGATCATCAAAGTGATAGAAACTCACAACTAGCAACTTTGAACACCAAATGAAGAAGATTAAGATGCTAAGAAGGGATTAGAAGTTGATTAGAGAGTGATTAGTATGCAACCCTCTTCATAAAATTAGTGGAGGCCATGAGAGCTAGCATTTTGCCATAGTTTAGTCACTAGGTTTAATTATGAATGAATTAGGGTAGGTTAGGGTCTTATTTATAGATTAGGCAAGTGTTTTAGGCCATAGGATTAACCCTAGATTCAATCCAAGCCATCAAAGCATGTCTTGGGGAAGAAGTCAAGTGTAGGAACCATCTAGGGCCTTTAGATTAAAGATGGACCATGAGAACCATTCAAATGCAAAATCTGCACTTGAGCGAATCGGCCCACGGGTTGACAGCCAAACACCCTGGATTAACCCCTAGTCGACCCAGCGGGCTCGGGTCGACTTCAAAAATCGGCCGGTTCGGTTATTCCCCTCTCCCAATTCGCTGTTTTGAGCATTTTTGCATATTTATTTATTAAATTTTCAATTATATATATATATATATCAATATATATATATATATATATATATATATCTACACAACCCATTTCACTTAATTAAGTATACTTTAATTTGGGAATTTTCGTGAAACTTCGCGAGGCCATATCTTGGTCATACGGACTCCGATTTTCGAAAACTCGGACTCTATTTCGCGTATTTTTCCGAGACGAACACAATGGCATAGCCCGTTTCCCTTGATTCCCATTTTAGAATTAAATTCTGCCTCGATTTATGTTATTACAGGTTATTGAAAATACGGGTTGTTACATTCTCCCCTCCTTAAAGGATTTCGTCCCCGAAATCTTCAAGTTAGGAAGAACGTATCCTACCATCCAATCATCCATCTACTCAAAGCATCATCCACGAGCAATCATTGTCCTTACAAGATTCTAAATGCTGGATGGATATATGCAAAAGTGTGTGTATATGTACTTACCTAATGCGAAAATCAGGCGGTTACTGATACAGTAAACCTCCTTAATGCAAACCATGATAGTGCCATGCATCCAATATGTATGCGAAACCCTATTGACACATACAAATTTCTACATGCGTGCACAACCATACACAAAAATGCATCATCCATATGATAACACAGCCATGATACATCCATCAATCTAACTACCACATCCATTTATGCAATATGCAACATGAAGTGACTGAGCCGATCTAGTGCCTAATGTGTGTGTATATGCATCCACGAGCAACCACTAGCAAACAATTGCATCCATATGCATCCATCAACCATAACATGTTTCAAACACATGTTTCAACCATAGGTTTTACCCTATCTAAAGGTCATAGGTATTAGCGAGAGGATATACTAAAGATAAGATAAGTACTAGACAAGCAATAAAGGAGAAGTTAAAAGACATACTCTCAAAAAGAAATGGATACAAAGAACGCATCTTCGCTTCCGTCTCCCAAGTAGCATTGCTTTCGTCATCTCCCCATTGCACTTTCACTAGCTGAACTTCTCTATTCCTCAACTTCCTAGTTTCTGACCCAAGGATGCGAGTAGGAGCTCGTCGAATCGTCGCATCACGCTCTACCTCTACATCTTTAAGCAAGCTCGGCTCTACCACCTCTGCGGTCTCATGTAAGCACTTCCTCAGATGTGATACATGGAACACATCACGAACACCACTAAGTCTGTCGGGCAACTCCACCCTATATGCCATCCGTCCAATCCTTTCCTTAATAGGAAACGGCCCAACAAATCTCGGTGCTAACTTCCCTACGGACCCAAAGCGAACAACATTTCTCAATGGAGATACTTTGACAAAAACCATGTCCCCAACCTCAAACTCAAGATCCGTCCTTCTCCGATCCGCATAAGATTTCTGTCTATCTTGCGCTGCTTTCATCCTTTTTCGAATTAAATCAATCTTCTCTGAAGTCTCTCTAACCATATCCGGCCCAAGCAAGATCTTATCCGTAGATTCCCACCAACATGTAGGAGATCGACAAGGCCTTCCATAAAGAGCTTCGAAAGGAGCCATACCAATACTGGACTGAAAGCTGTTATTATATGCGAACTCCACCAAAGGAAGATGTTCTTCCCATGTACCTCCAAAATCCAAGATACAAAGCCTCAAGAGATCTTCTAAGATACGGTTCACCCTCTCGGTCTGACCGTCCGTCTGAGGATGATATGCGGTGCTCAAACACAACTGAGTTCCTACCGCCTCTTGCAAACTTCTCCAAAACTCACTAGTGAAAATAGGATCTCGATCACTCACAATGCTGGATGGTACGCCATGCAATCTAACAATCTCTCTAACATAGACTGAAGCAAGCCATGGAGCGGTCCTCTTACTCTTTACGGGTATAAAATGGGCACTCTTGGTAAGTCTGTCTACCACAACCCAAATTCCCGTATTGCCCTTCCTCGATCTCGGTAACCCGTCGATGAAATCCATCGAGACACTATCCCACTTCCACTGTGGAACTTCCAATGGGTGTAGCAACCCACCGGGTTTCCTTTGCTCCACTTTAACTTGTTGGCACACTAAGCATCTAGCCACATACTCGGCCACATCTTTCTTCATACCGGCCCAGAAGAAAACTCTCTTCATGTCTTGGTACATTTTGTCTCCACCGGGATGAATAGTCATTCTTGAACGATGTGCATCATCCAAAATAGCCTTCTTCAAACCCTCATCTTGCGGTACACAAAGTCTACCGTCTCTATGCAACCATCCCTTATCATCTATGGTGTATCTACCCAAATGGCTGGACGACTCCCCTCTTATAAGCTTCTCTACCAACACAACCAACTGTGGGTCGTCTCGCTGAGCCTCGCCAATCCGTCCCAAAAGGGTAGGTCTAACTTCCAAGGATGCCAACAAACCAGGTACAAAGTCAACAGAAGGTCTGAAGTCGAACAAAGAAAGAAACTCCAAGCTTCGCCGTTCCATGAACAATGGACTCAAAGATAGCCTTTTTCTACTCAAGGCGTCTGCCACCACGTTACCCTTGCCAGGGGTATATGCTATCTCAAAATCATAGGATGCTAAGAACTCCATCCACCTTTGCTGTCTTAAATTTAAATCCTTCTGAGAGAATAAGTACTTCAATGATTTATGGTCAGTGAACAACTCGAATCTCTCACCAAGAAGATAATGGCGCCAAGACTTAAGTGCGAAAACAATCGCGGCCAACTCTAGATCATGGGTAGGGTAATTCTTCTCATGCACTCTCAATTGTCTCCCTCCATAGGCTATTACCCTTCCCTCCTGCATCAAGACTGCGCCTAATCCTGTTCCACAAGCATCGGTATAAACAACAAACGGCTTACTCCCATCTGGAAGCACTAAAACTGGAGCGGTGGTCAAAGCTCTCTTTAACCGTCGGAAAGCATCATCACAATCTACATCCCATGAGAAAACCAGATTCTTCTTCGTTAAGCGGGTTAATGGGGCTGATATCTTCGCGAAGTCTTTGATGAACTTCCTATAATATACTGCCAACCCCAAGAAACTTCTTACCTCGGTAGCATTTCTAGGAACTTTCCAATCCTGGATAGATACTATCTTTGCGGGATCCACAGCTATCCCTTCCTTAGAGACCACATGCCCTAAGAATCGCACTTCTCTTCTCCAAAAATGGCATTTAGAGAATTTAGCTTTAAGACTATGCGCTCGAAGAGTCTCCAACACTTCCTTGAGATGTAAGGCATGCTCTTCTTCATTCTTGGAAAAGACCAAGATGTCATCCACAAAAACTACTACAAACTTATTCAGATACTCTCTGAACACTCTACTCATGAGATCAACAAAGTATGCGGGGGCGTTTGTCAACCCAAATGGCATCACTAGCCACTCATAAAAACCATCCGGAGTCCGGAAAGCAGTCTTCTCTATACTGTCCTCCGCCACTCTTAACTGATGAAACCCTGTAGCTAAGTCCATCTGCGAAAATACTGACGCGCCAACCAACTGATCAAAGAGATCATCTATCCTCGGTAATGGGTGTCTATTCTTCTTCGTGAGCTTATTAAGTTCCCTATAATCCACACAAAGTCTGAGGGACCCATCCGCCTTCGTGGCAAACACTACTGGAGCTCCCCACTCCGATATACTTCGCCTTATGAACCCCTTCTCAAGCAACTCCCCTACTTGCTTATGAAGTTCTCTTCTCTCACGAGGAGCCATATGGCGCACTGGCAAAGACACTGGTTTGGCATTATCCACCAAATAAATTCTGAAATCTATCTCCCGCTTCGGAGGCAAACCCTTCACTTCTTCAAACACATCCGGATATTCCCGGACCACTCTGACAGAATGCAAACTCTCGACCGAAGCATCGAGCGATTCAAGATAACTTAGCAAAACAGATTCCATGGGATTGCAAGAGATCTCGAGAGTATTACCCAAGCGGGTCATAAGCCTGACAACTCTCCTTTCACAATCAAGGACGGCACCATTTCTGGATAACCAGTCCATGCCCAAAATCAACCCATAGCCCGTGAAGCCCAATACAAAAGCATCACATCTAAACTCAACGCTAAGTATAGAAATCTTCAAACCCAAACATATCATAGACAGATATATGGAGCCCCCAATTGGGTTTGAAACAACCAAGGGATCATCAACTAGACTGGTGTCTAAGTGCAGTGACTCAACTAACGATGATGAGATAAAAGAATGCGATGCGCCAGAGTCAAACAAAGTACGAACTGGATGATCACACAGAAAAACCAGACTTTCAACGGAAATAGTTCTACCTCTCTGCTGAATCGGTGGAACTGAGAGAACCTGAACTTGCCCCCCTGACTGAGGTGGTGCTATAAGAGCTTGCACCTGACCTCCTGAGGTAGACCCCGTCTTCTGCCCCTTCTTTGGGCAGTTTTTCACAAGATGCCCTGCTTCACCACAATGAAAGCAACCGGTCTTCTTCTTTTTGCGACAATCCTTACTGAGGTGTCCTGGTGTTCCACAATTGAAGCACTTCTTCTTCGTCTTCTTCTTGTCACCATTGCCTTTTCCGCCCTTGCCTTGTTGTTGTTGTTGCGGTTTCTTCTGATCCCCCTTTTTCTCTGGTGCCTTAGAATTCTTATCATCCTCATGCATAAGTGCCATGTAGACAAGCTTCTCAAAAGTGGCCCCCATAGGAATGTGAGTCATAGCTATTCCTTGCAATGGTTCGTTCAAGCCTCTAACGAACCTCAAAGCCTTCTTCTCCGGTGTATTCACCAACTCTATGCCAAACCTTGCTAATTGATTGAATTTGTTGACATATTCTTTCACCGTGAGATTCCCTTGCTTCAAATTCAAGAACTTCTCCATAAACAGATTCTCTTCCGCCCTTGAGAGAAACTTAGCCCCAAACCTTTGCTTAAAATCTGCCCAAGAGTCAACAGGGCGTTCTCCATTAGTGACCTCCCACCAGAATGAGGCCTCTCCCTTCATTAACCAAGCCGCCAACTTGACTTTCTTTCCCTCTTCCACTTCAAAGATATCTAGCAACTCTTCCACTTCCTTAAGCCAATCTCTAGCCTCTACGAAAGTCTCTGAACCAAGAAAAGGTTTTCCTCCTATAGCCTTGAACTCCTTGCAAACCTTAGCAAAATTATCCACTCTAGGCTGAGGAGGAGGAGCGGTTGTCTCTGGTGTAGTAGCATTGGCCGGACCCGCAGCCGCGGCCCTAGCCTCTTGCAACCTCCTATACCATAGTGGTATAACTAAACCCTCCGGGATGTTAAGATCTTCAGCCATGCTGAAACGAAAGAGGAAAGATTCAAAAAGGAGATTCCGAAAGATAAAGATATGGCTATTGGGGATTATGCTTTTCTTTTTCAAAAACTTTTTCTCTTAGAAGACATGCTTTTAAAAATACTTTCTTCGAAAATACTCTTAGAAAGTAGTTTTTCTCAAAAAATTTATCTGTTCTGGTAACCTTAAGCTCTGATACCACGTGTAACACCCCACTCCCGCTATGATCACTCACAATGGGAATGCCATAACATCGGTGGAGTATTTTAGTGAATATAGAACAGAAAAATTACAACAAGACAGATATAAATAGTACTTAAAATTTTAAAACATCATCTCTATACAGCGGAAGTAAAACATGTCTGGATACATCATAAACCCACAATAAAAGTCAAGTACAATATCCATCAAAATAAAGAAGTACATAATCCCACTCTCATACAATAGCCAAAACAAAAGGAAAGATAACTGGATAACTGGAGCTTTACATCTACCCAAGCTCCTAAAGACTGGAACAGCAATCCGATCAAGCTCCACTACTGCTAGGATCCACCACAGGACCTGAGGGTTGGGAAAAAAGATAAAGACAACGGGGTCAGACATAAGTCTGAGTGAGTCCTATAACTTTAACAATACAATCATTAAAGTAACCAGAGAAGACATAACTTGATATACGGTAACATATAGGGATGAACGGCTATACTAAGCAGTTAACTAAACTAAGATAAAGGATAAAGACGCATCTACCCTTCCTAAGGTAAATTACTAAACTGCACCACACCAGTCGTTCCTAACTTAAAGGTTGATCCCACCTAAGGACTTATAGAATTACTTTAATAGTACTTGCGTACCCCTAGGTGACCAAGTAGGCGCCACGGGGCCCTACAATCCACCAGGTGTACACACTACTCCCCATTCGATCGGCTCCCTAACGTAGATACCCGTGCTGGCCCCACCTTGGGGTGTACCATTCCCCAACGTGGCAACCCGATATAATCAACGGTGCACGGCTTATATCTACTCGATGCAACAACGGCTTATCTACCAACCCGGGCCCATTCACGCATATGAAGCTCGTTGGACTTGCGTTGCCACCGCTAACCCGTTTTGGCCTCTTATAATCAAGCCCAATATGCGTGTCCCGTCACTCGACATGGGTCGAGCCCACAAAGATACGTTTGGGATATTGGTTGAAATGGGCCCCCACAAGCTACCCACTTAAGCTTGTCCAATATCTAGTGTATCCCACTTAACCCTTTAATCATGTTTAATTACATGTTTCTCTTGGTTAAGTTTTCTAATGGTATTTTCTATTGCCACTCAAGGCAACCCACTTAAGATTCCACATGCCACCCAAGGCACCCACTTAACCCCTCATGTCCCACTACATGCTATAATGGTTAAGTGTTTCTTAATTAATTAAGACCGTGATCTCCCGTAAAGACCTCCCACATTAGACTGACTGTTATGACCGCCTGGTTAAGCCGGTAGAATCTGGGCAGTCTTACGTCATAACAGAGTCTAACCTCGTGTCTTTACCTTAATCACGTGTTTAATTTATGGCCAAGACCTCTCACATTGGACTGACATTTGTAGCAACTGGTTAAGCCGGTCGGGTCCGGGCAGTTTTACACTACAAATGAGTCCAACCTCGTGTCTTAGTCGATTAATTACACCTAATTAATCACCCCCATATTAATTATCCCTATTTAATGTCAAGCTTTTCATAACATGGGTAGACCTAACTCAATAGGTAAATTCCCATGGGGTAGACCTAACTCAATAGGTAAATTCCCAACACATAGTATGGGTACACCTAACCAAATAGGCAAATTCCCATACTATGTTTATTTATTTTGAGTTATGCATAATTATATTAATTTCACACAATCTTATTAACTTATGCATTTAATTACCCCATCGTTCCCACGTAATTTCGTTCATGATATAACACATATAAAAGGTGTCAACTTGCATATGAATGAACATGTTTCAAAGGTGCCATCTTGCATATTAACAAACACATAACTTGCATATGAACTTGCATAACATGTCACATAACTTGCATATAATATGTCACATAACTTACATATTCATTTTGCATAACAAACTTGCATATTAGCTTATAGACTTGCATAATGTGTCATCATGAACTTGCATATTAATAAACATGTAACTTGCATATTTACATACATGTAACTCGCATATTAACAAACATGTAACTTGCATATAAAGAAACATGTAACTTGCATATTTACATACATGTAACTTGCATATTAACAAACATGTAACTTGCATATTAACAAACATGTAACTTGCATATTTACATACATGTAACTTGCATATTAACAAACATGTAACTTGCATATTAACAAACATGTAACTTGCATAGCATATTACCATGAACTTGCATAACATGCATATGATTACATAGCCCACAACTTGCATATTTAGCATCATGCAAACATAACATACATCATATTAAACTTGCATAAGCTTACATACTCAACATGCATAAACATAAGATTAATGCTAACATCATATCATATGATTCAAAGCTCATTAACCCACATACAAAACCATAAATCTCATCACATCTCATCTAATTAGTTTACCAAAAGATCATCAAAGTGATAGAAACTCACAACTAGCAACTTTGAACACCAAATGAAGAAGATTAAGATGCTAAGAAGGGATTAGAAGTTGATTAGAGAGTGATTAGTATGCAACCCTCTTCATAAAATTAGTGGAGGCCATGAGAGCTAGCATTTTGCCATAGTTTAGTCACTAGGTTTAATTATGAATGAATTAGGGTAGGTTAGGGTCTTATTTATAGATTAGGCAAGTGTTTTAGGCCATAGGATTAACCCTAGATTCAATCCAAGCCATCAAAGCATGTCTTGGGGAAGAAGTCAAGTGTAGGAACCATCTAGGGCCTTTAGATTAAAGATGGACCATGAGAACCATTCAAATGCAAAATCTGCACTTGAGCGAATCGGCCCACGGGTTGACAGCCAAACACCCTGGATTAACCCCTAGTCGACCCAGCGGGCTCGGGTCGACTTCAAAAATCGGCCGGTTCGGTTATTCCCCTCTCCCAATTCGCTGTTTTGAGCATTTTTGCATATTTATTTATTAAATTTTCAATTATATATATATATATATCAATATATATATATATATATATATATCTACACAACCCATTTCACTTAATTAAGTATACTTTAATTTGGGAATTTTCGTGAAACTTCGCGAGGCCATATCTTGGTCATACGGACTCCGATTTTCGAAAACTCGGACTCTATTTCGCGTATTTTTCCGAGACGAACACAATGGCATAGCCCGTTTCCCTTGATTCCCATTTTAGAATTAAATTCTGCCTCGATTTATGTTATTACAGGTTATTGAAAATACGGGTTGTTACAGACAATAGCTTCCTCCACAGAGCAAATATAGTCAAATATATTTTTAAAAACACAAGAGCTCTAGGACTTGAGACAAGCTTTTAGACATTTGAGCTTAGAGTCGAAGACAGAGATAGGATTACCTACGGTAGGGAGGTCCCAGAATTCCTTAGCTATAATGAGAAGGGAGTGATGTAAAATCTATATCAAGTAGAAATGGAAAGATGTGGGCCTGGAAGAGGAGAAAGGGTTATACTTAAGAACCATTGGGGAGTGATCCAAGTTTGGGCGATGAAGATGTTCATTTGAGAAAGAGAAAGGAAGCTTAAACCATCCTTCCGAATCAAACAATTAGTCAGGAAGTGATAAGATCTTATTTGGTCACTCTTGGTTGTTACATCAAGTAAAAGTAGACCCAACAACAGTAACCTCAGGGAGGCCAGAAAAAATGATGAGATTATTGAAATCCTCCACGTCAGCACGATTAAATGAGGCTCCTCCTTGTTTCTCGACCTGACAGGCGACGATATTGAAATCACCCCTGATAACTGAGGCATCAATGAGGATGTCAGTAAGGGATAGAAGGTTGCGCCACAACCACTAATGCTTGATACGGTCGCATCTAACGTAAACTATGGTGAACAAAAAAGGGCGCAAATTAGAAGAAAGAGAGCAAGAAATAGGCGGAGGTTGAGGTGAATCGAAGACTAGAATCACCAAAACTTCTTTGCCCTAGAGAATCCAAATTTGGTTCATGTCATTATGCTCATCACCCCCAAACTTTAGTTTGAGGACAAGCTCGAAGAGAAATTTCGGCCCCATGAGAGGTTCCAAAAGTGCCATAAGCCAAATAGAGTGCTTCTTGACAATGCGCCTAAGACGTGAGAAGGAAGCGTCGTTTCCCACAACCCAAATGTTCCAAAAGAGGCAGTTATCTATCTAGGAAATCAAAAAAGGACCCACCAGTAACCCTAGATAGGCAAAGTGGCCAACAACCAACCAGAAAGGTTAGATGAGATACAGAGTACAACGGGTGGTCCTAACTATCTACTCTTTAACAGCCAAAGAGCGAGTGTGAATGGTGCAAGGAGTACAACTCTTAGAATATTTCCTACTCCTCGAAGAAGGGACAACAGAACGAAAAGATGAAATATCACCACTTCCCCATAAGCTATGTATGCACGCGGGCAGGAAGAGGTTTTCTTAGCTAGCTACGTTAAGCGATCGTTAATGAGCGAATCTCATCAACAGAAAGTAAAGGAAAGGAGTAGCAAAAATGGGGGAAGGGGTCGAAGGAGAGATGTTGAGACGTCGGATCACGATGACACTAAATGTCATAAGATCTCCTTTGCTAGACTATCATTAAATTTAGAAGTTAGTGTCGAAGATGAAGATCTAGAGTGAAGCGAGCCAAAGAGAGTAGAGAATATAACTAACCCCGTGGAGTACGTGGAGAGAAATTGTAATAACCTAGGAATTTGATGCTCGAATTTCGACATAAATACTTTCTTTGTATTCACGTACCTAAACTCAAATATCATAAACGCAGAAGGTTAGAACAAAGAAGTTAGTGGGTGAGAAGAAGAAAGAAAGAAATGTTAGAATAAAAGAAGAACACCCACACCACAGAATCTGAGATGAATAAAATCTCACAGCGAAATGAATAAAATATAATATATCAACACTCTTTACATAAAGAGGAAAGTGTATATGTATGATCACAAAATCAGAGTGCACAAATAAACCAGCCTATACAATCTTTATGTACAATGTTGATAAATACAACAAACACAGTGGAAATAAATTAATACGAGAAAATACAGGAATACATCCTGACTCTGGCTCCTCTCCTGCAGCTCCAAGCAAACCTAATGAAACCAAGAAAATATACTCAGTCTGACCCGAGCACATTTTGAGGGAAAGAAAAATCACTCGGATCAATCTGGAATACTTATAGTGAGAAACTCACATTACAAATAACTTGCTTAATTTTAGAAAATACTTTGAAAGAATGGAACTTTCGTAAGACATGACCACACATAAACATGACATGTGTTTTTCCCTTATGATAACCAAATTACCTTTAATATAAATCCAATGATATTATAATAATGTCTAAAATCCAGAAATAAAATAAGAATATAGCCTAAAAGCTTGCATCTCGCGTTTCGACATAGTTGGTTTACATCTAGAACCATATGGCTCGTATTGGAGTTTGGATTTTCATACATGACTAGGTAAGGAACTACCTCCTAAATATTGTTCCTCTAGAGATAAAAACAATGGGGTTCAACAAGAATCTTGCAACTGGCTACACAGAATTGACCACTCATTCAACTTGAGTGTACATAATATACCACCACTATGGTTGGGGGGCAATATCTGTATTCATTCCAAAGCATACAAAAGGGACAACTAAATACTCTAAATTAGGGGATGATGTACCCAAATGGGAATGACCCACATAGCTCTGTTGCTTGCCTGATTTCAGTTATTTCTTGGTTAATGAGACTTGAGACAACGATTACCTTTTGGAAATATCACATTCAATTTTGAATGCCACATTGTCAGATCCATCAATCACTAATTTATTTGCACAAAGATACTCTGGGTGTTAAAATAAAAGAAGTTTCCTTCTCTGTCAACAAATAGATATACATTTATAAAAATCAATGTACATGGTCAAAGAAATAAAATATCAGACATCCGTCCATACAAGTTGTCTAGGACCAGGATAAACCAAAGATAATCTTTTACCACATCCTGTCAGTATAACCCCTTGGATTAGTATAAAAAAATCCTTGCATCATGTAGAACCTAGAACGTATGGACTGCTGCTACATGTATAATCCTAGTAGTTAACTAGAGACATCAATGAGCACCCCTTTTCACTTCGAAGGTCTGTGCCTTCAAATCATCCAGGTATGCATAAGCGAACCTGCAAAGTCGGTTTGAAGTGGTTTTGGATCCAGTTCCAAACCCGCTTCCTCGAACCAGTATGTTATAAGTTAAAAGGGAATTTATTAATAGTCGGTTCTTTAACCATCAAACTGCACAGTACAGTTAAGTACATCAGCAGCTCAGGCCCTTTTAAATTTAACCATTTATTAAAATCATTCCATCAATGTAACACCCCGAATTTTAGTTAATACTAAAATTCACTAATTATAGGATAAATAATCTCAGGTGTGGGAATTGGGGGTAACGGGCTGCATCATTGCGTTCGTCTCGGAAAAATACGCGAAATAGAGTCCGAGTTTTCGGAAATCGGAGTCCGTATGGCCCAGTTAAGGCCCAATGAAGTTTGCAGAAAAATTAAAGCTTAAAACAGATTTAATAATTTAAAACCAGATTTTAAAATAGAGCAAGCGGGGCCAGGCGGGAAGATTCCCGCCCTACCCATGTCGACAGGGCTGTCGACAGGGGTGTCGACTTGCCTGTCGACTTGCCTATCGACAGGGGGGCGACGCCCAATAAAACTGGGTGCACCAGTTTAGGTTCTTGGGCTGGCTTGGAGGGCTGGTTCTGGAAGCTTCTTGGATCTGACGGGTCTAAACCAATCTAGGGTTAATCTAAGGGTCTAAAATGCAACCTAATCCTATAAATAAGACCCTAACCCTATCCTAATTCATTCATAATTAGATCTTGTAACTAAACTATGGCAAAATGAAACTTGATCATGGCCACCACAAATCAATGAAGAGGAAAGCAAGCTAATCAACCTCTAATCTCTTCTAAGCATCTTAATCTTCTTCATTTGGAGTGCAAATTGCTAGTAGTGAGTTTCTATCACTTTAACATCAATTGTTAAAGTAAGTAGATTAGGTGTAATGAGACTTATGGTCTTGAATGCGGATTAGTGAGTTTGAATCATTTGTAATGATATGTTACTCTATGTTTTGCTATGTTTATGCATATTGAATAAGTTGGTTTATGCATATTTAATAAGTTGGTTTATGCATACTTGATAAGTGGATTTATGCATGATTAATAAGTTGGTTTATGCATGTTTAACAAGTGGGTTTATGCATGTTGAGTATGTAAGTTTATGCAAGTTTAGTATGATGTATGTTATGTTTACATGATGCTAAATATGCAAGTTGTGGACTATGTGATCATATACATGTTATGCAAGTTCATGAAGATATGCTATGCAAGTTACATGTATGTTAATATGCAAGATATGCTATGAAAGTTACATGTATGTTAATATGCAAGATATGCTATGAAAGTTACATGTATGTTAATATGCAAGATATGCTATGCAAGTTACATGTTTGTTAATATGCAAGTTCATGATGACACATTATGCAAGTTTAAGAGTTAATATGCAAGTATATGGATGCTTATGCAAGTCATGTATATGTTTAAATGCAAGATTTATGTGATATGCAAGTTATGCATGCTTATGCGAGTATATGAATGCTTATGCAAGATATGTATATGCTTAAATGACATGATATGCAAGTTATGCATGTTTATGCAAGTATGTGAATGCTTATGCAAGTATGTGGATGCTTATGCAAGTATGTGAATGCTTATGCAAGTTATGTGTATGCTTAAATGCATGTTTAACATGTTATACAAGTTATGAGAATGCCTATATGCAAGTTCAACATGTTATGCAAGATATGTGTATGATAATATGCAAGCTCATATGCAACATGTTATGCAAATCATGTGTATGATAATATGAAAGTTTGGGTTAAATGTAGTTGGGTTAATATATGCTCATATATGCAAGTTGACATCCTCTTAACCCATGACAAAGTTGTATGCTAAACCCATGATATTTGTGATGATCTTCCCCTTATTTATGTCATGAAAAGAGAACGATTTACGTGGGGAACGATGGGGTTGGTAAATATGTTAATAAAAATATGATTGGGTATGATTAAGCATACCATAAAAATAAATTACCATAAGTGGGAATTTACCTATTGAGTTAGGTCTACCCCATGGGAATTTACCTATTGAGTTAGGTCTACCCATGTTATGGAAAATTTGATATTAATTAGGGATAATTAATATGGGGGTGATTAATTAGGTGTAATTAATCAACTAAGACACGAGGTTGGACCCTTTTGTAGCGGAAGTCTGCCCGGAACCGACCGGCCATCTAGCGGCTACAAATGATAGGCCCAATGTGAGAGGTCTTAGTCATAAATCAAATACATGATTAAAGTAAAGACACGAGGTTAGACCCTTTTGATGACAGAAGTCTGCCCGGAACCAACCGGCATATCCAGCAGTCATAAAAGACGGTCTAATGTGAGAAGTCTTTATGAGGTCATGATCTTAATTAATGAATTAAGAAACACTTAACCATATTAGCATGTAGTGGGACATGAGGGGTTAAGTGGGTGCCTTGGGGTGGCATGATGAGACTAGTGGGTTGCCTTGGGTGGCAATAGAAAAATACGATTAGAATACTTAACCAAAGTAAAACATGTAAATAAAACATGATTAAAGGGTTAAGTAAGTGCCATGGGTGGCATGTAAAAATACGATTAGAATACTTAACCAAAGTGGAACATGTAATTAAAACATGGGTGAAGGGTTAAGTAAGTGCTTTGGGTGGCATGTAGAAATCTAGTGGGTGCCCTAAGTGGCAATTGAAATATGATTGATGACTTAACCAAAACTTAACATGTAAGTGGGCATGACTATATAAGGGGTTAAGTGGGATGCACTAGATAAAAGTAGCAAGCTTAAGTAGTAGCTTGTGGGGGCCCATTTCAACCAATATCCCAAACGTATCTTTGTGGGCTCGACTCTAGTCGGGTGACGGGACACGCATATTGGGCTTGACTGTAAGAGGCCAAACCGGGTTAGCGGTGGCAACGCGGGACCAACGGGTTTCATATGCGTGTGTGGACCCGGGCTGGGTGGTAAGTCGTTGTTGCATCGTGTAGATATAAAGCCGTGCACTGTTGATATTATCTGGTAGCCACTTTAGGGGAATGATACACCCCAATCGTGGGACCAGCACGGGTATCTACGGTAGGGAGCCGATCGATGGGGAGTAGTGGGTACACCTAATAAAGATAGGGGCAGACGACACCTATGTAGGGGTACACGAAACTACTGGGTAAGAATTACTGAGTACACCTAGTGGAGATAGGGGCAGACGGCACCTATGTAGTGGGCTAGGAGTACATGAAACTACTGGGGAAATTTTCTAAGTCCTTGGAAGGGATCAACCTTTAAGTAGGAACGACTGGTGTGGTGCAGTTAGTAATTATCCTTGGGTGGGTAGATGCGTCCTTACGGTTATCTTAGTTTATCCTAAGTCTACCAAGCTGCTTAGTGTAGCCATTCATCCCCAGATATTACCGTAGGTCAAGTTTATGTCTTCTCTGGTTACTTTAATGATTGTATTGTTAAAGTTATAGGGCTCACTCAGACTTATGTCTGACCCCGTTGTTTTTATCTTTTTCCCAACCCTCAGGTCCTACGGTGGATCCTAGCGGTAGTAGAGCTTGATCGGATTGCTGTTCCAGTCTTTAGGAGCTTGGGTAGATGTAAAGCTTCAGTTATCCAGCTATCTTTTCTTTTGTTCTGGCTATTGTATGAGAGAGTGGGATTATGTACTTCTTTATATTTGATGGATATTGTACTTAACTTTTATCATGGTTTTATGATGTAACCAGACATGTTTATTTCCGCTGTTATGAGACGATGTTTTAAAATTTCAAATACTATTTATATCTGTCTTGTTGTGATTTTTCTGTTCTATATTCACTAAAATACTCCACCGATGCTATGGCATTCCCTTAGTGAGTGACCATAGCTGGCGTGGGGTGTTACACGTGGTATCAGAGCAAAGGTTACCAGAACAGATAAAAGTTTTAGAAAACTATTTTTCTAAAAACATTTTTGGAAGAAATATTTTCAAAAACATGTCTTTTAAGAGAAAGGTTTTTGAAAGAAAAGCATAATCCCCGATAGCCATATCTTTATCTTTCGAATTCTCCGTTTTGAATCTTTCCCTTTTTCGTCTCAGCATGGCTGAAGATCTTTATCTTCCGGATAGTGTAGCGGTACCAGTATGGTATAGGAGGTTGTTAGAGGCTAGGGCCGCCGCTGCAGGTCCAGCAAATGTTCCTCCTCCACCCGTTGCACTCGTTTCTCCTCGCGTGGATACTTTTGCTATGACTTGTAGGAAGTTTAAGGCTATGGGAGGAAAACCTTTTGTGGGAGCTAGGGATTGGCTTAATGAGACGGAAGAATTGATGGAAATCTTGGAAGTAGAAGAGGGAAAGAAAGTCAGGTTGGCCGCTTGGTTAATGGAAGGAGAGGCCTCGTTCTGGTGGGAGGTCACTAATGGAGAACGCCCGATTGACTCTTGGGTGGATTTCAGGCATAGGTTTGAGGCAAAGTTTCTCTCAAAAGCGGAAGAAAATATGCATGAGGAAGAGAAAGGTCCCAATGCTAGTAAAGCACACGAGAAGAAAGGAGATCAGAAGAGACCTCAACAGCAACAGCAAAACAAGGGTGGGAAAGGCAACGGTGGCAAGGGAAAGAAGAGGTGCTTCAATTGTGGGACACTAGGCCACCTAAACAAAGATTGTCGCAAGAAGACTAAGACTGGCTGCTTCCACTGTGGCGAAGCAGGGCATCTGATGAAAGACTGTCCAAAGAAGGAGCAAAGGACGGGGTCTACCTCAGGAGGACAGGTGCAAGCTCATGTGGCACCAGGTCAGGCTAGGGGGCAAGTACAGGCTCTCGCGATTCGGGAAAGAGGTAGAACTACTTCTATTGAAAGTCTAGTTTTTCTGATCGATCATCATGTCCGTACTTTATTTGATTTTGACGCATTGAGTTCGTTTATCTCATCATTACTAGTAGAGTCACTGCACTGAGACACCAGTTGGTAGATGATCCCTTAGTTGTTTCAAACCCAATTGGGCTCCATGATGTGTTTGGGTTTGAAAGTTTCTATACTTAGCGTTGGGTTTAGATGTGATGCTTGTTGGGCTTCACGGGCTATGGGTTAGTGGGCATGGACTGGTTATCCAGTAGGGGTGCCGTTCTTGATTTTGAGGGGAGAGTTGTTAGGCTTATGGGCCGCTTGGGTGACACTCTTGAGATCTCTTGTAATCCCATAGAATCTGTTATGCTAAGTTATCTAGAATCGCTTGACACGTCGGTCGAGAGTTTGCAATTTATAGAGTGGTCCGGGAATACTCGGATGTGTTTGGAGGAGGTGAAGGGCTTACCTCCGGAGCGGGAAATTGACTTCCAAATATATCTGGTAGACAAAGCCAAACCAGTATTTTGGCCAGTGTGCCACGTGGCTCCTCGTGGGAGGAGGGAACTCCACAAGTAAGTAGGCGACTTGCTTAAGAAGGGGTTCATAAGACGAAGTATATCGGAGTGGGGCGCTCCAGTAGTTTTTGTTACGAAGGCGGATGGGTCCCTCAGACTTTGTGTAGGCTAAAGAGAACTTAATAAACTCACAAAGAAGAATAGATACCCATTGCCGAGGACAGATGATCTCTTTGATCAGTTAGTGGGCGCCTCAGTATTTTCGCAGTTGGACTTAACCACGAGGTTTCGTCAGTTGGGAATGACCGAGGATAGTATAGAGAAGACTACCTTTAGGACTCCGAATGGTTTTTTTTATGAGTGGCTGGAGATGCCATTTGGTTTGACGAACGCCCCCGCATATGATGAGAAGGGTGTTCAGGGAGTACCTAAATAAGTTCGTGATGGTCTTTGTAAATGACATCTTGGTCTTTTCTAGGAGCGGAATAAGTTTTCGTGTGTGCTCAATAGGATGAGCCAAACCAGTTATGGGATAAACGGTGGTTTTGGAGCGAGACTGGCGAGGACATCCAGAGTTGGACAAGGGCTTAATTGTTTGGCCATTTTTACTAGTATCATCTCACGTAGGTTGCCTGAACTCGAAGGAGATATCCCTTGGGTGTTTGTCTGATATTGGTTTAGGCCTTTGGGGCTTGCGTTTGGGGGACATCGAGCTCGACTAGGGTGGTCTGCGTGAGAGATGGATAGTTGTGACGATTTTGCATGGGAGAATATCCTGATTTTCTCTAAGAGTGGAGAAGAACCTGCCCTATATCTTAGGGAAGTATTGGGGACTCTCCAGACGCATAGTCTTAAAAGTGGATGGGATTCTTAGCATCCTATGAGTTCGAGATAGCGTACAACCACGGTAAGGGTAACATGGTAGCGGACGCCTTAAGTAGAAAGGGTTGTCCTCGAGTTTGTGGTTCGTTGAACGACGGGGCTTAGAGTTTATTTCTATGTTTGACTTTAGACCTTCCGTTGACTTCGTACCCGGTTTGCTAGCCTCCTTGGAGGTTAGGCCTACTCTTTTGGGGCGGATTGGAGAAGCACAGAGGGACGACCCACAGTTGATTGAGTTGGTAGAGAAGCTCATAAGGGGGAAGTCGTCCAGCCATTTGAGTAGGTACACCCTAGACGATAGGGGGTGCTTGCGTAGAGACGGTAGACCTTGTGTACCGCAAGACGAGGGTTTGAGGAAGGTTATTCTGGATGATGCACACCGTTCTAGGATGACCATTCATCCCGGTGGGGACAAGATGTACCAAGACATGAAGAGGGTTTTCTTCTGGACCGGTATGAAGAAAGATGTGGTCGAGTATGTCGCTCGATGCTTGGTGTGCTAACAAGTGGAAGCAAAGTAAAAGAAACCCGGAGGGTTGCTTCACCCGTTGGGAGTTCCGTAATAGGAAGTGGGATAGTGTCTCGATGGATTACCGAAATCAAGGAAGGGTAATACGGGGATTGGGCTTATGGTTGATAAACTTACTAAGTGTGCCCATTTCATACCCGGGAAGAGCAAGAGCACTATTCCATGTCTAGCTTCAGTTTATATTCGAAAGATTATTAGATTGCATGGTGTACCCTCCAGTATGGTGAGCGATCGGGATCCTATCTTCACTAGAGAGTCTAGAGAGTTTCGAAAGAGTTTCCAAGAGGCGGTAGGGACTCAGTTGTAATTGAGTACCGCGTATCATCCTCAGATAGACGGCCAGACCGAGAGGGTGAATCATATTTTAGAAGACCTTTTGAGGCTATGTATCTTGGATTTTGGAGGTACACGGGAGGAGCATCTTCCATTGGTGGAGTTACCCGACAGACTTAGTGGTGTACATGATGTATTCCATGGGAGGAAGTGCCTACATGAGACTGCAGAGGTGGTAGGGTCGAGTTTGCTTAGAGAAGTGGAAGTAGAGCGTGATGCGACGATTCGGCGAGCTCCTACTTGCATCCTTGGGTCAGAGATTTGGAAGTTGAGAAACAGAGAGGTTCAACTAGTCAAAGTACAAAGGGGAGATGAAGAGAGTGACGCTACCTGGGAGACGGAAGCGAAGATGCGTTCGAGGTACCCTTTTTCTTTCGGAGGGTATATCCTTTTGCTTCTCCTTCATCACATATCTTGTGCTTATCTTATCCTTAGTATGTCCTCTCGTTAGTACTTTTGACCTTTAGATAGGGTAAACCTATGGTTGAAACATGTGTTTGAGACATGTTATGATTGATGGATGCATGTGGATGCAAGTGTTTGCTAGTGGTTGCTCGTGGATGCATATATACACACTCTAGGCACTAGATCGGCTTAATCACTTCATATTGCATGTTGCATAAAATTGTGTGTAGGAAGCTATATTTATGGATGTTTAATGATTGTGTTATCATATGGATGATGCATTTTGGTGAATGATTGTGCACTCATATAGATATTGTATGGGTCGATAGGGTTCTCTCACATACATAATGGATGCATGGCACTATCATGGTTTGCATATGTTCATACCTTAGATAGGGAACATATACACACACTTTCTGCATATACATACATCATTAGAAATTGTTTTAAGGACAATGGATGCCCGTGTTTGATGGATTGAGTAGATGGTTGTTTGGATGGTAGGATATGCATTCTCCTTAGCTTAGAGATTTTGGGGACGAAATCCTTTAAGGAGGGGAGAATGTAACACCCCGAATTTTAGTTAATACTAAAATTCACTAATTATAGGATAAATAATCTCAGGTGTGGAAATTGGGGGTAACGGGCTGCGTCATTGCGTTCGTCTCGGAAAAATACGCGAAATAGAGTCCGAGTTTTCGGAAATCGGAGTCCGTATGGCCCAGTTAAGGCCCAATGAAGTTTGCAGAAAAATTAAAGCTTAAAACAGATTTAATAATTTAAAACCAGATTTTAAAATAGAGCAAGCGGGGCCAGGCGGGAAGATTCCCGCCCTACCCATGTCAACAGGGCTGTCGACAGGCCTGTCGACAGGGGTGTCGACTTGCCTGTCGACTTGCCTGTCGACAGGGGGGCGACGCCCAATAAAACTGGGTGCACCAGTTTAGGTTCTTGGGCTGGCTTGGAGGGCTGGTTCTGGAAGCTTCTTGGATCTGACGGGTCTAAACCAATCTAGGGTTAATCTAAGGGTCTAAAATGCAACCTAATCCTATAAATAAGACCCTAACCCTATCCTAATTCATTCATAATTAGATCTTGTAACTAAACTATGGCAAAATGAAACTTGATCATGGCCACCACAAATCAATGAAGAGGAAAGCAAGCTAATCAACCTCTAATCTCTTCTAAGCATCTTAATCTTCTTCATTTGGAGTGCAAATTGCTAGTAGTGAGTTTCTATCACTTTAACATCAATTGTTAAAGTAAGTAGATTAGGTGTAATGAGACTTATGGTCTTGAATGCGGATTAGTGAGTTTGAATCATTTGTAATGATATGTTACTCTATGTTTTGCTATGTTTATGCATATTGAATAAGTTGGTTTATGCATATTTAATAAGTTGGTTTATGCATACTTGATAAGTGGATTTATGCATGATTAATAAGTTGGTTTATGCATGTTTAACAAGTGGGTTTATGCATGTTGAGTATGTAAGTTTATGCAAGTTTAGTATGATGTATGTTATGTTTACATGATGCTAAATATGCAAGTTGTGGACTATGTGATCATATACATGTTATGCAAGTTCATGAAGATATGTTATGCAAGTTACATGTATGTTAATATGCAAGATATGCTATGAAAGTTACATGTATGTTAATATGCAAGATATGCTATGCAAGTTACATGTTTGTTAATATGCAAGTTCATGATGACACATTATGCAAGTTTAAGAGTTAATATGCAAGTATATGGATGCTTATGCAAGTCATGTATATGTTTAAATGCAAGATTTATGTGATATGCAAGTTATGCATGCTTATGCGAGTATATGAATGCTTATGCAAGATATGTATATGCTTAAATGACATGATATGCAAGTTATGCATGTTTATGCAAGTATGTGAATGCTTATGCAAGTATGTGGATGCTTATGCAAGTATGTGAATGCTTATGCAAGTTATGTGTATGCTTAAATGCATGTTTAACATGTTATGCAAGTTATGAGAATGCCTATATGCAAGTTCAACATGTTATGCAAGATATGTGTATGATAATATGCAAGCTCATATGCAACATGTTATGCAAATCATGTGTATGATAATATGAAAGTTTGGGTTAAATGTAGTTGGGTTAATATATGCTCATATATGCAAGTTGACATCCTCTTAACCCATGACAAAGTTGTATGCTAAACCCATGATATTTGTGATGATCTTCCCCTTATTTATGTCATGAAAAGAGAACGATTTACGTGGGGAACGATGGGGTTGGTAAATATGTTAATAAAAATATGATTGGGTATGATTAAGCATACCATAAAAATAAATTACCATAAGTGGGAATTTACCTATTGAGTTAGGTCTACCCCATGGGAATTTACCTATTGAGTTAGGTCTACCCATGTTATGGAAAATTTGATATTAATTAGGGATAATTAATATGGGGGTGATTAATTAGGTGTAATTAATCAACTAAGACACGAGGTTGGACCCTTTTGTAGCGGAAGTCTGCCCGGATCCGACCGGCCATCCAGCGGCTACAAATGATAGGCCCAATGTGAGAGGTCTTAGTCATAAATCAAATACATGATTAAAGTAAAGACACGAGGTTAGACCCTTTTGATGACAGAAGTCTGCCCGGAACCAACCGGCATATCCAGCAGTCATAAAAGACGGTCTAATGTGAGAAGTCTTTATGAGGTCATGATCTTAATTAATGAATCAAGAAACACTTAACCATATTAGCATGTAGTGGGACATGAGGGGTTAAGTGGGTGCCTTGGGGTGGCATGATGAGACTAGTGGGTTGCCTTGGGTGGCAATAGAAAAATACGATTAGAATACTTAACCAAAGTAAAACATGTAAATAAAACATGATTAAAGGGTTAAGTAAGTGCCATGGGTGGCATGTGAAAATACGATTAGAATACTTAACCAAAGTGGAACATGTAATTAAAACATGGGTGAAGGGTTAAGTAAGTGCTTTGGGTGGCATGTAGAAATCTAGTGGGTGCCCTAAGTGGCAATTGAAATATGATTGATGACTTAACCAAAACTTAACATGTAAGTGGGCATGACTATATAAGGGGTTAAGTGGGATGCACTAGATAAAAGTAGCAAGCTTAAGTAGTAGCTTGTGGGGGCCCATTTCAACCAATATCCCAAACGTATCTTTGTGGGCTCGACTCTAGTCGGGTGATGGGACACGCATATTGGGCTTGACTGTAAGAGGCCAAACCGGGTTAGCGGTGGCAACGCGGGACCAACGGGTTTCATATGCGTGTGTGGACCCGGGCTGGTTGGTAAGTCGTTGTTGCATCATGTAGATATAAAGCCGTGCACTGTTGATATTATCTGGTAGCCACTTTAGGGGAATGATACACCCCAATCGTGGGACCAGCACGGGTATCTACGGTAGGGAGCCGATCGATGGGGAGTAGTGGGTACACCTAATAAAGATAGGGGCAGACGGCACTTATGTAGGGGTACACGAAACTACTGGGTAAGAATTACTGAGTACACCTAGTGGAGATAGGGGCAGACGGCACCTATGTAGTGGGCTAGGAGTACATGAAACTACTGGGGAAATTTTCTAAGTCCTTGGAAGGGATCAACCTTTAAGTAGGAACGACTGGTGTGGTGCAGTTAGTAATTATCCTTGGGTGGGTAGATGCGTCCTTACGGTTATCTTAGTTTATCCTAAGTCTACCAAGCTGCTTAGTGTAGCCATTCATCACCAGATATTACCGTAGGTCAAGTTTATGTCTTCTCTGGTTACTTTAATGATTGTATTGTTAAAGTTATAGGGCTCACTCAGACTTATGTCTGACCCCGTTGTTTTTATCTTTTTCCCAACCCTCAGGTCCCACGGTGGATCCTAGCGGTAGTAGAGCTTGATCGGATTGCTGTTCCAGTCTTTAGGAGCTTGGGTAGATGTAAAGCTTCAGTTATCCAGTTATCTTTTCTTTTGTTCTGGCTATTGTATGAGAGAGTGGGATTATGTACTTCTTTATATTTGATGGATATTGTACTTAACTTTTATCATGGTTTTATGATGTAACCAGACATGTTTATTTCCGCTGTTGTGAGACGATGTTTTAAAATTTCAAATACTATTTATATCTGTCTTATTGTGATTTTTCTATTCTATATTCACTAAAATACTCCACCGATGCTATGGCATTCCCTTAGTGAGTGACCATAGCGGGCGTGGGGTGTTACAATCAATTCTTAAAAATCAATTTCATATACTTATCCCAACAGGGTAAGCATATTCAAAAATATCTTGTTTTCTTTAGTCTGAAAACGATAACCATACACATTTCTCTTTGGGATAAGCGTGTTCACAAATCTCTACCATTTTTAGTACTTAAAAAATAATGTTATATACTTAACCAAATGATATAAGTATAGTCACCCATTATATCTGGGCCAAACAATATCCTATGACACATTGTTTGCTATAAAATACCAAACAATTTTATTTAACATATAAACTTTGCAGATTAAATTTTATAATATCATTTATGGAAATAATAATTTAATTTTCAACATTTACTTCCTTTTCAAACTTGTATCATCCCTTGGATAAAAATGAAGTCATTCAAGTTAGGGTATTTTATTTACCTCTCAGACCTTGACTCGACAACATTCGTGTCTTCAAGATCGATAGAAGTTTGTTAACACAAAATCTGATATTCAGTAATTGATATAATAAGTTCCATTTTATATTTGATTTAAATATGGTCTTTAAAACTCATTCTTTGCATTTTTGAAAATTTCCTTCCAATTAAAATCACTCTAACTTAATTCAATTATTAAGTGAAGCATCATTTAAAACCATTACATTAGCTTTAGATCTCTTTTATAACTTTTTTTATAAAACTTGGATTTGTTATAAAATCCATTTATAAAACCCTTTATAAAATTCAATTAAAAACTCATTACAGACTTGATAACTTCCTAAATAAATTTCAATTAAAAAGGTAATCACTTTAATTATTATTAATTAAAAATAGTAATTAACTTTAGCACTAACTAAAGTAAAAGTAGTTAACTTCATTATTAACTAAAGATAAAATAGTTAATATCTTTTGAAAAGTTATTAAAATAATAAATAACTTTATTAATGATTATCAACTCGATAGTTATATTTAAACACAGTTAACTTGGTGATTAATCTGTTTTGAATAAATCCTATTAATTTTAAACAAATGTTTGTTAAACCTATTTCTATTAGGTTAAATGAAAACAAATTAATTTAGTATGCAATTCAAATTAAAACAGTTGACCTAGTCAACTTGAAAATGTAGTTAATTTTTTAACTGATCTCAATTAATCTTCCCCTTTAAATTAATTAATAGCATAATTAATTTAACATAATATCACTTAATTGTTTCTTTGAAACAATTATTTCAGACTATTAACCCTTAGGTTAATTTCTAGCTTACTTGCTTATAAAACTTGCTTAAAACACAGGAATTGGCTATATAAATCATTTTATGATTTCCTTTATAAAATCCGATTATAAATATTGATTTATTCATAAAATATATATTTTATATAACTTGTATAAAATCAAATTTAAATCCTTACTTTGGTTATAAAAATAAATTTTATAACGTCAACTTAATCAATTCGTCTGACGGTGAATCAACGTCTTAAAAAAGATGGATTTTAGTCCAATTGTTGTCAATAACTTAATCAATATTGTTTTTAATTAATAAGACATCACTGTTAAATTTAATTCAACAATCCACATCTAAACCAGATTTTAATGTTACCTAGGTTAGACAGTTCATATTTGAGTAATATGAAAGCAAGTAACATCCAAAACAATGAGGAATCATGTTGTATCCCTCCAACCTGCATCACAGCTTCTATATCAGTTTATAAATACATGTGAAGTAGAAATTTTAATCTAATTCATTTAAGGTGAATCTTCCGCTTAAAAATATGTAGTGTCAATGTTCATTCGTTTACAGACGGAAATATAAATATCGACAATCACCAATAAAGCAATATTATCCAAAGCATCTAAACACACCATTTGATTAAAAAAACAACGAATATTATTATATGGTATAATAATATTCAACAGTGTTCCAGAAAGTGTGAGAATTAACACACAATCCACACCAATTCTGTAACAACCCGGAAATGCGAGCCAGTTTAAAATTTTTATTTTGGCAATTTTAGCGAATTTTTAATATTTAAAATGAATTATTTTAAATGATATCGACGAGAAAATTTATTTTGAATGAATTCGACGAATATATTTATATACGTCGTCGTTAGAATATAAATATTTATTTATAATTATAAAACGAATTTAAAATGGCGTGGTAGTTCGATAATTCGATTTCAAATTTCAATTGAATGTACCGGGTGCAAAATAAACCGGATTTTAGTGAAACTAAAAATAATGGAATCTATTTGTGAATATCTTTCCAACGAATCCGAAAAATCATAATTTCATAGCGGGAATCAAAAGATATGTCCAAATGAAAATCCTGAATAGTCGCTATGGAATTCTAGCCCTTAAAAATAGCCATTTTGCAAACGACCTCGGATTTCGACGAAACAACTTTTGTTGGATCCGTGATGTCAAGTTATTACCAGATTCCAATTTTCATAATCTTTGATTCAATATGTGAGCGTGGCAAAGGAAAACGCATTTGACCAGTTTCAGTTGATTTTAATCGACTGGAAAATGGCCATTTTTCAAAAGGTCTCAGAATTCGATGAAATTAGTTTTGTTAGGACCATATCATCAATACGAAGCTAGAAAATATTTTTCTGGAATTTTTCGAGTTAGTATGTGACCCCGGTAAATTGAAATACGCGTTCAAATTCAATATATAGAGTTATATGTTGATTTTGACAAAAACTGATCTAAACGATCGAATCAGCCTACGATACATATCCCATTGTGTTCGTAATGGGGGTAATACGCTGGGGACGAGAGTCGGTGGGTTCAATTTTGAGTTCGAATGGAAAGGGTACTTTATAGAATCCAAAAATATAAATTAAATAATAAATAAAATAAATATAATAGCCTCACCCCTCTCCTTATCCTCTCTCTCTTCAGTTCAAAACCGTTGACTCAGAAAAGGGAAAAAAATCGCACTCGATTCCTCCTTCATGTCCGCCGCCGGACATCTAGCCGCCGACCAGCCTGGCGCGCCACCGCGCCGGAGACCGCAACCACCCCCCTCGACCCGCCTTCCCCTTAGAATTTTTTTTATAAAAAATCATCAGATATTGGATTAGTAATATCCAATTAGAATGACTCGTTAGAGATGGGATCAGTAGTATCTTAGAATGAGTGTGAAGAGTATATTTATAAAAATGAAAACAATTTTGTTTTGAAATTTAAATCGTTTTATACGTATTTGAATATTTATTTATTTTGATTTTGGACAATCCAATATATAAAGATTTTGCATATACGCGTCATGAACGTATATTCGGAGTTTTAATATACTTGATAGATATAGAATCACACTCTAGTCGCCCGGACATGATTCTGATGATGGCGCGCCATCATCAGTATTTATTTTCGTGTTTCGAAGGTGTGATATCTATATATTTCCATTAGACTGGTGTGAGAACCAAAACTAGATAAATTTATTGTTGTGATTTGGCATCGAAACATGATTTTCTGTATATGTATCAAAATTTATGAATTTGAAACGTTAATCCACTAATTGATTGATGGTTGTGTTGTTTGTCTATTTGTTTGAAATTTTAAACCATTTAGCCTAATTGAATCAAATATTGAATTGTAATGAAAATAGGTCGCATATGCATGCATATACATGTGCTTACATTGAATAAGTCATAGCAAGGAGGCTAGAGCAGAGAAATAAAATTGTTTGCCCGACAAATAGGTACTTGTTTACTACAGTTTACTGTTTTGTTTGGGTGGTGATGATTTTATGAGCCGATTGGCTTTTTCTTTTTGAGATCAGAGGGCCTTATGGCAATTTCGGGATTTTCCCGGTGCTCCCGATGCAGGGGAGGTTATGGCGAAATTTTTCGAAAATTTAGGGTGTTAGCCAAATTTTTGAAAAATTTGAAAAGTTCTTAGAAACTGAAAAGTTGAAGAACTTAAGCCGTAATGAAAATAATGAAAGTTGAGTTGGTTTTTAAAACAACTTTCGGCTTCGTTCCTTTTCGGGGACGAAAAGTTTTAAGTGGGGGAGATTGTAACAACCCGGAAATGCGAGCCAGTTTAAAATTTTTATTTTGGCAATTTTAGCGAATTTTTAATATTTAAAATGAATTATTTTAAATGATATCGACGAGAAATTTTATTTTGAATGAATTCAACGAATATATTTATATACGTCATCGTTAGAATATAAATATTAATTTATAGTTATAAAACGAATTTAAAATGGCGCGGTAGTTCGATAATTCGATTTCAAATTTCAATTGAATGTACCGGGTGCAAAATAAACCGGATTTTAGTGAAACCAAAAATAATGGAATCAATTTGTGAATATCTTTCCAACGAATCCGAAAAATCATAATTTCATAGCGGGAATCAAAAGATATATCCAAATGAAAATCCTGAATAGTCGCTATGGAATTCTGGCCCTTAAAAATAGCCATTTTGCAAACAACCTCGGATTTCGACGAAACCACTTTTGTTGGATCCATGATGTCAAGTTATTGCCAGATTCCAATTTTCATAATTTTTCAATTCAATATGTGAGCGTGGCAAAGGAAAACGCGTTTGACCAGTTTCAGTTGATTTTAATCGACTAGAAAATGGCCATTTTCAAACGGTCTCAGAATTCGATGAAATTAGTTTTGTTAGGACTGTATCATCAATAAGAAGCTAGAAAATATTTTTCTGGAATTTTTCGAGTTAGTATGTGACCCCGGTAAATTGAAATGCGCGTTCAAATTCAATATATAGAGTTATATGTTGATTTTGATGAAAACTGGTCGAAACGATCGAATCAGCCTACGATACATATCCCATTGTGTTTGGAATGGGGGTAATACGCTAGGGACGACAGTCGGTGGGTTCAATTTTGAGTTCGAATGGAAAGGGTACTTCATAGAATCCAAAAATATGAATTAAATAATAAATAAAATAAATATAATAGCCTCACCCCTCTCCTTATCCTCTCTCTCTCTTCAGTTCAAAACCGTTGACTCAGAAAAAAAATCGCACTCGATTCCTCCTTCATGTCCGCCCCCGGACATCTCGCCGCCGACCAGCCTGGCGCGCCACTGCGCCGGAGACCGCAGCCACCCCCCTCGACCCGCCTTCCCCTTAGAATTTTTTTTATAAAATTTCATCAGATATTGGATTAGTAATATCCAATTAGAATGACTCGTTAGAGATGGGATCAATAGTATCCTAGAACGAGTGTGAAGAGTATATTTATAAAAATGAAAACAATTTTGTTTTGAAATTTAAATCGTTTTATACGTATTTGAATATTTATTTATTTTGATTTTGGACAATCCAATATATAAAGATTTTGCATATACGCGTCACGAACGTATATTCGGAGTTTTAATATACTGGATAGAAATAGAATCACACTCTAGTCGCACGGACATGATTCTGATGATGGCCCGCCATCATCAGTATTTATTTTCGTGTTTCGAAGGTGTGATATTTATATATTTCCATTAGACTGGTGTGAGAACCAAAACTAGATAAATTTATTGTTGTGATTTGGCATCGAAACATGATTTTCTGTATATGTATCAAAATTTATGAATTTGAAACGTTAATCCACTAATTGATTGATGGTTGTGTTGTTTGTCTATTTGTTTAAAATTTTAAACCATTTAGCCTAATTGAATCAAATATTGAATTGTATTGAAAATTGGTCGCATATGCATGCATATACATGTGCTTACATTGAATAGGTCATAGCAAGGAGGCTAGAGCAGAGAAATAAAATTGTTTGCCCGACAAATAGGTACATGTTTACTATAATTTACTGTTTTGTTTGGGTGATGATGATTTTATGAGCCGATTGGCTAGCCGCTTGTCCTTTTCTTTTTCTTTTTGAGATCAGAGGGCCTGTATGGCAATTTCGGGATTTTTCCGGTGCTCCCGGTGCAGGGGAGGTTATGGAGAAATTTTTTGAAAATTTAGGGTGTTAGCCAAATTTTTGAAAAATTTGAAAAGTTCTCAGAAACTGAAAAGTTGAAGAACTTAAGTCGTAATGAAAATAATGAAAGTTGAGTTGGTTTTTAAAACAACTTTCGGCTTCGTTCCTTTTCGGAGATGAAAAGTTTTAAGTGGGGGAGATTGTAACAACCCGGAAATGCGAGCCAGTTTAAAATTTTTATTTTGGCAATTTTAGCGAATTTTTAATATTTAAAATGAATTATTTTAAATGATATCGACAAGAAAATTTATTTTGAATGAATTCAATGAATATATTTATATACGTCGTCGTTAGAATATAAATATTTATTTATAATTATAAAACGAATTTAAAATGGCGCGGTAGTTCGATAATTCGATTTCAAATTTCAATTGAATGTACCGGGTGCAAAATAAACCGGATTTTAGTGAAACCAAAAGTAATGGAATCTATTTGTGAATATCTTTCCAACGAATCCGAAAAATCATAATTTCATAGCGGGAATCAAAAGATATGTCCAAATGAAAATCCTGAATAGTCACTATGGAATTCTGGCCCTTAAAAATAGCCATTTTGCAAACGACCTCGGATTTCGACGAAACCTCTTTTGTTGGATCCGTGATGTCATGTTATTTCCAGATTCCGATTTTCATAATTTTTCGATTCAATATGTGAGCATGGCAAAGGAAAACGCGTTTGACCAGTTTCAGTTGATTTTAATCGACTGGAAAATGGCCATTTTTCAAACGGTCTCAGAATTCAATGAAATTAGTTTTGTTAGGACAGTATCGTCAATACGAAGCTAGAAAATATTTTTCTGGAATTTTTCGACTTAGTATGTGACCCCCGTAAATTGAAATGCGCGTTCAAATTCAATATATAGAGTTATATGTTGATTTTGACGAAAATTGATCGAAACGATCGAACCAGCCTATGATACATATCCCATTGTGTTCGGAATGGGGGTAATACGTTAAGGATGACAGTCGGTGGGTTCAATTTTGAGTTCGAATGGAAAGGGTACTTTATAGAATCCAAAAATATAAATTAAATAATAAATAAAATAAATATAATAGCCTCACCCCTCTTTTTATCCTCTCTCTCTTCAGTTCAAAACCATTGACTCAGAAAAGAAAAGAAAATCGCACTCAATTCCTCCTTCATGTCCGCCGCCGGACATCTCGTCGCCGACCAGCCTGGCGCGCCACCGCGCCGGAGATCGCAGCCACCCCCCTCGACCCGCCTTCCCCTTAGATTTTTTTTATAAAAATTCATCAGATATTGGATTAGTAATATCCAATTAGAATGACTCGTTAGAGATGGGATCAGTAGTATCCTAGAACGAGTGTGAAGAGTATATTTATAAAAATGAAAACAATTTTGTTTTGAAATTTAAATCGTTTTATACGTATTTGAATATTTATTTATTTTGATTTTGGACAATCCAATATATAAAGATTTTGCATATATGCGTCATGAACGTATATTAGGAGTTTTAATATACTGGATAGATATAGAATAACACTCTAGTCGCCCGGACATGATTCTGATGATGGCGCGCCATCATCAGTATTTATTTTCGTGTTTCGAAGGTGTGATATCTATATATTTCCATTAGACTGGTGTGAGAACCAAAACTAGATAAATTTATTGTTGTGATTTGGCATCGAAACATGATTTTCTGTATATATATATCAAAATTTATGAATTTAAAACCTTAATCCACTAATTGATTGATGGTTGTGTTGTTTGTCTATTTGTTTGAAATTTTAAACCATTTAGCCTAATTGAATCAAATATTGAAATGTATTGAAAATTGGTCTCATATGCATGCATATACATGTGCTTACATTGAATAGGTCATAGCAAGGAGGCTAGAGCCGAGAAATAAAAAATTTTGGCCGACAAATAGGTACATGTTTACCATAATTTACTGTTTTGTTTGGGTGGTGTAACGAACCAGAATTTTCTAAATTTAAATATGAATTTCCATAGCACATTTTGAGATTTTCTGAATACATATTTTGGAATTAATAGGATTTAATATTTGAAATTCCCTTTTTATTAGTTTAAATAAATTATTTTATTTTGTATAAGACTTATTTTAAAGATTTTTGTATAAAAATGATTTTTGTAATTTTACATAATGGGTTTTATATTTATAGATAGTAATATTTTGTATTTATATATATATAAATGTTTTATAATATGAATTTTATAATTTGAAGATTTATTTTGAGGAAATATTTAATATATAAAGATTTTAAAACAATTAGATATGGAGTTATATGGATTTTTAAATTTTTATAATTGTTTGACTTGAAAATAAATTATAATTAAATATCAGTTAAAAATATTCATCCGATTTCTGCACGCGCTGTTTTAAAATAATTTTTAGAATTTTTCTAATTTTTATTTTGAAAAATAAGCAGATAATTTTTCAACGTATTTTGGGTATAAATGTGGTCCGTTAGACGCTTTACAGAATTGATCAATCAGACCGGTTTTATTGCTGTTTTTGAATCAGAGCATGTTGTTGTTTACAATGATGGTCTTATTTCAGTGTAACTCGCGATAAATAACTCTAAAAATCAAAAATTGGAAGTGGAACATAATAATACACTATGTATGGACTTAAAAATATGGATGGATGTGTTCATGAAAAGGTGGAACGCATGGATTGTTCTCACGTTGGAAGTGGCCATGTGTCCTTTTGAGGTGTCCTTATGCATGCATGAGTGTTGTAAGAAGAAGGACACATATGCTCATACGTGTAATGATGCATGGCAATTGAATTTGTAGCATGGACGTGTGTCCTTCCTCACTCTTTCCTTCCTTTATCCCACACGCACCATGCATCCCATTTCTCAGCCTTCCACTTCTCGCAACACCTCCTCTCCCTTCATTTCCCTCTTTTCCGCACTACCCTCTCCCTCTCACTTCACTCTCGCACCTTCTCTCTCCATTCCATAATTCATTTTCTTCTTCCAGCACCTGGCGCCTTCCATACTACATGCGTCCGCACCTAGTCACCTCCCACCTTCCTCCTACTTGTTCGCCTCCTCTCCATTTCGCGTCCGCAAGCTAGTCCGTCCACAACACTTCCATCGCGCCAAATTTTTCACTTCCCTTTTCAGCACTTGCGCCACTCAGCTCGCGTCCGCCTCACCGCAGCCGAGCCTCCCGCAAGTCGTCCACTCGTCTGCAACAAACCGCATGGCCACCCAACTTTCGTTCATGCATGCGTATGTTTTGCCTGGCAGTTCGGTCCGAGCTTACCTCTATGAAAAAAAAAAAAAAAAAAGAAAAGAAAAGTTGTTGCGCAAGTCAAAAAAAAAAAAAAAAAAAAGGAAAAGTTGTTGCGCAAGTCAGAGCGTTTGTAGAGGAAGCGTGTGAGTACAAAGGAGATGGGGCACGCATGACGATAGCAGACACGATCATGCAGATTTGTTCGTTATTTCTTTGGATCTCGACAGTGAAAGTTTTGGAAAGCGCAAGGTGAGAACGCCACTTCAAATATTTTATTTTGGTAAAAATATTTTGTTATAATTTAGTAATAATTATAATTGTTGATGGAAAATAAGTGGTTGTGGATGTTGAAATGTTATGGTTGTTTGTCGCTGATTGATCGATGGATATGTATGCTGTATAAACACCGTAGAACACCGAGCATTACTAACAATGACGCTCCGTACACAGTTGATTTATTTTACGGTTGTGATGGATGATAGAGTGTTGTTTGGTTGCATTATTTGATTTGTTCTGTTTTCACACATACCCCGTTGCTATGTGATTTCACGGTTCATCAGTTTAAAAAAAAAATTCTCCTTTCAAAATAAATAAATTAATTAAACTAATAAAATTTTATTGTGAAATAAATTGAGAATATAGTTTTAATAAATTTTAAATTTGTTTAGCAATCAAATCGAGAAATGATCACTGATTTACGTTAAAGTAGTTTGAAACATTCCGATCGCATATGAGTTATTTAAACACCGTATTAGGTTTGAAAATTTGTTCGGGAAATGGTTGGGATGCGTACCAATATTTGTTTACGGTTATTTGTTAACCGAGTCGATGAAAATAGTATCTCGATCTCACTCAAAATAAAAGTCGAGAATTTGAAACGATAGTCTGTGAAATAGTTGTTTTGTGAATGTTTGAACGGGTTTTGCAAATATTAACATTCCAAAATAAAGCGAATTTGCGAAGCAAATTAATTTGAAATATTTATGTTGAAATTGGATTTAACAAGTTGAAATAAACATTTAGTGTTAACTGTAATGAAGAATTTGACAAATTTTAAATAAACATGAATGTTCAACTTCATAACATTTTGAATAGTAATAGAATGTGTTCAAATTAAATATTATTTTATTTAATTTGTTTTGAATTGGGAATTTAAAATTTAAAATGATTTTTGAACTAAGGTATTATTTTAGGGAAACAAACGAGATGATTTATATGGAAACGTTATATAGTGTCAATCGAGTGCATTGTATTGCGACAGTTCGATAATATCGACTTCAAACTTCAAATAGCTATAACTTGAACATACGAAATCGAATTGACGTGAAACAGAAAAAAACGGATTTATGATAATAATAGGTTTCGTATAAAAGAGGAATTTTCAAATTCTATCGTATGATTTTCGAGTTAGGTTTAAATTTAAATCTGAAAGGGTCGCCATACATGCAGTTCGCCGACCGCAACGAAAATCGAATAGTACGAATTTATATTATTTAAAGGTGATTTATGGTCAAATTTTGAATTTAGAATGATTTGGAGTTATTTGATTTAATAACCATTTTCCCAACGCTTTCAGTAACGCTTTAACGTTATTTGAAATGATTTGAATTGAAAACTTCAAACATGAATCATTATGGAAAGGACTTGATTCGTCCATATGATATGGAATTGAGATGTGTTTGAATAAAATTGGTCGCCTGATATTAGATATGGATTTATAGGAACAGACAAATATGATCGGAAATACTAACATATTCGTATCCTAATTCTGATCGTGTTGCCTGAGTTGTGAATCAATATCGAGTATAAGTCGATTGATTCTATATGAACTGATATGTGAAACATAGGTATTTAAATGGAAATCTAAAATCCAAATAAAGATTTGGTTATTCAAATGTCGACGAATTAATTAAGTTGTTTTGAAAATGAAGTTTGGAAACAAACGTCGAATTGAAAGGGGTTAAGGATAATGGGTTTCCGGGGAATTAAATCCAACATTTAATTCAAAGTAAATTGGAAATGTTTGGAAAGGAGATTTGAATTGGGAAACCCGTGTGATTTGTAACTATTGTTTTAAGATACGTTGTTACTTGGAAAGTCCGGGATCGGATATAGGTCCGAAAACCATTCCAAGTAATATTACGACGCTATGAAGCAATTCAAGATTTGGAATCGATAAATGAAGACTGGAAAAATCCATATTATTTGGATCGATTGCTGACATCTCGGATCGGGCCGTACACCCGATACGAGAGTGGCAGGAGATTTGAGTATATTTGGAAATTTTCGGATTGTGTTTCGTTCAGACCCAGAACGGACTTGTATGGATGGTGTGTCTGACATTGTAATTGACCACGTAGCACTGATCCGTGTGAATATATATATGATTTGTGGCAATTGAATATCTCAGTCTCTAAGTTACGTTCTTAGAGAATATGTATTAATTCGAATCAGTGATATGTGGAGATATTGACAATGTGGCATACCCAAGTCTGATATGAGCTAATGATGATCAAAGCATGGCTTATCGAAGCGTAGCTTTGTGTATGACGTGACATCGACAACCTCACACACCGGATGATGAGAAACTGGCGGTTTGGTCTGTATATATATATGATTTGATGATGAGTGCTGCAGCAGTGGGAAACCACTTGTGAACTGGGGATGGGGTATGTTCGGGGGGCCGCGTCTGGTCGAAAACCGTAGATACTGCCCTGGCGATTTGTTGCGTTACACTTCGCTCAAGTCCCTGATTGATCTTTCGTGCCAGGAATCATCAAGTTGGAAATCCAAATCTCCAATACGAGCCATACGATTTTGATTGTATTTATATATGGCGACATAGTGGTATGGGACACTCATGCCGTCTAGGATTAATACATTTATTTGTGAACTTGTTTTTCCACACTATATGATAATATGAAAAGAGGATTTTCACGTATGAAATCATATTTGGTTATCATAAGACAAAACTCGCCCATCTGGTGTGCGCTTGCATTGTGTGATATGGGACGAGCTTATGATAGCTTCATTTTTCAAAAGTCATTGCGTATTTCTATGCACGGGAATTCATATGGAGTAAAACCCGTTCCGCATTAGCGGCGTGGTCCGTTGAATTTCCCAACTTTAAAATGAAACCTAAATGATAACTGTTTTGAGTTCTCACACCAGTCCCATGACTGACCTGGAGTTTATTGTTCCTTCCTAAACTCTGGGTGCCCACTAATTTCCACACGGGCAGCCAGTGTTTAGTTTGCAGTTATGGAAAGGGGAGAAGATTCAGAGTGCTTCCGGAGTTAGAGTTCACGCTAGAGTTGGAGCTTCCGCTGTATCAGATAATGTTCTTCCGCTGAGAGTTTTATTTCTTCCGCTGTGTATATTTATGTGTCACTCTGATATTCATGTAACTCTGATGTAATATTGAATTATTCAATGAAAAGTTCTGTTGTTTTTGTTCAATGTATGTAAGTACCCATAACAATTCGTCTTTATGAACGATTTGAGTCGGTTTAATTACCGGCGAGAGTCGACCAAAAAGGCGGGTCGTTACAGTTGGTATCAGAGCTTTGGTTATACAAAGCTATTGGATACGTACATATTTGGACAAAGGAATAGGACTCCTCAGAGTTACAATATCTCATTAGAGATAGGGTTAGAAAATACCCTAGAATGAGATCTCGGAATATTATGTCGAGAGAGCGTATATTATTGAAACCGATATAGGCATTTTTGAACAAGTAAATCATTTTGAAACAATGATTATTTGAAATATAATTTGAAATAAGGATTTCGAGTGTTTTATTTGACGTCATGATTGGACTATCGAGTATGTAAGGATTTTGAATATACGTCTGATCAACGTATATACGAAGTCCAGTATATACTAGCTAGATATAGAATCACATTCTAGTCGCTCGAGGATGATTCTACTGATGACCATGGCACCATCAGTGCTTATTTTCGAGTTTCAAAAGTGGGATGACTATATGATTCCGGTTAAGACGTCGAGAAATACTTAAATGGTTTCGATATGATTAAAAATATTAAAAGGATTAATATAAGATAGATAAGATAAAAACATACTTAACCTAGATAACATACTAATTATAGAAGTAAATCTCACTTAAAGAACTGAGAATGAATTTTGGTAATGCATGTAAATAAGTTTATTCACTAATCATGTATGTGAACATTACTCAGTTTGAATAGAAGGAATTGATCAAATTCTAACCAAGGTTTGAATATAAAAATAATAAGATATCATGCTTACACATTTAAATGAGTGCTAAATAAATATATTCGAACCTATACCTAGTATGAATTGTAAACACTAAAATGCAAGTTAAACTATTTTCTCGGAAATATATTTCGGCTACCAAACTCCCTCAAGAAATTTGAGAGTGATTTTGGGACTTAAGTTAAGAATTTGGTTAAAAAGATGATTTAAAATTTGTAATAAATATCTATGTGGGAAAGGAAACCAATTTTTCCTCAATGGGAACTGTATGTGCTTGACTTCTCTATCTTGGCATAAGTTAGTTCCATCGTTTAATTCGAACCGTTGAGTAGCGTCGTTCATCCCTTTTTCTTAAGCTTAGTCGAATACCTTGACTTGAATCATCGTTTTCAATTGCTTACACTTGTATCCTTGGGTGCACTTGACTTTCTTGTCTTGATCTTGTTTAGGATTTGGACCCCACTTATTTGATCTTGAGTAGTTCATCTTTTGATTTAGGCCATTATACCCTTTTGTGTCAAACTAATAACTTTGATTTATTCAAGATATTATGTTAACGGAACTTAAACAAATAAGTTTTACATAGAAATTCAGAAGTATTTGATATATAATATAATTATGCAGGGAAAATGGATTTTGAAAGATGAATTTTAAGAATTGGTTCTAAAAATTTTGAAACTTATTCTAATGTTGAATAATGATGATTTGAAACATGCACGTACTAAATTAGAGTGCGCAGCGAAAGCGTGATGATATATTTGAATAAGAATGAACAAAGCCTTATAGTATGGTTAAAATGAGTTATGTTTGAAGAGGAAGAGATAAAAGGGGTGTCGAACTAGTACAGGTCGCACCAGAAGACATTAATTGGCCTATAGATCCTGTATTTGTTGAGCAGTTAGAAATGTTGATGCATGAAATAGGATAACCAGCAGTTATAGCTGAAGACGACCCACTCCTAGACGCGGGAAATGATGGATTTGACGATGTTATAGAGGATGTGGAGAAATCCCAATATGATGATGATATCGTAATGGACGATAATAAGGTTGTAGCCGATGAGGGTGATTTTGAATAATCTACATTCGAGGATGACCCACTTCCAGAGATGGGAGATGATGAGTTTGATGAAAAATGGAGTATATAAACCAGCCCTTGGATGAAGCTGATGAAGATGGATTTATGGGTAGTGAGCACGATGGATTTATCATGGGAATAGATGATGATGGCTTTATGGTAGACGATGAAGTGCCGTTAGCTAATGAGGAACCCAAGGAAATTGGTTTAACCGATCCATCCGATGATGGGTCAGATGCAACGGATGTTTAGTTACGATGAGTCTGGATCTTGTATGTATATAGTGTTTATATGTTATCTTAAGTACCAGATGCATTAAGTTGTTTTGGGCAAGTATGGTTTTGAGGACTAGTAACAGATAGCTAGGTACACCCTTGATGACTGTATTTTTGACTGCCCAAGTGCGTAGTATGTGCTCAGGAAAGGTTAGATACGTTTTGTATGCTAACTTGAGAGATCGATATGACATGATATGTTGGATTGACTATGATATGCGTGTCCCACTATTTAATTTAAATCTGTTTGTTTTGAATATTTATATAACTTGTTCCAAGTCATATAGAAAAGTTTGATTTATAGAGGTTTAAAATTTTACTATCTTCCTTTTCGAGGACGAAAAGTCTTAAGGGGGGAAGAATGTAACGAACCAGAATTTTCTAAATTTAAATATGAATTTCCATAGCACATTTTGAGATTTTCTGAATACATATTTTGGAATTAATAGGATTTAATATTTGAAATTCCCTTTTTATTAGTTTAAATAAATTATTTTATTTTGTATAAGACTTATTTTAAAGATTTTTGTATAAAAATGATTTTTGTAATTTTACATAATGGGTTTTATATTTATAGATAGTAATATTTTGTATTTATATATATATAAATGTTTTATAATATGAATTTTATAATTTGAAGATTTATTTTGAGGAAATATTTAATATATAAAGATTTTAAAACAATTAGATATGGAGTTATATGGATTTTTAAATTTTTATAATTGTTTGACTTGAAAATAAATTATAATTAAATATCAGTTAAAAATATTCATCCGATTTCTGCACGCGCTGTTTTAAAATAATTTTTAGAATTTTTCTGTAATTTTTATTTTGAAAAATAAGCAGATAATTTTTCAACGTATTTTGGGTATAAATGTGGTCCGTTAGACGCTTTACAGAATTGATCAATCAAACCGGTTTTATTGCTGTTTTTGAATCAGAGCATGTTGTTGTTTACAATGATGGTCTTATTTCAGTGTAACTCGCGATAAATAACTCTAAAAATCAAAAATTGGAAGTGGAACATAATAATACACTATGTATGGACTTAAAAATATGGATGGATGTGTTCATGAAAAGGTGGAACGCATGGATTGTTCTCACGTTGGAAGTGGCCATGTGTCCTTTTGAGGTGTCCTTATGCATGCATGAGTGTTGTAAGAAGAAGGACACATATGCTCATACGTGTAATGATGCATGGCAATTGAATTTGTAGCATGGACGTGTGTCCTTCCTCACTCTTTCCTTCCTTTATCCCACATGCACCATGCATCCCATTTCTCAGCCTTCCACTTCTCGCAACACCTCCTCTCCCTTCATTTCCCTCTTTTCCGCACTACCCTCTCCCTCTCACTTCACTCTCGCACCTTCTCTCTCCATTCCATAATTCATTTTCTTCTTCCAGCACCTGGCGCCTTCCATACTACATGCGTCCGCACCTAGTCACCTCCCACCTTCCTCCTACTTGTTCGCCTCCTCTCCATTTCGCGTCCGCAAGCTAGTCCGTCCACAACACTTCCATCGCGCCAAATTTTTCACTTCCCTTTTCAGCACTTGCGCCACTCAGCTCGCGTCCGCCTCACCGCAGCCGAGCCTCCCGCAAGTCGTCCACTCGTCTGCAACAAACCGCATGGCCACCCAACTTTCGTTCATGCATGCGTATGTTTTGCCTGGCAGTTCGGTCCGAGCTTACCTCTATGAAAAAAAAAAAAAAAAGAAAAGAAAAGTTGTTGCGCAAGTCAAAAAAAAAAAAAAAAAAAAAAAAAGGAAAAGTTGTTGCGCAAGTCAGAGCGTTTGTAGAGGAAGCGTGTGAGTACAAAGGAGATGGGGCACGCATGACGATAGCAGACACGATCATGCAGATTTGTTCGTTATTTCTTTGGATCTCGACAGTGAAAGTTTTGGAAAGCGCAAGGTGAGAACGCCACTTCAAATATTTTATTTTGGTAAAAATAATTTGTTATAATTTAGTAATAATTATAATTGTTGATGGAAAATAAGTGGTTGTGGATGTTGAAATGTTATGGTTGTTTGTCGCTGATTGATCGATGGATATGTATGCTGTATAAACACCGTAGAACACCGAGCATTACTAACAATGACGCTCCGTACACAGTTGATTTATTTTACGGTTGTGATGGATGATAGAGTGTTGTTTGGTTGCATTATTTGATTTGTTCTGTTTTCACACATACCCCGTTGCTATGTGATTTCACGGTTCATCAGTTTAAAAAAAAAATTCTCCTTTCAAAATAAATAAATTAATTAAACTAATAAAATTTTATTGTGAAATAAATTGAGAATATAGTTTTAATAAATTTTAAATTTGTTTAGCAATCAAATCGAGAAATGATCACTGATTTACGTTAAAGTAGTTTGAAACATTCCGATCGCATATGAGTTATTTAAACACCGTATTAGGTTTGAAAATTTGTTCGGGAAATGGTTGGGATGCGTACCAATATTTGTTTACGGTTATTTGTTAACCGAGTCGATGAAAATAGTATCTCGATCTCACTCAAAATAAAAGTCGAGAATTTGAAACGATAGTCTGTGAAATAGTTGTTTTGTGAATGTTTGAACGGGTTTTGCAAATATTAACATTCCAAAATAAAGCGAATTTGCGAAGCAAATTAATTTGAAATATTTATGTTGAAATTGGATTTAACAAGTTGAAATAAACATTTAGTGTTAACTGTAATGAAGAATTTGACAAATTTTAAATAAACATGAATGTTCAACTTCATAACATTTTGAATAGTAATAGAATGTGTTCAAATTAAATATTATTTTATTTAATTTGTTTTGAATTGGGAATTTAAAATTTAAAATGATTTTTGAACTAAGGTATTATTTTAGGGAAACAAACGAGATGATTTATATGGAAACGTTATATAGTGTCAATCGAGTGCATTGTATTGCGACAGTTCGATAATATCGACTTCAAACTTCAAATAGCTATAACTTGAACATACGAAATCGAATTGACGTGAAACAGAAAAAAACGGATTTATGATAATAATAGGTTTCGTATAAAAGAGGAATTTTCAAATTCTATCGTATGATTTTCGAGTTAGGTTTAAATTTAAATCTGAAAGGGTCGCCATACATGCAGTTCGCCGACCGCAACGAAAATCGAATAGTACGAATTTATATTATTTAAAGGTGATTTATGGTCAAATTTTGAATTTAGAATGATTTGGAGTTATTTGATTTAATAACCATTTTCCCAACGCTTTCAGTAACGCTTTAACGTTATTTGAAATGATTTGAATTGAAAACTTCAAACATGAATCATTATGGAAAGGACTTGATTCGTCCATATGATATGGAATTGAGATGTGTTTGAATAAAATTGGTCGCCTGATATTAGATATGGATTTATAGGAACAGACAAATATGATCGGAAATACTAACATATTCGTATCCTAATTCTGATCGTGTTGCCTGAGTTGTGAATCAATATCGAGTATAAGTCGATTGATTCTATATGAACTGATATGTGAAACATAGGTATTTAAATGGAAATCTAAAATCCAAATAAAGATTTGGTTATTCAAATGTCGACGAATTAATTAAGTTGTTTTGAAAATGAAGTTTGGAAACAAACGTCGAATTGAAAGGGGTTAAGGATAATGGGTTTCCGGGGAATTAAATCCAACATTTAATTCAAAGTAAATTGGAAATGTTTGGAAAGGAGATTTGAATTGGGAAACCCGTGTGATTTGTAACTATTGTTTTAAGATACGTTGTTACTTGGAAAGTCCGGGATCGGATATAGGTCCGAAAACCATTCCAAGTAATATTACGACGCTATGAAGCAATTCAAGATTTGGAATCGATAAATGAAGACTGGAAAAATCCATATTATTTGGATCGATTGCTGACATCTCGGATCGGGCCGTACACCCGATACGAGAGTGGCAGGAGATTTGAGTATATTTGGAAATTTTCGGATTGTGTTTCGTTCAGACCCAGAACGGACTTGTATGGATGGTGTGTCTGACATTGTAATTGACCACGTAGCACTGATCCGTGTGAATATATATATGATTTGTGGCAATTGAATATCTCAGTCTCTAAGTTACGTTCTTAGAGAATATGTATTAATTCGAATCAGTGATATGTGGAGATATTGACAATGTGGCATACCCAAGTCTGATATGAGCTAATGATGATCAAAGCATGGCTTATCGAAGCGTAGCTTTGTGTATGACGTGACATCGACAACCTCACACACCGGATGATGAGAAACTGGCGGTTTGGTCTGTATATATATATGATTTGATGATGAGTGCTGCAGCAGTGGGAAACCACTTGTGAACTGGGGATGGGGTATGTTCGGGGGGCCGCGTCTGGTCGAAAACCGTAGATACTGCCCTGGCGATTTGTTGCGTTACACTTCGCTCAAGTCCCTGATTGATCTTTCGTGCCAGGAATCATCAAGTTGGAAATCCAAATCTCCAATACGAGCCATACGATTTTGATTGTATTTATATATGGCGACATAGTGGTATGGGACACTCATGCCGTCTAGGATTAATACATTTATTTGTGAACTTGTTTTTCCACACTATATGATAATATGAAAAGAGGATTTTCACGTATGAAATCATATTTGGTTATCATAAGACAAAACTCGCCCATCTGGTGTGCGCTTGCATTGTGTGATATGGGACGAGCTTATGATAGCTTCATTTTTCAAAAGTCATTGCGTATTTCTATGCACGGGAATTCATATGGAGTAAAACCCGTTCCGCATTAGCGGCGTGGTCCGTTGAATTTCCCAACTTTAAAATGAAACCTAAATGATAACTGTTTTGAGTTCTCACACCAGTCCCATGACTGACCTGGAGTTTATTGTTCCTTCCTAAACTCTGGGTGCCCACTAATTTCCACACGGGCAGCCAGTGTTTAGTTTGCAGTTATGGAAAGGGGAGAAGATTCAGAGTGCTTCCGGAGTTAGAGTTCACGCTAGAGTTGGAGCTTCCGCTGTATCAGATAATGTTCTTCCGCTGAGAGTTTTATTTCTTCCGCTGTGTATATTTATGTGTCACTCTGATATTCATGTAACTCTGATGTAATATTGAATTATTCAATGAAAAGTTCTGTTGTTTTTGTTCAATGTATGTAAGTACCCATAACAATTCGTCTTTATGAACGATTTGAGTCGGTTTAATTACCGGCGAGAGTCGGCCAAAAAGGCGGGTCGTTACAGGTGGTGATGATTTTATGAGCCGATTGGCTAGCGCCTTGGCTTTTTCTTTTTCTTTTTGAGATCAGAGGGCCTGTAAGGCAATTTCGGGATTTTCCCGGTGCTCCCGGTGCAGGGGAGGTTATGGCGAAATTTTTCGGAAATTTAGGGTGTTAGACAAATTTTTGAAAAATTTGAAAAGTTCTTAGAAACTGAAAAGTTGAAGAACTTAAGCCGTAATGAAAATAATGAAAGTTGAGTTGGTTTTTAAAACAACTTTCGGCTTCGTTCCTTTTCGAGGACGAAAAGTTTTAAATGGGGGAGATTGTAACAACCCGGAAATGCGAGCCAGTTTAAAATTTTTATTTTGGCAATTTTAGTGAATTTTTAATATTTAAAATAAATTATTTTAAATGATATCGACGAGAAAATTTATTTTGAATGAATTCGACGAATATATTTATATACGTCGTCGTTAGAATATAAATATTTATTTATAATTATAAAACGAATTTAAAATGGCGCGGTAGTTCGATAATTCGATTTCAAATTTCAATTGAATGTACCGCGTGCAAAATAAACCGAGTTTTAGTGAAACCAAAAATAATGGAATCTATTTGTGAATATCTTTCCAACGAATCCGAAAAACATAATTTCATAGTGGGAATCAAAAGATATGTCCAAATGAAAATCCTGAATAGTCGCTATGAAATTCTGCCCCTTAAAAATAGCCATTTTGCAAACGACCTCGGATTTCGACGAAACCACTTTTGTTGGATCCGTGATGTCAAGTTATTGCCAGATTCCAATTTTCATAATTTTTCGATTCAATATGTGAGCGTGGCAAAGGAAAACGCGTTTGACCAGTTTCAATTGATTTTAATCGAATGGAAAATGGCCATTTTTCAAACGATCTCAGAATTCGATGAAATTAGTTTTGTTAGGACCGTATCGTAAATACGAAGCTAGAAAATATTTTTCTGGAATTTTTCGAGTTAGTATGTGACTCCGGTAAATTGAAATGCGCGTTCAAATTCAATATATAGAGTTATATGTTGATTTTGACGAAAACTGATCGAAACGATCGAATCAGCATATGATACATATCCCATTGTGTTCGGAATGGGGGTAATACGCTAGGGACGACAATCGGTGGGTTCAATTTTGAGTTCGAATGGAAAGGGTACTTTATAGAATCCAAAAATATAAATTAAATAATAAATAAAATAAATATAATAGCCTTACCCCTCTCCTTATCCTCTCTCTCTTCAGTTCAAAACCGTTGACTCAGAAAAGAAAAAAAAATCGCACTCGATTCCTCCTTCATGTCTGCCGCCGAACATCTCGCCGCCGACCAACCTGGCGCGCCACCGCACTGGAGACCGCAGCAACCCCCCTCGACCCACCTTCCCCTTCTCTTCCTCCTCCATTCCTCTTCCCCCCAATCCCCTACGCACAAATCGCCCCAGCCCTAGCGCGCCACCCAGAAGACCGCCGCCGCCACATGCCCCTCCTCCGCCACTCGAGCCATCACCCCCTGCGCCCTCTTTCTTCTCTCCACTCCCGCTCCACTTCTTCTTCCTCCCTTCGCAAGACCAGCGCCCCTTTAGCCCCCAACCCCCTACGCCTCGTGCTCCTCCGCCTCTTCTTCTCCTCCTCCAGTCAGAGACCGACGGTGAACCCCCCCCCCCCCCCCCCTCCAATTCAAACCATTTGTAAGTTTTATTTTACTTATTTTTAATTTACTTCTCTCCATTTTTCAATGAATTTCAGTTTAGACTGAAAATGATTTTTGCCATAAAAATTTGATTTTTAAATGTAGGTAAAAATTTTGGGTTTTATAGTAGAAAAGGTTAGTTGTAGAAAAGGTTATATTGTTTTAGACTTAAAGATATGATTTTTATATAGTAGAAATGTTAAAGATATAATTTTTATATAGTAGAAATGTTAAAGATATGATTTTTATATAGTAGAAATATTAAAGATGTTATTTTTATAGAATAGAGATAATAAAAATATGGTTTTTATAGTATAGAAAGAATAGAAATACGATTTTTATATTATATAACTAGTGAAAATATTATCTTTATATAAGTAGCGAAATAAAAATCTGATTTTTATTATATATATAGTGAAGTAAAAATGAGATTTTTGTAGCGATGAAATAAAAATTCGACCTTTATATAAGAAGTAGAAATATAAAAATATAATTTTTTTATTAAAATAAGCGTTGTAAAAATATATGAAGTAGAAATAAAAATATGAATTTTTATTTATTAGAATGAAGCAATAAAAATATAATTTTTATTTGAACAGCGAGAAAAGGACTGCAATGGGCATTTCAAACCGATCCAAACGATTCAGCAGTTCAACAGCAAAGCACGGCGGAGTGGATCCCTCTGTGAGAACTTCTCACTTTAAATTTCCTTTCTAGTTATATAAATATATACTAGGATGCAGACGGTGTTTAGTAGCACCCGACACTATCGTCCATAGACCATGGACTTGTTTGTTTGGTTGTGTAGTTGGTTAGATTATTTGATTTGAATTTGATTGTTTGGTGAAATGGAATGGATTTGATTGATATGTGTATGGCGTGGGCCATTATTAGACCGGGGATAAGGCTAGGCCTTGTCCCGTTTCTAGTATCGTGCCGTTATGCCGCCGAAATTTTCTAAAATAAGTTAGAAAAATAAAGATATCATTTTATTTAATAAATGAACCGAATAGAATATTGATAGGTTGAATAAAATAATTTGGCCGTTAAAAATATAATTTTTAACGTGAATGTGAATAAATAAATATTCATTTACAAACCGGACGGTTTGTTTATGTACACCTATTTGAAGGACATTGATTGGGACGATAAATTTTACACATCGCCCAACTGCACAAATAAAAATCTGTGTTTGTTGATTTGAAACCCCACACGGGTATTGGGATAATATATGACATACACTAATCCCAATAATTAGTTGTATGTCGATCGATTGATTGACAGGCTGTTATAAGCGTTAGATATCTATATTTGATGCTTATACAGTGTAGTGCACTTTGGATGATGGTTGATTATTTATCGTTGCTATTATATACATGTGTTGTATGGAATCCATATAATTAACTTTATATGGTGATTGGTTGGGCCTCATTCCAATTGGGAAAATAAAGAATATTATAAAATAAAGGTTCATGTGTTGACAGTACTCATCCGTTGAGATTAGTCATGTGTTGAAAGAAATATTTTAACGATAAAATTTACATCTTTATCATATATAAAATTAGAAACCAAATTCTTTATAAAATAAAGGTTCATGTGTTGACAGTACTCATCCGTTGAGATTAGTTATGTGTTGAACGAAATATTTTAACAATAAAATTTACATCTTTATCATATATAAAATTAGAAACTAACTGGAAAATAGATAAGATGAGTGGTCTCCTGGATATTGATCTGATGTTGGTTTCGGCCTTCGGGGTTAATATTCAGGGAATCGGTCTCTTACTAATTTACGGTTGGAGTCTGATTTGAAATCAAACGATAGATACCATAATTTTTATAAAATATATTAAATAACAAAAATAGTCACACGTACACAGTACTCATTCGTTGAGATTAGTCATGTGCTGACAAAAATATAGATTCATGTATTGAATAGGATAAATATTCATTTGTTGAATAGAATAACGGAATTATTGAAATATACAAAGCCGTGTTGATTAGAGATGCGTTATTTTGACGCGAACGATATTTATATCGATTATATTCGTTTTTATAATTAGATTGAATATAAAAGAAATTCGAATTGAATTGAATATAAAACGAATTCGAATTGAATTGAATATATAACGAATTCGAATTGAATATATAACGTATTCAAATTGAATTGAAAACAAATTGAAATAGAATAAAAATCGATTTGAAATGAATTCAAATTGAATCGAAATTTGAATTGAGTTGAAATGAATTTTAAAACGAATTTATAAGGAAAAATTCGATTTTGATTTGAATTTGAAATGGAAGTTGAAATTGTTTTTGAAACGAATCTAAAACCTATTTATAAAATTCGTTTTAAATAGAAATCGACGAAATATATATTATATATATAATATAATGGCCTGAATAAAACAGGTCGCGCCGCGGCAGTTCGAAAATTTCGACCATTGACTTCGAATGGACATTACGGGGGATCCGACCGTCGGATTCTCCTAAAACCGGAACCGTTGGGTTCGTATCGAAAAGAGCTTTCTAACGAATATTATAAATTTGAAATCTAACGGTTGGATTTGTAGATATGTCCAAATTAATTTTAGAAAAGGTCACTGTAAGTGCAGTTCGATGGCCGTTGATGGAAATCGACTGTACGGGCCTTGATAAAATTATTAAAAATATCAATAAATTGTGTAAAATCATAGTGAATGATTTGGGAAGAACTGGGATGAAAAACCCCACCTTTTGTAAAGATAAAAATAAATTTTTATCGGAATGAACTAGTTTAGAACTAAATTTAAAACCCAATTATTTTTAATAAATAAATTGGATTTGAAATGGGTTTTAAATAACCAGAATTTCTAATATATTTAATTGGAATTGAATTAGAATTGATTTGTGGGTTTATCGTGAACGGTGTTTTAAATAACATTTGTTCTTTAATCCGACAATAAGTAGAATGTGATTTGGGTTTATCGTGAACTATGTTTTAAATGACATTAGTTCTTTAACCCAGTAAAAGGAGTTTTAATGAATCTTTAATTAGATTGAAATGTGAATTGATAATTTAAATTATCAAATTTAGAAAGTGAGCAAGAATGGAGTATCACCAGTTTTGCTCCAAAGCGATAGTCAAATCTTTAATTAGATTTGAACGTGAAATGGTAATTAATTTTACCGATAACACCGTGGTGTTAGATATGGAGTATTACCAGTTTTGCTTCATGGGATGAATAGGTTGGGATTGGGAAATAAAATAAATAATTATTCGGTGTGGTTCGCTAATCCCGACTAGTTTGGAAAACCTTAACATGGTTTGAAATGATATCCAAAGGAAGATTAAAGAATAAATTAGAAGTATTTATCTTTGATAAAATTAATGGGAACCTTTCCCTAAGAATTGAAATTTAGACGCTAGCTGTAGGTTAGTTAAGAAGAATGGTTTCCTGGGTATTGATCTGATGTTGGTTTCGGCCTTCGGGGTTAATATTCGGGGAATCGCTCTCTTACTGATTTGCGGTTAGTGACTAATGAATTGGAATGAGGCGTATGTTGTGTTTGTGTAACATTTGTTTTTAATATACGCGGGTTGTTCGGAAAGGCCGGGCGTATACCCATTCTGAATAACCGATTCGACGATAAGTCGAAGATGAAGACGGTGGTTGAAGACCGGAAGTCTTCACATCGTTTGGGTGATTACTGATGATCTTGATTGGGCTGTACACCCAAGATGAGGGAATCAGTTGGTGATCATCCAGACGTACTTGGAGATCGATGGATATGCGAGGAAAGTGCCTCCGGTTTCGTTCAGACCCATAACGAACTTGTAAATGGACTGTGTGTCTGACATTGGATTTTATTCTATGTTGATTGATCTCTATTAAATATACATCTGTTTGGCGGCGGAGAATTTATTCTCTTGCTTAATGCCCTTCTCTGAGACGTACGAGCTCAGAGGTTGTATATCGATGGACATCAGTCGCATGGCATGAATTACCTGTGTGGCACACCTAAGTGGAAATTGATCAAGGCTTTTGTTGAAAAGCAAAGTCTTGTGGTTGATGATCAAAGCACGGCCTTTGTGGAGTAGCTTTGTGTATAACGTGAATTCGCGAGCCTCACACCTCGGAATGAGTTAAAAACGGGATAAGGACTACAGGGAGAGCACGACGTTTCTTTCTAGCTAGGGTGGTGTCAGTGACCTACCAGCCCTGACATTTATATACTTTTCACCTGTGTGGTTGTTGGATACGAGGCGCCTCGGATATAGGTCTGTAAGGACCGGGAAACGTGTGTTCAGGAATAACTAATCCTCAAAAGTAAGAGAGGACCGGCCCTGAAGATCCAAGGATCATAGTGGAGTCCTGGGACATTTGCTAGAGTGTCTCGAATCGGAGAGGAGCTTGCCCCTTGCCTCGACTCATGATGGAAATCCAATTTCCAATACCTGATATTGCGGTTTTATTTGTAGAGCCTAGTATGGCGACATGATATATGGTACCCATGCCGTCTAGGATTGATATTTATGATTGAAATTGTTTTGACACTATACACTTATTATAGTATCAAATGATTTTTTTTAAAATGTACCAAGCATGTTTGGCTATTATAACGGAAAACCCTATCATTCGGCTTGCGTTGCATTGTGTGATGGGACCTCGGTCTTATAATAGCTTCATTTTTAGAAAGAGCATTGCGCTGTTTATTTATATGCACTGGTATTCTTGGGAGGAAACCCGTTCCGTGTTATACGGCGTGGTCCCTTGAATTACTCTCTTTTAAAGTAAAGTTTAAATAACTGTTTTAGTTCTCACACCAGTCACATGACTGACCTGGAGTTTACTGTTTTAACCTAAACTCTGGGTGCCCCTATTTTCTACACGGGCAGCTAGTAGTTTTGGTTTTGCAAATTTATATTCGCAGGATCCTGGTTTACAGCTGGAATGATATCCGGAAAGCTCTGTATCTGTATATCACCTTCAGTTGTGCTTTGTATTATTTTCCACTGCTATGTAATTTATTGTAATCTTTGATATTTATCGAATGTAATTCATTCATTTATATTCTGTATATTCTTGTGTTCTGATGGAATTGTTGTAATAAACAATGAAATGTTCTTCTGTCTGCGTTCTTTTGTGTGTTGTTCTCAAAGTATCCGCTCTTTCCTTACTGGGGATGTTACAGGTGCTTACAAATTCAATGATTTCACATCGATTTATCTAATTTTATAATAGTGTTTAAAATTAGACAAAATTCCACTTAGCTCCAAACGAACTCAATCCAACTCTAATGCAATAGTGTTCGCCGATATGATTCCAATGCAAATTGTTTTGCTCGAATCTGACCTTGTATTTCATAAAGGTGTTACAACATTCTATTTAAATTAAAACAAATATAAACTTACTAATAACTTCATTAGAATTAATTACCCTAATTATTTACATTAACCCCGCACCTAAAAATGCATCAACAAAATTGCGGCCTCCATCTCTAGGTTCGTGAAAAATAAACCCAACTACACTAACACTCCTCACTACCGCCGCCAATCCACGCTTCCAGGCCTCGTTCACCCAACACCGAGTTGACCGCGCTTCACCCCTCTCGTTTCCCCCTGGTTCGATCCTCCTTTATTATCCGCAACTCCCAGATTTCCCCCAAAACCGCATTGCCTTGAGAAGGTCACCACCGCCGAAAGAGGCCACCACACCCCTAGTGCCGGTAGCCACACCCAGCCCTCGCCAAGACGATCCCTTTAGACTCCATCGCGAAACAACATCGGCTGTAGGATGTCAGAGGAGATCTACATAGTGAGATAAGGGTCGTTGATTTTGGAAGGGAGGAAGGTGCCGGTTGAATTAGGTTAATGGTTTCTTGTGAATTATAGATGTTGAGGTGTATTTATAGAAGTTAAAACACTATTTGCGCTACTTTATTAAAATAATCTCAAACTCCAAAGACACGTGCTCACAACCATCTATAGCTAAATACCGGTATTCCGGACCTAGCGAAACTAGTTTCGAAAGACAATTCGAACATACTTAAAAGTTATTATTAAAATCAAATTATAAACTAATATAATTTCAAATCGGTTATCAATACACGTGTATATCACCCACGATCACATAACAACTCAGATTGACACAAAACTTGAAATCTTACAATAATTTAACATTCCGGATCCGATGAAATTGTTTTCGTTGAAATACGACATCGTTTGGAAAATGACTACTTTTATGTGTTAAAACCAATCGATAAAATATAAATCAATTACCAACATTCAAAAATCATTAATAATAAATTATTATCATTGTTTTATTTTAAATATAATTTTACATAGCTCAAACTAAGCTAATTTCGATCTTTAACCCAACATTCTCAAATTTCAAATTAAATGGACAACCAATTCCCAGTTAAATAAATTTCAAGTCGTTAACGCTTAAAATTAATCATTTAAAATATTTAAATTAATTAAATATTTATTACTAAAAGTTCAGGTACTTATAGAAACACTGCAAATAATGAGAAACGAAAGAAGAGGTCAAAGGGGACAAATATTTTCAAAGTGCAGTGGTTGTTATTTGGCACACCCACATGGCCCAGGTGGTCCCGTAGTGACACCGCCAATAAACAAGAAACCAAAAACACACCAGGAAACAAAAATAGCAATGCTCACATGCAAATCATAGTTAGACTTCATATGAACAGGACATAGGATATAAAAAAACAAGTAGAAACCACTAGAGAAGAGACATGGCAACTACAAACCCAAATCGGAGAGCCACCAAGAAACCCGGTCCCCCAACAGGCAATAGGAACAAACATAAGCCAAAGCGCTACCAAAAGACAGGAGCAGAACAAGCCAACACAAATTGGGCGGTGCCGCAGAGCTGGGAAACCCAACCCACCCACAACAAACACACACACATGAGAAACACATCCAAGAAGATCAAAAGAAAAGGCTACACAACCAAAAACATAAAGCCTAAGAATAAAAACAAGTATCCCTAGCCATTAATGACATTGTAATGGAAACCAAATCAACACCAGCAACCAAATACAAGGCAACCAAGCCACCCGAAGGAGCGAAACTGGCCGTACCAACCGAAGAACAAGCAACCACCAATTTACCACCAGACAAACAAGGAACAATCTGCAGAAAACCAACCACAACAGGGGAGACAAGAACCGAAAATAAAATAGACGTCAAAGAGTAAACCAAAGCATAAACTTAGTCACAAATCTCTTTAAAGTGACTCACGAATGAAGCGCTAAATGACCGAGTCACCGGCTACATCCGCTAGATAGAATCTGAGCCCACTCCCATGCCCAAAGAGTGCCTCGAAGATAAGAGGTATCAAAAAAATCCCTGAATCTATACACGACTATGACATGGGAAGCAGGATGGAACAACAATTCCCAAGCTAGACCTATCCGTATCTACTACCAAATCAAGAGCAAAAATCGACAAAACACGGCCAGGAGGTAGAGCACAAGGAAACCATCGCCTACTTACTTAGCACTGGCCAAGCCACAAAATCCGGTAAAAGATCGCTTTAGGAAGGAAATTAATAGGAGGAACAACTAGAACATCATCATAAGCACCACTGCTAAGAAGGGAAGATTGCTCAGGCAACCATACCTTCGGCCTAGTGTGGTGCCCAAGAATAGAAACTAAGGCTTGAGGTTAGAGGCTGGACTCCCAAGAAATGAAATAATAAAGGGAAAGCTCCAAGAAAACCAACCACACAAGCACAAATGGTGACAAAGCAGCACATCATATTTCCCAAAATTGGAAGTACAAACCAAAATAGATGACACACTTGTAGTGACAACCCAAAAAGAGAGCCTAGTGACAAAAATCAGCAAATCCACTATCAGATCCACATCTGGACATCGAGGCCTTCACGGAGACAAACAGCAATCAGCCAACCACACGAGGTCAGGAAAGATCAGAGAAACAATCAGGAGAACCAAATTTAAGCCAAGTGATTAGAAGAAAACTTAAGAGAGAGAATAAATAAAATTGCTTAACGGATGAGAGAGGAGGTCGCCATAGAAAATAGAAACTTGTCTAACCACTAAAATACATGAGTTTTTAACAAGATATAAATTAACCGATATAAATAATCTACATATCTCATACCATGTCATTAATTACGTTATATAAATCACTACCTCGGTTTCTCAAAAGGTGAAAAAAGTGTGATTTTATATAGGAAAAATAAAACAAGTTTTACAAAACAATTTGATTATTTCTTAAAATCATTATGTTAAAAAAATGTTATTTTTACTATTGCCTTGAGACAATTTAATTTGCAAAACCAAAACCTTGAAAATCTGTTGTCTCAAAGCTAATAATGTTCATAAGGAAAATCCCTTTTTGAAATCGTCGTATAAAATTGCACGGTGTCATAAACAAATACAGAATTCACAAGGAACGAACACTATAATTCAACATGAAATTTATAATTTGAGTTACAAATTATATATACTTTTGGCTTGCCTTATGATAGGATCAAGCCTCATCGACCATGTCCAAAAATCCACCAAAACACTTAAGAAATGCATAAGAATGGGGATTAGGCACATATTACAAAGGAAGGAGATTTCTTGCACGATATCCTTTGTCTGTGTCGACACAGAAAAATCCCTATGTCGACACATGTGTCGACATACGACGCGTAATAGGCCTAGGCAATGCTTGCATGTTCTTGCTCCCAGTTTCGAGCTTATATTCAGATCATATTCCGACAATATCAGGTAAACTAATGCACATATATAAAGTATTCATCACACATAAAAAATAGCAACAAGAATCACAACTAACGACCGCACAAATAGAGGGCAATTCTTTTTCAAAGAGAGATCTGGACGATTTCAATGTTTATGGTTTTTGCCCAAAGATAAATTTGAGTTTACAGTAACACAACTCAACACAAGCAATAATATATATAGGTAAACCTTGATGCAACTAGAAAGAGTGGGTGTTTACTCACCTCATTGATGATCTGCAACGACTATAGTAAGAAACTTAAGCAAAAACCTGAATTTTATCTTGAAAAGGTTTTCAGCAACCTGTAAAATTAATTACACTAACATGCAGAGAAGGGAATTAAATATAACAATACTAACTTGAATTATAGATGAAATACTTCCTGAATTCCATGGAGATTACCTGTAGGAGTGATCACAATTTGAGTCTACATATTTTTATATAATTTTGATAAAGAAAGTTTGAGATTTGGAAGAGGATGTTCGAACCTCCATTTTTGAACTAGATTTTGATTAGGACAACTATGTATTGACGATATTATTCGCTAACATCTTTTATAGAAAAAAGGAGAAGAATATAGTCTAAATACACGAAGTGTAACACCCGTAATTTGGACATAAAAATTCACAAATTAAAGTATACTTAATTAAGTGAAATGGGTTGCGCAGAGAAATATATATATATATTGATATATATATATATATATATATATATATATATATAATTGAAAATTTAATAAATAAATATGCAAAAATGTTCAAAACAGCGAATTGGGAGAGGGGAATAACCGAACCTGCCGATTTTTGAGGTCGACCCAAGCCCGCTGGGTCGACTAGGGGTTAATCCAGGGTGTTTGGCTGTCAACCCGTGGGCCGATTCGCTCAAATGCAGATTTTGCATTTGAATGGTTCTCATGGTTCAGCTTTAATCTAAAGGCCCTAGATGGTTCCTACACTTGACTTCTTCCCCAAGACATGCTTTGATGGCTTGGATTGAATCTAGGGTTAATCCTATGGCTAATACTATCCTAATCCTCTATAAAAAAAGATCCCTAAACCTAGCCTAAATCACCATTATTCAATCCTACAACTAAACTATGTCAAATTTGTTCCTCTCATGGCCTCCACTCTCATGCTAAAATTCCTAAGCCTATTTCCATGAGAGATTACATGATCATATGAGTGTATGAGAGTTTCTATGTTCATATGAGAGCTTCTAAACTTGATTTCAAGGCAAATCTTCATCAAAGCAAGGATCTTTCTTATTATTTTCTCAAGGGTTTTATTGGAGCTTATTGATTTGGGGTTTTTGCTAGTGTGGCTTCGTCTCAATCTTTTTATACGTTGATTTGTGCCTTCATAGCATTGTAAGCCCCCTCCTACTCTTAGATATTAACTATGAAGTTAAATGTTCATGTTGCAAGTTTTGGGTTTGAACTTGAGTAGGTTACATGCTTAGAAACTATCATGTTATGTGTAGATTTATCCTATGCATATTCGTAAAGTCACCACCTTGATTTTGTGGGCTAAAAGCTATAAGCTTTATGTTGAAATGTTGCCTTATGCAACATAAGAACTCTCTTATCCCTTAAGTTAACTTGCATAGAATGCTAGATGCGAACTTCTAGCCATGTTTCTATGTCATCTATCACCATGATTCACCTATATGCTAAGTTTTGGGATTATGCATGTTTTTGGGGCTTAATAATGTAATATGCAAGTTTACCCCTTTGTATGACATGCATACATATGCAAGTTTACCCCTTTGTATGACATGCATACATATGCAAGTTTACCCCTTTGTATGACATGCATACATATGCAAGTTTACCCCTTTAGATGACATAAGAAACATGTGCAAGTTTATCCCTTTTTGATGTTATGCATGTTTGAGGTCAAACCCCCTTAGGATACCATGCATGTTTGGAGCCAATCCCTTTTGTGGCATCGTGCATGCTTTGGGGTCTATATGTAGCCATAGTATACCTACTATGTTGACTCGTTTTTACTTAAGTGGAAACACGATTTGGGGTAGTTAGGCAAACAAGATAATGACATGAAAACTTGACTTGAGGTTACATGTGAACACGACATGTAAGTTGAACCAAAATGGGGGCATGACATGTGGGGTAAACATCGAACTTAAACTAGATGTGGGAGGGTTGTAAGTGTAATATGACACTAGACCAAACATGAAAGTGGCCAACTTGAGGTTGGGTTGAGTTTGTAGCATAAATCTACCCGGACCCGCCCGGCTTAACTAGTGGCTACAAACAATAGGACCCAATGTGAGAAGTTGGTCATGTCACGCATAAGACCCGAGGTTAGACTAAGTTGTGGTGTAAAACTACTCGGACCCGCCCGGCTTAACTAGTAACCACAACAAGGTCTAATGTGAGAGGTTGAGGGTGCATTAATTAAATTAATACCACATGATAAGGTTAAGTAAATTTGACTAATGACACTTAACCGATATAACACGAATGGGTAGGTTAAGTTAAACCGGACTTGGTTCCTTACTGACACTTAACCATACAAGACAGTTAGGGAATGGGGTTAAGTAATTTACACTTAACTAATCTAAACACGGTAATTAGATGGGGTTAAGTAACTAAGACTTAACTAATCTAAACACGGTAATTAGATGGGGTTAAGTAATCTATACTTAACTAATCTAAACATGGGAATTCGATGGGGTTAAGTTAAACACTTAACCAATCTAAACTTGGTTATTCAATGGGGTTAAGTAACCAATACTTAACCAATTTAACATGATAATTTAATGGGGTTAAGTAACTTATACCTAACCAATTATACGTGATGATTTGATGAGATTAAGTAACCTATACTTAACCAATCTAATAGGTGGACCTGATAAGGGTTAAGTCACAAGACCTTTTAAGATTAGGCTTAACCATTGTAATACGATTAGTGGATGGGGTTAAGCTAACCCATACTTAACCAATCCGACTCGATAATCTGATGGGATTAAGATAATCCATGCTTAATCAATCTAACATGAAAATCTGATAGGGTTAAGGCAAATAAATACTTAACCAATTTGACTTGATAGAGTTAAGTCATGAGCTTCTTGGTACACTTAACCAACTTGTAGGGCTAAGCCTTGAACTTGAGTACTTAGCCAATCTTGACATGATTTGTAGGCGGGTCAAGTCACGAACTTGGATAACAACACTTAACCCATTTGACAAAACCCTAGCTCAGAGAACTAGGTTGGAAATCGTAGTTAACAAGGATAGCGGAAAGAGGGGCTAAGTGGTAAACCTTAGTTAAGGGTAACTAAGTAATAATTCTTAGCTAAGGACATGGGACTAGTTCATAAAGAGATGAGTAACCTGGTACGGTAGGTCATCGCTTAGTATACGAGGAGGAGCAAGTTATCTGACTAGGATAAAAGCTCCAGCGAACTGGGTGACGAAGTGAAAGCTTCGGGGAACGTGAGGGTACTCTTGGTATCCCTCTGTGAGGTGGCGAGTGGTCCATGAAACCCGGCCTCACAGGGGTTAAGGTCTGCGGTAGAAGAGCCAAGAGTATGCCTTGGTTGCTATGCGAGCGACCTAAAGACTGGGATGGATTAGCGTGGAGTCGACGATACTTGATTTTGCCCCGGGATAGCATGTCGCCGACTACCTACCATCTTTAGTCAATCGTGTACGTACGGAAAGGCAGGGAACTCCCAAAAGACCATATACTAGCTATCAAGTTATGGGTGAGGTTGGCTATCTGGAAGTGGGCATCGATGGGCCTTAGTGTAGTTCTCATACATGATTTTGCTTGGATTGCCTTTCAGTAGTTGAGGGAGGGGTCACGTGGGACCATAGCCACGGGTACAAAAACAGACCTTGATATCTGCATCAGCAGACGACTTAAAGCTCTCGACCGAGTTCCGTATTTCTTGATTTGCCCTGGCACGGAACTCGGATGGCACATTGAGGAACATGTGCATCTAGACATGGAAAACGATTCACGATACATACGTGGGATAAAGGGCGCGGTTGACGGGTGGCATAATCCCTAGTGGCCCTAGGTGGCTGAACCCAAACCGAGACACGGAAACGTTCATTAGGTAGCATAATCCCTAATGGTCCTAGGTGGCATAAATCCTAAGTGAACGCGCGATAGTTCATGGTAAGGAAACATAACTAGATCAAGGGTAGCAGTCCAAAATAACCTCAAGGATAAAACGTTTACATGGGAAAGCCCGTATGGCCTACGGCAAAGGACTGAACTTATACATGGAAAGAAACATACGAGTTGGGAAAACCTACATATGTTATATATTAGGTTGACATGGACCATTACATGACATTGGGCAAGGGACATTCATAGTTAACACATGACGCGGGTTGGGATACTAGTACGAGGGGTGCAGAGCAAATATACATGTTAGGACCAGGGGAAATATACATGATAGATACCGTGGGACGTTATACAGGGTAGATACCTTGGGATATTATACTTGATAGAAACCTGACAATGTGGTACCTTGATTTATCTTGACACCGTAGTTTATCATGACACACTTGTTTATTTTGGTACCGTAGTTCATCCTGTTATTTTGGTTTAGCTTATCTATCTTGTCATCATACTTATGTTCATCTCAGTTCCTCATGCCAGTTAACTTTAATAGTTTATATATCTTGGCTATGGCTACTTTACTGTTTTACTTGGGGAATAATTTATGAAATGGTTTTATGCTTCTTTATTATTGCAAGACAGGTTTTGATGTATTTTGGTGTAAAAGGCTTTTAGACCTTATTTTATAAGGTAATGAAATTTGTTTTACTTCCGCTGTTTTATATATATATATGTTCTGTCTTGTAATATTTATGTACATGTTTACCAATAATACCCCTCTAATCAACTTCTGATTAGTTCACTTCCATTCTATCGATTCCATTTAATCTTAATTTTAGAATCAATCCACTTATTCAGTTTGAGTTTCAATTTCCATTTAACTTAAGTTAAATGTCAATCCAATTGATTTACTTCCACCATTTCAATTTATTCAACTTATACAAATTAAATTTTAATTTTTAGAACTCAAATTCCCGGGTTTTATTTCAAATTAGTATGAAATCATACATATTTATACACATATGTTTATAATCAACTCAACTCAAAACTTTTGAATTTATAAAACAACTTTATTTTTCTCAAACAATTTCCATTAATAAATCAACTATGGTAGCAATCTGTCACTCAGAAACTCGAAAATGAATACCGATATTGTCGCGATCCATTATCAGAATTATTTTCTCGCCACTGAAGTGATTTCAGTGCTTAATCACTTTCAAAGTCCATTTAAAATCATTCTTATTCAAAAATCCTTCAAAGTAACGTTATATTACTATAACGATACTTCAGGAAATATTTCTTTACACCCGGGATTCAAATTCTCAAATTCTGGTTTGAATTTAATTTTAGTTCATCTTATTTATGTATATTTTCCATATACAAGTTATATTTGGTTATATATAACCATTTCAATATTTCATAATTTCATTTGATTGTAATGACAATCAATCAAATCAATAATTTCAGAAAATTATTTCTTTATACCAGAAATAGTTTTGGGCAAAATTATTTTATTTACCCATTTTAAAACAATACCATATCGAATAACTTTGTTCGAGAGTTAAGAAACGCCTATCGATACAGTTGTACATCCTATATCGACCAGAATTCATGAACCACTCAACAAATCAATCAATACAATATAAAACAATTTTATATTCAATCTACAATTACGTGCTCATATATATACACTCAAAATCAATCTAGGGTATTACTGACCCTATCTTTATTGAGTTACGCCACAGAGCCAAGGTTATCACTCAACCTTCAGCTCTTATACCGAATGAAATGACCCACAAATCTGTACCCTTTGGGTCGACTAATAACAGCACACGTCCAACCCAAATGACACAGAAATACGAATCATTATTAGAAAGAAGTTAGAGGATGAGAAATAGAAAGAAAGAAATATTAGAATAGAAGAAAACGAAGATCACAAACTCACAGTGGAAATGAATAAAAAATATTAGATAACATAAACTTCGAATTACAAATCAGTAACTTTATCTACATACCATCATCAGAGCACAATAGTTATCTCTGGAACAGTTATAAACACCTGTTTCCAGATACAACATAGTACACAGCGGAAAATATGATAATCTATAGCTAACTGGTGAAGCCTCCTGCTTCGAGTTCCTCCAAGTGAATCTGAAAAATCCCAATTACTTGACTGCTCGTACAAATTTGGGCACCCAAGAGTTTAGGGCAAACAAAAAAATTAAACTCTGGGTCAGTCATGGGACTGGTGTGAGTAAACTCCAACCATTAGTTTAACTTTTAAAATCCTTTTGAAAGAAATGATAATCGTAAGACCGATCCACACATAAACACGAATGGTTTTTACCTTACGATAACCAAAAATATTTTTGATATCAAATCCAGTGATATTATAATAATGTCTACATCAAATAAATAGAATCTAGCGGAATGCTTGCATCCTACGCTCCATATATAATATAAATTCAAAAATCGCAGGGTGCTGATTGGAGATTGGATTTCCAACATGACAAGGTACGGTACCACCTGCCGATAGTGTATCTTTAGAGGCGAATACACTGGGTTCAACAAGAACGTCTTGCAACCCGGCCCTCACATGACCGACCACTCATTTCTCTTTAGTGTATCGAATGTATATGACCAACGGTTGGGATCAGCAACCGTTTCCCGAAAGGGAGCATCGATAGATTAAAGAAACAATTGTAATTTCTCTAGATAGGTGATTATACATCCTCATGGGAGCGACCCACATAGCCATGCTGCCTGCCCTATTTTTGTCGATTCTCGGTTGTGAGGCTTGAGGTTTGAATTATCTTTAGAACATCTGGCCACCATTCACTTTGAATGCCACATCGTCATACCTGCCAAATCACAAATTGATTTCCCCAAAAATACCATGGGTATAAAGCTAAGAGAAATGAGTTCCTCCGCCACCAACGTAAGTACGTTTAAAGAGATCAACTTACACGATACATTAGATATACTCTGTCGGACATTCGTCCATTCATGTTGTCCTGGGACTGGACAAACCGAAGGCACTATTCTATAAACAGGATAGCCCTTGCATAACTTCGTCTTCAATTATTTTCATCATATTTGATCGCAATGCTAACGCCCATACAGAGTGGTTTCCAGATAATGAATCTGATCCTGGTCTCTCCGTATTGACGACGGAAAAATGGTCAAAAACTTCGATAGTCGGTGATTTAACTATCAAAGAAAAATAAGTGTACAACCAATGATCTTATTTCCAGGTAGGAATTCGATCGATCAATCATCAATCAACATTGACCCCTTTAAATCAATTCCTTATTTTATTATTATTTACAATTCCCATTTTCCATCTTCGTATTCTTTTGAAACTCGATTTCCCCTCTCGATTCTTTGAAAAACCTTTTCAATATATTATAATTCCTTTACTCGAGAAATATCTCTTATTCCAGTTAGAACACATTTCTAAATATTCACGAATCCTTATTTTTTATATTCAGAAAATATACATTTTTAATATTGGAGAATATTTCCGAATTCCCTTTCTTAATTCCTCGTTGACCAATTCATTTCATTTTAACAACAGCGTTACAAGCGCTGTTTCCAAATATTTGATTTATAAAACATTTCTTTTAACAACAGCGTTACAATCGCTGTTTAGAATTATAGAACACTTATTATAACAATAGCGTTAAGATCGTTGTCAAAACAGTTATTATAACGGCAGCGTTAAAATTCCTATAACATATATTATAACGGCAGCGTTTAAAATTGCTATTTAAAAATATTTGGTTTATCAAAATGCAACTTGTATTTATTTATTTAAATAAATAAATCAATAAGTAAATAAATAAAGAACTATTAAATTTGATTCAAATGGAAAGTAAACTAACTACTTCACTAAATTCAAGATAATCCAATTTCAATAAATAACACTCTTTCGAATAATCTATATTCAATTTATATACTGAACTTTACCATTTGAGGTAGATTCAAATTCCAAATTCACATTTGAATTCATCGTTTCCAAATCACAACCAAATTCCTTTATAACCCCTCCAGTCCACGAAACGTATCACACTTAATTTTATAAACTAAACTCATCGTTTCCCCTTTTAAAACGATTAGCCATTTCCTTTCAATTTAATTTCAAATCTGGATTTCATACTTCCAATTTAAATTCCTTTATAGATATTTCATTCACAACATATTTCTTTTAAACCGTTATTTACCTAAATCGTGAATATATTTCTTTTATATATATAATCGAATCAGTTTGATTTTCATACTAAAAAAATAATATTTTGAACCCAACTTCTATTTAATGTCTATTCAGAATAATTCATATAAGTCTCATTTCCTTTTATTTAATCATTTAAAATCTCTTTCAACATTTCCTTAATAATTTCTAAGTTTACATCTCATTTCAAATATTGGCTTCAAAACCCATTTCCACTTCGCTATATAAATTCAATATATCCAATGATAAGTAATTCAATTGATATATATTCTCATTCATAAACAAATTCTTGTTTCATTCATTCGAACAGGTTTTCTATTCTCAACTCTATTCAAAATTTAAATTTCTATTTTTGAAAATAACTTCCTATTTAACACTCAAATTTCCTTTTCTATATTTGAAAATATTTTATGGTATTTAAATACCAAAATTCTAGATCAGGGTAGCTCAATCACAACAAAGTCAATCACCGACTATATATCACACCACACATCAAAATCAAGGAAAAACAGTAATATAAATATTGAGGAACCCAGTTGGGTCTCTCCAACCTGTTTCCCTGTATCCACAGATGTTAATCAACATTAATTAATAATAGAAATAATTATCGATCAACTATATAACCATATCAATCAATTTTATCAACTATTCATTCAAACAACCATCACACATTATAAAATTACTAGAAATAAATTAAAACTCATTTATATAAAAATATAAATGAGTTAGAGTTAGTGAGTTTACTCACCTTGTTTGCAGTTGAAGATTCTGCGCGGTTTATACAAGTTCAAATGGACGTTTGAAATTGTATAAAATTCCAGTTGGCTCTAAATCTCTCCGGATTAGCTTAACAACGTAGTATTCTCTGATATGATTCCATCGACACTTATTTTGCGAAATTCTAATGAAATATAAATAAGTTACAGTCATTACAAATTTAAGTATTAATAAATATAATTTAACATTACTTATTCCTAGATTGAATCATTTTATGTTACCCTAATCCCTTTTATATAAAATAATGTTCTTATCCCAATGTTTATACTTTTGAACATCACAGGTGTTATGTACAAGGTACTTATCCCAATTTTAAATGAATTAAATTTACTTAATCACCTATATTAACTAATATAAAATTAAACTTGTTAATTACCGTTATTATACCCAATTAATCTGGGTTCAACCGCGAATAATGTTCCGCCTCCAGGTTCGTAATTACTTCGACAGAACACACTCCCTTCATTTCCTTGCCGACGTCCTAACATTGTAATAACCATGCCCTCATTCTAACAAAGCAAATTATTCTGTCCAAATGTGCCATAGACGAAACTGTTGCTTCCCTCATCTCCCAAACATTTTGATAGTCAAATTCCTTTACCAACTCCATCTAAAATTCGTACTAGACTAAAATTCCACCACGCCATACTCCTTTCTTCCAGTAAACCTCGCCTGTGCCGTCCATCTTGCGCCTGAAGTTCTCTTCTACCCTATCACAACATGAACAGTTCAAATACCTCCTTCCAATTGAAAATCTGCATCATTCATCATATCCTATACCAAAGCTTTCTACTCCTCTTATTCGAAATATCAACTCCTCCTACCCAGTAAAACTACCTATTTCCAATTCCATCAACTCCTTCTCCTCACGTTTCAAACTCCACGCATCCCCTCATCATACCCAACTTGCACTTCAACATACATAACAACATTCATACCACCTTGTTAACATATATATTTAACTTTCTCCCAATTATGCAATTCAAATCCGCAACTCCCAGTACACGGCCTCACCCTTTCTTCACCCAACCCGCGAAAATGATCACCGCCCTAGACCTATGACCGGTCCTCCGCCTCAGGCCACCATCACCAGCGCCGATCTTCCGGCTACCCATACTGACTTTCCTCGACACCACCAGCGCTTTATAGGCCTCTCAAGAACCCGAACAACCGAACCATTGCAATCCCGTTCAGCTCCTTACCAGCGCTACAAAAGATGATCGGAGTTAACCCAGTCGCTCTACCAAGAATGCGCCTTCTAACAGACCCTACGCTAGTGATCCTGAGCTCCCTTATTTCCTCTGACATTCCCAGTCTTTCCGATAAACAGGATCCCATCGCGAGCCGTTAAAACTTCAATGTCGAAGAGTTCGAACTCTAAAAAAACAAAGTTTGGAGATATATTAATTTTCGTTGATTTGTTTTAATTTATTTTCTTATTAGCCATTAAACTTATGTTTAGGCTCTCTGAAAAGAAAGGATAGCGATCTCGCTTGCATTTTATATAGAGGATCATTACTTGGCACTCACGGTTATTATAATAACCCGGAAATTCTGAGCCAGTTTAAATTTTTTATTTTGGCAATTTTAACGAATTTTGAATATTTAAAATAGATTATTTTAAATAATATCGACGAGAAATTTATTTTGAATAGAATTCGAGCGTATATATTATATACGTCGCCGTTAGAATATAAATATTTATATATAATTATAAATAGAATTGAAAATGGCGCGGTAGTTTGATAATTCGATTTCAAACTTCAATTGAATGTACCGGGTGCAAAACAATCCGGATTTTAGCGAAACCAAAAACATTAGGATCTAATTGATAATATCTTTCCAACGAATCCGACAAATCAAAATTTCATAGCGGGAATCAAAAGATATGTCCAGTTGAAAATTCTGAATAGTCGCTATGGAATTCAGGCCCTTAAAAATAGACATTTTGCAAACGACCTCGGATTTCGACGAAACCAGTTTTGTTGAGTCCATGATGTCAAATTATGGCTAGGTTCCAAATTTCATAATTTTCTGAATCAATATGTGAGCGTGGCAAAGGAAAACGCGTTTGACCAGTTTTAGTTGATTTTAATCGACTCGAAATTGGCCATTTTTCAAACGGTCTCAGAATTCGACGAAACTAGTTTAGTTAGGACCATATCGTCGATACGAAGCTAGAAAATATTTTTCGAGAATTTTTAGAGTTAGTATGTGACCCCGGTAATTTGAAATGTACGTTTAAAATTCAATATAGTGATTTAAATGTAAATTCAACGGAAACTGATTCAAACAGTCGAATTAGCCTACGATACATATCCTATTGTGTTCGGAATGGGGGTAATTAGCTATGGACGACAGGCGGTGGGCCTCGTTTTGAGGTCGTATGTGAAAGTCAACTTTATGCAATTAAATTAATTAATAAAAAAAAATATCCCTCCCTCTTCTTTTACGTTCTGGCCCCCCCCCCTCTTTTCTTTCAAAACTGAAAACAAAATAATAAAAAAAAAGGGAGGAAGAGGCGGACGGGGGGGAAACTCGTCGCCGCCCCCCCAGATGATCGACGCCGCCGCGGCCTGGTGAGCCACCACCTCCGCCTCCCCCTCTTCCCCTGACCTCGCGATGCCCTCCTCCTCCCTCTCCTTCCCTTCTTCCTTCGCAGTCGACGCCCATACCCAAACCACCATGAAAACCTCCAACCTCGGCCAAAGGAGCACCGCCGACACTCCTGTCCCCTCCTCCGACCCCCGCGCTCCTCTCCTCCTCTTCCAACTCGCGTCGCCCTCTCCTCTTCAGCCTCCGCCGACTGAAGACCCCCCCTCCTCCGATGACCTCGAGCGACTGAAATCCCCTTTTCTGATTTGAACTGTAAGTTATCTTATTATTATTATTTTTATTTATTTATTGTATAAAATATGAAATTTCTTTATAAGTAAAATCTAGGATTTTTATATACATTAGCAAAGGAAAGATCGGATATTCATACAAATGGATTTGAAATAAAAAGGGTACGATTTTTATAGGTGAAAGGGTACGGTTTTGATTATCATGAAGACGTTATAAATATTCGATTTTCAATGATAAAAATATAATTTTTAATTAATTAGTGAAGTAAAAATATGATTTTTAACATATAAAGATTATATTTTTATAAAGGTAAAGCTTTGATTTTTAATGGAAAGAGGGCTTTGGTTTTTAAAGTAAGGAAAGAAACGATTTTTATCATCTAGAAGAAGAAATGAAAAATTCTGTTTTTAAAATATAAAAGACGTGATTTTTAGATATGAAAAGACGATATTTTGAGATGAGTAGTGAAGTAAAAATATGATTTTTACTTCGAGGAAAATAAAATCTTTATTTTTGAAAAGGCGAAATCTTTATTTTTGAAAAGGCGAAATCTTTATTTTTGAAAAGGCGAAATCTATATTTTTAGAAAGGCGAAATCTATATTTTTAGAAAGGCGAAATCTATATTTTTATAAAAGGCGAAAACTTTATATATGTAGCGATATAAAAATTCGATTTTTATATATTGAATAGCGAAGTAGAAATTCGATTTTTATATATTGAATAGCGAAGTAAAAATTCGATTTTTATATATTGAATAGCGAAGTAAAAATTCAATTTTTATATATTGAATAGCGAAGTAAAAATTCGATTTTTACATATGTAGTGGCTACAGCAACGAAGATGACAAAAATGTGATAACGATGAAGATTTCTATCAAAGAAGTGTCGTGAAGTTGGATAGCTATTGGTGAGAATTTCTCACCTTTCAATTTCATTTTCTAGTTATATATATATACTAGGATGCAGACGGTGCTTAGTAGCACCCGACACAATCGTCCACAGACCATGGACTTGTTTGTTTGGCTGCATAAATTAGTTAGATGATTTGATTTGAATTTGGTTGTTTGGTGAATTTGATTGATATGTGAATGGCGTGGGCCTTCACTAGACCGGGGATAAGGCTAGGCCTTGTCCTGTTTCTAGTATCGTGCCGTTATGCCGCCGAAATTTTCTAAAATAAGTTAGAAAAATAAAGAAATCATTTTATTTAATAAATGAACTGAACAGAATATTTTCATAGGTTGAATAAAATGTTTTATCGTTAAAAATATAATTTTTAACGTGAAAGTGAATAAATAAATATTTATAAACAAATCGGCCGATTTGTTTATATACACTGATTTGACTGATATTGATTGGGTCGATAAATTTTACACATCGCCCAACTGCACAACTAAAATCTGTGTTTGTTGATTTGAAACCCCACACGGGTGTTGGGATGAAATTTGAAGTTCACTCATCCTGATTGATTAAATATGTCGATCGATTGATTGACAGGCTGTTATAAGCGTTAGATATCTATATTTGATGCTTATACAGCGTAGTGCACTTTGGTTGATGGTTGATTATTTTCAATGCTATTATATATGTGTGATGTATGAAAATCCATATAATTAACATTATATGGTGATTGATTGGGCCTCATTCCAATTTAGAAAATAAATAATATAATAAAGTAAAGGTTCATGTGTTGACTGTACTCATTCGTGAGATTAGTCATGTGTTGAACGAAATATTTTAACAATAAAATTTATATCTTTATCACTATAAAATAAAGGTTCATGTGTTGACTGCACTCATCCGTTGAGATTAGTCATGTGTTGAACGAAATAATTTAACAAAAATAGTCACATGTGGATAGTACTCATTCATTGAGATTAGTCGTGTGTTGACAAAAATAAATACTCATTTGTTGAATAGAATATTTGAAAAAGAAATATTTGAAAATAGAAATATATGAAGTCGTGTTGATTAGATTGACGCCATTTTGACGTGAACGATATTTATATCGATTTATTCATTTTAAATGAATATTGAAAACGATTTTGAAATGAATTGAATATAAAACGATTTCAAAATGAATTGAATATAAAACGAATTTGATTTTAATTGAATATAAAACGATTTCGAAATGAATTGAATATAAAACGATTTCGAAATGAATTGAATATAAAACGAATTTGATTTAAATTGAATATGAAACGATTTCGAAATGAATTGAATATAAAACGAATTTGATTTCAATTGAATATGAAACGATTTCGAAATGAATTGAATATAAAACGAATTTGATTTCGATTGAATATGAAACGATTTCGAAATGAAATGAATTGAAAACAATTTCGAAATGAATTGAATAGAAAACGATTTTGAAGTCGAATTGATTAGAAAACAAAACCAATTTGAATTGAATCGAATAGAAAACCAATTTGAATTGAATCAAATAGAAAACCAATTTGAATTGAATTGAATAGAAAACCAATTTGAATTGAATCGAATAGAAAACCAATTTGAATTGAATCAAATAGAAAACCAATTTGAATTGAATCGAATAGAAAACCAATTTAAATTGAATCGAATGGAAAACAACTTTGAAATTGAATTGAACTGAAAACGAATTCAAATTGAATTGAAAGCGAATTGAAATGAATTCAAATTGAATTGAAATTTGAATTGAATGAATTTTAAAACGAATTTATAAAGAAGAATTCAATTTTGCTTTGGATTGAAATGGCAGTTGAAATTGGTTTTGAAACGAATTTAAAACTATTTATATAATTCGTTTTAAATAGAAATCGACGAAATATATATTATATATATAATATAATGGCCTGAATAGAACGCGCCGCGCCGTGGCAGTACATAAATTTCGACCATTTATTTCAAACGGACATTACGGGAGATCCGACCGTCGGATTCTCCTAAAACCGGAACCGTTGGGTTCATATCGAAATGAGCTCTCTAAAGAATATTAGAAATTCAAAATCTAACGGTTGGATTTGGAGATACGTCCAAATCAAATTCGAAAAAGGTCGCTGTAAGTGCAGTTCGATGGCCGTTGATGGAAATCGACTGTACAGGCCTTGATAAAATTATTAAAAATAGTAATAATTTGTGTAAAATCATAAGAAGTGATTTGTGAAAAATTAGGGTGAAAAACTCCATATTTGAAAAGATAAAAAGAGATTTTTATCGAAATGAACTAGTTTGAACTCAATTTAAAACCCGGGTTTTTATTTTTAAATAAATAAATTAGATTTAAAAAAGGGGTTTTAAATAATCGAAATTTCTAATATATTTGATTGGAATTGAAATGGGTTTATCGTGAATGGTGTTTTAAATAACACTAGTTCTTTAACCCGATAACAAATAGAATGTGATTTGGGTTTGTCGTGAACTGTGTTTTAAATAACACCTAGTTCTTTAACCCAGAAAAAGGAATTTTAACGAATCTGCAATCAGATTGAAATGTGAATCTATAATCTAAATTATCAAATTTAGAAAGTGAGCGAGAATGGAGTATTACCAGTTTTGCTCCAAAGCGGTAGTTAAATCTTTAATTAGATTTGAACGTGAAATGGTAATCAATTTTACCGATAACACCATAGTATTAGATATGGAGTATTACCAGTTTTGCTTCATGGGATGAATAGGTTGGGATTAGGAAATAAAATAAATAATTACTTCGGTGTGGTTCACTAATCTCGACTAGTTTGGAAAAACCATAATTTGGTTTGAAACGACATCCAAAGGAAGATTGCAGGATAAATTTTAAAGAATTTATCTTGGATAAAATTAATGGGAAACTTTCCCTAAGAATGTGGAATTTAGAAACTAGCTGTAGGTTGGTTAAGAAGGATGGTTTCCTAGGTATTGATCTGATGTTGGTTTCGGCCTTCGGGGTCAATGTTTGGGAAATTGTTCTCTTGCTAATTTGCGGTTAGTGACCAATGAATTGGAATGAGGCGTATGTTGTGTTTGTGTAACATTTGTTTTTAATATACGCGGGTTGTTCGGAAAGTCCGGGTTTATACCCATTCTGAATAACCGATTCGACGATATGTCGAAGATGAAGACGGTGGTCAAAGATCGGAAGTCTTCACATCGTTTGGATAATTACTGATGATCCTGATTGGGCTGTACACCCAAGAGGATGGAAATAGTTGGTGGTCATCCAGACGTACTTGGAGACGGATGGATATGCGAGGAAAGTGCCTCCGGTTTCGTTCAGACCCAGAACGAACTTGTAAATGGATTGTGTGTCTGACATTGGATTTTATTCTGTGTTGATTGATTTCTGTTAAATATACATCTGTTTGGCGGCGGAGAATTTATTCTTTTGCTTAACACCCTTCTCTGAGACGTTCGAGCTCAGAGGTTGTATATCGATGGACATCAGTCGCATGGCATGAATTGCCTATGTGGCACGCTAAGATGCAATGATCAAGGCTTCTGTTGAAAAGCAAAGTCTTGTGGTTGATGATCAAAGCACGCCTACGTGGCAGCTTTGTGTATAACGTGAATTCGCGAGCCTCACACCTCGGTATGAGTTAAAAACAGGATACGGGCCGTTGGGAGAACGCGACGTTTCTTTCTAGCTTTGGTGGTGTCAGTGACTTACCAGCCCTGACATTTATATACTTTTCACCTTTGTGGTTGTTGGAATGAGGCGCCTCGATTATAGGTCTGTAAGGACCGGGAAACGTGTGTTCAGGAATTGCCAATCCTCTAACGTAAGTGAGGACCGGCCCAACCGATCCAAGGATTTCCCAGAGTGTGTAGTCCTGAGGCATTTGCTAGAGTGTCTCGAGCGCGGAGAGGAGCTTGCCCCTTTCCTCGACTCATGACGGAAATCCAATTTCCAATACGTGTAATTCGGTTTTATTTGTAGAGCCTAGTATGGCGACATAGTGGGATGGGGCACTCATGCCGTCTATGATTTATATTTATGATTGAAATTGTTTTGACACTATACACTTATTATAGTATCAAATGATTTGTTTTAAACGTACCAAGCATGTTTGGCTGTTATAAGGTAAAACCCTATCCTACGGCTTGCGTTGCATTGTGTGATGGGACCTAGGTCTTATAACAGCTTCATTTTTCGAAAAAGCATTGCGTTGTTTATTCTATGCACTGGTATTCTTGGGAGGAAACCCGTTCCGTGCTATACGGCGTGGTCCCTTGAATTACTCTCTTTTAAAGTAAAGCTTTAAATAACTGTTTTAGTTCTCACACCAGTCACATGACTGACCTGGAGTTTATTGTTTTAACCTAAACTCTGGGTGCCCCTATTTTCCGCACGGGCAGCTAGTAGTTTTGGTTTTGCAGATTTATATTCATAGGATCCTGGTTTACAGCTGGAATGATATCCGGAAAGCTCTGTATCCGTATATCACCTTCAGCTTGTGCTTTGTATTATTTTCCGCTGCTATGTAATTTATTGTAATCTCTGATATTTGTCGAATGTAATTTATTCAATTATACTCTGTATATTCTTGTATCTGATGGAATTGTTGTAATAGCAATGAAATGTTCTTCCGTCTGTGTTCTGTTTTATCTTGTTCTCAAACGATCAGGGGTTTCGAACGGTCTAGATCGGTTTAACGACTGATTTAGATCGAGCGAAATTCCGTGTCGTCACATTTGGTATCAGAGCTTTGGTTTACAGAGCTCGAGAACAAGACACATTAGAACCATACGAAGGAATTCATCAGATATTGGATTAGTAATATCCAATTAGAATGACCCATTAGAGATAGGATCAGTAGTATCCTAGAACGAGTGTGAAGAGTATACTTTTCAATTGAAAACAATTTTGTTTCGAAAATTTAAATCATTTTAAACGTATTTGATTATTTATTTTGAATATGGACAATCCAATATATAAAGATTTTGCATATACGCGTCATGAACGTATATTCGAAGTTTTAATATATTAGATAGATATAGAATCACACTCTAGTCGCCCGGAGATAATTCTGGTAATGCGGCCGCATTATCAATATTTATGTTCGTGTTTCGAAGGTGTGATATCTACATGTTTCCATCGACTGGTGTGAGAACCAAAACTAATATAGTTAGAACACATTGTTGTGAATTGGCATCAAAAACAAGATTTTCTGTATATATATCAAAATTATGAATTTGAAACGTTAATCCACTAATTGATTGATGTTTGTGTTGTATGTTTATTTGTTTGATAATTTTGAACCATTATGCCTAATTGAACCAAATATTGGACTGTATTGAAAATTAGTCGCATTTGCTTGCATATACATATACTTACATTGAACAGGTCAAAGCAAGGAGGATAGAGCAGAGAATAAAATTTGTTTGCCCGACAAATAGGTACATGTTTACTATAATTTACTGTTTTGTTTGGGTGATGATGATTTTATGAGCCTATTGGCTAGCCGCTTGGCTTTTTCTTTTTCTTTTTGAGATTAGAAGGACCGGGGAGGCTATTTGAAATTCCCCGATGCTCCCGGTGCAGGGGAGGTTATGGCGAAATTTTTCGAAAATTTAGGGTGTTAGCCAAATTTTTGAAATTTTGGAAATTCTCAGAAACTGAAAAGTTGGAGAATGGAAGCCAGATCGAACATAGAGTTGATTAATCAAACCACTTTCGACTTTGTTCCTTTTCGGGGACGAAAAGTTTTAAGTGGGGGAGATTATAATAACCCGGAAATTTTAAGCCAGTTTAAAATTTTTATTTTGGCAATTTTAACGAATTTTGAATATTTAAAATAGATTATTTTAAATAATATCGACGAGAAATTTATTTTGAATAGAATTCGAGCGTATATATTATATACGTCGTCGTTAGAATATAAATATTTATATATAATTATAAATAGAATTGAAAATGGCGCGGTAGTCTGATAATTCGATTTCAAACTTCAATTGAATGTACCGGGTGCAAAACAATCCGGATTTTAGCGAAACTAAAAACGTTAGGATCTAATTGATAATATCTTTCCAACGAATCCGACAAATCAAAATTTCATAGCGGGAATCAAAAGATATGTCCAGTTGAAAATTCTGAATAGTCGCTATGGAATTCAGGCCCTTAAAAATAGACATTTTGCAAATGACCTCGGATTTCGACGAAACCAGTTTTGTTGAGTCCGTGATGTCAAATTATGGCTAGGTTCCAAATTTCATAATTTTCTGAATCAATATGTGAGCGTGGCAAAGGAAAACGCGTTTGACCAGTTTTAGTTGATTTTAATCGACTCGAAATTGGCCATTTTTCAAACGGTCTCAGAATTCGACGAAACTAGTTTAGTTAGGACCGTATCGTCGATACGAAGCTAGAAAATATTTTTCGAGAATTTTTAGAGTTAGTATGTGACCCCGGTAATTTGAAATGTACGTTTAAAATTCAATATAGTGATTTAAATGTAAATTCAACGGAAACTGATTCAAACAGTCGAATCAGCCTACGATACATATCCCATTGTGTTCGGAATGGGGGTAATTAGCTATGGACGACAGGCGGTGGGCCTCGTTTTGAGGTCGTATGTGAAAGTCAACTTTATGCAATTAAATTAATTAATAAAAAAAAATATCCCTCCCTCTTCCTATACGTTCTGCCCCCCCCCCAATCTTTTCTTTCAAAACTGAAAACAAAATAATAAAAAAAAGGGAGGAAGAGGCGGACGGGGGGGAAACTCGTCGCCCCCCCCCCCCTAAAGATGATCGACGCCGCCGCGGCCTGGTGAGCCACCGCCTCCCCCTCTTCCCCTGACCTCGCGATGCCCTCCTCCTCCCTCTCCTTCCCTTCTTCCTTCGCAGTCAACGCCCATACCCAAACCACCACGAAAACCTCCAACCTCGGCCAAAGGAGCACCGCCGACACTCCTGTCCCCTCCTCCGACCCCCGCGCTCCTCTCCTCCTCTTCCAACTCGCGTCGCCCTCTCCTCTTCAGCCTCCACCGACTGAAGACCCCCCCCCCCCCTTCCGATGACCTCGAGCGACTGAAATCCCCTTTTCTGATTTGAACTGTAAGTTATCTTATTATTATTATTTTATATATATTTATTGTATAAAATCTGAAATTTCTTTATAAGTAAAATCTAGGATTTTTATATACATTAGCAAAGGAAAGATCGGATATTCATACAAATGGATTTGAAATAAAAGGGTACGATTTTTATAGGTGAAAGGGTACGGTTTTGATTATCATGAAGACGTTATAAATATTTGATTTTCAATGATAAAAATATAATTTTTAATTAATTAGTGAAGTAAAAATATGATTTTTAACATATAAAGATTATATTTTTATAAAGGTAAAGCTTTGATTTTTAATGGAAAGAGGGCTTTGGTTTTTAAAGTAAGGAAAGAAACGATTTTTATCATCTAGAAGAAGAAATGAAAAATTCAGTTTTTAAAATATAAAAGACGTGATTTTTAGATATGAAAAGACGATATTTTGAGATGAGTAGTGAAGTAAAAATATGATTTTTACTTCGAGGAAAATAAAATCTTTATTTTTGAAAAGGCGAAATCTTTATTTTTGAAAAGGCGAAATCTATATTTTTGAAAAGGCGAAATCTATATTTTTAGAAAGGCGAAATCTATATTTTTAGAAAGGCGAAATCTATATTTTTATAAAAGGCGAAAACTTTATATATGTAGCGATATAAAAATTCGATTTTTATATATTGAATAGCGAAGTAGAAATTCGATTTTTATATATTGAATAGCGAAGTAAAAATTCGATTTTTATATATTGAATAGCGAAGTAAAAATTCGATTTTTATATATTGAATAGCGAAGTAAAAATTCGATTTTTACATATGTAGTGGCTACAGCAACGAAGATGACAAAAATGTGATAACGATGAAGATTTCTATCAAAGAAGTGTCGTGAAGTTGGATAGCTATTGGTGAGAATTTCTCACCTTTCAATTTCATTTTCTAGTTATATATATATACTAGGATGCAGACGGTGCTTAGTAGCACCCGACACAATCGTCCACAGACCATGGACTTGTTTGTTTGGTTGCATAAATTAGTTAGATGATTTGATTTGAATTTGGTTGTTTGGTGAATTTGATTGATATGTGAATGGCGTGGGCCTTCACTAGACCGGGGATAAGGCTAGGCCTTGTCCTGTTTCTAGTATCGTGCCGTTATGCCGCCGAAATTTTCTAAAATAAGTTAGAAAAATAAAGAAATCATTTTATTTAATAAATGAACTGAACAGAATATTTTCATAGGTTGAATAAAATGTTTTATCGTTAAAAATATAATTTTTAACGTGAAAGTGAATAAATAAATATTTATAAACAAATCGGCCGATTTGTTTATATACACTGATTTGACTGATATTGATTGGGTCGATAAATTTTACACATCGCCCAACTGCACAACTAAAATCTGTGTTTGTTGATTTGAAACCCCACACGGGTGTTGGGATGAAATTTGAAGTTCACTCATCCTGATTGATTAAATATGTCGATCGATTGATTGACAGGTTGTTATAAGCGTTAGATATCTATATTTGATGCTTATACAGCGTAGTGCACTTTGGTTGATGGTTGATTATTTTCAATGCTATTATATACGTGTGATGTATGAAAATCCATATAATTAACATTATATGGTGATTGATTGGGCCTCATTCCAATTTAGAAAATAAATAATATTATAAAGTAAAGGTTCATGTGTTGACTGTACTCATTCGTGAGATTAGTCATGTGTTGAACGAAATATTTTAACAATAAAATTTATATCTTTATCACTATAAAATAAAGGTTCATGTGTTGACTGCACTCATCCGTTGAGATTAGTCATGTGTTGAACGAAATAATTTAACAAAAATAGTCACACGTGGACAGTACTCATTCGTTGAGATTAGTCGTGTGTTGACAAAAATAAATACTCATTTGTTGAATAGAATATTTGAAAAAGAAATATTTGAAATAGAATATTTGAAAATAGAAATATATGAAGCCGTGTTGATTAGATTGACGCCATTTTGACGTGAACGATATTTATATCGATTTATTCATTTTAAATGAATATTGAAAACGATTTCGAAATGAATTGAATATAAAACGATTTCAAAATGAATTGAATATAAAACGAATTTGATTTCAATTGAATATAAAACGATTTCGAAATGAATTGAATATAAAACGATTTCGAAATGAATTGAATATAAAACGAATTTGATTTCAATTGAATATGAAACGATTTCGAAATGAATTGAATATAAAACGAATTTGATTTCAATTGAATATGAAACGATTTCGAAATGAATTGAATATAAAACGAATTTGATTTCGATTGAATATGAAACGATTTCGAAATGAAATGAATTGAAAACGATTTCGAAATGAATTGAACAGAAAACGATTTTGAAGTCGAATTGATTAGAAAACAAAACCAATTTGAATTGAATCGAATAGAAAACCAATTTGAATTGAATCGAATAGAAAACCAATTTGAATTGAATCGAATAGAAAACCAATTTGAATTGAATCGAATAGAAAACCAATTTGAATTGAATCGAATAGAAAACCAATTTGAATTGAATCAAATAGAAAACCAATTTGAATTGAATCGAATGGAAAACGACTTTGAAATTGAATTGAACTGAAAACGAACTCAAATTGAATTGAAAGCGAATTGAATTGAAAGCGAATTGAAATGAATTCAAATTGAATTGAAATTTGAATTGAATAGAAATGAATTTTAAAACGAATTTATAAAGAAGAATTCAATTTTGCTTTGGATTGAAATGGAAGTTGAAATTGGTTTTGAAACGAATTTAAAACTATTTATAAAATTCGTTTTAAATAGAAATCGACGAAATATATATTATATATATAATATAATGGCCTGAATAGAACGCGCCGCGCCGTGGCAGTTCATAAATTTCGACCATTTATTTCAAACGGACATTACGGGAGATTCGACCGTCGGATTCTCCTAAAACCGGAACCGTTGGGTTCATATCGAAAAGAGCTCTCTAACGAATATTAGAAATTCAAAATCTAACGGTTGGATTTGGAGATACGTCCAAATCAAATTCGAAAAAGGTCGCTGTAAGTGCAGTTCGATGGCCGTTGATGGAAATCGACTGTACGGGCCTTGATAAAACTATTAAAAATAGTAATAATTTGTGTAAAATCATAAGAAGTGATTTGAGAAAAATTGGGGTGAAAAACTCCATATTTGAAAAGATAAAAAGAGATTTTTATCGAAATGAACTAGTTTGAACTCAATTTAAAACCCCTGTTTTTATTTTTAAATAAATAAATTAGATTTAAAAAAGGGGTTTTAAATAATCGGAATTTCTAATATATTTGATTGGAATTGAAATGGGTTTATCGTAAATGGTGTTTTAAATAACACTAGTTCTTTAACCCGATATCAAATAGAATGTGATTTGGGTTTGTCGTGAACTGTGTTTTAAATAACACCTAGTTCTTTAACCCAGAAAAAGGAATTTTAACGAATCTGCAATCAGATCGAAATGTGAATCTATAATCTAAATTATCAAATTTAGAAAGTGAGCGAGAATGGAGTATTACCAGTTTTGCTCCAAAGCGATAGTTAAATCTTTAATTAGATTTGAACGTGAAATGGTAATCAATTTTACCGATAACACCATAGTATTAGATATGGAGTATTACCAGTTTTGCTTCATGGGATGAATAGGTTGGGATTGGGAAATAAAATAAATAATTACTTCGGTGTGGTTCACTAATCTCGACTAGTTTGGAAAAACCATAATTTGGTTTGAAACGACATCCAAAGGAAGATTACATGATAAATTTTAAAGAATTTATCTTGGATAAAATTAATGGGAACCTTTCCCTAAGAACGTGGAATTTAGAAACTAGTTGTAGGTTGGTTAAGAAGGATGGTTTCCTGGGTATTGATCTGATGTTGGTTTCGGCCTTCGGGGTTAATGTTTGGGAAATTGTTCTCTTGCTAATTTGCGGTTAGTGACTAATGAATTTGAATGAGGCGTATGTTGTGTTTGTGTAACATTTGTTTTTAATATACGCGGGTTGTTCGGAAAGTCCGGGTTTATACCCATTCTGAATAACCGATTCGACGATATGTCAAAGATGAAGAAGGTGGTCGAAGACCGGAAGTCATCACATCGTTTGGATAATTACTGACGATCCTGATTGGGCTGTACACCCAAGAGGATGGAAATAGTTGGTGGTCGTCCAGACGTACTTGGAGACGGATGGATATGCGAGGAAAGTGCCTCCGGTTTCGTTCAGACCCAAAACGAACTTGTAAATGGATTGTGTGTCTGACATTGGATTTTATTCTGTGTTGATTGATTTCTGTTAAATATACATCTGTTTGGCGGCGGAGAATTTATTCTTTTGCTTAACGCCCTTCTCTGAGACGTTCGAGCTCAGAGGTTGTATATCGATGGACATCAGTCGCATGGCATGAATTGCCTATGTGGCACGCTAAGATGCAATGATCAAGGCTTCTGTTGAAAAGCAAAGTCTTGTGGTTGATGATCAAAGCACGCCTACGTGGCAGCTTTGTGTATAACGTGAATTCGCGAGCCTCACACCTCGGTATGAGTTAAAAACGGGATACGGGCCATTGGGAGAACGCGACGTTTCTTTCTAGCTTTGTTGGTGTCAGTGACTTACCAGCCCTGGCATTTATATACTTTTCACCTTTGTGGTTGTTGGAATGAAGCGCCTCGATTATAGGTCTGTAAGGACCGGGAAACGTGTGTTCAGGAATTGCCAATCCTCTAACGTAAGTGAAGACCGGCCCAACCGATCCAAGGATTGCCCAGAGTGTGTAGTCCTGAGGCATTTGCTAGAGTGTCTCGAGCGCGGAGAGGAGCTTGCCCCTTGCCTCGACTCATGACGGAAATCCAATTTCCAATACGTGTAATTCGGTTTTATTTGTAGAGCCTAGTATGGCGACATAGTGGGATGGGGCACTCATGCCGTCTATGATTTATATTTATGATTGAAATTGTTTTGACACTATACACTTATTATAGTATCAAATGATTTGTTTTAAACGTACCAAGCATGTTTGGCTATTATAAGGTAAAACCCTATCCTCCGGCTTGCGTTGCATTGTGTGATGGGACCTGGGTCTTATAACAGCTTCATTTTTCGAAAAAGCATTGCGTTGTTTATTCTATGCACTGGTATTCTTGGGAGGAAACCCGTTCCGTGCTATACGGCGTGGTCCCTTGAATTACTCTCTTTTAAAGTAAAGCTTTAAATAGCTGTTTTAGTTCTCACACCAGTCACATGACTGACCTGGAGTTTATTGTTTTAACCTAAACTCTGGGTGCCCTTAATTTCCGCACGGGCAGCTAGTAGTTTTGGTTTTGCAGATTTATATTCACAGGATCCTGGTTTACAGCTGGAATGATATCCGGAAAGCTCTGTATCCGTATATCACCTTCAGCTTGTGCTTTGTATTATTTTCCGCTGCTATGTAATTTATTGTAACCTCTGATATTTGTCGAATGTAATTTATTCAATTATACTCTGTATATTCTTGTATCTGATGGAATTGTTGTAATAGCAATGAAATGTTCTTCCGTCTGCGTTCTGTTTTATCTTGTTCTCAAACGATCAGGGGTTTCGAACGGTCTAGATCGGTTTAACGACTGATTCAGATCGAGCGAAATTCCGTGTCGTCACAGTTATGGTAGCTTGGCCACCACGGCTTATGGTAGCTTGATACCCACGTAATACTGCAGCTTGGCAGTGAAGGCGTTTAGGTTGGTAGGTATGTTGCTTTAGTTCTTAGGACTGCATGGGTAAAGGTAATAGCTGGAATTGTTCAGAGTAGGGACGGCAGTGTATAGTCACTGTGACATGAAGTATCAAGGAAGGGAAGGTCTTTAGGGGAAGGTGGATCTGTGTATAATAGATCTGCATGAAACATTTTAGTGATGTGAAATATAAAAATAAAAGAAAGTTGCAGATTGGATTAGCATGTGGGAGACAGGATTGGATCTCTACGTGATTTAAGTAGTAGGCTGGAAGGTTTCAAGCTTAACATGTGCGGTAGGATTTTTCTTAGCTTGTTATAATAATTTTAAGCGTAATCCTTTGCATAGAATTTTGTTCGTTTATGGACTGTCAACGACAAAAATAAAAATACCGTCGTGATAAGCAATGTGCTACGATTCAAAAAATATAATAATACAGACAAGATAATTTAGTTTGTGAAACCCCAAAATTTTGATATAAGGTGCAAAATATTCCAAATAAAAAATTGCATATTTAATTAATTAAAAATTACAGTAAAATTCTAAAAATTAGATTATAACTACGCCTCAAAAGAATCTTGTCCAAATTCAAGACTGATATTTAAATATATTAAATAAACCATTATGTTCTATATACGATTCCATAGCGACTTTCTAAAAATTTGATGTGGACATAACTTTTTATTCCTGCTATGAAATCTAGCTTTTTCACATTCGTTGGAAAGATATTTTCAAACAGATTCAAATATTTCTTGTTTCGCTAAAATTCGATTTATTTTGAATCATGTTCATTCATTTGAAATTTAAATCGTAAATAACGAACTACCGCGACTGTTTTGAGCTTGTTTTAAATTATTTTATAAATTATACGCTTAAATATCGATTTATTAAATAAATTCCTATATATTATTCAAACAAAATATTTAAAATAAATTTAAATATTCAGAATTCAACGGCTGAAAATCCTGGTCGTTACATGTTATGTTTTGGATTATGTTTCTATTCGGCCACTTCCGAAAAATACCCCATATGAACCATTTAATGGTAGAAAATCAAATATCTCATATTTTAAGATCTTTGGTTCAAAATGTTTTGTTTTAGACATCAAAGATCAACTTGGAGAAATCAATTTAAAATCAGATAAAGAAATATTCCTAGGATATACAGATCAAAGCAAAGCTAATCGTGTTTATAATTAAAAAAAGGATAATTGAAGAAACACTTCCCGTATCTTTCAACGAAAACATTAATCAAAATTCATATAATAATGAAATTTTGAAAAATAAAAATTCTAAAGAAAATGATAACTTTATTTATAATTCTAGAGAAGATGAAAATGTTATTCATAATAATGAAAATATCATTACTAGTAATATAGGAAATGAAAATCTTAATCAAAATATTCAAGTTGAAACTAATTATACTAGAGAAAATGAAAACATTGTTAATAATACTAGAGAAGATTGAAACATTGTTCAAAATAATAATGAATTAAGATCTCAACCAAAAATATTACGGGACCATCCAGTTCAAAATATTATTAGAGAAATTAATTCAAATGTAAGAATTAGAGATCAATTGAATTTAGTAAATCAGATCGCGTTCCTGTTTAATATAGAACCAAAAATGCAGGAGAAGCTTCTATTGATGAAAATTGGATTATAGCTATGCAAGAAAAGATTAATCAATTTGAACACAATGAAGCTTGGGAATTAGTTCCTAGACCAAGTGATCAAGCAGTCATTGGTACAAAATAGGTATATAAAAACAAAGCTAACGAATTAGGAAATATAACTAGAAATATAGAAAGATTAGTTACACAATGGTATAATCCAGAAGAAGGAATAGACTACGAAGAAATGTTTGCTCCAATCATGAGATAAGAAGCAATTCGTATCTTACTGACCTATGTCGGTTTTCACAATTTTAAACTATATCAAATGGACGTAAAAAGTGCTTTCCTAAACCTATGTATAAAAGAAAATGTTTACGTTGAACAACCTCCTTTATTTACACATGAAAAATACCCTAATATGTATATAAATTGGAAAAGGATTTATATGGCTTAAAACAAGCACCTCGTGCTTGGTACGAACGTCTTAAAAATTACCTTGTAAGTTCAGGTTTTCAAAAAGAAAGGCTGATCAAACGCTATTTATAAAACGATTAAAAATTGATATTTTAATAATACAAATATACGTAAATGACATTATATTTGGTTCTACTAACGAAAAGCTTTGTAAAGAATTCTCAAAAATCATGACTAAAGAGTTTGAAATGTCCCATATCGGAGGATTATCTTATTTTCCTGGTCTACAAATTAAACAATTATATAATGGTATCTTTATACATTAAGAAACATATTGTAGTAATCTAATTAAATGATTTGGAATGGAAAACACTTCTGCTAAACCAACTCCTATGAGTACTACAACAAATCTCAATAGAAATGAAAATAGTAAAAGTATTGAACAAAAATTATATTGTAATATGATAGGATCCTTATTATATTTAACAGCAAGTATACCTGATATAATGATAAGTGTTTGTTTGTATGCACGATTTCAAGCTAGTCCAAAAGAATCAAACTTATAAGCAGTAAAACTTATATTATGTTATCTAAGCAATAACAAGGACTTCAGACATTTATATCTGAATGATTGTTCCTTTAAATTAGTATCCTTCGGTGATGCTGATTTCGGAGGATCATAGACAGATCGAAAAAGTACAAGTGGTACATGTCAATTTACTGGAAAATCACTAGTCTGTTGGTTTAGCAAGAAACAAAATTGTGTTTCACTATCATCATGTGAAGCTGAATATATATTAGCAGCTTTGGCTTGTGTTGAGGTTATACATATGCAACAAACACTTAAAGTTGTTAATATAAGTTTATCAAAATCAACTATTTATTGTGATAACACTAATGCGATAAATTTATCCAAAAACCAAGTTAATCACTCTCGAACTAAACATATAGATATTCATCATCACTTCCTACATGATAATATAAAAAAAGAAGTAATAAATTTCAAATCTATATCATCTGAAAATTAAATAGAAGATATTTATACAAAACTGTTACTTGAAAATGTATTTATAAAATTAAGGACAAAACTAGGTGTTGGCATGCTTTTTGGTCGAAGCTGTCACATCTCAATATTGTCGTCAGCAAACACAAAGCGAATTGGTCGAAGTCGCGACACAAACATAAAAATGGCCCGAAATCCCTTTTAGATGACCATTTTTGGGCCCAAAAACATGGACTACGGTGCTTTGCATGTTAATTATTGTAGCCCTCTGAGTTAGCTTCAGATACAAATTTCGTTTGGCCCAAACAGCCTTACGATTTTAAAGTTACGCTCGTTTTCGTGAACGTGTGCAGAAATGTCTTCACGGTCTTCTCAGGCCCAGGAGAAGTCATGCGCGCATAGGCCTCACAACTCCTCAAAACAATCAACTCTGTATATTTCGAATCCTCTGTTTCTAGGATTTCGAATCCCTCCAAAGCCATACACTTCGCATCCCTCAAAACTTGCCTCGTCGCACATTTCGAATCCCTCCAGTTCAATCCCAACAATTCGAGTCGCTCACATTTTCGACTCCCACATCACGCAATAGGAAATTCAAACCCCTCTACCCTGCATTGTGCATTTCATATCCCTCTACTAAGATGCCTCCGCAACGTATCTCTGGGATATGGTTTCGTATCCCTAAGGGGATACAAAATTACTATATCCAATGGGATACGAATTTGTATCCCTAGGAGGATACGAAGCAACCGTATCCCAAGGGATACGAATTTCCTATCCCTTGGGATACAAAATTACAATTCCCCTATGGGATACGAGTTCTTCTTATGTACTAATGAGGGATTCGAAATTTCAGGTGTTAGCTTCTAGGGATACGAGTTTCAGCTGTGTGGTCCCCAAATCTCATCTACTCCCACCTAATCCACTTTCGATAAATACCCTCACTTCATTCATTACCAGGTTTGGATTTTTTACACTATAGAGCTCATACGACATCATTAATGGTTGTCATCTCCTTCTCCATAACTATTGGACATAGCTTGGACCATTAAAACGTTTCATACACGTTTTCCATCAATTTTTGGACATCTACAAGGACTTTTACACTGCTTTTGGGTTATTTTGGACATTTTTGGATTTCTTTGACATTGAAGCTAAATTTGGACATTATCGATCAAGTCAACACTCTTTTCACTCAACGAAGAAGACAAAGAGCATTTTATTCAAAGTTTAGAATTAACAATCATTTTGTTGTTTTATTGCAACGCTTTGTACTCCATTATCGTCTGAACTTGTACAACAGTTGTAATTAGAATATATATGATGAATGATAACAATGAAGTGGATGTAGGCGACCAATATAAAAAGCTGTGTTCTCCCTACATTTACTCACTCACATCACTTTGGATTACCGTGTTTCTACCACACATACACTGGAGGGTTTGCATGTATTGAATCGACAACAATTCCCTACGCCAACACTAGGTATCATATCGTTTAAAGATTTAAAAAAAATCAAAGAATTTTTTCCTAATTTTTTTTTTCATTTGGTATCATTTTTTTTTTCAATATTGCATCAACAAGGACTTGAACCCTGGTGGCCTAAATACTTGTCATATAGTCTTTCCATTTGCCTACTAGGTGTTTCTTGTTTATTCAGAATTTCTTAATACACGAAAATTTAAACATATTTGTAACATTTTCTCTGAACCACTAATATTAAAAGTCTATTCTTATAACAAGTAGCTGATTCATATTCTTTCACTATTAAAAGTGTAACAACCCTCAATTTTGGCAATATAAATTAATTATTTAGAATTTTAAAAATAGGAATTTCTACAACCAATGGAATTTGGCCATGAAACTTTAACCAACGTGTTCATCTTGCAATTCTGGTCAACTTTCATGTTTGGAGTTTCGCGAACGGAGTTCGTACGAAAAAGTTATGGATAAAATACGAAAATTGACGAAAAATAAATAAATCAGAAATTATAATTATATATTACCTCATTTAACTAAGCCGATGTAACACCCTGAATTTTCTAAGAATATTAAAATTAACAAATTCAAGAACAATTAGTTTTTAAAAGAAGAATTAAGTGAAATGGGTTGCGCTACTACGTTCATCTCAAAATTTTGGTCAAGATAGACATTTAGTTTGCATAAAACGGATAACTTATGAAGAAGTTATTAAGCCTTGAAGTTCGTATGCATATGAGAGAAATATATATATATATATATATATACAAATTAAATAAATAAATATGCAAAAAAAGTTCAAAACAGCGAATCGGAAGGGGGAATAACCGAACCGGCCCATTTTTGAGGTCGACCCGAGCCCCGCTGGGTTGACTAGGGGTTAATTCAGGGTGTTTGGCTGTCAACCCTTGGGCCGATTCGCTCTAAGGCAGATGTGGCATCTGACTGGTTCTGATGGACTCCTTGCTGAGTCATTAGGGCTGATGTGACTATTCTATCTTGTCTGAATGGCTTTGATTTGCTCTAGGTTAATCTGACGGTTCCTATTAAATCAAACTTCTATATAAGCAACCTAATACCTCAACCCTAAATCATATTAAAAATCAAAACAAGAGCCGCCATGCTGCCATTGGACAACCTCGAGTAGCTGCCGTTCAACTTGAAGCAAATTAAAAGAGACAAACCAAATCAAATCAAAATTAAACTAAAATAACGATTGTCTACATCAAAGGCGAGCATTTCAACTTCAGAATACAGATTCCAGAAATCAAGATTGTCTTTTGTAAGTGTAGTTATCTTTTATATGTAAATAAATTTAAGACATGATTTGATATAAAGTGAAAAATAGAATTATACCATGTTGTATAATATTAACGATGCTAATTCAAGTTTGTTTCTTGTGATGATTTTATCATGAATTGTCTTGGAATGTTTATGGCTTATTGGACTTGGTGTTGGATCTATTAAAGATTGAGAATGAAACTATCAATATCATATGCAAGTTATATGTTTCATGTTAAGATCTACATACATATGTTTATATGATTAATGCATGTTGTATGTATTATGTTAGATCCAAGTCAAGATCTACATATATATATTCATATGCTTTATGTTAGATCCATATGCCTATATATATGTTCATATGTTCATATGCAAGTTACAAGTTTTATGTTGGATCCATGTCAAGATCTATCTAGGTTCATATGATTAATGCAAGTTATATGTTTTATGATAGATCCAAGTCACGATCTAATTATACATATGTTCATATGCAAGTTACATGTTAGATCCAAAACTAGATCTATATTTATATGCATGTTTGTAAAGTGAACTTATGCAAGTTCACCTTGTTAGATCTAGTTCACACCTATATGTTAATGTTAAAATTATACATGCCTTGGGATTGGACATGTCATGATTATGTCATATGCTAGTTTATAATTGAGGTTATGTTCACACATGCCTAGATCTACATATTAACATGTTTTAGACTTATGATTATCTAAGTCTAAATTATATGCAAGTTCATGTGACATGTTAAAAAAAAGTTTTATGCAAAATTTACATGTTTGGTTGAATTTATATTACGCATGTTCCCTTCTTCACCTCTTGTTTATAAATTGGGCTAATATGCAGGCCCAATGACTTTATGTGATTAATACGAACGAACAAACGGGGGTAAAGTTGGGATAGTTATTAAATCAAAACATGTTAACAATGTAGGTGGGCCCAAAACCATGTAAATGGTTAAGGCCATGAATAGTATAATTTATACCATTAGTCTTGAACATAATTAAAATATCTGACATGAAACACTTGTAAAAAACTCACATTTATAAAATGTAAAAGATAAATATGCCTAACCCGAGGTTAGACTCGGTTGTGGTGTAAACCTGCCCGGAACCGATCGGCACATCCAGTAACCACAACAATACCTGTCTAATGTGAGAGGTTAGTGCATCAAGACCAGAAAGACCGGAGGTTAGACTGAGTTGTGGTGTAAAAGTGCCCGGAACCGACCGGCACATCCAGTAACCACAACAATACCTATCTAAGGTGAGTGGTTGGTGCTTTAATTAATTAAAGCTCATGAAAAATTAAGCTAGAAATGGTGAGGTTAAGTAATTAAGGGAACACTTAACCAACTTAACATGTTAAAAAGGCAAGATTGGTGGGGTTAAGTAATTGAGGAAACACTTAACCAACTTAACATGTTAACTAGACAATATTGATAGGGGTTAAGTCAAACCAAGGACACTTAACCAATTTAGCATGTTGACCAGAAAAACCCTAGTAATGGGGACCCGTTTTAGCAGTAACCCACATGGATGTATCAAGGTACCCTGAACTAGGCAGGGTGGGGCACGATTACTGGGCTGAATATAAGTGGTCAAAAGGACGGCGGTTAGGTGCGTCAGTGTAGGTTCCGATGGAGTACGGGCGTGCACGGGATCCGGAGCGGAAAAAGCAGGCATTGGGCACCAGGCGTACACTTGTGCATCTTTAAATCGTGTCAGGGTTGTCATTATAGGACTTGATACACCCTGTACTGGAATCAGCACAAGTACTTAAAAATCACGTGGAGCCGCATGACACCAGGAATACATGAATGCGAGTAGGAGCCGATCAATACATAAATAGGATCACTGTATCATGAACATACATTGCTAGATAAACAGCTCTTAGTGGGTGCAGAGAAGTAAAAGTGGGTGCGATAGCCAAATCTAGTTAAATCTTACTTTACCTCGTTTTAGGACTACCCTATCCTTGTGGTATCAATCTAAGTTCATTTTATTCATGTTATAGTATTTTATTTGTTTACATGCTATTAAATAACTGGGCTTACCAGACTTATGTCTAACCCATTTTCCTTTCGCTTCTTTTCTTCCGTTCCCCCCCCCTCCCCCCCACCAAGGTTCGCAGGGAGGAAACACTTCTGCTTAGTCCAGGTTAGCCATAGCTTGAAGACCATAGATGTAAGGCTTGGACTTTCCTTTTTGAGCTATGGTTATGGTCAAGCACTTATTGGGGATTTATGTCATTTTATTTTCAGTATTGCTTCTTTATGTTTTCAAGACAGATGAAAAGTTGTAATAATTTGGAAGGTTGAAACAGTTGTTGAATTGTTGTGTTGAACAAGTATTTATGAAATAATATTGAACTTTTTCCAGTGCATAAATTTTCTGTCTTATAATTTATTAGTATCTTGTACCTTAAAACGCTCCACCGAATTTAAGGCATCCCTTTGAGAGTGACCTTAACGGAGGTGGGGTGTTACACTTGGTATCAGAGCTAAAGGTTACCAGATCGGATAAAATTTTTGAAACTATTTTTCAAAAAGAAGTCATAAAGAAGCATTTTTAAGAAAAAATGTTAATTTAAAAAGGCATAATCCCCAAAGCCATATGCACTATCTTTCTATCCTTCGTTTTGAATCTTTCATTTTTGTTTCAGCATGTCTGGGGATCTTAACCTTCCAGAGGGTGTACCGATACCTGGCTGGTTCAGGAGATACCTAGAAGCTAGGGCCAATGACGCGGGCCCAGCAGACAATCCTCCTTCCTCAGCTGCTGCTCCTCCTCCTCCTTCGAGAGGAAATCCTTTCTCAAAGATCTGTAGAGACTTCAGATCCAAGGGTGGAAAAGACTTTAAGGGGAGCGAATCATTTGTGGAAGGCAGAAACTGGCTCAAGGAGACTGAGGACTTATTTGTTATCTTTGAAGTAGATGAGAGGCAGAAACTATGGTTGGTGGTGTGGTTGCTCAAAGACGAGGCCTCGTTCTGTTGGGAAGTCACTAATGCTGACAGACCGATAGAGACTTGAGAGGACTTCAGGGCGAGATTTGAAATGAAGTTCCTCTCACAAGCTGAGCGGAGTCTACAAATGGTGAAGTTCTTATCACTTAAACAGGGCAGCTTGTCGGTCAAAGAATACGTCAATAAATTCAACCGGCTTGCTCGATTTGGACTGGAGTTAGTAAACACTCCATACAAGAAGGCTCTCCGCTTTGCCAAAGGACTAAATGAGCCACTGCAAGGTTTGGCAATGTCCAATATACCTATGGGAGCGACTTACGAGAGACTGGTGGACATGGCTCTGTTGCAAGAGGAGAACAAAGATGGCAAGAAGGAAGAGCCTCAAAACAAGAAAGGAGATGGATCTCAAAACAAGAAGACGGACCCCAAGAAAGGCAGGAAGGATAATAAATCTCGTAAGAAGATGAATTGCAATTTCTGTGGGTTACCTGGACACTTGACTAGGGACTGTAGAAAGAAAAAGAGGAAATTGGGCGCTTGTTTCCAGTGCGGGGATATTGGACACTTGTCTAAGGACTGCCCAAAAAGGCAAGGACAGGGACAGAGGACTGGATCATCTTCTAGAGGGCAGGTTCATGCTCTCGTTGCACCTCTGCAGGAACGAGGTAGACATATTTCTGTTGAGAGTTTAGTTTATCTGTTTGATAATCATGTTCGTACTCTCTTTGATTCTGGCGCATCACACTCTTTTATATCTATTGCTTTAGTTGAATCTCTGCACCTAGACACCCATATAGTAGAGGATCCCTTGGTTGTTTCAAATCCAATTGGAGGCTCAGTTTATTTGTCAATGATTTGTTTGGATTTGGAAATCTCTATTTTAAGCGTTGGGTTTAAATGTAATGCTTATGTTTTGGGCTTCACGGGCTATGGGATGATTCTAGGCATGGACTGGCTATCCAGTAATGGTGCCGTCCTCGATTGTGAAAAGAGAGTGGTTAGACTCATGACTCGCCTCGGTAACATTCTTGAAATCTCTTGTAATCCCATGGATTCCGTTATGCTAAGTTATCTAGAATCTCTTGATGCGTTTGTTGAGAATTTGCAGTCTGTTAGAGTGGTCTGTGAATACTCGGATGTGTTTGAAGAGGTAAAGGGCTTACCTCCGAAGCGGGAGATAGACTTCCGCATATACCTCGTTGACAATGCAAAACTCGTTGCTTTACCCGTTAGACTCATAGCTCCAAGGGAGAGAAAAGAACTCAGCAAGCAAGTTAAAGAGCTGCTTGAAAAGGGATTCATAAGACTGAGTATTTCTGAATGGGGTGCTCAAGTAGTGTTCGCGACCAAAGCCGATGGTGCACTCCACCTATGCGTGGATTAAAGGGAGCTGAACAAGCTAACCAAGAAGAATAGGCACCCACTCTCAAGAATTGACGATCTGTTTGATCAACTCGTCGGTGCATCCGTTTTCTCCCAACTAGATCTAGCTACCGGGTTTCATCAGCTAAGAGTGGCTGAGAATAGCATTGACAAGACCGCATTTAGGACCTCGGATGGTTTCTTCGAGTGGCTTGTCATGCCTTTCGGCTTGACAAACGCACCTGCCTATTTTGTGGACTTGATGAGCAAGGTGTTCCGAGAATTCCTCAATAAGTTTGTGGTGGTCTTCGTGGACGATATTTTGATCTTCTCGAAGAGTGAGGAAGTGCATGCTCAACACTTAAGGGAAGTCATGGATACTCTCCGTGCACATCAGTTGAAAGCCAAATTCTCCAAATCCATTTCTGGAGAGAAGAAGTTAGATTCCTTGGACATGTGGTGTCCAAAGAGGGGTTAGCTGTGGACCCCGCAAAAGTGGTTATTGTGCAAGATTGGAAGATTCCATGAAACGCAACTGAAGTCCGAAGCTTTCTCGGGCTAGCAGGCTTTTACCGGAAGATCATCAAAGACTTTGTGAAAATCTTAGCTCCACTTACAAGGTTGACGAAAAAGAACCTAGTTTTTACTTGGGATTTGGATTGCGATATTGCTTTCCAATGCTTGAAAAGGGCTCTAACAATAGCCCCAGTTCTAATATTGCCTGATGGGAGCAAGATGTTTACCGTATACACGGATGCATGCGGTACAGGATTAGGCACTGTCTTGATGCAAGAAGGGAAGGTAGTAGCTTATGGTGGAAGGCAGTTGAAACTACATGAGAAAAACTACCCAACCCACGACCTAGAATTGGCGGCCATTGTTTTCGCTCTTAACTCTTGGCGCCATTATCTCCTAGGTGAGAAATTTGAATTGTTTACTGATCATAAATCGTTGAAGTACCTTTTCTCGCAGAAATATCTCAACTTGAGGCAGCAAAGATGGATGGAGTTTCTTGCCGCATATGATTTTGAGATTTCCTATACTCCTGGCAAGGGCAATGTGGTAGCAGACGCTCTGAGTAGAAAGAAGCTGACCTTAAGCCCTCTCTTTGTAGAAAGGCAAAGCTTGGAGTACATAGCCAACTTTGACTTTAGACCCTCCTCTGAATTTGTACCTGGCTTGATAGCAACACTGGAAGTGTGGCCTACACTTTTTGACTCAATAGGAACCGCACAACGTGAAGGCCCTCAGCTAGTAGATGTGATAGATAAGATGATTAGGGGTAAGACTTCGAGTCACCTCAATAGAGACTCCATCGATGATAAGGGATGGTTGAGACGGGATGGAAGGCTATGCGTCCCACAAGTAAGAGATTTAGTGAAAATGGTTCTAGAAGAAGCACACCATTCAAAGCTGACCATACAACCAGGCGGAGACAAAATGTATAAAGACATCAAAAGAGTTTTCTTTTGGAATGGAATGAAGAGGGACGTAGCTGAATTCGTTTCTAAGTTCATGATATGCCAGCAGGTCAAGGCGGAGCAAAAGAAGCCTGGTGGTTTGCTTCATCCTCTAGAGGTCCCACAGTGGAAATTGGATAGCATTTCGATGGACTTTATTGATGGGTTGCCAAGGTCAAGAAGGGGCAATGCTAGTATTTGGGTAACAGTGGACCGACTCACAAAAAGCGCTCACTTTATACCTGTCAAAAGTAGAAGGACTACCTCATCTCTAGCATCTCTATATCTTAAAGAGAGAGTTCGACTGCATGGGATACCTTCCAGCATAGTAAGCGATCGAGACCCTATCTTTACAAGTGAGTTCTGGAAGATTTTGCAAGAGGTTGTAGGCACACAACTATGTTTAAGCACGGACTACCACCCTCAAACCGTTGGACAGACGGAAAGGGTGAACAAAGTCTTAGAAGACCTCTTGAGATTGTGTGTTCTTGACTTTGGAGGGGCATGGGAAGATCATCTTCCTCTGGTAGGAGTTTGCCTACAACAATAGCTAACAAGCTACAATAGGCATGGCACCCTTCGAAGCCTTATACGGGAGACCGTGTCGATCACCAACCTGTTGGTGGAAATCCACAGATAAGCTTATACTTGGGCTAGGCATGATTAGGGAAACCTCAGAAAAGGTGGACCTAATAAGAAGACGAATGAAGACTGCTCAAGATAGACAGAAGTCCTATGCAGATAAAAGAAGGACCGACATTGAGATTGGAGACAGAGTGTTCCTTAAAGTATCTCCTTTGAGGAATGTTGTTCGCTTTGGATCCGAAGGGAAATTGGCACCTAGATTCATAGGACCATTTCCTATCATTGAAAGAATTGGGACGATGGCAAGATTAGAGCTACCTGAAAAGTTGGCTGGAGTTCACAATGTCTTTCATGTTTCTCACCTATGGAAGTGCTTACATGAGTCTGTGGAAGTGGCGGAACCAAAGATACTAGAAGAGGTAGAAGTGGAACGAGAAGTAACAGTGAGAAGAATCCCAACTCGTATCTTGGGAACGGAAGTCAAAAAGCTACGCAACCGTGAAGTCAAGCTTGTTAAAGTACAATGGAGTGCCAATGTAGAAGACGCGACTTGAGAGACCGAAAGCAAGATACGCGCAGCTTACCCTTATCTTTTTGAGGGTACATCTTTGATCTCTCCTTTATCATAAGTTTATTCATGCTTAGTTATCTTCTCGGTCCTATTTCCTGGTCCTTACTAGAAATCAATGGATGTAAACATGTATTTGAAACATGTTATGGTTGATGGTTGCAAGTGGTTCTTAGTGAGTGCTCGTGGATGCATATGCACATACACATTAGGTTCTAGATCGGCTCAATCACTTTCATATTGCATTTGCATATGAATGTATGAAATTGTATGTGGATTGAAACTTGATGTGTTATCATATGGACGTTGCATTTATATGAATGATTGTGCACTCATGTAGAATTATGAATAGGAAAAATTGCATACATAATGGACTCATGGCGCCCTCATGATTCGCATTAAGGAGGTCAACTGGATCAGTAGACCGCCTGATTTTGCACTAGATAAGAGACATATACACACACTCTGCATATGTTCATATGGCATTAGAAATCTTTTAAGGACAATGGATGCTTATGGATGATGGATAATTAGATGGATGAATGGATGTTAAGATGCATTCTTCTTAACTTGAAGATTTCGGGGACGAAATCTTTTAAGGAGGGGAGAATGTAACACCCGATTTTTTTGAGAATATTAAAATTAACAAATTCAAGAACACTTAATTTTTAGAAGAAAAATTAAGTGAAATGGGTTGCGCTATTACGTTTGTCTCAAAATTTTGGTCAAGATAGACATTTGGTTTGCATAAAACGGATACCTTATGAAGAAGTTAGTAAGCCTTGAATTTCGTATGCATATGAGAAAAATATATATATATATATATATTAAATAAATAAATATGCAAAAAAAGTTCAAAACAGTGAATCGGGAGGGGGAATAACCGAACCGGCCAGTTTTTGAGGTCGACCCGAGCCTTGCTGGGTCGACTAGGGGTTAATTCAGGATGTTTGGCTGTCAACCCGTGGGCCGATTCGCTCTAAGGAAGATGTGGCACCTGACTGGTTCTGATTGACTCCTAGCTGAGTCACTAGGGCTGATGTGGCTATTCTATCTTGTCTGAATGGCTTTGATTTGCTCTAGGTTAATTTGACAGTTCCTATTAAATCAAACTTCTATATAAGAAACCTAATACCTCAACCCTAAATCATATTAAAAATTAAACCAAGAGCCGTCATGCTGCCATTGAACAACCTCGAGCAGCCGTCGTTCAACTTGAAGCAAATTAAAAGAGACAAACCAAATCAAATCAAAATTAAACTAAAACAACGATTGTCTATATCAAAGGCGAGCATTTCAACTTCAGAATACAGATTCCAGAAATCAAGATTGTCTTTTGTAAGTGTAGTTATCTTTTAGATGTAAATAAATTTAAGACCTGATTTGATATAAAGTGAGAAATAGAATTATACCATGTTGTATAATATTGACGATGCTAATTCATGCTTGTTTCTTGTGCTGATTTTATCATGAATTGTCTTGGAATGTTTGTGGCTTATTGGACTTGGTGTTGGATCTATTAAAGATTGAGAATGAAACTATCAATATCATATGCAAGTTATATGTTTCATGTTAAGATCTACATATATATGTTTATATGATTAATGCAAGTTGTATGTATTATGTTAGATCCAAGTCAAGATCTACATATATATATTCATATGCTTTATGTTAGATCGATATGCCTATATATGTGTTCATATGTTCATATGCAAGTTACAAATTTTATGTTGGATCCATGTCAAGATCTACCTAGGTTCATATGATTAATGCAAGTTATATGTTTTATGATAGATCTAAGTCACAATCTAATTATACATATGTTCATATGCAAGTTACATGTTAGATCCAAAACTAGATCTATATTTATATGCATGTTTGTAAAGTGGACTTATGCAAGTTCACCTTGTTAGATCTAGTTCACACCTATATGTTAATGTTAAAATTATACATGCCTTGGGATTGGACATGTCATGATTATGTCATATGCTAGTTTATAATTGAGGTTATGTTCACACATGCCTAGATCTACATATTAACATGTTTTAGGCTTATGATTATCTAAGTCTAAATTATATGCAAGTTCATGTGACATGTTAAAAAAAAGTTTTATGCAAAATTTACATGTTTGGTTAAATCTATATTATGCATGTTCCCTTCTTTACCTCTTGTTTATAAATTGGGTTAATATGCGGGCCCAATAACTTTATGTGATTAATACGAACGAACAAACGGGGGTAAAGTTGGGATAGTTATTAAATCAAAACATGTTAATAATGTAGGTGGGCCCAAAACCATGTAAATGGTTAAGGCCGTGAATGGTATAATTTATACCATTAGTCTTGAACATAATTAAAATATGCGACATGACACACTTGAGAAAATTCACATATATAAAATGTAAAAGATGAATATGCCTAACCCGAGGTTAGACTGAGTTGTGGTGTAAACCTGCTCGGAACCGACCGGCACATCCAGTAACCACAACAATACCTGTCTAATGTGAGAGGTTAGTGCATCAAGCCCAGAAAGACCCAATGTTAGACTGAGTTGTGGTGTAAAACTGCCCGGAACCGACCAGCACATCCAGTAACCACAACAATACCTGTCTAATGTGAGTGGTTGGTCCTTTAATTAATTTATTTATTAAAGCTCATGAACAATCAAGCTAGAAATTGTGAGGTTAAGTAATTAAGAGAACACTTAACCAACTTAACATGTTAACAAGACAAGATTGGTGGGGTTAAGTAATTGAGGAAACACTTAACCAACTTAACATGTTAACTAGACAAGATTGAAAGGGGTTAAGTCCAACCAAGGACACTTAAACCAATTTAGCATGTTGACTAGAAAAAACCCTAGTAATGGGGACCCGTTTCAACAGTAACCCACATGGATGTATCAAGGTACCTTGAACTAGGCAGGGTGGGGCACGATTACTGGGCTGAATATAAGCGGTCAAAAGGGCGGCGGTTAGGTGCGTCAGTGTAGGTTCCAACGGAGTACGGGTGTGCAAGGGCTCCGGATTGGAAAAAGCAGGCACTGGGCACCAGGCATACACTTGTGCATCTTTGAATCGTGTCAGGGTTGCCATTATAGGACTTGATACACCCTATACTGGAACCAGCACAAGTACTTAAAAATCACGTGGGGCCGCATGACACCGGGAATACATGAATGCGAGCAGGAGCCGATCAATACATGAATGGGATCACTTTATCATGAACATACATTGCTAGTTAACAGCTCTTAGTGGGTGCAGAGAAGTAAAAGTGGGTGCGATAGCCAATTCTAGTTAAATCTTACTTTACCTCGTTTTAGGACTACCCTATCCTTGTGGTATCATTCTAAGTTCAGTTTATTCATGTCATAGTCTTTTACTTGTTTACATGCTATTAAATAACTGGGTTTACCAGACTTATGTCCGACCCACTTTCCTTTTGCTTCTTTTCTTCCGTCCCCCCTCCCCCAGGTCCGCAGGGAAGAAACACTTCTTCTTAGTTCAGGTTAGCCAAACCTTAAAGACCGTAGATGTAAGGCTTGGACTTTCCTTTTTGAGCTATGGTTATGGTCAAGCACTTATTGGGGATCTACGTCATTTTATTTTCAGTATTGCTTTTTTATATTTTCAAGACAGATGAAAATTTGTAATAATTTGGAAGGTTGAAACAGTTGTTGAATTGTTGTGTTGAACAAGTATTTATGAAATAATATTGATCTTTTTCCGCTGCATAAATTTTCTGTCTTGTAATTTATTAGTATCTTGTACCTTAAAACGCTCCACCAAAGTTAAGGAATTCCCTTTGAGAGTGACCTTAACGGAGGTAGGGTGTTATAGCCGACTTGGGCATTTGAGGCCCAGGCGGCCGACCGCCGCGGTCGACCTACTGGGCGTCGGTTTGCCCACTGACGGCTAGGTTTTTGTATGGTTAGGTTATAATATTTATATAACGAATGGACGGATATAACTTAAAACTAATCCAACGGTCCTAGGCCATTTCCACCCCTATAAATAAAGATGTAAGGCCCCATTATTTTCCACATAAATCTGAAGTGACAGCGAAGCTCTGTCATTTTTCCTCTTTCTCCAACCCTAATTTCTAAAATAAAAATATATTCATACAAACAAATCAAATCCAATTCATATGAAATTGAGAGGATAAGAAGATTTAATGGAAAAGAATGCAAATTAATGCTCCAAATCAGATTCTCCCCTCTCTTCCTATTTTCTTACATCTCAAAGGAATTTTCCTTTTTCCAGATAATTTGTAGTTTTATAAGAATTTGGGGACTGTAGGCTTAAAGGGATCAAACTTTGGATTTGGAGGCTATAAGGTGAGTGAGAAATTTACGAATACAATTATAATAACTTATCTATTTCATTTGAATTAGATCTATGTTTTTATGCTTATTCCCTATTAGACTTGTTCATTTAAGTATTGTGAATTTATCGACAACTATCATATCTGATTATAAGTATGGTTAAAACTTGTGAACAGTAAGTTGTGGTTATGCATAATATCAATTGTAGGATTTTTAACTTATTTACACATATTCCTACAGTTATGTTATGAAATATATTTTAATTATATTGTAAAATGTATTGTGAACATTGCATAACACTGTAGATCTGGAAATCGGTGCCGTTAAACACCATTTAGATGTAGTTACATTCCAGATCTCTAATTCAGTGTTGAAAAATGAAATTTTGGTTAAAATGTGAAATTTGTAAATTATGTGATTGTAATGCTATAAGACATATGTCTATTTGTATTCAATATTGTTGGGTTTTGGCTTGATCGTTGCAAATATGTCGTTTACCTCCTTTTGAATAAAAATGCATTATTTTGAAATCACAAGAGATATGATAAAAAGGATTAAAAAGGAAAAAGTGGTGAAAATGTACGTATAAATATATATATATATGTATGTATGTATGTATGTATATGTATATTTGTGCGTAATTTGCATCAACTCCAAATTATATATGTACATATATTTCTTGTGATTTGGAAATATGTCAGTCCACTAATTAGGCATTATTTACAATGATTAAGGCTAACGGTTTTTTGTGAGATTTGAAACCTTTTGGCAAGATTGAATGCAAAAAGGAACATTTGGTTATTGATTTAACCAAATCATTTAATTTAAAAACAATAATAATAACAAAAGTAAAAATAATAACTACATTGAATGCATGAAAACGTAAATATAAATATATGCATATTATCCGTCCAAATCAGCGTAAAACGGTAAAATACACATTGTATGGAATGTTGAATGCGTGGATAAGGTTCAATTATGGAATTATAGGTAAATGTAATCCATACTGAATTAAAATATTTATGATGATCATTTGTAGCAATTAGTATAATTAATTACTATAAATTGGACGGCAAATCAATAAATAACAATTGTGACCAATGTGGATTGGGGAAAGTAAATATAATAGGATAATGGGTATAAATCCTAAAATTAATTAGGATAAATGTTGTACACTCCAAATAAGGAAATATAATTATAACTACATTTAGACATGATGTTAAGCTCAAATTGTGGTATACGTCTGCCCGGAACCGACCGGCAAATCCAGTAACCACAGGTAGTCAGCTTAATGTGAGGGGTCTAATGCGCAAATGTACTAAGGCACGAGGTTAAGTTTAACTTGTGGTAGAAGTCTACCCGGAACCGACCGGCAAATCCAACATCCACAAGTTGTCAACTTAATGTGAGAGGCTCGGTACATATATATATATACATATATATATATATATATAACAGTCAACCAATAAAAAAACAAATAAATAAATGAATAAGAGTAGTAATTGTCTGTTGGGGTACAACAAATAAATACCTTGGGGCTGATAAATGTTTGTCTTAGGAAAATATGACCATTATGGTCATAAAGGGCAATAAAGATAGATATAAAAGAAAACGGGTGGCATAAGGGGATTAATGGATTTTGATTGTCATTTGAATACTAAGTCCAAATTAGGGAAGAAATCAAATAAATATCCTAGAGAAAAATGGGATATAGCCTTCCTTATTTATATAAATGAATATAGAACTTATAATTAAAAAAATAGAATTGGACTTAGTAGGTTAACAACGGAAAATATTATTAACCATAATAACCCGTGATGATAATAAATCGTGTGGAGAGAGACTAAACAGAAAGGACGTAATAACGTAGCCCACTTTATCCAAATAGGGAAAGGTATCAAGGGCTAATAGGGGACGAACCTAATAACCTCTGTGTATAGTCCGCTTCCTGGGTCTTAAGTGGCTGGGGTCGGAGAGTCCACCTGGAGATAGGTATTTCGGTATAGTGGTCCTAAACGGCATGCGTGAGTATTGTCTGCCCAAACCTAGAAATTAAAAATGTCAGATATGGCTACTTACCCTACGGGAAGTAGTAAGCGACTACAGGGGTTATCTAATATGGTCAGCTAGAGGTATAGCGAATGATAAAATACCATCTCTCACCTTACACGGGGTAAGGGTATGTGCGTAAATGACGAAGTCTTTAACTAATAGGACCCATAGCTAGTGCTCTCTAGTTTATAAAAATGGGGAACAAGTTATCGAGAGGTATTAGGTCACCAATAAGTCTACCGACCAACAAGTCCGCCTAGGGTCTTAAGTGATTGGGAGAATCCACTCTATTTATCATTGATAGCGAGGCGGGAAATTATAAAGGGAAAGTGGATGGAAAGGCATATGTATGTGAAGACTCCACGGTTAGGGGTTCACTTCTCGATCTAATAATCAATTAAATTATATTATAAAAGGGGGCTTACTAAATATATACGTGAGCGTTCTATCTCGGTATTATATCTTAAAATACCACTTTGGAAAGAGTGGTAGAATCGTGCTCAAACAATTACAGAGTTAGGCTAGAATCACTAACATTGTTAGGCATACATCTTGGGTTGAAACAATTGGGATATATCTGTGTATTATAATCTGTGTTGTACATTTCTCAGTCAATGGAACTTGTTGTTCTGATCCCCTCCTCATTACAACCTCCCAGGTTTTCTAAAAAAGGTCGGTTTCTCACATATGTTTAAGTTTGGCTTTCGGTTCTCATTCTCTCTCATGCTCGGTATTGGCAAAGTGACTTACTTCAAAAAAGGCAGTTATTTAAGTTAATACTAGTTATCCTATTCTGTTTCCATTGCGAGTTTTCTTTTATCGTACTCTGATTATGCTCATGCTCCTTTACTGCAGATACCAGATATACATGCTCCATGCTTGGATGTGTTCAAGTTTTGATTTTTGTCGAAATTTGGGTGCAGAAAAGTGTAGGGTGTTACAAAAAGCCACAGAATTCATTCCTAATATATAGGAAATTTTAACTATAAATTGAGATAAAAACATTTCAAGCTTCTACAAACAAAAATAAAATCTCAAATTTCTATACTAACTCAAAAAAACCATAATGTCTTCATACTCGAATTCATCCAAATCATCACCATCATCGTCTCCGATTCAAATCACAACTCCAAAACAATATTCGGTTTATAAACGGTCATCATATCACACCGGTTATACACTGGAAAATAAGAAATCTAAACGATCAATAGGTATCTCATCGTCAACAAAAGAAAAGATCGATGATATCCATCATTTTCAACATCAGCAACTCAATTTTCAACGTGAGTTACATGTTGAACAAAAGGTTACGGTGGGAAGATTAACCTTTTTAGAGAAAATAGCCTTAAGAGTCTGTGGAACCGTCAAACCGAATGTTCATTATCCTTCATCCTCGTATAATCCATTATACTTAATTCCACAACGACCTATGTACACTCCAAATTCTTGGGATAATTTTTTTGCAGCAAACGAAGAGGCTACGAAGAAATTTTCTCCAAAGAAATCCTCTTCCTCAAACTCAGAAAAAGTTCCCTATATTTTAATTATATAAGTTGTATTCGTTTATTTTCAATTATTTATCTATTGTTAATAAGTTATTATCAGGCTTAAATAAAAATAAGTGCTTTCAAATTTTTTTTATAAAGTTTGTAATAATAGTTTAAACAAACAAACACATTTACGTATACATTGACATAAATCATATATACTTATAATATCATAAATTAGCACAAACAAGCAAAGAGATGTTAAAATTATAAAACTTTAATATACAAAAAAATTGGACTTAAAAAAAATCTCCAGATTCAGCCGACTGATTTCGAATTTCAGTCAACTGAAAATTCCTAATATACAAATATTTAACCCCAAAATTCAGCCAACTGAATTCATAAAAACAGCTGGTTGAAAATACTGGGTGCTCTTTGTTTGGAATTTACCATAATTCAGCCGATAGAATCTTAGAAACAGCTGACTGAGTCCATTCAAGATGATTTGTTTTAGGGTTTACAAACCCAAAACCCGTATAAATGTAACTTACACCAACACCAATTCATTCATTTTCACACTTACCTAACCTAAAAAGAAATCAAATCAAAAAAATTCCAAAATCCAAATCCCCCTAATCTCGAAATCAACCAAAAACCATGCCTTCTCGATCAAAGGAACTCAAATAAATGGTTATCGGTCTTACGGATGATCAGATCAAACAATGGCTACACAATGTTGTTGCAATTCAACGATTTAAAGTCATGAAGGATTCAAAATTCTATCCTGGATCGTTTATCAAGTTCTTTGAATTCACCAATTATCAAATTGGATCATCTTCTTATTAAGTTATCAAATCACAAGATCCACTCATTTTGAATCTCTAATTGATTTTGATGCTAACAGTAAGAAATTGGATCATCTTCTTATTAAGTTATTTCTGGACAACCTTAATCTGGATTCTGAAAAACCCAAAGATAGAAACAATGTGATTTGGTCTTAGGTTTGCAGAATTTCTATGTTTATTCCCATTGCTTGTCTAGGACGTATACTACATTATGCATTTGAAGGGACTAATATTGACGATATTGATGTTGATATAGATGAAAGGGATGAGGTTTCACATCGATTTCTATCTGATAGTTTGGTTGATATGTCAAAACTAAAATCAAGTGCTTTACGATCCCAAGCTCGCATTTTACACCGGACTTTGATTCAATCCCTCCAATCATGCATTGGTAGCTATGAAAAAGTGTATAAAAGGGATTTTCAACGTTGTGCGCCACCTACAAGTGAATTGGGCAAAGATAATGGATGAGTTTCACGACACAATGTATAAACAAAAATATAAAACAATCCATTACGGGGGTTGTATCATGCGTATTCTTCTTGACTTGGAGGTTAAGCTTACCGAATCCACGATGTCTTTGATAAGAGAAATTGGTTCAAGGACCCTAGCCTTGATGCATATTCCCGTAAGGGCACAAACTCTCGACATAATATTCTTTGAGAAATAGCAAATAAATGTTGCTAATAAAATAGAACAACCCAACGAGCCTACAACCTACAAAAGATCATCTTCTTCCATGACACTAGATAATGAAGATACTATACAAGTTGTTAATCCAGAAGAAAATCCTAATAAAGCTCTTGCTACTATTTCCAATAATCAATTAAAACTCCAAAAATAAATGACTAAATTGCAAAATAAGACGGAGAGGCGATTTAATTTGATCAGGAGCTCTCTTTCAAAGATTTGGAATAAAATAGCTTGCACTGGTACATCTTCTTCCGAGGTATACGAACCTACTATCTTTGAATGGTCCACTGAGGAAGAAGAAGAAGATGATGACGACGAGGAGGAGGATGATGGCAATGACGATGAGGGTGGGAAAAAATGATCGTTTTAGGTTTAATCTATTTTAATTTGTATAAATAATTTTTTGGCTTTAAACAATCTTAGTTCTATGCTTGGTTATGTTGATGCTTGATAATGAACATATGCTATGTTTATGTTATATTGAAACTTACATTACGATCTTGCTTTATCCTATATTTGGCTAACTTGCAATGACGGTTTATATCATTTGTTAAAATTATGTTATGTTCATATGATATTGCTTTAAAATTCATCACATGTTACTTTGTTTGTATATGTTATGATCAATGTAATATTACTTTACTTACATATATGCATTTGCTCGGATACGAATCATAGAAAAATTGATATATATTAAGAAATGGTAGAGCATCAAAATTAATATTATTGTTTTAGACATATGTTTCATGAATAAAATCGTCATATAAGTATTAACCTTGGATACTATAACTAACATAGAGTCAAACATGTATAGTGTATTAAATAGTTCATATACACTCTCATTTTCGATTTATTTCGTTTTGTGAATTATTTAGTTCCATATAAGGTATTACTCTTTTTTGTCGATGACAAAGGAGGTGAAAAATATATATATAGCATATATACAGAAGGAGCAATATATTCAAGGGGAGCACAAGTAAAATTTAAAATTTTATTTTTCAATACTTAGTGTGTATATATATGTGTGCATATATATATATATATATATATATATATATATATATCTTAAGTCGTATATAGATGTCATCATCAAAAAGGAGGAGATTGTTAGAGCCTCCATTTTTAAACTAGATTTTGATTAAGACAACTACATCTCGACAATATTATTCACTAGCATCTTTTACAACGAAAAAGAGACAAAAGTTGTCTAAATACACGAAGATTCGACTAGAAGATATATTGGTATATTTGTGATGTATTCAAGTGTGTATTTTGTTATTTTTTATTGTTAAAATCTCTCCTTTACTATATATATAACGATTTTATTTTTCAAAAGCCTGAAACACATGAGCATAAGTCATGTGCATTAGCCGACTGGATTGAAAATTCAGCCGGCTGATTACTGGACACTCAAATTTTTTAGTTTGAATATTCAGCCGACTGAACTGAAAATCCAGCCAGCTGAATATTATGACTTGTACACATGCACACATATTTTTAAATTCTAGCTGTTTTCTAGCTAGCTGAATTAAAAATTCAGTCGAGTGGCCTGAAGGGTTGCGACTTTTTAAAGAGTCGTAACTCTTTAATCCAAGAGTTATTACTATATCTTTTAATTAAACATTTTTTCTGAATAATTGCAACCTTTTATTTGCTATAAGTAGACTTTAGAATACTTATTTTAATCACCGAACTTTCTTGAATTAATTATTCTTTGATTCTAAAATATTTTTATACAATATTCACTTGTGCTTTCACATTTTCAATATTTTGTTAATATAAATCACTTTCCTTCTTTATTCTTCACTTTCTTTAAAATATATATACAAAGAAGAAGATTATATGAAGGATGTACTCAAACTGTGACTTAACTGTGTTATCAAGAATACATATATAGTCAAAACAAATTTTGTATTTGCTGAAGTCTTGTTCTGTTGCTTAGGAAAGAAGCCCTCTTTGGCTGCAGAGGAAAAAATCTGTTCCGCGGCTCAAGTTTGTGTTATGTAGCTCAGTTGTTGTAATATTTGTTCCTCCGGGTTAAGTGAAGGTGTTGACTAGTTAAATTCTAGAATAAGTTTGAGATTGAACGTAGGACGGTGTTCTTAACCAGTATAAAAATTCCTGGTGCTCTTTACTTTTATTTACTGCATTTATATTGCTTATTTGTGATATTGTATATAAGTATTTATCTCATTAAATATTCACTTGCATATATCAAGAATAATATATCACCTTATCAAAACTTTCGCATATACACGTATTTACATACTACTCAATCCTGCTCGTCTTTTCATAGGGTTTTATTTTTACAGTAAATTCTCAACAATGAAGAAGATACTCTTTTATCTAGTGAAATGAAAATAAACATAAGTTATTTCTCCTTTTTCCAATTCCAGAATTTTCCCTGCCTAACTAGGCAATTACAGATAAGTGAACCCCATTTAGGCATTGAACACTCTAATTAAGCCTAATTAGTGTGTTTAGCACACTATAGTCATTTTTTTCCGGTATTTACATATTGTAGAGTTGTAAAAATATATGTTTTACACCAAATCACTTATAAAATTTCTTATGTTCGTATTTTCAAATAGTTTACAAGCTTAAACATTTTTCTCACATAATTTTGTTGACCAACTTTTTGGAAAAAGTCATCAAAACCCAAAACCGAGGCTCGACTTCATAGCAGATGGAACAATTCTCCATCCATCGAGTCGACCCTTAACTCAGGTAGACTACCTATGCTCGTCCCAGGACAGTTTCTTAAGGATGAAAAGCAAGTCGACCGACCAAGCCGTCCACCAGTAGATCGAGCCGATCCCATAATATCAGGTCAAGCCTAAAGTTTGGATCTCATCTGAAGTAACTAGAGAATCATACGCTAGCGGACGAAGTCCTATTCCCGAAGTTGCTGAATCAAATTAGCTTTTGTCCAGCTCTCATTTTTATACGCCAAATATTAAGCTCCACGTCGACAACGATTTCCGAGGAGAACTATTCATCAGCAGTAGACTGGGTCCCTCCGTAGCAACTACTTTACTGGACCGATCTCCACATGTCTTAACTCCGAAAAAGAGGCAAGCAACGTGGTACACGGCTCAGCCCACCTTCTTTACCTATAAATACACCATTGCTGAAAATGGAAAAGCATGAAAAATCCTGGTGAGAGAAACTCATGCTCGGTATATTGGAAACCACCAATCGTGCATTTCAAATAACGCAAGGATTTTGCATTCCAATCATTCTCTTCTTTACTTTCTTTCATTGAAAAACTACTGTAACCTGTAATCGACTGTATAAACAAAGATTATAAGTGGACATAGGCACTGATATAAGCCGAACCACCATAAAATATTGTGTCTCCCTTGTTCATTTCTTTTTCTTGCATCTCTTTGATTATTTTTCGTGTGCATTCAACACACATTGGGGTTGATCATCACAAGACCAACTTTTGACGTCAACACTTCGGCGCGCCAGGAAGGGGGCACAAACATACCTTACGACCTTCGACCGCCTTTAGCAATTTCTAAGCGGACAATGGCAATCAAGCGGAAGAAGGATGCTTCATCTTCCTGTCCTTTATCTGCTGATGCAACAACAAAGGCGAGCCATTAGGCTTCTCCCACGAAGACACATCCCAATATCTCACCAGGGGCGACATGGATAAAGTTTTGGCTGAGTTCAAAATTCAGATGGCATCTCAGGGTGAACTTCTGAAACAACAGCAGAAAGCGATGAACAACCTCCTCGCTCGGATGGAAAAGGGATCTCACATTCCAGTATCATTTTCTACACCATGCGGGGATGGGGCAACAACCGATCTTCTGTCTGCACTGAGCCAAGCCCCAGATCGGTTCACAACTTTGCTTCCCCCTGGCTCAACTTCACTTCCCAATCAGCCAGTGCCAGGATCATCACTTCTAGTATTAATTGGAGCTTTGGTAGCTGCAGATTCTGAGGTTGACCCCGACCGAGTTCCGGATCGGTCGACCTAACGTCAGACTGCAAACCCATCTTATGCAGCCTCGCCCAATGCATAAGCATCTTGTAGATCCAAAACAAGCTAGGCGCAACAACCTTGCGTGTCACCAAAACCACTCTACCGCCACTCTACCATACCAGTTCCCAACGTGATGGAGAGAAATATTACAGTAAACCACTCTAATATCGCTCCGGGAGGGGGAAATACCGAACCCCGGATGGGTACCACTCACCTGAGCCCATCATTTCCAATAGAAGCGGATACGGTTCGGTCCAACAATAGCCAAGTAACTTTAGCTACGACCGAACCAGGGCCTAAGGCTAGGATACACCCTCATACTCACCTTCACTCAACTCTTGGAGGTCGAACGCAATCGACCTTTCGACTGCTGAGCATGCTTTCGTCGGATCCTAGTACTGGGATTCTCACCGACGTCCCCAATGCAGAATTGGATTCATGGTAATGACTCCTCGGAGATGGAAGCCAGCTTTCAAGCATCATCAAACGCTTCGCCCGAGGCACATCTTCTTAACAGGATGTGGACGACATCCATCGTAGTCCATTCACATGGGAAATAAGAAATCCTGAAATTCTCCAGACTTCAAGCTTCTGGTCCTAGAGCCCTAAAACGGCCGGACCGATCCGACCATCCATCTCATGCGACACATGCGTCACGTGGAAGTACTTTCTGCATCGACCAATGTCATGGCAAAGTGCTTCCCTCTCTTCCTCACCGACATAGCCGGCATGTGGTTCCGGCAGTTAACAACTGAGTCGATCAACAACTGGAATATGTTGGTCACCATTTCATCGAGCAGTTCAACGTTCACATCTCCTGACCAAAGAGCATCATGTTCCTTACCTCCATCAAGAAGCGGTCCGACGAGACCCTCTGATCCTTCTTAGAAAGATTTAACGCGGTCGTAGCATCAGTCGATCGACCCGAGCCATCAATGGTGCTTATGGTCGCCATAGCTGGTGTTCATAACCAATCAAAATTCAGGATCTCTTTAATTAGAGACCGTCCCAAGGACATTGAAGATTTTTATGACGAAGCCAATAAATTCCTCCGACAAGATGATGCTAGCATTGAGATGGAAAGTCTTGAGGTGCTTGCTACCAAGGACGAAGGTCCATCCAACACCAACGGCCATAACAAAGGAAAAGTCTCGGAAAAAATGATCGAAATATACGACTCCGAAGAGAACAAGTATGATCAATACAACGAGCTCAACTCATCCCTGCTTGACATCTACCTTGACGTACGAGGATACCTACCTTTCCCTAAACCTCCTCGAAGGGAGCCGACCCAAAAAGAACTCGACTCTAGAAAGCACTGCATGTACCACAACATGGCAAGCCACAACACCAGTGAATGCAGGCGTTTGCGTTATCTCATCGAGGATAGAGTTAGGTGTGGAGAACTACCCGAGTACGTGAAGAAACCTACTTTGGTCGTGCCGCCACAACCTTCTGCCCAAGCTCCTCAGGTTGGTCATCGAGCTCCTCGAAACGGAAAGGTAGGGGTGGTAATTAGACCAGACCCAATAGAACCGAACCCGACCCGTCAGGTCTTGCCGGGTCGCGTTTTGTTGGGTCTAAACCATACATTTCCAAAATCTGGACCTGACCCAACCCGAGCTTCGGTTCGGGTCGGGTCTGTTCGAGTTCTATTGGGCAGCAACACTAAAAATACATATATTTTAATGTTTTTTGGTCGAATCTTTCGACTCAGGTCAATTCGGGTCGTATTTTATCGGGTCTTTATTGTATTTTTCATCATCTAGACCCGACCCAAGACCCGTCGGGTTCGGTTTGGGTCCGAGTCTTTTCGGGTCGGGTCAGTTTTTCGTTTTTCGGTTCTAATTTCCAGCCCTACGGAAAGGACCCTGAGCCCAGCAATCGCGACATCATCATTAATTAATAAAGTTCGTCATGGACTTTACTCGTTTCTTAGGATATAAAAAATGTATATTATTTCTTTAAAAATATGGTTATGTTGAAGTACACACGTACGAGGTTAGGATTTGGCTCCTAGGCGCGCTCTGGATTCAACAATCACTATCTTAGGATTTGTTTTCATTTTTCTGTAATAGCTCCTTAGCAGCAATAAACTTTTTTTTTCGAACATGGATTATGTTTGAACGATTCAAGCCGAGCATGATTGACGCTCGCCAACCCAAATATGGTCAGTGCTAGCCACCATCTCTTAACCGAACATGGTCGACGCCCGCCACCATACTGAACTACCTCCATAAGCCGAGTATGGTTAATACTCGCCATCTCCATAAGCCGAGTGTGGCTAATACTCGCCAACTCCATAAGTCGAGTGTGGTTAATACTCAACAACTCTATAAGCCGAGTATGGTTAATACTCGTCAACTTCACCAAACCTTGATAGTACTTGGCAAATAAAAACTATCAACTTAAGAGTATGGTATATACTCGAACCTTCAAAGTCTGACCTTAAAAACCCTGGAACAACCAAATACACCGTCTCACCACGCAAAACCGGGTATGGTTTATACCCGTCCACCAGATATAGTTTATAACCCATTTTCCAAAATCGAGCATGGTTCAATGCTCGTATTCCAGTTCTTTGCAGGAATCATTTAATTGGCAGGATATCGGTTCTTTTGTTCCTGTCAAGACCAACTCGGAATGGTCGACTTATTTTCTGGCATTCGCAAGTTATCAACCTTAATACGGTTGTTAATGATTGTCGGTTTCCCGGTCTAAATACGATCCTCAGCGGTAGTCGAACTTCTGGCCTTAATACAATCATTGATGATCGTCGGCTTTCCGGCTCTTCTCATCATAGCTTCATATAATAGACTTCAGCTTAATGCTTTCTAGAAAATCCAGAACACATCTACCTTTACCAAGAAAGATGTATTCTAGAGAGCAAGGTATTGACCAACTTTTTGGCAAAAGCCGTCACAACCCAAAATCGAGGCCCGACTTCATAACAGACAGAACAATTCTCTATCCATCGAGCCGACCCTTAACTCATGTCGACTAGTTATGCTTGTCCCAAGATAGTTTCTTAAAGTTGAAAAGAAAGTCGATCGACCAAGCCGTCCACTAGTAGATCAGGCCAACCCCATAATATGAGGTCAAGCCTAAAGTCTTGGATCTCATCTGAAGTATCTAGAGAATTATACGTTACCGGACGAGGTCCTATTCCAGAAGTTGCTGAATTAGATTAGCTTTTGACCAGCTCTCCTTTTTATACGCCAGATATTAGGCTCCAAATCGACAACGATTTCTGAGGAGAACTACTCATCAGCGGTAGACTAGGTCCCTTTGCCACAACTACTTTACTGGACCGAACTCCACATGTGTAAACTCTGAAAAAGAGGCAAGCAACGTGGTACACGGCTCAGCCCACCTTCTTCACCTATAAATACACCATTGCTGAAATGGAAAGGAATGAAAAATCCTGGTGAGAGAAACTCATGCTCGGTATACTGGAAACCTCCAACCGTGCACTTCAAACAACGCAAGGATTTTTCGTTCCAGTCATTCTCTTCTCTACTTTATTTCACTGAAAAACCACTGTAACATGTAATCGACAGTATAAACAAAGATTATAAGTGGACGTAAGCACAGATTTAAGCCGAACCACTATAATATATTATGTCTCCCTTCTTCATTTACTTTTTATTGCATCTCTGTGATTGTTTTTCGTGTGCATTCAACACACATTGGGGGTTGATCGTCACAAGACCAACTTTTGACGTCAACAACATTCTTTTATTTTTGCACACAAAATTCACATTTCTTCATGCAAACGCCGATTTATTTTATTTTAGTTAACTTGTAACTTTTATAATTTCACAACTTACTAAAAATTCATGCAAACTTGTTAAAAATGCATATAACCTATTTAAATTATCAATTTATTAAATTTATGTCCATTCTTTATATTTTCAAACTATTTATGTATTTCCCACATTATTTACGAATCTTTACATTTCTAGGTTTTATTATTACACAAATTGCATCTCCTTATGAAATAAAACCCCAAACTTCCTTTACTATTAATTTTTAACATGTTTATTATTTGTTTTTAACCAGTATTTCTATTTTGTTGTTCATTCTTAACCCGAACAAACTAGACTCTCCAGTTTACATCAAAATTCACCATTTATTACTAAAGTTGAGATTTGAACACATAATGGATTAAAACTCTTAAACACTTATAATTTATGTTGGCTAGCTTTTGGATCAAGCCACCAAGATTCACACATATGGAGTTTTTATTCAGAAAAGCTATGAAACCCCGATCGTGGTCACCAAGCCCTTGCCGGATCGTGACACTACTGCTACGCCACCTCGATCACGGTTCTTTACAGAGATCCGATCCATCCACACCTGAGCCATTACCACGATCTGATCCCTGAAACTGAGAAATGAAGGCCATGACCAAGTCATTCATGATCCGAAGATGAAGGATCTTATGCCACCTGTCCATAACTGTCATTTTGACCATTTCTCCATCAGGCTACAAACCCGTCCGAGATCATCGGTATTTGTGACACATATGACCACGATCTGCTTGAAGAAATCAGCTATAAATAGTCCTAGACTTGGCATTTTTCACGGTCTTTTGGCAATTCGGAGCTCTGATTCCACCATTATCATATCTCCATTATTTCTACTCAGAGTTATCTTGAATTTACTGAGTGAATCAATATTGTAAAAGTGAGGTTGAGAGATAAATTATTGGTTGTACTCAAATCTTGAGTATAATCATTGATATAAAGTGGACGTAGGCTCATTAACGCCGAACCACTATAAACCCTATGTCTTTTCTGCTTTTTCTTGCATTTATTCTGATATTAATCTCCCCTAAATTATAACAATTCGGGTGTTAGACCCAATTTTGGATATAACATTTTGGTGCTTTCACTGAGAACCGAAGTCTCAGCGTATTGGATTGTAGTTCTATTGTTTGGATAGTAAAGTCCGAAGAAAACAGTCCAAAACTCCACTGTTTTGATTTGAAGATTTCAGTGAAGCTCAGATATCATGGCTGAAAAGAAGTCTAAGGAAGTACGAACTTCGCAGGCGAATGAAGCTGCAAACGAAGCAATTGAAGAAAGCGTGCACGAACAGGTCGAAGAAGAGCCCTCGGATCGTAGTAATGTAGGGGCGATCCGATCCAGTGATGGTGCAACGAACCAGACAGCTGAAGGAGTCACTACCCGATCGCAGGACCACGCCGTAATCTTTCCTGCACCTGTCACCATGAACCGACGTCAAGGGGGGACCACGAGCCACCAGTCTAGGAGGACCACGATCCAAACCAATAATCAGACTACTACCCGACTTGGAAAGGAAATTATGGCTCGTTCTGCTCGTGCTGGTACTTCTGCTCAACCTGGTTCAAGTTCCTTGCATATAAGAGAAGATGAAGATGACCAGTTCGACCCTTCTGCTCCAGTTACCAAAGGGCATCTGACTCGAATACTTGAAACATTGGACAGGCAAACTGACGAATTGGCCGCTCAAAGGCAGGAGAGCTCGTTGCTGCGTCAGAATATTACTACCTTAGGCAGACGAATTGATGATATTCAAAGGTAGGTTTCACCACCTCCAGCTCACCCTTTATCCCCGGAACATACATCCTCGTCTGAAGAACCTCGGAGAAACCGGCGATGGCCTCCATTGGAAAGAGCTGAGAATATAGAAGTGCTTAATCAGAAAACCAAAGACCGTAACTTAAATGAGCCCATCCTGCCGCCTAGGAATGGAGGCGTTATTGATCCTGCTCAGAATAGATTTGCTCCTCCTGCTCGTCGTGCGACTGATCGCGACAATAGGGGGCAAGGGAGTTCTGTCCAGGACCCAGACCTTGCAGCAACACATAAAAGAAATGTTGGAGGGGCTCGCCGGGCAAGATGTACTGATCCCGAATCCACTCTGACCCATGCGGATGTCGAAGCCATGATCAGACAAATGATGGTGGAAAGTCGTGGACAAAGAATCGAAGATTGGGGTATAGGCCGTAGTCATTCGCCTTTACAGATGATATTTTAGAGGTTTGATTCCCGAGGAAATTTAACATGCCATCCATGAACCGTTATGCGGGAAAGGCTGGTCCAGTTCAGCACCTGATGCGATATTCATGGTATATGAATGCAACTTCCGCTTCCGATGCCGTGAAGTGTAAGGCGTTCCCGATATTCCTGGAGGACACGGCGTTAATGTGGTTCACTCATTTGCCAGCGCGACCGATCTCCAATATCAGGGAATTAAGTGAACAGTTTGTAAATCAGTTCTGATTACATACCCAGAGATCTAAGAATGTCATAGAGTTGTCCCTCATTAAGCAACGTCCGGACAAATCCTTGAGGTCCTATTTAGATCGCTTCAATTTAGCGGTCATAGAGGTTAGAGATCCCCATGAACAAACTATTTTGATGGCTCTGATTGACGGAGTGGATAAGGATACTGAGTTTGGAAGATACCTGGCTGGTAAACCACCGTTAACCAGAGAGATATTTTATGAAAAGACCAACATCTGCATGCGTCGAGAGGAAATTTACGCCAACCGTAAGAGGAAGGCAGCTGATAAGGAGGATATCCCAACTAATGTGGCCATTAAGCAAACGGAAGATAGCTCAGGAAAAGTTGAAGTTAATGTCGGGAACAAGAATCAAGGCAGTGGTCGCCAATCGGCTAGTAGTAATAATAATAATCGGAAGAGAAATCGAGGAAATGACTCTTAGAGAAGATCCCGGCCCAGACTGTTTGAGAGATTCACACCGTTAAATGATATGTTGGAAAACATCTTCCTGGATACATATAATGTCCTCCAATACAAAAGGCCTCCTCCAAGAGATTCTACAGAAAAAGAGCGTATAACTGGAAAATTCTGTCTTTTTCATCAGGTTCATGGTCATTACACAAACGAATGTCATCATTTGAGAGATATGATCGAAAAACTGCTCCGAGAAGGGAAGCTTGATGAATATAAGGTGACTCCTAGGGACAGGGGGCAAGCCGTACAAGCCCCGAATCAAAGCCAACCTAATGCCAAACCAACGGCTCAGCAAAAAGGAAAAAATATCGTTATCAATACCATAGTTGGTGGGCTTCACCTGGCAGGGCACAGTTTCAGAGCTATGGATCAGTACTTGAATGCAGCTAAACAGCATTTTGAAGTAGGGAATGTAGCAACCCCGAGGATAACGCTCCGGTTAAGCAACAAAAGACGATGTCTGATGACGTCATATTTCGCGAGCGAGAGAGTATTGGGGTTCATTCCCCAACTGAAGACCCATTAGTGATCACTGTCACCATCGGTCCAGCTATAGTTCATAAGTTTTAGTGGATAACGGGAGTTCGGTCAACATTCTGTTCAAGAAAACATTCGACCAAATGAAACTCGAGCCAAAGGATTTGAAACCATGCGAGGGTTGGATACGTGGATTTAATGGAGCCTCGACGGCTCCAATGGGATACGTGGAATTGTCAGTAACCCTTGGGGAAGGAGAACGCCAGAGAGTGAGAATTCTCCCCTTTGTAGTCCTGGACATTGAGTCGCCGTACAATGCCTTCTTGGGCCGGCCAGCCCTAGCCAAATTCAGGGCCTGTATTGCACCATGGTGCCTGCTGTTGAAGTTCTCGACGGATGCCGGCATAGGCACAGTCAGAGGAGATCAAGTTGTTGCACGAGCATGCTACATTGCAGAGTTAAAATTGCTCCCCAAAGGGAAAGATGTAGAAACAAAGGGTGGTTCTTCCCCTCCGAGGGAGGAATCGTCGTAGCAACTAAAGAAAATACCTCAGGGAGGGTCGCCCAGAGAATTGCCCAAGGATATAGATCCCAGAGAGGATGAAGAGCCTGGGGGCAGAATGACGACTCCCAATGAAGCGACTGTGGATGTACCAATCGATGATAGTGACCCAGAGAAGGTCCTGAAGATTGGATCCCAGTTGGATCCTGTTCGAGCCAAAGAATTAACAAATTTCCTGAAAGCTAACTTGGATGTATTCGCCTGGATCCATGCGGACATGTGTGGGATATCTCCCTCGATTATGAGCCATTCGTTAAGCATCAACCCGAAATATCCTCATGTCAAACAGAAAAGGCGAATGCTTGGCCCAAAGAGGTATGCCGCCTTGAAGGAAGAAGTCGAAAAGCTGAGGAGTAATGGATTTATTAACGATTCAACATACCCTGACTGGATTTCAAACCCGGTTTTGGTATAAAAAAAGGCCAATGGAAAGTGGCGTACATGCATCGACTTTTCAGATCTAAACAAAGCCTGCCCAAAGGACAGCTTTCTGTTACCTCGAATCGATCAGTTGGTAGATTCAACCGCGGGTCATGAACTTCTTTCTTTTATGGATGCATACTCGGGGTATAACCAAATCCCCATGCATGTCCCAGACCAAGAGCATACCAGTTTCATTACAGATTTGGGATTATACTGCTATGTGGTGATGCCTTTCGGTTTGAAGAATGCCGACACTACGTATCAGAGATTGGTGAATAGAATGTTCTACAACCAAACCGGGAAAACGATGGAAGTATGACGACATGTTGGTAAAGTCCAGACAATCGTTTGATCATACTACTGATTTAGCAGAGATGTTTGGGATTCTCCGGAAATACGGGATGAAACTGAATCCTTTGAAATGTTCATTTGGGGTAGCATCCGGAAAATTCATAGGATTCATCGTCAGCTCGCGTGGAATCGAAATCAATCCAGATCAAATTACAGTAATCCGAAATATCCTAGAACCGAAGCAGATTAAGGATATCCAAAGCCTCACTGGAAAGGTGGCGGCGCTGAGTCGGTTCATCTCCAAAGCTACAGATAAATGCATCCCGTTTTTCGAGCTGATAAAGCGAGGCAAGCGCAACTTTGAATAGACTCCCGATTGTATAGAAGCATTCCAGAATCTGTTGAACCATCTGGAAAGACCCCCGATACTGTCTAAGCCTGTGGATCATGAGGATTTATTTGTGCACTTGGCAGTGTCATCCCACACAATCAGTTCGGCTTTGGTAAGAGAAGAGGATAAGGTACAAAGACCGATGTACTATATGAGTAAAAAATTGGCGACCGCAGAACGGAATTATTCAAGAATAGAAAAGCTGGCGTATAACTTACTAATTGCACCTAGAAAACTTCGCCACTACATCTAGGCTCATCCCATTACTGTATACACCGATCACCCACTAAAGCAAGTTCTGTAAAGACCAGAAGCATCAGGAAGGTTGCTCAAATGGAACATCGAGTTGAGTCGATTCGATCTGAACTTTCAACCCCGAAGGTCGATAAGAGGGCAGGCACTTGCAGATTTTATAGCAGAGTTTACCATCCCAGAAGTTGATGTAGTAACCGAAGAGGATGATCCTCCAAAGCTACTCCTCGACCCTAATGCCTGGAAACTATACACTGATGGAGCTAAAAATGACAGACGATCTGGCGTCGGTGTGGTTCTCGAAACTCCATAGAAACGGTTAATATATTACGCTCTTAGACTGGAGTTCCATGCCACTAATAACGACGTACAAGTCGGCGACGGGTCACACCCCGTTTTCCCTTGCTTTTGGAGCTGAAGCGGTCATTCCGGTCGAGTTGGAAGTACCATCTCATCGAACCTCTTATTATGATCCAATGACCAACAATGAGCTGCTCCTTGAGTCTTTAGACATGGTTGAAAAAAAGAGGGATGAAGTCGATCTACGCGCCTTGAGACACAAGCAACAAGTTGCTCGGTATTACAACAAGAAAGTCCGAGCTCGAACCTTCGAACCCGGAGATTTGGTTCTGAAGCGCGTCTTTCCACCCCCAGTACATATGGGCCCAAAATGGGAAGGACCGTACTCCATTTACGAAGGCTTGATAATGGAACCTTCAAGCTAGCAACCGTGGATGGAGATGAAATCCCCAGAGTGTGGAATGCCCAGCATTTGCGGCCGTATCTGACATGAAATTGTCAGTTTTACTCTTTTGTTTTTAGGACCATGTTAGAAGGCTCGACTTGCCTAGAACAGTCTGGCTACTTGAACAAAAGATTATAAAGTGGACGTAGGTCATGATTCGACTGAACCACTATAAAAATATCGCGTGTCATTTACTTTTCCTGCACTTTTTCCTGTCTGCTCTTTTGTTTTAATTAAAATAGATCATTACCATTTTGAGATTTTTTTTAAGCTAGGCAGCAATCACAATATACCTAATTAAAAACGCCATCTATCATATCGGAATACTAACGGTAACTAAAGCTCCAAAAAGGGCGGCGAGGTAAATCACACTATTGCTTGCACTTTAACTCTCAAAATTAGGGAGAGAGCATAAAGGACGCAAAAATAACATCCCCAAGGCGTTCAGGTGCACCGCGATAAAACCGCCTTGATAACACTCTAACCCGTTGAAGGATCGCGAGAGTATAAAGGCGCTAGAGACTTAGTGTCCCCAGAACTTCTGCCCCGCTAAAGGATCGGTGAGCAGACCAAGAATCGAGCTCGAACTCTAACCCGCTGAAGTATCAGGAGAGTATAAAGGTGCTAGAGACTTAGCGCCACTCGAACTCTAACCCGCTGAAGGATCGGGGGAGTATAATGGTGCTAGAGACTTAGCGCCACTCGAACTCTAACACGCTGAAGGATCGGGAGAGTATAAAGGTGCTAGAGACTTAGCGCTACAAGAAATCTTACCCCGCTGAAGGATCGGGAGAATATAAATGCACAGTGACATACGCCACTCAAAGGCTCCCATCCCACCACATGAGTGGGGACAAGAATGAAAAAGGGGGCCCGACAGCACATATATGACTCTAATCAATCCTTAATAAGCCCTAGCCAGGCACCATATTAATGATTGATTGGGGGCATGTGCATACGACACTTCGCATTCGTGAACACTACACGTTTACTTAGTACACGAACTTTTCATTGATTATCATTCATGACTTCAGTATTTAGTTACGATTGTTTCAGTTACGATTACTTTTAAATTTTGTGATTCAGGATAATAAACTCTGCAAACATGGAAAACTTGCAGGTACACAATGGTGTAAAAGAAATAGATTTTCATTCGTTAAAAGCAGGTTTACAAGAACAAGAAGCTAAACAAAAGTGAGGGCCACTCTCACAACTACATTTTTTGGCTAGTGGAAAGCCTAAAAGCAAAAATATGTGCCAATAAGTGCATTATTTACGCTTGGGAGACGACTTTGATTTCTTTTCCTTCTTCTGTTTCTCCAACTCCTCTTTTCCAGCATCAGAGCGGTCACTTTTCTTCCTCTTTCTCTTATCAACGAGAGACTTCGGGGGAGAACTAGAAGGCTGGGAGCTAAGCTGAGTAGTTATTGATTTGGAAGAGAACCTTATAACCAACCCAGTTTTGGGGTCGATTTCAGAGATAGGGGGCACGTATACAGGGTCATGTTCCAACTTCTTAAGAACCAACTGCTTTTCTTTCCTATCCTGCATGTCAGCCAAGGTTTCATTATCATCATCCTTGGCCTCATCTGCGATGACAACTTCGTCTTCCTCATCTCCGTGACCACCATCTATGTCTTACAAAGCCGCAATAACCTCAGCGTCCGCAGGAGCACCAGTGCCGGATTCCACGGGTGCTACAGTGACTTTCTCACTTGTACCCTTGGTTTGCTTTGGAATCTCAGAAACTTCAACATCAGTACCCGAATGGACATCAACTTTCTCTGCCACTACCTTCTCCTCTGCATCTTTCTCGACTGGTTTGATACCTACACCATGAGAAGCAAATGTTAGTGAATCAGGAGAAGATGTGGCCATATCAGTTGTCTGTCCCGTGAGACGACGACAAGCTACGACTGCTTTGATGAACTGTGGAGAGAATATGGAGATACCTTCAGCCGACTCATCGCCCAAATTTGTAATGGTGGCTCCGACAACTGGAGGGGTTGGAGCCAAGGGAATCAACGGATCATCAGGGTTATATTCCTCAACTTCGGAGGTTTTGGGCTCCACCACCGAGCTCGAGCCTTCGTCAACCTTATCCTTGCCCTTGAGCTTAGTCTTCTCCCTCTCGATCTCTTCGTGGATTAGGCGTCTGCCTTTCTCCAAAGCCTCAGGTTCTTTACCTCTGAGAAAAGTCTGCATCAGCTAGTTTTCGTCAATCTCGTCGACCATCAACCACCGCTTCTCGCCTTTGACAATTGCATCCCATACATTAGCCAGAGTAACATGATAGTCCGGAATCCAAGAGATGTCTCGAGTCTTGATGACTTGACCAAAGAAGTCGAACAACAGTTCCTCAAAACCAGCTATCTCTTTCTCTTTTTCAGTGAGCTTATCAGCAGCAGCAGTAGCCGATTCAAGAGCATTACTGGCGTTACTTTCAGGGAGAGCTGCACGCTCCTCGGCTTAGGCAAGTTGATCGTTTAAAACCTCTTTTTCTTTTTCGGCAAGAGCGAGGTCGTCTTTTAAGCTCGCCATCTCTTTCTCCCAGACAGCTTTCTCAGCAGCAAAGCGTTCCTGTGTTGTTTTCAGTTCAGTGTTAATTGCCCTAAGATCTTCCACTTCCTTCCTCAAAGCCACCCGTTCCTGGCTGCTTGAATCAAGCTCACTGCGAAAACGCTCCCTAGCACTTTCCAGCTCAGACCTGTAATTTTCTGCATCTCGCCGAGCTAAAGCCAGTTGGGCCTATGCAACCTCTAGTTCTATTTCCATTTTACTCCTAGCCCTAGCGTCATTCTCAATTTTCACTCGGGCTCTGGCTGCTTCCGTCTCCAGGTGGCGGATGGCAGTAGAAAGTGTGGCAGCATGCTTCTTCATTACCCCATATTGTTTAGCCACATGGCATACATACCCTATCACCTCTGTGTCCCAATCCTCGGGGACCGATTCAAGATCCGGGACGAACATCATCCTCTCAAAGAAAATATCAGGGAATTGCTTTCGCAAGCGCTACAGCCTGGCCTGAATTTCAGAGTTAGGAACAATATTCTGTGCAGCGGTGGTATCCAAGTCGTGCTCACTAGAGGAAACATGAGATGTCTTTCTCTTCTCCACGATCTTGCCCTCATCTTTGTTTTTGCCCTCCGGCTCGTGGTGTTTTTTAGAAGACTGGACATGAGAAGGCGTACTTTTCGGAGGGGTCAAATCTCTAGGAAGTTGCTTACCCCCAGCCGATAGCGATGGACGACTGTGAGGCTTTTCAGAGCCTTGCTTTGATGGAGATCGAGATCGTGTAGAATAAGATTGATAAGAATCCCGGGGCCGATGATTATCTCTTCCCCGACTATCACTGCGGACATGCTTGGGATTTGGAAGGAGGCTTGGTGTGCCCTTTCGAAGGGAACGATAAGAATAAGACCGTTTACGAGACATCTCCCCTGCAAAAGAAACAAGTGCATATTAAAACTATGAATGTCAGTGGTATAAGAGTGTTATGATAAATGGTGCATGTGATTTGTGCATCCCGTGAAATCCCCCTTTAACGGACCAGGGCCCAGAGTCAGGCTCGTTTTGTGTGACTCCTTTTTCTCCAACTGGGGCATTCGTCTCCTCAAAGATAGGAAAAATTGGTTCCCCTCCGAAGTCTTCCTGAGTAAAGATACCGTCTGGTAAGGGAATCTTATTCAATTCCCCGAGTATCTGTTCCTCCGTTAACTCATCATGAGCGACAGACTCAACCGGTGATGAAGTTTTTAAAGGAGACTGCCCCTCAGAGGTCGGGACCTCCTTTGGCTCGTTAGCTTGCCCCTCGTCTCCTTTGTATATGTTCAAATCTTCATCATCCGGATTGATCATCAGCGAAGGACTCTTGCAAAAGTTGGTTGTCTCTACGGCTTGAGAAGTTCCTTCTCCCTCAGTCGAAGGTATATACTTGTAAGGTTTGTCGCCCGCTCGAAGTCCGAATCTTATATCTAGAAGACGGTGTTTGTGAAGGTTCTCGTTGGTAATACATTTCTTAATCCTTAAGAAATCTGAGTTACTTTTGAGAAGGAGGGACATTCGGTCTTCATATATCGATCTTTTCGTTCTTTCAAAGTTGTGATATGTATGGAACAAAATGACTCATTAGCACTAAAATTATGCATTCGAAGTAAACGCGGGAAAGTTGAAAACATACTTGCTTGTAGCCACTTCCTCGCACTCCCAGCTTGATGCTTTATATAGAACCAGTCAGATTTGATATCCCCTATATTACTGTAACCATCCATCACAACTTTTCTTTTGGCAACTGATTCGAAGAAAGAAAAATTGGGAGCCCCTGCGGACCGATGCTTGAAATGGTAATAGAATTTTAGATCTTTAAGGGTAAGTTCGGTCTGTAGAATCTCCATATAAGCAATATAGAGAGTATACAGAGCCGTGTAGGCATTCGGATGGAGTTGCATAGGGGCAATGTGTAACTGTCTTAAGAGATCGACGATAAGTGGAGGGAAAGGAGGAATAGCTCCTATCCAGCACATGAGTCGACTAACAGTCATGTACCCCTCTGGGGCAGAACGAGGTCTATCTCCGCTTTCTGGGGTTTTCACATCGTCCCAGGGAATTCCGTGTCTTAAGCATATCTTCTTAAGTTTTATATCGTCTAACATGGAAGGTAGAGAATCGGTGAGCTTCTCTATTTCCTTAACACCCGGAATTTCGTCAGGAGCTCGATCATCCTCATCTTCAAGGGATGTGCTCTCAGAAGTCGTTGACTCTATATCGGTATCTGTCTTGTAATCAGGGTCGTATTTTTCCTCATCTGAATCTGAGGGAAGCACATCAGGGCTATGATGTACTGATGTCTCTGATTCGGTACTTTCGTTCGGTGTCTCGGTCACTTGTTTATCCGACATAGCTGTGTTGGCAAGTAAAAATTAGAACACATGTTACCCGTTCCCCGTGTGTGTAAGTGCAAGTGTGTGCTTATGCGTACATATAAGAAAAAGCATGAAGTTAGTTAAATGAACAGGATATTGGTCGTGATATGTCGTCAAGTTAAGTTGTTCAATCCAGAAAGTTCATCTCGAAGGGTCTAGCCTAACTGTCCATTGTCATATATTGCATTGCTTAAGTTAATATGTGTCTGAGATCGTCAACAAAGTTGGTTCGTTGGAGTCTTGGGGATCAGATTGCGGCATAAATGTCGATGCATGGAACTGGGATCGGATCGTGGGTATTTGATCGCTGGCAAGTTATGCTAGCAAGGCAGCATCGCCTCGTGATGTAGACTACGGATCGCAGAACGATCCAGTCGATGACCACTCCCCCGATCTGTTCCACTCCATGTCTCCATCAGCCAGTATTCACCCAACATATGGTGATCTGATCCGTTGCTGCGATAAACACCAGCTCCACCCCGCGTTCCTCCATCCCACTGTTGTCGCGACCCGAACTCGAACCTCACTTATGAGCCGACCTGACCCGCTCCTCTTCTTCTTCCTCGTTTCTCCTCTCCAATTCTTCTAGCTCCACTATGTAACAGCAAGCCCATTAAAGATCATGGAACCGCCGCGTAATCTCGAGCCATTGAAGAAAAATCCCACGGAAATTGAACCCGAATCGATACTCAAAAGGAAGAGAAGAGATACAAGCAAAGTTATCATTATTATTACCCTTTTAATTGACAAAAAGTCTCGATTTGTCAGAATTAGGGTTTTGAAGGTTAAAGGTAAAGGGAGCGGCGACTAGTAAAAGAAAACGTAAAAAGTAAAAAAGGGAGAGTAAACCCGTTTATATAGTAAAAAGAGAAGACTCTTGGAATCCCCTTTTTTGTCCTGTATGGCTCGTCAGGCCATCATGGGCCACGAGCAGGCGGAAAGCCCACCAGGGCCCGTACCAAGCCCCCTTCACGCTACGATACGAAGCCTACACGACGACTCTACTCGAAGGTGTGAGGTGGTCCATCACGACCCGAGACTTGAGGTGACGATCTAAGCACTAGCGTGACCGATGAATCAGAAATGACAGAGTTCCATATTTGCAGAAATACGAAAGTTATTAAGTGCTACTTCTTACAAGGAGTTTTGAGACTTATTTGGCGATTTGATAACAATATCTCCAGGAATCCAAAAGATGAAAATCACTCGATGAACAAAGAAATGACTGATGATACGACCCAATATTTATACCAGTCAAGGAACGCAACTTCCTGAAGCAATACGACATTTCAGACAGACACAACTACTAATTCACATCGCTTCGTGAAAAGATAGCTCAGAAATTTCGAAGCATGTTCCATCCCTGATAAAACATACTTCGAGGGGGCAAAATGTTGGCTAGCTTTTGGATCAAGCCACCAAGATTCACACATATGGAGTTCTATTCATAAAAGCTATGAAACCCCGATTGTGGTCACCAAGCCCTTGCCGGATCGTGACACTTCTGCTACGCCACCTCGATCGCGGTTCTCTACAACGATCCGATCCATCCACACCTAAGCCATTACCACGATCCGATCCCTGAAACTGAGAGATGAAGGCCATGACCAAGTCATTCACAATCCGAAGATGAAGGATCTTATGCCACCTGTCCATAACTGTCATTTTGACCATTTCTCCATTAGGCTACGAACCCGTCCGAGATCATCGGGATTTTTGACACGTATGACCACGATCCGCCTGAAGAAATCAGCTATAAATAGTCCCAGACTTGGCATTTTTCAGGATCTTTTGGCAATTCGGAGCGCTGATTCCACCATTATCATATCTCCATTATTTCTACTCAGAGTTATCTTGAATTTACTGAGTGAATCAATATTGTAAAAGTGAGGTTGAGAGATAAATCATTGGTTGTACTCAAATCTTAAGTATAATCATTGATATAAAGTGGGCGTAGGCTCATTTACGCCGAACCACTATAAACCCTGTGTTTTTACTGCTTTTTCTTGCATTTATTCTGATATTAATCTCCCCAAAATTATAACAATTCAGGTGTTAGACCCAATTTTGGATCTAACAGTTTACACCATAAGGTTTCACAAAATTCTATTTTGTGATTATTAAATTTTCATTACACAACAAAATGTTGAAACTTATATTTTATTTTTATTTTTTTGTTTTTGTTTAATTTGACACATCATCATATTCTTAATTATCCAAACTCACCCTAAAATAATCCCAAACTTATAGAATTAAAAAAACGATTTTAAAAATTTATTCTTTAGCTTTTGTTATTATTTTCATTGATTATTTACTTAATGTTGGATTGTATTACGTCTTAACGCAATTAAATCACAATCCAACCATTTTGCATTTTTAACTCTAAAAAATCGTCAACTTACACGGTATAAGGATTTTTGCAAGTTAACCTCCCAAAATCAAGATTAATCCAATTAATCATCTTTTAATTATCTCATAGATAATCACAAGAAAAATCAGGGTTGTTACATAAATAATTAATTAATTTTATAATTTTCAAGAAAATAAAAAATAAGAAGTTCAAAAAGACAATGCTAAAACAGTTGCAATAAATTAAAGATTCTAATATTTTTCAACAACCTAAGTAAAATTGAATCAATGTCCCAGAAAATGAGTTTCATAAAATCTAAAAAATATATTAATTTAATAGGTACCAAAATCAAATTGTACGAAAACTCGAAGAATGCATAATTAGCAAATTTCAAAAATAATTAGAATATCTTAAAAACCAGAATATATACATCAATAGAAAAGTAACAATTTTCTGATAACAATTGAAGCGCGAATAAAGAACCATATTACTTAAAAGAAAAATTTTAAGCACTAAAAATTAATAATTTAAAATAATTTATAATTTAAAAATGTATAAACTAGTTTATAAAACTTGATATCTAAATTTTGCGTCAGTAAGCTCAAATAATTAAGTTAACTACGCGGTTCTTAGATAATAGATTATTTATTGAAACATTTCATATTTTCAAATGATTGAATACTAGCACTTGATCATACATTGTCTACAACGTTTTTGAGTTCTATAAGAGCATTCCGGACAGTGTGAAAACTGGTAGAAATGGGGGAGATTGACATTTGCTTTTATGAACTCACACTGCAATAGAGGAAGTTCGGAGAAGAAGAAAAATGGGGAATGTTATCCCTAAACGGTTCTCTGAAAGGGTAAGTTTGTTTGACATCCCTAATAGGTTTCGAAATTCAACTCACATCCCTGTCTTAAATTTTTATAAATTAAGTCTCTATTTTTACAAAATCAACAAAAAAAAACACGAAAATTCATAATTAAATTCAACAACTAATCATCATCGAATTCATGCAGTAAAACTACCAAAAAAACCAAATTAAAAAAGGTAAATTGATATTTTAACAGCTTTTGCAAATTCTTGCATTTTATGCAGAACTATTGTTGAAATGTCAACAATATAATGTAATAATTGCATATTTTGTAGCAAATTTTCAATCACCTTCTGTTTTTTCATTTATACGTCTGTTTTAAACATTGTTGCTGATATTTCAGCAATTATAAACAATAATTGCAGATATATCAGCAAATATTTACTTTTAAAGAACAAACTTTGGACATTTTTTGGTGAAAAGTATGGGAAGTTTCAAAATTAGGGAGAATGACACATTTACACTAAAGGTGGAATTCAGGGGACCCACTAACCTTTTCCCATTTACACTATCATTTGACCTTCTCACTAAATTCTAAACTTTCCATACTTTTCACTAAATTTTTTGTTAAGTTTGTTCTTCTCTCTATTTTCCACTATTTATAAGCCTTCATATTCTTTAACATAGTTGCTGACATTTCAGCAATTAAACACAATAATTGCAGATATTTGAACAACAATTCACCACGCCTTGCAAACAATTCAACTTTATTTGTTGATATGTATGCAATAATTCATCTTGATTTTCAATTGAAACTCGGGATCAATTATTGCATACATATCAGCAATTATTGAGTATAATTGCTAATTTTGCCGGTTTTTTTCTTTTCAGAATGCTCCCGTGAATATTTGCAATTTTTTGAATTTTTTGTTTATATGTCAACGCCAAAAAATTCCTGAAAAACACGAAAGAGCCAAAAATAGGGACCCGCTTTGTATTGAAACTTAGGGGAGGGTTGAAATCAAACTATGAAATAAGGACGTGAGCCTTAATTCCACTTTCTGAAAATCACTTAGGCCTTAAATGGTTTTTAGAAAACCGTTTAAGGTATTTTTAATTAAAATAAAAAAATTAAAGCCAAATCGCATTCCATCGATTGCTGGAATGAAGAGAGAAATTCGTGTTTTCAAATTTGCTACTCTCAGCAATCCGCACGCTGCTAGAAATGCTCTAACAAGTAAATAACTACTTTAAAAGAATAAAAAAAATTATTTATGCAATACAATAAAAATGTTCTCGTTCAAACTAATGAAAGGTCAACATCATAAAATAAATAATTAATTTTTTTTATAGGATTACTCGTGTTGGCATTACTCCTCAAATTCATCTTACTGAAGTCATCTAAAAATTTAGATAACAAGCTATCACCTGAACGAATTGAAGATTTCCCATTCGAACCATATTTTGTTGAAAAGTAAACTTGGTTTTTAATGGAAATAAATAAATTTGGTTCTATAAGTAAATGCCAATTATGTAATAAATTCTATCTTTGTTTTAGGAAAGGCCAAAATCAAATAAATGATAATAAATTTTGGTCTATTAAAATATGCAATAGAATTATCTAGAGAGAGAAGAGTGTAGAACACTGTCATGTTATATATAGATACTCTCTCATATGTTGTACCAATCAATAATCAAGCAAGAAAAAAGAATCAAGCAATAAAAGTATTTTTTTTCCTTCCTTAAAAAATATTCTACTTTCTTCTAATTTGTTTCTCTTCCTCCACATAATTTTTTAACAAAGTGGTATCAGAGCAACACAAATTTTCCAACAAAGTGGTATCAGAGCCTGGTTGAAATTATGACATTTCAATTTTTTCGACGTTTGTTCTCACAAAAGAGAATTTTGAGGAATGGAGCAGTAGGAAAAAAGAGGAGCTAATCTCCAAAGGTCTGTGGGATTGGAAATCGTATGATGAGAATTACAACTTCTTTCCATATTTTGAAGAAGATGAGATACAACAACCAAGGATCGAGCAATGAAGTGAAGAGCCTACTTCCCCACTAGCCTCACCAGCAACAAATTGTCAAGAAGATGGGAGCTCAAGTGAAAGGGTTCCTCGTTTTAGAAGCCTTCAAGAAATTTATGATGTAACAGAAAACCAAGACAATATTACTCTTTTTTGTCTTTTTGCAGATTGTGAGCCCGTAAATTTTCAAGAAGCTTTGCAAAAGAAGAGTTGGAGAGATGCTATGGACGAAGAAATTAAGGCGATCAAGAAAAATGACACATGGGAGCTAGCTTCACTTCCAAAAGGACACAAGGCGATTGGTGTCAAGTGGGTGTACAAGGTAAAGAAAAATGCCAAAGGAGAAGTTGAGAGATACAAAGCAAGATTAGTAGCAAAATGTTATATTCAAAGAGCTGGCATTGACTATGAAGAGGTATTTGCTTCAGTTGCTCGATTAGAAACTGTAAGATTGATAATTTCTTTAGCATCCAAAACAATTGGAAGATACATCAAATGGATGTGAAGTCTGCCTTCCTAAATTGAGTCCTTGAAGAAGAAGTTTATATCGAGCAGCCACAAGGCTACGAAGTCAAGGGAGAAGAAGACAAAGTTTTGAAGCTAAAGAAGGCACTTTATGGGTTGAAACAAGCTCCAAGAGCTTGGAATGCTCGAATTGATAAGTATTTGAAAGAGAGAAACTTCATTAAATGTCCATATGAGCATGCACTCTATATTAAAATCCAAAATGGTGATACATTGATTGTATGTTTGTATGTAGATGACTTGATTTTCACAGGTAGCAATGCAAGCATGTTTAAAGGGTTTAAGAAAGAGATGACGAAGGAGTTTGAGATGACTGATATTGGGCTCATGTCTTATTATCTTGGCATTGAAGTAAAACAAGAAGATGAAGGCATTCTAATCACTCAAGAAGGCTATGCTAAGGAAATATTGAGAAAGTTCAAGATGGAAGACTCTAATCCAGTTTGCACGCCAATTGAATGTGGAATCAAATTATCAAGACACGAAGAAGGAGAAAAGATAGACTCTACACTTTTCAAGAGCTTGGTTGGCAGCTTAAGATATTTAACGTGCACAAGGTCCGACATTCTATATGCGGTTGGAGTTGTAAGCCGATACATGGAGAATCCAACTACAACACATTTGAAAGCAGCAAAGAGGATTCTTCGCTATGTTAAAGGGACAACAAACTTTGGTTTGTACTACTCTGTTTCTGATAATTATGATCTTGTTGGATATAGTGATAGCGATTGGAGTGGAGATATAGATGACCGGAAAAGCACAAGTGGTTTAGTGTTCTACATGGGAGACACAGCTTTCACATGGATATCGAAAAAACAACCAATTGTCACGCTCTCTACATGCGAAGCGGACTATGTAGCAGCTACTTCATGTGTTTGCCATGCAATTTGGCTAAAGAACTTGCTAAAAGAATTAGATTTGCAACAAAAGGAGCCAATCAAGATTTTCGTGGATAACAAATCAGCAATTGCTTTGGCCAAAAATCCAGTTTTTCATGATCGAAGCAAGCATATTGACACACCCTATCACTACATTAGAGAGTGCATCACTAGAAAGGAAGTGCAGCTAGTGTACGTGAAGTCCAATGATCAAATTGCTGATATTTTCACCAAGCCGCTCAAGTATGAAGATTTTATCAGGTTGAGAAATTTGCTTGGAGTAATAAAACCAAGTTTACGGGGGGATGTTGAAAAGTAAACTTGGTTTTAAATGGAAATAAATAAATTTGGTTCTATAAGTAAATGCCAATTATGTAATAAATTCTATCTTTGTTTTAGGAAAGGCCAAAATCAAATAAATGATAATAAATTTTGGTCTATCAAAATATGCAATAGAATTATCTAGAGAGAGAAGAGTGTAGAACACTGTCATGTTATATATAGGTACTCTCTCATATGTTGTACCAATCAATAATCAAGCAAGAAAAAAGAATCAAGCAATAAAAGTATATTTTTTTTTCCTCCCTGAAAAAATATTCTATTTTCTTCTAATTTGTTTCTCTTCCTCCACATAAATTTTTAACAAAGTGGTATCAGAGCAACACAAATTTTCCAACATATTTACCATTTATTTGAGACCCGAATTCATAAACATCAGAATATCCTTTGCTACTTTCTTTAGACCTGAATTCAGAAGAGGAAGAACGTGCTTTGCTTGTCCTAATACATAAGTTAATTAGTCAAGGGAACCACCCTAATCCAAGGAGGAAATGAATTACAATCTAAGGCTAATGTACAATGCAAACTGCAAATGAGTTTGTGTCACTTTTGTAAACCTAGGAATGCAATATGCATGCTTGTTAATATTGACTTTAGCCTTCCCCTTACTGCCATGTTCACCTTAGACTTGTAGCTGTATTTCGGCTATTCATTTGTGTTTGTTTTGCTCTGGCTTGTTGGATGTTGCCACACTTTTGCTGGCAACGACCTTTGTCTCAAAAACCCAACATTCCACTGCAAACACATAGTTTAGAAATGGAAAAACCAACACATAGTTTCGAACTCCACGCCCATGACAATGCGAATTTAACAATACCAATCCAAACTGAAGTCTCATCCTGATCCTGTAAGCCTGCGCTAACTGGAGCTTTACTTAGTTTCGAACAAGCCTGGAGCTTTCGGTTCATTTCATACAAGCGTGGGCTTTGGGTTCACAAATCAATTCAGGTCGGCTATTTGGCAGAAATAAATTGAGATGAAGAAAAAAAAAAAAAAAAAAAAAAGCAAAAGGAAAGGGAATTTCGATTCGGTTGGAGGAAATATAAAAAAAGCCAGAAAGAACTAAAAGCAGGGGAGAAGAAAGGTAACACAGGCTTGGGTTAGACGGTAGGGTGGAAACCGGCTAAACAGGTCACTAGGTCATCGAGATCAATATGCGAAGGAATCCTCTATACTTGGGATTATTTAAAAATAATCCAAACTTTAGATTATTCCTGCCAATCAATCCTTTTGTTATATATAACAAGAATGATGCTTTATTCAAACAGATCATTCTTTACTAAGTTTCAGAAGTTTGAACTCATGAACTTTGTACATGTTTAAGTTGATAGGTAATGTTTGAGACTTGAGAGACGTTTCTGTTGAAATGAATGGAGATTGAATCCTTACGAAAACGTATATGCTTAAAATGTTGCACTTTGAACGTACAATTCAGCTTTTCGAAGGGAAAAAGCTTGAGGAAGATACAATTAACAAAGTACATTGTGTGGTGCATAATCAATAATCTAGTGTATCACCGACTTTCTCTAGCTTTGCAAGCTCTCCAGGACTTGGGAGTTCAACCTCGTTGGAAAGCAAGAATTTTTAACAGCTGCAGTAAACACAATAAACATCGTTGATAGCTTGTTCAAATATTTGCATCTTTCACCAAATAAATTTTGAAGAAAACATTAAGAAAAAATAAAAATGGCAAGAGGATAAAGATTATAGTAGTAATTATTACTACCAGTAAACTTCAACTTCCACACAAATTATTTGTACAAAATTTGACATTGCATGTGCACCGAAAAAAGGGTAGGCTTAAATATAAGCCAGTCAACGGATACTTTCATATGTGGATGGTATTATGTCCGCATTCGAAATTATTTTCGGATATCAGACATATGCGTCCGCGGGTACGGACGGATATTGGATAATAATTCTATCTATCAGCAATAGGTAAATCAACAAACGTAATTGGAAAATTTTAGTTTAATACAAAGATTTTTTTAATCTCATCAATTATAAAAATGCTAAAAATAAACAAATACGATGACAATAAACAACTTTGAACATTTGATACACATTTGATGCGGTGTAATATAAACTTTCAACTTAATAAAATAATAAATATATTTCATCGTACTAACACATAATTTAAACTATAATGGTGAAATAAATCGGACGGATAATTTTGAAATGTGGATGTCTTCGTATTCACATCTGTATTTTCGGATATTAAATATGTATCTGTTTTTCGAATGCGGATGCGGATGGATTTCAAAATTTTCAAGTATCCATCAATAACCCTAATAGTTACTCGAATATTTAAACAAACTACACCAAACCTACATTGACAACGAAAAAAACACAATCACTAATGGAACCTATTAGAAGCTTTACCGCCTTGTTTCCTTGTTATTATTAGGTGGACAGTAAAGAGGTTTTACAAAGAGAATCAAGTGGCGATAATAGAATGCTAAAGATATTGTTGGCGATAACAGTATACTACAAAATGAAGATTTGGTAATTGTGTGGTGGTCTTCTGTTTGCCAACCAAAATGTTTTCTTTTGCTATATCTAAAGCGTCCAGTGAGGCACTTACCTTTTTCTCCACAATGAAAACAAAGAAGCTTTTCACTGTCATGATATCATCTTAAGTCCATTAGTGAAATTCATTTAACTTCGAAGCCACTGCAAGATTTTGCGTACATGCTACGCTATCGATTGGTGCTACTAATTTCATATTGGGTTCATATGTACCGCTATAACTTTGTATATTTATACAATGACAAATCAGTAAGATCATGATGTGTTTTATTTTATAATTATTTCAGTAATAATATATATTAAAAAGTTGAATGCATACAATGATCCTATTGATATGTTACACATTGATGGTGGTAGGGTGTGTGAGTGAGTGGATTTTTCTTTTCTTTTCAAGGGTTTGAGGCACCTAAGATTGCAACTCCGGCGAATAAATTGCTTTCTAACTATTGTTTAAGTGAATTTTTATACTATCTCTCCAGAGAAGTTTAGCAGGGGATATGGAGGGATCTGCATCCTGGCGAAATGTGCTCAACTCGATTACATACGCTTATGTGAGGGAAAGATTGTGCGCACTAATCGACCACCCACAAAGTCCGGAAAGCCGTGAGAATAGTACCGGGATGGGAGACTGACCCGGGAAGTCCTCTCGCGCTTGAGTACGGAAGCCTTTGGCACTGGGTATCCACCTTTATTGATTTATAAATGTTAATCTTTGGTGGCAAAAAGATGTCGAATATGGTAATTTTGCGATGGAGATGACTTTTATCATATGTGGAAGCTTCTTGCAAAAATTATCAAATTCTGATGATAATAAGTATATAAATTCAAGTTAGACAGAATTTGATGATAGGGAAAAGTGAGATGCATGTGCATGCATGTGTATATGCGTACTTCTGCATATGTATGTATATGCGAAGGGTTTATATCATGAATGTTTTACATCAGTGACTTGTCCCTGTCTCGATTTCTAATCTAGTGTATAGTTCAAATTAAATTTGATACATATAACGCACAATTTTCTCCTCCCCTCAAATCCGTTCTCTTATCCTCTTTAGTTTTATTTTTGCAACCCTAATCCAAATATTAAGGAGAGGCATGATTTTTCGGAGCTGTTTATTAAGAAATGAAGATGGTATGATATTTTCAAGAAATGAGAAGCTAAATTTGATATTGGTCGTGTTAAAAATGCAAAATTATTTATAGCAGTAAAAGAGGCAGGAGAACCACATAAAAACATGACTGTATAAGTGGAAACTAGGGAGGTACTCTCGTTTTCAAACTTAATACACGACCTTCACAAAAACAGGTTTCCAATTACTCTGTAAAATTATTTCCAGTTACTCTTTTTTTGAAATATCTTAAACGGGAGTTAATATGAGCAAGACCAAGTTTTATTGTTCAGAAATGCTGGGAAGCCCGAAACTTCTGTTTCGGGTGAAATTGCGGCTTAAGTGGCAAGTTTACATTTGCCACTTAAGTCAGCAATTAATGCTGTAGGGGGGTGATTTACAAAAATACCCCCCTGAATTCAATGAAAGGGCATATTTCGGGTGAGTCCGGGCGTTTTTTGGTTCGGGCTCCCTAGCACAACTCTTTATTGTTTTGTGATTTTCTTGGAAATAATTCTTGGGGAGTTTCGTGAAACTGGCTTTAGTAAAGAGACGTAATTGTATTTTTAAATTGAAAACTTCCCAATGTACAAAATCATGTCCCTAAGAGATCTGCTTTATACTATTTACAGAAGGATTGAATGATAAATGCATATGTGTGTGTGTGTGTGTGTGTGTGTGTGTGTGTGTGTGATTTTAAAAACAAACAGGGACCATAGGCCTATTTACATTGCTACAAAACAAAAACCAGGATGTGTATACAACTATATTCAGTCACAACACACCTAAACTTTGCAGCTAGCAAGAGTTAAATTGGCAATTTAACATATATAATACTTATTGGCAAAAGTTACCATGCTTTTCCCTCCTAGTAAAGAAAGTGGATCAACTGATCTTCAGCTAAGTGGAATTCTTCATCCTCCCATTTCACTGAGACAAAGTGCTAACTTCAAATAGTTAATATGCAAGAGTTTGGTAGCAAGCTTTAAGAGATACCAGTAAAACAATTAAGAATTTATTAACAGATGCTATCGTATTCACAGAAAGTGGACGACAAAACTCTACCTAAAAACAAAAATTGCAATGTCTTAAAGTGGTAATAATTACCAGTGCATCCAAGTTAAATAAGGATGTTCAACTTGACAAGATCTGATTATACGGTTAGAATACAAACCTGCACACAATTTAAAAGCACATTGCAAGGATCAATTTTTTTGTCATTATTTTTTCCCTTTTAAGCAAGTTGATGCGTTTCTCATTATAGAATGTCAATAAACTAACTCAGGGGTAAGTGGAAATCTCAGTGTCATGCACAGCATAGAACACAGAATGCAAAAAAACATCGCAAGCTAAAGTCAAAGAAGAATGAATTGGATGAGGGGAATGAGTGTAAATGCACAAAAAATTGTTTGCATGTAAAATCAGCATGTTTATAAAACTTCAGCAGACAAAAATATAGATAAATAAAAGAGTAAATTTGCATGGTGGAATATACCGGCCCATCTTGTCCAAACAGGACAAAATACCTATTGGTGCATACTGAATGTGGGTTGAAAACAGTCGGCATTATAAAACAGACACAGTACAATGAAAAGAAGTCCATATGGGCAGTAATATAGTTGTAAATAAGGCAACCGAGCTTTAAAATAATACAGTACACGTGTGATGTAGTTGTTATATAAACCAGAGAGTTGATGCCATGAACTCTTGCTCATTCAAAGACATATATAAACACATTACTGCTAAACTGAGAGAAGTCAGTATGAATACAAAATTTTGGTTATGCATTTTTTTGGTCTTGTCGTTCTACATTTGTTATGCAGAATCGCGAGTTGTAAATACTCAGAAGTCAGAAGCTTGGTCCATCAAGACACAAAAGAAAGAAAAAGGCAAAAGTTTTACCATGAATGTAAGGAAAATACAGAAAGAGAGGCTGGCAGAAACATCAAAGCGGTTAAGCCCAGGTGGTCCAGATCCACAACATCATTGACCACGAGAATTTTCTACTTTTTATGAAATATTTTGTATTGACATCATGAATAAATTGATGGGTATACATTACAAAATATTTTGTTTTGACATTATGAATGCATAATGTATGATGTACACTTCATTCAAGTTCCATTTTAGCTAAATATGTATGTGAGTGGTAACACGGAAAAATGATGACAAGAAAACTAATATATCTACATGATAATCGAGCAAAGGTGCGGTGTTTGATCTAGAAACATAGTTTTCATACACACACATCTAGAAGCAAATTTCAGAAATACTGTAATTTAGAATATATCACCTACCTAACCTTCCTATGTGAGGCTAAAGATTTTAGCACCTTCAGTTCATATAACTTGCATGTTTTTGTATTGACCATTGTTTTCTTGCTACATAATAGTGTCTGAAAGCTAATAATCAGCGGCAATTTCAAAAATGGGTATCATGTCACATACATTTGTTCCTAACGACTTCCATATAATAACACTTTTGTACACTGAATAAGAAAAGTTACTGAATTATATATTGGCATGAGTCGTAATTGTCTTAGTTAAAGTCAGACCAAGTTGACTTGATAACTATAATTGAATATGATGAATTAATCAGATGTCACCTAAGCTGGTTAGAAATAATGATAAAGGTTCACATATAGATTTAGGCCTAGGACCAAAATTTATTGTGAATATGTCAGCCAGAGGTCCAGAGCAAGTATGCCAGTTGCCAAATCCAAAATTAAACCAAAACGTTTAAGGAAATATTAATTATCATGCATGGTATCCACGTCCTTAATACCCTTAATACCCTACTTCAATGGCATATGGGCTTGAGGGTGACCAAATTCATAGAGTTGACTGTACCAAATGCATGAGTAAAAAACATATATCATAGCGGAAGGCATATAGACATTATAGAATTAAGCATGTGATACATGACAATTATTTGATACAGAATTGCTATAAAGCCCGAAACATCAAAGACTCGAAAGGTGCGGGAATGATCTTGCACGCACAGTAAACTTTCTCCTTTGAATTACGTGCGTAGGATACATTTTCGCACATAATCGCACCTTGAATTTCGGACTCCCTAGCAGATCCCTATTTGATATTACTCCACTATTACTTAATCAGACTAGCTTCTGTCATGTTTTCAGCTAGAAATAAAAATCATTAAACGTCTGAGTGGCTTTGTCTGTAGAACATAAAACAAGAGAATTAAACATGATAAGCCCATAAAGAGTTATTAAAATACCAGTTGCAGTTGTGTAATATAATTCTTAAAAGGGAAATCGTACCATGCGGCATCGCTTTTTGAGTAATTCCAGAATATATTCCAATAGATATAGTGATCAAATCATCAAACCTAAACAACAAAAGGATAAAACAATGAGATTATGGAACTATTGTACTTCTTCTGAATTAGTAACATTGTGAAGAGTTGAGCTGTATCGTTAGTTTATTTATTTGACAACCTTGATAGCACTATGATGAAGAGGTGACTCCTGCCCGTAGACATTACTGAAAGAACAAATGTCGGAAAGCAAGATAAGAAAATCCTATAAAAAAAAGAAAATTGGGAAAGGGAGCTTTTTTTAAACAAGAAAATTGAATAGGTGTTCTAATATTGTTACGTTAAGTGGTGGACTTCAGCATTATTGAAGGCAGACAGTGTTTCATTAGAAAAGTGAAGCAGGTGAAAGATGAAAGAGTTAATGATGAAAGACGAAAGCATTGGACTAATCTTTTTGGCAGATCAAGCTCCTCATAGACTCAATACATAGGGGTTCACACTGAAACACAAGTACCATTTCTGAATTAGGACATGCAAATGCATCCGAAAACAATTAATTAACGGTGGAACATCATCTCAATTTAAGTGCTGAATTAATTATCATGTCTATTTGAATTCAGTATCTATCACCGGGGGGAATGAATCTACATGTTCTTCCCTGTAAATAAGTATTGTAATTTGGTTTTCAGTAAGAATAAATATATATAACTTCCTAATTATCTCTCTCTTTAACTTTTCTCTCATCTCAACTCATTTCTATCTCCTTAATAGGCTGAGACGGTGACCTTTTCCTACTTCCTCTACGTCAAGTGGTATCAGAGCAGGGATTATCCTGGTTTCAATGGCTGACGAAACACCAGTTACACAAACAGCCTTCCAAGCTTTTCAACAGGAAATGTGAGATGCACTTGCACGAATTATTCAAGCCATCGCTGGAAATCATAATCCACCCAACAACAATCAACCACCTCCTACTAACAATCGCAGGCCAATTTATCAAGATGGCTCTAGCGATGAAGAAGTGGAAAATGCCCTCCTCCAACCTGAAAATCTCAAAGTAGAGCAAGACCGTGATTTTCGCATCAGGATGGATCTTCCCTCAATGGTAATTTGCATATTGAATATTTTCTTGACTGGATATCTGAAATAGAACGTTTCATTGATTACATGAATATACAAGAGCATATAAAGGTGAAACTTGTTGCTTACAAACTAAAAGGTGGTGCTTCGGCATGGTGGGAACAATTGCAGCTGAGCAGAATACGTCAAGGAAAAACACCAATTAGGACATGGTCTAGAATGAAACAATTACTTCGCTCTCGTTTTCTTCCATCGAATTATGACCAAGTATTGTTTCAGCAATATCAAAACTACCGACAAGGAAGTCGCTCTGTGAAAGACTATGCTGCTGAGTTTTATCGTCTTTCAGCTCGCAATGACCTATCTGAAACAAAAACTCAACAAGTAGCGAGATTCATTGGAGGACTTAAGCCAATTATCCAGGATCGTGTTGTTCTACAACCAGTATATTTTCTGAATGATGCAATTCAACTTGCAACAAAGGTAGAAACTCAATTTGAACGCTCAAACACAAAATACTCTTTCTCAGAAAGAGATATTTTACCCATTCTGGATCAAATATCCACGAATAAAGCTGCTCCAAAAATTAGCAATCCACCTATTGCTACAAACCAAGAGCGTGGGTCTAGCAAAACCAATGCTACCAAAACCACTAATGCAAAGAACACTGCAGTCAATCCTTATGCGTGTCCGTCTCTCAATAAATGGTTTCGCTGTAATCAACCAGGGCATCGATCTAATCAATGTCCTTCCTGACAAGTGAAGCTGACAACGCATGAGGATGAAAAAGAGAATGTTGCACTGCAAGAATATGAACCTGATGAGGAAGATGAAGCTGAAATAACTTACGAAGACGAACGTGTTTCTTTGGTTGTGCGAAAATTGTCATATGCTCCAAAGCAAAAGTCGGATCCGCAGCGACACACCATATTCCAGACCAGATGCACTGTCAACAAACGCATGTGCAATCTGATCATTAATGGTGGAAGTAGTGAAAATATTGTATCGAAAACAATGGTGGATAAGCTTCAATTGAAGATTCAGCCACATCCATCCCCTTACACCATTGGATGGATTGAGCAAGTTAGTAAGACTAAGGTAACAGAACAATGTAAAATTCCATTTTCTATTGGAAAGTTTAACAAGGAAGAAGTCGTTTGTGATGTGGTAGACATGGACGCTTGTCACATGCTTTTGGGAAGGCCATGGCAATTTGATGTGAACTCTACGCACAAAGGCACAGAGAACGCATTTACTTTATACAAGGATGATGTCAAAATTATTTTAGCGCCAACGCGTTATAAGAGCTCCCATAAAGCTTCTCGTGAGAAGAGGCAGTCTCTTCTCATTGTAAATGATATTGTGAAGGAAGCAAAAGAAATTGGAGAAATGTATACCCTTGTGAGAAAATAAGGCAGAAATTGAATCAATTTCAAGAAAATTAGAGGCATTATTGTCAAAATTTAAAAATCTTATGTCGGATGATCTACCACATGACTTGCCACCTTTGAGGGATGTACAACATCATATTGATCTTATTCCTGGCGCTAGCCTTCCTAATCTCCCATACTACAGGATGAGTACGAGGAAAAAAAAGATTGGACCAGTGAAGATACTTAAGAAAATCAATGACAATGCTTATGTTATTGATTTGCCAGCTGATTATTCCAACTCCAAAACTTTCAATGTGAAGGACTTGTATGAATATCACACTGTTGCGGCTAATACTTCTCCACTACCATCTATAACCTCGAGGCCGAGCTTTTCTCAAGAAGAGGAGACTGATGTAGGACATGCAAATGCACCTGAAAACAATTAATTAACAGTGGAACGTCATCTCAATTTAAGTGCTGAATTAAATGTCATCTCAATTTAAGTGCTGAATTAATTATCATGTCTATTTGAATTCAGTGTTTATTACCGGGGGGAATGAATCTACATGTTCTTCCCTATAAATAAAGTATTGTAATTTGGTTTTCGGTAAGAAGAAATATATATAACTTCCTAGTTATCTTTCTCTCTTTAACTTTTCTCTCATCTCAACTCATCTCTATCTCCTTAATAGGCTGAGATGGTCATCTTTTCTGACTTCCTCTGCATCAATTTCTGCACTGACTATTGCCATCAGAAAATTAAAATTGTGTTATTCTTAGAGCATCTCCACCGGTGCATAACTCTTTTATCAAATAATATACACTACGAAAATCCCAATTTGGGATTTCTCCAAAGATTTTGAATCAGACGCCTGATGCCAGGAGCTTGTTCAACATGCGCCTGAGAAATAAAAAAATATGTGTTATTAATATTAGACGACTGTTCAACAGACGTCTCATATTAGTACCAATTGAGGTGCAAGTTGAACAAATGCCTGACTTCTAGGCGTTTGTTCAATCAGCGCCTCGTTCTACCTTGGTTCTCACTTTCGAGGCTCAAATCCATACTATACATATTTGTACACTGTTTGGAGATCATATTCGGTGCAAATATCACAAAATGTGATATATGAGCATTCGTTAGAGATGCTCTTATAATTCATAAATTTGCCAGAATACTCGGGTCAAGAGTATTTTGATATCATTCATTGTCATACGACTCACATCCAGTAACAAAATCAGGGCGCGCGCACACACACACGCACACTCAAGTGGTATAGTATATGTCTTTCAAAAAACACACACATAAAATGAGAAGTGCAATATACAGCAAAGTAACTGCTATCCAGGGAAATCTGATTTAAACCCTAGATAGGTTTTTCCTGTCATATAACCGTGCATACACGTAGAGCAATTATTATTCATAGAGTATCCATTGGACAAAAGCATGACTGCTGGAAAACAATGGCTGAGTCGCGTACGTTGTCGCTTTCTTGAAGACGATTCGACGATCTAATCAAAGGTGCAAACCAGTCGTTCTCTATCACCGTCGCCTCTAGGATAAAACAGCCTCTACAATTGATAACTGATTTGCTTGCACGACAAATCAGTGCAGATTTGCACTTTCAAATAAAATTTAACTGCTCGTTCTAATTTTTGTTTTTGAAAATGGTGGAGGAAGAAGAAGAGATGACAGAAAAAATATGTCTACCATTTTTTTTGCGAGGAAACGTGATAATATAATTGTGGAGGAGTCGGTTCAGATCTGAAAACATGAATCTCAATATTTATCAAGTCAAATAAAGACCGGTTCTTAATATAGTCTCATGATGTGGGACTATTCATATAGGACTCATCTCATACTTATCCATTTTTAAATAATTCATCTTTACAAAAATAAACTATTTTTCCAACAATCCCCCACTTGAATTTTTAAAAATAATTTCCGAGCAATTTCAAAAAATATAAGATTGTGCATAAACAAAGGTGTCATCCGACTTGAACCTTTGCATAGTGAATAAGATTCAATTTTTACTAGAGTGACACGTAGTCTTGAACTCTATTTCTGACATCAAATCACACACAACCTTTTCTATAGTGCAATCAAATAAGCCCGTGCGTTTATGGCCATGCACGTCTATCCCAGTTTAGTGAACGCTCTAGAAGTTCTGCCCAAAACTCCATAGGAAACGGCCACATTTCCACATTCACACATGTGAGTCTATCAAGAGTACTCCTGAAGGTAGGTACTCCACTCCAAATAGAATATAGATCTCATTAAGAGTTTCTATTAACTCATCCTCTAATCACTTCAGAAATACATGCTTCTTAGTTTATTAAATAGCATGTTCTACTTCTATCACTACACAACTTGTTTTTACCCATTGAACCTATTTCTTGGGATCTCCAGTCATTTAGGTCGGGTTACCATTGTGCGTGATTCCACAATCTCAGGGCAATAGTCTCATTCTTTTAGAATTATTAAGGACTTTCTTTCTGGTCAGTCCTTTCGTCAAAGGATCTGCCAAATTATCATCACTTCATATGTGATGTCCTCTAACAATACTGTGCATACGACTGTCATTTCTTACCGTTGTATTATCGGTTCTGTTTTTCTTTCAATAGTCGTCAAATCTTTCATCACTATATATGTGATGTTCTTTTACAGTATTGTGCTTACGACGTCGTTTTCTACCGTTGTTATAACGGTTCTATACTTTTTGCAATAGCCGCGGAACTATCACAATCGATTACACCACTGGTGTCTATTTTTCCTTTATAGGGATCTCAAATAGCAGATTTCTTTAGTTCTCTGCTTCCTAATTAGTTGTAGCTAGTGCTATTATCTCAGTCACTATAGTATACTGAGTCAAGATATTCTGTTTTTTAGATTTCCAAGAAACAGTTCTTCCAGCAATGCTAAATATATAGCCACTGGTCGCAATAGAATCATCAGATAAAATATTCCAGTCAGCATCGGAATATCCTTCAAGTACAGCTTGAAACTTTTCATAATGTAATCCAAGGTTCATGGTTCATTTAAGGTATCTCATGATCCTTTCAATAGCATGTCAGTGCTCTATGCTGGGTCTACTGGTAAATCTGCATAATAATCCCACGACATAGTCAATGTCGGGTCTAGTACATTCAGTGGCATACCGAAGGCTGCCAATGATGCTCGCAAAATCAAACTGTCTTACAACTTCATCAGTGTTCTTAAATAACTTTACACTGAGTCCATATGGTGTATATGCAGGTTTACAGTCAAAATAATTGTATTTCTTTAGAGTATTCTCATTTTAATGAGATTGATCCAAAGAAAATCCCCTTTTTACCCAGTAATCTTAATACCAAGGAATTACACTTGCCTTACCTAGATCTTTCATATCAAAAATGGCACTTAATAAGGATTTGACTTAGTTTATGCCATGAATATTTGACCCAACGATGAAAAGGTCATCTACATAAAGACATATAATAGTGCAAATGTCATTCTCAGATTTGTAATAAATGCATTTGTCATCTTCATTAACTTTAAAACCATGTGAAATGATTAAAGTTGTCAAATTTTTCATGCCATTGTTTAGGTGCTTGTTTTAAACCATATAATGATTTATCTAATTTGCATACTTTATGTTCTTGACCATTTACTACAAATCCTTCAGGCTGATCCATATAAATTTCTTCGTCTAATTCACCCTTCAAAAATGTGGTTTTCACGTCCATTTGGTGTATTAATAAAATATGAATAGAGGCAGGTGAGATTAATATCCGAATGGATGTAATTCTAGTTACAGGTGAAAAGTGTCGAAGAATTTTTTTTTCTTTTTGTTTAAAACCTTTAGCTACTAGTCGTACTTTATATTTATCAATAGTGCTATCAGGTTTTAATTTCTTTTTAAATACTCATATACAGCCTATAGATTTACAACCAGGAGGTAAATCTATCAAATGCCAAGTCTTATTGGATTCCTGAGAATCCATCTCATCATTTATAGCCTCTTGCCAAAAAATCGGCATCTAAAGAAGATAAGGCCTCTTGAAGGTTTAAGGGATCCTCCTCTATAGTAAAAGCACAAAAATATGAACCAAAATCTTTTACGGTTTTTGCTCTTTTACTTCTTCTAGGTTCAGTTTCAGAACTTTTATTAAGTTTTACTTCTTCTAGGTTCAGTTTCAGAACTTTTATTAAGTTTTACTTCTTCTAGGTTCAGTTTCAGAACTTTTATTAAGTTCTGTTCTAATAGGCATACTTGATGTGCCCCCACTATTCCTTAATTTAAAAGGAAATTTCGTTTCATAAAAATTGACATCATTTGATTCAAATTATATTATGTGAATTTAGATCATAAATTCTGTATGCTTTGCTATTAACAGCATAGCCTATAAATACGCATTCGTATGCTCTACTTGCCAATTTTATTCTCTTAGGGTCTGAAATGCGAACATATGATAGATAACCCCAAGTTCTAATGTATGACACATCGGATTTATAATTCTTTAAAATTTCATAAGGTGAAATTTTATTCTTAGATTTGGGGATTCTATTCAGAACATAACATACAGTCTATAAAATATCCCCCCACTAATGTTTTGCTGCACCAAATTTTAATAAAATGTCAATTACTAATTCGGTAAAGATCCTATTTTTTCAGCTTTACCGTTCATATCACGTGGCTAGGGTGCAATTCTCTTATGTACAATATATCACACAAAAAAAATTCCAGAATAGAATTTGATTCGTATTCTGTTCCTCTATCACTATGTAGTCTCTTAATTTTTCTTATTTGCTTGATTTCAATTTTGAATGTTACAAACATATCAAATGCATCACATTTTAAGAATTAATGTCTTTTCAATCATATGCTTAATTTTCATATTACCAGTCTCTACAGCTTAAGTGATGCGAATATCTCACAACACACTTTCTGATCGTCAGCAACCGTGTATATTGTGAATATATCACGATTATAGCAAACATGGTGAGAAACACCAATGTCTACCCACCAACCCTCTGATCCACCATTAAAGTGAATCTCAGTAGTCGTAGCCGTTAAAGGCTTCTCAGTCAGGTTTGCCTACGGTGCAGGGCTTAGCCTATTCCGACATTGTCGTGCCATATGACCTGGTTTTTCACAGTTGTAATATAGAAGCAACTGTCCAGAATCATTCTTTTTGGTTGGTTGCTGCTGTCCTTTATGGTTTCCTTTTGGATTCCCATTATATTCTCAACTGACTGGCTGTGGAGGTTTACTATTGCTTGAGATGTTAATATGTTTGAAAATTTATATTTTTCTTATAGAAAAATATATCCAATCTCATAGACTAACATAAGTTAATCAAAGAAAAATAGTATTTTCTGCATTTTCAGAAAATTCAGCATGTTCTTAAGGTTTGGCTCAAGGAGCCACGAATTTGAATCAATCAATTTCTATTACATTGACCTGAGACTCTATATTTAGTGCATTACCATAAGCAACCAAAAAATTACATATGGCTCTCATAACCAATTAGAAATGAAAATTTTGTCCTCATTGTAAATGTATCATTTTTTTTTTTTTTTTAAATCTTAAGACATGCTTGGATTTGAGCCACAGTTCATGAACACACATCTATTTCAGTATATGATTTTAACATGTTCTCTCTTTTATATCGTAACAGTATCAATTAATTTTAACAAATATGCAACCTTTATGCATACTACATTAAAAACTATCAAAGTGATCATGAACTTCTTTGTTTCTTTCTTCCACACCAAGTATTAAGTGGGAAGATCACGTGCGTTGTATGCTAGTTCAAATTACCATATCCATGTCAACATTTTGATTGTGATAATATTTTCCAGATCTCAGTAACTGCATAATTACCCTTAACAATCATACATCTCAGAACAAAACCTAGTCCAAGCAATGTAATTTAATAATCATGAGCTACTTTAAAAGCTACAGTTCCATAATACTCATCTATAACATTTGGAATTGTTTGAACCAATGGTTCGAAATGCAAATCTTTGGCCGATTAACCCCAGTTTTCGCTAACTGTCCTAGGAAATAAATCCAATTTTGATGTCCAATTTTTCAGATTTAATTCTGTAAACTTTTAATACTGGATTCTGGCACAATCAATTACAGCTAGCGACGACAACAACAACAACAACAACAACAACAACAACAAAAAAAATTGTTGATACCTGCAGATGAAAGTGAAGTGAGATCCGAAAGTTTGGAGGCGACTAGACAGCAACGCTACTGTGTCCATCCTTCGGATCATGTTCCGCTTCTCACATTTTTGCCTCTAGTTCACGGTGAGAAGGCTCGATAAGCTCCCATCCTTCTGGATACTTGATGCGGCTTGTCCATTTGAAGAATAAGATAAGAATCGCTCCTTTTAATATCACGAACCACGAGACTTACTCCTCTTAATACCCTAACGCTCAACAGACCCAGAAAATGATTCGTCATTTGTTGATACGGTAGAATCCTCCCGCTCTTTCTACCTTTCTAAAGCATACAACGAGGAATATAAAGCAGTGTATAGGACGAGAGGCCATTGTTTTATATCGTCTTCAAATTCTTGGGAAACAATGGCTGAGTCGCGTACGTTGTCGCTTTTTTGAAGACGATTCGGCGATCTGGTCAAAGGTGCAAACCAGTCGTTCTCTATCACCGTCGCCTCTAGGATAAAACAGCCTCTACAATTGATAACAGATTTGCTTGCACGACAAATCAGTGCAGATTTGCACTTTCAAATAAAATTTAACTGCTCGTTCTAATTTTTGTTTTTGAAAATGGTGGAGGAAGAAGAAGAGATGACAGAAAAAATATGTCTACCATTTTTTTTGTGAGGAAACGTGATAATATAATTGTGGAGGAGTCGGTTCAGATCTGAAAAAATGGATCTCAATATTTACCAAGTCAAATAAAGGTTCAGATCTGAAAACATGGATCTCAATATTTACCAAGTCAAATAAAGGTTCAGATCTGAAAACATGGATCTCAATATTTACCAAGTCAAATAAAGACCGGTTCTTAATATAGTCTCATGATGTGAGACTATTCATATAGGACTCATCTCATACTTATCCATTTTTAAATAATTCATCTTTACAAAAATAAACTATTTTTCCAACAATGACCAGTTGCAATAAGAATGAACTGGCTATGTGTATGAATATATAACATTTATTAATTAAACCAGGAGCATCTTTTGGCTGAGTAGGAGCTGATGTTCAACTTTAATTAAACTATTTATTGTTCTAAAAAGAATCAGTAAAATCACGAAAGAAAATTTTATACGATGGATTGAAATATTTTATGTTTGAGCCAGTGATTGTGCGAGACCTACACAAACAATTATAGACTAAAAAATTTCATATAGATTGAGTTTTTCCAATGGAAAAATATATAATAAGAAGTGGAAAATAGGGAGAAGGACATGCATAAATATTTTTTGACGTAAGAACAGTACGTTTGTATTTTTTTATGCAAGAAAAAACATCGTGCAAATTTTTGATGCAAGGACAAACATAAGTGATTGAAATGGTGGCAGCTTGGCACATGACGTCGTGACGGACGATAGCTTGAGAGTCAACAAGGCGGCAATGGCCTGGGATGGTAGTGGTGGTTGGTCGAGATGAGATGGCAACGGTTGCCAGTCAAGACGAGAAGGTGGCAGGTGGTTTAACTATAATTTGATGTAGCATTTTTGTTTACAAAGTCTACTGGCATGTTTGTGACATGTGAAACGATAGTTTCATGTGGCATTTTAACTATAAAATCCATTAGAGTGTTTTAAGACATACAAAGTGATGGTTCAATATAGCATTTTGATTGCAAAGTCTCGAGGCATCTTTATGCTATTCGAAATGATAGATTAATGTAGCATTTTAATTATGAAGTACACTAGCATGTTTACAGTATGCAAATTGATAGTATAATTTAGTATTTTTGAACTATAAAGATACAAGTATATTTTAATTTAACAATTTTAGTATGTTGTTGATTTTTCTTTAATTCAGATCGATGACAACGTTTGTAATCTACGGTGGTGGACATCATACGACTTGAACGGTGGAGTTAGAAAGGAAGAAGTGAGATCTAGGTTTTGACAAGAATCAGACAACAATGAAAGAGAGAGGTTGGATACAGTGACTTGGGCGACGACGGCTTGGTTAGACAACAACACCAATACTAAACGACGATGCCGACTAGGACAACTGGTTGAAGGTTGATGGTGTCGATGTCATTAGGGGCGGAGGAAAAAGTCGAAGTACATGAAGGCCGAGTAAAAAAAAGTCGAACTGTTGTCTTTCTAGTTAATTTTAGAAAGTTTCGGATTGGATTTAAAAATTATTTTTAATGTTTTTTTTAAACTAATTACCTCAGTAAGAAATGGTTGATTCAAACCAGCAGTGATTACTACAATTTTTCAACATATTTGGGCAGGAGATGTCCCAGCTCCTATAGTTCCTTCAATGATCAAGGCTTTTCTCTCTTGTTTTCCTTTTGTTTTCTTGCTTTACCCAGCTGATATATAATAAGGTAATTTTAGTTCTGTTGTTACTTGGGTAAGATGAACAATATCTCCATCACTTCGGAGAAAATAGAGATGAAAATGTAGTTGATAAGGATAGAGTTATTACCACCACCGCGAAAAAAGAGTGATTTTCGCTAATAAAAATTGGTCAACTCATAACCTTGCAATATCCCACCTGAGCTCCCATATATAGTTTCGTCAAATGTAATATCATAGGCAATCTTCTTTTTTTAGTCGCCTCTGAGGTTTTTGGAAATTTGGATGAAAATATCCATCACTTTCGGACAAAATATATATACACAGAATCATAGTTGATAAGGACAGAGTGGTCACTACTCATGTCAAATATTCTGACAACAGCGTTTAGTTCAGCTCGTAACCTTCCCATTTCTAAAGACAATGGTTGGCGCCTGGCCAAAGAGCAATTAATAGCTGGAGTAGTCACATTAATGTTTTGATCCGACCGAAAAAAATAAAAAATAAACTGCTGTTATACACAAACAAGAAGTACAAAGTTTAAGAGTTGAATACCATTGTAAACAAAAATTAACATCATCTTCAAATGGAAACTTTGAAATATAAACATGGTTACAAACTCAAATTCCAGTTCAACCAAAAAATTACATTATTTGCTTTTTGTCTATTTTTCAGTTACTTTTTTCTTTTTCTTTCTTTTAAATCAAATTGCATAGATATTTAAAATTTAAAATTTTTATAAGGGTGTTTATATCACGTGCCATAAAACCATAAAATCTCGCAGAAACAAATATTTTGAGGAATACAGTTACCACATCTAGCTGCTAAGTCAGGAGGAAAAAAGAAAAAGAAAAAGAAAAAAGGAATTAACTTCCATTTTATTTCAGTGACTTTGTAAGCACAATTATAATTGGCATAGAGAAACGTTTCAAAAATGCGTTGGGACTTGGAGTCAATTGACTATGCAAATATTATGACTCTCATAAGAGCATTCCCACCAGACCCTCCATTTTCGTGAGTAGGAAGGAATAAAAGAAGCGTGAAGAAGCCCACTCTTCCAAGAGCGAGTGAGGCTTCACCATTTTTTTTATTATTATTTAAACAAAATACGCTAAACAGAAAACAGACTGTCATTTAAAGGTTAAATGGTTTTCTGTTTGTCGTTTAACGTCTTATTTTTTTTATTTGCGCTAAACAGCAAATAGATTGCCGTTTAACCCTTAAACAACAATTAGATTGCCGTTTAGTGATCGACGCTTACAAAAAATGTGGAGAGAATCCCCACTTGAAACCGCTTCTCACGCTTCTATCGGCATTGCTGCAGCAAGAGGAGCGCGAATTAAGTAAGGATTGCCCCTACTTTAGTATTCCCACTGCTGGGAATACTAACAACAGAATAAAGTGTGATAAAGGAAAATCACCTGTAGATCGGTTAACTAAAACATAAATTACTTCGATTCCTATGCTGTGCAGTATCAATAATTTTCCCCAGGTGCAGTCAGATCCAACTAGTGCAAGTTCATAATACCTTGAGTTCCTCGAATGTAAGGCTACGTTTTACAACCTTGGAGGAAAGTTCGCCATATAGCTCCATTTGGCTGAAATGGCATTTCACATATAACATGCTCTGCTTCCTTTGTATGTCCGTATTTACACAACAAGTCCACTAATACTAAGTAGTGATCCATATCTGGTTCAATTCCATAACAGAATTTCATTTTCTCAAACAACATCTTTCCCTGTTCAACTTTTCCAGAATGTCTACATGCAGAAAGTGCTGCAAGAAACACTACTCTATCAAGTTTATATCCTTCTAATTCCATTTGTTCAAAACTGTTCAAAGCTTCTTGTGCATATCCATGAACTCCCAATCCAGATATAAACGTAGTCCATGAAATAAGATTTCTCTCTTTCATATCGTAAAAAACCCTTCTACAACCCTCCAGATTACCACACTTTGAATACATATTGATCAAAATATTAGATACAAATACTTCAGAATCACCAGCTTTAGATTTGATAATAAGTCCATGAATACTGCAACCAAGATAAAGGCTGTTAGTCTTTGAGCATACACTCAAAAGAGTTACTGCTGTGTAGTTATCGCAGGAACATCCCAAAAATTGCATTTTCTTAAACAATCGTAAAACTTCAAAATAATCTTTATTCCGTGCACATGCAGCTAGTAGTATATTCCAGGATATTGCACTGGGATATTGTACCTGGAGAAGCATCTTCTTTGTATCTTCATACTGACCTGCTCTATTACACATGGCAGCTACAACATTATAGGAAGCAGAATTAGGAGGAAAAGCTAAGGTTGAAAAGCATGCCAAGGCATCAGAAATCATGCCATGAGCATCATATGAGGCGATTAAAGAAGTTGTAACGTATTCAAAATTTTCATAACCCAGTTTTATGATTAAACAGTGAAACTGTACAACATCTAAAGCGGTAACCTTCCTGAGTGTAGAAGAGAATGTAAACTCATTAGGTTTGCACCCAGAAAACATCATTTCTTTGATAAGTGATGGAAAAGAACTATAATATCTAATTGACGAATTACAGATCAATGCATTCCATGTCGCTTCATTTTTACCAGGAATGTCACTGAATACTCTGTTGACTGCATATTCCGAACTTTTGCTTTTTGCATAGAAATGAACCAAAGCACTCCCTACATAAACATTTGTGTTCAAATTATGCTTAATTGTAGTAGCATGAATGATTTCCCCACTGATCTGCGAACTCATGCCAACACAAGCAACTAATGCACTGGCAAATGTATTCTCATTAGGCAGAAACCCAGACAGCAACATATCTGAAAATGCTTTCAAAGCTTGCTCAGGCATATCACTTCTGGCAAAAGAAGCAATCTTTGTATTCCAGGTAACCAAATCTTTTATCGAGTGTTCACTAAACAACTTCTCACACACACTACTCTCAAAAAAAATTAAGTATGCACTAAGTAAAACATTAGAAACTACAGCAAATCTATCCAAAGACAGCTTTAACACCATACTATGAACTTGCTCTAACAAACAAGAATTCTCTAGTTCTCTACACATACTTATAACTGCAAGAAATGAATATTCAGAAGGTCTCATCTCACTCCTCAAAAGCTCATTAAACATAGAAAAGCAACTTCGAGCACACCCCATATTCCCAAACCCTGAAATAATGCTATTATAACTAACTACGTTCTTAACAGGCATTTCATCAAACAGCTTAACTACGTTATCCATTCTACCGCTCCTTGCGTAGTGAGTTAGCAACGCAGTTGCCGAATAAGGCTCAGAATGAAGCAGTCCTTCCTTTGTAAGCAACGCGTGCATGTGAATCCCGCAAAAAAAGTCCAAATTTTTATGCGACAAAATGGGCACTAACGTGAACGATGTGGGATGAATGCTATCGCGCAGCATTGTAGTGAGAAGTGACATGGCGGCCGCTATATTGCATTTTTTGCAGTGGTAGGAGATGAGCGAGTCGTATTCGACGGTTGAGGTTGAACGCGGGAAGAAATGGGGGGCATTGGTCGGAAGATGAAACGTGAGGAGTTGTTTTGTAAATTCTCTTTGCCGATGGGTTATTTTCGTGGAGAGATTTGCGGACATGAACTGTAATTTGCAATTCGAGATATTTTTTTTGGAAAGGAAAACTTCACCGTCCCAGCCGTTGTTTTCGAGCAACTCCAGAGGCACAAATTACGGCTGAATATGAAGGCACGATTCAGGATCCAGTTCAGGATCCTGAATCGGATCCTGACGTCTGTAGTACAGACGCCAGGATCCTGGCGTCTACATTGTAGGCGCCAGCAGGATTCCTCATTTTTTCACCCTACGCTTCTCTTTTATTAAGAATTTTGTTTTTAATAGATTAATTTTGTTTTTAATCTCACTACAATGGTGGAGGGGGGTTTATAGGCGCCAGAATCCTGGCGTCTGTATTACAGGCGCCAGGATTCTGGCGCCTACATTACAGGCGCCAGGATCTGGCGCCTGTAATGTAGGCGCCAGACCACTGGCGCCTACAGCCCAATTCAGACCTGAATATTCAGTGGGCTGAATATTCAGCCCTGAATTCACTGGAGATGCCCTAAGGTAGGGATCTTTTTTCAAGCAGGCACCTAATACTAATAGCGTGGAACCCACCGAACTGTTATTTGGAAGTTGTTTGGATCAAAAGCATCCGACGCTACCAAGAAATTAATCCCCTTATAAATCCCTCTCACATCCTTTATCATCTCATACAATCCCAGTTTTCTCTACTTCTTCGTTCACATCGAATGGCTTATCCAAGTTCAGAAAGTGATGATTTTGGTATTGAAGATTTGTAAGATATTCAGTTCATTCAACTGTACTTAATGAAATTCTTACAGGTCATGCAGATCGAAATCAGCGAAATTTCCGAATGAAAAGACTTTGTATGTCTTAGCGTGAACGATTGGAATCTCTTGGATTGCAAACAGCAATGCACATTATAGTTAGAGAAATGACAGTCATCTTCCAATATTACAATCGCTTTGGCTATTCCTGTATGTCAAGTTGCTGAAAGATTTCAATGATTAATTAACACGATTAGCCGTTATTTTCATATAGTTTTGAATTTTGTCTTGTTACCGTTTGTGGATATTATTAGACCGATCAATCCCCAATTTAATAGAAATCCAGAATAGATCCGTTTTCCATCACGATATTACCCATTTTTTAGAAATTGTATTGGAGCCATTGATGTTAAACACGTAATGGCTCATGTTCCTCAGACAGATTTGCAACAATTCGTACGATGTAAAGGTGTGGCTACACAAAATATAACGGTTGTGTGCGATTTTGACTTAATTTACGTTCGTCAGGGCAGGGTGGAAAGGAACTACCCATGATTCTAGAATCTTTCGTGAAGTTATAAATACTCCTAGTTTGAATTTTAAGCATCCGTCGAGAGGATTGTATTATTTAGTAGATTTAGGGTAGCCGATACCGGATGGGCATTTATCACTTTATCGCACTATAAGATACCATATTCCACATTTCAATGTTACATAGAATGAACCAAATACATAAAATGAAATTTTCAACTACTACCATTTGAGTTTGCATATGACAACTGAAAGGAACTTTTGGCATTTGAAAGAAAAAATTTGCAATCTTACGTGACATGCCAACATATCCATATAATGTTCAAGCACAAATTATCACTTCCACAATGGCTATTCATAATTTTATACAAAGGTACAACACTCGGAATCCTGACTTTAAGGCATATGACGTTAATTCGGATCTGGTGAATATCTAGAAGGGTATTATAGCATTTAGAACCGTGGAAATAATGATCGTGAACAAGCTCAAAGAAATGAAACAACAACCGCTATGATATTAGTTCGAGATACTATATGAAACGAACTAGTTGTTGTTGGGTTATATTAGGAATTTATTTTCTCATTTGTTATTCGGTACTTTGATTTCTGCATTTTTATCGTGAATTACGAATTTTTATTTTCTATGTTGTATTATGTATTTTATATTCTGTATTTAAAAATAATTAACATAAATAAAATAATAACATAAACAAACAATAAAATAATATATTTCCCCCTTTCAGTTGTCTCTTCCATAAAAAGAATACATCCCCCTTTCGCGAACTTACCATTTTCCCAACCCCATTCATTTACCCGTTTCGGTTAAAAAAAGAACGCACTCTTAGTTGGTCCATCCAACCTTGGCTTTTTTGTACAAACAACAAACATTCAGTTCATCCATATTTCAAATACGTTATGCTACAGCTGCACTTTTTTCATTTTCAATTAACTTTGTCCTCCCTATGTAAATAAACAATATAATTAAAATGCTACTTTTTAAAATATTTTGTTCCTCATCGAATAACATCCAATCATATAATTTTCCAATTAAACACATGTCAAAACACAGTCTGCATTGAAAAATGAGTAGATTTAACATACTCATGAGTTGTAGCAAATGAAATTTGATAGAGTTGTAGCAAATGAAATTTGATAGAGTTGTAGCAAATGAAATTTGATACGGCTTAAAGCCATATCAAATTTGATATGGCTTAAAGCCGTATTAAATCTCTATATGCTGATGTGCCAATTTTGCTATTTTGGTGTAGTGTCATGTCAAATAGAACAAGCTCTAAGTTTGGCTATGAAATGGTAATGAGGTGGTTAAGCGAAAAAAAAGATCACATGCTTAAGTAGGTTGTTACATTCAGTCATTCATGCATGTCTCTTCGATTGATTTGGTTGTACACGAGTATAGTTATCATAGTCATGTCGAAATGATAATGGAATTCATTAAGCCATTACCCAACTGTAATATCCCTAACATTTAGTACGCATTATTCGGAAAATGCAATCGGAAAAGCTAGATAAGAATAACAACTAGATAAGAATAATGTAGTAGAATGTTGAGTTGAGATTTGTACATTATAAATATTAATAAATGGTTTGGCCCTAGCAATTAACCAGTTCAATTAGACTTAAATAAAAAGTTTATGTGAAGGGCAATGTGGAAAAACATATAGCAACGTATAAACACATAACCTTCTATTCTTTTATCCCTTCATTTTCATTTCCCAAAAAGAAAAAATCATGAAGGAGGCCAGTCATTTCTAAGAAGAAGAAAAAGAGGAAAAGTTAAGGGAATCAAGTTAGGATCAAAGCTGCATCAAATCTCAATTTTCTCATTCTAAAACCATTGATCTGCCTTCTTACAAGGCCATCGCGCTTTGGACTTTTGGCTATCGGAATGCCCAAGACTTGAGCATGGACTTAGATAAACCTGGAAAGGCTTGGGTGAAGTCACGGAGTTCAAAAAAAACTTGGAGTTTGGATGACGTTAAGGTGGATTAGTATTACTCATATTGCCCTGGTTGGTATTCTTCTTTCCCCCGGATCGGTATTCATGTATTAGCTCGGATCAGTATGAACCCGATGGCCTTGAGTGGGTATTATTTTGGTTAGGTCGGATCAGTACGAACTCGCATGTATTGGATCAGTATTACTTCCCTTGGCTCAGATTTGTGCATGAGTACATGTATTGGCATAAAAATAGAAGAATGGGATCAGTGAAACTTTAGCAATATGGATTTGATACAGTACAACATGGCATGGAGATCTGGATTCCTTAAGGAGAACGTGGCTAGGATTTAGCCACTTTCTGATCGGTCACCCTAGATCAACACCAATCTGAATGATGTAGGGTTGGTCAATCGGGATATCCACACTTTACTTTGCGGCATCCTATTTTCGCTCCACTTCTGTAGACTGACCCGAGCTTCACAACACTTAAATACACATGGACTTGGAACTTTTTAGAGGATTCTATGGGGTCTTTTGTCACTCATAGGCAGTGACTACCATTGCCAACACTCACTTTCTTTTGCTCTATTTTTTATAATCCAAGCAGAATGTAACTGTAATCTGTTAGAGATTGAGATGTTGATGGTGATAGTTTTGATGACAACAACCTTATTTCAACTTTGTTTCAATTATTGTTGTTATAAAATATATATTAACACTGTTATTTAGAATATATATATATATATATATATACAGGAAATCTATGCAGGTATTAATTAATAAAGACTATATAGTTTAGAGAATGAAGATTTCAAAGTAGAAGAGTTCAAGATTCATGACTCGTGAATATCAAGAATTCAAGAGTTCAAGAAATATAGAGTAAATGTGTCTAGATATTTTGTTAAAACTCTAGTTAGCGCTAAATTCTGATTTCAAACTTCTTTCAATAATTTCAAATGATTTCAAAACTACTTCTTTGTTTTTAAGTCTATTTTCAAAGTGATTTCAAAAGTATTTCCTTATTCTAAATTTATATCCTTTTATTTTAACTCCTGAAATTTATTCTAACTCTTGTTCTTTAATTTTATATTTCATATATTTTACCTCCTAATTCAAGTATTTATTACTTATAGATTTTATGTTTCCTTATGTTTTCAATTATCTTAGTTATATTTATAAGTTCAAAAACTTTCCCTATATTTACAATTATATATATATATATATATACTTTTATATCTATATAGTTTTTAATTATTTCTAAACCATCTTAATATATGTTTTAATATATTTTTACTTGGAATGCTCTAGTTTAATGTAAAGGAATAAAATTTGTTTTAACCCAGGAATCCCCATAATTTATTTAAACTTTATTAACTTTGATTTAAATTTTTATTTTTGAAATTATACTAGGGAATGTCGATTGTCGACATACATGTTTTGGTATGTCGACATATGACCTGTTAACCTGTTTTTTAAATTTTGAAAAGTTGTGTCTTTTGAATTCAGACCTTTTCTAAAAGGTTGTTGCCATTGGAAACCGTATAAAGGCTTCAGATTTCGAATTTTTAACTTACTTTCATTTCCTTCTTCTTCCTTAATCCACTTTCCATTATTCTTCATAATTTCTTAATTTGCCTTAAGATTATTAATCCGAATCCCAAACATAATCAAGCAATATAAACAAGGACTACACTGCAATGGGCATAGGCATGATTTATCAGACCATTATAAATTATGTGTTCATTTACATTTACACACTGTTTATTGCTCTGTTTACTTCATTATTCTATGGTTATTACTCGAAATTTGGGCAGTGCGTTTGATTGACTAAAATCATCTCAATATTTTGGCACACCAAGAAAGGGTCGAACCTTCGATTTTCTTAAGGATTCAGATTTCTCTTGGACTCAATCGTGGTTAAGAGGAAAAAGACAGATGCTACCCCTCCAACTGAAGGCGCTGGATTTGAAGGAAGCCGGGAAGCTTCCTCCATTGGAAATCTTTTTATCTATCTAACTCGGGAAGAGACGAATGGAATGGTTAAGAAATTGGAATCACCCCTTGAATGGCAAGGACTCCTCAAATGGCAAGAGGAGATAATGAATACCTTTTTCATAAGGATGGATGAATTTGGAAGGCCAACATGCCAAGGAATAGTACTTTGGGTAGGACGTCGTAGTGTGCTAGGATTGGAACAAGGCTCGGGCGCAGCTCCCACCAACGTTCCTCGGATGGGTTCGATCCAACCTGGTTCAAATCGAAGGAAACCCCCGTTGAACGAGTGATGTTACTTGGGATGTCTTGGCTAGTTGCGCTTTGGAAATAGGAATTAGAAATTTATCTTAAGCGCAAATACACATAGGATTGGATCGTCGAAGACCTCCTACTAGAGTTGAGAAAAATTTGGTTCAAACCGAATTAACGTACCAAAGCGGCTCATTTCGGTAGGTTTGGTTTTATAAACTAAATTGATTTGAATTCAATTTGTAAAATAAATTTTTTTGGTGATCGGTTTAACCGAGTTAACCAAACTTTTAGTTTAGTATCTAATTTTACGGTATTATAGTTAGTACTTTAAACAATTAGTTTAGTGATATAATACAAAGGCATTTGTTGCAATAGATCAAATTTTATTATAAACATAAAATTTCTCCAAACATGAATTTATGTTTTACTTTGAGTGAATTCATCATTTAAATAATAGTATATTCTTCAAGTTTGGTTAAATTGGTTACCGACCGAATTAACCGAAATTAATTCGGTTTGGTTCGATTTGGAAAATTTTCGGTTCTAATTTGGTGTGAGTGTTTTACCATAAAATCAACCGAACCTATCGAATGCTCGCCCCCAGCTCCTGGAATTCGGTTCGTACCCGAGACTGCTCCTCGAACCAGGTCCGAACCGGATGGCAACATCATATAACGACGTGCTACCTTTTCTAGACTGAACACTGGGGCGCCGGTGTAGGGTTGGATGATTGGCAATAATTTCTCAGCAATAGAAATCAAATCGCGGATGTGATTCATGGTTTTCTCGAGTTGGGATGTCTCAAATGGATGCGTACTACGTTTACCGTAGCCCCTTCACTCAGATCATAAGGAATTCACGGGATCCACCAAATTTTCAGTTATTGGTGTTGGAGGCTTATGATGGTAGAAAGGATCCTATTTTTCATCTTATATGCTACATGTGTCACATAGATGTACTACTGACGTCGGAAAACGTCCTGACACAGTGCTTCTTACTCTATCTCGCAAACATAACTGTCATGTGGTTTAGGTAGTTGGTATTGGTATCAATTAGTAGCTGGAATACTTTGGTTAATTGGTTCATTGAACAGTTCAGGATCCACATCTCTTAATCCAAGAATGTCAAGACTCTCACGATAATTAAGCAGAGGATTGAAGAGACTTTGCGCTTTTTCTGGAAAGTATGAAATACCCCACCTCCGTTAAGGTCACTCACAAAGGGAATGCCTTAACTTTGGTGGAGGTTTATAAGTTAAAGCCACAGATAAACACAAGACAGATATAAATACACATATTTTAAACAGCGGAAACCAAACAGATTTTTATTTCATCAATACGTGTTCAAACAAAACATTTCCATAATTGTCTCAAAATACTTCCATCATTACAACCTCATTACTGTCTTGATTATTAAAGAAGCATAAAACATAAATAAAAGTAACAAAAATCCCCATAGTGATATCCAAAGCCATGATCCGAGCAAAAGAGATCCAAACCATACGTCTACGGTCTTGAAGCTTGCAAAAGAGTACTAAGCTGGGTTGTTTCCTCCCTGTGGACCTAGGGGGGAAACGAAAGAAAAGAAGACGAAAAGAAAATAGAGTCAGACATAAAGCCTGAGTAAATCTAGTAACTCTTCAGTATGTGAATAAGAAAAAGGGCATGATATATATAAACTGAAAATAGGAAAGTGTCACAAGCTAAGGAAGTGTCGTTTAGAATCGAATGTACTATCGCACCCACACTATATCTCTGCACCTACTTGAGCTTATTCTAACTGGCACCCCATGATGAGGGTGAAGTGATCCCCATTTTTATTTAAAGATCGGCTCCTACTCGCGTAAACATGTGTCATACGGCCCCCAAGAATTATAGATACCTATGCTGGTCTCACCATGGGGTGTTTCAAGGCCCATGGTGGCGGCCCCGACACAACTCTAGAAGGCATAGGTTATACTACTGGTGCCCCCAGTGCCCTGTTTGTCTGCTACGGAGTGTGTGCACACCCACACCCCGTTAGAACCTATACTGTTGCACCCACCGCCGTCGCTTTGACCGCTTACAATCAGCCCAGTAATCGTGCCCCACCCTGCCTAGTTTCAGGGTACCATGATACCTAACTTAGGTTACTGCTGAAACGGGTCCCTCGCTACTAGGGTTTTCTAGTCAAACATGTTAAGTGGTTAAGTGTCTGTATTTACCTAACCTCACCCATCAATTCTTGTTAACATGTTGAATTTGGTTAAGTGTTTATAGTTGACTTAACCTTACCATCTGTCCTTAGCCTCCTAAAGCACCTGACCACTCACATTAGACAGATATTGTTACGGCTACTGGATGTGCCGGTCGGTTCCAGGCAGGTTTACACCGTAGCTCAGTCTAACCTCGGGTATTTATTGGGCTCAATGCTTAACCACGCACATTGGATAGGTATCGTTGTGACTACTGGACAGCCGGGCGAGTCCGGGCAGGTTTACGTCACAACTCAATCCAACCTCGGGTTAAGCATACCGTGTTTTCTAAATTTACATATTTTATCACTTCTCAATTATATGTAAATGTCATGTCCTTTATTCTTGGGTATAACAATTCATACCGCTTAAATGTTATTGTCGTTGGCATGTGCTAACCATGCCAACATATTTTTTTTTTTCATGTTTTACACCCAACGTTATTACCCCCGTTGTACGTTCGCAACATTATAACAAGTGTTGGGCTCGACACAATTCAGCCCAACTTTATAATTGTGAGAAAAAAGGGGAAATCAATAACATGTAATATTTTACAATACAAAAAGGTGTGTGGCGCATGAACTTGCAATTTAGCGATTCAACTAACATAAATCATGGATCATGTGAACTTGCATTCAAATCAAAGTATAACTAAGTAGGTGACATATGAAATGGCATAGTTTAGGCTTACACAAACTTGGGTTTAAACATGTTTAACTTGGCATAATGTCAACCACAAAACTAGCATGTTGTATATTCACCAAAATGTCCAATTTTAACATCTAATCATATAGCCTATTTCAACATGAACTTGCATAGTTTATGAAACCCAAACGATACTTAACATAGATCCAATTATACTTGCAAGTAAACATAAGAATGTGCTCATAGGTTTTGGGTCATGTAGGCATAAAAGGTCTCAAATCTAGAACATGTTTACATAAATTCTAACTTAGACTAAGGGAATGTATATAGTCCATGCCATCGACATAAACATAAAGGGATCAATTACTAGTTTTTGCCACAACTTGCTATTGCTATTACTTTCATATACAAATGTCCAATAGGCTTGCATCAATCAACTTATGCCACAAATATCAATACACAAGTCATGACATAATTATTACAATACACAGAATTCATACAATAACACAATTCTATTTTCATTTACATCGAATCACGTCACAGTTTTATTCATATTCTGAAAGATCACTATACTTACAATGAATGCAGAATCTTGAATTCTGGATTCTGAATTCTAAAATTGAGATGCGTTCCTTTGGGTAGATTATCGTTGCGTTGATTAATTTGATTAAGTTTTAGTCTTCTTCTTAATTTGATTCGTCTCTAAGCTCCTCTTTCTTGACGGCTATGCTCAATTCCTTCCTGGCAGCATGACGACTCCCATATTATTTTTTTGTGTGAATTTTTAGTTGAGACTTAGGGTGTATTTATAGATTTTTAAATTGTTTTGAGCCGTCAGATGAAGACAGGAGGAATCTAGACCATACAAAGTTCAAAGAGCCAATCAAGAGGTGACATGTCAGCCCTAATGACACACCGAGCCACAGAAATTCGAACCAGAGCCAGACCCAGCCAGCCAGGTCGACCAGGTAGGTCGACTGGCAGGTCGACACTATGGTCGACCTGGGGTGACCAGGTCGACACCATGGTCGACGCTATGGTCGACTTGGTCCCTGGGTGGGAATTTTCCCGCCCAGCCCAGTTTGAACCTGTTTTTCGAATTTCGAATTTGAAACCGAGCTGTTTGAATTTTAAATTTTATTCTGAAACTTCCGAAGGTCATAAATCCTTCATACGGAGTCCAATTCACGCAAACTCGGACTCTATCTCAAGCAGAATTCCGAGACGAACGCAATGACGTAACCCATTTCCCTTAATTATTTCATTTATAATTAATTACACTTTAATTTGTGAAGCTTAATGTTATAGTAATCACGGGGTGTTACATTCTCCCCCCTTTAATAGGATTTCGTCCCCGAAATCTTCAAGTTAGGTCCTACCATCCAACAGTCCATCTACTCAACCAACAAACACAGGCATCCACTGTCCTTAAAAGACTTCTAATGCTTCATGATCGTATGCGTAGTGTGTGTACATGTCCCTATCTAATGCAGAAATCAGGCGGTCTACTGATTCAGTTGACCTCCTTAATGCGAATCATGTAAGAGTCATGAATCCATTATGTATGCAAAAAAATTTCCTATTCATAATTCTACATGAGTGCACAACTTATTCATACAAATGCGACAACCATATGACAGCATATCAAGTTTCAACCATATACAAATGAGAATACATATATGCATATGCAATATGAAGTGACTGTGCCGATCTAAAACCTAGGGTGTGTGTGTATATGCATCCACGAGTAACCACTAGCAATCACTAGCAACCATTTGCAGCCATCATCCATAACATGTTTTCAAATACATGTTTGCATCCATTTGTTTTCTACCTAAGGAGTTAGGAAAAGAACCGAGGAGATATATCTAAAAAGATAGAGCATAACTTAAGGAAAAAGAGAGATCAAAGATGTACCCTCAAAAAGAAAAGGGTAGGCGGCGCGTATTCTGTCCTCAGTTTCCCAAGTCGCGTCTTCCTCGGTGTCGCTCCACTGAACTTTAACGAGTTTGATTTCGCGGTTGCGTAGCTTTTTCACTTCAGTTCCTAAGATGCGGGTTGGAACTCTCCTCAAAGTTGCTTCACGTTCCACTTCGGCTTCTTCTAGAATGCTAGGTTCCACCATTTCCGCAGACTCATGCAAACACTTCCGGAGGTGAGAAACATGAAAGACGTTGTGAACTCCGGTCAGTCTCTCAGGTAGCTCTAATCTATAGGCCATCTTCCCGACCTTCTCGATGATAGGAAACGGTCCTACAAATCTTGGTGCTAGCTTTCCTGTGGATCTAAAGCGAACGACGTTCCTTAAGGGAGATACCTTAAGGAAAACCCTGTCCCCAACCTCAAACTCAAGGTCGGTCCTTCTTTTGTCGGCGTAGGATTTCTGTCTGTCTTGGGCAGTCTTCATTCTCCTTCGTATCAGGTCCACTTTCTCCGAAGTCTCTCGAATAATGTTTGGCCCAAGTATAAGCTTATCTGTAGACTCCCACCAACAAGTTGGTGATTTGCACGGTCTTCCATACAAGGCTTCGAAGGGCGCCATACCGATGGTAGCTTGGTAGTTGTTGTTGTAGGCAAATTCCACTAAAGGAAGGTGATCCTCCCAAGTCCCTCCAAAGTCAAGAACGCAAAGTCTCAAAAGATCCTCCAAAACTCTATTCACCCTTTCCGTCTGGCCATCGGTTTGGGGGTGATAGGCCGTGCTCAAACATAACTGTGTGCCTACAGCTTCTTGCAGACTCCGCCAAAACTCGCTTGTGAAGATAGGGTCTCGGTCACTAATAATGCTGGAGGGTATCCCGTGGAGTCGAACTATTTCCTTGAGATAAAGAGATGCTAGAGATGAGGCAGTCCTTCTACTTTTAATGGGTATAAAGTGGGTGCTTTTAGTAATCCTATCCACTATTACCCAAATGCTAGTATTGCCTCTTCTTGACCTAGGTAGTCCATCAATGAAGTCCATTGAAATGCTATCCCACTTCCACTGTGGGACCTATAAAGGATGAAGTAGTCCTCCAGGCTTCTTCTGTTCCGCCTTCACCTGTTGGCAGGTCATGCACTTAGAAACGAAATCTGCCACGTCCTGCTTCATGCCGCTCTAAAAGAAAGTTCTCTTTATATCCTTGTACATCTTGTCACCGCCAGGGTGTATAGTCATCTTGGAATGATGAGCTTCCTCGAGAACCTTCTTTGTCAACTCCCTTGCTTGTGGGATGCATAATCTTCCATCTCGCCTCAGCCAACCCTTATCATCGATGGCGTATCTACTGAGGTGACTAGAAGTCTCACCCCTAATAAGTTTATCAATCACATCAACAAGCTGAGGGTCTTCACGTTGTGCAACCCCTATTGAGTCCAAGAGAGTAGGACGTACTTCGAGAGATGCTAACAAACCCGGTACAAAATCCGAGGAGGGCCCAAAGTTAAAACTGGCTGTATACTCCAAGCTTTGCCTCTCTACAAAGAGCGGGCTTAAGGTCGGTTTCTTTCGGCTCAACGCGTCTGCTACTACGTTGCCTTTGCCGGGAGTATAGGAAATTTCAAAATCATACGAGGCAAGAAACTCTATCCATCTTTGCTGCCTCAAGTTAAGATCCTTTTGCGAGAAGAGATATTTCAACGATTTATGGTCAGTGTATAATTCGAACTTCTCACCTAGGAGATAATGGCGCCAAGACTTAAGCGCAAAGACGATGGCGGCTAACTCGAGATCGTGGGTTGGGTAGTTCTTTTCATGAACTTTCAATTGCCTTCCACCATAAGCTATTACCCTCCCTTCTTGCATTAGAACAACACCTAGTCCCGTTCCACATGCATCTGTGTATACTGTGAACATTTTGCTTCCATCTGGCAAAGTCAGAACTGGGGCTGTTGTGAGAGCCCATTTTAATCGTTGGAAAGCAAACTCGCAGTCCAAATCCCAAGTGAACGCCAGATTCTTCTTCGTTAGTCTTGTGAGTGGAGCTGAGATTTTTGCGAAATCCCTAATAAACATTCAGTAAAAACCGGCTAGCCCAAGAAAGCTTCGGACTTCGGTTGCATTTCTTGGTGTCTTCCAATCTTGCACTACCACCACTTTCGCGGGGTCCACAACCAACCCCTCTTTGGACACTATATGCCCCAGAAATATTACCTCCTTTCTCCAAAAGTGGCACTTGGAGAATTTGGCTTTTAGCTGATGAACTCGAAGAGTTTCCATGATTTCTTTCAGATGCTGAGCACGCTCTTCCTCATTATTTGAGAAGATCAAAATATCGTCTACGAAGACAACCACAAATTTGTTGAGGAATTCTCTGAACACCCTGCTCATTAGATCTACGATATAAGCGGGTGCGTTTGTCAAGCCAAAAGGCATGACAAGCCACTCAAAGAAACCGTCTGGGGTTCTGAACGCCGTTTTATCGACGTTGTCTTCAGCTACTCTTAGCTGATGGAACCCAGTTGCCAGATCAAGTTGGGAGAAGACCATCGCACCTACAAGCTGATCAAACAAATCGTCGATTCGGGGAAGAGGGTGCCTATTTTTCTTGGTCAATTTGTTTAACTCCCTATTGTCGACGCAAAGGCGAAGCGAACCGTCCGCTTTGGTTGCGAACACCACTGGAGCACCCCATTCCGAAATGCTCCATCTAATGAACCCCTTTTCGAGAAGTTCTTTAACCTGCTTACTGAGCTCCTTTCTCTCCTTTGGAGCCATGTGTTTGACAGGTAAAGCTACAGGCTTTGCATTATCCATAAGATATATGCGGAAGTCTATTTCCCGCCTCAGACGTAAGCCTTTCACCTCCTCAAAGACATCCGGATATTCCCGGACTACACTAACTGACTGCAAATTCTCATCAGAAGCATCAAGCGACTCTAGATAACTAAGCATAACCACATTTAAGGGATTACAAGAAATTTCTAGAGTGTTACCAAGCCGAGTCAAGAGTCTAACTGCTCTTTTCTCACAATCAAGAACGGCACCATTACTGGATAACCAGTCCATGCCTAAGATCAAACCATATCCCGAGAAGCCCAAAACAAAGGCATTACAACTAAACTCAACGCTGAGAATAGAGATTTTCAAACCCAAACAAACCATTGACAAATAAGCGGAGCCCCCAATTGGATTTGAAACTACTAAGGGATCGTCTACCATACTAGTGTCTAGATGTAGAGATTCTACTAAGGCAGATGTAATAAAGGAGTGTGATGCGCCAGAGTCAAAAAGTGTACGAACTGGATGATCATAAAGATAGACTACACTTTCTACAGAAATATTACTACCTCGTTCCTATGAAGGTGCCACTAGCGCATGAACCTGACCCCCTGAAGTGGATCCGACTTTTTGTCCCTGCCCTTTCTTCTTTGGGCAGTCCTTAGCTTGGTGCCCAATCTCTCCACAATGGAAGCAACCACCCATCTTTGCCTTCCTTTTTCGGCAGTATTGTGATATATGTCCCACAATGCCATAGAAATTGCACCTTCTCCTCTCACAGGGCTTATTGTTCTTCCCTCCTTTCTTGAAGTCTGTTTTCTTTGCTTGTAAACCCTCTTTCTTTTCTTCCACCTTAGTCTCTTTCTTGCCGTTGTCTTCCTCGTGTAGCAACGCCATGTCCACGAATCTTTCATAAGTCACTCCCGTGGATACATGGGGTCATGGAAAGGCTGTGTAGAGGCTCATTCAAACCTTTGACGAAGTGAAGCGCCTTCTTGTGTTGGGTGTTTACTAAGTCCAGCCCAAATTTGGCCAGCTGATTAAACTGATTAACATACTCCCTGATTGTCATACTTCCCTGTTTCAGAGTTAGAAACTTCTCCATTTGCAGGCTCCTTTCAGCTTGGGAGAGGAATTTCATCTCAAACCTTGTCCTGAAATCTTCCCATGTTTCCACCGCCCTCTGAGCATTGGTAATTTCCCACCAATAGGAAGCTTCATCTTTAAGCAACCATACTGCTAGCTGTATCTTTTGCCTTTCATCAACTCCGAAGATGACAAACAGATCCTCGGTCTCCTTTAGCCAGTTTCTTGCTCCTACAAGGACTCTGTCCCATAAAAGTCTTTTCCACCCATAGCCTTGAAGTCTCTACATGTTTCTGCGAAGGCATTTCCACGAGGAGGTGGAGGTGGAGGAGGAGGAGGAACCGCGGCCACTGGAGGAGGGATGTCTGCTGGGCCTGCGCCATTGGCCCTTGCTTCTAAGTACCTCCTAAACCAGCCGGGTATTGGCACTCCTTCTGGAAGGTTAAGGTCTCCAGACATGCTGAAACAGAAAGGAAAGATTCAAAACGAAGGATAGAGAGAGATAGTGTACATGGCTTTAAGGGATTATGCCTCTTTAAAAATATAACACTTTTTCTTGAAAAATGCTTCTTTAAACTTTCTTTTGAAAACAATTTCAAAGATTTTTTTTATCTTATCTGGTAAACCTATGCTCTGATACCAAGTGAAACACCCCACCTCCGTTAAGGTCACTCACAAAGGAAATGCCTTAACTTTGGTGGAGGTTTATAAGTAAAAGCCACAGATAAACACAAGACAGATATAAATACACATATTTTAAACAGCGGAAACCAAACAGACTTTTATTTCATCAATACGTGTTCAAACAAAACATTTCCATAATTATCTCAAAATACTTCCATCATTACAACCTCATTACTGTCTTGATTATTAAAGAAGCATAAAACATAAATAAAAGTAACAAAAATCCCCATAGTGATATCCAAAGCCATGATCCGAGCAAAAGAGATCCAAACCTTACGTCTACGGTCTTGAAGCTTGCAAAAGAGTACTAAGCTGGGTTGTTTCCTCCCTGTGGACCTGGAGGGGGGGACGAAAGAAAAGAAGACGAAAAGAAAATAGAGTCAGACATAAAGCCTGAGTAAATCTAGTAACTCTTCAGTATGTGAATAAGAAAAAAGGGCATGATAGATATAAACTGAAAACAGGAAAGTGTCACAAGCTAAGGAAGTGTCGTTTAGAATCGAATGTACTATCGCACCCACACTATATCTCTGCACCTACTTGAGCTTATTCTAACTAGCACCCCATGCTGAGGGTGATGTGATCCCCATTTTTATTTAAAGATCGGCTCCTACTCGCGTAAACATGTGTCATACGACCCCCAAGAATTGTAGATACCTATGTTGGTCCCACCACGGGGTGTATCAAGACCCATGGTGGCGGCCCCGACACAACTCTAGAAGGCATAGGTTATACTACTGGTGCCCCCAGTGCCCTGTTTGTCTGCTCTGGAGTGTGTGCACGCCCGCACCCCGTTAGAACCTACACTGTTGCACCCACCGCCGTCGCTTTGACCGCTTACAATCAGCCCAATAATCGTGCCCCACCCTGCCTAGTTTCAGGGTACCATGATACCTAACTTGGGTTACTGCTGAAACGGGTCCCTCGCTACTAGGGTTTTCTAGTCAAACATGTTAAGTGGTTAAGTGTTTGTATTTACCTAACCTCACCCATCAATTCTTGTTAACATGTTGAATTTGGTTAAGTGTTTATAGTTGACTTAACCCTACCATCTGTCCTTAGCCTCTTAAAGCACCTGACCACTCACATTAGACAGATATTGCTATGGATACTGGATGTGCCGGTCGGTTCCGGGCATGTTTACACCGTAGCTCGGTCTACCCTCGGGTCTTTATTGGGCTCAATGCTTAACCACCCACATTGGATAGGTATTGTTGTGACTACTGGACAGTCGGGTGGGTCCGGGCATGTTTACGTCACAACTCAATCCAACCTCGGGTTAAGCATACCGTGTTTTCTAAATTTACATATTTTATCACTTCTCAATTATATGTAAATGTCATGTCCTTTATTCTTGGGTATAACAATTCATACCGCTTAAATGTTATTGTCGTGGGCATGTGCTAACCATGCCAACATATTTTTTTTCATGTTTTACACCCAACGTTATTACCCCCGTTGTACGTTCGCAACATTATAACAAGTGTTGAGCTCGACACAATTCAGCCCAACTTTATAGTCGTGAGAAAAAAGGGGAAATCAAGAACATGTAATATTTTACAATACATAAAGGTGTGTGGTGCATGAACTTGCAATTTAGCGATTCAACTAACATAAATCATGGATCATGTGAACTTGCATTCAAATCAAAGTATAACCAAGTAGGTGACATATGAAATGGCATAGTTTAGGCTTACACAAACTTGGGTTTAAACATGTTTAACTTGGCATAATGTCAACCACAAAACTAGCATGTTGTATATTCACCAAAATGTCCAATTTTAACATCTAATCATATAGCCTATTTCAACATGAACTTGTATAGTTTATGAAACCCAAACGATACTTAACATAGATCCAATTATACTTGCAAGTAAACATAAGAATGTGTTCATAGGTTTTGGGTCATGTAGGCATAAAAGGTCTCAAATCTAGAACATGTTTACGTAAATTCTAACTTAGACTAAGGGAATGTATATAGTCCATGCCATTGACATAAACATAAAGGGATCAATTACTAGTTTTTGCCACAACTTGCTATTGCTATTGCTTTCATATACAAATGTCCAATAGGCTTGTATCAATCAACTTATGCTACAAATATCAATACACAAGTCATGACAGAATTATTACAATACACAGAATTCATACAATAACACAATTCTATTTTCATTTACATCGAATCACGTCACAGTTTTATTCATATTCTGAAAGATCACTATACTTACAACGAATGCAGAATCTTGAATTCTGGATTCTGAATTCTGAAATTGAGATGTGTTCCTTTGGGTAGATTATCGTTGCGTTGATTAATTTGATTAAGTTTTAGTCTTCTTCTTAATTTGATTTACCTCTAAGCTCCTCTTTCTTGATGGCTATGCTCAATTCCTTTCTGGCAGCATGACGACTCCCATCTTATTTTTTTGTGTGAATTTTTAGTTGAGACTTAGGGTGTATTTATAGATTTTTAAATTGTTTTGAACTGTCAGATGAAGACAGGAGGAATCTAGACCATACAAAGTTCAAAGAGCCAATCTAGAGGTAACATGTCAGCCCTAATGACACACCGAGCCACAGAAATTCGAGCCAGAGCCAGACCCAGCCAGCCAGGTCGACCAGGAAGGTCGACTGGCAGGTCGACACCCAGGTCGACACCATGGTCGACCTGGGGTGACTAGGTCGACACCATGGTCGACCCTGTGGTCGACCTGGTCCCTGGGTGGGAATTTTCCCGCCCAACCCAGTTTGAACCTGTTTTTCGAATTTCGAATTTGAAACTGAGCTGTTTGAATTTTAAATTTTATTCTGAAACTTCCGAAGGTCATAACTTCTTCATACGGAGTCCGATTCACGCAAACTCGGACTCTATCTCAAGCAGAATTCCGAGACGAACGCAATGGCGTAACCCATTTCCCTTAATTCTTTCATTTAGAATTAATTACACTAATTTGTGAAGCTTAATGTTATAGAATTCACGGGGTGTTACAAAGTTTTAATGCGGTGGTAGCACGGATAACTGATCAGACCCGTTTACAATTCTTATGGTTGTTGTCTTAGGCATATTGGGTAAGATATATCTTAGGATCTCACTGGAAAGGGATCTACTGATGGATCTTGGTGAATTTTATTTTAAGGCTAGTAGATTTCTACGTGAATAGGATACGAGAGGCAATAAAAAAAACTCTCGAGATTAACATGGCAAAGGACAGAGGACCATCCAAATCTAGCAAAGAAAAGGATAGAGGAAAGAAAAAGCCTCAGTTGGAAATGACTCGAATGTTCAACAACGGAGAGAACCTAAATTCTCTTCATTTACAAAGCTCAATTCTTCTATTAAAATATCTATCTGGATATTCATGAAATTTCTCCATTTGGATAGCCTCCTAGGAAGGAACCAACACAAAGGGAATCAGGTAAATATTGTTTGTTCTAAGAATTGGATAGTCACAATACAAAAGACTGTCAGCATTTACGGGATATGGTTGAAGAACGCGTCATACATGGAAAGCAGGCACAGGATAATGGTAGTGGAATAGGTACATCCATCTACTCCCCTAGAATAGGAACGAGTCAAGACCTAGCTCGTGTGGGTTAATCATCAATTAACTCGAATTCTCTAGACTTTGGATTCTTTGGCTTTTGGTTTTCATGATTTTCGTTCTTTGGATGTTAGTATTTTTGAATTTTGGTTTTGGATGGCTATATCGACCCACCCATAGATGGGAGTATGATTCAATCCTTAGGCATGTTCTGTACCTGATAATAAACCATCCACTCTTTAGGTAATAAATTTGTAATAAAAAACGGTTTAGTTGGTCCACCCTCGTATGGGATAATGCTTATGAACTTTAATAACTTTTAGGTTTTCTTTTGGATTTATAATAACTTGGAATTATGAACTTTAATAAAAATTACTTAAAGTATAGGGATTATGCTTATGAAGTATATAATTTGAAATTGAAATTTCAAACTTTAATAATTGGTCCCTAAGTATGGATCATGATTGAGGGAAGCCGAACTGTCTTGTTAGGATATGGCAAGATCGCTCGAACGTGGCTCGAGTATGGATTATACTCGATTGGATTTGAATTGTTTTGTCAGGATTAAGCAAAGCAGTTCACTTCTTTTTTTTTACGGTATGGATTATATGTATGTTGGATAGGCCCAGAGTGGCAGTGGGTTTCAGATATGAATTTTGAATTGGATATTCTAGATTTTGGATTTCTCAGATTTATCGAGTTTCGTTGGTTTTCTATATATTTTGATTTCTTGCATTTGAATTTTGGATAATTTGGATTTGGTTTTCACCTACAATACTACCCGAAGAGATTGCGGGGTTTTATTGACTTTCGAATTTGGATTTCTTTGGACCTTGGATCAGGTTTTCTCTTAATGTAATCCTACGCGATCGTGGTTTTCTAGATTTTAGTCTTCGGTTATTGAATTCCAATTTGAACTTCTCTCGGATTATGACTTTTAGATTTATGGATTTCTTGATTGAACGCGTCTTCCATCGAAAAACATGTTGGAAGGCATGTTTGTGGGGAAAGTGTTGACCCACCTTTTAAGATGGTCATCATGCTTTGGAATTCTGGCTATGAGTGCTTAGGATTTGAGCATGCACTTAGATAAACTCGAAAAGGCTTGGTTGAAGTCATAGAGTTCATGAAAACTTAGATTTGAATGGCATTAAGTCAGATCGGTATTACTCCAGTAGCCCTATACTAGTATTCTTCTTTCTTTCTAGATTAGTATTCATGTATTAGCTCAGATCAGTATGAATCTGATGGCCTTCGGTCAGTGTTACTTTGCTTAGCTCGGGTCGTTATGAACTCACATGTATTAATATTACTTCCCTTGGCTCAGATTAGTGCATGAGTACTACTTCGGGTCAGCATAAACATAGAAGAATAGCAACTTTAGCAATATGGATTTGATAAAGTACAATATGGCATGAAGTTCTGGACTTCCTCAAGGTGAAAGTGGATAGGACTTAGCCACATCCCGATCAGTCAGCCTAAATCAATAATGATTCAGATTGGATTCGGATCGGTACCGATTTGAATGGTATAGGGTTAGTGGATCCGTATTTTCCTACTCTGGGCTTGGACTTTACACAATCTTATTCTCGCACCACTTCTGTAGGCTGACCTGAGCTTCACAACACCTATAAATACATATGAACTTGGACATTTTTTGGAGGATTCTCCAGGGACCTTTGGCACTCAAACATAGGGAGTCTAGGGACTATGCCATTGCCAACACTCACATTCTTTTACTCTACATTTCTGTAATAAAAGCATACCGTAACTGCGATCAAGCAGTATAAACTTAGATTACCCCACAGTGGACGTAGGCACGATTTGACAAATCAGTATAAATTCTATGTTCATTTACATTTACACATTGTGTGATTATTCTATTTACTTCATTATTCTGTAATTATTACATGACATTTTGCTATTGCATTTGATTAACCAGAATCAACGTCAACAAAAACTAGGGCAACTAATAGCTAAACCCTTGCTTGTCTACAGTTGTATGATATACCTCAGTTGGATTTATGCATCTATTAACGTGGGAAATTGGTCCTCTTACGCCAACACCTGAGTGCAATGAATTATGTAGTAAATTCAATCATAGGGATCCAGAAAGTAAACAAACACCGAAATTTATTATGGTTCGACAAGTATACCTACATCCACTTTAAAGATCCTTTGCATATTTATACAAGTACAATCTTTTTAATCACAAAGTTATGTGTTTAGCAATGACAAAATCCCTGCCTAAAGCCAACAAGTCCTTTTACAAAATCCAAGGTCTAAAATTGCACTTCAATGTCCGAAAGAGTCCAAATATCAATCCAAGTGCCAAGTGGAATTTCACAAGCCCATGAAACATTCCAAAGTCTAATTAGTTGTGAAGGAGGCCATTAAAATGCTCCAAGTTCCAAAATCCTATGTGCAGTAGAAATAAGCCAAAAGACCCTAGAAGAAACCCAAAAGAGGGCTATTTATAAGTGTTAAGAGTGGGGAATTCGTATCCGAACATTTCGCCTCCCAGGGTCTTTATCGAATCTGATATCGGTACTGACCCAGGAATGCTAGCTAAAATTTCGTGCCTCGATTGCTTCGTGTCCATATTGCTTCATGTCCATTTCTAATGCCCCTTTCGTATCCGGGGTATATGAAATATAGAGAAGACGAAATCCAAAAATTCGAAGCATGGGAGGCGAAGAAATTCAATGGTCTTGAGAAGACGAAAACAATCACCAATCAAGAAGCCTTTTAGAGGATACAAAATCCCTTGTCCCATCCATCCAATACTGATCCCGCTTGCCTTGTCCTTGAAATTTAAGCTAAAATAATGATCCCCGAAATGTGTATCAAAATCATGTCGACTTAGTGTATACGAAAACCATGTGCTGATCCTTGGAGTCACTCTGTAGGTATGAAATCCCCAGTGTGAATATGGAGTATGAAACTTTGTACCCACGAGGAATACTGATCCCGAGATAGGGTATACGAAGATCGATCTCGCGATACATAGCCAACATTTTGCACCTTCTCCAAAATCTCCAGGAGTTGTACCGATTGAGAAGTGTTTGCGAGAGTTGTACCAATCCCGAAACACTTAACTAAAAATCCTTGTTTTCTGAGAATTTCATTACTTAGTCCAAATCGTTCCAAGCTTCCATTAATCCCTGTATAAGTAACACATTGCTTACTTCAAAAATCCCTATATAAGCTAGTTCTTATCCAAAATTCCAAAGACATCAACCATTAAAACCATAGAAGAATCTGGTCGATCAACCGATGTCACTACAGCATTAAACCATTCTAAGAATTTTCGCAAAGTCTCTCCTGACCTTTGCTTGATTGTCGTAAGAGTCATAGCGTTCTTGGTTCAAGAAATATGGACCCTGAATTGTTCAACGAATTTTTCAACCAAAATATTCTAAGTCCCAATACTTTATGATTCCAACTATCGAAACCGCATAGCAGCAATATCCATAAGATAGAGTGGAAAACATTTTACCATAACGTTATCCGACACCGCTAACACTTCCATGTGGTTCATATAGCACATCAAGTGAATGGTAGGGTTCTTCCTACCATCATAAGAATCCAATACCGACAATTTGAAGTCTAGTGGATTTTGAGAATTCCTGATAGCCTGAGTGAATATATTGCTAATAGCACAGTCAAGTCTAAGTGAGACACTCTGCCTTGAGTAAGCTTTCTAATTACATCTGCAATCTGATTACCATTTATAAATAGCTGCCTAGAATCTTCCAAAACCGCACCGATGCCCCTAATGTCTAATCCAATCTGAGCTGTCCATTGATTTCCAACCTGAACATCGGCTCTAGCTCTGACTGAGGAGCTACCCCGGGTGTAATACTAACTTCCAAGGCTGTAGAAGTTCTTCCAAAATATGTACCCTTATGCACCGGTGCATGAGTAACAGTTCCAACTCCAGATCCTATAGTCTTACCGAACAAAGCTTCACGAACCACAATTCCATCAGGATGAGGGGAGATTCCCTCGAGCTAAGACGGATTTTCCCGCAGATGAATTGGGGGAATTCCCCCCAAGTCCTACAAACCCTCAGCGCCTTGCTCACTCGTTCCCGCCCAAGTTACTTGGCTTATTGGTCTCCCAAATCCTTCCATTCTAGCCATAAAAGCGTTAATTGTGTCTTGTTGTCTCCTGAAGAGTTCTTCATGTCATTCCAAGCATGTTTTCAAATCCTTAACCATTCCATCCATCTCCTCTCTAGTTAGATAATTTGATGGATTTCCAATGAAGGAAACCTCTTGGCTTCCCTTTATTCCTACACCTTCTGAATGAGTTAAAGTAATATATTTCCTCTTAACCATCGTGAAATTCGAGAATAATCTGTTTCCTTAGCAATCCAAAGGTTGTTTTGGCCCCTTCCTCGCACACCAAAATGTTGATGTGGGAAATTAGTCCTCTCACGCCAATACCTAAGTGCAATGCGTTATATAATAAATTCAATCATAGAGATGAAGAAAGTAAATGAACTCCGAGATTTATAGTGGTTTGACAAGTTACCTACATCCACCTTGAAGATCCTTTGCAGATTTGTACAAGTATAATCCTTTTAATTACAAAGTTATTTGTTTAGCAATGACAAAGTTCTTTCCCAAAGTCAACAAGTCCTTCTACAAAATCCATGGTATAAAATTATGCTTCAATGTCCAAGAGAGTCCAAATATCAATCCAAGTGCCAAAAGGAAGTTCACAAGCCCATGAAACATGCTAAAGTAGAAATAGCCATGAAGGAAGCCAACTCCAATTTCCTAATCCCTGCGTGCAGCGAAAATGAGCCAAAAGATCCTGGAAACATCCCACAATAGGGCTATTTATAGAGGTGGGGAGTGGGGAATTCGTATTCCCATATTTCGACTCCTGGGATTAGTACCGAACCTGGGATCGGTACTGACTCGAGAAGTGTTAGCCAAAATCTCGTGCTTCAGTTGTTGTATATGCCAATGCCCCCTTAGTATCCAGCGATATGAAATATAGAGAAGACGAAATCCAGAAAGCCAAAACATGGGAGATGTAGAAATCCAATGGTTTCAAGAATACGAAAAGCAATCACCAATCCCAAAGCTATTTGGAGGTTACAAAATCACTACATCATCCAATATCGATCCCGCTTGCCTTATCCTTGAAATTGAAGATTAAATACTAATCCCTGAAGTGTGTATCAAATTTATGCCGACTTCGAGGATATGAAAACCATGTGTCGATCCTTGCAGTCACTCCGAGGATACGAAATCCTTAGTGCGAACATGGAATATGGAACCTCGTACCCAGGAGGAATACCAATCCTGGGATCAGGTATACAAAGACCGATCCCAATATACTTAACCAACTTTTCCTACCTTGTGTAGAACCTTCGTGAGCCGCATAGATCTAGACATGTTTATGGGAGTTGTATGATCCAAAATCACTTAACCAAAATTCCATGCTTTTCAAGAATTTCGCGACTTAGTCCAAATTGCTTCAAACTTTCCCGAGTTCGTATTGGAGTCTTGAGCATTCCAATAACCAAAATTATGAAATGTAACTGCTTTCAAAAGGACAAATCAACAATATTTAATATTTTTTATGAATATTCTGATGCTCTAACATTCCTAAGATGAATTAATTCTTTATTTGTTTAATTATACTTGTTTGCATAAGAACTAGCTAGGTTTTTGATCAAATCCTTAAGTTTGACATCTTCATTAGCTGTGAAATTTGTATATATTGTATACAACATGATTCTACACATGAGTTTTAAATTTCATAATTTTCTGAGCATGTAGAAAATATTATGTTAGTTTCCTAAGTTTGATTAAGAGTTAATCACGGGATTAATTCTTAAAAATAATTAAATTAATCATTCTAGTTTGAAATTTTTGCACAAGGTAGCAGGGGATACCTCCAGTCACTTGTTATTTTTTGGATTTTCCCATTACTTTCCTATTTAATGTGATTTGTGTAAGTTTAATTGGCTTGTGTAATTAGTACGCTAATTAATGGTAATTAATGTATTTTGACCATTTTTAATATTCAAAAATGAAAATTCCGAACGTTTGTTTATTTATTCTTTTCCTATGATATATATATATAACGTTTTGCCAGGTAAGATGGAGTATGTGAAAAGTTTTACTAAACATAGCAATAAAACAGTTTCTACGCAAATCACATCTCAGTCTAGGCTTATCAACCGAGTCGATAAGGTCATATTGACCGTTCGATATGATCGTGTTATGTCGATGGTATTGAGATGCTTCGGATATATGAAATATCATTGAACATGGTATAGGATGGATCTGGGTCATATCGTATCATCCATATGCTTATTAGAGGGGTCCTTATAGCTTGAGTTTGGACTTATGCTTTTAAGTCCACCTCTCCACTTAAAATTCTACAGCCTTCGTATAGGAGCAACAAACTATTTTCATTATAAAAGGCAAGAAGCTTACTACCTATATTGTTTTTAACCTTGTAGAAGTTGTCACCTCTATAACTTGTTGACTATGTCAGAAAATGATTATTTCATAAATTGTTTTCAAAGAAGTTTTGAAGCTTCCTCCTCCAACCTTGTCATATCGACTGAGTCAACAAAACTTTTTTCCAACTTTCTTTATAATACTTGAGGATTACAACATCTATCCTTATCATCACTACTTGTGGTCAATAAGGTTAGTTTTCAAACCTATTTTCTGAAGCTTAAGGCTATCTTTTACAGCCTTTATGTCATAGTCTATGTCGACAATCTTTATTTCTAAACTTGTTTTCAAAACTACTTAAAAATGTCCCCTTGGCTTCTTGTCGTACGATTGGTTCGACAAGGCTATTTCTTAATTTTGTTTCTAAAATGACTTGGGACAGTTGCCTCGAGGCTTATCGCACATCGACTGTTTCAATAAGGTTTCTTTTTAAACCTTGTTTTCAAAAACAATTTTTATCCATAGGTGGTTAGCTTATGTATGAAGTTGATATGCATAGGTTATCGACTTAATTACTTTTGATTGTATCGACACCTTAATAAGGATCGATTAGGGCAGGACCAACATGCTTGTCGATCATGTGTTTGCTTGTATACTACTAGCAGTTATTGGCGTTTTGACATGCGATTTGCACATATATTGGGGACACCAATGGGTGAAAATAAATTATACAATATTAGGGATGCCAATAGGAAAAGATTAAAAGTGATAATTGGGGATACCAATGGGGTTAATAATTATATATACATCAGGGATACCAGTGAGAGAGATACCGGGGATGCCAATATTTTACGTAAATTATTAGGTTACTAAATACAACTTTTTTACGTGGTTTATAGTTATCGTACTGATAAAATAATGACATGTGTATGTTTGTTGCTTACATGTATTAATGGGGTCCATGGTCATCATATGGATAAACTAAGTAATGGGTGCAAATAACTCCTATCCAATGAGGGGATGCCTAATGAATTTTTATTTTCATATATGCCAAGAAAATTATCCCCGGGACGGTCGTGATATATGAGTTTGGATAGCTAATTTTGAATTAAACAAATAAATAACTTATAGGTAAGTAAATCATTTTTTAACATGATATTAAATTATAAAACTATTTAGAAGGTTAGCCAAAATAACTGAGGATAAATAATCCACATTATGTTGCATTTTGGCATATTCTATTATTGTTCTAAACACTTTTAATTAGTACCAGACCATAGAGATGATCATTATGTTGCATTATATGAGTGAGAGGGAAACCCATTTCGAAACGACATGGTCTTTCATTATATATCTATTGGTTTTGAAGTACTTATTATTATTTACATTGGTAAGCTGATTGATCCAAAGTTTTTGTTTTCCCCTTAAACTTTCAGGTGCTCATATTAGTATGCCCAGGGCTAAGGTTTTCAGGTTATTCTTTGTGTAAGCTTCCAAATACATACAGAGAAAATTAGCTATGTAGGAATTTTTATTTCATCTGTATTTCTTTTGATAATCGCAAGGATGTTTATTGCCAATATTTAGACTTTGATCAACCAAGGAGGCATTTCCATATGTTGCCTTGAGATTATATTTTGTAATAGTTATATTTGATCGGAAGGTGGGTATTCGCATTGGAATTTGTAAAGAAACAAACCGACGAATGTGTTTTGGAAAATTATCATATTTCCATATTCTATGATGTTATGATTCATTAACATATCTGCTTTATATCTTCATGAGTTAGCACTATAGTTAACTACAATATCTATAACATTTATATTTCAATTTTAGAGAATGGGGTATTATAATTTGGAATGTATATACCCTGTACTTTTAGACTATCATTCGGTATCTTACTAAGATTCGTATGAAGATCAAAGGCAGTAAGATATGGAGAGAAGGAGTGAAAGAGTAAATTTGGATAGTGGAAGCACTATAACAAATGGATATGCTCGACCAGATTCTAGAGGGAATCAAAGTCGTCAAGCTATCGAAGGAGAAGATGTTATAACCCCACCAGCTGATATATGGAATCTTTATTAGTTTTTTGTTAACTTAATGTAAGTTGGAGCTTCTATGGTTTTGCTAGACCAAATGTTGTCAATGTTAAATGAGCTAAACTTGTGGCACCAGTTGGAAATAACTATGCCAAGTTGAGCAAGGATTATATGCTAATCTCGAAGGGAAGTCATTCTTTGAAAATGAGGATGTTGTTGAAGTAGAGATCTGGCTTTTAAGTAGTGAAAGAATCTTCTCTGATCTTGGCTTGACTGATGCACAGAAGAGAACATTGGCTTTGAGGCAATTGCAAGGTGATGCTCTGTAGTGGTGGAATGGTGTTACTATTGGAATACAGGAGGATGAAATCACTTGGGTGTATTTTCGGACAAGGTTCAAGGATAGTTACTTGTCAAAGGGAGCTAAGGCGATGCTATTTCGTAATTTTGGTGAGTTGGTGCAAGGTTATATGTCTGCCATTGAGTATGCTGTTAGGTTTGATGAATTATCTAGGTAGAATTATTATACCGTTGACATCGCAATTAAGAGGAATGATAAGTTTATCCAGGTTTAAAGCCAGAAATTTTTATGGCTATTATGCTACACCTAAGGGATCCTAGCCATATTGTTGTGGAAATGGTTATCTACAATGAGGAGTTATATGCTTTTGTAACGACCCACTTTTTCCGCATAGCTTAAGCGGACATTAACTACACATATCAACTCAAAATGCACAAAAAATTAGATGGTTAGAAGAAAGAAATTAGAGGATGAGAGAATATGAAGAAATAATAGTTACAATAGAAGAAGAAGAAGAAGAACATAACACAATAGTTAGAATAGAATACGCCTCGACTCCAGCTCCACTTCTGAAGCTCCAAGAAAATCCAGTGCAACCTGGAAAAGATACTCTGTTTGACCTAAGTATTACATACATGGATCAGTTTGGGATACTTTCAGTGAGAAATCTCACATCATAAACAACTTGCTTAACTTTATAAATCCTTTGAAAGAATGGAACTCTCGTAAGACACGACCACACATTAACATGACATGTGTTTTTATCTTACGATATCCAAATAATTTATTATATCAAAATCCAATGATATTATAATAATACCTATCGATCTACAAATAAAATAGGAATATAGCCGGAAAGCTTGCATCTCACTTTCCAACATAGTTGGTATACATCTAAAAACATACGGCTCGTATTGGAGATTGGATTTCCAACATGACTAGGTTATATGAAACCACCTTCCGATTAGTGTATTCTAGAGATGGAACATGGTGGTTCAACAAGAATATCTTGCAACCCGACCACACATGACCGACCACTCATTCAACTTGAGTGTACCGAATATATCATCACCATGGTTATTGTCCGTCCAACTACACTCACTCCGAAGCATGCAAAAAGGGACATCGATTTCTCTAGAACAGGTGATGATATACCCTAATGGGTATGACCCACATAGCCATGTTGCTTGCCCGATTTCAGTCATTTCACGGTTGGTGAGGCTTGAGGCCATGATTACCTTTTCAGAATAGCACATTCAAACTTGGAATGTCAGATTATCAGATCCATCCAATCACTAATTGATTTGCATAAATATACTCTAGGTGTTAAGCTAAAAAAAGTTACCTTCTCGACCTCCACACTTGGTATATTTGTAAAAATCAACATTTATGATCTTAGGAAATACTATGTTGGACATTCGTCCATACTGTTCATTCTGGGACTGAACGAAACCGAAGGTACTGCAGAACGTCGAAGGTACTGCAGAACGTCGAAGTTACTGTTATGAGTATATTCCTAGTAGCTAACCAGAGACGTCAATGAGCAACTCTCTCGCTTCGAAAATCTATGTCTTTAATTCATCTCATGATTATCCCTGTAGGTTAGTTTTCGAACACAAAGTTGGTTCGAAGTGGTTTTGGGTCCAGTTCCCATCCTGGCCTCTTCGAACTAACACGTCAATAGCTAAAATAATATTTATTGATAGTCGGATTTTTTACTATCAAATCAAAAATAGTACAAATCAGTACTTCAGCAGCTCCGGCCCTTTTTAAAATTATTCATTAAAATCCTTTTCATCGATTTTTAAAAATCAGTTTCATATACTTATCTCAACTAAACTCTTTTGTTTTCGCTACTTTGAAAGCATAACCTTACATTTACCTTGTCATAATAAACATATTCACAAAATTACTTATTTCCCTTTCTATGAAAATATCGCTATCTTTTCATAAAAATCCCTCTTCGTTTCCTTTACTTTGGAAATATCATTATATATTCACAAAATCATTTCTTCATTTCTTTTATTTTGGAAATATCATTGTACATACTTAACCAATTGGTATAAATTTAATCATCAATCTTATATGGGCCAAAGTAATATCATTTGACATATTCTTATAATATAACCCCAAACCATTTCATTTTTACTTCATAACTTTGCAAATTAAGGTTTATGATAGCGCTTATGGGAGTAATAATTTAAATTTCCAATATTCACATTTGTTTCAAACCAATATAACTTCTCGTTTCATCTCTTGAAAATCACAGCCATTTCTTATTTCTTGGAATAAGTGTATTCCCAAAAAGCCTACTATTTCCGTTATTTATAAAATAATGTCATATACTTAGCCGAAGGGTATAAGTATAATCACACTTGATATTTGGGCCAAAAAATGTTAAGCAACACATTGCTTACTTCAAAACCCTATAGATTTTATTTAATTTTCGAATTTTGCAAATTTAGTTGCAATACTTCTCTTATGGAAATAATTATTTATTTCCAACATTCTTTATCATTTCAAACTAGTACCATCCCTTAGATAATAGTGAAGTCGTTCAAGCTAGGGTATTTTATTCACCTCTCGGACCTTGATCGACAATTTTTTATCTTCGGGATAAATAAAGGTCTGTTCACACAAAACTACCATTTAGTAAATGTTACAGAAGTTCCATTTACTATTCGATATAAGTACGGGATTAAAGAACATATTTTCTTTCCTTTTACAAATCCCATTTCAATTTTAAGCACGTTTACTTAACTTAACTATTAAATGAATTGTCATTTAAACGCAAATCTTATTAGCTTTAACCATTCTTTACAATATTCCATATAAAGACTGGATTCCATTATAAATAGAATCCCTTTATAAAAATCCTTATAAGTTTTTATTTCAAAACATATTTCAGTTTTATCTTTATAAACTTCATTGTTACTTAAAATATTCGAAATTACATCGAATCATTAAAATTTAACTCGCATAAACAGTTTCATTCCATTTTAGGCTTCCGTTTCGATTTCACATCATACCTTACAAATTCTGAGATTAAATTCTATTTTAGGCCATTCTAAGTTCATAAATCAAATTATAAACTCGGCCCAATAGCTGGAACCATTCCCAAACTTATTCATAAAAACTTAGTTTTCATGACTTCGTATAATTTAGATTTGTCGATAAAATCATTTAACAAAATTCTTTACAAAAAATTCCATTTTAAACCATTATAATAAGCTTAACTTATATTGATATTAATATATATTTTTCTCTGAACATAATTTCTGTGTCAGTCTTACGAGTTAAATAAACTATTATAAACTTGCTCAAAATCGCTGAAATCACTTAGAAATTCCTTTAATTACAAAATAGTGTCCTATAACCCATAAACTTCATTAAACGAATTCCAATTTATAGGTCTTCGCCTTGACTATTATTAATCAGATAATAATTAACTTCAACATTATTTAAAGTAAAAATAGTTAACTTCATCATTAACTAGAAATGTAATGGTTATTCTCTCTTAAGAAGTTACTAATTTTATAATAACTTCATTAATTATCAACAACTCAATAAACATCTTTATTCACAGTTAATTTAAAGCTTATTCATCCTTTTTAAGAAGCTGTCTTTAGATTTAAACAACTATCTGTCACACTATATTTTATTAAATTAATTGACAACACATTAATTTAGTAATCAATTTCAATTAAAACGGTTGACTTCGCCAACTTGGAAACATGGTTAACTTGTTGATTGATTTCTCCTCTTAAATTATTTAATAATATAATTAATTTAATATACTCCTGTTTAATTGTTTATTAAAAATAATTAAATCAAACTATTAACCCATTGGTTAATTTTAAACTTACTAGCTTATAAAATTTATTTAAAACACAAGAATTTACTATATAAATCGGTTTATAACTACTTAAAAAAATTAAATAATAAATATTGATTTTTAATAAAACTTTTATGTAAGAATATTAATATAAAATAGATTTCAAAAGCTAACTTCAACTCTAAAATAAATTTTATAACTTCATTTCTGTCAATTCACCTAACGGTGAATCAATGCCCTATAAAGATAGTTTAGGCCATTTGCTGCTAATCACTTAATCAATATTATATATTGATTAATAAACATCGGTGTTGAATTCCAATTCAGCCATCAACAACCAAATCATCATCCAAATAGATTGGTTAAACAATTCATATAATAATACTATGAAAGCAAATAACTATAAAATAATTGAGGAATCCAGTTAGATCCCTCTTACCTATTCTCCCTGCGTCACAGTTAATATAACAGTTTATATATGCATATAAACAAACAATTTAAACTAAGTCATTTAAAATGAATCTTCTGCTTAAAAGCAGAAAGTGTCAGGGTTTATACATTCATAGATAGAAATTTATAACCATAACAAACAATCCAAGCAATAAACAATAATAAATCCAAATAATCATTCAAACAATAACAACCAATCATCCAACAATCAGCCAATCATATCATATAAATAAATTTTGATTAAACAATAGATATTTATAACATGTTGTAATTTTAAACAGTATTCCATAAAGTGTGAGCTGATAACTCACCAGTCGTTCGATCGACGTTTTAGCATCGTTTAATTTATATTTAAACAATGTTTAAAATTAAACAAAGATCTGACTAGCTCCAGTCTATTCCAATTCATCATGGACTTGTAGTACTCATCCATACGATCTCACACTTCTTGTTTCGTCAGATTCTGATAACGTATGAGAGAGTTATGATTTATATAAGTTATAAGTGAATTAAACGTCATTAGAAATTTAAAAAATCATTAAATAACCTTAGTTACTTAAACCGTTAATCATTTTTTTTTAAATAAAATACCGCTTCTTCTCCTCCTCAACGCACGGCATAAACTTCCCCCTCTACAGCCATTGCCGCACCTTCACAACACCCCATCTCCTTTTATACTCCACTAAATTCAAAACGAACACCACTATCAATTTCTCCTTCCCGACCTCTTCACAACCAACCGCATCACCTTCGGCTCGCACCTATCGTTGAAAACATATCGATCCGCACCCCACCCCATGCCTATAGTCAACGAACAAAATAATCTCCAAACCCTCCAAAATTTTCAAAACCTAAGCTAAATCCTACCACAAACTCATACACAATCTCCAAACTTCGAATTGATTCTCAAAATCCATAAATTTTCGAGCCCTAAATCAGTCTATAATAAGACCAGCGTATAAATATTTCACTGAACCTAGTGATTTTCATACGAAAACGAGTAGCAGCTTGCCAGGAATCCAAATCTATTTGCGTTGCAGTTTATAGACTTTTTTTTGAATTTTAATGGAATTTCTAAACCCACGTTTCTAAGTGAAGTGGCAGTGTGGTTCGTGTTGACTGACGAATGAGGGTGAGGAAGGGTTTAGGATGTTAAGGATAATATATAGGTAGATTATTATTATTTTATTCAATTTTAATCAATATAATATGTTATCCCTATTTATCGTTTGACATTCTTTATTCGTATCATCACATACGAAGACCAATCGCAATGAAAATGGACCCACTTATATAGTTTGACATTCCAGACCCAACGAATCTTATTTCATCGAAATCCGATTGATATGAAACTTGAAATCTAGCAAGTTAGCCATTATGGATTTAATAAAATTCATTTCTGTTGACACCAAAAATGGGCACAACACCCAACGAATGAGTTTTTTTAGAAATATAAATGAAGACAAGTAAATGAAAAACGTAGAAAAGAGCAATCACACACAGAATTATAGTGGTTCGGCATTAACGAGCCTACGTCCACTTTATAGTTCTTCTTATATCAAACAATTTATTACAGTCGAATAATTACAATGAAATAATCAGTAAAATGCCAAGAGTTCAAAAAGTCCCCTTCTCTAAGTTCAAAGAATATAGGCGATTCAGCGATTGGGTTGGAAAGGATATGTGTCACTCGATCCTAGTTAATCGGAGAGCATGAAGACATGCTCTAGCTCCAAGAATCAGTATGATCTGAACATGCATCCATAGATGGCAATTGATCAAATTTATTTGGATGGCTTGGTACAAGTAATGCTGAGTGCGAGCTACCTTTTAGGTAGATGTGCGGCGTTGGATCAGGTCTGTTATGATTCGGTTGGCCCAACCAATGCGGGTTCCAATTAAGGACTCTTTGATACGAGTTCATGGCTTTAACGAACCTTGACGGCCTTACCAAAAGGACCATCAACAATTTTGTTGAAATCCGAGATCATTTGAGAATTAGCTATTTTTAAGTGTTAGATAAAATCGATAAAATATAAATTGTTTTCTAACAATTCAATCTAATAAAAATAAATTATCTTTACCGTATATATTCAAATAGAATCATGCATCTTTGAAACAAACTAGTTTGAGTTTTAAACTCAACATTTTCCATTTTCAAGTTAAATCGATATTCAAATTATTCAAAATCCTTTTATTTTATTAAATAAATCATTATAGTTCATAAGCGATTATACAACGATTTTTTGAAAATTTGATTTTAACATAACTCACAATCTACAAGATAAAATCTTGATTTTTCTATTTCATTAGAATCCAATAGATCAGAAGATTCTAGTTTCAAAGAATTCTGACTTATGTTGGATCTTATATGCTCAATTGAAGTTCAAATTGTAAAACTATGAACTACCGCAATGCTGCGAGCTCATTTTAATTATTTATAATTAATACGTTCAAACTTCGTTTAATAAACTAATATCTTATTATAATTGAAAACTAAACTTAATTAAATTCTTTTTATATTTTCCAATTCATACTATATTGCAAATTAACTTATTCCGATTATTTCAGAATTTAACTTATTATTTCACTGTCTTTGTTAATAAATTACTCAAAATCGTAAAACTTGAGTTGTTTAAATTTCCAAATCACTATTAAATATTTAAAGAAATTAAATATTCAACTACTAAAAATCTGGGATGTTATTCTTTGTTTAGTGGTGAGAAGCCAATTGACAACCAAAGCTATCAATGTAAGAAAATAAAGTTCTTTAAGGGTAAGGAAGCTCGAAAGGGTGCTAAGGCAAACAAAAACTTGGTTAATGTTTTTAGCCACAAGTGCAATAAGAAGGAGCACTACACCAATGAATGTTGGTCCAAGTATGTTAAAGTTGATGCTGCAAAGATTGTGAGGTACTACTACTACAATCAGTTGGGGCACTATGAGATGAAGTGTATGGAACAAGCTAAGTGAAAAGTTCTAGCCCTGGAACCATCTTCATCTAGACTTGCCGCTATCGAGAAAGGAACACCTATGATGGAATGTACATTTTTTATTCTTTGCATACTGGTTAAAGTATTATTTGATACTGGTGCATCACATTCATTTATCTCTAAATGTTTCGTAGATATGTTATTATTAGAGCCATCATACCTTCTCACTTCCTTTAGGGTACCTAATCATATACGAGATCATGCAACTCTTGGGATGAGATGTGATAACCTAGAATTTTAATTGCTATGTTACACTTTTGTTTGCAATATATATTTGTTTGATTTTGTGGCCTTATCTTGGGTATGGATTAGTTAGATCAATTTGATGCTACGATATTTTTCCAAGATAGAAAAATATCATATGGCCATCCTATTGATAGTAATCGAATCATGTACATAGCAGAGAGTATAAATTCATTGTTTTGTGCTTTTTGGGTGCTTTGGAACTGGAAGATAAAGTGGGTCGAGTTCTTGTCGTTAATGAGTTTACAGGTGTTTCCAAGCCAACGATGAGTTTACCACCTAAGATAACTATAGAGTTTAGAATTGATCTTGCGTTAAGAGCTAAACCAGTTAGTAGAACATAAGCTAAATGACACGTATAGATATAAAGGATTTAAAGGTGCATCTAGTGGATTTGGAAGGGTCCAACCAAGCAGTTCGCCTAGGGAAGAAGCTACATTAGATGGACTGTTATAATTGTGTCTCGGTTGTCGAAAGTCTAATGAGACGACGGTGTAGAATAGATATCATTTAGATATCATTGCCAAGAATAAATGATCTTTTCGATCAGCTAAATAGAGTTATAGTATTTTCTCAATTGGAATTAGCTATAGGTTTTCGTCAACTACGGGTAGCAAAAGATAATGTTCCATTAGCGACATTTTAGACAAGATATGAATCATACAAATGGATAGTCATTCCATTCGAATTGACAAATGTGCCTGCCTTCTTTGTGGGTTCAATGAATTAAGTCTTCAAAGAGCATTCTGGTAGATTCGTGTTGGTCTTCATTAAAGGTATTTTTATGTACTCCAAGGAAGAGAAAGATAATGAGATACACCTTCAGATTGTGCTTGAGACCTTGAGGTAACACTAGTAGAAAACTAAATTTTCTAATGTCAATACAGGGAAGAAGTTAAGTTTCTTTTTCATGTTGTTTCATGTGAAGTGTTGTCTGTGGATCCAGCTGAGGTTGAGGCTATCAATAGTTGGAGAGATCAGAAATTGCTGCCAAGATTAGAAGTTTTCTAGGGTTGGCTGACTACTACATAATATTCATTAAGGACTTCTTATGGATAACGACACTGCTTACTAAATTGTCTTGGAAGGACATTTAGTTTATTTGTTCAAGTGCATGTGAAGAAGCATTTCAGAGTTTAAGGAACTTACTAACTAATGCTTTTATTTATCAAGACTTGGTTGTCTACATGATGCACATGGAACTGGATTAAGAGATGGTCTTATGCGAAAAGGTGAATTGATTTCATTTGCTTAGACATCTAACTCACAGTTAGATTTGTAGCTATTATTTTTTACTTTGAATATTTAGAGACATTACTTCTTAGGAGAAAGGTATGAGTTGTCTATGGATCATAAGTCTTTGAGGTATTTATTCTCTTAGAAAGAGTTAAATATGAGACAACAAATATGACTATAGTTCTTAGGAACTTATGATTTTGGCATTAGGTATATACCTGGAAAAGTGAATAAAGTTGTCGACACCATTAGCAAAACATATTAGGATATTGTGTTAGCCATGTTGGCAGAGTGGAAAGACTTGGAAGCACTGACTACTTGTTATACGTGGATCAGATCGATGGCCATTTCAAGTCAAGGAAAAACTACGGTTTTATGTTTGAAAAATCGGTTAGTCTTGATCGAAAGGACTGTTTCTAAGCAAAGTGAAGGTCCAGTTATAACTGAGAGGATCAGAGAACTATAAGTAAGTAGGAATTGGTGATATGAAGGATTCCAGTCTTGACCGTAATGGATGGTTGAAAATGAAAGGGAGATTGTGAGTTCCAGATGTTGAGGTTCTAAGGAAGGAGGTTCTTAGAGAATGTCATCAATGTAAGTTCATGATTCATCATGACAGTACCAAAATGTACCAAAATATGAAGGAAGTTTCTTTTGGGAAGGAATAAAGAGAGATATTAGCTTATAGGTTAGGCAGTGTATGAATTATCAAAAGGTGAAAGCCGAACATCAGAAACCTCGTAGGTTGTGTGGCACCCCACGTTCGTTAACGTCACTCCTTAACAGAATGCATTAAGTTTCGTGAAGCGTTATAGGTAAACAGAAACAGAAACACCACAAGACAAATATAAAATAATAGCGGAATTTAAAATGTTATTTTCCAAATAGAAAACATCGTGGTCCAAATTCAGTTACAACATAAGTCTAAAATACAGAAAACACATTACATCAATTTAAAGTATCAACCTTGTACTAAAATCATCAGAGTACAGTAATATAAAAGCATAGTCCCAAAAAAGAGCCGTATCAGAGTAGACAGGCAATCAAAGCAGTACATCTAAGCAGCTCCAAGCAGTTTAGAAGAGAGAATCCTAATCAAGCCTGAGTATTCCCACCCTGAGTACCTGGAGGGAAGAGGAAGAGAGAGAAAAGGAAACAAAACGGGTCAGACATAAAGTCTGGCGAGTCCAGTTACTTTTAGCATAGAAATAGGTAAAAGCATTATGATAGGTATATAAACTGGTTTAGAGAGAGAGATAATAATATCATATGGTAGGTATAACAGACAGAGCAGGATAAACTGAATAATCAGGACATAATATATATTGCACTTCCTAAATATTTTTCTCTACACCAATACTAGTATAACAAGAACAAAATGATCCCAACAAGAACAAGATGGTAAACTTAGGTATACTTCTAGTGACGGGTTTTACCCCCTAACAATAATAACAGGTAGCCCAACAAAAATGACAGGTGTTACCCCCAACGATAATAACGGGCTTCTAAACAAGCAAGACTATATGTACCCTAATTACTACCCCAATCGATCGGCTCCCAATCCCGTAGATACCCTGTGTTGGCCCCACAGTAGGATGTATCACTTCCTAAAGTAGCAACCCCGTTATTTTCAAGATGCACGGCCATATCTACTAATGTTACAGCGTCTTATTATCCCAAGTCAAGCGGATTCATGCACGCACATGAGTCCGATGAAATATGCCGTCAACACCCCCACTGAAGTGACCTCTTATAATCAACTCAGTAAGTGTGCCCTAACCCCTACCTTGTTCGGAGTTTCCCGTTTGATACCAAGATAGGTTACTGACTGATACGGGCCCACACAACAGATGATACAAGTCACCCCCTAAGCTTGCATCTCCACTACTAGGATTTTGACAGGTTATGACTAATATATTAACAAGCCCGCATAACCCCACCATGTAAAATAGGTTAAGTTTGTCAGGTTTGTATAACCCTCCACAGATTCAAGCAAGTTTACTTAACCTCCTATTGATTCAAGCAAGTTTACTTAACCCTTACACAATTTTGACAGGTTCATATAACCCCCACCGATTTAAAAAGTTAAGTTTTACAAGTTAACAGGTTATTACCATTTTCCATTTATGCATGTTAATGCACCATACCTCTTACATTAAGTCGACCACTTGTTGATGTTGGATATACCGGTCGGTTCCGGGCAGACTTCTACCACTATTCGGACTTAACCTCGTGTCTTAGCACCATTACGTGTACATTTATGCACTAGTACCCTCACATTAGATTAACCACTTGTGGATGCTGGATTTTCCTGGCGGTTCCGGGCAGACTTCTACCACAAGCGTAATCTAACCTCGTGTCTAAGTGCAGTTACAGTTTCTATTTGCTGTAAATTTAGGCATGTTTATTCTTAAACAATTTTTCATGTTCATCCAAGATTATGCCCAAATCCCAGTCTGGTCCACGATACAAGTTATGTCCCAAATTAAAGTTTTAGATCAAGGCGTAGATTACGCCCCTAAATCCCAATCACGTTGTACAATACAATTTATTCCCCAATATCATTCCCAACCATTCCTAATTTCATTCGTCCACATATTTCAGCGGTAGGCCTAGGCTTGAAGGTAGCTTGAGTATAAAAATAAAAAGGGAAGGAGGGAGAGAAGAGAATAGAAATATGCATAATGACAGAGTAGGCATATGCTAACATAAATGGGCATAATAACAGAATAGGCGTATGATTAAAAAATGGGCATAATGGGGATAGGAATGAAGGGGCTGAACAGTATATCAGGTGTACAAGTAATGGCAGATCTATTTAGTTATTGATTAAGCTTACTAACAGGCATAGGTTTAGATCCAAACTTATAACATGCTAGGATTACGTATTGAATATTTATAACTAAAAGTAACATAAACTCACTGCGACTAGATCTAAAGAACAGAGAAATGATTGTTGATGTCGTAGTATGGATTCTTGTATGCTTATAAGCTGTTATTGCAGAAGAATAGGCTAATTCAATCTGAGTTGGGGCAGCACCTCGTTGTCTCCATTGTTTTTTTATGAATAAAACAATATAAATGAGGTCCTATTTATAGCCTAATGTCAACGAATCTGGTCAAGAAACGAGCCTCCGTTCACAGAAATGGATCTGCCCCATATCTGGGTGGGGGCTGATTTCCCTCCCTTTCCCGCTCTTCGATTTTTGTCTTTCTGGAGTTGATTTGTTTATATTTTTTTTTTATATGTATACAAACTTCAAACCTTAATATCTTCTTCATACGATGTCCATTTTATGTAAACTCGGAGTCTATCTTAAGTAGAATTCTGAGACGAACGCAATAGCGCAGTCCATTTTTATTTATTCCCAATACTTAATTTAGTATTCTTTAGTTTATTGTTATAGTGTTCTTTAAAATTACGGGGAGTTACATTCACCCCTACTTAAAGGATTTCGTCCCTGAAATCTCTAAGTTAAGAAGAATGTATATCCTAACATCCATCATCCATTTACTCACCCACCAGTCACAGACATCCGTTGTCCTTAAAAGATTTCTGGTGCTTATATGAACATATGCGAAGGTGTGTGTATATGTCCCTATACTAATGCGAAAGATCTGGCGGTCTACTAATTCAGTCGACCTCCTTAATGCTATGTATGTTAGGGCCATGAATCCAACATGTACGTAAATAATCCTAGTATAACATGTAAGTTCCATATGTGTGCATAATCATTCATCGAAATGCAACATCCACATGATGATACACCCATTTTCATCCATAAAATTTAAAAATGCACACATATCCATATGAAGTATGAGAGTGATTGAGCCAATCTAGTGCCTAATGTGTGTGTATATGCATCCACGAGCAACCACTAGAAAACATTTGCATCCATCAAACGTGACATGTCTCAAACACATGTTTACATTCATTGGATCCCTACCTAATGGTCGAAGATTCGATTAATAGGATATACTTAAATGATAGAAGCAAGTATGAATAAAAGCTTTGGAAAAGAAGTTAAGAATATACCCTTGAAAAGAAAAGGGTACGAAGTGCAAATCTTGTCTTTAGTCTTCCCAGTCGCATCTTCGTGGTCATCTCCCTATTGTACTTTCATCAAATTGACCTCTCGGTTGCGTAGCATCTTAACCTCTGATCCAAGAATACAGGTAGTTACTCGTCTAACTGTCGCCTCTTATTCCACCTCAACTTCCTCAAGCATACCCGGCTCAACTACTTCTGCCATATCATGCAGGCACTTCCTTAAATGAAAAACATGGAAAACATCATAAATACCCTCAATCTCTCTGGTAGCTTTACTCTATAGGACATTTGGCCAATCCTTTATGTTATGGGTAATGGCCCTACATATCTTGGTGCCAATTTCCTTACAGATTCAAAGCGAACCAGATTCCTCAAAGGTGATACCTTGATGAAAACCATGCCTCCCACCTCAAACTCAATATTGATTCTTCTCTTATCTGCGTAGGACTTCTGCCAGTCCTGAGTTGTCTTCATGCATCTACGAATAAGATCAATCTTCTCTGAAGTTTCTTTAATCATCTCAGGTCCAAGTAGAAGCCTTTCTGTAGACTCCAGCCAACAAGTCGGTGATCTACAGGATCATCCGTACAATGCCTCGAAGGGTTCCATGCTAATACTAGCCTGATAACTATTGTTGTAGGCGAACTCTACCAAAGGAAGATGCTCCTTCCAAGCCCCTCCGAAGTCTAGGATACACAGTCTTAAAAGATCCTCAAGAACTCTATTCACCCTCTCCGTTTGCCCATCGGTCTGAGGGTGATAAGCGGTGCTCAAACACAACTGTGTACCTACTGCCTCTTGCAAGCACCTCCAAACCTCACTAGTGAATATGGGGTCACGATCACTTACTATACTGGAAGGTACTCCATGTAGACGGACTATCTCATGAAGATAAACTGCTGCCAGCCACGCTGTCGTCCTCTTACGCTTAACAGGAATGAAATGAGGGCTCTTAATAAGCTTGTCAACTATAACCCAAATACCGGTGTTGCCTTTTCTTGATCTAGGCAAACCATCAATAAAATCCATAGAGACGCTCTCCCACTTCCATTGTAGGACCTCCGAAGGATGAAGTAAACCACCGGGCTTCCTTTACTCAGTTTTGACTTGTGGCAAATCAAACATCAGGAAACAAACTCCGCTGCGTCTTTCTTCATCCCAGCCCAAAAGAAAACCCTCTTCATATCTATATACATCTTATCACCACCTGGATGGAAAGTCATCCTAGAATGATCTGATTCCTCAAGGACTACCTTCAACAGGCTCCCAACTTGGGGAACACAAAGCCTTCCATCTCGTCGCAACCACCCTCTATCATCTGTAGAATATCTACTGAGGTGACTAGAAGTCTCTCCTCTAGTGAGTCTGTCCAAGATGTCTGCTATATGTGGTTCCTCTCGCTGCAAAGTCCCTATTTGATCCATAAGAGTAGGTCGCACCTCTAATGATGCCAACAAACCAGGTATAAGATTCGTAGATGGCCTAAAATCAAAGGTCGATATATACTCCAAGCTCTGCCTCTCTGCGAATAGTGGACTCAAAGTCTTCCTCTGCCTACTCAATGCATCTGCTACCACATTACCCTTGCCAGAGGTATAAGCAATCTCAAAGTCATAGGACACTAGGAACTTCATCCATCTCTATTGCCTCAAATTGAGATCCTTCTGCAAGAACAAATACTTGAGAGATTTATGATCGATATACAACTTGAACTTCTCCTTAAGTAGATAATGACGCCAAATCATAAGCGCAAATACTATGGTAGCCAACTCTAAGTCATGGGTAGGGTAGTTCTTCTCATGAACCGTTAACTGTCTACCACCATAACATACTACCCTTCACTCTTGCATCAAAACAGCACCAAGCCCTGTACACATGCATCGGTGTATACCGTGAACACTTTGTTCCCATCAGGCAAAGTCAAGACTGGGGCTGTTGTCAGAGCCTTCTTCAATTGCTGAAAAGCATTCTCATAATCTATATCCTAAGAAAATGTCAGATACTTCTTCATTAGTCTGGTGAGTGGGGCTGATATCTTTGTGAAGTCCTTAATGAACTTCCTATAGTAGCCTGCTAAACCAAGAAAACTCCTCACCTCTGTTGTGTTCTTTGGAGTCTGCCAATCTTGAACTGCAACACTTTCGTGGGATCCACTGCTATCCCATCCTTAGAGACCACATGCCCTAAAAATCTCACTTCCTTTCTCCAAAAATGACATTTGGAGAATTTTGCCTTAAGCTGATGCGCTCGGAGAGTCTTCAAAACCTCCCTTAAATGTAAAACATGTTCTTCCTCATTCTTCGGGAAAATCAAGATTTCATCAACAAAGACCACAACGAACTTATTTAGAAACTCCCGAAACACACTACTCATCATATCCACAAAATAGGCGGGTGCATTCGTCAACCCAAAAGGCATGACAAGCCACTCGAAGAAACCATCTGGAGTTCTAAAAGAAGTCTTGTCTATATGTCCTCGGCCACCCTCAACTGATGAAACCCCATGGCCAAGTTAACTGAGAGAAAACAGATGCACCAACAAGCTTGTCAAACAGTTCATCTATCCTCGGATGTGGGTGCATGTTATTCTTAGTGAGCTTATTCAACTCCCTGTAATCCACGCATAAGCGAAGCGAACTATCCACCTTAGTGGCTAATACCACTGGAGTACCCTCTTCAGATATGCTTCGCCTAATAAATCCTTTCTCAAGTAGCTCCCCTACTTGCTTGCTGAGCTCCCTCCTTTCTCTCCGAGCCATATGGTGCACAGGCAATGCAACTGGCTTTGCATTTTCCACCAAGTATATCCGGAAATCATTCTCGCGCCTCGGAGGTAAGTCTCGAACCTCCTTAAAAACATAAGGATACTTACAGACTATTGGTACTAATCGTAAGTCATCGATAGATGCATCAAGCAATTCTAGGAAACTAAGCATGACATACCCCTTAGGGTCACAAGAAATCTCGAGTGTCCTCCCATGGCAAGTCAAAAGTCTAGCGACTCTCCTCTCACAGTTTAGAATGGCACCATACATGGCTAGCCAATCCATCCCAAGAATCAAATCATAACCCATGAAACCAAGCACATATGTGTCGCATTCAAACTCAAAGCCTAACACAGATATTTTCAGACCCCAACAAATCATAGACAGATGAGCCGCACCCCCAATGGGGTTTGAGTCAAAAAGGGGATCCAAAACCATACTAGTACTAACGTGCAGAGACTCAACCACAAAATCATATATAAAAGAATGTGAAGCGCCAGAATAAAAAAGAGTTCTAACAGGATGATCGGAAAGAGAAATCAAACCTTCAACACAAACTTTCCTACCTCTATCCTGTACACCGGCCACGAGAGAATGCACCTTCCCTCCAGAAGATCCTGCCCTTTGGCTCTGTCCTTGCTTCTTCGGGCACTCCTTAATAAGGTGTCTGACCTTTCCATAATGGAAATAAGCATTCTTCCTTCTTTTGCTATCTTTGCTCAAATGTCCCACGCACCCATAACTATGACATTTCCTCTTTTCTCGGGCTTTGTCATTCTTTCCGCCCTTCTTTTGCTGTTGTTGTTCTTTTTTGGGTCACACTTTCTTGTTTTGTGTTTCATCAATCTTAGCCTCTTTCTTTTCACCTTTATCTTCTTCGTGCATCAAAGCCATATCAAGGAGTTTCTCGAAAGTTGCCCCCATCAGAATATGAGACATAGTCAATCCATGAAGGGGTTCATTCAACCCTCTTGCAAACCTCAAAGCTTTCTTGTGCGGGGTATTCACTAGCTCTAAACCTCGCCAAAACTTATTGACATACTCTTTGACAGACATGCCTCCTTGCTTAAGTTCCAGAAACCTTTCCATTTGCATACTTTGCTCAGCTTAAGAAAGAAACTTCATCTCGAATCTCTATCGGAAATCATCTCAGGTCTCAACTGGATGCCCTGCTTGTGTCACTTCCCACCAAAATGAAGCCTTGTCTTTTAGCTGCCAAACGACCAACCGAACCTACCTACGGTCGTCAACCTCAACAATCCCAAACAAATCCTCCGTCCTTTTAAGCCAATTCCTTTCTTCTACAAAAGTTTCAGTTCATCTGAATGGATTTTCTCCCATCTGATAGAAATCCTTGCGTATCTTGGAAAAATTATCCACTCGCGGGGGAGGAGGAGGAACTACAGGCGCAGCTGGGGGAGGGGCGTCTACGTGGCCTTCGGCAGGTGCCGTAGCCTCAAGATACCTACAGAACCAAGCCGGTATCATAACGCCCTCGGGAAGAATCGGTTCCCTAGACATGCTGAAAAGAAAAGGAAAAAGGGATTCAAACAGAGGGCGAAAGATATTTCATATGGTTTTGGGTAATATGTTTTTCAAAACAGAGTTTTCTTTTGAAAATGCTTTCTTTTAAAACCATTTTGAAAACAATTTTCGGAATCTTTTATCTGATCTAGTAACCTTCAACTCTGATACCAAATGTGACACCCCACGTCCGTTAATGTCACTCTTTAACATAATGTATTAAGTTTCATGAAGCGTTATAGGTAAACAGAAACATCACAAGACAAATATAAAATAACAACGAAATTAAAACTTTATTTTCCAAATAGAAAACTGGGCCAAATTCAATTACACCATAAGTCTGAAATACAGAAAACCTATTACATCAATTTAAAGTATCCTCCTTGTACCAAAATCATCAGAGTACAGTAATATAAAAGCATAGTCCCCAAAAAGAGCCATATCAGAGTAGACAAGTAATCAAAGCGATGCATCTAAGCAGCTCCAAGTGGTAATAGAAGAGAGAATCCTAATCAAGCCTATGTATTACCACCCTGAGAAGCTAGGAAGGAAGAGGAAGAGAGAGAAAAGGAAACAAAATGGGTTAGACATAAAATCTGGCGAGTCCAGTTACTTTTTGCATATAAATAGGTAAAAGCATCATGATAGGTATATAAACTGGATGAGAGAGAGATAACAATATCATATGGCAGGTATAATAGACAGAGCAGGATAAACTGAATAATCATGACAAAATATATATTGCACTTCCTAAATACTTTTCTCTGGACCAATACTAGTATAACAAGAGCAGAATGATCCTAACAAGAAAAATATGGTAGACTTAGGCGTACTTATAGTGACGTGTTTTACCCCCAACAATAATAACAGGTAGCCCAACAGAAATGACAAGTGTTACCCCTAACGATAATAACAGGCTCCTAAACAAGCAAGACTAGATGTACCCTAATTACTACCCCAATCGATCGGCTTCCAGTCCCATAGAAACCCTGTGATGTCCCCACAGTAGGATGTATCACTTCCTAAAGTGGAAACCCCGTTATTTTCAAGAAGCATAGCCATATTTACTGATGTCACAACGTCTTATTATCCCAAGTCAAGCGGATTCATGCACACACATGAGTCCGACGAAATGCGCTGTCAACACCCCCACTCAAGTGACCTCTTATAATCAACTCAGTAAGCAAGCCCTGACCCCTACCTTGTTCGGGGTTCCCTTTTCGATACCAAGATAGGTTACTGACTGATACAGGTCCACACAACAGATGATACAAGTCACCCCCTAGGCTTACATCCCCACTATTAGGATTTTGACAGGTTACGCCCAACAGATTAACAAGCCCGCATAACCCCACCATGTAAAACAGGTTAAGTTTGTCGGGTTTATATAACCCCCCACATATTCAAGCAAGTTTACTTAATCTCCCATTGATTCAAGCAAGTTTACTTAACCCTTACACAATTTTGGCAGGTTCATATAACCCCCACAGATTTAAACAGGTTAAGTATTACAGGTTAACAGGTTATTTCCATTTTCCATTTATACATGTTAATGCACCAGACCTCTCACATTAAGTCGACCACTTGTGGATGCTGGATATACCGGTCGTTTCCGGGAAGACCTCTACCACAAGTCGTACTTAACCTCATGTCTTAGCACCATTACATGTACATTTATGCACTAGACCCCTCACATTAGATTAACCACTTGTGGATGCTGGATTTGCCTAGCAGTTTCGGGCAGACTTCTACCACAAGCATAGTCTAACCTCGTGTCTAAATGCAGCTAGAGTTTCTATTTGCTGTAAATTTTGGCATGTTTATTCTTAAACAATTTTTCATGTTCATCCAAGGTTATGCCCTAAATCCCAGTCTGGTCCACGATACAAGTTATGCCACGAATTAAAATTTTAGATCAAGGTATAGATAATGCCCCTAAATCCCAATCATGGTTTACAATACAAGTTATTCCCTAATATCATTTCAAACCATTACCAATTTCGTTCGTTCGCATATTTCACCGGTAGGCCTAGGCTCGAAGTTAGCCTGGCTATAAAAATAAAAAGCGAAGGAGTGAGAGAAGAGAACGTAAATAGGCATAATGACAGAATAGGTATATACTAATAGAAATGGGCATAATAACAGAATAGGCATATGATAACAAAATGGGCATAATGAAGATAGGCATGAAAGGGCTGAACAGTAGATCAGGTGTACAAGTAATGGCAGTTCAGTTTAGTTATGATTCAAGTTACTAACAGGCACAGGTTTAGATCCAAACTTATAAACATGTCAGGATTACTTATTAAATGTTATATCTAAAAATAACATAAACACACTGTGACTGGATCTAAAGAACAGAGAAATGACTGCTGATGTTGTAGCAAAGATTTTTGTATGCTTATAAGTTGTTGTTGCAAAAGAATAGGCTAATTCAACCTGAGTTGGGGAAGCACCTCATTGTGTCCATTATTTTTTATGAATAAAACAATAGAAATGTGGTCCTATTTATAGCCTAATGTCAACGAATCTGGATCAAGAAATGATTCCACATTCATAGAAATGGATCTGCCACAGATCTGGGTAGGGTCAACCTCGAGGTCGATCCTGAGGTCGGCCCCCTCTTGTAGGGGTCGACCCCTAACAAGCCGATTTCCCTCCCTTTCCCGCTCTTCGATTTTTGACTTTCTGGAGTTGATTTGTTTATACATATATTTTTCTTATATGTATATAAACTTCAATCCTTAATATCTTCTTCATACGATGTCTGTTTTACGCATACTCGGAGTCCATCTTAAGTAGAATTCCGAGACGAACGTAATGACGTAGTCCATTTCACTTAATTCCTAATGTTTAATTAAGTACTCTTTAATTTATCGTTATAGTTTTCTTTAAAATTACGAGGTGTTATAGGTTGCTCCAACCCTTAGATATTCCTTTTTGGGAGTTAAACTCGATTTTCATGGATTTTGTTGGTGGTTTCCCGGATCGAGAAGAGGGAACGAAAATATTTGGGTCATAGTGGGGAGATTTACCAAGAGTGCACATTTTATTCCTGTCAAGTCTACTAGGACAACACCTATGTTGGTTGAGTTATTCTTGAAGAATATCGTTAGACTTCATCGGATTCTTAACAGTACAGTAAGTGATTAGAAACCTGTAACACCCCACATTTTAAGCAATAAAACTATTAAAATAATTACATGAGTAATGTGTGTTTGAATTTTGAAAACAAACGCATGTTATAAATGAGCAATAAATAAAAAGTTGCCACTATGCAAACTAAACGTGCAATGGTATAAATAGAATTAAATAAAAAGAAACGTTACAAAAGAAGGAGTGGATGTTAACAAATAGCACGTTACAAATTGATAAATGGAATGTAATGTTAAAGTTTAAAAATGGAAAACTAGTTGATAGTAACGCACAGGTAAGCATTTGTAAATTTATGTTTATTTCATAATATATATATATATGTATATATATATATATATGTATGTATGTATGCATGCATGCATGCATAAATGTCAAAAGCAACATATTTGAATTTGAAAGATAATGCGCATCACTAACGGCATTAACATGAACTTAATAGGAATAACATTAAAATTGCAACATTCCTTTTAATTGGAAATATTTGTCATAAATGTCATTAAAAGGAGAAATAATGGAAATAACATCCAAAGTTGGAAGTAGATAACTAATTCTGGAATGTGAACATGCATATAGATATATTTAATATAAATATATTTAGACATAAATTATGAAAGTAACATGCAAAATAAACGCACGTCATAAATGGTATAAAACCATGTAGTAGAAGGAAATTTAAATAATGTTTTAATTTAACATGGGCTTGCATGTATTGATAACGTGTTTAAAACTATAATTAAATGTTTATTAAAAATAGTAGAAAATCGAGTAAAACACAAATAAATATAACGTTAGAAATTTTGTGTAAATACATACACACACACAACAAATCACATACTTAAATTCGAAATTTGAACGCGCACCAAAACAGGAAATAAAATTCAGAAGTTAATTAAAATGATTAGGAGTAATAATGTTAAAGGTAATGTCTAAAACAACATAAATCACACATCAAAAAATCACCTGATACACATTTTTATAACGCGTATGGGTCGATCTAAGCTTGAGGTAGGTCGACCCATAGGTCAACCCACTTATGAGTTGTGTCGACCTAGGGGTCAACCTAACTGGAGCATGGGCCGATCCATTCAAACCAAAGATGATGTGTTTTATATTTTTATACGGTTCAGATTTAGTTCTCATGAATCAGATGGACATGGATCTTTTGGACAACTATAAATAGACCTGAAGGGCCAACCTTTTAACTCATATTTTCTGAGAGGGCGCTAGAGCTCTTCCATTTCCTTTCTCCTCCAAAACTTTCATAAACAAATTATAATCTAGATTTAGGATTTATTATTCAAGAATTGGAGGAAAACATAGTAAATTCAAGGTGTCGATGCCCTGATCCCTTATCCAAATAGATCTGTAAATCAGAACTGAAAAGAAAACAGAAAGTAAACATAGATCCAAATCAAATCCAAAGTTTATAGTGCAAATCACAAGTGAATGGATTTAAATTATATTTTTTATAATTGTATATGATGTCGTTTGATTCCTGTAAAATTTATAATATGTTCTCTTCTTCCTATTTTCCCCCTTTCTACTTCGGAATATATAGTTTTATGCTAAATTTTAGTTATGCGCAAAATATACATAAACCTGAAATGTTGATATATATATATATATATATATATATATATATATATATATATATACACACACACACACACGCGGATTGTGCGCTTAATTTATACGACTGATTATAATCCCTTATTTTAAGTGCATTGGAAAACAAAACTTTACTGGAATTTTGAACAATAGAGGATTTCATAGTTGTAGATGTGGCATAATTAATATTATGGACAGTAAATTTGCAGTTAAATGGTAAATATGAGAATTTCTATGTTAGTTGAAAAGATTACCTTTCAAATTTAGAATGGAACGAATGTGTTGGGATTAAACAAAAAGATATAACCCAATTGTATCCAAATTTGCTGTACTTATGTAAAATGAAAGAAAAAGTTAAAAACAAGAATTAATATATAGCAATTAAAACAGGAATCAAAAATAGCCTAGATTGATTGGTTAAAAAAAGAATATATTTCCATCGTTTGGTTTGGAAAAGAAGTGGAAAATATAATTGCAAGTTTAAAAAACAAAGGCGTAAATAAGTGCAAAATACGAATTTAGCCGTATCGCACACTATTCGATAGCCTAAAAATAATTAAAAGAGAAGTTTTGCAATTATGAGTTTCTATGGCAGTAATTACCTTAAGTTCAAACAACATGAACCTATTAACTTTAGTATATAGAACAAAGTAAAATTATTTCCTTTACATCAAAATATAAATGCAGTTATCTTTTAAAATATTTTCTGCCAAAAAAACGAAAAAAATCAAATAATCGTTGAACATAACGCAACATAAATTTAACAAAGCCAAATAAGCAAATAATCATTCAACAAAAGAACAAGTTAAATAATATAAAATAAAATGAGAAAATTAAATATCTTTTAAATAAATTAAACCACATAATATAACAAACCGTAAATAAAATGTAATAACCCGGGAAATCCGAACCAATTTAAAATTTTTATTTTGGCAATTTTAATGAATTGTTAATATTTAAAATGATTTATTTTAAATAATAACGATGAAAAATTTATTTTGAATAGAATTGGAATGTATATATTTATTTGAATCGACGTTAGAATATAAATATTTATTTTTAATTATACAAGGAATTGGAAATGGCGTGGCAGTTCGAAAATTCGATTTTACATTTCAAATGAATGTACAAGATTCAAAATAAACCGGATTTTAGCGAAACCAAAAACATTAGAATCTAATTGAGAATATCTTTCGAACGAATCCAAAAAATTGAAATTTCATAGCGAGAATAAAAAGTTATGTCCAATTGAAAATTCAGAATAGTCGCTATGGAAAATATAACCCTTAAAAGTGGAAATTTTGCAAATGACCTCCGTTTTCGATGAAACCACTTTTTTGGATCCGGGATGTCAAATTATTTCTAGGTTTCAAAATTCATAATTTTCTGAGTCAATATGTGAGCGTGGCGCAGGAAAACGTGTTTTGACAGTTTCAGTCAATTTGGATCGACCAGAAAATGGCCATTTTTCAAATGGTCTCCAAATTTGACGAAATTAGTTTTGGTAGAACAGTATCGTCAATACGAAGCTAGAAAATATTTTTGGGAATTTTTAGAATCCGTATGTGGCCCCGGTAAATTGAAATGTGCGTTCAAATTCAATATATAGATTTATATTTTGATTTTGACGGAAACTGATCGAAACGATCGAATCAGCTTGCGATACATATTCCATTATGTTCGGAATGAGGGTAATTAGCTATGGACGATAGGCGGTAGGTCTCGTTTGGAGGTTGAAATAAAAAGTTACTTTTTGAAATTAAAAATAATAAAATATATATTAAATAATACACACTCTCTCTCTCTGCCCCCCCAGTTCACTTTTTCAAATCAATTAAAAAAAGGAAGAACGGAGGGGCGCGCAGCCTCCTCTAACGCCGCAGCAGCGGCGCCGTGGCCACCGCCGCTGGGTTGGGCGCGCGAGCCCCCCTCTTCTCCAATCCATCGCGAGCCCTCTCCCCCCCACAAACCACCCTTTCCCTCATAAACCCGCTGAACCCCGAGCCCCACAACCCGACGCCGACCGCCTCCGTCCACGCCTGGCGCCGCCCTGCCACCCGCCTCCTCCTCGATCTGCGAGCTCCAACCCCCTCTCTCTCTACTGACAGTACGTTTGTTTATTTATTCATTTTAATTTCATTTTTTTTAGGTAACAATATTTACATAAAATTTGATTTATATATGTATAAGAAGCGCTGAAGTAATTCTCAGTTTTAATGTAATAAAGATTTAATTTTTATACGTTCAAAGATAGGATTTTTATCTATGTAAACAATGAATAAAGATGAGATTTTTGTTGTATGAATAGCAAGATAAAGAGGGGATTTTTATATGTATGATAGCGGCATAAATATTTGATTTATATATATAGTAGCACATAAAAATATGATTTTTAGGCGAGTAAAAGTATAGTTTTTAGTTATTTAAAAATATGATTTTTACATATACATTAGCGTAGTAAAAATACGATTTTGATGAAGTAAAAATATAATTTTATATGTAGAGAGAAGTAGAAATATGATTTTTATCACATAAAAGAATATATTTTTAGTTGTATAAAAATATGATTTTATCATATGTATGAGAATATTTTTTTTAGAAAAATAAAAATATGAGTTTTATATTATAGAGATAATAAAATTTTGATTTTTATATATATAGCAAAATAAAAATATGATTTTTATTATATATATGTTGAAATAAAAATGTGATTTTTATTGCGTCGAAATAAAAATTCGATCTTTATATAAAAGGTAGAAATATAAAAATATAATTTTTATATAGAAAGGAGCGTTGTAAATATATGATGTAGAAATTAAAATATGATTTTTATTTATTGGAAAGAAGTGATAAAAATATATGATTTTTATGTATGAAATGCCATAGTAAAAATGTGATTTTTAATGTGAATAGCGGGAAAAGATAGCCATGGTATCAATGGAAATCAAAACGGAATCCATACCATTCAGAAATAGAAAATGGCGGAGTGGAACCCTCGGTGAGAACTTGTCACTTTTATTTTATTTTCTAGTTAAAATATATACTAGGATGCAGATGGTGCTTAGCAGCACCCGACACCCGTCGTCCACAGACCATGGACGACTTGTGTGTTTGATTGTATGTCGTTGTGAAAGTTGGTTGTGATGTGGAATGGATAAATAAAATATTCATAAATGGAGATAAAATATTTTATAGTTAAAAATATGATTTTTAACGTGTATATGAATAAAATAAATATTTATAAACAAATCGGACGATTTGTTTATGTACACATATTTGACGGATATTGATTGGGATGATAAATTTTACACATCGCCCAACTGCACAAATAAAATTCATTATTTGTTGACTGAAACCCCACACGTGTATTGGGATGATACATGACATAAACTAGTCCCAATAATTAGCTGTATGTCGATCGATTGATTGACATGCTGTATGAGCGTTGAATATATTTTTTAATGCTTATACGGTTGTAGAATGCACTCTGGATGTTGTTTGAATTTTTAATGAATGTTTATCATCATTGTTGTATACATGTATTGGATAAAATCCATATAACTGAAATTATATGGTAATTGACTGAGTCTGATTCCAATTCAGAATTAACGAATATTTTAAAATGATATTCAGTGAATATTGGAATGTGAAGCCGTGTTAAGTAGTTAAACGTCATTTTAACACGAACTGGAATTTGGTCGATTTTATTCATTTTATAATGAATATCGAAAAGTGATTTCAAAATCTGATGTTTTGAAAATATTGAAGTGATATAGATTATTCAAAATGAATTGGAACTGAAATCGATTTAAAGTGAATTCAAAATGAATTGGAATTGAAATTGAATTGAAATCGATTTAAAGTGAATTCAAAATGAAATGGAATTGAAATCGATTTAAGGTGAATTCAAAATGAATTGGAATTGAAATTGAACTGAAATCGATTTGAAGTGAATTCAAAATGAATTGAAATTGAATTGAAATCAATTTGAAATGAATTTAAAACGAATATATAATGGAAAATTCAATTTTGATTTGGAATTGAATATGAAGTTGAAACTGTTTTGAAAACGAATTTAAAACGATTTATAAAATATGTTTTAAAAGGAAATCGACGAAATATATATATATATATATTATATATATATATATAATATAATTGCCTGAATAGAATGCGCTGCGCTGCGGTAGTTCGTTAATTTCGACCATTGACTTTGAATGGACATTATGGGAGATCCGACCGTCGGATTCTCTAAAACCGGAACTGTTGGGTTCGTATCGAAAAGAGCTTTCCAAAGAATATTAGAGATTTGAAATCTAATGGTTGGATTTGGAATTATGTCCAAATCAAATTTGAAAAAGGTCGCTGTAAGTGCAGTTCGATGGTCGTTTATGGAAATCGACTGTATGTGCCTTGATAAAATTATTAAAAATACCAATAATTTGTGTAAAATCATAATAAATGATGTGGAAAGAATTAGGATGAAAAATTTCATATTTGAAAAGATATAAATATATTTTATCGAAATGAACTAGTTTCGAAATAGAATAATAAATCCAATATTTTTAAAATAAATAAATTGGATTTGAAATGATTTAAAAATAACCAGGATTTCCAATATATGAATTGGAATTATCTTCAGAATATTTCGATATTAGATTTCGTGATTATACGAGTATTGTGGTGGAATTTGGAAGATATATATATATATATATATATCGTTATTCCAATACAATATTTGTTGGTTTGAGAATTTGATATTGAATATAAGCCGATACATTTTCTATTCAGAGTCTTGTATTTAATATCAAATTGGATTTTGGGTTGTCGTGAATGGTATCTTTAATAATACTGTTCTTGAACCGAATGTAGTTAAGAAAATTAGAAACTGACTGGAGATTAGTTAGATTGAATGGTTTCCTGGGTATTGATCTGATGCTGGTTTCGGCCTTCAGGGTTAATACTTAGGGAACTGTTCATATACTAATTTACGGTTAGAGACTGATTGGATTTTGGGTTTGTTATGAACTGTGTTTTCAATGACATTCGTTCTTTAACCCAATTTACAGTGAAATGAGATTTGGAATTTATAAATCTTTTTATTAAGATTTAACGGAAATTTTCCAAAGTAAAGTCTTCCAATTTAATATATTTAATTGGAATTGAATTGAAATTGGTCTTTTGGTTTATCGTGAACGCTGTTTTAAATAACACTGGTTCTTTAACCCGATTAACAATGGAGTTAAGAGAATCAAAAACTAATGGAGATTAGTTAAGTTGAATGGTTTCCTATGTATTGATCTGATGTTGGTTTCGACCTTTGGGGTTAATACTTAGGGGATTGTTCACCTGCTAATTTACGGTTAGAGGCTGATGGAATGGAATACGATTTGGGTTTATCGTGAACTGTGTTTTAAGTGACATTAGTTCTTTAACCCAGTTAAAGATAGAATACGGTTTGAAATGATACCTAAAGGAAGATTAAAGAATAAATTTTAAAGAATTTATCTTTGATAAAATTAATGGGAACCTTTCCCAAAGTATGTGAATATTTGAATAAAAGAATATTCAGAATTGGAATGAGGCGTATGTTGTGGTTTATAGCACTTATTTATTATATACGCGAGTTATTCAGAAAGGTCGGGTTTATGCCCATTCTGAATGACTGATTCGACGATATGTCGACGATGAAGATGGTAGTTGACGACCGGAAGTCTTCACATGGTTTGGGTGATTACCGATGTCTTAATTGGGCTGTACGCCCAAGCGAGGTAATAAGTGGTGATCCTCCAGACATACTTGGAGATCGACGAATATGCGAGGATCTATCCCCTGTATTGGACATATGGGGGAGGAATAAGGTGCCTCCAGTTTCGTTCAGACCTCGAACGGACTTATAAATGGATTGTGTGTCTGACATTGGATTTTATTATGTGCTGATTGATTTCTATTAAATATATATATCTGTTTGGCGGGAATTTATTCTCTTGCTTAACGCCCTTCTCTGAGACGTACGAGCTCAGAGGTTATGTATCGATAGATATCAGTCGCATGGCATGAATTGCCTGTGTGGCATGCTGAGATGCAGTGATCAAGGCTTTTATTGAAAAGCAGAGTCTTATGGTTGCTGATCAAAGCATGAATTTAATACAGCGTAGCTTTGTGTATGACATTAATTCGCGAGCCTCACTTCTTGGTATGAGTCAAAAACGGGATAAGGGAACACATTGAGTGCATGACGTTTCTTTCTAGCTATGGGTGGTGTCAGCGTTTTACAAGCCCTGGCATTTATGTTATTTTTACCTATGTGGTTGTTGGATTGCGAGGTTCCTCGGATAGGTTCAATAGGACCGGGAAACGTGTGTTTAGGAATTGCCAATCCTCAAACGTAAGGGAGGACGTGCACAGCAGGATCCAGGGGTTACCCTGAGTGTGTAGTCCCGAGGCATTTGCTAGAGTGTCTCGAAGCGGTTAGGAGTACATCCCTTGCCTAGACTCAAGACGGAAATCCAATTTCGAATACGTGACATTCCAGGCATTTTGTGATGGGACCTGAGTCTTATAATAGCTTCATTTTTCCAAAAAGCTTCGCGTTGTCTATTATATGCACTGATATTCTTGGGAGGAAACCCGTTCCGTGTTATACGGCGTGGTCCCTTGAATTACTCTCTTTTAAAGTAAAGTTTTAAATAACTGTTTTAGTTCTCACACCAGTCACATGACTGACCTGGAGTTTATTGTTATAACCTAAACTCTGGGTGCCCTTATTTTCCACACGGGCAGCTAGTAGTTTTGGTTTTGCAGATTTATGTTCACAGGATCCTGGTTTACAGCTGGAATGATATTCAGAAAGCTCTGTATCCGTATATCTCCTTCAGTTGTGTTTTGTATTATTTTCCCGCTGCAGTAATGTATTTAAATCTCTGATATTTTCCTAATGTATAATATTTATTCATACTTTGTATATTCTTGTATCCTGATGGAATTGTTGTAATAAGCAATGAAATGTTCTTCTGTTTTTGTTCTGATTCGTCTTGTTCTCAAAGCAATCCGTGCTTTCCTGCACGGGGAAGTTCGGGTCGTGTCACAAAACTTACAGAATTTCAATCAGTTCTTAACATTAATCAGTCCTAAATATCAACCTTTATGACATACATATAATCAAAATTTCATTTTACCATATTACTCAACTGTAACACTAGATTTAAAAAATTCATTCAAATACAACGAATTTTAAACAACAATTCAAACATTCATAGAGCAACTTCTTCTATTATGCCATAGTTTTTTACACTTTTCACATTGGTTTTGTTTAGCAAGAAAATCAACACCTTCAATTCTATTCACTCTAGGCCAACCAACTCCATGAACATCTTTAGGAGGAAGAACAGTACATGATTCTTCAGCTTCAATTGCTTCTTTATCAAAAATTGGAATTGGATTTATTGCGTGTGAATAAGCAGCTCGATAATACTCAACAGTGAAGTACGGCTCAACGTAATCATATACAGAATTTTTAGACAAATATATACACTTCAAAGCATGGGCACAATGAAAACCCTTCACTTTGCATTGATTGCAACTGCAAATGCGATTTTTAAGATCTACTTTTTGCGATGTTGGAGAATGAACTTCATAAATAAATCTGCAAAATTAAAAATAAATCATATTTAAATAAATAATATTATTAAATTAAAAAAGCCCACATTAACAACTAATCCTATATAATGTGTCTAATATCTTGATATCTCTATAATAAGCATTTTTTCAGGCATTATGTAATATCACACTACAAATACATAAATCCTTAAATTTTTACTAAAAAATTGAATAATACTAAAATTATCCTATTGCCACATATATCTCTTTCAACTATTTCATAAACTAAATGAGCAAAATATTAAAAGATAAATGCACAAATCTTTTTCATAAACAGGTTGCACTAAAAAATAAATCTTTGTTAAATATTTACATCGTAATAGAAAAAAACTTACCTAGATGATTTAGTAACACTCCACCTAAACCCTTCCTCCTTCAATTTCAACAAAAAACTTCCATTTTTGGACAAAAAACACTATTCCAGTTAGCTGCTTCTTCTCTTCGATTGGACATTTGCAACATAAGCTTAATCCGAATACCATCAAGACATGCAGTTACAGGCAGACTTCTTTCATCCAAGATCCATGAATTGAAACTCTCCACTACATTAGATTTATTTTTAGCATATCTTTTTCCAGAAAAAACAAATCATCCCAATGATCATATGGCTTATCATTCAAATATTCACTAGCTTTTGCACCCCAATTTCTTTATATTTGGCCATAGATTTTTCAAATTAATAGGCATTTGAAGCTAAAGCACACTATTCAAGCAACTGACCTACCTAAGAACCCTACCCCTTTTAACAATACTAGCAATATCACTTAGCATATGATGTAGACAGTAAGAATGATGGCTATTTTGAAAAAAATTAGGAATACTAACAACAATCCCCAATGTCTATCACTTAAAAAAGTCAATGGTTTAGCAAATCTAAGAGCATCTCTTAAGTGGGTCAAAAACCAACTCCAACACTCTTCATTCTTTAGGCACAAGAGTCACAGCCAATGGAAAAAAACCTGAAACATAAAACATCAACACCAACAATTATTCAAAATAACATTTTCCAACAATTTAAACTAAAATTTTCATTTGTACTACAAAACATGATAAAATTAATGAACTGCATAAAAAAGATATATTGTAATATCTTTTTCTTCTATTAAATTACACAACATGATAAAATTTTAATTTATACTACAGAACATGATAAAATTAATGAACAACATAAAAAAGATATATTGTTATATCTTTTTCTTCTATTAAATTACAGAACATGATAAAATTTTCATTTATACTACAGAACATGATAAAATTAATGAACAGAAAAAAAATTTGTTATATCTTTTTCTTTTATTAAATTACAGAACATGATAAAATTTTTATTTATACTACAGAACATGATAAAATTAATGAACTTCATAAGAAAGATATATTGTTATATCTTTTTCTTCTATTAAATTATAAGTTCTTATTTATTGACTCTTAAAACTATAAAACAGTAACTTGATTATCAATATCTACTTATTTACTAAATAAGAAAATAATTAATAAGATTATGTACCTTGATTTCCATTTTTAACAGTTGCAGCCATCAAAATACCACTTTGACCTTTTTAAAATGTTGCATCCAAAAAAATCATAGGTCGACAATACCTAAATCCAAATATACAAGCCTCGCAGCAAATAAAACTCTCTCAAATTGGTTAGTCTCTTCATCCACATCCATACTTGTATAACTTTTCGGATTATATTTCTCAATTGCCTTCAAATACCATACTAAATCATTGTATGATTTTTTTCTCATCACATATATATCATTAATAGCCAATTTCCTACCCTTATAAGCATAATAATAACTCAAATCCACATCATAATCTCTCCTAAAACTTTTCACAATATCCTTTGTCTTCCTTTTCGGCTCATCACATATTTGATTAGCAATCGATGTTTTTACAAGATCACTGGTAATAACTGGACTATTAACTGATTAAATCCACCTCCACATGTATGACTTATCCGAATATTTTTAATAGTCAACTTATCCAATTGCTTCAACAAGAAGCATGAATTCTAAATGAACAACCATTTATAGCACATTGAACTATAATCTGCTCCTTACAATTCTTGACATATTTTACTTTAAATCCATTTATCAAACAATAAGCACTAACCATTCTGCGAAATCCGATAGCCGAATCAATATTTGTCTAACACCAGTAAAAAATTGTATCAACAATCCATGCAAGATTTTTTCTTGACAACAAGAAGAGTCTATATCATCATTATATTCAATCAAATTACTACTTATTCTCTGACACCAACAACTGAGACTTATTTACTGCTGTCAACAGCAACATAATTTGAGTTATTCTTTAAGAATATAAAAAAAACCAAGAAATCCTCCTTTTTAAACCATGCCAAGCATATTATAGGTTGTAGGTCACTATCCGTCTAAATGTAAGTAGTCTTAGATTCTCTGACATAGATCACATCAAAGCATAAAGGAGTAAACATATTCCACAGCTCACAAACCTTACTTCTTACATAACTAATTGATGCATACAAACCAAGATGAATACCAAATGAATTCTTATTAAAATCAAATACAACCATCACAGATATATCAGACCTGCAATTCAGAACATAAATAAGTAAATAACAATACAATTTAACCTTTTTATAAACCATTTTGCAAAAAGATAAATCCATTTATCTTTTTTACTACTATTATGATAATGAATAAATTACATAATTAAACAACAATTTTAAAATAACATAAATGATTTTTAAACATAATTTTATTATAATTTTTCTGTTGTCTTTACATATAATTGTTATGTTATCTTTACAAGCAATTTTTATGTTATCTTAACATATAGTTCTTAATCATTTATCATTTGAATTATATATAAAACATAACTGTTGCACAATATAACCAATTTTTTTAATATTAACTACAACAAATTATTCTTATTTTCCATTGAAACCCAAAAAAACACTTATCTTTATATTTTACAGACAATTTGTAAAAAAGATAAAACAAGTTATCTTTTTCACTTCTGTTTTGTTAATGAATTTTTTTTATCATAACTATACAAAAGCTACAACTAAATTCACTAATAAACAAACATTAAAAATCACATTTCATATGTCATCTGAAAATTTCAACTTAATTACACCATACCTTACAACAGCCTATTCAACTAAAGGAATACTTGAACTTTGAGTTTGCTCTTTCATTGATTTAACTACATAGTCCATAAAAATAAAGAACAAATTAGCACATCTCTATATCATATTTCTCAATTTTAGATTCTATTAAAAATTTAAAATCGCTCGTTAAAATTATAATCCACGATTCAATTCAAAATTATAAAAATCACCTGATAAAGAATAAAATAACTACAAAACTAAAAAATCGCCTCTTAAATATCAAGAATTTGAAAATTTAATGTCGATTTATAAAATAGGAAGAAAAATGAAATTATTAAAACTCACCTGAAAGAATTAACGATCGCAGATCGAATTTGAAAATATTGGAAAATCGGAGATATCATGATCACTACGCCTGATTTATTTGATGAGATCAATGTTTTTAAAGAAGAAAATAGCTCGCCATGTTTTCTGTCCTATAAACTAATTATTTAGAAACTACGTCCTAGAAAAAAAATGAAGACGTGATTAGGAGCCCTTGGAGCAAATTTCCTTTTATTTTAATACTAGTTATTTCTGAATTGGAATCAGACTCAATCAATTACCATATAATTTTGTTTATATGGATTCCATATATCACATCTATTCAAAAATAGTGATAAACAACTATTAAACAGTCAATTAACATCCAGAGTGCAATTTACTACTGTATAAGTGTTAAATAATAAAAATAACGCTTATCACAGTTTGTCGATCCATCAATTGACATATGACTAAATATTGGGATTCGTGTATGTCAAATATCATCCCAACACCTGTGTGGGGTTTCAAACAACAATAATCTATTTAAAACAATCATTGGTTAATAAATTTAACCAGTTCTAATTCAATTTGAATTATTTTTCTATTTAACCTATTTTCGCTTTTTAAAGTATAAATGAATATTTATAATTTAATTTCAACTACCTCAAAATAATATTAAATTATTTTTTGTATTTTAAACATTTCAGCATCACAATTAATACACAATACAGTCAATTTTCCCATAATACAATCCAAACACACAAACAACCATGGTTTTTACAAATAAATAGTGTCAGGAGCTACTAAGCCCTGTCTGCAACATAGGATATATTTAACTGTAAAATAGTTTGAGTAAGAAAGAGTTCTCACTTTGGGATCCACTCCGTCAGTCTTTATTTCTGAATTTCCGTACCATTTGGATTTAAATTCGCCTCAAAATCTAATTTGCTTCATTTCCGTTCTGGTCAGTTCCATGATTAGTGTTCGTTATTGCGATTGCAACGCAACTGAAATCACTGAAATCCGATCTTGTATGAAAGAGTTATGATAATTAATGCCTTAATTACAAAAATTGATTAACGAAATAATTAACTAATGAGTTTACTTAACTAATTCCCTAATCCCTCTCTAAACCCTTTAGCCCAGTCGTCTTCATCCAGAAATCATGAAGCAAGAAAATGCACCTCCAATCCTTCCCATCGCACAGAATTCCACACCACCAGGAGCCGATCCACTTGCGCCACCTCGAAGAGCCTAAGCCGCTCCACCATCGCCGACGACAGCGCACCCTCCGACGCCCTCCATCACCCCAAATTTTGATCGTAACTCGTCCCCTTTCAGTCCAAAATTCGAGCAGCCCAGACATCCATAATACCTCAAACCGATATGAAATCAAAGAGCTTGAAGAGCTCTTCAATGTTTGTATTAAAAGCTTCATAAATTAATTCACGGATTTGGAATGATTAAGGTCCAAATTTCTGATGATTTTGGCCTTTCATTCGAACCCGGCGGCTGTGTAAAGTGGAGATTAGGGTTAGGTATTGAATTTAGGGTATGTATACTATTATAATATTATTATTTAATTCAATATCGCTTATTTATGTAATTTTAGCGTCCAAACTCTAAACGAACTCCAACAACTATCACCCCTAGCTAAATACCGCCATTCCAGACACAATGGGATATGTTTCGTAAGCCAATTCGACCGTTTAAAACAATTTTTCTTTAAATTAAAATATAAATCAATATTTTGAATTTTGAACTACATTTTAATTTACCGGGGCCACATACTGACTCCAAAAATTATAGAAAAATAAATCTAGCTATGTTTTGATTATACGATCCTAACAAAAATAATTTTGCCGAATTTGGAAACCGTTTGAAAAATGGTCATTTTCCAGTCGATTAAATTCAAACTTAAACGTTTAAATTCACCATGCTCACATGTTAGTTCCAAAAATTATGAAAATTGAAACCTAACAATAATTTGACATTCCAAATCCAACAAAAGTGGTTTCGTTGAAAACGAAGGTCAATTGCAAAATGACTATTTTTAAGGGCTATATATTATATTAAAATATATATAAATTCCATAGCGGCTATTTTAAATTTTAAACTGGGCATAACTTTCAATTTATATTATGAAATCTCAGTTTTCCACATTCGTTAGAAAGATATAATTAAACAGATTCAAATGTTTTTGGTTTTACTGGAATCCGGTTTATATTGAATTATGTATATTCAATTGAAATTTAGAATCGAATTTTCAAACTACCACGCCATCTCAAACTCTATTTATAATTAAATTAAATATATATTTTCTAAGATGTATTTAAATAAATTTTTAGTCATTATTATTTAAAATAAATCGTTTTAAATATTCAAAATCCATTATAATTGCTAAAATAAAAAAAATTAAATTGGTTCATAAATTTCGGGTTGTTACAGTACACCCAAGTAGAGGTTATATGTGGTGGTCATCTAGACGTACTTGGAAATCGATCGGATACGCGAGGACCTCTCTCCTATACTGAACATAATGAGATGAGGAATAAGGTGCCTCCGATTTCGTTTAGACCCAGAACGGACTTGTAAATGGGTTGTACATCTTACATCGTATTTTATGCTATACTAATTGATCTCTACTTAATATATATATCTGTTTGGTGGCAAAGAATTTATTCTCTTGCTTAACACCCTTCTCTAAGACGTACGAACTCATATGTTATATATCGGTAGACATCAGTTGTATGGTATGAACCAACAATGTGGCATGTTGAGATGCAGTGATCAAGGCTTTTGTGAAAAAGCAGGGCCTTGTGGTTTATGATCAAATCACATCTTTAAGTAGCACCGCTTTGTGTATAGCATTAATTCGCGAGTCTCACATACAGGTATGAGTCTAAAACGGGACAAGGGAAGCAGGGAATGCATGTGTTTCTTTCTAGCTAGAAGTAGTCTCTTGGTATGGAGCCCAGACATATTAACTTTTATGGTTGATGGAATGCGAGGCGCCTCAGATATAGAGTGGACTAAAAGGCTCATATGGTCGACGTACTGACCATTTTGGAGGTCCGATATGACTGGGAAATGTATTGTTTAGGAATAACCAATCCACAAAAGTAAGGGTGTATCGACCCTACAAGATCTAAGGGTTACCCATAGGTGTGATCCTGGATCATCTTTCTTGAGTTGACCTGAATTCAGTAAGGAGACCATCCCTTGCCTTGACTCATGATGGAAATCCAATTTCCAATACGCAACTTTTCGATCTTAGTTGCAAAACCTCTATGGAGACATAATATATGGTACCTATGTTGTCTATGACTGATATATTTGTATTTGAAGTTGTTTTCTATACTATGCATTTATAGTAATATTAAAAATGATTATTTTAAAGCATATCAAACATGTTTGGCTATTATAAGGTAAAACTCTATCCTCCGGCTTACGTTGCATTGTGTGATGGAACTGAGTCTTATAATAGCTTCATTTTTCAAAAAGCATTACGTTGTTTTATTTTAAACTAGTATCCATGTGGAGTAAACTCGTTGTGTGTCACACGGAGTGGTCCCATGATTTTTCCCACTTTTAAAGTAAGTTTTAATAACTATTTTAAGTTCTCACACCGGTCCCATGGCTGACTCGGAGTTTACTGTTTTCACCTAAATTTTGGGTGCCCATATTTTCCATACGGGCAACTAGTAGTTTTGTTTTTATAGATGTTTATTTAACAGGATCCTGATTTATGGCCGGAGCTATATTCGCAAAGCTTTGTATCCGTGTATTTCTTTCAGTCGTGTTAGTTGATGTATTTCCACTGTGCGTTATATTTAAACATTTTATTTCCATTGCTATGTATTATATTCTCTGATAATTGTATTTTTCTGCTGTGTAATATTTATTCATACTCTGATATTCTTGTGCTCTGATGTAAAATTGTTGTAATAGTAATGAAATGTTCTACTATTCTATGTTCTGATGCATCTTGTTCTCATACAATCCGGGCTTTTCCGTCACTTCGGAGATCGGGGGATTTCAGAGTGTAACAAGTTTGGTATCAGAGCTTTGGTTTACAATGCTCGAGAACAAGACACATCATAACCAAACGAAAGAATTCATCAGAGGTTGGATTAGTAATGTCCTGCTAAAGAATACTCATCAGAGATAGGATCAGTAGTATCCTAGAATGTGTAACTCGTTAGAGATGGGGTTAGTAACGCCTTAGAATGAGTAGGAAGAATATATATAAAGAAGAATAAATTTGCTTATTTATATAAATGAATTTGATTTTGAAAGATTATATTTTATAATATGATTTTGAGTGTTATTTTGACGTCTAAATCGGACTATCGAGTATAAGTAGATCTTGCATATACGCTTGGCTAGTGTAACAACCCGTATTTTCAATAACCTGTTATAACGTAAATTGAGGCAGAATTTAATTCAAAAATCTGAATCAAGGGAAACGGGCTATGCCATTGCGTTCGTCTCGGAAAAATACACGAAATAGAGTCCGAGTTTTCGAAAATCGGAGTCCGTATGACCCGATTAAGGCCCAACGAAGTTTTCAGAAAATTTCTAAGTAAAAACAGATTTCAAATTCAAGTTTGAATTTGAAAATTTGGGCCAGTTTGGGCCAGGCGGGAGAATTCCCGCCAGAGCACCCAAGTCGACAGCCCTGTCGACTTGGGAGTCGACTTGGTTGGACCCAAGTCGACAGCCCTGTCGACTTGGCTGTCGACTTGGTCCAGCCGGGCTGTTTAGCCTGGTGCACCATTTTGAGATTGGGTTGAGCTTGGGGGCCAGATTCGATTTTAAGGGCTGAGATTGCAACTAGGGTTTAATCCTATGGCCTAAAACACTTGCCTAATCTATAAATAAGACCCTAACCTAGCCCTAAATCATCATTAATCTATCCTACAACTAAACTATGGCAAAATCAATCCTCTCATGGCCTCCACTCTCTTCATACAATTCCTAAATAAATTTCTAAGTGATTTTCCATGCATACAAGTGTTTTCAAACTTGTATGAGCATCATTAGCTTGCATTCAAGTCAAGTTCTTATATTTGCATCATAAAGAAAAGATTTTTATTGATTGGAAGCTTGCATTTTGGGTCTAATTGGTTGCATAAGGGCTTTGTCATAGTTTTGTGTGTTTTCATAAGCATTGTAAGCCCTATTCTACTTTCATACTTAAACTCTAAAGTTAAATGTATGATATGCAAGTTTATATGCAAGTTTACTATGCTATGAAAAGCAAGTTTATCATGTTGTGATATGCAAGTTTATATGCAAGTTTATCATGTTGTGATATGCAAGTTTATATGCAAGTTTATCATGTTGTGATATGCAAGTTTATATGCAAGTATGCCAAGTTATGTTATGCAAGTTTGGGTTGAACATTTTGTTCATGCTATCATGTTATGCAAGCTTATCTTGGGTTTATGAACATAAAGCTTCAAGCTTTATGCTAAAGGTTGCATTTTGGCAACATGTAAGTTATCATATCTCTTATGATAACTTGCATGTGAGGCTAAATGCGAACTTATGGCCATGTCTACATGTCATTTAGCACCATGTATCACCAATATGCCAAGTTTGGTTTTATGCATGCTTTTGAGGCCTAAAAATGTAATATGCAACATATGTACATTTCATATGCCACCATGTTGAACTTGTGGCTTCAACACCTTTTATGTCATGATTATGCCAAGTTCCCTCTTTCTATCCTTTATGCGCTATTGCGATATGTAAGCGATGGGATTGCGTTTGGGGTTGGGTAAAAGTAAAAGACATAAAAACATAAGCTTGGGAATTTACCTATTAAGTTAGGTCTACCCATTGGGAATTTACCTATTAAGTTAGGTCTACCCAATTGCTTGAAAACTTGTAACATGTTTTGGAAACATGATGGACATGACACTTAGAAAAGATAAGTGAGGCCAACTCGAGGTTGGGTTGAGTTTGTAGCGTAAACCTACCCGGAACCGACCGGCGTAACTAGTTGCTACAAACAATAGGACCCAATGTGAGAAGTTGGTCATGTTGTACCTTGAAACCGAGGTTAGACCAAGTTGTGGTGTAAAGCTACCCGGACCCGCCCGGCTTAACTAGTAACCACAACAAGGTCTAATGTGAGAGGTTAAGGCGCATTAAATTAATTAATGCCTCGTGATTAGGGTTAAGTCATGGTCCACTTAATACTTAACCAACTTGGGCTTGGTAGATTAATCGGGGTTAAGTCGTGAACTCATCGTTACACTTAACCAAGTTAATCCATGATTATCAAGAGGGTTAAACCGTACTTAACCCACTAGAAAATACTAGCAATGGGGGCCCACTCCGCAGTAACCCCAAAATCGTATCACTAAGGCCCTAGGGGCTGGGCTAGGGAGGGGGCACGATTACTGGGCTGGAGGTAAGCGACCAAATAAACGACGGCCGTGTGGTACGCCGATGTAGTTCCGGACGGACTATGGTCGTGCACGTAGTCCGTGTTTGGAGAAGTCACCCATGGGTACCCGTAGATCGAGACTGTGCACTCATGTTTATGGTGTCCAGGGGTTGGCACTCTAGGGCTTGATACACCCGAATGGTGGACCCGGCAAAGTTCGACTACAATTAAGTTTGGGCCGTATTGACACCAACACGTGACGAGTTAGGCTTAGGGAGCCGATCGACTAGACCGTGGGGTTGGACCTTGTATTAGGGTCATTTCATGTTATTGGGCCAAAGCTTGGGCCAAGGGATCAATACTTGTTTATTCAAGTCATGTTAGTTTGCTAGTACACCTGTGGTGCAAAACCTTAATCCTGATTATGCGATGACACCTTTATCTACCTTGTTAGTTAATCATCATGCTAGTATGTTGTTATCCTTATGTTCATCCCTGCTGCTCATGACAGTTAACTTTATTAGTTTACATTGATTGTAGTAGGGCTTACTCAGTCTTTTTGACTGACCTGTTTTCTTTCGCCTCTTTTCTTCCGTCCCTCCCCCCCCCCCCAGGTTCTCAGGGAGGGAATATTGGAGCTTAGCTTGGATTTCTGATCACTTGCTTGTGGGATTTTAGCTCATGTACGGTCTTGACATGAAGCTAGCTACGGTTATCACTTATTTTGGGGATAGTACTTATATATTTCAGTTTTTCAGTTGATGTTGTTTTTATCTAGACTTGTTTATTTGGAAAGCTATGTTGTACCAGACTTGTTTTGAAATAGTATGAAATCTTCCGCTGTTTTATTTATGTTATTTACTCTGTTTACATATATACATATGTTCTTGTTCTGCCTTGATATATCATTATGCATGTTTACCTGATTCAAACGCCCCTCCAAAGTCAGAGTGCTTGCAAGAGTCACCTTGGCGGAGGTGGGGTGTTACATTTGGTATCAGAGCATATGGTTTACGAGAAGGAACAAAAAGGTTTTTAGAAAACTTTTGGAAAACTATTTTCAAAACCAAGTATAAAGTATTTTCCAAAGAAAAGTCTAGTTTATTTTAAAGGCTATTCCCCAAAAAGCCATTAGCAAAATTCCTTCATTTTTCTCCATTCTGAATCTATCTTTTTCTTCGTTTTCAGTATGGCCGATAACTTTGCCATTCCGGAGGGAGTACACGTACCTGTTTGGTATAGGAGACTTTTGGAGGCTAGGGCGACCATAGCCGGCCCCGCAAATGTTACTCCTCCTCCGGTAGTTAATGTTCCTCCTCCTCCTGTCGCTGAGGTTCCTCTTCCTCCTTCCCCTCAGCATCCTCAAACTGACTTCGCAGAGATTTGCCAAGATTTTAAGGCGATGGGTTGCAAGAATTTCTTTGGAACCGAGACTTATGTAGAGGCAAGGAATTGGTTGAAAGAAACCGAAGATCTTTTCGCCATCTTTGACATAGATGACCGTAGGAAGGTTTTATTGGCAGCATGGTTGCTAAAGGAAGAAGCTGCACGTTGGTGGGTGGTCACCACCGTTACTGGGCTAATTGAGACTTGGGATGACTTTCGGGGAAAGTTTGGACTAAGGTTCCTATCACTGAGGCATGGGGACATGACTATTAGGGAACACATAGATAAGTTTAATCAACTTGCTCGGTTCGGTTTAGACTTGGTCAACACAGCTCAGAAGAAGGCCCTATACTTTGCCCTAGGATTAAACGAGCCATTACATGGTTTAGCCGTGACTCATATACCCTTGGGGGCAACTTGCGAAAGTTTGGTGAATATGGCCCTACTCAATGAAGAGAATATGAGTGACAAGAAGGAGATCAAGATGAATGATACTCAAGCCAAGAAGACTGATTCCCAAGGAAAGGAAATCGGGGTAATCCAAGCGGTCAGAGCGGTCAATGCAATAAGAACAAGAACAAGAGTCAAGGCAACAAGGGGAACAACAACAAGGGCAATAACAAAAAGGGAAAGTGCTATTATTGCGGATTAGTTGGGCATCTTATTAAGGAATGTAAGAAGAGGAAAAGGAAGAATGGCGAATGCTTTCATTGTGGTGAGTTTGGACACTTCACTAGGGATTGCCCGAAGAAGCGAGGGCAAGGCCAGGGTCAGACTCAGCGTGCTGGACCTTCGGGAGGGCAAGTTCATGCTCTCAATACCGCTCTAGTTCCCGATCGAGGTAGTATTTCTGTTGAAAGTCTTGTATATATTTCTGATTTTTCAGTTCGTACCTTGTTTGATTGTGGTGCATCGCATAGTTTATCTCGTCTGATCTAGTTGAAAGTTTGCACCAAAGTACTAGTCTAGTTAATGATCCCGTGTGTGTTTCAAATCCAATTGGGGGTTCCGCCCATTTGTCTATTGTCTAAGTGGATTTGAAAATCTCTATCTTAGTGTAGAGTTCTCGCGTGATGCTTATATTCTCGGTTTCATGGGGTATGGGTTGATTTTGGGCATGGATTGGTTGTCCAGTTTTGGAGCCATTCTTGATTTTTGAGCATAGGGTTGTGAGGCTCATGACTCGCCTCGGTAATACCCTAAAAATTTCTAGTAATCCTATGAGTCCCGTCATGTTGTGTTATCTTGAATCCCTCAACTCGTCTATCGATAGTTTGTAATCGGTGAGGGTGGTCCGAGAATATCCTGATATCTTCGGTGAAGTGAAGGGGGTTACCCCTAAACGAGAGATAGATTTCCGCATTTATCTGGTTGATAATGCCAAGAAAGTTTCGTGGCCGGTAAGGCACATGGCCCCGCAAGATGAGAGTTAAGAAAGCAAGTCAAGGAGTTGCTTGAGAAGAACTTCATTAGATGAAGTATATCTGAATGGGGAGCTCCTGTAGTATTTACTACAAAGGCAGATGGTTCTCTTCGACCTTGTGTCGATTATCGTGAGTTAAAGAGAATAGACAACCATTGCCAAGGATCGATGATTTGTTTGATCAGCTTGTAGGAACATCTGTTCCATCAGCTCAGAGTAGCTGAAGATAGTATAGGCGAAACTACGTTCAGAACTCCAGATGGATTCTTAGAATGGTTGGTCATGCCATTCGGTTTGACTAATGCACCCACCTACTTCGTGGACTTTATGAGTAGGGTGTTCAGGGAGTTCTTGAACAAGTTTGTCGTGGTCTTCGTAGATGATATTCTGATCTTCTCTAAGGATGAGGAAGAGCATGCAAGGCATTTCGTGGAGGTGATGGATACGCTTAGAGCACATCAGTTGAAGGCCAAGTTCTCCAAGTGTCATTTTGGAGAAAAAGGAGTTAGATTTCTTGGGCACATAGTTTCTAAGCAAGGCTTGGCGGTGGATCCCGCTAAGGTAGTTGCAGTTCAGGATTGGAAGACTCCAAGGAATGCAACCGAAGTAAGAAGTTCTCTCAGTTTAGTTAGTTAGTAAGCGTCCCTTGAGTTTAGACCTACCCTTCTGGATCAAGTAGGGACTTCATAGAAAGAAGACCCGCAGTTAGTCGAGATCATGGACAAGTTGATTCGAGGCGAGATAGTAAGTCACCTCGCTATAGATGACAAGGGATGGCTAAGACGCGATGAGAGAAAGAAGGTTCTTGTAGATGCACATCGCCCGAGGAGGTGGCCGAGTTTTTCCAAGGTGCATGTTGTGCCAACAGGTTAAAGGCCGAGTCATAGAAGCCCGGTGGGCTATTACATCCATTGGAGGTCCCCGCAATGGAAGTAGTAAAGCGTCACGAAGGATTTCGTGGATGGACTGCCTAGATCAGGAAAGGGAATAAGAGCATGTGGGTCATAGTAGGTAGACTCACGAAGAGTGCTAATTTCACTCCGGTAAAGAGCGAAAGGACTGCATCCTAGCTAGCGACAATTTACTTTCAAGAAATAAAGCGGTTGCACAAGGTTCCCTAAAGTATAGTTAGTAACCATGACTTAATCTTCACTAGCCAGTTTTGGGATAGTCTACGAGAAGTCATGGGCAAGCAACTAAATCTAAGCACGGCCTATCATTCGCAGGCGGATGGTTCATTGGCAACGTAGATTGGTATTTTCGAGAAAAGTTCTGTTGCGTGGAATACTTTATAGTTAGTAAACGAGATCCAGGATTCACTAGTGAATTTTGGAGAGCTTGCATGAAACCATGAGGTCATAGTTATAAGAGAGTAAGTGGAAAAGAAGACGAGAGGCGATAATGAAATGGGTTCCAACTCATATTTGGAAATAAGAGTTAAGAAGCTAAGAAATCATGAAGTAAAAGACGGTCAAAGCACAGTGGAGTTAAGCTCAAGGAAACGTGACTTAGAACATTGAAGGCTAGATACGCGCATCATATCTCTTTTTAAGAGCATATCCTTGATCCTTGTTTTCCTATGGAACTTACTCGCATATTATCTTTTTATGTATATCCTCTCGGTCTCATTATCGGTCCTATTTTGTCGGGAGGTATGACTTATTGGCTAGTAATACATGTCAGGGTTTGAAGGGGGTCCGTTAGGTTGACTAAACCTTTTGGGCTTTTATAGAATATGGGTTGGGTTAGGAAGGGATTTCTTGTAATCCGAAAGAGGAGTATATCCTGCTTATCTTCCCGATCTCTTTGTAGCATATCTTTTGCTATCCATGTTTGTCTGGATTATCTAGTATATCGTGTTAATCTTGTCATGAGAACCTTAGGTAGAAACCCTTTAGATGAAACATGTGTTTGAAACATGTTATGCTTGGTGGTTGAAAATGGTTGCAAGTGTTTGCAAGTGGTTACTCGTGGATGCATTATACACATTAGGCACTAGATCGGCTCACACACTCCTCATATTGCATATGCATGAGTGTTTATGCTTATTCATGGATGAAAATTCTTTGTGCTATCACATGGATGTTGCATATGGATGTATGTTATGTGCACACATATAGATGTTATACATTATGTTAGGAATTGCATACATATGGATTCATTTCACTAACATAATTTGCATTGATGATATTTGCATTAGATAAGTACATATACACACACCTTTGCATATGTTCATACAACATTTAGAATCTTGTAAGGACAATGATTGCTCGTGGATGATGTTTTGAGTAGATGGATGTTGGATGGTAGGATACGTTCTTCCTAACTTAAAGATTTCGGGGACGAAATCCTTTAAGGAGGGGAGAATGTAACAACCCGTATTTTCAATAACCCGTTATAACGTAAATCGAGGCAGAATTTAATTCAAAAATCTGAATCAAGGGAAACGGGCTATGCCATTGCGTTCGTCTCGGAAAAATACACGAAATAGAGTCCGAGTTTTCGAAAATCGGAGTCCGTATGACCCGATTAAGGCCCAACGAAGTTTTCAGAAAATTTCTAAGTAAAAACAGATTTCAAATTCAAGTTTGAATTTGAAAATTTGGGCCAGTTTGGGCCAGGCGGGAGAATTCCCGCCAGAGCACCCAAGTCGACAGCCCTGTCGACTTGGGAGTCGACTTGGTTGGACCCAAGTCGACAGCCCTGTCGACTTGGTTGTCGACTTGGTCCAGCCGGGTTGTTTAGCCTGGTGCACCATTTTGAGATTGGGTTGAGCTTGGGGGCCAGATTCGATTTTAAGGGCTGAGATTGCAACTAGGGTTTAATCCTATGGCCTAAAACACTTGCCTAATCTATAAATAAGACCCTAACCTAGCCCTAAATCATCATTAATCTATCCTACAACTAAACTATGGCAAAATCAATCCTCTCATGGCCTCCACTCTCTTCATACAATTCCTAAATAAATTTCTAAGTGATTTTCCATGCATACAAGTGTTTTCAAACTTGTATGAGCATCATTAGCTTGCATTCAAGTCAAGTTCTTATATTTGCATCATAAAGAAAGGATTTTTATTGATTGGAAGCTTGCATTTTGGGTCTAATTGGTTGCATAAGGGCTTTGTCATAGTTTTGTGTGTTTTCATAAGCATTGTAAGCCCTATTCTACTTTCATACTTAAACTCTAAAGTTAAATGTATGATATGCAAGTTTATATGCAAGTTTACTATGCTATGAAATGCAAGTTTATCATGTTGTGATATGCAAGTTTATATGCAAGTTTATCATGTTGTGATATGCAAGTTTATATGCAAGTTTATCATGTTGTGATATGCAAGTTTATATGCAAGTATGCCAAGTTATGTTATGCAAGTTTGGGTTGAACATTTTGTTCATGCTATCATGTTATGCAAGCTTATCTTGGGTTTATGAACATAAAGCTTCAAGCTTTATGCTAAAGGTTGCATTTTGGCAACATGTAAGTTATCATATCTCTTATGATAACTTGCATGTGAGGCTAAATGCGAACTTATGGCCATGTCTACATGTCATTTAGCACCATGTATCACCAATATGCCAAGTTTGGTTTTATGCATGCTTTTGAGGCCTAAAAATGTAATATGCAACATATGTACATTTCATATGCCACCATGTTGAACTTGTGGCTTCAACACCTTTTATGTCATGATTATGCCAAGTTCCCTCTTTCTATCCTTTATGCGCTATTGCGATATGTAAGCGATGGGATTGCGTTTGGGGTTGGGTAAAAGTAAAAGACATAAAAACATAAGCTTGGGAATTTACCTATTAAGTTAGGTCTACCCATTGGGAATTTACCTATTAAGTTAGGTCTACCCAATTTCTTGAAAACTTGTAACATGTTTTGGAAACATGATGGACATGACACTTAGAAAAGATAAGTGTGGCCAACTCGAGGTTGGGTTGAGTTTGTAGCGTAAACCTACCCGGAACCGACCGACGTAACTAGTTGCTACAAACAATAGGACCCAATGTGAGAAGTTGGTCATGTTGTACCTTGAACCCGAGGTTAGACCAAGTTGTGGTGTAAAGCTACCCGGACCCACCCGGCTTAACTAGTAACCACAACAAGGTCTAATGTGAGAGGTTAAGGCGCATTAAATTAATTAATGCCTCGTGATTAGGGTTAAGTCATGGTCCACTTAATACTTAACCAACTTGGGCTTGGTAGATTAATCGGGGTTAAGTCGTGAACTCATCGTTACACTTAACCAAGTTAATCCATGATTATCAAGCGGGTTAAACCATACTTAACCCACTAGAAAATACTAGCAATGGGGGCCCACTCCGCAGTAACCCCAAAATCGTATCATTAAGGCCCTAGGGGCTAGGCTAGGGAGGGGGAACGATTACTGGGCTGGAGGTAAGCGACCAAATAAACGACGGCCGTGTGGTACGCCGATGTAGTTCCGGACGGACTATGGTCGTGCACGTAGTCCGTGTTTGGAGAAGTCACCCATGGGTACCAGTAGATCGAGACTGTGCACTCATGTTTATGGTGTCCAGGGGTTGGCACTCTAGGGCTCGATACACCCGAAGGGTGGACCCGGCACAGTTCGACTACAATTAAGTTTGGGCCGTATTGACACCAACACGTGACGAGTTAGGCTTAGGGAGCCGATCGACTAGACCGTGGGGTTGGACCTTGTATTAGGGTCATTTCATGTTATTGGGCCAAATCTTGGGCCAAGGGATCAATACTTGTTTATTTAAGTCATGTTAGTTTGCTAGTACACCTGTGGTGCAAAACCTTAATCCTGATTTTGCGATGACACCTTTATCTACCTTGTTAGTTAATCATCATGCTAGTATGTTGTTATCCTTATGTTCATCCCTGCTGCTCATGACAGTTAACTTTATCAGTTTACATTGATTGTAGTAGGGCTTACTCAGTCTTTTTGACTGACCTGTTTTCTTTCGCCTCTTTTCTTCCGTTCCCCCCCCAAGGTTCTCAGGGAGGGAATATTGGAGCTTAGCTTGGATTTCTGATCGCTTGCTTGTGGGATTTTAGCTCATGTACGGTCTTGACATGAAGCTAGCTATGGTTATCACTTATTTTGGGGATAGTACTTATGTATTTCAGTTTTTCAGTTGATGTTGTTTTTATCTAGACTTGTTTATTTGGAAAGCTATGTTGTACCAGACTTGTTTTGAAATAGTATGAAATCTTCCGCTGTTTTATTTATGTTATTTACTCTGTTTACATATACACATATGTTCTTGTTCTGCCTTGATATATCATTATGCATGTTTACCTGATTCAAACGCCCCTCCAAAGTCAGAGTGCTTGCAAGAGTCACCCTGGCGGAGGTGGGGTGTTACAGCTAGCGTATATCCAAAGTCTTGAATATACTCGATTGATATAGAATCACATTCTAGTTGCTTGAGGATGATTCTGGTGATAGCTCGAGCATCATCAATATTTATTTTCGAGTTTCGAAAGCCGAATGACTATATATTTCCAATTAAAACATCGAAATATACTTAGACCACTTTAAGCAAGTAGTTGGAAATGATTTGAATTTTAAATTTAACGGATAATTAGTTGAATTGATTGAAGATATAAAAGTAAATCAAATGAATTAAAATTTAACTTAAGACAAATTAAATAAAACTGGAACAAAACAAATATGAGTATAGAAGCTAAATTGAGCAAAATCAGATTTAATGTTGAGTTAACTGGACTTAGTTGCAATTAGATATATATACATATATATGTTGAACAGGTTTTGGTATGCAAGCTGAGTAGAGAAATAAATTGCATGCCCGACAAACATGTGCACCATATTAGTTGGTTGCACAATTTTATTATTATTATACTACTGTAAATGATTTGGACGCGCTGTGATGGTTGCTTTGTGTGAAATTCATAGGCCTTAGGATAGTAACAAATAAATTATGGACTACACCTCATAGCTTATTTTGAGGACAGCATAGCATAACGTATTCCATATAAGCATTTGGTGCTTATATAACAAGGTTTAGATTATCATATGAGTGAGATGCTTGTATGGAGATGACTGAATTACAGGTTGAACTGAGGACTGATTATGAACTTAGTAACTATAAAGGTAAATGGCAAGAGTTAATAACAAACCCGACAAGAGTCAGGAGATGACAAAAATGTACATGTCTCTCTTATTTTAGATACGATACATGGATTATAATTAATTCCCATAAATGAGTCAAGGGATGATTTTTTACACATCTCCTTTGATCATAGATAATTCACAATTGACTTGCATGCGATATATTGATTTATTGGCCGCCTAATAAGGCTATATAAATTTGTTCAGATCAACTCGTACAAAAAAGATTATGGCGAAATTTTTCAGAAATTTGAGGTGTTAGCTAAGTTTCATAGAAGTTCGAAGGTTCATAGAAACTGAAAAGTTGAAGAACTCGAGCTAGAATGAAAGTTAAGTTGGTTAGTTAAATGACTTTCAACTCCGTTCCTTTTTCGAGGAAGAAAAAGTTTTAAGTGGGGAAGATTGTAATAAACCAGAATTTTGGAACCAATTTAAATTTTATTTTTAATTGATTTTAATGGAAATTAAATATTTTAAATAATTTATTGTGAGAATAAATGACTCAAAATTAATATAAAATAAAGTTTGAGCATATAAATTCATATTAATTATAAAACGAGCTTAAAATGGCGCGATACTCTGAAAATTTTGTTTTGAACTTTAAATGAATATACAGAATTTGATATAAGTTGGATTTTGATGAAACATGAAACATTAGGATCATATTAACTACAACTTTCTAGCAAATGTATGAAATTTAGATTTCACTTTATAAATTGTAAGTTATGACCAATTAAAATTAAAATATTCGCTTTGGAATTTATATATATTTTAATATTATTAAAGCCCTTAAAAATAGACATTTTGGAACCAACCTCCATTTACGTTTTCGACGAAATTAATTTTATTGGATCTAGAACGTCAAATTATTGTTCGGTTTAAAATTTCAAGTCATTTGGAATTAGTATGTAAGCATAGCAAATTGTCCCTAAAAGCACACTTAATTAGGCTCACATCTGGTTATAAACTTATTATAAATTAGGTCCCTATTTTTCAAAAGTAGCAAAAAATGAAAAAAAAAATGAAAATTATTATTTAATTAAATAATGCAGTCGACAAAAAAATCACTCAAAAAAAGTTAAAAAACACGCAAAAAGCAAAAAACAGTAAAAAACCCAGAAAACGCATGCAGTTAAATGCATAATATTATGCACAAATTACAGTTTTATGCATATATATGTACTAGTATTCCAGTGTTGCATTCGTATTTGATTTTTTTTCATATTTCTGTGCAAGTATTGCTTCATTCTTGCATGAAAATGTGCACTAATTCATAACCATGAAACTCAGTTCATTCTAATTTGCATTCAATTGTGCAAATAATCCGAAAATATGCACACATGTGTGCAACAAATCTACAGGCTAAAAAGTTAGCTGAATTTCCTTTATGTAATAGTTGCATACATGTATGCAACTTTTTTTTTATTGGCGTGAACTTATGGGATTATTTTATGATTTTAGATTTTTTTTATACAGTTCCGCATTGTTTTCTGGCTGAAAATGGGGGAGGCGACGTGAAAAGAAGCAAAAGGCGGAACTACAAAGTAAGCAACAGATCCACAAATGTAGGAAGCGAGAATTCAAATATAGGTGGCGGATTTACATTATAAACTATGACCGGATGTGAGCCTAATTTTGAAACTTAATAGGGATCTGTAAAAAACGCACCCAAATTTAAATGTGTGTTGTAAATTCAATTAAATTAAATAAGCTTGTTAAAAGGCCATTTTTCAAACGGTCTCCAAATTCGATGAAATTAATTTTATTAGAACCATATCATCAAAACATAGCTTCGTATTTTTTGGAGCTAGTATGTGGCCATGGTAAATTAAAATGTAAGTTGAAATTCAATATTGAACGATATATTAATTTATATTTAAATTTTGATATAAACTAATCGAAATAGTCGAATTGTCTTACGAAAATATTCCATTGTGTACGATATAGGGGTATTTGGCTAGGGACGATAGTCGTTGGGTTTCGTTAGGAGTTCGAACGAAATTAAGTCAATTAGAGAATATAATATTATTTTAAATTATATATACATATATATATTTACACCAAACCCTCGTCGTTTATTTCTCGCTGCGCAGGCCCTAAATTTAATAGCCGAAAAACTTTAAAATTTATGCCCTAAAATCTTCCAATCTGTTGTGAATTAATCCAAACTCTTAAAACAAAAGTTTAATATCTCTTCATCACCTTTAAATCCACGCGGGTTTTATAGTATTTCATGGAGAATTATGATTGATTTTCAGCCTCAAAGGTTTCTCGTTCGAACTCGTTTCCAGGCCAACCGATGCCACCGAACCGCCGATGGGAGGCACCATGAAGGCACGCATCGTAAAAACCTTCGACCGAACTCCAGTCGTCTCGTGAAGCATGCACAAGCAATGAAGGTGGTGGTGCATTTTACCGTGACCTGGAACAAAGAAGAAAGGGGATTAAATCCCTAATGATGTAAATAATGAGTTAATTATAAATTTAATATTTGATTATGTAATCAATGTATAAAATGTCATATTTTTTTATATGTCATCAGAATTCGATGATTCCAGAGTCGTTGGAATCGTGACAACGAGAACTACAACATGGAACTGACCAGAATAGAAATGGGGCTAGTTGAGATGTTTGGTCAAATTAAACATTTAGATTAATTTGATTAAAATCAACATTATTTAAATGATTTCAAAACCGATCAATGTGAGAACTCTCTCTCACTCAATTAATTTGTACAGTTATTTATTTTCAGAACTGAATATTTATATTTCTTTCCTATGCTGATTTATATTTGATTTAATTATCACAAATTTGTATACGATGCCTGGTAGCCCACATCACAGTTGTTTTCAAACCCATGGATAAATTGTTGACTTGTTGTATTATGTTCTGATTGTGATTTTGAGTTGTTTAACATATTAAAATAATGTTAATGTATTGTGGTAGTTGAAATTGGATATAAATATCCATTTATAATCTGAACAGTGAAAATTGGTTAGCAAGAAAAATAATTCGAATTGAATTAGAAATGATTAAATTCATGAATCTGTAATGAATTTAAATTGATTGTTGTTGGTTGAAAACCCCACACGGGTCTTGGGATGATATTTGACTCACACATCTCCCTTGTGTGAAATTGCAGTGAATCGATTGATTGACAGATTTATATAAGCGTCAATTATTTGATTGAAGCTTATATGAAAATAAATGCACACTAGATGTCATTTTGGATGTTGATAGTTGTTTGCTACTATTGTTGGGTGTATATGATGAATGGAATCTATATAAATTGATTTATATGGATATTGGTTGAAATTTTATATGAATCCTAAATAAATATGAATATTTTTATAATATAATATTCAATGAAGATTAGAAGTTGGATTTTGATGTCCGATTTTGGATGGACACGAAAATATAAAAATATGAAGCCAAGTTAAGTATAAAAATGCTATTTTAACTTGAACGGATTTTTATATCGATTTTATTCATTTTTATAATGAATATCGAGAAACTGGAATTCAAAATCTGACATTTTGAATATTATTATTTTGATATTATGATAATATGAGATTTTCAATTTTATTTAAAATTGAAATGAAAGTTGGAATCGTTTTTAAATGAATTTATAAAAGTTTTATAAATTACGTTTTGAATGGAAATCGACGATATATATATATATATATATATATATATATATATATATATATATATATATATATATAAGGACCATTCACGAATTTCAACCATTAACTTTAAACGGACATAATGGAAGATCCGATATCGGATTTGTAATAACCCGGAAATTCTGGGCCAGTTTAAAATTTTTATTTTGGCTATTTTAGCGAATTTTGAATATTTAAAATAGATTGTTTTAAATAATATCGACGAGAAAATTTATTTTGAATATAATTCGAACGTATATATTTATACGCGTCGTCGTTAGAATATAAATAATTATATATAATTATAATAGGAATTGAAAATGGCGCGGTAGTTCGATAATTCGATTTCGAACTTCAATTGAACATACCGGGTGCAAAACAATCCGGATTTTAGTGAAATCAAAAACATTAGGATCTAATTGATAATATCTTTCCCACGAATCTGAAAAATTGAAATTTCATAGCGGGAATCAAAAGATATGTCCAGTTGAAAATTCTGAATAGTCGCTATGGAATACAGGCCCTTAAAAATGGGAATTTTGCAAACGACCTCGGATTTCGACGAAACCACTTTTGTTGGATCCGCAGTGTCAAGTTATTGCTAGATTCCAAATTTCATAATTTTTCTAATCAATATGTGGGCGTGGCAAAGGAAAACGCGTTTGACCAGTTTCAGTTGATTTTAATCGACTGGAAAATGGCCATTTTTCCAACGGTCTCAGAATTCGACGAAACTAGTTTTGTTAGGACCGTATCGTTAATACGAAGCTAGAAAATATTTTTCTGTAATTTTTAGAGTTGGTATGTGACCCCGGTAAAATGAAATGCGCGTTCAAATTCAATATATAGAGTTATATGTTGATTTTAACGAAAACTGATTGTAACGATCGAATCAGCTTGTAATAACCCGAAAATCTGGGCCAGTTTAAAATTTTTATTTTGGCAATTATAACGAATTTTGAACATTTAAATTAGATTATTTTAAATAATATCGACGAGAAATTTATTTTGAATATAATTCGAACGTATATATTTATACACATCGTCGTTAGAATATAAATATTTATATATAATTATAAAAGAAATTGAAAATGGCGCGGTAGTTCGATAATTCGATTTCAAACTTCAAATGAATGTACCGGGTGCAAAACAATCCGGATTTTAGTGAAACCAAAAATCATAGGATATATTTGATAATATCTTTCCAATGAATCCGAAAAATCAAAATTTCATAGCGAGGATCAAAAGATATGTCCAGTTGAAAATTCTGAATAGTCGCTATGGAATTCAGGCCCTTAAAAATGGGAATTTTGCAAACGACCTCGGATTTCGACGAAACAACTTTTGTTGGGTCCGTGATGTAGAGTTATTGCTAGATTCCAAATTTTATAATTTTTCGAATAAATATGTGAGCGTGGAAAAGGAAAACGCGTTTGACCAGTTTCAGTTGATTTTAATCGACTGGAAAATGGCCATTTTTCAAACGGTCTCAGAATTCGACGAAACTAGTTTTGTTAGGACCGTATCGTCAATACGAAGCTAGAAAATATTTTTCTGGAATTTTTCGAGTTCGTATGTGACCCCGGTAAATTGAAATGCGCGTCTAAATTCAATATATAGAATTATATGTTGATTTTAACGGAAACTGATCGAAACGATCAAATCAGCTTACGATACATATCCCATTGTGTTCGGAATGGGGGTAAAACGCTATAGACGATAGGCGGTGGGCCTCGTTTCGAGGTCGTAGGTAAAAGTCAACTTTTTGAAATATAAATTAATTAAATAAATTAAAAAAATTAAATCTCTCCCTTTATCATTTTGGCCCTCCCACCCGATATTTTCAATTCAGTTTTTCAAAAAAAAAAAAAAAGAAAAAAAAAAACCTCCGATCGATCCACATCGCCGCCGCCCCCCCTGAAGGTTCGCCGGCCCTTCCACTTCTTCTTCTCCTTTCCCCCTTCGACTGGCGCCACCTCCGAACCCACCTCCCCCCTCTTCGATACGTCGCAGACCCCCCCATCGGAAATCGAAGCCGCCACCTCCCTGTTGCGACGCGAAGCCTCCAGAGCCCCTCCCCCCCTTCTGATTCGGATCGCAACCCCACAGCCCCCCCAGTCCCGAACCCGTGCAGATCCCCCCCCCTTCACCGTTGACTGTAAGTTGTTTTTTTTATTATTATAATTTTTGTTTATATAAATTATGATTTATTTTGTTAGTAAATAATCAAGTTTAGATTTTTAAGGGTATAAAAATATGATTTTTTATATTTTTAAAAGTAATAAAAATATGATTTTTATATTTTTAAAGTAGTAAGAATATCATCTTTATATGAGTAGCAAAATAAAGATGTGATCTTTATAATTTATTTTTATAAAGGCGAAATCTTTATTTTTATAAAGGCGAAATCTTTATTTTTATAAAGGCGAAATCTATATTTTTGAAAGGGCGAAATCTATATTTTTGAAATGGAATTTTTATCTATATGGCATCGTAGTAAAAATTCGATTTTTATATATTGAATAACAAAGTAAAAATTCGATTTTTATATATTGAATCGCATAATAAAAATTCGATTTTTATATATTGAATAGCATAGTAAAAATTCGATTTTTATATATTGAATAACAAAGTAAAAATTCGATTTTTACATATTGAATAGCATAGTAAAAATTCGATTTTTATATATTGAATAGCGAAGTAAAAATTCGATTTTTGCATATGTAGTGGCTACAGCAACGAAGATGACAAAAATGCGATAACGATGAAGATTTCTATCAAAAGAAGAGTCAAGATGTTTGGATAGCTTTCGGTGAGAATTTCTCACCTTTCAATTTCATTTTCTAGTTATATATATACTAGGATGCAGACGATGTTTAGTAGCACCCGACACAATCGTCCACAGACCATGGACTTGTTTGTTTGGTTGCATAAATTAATTAGATGATTTGATTTGAATTTGGTTGTTTGGTAAATTTGATTGATATGTGAATGGCGTGGGCCTTCACTAGACCGGGGATAAGGCTAGGCCTTGTCCCGTTTCTAGTATCGTGCCGTTAAGCCGCCGAAATTTTCTAAAAATAAGTTAGAAAAATAAAGATAACATTTTATTTAATAAATGAACCGAATAGAATATTCATAGGTTGAATAAAATAGTTTGATCGTTAAAAATATAATTTTAACGGGAATGTGAATAAATAAATATTCATTTACAAACCGGACGGTTTTTTTATGTACACCTATTTGAAGGACATTGATTTGGACGATAAATTTTACACATCGCCCAACTGCACAAATAAAAATCTGTGTTTGATTGCTTGAAACCCCACACGGGTATTGGGATGATATTTGACGTACACTAATCCCGATTGTTTAGTTGTATGTCGATCGATTGATTGACAGGCTGTTATAAGCGTTGAATATTTATATTTGATGCTTATACAGTGTAGAAAGCACTTTGGATGATGGTTGATTATTCATCGTTGTTGATATATACATGTGTTGTAGAAAATCCATATAATTAACATTATATGGTAATTGATTGGGCCTCATTCCAGTTTTAAAATAGAAATATTTGAAAAAGAAATATTTGAAATAGAATATTTGAAAATAGAAATATATGAAGCCGTGTTGATTAGATTGACGTCATTTTAACGTGAACGATATTTATATCGATTTTATTCATTTTATAATGAATATCGAAAGTGATTTCAAAATCTGATATTTTGAAAAGAATTGAATATAAATAAATTCGATTTGGAATTGAATATAAATAAATTTGAATTGGAATTGAAATTGAATATAAATGAATTCGAATTGAATAAATTCGAATTGGAATTGAAATTGAATATAAACGAATTCGAATTGAAATTGAATATAAACGAATTCGAATTGAAATTGAATATGAAGTTGAAACCGTTTTGAAAACGAATTTAAAACAATTTATAAACCACGTTTTGAATTGAAATCGACGAAGTATATATTATATATAATATAATGGCCTGAATAGAACGCGCCGCACCGCGGCAGTTCGCGAATTTCGACCATTGACTTCGAACGAATATTACGGGAGATCCGACCGTCGGATTCTCCTAAAACCGGAACCGTTGGGTTCGTATCGAGAAGAGCTTTCTAACGAATATCAGAAATTTGAAATCTAACGGTTGGATTTGGAATTATGTCCAAATCAAATTTGGAAAAGGTCGCTGTAAGTGCAGTTCGATGGCCGCTGATGGAAATCGACCGTACAGGCCTTGATAAAATTATTAAAAATAGTAATAATTTGTGTAAAATCATAAGAAATGATTTAGGAAGAATTGGGATGAAAAAATCCATATTTGAAAAGATAAAAATAGATTTTTATCGAAATGAACTAGTTTTGAACTAGAATTATAAGTCTATTTATTTTTAAATAAATAAATTGAATTTGAAAAGGGTTTTAAAAATAACCAGAATTTCCAATGATTGCATTGGAGTGGATTTGAATCGAAATTGTCTTCGGAATATTTCGATGTTGGAATTCGTGATTATACGGATGTTGTTATGGAAATTTGAAAGATATATATTTATATCGTTATTTCCAATACGACATTTGTTAATCGTAGAATTTGATATTGAATATAAGCCGATATATTTTCTATTCAGAGCCTTGTATTGAATATCAAATGTGATTTGGGTTTGTCGTGAATGGTGTCTTCATTAACACTGTTCTTGAACCCAGTTGAGAAAAGATTAAATCTTTTTATTTAGATTTAATGAAGTGTACCAATTAAATAATATTTAATTGGAATTGAATTGATATTGATTTTTGGGTTTATCGTGGACAGTGTTTTAAATAACACTCGTTCTTTAACCCGATAATTAATGGAATGTGACTTTGGGTTTATCGAGAACCGTGTTTTTAAATGACACTGATTCTTTAACCCAGTTAACGATTAAAACTAAGTGGAGTTTTAATGAATCTTTGATTTGATTGAAATGATCGAGAATGGAGTATCACCAGTTTTGCTCCAGGCGATAGTTAAATCTTTAATTAGATTTGAACGTGAAATGGTAATTGAAATTACCGATAACACTGTGGTGTTAGATATGATGTAAGACCCGTTTTACTTCATGGGATAAATAGGTTGGGATTGGGAAATTAAAACAAATGATTACTTCGGTAAAGTTCGTTAATCCCGACTAGTTTGAATTGATATTCAAAAATAGATTAAAGAATAAATTCAAGGAATTTATCTTGGATAAAATTAATGGGAACCTTTCCCTATGAATGTGAAATTTAGAAACTAACTGTTGGTTAGCCAAGCAGAATGGTTTTCTGGATATTGATCTGATGTTGGTTTCGGCCTTCGGGGTTAATATTTGGGGAATTATTCTCTTGTTAATTTACGGTTAGTGACTGATGAATTGGAATGAGGCGTATGTTGTGTTTGTGTAACCCTTTTATAAAATATACGCGAGTTATTCGGGAAGACCGGGTTTATCCCATTCTGAATAACTGATACGACGATAAGTCGAAAATGAAGACGATGGTCGAAGACCGGAAGTCTTCACGTCGTTTGGGTGATTACTGATGATCTTGATTGGGCTGTACACCCAAGAAGATGGAAACAGTTGGTGATCGTCCAGACGTGCTTGGGGATCGATGGATATGCGGGGTACTAGGTGCCTCCGGTTCCGTTCAGACCCAGAACGAACTTGTAAATGGACAATGTGTCTGACATTGGATTTCATGCTGTGTGACTGATATCGGTTGCATAGAGTGGTTTGCCTGTGTGGCATGCTAAGATGCAAATGATCAAGACTTCTGTTGAAAAGCAAAGTCTTGTGGTGATGATCAAAGCACAGCCTGTGTGGCACAGCTTTGTGTAACGTGAATTCGCGAGCCTCGCACCCCGGTTGTGAACCAAAAACGGGAGACGGACATCAGGGAGGGCATGCGTTTCTTTCTAGCTAGGGTGGTGTCAGTGACCTACCAGCCCTGACATTTATATACTTTTCACCTGTGTGGTTGTTGCTGTTGCGAGGCGCCTCGATTTGATCGGACGATCCGGGACCGATGGAGCCATTCGTTGGCTCGCTTACGCCCCAAAGGGCGGAGATACGTAGTGTTTAGGATTTCGTCTAATCCACATCGGTGGACCGGCCCTGACGATCCAGGGGGCGATGCGTTCTGCTCCTGAGACTCGGGCTAGACAGTCTCGAATCGGTTGAGGACTATCTTTTGCCTCGGTTCACAGACGGAAATCCAATTTCCAAATACGTGACATTGCGGTTTTAATTGTAGAACTAGTATGGCGACATGATATATGGTACCCATGCCGCCTATGATTGATACTTATGATTCGAAAATTGTTTTATACACTATACACTGATAATAGTATCAAATGATCGGTTTTAAACGTATCAAGCATTCTTTGGATGTTATAAGAGAAAACCCTATCCCCCGGCTTGCGTTGCATTGTGTGATAGGACCTGGGTCTTATAACAGCTTCATTTTTCCTTATTTAGCATTGCGCTGTTGTTTTATGCACTGGTATTCTTGGGAGGAAACCCGTTCCGTGTTTTACGGCGTGGTCCCTTGATTTACCTAACTTTAAAATAAAGATTTATAACTGTTTTAGTTCTCACACCAGTCCCATGACTGACCTGGAGTTTATTGTTTTGACCTAAACTCTGGGTGCCCTTATTTCGACACGGGCAACTAGTAGTTTTGGTTTTGCAGATTTATATTCACAGGATCCTGGTTTACAACGGGAATGATATCCGGAAAGCTTTGTATCCGTATATCTCTTCTAGTTGTGTATTGTATTATTTTCCGCTGCTATGTATTTAAATGTAATTTAAATCTCTGGTATTTCTGTGTAATATTCATTTATACTCTGTATATTCTTGTATTCTGATGCATTGTTGTAATATACAATGAAATGTTCTTCCGTCTGCGTTCTGTTTTGTCCTGTTCTCAAAACGATCAGGCGTTTTCGAACGGTCTAGATCGGTTTAGCGACTGATTCGGACCGAGCGAGATTCCTTTTCGTCACATTGCTTGCACTACATATCCCATTGTGTTCGGAATGGGGGTAAAATGCTATGGACGACAGGCGGTGGGCCTCGTTTCGAGGTCGTATGTAAAAGTCAACTTTTTGCAAAATAAATAAATTAATTAAAAATTAAAACACTCCCTTCTCCCTCTATAATTTCTGCCCCCCCCCTTTTGAAATTCATTTCAGTCGACAAGAAAAAAAAAGACGAATCGCTCCACCTGGGAGGACGCCGCCGCAGCTCCCCCACGACCGCCGACCTCCTCTCGAAACCCCCCCTCCTCGAAGTCGATCGACGAGAAGACCCCCTCCCCTCGTTTCAGAAATCGCGACGAAGACCCCCCCCCCCCCCCCCCGATTCGAGGCCCTCCACCACCCAGAAGAGCCGCCGCCCACTCCACTTCGCCCTCCTCCTCCTGCCGACGCTCCATCGCCTCCACCGCCACCCTGATGAACGCCGCAGCCCTCCTACCCGCAGTTAACCCTGATTTGTTTGAGCTACGATAATGAGGTAATTAATTTACTTATTTAATCAGTTATTAACTAATTTAATTTAGTTAAATTTCAGTTCTTTCTGTAGGAATAATTTGTAAATACACGCAAAAGATTAGATTTTTAAAATGCAAAAGATAAGATTTTTAAAATGCAAAAGATTAGATTTTTAAAATGCAAAAGATTAGATTTTTAAAAGGCAAAAGATTAGATTTTTATAGTTGAAAAGGCGATATTTTTATATTATAGAAAGGTTAAAAATATAATTTTTATACAGCATAGATAATAAAAATTCGATCTTTATTATGTGGGAGATGTAAAAATATGTTTTTTATATTTTTAAGGTATTAAAAATATAATCTTTACTATATAGAAGAAGTAAAAATATGATTTTTGTTTATGTAGAGAATTAAAAATATAATTTTTACATGATAGGAATATTAGGAATATCATCTTTATATGTATAGCAAAATAAAGAGGTGATTTTTATAGTGATGAAATTGAAAAGGTAAAATCTTTATAGTTGAAAAGGCGGAGTCTTTATATAGAGAATAGCGTTGTAAAAATAGAATTTTTATCTATATAGTAACTGTATAAAAATTCGATTTTTATATATTGAATAACATAGTAAAAATTCGATTTTTATATATTGAATAGCATAGTAAAAATTCGATTTTTATATATTGAATAGCGAATTAAAAATTCGATTTTTGCATATGTAGTGGCTACAGCAACGAAGATGACTAAAAGGCGAAAACGACGAAGACTTCTACATTTGAAGTGGCGTGAAGTTGGAATAGCTATTTGTGAGAATTTCTCACTCTTCAATTTCTTTTCTAATTATATATATATACTAGGATGCAGACGATGTTTAGTAGCACCCGACACAATCGTCCACAGACCATGGACTTGTTTGTTTGATTGCAAAAATTGGTTAGATTATTTGATTGAAATTTGAGTTGTTTGGTGAAATGGAATGGATTGATTGATGTGTGAATGGCGTGGGCCTTCACTAGACCGGGGATAAGGCTAGGCCTCGTCCCGTTTCTAGTATCGTGTCGTTATGCCGCCGAAATTTTCTAAAATAAGTTAGAAAAATAAAAATATCATTTTATTTAATAAATGAACTGAATAGAAATTCATATGTTAAAATAAAATATTTTATCGTTAAAAATATAATTTTTAACGTGAAGTGAATAAAATAAAATATTCATTTACAAACCGGACGGTTTGTTTATGTATACCTATTTGAATGACATTGATTGGGACGATAAATTTTACACATCGCCCAACTGCACAAATAAATTCTGTGTTTGTTGATTTGAAACTCCATACGGATGTTGGGATGAAATTTGAAGTTCACTCATCCTGATTGATTAAATATGTCGATCGATTGATTGACAGGCTGTTATAAGCGTTAGATATCTATATTTGATGCTTATACAGTGTAGTGCACTTTGGTTGATGGTTGATTATTTTTCAATGCTATTATATACATGTGTTGTATGAAAATCCATATAATTAATTTTATATGGTAATTGATTGGGCCTCATTCCAATTTAGAAGATACAGAATATTAAATAAAGGTTCATGTGTTGACTGTACTCATCCATTGAGATTAGTCATGTGTTGAACGTAATATTTTAACAATAAATTTTATATCCTTATCACTATAAAATAAAGGTTCATGTGTTGACTGTACTCATCCGTTGAGATTAGTCATGTGTTGAACGTAATATTTTAACAATAAATTTTATATCTTTATCACTATAAAATAAAGGTTCATGTGTTGACTGTACTCATCCGTTGAGATTAGTCATGTGTTGAACGAAATAATTTAACAAAAATAGTCACACGTGGACAGTACTCATTCGTTGAGATTAGTCGTGTGTTGACAAAAATAAATATTCATTTGTTGAATAGAATGAAGGAATATATGAAGCCGTGTTGATTAGATTAACGCCATTTTGACGTGAACGATATTTATATCGATTTTATTCATTTTAAAATGAATATTGAAAAGTGATTTCGAAATCGCATATTTTGAAATGAATTGAATATAAAACGATTTTGATTTCAATTGAATATATAACGAATTTGAATCGAATAGAAAACCAATTTGAATTGAATCGAATAGAAAACCAATTTGAATTGAATCGAATAGAAAACCAATTTGAATTGAATCGAATAGAAAACCAATTTGAATTGAATCGAATAGAAAACCACTTTGAATTGAATCGAATTGAAAACGAATTCGATTTGAATTTAAACAAAGTGAAATGAATTCAAATTGAATTGAAACTTGAATTGAATAGAAATGAATTTTAAAACGAATTTATAAGGAAAGATTCAATTTTGATTTGAATTGAGATGGAAGTTGAAATTGTTTTTGAAACGAATTCAAAACTATTTATAAAATTCGTTTTGAATGGTAATCGACGATAATATATAATATATATTATATATATATAATGGCCTGAATAAAACGCGCCGCGCCGCGACAATTCGTAAATTTCGACCATTTATTTCAAATGGACATTACGGGAGATCCGACCGTCGGATTCTCTTAAAACCGTAACCGTTGGGTTCGTATCGTAAAGAGATTTCTAACAAATATTTGAAATTTGAAATCTAACGGTTGGATTTGGAGATACGTCCAAATCAAATTCGAAAAAGGTCGCTGTAAGTGCAATTCGATGGCCGTTGATGGAAATCGACTGTACGGGCCTTGATAAAATTATTAAAAATATCAATAATTTGGGAAAAATCATAAGAAATGATTTGGGAAAGTTTGGGATGAAAAACTCCATATTTGAAAAGATAAAAATAGATTTTTATCGAAATGAACTAGTTTGAACTCAATTTAAAACCCGGGTTTTTATTTTTAAATAAATAAATTAGATTTAAAAAGGAGTTTTAAATAATCGGAATTCCTAATATATTTGATTTGAATTGAACTAGAATTGATTTGTGGGTTTATCATGAACTGTGTTTTAAACAACACTAGTTCTTTAACCCGATGATAAATAGAATGTGATTTGGGTTTGTCGTGAATGGTGTTTTAAATGACATTAGTTCTTTAACCCAATAAAAGGAGTTTTAACGAATCTGCAATTAGATTGAAATGTAAATCTATAATCTAAATTATCAAATTTAGAAATGAGCGAGAATGGAGTATCACCAGTTTTGCTCCAAAGCGATAGTTAAATCTTTAATTAGATTTGAACGTGAAATGGTAATTAATTTTACCGATAACACCATGGTATTAGATATGGAGTATTACCAGTTTTGCTTCATGCGATGAATAGGTTGAGATGGGGAAATAAAATAAATAATTACTTCGGTGTGGTTCGCTAATCTCGACTAGTTTAGAAAACCATAATTTGGTTTGAAACGACATCCAAAGGAAGATTAAAGGATAAATTTTAAAGAATTTATCTTGGATAAAATTAATGGGAACTTTTCCCAAAAGATGTGGATATTTAAATAACAGAATATTCAGAATTGGAATGAGGCGTATGTTGTGTTTGTGTAACATTCGTTTTAATATACGCGGGTTGTTCAGGAAGGCCGGGTTTACACCCATTCTGAATAACCGATTCGACGATATGTCGAAGATGAAGACGGTGGTCGAAGACCGGAAGTCTTCACATCGTTTAGGTAATTACTGACGATCCTGATTGGGCTGTACACCCAATAGGATGGAAATAGTTGGTGGTCGTCCAGACGTACTTGGAGATGGATGGATATGCGAGGAAAGTGCCTCCGGTTTCGTTCAGTCCCAGAATGAACTTGTAAATGGATTGTGTGTCTGACATTGGATTTTATTCTGTGTTGATTGATTTCTGTTAAATATATATCTGTTTGGCGGCGGAGAATTTATTCTCTTGCTTAACGCCCTTCTCTGAGACGTACGAGCTTAGAGGTTATATATCGATAGATATCAATCGCATGAATTGCCTGTGTGGCACGCTGAGTTGCATGGATCAAGGCTTCTGTTGAAAAGCAAAGTCTTGTGGTTGATGATCAAAGCATGGCCTTTGTGGCATAGCTTTGTGTATAACGTGAATTCGCGAGCCTCACACCTCGGTATGAGTCAAAAACGGGATACGGACTATAGTGAGAGCACGACGTTTCTTTCTAGCTTTGGTGGTGTCAGTGACTTACCAGCCCTGACATTTATATACTTTTCACCTTTGTGGTTGTTGGAATGCGAGGCGTCTCGATTTTAGGTCTGTAAGGACCGGGAAACGTGTGTTCAGGAATTGCCAATCCTCTAACGTAAGTGAGGACCGGCCCTGAAGATCCAGGGGTTGCCCAGAGTGCGTAGCCCTGAGACATTTGCTAGAGTTTCTCGAACGCGGAGAGGAGCTTGCCCCTTGCCTCGACTCATGACGGAACCCAATTTCCAATACGTGTATTGCGGCTTTATTTGTAGAGCCTAGTATGGCGACATAGTAGCATGGGATGCTATGCCGTCTATGATTTATATTTATGATTGAAAATTTTTTGACACTATACACTTATTATAGTACCAAATGATTTGTTTTAAACGTACCAATCATGTTTGGCTATTATAAGGGAAAACCCTATCCTCCGGCTTGCGTTGCATTGTGTGATGGGACCTGGGTCTTATAATAGCTTAATTTTTCGAAAAAGCATTGCGCTGTTTATTCTATGCACTGGTATTTTTGGGAGGAAACCCGTTCCGTGTTATACGGCGTGGTCCCTTGAATTACTCTCTTTTAAAGAAAAGTTTCAAATAAATGTTTTTGTTCTCACACCAGTCACATGACTAACCTGGAGTTTATTGTTTTAACCTAAACTCTGGGTGCCCTTATTTTCCGCACGGGCAGCTAGTAGTTTTGGTTTTGCAGATTTATATTCACAGGATCCTGGTTTACAGCTGGAATGATATCCGGAAAGCTCTGTATCCGTATATCACCTTCAGTTGTGCTTTGTATTATTTTCCGCTGCTATGTAATTTATTGTAATCTCTGATATTTATCGAATGTAATTTATTCATTTATACTCTGCATATTCTTGTATCTGATGGAATTGTTGTAATAACAAATGAAATGTTCTTCCGTCTGCATTCATTTGTGTGTTGTTCTCAAAGTATCCGCTCTTTCCTTCACGGGGAAGTTACGGGTTCTTACAGTGGTGTCAGAGCTTTGGTTTACAGAGCTCGAGAACAAGACACATTAGAACCATACGAAAGAATTCATCAGATATTGGATTAGAAATATCCAATTAGAATGACTCGTTAGAGATAGGATCAGTAGTATCCTAGAATGAGTGTAAAGAGTATATTTTTCAAACGAAACAATTTTGTTTTGAAATTTAAATCGTTTTACACGTATTTGAATATTTATTTATTTTGAATATGGACAATCCACTATATAAAGGTTTTGCATATACGCGTCATGAACGTATATTCGAAGTTTTAATATACCGGATAGATATAGAACCGCACTCTAGTCGCCCGAAGATGATGCTACTGATGACTATATAGCATCAGTAGTGTGTGTTCGAGTTTCGAAGGTGTGATTTTCTATATATTTCCATTAGACTGGTGTGAGAACCAAAACTTATATAGCTAGAACACATTGTTGTGAATTGGCATCAAAAACACGATTTTCAGTATGTATATCAAAATTATGAATTTGAAACTCTAATTCACTAATTGATTGATGTTTGTGTTGATTGTTTAGTTGTTTGATAATTTTGAACCATTATGCCTAATATAACCAAATATTGAATTATATTAAATATTGGTCGCATTTGCTTGCATATACATATACTTACATTGAACAGGTCATAGCAAGGAGGCTAGAGCCGAAGAATAAAATTTGTTTGCCCGACAAATAGGTACATGTTTACTATAATTTACTGTTTTGTTTGGATGATGATGATTTTATGAGCCTATTGGCTAGCCGCTTGGCTTTTTCTTTTTCTTTTTGAGATTAGAAGGCCTGTATGGCAATTTCGGGATTTTCCCGTGGCTCCCGGTGCAGGGGAGGTTATGGCAAAAATTTTCGAAAATTTAGGGTGTTAGCCAAATTTTTGAAAAATTGAAAATTCTCAGAAACTGAAAGGTTGGAGAATGGAAGCCAGATCGAACGTAGAGTTAATTGATCAAACCACTTCCGACTTTGTTCCTTTTCGGGGTCGAAAAGTTTTAAGTGGGGGAGATTGTAATAACCTGGAAATTCTGGGCCAGTTTAAAATTTTTATTTTGGCTATTTTAGCGAATTTTGAATATTTAAAATAGATTATTTTAATTAATATCGACGAGAAAATTTATTTTGAATATAATTCGAACGTATATATTTATACGCGTCATCGTTAGAATATAAATAATTATATATAATTATAATAGGAATTGAAAATGGCGCGGTAGTTCGATAATTCGATTTCAAACTTCAATTGAACATACCGGGTGCAAAACAATCCGGATTTTAGTGAAACCAAAAACATTAGGATCTAATTGATAATATCTTTCCCATGAATCTGAAAAATTGAAATTTCATAGCGGGAATCAAAAGATATGTCCAGTTGAAAATTCTGAATAGTCGCTATGGAATACAGACCCTTAAAAATGGGAATTTTGCAAACGACCTCGGATTTCGACGAAACCACTTTTGTTGGATCCGCAGTGTCAAGTTATTGCTAGATTCCAAATTTCATAATTTTTCTAATCAATATGTGGGCGTGGCAAAGGAAAACGCATTTGACCAGTTTCAGTTGATTTTAATCGACTGAAAAATGGCCATTTTTCCAATGGTCTCAGAATTCGACGAAACTAGTTTTGTTAGGACCGTATCGTTAATACGAAGCTAGAAAATATTTTTCTGTAATTTTTAGAGTTGGTATGTGACCCCGGTAAAATGAAATGCGCGTTCAAATTCAATATATAGAGTTATATGTTGATTTTAACGAAAAATGATTGTAACGATCGAATCAGCTTGCGGTACATATCCCATTGTGTTCAGAATGGGGGTAAAATGCTATGGACGACAGGCGGTGGGCCTCGTTTCGAGGTCGTATGTAAAAGTCAACTTTTTGCAAAATAAATAAATTAATTAAAAATTAAAACCCTCCCTTCTCCCTCTATAATTTCTGGCCCCCCCCCCTTTTTGAAATTCATTTCAGTCGACAAGAAAAAAAAAAAGAAAGACGAATTGCTCCACCTGGGAGGACGCCGCCGCAGCTCCCCTACGACCGCCGACCTCCTCTTGAACCCCCCCCCTCCTAGAAGTCGATCGACGAGAAGACCCCCCCTCGTTTCAGAAATCGCGACGAAGACCCCCCCCCCCCCCCCGATTCGAGGCCCGCCACCACCCAGAAGAGCCGCCGCCCACTCCACTTCGCCCTCCTCCTCCTGCCGACGCTCCACCGCCTCCACCGCCACCCCGATGAACGCCGCAGCCCTCCTACCCGCAGTTAACCCTGATTTGTTTGAGCTACGATAATGAGGTAATTAATTTACTTATTTAATCAGTTATTAACTAATTTAATTTAGTTAAATTTCAGTTCTTTCTGTAGGAATAATTTGTAAATACACGCAAAAGATTAGATTTTTAAAATGCAAAAGATTAGATTTTTAAAATGCAAAAGATTAGATTTTTAAAATGCAAAAGATTAGATTTTTAAAAGGCAAAAGATTAGATTTTTATAGTTGAAAAGGCGATATTTTTATATTATAGAAAGGTTAAAAATATAATTTTTATATAGCATAGATAATAAAAATTCGATCTTTATTATGTGGGAGATGTAAAAATATGATTTTTATATTTTTAAGGTATTAAAAATATAATCTTTACTATATAGAAGATGTAAAAACATGATTTTTGTTTATGTAGAGAATTAAAAATATAATTTTTACATGATAGGAATATTAGGAATATCATCTTTATATGTATAGCAAAATAAAGAGGTGATTTTTATAGTGATGAAATTGAAAAGGTAAAATCTTTATAGTTGAAAAGGCGGAGTCTTTATATAGAGAATTGCGTTGTAAAAATAGAATTTTTATCTATATAGTAGCGGTATAAAAATTCGATTTTTATATATTGAATAACATAGTAAAAATTCGCTTTATATTGAATAGCATAGTAAAAATTCGATTTTTATATATTGAATAGCGAAGTAAAAATTCGATTTTTGCATATGTAGTGGCTACAGCAACGAAGATGACTAAAAGGCGAAAACGACGAAGACTTCTACATTTGAAGTGGCGTGAAGTTGGAATAGCTATTTGTGAGAATTTCTCACTCTTCAATTTCTTTTCTAATTATATATATATATACTAGGATGCAGACGGTGTTTAGTAGCACCCTACACAATCGTCCACAGACCATGGACTTGTTTGTTTGATTGCAAAAATTGGTTAGATTATTTGATTGAAATTTGAGTTGTTTGGTGAAATGGAATGGATTGATTGATGTGTGAATGGCGTGGGTCTTCACTAGACCAGGGATAAGGCTAGGCCTCGTCCCGTTTCTAGTATCGTGCCGTTATGCCGCCGAAATTTTCTAAAATAAGTTAGAAAAATAAAAATATCATTTTATTTAATAAATGAACCGAATAGAAATTCATATGTTAAAATAAAATATTTTATCGTTAAAAATATAATTTTTAACGTGAAGTGAATAAAATAAAATATTCATTTACAAACCGGATGGTTTGTTTATGTACACCTATTTGAATGACATTGATTGGGACGATAAATTTTACACATTGCCTAACTGCACAAATAAAATCTGTGTTTGTTGATTTGAAACCCCACACGGGTGTTGGGATGAAATTTGAAGTTCACTCATCCTGATTGATTAAATATGTCAATCGATTGATTGACAGGCTGTTATAAGCGTTAGATATCTATATTTGATGCTTATACAGTGTAGTGCACTTTGGTTGATGGTTGATTATTTTTCAATGCTATTATATACATGTGTTGTATGAAAATCCATATAATTAATTTTATATGGTAATTGATTGGGCCTCATTCCAATTTAGAAGATACAGAATATTAAATAAAGGTTCATGTGTTGACTGTACTCATCCGTTGAGATTAGTCATGTGTTGAACGTAATATTTTAATAATAAATTTTATATCCTTATCACTATAAAATAAAGGTTCATGTGTTGACTGTACTCATCCGTTGAGATTAGTCATGTGTTGAACGTAATATTTTAACAATAAATTTTATATCTTTATCACTATAAAATAAAGGTTCATGTGTTGACTGTACTCATCCGTTGAGATTAGTCATGTGTTGGACGAAATAATTTAACAAAAATAGTCACACGTGGACAGTACTCATTCGTTGAGATTAGTCGTGTGTTGACAAAAATAAATATTCATTTGTTGAATAGAATGAAGGAATATATGAAGCCGTGTTGATTAGATTAACGCCATTTTGACGTGAACGATATTTATATCGATTTTATTCATTTTAAAATGAATATTGAATAGTGATTTCGAAATCGCATATTTTGAAATGAATTGAATATAAAACGATTTTGATTTCAATTGAATATATAACGAATTTGAATCGAATAGAAAACCAATTTGAATTGAATCGAATAGAAAACCAATTTGAATTGAATCGAATAGAAAACCAATTTGAATTGAATCGAATAGAAAACCAATTTGAATTGAATCGAATAGAAAACCAATTTGAATTGAATCGAATAGAAAACCAATTTGAATTGAATCGAATAGAAAACCAATTTGAATTGAATCGAATAGAAAACCAATTTGAATTGAATCGAATAGAAAACCAATTTGAATTGAATCGAATAGAAAACCAATTTGAATTGAATCGAATAGAAAACCAATTTGAATTGAATCGAATAGAAAACCAATTTGAATTGGATCGAATAGAAAACCAATTTGAATTGGATCGAATAGAAAACCAATTTGAATTGAATCGAATAGAAAACCAATTTGAATTGAATCGAATAGAAAATCACTTTGAATTGAATCGAATTGAAAACGAATTCGATTTGAATTGAAACAAAGTGAAATGAATTCAAATTGAATTGAAACTTGAATTGAATAGAAATGAATTTTAAAACGAATTTATAAGGAAAGATTCAATTTTGATTTGAATTGAGATGGAAGTTGAAATTGTTTTTGAAACGAATTCAAAACTATTTATAAAATTCGTTTTGAATGGTAATCGACGATATATATATTATATATATAATATGATGGCCTGAATAAAACGCGCCGCGCCGCGACAATTCGTAAATTTCGACCATTTATTTCAAACGGACATTACGGGAGATCCGACCATCGGATTCTCCTAAAACCGGAACCGTTGGGTTCGTATCGAAAAGAGGTTTCTAACAAATATTTGAAATTTGAAATCTAATGGTTGGATTTGGAGATACGTCCAAATCAAATTCGAAAAAGGTCGCTGTAAGTGCAATTCGATGGCCGTTGATGGAAATTGACTGTACGGGCCTTGATAAAATTATTAAAAATATCAATAATTTGTGAAAAATCATAAGAAATGATTTGGGAAAGTTTGGGATGAAAAACTCCATATTTGAAAAGATAAAAATAGATTTTTATCGAAATGAACTAGTTTGAACTCAATTTAAAACCCGGATTTTTATTTTTAAATAAATAAATTAGATTTAAAAAGGGGTTTTAAATAATCGGAATTCCTAATATATTTGATTTGAATTGAACTAGAATTGATTTGTGGGTTTATCGTGAACTGTGTTTTAAACAACACTAGTTCTTTAACCCGATGATAAATAGAATGTGATTTGGGTTTGTCGTGAACGGTGTTTTAAATGACATTAGTTCTTTAACCCAATAAAAGGAGTTTTAACGAATCTGCAATTAGATTTAAATGTAAATCTATAATCTAAATTATCAAATTTAGAAATGAGCGAGAATGGAGTATCACCAGTTTTGCTCCAAAGCGATAGTTAAATCTTTAATTAGATTTGAACGTGAAATGGTAATTAATTTTACCGATAACACCATGGTATTAGATATGGAGTATTACCAGTTTTGCTACATGCGATGAATAGGTTGAGATGGGGAAATAAAATAAATAATTACTTCGGTGTGGTTCGCTAATCTCGACTAGTTTAGAAAACCATAATTTGGTTTGAAACGACATCCAAAGGAAGATTAAAGGATAAATTTTAAAGAATTTATCTTGGATAAAATTAATGGGAACTTTTCCCAAAAGATGTGGATATTTAAATAACAGAATATTCAGAATTGGAATGAGGCGTATGTTGTGTTTGTGTAACATTCGTTTTAATATACGCGGGTTGTTCGGGAAGGCCGGGTTTACACCCATTCTGAATAACCGATTCGACGATATGTCGAAGATGAAGACGGTGGTCGAAGACCGGAAGTCTTCACATCGTTTGGGTAATTACTGACGATCCTGATTGGGCTGTACACCCAAGAGGATGGAAATAGTTGGTGGTCGTCCAGACGTACTTGGAGATGGATGGATATGCGAGGAAAGTGCCTCCGGTTTCATTCAGTCCCAGAAAGAACTTGTAAATGGATTGTGTGTCTGACATTGGATTTTATTCTGTGTTGATTGATTTCTGTTAAATATATATCTGTTTGGCGGCGGAGAATTTATTCTCTTGCTTAATGCCCTTCTCTGAGACGTACGAGCTTAGAGGTTATATATCGATAGATATCAATCGCATGGCATGAATTGCCTGTGTGGCACGCTGAGTTGCATGGATCAAGGCTTCTATTGAAAAGCAAAGTCTTGTGGTTGATGATCAAAGCATGGCCTTTGTGGCATAGCTTTGTGTATAACGTGAATTCGCGAGCCTCACACCTCGGTATGAGTCAAAAACGGGATACGGACTGCAGGGAGAGCACGACGTTTCTTTCTAGCTTTGGTGGTGTCAGTGACTTACCAGCCCTGACATTTATATACTTTTCACCTTTGTGGTTGTTGGAATGCGAGGCGCCTCGATTTTAGGTCTGTAAGGACCGGGAAACGTGTGTTCAGGAATTGCCAATCCTCTAACGTAAGTGAGGACCGGCCCTGAAGATCCAGGGGTTGCCCAGAGTGCGTAGCCCTGAGACATTTGCTAGAGTTTCTCGAACGCGGAGAGGAGCTTGCCCCTTACCTCGACTCATGACGGAATCCAATTTCCAATACGTGTATTGCGACTTTATTTGTAGAGCCTAGTATGGCGACATAGTAGCATGGGATGCTATGCCGTCTATGATTTATATTTATGATTGAAAATGTTTTGACAATATACACTTATTATAGTACCAAATGATTTGTTTTAAACGTACCAAGCATGTTTGGCTATTATAAGGGAAAACCCTATCCTCCGGCTTGCGTTGCATTGTGTGATGGGACCTGGGTCTTATAATAGCTTCATTTTTCGAAAAAGCATTGCGCTGTTTATTCTATGCACTGGTATTCTTGGGAGGAAACCCGTTCCGTGTTATACGGCGTGGTCCCTTGAATTACTCTCTTTTAAAGAAAAGTTTTAAATAACTGTTTTAGTTCTCACACCAGTCACATGACTGACCTGGAGTTTATTGTTTTAACCTAAACTCTGGGTGCCCTTATTTTCCGCATGGGCAGCTAGTAGTTTTGGTTTTGCAGATTTATATTCACAGGATCCTGGTTTACAGCTGGAATGATATCCGGAAAGCTCTGTATCCGTATATCACCTTCAGTTGTGCTTTGTATTATTTTCCGCTGCTATGTAGTTTATTGTAATCTCTGATATTTATCGAATGTAATTTATTCATTTATACTCTGCATATTCTTGTATCTGATGGAATTGTTGTAATAACAAATGAAATGTTCTTCCGTCTGCGTTCATTTGTGTGTTGTTCTCAAAGTATCCGCTCTTTCCTTCACGGGGAAGTTACGGGTTCTTACAGGATTCTCCCGAACCATTGGGGTCATATCGAAAAGATATTTGAAATGAGCATATGATATTTAAATTTAAACGGCTAGATATTAAAATATGTCCAAATCAATTTCAAAAAAGGTTGTTATGGATGCGGTTCGGTGGCCGATATTGGAAACCGACTATAAGGGCCTTAATAAATATATTAAAAATATGGATAAATTATGTAAAATCATAATTAATGATTTGGAAAGATTTGGATGAAATATTCCATATTTGAAAAGATAAAAGATTTTTTTTATCTAAATGAACTAGTAACAACTAGTGTAATAATCCAATGATTTCAAATTAATAAATTGGAATGGATTTTAATGGAAATTATCTTCGGATGTTTCGATATTAGATTCCATAATTATATGGATATTGTTATGGTAATTTGGAAGATATTGATATCGTTATTCCAAAATGATACCTGTTAATTGCAAAATCTGGTTTTGAATGTAAGTCGACATGATTTCCATATAAGATCTTATATTTAATATCAAATTGGATTTTGATGAATGGTATCTTAAATAATACTGTTCCTGAACCCACTTGTGAAAGTAATAAATCTTTTAAATGAGATTTGGAGAAGTATTCAAGTTTATATAATTAAATTTTAATTGAATGGAATTCGATTTATAATAGTCAAAATGAGCTTCTGTGAAGGAAGGCATTTGCTATTTATGGAATTTAAAAGTCTTTGCCGTTATTCCACTTATAGAATTAGTACGATACGAAAATTTATATTGATTATGAATTGTTCAAATTTCCGTGAAGATTCCATACTAAATGGAAGAGGATTTTGGGTTTACTGTGAATGTTGATTTTACATGACATTTGTTCTTTAACCCAAGTAAAGGCAAGATTAATTTCCAAAGGTTAAACAAATATTTAAGTAATGATTTTTGGAGATTAAAACTAAATTGGAGTTTTAGTGAATCTTTAATTAGATTGAAATGTGAATGAGACAATTAAATTTATTAAACAAGAGAATTGATCGAGATGGAGTACCATCAGTTTTACTCCATGCGATAGTTAAATCTTTAATCAGATTTGAAATGTTAAGTGGTAATTAAATTTACCAATAACATAATGGGTGTTAGATATGTAGTACTACTAGTTTTGCTCCATGGGATGAATCTATTAGGGTTAGGATAAATAAATGAATGATTACTTCGGTAAGGCTCATTAATCCCGACTGGTCTTAAACCTTAATTAGGTTTAAGTTATGAAAAGATATAATAAATCTTTTGAAATGATATCCAAAGGAAGATTAAACAATAAGTTTAAAAGAATTTATCTTTGATAAAATTAATGGAAACCTTTCCTTAAAGATATGAATATTTGAATAAAAGAATATTCTGGATTGGAATGAAATGTGTGTGATCCTTGTGTATTTATCACATGATTATAAAAATATGCCACTTATTCGGAAAGACCGGGTTTAACCCATTCTGAATAACTGTTACAATGATTAAAACTCGAAAATGAAGACGGTGGTTGAAGACTGGAGATCTTCACATTGTTTGGACTATTGCTGATGTCTCATTTGGAAAGTACAGCTAAGTAGAGGTTATATGTGGTGGCCATCTGGACGTACTTGGAAATCGACCGGATATGCGAGGACCTCTCCCTTGTATTGGACATATAGGATGGGGAATAGAGCGCCTCCGATTTCGTTCAGACCCAAAACGGACTTGTAAATGAATTGTATGTATTACATCTTATTGAATGCTATATTAATTGATCTCTACTTAATATATATCTTTTTGGTGGTGGGGAATTTATTCTCTTGCTTAACACTCTTCTGTACGACGTACGAGACCAGAGGTTATATATCGGTAGACATCAGTTGTATGGTATGAATGGACAATGTGGCATTCTAAGATGCAATGATCAAGGATTTTGTTGAAAAGTAGGGACTTGTGGTAGATGATCAAAGCACGACTTTAACTAGCACCGCTTTGTGTACAACATTGATTCGCAAGCCTAACACCCCGGTATGAGTCTAAAATGGGATAAGTCACACCGGGAGTGCATGCGTTTCTTTCTAGCTAGAAGTAGTATATGCGGTAGATGGAATGCAAGGCTCCTCAAATATAGAGCCAACTAAAAGACTCATATTGTCGACGTACTGACCATTTTGGTGGTCTGATAGGATCGAGAAACGTATTGTTCAGGAATAACCAATCACAAAAGTAAGAGTGGACTGGCCCTGTAGGATCCAAGGGTTACCCATAGGTGTGATCTTAGATTAACTTGCTGGAGGTGATCCGAATTTGGTAAGGGGACCATCCCTTGCCTTGACTCATGATGGAAATCCAATTTCCAATACACGACTTTTCGATTTTAGTTGTAAACCTATATGGTGACATAATATATGGTATCTATGTCGTCTATGATTGATACATTTTTATCTGAAGTTGTTTTCTACACTATGAACTTATAATAATATTAAAAATGATTTTCTTTAAAGTGTATCAAGCTTGTTCGGCTATTATAAAGTAAAACTCTATCCTACGGCTTGTGTTGCAATGTGTGATAGGACCTCAGTCTTATAATAGCTTCATTTTTTCAGAAAGCATTGTGTTATTTTATTTTAAACTAGTATTCATGCGGAGTAAACCCGTTCCGTGTCACACGGCGTGGTCCCATGATCTTTCCCACTTTTAAAGTAAGTTTTAATAACTGTTTTAAGTTCTTACACCAGTCCCATGACTGACTCGGAGTTTATTGTTTTTACCTAAACTCTGGGTGCCCGTATTTTCCACACGGACAACTAGTAGTTTTGGTTTTGCAGATGTTTATTTAACAGGATCCTGATTTATGGCTGGAGCAATATTCGGAAAGCTTTGTATCTGTGTATTTCTTTCAATTGCGTTAGTTGATATATTTCTGTTGTGCATTATATTTATACATTTTATTTCTCTTGCTATGTATTATGTTCTCTGATAATTGTATTTTTCCGTTGTGCAATATTTATTCATACTCTGATGTTATTATACTCCGATGTAAAATTGTAGTAATAGCAATGAAATATTCTATTGTTTTGTTTTCTGATGCCTCATGTTCTCGTACAATCTGGGCTTTTCTATCTCTTTGGAGATTGGGGGATTTCGGAGCATAACAATATAGCTATCTATATATGATTAATTAGGTTAATTTATTTGGGAGTAGATGGATATGATTTATGTGTGAAATCGGAAGCGTAATGTGTAATAAACCCAAATAACTTAATAAAGTTAAACTAGTGATAGGACGATGTATGTATTGTTATTTATAGAAATAGTAATTTGTCGATTCACCTTAACTTTTGTTCGGCCCCCCTCCACTTAACAAGCCAGTAGGTAAGACTGGTGGCGGAGATTAAATAGCATAGAGGTGCTTATTTGGTAGTGTTATTACTAGGGTAAGTATTTACTAAATATTATATATTATCCGTTTTACTATGAGATATTTTATTGTGAGCTCTTGTATACCTTATCTTTATCTTTCTGTAGGATACTAAACAAACCAACTCGGGTTTTAGTAGCCTTGGATTTTTAGCATTTCGGAAAAAATTCGGGCTTGTTGAAATTTGGTTTGTTACATCTAGTATCAGAGCTTAGATTTAGAATTCCTATATAGATAGTGAGTGAACATATTATTATTATTGAAATATAAACATATTATATATATACACACACCTATTTCCATAGAAAAACCCACTAATTTAGTGAAACAACACATGGAGAAAGTTGGGATGTCAGTTTTGTACAGTAAGAAAATGGTTAAAAAAAATTGAGAAGAGTAGGCCCATGAGTGGCTAGAGAGAAAAGTGTACAATATGTTTGGAAAAAAGGGAGAGAAAAGATTCCAATTGTTAGTGTTAGACCAAAAAATGGCACTAACACCCAAATGCATATCACAAATCACTGAATGCAGAAACTGATAAACAAGAGGAGACACACAAAATTTTTATAGTGGTTCGGCTGTAGATGTAGCCTACATCTACTTTATAATCTTATTATTATACTGATAGATTACAAGAACCATTTATATGTAGACACACAATCCGGGTGTTAATTGAGATTACAAGAGGAGAATTTTGATGTAGAAAGGTGCAAAGTCCTTGCACTTCAGTAATGGGTGGAAGAAGAGGAGAAGAATGGCCCAAAAGATGCTTTAAAATGCCTTTAAATGGTGTATTTATAGCTGTTGGAGGGATTCTGGGAAGATCGGTTCGTGATGTGGTACGTGGCACTAGATTCGGGAAAGTAGGAGTGGGGGTAGCCTTGAGAACAGGTCAAAATTGAGTGTTGTTGCTGTTATGGTACAAGAAGTTCGTGATCTTTATATGCCCACACGATCGGGTCGTGGTCCAGGGGCGAGTCATGAACCGAGTCGATTGCAAGCTGGAGTGAGAAGCTGGGATAGTGAACCGCGAGTGAGTCGCGGTCCATAGCTCGACCACGAACGGGTCGTGATCAATAAATGCTCCACGAGCCAGGGTGTTCCACGAAGTGAGAAGGCATCATGAACCGAGGAGTGGGGGAGAGCCGATTTCAGGGTTCCACGATCTGGTCCATATTCTGAACTTTCTGATGTTTCGTCACTTCATCCAAGTGATTGCCAGTCGATACCTCTACACGCATTCACGAAAACGGGCATAACATTCAAAACGTAAATCTGATTGAGCCAACGAAAGCTCAAACTGAAGCTAATTCAGAGGGCTACAAGAATTACTAAGCACAACTATGTAATTGCTGTTTTCGGGCCCAAAAGAGGGCGTCTGATAGGAGTTCCGGGCCATTTTACGCTGATGAGGTGTTTTCGACCAAATTGCTCTTATGTCTTTGATGATGTTTCCACTGCTTAAGCATGTTATTATTCTAGAATTCCATGTGTGACAGTTTTGACCAAAAAGCGTGTCAACAAGTTTGCCCCCCAGAACGTATCTTGCTGGTTGAAGGAAGATGTGTTCTGGATAATCTGTGAAATCTATAATCCGTACTAGCAAAAAGATAAGATAGACAATGTAAGAATAGTTCCGAGGTGGTCTTACCGGAGTAAGACGACCAAGGAAATGTTAAAGGGAGGTCCATGACAGCCGTACCGGAGTAAGATGATCGAGAAAAGCTAATGAGATTCCAAGACGGCCTTACCAGGGTAAGATGACCAAGGAAATGCTAATGCGGTTTGTTTATACCGGACGGATCTAGTTCGGAGCCGGAGCTCATGCCTGTTTGTAATGGAAGAATCCATTTGGGAGCCGGAGCCCAATGCTTATTACTAATTCATGAAAATATAGTGGTCGTCAGCCGAACACGACTGGGGACCGCAAGCTAGTTCTGTGTGTGTGGGCTGATGTGGCCACTTTTATTACATGCAAAGAAAACAAGGAAGGGCGAGAAGTCGCCCGAAAGCCTAAAAACATGAACTGCGGACCGGAGTCTGGCAAATTGAAGAGATCCACTGAGTGGAATTAGTTAATGATAATCCCGCGATTGCTCGATCCAGGATCGTTCCCTCTCCAGGGAATAGGTGGTGGCAGCGCAGGTGTAGGCGCTGTTTGTTGAGTTACATACTCGGGGAACTCTCCGTGTCTGACCCTGTCCTCAATAAGTTCTCGCAAATGTCTACAGTCATTAGTGTTATGACCGTCTATGTCATGAAATATGCAATGTCTTCCGGAGTTACACTGTGCTAGCGTTGGCTCCCTCTTGGGAGGCCTCGGATAGGAGGCAACGCCCCCTGTATCCATGTAGATGTTGCTAAGAGCGTCGTTCGGTGTATCTTTCATATTTGGGCCCTCTCCGGGGCTGAGTGTTGCGGTCACTCTTGACATCGGCTTTTCCTTGCCTTTTCCAGAATCAGACGGTTCTCCATCTTTAAGCATGTTGACATCGAGAATGCGCTTCTCGGATGTTGCATCTTCTTCCCGCAGAAATCTATTTGCTTCAAGGTAGAATTCGCTGAGATTTCATGGTGTATCTCGGTACATGGATTTTTTGAACTCTGAGTTATCTAGACTGCCAGATACTGCTGCCATCAGTACCATTGGTGGTTCAGGGCAATCGACTGATGCTGCTGCAACATTAAATCTTCCCAGAAATGAGAGCAGAGTTTCCTTGGACCTTTGCTTGATTGTAGTAAGTGACATGACGTTCTTGGATCGTGCAATGTGAACCTAAAATTGTTCAATGAAGCGTGCAATCAACATGTTCCAGCTGTTGATTGATTCTGTTTCTAGCTGCCGAATCCACATAGCGGCTATGTCAGTCGGAAAGAGGGGAAAACACTTTGCGATGATGTTTTCCGATGCCGATTGAACTTCCATATGCTGTTTGCAGCGCATCAGATGCATTGTACGATCGGTCCTGCCGTTGTAGGGCTCTAGTTATGGAAGTTTGAAATCTTAGGGATTACGAGAATTCTTTATTTCCTGAGTGGAAGGAGTGTGATTGACGTCATACACGTCATTCTAAAAAGTACGGCCTCTCGAGAGGCGTTCAATCAGTTCTGCTTGCCGACTTCCTTCAAAAAGTTGTTGCAAGTTGCCAAGGTCAGTGCTGATGCCCCCAACGTGGAGTGCGGGATAAGTAGGAAGCTATTGTTGGGCTACTGGGAGCGGGTCGCGGGTCTCTGCTCGCGGTTCGAGGGGGGCGACCTGATCCGGTTGTGAGTCATGGAGGTCGGTTCGTGAGGCAGGAGTGGCGAGCCGATCGAGTCACGGGGGTAGGTCACTAACTGGGTCTCCGTCCAGGGGTGCATCGCAAGCTGTTTCCTACTGTGAAGCGAGGCTTTGCATTCTGATATCCATCTGAGCCAAAGCTGAAATCGGTCGCTGTGCATTTCCGATAGGGAGTGGGTTGCCCCCGAGTCCAAGTGATGCACGAGCTACTTCAGTGGCATCATCTCCAGTGCGTTGTACATTGCTCGGCCTACCATCCATCCGAGCAAAGAATCCGTCAACCATCTCCTGTTGCTTCCTAAGGAGATCATCTTTCCTTGCCATCTGTGTTCTCAATTCAGCGAGAACGCCGTCCATCCCTTCTCTGGCCAGGTATACTGACAGATCTCCATGAGAGGAAGCCTCCTGGCTTACCTCATTCCTAGTGCCTTCAGCATCCTCGGCATGAGAGGAAGTTCCAGTTTTCTTCCTTTTGATTACCATTAATCCAATAGCTAAAAAATTCAAGCAGAAGTTGAAGTTGTTGTGTGTCCCCCTACCTGGCGCGCTAAAATGTTAGACCGAAAAATGGCACTAACACCCAAATGCAGGCCACAAATCACAGAATGCATAAAATGATAAATAAGAGGAGACACACGAAGTTTTTATAGTGGTTCGGCTGTAGATGTAGCCTGCGTCCACTTTATAATCTTATTGTTATACTGATAGATTACAAGAATCAGTTATATGTAGACACACAATCCGTGTGTTAATTGAGATTACAAGAGGACAATTTTGATGTAGAAAGGTGCAAAGTCCTTGCACTTCAGTAATAGTGGAAGCCGCGGAGAAGAATGGCCCAAAAGATCCTTTAAAATGCCTTCAAATGGTGTATTTATAGCTGTAGGAGGGCTTCTGGGAAGATCGGTACGTGGCACCCGATTCGGGAAAGTAGGAGCGGGAGTAGCCTTAAGAACATGTCAAAATTGAGTGTTGTTGCTATTACAGTACACCCAGTTCATAATCTCTATATGCCCCACGATCGGGCCGTGGTCCAGGGACGAGTCATGAACCGAGTCGATTGCAAGCTGGAGTGAGAAGCTGGGATGGTGAACCTGCGAGCGAGTCGTGGTCCATAGGTCGACCACGAACGGGTCGTGATCAATATACGCTCCACGAGCCAGGGTGTTCCACGAAGTGAGGAGGCTTCACGAACCGAGGAGTGTGGGCGAGCCGATGTAAGCGTCCCACGATCTGGTCCATATTCTGAACTTTCTGATGTTTCGTCACTTCATCTAAGTGATTGCCAGTCGATACCTCTACACGCATTAACGAAAACCGGCATAACTTTCAAACCGTAAATCCGATTGAGCCAAACAAAAGCTCAACCTGAAGCTAATTCAGAGTGCTACAAGAATTATTAAGCACAGCTCCGTAATTGCTGTTTTCGGGACCAAAGGAGGTCGTCTGATAGGAGTTTCGGGCCATTTTATGCTGATGATGTGTTTACGACCAAATTGCTCTTGTGTCTTTTGACGATGTTTCCACTGCTTAAGCATGTTACTATTCCGGAATTCCATGTGTGACAGCTTAGACCAAAAAGCGTGTTAACAAGTTTGCCCTCCAGAACATATCTTGCTGGTTGAAGGAAGACGTGTTCTGGATGATCTGTGAAATCCATAATCTGTACCTCCAAAAAGATAAGACAAACAATGCAAGAATAGTTCCGAGGTGGTCTAACTGAAGTAAGACGACCAAGGAAATGCTAAAGGGAGGTCCATGACAGCCTTACCAGAGTAAGACGACCAAGGTGATGCCGTGAGGTACCAAGACGGCTTTACCGGAGTAAGGCGACCGAGGAAAAGCTAACAAGGTTCCAAGACAGCTTTACCGTGGTAAGATGACCAAGGAAATGATAATGCGGTTTGTTTATACTGGACGGATCCAGTTCGGAGCCGGAGCTCATGCATGTTTATACTGGACGGATCCGGTTGGGAGCCGGAGCCCAATGCTTATTACTAATTCATGAAAATACAGTGGTCGTTAGCCGAACACGACTAGAGACTGCAAGCCGGTTCTGTGCGTGTGGGTTGATGTGGCCACTTTTATTACATGCAGAGAAAACAAAGAAGGGCGAGAAGTCACCCGAAAGCCTAAAAACATGAACTACAGATCAGAGTCGGACAAACTGAAGAGATCCACTGAGTGGAACCAGTTAGTGATAATCCCGCGATTGCTCAATCCAGGATCGTTCCCTCTCGGGGAATAGGTGGTTGCAGCGCAGGTGTAGGCGCTGTTGGTTGAGTTACATCCTCGGGGAGCTCTCCGTGTCTGACCCGATCCTCAATAAGGTCTCGCAAATGTATGCAGTCATCAGTGTTATGACCGTTTATGTCATGAAATATGCAATGTCTTCCGGAGTTATGATGTGCTAGCTTTGGTTCCCTCTTAGGAGGCCTTGGATAGGAGGCAACATGTAACACCCCACATCCGTTAGTGTCACTCACAAAGGGAATGCACTAAGTTCTGTGAAGTATTATAGTTAAAAAATACTGATAAATTACAAGACAGATAAATAAAGCAGCGGAAAAGTGAATAAAACTTTATTTCATTTATAACAGCTTGTACAAAGATTGTTTTCCAACAACAAAGTATCTATCTTGTTTAACAAAATAAAGAAGCATAAATATACAATGATATTCCCCAATAAAACATTAGCCAGCCATAGCGGTGGAAAAGAGAGTCCAAAGCAGCACATCAAAGAGTCTTCAAGCTTGGAAAGAGTAACAGGTCCATACAAATCTGAGCTATTCCCTCCCTGACTACCTTGGGGGGGGGGGGACGGAAGAAAAGAAGACGAAAGAAAATATAGAGTCAGACATAAAGCCTGGTAAGTCTAGTGGTGCTTCGGTAAATGAATAGGGAAAAGGACATGACAGACATAAACTGAAAATGGGAAAATACTATAAACTAAGGCAAAGCAGTTTAGAATCGAAATTACTATCGCACCCCATACTAATCTCTGCACCACCTAACTAGTATCCCAACTAGTAATATGTATAGAATGATAACGTGACCCTAGTCCATGTAACTGTGGTTGCCATCAGGCACACATTTATTTATTACCTAGATTTCATCTAGGGTTTTCTAACGAGCGTTCCCTAGATTCGACTAGGGTTTTTGTGACTTGTCTAATACTTCTCGGATTCAGAATTTATGCCACTTAGGTCCACTAGGGATTATGCTACCTGTCGAACCATGCCCCTAGTCTAGGACACACTACCTAGGGTCGTATATGTTCCTAGGCTTTTCCCACGTATGTGTCGCGAATCATTTCTTGCTGTCTAGATGCACATGTCCTGAAATGTGCGACCCGAGTCCCGTGGCAGGGCTATGTTCTAGAAACACGGAACTCGGTCGGGAGCTTTCAGATATCTGCCGATGCAGATGCTAAGGTCTGTTTTTCCTACCAGTGGTTATGGTCCCACGTGACCCCTCCCTCAACTAATGAAAGGCAATCCAAGAAAATCAAGCACGAGAACTATACTCTTGCCACCTATGCCCCACTTTCCTATTGGCCAGCCTCACCCATAACTAGATAGCAAGTATATGGTCTGTTGGGAGTTCTCTGCCTTTCCGCATGAGCACTACGATTGACTCAAGATGGTAGGTAGACGACGAGTCGCTATCACAGGGCTACTGGTCTCGTCGAATCACGCTGGTCCATCCCAGTCTTTAGGTTGCCTTAAATTGCAACCAATGCATACCCTGGGTTCTTCTAACGCATACCTTAACCTCTGTGAGCCCAGGCAGATCATCTACAACCTCACTGAGGGATACCAAGAGTACCCTCACGTCCCCCGAAGCTACGTGCTTCTAAACCCAGTCCGTTGGAGCCTTTTTCAAAATCGGATAAACGTTTGCTCCTTCTCATGCACTTATTAAGCGATGATCTACCATATCGGGTTATTCATCTATTATGGAGCGGCTCAGTTTTCTTGACTAAGAATTCTTACTTAGTTGTTCTCAACTAAGGTTTACCACTTAGTTTCTTTTCCCATAAATCTTGTTAACTAAGGTTTATCACTTAGTTTCTTTAACAGGGGATTTCAAGTTAGTTCCCGTTCTCGATTGTTTCTTAACTACGGTTTTATACTTACCCCTCTTTCTCGTCAAGTTGGATTGGTTAAGTGTCATCAGTCAATTCAGGTTAGCTTGACCCATTCCTTTGTCATATTAAACTGGATAAGTGTTATCAGTAGTTCATGTTGACTTAACCCTATCACAAACCAAGTTATATTGGTTAAGTATTTCTTATTACTTAACCCAACCCATTCATCCTGTATTGGTTAAGTGTTCCCTAACCTAATCATGCCCATCTGTTTTAACTAACATGTTATAATGGTTAAGTGTTCCCTTAGTTAACTTAACCCTAACATCTGTTTAATTAACATGTTCTAATGGTTAGGTATTGTCCCTTCATGTTTCAACTTAACCCTATTCAATTTATCACACTACGATGGTTAAGTGTTCTAAGTTTACTTAACCCTACCCTCTAGTCCAGCTAACATATTAAATTGCCTAAGTGTATTTACTTAACCTTACCCACTTATCTAGCTAACGTGTTATAATGGTTAAGTATTCTAAATTTACTTAACCTCACCCACTTATCTAATTATCAGGTTATAACGGTTAAGTGTCCTGATTTTACTTAACCTCACCCTCCAGTCTAGTTAATATGTTAAATTGGTTAAGTGTATTAACTTTACTTAACCTCACCTTCTAGTCTAGTTAACATGTTAAATTGGTTAAGTGTATTAACTTTACTTAACCTCACCTTCTAGTCTAGTTAACATGTTAAATTGGCCAAGTGTTTTTCTTAGTTACTTAGCCCCTACAAGTCTTGTCTTGTTAACACGTTAAGTTGGTTAAGTGTTCAGATTAACTTAACCCTACCAATCCTAACTTAGCTTCTTAGAGCACTTGACCACTCACATTAGATAGGTATTGCTATGATTACTGGATGTGCCTGTCAGTTCCGGGCAGGTTTACACCGTAGCTCAGTCTAACCTCGGGTCCTTATTGGGCTCAATGCTTAACCACCCACATTGGATAGGTATTGTTGTGACTACTGGACAACCGGGTGGGTCCTGGCAGGTTTACATCACAACTCAATCCAACCTCGGGTTAAGCATGTCGTGTTTTCTAAATTTACATATTTGTCACTTTTCATTTTTATATGTAAATGTTTATGGCCCAATTATCCACATTCACTAATTTTGGGTATAATTTATACCGCTTTAAATGTCACTAGTCATTGGCATGTGTCAGACATGCCAATACATGCATTTTATTTTAAACCCAACGTTTGTTTCCCCCGTTTGTACGTACGCAGCATAACATATCTTGGGCTTAACATTTCAGCCCAACTCATAAAAAAGGGAAGCACAGAATCATGAATTGTTCTAGAATACATAACAGTGTGTGGCGCATGAACTTGCAACATAGCGTTTTCACTAACATAGATTGTGGGTCATGTGAACTTGCATTCAATAAGGATATATCTAAATTGGGGTCACATGAAATGGTGTACTTTTAGACTTGTTTAAACATGGTTTTATACAAATATAACTAGGCATAATATCAAACACCAAACTAGCATAAAAATGTCCACTTTTTTAATATGACCCAAAGGTGTGAACTAACTTTACATCAAGTATCCTATTTCAACATGAAACTAGTATAATTTGTGTAACCCAAAAGGTACTTGCATAAACCCAATTATCACTTGCAAATAAACATAATAACATATAAAAAAGTTTCAACTTGGAACATGTTTACATGAGTCTCAACTTAGGCCTAAAAAAAAAAGAATGTATGCTAACCATGTTAATGACATAACATAAAGATGTCAATTCTAGTGTTTTACTACAAACTTGCAAGTGATATTTATTTTCATATACAAATGTCAATAGGCTCGCATCAACCAATTTATGCCACAAATACCCAATACAAAATATGACATAATCAACGCAATACACATAATTTACATCAATATTTTACGATAGTAAAACCCCAATTTCATTTACATCGAATCACATCGCAATTTCTATTCATATTCAGAAAACCACTATACTTACAACGGGCGCTGAAACTTGTTTTCTGGTTTCTGTTATTCTGAATTTGCAAAGCTTTCCCTTGGAGTAGAAAACATTGCGTTGAAATTAGGTTATACTTTTTTTTCTTTTCAAGTGGAGGCTCTCCTTAATTTTCTTCTGACATCATGGCGGCTCAAGTTCTTATTTTTGTGTGAATTTTAGTTGGAGACCTAGGGTGTTTTTATAGAGTTGCAAGTTAATTAGAGCCGTCGATGAAGCCAGGGTTAATCAAAGCTATCCGTTCTAAAGAGAAGCCAATCAAAGAAGACAACTCAGCCCTAGTGACAAGACCAGGCCCAGAAATTCGAGCCAGGACCCAACCAGACAAACCAGGCCGACCATGCAGGTCAACACCTAGGTCGACACTATAGTCGACCTGGGGATGACCAGGTCGACACCATGTTCGACCTGGGGTGACCAGGTCGACACCATGGTCGACCCTATGGTCGACCTGGTCCCTGGGTTGGAATTTTCCCGCCCAGCCCAGTTTGATTTTATTTTTCAAATTTTGAATTTCGTTCTGAACTGTTTTGAATTTTAAACTGAATTCTGAAATTTCGGAAGGCCATAACTCCTTCATACGGAGTCCGATTTATGCAAACTCAGACTCTATCTCAAGAAGAATTCTGAGATGAACGCAACGCCATAACCCATTTCCCTTAATTCCCACATTAAGAATTAACTATACTTTAATTTGTGAATCTCAATGTTACAGAACTACGGGGTGTTACATTCTCCCCCTCTTAAAAGGATTTCGACCCCGAAATCTTCAAGTTAGGAAGAATGTGTCCTACCACCCAATCACCCATCTACTCAACCATTCAATCACAGGCATTCATTGTCCTTAAAAATATTTCTAATGCTTTCATGTTCATATGCATAGTGTGTATATATGTCTTATCTAATGCAAAATCAGGCGGTCTACTGATTCAGTTGACCTCCTTAATGCGAATTATGTCAGTGCCATGCGTCCAACCATGTATGCAAACATCCCTAGTTATGTAAATACTACATGTGTGCATAGCCATTCATCCATATGAAACATCCATATGATAACATATCAAATTAAATCCGTTAAGCAAATACATATATGCGAATGCAATATGAAAATGACTGAGTCGTTCTAGCGCATATGATGTGTATATGCATCCACGAGCAACCACTTGCAACCATCAATCATAACATGTTTCAAATACATGTTTCAAAAACACGTTTACATCCATTGGCCTTTACCTAAGCATTGATGATACGTCCTAGAGGATATACCTTAAAAGCTAGAAATAAGTAGGCATAAAACTCCTAGAGAAAGGATGTACCCTTAAGAAAAAGGGTATGATGCACATATCTAGTCTTCAGTCTTCTAAGTCGCATCTTCTTGAGCTTCTCTTTACCGTACCTTATCTAGTTAATCTTCACGATTGTGAAGCTTCTTGACCTCCATTTCCAAAACTGTCATTGATCGGATAGTTGGCTTTTCATTGTCAACTGGATAAATGCGGAAGTCTATCCTGCGTTTTAGGGGTAAACCTCTAACCTAATCAAAACATCTGCGTGCTCATGGACTATTCTAGTGGATTGCAAATCGTCGATAAATGTATTAAGCGATCCTAAATAGCTAAGCCTAACTGATCCTTTTAGGGTCACATAATCTCGAGGGTATTTCCAAGGCAAGTCAAAAAGTCTAACTTTCGGAATTACTAACCAACCAACCCATGCCTAGGGTCAACTCATAGCCCATGGAACCAAAACATTATGCTTAAATTCAATATTAATATGGCCGTTCTCAAATCCCTACAAACCAAAGGTAAACGGGCCGAACCACCAATTTGAATCTGAGACTAATTGGGATATTCTACTATACAAGTACCTAGGTGCCGAGACTCAACTATGAAAGCAGGTATAAACGAATGCGAAGCGCTAAGATCAAAAGAGTACTAACAGGTTGATCAACTGAAAAGCTAAACTTTTTTAATGGAGACTTTTACTATCTCTCTCCCAGGTATTCTGGTGGTGAAATAACGCACTCGTCCTCCTGAAAATCCTTTCCCTCGTCCTTTCCTTCTCCTTAATTATATGCCCTATTTTACCATAAAAAAGCTACTTCCTCTTGTCTTAGGTTTTGTAATTCCTTCCTCCTTCATGAGCCAAGTCCATATCCATGAATTCCTCATCCTTGGGTCGTGCCCTTTAGCCAAACTCCTTATCCTCTTCCTTGTGTAACCATGTTGATAAATCTCTCTCGAAAGCTGCCTCCATCGTATAGAAAACCCTACAAAGCTTGAAAGAAAACTAGCCGTAGGTGAAACCATTATGGCTATAGTTGGAAGTTGGGCACAACTTCGCCCTTCGATGAGGTCACCTCCCAGAAAGCCGGGAGCCCCAGAGATTCATGAAAGAAGGAAACAAGGACTCAAACAGAGAATCAAAAGATAGCGCATATGGCTTTGGGGAATATGCCTTTAAAACAAAACTTTTCTTTTGAAAATGCTTCTTTTAAACCAGTGTTGAAAATAATTTTTCAAATCTTTTATCTGTTCCGGTAACCTTCAGCTCAGATACCACGTGTTACACCCCACATCCGTTAGTGTCACTCACTAAGGGAATGCACTAAGTTCTGTGAAGTATTATAGGTAAAAGATACAGATAAATTACAAGACAGATAAATAAAGCAGCGGAAAAGTGAATAAAACTTTATTTCATTTATAACAGCTTGTACAAAGATTGTTTTCCAACAACAAAGTATCTATCTTGTTTAACAAAATAAAGAAGCATAAATATACAATGATATTCCCCAATAAAACATTAGCCAGCCATAGCGGTGGAAAAGAGAGTACAAAGCAGCACATCAAAGAGTCTTCAAGCTTGGAAAAAGTAACAGGTCCATACAAATCTGAGATATTCCCTCCTTGACTACCTGGGGGGGGGGGGGGGGGAACGGAAGAAAAGAAGACGAAATAAAATATAGAGTCAGACATAAAGCCTGGTAAGTCTAGTGGTGCTTCGGTATATGAATAGGGAAAAGGACATGACATGCATAAACTGAAAATGGGAAAATACTATAAACTAAGGCAAAGCAGTTTAGAATCAAAATTACTGTCGCACCCCATACTAATCTCTGCACCACCTAACTAGTATCCCAACTAGTAATCTGTATAGAATGATAACGTGACCCTAGTCCCTGTAACTGTGGTTGCCATCAGGCACACATTTATTTATTACCTAGATTTCATTTAGGGTTTTCTATCGAGCGTTCCCAAGATTCGACTAGGGTTTTTGCGACTTGTATAATACTTCTCGGATTCAGGATTTATGCCACCTAGGTCCACTAGGGATTATGCTACCTGTCGAACGATGCCCCTAGTCTAGGACACACTACCTAGGGTGTTATATGTTCCTAGGCTTTCCCCACGTCGCAAATCATTTCTCGCTGTCTAGATGCACATGTCTTGAAATGTGCGACCCGAGTCCCATGGCAGGGCTAAGTTCTAGAAACACGAAACTCAGTCGGGAGCTTTCAGATATCTGCCGATGCAGATGCTAAGGTATGTTTTTCCTACCAGTGGTTATGGTCCCATGTGACCCCTCCCTCAACTAATGAAAGGCAATCCAAGAAAATCAAGCACGAGAACTATACTCTTGCCACCTATGCCCCACTTTCCTATTGGCCAGCCTCACCCATAACTAGATAGCAAGTATATGGTCTGTTGGGAGTTCTCTGCCTTTCCGCATGCGCACTACGATTGACTCAAGATGGTAGGTAGACGACGAGTCGCTATCACAGGGCTACTGGTCTCATCGAATCACGCTAGTCCATCCCAGTCTTTAGTTTGCCTTAAATTGCAACCAAGGCAAACCCTTGGTTCTTCTAACGCAGACCTTAACCTCTGTGAGCCTAGGCGGATCATCTGCAACCTCATAGAGGGATACCAAGAGTACCCTCACGTCCCCCGAAGCTACGTGCTTCAAAACCCAGTCCGCTGGAGCCTTTTTCGAAATCGGATAAACGTTCGCTCCTTCTCATGCACTTGTTAAGCGATGATCTACCATATCGGGTTATTCATCTATTATGGACCGACTCAGTTTTCTTGACTAAGAATTATTACTTAGTTGTTCTCAACTAAGGTTTACCACTTAGTTTCTTTTCCCATAAATCTTGTTAAATAAGGTTTATCACTTAGTTTCTTTAACTGGGGATTTCAACTTAGATCCCGTTCTCGATTGTTTCTTAATTAGGGTTTTCTACTTACCCCTCTTTCTCGTCAAGTTGGATTGGTTAAGTGTCATTAGTAAATTCATGTTAGCTTAACCCATTCCTTTGTCATATTAAACTGGCTATGTGTTATCAGTAGTTCATGTTGACTTAACCCTATCACAAACCAAGTTATATTGGTTAAGTATTTCTTATTACTTAACCCAACCCATTCATCTTGTATTGGTTAAGTGTCCCCTAACCTAATATTGCCCATCTGTTTTAACTAACATGTTATAATGGTTAAGTGTTCCCTTAGTTAACTTAACCCTAACATCTGTTTAATTAACATGTTCTAATGGTTAGGTATTATCCCTTCATGTTTCAACTTAACCCTGTTCAATTTATCACACTATGATGGTTAAGTGTTCTAAGTTTACTTAACTCTACCCTCTAGTCCAACTAACATATTAAATTGGCTAAGTGTATTTACTTAACCTTACCCACTTATCTAGCTAACGTGTTATAATGGTTAAGTATTCTAAATTTACTTAACCTCACCCACTTATCTAATTATCAGGTTATAACGGTTAAGTGTCCTGATTTTACTTAACCTCACCCTCCAGTCTAGTTAATATGTTAAATTGGTTAAGTGTATTAACTTTACTTAACCTCACCTTCTAGTCTAGTTAACATGTTAAATTGGTTAAGTGTATTAACTTTACTTAACCTCACCTTCTAGTCTAGTTAACATGTTAAATTGGCTAAGTGTTTTTCTTAGTAACTTAGCCCCTGCAAGTCTTGTCTTGTTAACACGTTAAGTTGGTTAAGTATTCAGATTAACTTAACCCTACCAATCCTAACTTAGCTTCTTAGAGCACCTGACCACTCACATTAGGTAGGTATGGCTACGGTTACTGGATGTGCCGGTCGGTTCCGGGCAGGTTTACACCGTAGCTCAGTCTAACCTCGGGTCCTTATTGGGATCAATGCTTAACCACCCACATTGGATATGTATTGTTGTGACTACTGGACATCCAGGCGGGTCCGGGCAGGTTTACATCACAACTCAATCCAACCTCGGGTTAAGCATGTCGTGTTTTCTAAATTTACATATTTGTCACTTTTCATTTTTATATGTAATTGTTTATGGCCTAATTATCCACATTCACTAATTTTGGGTATAACTTATACCGCTTTAAATGTCACTAGTCATTGGCATGTGTCAGACATGCCAATACATGCATTTTATTTTAAACCCAACGTTTGTTTCCCCTATTTGTACGTACGCAGCATAACATATATTGGGCTTAACATTTCAGCCCAACTCATAAAAAAGGGGGAGCACAGAATCATGAATTGTTCTAGAATACATAACAGTGTGTGGCGCATGAACTTGCAACATAGCGTTTTCACTAACATAGATTGTGGGTCATGTGAACTTGCATTCAATAAGGATATATCTAAATTGGTGTCACATGAAATGGCGTACTTTTAGACTTGTTTGAACATGGTTTTATACATATATAACTAGGCATAATATCAAACACCAAACTAGCATAAAAATGTCCACTTTTTGATATGACCCAAAGGTGTAAACTAACTTTACATCAAGTAGCCTATTTCAACATGAAACTAGTATAATTTGTGTAACCAAAATGGTACTTGCATAAACCCAATTATCACTTGCAAATAAACATAATAACATATAAAAAGGTTTCAACTTGGAACATGTTTACATGAGTCTCAACTTAGGCCTAAAAAAAAAGAATGTATGCTAACCATGTTTATGACATAACATAAAGATGTCAATTATAGTGTTTTACTACAAACTTGCAAGTGATATTTATTTTTCATATACAAATGTCAATAGGCTCGCATCAACCAATTTATGCCACAAACACCCAATACAAAATATGACATAATCGACGAAATACACAGAATTTACATCAATAATTTACGATAGTAAAACCCCAATTTCATTTACATCGAATCACATCGCAATTTCTATTCATATTCAGAAAACCACTATACTTACAATGGGCGCTGAAACTTGTTTTCTGTTATTCTGAATTTGCAAAGCTTTCCCTTGGAGTAGAAAACGTTGCGTTGAAATTAGGTTATACTTTTGTTTCTTTTCAAGCGGAGGCTCTCCTTAGTTTTCTTCTGACATCATGGCGGCTCAAGTTCTTATTTTTGTGTGAATTTTAGTTGGAGACCTAGGGTGTTTTTATAGAGTTGCAAGTTAATTAGAGCCGTCGATGAAGCCAGGGTTAATCAAAGCCATCCGTTCTAAAGAGAAGCCAATCAAAAGAAGACAACTCAGCCCTAGTGACAAGACCAGGCCCAGAAATTCGAGCCAGGACCCAACCAGACAAACCAGGCCAACCAGGCAGGTCGACACCCAGGTCAACACTATAGTCGACCTGGTGGTGACCAGGTCGACACCATGGTCGTCCTGGGGTGACCAGGTCGACACCATGGTCGACCCTATAGTCAAACTGGTCCCTTGGTGGGAATTTTCCCGCCCAGCCCAGTTTGAGCTTATTTTTCAAATTTTGAATTTCGTTCTGAACTGTTTTGAATTTTAAACTGAATTCTGAAATTTCGGAAGGTCATACGCCTTCATACGGAGTCCGATTTATGCAAACTCAGACTCTATCTCAAGCAGAATTCCGAGACGAACGCAACAACGCAACCCATTTCCCTTAATTCCCACATTTAGAATTAACTATACTTTAATTTGTGAAACTCAATGTTACAGAACTACGGGGTGTTACATTCTCCCCCTCTTAAAAGGATTTCCTCCCCGAAATCTTCAAGTTCGGAAGAATGTGTCTTACCACCCAATCACCCATCTACTCAACCATTCAATCACAGGCATTCATTGTCCTTAAAAATATTTCTAATGCTTTCATGTTCATATGCATAGTGTGTATATATGTCTTTATATAATGCAAAATCAGGCGGTCTACTGATTCAATTGACCTCCTTAATGCGATTTATGTCAGTGCCATGCATCCAACCATGTATGCAAACATCCCTAGTTATGTAAATACTACATGTGTGCATAGCCATTCATCCATATGCAACATCCATATGATAACATATCAAATTAAATCCGTTAAGCAAATACATATATGCGAATGCAATATGTAAGTGACTGAGTCGTTCTAGTGCATATAGTGTGTATATGCATCCACGAGCATCCACTTGCAACCATCAATCATAACATGTTTCAAATACATGTTTCAAAAACACGTTTACATCTATTGGCCTTTACCTAAGCATCGATGATACGTCCTAGAGGATATACCTTAAAAGCTAGAAATAAGTAGGCATAAAACTCCTAGACAAAGGATATACCCTTATGAAAAAGGGTATGATGGATGTATCTAGTCTTCAGTCTTCTAAGTCGCATCTTCTTGAGCTTCTCTGTACCATACCTTATCTAGTTAATCTTCACGATTGTGAAGCTTCTTGACCTCCATTTCCAAAACTGTCATTGATCGGATAGCTGGCTTTTCATTGTCAACTGGATAAATGCGGAAGTCTATCCTCCATTTTAGGGGTAAACCTCTAACCTAATCAAAACATCTGCGTGCTCATGGACTATTCTAATGGATTGCAAATCGTCGATAAATGTATTAAGCGATCCTAAATAGCTAAGCCTAACTGATCCTTTTAGGGTCACATAATCTCGAGGGTATTTCCAAGGCAAGTCAAAAAGTCTAACTTTCGGAATTACTAGCCAACCAACCCATGCCTAGGGTCAACTCATAGCCCATGGAACCAAAACATTATTTTTAAATTCAATATTAATGTGGCCATTCTCAAATCCCTACAAACCAAAGGTAAACGGGCCGAACTACCAATTTGGATCTGAGATTATTTGGGATATTCTACTATACAAATACCTAGGTGCCGAGACTCAACTATGAAAACAAGTATAAATGAATGCGAAGCGCTAAGATCAAAAGAGTACTAACAGGTTGATCAACTGAAAAGCTAAACTTTTCTAATGGAGACTTTTACTATCTCTCTCCCAAGTATTCTGGTGGTGAAAGCACGCACTCGTCCTCCTGAAAATCCTTTCCCTCGTCCTTGCCCTTGTCCTTAATTATATGCCCTATTATACCATAGAAAAGCTACTTCCTCTTGTCTTAGGATTTATAATTCCTTCCTCCTTCGTGAGCCAAGTCCATATCCATGAATTCCTCATCCTTGGGTCGTGCCCTTTAGCCAAACTCCTTATCCTCTTCCTTGTGTAACCATGTTGATAAATCTCTCTCGAAAGCTGCCTCCATCGTACAGAAAACCCTACAAAGCTTGAAAGAAAACTAGCCATAGGTGAAACTATAATGGCTATAGATGGAAGTTGGGCACTACTTCGCCCTTCGATGAGGTTACCTCCCAGAAAGCCGGGAGCCCCAGAGACTCAAGAAAGAAGGAAACAAGGACTCAAACAAAGAATCAAAAGATAACGCATATGGCTTTGGGGAATATGCCTTTAAACAAAACTTTTCTTTTGAAAATGCTTCTTTTAAACCCGTTTTGAAAATAATTTTTCAAATCTTTTATCTGATCCGGTAACCTTCAGCTATGATACCACGTGTAACACCCCACATCCGTTAGTGTCACTCACAAAGGGAATGCACTAAGTCCTGTGAAGTATTATAGGTAAAAGATACAGATAAATTACAAGATAGATAAATAAAGCAGCGGAAAAGTGAATAAAACTTTATTTCATTTATAACAGCTTGTACAAAGATTGTTTTCCAACAACAAAGTGTCTATCTTGTTTAACAAAATAAAGAAGCATAAATATACAATGATATTCCCTAATAAAACATTATCCAGCCATAGCGGTGGAAAAGAGATTCCAAAGTAGCACATCAAAGAGTCTTCAAGCTTGGAAAAAGTAACAGGTCCAAACAAATCTGAGCTATTCCCTCCCTGACTACCTGGGGGGGGGGGGGACGAAAGAAAACATAGAGTCAGACATAAAGCCTGGTAAGTCTAGTGGTGCTTCGGTATATGAATAGGGAAAAGGACATGACATGCATAAACTGAAAATGGGAAAATACTATAAACTAAGGCAAAGCAGTTTAGAATCGAAATCACTATCGCACCCCATACTAATCTCTGCACCACCTAACTAGTATCCCAACTAGTAATCTGTATAGAATGATAACGTGACCCTAGTCCCTGTAACTGTGGTTGCCATCAGGCACACATTTATTTATTACCTAGATTTCATCTAGGGTTTTCTATCGAGCGTTCCCTAGATTCGACTAGGGTTTTTGCGACTTGTCTAATACTTCTCGGATTCAGGATTTATGCCACCTAGGTCCACTAGGGATTATGCTACTTGTCGAACGATGCCCCTAGTCTAGGACACACTACCTAGGGTGGTATATGTTCCTAGGCTTTCCCTACGTATGTGTCGCGAATCGTTTCTCGCTGTCTAGATGCACATGTCCTGAAATGTCCGACCCGAGTCCCGTGGCAGTGCTAAGTTCTAGAAACACGGAACTCGGTCGGGAGCTTTCAGATATCTGCCGATGCAGATGCTAAGGTCTGTTTTTCCTACCAATGGTTATGGTCCCACGTGACCCCTCCCTCAACTAATGAAAGGCAGTCCAAGAAAATCAAGCACGAGAACTATACTCTTGCCACCTATGCCCCACTTTCCTATTGGCCAACCTCACCCATAACTAGATAGCAAGTATATGGTCTGTTGGGAGTTCTCTGCCTTTCCGCATGCGCACTACTATTGACTCAAAATTGTAGGTAGACGACGAGTCGCTATCACAGGGCTACTGGTCTCGTCGAATCACGCTGGTCCATCCCAGTCTTTAGGTTGCCTTAAATTGTAACCAAGGCATACCCTTGGTTCTTCTGACGCAGACCTTAACCTCTGTGAGCCCAGGCGGATCATCTGCAACCTCACAGAGGGATACCAAGAGTACCCTCACGTCCCCCGAAGCTTCGTGCTTCTAAACCCAGTCCGCTGGAGCCTTTTTCGAAATCGGATAAACGTTCTCTCCTTCTCATGCACTTGTTAAGCGATGATCTACCATATCGGGTTATTCATCTATTATGGACCGGCTCAGTTTTCTTGACTAAGAATTATTACTTAGTTGTTCTCAACTAAGGTTTACCACTTAGTTTCTTTTCCCATAAATCTTGTTAAATAAGGTTTATCACTTAGTTTCTTTAACTGGGGATTTCAACTTAGATCCCGTTCTCGATTGTTTCTTAATTAGGGTTTTCTACTTACCCCTCTTTCTCGTCAAGTTGGATTGGTTAAGTGTCGTTAGTCAATTCAGGTTAGCTTAACCCATTCCTTTGTCATATTAAACTGGCTAAGTGTTATCAATAGTTCATGTTGATTTAACCCTATCACAAACCAAGTTATATTGGTTAAGTATTTCTTATTACTTAACCCAACCCATTCATCTTGTATTGGTTAAGTGTCCCCTAACCTAATCTTGCCCATCTGTTTTAACTAACATGTTATAATGGTTAAGTGTTCCCTTAGTTAACTTAACCCTAACATCTGTTTAATTAACATGTTCTAATGGTTAGGTATTGTCCCTTCATGTTTCAACTTAACCCTGTTCAATTTATCACACTATGATGGTTAAGTGTTCTAAATTTACTTAACCCTACCCTCTAGTCCAGCTAACATATTAAATTGGCTAAGTGTATTTACTTAACCTTACCCACTTATCTAGCTAACGTGTTATAATGGTTAAGTATTCTAAGTTTACTTAACCTCACCCACTTATCTAATTATCAGGTTATAATGGTTAAGTGTCCTTATTTCACTTAACCTCACCCTCCAGCTATGCAGTTAAAGCCCCGCTAAAGCCCTGCAATATCCCCGGTATAGCCCGTAGCGCCCTTCAACCGCTACGCTATTTCAATTTAGCGCTGATGAACAGTAGACCCGCTTGTAGCCCCGCTATTTCCCACTGCATCCGCTAAATCAACGCTTTTTACCATCCGCTTTAGCAATATTAATATATAAAGGTTGATTTGACTAATTCTTTTTAAAAATTATCAATAAAGTTAGTGTAAAGAGCTAATTTTAAGGCATTAGTGTCCAATATATTTCGAAAATTTATTATAATCATCAAATCTAATGTGTGTTACCATGATATTCTTTGATTCTACTATATATGATTAATTAATGTTAGTTTCTTCTACACATATAATGTGAAATTGATAATTAATTAATTTTAAATATTTGGTTTCACATTTTATGAACCTTTTTGCGTCTCCGCTATATCCCCGCTACACCTTTTTGCACCTCCACCGCTATGGAACCGCTGAGCGCTTTAACTGCCCAGCCCTCCAAACTAGTTAATATGTTAAATTGGTTAAGTGTATTAACTTTACTTAACCTAACCTTCTAGTCTAGTTAACATGTTAAATTGGTTAAGTGTATTAACTTTACTTAACCTCACCTTCTAGTCTAGTTAACATGTTAAATTGGCTAAGTGTTTTTTTAGTTACTTAGCCCCTACAAGTCTTGTCTTGTTAACACGTTAAGTTGGTTAAGTGTTCAAATTAACTTAACCCTACTAATCCTAACTTAGCTTCTTAGAGCACCTGACCACTCACATTAGATAGGTATTGCTACGGTTACTGGATGTGCCGGTCGGTTCCGGGCAGGTTTACACCGTAGCTCAGTCTAACCTCGGGTCCTTATTGGGCTCAATGCTTAACCACCCACATTGGATAGGTATTGTTGTGACTACTGGACAGCCGGGCGGGTCCGGGCAGGTTTACATCACAACTCAATCCAACCTCGGGTTAAGCATGTCGTGTTTTCTAAATTTACATATTTGTCACTTCTCATTTTTATATGTAAATGTTTATGGCCCAATTATCCACATTCACTAATTTTGGGTATAATTTATACCGCTTTAAATGTCACTAGTCATTGGCATGTGTCAGACATGTCAATACATGCATTTTTTTAAACCCAACGTTTGTTTCCCCCGTTTGTACGTACGCAGCATAACATATGTTGGGCTTAACATTTCAGCCCAACTCATAAAAAAGGGGAAGCACATAATCATGAATTGTTCTAGAATACATAACAGTGTGTGGCGCATGAACTTGCAACATAGCGTTTTCACTAACATAGATTGTGGGTCATGTGAACTTGCATTCAATAAGGATATATCTAAATTGGTGTCACATGAAATGGCGTACTTTTAGACTTGTTTAAACATGGTTTTATACACATATAACTAGGCATAATATCAAACACCAAACTAGCATAAAAATGTCCACTTTTTGATATGACCCAAAGGTGTAAACTAACTTTACATCAAGTAGCCTATTTCAACATGAAACTAGTATAATTTGTGTAACCCAAAAGGTACTTGCATAAACCCAATTATCAGTTGCAAATAAACATAATAATGTATAAAAAGGTTTCAACTTGGAACATGTTTACATGAGTCTCAACTTAGGCCTAATAAAAAAAAAGAATGTATGCTAACCATGTTAATGACATAACATAAAGATGTCAATTCTAGTGTTTTACTACAAACTTGCAAGTGATGTTTATTTTTCATATACAAATGTCAATAGGCTCGCATCAACCAATTTATGCCACAAACACCCAATACAAAATATGACATAATCAACGCAATACACAGAATTTACATCAATATTTTACGATAGTAAAACCCCAATTTCATTTACATCGAATCATATCGCAATTTCTATTCATATTCAGAAAACCACTATACTTACAACGGGCGCTGAAACTTGTTTTCTGGTTTCTGTTATTCTGAATTTGCAAAGATTTCCGTTGGAGTAGAAAACGTTGCGTTGAAATTAGGTTATACTTTTGTTTCTTCTCAAGCGGAGGCTCTCCTTAGTTTTCTTCTGACATCATGGCGGCTCAAGTTCTTATTTTTGTGTGAATTTTAGGTGGAGACCTAGGGTGTTTTTATAGAGTTGCAAGTTAATTAGAGCCGTCGATGAAGCCAGGGTTAATCAAAGCCATCCGTTCTAAAGAGAAGCCAATCAAAAGAAGACAACTTAGCCCCAGTGACAAGACCAGGTCCAGAAATTCGAGCCAGGACCCAACCAGACAAACCAGGCCGAGCAGGCAGGTCGACACCCAGGTCGACACTATAATCGACCTGGGGGTGACTAGGTCGACACCATGGTCGACCTGGGGTGAACAGGTCGACACCATGGTCGACCTTATGGTCGACCTGGTCCCTGGGCGGGAATTTTCCCGCCCAGCCCAGTTTGAGCTTATTTTTCAAATTTTGAATTTTGTTCTGAACTGTTTTGAATTTTAAACTGAATTCTGAAATTTCGGAAGGCCATAACTCCTTCATATGGAGTCCGATTTACGCAAACTCGGACTCTATCTCAAGCAGAATTCCGAGACGAACGTAACGGCATAACCCATTTCCCTTTATTCCAACATTTAAAATTAACTATACTTTAATTTGTGAAACTCAATGTTACAGAACTACGGGGTGTTACACAACACCACCTGTATCCATGTAGATGTTGCTCAGAGTGTCATTCAGTTCAGTGTATCTTTCATATTTGGGCCCTCTCCGGGGCTGAGTGTTGCGATTGCTCTTGACATCGGCTTTTCCTTTGCCTTTTCCAAAATCAGACGGTTTTCCATCTTTAAGCTTGTTGACATCGAGAATGCGCTTCTTGGAAGTTGCATCATCTTCCTACAGAAATCTATCTGCTTCAAGGTAGAATTCGCCGAGATTTCGTGGTGGATTCGATACAAGGATTTTTTAAACTCTAAGTTATCTAGAATGCGAGATACTTCTGCCATCAATACCATTGATGGTTCAGGGCGATCAACTGATGCTGTTGCAACATTAAATCTTTCCAGAAATGAGAGCAGAGTTTTCCTGGGCCTCTGCTTGATTGTAGTAAGTGATATGACGTTCTTGGCTCGTGCAATGTGAACCCGAAATTGGTAAATGACGCATGCAACCAGCATGTTCCGGCTGTTGATCGATTCTGTTTCTAGCTGCCGAATCCACATAGCGGCTACGTAAGTCAGAAAGAGGGGAAAACACTTTGCCATGACATTTTCCGATGTAAATTGAACTTCCATATGCCGTTTGTAGCGCATCAGATGCACGGAAGGATCGGTCCTGCCATTGTAAGGCTCTTGTTGTGGAAGTTTGTAATCTGGGGGATTACGAGAATTCCTGATTTCCTGAGTGAAAGGAGTGTGGTTGACGTCATCCATGTCATTCTGATAAGTACGGCCTCTCGAGAGGCATTCAATCAGTTCTGCTAGCTGACTTCCTTCAAAAAGTTGTTGCAAGTTGCCAAGGTCAAAGCTGGTGCCCCCAGCGTAGAGTGCGGGATAAGTAGGAAGCTGTTGGTGGGCTGCTGGGAGCGGGTCTCATTTCGAGGGGGGCAAACCAACTAGGTCGTTTGTCTTGGAGGTCGGTTCGTGAGGCAGAAGTGGCGAGCCAATTAGGTCGCTGGGGTAGGTCACTAATCGGGTCTCCGTCCAGGGGAGCGTCATGAGCTGAAATCGGTCACCATGCATTTCCGATAGGGAGTGGGTTGCCTTTGTGTCCAAGTGATGCATGAGCTGCTTCTGTGGCATCATCTCTAGTGTGTTGTTCGTTGCTCGGCCTTCCATCCATCCGAGTAAAAAATCCGTCGATCATCTCCTATTGCTTCCTGAGGAGATCATCTTGCCTTGCTATCTGGGTTCTCAATTCAGCGAGAACACCGTCCATCTCTTCTATGGTCAGGTATGCTGACGGATCTCCATGAGAGTAAGCCTCCTGGCTTGCCTCATTCCTAGTGCCTTTAGCATCCTCAGCATGAGAGGAAGTTAAGTTTTCTTCCTTTTGATTAGCATTAATCCAATAGCTAAAAAATCCAAGCAGAAGTTGAAGTTGTCGTGTGTCCCCCTATCTGGAGCGCCAAAATGTTAGACCAAAAAATGGAACTAACACCCAAATGTAGATCACAAAATGCAGAAAATGATAAGTAAGAGGAGACACACGAAATTATTATAGTAGTTCGGCTGTCGATGTAGCCTATGTCCACTTTATAATCTTATTGTTATACTGACAAATTACAAGAATCGGTTATATGTAGACACACAATCCGTGTGTTATTTGAGATTACAAGAGGAGAATTTTGATGTAGAAAGGTGCAAAGTCCTTGCACTCCAGCAATGTTGCTCAGCGTGGAGTGCATGATAAGTAGGAAGCTGTTGGTGGGCTGCTGGGAGCGGGTCGAGGCTCGCAGTTTGAGGGGGTGACCCGACCCGGTCGTGAGTTATGGAAGTCGGTTCGTGAGGCAGGAGTGGCAAGCCTATCGGGTCGCTGGGGTAGGTTACTAACCGGGTCTCGCGAGTTGTATCCTGCTGTGAAGCGAGGCTTTGCGTTCTGATATACATTTGAGCCAGAGTTGAAATCGGTCGCTGTGCATTTCCGATAGGGAGTGGGTTGCCCCTGAGTCCAAGTGATGCACGAGCTGCTTCTGTGGCATCATCTCCAGTGCATTGTATATTGCTCGGCCTTCCATTCATCCGAGCGAAGAATCCATCGATCATCTCCTATTGCTTCCTGAGGAGATCATCTTGCCTTGCCATCTGGGTTCTCAATTTAGCGGGAACGCCATCCATCTCTTCTTTGGTCAGGTATGCTGACAGATCTCCATGAGAGGAAGCCTTCTGGCTTGCCTCATTCCTAGTGCCTTCAGCATCCTCAACATGAAAGGAGGTTCCAGTTTTCTTCCTTTTGTTTTCCATTAATCCAATAGCTAAAAAATCCAAGCAGAAGTTGAAGTTGTCGTGTGTCCCCCTGCCCGGCGCACCAAAATGTTGGACCAAAAAATGGCACTAATACCCAAATGCAGATCACAGAATGCAAAAATGATAAATAAGAGGAGACACACGAAGTTTATAGTGGTTCAGCTGTAGATGTAGCCTACGTCCACTTTATAATCTTATTGTTATATTGACAGATTACAAGAATCAGTTATATGTAGACACACAATCCGTGTGTTAATTGAGATTACAAGAGGATAATTTTGATGTAGAAAGGTGCAAAGTCCTTGCACTTCAGTAATGGTGGAAGCCGCAGAGAAGAATTGTCCAAAAGATCCTTTAAAATGCCTTCAAATGGTGTATTTATAGCTGTAGGAGGGCTTCTGGGAAGACCGTTTCGTGGTGGGGTACGTGGCACCCGATCCGGGAAAGTAGGAGCGAGAGTAGCCTTGAGAACAGGTCGAAATTGAGTGCTGTTGCTATTATGGTACAGGAGGTTCGTGGTCTCTATATGCCCCACGATTGTTGTGGTCTAGGGGCGAGTCATGAACCGAGTCGATTACAAGCTGGAGTGAGAACCTAGGATGGTGAACCTGCGAGTGAGTCGTGGTCCATAGGTCGACCACGAACGGGTCGTGATCAATATACGCTCCACAAGCCAGGGTGTTCCACGAAGTGAGGAGGCTTCACGAACCGAGGAGTGGGGGCGAGTCGATGTCAGGGTCCCACGATCTGGTCCATATTCTAAACTTTGTGATGTTTCGTCACTTCATCCAAGTGATTGCCAGTCGATACCTCTACATGCGTTCACGGAAACGGGCATAACTTTCAAACCGTAAATTCGATTGAGCCAAATGAAAGCTCAACCTGAAGCTAATTCAGAGGGCAACAAGAATTATTGAGCTTAGCTTCATAATTGCTATTTTCGGGACCAAAAAAGGTCGTTTGATAGGAGTTTTGGGCCATTTTACGCTGATGATGCGTTTTCGACCAAATTGCTCTTACGTCTTCTGACGATGTTTCCACTGCTTGAGCATGTTGCTATTCTAGAATTCCATGTGTGACAGCTTTGACCAAAAAGCATGTCAACATGTTTGCCCCTAAGAACATATCTTGTTGGTTGAAGGAAAATGTGTTCTGGATAATTTGTGAAATATACAATCCGTACCTGCAAAAAGATAAGGCAAACAATGCAAGAATAGTTCCGAGGTTGTCTTACCAAAGTAAGACGACCAAGGAAATGCTAAAGGGAGGTCCATGACGGCCTTACCGGAGTAAGACGACCAAGGAGATGCCGTGAGGTTTCAAGACGGCCTTGTCGGAGTAAGACGACCAAGTTAAAGCTAATGAGGTTCCACGACGGCCTTACTAGGGTAAGATGACCAAGGAAATACTAATGCGGTTTGTTTAAACTGGACGGGTCCAGGTCGGAGCCGGAGCTCATGCCTGTTTATACTGGACGGATCCAGTTGGGAGCCGGAGCCCAATGCTTATTACTAATTCATGAAAATACAGTGGTCGTTAGCCAAACACGACTGTAGACCGCAAGCAGGTTTCGTGCGTGTGGGCTGATGTGGCCTCTTTTATTACATCAGAGAAAACAAAGAAGGGCGAGAAGTCACCTGAAATCCTAAAAACATGAACTGCGGACCGGAGTCCGGCAAACTGAAGATATCCACTGAGTGGAATCAGTTAATGATAATCCCGCGATAGTTTGATCCAGGATCGTTCCCTCTCTAGGGAATAGATGTTGGCAGCGCAGGTGTAGGCGTTGTTGGTGGAGTTACATACTCAGACAGCTCTCCGTGTCTAACCCAGTCCTCAATAAGGTCTCGCAAATGTCTGTAGTCATCAGTGTTATGACCGTCTATTTCATGAGATATGCAATGTCTTCCGGAGTTACGCTGTGCTAGCGTTTGCTCCCTCTTGGGAGGCCTCGGATGGAGGCAACACCCCCTGTATCCATGTAGATGTTGCTCAGAGTGTCGTTCAGTTCAGTGTATCTTTCATATTTGGGCCCTCTCCGGGGCTGAGTGTTGCGGTCACTCTTGACATTGACTTTTCGTTCGCCTTTTCCAGAATCAGACGGTTCTCCATCTTTAAGCATGTTGACATCGAGAATGCGCTTCTCGGAAGTTGCATCTTCTTCCAATAGAAATCTATTTGCTTCATGGTAGAATTCGCCGAGATTTCGTGGTGGATCTCAGTACAAGAATTTTTTGAACTCTGAGTTATCTAGAACGCTAGATACAGCTGCCATCAGTACCATTGATGGTTTAGGGTGATCAACTGATGCTGCAGCAACATTAAATCTGTCCAGAAATGAGTGCAGAGTTTTCTGGGCCTCTGCTTGATTGTAGTAAGTGACATGACGTTCTTGGGTTATGCAATGTGAACCCGAAATTGTTCAATGAAGCATGCAACCAACATGTTCCAGCTATTGATCGATTCTGTTTCTAGTTGCCAAATCCATATAGCGGCTATGTCAGTCCAAAAGAGGGGAAAACACTTTGCCATGACGTTTTCTGATGTCGATTGAACTTCCATATGCCGTTTCTAGCGCATCAGATGCACGGTTGGTTCGGTCCTGCCGTTATAGGGCTCTAGTTGTGGACGTTTGAAATCTAGGGGATTACGAGAATTCCTGATTTCGTGAGTGAAAGGAGTATGGTTGATGTCATTCTGATAAGTACGGCCTCTCGAGAGGCGTTCATTCAGTTATTCTAGTAGACTTCCTTCAAAAATTTGTTGCTAGTTGCCAAGGTCAGAGCTGGTGCCCCCAGCATGGAGTGTGGGATAAGTAGGAAGCTGTTGGTGGGATGCTGGGAACGGCTCGCGGTCCGAGGGGGGCGACCCGACATGGTCGTGAGTCTTGGAGGTCAGTTCGTGAGGCAGGAGTGGCGAGCCGATCGGGTCGAGGGGGTAGACCACTAACCGGGTCTCCATCTAAAGGTGCATCGCGAGCTGTTTCCTGCTGTGAAGCAAGGCTTTGCGTTCTGATATCCATTTGAGCCGGAGCAGAAATCGATAACTGTGCATTTCCGATAGGGAGTAGGTAGCCCCCGAGTCCAAGTGATGCACGAACTGCTCCTGTGGCGTCATCTCTAGTGCATTGTACATTGCTTGGTCTTCCATCCATCTGAGCGAAGAATCCGTCAATCATCTCCTGTTGCTTCCTGAGGAGATCATCATGCCTTGCCATCTGGGTTCTCAATTCAGCGAAAACGACGTCCATCTCTTCTTTGGTCAGGTATGCTGACGGATCTCCATGAGAGGAAGCCTCCTGGCTTGCCTCATTCCTAGTGCCTTCAGCATTCTCCGCATGAGAGGTAGTTCCAGCTTTCTTCCTTTCGATTGCCATTAATCCAATAGCTAAAAAATCCAAGTAGAAGTTGAAGTTGTCGTGTGTCCCCCGCCTGACGCACCAATATATTTGACCGAAAAATGGTACTAACACCCAAATGTAGATCATAGATCACAGAATGCAGAAAATGATAAATAAGAGGAGACACACGAAGTTTCTATAGTGGTTCGGCTGTAGATGTAGCCTACGTCCACTTTATAATCTTATTATTATATTGATAGATTACAAGAATCAGTTATATGTTGACACACAATCCGTGTGTTAATTGAGATTACAAGAGGAGAATTTTGATGTAGAAAGGTGCAAAGTCCTTGCACTTCAGTAATGGTGGAATCCGCGGAGAAGAATGGCCCAAAAGATCCTTTAAACTTATGCACTAGCAATCCAATAGAGTAAACCCGTTACGCGCTAGTGGCGTGGTCCTGTGATTAGCCATATTGTTAGTTAAGAAAGATTTCTCACACCATTCCCATGGTTGACTCGTAGTTTGTTTCACTTTGCAAACTCGGGTGCCCTCTTTCCACACGGACAGCCAAATGACAGGTTTAGGTATTGATGCATTCTGGACTGGAGCTTGCTTATGAAGAGGATGAAGAACAATTTCCTTTTTTTCTTTTTATTGCTTCTTGAGACATTTAGACCTTGTTGATCTTTGACGTATTTGTGGAGATTGAGACTTATTTCTTTCTTTGTTGAGACTTCTATTTGCTAAGTGTGTCTTGTAACTGCGTACTCTGATGTCTGTGATGTTATGTTGTGATGACATTTATATTTCCGTTGTAATGATTTATATATTATGCTATTATCTAAGATATGTTATTATTGTGATTATGTTATATTCCAAATGATTATCCTTGCTTTCATTCTACGGAAGTTTGGGGTCGTCACAGTTGGTATCAGAGCTAAATGTTAACCTTAGCTTTGGTGTATAACATATTTAAAACAATTCTTCTAGATAAAATCAGCAGTATTCTAAGGCAAGTAGCTCGTTAGAGATAGGATTAGTAATGTCCTAAAACGAGCACAACAGAATAACACATATTAATCAATCATTACATCGTCATCTTTCCACTTGTTCTTACCTTTACCTTTACTTAAAAATTATCATTTCTGTTGGTCTGGCTCTTTCCTTGATGGTACAGACTGATTGAAAAATGAGCATTAGAGCCAGAACTAGAGGAGGAGGTCAAGGTGTAGCAGCAGGTAGGGGCGGAGGAAGAGGTACAATCCTAGTTACTCATGACCAACCTAATTTGGATGCTGAGGTGCCACCACCACCACCACCTCCACGGGATTTTGATCTAGACAAGGTAGCACAAAAAATCAAGAATCTAGGAGGCATGCATTTCACGGGCCGAGAGACGGTGATAGAGGCACAAGTGTGGCTTAAGACAATTGAGAAGATCTTGGGAGGATTAGAACTAGAAGACCATAGGAAGCGATTTATGGCGACATGATTCCTGAAGGACCAGGCTCAAATTTGGTGGGAGACAGCTATGATTGGTAGTAATGAAGCTGATATAACTTGTGAGAAATTTAAGGAGCTCTTCAATGAGAAGTTTATTCCGCCTCACGAAGTTGAGCGTCTCCATGATGAGTTTTCCAACCTCCAACAGGGGGGTATGACTATTGCCGAATATGTGAAGAAATTCGACGATCTCTCCAGATATGACCCTAAGTTAGTTCAAGACCCAATTCAGAAAAATAAGAAGTTTATTAATGGTCTTGTGAGGAGGTATCATAATAGGGTGACGGCACACATTGAGCGCCCGTTTGCTAAAGTGATAGAGATGGCCTGCAGATATGAGGAGATTGATTAGAAAAGTTCTCAACAGGATAAGGAAAGGAACCAAGCCAATAACAAAAGAAAGGAGTCTGACAAGAAACCTAAGGCGAGCAACTCTTCAACCGCCAAGCCTCAAGGAAATAAAAGAGACAAGTCCAAGGAGAAATGCTTTAACTGCAACAAGATTGGACACTTTGACTACGAGTGCGGAGCTCCAAAGAGGCCAAGGAGAAATGAGCCTGGGCCTAGTCAGAGTTCTCAAGATAAGAGGGAGTGCTACAATTATCATCAGAAGGGGCGCATCAAGCCAAACTGCCCATTGCTGAAGAATGCTAGTGGCACATGTCTATGATGGAGCGGCTGCACCAGCTTCTTCCGAGGGAGCAGGTAAAACCGATATTTTAGGAGGTACTATTAATATTAAGAACATTCCTATTACCGCATTAATTGACACTGGTGCATCACGAAGTTTTATCTCTAGTGACACAATTAAAAAGTTAAAACTAAAACCAAGAGAACTTAAAGAATTGATTAGAGCCCATAGTCCGATAGGAGGTTCTCATATTCTTGATCAATATTGTAGAGTACCTGTTTCTTATTCTTGCTATGAGTTCCCTTTTGACTTGATCGTTATGAGTTTTTATGGATATGATGTTATTCTTGGGATGGACTGGCTAACAAATTATGAGGGCGAGGTCAAATGTGCCGAAAGAATTGTCAAGGTCGAAACGAAGCTCGGAGATATATTTATACCATGCCACGGCTCAGCCACCGATAGGAAAGAATTCTGGTCTTCTCTGGAAGTCACTTCTCCTTCTATTGAGGATATTGCTGTCGTCAAAGATTATGCGGATGTGCTCGAAGAAGTTGACAGCTTACCTCCACGCAGAGAAATCGACTTCAGGATTGACTTGATTCCTAATGCAAGGCCCGTGGTGCATTCTATTCAGAGAATGTCGCCGAAAGAAAAATAGGAGTTGATCAATCAAACTAAATAGCTTTTGTGGAAGGGTCTGATCAGGCCTAGCTTCTCGAGTTAGGGGTGCAGCAGTGGTGTTTGTCCCAAAGTCAGACGGTACCCTCAGGCTATGTGTGGACTACCGCGACCTCAATAAGCAAACGCTGAAAAACAAATGTCCACTGTCACGTATTGATGACCTGCTGGACCGCTTGCATGGAGCACAAGTATTCTCTAGGATGGACCTCGCTACAGGTTTCCATCAACTGCGCATCGCAGAAGATTGTGTTCCTTTGATAGCTTTCAGAGGACCAGATTTATTTTCTGAATGGCTAGTAATGCCCTTCGGTCTATGTAATTCTCCAGCATACCTTGTTGATCTGATAAATAGAGTATTCCGAGATGTTTTAAATAAATTCATGCTGGTGTTCATCAATGACATCCTAATCTTTTCTGAATCCACTGCTAAGCATGAAAAGCATCTGAAAAATGTCTTGGAGATTTTGCGAAGAAATGTGTTGAAAGCCAAATTCTCTAAATTCATATTCTGGCAAGAAGAGGTAAAATTCCTCGGCCATGTTGTATCAAAGGAAGGCATTTCAGTAGATCCAGGAAAGATCTCAGCCATCCAAGATTGGAAGCAGCCTAGCACTCCCACAGAAGTTAGAAGTTTCTTAGGACTAACTGGCTATTATTGGAAATTCATTGAGGATTTTCGAAATTATCTCGTCCATTGACGAAGCTGACTAAGAAGCATACAAAGTTCATTTGGACACCCGAATGTGAGGCATCTTTCCAAGAGTTGAAACGAAGGTTGACCACTGCTCCTATGTTGACCATTATTGATGGCAATCAGGATTTGAAAGTCTGGACAGATGCTTCTAGAGAAGGTTAATCTTTTTATCTAAATAAACATGTCAGAGATAACATTTTCTTTTAATGTCAAATCTCATTTAAACATGTTATCCTTTTATCTATTATGGGTATTGGTGCGATGCTAATGTAAAGGGGCAAAGTAGTCGCATATGCTAGCCTCCATTTGAAACCACATGAGAAGAATTACGCCACTCATGATCTTAAGCTAGTGGCCATCGTATTTGCTCTAAAAATATGAAGGCGCTATCTCTTGGGTGAGAAGTTCGAATTGTATACGAATCACAAATCCTTGAAGCATATATTTACCCAAAAGATTTGAACTTGAGGAAGCAACGTTGGGTTGAATTTCTTGCGGCTTATGACCTGGACATCTTATATACTCCAGGGAAAGCCAATGTTGTAGCCGATGCACTCAGTAGGAAGAATACGGCCAACACCAATCTTATCATCGCCAGTCTTATTGTTACACCTACATTGATGGATAAGATCTCTACTCTTCAGAAAAATGATAAGTTTATTCAGATGATTAGTGAGCGCGTTCGAAAAGGCGAAGTGTCAAGCTTCCAAATAGATAGCAAAGGGACCCTTAGACTGCAAGGGCGAATATGTATGCCAGACATTCCTGAGCTAAAAAAAGAGAAGTTATGGATGAATATCACAAACCTAAGCTCAGTATTCATCCAGGAGTAAGCAAGATGCATCATGATCTTAAGCGCATCTTTTGGTGGAAGGCGATGAAGAGAGACATTTCTATATATGTTGCTAGATGTCCTACCTGCCAACAATTCAAAAGCGATCAACAAAAGCTAGCAGGTTTGTTGCAACCGCTAGGGGTTCCAAGTTGGAAGTGGGACAAAATTTTTATGGACTTTATTGATAGCTTGCCCCGCACTAGAAAAGGGAATGACAGTATATGGGTGATTGTAAATTTCTTCACGAAGACCGCCCACTTCATCCCTGTCAAATCTAATAGAACAACTCGAAGTCTGGCGTAGCTTATTTCAGAGAGATTGTCAGACTACATAGGGTTCCCAGTAGCATTGTCAGTGACCGTGATCCGATATTTGCTAGCAAATTCTGGGAAGCTTTCCAAGAAGAGCTTGGGACCAAGTTGAATCTGAGCACTGCTTATCACCCACAGACAGATGGCCAGACTGAGAGGGTGAACCGCATATTAGAAGACTTGTTGCGAGCATGCATTCTTGATTTTGGCGGTTCATGGGAGGACCACTTGTACTTGGTTGAGTTATCTTATAATAACAGTTACTAAGCAAGCTTGCAGATGTCGCCATTTGAAGTATTATATGGCAGGACATGCAGATCTCCCGCATGTTGGGTGGAACCAGGCAATTGATTAGTTTTGGGTCCCCACACGGTACGTGAAGCATCAGATAAAGTTAATTTTATTAAGAAGCGCCTACTGACTGCTCAGAGCCGACAGAAGAGCTATGCAGACTTACGAAGAAGAGATTTAGAATTCTCTGTTGGCGATTATGTGTATTTGAGGGTTTCCCCATTGAGAGGTGTAATTTGTTTTGGGAAGACCTGGAAGTTGGCACCGAGATTCATTGGTCCATTCCCTATTCTCGAAAGGATTGGAACTCTCGCTTATAGGGTGCAGTTGCCTGACTAGTTGCCAAGGGTGCATGATGTATTTCATGTGTCTCAACTCCGGAAACATATTCATGATCCAGACTTAGTTGTGGAGGAAACGACACAACAAGATTTGGAGATTACCCCGAGCTTAGCAGTGAGAAGGGAGACGGTGAAAATTGTTGGCAAAGAGACCCGAGTTCTGAGGAGCAAGAGGATCCACTTAGTTAAAGTGCAGTGGAGCGGGGATTCTAGAGACTATACATGTGAGACTGAGGATAGCATCAAACAGGCTTGTCCCAAGTGCAGAATGGACATCTCCGATTAACTCTTGTGTTGAGGTACATTTATAATAATTTACATTTTCCGTCTTGTTTCATACTTTACAATTGTTTCCTTTTCGAGGACGAACAGCTTATAAATGGGGGAGATAGTAACAACTCGGAAAATCAGAACCAATTTAAAATTTTTATTTCAAAGAATTTGGTTAGAAAATGTGCTAGAATTTAAAATTTTCATTTTTAAATAATATTAAAACCCTTAAAAATAGTCATTTTACAAACGACCTCCGTTTTCGATGAAACCACTTTTGTTGGAACCAGAATGTCAAATTATTTCTAGGTTTCAATTTTCATATTTTTTCGAATTAATATGTGAGCGTGGCAAAAGAAAATGTGTTTTGTCAATTTCAGTCAAATTTAATTGACTTGAAAATAGCCATTTTTCAAACGGTCTCGATATTCGATGAAATTAATTTTGTTAGGACCGTATTGTCAAAACAAAGCTAAATATATTTTTTCTGCAATTTTTAGAGTCCGTATGTGGCCTCGGTGAATTTAAATGTACTATCGTATTAATTTAATAAATGATTTAAATTTTAAATTAAATAAAACAGGCTAAAGACGATCGTTTGGGCTGACGAGACCTAGCCCATTACATCCGGAACAGAGGCAATTAGGTAGGGACATCCTTTGCTGGACTGAAATTGAAACGATTAAGGATATACGGGCTTAAACCCAATAATTAGGATTATTATATTATAAATAATAGGAAAATGCAAACAAAACCCTAATGATCATTTCAGAGCCGCCGCCATCTCATATTTCCATGGCCAGAAACGATCGCCACTTCCATCTCTAATTCCCTTCAATCCACACAATGAAATCTCCCACTCCAGTTGAGTTTATTGTAGAGATTCTTCTACTCTATCCATCCATACGGTCAACGCCACTTGAAACTACATCGTTCGATCACACCATCACCCCGAAGTGCCGCCGCTGCACCCCAGAACGGCGATCGCACTCTCGGTCGTGGGTCCCCCTGAAGCGCGCCACCTCCCTCTTCATCATGGTGGCACCCAATCGTCCCAATGCTTGGTGGTCTGAGAGCAAAGAGGAGCCCTAGGTCGGAACCAATTTGAAAAAGGCACGACCTGTTATCTGTGTTAAGGAAGAAGGTGGAATTTTAACTAATTATTTAAAATTAATTTATTTCAAATATCAACAATGTAAATTAATTCGTATCTCATTCATACTGAATCAGAATTTAACGATTTCTGATGCGGTGTGATCGTGAAACAAAGATCTACGCTGATGTCCTGACTAGAGCCAATTCTAAATAGATTAAAATTTTGGACAAATCTGATCCTGAATTGAAGCGACTGTGAGATCTTTCGAACCGTTAGGACCGCTTTGGGAAGATCTTTCGAACGATATAAATTTCGTCAAAATCCAATTGTTAGATTTCAAGGTATGTGTAAATCAAATTTTGGTAGAAACAACGCCAGGGCCGCCCATTGACCCGAAGCGTCTTTAAATTATATTGAGCAATTTTAAATAAATAAAAATATCGATAAATCGTTATAAATAAATATGAATGATATGAAAAGATTAAAATGATAATTATTTGAGGATTATTTGAAAAGGCCGAGTTTAAATCACTTCAAATAATTATACGACGATTTAAATCGAAGAAATAGAAGATGGTGATTGAAGAACGACAATCTTCACATCGAATGGACGGCTACTGATTCCTTTGATAGGAGTTTCTTCCTTGAAAGGGTTATAGTGGTAGCTGTCTGAATGTACTTGTTGATTCTCCAGATAAGCGAGCATCTTATTTCCGTATTGGACATACGAGACGGGGAATAAGGTGTCTCCGGTTTCGTTCAGACCCAGAACGGACTTGTAAATGGATGCGTGTCTGACATTGGATTTCATTCCTTGTAAATTAAATTGATTTCTATTAATATATATCCATTTGGTGGCGGAGAATTTATTCTATTGCTTAACACCCTCAGAGGGTATAAATTGGTAATGATTGATCGCATGGCGTGGATTGTCAATATGGCACGCCAAGATGCAAATGATCAAGGCTTTTGTTAAAAAGCAGGGCCTTGTGGTTGATGACCAAAGCGTAGCCTGTTTAGGCATAACTTTGTGTATAGCGTGACTTCACGAACCTTACACCCCGGTATGAGTCAAAAACGGGATCAGGACCGTAGGGAGTGCACACGTTTCTTTCTAACTAGAAGTGGTGTTAGCGTTAACAAGCCCTGGCATTTTTTACTTATGTGGATGATGGATTATGAGGTACCTCGATTTATTGGTCGCCAATGGCCACATTATAGGTTCAATAGGACCGAGAAACATGTGTTCAGGAATTGCCAATCCACTAAGGTATATTTGTGGACCAGCACTACCACATCCAAGGGTTCACTGCGGGGGATCCTGAGGCATTTGCTAGAGTGTCTCGAATAGGAGGGAACGATCCCTCGCCTCGACTTTTGATGGAAACCCAATTTCCAATACGACATTGCGGTTTTGATTGTAAACTTATATATGGCGACATAGTAGGATGGGGTACTATGCCGTCTAGGTTTGATACATTTACTTTGAAGTATTTTAAACTGTTTATACACTAATAATAATATTAAAAATATTATTTTCTGCATATCAAACATATTTGATCATTATAAGGTAAAACTCTATCCTCCGGTTTGCGTTGCATTGTGTGATGGGACTTGAGTCTTATAATGATTTCATTTTCTAAAAAGCATTGCGTTGTTTTTGAATAAGATTTATTAAACTTAAGCACTGGCAATCCAATGGAGTAAACCCGTTCCGCATTAGCGGCGTGGTCCTGTAATTAGCCATGTTGTTAGTTAAGAAAGATTTCTCATACCAGTCCCGTGACTGACTCATAGTTTGTTTCACTTTGCAAACTCGGGTGCCTTCTTTCCACATGGGCAGGCAAATGATAGGTTTAGGTATTGATGCATTCTAGACTGGAGCTTGCTTATGAAGAAGATGAAGAACAATTTCCTTTTTATCTTTTTATTGCTTCTTGAGACATTTAGACCTTATTGATCTTTGATGTATATATATGGAGATTGAGACTTATTTCTTTCTTTGTTGAGACTTCTATTTGCTAAGTGTATCCTATAACTACGTACTCTGATGTCTGTGATGTTATGTTGTGACGACATTTCTATTTCTGCTGCAATGATTTATATGTTATGCTATTATCTAAGACCTGTTATTGTTGTAATTATGTTATATTCCAAATGATTGTCCTTGCCTTCGTTCTACGGAAGTTTGGGGTCGTTACAATGCATATAAGAGCCTAAAGGAAAAGTTGACGTGCACACCAGTGTTAGTTATTCCTAAAGGGAATGAAGAGATGACGGTATACACGGATGCCTGTGGTACTGGATTAGGTGTTGTACTGATGGAAGGAGGTGGGGTTGTAGCTTATGCTATTCGGCAACTAAAACCACATGAGAAGAGATATCCTACCCATGATTTGGAATTGCCAACGATCGCGTTCGCATTGAAGATGTGGAGACATTATCTCTTGGGTGAAATATCTGAGTTGTTTACCAATCATAAGTTGTTAAAGTAAAGGATTTAAATCTTCGTCAACAGAGATTGTTAGAGTTCTTGGCTTCATATGATTTAAATATCTCATACACACCCGAGAAGGGCAATGCGGTAGCTGATGCATTGAGTAGGAGACATGCCAGTTTGGGGACTATGTTTCTTGAATGGAAGCAACTGGAATATATTACAGGATATGACTTCAGACCTAAGTGTGAATTGGATCAAGAGATGTTAGCAAGTTTGACGATCATACTGACTTTGATTGGTCGGGTCGGCTCCAGCCAGAGGGAGGATCCTAATCTATTGGAAATCATCCCCAAGTTAGAGAATGGGTATAGACAGTGAGGAGATGAGTACGTGTGGACTTGATCGAGAAGGAATGCTTCGAAAGAATGGAAGACTGGTTGTATCCAACGTAAATGGATTGAGAGATGAAGTGCTTAAAGAATGTCATCACCCGAAACTGACTATACATCCCGGTGGTAACAAGATATATTGAGACATGAAGCAGAACTACTACTGGGAAGGGATGAAGAAAGACATTGGGAAGTTTATATCCAAGTGCATGAATTTCCAGTTAGTTAAAATCGAGCTAAAGAGGCTAAGTGGTTTGTTACAAAAGTTAGAAATTCCCAAATGGAAATGGAAACAAATCTCAATGGATTTCGTTGATGGTTTACCAAGGATTAGATCGGGTTGTGATAGCATTTTGGTGATTGTGGACGACTAACCAAGAGTGCAATGTTTATACCGGTCAAGTCGAATTGCATAGCAGCTAAGTTAGCTGAACTGTATATGAAGTGGGTAGTGAGATTTCATGGAATACCTAAAGGCATTGTGAGTGACCGAGATCTGCTATTCACTAGTGGGTTTTGGAAGAGCTTACAAGGGGCTTCGGGGTCAGAATTACATCTCAGTACCACATACCATCCTCAAACCGACGGTCAAACAGAGAGGGTGAATCATGTATTAGAGGATCTCTTGAGAGCTTGTATATTTGATTTTGGAGGATTATGGGATGACCATTTGCATCTGGTTGAGTTCACATATAATAATAGTTATCAGTCCAGTATTTTTATGGCTCCATTTGAAGCTTTGTACGGAAGAACATGCAACTCACCATCATGTTGGTTAGAGATCGGTGAGAAATTTGTGCTTGGGCCAGATGTAATAAGAGAGACTTCAAATAAAATCAAGGTTATTCAATAGAGAATGAAGGCTGCCTAAGATAGGCAGAAAAATTATGCTGATAAAAGACAAAGAGATTTGAGATTCTCCGTTGGCAACTTGGTATTCGTCAAGATCTCTCCGTTAAAGACTATGATTCATTTTGGCAGGAAAGGTAAGTTGGCACCAAGATTTGGTGGTCCATTCCCAGTTCTCGAACAAGTTGGGAGTTTAGCGTATAAAGTTGGATTGCCTGACAAGATGGCAGGAGTGCACGACGTATTTCATGTTTCTCAGTTAAAGAAGTTCGTGCAACGATTCTAATATGACTATCTCACCCAATCAGATGGATGACATCGAGGTAGAGCCCGAGGCAGTTGAAAGCCGCAGACTGATTCGTATTGTCGGACATGATACGAAGCGACTTCGAAGGAAGACAGTGGAACTAGTCAAGTCTAGTGGGGCGATAATGAGAATGACTGTACTTGGAAACAGAGGAGAACATAAGGAATACACATTCTACGTATCATAGGATCGTAAAATATTTATTTTATTTTCATATGAAGTCGTATGGTCGTGTAACTTTGGGGAACGACTATTGGGGTCACTTCCCATGTTCACGATTTTTGCTGAATTTTAAATGACGGTTTTTCCCCTAACGAATCTTGTTTCGCCTATAACCTTTTATTGGTAAGGAGTTTTGACCTGAAACCACTTCCATTGGACTCGGATGATGGTTTACCTTTCCGTAGAGTGGTCACATTAATCAAACGGACTTATCCTTTGGGAGATATGGCTGAAATAAGGTTTGGAAGGTGAAAAACATCATAAGTGGGCTTAACCGGATGATTAGCAACTAAGCCCATAACCCACTTCGGGATAGGATTATGGGAGGGCTGATTGGGTTTGGGAAATCAGTTTTATTCATTTTTCTAGCCGTTATTTACCTTCCTCTAACCCTAGCAATGGCCTCCAACTCCCAAATCACCTTCTAATACAATATTAGCCAAATCTACATCAAATCAAGGCATATTAACATCAAATTGGAGTGATTAGCATGTTTTTACACTAATTACGGCAAATTAGGGGTGATTAGTGATAATTAGCGAAATTAAGACTCAGAAAAATATGGGAAAATATGTAAAAATTCTTAAATATTATTTTATGCCTCTGATATAAATTTGGGCTAATTTAGATTAAGTTTGCCAATCGTATGGTTAAACATGATTAAGGGGATTAAGGGGAAAACATGGGTTTTGGTTATATTTGATCCATATTTACATACTTATTCATTGTTTTGATGTTTATGGTTGACCCTATATGTTACTACTACTGTTTTGTATGATTTGTGAGTGTATAGGAAAGTTAAAATGGTCGAAAACGCTGTCGTGAGGAGTAAAAAGCTTTCTGTAGGAAGTATGTAATGATCAAGAATTTTTAACCAATTTAAAATTGGAATTTTTATTACTTAATTTGAATTTAAAGTTGAATTTGACATACATATATATGGTTTAAAATATTTAATAATTTTGATAAGTTATATGATAGATTTTAGTTGAATTATAAATGAGAATGATAATTAATAAGTTTGGATTTATTGATACTATTTGTCGTTTGATTGGATTTGTCAGACCATAACATGAATTAATAGCATTAGAACTAAGTGTTGTCCTTAGTTTTCATAGCATTTTAAAGGAAATGCTACCAAAAGATCACTTTCCCTCCTTAAGACAAGTGTAAGGACACTTGTATTTTTGCATGCCTCCTTTCACACATTTTTTACACTTGCCCCCTTATGTGTCGTTACCTCCTTAACCCTCCATTCCTATGTAAGGAGGTCTTTCCTCCATTTTTTAACCATTCCACTCCATTTTCTTCTTTTCATCTTCTTCTTAAAGCTTATGGCCATGGTTTCCATGACATAAGTCTTCTTCTTTTCCACCATCACCTTGCCGAAGTTCGTTATCATCCTCCTCGTCCTTATATAATATATATGGAGAGAAATATTAGTATATATTATATAATATATTTTGGTGAAGTAGACGGTGCGCTGAAATACTGTCCGATGGTTCGCTCAACTAGACTTGCCTACCATGAAGATTTGGAAAGCTGTTAGGTGAGAACTCTTTAACCACGATTTATATATTTAATTAGTAGTTAGACTAATTTAAATATAGTGATGAATTATTAGTGGTTAATGATGATTGATGTTTGTTGTGATGGATGATGGATGCGTAGTTTAGACCACATACACTATTAAGCGTTAGTGTTATAACGCTTGTGCCCAGTTTTGATTTATTTAATTATGTTGATGATGGTTGCTATGGATGTTTAAATGGTTGTTGATGTTGTTTTCCATGCGCTACGATAATATCGTATCACATTGGTGATTGGCAAATCTCCTTCGTAATTAGAAGCAATATCATTATTGAATTTGAAGGTAAATAATTTGGAAAGACCATACGTATAAATTCATATATATTGATAAAGTCCTTTAAATGAATAAATAAATACCGGAACATTCTAGGATGACAGAGAGGATAGTGTCTAGGCTTGGGTTTGGAAATAAAGTTTCCTACTCTTCTTGGCTATCCCTAACTGATCCGACGAATGGGATGGTTAATTTGAAGTTATTTGGATTTAGAAATGAATTGGAATTTGATTTATTAAGTCAAAAAAATAAAAGTTGAATTTTAGATCCAAAATGATTTGGAAAGTAAATTTAAATGATTTTAAAAGGTTTATATAAGGATATAATGGTTTTCTAAGATATTTTGAAGTATCGTAGAATAATGGTTATTATGGTCGAAATAGAGCATGTCGCATAACGGCAATTTACGAATTTTAGATGCAAACTTTAAACGCTTACAATCTTTGCAATCTAAATTGGATTTCCATAAAATGAAAAAAGTTTGATTTCTATTAACAAGAACTTACAAATGAGTGAAAGTATATTTTAAATTAGAGTTATAATTTTCAAGTTATGTTTGAAACCGTTTTGGAAAAGGACGATGTAAGAACAATTGTTGACCATAACTATAAACTGCTATTTTTAAATGTTTTAAAAATATGGAATTTTTTTGTAAAATCATTACAAATTATGAAAAGGTGTTTTGAATTGTAAAGTTTAAGTTTTGGCTAAAATAAACGATATTTTGATCAAAATAGCTAAGATAAGTGTTTTGTAACGCTTTTGTAACCCTTTTGAAATGCTATTGTAACGTTTCCTTCAAAAGCAATCTATTTTGAAGTTTTAAACCGTAAACTATTTTCCAAGCTATAAATAATGATTTGTGGAATGTTTTCAAAGGTTTAAAAGTATTAGAAATATTTTATATGGAATTTAAATTGATATTATTACGGGTTTTCAATTTTAAATAATTGGATATGTTTGGAGATAAATCTTCAGATGTTTGATATTAATTTGGTAGATGATGACTCTTACTATTTGAGGAATTTAAAAGGTAGTTCACTGTTATTCTGCTTATAGTGTGAGTTGGATACAGAGATTAATATTAAGTAAAAGTTGATGGTATTTCTTTCCAGATCTAATGTCAAAGAGTTGGATAATTTTTTTAAGTAAGATATGGGTTTCCCAATTTGATTAGGAAAAGTTGGATAGAAATAATCTTCGGATATTTGATATGAAATTCCTTGGTGTATACGTATACTATTTGAGGAATTTGGAAGATATTATTGTTATATCGTTATTCCACTTATAGTATTTGTTGATAATAAGAATTGATATCGAATATAAGTAGATGCGATCTCTGTGTAACTTATGTTCAATATCGATTGATTTGGGTTTTGTCGTGAATCATATCTTCAACAATATCATTCTTGAAACCAATGAGATTGAGTTGAGGAAATTCATATCGTAAATTGGGATTTAATCAAATCTTTGATTTGAGAAAATTAAAAATAAGAAATTAGGAACCCAGTATAATCTTATATTTAAGATTAAAGAATTGAACGTTGGAAAATCGATTTAACTAGAAACTATGGTTGAAATATGGATTAAAGGATTTTCAAAGGAAACTGGGTTTCGATAACGAGTTATCAAATGCAAAATTAATTAAGGCTTTGGGGCTAGATTATCTTTTATTTAAGGGATGTGTTTTAAAGAAGAAGGGTTAAATATGGATTTTGTCAAAGATAATTTGAGAATAGGTTTAAAGAAATTTAATTTAACAAATTCTAAGATGGAAGGAGATTTGGTTGAAAGCCCGTGTGTTCCGTAATTGTGTTTTAAAAATTACGCTTATTATTTGGGAAGACCAGGATTAGATGTATGTCCGCAAAACCATTCCAAGTAATAATACGACGTTGTGGAGCGATTGAAGACATTGGAGATAGTACTGAAGACCGGGACCCTTCATATCGTAAGGACGACTTGCTGAATGTCTCAAACGGGTAGCTCCCATTTGCATATGGATTTTATATCAGCTAAGTGGCAAGAAGCCTAAACGTATGTGAAGGAATTTCGAATTGTTGTTTCGTTCAGACCCAGAACGGACAATTATGGATTGTGTGTCTGACATTGTAATTGACTGCGTAGCACTGATCTCTGTTAAATATATATCTGTTTAATGGCGGAGAATTTATTCCCTTGCTTTACACCTTTCTCTAAGACGTATGAGCATAGAGGTTATATATCGATAGAAATCAATGATGTGTTGTAAATGGACAATGTGGCATACTTAAGTTATGTGGTGAGCTTTGGATGATTAAAGCATGGCTTATTTAAGCATAGCTTTGTGTATATCGGGACCTCGGTAAGCCTCATACCCTGGTAAATGGCCAAAACAGGATGAAATGTAGCAGGATTATGAGGTGTTATCTCCTTCTAGATAAAAGCTGTACTATGGTATGGAGCCCAGGTATTAACCTATGTGGTAAAAGCATCTACTTTTGTGGTTGTTGTTGGCGCGCACTCGGAAAGGTCGGTAACGACCGAGAGATGACATACTCAAGCGTACTCTGAGTTACCCTGTTAAGGGGTAACCTGGCCTTGTGTTGGCATGAGGAGCATCACTGTTGATCCTCGGACATCCCTCTAGAGGTGTTCAAAATTCGATTCGGAAGGAAGTTCCTATTCTTGGTCATTGTTGGAAGCCTAATCTCCGCTACGAGCCTGTACGATTTTGATTGTATACCATACGTCAGTATAGTATATGGTACCTATGCTGGCTAAGATTGATACATTTACTTTTGAAAGGACTTTTCACACTATATTATAGTATTGAAAGAGGATTTTCAAGTATCAAGAATTTTTGACTGCATAAGGAGAAACCTCGCCCATGTATGCGTTTGCATTATGTGTGTGTCGCGAGACCTTATGTTAGTTTCATTTTTCAAAAAGTCATTGCGAAATTCTATGCACTGGTATTCACATGGAGTAAACATGTTCCACATTAGCGGCGTGGTCCGATGAATTACCCAACTTTAAAATAAATCTTAAAAACAAATGTTTTGAGTTCTCACACCAGTCCCATGACCGACCTGGAGTTTATTGTTCCCACACCTAAATTTTGGGTGCCCATAATTTTTACATGGGCAGCCTAGTAGTTTGGCTTGCAGTTTGGACTTGGAGTGGTTGGAGCAGGATGCTGGTTTAGCTGGAGCTATTATATCTTGGAGCATGCATATTCTTCCATTGAGTTTAGTATCTTTTCTGTTGTGTAATCGATGTACTCTTATGTTTCTCTGGTAACTCTGATGTAATATTATTGTAATGATAATGGAAAAGTTCTTTTTATTTTGTGCAAATGTGCAAGTACCCCTAACAATCCATCTTTATGATTGGTTTAAGTTGGTTTAATTACCGGCGAAAACCAGGCAAAAAGTCGAGTTGTTACAAAGTACAATGTATCGAATCGGATCGTGGATCCCAAACCGACCCATTCGTGATGCCCCCCATCACGAACCGCTCCAGCACCCGATCCCGATCCGCCCTGATAAAGCACCACGACCCGATCATGACACCCCCTCATGAACTGACCCGGTGTCCACGAGCCATCGCTCGAGCTAAGATACCCGACCCCGAACAGATGGAGAGGCATCGCGAGGCAGACTAGACGATGCACCACGAGCCGCCACTCATGAATTACCCCGAGCCGGTAGAGACCCGAACCGATGCCTCCAAAACCCGGTTGCCTCCATGAACCGATGAAGCACCACAACCCGGAGCTTGACCACAAGCAAAGGGAGGCCGAATCGAACCGGTGAGCACTACGACTCACAAACTGAACCGCTTTAGGGAGCACGATCCGAAACGAAGTGAAGGGCCGAACCGAAACGGAGAAGACTAAAACCCGAGATGCAAAGGTAGTCCAAATAAGTAGTTAGAACTCAGGATTCAGATAGGAACCAATGGGTTAACTTCATTAGTTGGACTTTACTGCGGGACGTGTGCAAAGGGGTTATCGATATCTATAGCTTTAGTTCACCACTGAGAGATGGATTAACGGCTATGGATCAACGCAATAGGATCATTAAGACTCCCAAGGGCAAGTGATCATAACATGGCTATGTATCAGTGCAATGGGGCCATTAGGTCCCAAGGGAAAGGTGATCGTAGCAAGGGATTAGTGGCTATGGACCAGCGCAATAGGGTCATTAAGACTCCAAGGGCAAAGTAGTCGTAGCAAAGGATTTGGTGATCAAAGTGGTGGATATCGTATGCTTTACGCACTGAGTGAGATATGTGAGGATGATTGCTATGTTTGATGTTTGTTATCACCATGATATGTACACTTCCACTTTACACTTTATGTTAGTGTTACCTTATAGTACCATACATCTTGTTGTGTTAACTCTTTGGTTGTAGGTCCAGGTTCAGGTATGATTAATTATACCTGTTATTGTTCTATTTTTCTGCTATCGCTCATACCAGAGTTTTGTCTGACCCAGAGTTTTATGTCTCTTCTTATTACTCTGGATGCTCCTAAATGAGCAGACTAGAGGTAGGTTAGGTGGTATGCACGAGTAGTTGTCCGGAGACAAGCAGGAGGCTTCCACTTACTATTTACAAATATTCTCCTTGTGTTGTTGATGGTCACTGCTTTGGGCATTAGTAGTGCACCTTTTCTATTTTCCTTTTGAGACAATATTTTGAAGTTGTAATAGTGATGGTTTGGATCATAAGCTATATTTTAGATTCCGCTGCTATGATGGTTTAATTTTCAGCTTATGCACTGTCTCGCCTGTTTTATGTCAAAGTTATGTTATTATTATATTTTACTCCATGCACTGTGAGATATACTAGAGGTTCTTTGGTGATTCATAGTTTCAAATTCCTTTTCCTTTGACGACCATCCCGTGCTAGTCAGCATTATCACAATGCATTTCGAGGAAATGTCGGCTGGTTCGGGGTGGGCCGTCACATGGAGGATTTTGCCTCTAACCTTGCCATGTCGACTGAGTTGACAGGGCTTGTTTCCAATTTGTTTTACAAAACCTTAGGGCTTATTATCTCTATCTTTTTTGTCACTGCTTGTAGTTGATAAGGTTTGTTTCAAAACCAATTTTCTAAAGCCTAAGGCTATCGCCTTTATTGCCTAGACGTCATCATCCATATCGACAAGCTTTATTTCCAAACTTGTTCCCAAAATCACTTGTGTTTGTCGCCTCAGCTTCTTGTCATCCATTAGGTCGATGTTGCCACATGCTGGGTCATCGTCGGAACACACCTATTGTCGCCCTTCCCTATTGACCACTTATTTACCCCAATTAGCATAAGGGTACCCAGCCTTAATCTCTGTAACACCCCGCATTTTTAATTAAAAAATAAAATAGAACTTTGGTATTTTTTCAGAATTTTGTCACGGAATTAGCATTTTTGCATCCGTGGTGATTTTCTGATCAATTTAGACCTATGGTTTGCAGAAAATGAATTTAAAACGAAAAAGATATCTTTAAATGCGGTATTAGAACAAACATGAAAAGTAGGATATAAGAAGAACACAAATAAGAATAATAAATACTGATGTTTTAGTCTTGTGAATAAAATAAGTAGGTGAGTTGATAAGACATGCACTTCCCAAGGTGGAGGTCAGGAGTTCGAGTTCCGTCAACGTCATCTTGTTCATTTTAGAGGGATGCTAAAGAAATGCATGTTCTAAGAGAAAAATATGTATAGATGTGCATATAAGAATATATATATATATATATATATATATATATATATATATATATATATAAGTATACATATACACATACATGTGTATATATGTGTATGTGTGTGAAAAATATTTATATATGAATATGAAATCCTAAAGTACCCTGCAATCAATAAAAATGAGTAAGATAAAAATGCCGGCATGACGCCATTTGAATTTTGAAAAGAAGTGAAGTTGTGCATAAATATATACGCATAAATTCAAATTTTGAAATTAAAGTATAGTTTAAGGGAGGAAAATAATAAATGTGGAATGAATGAAAAATAGGTAAGAGAATAGCTGCGTTTGAAATTTGAATATATATATATATATATATATATATATATTAAAAGGAAGGAAATAATGAATTAATAGGGTTATTAATGACATTTACTTAGCGGGTATTAACAGACATAAAATTGAAGAGTTGTACACACACTACAACAAAATGACCCTATTACAATGGTGGTTGTAATATATATTTTACAACGGTGGGCAGACCGTCGTGTATTTAGAAGTTATAATAGACTAATATCTTTTACAACTTTTTTTCACTGTTGCAACACCGTTGTAATATGTATATTTTACAACATTTTTCCACCGTTGTAATAAACTTTATTACAACAGTTATGCAACGTTGTAATAAAATCTACTACAACTGTTATGCACCGTTGTGATTGACATTTGGGTTTTAAAAAAACCATCTTTTGCAACTGAAAAGAACAATACACTAAATATGGTAATACTCCATAAGCAAATCCGATATTACAATTATTTACAAACTAGTTTATTAAAATACTCAAATATTTAGTATTACAAACAATAAGTTTTAGACAACACTATTGTATTACAAACAGTAATTCAAAATCTTCAACAAGTGCTACAATTTTTATAAGAACCGGAAATTTACATGATCCTTTGGCTTGTGATACCTTCATACTCAACTTGTAATGCTTGTGGAAGATCAAAGTGATACAATGTAACATGAGGCTCAATACCTGCAAGTATTGAAATCTCTTATTCTAATTTACAAATTTCAAAGAGACTGGATTACTTGAAAATTTCAGCTGTTAATACCATAGATAACAGGTGCATCAATCAGATCGTTGTAGTATCGTAAACCTTTGGGATTTACAGGCCCGGCTTTTCTTTTACAATCCATACCTGGACACACAACAAATCATAAGCCTCAACCTAGTGTTTCTTTTACAATCATAAGCCTCAACCCAATTTTTCTTTTACAATCCATGCCGAAATGAAATCAGACATGGAAAAGTTCACATAACATAAGCCTCAACCCAGTAATACAGTGACAAAAGATTACATTGTACACGGCAAGCACGGCTTCTTCATGAAGAGTAGACCTCCGACATGAAAATACTTGTAATAATAAAATCATCATTTGATCAGCAGCTTTAAAAATGATAGATTTAGTTTCATATTAGCTGCTTAAATCTTTGAACTAACACCTGAAGAATGCCACATAGTAATGCTTGCAGCTACCTTTGCTTCTCTTTATCATCTGCAGTTATTAGCTGAAGTTCAGCTGTCTTGCTAGTCTATACATGCTTTCAATAAGCAACCGACTTAGCATTATATAAAAGATTTAACAGCAGCAAGATGGATTTTAAATGCGTAATCTGCTTGATAACCTCTAGCCTGAGTTACTCAGTATATGATAAATATGAGAAATATTGCCCAGTATATGAGAAATATTGTCCAAACAACAAAAATGAGTTTGACTAGTAATTTGATACATTAGGTAGAAAAGGAAAATGTTATACCATATTAGTAAAATTTCAAAATCCTATTATCATTCTGAAGAGTTGGTACATTAGGTAGGAAAGGAAAATCGTCAATTTCGGCTGATCAATGACAGGTTCAGTTTGACTAGTAATTTGATATGTAGCACATGATCATTTAATATTAGAATCTTGGACGATAGTACAGGCCCTCAATTTTTCTATTATCTTTAAATTTATAAATAAAACAAAAGGCTCCAAATAAATAAATTGAACTTCATGGTAGAAGTAGATTACTTACACTCATGGTGCTGTTTTGAGATGGAAAACTCGAGTCCAGAAACTGCAGAGAAGACTGAGAAAGATAGTAAAAGAAAATGAGAAGAGTATACTGGCGATAACTTCAAAAGTAAAAATGAAAAGAAAAAAAAGGTAGAAACCAAATTTACCAGATAATGCTGGAGTGAGCACTCCATCACCAATCACCATACATGTACCAAGCATAACAACAAGTAATAAAGCAGTATGCAAATTCTTGTACTTCTCAAGCAAACCATTGATCTTTGATTTTTCTTTCACTTCGGAGGTACATTCTACTTTGTACGTAGATAACTCTTCATCAGATAGTTGTTTGTTGGGCAAAAGGCTTACATCTGCATGCCTACAAATCAACGAATACAATGCAAACGTACCACCTGAATTTGACAATGACAACTAATTACTACTGGTTAATTTAAGAAAAACCAATTAATTTCAAATGTATGCCGAAAAACTTTCACGATATCCCAACAACATCACTTTTCCTCCGAATTTGGTTCTTTCAATTATAAATTAGAATAATTCAAGGTGGAGAATGTAGCTAAAATTAGGAATAAAATGATGAGATTGCATTGAAATAATAAGAAATAGTTACCACTGCAAAAAAGCATGAAGAGTTATAGTTTCTGGCAATGTACATTTTTCTTCCAGGCTTGAATACTCGCTAGTTTATATAACAGAAAAATATTATAACAACTTTTTTAAAGAACTTTTTAGAACCTAGGAGCTTGAATGATACTTCTCATTCTTCTTTTGTCCATCACAATTCCAGTTCTTTGGCAGCCACCAAACTTCTTCGTACACACAGTTACATGCACCAACCATGTGGGAGGATCCATCTGCAACAACAAAACTATAAGAGATATAATGTGCCAGCTAAAAAATTTGAGATAAAGGGAAAACGTTCTGTACTAAGGGACATAGCTACTCAGAATGAACCCAACTTCCTTGTCTATTCAAAAAGAAAAAGCAATAACATGTAACTTAGTCACGAGTGCTAGCAAAAATTTCAGATCCGCACCTTTTTTTCTCCCCCTTGGATTATGCAACCTTGTTTTTCTCCCCCCTTGAATTTCAGATCTGCACCTTTCTACAAAAAAATTTTGGTCGTTCTAGCATTCCCCAGTAAAACACTATAGTTCAAATACACCTCCATACAGGAACATTCCTACAAATTTATTGCTGCAATTTTAGGCAAGATGGAAACTATAAATCACGCTAGAATTTAAAAAAAAATGAAATTGTGCATACCTGGCATTCGAACAACCATAATTCATCTAGCTCACGTACATCCCAATAATCAAAGTAACCACCGAATTATGTTTGGATTCCAATTCACCAGACGCCTTCTCCAGCTGCTCGATTACTTGATTATGCCGTTCTAAATTCTCAGTAGTGAATCCGACTACTTCATCAGAGACGGCGACAACATGGGAGCTCGAGGGCTACCTTACCCCCTCGTATTCAACGAGAAGCTCAGGCCCGGCCAAATTTACTTCATGCTTCCTGAATCGATGCGAAGCGTCCGATCTTCCCGAAAGATTTGGCCAGATTAGCTGTGAAGGCGAGCAAGGCACTGGAAACAAAATATAGGGTTAAGGAGAATGACTCGAGAAAGAGGGAGGATAATTGAAAATGAAAAATATACGCAATTGGAGCCCAAATTCACGATGGAGCCAAAATTTCGGACCTGGGAGCCAAAATTTTTGCTTTTTGGGAGCCAAAAATTTCGGTTACGGGAGCCAATTTCTTTCCGCAAATGCTACAATGACTAATGAAAATCTGGTGAAAATGTCCGAATTAGAAAGAACCCCCTATTTTCCCGCCGTGAAAACTATTTCACATCGCCTATTTCCTGATGTTGAAAACCGGTAGTTATAGCTTACTCAATTTTTTTATGGCGAAGCTTATGGTTTAGGTTTCTAAAGCCAAAATTTTGGTTTCTAAAAAGTTTTCATATTGGATCCTACTTTTTCGGTCAGTGGATGCAAAATTTCCAACAAAAGCATAAAAATGCATAATTATATACATTAAAGAGAGTATTTACTGCTGAACAAACAAGTTTGCCAAAGTTATATTTATTAAAATTGCTGAAATAGTTACTTCCAAATCAAATATTACTTATTAATAATAGTTATTAATTAACTTTTACTTATTTTGTACTTAGTTAGTTATAATCGAGAGTAATACTTATTAAAAGCTTATGTTACTATTAATTAATAAGTAGCTAGTTAACATACATTAACTATTAAAAATAAATTACTACTTATTAACTATTAATTATTTAATAATAATTGACAAATATTATTGATTCCCAAGTTTATTATTAATTATTATTATTAAATATTATTATTAAATATCAATATAATTAGTTATTAAATATAGATATTGTAAACATGAAGTTTGTACTAGGCATCTCTATTACAACTAATAAAATGAAAAGTTGTGATATATATGTTTATTACAACAGTGATTATTTCACAGTTGTAAAAAACATTTATTACAACAGTGCGTTTTGCACAGTTGTAAAAAAGAATTTATTACAACTGTGCTTTACGTACAGTTGTAAAATTAAAGTTGTAATATGGTGTTTTTTTGTTGTAGTGACACATATATATGTGCATAAGTTTGAAATTTTGATATTAAGTATGCATTATAAATGGAAGAATATAATGTATATAGAAATATTTAGCAAGAAAAGAAACATTAAAAACCAACGATAAATAAGAATTAATATTGGCAAAATTAACATAATGGCCCAGCTCATGGGTCGAGCCAGACCATAGATGGGTCAACCCAGGGTCGAAACACCTTAGAGGTGAGTCGACACAAGGGGTTAACGCACCTTAGAGGTGGGTCGACGTAATCTTGAGTCATTTAACATTATATTTTCCACTTATACATTTCGAATTTTATTTTATTTAATCTGACAGACCATAATCTCCTATACACCTATAAATAGACTAGAAGAGCCTAGCTTCCAACTCATACTTTCTTAGAAAATGCCAAGCCTCTACCATTTTATTTCTTCTACAAATCTTTCACAAAGTAGAAACTAGTTTTTAGGAATTCTGATTCAAGATTTGAAGACAATGATTGTAGATCTACAATACAGGTGTCCTGATTTCTTGTCTACGCGAGGTAAATTCTGTGAATCAGAATTATTAGAAATTCTTTCTTTCTCTTAGCGTCAAATTTGTAAATCCATGGTCATTTCAATATTAGATTTAACAAGGAAAACCATGGAATAGCAGATCTGAATCAGATTCAAGGATTGGAAAGCAGTCAGGTGAGTGGATTTAAATTATACCTTTTGGTAACTGTATATTTATCATTTACACTCCCCGTAATTCTTGACTTGATAAATTATTGAAAGTTGTGGTAATTGAGAAATAATCTATTCCCTAGGTACGTTAAGAATATTTCTGTTGTGCAAATTTTTTCTATTAATTCTCTATTTGGGTTAAGAATTACTGTAATACTGAAATGGTAAATTTAATAATAATTATTCATACGTTCTTGAGATTGCTATTCAATAATAAATTGATATGTTGAAAAAGGAGATTAAGGTGAAGTGTTGAAATAATGGTAGAAGAATTGATATGCCTAATTTTATATAGAAATTTACAGCAATTGGAAATGATAAATGAAAAATGGGAATTAACATTTAACTCATAAATTAAAAAGGGGAAATTAGTAGTGGACTGAGTTAGTTGGATTTTGGTAAAATGGATACACGTCCATAATGGTAAAATAACTACGAACATACTTGTAAAAAAAAGAAAGGAAAAAGGGATTAGTGTGAAATAGGGTTTGTTTTGCCGTATTGTGCACTAATCAAATAAAATATACATGTATGTCCATATTGAAAATAAAAGAAATAGCTTCTAACTATGGATCTTTATTGAAGTACGTCATAGAAATAGATATTTACATATTTCCGCTAACCAATCTAATGTATTGTGTGAAATATTTCTTGAAATGATAAGAATGTACAAGATGGTAATTAAAGGAAGATTATGATAGTAAAAGTTGGTTCATATTAAGGAACCTAAGAATAATTATAATGAATGAGGAATATAACCTATTATAATTAACTATATGAATAGGAATGAAATATAATAGGTAGCCTTGTCCAAGGGACAAGTGGAATTATATCGTAAGTTATAATTAATGATGGACAAGGAAACTTATTAATAAACCTTAGTTAAGGGAACTAAGTTAACATGAAAAACCACATTAATGGTTGTGGTAATAGTGTAATCAAATGAGAAAGAATAACGCAGGCATGTTACTAGTAGACTTTTAATTAGAGATATCAAGTCTAACAAATGTAATAACTAATAAGCAAAAGTCCTCCCCATTGGCATAGTAGTTAATGAAAGTAGACATCTAATTGTGAGCTAATGAACCAGTAACTTGAATTAAAGGTAAATATGTGGATAATCAAGTTAATTAACAGTAGTGAGGTAAAGAAAGCGCATGATTAAAAGATTAGGCGTAAGTTTCAATAATGCGATGGCGGGACGTGCTGGAACCAATCCGTACGTTTAGAGATGAAGAACCCAATGGGGTAAATCATCGTGGTGTCTAGAGACACGAGAGGAGCATGTCCAACTGATTATTCTACAGGACTGGAAAGAAGAACATGGCTTCTGCGGGACATGGTTGGGTACTCCGTGATGGTCTTCTGTTGTAGGCTTCGGGTGGTGTAACAGCCTACCCATTTGACCGCCCTAAGTCGGTAATTAAACCAACTCGAAACATTCAAAACGTCAGATTGTTATTTATCTTACAGGGTTTAAACAGAACAAACACACAGAATCACAACATAGAAATACAGAATATCGCACAATGAAATTTTATTAAAAAATCAAAGTTATAAAAATAGAATTTTATATTTTACAGCAGAAGATTTTACAATACATGAAATTTTAAATTAAGAAAATTACGGAAGAACGAACCAAATCAAGCGCGTCTTCACGTGCTTCTAGCTTCGATAGTTGGAATCTTAAGATCTGCAACACTCATATCTGACCCAAGCGTTCCATGCAAAACATAAAATACTCGAGTCAGGGTTAATCATTGTTTAAGAAAATTAATTTCAATAAAAACTGAAATAAAATAATTAATCGTAACCTAAATTTGAAGTTATTAAATACACGGTGTCAAGTCACATATATCGGTCACAAATTGGTGTTGCATGCGTGCAAAGAAGTGGACAGTAAACGACCTGGATTAAAATATCCAAATATCAACGCAACAAGGATGTGAGCACCTTATACTTACAAGCTAGTAATGCAACAAACTAGCCATAAATAGACAACCCCAAGCATGGACGGATGCCATTAACACAAAGGCAAGGAAGTATGACCATTTTAAAGAAGAGGACATGCATAATACAATAAAAAGGTAAAAAAGTAATAATAAAAGTGCACTAATTTCATGCAACAAAAAAATTTGCAACAATAATGCATTTGCATGCTCATTTTTTGAGCAAAATACAATTGTATGTCCAATATTCATGCTACAGGTTAATAGAAAATATAGCAAAGTTAGACACATGCAACATACGTGGTTAATTAATAACTAGAAGGGGATTTGAAGCAGCCCAAACTTACCCGCAAAGGAAAGCCCAGATTGAATTGAGAACACGACAAATCAGAACAGAAACAGAAGAACATTTCATTGCTTATTACAACAATTCCATCAGAATGCAAGAATATACAGAGTATGAAACAAATAATATACATCAGAAAATATCAGAGATTTACAAAACATTACATCGCAGCGGAAAACAATAAAAAACACACTGAAAGTAATATACGGATACAGAACTTTCCGGATATCACTTCAGCTGTAAATCAGGATCCTGTGAATATAAATCTGCAAACCAAAACTACTAGCTGCACGTGCGGAAAATATGGGGCCGCCAAGAGTTTAAGTTAAAACAATAAACTCTAGGTCAGTCATGTGACTGGTGTGAGAACTAAAACAGTTATTTGAAACTTTACTTTAAATCAGATATATCAAGGCACCATGCCGTATAACACGGAACGGGTTTCCTTCCAAGAATACTAGTGCATATAACAAAACAGCGCAATGTTTTTTGAAAAATTGAAGCTATTATAAAACCCAGGTCCCATCACACAATGCAACGCAAGCCGGAGGATAGGGTTTTCCCTTATAATAGCCAAACATGCTTGGTACGTTTAAAACAAATCATTTGATACTATTATAAGTGCATAGTGTATAAAACAACTTCAAATATAAATGTATCAAACCTAGACGGCATGGGTACAAAATATCTTGTCGCCAATACTAGGCTCTATAATCAAAACCGCAAAATCACGTATTGGAAGTTGGATTTCCATCTGTGAACCAAGGCAAAGGATCGTCCGTACCGCTTCGAGACAATCTAGCCCATGTCTGAAGTTAGAGCTCGAGTGACCTTTGGATCGTCAGGGCCGGTCGACTCGATGTGGATTAAAATGCCTGAACACTACGTTTCCCCGCCCTATGGGCCGTAAATGAGCCAAATGACTCCATCGGCCCCGGATCGACCGATATAACTAAGGCGCCTCGCAATCCGTCATCCACATAAGTAAAATGGCAGGGCTAATAAAACGCTGACACCACTCCTAGCTAGAAGGAAATGCATGTCCTCCCTGAAGTCCTCCCCCATTTCTGGTTCACACCGGGTGTGAGGCTCGCGAATTAACGCTACACAAGGCAATGCTATATTAAAGTCGTGCTTTGATCATCAACCACAAGACCCTGCTTTTCAACAGAAGCCTTGATCATTTCCATCTCAGCATGCCACACAGGCAATTCACGCTATGCAACCGATGTCTATCAATCACACAAAATGAAATCCGATGTCAGACACACATCCATTTACAAGTCCGTTCTGGCTCTGAACGAAACCGGAGGCACCTTATTCCTCCCCTATATGTCCAATACAGGGGAGAGGCCCTCACATATCCGGTCGATCTCCAAGTACGTCTGGATGATCACCACTTATTACCTCGCCTTGGGTGTACATCCTAATCAAGACATCAGTAATCATCCAAACGATGTGAAGACCTTCGGTCTTCAACCACCATCTTCATCCTCGACACATTGTCGAATCAGTTATTCAGAATGGGATAAACCTGGTATTTTTGAATAACCCGCATATATAATAAACAAGTGCTATAAAAACACAACATATGCCTCATTCCAATTCAAAATATTCCATTATCCAAATATTCCTATACTTTGGGAAAGGTTCCTATTAATTTTATCAAAGATAATTTCTTTAAGTTTGTTCTTTAATCTTCCTTTAAATATCATTTCAATCTAATTAAATATGCATTAAAACTCCAGTTGGTTTTAATCTTCCCAAAAATCAATACTAACGATTGTTTAACTTGGGAAATCATATCCTGTCTTTAACTGGGATAAAGAACCAATGTAATTTAAAACACGGTTCACGATCAACCCAAAATCACATTCCATTCCATCAGCCTTTAACCGTAAATTGGCAAGTGAACAATTCCCCAAGTATTAATCCCGAAGGCCGAAACCAACATCATATCAATACCTAGGAAACCATTCAACTTAACTAATCTCCAGTTATTTCTGATTTTCTTAACTCTATTGGGTCTAAGAACAGTATCACTAAAGATACCATTCATGACAACCCAAAATCACATTCCATTAACAATGGAATCTTCATGGAAAAAAAATCGATATATATATAATTGATATAAACTTCCATATCCAACCAATAATATAAATGTAATAAATACAAGGCCTTTTAAATTCCATATATATTAACCGCCTTCCTCTGCAAAAGCTTATTTCGATTATTTCCAAATCGAATTCCATTCAATTCCATTTGAATATGTTAAATTGGAAAACTTTACTTTGGAAAATTCCCGTTAAATCTTAATAAAAATATTTATGAATTCCAAATCATATTTCATGTAAATGGGTAAAAGAACGAATGTCGTTAAAATCACAGTTCACAATAAACCCAATTCACATTCCATCAGTCTCTAACCGTAAATTAGTAGAGAACAATTCCCTAAGTATTAACCCCGAAGGCCGAAACCAACATCAGATCAATACCCAGGAAACCATTCAACTTGACTAATCTCCAGTTAGTTTCTAATTTTCTTAACTCAACTGGGTTTAAGAACAGTGTTAGTGAAGACACCATTCACGACAACCCAAAATCCCATTTGATATTAAATACAAGGCTCTGAATAGAAAATACATCGGCTTATATTCAATATCAAATACTATAACCAACAAATATTTTATTGGAAATAATGATATAATTATATCTTTCAAATTTCCATAACAATATCTGTATAATCATAAAATCCAACATCGAAATATTCTGAAGACAGTTTCGATCCAAATCCATTCCCAATATATATATTAGAAATTCCGGTTATTTTTAAAACCATTTCAAATCCATTTTATTTTATTTAAAAATATTTGGATTATAATTCTAGTTCATAACTAGTTCATTTCGATAAAAATCTATTTTTATCTTTTCAAATATGGGATTTTTCACCCCAATTCTTTTCAAATCATTTCTTATGATTTTACACTAATTATTGATATTTTTAATAATTTTATCAAGGCCCGTACAGTCAATTTCCATAAATGGCCATTGAACTGCACTTACAGTGACCTTTTCCAAATTTGATTTGGATATAATTCCAACCATTAGATTTCAAATTTATAATTTTTTGTTAGAAAGCGCTTTTCAATACGAACCTAACGGTTTCGGTTTTAGGAGAATCCGACGATCGGATCTCCCGTAATGTCCATTCGAAGTCAATGGTCGAAATTCATGAATTGCCGCGGCGCGGTGCGTTCTATTCGGGCCATTTTATATATATAATATACATATTATATGTATTTCGTCGATTTCCTTTTAAAACGTATTTTATAAATCGTTTTAAATTCGTTTTCAAAACGATTTCAACTTCATATTCAATTTCAAATCAAAATTGAATATTCCATATCATCGATATATAAATGATAATATTTTCAGAACATTAGATTTTGAAATCAACTCCTTTTTGATATTCATTATAAAAATGAATAAAATCGATATAAATATCGTTCATGTCAAAATGGCGTGAATCTAATCAACATGGCTTTATATATTTAAATATATTTGTGTCCATCCCAAATCGGACATCAAAATCACATTTTTGATTCTTTACTGAATATTATTTTAAAATATTCGTTATTTTAAAATATTCATTCTTTCTTAACTGGAATCAGACATAGTCAATTACCATATAATGTGATTTATTGGATTTCATACACACGTGTATACAACGACAATCAAAAGCATTCAACCATCATCCAGAGTGCATTCTACACTGCATAAGCATTGAATATAAATATTTAATGCTTACACAGCCTGTCAATCAATCGAATGACATACAGCTAATTATTGGGATTAGTGTATGTCATATATCATCCCAATACCCGTGTGGGGTTCCAATCAACAAATAATTAATTTTATTTGTGCAGTTGGGCGATGTGTAAAATTTATCGTCCCAATCAATATCAGTCAAATGTGTGTACATAAACAAATCATCCGATTTATTTATAAATATTTATTTAATTCATATACCCATTAAAAATTATATTTTTAACTATAAAATATTTTCAACTATAAAATATTTTATTCCATTCCACATCACACAATCAATTTTCACAACCTAACCAAACAAACAAACAAGTCGTCTATGGTCTGTGGACAACAGGTGTCGGGTGCTGCTAACCACCGTCTGCATCCTAGTATATATCTTAACTAGAAAATAAATTAAAGTAAGAAGTTCTCACCTTTGGGATCCACTACTCCATTCTCTATTTCTGAACGGTCTTGATTTATTCAAAATTCCAACGCATCCTTTTCATGCTGTTCATGTATAAAAATCATATTTTTATCGCTTCATTCCAATAAATAAAATTCATATTTTTATTTCTACTTTATATATTTTTACCACGCTTCTTTCTATATTAAAATTATATTTTTATACTTTTGCCTCTTATATAAAGATCGAATTTTTATTTCGCTACAACATGTATAAAAATCCTGCTTTTCTATGTATAAAAATATCGACTTTCTATGAAAATATCGCCTTCCTATATATAAAAATATCGAACTTTCTATAGTTAAAAATATCGAACTTTCTATAGTTAAAAATATCGAACTTTCTATAGTTAAAAATATCGAACTTGCTATATATAAAAATATCGAACTTTTTATATATAAAAATATAATCTTTACTATGATAAAAATATAATCTTTACTATGGTAAAAATATAACCTTTACTGTGATAAAAATATAATCTTTACTATGGTAAAAATATAATCTTTACTATGATAAAAATATAATCTTTACTATTAGCTCAAGATCATATTTTTATTGTTTCTATAATATAAAAATCACATTTTTATTACCTATATAATATGAAAATCATATTTTTATTTACTCTATAATATAAAAATCACATTTTTATCTATTCTATAATATAAAAATCACATTTTAATCTATTATATATATATCTAAAAATCAAATCTTCATCCATTATAAATAAATAAAACTGATAAAGAAACTCATGATCTTTTATTTTATAAAAATCTAATTACATTTTATTTACTAATTTAAACAAACTAATTACATAATCATTAAAATAAATAAAATAAAAAGAAAAGGAAAGAAGGCTCACAGTTCATTTGATTTTTTTGTCAGAGGAAGGGGCGCGTGGATTGAGGTTGGGCGGAGCTGCGGAGGTTGGGGGGTCGCGGGAGGTGACGGGGATTTGACTACAGTGGCGCGCCGGCGGTCAGAGGCAAGGGCGGAGGTAGGGCTGTGGTGGTGGGTCAGTGGGGTTTTCGTGCTTTGGGGGTTTGAAGAGGGAGAGAGAGGCAGCCGTTGGCGGATCGGAGAGGGGTGAAACGGTCGGTGGTGGGAGGGGAGATGGCGCGGTGGCGGTGGCGTCGATTTGGGGGAGCGACATGGTTGCGCGGTTTCCCCTTTTTCTTTTTCTTTTTTTAATTTCGTTAGTTGACTGTAATGATGAGAGAAGGGGGGGGGGGTGAGTTTGAATTTATATATATATTATTATTTTAAAGTTTTAAAAAGCAACTTTTCATTTCGAACTCGAAATCGAACCCATCGACTATCGTCCCTAGATAATTACCCCCATTCCGAACACAATGGGATATATATAGTAAGATGATTCGATCATTTTGATTAGTTTCCGTCAAAATCAAAATATAAATCTATATATTGAATTGGAATGTGCATTTCAATTTACCGGGGCCACATACGGACTCTAAAAATTCCAGAAAAATATTTTCTAGCTTTGTATTAATGATACGAATCTAACAAAACTACTTTCGTCAAATTTGGAGACCGTTTGAAAAATGGCCATTTTCTGGTCGATCCAAATTGACTGAAACTGTCAAAACACGTTTTCTTTTGCCACGCTCACATATTAATCCCAAAAATTATGAATTTTGGAATCTAGCAATAATTTGACATCCCGGATCCAACAAAAGTGGTTTCGTAAAAAACGGAGGTCATTTGCAAATTTTCCGTTTTTAAGGGCCAAAATTCCATAGCGACTATTCTGAATTTTCAACTGGGCATAAATTCTTATTCCCGCTATGAAATTTCATTTTTTCAGATTCGTTGGAAAGATATTTTCGAATAGATTCAATTTTTTTTTTGTTTCGCTAAAATCCGGTTTATTTTGAATCTTGTACGTTCATTTGAATTTTGAAATCGAATTTTCAAACTACCACGCCATTTTCAATTCCTTTTATAATTAAAAATAAATATTTATATTCTAACGTCGATTCCAATAAAAATATATGATCCAATTTTATTCAAAATAAATATCTCGTCGTTATTATTTAAAATAATTCATTTTAAATATCCAAAATTCATTTAAATTGCCAAAATAAAAATTTTAAATTGGTTTGAATTTTCCGGGTTATTACAATCTCTCCCACTTAAAATCTTTTTGTCCTCGAAAAGGAACGTAGCTGAAAGTTGTTTTACAAACAAACTCAACTTTCGTTATGGCTTTCGTTCTTCAACTTTTCAGTTTCTAAGAATTTTCCAATTCTTCAAAAATTTGGCTAACACCCTAAAGTTTCAAAAAAGTTCGCCATAACCTCCCTTGTACGGGAGCACTGGGAAAATCCCAAAATCGCCATACAGGCCTCTCCAATCCAAAAAGAAAAAGAAACAGCCAAGCGGCTCATAAAATCATCCAAAACCCAAGAAATGCAATAAACATGTACCTGTTTGTCGGGCAAACAACTTTATTCTTCTTCTCTAGCCTCTTTGCTATGACCTGTTCACTGGATACACATGTATATGCATGCAATTTCAAACAATTTTTAAATCAGTTCAATATTTGGTACAATTTTGTTATATACACCGTTCTTTCACATAATGGTTTAAAGGAATAATCATACAACACAACCATCAATCAATTAGTTGATTAGCTTTTCAAATTCATAACTTTGATATATATATATACAGAAAATCATGTTTTTGATGCCAATTCACAAAATAGCCCTACCTAGTTTTGGTTCTCACACCAGTTAATTGGAAATATATAGAAATCCCACTTTCGAAACTCGAACACAAATACTAATGATGCCGTGGTCATTATTAGCATCATCTCCAGGCGACTAGAGTGTGATTCTTTATCTATCCAGTATATTAAAACTTCGAATACACGTTTGTAAGGCGTATATGCAAAATCTTTATATATTGGATTGTCCAATTTCAATACAAATAAAATATTCAAATACGTATGAATAAGGTATAAATTTTCAAAACAAAATTGGTTTTCATTTTAAAAATATACTCGTCACACTCATTCTAGGATACTTCTGATCCCATTTCTAACGAGTCATTCTTATTGGATATTACTAATCCAATCTCTAATGAATTCTTTTATATGGTTCAAACGTGTCTTGTTCTCGAGCTCTGTAAACCAAAGCTCCAATACCAAATGAAGCAACCCGAACTTCCCTGCAAAGGAAAGCCCGGATTGAATTGAGAACAGGACAAATCTGGACACAAATAGAAGAACATTTCATTTCTTATTACAACAATTCCATCAGAATACAAGAATATACAAAGTATGAAACAAATAATATACATAAGAAAATATCAGAGATTTGCAAAACATTACATCGTAGTGGAAAACAATAAAAAACACAACTGAAAGTAATACACGAATACAGAGCTTTCCGGATATCGCTTCAGCTGTAAATCAGGATCCTATGAATATAAATCTGCAAAACCAAAACTACTAGCTGTCCGTGTGGAAAATGGGGGGCACCCAGAGTTTAGATTAAAACAATAAACTCCAGGTCAGTCATGTGACTGGTGTGAGAACTAAAATAGTTATTTAAAACTTTACTTTAAATCAGATATATCAAGGGACCACGCCGTATAACACAGGACGGGTTTCCTCCTAAGAATACCAGTGCATATAACAAAACAGCGCAATGCTTTTTGAAAAAATAAAGCTATTATAAGACCCAGGTCCCATCACACAATGCAACGCAAGCCGGAGGATAGGGTTTTCCCTTATAATAGCCAAACATGCTTGGTACTTTTAAAACAAATCATTTGATACTGTTATAAGTGCATATTGTATAAAACAACTTCAAATATAAATGTATCAATCCTAGATGACATGGGTACTATATATCATGTCGCCAATACTAAGCTCTACAATCAAAACCAGAAAATCACGTATTGGAAGTTGGATTTCCATCTATGAACCAAGGCAAGGGATCGTCCTTACCGCTTCGATACAATCTAGCCCATGTCTCAGGTCAGAGCTCGAGTGACCTTTGGATCGCCAGGGCCGGTCCACTCGATGCGGATTAAAATGCCTGAACACTATGTTCCCCACTCTATGGGGCGTAAATGAGCCAAATGACTCCATCGACCTCGGATCGACTGATATAACTGAGGCGCCTTGCAATCCATCATCCACATAAGTAAAATGTCAGGGCTAGTAAAACGCTGACACCACTCCTAGCTAGAAGGAAATGCATATCCTCCCTAAAGTCCTCTCCCATTTCTGGTTCACACCAAGGTGTGAGGCTCGCGAATTAACGCTACACAAAGCTACGCTATATTAAAGCCATGCTTTGATCATCAACCACAAGACCCTACTTTTCGACAGAAGCCTTGATCATTTGCATCTTAGCATGCCACACAGGCAATTCACGCTATGCAACCAATGTCTATCAATCACACACAATGAAATCCGATGTCAGACACACATCCATTTACAAGTCCGTTCTGGGTCTGAACGAAACCGGAGGCACCTTATTCCTCCCCCATATGTCCAATACAGGGGAGAGGCCCTCGCATATAAGGTCGATCTCCAATTACGTCTGGACAATCACCACTTATTACCTCATTTTGGGTGTACAGCCCAATAGAGACACCACTAATCATCCAAACGATATGAAGACCTCTGGTCTCCAACCACTGTCTTCATCCTCGACACATCGTCGAACCAATTATTCAGAAAGGGATAAACACGGTCTTTCTGAATAACCCGCGTGTTTGCGAACAAATTATACAGTTGTAAACAACTGTAAAATCCGTTCGGCTTTCCTAAACAACAAGGATTGTTGTAGAGGGTGTCGAACTCTGGGACCAAATTATTTTATTAATAAATCCAATCAAGTTATCCCTAACTTTTGATTGGTTGAAAACAAAGAAAATAGCAAAATTAAATAAAAGAGAGTTCTAACACTAAGTGAAAGCAATTAGGGGATAATGACATAGATCAGATTCATAATCATCAATAGCCAAAAGATTAACCAGATCTAATACATGTTTCTGTCACAAACATGAATCAACGATAATAGGTTTTTAGAAACAAATATGTAAATAACGACAAGCATAGCCTATGCAGGAGCTCGGCTCTACAACCATAGACTATCAGGACAGATTCACTAATTAATTTCTAAAACCCTAAAATTAGATCTAGATCTGATAATTGTTAGACCGAACACGAATATACCCTGTGAAGGAGCATAGCTCTTAAACGACACAGGATATTAAGGTTCAGATCTAACCCTAGGTTCAGATCTAGATCTATATACATGAATTCCTCATCCTTTGGCTATGTGATTCATATTGAATCATACTATCAGCGTCGTCACCCCCTAATCAAAGGGGATTAGCTAGACATAGCTAAAGAAGAAGAGAAAACGAAAATAAATATCATGAACATAAATAAAATAAACAAAAAGTAAAAAGAAAGGGAGAGAATGATTTTATTCCAAGAAGAGAATTACAGAATAAAACCTAATGTGTTTTTACAATGAATGAGATACAAGGTATTTATAGCTGATATGACAAAGGCTAGCTAGCTAATTACATAATGTGGGACTAAAGAAATAACCCAAATAACACATAAGCCAGTGTGAACGCAGCTTTAGAGTGAGTGGTTTAGCAAATAGGCTAGTGTGAACGCAACATGAGTAAGAGGCCTTCCTAATGAGCTAATGTGAATGCAGTTTGAGTCTTTATTGAGCCAAATCTTCTTAACTGAAATATAATTGCAACCGTTCTTCAAGCTTCAGACTCTTCAAGCTTTAGCAATTTTAAACTTCACTTTTTTTAAGCAAATTCTTCATGCTTTATCCATCAAATGCTCTAAACCATGCTTCTTGTCAACAATCTGAAAATACAGCTATAAATACAAAGTATCAATTATTTTAAAGGGAAAATAAGATAAATAAGCGGATAAAATATACACATTTACGTGTATATCAAATACCCCCACACTTATCTTTTTATTCGTCCTCGAATAAACTAAACTAAGATATGTCACACTTTCGTAGGAAACACGATTGCATTTAGCGTATGCAACAAGCCGTTAAACCTCTGGGTGTCCCCAGTAGGACGAGTGTTGTCTCGTGAGGGTTTTCAGCGGATACTACCCGCAAAATCCAGAGCGTCTTAAGTATGCGAATTAATCAAATGATATATTTAAGGTCTTTCACATTCCAAGGATTTCACCTAACTTCAATAGTAACGGTTTAGCCCCAAATTGTCCATCCCATAATTAGTGCAAAAATGAACAAAAATTTTCAAGCTGAATCGTAATTCCTTGATAACACTGTAATTGTCTTGAAGGTTAAGGGCGTGGTGTCAACCAAAGTTCTACACATTGACAATATGCACCCAATCATTTCTTTATTCTTTTTTTTTTGAATAATTTTGCACCAATGTAACTGTAATGCATTGGATATGAGTTATGCATAGATGAAGGAAAATTTTGTAAGTTCTAAAAATATTCTAGATAAGAGGGCAAGTGTATTAGTTGAACTTCAAGCTACAAAAGATAAAGTAATACTAAGGCACATATGAACATTTTTATTTCCTTTCATCTCCTCTACTACAATCCTCACTTCCAAGTACGGTATAATGGATTGGATGGAATGGAACTGAATGCTTTATAGTCAAGAATGATGAATGACTATTTTATTCTGAGAGACTCTCTCTTTATTTCATTTTTTTTCTTTTTTTTTTTTTCTTTTTTTTTTGTTTTTTGTTTTTGCATGATGAATGGAGATGGAATGGAATGATACCGTACATTATTTCATTTGATTCCTCCTCTACTAAACCAAAACTTCATGAAAGGAAAGTTTTATGCCCTAGTCACCCTACTTCTATAACTCTAATTCAACACACAAGTCTGGATTGATGTTATACAAAAAGCTGAAAGGAATGATAAACAAAGTTTCGTAAGATAGATAACCCATATAAAATAAGATGTGGTATATGGTTATCCTACCTTAAAACAAGTACGAAGTGGGTGGTGTAATATTGGTATAAAAAGTGACGTTTTTGACCTTTAAACAAAGGTTCTTGAGTATACCAATATAAGATAAACTTGTCGAAACATGGATGTAAATCGACTTAAACTTGGGTTTGAATAATGTGGGGTATCGAAGAAGAACACTACAATGAGTCATTTCTCCTTAATTAGGCCAAGTGGATTTTAGAACTTACAAGTGTGAAAATTTGAGTGAGAAAAATATTATGCATGAAAACGAACTCAGAAAATCCAACAAATGTAGGTGCAAAATCATTTTTATTTCTTGATTTTTTTTTGATTATTTTTACTTGCACATTCTAACATGTATAACAAAGGTTGACACGCTTACTCCAGAACACGACTAACGTCTGCACAGTCTCAAGCTAGCATCTTAAAAAGACACATTATGATTCAATGAATAAATAATGTTCATTCTCATTACCCAACAATTCAACTTATCAAACAAGAACCAAGGTGTTATTTATGAATTTTAAGTTAATCCTTGTCCAATGAATGACCTAGCTTATAAAATTTGATTGCTGATGTAATGTAAATTCCCCCCACACTTGAGTGTGACTGTGTCCTCACAGTCTTAATCAGACATATCTTAGTGAAAGGGAAAAACAAATAAGAGAATATTTACATATGTACAAAAGAGGGTTAGTGCGTCTTACCGAATGTAATGTGGCTCATGGAGGACCATGAGCTCTTCCTCTTGGTTGGGTATTGGTTCCAAATAAGGTTTAAGGCGTTGACCATTGACCTTAAAGGATGATCCATCAGTTGGATTCTCAATCTCTACCGCACCATACAGAAAAACAGTCCGTACAGTGTAAGGTCCTGTCCATCTAGATTTTAGCTTACTCGGAAATAGATGCAGTTTTGAGTCATACAACAGAACTTTTTGACCTGGCATGAAATTTTTACGTAAAATTGATTTATCATGAAAAACTTTTGTTCTGTCCTTGTAAATTCGGTCATTTTCATAGGCATCATTTCGAATTTCATCAAGTTCATTAAGTTGAAGCTTCCTATGTTCACCTGCTTGCTCTAAATCAAGATTCAAAGTTTTTATTGCCCATAACACCCTATGTTCTAGTTCAACTGGCAAGTGACATGGTTTACCAAAAATCAACCGATAAGGGGACATACCCAAGTTTGTTTTGAAAGCGGTGCGGTAAGCCCAAAGAGCATCGGTTAACTTTTGAGACCAATCTTTACGATTGCGATTCACGGTTTTATCAAGAATTTGTTTAATCTGCCTATTCGATACTTCAACTTGCCCACAAGTTTGAGGATGGTAAGGAGTAGATAACTTGTGGGTTATCGAATACTTTCTCATGAGAGCTTCAAAAGAACGATTACAGAAGTGTGTACCATTATCACTGATTATTGTGCGAGGTGTGCCAAACCTAGAAAAGATGTTTTCTTTCAAGAAGCACACAACAACCTTGTTATCGTTTGTTTTGCATGGTACAGCTTCGACCCATTTGGAAACATAATCAACAGCTAAGAGAATGTAAAGGTTCCCAAAAGAATTAGGGAAGGGTCCCATGAAGTCTATACCCCACACATCAAAAATTTCGACCTCTAGAATGGGGTTTAGGGGCATCATATTCCGTTTAGAAATTTTCCCTAAGAATTGACATCGATCACAAGTTTGGCAAAATTCATATGCGTCTTTGAAAAGGGTGGGCCAGTAGAAACCCGATTGGAGAACCTTTTCGGCTGTCTTTTTGGGACCGAAGTGACCACCGCATGCTTGGTCATGACAGAAAGAGAGGACACTGTGAATTTCAGTGTCAGGAACACATCTTCGAATGATTTGGTCGGGACAATACTTGAAAAGATAGGGGTCGTCCCAATAAAAATGTTTCACTTGAGAAAAGAATTTGTGTTTATCCTGCTTAGACCAAAAAGAAGGGATCTGCTTGGTGACTAAGTAGTTGACAATGTCAGCAAACCAAGGATCAGTGGAGAGAGAAAACAGCTGTTCATTGGGGAAATTCTCGTTGATCGGAAGAGAAGAAGACGGGGCATTTGGGAGACGAGACAGGTGGTCCGCAATAACGTTGTCAGATCCTTTTTTATCCTTAATGGTAAGGTCAAATTCTTGAAGTAGAAGGATCCAACGAATGAGACGAGCCTTAGCATCCTTTTTAGAGAATAGATACCTAAGTGCGGAATGATCGGTATAAACCGTGATGTGTGAGCCAACTAGATAAGGCCTAAATTTTTCTAGAGCAAAAACAACTACCAAGAGTTCTTTTTCAGTGGTCGTATAATTAATTTGGGCATCGTTCAAAGTCTTACTCGCATAGTAAATGACATGAAGAATCTTATCGATGCGTTGTCCTAAAACAGCGCCAACAGCGAAATTCGAGGCATCACACATGATTTCAAAAGGCAGCTTCCAGTTGGGAGAGCAGATGATCGGAGCAGAGACAAGTTCATTTTTAAGATGCTCAAAAGATGAAATGCAATCAGAGTTGAAGTCGAAAGGAACATCCTTACCAAGAAGATTGGTCAACGGTCGAGTGATTTTGCTAAAATCTTTTATAAAGCGACGGTAAAAACCAACATGACCTAAAAAGGATCGGATGTCCTTAACTGATTTGGGAATGGGAAGATTTGAAATAACCTCAATTTTGGCTTTGTCTACTTCAATTCCTTTATTAGAAATGACATGTCCTAGGACAATGCCATGTTTGACCATGAAGTGACACTTTTCCCAATTAAGCGTTAAGTGTTTATCTTTACAGCGATTAAGAACAAGATCGAGATGATGTAAACACTCAGAGTAAGAATCACCAAATATGGAAAAATCATCCATGAACACTTCCAAAAATCGCTCGATCATATCAGAAAAAATGCTAATCATGCACCTCTGAAAAGTTGCAGGAGCATTACAGAGACCAAAAGGCATACGTCGGTACGCAAATGTACCAAACGGACAAGTGAAAGTGGTTTTCTCTTGGTCCTCAGGAGCGATAGGGATTTGATTATAGCCCGAGTAACCATCAAGGAAACAGTAGTACTCATGACCAGCTAGTCGTTCTAACATTTGATCGATAAATGGCAGAGGGAAATGATCCTTACGTGTTGCAGCGTTAAGTTTCCTATAGTCAATGCAAACACGCCAACCGGTCTGGGTGCGGGTTGGGATAAGCTCGTTAGCTTCATTTTGGATCACGGTAATCCCTGATTTCTTAGGTACGACATGAATCGGACTAAACCATTGACTGTCAGAAATCGGGTAGATTATTCCATTGTCAAGGCATTTAAGGATTTCAGCACGAACTGCTTCTTTCATGATAGGGTTTAGTCGACGCTGGGGATCCCGAGTGGGTTTGGCATCATCTATAAGGTGGATTCGATGTTGGACAATCAAAGGACTAATCCCCTTAATATCAGCCATGGACCAACCAATTGCTTCCTTATTTTTCTTAAGGATGGGAAGGAGCAATTGTTCCTGCTCTAAAGTAAGGTCAGAAGCGATAATGACAGGAAAAGTTTCATTGTCTCCTAAGTAAGCGTATTTAAGATGACTGGGCAACACTTTGAGTTCAGATTTTAGGGGCGACTCAACCGAAGAAATTGGTTGAGGGATAGACTCATTTGTGAGAGGCTCGACAGGAATCGAATTAGAGACATTTTCGGGAGTATCTTGAAATAAGGTTTCGTAATCTGATTCAATTTCGTTATTCAGATGGTCGAGCTCAGATTCATTATCGTGGACAGCATGGATTTCAGAAAACTGGTCCACATAAGAGTTAGGAGAGTTTTCAGTTCTGAAGATGTTTAGCTCGACAGTCATGTTACCAAAAGAAAGTTACATAGACCCATTTCTACAGTTGATGAGAGCATTAGAGATTGCTAAGAAGGGTCGTCCTAGAATCAAAGGGATTTGGTTTGCAGGATTGCTAACCTGTTGAGTTTCTAAGACAATAAAATCAACTGGAAAGATGAATTCGCCAATTTTGATCAACACATCCTCGATTTCGCCCACAGGTTTCTTAATTGAACGGTCAGCAAGCTGAAGGGTAACCTTGGTGGGTTTCAATTCTCCTAGCCCTAATTGGCGATAGACGGAATATGGAAGCAAGTTAACACTAGCACCTAAGTCTAGCAGGCATCTATCGATTTTCTTGTCCCCGATAGTACATGATATTGTGGGGCAGCCAGGATCTTTGTATTTCACTGGCATTGATTGGGACAAGACTTCGCTTAGAGTTGCTGCTAGAAACACTTTCTTAGGCACATGTGTATGACGTTTTTGAGTGCACATATCTTTTAGAAATTTTGCGTATTGTGGAACTTGTTGTATAATATCTAAAAGAGGAATGTTCACTTTAACTTGCTTAAATATTTCAAGGATTTTTTCTAGCTGATCCGTCTTTTTCCTAGGTCGGAGTCTATGAGGAAATGGAGCAGACAACTCAGTAGGTTGGGCAACTTGAGTTTGAGGATGGTCCTTGTCAGAAATTGGCTCAATGTTTTGATCTGAGTTGGTCGAATTTTCGATTGGGTTTGGAAGATCGTTCGGTAAAGCATTTGGATTGACCACATGGTTGTCAATCTTTTTGCCAGATCTAAGAGTCGTGACCGCATTCAAGTGACTAATATTTGAATCTTGAATGATGTGAATTTGGTTGGAGTTAGGATTTTGACGGTTGGGGTTTGGAATGGGTTGACTCGGGAAAGTGCCTCTTTCCCGTTCGCTTACTGAAGTGGCTAACTGACTCATTTGCATTTCAAGTTTAGCAATCGATTGACTTGTGTTTTGCATGTGCGAAGTCAATAAATTTTGAAGATTGGTATTTGATTGGAGATTTTGAGTCGTCGCTTTAGTCAATTCTTTGAGAGTTTTTTCAAGTGATGTCAATCGTTTATCGTCTTGGGGAACAAAAGATTGTTGCGCTTGAGTTTGAAAAGGTGGCGCAGGATGTTGGAATTGAGTTTGTTGAAAGGGAGGTTTCGAAGGATTGTTCGAAAATGACTGAAGAGGCGGTCGAACCGCATTCGAATTTGCATTGTTTTGGGTCCAAGAGAAGTTAGGATGGTTTCTCCAACCTGGATTGTATGTTGGGGAGAATGGGTCATTCCTAGCTTTGTTAAATGCGTTGAGTTGTTCCAATGAATGTGGGCATTGATCAGCTATGTGGTTAGGATCGTTACATTTGTAACATGAGGTCTGAGACGCTTGAGCTTGATTTATTTGCGTTGATGAAAGGACGTTATCGAATTTGGATATCATCGCGTCTATTTTTGCTTCTAAGGCAACTGATGATCCTACCGAATGAGCGTTAGATCGGGAATAAATCGATTTCTCATTAGATCTTTCCCATTGAGCTGATTTTTCGGCCAAATTTTCGAGAAATTGCCAAGCGACATTGTGATCTTGGGCTAGAAAATTTCCTTGGCACATTGATTCGAGCATGGTTCGAGAGTTATTTTCAAGTCCATCGTATAAAATTTGACAAAGAGTCCATTTTTCGAAATTATGATGTGGACATTTGACTAGAAGCTCTTTAAATCTTTCAAAATATTTAGCAAAGGATTCACCCCCAAATTGACGAAAATTGACGATTTCGTTTCGAATTTTGGATGTTTTTTCCAGAGGGTAAAATTTCTTTAGAAAAATGTTTACAAATCCACCCCAAGTTCCAATCGTATTTGAAGGCAAGCTATACAACCATTTCTCAGCATAATCGGTAAGTGCAAATGGAATTAATTTAAGTTTGATTCCATCGTCACTTAATTGTTGAAATTTCATTGTTGCACAAACTTGTTCAAATTTGGTCAGGAAAATATAAGGATCATCACATTCTAGATTGCCGAACTTTGGAAGAGTATTTATGTGATTCGAATGAATTTCAAAGTGGTTACCCGTTGGGGCGGGCAATATGATGCAAGAAGGAATAGAAACCCGATCGGGGAAGTATCTATCCATAAGAGATCGAGGGGGATTTTCTTCGGCCATGGTTAAAGAAATGTTTTTTCGAACTAAACGATTGTCTAAAGGATCACGAGTCCAATGACGCATGCACTAGCGAGAAAAATAAGGGAAGACGAGAAAAAACAAATTTGAGCGAGTTTTTTTTTTAGTGAAAAAGTATTAGACACTAAAGATTTTTTTTTTTAAATGAACCTAATGCAATTTACAATTTCTAGAATTATATAACGACGGTTTGATTTATTTCAACAAAAGAATTCTCAGCCGGTTAACAGACAGGAGTTATCGGTGCACCAGGAATCACCCTAGCAATGCAGCCGAAGGTTTAAGTACCTTCAGAGGAACAACCGATATAATATTTACGAATCACCGTAATATTTATAAACAGTTATTACTCTGCCGTAGTCTAGACACCGAGAAATAATCCGTTTGAACTAAACCAAATTGTCAAAATATAATGAAGTCCTTAGAAAATAAAAACAAAACTAAGATGAATGCAATATTTTTTTTATTTTATCAATCACAGAATGAACAGTCTCAGAACAGTCACAGAACAGTCAATTGCAGAGATAAATAAAGAACAATTTTTTTTTTACAAGCAAGCCGATGCCCTGCAGAAGAGTTTTACAAGCAATGTCTATTTTTTTTATTTGCAGCAGCGGTCCCTGTAGAGTTAGAAAATACTCACCTTGATCGGCAGTCCGTCCAGTGCAATTGGGTAGCGCTAGCGCGTTCACACCCCACTTGGTGTGCAACCGCTCGAACACTGAATAGTCCGCTGCTTTTTATTGTTGTCGCCTCCTATTAATTGCTTAACTGCGCTGCGAAACTGAATAGTCCGCTGCTTTTTAAGACCTTTTTCAAATTACCACTGTACCTGTCTTCGAAAAATCTTCTCCCCCTTTTTTTTAAAATGAAAATTAGAATGAAAATAAAATGAGTGAAAAAAAAGGCAAACCCTAATTAAACAAAAGAAAGACAACTTTTTTTTTGTTGTTTTTGTTTTTGTTTTTTAAAAAAACTAAAAATAAAACTCAAAATACTTAATACTAATGGAGAACAAAAGAAATAAAACAAACCCAAGAAACAAAGAAGAAAAAAAAACTGGTCCAACCCACAGGCCCACGAAGCCCAACATAAAAAAAACAAACAAACCGAACTTCTATAAAACAAACACCCGACCCCTTTTTTTATGAAATCAAAAATCACGGATGGTTTTCAAAACCCAAAAGAAAAAGGAAAAAGAAAATCGCAAATTCTTTGTTTGATACCCGATTTACAATCGATCACTGTTTGGGTGTGGAGCGTTGCTCCTGTGAAATTGCATGCTTCAGTCGATTTCGGATAGTCCCGATTCAGGTTAGTTTCACGATTGGTGATTTGTGGATGTTGGGTTCGGTTTATGATGGATTAATCAGAAAGTTTCGAGGCTGCGAGCTGCGAATTGGAATTTTTTGATGTTCTGAGTTTCGATTTTTGGTTCGAAGAAGGTGTTTTTGTGATGGATTTCGCTTCGAGATAGGTTGTGAATTGAGTTTCGTTGAGGGATTGGGTATGAATCATGAGTGATGGATGGATAAGGCTAAGCGGTGGATTTGAAATCTGGAGGAGTTGGATGTATGTGAAGGCGATGCAGTGGAGACTCTGTGGAAGGGTGGTTTCAGGGTAATGAAGTGTAAAAAGGGATGAAGAGGTTTGCTTCTTTGTGTTGTGGGATGGTGATGGAGGGGTTAATGGCTATTGGTGTATGTCTGGTTGGTGTGTTGTATGGAGTTGCAGCAGCCTGTGATATTTGTGATGCTGTATTGGAGGTGGTTTTCAGACAGAAATAACAAGAAGAGATCAAAAGGGGAAGAGAAAGAAACTGCCAAAATTTTTTTTTTTTTTTTTTGTTCTTGTAAAAGCTGTAAAAAGGAAAGAAGTATGAGATTTGGAAAGGAATTTGAGAAGGGAGGAAAACAAAAACTAAATTTGCAAGTTAATTTTTTTTTATTGTTATAAATAGAAGGGAGTATAAAAGAAAGATCAGCAAGAAGTAAATGACAGATAAAGAAAGAAATAGATAGAAAGAAATTGAAAACAAAATTTGGCAAAGATATTTTTTTCTTCTCCAATTTGTTCGATTATGGTATCACAGGTAAAATACCAAATCAACCAATGAGATTTTTTTATGTCTATACTAGAAAACAAAATAAAAAAAATATTTTTGTGTTTTTTTTCTAAAAAAAAAAAATATTAACCCGAAGGATCTACGAATTTAAAATTATTTTGGTCCCCGGCAACGGCGCCAAAATTTGTTTGCGAACAAATTATACAGTTGTAAACAACTGTAAAATCCGTTCGGCTTTCCTAAACAACAAGGATTGTTGTAGAGGGTGTCGAACTCTGGGACCAAATTATTTTATTAATAAATCCAATCAAGTTATCCCTAACTTTTGATTGGTTGAAAACAAAGAAAATAGCAAAATTAAATAAAAGAGAGTTCTAACACTAAGTGAAAGCAATTAGGGGATAATGACATAGATCAGATTCATAATCATCAATAGCCAAAAGATTAACCAGATCTAATACATGTTTCTGTCACAAACATGAATCAACGATAATAGGTTTTTAGAAACAAATATGTAAATAACGACAAGCATAGCCTATGCAGGAGCTCGGCTCTACAACCATAGACTATCAGGACAGATTCACTAATTAATTTCTAAAACCCTAAAATTAGATCTAGATCTGATAATTGTTAGACCGAACACGAATATACCCTGTGAAGGAGCATAGCTCTTAAACGACACAGGATATTAAGGTTCAGATCTAACCCTAGGTTCAGATCTAGATCTATATACATGAATTCCTCATCCTTTGGCTATGTGATTCATATTGAATCATACTATCAGCGTCATCACCCCCTAATCAAAGGGGATTAGCTAGACATAGCTAAAGAAGAAGAGAAAACGAAAATAAATAACATGAACATAAATAAAATAAACAAAAAGTAAAAAGAAAGGGAGAGAATGATTTTATTCCAAGAAGAGAATTACAGAATAAAACCTAATGTGTTTTTACAATGAATGAGATACAAGGTATTTATAGCTGATATGACAAAGGCTAGCTAGCTAATTACATAATGTGGGACTAAAGAAATAACCCAAATAACACATAAGCCAGTGTGAACGCAGCTTTAGAGTGAGTGGTTTAGCAAATAGGCTAGTGTGAACGCAACATGAGTAAGAGGCCTTCCTAATGAGCTAATGTGAATGCAGTTTGAGTCTTTATTGAGCCAAATCTTCTTAACTGAAATATAATTGCAACCATTCTTCAAGCTTCAGACTCTTCAAGCTTTAGCAATTTTAAACTTCACTCTTTTTAAGCAAATTCTTCATGCTTTATCCATCAAATGCTCTAAACCATGCTTCTTGTCAACAATCTGAAAATACAGCTATAAATACAAAGTATCAATTATTTTAAAGGGAAAATAAGATAAATAAGCGGATAAAATATACACATTCACGTGTATATCACCGCGTATATAATAAACACGTGCTATAAAAACACAACATACGCCTCATTCCAATCCAGAATATTCCTTTATCCAAATATTCATATACTTTGGGAAAGGTTCCCATTAATTTTATCAAAGATATATTCTTTAAATTTATTCTTTAATCTTCCTTTGAATATCATTTCAATCTAATTAAAGATGCATTAAAACTCCACTTGGTTTTAATTTTCCCAAAAATCAATATTAACGATTGTAAATCATATCCTGTCTTTAACTGGGTTAAAGAACTAATGTCATTTAAAACATGATTCACGATAAACCCAAAATCACATTCCATTCCATCAGCTTTTAACCGTAAATTAGCAAGTGAACAATTCCCTAAGTATTAACCCCGAAGGCCGAAACCATCCTCAAATCAATTCAAAACCATTCAACTTAACTAATCTCCAGTTAGTTTCTGATTTTCTTAACTCCATTGGGTCTAAAAACAGTATTATTAAAGATACCATTCATGAAAACCCAGAATCACATTCCATTAATAATGGAATCTTCATGGAAAACAAATCGATATATATATAATCGATATAAACCTCCATATCCAACCGATAATATAAATGGAATAACGACAAGGCCTTTTAAGTTCCATACATATTAACCGCCTTCCTCTACAGAAGCTTACTTCGATTATTTCTAAATCGAACTCCATTCAATTCCAATTTAATATGTTAAATTGGAAAACTTTACTTTGGAAAATTCTCGTTAAATCTTAATAAAAAGATTTATGAATTCCAAATCACATTTCACGGTAAATCGGGTTAAAGAACGAATGTCGTTAAAAACACAGTTCATAATAAACCCAATTCACATTCCATTAGTCTCTAACCGTGAATTAGTAAGAGAACAATTCCCTAAGTATTAACCCCGAAAGTCGAAACCAACATCAGATCAATACCCAGGAAACCATTCAACTTGACTAATCTCTAGTTAGTTTCTAATTTTCTTAACTCAACTGGGTTTAAGAACAGTGTTAGTGAAGACACCGTTCACGACAACCCAAAATCCCATTTGATATTAAATACAAGGCTCTGAATAGAAAATACATTGGCTTATATTCAATATCAAATACAACAACCTACAAATATCGTATTGGAAATAATGATATAATTATATCTTTCAAATTTCCATAACAATATCTGTATAATCACAAAATCGAACATCAAAATATTTCGAAGACAGTTTTGATCCAAATCCATTCCCAATATATATATTGGAAATTCCGGTTATTTTTAAAACCATTTCAAATCCAGTTTATTTTATTTAAAAATATTTGGATTATAATTCTAGTTCATAACTAGTTCATTTCAATAAAAATCCATTTTTATCTTTTCAAATATGTGATTTTTCACCCCAATTCTTTCCAAATCATTTCTTACGATTTTACACTAATTATTGATATTTTTAATAATTTTATCAAGGCCCACACAGTCGATTTCCATAAATGGCCATAGAACTGCACTTACAACGACCTTTTCCAAATTTGATTTGGTCATAATTCCAAATTCAACCATTAGATTTCAAATCTCTAATATTTATTAGAAAGCTCTTTTCGATACGAACCCAACGGTTCCAATTTTAAGAGAATCTGACGGTCGGATCTCCCGTAATGTCCGTTCGAAGTCAATGGTCGAAATTCACGAACTGCCACGACGCGGCGCGTTTTATTCAGGCCATTATATATATATATATATATATATATATATATATATATATATATTCCATCGATTTCCTTTTTAAACGTATTTTATAAATCGTTTTAAATTCGGTTTTAAAACGATTTCAACTTCATATTCAATTTCAAATCAAAATTGAATATTCCATATCATCAATATATAAATGATAATATTTTCAAAACATTAGATTTTGAAATCCATTCATTTTCGATATTCATTATAAAAATGAATAAAATCGATATAAATATCATTCACGTCAAAATGGCGTTAATCTAATCGACACGGCTTTATATATTTAAATATATTCGTGTCCATCACAAATCAGACATCAAAATCACATTTTTGATCCTTTACTGAATATTATTTTAAAATATCCGTTATTTTAAAATATTCATTCCTTCTGAACAAGAATCAGGCACAGTCAATTACCATATAATGTGATTTATATGGATTTCATACACACGTGTATACAACAACAATCAAAAGCATTCAACCATCATCCAGAGTGCATTCTACACTTCATAAGCATTAAATATAAATATTCAATGCTTACACAGCCTGTCAGTCAATCGATCGACATACAACTAATTATTGGGATGAGTGTATGTCATATATTATCCAAATACCCGTGTGGGGTTCCAATCAACAAATAATGAATTTTATTTGTGCAGTTAGACGATGTGTAAAATTTATCGTCCCAATAAATATCAGTCAAATGTGTGTACATAAACAAATCGTCCGATTTGTTTTTAAATATTTATTTAATTCATATACCCATTAAAAATTATATTTTTAACTATAAAATATTTTCAACTATAAAATATTTTATTCCATTCCACATCACACAATCAATTTTTACAACATAACCAAACAAACAAACAACTCGTCCATGGTCTGGGACAACGGGTGTCGGGTGCTACTAAGCATCGTCTTCATCCTAGTATATATCTTAACTAGAAAATAATTTAAAGTGAGAAGTTCTCACCTTTCGGATCCACTACTCCATTCTATATTTCTGAACGGTCTGGATTTGTTCGAAATTCCAACGCATCCTTTTCACGCTGTTCATATATAAAAATCATATTTTTATCGCTTCATTCCAATAAATAAAAATCATGTTTTTATTTCTACTTCATATATTTTTACCATGCTTCTTTCTATATAAAAATTGTACTTTTATATTTCTGCCTCTTATATAAAGGTTGAATTTTTATTTCGCTACAACATATATAAAAATCTTGCCTTTCTATATATTAAAATATCGACTTTCTATGGTTAAAAATATCGCCTTCCTATATATAAAAAATATCACCTTTCTATATATATAAAATTATAGAACTTTCTATAGTTAAAAATATCGAACTCTCTATAGTTAAAAATATCAAACTTTCAATAGTTAAAAATATCGAACTTTCTATATATAAAAATATCGAACTTTCTATAGTTAGAAATATCGAACTTTCTATAGTTAAAATTATCAAACTTTCTATAGTAAAAAATATCGAACTTTCTATATATAAAAATATCGAACTTTCTATATACAAAAATATCAAACTTTTTATATATAAAAATATAATCTTTACTACGATAAAAATATAATCTTTACTATGATAAAAATATAATCTTTACTATGATAAAAATATAATCTTTACTATGATATAAATATATTATTTACTATGATAAAAATATAATCAATACTATTAGCTAAAGATCATATTTTTATTGTTTCTATAATATTAAAATCACATTTTTATTATCTATATAATATAAAAATCATATTTTTGTTTACTCTATAATATAAAAATCACATTTTTATCTATTCTATAATATAAAAATCCCATTTTTATCTATTATATAGATACCTAAAAATCAAAACTTCATCCACTGTAAATAATTAAAACTGAAAATCAAATTCATGCTCTTTTATTTTATAAAAATCTAATTACAGTTTATTTACTAATTTAAACAAATTAATTACATAATCATTAAAATAAATAAAATAAAATAAAAAGGAAAGAAGGCTCACAGTTCATTTGATTTTTTTGTCAGAGGAGGGGGCGCGTGGATCGAGGCTGGGCGGAGTTGAGGAGGCTGGGGGGTTCACGCGAGGTGACGGGGGTTTGACCGCGGTGGCACGCTGGCGGTCAGAGGTGAGAGCGGAGGTAGGGCTGTGGTGGCGGGTCAATGGGGTTTTCGTGCTTTGGGGGTTTGAAGAGGGAGAGAGAGGCAGCCGTTGGTGGATCGGAGAGGGGTGAAACGATCGGTGGTGGGAGGGGAGATGGCGCGATGGCAGTGGCGTCGATTTGGGGGAGCGACGGGGTTGCGCGGTTTCCCCTTTTTCTTTTTTCTTTCTTTTTATTTCGTAGGTTGACTGTAATGAGGAGAGAAGGGGGTGATTTTGAATTTTTTTTATTTTAAAGTTTCAAAAAGAAACTTTTTATTTCAAACTCGAAATCGAACCCACCAACCGTCATCCCCAGCTAATTACCCCCATTCCGAACACAATGGGAGCTGATTCGATCATTTCGATCAGTTTCTGTCAAAATCAAAATATAAATCTATATATTGAATTTGAACATGCATTTCAATTTACCGAGGTCACATACGGACTCTAAAAATTCCCAAAAAATATTTTATAGCTTTGTATTGACCATATGGTTCTAACAAAACTACTTTCGTCAAATTTGGAGACCATTTGAAAAATGGCCATTTTCTGGTCGATCCAAATTGACTGAAACTGTCAAAACACATTTTCTTTTGCCACGCTCACATATTAATCCCAAAAATTATGAATTTTGGAATCTAGCAATAACTTGACATCCCGTATCCAACAAAAGTTGTTTCGTCGAATTATGGAGGTCATTTGCAAAATTTCCATTTTTAAGGGCCAAAATTCCATAGCGATTATTCTGAATTTTTAACTGGGCATAACTTTTTATTCCGCTATGAAATTTTAATTTTTCAGATTCGTTAGAAAGATATTTTCAAATAGATTCAAATATTTTTGGTTTCGCTCAAATCCAGTTTATTTTGAATCTTCTACGTTCATTTGAATTTTGAAATCGAATTTTCAAACTACCACGCCATGTTCGATTCCTTTTATAATTGAAAATAAGTATTTATATTCTAACATCGATTCCAATAAATATGTACAACCCAATTTTATTCAAAATAAATTTCTCGTCGTTATTATTTAAAATAATTCATTTTAAATATCCAAAATTCATTAAAATTACCAAAATAAAATTTTTAAATTGGTTCGGATTTTCCGGGTTATTACACGATTAATGCAAAAGATACACAGCAAGTATCAAGTGCAACGCAATGACCAACATCGTAATTACGAAACAGGGAATAGTGCACAACGTGGACAAGCAACTTATCGTACTATTGTGAGACAGGTAATCCCCATCAACAGGGAGTGAACCGTGTACAGTAGGCAAATGTACAACACAAAAGGTAAACGTGACAAAACTGTACGCTAGTTAACTAAAAGAGGTTACTTGCCACAAATTCATTAAACACAAGGTATCAATGGAAATGCATGCACACATGAGAGGTAAAGCCAGAAGATTTCACGTGCAAATCACAACCAAGGACATGCTATATTTCTTAGTTTATATTGAAATTAAACTACTTGAACCAAGATTTATCGTGAGCTAATAACTCACCAGTAGTGGCAAAAGGAGCAGTGAAGTTTTGGCCACAATGGCGACGACCTTCAGTTACCAGTGGCGGCGTAACAACCCGGATTTTCAGAACCAATTTAAATTTTTTATTTTAGCAATTTTAACGAATTTTGAATATTTAAAATGATTTATTTTAAATAATAACGACTAAAAATTTATTCTAATCGAAGTTAGAATGTATAAATTTATTTTAATTATAAAACGAGCCTGAAATGGCGCGATAGTTTGAAAATTCGATTTTAAATTTCAATTGAATGTACAGGATTCAAAATAAATCGGATTTCAGTAAAACAAGAAATATTTGAATATGTTTAATTATATCTTGCTAACAACTGTGAAAAAAAATTAGATTTCATAACAAAAATTGAAAGTTATGTTCAGTTTAAAATTTGAAATAGTCGTTTTGGAATTTAGTATAATATATAGCCCTTAAAAATAGCCATTTTCAAATGACCTCCATTTTCGACAAAACCAATTTTGTTGGATCTGGAATGTCAAATTATTGCTAGGTTCCAATTTTCGTAATTTTTGAAATTAATATGTGAGCATGGTGGATTTAAACGTGTTTGGTAATTTCAGTTTGAATTAAATCGACTGGAAAATGACAAAAACCGTCTCCAAATTCAACAACATTGGCTTTGTTAGGACCGTAACGTCAAACTATAGCTAGATTTTTTTTCGGGAATTTTGGAGTCAGTATGTGGCTCCGGTAATTCAAAATGTACGTTAAAATCAGTTTTGAACGTTATATTAATTTATATTTTAATTTTAATTAAAACTGATCGAAACAGTCGAATTGGCTTATGGAACATATCCTATTGTGTCCGGAATGAGGGTATCTAGCTAGAGGAGATAGTCATTGGGTTCGATTTGGTGTTCAAATAAAAAATCAACTTTTAGGAAAATTAAAATAAATAAATGGGTCAAAGCCCTTATCTCCCATACCCGGTCAACCCCTCTCCCTTTGTCGTTCAAAACGCGATTTTTGAATTAAAAAAAAGAAGAGAAAGCGATTCAAAACCGCGTTGCCGCTCCAGTACGTCGCCTCCCCCTGCCAACCGCCCACCGCCGCACCAAGCGCCGCCCTCCCCCTGACAGCCTCCGCTACCCCCTCCTCTTCTCCTTCCCCTCTCTTCTGAAAAACCCCCATGCCCTAACCCAAAACCCTAGCCGCCGGATCCTCTAGCCGCCACCGCCGGTCTGGCGCCTCCCCCTCCGACACCCCCTCCTATGCTCCGCCATCCCCACCCCCAAAAACCGCTTGTAAGTTTATTTATTTATTTTCTATGTAAATAGTTTTAAAATTTTAAAAATCAGTTTTTTTATATAGCATAAAATTAAAAATCAGTTTTTTTATACAGCATAAACTTAAAAATCAGTTTTTTCATATAGCATAAATTTAAAAATCATTTTTTTATATACAACATAAATTAAAAAACCTGTTTATATATATATATATTGAAATAAAAATATGATTTTTATGTAGACAACATTGAAATAAAAATATGATTTTTAATATATACATAGCACTGTAAAAATATGATTTTTAACGTAAACATAGCATTATAAAAATATGATTTTTAATGTATACATAGCATTGTAAAAATATGATTTTTAATGTATACATTGCACTATAAAAAAAATATGATTTTTAATGTATACATAGCACTGTAAAAATATGATTTTTAATGTATACATAGCACTGTAAAAATATGTTTTTTAATGTATACATAGCACTGTAAAAATATGATTTTCAATGTATACATCGCACTGTAAAACTATGTGTAACGACCCGTAATTTAGACCGTGCCGAATCGACAAAACATGTCAAATCGAAACGTCCAAAACAACAAATTGTTATTAGCTTCTGGGGTAAACATAGAATCATACACAGAATCAAAGAATACAATCACTTGCAGAGAAATAAAAAATTATACAAATATCAGAGTTTATACAATACTTTTTGTACAGCGGAAGAATTTAAAAATATACATGAATTTTTAATTTTTTTTTTTACAGTTTTGCCTGACCTTGCATGCGACGTAAGCGTCTCCACGATCCTCTCCAGATATGCAAGCTGAAATCCTTAAATCTGGAACACATAGGACCTGACCCGAGCGTTCCATGCAAAAACGGAAAAAACTCGAGTCAGGATTAAACTTATTTCAAGTCAGTCACTTCAAAATAATCTCATAAGTATAATTGTTTAATCCCAACAAATTCAAGTGTAATAACATGTGAACCGCCAAAAAATTAATATCACAAGGTAATCGCAACGAGTGGGTACAATTTCATACGTAAATCACAAGTGTATAACAAACAAATAGCATGCACGAAATAGTAAGTACTGCGGTATGTAAAGAAGAAAATCGAGCTATGTACAATTTTGGAAATTGCATGAAAGAAACCAACAACATGCTGAGTTTAAATTATACATTCTTTAGGATATGATGAAGGCATCAACACGTGCATATAAATGAAGCAAATCCAATTAAAGACAGGCATATAACACGCATGGGAACATGCAGATACCATGTAAAAGTAAAAGGCCACAGTCAATGCATTGGTAATGAATCAACATATTTATAGCAATTAAGTGCTTAACCAAGATAACTAACATGCAAGTGATTGGGTATCGACATCTAAAATGCAGTCTTTTAAAGAGGTTTTCCATTTTTGTAATATAGCAACTTAAATGGCCAAATGGTAACTTAAGTCTTATGCGAGATCATTTTCTTTCTTTCTTTACCAACATCAAAACAAGCATATACACATGTGAATAAGGCATGGTTTGTTCCTCTTACCTTTTATGCATGCAATATGATATATGAGGTTATTTCAAAGCCCAAATCCAACATACAAACAACTACATATGTGGAATAGCAATTACAAATGGATTGTTATGCTAGAAATAAATAATTTAGCCCAACCAAAAGAAACAAGCCTCAGGTTTAATAAGCATGTATGAATGAAAGTGTACTTGCAGCATGGCAATATGTAAGGAAGGTTTGGCATACAAATAGGTTCGTGTGAATGTCATAAAATAAAGCTTGGAATCAAATCTGACAGTTCACATATTCATCCCAATATTTCCCGTTTCCCATTACTCCAGTATATGTTATCTATTGTTATGCTATATAACCCATGACCATATCTTACCTAATATAAATATCAATTCGAAACCATAAAGATCTAACAACAAATGCAACAAGGCCTTCTTCTATGAAAACAAGTGTAAAGCAATGCCAACTAATACATTCGCATAAACAGCAACATGCTGTGACAAGCCTTCAAACAATTTATACCATTGATTATGATGTAGCATTGTAACAACCCGGAAAATCTGGGCCAGTTTAAAATTTTTATTTTGGCAATTTTAGCGAATTTTGATTATTTAAAATGAATTATTTTAAATAATATCGACGAGAAACTTATTTTGAATAGAATTCGAACGTATATATTATACGCGTCGCCGTTAGAATATAAATATTTATATATAATTATAAATAGAATTAAAAATGGCGCGGTAGTTCGATAATTCGATTTCAAACTTCAATTGAATGTACCGGGTGCAAAACAATCCGGATTTTAGTGAAACCAAAAATAATGGAATCTAATAGTGAATATCTTTCCAACGAATCCGAAAAATCAAAAGTTAGTAGCGGGAATCAAAAGTTATGTCCAGTTGAAAATTCTGAATAGTCGCTATGGAATTCAGGCCCTTAAAAATGGACATTTTGCAAATGACCTCGGATTTCGACGAAACCACTTTTGTTGGATCCGCAGTGTCAAGTTATCGCTAGGTTTCAAATTTCATAATTTTTCGAGTCAATATGTGAGCGTGGCAAAGGAAAACGTGTTTTAACCATTTCAGTTGATTTTAATCGACTGGAAATTGGCCATTTTTCTAACGGTCTCAGAATTCGACGAAACTAGTTTTGTTAGGACCGTATCGTCAATACGAAGCTAGAAAATATTTTTATGGAATTTTTCTAGTTAGTATGTGACCCCGGTAATTTGAAACGTACGTTTAAAATTCAATAAAGTGATTTAAATGTAAATTCAAAGGAAACTGATCGAAACGGTCAAATCAGCTTGCGATACATATCCCATTGTGTTCGGAATGGGGGGGGAAACGCTATGGGCGACAGGCGGTGGACCTCGTTTTGAGGTCGTATGTGAAAGTCAACCTTTAAATAATTAAATAAATAAAATAATACAAAAAAAAAAAAAAAAAAAATATTCCTTACTCTCCTTTATTTCTTCTGGCCCCCCCCGTTTCAATTTCAGTTCTTAAATAAAATAAAAAAAAAAAAAAGGGGGAAAGCCATCGCGCGATGGCGACAGCCTACCGCCGCCCGAACCCTCCACCGACCCACCTCCCTCCAGCCTCACCTTGGCCACCGCGACGACAGAAGACCCCTCCCCTCGACTGGCGCCTGGCGCGAAGGCCCCACCCCTGCCCTCCTCGACGAAGACGAGACGCCCCCCCCCCCCCAAATCGTTCGACGCCTCCGCGACCCTGGCCAGCGAGCCTGTGCCGCCGCCTCGAAGCCAGGAGCCTCCGACGATCAGCAGAACCCCCCCCCCCATCTGTAAGTTTTTGTTTTTGTTTTTGGCTTTGCTATTTTATTTTCAAGTTTTAGAAAACTGATTTTAATTAATTTTAAAAACTGTTTTTTTTTTTTTAGATTTAAAAACAGAAATGTTAAACTGATTTTAGATTTAAAAATGTTAAACTGATTTTAGATTTAAAAATGTTAAAACTGATTTTGATTTAAAAATGAAAAAAAACTGAATTTGTTTTATTTTTAAAACTGAGTTTTATCTACTTTAAAAGCTGAAGCTAGATTTTTATTTTATATAGTATATAGTTTAGATTTTTAATAGAAAAGAATTTTTATTTTTATATGTATAGGGCATTGAAGTAAAAATAGAAATTCATATGTCAAAAAGATTAGATTTTGAAAATGAAATAGATTAGATTTTTATCGATATGAATGTGAAGTAAAAATATGATTTTTATATTTTTTTAAAGTATTAAAAATATAATCTTTATAGGATAGAGAATATAAAGATATCATCTTTGTATATGTAGCGAAATAAAAATCTGATTTTTATTTTATATACATTGAAATAAAGTGGTGATTTTTATAAAAGCGAAAACTTTATTTTTATAAAGGTGAAATCTATATTTTAAAAATTTGATTTTTACATTGTTAAAAAGAAAAGAAACTGAAATGGTCATTGATTCAAAAATACAAGCAATCTTGATTTGAAAATAAAAAGACATCACTTTTGAAAATATAATGGAGAATATAAAAATTCGATTTTTATATATAAAAATTCGATTTTTATATATTGAACTTTGAACTAAAAATTCGATTTTTATATATTGAACTTTGAACTAAAAATTCGATTTTTATATATTGAACTTTGAACTAAAAATTCGATTTTTATATATTGAACTTTGAACTAAAAATTCGATTTTTATATATTGAACTTTGAACTAAAAATTCGATTTTTATATATTGAACTTTGAACTAAAAATTCGATTTTTATATATTGAACTTTGAACTAAAAATTCGATTTTTATATATTGAACTTTGAACTAAAAATTCGATTTTTATATATTGAACTTTGAACTAAAAATTCGATTTTTATATATGGAACTTTGAAATAAAAATTCGATTTTTTTTTTTATATATATAGTGGCCTTGGGCAACGAAGGTGACAAAAAGGCGAAACGACGAAGACTTCTGCAAATGAAGTGCCGTGGAGCTAGGATAGCTATAAGTGAGAATTTCTCACCTTTCAATTTATATTTCTAGTTATATATATATATACTAGGATGCAGACGGTGCTTATTAGAAGCACCCGACACCCGTCCACATACCATGGACTTGTTTGTTTGGATTGTTTGGTGATTGATCGAGATATTGGTTTGAATGTGGTTTGTGGTGTGAAAAATCGAATCGATAAATTGGTTAGGATTAGACGTGCGCCGTTATAAGGCGAAGGAGTAAGACTAGGTTAGACTCTTACTCCAAATTTTGTGGTTTGCAAAATGAAATTGATTTGATTGATGAGTGAATGGCGTGGGCCTTCACTAGACCGGGGATTAGGCTAGGCCTTGTCCCGTTTCTAGTATCGTGCCGTTATGCCGCCGAAATTTTCTAAAATATGTTAGAAAATAAAAATATCATTTTATTGTGTAAATGAATAATAGAAATTCATATGATAGAATAAAATGTTTTATCGTTAAAAATACAATTTTTAACGTGAATATGAATATAGTGAAAGTGAATAAAATAAATATTCATTTACAAACCAGATGGTTTGTTTATGTACACTTATTTGAATGACATTGATTGGGTCGATAAATTTTACACATCGCCTAACTGCACAAATAAAATATGTGTTTGATTGTTTGAAACCCCACACGGGTGTTAGGATGAAATTTGAAGTTCACTCATCCTGATTGATTAAATATGTCGATCGATTGATTGACATGCTGTTGTAAGCGTTGAATATCTATATTTGATGCTTATACAGTGTAGTGCACTTTGGTTGATGGTTGATTATTTTCAATGCTATTATATACATGTGTTGTATGAAAATCCATATAATTAATTTTATATGGTAATTGATTGGGCCTCATTCCAGTTTTGAAAAAGAAATATTTGAAATAGAATATTTGAAAATAAAGGAATATATGAAGCCGTGTTGATTAGATTGACGCCATTTTGACGAGAACGATATTTATATCGATTTTATCGATTTCGAAATGAATTGAATTGAAAACGAATTCAAAATGAATTGAATTGAAAACGATTTCGAAATGAATTGAATTGAAAACGATTTCGAAATGAATTGAATTGAAAACGATTTCGAAATGAATTGAATTGAAAACGAATTCGAAATGAATTGAATTGAAAACGATTTCGAAATGAATTGAATTGAAAACGAATTCGAAATGAATTGAATTGAAAACGATTTCGAAATGAATTGAATTGAAAACGAATTCAAAATGAATTGAATTGAAAACGAATTCGAAATGAATTGAATTGAAAACGATTTCGAAATGAATTGAATTGAAAACGATTTCGAAATGAATTGAATTGAAAACGAATTCGAAATGAATTGAATTGAAAGCGATTTCGAACTGAATTGAATTGAAAACGATTTCGAAATGAATTGAATTGAATATGAATTCAAACTGAATTGAAATTTGAATTGAATAGAAATGAATTTTAAAACGAATTTATAAGGAAGAATTCAATTTTTCTTTGAATTGAAATGGAAGTTGAAATAGGTTTTGAAACGATTTTAAAACTATTTATATAATTCGTTTTGAATAGAAATCGACGAAATATATATTATATATATTATATATATAATATAATGGCCTGAATAGAACGCGCCGCGCCGCGGCAGTTCGCGAATTTCGACCATTTATTTCAAACGGACATTACGGGAGATCCGACCGTCGGATTCTCCTAAAACCAGAACCGTTGGGTTCGTATCGAAAAGAGCTTTCTAACGAATGTTAGAAATTTGAAATCTAACGGTTGGATTTGGAATTATGTCCAAATCAAATTTGAAAAAGGTCGCTGTAAGTGCAGTTCGATGGCCGTTGATGGAAATCGACTGTACGGGCCTTGATAAAATTATTAAAAATAGTAATAATTTATGTAAAATCATAAGAAATGATTTGTGAAGATTTGGGATGAAAAACTCCATATTTGAAAAGATAAAAATAGATTTTTATCGAAATGAACTAGTTTTGAACTAGAATTATAATTCTATTTATTTTTAAATAAATAAATTGAATTCGAAAAGGGTTTTGAAAATAACCAAAATTTCCAATGATTGCATTGGAGTGGATTTAAATCGAAATTGTCTTCGGAATATTTCGATATTGGAATTCGTGATATTACAGGTGTTGTTATGGAAATTTGAAAGATATATATTTGTATCGTTATTTCCAATACGACATTTGTTAGTCGTAGAATTCGATATTGAATATAAGCCGATGTATTTTCTATTCAGAGCCTTGTATTGAATATCGAATGTGATTTGGGTTTGTCGTGAATGGTGTCTTCACTAACACTGTTCTTGAACCCAGTTGAGAAAAGATTAAATCTTTTTATTTAGATTTAATGAAGTGTACCAATTAAATGATATTTAATTGGAATTGAATTGATATTGATTTTTGGGTTTATCGTGAACAGTGTTTTAAATAACACTCGTTCTTTAACCCGATAATTAATGGAATGATTTTTGGGTTTATCGTGAACAGTGTTTTAAATAACACTCGTTCTTTAACCCGATAATTAATGGAATGTGACTTTGGGTTTATCGCGAACCGTGTTTTTAGATGACACTGATTCTTTAACCCAGTCACAGATTAAAACTAAGTGGAGTTTTAATGAATCTTTAATTAGATTGAAAAGATCGAGAATGGAGTATCACCAGTTTTGCTCCAGGCGATAGTTAAATCTTTAATTAGATTTGAATGTGAAATTTAGAAACTAACTGTCGGTTAGCCAAGCAGAATGGTTTTCTGGATATTGATCTGATGTTGGTTTCGGCCTTCGGGGTTAATATTTGGGGAATTATTCTCTTGATTAATTTACGGTTAGTGACTAATGAATTGGAATGAGGCGTATGTTGTGTTTGTGTAACACTTTTATAATATATACGTGAGTTATTCGGAAAGACCGGGTTTATCCCATTCTGAATAACTGATACGACGATAAGTCGAAGATGAAGACGATGGTCGAAGACCGGAAGTCTTCACGTCGTTTGGGTGATAACTGATGATCTTGATTGGGCTGTACACCCAAGAAGATGGAAACAGTTGGTGATCGTCCAGACGTACTTGGAGATCGATGGATATGCGGGGTACTAGGTGCCTCCGGTTTCGTTCAGACCCAGAACGGACTTGTAAATGGACTGTGTGTCTGACATCGGATTTCATTCTGTGTGACTGATATCGGTTGCATAGGATGGTTTGCCTGTGTGGCATGCTAAGATGCAAATGATCAAGGCTTCTGTTGAAAAGCAAAGTCTTGTGGTGATGATCAAAGCACGGCCTTTGTGGCGTAGCTTTGTGTAACGTTTACCTCGCGTGTTTCACACCAGGTATGAACCAAAAACGGGAGACGGACCTCAGGGAGGACTTGCGTTTCTTTCTAGCTAGAAGTGGCGTCAGTGGTTTTACACGCCCTGACGAGTTTGACTTATGTGGTTGTTGCTGTTGCGAGGCGCCTCGGTTATATCGGTTTCGGCCGAATGCATTCTGGTCGGCTGACGGACCAGACTTACACCCCATAGGGTGGGGAGACGTATTGTTCAGGCATAATAATCCACTCCGTGTGGACCGGCCCTGACGATCCAAGGGGCAGTTGCGGCTGTTCCTGAGGGGCGGGCTAGAGCGTCTCGAATCGGTTGAGGACTATCTTTTGCCTCGGTTCATAGATGGAAATCCAATTTCCAAATACGTGACATTTGCGGTTTTATTTGTAAACCTATATATGGCGACATAGTGGCATGGGACGCTCATGCCGCCTATGATTGATACTTATGATTTGAAGTTGTTTTATACACTTATAATAGTATCAAATGATTTGTTTTAAAACGTATCAAGCATCCTTTGGCTGTTATAAGGGAAAACCCTATCCTCGACTGCGTTGCATTGTGTGATGGGACCTGGGTCTTATAACAGCTTCATTTTTCTTTATTTAGCATTGCGCTGTTTGTTTCATGCACTGGTATTCTTGGGAGGAAACCCGTTCCGTATTATACGGCGTGGTCCCTTGATTTACCTAATGATTTAAAATAAAGATTAATAACTGTTTTAGTTCTCACACCAGTCACATGACTGACCTGGAGTTTATTGTTTTAACCTAAACTCTGGGTGCCCTTATTTTGACATGGGCAGCTAGTAGTTTTGGGTTTTGCAGATTTATATTCACAGGATCCTGGTTTACAGCTGGAACGATATCCGGAAAGCTTTGTATCCGTATATCTCATTCTAGTTGTGTATTGTATTATTTTCCGCTGCTATGTATTTAAATGTAATTTAAATCTCTGATATTTCTGTGTAATATTCATTTATACTCTATATATTCTTGTAATCTGATGCATTGTTGTAATATACAATGAAATGTTCTTCTGTATGCGTTCTGCTGTGGTTTGTTCTCGAACTATCCGTCGCTTTCCTTTACGGGGAAGTTGCGGGTCTTCACAGTTGGTATCAGAGCTTTGGTTTACAAAGCTCAGAGAACAAGGCACATTAGAACCTTACGAAAGAATTCATCAGATATTGGATTAGTAATATCCAATTAGAATGACTCGTTAGAGATAGGATCAGTAGTATCCTAGAACGAGTGTGAAGAGTATATTTTTCAAATAAAAACAATTTTTGTTTTGAAAATTTAAAGCAATTATTCGTATTTGATTATCTATTTATATTGAGTTGGACAGTCCAGTATATATAGATTTTGCGTATACGTCTGATCCGCGTGTATTCGAAGTTTTAATATACTGGATAGATATAGAGTCACACTCTAGTCGCCCGGAGACGATTCTGATGATAGTCTAGACATCATCAGAATTGGTATTCGAGTTTCGAAGGTGTGATTTTCTATATATTTCCATTAGACTGGTGTGAGAACCAAAACTTATATATAGCTAGAATACATTGTTGTGATTTGGCATCAAAACATGATTTTCTTTATATATATCAAAATTATGAATTTGAAAAGCTAATTCACTAATTGATTGATGGTTGTATTGTTTGATTATTGTTTGAATAATTAAAATTTGGACCACTTAGTTCATTTGAAACAAATATTGAATTGTATTGAAAATTGGTTGCATTTGCTTGCATATACATATATATCATTGAACAGGTCATAGCAAGGAGGCTAGAGCAGAGAATAAAATTTGTTTGCCCGACAAATAGGTACATGTTTACTACATAATTTCCTGTTTTGTTTGGGTGATGATGATTTTATGAGCCTATTGGCTAGCCGCTTGGCTTTTTCTTTTTCTTTTTGAGATCTGAAGGACCGGGGAAGCTATTTGAAATTTCCCGATGCTCCCATTGCAGGGGAGGTTATGGCGAAATTTTTCGAAAATTTAGGGTGTTAGCCAAATTTTTGAAACTTTGAAAATTCTCAGAAACTGAAAAGTTGGAGAACGGAAGCCAAATCGAATGTAGAGTTGAATTATCAAACCACTTTCGACTTTGTTCCTTTTCGGGGACGAAAAGTTTTAAGTGGGGGAGATTGTAACAACCCGGAAAATCTGGGCCAGTTTAAAATTTTTATTTTGGCAATTTTAGCGAATTTTGATTATTTAAAATGAATTATTTTAAATAATATCGACGAGAAACTTATTTTGAATAGAATTCGAACGTATATATTATACGCGTCGCCGTTAGAATATAAATATTTATATATAATTATAAATAGAATTAAAAATGGCGCGGTAGTTCGATAATTCGATTTCAAACTTCAATTGAATGTACCGGGTGCAAAACAATCCGGATTTTAGTGAAACCAAAAATAATGGAATCTAATAGTGAATATCTTTCCAACGAATCCGAAAAATCAAAAGTTAGTAGCGGGAATCAAAAGTTATGTCCAGTTGAAAATTCTGAATAGTCGCTATGGAATTCAGGCCCTTAAAAATGGACATTTTGCAAATGACCTCGGATTTCGACGAAACCACTTTTGTTGGATCCGCAGTGTCAAGTTATCGCTAGGTTTCAAATTTCATAATTTTTCGAGTCAATATGTGAGCGTGGCAAAGGAAAACGTGTTTTAACCATTTCAGTTGATTTTAATCGACTGGAAATTGGCCATTTTTCTAACGGTCTCAGAATTCGACGAAACTAGTTTTGTTAGGACCGTATCGTCAATACGAAGCTAGAAAATATTTTTATGGAATTTTTCTAGTTAGTATGTGACCCCGGTAATTTGAAACGTACGTTTAAAATTCAATAAAGTGATTTAAATGTAAATTCAAAGGAAACTGATCGAAACGGTCAAATCAGCTTGCGATACATATCCCATTGTGTTCGGAATGGGGGGGAAACGCTATGGGCGACAGGCGGTGGACCTCGTTTTGAGGTCGTATGTGAAAGTCAACCTTTAAATAATTAAATAAATAAAATAATACAAAAAAAAAAAAAAAAAAAATATTCCTTACTCTCCTTTATTTCTTCTGGCCCCCCCCGTTTCAATTTCAGTTCTTAAATAAAATAAAAAAAAAAAAAAGGGGGAAAGCCATCGCGCGATGGCGACAGCCTACCGCCGCCCGAACCCTCCACCGACCCACCTCCCTCCAGCCTCACCTTGGCCACCGCGACGACAGAAGACCCCTCCCCTCGACTGGCGCCTGGCGCGAAGGCCCCACCCCTGCCCTCCTCGACGAAGACGAGACGCCCCCCCCCCCCCAAATCGTTCGACGCCTCCGCGACCCTGGCCAGCGAGCCTGTGCCGCCGCCTCGAAGCCAGGAGCCTCCGACGATCAGCAGAACCCCCCCCCCCCATCTGTAAGTTTTTGTTTTTGTTTTTGGCTTTGCTATTTTATTTTCAAGTTTTAGAAAACTGATTTTAATTAATTTTAAAAACTGTTTTTTTTTTTTTAGATTTAAAAACAGAAATGTTAAACTGATTTTAGATTTAAAAATGTTAAACTGATTTTAGATTTAAAAATGTTAAAACTGATTTTGATTTAAAAATGAAAAAAAACTGAATTTGTTTTATTTTTAAAACTGAGTTTTATCTACTTTAAAAGCTGAAGCTAGATTTTTATTTTATATAGTATATAGTTTAGATTTTTAATAGAAAAGAATTTTTATTTTTATATGTATAGGGCATTGAAGTAAAAATAGAAATTCATATGTCAAAAAGATTAGATTTTGAAAATGAAATAGATTAGATTTTTATCGATATGAATGTGAAGTAAAAATATGATTTTTATATTTTTTTAAAGTATTAAAAATATAATCTTTATAGGATAGAGAATATAAAGATATCATCTTTGTATATGTAGCGAAATAAAAATCTGATTTTTATTTTATATACATTGAAATAAAGTGGTGATTTTTATAAAAGCGAAAACTTTATTTTTATAAAGGTGAAATCTATATTTTAAAAATTTGATTTTTACATTGTTAAAAAGAAAAGAAACTGAAATGGTCATTGATTCAAAAATACAAGCAATCTTGATTTGAAAATAAAAAGACATCACTTTTGAAAATATAATGGAGAATATAAAAATTCGATTTTTATATATAAAAATTCGATTTTTATATATTGAACTTTGAACTAAAAATTCGATTTTTATATATTGAACTTTGAACTAAAAATTCGATTTTTATATATTGAACTTTGAACTAAAAATTCGATTTTTATATATTGAACTTTGAACTAAAAATTCGATTTTTATATATTGAACTTTGAACTAAAAATTCGATTTTTATATATTGAACTTTGAACTAAAAATTCGATTTTTATATATTGAACTTTGAACTAAAAATTCGATTTTTATATATTGAACTTTGAACTAAAAATTCGATTTTTATATATTGAACTTTGAACTAAAAATTCGATTTTTATATATGGAACTTTGAAATAAAAATTCGATTTTTTTTTTTATATATATAGTGGCCTTGGGCAACGAAGGTGACAAAAAGGCGAAACGACGAAGACTTCTGCAAATGAAGTGCCGTGGAGCTAGGATAGCTATAAGTGAGAATTTCTCACCTTTCAATTTATATTTCTAGTTATATATATATATACTAGGATGCAGACGGTGCTTATTAGAAGCACCCGACACCCGTCCACATACCATGGACTTGTTTGTTTGGATTGTTTGGTGATTGATCGAGATATTGGTTTGAATGTGGTTTGTGGTGTGAAAAATCGAATCGATAAATTGGTTAGGATTAGACGTGCGCCGTTATAAGGCGAAGGAGTAAGACTAGGTTAGACTCTTACTCCAAATTTTGTGGTTTGCAAAATGAAATTGATTTGATTGATGAGTGAATGGCGTGGGCCTTCACTAGACCGGGGATTAGGCTAGGCCTTGTCCCGTTTCTAGTATCGTGCCGTTATGCCGCCGAAATTTTCTAAAATATGTTAGAAAATAAAAATATCATTTTATTGTGTAAATGAATAATAGAAATTCATATGATAGAATAAAATGTTTTATCGTTAAAAATACAATTTTTAACGTGAATATGAATATAGTGAAAGTGAATAAAATAAATATTCATTTACAAACCAGATGGTTTGTTTATGTACACTTATTTGAATGACATTGATTGGGTCGATAAATTTTACACATCGCCTAACTGCACAAATAAAATATGTGTTTGATTGTTTGAAACCCCACACGGGTGTTAGGATGAAATTTGAAGTTCACTCATCCTGATTGATTAAATATGTCGATCGATTGATTGACATGCTGTTGTAAGCGTTGAATATCTATATTTGATGCTTATACAGTGTAGTGCACTTTGGTTGATGGTTGATTATTTTCAATGCTATTATATACATGTGTTGTATGAAAATCCATATAATTAATTTTATATGGTAATTGATTGGGCCTCATTCCAGTTTTGAAAAAGAAATATTTGAAATAGAATATTTGAAAATAAAGGAATATATGAAGCCGTGTTGATTAGATTGACGCCATTTTGACGAGAACGATATTTATATCGATTTTATCGATTTCGAAATGAATTGAATTGAAAACGAATTCAAAATGAATTGAATTGAAAACGATTTCGAAATGAATTGAATTGAAAACGATTTCGAAATGAATTGAATTGAAAACGATTTCGAAATGAATTGAATTGAAAACGAATTCGAAATGAATTGAATTGAAAACGAATTCGAAATGAATTGAATTGAAAACGAATTCGAAATGAATTGAATTGAAAACGATTTCGAAATGAATTGAATTGAAAACGAATTCAAAATGAATTGAATTGAAAACGAATTCGAAATGAATTGAATTGAAAACGATTTCGAAATGAATTGAATTGAAAACGATTTCGAAATGAATTGAATTGAAAACGAATTCGAAATGAATTGAATTGAAAGCGATTTCGAACTGAATTGAATTGAAAACGATTTCGAAATGAATTGAATTGAATATGAATTCAAACTGAATTGAAATTTGAATTGAATAGAAATGAATTTTAAAACGAATTTATAAGGAAGAATTCAATTTTTCTTTGAATTGAAATGGAAGTTGAAATAGGTTTTGAAACGATTTTAAAACTATTTATATAATTCGTTTTGAATAGAAATCGACGAAATATATATTATATATATTATATATATAATATAATGGCCTGAATAGAACGCGCCGCGCCGCGGCAGTTCGCGAATTTCGACCATTTATTTCAAACGGACATTACGGGAGATCCGACCGTCGGATTCTCCTAAAACCAGAACCGTTGGGTTCGTATCGAAAAGAGCTTTCTAACGAATGTTAGAAATTTGAAATCTAACGGTTGGATTTGGAATTATGTCCAAATCAAATTTGAAAAAGGTCGCTGTAAGTGCAGTTCGATGGCCGTTGATGGAAATCGACTGTACGGGCCTTGATAAAATTATTAAAAATAGTAATAATTTATGTAAAATCATAAGAAATGATTTGTGAAGATTTGGGATGAAAAACTCCATATTTGAAAAGATAAAAATAGATTTTTATCGAAATGAACTAGTTTTGAACTAGAATTATAATTCTATTTATTTTTAAATAAATAAATTGAATTCGAAAAGGGTTTTGAAAATAACCAAAATTTCCAATGATTGCATTGGAGTGGATTTAAATCGAAATTGTCTTCGGAATATTTCGATATTGGAATTCGTGATATTACAGGTGTTGTTATGGAAATTTGAAAGATATATATTTGTATCGTTATTTCCAATACGACATTTGTTAGTCGTAGAATTCGATATTGAATATAAGCCGATGTATTTTCTATTCAGAGCCTTGTATTGAATATCGAATGTGATTTGGGTTTGTCGTGAATGGTGTCTTCACTAACACTGTTCTTGAACCCAGTTGAGAAAAGATTAAATCTTTTTATTTAGATTTAATGAAGTGTACCAATTAAATGATATTTAATTGGAATTGAATTGATATTGATTTTTGGGTTTATCGTGAACAGTGTTTTAAATAACACTCGTTCTTTAACCCGATAATTAATGGAATGATTTTTGGGTTTATCGTGAACAGTGTTTTAAATAACACTCGTTCTTTAACCCGATAATTAATGGAATGTGACTTTGGGTTTATCGCGAACCGTGTTTTTAGATGACACTGATTCTTTAACCCAGTCACAGATTAAAACTAAGTGGAGTTTTAATGAATCTTTAATTAGATTGAAAAGATCGAGAATGGAGTATCACCAGTTTTGCTCCAGGCGATAGTTAAATCTTTAATTAGATTTGAATGTGAAATTTAGAAACTAACTGTCGGTTAGCCAAGCAGAATGGTTTTCTGGATATTGATCTGATGTTGGTTTCGGCCTTCGGGGTTAATATTTGGGGAATTATTCTCTTGATTAATTTACGGTTAGTGACTAATGAATTGGAATGAGGCGTATGTTGTGTTTGTGTAACACTTTTATAATATATACGTGAGTTATTCGGAAAGACCGGGTTTATCCCATTCTGAATAACTGATACGACGATAAGTCGAAGATGAAGACGATGGTCGAAGACCGGAAGTCTTCACGTCGTTTGGGTGATAACTGATGATCTTGATTGGGCTGTACACCCAAGAAGATGGAAACAGTTGGTGATCGTCCAGACGTACTTGGAGATCGATGGATATGCGGGGTACTAGGTGCCTCCGGTTTCGTTCAGACCCAGAACGGACTTGTAAATGGACTGTGTGTCTGACATCGGATTTCATTCTGTGTGACTGATATCGGTTGCATAGGATGGTTTGCCTGTGTGGCATGCTAAGATGCAAATGATCAAGGCTTCTGTTGAAAAGCAAAGTCTTGTGGTGATGATCAAAGCACGGCCTTTGTGGCGTAGCTTTGTGTAACGTTTACCTCGCGTGTTTCACACCAGGTATGAACCAAAAACGGGAGACGGACCTCAGGGAGGACTTGCGTTTCTTTCTAGCTAGAAGTGGCGTCAGTGGTTTTACACGCCCTGACGAGTTTGACTTATGTGGTTGTTGCTGTTGCGAGGCGCCTCGGTTATATCGGTTTCGGCCGAATGCATTCTGGTCGGCTGACGGACCAGACTTACACCCCATAGGGTGGGGAGACGTATTGTTCAGGCATAATAATCCACTCCGTGTGGACCGGCCCTGACGATCCAAGGGGCAGTTGCGGCTGTTCCTGAGGGGCGGGCTAGAGCGTCTCGAATCGGTTGAGGACTATCTTTTGCCTCGGTTCATAGATGGAAATCCAATTTCCAAATACGTGACATTTGCGGTTTTATTTGTAAACCTATATATGGCGACATAGTGGCATGGGACGCTCATGCCGCCTATGATTGATACTTATGATTTGAAGTTGTTTTATACACTTATAATAGTATCAAATGATTTGTTTTAAAACGTATCAAGCATCCTTTGGCTGTTATAAGGGAAAACCCTATCCTCGACTGCGTTGCATTGTGTGATGGGACCTGGGTCTTATAACAGCTTCATTTTTCTTTATTTAGCATTGCGCTGTTTGTTTCATGCACTGGTATTCTTGGGAGGAAACCCGTTCCGTATTATACGGCGTGGTCCCTTGATTTACCTAATGATTTAAAATAAAGATTAATAACTGTTTTAGTTCTCACACCAGTCACATGACTGACCTGGAGTTTATTGTTTTAACCTAAACTCTGGGTGCCCTTATTTTGACATGGGCAGCTAGTAGTTTTGGGTTTTGCAGATTTATATTCACAGGATCCTGGTTTACAGCTGGAACGATATCCGGAAAGCTTTGTATCCGTATATCTCATTCTAGTTGTGTATTGTATTATTTTCCGCTGCTATGTATTTAAATGTAATTTAAATCTCTGATATTTCTGTGTAATATTCATTTATACTCTATATATTCTTGTAATCTGATGCATTGTTGTAATATACAATGAAATGTTCTTCTGTATGCGTTCTGCTGTGGTTTGTTCTCGAACTATCCGTCGCTTTCCTTTACGGGGAAGTTGCGGGTCTTCACAAGCGGACTTGAAATAAGTTAAATCGTAAGCAAAACTTACAATTGTCGCGACGTTGGACGATGGATAACTCCATGACCGTTGTGAACGGTGCAGCAGCGAGGCGTAGGCGATCGGAAGCGGTGCGCGGCGAAGAGATCGTCGGTGGTTGGTCCGAGCGATGCGCATGACTGGACGGCGGCGACTTTAGTGTGGTCACGGCTTCGGCGAAGGCGAGGCAACAAGATCGGCTTAATCGAAGAAGGGGTTCTCAGTTTACAGCGGATTTGGGCAAAATGAGGAGCCGATTCAATTTTGGAGCGGTGCAAGGGCTACAATCAGTTTTGGAGATTGATATTTTTTTTCAAGCTCCAAATTGATGCGTGAAAGAAAGAAGAAAGGACAAATCTGATGGGTGGATGAAAGAAGAGAGGGCAGCTTACTGTTCTAATTTCCTTTCAAGTGTTATATAATGCATACGGGAACATGAAATGGTAAACTAGTGAATAGGTACGCATCGACTAAGTTTGCATGTTTGTTTCCCACTCATTTGAAAAGTTCAATTTTTTTTTAATAAAACACGCCTTTTGAAATGCTAATAGATGCATCGAAGTCTAAGATGAATGGTTACAAATGAAGATGAATGGTTACAAATGAAGCACGCATGAATGTTTAGAAATATAACTTGCTTTGAAAGGACAGAGGGCATGCATTGAATTTGAGAATGTAAAGTAACGCATGGGTATGTTTACAAGTGCATGGCTTAGGTACTTTAAAAGAAACCAAACTTTTAAAACCAAAAGTTGAGAGGCCTTTGGAATGGAAAGCAGGACGTTGAACAAAAGGGAGCATTTGAAATTGGAAATGGAGTGTAACGCATGGATATATAACATGTAATTTCTGAAAATAAAGTGTCCACTTTGAGAAAAAATAAAATATTTAGGTGGTTTAGAAAAATAAAATGTCATTTGCAGACCCAATATGACTAGAAAAATATGAGAAATCCAAATATGGACACTTCGAACTTAAATGGCTTTGTTTCTAAAATGAACTCCACAGCCTTTTGGCAATTTCAGCATGAACCATGTACCGAAACTGACTAACGAATATATTTTGGAAATCAACGCGATGAGACTGACACAAAGATATACAATTTGCAGTGTAGCGATGCTCCGTTCAAAAGGGCATTACGGACCCCTATTAAAAGAAAAAATGGCATGAGAAAACAATTGAACGAACATCAAAATGTCCGAATTTTGCGAAACGAATTTTACCGCTGGACTCGTGACAACGAATAGAATATATTTCATGTTTGTCCGAACTGGTTCCGAACAGATTTTAAAATCGCTAAAATTTGAACTGGTATGCGTAGCTCTACGCAGAAAAATGCACGACCGACAAACATTCAAATTTTCCAACGAAATTTATATTGCTATTACGTCTCAATGTACGTATTTCAAATTCCAAATCCCTGATACGAGAAATTACAGAATATTATGAAATTTTAATTTTTTTTTATTAATATCGAAAACAAATAAATAATACGAATCTACTATTTAAATTAAAATATCTGAATAACATTCAAATTCAAATAAATGAACTCGATTTAATTTATATATTAAATAAGATCGAAATTGAAAATATTATTAAATTATATTCATATCAAATCAAATTCGTTCGTTATATAAAAGCCAAAATAAATTTAATTTTTAATTCAAAAATCAAAATAGTTATAAAATATAACAAGCCGAGTTCTAAACGAATAAAATAAAATCAAAATCAAAAATTAAATTAGATAATCAAATAAAAATACACTTAAAATTCTGGGTTGTTACATTCTCCCTCACTCAAACCTTTCTTCCCCGAAAAGGAACGAGGCAAGGAAATAGTAATTAAATAATTAATATATATTTAACAATAGTTCAAATTTATCTTCATATCTATATATGTAGAAAATTATATACATCTAAGTCAATTTTAACATATTTTCTAACATTTCAAAATAATTTTAAGTATTCGCTAGACGTCTCGTTTGGCGATATATATCTATCCACTATCGAAACCCAAAAATAGATATAATGATGCTGCACAGTCATCACCAGAATCATTTTCAAGGGACTAAAGTGTGACTCTATATTCATTAAATATTTATAGAATTTAACATATATGTTGATCAGACTTATACCTAAATCACTAAGTATTCGATAGGACAATTTTAACGTCAGGTAAATACTCAAACCATCTCTCTTTATTTAAATATATATCAAAATTTCAGTACCTCATTAAGTAAATTCTATATTATAATACTTTTTAAAATAGTTATATCAAATCAATATTTAGAAAAATGGATTCGTGGAAGACTTACGCTCTCATTCTACTTCTTACCTTGCTATGGAGAAGATAAGTTATAGAATTCGAGTTAAAAGCTGAACGAACAAAAGAACCTAATCAAGGAGGATCTATGAAGGAAGAAGGATTCAAATGGAAGGGAAAATTCAGAAACAGAATATTATGTCTAGAAATATTTGTTTTAAAAACATTTAAAATCTCTTTCTTAATTTATTATGTTGAGGTTATATAAATTTAACTGCAGATTATTGGTTTGTTATTTAACATTTGAAAACACTTGATAACTTGAAGTTTAACAAGGTTACTGTCGTTCTTACAGACGTTAGACATACGCTGGCCAAGCGCACGACCAAAATATCTAAGTACTAAATATACTTTTTTCAACTCCCAGTGAAAATACATAAAATATTTAAAATAGATATGGAAAATACTTCCCCATGGATCGCGGTTACTCGGCGGTTGCGCTACTATCCCAGTAGAATCGCTTGTAACCATAGGTATCACACCCCTCGAATTTCGCCATGTTGTTGCAATAGATCGTAGTTAAATGGTGGTTACGCCACTATCCCAGTGGAATCACTTGTATCTGTAGGCATCACGCCCCCGAATTACACTAGAACAGATAAGTAATAATGATGATCAACGTGATCTCACCGAGTAAGATTCCGATATCGATGGATACTCCAATCAACAGAGCACCAATGTAGCTCCGATTTCCATTGGACACTCTCGACGAGCGCCAAAACAATCCCTCTCTCAGGAATTGCGATTTCGATGGAAGGTACTTCCCATATCTTTATTTCGAAAACATGTATACTATATATATAGTACTTCATTTCACGTTTCGCATATATTGCACTTAAATATCAATTTACATAAGATTTTTTCAACATCATGTTTCAAATATATCATTCTTATACAAATTCATTACATAAGGTTTCAGTTCAAATCAGTTACCTTCCAATCAATAGCTTTCGAATTAATCATAATTCTTCTCTATATCTTCCATATTATAAGGTTCGGAAAGTTCATATCGAATATTCAATATCAAAGATTCTTGAAATTTCATTTCAATACCAATTCAGTTTTGATTTTTTAATAAATTTGGATATTCAGTATCATTCCAAATCTTGTTCACAAATAGTTGGGTCATTCAAATAGTTGATTATCAAAAAAACATTTCAAGATGTATGATTAACTATCCTAATATATAGGATTATCATTCGACCAAATTCGAGAATCAATTAAGGTTTTTCTTTCAATCATTCAAAATATACATATATGTATATATCAAATCATGCTTCACAAATCAAACTTCATTGGATAATTATGTAGCAAAAGCTACCAAAGTGGTCTTCATTCATAAATTTTCTTTTCGAAAACATTTCAAAAATCATTTCAAACTTTTTATTCGAAAATACTTATATATACTACTAGTAATTTTTCAAAAACCTTAGAAGTCAATTTCAAAGTATTCCAGAACAAAATTCTCAAGTTTAGTCAAACGATCCCCATTGTTATAACTAATTCATTTTATTCCACATTTCAACTTTATTTGCAATATTTACTTTACCCTCAAAATCTCGAAAACCGCGACAGCCCGAAGATGGATTTCAAATGGGATCAATATTCAAATCGAAGGAGAACTCAACAAAGAAACCTATCGAGGAGAAAGAATTCGAAGAGTGGGAGTTTCGAAAGGATTTAAATTCCAAAATACTTTACGTTTAAAAATAATTTATATTTTCAAAATACGCTCTCTCACAAGAAGGATTCTGCGACTAATTCCATACATTCTAGGGTATCACTACCCTATGTCTAATGTGCTTTTACCCCATCGGCTAAAGCTTTGATAAACCAAAGCTCTGATACCAACTTTAACGACCCGCCATTTTGACCGTGCCGAATCGACAAAATATGTCAACTCGAAACGTCCAAAACAACAGATTGTTATTAGCTTCTGGGGTAAAACTAGAATCATACGCAGAATCAAAGAATACAATCACTTGCAGCGAAATAAAAAATTATACAAATATCAGAGTTTATACAATACTTTTTGTACAGCGGAAGAATTTATAAATATACATGAATTTTTAAAATATTTCTTTTTACGGTTTTGTCAGGCCTTGCGCGCCATGTAAGCGTCTCCACGATCCTCTCCAGATATGCAAGCTGAAATCCTTAAATCTGGAACAATTAGGACCTGACCCGAGCGTTCCATGCAAAAATACAAAACACTCGAGTCAGGATTAAACTTATTTCAACTCAGTCACTTCGAAATAATCTCATAAATATAATTGTTTAATCCCAACAAATTATTAAATAATTCAAGTGTAATAACCCGTGAACCACCGAAAAATAAATATCACAAGGTAATCGCAACGAGTGGGTACAGTTTCATACATGAATCACAAGTGTATAACAAACAAATAGATGCATGAAATAGTAAGTACTGCGGCTAGTACTTATGTAAAGAAGAAAAATCAAGCTATGCACAATTTTGGAAATTGCATGAAAGATACTAATAACGTGCTAGGTTTAAATTATACATTCTTTAGGACATGATGAAGGCATCAACACATGTATATAAATGAAGCAAATCCAATTAAAGACAGGCATACAACACGCATGGGAACATGCAGATCCCATGCAAAAGTAAAAGGCCACAGTCAATGCATTAATAATGAGTCAACATATTTATGGCAGTGAAGTGCTTAACCAAGATAACTAACATGCAAGTGATTGGATATCGACATCTAAAATGCAGTCTTTTAAAGAGGTGTTCCATTTTTGTAATATAGCAACTTAAATGGCCAAATGGTAACTTAAGTCTTATGCGAGATCATTTTCTTTCTTTCTTTACCAATATCAAAACAAGCACATACACATGTGAATAAGGCACGGTTTGTTCCTCTTACTTTTTATGCATGCAATATGATATATGAGGTTATTTCAAAGCCCAAATCCAACATACAAACAACTACGTATGTGGAATAGCAATTACAAATGGATTGTTATGCTAGAAATAAATAATTGAGCCCAACCGAATGAAACAAGCCTCAGGTTTAGTAAGCATGTATGAATGAAAGTGTACTCGCAGCATGGTAATATGTAAGGAAGGTTTGGCATACAAACAGGTTCGTCTGAATGTCATAAAATAAAGCTTCGAATCAAATCTGATAGTTTACATATTCATCCCAATATTTCCCATTTCCCATTACTCCAGTATATGTTATGTATAACTATGTTATATAACCCATGACCATATCTTACCTAATATAAATATCAATTCAAAACCATAAAGATCCAACAGCAAATGCAACAAGGCCTTCTTCTACGAAAACAAGTGTAAAGCAATGCCGACTAATACATTCGCACTAACGACACTGTAACGACCCGCCATTTTGACCGTGCTGAATCGACAAAACATGTCAACTCGAAACGTCCAAAACAACAGATTGTTATTAGCTTCTGGGGTAAGCATAGAATCATACAAAGAATCAAAGAATACAATCACTTGCAGCGAAATAAAAAATTATACAAATATTAGAGTTTATACAATACTTTTTGTACAGCGGAAGAATTTATAAATATACATGAATTTTTAATTTTTTTTTTACGGTTTTGTCAGGCCTTACGCGCGACGTAAGCATCTTCATGATCCTCTCCAGATATGCAAGCTGAAATCCTTAAATCTGGAACACTTAGGACCTGACCCGAGCGTTCCATGCAAAAACACAAAAAACTCGAGTCAGGATTAAACTTATTTCAAGTCAGTCATTTCAAAAAAATCTCATAAATATAATTGTTTAATCCCAACAAATTATTAAATAATTCAAGTGTAATAACCTATGAACCATCGAAAAATAAATATCAAAAGGTAATCTCAATGAGTGGGTACAGTTTCATACGTGAATCACAAGTGTATAACAAACAAATATCATGCATGAAATGGTAAGTACTGCGGCTAGTACTTATGTACAGAAGAAAATGGAGCTATGCACAATTTTGGAAATTGCACGAAAAAACCAATAACATGCAGAGTTTAAATTATACATTCTTTAGGACATGATGAAGGCATCAAAACGTGTATATAAATGAAGCAAATCCAATTTAAGATAGGCAAACAACACGCGTGGGAACATGCAGATCCCAAGCAAAAGTAAAAGGCCACAGTCAATTCATTGGTAATGAGTCAACATATTTATAGCAGTGAAGTGCTTAACCAAGATAACTAACATGCAAGCGCTTGGGTATCGACATCTAAAATGCAGTCTTTTAAAGAGGTGTTCCATTTTTGTAATATAGAAACTTAAACGGCCAAATGGTAACTTAAGCCTTATGCGAGATCATTTTCTTTCTTTCTTTACCAATATCAAAACAAGCATATATACACATGTGAATAAGTCACGGTTTTTTCCTCTTACTTTTTATGCATGCAATATGATTTATGAGGTTACCAACATACAAACAACTACATATGTGAAATAGCAATTACAAATGGATTGTTATGCTAGAAATAAATAATTGACCCCTACCGAATGAAACAAGCCTCGGGTTTAGTAAGCATGTATGAATGAAAGTGTACTTGCAGCATGGCAATATGTAAGGAAGGATTGGCATACAAACAGGTTTGTGTGAATGTCATAAAATAAAGCTTGGAATCAAATCTGACAGTTCACATATTCATCCCAATATTTCCCATTTCCCATTACTCCAGTATATGTTATCTATAACTATGCTATATAATCCATGACCATATCTTACTTAATATAAATATCAATTCGAAACCATAACGATCCAACAGCAAATTCAACAAGGCCTTCTTCTACGAAAACAAGTGTAAAGCAATGCCAACCAATACATTCGCACTAACAACAATGTGTAGTGACAAAATCCTTCAAACAATTTAAACTATTGATTATGATGTAGCAGACTTGAAACAAGTTAAATCGTAAGCAAAACTTACCATTGTCGCGACGTTGGACGGTGGATAACTCCATGACTGTTGTGAGCGGTGCAGCAGCGAGGCGCAGGCGATCAGAAGCGGTGCGTGGTGAAGAGATCGCCGATGGTTGGTCCGACCGATGCGCACGACTGGACGGCGGAGGCTCCAGTGTGGACACGGCTTCGGCGAAGGCGAGGCAACGAGATCGGGTTAATCGAAGAAGGGGTTCTCGGTTTACAACGGATTTGGGAAAAATGAGGAGCTGATTCAATTTTGGAGTGGAGCAAGGGCTACAATCTATTTTGGGATTGATATTTTTTTTAAAGCTCCAATCTGATGCATGAAAGAAAGAATAAAGGACAGATCAGATGGGTGGAAGAAAGAAGAGAGGGCAACTTACTGTTCTAATTTTCTTTCTAGTGTTATATAATGCATACGGGAACATGAAACGGTAAACTGGTGAATAGGTATGCACCAGCTAAGTTTGCATGTTTGTTTCCCACTAATTTGAAAATTTCATTTTTTTAATAAAATGTGCCTTTTGAAATGCTAATAGATGCATCAAAGTCTAAGATGAATGGTAACAAATGAAGTTGAATGGTTACAGATGAAGCACGCATGAATGTTTAGAAATATAACTTGCTTTGGAAAGGACAGAGGGCATGCATTGAAAATGTAAAGTAATGCATGGGTATGTTTACAAGTGCATGGCATAGTTACTTTAAAAGAAACCAAACTTTTAAAACCAAACATTGAGGGGCCTTTGGAACGGAAAGCAGGACGTGGAACAAAATTGAGTATTTGAAATTTGAAATGGAGTGTTACGCATGGATATATAACATGTAATCTTTGAAAATAAAGTGTCCAGTTTGAGAAAAAATAAAATATTTCGGTGGTTTAGAAAAATAAAATGTTAGGTTTTATAGACCCAATATGAGTAGAAAAATATGAGGAATCCAAATATGGACATTTCGAACTCAAATGGCTTTGTTTCAAAGATGAACTGCACAGCCTTTTGGCAATTTCAGTGTGAACCATGCACCGAAACTGACAAACGGATATATTTTGGAAATCAATGCGAGGAGACAGACACAAAGATATACAATTTGCAGTGTAGCGATGCTCCGTTCAAAAGGGCATTACATACCCCTTTTAAAAAGAAAAATGGCACGAGAAAACAATTAAACGAAGATCAAAACGTCCAAATTTTATGAAATGAATTTTACCGTTGGACTCGTGACAACGAATAGAATATTTTTCATGTTTGTCTGAATTGCTTCCGGAGAGATTTTAAAATCGCTAATATTTGAACTGGTATGCGTAGCTCTACGCAGAAAAATGCGCAACCGACCAACACTCAAATTTTCCAATGAAATTTATACACCTATTACGTCTCACTATACGTATTTCAAATTCCAAATCGCCGATACGAGAAATTACAGAATATTATGAAAATTAAATTGAAAATACTTTTTTTATTAATATCGAAAATAAACTATATAATACGAATTTACTATTTAAATTAAAATATAAGAATAACATTCAAATTCAAATAAATGAACTCGATTTAATTTATATATTAAATAAGATCGAAATTGTAAATATTATTAAAATATATTCATATCAAATCAAATTCGTTCTTTATATAAAAGCCAAAATAAATTTAGTTCTTAATTCAAAAATAAAAATAGTTACAAAATGCAACAAGCTGAGTTCTAAACGAATAAAATAAAATCAAAATCCAAAATTAAATTAGGTAATCAAACAATAGTACACTTAAAATTCCGGGTTGTTACAATATGTTTTTTAATGTATACATCGCACTGTAAAAATATGATTTTTAATGTATACATCGCACAGTAAAAATATGAATTTTAATATACATATAGCACTGTAAAAATATGTTTTTAAATGTATACATAGCAAGGTTTTAAATCTCGGATATCGGTCGCGTTTCGTCTCGGGGATTTTATAGGCTTGGTCTCATATCGGGGGAGATCTCGGACGAGATGAGTCTAACTCGGGAGTTCGTCTCGGATTTTCATCTCGGGTCTGAAAGTTCATATCAGAACAATCTCGGGGTACATGATATGTTAAAAATGACATTTTAACAAAATTATTTTTATGAATGTTATCAAAAACATAGTAACTTAAATTTAAAATGCAAAATAACTTTATTATTCTTTATTTTACGAAAGATCATTCAAACTCTAAATCATAATATGCTTAAAAACAGGAATATTGTTAGACAGGAAACATTAGAAGGATCCAAAACATTAAAAAATTCAGCATAAATAGACCATAAAATACATAATTTCATAAGTAACATGTATGTAAAAAGACGTATAAGAAAATCATAAGCATTGTAACACATATACGAACATACAATATAGTCATTTAACATGCAAAATGTAAAATAACAAAAGATTGATATGGCTAGATTTGAGTTTTTTAATTATAGTTCTAGTTCATGCACAAATTTAAATTTTAACAAAAAAAACTAAGATCACGGACGATATTCCATTATTTCGTCTTGGTTGATATATCATTCGATATTGCAATATCTCAGGTGATGTATTCGAAAGGAGATTTAGAGTGATATTTGCTGCTTCGTTTCGGAAGGAGCCGAAAATGAGATCTCGAAGGAGATCTCGGCGATATTTACGAGATTTGAAACAGAGATACATAGCACTGTAAAAATATGATTTTTAATGTATACATAGCACTGTAAAAATACGATTTTTAATGTATACATAGTACTGTAAAAATACCATTTTTAATGTATACATAGCACTGTAAAAGTATGATTTTTATTGTATATGTAGCACTGTAAAAATATGATTTTTATTGTATATATAGCATTAAAAAAATGTGATTTTTAATTATATGTAGCGATGCAAAAATGTGATTTTTAATATAAATCGCGTGAAAAAGATTGCGATGGAATCAAAGCAGCGAATCTGAGCGACAGAGTGGAAACCAAAGGTGAGAACTCCTTCTCACGATAATTAATTTGCAGTTATGTATATTTTAGGATGCAGATGGGGCTTAGAAGCCCCCGACACTATTTATTGTACAAACCATATTATGTGATTTGAACTATATGGAGTTCAACACTCGAATTCGCACAATCACATAAATTGAAAGTGATGTATGGATATTACCGACAACGGATTCCGTACTCCACGAATAGCCACATATGGCGCCGTAAATGGCATTGAGGTAGTTGAGTATTTATTTATTTGGATATTCTGCGTGATTTGATTGTGATCGTAAAATTGGATTTGATTTGGATGTGAATTGGTTGGTGTAATGGCGCGAGCCATTGTTAGGCGAGAGATAAGGCTAGACCTTATTCCGGTTCTAGTCTCGTGCCGTTATGCTGTTGAAATTTTCTAAAAAGTGTTAGAAAAAAATTAGTTAGTTGAAAATATTATTTTTAGTTTATAACTATGATAAATAAAATTATTTAGGTGTTGTATAGAATTTTATAAGCAAAGTTATAAAATTCTATATATTTATTGGATAGTTAAAAATAAATTTACACATCCATTTGTACGTCGGACGATTTGTTTATGCTCGCCTATTTTTGTGATATCGATTGGGACGATAATTTTTACACATCGCCCAGGTGCACAAATAATAATAATAATTTGATGGTTGAAACCCTACACAGGTATTGGGATGATGTTTGATGTACACTAATCCCAATTGTTTAGTTGTATATCAATCGATTGGTTGACAGACTGTTGTAAGCGTTAATTATTTATATTTAATGCTTATGCATTTGTGTAACGCACTTTGGATGATGGTTGATTGTTTATCATTGTTGTTATATACATGTGTGTATGAAATCCATATAAATAACATTATATGGTAATTGACTGTGTCTGATTTCAATTCTAAAAGGAACAAATATTTTAAAATAATGAATATTTTAAAATAACGAATATTCTAAAATAATATCCTGTAAAGGTTAAAAATATGATTTTGATGTCCGATTTGAGATGGACACGGAAATATTGAAATATATAAAGCCGTGTTTTTTAGATTTGCGCCACTTTAACACAAATGATATTTATATCGATTTAATTCATTTTTAAAATGAATATCGAAAAGGAAATGATTTCAAAATCAGATATATTGAAAATATTATCATTTAATATTATGATGACAAGGAGTGTTCAATTTTGATTAAAAATTGAAATGAAAGTGGGAATTGATTTTAAAACGAATTTATAAAATACGTTTTGAGCGAAATATATAATGGCCTGAATAGAACGCGCCACACCACGACTGTTCGCGAGTTTTGACCATTAACTTCGAATTGACATTACAGGGGATCTGACCATCGAATTCTCCTAAAACCGGAACCGTTGGGTTCGTATCGAAAAGAGTTTTCCAACGAATATAAGAGATTTGAAAGATAACGGTAGGATTTGGAATTATGTCCAAATCAAATTTGGAAAAGGTCGCAGTACTTGCAGTTCGATGACCGTTTATGGAAATCGACTGAAAGGCCTTAATAAAATTATTAAAAATATTAATAATTTGTGTAAAATCATAATAAATGATTTGGAAAGAATTTGGATGAAAAATTCCACGTTTGTAAAGGTAAAAATATATTTTTATCAGAATGAACTAGTTATGAACTAGATTTGAAATCCAATAACTTAAAAATAATTAAATTGGATTCGTAAAAGGGTTTTAATATAAACATAAATTTCCAATCTATGAATTGAAATGGATTTGAATAGAAATCACCTCCGGAATATTTCGATATTGGATTTCGTGACTATATGGACATTATGGAGGAATTTGGAAGATAGATATGTATCGTTATTTCCCATACAATATGTGATGGTTTCAGAATTTGTTATTGAATATAAGCTGATATAATTTCTATTCAGAGCCTTATATTAAATATTAAATTGAATTTTGGGTTTGTTGTGAACGGTGTGTTAAATAACACTGTTCTTAAACCTCATGTGAAAAGAATAAATCTTTTAATTAAGATTATTAGAGTTTCTAGTTAATTAACATTTAACTGGAATAAAATGGAATGTGAATTGGGTTTATTGTGAACTGTGTATGGTCCTAGAAGCAGCTGAATCGGCCTGCTTGTATGATGGTGAATCGGCCTACCTCGTAGTAAAATGAAGCGGCCTCAGATGATCTAGATCGGACCGGGCTGTTGCAGTTTGATTTGAATTGGCTTGAGATGAACTGGATCGGGCTGAAGCGCGCTACACTGGCTCGAGACGAGCTGGACCGGGTTGAAGCGCGTTACACTGGCTTGAGAGGTTCTAGATCGGGTAGAGGTATGTTGAATCGACTCGAGATGAACTGGATTAGGCAGAATCACTCTGGATCGGATTGGAAGCTTGTAAACTGGAAATTAACCTCAGTGGCATTTCTGTAAATACTTAACATACCGATCCAAAACCTGAAAACTATATTACACTCATCCCTCACTCCTATAAATAGAGCTTCACATCCACTTTAATGAAGGGGTTTTTTGGATGATCCCGAAGGGCTGTCAAACTCAATTCTCAACTTCTTTTAAGTAATTTGATCATCTCTAACACTTCAATTCAAAGATCCATCTCTGAATTCATTACAAAGATATGAAGATTCATCAAAACTTGTGAGAGAGTTCGGATTGATTCCATTAATATCCATTCTTGAAGAATGTCAACCATTTCTCATACGAATTTCACTAAGTATAAGAGTGAGAAAAGTGAGGTGAACAATGGATGTATTGAGAGAGTATGTTTGTTTTGTAATCAAAAAGGTAATAATAGAATCATTTGATAAATGGATGTAGGTCACACTTGATTGAACCACTATAAAACTTTGTGTCTTTCCTTACTTGCATCTTCCTAGTTTTCGGCTTTATTTTTACCATTCTAAAGAATATTGTGAGGTGCACCTTGCATCTTTGGTGTTGACTCAAGTTTTGAAATCAACATTTGGCGCCCACTGTGGGGCCAATTCAATCCTCCGTCTTCTCTCATTCCTCCACAAGTTTTGAAGCCTTGCATTAGAAAAGATCCTATCCTATTTCACTACGATCTACTCCAAGCCTTTTCCTAGGCTATGAGTTAACCAGGTAGACCACCAAAGAGGCTCACGGATCAAAACGCCGAGAATGGTGATAATATCGCCGATCGTGAAACTACTCCTATCACCCGATTTGAGGTTGGAGAAGGTTCTAGGGCTGGAGCCGCCATAACAAGACGAGAGTTAGATGAAGTGGCCGCTACTTTAACTAACCAAATGAATATTGCAAATGAGGCCATGGTGAAGAGACTCAAAACGTTGTTCGCCATGCAAGCCGCTACGGAAAAAATCACCATGAAGACCGCCCACGCTAAATCCATACAGGCTCCGCATATAGAAAACACTGGTTCCTCTTCTTCAAGCCCAATTCGAGAAAATTCTATCCAAGAGATGACGAATCCTAAGCATAAGGAGGCAAAGCTACTTGCTTGCGACCATCCTGATAATGCGACTTCTCAACAAGTGCTTGGTTCCGCCAACGGGGCACCTCTCCAAACGGCAGGTTCAGCGCCCCGAAATCCGAACCATGACCGTCTGGTTAGGCGGACATTCGGTAAGAAAGACGGCGTCCGCCCCGCGGACCAACATAATGAGGAGGAGCGAATATCAGAAACATCCATAAAATCATGGAGAGAAATCAGAAGAAGCAGGATGATGAAAAGGAATGGGGATTTGCTCCCACAAAAACTCCGCTCACCAAAAGAATCAAAATGGCACCATATCCAAAAAAATTCAAGCCTTTGGTAGTGCAAGCTTATAATGGGATGGCTTATCCAAATGTGTTTCCATTCAAGTATGTCCAACACATGGACGGGGCTCGTGCCACTGATGAGTTGAAGTGCTTGTACTTTCCGACTTACCTTGAGGGGGTGGCGTCGCTTTGGTTCACCAAATTGCCACCAAGGTCAGTGGATGATTTCGCTACCCTGGCCAAGTTGTTCAGAGAGCAATTCAGAGTTCAAGCCACAAAAGTGCGAGATGTTATGGAATTGAATGAACTCGAGCAAATACCAGGAGAATTCGTTAGGGCCTTCCTTACTCGCTTTAATTCCACTGTGACTAAAGTGGGAAATTATGAGACTCGCCTGGCTTTGATGGCCTTAAAGGGGGCTATAAGTAAGAAAACTAAGCTTGGACGGTGGATTAAAAAGAAAAAACCGGGTACTCTAAAGGAGTTGTTTAATAAGGCTGCGGAATACATAGGTGTGGATTAGGATCCTGCTTATGATATGGATATCCCGGAAAGCAGCATACAATCTGAAAAGAAGAATAATGATGCACCAAGCGATCAGAAAAACCCTGGAGGTCAGAAATGGGGTAATGATGGGAAGGATAATCGAGTCAACAAAAAGTTCCGCTTCTTCAAGAACTCGGAGTTGACTCCATTAAATGAAACGGTAGAGAATATTTTCATGGCCACTAAGGAGACTAAAGAGTACCCAGTACCAAAGCAGATAAAGGTTAGCGATGCCGCCATAAAATCTGGGAGATTTTGTCGGCTTCATAACTAGCCCGGCCATAGCACGGATGAGTGTAGGCACCTGAAGAGTCTAATCGAGGAACTACTAAGGAAGAACAGACTTCAACAATACACAAAGAATTGGCAAAATACTCAAGCTTCACAAGGTCAAGGAACTTCTACAGGACAAACAAAGCAAAGTGAAAATGCCGCAAACGCTGTCATGCCAAGGCTAATCATTAACACCATTTCAGGGGGTCCACATCCTATCGGGAAAAGCTGGGGGAATATTGTGAAATATGCTAATGAGATGAAAGACCTTTCGACAGGAGAAGAACTCATGATTATGGATGAATCCTCTTTGGCAAAGGTACCTAGGTCTCCCTAGGATGACATTGTGTTCAAGGATCGAGACTTAGAGGGATTGATAACTCCAACTGAAGATCCGATGGTAATAACCATAGGCTTGGGTCCTGCCATTGTTAGAAGAGTTCTAGTTGACAGTGGAACATCCGTTAATGTTATTTTCGTCAGTGCATTCCATTGAAGCTCTCCATGGAGGATGTAAAGGCTTATCAAAGCAAAATTCATGGTTTCAGAGGACAAGCTGTTCAGCCAATCAGAGTCATCAATCTACTTGTTGAGCTCAGAGAAGGGGAAAACAAGGCGACACAAAAGCAAGATTTCGTCGTAGTCGATGAGTGGTCTGCTTATAATGCTTTCCTTGGAAGACCAACCCTCGCGGCTTTCAGAATAACGATGGCGCCATGGTGCCTAACAATGAAATTTCCCACTGAAAACGGGGTTGGAGTAGTCAAAGGCGATCAACAAATAGCAAGGGAATGCTACCTGTTGGAACTTGCTGATGCGAGAAAAAAAGAAGTGGGAAAGGATGCGGAACTCCCGCCCCGCATTCATCAATCCCCCTTATAGAAATTAAGGAGGGGCCCTCATACTGGTGAACATAATGGGATCCAGAAAGAAATCGATCCGAGGAAATCCAGTATGGGGGAAGACAGAGCAGCACCGGCTGAAGATACCATTTCCATTTCAGTACATGACAAAGATCCTGACCGAGTCTTGAAGATAGGTTCTCGGTTGGCCAAAAGCTGCAGAAGGACTTGATATTGTTTCTAAAAGCAAATTTAGATGTCTTTGCTTGGACACACTCAGACATGTGTCGAATGTCAACAGATGTAATTGTTCATAAGTTGAACAGTAATCCCAATTTAACTCCTGTAAAATAGAAACGATGAACTCAGGGACCTAAAAGATCAATGGCATTAATAGAAGAAATAGATAGACTTTCAAGAATAATTTTATAAGAACATCTATGTATCCTGATTGGGTCTCGAATCCAGTTTTCGTCAAAAATTCTAATGGCAAGTGGAGAGTATGCGTAGACTACTTAGCCCTTAACAAAGCATGTCCCAAGGACAGTTTCCCTCTTCCTAGAATCGATCAACTTGTCGATGCAACTGCGGGGCATGCACCATTATCTTTCATGGATGCGTATTCTGGATACAATCAAATTATGATGCACGAACAGGATCAGGAGAACACAAGTTTTATAACTAACAGAGGCTTGTACTGTTATAAGCTTATGCCATTCGGACTAAAGAATGCAGGAGCAACATACCAGTGTCTTGTGAACTACATGTTCAAATCGTAGATTGGGAACACTATGGAGGTTTACGTCAATGACATGTTAGTAAAGTCCGAAAAGGGTGAAGATCGCGTAGAGGATCTAGCAGAGATGTTCCACATCCATAGAAAATCCGACATGAAGTTAAATCCTTTGAAATGCTCATTTGGGGTTTCTTCAGGGAAATTTCTCGGATTTATAGTCAATGCCAGGGGGAAAATCCTTCCCAAGTCATGGCATTACGAGAAATGCGAGCACAAAAAATGATAAAGGAGCTTCAGAGCTTGAATGGGAAGATTGCCGCCCTTAATCGCTTCATTTCTAAAGCAATGGATCGATGCATTCCCCTTTTTGATGCTTTAAGGAAAGGAAAGGAAGACTTCCAATGGACCCCAGAATGTCAAATGACTTTCGAGCAGTTGATTCAACATTTGGAGTCTCCGCCGATGGTTTCTAAACCCAGAAATGGAGAAGAACTGTTCCTATACTTGGCGATATCATCGCATGCCCTGAGCGTCGTACTTGTCCGCGAGGATGCTAAGACCTAACGACCCATTTACTATATCAATAAGCGGCTTGCTGAGGTAGAACTGAATTATCCGAAGCTGGAAAAACTTGCGTATTGTCTACTCATTACTTCAAAGAAATTGAGACCATATTTCCAGTCCCATCCAATAAAAGTCCTCACTGATCAGCCGCTAAGGTAAATTATCTTCCGTCCGGAAACTTCTGGAAGGCTATTGAAATGGAATACTGCGCAAAACTCCATTATATCTTGTTCAGGACGGGAGGTCGTATAGACGGGGATTCTCTATGCCATTACCACGATGTGTGTCCAAGGAAGAATCAAAAGCAATTTTGGCCGAATTACATAAGGGAGACTGCAGGGGTCACGTCGGTGGTCAGACGTTAGCCAAAAAAGTTCTGCCATATGGCTATTTTTGGCCCGATGCGAACTTGGATGCAATGACTTATGACAAAATATGTGATAGGTTCAAAGAAATGCAAAAATCCTGAGAGCACCACCAACCGAGTTGACCCAGATGGTCAGTCCATGACCATTTGCTGTCTGGGGCATAGATTTAATTGGGGCACTACCCACTGCAAAAACAAATATGAAGTTTGGCATTCCACAGAAGATAATTACCGATAATGGGACTTAATTTGGAAGCTCTGAGTTTCTGGACTTTTGTGCTAAGTACAAGATCAAGAAAAGTTTTTCGGATGTTGCCCATCCATAGGCTAACGGGTAAGTTGAAGCAATGAACAAGATCCTGAAGTCAACCATCAAAAAACGACTTGAAAAAGCCAAGGGTAGTTGGGTTGATGAGCATCCGCTTGCATTGTGGGCATATTGTACTACTCATAAAACGACAACAGGGTACACTCCGTTTTCCCTTGCATTTGGATCTGAGGCGATGATCCCGGTTGAGCTTGAGGTCCCGACTCATAGAAGGATCTACTTCAACCAAGCGGAGAATGAAAAACTTCAACTCCAAGCGCTTGACTTACTCGAGGAAAGAAGAAAGGAATCAGAACTTAGAATTATTGCACATCAGAGAAGAATAGCTCATCATTTTAATGCTCAAGTTAGGCAAAGGACCTTCCAAGTTGGGGATCTCATTCTTAAGAGAATCATGACTGGAACCCATTTGGGAGGGGCAATATGTGATAGGCAAAAAATTCTCGGATGGTACATTTGAACTAAAGACAACAGACGGATTCCAACTCCCAAGAGCATGGAATGCAATACATCTCCATCACTACTTCTTTTAATGTTTCTTTCGTAGTATTTGTAAACAACATGCATTGTACATACCATGCAATGCTATTGCAAGTTTTGTAAATATATATCGAATTACTTGCCTAAATCGTACATTTGCAAATTACTCGCTAAAGATCGATTTTTATTGCAGGTCCTCTAAAAGATACATTGATATCACTATAACCTAATTAGTCCTTGAGGCTATTGGATCATCGCTTAATGCTTAAAAACATCATTGCAATTAGCTCGGTGACATGGAAAGCATAGCGGTGCAAGTACAAGACACCAAGGTTAGGTCTGTCAAATGATTTGACGCTTAAATCACAAACAAAACTGCAAGTTTCGCTAAAGGGGCATCTTCTTAGTTGCAAGGTCTCAGGGCCTAGTTCTAACAAACTGTGGTAAAACCTGATAAAAGAACTAGCGTTTGCCCCGTGGAACAACGCAACCAATAAACCAAAGTCCTCCCCGAGGGGCAACTAGTCAATCTCCAGTACCATTAATACATGGTCTAGCTACGACATATACTGGGCCTTTAAATCAAAGACCTCCTGTAACGACCCGGAAAATCTGAACCAATTTAAAAATTTTAAATTGGCTAAAATAATGGATTTTAAATATTTAAAATAAATATTTTAAATGCTAGCAATGAAAAGTGAGTTTGAATCGACAATTGAAAATGAATATAATTAATTCTAATTATAAACAAGGCCTGAAATGGCGCTGCAGTTTCAAAAATTGAATTCAAACTTTGTCGGACTGTACCGAGTGCAAAACAAAACGGATTTGAGTGAAACCAAAAATATTTAAATCTATTAGTGAATACCTTTCTAACGAATCTGAAAAATCAAAGTTTCATAGCGGAAAGCAAAAGTTATGGCCAAATGAATTTTCAGAAAGGTCGCTATGGAATTTATATAGCCCGTGAAATTGGCCATTTTGCAAACGATCTCGGAATTCGACGAAACCACTTTTGTTGCATCCGGGATGTAAAGTTATTGCTAGGTTTCAAATTTCATAATTTTTGAAGCTAGTATGTGAGCGTGGCAAAGGAAAACGTGTTTTGGTCAATTACAGTTAAATTGGATCGACCAGAAATGGGCCTTTTTGCAATCGGTCTTAGAATTCGACGACACTAGTTTTGTTGGGACCGTATCGTCAAAACATAGCCAGATTTATTTTTCTGGAATTTTTCGAATTAGTTTGTGGCCCTAGCAAATTGAAATGTACGTTCAAATCGAATATTGAATGTTATATATTTTAATTTGAATGGAAACTGACTGAAACAGTCGAATGGGCCTTGGAAACATATCCCATTGTGTTCGGAAAGGGGGTAAAACGCTAGGGACGACAGTCGTTGGGTTTGATTTCGAGTTCGTGTGTGGAAGGGGGTATTTTTGGATTTAAAGGAATTAAATAAATATATAAAAATTTCTGGCCAATCAAAAATCACTTTCCCTTTCGTTCGAGCCCGACATTCTCTCTCCCGATACAGCGCTCGACGGAGGAAGCCATTCAAACCTTCCCGATCATTTTCCGGCGAAACCGTTCAACAAAACCCACTGCCACTTCGAAACTTTTTGAAGTCCTCGACCTCCTCTGTAAATCCGTCCCGGTCTGGTCCCCTATCGTGTAGGGTATTTCTCGATTCGTGCACCTGAAGTTCCGAGCTTTGGAGCTGCACCACCGCCGCCTCAGGCGTTCGAACTGGCTGTCACCCCCAGGCGTAGGCGCGCCTCTCTAGGCTCTAGGCCGTGGCACAGCCTGATCGAAGCAAAGATCAACGGATTGAAAGATTTAGTGAAATGAGGTAAATGACTTATCTATTTTAAACTGATTTTCACACTATAAAGCGTTGCAAACTTTGAAAAATCGTATCTTTTTCGTTTGGGGTTGAAATTCAGTGAAACAAGAGACACCAGGACTCGTGTGGATGTCTTCTACATTCTAGAAGAGACCACATATTTTTCTGAGCCTTCTGCTATTTTTGGTGGAGTGGAACCCAAGGTGAGATATCTAATATTATAAACGATATGGAAAACAACGATGTATAAATTATATAGTTGATATATGAGTTATATAAGCGTTGTACATCTCATGTATAAGCGTTGTATAAGTTGTATGGTCGATGTATAAGTTATATATGCGTTGTTAAAAAAAGTATATATGCAATGAAATGATATTGAATTGTGTTGAAGTGAATTGAATATATTTATATAATAATATATATATACTCCCCTCGTCCACAGACCATGGATGATATTTATTGGTTGTGTTGTTGTTTGGATTATTTGGTTGATGTGAAATTTGGTGAATGATTGATTGTGGTTGAAAAATACCCATTTGTGGTTGAAAACAAAAATAGAATAGGATGTGGAAATTAAAATAAAACATGCCGCCTGCGTGCGAACTAGATGCATGAATCCCCATTGTCAAAAACCGCAAGGTTTTAAGGTAGAGCGAGGAGCCGTACATCGATACGGTCCCGGTTTTAACTACCCTGCCGTTATGCTGCCGAAATTTCCTGAAATATTCATGTGTTTGATTTATTTTATATTGTTGAAACTATATCCATTTGTTGAGTGGAGATTCATGTATATAAAATAATCTTGTTTTGAAATAAATTGTTTTACAATAAAAAATCACATTTTTACTATACACATGAACTGTGGAAAATGGTGATGTGTAGAAATAAATATCTGTTGGATAAAAATATCATTTTTATCGATAGTGCGAAGTGAAAATGGTTTTGAAATTGAAGAATGAAATATATAGAAATATATATAATTATAATATATCGAATAACGAAGCTGCAGTTCGTATTTTGAAACCGTGATTTCAAACGATTAGTGCGGGAGATCCGACCATCGAATTTTCCTGAAACCACAACCGTTGGGTTCGCCTTGGAAATATCTTTCCAACGGCACCAACTTTGTAAAGATCCAACGGTTGGATTGTTTGGGATGTTTAATTCAAATCTGAAGAAAAACAGCACCAGAATCAATTATATTTTTATATATATAAATATAATTAAATTAAATCGAATAACGACGCTGTAGTTCGTATTTTGAAATCATAACTTCAAACGATTAGTGCGGGAGATCCGACCGTCGGATTTTCCCAAAACTGAAACCGTTGGATTCGTTTTGAAAAGATCTTTTTAATGATATAAATTTTGTGAAGATCCAACGGTTAGATTTTCAGATATGTGTAAATCAAATCTGGAGAAAAACAGCGCCACGGCCGCGTTATGGCCTGAAGCATTGTTTGAATGAATTGGCTATTTTTAAATAAATAAAAATAGCGATAAATCGTGATAAAATATTATAAACGATATGGAATGGAAATAAACTAAATTTGCTCGATTTATTTGATATTTGATGGTTGAATGTGTTTGGTGTGAAAATTACATTAAAGAACAAAATTGGTGTTGTCGAATAATTTAACCATTGAAATGAATTGATTTGAAATTCTAGATATACATGAATTATTTGAAAAGGCCGAGTTAATTCTCATTTCAAATAATTGATCGACGATTGAAAGTCAAAGATATGAAGACGATGCAAGACCGATAATCTTCACGTCGAAATGAGGGATGCTACTGATGCTCATGATAGGAGTAGCTACCTTGACGGGGTTGAAGTAGTAGCCACCCGGACGTACTTGTTGATTGTAAGGATATGCGAGGTATTGAGTGCCTCCGGTTTCGTTCAGACCCAGAACGAACGTGTAAATGGACTGTGTGTCTGACATTGGATTTTGTTCTGTGCTGATTGATCTCTATTAAATATATATCTGTTTGACGATGGAGAATTTATTCTCTTGCTTAACGCCCTTCTCTGAGACGTACGAGCCCAGAGGTTATATATCGATAGGAATCAGTCGCATGGATTGAATTGTCTGTGTGGCACGCCTAAGTGATAGATGATCAAGGCTTCTGTTGAAAAGCAAAGTCTTGTGGTTGATGATCAAAGCATGGCTTGTGTGGCGTAGCTTTGTGTATAGCGTTGTTTCGCGAGCCTCACACCCTGGTATGAGCCAGAAACGGGAGACAGACATCAGGGAGGACATGTGTTTTCTTCTAGCTAGGAGTGGTGCTTTGGGTTTTACACGCCCGGGTATTTTACTTATGTGGATGATGGAAAGTGAGGCCTCGGTTTACTTCGGTCTCTTCGGAGCCGATGGTATGGTCAGAAATGACCAGTGACGCCCCATAGGGCGGGGAAACACAATGTTCAGGAATTTTAATCCACATCGGTGGACCGGCCCTGACGATCCAAGGCTTGACTGAGTACTTGCATGAGACATGGGCTAGATAGTCTCGAATTCAGTGAGGACTATCTTTTGCCTCGGTTCATGACGGAAATCCAATTTCCAAATACGACACCGTGCGGTTTTGATTGTATATATATACATATGGAGACATGATATATGGTACCCATGCCGTCTATGATTGATAGTTATGATTGAAATTGTTTTTGAAACATATATACACTAGCAATAATATCAAATGATTTGTTTTGCTCGTATCAAGCATATTTTGGCCATTATAAGGTAAAACTCTATCCTCTGGTTTGTGTTGCATTGTGTGATGGGAACTGAGTCTTATAATGGCTTCATTTTTAAAAAAAGCATTGCGATGTTTAAAAGAATTATTTGTTTTAAAGCACTGGTAATCCAATGGAGTAAACCCGTTCCGCGAAAGTGGCGTGGTCCTGTGATTAGCCATATTTGAAAATGTGTTAAGTAGATTTCTCATACCAGTCCCATGACTGACTCGTAGTTTGTTTCACTTACAAACTCGGGTGCCCCTATTTCTACACGGGCAGCCTTGTATCCAGGTTTTAGCAGGCTCTTTCTGGATAGCTGGAGCTGAAGATGGATTCTATCATTTATCTCTTTTATGTTGTTCAGCTCCTGTTTTACATATTATGTTTTCTGTTCCTCAGTAGACATTTATGTATAGCTGAACTGTATTTTGTACTAAGTATGATCCTATATACTGTGTAATTCTGATGATTATATTTATCTAATGTATTCTATTGTGCATTATCTGGTGTATTTATCTATTTCTGTTCTGTTATTATCTGTTTATGTGTTATATTCCAAAGATAACCCTTGCCACCATCTTATCGGGAATGGGGTTGTCACACCTCCCCGAGGGGTACCCGGTTCATCGTCGATGCCATTAGAACATGGCTGGATAGCGAATATAAACACTGGGTTCAAAAAGACCTCTTCGGGGGCATCCGATCAGATTTTGGGTCTTCCAAACCGAACTATTAATTCTGTATCTTTCAAATCCAGTTACTGGCAGACTTTGAACGACCCCTACTGGGGCATCCGATCATAAGTTGGGTCTTCCAAATTCGGTTAGCGGCGGACCCAAAGGCCTTCATGGAGGCACCCGACAGATTCTATAAGCGGCTGGGTCATTCAGTCACAATGAATAACAGGTTTACAAATATTCCTTTAGGAAAACAAAAAATATAAGACCTCTCAAACAGGGGCACGAAGGACCGCAAACTCATCCTCCTTTAAGGGTATGAGTTGAAACAGTTAGGCCGGGATCCCTTAATCATGATCACGCTAAAAATCAGTGATAGCAAGAATGCATGGTTCAAAGGTTCTAGAGGAAATCAACCATAAAGTACAGTTTCTAAACTCTAAGAAACTTGTGACAAACCTTGGTATGGGGCAATACCACCGCATTAAAGAAATTCAATAATGCTTGTTTCTCAAACATACCACAGATTTGTCATAGCTTGAGATCAAAAGTTCAACCTAAGTTGAACCCCAAAATAGCTGTAGCAAACCCAAGAACTTCAATACCATGACGAACACAAAGGTGGTTGTTCACAGGGAAGAAGTTTCAGGAGTTGATTCGGCCAAAATCAAGAAGGGGCAACGGAAAAATCAGTTGAGAAAATTCATCTAGCGATAACTCATGGCTGCGGTCAGAAATGACTTACCAAAATGCCGTAGGATCATTCTTATACCAAGTATTGCAAGTAGTTTACAGTGTAAAATTTCTGTGTTGCAACCATGAAAGGATGATAAGTGCAGAGTGCAAAGCGGCAAAGTAAGACAAAGTTCGACTACAATAAGAAGAACATAGTTTCATTCTAGCAGCACAAAACTAGATCACGGAATTACAAAGTCAAACACAAACTATGAGTCATAAGAATGCGCAGAGTAACAAGAGTAAAAGTAAGTGAGCGAGGGCCAACACTCGCGTATACAACCGGTCTAAATACAATGCATAAAAGGGAAATAAGAGAATAGGGGAATCTGGATTGAGGCATTACTTCTTTCTGTTCTTCGAGCCCCCAGATCTTAAAGTCGGTCCTGCCGATCGATCTACATCTTTGATCACTATACCACTGGGACTCTCTTGGGAAGATATAATAATGGCCTTCTTCTTCTTCTTCTTCCTGACTGTCATTTTTCCCTTGCGGCCCGAAGACGTCCCCCATTTTTCTTGAATCTCAGTTTTTTGTGCGGGGGACTCATCGGTATGCTCTGAATCCTCCTCGCTTATGAAAAAATCAACGTCCTTGTCCAGGTCTGCAATTGCTCCAATCTTGGTGTCCAGGGACTACGGGCTCGTAACATTAACCAAGGACTTGTCACCCTGGCTTGGAGGAAGAGTTGGGGCGGGAAGTGTCAATATTAGAATTGAGTCGGTGGTTGTGGCTTCAATCATCATGGTAGTAAATACACCAACAGGAACCGTTGGTGAAATCAAACCTAAGGAAGACAAACAGTGAGTTAAGTACGTGGTTGTACCGGGAGAAGTGAACAAGCGGTCTAAGTTTGGTACGAGTTGAGCAACCTCTGGTTTACCTGCAACCATGAGACTCGCTTCGATATTCGTACGTCCTTCGACTTCAAACCCACTTGCATCAAGAGGGCTACCAGCATCGTTACCTTCGCTTTTGTCTTTTTGAGGGCCAGAAGGATCAACAAGAGTCTGCGGATCAGAGGCCTCAACATTGACAACGTCCGCATGGATTTCCACATTTGTATTGAGAATGGGTTCCCCCGAACATCCAGCTTTGTCTCCAAGAAGGCCTCTTGCCGCTGCCAACTGAGCCTTCCCCACGGTTAGAGCATTGCGAGACTCTGGATTAAGGAGATCCTTAATGAGATCATCCTCGCTACGAAAGCCTTCATTGATTTCTAAAATTCACTCCCAAACACAAGCTAGAGTAGTCTCGAATTTTTCCTCCAAGAAACACAAGCTTCCTTTGTTCATGACGTTGTAAACATAAAAGTCAAAAAAGGAATCTTCATCTTCTGAACGAACCCTCTCAAGATCAGTGGCAGCTTTAAGCTTCTCTTTCTCAAGGGCTATGCTGAGTGAAGAAATTCTCTCACGAAGAGCAGCATTCTCTTATTGGTAGGAAGCTGATGAGTCCTTTTCCATGGCTAACAGAGTTTCAATGATCTGTCTAGTAGTTTGAGCTCCATGTAGTTGTGCTGATAGAGCATTTTCATTCAGCTTCGTAGCAGCAAGTTCCTCTTTAAGCCTTTTATTTTCCATCTCCAAGTTTGATAATTCTAAGTCCTTCTCGGAATGGGAAGCAATAATTTTCTCTTTTAATTTTATGGCTTTAATCAGTATGGCCTTATCACTCTCTAAGTTGGCGATACGATCGAGGCTAACCCCGTTAACTCTTGAAAGTTTGCGAGCAAAAATCCGCCACTGTCCTAATTGCTTCTCGGCTTTAGTTTTGAGCTTGTCCAGTTTCATGTCAAATTGGTCCCTAGCTGTTTGCAAGTGATTCTGAGCCACATCAAAATGTGAAGATGCACTACCTTTCAAGCTATCAAACTGTTCAAGTAAATCTCGCTTGTCGTTGGGATAGATATCCAAATCAAGATGCGTTCCTTTGAGATTCCAACCTGGGGACCAGTCAGCAAGGCCAAAATAAGCCTGACCAGGAATATAAGGCTTCCTGTTCATGATGGTCTCGAGGACAACAGGGACATGAGTGATTGATGGAGAGGCCAGGGACATTTCCTTGAAGGTGGAGTGAGCGTCTGGCACAGAAGAGTCATCCGACTTGTGGCGCTTTCAAGAATCACTCTTATTCCCTTTACTCGCAACGTCTTTTCACTTGGATTTCTTCTTTTTCTTTTCAATCTTTTCCCTCTTCTTTTCCTCCCACCAAGCTTCATCATCCTTCCTCTATTGCCTCTGTTCTTCGATTTTAGGAAGATCTGAAAGTGGCTGAGAGTCGTGGAATGCTTGAGAATGCCGAGGAGGATTGGGCTGACGGGATGTTCTAAAGGACGAGGTTTCTTTAGAAAACGCTTTGGATCTTGCTGATTTCGCTTTTCCTTGAAATCTTGCAAGAATAAGGACTTTAGCATTGCTCTTGTACCTGTAATAAAGGAAGCAACAAGAATTTAGTACTCGCATCAGTAGAGGATAAAACAGTTTCAAAAAGGAAAGTTTGGGAAAGCAATAAGCAATGTATTAACAAACCAATGTTAAGAGAGACATTGGTAGCTGTTTTACCGGGACAGAGATCCTTGTAAGAGGCATCTGTTGAGATTCCTATGTCAATGACCCTCTTAGCTTTATCCTTTGCTGATAATGCAGGAACTGATAATGAAACATCATGAGGAATAATATGTTTAGAAGAGCTAATGTCACTTAAATCCTTAAAGGTGTCCGAAGAATAACCTTTGGGTGTTATCGGTGTGGAGGGTTCTTTAGAAGTCTTCTTGGCACCAGTATTGTCATGAGAAATAACTTCAGCATCTCCTTCTATTTTATCTCCCTTAGCCAGATCAGAAAGGGTTCGCAAAGAATTCAATTCCTCCTCACCTCCCTCAGTCGCTTTCCTAACATTTCCACCTCGCCCCTTCTCATGACCGGACTTCCCTTCCTTAATAGAAGATAGCTTGGCTTTAGAAGGTGTCTTACTGCTTCCTGCAGTACTAAGGCATTTTCGTGAGGGAGACCTAAGAGTAGGGACTTTACCCGCAATTCTTGTCCTGAGAAACAATCGCATTTTGAGAGTACGGGAGGGATCAAGCAAACGGTATTGGTAAAGAAATTCCTCGGTGATCAAATATCTCCTACTTCTCTGTGCCTCGGGTATAGTTACTAGAGTGTTGTACAACTCGTCGCTGATATTATCATTTGATTTAGAAGAGGGTAGTTCTGCAAAATAAAAAAGGATGATTTCACATATGGAAGCCAATTGAAAGGATAAAAAGAAAATGTACAAATATGCTATTACCTCCTACCATCCATCTTCCATAGAAACTGTCGGGGCAGAGCACAAAGCAATAGTTTTCTAAGTAGCCTTTGACACTTTCCATCAAGTCGGTTACAATCCGAGGGTACTTCCCTTCTAAGCTAACAATCAATGGTGAAGGTTGTTTCTTTTTTGAAAATATATAAAGAGCAAACCTCTTCGAAGGATGGAGGACACTCCTTGGTTCTCATAAAAAGTATGTAAAGGCAGTTTAGGATAGCGTAACTATTTGGATGAAGCTGCATGGGGGCAATGGACAAACGCTTTAGAATCATCTCTATGAACGGGTTAAAAGGTGGCACACCACCCATCGTTAACATGTGTCGGTTGACAGTAACATATTCAGAGGGAGGGTTATTCGCAAGCTCGCCATCCTCTGGAAATTTAGACTCATCCTCCGATATACCGAATTGAGCACATAACGACTTATACCCACGATCGACCAGTTTGTTTGGTTTACTGTCGTCGGGTTTTTCAGTCAAAGGCTTAGGTGTCGGAAATTCAAGATTAGCATCAACTCCAGAACGATTTTCTGCAATAATAGAAGTATTAGCCAATGTAGACTTAGATGTTGCTTCAGATTGTTGACGAGATTTCTGTCTGGTATCCATCTTTGTGCGAATAAAGATGTTTGACAATGAAATACAGGGTGGCAAATGATAAAAGATTAGACCCTCAAATGGATCGATCATTTGGATTAAATTGAATCAGTCAAGGCAGGTCCAAAATGGATTAGCCAAAACCGATCCAGAATGAATCAGTCAAGATAAGTCCAAAATGGATCAGCCCAGAACGATCCAGATTGAATCGGTCAAGGTGGATCCAAAATGGATCAGCTCAGACCGATCCAGATTGAATCGGTCAAGGCTGATCCAAATCGGATCAGCCTAGACCGATTCAGACTGAATCGATCATAACCGATCCAAATTGAATCTATCATGACCAATCCTTATTGGATCGGCCAGGACTGATCCAAGCTGGATCGTCCATAGCTGGTTCAATATTATTTCGATTCATGAGCAACTTCCTAGTTCAAATAATTCTACGAACACCTTGCATGCATTATGAGAAAATCAGAATTCAAAGACTGATTTGCTAACCGAATTCATCACATACTACAATCAATTCATTCCAAACATGTTCAAACCATTTCAGCACCCAAAATCCATAATTCGAAACCCTATGATTCCAAGAACTGACTTAAATTGGCAACACATAAGTTCCTCGTATCCAATTCACTCGAACCCAATTATAAAGCAAGAAAATCGCCAAAAAAGAAAAACAAAATACCTGTAGTTGCATGTGTAAAGAAAGTGGGTTTGGGTTTGAAATGGCACGAGTTTGGGGTTGGATTCTTGGCTCAAGCTGATCAAAGAGGAGTGATTTGGATATGAGTTGGTGTGGGAAGCTGAATCAGGCACTTTATTTCTAAAGTAATGTGTCTTAGGAAGAAACAACCGCCATTAGAGAGTTTTTAGCCAAAATGAAATGAAAATGGGAAGTGATGGGTCATATATTTATAATACCCAAGCATCGGGCCGATCTAGATCAACCTGGGCCACGAACGAAGCAAGCCCGATCCAAATTTAAAACCCACGAGAAGAGGCCAATAGTCCATCAAAGTATCGTGGATTTGGAATGTTTTGAAGCCCACACTTTTCATAAATAAAATTGTGAACTTCGAGGGGCAAAATGTTATCCACCAAATTCACATTGCATTGGATCGGGCCTTTCATATAGTTTTGGATTGGTCTAAATCGAATAGAAGCACCCTGGAATGGTCCGAGAAGCAGCTGAATCGGCCTGCTTGTATGATGGTGAATCGGCCTACCTCGTAATAAAGTGGATCGGACCGGGCTGTTGCAGTGTGATTTGAATTGGCTCGAGATGAATTAGATCGGGCTAAAGCGCGCTACACTGGCTCGAGATGAGCTGGACCGGGTTGAAGCGCGTTACACTGGCTCGAGAGGTTCTGGATCGGGTAGAGGTATGTTGAATCGGCTCGAGATGTACTGGATCGGAAGCTTGGAAACTGGAAATTAACCTCAGTGGAATTTCCGTAAATACTTAACATATCGATCCAAAACCTGAAAACTATATTACACTCATCCCTCACTCCTATAAATAAAGCTTCACATCCACTTTAATGGGTTTTTTTTGGATGATCCCGAAGGGATGTCAAACTCAATTCTCAACTTCTTTTAAGTAATTTAATCATCTCAAACACTTCAATTCAAAGATCCATCTACGAACTCATTACAAAGATATGAAGATTCATCAAAACTTGTGAGAGAGTTCGGATTGATTCCATCAACATCCATTCTTGAAGGATCTCAACCATTTCTCATAGGAATTTCACTAAGTATAAGAGTGAGAAAAGCAAGGTGAAAAATGGATGTATTAAGAGAGTATGTTTGTTTTGTAATCCAAAAGGTAATAATGGAATCATTTGATAAAGTAGCTGTAGATCACGCTTGATCGAAGCACTATAAAATTTGTGTCTTTCCTTACTTGCATCTTCCTAGTTTTTGGCTTCATTTTTACTATTCTAGAGAATATTGTGAGGTGCATCTTGCATCTTCGGTGTTGACTCAAGTTTTGAGATCAATAGACCGGATATGTGAGGACCTCTCTCTTGTATTGGACATATGGGACGAGGAATAAGGTGCCTCTGGTTTCGTTCAGACTTAGAACGAACTAGTAAATAGATATGTGTCTGACATTGGGTTTTATTTTGTGTTGATTGATTTCTATTAAATATATATCTGTTTGGTGGTGGAGAATTTATTCTCTTGCTTAACACCCTTATCTGAGACGTACGAGATCAGAGGTTATATATCAATAGATATCCGTTGCATGGCATGAATTGCCTATGTGGCATGTTGAGATGCAAATGATTAAGGCTTCTGTTGAAAAGCAGAGTGTTGTGATTGATGATCAAAGCACGACTTTAAATAGCATAGCTTTGTGTATATCGTTAATTTGCGAGCCTCACACGTCAGTATGAGTCAAAAACGACATAAGGGAGCCAAGGAGTGCATGACGTTTCCTTCTGGCTATGGATGGTGTCATCGTATGGAGCCCAGACATTTATTATATTTTTACTTATGTGGATGATGGATAACGAGGCACCTCAGATATATCGGTTACTACGGAGCCGATGGATAGGTCTTGTAGGACCGGGAAACATGTGTTCAGGAATAACTAATCCTCAAACGTAAGAGAGGACCGACCTTGGGGGATCCAAGGGTTGCCCAGAGTGTGTAACCCTGAGAAATTTGCTAGAGTGTCTCGAAGACGGCGAGGAGTACATCCCTTGCCTCGACTCATGACGAAAATCCAATTTCCAATACGTGACATTTCAGTTTTGATTGTAGAGCTTAGTATGGCGACATGATATATGGTACCCATGCTGTCTATGATTGATACATTTATATTTGAAGTTGTTTTATACACTATGCACCTATAATAGTATCAAATGATTTGTTTTAAACATACCAAACATATTTGGCTATTATAAGGGAAAACTCTATCCTCCGGCTTGCGTTGCATTGTGTGATGGGACCTGAATCTTATAATGGCTTCATTTTTCAAAAAGCATTGCATAGTTTATAAACTGTTTTATGCACTGGTATTCTTGGGAGGAAACCCGTTCCGTGTTATACGGCGTGGTCCCCTGATTTACTTTATTTTAAAGTAAAGTTTTAAATAACTGTTTTAGTTCTCACACCAGTCCCATGACTGACCTGGAGTTTATTGTTTTAACCTAAGCTCTGGGTGTCCCTATTTTCCACACGGACAGCTAGTAGTTTTGGTTTTGCAGATATTATATTCACAGGATCCTGGATTTATAGCTGGAACTATACTCGGAAAGCTTTGTATTCGTATATTCCTTTCAGTTGTATTATGTATTACTTTTACGCTACATTTTAATTTTAATCTCTGATATTTTTCTGATGTATAATATTTAGTAATACTCTATTTTATTTTTGTACTCTGATGTAATTGTTGTAATAAGAAATGAAATGTTCTTCTATTTGTGTTCTAATTTTTCGTGTTCTCAACTCAATCCAGGCTTTCTCATAAAGGGGATTTTGGGTCGTTTCATCGTGGTATCAAAGCTTTGGGTTACAGAGCTCGAGAATAAGACACATTAGAACCAAACGAAAGAATTCATCAGAGATTGGATTAGTAGTATCCAATAAGGATGGCTCAAATGGAATCAGTAGTATCCTAGAATGAGTTCGAAAGAGTGTTATTTTTAAAATAAAAATGAAAACAAATTTTGTTTTGAAAATTTAAACCTTATTATATGTATTTGAGTATTTTATTTTAAATTGATTTTGGACAACCGAATATATGAAGATTTTGCATATACATGTCATGAACGTATATCCAAAGTCTTAAGTATACTGGATAGATATAGAATCATCCTCTAGTCGCCCGAATATGATACTGATGATTGTCATGACATCATCAGTATTTATGTTCGAGTCCCAAAAGTGGGATATCTATATATATTTCTAATTGGCTGGTGTGAGAACCAAAATTAGATAGGGTTATTGTTGTGATTTGACAATAAAAATATGATTTATGAATATATTAAAGATATATGATTGAAACGTTAACCAACTAATCGATTGCTAGTCGTGTTGTTTGATTATTAGTCTGATTAATCAAATAAAAAAATATTGGAATAATAATTAATTAAACCAATAAGACAATGTAAGGAAAATTTAGCCAAATCGAGCAAATATTGAACTGAATTGAAAATTTGTTGCAATTGCATATATGTGCATGTGTATATAATGAACAGGTCATAGCAAGGAAGCTAAGAAGAGGAATAAAATTGTATGCCCGACAAATAGGTACATGTTTACTAGTTTATTGAGTTTTGATGATTTTATGAGCTGATTGACCTTTTCTTTTTCATTCGGATTGATGAGGGCCCTGCGCGTCTAGTTGCAGTTTTAAAGGCCTCCCCATACAAAGGAGGTTATGGCAAAAAATTTCGAAAATTTACGGTGTTAGCCAGATTTTTGAGAAATTAAAAAATTCTTAGAAACTGAAAAGTTGAAGAATGAAAACCAGAATGAAAGTTGAGTTGGTTAGTTAAACAACTTTCGGCTCCGTTCCTTTTCGAGGACGAAAAGATTTTAAGTGGGGAGATTGTGACAACCTGGATTTTCAGAACCAATTTAAAAAATTTATTTTAGAAATTTTAATGGATTTTGAATATTTAAAATGATTTATTTTAAATAATAACGACTAAAAATTTATTTTAATAGAAGTTAGAACATATAAATTTATTTTAATTATAAAACAAGCCTGAAATGGCGCGGTAGTTTGAAAATTCAATTTTAAATTTCAATTGAATGTACAGGATTCAAAATAAATCGGATTTCAGTAAAACAAGAAATATTTGAATCTATTTAATTATATCTTTCTAACGAGTATGAAAAATCAGATTTCATAACAGAAATCGAAAGTTATGTCAAGTTTAAAATTTGAAATAGTCGCTATGGAATTTAATATAATACATAGCCCTTAAAAATAGCCATTTTGCAAACGACCTCCGTTTTCGGTGAAACCACTTTTGTTGGATCCGGAATGTCAAATTATTTCTATTCCAATTTTCATAATTTTTGGTATTAATATGTGAGCATGGTGGATTTAAACATGTTTGGTAATTTCATTTTGAATTTAATCGACTGGAAAATGACCGTTTTCCAAACAGTCTCCAAATTTGATGAAATTAGTTTTGTTAGGATCGTATCGTCAAAACATAGCTAGATTTATTTTTCGGGAATTTTTGGAGTCAGTATGTGGCCCCGCTAATTCAAAATGTATGTTAAAATCAATTTTGAACATTGTATTAATTTATATTTTAATTTTGATTAAAACTGATCGAAATAGTCGAATTGGCTTACGGGACATATTCCATTGTGTCCGGAATAGGGGTATTTAGCAAGGAGCGGCAGCTGTTGGGTTTGATTGGGTGTTCAAATGAAAATTCAACTTTTAGGAAAATTAAAATAATTAAATAAATAAATGAGTAAAAGCCCTTTATCTCCCATACCTGGTCAACCCCTCCCCCTTTATCATTCAAACGCGATTTCTGAATAAAAAAGAAGAAGAGAACGCGACTCAAAACCGCGCCGCCGCTCCAATACGTCGCCTCCCCCAGCCAACAGCCCACCGCCGCACTAAGCGCTGCCCTCCCCCTGACCGCCTCCACTACCCCCTCATCTCATCTTTCCTCTCTTTTCTGAAAAATCCCCACGCCCTAACCTGAAAAACTAGCCGCTGAATCCCCTAGCCGCCACCGCCGGTCTGGTGCCTCCCCATCCGACCCCCCCTTCGATGCTCCGCCATCCCCACCCCCAAAAACCGCCTATAAGTTTTTTTTATTTCTTTTATTTTCTATGTAATTAGTTTTAAAATTTTAAAAACTGGTTTTTTATATAGCATAAATTTAAAAATTAGTTTTTTTATATAGCATAAATTTAAAAATCAACTTTTTATATAAGATAAACTTAAAAATCATTTTTTTATATATAGCATAAATTTAAAAATTATTTTTTATATATGAAGTGAAATAAAAATATGATTTTTATGTAGACAACATAGAAATAAAAATATGATTTTTAATGTATACATCGCACTGTAAAAATATGATTTTTAATGTATACATAGCACTGTAAAAATATGATTTTTAATGTATACATAACACTGTAAAAATATGATTTTTAATGTATACATAACACTGTAAAAATATGATTTTCAATGTATACATAACACTGTAAAAATATGATTTTTAATGTATACATAGCACTGTAAAAATATGATTTTCAATGTATACATAACAATGTAAAAATATGATTTTCAATGTATACATAGCAATGTAAAAATATGATTTTCAGTGTATACATAGCAATGTAAAAATATGATTTTCAATGTATACATCGCACTGTAAAAATACGATTTTCAATGTATACGTAGAACTGTAAAAATATGATTTTTAATGTATACGTAGCATTGTAAAAATTTGATTTTTAATGTATATGTATACATAGTACTGTAAAAATATGTTTTTTAATGTATACATAGAACTGTAAAAATGTGATTTTTGATGTATACATAGCATTATAAAAGTGTGATTTTTAATTATATATAGCGATGTAAAAATGTGATTTTTAATATAAATCGTGTGAAACAGATTGTGTAAAGGCCCGTAAATCCGTACATTTTGAGTTGACTAATATTACACACGTCCAACCTAATTTGCACGAAAATATGGATCTTTAGTAGAAAGAAAATTAGAGTATGTGATAAGAAAGAAGAATATTAGAATAGAAGAATAAGAAGAGGAACCAGCACCACACAGAGTCTCACATCGCGGCGGAATAAAATATAATACATAAATAACTTTATTGAAATTTGAGATAATACTTACACTCATCAGAGTACAGCAGTCAAAACAATCTGGACAATTATCACAACATGTTCACAAATACAACATGCAGTAGAATAATACTCTATATCATACGTTTGGACTCTTCCAACTCGTCTCTGAACTTCACGGTATCTGATAACCTGAACCTGCAACTTGGCTAAAAAGAATTTAGTTGCAATTGAAAAGGGTAGACTTCCAGATGAAATAGGTTATAGAGGTTAGGTTTGCTAATTAATGTACAAACAAAAATTTGTTTAAACTTTCCTATTCTTCTTGGTTGGCTGAAGGATGGCTATTAGTTTTGTTTTATGTGATTACAGTAACAATTATGGATGGTGGAATTTAGGGTAGTCTATACTTCATAACTTGATTGTAAAGTTTAAATATTTTATCTTCCTTTGTCGGCTAAATTGAGGTCTCCTCGTCAGTATTATTTGGGGTAGGCTGAAACGAAAATAAGAGGCCGCTGAGATGAGTTTTAAAAGAGTGCATATTTATGTCTGGTGAAGGACAAGCAATAATTTCTTTTTTTTTTTTATATTATATACTTTGTTTCGGTATTCATCTTTGTATAACTTTCACGAGACAAAGAAACGAGGTGTAGTGAATTTTCATTTAGGCGGGAAATGGTATTGGGGTTTTGTCTTCGTGAGTAGACATTTCATTGCCGTGTTTACTTTGATGTGGCTACATGAAAATGTATTTCATGGGGTAGGTTGGATCTGACTTATGGGGTAGATAGAATAACACTTCAATTATTTAGTAGTAGCGTTAATTTCCAGTTGAGGTTGCATGTTGTTTCTAATTGTAGTAGGTGAGAAAATATTAAATTGAAGTTTGTTGTTCTTTAAGTTTCGGTTGCTTATAACACAGACCATTGCTTGGATATTGACATTATTACACAGTCTAAATAATTCTTAAATGAGCAACGTTAGGGATAACTAAGGTTCCGCTGAATTGAAATGTCAGTCTATACAATGGGTTGTATTTATATTGATTTAACAGGGTACGACCATTTGACATGGTTACAAAATTATACCGTACTGCGTTTAATATTCACACCGTCAACATCCGCCCTCCGGTCCATCGATATTCAAATCGATATAAAATCCTTCAATTCCCAAATAATATTTTCAATCGGTAAATACATGAATTTAACCGTGTGCGGAAAACGGGCCTTATCTGGGTATATGTATATGTAGCAGAATTTACGTTGAACGTTCTAAACTCATACTGATATTCACGAACTCTATTTAAATAAATAAATTCTATATAAAATTTAATTAAAATTCCAACATAATATTTAAAATAGATTTAAATATTCAAATTTAAATGACAGCAAAATCTAGGACGTTACATATTGCGTTGGAATCAGAGCAGTGAATCTGAGCAACTGTAAAGAATGACGGAGTGGAAACCAAAGGTGAAAACTCCTTCTCACGATAATTAATTTACAGTTATATATATTTTAGGATGCAAACGGGGCTTAGAAGCCCCCAACACTATTTATTATACAAACCATATTATGTGATTTGAATTATATGGAGTTCAGCACTCGAATTCGCATAATCACATAAATTGAAAGCGATGTATAGATACTACCGACACACGGATTACATACTCCACGAATAGCCACTTATGGTACCATAAATGGCATTGGGGTAGCTGAGTATTTATTTATTTGGATATTCTACGTGATTTGATTGTGATTGCAAAATTGGATTTGATTTGGATGTGAGTTGGTTGGTGTAATGGCGCGAGCCAGTTTTAGGCGAAGGATAAGGCTAGACCTTATTCTGGTTTTAGTATCATGCCGTTATGCTGCAGAAATTTTCTAAAAAGTGTTAGAAAAAAAATTAGTTAGTTGAAAATATTATTTTTAGTTATAACTACGATAAATAAAATTATTTAGGCATTGTATAGAATATTATAAGCAAAGTTATAAAATTCTATATATTTATTGCATAGTTAAAAGTAAATTTACACTTCCATTTACAAGTCGGACGACTTGTTTATGCTCGCCTATTTTTGTGATATCGATTGGGACAATAATTTTTTCACATCGCCTAGGTGAACAAATAACAATAATTATTTTATGGTTGAAATCCCACACGGGTACTGAGATGATATTTGACGTACACTAATCCCAATTTTTTAGTTGTATGTCAATTGATTGGTTGACAGACTATTGTAAGCGTTAATTATTTATATTTAATGCTTATGCAATTTTGTAACGGACTCTGGATGATGGTTGATTGTTTATCATTGTTATTATATACATGTGTGTATGAAATCCATATAAATAACATTATATGGTAATTGACTGTGTCTGATTCCAATTCTAAAAGGAACAAATATTTTAAAATAATGAATATTCTAAAATAATATCCTGTAAAGGATAAAAATATGATTTTGATGTCCGATTTGGGATGGACATGGAAATATTGAAATATATAGGGCCGTGTTGCTTAAATTTGCGCCACTTTAACGCAAACGATATTTATATCGATTTTATTCTTTTTTAAAATGAATATCGAAAAGGAAATGATTTCAAAATCAGATATTTTGAAAATATTATCATTTAAATGTTATAATGATAAGGAGTATTCAATTTTGATTAAAAATTGAAATGAAAGTGGGAATCAATTTTAAAATGAATTTACAAAATATGTTTGAGAAAAATATATATGGTCTAAATAGAACGCCCCAGCCGCGACCGTTCGTGAGTTTTGACCATTGACTTCGAATTGACATTATGGGAGATCCGACCATCGGATTGTCGTAAAACCGAAACCATTGGGTTCGTATCGAAAAGAGCTTTCCAACGAATATAAGAGATTTGAAATCTAATGGTTGGATTTGGAATTATGTCCAAATCAAATTTGGAAAAGGTCGCTGTAAGTGCAGTTCGATGACCGTTTATGGAAGTCGACTGAAAGGGCCTTAATAGAATTATTAAAAATATTAATAATTTGTGTAAAATCATAATAAATGATTTGGCAAGAATTTGGATGAAAAATTCCACGTTTGTAAAGATAAAAATACATTTTTATCAGAATGAACTAGTTATTAACTAGATTTGAAATCCAATAGTTTTTAAATAAACAAATTGGATTCGTAAAAGGGTTTTAATATGACCAAAAATTTCCAATCTATGAATTGAAATGGATTTGAATAGAAATCATCTTCGGAATATTTCGATATTGGATTCTGTGACTATACGGATATTGTGAAGGAATTTGGAAGATAGATATATCGTTATTCCCCATACGATACATGTTGGTTTTAGAATTTGATATTGAATATGAGCCGATATAATTTCTATTTAGAGCCTTATATTTAGTATTAAATTGAATTTTGGGTTTGTCGTGAACGGTGTCTTAAATAACACTGTTCTTAAATGTTTGTAAATGGCGTTTCTATGGAATTAGAAAACCGTTGACAAAATGTCATAATAATAACAAGTGCCCGACGTACAATCGTAGTACGTGGTGAATATGGGTCGATCCGTAGGAAAAGAATTTATTATAATCGTACTCAATCAAATTAAACCGAAAGCGAGTGAAATTGTTAACTAAAAACTAAAAGAAAACTAACAATGTTAAAATGAATACAAAAATGAGACTAAGAGAAAATTTAGGAGTAAATTCACTATCAACATCAATCTAATTAACATAAGTAATGGTTCTAACTCTCTTTAATAACCAGCACATTAAGTGTTGTATTCATACAAGCATGATTTATATGCTAGAAAATTCAAGCTACATAAATCATCAATTTTCAATACAAACTTAAAGCCCTAATTATCACATAGAAAATAATAGTTCTAATAAAAATGAAACATTATGAGTATGTTCTGTATGTTAATATTCACTAACTACAAAGAACATCAAGGATGCTTTCACTTTTAATGTCACTACTTTTTCTAAAATGAATTAGATTGTAATAAAGTATTATTTTATTAATGATATGAGTATAACACATTTGGGAATAATCAACCAATATGTGCTATCAATTTTCACCATATAAAATCTTTACTTTATTTATATCCAATTTTAGATTAAGATCAAATAAGAGAGTTAGAAACATGAAATTCTTATATTAATTATTCATGAATCATGAGAGCTTCACTACCCCTAAATTGAAGGGGTTTAACTACTCATAATGGATTCAATGATAACATAAAGAGATTTCATTATAAAAGAGAACAAAAAAGATCAAATAAAGATAAAAATCTATTCTACTTGCATAAAAATATATCTACACTAATGACATGAAAGAAAATAGACAACAAAAGAAAAGAGCACTATATTAAAATTACACTAAAAAATTACATAAAGGAAATGGCTAAGTAGACATAAAAATAAAAGAGAGAAAAAGCTAATCTCCTAAACTACACCAAAAGAGAATGGAGAAAAGAGAGAGCAGGCTTCATAAACATAAGGGGATATTTATACATATAATAAAACCCTAACCCTAATCCACTTTAGCGTGCTACCAAGAATGCCCTTTAGGAGGTGTGGCCACCAACCAATCATCACACTTTAATTACTCCATCATCAAATTTGCCTGAAGCTTTATCATCCACTAATTTGTCCATTATCTTTTAAGTGTAGTAAGTGGGGTCCTCCTTGATTATGTATGAGAATTATTTCTTCATTCCTTTGTTTCATATAAATCTTCATGAAGCTCTCTTCCATATGCACCAATATTTCTTCAAAAACAATGAGTATGTTCAAGTAAAAAATTATCAAAATAAATAAGCACAAAAATGACCATTTTTCCTTTATATGACGATGAATGTATGATATTTTGATATCAATTGAGTTATGGTTTAATCGCGATAAAATACCCACGTATGTCATTTATTTAAAATAAAACAAGAATAAATGTGTGAATAAATATTCATATTTACGTGCACATCACTAAACCCCATGTAAAAAGAATAAATCTTTTAATTAAGATTATTAAAATTTCCAGCTAATTAACATTTAATTGGAATAAAATGGAATGTGAGTTGGGTTTATTATGAACTGTGTTTTTAACGACATACGTTCATTAACCCGATTAACAGTGAAATGGGATTTGGAATTTATAAATCTTTTTATTAGGATTTAAAGGAAATTTTCCAAAGTAAAGTTTTCCAATTTAATATAATAAATTGGAATGGAATAGAATTCCATTTGGTAATAATCGAAGTGAGCTTCTGTGGAGGAAGACTGTTAATATATATGGAATTTAAAAGGCTTTATCGTTATTCCATTTAAATAATTAGTTGGATACGAAAATTTATATCGACTATATATATTGATCTATTTTCCATGAAGATTCCATAATCAATGAAATGTGATTTTGAGTTTATCGTGAACTGTGTTTTAAATGACATCGGTTCTTTAACCCAGTTAAAGTAAGGATTACATGTTTAACATTGTTTTCCGAACTGTATGGTTGATCTCTGTAAATATATATCTATTTGGTGATGGAGAATTTATTCTCTTTCTTAACACTCTTCTCTAAGACATACAAGCTTAGAGGTTATATATCGGCAGAAATCAATAGTACGGTGTAGATTGTCAGTGTGGCATGTTTGATTTGCCAAATTTAAATAATCATTAATTTTGAATTTTGGGAAGATTAAAACTAAGTGGAGTTTTAATGAATCTTTAATTAGATTGAAATGTGAATCAGATAATTTAAATTATCAAATTTGGGAAATGATTGAGAATGGAGTATCACTAGTTTTGCTCTAAGCGATAGTTAAATCTTTAACTAGATTTGAACGTGAAATGGTAACTAATTTTACCGATAGCATCATGGTGTTAGATATGGAGTATTACTAATTTTGCTCCTTGGTATGAATAGGCTGGGATTGGGAAATAAAATAAATAATTTCTTCGGTAAGGTTCGCTAATTCTGACTAGTTTGGAAAACCTTAATTTGGTTTAAATTGGGAAAAGAATATTTGGCTAAAAGTATATTATGGATTGAAATAAGGTGTATGTTGTGTGTTTATATCACCTGATTATAATATACGCGGGTTATTCGGAAAGGCCGGGTTTATACCCATTCTGAATAACCGATTCGACGATAAATCGACGATGAAGATGGTGGTTGAAGAACAGAGGTGTTCACATCGTTTGGATGATTACTGATGTCTTGATTGGGATGTACACCCAAGACAAGGTAATGAGTGGTGATCATCCAGATGTACTTGGAGATCGACCGGATATGCGAGGACCTCCCTCCTATATTGGACATATGGGACGAGGAATAAGGTGCCTCCGATTTCATTCAAACCCAGAACGAACTATTAAATGGATGTGTGTCTGACATTGGATTCTATTCTATGTTGATTGATTTCTGTTGAATATATATCTGTTTGGTGGCGGATAATTTATTCTCTTAATTAACATCCTTCTCTGAGACATACGAGCTTAGAGGTTATATATCGATAGACATCAGTTGCATGGCGTGAATTTCCTGTGTGTCATGCTGAGATGCAAATGATCAAGGATTCTATTGAAAAGCAAATTCTTGTGGTTGATGATCAAAGCACAGCTTTAAATAGCACAGCTTTGTGTATATCGTTAATTCGCGAGCCTCACACCTCGGTATGAGTGAAAAACGGGATAAGGGACCCAACGAGTGCATGATCTAGCTATGGGTGGTGTCATGGTATGGAGCCCAAGCATTTAATATAATTTTACCTATGTGGATGATGGATTGCGAGGCGCCTCGGATATATCGGTTACTATGGAGCCGATGTGTAAGGACCCGTAACTTCCCCGTGAAGGAAAGAGCGGATACTTTGAGAACAACACACAAAAGAACGCAGATGGAAGAACATTTCATTGTTATTACAACAATTCCATCAAATACAAGAATATACAGAGTATAAATGAATAAAATACATTCGATAAATATCAGAGATTACAATAAATTACATAGCAGCGGAAAAATATAAAAAACACAACTAGAAATAATACACGGATACAGAGCTTTCCGAGTATCGTTCCAGCTGTAAACTAGGACCCTGTGAATATAAATCTGCAAAACCAAAACTACTAGCCGCCCGTGTGGAAAATAGGGGCACCCAGAGTTTAGGTTAAAACAATAAACTCCAGGTCAGTCATGTGACTGGTGTGAGAACTAAAACAGTTATTAATCTTTATTTTAAAGTTCGTTAAATCAAGGGACCACGCCGTATAACACGGAACGGGTTTCCTCCCAAGAATACCAGTGCATGAAACAAACAGCGCGATGCTAAATAAAGAAAAATGAAGCTATTATAAGACCCAGGTCCCATCACACAATGCAACGCAAGCCGGAGGATAGGGTTTTTACCTTATAATATCCAAAGCATGCTTGATACGTTTAAAACACATTATTTGATACTATAATAGGTGTATAGTGTCAAAACTATTTCAATCATAAATATCAATCATAGACGGCATTAATGACCCATACCACTTTGTCGGCATACTAGGTTCTACAAATAAAACCGAATTATCATGTATTGGAAATTGGATTCCATCATGAGTCGAGGCAAGGGGCAAGCTCCTCTCCGTTCGAGACACTCTAGCAAATGTCTCAGGACCCCACTTTGATCCTTGGAATCGGTTGGGCCGGTCCTTACCTAACTTTGGAGGATTAGTTATTCCTGAACACACGTTTCCCGGTCCTAACAGACCTATATCCGAGGCGCCTCGCATTCCAACATCCACACAGGTAAAAAGTATATAAATGTCAGGGCTGGTAGGTCACTGACATCACCCATAGCTAGAAAGAAACGTCGTGTTCTCCCAACGGTCCGTATCCCGTTTTTGACTCATACCGAGGTGTGAGGCTCGCGAATTCACGTTATACACAAAGCTACGTCACACAGACCATGCTTTGATCATCAACCACAAGACTTCGCTTTTCAACAGAAGCCTTGATCAATTGCCACTTACGCGTGCCACACTGGCAATTCACTCCATGCGACTGATGTCCATCGATACACAACCTCTGAGCTCGTACGTCTCAGAGAAGGGCGTTAAGCAAGAGAATAAATTCTCCGCTGCCAAACAGATGTATATTTAATAGAGATCAATCAACACAGAATAAAATCCAATGTCCGACACACAGTCCATTAACAAGTTCGTTCTGGGTATGAACGAAACCGAAGGCACTTTCCTCGCATATCCATCCATCTCCAAGTACGTCTAGACGATCACCAACTGTTTCCCTCATCTTGGGTGTACAACCCAATTGAGATCATCAGTAATCACCCAAACGATGTGAAGACTTCCGGTCTTCAACCACCGTCTTCATCTTCGACATCTCGTCGAATCGGTTATTCAGAATGGGTATAAACCCGGCCTTTCTGAATAACCCACGTATATGATAAACAAATGTTACACAAACACAACAAACGCCTCATTCCAATTAAGAATATTCTTTTATTCACAAAATCATATTCTTAGGGAAATGTTCCCATTAATTTTATCCAAGATAAATTCTTCTAAATTTATTCCTTAATCTTCCTTTGGATATCATTTCAAACTAGTCGGGATTAGCGAACCACACCGAAGTAATTATTTGTTTTATTTCTCAATCCCAACCTATTCATCCCCTGGAGCAAAACTGGTAATACACCATACCTAACACCACGGTGTAATCGGTAAAATTAATTACCATTTCACGTTTAAATCTAATTAAAGATTTAACTATCGCTTTGGAGCAAAACTGGTGGTACTCCATTCTCGATCACCTTTCAGATTTGATAATTTAAATTATCAATTCACATTTTAATCTAATTAAAGATTCAATAAAACTCCACTTAGTTTTAATCTTTCCAAAAATCAATATCCTGTCTTTAATTGGGTTAAAGAACCAATGTCATTTAAAACACGATTCACGATAAACCCAAAATCACATTCTATTGTTAATCGGGTTAAAGAACAAGTGTTATTCAAAACACCGCTCACGATAAACCCAAGAACCAATTTAAATTCAATTCCAATTAATATTATTTAATTGGTACACCTCATTAAATCTAAATAGAAGGATTTAATATTCTCCTCAACTGGGCTTAAGAACAGTGTTAATGAAGACACCATTCACGACAAACCCAAATCACATTTGATATTAAATATAAGGCTCTGAATAGAATATATACCGGCTTATATTCAATATCAAATTCTGAAACCAACAAATATCGTATTGGAAATAACGATATAAATATATCTTTCAAATTCCCATAACAATATCTGTATAGTCACGAAATCCAACATCGAAATATTCCGAAGATAATTTCGATTCAATTCCAGTCAAATTCACGTATTGGGAATATTGATTATTTTTAAAATCACTTTCAAATTCAATTTATTTATTTCAAAAATAAATTGATTTTAGTTCTAGTTCAAAACTAGTTCATTTCGACAAAAATATATTTTTATCCTTTCAAATGTGGAATTTTTCATCCCAGTTCTTTCCAATTCAATTATTATGATTTTACACAAATTATTAATATTTTTGATAATTTTATCAAGGCCCGTACAGTTGATTTCCATCAACGGCCATCGAACTGCACTTACAGCGACCTTTTCCAAATTTGATTTGGACATAATTCCAAATCCAACCGTTAGATTTAAAATTTCTAATATTCATTGGAAAGCTCTTTTTGATACGAACCCAACGGTTCCGGTTTTAGGAGAATCCGACGGTCGGATCTCCCGCAACGTCAATTCGAAGTCAATGGCCGAAATTCACGAACTGCCGCGGCACGGCGCGTTCTATTCAGGCCATTATATATAATATATATATATATATATTATATATTTCGCCGATTTCCTTTTTAAAACGTATTTTATAAATCGTTTTAAATTTGTTTTCAAAACCATTTCTGTTCTATATTCAATTTCAAATCAAAATTGAATATTTCATATCATTACTATATAAATGATAATATTTTCAAAACGTTATATTTTGAAATCACTACCTTTTCAATATTCATTATAAAAACGAATATAATCGATATAAATATCGTTCACGTCAAAATGGCGCAACTCTAATCAACATGGCTTTATATATTTCAATAAATTCGTTATTCTATTCAACAAATGAATATTTATTCTATTCAACACATGAATCTATATTTCTTTCAACACATGACTAATCTCAACACATGAGTACTGTTAACACACGACTATTTTTGTTATTTAAAATATTTTATAAAACTATGGTATCTATCGTTTGATTTTTAATTAGACTCCAACTGTAAAGTAGTTCTAATTTTAAATATGATAAAGATGTAAATTTTATTGTTAAAATATTTTACTCAACACATGAATAGTTTCAACACATGAACATCGTCAACACATGACTATTTATTCTATTCAACACATGAATATTTATATTTTATAATATCCTTTATTTTTCCAATTGGAATGAGGCCCAATCAATTACCATATAATGTTAATTATATGGTTTTCATACAACACATGTATATAATAGCAACGATAACCAATCAACCATCATCCAAAGTGCACTACACAACTGCATAAGCATTAAATATAAATAATTAACGCTTACACAGCCTGTCAATCAAACGATCGACACACAACTAATTATTGGGATTAGTGTTTGCCGTATTTCATTTTTTCAAATATAAAGATTTCATTTTTATACGATGGATAGGTCCTATAGGACCAGGAAACATGTGTTCAGGAATAACTAATCCCCAAATGTAAAAAAGGACCGACCTTGGAGGATCCAAGGGTTGCCTAGAGTGTGTAACACTGAGGCATTTGCTAGAGTGTCTCGAAGCCGGCAAGGAGTACATCCCTTTGTAACAACCCGAAAATCTGGGCCAGTTTAAAATTTTTATTTAGGCAATTTTGGCGAATTTTGATTATTTAAAATGAATATTTTATATAAAAACAACGAGAAATTTATTTTGAATAGAATTCGAATGTATATATTATATAGATCGTCGATAGAATATAAATATTTATTTATATTTATAAAAGGAATTGAAAATGGCGCGGTAGTTCAATAATTCGATTTCAAACTTCAAATGAATGTACCGGGTGCAAAACAAACCGGAATTTAGTGAAACCAAAAATAATAGGATCTAATAGAGAATATCTTTCCAATGAATCCGACAAATCAAAATTGCATAGCGAGGATAAAAAGATATGTCCAGTTGAAAATTCTGAATAGTCGCTATGGAATTCAGACCCTTAAAAATAGCCATTTTGCAAACGACCTCGGATTTCGACGAAACCACTTTTGTTGGATCTGTGATGTCGAATTATTGCTAGATTCAAAATTTCATAATTTTTCGAATCAATATGTGAGTGTGGCAAAGGAAAACGCGTTTGACCAGTTTTAGTTGATTTTAATCGACTGGAAAATGGCCATTTTTCAAAGGGTCTCAAAATTCGATGAAATTAGTTGTGTTAGGACCGTATTGTCAATACGAAGCTAGAAAATATTTTTCAGGAATTTTTAGAGTTAGTATGTGACCCCGGTAAATTGAAATGCGCGTTCAAATTCAATATATAGAGTTATATGTTGATTTTGACGAAAACTGATCGAAACAGTCGAATCAGCCTACGATACATATCCCATTGCGTCCGGAATAGGGGTAATTAGCTAGGGACGTCAGTCGTTGGGTTCAGTTTAGAGTTCGTATTGGTAAACAAGTTAAATTCACGAATTAAATATATATTATTTAATTTATTATAAATAACCCTTGCCCAATTAAAACCCTAGTCAACCCATCCCTTGGTCAATCAGAACCCCGCCTCCCTTTCTTCATTCAGAACGATGAAATTGAAAAAAAAAAAAAAAAAAAACCCCGACATCAGCAGAAAAACCCGATCCGCCAACCCCTCCCCTTCGTCGCTGCCTCCACCGCCGCCGTCGATCTCCGACAGACCCCGCCTCGCGCCAGTCTCCTCTTCTTCTCCCCCACCGAATCGACGTTTGAGCCTCCCCAATTCCACCAAATCGACGCCACCGCAACCCAGTCCGACCCTTCCCCAGCGCCGCACTCCGCCAGCACCTCCCCCCGACAGCGAGCACCCCCTCCGACGATGCGACGTCGACGCCAAGACTCCCCCCTTCCTCCTTTGAACGCAACGCCTCCCTCTTCGTCGGTGAGTTTTTCTTTCAGTTAAGTTAGTTTTAAAATATATTTTCATTGTTTTAAAATATATTTTAATTGTTTTAAAATCAGTAAATAATTTGTAAATATGGTTGTTTTAAGATCTGAAAATCTTTATATAGATTATAGTTATAAAAAATGCGTAAGGATTCAATTTTTAGTGTTATAAAAATCTAATTTTTTTGGGTATGAAAGAATATATATGAAAGATAGGATTTTTATATATTGAATAGCATAGTAAAAATTCGATTTTTATATATTGAATAGCATAGTAAAAATTCGATTTTTATATATTAAATAGCATAGTAAAAATTCGATTTTTATATATTGAATAGCATAGTAAAAATTCGATTTTTATATATTGAATAGCATAGTAAAAATTCGATTTTTATATATTGAATAACGAAGTAAAAATTCGATTTTTATATATTGAATAGCATAGTAAAAATTCGATTTTTATATATTGAATAGCATAGTAAAAATTCGATTTTTATATATTGGATAGCATAGTAAAAATAGGATTTTTATATATTGAATAGCGAAGTAAAAATTCGATTTTTATATATTGAATAACAAAGTAAAAACAGGATTTTTATATATTGAATAGCGAAGTAAAAATTCGATTTTTATATATTGAATAACAAAGTAAAAATTCGATTTTTATATATTGAATAACGAAGTAAAAATTCGATTTTTACATATGTAGAGAATCCGGGCAACGAAGATGACAAAGATGCGATAACGATGAAGATTTCTATCAATGAAGAGTCAAGATGATTGGATAGCTATCGGTGAGAATTTCTCACTCTGCAATTTCTTTTCTAGTTATGTATATATACTAGGATGCAGACGGTGTTTAGTAGCACCCGACACAATCGTCCACAGACCATGGACTTGTTTGTTTGATTGCAAAAATTAGTTAGATTATTTGATTGGATTGAATTGTTTGGTGAATTGAATGGATTTGATTGATGTGTGAATGGCGTGGGCCTTCACTAGACCGGGGATAAGGCTAGGCCTTGTCCCGTTTCTAGTATCGTGCAGTTATGCCGCCGAAATTTTCTAAAATAAGTTAGAAAAATAAAAATATCATATTTATTTTGTAAACGAACTGAATGAAAATTCATGTGTTAAAATAAAATATTTGATCGTTAAAAAAATAATTTGTAACGTGAATGTTAATAAGTAAATATTCATTTACAAACCGGACGGTTTGTTTATGTACACCTATTTGAAGGACATTGATTGGGGACGATAAATTTTACACATCGCCCAACTGCACAAATAAAATCTGTGTTTGATTGTTTGAAACCCCACACGGGTATTGGGATGATATTTGTCGTACACTAATCCCGATTGTTTAGTTGTATGTCGATCGATTGATTGACAGGCTGTTATAAGCGTTGAATATTTATATTTGATGCTTATACAGTGTAGAATGCACTTTGGATGATAGTTGATTATTCATCGTTGTTATTGAACACATGTGTTGTAGAAAATCCATATAATTAATATTATATGGTAATTGATTGGGCCTCATTCCAGTTTTGAAATAGAAAATATTTGAAATAGAAATATTTGAAATAGAAATATTTGAAATAGAAATATTTGAAATAGAATATTTGAAAATCAAAATATATGAAACCGCGTTGATAGATTGACGCCATTTTAACGTAAACGATATTTATATCGATTTTATTCAAATTGAAGTGAATATTAAAATGAATTGAAACTCGAATCTAATTGAATTGATTTGAAATTCGAAATAAACTGAAATGGTTCGAAATTCGAATAGAATTGAAATAGAAATGAATTTGAATTGAAATTGAATTGAAAACGAACTAAAATTGAATTAGAAATCAATTTGAATTGAAATCAATTTGAAATGAATTTAAAATGAATTTAAATTGGAATATTCAATTTTGATTTGAAATTGAATATGAAGTTGAAGCTGTGACGATCCCAAAACCCCGTGGCACGGTGTTAAGGATAATCATTGGAATATAACACATTAATCATTAGCATATCACAGATAATAGCATAAACAGAAATTAGAATAATTTACACACATATGATAGCGGAATCATGTAGATAATATCACATCAGAGAAGCACAGTACAGGATACAACTTAGTGCATAATGATACATAATCAGTCACCACCGCCTGAGGCGGAATCATACATAAAGAGTACACAAAAGGAATATCAGTCTACATCGCCAGTGGCGGAATCATAATATAGATACAATAATGGCGGAGAAAATCCAAGTCAGCACAGTGTAGTCAAGCCTCGCCATGAGCCAAAAGGTGCGTCAGAAACCTGTAACTAGGCTGCCCGTGTGAAAATGAGGGCACCCGAGTTTGCAAGGTGAAACAAACTACGAATCAGTCATGGGACTGGTATGAGAAATCTATTCAACTTATTAACAACAATAATAAGGCAAATCAAAGGACCACGCCACTTTCGCGGAACGGGTTTACTCCAATGAGTGCTAGTGCATGAAGTAAAGTAAATGATTAAATCAACGCAATGCTTTTTCTAAAATGAAGCCATTATAAGACTCAGGTCCCATCACACAATGCAACGCAAGCCGGAGGATAGAGTTTTCCCTTATAATGGCCAAAGATGCTTCATACGAATAAAACAAAGTGTTTGATTTTATTACTAGTGCATATATGTTTCAAAAGCAAATTCAATCATAAATATCAATCCTAGACGGCATGGGTACCATATATCATGTCGCCATACTAGTAATACAATCACAACCGCACATATCGTATTGGAAATTGGATTCCTTCATGAGTCGAGGCAAGGGGCAAGCTCCTCTCCGATTCGAGACACTCTAGCAAATGTCCCAGGACCCCACTATGATCCTTGGATCTTCAGGGCCGGTCCTCTCTTACTTTTGAGGATTGGCAATTCCTGAACACACGTTTCCCGGTCCTTACAGACCTATAATCGAGGCGCCTCGCATTCCAACAACCACACAGGTGAAAAGTATATATAATGTCAGGGCTGGTAGGTCACTGACACCACCTTAGCTAGAAAGAAACGTCGTGCTCTCCCTGCAGTCACTCTCCCGTTTTTGACTCATACCGAGGTGTGAGGCTCGCGAATTCACGTTATACACAAAGCTAGTCACACAGACCATGCTTTGATCATCAACCACAAGACTTTGCTTTGCAACAGAAGCCTTGATCATGTGCCACTTAGGCGTGCCACACAGGCAATCCACTCCATGCGACTGATTTCTGTCAATACATAACCTCTAAGCTCGTACGTCTCAGAGAAGGGCGTTAAGCAAGAGAATAAATTCTCTGCCGCCAAACAGATATATATTTAACAGAGATCAATCAACACAGAACAAAATCCAATGTCAGACACACAGTCCATTTACAAGTCCGTTCTGGGTCTGAACGAAACCGTAGGCACCCATTCCTCGCATATCCGTACAATCAACACTATGTTTGGACGGTTACTACTTCAATTCCTTCATGGTAGCTACTCCAATCACGAGCATCAATAGCGCCCATCCATCCAACGTGGAGATCGTCGGTCTTCAGTCGTCTTCGACTCTTCGACTTCTCAACGTCGATCGATTATTTGAAATGAGATAAACTCGGCCTTTTCAAATAACCCACGTATATTTAGATTTTCAAACCAATTACTCACAGGGTTGAACTATTCAATATTCGCACTTCAGTTGTTTTAGTTATAATTTTCACGTCAAATACATTCAACCATCACATATCAAGCAAACACAACAAAATTGGTTTATTTTCACTCTATATCGTCTATAGCACTTAATAACGATATATCGCCATTTTTATTTAATTTAAAACGGCCATATTTAATTAAACGGCGTTTCAGGTCGTGTCGACGCACTGGCGCTGCTTTCCACTAATTTTGTTTTACACATATAGGAAAATCCAACCGTTGGATCTTCACAAATTTTACATCATTAGGAAGGTCTTTTCAAAACGAACCCAACGGTTCCAGTTTTAGGAAAATCCGACGGTCGGATCTTCCACACTAACCATTTGAAGTTACGATTTCAATTTTCGAACTGCAGCGTCGTTATTCGATTTAATTTAATTATATTTATATATATAAATATAATCGTTTCTGGCGCTGTTTTTCCTTAATTTTGTTTTAAACATTCCAGACAATCCAACCGTCGGATCTTCACAAAGTTGGTGCCGTTGGAAAGATATTTCCAAGGCGAACCCAACGGTTGAGGTTTCGGGAAAATCCAATGGTCGGATCTTCCGCACTAGTCATTTGAAATCACGGTTTCAAAATATGAACTACACGGCCACGTTTCGTTTTAATTATATTTATATTTATATATTTATATAAATATAGTCCATTCAATAATTCCTATATCGTTTTCACTTCAAATATTTTTCTATCTCCCTAAAATTTTGGAAAATTTCGCCATAACCTCCCCTGTACCGGGGGCATCGGGAAATCGCAAATAGCGTTCCCGGTCCTTCTAATCTCAAAAAGAAAAAGAAAAAGCCAAGCGGCTAGCCAATAGGCTCATAAAATCATCACCCAAACAAATCAGTAAATGTGTACCTATTTGTCGGGCACAAAATTTTATTCCTCTTCTCTAGCCCCTTTGCTATAACCTGTTCAACAGATAGGCATGCACATATATACAATTTCTAATATTTATCATTTTCGATTCAACTTCAAATTTGACTTGCTTTGGCCTAAAAATACCATTCATTCTAATATCGCATGCATAGGCTAAAATCATATCATTAGCTAGTTAATGTATATTCCAACTCATGCACGTTTATTTGAACAAGTGGATATTTTTAACACTTTACATTTCAAAGATGATAATTTTGGCGAACTAAAGTAGATTTCAACACATGACTATTTTATTTAGTTCCTATGCATGTTAAAAATAATATTTCTATCACAAATATTTATTTCAACGTCCGCATATCTTTAGCATATCACACATATGATAAAAATCATATTTTTATCATTTAAAATATTTATTCAACCAACGTATGGTTTCAACACTTCATAGTTTCAATAAAAATGTAATTTTTATCGTTCAACCTTTTTATTCAACACATGAATCTTTTCCACTACACACATTTCTCAACCAATGAGCATTTCCACACATGGACAATTTATTTATGTTGTTCTTATTAAAAAGATGAAATTTTGATTGTTGAAACTATTTATATAAAGCGAATATTTTTCATACTTCATATATATATATAAAAATGTGATTTTTATTGTTAATACACTTCATTCATTCACAAATGAATTTTATTTTCACACAACACTTTTCAACACATGAATATTTCCACACATGGACATAGTTTCAATACATGGCTTTAATTTCTATGCATGCAAAATAATTTCAACATATGAAAATAATTCTAACACACAAAGATTATTCAAAATTTCGGCAGCATAACGGCAGGGTAGTTAAACCGGCACCGTCCCTAGTACGGCTCCTCGCTCTACCTTAAAACCTCGCGGTTTTTGACAATGGGGATCATGCATCTAATTCGCACGTAGGCGGCATGTTTATATTTATTTCATTACCACAAACTAATCCTATGTGGTTTCAACCAATAATTTTCCAATCACAAACGGGTATTTTTCAACCTCAATCAATTCAATACCAACCACAAACAATCCCAAACAACAATTTGCCGTCAACCAATTTTCACAACAATTTCAACCAATAAATATCGTCCATGGTTTGTGGACGAGGGGGCGTATATATATATATATATATATAAATATTTATATATAGCAATTCACTTTTATTTTCCACACACACATATATATATATATAAATGAAATTGAAGAGTGAGAATTTCTCACCAGTAGCTATCCAATCACACGACTCTTCCTTTATGGAAATCTTCGTCTATTTCGTCTTCTTGTCGCTTTCGTTTCCCGTATTCTCTACATAAGTAAAAATCGAATTTTTACTATGTTATTCAATATATAAAGATCATATTTTAAAAACAAAGATTATATTTTTAATGTTCCTGTGATGTAAAAACTATATTTTTATTGCTTTAAAAATATAAGAATCATATCTTACTTCTTCTACTTAACAAAAATTCTGTCTTTTCTACTTTTAAAAAATATGATCTTTATTTTTGCAAGTTCAAATCTTTATTTTTGCAAGTTCAAATCTTTTTCTTTTAAAAGATTCAACCTTTTTAATTTCAAAGTTTAAACCCCTTTTTTTCAAACCTTAAAATAAACTCCGTTTTTATTTTCTTTAAAAATCAGTCTTCAAAATTCTTTTCACAACAGTTTTTAAACTTTATCAAATCAGTTTTTATTTCTTTTCAAAAATTCTGTTTTTATTTCTTTCAAAAATTCTGTTTTCAAATCTTTAAAAATTCTGTTTTCAAATCTTTTAAAAATTCTGTTTTTCTTTTCTTTTAAAAATCCTGTTTTTAAATCTTTTTCTAAAAAATATGTTTTTAAATATTTTAAAAATTCTGTTTTTAAAACTAAAAGAAATCAGTTTATATTCTCTTTAAAAATTCTGTTTTCAAATCTTTTAAAATTCTGTTTTTAAAACTAAAAGAAAAATACAGTAATTAATTTTAAATCGTTTTTTTTAAATCAGAAATCATAAAACAAAAATAAAAATAAATATAAAGTAAAATGGCTCACCGACTGCTTGCGAAGGGGATGAGGCGTCGTCGGCGGTGGCTCTGAGGTTCAGCGAGGCGTCGCGGCGTCTGGAGGTTCGGGGCAGGGTGCGGCAGGGTGCGTCGGTGGTTCAGGGAGGCGTCGCGATGTCTGGAGGGAGGAGGTCGCGAGGGTGGTGGGTGGCTTCTTTGATTCGATGGTCGGCGGTGGCTTCCAGGGTAAGGCGGCGGCGATTTAGATTAGGTTTTTTTTTTTTTTTTTTTTTAATTTGTTAACTGATAAATGAATGAGGGATCGGGGGGGGGGGGGCAAGCAGAAGAGAAAAGGAGGGATTCTATTTTTTTTTATTTTATTATTTAATTATTTAAATTTGCATAAGGGTTGACTTTTACATACGACCTCAAAATGAGGCCCACCGCCTGTCGTCCCTAGCGTTTTACCCCCATTCCGAACACATTGGGATATGTATCGTAAGCTGATTTGATCATTACAATTAGTTTCCGTTGAAATTACATTTAAATCCTTATATTGAATTTTAAACGTACATTTCAAATTACCGGGGTTACATACTAAAAAGAAAAATTCCAGAAAAATATTTTCTAGTTTCGTATTGACGATACGGTCCTAACAAAACTAATTTCGTCGAATTCTGAGATCGTTTGAAAAATGGCCAATTTCCTGTCGATTAAATTCAACAGAAACTGGTCAAACGCGTTTTCTTTTGCCACTCTCACATATTGATTCGAAAAATTATGAAATTTGAAACCTAGCAATAGTTTGACATCCCGGACCCGACAAAAGTGGTTTCGTCGAATTCCGAGGCCATATGCAAAATATCAATTTTCAAACTGACTTACTATTCTTAATTCACTAATTTATTGAAATATTCTATTTCAATGGTTCAAATTGCTTTGAAATAATCAATTTAAAAATTTTAAATTGGCTCGTATTTTCCGGGTTATTACAATCTCCCCTACTTAAAACTTTTCGTCCTCGAAAAGGAAACAACAATAAAGTAGGAAATAAAATGTAAATGCAAAGTATGGTAAAGGTACCTTGCACCGGAGTTAGTCAGAGATATCCACTCTGCATTTGGGGTAAGCTTGCTTAATGCTTTCCTCAGTTTCCCAAGTACAGTCTCTAGGATCACTGCTCCACTGCACTTTAACTAAATGAACCTTTTTGCTTCTGAGTTCTCTAGTTTCTTTGCCCACAATTTTTAATGGCTCTCTTCTGAGTGCTAATTCTGGAGTTATCTCCACATCCTGTTGCGCTGCTTCTTCTACAACAAGATCCGGATCATGTACATGTCTCCTAAGTTGAGATACGTGAAATACATTGTGCACTCCAGGCAACCAATCTGGCAATTGAACCCTATAAGCAAGAGTTCCAATTCGTTCAAGTATAGGAAAGGGACCAATAAACCTCGGTGCCAACTTCCCAGTCTTACCAAATCTGATTACTCCTCTCATCGGAGAAACCTTTAAATAAACATGATCACCAACAGCAAATGTCAAATCTCTCCTTCTAGAGTCTGCATAACTTTTCTGTCGGCTTTGGGCGGTTTTCAATCGCTTCTTGATGAAGTCCACTTTATCAGATGCTTCCCTAATCATATCGGGTCCTAGTACAAGTCTGTTCCCAGGTTCTACCCAACATGCAGGAGATCTGCAGGGTCTGCCATATAATGCTTCAAATGGTGACATCTTCAAACTTGCTTGATAGCTATTATTATATGAGAATTCTGCCAAGTGCAAATGATCTTCCCATGACCCACCAAAATCGATTATACAAGCCCGCAATAAATCTTCCAGAATCCTATTCACCCGCTCAGTTTGGCCATCTGTTTGGGGGTGATATGCGGTGCTCATATTCAGTTTTGTCCCCAATTCAGTCTGGAAAGCCTCCCAGAATTTGCTAGTAAATAGGGGATCTCTATCACTGACTATGCTGATGGGAATTCCATGCAGCTTAACAATTTCTTTGAAATATATCTGTGCTAGACTTTGGGCAGTTCGATTGGACCTGACAGGTATAAAATGGGTAGTCTTCGTGAAGCGATCTACGATTACCCAAATACTGTCATTACCTTTCTTGGTTCGCGGCAAACCATCTATGAAATCCATGGAAATCTGTTCCCATTTCCAACCTGGGACTTCCAACGGTTGCAACAGTCCAGCTAGCTTCTGTTGGTCACTCTTGACCAATTGACAAGTAGGGCATCTGCTAACATACAAAGAAATATCTCTTTTCATTGCCTTCCACCAGAAAGTGCGTTTGATATCGTTGTACATTTTACTCACCCCAGGATGGATGCAAAATTTGGATTTATGGCATTCATCTAGCACTTCTCTTTTGAGCTCAGGAAGGTTGGGAACACAAATTCTCCCATTCAGCCTCAAAACTCCTTCTTTATTTACTTGGAAACTAGAGGATTCTCCTTTCTGGATTCTTTCCTTGATCCTTTGAATGAAATAATCATCCTTCTGGAGAGCACATATCTTATCGATCAAGCTAGGTGTAATTATAAGATGGGCAATGATTGCGGTTTTTCTACTAAGCGCATCCGCTACTACGTTAGCTTTTCCCGGCGTATACAGGATATTAAGATCATACGCTGCAAGAAATTCTAGCCAACGCTGCTGTCTCAGATTCAGATCTTTCTGGCTGTATAAATACTTCAATGATTGGTGATCTGTGTACAATATAAATTTCTCTCCCAATAAGTAATGCCTCCAGATTTTCAAGGCAAATACGATGGCTAGCAACTCAAGATCATGAGTCACATAATTCTTCTCATGCGGTTTCAATTGGCGGCTTGCATAAGCGACTACTTGGCCTCTCTGCATTAACACCGCACCAAGACCCCTAATAGAAGCATCTGTCCAAACCGTTAAATCTTGATTGCCATCAATAATAGTTAACACTGGAGCGGTGGTCAGCTTCGATTTCAATTCCTGGAAAGCTTCTTCACAGTCTGAAGTCCACTTAAACTTCTCATGTTTCTTTGTGAGCTTCGTTAACGGACCAGATATCTTCGAAAAATCCTTAACGAACTTTCGATAATAACTAGCCAATCCCATAAAACTTCTAACTTCTGTTGGAGTAGTGGGTTGTTTCCAGTCTTGAATCGCTGTTATCTTGCTTGGGTCAACAGAAATTCCTTTCCCTGACACGACATGGCCAAGAAATTTAACTTCTTCTTGCCAGAAGACACATTTAGAGAATTTGGCTTTGAAGACGTTCTTCCTTAGAATCTCCAATACTTGTTCTAAGTGTTTTTCATGCTCGGGTTTTGATTTGGAGTAGATTAAGATATCATCGATGAATACGAGGACAAATTTATTCAGAACTCCCCTGAACACTCTATTCATTAGATCGACAAAGTATGCTGGAGCGTTACATAGGCCAAACGGCATTACTAACCATTCATAAAATATGTCTGGGCCTCTGAAAGCGGTCAAAGGAACACACTCTTCTGCTATTCTCAATTGATGAAAACCTGTAGCTAGGTCCATTCGGGAAAATACTTTCGCCCCATTCAATTGGTCTAGCAAATCATCAATGCGGGGCAGTGGATATTTGTTTTTAAGCGTCTGTTTGTTGAGGTCTCGGTAATCAACACATAATCTAAGAGTACCGTCTGACTTTGGGACAAACACAACAGCTGCACCCCAATTAGAAAAACTCGGTCTGATTAGACCTTTCCACAATAGTTGACGAGTTTGGTCGCCTAATTCTTCCTTTTCTTTCGGAGTCATTCTACGGATTGGATGTACCACGGGTCTGGCATTAGGAATTAGATCGATTCGGAATTCTATTTCTCTTTGCGGAGGTAAGTTTTCAACTTCTTCAAACACATCCGCATAGTGGATAACAATCGGAATCTTTTCTATAGAAGTGGGGATAAGTTCTAATGCTGACCAAAATTCTTCTCTATTCGGATTCGAACCATGACAAGGAACCGTAATATATCCAAGCTTCGTTCGAATTTTAACGATTCTTTCCGCACACTTCACTTCAGCTTCATATTTCGTTAACCAATCTAGCCCGAGAATAATATCGAATTCGGGAAAATCCATAACAATTAAATCAAAAGAAAATTTGTAGGAAGAATAAGAGATCGGCACTCTACAATATAAGCCGAGAGTAACAGGACCCCCTATCGGGTTATGAACTTCAACCAATTCTTTAAGCTTTCGCTGTTTTAACTTTAGTTTGTGCACTGTGTTTTTAGCAATAAAACTACGGGATGCACCTGTGTCAAATAATACAGAAACAGGAATATTTTTAATTGTAAGGGTACCTCCCAAAACATCGGGTTTACCTGCTCCGTCGGAAGCAGCTGGCGGGCTAGACCCGTCATAGACATGAGCTACAGTAGCTTTCTTTAGCAAAGGACAGTCTTTGACTAGATGGCCGGTCTTGCGATAGTTGAAGCACGAGCGAGGGTTCTGAGAGCCTTGGCTCGAGCCTTGAGAATTTGTACTCTGCCTCTTCGGAGCTGTGCAGACGTTTGAGTAGTGCCCCGGCTTACCACAATTAAAGCAATTTCCTCGTGGCGGATTGCCAGTCTGAGGCTTTGAAGATGCTGCTTGTCTTGACTCGCCCTAATTTGCAGTAGGTTTGCGCTTGTTTCCTGCTTTACTTCTAGCGCGGTCCTGATCCAGATGCCTTTGATCAAGGTCTTCATAGTTGCATGTCATTTCCACTAGCTCGTTGAAATCCAGCTTGACATGGGCCATTGCTCTATCATGATATTGACGTTTCAGCCCAAAAATGAATCTCTTATTCTTGGATTTCGCGGTAGCAACAAGTTCGGGAGCATAGGGCGACAGCATTGTGAATTTGTTCAGATAATCCTGCACGGAAAGATCCCCTTGCTGGAGATTGGCGAAGTCATCGTGCATTCTTTCTAAAGCTTGTTCTGGGACATATTTCTCCTTGAAGAGTTCTTTGAATCCATCCCATGTTCTTCCAGCTTCCCTATTCCCGGCGGTAAGAGAGTCCCACCATAATTCGGCTTGTTCCTGCATAAGCTAGGCGCCCATAGTAGCTTTGTCTTCGCTTCCTAGCCTTAGGCCTTCAAGAATTTTCTCGCATGTTTTGAGCCATGCAAGGGCCTCTATTACGGTGCCAGTCCCCGAGAAGGTCTTGCCTCCTAAGTTCTTATATCTCTTAGCTACACGGTCAAGCTCGAAGTATTGAGCTGCCGGAGGTTGTATCAAAGGTCCTTCTTGAGCTGGGATTTCTCCCCTACCTCGGCCTCGGCCGGCACGGCCTCCTCTAGCAGCGGCTCCTCTGGTAGCCATTTGTCAAATTCTGTATAAGTAACGAAAAAGTCAGTTAACAGAAATGATAGTCTATTGCATAGTTAAGCAGAAATTCCTACGGAAAGATAACGATGGACTGATCAATTGTTTTTGCTATTCTGCTCAGCTCATTCTAGGACTTTACTAGTCCTATCTCTAATGAGCGACTCGCCTTAGAATACTACTGATTCTATCTTGACGAAGTGTTTAATGTGTTAGACTCCAGAACTAAGGTTAACCAAAGCTCTGATACCAGCTGTGACGATCCCAAAACCCCGTGGCACGGTGTTAAGGATAATCATTGGAATATAACACATTAATCATTAGTATATCACAGATAATAGCATAAACAGAAATTAGAATAATTTACACACATATGACAGCGGAATCATGTAGATAATATCACATCAGAGAAGCACAGTACAGGATACAACTTAGTGCATAATGATACATAATCAGTCACCATCGCCTGAGGCTGAATCATACATAAAGAGTACACAAAAGGAATATCAGTCTACATCGCCAGTGGCGGAATCATAATATAGATACAATAATGGCGGAGAAAATCCAAGTCAGCACAGTGTAGTCAAGCCTCGCCATGAGCCAAAAGGTGCGTCAGAAACCTGTAACTAGGCTGCCCGTGTGAAAATGAGGGCACCCGAGTTTGCAAGGTGAAACAAACTACGAGTCAGTCATGGGACTGGTATGAGAAATCTATTCAACTTATTAACAACAATTTTAAGGCAAATCAAAGGACCACGCCACTTTCGCGGAACGGGTTTACTCCAATGAGTGCTAGTGCATGAAGTAAAGTAAATGATTAAATCAACGCAATGCTTTTTCTAAAATGAAGCCATTATAAGACTCAGGTCCCATCACACAATGCAACGCAAGCCGGAGGATAGAGTTTTCCCTTATAATGGCCAAAGATGCTTCATACGAATAAAACAAAGTGTTTGATTTTATTACTAGTGCATATATGTTTCAAAAGCAAATTCAATCATAAATATCAATCCTAGACGGCATGGGTACCATATATCATGTCGCCATACTAGTAATACAATCACAACCGCACATATCGTATTGGAAATTGGATTCCTTCATGAGTCGAGGCAAGGGGCAAGCTCCTCTCCGATTCGAGACACTCTAGCAAATGTCCCAGGACCCCACTATGATCCTTGGATCTTCAGGGCCGGTCCTCTCTTACTTTTGAGGATTGGCAATTCCTGAACACACGTTTCCCGGTCCTTACAGACCTATAATCGAGGCGCCTCGCATTCCAACAACCACATAGGTGAAAAGTATATATAATGTCAGGGCTGGTAGGTCACTGACACCACCTTAGCTAGAAAGAAACATCGTGCTCTCCCTGCAGTCACTCTCCCGTTTTTGACTCATACCGAGGTGTGAGGCTCGCGAATTCACGTTATACACAAAGCTAGTCACACAGACCATGCTTTGATCATCAACCACAAGACTTTGCTTTGCAACAGAAGCCTTGATCATATGCCACTTAGGCGTGCCACACAGGCAATCCACTCCATGCGACTGATTTCTGTCAATACATAACCTCTAAGCTCGTACGTCTCAGAGAAGGGCGTTAAGCAAGAGAATAAATTCTCTGCCGCCAAACAGATATATATTTAACAGAGATCAATCAACACAGAACAAAATCCAATGTCAGACACACAGTCCATTTACAAGTCCGTTCTGGGTCTGAACGAAACCGGAGGCACCAATTCCTCGCATATCCGTACAATCAACACTATGTTTGGACGGTTACTACTTCAATTCCTTCATGGTAGCTACTCCAATCACGAGCATCAGTAGCGCCCATCCATCCAACGTGGAGATCGTCGGTCTTCAGTCGTCTTCGACTCTTCGACTTCTCAACGTCGATCGATTATTTGAAATGAGATAAACTCGGCCTTTTCAAATAACCCACGTATATTTAGATTTTCAAACCAATTACTCACAGGGTTGAACTATTCAATATTCGCACTTCAGTTGTTTTAGTTATAATTTTCACGTCAAATACATTCAACCATCACATATCAAGCAAACACAACAAAATTGGTTTATTTTCACTCTATATCGTCTATAGCACTTAATAACGATATATCGCCATTTTTATTTAATTTAAAACGGCCATATTTAATTAAACGGCGTTTCAGGTCGTGTCGATGCACTGGCGCTGCTTTCCACTAATTTTGTTTTACACATATAGGAAAATCCAACCGTTGGATCTTCACAAATTTTACATCATTAGGAAGGTCTTTTCAAAACGAACCCAACGGTTCCAGTTTTAGGAAAATCCGACGGTCGGATCTTCCACACTAACCATTTGAAGTTACGATTTCAATTTTCGAACTGCAGCGTCGTTATTCGATTTAATTTAATTATATTTATATATATAAATATAATCGTTTCTGGCGCTGTTTTTCCTTAATTTTGTTTTAAACATTCCAGACAATCCAACCGTCGGATCTTCACAAAGTTGGTGCCGTTGGAAAGATATTTCCAAGGCGAACCCAACGGTTGAGGTTTCGGGAAAATCCAATGGTCGGATCTTCCGCACTAGTCATTTGAAATCACGGTTTCAAAATATGAACTGCACGGCCACGTTTCGTTTTAATTATATTTATATTTATATATTTATATAAATATAGTCCATTCAATAATTCCTATATCGTTTTCACTTCAAATATTTTTCTATCTCCCTAAAATTTTGGAAAATTTCGCCATAACCTCCCCTGTACCGGGGGCATCGGGAAATCGCAAATAGCGTTCCCGGTCCTTCTAATCTCAAAAAGAAAAAGAAAAAGCCAAGCGGCTAGCCAATAGGCTCATAAAATCATCACCCAAACAAATCAGTAAATGTGTACCTATTTGTCGGGCACAAAATTTTATTCCTCTTCTCTAGCCCCTTTGCTATAACCTGTTCAACAGATAGGCATGCACATATATACAATTTCTAATATTTATCATTTTCGATTCAACTTCAAATTTGACTTGCTTTGGCCTAAAAATACCATTCATTCTAATATCGCATGCATAGGCTAAAATCATATCATTAGCTAGTTAATGTATATTTCAACTCATGCACGTTTATTTGAACAAGTGGATATTTTTAACACTTCACATTTCAAAGATGATAATTTTGGCGAACTAAAGTAGATTTCACCACATGACTATTTTATTTAGTTCCTATGCATGTTAAAAATAATATTTCTATCACAAATATTTATTTCAACGTCCGCATATCTTTAGCATATCACACATATGATAAAAATCATATTTTTATCATTTAAAATATTTATTCAACCAACGTATGGTTTCAACACTTCATAGTTTCAATAAAAATGTAATTTTTATCGTTCAACCTTTTTATTCAACACATGAATCTTTTCCACTACACACATTTCTCAACCAATGAGCATTTCCACACATGGACAATTTATTTATGTTGTTCTTATTAAAAAGATGAAATTTTGATTGTTGAAACTATTTATATAAAGCGAATATTTTTCATACTTCATATATATATATAAAAATGTGATTTTTATTGTTAATACACTTCATTCATTCACAAATGAATTTTATTTTCACACAACACTTTTCAACACATGAATATTTCCACACATGGACATAGTTTCAATACATGGCTTTAATTTCTATGCATGCAAAATAATTTCAACATATGAAAATAATTCTAACACACAAAGATTATTCAAAATTTTGGCAGCATAACGGCAGGGTAGTTAAACCGGCACCGTCCCTAGTACGGCTCCTCGCTCTACCTTAAAACCTCGCGGTTTTTGACAATGGGGATCATGCATCTAATTCGCACGCAGGCGGCATGTTTATATTTATTTCATTACCACAAACTAATCCTATGTGGTTTCAACCAATAATTTTCCAATCACAAACGGGTATTTTTCAACCTCAATCAATTCAATACCAACCACAAACAATCCCAAACAACAATTTGCCGTCAACCAATTTTCACAACAATTTCAACCAATAAATATCGTCCATGGTTTGTGGACGAGGGGGCGTATATATATATATATAAATATTTATATATAGCAATTCACTTTTATTTTCCACACTTATATATATAAAAATGAAATTGAAGAGTGAGAATTTCTCACCAGTAGGTATCCAATCACACGACTCTTCCTTTATGGAAATCTTCGTCTATTTCGTCTTCTTGTCGCTTTCGTTTCCCGTATTCTCTACATAAGTAAAAATCGAATTTTTACTATGTTATTCAATATATAAAGATCATATTTTAAAAACAAAGATTATATTTTTAATATTCCTGTGATGTAAAAACTATATTTTTATTGCTTTAAAAATATAAGAATCATATCTTACTTCTTCTACTTAACAAAAATTCTGTCTTTTCTACTTTTAAAAAATATGATCTTTATTTTTGCAAGTTCAAATCTTTATTTTTGCAAGTTCAAATCTTTTTCTTTTAAAAGATTCAACCTTTTTAATTTCAAAGTTTAAACCCCTTTTTTTCAAACCTTAAAATAAACTCCGTTTTTATTTTCTTTAAAAATCAGTCTTCAAAATTCTTTTCAAAACAGTTTTTAAACTTTATCAAATCAGTTTTTATTTCTTTTCAAAAATTCTGTTTTTATTTCTTTCAAAAATTCTGTTTTCAAATCTTTTAAAAATTCTGTTTTCAAATCTTTTAAAAATTCTGTTTTTCTTTTCTTTTAAAAATCCTGTTTTTAAATCTTTTTCTAAAAAATCTGTTTTTAAATCTTTTAAAAATTCTGTTTTTAAAACTAAAAGAAATCAGTTTATATTCTCTTTAAAAATTCTGTTTTCAAATCTTTTAAAATTCTGTTTTTAAAACTAAAAGAAAAATACAGTAATTAATTTTAAATCGTTTTTTTTTAAATCAGAAATCATAAAACAAAAATAAAAATAAATATAAAGTAAAATGGCTCACCGACTGCTTGCGAAGGGGATGAGGCGTCGTCGGCGGTGGCTCTGAGGTTCAGCGAGGCGTCGCGGCGTCTGGAGGTTCGGGGCAGGGTGCGGCAGGGTGCGTCGGTGGTTCAGGGAGGCGTCGCGATGTCTGGAGGGAGGAGGTCGCGAGGGTGGTGGGTGGCTTCTTTGATTCGATGGTCGGCGGTGGCTTCCAGGGTAAGGCGGCGGCGATTTAGATTAGGTTTTCTTCTTTTTTTTTTTTTTAATTTGTTAACTGATAAATGAATGAGGGATCGGGGGGGGGGGGGGGCAAGCAGAAGAGAAAAGGAGGGATTCTATTTTTTTTTTATTATTATTTAATTATTTAAATTTGCATAAGGGTTGACTTTTACATACGACCTCAAAACGAGGCCCACCGCCTGTCGTCCCTAGCGTTTTACCCCCATTCCGAACACAATGGGATATGTATCGTAAGCTGATTTGATCATTACAATTAGTTTCCGTTGAAATTACATTTAAATCCTTATATTGAATTTTAAACGTACATTTCAAATTACCGGGGTTACATACTAAAAAGAAAAATTCCAGAAAAATATTTTCTAGTTTCGTATTGACGATACGGTCCTAACAAAACTAATTTTGTCGAATTCTGAGATCGTTTGAAAAATGGCCAATTTCCTGTCGATTAAATTCAACAGAAACTGGTCAAACGCGTTTTCTTTTGCCACTCTCACATATTGATTCGAAAAATTATGAAATTTGAAACCTAGCAATAGTTTGACATCCCGGACCCGACAAAAGTGGTTTCGTCGAATTCCGAGGCCATATGCAAAATATCAATTTTCAAACTGACTTACTATTCTTAATTCACTAATTTATTGAAATATTCTATTTCAATGGTTCAAATTGCTTTGAAATAATCAATTGAAAAATTTTAAATTGGCTCGTATTTTCCGGGTTATTACAGAAACCGTTTTGAAAATGAATTTAAAACGATTTATAAAGCACGCTTTGAATTGAAATCGACGAAGTATATATTATATATATATTATATATACAATATAATGGCCTGAATAGAACGCGCCGCGCCACGGCAGTTCGCGAATTTCGACCATTGACTTCGAACGGATATTACGGGAGATCCGACCGTCGGATTCTCCTGAAACCGGAACCGTTGGGTTCGTATCGAAAAGAGCTTTCTAATGAATATTAGAAATTTGAAATCTAATGGTTGGATTTGGAATTACGTCCAAATCAAATTTGGAAAAGGTCGCTGTAAGTGCAGTTTGATGGCCGTTGATGGAAATCGACTGTACAGGCCTTGATAAAATTATTAAAAATAGTAATAATTTGTGTAAAATCATAAGAAATGATTTGTGAAGAATTGGGATGAAAAATTCCATATTTGAAAAGTTAAAAATAAATTTTTATCGAAATGAACTAGTTTTGAACTAGAATTATAATTCTATTTATTTTTAAATAAATAAACTGAATTTGAAATGGTTTTGAAAATGACCAGAATTTCCAATGATTGCATTGGAATGGATTTGAATCGAAATTGTCTTCGGAATATTTCGATGTTGGAATTCGTGATTATACAGATGTTGTTATGGAAATTTGAAAGATATATTTATATCGTTATCTCCAATACGACATTTGTTAATCGTAGAATTTGATATTGAATATAAGCCGATATATTTTCTATTCAGAGCCTTGTATTGAATATCAAATGTGATTTGGGTTTGTCGTGAATGGTGTCTTCATTAACACTGTTCTTGAACCCTGTTGGGAAAAGATTAAATCTTTTTATTTAGATTTAATGAAGTGTACCAATTAAATAATATTTAATTGGAATTAAATTGATATTGATTTTTGGGTTTATCGTGGACAGTGTTTTAAATAACACTCGTTCTTTAACCCGATAATTAATGAAATGTGATTTGGGTTTGTCGTGAATGGTGTCTTCATTAACACTGTTCTTGAACCCAGTTGGGAAAAGATTAAATCTTTTTATTTAGATTTAATGAAGTGTACCAATTAAATAATATTTAATCGGAATTAAATTGATATTGATTTTTGGATTTATCGTGGACAGTGTTTTAAATAACACTCGTTCTTTAACCCGATAATTAATGGAATGTGATTTTGTGTTTATCGTGAACTGTGTTTTAAATGACACTGATTCTTTAACCCAGTTAAAGATTAAAACTAAGTAGAGTTTTAATGAATCTTTAATTAGATTGAAAAGATCGAGAATGGAGTATCACCAGTTTTACTCCAGGCGATAGTTAAATCTTTAATTAGATTTGAACGTGAAATGGTAATTGAATTTACCGATAACAACGTGTTGTTAGATATGAAGTACTACCAGTTTTACTTCATGGGATGAATAGGTTGGGATTGGGAAATTAAAACCAATGATTACTTCGGTAAGGTTCGTTAATCCCGACTAGTTGAATCGAAATTCAAAAGATGATTAAACAATAAATTCAAGGAATTTATCTTGGATAAAATTAATGGGAACCTTTCCCTATGAATGTGAAATTTAGAAACTAACTGTCGGTTAGCCAAGCAGAATGGTTTTCTGGATATTGATCTGATGTTGGTTTCGGCTTTCGGGGTTAATATTTGGGGAATTATTCTCTTGATTAATTTACAGTTAGTGACTGATGAATTGGAATGAGGCGTATGTTGTGTTTGTGTAACACTTATTTAAAATATACGCGAGTTATTCGGGAAGACCGGGTTTATCCCATTCTGAATAACTGATACGACGATAAGTCGAAGATGAAGACGGTGGTCGAAGACCGGAAGTCTTCACGTCGTTTGGGTGATTACTGACGATCTTGATTGGGCTGTACACCCAAGAAGATGGAAACAGTTGGTGATCGTCCAGACGTACTTGGAGATAGATGGATATGCGGGGTACTAGGTGCCTCCGGTTTCGTTCAGACCCAGAACCGACTTGTAAATGGACTGTGTGTCTGACATTGGATTTCATTCTGTGTGACTGATATCGGTTGCATAGAGTGGTTTGCCAGTGTGGCATGCTAAGATGAAATTGATCGAGGCTTATGTTGAAAAGCAAAGTCTTGTGGTGATGATCAAAGCACAGCCTGTGTGGCATAGCTTTGTGTAATGTTAATTCGCGAGCCTCGCACCCCGGTTGTGAACCAAAAACGGGAGACGGACCTCAGGGAGGGCATGCGTTTCTTTCTAGCTAGGGTGGTGTCAGTGACCTACCAGCCCTGACATTTATATACTTTTCACATGTGTGGTTGTTGCTGTTGCGAGGCGCCTCGGTTAGATCGGACGATCCGGGTCCGATGGAGCCATTCGTTGGCTCATTTATGCCCCAAAGGGCGGAGAGACGTATTGTTTAGGCATAATAATCCACATCGGTGGACCGGCCCTGACGATCCAAGGCCCACCTGAGTCTGGGTCCTGAGACATGGGCTAGATTGTCTCGAATCGGTAGAGGATGATCCCTGGCCTCGGTTCCTAGATGGAAATCCAACTTCCAAATATGTGACGTTTGCGGTTTTAATTGTAGAACTAGTATGGCGACATGATATATGGTACCCATGCCGCCTATGATTGATACTTATGATTTGAAATTGTTTTATACACTATACACTGATAATAGTATCAAATGATTTGTTTTAAAACGTATCAAGCATTCTTTGGCTGTTATAAGGGAAAACCATATCCCCCGGCTTGTGTTGCATTGTGTGATAGGACCTGGGTCTTATAACAGCTTCATTTTTCTTTATTTAGCATTGCGTTGTTTGTTTTATGCACTAGTATTCTTGGGAGGAAACCCGTTCCATGTTATACGACGTGGTCCCTTGATTTACCTAACTTTAAAATAAAGATCAATAACTGTTTTAGTTCTCACACCAGTCCCATGACTGACCTGGAGTTTATTGTTTTGACCTAAATTCTGGGTGCCCTTATTTTGACACGGGCAGCTAGTAGTTTTGGTTTTGCAGATTTATATTCACAGGATCCTGGTTTACAGCTGGAACGATATCCGGAAAGCTTTGTATCCGTATATCTCCTTCTAGTTGTGTATTGTATTATTTTCCGCTGCGATGTATTTAAATGTATTGTAATCTCTGATATTTCTGCGAAATATTCATTTATACTCTGTATATTCTTGTAATCTGATGCATTGTTGTAATATACAATGAAATGTTCTTCCGTATGCGTTCCGTTTTGTCTTGTTCTCAAACGATAGGGCGTTTCGAGTGGTCTGGGTCGGTTTAGCGACTGGTTCGGACCGAGCGAGATTCCTTTCCATCACACGTGGTATCAGAGCTTTGGTTTACAAAGCTCAGAGAACAAGGCACCTTAGAACCATATGAAAGAATTCATCAGATATTGGATTAGTAATATCCAACAAGAATGACTCGTTAGAGATAGGATCAGTAGTATCCTAGAACGAGTGTGAAGAGTATATTTTTAAAATGAAAACAATTTTTGTTTTGAAAATTTAAATCGTTGTATACGTATTTGAATATTTAATTTATATTGATTAGGATAGTCCAGTATATAAAGATTTTGCATATATGCCTTGCAAACGTGTATTTGAAGTTTTAATATACTGGATAGATATAGAACTATACTCTAGTCGCCCGGGGGTGATTCTGATGATTGATATATCATCATCAGAATTTATATTCGAGTGACGAACGTGTAATATCTATATATTTCCTATTGACTGGTGTGAGAACCAAAAATTAGATAGGGCTTATTGTTGTGATTTGGCATCAAAATTTTGATTTTTGACTATGTATCAAAGTTATGAATTTCAAATGATAATTCACTAATTGATTCATGGTTGTGTTGTTTGATTATTGGTTGATTAATTAATATTTAAACCATTTAGTCAAATTGTACCAAAAAGTGAGTTGTATTGAAAATTTATCGCATTTGCTTGCATATACATGTACTTACATTGAACAGGTCATAGCAAGGAGGCTAGAGCAGAGAATAAAATTTGTTTGCCCGACAAATAGGTACATGTTTACTACATAATTTCCTGTTTTGTTTGGGTGATGATGATTTTATGAGCCTATTGGCTAGCCGCTTGGCTTTTTCTTTTTCTTTTTGAGATCAGAAGGCCTATATGGCAATTTCGGGATTTTCCCGTGGCTCCCGGTGCAGGGGAGGTTATGGTGAAATTTTTCGAAAAATCCGGGTGTTAGCCAAATTTTTGAAATTTTTGAAAATTCTCAGAAACTGAAAAGTTGGAGAATGGAAGCCGGATCGAACGTAGAGTTGATTGATCAAACCACTTTCGACTTTGTTCCTTTTCGGGGACGAAAAGTTTTAAGTGGGGGAGATTGTAACAACCCGAAAATCTGGGCCAGTTTAAAATTTTTATTTAGGCAATTTTGGCGAATTTTGATTATTTAAAATGAATATTTTAAATAAAAACGACGAGAAATTTATTTTGAATAGAATTCGAACGTATATATTATATAGATCGTCGATAGAATATAAATATTTATTTATAATTATAAAAGGAATTGAAAATGGCGCGGTAGTTTGATAATTCGATTTCAAACTTCAAATGAATGTATCGGGTGCAAAACAAACCGGATTTTAGTGAAACCAAAAATAATAGGATCTAATAGAGAATATCTTTCCAACGAATCCGACAAATCAAAATTGCATAGCGAGGATAAAAAGATATGTCCAGTTGAAAATTCTGAATAGTCGCTATGGAATTCAGGCCCTTAAAAATAGCCATTTTGCAAACGACCTCGTATTTCGACGAAACCACTTTTGTTGGATCTGTGATGTCGAATTATTGCTAGATTCCAAATTTCATAATTTTTCGAATCAATATGTGAGCGTGGCAAAGGAAAACGCGTTTGACCAGTTTTAGTTGATTTTAATCGACTGGAAAATGGCCATTTTTCAAACGGTCTCAGAATTCGACGAAATTAGTTGTGTTAGGACCGTATTGTCAATACAAAGCTAGAAAATATTTTTCAGGAATTTTTAGAGTTAGTATGTGACCCCGGTAAATTGAAATACGCGTTCAAATTCAATATATAGAGTTATATGTTGATTTTGACGAAAACTGATCGAAACAGTCGAATCAGCCTATGATACATATCCCATTGCGTCCGGAATAGGGGTAATTAGCTAGGGACGTCAGTCGTTGGGTTCAGTTTAGAGTTCGTATTGGTAAACAAGTTAAATTCACGAATTAAATATATATTATTTAATTTATTATAAATAACCCTTGCCCAATTAAAACCCTAGTCAACCCATCCCTTGGTCAATCAGAACCCCGCCTCCCTTTCTTCCTTCAGAACGAGGAAATTGAAAAGAAAAAAAAAGAAACCCCGACATCAGGAGAAAAACCCGATCCGCCAACCCCTCCCCTTCGTCGCTGCCTCCACCGCCGCCGTCGATCTCCGACAGACCCCCCCCCTCGCGCCAGTCTCCTCTTCTTCTCCCCCACCGAATCGACGTTCGAGCCTCCCCAATTCCACCAAATTGACGCCACCGCAACCCAGTCCGACCCTTCCCCCAGTGCCGCACTCCGCCAGCACCTCCCCCCGACAGCGAGCACCCCCTCCGACGATGCAACGTCCACGCCAAGACTCCCCCCTTCCTCCTTTGAACGCAACGCCTCCCTCTTCGTCGGTGAGTTTTTCTTTCAGTTAAGTTAGTTTTAAAATATATTTTCATTGTTTTAAAATCAGTAAATAATTTGTAAATACGGTTGTTTTAAGATCTGAAAATCTTTATATAGATTAAAGTTATAAAAAATGCGTAAGGATTCAATTTTTAGTGTTATAAAAATCTAATTTTTTTTTGGGTATGAAAGAGTATATATGAAAGATAGGATTTTTATATATTGAATAGCATAGTAAAAATTCGATTTTTATATATTGAATAGCATAGTAAAAATTCGATTTTTATATATTGAATAGCATAGTAAAAATTCGATTTTTATATATTGAATAGCATAGTAAAAATTCGATTTTTATATATTGAATAACGAAGTAAAAATTTGATTTTTATATATTGAATAGCATAGTAAAAATTCGATTTTTATATATTGAATAGCATAGTAAAAATTCGATTTTTATATATTGGATAGCATAGTAAAAATAGGATTTTTATATATTGAATAGCGAAGTAAAAATTTGATTTTTATATATTGAATAACAAAGTAAAAATAGGATTTTTATATATTGAATAGCGAAGTAAAAATTCGATTTTTATATATTGAATAACAAAGTAAAAATTCGATTTTTATATATTGAATAACGAAGTAAAAATTCGATTTTTACATATGTAGAGAATCCGGGCAACGAAGATGACAAAGATGCGATAACGATGAAGATTTCTATCAATGAAGAGTCAAGATGATTGGATAGCTATCGGTGAGAATTTCTCACTCTGCAATTTCTTTTCTAGTTGTGTATATATACTAGGATGCAGACGGTGTTTAGTAGCACCTGACACAATCGTCCACAGACCATGGACTTGTTTGTTTGATTGCAAAAATTAGTTAGATTATTTGATTGGATTGAATTGTTTAGTGAATTGAATGGATTTGATTGATGTGTGAATGGCGTGGGCCTTCACTAGACCGGGGATAAGGCTAGGCCTTGTCCCGTTTCTAGTATCGTGCCGTTATGCCGCCGAAATTTTCTAAAATAAGTTAGAAAAATAAAAATATCATTTTTATTTTGTAAACGAACTGAATGAAAATTCATGTGTTAAAATAAAATATTTGATCGTTAAAAATATAATTTTTAACGTGAATGTGAATAAATAAATATTCATTTACAAACCGGACAGTTTGTTTATGTACACCTATTTGATGGACATTGATTGGGGACGATAAATTTTACACATCGCCCAACTGCACAAATAAAATCTGTGTTTGATTGTTTGAAACCCCACACGGGTATTGGGATGATATTTGATGTACACTAATCTCGATTGTTTAGTTGTATGTCGATCGATTGATTGACAGGCTGTTATAAGCGTTGAATATTTATATTTGATGCTTATACAGTGTAGAATGCACTTTGGATGATGGTTGATTATTCATCGTTGTTATTGAATACATGTGTTGTAGAAAATCCATATAATTAATATTGTATGGTAATTGATTGGGCCTCATTCCAGTTTTGAAATAGAAATATTTGAAATAGAAATATTTAAAATAGAATATTCGAAAATCGAAATATATGAAGCCGCGTTGATAGATTGACGCCATTTTAACGTGAACGATATTTATATCAATTTTATTCAAATTGAAGTGAATATTAAAATGAATTGAAGCTCGAATCTAATTGAATTGATTTGAAATTCGAAATAAACTGAAATGGTTCGAAATTCGAATAGAATTGAAATAGAAATGAATTCGAATTGAAATTGAATTGAAAACAAACTAAAATTGAATTGAAATCAATTTGAATTGAAATCAATTTGAAATGAATTTGAAATGAATTTAAATTGGAATATTCAATTTTGATTTGAAATTGAATATGAAGTTGAAACCGTTTTGAAAATGAATTTAAAACGATTTATAAAGCACGTTTTGAATTGAAATCGATGAAGTATATATTATATATATTATATATATAATGGCCTGAATAGAACGCGCCGCGCCGCGGCAGTTCGCGAATTTTGACCATTGACTTCGAACGGATATTACGGGAGATCCGACCGTCGGATTCTCCTGAAACCGGAACCGTTGGGTTCATATTGAAAAGAGCTTTCTAACAAATATTAGAAATTTGAAATCTAATGGTTGGATTTGGAATTACGTCCAAATCAAATTTGGAAAAGGTCGTTGTAAGTGCAGTTCGATGGCCGTTGATGGAAATCGACTGTACAGGCCTTGATAAAATTATTAAAAATAGTAATAATTTGTGTAGAATCATAAGAAATGATTTGTGAAGAATTGGGATGAAAAATTCCATATTTGAAAAGATAAAAATAATTTTTTATCGAAATGAACTAGTTTTGAACTAGAATTATAATTCTATTTATTTTTAAATAAATAAACTGAATTTGAAATGGTTTTGAAAATGACCAGAATTTCCAATGATTGCATTGGAATGGATTTGAATCGAAATTGTCTTCGGAATATTTCGATGTTGGAATTCGTGATTATACAGATGTTGTTATGGAAATTTGAAAGATATATTTATATCGTTATCTCCAATACGACATTTGTTAATCGTAGAATTTGATATTGAATATAAGCCGATATATTTTCTATTCAGAGCCTTGTATTGAATATCAAATGTGATTTGGGTTTGTCGTGAATGGTGTCTTCATTAACACTGTTCTTGAACCCTGTTGGGAAAAGATTAAATCTTTTTATTTAGATTTAATGAAGTGTACCAATTAAATAATATTTAATTGGAATTAAATTGATATTGATTTTTGGGTTTATCGTGGACAGTGTTTTAAATAACACTCGTTCTTTAACCCGATAATTAATGAAATGTGATTTGGGTTTGTCGTGAATGGTGTCTTCATTAACACTGTTCTTGAACCCAGTTGGGAAAAGATTAAATCTTTTTATTTAGATTTAATGAAGTGTACCAATTAAATAATATTTAATTGGAATTAAATTGATATTGATTTTTGGGTTTATCGTGGGCAGTGTTTTAAATAACACTCGTTCTTTAACCCGATAATTAATGGAATGTGATTTTGGGTTTATCGTGAACTGTGTTTTAAATGACACTGATTCTTTAACCCAGTTAAAGATTAAAACTAAGTAGAGTTTTAATGAATCTTTAATTAGATTGAAAAGATCGAGAATGGAGTATCACCAGTTTTACTCCAGGCGATAGTTAAATCTTTAATTAGATTTGAATGTGAAATGGTAATTGAATTTACCGATAACACCGTGGTGTTAGATATGAAATACTACCAGTTTTACTTCATGGGATGAATAGGTTGGGATTGGGAAATTAAAACCAATGATTACTTCGGTAAGGTACGTTAATCCCGACTAGTTGAATCGAAATTCAAAAGATGATTAAAGAATAAATTCAAGGAATTTATCTTGGATAAAATTAATGGGAACCTTTCCTTATGAATGTGAAATTTAGAAACTAACTGTCGGTTAGCCAAGCAGAATGGTTTTCTGGATATTGATCTGATGTTGGTTTCTGCCTTCGGGGTTAATATTTGAGGAATTATTCTCTTGATTAATTTACGGTTAGTGACTGATGAATTGGAATGAGGCGTATGTTGTGTTTGTGTAACACTTATTTAAAATATACGTGAGTTATTCGGGAAGACCGGGTTTATCCCATTCTGAATAACTGATACGACGATAAGTCGAAGATGAAGACGGTGGTAGAAGACCGGAAGTCTTCACGTCGTTTGGGTGATTACTGACGATCTTGATTGGGCTGTACACCCAAGAAGATGGAAACAGTTGGTGATCGTCCAGACGTACTTGGAGATCGATGGATATGCGGGGTACTAGGTGCCTCCGGTTTCGTTCAGACCCAGAACGGACTTGTAAATGGACTGTGTGTCTGACATTGGATTTCATTCTGTGTGACTGATATCGGTTGTATAGAGTGGTTTGCCTGTGTGGCATGCTAAGAAGAAATTGATCGAGGCTTCTGTTGAAAAGCAAAGTCTTGTGGTGATGATCAAAGCACAGCCTGTGTGGCATAGCTTTGTGTAACGTTGATTCGCGAGCCTCGCACCCCGATTGTGAACCAAAAACGGGAGACGGACCTCAGGGAGGGCATGCGTTTCTTTCTAGCTAGGGTGGTGTCAGTGACCTACCAGCCCTGACATTTATATACTTTTCACCTGTGTGGTTGTTGCTGTTGCGAGGCGCCTCGGTTAGATCGGACGATCCGGGTCCGATGGAGCCATTCGTTGACTCATTTACGCCCCAAAGGGCGGAGAGACGTGTTGTTCAGGCATAATAATCCACATTGGTGGACCGGCCCTGACGATCCAAGGCCCACCTGAGTCTGGGTCCTGAGACATGGGCTAGATTGTCTCGAATCGGTAGAGGATGATCCCTGGCCTCGGTTCCTAGATGGAAATCCAACTTCCAAATACGTGACATTTGCGGTTTTAATTATAGAACTAGTATGGCGACATGATATATGGTACCCAAGCCGCGTATGATTGATACCTATGATTTGAAATTGTTTTATACACTATACACTGATAATAGTATCAAATGATTTGTTTTAAAACGTATCAAGCATTCTTTGGCTGTTATAAGGGAAAACCCTATCCCCTGGCTTGCGTTACATTGTGTGATAGGACCTGGGTCTTATAACAGCTTCATTTTTCTTTATTTAGCATTGCGTTGTTTGTTTTATGCACTGGTATTCTTGGGAGGAAACCCGTTCCGTGTTATACGGCGTGGTCCCTTGATATACCTAACTTTAAAAAAAAAGATCAATAACTGTTTTAGTTCTCACACCAGTCCCATGACTGACCTGGAGTTTATTGTTTTGACCTAAACTCTGGGTGCCCTTATTTTGACACGGGCAGCTAGTAGTTTTGGTTTTGCAGATTTATATTCACAGGATCTTGGTTTACAGCTGGAACGATATCCGGAAAGCTTTGTATCCGTATATCTCCTTCTAGTTTTGTATTGTATTATTTTCCGCTGCGATGTATTTAAATGTATTATAATCTCTGATATTTCTGTGTAATATTCATTTATACTCTGTATATTCTTATAATCTGATGCATTGTTGTAATATACAATGAAATGTTCTTCCGTATGCGTTCCGTTTTGTCATGTTCTCAAACGATAGGGCGTTTCGAGCGGTCTGGGTCGGTTTAGCGACTGGTTCGGACCGAGCGAGATTCCTTTTCGTCACACCCTTGCCTCGACTCATGATGGAAATCCAATTTCCAATACGTGACAATTCGGTTTTGATTGTAGAGCCTAGTATGGCAACATGATATATGGTACTTATGTTGTCTATGATTGATACATTTATATTTGAAGTTGTTTTATACACTATGCACTCATAATAGTATCAAATGATTTGTTTTAAACGTACCAAGCATATTTGGCTATTTAAAGGGAGAACTCTATCCTCTGGCTTGCGTTGCATTGTGTGATGGGACCTGAGTCCTATAATAGCTTCATTCTTTGAAAAACCATTGCGCTGTTTATAAACTGTTTTATGCACTAGTATTCTTAGGAGGAAACCCGTTCCGTGTTATACGGCGTGGTCCATTGATTTACTTTATTTTAAAGTAAAGTTTTAAATAACTGTTTTAGTTCTCACACCAGTCCCATGATTGACCTAGAGTTTATTGTTTTAACCTAAACTCTGGGTGCCCCTATTTTCCACATGGGCATCTAGTAGTTTTTGGGTTTGCAGATATTATATTCCCAGGATCCTGGATTTACAGCTGGAACTATACTTGGCAAGCTCTGTATCCGTGTATTCCTTTCAGTTTTGTTATGTATTATTTTTCCGCTGCATTGTAATTTTAATCTATGATATTTTTCTGATGTATAATATTTATTCATACTCTGTTGTATTCTTGTACTCTGATGTAATTGTTGTAATAAGCAATGAAATATTCTTCCGTTTGTGTTCTGATTTGTCGTGTTCTCAACTCAATCCAGGCTTTCCCATAACGGCGAGTTCGGGTCGTTTCATGCAGCATCTTTAGCAACAAGTGCTTGGTGGAGACTTGGTGGTTTGCGATGTGATGGTTGCATCTTGCGTTCGGTCAGAGATGGAGCCATGCGCTCGTCTCGGTTGGTGGTCTGGTTTGTCATGGGTCGGAGAACAACTTCAGGTGTTCGGAGGAACGAGTTCCGATTTTTTAGTGGGAGGTCGATTTTGATTTAGAGATTTTGGGGAAAAGCAATTACAGTGGCCATTTATAAGTGAAAATGGGGAAGAATTTTGTTAAGAAGAGAAATGGGGACGGTAATTTAAAATGGATCTGGAAAATTGGGTTTTGGCTGAAGCTATTTTCGAGATTTGGGGAAGGAAGAAAATTTTCGGATGGAATGAAATTTAAGAAGGAAGAGAAAAATGAAACGAAATAGAAAAAATGTGGGTACGTGTAAATTTTGCAGAGTTTTTTAGAACAAGGACACATAGAGAAAATTTTCAAAACCATTTGAACATGTGGCAACCAATTTCAGCTAGCTTCAAAAAGTGGCAAAAATTATTTAAACTATTATTCTCTAAGTATAAGTACCATATAGTATACAATGTATACCAGCACAATACTAGTATATTTAATAATTCAAATACATATCTAAATTTTAATTTAGAACCATATTCAATTAAACAATTTTATTTAAATTATATACCCAAGTTAAAATTGAAAATCAAAATTTATAATCTTTCAAACAACATATTTCAATTTGTTTTAAGATATTAATATCGTTTAATTTAACAAAACTAATTAGATCCACAGATTAAAATATAAGCTTAAACTTAAAAAATAACTCAAAACCAAGTTTAAAATTGCCTAGATTCAAAATTATAAACAAATGTAAATTTCTTAAATACTAACTGTAAATTAATTTCATATTTTAAAGTGTTGAAAATCATGGATCGTTACAACCTCCCCCCTTAAATCTTTTCATCCTCGAAAATGAGAGATTGTTAAAATCATATACATACACACACACAAATATATATATATATATATGTATGTATATATATATATATATATATATATATGAAACAACATATTTACCAATACCAAATTTAATTTTAAATAAAATAAACAATAGGATATAGAACTTGAAAATTTCTTATAAACTTCACTCATCAAAACATTTTTATTAAAACTTAATTGCAAAAAATATAACTTGAAATCAAAGTATGAACTAATTTCTTCCACTTAAGATTCCATTTTATTTATAAATCATTTGAAATCCTATAAATTTTTTATATCGAATCGTACTTGCTTCGGGATTTCAAAACCATAATCATTTCAAAAATTTCAAATGTTTTACGATAGAACGACATAACAATATTTATGTCTCAAGTCGATAGGTTTCTCCGAATGACGAGGCCACTAGGTATGAACTACGCACGCATTGATATAAATAAATGATATCTCTCAAGACCCCAAGCAGACCATCATCAAGGGCTTACGCACACGTCATACCTTTCTTTAGTCACGGGTTACTCGAATCTTAGTAAAAAATCGTTTCGTTTTACATCCCAAAGTTGTAAATCATTTCCCAGTAATAATTTACAAGTACTTTCTAATAGTATTATTGTAAAATCCTTCAAAATCTCGGGATTCAAGTCGTTGAAATTTCTTTGTTTATAAAACTCTTTAAAACTATTTTCACATTCCAAATAATTTGAAATCAATCTCATTCAATCATTGGAAATCAAAATTTAATCAATTTACAACATAATTTATCTTAAAAAAGTATTGTACAAATCCAAACATTGCAAATATCCAAATCATAGGCTTTATAAACCATTTCAATTTACAACCCACATCAAGCTTTCATGAAAATAAATTTCAAATCATTTCGAAATATCCTTGAAATAAGATTTTGAACAACTGCACAAAAGATAATATTTCCTAAGTGATTCATACAGGCATATAATTTTCCTTTTTAAATTTCATTTCAAAAATCATTTGCCCAAAATATAGGATTTAATTCATTTTAGTTTCAAATATTTAAATCTCATTTGAAAAAGTTAAATTATTCGAATAGTCGAAAAATACCTTGAAACCATTTTATTTGGTCATATCTTTGCGCTTTCGTTGCGCTACCTTGATATAGTTTATACATATTTAAATTAGTATGTTTCGAAATATTAATTATAAATATTAGAAATTGATTACAAAAATATGAGAACCATATTCCCAAATATTTTTTTTTTTTCAAAATCCAACTCGTCCATAGATTTGTCGATACAAGACAAGAGGCAAGGTTCAGAAATAAGACTGGATAGTTCAAAATTCAAGCATGAATAGTTCGAACGAATGATAAGCAAAAGACGACGGTGGGTCGAGGGAAAACAAAACACATCTACCAGCGAAGAAGCTGTATTATATTTCAAAACATTCATTATTATTCAAATTTTATTCAAATTATTCCATATTACATCTTGATTCATTCGCAAATTCATTTTTTTACTTTATAACACTGAAGATGTTACTTATTTAAATTTCACTCATATATTCTAGTTCAAATTAATTTATCAAAACATTTTATTTGAATTTATCCAAATAATTTCAATCTCTTATCTAAATGGTTTCAAGTATTTCTCGACATTTCAATCGGAATCATATAGTCATCCCATTTTTGAAACTCGAAAATAGATACTGATGATGCTGCAGTTATCATCTGAACCATCTTCAAGCGACTAGAATGTGATTCTATCTCTATCTAGTATATACTGGACTTCTTATATACGTTGATTAGACGTATTTGGAAAATCTTCTTATACTCGATAGTCCAACCTTGACGTCTAATAATATACTCAAAACTCTTATTCATAAGTTAAAATTCAAAATAATTACACTTTTCAAAATCAAAGCTCTAAGATATTTGTGACAATTCCACTCGTTCTAAGATATTGCTATCCTATCTCTAATGAGTTTTTAAACCCAATAAGCTAAGCTTTGTCAAATCAAAGCTCTAATACCGCTGTGACAACCTGCCCTTTTGACATCCCCAAGTCGATAATTGAACCAACTCGAAAAGTTCAAAACGTGAGATTGTTATTTAGCCTACAGGGTTCAAACAAAACAAACAGACAGAATCACAACATAGAATACACAATATCTCACAATGGAATTTTATTGACAAATCAGAGTTATACAAATAGAACTTTATATTTTAAAGCGGAAGATTTTACAATACATGAAATTTTAAATTAAACAAATTATGGAAGAACGAACCAAAGCGAGCGCATCTTCACGTGCTTCTAGCTTCTATAGCTAGAATCTTAAGATCTGCAACATTTGTATCTGACCTGAGCGTTCCATGCAAAACATAAAACACTCGAGTCATGATTATTCATTGTTTAAGTAAATTAATTTCAATGAAAACTAAAATAAAATAATTAATCGTAACCTAAATTTGAAGTTATTAAATACATTATGTCAAGCCATATATATCGGCCGCAAAATGGTGTTGCATGTATGCAAAGAAATGAATAGTAAACGACCTGGATTAAAATATCCAACTATCAACACAACAAGGATGTGAGCACCTTATACTTATAAGCTAGTAAAGCAACAAACTAGCCATAAATGGACAACCCCAGGCATGGATAGATGCCATTAATACAAAGGCAAGGAAGTATGACCATTTTAAAAAGGGGACATGCACAATACAGTAAAAAAAAGTAAAAAAATAACAATAAAAGCGCACTAATTTCATGCAGCAAAAAAATTTGCAACAATAATGCATTTGCATGCTGACTTTTTGAGAAAAAGACAATTGCATGTCCAATATTCATGCTACAGGTTACTAAAAAAATGTAGCAAAGTCTAAACACACGCATCATATGTGGTTAATTACCAGCTAACAGGGGATTACTGTAGAAGATACATAGCAAGTAGCAAGTGCAACGCAATGACCAGCATGGAAAATATGAAACAGGGAACAGTGCACAACATGGACAAGCAACTTATGGTATTAGTGTGTGACAGGTAATGCCCAACAACAGGGAGTGAACCGTGTACAGTAGGCAAACATACAACACAAAAGGTAAATGTGACAAAACTGCATGCTAGTTAACAAAAAGAGTTTGTTTTCCAAAAATTCATTAAATACAAGGTATCACTGGAAATGCATGCACACATGAGAGGTAAAGCCAGAATATTTCACATGTAAGTGCCAACCAAGGACAAGCTATTATGCTTAATATATATTGAAATTAAACTACTTGAACTGAAATTTATTGTGAGCTAGTAACTCACCTGCATTGGCGAAAGGAGCAGTGAAGGCTTGGCCGTAAAGGCGACGACCTTCAGTTGCCGATGGCGGCGTCTTTAGCACCGAGTGCTTCGTGGAGGCTCAACGATTTGTGATGCAGTGGAGGCAGCTTGGGTTCAGTCTGTAACGACCCAGAAAATCTGAACCAATTTAAAAATTTTAAATTGGCTAAAATAATGGATTTTAAATATTTAAAATAAATATTTTAAATAATGGCGATGAAAACTGAGTTTGAATCGACATTTGAAAACGAATATAATTAATTATAATTATATATAGAATTGAAAATGGCGCAGTAGTTCGATAATTCGATTTCAAACTTCAATTGAATATAGCGGGTGCAAAATAATCCGGATTTTAGTGAAACCAAAAACATTAGGATCTAATTGATGATATCTTTCCAACGAATCCGACCAATCGAAATTTGATAGCAGGAATCAAAAGATATGTCCAGTTGAAAATTTTGAATAGTCGCTATGGAATTCAGGCCCTTAAAAATGGACATTTTGCAAACGACCTCGGATTTCGACGAAACCACTTTTGTTGGGTCCGGGATGTGAAGTTATTTCTAGGTTTCAAATTTCATAATTTTTCGAATCAATATGTGTGCGTGGCAAAGGAAAACGCGTTTGACCAGTTTCAGTTGATTTTAATCGACTGGAAATTGGCCATTTTTCAAACGGTCTCAGAATTTGACGAAACTAGTTTTGTTAGGACCGTATCGTCAATACGAAGCTAGAAAATATTTTTCTGGAATTTTTCTAGTTAGTATGTGACCCCGGTAATTTGAAATGTACGTTTAAAATGCAATATAGTGATTTAAATGTAAATTCAACGGAAACTGATTGTAACGATCAAATCAGCTTGCGATACATATCCCATTGTGTCCGGAATGGGGGTAAAACGCTATGGACGACAGGCGGTGGGCCTCGTTTAGAGGTCGTATGTAAAAGTCAACTTTTTGCAAAATTAAATAATTAAATATATATATTTTATATAAACTCCCCTATTCCCTCTTCTCTCTCCACTTCGAGCAGAAAAAAAATAAAACCCGTCGAGGACGGAAACCGACCGCCATCGCCTCGTCGAAGAGACCTCCGCATCCGCCTGTCCCCCCTCCATAGATCGAAGTCCCGAGCCGAACCCTCCCTTCTGGCCGCTCCCTCCACGCGACGCCTCGTTCCCGAAACCCTAGCGCCGCCTTCCCCCGTTCGAGACCACTAAAAACCGCCACCGCCCCCCCCTCGAACCCAGCTCCGACCCTGACGACGCCCCCCTTCTTCGCATTACATTAAGTATTTTATTTTATTTTTATTTTTATTCTAATTCTGAAATACTGATTTTATTTTTTAAAAGAATACTGATTTTATTTTTTTAAAAGAATACTGATTTTTTTTTTTAAAGAATACTGATTTTTTTTTTAAAAGAATACTGATTTTATTTTTTTTAAAAAGAATTCTGATTTCAAAAAGGTTTAAATACTGTGTTTTTTTAAGGGTTTAAAAACTGATTTTTTTAAAAGGATTTAAAAACTGATTTTTTAAAGGATTTAAAAACTGATTTTTAAAAGGGTTTAAAACTGATTTTAAGTTTAAGATATAAATAGAAAAAGATTTTTTAGAATAGAAAAGATCATATTTTTAAAATAGAAAAGACGGAATTTTTATTAAGTAGAAAAAGTAAGATATGATTTATATATTTTTAAAGCAATAAAAATATAATTTTTACATCATAGGAATATTAAAAATAAAATCTTTATTTTGAAAAGGCGGAATCTATATTTTTGAAATGCAATTTTTATATATTGAATAACATAGTAAAAATTCGATTTTTACATATGTAGAGAATACGGGCAACGAAAGCGACGAAAGGCGAGATTGGCGAAGATTTCTATAAAGGAAGAGTCGCGGCGTTTGGTTAGCTAATTGGTGAGAATTTCTCACTCTCCAATTTCTTTTTCTAGCCATATATATATGTGTGAAATAAAAGTGAATTGCTATATATAAATATATATATATATATATATACGCCCCTCGTCCACAAACCATGGACGATATTTATTGATTGAAATTGTTGTGAAAATTGATTGATAGCGAATGATTGTTTGGGATTGTTTGTGGTTGATATTGATTGATTGAGGTTGAAAAATACCCATTTGTGGTTGAAAAATATTTGGTTGAAACCACATAGGATTAGTTTGTGGAAATGAAATAAATATATACATGCCGCCTGCGTGCGAACTAGATGCATGATCCCCATTGTCAAAAACCGCGAGGTTTTAAGGTAGAGCGAGGAGCCGTACTAGGGACGGTCCCGGTTTTAACTACCCTGCCATTATGCTGCCGAAATTTTGAATAATATTCGTGTGTTTGAATTATTTTCATATGCTTAAACTATATTTATTCATTGAATAGAAAACATTCATGTGTTGAATTGATATTCATTCGTTGATTAGAAATTCATGTGTTGAATGGTATTCATATTTTGAAATAAATTGTTTGATAATAAAAATCCCATTTTTATCTATATATAGAAACTATAGAAAACATCCATGTGTTGAATTGATATTCATTCGTTGATTAGAAATTCATGTGTTGAATGGTATTCATATTTTGAAATAAATTGTTTGATAATAAAAATCCCATTTTTATCTATATATAGAAACTATAGAAAACATTCATGTGTTGAATTGATATTCATTCGTTGATTAGAAATTCATGTGTTGAATGGTATTCATATTTTGAAATAAATTGTTTGATAATAAAAATCCCATTTTTATCTATATATAGAAACTATAGAAAACATTCATGTGTTGAATTGATATTCATTCGTTGATTAGAAATTCATGTGTTGAATGGTATTCATATTTTGAAATAAATTGTTTGATAATAAAAATCCCATTTTTATCTATATATAGAAACTATAGAAAACATTCATGTGTTGAATTGATATTCATTCGTTGATTAGAAATTCATGTGTTGAATGGTATTCATATTTTGAAATAAATTGTTTGATAATAAAAATCACATTTTTATCTATATATAGAAACTATAGAAAACATTCATGTGTTGAATTGATATTCATTCGTTGATTAGAAATTCATGTGTTGAATGGTATTCATATTTTGAAATAAATTGTTTGATAATAAAAATCCCATTTTTATCTATATATAGAAACTATAGAAAATATTCATGTGTTGAATGGTATTCATATTTTGAAATAAATTGTTTGATAATAAAAATCACCTTTTATCTATATATATAAAATCCTATTTTTGTCACCTATATAAACTATATAGAAAAATAGTGTTTTGAAATGAGTTGTTTTTACAATAAAAATCACATTTTTATTATATGCATGAATCGTTGAAATGTGAAGTGTTAAAAATAGCCACTTGTTCAAAATAAACATATATGAGTTGAAATATTCATTAATTAGCTAATGAAATGATTTGCACCTATTTATGTAACATTAGAATGAATGGTGTTTTTAAACCAAATAGAAATCAAATATGAAGTTGAATAGAAAATGATAAATGATAAGAACTGTATATATATATGTACATGCATATTCATTGAACAGGTTATAGCAAAGGGGCTAGAGAAGAGGAATAAAATTTTGTGCCCGACAAATAGGTACACATTTACTGCTTTGTTTGGGTGATGATTTTATGAGCCTGTTGGCTAGCCGCTTGGCTTTTTCTTTTTCTTTTTGAGATTAGAAGGACCGGGAAAGCTATTTGCGATTTCCCGATGCTCCCGGTGCAGGGGAGGTTATGGCGAAATTTTCCAAAATTTTAAGGCGTTAGTGAAATATTTGAAGTGAAAACGATATTGAAATTGTTGAATGAACTATATTTATATAAATATATAAATATAAATAAAATTAAAACGAAACGAGGCCGTGCAGTTCGTATTTTGAAACCGTGATTTCAAACAACTAGTGCGGGAAATCCGACCATTGGATTTTCCCGAAACCTCAACCGTCGGGTTCGCCTTGGAAGTATCTTCCCAACGGCACCAACCTTGCAAAAATCCAACGGTTGGATTGTCTGGAATGTTTAATTCAAATCTGAAGAAAAACAGCGCCAGAAGCGATTATATTTATATATATATATAAATATAATATATATATTTAATCGAATAACGATGCTGCAGTTCGTATTTTGAAATCGAAACTTCAAACGATTGTACCAGGAGATCCGACCGTCGGATTTTCCCGAAACTAGAACCGTTGGATTCGTTTTGAAAAGACCTTTCTAATGATGTAAATTTTGTGAAGATCCAACAGTTAGATTTTCAGATATGTGCAAATGAAATCTGGAGAAAAACAGCGCCACGGCCGCGTTATGGTCCGAAGCGTCGTTTTGAATATATGAGCTATTTTAAAATAAATAAAAATAGCGATAAATACTTATAAAATATCATAAGTGATATGGAATGGAAATAAACTGAATTTGCTTGATTTATGCGGCTTTTGATGGTTGAATGTGTTTGGTGTGAAAATTACAGTAAAGAACACAATCGATTTGAAATTCTAAATATACGTGAATTATTTGAAAAGGCCGAGTTAATTCTCATTTCAAATAATTGACCGACGATTGAAATTCGAAGATGAAGACGATGGTCGAAGACCGGAGATCTTCACCTCGTTTGGATGGTAACCGAGGTCCTGATTGGGAGGCATCTCGAAATATGGATAATGAGTGGTGATCGTCCAGACGTACGTGGTGATCGAAGGGTTTGCGAGGTATTTAGTGCCTCCGGTTTCGTTCAGACCCAGAACGGACTTGTAAATGGACCGTGTGTCTGACATTGGATTTTATTCTGTGTTGATTGATCTCTGTCAAATATACATCTGTTTGGCGGCGGAGAATTTATTCTTTTGCTTAACGCCCTTCTCTGAGACGCACGAGCTCAGAGGTTGTATATCGATGGACATCAGTCGCATGGCATGAATTGCCTGTGTGGCATACTAAGATGCAGTGATCAGGGCTTCTGTTGAAAAGCAAAGTCTTGTGGTGATGATCAAAGCACCGCCGGTGTGGCGTAGCTTTGTGTATAACGTGAATTCGCGAGCCTCACACCCCGGTATGAACCAGAAACGGGAGAAGGACCTCAGGGAGGGCATGCGTTTCTTCCTAGCTAGGGTGGTGTCAGTGACCTACCAGCCCTGACATTTATATACTTTTCACCTATGTGGTTGTTGCTGTTGCGAGGCGCCTCGGTTTGATCGGACGATCCGAGTCCGATGGAGTCATTCGTTGGCTCGTTTACGCCCCAAAGGGCGGGGAAACGTATTGTTCAGGCATAATAATCCACATCGGTGGACCGGCCCTGACGATCCAAGGGGCAGTTGCGGCTGTTCCTGAGGCTCGGGCTAGGCAATCTCGAATTCGGTAAGGACTATCTTTTGCCTTGGTTCATGATGGAAATCCAATTTCCAAATACGACATCGTGCGGTTTCGATTGTATATATACATTTGGCGACATAGTGGCATGGGACGCTCATGTCGTCTATGATTGATAGTTATGATTTGAAATAGTTTTCAAAACATGTAAACACTAGCAATAATATCAAATGCCTTTGTTTTATTCGTATCAAGCATATTTTGGCCATTATAAGGTAAAACTCTATCCTCCGGTTTGCGTTGCATTGTGTGATGGGAACTGAGTCTTATAATGGCTTCATTTTTATAAAAAGCATAGCGATGTTTAAAAGAAAGATTTGTTTTAAAGCACTGGCAATCCAATGGAGTAAACCCGTTCCACGAAAGTGGCATGGTCCTGTGATTTGCCATATTATATATGTGTTGAGTAGATTTCTCATACCAGTCCCATGACTGACTCGTAGTTTGTTTCACTCTCAAACTCGGGTGCCCCTTTTTCTACACGGGCAGCCTTGTATTCAGGTTTAGCTGGTTCTTTTCTGGATAGCTGGAGCTGAAGATGGATTCTATCATTTATTTCTTTTTATGCTGTTCAGCTCCTATTGTACATATTTTGTTTATTTCCGCTGTAGACATTTATGTATAGCTGAACTATTTTTGTGCTAAGTAAGATCCTGTATACTGTGTAACTCTGATGATTACTTTTATCCAGTATATTCTATTGTTCATTATCTGGTGTATTTATTTAATTCTGTTCTGCTATTATCTGTTTCTGTGTTATATTCTAAAAGATAACCCTTGTTTCCGTCTGAACGGGATTTCGGGCCGTCTCAACGAGGTAATGTGACGACCGGCAATTTCGCTCGATCTGAATCAGTCGTTAAACCGATCTAGACCGTTCGAAACCCCTGATCGTTGAGAACAGGACAAATCAGAATCCACACAGAAGAACATTTCATTGTATATTACAACAATGCATCATATTACAAGAATATACAGAGTATAAATGAATAAATATTACACAGAAATATCAGAGATTACAATAAATTACATAGCAGCGGAAAATAATACAAAGCACAACTGAAGGTGATATACGGATACAGAGCTTTCCGGATATCATTCCAGCTGTAAACCAGGATCCTGTGAATATAAATCTGCAAAACCAAAACTACTAGCTGCCCGTGCGGAAAATAGGGGCACCCAGAGTTTAGGTTAAAACAATAAACTCCAGGTCCAGTCGGAGCTGGATCCATGCGTTCGTCTTAGTTGGCGGTCTGGGTTGTCATGGGTCGAAGAATAGCTTCAGTTGTTTGGAGGAATGAATTCATTTTTTAGTGGGAGGCCGGTTTTGATTTAGAGATTTTGCGGAAAAGCAAATATAGTGGCCATTTTAAAATGAAAAAGGGGAAGAATTTTGTTTATAAAAGTAATGGGGACGGTGATTTAAGATGGATCGGGAAAATTGGGTTTTGGCTAAAGCAATTTTCGAGATTTGGGGAAGGAAGCTGATTTTCAAATGGAATGAAACTGAAGATGGAAGAAAAAACGAAATGAAATAGAAAAATGTGGGTAGTTGCAAATTTTGTAGGGTCTTTTAGAACAAGGAAATGTAGAGAATTTTTTTAGAACTATTTGAACAAGTGGCAACCAATTTCAGCTAGCTCCAACAAGTGGGAAAATTATATAAACTATTATTTCTCTAAGTATAAATGCCATATATTATACAATGTATACCAGCATAATAGTAGTATATTTAATAATTCAAATACATGTCTATATTTTCATTTAGAACCAAATTCAATTTAAAAAATTTATTTAAATTAAATACCAAATTAAAATTGAAAATCAAAATTTATAATCTCTCAAAAAACATATTTCAATTTTTTTAAGATATTAATATCATTTAATTTAACAAAACTAATTAGATCCACAGTTTAGTATATAAATTTAAACTTACAAAATAATTTAAAACCAAGTTTAAAATAGCCTAGATTCAAAATTATAAACGAATATAAATTTCTTGAATACTAACTCTAAACTAAAAGTTTATGTAAATTATAACGGGTTGATTAAAAATGGCGGAAAAGGTTATCATTCAAGACGAAACTAAGGAGAATGACGATGACCCTCCTCCCAAACCTCCATATGGTAACAGGAGAAGTTTTCAACACCCTCCACCCTTCATGAGGTCATAGGCGGAGCAGTTAAGGCTTTAGGGGGACTGACAATTACAGGAGATGTGGATTTGCGGTTTTACCATCCTCTGACTAGTGACGATCGGCCGTGTGTTAGAATGCCATATGACGTGGTGAAATCAATTGAGGGCAAGTGGTTAAATACCGTGTTTGTTTACATCATGGGGCGGCGTCCTATGTATGACCAATTTAGAAAATACGTAGAGAAGATCATGAAACCTACGTCAGGCTTTGAAGTATTCTACAAAGCAAATGGTTTCATTTTCATACATTTCTCCTCAGCGGCTGACGTTGAAGAAGTAATAATGGGAGGACCTTACATGTTCAATTCACGTATTATAATCCTTAAAAAATGGTCCTCCAATATGAAGTTCTCCAAGGACTATTTTACAACAATTCCTATATGGATAAGGTTGATGGATTTAAATCTGGCATACTGGAGCGTTGAAGGTATTAGTCGGATCGCAAGTGCTCTTGGCAACCCGATAAAATTGGATAATACGACTAAAATGAGTTGCGGTTAAACTACGCTCGTGTTCTTGTTGAAGTGCAATCATCATTAAATTACCTCGAATCAGTTCAAGTGCTAAGATCGAATGATTACACAGACTATGTATCATTGCAATATGAATATCAACCAAGAGCATGTAGCACATGTAAATTATATGGCAATAAATCTGAGCACTGTACTCTATCTACACAGAAGAAATGGATGCCAAAGCCTATAAAACATGATCTTAATACAAGTCTAGTAGACGTTCCCATAGAAGAAATACAAATACAAGTTACAAATGATCAGAATTACAAAACTAATAGAGGAAAAGAGAAAGTTGCTGGAACGGTTTCTCCGACTATCCCAACAAACAATCCTTTTGATTGCCTTTCCTTTTTGCAGCCAAATGAGTATGATAAGGATGCTCCCATCATTATGCAGGGTTCCAGACTGCCTTGTTCGGACTCATCATCCAGCAAATCTATACCTGCAAACAAGAAGGCAAATCAGCATGATGACGCTATATTAGAAGACTGCAACTCAGACGATTCAGACTTCGTAGATGCTTTTAATGATACTACAGAATTCATAGAACATGTAGCTTCCCAAGTTCAGGAACAGCCGAGGAAAACAACAAGAGTAAATGTTTCCCATCTTGTTACTGATAACCCAAACTATGAAGCTAAGAAGAATAAAGATACCCCTACTCGCCCAGCTCCGCCTAGAAGAAATACACGGAGCAAAAATGTGATTAAATGAATATAATGTCGTGGAATGTTAGAGGCTTGAATCATGATGCTAAACAGTACCATGTACTCAACCTTCTACATGTTCACAAGCTCAGTATATTGAGTCTTGTGGAAAATAAAATGGATATAGTGGGTATAAATAGATTCCATGGGCTTCTTCCCCCTAGTGGCACATTATACACAACAATGACCTACAGTGTAAAGGGCATATAATGGTTTTAATTGATTCTGCGGGTTGGAAATATGATATTCTATATCAAAGTAATCAACATATAACTACTCGAAAGGCTAATGTTAGTGTTTTTACATGTATTATCACATTTGTCTATGCCAATAATTTTGCAAAACAACGAGAAAAACTATGGGAGCACCTGATCATGAATTCATTGAACATTGAGTTACCATGGATTTTGGCGGGAGATTTTAACAATACTTCCAGACCTACGGACAAGAAAGGTGGTCTACCTATCCCCCTATCATTAATTTCCAGTTTTAAAGATTGCATCATGCAGTGTAATCCAGTGGAAACTATGTTACAAGGTTGTAAATAAACGTGGAGAAGACGTGGGATGGCAATGAGTATTACAAAGTGCTGGTTAGTTATGCTATGTTGACTAAACTGCCGAATCTACTAAATATCGCAATCCCCGATCAAAGAAGTGGTCATATGCCAATTCTTATACATGTCCCAGCAAATCTAACCCAGATAAAAGGTAAACCATTCAGGTGCGTAAACACATGGCACACACTAGACAGTTATCATTTGGCTGTTAAGAAAGGGCTTGAGGCAGAAATATGGGGTACATGTTTGCATGTGTTCATACATAAATTACAAAATATAAAACATAATTTGAAGCAATGGAACAAAAACCAAATACCTTCGCAATTAGAAGATGACTATAATAATGTGTTCAGATTAGTGGATGATGAACCGGAGCAGGATGAATATTTCGACAGACTTTTTCAGATACAAAGATGCATAAAGGAGCAGACTAAAATCCAGCATAAGTGTAATAAATAGAAAAGTAAGATCACTTGGATGAAGTGTGGTGATACAAAGTCTATATTTTTTTATGCACGGATGTCTATGCGAAAACATAGAAATCGTGTACAAGCACTGATGAACTCAAACGGACAGTACGTGTATGACCAGGAATATATTATAATACAAGCTATTTCTTTCTATACTAATTTGTTTAACGAAGCTACAGGAAGATTTTTTCCTAATGTCGAACCAAGAAAGATAATTACTGCTGAAGGAAGAGAGTACTTATCTGCGGCTATTACACTTGAGGAAGTTAAAGAAGCAGTGTTCTCTATCGAGGATAGTAAAAGCCCAGGACCGGACAGTTTTTCCTCTAAGTTCTATAAGCTACACTTGGAAGAAATAAAGTATCTCTTGTTCGCTGCAGTCTCCTCGACTTTCCAGAAAGGGAAACTTGCACATGGATCGAACCACAACTTTTTACCTCTTGTACCTAAAAAAGATAAGCCATAACAGATCTTAGATTATCGTCATATGTCTTGTGCTAATGTTCTATACAAGATTATATCTAAAATTACTTGTTTTAGAATAAAACATTTTCTGCCTTTTCTAATTGCAGAAAACGAAACAGCATTTGTTCCAGACAGAAACATTGGGGAAAACATATTACTGGCGCATGAGCTCCTGCATGATTTCAAGAAAAAAAATAAGGCCTAAAATGGTGCACTAAAATCGATCTGCAAAAGGCGTACGACATGGTGAACAGGAAATTTATATGATATATGTTATCTCAGAAGGGATTCCCTGCATCGATTATTAACTTGATACACGAATGTATTAGCACCACCACCTTTTCAATACTTATTGATGGAATTCCTCATGGGTACATTACTTCAAATGGGGTTTGCGACAGGGGGACTCGTTCTCACCATATTTATTTCATATTACACTGGATTATTTTTCACTATAAGTAGAAGACGTAGTCAACTTACAGTTTATCTAACCTGTCTCATCAGTTCAGCCGACAATAACACATCTTTTATACGCAGACAACATCACAATTTTTATGAATGCAAACGTTTCAAATGCGGCGGCATTGACTAATATACTAAACCAACTACGGGATACATTGGGGCTATGTATCAACTAGGTGAAGTCAAGGTATATCTCAGAAAATATGTTTTGGACAGAGCACATATTCTAGGTACATTGGGTATGGAAGAGGTGTAATGACCCGATCTTTACACTTATCACTAACACAGATATGAATTGATCGTAAGTACGTATTTACAAATACGGTTTAAAATCCAGACTTTAAAATTCTAAAACATGTTAACTTATGTATAATAGCATCCATTTTTACACATTCATGTATGATAGCATGTATTAGATAGCATTTGTTTAAATTTATTTTACACATGTATGAATAATAACATTTATAAATAGCAAGTTTTTTAAAAAAAAATGCCATTTTATTACATGTTTTGTTCATTTTTTTCCAAAGGATTTAGAATTTGGGTTTTTGCAAATTCTTGATTTGAAAACTTATAACACTAGAATAAAACATGCCAAAACCACTTTTATTATTAAAACAAGTTCAAGTTCATATGTACATCAACACCAAAACATGAAAGTGCCATTTCCTTTTGCAAGCATGTTTTCATGTACAATAATTCAAGGATAACACCTCCAATAGTACTAGACTAGTAAAGAGAATCTGGGAGAAATATCTTCACATGGCCAAATCATTTTTGATCAAATATTTTTAGTTTTTGTAATCTTTCTCTTCTCTTACATGTGATTTTCTGAAATGTCACCTTCCTTTTCATCTTTCAAAACTTGTTCAGATTTGTCATAGCATGTGCCTAAAGATCTTGCTAAATCTTGTGTATATAGACCATAGATCTTGCCTACGCTAGGTCCTTATTAACATATAGATCATTCAAGATTTCCATGTCCATTTCATCACATGGACGAGATCATTTGTACAATATTTTCAATTTTTGCATTTCCTTTGAAGCCAAGTAAGAGTTAAAAATATTTTTTGTTAAATTAATAGCCATGTGGAAAATGAAGTGAGAAAACCAAAGAAAATCCTGAGCATTTCATAGTACAAAATGGTGGCTATGGTATTTTTGTTTCACCAATACAAGTTGAGAGGGGAACATGGGTAGTACATAGGCATTCAATATCATAGTTCCTAGAAAACCAATAGGAGAAAAGAATGTCATGTGTAGGAGATTTTCAGGGTGAATAATGGCTGATAAGGTCCATGTGAGTTTAGGGAATGATGTGTTGATTTAGAAAGAAATGGATTTTCTTATATGTCAATCATTTGTCAACAATGAAATTTGAAAACTGATTTTGCTCTTTTTCCAAAACTAGTATTTAATGCACCATATTTTAATAGTTTCCTACTACTATAAATAGACCTGAGCATGCACTTCTTTTCCTCACAACACAAGCATTTGAGTAGAATCAGTAAGAAGAAGAGAAAATACTAAGAATTTAAAAGCCATCCAGGTGAGTAAACTATTTTAAATTTCCTGATTTTTATTCCTGCATTTTTCTAGAAACTGTTAAGTTTGTTATTGGCATCTTGACACTCTTGATTAAATTGAGAACCTGTCCGGAATATCACAATTGGCTGATCAAAACTAGTACACAAACTATTGGTTAATTTTGGCTTGATTGTTATGTTGTCTTGTTTAAAAACTGTATCTTTGTTCAGCCTTGAACAAACACACCTGCTGTTTAGTTATCAAACACAAAAAGAATCCAAACACTTGAGTTTGAAAGGTAATCCTACCACTAGTTCACGCTAAAATGATTTGATACAATGGAAGCACTCTGTATTTATAATTAAAAAAGAACAGTTAATTCAAAGAAAAACAGAAACTGTTTGTTCCTTTGCAACCTCTCTGTTTCATCAAAAATCCAAACTGCGTAAAAACTCGATTTGTGTGTATGAATGGATTCATATGTGTAAATGGTGATTTTTGAAAGTGTTTTTATGATTTTTAACATCCTACATAAGTGGGGGTACCAAGATGATCAGAATTTGAAACTCGGTTAAATTCCGATCATCCAGACCGATGAAAGGCACGGGGTTGAGGGAGGAGCTTCACCTAGGACCGAGGATTCTAGGAAAAATACTAGTTAATTTTCCTGATGAAAAGATTTGGAGTACGAGGCTGAAATAGGGTTTAAACTGGGTTTTTGCGTTTGGTTTTTGATCACTGAACTGCTCGACGTCGAGAGACCTAGGGGGTGCGGTCCCGAGGGAAAGCGGCGTCGGGAAGTGGCGGTTGCATGGCAAGAAGGTGGCGGTGGCACATGGACGAGGCGAGACGTGGCAGCCATTTTCGTGGATGGTGCTTTTTCCTGTCAATGTAGTTGAACGGTGAAAACCCACCAGGGCCATGGAGGTGGTGATCCAGGCTTGGGGGAATGATCAGCAAGAGGAGGGTGATCTGCGAGGACGGTTGTTGGTGGTGAAAGGTGGCGCGTGTGACTGTGCTCGTGCACATGTATGGTGGATGATCGGGAGTGAAGATACCAGTGTTTTGGGTGTGATCAGGCCAAAAAAATCACGTGTTCAAGGGGGTGGTACTTTAGTCTGTCATGGTACTTTGGCATTTCAGATGTGGTACTTTGAAAATCCCGGGATCCAGGCTGATCCGCACTTGCGCACACCACAGAACGAATGTGGTACTTTAGTCATGTGGTACTTTAGCTGATAAATGTGGTATTTTAAAAATCATGGGAACCAGGCCGGTTATTATGTGCGCACACCACGATTTCAATGTGGTACTTTCATAAAAACTGGTACTTTGGTACTTAAGTTTTTAAATAAGATTTTAAACTTTATTTTAAATAAAACCAAGTTTTAAAAATTTTATAAATTAATTATAATGGGAATAAATAGATAAATAGATAAAAATAACATTTTTATTTTGAACTGCCAAGTTGGAAGGGGAAGTGAATCAGGATCAGATGCAGTTTTGTCGTAAAGTACAGAAGTGAAATTTATTGTAAATTTAGTTTATAAATGGAATTAGGATTTATTTCTAATGAAAAATATTTAAAGTTTAAAGTAAATAAAATGTAAGTATTTATTTATTTTTTTAAGTTAAAAGTAAGGGAAAGCTATATACAACATACGCTAAAATTTACCAGTTTAAAACTGTAAGTCAAATATAAATGGATATATACCATTCTGTATTATATGAATTAAGAACTGTATTTTTTAATCATGTTTATATAAATTTAAAAAGGTATTTTTATTTGTATATGGAAAGAAGAAGTAGATCGAGTATAAGGAATAAAAGGGAAATTTGACAAAAACAATATAAAGAGTAAAAGCTGAAATATAAATTGTAAATCATAAATTAAATCCATTTATGTATAATTAGATTAAGAAATAATTATGAGTAATAAATTTCTAAAAGAATAATGTAGATATTTATTTTTAAAATCTACGAACAGAATGGAAAGAAAAACCGTGTGCGGCGCGCACACTGAAATTGTCCATTTCTAAGAGATGATCAAAATAACCAGATATAAGCAAGATGATCATATACTGTTTAGATTGACTGTAATTATATATGTAAATTGATTATAATCATGTTAGAGTTATAATTTAAAAGAAAATTTTCACTAATCATTTCAAAAAGACCAAAATGAATATTCCACTTTGATTTGATTATACGCCGCGCGTCAGAGATTTTTAAATTGGAGATGGCGATATACAAGGACTATTTTTGAATAGTGCCTTCGGTTTTTCCAAACCCAGGACAACTTGTATAGACGAATGTCTGACAAAATAATTCTAACTGATCACGTACGTTGATCTCTTCAAACGTATTTATATGGTGGCAGAGGAATTCGTTTCTCTCGCTTTATACCTATAATATATTTTTGGGGAAGTCAATTAGTGATTAGCGAGATTTGATGATGTGGCATTCAAAAGAAATAAACTGTGATGATGAGAAGGTAAGTCTAGCCTCAAGCGTCACAACTAGGAAATGACAAAAATCGGGCAGGCAGCATGGCTATGTGGGTCGCTCCAATTAGGATGTATTGTCACCATCCAGAGAATATTCATATTTGTTACTCCTTTCAATTCTGTATCTCCTAGGAACAGTTATGTTGGTATACCAACTGTAAGGTGACAATATATTCGATACACTCAAGAGAAATGAGTGTTCGGTCATGTGTGGGCCGGGTTGTAAGAAGTTCTTATTGAACTTAGGTGTACTCGCCTCTAGAGATACACTGTCGGTAGGTGGTCCCATACCTTGTCATAGTTGGAAATCCAATTTCCATAAGCGCCAAGCGGTTTATTTGTATACTATATAGGAGAATGTGAGATGCAAGCATTCTTCTAGATTCTAAATTATTTGTGAAACACCTAGACACTATGATAATATCTGATTTCAAGTATACAAAGTGTTTTGTTCTCATAAGGTAAAAACCCGTTCCGTATTCACGGCATGGTCTTATGAGATATTTTTATTTCTATAATCAATTTTAAAGCCGTTTACTCATACCAGTCCCCTGACTGGCTAGGAGTTTATTTTTCTGTGTTTCCCTTAAACTCTTGGGTATTCATAACACTTGCTATGAATAAACAAGTGAATCATGATTGGATAAAACTTGGAAAGCTAGAATGGAACTTTCTGTGTGTTGATCTACTTATCATATTTACTGTATAATTTTAAGTCTGCCAGTTTGGTCATCAATGATATGTATAATTAAAGATGTAATATGAATGGCTTGTATCACTAGATATATGAGGCTCTAATGTAATATGTACTGCTGTGTAATATTATAAAGTATCATCTTTTGTAAAAATTCCGCTGTGAGATTCTGATGTTTCTGTGATTTTATCTTCTATCTATTCTTATTCTTATTAATGACACGACTTCCGATGTGTTCGAAAGTTGGGTCGTTACAGTTGGTATCAGAGCATAGGTTACTGATTTACCTAGGCTTTGGGTGAGTGTGAGAGAGCGTATTTTTGAAAATTTAAAATAAATCAACTTCGATGGTATACCTAAGTTAGTTATATCCAATCAAGTCTGGATTGACGACCTGTTATATTCAGGTGATTAAAATGAGTAACCGAGGACGAAGAGGTCGCGCCAGTGGAACTTCCACTACATCTGGTCGTAATACTTGCTCCCAGAATCAAGGAGAAACTGTAGAGGAAGTCGCACCAGTCCAGCAGGACGAAAGCTTTGCAACTATTTGTAAAGAATATACGACTCTGGGAGGAAAAGTTTTCAAAGGGATGAAATCTTTCGTTGAAGTCAAAGCATGGTTGAGGTCCTGTGAGAGGATTTTGAAGAGACTGAAATTCAATGATGAGCAGAAACATCTCTTAGCTTCGTGGCAACTTCAAGAAGCTACTGCTATTTGGTGGGATGCTCAGACCAAAAATGTTCCTGAGGAAGATTTCACTTGGGAAAAATTCAAAGAAGCTTTCGAAGCACAATTTCTACCTACTACAGGAAAGACTAGAATGTATCGGAATTTCATCGATCTCAAGCAAGGGAACATGAAAATATCCGAATATGAGAGCAAGTTCAATTCACTTTCTTGTTTCGGGCCAGAACTGACCAATACCCCACTCAAGAAGAATGAAATGTTTATAGCAGGATTGAAGTATAGTCTGCAAGTTCAAATAATTGGGCATCTCAAGATCCCATTTGTCAATCTGGTAGATATGGCAGTTCGTTATGAGGCACTAGAGGGAAAGAAGTCAGTTGCAAAATAGCAGACAGGAGAACCCAGTGGCGGGAATTCCAACAAAAGGAAATTTATTCCGAACTGGAATAACAAGGGAGTACCAAAGATAGGGGATAAAGCCAAAAATCGTTATAAGGATACGCAATGCCATAACTGCAAGGAGAAGGGACACATTGCTAGGTTTTGTACGAAGCCAGCATGGGAAAAGCCATAGCAAACTCATCAACCGGAGCAACCTCAATAGAAACCAAAAGGATCAAGTGATGCTATTCCCCAAAAGTTTTCATGCTATAGCTGTCATCAGCATGGGCACTTGGTTAAAGACTGTCCACTTATGAAAAAGGCACAACAACCAAAGGTCTATGCTTTAATGGATAAGTCATCAACTTCTGAGAATGTGAAAATGGAAGGAGCTTCAGAAGGTACCTTACTCTTTTTAGATAGAAGGAGTAAATTAACTAGGGTCAGCCTTAAGATAAATTAAATATGGTTGGATTAAATAAGAATAATATCCAATCATATTGATACAAAAAATCGGGTTAGCATTTTTAATTGAATTAAAATTTGGATTTCCTGTAATTAAGTCTAGACTTAAGTAGGAACTCAGAGAATGTGAACTGGTCAATTTGTGAAATTAAATCATATTTGTGAGCCCCGAAATGGAGATAATTAACTAAGTGAATGAAGATTGTGGGTAATACTTAACGGAGTTAAGTAAATTGACTGATGAGTTAAAAAGGGAATTTGGACAGATACATATGCTTGAGCAAGATTGATTCAAAGCAATGAAGTGAATAAGACTTGAGACCTATTTCAAGGATATTTGGAAGTTGATGAGAATTCAAGAGTAGTAATACATAAATGGAAACGTTTTCCAACCATAGTAACAGATATATCCAGTTATGGGAATAGCTGTTATAAATAAAATATTTATTGATGTGTGTCGATAACTCTAAATCTACTATTTACAAATTTCGAGGACGAAATTTTTATAAGGGGTAGACTATAATTACCCGGTATTTACACTTATCGCTAACACAGATATGAATTGATCATAAGTACGTATTTACAAATACGATTTAAAATCCAGACTTTAAAATTCCAAAACATGGTAACTTATATATAATAGCATCCTTTTTTACACATTCATGTATGATAGCATGTATTAGATAGTGTTTGTTTAAATTTATTTTACACAAGTATGAATAATAACGCTTATACATAGCAAGTTTTTTTTTAAATGCCAATTTATTTCACATGTTTTGTTCATTTTTTTCCAAAGGATTTAGAATTTGGGTTTTTCCAAATTCTTGATTTGAAAACTTATAACACTAGAATAAAACATGCCAAAACCACTTTTATTATTAAAACAAGTTCAAGTTCACATGTACATCAACACCAAAACATGAAAGTGCCATTTTACTTTTGCAAGCATGTTTTCATATACAATAATTCAAGGATAACACCTACACTAGTACTAGACTAGTAAAGAGAATCTAGGAGAAATATCTTCGCATAGCCAAATCATTTATGACATGTCACTTTCCTTTTCATTTTTCAAAACTTGTTCACATTTGTCATAGCATGTGCCTAGAGATCTTGCTAAATCTTGTGTATATAAACCATAGACCTTTCCTACACTAGGTCCTTATTAACATATAGATCATTCAAGATTTTCCATGTCCATTTCATCACATGGCTGAGATCATTTGTACAAGATTTTCTGTTTTTGCATTTCCTTTAAAGCCAAGTAAGAGTTAAAATATTTTTTGTTAAATTAATAGCCATGTGGAAAATGAAGTGAGAAAACCAAAGAAAATCCTGAGCATTTCATAGTACAAAATGGTGGCTATGGTATTTTGTTTCTCCAATACAAGTTGAGAGAGGAACATGGGTTGTACATATTCATTTAATATGATAGTTCCTAGAAAACCAATAGGAGAAAAGAATGTCATGTGTAGGAGATTTTCATGGTGAATAATGGCTGATAAGGTCCATGTGTGTTTAGGGAATGGTGTGTTGATTTAGAAAGAAAAGGATTTTCTTATATGTCAATCATTTGTCAACAATGAAATTTGAAAACTGATTTTGCTCTTTTTCCAAAACCAGTATTTAATGCACCATATTTTAATAGTTTCCTACTACTATAAATAAACCTGAGCATTCTCTTCTTTTCCTCACAACGCAAGCACTTGAGTAGAATCAGTAAGAAGAGGAGAAAATACTGAGAATTTAAAAGACTTCCTGGTGTGTAAACTATTTTAAATTTCCTGATTTTTATTCCTACATTTTTCTAGAAACTGTTAAGTTTGATATTGGCATCTTGACACTCTTGATTAAATTGAGAATCTGTCTGGAATATCACTGTTGGCTGATCAAAACTAGTACTCAAACTATTGGTTAATGTTGGCTTGATTGTTATGTATCTTGTTTAAAAACTGTATCTATGTTCAACCTTGAACAAACGCACCTGTTGTTTAGTTATCAAACACAAAAAGAATCCAAACACTTGAGTTTGAAAGGGAATCCTACCACTAGTTCACGCTAAAATGATTTGATACAATGAAAGCACTATGTATTTATAAGTAAAAAAGAACAGTCAATTCAAAGAAAAACAAAAACTGTCTGTTCTTTGCAACCTCTCTGTTTCATCAAAAATCAAAACTGCGTAAAAGCTCGATTTGAGTGTATGAATGGAATAATATGTGTAAATGGTGACTTTTGAAGGTGTTTTTATGATTTTTAACATCCTATATAAGTGGGGGTACCAAGATGATCAGAATTTGAAACTCGGTCAAATTCCGATCAACCAGACCAATGGAAGGCGTGCCTACTGGGGTGCGGTCCTGGGGGAAAAGCGGCATTGGGAAGTGGCGGTGGTGTGGCAAGAAGGTGGCGGTGGCACATGGGCGAGGTGAGGCGTGGTGGCCATTTTCGTGGATGGTGCTTTTTCCTGTCAATGGATTTGAATGGTGAAAACCCACCAGGGCCGTGGAGGTGGTGATCCAGGCTTGGGGGAATGATCAGCAAGAGGAGGGTGATCTGTGAGGACGGTCGCTGGTGGTAGAATGTGGCGCATGTGGCTATGCACATGCACACGTATGGTGGATGATCGGAGTGAAGATACTAGTGTTTTGGGGGTGATCAGGCCAAAAAAATAACGTGTTCAAGGGGGTGGTACTTTAACCCGTTATGGTACTTTGGCATTTCAGATGTGGTACTTTGAAAATCCCATGATCCAGGCTGATCTGCATGTGCGCACACCACAAAACGAATGTGGTATTTTAATCATGTGGTACTTTAGCTGATAAATGTGGTATTTTGAAAAATCATGGGAACCAGGCCGGTTTTTATGTGCGCACACCACGATTTCAATGTGGTACTTTCATAAAAACTGGTACTTTGGTTTATAAATGAGATTTTAAACTTTATTTTAAATAAAAACAAGTTTTAAATAAATTATAAATTAATTATAATGGGAATAAATAAATAAATAGATAAAAATAAAATCTTTATTTTGAACTGCCAAGTAGGAAGGGAAAGTGAATCAGGATCAGACGCAGATTTTTCATAAAGTACAGAAGTGAAATTTATTGTAAATTTAGTTTATAAATGTAATTAGGATTTATTTCTAATGAAAAATATTTGAAGTTTAAAGTAAATAAAATGGAAGTATTTATTTATTTTTTTAAGTTAAAAGTAAGGGAAAGCTATATATAACATACACTAAAATTTGTCAATTTAAAACAATAAGTCAAATATAAATGGATATATACCGTTCTGTATTATATAAAATAAGAACTGTATTTTTTAATCATGTTTAGATAAATTTAAAAAGAAAATTTTATTTGTATGTGGAAAGAAGAAGTAGATCGAGTATAAGGAATAAAAGGGAAATTTGACAAAAACAATATAAAGAGTAAAAGCTGAAATATAAATTGTAAATCATAAATTTAATCCATTTATGTATAATTAGATTAAGGAATAATTATGAGTAATAAATTTCTAAAAGAATAATGTAAGTATTTATTTTTAAAATTTACGAACAAAATGGAAAGAAAAACCGTGTGCGGCGCGCACACTGAAATTGTCCATTTTTAATAGATGATCAAAATAACCAGATATAAGCAAGATGATCATATACTGTTTAGCTTCACTGTAATTATATACTAAATTGACTATAATCATGTTAGAGTAATAATTTAAAAATAAAATGTTCACTAATCATTTCAAAAAGACCGGAATGAATATTCCACTTTGATTTGATTATACGCCGCGCATCAGAGATTTTTAAATTAAAGACGGCGATATAAAAGGACTATTCTTGAATAGTGCCTTCGGTTTGTCCAATCCCAGGACAACTTGTATGGACAAGTGTCTAACAAAATAATTCTAACTGATCACGTACATTGATCTCTTCAAACGTTTTTATATGGTGGCAGAGGAATTCGTTTCTCTCGCTTTATACCTATAATATATATTTGGGGAAGTCAACTAGTGATTGGCGAGATTTGATGATGTGGCATTCAAAAGAAATAAACTGTGATGATGAGAAGGTAAGTCTAGCCTCAAGCCTCACACCCAGGAAATGATAAAAATCGGGCAGGCAGCATGGCTATGTAGGTCACTCCCATTAGGATGTATTGTCACCATCTAGAGAACATTCATATTTGTTACTCCTTTCAATTGTGTATCTCCTGGGAATGGTTATGTTGGTATACCAACCGTAAGGTGACAATATATTCGATATACTCAAGAGAAATGAGTGGTCGGTCATGGGTGGGCCGTGTTGTAAGAAGTTCTTATTGGACCTAGGTGTATTCGCCTCTAGAGATACACTGTCGGCAGGTGGTCCCATACCTTGTCATAGTTGGAAATCCAATTTCCATAAGCGCCAAGCGGTTTATTTGTATACTATATAGGAGAATGTGAGATGCAAGCATTCTTCTAGATTCTAAATTATTTGTGAAACACCTAGACACTATGATAATATCTGATTTCAAGTATACAAAGTGTTTTGTTCTCATAAGGTAAAAACCCGTTCCGTATTCACGGCGTGGTCTTATGAGATATTTTTTTCTTTAATCGGTTTTAAAACCGTTTACTCATACCAGTCCCCTGACTGACCCAGAGTTTATTTTTCTGTGTTTCCCTTAAACTCTTGGGTATTCATAACACTTGTTATGAGTAGACAAGTGAACCAGGATTGGATAAAACTTGGAAAGCTGGAATGGAACTTTTGTGTGCTGATCTACTTATCATATCCACTGTATAATTATAAGTCTACCAGTTTGGTCATCAATGATATGTATAATTAAAGATGTAATATGAATGGCTTGTATCACTAGATATATGAGGCTCTGATGTAATATGTACTGCTGTGTAATATTATGAAGTATCATCTTTTGTAAAAATTCCGCTGTGAGATTCTGATGTTTCTGTGAGTTTATCTTCTATCTATTCTTGTTCTTATTAATGACACGATTTCCGATGTGTTCGAAAGTTCGGTCGTTACAAGAGGATTCCCTTCCTATAAGGTATTTGGGGATTCCACTATCTGCTGATTACATTCATGCGATTGACTGTGATATTTTAGTTAATAATATTTGCAAAAAGATAAACAGATGGGATATCATATTGCTTTCAACAGTAGGTAGGACAGAGCTCATTCAAAGTGATGTTATCCCTACAGTTTTATATTGGTTCCCAATCTTTCAACTCCCAAATTGTGTGCTTAATAAATTAAGAAAATTTTCTTGAATTTTTTTTGGGGTGGGAAGCAACATATTGTTGCTTGGGATAAACTCTGCAGACCTTAATTTGAAGGCGGTATTGGACTTCGGTTATTGTGTGATTTAAAAAAGACACAATGATTAAATTAGTGTGGACTTTGTTGGCAGAAGGGGGATTATGGAGCAGATGGATGAAGAATAAATACATAGTTAATAAGAAATTTTGGCATATGTCTGAAAATATTAATAACTCAAGTACTTTTAAACATATGTTAAGAGTGCGAGATGAAGTTCGGGTTCTTATGCAAAGAGTGTTATCGGATGGTAATGCAACCTCATTATGGTCTGATCCCTGAATAAACCATAAGTGTAACACCCCGTATTTCTAACAACAGTGATGTTCATAAATTAATGAATAATTAATCTCAGACGTGAGAATTAAGGGAAACGGGTTTCGCGGTTGCGTTCGTCTCGGAAAAATACGCGAAATAGAGTCCGAAATTTCGTGAATCGGAGTCCGTATGACTGAGATATGGCCTTTAGAAGTTTCACGAAAAACCAGAAAACGAAATAGATTTCAAAAATGCAGAATATGGGCTAGGCGGGAAAATTCCCGCCCAGACCAGGTCGACCTGGGAGTCGACCTGGGGGTCGACCTGGGGGTCGACCTGCCCACCAGGTCGACATGGGTGTCGACCCTAGTGTCGACCTGGGGGTCGACCTCCCTGGTTGAGCCCAGGTGACCTGGGTGCACTGATTTGGGATTTGGGCTGTGTTTTGGTGGCTAGTGACGAGATCTGACGGCTCTAATCTAATTTAGGTTTAATCTAATGGCCTAAAACACCTAACTAATCTATAAATACACCCTAAGACTACCCTAATTCATACTAAAATTGGAGACAACGTCGTTATGCCGTCAAAATGCAACTAGAAGGAGCCACCAACAAATTAAAGAGGAAGATAGCTTCTCAAATCAACTTCTAATCAACTCTAGCAACTTAATCTTCTTCATAGGAGTGCTAATCAACAAGTTGTGAGTTTCTATGCCTTTAGCAAGCAAATGCTAAACTAATTATGATAGGATATAATGAGGCTATGGTTATGAATGTGGATCAATGCAAGTTATGTTATCATATGTTATGTGTTCATGATGCTAGTTATGCAAGTTTTATGCTATATGTTCATGATGCTAGTTATGCAAATCACTATGATAAACATTGATCCATTATGACACCATGTTATGCAAGTTTGGTGTTTGATTATATGCAAGTTCATATATGCCATGTTATGCAAGTTTGGTGTGATTATATGCAAGTTTATATATGACATGTTATGTAAGTTTGGTGTTTGATTATATGCAAGTTCATATATGACATGTTATGCAAGTTTGGTGTTTGATTATATGCAAGTTTACCCCTTTGTATGTCATGCATACATATGCATGTTTATCCCTTTTTATGATATGAGTAACATATGCAAGTTCATCCCTTTTTAGACCTATGACATGTATGCAAGTTTATCCGTTTATGATAGGTCTATGACATGAACATTTATGCAAGTTACCCTCTTTATGACATATGTGATTCATGCAAGTTTGGGTTGGTTATTTATGCTAGTTGGGTTTGATGCTATGGTCATATATGCAAGTTGACACCTTTAAGACCCATGTTGATGCTAATGTTATGCAAAGTAGAACCCATTGTATTTGTGATGAATCTTCCCTTTCAAGTATGTCATGTTAGTGTGTTACATGGGGAACGATGGGGTTAATAGTCATGTTAACAAAATTGTGGTGAAATTGGTATGATGTTGCATACCATGAGTGGATGGACATAATTAAGTCAATTATGTACATCATTAAATTGGAATTGATTAGGGAAAATTAATTCAAGATATGGGGGTGATTAATTAGGTGTAATTAATCGACTAAGACACGAGGTTGGACCCTTTTGTAGCATAAGACTGCCCGGACCCGACCGGCAAATCCAGCGGCTACAAATGATTGGCCCAATGTGAGAGGTCTTAGGCATAAACTAAATACGTGACAAGTGTAAAGACACGAGGTTAGACTCGGTTATGGCGTAAGGCTGCCCGGACCCGACCGGCAAATCCAGCTGCCATAAAAGATAGTCTAATGTGAGAGGTCTTTGCAAAGGTTACGGTCTTAATCAATTAAGAAACACTTAACCAGATAAGCATGTAGTGGGGCATGAGGGGTTAAGTGGGTGCCTTGGGTGGCATGTGGAAATCAAGTAAGTGCCTTGGGGTGGCATGTGGAAATCTAGTGGGTTGCCTTGGGTGGCAATAGAAAATACGATTAGAATACTTAACCAAGTGGAAACATGTAATTAAACATGATTAAAGGGTTAAGTGGGATGCACTAGAAAAGGGACAAGCTTAGGTGGGTAGCTTATGGGGGCCCATTTCAACCAGTAACCCAAAACGTATCTTTGTGGGCTCGACCCAAGTCGAGGACGGGACACGCATATTGGGCTTGACTATAAGAGGCCAAAAACGGGTTAGCGGTGGCAACGCAAGTCCAACGGGTTTCATATGCGTGTGTGGACCCGGGCTGGTAGGTAAGACGTTGTTGCATCGAGTAGGTATAAGCCGTGCACTCTTAAGTTGTATCGGGTTGCCACTTTGGGGAGTGATACACCCCACTGTGGGGCCAGCACGGGTATCTACGTTAGGGAGCCGATCGCTTGGGGAGTAGTGGGTACACCTAGTGGAGATAGGGGCAGACGGCACCTATGTGGTCAGCTAGGGGTACACGAAACTACTAGTTATATTTTCTAAGTCCATGGGTGGGATCAACCTTTAAGTAGGAATAACTGGTGTGGTGCAATGTAGTAATTACCCTTGGGTGGGTAGATGCGTCTTTACCGATATCTTAGTTCATCCTATGTCTAGTTGGCTGCTTAGTGTAGTCATTTATCCCCAGTCATTACCGTACCAAGTTTATATCATACCCTAATTACTTTAATGATTGTATTGTTAAAGTTATATGACTCGCTCAGACTTATGTCTGACCCCGTTGTTTTTATCTTTTTTCCAACCCTCAGGTTCTCAGAGTGGGCCTAGCACTAGTGGGCTTTGATCAGATTGCTTTATCTATCTTTTGGAGCTTGGACCGTTGATGTAAAGCCCAGCTTATCTTTTCTATTATGGCTATTAGTATGTAGTGGGATTATGTACTTATGTTTTTAACGAGATGGATATTTTGTACTTGACTCTTGTTGGTTTTTGATATGTAACCAAACATGTTTACCTTCTGCTGCAATGAAATGATGTTTTAAATTTCAAGTATTACTTATATCTATCTTGTTGTAATTTTTCTGTTCTATATTCACTTAAAATACTCCACCGAAGTTAAGGCATTCCCTTAGTGAGTGACCTTAGCGGGTGTGGGGTGTTACACGTGGTATCAGAGCTTAAGGTTACCAGAACAGATAAAACTTTTAGAAAAACTATTTTTCTAAGAAAATTTTTGAAGGAGTATTTTCAAAAACACGTCTTTTAATAGAAAAGTTTTTGAAAGAAAGGCATAATCCCCAATAGCCATATCTTTATCTTTCGAATTCTCCGTTTTGAATCTTTCCTTTTTCGTTTCAGCATGGCTGAAGATCTTAACTTTCCGGAGGGTGTAGCGATACCAGTATGGTATAGGAGGTTGATGGAGGCTAGGGGCACCGCTGCGGGTCCAGCAAATGTTCCTCCACCACCGGTTGCACCCGATCTTCCTCCCCCTCCTCCTCCTCGCGCGGATACTTTTGCTAAGACTTGCAAGGAATTTAAGGCTATGGGAGAGAAACCTTTTCAAGGATCAGAAACTTTTGTGGAAGCTAGGGATTGGCTTAAGGAGGTGGAAGAATTGATAGACATCTTTGAGATGGAAGAAGGAAAGAAAGTCAAGTTAGCTGCTTGGTTAATGAAGGGAGAGGCCTCGTTCTGGTGGGAGGTCACTAATGGAGAACGCCTAGTTGACTCTTGGGCGGATTTCAGACAAAGGTTTGTGGAAAAGTTTCTTTCAAGGCCGGAAGAAAATCTGTATGTGGAAAGGTTCTTGACTCTAAAGCAAGGAAACCTATCAGTGAAGGAATATGTCAACAAGTTTAATCAGTTGGCAAGGTTTGGCATAGACATGGTAAATACACCGGAGAAGAAGGCTTTGAGGTTCGTTAAAGGTTTGAATGAACCGATGCATGGATTGGCCATGACTCACATCCCTATGGGGGCCACCTTTGAGAAGCTAGTAGACATGGCACTTATGCATGAGGAAGAGAAGGGTCCCAATGCTAATAAGGCACCCGAGAAGAAAGGAGATCAGAAGAGACCTCAACAGCAATAGCAAAACAAGGGTGGGAAAGGCAACGGTGGCAAGGGTAAGAAGAAGTGCTTCAATTGCGGGACACCAGGCCACCTAAGCAAAGATTGTCGGAAGAAGAAGAAGACTGGCTGCTTCCACTATGGCGAAGCAGGGCATCTAGTGAAAGAATGCCCAAAGAAGGGGCAGAGGACGTGATCTACCTCAGGAGGAAAGGTGCAAGCTCTTATGGCACCAGGTCAGGCAAGGGGGCAAGTTCAGGCTCTTGCGGTTCCACCGATTCAGGAAAGAGGTAGAACTATTTCAGTTGAAAGTCTGGTTTTTCTTTTTGATCATCCTGTCCGTACTTTATTCGACTCTGGCGCATCGCATTCGTTTATCTCATCATCATTAGTTGAGTCACTGCACTTAGACACCAGTCTAGTAGATGATCCCTTGGTTGTCTCAAGCCCAATTGGGGGCTCCACTTATTTGTCCATGATATGTTTGGGTTTGAGGATGTCTATACTTAGCATTGAGTTTAGATGTGATGCTTTTGTTTTGGGCTTCACGGGCTATGGGTTGATTTTGGGCATGGACTGGCTATCCAGTAATGGTGCCATTCTTGATTGTGAAAGGAGAGTTGTTAGGCTCATGACCCGCTTGGGGAACACTCTCGAGATCTCTTGTAATCCCATGAATTCTGTTATGCTAAGTTATATTGAATCACTTGATGCTTCGGTCGAGAGTTTGCGATCTGTTAGAGTGGTCCGGGAATACTCGGATGTGTTTGAGGAGGTGAAGGGCTTACCTCCGAAGCGGGAGATTGACTTCCGAATATATCTGGTAGACAATGCTAAACCAGTATCTTTGCCAGTGCGCCACATGGCTCTTCGTGAGAGGAGGGAACTCCATAAGCAAGTAGGGGAGTTGCTTGAGAAGGGGTTCATAAGACGAAGTATATCGGAGTGGGGTGCTCCAGTAGTTTTTGCCACGAAGGTGGATGGGTCCCTCATACTTTGTGTAGACTATAGAGAACTCAACAAGCTCACAAAGAAGAATAGACACCCATTGCCGAGGATTGACGATCTCTTTGATCAGTTGGTTGGCGCCTCAGTGTTTTCGCAGTTGGACTTAGCCACGGGGTTTCATCAGTTGAGAGTGGCTGAGGATAGCATAGACAAGACTGCCTTTAGGACTCCGGATGGTTTCTATGAGTGGCTGGTGATGCCCTTTGGTTTGACGAACGCCCCTGCATATTTTGTTGATTTGATGAGTAGGGTGTTCAGGGAGTACCTTAATAAGTTCGTGGTGGTCTTTGTGGATGACATCTTAGTCTTTTCTAAGAGTGAAGAAGAGCATGCCCTACATCTTAGGGAAGTGTTAGAGACTCTTCGAGCGCATAGCCTTAAGGCTAAATTCTCTAAATGTCACTTCTGGAGGAAGGAAGTACGGTTCTTAGGGCACGTGGTCTCTAAGGAAGGGATAGCTGTGGATCCCGCTAAGGTAGTGTCCATCCAAGATTGGAAGGTTCCGAAGAATGCTACCGAGGTGAGGAGTTTCTTGAGGTTGGCTGGCTACGATAGGAAGTTTATCAAGGACTTCGCGAAGATATCAGCCCCATTAACTCGCTTGACAAAGAAGAACCTAGTCTTCACATGGGACGTAGATTGTGAGGATGCGTTCCGACGGTTAAAGAGAGCTTTAACCACCGCTCCAGTTTTATTACTGCCAGATGGGTGTAAACCATTTGTTGTTTATACCGATGCTTGTGGGACAGGACTAGGCGCAGTCTTAATGCAAGAGGGAAGGGTAATAGCCTATGGGGGAAGGTAGTTGAGAGTGCATGAGAAAAATTACCCTACCCATGATCTAGAGTTGGCCGCTATTGTTTTTGCACTTAAGTTTTGGCGCCATTATCTTCTTGGCGAGAGGTTCGAATTGTTCACTGACCACAAATCATTGAAGTATTTGTTTTCTCAGAAGGATTTGAACTTAAGACAGCAAAGGTGGATGGAGTTCTTAGCATCCTATGATTTCGAGATAGCGTATACCCCTGGCAAGGGTAACGTGGTGGCGGACGCCTTAAGCAGAAAAAGGTTGTCTTTGAGTCCATGGTTCGTGGAACGACGAAGCTTGGAATTTATCTCGATGTTTGACTTCAGACCCTCCGTTGACTTTGTACCCGGTTTGCTAGCATCCTTAGAGGTCAGACCTACTCTTTTGGGACGGATTGGCGAGGCACAACGGGACGACCCACAGTTGGTTGAGTTAGTATAGAAGCTCATAAGGGGGGAGTCGTCCAGCCATTTGAGTAGGTACACCCTAGATGATAAGGGGTGGTTGCGTAGAGATGGTAGACTTTGTGTACCGCAAGACGAGGGTTTGAAGAAGGCTGTTCTTGAGGATGCACATCGATCGAAGATGACCATTCATCCCGGTGGGGACAAGATGTACCAAGACATGAAGCGAGTTTTCTTTTGGGCCGGTATGAAGAAAGACGTGGCCGTGTATGTCGCTAGATGCTTGGTGTGCCAACAAGTGAAAGCGGAGCAAAAGAAACCCGGTGGGTTGCTTCACCCATTGGAGGTTCCGCAATGGAAGTGGGATAGCGTCTCGATGGATTTTATTGATGGGTTACCGAGATCAAGGAAGAATAATACGGGAATTTGGGTTGTGGTAGACAGACTTACTAAAAGTGCCCATTTCATACCCGTGAAGAGTAAGAGGACTGCTCCATGGCTGGCTTCAGTTTACCTTCGAGAGATAGTTCGATTGCATGGAGTACCTTCTAGCATAGTGAGCGATTGAGATCCTATCTTCACTAGCGAGTTTTGGAAGAGTTTGCAAGAGGCAGTAGGAACTCAGTTGTGTTTGAGCACCGCATATCATCCTCATACGGACGGCCAGACCGAGAGGGTGAATCGTGTTCTAGAAGACCTTTTGAGACTATGTATCTTAGATTTTGGAGGTACATGGGAAGAGCATCTTCCATTGGTAGAGTTCGCGTATAACAACGGCTTTCAGTCTAGTATTGGCATGGATCCTTTCGAAGCTCTTTATGGAAGGCCTTGTCGATCACCTACATGTTGGTGGGAATCTACGGATAAGATCTTGCTTGGGCCTGATATGGTTAGAGAGACTTCGGAAAAGATTGATTTGATTAGAAGAAGGATGAAAGCGGCGCAGGACAGACAGAAATCTTACGCGGATAAGAGGAGGACGGATCTTGAGTTTAATGTTGGGGACATGGTCTTTGTTAAAGTGTCTCCATTACGGAATGTTGTTCGCTTTGGGTCCGTTGGGAAGTTAGCACCAAGGTTTGTAGGACCGTTTCCTATTAAGGAAAGGATAGGACATATGGCATATAGAGTGGATTTGCCCGAGAGACTTAGTGGTGTACATGATGTATTCCATGTGTCACAATTGAGGAAGTGCCTACATGAGACCGCAGAGGTGGTAGAGCCGAGCTTGCTTAGAGAAGTGGAGGTAGAGCGTGATGCGATGATTCGACGAGCTCCTACTCGCATCCTTGGGTCAGAGATTAGGAGGTTGAGAAACAGAGAGGTTCAGCTAGTCAAAGTACAATGGGGAGATGATGAAAGCAACGCTACTTGGGAGACAAAAGCGAAGATGCGTTCACTGTACCCATTTCTTTTTGAGGGTATGTCTTTTAACTTCTCCTTTATTGTTTGTCTAGTACTTATCTTATCTTTAGTATGTCCTCTCGTTAGTACATTTGACCTTTTGATAGGGTAAACCTATGGTTGAAACATGTGTTTGAGAAATGTTATGATTGATGGATGCATGTGGATGCAAGTGTTTGCTAGTGGTTGCTCGTGGATGCATATACACACACTTTAGACACTAGATCGGCTCAGTCACTTCATATTGCATATTGCATATAATTGTGTGTAGGTAGCTATATTAATGGATGTATAATGGTTGCGTTATCATATGGATGATGCATTTTGGTGTATGGTTGTGCACACATGTAGAAATAGTATGTGTCGATAGGGTTCTTTCGCATACATATTGAATGCATGGCACTATCATGGTTTGCATTAAGGAGGTCAACTGAATCAGTAGACCGCCTGATTTTACATTAGATAGGGAACATATACACACACTTCTTGCATATGTTCATACAGCATTAGAAACTTTAAGGACAATGGATGCCCGTGTTTGATGGTTTAGTAGATGGTTGTTTGGTTGGTAGGATACGTTCTTCTTGACTTAGAGATTTCGGGGACGAAATCCTTTAAGTAGGGGAGAATGTAACACCCCGTATTTCTAACAACAATGATGTTCATAAATTAATGAATAATTAATCTCAGACGTGAGAATTAAGGGAAATGGGTTTCGCGGTTGCGTTCGTCTCGGAAAAATACGCGAAATAGAGTCCGAAATTTCGTGAATCGGAGTCCGTATGACTGAGATATGGCCTTTAGAAGTTTCACGAAAAATCAGAAAACGAAACAGATTTCAAAAATGCAGAATATGGGCTAGGCGGGAAAATTCCCGCCCAGACCAGGTCGACCTGGGAGTCGACCTGGGAGTCGACCTGGGGGTCGACCTGCCCACCAGGTCGACATGGGTGTCGACCCTAGTGTCGACCTGGGGGTCGACCTCCCTGGTCGAGCCCAGGTGACCTAGGTGCACTGATTTGGGATTTGGGCTGTGTTTTGGTGGCTAGTGACGAGATCTGACGGCTCTAATCTAATTTAGGGTTAATCTAATGGCCTAAAACACCTAACTAATCTATAAATACACCCTAAGACAACCCTAATTCATACTAAAATTGGAGACAACGTCGTTATGCCGTCAAAATGCAACTAGAAGGAGCCACCAACAAATTAAAGAGGAAGATAGCTTCTCAAATCAACTTCTAATCAACTCTAGCAACTTAATCTTCTTCATAGGAGTGTTAATCAACAAGTTGTGAGTTTCTATGCCTTTAGCAAGCAATTGCTAAACTAATTATGATAGGATATAATGAGGCTATGGTTATGAATGTGGATCAATGCAAGTTATGTTATCATATGCTATGTGTTCATGATGCTAGTTATGCAAGTTTTATGCTATATGTTCATGATGCTAGTTATGCAAATCACTATGATAAACATTGATCCATTATGACACCATGTTATGCAAGTTTGGTGTTTGATTATATGCAAGTTCATATATGCCATGTTATGCAAGTTTGGTGTGATTATATGCAAGTTCATATATGACATGTTATGCAAGTTTGGTGTTTGATTATATGCAAGTTCATATATGACATGTTATGCAAGTTTGGTGTTTGATTATATGCAAGTTCATATATGACATGTTATGCAAGTTTGGTGTTTGATTATATGCAAGTAACATGTGCAAGATTACACCTTTGTATGATATGCATACATGTGCAAGTTTACCCCTTTGTATGTTATGCATACATATGCATGTTTACTGTAACGACCCACATTCTACGCATCACAGGATCGTAGGATATTTATTTCTTTCACATACGAAGTCGTATGGTCATGTAACTTTGGGAAACGACTATTGGGGTCATTTCCCATGTTCATGATTTTTCCCGATTTTTAAATGACCATTTTACCCCTAGTTTGCACTGTTTTGGCCATAACTTTTGACTGGAAAGGAATTTTGACCTGAAACCACTTCCATTGGCTTCGGATGGTGGTTTCTCTTTCCGTAGAGTGGTCGCATTAGCCAAACGGACTTACCGTTTGGGAGATATGGCTGAAACAAGTTTCAGATGGTGAAAAACAGCTTAATTGGGCTTAACCGGGTGGTTAGCAGCTAGGCCCACAGGGGAATTTCGGGTTTAGAGGTATAGGAGGACTGATTAGGGTTAGGTTATCACTTCCATTTCAGTTTTGAGCCGCCACTTTCATTCCTCTTAACCTAGTCATGGCCTCCACTCTCTAAATCTCTCTAAAACACCCAAAAATCACCTTCTAATTGAAGATTAGGCTTAGCAAACATTAAATTTAGAAGAAAAAGCACCAAAGCAAGATTGGAGCTGCTGTATAAGATTGGGAACAGCACCAAATCAGAGCATATTTCAGTTTTGGGGTTCTAGTTGTGGCAAAGGTGAGTGATTTGCATAGTTTTTGCACTAATTACGGTAATTAAGGGTAATTAGTGAAGATTAGCGAATTTATACGTAAATAAATTCTGGGAAAATTCTTAAAATTCTAAAATAATGTTTTAAGGCTCTGTTAGAAATTTGGGTTAATTTCGATGTGTTTTGCTAATTGTATGCTTAAACATGATTAAGGGGGATTATAGGAAAATGTGAGGTTTTGGGCACATTTGATCCATTTTGACATATGAATTCATTGTTTTGGTGTTTGTGGTTAGTTTGCTATGTTGTTATGACTATTTGACATGAATTGTGATTGATTAGAATAGTTAGATTTGTCGAAAACGTCGTCGAGCGGCGTAAACAAGTTGCTGGAAAAGCTGCAGAAAGTTGTGCAGGGCTTCGGATCGGATCGGATGGGGGGCTCAGATCGGAAATGTGAACTGGGCAAGAAACCCGACCCGAACTGGAGTTTGACACATGAAAGACTTGGCAAAAAGGAAGGTTGTTTACTTAGAGTTGGAGTGGACAAGGGGATCGGATCGGAGTAAAAGGGGGCGGAGCGGATCGGACTGAAGTAAAGCGAAGTGATCGGATCGGATCGGAGTAGAAGGAAACGAGGGAGCTGATCGAAGAAGGAGCATGAGCTGGAAGGAGGATAGCAACCCGACCCGACCCGGAGGAAGACACCGACCCGACCCGGAGGAAGACACCGACCCGACCCGGAGGAGGACACCGACCCGACCCAGAGTGAAGAAACCCGAACCAAACAGACGAGGGCAATGATTACCGAACCGAACCGAATTCCAGGACTGTTACTGCGTGACAACTCTTCTGAAAACCCACTCCAATTCGATCAAAACCCGAGATGCAAAGGAAGTCCAGATGAGAAGTTAGAGCTCAAGATTTAGATGGGAATCAATGAGTTCGCTTCATGGTTGGGCTTTGCTGCGGGACGCGTGCCAAGGAGTTATTGACGTCTATAGCTTTGAACCACTATGGTAGGAGGTACGAAGGCGGATTCAGGGCCATTATGGCATCGGTAGAACCAAGGGCTACGACCAATGAAGTGGGTCATTGAAATGTTTGGTCATGACTCCAAGTGTTTGGCTTGGTCATAGCAGGGTTTCTACAAGTCGGGATTCGTCGTTACCTCAGTTTGTCTAGTGTTCCAAAGTGGTAGATGTCGTACGCTTTACGCACTGAGTGAGAGATGTGAGGATGGTTGCTATGGATGACTTGTTTGCTATCATTGTGACATGCACACCCCACCCCCGTATTCTTACACTATTTATTATGGCACCTTAGAGCATCGTACGGTATGTGGTACTAACTCTTTGGTTGCAGGTCCAGGTTCAGGTATGGTTTAGTATACCTGTTATTATTCTGTTTAAATGCTTATCGCTCATACCAGGCTTTATGTCTGACCCAGAGTTTTATGTCCCCTCTTATTACTCTGGGTGCTCACACGAGCAGACTAGAGACAGGTTAGCTGGTGACGCACGGGTAGATGATCCGGAGACGAGCAGGAGGCTTCCACGTACTATATACATAATATTCTCCCTGTGTTGTTGAAGATCACTGCTTGGGCATTGTTGGTGTATCTTCTATTTTAGCTTTCTTTTGTTTAGAGACAGTAAATTTGGAAAGTTGTAATAAGCTGTATTTGGATTTCCGCTGCTTTGATGTTGACATTAATTATTAGTTATCAGCTTATGCACTGTCTCGCCTGTTTTATGTCAAATATGTTACTATTATATTTTATCCCATGCGCTGTGAGACATTCTACAGGTTCCTTGATTAGTTCATTCCCTTCTTTCCTTTCTTCTGACGACCGTCTTGTGCTAGTCAGGCATGTGTACAGCGCACTTTTGGAGGAAATGCAGGCTGGTGCGAGGCGGGCCGTCACACTTGGTATCAGAGCTCTAGGTTGCGTAGTTAACCTAGGGAAGTTATCAGGGAGAGATAATATACGTATACGAGAGAGCGTATTTGTGATTACTTTGGTTTTTAAAAGCTATATATATATATATATATATATATATATACTATTACTAGTATAAAGATGAAGTCGTACTGCACTAGCACCACTATGGAGTCGTTAATCGTTTCCTTTTTCAGATTGACGATGAGCCGATATACTAGAGGTGCTGGTGGAGGAGCTAATAATGGGAATGCTGCTGACATGAGGGCGATGTTTACTGACCTCATGAGAGAGATGCTTAGAGATGTACAGAGGGCAGCTCCCAATGGTGGAAATGGTGGTGGTCCAATAGTGCAGGCGCCAAGAGTCGACTTCGCCAAGCTGAATAAGGATTATACTAGCCTTGGTGGGAAGCCGTTCCACGGAACGGAGTCGGCCACGGATGTTCAAGATTGGTTGGATAGTTGCGAACGTATCTTCGAGGATTTGGGTATCGAAGATGCGATGAAGAGAAAGCTAGCGTCCCGTCAGCTGCAAGGGCGGGCAATGAATTGGTGGAATGCTATAAAGGCAGCTACTCCCGAAGATCAGATTACTTGGGAGCAGTTTAAAGCTCGCTTTAGCGAGAAGTTCATTCCAGCTGCTCAGAAGTCAGTGCTGTTTAAGAAATTCTTGGAGCTCAAGCAGAATGGCAGAGCTGTCTCGGAGTACATTGCTGAATTCGATACTTTGTCAAAATATGGGTTATCTCTTATTGATACTGCCGAGAAGAAGAATGAGAAATTCATAACTGGGTTAGATCAGTACTTAGGGGAAAGACTTATTAACCACATCGACGAGACGTTTGAATCGATTGTGGGGAAAGCGTTAAGGTCAGAAAGTCTCTACCCCAAGTCGAAGACTGAGGTTGCATCCGCAGATGAGCCAAAGCCACAAGCTAGTGGTGGGGGCAAAGGTGGTTCCCAGAATAAAAGAAAGCAGAACCAAGCTAAAGATGGCCAGAAGAAAAAGAATAAACAAGATGTTGAGTGCTTCAGCTGTGGCAAGAAGGGCCATTATGCTAGTAATTGTCGGGCCAGGCCAGCGGATAGGAAGTGCTTCAATTGTGGCCAATTGGGACATCACAAGGACAAGTGTCCGCAACCCCCTAAAGAAAAACAAATGGTGAAAGCATACGCCCTTAATGCTATTCCTACTTCGTCGAATGCCCCAACTGCGGCGGAGAAGGGAAAGAATGTCGTCATTCAAGGTATGCTTTCTGTTTATGATGTTCCTGTTAGAGTTTTGTTTGATACCGGAGCTTCCAGTTCTTTCATATCTAGTGACCAGGTAGATAGGTTGGGATTGGAGCCCGAGATTGTCGATAGGCCTTTAGTAGTGACGAACCCGATTGGTGGTTCGACTAGTCTTAGCATGATTTGTCGTAATGTGGTTCTATCGAGTCATGGATGCATGTTTGTTTGTGATTGCTTTGTTTTGGGCTTTACTGGGTTTGGCATTATTTTGGGAGTAGACTGGCTCCAAAGATATGGGGTGGTGGTAGACTGTGAGGGCTTGTTGGTGACAGCTAGGGCGGATGATGGGAGGAGGATAGTGTTTGGTGGTCTACCCAGTAAGGGGGTATTGGCTAGTTTTCTAAACTCCCTCGACAGTCCGCATAGTGAGTTGCCAGGTTTGCCCGTGGTTGGCCAGTATCCGGATGTTTTCGAAGAGGTGACCGGACTTCCACCACACCGAGAGATTGAGTTTCGTATTGATTTGGTAAAAGATGTCAGACCTATAGTGATGCCACTTCGTCGTATGGCACCTAGAGAGCAGCGAGAGCTCGAGGTGCAAGTCAGCGATCTTTTGAAGAAGGGATTTATCAGAAGGAGTGTTTCTGAATGGGGAGCACCAGTTGTGTTTGCTACCAAGGCGGATGGTTCCCTTCGTTTGTGTGTAGACTACCGCGAGTTGAATAAAGTGACGAGGAAGAACAAGTATCCTCTACCGCGGATAGATGATTTGTTCGATCAGTTGAGTGCCGCGAGAGTGTTCTCTCAGTTGGATCTCGCGATAGGTTTTCATCAGCTTAGAGTGGAAGCTGAGAGTATAGCTAAAACGGCATTTCGGACGCCGTCTGGGTTTTATGAATGGTTGGTTATGCCATTTGGGCTGACTAATGCCCCGGCATACTTTGTGGATCTTATGAATAGGGTATTCAGAGATCAGTTGAATAAGTCTGTTCTTGTGTTCGTGGATGATATTTTGGTCTATTCGAGGACAGAGGAAGAACACAAGGAACATTTAAGAGTAGTGATGGAGGTGTTGAGGAAACACCAATTAAAAACAAAGTTTTCTAAGTGTCACTTCTGGAAAAGAGAAGTGAGGTTCTTGGGCCATGTTGTATCAGAAAATGGGATTGCCGTGGACCCGGCGAAGGTGGCTACGGTACAGGATTGGCCTACGCCCAAGAATGCAACAGATGTAAGAAGTTTCTTGGGGTTAGCGGGATATTATTGTAAGTTTATCCAAGGTTTCTCCAAGATAGCAGCACCATTGACCCAGTTGACCAAGAAGAATCAAGCTTTTGTCTGGGATGAAAGGTGCGAGAATGCATTCAGAAGTCTAAAGGACAAGTTGACAAGCGCACCAGTGTTAGTCATTCCTGAGGGGGATGAAGAGATGACGGTATACACGGATGCCTGTGGTACCGGACTGGGTGCTGTATTGATGCAAGGCGGTAGGGTTGTAGCTTACGCAAGTCGGCAGTTGAAACCGCACGAGAGAAGATACCCTACCCATGATTTAGAATTGGCAGCGATCGTGTTCGCGTTAAAGATGTGGAGACACTATCTCTTGGGAGAAAGATTTGAGCTATTTACAGATCATAAGTCGTTAAAGTATCTATTCTCCCAGAAGTATTTAAATCTCCGTCAACAGAGATGGTTAGAGTTCTTAGCTTCCTATGATTTTGACATCGCATACACACCAGGAAAGGGCAATGCGGTGGCTGATGCATTGAGTAGAAGACATGCCAACTTAGGGACTATGTTCCTTGAATGGAAGCAACTGGAGTTTATCGCGGGGTTTGATTTCAGACCAAAGTGCGAATTGGATCCAGAAATGTTAGCAAGTTTGACGATCAGACCCACTTTGATTGAACGGATCGGCTCTAGTCAGAGGGACGATCCTAACCTATTGGAGATCATCTCCAAGTTAGAGATGGGTATCGATGAGGAGATGAACAAGTATGGGCTTGATCGAGAAAGATGGCTTAGAAAGAATGGAAAGCTTGTTGTACCCAATGTCAATGGATTGAGAGATGAAGTGCTTAGAGAATGTCATCACTCAAAGCTAACTATACACCCCGGTGGTAATAAGATGTATCGAGATATGAAGCAGACTTACTACTGGGAAGGGATGAAAAGAGACGTTGGGAAGTTTATATCCAAGTGCATGAATTGCCAGCTAGTTAAAGCCGAGCAAAAGAAGCCTAGTGGGTTGTTGCAACCATTAGAAACTCCCGAATGGAAATGGGAGCAAGTCTCGATGGATTTCATCGATGGTTTACCAAGGACTAGATCGGGATATGATAGCATTTGGGTAATTGTAGATCGACTGACTAAAAGTGCAAGGTTTATACCAGTCAAATCGACTAGAACGACAGCTAAGTTAGCAGAATTGTATATGAAGTGGATAGTGAGATTTCATGGAGTACCTAAAAGCATTGTGAGCGACCGAGACCCGTTGTTCACTAGTGGGTTTTGGAAGAGCTTACAAGAGGCTCTAGGGTCAGAGTTACATCTCAGTACCGCATATCATCCTCAGACCGACGGTCAGACGGAGAGGGTGAACCGTATTTTGGAAGACCTCTTGAGAGCATGTATATTGGATTTTGGTGGATCATGGGATGACCATTTGCATCTAGTAGAGTTTGCATATAATAATAGCTACCAATCCAGTATCGGTATGGCTCCGTTTGAAGCTCTGTACGGAAGACCATGCAACTCACCATCATGTTGGATAGAGACTGGTGAAAAGTTTATGCTTGGACCAGATGTGGTGAGGGAAACTTCAGATAAAATCAAGACCATTCAACAACGAATGAAGGCTGCCCAAGATAGACAGAAGAGTTATGCTGATAAGAGGAGAAGAGACTTAAAATTCTCCGTTGGCGACTTGGTGTTTGTTAAGATTTCTCCGTTGAAGAGCGTAATACGATTTGGCAGGAAAGGCAAGTTGGCACCAAGATTCGTTGGCCCATTCCCTGTTCTTGAACTAGTCGGGAATTTGGCATATAGAATTGACTTACCAGAGAAGATGGCGGGAGTTCATAATGTATTTCATGTTTCCCAACTAAGGAAGTCCGTTCACGACTCAGATATGACTATTTCACCTGATCAGTTAGAGGACTTCGAAGTAGAACCCGAGGCGGTTGGGAACCGCAAGCCGGCCCGTATTGTCGAGCACGACATGAAGCACCTTCGAAGGAAGGCGGTGAAGCTAGTCAAAGTACAGTGGAGCAAGGACGAGAGTGATTGTACTTGGGAAACAGAGGAGGATATAAGGAAGAAGTATCCAGAACTCTTTGTCTGGTAAGATTTTAATTTCGATTTAGTTTTCCGCATGCTAGGATAGGTTTGTTTGCTTGTTTTGCATATTTGATTGTTGTATATGGTTGTTAGGCATGCGGGATCCCTTGTATGTTTTGGGTTACGGAATTTCGGGGGCGAAATTTCTTAAGGGGGGGAGAGTGTAACGACCCGCATTCTACGCATCATAGGATCGTAGGATATTTATTTCTTTCACATACGAAGTCGTATGGTCATGTAACTTTGGGAAACGACTATTGGGGTCATTTCCCATGTTCATGATTTTTCCCGATTTTTAAATGACCATTTTACCCCTAGTTTGCACTGTTTTGGCCATAACTTTTGACTGGAAAGGAATTTTGACCTGAAACCACTTCCATTGGCTTCGGATGGTGGTTTCTCTTTCCGTAGAGTGGTCGCATTAGCCAAACGGACTTACCGTTTGGGAGATATGGCTGAAACAAGTTTCAGATGGTGAAAAACAGCTTAATTGGGCTTAACCGGGTGGTTAGCAGCTAGGCCCACAGGGGAATTTCGGGTTTAGAGGTATAGGAGGACTGATTAGGGTTAGGTTATCACTTCCATTTCAGTTTTGAGCCGCCACTTTCATTCCTCTTAACCTAGTCATGGCCTCCACTCTCTAAATCTCTCTAAAACACCCAAAAATCACCTTCTAATTGAAGATTAGGCTTAGCAAACATTAAATTTAGAAGAAAAAGCACCAAAGCAAGATTGGAGCTGCTGTATAAGATTGGGAACAGCGCCAAATCAGAGCATATTTCAGTTTTGGGGTTCTAGTTGTGGCAAAGGTGAGTGATTTGCATAGTTTTTGCACTAATTACGGTAATTAAGGGTAATTAGTGAAGATTAGCGAATTTATACGTAAATAAATTCTGGAAAAATTCTTAAAATTCTAAAATAATGTTTTAAGGCTCTGTTAGAAATTTGGGTTAATTTCGATGTGTTTTGCTAATTGTATGCTTAAACATGATTAAGGGGGATTATAGGAAAATGTGAGGTTTTGGGCACATTTGATCCATTTTGACATATGAATTCATTGTTTTGGTGTTTGTGGTTAGTTTGCTATGTTGTTATGACTATTTGACATGAATTGTGATTGATTAGAATAGTTAGATTTGTCGAAAACGTCGTCGAGCGGCGTAAACAAGTTGCTGGAAAAGTTGCAGAAAGTTGTGCAGGGCTTCGGATCGGATCGGATGGGGGGCTCGGATCGGAAATGTGAACTGGGCAAGAAACCCGACCCGAACTGGAGTTTGACACATGAAAGACTTGGCAAAAAGGAAGGATGTTTACTTAGAGTTGGAGTGGACAAGGGGATCGGATCGGAGTAAAAGGGGGCGGAGCGGATCGGACTGAAGTAAAGCGAAGTGATCGGATCGGATCGGAGTAGAAGGAAACGAGGGAGCTGATCGAAGAAGGAGCATGAGCTGGAAGGAGGATAGCAACCCGACCCGACCCGGAGGAAGACACCGACCCGACCCGGAGGAAGACACCGACCCGACCCGGAGGAGGACACCGACCCGACCCAGAGTGAAGAAACCCGAACCAAACAGACGAGGGCAATGATTACCGAACCGAACCGAATTCCAGGACTGTTACTGCGTGACAACTCTTCTGAAGACCCACTCCAATTCGATCAAAACCCGAGATGCAAAGGAAGTCCAGATGAGAAGTTAGAGCTCAAGATTTAGATGGGAATCAATGAGTTCGCTTCATGGTTGGGCTTTGCTGCGGGACGCGTGCCAAGGAGTTATCGACGTCTATAGCTTTGAACCACTATGGTAGGAGGTACGAAGGCGGATTCAGGGCCATTATGGCATCGGTAGAACCAAGGGCTACGACCAATGAAGTGGGTCATTGAAATGTTTGGTCATGACTCCAAGTGTTTGGCTTGGTCATAGCAGGGTTTCTACAAGTCGGGATTCGTCGTTACCTCAGTTTGTCTAGTGTTCCAAAGTGGTAGATGTCGTACGCTTTACGCACTGAGTGAGAGATGTGAGGATGGTTGCTATGGATGACTTGTTTGCTATCATTGTGACATGCACACCCCACCCCCGTATTCTTACACTATTTATTATGGCACCTTAGAGCATCGTACGGTATGTGGTACTAACTCTTTGGTTGCAGGTCCAGGTTCAGGTATGGTTTAGTATACCTGTTATTATTCTGTTTAAATGCTTATCGCTCATACCAGGCTTTATGTCTGACCCAGAGTTTTATGTCCCCTCTTATTACTCTGGGTGCTCACACGAGCAGACTAGAGACAGGTTAGCTGGTGACGCACGGGTAGATGATCCGGAGACGAGCAGGAGGCTTCCACGTACTATATACATAATATTCTCCCTGTGTTGTTGAAGATCACTGCTTGGGCATTGTTGGTGTATCTTCTATTTTAGCTTTCTTTTGTTTAGAGACAGTAAATTTGGAAAGTTGTAATAAGCTGTATTTGGATTTCCGCTGCTTTGATGTTGACATTAATTATTAGTTATCAGCTTATGCACTGTCTCGCCTGTTTTATGTCAAATATGTTACTATTATATTTTATCCCATGCGCTGTGAGACATTCTACAGGTTCCTTGATTAGTTCATTCCCTTCTTTCCTTTCTTCTGACGACCGTCTTGTGCTAGTCAGGCATGTGTACAGCGCACTTTTGGAGGAAATGCAGGCTGGTGCGAGGCGGGCCGTCACATTTACCCCTTTTTATGATATGAGTAACATATGCAAGTTCATCCCTTTTTAGACCTATGACATGTATGCAAGTTTATCCCTTTATGATAGGTCTATGACATGAACATCTATGCAAGTTACCCTCTTTATGACATATGTGATTCATGCAAGTTTGGGTTGGTTATTTATGCTAGTTGGGTTTGATGCTATGGTCATATATGCAAGTTGACACCTTTAAGACCCATGTTGATGCTAATGTTATGCAAAGTAGAACCCATTGTATTTGTGATGAATCTTCCCTTTCAAGTATGTCATGTTAGTGTGTTACGTGGGGAACGATGGGGTTAATATTCATGTTAACAAAATTGTGGTGAAATTGGTATGATGTTGCATACCATGAGTGGATGGACATAATTAAGTCAACTATGTACATCATTAAATTGGAATTAATTAGGGAAAATTAATTCAAGATATGGGGGTGATTAATTAGGTGTAATTAATCGACTAAGACACGAGGTTGGACCCTTTTGTAGCATAAGACTGCCCGGACCGGACCGGCAAATCCAGCGGCTACAAATGATTGGCCCAATGTGAGAGGTCTTAGGCATAAACTAAATACGTGACAAGTGTAAAGACACGAGGTTAGACTCGGTTATGGCGTAAGGCTGCCCGGACCCGACCGGCAAATCCAGCTGCCATAAAAGATAGTCTAATGTGAGAGGTCTTTGCAAAGGTTACGGTCTTAATCAATTAAGAAACACTTAACCAGATAAGCATGTAGTGGGGCATGAGGGGTTAAGTGGGTGCCTTGGGTGGCATGTGGAAATCAAGTAAGTGCCTTGGGGTGGCATGTGGAAATCTAGTGGGTTGCCTTGGGTGGCAATAGAAAATACGATTAGAATACTTAACCAAGTGGAAACATGTAATTAAACATGATTAAAGGGTTAAGTGGGATGCACTAGAAAAGGGACAAGCTTAGGTGGGTAGCTTATGGGGGCCCATTTCAACCAGTAACCCAAAAGGTATCTTTGTGGGCTCGAGCCAAGTCGAGGACGGGACACGCATACTGACTATAAGAGGCCAAAAACGGGTTAGCGGTGGCAACGCAAGTCCAACGGGTTTCATATGCGTGTGTGGACCCGGGCTGGTAGGTAAGACGTTGTTGCATCGTGTAGGTATAAGCCGTGCACTCTTAAGTTGTATCGGGTTGCCACTTTGGGGAGTGATACACTCCACTGTGGGGCCAGCACGGGTATCTACGTTAAGGAGACGATCGCTTGAGGAGTAGTGGGTACACCTAGTGGAGATAGGGGCAGACGGCACCTATGTGGTCAGCTAGGGGTACACGAAACTACTAGTTATATTTTCTAAGTCCATGGGTGGGATCAACCTTTAAGTAGGAATGACTGGTGTGGTGCAGTGTAGTAATTACCCTTGGGTGGGTAGATGCGTCTTTATCGATATCTTAGTTCATCCTATGTCTAGTTGGCTGCTTAGTGTAGTCATTTATGTTGAGTCAAAGCTTCGATGGTTATTTTGATTTATGACAAGAAGAAGCTTCTACATCGACAAAAAGAAGACGAGATGACTTCATAGGTTAGAAGTTGATTATTTTAGAGTTATATAATGTTAAAATCTATCCTCAAATGATCATACTTCTAATTGCTTAAAAATATCACTCATGAAAACATTTTTTATGCATATGGTCAAAAACATGTCGACCTACAATTTTTTATAGGTCAACAGGATTTTAAAATGTAACGGTCAAAAATAGGTCGACCTACAAAATTTTATAGGTCAACAGGTTTTTGAACTCCAACGGCTAAAAACATGTCGACCTACAAAATTCTATAGGTCAACAGCTTTTTGAATTTTCATGAAAAGTCATCTTCTTCCTTTAAGAGTTGCATCCATTTCTCTTCATGAATAATCACTTATTTTAGATGCAACTTTTCATCAACAATTGTAACCTCTCGATTTCTATAAATACAGGAGTTTGCAATCATTCAAATCATCGAATTTACTCTCTATTTTCTGATCTATCTTGCATTATCCTTTTCTCTCTAAAAGCACTTAAAAGCATTCAATTATCGTTTGAATCTCCAAGCATATTTAATACACTTGTGATTCAACTCGATAATTTACTTCCTAATCTTTCTAAACATCAAAATACATTTAAGGATAAGATTATAGGAAGGGTGTACTCAATCATTGACTATTCAGTGTTGAAGAAAGAACACATTCAAGGTCAAACTCTTGTAATCGTCTTGTGGGTAAGCTTGTAGCCCGTGAAATCAAGTGGGTAAGCTTGTAGCCCATGAAATCAAGTGGGTAAACTTGTAGCCCGTAAATCAAGTAGTTGTGAACCTGTTCCTCCGGGTGAAGCGAGGGTGTTGTTTAGTGAAAAGCCGAAGAGAAGCTTCGAGACTGGACGTAGGACTGGAGGTCCGAACCAGTATAAAAATCCTGGTGTCGTTACTCTACTTTACTTCACTTTACTGCATTTAAAGTTTGTTATCATATTCCGCATAGCCATATTATAGATCCTGCATAAGTCGCATACACACCCCGACTTTTCAATTGGTATCAGAGCGCGGTCATCTTATAACCGTAACACAGTTATTTGATATATTCTAGTAATATGGCAAATAACGCAAGCACCAGCACTAACACTTACACTGAAGGTCAATCTACACAAAGACCTCCTTTCTTTAATGGCCTAAACTATAGTTATTGGGCAACACGTATGGCTTTCTATATGCAATCAACAAGTTATGATGCTTACTCAGAAAGAAATAGCTAATCCAACTACTGAGTATGCAGAATGGACTCCTGCTGAGAAAACAGCAGCAACAATAAATGCAAAAGCAATAAATATGTTGTTTTGTGCATTAGATCAAAATGAGTATAACCGTGTTAGTATCTGTACCACTGCTTATCAAATTTGGCAAACGCTAAAAACCACTCATGAAGGTACTAACAAGGTTAAACAAGCAAAAATAGCTTTGTTGAAAAGCCAATTCCAAAATTTCAAAATGAAGCCAAATGAAACAATCAATGAGATGTATTCAAGGTTTCAAACCATTCATCATGCTCTTATTGGATTAGGACAAAAATATTCTGACTTTGATGTAGTTTCAATAATCCTACATTCACTGACTAATGAATGGGAAGGAAAAGTATTAGCCATAGAAGAAGCTAATGATCTTTCTACCATGAAGCCAGATGAATTGATAGGAAATCTAATGTCCTACGAAGCAAATTTACAGGCTAGAAGAGAACAAAAAGAAGAAAAGAAAATTGTTGCTTTTCATGCCGAAAAAGATGAAGACATTTCAGATTCTGAAGATGAAGACTTAGCACTTATTGCAAAAGGTTTTAAGAAGTTCTTGAAGCAAAGAAAAGCTAGTCGATACGACAAAAAGAAGTTTGGATCAAATAAACCATCATCTTCAATTATGGAATGCTTCAACTGTCACAAAAAGGGACATTTGCAAAAAGATTGTCCGGATAAAAAGAAGAAATCCGAAAAATTCAAGAAGGACAAATCAAAGAAAAGAGCATTCTCAGTAACATGGGATGATTCAGACTCATCTTCATCTGATAGCAAAAGTGACTCAGACACTGAACAAGCAAATGTATGTTTTATGGCAACAGAGGATGAGGTACAAATTCCTACTCTTGAGGATATGCTTGATATTTATGATAAATTAATGGTTAAATTTAAAGATACAAAACATCAATTAAAAGAAGTCAAGACAATGTTGAATAGATCAGAATTAGAAAGAGATATGTTAAAAGATGAGAAGAAAATATTAGAAGAGGAACTTGAAAAGGCTCAAGAATCATCTTCTAATTCTAATTCTCAACTATCTCTTTTGACTCAAGAAATTGAAGTTCAAAAAGAAAAGAATGATATTCTCACTACTGAAAATCATGAGCTTAAAGCTAAAGTCAAGATTCTAGACCTTGAAAAAGCTAGTTTACAATCAAAGTTAGACGGCATTACTAAAAATGTTTCTAACTTTAACAAAGGTCGAGAAAATCTGACAAAAATCATTGAGAATTCACAATCAGCTACAAATAAGCAAGGATTGGGATATAAGAAACAAGTTATCAAGAAACATCTTGGTAAAAGAAGAAAGAAAAATAAGTTAGTAAAAGAAACTGAAGCTAAGAAAAATCTGAGTTTATTATATTTCAAACCAAAACCGAGTGTGAAATCTCAAAAGAAGAATGTCAAAGTATGGGTTCCTAAAACAAATAATATTTTGATTAGGAACAAGTACATTCAAAATTTCTTGAGTACTGTGCATCATAATCCTAATTATTTGTATAAAGGGGATACCGGACCCGTATGGGTTTGGACTCCTAAGACCTAACTCTTAGGACCCTATAAAAAGTGGGTACCATGGATTTAACTTTATTTTTTGCAGGTCCCACTAAAGAAAAGAGGAAGATGGATTTTGGACAGTGGTTGCTCGAAGCATATGACTGGAGACAAGAGCATATTGACGAATATTACATACTTTGATGGGGCCTCAGTCACTTTTGGAGATAATTCAAAAGGCTTCATCATCGACAAAGGCGATGTGAGCAATTACGGTACATCTAATTTACCTCTTATTACGAATACCATGCTAGTTAGAAATCTAAAACATAACTTACTTAGTATTAGTCAGTTATGTGATAAAGGGTTTACAATTTCCTTTTCAAATGACAAATGTAACATTCTTGACCAAGATAAAAATTTAGTTTTTGAAGGATATAGAGACAGAAATATATATATTTTAAATATGAATTTTAATCAAAATTCAAATATGTGCCTTATTGCTAAGGAAAATGATCCATGGATATGGCACAAACGGTTCTGTCATATAAACTTTAAAACTATTGACAAGCTAGCTAAAAATGATCTAGTCAAAGGTTTACCAAAACTGAGTTTCAAAGTTGACAATCTTTGTGACGCTTGCCAAATCGGAAAATTAACCAAGTCATCATTTAAATCTAAGAAGGTAATCTCGACATTACAACCACTTGAACTATTACATTTGGATTTATTTGGACCTACTCAAATACAATCCATAAATCATAGTCGGTATGTGTTTGTAATTGTTGATGATTATTCTCGTTATACTTGGACTATGTTTTTGAAAAATAAAAGTGACACTTTCGAAAAATTCAAATCTTTCGTCAAACGTATTCAGAAATCGAAGGGACTTAAAGTCAAAAATATAAGAAGTGATCATGGCGGAGAGTTCGAAAATAATGAATTTGAACATTTTTGTGCAAAGAAAGGTATATCACACAATTTTTCCTTTCCTAGAACTCCACAACAAAATGGGGTTGTAGAACGGAAAAATCGAACATTACAAGAATGTGCAAGAACATTATTAAATGGAAGCACTCTTTCAAAACATTTTTGGGCAGAAGCTGTAGCAACTGCGTGTTATGTTTTGAATCGAGTTTCCATTCGACCTCTAACTAAAAATACACCATATGAGTTATTCAATGAAAGAAAACCAAATATTTCTTATTTCAAAGTTTTTGGTTCGAAATGTTTTATTTTAAATACGAAAGATCACCTTGGAAAATTTGATTCAAAAGCTGACGAAGGAATCTTTGTTGGTTATTCGGATCGAAGTAAGGCTTATCGTATATTCAATAAAAGAACCAAAATTATTGAAGAATCACTTCATATATCTTTCGATGAATACTACAAGTTTTCTAATATAAAAATTGATGATGACGAAAATATCAATACAAATGACACTGTTGTCACAAATGAGGATTCTGACTCCGAAATTATCAACGATATTCCTCAACCTCCTGTGATAGTTTCTCCACCTAGAATGAGATCTCCTCCAAGAATATTGAGAGATCATCCGGTTCAAAATGTAATTGGAGATGTATCATCTCAAATTAGAACTAGAAGTCAACTTAACCAAATGGGACATGTTACATTTATTTCAAACATCGAACCTAAGAATCCTAAAGAAGCTGCTAACGATGAATATTGGATCATTGCTATGCAAGAAGAACTAAATCAGTTCGAACGCAATGATGTATGGGAACTTGTTCCAAGGCCAACCGATCAATCAGTTATCGGAACTAAATGGGTTTACAAAAACAAGGCTGATGAACAAGGAAACGTAACACGAAACAAAGCACGGTTAGTAGCACAAGGATATAATCAAGAAGAGGGTATCGATTATGAAGAAACTTTTGCACCTGTTGCTAGACTAGAAGCAATTCGAATACTTCTATCTTTTGCTTTCACCATAATTTTAAATTATATCAGATGGATGTCAAGAGTGCGTTCCTAAATGGTTTTATAAAAGAAAAAGTATATGTTGAACAACCACCTTTATTCAAACATGAAAAATATCCAGATCATGTTTTCAAGCTTAAGAAGGCTTTGTACGGTTTAAAACAAGCACCACGTGCTTGGTATGAACGACTACGAAGTCATCTTATCAACTCTGGATTTCAAATAGGAAAGGTTGATCAAACATTATTTATTAAACATTCGCACAAAGAGATACTTGTTGTTCAAATATATGTGGATGACATAATCTTTGGTTTAACAAACGAGAGACTTTGTAAAGAATTTTCAGATATCATGACCAAAGAATTTGAAATGCCACATATGGGAGAGTTATCATACTTTCTTGGTCTTCAAATTAAACAACTTTCAAATGGTATTTTCATAAATCAAGAAAAATATTGTGAAAATCTTGTTAAAAGATTCGGACTTGAAAATACTTCTGGAAAACCGACTCCAATGAGTACCACTAGTCATCTTGAAAAGGATGAAAGTGGAAAGAGTATAGACCAAAAGACGTATCGTAGTATGATAGGTTCTCTCCTATATTTAACAGCTAGTCGTCCTGACATTATGATGAGTGTTTGTTTGTGTGCACGTTTTCAAGCTGATCCTAAGGAATCACATTTGCGAGCAGTGAAACGAATTATTCGATATCTTAATAACACCAAAGATTTCGGTCTTTTCTATCCTAAGGATTGTGCATTCGAATTAGTATCATATAGTGATGCTGATTTCGGAGGATCACGAACGGATAGAAAGAGTACAAGTGGTACGTGCCATTTCATTGGAAAATCACTTGTCTCTTGGTTTAGTAAGAAACAAAATTGTGTTTCACTATCAACATGCGAGGCAGAGTATATTTCAGCAGCTTTGGCATGTACACAAGTTATATATATGCAACAAACACTTAAAGATTTTGGTATGAATTTATCGAATTCCATTATATATTGCGATAACACTAGTGCGATAAATTTATCCAAAAACCCAGTTAATCACTCTCGGACTAAACACATTGACATTCGTCATCATTTTCTACGAGATAACATTGAAAAGGGAAATATAAACCTCGAATATGTCAACACGGAAAATCAACTAGCAGATATATTTACAAAGCCTCTACTAGAGTCAAGCTTTATCAAGTTACGTAGAGAGATAGGATTGGTTTCACTAAAAGAACTCGAAGAATAATTTTTATAAGAATTCGTATTTTGTTTATCAGAAACCAATGTCTTTTTACTATATATAGCAGAGGATTTTTCTATGGTAAAACATATACAAACCATTTATTTATTATCTTAAAATAGAAAACTCCTACTATATATATTACTATTTTTGAGTGCTTTCATTCATTCTCTCAAACTTCTATAACTTTTAAATAATCTCATGGCACACATCTGTGAGAAATGTGCTGAAAATTCCCACATTTCAATCACAAGTTCCGAACCGACTGAATATAACTCCCCAAAAACACCAGAGCATCCGCCTTCTCGAACGCCAGGAACTACTCCTACTTCTAAGAAGAGCAAGAAAGTTTTATTTTGTTCTCCACGAACTAAGGAGAAGATAGATGAAATGCATTATTATCAACAACAAATGTTTTATGAGCAAAAACTGACGACTTCTCGTTTGACGTACCTCGAACAATTAGCTACTCTCTTTTGTGGCTCTGACAGACATAATGTACATGAGCCAATGCCAATACCATCGTCTTCATGAACTCCAAATTCATGGGATAGAAATTATCAAAACAATGAAGGAGCTAGTGGAAGGTTTAGCCATTGGGAACCAAAGAATTCATGGGAGCCAAGGAAATAATTTATATCGTTTAAACTCTTCTTTAAAAAATAAATTTGTATTTTGTTCTTCAAGTATTTGGTGTTTTGAAATCTTGTTATTGAATAAAATTTGTTTTAATATATATATATATCTATTCAAAAGCCAGAAAAACAAATTTTCTCTGCACCTGTCGACCGATCTTGTTCACGCTGTCGACCGGTTAAGGATTCTTAGCCTTTATATTGAAACCAGAATTAAAAACGGTCGACCGCATCATACTCCCCTGTCAACCGTTATGCCTAAAGAATTGATTTCAAACATTTCCAGAACTAATAACTGTCGACCGGTCATTTAAATCATGTCGACCGCCATAGTTCAAGTTTAAGTTCTTTATCAAACAGAACTTTTACCTGTCGACCGCTCCTTATTCCTCCTGTCGACTGGTCAGACCAAACATATGTATGTTTGTCTTCCAGAACTATTTCCTGTCGACCGCCCAAACTCCAACCTGTCGACCGGCCAGTTCGAAAACACGTGCATCAATTTTTCCAGAGATTTTACTGGTCGACCGGCTCATTGATATCTGTCGACCGGTTTCGTTGGAAACTTCCTTTTCACCCAATCAACACGTCCATTCCCTTTTCAAACTTCACAACTCTTCATCAAAGGTCATTTCTTTTCATTCTCTATACTCTTTATAACCTGATCTATTAGAATTTTTCAAATTTCCTAACCTCCAATGGCTCCAAAGCAAAAGAAGTCCAAAACATCATCTTCTCAAGCCCCTGTTCAACCTATTGATACTCAAATCAAACAATGGCTAATGGATCCTCTTGCGGTGAAGAGATGGAACAAGGTGAAAGACTATACAATTCACCACGGTTCTTTTCTCAAATTCTCTGATTTCGCCCTCTACGATGTTAGTGTACTATCAAACAGAGCGGGTATAGAGTCTCTTCTAAATTTTGAAGACAATCATGTTGAGATAAGCCATACTTTGATAAAACTATTCTATGCTAATCTCAATTTAGACAAATTTAAACCCCAAAACTCGGATGATTGCTTATGGTCCGTTGTTTGTGGTCAACACATCTTTCTCTCCAAAGACCGGATGGCAGAAATTCTTCGAACCCATAACGAAGGTATTCAATTCGGTAGTGATTTCTGCCCTATACATATTCGCGACAAAAATAGTCACCTTTTCATAGAAGACCATAAGTCAAGTACTAAAGGTATCCATCTAAGACCATCTGCCAGACTTCTACACCTTTGTATCACACACTCTCTTCTTCCAAGGACTGGAAACTTTGATGCAGTTTACAGAGAAAACTTTAAGGCACTGTATGCCATTTATGCAAATATCAAGGTAAATTGGATTGAGATGATTTTCGACGAGATTGTGATGGTAAATAAACGTTCAAGGCCACACTTGTTTTATAACGAGTATATTATGCGTTGTCTCATGGAATGTCACGTAAGATCTCCCGAATCTGAAATCTCAATACCAAAATGTATTGATAAAGCATCTAAAAAGAGGATGAAGCTACCGTTTCCTTATTTGAATATTATTCCTTTTAAGCGATATGTCGAACAAGGACCTCCACAGACTTCCTCTTCTCAAGTTCCCACGCAAAGGCCTGAAGACGTTTTAATTCTGCCTCCTACTTCTTCAACTAAGGACACTCTTGAGCAAATTGCACGTAATCAATTCTTACTCGAAGCTAGACTCAAAAGAACTGATAATAAAATTGACCGCTTAGATTCTAAACTTGATAAGCGGTTCAACAAATTAAAGTCCTTCTTTGGAACGATTTGGGATGCAATCTCTTGTGCATCAACCTCCGCACCGCTTGCTCAAGACCCAGGAAAACGACCAATGCCACCTACGTTTACATGGTCCTCATCTGAAGAAGGTACTAGCTCTGGAGCAAGTACCCAACATACTCGTGGTCGTGGACTGTCGCATATTGAAGAAGGAGCTCATGACGATATTGAGAAGGACAATGGTGATAGCAACAATGAGGAACAAGAGGAGGAAGGAAACAAAGATGAAGAAGAAGATAGTGATTCGGATTGGCCATCACAATAGTCGTCTCGTTTTTATCTTTCAAGTTTTTTAATTTGCTTATGTATTTAACTATGCTACTTCCTGGTACTTCTGGTGTGTTTATTTTTGGTTTGCCTTGAATATATAACACAATCTATGAATTTTGTTGTATGGTTTCTCTATGAACTATTGCTTTCTCTTATAGACACCCTTTTTGTCGATGACAAAGGGGGAGAAAATATTACTAACGAATGCTATGCAGATTATATATAATTCAGGGGGAGCATATATACAGGGGAGCAATATACAAGGAACAATACCTTTATTAGGCCATGTTGTCATCAATCAAAAAGGGGGAGAATGTTGAGTCAAAGCTTCGATGGTTATTTTGATTTATGACAAGAAGAAGCTTCTACATCGACAAAAAGAAGACGAGATGACTTCATAGGTTAGAAGTTGATTATTTTAGAGTTATATAATGTTAAAATCTATCCTCAAATGATCATACTTCTAATTGCTTAAAAATATCACTCATGAAAACATTTTTTATGCATATGGTCAAAAACATGTCGACCTACAATTTTTTATAGGTCAACAGGATTTTAAAATGTAACGGTCAAAAATAGGTCGACCTACAAAATTTTATAGGTCAACAGGTTTTTGAACTCCAACGGCTAAAAACATGTCGACCTACAAAATTCTATAGGTCAACAGCTTTTTGAATTTTCATGAAAAGTCATCTTCTTCCTTTAAGAATTGCATCCATTTCTCTTCATGAATAATCACTTATTTTAGATGCAACTTTTCATCAACAATTGTAACCTCTCGATTTCTATAAATACATGAGTTTGCAATCATTCAAATCATCGAATTTACTCTCTATTTTCTGATCTATCTTGCATTATCCTTCTCTCTCAAAAAGCACTTAAAAGCATTCAATTATCGTTTGAATCTCCAAGCATATTTAATACACTTGTGATTCAACTCGATAATTTACTTCCTAATCTTTCTAAACATCAAAATACATTTGAGGATAAGATTATAGGAAGGGTGTACTCAATCATTGACTATTCAGTGTTGAAGAAAGAACACATTCAAGGTCAAACTCTTGTAATCGTCTTGTGGGTAAGCTTGTAGCCCGTGAAATCAAGTGGGTAAGCTTGTAGCCCGTGAAATCAAGTGGGTAAACTTGTAGCCCGTAAATCAAGTAGTTGTGAACCTGTTCCTCCGGGTGAAGCGAGGGTGTTGTTTAGTGAAAAGCCGAAGAGAAGCTTCGGGACTGGACGTAGGACTGGAGGTCCGAACCAGTATAAAAATCCTGGTGTCGTTACTCTACTTTACTTTACTTTACTGCATTTAAAGTTTGTTATCATATTCCGCATAGCCATATTATAGATCCTGCATAAGTCGCATACACATCCGACTTTTCAATTTATCCCCAGTCATTACCGTACCAAGTTTATATCATACCCTAATTACTTTAATGATTGTATTGTTAAAGTTATAGGACTCGCTCAGACTTATGTCTGACCCCGTTGTTTTTATCTTTTTCCCAACCCTTAGGTTCTCAGAGTGGGCCTAGCACTAGTGGGCTTTGATCAGATTGCTTTATCTATCTTTTGGAGCTTGGACCGTTGATGTAAAGCCCAGCTTATCTTTTCTATTATGGCTATTAGTATGTAGTGGGATTATGTACTTATGTTTTTAACGAGATGGATATTTTGTACTTGACTCTTGTTGGTTTTTGATATGTAACCAAACATGTTTACCTTCTGCTGCAATGAAATGATGTTTTAAATTTCAAGTATTACTTATATCTGTCTTTTTGTAATTTTTCTGTTCTATATTCACTTAAAATACTCCACCGAAGTTAAGGCATTCCCTTAGTGAGTGACCTTAGCGGGCGTGGGGTGTTACAATAAGTCTCTTGTCGATTTTTTTGGTTGGCACAGGCTTAATTTACAGCAGGAAGCAGATTTACTAGTGAACAGTATAATTAGTGGTAGGAGACTTCATCCTAATTTACTCGCATCAACTAGAAAAGTTGCAGCTGATGTAAATTCCATTATTGTAGACTCAACTAGTGCTGAAGATTATTGGACTATATTGGGCTCTACTCAATTTCAATTCAAGCGGGTTTGGAACGTTATACGACAATCAAATACTACATAGTTGTGGAGTACAATGGTGTGGCATAGATTGATAGTAAGGAAGATTTGTTTTACTATATATAAAGCTTGTTTGGGGAAACTATATACTAAGGATCGCCTAATAACATGGGGTTTAATTACTGATGATCGATGTTCATTATGTCAACAAGTAGAAGAAACTCATGATCATTTGTTTTTTACCTGCGAGTGTAGAAAGTTGCTCCTAAATTGGTTCCGTGCTCGAATAGGCCTTCAAGCTCGACATCGAACAACGTTGATGGAGGAGGTTCAGGAACCGACTACCGAGTTTTGTACGAGCAGTTTCGAGCAAAGCATGGCTTTTGTTGGATTTAATACCCTTGTCCATCATCTATGACGTGAGCGAAATCAACGGATTTTCCAATTGAAACACACAACGCTAGTAGAAGATGGAATTTGATGGAGGTAGACTGGCGATTTCAGATGTATGACAGACGATTTGGGGATTCAGAGGAAGAAGCAGTTGTTTGGTGGGTAAGCCATTTCGATCCAGGCTGATTTGGGGATTTCATGTTTATTTTTGTGATAAGGGAATGTATGGGTTTGACTGTAGCAAGGGGGTGTACTGTGTTTTATTTTAATTTGGGCTTGTTAGAAAATGTATAAGGAACGCTGCACATTTTTTAAGGAGGTAGGTTTCTTAGTGTTCTTTTTCGTATTTAATAAAGAACTCATTTAAAAAAAACTAAACTAAATTAATTTCATAGTTTAAAGCACTAAAAATCTTGGATCGTTACAGGTTGTACTCATAGAGGTTTGGTCTGTACAGTACCATCCGGTGAGTATACTTGAATTTGACTATGGTGTGGTAGTTAGAAGGCTGTGAGGGATGGCATTAGGTGATTCAACGATTTGTCTCGCTAGTGTGAGAGGTTGGTCAGGACCAAATTAAGGATAGTAATCGTCGAATATCTATCATCGACATTCAGTGGGATGCAGAAAGACTAAGAACTAAACCAATGGACAACGTACATTCACTATCGAGGCGTTGGTGAGGGACAAGCCAAATTGGATGCTAGATTGGTTGTTAAAGGCACGTCATTAGCTTGATGTAGTCTTTCATTAGTTGAGGGAGAGGCTTAGGTGAGGCCATATGTAAGGACCCGTTACTTCCCCGTGAAGGAAAGCGCGGATACTTTGAGAACAACACACAAAAGAACGCAGACGGAAGAACATTTCATTGTTATTACAACAATTCCATCAGATACAAGAATATACAGAGTATGAATAAATTTTATACAACAAATACCAGAGATTACAACAAATTACATTTAAATACATCGCAGCGGAAAATAATACAAAACACAACTGAAAGAGATATACGGATACAGAGCTTTCCGAGTATTGTTCCAGCTGTGAATCAGGATCCTGTGAATATAAATTTGCAAAACCAAAACTACTAGCTGCCCGTGTGGAAAATAGGGGCACCCAGAGTTTAGGTTAAAACAATAAACTCCAGGTCAGTCATGGGACTGGTGTGAGAACTAAAACAGTTATTTAAAACTTTAAAAAAGAGTAATTCAAGGGACCACGCCGTATAACACGGAACGGGTTTCCTCCCAAGAATACTAGTGCATATAATAAAACAGCGCAATGCTCTTTGAAAAAATGAAGCTATTATAAGACCCAGGTCCCATCACACAATGCAACGCAAGCCGGAGGATAGGGTTTTCCCTTATAATAGCCAAACATGCTTGGTACATTTAAAACAAATCATTTTGATATTACTTTAAGTGTATGGTGTCAAAACAATTTCAATCATAAATATCAATCATAGGCGGCATGAATGACCCATACCACTATGTCGACATACTAGGTTCTACAAATAAAACCGAATTATCACGTATTGGAAATTGGATTCCATCATGAGTCGAGGCAAGGGGCAAGCTCCTTTCCGTTCGAGACACTCTAGCAAATGCCTCAGGACCCCACTATGATCCTTGGATCTTCAGGGTCGGTCCTCACCTAACTTTGGAGGATTAGTTATTCCTGAGCACACGTTTCCCAGTCCTTACAGACCTATATCCTAGGCGCCTCGTATCCAACAACCACATGGGTGAAAAGTATATAAATGTCAGGGTTGGTAGGTCACTGACACCACCACTAGCTAGAAAGAAACGTCGTGCTCTCCCTGCAGTCACTATCCCGTTTTTGACTCATACCGAGGTGTGAGGCTCGCGAATTCACGTTATACACAAAGCTGCGCCACACAGGCCGTGCTTTGATCATCAACCACAAGACTTTGTTTTTCAACAAAAGCCTTGATAAATTGCCACTTACGCGTGCCACACTGGCAATTCACTCCATGCGACTGATGTCCATCGATATACAACCTCTGATCTCGTACGTCTCAGAGAAGAGCGTTAAGCAAGAGAATAAATTCTCCGCCGCCAAACAGATGTATATTTAATAAAGATCAATCAAAATAGAATAAAATCCAATGTCAGACACACAATCTATTTACAAGTTCGTTCTAGGTCTGAACGAAACCGGAGGCACTTTCCTCGCATATCCATTGATCTCCAAGTACGTTTGGACGATCACCAACTGTTTCTCTCCTCTTGGGTGTACGGCCCAATCGAGATCATCAACAATCACCCAAACGATGTGAAGACTTTCGGTCTTCAACCACCGTCTTCATCTTCGACTCAACGTCGAATCAGTTATTCAGAATGGGATAAACCCGGTCTTTTTGAATAACCCGCGTATATAATAAACACGTGTTACACAAACACAACATACGCCTCATTCCAATTCAGAATATTCTTTTATTCACAAAATCACATTCTTACGGAAAGGTTCCCATTAATTTTATCAAAGATAAATTCTTCTAAATTTATTCTTTAATCTTCCTTTGGATATCATTTCAAACCAAATTATGGTTTTCCAAACTAGTCGGGATTAGCGAACCACACCGAAGTAATTATTTATTTTATTTCCCAATCCCAACCTATTCATCCCATGGAGCAAAACTGGTAATACTTCATATCTAACACCACGGTGTTATCGGTAAAATTAATTACCATTTCACGTTCAAATCCAATTAAAGATTTAACTATCGCTTTGGAGCAAAACTGGTGGTACTCCATTCACGATCACTTTTCAGATTTGATAATTTAAATTATCAATTCACTTTCAATCTAATTAAAGATTCATTTAAAACTCCAATTAGTTTTAATCTTCTCAAAAATCAATAACCTGTCTTTAACTGGGTTAAAGAACCAATGTCATCTAAAACACGATTCCCGATAAACCCAAAATCACACTCTATTGTTAATCGGGTTAAAGAACGGGTGTTGTTCAAAACACCGCTCACGATAAACCCAAAAAAACTAATTCAAATTCAATTCCAATTAAATATTATTTAATTGATACACGTCATTGAATCTAAATAGAAAGATTTAATCTTTTTCTCTATTGGGCTTAAGAACAGTGTTAATGAAGACACCATTCACGACAAACCCAAATCACATTTGATATTAAATACAAGGCTCTGAATAGAAAATATACCGGCTTATATTCAATATCAAATCCTAAAACCAACAAATATCGTATTGGAAATAACGATATAAAATATATCTTTCAAATTCCCATAACAATATCTGTATAGTCACGAAATCCAACATCGAAATATTCCGAAGATAATTTCGATTCAACTCCAGTCCAATTCACGTATTGGGAATATTGATTATTTTTAAAATCACTTTCAAATTCAATTTATTTATTTCAAAAATAAATTGATTTTAATTCTAGTTCAAAACTAGTTCATTTCAACAAAAATATATTTTTATTCTTTCAAATGTGGAATTTTTCATCCCAGTTCTTTCCAATTCATATATTATGATTTTACACAAATTATTAATATTTTTAATAATTTTATCAAGGCGCGTACAATCGATTTCCAACAACGGCCATCGAACTGCACTTACAGCGACCGTTTCCAAATTTGATTTGGACAAAACTCCAAATCCAACCGTTAGATTTCAAATTTATAATATTCATTGGAAAGCTCTTTTCGATACGAACCCAATGGCTCTGGTTTTAGGAGAATCTGACGGTCGGATCTCCCGTAATGTCAATTCGAAGTCAATGGTCGAAATTCACGAACTGCCGCGGCGCTGCGCGTTCTATTCAGGCCATTATATATATATATATATATATATATATATATATATATATATATATATATATATATATATGTATATATATATTATATTTCGTCGATTTCCTTTTAAAACGTATTTTATAAATCGTTTTAAATTCGTTTTCAAAACCATTTCAACTCTATATTCAATTTCAAATCAAAATTGAATATTTCATATCATTACTATATGAATGATAATATTTTCGAAACGTTATATTTTGAAATCACTCCTTTTCTATATTCATTATAAAAATGAGTATAATCGATATAAATATCATTCACGTCAAAATAACGCAACTCTAATCAACACGGCTTTATATATATTTCAATAAATTCGTTATTCTATTCAACAAATGAATATTTATTCTATTCAACACATGAATCTATATTTCTTTCAACACATGACTAATCTCAACACATGAGTATTGTAAACACACGACTATTTTTGTTATGTAATATATTTTATAAAATTATGGTATCTATCGTTTGATTTTCAATCAGACTCCTACCGTAAAGTAGTTTCTAATTTTAAATATGATAAAGATGTAAATTTTATTGTTAAAATATTTTACTCAACACATGAATAGTTTCAACACATGAATATTTTTATAGTCTAATATTCTTTATTTTTCCCAATTGGAATGGGGCTCAATCAATTACCATATAACGTTAATTATATGGATTCCATACAACACATGTATATAATTGCAACGATAAACGATCAACCATCATCCAAAGTGCACCACACAACTGCATAAGCATTAAATATAAATAATTAATGCTTACACAGCCTGTCGACCAATCGATCGACATACAGTTAAATAATTCGGATTAGTGTACGCCAAATATCATCCCAACACCCGTGTGGGGTTTCAAATCAATAAACACAGATTTTTATTTGTGCAGTTGGACGATGTGTAAAATTTATCGTCCCAATCAATATCAGTTAAATCAGTTTATATAAACAAATCGATCGATTTGTTTATAAATATTCATTTATTCACATTCACGTTAAAAATTATATTTTCAACGATAATTAATTTATTTCAACCATCTACATTTTATTGTCGATTTCACATCAATAACACAAACAAATTTCACAACACATTAAACAAGCATACAAGCCGTCCATGGTCTGTGGACGACGGGTGTCGGGTGCTGCTAAGCACCGTCTGCATCCTAGTATATATATATAACTAGAAAAAGAAATTTAGAGTGATAAGTTCTCACCGATAGCTAATCCAATACCACGACTCTTCTTGTGTAGAAGTCATCGTTGTTCTCGCCTTTTGCCACTTTCGTTGTCGTAGCCACTACATATATAAAAATCACATTTTTATATTGTTGCTATGTATATAAAAATCATATTTTTACCCCGTAACTATATAGATAAAAATTCTATTTTTATATCGATGTTCGTATAATAAAGATTATATTTTTATCACGCTATTCTTCATATAAAGATTTTGCCTTTTCAAATATAAAGATTTCACCTTTTCAAATATAAAGATTTCACCTTTTCAAATATAATAAAAATTATATTTTCAATACTTCTACTTTATAAAAATTATATTTTTATTATGCCACTAGTTTAAAAATTATATTTTTAGCATTCCTACCATATAAAAATTATTTTTTTATTATATTTACTATATAATAATCGTATTTTCAAATCAATATCGTTCATATGAAAATCACTTCTTCATGTACACAAAAATCGTTCTTTTTATATTGCTACCTCATATTGATAAAAATCCTACCTTTACTTTAAATAAAAATCCTACCTTTACTGTTTCCTTTTATTAAATAAAATCAGAAAATAAGTAAATAAAAATAAAATAAAATAAAAAAGAACAAACGAACTTACTGTGATTCACGCTGGACTGGTGGGGGGGTTACTGTTCGCCAGCGTCGAGGGGAGGTTCGGAGGTGGGGACCGGATCTTGGTGGTGGCGGGGGTCTTCGCCGTTGGTGCGGCTGTGTACGGAGTGGAGGCCGAGGGGTGTTGTAGGCGGGTTAGCTTCAATTAGGGCGGCTCGTTTGGAGGGAGGAAGGGAGCGGCGGTTGGGGGCAGTTCGCCGGAGCTTGGACAGGGAAGGCGGCGACTTCGATCGATTTTGAGGGGGGGGCAATGTTTATTTGTTTTTTTTCTTATCTATTCTGAAATGGATCGGTAAAGGAAAAAGGGGGGTTTGCGTTGACCAAGAAGGAAGAGAGAGGGAGGTTTTATATTTAATTATTTTAATTTCCAAAAAGCAACTTTTTATTTCAACCTCGAAACGAAACCCATCGCCTATCATCCATAGCGTTTTACCCCCATTCCGAACACAATGGGATATGTATCGCAAGCTGATTCGACCGTTTCGATCAGTTTTCGTCAAAATCAAAATATAACTCTATATATTGAATTTGAACGCGTATTTCAATTTACTAGGGCCACAAACGAACTCTAAAAATTCCCGAAAAATATTTTCAAGCTTCGTATTGACGATACGGTCCTAACAAAACTAATTTCATCGAATTCTGAGACTGTTGGAAAAATGGCCATTTTTCAGTCGATTAAAATCAACTGAAACTGGTCAAACGCGTTTTCCTTTGCCACGCTCACATATTGATTCGAAAAATTATGAAATTTGAAACCTAGCAATAACCTTACATCCCGGATCCAACAAAAGTGGTTTTGTCGAAATTCGAGGTCGTTTGCAAAATTGCTATTTTTCAGGGCCTGGATTCCATAGCGACTATTCAGAATTTTCAACTGGACATATCTTTTGATTCCCGCTATGAAATTTCAATTTTTCGGATTCGTTGGAAAGATATTATCAAATAGATTCAATTATTTTGGTTTCACTAAAATCTGGTTTATTTTGCACCCGGTACATTCATTTGAAGTTTGAAATCGAATTATCGAACTGCCACGCCATTTTCTATTCCTTTTATAATTATAAATAAAATATTTATATTCTAACGACGACGTATATAAATATACGTTCTATTCCATTCAAAATAAATTTCTCGTTGATATTATTTAAAATAATTCATTTTAAATGATCAAAATCCACTAAAATTGCAAAAAATAAAATTTTTAAACTGGCTCGCATTTCCGGGTTGTTGCATTCTCCCGCACTTAAAACTTTTTGTCCCCGAAAAGGAACGAAGCCGAAAGTTGTTTCACTAATCAACTCAACTTCCATTGTTTTCGTTACGGCTTAAGTTCTTCAACTTTTCAGTTTCTAAGAACTTTTCAAATTTTTCAAAAATTTGGCTAACACCCTAAATTTTCGAAAAATTTCGCCATAACCTCCCCTGCACCGGGAGCACCGGGAAAATCCCGAAATTGCCATACAGGCCCTCTGATCTCAAAAAGAAAAAGAAAAAGCCAAGCGGCTAGCCAATCAGCTCATAAAATCATCATCACCCAAACAAAACAGTAAATTAGGGTAAACATGTACCTATTTGTCGGGCAAACTAATTTTATTCTACTGCTCTAGCCTCCTTGCTATGACATGTTCAATGTAAGTACATGTATAAGCATGCATTTGTACTCATTTTCAATACAATTCAATATTTGATGCAATTAGGCATAATGGTTCAAATTTATCAAACAAATAAACAAACAACACAAACATCAATCAATTAGTGAGTTAACGCTTCAAATTCATTATTTTGATATATAGTCAAAAATCATGTTTTTGATGCTAATTCACAACAATGTACTCTAGCTATATTTTGGTTCTCACACCAGCCTAATGGAAATATATAGATATCACACCTTCGAAACACGAACACAAATACTGATAATGCGGCCGCATTACCAGAATTATCTCCGGGCGACTAGAGTGTGATTCTATATCTATCCAGTATATTAAAACTTCGAATATACGTTCATGACGCATATATGCAAAATCTTTATATATTGGATTGTCCAAATTCAAAATAAATAAATATTCAAATACGCATAAAATGATTTAAATTTCAAAACAAAATTGTTTTCATTTGAAAAATATACTCTTCACACTCGTTCTAGGATACTACTGATCCTATCTCTAACGAGTCATTTTGATTGGATATAACTAATCCAATATCTGATGAATTCTTTCGTATGGTTCTAATGTGTCTTGTTCTCTAGCTCTGTAAACCAAAGCTCTGATACCAACTGTAAGGACCCGTTACTTCCCCGTGAAGGAAAGCGCGGATACTTTGAGAACAAAACAAAAAGAACGCAGACGGAAGAACATTTCATTGTTATTACAACAATTCCATTAGATACAAGAATATACAGAGTATGAATAAATGTTATACAACAAATACCAGAGATTACAATAAATTACATTTAAATACATCTCAGCGGAAAATAATACAAAACACAACTGAAAGAGATATACGGATACAGTGCTTTCCGAGTATCGTTCCAACTGTGAATCAGGATCCTATGAATATAAATCTGCAAAACCAAAACTACCAGCTGCCCGTGTGGAAAATAGGGGCACCCGGAGTTTAGGTTAAAACAATAAACTCCAGGTCAGTCATGGGACTGGTGTGAGAACTAAAACAGTAATTTAAAACTTTAAAAGAGAGTAATTCAAGGGACCACGCCGTATAACACGGAACGGGTTTCCTTCCAAGAATACTAGTGCATATAATAAAACAGCGCAATGATCTTTGGAAAAATGAAGCTATTATAAGACCCAGGTCCCATCACACAATGCAACGCAAGCCGGAGGATAGGGTTTTCCCTTATAATAGCCAAACATGCTTGGTACATTTAAAACAAATCATTTTGATATTACTATAAGTGTATAGTGTCAAAACAATTTCAATCATAAATATCAATCATAGGCGGCATGAATGACCCATACCAGTATGTCGCCATACTAGATTCTACAAATAAAACCGAATTATCACGTATTGGAAATTGGATTCCATCATGAGTCGAGGAAAGGGGCAAGCTCCTCTCCGTTCGAGACACTCTAGCAAATGCCTCAGGACCCCACTATGATCCTTGGATCTTCAGGGCCGGTCCTCACCTAACTTTGGAGGATTAGTTATTCCTGAGCACACGTTTCCCGGTCCTTACAGACCTATATCCGAGGCGCCTCGTATCCAATAACCACATGGATGAAAAGTATATAAATGTTAGGGCTGGTAGGTCATTGACACCACCACTAGCAAGAAAGAAACGTCGTGCTCTCCCTGTAGTCACTATCCCGTTTTTGACTCATACCGAGGTGTGAGGCTCACGAATTCACGTTATACACAAAGCTGGGCCACACAGGCCGTGCTTTGATTATCAACCACAAGATTTTGCTTTTCAGCAGAAGCCTTGATCAATTGCCACTTACACGTGCCACACTGGCAATTCACTCCATGCGACTGATGTCCATCGATATACAACCTATGAGCTCGTACGTCTCAGAGAAGGGCGTTAAGCAAGAGAATAAATTCTCCGCTGCTAAACAGATGTATATTTAATAGAGATCAGTCAACACAGAATAAAATCCAATGTCATACACACAATCCATTTACAAGTTCGTTCTGGGTCTGAACGAAACCGGAGGCACTTTCCTCGCATATCCATCGATCTCCAAGTACGTCTGGACGATCCCCAACTGTTTCTCTCCTCTTGGGTGTACGGGCCAATCGAGATCATTAGCAATCACCAAATGATGTGAAGACTTCCGGTCTTCAACCACCGTCTTCATCTTTGACTCAACGTCGAATCAGTTATTCAGAATGGGATAAACCCGGTCTTTCTGAATAACCTGCGTATATAATAAACACGTGTTACACAAACACAACATACGCCTCATTCCAATTCAGAATATTCTTTTATTCACAAAATCACATTCTTAGGGAAAGGTTCCCATTAATTTTATCAAAGATAAACCCAAAATCACACTCTATTGTTAATCGGGTTAAAGAACGGGTGTTGTTCAAAACACCGCTCACGATAAACCCAAAAAAACTAATTCAAATTCAATTCCAATTAAATATTATTTAATTGATACACGTCATTGAATCTAAATAGAAAGATTTAATCTTTTTCTCTATTGGGCTTAAGAACAGTGTTAATGAAGACACCATTCACGACAAACCCAAATCACATTTGATATTAAATACAAGGCTCTGAATAGAAAATATACCGGCTTATATTCAATATCAAATCCTGAAACCAACAAATATCGTATTGGAAATAACGATATAAAATATATCTTTCAAATTCCCATAACAATATCTGTATAGTCACGAAATCCAACATCGAAATATTCCGAAGATAATTTCGATTCAACTCCAGTCCAATTCACGTATTGGGAATATTGATTATTTTTAAAATCACTTTCAAATTCAATTTATTTATTTCAAAAATAAATTTATTTTAATTCTAGTTCAAAACTAGTTCATTTCGACAAAAATATATTTTTATCCTTTCAAATGTGGAATTTTTCATCCCAGTTCTTTCCAATTCATGTATTATGATTTTACACAAATTATTAATTTTTTTAATAATTTTATCAAGGCCCGTACAGTCGATTTCCATCAACGGCCATCGAACTGCACTTACAACGAACTTTTCCAAATTTGATTTGGACATAATTCCAATTCCAACCATTAGATTTCAAATTTCTAATATTCATTGGAAAGCTCTTTTCGATACGAACCCAATGGTTCCGGTTTTAGGAGAATCCGACGGTCGGATCTCCCGTAATGTCAATTCGAAGTCAATGGTCGAAATTCACGAACTGCCGCGGCGCGGCGTGTTCTATTCAGGCCATTATATATATAATATATATATATATTATATATTTCGTCGATTTCCTTGTAACACCCCACACCTGCTAAGTTCACTCACAAAGGGAATGCCTTAACTTCGGTGGAGTATTTTATGTGAATATAGAACAGAAAAATTACAACAAGACAGATATAAGTAATACTTGAAATTTAAAACATCATTTCATTGCAGCAGAAGGTAAACATGTTTGGTTACATATCAAAAACCAACAAGAGTCAAGTACAAAATATCCATCTCGTTAAAACATAAGTACATAATCCCACTACATACTAATAGCCATAATAGAAAAGATAACCGAGCTTTACTTCAAGAGTCCAAGCTCCAATAGATAGATAAAGCAATCTGATCAAAGCCCACTAGTGCTAAGCCCACTCTGATAACCTGAGGGTTGGGAAAAAGATAAAAACAACGGGGTCAGACATAAGTCTGAGTGAGCCCTATAACTTTAACAATACAATCATTAAAGTAATTAGGGTATGATATAAACCTGGTACGGTACGACTGGGGATAAATGACTACACTAAGCAGCCAACTAGACTTAGGATGAACTAAGGTAACGGTAAAGACGCGCCTATCCACCCAAGGATAAATACTACACTGCACCACACCAGATCTACCCACCCAAGGGTAATTCCTACACTGCACCACACCAGATCTACCCACTCAAGGGTAATTCCTACTTAAAGGTTGATCCCACCCAAAGACTTAGAAAATTTAACTAGTAGTTTCGTGTACCCCTAGCTGACTACATAGGTGTCGTCTGCGCCTATCTCCACTAGGTGTACGCTGTACTTAGTAATCGTAATAGTAGTCTCGTGTACCCCTAGCTGACTACATAGGTGCCGTCTGCCCCTATCTCCACTAGGTGTACCCACTACTCCCAAAGCGATCGGCTCCCTACCGTAGATACCCGTGTCGGACCCACAGTGGGGTGTATCACTCCCCAAAGTGGCAACCCGATACAATCAATGGTGCACGGCTTATATCTACACGATGCAACAACGTCTTACCTACCAACCCGGGTCCACACACGCATATGAAACCCGTTGGACTTGCGTTGCCACCGCTAACCCATTTTGGCCTCTTATAGTCAAGCCCAGTACGCGTGTCCCGTCCTCCACATGGGTCGAGCCCAATAAGATACATATGGGTTACTGGTTGAAATGGGCCCCCACAAGCTACCCACCTAAGCTTGTCAATTCTAGTGTATCCCACTTAACCCTTTTTAGTAATCATGTCCACTTACATGTTTAAAGTTTGGTTAAGTCATCTAATCATATTTCAATTGCCACTCAAGGCACCCACTAGATTTCCACATGCCACCCAAGGCACTTACTTGATTTCCCCCATGCCAGCCAAGGCACTTACTTAACCCTTTAATCATGTTTAATTACATGTTCTACTTTGGTTAAGTATTCTAATCTTATCTTCTATTGCCACCCAAGGCAACCTCTAGATCTTCCCCATGCCACCCAAGGCACTTACTTGATTTCCCCCATGCCACCCAAGGCACTTACTTAACCCTTTAATCATGTTTAATTACATGTTCTACTTTGGTTAAGTATTCTAATCTTATCTTCTATTGCCACCCAAGGCAACCTCAAGATCTTCCCCATGCCACCCAAGGCACTTACTTGATTTCCACATGCCACCCAAGGCACCCACTTAACCCCTCATGCCCCACCACATGCTTATCTGGTTAAGTGTTTCTTAATTGATTAAGAACGTAACCGTTGTAAAGACCTCTCACATTAGACTATCTTTTATGGCAGTTGGATTTGCCGGTCGGGTCTGGGCAGCCTTACGCCATAACCGAGTCTAACCTCGTGTCTTTACACTTGTCACGTATTTAGTTTGTGCCTAAGACCTCTCACATTGGGCCAATCATTTGTAGCCGCTGGATTTGTCGGTCGGTTCCGGGCAGTCTTATGCTACAAAAGGGTCCAACCTCGTGTCTTAGTCGATTAATTACACCTAATTAATCACCCCCATAATTTGTATTAATTATCCCTAATTAATTACAAATTTAACGATGTACATAATTGACTCAATTATGTCCATCCACTTTATGGTATGCATAATCATACCAACTTCACACCATTTCATTAACATGAATATTAACCCCATCGTTCCCCACGTAATTCGCTAACATGACATACTTAAAAGGGAAGATTCATCACACATACATTGGGTTCAACTTGCATAACATTAGCATCAACATGGGTTTAAAAGGTGTCAACATGCATATAGCATCAAACCCAACTAACATAAATAATCAACCCAAACTTGCATGAATCACATATGTCATAAAGAGGTTAACTTGCATAAGTTACTTATGTCATACAAAGGGTTAAACTTGCATATGTATGTATGACATTCTAAGGGGTTAACTTGCATATGTATGCATATCATACAAAGGTGTAAACTTGAACATGTTACTTGCATATAATCAAACACCAAACTTGCATAACATGTCATATATGAACTTGCATATAATCATACACCAAACTTGCATAACATATCATATATGAACTTGCATATAATCATACACCAAACTTGCATAACATGGTGTCATAATGGATCAATGTTTATCATAGCGATTTGCATAACTAGCATCATGAACACATAGCCTAACACTTGCATAACTTGCATAACATCATGATCACATAGCATATGACTTGCATAACTTTCATAACATCATGATCACATAGCATATGACTTGCATAACTTGCATAACATCATGATCACATAGCATATGACTTGCATAACTTGCATGGCATCATAAACACATAGCATATAACTTGCATAGATCCACATTCATAGCCATAACCTCATTATATCCTATCATAATCATTTCAACAATTGGTCATTAAGGCTATATAAACTCACAACTTGTTGATTAGCACTCCTATGAAGAAGATTAAGTTGCTAAAGTTGATTAGAAGTTGATTTGAGAAGCTATCTTCTTCTACAATTTGATGGAGGCTCCTTCAAGTTGCATTTTGACGGCATAACGACGTTGTATCTATTTTTTAGTATGAATTAGGGTAGTCTTAGGGTGTATTTATAGAGTGGTTAAGTGTTTTAGGCCATTAGATTAACCCTAAATCAGATTAGAGCCGTCAGATTTCGTCACTAGCCACCAGCACAGCCCAAAAGCCAAAATGGTGCACCCAGGTCACACAGACCGACAGGGGGGGTCGACCCCTGTGTCGACCCCTGGGTCGACCCCTATGGAGGGGGTCGACACCCATGTCGACCCTAGGGTCGACTCCCTCTGCCTGGCGGGAATTTTTCCCGCCTCTTCTGAAATGTGAAATTTCTGTTTTTAAACCTATTTTGAATTTTTGAAAACTTCTTCGGGCCTTAACTGGGTCATACGGACTACGATTTTCGAAAACTCGGACTCTATTTCGCGTATTTTTCCGAGACGAACGCAATGGCAAAGCCCGTTTCCCCTGATTCAGATTTAAAATTTAATTCTGCCCTATTTTATATTATAGCAAGTTATTCAACATACGGGGTGTTACATTCTCCCCTACTTAAAGGATTTCGTCCCCGAAATCTCTAAGTCAAGAAGAACGTATCCTACCATCCAAACAACCATCTACTCAAACCATCAAACAGTGGCATCCATTGTCCTTAAAATTTCTAATGCTGTATGAACATATGCAAAGAGTGTGTGTATATGTTCCCTGTCTAATGCAAAATTAGGCGGTCTACCGATTCAGTTGACCTCCTTAATGCAAACCATGATAGTGCCATGCATCCAATATGTATGCGAAAGAACCCTATCGACACATACTATTTCTACATGAGTGTACAATCATTCACCGAAATGCATCACCCATATGATAACACAACCATTATACATCCATTAATATAGCTACCTACACACAATTATATGCAATATGCAATATGAAGTGACTGAGCCGATCTAGTGCCTAAAGTGTGTGCATATGCATCCACGAGCAACCACTAACAAACACTTGCATCCACACGCATCCATCAAACATAACATGTCTCAAACACATGTTTCAACCATAGGTTTACCCTATCTAAAGGTCAAAGGTACTAATGAGAGGACATACTAAAGATAAGATAAGTACTAGACAAACGATAGAGGAGAAGTTAAAAGACATACCCTCAAAAAGGAATGGGTATAGTGAATACATCTTCGCTACTGTCTCCCATGTAGCATTGCTCTTATCCTCTCCCCATTGCACTTTGACTAGTCGAACCTCTCTGTTTCTCAACTTCCTAATCTCTAACCCAAGGATGCGGGTAGGAGCTCGTCGAATAGTCGCATCACGCTCTACCTCCATTTCCCTAAGCAAGCTCGGCTCTACCACCTCTGCGGTCTCATGTAGGCACTTCCTCAAATGTGACACATGGAATACGTCATGTACCCCACTAAGTCTCTCAGGTAAATCCACTCTATATGCCATGGAGCAGTCCTCTTGCTCTTCACGGGTATGAAATGGGCGCTCTTAGTAAGTCTGTCTACCACAACCCAAATTCCCGTATTACCCTTCCTCGATCTCGGTAATCCATCGAGACGCTATCCCACTTCCATTGTGGAACTTCCAATGGGTGAAGCAACCCACCAGGTTCCTTTTGCTCCGCTTTCACTTGTTGGCACACCAAGCATCTAGCGACATACTCGGCCACATCTTTCTTCATACCGGCCCAAAAGAAAACTCGCTTCATGTCTTGGTACATCTTGTCCCCACCGGGATGAATGGTCATCTTCGAACGGTGTGCATCATCGAGAATAGCCTTCCTCAAACCCCCGTCTTGCGGTACACAAAGTCTACCGTCTCTACGCAAGCACCCCCTATCGTCTAGGGTGTACCTACTCAAATGGCTGGACGACTCCCCCCTTATGAGCCTCTCTACTAACTCAACCAACTGTGGGTCGTCCCGCTGTGCCTCGCCAATCCGTCCCAAAAGAGTAGGTCTGACCTCTAAGGATGCTAGCAAACCAGGTACAAAATCAACGGAAGGTCTGAAATCAAACATCGAGATAAATTCCAAGTTTCGTCGTTCCACGAACAATGGACTCAAGGACATCCTTTTTCTACTCAAGGCGTCCGCCACCACGTTACCCTTGCCAGGGGTATACACTATCTCGAAATCATAGGATGCTAAGAACTCCATCCACCTTTGCTGTCTCAAGTTCAAATCCTTCTGAGAAAACAAGTACTTCAATGATTTTTGGTCAGTGAACAATTCGAATCTCTCACCAAGAAGATAATGGCGCCAAATCTTAAGCGCAAAAACAATAGCGACCAACTCTAAATCATGGGTAGGGTAGTTTTTCTCATGCTTTCTCAACTGCCTTCCACCGTAGGCTATTACCCTTCCCTCTTGCATTAAGACTGTGCCCAGTCCTGTCCCACAAGCATCGGTATAGACAACAAATGGCTTACTCCCATCTGGTAATACTAAGACTGGAGCTGTGGTTAAAGCTCTCTTTAACCGTCGGAACGCATCATCACAATCTACGTCCCATGCGAAGACTAGATTCTTCTTCGTCAAGCGAGTTAATGGGGCTGATATCTTCGCGAAGTCCTTGATAAACTTCCTATAGTAGCGAGCCAACCCCAAGAAACTCCTCACCTCGGTAGCATTCTTCGGAACCTTCCAATCTTGAATGGACACTACCTTCGCGGGATCCACAGCTATCCCTTCCTTGGAGACCACGTGCCCCAAGAACCGCACTTCCTTCCTCCAGAAGTGACATTTAGAGAATTTAGCCTTAAGGCTATGCGCTCGAAGAGTCTCCAACACTTCCCTAAGATGTAGGGCATGCTCTTCTTCACTCTTAGAAAAGACTAAGATGTCATCCACAAAGACCACCACGAACTTATTAAGGTACTCCCTGAACACCCTACTCATCAAATCAACAATATGCAGGGGCGTTCGTCAAACCAAATGGCATCACCAGCCACTCATAGAAACCATCCGGAGTCCTAAAGGCAGTCCTGTCTATGATATCCTCAGCCACTCTCAACTGATGAAACCCCGTGGCCAAGTCCAACTGCGAGAATACTGAGGCGCCAACCAACTGATCAAAGAGATCATCAATCCTCGGCAATGGGTGTCTATTCTTCTTTGTGAGCTTGTTGAGTTCTCTATAGTCTACACAAAGTCTGAGAGACCCATCCGCCTTTGTGGCAAAAACTACTGGAGCACCCCACTCCGATATACTTCGTCTTATGAACCCCTTCTCAAGCAACTCCCCTACTTGCTTATGGAGTTCCCTCCTCTCACGAGGAGCCATGTGGCGCACTGGTAATGATACTGGTTTAGCATTGTTCACCAGATATATTCGGAAGTCTATTCCCGCCTCGGAGGTAAGCCCTTCACCTCCTCAAATACATCCGAGTATTCCCGGACCACTCTAACAGATCGCAAACTCTCGACCGAAGCGTCAAGATAACTTAGCATTACAGAATCTATGGGATTACAAGAGATCTCGAGAGTGTTACCCAAGCGGGTCATGAGCCTAACAACTCTCCTTTCGCAATCAAGAACGGCACCATCACTGGATAACCAGTCCATGCCCAAAATCAACCCATAGCCCGTGAAGCCCAAAACAAAAGCATCACATCTAAACTCAACGCTAAGTATAGAAATCTTCAAACCCAACCATATCATGGACAAATAAGTGGAGCCCCCAATTGGGTTTGAAACAACCAAGGGATCATCTACTAGACTGGTGTCTAAGTGCAGTGACTCAACTAATGATGATGAGATAAACGAATGCGATGCGCCAGAGTCGAATAAAGTTCGAACAGGATGATCGAGAGAACCAAATTTCAACCTAGATGGTCCTACCCCCATCAGGTATACCAGCCATGAGGGAATACATCTACCCTCCAGAAGATCCTGTACTTTGTCCTTACCTCTTTGGACAATCCTAATAAGGTGTCCTATTTCTCCAAAACAACTAGCCTTCTCCTTTACATTTTCCTTTCGTGACCTTCTCGCCACGATGAGGTTTCGTCCTTTATTTACCTAACAGCTATTTGAACCTTCCTCCCTCGTCCATCTTAAAGGTATCCATAAGCCCTCCACCTCCTTGGACTAACTTCTTAACCACACAAACGTCTTAGTCCCTTAAAGTGGTTCTTCCGTCCTTCATACGGAAGTCCTTATTTATCTTAAAAAGATATCTATACGCGGAGGGGAAATTCAAAAAGAGAAAAAGGAAGAGATTCAAAACGGAGAGTCGAAGGAAGGATATATGGCTCTTGGGGATTATGTTCTTTTCTTTCAAAAACTTTTCTCTTAAAAGACATGTTTTTGAAAATACTTCTTCCAAAAATGTTTTTAGAAAAATAGTTTTCTAAAAATTTTATCTGTTCCGGTAACCTTCAGCTCTGATACCACGTGTAACACCCCACACCCGCTAAGGTCACTCACAAAGGGAATGCCTTAACTTCGGTGGAGTATTTTATGTGAATATAGAACAGAAAAATTACAACAAGACAGATATAAGTAATACTTGAAATTTAAAACATCATTTCATTGCAGCAGAAGGTAAACATGTTTGGTTACATATCAAAAACCAACAAGAGTCAAGTACAAAATATCCATCTCGTTAAAACATAAGTACATAATCCCACTACATACTAATAGACATAATAGAAAAGATAACTGAGCTTTACTTCAAGAGTCCAAGCTCCAAAAGATAGATAAAGCAATCTGATCAAAGCCCACTAGTGCTAAGCCCACTCTGATAACCTGAGGGTTGGGAAAAAGATAAAAACAACGGGGTCAGACATAAGTCTGAGTGAGCCCTATAACTTTAACAATACAATCATTAAAGTAATTAGGGTATGATATAAACCTGGTACGGTACGACTGGGGATAAATGACTACACTAAGCAGCCAACTAGACTTAGGATGAACTAAGGTAACGGTAAAGACGCGCCTATCCACCCAAGGATAAATACTACATTGCACCACACCAGATCTACCCACCCAAGGGTAATTCCTACACTGCACCACACCAGATCTACCCACTCAAGGGTAATTCCTACTTAAAGGTTGATCCCACCCAAAGACTTAGAAAATTTAACTAGTAGTTTCGTGTACCCCTAGCTGACTACATAGGTGCCGTCTGCCCCTATCTCCACTAGGTGTACCCTGTACATAGTAATCTTAATAGTAGTCTCGTGTACCCCTAGCTGACTACATAGGTGCCGTCTGCCCCTATCTCCACTAGGTGTACCCACTACTCCCAAAGCGATCGGCTCCCTACAGTAGATACCCGTGCTGGCCCCACAGTGGGGTGTATCACTCCCCAAAGTGGCAACCCTATACAATCAATGGTGCACGGCTTATATCTACACGATGCAACAACGTCTTACCTACCAGCCCGGGTCCACACACGCATATGAAACCCGTTGGACTTGCGTTGCCACCGCTAACCCATTTTGGCCTCTTATAGTCAAGCCCAGTACGCGTGTCCCGTCCTCGACATGGGTCGAGCCCAATAAGATACATATGGGTTACTGGTTGAAATGGGCCCCCACAAGCTACCCACCTAAGCTTGTCAATTCTAGTGTATCCCACTTAACCCTTTTTAGTAATCATGTCCACTTACATGTTTAAAGTTTGGTTAAGTCATCTAATCATATTTCAATTGCCACTCAAGGCACCCACTAGATTTCCACATGCCACCCAAGGCACTTACTTGATTTCCCCCATGCCACCCAAGGCACTTACTTAACCCTTTAATCATGTTTAATTACATGTTCTACTTTGGTTAAGTATTCTAATCTTATCTTCTATTGCCACCCAAGGCAACCTCTAGATCTTCCCCATGCCACCCAAGGGACTTACTTGATTTCCCCCATGCCACCCAAGGCACTTACTTAACTCTTTAATCATGTTTAATTACATGTTCTACTTTGGTTAAGTATTCTAATCTTATCTTCTATTGCCACCCAAGGCAACCTCTAGATCTTCCCCATGCCACCCAAGGCACTTACTTGATTTCCCCCATGCCACCCAAGGCACTTACTTAACCCTTTAATCATGTTTAATTACATGTTCTACTTTGGTTAAGTATTCTAATCTTATCTTCTATTGCCACCCAAGGCAACCTCTAGATCTTCCCCATGCCACCCAAGGCACTTACTTGATTTCCACATGCCACCCAAGGCACCCACTTAACCCCTCATGCCCCACTACATGCTTATCTGGTCAAGTGTTTCTTAATTGATTAAGAACGTAATCGTTGTAAAGACCTCTCACATTAGACTATCTTTTATGGCAGCTGCATTTGCCGGTCGGGTCCGGGCAGCCTTATGCCATAACCGAGTCTAACCACGTGTCTTTACACTTGTCACGTATTTAGTTTGTGCCTAAGACCTCTCACATTGGGCCAATCATTTGTAGCCGCTGGATTTGCCGGTCGGTTCCGGGCAGTCTTATGCTACAAAAGGGTCCAACCTCGTGTCTTAGTCGAATAATTACACCTAATTAATCACCCCCATAATTTGTATTAATTATCCCTAATTAATTACAAATTTAACGATGTACATAATTGACTTAATTATGTCCATCCACTTTATGGTATGCATAATCATACCAACTTCACACCATTTCATTAACATGAATATTAACCCCATCGTTCCCCACGTAATTCGCTAACATGACATACTTAAAAGGGAAGATTCATCACACATACAATGGGTTCAACTTGCATAACATTAACATCACCATGGGTTTAAAAGGTGTCAACATGCATATAGCATCAAACCCAACTAGCATAAATAATCAACCCAAACTTGCATGAATCACATATGTCATAAAGAGGTTAACTTGCATAAGTTACTTATGTCATACAAAGGGGTAAACTTGCATATGTATGTATGACATACAAAGGGGTTAACTTGCATTTGTATGCATATCATACAAAGGTGTAAACTTGCACATGTTACTTGCATATAATCAAACACCAAACTTGCATAACATGTCATATATGAACTTGTATATAATCATACACCAAACTTGCATAACATATCATATATGAACTTGCATATAATCATACACCAAACTTGCATAACATGGTGTCATAATGGATCAATGTTTATCATAGCGATTTGCATAACTAGCATCATGAACACATAGCCTAACACTTGCATAACTTGCATAACATCATGATCACATAGCATATGACTTGCATAACTTGCATAACATCATGATCACATAGCATATGACTTGCATAACTTGCATAACATCATGATCACATACCATATTTCTTGCATAACTTGCATGGCATCATAAACACATAGCATATAACTTGCATAGATCCACATTCATAGCCATAACCTCATTATATCCTATCATAATCATTTCAACAATTGGTCATTAAGGCTATAGAAACTCACAACTTGTTGATTAGCACTCCTATGAAGAAGATTAAGTTGCTAAAGTTGATTAGAAGTTGATTTGAGAAGCTATCTTCTTCTACAATTTGATGGAGGCTCCTTCAAGTTGCATTTTGACGGCATAACGACATTGTATCTATTTTTTAGTATGAATTAGGGTAGTCTTAGGGTGTATTTATAGAGTAGTTAAGTGTTTTAGGCCATTAGATTAACCCTAAATCAGATTAGAGCCGTCATATTTCGTCACTAGCCACCAGCACAGCCCAAAAGCCAAAATGGTGCACCCAGGTCACACAGACCGACAGGGGGGTCGACCCCTGGGTCGACCCCTAGGGAGGGGGTCGACACCCATGTCGACCCTAGGGTCGACACCCTCTGCCTGGCGGGAATTTTTCCTGCCTCTTCTGAAATGTGAAATTTCTGTTTTTAAATCTTTTTTGAATTTCTGATAACTTCTTCGGGCCTTAACTGGGTCATACGGACTCCGATTTTCGAAAACTCGGACTCTTTCGCGTATTTTTCCGAGACGAATGCAATGGCAAAGCCCGTTTCCCCTGATTCAGATTTTAAAATTTAATTCTGCCCTGTTTTATATTATAGCAAGTTATTCAACATACGGGGTGTTACATTCCTTTTAAAACGTATTTTATAAATCGTTTTAAATTCGTTTTCAAAAACATTTCAACTCTATATTCAATTTCAAATCAAAATTGAATATTTCATATCATTACTATATGAATGATAATATTTTCAAAACGTTATATTTTGAAATCACTCCTTTTCTATGTTCATTATAAAAATGAATATAATCGATATAAATATCGTTCACGTCAAAATAGCGCATCTCTAATCAACACGGCTTTATATATATTTCAATAAATTCGTTATTCTATTCAACAAATGAATATTTATTCTATTCAACACATGAATCTATATTTCTTTCAACACATGACTAATCTCAACACATGAGTACTGTCAACACACGACTATTTTTGTTATGTAATATATTTTATAAAATTATGGTATCTATGGTTTGATTTTCAATCAGACTCCTACCGTAAAGTAGTTTCTAATTTTAATTATGATAAAGATGTAAATTTTATTGTTAAAATATTTTACTCAACACATGAATAGTTTCAACACATGAATATTTTTATAGTCTAATATTCTTTATTTTTCCCAATTGGAATGAGGCCCAATCAATTACCATATAACGTTAATTATATGGATTCCATACAACACATGTATATGATAGCAACGATAAACGATCAACCATCATCCAAAGTGCACCACACAACTGCATAAGCATTAAATATAAATAATTAACGCTTACACAGCCTGTCGACCAATCGATCGACATACAGTTAAATAATTGGGATTGGTGTACGCTAAATATCATCCCAACACCCTTGTAGGGTTTCAAATCAATAAACACAGATTTTTATTTGTGCAGTTGGGCGATGTGTAAAATTTATCGTCCCAATCAATATCAGTTAAATCAGTGTATATAAACAAATCAGTCGATTTGTTTATAAATATTCATTTATTCACATTCATGTTAAAAATTATGTTTTCAACGATAATTAATTTATTTCAATCATCTACATTTTATTGTCGATTTCACATCAACAACACAAACAAATTTCACAACACATCAAACAAGCATACAAGCCGTCCATGGTCTGTGGACGACGGGTGTCGGGTGCTGCTAAGCACCGTCTGCATCCTAGTATATATATATATATATAGAAAAAGAAATTTAGAGTGAGAAGTTCTCACCGATAGCTAATCCATTACCACGACTCTTCTTGTGTAGAAGTCATCGCTGTTCTCGCCTTTTGCCACTTTCGTTGCCGTAGCCACTACGTATATAAAAATCACATTTTTATATTGTTGCTATGTATATAAAAATCATATTTTTACCCCGTTACTATATAGATAAAAATTCTATTTTTATATCGATGTTCGTATAATAAAGATTATATTTTTATCACGCTATTCTTCATATAAAGATTTTGCCTTTTCAAATATAAAGATTTCACCTTTTCAAATATAAAGATTTCACCTTTTCAAATATAAAGATTTCACCTTTTCAAATATAATAAAAATTATATTTTCAATACTTCTACTTTATAAAAATTATATTTTTATTATGTCACTAGTATAAAAATTATATTTTTAGCATTCCTACCATATAAAAATTATATTTTTATTATATTTACTATATAATAATCGTATTTTCAAATCAATATCGTTCATATGAAAATCATTTCTTCATGTATACAAAAATCGTTCTTTTTATATTGCTACCTCATATTGATAAAAATCCTACCTTTACTTTAAATAAAAATCCTACCTTTACTGTTTCCTTTAATTAAATAAAATCAGAAAATAAGTAAATAAAAATAAAGTAATAAAAAAAAGAAAAATGAACTTACTGTGATTCACGCAGGACTGGTGGGGGGGTTACTGTTCGCCAGCGTCGAGGGGAGGTTCAGAGGTGGGGACCGGATCTTGGTGGTGGCGGTGGTCTTCGCCGTTGGTGCGGCTGTGTACGGAGTGGAGGCGGAGGGGTGCTGTATGCGGGTTATCTTCAATTAGGGCGGCTCGTTTGGAGGGAGGAAGGGAGCGGCGGTTGGGGGCAGTTCGCCGGAGCTTGGACAGGGAAGGCGGCGACTTCGATCGATTTTGAAGGGGGGCACAATGTTTATTTGTTTTTTTCTTATCTGTTCTGAAATGGATCGGTAAAGGAAAAAGGGGGGGTTTGCGTTGACCAAGAAGGAAGAGAGAGGGAGGTTTTATATTTAATTATTTTAATTTCCAAAAAGCAACTTTTTATTTCAACCTCGAAACGAAACCCATTGCCTGTCGTCCACAGCGTTTTACCCACTTCCCGAACACAATGGGATATGTATCGCAAGCTGATTCGACCGTTTCGATCAGTTTTCGTCAAAATGAAAATATAATTCTATATATTGAATTTGAACGCGTATTTCAATTTACTAGGGCCACAAACGAACTCTAAAAATTCCTGAAAAATATTTTCTAGCTTCGTATTGACGATACGGTCCTAACAAAACTAATTTCATCGAATTCTGAGACCGCTGGAAAAATGGCCATTTTTCAGTCGATTAAAATCAACTGAAACTGGTCAAATGCGTTTTCCTTTGCCACGCTCACATATTGATTCGAAAAATTATGAAATATGAAACCTAGCAATAACCTTACATCCCGGATCCAACAAAAGTGGTTTCGTCGAAATCCGAGGTCGTTTGCAAAATTGCTATTTTTCAGGGCCTGAATTCCATAGCGACTATTCAGAATTTTCAACTTGACATATCTTTTGATTCCCGCTATGAAATTTCAATTTTTTGGATTCGTTGGAAAGATATTATTAAATAGATTCAATTATTTTTGGTTTCACTAAAATCCGGTTTATTTTGCACCCGGTACATTCATTTGAAGTTTGAAATCGAATTATCAAACTACCGCGCCATTTTCTCTTCCTTTTATAATTATAAATAAAATATTTATATTCTAACGACGACGTATATAAATATACGTTCTATTCCATTCAAAATAAATTTCTCGTCGATATTATTTAAAATAATTCATTTTAAATGTTCAAAATCCGCTAAAATTGCCAAAATAAAAATTTTAAATTGGCTCGCATTTCCGGGTTGTTATATCCACTGTGAAAAGACATACCATATGTAAATATTTGTATCGTAGGCCTAATGAAGTTTTCCTTTACAAATACTGAAAGCTCCCAACCGAGTTTCATGCATTGGATGTAGTCCTATTATAGGTCTCGTGTTATTGTAGGCAGTACTTTCATGTAAGGGCCTAGATACACGCACTGGGTGGTGTACTATAGACATTAGGGAATTACTTCATGTTGAGATGTGATTCGACCTAGGAGTTCGGATATGAGGATCCATACGCTTACGTGGCATAGCGATGGTGGTTATGTACGACTACGTGACATATACGCTTCCATGGTGTGATGGTGAAGGTCGTACGAGGAGGGAACTATGAGGAATACCTTGAGATGTTAAGTATATGTACATATATACTATATTAGGTTTAATATATTGGGGTGTACGACGTGAGTGCAAAGCCTTAAGCATTGTTAACCCAAATAACCTAATAATTAAGAAAATGTAACTGAACGGTATATGTAGGGTTATTTCAAAATGTATAATTTCTCCTCTCACCAGAACTTTGTGTTCTGATCCCTCCTCATAATATACTAGCAGGTTAGGTTTATGACAGAGATTTGGTAGCCTTTGGACACTTGTTAGACAGTGTTATTATTTCGATAAGGCTATATTTGATTATTAAATTTTATCCATTATATTATGAGATGTGTTATCAAGTTCTGATATATTCATTATCTCTGTTTTTTCTGCAGGATACCATACAAGCCAACTCAGGCTTCGATAGATTGAGATTTTTAAGAAAAATTTAGTTTGTTGAAATTCGAGTTGTTACATCTTGTATCAAAGCTCAGGTTTAGAATTCCTAAGTATATATAATTAGTAAGCGTGTTTGTATTTTTAAAATATAAATATATTCATTTAGATTCATAAAGGAACCTATTAAATAAGAAGAGCTGCATATGGAAAGAGTTGGGATATCAGTCATGTACACTAAAAAACATTTATGGAAGTTTGAGAATAAGATACCCTATGGTGGTTTGGGTGGAAAGTGTACAATGTTTTTAGTAATTGGAAAAGATGGATCCAACATAGTAGTATTTTAAATTTTAGTATTTTGGATTAGTTGGTTTGATATAGAGCCTTATAAATTTGGTAAGAGTAAAAAGAAAAATGGATTAGGAATATATATATTTGAGAGAAATGACTTTATAGGAATATTAGGAAAGTTTAAGTAAGTTAAAAACCCACTTTGAGTGTAGCCTCATTGCTAACTTTTAAGAACTTGAAACTTTAAAAGCTTTTAGGTGATAATTTATGGTGTTTTCAAGTTTCAACCTTAAAAGTTTACAATTTTAAAATATGTACTCACTAAATTGTGTAAAAACAATTTTTGAAACAAAAAGAGGTATTTTTTACGTTTGAAAAGGAAAAAAAAGTAAATAAAATATTTGAACAATACATATTGAGTTTTGGAAAAAATGGGGTATATTTTGAGAATAGTGATTTCTTTTGAAATTTTAACCCAAATGAATTTTTTCAGAAAAATGCGTACATTACAAAGCATGTATAACTTGCTAATTTTTAAGTTATAAAGTATGAAAGAATTTAATAAGAAAACAAAGAAAAGATTTCACTTTGTCAAAAAGATAATTTTCGATAAGGAAAATTTTGAAAATCTTTATTCTTTTAACATAAATTTTTGACAATTGTTTTGACATAAACTTTGGTGGGTGGACAAAATAAGTTGTTAAAATTTAGAATAGAGCAGATGTTTGGGATAAGTTTAGAAATTAGCGCCTAGTTGTAAGTAATTAAAATAGCGTAGTAATAATGAGCTGTTGTAAAATTAATTGAGAAATTGTTGTCCTTGTCTACTCTGGTTTTATGATTTAAAGAAAAAAATGTGACTTTTTTATGATGTGTCATTTTTTGGTTTGGCAAAAGTAATTTTTAATGAAGAAAAATCAAGTTTTCAAGCTTTTAATTTTTGAAAAAAACAGAAGTGATAAACCCGAACCAAAATTTTAAATCATGGAGTAGGTAAGAATTAGTACCTAGGAAAGATGGGTAATGTTTTTGAGGCTATAAATTCATGTAGAGTGTGTAAGCACTATAGATACTAGTTTGTTTCTTGAAAAAAAAAATGGTTAGTACACAGCAAGGACTAGTTGTGACATGTAGATGGTAGGGGTAAGCGAGTTGTTTAGATCCTGTGGTTTGGACTTTTCTTTGTCATCGAGGACATGGTCATTCTTAGCCATTGGTAGTAGCTGTGTAGTGTGCTTGTTTTCCTATTTTAGTTTTGAAAGAATTAGAAGGCTTATTTAAAACTAAGCTTAGATCGGTGGATTAAGTTAAATAAGCTAAGGAAAAGGTGGTGATATAACTAAAAAAACAATGACGACAACTGCAAAAATAAAGAACAATAAAGGACAATGAATTCTTCCAAAGTAAGTTTGGAAAACTGAAAAGAAATTTTTCTTATGAAAACGTGCTTGGAATAGAGAATAGGAATTTTGTAAAATTAGCAATTAATTTTTCCAATTATATGGGAACAGGTTACGTAAAAGCGGATGGAAAATATGAAAATTTCCATTTTCTACCTCTTTTTGACATAAGAAATCGAATTTAAAAAATTAGACTTTTCTGTAATTTGCAAAATTTAAAGTTGGATGGTTGGGTTTGGATGCAAAAACTTGATGAACTACGCTCTTGCTCTTTAAGAATGTAGGAAAATCAGATGAAAAAAAATTTTGTTTTTCAAAATGTTGCATTTATATAGTAATTGTCGGTATATTTAGGATGTCTGCATCATGTTTTCAAGAAAATTTTCATTTAATATAGGGGGTACCTCTTAGCATATATTGCATTCATGTGTTATCATATTATTTTACACTTTGCACAAGTGCACAAATGGTTGCAAAAAATGGATGTACACATGATGGTTGTAAATTATATGGGGAATTACTTTATTTTACCTTTACCAAATTTTGGGGATGAAATTTCCTAAGGATGGGAGAATGTAACACCCAACATTTTTAATTAATAAAAATAATAATTTTTGAAAAGTTTTCATAATTTGATCGTGGAACACCCTACATCATTGCATCCGTGGTGATTTTGTGACTAATTTAGACATATGGTTTGCTGAAAATGGATTTAAACGAAAAAGATATCTTTAACTGTAGTACTGGAACAACGTGAAAAAGAAGATATAAGAAGAACAAAAATAAGAATAATAAATACTAATGTTTTAGTCTTGTGAACAAAAGGCTAAGTTGGTGAGTTGGTAAGACATGCACTTCCCAAGTTGGAGGTCAGATGTTTGAGTCCCGTCAACATCGTTTTTTTAATTTTAGAGGAACGGCTAAAGAAATGCATGTTCTAAGAAAAAAATGTACAAATGTGCTTATAAGAAAAATTATATAAATATATATGTGAGTATATATATACATGTAAATGTGTATGTGTGTAAAAAAAGTAACTTGCAATCAACAAAAATGATTAAGAAATAAATGTCAGCATAATGCCATTTGAATTTTGAAAAGAAGTAAAATCGTGCATAAATATATACGTATAAATTCAAAAATTGAAATTAAAATGTAGTTTAAGTGCAGAAAGTAATATATGTGGAATGAAAGAAAAATAGACAAGAGAATAGCTACATTTGAAATTTGATTATATATTAAAAGGAAGGAATCAATGAATTGATAGTGTTATTAATGACATTTATTGAGCAACTATTAACGGACAAAGAATTGAATAGTAATACGCATATATATATATATATATATAAGCGCATAATTTGGAAATTTAAATATTGAGTATGCATAATAAATGGAAGAATGTAATGTACATAGAAATATTTAGCAAGAAAAGAAACATTAAAAGAAAACGTTAAATAAGAATTAATATCAGCAAAATTAACATTAATGGCCTAGGTCGTGGGTCGACCTAAACCATAAGTAGGTCAACCCAGGGGTCGACATAACTTAGAGGTGGGTCAACACAGGAGTCGACACACCTTGGAGGTAGGTCAGCACAGTACTGAGCCATTTACCGTTTTATTTTCCACTTATACATTTCAGATTTTATTTTATTTTGTCCAACAAACCAGAATCTCTTGTACACCAACAAAAGACTAGCAGAGTCTAGCATCCAACTCATATTTTCTGAGACAATCCAAAAGCTCTTATATTTACTTTCTTCTCCAAATCTTTCAGAAATTAGAATATTAGTTTTAGGAATTCGGAATCAAGATTTGAGGACAAAGACTATTGATTTACAATATATACGTTCAGATTTCTTGTCTATGTGAGGTAAACTCCATGAATCCGAATTATTAGAAATTCTCTCTCTTAGCATCATATTTGTAAGTCCAAGGTCATTTCAAGATTAGATTCAATTAGGAAAACCACGGAATAGTAGATCTGAATTAGATTCAAGGAATGGACAGTAGTTAAGTGAGTGGATTTAAACTATACCTTTTGGTAACGATATATTTATCGTTTACATTTCCCGTAATTCTTAACGTGATAAATAATTGAAATTTGTGGTAATTGCAATACAATCTATTCCATGAGTACATTAAGAATATTGCTGTTGTACATATTTATTCAGTTAATTCTCTGTTTGTGTTAAGAAATATTGTAATACTAAAGTGGTAAATTTGATAATAATTATGCATACGTTCTTGAGATTGCTATTCAATAATAAATGAGATATGTTGAAAAAAGGGGTTACATTGAACTATGGAAATAATGGTAGAAGAATTGATATGCCTAATTTTATACTAAAGTTTACAGTATTTAGAACCAGTACATGAGAAATAGGAATTAACATCTAACTCAAAATAGAAAGGGAAAATTAGTAGTGGACTAAGTTAGTTGGATTTTGAAAAAAATGGATAAATTTCCATAACGGTAAAGTTACTAAGAACATAGTTGCAAGAAAAGAAAGGAAAAAGGGAATAGTGTGAAATATGGGTTCTTTTACCGTATTGCACACTAACCAAATAAAATATACATGTATATCCACAATGAAAATAAAAGAAATAACTTGCAACTACGGATCTCAATTGATGTACGTTTTGGAAATAGATATTTACATCTTTCTGTCTAATGAGGCGTGTGAAGTATTTTCCTCAAATGATAAGAATATACAAGACGATAATTAAAGAAAGATTACAACAGTAAAAGTTGGTTCATATTAAGGAATCTAAGAAGAATTGTGATGAACGGGGAATATAACCTATTATAGTTAATCATATGAATGGGAATGAAATATAATAGGTAGGCTTGTCCTAAGGACAAGTGGAATTATAACTTAAGTTATAATTAATGATGGATAAGGGAACTTATTGATAAGTCTTAGTTAAGGGAACTAAGCAAATAAGAAAACCCACAGCAACGGTTGTAGTGATGTTGTAATCAAATAAGAAAGAATAAAGTAGGCTTATTATTAGTATACTTATAACTAGATATATTAAGTCTAGTAAATGTAATGAATAATAAGCAGAAGTCTACACTAGTGGCATATGGCCGATTAAAGAAATTAAGCAGCCAATTGTGATCAAATGAACCTAGTAACTTGAAAAAAATGTGAATATGTGGATAATCAAGTTAATTAACAATAGTGATATAAAACAAGTGCATGATTAAAAGATTAGACGTATGATCTAATAATGCGAATGAGGTTTGCGCTAGAACCAGTCCGTATGTATGGAGATAAAGAACCCAACGGGGTAGATCATCGTTGTGTTTGAAGACACGAGAGGAGCATGTCCAACTGGTTATTCTACGAGATTGGAGAGAAGAACGTGTCTTCTGCGGGACATGGTTGGATACTCTGTGATGGTCTTCTGTTGTAGGCTTCGGGTTGTACCCATAGAGGTTTGCTCTGTACAGTACCATCCGGTGAGTATACCTTGACTTCAACTGTGGTGTGGCAGTCAGAAGGCTATATCGGATTGCGCTGGGTGATTCAGCGATTTGCCTCGCCAATGGGAGAGATTAGTCAGAAACAAATTAAGGATAGTAATCGTCAAGTACCTGTCATTGGCCGTCAGTGGGACGGGGAAAGACTAAGATCTAAACCAATGGAGAAAGTAAATTCACTATTGAGGCGTTGGTGAGGGACAAGCCAAATTGGATGCTAAAGTGGTTGTTAGCGGCACGTCATTAACTCTTGATGTAGCCTTTCATTAGTTTAGGCAGTGGCCTGGGTGGGGCCGTAGCCATTGTGAAAAGACATACCATATGTAAATATCTGTATTGCAGGCTTAACGAAGCTGTCCTTTATAGATATCAAAAGCTCCCAACTGAATTTTTTGTGTTGGATGCAGTCCTATTATGGGACTCGGATTATTCTAGGTAGTACATTCGTGTGAGAGTTTATATGCATGAAATAGGTGGTGTATTATAGACATTAAGGCATTACTCTATGTTGAGACATGATTCGACCGAGGAGTTCGGATAAGAGGATCTATACGCTTATGTGGCATAGCGATGGTGGTTATGTGCAATTACATGGCTTATACACTTCCTTGGTGTGACAACGAAGACCATAAGAGAAGGTACAATGGGGAGTACCTTGAGATGTTGGGTATAGCTACATATATACTATATTAGGTTTAATCTACTAGGATTAGATGGGAACAGCGTGAGTGCAGAGCCATGAGTGTTGTTAACCCAAGTAAGGTAATAATTAAGAAAATGTAACCGAACGGTATGTATAGGGTTATTTCAGAATGTATAATTTGTCCTCTCATCAAAACTTTGTGTTCTGACCCCTTACTCATAACATACTCGCAGGATAAATTTATGACAGTGATTTGGTAGCCTTTGGACACTTATTAGACATTGTTATTATTTTGGTAAGGCTATATTTGAATATTATATTTTATCCATTCCGCTGTGAGATATTTTATCGAGCTCTGATATATTTATTATCTTTGTCTTTTCTGCAGGATACTAGCTAACTTGAGCTTCAATAGATTTGGATTTCTAAGAAAAAATTGGTGTGTCGAAATTCATGTTGTTACAATCCCCTTATGTGAAACCATCAGTAATGAACTTGAAAAGGAATGTTGCTAGTAGTGGTCCTTAGCAAACAAATTTTCTAATTTGCGTTGCTTGCCCAGTCCCCTTGCACTGGGCTTTATTTATTAGTCACTTATATACTTACTTTAGCATGCCCAACCTTAACCCTATGTTGAGATTATCAGCTCGCAACCTAAAAGCGCATGTTGTTTTCTTGCTTATTGACTTAATCCAAGAACTAAGTTTTAAATATAATATGCCGTTTTATTTTCTTTTTTATTATAACCTTTGTGCAATACTTCAAGTTGCGAATATCCCTACTTTTCTATTATGATTTTTTTTAACATGTCCACATAACTATGCTAATTCTCTGCTATTTTTCAAATTACAGACCATGTTATAATTTATTGCAAATTCCAACTAATTTGCCTAATTTAGTCTGATTTCTTTTAAATACAGATTTATAATTTATGCACATATTTCTATAAATTTAATTCTATTTCTTTTAATCAATGTTTGCGAAGTTACTACTTTTTATTTTTCCACAGGCAAAAAGAGGATTAAATCACGTCAATTTGACTAACATTTACAGATCTAGGCATGTTTAGGAACAGACTTGAAAAGTTGTAGAAATTGTAAATAACTTATAAGAATAAAATAATTGCTAAGGGAAAAAGGTTGGAAAACCGAATAGTAGAATTTTATTAAAAAGAAACTATAAGAAAGAACAAAGAAATACTTACAAAAATGACTTGTAGAAAAACTCCTTTGAAACATAAGAAGATCGCAAGAAAAACATGAAAAGGAATCTACAAAAAACAACTACTATTATAAACTTTGTTTCCCTATATAATCGAAAAAGTCTTCTCGGATCTCGTCCCTAGGATGATTAATAATATTTTTATTTTTACAAATTTTTAATTAGAGAAAATTTTAAGTTTTAGGTCTGTATCAGTTAAGAGAGAACCCAAAGAGAAAAGATTTGGGTTGTGAATAAAGAGCTAGGCCTACGGTCTTATTTATAATGAAGTCTAGGGATATCAGGCCGTCAGATTACTTGATTCAATCCGATCTAGCTACGTCATTCAGCCAATTACATCCTTCAGATTTTAGCACAACAAACTAGATTAAGCCACATTGGATTAAACATTTGATCTCCCATTCAGCTCGCACCTAGATGATGTCATCTAGGTTAAAAGCATGGGTCGATCTATAGGTCGGTTTGAACCATCTCTAGATTGGTCCATACGAGTCTACTTTTTTTTTTATTAATTTTTGATTTATTCTCTAATCTTATTCCTCTAATAACTTTTTCATACTAACTCTGATTTCGATAAGTTACATATGTAAAAAAAACTTTTCGGACTCAATGGTGCGATTCCCATAGCCAAACTCTGACGGTTTCAGATATTTATTAATTAATTCTTTAATTAATTATTATTACTTAAATTTTAGGGTTGTTACATTCTCCCTTCCTTAAAGGATTTCATCCCCGAAATCTCCAAAGGGAAAAAAAAAATGGATTAAGTAATTACATATAGTGTCTACATTCATTTACTCAACCAGCAATTAATGCATCCATTATGCTTAAATTTTCTAATGTAGTTTATGTTATAATGCAATAGTGTAGTGTATATATCCCTAACTAATGCAAAAGATTAGACGATCAACGGATCCAGTCGACCTCTTTTTTATGTAAATTGCTTGCTATGCATCCAAGTGCACGTATATCCCAATGATAACAGATAGCTCTACATGAGTGCTACAAACACCATCTATATACAAGAATAATATTATAATCATAAATTTATAACAACCATGGAAATAAAAAATACTTATACATCCATATGCATATGCTTGGTGTCCTAATTTGCTAATTTCTAATAGTGCCAAGCGTGTGTGTATGCGTCTATTTGCATCCACTAGCAAACACTTGCAACCACTTGCGTCCATCATACATAACATGTTAACATATTTACAATCATTCTTATCATCCATAGGTTATATCCTAAGATCTACCTATTCGAAAGATACGAAAGATAAGATGGTTGAGTACAATGGATGCATTGATTGATGGTTGACTGGAGTAGAGGGATATAGACATTAGATGTTATGTTAACCTCCTCGTGCTTAAGTAATGGATGCATGTTTGACAATAGATGTAGTTTTATGTTAATCCATTATGCTTAAGTAATGAATTAGACCTATGGATCTTCTCTTCGACCTCCCACGTTGCTTCCTTCCTGCTACCGCCCCACTAAAATTTCATAAGCTTAACCTCCTTGTTTCTCAAATGTTTCACCTCATGATCCAAAATTGGAGTAGGCATACGACGAACTGATGCATCTCACTCTTTCTCCATCTCCTCGAGTTAACTGGGCTCAACTACTTTAAGTGAATCATGTAAGCGTTTCCTCATGTGCGAGACATAAAATACATTGTGAACTCCCGTAAGTCTCTCTAACAGTCTCATCCTTTATGACATCTTCCCTACTATAGCTACAATTGGAAACAGTCCTAAAAATATGGGAGCAAACTTACCAATTGAATCAAATCTCACCACATTCCCTGGAGGGACACTTTAATGGAAACAAAATCTCTTATCTCGAACTCTAAGTCTGTCCTCCTCCTGTCGGCATGAGATTTCGGTTTGTCGTAGGCCATCTTCATCCTCTTTCTTTTCAGCTCAATCTTCTTTGTGGTTTCCCTTACCATATCCAATCCAAGTAGTATTATTTCAGTCTTCTTTGTGGTTATCCATAAATTGGCTCATAAGGACCCATCCCTGTACTCGTTTGGAAGTTATTATTATAGGTAAAATCTACCAAGAATAGGTGCTCCTTCTAAGTACCTCAAAAGTCTAAGATGCATAATCTCAATAAATCCTCAAGGACTCTATCCACCCTCTCAATCTGTCCATCAGTCTGAGAGAGATAGGTCGTACTCAATCTAAGTTGATTCCTTAATGCCTCCTGTAGGCTGCCCCAAAATTTGCTTGTAAAGATTGGGTATCTGTCTCTGACTATACTTGAAGGTATACCGTGGAGCCAAAAAATCTTCCTGATGTACAAAGATGTTAACTAAGAAATTCTCCTTTTAATCTTAAATAGGATGGAATATGGGCTCTTTTTCAATCTGCCTACTATAACCCAAATACTGGTATTGTCGTTCCTAGGTTGGGGTAAACCATATGTGAAATCTATAGACACGCTCTCCTATTTCCACTGTGGCACATCAAACAGATGGAGTAACCCACTAAGTTTCTATTGCTCCGCCTTAACCCTTTGAAAAACCGAGTACTTAGCCACATACTCAGCGGCATCCTTCTTCATTTGACTCTAACAAAACACTCTCTTCACGTCCCTATACATTGTATCACCACCAGAATGGATGATCATCCTTAACGGTGTGCCCCCATAGTACCGCACTAACCAAATCATTAGTGCGAGGGGACACAAAGCCTTTCATCTCTCCGAAGCAAACTCTTATCATCAATAGAATATCGTTGCAGGTATCCAAAGGATTCTCCTATATCAAGCCAATCAAAAAAGTCTCCAAGCTCTGGATCCTCTTGCTGCCTCGAGCAAATATTCTCTACCAAAGTAGGTTGAACCGCTAATGATTCTAATAATCCAGGTGCAAAATCCATCAAGGGCTTAAAGTCAACAGAAGAAATAAATTCCAAACTCCTCCACTCAATGAATAACGGGCACAGGGTCGCCCTCTTCCTACTCAAAGTATCCACAACCACATTCCTTAGTGTATAATGTAACATCGCATACTATTTTGAACCCAAATTTCGACAAAAATAGAAATTTAAACCCATCCAAGTACGGAGAGCATGCAGGGTCTTAATGTTCTATTCAACTTGCATACCCTATATTTACTTTGTTTATGCCATTTCATGTAGTCTTTATATTAGGCTTTGTTTTGTACATTTGGTTTTCTAACAATTATGTTCATTTGGGTTTACACTTGTGGTCCTTCCTTTATTTTATTATTAACTAAATGCAATTATATGTAATGAATATAACTTGAACTCATACGCGTCTCATGTATGTATACATTTTTACATATGTTGCACAAGATAGATTTACATTTTTGAAATTTTAAGTTTTTAACACATATGTATTTAAATCATCATGTTAGAGTTCACTTTTTTCTTTTATATTTTGATTTTTCTTTGATTTGATTCCTTAATTGATTTGCTTTCTTACGAGATAATTACATTACTACAAGAAAAATTGTTTAAGAAAAACCTTATTTTGATTTGTAACTAAAAATTCTATAATTAATAACAAGATTTGGATTTTATCTTATTTACATCTAATATAAAACAAATCCCAAGTTTTATAATCATACACTGATAAATGTAATAAATTTTAATATACACTAATACAAATATATAAAAAATTGTTTTAACTTGAATTGCTAAAATATTTAAATCCATTTGAATTCAATAACAAGTATAATCTATAAATTATAGATTACAAAATTAGTCCAAAACCGGGTCGTTACAATCTACCCCCCTTAAAAGAATTTCGTCCCCGAAATTAAAGAGTAGCAAGGAGATTCCAATTATATTCAGTATCTTTACACTTATATCAACACAAACATGGGTCATCCCCTGATAGTCATAACACCCAAGGCATCTAGAACACACCGTTTATCTACCCAAATTTTCCACTGTAGTTAATACATCAACATTTAACTATAAATCGCAGTCATATTCATAACTAATGAATATTTTTTAGTTGGAAAATATTTCCATTCCATATTCACGCTTACTATTTTTCCACATTTATCAGATCCTAATGTGACAAAAAGGAATTTCGCTTGATCCGAATCAGTCGCTAAACCGATCTAGACCATTCGAAACGCCTGATTGTTTCGAGAACACGACAAAATAGAACGCGGACGGAAGAACATTTCATTGTATATTACAACAATTCCATCAGAATACAAGAATATACAGAGTATGGATAAATACTACACAGAAATATCAGAGATTTAAATTACATTTAAATACATCACAGCGGAAAATAATACAATACACAACTAGAAGAGATATACGGATACAAAGCTTTCCGGATATCATTCCAGCTGTAAACCAGGATCCTGTGAATATAAATCTGCAAAACCAAAACTGCTAGCTGCCCGTGTCAAAATAGGGGCACCCAGAGTTTAGGTTAAAACAATAAACTCCAGGTCAGTCATGTGACTGGTGTGAGAACTAAAACAGTTATTAATCTTTATTTTAAAGTTAGGTAAATCAAGGGACCACGACGTATAACACGGAACGGGTTTCCTCCCAAGAATACCAGTGCATAAACAAACAGCGCAATGCTAAATAAAGAAGAATGAAGCTATTATAAGACCCAGTTCCCATCACACAATGCAACACAAGCCGGAGGATAGGGTTTTTACCTTATAATAGCCAAGAATGCTTGATACGTTTAAAACAAATCATTTGATACTATCATAAGTGCATAGTGTATAAAACAATCTTCAAATCATAAGTATTAATCATAGGCGGCATGGGTACCATATATCATGTCGCCATACTAGTTCTACAACTAAAACCGCAAATGTCACGTATTTGGAAATTGGATTTTCGTCTGTGAACCGAGGCAAAAGATAGTCCTCTACCGATTCGAGACTGTCTAGCCCGAGTCTCAGGACCCAGACACAAGTGAGCCCTTGGAGCGACAGGGCCGGTCCACCGATTTGGATTAAAATTCCTGAACACTGCGTTTCCCCGCCCTATGGGGCGTAAATGAGCCAACGAATGACTCCATCGGTCCCGAATCGACTAATATAACCGAGGCGCCTCGCAACAACAACAACCACATAAGTCAAACTCGTCAGGGTGTGTAAAACCACTAACGCCACATCTAGCTAGAAGGAAACGCATGCCCTCCCTGAGGTCCTCTCCCGTTTTTGGTTCATAACCGGGGTGTGAGGCTCGCGAATCAACGCTACCCAAAGCTACGCCACAAAGGCCGTGCTTTGATCATCAACCACGAGACTCTGCTTTTCAACAGAAGCCTTGATCAATTGCCACTTTGGCATGCCACACAGGCAATCCACTCCATGCGTTTGATATCCATAAATATATAACCCCTGAGCTCGTATGTCTCAGAGAAGGGCGTTAAGCAAGAGAATAAATTCTCCGCCGCTAAACAGATATATATTTAATAGAAATCAATCACACAGACTAAAATCCAATGTCAGATACACAGTCCATTTACAAGTTCGTTCGGGTCTGAACGAAACCGGAGGCACCTAGTACCCCGTATATCCATCGATCTTCAAGTACGTCTGGACGATCACCAACTGTTGCCATCTTCTTGGGTGTACAGCCCAATCAAGATCATCAGTAATTATCCAGACGACGTGAAGACCTCCGCTCTTCAACCACCGTCTTCATCTTCGACACCACGTCAAATCAGTTATTCAAAATGGGATAAACCCGGTCTTTCTGAACAACTTGCGTGTATAATAAACACGTGTGACACAAACACAACATACGCCTCAATCCAATTCAGAATATTCTTTTATTCAAATATTCTTATACTTTGGGAAAGGTTCCCATTAATTTTATCAAAGATAAATTCTTTAAATTTATTCTTTAATCTTCTTTGAATATCAATTTAAACTAGTCGGGGTTAGCGAACCACACCAGAGTAATCATTTATTTTATTTCCCAATCCCCACCTATTCATCCCCTGAAGTAAAACTGGTAATACTTCATATCTAACAGCACGGTGTTATTGGTAAATTCAATTACCATTTCACGTTCAAATCTAGTTAAAGATTTGACTATCGCCTGGAGTAAAACTGGTGATACTCCATTCTCGATCTTTTCAATCTAATTAAAGATTCATTAAAACTCCACTTAGTTTTAATCTTTAACTAGGTTAAAGAATCAGTGCTTTTAAAACACGGCTCACGATAAACCCAAAATCACATTCCATTAATTATCGGGTTAAAGAACAAGTGTTATTTAAAACACTATTCACGATAAACCCAAAAATCAATACCAATTCAATTCCAATTAAATATTATTTAATTGGTACACTTCATTAAATCTAAATAGAAATATTTAACCTTTTTCTCAACTGGGTTTAAGAACAGTGTTAATGAAGACACCATTCACGACAAACCCAAATCACATTTGATATTGAATACAAGGCTCTGAATAGAAAATATATCGGCTTATATTCAATATCAAATTCTACGACCAACAAATATCGTATTGGAAATAACGATATATATATCTTTCAAATTTCCATAACAATATCCGTATAATCACGAAATCCAACATCGAAATAATCCAAAGACAATTTTGATTCAAATCCATTCCAATTCAATTATTGGAAATTCTGGTTACTTCAAAACCATTTCAAATCCAATTTATTTATTTAAAAATAAATAGAATTATAATTCTAGTTCAAAACTAGTTCATTTCGATAAAAATCTATTTTTATCTTTCCAAATATGGAGTTTTTCATCCCAATTCTTCACAAATCATTTCTTATGATTTTACACAAATTATTACTATTTTTAAAAAATTTATCAAGGCCCATACAGTCGATTTCCATCAACGGCCATCGAACTGCACTTATAGCGACCTTTTTCAAAATTTGATTTGGACATAATTCCAAATCCAACCGTTAGATTTAAAATTTCTAATATTCGTTAGAAAGCTCTTTTCGATACGAACCCAACGGTTTCGGTTTTAGGAGAATCTGATGGTCGGATCTCCCGTAATATCCGTTCGAAGTCAATGGTCGAAATTCGCGAACTGCCGCGACGCGGCGCGTTCTATTTAGACCATTATATAATATATATAATATATACTTCGTCGATTTCCTTTTAAAACGTATTATATAAATCGTTTTAAATTCGTTTTCAAAATGATTTCAACTTCTTTTCCAATTCAAATCAAAATTGAATTTTTCCTTATAAATTCGTTTTAAATTCATTTCAAATTGATTTCAATTCGAATTGATTTCTAATTCAATTTCAGTTCGTTTTCAATTCAATTTCAATTCGAATTCATTTATATTCAATCTCAATTCGAATTCATTTATATTCAATTTCAATTCGAATTCATTTCTTTTCAAAATATCAGATTTTGAAATCACTTTCGATATTCATTATAAAACGAATAAATCGATATTTATATCGTTCACGTCAAAATGGCGTCAATCTAATCAACACGGCTTCATATATTTCTATTTTCAAATATTTCCTTTTCAAATATGGAATGAGGCCCAATCAATTACCATATAATGTTAATTATATGGATTTTCTACAACACATGTATACAATAACAACGATGAATAATCAACCATCATCCAAAGTGCATTCTACACTGTATAAGCATCGAATATAAATATTTAATGCTTATAACAGTCTGTCAATCAATCGATCGACATACAACTAAACAATCGGGATTAGTGTACGTCAAATATCATCCCAATACCCGTGTGGGGTTTCAAACAATCAAACATTGATTTTATTTGTGTAGTTGGGCGATGTGTAAAATTTATCGTCTCAATCAATATCAGTCAAATGTGTGTATATAAACAAATCGTCCAATTTGTTTATTTTTATTTCATTTCATATACACGTTAAAAAATTCTATTTTTAACCATAAAATATTTTCCACTATAAAATATTTTATTTCAACTATACATATATTTTATTTCATTTCACATAACATCACACAATCAACTACACATCAAAATCAAACAAACAAGCTAACAAGCCGTCCATGGTCTGTGGACGACGGGTGTCGGGTGCTACTAAACACCGTCTGCATCCTAGTATATATATATATAACTAGAAAAAGAAATTTAGAGTGAGAAGTTCTCACCGACTTGCTAAACCAAACGCCACGACTCTTCTTATGTAGAAATCTGCGTCGTGCTCGCCTTTTTACCAATTTCACTACCCGTAGTCACTACATATATAAAAATCACATTTTTATATTGTTTCTATGTATATAAAAATCATATTTTTATACTACTACTATATAGATAAAAATTCCATTTTTACAACGGTGTTCATATAATAAATATTATATTTTTATCATGCCATTCTCTGTATAAAGATTTCGCCTTTTCAAATATAAAGATTTCATTTTTAATACTCTACTATAATAAAAATTCAATTTTTAATCTTTCTATATTATAAAAATTATATTTTTATTTCAACATAGATATAATAAAAATCAGATTTTTATTTCGCTACACATATAAAGGTCAAATTTTTATTATTTTTATAATATAAAAATCGTATTTTTAATACTTCTACTTTATAAAAATTATATTTTTATATTTCACATATGATAAAAATCGAATTTTTATTATTTTTATAATATAAAAATCATATCTTTAATCTCCTGATTATATAAAAACTATATTTTTACTTCGCCATTTCAACAATAAAAATCCGACCTTTCACATATTAAAAATCTGATCTTTCTAAATTAAAAATATAATATTTTCTAAATTAAAAATATAGTCTTTTCTAAATTAAAAATATAATCTTTTCTAAATTAAAAATATAATCTTTTCTATCGATAAAAATCGAAACTTTCAATATAAAATAAAAATCCTACATTTTCTTTCTAATAAACTAATTACCTTAGTTATAGAAATAAACAAAAACTAAAAAGAAAATGATGAAACGAAGTTAAATAAAGGAAATAAGGGCTTACATTGAATCAGAGAGGAGGGGGAGGCGTCAGTGGGAAGCAGTGCAGGCGGTGTGGTCTTGAACGGAGGTGGGTCGCGCGGTCTGGAGGGGGAGCTCGCAGTCGGAGTCGGGGGTGTGGCGCGTCGGTAGGAGAAGCGGTGGTGCAGCGGTTTTCAGGTGGAAAAGGGGGCTAGGGTTTGGTTTTGGGGAAGAGGGAGGATCGCTCTGGGGGGGCTTCGAGATCGAGGAAGGAGGGATAGGGCGCACGCGTCAGTGGAGGGGGGGTCTGGTCAGGGAGGCGGCGCCGCCACTGGAAGGGGAGGCGCGATTTCCGTCGATCCCCTTTTTCTCTTTTTTTTATTTCGGTTTAAATGAAGAGAGAGAGAGAGAGGAGGGTAAGGGCTTAAATGAAAATATATATTTTAATTTATTTATTTCAAAAAAAAAGCAACTTTGAAATTCGAACTCGAAATTGAGCCCACCGACTGTCGTCCCTAGCGTAATACCCCCATTCCGAACACAATGGAATATGTTGCGTAGGCTGATTCGATCATTTCGATTAGTTTTCGTCAAAATCAACATATAACTCTATATGTTGAATTTGAACGCGCATTTCGATTTACTGGGGTCACATACTAACTCGAAAAATTCCAGAAAAATAATTTTTAGCTTCGTATTGACGATACGGTCCTAACAAAACTAGTTTCATCGAATTCTGAGACCGTTTGAAAAATGGTCATTTTCCAGTCGATTAAAATCAATTGAAACTGGTCAAACGCGTTTTCTTTTTCCACGGTCACATATTGATTCGAAAAATTATGAAATTTTGAATCTAGCAATAACTTGACATCACGGATCCAACCAAAGTGGTTTCGTCGAAATCCGAGGTCGTTTGCAAAATTTCCATTTTTAAGGGCCTGAATTCCATAGCGACTATTCAGAATTTTCATTTGGACATAAATTTTTATCCCCGTTATGAAATTTCGATTTTTCGGATTCGTTGGAAAGATATTCTCAAATAGATCCTATTATTTTTGGTTTCGCTAAAATCCGGTTTATTTTGCACCCGGTACGTTCAAGTGAAGTTTGAAATCGAATTATCGAACTACCGCGCCATTTTCAATTCCTATTATAATTATATATAATTATTTATATTCTAACGACGACGTATATAATATATACGTTCTAATTCTATTCAAAATAAATTTCTCGTCGATATTATTTAAAATAATTCATTTTAAATGTTCAAAATTCATTAAAATTGCCAAAATAAAAATTTTTAATTGGCTCTCATTTCCGGGTTGTTACATTCTCCCCCACTTAAAACTTTTCGTCCCCGAAAAGGAACGAAGCCGGAAGTTGTTTTACTAATCAACTCAACTTCCATTGTTTTGATTACGGCTTAAGTTCTTCAACTTTTCAGTTTCTAAGAACTTTTCAAATTTTCAAAAATTTGGCTAACACCCTAAATTTTCGAAAAATTTCGCCATAACCTCCCTTGCACCGGGATCACCGGGAAAATCCCGAAATTGCCATACAGGCCCTCTGATCTCAAAAAGAAAAAGAAAAGGCCAAGCGGTTAGCAAATCGGCTCACAAAATCATCATCACCCAAACAAAACAGTAAATTATGGTAAACATGTACCTATTTGTCGGGCAAACAATTTTATTTCTCTGCTCTAGCCTCCTTGCTATGACCTGTTCAATGTAAGTACCAGTACAAGCATGCAAATGCGACTAATTTTCAATACAATTCACTATTTGATACAATTTGGATAAAGGTTCAACATTTTAATTAATAAACTATAATCAAACAACACAATCAGCAATCAATTAGTTGATTATCATTTCAAATTTATAACTTTGATATATAGTCTAAAAATCAGATTTTTGATGCAAAATCACAACAATAAGCCCTATCTATTTTTGGTTCTCACACCAGTCAATAGGAAATATATAGATATCACACCTTCGAACCTCGAATACCAATTCTGATGATGTTCGAACTATCATCAGAATCATCTCCGGGCGACTAGAGTGTGATTCTATATCTATCCAGTATATTAAAACTTCGAATACACGCTAGCTAGGCGCATATGCAAAATCTTTATATATTGGATTATCCTAATCAATATGAAATTAATAATCAAATATGAATAATTGATTTCAAATTTTCAAAACAAATTTCGTTTCATTTTAAAAATATACTCTTCACACTCGTTCTAGGATACTACCGATCCTATCTCTAACGAGTCATTCTCGTTGGATATTACTAATCCAATCTCTGATGAATTCTTTCATATGGTTCTAATGTGTCTTGTTCTCTGAGCTTTGTAAACCAAGGCTCTGATACCAACTGTGACAAAAAGGAATTTCGCTCGATCCGAATCAGTCGCTAAACCGATCTAGACCGTTCAAAACGCCTGATTGTTTCGAGAACACGACAAAATAGAACGCGGACGGAAGAACATTTCATTGTATATTACAACAATTCCATCAGAATACAAGAATATACAGAGTATGGATAAATATTACACAGAAATATTAGAGATTTAAATTACATTTAAATACATCACAGTGGAAATAATACAATACACAACTAGAAGAGATATACAGATACAAAGCTTTTCGGATATCATTCCAGCTATAAACCAGGATCCTGTGAATATAAATCTGCAAAACCAAAACTAATAGCTGCCCGTGTCAAAATAGGGGCACCCAGAGTTTAGGTTAAAACAATAAACTCTAGGTCAGTCATGTGACTGGTGTGAGAACTAAAACAGTTATTAATCTTTTTTTTAAAGTTAGGTAAATCAAGGGACCACGCCGTATAACACGGAACGGGTTTCCTCCCAAGAATACCAGTGCATCAAACAAACAGCGCAATGCTAAATAAAGAAGAATGAAGCTATTATAAGACCCAGTTCCCATCACACAATGCAACGCAAGCCGGAGGATAGGGTTTTTACCTTATAATAGCCAAGAATGCTTGATACGTTTAAAACAAATCATTTGATACTATCATAAGTGCATAGTGCATAAAACAATCTTCAAATCATAAGTATCAATCATAGGCGGCATGGGTACCATATATCATGTCGCCATACTAGTTCTACAATTAAAACCGCAAATGTCACGTATTTGGAAATTGGATTTCCGTCTGTGAACCGAGGCAAAAGATAGTCCTCTACCGATTCGAGACTGTCTAGCCCGAGTCTCAGGACCCAGACACAGGTGAGCCCTTGGAGCGACAGGGCCGGTCCACCGATGTGGATTAAAATTCCTGAACACTGCGTTTCCCCGCCCTATGGGGCATAAATGAGCCAACGAATGACTCCATCGGTCCCGGATCGACCGATATAACCGAGGCACCTCGCAATAGCAACAACCACATAAGTCAAACTCGTCAGGACGTGTAAAACCACTGACGCCACTTCTAGCTAGAAGGAAACGCATGCCCTCCCTGAGGTCCTCTCCCGTTTTTGGTTCACAAACGGGGTGTGAGCCTCGCGAATCAACGCTACCCAAAGCAATGCCACAAAGGTCGTGCTTTGATCATCAACCACGAGACTCTGCTTTTCAACAGAAGCCTTGATCAATTGCCACACAGGCAATTCACTCCATGCGTTTGATATCCATCAATATATAACCCCTGAGCTCGTACGTCTCAGAGAAGGGCGTTAAGCAAGAGAATAAATTCTCCGTCGCCAAACAAATATATATTTAATAGAAATCAATCACACAGACTAAAATCCAATGTCAGACACACAGTCCATTTACAAGTTTGTTCTGGGTCTGAACGAAGCCGGAGGCACCTAGTACCCCGTATATCCATCGATCTCCAAGTACGTCTGGACGATCACGAACTGTTTCCATCTTCTTGGGTGTACAGCCCAATCAAGATCAGCAGTAATTATCCAGACGACGTGAAGACCTCCGGTCTTCAACCACCGTCTTCATCTCCGACACCACGTCGAATCAGTTATTCAAAATGGGATAAACCCGGTCTTTCTGAACAACTTGCGTATATAATAAACACGTGTGACACAAACACAACATACGCCTCAATCCAATTCAGAATATTCTTTTATTCAAATATTCTTATACTTTGGGAAAGGTTCCCATTAATTTTATCAAAGATAAATTCTTTAAATTTATTCTTTAATCTTCTTTGAATATCAATTTAAACTAGTCGAGATTAGCGAACCACACCGGAGTAATCATTTATTTTATTTCCCAATCCCCACCTATTCATCCCCTGAAGTAAAACTGGTAATACTTCATATCTAACACCACGGTGTTATCGGTAAATTCAATTACCATTTCATGTTCAAATCTAGTTAAAGATTTAACTATCGCCTGGAGTAAAACTGGTGATACTCCATTCTCGATCTTTTCAATCTAATTAAAGATTCATTAAAACTCCACTTAGTTTTAATCTTTAACTGGGTTAAAGAATCGGTGTCTTTTAAAACACGGTTCATGATAAACCCAAAATCACATTCCATTAATTATCGGGTTAAAGAACAAGTGTTATTTAAAACACTGTTCACGATAAACCCAAAAATCAATACCAATTCAATTCCAATTAAATATTATTTAATTGGTACACTTCATTAAATCTAAATAGAAAGATTTAACCTTTTCCTCAACTGGGTTTAAGAACAGTGTTAATGAAGACACCATTCACGACAAACCCAAATCACATTTGATGTTGAATACAAGGCTCTGAATAGAAAATATATCAGCTTATATTCAATATCAAATTCTACGACCAACAAATATCGTATTGGAAATAACGATATATATATCTTTCAAATTTCCATAACAATATCCGTATAATCACGAAATCCAACATCGAAATAATCCAAAGACAATTTCGATTCATATCCATTCTAATTCAATTATTGGAAATTCTGGTTACTTTCAAAACAATTTCAAATCCAATTAATTTATTTTAAAATAAATAGAATTATAATTCTAGTTCAAAACTAGTTCATTTCGATAAAAATCCATTTTTATCTTTTCAAATATGGAGTTTTTCATCCCAATTCTTCACAAATCATTTCTTATGATTTTACACAAATTATTTCTATTTTTAAAATTTTTATCAAGGCCCGTATAGTTGATTTCCATCATCGGCCATCGAACTGCACTTACAGCGACCTTTTTCAAAATTTGATTTGGACATAATTCCAAATCCAACCGTTAGATTTCAAATTTCTAATATTCGTTAGAAAGCTCTTTTCGATACGAACCCAATGGTTCCGGTTTTAGGAGAATCCGACGGTCGGATCTCACGTAATATCCTTTCGAAGTCAATGGTCGAAATTCGCGAACTACCGCGACGCGGCGCGTTCTATTTAGGCCATTATATAATATATATAATATATACTTCGTCGATTTCCTTTTAAAACGTATTATATAAATCGTTTTAAATTCGTTTTCAAAACGATTTCAACTTCTTTTCCAATTCAAATCAAAATTGAATTTTTCCTTATAAATTCATTTCAAATTGATTTCAATTCAAATTGATTTCTAATTCAATTTCAGTTCGTTTTCAATTCAATTTCAATTCAAATTCGTTTATATTCAATCTCAATTCGAATTCATTTATATTCAATTTCAATTCGAATTCATTTCTTTTCAAAATATCAGATTTTGAAATCACTTTCGATATTCATTATAAAATGAATAAAATCGATATTTATATCGTTCACGTCAAAATGGCGTCAATCTAATCAACACGGCTTCATATATTTCTATTTTCAAATATTTCTTTTTCAAATATGGAATGAGGCCCAATCAATTACCATATAATGTTAATTATATGGATTTTCTACAACACATGTATACAATAAAAACGATGAATAATCAACCATCATCCAAAGTGAATTCTACACTGTATAAGCATCGAATATAAATATTTAACGTTTATAACAGTCTGTCAATCAATCGATCGACATACAACTAAACAATCGGGATTAGTGTACGTCAAATATCATCCCAATACCCGTGTGGGGTTTCAAACAATCAAACACATATTTTATTTGTGCAGTTGGGCGATGTGTAAAATTTACCGTCCCAATCAATATCAGTCAAATGTGTGTATATAAACAAATCGTCTGATTTGTTTATTTTTATTTCATTTCATATACACGTTAAAAAAATTCTATTTTTAACTATAAAATATTTTCCACTGTAAAATATTTTATTTCAACTACATAAATATTTTATTTCATTTCACATAACATCACACAATCAACTACACATCAAAATCAAACAAACAAGCATACAAGCCGTCCATGGTCTGTGGACGACGGGTGTCGGGTGCTACTAAACATCGTCTGCATCCTAGTATATATATATAACTAGAAAAAGAAATTTAGAGTGAGAAGTTCTCACCGACTAGCTAAACCAAACGCCACGACTCTTCTTATGTAGAAATCTGCGTCGTGCTCGCCTTTTTGCCAATTTCACTCCCCGTAGTCACTACATATATAAAAATCACATTTTTATATTGTTGCTATGTATATAAAAATCATATTTTTATACTACTACTATATAGATAAAAATTGCATTTTTACAACGGTGTTCATATAATAAAGATTATATTTTTATCACGCCATTCTCTGTATAAAGATTTCGCCTTTTCAAATATAAAGATTTCATTTTTAATACTCTACTATAATAAAAATTCAATTTTTAATCTTTCTATATTATAAAAATTATATTTTTATTTCAACATAGATATAATAAAAATCAGATTTTTATTTCGCTACACATATAAAGGTCAAATTTTTATTATTTTTATAATATAAAAATCGTATTTTTAATACTTCTACTTTATAAAAATTATATTTTTATATTTGACATATGATAAAAATTGAATTTTTATTATTTTTATAATATAAAAATCATATCTTTAATCTCTTGATTATATAAAAACTATATTTTTACTTCGCCATTTCAACAATAAAAATCCGACCTTTCACATATTAAAAATCTGATCTTTCTAAATTAAAAATATAATCTTTTCTAAATTAAAAATATAATCTTTTCTAAATTAAAAATATAATCTTTTCTAAATTAAAAACATAACCTTTTCTATCGATAAAAATCGAAACTTTCAGTATAAAATAAAAATCCTACATTTTCGTTCTAATAAACTAATTACCTTAGTTATAGAAATAAACAACAACTAAAAAGAAAATGATGAAACGAAGTTAAATAAAGGAAATAAGGGCTTACATTGAATCAGAGAGGAGGGGAGGCGTTAGTGGGAAGCAGTGCAGGCGGTGGGGTCTTGAACGGAGGTGGGTCGCACGGTCTGGAGGGGGAGCTCGCAGTCGGAGTAGGGGGTGGGGCGCGTCGGTAAGAGAAGCGGTGGTGCAGCGGTTTTCAGGTGGAAAAGGGGGCCAGGGTTCGGTTTTAGGGAAGAGGGAGGATCACTCTGGGGGAGCTTCGAGATGGAGGAAGGAGGGATAGGGCGCACGCATCCGGGGGGGGGTCTGGTCAGGGAGGCGGCGCCGCCACTGGAAGGGGAGGCGCGATTTCCGCCGATCCCCCTTTTCTCTTTTTTTTTATTTCGGTTTAAATGAAGAGAGAGAGAGGAGGGTAAGGGCTTAAATGAAAATATATATTTTAATTTATTTATTTCAAAAAAAAGCTACTTTGAAATTCGAACTCGAAATTGAGCCCACTGACTGTCGTCCCTAGCGTAATACCCCCATTCCGAACACAATGGAATATGTTGCGTAGGCTGATTCGATCGTTTCGATCAGTTTTCATCAAAATCAGCATATAACTCTATATATTGAATTTGAACGCGCATTTCGATTTACTGGGGTCACATACTAACTCGAAAAATTCCAGAAAAATAATTTCTAGCTTCGTATTGACGATACGGTCCTAACAAAACTTGTTTTGTCGAATTCTAAGACCATTTGAAAAATGGTCATTTTCCAGTCGATTAAAATCAACTAAAACTGGTCAAACGTGTTTTCTTTTGCCACGCTCACATATTGATTCGAAAAATTATGAAATTTGGAATCTAGCAATAACTTGACATCACGGATCCAACAAAAGTGGTTTCGTCGAAATCCGAGGTCGTTTGCAAAATTTCCATTTTTAAGGGCCTGAATTCCGTAGCGACTATTCAGAATTTTCATTTGGACATAACTTTTTATCCCCACTATGAAATTTTGATTTTTCGGATTCGTTGGGAAGATATTCTCAAATAGATCCTATTATTTTTGGTTTCGCTAAAATCCGGTTTATTTTGCACCCGGTACGTTCAATTGAAGTTTGAAATCGAATTATCGAACTACCGCGCCATTTTCAATTCCTATTATAATTATATATAATTATTTATATTCTAACGACGACGTATATAATATATACGTTCTAATTCTGTTCAAAATAAATTTCTCGTCGATATTATTTAAAATAATTCATTTTAAATGTTCAAAATTCATTAAAATTGCCAGAATAAAAATTTTAAATTGGCTCGCATTTCCGGGTTGTTACATTTAACCGTAAACCGGTAAGAAAATAATCCTCTAAGTATCAACCCCGAAGACCGAAATCCACATCATATTAACACTTAGAAAATTATGTAACTTAACCAATCTCTAGTTAGGTTCCAATATCTTAACTTCGTTCTTAATTCTTAACATCCCCAAATATATATGATTATAGTTGGAAATTAATTCCAAAATTCATTTTTTTGAATCAAATATGTTCAACCATACTTAGCTGCTTCAAATTCTCTTTTTAAACTCTAATTCAATTTAATTAACCTTAGTTAATTCTAGTTCATTCAATTCACTTTTACTTCCTTAACCCACTTGGCTTACTTTATTTGAAGTCAAGTTCCTGAATCCAAATTCCCGGTTTTATTTCAAGTCAGTTTGAAATCACATGTCAAAACTTTTGAATTTTTTAAAACACTTGTTTATTTCAAACAATCTTCCATCAAAAATCCTTCTAACTTCCGGGATTTCAAATTCAAGTTCCATTCTGAATTTAGTTTTGGTTCGTTTTATTTGTATATATTATTCGTATATAAGTCCGATCGGGTATATAATCATTTAAATGTTATAATCTGTTATCGTATTTTAATAGCAACTAACACAATATAAAACAACTTTTACATAATCTACAAATACGCGCTCATATATATACACTCAAACTCAATCTAGGGTATGACTAACACCATCTCTATCGAGTTACGCCATAGAGCCAAGGTTATTATTAACCATTGCTCTGATACCAACTATAACGACCTAAAAAGTTTTGATCTTGATCATCGATACTAATACATATCCTATATCACATATCGACCAATAAAAAACAAGAACTTTACAGAACGTTAATAGAAAGAAGTTAGAGGGTGATAAATAGAAAGAAAGAAAGTTAGAAGAAAAAGAAGAACTGAACACAACAGAATCAGAGTGAACACAAATTTCACAGCGGAACTGAATAAAATGTATTACATAATAACCAAAATACAAAACTGTATTTACTTACATACATTATCAGAGTATAACTCATATACAATACAGCGGAAATAAACTCTACGTATCTAATGTTGAAGCCTCCTGCTCTAAGCTTCTACAAGTGGATTTGTAAGATCCTGAAACCATTTGACTGCCCGTACAAACTTGGGTACCCAAGAGTTTAGAGGAAAATAAACTATGGGTCAGTCATGGGACTCGTGTGAGTAAACGATTTTAAAATAATTGATTTTAACCTTCAAAAATCCTTTTGAAATAAATGATATTCGTAAGACCGGTCCACTCATATACACGGATGGTTTTTACCTTACAATAACCCAAATCATTTTTGAAATCGTATCTATTTGTGATATTATAATAATGTCTAAATACAAATTAATATCAATCTAGCAGAACGTTTGCATCTCACGCTCCACATATATAGTGTACAATCAAAATGCGGGCGCTTATTAGACAATGGATTCAAACTATGACAAGGTATGGAACCACTTGCCGATAGTGTAACTCTAGAGAGGAATACACTAGGTTCAACAAGAACGTCTTGCAACCCGGCCCACACATGATTGACCACTCATTTTGCTTCAGTGTATCGAATGTATATCACCAACGGTTGGGCTCAAACCACCGTTTCCCGAAAAGGGACAGCATCGAAATAGATTAAAGAAGGAAATGGAATTTCTCTAGATAGGTGATTATACACCCTAATGGGAGCGACCCACATAGCCATATTGCCTGCCCGATTTTTTTCATTTCTCGGTTGATGAGGCTTGAGGTTAGAATTTACCTTTAGAACATCTGGCCACCATTTACTTTGAATGCCACATCGTCAAATTCGCTAGATATCACTAATTGATATCCACAAAAATACTCTGGGTGATAGCTATCCACCAACAGAAATACGTTTGAGGAAACGAATGTACGTAACTCCTTTGAAAATACCTTGTCAGACATTCACCTATACAAGTCATCCAGGAATAGGATGAACTGAAGGCACTCTCCTGCTGCATCCAATATAGGAATCAACCCATGGATCAGTATCGAGTAGTCCTTGCAAATCCAAAGATTTCACTTACGATAGAATCGCTGTTGAAATATCTTTAGGAGCTAACCAGAGAATTTCGACAATTAGTTCTTCCGCTAATGAAGATCTACGGTCTTCAATTCTTTAAATCATATAATCGTCCCTACAAGTTAGTTTACGTAAAGTCGGTTCGAAGTGGTTTTGGGTCCAGTTTCCATCCCGGTCTCTTCGAACTAACACGTAAGGAACATTTATTTGATAGTCGGTGTTTTATCTATCAAATTTAAACAGTGTGATCAAACAAACCTATTTTTTCAAATTTATTACATATCATATGTATGTATATATATATATATATATATATATATTCATAATATGTCAATTTAAGTAATTTAACTTATACAATCACATTTCAATTTTTCAGAACAATCATCAACACAATACGATTAAAATTTAGTAGAACGTATCATTGTTTCATTTTAATTAATTTAGATTCTATTAACACTTAACAACATAACAGATAATTAACAACAATCATTTATTACAACATTATCAATCAAAAATGATTTGACTGTTTGATTTAAAACTAATAGGAGTCCGAAGATATTTGATCTTGGATATTTATTCAAATTAAATTAGTTGATTTATTACTTTATATTTTGTTTTCAAATGCATACATATAATATTGGATTCAAACTTACCTTTCATGCATGACTTCTGTTCTATAATTACGAACAAATTCAATAGCTTTTCCGATCCGTCTTCTTATTAATTTTATATATTTATTTATTTAACTCCTATTAAAATCAAATTTATTTAATTTTGATAAAATAAATTTCTAAACGGGCCCAATTCGACCCAATTCCACGTACACATTTCTTGATTCATCATGCCACTTCCTGCCGAGCCAAGCGTCTTCCTTAGTTACACAAAATATATATGGTTTTCAAAAGATTTTAACACATTCTTTTCCTTTTCTTTCTTTTATTTTCATATTTTAACTTCTATAAAAAGAACCAATTTAATTAATTTGGATAAAATAAATATATATAATAGGCCTAAAGCCCAACAGTGTACACTAGCCTAGACACACACAAACCCACTCTTTCCAAATGATTAGATCCTTTTCTTTGTATTTTTTTTCTATAAATAGTTTTTACATTTAAACAATAGGATTCTCACAAACAATATATGGTTGTATTTTATGTTTCATTGTTTGAAACTATAGGCCTAAAGCCCAATAGCGTATACTAGCCCACCGCAACCGTCCCTTCCCTTTCTTCTGATCAATACCGCATCTCTGCCCAATCTTCTTCCTTTGTACTCCTGTTTCGATTCCCAACCTCAAACCAAATTACATAATCCAATACCCACATGTTTGCCCACATGAACTGGTGTTTACTCCATTCAATCTTCAAATCCCCCTATGCCAACTCCTTCTTTTTTTTCCTTTCTTCCTTCTCCTTGTCAGTCACCTACTGTCAAACTATGCACCACTGTGTGCACCGTATACATGCACCGATCTTCCACCAATGATTCGATCCCCTCGTCCATCGCCACCAATGTCTTTTGCTCCCCTAAGTATGTCTCCGAACCCAAAATCACGTTTCTCCATTCACCTCAAAAACTGGTGTTCAACAAACCCTTCACTCCAAACCATCTTCAGTAAAAAGCCTAGCATCGCCACCACCAACATCTAGATGCTTCTAGATCCTCGTCAGAAGTTGGTGGCGATCCACCGAACCTCTTCCCACCTGTGCGATCAGCTAATCCATTACCACCTCGACGCATCTTAATCATGAACTCCGCTTGTACCAAACACAGTAAATTTCAAATACGGCCTCGTTTACTCAAACTAAACTATTAAAAAATAAATTAGCATTTTTCCCTAGGTCCTCAACCTCCCTACTTCCTTCGGCTCCGTTACCAACGTCCCTGACCACCCCTATCGTCGTTATTTTACCAAAGTTTATAGTGTGATTGACCTTGAAATTTTCATAATCTAGTGAAGTAAAAATCAAGATTTAACTATCAAAATTCATGATTTTATAATCCCAATACATTCATACACCTAAAACGAAATATTACAATGTTTTAAAATTTAAGATTTTTACCTTCTTATAGTAAATTGCTATGTTCTGCTCATGTATGTTCTTGTTTGAATCAAACCAAATTTTAGCGTATATTCAGAACATAAACACACTTTGTTTTATGTTGGAATCAATTACTATAATTGACTAAAAAAATTGTTGTTGATTTTTCAATCAATAGGAAGATGTTTTTGTATGTATGGTTTTAAACATACTGAAATTTTCAAAGTTCCAACAGAGATTACATTTCGGGTGAATTTACCCTGATATTTGATTCATACATACTGAAGCACAATCCAGGTGTATTGTTATACATGTATAGGTTAAATCATAAAATAAAGATAAAAGGGAGTAAGATGTTTCCTCACAGCATATATTACTGTTTTTTGTTTGACTTTCAATGCTTTTTCCCAGTTCCAGATTGTTCAAATCTTTAATCTTACACTATCCATTTTCAAAGATCAACCTTTTGAATAACTAGAGTAATCAAATAGGATTGGTACCTAGTTTGAATGCACAAGGATTGAATAATAAATAGTAAAGAAATTTGCAGATGTTACTCATAGTTTGGTTCTGTTTTTTTATTTTTTATTTTTGTTTCTCATATTAACAGAGGATTTATTTTCCTAACATATGCTCAGTATTAGCGATCAATCATCTTCATAGGTAAACAACTATAAAATAGGTTAGAAAGGAGAATAGGAAATGTTTACTCACAGTATAGCATACTCCTGTTTACTGCTTTGGCATTTGTATATTTGCAACTAGTAACATTCATAAAAAATCAAAGGTATAACTTAAACAAATATAACAGTTGGTTTACTCACAGTATATATATATATATATATATATTCTATTTTTGTATTTTTAAATTCTCAGGTTTCCCTTTGCTCATTCCAATGATTTCTACCTTGCACAACTTCAACATTTGATTTTAATGTGATGGGAACATATCAACTTACACATAATTTAAATCTACCCAAGTTAAATATAGGACAACAAAGGAAATTTGGATGGTTTACTCACAGTATATTGCCTACTATCTTGCCATATTCATTTCTTAGGTCCTTCATGCTCTTGTTCTCAGTTTGAATGTCCAGAGTTTGCTATATGTTTGACTTTCTCCTTCAAGATTTAATTCCATTCGAGTTTACGTTCATAGTCTTGGCTATTCCCACAAGTTTTGTTCATAGTTTGCATTCCAGATTTATTCTCATTCTTATGCTCTCTGTCACTCTCTTCTAGATTTTCACTCTTATTCCTCGTTGTTTTCTACCATTTACCATTTTCTGTTTTCATTTGTTTTTCAATGAACTGGTGTGTGTTTGTGAGCAGGTTTCTACGGGTATTTATAGCTGAAAGATTGAGTTTAAGCTTGCTAATTCTTAAGGGGTATAGGGTAGGCAGCTATTCAGAAGTGAGGTGATAATGCTTTTGATTTTACAATTCTATCTATCTATAACTTTGTCTCTAAGCAAAACTAATATTTCATGTTCTTGCGCAGAGTTTTCATGTGCAGTGTACTACACATATATAAACAATTTTTCCTTAGTTCCTAAGCTAACCCACTGATTTGATTTTTGCTGTATTTTGCATGTGCCTAGCTGTTCTAAACATTTCATATCACCTTGGTTGGCCTCTTTCTTTCAATAATGCTAGTCATTTTTTTTAGAATATAGACAGTGATTTGTACACGAAAATTTCTGCTTTTATCATTCTCTTTTTGGCTATTTGGCACTACGGCATAGCTAAGGACACTCTAACCCATAGAATATGACATTTGCGGATCTATCCTTCTTATGCCAGTTGTTTGCTTCTTGGTTCTAAAGTCAACAGCCTAGGATTTTTTTATGCATGGTCTTGTATACTTCTCATTTTACACTTTCTTATGTCAACTAGTTGCTTCTTTTTCCCCTTCCTAATGCTAGTAGTCTAGGCTGTCATATCTTTTCTTTTCCATTAAGGCAGTTGTTCCATTTAACTTTCATACCCTATATTGACTTTGTTTATGCTATTTCATTTAGCCTTTATACTAGGCTTTGTTTTGTACATTTGGTTTTCTAACAATTACGTTTATTTGGGTTTATTCTTGCTATCCTTCCTTTATTTTATTATTAACGAAATTCAATTATATGTAGTGAATATAAATTGAACTCTTACATGTCTCATGTATGTATACATTTTTATACATGTTGCACAAGATAGATTTACAATTTTGAAATTTTAAGTTTTTAACGCATATATATTTAAATCATCATGTTAGAGTTCACTTTTCTCTTTTATATTTTGATTTTTCTTTGATTTGATTCCTTGATTGATTTGCTTTCTTGCAAGATAATTACATTACCACAAGAAAAATTGTTTAAGAAAAACCTTATTTTTATTTGCTACTAAAAATTCTATAATAAATAACAAGATTTGGATTTATCTTATTTACATCTAATATAAAACAAATCCCAAGTTTTATAATCATACGTTGATGAATATAATAAGTTTGAATATACATTAAGACAAATATGTAAAAATTGTTTTAACTTGAATAGCTAAAATATTTAAATCCATTTGAATTCAATTACAAGTATAATCTATAAATTTTAGATTACAAAATTAGTCCAAAAACCGGGTCGTTACAGTCTACCCTCCTTAAAAGAATTTCGTCCTTGAAATTAAAGAGTAGCGAGGAGATTCCAATTATATTCAATATCTTTACACTTATATCAACACAAACATAGGTCATCCCCTCATAATCATAACATCTATGGCATCCAAACATATCGTTTTTCTACCCAAAATTTTCCATTGTAGTTAATACATCATCATTTAGCTATAAATCACAATCATATTCATAACTAACGAATATTTGTTAGTTGGAAAATATTTCCATTCCATATTCACGCCTTACTATTCTTCCACATTTATCAGATCATAACCGTAAACCAATAAGAAAATAGTCCTCTAAGTATCAACCCCGAAGACCAAAATCAACATCAGATCAACACTTAGAAAATTATTTAACTTAACTAATCTCTAGTTAAGTTCCAATACCTTAGCTTCGTTCTTAATTCTTAACATCCCCTAATATATCTGATTATAGTTGGAAATTAATTCCAAAACTCATTGGTTTGAATCAAATCTATTCAACCATACTTAGCTGCTTCAAATTCTCTTTTTAAACTCCAATTCAATTTAATTAACCTCAGCTAACTCTAGTCCATTCAATTAACTTTTACTTTATTAACCCACTTGGCTTGCTTTACTTGAAGTCAAGTACCTGAATTCAAATTCCCGGTTTTATTTCAAATCAGTTTGAAATCACATATCAAAATTTTTGAATTTTTCAAAGCACTTGTTTATTTCAAACAATCTTCCATCAAAAATCCTTCTACCTTCCAGGATTTCAAATTCAAGGTCCAATTTGAATTTAGTTTTGGTTTGTCTTATTTGTATATCTTATTCGTATACAAATCCAATTGGGTATATAATCATTTAAATGTTATTATGTGTTATCGGATTTTAATAGCAACCAACACAATACAAAACAATTTTTACATAATCTACAAATACGCGCTCATATATATACACTCAAACTTAATCTAGGGTATTACTAACACCATCTCTCTCGAGTTACGCCACAGAGACAAGGTTAATATTAACCATTGCTCTGATACCAAATGTAACGACCTAAAAAGTTTCGATCTTGATCATCGATACTAATACATATCCTGTATTACATATCGACTAATCAAAAACAAGAAATTTACAGATCGTTAATATAAAGAAGTTAGAGGGTGAGAAATAGAAAAGAAATTTAGAAGAAAAAGAAGAACTGAACACAACAGAATCAGAGTGAACACGAATCTCACAGTGGAACTGAATAAAATATATTACATAATAATTTAAATACAAAACTGTATTTACTTACATACATTATTAGAGTAAAACTCATATACAATATAGCGGAAATAAACTCTACATATTTAATGTTGAAGCCTCCTGCTCGAAGCTCCTTCAAGCGAATTTGTAAGATACTGAAACCACTTTACTACCCGTACAAATTTGGGCACCCAACAGTTTAGGAAAAATATAGTAAAATAAACTTCGGGTCAGTCATGGGACTGGTGTGAGTAAACAATTTTAAAATAGATTGATTTAACATTCAAAAACCCTTTTGAAATAAATGATAATCGTAAGACTGGTCCACACATAAACATGGATGGTGTTTACCATACGATAACCCAAATCATTTTTGAAATCGTACCTATTTGTGATATTATAATCACTACACCAAAACAGGTGATTGCCAACGAGTATAACCGTCGCAAACAATTTCAGCAACGCTTATTAGTGTTGCTACGGGGGCGTGGCAATGTAGTACCAACGCTTATAAGCGTTGGTAGATTTTCTCTCCCAATGCTTATAAGCGTTGGTATATTTTCATTTGCAATGCTTATAAGCGTTGGTAGTTTTTTGTTTGCAACGCTTATACATGTTGCAATATTTTTGTTTGCAACCCTTATACATGTTGCAAGATTTTCATTCACAATAACTATCATGATTATAATATAGACGATATTTAATATGAATCCAAAATAGATATTATTCTCAATTTAAAAAGTATAATTCAATGAATACCAATAGACAACATTCATAATTAAATAACGATATAGAATTAATATCAGTTAACAATATACAAGTATAATACATAACTAAGTTGCTAAATTCGATACATAATTAAGTCGCAAAATTCAATAGATAAATGAAATTCTACAAATACCAAATACAAAACGTGGTAATTCTCTCGAATTTCTTTTATGTCCAGCCTTCCAAATCGTCGTTCGTGAAATATTTGCTTTTGGATTTGTTAAGGCCTATAAGAAAGATCAAAGTTGACAACAATAATTAATATAACATTCTATAAACAATTTACAAAAGATAATTTTAATACCAATTATTTGGATTGGCATTTATTTGTGTTTTTGTTGGGTAAGTTAACTAAATTATTTTAAGACATTGAACTATAATGCATCTATCAATGTGACCACATCAAAATTGAGTTTATCTCAGTTAGAAACTGAGTTTGCAAACCCAGTTCGAAAACTGAGTTTGAAAATTCAGTTCGGAAACTGAGTTTGCAAACTCAGTATGAAACTGAGTTGCAAACTCAATTTCGAACTGAGTTTGCAAACTCAGTTAAGCTGAGCCTGGCTCGGTTTCGATTCGAAACCAAGCTAGAAAGGCTCAGTTCAAAACTGAGCCTAGCTAGGTTTCTAAACTGAGCCAGGCTCAGTTTAACTGAGCCTTTCTAGCTCGGTTTCGGCTATTTGAAGCTCCCATAAAAGAAAGACCAAATACACTGATTATAACTCATAATCAGTTTCGGCTATTTTTTATCACTTTCTTGTTACATCTCTATAGGAGCCGTGTTATAAACATCATGCAGTTACACAACATATCGCAATACCTTTCTTGCAGCATCAGTTCCAAAACGCAAGTACCAACCACTGTTTTGCTTCTGATATCTGCTTGGCTGCCTCACTTTCTCCTTTTGTCTGTACAACTGCTGCTCCCCTCTCTTGCTTTATTTTACCAATTTTTACCTGCAATTTATTACATGAAATGTCATGTAAGACATATACAACTAAATACTAAGATTCCTTTAGTCTCGATATTGTTCCGTAAATGTCTTAAATATCAATCATTACAATTGCAATATAATACCCAACTCATGTATTTTTGCGTGCAGTAGCATGTACCCATCAAAGTTATATTGGTAAATTCTAATACAATGGTAGTGATGAGTTATATCTGTTAAGATTTATTACATGAAAAATTGCAGAACATAAGACGATTAGAGAAATGAAAGAACTATTGATTGCAGAAAGAATATACTGCACTGAAATGGAAAACGCCTATATTATATGCTGAGTTTTGGCTCAGCAAATGCTGAGCCTTACCGCTCAGCAAATGCTGAGCCTTGCCGCTCAGCAAAGCTGAGCCGTAAGGCTCAGCATTTGCTAATTTTTGGCTCAGCATTTGCTGAGTTTTGGCTCAGCGTTTGCTGAGCCAAAACTCAGCAAATGCTGAGCCATAAGGCTCAGCAGTTGCTGAGTCAAAAATCAGCAAATGCTGAGCCTTACGGCTCAGCTTTGCTGAGCGGCAAGGCTCAGCAAAGCTGAGCGGTAAGGCTCAGCATTTGCTGAGCCGTAAGGCTCAGCATTTGCTGAGCCAAAAGGCTCAGCATTTGCTGAGCCAAAAATCAGCAAATGCTGAGCCTTACGGCTCAGCTTTGCTGAGAGGCAAGGCTCAGCAAAGCTGAGCGTTAAGGCTCAGCAGTTGCTGAGCCAAAAGGCTCAGCATTTGCTGAGCCAAAACTCAGCAAATGCTGAGCCGTAAGGCTCAGTAGTTGCTGAGCCAAAAGGCTCAGCATTTGCTGAGCCAAAAATCAGTAAATGCTGAGCGGCAAGGCTCAGCAAAGCTGAGCGGTAAGGCTCAGCATTTGCTGAGCCAAAACTCAGCAAATGTTGAGCCGTAAGGCTCAGCAGTTGCTAAGCCAAAAGGCTCAGCATTTGCTGAGCCAAAAATCAGCAAATGCTGAGCCTTACGGCTCAGCTTTGCTGAGCGGCAAGGCTCAGCATTTGCTGAGCCAAAAATCAGCAAATGCTGAGCGGCAAGGCTCAGCAAATCTGAGCGGTAAGGCCTAGCATTTGCTGAGCCAAAACTCAGCAAATGCTAAGCCGTAAGGCTCAGCAGTTGCTGAGCCAAAAGGCTCAGCATTTGCTGAGTTTTGGAGATTATATATAGGAGATTATGTTATATATAGGAGATTATATTATATATAGGAGATTATGTTATGTTATATATGAAAACTCCAGCAAGAATAAAATATAATTAATTTATAACTTGTTGTTTCCTTGTCCAGAATCCTAGTTAAACCGATAACATCAAAGCATATTCTCCGCAACTGTAGAACAAATCATGTGTACCATTTTATGATATTGTGAAGCAGTTTTGGAAAATGATAGAGATGATTGATTGGGTTTACATTCAGCATCAGCCAGTTATTATCAATAACTTACCTAGCAAACTTACATTCAGCATCAGCCTAATGGCTGGAGACCAGTGTCTAATGGCTCGACCTCTAAGAAATTTCCAATTCCAACACGATGGTCCCTAAATGAGATATCAACATAAAGTGTTTTTCTTTGTTCTTCCTGTAAATTTGCATAGTATAACATGATTAAACTAAAATATAATATGAAATTAAGGAAGAGTTTATTACAGGTCCACGCTGCAGCCAGAGCAGAGTCGGTCTTATGTCGTTCCGACTCGGACTTTGGTAGAGCCTGTATAACATATGTGCTTCTGCATTAGCATGAAAGAGACGAAGTCAATAAAACAGTGATGACTGATTTCAAATTCATGAAAATAATAAACGAATAAGAAGTTGGTTATTTGGTCTAACTTCAGCATAACCCTATTTTTCTTTGCAGTCCGAAGTTCCAATAGCGTTAACAGAGAACCAATACAGGAGTAATACAGAGAGAACAACTGTGTTAATGTATGACGCAGACAATTGAATGACGGGGGCATCGTACCGGTTTCAAGGGAGATCAGCGGAGATTTTATGCACTTGAACTAATGTTAATGTATATGTCCTTGTGAACTAGAATGATGATGATACAATCTTACCCTGATAGACGGATTGGTACCAACCAAGCATCCCAGAAAATCAGAAAAGAATCGTCACCTACACTACAAAATTCCTGTGCACTTCACATATTTAAAAAAATAAACATTTATATTTTAAACTAAAATGAATATAGCAAAATCATACTGCAACAAAAATCAATAATGTAATTATTTATTATTACAAGACCAAGTGAGTATCACCAACTTATAAATCATGTTGGTAGAATCCACTGAACTTCAGGCAAAATGCGCAAGTTTTGTTCTAAACAACTGTGGAACAACTACTCTTCTCTCAATAGCCCACAACTTCCTCAGTGCTTCTCTAAAAGCTATAACAATCCAACCTTATTCCAAAAACACAAAAAAATAGCTCATTTCTTAATTATCATGCCATTCTGTGAGTTATGGATGTGACGATTCGATACATGAACTTGATTAACTCGAGCTTTTGCACTATCATTACCTAGGCTTTCAATACCACACACAATAAGCATTAAATTATTAGATTTAATTCTCTATACATAATTTTTTATATCACTAAGGCTTTGATATAAGCATTCGAAACAATACATTTCCTCTATAAAAGAAGAAATTATATCACTAAAACAATAGTTCAGTTGCATTAAGGAAACTGGTCATCCAATGATTTACCGTTCAACAAAAGTAAATTCCTTTAGAACCCTTCCTGTCCTTACTGAAAGATCCAACTTCTTAGCAAGTTTACGAACTTATTCCTATACACATATATTATGAATCACCAGTTTATAGATTGGCAAATAATGCAAATATGGAATACTCTAATTTAAGCAGGTTGTTAGTGTATAAGAAAGGCAAACCTTCAAAATACCACCAAGAGGGAACAAAAGTCGTCTAATTTGAGCCTGAGACAAATATAAGAGAAAATATGTATGATCTTTAGCCTGCAAAAATAACATACATGTAAAGTTAATACAAAGTACATAAACAAACCAATGTTTAAGCTTCACAATACCTGAGATCGAAATAGTTCAGATTCAAAGGGGATTCAAACTGTAAACAAATAAACAAACCATGTTTAAGCCTCCCGATACCATGTTTAAGCAATATGGAATCTAAAGGGGATTCAAAGGGATAAAAAATAGTTTAGATTCAAACGACGTTATTCTAACCTGAAATCGAAACTGAAATCGGGTACATGAAATCGAAATTCAAACGATGTTCCCTGAAGCCAAATTGATTCCCTGATGTCTGACTAAGGATGAACGGATTCAAATACTTCTTCGCGGTTGTACCCTGAAGCCACCCCTAAAATTCGATTAGACAAGAACGGACTTGAACTCTTTCATTTTCGCCATGCCCGGATTTTTTTTTGGATCGTGGTATATGGAATTAGTGATTTAGGCGGCCGATACTGTGAAAGCGTTGGGACAAACGAAAGTGAATGGGGAAATAGGGTTTCGGTGGTTACTTTACGTTTTTACCCCCAGAATCCATATGTAACAACCCCAATGAGCGTTGCCAGTAATAAAATTATTATTATGTATTTTTGGTAACACTTTTTTAATATAGCAACGCATACTATTGTTATTACCCTGCAACACAAATAAGTGTTGGCGATTGTGAAAAAAAAGGGTTGCCAAATGACCATTATGGTGTAGTGAATAATGACTAAATACAAATAAATATCAATCTAGCGGAATGCTTGCATCTCACGCTCCACATATATAGTATATAAAAAAAACGTAGGCGCTTATTGGATAATGGATTCCGACTATGACAAGGTATGGAACTACCTACCGCTAGTGTATCTCTAATGGGGAATACACTAGGTTCAACAAGAATGTCTTACAACCCAGCCCACACATGACCGACCACTCATTTCGCTTGAGTGTATCGATTGAATATCACCAACAGTTGGGCTCAAACCACTGTATTCCGAAAAGGGACAACATCGAAATAGATTAAAGAAGGAAACAAAATTTCTCTAGATAGGTGATTATACACCCTAATGGGAGCGACCCACATAGCCATGTTGCCTGCCCGATTTTTGTCATTTCCCGATTGATGAGGCTTGAGGTTAGAATTTACCTTTAGAACATCTGGCCACCATTTACTTTGAATGCTACATCGTTAGATTTAGATATCACTAATTGAGATCCACAAAAATACTCTAGGTGTTAGCTATCCACTAATAGAAATACGTTTGAGGAAATCAATGTACGTGACTCCTTTGAAAATACCCTGTTAGACATTCGTCCATACAAGTCATCCAGGAACAGGATGAACCGAAGGCACTCTCCTACTGCATCCAATATAGGAATCACCCCACGGATCAGTAGCAAGTAGTCCTTGCAAATTTGAAGATTTCACTTATGACAGAATCATTGCTGAAATATCTTTGGGAGCTAACCAGAGAATTTCGACAAGTAGTTCTTCCACTAATGAAGATCTATGGTCTCCAATTCTTTAAATCATATAATCGTCCCTGCAAGTTATTTTACATAAAGTCAGTTCAAAGTGGTTTTGGGTCCAATTCCCATCCTGGTCTCTTCGAACTAACTCGTAAGTAACATTTATTTGATAGTCGTTGTTTTAACTATTAAATTTAAATAGTGTGATCAAACAAACCTATTTCTTCAAATTTATTACATATCATATATATATATTTTTCATAATATGTCAATTTAAGTAATTTAACTTATACAATCACATTTCAAATTTTTAGAACAATCATCAGCACAAGACGATTAAAATAAGTAGAACGTATCAAAGTTTCATTTTAGTTAATTCAGATTCTATTAACACTTCACAGCATAACAGATAATTAACAACAATCATTTACCACAAAATCATCAATCAAAAATGATATGACGGTTTGATTTCAAACTAATAGGAGTCCGAAGATATTTGATCTTGGATATTTATTCTAATTAAACTAGTTGATTTGCTGACTTTATATTTTGTTTTCAAATGCATACATATAATATTGTAGATTTGTACTTACCTTTCATGGATGATTTCTGTTCTTTAATTGCGAATAAATCCAATAGCTTTTCTAATCCGTCTTCCTATTAATTTTATTTATTTAGTTCCTATTCAAATCAAATTTATTTAAATTTGATAAAATAAATATCTAAACGGGCCCAATACGACCCAATTCCACATACACATTTCTTGATTCATCATGCCACTTCCTGCCGAGCCAAGCGTCTTCCTTAGTTACGCAAAATATATATGGTTATCAAAAGATTTTAATAACACATTCCTTCCTTTCCTTTCTTTTATTTTCATATTTTAACTTCTATAAAAAGAACCAATTTAATTAATTCGTATTAAATAAATATATATAATAGGCTTAAAGCCCAACAGTGTACACTAGCCTAGACTCACACAAACCCACTCTTTCCAAATGATCAGGTCCTTCTCTTTGTTTTTTTTTTGTATAAATAGTTTTTACATTTAAAAAATAGGATTCTCACAAATAACATATGGTTGTATTTTATGTTTCCTTATTTAAAACCCAGCCCAAAGCCCAATGGCGTATACTAGCCCACCGCAACCATCATGTCCCTTTCGTTTGATCAACACTACATCTCTGCCCAAACTTCTTCTTTTGTCCTCCTGTTTCGATTCCCATTCTCAAACCAAATTACACAATCCAATAACCATGTGTTTGACCACATGAACTGGTGTTTTCTCCATTCGATCTTCAAATCCCCCTCTGCCAACTCCTTCTTTTTTTTCCTTTCTTTCTTCTCCTTGTCATTCACCTGCTATCAAACTATGCACTACCGTATGCACCGTATACATGCACCGTTCTTCCACCAATGATCTGATCCCCTCGTCCATCGCTAACAACGTCTTCTGCTCCCCTAAATCCGTCTCCGAACCCAAAATCACGTTTCTCCATTCACCTCAAAATCTGGTGTTCAACACACCCTTCACTCCAAACCGTCATCAGTAAAAAGCCTAGCATTTCCACCACCAATGTCCAGATGCTTCCAGATCCTAGTCAGAAGTTGGTGGTGATCCACCGAACCCCTTCCCACCTGTGCGATCAGCTAATCCATCACCACCTCGATGCATCTCAGTCATGAATTCCGCTTGTACCAAACACAGTAAATTTCAAATACGACCCTGTTTACTCAAATTAAACTATTAAAAAATAAATTAGCATTTTCCCTTGGTCCACAACCTCCCACCTTCCATCAGCTCCGGTACCAACATCCCCGACCACCCCTATCGTGGTTATTTGACCAAAGTCTATAATGTGATTGACCTTGAAATTCTCATAATCAAGTGAAGTAAAAATCAAGATTTAACTATCAAAATTCATGATTTTATAATCCCAGTACATTCATATACCTGAAACGAAATATTACAATGTTTTAAAATTTAATATTTTTACATTCTTATAGTAAATTTCTATGTTCTGCTCATTTGAATCAAACCCAATTTTAGCGTATATTCAAAACATAAACACACTTTGTTTTATGTTGGAATCAATTTCTATAATTAACTAAAATTTTTGGTGTTGATTATTCAATCAACAGAAAGGTGTTTTAGTATGTATGGTTTTAAACATACCGACATTTTCAAAGTTCCCACAGAGATTATACTTCGGGTGAATTTACCCTGATATTTGATTCGTACAAACTGAAGCATAATCCAGATGTACTGTTATACATGTATATGTTAAATCATAAATTAGAGATAAAACGGAGTAAGATGTTTCCTCATAGCATATATTATTGTGTTTTGTTTGTTTGTTCAATGCTTTTTCTCGGTTTCAGATTGTTCAAATCTTTAACCTACTCTACCTATTCTCAAAAATAAACCTTTTGAACAACTATAATAATCAAATAGGATTGGTACCTAGTTTGAATTCATGGGGATTGAATAATAAACAATAAAGAAATTTGCAAATGTTACTCACAGTTCGGTTTTATTTTTTATTTTTATTTTTGTTTCTCATATTAACAGAGGATTTATTTCCTAACATATGCTCAGTATTAATGATCAATCGTCTTCATAGGTAAACAATCATAAAATAGGTTAGAAAGGAGAATAGGAAATGTTTACTCATAGTATAGCATACTCCTGTTTACTGCTTTGGCATTTGTATGTATATATATATATATATATATATATATATATATATATATATGCAACTAGTAACATTCATAAAAAATCAAGGTATAACTTAAACAAATATAACAATGGGTTTACTCACAGTATATATATATATGTTCTATCTTTGTATTTTTAAATTCTCAGGTTTCCCTTAGCTTATTCCAGTGATTTCTCCCTTGCACAACTTCAACATTTGATTTTAATATGATGGGAACATATCAACTTACACATAATTTAAATCTACCCAAGTTAAATATAAGACAACAATGGAAATTTGGATGGTTTACTCACAATATATTTCCCACTATCTTGCCATATTCATTTCTCAAGTCCTTCATGCTCTTGTTCTCAGTTTCAATATCCAGAGTTTGCTATATGTTTCGCTTTCTCCTTCAAGATTTAATTCCAGTAGAGTTTACGTTCATAATCTTGGCTATTCCCTCAAGTTTTGTTCATAGTTTGCATTCCAGATTTTCTCTCGTTCTTATGCTCTCTGCCATTCTTTTCTAGATTTTCACTCTTATTCCTCACTGTTTTCTACCATTTACAATTTTATGTTTTCATTTGTTTTTCAATGAACCAGTGTGTGTTTGTGAGCAGGTTTCTACGGGTATTTATAGCTAAAAGATTGAGCTCAAGCTGGCTAATTCTTAAGGGGTATAGCATAGGCAGCTATTCAGAAGTGAGGTAATGTTGCTTTTGATCTTACAATTCTGTCTATGTCTATAACTTTGCCTCTGAGCAAAACTAGTATGTCATGTTCTTGCGTAGAGTTTTCATGTGCAGTGTACTACATATATATAAAGAATTTTTCCTTAGTTCCCAAGCAAACTCACTAATTTGATTTTTGCTGTATTTTGCATATGCCTAGCGGTTCTAAACATTTCATATCACCTTGGTTGTCCTCTTTCTTTCAATCAAATGCTAGTCATTTTTTTTAGAATATAGACAGTGATTTGTACATGAAAATTTATGCTTTTATCATTCTCTTTTTGGCTATTTGGCACTACGGTGTATGTATCTTCACATAGCTAAGGACACTCTAACCTATAGAATATGACATTTGCATATATATCCTTCTTATGCTAGCTGTTTTCTTCTTTGTTTTAACGTCAATAGCCTAGGATGTTTTTATGCAGGGTCTTGTATACATCTCATTCTACCCTTTCTTATGTCAGCTAGTTGCTTCTTTTTCCCCTTCTTAATGCTAGTAGTCTAGGCTGTCATATCTTTTCTTTTCCATTTAAATGCATGTGTTCACTAGAAGGAAATTGTTCCATTCAACTTGCAAACCCTATATTGACTTTGTTTATGCTATTTCATGTAGCCTTTATACTAGGCTTTGTTTTGTACATTTGATTTTCTAACAATTATGTTTATTTGGGTTTACACTTGTTGTCCTTCCTTTATTTTATTATTAACTAAATTCAATTATATGTAATGAATATAAATTGAACTCATACATGTCTCATGTATGTATACATTTATGTATATGTTGCACAATATAGGTTTACATTTTTGAAATTTTATGTTTTTAACGCATATATATTTAAATCATCATGTTAGAGTTCACTTTTCTCTTTTATATTTTGATTTTTCTTTGATTTGATTCCTTGATTGATTTGCCTTCTTGCGAGATAATTATATTACTATAAGAGTAATTGTTTAAAAAAAACCTTATTTTGATTTGCTACTAAAAATTCTATAATAAATAGCAAGATTTGGATTTTATATTACTTACATCTAATATAAAACAAATCCCAAGTTTTATAATCATACGCCGATGAATATAATAAATTTGAATATACATTAAGGCAAATATATAAAAATTGTTTTAGCTTGAATTGCTAAAATATTTAAATCCATTTAAATTCAATTACAAGTATAATCTATAAATTGTAGATTACAAAATTAGTCCAAAAACTGGGTCGTTACAATAAATCTAGTACATGCAGTTAATGGGTATGAGCATAATCGAAGTACAATAAAAATAACTCACAACAGAAACAAGATAGGATAACAAGTACCGACTAAGGCAACTACCTTGAAAGCAAATTGCCACATCAATACCGAACTTGAGAGAACAAGAACAGAAAACCAAACTTGATTACATGCAAAGAACTATTTTCCTCGTAATAAACCTGAGAGTTGTTATGAGGAGGAGGCTCAGCATAACAAGTCCTGGTGAGTAGAAAGATGATTAATTGGCATATCTAAGGTAGCACTTCCCAAAGGTAATGTTGTTGTAACTCTAAGATAGAACTTTTTCGCATAAGTATGAAGCCTTTATACCGCCATTCAAACATACACTAATAATAAGAGGTGGGTTCTTCAATTATTCCATACAATAATAAAGGAGGTAGGATATCTCTGTATCGCCACTTATGGTCTCATTCATAATGTAATACAAAGGCGGATCCTTACGATCACTTAAGGCCAAAGGCGGATCCATTAATCACTTAATACCTAGATGGTTTACTACTCACAAATATAAATTAGAGGACACTAGCTATTATGTCCTACCAATTTAAAGCTTATGTCATTCATGCATACCCCAAACCCCTCATAAGGCGAGAGATGGTAAGCAGTCGCTTGTTACATACAGGCCAGGTCGACGACTAATCGTCATTTATAACCTTCCCTCGGCGAACCTTTGTGTTACTATCTAGCTTGCCTTATTTGGTAATCACCTAATCACTCAGTACTTCCCATAGGATAGGCAGTCCTATGGATATTTAATACTTATCCCAAGATGGACTTTAACCTAGTCACTTACTACCTAGAGGAAGCAGACTATCGTGGATATTACTAATCCCACATCCAATTAACCATTTGATACTTCTCATTTATAGAAAGGTGAGCTACCCAATCACTTAGTACCTGTTAAGAGAGAACCCTGTGACTTACCCTTTTGGTAAATGGTGAATCCAATCACTTAATAACCATAAGGCGAGTCCCACTACTTAATACTTCAACATTTGAAGTATAACTTTAGGAATAATTAACGTTACGCAATTAATTATCGTCATGAGTTCCTATCATTATTGATATCTCACATCAGCTGTACATATATCTGAATATTAGAAAGTCCACACTTCTGTCAAATATGGCAACTGACCTAGCATCATCAACCTACAGAGTCCAATTTTTATTTTCAATTAAGGAAATTGTTTCTAAAATTAAACTAGATTAAGATAAGGATGATTTCCTATAATTTTCTATCCTATAATATTTATTTATATCCTTATTGGACTTAGTATTTACTACGACCATTAATGACATAAATTTCCATTAAATTCCCTTTAATCCAAATTATTAGAATAATGGTCACATGCCATTAATGAACCCTAATGGTCATATTTATTAAGGCAATGAACCTTCACTCAATTTAATTCCATAATTTTCTCATGACATTAATGACCCTAATGGCCATGTTTCCTAAAGCAACTGGCAACCTATTAAATGTCGTTTATACCAGTTCCATATAATTACCTTAATTCTAATTGTTATAACTCCCAAACGTTACTATGGTTATTTAATTTGTACTAGTTATTATATAGGGATGTATATATAAATTGATTATATTGATTCCCGAAGTCACAACATTTATTCCTATTATTTTAAATTGTAATCATCTTATCACCTATAATTATTACCTATTCATTCATTTCTCTATAATATTCATGATTACAATATTTATTCCTTTATTCATTACCTTTTAATTATAGAAATTAACTCCATATTTATTGTTATCAACATAACAATTACAAATATCCATTTCCATTTATTATGGGAAATCTTACCATTTGTATTCCCAACAAAATTGGAAACTATTCAAATTCAAACACATAACATACATTTATTTAATAATAGTGTTATTTGTGTAAGTTTTGGAAGGATTAGATTATAATATAGTTATATATATTTACATTTTAGTGCAGTGGTTATGTTGTTGCCAATTATATTTTTTTTATTATTCATATTCTAATCCAAACTAACGACTAGGTCAACTCTTTTGTGTTTAACTTTGTTGAGGTTCAAAATCTAGTTAAAAAGGTTATTTGCTATAACTACCGTAAATATTATCTAAACTATTTAAAAGAGGCAATGTTGATGTATTTCAAATCACAAGAAATAAGTATTATTTTATTTAGAATAGATAATTTAAACTATGTACAAAATACGTGAATTTATGTATCTCTTCCTACGTGATTTGTTAATATTTCTTATGGATTCCAAATAATGCATTTTTAATTAAAAGGGTAAAAAAGGGGAAATTTACAATAATTAAGTAAAAACCTCAAACAGCATCAAACACAAATAGGTTTATAATTATAAAGCAGCAAACTACACAAATTATATATTTACACCTAAATCCTATCAATCCGAAATAAGAACATCACAAATCTAACAACATATAAGGACTAGTTTCTAGATTTAGGGTGTTTACAATAACCACAAATTACCAATAGAATTTTAAGCAAAGGTAAAAATACTATAATTGAAAGGCCTACAAATCCATATTATATTTATATATATGCAATTTCAGATTTAACATAAACAAGATAAATCTGGTACTTTCGAGCATAAAATTCTGATTTGACACAAATGAAATAGATACGATATTCTTAACAATGAATAAATTTCTCACTCACTTGAAATCCATTCCAAATCCAAATCTGAATATAACTTTAATTTTAGGCCTATAATTCAAAATCTCGCAGATCAACTATATGTATAAAAAGGGGATATATAGATGTACATAGATCAAAATTTGTAGATCTGAAAGAATAATTGGAAAGCATAAGGAAAACTAATAATAAGTATTATTTATACGTATTAACAACCCTTTAGCACTAACCTAGATTCAATATTTCCGATCCTTATTGATCTCATTTGTTTATTTTTTATTTTAGAGTTTTAGAAAAGTTCAAAGGATTGGAAATGATAGAGCTTGGGTGTTTCCTTTAGAAAATGTGAGCAAAAGAGTGGGGGTCTAGCCCTTTATTTATAGGCGTAGAAATAACCTTGAACCATTATATTTAATTCCAGAAAAATCCATATGTTCCTATATAAATTATAACCTATAATAATGTAGCCGCCATAAGAGCAAAAACCTGTAGGTCATAGGGTAGTTGACCTGCCTCTTGTGGGAGGCAGGGTAATAAATGAAAAAATATATTCCATTTATTTATTTTCCATTTGTTTTCATATTTTATCAGTAACATTTTCATACAGACTCCGTTCGCGAAGTTCCAAACATGAAAGTTGACTAGAATTCCGTTACGAAAGCAATGGTGCATGTTTTATGGTCAAATTCCATCATTTGCAAAATTTCTATTTTTGGAATATAACTAAATAACTAACTTAATTAACGCCAAATTCCAGTGTGTTACATTCTTCTCTTCTTAAAAAAAAGTTACCCCAAAATTTTACCAATGACTAACTCATGGTGCTAGCACATAATTATCTCATGCTACACAACTAATTTGTATAAATCTTATTTTGCAACCAAATGTTCGCATGTGCCCAGTGTACATAAAGGGTCTCAACCACAAAATATGTATGCATAATGATTATAAATTGGATCCACCTATAAGTATGAATTTTATTTCGAAAACACTTTCGAAAACATGATGCAAACATCTTAAAAAATATTAGCAGTTCTATGTGAATGCAACTTTAGAAAATAATTTTCATTGAAAACACTCACATGACTACAAATAGAAGTGTGAAGCAACAAATTTTGCATCCAAATCCTAACATTCGATACGTCATGCACCTAAAATCGTTTCTTATTAATTTCTCTTAAGTCAAAATCAAAGCAGAGAATTCCACGTTCTTATCGCTTATAAATTTTCCAATTCCCATCCTATAGTGAAATTTTGCCTTAATTGCCCCGAAATACATCAAAATTTTCCATTATAGACTGCAAAGGAGGCTTAAAAACAATTCTAAAACATAAAACGATTTAAAAAAATAACTCGTGCACGTCGCCGATAAGGTATGAAAACATCGTTTCAAAGCCAAAACAGCATTTCCCTCGTTACCATTAATGATTTTTAATGTAACGTCGTCCCTAGTGCCCATTAAATCAGTAAAACCAACTAAAAAAAAATCTTTCTTATGCTTTACATGTGACCATAAAATCGATGTTTTCATTAAAAAAAATTGCACTTTTTAAAATTCATGTAAAATTTGGAATTTTTCGCTTCTTTTTTACTTTTCATGTAAGATTCGTACAAAAACTAAGATTTGGTAATATGTGGTTACAATACCCAAGTTGCGGTTTTGCATAAACCGGATTTATAATAATACTGAATGAAAGTAAATCAAACCAAAAACCAAATATAATATTTTTTTTGAATAACATTTACAAGAAGTCTCAAAAATCATTTTGCGGAAACTTAAACGACTCAGGTCACATTTCAGCGTAGAAGGAAGTCAGCTACATAGAAAAATGCAAAGCCAAAACCATATACAAAATTCAAAATAAATTTTATCTTAAAAGGAACAGGCGATATACAATAATAGTACCCGTGATGAAACAACGCAAAACCCGTCCTTTATTAGAAAATTTTACCATAGAAATCTATCATTTCCAGCTCTAAAATAATTATTAGTTTGATCAAGAAAATGAAATTTCATTTCTGATTCAAATTACTAATAAGCTTAAATGAATAGAATATTTCTAAACATTAGAAATCTTATTACATTGTTGTGCTATTTTAAAGACAACACACTAACAGGTACAAGCACACTACTAAAAAGCGATAAAGATAAAAATACTGGAAAGGGAAGGATACCACCAATACACAAGATAATATCTACAGACCACGAGAAGTTCGGGCTCCATAGCTGGAACTCAATCTATTGCCATGTCCTCGCCAGAAAGAAAGGAAGAAATAATACTAATCTCATGCACTTGCCGACGCTGCTCCCAGTGGACCTCATAGACACAACATGTATTCGGCGGAGAGCAACAAGCTTAGGGCTCTCTTGGACTGCTGCATCCTGGTGCTGCTGAATCGAAGTTGAAGCATGAACATACAGGCAGCTAAATGCCCATCCTTCATAGAGTGGCATGAACGATGGTAGGAGGGGTCTTCTTGATCACAATTTCCCTCTATGAATCACCCCAAAATGTCGAAAGATGCAGGTAAGGAGATGGCTATAGGAAAAGTGAGTCCCCAGAGTGCTGGCGGAAGGCTTAGCAAAGTGGGTCATCATCCCATGGGCTAAGTTGATGGCTTTGCTACCAATGATAGCATCTGTGGCCCTATGCACCGAAGGATAAATATGCACAAGACTTCCTACATTTGGAATGATGTTGTGTTGAATGATGCGCATACCAAGATGGGTGATGGTTCACAAATTGTCAGTTTCCTAGACATTGACAGCTCTAGAAAAGATGCGTGCAAGAATCTGAGGGTCAGTCATCTCTATATCATCTAAATCCACTCTGACCGCGAAACCCCCCAAAATCTCAATCAAATCCTGGTCGGTGAACTCGATCAAGGTCCCCTTCACTTTGGACCAAATCAGACCGATGCCCTCATCAAAATCTATAGTCATCTGGGCATCAAAAATACAGATACGACGCGGGTAGCACTCGCGCTCAAAAGTGTTGTCATGCATGATCGGTGCTAGGTCTGCAGCGACAATTTACTCCTCAAGTTGGAAACGAGCAAAATCAGCAAATTTTATTGGGTACCCTCGGTAAAACTCATAATTCATCGTTTCCAAGTAGGAAAATATCTTCCTTTCGTTGCAATCAAGACAAGTGGCCTTTTAAGGCATGAGACTAGGGTGTTGCATAAGAATTTTGAAAGCTCAAGGTGGCTCCCTGAAAATCAACGAAATTGGAGTGGAAAATGTAGATATAGAGTACAGGAGGGGTTAGATCTATAGCGCAGGAATTTTGGTGGTGATTGGAGGTGAAACAGAGCTTGGAGGTTCGAGTTTGGAGGTTGGGTAGGTGGTGGAAGTGGACTTCGGTGGTAGTAAATTGGGTGAGCATGAAGAAATGGTTGACCTGAAAGCGAAATATATATTGCTTCCTAAGTTCGAGTCGTACCTAATAGGAAAGGGGGTCGACCGAAGCCTAGAAGGACAGTCGACCACCAGGGGTAGATCGCTTTCTCCTTTCGGGGTGTGTTCTGAAGCTGGACCCAACGGGCTAGATCGAGAATGGAAAATTAAAATTAAAATCGTACCGCCTTCGCAACATCTCTAGAAATTTCATGCAAAAGTCCACCATCTATCAAGTCGAGGAATATTTTTCCTAGTGCTATTCATTCGCCACTGAATACTTGCGACCAATAAACAAATGCATGAATTCCCAAATATAATTCAGTAAGAAGTCTAGAATAAAATTAAACGGATTTTCCCCTTACCTAGCAGACAACAAATCGAACAATAAATCAAATACCCAAGCTGAATAGAAAATTTCCCTTAGCCTGATTTGAGAGGAATTTTTTTTAAAACTTTTCAAATTTCATTTTATTTAAAAACTGAGGGTCTAATATTATAAGCCCGCTATATTATTTTTGTCACTTTACATTCCAGTTCATGCTACTAAATGGAACAATCCTTCGATGTTCTGATTTGTCAAGATTTCAAGTCTCATCAAGGTTATTTATGATAATTTTCATAAATTATCGAAATCATGGAAAACATGAATATATTTAAAATCACAAGGAATTGGTAATTTTTGATTTTTCTTGGCATATTCCTTAAAATTTCCAAATTCCTTCTTTCCACCAAAGGATTATTTATTAAAATTACACAAAACCCAAACAATCTGAAACATGGATAGATTGATAATTTTAAATTTTACTTACATAAATATTATTATTTTTTGAAATAACTTTCCTAAAATGATTTAAATTCTTTGAAAACCCTTTTCATTCCCAAATAGTTTTAAAGTTTCTCCCGAGTATAAGACAAAGAATTCAAAGAAATGGTTCTACCTAAAGAATATTTAAATTTCAAAACAAAGTATCAAACAAACATATTTCTAGATTTTATTTCCAAACTAATATGACATATTTTAATGAATTTCCTGCTTAAATCCAATACCAAGAAAATGCAATTGACTGTAACTCCCAACCGAAACCAAAACCAAAAATCATGACTATCTTAGTTGCATCTAATTTTTTGTTTGGGCATCAAGCTCGAGTTGACGGTATCCACCATATGTCCTTCTCATGCTCTTTGAAACAAATTGCTAAATGCACCGTGGGGTAAATCGGGGTTGGCTATAAACTCAAACTCAAAGTATTCCTAACTCCTATCTTTAATAAATAGGTTCACAACTATTCTTCATTGAAATTATTTAGAGTCATATGCTAAAGACCAAATAAAATTGAAAAGAAATTCAAATGTGTTTCTTTACTAATCCAAATTTATTAATTTCTCTGATCATCTAAACTTTGGCTCTGATACCAAATGTAACACCACATACTTTTCTAATCCCAAATTTTGATGAAAATCGAAATTCAAACTCATCCATATATAGAATATAAATCTAGTACCTGCAATTAATGAGCCTGATAATAATCAAAGCATAGGAAAACTAGCTCACAGCGGAAAAAAGATAGGATAACAAATATCGACAAGAAAATAGCTACATCAATACCGAGCATGAGATAATAAGAATAAAAAACCAAACTTGACTACATGCGAAGACCTGCCTTCTCCATGATAAACCTGAGAGTTGTTATAAGGAAGGGCTCAGAACAATAAATCCTGGTGAGTAGAAGTTATATAACATTGTTAAGAATACACAAATGCATACCGACTTATTTCACCCAAACCATATGTCTAACAAAGCTAGTAATTTTAACATAACCTTGAAAGGATTTTGCATGACGATTAACTAACATACCAAAGGTAGCACTTTCTTAAGATAATTTTATCGTAATTCTGAGATAGAACTTTTCCGCATACACAAATGCATCCCGTCTTGTTTCACCCAAATCAAATGTCTAACAAGGCTAGTAATTCTAGCCTACCCTGAAAAAGATTTCGCACGATGATTGACTTCCATACCCAAGGTATCACTTCCTAGAGGTAACGCTATCGTAATTCTAAGATAGAACTTTTTCGCATAAATACAAAGCCTTTAAATACCATTCAAACATGCACCAATACTAAGAGGCAACTCTCCAATTACTCAATACACAAATAATGGAGGTAGGTTATTTCTATATAGCCATTTATGGCCTTACTCATAATATAGCATATGAAGATCCTTACATTTACTTAAGGCCTAAGGCGGATCCATTGATCACTTAATAACTTATTATGTCGTTTACTACTCACAAATATAAATTAGTGAACATTAGCTACTAAGTCCAACTAATTTAAGGATTTCGTCATTCATGCATATCCCCAAACACTGCATAAGGCGAGATATAGTAAGCAGTCACTTATTACCTATAGGCTAGGTAGATCACTAACCGTCATTTATGACCTTCCCTTGGTAAATCCATGTTTTAGTATCTAGTTGGCCTTATTAAGTAATCACCTACTAACTCTGTGCTTCCCACAAGATAAGCAGTCCGATGAATATTTAATACATTATCCCTATGCGGACTTTAACCCAGTCACTTACTACCTAGAGGAAGCTGATTATCCTGGAGATTACCTATCACGCACCCAGTTAACCATTTAATACTTGTCATTTATGGGGAGGTGAGCTACTCGATCACTTAATACCTGTTGAGGGCAGACCTATGACTCTACTCTTATAGGAAAGGGTGAACCCAATCACTTAGTACCCATAAAGCTTATCCCACTACTTAATACCTCTATTTCCGAAGTAGGCTAAGCTATGAATTATTTCCTTTTTGGTTTCTTTTTTCGAAAGGGAAGCAGTCCCTATAGCCACTTAATACCTAAGTACTTGAAGTAAACCTTTAGGAATAATTCGCGTTAAGCAATTAATTATCATCACGTGTTCCTACGGTTAATGATATCTCATATAAATTATACATATATCTGACTATTGGAAAGTATAGACATTTATCAAATAAGGAAAATGACCTTGCATCATCAACCTACTAATCCCAATTCTTATTTTTAATTATAGAATTTATTTCTAATATTGAACTAGAATAAGATAAGAATGATTTCCTAAAACTTCCTGTATAAGATTTCGATTTATTTCCTTATTGGACTTATTATTTACCACAGCCATTAATACCACAAATCCCCATTAAATACCCTTTAATCCAATTTATTATAATAGTCACATGCCATTAATGATCCTAACAGTCATATTTCCTAAAGCAATGGACCCTCCATCAATTTAATTCCATAATTTTCTTGTCCCATTAATGACCCTAATGATCATGTTTCCTAGGATAATAAACCATCCAGTAAATGTCATTTATATCAGTTCCATCTAATTACTCTAATTGTAATTTTTGTTACTCCTAAACATTGCTATGGTTACTTAATTTATACTAGTGCTTATATAGGTATGTATATATATGTTTATTATATTGATTTACCTAATTGTAGTCACAACATTTATTCATTTTTTTTAAAATTGTGACCATCTGACAATTATTACCTATTCATTCCTTCCCTCACAACATTTATGGTTACTATGTTTATTCCTTTATTTATAACCTTTTAATTATAGCAATTAACTCCATATTTAGTGATGTCAACCTAACAATTACAAATAATCACTTCCATTTATTATGGGAAACCTTACCATTTGTGCAAAGTCTAGAGTGTTGTTAACCTGAATAACCTAATAATTAAGAAATTGTAACTGGACGGTATATGTAGGTTTATTTCATAATGTATGATTTTCCCTCTCGTAGAACTTGTGTTCTGGCCCCCCTCATAACATACTTGTAGGTTAGACTTATGACAGAGATTTTGATAGCCTTTGGACACTTGTTAGGAAGTGTCATTCTTTTGATAAGGCTATATTTGTTTAGTGTATTTTTATCCATTCAGTGATGAGACATTTATTCGAGCTCTTATATATTAATTATCTCTGTCTTTTCTATAGGATACCAAACAAGTCAACTTGAGCTTCGATAGATTGGTATTTTTGAGAAAAAATTTCGGTATGTCGAATTTCAGGTTGTTACATCTGGTATTTGGGCACAGGCTTAGGATTCCTATATATAGTTAGTGAGTGGTGTACTTATATATTTAAAATATAAATATTATTCCTAGATTCATGAGGGAAACCCACTTTTAAGTTGAACCGCATATGTGAAGTTTTGAGTAACGAGCTTGTACGCTAATGTTAGGATTGTGAAGGGTTCTAAGAGAGTAAGATCTTGTTTAACCATGATATGGGGTATACGATGGATTTGATGACTAGTGGAAAAATCCATATGTCGACACTTAGAAGAAAACTGTAATCCGAGCCATGGTTGAGAAGCAATGCCTCGTCAAGAACTAGATGGATAATATATATGGCGTTCTTGAGCAACACAAAGATAGGATGCTACCTGGAATAGAGAAAAATCTGTTATGAGATTTATATGGAAGCGTGTGGGGCGAAAATGGTGTGAGTTGGCCATGATAATTGAGGCCCAAGTAATTGGAAGTTGTAAGGAACAGTGATTATTGAGCATGAATACGGAAAAATATATTTTTGTGAGACGGAAAGTTAGGCAAAAGGATTTATTCTAGAATCTTACAACTAAGGATAGAAAAAGGTTACTTGAAATTTTGGGTTGAAATTCAATTAAGTTTGGAAGCAAAGAGGCATTGTTTGGAAAAGAAATAGACGTTGGAAAGTTTATGTGAGTTGGGGTGGTTGACCAAATGACCCATGAAACATTTTATATGTAGCAGAGAAGGTAGGAAGTCAAAGCGTGGAGATGAGAACTTAAAAAGAATACAAGTGCATGAGCAAAAAATTCTGGGTTTGGGTCGGCCCAGCACTTGAGTCGACATAGTGTTGACTAAGGATATAGTTGGGCCGACACTGGGTCAACCCAGGTCACCAGTGTGATTTCATACGTATAAAGGCGGACGAAGCTGAAAGGCTTCGTCACTTTCATTTCCCCCCACCCCTCGAACGTAGCGCATGAAACCAAAACCTGCCCCACCCTCAAACCACCACTGCTTCGTTTTAGCTCCGTTTCGCTTAAGTTTATATCCAAATTGAAGTGTATCATGTCCTCTTCCCAGACCTTTAAGTTTTATTAATCGATTTGAAGAATTTTCTCTATGCCTCCACGCCCATCCTTAGCTGCCCAGTTTCCCCAGTTAACGCCACAAGAGATTGTGGTGTCAGAACAATAAGAATATTGCTTACGTGTATGTAGATTAAGAAGACTACACTTTGTTGATGGGAGGAGCGGTGAAGTTAGACGATTTTCAGGGAAAGTAGCTTGAGCAGCTTTTCATTGCTACTGGATTGCATAACTTGTGTCATACGATGTGTCCTCGCGTCGCCTATCCGAGGTTAGTTAGAATTTTTGACGCTAATATTCAGACTGGGCATTTGGGAAATGAGATTTTTTTTCAATTTGAGTTTAACGATACAGCCATTTCTGTTACCAAGACTCAATTTGGCAAGGTGTTAGGTATTATAGCATAGGGTGCTGATTTAAACCATGTTTAGATGCAGGATTAGGGTGTGTTAGCACAAATATTTTGATATCCCATTCATCATGATTGGGGTATTCATGGTTTGACCAGTTTAGTTTGGATTACTATCAGGAGTTTTCAGTATAACCTTACAGCCAAGACTGTAACACCCCGTAATTGTAATGACATTAAAGAGGACAAATTAAATAATAATTAATTTAATATTCAGAATTAAGGGAAATGGAATAAGTCATTGCGTCCGTCTAGAAATTCTGGTCAAGATAGACATTTGGTTTGCGTAAAATGGACACTGTATGAAGAAGTTATGAAGGTTTGAAGTTTGTATACGCGCAAGATAATTATATATATGCATAACAGTTCAAACCTATACTGAAAATCAAATTTCTGTTCGAATTCAAAATTTCGGAGAGGCGCCAAAAATCCCGCCCAGGGGAGCCGACCCCTTAAGGGGGGTGTCGACCCCTGGGTCGACCCCTCAAGGGGGGTGCCGACCCTAGGGTCGACCCCCTAAGAGATGGGTCGGGCCCCCTATGGCTGAGGTGGCAGGTCGAATTCTAGGGCTGACAATTATAAATATAAGCTCATTTCTCTTGTTTTCTTACAGTAAAATCAAGGGAGGCCTAAATGTTGTCGGTGCCTAGACTGAATCAAATCCTTTTCTTCTTCTTCAAGTCAAGTTTGGAGATTCAAGTGTAGATCTGTGATTCAATCTCCGATTTCCTCCTTCTATTCTTCTTGATCCGAACACTGTGAGTCTAAGTTACCTTTAAATTTAACTAACTAAAAGTAAAACATGATATGACTGTAATTTGGATCTATCCCTGTGATTGAATCATATTAGATCTATTGTAATTTGTGAATCCATGATATTCTAAATTAACTATGACTTGGATCTTAACTTTGCCATGTCAGACCTACTTTTAATTGTAGATCTAATTCACTATTTAAATCATTTTATACCTATCATGTTGTGGTTAATTTGGATCTGTCATTAGTTGGACTTATAAATCCTTGTTTAGATCTAATCATGCCTATTATGACATCCCTACTATGTTAGAACTAGTTTTATTATCAGAAGTTCACCAGATCTACTCTTATATGTCCATCTTAACATTATGTCATTATATGTTTATGTCAATTTTTCTAGAATAATCATCTCTGTCATCTTCCCTTCACCCTTTCCCTTTTATTTTAGATAACCAGGCTACTTTCGAGCTTAGGGATTTCGCTAAATTGTGCAAATGCGTTAGTTTGGGAATGAGGGGAAACATTGAAATTGGGCATAACTTGTAAAGGGGAAATTGTCATAACTTAAATAATGTTTATGAATAGGAATTTAGGGCATATAATCCATTATGAACATATTTGGGGGTAAAGGGGCATGAAACCTATAACGACCTTGGTAAAAATTGGCTAATAATGGAATGCCTAGGATTACAGTAATTAGAAACTGTAACTGCGCCTAGACACGACGTTAGATTACACTTGTGGTGGAAGTCTGCCCAGAACCGCCCGGCATATCCAGCGACCACAAGTGTTGAATCTAATGTGAGGGGCTTAGGTGCACAAATACGAGACGTGCTGAGATACGAGGTTAAGCCCGGCTTGTGGAAGAAGTCTGCCCGGAACCGTCCGGCATATCCAACATCCACAAGTGGTAGGCTTAATGTGAAGAGTCCAGCACATTATAACCATATATGGACATGGTAATGAATTGGAATACTTAACCTAGTCGAATCCATAAGGATTGTATGAACATAAACTTGAATATGGGTTAAGTAAATTTGATTGAACAGTGGGTGGGTTAAGTAAATTTAACGGGGTGGGTAATTTTCATATATAGGGCCACAAACTTAACCTAAGGGGGTTATGTCATTAAAGACACAATAGGTAAACATAACCGGTGGAAATCCTAGTGGGGATACAAGGCAGGGGGAGAGCTTGTATCATATTGTGTGGGACCCATTTCAGTCAGTAAACCATATAATGGTATCGAACGAGCACTCCGCCCTAGGTCAGAGTTGGCGCACACTTACTGGGCTGATTATAAGAGATCCAAACGTGGAGTACGGTATGGGCGGCGCAAACCAATCGGGATTATGTGCGTGCATGGGCTGGGAAGAAGGGGATAAGACGACCGTGACACCAGTAGGTATGGTTGTGCACATCACGAAGGGTTTCCACTTTAGGAAAGTGATACCTCCTACTGTGGGGCCAGCACAGGGTATCTACGGAGTAGGGCGCCGATCGACTATGGTAGTAGTTAGGGTACGTGTAGACTCTGGTAAAAAGTTTAGGAGCCTATTAGCATTGGGTTGTCTATGGATTGTATGCGGTTAACACCTCTCACCAGAAGCATGTCTAAGTCTACCATCTTGTGGTTGTTGGGATCATCTCATTCTGGTTATACTAGTATTAGTGCAGAGAATCAAAGTAATCGTTAGGGAAGCGTATACACTCTACCATGTTTACCTTGTCATACTTACCTTTTGTGATGTTATCTTTCTTATCCACTTTATATGCCTGTCATGATACTCTTACTTATTTACTTTCTAAAAGTAACTAGACTCGCCAGACTTTATGTCTGACCCTTTTTGTTTCCTCTTCTCTTTCGTTCCGCCCCCTCCAGGTTCACAGGGTGAAAATACTCAGGTTTAATCAGGACTCAGTTATCATCTTACTATGAGATTCTCTTGAAGTATTGCTCAAGTTCCTGCCTTTACTACTATGGCTTTGTCTCTTTTGGGGAATTATGCTTTTTCTTTTATGTATTTCTGTACTCTGATGGTACAAGACAGAAGCTTTATATTGTTGTAATGGTTTTTTATGTAGTTCCAAACTTGTGATATTTTGGACCATGATGTTATGAATCATGTTTTAAATAAAATTTTAAATTCCACTGCTATCTTTTATATATGCCTTGTAATGTTCTGTGTTTGTTTACCTATAACGCTTCAGAAACTTAATGCATTCTCTTTATGAGTGACACTAATGGACGCGGGGTGTCACACTTGGTATCTGAGCTGAAGGTTACCAAATTGGATAAATGTTTTTAAAATTATTTCCAAAAAGGTTTTAAAAGATAGCATTTTTCAAAAAGAAAAGTCTGTTTTGAAAAACATATTCCCCAAAGCAATAAGTTATATCTTTCGATCCTTTATCTGAATCTCTTCCCTTTTTCTTTTCAGCATGTCTGGGGAACCTAATATCCTTGAGGGCGTTACGATACCAGGCTAGTTCCGTAGGTATCTAGAGGTTGCGGCACCTGCTAGAGGTTAAGGTGACGTTCCTTCCCCAGCTGCACCCGTCGTTCCTCCTCCTCCTCCTCCAAGAGCAAATAATTTCGCTAAGATCTGTAAAGATTTCTGTGCCATGGGAGGCAAGGCATTCCGTGGAACTGAAACATTCATAGAGGCAAGGAATTGGCTCAAGGAGACCAAGGAATTGTTTATAATCTTTGAAGTGGAAGATCGAAGGAAGATTCAGTTAGCTACCTGGCTACTGAAATATGAACCTTTGTTCTGGTGGGAAGTAACCCAAGCTGGACGTCCGGTGGAAACATGGGATGATTTTAGATAGAGGTTTGAAATGAAGTTTCTTTCTCAAGCTGAGAAAAGCATGCAAATGGAGAGGTTCTTGGCGCTCAAACAAGGGAACATGATTGTTAAGGAATATGTGAACAAATTCAACCAGCTAGCAAGGTTTGGATTAGAACTGGCGGATACTCCGCATAAGAAAGCTTTGCGGTTTGCTAAAGGGATGAATGAACCCCTTCATGGGTTTTGAAAGGCATGTTGATATGGCCTTAATGCATGAAGAAGACAAGGAAGAAAAGAAGGAAGTTAAGGCTGATGAAACAATGCAAAACAAGAAGATATGGCACAAGAAAGGACAACAAACAAAAATAGAAGAAAGGCGGAAAGAATGACAAGGCTAAGGATAAGAGGAAGTGTCATAGTTATGGACGAGAGGGCCTCTTGATCAAGGACTGCAAAAGAGGAAGAATAATTGCTTCAATTGTGAAGAGGTTAGACACTTCGTTAGGGAGTGCCCAAAGAAACAGGGACCATAGTGACAAGGTCAAAAGGCAGGAGCTTCTGGAGGGCAGGTGCATGCTCTCGCGACCAGTGCTCCGGACAGAGGTAGGAAAATTTCCGTGGAAGGTTTGATTTCTCTTTCCAATCATCCTGTTAGAACTCTCTTTAATTCTGGCGCTTCACATTCATTTATATCTAGTTCTGTGGTTGAATTTCTGCACTTAAATACTAGTATGGTAGTGGATCCCATTGTTGTCTCAAACCCCACCAGTGGTTCGGCTCATTTGTCTATGATTTGTCGGGGTTTGAGAATATCTATTCTAGGCGTCGGGTTTGAGTGCGATGCATATGTGCTCGGTTTTACGGGCTATGGTTTGATTCTAGGTATGAATTGGCTAACCATGTATGGTGCCATTCTAGATTGTGAGAGAAGGGTCGTTAGACTTTTGACTTGCCGTGGGAGGACCCTCAATATTTTCTATGACCCACAAGGGTCTGCTGTCCTTAGTTTGCTAGAGTTCTTGATGCATCTATCGATGACCTACAATCTATTCCAGTAGTCTGAGGTTACACTGATCTTTTTGACAAGGTATGGGGCTTACTCCAAGGCGCGAGATTGATTTTTGTATATATTTGGTGGACAATGCAAAGCCAGTTGCATTACCTATGTGCCATATGGCTCCAAGGGAAAGGAGGGAGCTTAGCAAGCAAGTAGAGGAGCTACTTGAGAATGGGTTTATCAAGCGAAGCATATCTGAATGGGGTGCTCCAGTAGTATTCGCAACTAAGGAGGATGGTTTGCTTCGATTTGTATGTGGACTATAGAGAGTTGAACAAACTCACTAAGAAGAACGGGCAGCTACTTCCGAGGATAGATGACTTATTTGACCAGCTTGTTGGTACCTTGGTATTCTCTCAGTAAGACTTGGTCGTAGGGTTTCATCAGTTGAGGGTGGCTGAGGAAATATAGATAAGACCGCTTTTAGGACTCCAGATGGTTTCTTTGAATGGCTAGTTATGCCTTTTGGGTTGACGAATGCACCCGCTTATTTTGTTGATCTGATGAGTAGTGTGTTTCAGGAGTTTCTAAATAAATTCGTCTTGGTCTTTGTTGATGATATCTTGATCTTCTCAAAGAGCGAAGAAGAGCATGCCCAACATTTAAGGGAAGTTTTGAAAACTCTCCGTGCGCATCAGCTTAAGGCAAAATTCTCCAAATGCCATTTTTGGAGAAAAGAGGTGAGATTCATAGGGCATGTGGTTTCCAAAAATGGGATAGCAGTAGATCCCGCAAAGTTGGTTGCAGTTCAAGATTGGCAAATTCCTAAGAAAGTAATGGAAGTGAGAAGCTTTCTCGGATTGGCAGTTATTATAGGAAGTTCATTAAGGACTTCGCAAAGATATCAGCCCCACTCACTAGGATGACAAAGAAGAATTTGGCGTTTTCATGGGATATAGATTGCGATGTTGCTTTCCAACGATTGAAGAGGGATCTGACAATAGCCCCAGTCTTGAACTTGCCTGATGGAAATAAAGTGTTTACAGTTTACACTGATGCATGTGGTACAGTACTTGGTAGGGTTCTGATGCAAGAAGGGAAGGTAGTGTGTTATGGGGGAAGACAACTAAGAGTTCATGAGAAGAACTATCGTACCCATGATTTAGAGCTGGCTGTCATAGCATTCGCGCTTAAGATGTGGCGTCATTATTTGTTTGGATAGAAGTTCGAGTTGTACACCGATCATAAATCTCTCAAGTATTAGTTTTCGTAGAAGGATCTTAATTTAAGGCAGCAAAGGTGGATGGAGTTCCTAGCTTCTTATGATTTTGAGATTGCTTATACCCCTTGTAAGGGTAATGTGGTTGCAGACGCACTGAGTAGGCAGAGGATAGCCTTAAGTCCTCTGTTTGTGGAGAGGAAAAGCTTGGAGTTCATATCTACTTTTGATTTTAGACCCTCCAACAAGATTTTGCCTAGTTTGTTTGCATCGCTAGAGATACGGCCTACTCTTATGGATTAGATAGGAGATTTGTGGAGAAATGATCTACAGATTTCTGACATATTGGATAGGCTCAATAAAGGGGAGACTTCTAGTCACCTCTATAGATATTTTATTGACGATAAAGGGTGGTTGCGACGAGATGGAAGGCTTTGTGTCCTCCAAACTAGAAGTTTGTTAAAGGTAGTCTTAGAAGAAGCCCGTCATTCTAAGATGACTATTCATCCAGGCGGTGATAAAATGTACAGGGACATGAAGAGCATTTTTTTTAGGCTGGAATGAAGAAGGATGTGGCAGAATTTGTTTCTCAATGTTTAGTTTGTCAACAATTTAAAGCTAAGCGAAAGAAGCACTATGGTTTACTTTACCCTTTGGAGGTTCCACAATGGAAGTGGGAGAGCATCTCTATGGATTTCATAGATGGTTTTCCCAAGTCAAAGAAAGGCAACACCGGTATTTGGGTTGTGGTAGATAGATTAACTAAGAGCGCTATTTCATTCTAGTTAAGAGTAAGAGGACGACAGCTTGGTTAGCTGCAATTTATGTTCGTGAGATAATCCATCTTCATGGAGTACCTTCCAACATCGTAAGCTATTGTGATTCCATCTTCACTTGTGAATTTTGGAGAAGTTTGCAAGAAGCATTAGGTACACAGTTATGTCTAAGCACCGCTTATCATCCTCAGACTGATGGACAGAAGAAAAGGGTGAACAGAGTTCTAGAAGATCTTTTGAGGCTGTGTATCCTAGACTATGGGGGGACTTGGAAAGAGCATCTTCCTTTAGTAGAGTCTGCCTACAACAATAGTTATCAAGCCAGCATTGGCATGACACCTTTTGAAGCATTATACGGACGACCCTGTAGATCACCAACCTGTTGGTGGGAATCTACAGAAAGGCTGTTACTTGGACCAGATGTGGTTACAGAAATGTCTGAGAAGATTGATTTTATTAGATGACGAATGAAGACCGCGCAAGATAGGCAGAAATCCTATGCAAACAAGAGAAGGACTGACATCTCGAAGTAGGGGATACGGTTTTCATTAAAGTGTCACCTTTGAGGAATGTGGTTCGCTTTTGATCTATAGGGAAATTGGAACCAAGATTCATAGGGCCATTTCCCATAACAGAAATGATTGGCCAAATTGCCTATAGAGTGAAGTTGCCAAAGAGATTATCCGATGTTCATGATGTTTTCCACGTTTCTCATTTACGGAAGTGCTTGCACGATACCATGGAAATAGTTGAGCCAAGTATATTGGAAGAAGTAGAGGTGGAACAGGAGGCAACAGTCAGACGAGTTCCTTCCCGTATTCTTGGATCAGAAGTTAAGAAGCTATGCAATAGAGAAGTCAAGTTGGTTAAAGTTCAGTGGGGAGATAACCCAGAGGATTCAACTTGGGAAACTGAAGCCAAGATTCATGCTTCGTATTCTTTTCTTTTGGAGGGTATGTTCTTAACTCTTTTTCTAAAGCTTTTATCTATGCTTGTTTCCATCATTTATATATGTCCTATCGATTGAATCTTCGACCTTTAGGTAGGAATCCTATAGATGTAAACATGTGTTTGAGACATGTTATGTTTGATGAATGCAAGTGGATGCAAATGTTTTCTAGTAGTTGCTCGTGGATGCATATACACACACATTAGGCACTAGATCAGCTCAATCACACTCATACTGCATATGGATGTGTGTGCATTTTTCTTCTTTTTATGGACGAAATTGAATGTATCATCATATGGATGTTGCATTTGGACGGATGTTTCTGCACCCATGTAGAACTTACGTGTTAAAATAGGATTACTTGCATATATATTGGATTTATGGCAATAACATACATTGCATTAAGAAGGTCGACTGAATCAGTAGAGTGTTTGATCCTCGCATTAGTATTGGGACATATACACACACCTTTGCATAAGATCATATAAGCATTAGAAGTCTTTAAGGACAATGGATGCCTATGATTGATGGATGAGTAAGGGGGTGATGGATGGTTGGATATGCATTCTTTTTAACATGAAGGTTTCGGGGACAAAATCCATTGAGTAGAGGAGAATGTAACACCCCATAATTGTAACGACACTAAACATGATAAATTAAATAATAATTAATTTAATAATCAGAACTAAGGGAAACGAACTGCGCCACAACATCCATCTCGAAATTCTGGTCAAGATAGACATTTGGTTTGAATAAAACAGACACCGTATGAAGAAGTTATGAAGGTTTGAATTTTGTGTACGTGCAAGATAATTATATATATGCATAACAGTTCAAACCTATCCAAAAAATCAAATTTCTGTCCAAAATTCAAACTTTAGGAGAGGCGGCGAAAATCCTCCCCAAGGGTGTCGACCCCAGGGTCGACCCCTAGGGCTAAGGTGGCAGGTCAAATTCTGGGGTTGGCAGCTATAAATATAGGCTCATTTATCTTGTTTTCTTACACTGAAATCAATGGAGGCCTAAATGTTGTCGGTGTCTAGACCGAATCAAATCCTTTTCTTCTTCTGCAAATCAAGTTTCGAGATTCAAGTGTAGTTCTATGATTCAATCTCCATTTTCCTCCTTCTATTCTTTTAGATCCCACCACTGTGAGTTTAATTACCTTTAGATTTAAATAACTAAAAGTAAAACATGATATGACTATAATTTGGATCTATCCCTGTAACTGAATCATATCATATCTATTGTAATTTGTGAATCCATGATATTTTGAATTAATTACGACTTGGATCTTAACCTTTATCATGTCAGATCTACTTTTGATTATAGATTTAATTCACTATTTAGATCATTTTATACCTATCATGTTGTGGTTAATTTGGATCTGTCATTAGTTGGATATCTAAATCCTTGTTTAGATCTAATCATGCCTATCATGACATCCCTACTATGTTAGAACTAGTTTTATTATCACAAGTTCACCAGATCTATTCTTTATGACCATCTCAACATTATGCTATTATATGTTTATGTTAATTTTGCTAGAATAATCATCTTTGTCATCCTCCTTTCACCCTCTCCCTTTTATTTTATATGGCCAGGCTACTTTTGAGCCTAGGCAAGCCGCTAAATTGTGCGAATGCGTTAGCTTGGGAATGAGGGGAAAAACATTGAAATAGGGCATAACTTGTAAAGGGGAAATTTTCATAACTTGAATAATGTTTATGAACATGAATTTGGGGCATATAATCCATTATGAACATATTTTGGGTAAAGGGGCATGAAACCTATAACGACATAGGTAAAAACTGGCTAATAATGGAATGCTTAGGATTACAGTAATTAGAAACTGTAATTGCGCCTAAACACAAGGTTAGATTACACTTATGGTGGAAGTCTACCCGGAACCGCCCGGCATATCCAGCGATCACAAGTGGTGAATCTAATGAGAGGGGCTTAGGTGCAAAAATATGAGACGTGTTGAGACAAGAAGTTAAGCCCGACTTGTGGAAGAAGTCTGCCCAGAACCGACCGGCATATCCAGCATCCACAAGTGGTAAGCTTAATGTGAGGGGTCCAACACATTATAACCATAAATGGACATGGTAATGAATTGTAATACTTAACCTAGTTGAATCCATAGGGATTGTATGAACAAAAACTTGAATAGGGGTTAAGTAAATTTGATTGAACAGTGGGTGGGTTAAGTAGATCTGAGGAGGTAGGTAATATTCATATATAGGCCCACAAACTTAGCCTAAGGGGGTTATGTAATTAAAGACACCAATAGGTATACATAAACGGTGGAAATCCTAGTGGGGATACAAAACAAGGGGAGAGCTTGTATCATCTTGTGTGGGACCCGTTTCAGTCAGTAACCCATATAACGGTATCGAACGAGTACTTCGCCCTAGGTTGGAGTTGGGGAACGCTTACTGGGCTTATTGTAAGAGATCCAAAAGTGAAAGTCAGTGTGGGCGGTGCAAACCAACCGGGGACATGTGCGTGCATGGGCCGGGCAGAGGGGGATAAGACGACCGTGACACCAGTAGGTATGGTTGGTGCACATCACGAAGGGTTGCCACTTTAGGAAAGTGATACCTCCTACTGTGGGGCCGTCGCAGGGTATCTACGGAGTAGGAAGCCTGTAACACCCCGTATTTCTGTTAACACAAAATTGCACAAATTAAGGAATAATTAATCTCTGATGTGAGAATTAAAGGAAATGGGTTACGCCATTGTGTTCGTCTCGGAATTCTGGTTGAGATAGAGTCCGAGTTTCCGTGAATTGGACTTCGTATGAAGAAGTTATGGCCATCGAAAGTTTCAGAAAAATTTAAACAAATTTCAAAATTCAAATTTTAGAGTCAGATGGGCTAGGTGGGAAATTTCCCGCTAGGGCCAGGTCGACCATAGGGTCGACCTGGGGGTTGACCTACCCTGACCAGGTCGACCATAGGGTCGACCTGGGGGTCGATCTGCCCCCTCCCCCGCCCCCCCCCCCCTCCCGGGAAGAATTGATTGGTGACCCGTTTATGACTGTGTGCTGACTCATTAGGGTTTCTGATCTGCTCTGATTGGCTGGTATTAATTCTGGGTTGATCTGACGGCCTAAACTAATCCTAAACTCTATAAAAAACATGTAGACTTAAACCCTAAAATCAAATTAAAATTAGAGCCTTGGCCTCTATGCCGTCGCCTATCAACCTAGAATAGCCGCCGCCAATTAGAGGGGAAGAAAGCTAATCAAATTCAAATCTATTCAACTCTAACAACGAATATACTTCAAAGGAAAGCTAATTCAACTTCAGAACTCAGATTTCAGAACTCAATACCTTCTTTGAGTTGTGAGTTCGATTTCTTTAATAAAATAATTAACAATTTAATTGGATTGAGTTATGATGCGGATTATATGGTTATGTTGTGAATTATTGACCGCATGTTATCAGCTATGTTGTAATATTGTGATGTTATCATTTATGTTGTAAGTTCTATGATGTTATCATCTATGTGGTAAAGTTATGATGTTATCATCCATGTTGTAATTCTATGATTATGTATTCATAATGATGTTTCATATGCTAGTTTGGTTATGTTGATTCATATGATAAATCATATGTATGTATGCAAGTTAGGATGTTAATTGAGACATGAATCTTATGCAAGTTAGTGAAAATTATATATATAACCTTACATGTTTCATGACATCTATTTTAGACCTAAAGTTAGGCTATGATATGCGTGAGTTATATGCTAAATTCTACATGCTAGTTTATATGTTTATATGTAAGTTTACACCATTGTTATGTTGCATAAATCACATATGCAAGTTTATATAAAGATATGTGTTTGGAGTATGAATCATATTATGTAAATTTTTGGTTATTGCCTATGCAAGTTTACACCTTTAGATGTAGATCTATGACATATACAATTTATGCAAGTTTGTGACTATTGCCTAAACAAGTTCACGCCTTTAGATTTGGATCTATGACATATGTTGTTTTATGCAAGTTTGTGACTTTGGCCTATGCAAGTTTTAGATGTAGAACCTCATTCACACATGCAAGTTCACCCCTTATGTTTAGATCTAGTTTTACCTGTATGTATGTGGTGATGTTTTCTCTTTATTCCATGATTTAGACTATTCGAGTCTAACATATATTTTACGTTAAACAAACAAACGTACAACGTGAGGCAACGGGATAATATTAAAAGATTTAATATTGAGAATTGGCATAAATGCCTTAAATGGCATAAAATAAATTTGTGATGAAAATTGGTATGATTTTGCGTACCATAAATAGATGGACATAATTGAGTCAATTATGGCCATAGTTAAATTTGGAATTGATTGATAATTTGAATAGGGAAATTAATTCAAATTGGGGGATAATTAATTTTGTGTAATTAATCGTCTAAGACACGAGGTTAGGCTCTTTTGTGGTGTAAGACTGCCCGGACCCGCCCGGCAAATCCAGCTGCCACAAATGCCAGTCTAATGTGGGAGGTCTTAGGTATAAATTAAATGCGTAACAGTTGTAAAGACACGAGGTTAGGCTCGTTTGTGGTGTAAGACTGCCCGGACCCGCCCGACAAATCCAGCTGCCACAGATGTCAGTCTAATGTGAGAGGTCTTTACAAGGTTACGGTGTTAATGAATTAAGAAACACTTAACCAGATAAATATGTGGTGGGACATAGGGGTTAAGTGGGTACCTTGGGTGGTATGTGGAATTTAGAGGGTGCCTTGGGTGGCATTTGAAATACGATTAGAAACACTTAACCAAAATTGAAACATGTAAGTGAACATGAATAAGAAGAGGGTTAAGTGGGATGTACTAGAGGGGACCAAGCTTAGCTAGATAGCTTGTGTCAAGTAATGTGGGCTCGTTTCAACCAGTAACCCATAAGTATATTTGTGGGCTCGACCCAAGTCGAGGATGGGACACGCGTACTGGGCTTGAGTGTAAGAGGCAAAAACGGGTTAGTGGTGGCAACACAAGTCCAACGGGTTCATGTGCGTATGTGGGCCCGGGCTGGTAGGTAAGACGTTGTTGCATCGTGTAGGTATAAGCCGTGCATTATTGGTGGTATCGGGTTGCCATTTTGGGGAGTGATACACCCCACTGTGGGGCCAGCACGGGTATCTACGAGTTAGGGAGCCGATCGCTTGGGGGTAGTGGGTACACCTAGTGGAGATAGGCGCAAGCGGCACCTATGAAGGCGACTAACGAAACTACCATTATCATTATTAAATTCTGTAGGCGGGATTAACCTTAGGGTGACTAGTTGTGGTGCAGTATAGTGGTGGTGGTGCAGTATAGTAAATATCTTATAGCGGTTTAGGTGCGCCTTTAACGTTATCTTTGTTCATCTTATTTCCTTGTTTACTCTGTTACACCCAATTGTTCACAGTCATTTCCCTATTTTCCAACTTATGCCTTAGGTTAGTTATTTTGGTAATTATATTGTTAAAGTTATCGCACTCGCCAGACTTTATGTCTGACCCCCTTTGTTTCCTCCTCTTTCCTTCCTCCCCCCCAGGTGCTCAAGGTGGAACTAGCACCAGTGGAGCTTGATTTTGGACAGCTGTATCTCTTGCTTTTAGAAGTTGCTTGGATCGCTGAAGTAAAAGTTCAGCCTATCTTATTTATGGCTATTTTGTATTGGGGTTATGCCTTTCAATTTATGTACTTTGATTTAGTCAAGATGGATATTATGTACTTTGGCTCTGGTATTTGATGATGTAATCAAACTTATGTGTTTACCGCTGCAATGAATAAAGTTTTAAATTTTTAAGTACTATTTATATATGTCTTGTTGTTAAGTTTCTGTTCTATACTCACTCAAAATGCTCCATAGAAGTTAATGCATTCCCTTTATGAGTGACATTAATGGACGTGGGGTGTTACACGTGGTATCTGAGCTGAAGGTTACCAGAACAGATATGAATTTCGAAAAACTGTTTTTCAAAAACACTTTTATAAAGAAGTACCTTCAAAAGTATGTTTTAAGGAAAGTATTTTCAAGAGAAAAGCTTATTTTAGAAAGCATAACCCCAAGAGCCATATATCTTTCCTTCGATTCTTTTGTATTGAATCTTTCCTTTTTCGTTTAAGCATGTCTGGAATTCCCGAGATACCCGAGGGGATACCGATACCAGAATGGTTTAGGAGGTATTTGGAGACTAGGGCCACCATTGCAGGTCCATCAAATGCTCCTCCTCCTCCTCCTCGTGTCGATACTTTTGCTAAGATATGTAAGGACTTTCGAGCAATGGGTGGAAAACCTTTTCACGGGACGGAGACATTTGTTGAAGCTCGAAATTGGCTAAAGGAGGTAGAAGAATTATTTGGGATCTTTGAAGTGGAAGATGGAAGAAAGGTCCAGTTAGCTGCCTGGATAATGAAGGACGAGGCCTCGTTTTGGTGGGAGGTCACTAATGGAGAACGTCCAGTCGATACATAGCCAGATTTTAGGCGGAGGTTTGAGGCGAAGTTTCTCTCATGGGATGAAGAGAATCTCTACATGGGAAGGTTTCTAGCATTGAAGCAGGGGAATCTATCGATGAAAGAATACATCAAAAAATTCAATTAGTTGGCAAGATTTGGCTTGGACTTAGTGAATACACCAGAAAAGAAGGCCCTGAGATTTGTTAAGGATTTGAACGAGCCGCTTCATGGGTTAGCTATGACCCACATCCCCATGGGGGCTACCTTTGAGAGACTAGTTGACATGGCGCTTATGCATGAAGAGGAGAAGGGCGCCAATGCTAATAAGGCACCCGAGAAGAAAGGGGATCAAAATAAGCCGCAACACCAACAACATAACAGGAAAGGTGGTATAGGCAACAACGGTAAGGGAAAGAAAAGATGTTTTAACTGTAGGACACCAGGCCATCTAAGCAAAGATTGTAGGAAGAAAAAGAAGACTGGCTGTTTCCACTATGGCGAAGCGGGACATCTGATTAAGGACTTCCCAAGGAAAGGGCAGAGGGCAGGGTCTACCTCGGGAGGGCAGGTGCATGCTCTTATGGCACCAGGGCAGGCAAGGGGGCAAGTTCAGGCTCTCGTGGTCCTACCGCTGCAAGAACGAGGTAGAGCAATTTCCGTTGAAAGTTTAGTTTTTCTGTTTGATCATCCTGTCTGTACTTTATTCGATTCTGGGGCATCACATTCGTTTATCTCTACATCATTAGTTGAAACACTGCACCTAGATACTAGTCTAATTACGGATCCCTTAGTAGTCTCAAATCCTATTGGTGGTTCGGCTCATCTTTCTATGATTTGTCGGGATTTGAGAGTGTCTATCTTGGGCCTTGGGTTTGAATGCAACGCCTTTGTTCTTGGCTTCATGGGCTACGGCTTGATTCTAGGTATGGATTGGCTAACTAGATACGGGGCCATCCTAGATTGTGAAAGAAGGGTAGTTAGATTGTTGACTCATTGTGGAAAGACCCTTGATATTTCTTGTGACCCTAGAGGTCCAGTAATGCTTAGCTACCTAGAATCCCATGACGCATCCGATGATGATTTACATTCTGTTCATATAGTCCGTGAATATGTTGATGTCTTTGATGAGGTGAGGGGTTTACCCCCAAAACGTGAGATAGACTTCGAATATATCTAGTAGATAATGCAAAGCCAGTTGCATTGCCAGTGCGCCACATGGCTCCAAGAGAGAGAAGAGAATTCAGTAAGCAAGTGGAAGAATTGCTTGAGAAGGGGTTCATAAGATGTAGTATATCGGAGTGGGGTGCTCCAGTAGTATTTGCCCGAAGGCGGATGGGTCCCTTAGACTTTGTGTGGACTATAGAGAACTTAATAAACTTACTAAGAAGAATAAGCACCCACTGCCAAGGATTGACGATCTCTTCGATCAGTTAGTTGGCGCCTCAGTGTTTTCACAGTTGGACTTGTCCACTGGTTTCCATTAGTTGAGAGTGGCTGAGGATAGCATAGACAAGACTGCCTTTAGGACTCCGGACGATTTCTTCGAGTGGCTTGTGATTCCCTTCGGTTTGACAAACGCCCCCGCATACTTTGTTGACTTGATGAGTAGGGTGTTTAGGGAGTACCTTAATATATTCGTGGTAGTCTTTGCGGACGACATCTTGATCTTTTCTAAAAGCGAGGAAGAGCATGCCCTACATCTTAGGGAAGTGTTGGAGACTCTTCGAGCGCATAGCCTTAAAGCTAAATTTTCTAAATGTCACTTTTGGAGGAAGGAAGTTCAATTCTTAGGGCACGTGGTTTCCAAAGAAGGGATAGCTGTGGATCACGCGAAGGTAGTGGCCATCTAAGAATGGAAGGTCCCTAAAAATGCTACCAAGGTGAGGAGTATCTTAGGGTTGGTTGGCTACTATAGGAAGTTTATCAAAGACTTCGCAAAAATATCAGCCCCATTAACATGCTTGACGAAGAAGAACCTAGTTTTCACATGGGACGTAGATTGTGATGATGCATTACAACGTTTAAAGAGAGCTTTGACCATAGCCCCAGTCTTAGTGTTGCCAGATGGGAGTAAGCCGTTTACCGTTTATACCGATGCTTGTGGGACATGACTAGGCGCAGTCTTAATGCAAGAGGGAAGGGTAATAGCCTATGGTGGAAGGCAGTTGAGAGTGGATGAGAAAAATTACCCTACACATAACCTAGAGTTGGCTGTTATTGTTTTCGCGCTTAAGTCTTGGCGCCATTATTTTCTTGGCGAGAAATTCGAATTGTTCACTGACCACAAATCGCTAAAATATTTGTTCTCCCAGAAGGACTTGAACTTTAGGCAGCAAAGGTGGATGGAATTCTAAACGTCCTATGATTTCGAGATAGCATATACCCCTGGCAAGGGTAACGTGGTGGCAGACACCTTAAGTAGGAAAAGGTTATCCTTGAGTCTGTTGTTTGTTGAGCGGCGAAGCTTGGATTTCATCTCTACGTTTGACTTTAGACCATCCGTTGACTTTGTACCCGGTTTGCTAGCATCCTTAGAGGTCAGACCTACGCTTTTGGGACGGATTGGTGAAGCACAGCGAGATGACCCACGGTTGGTTGAGTTAGTAGAGAAGCTCAAAAGAGGGGAGTCATCGAGCCATCTCCGTAGGTATACCCTAGATGATAAGGGTTGGTTACGTAGGGACGGTAGACTTTGTGTACCATGGGGCGAGAATTTGAGGAAGACCATTCTTGATGATGCACATCGTACAAAGATGACGATCCATCCCGGCGGGGACAAGATGTACATGGACATGAGACGAGTTTACTTTAGGGACGGCATAAAGAGGGATGTGGCTGAGTTTGTCGCTAGATGCTTGGTGTGACAATAAGTAAAACCAGATCAAAAGAAGCCTGGTGGGTTGCTTCACCCATTGGAGGTCCCACAATGGAAGTGGGAAAGTGTCTCAATGGACTTTATTGATGTGTTGCCGAGGTCGAGGAAGGGTAATACGAGGATTTGGGTCGTGGTTGACAGACTTACTAAGAGCGCCCATTTCATTCCCGTGAAGAGTAAGAGGACTGTTCCATGGTTAGCCTCCGTATACATTCAAGAGATAGTTCGTTTGCACGGTGTTCCTTCTAGCATAGTGAGCGACCGCGATCCTATCTTCACTAGCGAGTTTTGGAAGAGCTTGCAAGAGGCGGTAGGGACTCGGTTATGTTTGAGCACCGCATATCATCCTCAGAAGGACGGCCAAACCGAGAGGGTGAATCGTATTCTAGAGGACCTATTGAGGTTGTGTGTCTTAGACTTCAGAGGTACATGGGAGGAACATCTTCCATTGGTGGAGTTCGCATATAATAATAGCTTTCAGTCTAGTATTGGCATGGCACCGTTCGAGGCTCTTTATGGACAGCCATGTCGTTCGCCTACATGTTGGTGGGAATCTACAGATAAGATCTTGTTGGGCCCGATTTGATTAGAGAGACTTCGGAAAAGATCGATTTGATTCGAAGGAGGATGAAGACGGCACAAGATAGGCAGAAATCTTATGCTGACAAGAGGAGGACAGATCTTGAGTTTGATATTGGGGACATGGTCTTTGGCAAGGTGTCTCCATTACGGAATGTGGTTCGCTTTGGGTCCGTTGGGAAGTTAGCACAAAGGTTCGTAAGGCCGTTTTCTATTAAGGAGAGGATTGGAAAGATGGCGTATAGAGTGGAGTTGCCCGAGAGACTTAGTGGTGTACACAATGTATTCCATGTGTCACATTTGAGGAAGCGCTTGCATGAGACCGCGGAAGTGGTAGAGCCGAGCTTGCTTAGAGAGGTGGAGATCGAGCGTGATGCGACGATTCGATGAGCTCCTACGTGCACTCTTGGGTCGGAGATTAAAAAGTTGAGGAATCGAGAGCTCAAGCTAGTCAAAGTGCAATGGGGAGATGATGAGAGCAACGCTACTTGGGAGACGGAAGAGAAGATGCGTTCATTGTACCTTTTCTTTCCAAGGGTATGTCTTTTAATTTCTCCTTTATCTCTTAGCTTGTACTTGTTTTATCTTTAGTATGTCCTCTCGCTAGTATCTTTGACCTTTAGATAGGGTAGTCCTATGGTTGAAACATGTGTTTGAGACATGTTATGTATGATGGACGCATGTAGATGCAAGTGGTTGCTAGTGGTTGCTCGTGGATGCACATACACACACTTTAGGCACTTGATCGGCTCAGTCACTTCATATTGCATATTGCATATAAATGTGTGTACATATTTAAGTCAATGGATGTATAATGGTCGTGTTATCATATGGATGCTGCATTTTCGTGAATAGTTGTGCACACATGTAGAAATAATATGTATCGATAGGATTCTTTCGCATACATAATGGACGCATGGCACTATCATGGTTTGCATTAAGGAGGTCAACTGAATCAGTAGACCGCCTGATTTTGCATTAGATAAAGAGCATATACACACACTTCTTGCATATGTTCATACAACATTAGGAATTTTATAAGGATAATGGATGCCTGTGTTTGATGGTTGAGTAGATGGTTGTTTGGATGTTAGGATATGCATTCTCCTTAACTTGGAGATTTCAGGGGCGAAATCCTTTAAGGAGGGGAGAATGTAACACCCTGTATTTCTATTAACACTAAAGTTCACAAATTAAAGAATAACTAATCTTAGATGTGAGAATTAAAGGAAACAGGTTGCGCCATTGTGTTCATCTCGGAATTCCGGTTGAGATAGAGTCCGAGTTTGCGTGAATTGGACTTCGTATGAAGAAGTTATGGCCATCGGAAGTTTCAGAAAAATTTAAACATATTTCAAAATTCAAATTTCAGAGTCAGATGGGCTAGGCGGGAAATTTCCTGCCAGGTCCAAGTCGACCATAGGGTCGACCTGGGGGTCGACCTACCCTGACCAGGTCGACCTGGGGGTCGACCTGCCCCCCCCCCCTCGGGCATAATTGATTGGTGACCTGTTTATGACTGTGTGCTGACTCATTAGGGTTTCTGATCTGCTCTGATTGGCTGAGATTAATTCTGGGTTGATCTGACGGCCTAAACTAATCCTAAACTCTATAAAAAGACATGTAGACTCAAACCCTAAAATCAAATTAAAATTAGAGCCATGGCCTCCATGCCGTTACCTAGCAACCTAGAATATCCGCCACCAATTAGAGAAGAAGAAAGCTAATCAAATTCAAATGTATTCAACTCTAACAACGGATCTACATCAAAGGAAAGATAATTCAACTTCAGAACTCAGATTTTAGAACTCAAGACCTTCTTTGAGTTGTGAGTTTGATTTCTTTAATAAAATAATTAACAATTTAATTGGATTGAGTTATGATGCGGATTATATGGTTATGTTGTGAATTATTGACTGCATGTTATCATCTACGTTGTAAAATTGTGATGTTATCATTTATGTTGTAAGTTCTATGATGTTATCATCTATGTGGTAAAGTTGTGATGTTATCATCCATGTTGTAATTCTATGATTATGTATTCATAGTGATGTTTCATATACTAGTTTGGTTATGTTGATTCATATGATAAATCATATGTATGTATGCAAGTTAGGATGTTAATTGAGACATGAATCTTATGCAAGTTAGTGAAAATTTTATATATAACCTTATATGTTTCATGACATCTATTTTAGACCCAAAGTTAGGTTAAGACATGTGTGAGTTATATGCTAAATTCTACATGCTAGTTTACATGTTTAGATGTAAGTTTACATCATTGTTATATTTCATAAATTACATATGCAAGTTTATATAAATATATGTGTTTGGAGTATGAATCATGTTATGTAAGTTTGTGGTTATTGCCTATGCAAGTTTACACCTTTAGATGTAGATCTATGACATACATGATTTATGCAAGTTTATGACTATTGCCTAAACAAGTTCACACCTTTAGATTTGGATCTATGACATATGTTGTTTTATGCAAGTTTGTGACTTTGGCCTATGCAAGTTTTAGATGTAGAACTTCATTCACACATGCAAGTTCACCCCTTATGTTTAGATCTAGTTTTATCTGTATGTATGTGGTGATGTTTTCTCTTTATTCCATGAGTTAGACTATTCGAGTCTAACATATATTTTACGTTAAACAAACAAACGTACAACGTGGGGCAATGGGATAATATTAAAAGATTTAATATTGAGAATTGGCATAAATGCCTTAAACGGCATAAAATAAATTTGTGATGAAAATTGGTATGATTTTGCATACCATAAATAGATGGACATAATTGAGTCAATTATGGCCATAGTTGAATTTGGAATTGATTGATAATTTGAATAGGGAAATTAATTCAAATTGGGGGATAATTAATTTTGTGTAATTAATCGTCTAAGACACGAGGTTATGCTCTTTTGTGGTGTAAGACTGCCCGAACCCGCCCGGCAAATCCAGCTGCCACAAATGCCAGTCTAATGTGGGAGGTCTTAGGCATAAATTAAATGCGTAACAGTTGTAAAGACACGAGGTTAGGCTCGTTTGTGGTGTAAGACTGCCCGGACCCACCCGGCAAATCCAGCTTCCACAAATTCCAGTCTAATGTGAGAGGTCTTTACAAGGTTACGGTGTTAATGAATTAAGAAATACTTAACCAGATAAATATGTGGTGGGATATAGGGGTTTAGTGGGTGCCTTGGGTGGCATGTGGAATTTAGAGGGTGCCTTGGGTGGCATTTGAAATACGATTAGAAACACTTAACCAAAACTGAAGCATGTAAGTGAACATGAATAAGAAGAGGGTTAAGTGGGATGTACTAGAAAGGGCCAAGCTTAGGTGGATAGCTTGTATCAAGTAACGGGGGCCCATTTCAACCAGTAACCCATAAGTATCTTTGTGGGCTCGACCCAAGTCGAGGACGGAACACGCGTTCTGGGCTTGACTGTAAGAGGCCAAAACGGGTTAGCGGTGGCAACGCAAGTCCAACGGGTTCATGTGCGTGTGTGGGCCCGGGCTGGTAGGTAAGACATTGTTGCATCGTGTAGGTATAAGCCGTGCATTATTGGTGGTATCGGGTTGCCACTTTGGGGAGTGATACACCCTACTGTGGGGCCAACACGCGTATCTACGAGTTAGGGAGCCGATCGCTTGGGGGTAGTGGGTACACCTAGTGGAGATAGGGGCAGGCGACACCTATGAAGGCAACTAGGGGTGAACGAAACTACCGTTATCATTATTAAGTTCTGTCCGTGGGATCAACCTTAGGATGACTAGTGGTGGTGCAGTATAGTAAACATCTTATAGTGGTTTAGGTGCGCCTTTAACTTTATCTTTGTTCATCTTATTTCCTTGTTTACTCTGTTATACCCAATTGTTCACAGTCCTTTCCTTATTTTCCAACTTATGCCTTAGCTTAGTTATTTTGGTAATTATATTGTTAAAGTTATCGCACTCGCCAGACTTTATGTCTGACCCCCTTTGTTTCCTCCTCTTTTCTTCCTCCCCCCTGTAACGAACTGGAATTTTCGACTCCGAACATCAACACAAAACTGCCATGTTGACTATTCGAACATCGAAAATACCTGATCATTTATAGAAAGAAGTTAGAGGGTGAGAATAGATAAGATAGAAATTTAGAATAGAAGAAGAAGAACATAATCAGAGTAAACACGAATCTCACAGCGGAACGAATAAAATATATTATACAACATAACTTTGAAATAAAACAGTGTATATATATACAATAACATTATCAGAGTACAACACTTACACACAGCGGAAATAACAATAGCTATATAGTTCTGAAGCCTCCTGCTTCAAGCTTCTCCAAGCGTATCTGTGAAAACCTGAACTACTTGACTGCCCGTACAAATTTGGGCACCCAAGAGTTTAGGGAGAAAACAAAACAAAATAAACTCTGGGTCAGTCATGGGACTGGTGTGAGTAAACTCAAATCATCAGTTTAACTTTTCAAAATCCTTTCAAAAGAAAAGATAATCGTAAGACCGATCCACACATAAACACGGACGGTTTTTACCTTACGATAACCCAAAAACAGTTTTGGAAATTGATACTTTTTTGATATTATAATAATGTCTAATCACACGTAATTAAAAATTTAGCAGAACGCTTGCATCTCACATTCCACATATATAGTATACAAACAAAAACCGCGGGCTCTTATTGGAAATTGGATTCTGACCTTGACAAGGTATGGGACCACCTGCCGATAGTGTATCTCTAGAGGCAAATACACTGGGTTCAACAAGAACATCTTGCAACCCGGCCCTCACATGACCGACCACTCATTTCGCTTGAGTGTATCGAATGTATATCACCAACGGTTGGGAGCTACCCACCGTCTTCCCGAAAAGGGACAGCATCGAATAGACAAAAGAATGAATTGGATTTTCTCTAGATAGGTGATATACACCCTAATGGGAGCGACCCACTTAGCCATACTGCCTGCCCGATTTCTGTCATTTCCCGGTTGATGAGGCTTGAGGTCATTACGTAACTTTGGACACCTGGCCACCATTCACTTTGAATGCCACATCGTCATACCCGTCAAATCACAAATTGATTTCCCCAAAAATACCACGGGTATAAAGCTAAGAGAAACGAATTCCTCTGCCACCAAACGTAAGTACGTTTGAAGAGATCCACTTACGCGATCCGTTAGATATACTCTGTCAGACATTCATCCATTCACGTTTGTCCTGGGACTGGACAAACCAAAGGCACTATTCTGTAAACAGGATAGCCCTTGCATAACTCCATCTTCAATATTTGATCGCAACGCTAACGTCCATACAGAGTGGTTTTCAGATAATAAATCCGATCCCGGTCTTTCTGTATTGATGACGTAAATTGGTCAAAAACTCCGTTAGTCGGTGATTTAACTATCAAAGAAAAACAGGTGTGCAACCAATGATATTATTTCCAGATGGAAATCCTATCGACCAATCATCATCCAACATTTTCCCCTTTTAAATATATTTATTATTAATTTATTCATTTCCCTTTTCTATATATATATATATATATACTTGTAAATTCCCAATTTCTCAATTTAGAAAATGTTTCTGGTTCGTATTTGGAAAACATTCCCAACTCCTTTATCGGGATTAAACTGTTGTTTAAATAAACCATCGCTTTGCCCATTCACGTCCTTTCACTCACTAACTAAATTCACTTAACCCATCTTCACTATCGAACCTTAACTACTCCTTAGTTAAAAATGAAACCAATCAAGTTGGGGTATAATTACCTCTCAGACCTTAACTGAACAACATTCCTAACCTCGGAATAGACAAAGTCCACATTTCAAATCTTTAACAAACTTTCTTACGAAACTCTTAGATTCTATTTACGAATCCACTTCCTTTACCTGAATCTTTTGATTATAACAGTAGTGTTATAATCCCAGCCTATCGAAATGAAATAACTTAAGTATAACCTTTATATCCTAATTTAGGTAAATAAACAAACAGCTAATTTATAAATAAATAAGTAAAACTTGATTTGAAACGGAAAGTAAACATTACTTTCCGTAATTCGATATAGTCGAATTCCAATATTTAATTCACTCTTGAATAATCATTATTCGATAACTCTCTTTTGAACCAACTATATTCAATTCCTCAGTTTAAATAACTAATATTCGATAATCCTTTTCTTCGAATAAACTATATCTGATAATCTCTCTTCTTTATGATTTTTATTTAATCCTTTTTAACATTTCGAATATTGAAATGGATTTCATCGTCCCTTTTTCAAAACAACTCAACTTCCCATTTTTCATTCACTTTTGGATTTGAAGTCGCAATTATCCATTGATAATTATATTTTGATTCATTTATAAACCTTGTTCATAAATCACAACACTTGGTTTCATTGTCGAACCAGTTATCTATTTCTCACCATTTGAAATTCCATCTCTATTTAACTTTTATTTCAAAATCCACTTTCCTTTGAAATGTGTTTATTTGCAAAACATTTGCTTCAATCCATTATTCACATCAAATGTGAATAATATTCCTTTATATAATCCATTTAGTTTGATTTTGTATTTCAAGACAATGCTTCATTTTCCGAATTCTATTTTCTTCTATTTATAGCTTTATTTATACAAAGTCTTCCTTTCATTTCCAACACTAAATTCTCGTTTATAAATTCTCTTTTATAAATTCTATTGATCTTTATAAATTCTTGAATTCAATATCTGTTTCACAAATTCCCTTTTTACAAAATCCTTTGATTTTATTTAAATATTTTATTTTCAAATTTATAGTTTGAAATTTCCCTTTTTTTATAAATTCTATTATTTCCTTTGGTATTAAGTACCAACAACAATGATCAAACACCCATAATCAACGATTGATTATAAATCATATCATATATCACAATATATGAAAAACAGTAAAATAAATGTTGAGGAACCCAGTTGGGTCCCTCCGACCTGTTTCCCTGCATCCACGGATGTCAGTCAAACTGAATAACACGAGTATAAAGTATTCTGATAAATAGAATCAATATTCGATTAACGATTTATATATCGTTATTGATATTTTCAACCAATTTAACTAACGGTTCAACCAAACAGCCAACACACAGCAAATCAACCAATATTTTCAATTCTAAAAATACTTTCTAGAAATATAAATTGATCAGAGTTAGTGAGAGTTACTCACCTTGGTCGGATTATCGTTAAATAGCGATTAACGTTGGTCCCTTCCCTCAGACATTTTATTTTTCCATAAATTCAAACGAGCTGCGCATTGTTCCAAACAATTTGTATGTGTAGCCTTTACAGATATAAATCCAACGTAATCTGTTTCACCTGATTCTGATATTGTATGAGATATACACGCGTGTTATAACTTTGAAATGAATTAAACATTATTAACTAAATTAATCAATTCACTTTAATTTTATCTAACCCAATTTAATCTTATCGATTGAAGTGGCTAGCGTTTATTTAAAAAAAAAATTGTTAGTCCATGTTAACAAATATATAACTGTACCTTATGCTAACAATATAAGTAAAGTATATTATAAAGTAAATCATACCCCAACTATCCAGTTCCACCGCATGTATTATCTATTTCGGTACCCACTTGCTCCTGCAACCCTTTGCAATTGAACGGTATCTCCATCTTCCCATTACAACCACCCGGACATCCCTTTCATTTATTTGCTCACGTCCGCACGACTACACTCTCATGTTTCACTTATCTTCATTCAACTCATCACCTTCCCACTTTTACAAATGCGAGCTCCAAGTGCTGCGCTCTCTGCTCCGCGGTTTCCTGAATCCATGAGTTCAACAAGAAGTTTTAAGTTAATCAAAGATGCTCCGGTTTTTAAACAAAAGAGCTTTAGATCTTCGCTGCCTTTTTCTTTTCTTTTTGTATTTCGAACTCTAGGATACAAGCCGCCATTTTCTTCGACTGTCACTTCTCCCTAGACTTGCCTGGCACCCCTTGCGTGAACATCTACTTCAAAAAAAATCCAGCTCCAGACCACTTACATGCCATCGTGTAACACCCCACGTCCATTAATGTCACTCACAAAGGGAATGCATTAACTTCCATGGAGGTTATAAGTGAATATAGAACAGAAAAATTACAACAAGACAGATAATAAGTAGTACTTGAAAACTAAAGCTTCATTTTATTGCAGTGGAAACATGTTTATTACATCACAAAACCATTAATCAGAGTCAAGTACATTATCCATCTTCATAAAACAAAATACATAATCCCATTACACAAATAGCCATTATAGAAGATAACAAGCTGAACTTTACTTCAACGGTCCAAGCTTTCCAAAGAGAGATGAGCAATCCAATCAAACTCCACTAGAACTGGGCCCAACCTGAGGACCTGGAGGGGGAAAAGGATAGAAATGGAGGGGGTCAGACATAAAGTCTGGCGAGTATGATAATTCTAACAATACTATTACAAAATAACTAGACTAAGGCATAAGCTAGAAGACAAGTAAATGTCTATGAACTATTTGGAAGATAAAGATAGTGTTTAAGATAACGTTAAAGATAACGGTAAAGGCATACCTAATTACTAACGAATAATTACTATACTTCACCGCACATTACTACACTGCACCGCACCAATTACTACACTGCACCGCACCAGTCACCCAAAGGTTGATCCCGCATGCTTCACACAGAAACTATATAAATAGCCTTGCGTACCACTAGCTGACTACATAGGTGCCGTCTGCCCCTATCTCCACCAGGTATACCCCACTACCCTCTTAGAAATTTTATAAGTAACTTCGTGTACTCCTAGCTGACTACATAGGTGCCGTCTTCCCCTATCTCCACTAGGTGTACCCTACTACCCACTTTCGATCGGCTCCCTACTCGTAGATACCCGTGCTGGCCCCACAGTGGGGTGTATCACTCCCCTAAAGTGGCAACCCGATATAACTGAGAATGCACGGCTTATACCTACACGATGCAACAACGTCTTACCTACCAGCCCGGGTCCACACACGCATATGAAACCCGTTGGAGTTGCGTTGCCACCGCTCCCCGTTTTGGCCTCTTATAGTCAAACCCAGTATGTGTGTCCCGTCCTCGACTTGGGTCGAGCCCACAAAGATACGTTTGGGATACCGGTTGAAATGGGCCCCCCACAAGCTACCCACCTAAGCTTGTCACAACTAGTATATCCCACTTAACCCTCTTGGTCATGTTTCATTTACATGTGTGTTTGGTTAAGTCTTACTAATCGTATTTCACATGCCACTAAGGGCACCCACTATATTCCTCATGCCACCCAAGGCACTTACTTAACCCCCATGTCCCACTTTACATGTTTATCTGGTTAAGTATTTCTTAATTCATTCAGGTCATAACCTCATAAAGACCTCTCACATTAGACTGGCATTTATGGCAGCTGGATTTGCCGGGCGGGTCCGGGCAGTCTTACACCATAAAAGAGTCTAACCTCGTGTCTTTACAACTGTTATGCTTTAGTTTAGGCCTAGGACCTCTCACATTGGGCTGACATTTGTGACCACTGGATTTGCTGGGCGGTTCCGGGCAGGTTTACGTCACAAACGAGTCCAACCTCGTGTCCTAAGCATTGATTGACAACTTTCAATCTTTTACCCCAGTTTTAATAATTCCCTATCCAAATTATTAATTCAATCCACTTTTATTGATGTCCATAATTGACTCAATTATGGTCATCCACTTATGGTATGCAAAATCATATCAATTGCACCCCAACATCTTATTATTAAATCCTTAATATTACCCCTACACCACGTTTATACGTTCCCTTATTCAACGCATAATTTAGGCTAGACTTGAATAGTCTAACGCATAGCACAAAGATAAATTATCACAACATATAGACAATTAAAATAAATCTAATCATAATAGGGGTGAAACTTGCATAAACTACACATGTTAAGGATCAAAAGGTGTCAACATGTTAAATGTCACAATTTACATGACATGATCATAGCCCAAATCTATATATAAACTTGCATATGGGGTTTATAGGCAACATAATGATGGTGTGAACTAGCATAGGATACCACATATGTCATAGCATAGTTCTAGATGTCATAATAGATGTCATGGCATATGTTCATAACTTTTCTAATCAACATATGTAACTTGTCATATAGATCAACATAGCCCAAACATGATGATTTAATTAATATGAACTAACTAGCGTAGATAGTAACATCATGGCTTTTTACATGTATGATTCATCGCCACTTAGCATAGAAACTTTCAACATACATAACATCATCATAGCATGATTTACAACATATAGTATATCATCACCACATAGCATATGATTAATAACATACATGATAGCATATGTCAATTCACATCATCTACTCACAATCCATTCATGACTTAACCTAATTAAAATGATAATAATCTTGTTAAGACTATCATACTCACAATTATAGAAGAAAGAGAGTCGAATTAGCGCTCTTTTGATGAAGAATCGCTGTTAGGGTTGGGTAGTTCTGATTTGGTTGCTGTTCTTTATCTTTAATTTGATGGCGGCTGCTCTAGGTCTCAAAATATCAGCATGACGGCCATGGTCTTTGTTTATTTTCTGATTTAGGGTTTGTGTATAGGGGTCTTTTTATAGAGTTATAAATTAATTTAAGCCGTCGGATGTTCTTAGGGTTAATCAAAACCATTTAATTATGATAGGATGATGAGTCATCCCTAATGACTCAGCAAAGAGTCAGAATGGACTCAACAACACGGGTCAGCCTGAACCAGAAAGCTGTGCGGGCTCCAGCCTCGGCCTGGGGGCACTTGGCAGGTGCGCCAGTGTAAATATGTACTGGCGCACTTCCCAAGTGCGCCAGTGCATTTTTTTCTTTTTCTTTGCCACCAAACTTCATTCGTCCATAACTTTTTCATCCGGTACTCGTTTCCCGCAAACTCGGACTCTATCTCCACTAGAATTCCGAGACGAACACAATGGCGCAACCCGTTTACCACAATTCTCACGTCTGAGATTAGTTATTCTTTAATTTGTAAATATTAATCTTAACAGAATTACGGGGTGTTACATTCTCCCCTCCTTAAAGGATTTCGTCCCCGAAATCTTCAAGTTAAGAAGAATGTATATCCTAACATCCAAACAACCATCTACTCAACCATCAAACACAAGCATCCATTGTCCTTATAGACTTCTAATGCTCTCATGTTTAAATGCACAGTGTGTGTATATGTCCCTATCTAATGCAAAATCAGGCGGTCCACTGATTCAGTTGACCTCCTTTAATGCAAACCATGATAGTGCCATGCGTCCATTATGTATGCAAAAGTTCCCTAATGCTACATATTATTTCTACATGCGTGCACAACCATTCACCAAAATGCGGTATCCATATGATAGCACAACCATTATACATCCATTTTACTAAATACAACCATTTATATGCAATATGAAGTGACTGAGCCGATCTAGTGCCTAATAGTGTGTGTATATGCGTCCACGAGCAACCACTAGCAAACACTTGCATCCACTTTGCATTCATCATACATAACATGTCTCAAACACATGTTTCAACCATAGGATTATCCTATCTAAAGGTCAAGAATACTAACGAGAGGATACTCTAAAGGTAAGATAAGTACAAGATAAGCGATAAAGGAGAAATTAAAGGACACACCCTCGAAAAGGAAAGGGTATCTTGAACGCATCTTCTCTTCTGTCTCCCAAGTAGCGTTGCTCTCATCATCTCCCCATTGTACTTTGACCAGTCTGACCTCTCGATTTCTCAGCTTCTTAATCTCTGACCCAAGAATGTGCGTAGGAGCTCGTCGAATTGTCGCATCACGCTCTATCTCCACCTCTCTAAGCAAGTTCGGCTCTACCACTTCTGCGGTCTCGTGCAAGCACTTCCTCAAATGTGATACATGGAATACGTCGTGTACACCACTAAGTCTCTCTGGCAACTCCACTCTATACGCCATCTGTCCAATTTTCTCCTTAATAGGAAACGGCCCTACAAACCTTGGTGCTAATTTCCCAACGGACCCAAAGCGAACAACGTTCCGTAATGGAGACACTTTGATAAAGACCATGTCCCCAACTTCAAAATCGAGATCTGTCCTCCTCTTATCCGCATAAGATTTCTTCCTATCCTGTGCTGCTTTCATCCTCCTTCGAATCAAGCCGATCTTCTCCGAACTCTCCCTAATCATATCGGGCCCAAGTAAGATCTTATCCGTAGACTCCCACCAACATGTAGGCGAATGACACGGCCGTCCATAAAGAGCTTCAAATGGTGCCATGCCAATGCTAGACTGAAAGCTGTTATTATATGCGAACTCCACCAGTGGAAGATGCTCTTCCCATGCACCCCCAAAGTCTAGGATATATAGCCTCAAAAGATCCTCTAGAATGCGAATCACCCTCTCGGTCTGGCCGTCCGTCTGAGGATGATATGCGGTGCTCAAACATAACTGAGTCCCTACCGCCTCTTGCAAACTTCTCCAAAATTCGCTAGTGAAAATAGGATCGTGGTCGCTCACTATGATAGAAGGAACACCGTGCAAACGAACTATTTCTCAAACATATACAGAAGCTAACCATGGAGCAGTCCTCTTACTCTTCACGGGAATGAAATGGGCGCTCTTAATAAGTCTATCTACTATAACCCAAATCCCCGTATTACCCTTTCTCGATCTCGGTAATCCGTTAATAAAGTCCATCGAGACGCTTTCCCACTTCCATAGTGGAACCTCCAATGGGTGAAGTAACCCACCGGGTTTCTTTTGCTCCGCTTTTACTTGTTGGCACACCAAGCATCTGGCGACATACTCGGCCACGTCCCTCTTCATACCGGCCCAAAAGAAAACTCGCTTCATGTCTTTGTACATCTTGTCCCCGCTGGGATGAATGGTCATCTTCGAACGATGTGCTTCGTCAAGAATAGTCTTCCTTAGGTCATCGTCTTTTGGTACACAAAGTCTCCCGTCCCTACGTAACCAACCCTTATCATCTAGGGTATACCTACGGAGATGGTTTGATGACTCCCCTCCTTTGAGTTTTTCTACTAACTCAACCAATTGCAGGTCGTCTCGCTGTGCCTCGCCAATCCGTCCCAAAAGCGTAGGTCTGACCTCCAAGGATGCTAGCAAACCGGGTACGAAGTCAACGGAAGGTCTAAAGTCAAACATTGAAATGAATTCTAAGCTTCGCCGCTCAACAAACAAAGGACTTAAGGATAATCTTTTTCTACTTAAGGCGTCTGCCACCACGTTACCCTTGTCAGGGGTATATGCTATCTCGAAGTCGTAGGATGCTAAGAACTCCATCCATCTTAACATATCTCCCTTCCCTAGAGACCACATGCCCTAAATTCCTCACTTCCTTCCTCCAAAAATGGTATCTTGGAGAACTTAGCTTTAAGCTAGTGCACTTGTAGGGTCCCCAAGCTTTCCCTAAGACATAGGGCATGCTCTTCTCTGCTTCTAGAGAGAACCAGGATATTATCCCATGTAAAATCGTCACAACTATCCATCTCTCACGCAGACCATCCTAGTCGAATTCGACATCCCCCAAGTGCAAGCCCCAAAGGCCTAAACCAATATCAGACAAACACCCAAGGGATACCTCCTTCGAATTCAGACGACCTACGTGAGATGATACTAGTAAGATGGTCAATCAATTGAGCACTTGAACGACTCTGGCTGTCCTTGCCAGTCTTGCTCCAAAACTACCGCTGATTACATAACGGGCTTTTCTTAATTTATTAAGCACATACGAAACTTATTCCGCGCCATGGGTAAACTCCGCGCTTTATCAACGACATCTCCATACTCATGGACCACACAAACAGGTTCCTAATCATCGTTAGATGCGTCAGAAGATTCTAGGCAGCTAAGCATCACTGAACCCCTAGGGTCGCAAGAAATATGAGGGTTTTTCTACAACGAATCAATAGTCTAACTACCCTCCTTTCACAGTCTAGGATGGCACCCCGCTTGGCTAGCCAATCCACCCCTAGAATCAAACTACAGCTAGTGAAACCAAGGACAAAGGCATTGCATTCAAACTCAACGCCCAAGATAAACACTCTCAAATCCCGACAAATCATAGAAAGATGAGCCGAACCACCAATAGGATTTGAGACTACTAAGGGATCAGTAACAATACTAGTATCTAGGTGCAGTGTTTCAACTAATGATGTAGAGATAAACGAATGCGATGTGCCCGAATCAAATAAGGTACGGACAGGATGATCAAACAGAAAAACTAAGCTTTAAACAGAAATGGTTCTACCTCGTTCTTGCTGCGGTAGGACCACGAGAGCCTGAACTTGTCCCCTTGCCTGCCCTGGTACTATAAGAGCCTGCAGCTGTCCTCCCGAGGTAGCCCCTGCCCTCTGCCCCTTCTTTGGGCAGTCCTTCACTAAATGTCCTGCTTCACCGCAGTGAAAACAGCCAGTCTTCTTTTTGTTTCGGCAATCCTTGCTGAGATGGCCTGGTGTCCCACAGTTAAAGCATTTCTTCTTCCCCTTAGCATTATTGCCTTTGCCACCCTTATTTTGATCACCTTTCTTCTCGGGTGCCTTATCAGCTTTAGTGCCTTTCTCCTCGTGCATGAGTGCTATGTCTACTAGCTTCTCAAAGGTGGCCCCCATAGGGATGTGGGTCATAGCCAACCCTTGCAACGGTTCATTCAATCCATTAACCAACCTCAGCGCCTTCTTCTCCGGCGTGTTTACTAAGTCCAAGCCAAACCTTGCTAATTGATTAAATTTATTGACATACTCTTTCACTGATGAGCTTCCTTGCTTCAATGCCAAGAACCTTTCCATATATAGATTCTCTTCTGCCCTCGAGAGAAACTTCGCCTTGAACCTACGTCTAAAATCTGCCTAAGAATCAACAGGACGCTCCCCATTAGTGACCTCCCACCAAAACGAGGCCTCTCCCTTCATCAACCAAGCTGCTAACCTAACTCTTCTCCCTTCTTCTACATCAAAGATTTCTAGCAATTCTTCCACCTCCTTAAGCCAATCTCTAGCTTCCACAAACGTTTCTGACCCTTAGAAGGGTTTTCCACCCATAGCTTTGAATTCCTTGCAAGTCTTTGCAAAAGTATCTACGCGAGGAGGAGGAGGAACGGGTGCAACTGGTGGTGGAGGAACATTGGCCGGACCTGCGGCGGCCCTAGCCTCTAACAGCCTCCTATACCATCCTGGTATCGTTACACCGTAAGGTAGGTTAAAATCTTCAGCCATGCTGAAACGAAAAAGGAAAGATTCAAAATGGAGAATTCGAAAGATAAAGATATATGGCTATTTGGGGATTATGTTTTTCATAAAAACTTCCTCTTTAAATTTTTCATTAAAACATGTTTTTGAAAACATTTCTTCCAAAAACAACTATTTTTCTAAAGTATTTTTATCTGTTCTGGTAACCTTAATCTCTGATACCACGTGTAACACCCCACGTCCATTAATGTCACTCACAAAGGGAATGCATTAACTTCCATGGAGGTTATAAGTGAATATAGAACAGAAAAATTACAACAAAACAGATAATAAGTAGTACTTGAAAACTAAAGCTTCATTTTATTGCAGCGGAAACATGTTTATTACATCACAAAACCATTAATCAGAGTCAAGTACATTATCCATCTTCATAAAACAAAATACATAATCCCATTACACAAATAGCCATTATAGAAGATAACAAGCTGGACTTTACTTCAACGGTCCAAGCTTTCCAAAGAGAGATGAGCAATCCAATCAAACTCCACTAGAACTGGGCCCAACCTGAGGACCTGGAGGGGAAAAAGGATAGAAATGGAGGGGGTCAGACATAAAGTCTGGCGAGTATGATAATTCTAACAATACTATTATCAAAATAACTAAACTAAGGCATAAGCTAAAAGACAAGTAAATGCCTATGAAATTTTTGGAAGATAAAGATAGTGTTTAAGATAACGTTAAGGATAACGGTAAAGGCATACCTAATTACTAACGAATAATTACTATACTGCACCGCACATTACTACACTGCACCGCACCAATTACTACACTGCACCAGTCACCCTAAGGTTGACCCCGCATGCTTCACACAGAAACTATATAAATAGCCTTGCGTACCCCTAGCTGACTACATAGGTGCCGTCTGCCCCTATCTCCACTAGGTGTACCCCACTACCCTCTTAGAAATTTTATAAGTAACTTCGTGTACTCCTAGCTGACTACATAGGTGCCGTCTGCCCCTATCACCACTAGGTGTACCCTACTACCCACTTTCGATCGGCTCCCTACACGTAGATACCCATGCTGGCCCCACAGTGGGGTGTATCACTCCCCTAAAGTGGCAACCCGATACAACTGAGAATGCACGGCTTATACCTACACGATGCAACAATGTCTTACCTACCAGCCCGGGTCCACACACGCATATGAAACCCGTTGGACTTGCGTTGCCACCGCTCCCCGTTTTGGCCTCTTATAGTCAAACCCAGTATACGTGTCCCGTCCTCGACTTGGGTCGAGCCCAAAAGATACGTTTGGGATACCGGTTGAAATGGGCCCCCCACAAGCTACCCACCTAAGCTTGTCACCACTAGTATATCCCACTTAACCCTCTTAGTCATGTTTCATTTACATGTGTGTTTGGTTAAGTCTTACTAATTGTATTTCACATGACACTAAGGGCACCCACTATATTCCTCATGCCACCCAAGGCACTTACTTAACCCCCATGTCCCACTTTACATGTTTATCTGGTTAAGTATTTCTTAATTCATTCAGGCCATAACCTCATAAAGACCTCTCACATTAGACTGGCATTTATGGCAGCGGGATTTTTCGGGCGGGTCCGGGCAATCTTACACCATAACAAAGTCTAACCTCGTGTCTTTACAACTATTATGCTTTAGTTCAGGCCTAGGACCTCTCACATTGGGCTGACATTTGTGACCACTGGATTTGCCGGGCGGTTCCGGGCAGGTTTACGTCACAAACGAGTCCAACCTCGTGTCCTAAGCATTGATTGACAACTTTCAATCTTTTACCCCAGTTTTAATAATTCCCTATCCAAATTATTAATTCAGTCCACTTTTATTGATGTCCATAATTGACTCAATTATGGTCATCCACTTATGGTATGCAAAATCATATCAATTGCACCCCAACATCTTATTATTAAATCCTTAATATTACCCCTACCCCACGTTTATACGTTCGCTTATTCAACGCATAATTTAGGCTAGACTTGAATAGTCTAACGCATAGCACAAAGATAAATTATCACAACATATAGACAATTAAAATAAATCTAATCATAATAGGGGTGAAACTTGGATAAACTACACGTGTTAAGGATCAAAAGGTGTCAACTTGTTAAATGTCACAATTTACATGATATGATCATAGCCCAAATCTATACATAAACTTGCATATGGGGTTTATAGGCAACATAATGATGGTGTGAACTAGCATAGGATATCACATATGTCATAGCATAGTTCTAGATGTCATAATAGATGTCATGGAATGTGTTCATAACTTTTCTAATCAACATATGTAACTTGTCATATAGATCAACATAGCCCAAACATGATGATTTAATTAATATGAACTAACTAGCATAGATAGTAACATCATGGCTTTTTACATGTATGATTCATCGCCACTTAGCATAGAAACTTTCAACATACATAACATCATCATAGCATGATTTACAACATATAGTATATCATCACCACATAGCATAGGATTAATAACATACATGATAGCATATGTCAATTCACATCATCTACTCACAATCCATTCATGACTTAACCTAATTAAAATGATAATAATCTTGTTAAGACTGTCATACTCATAATTATAGAAGAAAGAGAGTCGAATTAGCGCTCTTTTGATGAAGAATCGCTGTTAGGGTTGGGTAGTTCTGATTTGGTTGTTGTTCTTTATCTTTAATTTGATGGCGGCTGCTCTAGGTCTCAAAATATCAGCACGACAGCCATGGTCTTTGTTTATTTTTTGATTTAGGGTTTGTGTATAGGGGTCTTTTTATAGAGTTATAAATTAATTTAAGTCGTCGGATGTTCTTAGGGTTAATAAAAACCATTTAATTATGATAGGATGATGAGTCAGCCCTAATGACTCAACAAGGAGTCAGAATGGACTCAACAACACGGGTCAGCCTAAACCAGAAAGCTGTGCGGGCTCCAGCCTCGGCATGGGCGCACTTGGCAGGTGCGCCAGTGTAAATATGTACTGGCGCACTTCCCAAGTGCGCCAGTGCATTTATTTATTTATTTTCTTTTTGTTTGCCACCAAATTTCGTTCGTCCCTAACTTTTTCATCCGGTACTCGTTTCCCGCAAACTCGGACTCTATCTCCACTGGAATTCCGAGACGAACACAATGGCGCAACCCGTTTCCCACAATTCTCACGTCTGAGATTAGTTATTCTTTAATTTGTAAATATTAATCTTAACAGAATTACGGGGTGTTACATTTCATGTCAGAACACCATGTCACACCCTCCGTTCTCTTAGCGCCATGCATGATGCATTCACTCATGCATCCCAAACCCATTCTCCAAACATACACACTGACGCCTTTGCTGGTGCATGCTCCTTCAACTCACACGGTCCAAACCTCATACCCGAACAACCTCCTCTCTCGACCTACTAATCACTCTGCTACCTTCTGGTTTCCCCTACGTCACACCCTTTCCTCACGAAGGCCGTCCCCCTCCACGATATAAAAATGGCAGCAAACCCACCTGTGTTCGAACTCAACAGGAATAGCACGATCTTGCATCTCATTTCTTCAAGGTTTTACAGTGTTACTCTCGAAATTTAAGGAGTTTCTTATGATTTTTATGGCTCATGTTTTACTGGAAAAATATTAAAAAGAAGTGGCGGTGATGAAGAATTTGACCAGAAGTGAAATGTCTTAGGATTAGCGGAGGGGTGTGTATTTATATAGTTTCAACGGCGTGGTAGCCAAGTTTCGTACACAGAACGATATATTTTATTTGACTATAGCCATGTGATAATTAATTTCTTAGGTCGTGGTTGGCAGAAACATTTTGAGTTGATTTCTCAAGGGTAGTATGCGTTTCGCTAGCGGATGCTGTACAGTTTTCGTGCTTACCAGGGCAGAGGAGATATTTCATTTCATACGCTGTAGGATACTATAAACGTAGTCACCTAATATTTGGTCTTGTCATAGCTTTACAGTGTACAGGCCAGACTGTGTTTGTGTTTGCGAAAAGTGAAAAGCGGTGGTGTATAGGTCTCTGCATTGGTAGGCCTTAGTTTTGAAAACACAATGCAGTGTTTTTTTCTTGATATGTGCGTGATGTTTAGACAGTTTGTAATTTCAAATCATTGGCGTCCGCGTTGCACTATTCATGCTAGTTTGGGGTAGACTGCAATGTAGCCATGTAAATAGGACGTGGTATATTAAATGTTGAAAATAAGGAACACTGATATCGGCACCCTCTTACATAAGGTTTGTTCACGTACGAGTTGCCATGGACAGAAATAAATATATGATCGTGACAAGCGATGTGCCACGATCCCAAAAATATAATAATATGGGTATGTTAACTCATATTGTGAAACCCCAAAATATTGATATAGGTTGCAAAATACTCCAAATAAAAAGTTGCGTATTTAATTAATTAAAAATTGAAGTAAAATTCTAAAAATTAAATTAACACTACGTCTCAAAAGAACCTTGTCTAAATTCGAATCCGATATGTAGTTATTTCAAATAAACTGTTACGGTCGATGAACGGTTCTATAAAGACTATTTGAAAACTTGATTTGGACATATCTTGCAATCTATACGATGAAATCTCCCTTTTACACTTCCGTTAGGAAAATATAGTTCACCAGGTCCGAACGTTTCTTGTTTCACAAAAATCCGAGTTAAAACGGCTTATGTATATTCGTTTAAAGTTCAAATCGTCAAATCACGAACTACCGCCATTTCGATCTCGAATATAATAAAAATATAAATTATACGTTCTAATGTCGTTTATTGAATAGATTCGTTATTAAAAATCGAATCTAAACTTACCCAAATCCCTTATATTACCCAATTCACACAATATTGGGAATTCAGCTATTTTCGATTATTCCGAAAATAAATATAATGTTCTAAATTAAATATAAATATTATTTAATTCAAGTTATCGATATCGCCAAATCGATATTTAATAATTAAATAAATTAATTATTCAGCCGTTAAAAATGCGGGACATTACATTCTTCCCCCCTTAAAATAATTTCGTCCTCGAAATTACTAAGGTAGGAAACAACCCTATTTACTGGGTAAAATCTATTCGTTTATTTCTATCTTCAGTTTCAACTGAATTAGTTGATTTCAATTTAAGTTGTTAATTTATTCCTATTAACGAAAATTTTCTAAGATTCTGAAAATTTTCCAACACCCGAAATTTTTGAAAAATTTCGCCAGCACCTCCCTTGTATCGGTCAATATTTCAAACCCCAACTTGCCTCTCTAGGCCCTTTCCTTTCAAAAAGAAAAACAAAAGCCAAGCGGCTTGCCGATTCGGCGCATAAAACCTCATATGGAAATTAAAACATGTACCTTGGTGTCAGCATATCGTTATATCCTTGCACTTGCTTTTACTCAATACCTGCTGATCATATACCCATCTATACCAATCGATTTCCAATCAATTTCAATCAATCAAATCTCAGCACAATTGTTCGCTTATCCAAAACCAAATTCCACTTCAAACTCGAGTTCCATTCTCGATTCCAAACTCCTAACTCACCAATCCAATACCATTTCAGATTCTTATCTCATAATTCAAAATCTGATTTTACTTGATATATTTATACTCCAATCAAATTTCCATTTAATTGGTTTCTATTCAATTCATACTTGCTTTCACAAATTTCTTTAAATTTGTTCTTAATTCAAACAATCTATTCCTGGGAGTTTTTAAACAGTTTAGCTCTTTCAAAAATCAAATATTCCTTTTCAAGATTCAAAACAACTTGTTTTCCCTCAAAACAATTCAAAAACAATTTCTTTGGTAGTAATCCGTCACTAAGAACTCGAAAATGAACACTGATGATGGGGCCAGCATCATCAGAGTTATTTTCCAATTATCAAGTGAGTTCAATACTATATAACTCTAAAAACCATTTTAAAATGATTCCATTTTGAAATCTTTTCACAATATCATTCACGATACTTGTAAACAATTTAAAACCCCCCAGGATCTTAAAATTTCCTTATACTTAATTCAAATCCACTTACAAACACTTTTTCCCCGGTTTCAGAATTTTAGTTCCAATTCTGATTTAATTCAGATTTAATTAATCTACTTCCACATATACACTTATACGAATTCTGTTTGGTTATTTATATAACCATTTTACTTATTATCAACCAACACATCCAACATACTATAATAATTCGAATATAAATATTTTCTTTATATCGAAATATACTTTGGGTAAAATTATCTCATTTACCCTCTTTCAAAACATACTATGTCGGTTTATCGTATTCAAGTGTTTAGAAATCCTTATCGATCCAGTGGATCAAACTGATCGACCAGAATTCACAAACAACTCAACCAATAAATCTCCATAATACAAAATGATTTTATAAAAAAACTACAAATACGTTCACTCGTATATATACACTCAACTCAATCTAGGGTATTACTAACCCCATCTCTACTGAGTCATGCCACAGAGCCAAGGTAATCACTTAACCTTCAGCTTTGATACCACTGTAACGAACTGGAATTTTCGACTACGAATATCAACACAAAACTGCCATGTTGACTATTCGAACATCAAAAATACCTGATCATTTATAGAAAGAAGTTAGAGGGTGAGAATATATAAGATAGAAATTTAGAATAGAAGAAGAAGAACATAATCAGAGTAAACACGAATCTCACAGCGGAACGAATAAAATATATTATACAACATAAATTTGAAACAAAACAGTGTGTATATATATATACAATAACATTATCAGAGTACAACACTTACACAGAGCGGAAATAACAATAGCTATATAGTTCTAAAGCCTCCTGCTTCAAGCTTCTCCAAGCGTATCTGTGAAAACCTGAACTACTTGACTGCCCATACAAATTTGGGCACCCAAGAGTTTAGGGAGAAAACAAAACAAAATAAACTCTGGTTCAGTCATGGGACTGGTGTGAGTAAACTCAAATCATCGGTTTAACTTTTCAAAATCCTTTCAAAAGAAAAGATAATCGTAAGACCGATCCACACATAAACACGGACGGTTTTTACCTTAGATAACCCAAAAACAGTTTTGGAAATCTATACTTTTCTGATATTATAATTATGTCTAATCACATGTAATTAACAATTTATCAGAACGCTTGCATCTCACGTTCCACATATATAGTATACAAACAAAAACCGCGGGCTATTATTGGAAATTGGATTTTGACCTTGACAAGGTATGGGACCACCTGCCGATAGTGTATCTCTAGAGGCAAATACACCGGGTTCAACAAGAACATCTTGCAACCCGGCCCTCACACGACCGACCACTCATTTCGCTTGAGTGTATCGAATGTATATCACCAATGGTTGGGAGCTACCCACCGTCTTCCCGAAAAGGGACAGCATCGAATAGACAAAGAATGAATTGGATTTTCTCTAGATAGGTGATATACACCCTAATGGGAGCGACCCACTTAGCCATGCTGCCTGCCCGATTTCTATCATTTCCCAGTTGATGAGGATTGAGATCATTACGTAACTCTGGACACCTGGCCACCATTCACTTTGAATGCCACATCGTCATACCCATCAAATCACAAATTGATTTCCCCAAAAATACCACGGGTATAAAGCTAAGAGAAACGAATTCCTCCGCCACCAAACGTAAGTACGTTTGAAGAGATCCACTTATGCGATCCGTTAGATATACTCTGTCATACATTCATCCATTCACGTTTGTCCTGGGACTGGACAAACCGAAGGCACTATTCTGTAAACAGGATAGCCCTTGCATAACTCCATCTTCAATATTTGATCGCAACGCTAACGTCCATACAGAGTGGTTTTTAGATAATAAATCTAATCCCGATCTTTCTGTATTGACGACGTAAATTGGTCAAAAACTCCGATAGTCGGTGATTTAACTATCAAAGAAAAACAGATGTGCAACCAATGATATTATTTCCAGATGGAAATCCTATCGACCAATCATTATCCAACATTTTTTCCTTATAAATATATTTATTATTAATTTATTCATTTCCCTTTTCAGTATATATATATATATATATATATATACACTCGTAAATTCCCAATTTCTCAATTTAGAAAATGTTTCTGGTTCGTATTTGGAAAACATTCCCAACTCCTTTATCGGCATTAAACTGTTGTTTAAATAAACCATCGCTTTGCCCATTCACGTCCTTTCACTCACTAACTAAATTCACTTAACCCATCTTCACTATCGAACCTTAACTACTCCTTAGTTAAAAACGAAACCAATCAAGTTGGGGTATAATTACCTCTCAGACCTTAACTGAACAACATTCCTAACCTCGGAATAGACAAAGTCCACCTTTCAAATCTTTAACAAACTTTCTTATGAAACTCTTAGATTCTATTTACGAATCCACTTCCTTTACCTGAATCTTTTGATTATAACAGTAGTGTTATAATCCCAGCCTATCGAAATGAAATAACTTAAGTATAACCTTTATATCCTAATTTAGGTAAATAAATAAACAGCTAATTTATTAACAAATAAGTAAAACTTGATTTGAAACAGAAAGTAAACATTACTTCCGTAATTCGATATAATCGAATTACAATTTTTAATTCACTCTCGAATAATCATTATTCGATAACTCTCTTTCGAACCAACTATATTCGATTCCTCAGTTTGAATAACTAATATTCGATAATCCTTTTCTTCGAATAAACTATATCCGATAATCTCTCTTCTTTACGATTTTTATTTAATCCTTTTTAACATTTCGAATATTGAAATGGATTTCATCGTCCCTTTTTCAAAACAACTCAACTTCCCATTTTTCATCCACTTTTGGATTTGAAGTCGCAATTATCCATTGATAATTATATTTTGATTCATTTATAAACCTTGCTCATAAATCACAACACTTGGTTTCATTGTCGAACTAGTTATCTATTTCTCACCATTTGAAATTCCATATCTATTTAACTTTTATTTCAAAATCCACTTTCCTTTGAAATGTGTTTATTTGTAAAACATTTGCTTCAATCCATTATTCACATCAAATGTGAATAATATTCCTTTATATAATCCATTTAGTTTGATTTTGTATTTCAAGACAATGCTTCATTTTCCAAATTCTATTTTCTTCTATTTATAGCTTTATTTATACAAAGTCTTCCTTTCATTTCCAACACTAAATTCTCGTTTATAAATTCTCTTTTATAAATTCTATTGATCTTTATAAATTCTTGAATTCAATATCTGTTTCACAAATTCCCTTTTTACAAAATCCTTTGATTTTATATAAATATTTTATTTTCAAATTTATAGTTTGAAATTTCCCTTTTTTTTTATAAATTCTAGTATTTCCTTTGGTATTTAAAAGTACCAACAACAATGATAAAACACCCATAATCAACGATTGATTATAAATCATATCATATATCACAATATATGAAAAACAGTAAAATAAATGTTGATGAACCCAATTCGGTCCCTCCGACCTGTTTCCCTGCATCCACGGATGTCAGTCATACTGAATAACACGAGTATAAAGTATTCTGATAAACAGAATCGATATTCGATTAACGATTTATATATCGTTATTGATATTTTCAACCAATTTAACTAACGGTTCAACCAAACAGCCAACACACAGCAAATCAACCAATATTTTCAATTCTAAAAATATTTTCTAGAAATATAAATTGATCAGAGTTAGTGAGAGTTACTCACCTTGGTCGGATTATCGTTAAATAGCGATTAACGTTGGTCCCTTCCCTCAGATATTTAATTTTTCCATAAATTCAAACGAGCTCCGAATTGTTCCAAACAGTTTGTATGTGTAGCCTTTACAGATATAAATCCAACGTAATCTATTTCATCTGATTCTGATATCGTATGAGATATACACGCGTGTTATAACTTTGAAATGAATTAAACATTATTAACCAAATTAATCAATTCACTTTAATTTAATCTAACCCAATTTAATCTTATCGATTGAAGTGGCTAGCGTTTATTTAAAAAAAATCTGTTAGTCCATGTTAACAAATATATAACCATACCTTATGCTAACAATATAAGTAAAGTATATTATAAAGTAAATCATACCCCAACTATCCAGTTCCAACGCATGTATTATCTATTTCGGTACCCACTTGCTCCTGCAACCCTTTGCAATTAAACGGTATCTCCATCTTCCCATTACAACCACCCGGAAATCCCTTTCATTTATTTGCTCACGTCCGCACGACTACACTCTCATGTTTCACTTATCTTCATTCAACTCATCACCTTCCCACTTTTACAAACGCGAGCCCCAAGTGCTGCGCTCTCTTCTCCGCGGTTTCCTGAATCCATGAGTTCAACAGGAAGTTTTAAATTAATCAAAGATGCTCCGATTTTTAAACAAAAGAGCTTTAGATCTTCGCTGCCTTTTTCTTTTCTTTTTATATTTCGAACTCCAGGATACAAGCCCCCATTTTCTTCGACTGTCACTTCTCCCTAGACTTGCCTGGCACCCCTTGCGTGAACATCTACTTCAAAATGAATCCAGCTCCAGACCACTTACATGCCATCATGTCAGAACACCATGTCACACCCTCCGTTCTCTTAGCGCCATGCATGATGCATTCACTCATGCATCCCAAACCCATTCTCCAAACATACACACTGACGCCTTTGCTGGTGCATGCTCCTTCAACTCACACGGTCCAAAACTCATACCCGAACAACCTCCTCTCTCGACCTACTAATCACTCTGCTACCTTATGGTTTCTCCCTCGTCACCCCCTTTCCTCACGAAGGCCGTCCCCCTCCACGATATAAAAATGGCAATAAACCCACCTGGGTTCGAACTCAACAGAAATAGCACGATCTTGCATCTCATTTCTTCAAGGTTTTACAGTGTTACTCTCGAAATTTAAGGAGTTGCTTATGATTTTTATGGCTCATGTTTTACTGGAAAAATATTAAAAAGAAGTGTCGGTGATGAAGAATTTGACCAGAAGTGAAATGTCTTAGGATTAGCGGAGGGGTGTATATTTATATAGTTTCAACAGCGTGGTAGCCAAGTTTCGTACACAGAAGGATATATTTTATTTGACTATAGCCATGTGATAATTAATTTCTTAGGTCGTGGTCGGCAGAAACACTTTGAGTTGATTTCTCAAGGGTAGCCTGCTTTTCGCTAGCGGAGGCTGTACAGTTTTCGTGCTTACCAGGATAGAGGAGATATTTCATTTCATACGCAGTAGGATACTATAAACGTAGTCACCTAATACTTGGTCTTGTCATAGCTTTACGGTGTACAGGCCAGACTGTGTTTGTGTTTGTGAAAAGTGAAAAGCGGTGGTGTATAGGTCTCTACATTGGTAGGCCTTAGTTTTGAAAACACAATGCAGTGTTTTTTTCTTGATATGTGCATGATGTTTAGACAGTTTGTAATTTCAAATCATTGGCGTCCGCGTTGCACTATTCATGCTAGTTTGGGGTAGACTGCAATGTAGCCATGTAAATAGGACGTGGTATATTAAATGTTGAAAATAAGGAACACTGATATCGGCACCCTCTTACATAAGGTTTGTTCGCGTACGAGTTGCCATTGACAGAAATAAAGATATGATCGTGACGAGCGATGTGCCACGATCCCAAAAATATAATAATATGGGTATGTTAACTCATATTGTGAAACCCCAAAATATTGATATAGGTTGCAAAATACTCCAAATAAAAAGTTGCGTATTTAATTAATTAAAAATTACAGTAAAATTCTAAAAATTAACTTAACACTACGTCTCAAAAGAACCTTGTCTAAATTCGAATTCGATATGCAGTTATTTCAAATAAACTGTTACGGTCGATGAACGGTTCTATAGTGACTATTTGAAAACTTGATTTGGACATATCTTGCAATCTATACGACGAAATCTCCCGTTTACACTTCTGTTCGGAAAATATAGTTCACCAGGTCCGAACGTTTCTTGTTTCACAAAAATCCGAGTTAAAACGACTTCTGTATATTCGTTTAAAGTTCAAATCGTCAAATCACGAACTGCCGCGCCATTTCGAGCTCGAATATAATAAAAATATAAATTATACGTTCTAATGCCGTTTATTGAATAGATTCGTTATTAAAAATCGAATCTAAACTTACCCAAATCCCTTATATTACCCAATTCACACAATATTGGGAATTCAGCTATTTTCGATCATTCCGAAAATAAATATATTATTCTAAATTAAATATAAATATTATTTAATTCAAGTTATCGATATTGCTAAATCAATATTTAATAATTAAATAAATTAATTATTCAGCCGTTAAAAACGCGGGACATTACACCCCCCCCCCCCAAGGTGCTCATGGTGGAACTAGCACCAGTGGAGCTTGATTTTGGACAGTTGTATCTCTTGCTTTTAGAAGTGCTTGGATCGCTGAAGTAAAAGTTCAACCTATCTTATTTATGGCTATTTTGAATTGGGGTTATGCCTTTCAATTTATGTACTTTGATTTAGTCAAGATGGATATTATGTACTTTGACTCTGGTATTTTATGATGTAATCAAACTTATGTGTTTACCGCTGCAATGAATAAAGTTTTAAAGTTTTAAGTACTGTTTATATTTGTCTTGTGGTTTAGTTTCTGTTCTATACTCACTCAAAACGCTCCATCGAAGTTAATGCATTCCCTTTGTGAGTGACATTAATGGACGTGGGGTGTTACAGAGCCGATCAATTAGGGTAGTAGTTGGGGTACGTCTAGACTTTGGTAAAAAGTTTAGGGGCCTGTTAGGATTGGGCTGGCTGTGGATTGTATGGAGTTAACACCTCTCACCAGAAGTACGCCTAAGTCTACTATCTTGTAGTTGTTGGGATCATCTCATTCTGGTTATACTAATATTATTGCAGAGAATCAAAGTAATCATTAGGGAAGCGTATACACTCTATCATGTTTACCTTGTCATACTTACCTTTTATGATGTTATTTTCTTATCCACTTTATATGCCTGTCATGATACTTTTACTTATTTACTTGCTAAAACTAACTATACTCTCCAGACTTTAGGTCTGACCCTTTTTGTTTCCTCTTCTCTCTTCCGTTTCCCCCCCAGGTTTGCAGGGTGGGAATACTTGGGCTTAATCAGGACTCAGTTATCATCTTGCTAGGAGTTTCTCTTGAAGTATTGCTCAAGTTCCTGTCTTTACTACTATGGCTTTGTCTCTTTTGGGGAATTATGCTTTTTCTTTTATGTATTTCTGTACTCTAATGGTACAAGACAGAAGCTTTATATTATTGTAATGGTTTTTATGTAGTTCCAGACTTGCGATATTTTGGACTCCAATGTTATGAATCATGTTTTAAATAAAAATAAATAAATTTTGCTGCTATCTTTTATATCTATCTTGTAGTGTTCTGTGTGTTTTTTACCTATAACACTTCACGAAACCTAATGCGTTCTGTTAGTGAGTGACATTAATGAACGTGGTATGTCACAAAGATGGGGAGCTATGAGTGTGTGTTACCGCTGGTTAGGCAGACTACGTATGCCATTTTGGCCGACACTGAGGTTTACTAGGCCAAAGAGATTAAGGCACTATATGGGATTGGTAGTGGCTGGCAACGGTCGACTGTTTCTTTTTTCCACTTATCAGCGCCGAATTTTGTGTGGGCTCAAATACCTTTGGAGCATGAGATTCCATCGAGCAAGTGCATCCTCGAATTGATATAGGCAGCCTGCATAGGATACACATTCAGTTGGCCCAACTACATGCTCCACAGCCCATGCATGTAGAGGAGCATGAGGCTGAGCATGGACATGAGAAGTAAGAAGAGGAGACTGTGATTCAGTAGCCGCAATAGTTTAAGTAGCAGCCTCAGTATGGATATCAGCCTGCACCTCAGAACTTTTAGGGAGAGGTACCACCTTATTGGGGAGGCGCTGGTACTTCTCATCCACAACAGTGGGGCCCTTGGCCCGTAGAGAAGGGACCGGGATGTAAGCCATGGGATCTTAGGGGAGAGATTAGGTCCATGTCCAAGTAGCAGGTCCAGTTAGCTCGAGAGCACTATTAGATCCTGCTTGGACAGCAGGAGATGGCTCGGACATAGTTGGACATGGGTTAGACACAACACCGGACTCTGCAAACTCAGCACGAGATGATGGCAGCTCAGCAGTAATTTGCTCAAGCGCACCAGGAGGCGCTTAAGGCAGCTAGGCACCAAAAGAAGTTTCTCATGGGTTTAGATCATTTGTGTGAGACATATGGTTAGTGAGGACAAGGTACCAGGCCTCCGTTCTAATATGGCATGCTAGCATTTCTCTGCATCTCTTGTACCTTTTCTTTTGTTGCTTTCTCTTTTTCTTTGTTAGTAGGAAATTGTGTTTATTTTTTATTGTCGTGGAACTATTGGTATCTATTTAATATGTGTGTTTCCTAATGTCAAATTTGTAACGTCCCGAAGTTCTTGCGATGTGATAATTAATTAATTAATTAATTTAATTATTTTAATATATTGGTTTGATAATTCAAATGGTTTGAACTCAAATGGTTTTGAATATTTAATAAATGTTAACAGTGGAATAATAAAATCAGGTCACTTCGAACAACATTTTCAAATCTCTCCCAAATCTTGGGTAATCCTAGGAAGTCTCTGCAAACTAGAATCAAGACCTAGTCAAACTCTACTAAAACCATATATCTTCAAATAGAAAATCTCTGCAAAATCCTCGGGAAAATCATTTCATAATCTGGATAAGGATTTTCTTTCACTATTTAAAATCTGGCACTATACAACCATTTACAAAGTCGCATATCCTCATCTTGGCAGATTTATTCAACACTTACAGTTAATTTGATTAATGATAATAATACAATATTCTCTATTCATTTCCTTCCCATCAACCCAGCGTCTGTCTTATTTGAATCCATACCTTACTATTCAAACAGAGTCTTACCGTATGAATATATCTTTGGAAATGTAAGACACTACTATAAAATTGAAACAAAATCAAGATATATTTAATGTACCATTAAAAATGCCATGCCACTTTGATCAGAATTCTTTAATTCGCATGTTACTTTCGTCAATATATTTGGCCCATATGGAGTAAATGTTTGAAACGTAGGGCTTATCCTCTGACAGTATAATATCCTATCTATTTAAAAATCTTGTCAGGGTCAAAAGATGTGGCTACCAGTATTCAAACTAAAACAATCAACATGTATAAAATGAAAACTATGCTCATTCTTTCCTTCTTATTCAAAGCCCAGTAAAACAGAAAATAGATTCCACTTCGGAAATTGTGTAAAAATCAAATAATCAATCAACACTTATGATTTTGTATTTGTTTGAATCCTTTCAACGCAAGCTTCCATCTCTTATCAATTATATACAACTCGAGCTGCTCTTTGATGATCGAAACTCTACCATGGTGCCTAGAATTATTTACGTCGGAGTTGAAAAGGGCAAAGGCCATTCTAGGGTCAGCACAAAGGCTAGGGTAGGAGGATGCAGTTTAAAGGAATTCTGTGCATTTTGTCTTTGCACTCCGTTGTAGCACAACAGTCAGCCTGGATGACGCGACTCGCTAGGGAAAACATGAGTGGATGGAGAAGGTGGCAACAAGGAGGAGCTCGAGAAGAGAGCAGTAATGACAGTGTCGGTTTATGGGACAGCTGTGTGGAGAGAAAGATAGAGGAGTTGCGGTGATATCCATCTTTGGATCATTTGCGTGGAGAAGAAAGAGTCGCGTTGAGAGGAATTAACGGTGTGATTAGAAGGAGGTTAATCATGTTAATAATGGTATTTGTTATAACCAGTTGATTAATTTCATTAATTATTTAATAATTAATTAATAGTTAAATGAAAAACCGTATGAACTAAAACGTGGTTCAAAGCTTGGTCGAGGGTTTTTGGGCTTCATCAGGTGTGAATGAATAATGTGAGGAAGTAGGTTTACAATTCCTGATGGGAGAAGGGTTAAACACAGAATTAAAGAATGATTAGGGTAATGATGGGGTTAAGATTTAGTTAATTAATAATCATTAATTTGCTACTGATGTTGAATTCATTGTATAACTTGTAATGGCCATAATTAATCCATTCGTGAACAGAATTCGATGCGATCGGACCTGTTGGAAATGTAATGATGGAGTCTACGTTATAGCACTAACATGGTTGAGGATGGAGTTACAAGAATTTCATGGAAAAATCAAACACCTGTTTTATTTTAAAACGAAACAACACAGAACTGTCAACTGCTAAACTACGTGAGTAAACTCACTAAGTCTGGCTCGTTTTATAATTTTATATAAACGTGTTTTAAATTTATTTATAATAATTTTATACTATGTGATGGTTGTTTGGATGAATGGTTGATAAAATTATTCAAAATGGTTGATATAGTTATATCATTGATCGATTATTAGATCTGTTTACTATGATATTTCATATTTATGTGAATTTAATGTTGATTAACATCTCTAGATGCAGGGAAACAGGTTGGAGGGGTCCAACTGGATCACTCAACATTTATATTATTATTTGTTATTCACTGTGATATACACTGAGATTGATTATGCTATGTTGATTTACCTTGGCCTTAGAATTTTGGTATTTAATACGGAATTATATTTTCGAATGTAGGAAATAAATTGGAGATTTAAAAAGAAAATTTATTTTCAAATTTAGAAATTGGATTCCGAAAAGATTTGAAAGTAAATTTGTTGAAACACCCCACCTCCGTTAGGGTCACTCTCAAAGGGAATGCCCTAATTTAAGTGGAGGTTTATAAGTATAAGTCACAGATATACAAGACAGATATAAGAACACATATTTGTAAACAGCGGAAAAACAACAACTTTTATTTCATAAAAGCAAATACGTGCTACAACAACATCACCATGATTGTCTTACATCCTTTCCAAAAACTTAACATAACACTTTCATAATCTGTCTTGATTACATTATTTAAAGAAGCATAAATAAAACATAGATAAACTGCAAAAGCCCCATAGTGGTTGTCCAAAGCCATAGTTCAAAACGAAAAGGTCCAAGCAATACATTTCTCTTCTTCAAGCTGGATGTTAAGGCTGGTCAAGCTGCTGTGTTCCCTCCCTGTGGACCTGGGGGGGGGGGGAACGGAAGAAAAGAAGACGAAAGAAAAGTAGAGTCAGACATAAAGCATGAGTAAGTCTAGTACTATTCTGTCTAAGAATAAAGAACTGGGTATGATAAGTATAAACAAGAAGTGGGAAAGCACTATAAACTTGGTTAAGTTGTCTAGGGTCAAATATACTATCGTACCCCCTGTTAATCTCTGAACCCATATAAACTAGTTTCCAACTGGCACCCCATAATCAGGGTGAAGTGATCCATTTTATAATGATCGGCTCCTACTCGCATAGTTACATGTGTCTTACGGCCCCCGATGTTGTAGTTACCTATGCTGGTCCCACCATGGGGTGTATCAAGTCTCATGGTGGCGGCCCGACACAATCCTAGAATGCACAGGTATGCTACTGGTGTCCAGTGCCTTATTTTTCTGCGCCGGAGTGTGTGCACGCCCGCACCCCGTTAGAACCTACACTGCTACACCACCGCCGTCGATTTGACCTCTTAATCGTGCCCCACCCTGCCTAGTTTCAGGGTATCCTGATACACCTTCTAGGGTTACTGCTGAAAAGGGTCCCCCGTTACTAGGTTTTCTATCTCTAGCCAACATGCTAAGTTGGTTAAGTGTTTTCTAACCTAACCCCCACCAGTCCGTTTAGTTTAGCATGTTCCATTTTGATTAAGTCTTTAGTTCACTTAATCCTAACAATCCTGACTCAGCCTTAATTGTCTTATTAAAGCCTTGACCTCTCACATTAGACAGGTATTGTTGTGGCTGCCTGTTGCCGGTTGGTTCCGGGCAGTCTTACGCCACAACTCAGTCTAACCTCGGGTCCTTATTGGGCTCCATGTTTAACCTCCCACATTGGATAGGTATTGTTGTGACTACTGGACAGCCGGGCGGTTCCGGGCAAGTTTACATCACAACTCAATCCAACCTCGGGTTAAACACATCGTATGTTCTACATTTACATATTTTATCTTTCTTCTTTATTTTCTTATATGTAAATATTTGCGGCCCATTATTAAGTTAATGGTGTAAAGGTTACACCAATCATGGGCCCAACCCATACTTGAATTTGGGCCCTTCTATTTTATATTTTCATTCATTAGTAATTTTAACCCAACGTTATTTTCCCCCGTTTTACACGTCCGTTTATTATATATATGTTGGGCTTAGCCTTTTAAAGCCCAACTTAGCCATGCGAAAAAGGGGAGGCTTAAAGCGTGATTACATACACAAAGAAGGGAATGTGAACGCATGAACTTGCAATATGACGTTGGAAATACAAAATAGAAACTGGTGTACTTGCATAGTAGTGACATATACTTTGGTCATAAAGCATAAGTGACATGAATCAAACCATGTAAACTTGTAGTTAAGTTAAGAATATCACTATCGACACATAGGCTTAACTACAACATAAACCTATATTTTTATTCAGGCATAATGTCATACATAAGCAAATCATGTTCATAAGACTACTACATGTTTACAAAGGTGCCTACTTTTGTGACTAATACAAAAGTATAGTTAAATTTGTTCACATAACCATGGCATAAATATTTCTAACATGAAATCATGATTTTTACTTTAGTCATGCAAACTTGCAAAAAGGGATTTTGAATCTAACCTAGCTATGTACCACATATGTCATCATATAATTCTTGTAAACAATATAGACTTAACATGGATTTCAATTATGCCAAATATCAATCATAGCCTAGTCATATTCATAAGTTTGCAAATAGGTTTTCTAGTACAAAAGCATGTCTTAATACATAGATCATGATGCCAAATTTTCAACATAATTTCATATGGACTATGATAACCCAAACTTATTCCAATTACTTCACAAAAATGATGTTTGTATAAAAAATACCCATTATGATGGCATAGTAGCAAAACCCCAAACTTGCATGAATTTCAATTAATCAACCACATACATGTAGCTTCAACATGGATTACATAATTTGCGAATATTCCAAACGTATACTTGCATAAAACTACCGCATGTAGTTTTTCATAATGAATAACATAATTTGAGAATATCCAAACGTATACAATATTCCAAATCGATAAGAATCATAGTAACGCACAAATATGAATTACTTTATTGCCACAAATCAAGTATACAAACCAACACAATTATTTGTTCATACCAAAATAATACTCTACTTACAATGGTGTGGCGAATTCTCCAATTTAGGGAATTTGGAGATACGATTCCTTTGTTGAATTGATTTGATTAGGTTGCCTTATGCTTTAGAATTTTGCCTCCTAATTCTCTCTCCAATTGGTGGCTACTCTTAGTCGTTCCTCAGCAACATGACGGCCTTGTTCTTATTTTTGAATGAATAGATTAGGGTTGAGTCTAGGGTCATTTTTATAGGGGTTATGAACTGATTAGGACCATTGATGTTGCTTGGATTGATCGTAGCCATTCATTCGGAAGAGAGACCAATTAGAGCCTGCCACCTAGCCCTAATGACAAAGCAGACTACAGAAAATCGACCAACATAGAATAGGCCAGCCAGGTTGGACTGGGTTCGACCTGGCTCTGGACCAGGTCGACAGCCCTGTCGACAGCCCTGTCGACCTGGCTAGACCAGGTCGACAGCCCAGTCGACCTAGGTGCCTTAGGCGGGTGTTTTTCCGCCCTGGCCCATTGGGCCCCATTTTGGAATTTAAACTTGATTTTCTGATCTATATTATTCTGTTTGAATTTTAAACTTAATTCAGAAACTTCCGAAGGCCATATCTTCTTCATACGGACTCCGTTTTTCGAAAACTCGGACTCTATTTCGCGTATTTTTCCGAGACGAACGCAATGGCGTATCCCGTTTCCCTTAGTTCTTTGATTTGAAATTAATTATACTTTAATTTGTGAATTTCACAGTTATAGAATTCGCAGGGTGTTACATTCTCCCCCACTTAAAAGGATTTCGTCCCCGAAATCTTCAAGTTAAGAGGAATGTATATCCTAACATCCAATCATCCATCTACTCATTCATCAAACACGAGCATCCATTGTCCTTAAAAGACTTCTAATGCTTCATGATCATATGCGAAGTGTGTGTGTATACATGTACTTATCTAATGCAAAATCAGGCGGTCTACTGATTCAGTTGACCTCCTTAATGCGAATTATGTAAGTGCCATGAATCCATTATGTATGCAAATTTTCCTATTCTTGATTCTACATGAGTGCACAATCATTCAATACAAATGCAACATCCATATGACAACACATTAATGTTCAACCATATACGAATGCAAACATATATGCATATGCAATATGAAGTGACTGAGCCGATCTAAAACCTAGATTGTGTGTGTATATGCAACCACGAGCAACCACTAGCAATCACTTGCAACCACTTGCAACCATCATACATAACATGTTTCAATTACATGTTTCCATCCAAAGGGTTTCTACCTAAAAGATAAGGTCGAGGAAATATACCTAAAAAGATAGATAAAAGCGCAACCTAAGGAAAAGGAAAGATCAAGGATGTACCCTCGAACAGAAAAGGGTAGGCAGTGCGTATTCTAGCTTCAGTTTCCCAAGTCGCGTCTCCCTCGGCGTCGCTCCACTGAACTTTGACGAGCTTGACTTCACGGTTGCGTAGCTTCTTCACTTCCATTCCTAATATGCGGGTTGGAACTTTTCTTATGGTTGCTTCGCGTTCCACTTCAGCCTCTTCGAGGATATTTGGCTCTACCACTTCAGCAGACTCATGTAGACATTTTCGGAGATGTGAAACGTGAAAAACGTTGTGGACTCCAGCCAACTTCTCGGGTAGCTCTAATCTATAGGCCATTTTCCCAATTTTCTCGATGATAGGGAATGGCCCTACGAACCTTGGTGCCAGTTTTCCTGTGGTTCCAAAAAGAACAACGTTCCTTAGCGGCGATACCTTGAGAAAAAATCTGTCTCCAACCTCAAATTCAAGGTCGGTCCTTCTCTTGTCGGCATAGGACTTTTGTCTGTCTTGGGCCGTTTTCATCCTTCTTCGTATTAAGTCTACTTTCTCTGAATTCTCTCGGATCATATCTGGTCCAAGTATGAGCTTATCAGTAGACTCCCACCAACAAGTGGGCGATCGGCACGGTCTTCCATATAAAGCTTCGAAGGGCGCCATTCCGATGGTTGCTTGATAGCTGTTGTTGTAGGCAAATTCCACCAAAGGAAGGTGGTCTTCCCATGTCCCTCCGAAGTCAAGGACGCATAGCCTTAAAAGGTCTTCCAAAACCCTGTTCACTCTCTCTGTTTGGCCGTCGGTTTGGGGATGATAGGCTGTGCTCAAGCATAACTGCGTTCCTACTGCTTCTTGCAGACTCCGCCAAAACTCACTGGTGAAGATGGGGTCTCGGTCACTAACAATGCTAGATGGTATTCCATGGAGTCGAACGATTTCCTTAAGGTAAAGTGATGCTAGGGATGAGGCATTTCTTTTACTTTTGACAGGTAAAAAGTGGGCGCTTTTAGTAAGCCTATCCACTATTACCCAAATGCTAGTGTTGCCTCTCCTAGACCTAGGCAGCCCATCGATGAAGTCCATTGAGATGCTATCCCACTTCCACTACGGGACCTCCAGAGGATGTAGTAGTCCGCCAGACTTTTTCTGTTCCGCTTTAACCTGTTGGCACACCATACACTTAGAAACGAATTCTGCCACGTCCTTTTTCATGCCGTTCCAGAAGAAAGTCCTTTTTATGTCTTTGTACATTTTATCTCCGCCTGGGTGTATCGTCATATTGGAGTGATGTGCTTCCTCGAGAACCTTCTTCACTAAACCTTTTGTCTGTGGGACGCATAGTCTTCCGTCTCGCCTTAACAAACCCTTATCGTCGATGGAGTATCTGTTGAGGTGACTTGAAGTCTCACCCCTAATTAGCCTATCAATTATTTCCACAAGTTGAGGGTCTTCGCGTTGTGCTATCCCTACTGAATCCACTAAGGTTGGGCGCACTTCGAGAGATGCTAGCAAGCCTGGTACGAAATCGGAGGAAGGCCTAAAGTCGAAGCTGGCTATAAACTCTAGGCTTTGTCTTTCAACAAACAACGGGCTTAGGGTCAATTTCTTTCGGCTCAACGCATCTGCCACTACGTTGCCTTTGCCCGGAGTGTAGGAGATTTCGAAATCGTACGAGGCAAGAAACTCCATCCATCTTTGTTGCCTCAAGTTAAGATCCTTCTGCGAGAAAAGATATTTCAACGATTTATGGTCAGTGTAAAGTTCGAACTTCTCACCTAGGAGATAATGTCGCCAAGACTTGAGTGCAAAGACGATGGCGGCTAACTCAAGATCGTGGGTTGGGTAGTTCTTTTCGTGCACTTTCAACTGCCTCCCGCCATAAGCTACTACCCTTCCTTCTTGCATTAAGACGGCGCCTAGCCCTGTCCCACATGCATCCGTATAAACAGTGAACATCTTGCTCCCATCTGGCAGCGTTAAAACTGGGGCTGTTGTGAGAGCCCTTTTCAGTCGTTGGAAAGCAAACTCGCAATCCAAGTCCCAATTGAACACTAGATTCTTCTTAGTCAATTTCGTGAGCGGAGCTGAGATTTTCGCAAAATCCCTTATGAATTTTCGATAGAAACCTGCTAGTCCTAGAAAGCTTCGGACCTCAGTTCCATTCCTTGGTGTCTTCCAATCCTGTACCGCTACTACCTTAGCAGGGTCCACTGCTAACCCTTGTTTGGATACTATGTGCCCAAGGAACCTCACCTCTTCTCTCCAAAAGTGGCATTTGGAGAATTTGGCTTTTAGTTGATGGACTCGCAAAGTTTCCATGATTGCCCTTAAGTGCTGAGCATGTTCCTCTTCACTTTTTGAGAAGATAAGGATATCATCTACGAAGACTACTACGAATTTGTTGAGGAAATCTCTAAATACCCTACTCATCAGGTCCACGAAGTAAGCAGGTGCATTTGTCAAGCCGAAAGGCATGACAAGCCATTCAAAGAAGCCGTCTGGGGTTCTGAACGCCGTTTTATCGATGCTATCTTCAGCCACCCTTAGCTGATGAAAACCGGTTGCCAAATCGAGTTGGGAGAAAACAGACGCTCCTACAAGCTGGTCAAATAAATCGTCAATTCTAGGGAGAGGGTGCTTATTCTTTTTCGTTAGCTTGTTGAGCTCCCTATAGTCAACACATAGACGGAGTGAACCATCCGCCTTTGTAGCGAACACCACTGGAGCGCCCCATTCTGAAATGCTTCTCCTAATGAACCCCTTTTCTAGAAGCTCTTTAATCTGTTTACTGAGCTCTTTCCTTTCCCGTGGAGCCATGTGTCTAACGGGTAACGCAACGGGCTTTGCATTATCTACAAGATATATGCGGAAGTCTATTTCCCGCTTCGGAGGCAAGCCCTTCACCTCTTCGAAGACATCCGGATATTCCCGGACCACTCTAACTGATTGCAAATTTTCAACAGAGGCATCTACCGATTCAAGATAACTAAGCATAACCGCATACGAGGGATTACAAGAAATTTCCAAAGTATTACCGAGCTGGGTTAGGAGCCTAACAACCCTTTTCTCACAATCAAGGATGGCCCCATTACTGGATAGCCAATCCATACCCAAAATCAAACCATAACCCGAAAAGCCCAAAACAAAGGCACTACATTGAAATTCTACACTTAGAATAGAAATTTTCAATCCCAAACAGATCATAGACAAATGAGCCGGGCCCCCAATTGGGTTTGAAACAATTAAGGGGTCCTCTACCATACTAGTTTTTAGGTGCAGAGATTCTACTAAAGCAGACGAGATAAAGGAGTGTGATGCGCCAGAATCAAATAAAGTGCGAACGGGGTGATCATAAAGATAAACTACACTTTCTACAGAAGTATTTATACCTCGCTGTTGCAGAGGTGGCGCTTCCAGCACATGAACCTGTGCCCCTAGGGTGGATCCAGCCCTCTGCCCCTGTCCCCGTTTCTTTGGGCAGTCCTTAGCCCTGTGGCCTGTCTCACCGCAAGAAAAGCACCCACCATTCTCCTTGGCCTTCTTTTTCCGGCAGTCCTTTACTAAGTGCCCCACTTTGCCACAGAAATTGCACTTCCTCTTCTCTTTGTTGCCTTTCCCGCCTTTCTTAAAGTCTGTCTTCTTAGGCTGCAAACCCTCTTTCTTCCCTTGAGAGCTTTCTTTCTTTGTCTCCTTCTTGCTCTTATCCTCTTCATTCAGCAATGCCATTTGTACCAATCTTTCATACGTGGCTCCCATGGGTATATGGGTCATGGCCAAACTGTGTAATGGCTCATTTAACCCTTTGACGAAACGGAGAGCCTTCTTGTGCGGGGTGTTGACTAGGTCAAGCCCAAACCTAGCCAGCTCATCGAACTGATTCACATACTCTCTGACTGTCTTGTCCCCTTGCTTAAGAAATAAGAATTTTTCCAACTGCAAACTTCTTTCCGCATCTGAGAGAAATTTAGTCTCAAACCTTGCCCTAAAGTCCTCCCATGTCTCCACTGGTCTTTCAGCATTAGTGACTTCCCACCAGTAGGAAGCCTCGCCCTTCAATAGCCACACTGCCAATTGTACTTTTTGTCTATCTTCTACCTCAAAGATGATGAATAGGTCCTCAGTTTCTTTCAGCCAATTCCTAGCTGCCACGAAGGACTCAGTTCCATGGAAATCCTTTCCTCCCATAGCTTTAAAATCTTTACATATATTAGCAAAAGTGTTTCCCCGAGGAGGAGGTGGAGGAAAAGGTGCCGCTGCAGCTAGATGATTTCCGGCAGCTGGGGGAGGAGGAACGGTAGGACCTGGCTGAGTGGCCCTTGCTTCTAAAAACCGTCTAAACCAACCAGGTACTGGCACCCCTTCTGGCAAGTTAAGATCTTCGGACATGCTGAAACAAAAAGGATAGATTCAAAACGAAGGATAAGAGATAGTACCTATGGCTTTGGGGAGCGGACTTTGCCTTTTTAAAATAAAATAATATTTTTCTTTTAAAAATGCTTCTTTAAATTTCCTTTTTGAAAATAAATCTTCAAAACTTTTTTTTTCTTATCTGGTAAACCTATGCTCTGATACCAAGTGAAACACCCCACCTCCGTTAGGGTCACTCTCAAAGGGAATGCCCTAATTTCAGTGGAGGTTTATAAGTATAAGTCACAGATATACAAGACAGATATAAGAACACATATTTGTAAACAGCGGAAAAACAACAACTTTTATTTCATAAAAGCAAATACGTGCTACAACAACATCACCATGATTGTCTTACATCCTTTCCAAAAACATAACATAACACTTTCATAATCTGTCTTGATTACATTATTTAAAGAAGCATAAATAAAACATAGATAAACTGCAAAAGCCCCATAGTGGTTGTCCAAAGCCATAGTTCAAAACTAAAAGGTCCAAGCAATACATTTCTCTTCTTCAAGCTGGATGTTAAGGCTGGTCAAGCTGCTGTGTTCCCTCCCTGTGGACCTGGGGGGGGGGGGGAACGGAAGAAAAGAAGACAAAAGAAAAGTAGAGTCAGACATAAAGCCTGAGTAAGAATAGTACTATTCTGTCTAAGAATAAAGAACTGGGTATGATAAGTATAAACAAGAAGTGGGAAAGCACTATAAACTTGGTTAAGTTGTCTAGGGTCGAATATACTATCGTACCCCCTGTTAATCTCTGAACCCATATAAACTAGTTTCCAACTGGCACCCCATAATCAGGGTGAAGTGATCCATTTTATAATGATCGGCTCCTACTCGCATAGTTACATGTGTCTTACGGCCCCCGATGTTGTAGTTACCTATGCTGGTCCCACCATGGGGTGTATCAAGTCTCATGGTGGCGGCCCGACACAATCCTAGAATGCACAGGTATGCTACTGGTGTCCAGTGCCTTATTTTTCTGCGCCGGAGTGTGTGCACGCCCGCACCCCGTTAGAACCTACACTGCTACACCACCGCCGTCGATTTGACCTCTTACAATCAGCCCAGTAATCGTGCCCCACCCTGCCTAGTTTCAGGGTATCCTGATACACCTTCTAGGGTTACTGCTGAAAAGGGTCCCCCGTTACTAGGTTTTCTATCTCTAGCCAACATGCTAAGTTGGTTAAGTGTTTTCTAACCAAACCCCCACCAGTCCGTTTAGTTTAGCATGTTCCATTTTGATTAAGTCTTTAGTTCACTTAATCCTAACAATCCTGACTCAGCCTTAATTGTCTTATTAAAGCCTTGACCTCTCACATTAGACAGGTATTGTTGTGGCTGCCTGTTGCCGGTTGGTTCCGGGCAGTCTTACGCCACAACACAGTCTAACCTCGGGTCCTTATTGGGCTCCATGTTTAACCTCCCACATTGGATAGGTATTGTTGTGACTACTGGACAGCCGGGCGGTTCCGGGCAGGTTTACATCACAACTCAATCCAACCTCGGGTTAAACACATCGTATGTTCTACATTTACATATTTTATCTTTCTTCTTTATTTTCTTATACGTAAATATTTGCGGCCCATTATTAAGTTAATGGTGTAAAGGTTACACCAATCATGGGCCCAACCCATACTTGAATTTGGGCCCTTCTATTTTATATTTTCATTCATTAGTAATTTTAACCCAACGTTATTTTCCCCCGTTTTACACGTCCGTTTATTATATATATATATGTTGGGCTTAGCCTTTTAAAGCCCAACTTAGCCATGCGAAAAAGGGGAGGCTTAAAGCATGATTACATACACAAAGAAGGGAATGTGAACGCATGAACTTGCAATATGACGTTGGAAATACAAAATAGAAACTGGTGTACTTGCATAGTAGTGACATATACTTTGGTCATAAAGCATAAGTGACATGAATCAAACCATGTAAACTTGTAGTTAAGTTAAGAATATCACTATCGACACATAGGCTTAACTACAACATAAACCTATATTTTTATTCAGGCATAATGTCAAACATAAGCAAATCATGTTCATAAGACTACTACATGTTTACAAAGGTGCCTACTTTTGTGACTAATACAAAAGTATAGTTAAATTTGTTCACATAACCATGGCATAAATATTTCTAACATGAAATCATGATTTTTACTTTAGTCATGCAAACTTGCAAAAAGGGATTTTGAATCTAACCTAGCTATGGACCACATATGTCATCATATAATTCTTGTAAACAATATAGACTTAACATGGATTTCAACTATGCCAAATATCAATCATAGCCTAGTCATATTCATAAGTTTGCAAATAGGTTTTCTAGTACAAAAGCATGTCTTAATACATAGATCATGATGCCAAATTTTCAACATAATTTCATATGGACAATGATAACCCAAACTTATTCCAATTACTTCACAAAAATGATGTTTGTATAAAAAATACCCATTATGATGGCATAGTAGCAAAACCCCAAACTTGCATGAATTTCAATTAATCAACCACATACATGTAGCTTCAACATGGATTACATAATTTGCGAATATTCCAAACGTATACTTGCATAAAACTACCGCATGTAGTTTTTCATAATGAATAACATAATTTGAGAATATCCAAACGTATACAATATTCCAAATCGATAAGAATCATAGTAACGTACAAATATGAATTACTTTATTGCCACAAATCAAGTATACAAACCAACACAATTATTTGTTCATACCAAAATAATACTCTACTTACAATGGTGTGGCGAATTCTCCAATTTAGGGAATTTGGAGATACGATTCCTTTGTTGAATTGATTTGATTAGGTTGCCTTATGCTTTAGAATTTTGCCTCCTAATTCTCTCTCCAATTGGTGGCTACTCTTAGTCGTTCCTCAGCAACATGACGGCCTTGTTCTTATTTTTGAATGAATAGATTAGGGTTGAGTCTAGGGTCATTTTTATAGGGGTTATGAACTGATTAGGACCATTGATGTTGCTTGGATTGATCGTAGCCATTCATTCGGAAGAGAGACCAATTAGAGCCTGCCACCTAGCCCTAATGACAAAGCAGACTACAGAAAATCGACCAACATAGAATAGGCCAGCCAGGTTGGACTGGGTTCGACCTGGCTCTGGACCAGGTCGACAGCCCTGTCGACCTGGCTAGACCAGGTCGACAGCCCAGTCGACCTGGGTGCCTTAGGCGGGTGTTTTTCCGCCCTGGCCCATTGGGCCCCATTTTGGAATTTAAACTTGATTTTCTGAGCTATATTATTCTGTTTGAATTTTAAACTTAATTCAGAAACTTCCGAAGGCCATATCTTCTTCATACGGACTCCGTTTTTCGAAAACTCGGTCTCTATTTCGCGTATTTTTCCGAGACGAATGCAATGGCGTATCCCGTTTCCCTTAGTTCTTTGATTTGAAATTAATTATACTTTAATTTGTGAATTTCACAGTTATAGAATTCGCGGGGTGTTACATTTGTTTTATTGGATAAAACAAGTAATTAGATTTATAAATGATATGTATGGACGAAGGGAAATAATTATCTTTGAATAATTAATATTTGGCTTGAAATCGGTATCTTATAATCAAATGAAAAATCGTAATATGGTTTAAAGGGAGATTTTAAATAGAAATATGTTTTCAAAAGATAAATTGAGAAGATTAAATTATGAATGACATTTTAGATTCAGTGACATATTTATAGTGGAGTAAATTGAAATTATATAGAAAAGTAAAAAACGGTTTTGAAACCGATATTTGAAAATTGGATTTAAACTTAGTAGTGATAAAAGAAATTGTGAACGAGAATATAAATATTTGAAAAAAAAATGAAATTTTCTATGGATAAATTTTAACAGATGTTATAAATGAAATTTGGATTTGAAATGATAAAATCAAATGGATTTGATTGTATATAAAAGAAATATATTCACGGTTAAAGTGAATAATGGTTTAAAGCAAATATTTTGCAAATGAATTATCTCTAAAGGAAATTTTATATTTGAAATATAAATCCAGATTGGAAATTGAATGAAAAAGGGAAATGGGTAATCGTTTTTAAAGAAAACGATGAGCCTTATTTCAAAATTTGGAATATGAAATCAAGTGTGATAATATCTTGTAGACTGAATGGTTATAATGGAATATGATAATGATTTGGAAGGGATAAATTCAAAAGTGAATTTGGAATTTGAATTAACCTGAGATGGTAGATAATTTCCGATGTTCGGAATATAAATAAAATATAGATTATTCAAGAGAAAGTTATTTATTGGAATTCGATTATATCGAATTTAGGGAAGTAGTTGTTTTTACTTTCCATTTGAATCAAATTTAGTAACTTACTTATTAATTTATTTTATTGAAATTAATAAGCACAAGCTATATTTGTTATAAACCAAATATTTGGAAACAACGATTATAATGCTACTGTTATAATAAATGTTTTGTAAATCTAAACAGCGATTTTAACGCTACTATTATAATAAATGTTCTATAAAAGCTAAACAACGATTGTAACGCTATCGTTAAAATAAATGTTTTATAAATCAAATACTTGGAAACAACGATTATAACGCTATCATTATAATCAATTTTTTCCGTGAAAGAAGTGGATTTTAGGTTGAATCTGAAAGTCGCACAAGTGATATTTTGTTTGAAGTTGTGAGCGTTGACTATTTCAAATTTGAGAATGTTGTTCAATTAAGGTTTGAGAGGTAATTATACCCTAACTTGATTGACTTCATATGAAGGAATGGTTAAGGTTCAATAGTGAAGATTGGTTTGCAATATGGTGAGTTAATAAATGTGTGACAACCCCAAACCCCGTACTGACAGTGGCAAGGGTAATCTTTGGAATATAACACATAAACAGATAATAGTAGAGCATAATTAAATAAATACACCAGATAATGTACAATAGAATACACTGGATAAACGTAATCATCAGAGTTACACAGTATACAGGATTATACTTAGTACAAATACAGTTCAGCTATACATAAATGTGTACAGCGGAAAACAAACATAATATGTACAATAGGAGCTGAACATCATAAAAAGAGATAAATGATAGAATCCATCTTCAGCTCCAGCTATCCAGAAAGAGCCTGCTAAAAACTGAAGACAAGGCTGCCCGTGTAGAAATAAGGGCACCCGAGTTTGCAAGTGAGACAAACTACAAGTCAGTCATGGGGCTGGTATGAGAAATCTACTTAACACATTATATAATTGGCTAATCACAGGACCATGCCACTTTCGTGGAACGGGTTCACTCCATTGGATTGCCAGTGCTTTACAACAAGTAAATCTTTTAAACATCGCAATGCTTTTTATAAAAATGAAGCCATTATAAGACTCAGTTCCCATCACATAATGCAACGCAAACCGGGGGACAGAGTTCTTTACCTTACAATGGCCAAAATATGCTTGATACGAAAAAAAAGCATTTGATATTATCACTAGTGTTTATATGTTTCAAAAACAATTTCAAATCATAAGTATCAATCATAGACGACAGTAATGCCCCATACCACTATGTCGCCATATATAGGTATACAATCAAAACTGCACAATCACGTATTTGGAAATTGGATTTCCGTCATGAACCAAGGCAAAAGATAGTCCTTACCGACTTCGAGATGCTCTAGCCCGTGTCTCAGGATCAGAGCTCGAGTGACCCTAGGAGCGACAGGGACGGTCCACCGATGTGGATTAAAATGCCTGAACACTGCGTTTCCCCGCCCTTTGGGGCTTATATGAGCCAACGAATGGCTACATCGGCTTCACATAGTCACCGATATATCTGAGGCGCCTCGCAACAACAACAACCACATAGGTGAAAATAATAATAATGTCAGCTAGTTTAAGCGCCGACACCACCTCTAGCTAGAAGGAAACGCATGCCCTCCCTGAGGTCCTCTCCCGTTTCTGGTCCATACCAGGGTTTGAGGCTCGCGAATTCACGTTATACACAAAGCTATGCCACACTGGCCGTGCTTTGATCATCAACCACAAGACTTTGATTTTCAACAGAAGCCTTGATCACTGTATCTTAACATGCCACATAGGCAGTTCACACCATGCAACTGATGGCTATCAATCACACAGAATGAATTCCAATGTCAGACACACAGTCCATTTGCAAGTCCGTTCTGGGTCTGAATGAAACCGAAGGCACTATATACCTCGCATACCCATCGATCTCCACGTACGTCTGGATGATCACCACTCATTATCCATATTTCAGGATGCCTCCCAATCAGGACATTAGTTACCATCCAAACGAGGTGAAGATCTCCGGTCTTCAACCACCGTCTTCATCTTCGACTTCTTATCGTCGATTCAGTTATTCAGAATGGGATAAAGCTGGTCTTTCTGAGCAACTCGCATATATAATTAACAAGTACTACACAAACACAACATACACTTCATTCCAATTCATTATTCACTAATCGTAAATTAGTAAGAGAACGACTTCCCAAATATTAACCCCGAAGGCCGAAACCAACATCAGATCAAAACCCAGGAAACCATCCGACTTAGCTAACCTCCAGTTAGTTTATAAATTTCACATTCAACCATCAAATATTCTATAAACCGGGTAAATTCGGTTTATTTCCATTCCATATCGTTTATAATATTTTATAACGATTTATCGCTATTTTTATTTATTTATAGCCAATTCATTCAAACGACGCTTTGGGCCATAATGCGGTCGTGGCGCTGTTTTTCTTCAGATTTGATTTACACATATCTGAAAATATAACCGTTGGATCTTCACAAATTTTATATCATTAGAAAGATCTTTTCAAAATGAATCCAATGGTTCCAGTTTTGGGAAAATCTGACGGTCGGATCTCCCGGTACACTCGTTTGAAGTTTCGATTTCAAAATACGAACTACAGCGTCGTTATTCGATTTAATTTAATTATATATATATATATATAAATATAATCGATTCTGGCGCTGTTTTTCTTCAGATTTGAATTAAACATTCCAGACAACCCAGCCGTTGGATCTTCACAAAGTTGGTGTCGTTGGAAAGATATTTCCAAAGCGAACCTAACGGTTTCGGTTTCGGGAAAATTCGATGGTCGGATCTCCCGCACTAATCGTTCAAAATCACGGTTTCAAAACACGAACTGCAGCTTCGATATATTTTGATTATATTTATATATATATAAATATAATCGATTCTTCATTTTCAAAACCATATGCTTTTCATACATTTGATAAAAATGATATTTTTATCCAACAGTTCTTTATTTCAACACTTCACTATTTTTAACACTTCATGTATATAGTAAAAATGTGATTTATATTGTAAAACAATTTATTTCAAAACACGACTATTTTATATAGTTCGTATAGATGATAAAAATAGGATTTTTATTACAAAACAATTTCTTTCAAAACACGACTATTTTATATAGTTCATATAGATGATAAAAATAGGATTTTTATTACAAAACAATTTCTTTCAAAACACGGCTATTTTATATAGTTCATATAGATGATAAAAATAGGATTTTCATTATAAAACAATTTCTTTCAAAACACGACTATTTTATATAGTTCATATAGATGATAAAAATAGGATTTTTATTATAAAACAATTTAACACGAATACCATTCAACACATGAATTTCTATTCAACGAATGAATTTCTATTCAACACATGAATGTTTTCTATAGTTCGTATATATAATAAAAATGTGATTTTTATTGTTAAAGCTATTTATTTAAAACACGAATACCATTCAACACATGAATTTCTATTCAACGAATGAATTTCTATTCAACACATGAATGCGGTTTCAACATATGAAAATAACTTCAACAAATGAAAATAATTCTAACACATGAATATTTCAAAAAAAAATTGCAGCATAACGACAGGGTAGTTAAAACCGGGGTCGTCCCTAGTACGGCTCCTCGCTCTACCTTAAAGCCTCGCAGCTTTTGACAATGGGGATTTTATGCATCTAGTTCGCACGCAGGGGGCATGCCTATTTTTTTCATTTCCACAAACTAATCTTATGTGATTTCAACCAAATAATTCTCAACTACAAACGGGTATTTTTCAACCACAATCAATCAATTTCAACCACAAACAATTCTAATCAACCATTCGCTATCAACCAATTTTCACACCAATCACAACCAATAAATATCATCCATTGTTTGTGGAAGAGGGGCGTATATATATATATATAAATATAAATATATATATATAAATATAAATATATAAATATAAATATATAAATATAAATATAAATATATATATATATATATATACTGTATAAGTATATTTCACTTCTGTTCAACACATATATAATTTTTACAACGCATATATAACTTATACATTGAACGTACAACTTATACAACGCTTATACATGAGGTGTACAACACTTATATAACTCATACATCGACTATATAATTTATACATCGTCGTTTTCCATATCTTTTATAATACAGAAATCTCACATTGGGTTCCACTCTACCAAAAATAGCAGAAAGCTTAGAAAAATATGCGGTCTCTTCTAGAATGTAGAAGACGTCCACACGAGTCCACTGTCTCTTGTTTCACTGAATTTCATCAACAAACGAAAAAGATATGATTTTTACAGTCAAATCCAAAACCATAGCGCTTTAAAGTGCTATAATATAGTTAAATTAAAAACAACCGTATATCTCACTGAATTCTTCAAAACTAGGTTACGGATTTATGTGAAATCCGAGCAACGATTGGATGATCAGGCTACGCCACCACGACAGGCTTGTAAAGGCGCCCCTGCGCCATCCCTCACTGGTGAACTCGCGCACAGATCGGAGGGGCTAGGTGGTGCGATTTGCGCCGACTTCAGAGGCTCGAATCTCCACGCACGCGCCACGAGGAAGGTCCAGACGGGTATGGATTTGAAGAGGAGCACGAGCTCTTCAAAAACTTCAACTGGGTGGAGGGCTAATTCGGCGTGTGGCGGTCAGAATCGGGGCTGGAAGGTTTGAAGGCCTTTCCGCCTTTAATCATGGAGGGAGAGAGAATTGTGAGGTGGACCAATGAGATCATTTTTATTTTTATAATTTTTAAAAATCCAAAAATACCCCTATCTCATACGAACTCCAATCCAAACCCAACGACTGTCGTCCCTAGCCAAATACCCCCATTCCAAACACAATAGGATATGTTTCGTAGGCCTATTGGACTGTTTTAGTCAGTTTTTCTTCAAATTAAAATATAAAACATTCTATATTTAATTTGAACGTATATTTCAATTTGCCGGGGCCACAAACTGATTCTAAAAGTTCCCAAAAAATGAATCTAGCTATGTTTTGACGATCTGGTCCCAACAAAACTAGTTTCATCGAATTCTGAGACCGTTTGAAAAATGGCCTTTTTTCTAGTCGATCCAATTTAATAGAAATCGACCAAATACATTTTCCTTTGCCATGCTCACATACTAGCTTCAAAAATTATGAAATTTGAAACCTAGCAATAATTTTACGTCCCGGATCCAACAAAAGTGGTTTCGTCGAATTCTGAGGTCATTTGCCAAAATGACCATTTTCACGGGCTATATAAACTATATAGCGACCTTTTTGAAAATTCGTTTGGCCATAACTTTTGCTTCCCGCTATGAAACTTTGATTTTTTTAAATTCGTTAGAAAGATATTCACTAACAGATTTAAATATTTTTGGTTTCACTCAAATTCGTTTTGTTTTGCACCCGGTACAGTCAGTCAAAGTTTGAATTCAAATTTTGAAACTATTGCGCCATTTCAGGCCATGTTTATAATTAGAATTAATTATATTCGTTTTCAAATGTCGATTCAAACTTACTTTTCGTTGTTACTATTTAAAATATTTATTTTAAATATTTTAAATTCCCTAAAATAGCCAATTTAAAAAATTTTAATTGGTTCAGATTTTTCGGGTTGTTACAAAATGATTAATATATTAACGATGTTTTATAACATTGCGTTAATTTAAAGATTTTTGAAATGTTTCCCCAAATAAAATAAAGGATATTTTCTATGTATAGAAAATGAAATGAATTAGGAAAGGGAATATGGAAATATTTGCCAATATTAATAAGGTATATTTTCTGAATGTAGAAGATGAGGATTCGTGAATATATAGAAATGTTTTCTAACTGGAATAAGAGATATTTTCTCAAATAAAGAAATTAGGATATTAAGAATGTTTTTTCCTAGAATCGAGAGAGAAAATAAAGCTTTGAAAGGATACAAAAGATAACAGAACAGGAATTGAAAATAATAATTTAATAAGAAATTAATTTAAAAGGGCCCAGTGTTGTTTGTTGTTCGATCGATATGATTTCTAGTTGGAAATAGGACCATTGATTGTATAGATGGTTCTTTGATAGTTAAATCATCGACTATCAAAGTTTTGATTTATTTTATACCTCTATTTTCAATATAGAGAGACCGGGATCAGATTTAATATCTGGAAACCACTCTGTATTGGCATACGCGTTACGAATCAACTTATGCTGAAGATAATTGAAGATAGAGTAGAGTGCAAGGGTTGTTCTATTAATTTTAGATAGAAATTGCCTAAGATGGATTAATTGAATGGTGCCTTCAGTTTGTCCAGTCCTAGGACAATGTATATGGAAAGATCTGATGATGTGGCATTCAAAGTAAATGATGGAAATATGTTCTAAAAGACAATCGTGACCTCAAGCCTCATCAACCGGAAAATGGTAGAAATCGGGCAGGCAGCATGGCCATGTGGGTCATTCCCATTATGGGTATTATCACCTGATCTAGAGAAAATTCATTTGCTTCTTATTCTATTCATTGTTGTATGCTTTCGGTAACGGTTGCTAATCACAACCGTTGGTGATAATATGCTCGGTACGCTCATGTTAAATGATTTGCCAGCCATGTGTGGCCGGGTTGCAAGATGTTCTTGTTAAACCCCAGTGTATCTCCTCTAGAGTACACTGATCGGAAGGTGGTTCCATACCTTGTCATAGTCGGAATCCAATCTCCAATAAGCGCCCTGCGGTTTTTGATTTTATATTATATATGGAGCGTGAGATGCAAGCGTTCCGCTAGACTGCTATTTATTTGATTTAGACATTATTATAATATCACCAGATTTTGGTTATCGTAAGGTAAAAACCATCCGCATTTATGTGTGGATCGATCTTATGATTATCATTTATTTCAAAAGGATTTTTAAAGTTAAACAAATGGTTGGAGCTTACTCACACCAGTCCCATGATTGACCCAGAGTTTATTTCGTTTGTTTTCCCTAAGCTCTTGGGTGCCCAAATTTGTACGGGCAGTCAAGTAGTCGGGATTTTACAGATTCACTTGGAGGAGTTGGAAGCAGGAGGCTTCAACAGTTAGCTATAAACTATTATATTTTCCGCTGTGTACCATGTTTGTATCTGGAAAACAGGTATTCATAACTGTCCAAGAATAGCTGTTGTGCTCTGATGATGGTATGTATATACAGTTACTGATTTGTATTTCAAAAGTTATGTTATTTAATATATTTTATTCGTTCCGTTGTGAGATTTGTGTTCTTCGTTTTCTTTTATTCTAATTCTTCTTTCTTCCTATTTCTCATCCTCTAACTTCTTTATACTAATGATTCGTATTTTTGTGCAATTTCGGTTGGATGTGTGGTGTTATCAGTCGACTCAAAGAGTACGAAAATTAGGACCATTACATTTGGTATCAGAGCTAAAGGTTGAGTAGTAACCTTGGCTCTGTGGCGTAACTCAATAGAGATGGGGTTAGTAATACCCTAAATTGAGTTTTAGTGTATGTATATAAGCATGTATTTGTGGATTGTTAAAAATAAAATTGTTTTATATTGTGTTGACCGGTTTGTTGAGTGGTTTATGAATTCTAGTCGATATAGGATGTACAACTGTATCGATAGGTGTTTCTAAACTCTCGAACAAAGCAATTCGATGCAATATTGTTTTAAAATGGGTAGATGCATTAATTTTGCCCAAAATTAATTTTCATATAAAAGAAATAATTTTTGAATTATTATAGTATATATGAATGTGCGGATTGTTATTACAATTGAAAGAAACTATAAAAAAATTGAAATGGTTATATAAAACCAAATCAAATCTGTTTAAGCATCGAATATACAAATAAGCTAGATAACAATTGGATTCAGACCAGAATTTGGAATTTAAATCACGGATGTTTGGAATTATTCTCTGAATTATTTTTTTCATTTTGAAGGAACTTTTGAATGGAAATCATTCTCAGTAGATTTTGAAAGCGATTAAGCATTGAAATCACTTTAGTGATGAGAAAATAATTATGATAATGGTTCGCGGCACTATCAGTATTCATTTTCAAGTTTCCGAGTGACGGATTGCTACTATAATAGTTTTGGTTTTGCAAATTATTATGGATACATGTATATATATTATTTCAAGGGAGTTTGAAATAAAAGCTGGGAATTCGAATTCTGTATTTTTATTTTACCTGTATATGTTAAATGAATTGAAATGGCATAAGTAAATTGAATATAATAAAATTTAACTTAAGTTAGAAGGGTTGAAATTGTAAAAATGAATCAAATAGATTGGAATTTAACTTGGGTCAAGTTAAATAAAATTGGAATAGATGGAGATAATCTTGTATGAGACTAAATATGGTAATAAGAGAAATATTTAAGATTTGAGCTATTAAAATAGATTCGACTTATACGAAACAAGTTGAATACATACATATTGTATGTCATTAATTGGAGTTAAGTTATTTTTGGGCCAAGCAGAATAAGTGAATTGATTTTGGAAATAGAAATCAAGTTTAAATTATAAAATGGAAGGAAGCTTATCAGGAAGTTGATTAGTGAATTGGGAAACCAAGAGTTTAATTGTTTGGAAATCGATATATGTATATTAAGCAGATAATGAATGGAAGCAAATGCAGGAGACAGAATTTATGACCGACAAAAAAGTACATGTTTATAATATTACTTGGGTTTGATGGTTTTATGAGCCCAAGGGCAAGACGTTTGGCTTTTTGATTTTCTTCTAGACTGAAGAAGGCCAAGAAAGGCGCGTTGTGGTTGTACTGATTGAGTCGCGAAAAGGAGATGCTGGCGAAATTTTTCGGAAATTTAAAGAGTTAGAAAATTTTCAAGAAATTTTTGATAATTTAAAATCGAGTGTTAATTGAAATTGAAATAAGAAAACCAGAATTGGTTAATAAAATTTCAAGTGGAATAATGAAATTGATAAAAGGATTTAAAATCAATTGGATATGCTTGAATATGCAGAAAGCATATGGATTGAAGGCAAGAATGTGATGATGGATTGTCCAAAAATAGTGGATAAATCATTTGAAAAGAATTATGAATAGTCGAATAATGGTATGGGAATTCGAAGGTTGAGTAAGAACTGGGTTATGAAGGTATGAAATATAAGATGTCAACTAAGTAGGTTATGAGGAGTTAGAGTTACAGCATTTTACTGCTTAGCAATTTCGAGGACGAAAATATTTTAAGGGGGAAGGAATATAACATCCCGGAGTTCTTGCGATGTGATAATTAATTAATTTAATTAATATTGGTTCGATAATTCAAATGGTTTGAATTCAAATATTTTGAATCTTTAAAAAATGTAAACAGTGGAATAATAAAATCAGGTCAGTTCGAACAACATTTTCAAATCTCTCCCAAATCTTGGGTAATCCTAGGAAGTCTCTGCAAACTAGAATCAAGACACAGTAAACTCTACTAAAACCGTATAACTTCAAATAGAAAATTATTGCAAAATCCTAGGCAAAATCATTTCATAATCTGGATAAGGATTTTCTGTCACTATTTAAAATCTAGCACTATACAACCATTTATAAAGTCATATATCCTCATCTTGGCAGATTTATTCAACACTTGTAGCTAATTTGATTAATGATAATAATATAATATCCTATGTTCATTTCCTTCCCATCAACCCAGCGTTTGTCTTATTTGAATCCATACCTTACTACTCAAACAAAGTCTTATCGTATGAATATATCTTTGGAAATGTAACACAACAGTATAAAATCGAAACAAAATCAGGATCTATTTAATGTACCATTTAATATGCCATGCCATTTGATTAGAATTCTTTAATTTCGAATGTTACTTTCGTCAATATTTTTGGCCCATATGGAGTAAATGTTTGAAACGTAGGGCTTATCCTCTGACAGTATAATATCCTATCTATTTAAAAATCTTGTCAAGGTCAAAAGATATGGTTGCCGGTGTTCACACTAAAATAACCAACGTGTATAAAATGAAAACTCTGCTCATTCTTTCCTTCTTATTCAAAGCCAAGTAAAACATGAAAATAGATTCCACTTCAGAAATTGTGTAAAAATCAAATAATCAACCAAAACTTATGATTTCGGATTTGTTTGAATCCTTTCAATGCAAGCTTCCATCTCTTATCAATTATATACAACTCGAGCTGCTCTTTGATGATTGAAACTCTACTGTGGCGCCTCGAATTATCTACGTCGGAGTTGAGAAGGGCAGAGGTCGTTCTAGGGTCAGCATGGAGGTTACGGCTGGAGGATGCAGTTTAAAGGAATTCCGCGCATTTTGTCTTCGCACTTCGCTATAGCACGACAGTCAGCCTGGACGATGCAACTTGCTGGGGAAAATATGAGTGGATGGAGAAGGTGGCAGTAAGGAGGAGCTCGAGAAGAGAGCAGTAATGGCAGTGTCGGTTTGTGGGACAGATGTGTGGAGAGAAAGATAAAGGAGTTGCGGTGATATCTAGCTTTGGATCATTTGCCTGGAGAAGAAAGAGTCGCGTTAAGAGGAATTAATGGTGTGATTAGAAGGAGGTTAATCATGTTAATAACGGTATTTGTTATAACCAACTGATTAGTTCCTGTAATAACCAAGAAATCTGAGTCAATTTAAAAAATTTATTTTGGCAATTTTGATGAATTTTGAATATTTAAAATGATTTATTTTAAATAATAACGATGAGAAATTTATTTTGAATAGAATTAGAATGAATATATTTATTTGTATCGACGTTAGAATATAAATATTTTATTTTAATTACAAAAGGAATTGAAAATGGCACGGTAGTTTGAAAATTCGATTTCAAATTTCAAATGAATGTACATGATTCAAAATAAACCGGATTTTAGCGAAACCAAAAATATTAGAATCTATTTGAAAATATCTTTCCAACGAATCCGTAAAATTGAAATTTCATAGCGGGGGTAAAAAGTTATGTCCAATTGAAAATTCAGAATAGTTGCTATGGAATTTTTGGCCCTTAAAAACGGAAATTTTGCAAATGGCCTTCATTTTTGACGAAACCACTTTTGTTGGATCCAGGGTGTCAAATTATTGCTAGATTCCAAAATTCATAAATTTTCTGAACCAATATATGAGCATGGCAAAGGAAAACGCGTTTGACCAGTTTCAGTTGATTTTAATCGACTAGAAAATGGCCATTTTTCAAAACGGTCTCAGAATTTGACAAAATTAGTTTTTTTAGGTACGTATCGTTAATAAGAAACTAGGAAATATTTTTTGGGGATTTTTAGAGTTGGTATGTGGCCCCGATAAATTGAAATGTGCGTTCAAAATTAATATATAGATTTATATTTTGATTTTGACGGAAACTGATTGAAACGATCAAATCAGCTTACGATACATATCCCAATGGGTTCGGGATGGGGGTAATTAGTTATGGACAACAGTCGGTGGGTCTCGTTTGGAGGTTGAAATAAAAAGTTGCTTTATGGGAAGTTAAAATAATAATATAATTAAGTATATAAATTGGGCCAAGCCCTTTCTCCTTTACATACTGGTCAACGCACCTCCCCCCGTTTTCTATTTTTCCTTCATCGTGTTTTCAGAAGAAAAAAAACTAATTGCGAATGACGAAGTCGACCACGACCAGCTCTGACGCTGCCCACGCCAGAGGCCCCACCGCCGAGCAAACCTCCCATCCGCCATCTCGTTCCCCTCTCCCTCCTCCTTTCCTTCGCGGTTTGAGAACTCTCGACCTCCACAAAAACCCTAGCCGCTGCTTCACAACACAACCACCACCGCACGCCCTTGCCTCTGCGCCAACCCCGTCACCACCTCTGACCGCGACGTGGACCCACCCCCCTCCTCGATCCAAGAAACCCTAATAATTGGTATGTTTTTCTAATTTCAACTTCTAACATCTTTAAATACGATTAAAGTTAGAATTTTTAATGTGACGAAAATTATGATGTTTAAATATAAAAACTTGATTTTTTATATATATACAAGCGTTAGAAAATTATGATTTTTCTTTAGGGAAAGTTTTGATTTTTAAGTTAGTAAAGTTATGACTTTTATCATATGTAGAGGAAGTATAAAAATCAGATTTTTCTATATGTGAATGAAGATGTGATTTCTGTATGAATAACAATATAAAATTATGATCTTCTAATATGAAAAGATTTCCTTTTTTAACAATAAAAAGGTTTGATTTTCAATTTGAAAAATAGTAGATTTTGGAAAATAAAAAGAACCGATTTTTAACATTATAAAAATATGATTTTTATATTATAGAAATAATAAAAATATGATTTTTATAAGATAGATAATATAAAAAATATAATCTTTATATATGTAACGAAATAAAATTCTGGTTTTTATTATATATATATTGAGATAAAAATGTGATTTTTATTGTGGCGAAATAAAAATTCGATCTTCATATAGGTAGGAATATAAAAATATAATTTTTATATAGAAAGAAGCATCGTAAAAATATATGAAGTAAAAATAAAAATGTGATTTTTATTTAGTGGAATGAAGCAATAAAAATATAATTTTTATTATGAACAGCGTGGCAAGGACTGCATTGGAAATCCAAACGTTTCAACAGTTCAGAAATAGAGAATGGAGGAGTGGATCCCTCGGTGAGAACTTCTCACTTTTAATTTGTTTTCTAGTTGAAATATATACTAGGATGCAGACGGTGCTTAGCAGCACCTGACACCCGTCGTCCACAGACCATGGATGGCTTGTTTGTTTGATTGATGTGTTGTGAAAAATGATTGTGTGTAGTGGAGTGGAATAAATTATTTTATGGTTAAAAATATAATTTTTAACGTGTATATATAATAAATAGTTATAAACAAATCGGACGATTTGTTTATGTACACACATTTGACTGATATGGATTGGGACAATAAATTTTACACATCGCCCAACTGCACAGATAGAACCTGTGTTTGATTGTTTGAAAACCCCACATGGGTGTTGGGATAAAATTGGCCATACACTAGTCCCAATAATTAGCTATATGTCGATCGATTGATTGACAGGCTGTTATAAGCATTAAATATTTATATTTAATGCTTATGTAGTTGTGTGGTGCACTCTAGATGATGGTTGATGATTTATCGTTGCTATTATATACATGTGTTGTAGGGAATCCTTATAATTAACATTATATGGTAATTGATTGGGTCTCATTCCAATTTTGAAAATAAGGAATATTACAAATAAAAATCCATGTGTTGAATAGAAAGAAAATTCATGTGTTGAATAGAATAAAAATTCATGTGCTGAATAGAAAGAAAATTCATGTGTTGAATAAAACAAATATTCATGTGTTGAATAGAATAAAAATTCATGTGTTGAATAGAAAGAAGATTCATGTGTTGAATAGAATAAATATTCATGTGTTGAATAGAACAAATATTCATGTGTTGAATAAAAATATATATTCATGTGTTGAAGAAAATATTCATTTGTTGAATAGAACAACGAACTTGTTGAAATATATAAAGACGTGTTGATTAGATATGCACCATTGTGACGCGGACGATATTTATATCAACTTTATTCATTTTTATAATGAATATATGAAAGGAAGTGATTTCAAAATGTAACGTTTTGAAAATATTATCATTTGTATATCGATGATATGGAATATTCAATTTTGATTTGAAATTGAATAGGAAGTTGAAATCATTTTGAAAACAAATTTAAAACAATTTATAAAATACGTTTTAAAAGTAAATCGACGAAATATAATATATATATATATATATATATATATTATATATAATGGCCTAAATAGAACACGCCACGGCCGTTCGCGAATTTCGACCATTGACTTCGAATGGATATTACGGGAGATCCGACCGTCGGATTCTCCTAAAATCGGAACCAATGGGTTCGTATCGAAAAGAGCTTTCTATTGAATATTAGAGATTTGAAATCTAATGTTTGGATTTGGAATTATGTCCAAATAAAATTTGGAAAAGGTCGCTGAAAGTGCAGTTCGATGGCTGTTGATGGAAATCGACTGTACTAGCCTTGATAAAATTATTAAAAATAGTAATAATTTGTGTAAAATCATAAGAAATGATTTGTGAAGAATTGGGATGAAAAATTCCATATTTGAAAAGATAAATATAGATTTTTATCGAAATGAACTAGTTTTGAACTAGAATTATAATCCCATTTATTTTTAAAATAAATAATGTGGATTTGAAATGGTTTTGAAAATAACCAGAATTTCAAATAATTAAATTGGAATGGATTTGAATCGAAATTGTCTTTTGAATATTTCGATGTGGTATTTCGTGATTATACAGATATTGTTATGGAAATTTAAAAGATATATTAATATCGTTATTTCCAATACGATATTTGTTGGTCGTAGAATTTGATATTGAATATAAGCCGATATATTTTCTATTTAGAGCCTTGTATTTAATATCAAATGGGATTTGGGTTTGTCGTGAATGGTGTCTTCATTAACACTATTCTTAAACCCAATTGAGAAAAAGATTAAATCTTTTTATTTAGATTTAATGAAGTATACCAATTAAATGGTATTTAATTGGAATTGAATTTGAATTGATTTTTGGGTTTATCGTGAACGGTGATTTAAATAACACTTGTTCTTTAACCCGATAATTAATGGAATGTGATTTGGGGTGTCGTGAATGGTATCTTTAAGAATACCGTTCTTAGACCCAACGGAGTTAAGAAAATCGGAAACTAACTAGACATTAGTTAAGTTGAATGGTTTCATGGGTATTGATCTGATGTTGGTTTCGGCCTTCGGGGTTATTACTTAGGGAATTGTTCACTTGCTAATTTACGGTTAAAGGCTGATGGAATAGAATGTGATTTTGGGTTTATAGTGAACCGTGTTTTAAATGACATTGGTTTTTTAACCCAATTAAAGACAGGATATGATTTCCCAAGTTAAACAATCATTAATATTGATTTTTGGGAAGATTAAAACCAAGTGGAGTTTTAATGAATCTTTGATTAGATTGAAATGATCGAGAATGGAGTATCACCAGTTTTGCTCCAGGCGATAGTTAAATTTGTAATTATATTTGAACGTGAAATGGTAATTGAATTTACCGATAACACCGTGGTGTTAGATATGAAGTATTACCAGTTTTACTTCATGGGATGAATAAGTTGGGGTTGGGAAATTTAACAATTGATTACTTCGGTAAGGTTCGTTAATCCCGACTAGTTTGGATAAACCATAATTTGGTTTGAATTGATTTTCAAAAGAAGATTAAAGAATAAATTTAAGGAATTTATCTTTGATAAAATTAATGGGAACCTCTCCCTAAGAATGTGAAATTTAGCAATTAACTGAAGATTAGTTAAGATGAATGGTTTCCTGGATATTGATCTGATGTTGGTTTCGGCCTTCGGGGTTAATATTTGGGGAATTGTTCTCTTAAAAATTTACGGTTAGTGACTGATGAATCGGAATGAAGCGTATGTTGTGTTTGTGTAACACTTGTTTTTATTATATACGCGAGTTATTCAGAAAGACCGGGTTTATCCCATTCTGAATAACTGATTCGACGATGTGTCGAGGATGAAGACGGTGGTCGAAGACCGGAGGTCTTCACATCGTTTGGGTGATTACTGATGATCTTGATTGGGCTGTACACCCAGGAGGAGGGAATTAGTTGGTGATCGTCCAGATGTACTTGGAGATCGATGGATATGTGAGGTATAAGGTGCCTCCGGTTTCGTTCAGACCCAGAACGGACTTGTAAATGGACTGTTTGTATGACATTGGATATCATTCTGTGTGACTGATGGATATCGGTTGCATGGAGTGGTTTGCCTGTGTGGCTTGCTAAGATGCAAATGATCAAGGCTTCTATTGAAAAGCAGAGTCTTGTGGTTGAGGATCAAAGCACGGCCTGTGTGGCATAGCTTTGTGTAACGTTGATTCGCGAGCCTCACACCCTGGTTGTGAAGCAAGAATGGGAGAAGGACCTCAGGGAGGACATGTGTTTCCTTCTAGCTAGAAGTGGCGTCAGTGGTTTGACACGCCCTGACGAGTTTGACTTATGTGGTTGTTGGGTTGCGAGGCGCCTCGGATATATCGGTGACTATGTGGAGCCGATGGAGTAATTGGACTCATTGACACCCCATAGGGTGGGGAAACGCAGTGTTCAGGAATTTTAATCCACATCGGTGGACCAGCCCTGACGATCCAAATGTCACTCGAGCTCTGACCTGAGGGGCGGGCTAGAGTGTCTCGAATTCGGTGGAGGACGATCCCTTGCCTCGGTTCATAGATGGAAATCCAACTTCCAATACGCGACTTTGCGGTTTTGATTGTATACCTATATATGGTGACATAGTGGTATGGGGCACTTATGCCATCTATGATTGATACTTATGATTGAAATTGTTTTGACACTATATACTTATAGCAATAATAAAACATGAAATTTAGCGTACCAAGCATTCTTTGGCTATTATAAGGTAAAAACCCTATCCTCCGGCTTGCGTTGCATTGTGTGATGGGACCTGGGTCTTATAATAGCTTCATTGTTCTTTATTTAGCATTGCGTTGTTGTTTTATGCACTGGTATTTTTAGGAGGAAACCCGTTCCATGTAATACGGCGTAGTCCCTTGATTTACCGAACTTTAAAATAAAGATTAATAACTGTTTTAGTTCTCACACCAGTCGCATGACTGACCTGGAGTTTAATGTTTGAACCTAAACTCTGGGTGTCCCTATTATCCACACGGGCAGCTAGTAGTTTTGGTTTTGCAGATTTATATTCACAGGATCCTGCTTTACAGCTGGAACGATATCCGGAAAGCTCTGTATCTGTTTATCTCTTTCATTTGTGTATTGTATTATTTTTCCGTTGCTATGAAATGTGTTGTAATCTCTGATATTTTTCTGTTGTATAATAATTATTCATAATCTGTATATTCTTGTATTCTGATGAATTGTTGTAATTAACAATGAAATTTTCTTCTTTTTGTGTTCCAATTTGTCGTGTTCTCAAAACAATCGGGGGTTTCGAACGGTCTCGGTCTGTTTAGCGATCGATTCGGATCGAGCGAAATTCCTTATCATTTCATTTGGTATCAGAGCTTTGGTTTATAGAGCTCGGAGAACAAGACACGTTAGAACCAAATGAAAGGATTCATCATAGATTGGATTAGTAAAATCCAATGAGAATGACTCGTTAGAGATGGGATCAATAGTATCCTAGAATGAGTGTAAAGAGTGTTGTTTTGAAAAATAAAATTGAAAACAAGTTTTGTTTTGAAAATTTAATTCAATTATTCGTATTTGAATATTTATTAATATTGATTTGGACTATCAGGTATATAGAGATTTTAATATACGTCTGATCCACGTGTATTGGAAGCCTCCAATATACTGGATGGACATAGAGTCACACTCTAGTCGCCCAGGGATAATTCTGGTGATGTAGCCGCATCATTAGTATTTATATTCGAGTGCCGAAAGTGTGATATTTATATATTTCCATAGACTAGTGTGAGAACCAAAACTAGATAGGGCTTATTGTTGTGATTTGGCATCAAAAATCTGATTTTTTGACTATGTATCCAAATTATATGATTGAAAAGATAATCAACTAATTGATTGCTGGTTGTGTTGTTTGATTATTGTTTGATTAATTAAAATATTGAACCTTTAGCCAGATTGAACCAAATAGTGAATTGTATTGGAAATTAGTCGCATTTGCATGCATATACATGTACTTACACTGAACAAGTCATAGCAAGGAGGCTAGAGAAGAGGAATAAAATTATTTGCCCGACAAATAGGTACATGTTTACTAATTTCTTTGGATTTGGATGATTTTATGAGCCGATTGGCTAGCCGCTTGGCTTTTTCTTTTGGATTGGTGAGGGCCATGGGAGGCCATTTGAAATATCCCGAAGCTCCCGGTGCAGGGGAGGTTATGGCGAAATTTTTCAAAAATTTAGGGTGTTAGCCAAATTTTTGAAAATTTTGAAAAGTTCTTAGAAATTGAAAAGTTGAAGAACTCAAGCCGTAATGAAAATAGTGAAAGTTGAGTTGATTAGTTAAACAACTTTCAGCTTCGTTCCTTTTCGGGGACGAAAAGTTTTAAGTGGGGGAGACTGTAATAACCCGGAAATCCGAGCCAATTTAAATTTTTTATTTTGGCAATTTTGATGAATTTTGAATATTTAAAATGATTTATTTTAAATAATAACAACGAGAAATTTATTTTAAATAGAATTAGAATGAACATATTTATTTGAATTGACGTTAGAATATAAATATTTTATTTTAGTTATAAAAGGAATTGAAAATGGCGTGGTAGTTTGAAAATTTGATATCAAATTTCAAATGAATGTACATAATTCAAAATTGACCGGATTTAGCGATACTAAAAATATTAGAATCTATTTGAGAATATCTTTCCAGTGAATCCTAAAAATTGAAATTTCATAGCGGGGGTAAAAAGTTATGTCCAATTGAAAATTCAGAATAGTCGCTATGGAATTTTTGGCCCTTAAAAATGGAAATTTTGCAAATGACCTTCATTTTCGACAAAACCACTTTTGTTGGATCCGGGGTGTCAAATTATTGCTAGATTCCAAAATTCATAAATTTTCTGAATCAATATGTGAGTGTGGCAAAGGAAAACACGTTTGACCAGTTTCAGTTGATTTTAATCGACTGGAAAATGGCCATTTTTCAAATGGTCTCAAAATTTGACGAAATTAGTTTTGTTAGGACTGTATCATCAATAAGAAACAAGAAAATATTTTTTTGGGGATTTTTAGAGTCTGTATGTGGCCCCATAAATTGAAATGTGCGTTCAAAATCAATATATAGATTTATATTTTGATTTTAACGGAAACTGATCGAAACGATCGAATCAGCTTACGATACATATCCCATTGGGTTCGGGATGGGGGTAATTAGTTATTGACGACAGTCGGTAGGTCTTGTTTGGAGGTCGAAATAAAAAGTTGCTTTATGGGAATTTAAAATAACAATATAATTAAGTATATAAATTGGGCCAAGCCCTTTCACCTTTACATACTGGTCAATGCACCTTCCCCCTTTTTCTATTCTTCCTTCATCGTGTTTTCAGAAGAAATAGAACCTGATCGCGAATGACGAAGCCGACCACGACCAGCTCCGACGCTGCCCGGGCCGGAGGCCCCGCCGCCAAGCCAACCTCTCATCCGCCATCCCGTTCCCCTCTCCCTCCTCCTTTCCTTCACGGTTCAAGAACCCCCGACCTCCACAAAAACCCTAGCCGCCGCTTCACAACACAGCCACCACCGCACCCCCTTGCCTCGGCGCCAACTCTGCCCCGTCACCACCTCTGACCGCGACGTGAACCCCCCTCTGATCCAAGAAACCCTAATAACTGGTATGTTTTTCTAATTTCAATTTCTAACATCTTTAAATATGATTAAAGTTAGGATTTTTAATATGACGAAAATTATGATGTTTAAATATAAAAACTTGATTTTTTATATGTATGCAAGCGTTAGAAAAATATGATTTTGCTTTAGGGAAAGTTTAGATTTTTAAGCTAGTAAAGTTATGACTTTTATCATATGTAAAGGAAGTATAAAAATCAGATTTTTCTATATGTGAATGAAGATGTGATTTCTGTATGAATAACGATATAAAATTATGATCTTCTAATATGAAAAGATTTCCTTATTTAACAATAAAAAGGTTTGATTTTCAATTTGAAAAATAGTAGATTTTGGAAAATAAAAAGAATTGATTTTTAACATTATAAAAATATGATTTTTATATTATAGAAATAATAAAAATATGATTTTTATAAGATAGAGAATATAAAAATATAATCTTTATATATGTAACGAAATAAAAATCTGATTTTTATTATATATATGTTGAGATAAAAATGTGATTTTTATAGCGGTGAAATAATAATTCAATCTTTGTATAATTAGGAATATAAAAATATAATTTTTATATAGAAAGAAGCGTCGTAAAAATATATGAAGTAGAAATAAAAATGTGATTTTTGTTTAGTGGAATGAAGCAATAAAAATATATTTTTTATTATGAACAGCGTGGCAAGGACTGCATTGGAAATCCAAATGGTTCAGTAGTTCAGAAATAGAGAATGGAGGAGTGGATCCCTCGGTGAGAACTTCTCACTTTTAATTTGTTTTCTAGTTGAAATATGTACTAGGATGCAGACTGTGCTTAGCAGCACCTGACACCCGTCGTCCACAGACCATGGATGGCTGGTTTGTTTGATTGATTTGTTGTGAAAAATGATTGTGTGTAGTGGAGTAGAATAAATTATTTTATGGTTAAAAATATAATTTTTAACGTGTATATAAAATAAACAGTTAGAAACAAATCGGACGATTTGTTTATGTACACACATTTGACTGATATGGATTAGGACGATAAATTTTACACTTCGCCCAACTGCACAGATAAAACCTGTGTTTGATTGTTTGGAAACCCCACACGGGTGTTGGGATAAAATTGGCCATACACTAGTCCCAGTAATTAGTTGTACGTCGATCGATTGATTGACAGGCTGTTTTAGGCGTTAAAAATTTATATTTAATGCTTATGCAGCTGTGTGGTGCACTCTGGATGATGGTTGATGATTTATCGTTGCTATTATATACATGTGTTGTAGGGAATCCATATAACTAACATTATATGGTAATTGATTGAGCTTCATTCCAATTTGGAAAATAAGGAATATTATAAATAAAAATCCATGTGTTGAATAGAAAGAAAATTCATGTGTTGAATAGAATAAAAATTCATGTGTTGAATAGAAAGAAAATTCATGTGTTGAATAGAACAAATATTCATGTGTTGAATAGAATACAAATTAATGTGTTGAATAGAAAGAAAATTCATGTGTTGAATAGAATAAATATTCATGTATTGAATAGAACAAATATTCATGTGTTGAATAAAAATATATATTCATGTGTTGAAGAAAATATTCATTTATTGAATAGAATAACGAACTTTTTGAAATATATAAAGCCGTGCTGATTAGATATGCGCCATTTTGATGCGAACGATATTTATATCGATTTTATTCATTTTTATAATGAATATATGAAAGGAAGTGATTTCAAAATGTAACGTTTTGAAAATATTATCATTTGTATATCGATGATATGGAATATTCAATTTTGATTTGAAATTGAATAGGAAGTTGAAATCGTTTTGAAAACGAATTTAAAACAATTTATAAAATATGTTTTAAAAGGAAATTGACGAAACATATAATATATATATATATATATATATTATATAATGGCCTGAATAGAACGTGTCGCGCTGCGGCCGTTCGCGAATTTCGACCATTGACTTCGAATGGATATCATGGGAGATCCGACCGTCCGATTCTCCTAAAACCAGAACCGTTGGGTTTGTATCGAAAAGAGCTTTCTAATGAATATTAGAGATTTGAAATCTAATGGTTGGATTTGCAATTATATCCATATCAAATTTGGAAAACGTCGTTGTAAGTGCAGTCGATGGCCGTTGATGGAAATCGACTGTACGAGCCTTGGTAAAATTATTAAAAATAGTAATAATTTGTGTAAAATCATAAGAAATGATTTGTGAAGAATTGGGATAAAAATTCCATATTTGAAAAGATAAAAATAGATTTTTATCGAAATGAACTAATTTTGAACTAGAATTATAATCCATTTATTTTTAAAATAAATAAAGTGGATTTGAAATGGTTTTGAAAATAACCAGAATTTCCAATAATTGAATTGGAATGGATTTGAATCGAAATTGTCTTTGGAATATTTCGATGTGGGATTTCGTGATTATACAGATATTGTTATGGAAATTTGAAAGATATGTTAATATCGTTATTTCCAATACAATATTTGTTGGTCGTAGAATTTGATATTGAATACAAGCCGTTATAGTTTCTATTTGGAGCCTTGTATTTAATATCAAATGGGATTTGGGTTTGTCGTGAATGGTGTCTTCATTAACACTGTTCTTAAACCAGTTGAGAAAAAGATTAAATCTTTATATTTATATTTAATGAAGTATACCAATTAAATGGTATTTAATTGGAATTGAATTTGAATTGATTTTTGGGTTTATCGTGAACGGTGATTTAAATAACACTTATTCTTTAACCCAATAATTAATGGAATGTGATTTGGGGTGTCGTAAATGGTATCTTTAAGAATGCCGCTCTTAGACCCAACAGAGTTAAGAAAATCAGAAACTAATTGGAGATTAGTTAAGTTGAATGGTTTCCTGGGTATTGATCTGATGTTGGTTTCGGCCTTCGGGGTTATTACTTATGTAATTGTTCACTTGCTAATTTACGGTTAAAGGCTGATGGAACAGAATGTGATTTTGGGTTTATAGTGAACCGTGTTTTAAATGACATTGGTTCTTTAACCCAGTTAAAGACAGGTTATGATTTCCTAAGTCAAACAATTATTAATATTGATTTTTGGGAAGATTAAAACCAAGTGGAGTTTTAATGAATCTTTAATTAGATTGAAATGATCAAGAATGGAGTATCACCAGTTTTGCTCCAGGCGATAGTTAAATTTTTAATTATATTTGAATGTGAAATGGTAATTGAATTTACCGATAACACCGTGGTGTTAGATATGAAGTATTACCAGTTTTACTTCATGGGATGAATAGGTTGGGGTTGGGAAATTTAACAATTGATTACTTCGGTAAGGTTCGTTAATCCCGACTTGTTTGGATAAACCATAATTTGGTTTGAATTGATTTTCAAAAGAAGATTAAAGAATAAATTTAAGGAATTTATCTTTGATAAAATTAATGGGAACCTCTCCATAAGAATGTGAAATTTAGCAATTAACTGAAGATTAGTTAAGATGAATGGTTTCCTGGGTATTGATCTGATGTTAGTTTCGGCCTTCGGGGTTAATATTTAGGGAATTGTTCTCTTACTAATTTACGGTTAGTTACTGATGAATCGGAATGAGGCGTATGTTGTGTTTGTGTAACACTTGTTTTATTATATACGCGAGTTATTCAGAAAGACCGGGTTTATCCCATTCTGAATAACTGATTCGACGATGTGTCGAGGATGAAGACGGTGGTCGAAGACCGGAGGTCTTCACCTCGTTTGGGTGATTACTGATGATCTTGATTGGGTTGTACACCCAAGAGGAGGGAATCAGTTGGTGATCGTCCAGACGTACTTGGAGATCGATGGATATGCGAGGTACAAGGTGCCTCCGGTTTCGTTCAAACCTAGAACAGACTTGTACTGAAAGTGATACACGGATACAGAGCTTTCCGAGCATCGTTCCAGCTATAAATCAGGACCCTGTGAATATAAATCTGCAAAACCAAAACTACTAGCTGCCCGTGCGGAAAATAGGGGCACCCAGAGTTTAGGTTAAAACAATAAACTCCAGGTCAGTCATGGGACTGTTGTGAGAACTAAAACAGTTATAATTCTTTATTTTAAAGTTCGGTAAATCAAGGGACCACGCCGTATAACACGGAACGGGTTTCCTCCCAAGAATACTAGTGCATAAAACAAACAGCGCAATGCTAAATAAAGAAAAATGAAGCTGTTATAAGACCCAGGTCCCATCACACAATGCAACGCAAGCCGGAGGATAGGGTTTTCCCTTATAATAGCCAAATAATGCTTGATACGTTTAAAACAAATCATTTGATACTATAATAAGTGTATAGTGTCAAAACAATTTCAATCATAAATATCAATCATAGACGGCATGGGTACCATATATCATGTCCCCATACTAGTTCTACAATTAAAACCGCAATACACGTATTGGAAATTGGATTTCCGTCATGAGCCGAGGCAAGGGGCAAGCTCCTCTCCGATTCGAGACACTCTAGCAAATGCCTCAAGACCCCACTATGATCCTTGGATCTTCAGGGCCGGTCCTCTCTTACTTTTGAGGATTGGCAATTCCTGAACACACGTTTCCCGGTCCTTACAGACCTATATCCGAGGCGCCTCATATCCAACAACCACACAGGTGAAAAGTATATAAATGTCAGGGCTGGTAGGTCACTGACACCACCCTAGCTAGAAAGAAACGTCGTGCTCTCCCTGCAGTCACTATCCCGTTTTTGACTCATACCGAGGTGTGAGGCTCGCGAATTCACGCTATACACAAAGCTACGCCACACAGGCCGTGCTTTGATCATCAACCACAAGACTTTGCTTTTCAACAGAAGCCCTGATCAATTGCCACTTACGCATGCCACATTGGCAATTCACTCCATGCGACTGATGTCCATCGATATACAACCTCTGAGCTCGTACGTCTCAGAGAAGGGCGTTAAGCAAGAGAATAAATTCTCCGCCTCCAAACATATGTATATTTAATAGAGATCAATCAACACAGAATAAAATCCAATGTCAGACACACAATCAATTTACAAGTTCGTTCTGGGTCTGAATGAAACCGGAGGCACTTTCCTCGCATATCCATCCATCTCCAAGTACGTCTGGACGATCACCAACTGATTCCCTCATCCTGGGTGTACAGCCCAATCAAGATCATCAGTAATCACCCAAACGATGTGAAGACTTCCGGTCTTCAACCACCGTCTTCATCTTCGACATCTCGTCGAATCGGTTATTCAGAATGGGTATAACCCGGCCTTTCTGAATAACCCACGTATATAATTAACAAATGTTACACAAACACAATGAACGCCTCATTCCAATTCAGAATATTCTTTTATTCACAAAATCAAATTCTTAGGGAAAGGTTCCCATTAATTTTATCAAAGATAAATTCTTCTAAATTTATTCTTTAATCTTCCTTTGGATATCATTTCAAACTAGTCGGGATTAACGAACCACACCGAAGTAATTATTTATTTTATTTCCCAATCCCAACCTATATATCCCATGGAGTAAAACTGGTGATACTCCATTCCTAACACCACGGTGTTATCGGTAAAATTAATTACCATTTCACGTTCAAATCTAATTAAAGATTTAACTATCGCTTTGGAGCAAAACCGGTGATACTCCACTCTCGATCACTTTTCAGATTTGATAATTTAAATTATCAATTCACTTTTTAATCTAATTAAAGATTCATTAAAACTCCACTTAGTTTTAATATTTTCAGAAATCGATATCTTGCCTTTAACTGGGTTAAAGAACCAATGTCATCTAAAACACGATCCACGATAAACCCAAATCACATTTGATATTAAATACAAGGCTCTGAATAGAAAATATACCGGCTTATATTCAATATCAAATTCTGAAACCAACAAATATCGTATTGGAAATAACGATATAAAATATATCTTTCAAATTCCCATAACAATATCTGTATAGTCCCGAAATCCAACATCGAAATATCCCGAAGATATTTTCGATTCAACTCCAGTCCAATCCACGTATTGGAAATTATCGATTATTTTCAAAATCACTTTCAGATTCAATTTATTTATTTCAAAAATAAATTGATTTTAATTCTAGTTCAAAACTAGTTCATTTCGATAAAAATCTATTTTTACCTTTTCAAATGTGGAATTCTCCAGCTCAATTCTTCCCAAATCATTTCTTATGATTTTACACAAATTATTAATATTTTTAATAATTTTATCAAGGCCCGTACAGTCGATTTCCATCAACGGCCATCGAACTGCACTTACAACGACCTTTTCTGAAATTGATTTGGACATAATTCCAAATCCAACCGTTAGGTTTCAAATTTCTAATATTCATTGGAAAGCTCTTTTCGATACGAACCCAACGGTTCCAGTTTTAGGAGAATCCGACGGTCGGATCTCCCGCAATGTCCGTTTGAAATAAATGGTCGAAATTCATGAACTGCCGCGGCGCGGCGCGTTCTATTCAGGCCATTATATATATAATATATATATATTATATATTTCGTCGATTTCCTTTTAAAACGAATTTTATAAATAGTTCTACATTCGTTTCAAAACAATTTCAACTTCATCGTCAATTTCAAATCGATTTGATTTCAATTCAATTCGAGTTCATTTCAATTCAATTCAAATTCAAATTCGTTTCAATTCAATTCAAATTCAAATTCGTTTCAATTCAAATTCAAATTCGTTTCAATTCAATTCAAATTCAAATTCGTTTCAATTCAAATTGATTTCAATTTAATTTCGATTCGAATTCCATTAAATTTCAGTTCGTTTTCAATTTCAATTTCAATTTAAATCAATTTGAATTCATTTCTATTTTATTCGAATTCAAATTCGCTTCCTATTCAATTCGAATTTTAATCTAATTCAATTTGAATTTCATTTCAAAATATTTAATTTTGAAATCACTTTTCAATATTCATTATACAACGAATAAAATCGATATACATATCGTTCGCGTCAAAATAACGCATCTCTAATCAACACGGCTTTATATTTTCAAACTTCTTTATTCTATCCAACAAATGAATATTTATCCCATTCAACACATGAATCTATATTGCTTTCAACACACGAATAATCTCAACACATGAGTACTGTCAACACATCACTATTGTTGTTATGTAAAATATTTTATAAAACTATGGTATCTATCGTTTGATTTTAATCAGACTCCTACTGAGAAGTAGTTCTAATTTTAAATATGATAAAGATGTAATTTTTATTATTTAAAATATTTTACTCAACACACGAATATTTTCAACACATGAACATCATCAACACATGACTATTTTTATATTCAACACATGAATTTTCTTTTCTAATATTCATTATTTTCCCGATTGGAATGAGGCCCAATCAATCACCATATAACGTTAATTATATGGATTCCATACAACACATGTATATAATAGCATTAATAAACAATCAACCATCAACCAAAGTGCACTACACTGTATAAGCATCAAATATAGATATCTGACGCTTATAACAGTCTGTCAATCGACCGATCGACATATTTAATCAATCAGGATGAGTGAACATCAAATTTCATCCCAACACCCGTGTGGGGTTTCAAACAATCAAACACAGATTTTATTTGTGCAGTTGGGCGATGTGTAAAATTTATCGACCCAATCAATGTCAGTCAAATCAGTGTACATAAACAAACCGTCCGGTTTGTAAATGAATATTTTATTTTATTCACTTCCACGTTAAAAATTATATTTTTAACGATAAAATATTCTATTTCAACACATGAGTTTCTATTAGTTCATTTATTCAATAAATTGATATTTTTATTTTTCTAACATATTTTGGGAAATTTCGGCGGCATAACGGCACGATACTAGAAACGGGACGAGGCCTAGCCTTATCCCCGGTCTAGTGAAGGCCCACGCCATTCACACATCAATCAATTCCATTCCGTATCACCAAACAATTTAATTCAAACCAATTAGACTAACTAACTACACAACCAATCAATTTAACAAACAAGTCATCCATGGTCTGTGGATGACGGGTGTCGGGTGCTACTAAGCACCGTCTGCATCCTAGTATATATATATATATATATATATATAACTAGAAAAAGAGAATTTGAGTGAGAAGTTCTCACCGAAAGCTATCCACTCATATTGACTCTTCTTTTATAGGAATCTTCTTCATTCTCGCCTTTTTATCACCTTCGTTGCCCGTAGTCACTACATATATAAAAATCACACATTTTTATATTTGATGTCTTTAAAATAAAAATTACATTTTTATTTATTCACTTTCAATTTAAAAGTCATATTTCTATAATCACTTCATATATTTAAAAATCGAATTTTTACTATGTTATTCAATATATAAAGATTGCATTTTGACTTCGCTATTAAATATATAAAGATTATATTTTTATTATTCTTATGATGTAAAAATTATATTTTTATTACTTTAAAAATACAAAAATCATATCTTTCTCCTTCTACCTAATAAAAATTCCGTATTTTTCTCTTTTTAAAAATATGATCTTTATTTTTGCAAGTTCAAATCTTTTTCTTTTAAAAGATTAAACCTTTTTCTATTTCAAAGTTTAAACCTTTTTCCTATTTTAAACCTTAAAATAAAATCAGTTTTTATTTCCTTTAAAAATCAGTTTCTAAATTCTTTTTTTCAAATCAGTTTTTATATCTTAAAAAAAAAATCAGTTTTTGCATCTTTAAAAAAACAGTTTTTATATTCTAAAAAAAATCAGTTTTTGCATCTTTAAAAAAAACAGTTCTTAAATTCCATAAAAATATTTTCTAGCTTCGTATTGACGATACGGTCCTAACAAAACTAGTTTCGTCGAATTCTGAGACCGTTGGAAAAATGGCCAATTTCCAGTCGATTAAAATCAATTGAAACTGGTCAAACTCGTTTTCCTTTGCCACGCTCACATATTGATTCGAAAAATTATGAAATTTGAAACCTAGCAATAACTTGACACTGCGGATCCAACAAAAGTGGTTTCGTCGAAATCCGAGGTCGTTTGCAAAATGTCCATTTTTAAGGGCCTGAATTCCATAGCGACTATTCAGAATTTTCAACTGGACATATCTTTTGATTCCCGCTATGAAATCTTGATCTTTCGGATTCGTTGGAAAGATATTATCAATTAGATCCTAATGTTTTTGGTTTCACTAAAATCCGGATTGTTTTGCACCCGGTACATTCAATTGAAGTTTGAAATCGAATTATCGAACTACCGCGCCATTTTCAATTCTATTTATAATTATATATAAATATTTATATTCTAACGACGACGCGTATAAATATATACGTCGAATTCTATTCAAAACAAATTTCTCGTCGATTTTATTTAAAATAATCTATTTTAAATATTCAAAATTCGCTAAAACTGCCAAAATAAAAATTTTAAACTGGCCCAGATTTTCGGGTTGTTACATAAAGGGACTATGTGTCTGACATTGGATATCATTCTGTGTGATTGATGGATATCGGTTGCATGGAGTGGTTTGCCTGTGTGGCATGTTAAGATGCAAATGGTCAAGGCTTATGTTGAAAAGCAGAGTCTTGTGGTTGATGATCAAAGCACGACCTGTGTGGCATAGCTTTGTGTAGCGTTGATTCGCGAGCCTCACACCCCGTTTGTGAACCAGAAACGGGAGAAGGAACTCAGGGAGGTCATGCATTTCCTTCCAGCTAGAAGTGTCGTCAGTGGTTTGACATGCCCTGATGAGTTTGACTTATGTGGTTGTTGGGTTGCGAGGCGCCTCAGATATATCGGTGACTGTGTGGAGCCGATAGAGTCATTGGACTCATTAACACCCCATAGGGTGGGGAAACGTAGTGTTCAGGCATTTTAATCCACATCGGTGGACCGGCCCTGACGATCCAAAGGTCACTCGAGCTCTGACCTGAGGGGTGGGCTAGAGCATCTCGAATTTAGTGGAGGACGATCCCTTGCCTCGGTTCACAGATGGAAATCCAACTTCCAATACGCGACTTTGCGGTTTTGATTGTGTACCTATATGTGGCGACATAGTGGTATAGGGGACTTATGTCATCTATGATTGATAGTTATGATTGAAATTATTTTGACACTATACACTTATAGTAATAATAAAACATGAAATTTAGCGTATCAAGCATTCTTTGGCTATTATAAGGTAAAAACCCTATCCTCCGCTTGCGTTGCATTGTGTGATGGGACCTGGGTCTTATAATAGCTTCATTGTTCTTTATTTAGCATTGCGCAGTTGTTTTATGCATTGGTATTCTTGGGAGGAAACCCGTTCCATGTTATACGGTGTGGTCCCTTGATTTACCGAACTTTAAAATAAAGATTAATAACTATTTTAGTTCTCACACCAGTCGCATGACTGACCTGGAGTTTATTGTTCTAACCTAAACTCTGGGTGCCCCCATTTTCCATACGAGCATCTAGTAGTTTTGGTTTTGTAGATTTATATTCACAGGATCCTGCTTTACAGTTGAAACGATATACGGAAAGCTCTGTATCTGTTTATCTCTTTCAGTTGTGTACTGTATTGTTTTTCCTCTAGTATGAAATGTATTGTAATCTCTGATATTTTTCTGTTGTATTATAATTATTCATACTCTGTATATTCTTGTATTCTGATGAATTGTTGTAATTAACAATGAAATGTTCTTCTGTTTGTGGTCCAATTTGTCGTTTTCTCAAAACAATCAGGGGTTTCGAACGGCCTTGGTCGGTTTAGCGATTGATTCGGATCGAGCGAAATTCCTTATCGTTTCAGTTTCATTAATTATTTAGTAATTAATTAATAGTGAAATTAAAAACGTATGAATTACAACGTGGTTCAAAGCTTGGTCATGGGTTTTGGGCTTAATCAGGTGTGAATAAATACTATGAGGAAGCAGGTTTGCAATTCCTGGTGGAAGAAGGGTTAAACATGGAACTAAAGAATGATTAGGGTAATGATGGGGTTAAGATTTCATTAATTAATAATCATTAAATTGCTACTGATGTTTAATTCCTTGTATAACTTGTAATGACCATAATTGATCCATTCGTGAAAAGAATTCGACACGATCGGACCCGTTGGAATTGTAACAATGGAGTCTAAGTTATAGCACTACCATGATTGAGGATGGATTTACAAGAATTTCATGGAAAAATCAAACGCCTGTTCGATTTTATAACGAAACAACAACAAAACCGTCAACTGCTAAACTACGTGAGTAAACTCACTAACTCTGGCTCATTTTATAATTTTATATAAAAAAGTTTTAAATTTATTTATAATAATTTTATACAATGTGATGGTAGTTTGGATGAATGGTTGATAAAATTGTTCAAAATGATTGATATAGTTATATCGTTGATCGATTATTAGTTCTGTTTACTATGGTATTTCATATTTATGTGAATTTAATATTGATTAACATCTGTGGATGCAGTTAAACAGGTTGGAGGGTCCAACTGGATCCCTCAACATTTATATTATTGTTTGTTATTCACTGTGATATATACTGAGATTGATTATGCTGTGTTTATTTACCTTGGCCTTAGAATTTTGGTATTTAATACCGAATTATATTTTCTAATGTAGGAAATAAATTGGAGATTTAAAAAGAAAATTTATTTTCAAATTTAGAAATAGGATTCTGAATAGATTTGAAAGTAAACTTGTTTTATTGGATAAAACAAGTAGTTAAATTTATAAACGATATTTATGGATGAAGGGAAATAATTATCTTTGAATAATTAATATTTGGCTTGAAATTGGTATTTTATGATCAAATGAAAAATTGCTATAAGGTTTAAAGGGAGATTTTAAATAAAAATACGTTTTTAAAAGATAAATTGAGAAAATTAAATTATGAACGACATTTTAAATTCAGTGAAATATTTATAATGGAGTAAATTGAAATTATATGGAAAAGTGAAAAATGGTTTTGAAACCGATAGTTGAAAATTGGATTTAAACTTAGTAGTAATAAAAGAAATTGTGAACGAGATTATAAATATTTGAAAAAAAATGAGATTTTCTATGGATCAATTTTAATAGAAATTATAGATGAAATTTGGATTTGAAATGATAAAATCAAATGGATTTGATTGTATATAAAAGAAATATATTCATGGTTAAAGTGAACAATGGTTTAAAGCAAATATTTTGCAAATGAAAAATCTCTAAAGGAAATTTTAGATTTGAAATATAAATCCAGATTGGAAACTGAATGAAATGGGTAATCGTTTTAAAAGAAAACGATGAGTCTTATTTCAAAGTTTGGAATATAAAATCAAGTGTGATAACGTCTTGTAGACTTAATGGTTATAATGGAATATGATAATGATTTGGAAAGGGTAAATTCAAAAGTGAATTTGGAATTTGAATTAACCTGAAATGGCAGATAAATTCCGAAGTTTGGAATATAAATCGAATATAGATTATTTAAGAAAAGTTTATTTATTGGAATTCGATTATATCGAATTTAGGGAAGTAGTTATTTTTACTTTCCATTTGAATCAAATTTAATAAATTACTTATTAATTTATTTTATTGAAATTAATAAGTAAAAGTAATATTTTTTATAAACCAAATATTTGGAAACAACGATTATAACGCTACTGTTATAATAAATGTTTTGTAAATCTAAATAGCGATTTTAATGCTATTGTTATAATAAATGTTATATAAAAGCTAAACAGCGATTGTAACGCTATCGTTAAATTAAATATTTTATAAATCAAATACTTGGAAACAGCAATTATAATGCTATCGTTATAATCAATGTTTTTGAAAGAAGTGGATACTTAGATTGAATCCGAGAGTCGCACAAGCCATATTTTCTTTGAACTTGTGAGCTTTGACTATTTCAAAGTTGAGAATGTTGTTCAATTAAGGTCTGAGATGTAATTATACCCCAATTTGATTGACTTCATATGAAGGAATGGTTAAGGTTTGATAGTGAATATTGGTTAGCAATATGGTGAGTTAATAAATGATTAATGGTTTGAGTTTTATTAATGATGTTTTATAACATCGCGTTAATTTATAGGATTTTTGAAATGTTTCCCCAAATAAAATAAAGGATATTTTCTACGTATAGAAAATGAAATGAATTGGTCAACGATGAATTAGGAAAGGGAATACGGAAATATTTGCCAATATTAATAAGGTATATTTTCTGAACGTAGAAGATGAGGATTCGTGAATATATAAAAATGTTTTCTGACTAGAATAAGAGATATTTTCCCGAATAAAGAAATTAGGATATTAAGAATGCTTTTTTCTAGAATCAAGAGAGAAAATAAAGCTACGAAAGGATGCAAAAGATAACAGAACAGGAATTGGAAATAAAAATTTAAGAAGAAATTAATTTAAAAGGGCCCAGTGTTGTTTGATGTTTGATCAGTAGGATTTCCAATTGGAAATAGGACCGTTGACTGTATGGATGGTTCTTTGATAGTTAAATCACTGACTATCAATGTTTTGATTTATTTTATACCTCTGTTGTCAATATGGAGAGACCGGGTTCAGATATAATTTCTGAAAACCACTCCATATTTTCATACGCGTTACGAATCAACTTATGCTGAAGATAATTGAAGATAAAGTAGAGTGCAAGGGCTGTTCTATTAATTTTAGATAGAAATTGCCCAGGATGGATTAATAGAATGGTGGCTTCGGTTTGTCTGTAACGATCCAGGATTTTCGGTCTCGAAAATCGACATAAATACATTTCCCGTACCTCATGCCGGCCTTCCAAACACCGAAAACACCGAAACGTTATTACAAAGAGTTTAGAGCGTGAGATAAGAAAGAAAGAAATATAAGAATAGAAGAAGAAGAAGATTCAACAAAACGCAGAATCAGAGTCTCACATCGCAGCGGAACAAAATATAATACAGAAATAAAAATTTATTGAGAGCTTTTAAAAATACATACAATATCAGAGTACATCAACATCTCTGGACAGTTATAAAAATATGTCCCATATACAACACACACAGCGGAATAGTAGTTAGATAATATCATACGCATGGACTCTTCCAGCTCGTCTCTTCACAGCATTCGATAACCTGAACCTGTACACCCCGGGCTAACCCGAGCATTTACAAAACACCGAGTCAGTCTAGTGAACCAGAGTGGAAAAAAAACTCGCACAGTATTAAGTGTATCACACAACTTGATTTTTAAGTCAAAATCTTTTCAAAAGAAAAGGATAATCGTAAGACCAAATCCACACATAAATACGGACGGTTTTTACCTTATGATAACCCAAAAACATTTTCGAAATCAATATCTTTTCTGATATTATAATAGTGTCTAAATACAAGTAGATATCAATCTAGCGGAACGCTTCTCACGCTCCACATATATAGTATACAATCAAAACCGTGGGCACTTATTGGAAATTGAATTCCGACTATGACAAGGTATGGGACCACCTGCCGATAGTGTATCTCTAGAGGCGAATACACTGGGTTCAATAAGAACGTCTTGTAACCCGGCCCACACATGACCGACCACTCATTTCACTTGAGTGTATCGAATGTATATCACCAACGGTTGGGCTCAAACCACCGTTTCCCGAAAAGGGACACCATCGAAATAGATTAAAAAAGCAAAAGGAATTTCTCTAGATATGTGATTATACACCCTAATGGGAGCGACCCACATAGCCATGCTGCCTGCCCGATTTTTGCCAATTCCTGGCTGTGAGGCTTGAGGTTTGAATTTCCTTTTGGAATATTTGGTCACCATTCACTTTGAATGCCACATCGTCAAATTCGCCAGATATCACTAATTGACGTCCATAAAAATATACGTTTGAAGGAATCAATGTACGCGATCCCTTTGGAAATACTCTATCTGACATCCGTCCATACAAGTCATCCAGGATTAGGATGAACTGAAGTTACTCTCATACTGCATCCAATATAGGGATCACCTTATGGATCAGTAGCGAGTAGTCCTCGCAATATGTAGATTCCAACCACGACAGAACAACAGTTTATCTCTAGCCGCTAAACTGGAGACTTTTAGTAGTTCTCCCATGTAATGAAGATCTACGGTCTTCAATGCTCAATCTTGATCATCTTCTGATATCTTCACGTATTAGTTGGTCAGAATGGTTTTCGAATAAAAATTCGATCCCGGTCTTTCCGTACCCACAATCGTATTGGCCAGATTTGATAGTCGGTGATTTAACTATCAAAATAAACAGTGTTTCAGTCATGACAATCCAATGAGTCCACTGGTTCAGTATTCAGCACCACTTGGCCTTTTAACTAAAACAAACTAATTCACTTCTGCTTAATTAAAACTTCTAACTATTTTATTATTTAAGAATACGATATTTGATTCTTATATACTAATGTTCTCAAAACCAATTCTCTATAATACTTAGTAAAATAACCATATTCAATTCCCACTTAATTCTCCTTTAAAAACATTATTACATCATTCTTTATTATTTAAATTTGGGAAATCCATTCAACTTATTCTTCGTAACAGCGTTACGTAATATCTTTTATCCCGTTCTTGAAACAATAACTAATATTTATTAGTATAGAATAAAACTCAACTTTACGTTTCCTTCCTAACCCGAAAATACCGTTATATTTTCACGCAAACCCTTTTTGTTTTTCTTCTACTTTGGAATTCTCATTTATATAATTTCCCTTCTTACTAATTTCCTTTACTTCGTATTTCTCGTTATATATTTTCCAAATTCCCACCAAATGTTGCATTGTTATTTCACTAATGGAAATAATAAATTTTCTCTAACCTCTTTTACGATTACCACTAATATCATCTTTAAGTAATCCTGATGTTGATCAAGTTGGGGTATTTTAATTACCTCTCAGACCTTGATCAGCACGTTCATATCTAAAGTCAAATACTAGTTGTAATCCAAAAACCAATACTTCACTCTAATGTCAACACAAATTCCATTTAACTTATTTTATTCCAAATACGGTTTCATAAAACCTGCTTATCTCTTTTGAAACCCCTTTTCGGCTATACCCATTTTTCTCTTAATTTAATAATTAAGTACTTCTTTATAAACATCACTTTTAATTCGACCTTTTTAACCAAGCTCACTTATAATTCAGATTTGGTTATCAAATCACACGATTCACTTCTACTACCCAATTCACTTTTTTCCCAATTTCCTTTCAAATCAATCCAACCATCTCTCGCTTTGAGATTCTCATTTCAATTCCCCACTTTTACTTAATCCCATTATCAAGCAACTTTAATGTCAAATTAATGCTTTAACATCTTAATCCTCACTTATAAAAATCCCGGTTTATAACAAACCCTTTCTCTTAATTTCCATTTACGTAATTTAAATAATTAAGTAACATTTATTTTAAGCTGCCATGTTCGCCTAAAATGCTCTTTATCACTTCGTTATAAAACTCAGGTTTTAAAAATTAAACCTGTTCATAAACTTCTTTCACTAATCCATTGGATTTCCTTTCAACTTCGATTGCCTTTTAAATGAATTTCAATTAAAAAGTAATTCTCTAATTATTATTAATTAAAAAAATAATTTACTTCCATTATTTACTACAACCATAGTAAATTTCTTTATTCTACTAAAATGAATATTAATCCCCTTTTTAAAACCCTATAACAATTATTCTTTAAACAATTTTATTAGATTAATCCAAACAACTAAAATAATAATAATAATAATAATAATTCCAATTAAAAATGGTCAATTTAGTCAACTCTAAACACGGTTATCTCATTAACTGATTTCAATTTGTTTTCCCTTTAAATTAGTTAATAATATAATTAATTTAAAATAATTACGTTTAATTGTTTCTTAACAAAACAATTATCCAGATTTAATCGTTAGGTTAATCTCTAATCACTTGTTTATAATCCTGATCAATGTAAGAATTAACTTTATTAAATCAATTAATAATTAATTATAAACTTAAATAATTAATAATAATTATTTATTTCCTTTTAACAAACCTTTATTCAAAATATATATATTCAAATCTATCTTTAGCTATAAAATAAATTTTATAACTTCAGTTCTATCAACTTACCTGACGATAAATCGATATAAATAAAACAATTTACTTTCAGGCCATTTACTGCCGATTACCCAACTAATAATGCCCATTGGTTAAAACAAAACATAGACTGAATTTCCAATCAATGATCAATACTCAAAACAATCATCAAAACATGACAATTCATATGATAATATGAAAATAAATAATATATTTGAGGATTCTGTTTGGATCCCTCCAACCTGTTCTTCCCTGTAGATAAATGGTTATCTCCAAACAGATCGTTCAATTTGATTTAACTGAAAATAATAAATAACGACCATTTAATCCCAACCACAAGAAATTTAAACAATTCAACCAATTAAACACGTTTATTTTATAAAACGTGACCAACAAGGTAAGTTACCTTTATTGGAACTAATCGTTAGAATAACGATTTAGTATTTCACTGAAATTAAACAACGGTTTAATTTCATCAGTTAAATCAACAAAAATTTATAATATTAGCAAACAGTCAACCATTAGCAAATAGAGCAGACAAAATAAAAACCCAATTTATATAAAATATTAATAGGGAAAACTGACTGAGTTTAACTCACCTTGAGTTGATTCGAAGTTTAAACGATTCAGTTCTAGTTAAATTAAACAGGTGTCTAATTTAACTGAAGATTCCAATCTGTTCCGGCTTTGTCCGTAATAGTCCTAGAATGTTGTTTCAATAGTACAGTTCCAACGGCTCCTGTTGATTCAATTCTGATAGAATGGACATGAATTATAATAATATAAGTTTATTGTTTCTATGATTTATTCTAACAATTTATTTCTTTTACTTAAAAATCTACTACAACTAATTACTTTGTTGATATTCGGACTAAGGATTATTGTTTCTATGATTTATTCTAACAATTTATTTCTTTTACTTAAAAATTTACTACAACTAATTACTTTGTTGATATTCGGACTAAGGAATACATGTCGACCCCACTTTCTTGCTTCTTCGTTCCTTACTATCTGATGCTGTTGTTCTAAAACACTGCATCATGTATAACTACTATGAATATATAATCTTTAATTAAATAATTATTAAACTTTAAACTAATTACTTATGTTAGTCACGAGAATTGGCCGACTTCTTTTATATTACTCCATCGCTAGTATTGTTCCTTCTCTTGAACATCACAGCTGTTTATTCTTCATTCTATTCATCCACACCCCTGCTGACATATACCTACACAAATTCCTACCTTAGTATATATATAATTGCATTAAATTTAACACTAAATACTTTAATGAAGTTAATACCCTAATTAATTACTCGTATATAGGATAAGGACGAGGATCCGTAATTCCTTTCCCCGTCCATTTTCCAAAATCCTGTACGAAACCATGCGTTTATATGAATTAAGTAACATAACTCGGCAAGTTTTAACCTTCATAAACTAAAATAGTTGGTCACGTTTTAACTGTAAAATGGGCCCTGCTCAATCATTTCTTTACTCACGAATAAAATATATGGTCTGTTATTACTACTATTTTTCAACCTGCTAAGATTCACGCAGCCATGATACTGTTCACTTTCTTCTTCTTATATTTCCACATGTTCCCATTTAATTTTGTTCGAACCCATGGACTTCCCACACTCGTTCCTTCTATCCGACACAACCACACACCATTTCCGATCACCGGACCTTACCTATGGTGGCGCTGATCCATCCAACCTCTCCATCTCGCACCACTGTACCAACTAATGTCAGAACCCACTATGCCCCCTTGATGAAACAACAACAGTCGCCCATGTCACCCTCCGCACTTCATCCACAAACCATCTTCCGACTTAACTCCCTCCTTCCGCATCTTTCCCTTATCCTAAATATTCTTTCTGCTACAGAATCCGACTTCATGCACCCCATGCCAACTCGCCACTTCCTACTATCTTCCGGACTCCTCCTTTCTTCTGCACACATGTTTCTGCAATACCTTCCATCCACACGAACAGTTCTCAGCTGCTCCTCCTCCACGTGAAACTTACTATAGTTTTTATTCTTGCCACATGAAACCGCAATTCCTCCCCTACTGCTATTTTTGAATGGACCCCTCCCCGTATGTTTCCTTTCCCCCTCATGTTTTCTTTCTCTTTTTGTTTATATAAGTATATATATATATAATTCTAGTTCAGTTTCGTTTGTTGTAAAACAGAAAATGGACTGGGTATTTATATAAGTAGAGGAACGTGGAAAGAAGGAGAAACGTGGAAAGGAGGGAAACTTGAGGCTGAAGGAATTTGTTTGTTTAGCCATCACGTATTACCCTTGGATTGCACGGCATTGTTGATAGGTAGCTGTATTGGTAGGCTGTATTCTGAGCTGTTCTTTCATTTTCAAACTGTGTGATTGAAGTTTAGGTAAGGTTAGCCGACATTGGATTTTGGGACAAAGTAGAATAGTTGAAGGTTATACAGGTTAGGCAGCAGAAAAATGGAAATAGGTGGTACGGATTTCATGTGAAAAATAAGGATGGATGTAGGTGCATTTCCAACAAGTTTGCACGGGTGTATTGGCTTGGCCAATTTGTAAAAGCGTCCTATTTATATGCTTAAGGATTTATTTTCGTTATATTATTATAATATATAACTTAGGATAGAAGTCTCAAATTTATTTATTACGGTTGATTTCGGTTTTACCGCTATATAACGTTGACCGTAAATGTATGCACCAATAAACACAATCTCCAAAAAAATAGCGAAAATGGACGTCATGGTATAATTTGACATTACAGTTCCAATGAAACTAATTTCATTGAAAACGATGTCTGTTTGCAAAATCGCTATTTTAAAGACCTATAATTTAATAACAATTTCCATAATGACTATTTCAAAATTTGATTTAGCCATAATTAACAATTTATAATACGGAATCTGGATTTTTCTCTTTCATATGAAAATTGTAATCAATACGATTCCAATGTTTCTTGTTTCATAGAAATCCGACTTATATCGGACTCTGTATATTCAAGTGAAGTTCAAAACTCCATATTATGAACTGCACGCCATTTTCAAGCTCGATTTATATTATATATAAATATATAGTGTTCAAACTTCATTTTAAATAACGAATTAAATGTTAAAATCCCCTAAAATTCTAAATAAAATATTTAAAATAATAAATTAAATTAAATAGTTGACGGCCAAAAATACGGGACGTTACATTCTTCCCCCCTTAAAACAATTTCGTGCTCGAAATTGCTAAGGTAGGAAAGAACGTTACAACCCATTTTTTTTCTAAATCCATTTTGTTTTAAATCAAAACCATTTTATTATAATCAATATAAATTTTCAAAAATATCAAAAAAATTCTAACACTTTAAATTCTCGGAAAAATTCGGTAGAGTCTCCCCTGCATGGAGTGACATCTACGATATCGCAGGAACAAATAATATATACATCGACCAACACGGTCGGAAAACAAAAATCAAATCCCAAAATTTTATATTTTCGCATAGGCATACCTTTTTGAGCGCTATTGAGCATATTTTCTTAACATATACGCGATTTACTCAACCAATATCAATCTGCTCAGCCATATGGCACCTGTACTTAACTCAATTCACATATAAGTGACAAATATACGAAATTCTAAAGTAATATTTCACTAATCAACAAGTGTCACTACACCAATTCCAAGATCAAACCGATAGCATCAATTCATTATCAAAGATATAGTTAAATCATAAATCCCAATTCATATGCAGTTTCCTTCCAGTTTAATTATACTGAAAATTATTCTTTAATTTATAATTTACTTAGCTCCATTAAGTTGTTGATTATCACCATTCAAACGAACTATCATCCAATAACAAACAATTCACAATCAACAACCAATACACCAAAAAAATCAATTGGATTTACATTCCATTTTGGTTTAACATAATTTGGAAATCAATCGCTTAATACAATTGATTCCTATTTGATAATCATTTATTCATCAAATTTTAATTTCCAACTCTGTTTTATTTAATTTCAATGTCATTCTGAATTTTAAACTTAACCAAGTTAAGTTTTCAACTCAAATTTTCAATCCGATTTGAATTCCATCTGAATTAGTCAAACACACTAATATCTCAATAATTTGATAAAATTATTTCTGTTATATACAAAAATATAATTTAGGTAAAATTATTTCATTTACCCTCTTTACAAAACAATACTGTATCGATTTCCAGTTCAACGCTTCTCAATAATTGAACCGATCAACATACATAATACAAAACATTAGTATATAAAATTTACAAATATGCTCTCATATATATACACTCAATCTCGATCTGGGGTATTACTAACCCAATCTCTATCGAGTTAAACCATACAGCCAAGGTTATTACTAAACCAATAGCTCTGATACCACTGTAACGACCCAGGATTTTCGGCCTCGGAAATCGACATAAATACATTTCCCGTACCTCATGACGACCTTCCAAACGCCGAATACATCGGATCGTTATTAGAAAGAGTTTAGAGCGTGAGATAAGAAAGAAAGAAATATAAGAATAGAAGAAGAAGAAGAAGATCCAACACAAGACAGAATCAGAGTCTCACATCGCAGCGGAACATAATATAATACAAAAATAAAACTTTATTGAGAGCTTTTAAAAATACTTACAATATCAGAGTACATCAACATCTCTGGACAGTTATAAAAATCTGACCCATATACAACACACAAAGCGGAATAGTAGTTAGATAACATCATACGTATGGACTCTTCCAGCTCGTCTCTTCACAACATTCGATAACTTTAACCTGTACACCCCGGGCTAACCCGAGCGTTTACAAAACACCGGGTCAGTCTGGTAAACCAGAGTGAAAAAAAAACTCGCACAGTATTAAGGGTATAACATAACTTGATTTTAAAGTCAAAATCTTTTCAAATGAAAAGGATAATCGTAAGACCAAATCCACACATAAATACGGACGGTTTTTACCTTACGATAACCCAAAAACATTTTCGAAATCAATATCTTTTCTGATATTATAATAGTGTCTAAATACAAGTAGATATCAATCTAGCGGAACGCTTGCATCTCACGATCCACATATATAGTATACAATCAAAACCACGGGCGCTTATTGGAAATTGGATTCCGACTATGACAAGGTATGGGACCACCTTCCGATTGTGTATCTCTAGAGGCGAATACACTGGGTTCAACAAGAACGTCTTGTAACCCGGCCCATACATGACCGACCACTCATTTCGCTTAAGTGTATCGAATGTATATCACCAACGATTGGGCTCAAACCACCGTTTCCTGAAAAGGGACAGCATCGAAATAGTTTAAAGAAGAAAAAGGAATTTCTCTAGATGGGTGATTATACACCCTAATGAGATCAACCCACTAGCCATGCTGCCTACCCGATTTTTGTCATTTCCCGGCTGTGAGCCTTGAGATTTAAATTTCGTTTTGGAATATTTGGTCACCATTCACTTTGAATGCCACATCGTCAAATCGATATCACTAATTGACGTCCACAAAAATGCTCCATTTGGGAGCTCACCAACTATGGTACGTTTGAAGAAATCAATGTACGCGATCCCTTTGGAAATACTCTGTCAGACATCCGTCCATACAAGTCATCCAGCAACAGGATGAACCGAAGGTAGTCTCCTACTGCATCCAATATAGGGATCACCCCATGGATTAGTAGCGTGTAGTCCTCGCAATCCGTAGATTCCAACCACGACAGAACAATAGTTTATCTCTGGCCGCTAAACCAGAGATTTTTAGTAGCTCTTCCGTGTAATGAAGATCTTCGGTCTTCAATGCTCCATCCCGATCATCTTCTGATATCTTCACGTATTTGTTAGTCAGAATGGTTTCCGAATATAAATTCGATCCCGGTCTTTTCGTACCCACAATCGTATTGGCCAGATTTGATAGTCGGTGATTTAACTATCAAAATAAACAGTGTTTCAGTCATGACAATCCAATGAGTCCACTGGTTCAGTATTCAGTACCACTTGGCCTTTTAATTAAAACAAACTAATTCCCTTCTGCTCAATTAAAACTTCTAACTGTTTTATTATTTAAAAATATGATATTTGATTCTTATATACTAATGTTCTCAAAACCAATTCTCTATAATACTTAGTAAAATAACCATATTAAATTCCCACTTAATTCTCTTTTAAAAACATTATTACATCATTCTTTATTATTTAAATTTGGGAAATCCATTCAACTTATTCTTTGTAACAGCGTTACGTAATATCTTTTATCCCGTTCTTGAAACAATAACTAAAATTTATTAGTATAGAATAAAACTCAACTTTACGTTTCCTTCCTAACTTGAAAATATCGTTATATTTTCACGCAAACCATTTTTGTTTTTCTTCTACTTTGGAATTCTCATTGATATAATTTCCCTTCTTACTAATTTCCTTTACATCGGATTTCTCGTTAAATATTTTCCAAATTCCCACCAAATGTTGCATTATTATTTCACTAATGGAAATAATAAATTATCACTAACCTCTTTTACGTACCACTAATATCATCTTCAGATAATCCTGATGTTGTTCAAGTTGGGGTATTTTAATTACCTCTCAGACCTTGATCAACACGTTCATATCTAAAGACAAATACTGGTTGTAATTCAAAAAACAATACTTCACTCTAATATCAACTCAAATTCCATTTAACTTATTTTATTCCAAATACGGTTTCATAAAAGATGCTTATCTCTTTTGAAACCTCTTTTCGGCTATACCCATTTTCTCTTATAATTAAGTACTTCTTTATAAACATCACTTTTAATTCGACCTTTTTAACCAATCTCACTTATAATTCGGATTTGGTTATCAAATCCCACGATTCACTTCTACTACCCAATTCACTTTTTTCCCGCTTTCCTTTCAAATCCATCCAACCATCTCTCGCTTTGAGATTCTCATTTCAATTCCCCACTTTTACTTAATCCCATTATCAAGCAACTTTAATGTCAAATTAACGCTTTAACATCTTAATCCTCACTTATAAAAACCCTGGTTTATAATAAACCCTTTCTCTTAATTTCCATTTACTTAATTTAAATAATTAATTAACATTTATTTTAAGTTGCCATGTTCGCCTAAAATGCTCTTTATCACTTCGTTATAAAACTCAGGTTTTAAAAATTAAACCTGTTCATAAACTTCTTTCACTAATCCATTGGATTTCCTTTCAACTTCGATTACCTTTTAAATGAATTTCAATTAAAAATTAATTCTCAATTTATTATTAATTAATAAAAATAATTTACTTCCACTATTTACTACCCTCGTAGTAAATTTCTTTATTCTATTAAAATGAATATTAATCCCCTTTTTAAAACCCTATTAAAATTAACAATTATTCTTTAAACAATTTTATTAGAATAATCCAAACAACTAAAACAATTATAATAATAATTCCAATTAAAAATGGTCAATTTAGTCAACTCTAAACACGGTTATCTCGTTAACCGATTTCAATTTGTTTTCCCTTTAAATTACTTAATAATATAATTAATTTAAAATAATTCCATTTAATTGTTTCTTAACAAAACAATTATCCAGATTTAATCGTTAGGTCAATCTCTAATCACTTGTTTATAATCCTGATTAATATCATAATATACTTTATTAAATCAATTAATAATTAATTATAAACTTAAATAATTTATAATAATTATTTATTTCCATTTAACAAACCTTTATTCAAAATATATATATTCAAATCTATCTTTAGCTATAAAATAAATTTTATAACTTCGGTTCTATCAACTTACCTGATGGTAAATCGATATATATAAACAATTTACTTTCAGGCCATTTACTGCCGATTACTCTACCAATACTGCCCATTGGTTAAAACCAAACACAGGTTGAATTTCAAATCAATGATAAATACTCAAATCAATCATCCAAACATGACAGTTCATATGATAAAATGAAAATAAATAACATATTTGAGGATTCTGTTTGGATCCCTCCAACCTGTTCTTCCCTGTAGATAAACGGTTATCTCCAAACATATCGTTCAATTTCATTTAACTGAAAATAATAAATAACGACCATTTAATCCCAATCACAAGCAATTTAAACAATTCAACCAATTAAACACGTTTATTTTATAAACGTGACCAACAAGGTAAGTTACCTTTATTGGAACCAATCGTTATAATAACAATTTAGTATTTCACTAAAATTAAATGACGGTTTAATTTCATCATTTAAATCAACAAAAATTTATAATACTAGCAAACAGTCAACCATTAGCAAACAGAGCACACAAAATAAAAACCCAATTTATACAAAATATAAATAAGGAAAACTGAGTGATTTTAACTCACCTTGAGTTAATTCGCGGTTTAAACGATTCAGTTCTAGTTAAATTAAACAGGTGTCTAATTTAACTAAAGATTCCAATCTGTTCCGGCTTTGTCCAGAATAGTCCTAGAATGTTGTGTTCAATAGTACGGTTCCAACGGCTCCTGTTGATTCAATTCTGATAGAACGGACATGAATTATAATTAATATAAGTTTATGGTTTCTATGATTTATTCTAACAATTTATTTCTTTTAATTAAAAATTTACTACAACTAATTACTTTGTTAATATTCGGACTAAGGAGTACATGTCGACCCCACTTTCTTGCTTCTTCGTTCCTTACTATCTGATGTTGTTGTTCTAAAACCCTGCATTATGTATAACTACTATGAATATATAATCTCTAATTAAATAATGATTAAACTTTAAACTAATTACTTATGTTAGTCATGAGATTTGGCTGACATATACCTACACAAATTCCTACCTTAGTATATATATAATTGCATTAAATTTAACACTAAATACTTTAATGAAGTTAATACCCTAATTAATTACTTGTATATAGGATAAGGCCAAGAGTCCGTGATTCCTTTCCCCGTCCATTTTCCAAAATCCGGTACGAAACCACGCGTTCAAATGAATTAAGTAACATAACTCGGCAAGTTTTAACCTTCAAAAACTAAAATAGTTGGTCACGTTTTAACTATCAAATGGGACATGTTCAATCATTTCTTTAATCACGAATAAAATATATGGTCTGTTATTACTACTGTTTTTCTACCTGCTGTGATTCACGCAGCCATGATACTGTCCACTTTCTTCTTCTTATATTTCCACTTGTTCCCATTTAATTCTATTCGAACCCATGGACTTCCCACACTCGTTCCTTCTATCCGACACAACCACACACCATTTCCGATCACCGGACCTTACCTACAGTGGCGCCGATCCGTCCACCTCTCCAACTCGCACCACCGTACCAACTAATGTCAGAACCCACTCTGCCCCCTTGCTGAAACAACAACAGTCGCCCATGTCACCCTCCGCACTTCATCCACAAACCATCTGCTGACTTAACTCCCTCCTTCCGCATCTTTCCCTTCTTCTAAATATTCGTTTAGCTACAGAATCCGACTTCATGCACCCCATGCAAACTCGCCACTTCCTTCTATCTTCCGGACTCCTCCTTTCTTCTGCACACATGTTTCTGCAATACCTTCCATCCACACGAACAGTTCTCAGCTGCTACTCCTCCACGTGAAACTTACTATAGTTTTTATTCTTGCCACATGAAACCGCAATTCCTCCCCTACTGCTATTGTTGAACGAACCCCTCCCCATATGTTTCTTTTCCCCTTCATGTTTTCTTTCTCTTTTTGTTTATATAAGTATATATATATATAATTCTAGTTCGGTTTCGTTTGTTGTAAAACAGAAAATGGACTTGGTATTTATATAAGTAGAGGAACGTGGAAAGAAGGAGAAACGTGAAAAGGAGTGTAACACCCCACCTCCGCCAGGGTCACTCTTGCAAGTGCACTGGCTTTGGAGGGGTGTTGGACAAGGTAAACATGCATAAAGATATCATAAGACAGAACATATAAGTAAAACAGAGTAAGTAAAGCAGCGGATAAAACTACTATTTCAAAACCATAGTCAAGTTACATCAAAGTACTGAGTCATTATTTTCCAACTACTACAAGTCTAGAAACATAAAATGAAAACTGGAAATAACATAAAGTAAACTATCCCCCAAAGTTGAAGTGGTAAAGCCATAGCGAGCTCAAGTCCAAACCGTACATGAGCTATCCAGAAAGCAAGCTAAAGATCCAAGCTAGGTGCTATTGTTCCCACCCTGAGAACCTGGGGGGGGGGGGGGGGGGGACGGAAGAAAAGAGGCGATAGAAAACGGGTCAGTCAAAAAGACTGGTAAGTCCTACCTACTATTAGTATAAAAACTAATAAAGTTAACTGGACATGTAAAACAGAGATGAAACATAGGATGATAACTGGCATGGTGAAAAGTTAACAAGACAGATCAAGTGTGGCATCACATATACAAGGTTAAGTTGCACCAGGTGTACTAGTGTTCTAATCCATGTCAAGTATAAACAAGAAATGATCCCTTGGCCCAAGGTTGGCCCAACATCATGAGATGACCTAAATCAAGGTCCAACTACTCGGTCTAGTCGATCGGCTCCCTATAAGCCTAACTCGTCGTGTATCGGTGTCATACGGCCTAATCATGGAATGTAGTTAATTGTGCAAGGTCCACCCTAGGGTGTATCCAGCCCTAAGGTGTAAACCACAGACACAATTCAAGCACGCACAGTCTAAACCTACCGGTGCCCATGTTAACCTCCGGACTTAATGTGCACGACCATGGTCCGCCTGAACAACCGGTGCACTCTTCAGCCGTCCCTTTTGGTCTCTTACAATCAGTCAGTAATCGTGCCCCACCCTAGCCTAGTCCAGGGTATCCAGATACTCCCAAGTAGGTTACTGCTGAAAAGGGCCACGTAACTAGGGTTTTAAATGGGTTAAGTGTGGTTAACCCTATCCTAACCATGTATTGAGTTGGTCAAGTGTATCCAAGCAGTTTATGACTTAACCCTATCAATACATCGTGTTCAACTGGTTAAGTATATTCAAGTAGTTCATGACTTAACCCTACCAATCCATCGTGTTTAATTGGTTAAGTATTCAAGTAGTCCATGACTTAACCCTAACATGTGGCATTAATTAACTTAATGCACCCCAACCTCTCACATTAGACTTTGTTGTGGTTACTAGTTAAGCCGGGCGGGTCCGGGTAGCTTTACACCACAACCTAGTATAATCTCGGGTTTTAAGTGCGATATGACCAACTACTCACATTGGGTCCTATTGTTTGTAGCCACTAGTTAAGCCGGTCGGTTCCGGGTAGATTTATGCTACAAACTCAACCCAACCTCGAGTTGGCCACTTTCATGTTCACTACATGTCATGTCCACGTTCATGTTTTCAAGTATAATCACATGTCATATTTTCAAGTCATGTTTCATGTCATTTAAGTTTACCCATAACGTAACCCCATCGCACGTAAGTTCGCATCAACACAAATAGATCAAAAAAGGGGGAACATAAGAATATGACAAGGTGGGCATAAGATGGCAAAGTCTATCACAAGTTAAACATAGTGATATTTGAGGCAAAAAAGGGGTTCAACATACTAGCATATGGCCTCAACATGTATGATAGCATAAAAGGTGACTTGGCCTCAAACATATCAAATAGCATAAGGGTGCTTTGGCCTCGAGCATGCATAATAGCATAAGGGTGCTTTGGCCACAAGCATGCATAATAGCAAATAGGCTCAATACCATTATATGCATGCTAAGGAACATGAGGTGTTAAGTTTGTTAACATGCATAAGCCATAATCCATCTCATAGCATTTTTTCCAAAGGTCAACATGAATGGTACTAGGTTCATGATAGGTCCACAATCATAGATCAAGAGAGGCATGAATAGATCTATGCATACAATGATAGGTTCAAGGAAAATATTGCACTTAGGTTCAATTCCAATCTACACATGTGTGGCATTAAACTTAGCAAATAGGTGATACATGGTCATAGATGGCATAGGATGATAACTAGTGGTTTGCATATAACATCATATGCAAGTTAACATAAAGATTATGAGAGTTTCTATGTTGCATTATGCAACATTCCCAAACAAAGCTCATAGCTTTCAATCCACAAAGTCAAGGTGATAGCTTTACAAACATGCATAGAACAAATCTATGCATAACATGATAGATTCAAAGCACAAATCATATTTAGGCCCAAACACAAACTTGCAACATGTCATTTTTAACCTCATAGTTTAAATCTAAGAGTAGAATAGGGCTTACAATGCTATGAAGACTATAAAATAAAACAAGATTGAGACGAAGCCACAATAGCAACACTAAAAACCCCCAATTGAATATAAGCTCCAAGTTGTCTTGAGAAACAAGAAGCTCCTTTGATTTGTATGAAGAAAGATCCTTGTTTTGATGAAGAAAGATGGCTCTTTTACTAGCTTAGAACACTCAAACTTTCATGAAGAGGATGGAGGCCATGATATGAAGATGGAGGCCATGATTAGGAAGCATTTTGGCATAGTTTAGTTGTAGGAATGATTTGTGTTGATTTAGGCTAGGTATTAGGGTCTTTTTATAGAAGATTAGGTTAGTTTAGGCCATAGGATTAACCCTAATTCAGATCTGAGCCATCAATTCACGTCACTAGCCAACAAAACAAGACCCAGGAGCCAAAACAGGTGCATCAGGCCAGACTGGCCGACCACCCAGGTCGACAGGGGTGTCGACTGGGCAGTCGACACCACCTGGGGTGTGTCGACTCCCAAGTCGACTCCCCAGTTGACTTGGGGGATGGGCGGGAAACTTTCCCGCCTAGTCTGTTTGGCTCCAGATTTGAAATTTGAACTGTTTTTGAACTTGGAATTTTCTGAAAACTTCTATGGGCCATAACTGGGTCATACGGACTCCGATTTTCGAAAACTCGGACTCTATTTCGCGTATTTTTCCGAGACGAACGCAATGGCATAGCTCGTTTCCCTTGATTCAAAATTTAACATTTAATTCTGCCTTGATTTATGTTATAACATGTTATTCAAAATACGGGTTGTTACATTCTCCCCACCTTAAAGAATTTTGTCCCCGAAATCTTCAAGTTAGGAAGAACGTATCCTACCACCCATCATCCATCTACTCAAAACATCATCCACGAGCAGTCATTGTCCTTAAAAGATTCTAAATGTTTTATGATCATATGCGAAAGGTGTGTGTATATGTACTTATCTAATGCGAAAATCAGGCGGTTACTGATTCAGTAAACCTCCTTAATGAAAAGTGTGTTAGTGAAATGAGTCCATATGCATGCAAATTCCTAACATAATTCATAATCTCTACATGAGTGAACATAACATTCATCCATATGCAACATCCACGTGATAGCATAATAAGTTTCAGCCATGAATAATTACAAGCACTCATGCATATGCAATATGAAAGTGTGTGAGCCGATCTTAGTGCCTAATGTGTATCATGCATCCACGAGTATCCACTTGCAAACACTTGCAACCACTTGCAAACATCAAGCATAACATGTTTCAAATACATGTTTCATCCAAAGGGTTTCTACCTAAGGTTCTCATGACAGGATTAACAAGATAAACATGGATAGCAAAAGAAAGATATGCTAACTAGGAAAAGAGATTGAGAATGTACCCTCAAAAAGGAATGGATAAAGCCCACGCATCTTCTCCTCGGTTTCCCAAGTTGCATCTTCATCGGCTCCACTCCACTGAACCTTTACTAGCTTGACTTCTCGATTCCTTAGCTTCTTGATCTCTGTTCCCAAGATACGAATCGGAGCTCGCCTCAAAGTTGCCTCTATCTCTACCTCCACGTCTTCAAGAATGCTAGGCTCAACTACCTCGGCTGACTCATGTAGGCACTTTCGGAGATGCGAGACATGAAAAACATTGTGCACTCCGGCCAGCTTCTCGGGCAATTCCACCTTATAAGCCATCTTCCCAATCCTCTCTATGATAGGGAAGGGTCCTACGAACCTTGGTGCCAGCTTTCCAACTACTCCAAAATGAACCACATTTTGCAAAGGAGAAACCTTCACAAAAACCCTATCTCCAACTTCAAACTCCAAGTCTGTCCTTCGCTTGTCTGCATAGGATTTCTGTCTGTCTTGGGCTGTTTTCATCCGCCTTCGAATCAACTCAACCTTCTCGGATGTGTCCCTTATCATGTCGGGCCCAAGTATAAGCTTATCCGTCGTCTCCCACCAACATGTTGGTGACTTGCACGGCCTCCCATACAAAGCTTCGAATGGTGCCATTCCTATGCTTGCCTGATAGCTGTTATTATAAGCAAACTTTACGAGAGGAAGATGATCTTCCCAAGTACCACCAAAGTCAAGAATACATAGCCTCAACAGATCTTCCAGTACCCTATTCACCCTTTCGGTCTGGCCATCCGTCTGTGGGTGATAGGCTGTACTTAGATTCAATCGCGTACCCATTGCTTCTTGCAAACTACTCCAAAATTGGCTAGTGAAGATTGGGTCACGATCGCTAACTATGCTAGAGGGAACTCCATGCAATCGCACTATCTCTCGAAGATAAACAGATGCTAGCCCTGATGCGGTCCTCTTGCTCTTTACTGGAATAAAATGAGCACTCTTCGTAAGTCTATCAACTATGACCCATATCCCATAAAGCCCAAATAGTTTGGTCAACTTGACGGACATCTTCACCCCAACTATATATCACAAACAGGCGAGTCATACTCCTTATGGGGTTTGCGACAGAACTAAGATTGAGAATAGGACCGAGAGGATATACTTAAAAGATAGCATGCGAGTAAGTTCTACAGAATAATAGAGATCAAGGATATATTCTTAAAAAGAGATATGATGCGTGTATCTGGTCTTCAATCTTCTAAGTCGCATTTTCTTGAGCTTAATCCTATCGTGCCTTGACCGTATTTTAACTTCACAATTCCGTAGCTTCTTAATTCTTATTTCCAAAACATGAGTTAGAACTTATTTCACCGTTGCCTCTCATTCCACTTATTCTTTCCCTAGAATACTTGGCTTAAACATAACTGCGTGCTCATGGTTTCATGCAAGCTTTCCAAAATTCGTTAGTGAATCCTGGATCTCGTTTACATCCTATACGGTATTCCACGCAGAAGAACTATCTCTTGAAAACAAATGCCAATCCACGTTGCCAAAGGTACTTACTAGGGTGATTTCTATAACCCATGCTTAAGCGGAATGGACTATCCGCCTTAGTGGCGAACACCACCGGAGCACCCCATTCTGAAATGCTTCGCCTAGCGAAATTTTTTCTCAGGCTACTCCTTGATTTGCTTGCTAAGCTCTCTTCTTTCTCGCGGGGCCATGTGCCTAACAGGCAATGAAACTGGCTTGGCATTATCAACAAGATGAATACGGAAGTCTATCTCGTGTTCAGGGGGTAACCCCTTAACCTCTTCAAAGACACCAGGATATTCTCGGACCACTCTCATAGATTGTAGATCATCGATGGACGAGTCAAGAGATTCAAGATAACATGACGGGATCCATAGGGTTACTACAAATTTCTAGGGTATTACCGAGGCGAGTCATGAGCTTCACTACCCTATGCTCACAGTCAAGAATGGCTCCATAACTGGACAACCAATCCATGCCCAAAATCAACCTTTATCCCATGAACCCGAGAACATAAGCATTACATGTGAATTCTACGGTCAAGATAGAAATCCTCAAATCCATACAAATCATAGATAGATGGGTGGAACCCCCAATCGGATTTGAAATACTAACAGGATTTTCAACTAGACTAGTACTTAGGTGCAAACTTTCAACAAGATCAGAAATAAAACTATACGATGCGCCAGAATCAAATAAGGTACGAACAGGGAAATCAGAGATGTAAACATGACTTTCTATAGAAACACTACCTCGATCAAAAGCTGGAAGAGCAAGGAGAGCCTGAAACTGCCCTCCAGAGGGTCCTGCTCGCTGAGTTTGCCTTTTCCCTTGTCCTCGCTTTTTCGGGCAATCCTTACTATAGTGTCCAGACTCTCCACACTGAAAGCATACGCCCAGCTTCCTCTTCTTCTTCTTACAGTCTTTGGCTATGTGCCCAATGATCCCACAGTAGTTGCACTTCCTTGTCTCTCTTGCCTTGTTGTTGTTGTTGCCCATGTTTCCCTTCTTGTTTTTCTTGTCTCCTTTCTCGGAATCTTCCTTCTTGCCTTGAGACTCATTTGCCTTGACCTCCTTCTTGCCACTCTTATCTTCCTCTTGAAGCAGGGCCATATTCACCAAACTCTCGAAGGTCGCCCCCATGGGTATATGCGACATGGCCAAACTGCGCAATGGCTCATTCAATCCTAGAGCAAAGTGTAGGGCCTTCTTCTGAGCTGTGTTAACCAAGTCTAGACCGAACCGAGCAAGTTGATTAAACGTATCCACGTATTCCCTAACTGTCATGTCCCTTTGCTTTAGAGATAGGAACCTCTCCATCTGAAGGTTCTCTTTTGTCGATGATAGAAACCTCAGTCCAAACCTTCTCCTAAAGTCATCCCAATTCTGAATTGGCCTAGTGGTGGTGGTGACTACCCACCAATTTGCAGCTTCCTCTTTCAATAGCCATACTGCCAACAGAAATTTTCTACGGTCTTCCACATCAAAGATAACAAAGAGGTCTTCAGTTTCTTTTAACCAGTTTCTTGCCTCAACATAAGTCTCTATCCCAACAAAATTCTTGCCACCCATCGCTTGAAAGTCCTTGCAAATCTTCGCGAAATCCGCTTGTGGATGCGGAGGAGGAGGAGGAGGAACCCCAGCTACGGGAGGAGGAGGAATGTTAGCCACGGGGGAAGGAGGAGGAATGTTTGCGGGGTCGGCTTCATTCGCCCTTGCCTCCATGTACCTTCTAAACCAAATAGGTACTGGTACGCCCTCCAGAATGGCAAAATTTTCGGCCATACTGAAACGAAGAAAAAGATAGATTGAGAACGAGGAAACAAAGGATAGTGCTAATGGCTTTTGGGGAATAGCCTTTTAAAATAAACTAGACTTTTCTTGGAAAATACTTAATTGGTTTTGAAAATAGTTTTTCAAAAGGTAAGTTTTAAAAACCTTTTGTTCAATCTCGTAAACCTTATGCTCTGATACCAAATGTAACACTCCACCTCCGCCAGGGTCAATCTTGCAAGTGCACTGGCTTTGGAGGGGTGTTGGACAAGGTAAACATGCATAAAGATATCACAAGACAGAACATATAAGTAAAACAGAGTAAGTGAAGCAGCGGATAAAACTACTATTTCAAAACCATAGTCAAGTTACATCAAAGTACTGAGTAATTATTTTCCAACTACTACAAGTCTAGAAACATAAACTGAAAACTGGAAATAACATAAAGTAAACTATCCCCCAAAGTAGAAGTGGTAAAGTCATAGCGAGCTCAAGTCCAAACTGTACATGAGCTATCCAGAAAGCAAGCTAAAGATCCAAGCTAGGTGCTAGTGTTCCCACCCTGAGAACCTGGGGGGGGAATGGAAGAAAAGAGGCAAAAGAAAACGGGTCAGTCAAAAAGACTGGTAAGTCCTACCTTCTATTAGTATAAAAACTAATAAAGTTAACTGGACATGTAAAACAGAGATGAAACATAGGACGATAACTGGCATGGTGAAAAGTTAACAAGATAGATCAAGTGTGGCATCGCATATACAAGGTTAAGTTGCACCAGGTGTACTAGTGTTCTAATCCATGTCAAGTATAAACAAGAAATGATCCCTTGGCCCAAGGTTGGCCCAACATCATGAGATGACCTAAATCAAGGTCCAACTACTCGGTCTAGTCGATCGGCTCCCTATAAGCCTAACTCGTCGTGTATCGGTGTCATACGGCCTAATCATGGAATGTAGTTAACTGTGCAAGGTCCACCCTAGGGTATATCCAGCCCTAAGGTGTAAACCACATACATAATTCAAGCACGCACAGTCTAAACCTACTGGTGCCCATGTTCAACTCTGGACTTAATGTGCACGACCATGGTCCGCCTGAACAACCGGTGCACTCTTCAGCCATCTCTTTTGGTCTCTTACAATCAGTCAGTAATCGTGCCCCATCCTAGCCTAGTCCAGGGTATCCAGATACTCCCAAGTAGGTTACTGCTGAAAAGGGCCACGTAACTAGGGTTTTAAATGGGTTAAGTATGGTTAACCCTATCCTAACCATGTATTGAGTTGGTCAAGTGTATCCAAGCAGTTCATGACTTAACCCTATCAATACATCGTGTTCAACTGGTTAAGTATATTCAAGTAGTTCATGACTTAACCCTACCAATCCATCGTGTTTAATTGGTTAAGTATTCAAGTAGTCCATGACTTAACCCTACCATGTGGCATTAATTAACTTAATGCACCCCAACCTCTCACATTAGACTTTGTTGTGGTTACTAGTTAAGCCGGGCGGGTCCGGGTAGCTTTACACCACAACCTAGTCTAACCTCGGGTTTTAAGTGCGATATGACCAACTACTCACATTGGGTCCTATTGTTTGTAGCCACTAGTTAAGCCGGTCGGTTCCGGGTAGATTTATGCTACAAACTCAACCCAACCTCGAGTTGGCCACTTTCATGTTCACTACATGTCATGTCCACGTTCATGTTTTCAAGTATAATCACATGTCATATTTTCAAGTCATGTTTCATGTCATTTAAGTTTACCCATAATGTAACCCCATCGCACGTAAGTTCGCATCAACACAAATAGATCAAAAAAGGGGGAACATAAGAATATGACAAGGTGGGCATAAGATGGCAAAGTCTATCACAAGTTAAACATGGTGATATTTGAGGCAAAAAAGGGGTTCAACATACTAGCATATGGCCTCAACATGTATGATAGCATAAAAGGTGACTTGGCCTCAAACATATCAAATAGCATAAGGGTGCTTGGCCTCGAGCATGCATAATAGCATAAGGGTGCTTTGGCCACAATCATGCATAATAGCAAATAGGCTCAATACCATTATATGCATGCTAAGGAACATGAGGGGTTAAGGTTTGTTAACATGCATAAGCCATAATCCATCTCATAGCATTTTCCCAAAGGTCAACATGAATGGTACTAGGTTCATGATAGGTCCACAATCATAGATCAAGAGAGGCATGAATAGATCTATGCATACAATGATAGGTTCAAGGCAAATATTGCACTTAGGTTCAATTCCAATCTACACATGTGTGGCATTAGACTTAGCAAATAGGTGATACATGGTCATAGATGGCATAGGATGATAACTAGTGGTTTGCATATAACTTCATATGCAAGTTAACATAAAGATTATGAGAGTTTCTATGTTGCATTATGCAACATTCCCAAACAAAGCTCATAGCTTTCAATCCACAAAGTCAAGGTATAGCTTTACAAACATGCATAGAACAAATCTATGCATAACATGATAGATTCAAAGAACAAATCATACTTAGGCCCAAACACAAACTTGCAACATGTCATTTTTAACTTCATAGTTTAAATCTAAGAGTAGAATAGGGCTTACAATGCTATGAAGACTATAAAATAAAAGAAGATTGAGACGAAGCCACAATAGCAACACTAAAAACCCCCAATTGAATATAAGCTCCAAGTTGTCTTGAAAAACAAGAAGCTCCTTTGATTTGAATGAAGAAATATCCTTGTTTTGATGAAGAAAGATGGCTCTTTTACTAGCTTAGAACACTCAAACTTTCATGAAGAGGATGGAGGCCATGATATGAAGATGGAGGCCATGATTAGGAAGCATTTTGGCATAGTTTAGTTGTAGGAATGATTTGTGTTGATTTAGGCTAGGTATGAGGGTCTTTTTATAGAAGATTAGGTTAGTTTAGGCCATAGGATTAACCCTAATTCAGATCTGAGCCATCAATTCACGTCACTAGCCAACAAAACAAGACCCAGGAGCCAAAACAGGTGCATCAGGCCAGACTGGCCGACCACCCAGGTCGACAGGGGTGTCGACTGGGCAGTCGACACCACCTGGGGTGTGTCGACTCCCAAGTCGACTCCCCAGTCGACTTGGGGGCTGGGCGGGAAACTTTCCTGCCCAGTTTGTTTGGCTCCATATTTGAAATTTGAACTGTTTTTGAACTTGGAATTTTCTGAAAAATTCTATGGGCCATAACTGGGTCATACGGGCTCCGATTTTCGAAAACTCGGACTCTATTTCGCGTATTTTTCCGAGACGAACGCAATGGCATAGCCTATTTCCCTTGATTCAGATTTTAACACTTAATTCTGCCTTGATTTATGTTATAACATGTTATTCAAAATACGGGTTGTTACAAGGAGGGAAACTTGAGGTTGAGGGAATTTGTTTGTTTGGTCGTCACGTATTACCCTTGGAATGCACGACATTGTTGATAGGTAGCTGTATTGGTAGGCTGTAGTCTGCGCTGTTCTTTCATTTTCAAACTGTGTGATTGAAGTTTAGGTAAGGTTAGCCGACGTTGGATTTCGGGACAAAGTAGAATAGCTGAAGGTTATACAGGTTAGGCAGCAGAAAAATGGAAATAGGTGGTACAGATTTCATGTGAAAAATAAGGATGGATGTAGGTGCATTTCCAACAAGTTTGCACGGGTGTATTAGCTTGGCCGATTTGTAAAAGCGTCTTTTTTATATTCTTAAGGGTTTATTTTATTTATATTATTATAATATATAACTTAGGATAGAAGTATCAAATTTATTTATTACGGTTGATTTTGGTTTTACCGCTATATAACATTGACCGTTAATGTATGCACCGATAAACAAAATCTCCAAAAAAATAGCGAAAATGGACGTCATGGTATAATTTGACATTACTGTTCCAATGAAACTAATTTCATTGAAAACGAAGTCTGTTTGCAAAATCTCTATTTTAAAGGCCTATAATTTAATAATGATTTCCATAGCGACTATTTCAAAATTTGATTTAGGCATAATCAACAATTTATAATACGGAATCTGGATTTTTCTCTTTCATATGAAAATTGTAATCAATATGATTCCAACATTTCTTGTTTCACAGAAATCCGACTTATATCGGACTCTGTATATTCAAGTGAAGTTCAAAACTCCATATTATGAACTACACGCCATTTTCAAGCTCTATTTATGTAATAACCCGGAAAATCCGAGCTAATTTAAAATTTTTATTTTGCAATTTCAATGAATTTTGAATATTTAAAATGAATTGTTTTAAACAATAACGATGAGAAATTTATTTTGAATAGAATTAGAACGTATATATTTATATAGATCGTCGTTAGAATATAAATATTTTATTTAAATATAAAAGGAATTGAAAATAGCGCGGTAGTTTGAAATTCGATTTCAAAGTTCAAATGAATGTACAAGATTCAAAATAAGCCGGATTTTAGTGAAACCAAAAATATTAGAATATAATTAAGAATATCTTTCCAATGAATCCAAAGAATTGAAATTTCATAGCGGGAATCAAAAAATATGCCCAGTTGAAAATTCAGAATAGTCGCTATGGAATTCTGGCCCTTAAAAATGAGAATTTTGCAAATGACCTCGGTTTTTGACAAAACCACTTTTGTTGGATCCGCGATGTCAAATTATTGCTAGGTTTCAAAATTCATAATTTTTCGAATCAGTATGTGAGCATGGTGAAGAAAAATGGGTTTGACCCGTTTCAGTTGATTTTAATCGACTGGAAAAATGGCCATTTTTCAAATGGTCTCAGAATTTGACGAAATTAGTTTTGTTAGGACCGTATCGTCAATAAGAAGTTAGAAAATATTTTTCAAGAATTTTTAGAGTCAGTATGTGACCCCAGTAAATTGAAATGCGCATTCAAATTGAATATATAGAGTTATATTTTGATTTTGACGAAAACTGATCGAAACTGCCAAATCTGCCTAAGATACATATCCCATTGTGTTCGGAATAGGGGTAATTAGATAGGGGCAACAGTCGTTGGGTCTTGTTTCGAGTTCAAAAGGAAAGTCAACTTTATGGACAATAAAATAATTAAATAATAAATTAAAAATATATAATTACCCCCCTCCTTTCTAAAACTAAATCAGAAAAAAAAACACGATCCCTCTTTCTAAAATCAAAACATCGTCGCCCAAGCCTCATCCCACCGCCGCTCTTCCTGGAGCCACCACGGGCGGTCCTCCGTCGTCCGCCCCTCCTCCTCCTTCGCCCTTCCCTCTCTCTTCTCTCACTCCCTCTTCTTCTAACGAAAATGACCCAAAACCGCGACAGCCGACCCAACAACCGCTGCCAGACCCCCCATTCCGCCGCCGCCGGCTAGTGCGCCACCCCCGTCACCTCCTGGACCTCCTGCGTAAGCCCCGCCTCCTCCTCCTCTAATTTGAAACCGCCTAGACCCTAAACCCCCCTTTTTTATCAGCACCGACCACCCCTAAGAGACCCGCCGCCGCCTGAGCCTTCCACCACCGCTCCAGCTACTCCCGCCGAAGACCGTGAACTTTCCTGCGTCGAAGTTTGAATTAGAAGAAAGAAAAGTGAGTCTTTATAATTATTTTTATTTTTATTTATCTATGTTAATAGAAATAAGATCTTTATATATATATATGTATATATATATATATACACACGAATAGAAAATATAATCTTTACACACGAGAATATGAATTCTGTCGATAGAAAAATATGATTTTTATATTATAAGAAGATTAAAAATATGAATTTTATATTATAGGAAGATTAAAAATATGATTTTTATATTATAAGAAGATTTAAAATATGATTTTTATATTATAGGAAGATTAAAAATATGATTTTTATAGTATAGAAAGAATAAAAAATACGATTTTTATATTATATAGATAGTAAAATTTTAATCTTTATTTATGTAGCGTAATAAAAATCTGGTTTTTATTATATATGTGTTGAGATAAAAATGTTATTTTTATAGCGATGATATAAAAAATTCGATCTTTATATCAGAAGTAGATATATAAAAATATAATTTTTATATAGAAAATAGCATGATAAAAATATAATCTTTATTATATGAACACCGTTGTAAAAATAGAATTTTTATCTATATATTAGCGATGTAATAATAGAATTTTTATCTATAGAGTAGCGATGTAATAACAGAATTTTTATCTATATAGCAGCGATGTAATAATAGAATTTTTATCTATATAGTGGCGATGTAAAAATAGAATTTTATTCATGTAACGTAGTTATAAAAATGTGATTTTTATATACATAGCAACAATATAAAAATGTAATTTTTATATATGTAGTGAATACGGGCAACGAAAGTGACAAAAGGCGAGAACGGCGAAGATTTCCTATATATGAAGAGTCGCGGTGTATTGGTTAAGCTAGTCGGTGAGAACTACTCACCTTTATTTTAATTTCTGGTTTGAAATATATACTAGGATGCAGACGGTGCTTAGCAGCACCCGACACCCGTCGTCCACAGACCATGGATGACTTGTTTATTTGATTGTTGTGTTATGAAATTTGATTGTGTGATGTGAAATGAAATAAAATATTTTCATAGTGGAAAATATTTTACAGTTAAAAACATAATTTTTAACGTGTATACACAATAAATTTGTATAAACAAATCGGATGATTTGTTTATATACACTGATTTGACAGGTATTGATTGGGACGATAAATTTCACACATCGCCCAACTGCATAAATAAAATGTGTGTTTGTTGATTTGAAACCCCACACGGGTATTGGGATGATATTTGACGTACACTAATCCCGATTGTTTAGTTGTATGTCAATCGATGGGTTGACAGACTGTGTAAGCGTTAATTATTTATATTTAATGCTTATACAGTTGTGTGGCGCACTTTGGATGATGGTTGATTATTTAGCGTTGCTGTTATGTACATGTGTTGTAGAAAATCAATATAATTAACATTATATGGTAATTGATTGGGCCTCATTCCAATATAGAAAATAAATTCATGTGTTGAATTGAAAATAAATTCATGTGTTGAATAGAACAAACATTCATGTGTTGAATAGAATAAATATTCATGTGTTGAATAAAAGTCGTGTTGATTAGATTGATGCCATTTTGAAATGAACGTTATTTATATTGATTTTATTCATTTTTATAATGAATATAGAAAAGGAAGTGATTTCAAAATATTCAATTTATAGATTAATGATGTGGAATATTCAATTTTGATTAGAAATGAAATATGAAGTTGAAATCGTTTTGAAAACGAATTTAAACGATTTATAAAATATGTTTTGAAAGGAAATCGACGAAATATATATAATATATATATAACGGCCTGAATAGAACGCGCCGCGCCGCGGCAGTTCGCAAATTTCGACCACTGACTTCGAATTGAAGTTATGGGAGATCCGACCGTCGAATTCTCCTAAAATCAGAACCGTTGGGTTCGTATCGAAAAGAGCTTTCTAATGAATATTAGAGATTTGAAATCTAACAGTAGGATTTGGAATTATGTCCAAATCAAATTTGGAAAAGGTTATTGTAAGTGCAGTTCGATGGCCGTTGATGGAAATCGACTGTACGGGCCTTGATTAAATTATTAAAAATAGTAATAATTTGTGTAAAATCATAAGAAATGATTTGTGAAGGATTAAGGAAAAAACTTCATATTTGAAAAAATAAAAATAGATTTCTATCGAAATGAACTAGTTTTGAACTAGAATTAGGATTCTATTTATTTTTAAAATAAATAAAGTGGATTTGAAATGGTTTTAAAGGTAACCAGAATTTCCAATCATTGAATTGGAATGGAGTTGATCGAAATTATCTTTGGAATATTTCGATGTTGGATTTCGTGATTATACAGATAGTGTTATGGAAATTTGAAAGATATATTTATATCGTTATTTCCAATACGATATTTGTTGGTCGTAGAATTTGATATTGAATATAAGCCGATATATTTTCTATTCAGAGCCTTGTATTATATCAAATGTGATTTGGGTTTGTCGTGAATGGTGTCTTCATTAACACTGTCCTTAAACCCAGTTGAGAAAAAGACTAAATCTTTTTATTTAGATTTAATGAAGTGTACCAATTAAATGGTATTTAATTGGAATTGAATTGGAATTTATTTTTGGGTTTATCGTGAAGGGTGTTTTAAATTACACTTGTTCTTTAACCCAATAATTAATAGAATGTGATTTTGGGTTTATCGTGAACCATGTTTTAAATGACATTGGTTCTTTAACCCTGTTAAAGACAGGATGTGATTTCCCAAGTTAAATAATCATTGATAATGATTATTGGGAAGATTAAAACCAAGTGGAGTTTTAATGAATCTTTAATTAGATTGAGATGATCGAGAATGGAGTATCACCAGTTTTGCTCCAAGCGATAGTTAAATCTTTAATTAGACTTGAATGTGAAATGGTAATTGAATTTACCGATAACACCGTGGTGTTAGATATGAAGTATGAACAGTTTTACTTCATGGGATAAATAGGTTGGGATTGGGAAATAAAATAAATGATTACTTCGGTGTGGTTCGCTAATCCCAACTAGTTTGAATTGATATTCAAAAAGAGATTAAAGAATAAATTTAAAGAATTTATCTTTGATAAAATTAATGGGAACCTTTCCCAAAGTGTAAGAATATTTTAATAAAAGAATATTCTGAATTGGAATGAGGCGCATGTTGTGTTTGTGTAACACTTGTTTATTATATACGCGAGTTATTCAGAAAGACCGGGTTTATCCCATTCTGAATAACTGATTCGACGTGATGTCGAGGATGAAGACGGTGGTCGAAGACCAGAGGTCTTCACATCGTTTGGGTGATTACTGATGATCTTGATTGGGTTGTACACCCAAGAGGAAGGAATCAGTTGGTGATCGTCCAGACGTACTTGGAGATCGATGGATATGCGAGGTACAAGGTGCCTTCGATTTCGTTCAGACCCAGAACGGAATTGTAAATGGACTGTGTGTCTGACATTGGATTTTATTCTATGTGATTGATTTCTATTAAATATATATCTGTTTGGCGGCGGAGAATTTATTCTCTTGCTTAACGCCCTTCTCTGAGACGTACGAGCTCAGAAGTTATATATTGATGGATATCAAGCGCATGGAGTGAATTGCCTGTGTGGCATGCCTAAGTGGCAATATGATCAAGGCTTCTGTTGGAAAGCAGAGTCTTGTGGTTGATGATCAAAGCACGGCCTGTATGGCATAGCTTTGTGTAGCATTGATTCGCGAGCCTCACACCCCAATTGTGAACCAAAAACGGGAGAGGACCTCAGGGAGGGCATGCGTTTCCTTCTAGCTAGAGGTGGTGTCGGTGCTTAAACTGGCTGACATTTATATTATTTTCACCTGTGTGGTTGTTGCTGTTGCGAGGCGCGTCGGTTATACCGGGACTTACGGAGTCATTCGTTGGCTCATTTACGCCCCGAATGGCTGGGAAACGCAGTATTCAGGCATTTTAATCCACATCGGTGGACCGGCCTTGATGATCCAAAGGCTTGACTGAGTACCTGCCTGAGACATGGGCTAGATTGTCTCGAATTAGTTGAGGACTATCTTTTGCCTCGGTTCACTGATGGAAATCCAGCTTCCAATACGTGGCTTTGCAGTTTTAGTTGTAAACCTATATATGTCGACATAGTGGTATGGGGCACTTATGCCTTCTATGATTGATACTTATGATTTGAAATTGTTTTGACACTATACACTTATAGTAATAATAAGACATGAAATTTCACGTACCAAGCATTCTTGGCTATTATAAGGTAAAAACCCTATCTTTCGGCTTGCATTGCAATGTGTGATGGGACCTGGGTCTTATAATAGCTTCATTGTTCTTTATTTAGCATTAGGCTGTTGTTTTATGCACTAGTTTTCTTGGGAAAAAACCCGTTCCGTGCTATACGGCGTGGTCCCTTGATTTACCTAACTTTAAAATAAAGATTAATAACTATTTTAGTTCTCACACCAGTCACATGACTAACTTGGAGTTTATTGTTTTAACCTAAACTCTGGGTGCCCCTATTTTCCGCACGAGCAGCTAGTAGTTTTGATTTTGCAGATTTATATTCACAGGATCCTGATTTACCGCTAGAACAATACTCGGAAAGCTCTGTATCCGTGTATTACTTCTAGTTGTGTATTGTATTATTTTCCGCTGCTATGTAATGTATTGTAATCTCTGATATTTTATAATGTGTAATATTTATTCATACTCTGTATATTCTTGTATTCTGATGGAATTGTTGTAATTAACAATGAAATGTTCTTCTGTCTGCATTCTAATTTGTCGTGTTCTCAAAACAATCAGGGGTTTCGAACGGTCTTGGTCAGTTTAGCGATCGATTCAGATCGAGCGGAATTCCTGGTCGTTACATCTTGGTATCAGAGCTTTGGTTTGCAAGGCTCAAAGAACAAGACATATTAGAACCATATGAAAGAATTCATCAGAGATTGGATTAGTAACATCTAATAAAAATGACTCGTTAGAGATGGGATAAGTAGTATCCTAGAACGAGTGTGAAAAGTGTATTTTAAAAGTGAAAACAAATTTTTGTTTTGAAAATTTAAATCAATTATTCATATTTGATTATTTATTGTATTGATTTGGACAATCAAGTATATAGAGATTTTGATATACGTCTGATCCACGTATATTGAAGCCTCAAATATATTTGATAGATATAGATTCACACTCTAGTCGCCCGGAGATGATTCTGACAATGTCGCGGCGTCATCAGCATTTATATTCGAGTGTCGAAAGTGGGATTTCTATATATTTCCAATTGACTGGAGTGAGAACCAAAATATAGTTAGAATATATTGTTGTGATTTGTCACCAAAAATGTGATTTTTGACTATAGATCAAAATTATGAATTTGAAAAGCTAATTTACAAATTGATTGTTGGCTGTGTTGTTTGATTGTTGTTTTGATTAATTGAATGTTGAACCTTTAGCCAAATCGATCAGATAGTGAATTGTATTGAAAATTTATCGCATTTACATGCATATACATGTACTTACATTGAACAGGTCATAGCAAGGAGGCTAGAGAAGAGGAATAAAATTGTTTGCCCGACAAATAGGTACATATTTATTGTATTTCTTTGGGTTTGGATGATTTTATGAGCCGATTGGCTAGCCGCTTGGCTTTTTCTTTTTCTTTTGGATTAAAGAAGGCCATGGGAGGCTATATGAAATATCCCGAAGTCCTCGGTGCAGGGGAGGTTATGGCGAAATTTTTCGAAAATTTAGGATGTTAGCCAAATTTTTGAAAAATTTGAAAAGTTCTTAGAAACTGAAAAGTTGAAGAACTTAAGCCATAAAGAAAATAGTGAAAGTTGAGTTGGTTTGTTAAACAACTTTTGGCTTCGTTCCTTTTCGGGGATGAAAAGTTTTAATTGGGGGAGATTGTAATAACCCGGAAAATCCGAGCCAATTTAAAATTTTTATTTTGGCAATTTTAATGAATTTTGAATATTTAAAATGAATTATTTTAAACAATAACGTTGAGAAATTTATTTTGAATAGAATTATAACGTATATATTTATATAGATCGTCGTTAGAATATAAATAATTTATTTTAAATATAAAAGGAATTGAAAATAGCGCGGTAGTTTGAAAATTCGATTTCAAAGTTCAAATGAATGTACAGGATTCAAAATAAGCCGGATTTTAGTGAAACTGAAAATATTAGAATCTAATTGAGAATATCTTTCCAACGAATATGAAGAATTGAAATTTCATAGCGGGAATCAAAAGATATGCCCAGTTGAAAATTCAGAATAGTCGCTATGGAATTCTGGCCCTTAAAAATGGGAATTTTGCAAACGACCTCGGTTTTCGAAAAAACCACTTTTGTTGGATCCGCGATGTCAAATTATTGCTAGGTTCCAAAATTCATAATTTTTCGAATCAGTATGTGAGCGTGGCGAAGAAAAACGCGTTTGACCAGTTTTAGTTGATTTTAATCGACTGGAAAAATGGCCATTTTTCAAACGGTCTAAGAATTTGATGAAATTAGTTTTGTTAGGACCGTATCGTCAATACAAAGTTAGAAAATATTTTTCGAGAATTTTTAGAGTCGGTATGTGACCCCAATAAATTGAAATGCGCGTTCAAATTCAATATATAGAGTTATATTTTGATTTTGACGAAATCTGATCGAAACTGCCGAATCAGCCTACGATACATATCCCATTATGTTCGGAATAGGGGTAATTAGCTAGGGGCAACAGTCGTTGGGTCTCGTTTCGAGTTCAAAAGGAAAGTTAACTTTATGGACAATAATATAATTAAATAACAAATTAAAAATATATAATAACCCACCCCCTCCTTTCTAAACCTAAATCAGAAAAAAAAAACACGATCCCTCTTTCTAAAATCAAAACCCCATCGCCCAAGCTTCAGCCCACCGCCGCTCTTCCTGGCGCCACCACCGGCGGTCCTCCATCGTCCGCCCCTCCTCCTCCTTCACCCTTACCTCCCTCTTCTCTCGCTCCCTCTTCTTCTAATGAAAATAACCCAAAACCACGACACCCGACCCAACAGTCGTTGCTAGACCTCCCATTCTGCCGCCGCCGGCCAGTGCGCCACCCCCGTTACCTCCTGGACCTCCTGCGTAAGCCCCGCCTCCTCCTCATCTAATTTGAAACCGCCTAGACCCTAAACCCCCCCTTTTTATCAGCACCAACCACCCCTGAGAGACCCACCGCCGCCTGAGTCTTCCACCGTCGCTCCAGCAACTCCCGCCGAAGACCGTGAACCTTCCTGCGTCGAAGTTTGAATTAGAAGAAAGAAAAGTGAGTCTTTATAATTATTTTTATTTTTATTTATCTATGTTAATAGAAATAAGATCTTTATATATATATATATTTATATATATACACGAATAAAAAAATATAACTTTTACACACGAGAATATGAATTCTATCGATAGAAAAATATGATTTTTATATTATAGGAAGATTAAAAATATGATTTTTATATTATAGGAGGATTAAAAATATGATTTTTATAATATAGGAAGATTAAAAATATGATTTTTATAGTATAGAAAGAATAAAAAATACGATTTTAATATTATATAGATAGTAAAAATTTAATCTTTATTAATGTAGCGTAATAAAAATCTGATTTTTATTATATATATGTTGAGACAAAAATTTAATTTTTATAACGATGATATAAAAAATTCGATCTTTATATTAGAAGTAGAAATATAAAAGTATAATTTTTATATAGAGAATAGCGTGATAAAAATATAATCTTTATTATATGAACACCGTTGTAAAAATAGAATTTTTATCTACATAGTAGCGATGTAATAATAGAATTTTTATCTATATAGTAGCGATGTAATAATAGAATTTTTATCTATATAGTAGCGATGTAAAAATAGAATTTTATCCATGTAGCATAGTTATGAAAATGTGATTTTTATATACATAACAACAATATAAAAATGTGATTTTTATATATGTAGTGAATACGGGCAATGAAAGTAACAAAAGGCGAGAACGGCGAAGATTTCCTACATATGAAGAGTCGCGGTGTATTGGTTTAGCTAGTCGGTGAGAACTCCTCACCTATATTTTAATTTCTAGTTTGAAATATATACTAGGATGCAGACGGTGCTTAGCAGCATCCGACACCCGTCGTCCACAGACCATGGATGACTTGTTTGTTTGATTGCTGTGTTGTGAAATTTGATTGTGTGATGTGAAATGAAATAAAATATTTTATAGTGGAAAATATTTTATAGTTAAAAATATAATTTTTAACGTGTATATAAAATAAATATTTATAAATAAATCGGACGATTTGTTTATATACACTGATTTGGCTGATATTGATTGGAACGATAAATTTCACGCATCGCCCAACTGCATAAATAAAATGTGTGTTTGTTGATTTGAAACCCCACACGGGTATTGGGATGATATTTGACGTACACTAATCCCGACTGTTTAGTTGTAAATCAATCGATGGGTTGACAGACTGTGAAAGCGTTAATTATTTATATTTAATGCTTATACAATTGTGTGGTGCACTTTGAATGATGGTTGATTATTTATCATTGCTGTTATGTACATGTGTTGTAGAAAATCCATATAATTAACACTATATGGTAATTGATTGGGCCTCATTCCAATATAGAAAATAAATTCATTTGTTGAATTGAAAATAAATTCATGTGTTGAATTGAAAATAAATTCATGTGTTGAATAGAATAAACATTCATGTGTTGAATAGAATAAATATTCATGTGTTGAATAAAAGCCGTGTTGATTAGATTGACGCCATTTTGACGTGAATGATATTTATATTGAGTTTATTCATTTTTATAATGAATATAGAAAAGCAAGAGATTTCAAAATATAACGTTTTGAAACTATTATCATTTATAGATTAATGATGTGGAATATTCAATTTGGATTAGAAATTGAATATGAAGTTGAAATCACTTTGAAAACGAATTTAAAACGATTTATAAAATACGTTTTGAAAGGAAATCGACGAAATATATGTAATATATATAATGGCCTGAATAGAACGCGCCATGCCGCGGTAGTTCGCGAATTTCGACCATTGACTTCGAATTGATGTTATGGGTGATCCGACCGTCGGATTCTCCTAAAACCGGAACCATTGGGTTCGTATCGGAAAGTGCTTTCTAAAGAATATTAGAGATTTGAAATCTAACGGTTGGATTTGGAATCATGTCCAAATAAAATTTGGAAAAGGTCGTTGCAAGTGCAGTTCGATGGCCATTGATGGAAATCGACTGTACGGGCCTTGATAAAATTATTAAAAATAGTAATAATTTGTGTAAAATCATAAGAAATGATTTGTGAAGGATTGGGAAAAAACTCCATATTTGAAAAGATAAAAATAGATTTTTATCGAAATGAACTAGTTTTGAACTAGAATTAGAATTCTATTTATTTTTAAAATAAATAAAGTGGATTTGAAATGGTTTTAAAGGTAATCAGAATTTCCAATAATTGAATTGGAATGAATTTGAATCGAAATTATCTTTGGAATATTTCGATGTTGGATTTCGTGATTATACAGATATTGTTGTGGAAATTTGAAAGATATATTTATATCGTTATTTCCAATACGATATTTGTTGGTCGTAGAATTTGATATTGAATATAAGCCGATATATTTTTTATCCAGAGCCTTGTATTATATCAAATGTGATTTGGGTTTGTCGTGAATGCTGTCTTGATTAACACTATCCTTAAACCCAGTTGAGAAAAAGATTAAATCTTTTTATTTAGATTTAATGAAGTGTACCAATTAAATGGTATTTAATTGGAATTGAATTGGAATTTATTTTTGGGTTTATCGTGAACGGTGTTTTAAACAACACTTGTTCTTTAATCCAATAATTAATAGAATGTGATTTTGGGTTTATCGTGAACCCTATTTTAAATGACATTGGTTATTTATCCCAGTTAAAGACATGATGTGATTTCCCAAGTTAAATAATCATTGATAGTGATTATTGGGAAGATTAAAACCAAGTGGAGTTTTAATGAATCTTTAATTAGATTGAGATGATCGAGAATGGAGTATCACCAGTTTTGCTCTAGGCGATAGTTAAATCTTTAATTAGATTTGAACGTGAAATGGTAATTGAATTTATCGATAACATCGTGGTGTTAGATATGAAGTATGACCAGTTTTACTTCATGGGATGAATAGGTTGAGATTGGGAAATAAAATAAATGATTACTTCGGTGTGGTTCGCTAATCCCGACTAGTTTGAATTGATATTCAAAGGGAGATTAAAGAATAAATTTAAAGAATTTATCTTTGATAAAATTAATGGGAACCTTTCCCAAAGTGTAAGAATATTTTAATAAAAGAATATTCTGAATTGGAATGAGGCGTATGTTGTGTTTGTGTAACACTTGTTTATTATATACGCGAGTTATTCAGAAAGACCGGGTTTATCCCATTCTGAATAACTGATTCGACGTGATGTCGAGGATGAAGACGGTGGTCGAAGACCAGAGGTCTTCACATCGTTTGGGTGATTACTGATGATCTTGATTGGGTTGTACACCCAAGAGGAGGGAATCAGTTGGTGATCGTCCAGACATACTTGGAGATCGATGGATATGCGAGGTATAAGGTGCCTCCGGTTTCGTTCAGACCCAGAACGGACCTGTAAATGGACTGTGTGTCTGACATTGGATTTTATTCTGTGTGATTGATTTCTATTAAATATATATCTGTTTGGCGGCGGAGAATTTATTCTCTTGCTTAACGCCCTTCTCTGAGACGTACGAGCTCAGAGGTTATATATTGATGGATATCAAGCGCATGGAGTGAATTGCCTATGTGGCATGCTAAGTGGAAATATGATCAAGGCTTCTGTTGAAAAGCAGAGTCTTGTGGTTGATGATCAAAGCACGGCCTGTGTGGCATAGCTTTGTGTAGCGTTGATTCGCGAGCCTCACACCCCGGTTGTGAACCAAAAAGGGAGAGGACCTCAGGGAGGGCGTGCGTTTCCTTCTAGCTAGAGTTGGTGTCGGTGCTTAAACTGGATGACATTTATATTATTTTCACCTGTGTGGTTGTTGTTGTTACGAGGCGCCTCGGTTATATCGGTCGATCCGGGACCGATGGAGTCATTCGTTGGCTCATTTACGCCCCAAAGGGCGGGGAAACGCAGTGTTCAGGCATTTTAATCCACATCTGTGGACCGACCCTGACGATCCAAAGGCTTGACTGAGTACCTGCCTGAGACATGGCTAGATTGTCTTGAATTCGATGAGGACTATCTTTTTCCTCGGTTCACAGATCGAAATCTAGCTTTCAATACGTGACTTTGCGGTTTTAGTTGTAAACCAATATATGTCGACATAGTGGTATGGGGCACTTATGCCGTCTATGATTGATACTTATGATTTGAAATTGTTTTGACACTGTACACTTATAGTAATAATAAAACATGAAATTTCATGTACCAAGCATTCTTGGCTATTATAAGGTAAAAACCCTGTCCTCCGTCATGCGTTGAATTGTGTGATGGGACCTGGGTCTTATAATAGCTTCATTGTTCTTTATTTAGCATTGCACTATTGTTTTATGCACTGGTATTCTTGGGAGGAAACCCGTTCCGTGCTATACGGCGTGGTCCCTTGATTTACCTAACTTTAAAATAAAGATTAATAACTGTTTTAGTTCTCACACCAGTCACATGACTGACCTGGAGTTTACTGTTTTAACCTAAACTCTGGGTGCCCCTATTTTCCGCACGGGCAGCTAGTAGTTTTGGTTTTGCAGATTTATATTCATAGGATCCTGATTTACCGCTGGAACAGTACTCGGAAAGCTCTGTATCCGTGTATTACATCTAGTTGTGTATTGTGTTATTTTCCGCTGCTATGTAATGTATTGTAATCTCTGATATTTTATAATGTGTAATATTTATTCATACTATGTATATTCTTGTATTCTGATGGAATTGTTGTAATTAACAATGAAATGTTCTTCTGTCTGCGTTCTAATTTTTCGTGTTCTCAAAATAATCAGGGGTTTCGAATGGTCTTGGTCGGTTTAGCGATCAATTCAGATCGAGTGGAATTCCTAGTTGTTACAATTTATATTATATATAATTATATAATGTTCAAACTTCATTTTAAATAACGAATTAAATGTTAAAATCCCCTAATATTCTAAATAAAATATTTAAAATAATAAATTAAATTAAATATTTGACGGCCAAAAATACTGGTCGTTACATTATCCAATCCCAGGACAACGTATATGCAAGGATCTAATGATGTGGCATTCAAAGTAAATGATGGAAATATGTTCTAAAAGATAATCGTGACCTCAAGTCTCATCAACTGAAAAATGGAAGAAATCAGGCAGGCAGCATGGCCATGTGGGTCATTCCCATTAGGGGTATTATCACCTGATCTAGAGAAAATTCATTTTCTTCTTATTCTATTCGTTGTTGTATGCCTTTAGTAACGGTTGCTGATCACAACCTTTCGTGATAATATGCTCTTATTCTATTCTAATGAGTGGCCAGCCATGTGTGGCCGGGTTGCAAGATCTTCTTATTGAACCCCCAGTGTATCCCTTCTAGAGTACGCTGATCCGAATGTGGTTCCATACCTTGTCATAGTCGGAATCCAATCTCCAATAAGCACCATGCGGTTTTTGATTTTATATATGGAGCGTGAGATGCAAGCATTCCGCTAGATTGCTATTTATTTGATTTAGACATTATTATAATATCACCAGATTTTGATATCAAAAATATTTTTGGTTATCGTAAGGTAAAAATCAACCGCGTTTATGTGTGGATCAGTCTTACGATTATCATATCTTTCGAAAGGATCTTTAAAGTTAAACAAATGGTTGGAGTTTACTCATACCAGTCCCGTGACTGACCCAGAGTTTATTTCATTTGTTTTCCCTAAACTCTTGGGTGCCCAAATTTGTACGGGTAGTCAAGTAGTCGGAATTTTACAGACTCGCTTGGAGGAGTTGGAAGCAGGAGGCTTCACCGGTTAGCTATAAACTATTGTATTTTCCGCTGTGTACTATGTTTTTATCTGGAAACAGGTATTTATAACTGTTCCAAGAATAACTGTTATGCTCTGATGATGGTATGTATATACAGTTACTGATCTGTATTTCAAAAGTTATGTTATGTTATTTAATATATTTTATTCATTCCGCTGTGAGTTTTGTGTTCTTCGTTTTCTTCTATTCTAATTGTTCTACTTTTTTATTTCTCATCCTCTAACTTCTTTCCACTAGTGATTCGTATTTTTGTGCAATTTGGGTTGGACGTGTGGTGTTATCATTCGACTCAAAGAGTATGAAAATTCGGGCCATTAAAAAATTTAAATTAGTACATAGAAAATTAATAGAACAAAAAATAAAGGTCTAAAATAATTTAAGTGCAAGACAGTAAAAATGACGAGAATTGAACAACGAGAACGACAATATTTTTTAACTAAGTATGAGAAAAAATTAAGAAAGAGAATTTTCTTATGTAAGTTGTAATTCGAATAGGAAATTGCAATTTTGGGGGAAAAGCATTGAAAGATTCTAGTTGCAGTGGGAAAGACTACGTAAAAACGAGATAAAAAAGGAAGATTTTCTGTCTCATGCCTTTCTCTAACATAAGAAATCGAATTCAAAGAATCGGATTTTTCTGAAATTCGAAATTTTAATGTTGGTTGTAGGATTTGGATGCAAAAATTGAATGAACTGTGCTTTTATTCTGTTAGAGCGTGGGAAAGTTGGATGAAAGGGTGTTTTCGGTTTTAAAAATATTGCACTCATATAGAAATTGCAAGTATATTTAGGTTGCATGCATCAAGCTTTCAAAATAGTTTTTTAAAAGACATCATTTATATAGGAGGTACCGCTTAGCAATTTATTACATACATGAATTTTTATAATGTATTGCACTAGCGCATGAATGGTTGCAAAATTGAATATACACATGATGATTGTTAAATTATCCTAGGAATTACATAAGCACACCCTTTGTCTAATTTCGAGGACGAAATTTCAGAAAGGGTGGGAAACGTAACACCCTACATTTTTATAATATTAATTCAATTAAATAATCACATAATACGATGAATGGAAACTGAACATTTTTGGAATAATCAGAATTGGACTTCGGCTTTATTGTGTTTTTCTGATAAATTTACATATATAATATGTTTCGAGCAAAGTTCGTACGGAGAAATTATGTACGTATGAAGATTAGCATCAGAAAATATTTATATGTAAATAATGCACGAATATAAGTTATAATATTAATTATATGCACGCAGAAAAATTAAGATATAACGTTTGAAAATTATAACTGGGATAAGGCTAAGAATCAGGAAAGAAAATAAATTATAACGTTAAAGATTATACCATTAGGAGAAAGATTAAGTAAGAAATAATAAAGCAAATAATTGCTCGTACACGTTTATTTTTAACGTGTATGAGTCAATTGATATAGGCACTTGGGTCGACCTAGTGTTGACCTGAGGAGGGATGGGTCGACCCAGTGTCGACAAAAGCGATGTTGGATCGACCCATAATGGGTCTGGCAGCATGAGTTTTTTGGGTTAGGCGACATGTTTTATTTTTCAGTGATGGGTCTGATTAGTTTTCCACAAATCTAAGGACCAGGTTCTTTTGAGAAGATACAAATAAATGTCCCGCGCTTGTCGTCAAACTCACTATTTTCTGAGTGTAACGGCCCGGGTTTCGCCCGACCCGATCGATCACTAGATCGACCAAAACCGTTCAAAACTCGAGTACGTTAACTTTGGAAATACAACAACATCAGAACAATAAAAGCAGACTTTTATAAACATTACAATAATGTTACATCAGAGTACAGAAAATCAGAGTACATCGAATAAAATTACAGCGGAAGATAAATTACAATATTATAATACAATACAGTGCAGCGGAAAACAACTATGCTCTGGACATAGTTTTAAGCTTCAATCCAGAATCCTGCTCGAGATAAGGACCTATAGACAAACTACTCGACTGCCCGTATGGAAAAGAGGGCACCCGAGTTTGCAAAGGTGGAAACAAACAACAGGTCAGTCATGGGACTGGTGTGAGAATTCTAAAGTAATTAATAGTAATAAGGCAAATCCAAGGCCCACGTCGCTAACACGGAACGGGTTTACTCCAATAGATTGTCGTGCATAACTTAAGGTGACTGAACAAATAAATAAGTAAATCGTAAAACAACGCAATGCTTTTTAGAAAAATGAAACCATTATAAGACCCAAGTCCCATCACACAATGCAACGCAAACCGGAGGATAGGGTTTCACCTTATAATGGTCAAAATATGCTTGATACGATAGAAACGAATTTGATATTATTATTAGTGTATATAGGTTTTGAAAAAACATTTTCAATCATAATGTATCAATCCTAGACGGCATAGTACCCCATCCTACTATGTCGCCATACTAGTTCTACAATCAAAACCGCATGAGGTCGTATTGGAAATTGGGTTTCCATCATGAGTCGAGGCTAGGGAGGAGCTGCTTACCGATTCGAGACACTCTAGCTAATATCTCAGGATTCCCTGCAGAGAACCCTTGGATCCTGCAAGGCCGGTCCACACTTGCGGTTTGTGGATTAGTTATTCCTGAACACACGTTTCCCGGTCCCATAGGACCTAACATCCGAGGCGCCTCATTCCATCATCCACATAAGTAAAATATCAGCCAGTTTAAGCACTGACACTACTTCTAGCTTGAAATAAACGTGCTGCTCTCCCTGCGTTCCCTTCTCCCGTTTTAGACTCCAACCGGGTTGTGAGGATCGCGAAGTCATGCCATACACAAAGCTACGCCCAAACAGGCCGTGCTTTGATCACCAACCATAAGGTTCTGCTTTTCAACTAGAAACCTTAACCATTGCATCTTAGTATGCCACACTGTCACTCCATATCACACTACTAATCCTTTGCTGAAATATATGAAAGGGTGTTAAGCAAGAGAATAAATTCCCCGCCACCAATCATTCATACATTCGGCAGAAAATCAATAAATACAATATAAAGGAGTACAATGTCAGACACACATTCCATTTATAAGCCTATGCTCTGGGTCTGAGCAAAAGCCAAATCCGTACAAATCAACACTACGTCCAGGTACTACCATCTTAGCCCCGTCTTGGGAGAAAATCAATCAAGGGCCTCAACACTAGTTACCCATTCGATGTGGAGATCGTCGGTCTTCAATCACCGTCTTCAATCGCCGTCTTCAATTCTTCGAACGTCGTATCATTATTTGGAATGGGTTAAACCCAGTCTTTCCGAATAACTCGCATGATTTAAAATTAGGTGCTATACATAAACCACATCAATGCCTCATTCCAATTCAGAATATCCTTTTTATAAAGTATTCACATTATTAGGGAAAGGTTCCCATAAATTTTATCAAAGATAAATCTTTCAACTTATTCTTTAATCTTCCTTTATTCACCTTTAATCTAATTAAATATTTATTTAAAACTTTATTAAGTTTTAGTCTTCTAAAATCATTGTTAAATGACTAATCACTTTTCTGGAATTAATCTTATCTTTAATCCGGGTTTAAGAACTGATGTTATTTAAAACATAGTTCACGAGAGACCCCATTTCATGTTTCATTAATTCCCAATTTAATATATAATATTAGGCATCTCTTCTTTTAGAAAATTTCATTTAATATTAATTAAAAGATTAATTAATAACAAATCAAAATTTCACTATTGATTTGAGTTTCAAGAACTAATGTCCTTCAAAACATTGTTCACAAACAACCCATAATCAATTTCCTTTTTATTTCAATTATAATTAATAATTGAGAATCTCATTTAAATCTAAATAAAAAGATTTTCCTTATTTTTACGTATTTTAAAACGTTTATAAATTCGTTTCCAAGACGATTCCAACTTTTATTCCAACTATAATCTAAAATTTGATTATTCTATAGGTTATCCTTTTATAATAATATTATTTTCCAAAATATTAATTTTGAAATTTCTCTTTTAATATTCATTATAAAATGGATAAAATAAATCGGTAAACTCGTTCGGGTTTTTAAAATGCGTTGCTTTTTTTTAAACGGATTAAATAGCCCAACTTATTTTCTTATCCATTTGTATTTTATAATGGGCTAGAGATCTCACATTAAGCCTACAACTTGTGTATGCTGGATGTGCCGGTCGGTTCCGGGCAGACTTATTCCACCAGTTGGGCTTAACCTCGTTTCATGGCCTGTTTCATATTAGTGCACTTGGACCTCTCACATTAGGTTCAACATTAGTGGCTGCTGGATATGCCGGTCGGGTCCGGGTAGACTTCCACCACAAATATAACCTAACCTCATGTCCAAGCACAATTATAATTTATAATTATAATTAATTTTTCCATAACATATTATTACAAATTATCCTTTCCATTAAGGAATTTTAATTTTAAGATATTCTTTATTTCTAAATATCTTGATTTCAAGTATCTTAATATAAATTGTAACTTTCCATATTCTTATAATATTAAAATAATATTAGAATAATATTTTCAAAATGTATAATTTTGAAATTCGAACTTGAAATATTAACTAGTCATTTATTGCTACATTTATTCTTGATAACTTTAGAAAATTCTATATTGGAATGAGACTTAAATCAAATACCATTAATTAACGGATTCATACAACGCATTTGTGAAATAATGATAGACATTCCTTTATCACCAAATTAGCATTCCAATAACATTCAGATAACATTCACACAACATTCAAATGACATTCAAACAAAATCCAAATAATAATATATTATTTGTGCACTTGGGCGATGTGTGAAAATATCAGCCCAATCAACATATACAAGTCAGGCAACTTGTATATGGCAGTGTAACATATTTGAATTATCATAAATAATAATAAATTAACATTAATTAGCATGCTACCCATTTTCAAAATTCAAACATTGTATCACATCCAAACGTCAATTCACAACATATCGTGCATGCCACAGAAATAATTCACAAACATTCACCACAGACATTTATATACATTTATGAAAATAAATAATAACCGTAAATTATATGACGCTACTTTACTTTCCTTTTTCATAAAATTAATCCAACTTTTGTTTACTAACATGTAAATTTATAATACATGAAATTAATCCAACTTTTTATACTCATATAAATGACATATTTTTATATTAACATAATGACAACCTTTTCTTACATTAACATAAAGACAAAAAAAATTAACATAAAGACAGCCTTTTTTATACTTTCATAAATGACAACTTTTATATTAACATGGTTGACATATTTATATCATAAATGACAAATTTAATATTAACATAATAGACGTATTTATATCATAAATGACAAATTTGATATTAGCATAATTGACCAATTTATATCATAAATGACAAATTTGATATTAACATAATTGACCAATTTATATCATAAATGACAAATTTGATATTAACATAATTGACCAATTTATCAACAAAATGATACTTTAATGTTAACAAAACATTTCTCAACATGACGAACAAAAATAAGGTTTTCATTTTTTTACAATTTTTTTTTACATGTAAAATAATGTTTTTATGTAAACACGTCTATACATTAACAAACAAAAATAATGTTTTTCAATTTGTAACAAATTCCATGACAGTAAAAATGTTTATTTTCAATTTAAATAAACATTTCTAAATAAGATGATGTTTTTGATCTAATTAAACAAGTCTAATCAAAATGATACTTTTGTTCTAGTATGGTAATTACAACATAAAAGATATTTTTATTCTTATATGACAGTTCTAACATAAAAGATATTTCTAAATAAAATAACATGTTTTAACTAACATAACATGTTATTGGTTTCAATATTTCTAATTCAATGAAACAACAAACAAATTTTATTATGTCAATTCTCAATTAACAAAAATGAAAACTTTGTATTGTCAATTCTAATTTCAACGAAAAGAACAATCTTATATTGTCAATTCATATTTCAACAGAAACAAATAATTTTGCTCCACTATTTGGTTACAACAAAAATTAGTAATTTTGTTTTCAATACTTTGGTCACGACAAAATGATATATTTTTTCTCAGCAAAAATGACATATTTATTCACAACTAGTTTATTATAACAACAATGATACATTTGTTCACAACTATTCTATAATAACAAAAATGAAATATTTGATTCAACAATTGAACTTTAATTAGAGCGACGATTTTAATCCGATTATTCTTTTTCACAAAGATTGGTATTCTTGTTTCCATAGTTTTACTCAATGCAAACATCAAACATTTTATAATAACAAACATGCTATGTTTATCACAGTAATTATCCAATCAATAGATCTCTATACAGTGACAATTCCAAATCAAATCACGTATGACAATAAATTTGAATTTAACAATGGATCAGGAGAAATATCACAATCACAATTGGTTATTTTTAATTTAAATAAATAAAATAAATAGAAGTCTCACCTTGATCGGATCTGAAATCATTAATAACGATTGCTTCTAATTAAATTAAACAGAAGGTTTAATTTAACCAAAATTTCTACGAGCTCCAAATCTTGTCCAGAGTGGTCTCATTGCGTAGATCAGGCCAAGATGATTCCAACATATTTTGTTTCATCAAATTCTGATATTTGGAGAAAAACAGTGGCTGCCCCTTTTTGGTTTCTTCTTCTTCATTGTATTTCTGTCACGAGGAAACCCATCTGTTCGCATCTGACTTCGACACCCCGCGCCTTCCATGTCTTGATTCCACACAATTCAGGTAAAGAAAAAAAAGGATCCCCATCATTGACTGATTAGAGCTCATTGAGTTCTTCATGTTTGTCGCTGAACGATTTGTAAATCGAGGAATGGATTGAGAGAGATTTGAGGGGGAAACGGAAAGTGTTTCTAGCCATTCATGAAAGATGGAGGCGGCGGTTATGAAATGATTTAGGGTTTAGAGAAGTTTAGGATGTTATAGTAGAGCCAATATGTGTATATATATATATATATTTATATATTTATATATTTTTATTTTACCATTTGGTTATATATTTGATTTTATCCTTCACTTGTGTCCCTACATATGTAGTAGGTTACAAATGAAATGAATTAGCTGACCAGGCATGTGTTAATCTAATCAATGTTTTTTTTTCTTATTCAAAAATTCAAAAATAAAAACATAGGGAGAGAGAAACGGGAATGCAATTAATGCATGATTTATAGTATAATGCCAATTGTTAGAACGTTTAACTTTTAAATTTCAAAACACATGACATTAAGTATCATAATTTAAGTAACATATTCAATGGGTTGGAAAGAATAAATTGAAGATATATATATATATGTTTGTTCATTTATATATATATGTAGGTGATTTGTTTTGTGAAGGAAAAATAATAACAAGGAAAAAAAACAAAAGGAGGAAGGATAAATGAATGCATGGTTAAGTAACATAAGGAATGAAACATGATGAGAAAAATAAAGGAAAGAAATTAATAGAATAAAGGATAGTAAATTAATTGCATGAAGGAGAGAGTTGAATGCATGGTTAATGCTAATTGTTAGAAATTAAAACTAACAATATAAGATTAAATATTATTGTTAGAAATAAATGTTTGCATGTGAATTTTAATATTAAACAAACGGGCATTTTCTACTGTTAAAACATTTTTTTTATTATGTTAAAGCGTCTTATCAGACTATTAATCCCCTTTTTTTAATTATTTTATTGATTCATCTTTTACATTAAAAATATAGTTTCTAATGTGAACACCATTTATTATACAATGAATCTTATTTTTATGTATCATTTACACTAAAAGTATAAATTTTAATGTCAAAACATTCTCAATGTCTCATTTACATTAAAAGTGTAAATTCTATATCAATACATTTTATTTCAAAATGTTTATTTTTAAATATTGTATATACATTAAAAATGTAAATTCTATATCAATACATTTCTATTTCAAAATGTTTATTTTTAAATATTGTATATACATTAAAAATGTAAATTCTATATCAATACATTTCTATTTCAAAATGTGTTTTCTTTTAATGTTGCATTAAGAAAATAAAGATGAGAGGAAGGCATTGAAAGCGAATGCAACTATTCAAATAAATAAATAAATTATTAATTGATGAACGTTACACTTTGAATAGGCAAGGAAAGTATTAAAGCAAACCTATCAACATATTATTAATTAATCTCATTAACAACTTCTAAATCTTATTTAAAAACTTTTTATTATTATTATTATTTTATTAAATATAAATTTTTAATCGTTATTATTTAAAATAAATTATTTTCAATATCAAAAATTCATTAAAATTGCTTAAAATAAAATTTTAAATTTACTCCAAAATTCAGGGTTGTCACAGTCTCCCCCACTTAAAATCTTTTCGTCCTCGAAAAGGAACGAAGCTAAAAGTGTTAAATTAATCCTACTCAATTTTTTTATTCTTTATCATTCATTCACTGGTTTAAATAATTTTATAGGTTAACTAATAATTGCACTACAAAATCATCAATCAATTGGTTGATTAGCTTTTTAAATATTTATAACTTTTATATATTCAAAAATCATATTTTCTAAAATAGATTATAATTACAAATACGTATATTATAGGCTTGCTACTCTCAACTCATTCTAGGGCATTACTAACCCCATCTCTAATGAGTTTTCTCATTCTAGGATACTGTTGATCCTATCTCTAATGAGTATTCTTATTGGATATTACTAATCCAATCTCTGATGAGGCTTTTGTTCAGTTCTAATGAGTTGTATCCCAAAGATTTGAGCTAACAAAACCTCTGATACCAACTGTAACGGCCCGAGTTTTGCCCGACCCGATCGATCGCTAGATCGACCAAGACCGTTCAAAACCCGAGTACGTTAACTTTGGAAATATAACAACATCAGAACAATAACAGCAGACTTTTGTAAACATTACAATAATGTTACATCAGAGTACAGAAAATCAGATTACATCTGTTAGCCTACTTTGTGAACTAGGCAACACAAAGTCGAGATGTCAAGCGTTGAAGAACTTTTCTTCTTAGAAAGCATCGGGTCGGATCAGAGAGCTGCTGCCAGTCAGATCGGAGGGCTACTACCAGTTCGGAACGAAGCAGACCAAAATGGATAAGGAGTCAGTTTCAGTTCAGGTCAGGTCGGATCGGATGCCCCGATCCGAACCCCTTCTGCTCGCTCCTCCGAACCGAACCCACATTCCATATCACTTCACCCCACGATCGCCTGAATATTCGGAGCGGTTATGACCATTTCCTACCCACGATGACTACTACTCTGATGCGCTGTCAGCAGTGGAATCCATCCGAGCCCGAGTACGATGGGATGAAAGACACTTGGCTCCGAACCGAACTGAATTTGAGTGAATTTCCACCTATAAATACCCCGTCAAGAGACAGTAAAAGGGATCTTTTTCTTGGTACTTTGAGAGTAAAAAACACTTTCAAGAACCGAATTCCAGCATTCCCAGACAATCCAAATCGTCATTCAACATATATTCTGAGATAATTGATTGAATGTATGTGAAAAGTGAGTGAAATTGAGTGAATATCTCATTGTACTTACATCTATATCATCAAGGAAAGTGATTATAAAGTGGACGTAGGCTTTTCAACGCCGAACCACTATAAAGTCTGTGTCTCCATTTTACTTTTGATCTTATTTTATTTCGATTTTAGTCAATTTGGGTGTTAGAACCACTTTTTGGTCTAACATTTTGGTGCTTTCATTGAGATGCATTTGAATTCTCTGCTTTTCCGGATTATCGTTCTACTTTTTGGACCGTTGAGTTCAAAGAAGTTAATCCTCAAGTTTCGACGCTTTTGAATATTTATTGGTTGATTGTTGAAGAACTATGGCCAAAGGAAAAGGCAAGGAAGTTCAAACAAGTCGAGGGAACGGAGTTGGTGAAGATCAGCAAAACGTGGTTGTGACAAGGTCTCGTGGGCAGAGCTCGGGAGTGGATCAGACAGATACAGGAAATCCGAACCGAACTCAAGGAGAGAGCTCCGATCCGATCCGAGTAGGAGAATCTGAAGCAGTGCACTCCCCTAACCTGAATCGACCCGAACAAGTCTCCCAGCTCCGACCCGAACAGATAGCTCAGCTCCGATCCGATCCATCTCTTGGTGATGCTGGAACCTCTACTCGAGCTCCTCCAAATGCTCCGACTCCAGCCACCAGGATCAATGATCAGGTCAATCCATCTGCACCTATTACCCAAGGAGATTTTTCGCACCTTCTTGACATGCTTGAGAGTACTAGGGAGGCTATGAAAATCCACGAGCGCACTAATCTCATGATGCAAGAAAACATGAGAATCATGAGCAGGGAGATTAGCGAAGTCCGCAGACAGAGAACTCCATCCCCGGTTCATCACACACCAACGGATCAGTCTTCTTCTTTTGAGGAAGAACGGCCCCGTGAAAGAAGGCCGCTCGAACGACCTCAGAATTTGGAGCAGCTGACATTCAGATCTTTGGGGTCCCGCGAGGACGCTACACGGGTACTAGGACCCAATGATCCGAGCTTAAGAGAGCCTATGTTGTTACCAATGCGGGGATCCCATGTATTACCCAGAGACCCTAACCTCACCAATCCCACTCAGGGACAAATGCTCCAGCCCCTTCCTCCCGAGATCGGCCGGGAACGTAGGGAACAAAGCAGAGCAGAAGCGGCTCGAAGAAGGAGGGCGTCCCCTGATCAGGAGCCCAGAGGAAACCCGAACATCAGAAGGAGGGCGTCCCCTGATCAAGAGCCCATAAGGAACCCGGATACCAGAGCCAGGGAGCCTGAACGGCCCCTGACCAATGCTGACGTATGGACAATGGTACGCCAGATCATGTCTGAAAGTCGGAACTACACCAATGAAGATTATGGCATTGAGCGAAGCCATACTCCCTTTACTGATGACATCCTCAACTTTCAGTTTCCCCGCCGTTTTAACCTACCGCAGATGGACAAGTACAATGGAAGAACCGATCCGGGACAACATTTGATGCGATACGCATGGCTCATGAATGCTGCTGCTGCCCCTGACGCAGTGAAGTGCAAAGCCTTTCCGATCTATTTAGAAGACGTGGCGCTGTTATGGTTTACCCGACTCCCTCCTCGGTCGATATCGAATTTTAGGGAATTAAGCGAACGTTTTATGAATCAGTTCGGACTCCATACCCGAAAGTCTAAAAATGTTATTGAATTATCAAGAATTAAGCAAGCGTCAGGTGAGTCTTTTAAGTCATATCTCGACCGTTTCAACTTAGCTGTGACAGAAGTCAGTGACCCGCACGAGCCCACCATCTTGATGGCTTTGATGGAAGGAGTCGATCCTGACTCCGAGTTTGGAGATTATCTTTCTGGGAAGCCACCTCCCACGAGAGAGTTATTCTATGAAAAGGCCGATATTCACTTAAGACGAGAGGAGGCAAGGGAAAACAGAAAAAGGAAGTCCGGAGCGGCTCCAAAAGAAGCTGTTCAGAGTAATGTCGCCGTGAAGCAGTCTGGAGAAAGTTCCGGGAAAGTTGAGGTGAATGTGGGAAACAAGAGTGGAAACGACAATAATGGGAACGGGGGCAACAACAACAACCGTAACGCAAATGGTAACAGAAGAAATAGGAATCGAGGAAGTAATCCTAACAAAAAACCCCGGTTCCAGACTTATGAAAATTATTCCCCGCTGAACGACACTCTAGAGAACATTTATTTGGATACATACAATGTTTTGCAATACAAAAGACCGCCGCCTCGGGACTCGACGGAGAAAGAGATAGCAACTGGAAAATTTTGTCTATTTCATGGAACTCATGGGCATTCAACGAATGAATGTCGACATTTGAGAGATTTGATTGAGAAGCTGCTACGCGAAGGAAAATTGGATGAATATAAGGATGCGCCAAGAGACAGGGGGCAAGGAGAACAGGCTCCAAACCAGAATCAATCTGCTCCCAAGCCTACAGCGCAGCACAAAGGCAAGGGAATTGTTATTAACACCATAGTAGGTGGACCCCACCCAGCGATCCACAGTTTTAGAGCAATGGATCAATACGTTAATGCAGCTAAGCACGTAGACGTGGATGAATGTGATGATTTGGAAGATATCGCCCCTGTGAAACAGTAGAGGACAATGTTTGATGACGTGGTATTCCGTAGCAGAGACAATACCGGAATCCAGTCACCCACCGACGATCCGTTGGTCATTACCACCACCATTGGACCGACATTGGTTCATAAGGTGCTAGTAGACAATGGAAGCTCTGTTAATATTTTATTTAAAAAGTCATTCGATCAGATGAAACTTGAGTCCGAAGATTTGAAGCCATGTGAAGGTTGGATTCGAGGCTTCAACGGAGCATCGACAGCTCCGATGGGGTATATAGAATTGCCCGTAACATTGGGGCAAGGGGAACGCCGGAGAGTACGAATGCTTCAGTTCGTAGTGTTGGACGTAGATTCGCCCTACAACGCATTTTTGGGAAGGCCTGCCCTTGCAGAGTTCAGGGCTTGCATCGCCCCTTTGTGTTTATTGCTTAAATTCCCAACTGAAGCCATAACAGGAGTAGTGAGAGGAGATCAAGTCCCCGGACGGGCTTGTTATGTTGCCGAGTTAAAGATGTTGATGAAGGGACTTAACATCGAAAGTAAAGGTGCTTCGCCTCCTCCAAGGGAGGGTTCGGCGTAGCAATTAGAGGGATCAGCCCCGAAGGAGTTGCCCAAAGGAACGCCTGAAGACCTGGATCCCAGAAAAGATGAGGAACCAGAGGCTAGAAATGCGACTCCTAATGAAGCGACAGTGGACATACCCATTGACGAAGCTGATCCAACAAGAGTCTTGAAGATTGGATCCCAGTTGGATCCACATCGAGCCAAAGAACTAACTGACTTCCTGAAGGCATACCTGGATGTATTTGCCTGGACCCACGCCGACATGTGTGGGATATCGTCATCCGTCATGAGTCATTCACTAAATATAAACCCAAAACACCCGCCTGTGAAGCAAAAGAGACGTGTGCTGGGCCCAGAGAGGTCGGCAACTCTGAAAGAAGAAGTGGAGAAGCTGAAACAGAACGGATTTATTAGAGATTTGACATATCCCGACTGGATATCGAATCCCGTCTTAGTAAAGAAGCCAAATGGAAAGTGGCGGACTTGCATTGACTTTTCAGACTTGAACAAAGCTTGCGCGAAAGATAGCTTCCCACTCCCCAGAATTGACCAGCTTGTAGATTCGACAGCGGGACACGAACTTCTTTCTTTCATGGACGCATATTCCGGGTACAACCAGATTCCTATGCACGTGCCAGATCAAGAACATACGAGCTTCATTACAAATTTGGGGTTGTATTGTTATGTGGTCATGCCGTTCGGATTGAAAAATGCTGGAGCCACTTATCAATGCTTGGTGAACAGGATGTTTTATAACCAAATAGGGAAGACTATGGAAGTTTATGTGGATGATATGCTTGTCAAATCGAAACAGTCCTCCAGCCATACACAAGACTTGGCAGAAATGTTTGATATCCTACGAAAGTATCGGATGAAGTTGAATCCTTTGAAATGCTCATTTGGAGTGGCATCGGGAAAGTTTCTAGGCTTCATTGTGAGCTCTCGAGGGATTGAAATCAATCCTAGCCAAATAGCAGCGATAAGAAACATTGAAGAACCGAGAAGAATTAAAGATGTCCAAAGTCTTGCAGGGAAAGTAGCCGCGTTGAGTAGATTTATCTCCAAAGCAACGGACAAATGCATCCCATTTTTTGACTTGATTAAAAGGGGAAAGAAGAACTTCGAATGGACTCCGGACTGTGTTGAGGCCTTTCGAAATTTATTGGAATTACTAGAAAAACCACCGATTTTGTCAAAGTCAGTGGATCATGAAGAGTTATTTGTTTACTTAGCGGTTTCGGCTCACGCTGTTAGCACAGCCTTGGCCCGAGAAGAAGACAAAGTGCAAAGGCCGGTATATTATGTAAGCAAGAAATTGGCAGCTGCAGAACGCAACTACCCAAGGATTGAGAAGCTCGCTTACAGCCCCCTAATCGCCTCCCGAAAACTTTATCACTATTTCCAAGCTCATCCAATAACCATATACACTGACCAGCCTCTGAGGGAGGTGTTGCAGAGACCCGAAGCATCGGGGCGTTTGATCAAATGGAATATTGAATTAAGTCGGTTTGATTTAAATTTTCAGCCGTGGAGGTCAATCAGGGGGCAAGCTCTGGCTGACTTTATACCAGAGTTCACAATCCCAGAGGAGGAAATGATCGATGACAAAGTGGTCAAGTCAGAGGACGAGTTAAAATTAGATCCATGGAAACTGTACACAGACGGAGCCAAGAACGACCGAAGGTCCGGAGCTGGAATCATCTTAGTTACTCCTGAGGGACGGTCGTTATATTACGCTCTACGATTAGAATTTTCAGCGACTAATAACGACTCTGAGTATGAAGCCCTGATTGCCGGGCTGAAACTTGCTAAAGAACTCGGAGTAAAGACATTGGACATATTTTGCGACTCCAAAATAGTTGTCTGCCAAGTGCGAAAGGAGTTTGTGGCTCGGGGACCTCGACTTATCGCTTACCTCGGGAAAGTGGAAAAGCTGTTGAGCAACCTGGAGCGGTACAACATAACGCATATCCCAAGAGCCGAAAACCAGAAGGCAGACAGGCTAGCAAAGCTAGCTAGTTCCAACAACCCGGAAGAAACCGAAAAAATTCCAATTGAAACGTTGGAATCGCCAAGATTTGAGTCAATGGATACTCCCATCAAAGAATTTCCTTAAGAAAGGGATACTCCCATCAAAGAAGAGTGAGAGACAGGCTATAGTTCGCAAGGCCACCAGATACATCCTTCAAGATGATACTCTTTATAGACAAGGATTTTCTATGCCCCTGCTACGATGTATAGCACACAACGACATCAAACGTGTACTAAGAGAAGTACACGAAGGTTAGTGTGGAGATCATACAACAGGTCAGACTTTAGCGAAAAAGATATTGCGGTATGGATAATTCTGGCCTACAATTAATAAAGATGCAGCTGATTATTCACGACGCTGCGACAAGTGCCAGATATTCGCCAAAATCCCCAGAGCACCGCCGACCCAACTCAGATCGATGGTGAGTCCTTGGCCTTTTGCCATGTGGGGAATTGATATCATCGGAGTTCTACCAATTCCTAAAGGAGGAGCGAAATATGCATTAGTCGTTGTGGACTATTTTACGAAGTGGGTGGAAGCTGAGCCCCTAACCAAAATCACGGCGAGAAAGGTGATAAGTTTCGTGGTTAGAAATATCATATGCCGATTTGGGATCCCAAGGACCATTATAACTGATAACGGAACCCAGTTCGATTGTGCCGAATTCAGAAATTTCTGCCAGAAATATAAGATCGACAAACGGTACACTGCGGTCGCTCATCCACAGTCAAATGGGCAAGTAGAAGCGATAAACAAAGTCATAAAATCCATCCTCAAGAAACGATTAGAACGCGCAAAGGCAAAATGGGTTGACGAATTTCCCTTAGCTTTGTGGGCATATCGGACAACGTTTAAGACAGCTACCGGTCATACCCCATTCTCTCTCTCATTTGGTTCAGAAGCAGTAATTCCAGTAGAGCTTGAAGTTCCCTCCCACAGGGTGACATATTATGACCCGATGACGAATCGGGCACTCTTACTCGAGTCTCTTGATGAAATTGAAGAAAAAAGGGACGAAGCAGACTTGCGTGCGTCAAGACATCGACGTCAGATGGCACGCTATTATGACCAAAAAGTTTGTCTTAGGACTTTTGAACCGGGAGATTTGGTGCTAAAGAGAGTCTTTCCATCCCTTCCTCACCTCGGTCCAAAGTGGGAAGGACCCTTTGTCATCCAACGAAAACTTCAAACAGGAACCTTCAAGTTAACGACCGTAGATGGCGAAGAGGTACCTAGGGCATGGAATGCCCAACACTTGATGCGATATTTGAACTAGAAATGTTGTACTCTTTGCTGTTTTTCTTATGAACTCTGTAAAAAGGCACGACTTGCCTTAAAAAAGTCTGTTGATATGAACAAAGAACTATAAAGTGGATGTAGGCTACGACTTAGCCGAACCACTATAAAAATATCGTGTGTCATTTACTTTCCTGCATTATATATACCTTCAACTACTATTCTGTTGCGATTATGGAATATAAGATGATTTAAAACCTGAAAGGTTGAAAACAGTTTATACGCAAGAAAAAGCACAACGACTGTTTGTGCGATAAGACATAAAAGAATGGAAAGACGACATTCTTAACTCTAACTCTCGAGAATTGAGAGAGAGTATAAAGGACGGGAAGACGACGTCCTCTGAGGTGTGAAGGTGCACCCAGATAAGAGACCGCCTCAGTAAGAACTCTAACCTGAGTATAAGACAGGAGATTATAAAAAATGCCAGAAAAAACGACAGGCATTAACGACACAAAGAATGTGACCCCATCGGAGAATCGGGGACATTCAGACTGTTTGACCAAATCTTGAATAGTTTTTCAAGATTGACTGGGGGCATATATGTACACACATATTTCCCCCTACCATAATCTCATTACAAACTATAGTAGGACATGCATTCTTACATAAGTGCAAAACTGATAGCTAAAAGACATTGCAGAAAACGAATTATTTTTTACTTACAAATGAATGAATTTGTACAGGAAAACAGGCAAAATGAAGGTGCAAGGGCCACCCTTGCAGCAACAATTATGGGTCAATCTAATGCTAAAATAACACAAGACACTCCATCATTTAGACTTCGAAGGAGGCTTGGACTTCTTAGCAGCCTTCTCCGCATCCCTCGCCTCTTTTTCGGCCTCCGTCAAGATGCGCTTTGACTTTTTCTTTCCTGAAGCTGAAGTGCTGGAATCAGTTGACTTCTTCCCGGAAGGCGGAGCGCTAGAATCAAGAGAAGACTTTTTAGCAAGTTCCTCTGTAATAGATCTAGTCGAAAGCTTAACAACTAACCTTGATCCCGCATCCACTACTGCGAGGGGCTTAAGGCTTTCAGGGTCTAAGTCTTCAGATTTAAGCTGCATGCGTTTATCTTGTTCAGTTTTCAGTGCAGCTAAGGTAACATCATCGGCGCTTTTCGACTCCCCGACTATAGCCACCTCAGGGTCTTCCTCATGTCCCCCGTTGTCACCATCATCCTTTAAGGCATCTATCATTTCGTCATCATGAGGAGTGTCAGCCTTAGACGGTTCATTTCCTTCTCCCGAATCTATGGGGGCAGCCTTGTCTTTTCCCCCTTTTGCCCTTCCCATAGGCTCTGCTCCAGAGGCGGTTCCCTGGGACACATCTGTCTTTTCAGACGGTTCAATACCTATAGAGTGAGAAGCAACAGTTATCAACTCAGGAGAAAATAATGGGTTCTTCATCGATTGTTCAATTACGTGACGAAAGGTAGAGATAGCTTTGACGAATTGAGGAGAAAATGTAGAGATACCTTCCAAAGACTTCTCGGCTGGAGTGACTGCTGTCTCCGATGCCGTTTCGGGTATGGGGGATAAAAGAGATGTCTGAGGGATCCCCGGGTTTTCAGGATCATATCCCTCTACTTCCGAAGTTGCAGAGGCAGTAGAGGAAGAACCAGCCTCAGGAATGTTCTTTTGCTTAGCCTTCCGCCTCTCTTCGTCCATAACAGCAGCAATGAGGCGGCATCCTTCGGCTAGGCGTTCTGGTTCATCATCTCGTAAATATTTCTCCATCAGCTTGTCCTCGTCAATGGAATCAACCTTGAGCTCCTCTTTCTCCCATTCAACGATTTGACTCCATACTTGGACTAGGGTAGATGGATAATCTTCAATCCAAGAAATGTTCCGGCGGCGGATGATATGCGCAAAAAATTCACTCATTAATTCGCCGAAACCATGCACCTCTCCCTCAGCCTCCGACAGTTGATTGCGGGCCTCTTCTGCGGACTTTATAGCATATTCGACGTTACCCTCCGCTAGGGCAGCCCTGTTCACCGCCTCCGTTAGCTTAGAAGCCAAGTCAGCGTTTTTCTTTTCCAATTCAGCATTCCTCCTCGCTAACTCGGCATTCTTCCGCTCAAGGTCAGCGTAAGCAAGTCGCGTTTTGGCAACATCTGACTTGGCATCTTCGGCTTGTTTTTTCAATTCTGAACGCTCTTGGGTATGGGACTCAAGCAAATCATGATAGCGTTTTTGCAGATCTTCAAATTGTTGTTTGAAGCTAGTAGCATCCCGTTGAGCAACAGTAAGCTGGGCCTGTGTATCCTCCAAGTCTTTTCCTAGATTTTTTAAGGCCTTTGCATCGTCTTCTGCGGTTTTTTGCATCGAGTCAACATTCGTGATTAAAGTGCGGATGACTCTGGAAAGGCTGCGCGAATACTTGAACATTTCTGAATACTGTTTCTCGACCGCATCTATCTTTGCTTTGGCCTCATCTGCCCACCTTGAAGAAATAGGCTCCAGAGCAGGCAAAAAAGTCAAGTTTTCGAAGTAATGTTTAGGAAATTTCTCCTCTAGATACGCCCGCTTAACTGCAGTTTCAGCGTCTAGCGGTGGAGGTGCGGGGAATGTCAGCTCAGTATCCCTGTGCGTGGAGGGCTCAATGGCCTCTTTATCCGTTCTAGGCCGTTTAGCGGGAACCTTACGCTTGCTTCGTGATTCGGTATCTTTTGGCGGACTCCTCTCCCTATTGCGCTTTTCTTGAGAAGAGGTTGAGTCTTTTGATTACGGCCTGTCCTCTTCCCGACGACCTTGGTAACCTTTATATCGCTTTGGGTCTGTCCGGATAGGAGAGCGAGAACGCGAGGTTCACGAACGATAAGGATCATAGGGCCTTCTATCCTCCCTACTGCGATCTTCGCGACGATCATGCTCAATATCATAGGGCGGATTAGACATGTTGCGACGGAGTTTCCTGATGTCATAATAGGATCGGGACATCGTGCCTGCACAACAAAACAAATGAAATTAAGGATCAATATTTTCACAAAGATAAAGATGCTGTGAGTTGTGGTGCTATTGTGTTAAGTGCGTCCTAAGTGGTGTTTTCCCCCCGACAAACCCGAGTCCGAAGCTATACTAGTAAGAGCGGGCTCTTTGGCCTTAACAGGAGTGGTCTCTTCGGAAGAAGTGAAAACTAAAGGATTCTTCCCAAAATCCTCTAAAGTGTAAATAGTTTGAGGTAAGGGGAGATCCCCCAAACCCTGAAATAGTGGGTCATCGGTACTGGGGACATCTCCCTCAGAAGCATCAATCAGCGACTCTTTGGAAGACGTTGACCTTTCCGGAGAAATGGCATCCTCGGGAACAGTATACCCTTCGCGGTGCTTTTCGGCCATGTTAGCCAATTCATCATCTTGAGTAGAAGATGGAGAGGGTGAAGTCTGAAGTGGTACCGTAGGAGCTCCCGAACCTTCGCCCGTTTCCGGGACTACATCCACTGGGGGAATATATACATAGGGACCCGTCCCGTGACCGATGCTACGGGTAATGGACAGCAACCCATGGAGATGAAGATATTCGTCCTTAAGGACTTCATCAATAGTTAAAAACTTCTGATCACCATTAAGGAGTTGGTGCATCCGATCAAAGAATGCTTGGTCCGATATTTGTTTTGGGTTATCAACTGCAAACAAAAAGAAAAACGAATTAATGCGGTGGTTTGAATGTACAGAGTCAAGATTTAGAAAACCAGTGCTTTACTTGATTTCGTCCACCTCCTAGCACACCCTGGTTGTTGCTTTACATAAAACCATTCCAGCCTGGAGTCCCCAGCTTTACTACTGAATGGTGCTGGAATTATTTTCCTCTTAGGGACAGACTCGAAGTAACAGAAAGAAGGGGTTTCTCGAGTCCGGTGCTTGAAGTTATAGAAGAAGTGAACGTCGTCAAAAGTGAGCTCTATGCCTAAGATCTCACGGTACGCTACATATAGGGTGTACAAGTAAGCATAGGAATTGGGATGCAGCTGCATGGGGGCAATCCACATTTGTCTTAGAAAATCGACGACGAAAGGAGAAAATGGAGGGATAGCCCCGACCATGCACATCAACTGAGTGACTGCCATATACCCCTACAGAGGGTTGTGGGGACGATTAGATTTGGATGGCAACAAGGTATCCCCTTTGGGTATCCCGTACTTTAGTCGTATTCGGATAAGTCTGTCATTGTCGATCGTCGATTCAACGGAATCTTGAGGTGATTCCAGTATGATGGCAGACTCAAATTCATCAAGAGCTCGGTCATTGCCAATCCCTCCTTCCTCTTCACAACCCAGGGAAACTCCACCCTCAGAAGACACATTGTCGCTTTCGCGAGTTTCAACCTCGTAGTCTGAGCCCTCGTCATCCCATTTTGGATCCGAGGAAGAAGATATGTCCTCAAGAGTAATTTTGTTGGATGTCTCTAGGACCTCCTTCTTCTCTGCTAATCTAGAGGAGCGTCTGGATGTCATGGTCACAAAATTATTGAAGAAGCAATAGCACAAGTTAGAGTAAATTATCCCGTATCCCCCCGTGCATGTGTATAAACTAAAGTGTGAGCAGTGTATGCAGAAAGTGTAAAGTTAACGTTCGAAAGTGCGACGTAAAATCTTGGCAAAGTAATAAGGTTCAAGGCAGTTCTTGATGTCCATTTATGTTCGCAGGGCACTATCCTAACTGTTCACGAAGTAGGAAATTTTGTCAAGTATTGATTTGGCCAATTAGACAGACTCTTGTGTATTAAGATGAGGCTGCTTCAGATCGGTTCGGGTATAGATGATTGGATGGGATCGGAGGTAAGGCTTTGTTTTGGTCAGAAGTGGTATCTAATCGGATCGAGATTATGTGTTCGGATCGGATCGGATGGACTTGAGTCCCAACACCCCTTCTTCTTTAATCCACATTCCGACCCGATCCGGCTAGGTAGACTTCGCTTCTCTCTCACATTTAACTCCGACCCGATCCGGCTAGGTAGACTTCGCCTTCTCTCTCACATTTAACTCCGACCCGATCCGGCTAGGTAGACTTCGCCTTCCCTCTCACATTTAACTCCGACTCGATTCGGTACTGAAAACATCACATCCTCTTCTTCTCCTACGTCACCCATACTTCTCCACCCGAACCGACCCTTTATGTTCTGTATCTTCTTCTTCATCCTCAACCACAGTCGAACCGGATTTGATTACCAAAACTCCATAAGGGAATGAGTATATATCCCCTCCAACCTCCCAGCGCCTCGAGGTGGTGGCAGAGCCAGCAGCGACGACGGCGAGGAAGGAGGAAACCATGGCATCGAAGCCATGACAATGAATATGCCCAATTTGCTCGAATTAACCGTAAAACCTCGATTAAAGACAGTAACAATGATAGGATTCAGGGTTTCGAGACTACCTATGTGTTTGTTTCAAGAATCGAAGCAAGAATTTCGAGACTCCTTGAAGAATAGGGTTCGTATTGAGAATTAGGAAACGAGAGTAATAGAAAAGGAAGAAGGACGCAGACAAGTGGCATATTTATATATATAGTAGTATTGACTCCTCGTATTCCTGCCCTATCTTTCCGCTCGGACCGGATCAAAAGCCCAGCAGCACAGCTTGGTCCACTAGCCCAATACGAAATAGAAAAAGAAGAGGAGCCGTTCGGGTCGGAGCCCGAACCGAACAGAATTTCGTATGTCAACTTGGCATTTGAATTAAACTAAAATTCGAAGAGGAAGATAAAAGCATAAGGAAAATCAAAAGGAAGATTACCTAGAAGGCACTGTATAATGACAATCAAAGCATGCTCCGTTTCCAACAGAAGCATCCTTTGAGGGGGCAAAATGTTAGCCTACTTTGTGAACTAGGCAACACAAAGTCGAGATGTCAAGAGTTGAAGAACTTTTCTTCTTAGAAAGCATCGGGTCGGATCAAAGAGCTGCTGCCAGTCAGATCGGAGGGCTACTACCAGTTTGGAACGGAGCAGAGCAAAATGGATAAGGACTCAGTTTCAGTTCAGGTCGGGTCGGATCGGATGCCCCGATCCGAACCCCTTCTGCTCGCTCCTCCGAACCGAACCCACATTCCATATCACTTCACCCCACGATCGCCTAAATATTCGGAGCGGTTATGACCATTTCCTACCCATGATGACTGAAACACCCCACCTCCGTTAGGGTCACTCTCAAAGGGAATGCCCTAATTTTGGTGGAGGTTTATAAGTATAAGTCACAGATATACAAGACAGATATAAGAACACATATTTTTGAACAGCGGAAAACAACAACTTTTATTTCATTAAAATACGTGTTACACCAACCATACCATAATTGTCTTACAATACTTCCAAAAACATAACATCTTCATAACTGTCTTGATTACATCATTTAAAGAAGCATAAAGAAAACATAAATAAACTGCAAAAGTCCCATAATTGCTGTCCAAAGCCATAGTCCAAAACGAAAAGATCCAAGCAATACATTCTTTCTCTTCAAGCTGGATATGAAGGCTGGTCAAGCTGCGGTATTCCCTCCCTGTGGACCTGGGGGGAAACGGAAGAAAAGAAGACGAAAGAAAAGTAGAGTCAGACATAAAGCCTGAGTAAGTCTAGGACTATTCAGTCTATGAATAAAGAACTGGGTATGATAAGTATAAACTAGAAATGGGAAAGCACCATAAACTTAGTTAAGTTGTCTAGGGTCGAATATACTATCGTACCCCATATTAATCTCTGTACCCATATAAACTAGTTCCCAACAGGCACCCCATAATCAGGGTGAAGTGATCCATTTTATGATGATCGGCTCCTACTCGCATAGTTACAAGTGTCTTACGGCCCCCGATGTTGTAGTTACCTATGCTGGTCCCACCATGGGGTGTATCAAGTCCCATGGTGGCGGCCCGACACAATCCTAGAATGCACAGGTATGCTACTGGTGCCCAGTGCCTTATTTTTCTGCGCCGAAGTGTGTGCACGCCCGCACCCCGTTAGAACCTACACTGCTGCACCACCGCCGTCGATTTGACCTCTTACAATCAGCCCAGTAATCGTGCCCCACACTGCCTAGTTTCAGGGTATCATGATACCTTGTAGGGTTACTGCGAAAAGGGTCCCCCGCTACTAGGTTTTCTATTTCTAGCCAACATGCTAAGTTGGTTAAGTGTTTTATAAACCTAACCCCCAATCAGTCTGTTTAGTTTAGCATGTTCCATTTTGATTAAGTATTAATATAATTTACTTAATCCTTTCAATCCTGACTCAGCCTTAATTGTCTTATTAAAGCCTTGACCTCTCACATTAGACAGGTATTGTTGTGGCTGCCTGTTGCCGGTTGAGTCCGGACAGTCTTACGCCACAACTCAGTCTAACCTCGGGTCCTTATTGGGCTCCGTGTTTAACCACCCACATTGGATAGGTATTGTTGTGACTACTGGACAGCCGGGCGGTTCCGGGCGGGTTTACATCACAACTCAATCCAACCTCGGGTTAAACACATCGTATTTTTCTACATTTACATATTTTGTCTCTTTTCTTTTTATATGTAAATATTTGCGGCCCATTATTCAAATTCATCTTTATTGGTTAAGATTTATTTATGCCACTTAATTGTTTTTCAAAGTTATTGGCGTGCGTTAAACATGCCAAAACATATGTTCTATATTTTAGCCCAAACGTCATTACCCCCGTTTTATACGTTCGTTCCAATGTAAGGTGTGTTGGGTTTAATACTTAAACCCAATTTAGCCATATGAAAAGGGGAGGCTATAACATGGTGTTTATAAGGTGACATAAAAAAAGGAAGTGTGAACGCACGAACTTGCAACGAACGATCCAATTAACATAAAATAGGCACATGTGAACTTGCAATTGTAACATCATATAATCATGGCATAACATGAATCATTTTATCCATATAATCATAGCATAAACAATACTTAAACATAAATCATTCTATTCATATGGTTAATGCATAGACAATACTTAAACATGAATTATTTTATTCATATGATTATGGCATAAGCAGTACTTAAACATGAATTAGTCATATGATAATGGCATAAACTTAAACATGAATCATAGGTTCAACTAACCATGTAAACTTGAAATTAAGAATCTAACTAAATTAGATATCATTATTATTGGCACAGGGTCTTGACTAGAAATATAAGCCTATATTTTTATTTAGGCATAATATAAACTAATCGTGTTCATAAAATCACTACATGTTAACAAAAAGGTACTTACTTTTGTCACTAATACAAAAGTATGGTTCAACTAGAATTATCCCAACCTAATTCTTATATGAATCATGGTTTTCATTCTATTAGAATTATAGCATAAACATATCTAAACTTACATCATGGTTTTTATTTTATCTATGTAAACTTGCAAGAGGAATGTAATTCTAATGTAACTTATGATAACAACATGAGCCTAAAAACATGTTTTTCAATTGGGCATAATAACGAACATAGTTTAGTCATATTCATAAAATTAATACAAATTTACAAAGATGCGTGCTTTTGTCACTATCACAAAAATATGATTTTTATACTTGAACTATGATGCCAATTTCAACATAACCTTCATATGAATCATAATACTTAAGTGGATCAAATTACACTAAAGATGACCATAGAATTATACATCATGTTGTCATAACAATAGATCATAGACTTGCATGAATTTCAAAATAAACTATTACAACATATAGTTGTTGTTTCAACATGAATCTTATACTTGCATTTACCAAATGGGTGTTGTAAATAACTACCACAAACATGTAGTTTTCAATATGAATCATATGCTTGCATAAGTCCCAATCAAAATTCCACAACATGTGGTTGTCAACATAAGCCACATACTTGTTTGAATCAAACCATAGCATTGCCAAATCGTTTAGAATCAAAATAACATACAAATATAATTCATTATCGCCACAATTCCATTTCGTTTCCAACGCAAATCGCGTACTTGCAAATATCCAATCGTATACCATAATATTCCCAAATCGTTTTGCATCAAAGCAACATACAAATATAGATTATTATCGCCACAATTCCATTTCTTACATTACATAAATCAACACAATTATTTAATTCATATCGGAATAGCACTCTACTTACAGCGTATGGCGAATCTTCAATTCAGAAATCTGAATTCTGAATTTGGAGTTGCTATCCTTTGTTGTAGGCGTTGCTTTGATTTGATTTACGTTGCTTTAAGCTTTGAATTATCTCCTAGTTGTCTCTCTATTTCTGACGGCTATCTTTAGTCTCTCCTCAACAGCATGACGGTCTCATCTCCATTTTAGTTTATGTGAATTAGGGTTAGCCTTAGGTCCTTTTTATAGAGTTTGTGAGTTGATTCAGACCGTCGATGAAGCTTGGTTCAATGATAGCCGTTCGTTTGAAGGAGAGACCAGCCAGGAGCTGACACCTAGCCCTAATGACAAGGCAAGGCTCAGAAAATCGACCAAACACAGACCTAGCCAGCCAGGACTTGACCAGACCTGACTAGCAGGTCATTTTTGACCTGGGCGCACTTGGCAGGTGCGCCAGGTCAAAAATGTACTGGCGCACTTCCCAAGTGCGCCAGTGCATTCTGACCCGTTTTCCGGTTTTTCGCCCAACTTCGTTCGTCCATATCTTCTTCATACGATATCCGTTTTACGCAAACTCGGACTCTATCTCAAGCAGAATTCCGAGACGAACGCAATGGCATATCCCATTTCCCTTAATTCTCTGATTTGAAATTAGTTATACTTTAATTTATGAATTTCACGGTTATAGAATACACGGGGTGTTACATTCTCCCCTATTTAAAAGGATTTCGTCCCCGAAATCTTCAAGTTAGGAAGAATGTATATCCTAACATCCAAACATCCATCTACTCATCCATCAAACACGAGCATCCATTGTCCTTAAAATACTTCTAATGCTTCATGATCATATGCGAAGTGTGTATGTACATGTACTTATCTAATGCAAAATCAGGCGGTCTACTGATTCAGTTGACCTCCTTAATGCGAATTATGTAAGTGCTATGAATCCATTATGTATGCAAATTCTCCTATTCATGATTCTACATGAGTGCACAATCATTCATATAAATGCAACATCCATATGACAACACATTAAAGTTCAACCATATACGAATGCAAACATATATGCACATGCAATATGAAGTGACTGAGCCGATCTAAAACCTAGATTGTGTGTGTATATGCAACCACGAGCAACCACTAGCGATCAATTGCAACCACTTGCAACCATCAATCATAACATGTCTCAAACACATGTTTACACCCAATTGTTCCTATCTAAAGGTATAGTCGAATGATAGAAGCAAGTAAAGACTTTGTGCCCATTAGGCAATGTCAAAACTGGAAATCTATGCCATATATATATTGACTAGGAGAAGAATTCTCTAAGCATCAGCCCCGAAGACCGAAATCAACATCAGACTAACACCCAAAGAATTACTCAACCCAACCACTATATATGATTCTAGGAAACTAAGCATGATGGACTCCTTTTAGGTCACAAGGGAGTCCCTTCCTAAGACCAACCTGTATCCTATAAAACCCAAAAAGTTTAGTCAAACCAACGAACACCCTCGAGCCCCAACATGTGTTACTAAAAGATGAGTCATACTCCCTATGGGGTTTGCAATAGAAATTGGATTGAGAATGGGACCGAGAGGATATATACAAAAGATAGCATGCAAGTAAGCTCTACAGGAAGAGAGGGATCAAGGATATACTCTTAAGAAGAGATATGATGCACGAATCTAGTCTTCAATCTTCTAAGTCGCATTCCTTGAGCTTAACTCCATTATGCTTTGTTCGTCTTTAACTTCACAATTTCATAGCTTCTTAATTCTTGTTTCCAAAATATGAGTTGGAACCTATTTCACTATTGCCTCTCGTTCCTCTTTCACTTACTCTACTTCTAGTATACTCAACTCAAACATAACGGCGTACTCATGGTTTCATGCAAGCTCTCCAAAATTCACTAGTGAATTTTAGATCTCGTCCACTTACTATCAGGTATTCCACGTAGCAGAACTATCTCTTGGAAATAAATGCCAGCTATGTTGCCAAATGTACTTACTAAGGTGATTCTCCACAACTCATGCATAAGCGAAATGAACCTTCTGCCTTAGTGGCGAACACTACTGGAGCGCCCCATTCTGAAATGCTCCTTCTAATGAACCCCTTCTCTAGAAGCTTCTTTAATCTGTTTACTGAGCTCTTTCCTTTCCCGTGGAGCCATGTGTCTAACGGGCGACACAACGGGCTTTGCATTATCTACAAGATGTATACGGAAGTCTATCTCCCGCTTCAAAGGCAAGCCCTTCACCTCTTCAAAGACATCCGGATATTCCCGGACTACTCTAATCGATTGCAAATTTTCAACAGAGGCATCTAGAGATTCAAGGTAACTAAGCATAACCGCATACGAGAGATTACAAGAAATTTCCAAAGTATTACCGAGCTGGGTTAGGAGCCTAACAACCCTTTTCTCACAATCAAGGATGGCCCCATTACTGGATAGCCAATCCATGCCCAGAATCAAACCATATCCCGAAAAGCCCAAAACAAAGGCACTACATTGAAATTCTATGCTTAGAATAGAAATTTTCAATCCCAAACAGATCATAGACAAATGAGCTGGGCCCCCAATTGGGTTTGAAACAATTAAGGGGTCCTCTACCATACTAGTTTTTAGGTGCAGAGATTCTAACTAAAGCAGACGAGATAAAGGAGTGTGACGCGCCGGAATCAAATAAAGTGCGAACGGGGTGATCATAAAGATAAACTACACCTTCTACAGAAGTATTTATACCTCGTTTCTTTGGGCAGTCCTTAGCCATGTGGCCTGTTTCACCGCAAGAAAAGCACCCACCATTCATCTTGGCCTTCTTTTTCCGGCAATCTTTCACTAAGTGCCCCACTTTGCCACAGAATTTACACTTCCTCTTCTCTCGAGACTTGTTGTCTTTCCTGCCCTTCTCAAAGTCTGTCTTCTCAGGGCAGTCTATGCTGATGTGTCCAGTCTCCCCACAATGAAAACATTCTCCTTGCTTTCTTTTCCTCTTTCTACAATCCTTGGCTATGTGCCCTTCCGTACCACAAAAATTGCATTTCCCTTTTTCCTGTTTCTTATTACTACTGTTACGATCCTTTCTTGTTTGACTATTATTCATCTTCCTACTCTGGGACTCTTCCGCTTGCTGGTTCACGTGGAGGTGGAGGAGTGAAAGCATCAGCAGCTGGGGAGTAAGGTCTCCAGACATGCTGAAACAGAAAGGGTAGATTCAAAACGAAGGATAAGAGATAGTACCTATGGCTTTGGGGAGGGGACTTTGCCTTTTAAAATAAAATAATATTTTATCTTTTAAAAATGCTTCTTTAAATTTCCTTTTTGAAAATAAATTTTCAAAACTTTTTATCTTATCCGGTAAACCTATGCTCTGATACCAAGTGAAACACCCCACCTCCGTTAGGGTCACTCTCAAAGGGAATGCCCTAATTTTGGTGGAGGTTTATAAGTATAAGTCACAGATATACAAGACAGATATAAGAACACATATTTTTGAACAGCGGAAAACAACAACTTTTATTTCATTAAAATACGTGTTACACCAACCATACCATAATTGTCTTACAATACTTCCAAAAACATAACATCTTCATAACTGTCTTGATTACATCATTTAAAGAAGCATAAAGAAAACATAAATAAACTGCAAAAGTCCCATAATTGCTGTCCAAAGCCATAGTCCAAAACGAAAAGATCCAAGCAATACATTCTTTCTCTTCAAGCTGGATATGAAGGCTGGTCAAGCTGCGGTATTCCCTCCCTGTGGACCTGGGGGGAAACGGAAGAAAAGAAGACGAAAGAAAAGTAGAGTCAGACATAAAGCCTGAGTAAGTCTAGGACTATTCAGTCTATGAATAAAGAACTGGGTATGATAAGTATAAACTAGAAATGGGAAAGCACCATAAACTTAGTTAAGTTGTCTAGGGTCGAATATACTATCGTACCCCATATTAATCTCTGTACCCATATAAACTAGTTCCCAACAGGCACCCCATAATCAGGGTGAAGTGATCCATTTTATGATGATCGGCTCCTACTCGCATAGTTACAAGTGTCTTACGGCCCCCGATGTTGTAGTTACCTATGCTGGTCCCACCATGGGGTGTATCAAGTCCCATGGTGGCGGCCCGACACAATCCTAGAATGCACAGGTATGCTACTGGTGCCCAGTGCCTTATTTTTCTGCGCCGAAGTGTGTGCACGCCCGCACCCCGTTAGAACCTACACTGCTGCACCACCGCCGTCGATTTGACCTCTTACAATCAGCCCAGTAATCGTGCCCCACACTGCCTAGTTTCAGGGTATCATGATACCTTGTAGGGTTACTGCGAAAAGGGTCCCCCGCTACTAGGTTTTCTATTTCTAGCCAACATGCTAAGTTGGTTAAGTGTTTTATAAACCTAACCCCCAATCAGTCTGTTTAGTTTAGCATGTTCCATTTTGATTAAGTATTAATATAATTTACTTAATCCTTTCAATCCTGACTCAGCCTTAATTGTCTTATTAAAGCCTTGACCTCTCACATTAGACAGGTATTGTTGTGGCTGCCTGTTGCCGGTTGAGTCCGGACAGTCTTACGCCACAACTCAGTCTAACCTCGGGTCCTTATTGGGCTCCGTGTTTAACCACCCACATTGGATAGGTATTGTTGTGACTACTGGACAGCCGGGCGGTTCCGGGCGGGTTTACATCACAACTCAATCCAACCTCGGGTTAAACACATCGTATTTTTCTACATTTACATATTTTGTCTCTTTTCTTTTTATATGTAAATATTTGCGGCCCATTATTCAAATTCATCTTTATTGGTTAAGATTTATTTATGCCACTTAATTGTTTTTCAAAGTTATTGGCGTGCGTTAAACATGCCAAAACATATGTTCTATATTTTAGCCCAAACGTCATTACCCCCGTTTTATACGTTCGTTCCAATGTAAGGTGTGTTGGGTTTAATACTTAAACCCAATTTAGCCATATGAAAAGGGGAGGCTATAACATGGTGTTTATAAGGTGACATAAAAAAAGGAAGTGTGAACGCACGAACTTGCAACGAACGATCCAATTAACATAAAATAGGCACATGTGAACTTGCAATTGTAACATCATATAATCATGGCATAACATGAATCATTTTATCCATATAATCATAGCATAAACAATACTTAAACATAAATCATTCTATTCATATGGTTAATGCATAGACAATACTTAAACATGAATTATTTTATTCATATGATTATGGCATAAGCAGTACTTAAACATGAATTAGTCATATGATAATGGCATAAACTTAAACATGAATCATAGGTTCAACTAACCATGTAAACTTGAAATTAAGAATCTAACTAAATTAGATATCATTATTATTGGCACAGGGTCTTGACTAGAAATATAAGCCTATATTTTTATTTAGGCATAATATAAACTAATCGTGTTCATAAAATCACTACATGTTAACAAAAAGGTACTTACTTTTGTCACTAATACAAAAGTATGGTTCAACTAGAATTATCCCAACCTAATTCTTATATGAATCATGGTTTTCATTCTATTAGAATTATAGCATAAACATATCTAAACTTACATCATGGTTTTTATTTTATCTATGTAAACTTGCAAGAGGAATGTAATTCTAATGTAACTTATGATAACAACATGAGCCTAAAACATGTTTTTCAATTGGGCATAATAACGAACATAGTTTAGTCATATTCATAAAATTAATACAAATTTACAAAGATGCGTGCTTTTGTCACTATCACAAAAATATGATTTTTATACTTGAACTATGATGCCAATTTCAACATAACCTTCATATGAATCATAATACTTAAGTGGATCAAATTACACTAAAGATGACCATAGAATTATACATCATGTTGTCATAACAATAGATCATAGACTTGCATGAATTTCAAAATAAACTATTACAACATATAGTTGTTGTTTCAACATGAATCTTATACTTGCATTTACCAAATGGGTGTTGTAAATAACTACCACAAACATGTAGTTTTCAATATGAATCATATGCTTGCATAAGTCCCAATCAAAATTCCACAACATGTGGTTGTCAACATAAGCCACATACTTGTTTGAATCAAACCATAGCATTGCCAAATCGTTTAGAATCAAAATAACATACAAATATAATTCATTATCGCCACAATTCCATTTCGTTTCCAACGCAAATCGCGTACTTGCAAATATCCAATCGTATACCATAATATTCCCAAATCGTTTTGCATCAAAGCAACATACAAATATAGATTATTATCGCCACAATTCCATTTCTTACATTACACAAATCAACACAATTATTTAATTCATATCGGAATAGCACTCTACTTACAGCGTATGGCGAATCTTCAATTCAGAAATCTGAATTTGGAGTTGCTATCCTTTGTTGTAGGCGTTGCTTTGATTTGATTTACGTTGCTTTAAGCTTTGAATTATCTCCTAGTTGTCTCTCTATTTCTGACGGCTATCTTTAGTCTCTCCTCAGCAGCATGACGGTCTCATCTCCATTTTAGTTTATGTGAATTAGGGTTAGCCTTAGGTCCTTTTTATAGAGTTTGTGAGTTGATTTAGACCGTCGATGAAGCTTGGTTCAATGATAGCCGTTCGTTTGAAGGAGAGACCAACCAGGAGCTGACACCTAGCCCTAGTGACAAGGCAAGGCTCAGAAAATCGACCAAACACAGACCTGGTCAGCCAGGACTTGACCAGACCTGACTAGCAGGTCATTTTTGACCTGGGCGCACTTGGCAGGTGCGCCAGGTCAAAAATGTACTGGCGCACTTCCCAAGTGCGCCAGTGCATTTTTGTTCTGGCGCACTTCCCAAGTGCGCCAGTGCATTCTGACCCGTTTTCCGGTTTTTCGCCCAACTTCGTTCGTTCATATCTTCTTCATACGATATCCGTTTTACGCAAACTCGGACTCTATCTCAAGCAGAATTCCGAGACGAACGCAATGGCGTATCCCGTTTCCCTTAATTCTCTGATTTGAAATTAGTTATACTTTAATTTATGAATTTCACGGTTATAGAATACACGGGTTGTTACAATGACTACTACTCTGATGCGCTGTCAGCACTGGAATCCATCCGAGCCCGAGTACGATGGGATGAAAGACATGTCGCTCCGCACCGAACTGAATTTGAGTGAATTTCCACCTATAAATACCCCATCAAGAGACAGTAAAAGGGATCTTTTTCTTGGCACTTTGAGAGTAAAAAACACTTTCAAGAACCGAATTCCAGCATTCCCAGACAATCCAAATCGTCATTCAACATATATTCTGAGATAATTGATTGAATGTACGTGAAAAGTGAGTGAAATTGAGTGAATATCTCATTGTACTTACATCTATATCATCAAGGAAAGTGATTATAAAGTGAACGTAGGCTTTTCAACGCCGAACCACTATAAAGTCTGTGTCTCCATTTTACTTTTGATCTTATTTTATTTCGATTTTAGTCAATTTGGGTGTTAGAACCACTTTTTGGTCTAACAACATCGAATAAAATTACAGCGGAAGATAAATTACAATATTATAATACAATACAGTGCAGCGGAAAACAACTATGTTATGGACACAGCTTTAAGCTTCAATCCAGAATCCTGCTCGAGATAAGGACCTGTAGACAAACTACTCGACTGCCCGTGTGGAAAAGAGGGCACCCGAGTTTGCAAAGGTGGAAACAAACAACGGGTCAGTCATGGGACTGGTGTGAGAATTCTAAACTAATTAATAGTAATAAGGCAAATCCAAGGACCACGTTGCTAGCGCGGAACGGGTTTACTCCATTGGATTGTCGTGCATAACTTAAGGTGACTGAACTAATAAATAAGTAAATCGTAAAACAACGCAATGCTTTTTAGAAAAATGAAACCATTATAAGACCCAAGTCCAATCACACAATGCAAGCAAACCGGAGGATAGGGTTTTACCTTACAATGGTCAAAAGATGCTTGATACGATAGAAACGAATTTGATAATATTATTAGTGTATATAGGTTTTAAAAAAACATTTTCAATCATAATGTATCAATCCTAGACGACATAGTACCCCATCCTACTATGTCGACTTACTAGTTCTACAATCAAAACCGCATGAGGTCGTATTGGAAATTGGGTTTCCATCATGAGTCGAGGCTAGGGAGGAGCTCCTTACCGATTCGAGACATCTAGCTAATATCTCAGGATTCCCCGCAGAGAACCCTTGGATCCTACAGGGTCGGTCCACACTTGCGGTTTGTGGATTAGTTATTTCTAAACACACGTTTCCCGGTCCTATAGGACCTAACATCCGAGGCGCCTCATTCCATCATCCACATAAGTAAAATATCAGCCAGTTTAAGAACTGACACTACTTCTAGCTAGAAAGAAACGTGCAGCTCTCCCTACATTCCCTTCTCCTGTTTTAGACTCCAACCTAGTTGTGAGGCTTGTGAAGTCACGCCATACACAAAGCTACGCCTAAACAGGCCGTGCTTTGATCATCAACCACAAGGTTCTGCTTTTCAACAAGAAACCTTGACCATTGCATCTTAGTATGCCACACTGTCACTCCATATCACACTACCAATCCTTTGCCGAAATATATGAAAGGGTGTTAAGCAAGTGAATAAATTCTCCGCCACCAATCATTCATACATTCGGCAGAAAATCAATAAATACAATATAAAGGAGTACAATGTCAGACACATATTCCATTTATAAGCCTATGCTCTGGGTCTGAGCGAAAGCCAAATCCGTACAAATCAACACTACGTCTGGGTAACTACCATCTTAACCCCGTCTTGGGAGCAAATCAATCAAGGTCCTCAACACTAGTTACCCATTCGATGTGGAGATCATCAGTCTTCAATTCTTCGAACGTCGTATCATTATTTGGAATGGGTTAAACCCGGTCTTTCCGAATAACTCGCGTGATTTAAAATTAGGTGCTATACATAAACCACATCAATGCCTCATTCCAATTCAGAATATCCTTTTTATAAAGTATTCACATTATTAGGGAAAGGTTCCCATAAATTTTATCAAAGATAAATCTTTCAACTTATTCTTTAATCTTCCTTTATTCACCTTTAATCTAATTAAAGATTTATTTAAAACTTTATTAAGTTTTAGTCTTCTAAAATCATTGTTAAATGACTAATCACTTTTCTGGAATTAATCTTATCTTTAATCCGGGTTTAAGAACTGATGTTATTTAAAACATAGTTCACGAGAAACCCCATTTCATGTTTCATTAATTCCCAATTTAATATATAATATTAGGCATCTCTTCTTTTAGAAAATTTCATTTAATCTTAATTAAAAGATTAATTAATAACAAATCAAAATTTCACTATTGATTTGAGTTTCAAGAACTAATGTCCTTCAAAACATTGTTCACAAACAACCCGTAATCAATTTCCTTTTTATTTCAATTATAATTAATAATTGAGAATCTCATTTAAATCTAAATAAAAAGATTTTCCTTATTTTTACGTATTTTAAAACGTTTATAAATTCGTTTCCAAGACGATTCCAACTTTTATTCCAACTATAATCTAAAATTTGATTATTCTACAGGTTATCCTTTTATAATAATATTATTTTCCAAAATATTAATTTTGAAATTTCTCTTTTAATACTCATTATAAAATGGATAAAATAAATCGGTAAACTCGTTCGGGTTTTTAAAATGCGTTGCTAATTTTTTTTAAAACAGATTAAATAGCCCAACTCATTTTCTTATCCATTTGTATTTTATAATGGGCTAGACCTCTCACATTAAGCCTACGACTTGTGGATGCTGGATGTGCCGGTCGGTTCCGGGCAGACTTATTCCATCAGTTGGGATTAACCTCGTGTCATGGCCCGTTTCATATTTGTGCACTTGGACCTCTCACATTAGGTTCAACATTAGTGGCTGCTGGATATGCCGGTCGGGTCCGGGCAGACTTCCACCACAAATGTAACATAACCTCGTGTCCAAGCACAATTATAATTTATAATTATAATTAATTTTTCCAAAACATATTATTTGAAATTATCCTTTCCATTAAGGAATCTTAATTTTAAGATATTCTTTATTTCTAAATATCTTGATTTCAAGTATCTTAATATAAATTGTAACTTTCCATATTCTTATAATATTAAAATAATATTAGAATAATATTTTCAAAATGTATAATTTTGAAATTCGAACTTGAAATATTAATTAGTCATTTATTGCTACATTTATTCTTGATAACTTTAGAAAATTCTGCATTGGAATGAGACTTAAATCAAATACCATTAATTAATGGATTCATACAACGCATTTGTGAAATAGTGATAGACATTCCTTTATCACCAAATTAACATTCCAATAACATTCAGATAACATTCACACAACATTCAAATGACATTCAAACAAAATTCAAATCATAATATATTATTTGTGCACTTGGGCGATGTGTGAAAATATCAGCCCAATCAACATATACAATTCAGGCAACTTGTATATGGCAGTGTAACATATTTGAATTATCATAAATAATAATAAATTAACATTAATTTGCATGCTACCTATTTTCAAAATTCAAACATTGTATCACATCCAAACGTCAATTCACAACATATCATGCATGCCATAGAAATAATTCACAAACATTCACCACAGACATTTATATACATTTATGAAAATAAATAATAACCGTAAATTAAATGACGCTAACTTTACTTTCCTTTTTCTTAAAATTAATCCAACTTTTTTTTACTAACATGTAAATTTATAATACATGAAATTAATCCAACTTTTTATACTCATATAAATGACATATTTTTATATTAACATAATGACAACCTTTTCTTACATTAACATAAAGACAATTTTTTTTTACATAAAGACAACCTTTTTTATACTTTCATAAATGACAATTTTTATATTAACATAATTGACATATTTATATCATAAATGACAAATTTGATATTAACATAATTGACGTATTTATATCATAAATGACAAATTTGATATTAACATAATTGACCAATTTATATCATAAATGACAAATTTGATATTAACATATTTGACCAATTTATATCATAAATGACAAATTTGATATTAACATAATTGACCAATTTATCAACAAAATGATACTTTAATGTTAACAAAACATTTCTCAACATGACAAACAAAAATAAGGTTTTCATTTGTTTACAAATTTTTTTTTTACATGTAAAATAATGTTTTTTTGTAAACAAGTCTATACACTAACTAATAAAAATAATGTTTTTCAATTTGTAACAAATTCCATAACAGTAAAAATGTTTATTTTCAATTCAAATAAACATTTCTAAATAAGATGATGTTTTTGATCTAATTAAACTAGTCTAATCAAAATGATACTTTTGTTCTAGTATGGCAATTATAGCATAAATGATATTTCTATTCTCATATGACAATTCTAACTTAAAAGATATTTCTAAATAAAATAACATGTTTTAACTAACATAACATGTTTTTGGTTTCCACATTTCTAATTCAGTGAAACGACAAACAAATTTTATTATGTTAATTCTCAATTAACAAAAATGACAACTTTGTATTGTCAATTCTAATTTCAACGAAAAGAACAATCTTATATTGTCAATTCATATTTCAACAGAAACAAATAATTTTGCTCCACTATTTGGTTACAACAAAAATTAATAATTTTGTTTTCAATACTTTGGTCACGACAAAATGATATATTTGTTCTCAGCAAAAATGACATATTTATTCACAACTAGTTTATTATAACAACAATGATACATTTGTTCACAACTATTCTATAATAACAAAAATGACATATTTGATTCAACAATTGCACTTTAACGAGAGCGACAATTTTAATCCGATTATTCTTTTTCACAAAGATTGGTATTCTTGTTTCCATAGTTTTACTCAACGCAAACATCAAACAATTTATAATAACAAACATGTAATGTTTATCACAACAATCATCCAATCAATAGATCTCTATACAGTGACAATTCCAAATCAAATCAGGTATGATAATAAATTTGAATTTAACAACGGATCAGGAGAAAAATCACAATCACAATTGGTTATTTTTAATTTAAATAAATAAATAAAATAAATAGAATTTTCACCTTGATCGGATCTGAAATCATTAATAACGATTGCTTCTAATTAAATTAAACAGAAGGTTTAATTTAACCAAAATTTCTACGAGCTCCAAATCTTGTCCAGAGTGATCTCATTGCGTAGATCAGGCCAAGATGATTCCAACGTATTTTGTTTCATCAAATTCTGATTTTTGAAGAAAAACAGTGGCTGCCCCTTTTTGGTTTCTTCTTCTTCATTGTATTTCTGTCACGAGGAAACCCATCTGCTCGCATCTGACTTCGACACCCCGTGCCTTCCATGTCTTGATTCCACGCAATTCAGGTAAAGAAAAAAAAGGATCCCCATCATTGACTGATTAGAGCTCATTAAGTTCTTCAAGTTTGTCGCTGAACGATTTGCAAATCGAGGAATGGATTGAGAGAGATTTGAGGGGGAAACGGAAAGTGTTTCTAGCCATTCATGAAAGATGGAGGCGGCGGTTATGAAATGATTTAGGGTTTAGAAAAGTTTAGGATGTTATAGTAGAGCCAATATGTGTATATATATATATATTTATATATTTTTATTTTACCATTTGGTTATATATTTGATTTTATCCTTCACTTGTGTCCGTACATATGTAGTAGGTTACAAATGAAATGAATTAGCTGACTAGGCACGTGTTAATCTAATCAATGTTTTTTTTTCTTATTCAAAAATTCGAAAATAAAAACAAAGGGAGAGAGAAACGGGAATGCAATTAATGCATGATTTATAGTATAATGCCAATTGTTAGAACGTTTAACTTTTAAATTTCAAAACACATGACATTAAGTATCATAATTTAAGTAACATATTCAATGGGTTGGAAAGAATAAATAGAAGATATATATATATATGTTTATTCATTTATATATATATATATGTAGGTGATTTATTTTGTGAAGGAAAAATAATAACAAGGAAAAAAATAAAAGGAGGAAAGATAAATGAATGCATGGTTAAGTAACATAAGGAATGAAACATGATGAGAAAAATAAAGGAAAGAAATTAATAGAATAAAGGATAGTAAATTAATTGCATGAAGGAGAGAGGTGAATGCATGGTTAATGCTAATTGTTAGAAATTAAAACTAACACTACAAGATTAAATATTATTGTTAGAAATAAATGTTTGCATGTGAATGTTAATATTAAACAAACGGGCATTTTCTACTATTAAAACATTTTTTTATTATGTTAAAGTGTCTTATCAAACTATGAATCCCCCTTTTTTTAATTATTTTATTTATTCATTTTTTACATTAAAAATATAGTTTCTAATGTGAACACCATTTATTATACAAGTAATCTTTTTTTATGTATCATTTACACTAAAAGTGTAAATTTTAATGTCAAAACATTCTCAATGTCTCATTTACATTAAAAGTGTAAATTCTATATCAATACTTTTTATTTCAAAATGTTTATTTTTAAATATTGTATATACATTAAAAATGTAAATTCTATATCAATACATTTCTATTTCAAAATGTTTATTTTTAAATATTGTATATACATTAAAAATGTAAATTCTATTTCAATACATTTCTATTTCAAAATGTGTTTACTTTTAATGTTGCATTAATAAAATAAAGATGAGAGGAAGGCATTGGAAGCGAATGCAACTATTCAAAAAAAAAAATTAATTGATGAACGTTACACTTTGAATAGGCAAGGAAAGTATTAAAGTGGACCTATCAACATATTATTAATTAATCTCATTAACAACGTCTAAATCTTATTTAAAAACTTTTTATAATAATTATTATTATTTTATTAAATTTAAATTTTTAATCATTATTATTTAAAATAGATTATTTTCGATATCAAAAATTACTTAAAATAAAATTTTAAATTTACCCCAAAATTCAGGGTTGTTACACTGAGTAGACGCGCAGGCCCTGCTGTTTCATTTTTATCCAAACCTTTTCTGAATCAAATCAAATTATATTAGACCTTCAAAAACAAGATTTGGAGATTGAAATTCATAGCTTAAGATTATAAGTGCTCGGAATTCCTTTCCATACGCTGTAAGTTCCATGGATCTGATTCTAATTTAATTGTTTGTTTTCTTTTGGGTCTGAATTGTGAATTCGTGATTATTATAATACTGAATCAAATTAGGAAGAAACCACAATTAATAATTCTGAATTAGATTCTGGAATTGGAAAGCTAACAGGTGAGTGCATTTAAATTATGCCTTTTGGTACCGATATATTTATCGTTTAATTCCCTATAATTCTTAAATTAGTGAATAATTGAAATTGTGGTAATTATGATGTAATTCATTCCTTAACTATGTTAAGAATATTATTGTTATATAAATCTCTCCCTATAACTTTCTATTTAGGTTTGAGAGTTACTGTAATATTAAAATTGGGAATTTGATAGTGATTATACGTATATTCTAAGACTGTAATTCGATGGTAAATTGTGTTTGTTCTAAAAAGATATTGTTAGAATATGAGCAAAATGTTGGGTTAAGAAAGATTATAGTAAATTGTGGAAATAGTGGAATAAGAATTAGTATGCCTAATTTTGCATAGAAATTTACCGTAATTTAATTTGAATTGGGAATTGTGTATGAAAAATAGGAAATAATATATACATATATATAACACTGAAAAAGGGAATTAGTAGTGGACTGAATTAATTAGGGGTGGAAAAGGGATACATTTTCATGATTACCATTACGGTAAATTACAGAGAACGTAGTTGCAAGAAAAAGAAAAGTAGTAAGGATTAGTGATAAATAGTTTTTTTTACTGTATTGCGCACTAATCAAATAAATATGTACAAGATGTAATAATCATAAATAGCTTGCAACTACTGATCTTAATTGGTGTATGTTATGGAAATAGATTTTTATACATTTCCACCAACCAATTTAATTAAGTGTGTGAAATATTTCCTACAATGATGAAATGTACAAGACTGTAAATAAAGACAAGTTACAATAGTAAAGGTTCGATTAAATAATAAGGAACCTAGGGAAAATGTGATGAACATGGAATATAACCTATTATAATGAATTATATGAATGAGAATGAAATATAATAGGTAGGCTTGTCCTAGTGAAAAGTGGAATTATAACGCAGGTTTAACGACTCAAGGATTTCGATGCCCGAATTTCAACAACAATACTTAATCCCATATTACTTGCCAAAACCCAAGTATTAAAAATACCAGATAGTTAATAGAATGAAATTAGTGGGTGAGATAAGAAAGAAAGAAATATTAGAATAGATGAAAAGAAGAATAATAACAACAAAACATAATCCGAGTCTTAAATCACAGCGGAACAAAATATAATATAGAAATATATCTTTATTGAGAGCTTGAAATAATACTTACAATTATTAGAGTATAGTAGTCAATCAATATAGCTGGACAGCTATAACAAAACAACCCATCCCTATATATAACACATAACGGAATAAACACTCATATGTCTGAACTCCTTTAGCATGTCTTCTGAAATTCGTAGCATCCAAACCTGAACCTGTAAAACTCGATCTGACCCAAGCACTGCAAATACCACGGATCTGTTTGGTGAACCAGCACGAAAATTATCACTAAGTTTATAAGTATCATCCAACTGATTTAAGTTAAAAATCCCTTTTTGAAAGAAAAGGATAATCATAAAACCAGTCCACACATAAATACGAATGGTTTTTACCTTAAGATAACCAAAAACATTTTGAAATCATATCTATTCTGATATTATAATAGTGTCTAAATCAAATAAATAACCATATAGCAGAATGCTTGCATCTCATGCTCTACATGCATAGTCTATAACCAAAAACTGTGGGGCTCTTACTGGAGATTGGATTTCGACCATGACAAAGTACGAAACCACCTTCCAATAACGTGTCTCTAGAGAGGAATACATTGGGTTCAACAAGAACATCTTGCAACTCGGCCACACATGATCGGCCACTCATTCCTTTGAGTGTACCGAATGTATATTACCAATGGTTGGGATTAGCAACCGTCACCGAAGCATAGAAAAACGATAGAATAAAGAAGAAATTGGATTTTTCTCTAGATCAGGTGATAATACACCCTAATAAAAGCGATCCACATAGCCATGTTGTCTGCCCGATTTTTGTCATTTCCTTGTTGATGAGGCTTGAAGTTACTATTTCCTTTTTAAGAACATCACATTAACTTTGAATGCCACATTGTCAGATCCACCAAATCACTAACTGACGTCCGCAAAAATATTATATGGTGTTAAGTTAAGAGAAGGTGTCTACTCTGCCACCAACGGAAGTACATTAGAGGAAATCAATGTACATGATACTTTGGAAATACTCAGTCAGACATTCCTCCATATAAGTCATCTAGGAACAGGATGAACCGAAGGAACCCTCCTACCACATCCTAGGAATCACCCTATGGATCCGTAGCGAGTAGTCCTTGAAATTTCATAGATTTCAACCATGAAAAAACCATAGTATATCTCAAAGGGCCAACCAGAGATTTTAAGTAGTCCTCCCGTTTTATGACAATCCACGGTGTTCAATTGCTCCATCTCTCACAATCAGATATCTTCCCTGTTTGCATATTTGCTTGTCGGAATGGTTGTCAAATATAAATTCGATCCCGGTCTTTCCATACCAACAACTAATAATAGGCTAAATTTGATAGTCGGTTATTTAACTATCAAATAAACAATCATACAACCATGAAAATAAAATGAATTCACTAGTTCAGTACTACCATCATTTAGCCTCTTTAATTAACCAATCATTAATTAAAACTTCTAAATCTTCCAATATTAGGAAACATTTCACTTTTCCTTATTTAATATAAGAATATTCAATTATCATTTCACTTCGACTTTACTAACTTCTCATTGTAAATTGGTAAGTGAATAAATCTCTAAGTATACAACATCGATGTGACGACCCCAAACCCCAAAGGACGGTGGCAAGGGTAATCTTTGGAATATAACACATAAACATATAACAGCAGAACAGAAATAAATAAATACACCAGACAATGTACAATAGAATACATTGGATAAGCATAAACATCAAAGTTACACAGTATACAGGATCATACTTAGTTCAAAATACAATTCAGCTATACATAAATGTCTGCAGCGGAAAACAGAACATAATATGTACAATAGGAGCTGAATAGCATAAAAAGATATAAATGATAGAATCCATCTTCAGCTCCAGCTATCCAGAAAGAGCCTGCTAAAACCTAAATACAAGGCTGCCCGTGTAGAAATAGGGGCACCTGAGTTTGCAAGTGAAACAAACTACGAGTCATTCATGGGACTGGTATGAGAAATCTACTTAACATATTTTATAATATGGCTAATCACAGGACCACGCCACTTTCGCGGAACGTGTTTACTCCATTGGATTGCCAGTGCTTTAAAACAAGTAAATCTTCCAAACATCGCAATGCTTTTTATAAATATGAAGCCATTATAAGACTCATTTCCCATCACAGATGCAACACAAACCGGAGGATAGAGTTTTACCTTATAATGGCCAAAATATGCTTGATACGAGTAAAACAAATCATTTTATATTATTGCTAGTGTATATATGTTTCAAAAACAATTTCAATCATAACTATCAATCATAGACGGCATGGGTACCATATATCATGTCGCCATATATATGTACAATCAAAACCGCACGGTGTCATATTTGGAAATTGGATTTTCATCATGAACCAAGGCAAAAGATAGTCCTTACCGAATTCGAGACAATCTAGCCCATGTCTCATGCTACAGCCGCAACTGCACCTAGGGGCCATAGGGCCGGTCCACACACAGCGGATTAAATAAAACCCTGAACAATACGTCTCTCCGCCCTATGGGGCGTAAATGAGCCAAATGACTCCATATCCGAGGCGCCTCGCAATCAAACAACCACATAGGTGAAAATAATATAAATGTCAGGGCTGGTAGGTCATTTACACCACCCAAGATAGAAAGAGACGCATGTTCTCCCTGGATCCTCTCCCGTTTCTGGTTCATACCGGGGTGTGAGGCTCGCGAATCAACGTTATACACAAAGCCATGCTACACAGGCCGCGCTTTGATCATCAACCACAAGACTTTTCTTTTCAACAGAAGCCTTGATCATCTACCGCTTAGGCATGCCACACAGACAATTCACTCCATGCGACTGATTTCTATCGATATATAACCTCTGAGCTCGTATGTCTCAGAGAAGGGCGTTAAGCAAGAGAATAAATTCTCCACCGCCAAACGGATATATATTTAATAGAGATCAATCAGCACAGAACAAAATCCAATGTCAGACACACAGTCCATTTACAAGTTCGTTCTGGGTCTGAACGAAACCAGAGGCACTCAATACCTCGCATATCCGTACAATCCACAAGTACGTCCGGACGGCTACTACTTCAGCCCCTTCAAGGTAGCTACTCCTATCATGAGCATCAGTAGCACCCCTCCATTCGACGTGAAGATCGTCGGTCTTGCACCGTCTTTATATCTTCGACTTTCAATCGTCGATCAATTATTTGAAATGAGAATTCACTCAGCCTTTTCAAATAATTCACGTATATTTAGAATTTCAAAATAATTCATTTCAATGGTTAAATTATTCGATATCACTAATTCTGTTCTTTAATGTATTTTTCACGCTAAACACATTCAACCATCAAATATCACATAAATCGAGCAAATTCAGTTTATTTCCATTCCATATCATTTATATTATTTTATCACGACTTATCGCTATTTTTATTTATTTAAAAATAGCCAATTCAATCAAATGACGCTTCAGGCCATAACGCGGCCTTGGCGCTGTTTTTCTTCAGATTTGATTTACACATATCTGAAAATCTAACCGTTGGATCTTCATAAATTTTCTATCATTAGAAAGATCTTTTCAAAACGAATCCAACAGTTTCAGTTTTGAGATCCGACGGTCTGATCTCCCGGTACAATCGATTGAAGTTACGATTCCAAAATACGAACTGCAGCGTCGTTATTAGATTTAATTTAATTATATATATATATATATAATTGATTCTGGTGCTGTTTTTCTTCAGATTTGAATTAAACATTCCATACAATCCAACCGTTGGATCTTCACAAAGTGGGTGTCGTTGGAAAGATATTTCCAAAGCGAACCCAACGGTTTGGGGAAAATCCGATGGTCAGATCTCCCGCACTAATCATTTGAAATCATGGTTTCAAAATAGAACTGCAGCTTCGTTATTCGATTTATTTTATTTATATTTATGTATATATATATAAATATAATTCATTCTTCGATTTCAAAACCATATTCACTTCATATATTTGATAAAAATGAAATTTTTATCCAACAGATATTTATTTCAACCCCTCACCATTTTTAACACTTCATATTCCGCATAAAAATGATATTTTTAGCGAACAAAAATATCTCTCAACGCATGACTACTTTATTTAGTTCATACACATGTTAAAAATAATATTCATATCAAACAAATATTTATTTCACCACTGGTGTATTTTTAGCGAGTCGTTTACATGATAAAATGATATTTTTATCATTAAAAATATTTATTCAACACATGAATATTTTTAGCATTTCATATTCACAATAAAAATGTAGATTTATTGTTCAATCTATATATTCAACACATGAATGTTTTCAACTTCACACATAGGATAAAAATATGATTTTTATCGTTCTAGTCCTTTATTCAAAACATGAATATTTTCTATAGTTTATATATATATAATAAAAGTGTGATTTTTATTGTAAAACAATTTATTTCAAAACACGATTATTTTATATAGTTCATACACAAGGTAAAAATGTTATTTTTATATTTCAAAGAATTTATTCAACACATGAATTTCTATTCAACAAATGAATTCCTATTCAACACATGAATTCCCATTCAACACATGAATTAAGTTTCAACACATGAATTTGGTTTCAACACATGAAAATAATTCTAACACAAGAATATTATTGAAAATTTTGGCAGCATAACGACATGGTAGTTAAAACAGGCACCGTACCTAGTACGGCTCCTCACTCTACCTTAAAACCTCACGGTTTTTGATAATGGGGATGTTCAATATCTAGTTCATACACAGACGAATTTTCCCATATACTAATCCTATTGGGATTTCAATCACAATCAATCATTTCAAATCAACCATTCATGGTATTCACCAAATTTCACATCAACCAATAATCCAAACAATATCACAACCAATATATATCGTCCATGGTCTGTGGACGAGGGGAGTGTATATATATATATATATATATATATATATATATATATATATATATATATATATATGTACATAACTATATTTCGATTTCACTTCAATATCATTTCAATTTATTTCAACGCATATATCACTTTTACAACGCATATATAACTTATACATCGAACATACAACTTATACAACGCTTATACATGTGGTGTACAACGCTTATATAACTCATACATCGACTATATAATTTATACATTGTTGTTTTCCATATCGTTTATAAATTAGAAATCTCACATTGGGTTCCACTCCAAAAATTGCAGAAGGTTCAAAAAATATGCGGTCTCTTCTAAAATGTAGAAGACGTCCTCACGGTCCCGGTATCTCTTGTTTCACTGAGTTTCGACCACATAACAAAAAGATATGATTTTTATTGTAAAATCACATACCGTAGCGCTTTAAAGTGCTATAAACTATAAAATAAAATAGAGGCCGTTACCTTTCTGAAATCATTCGAAACTAGGTTTCGATCTAGCGCCTAATCCGTTGCACGATATCTAGATCGGGTTGTACCACTTGGAAGAGGGAAGAATAGCGCCGGAACGGGGGGGGGGGGGGGGTGGAGCGGTCGTGATCGGTGGTCGGAATCAGGCGGGGCGGCGCTTCCAAACGGCGATCTTCACGGAGGTGATTCCGGCGATATACTCAATGAAAAAAAATAAAACTTGGTATAGATTTGAAGATCTCGACGAGCTCTACAAAATCCCCAACAGGATGGAGGTCTAATTTTGAGAGGATTGAAAGGAATCGAGGAGAGAAGGTTTGAATTCTTTTCCGTCGTCGAGCGGTGAAGGTCGGGGAGAGAGAAGGTTGTGATGGCCAACAGGATTTTTTTCTTTTATTTATATATTTTTAAAAATTCAAAAATACCCCTTATCTCATACGAATTCCAATCCAAACCCAACGACTGTCGTCCCTAGCTAAATACCCTCATTCCGAACACAATGGGATATGTTTTGTAGGCCCATTCGACTGTTTCAGTCAGTTTTCCTTCAAATTAAAATATAAAACATTCAATATTTGCTTTGAACGTACATTTCAATTTGCCGGTGCCACATACTGATTCTAAAAATTCCCAAAAAAATAAATCTAGCTATGTTTTGACGATACGGTCCCAACAAAACTAATTTCGTCGAATTCTGAGACCGTTTAAAAAATGGCCATTTTCTGGTCGATCCAATTTAACTGTAATTGACCAAACACATTTTCCTTCGCCACGCTCACTATTAACTTCAAAAATTATGGAATTTGAAACCTAGCAATAATTTGACATCCTGGATCCAACAAAAGTGGTTTCGTCAAATTCTGAGGTCGTTTGCAAAATGTCTATTTTCAAGGGCTATATATTCTCTATAGTGACCTTTCTGATATTCATTGGGCCATAACTTTTGATTCCCGCTATGAAACTTCGATTTTTCAGATTCATTAGAAAGATATTCAATAACAGATTTAAATATTTTTGGTTTCACTAAAATCCTTTTTATTTTGCACCTGGTACAGTAAGTCAAAGTTTGAATTGAAATTTTGAAACTACCGCGCCATTTCAGGCCTTGTTTATAATTAAAAATAATTATATTTATTTTCAAACATCGATTCAAACATACTTACCGTTGATATTATTTAAAATAATTTATTTTAAATATCTAAAATCCCCTAAAATAGCTAAATTAAAAAAATTTAATTGGCTCAGATTTTCCGGGTTGTTACAATCTCCCCCACTTAAAACTTTTCGTCCTCGAAAAGGAACGAAGTCGAAAGTCGTTTAATTAACGAACTCAATTTTCATTCTGGCTTTCATTCTTCAACTTTTCAGTTTCTAAGAATTTTCAAATTCTTCAAAAATTTGGCTAACACCCTAAATTTTTGAAAAATTTCGCCATAACCTCCTTTGTACGGTGTAACAACCCGAAAATCTGGGCCAGTTTAAAATTTTTATTTTGGCAATTTTAGCGAATTTTGATTATTTAAAATAGATTATTTTAAATAATATCGACGTGAAATTTATTTTCAATATAATTCGACGTATATATTATATGCGTCGTCGTTAGAATATAAATAATTATATATATAATTGTAATAGAATTGAAAATGGCGCGGTAGTTCGATAATTCGATTTCAAATTTCAATTGAATGTACCGGGTGCAAAACAATCCGGATTTTGGTGAAACCGAAAACAATAGGATCTAATTGGGAATATCTTTCCAACGAATCCGAAAAATCAAAATTTCATAGCGGGAATCAAAGGATATGTCCAATTGAAAATTCTGGATAGTCTCTATGGAATTCAGGCCCTTAAAAATGGGAATTTTGCAAATGACCTCGGATTTCGACGAAACCAGTTTTGTTGGGTCCGTGATGTTAAATTATTACTAGGTTTCAAATTTCATAATTTTTCGAATCAATATGTGAGCGTGGCGAAGGAAAACGCGTTTGACCAGTTTCAGTTGATTTTAATCGACTGGAAAATGGCCATTTTTCTAACGGTCTCAGAATTCGACGAAACTAGTTTTGTTAGGACCGTATCGTCAATACGAAGCTAGAAAATATTTTTCGGGAATTTTTAGAGTTAGTATGCGACCCCGGTAATTTGAAATGTACGTTTAAAATTCAATATAATGATTTAAATGCAAATTTAACGGAAACTGATCGAAACGGTCGAATCAGCTTGCGATACATATCCCATTGTGTTCAGAATAGGGGTGAAACGCTATGGATGATAGGCGGTGGGCCTGGTTTCGAGTTCGAATTTAAAAGTTGCTTTTTGGAAAATAAATAAAATATAAATATAAATATTATATAACACCCATCCTCCAATTCCTTCTCTCTCTCTCTCTCTTACCTTTTCGATCAGAAAGAAATAAAAAAAACCCGTAGATCTAAATCGCGCTCCACCCCGTCGATGGACGCCGCCCCTCGCAAGCGCCGCCTGGCCCCACCCTCCGTCGATTGTTTGGCCCACCGCACCTCCCTCTGGCCTCAACCGCGACGATAGACACCCTTCCCCCTCCTCTCGATTTCCTTTCCCCATACGACGCCGAAGCCTCCTGCGCCTGACCAGAATCGCAGCCACCTCCCTCGCCGACCACCGATCACCTGAGCCCCCCCCCCTCTTCTTCCAGTCCGCCGCTCTTCCAAACCCCCTCCGTCTTGAAAAAAAAACCTATAAGTTCTAATTCTTATTATTCTCAATTGTGGCTTATAAAAACTGATTTTACATAGTTATCAAAACTGATTTTCATTCGCTTATAAAAACTGATTTTACATATTTATCAAAACTGATTTTTATTCGCTTATAAAAACTGATTTTACATAGTAGAAAAAAAAATATGATTTTTATATTTTTATGAGAATAAAAATATGATTTTTATATTTTTTATGAGAATAAAAATATGATTTTTATATTTTTAAAGTATTAAAAATATAATCTTTACTATATAGAAGTGGTAAAAATATGATTTTTGTTTATACAGAGAATTAAAAATATCACCTTTATATATGTAGCAAAATAAAAATGTGATTTTTATAGTGATGAAGTCTATATTTTTGAAAAGGTGAAGTCTATATTTTTGAATAGGCAGAATCTATATTTTTGAAATGGAATTTTTATCTATATGACAACGAAGTAAAAAATTCGATTTTTATATATTGAATAGCGAAGTAAAAATTCGATTTTTATATATTGAATAGCGAAGTAAAAATTCGATTTTTATAAATTGAATAGCGAAGTAAAAATTCGATTTTTATATATTGAATAGCGAAGTAAAAATTCGATTTTTATAAATTGAATAGCGAAGTAAAAATTCGATTTTTATAAATTGAATAGCGAAGTAAAAATTTGATTTTTATATATTGAATAGCGAAGTAAAAATTCGATTTTTATAAATTGAATAGCGAAGTAAAAATTCGATTTTTATATATTGAATAGCGAAGTAAAAATTCGATTTTTATATATTGAATAGCGAAGTAAAAATTCGATTTTTATATATTGAATAGCGAAGTAAAAATTCGATTTTTACATATGTAGTGGCTACGGGCGACGAAGCTGACGAAGATTCGAAAAAGACGAAGACTTCTATCGAAAGAAGAGTCAAGATGATTGGATAGCTTTCGGTGAGAATTTCTCACCTTTCAATTTCATTTCTATTTATATATATATCCTAGGATGCAGACGGTGCTTAGTAGCACCCGACAGAATCGTCCACAGACCATGGACTTGTTTGTTTGGTTGCATAGATTAGTTGGATATTTGATTTGAATTTGGTTGTTTGGTGAATTTGATTGATGTGTGAATGGCGTGGGCCTTCACTAGACCGGGGATAAGGCTAGGCCTTGTCCCGTTTCTAGTATCGTGCCGTTATGCCGCCGAAATTTTCTAAAATAAGTTAGTAAAATAAAAATATCATTTTATTTAAAGAATGAACTGAATAGAAATTCATATGTTGGAATAAAATGTTTTATCGCTAAAAATATAATTTTTAACGTGAATGTGAATAAATAAATATTCATTTACAAACCAGACGGTTTGTTTATGTACACCTATTTGAAGGACATTGATTGGGTCGATAAATTTTACACATCGCCCAACTGCACAAATAAAATATGCGTTTGATTGTTTGAAACCCCACACGGGTATTGGGATGAAATTTGAAGTTCACTCATCCTGATTGATTAAATATGTCGATCGATTGATCGACAGGCTGTTATAAGCGTTAGATATCTATATTTGATGCTTATACAGTGTAGTGCACTTTGGTTGATGGTTGATTATTTTTCAATGCTATTATATGTGTGTAATGTATGAAAATCCATATAATTTACTTTATATGGTAATTGATTGGGCCTCATTCCAATTTGAAAAATAAAGAATATTATAAAATAAAAGTTCATGTGTTGACAGTACTCATCCATTGAGATTGGTCATGTGTTGAACGAAATATTTTAGTAATAAAATTTACATCTTTATCGATATAAAATAAAAGTTCATGTGTTGACAGTACTCATCCATTGAGATTGGTCATGTGTTGAACGAAATATTTTAGTAATAAATTTTACATCTTTATCAATATAAAATAAAGGTTCATGTGTTGATAGTACTCATCCATTGAGATTGGTCATGTGTTGAACGAAATATTTTGATAATAACAACTATTTTGAAAAAGAAATATTTGAAATAGAATATTTGAAAATAGAAATTTATGAAGCCGTGTTGATTAGATTGACGCCATTTTGACATAAACGATATTTATATCGATTTTATTCATTTTAAAATGAATTGAATTGAAAACGATTTCGAAATGAATTGAATTGAAAACGATTTCGAAATGAATTGAATTGAAAACGAATTCAAATTGAATTGAAAGTGAATTGAAATGAATTCAAATTGAATTGAAATTTGAATTGAATAGAAATGAATTTTAAAACGAATTTATAAAGAATAATTCAATTTTGATTTGAATTGAAAAGAAAGTTGAAATTGCTTTTGAAACGATTTTAAAACTATTTATATAATTCGTTTTAAATAGAAATCGACGAAGTATATATTATATTTATTATATATATAATATAATGGCCTGAATAGAACGCGCCGCGCCGCGGCAGTTCGTGAATTTCGACCATTTATTTCAAACGGACATTACGGGAGATCCGACCGTCGGATTCTCCTAAAACCGGAACCGTTGGGTTCGTATCGAAAAGAGCTTTCTAACGAATATTAGAAATTTGAAATCTAACGGTTGGATTTGGAGTTACGTCCAAATCAAATTTGAAAAAGGTCGCTGTAAGTGCAGTTCGATGGCCATTGGTGGAAATCGACTGTACGGGCCTTGATAAAATTATTAAAAATAGTAATAATTTGTGTAAAATCATAAGAAATGATTTAGAAAGAATTGGGATGAAAAACTCCATATTTGAAAAGATAAAAATAGATTTTATCGAAATGAACTAGTTTTGAACTAGAATTATAATTCTATTTATTTTATAAATAAATTGAATTCGAAAGGGTTTTTATAATAACCAGAATTTCCAATGATTGCATTGGAGTGGAATTAAATCGAAATTGTCTTCGGAATATTTCGATGTTGGATTTCGTGATTATACAAATGTTGTTATGGAAATTTGAAAGATATAGATATATATATATAGTTATTTCCAATACGATATTTGTTAGTCGTAGAATTTGATATTGAATATAAGCCGGTATATTTTCTATTCAGAGCCTTGTGTTTAATATCAAATGTGATTTGGGTTTGTCGTGAATGGTGTCTTCACTAACAATGTTCTTGAACCCAGTTGAGAAAAGATTAAATCTTTTTATTTAGATTTAATGAAGTGTAACAATTAAATAATATTTAATTGGAATGGAATTGATATTGATTTTTGGGTTTATCGTGGACAGTGTTTTAAATAACACTTGTTCTTTAACCCGATAATTAATGGAATGTGATTTTGGGTTTATCGTGAACCGTGTTTTAAATGACACTGATTCTTTAACCCAGTTAACGATTAAAACTAAGTGGAGTTTTAATGAATCTTTAATTAGATTTGAACGTGAAATGGTAATTAAATTTACCGATAACACCGTGGTGTTAGATATGAAGTATAACCAGTTTTACTTCATGGGATGAATAGGTTGGGATAGGGAAATTAAAACAAATGATTACTTCGGTAAGGTTCGTTAATCCCGACTAGTTGAATCGAAATTCAAAAGAAGATTAGAGAATAAATTCAAGAAATTTATCTTGGATAAAATTAATGGGAACCTTTCCCTATGAATGTGAAATTTAGAAACTAACTGTCGGTTAGCTAAGCAGAACGGTTTTCTGGATATTGATCTGATGTTGGTTTCGGCCTTCGGGGTTAATATTTGGGGAATTATTCTCTTGATTAATTTACGGTTAGTGACTGATGAATTGGAATGAGGCGTATGTTGTGTTTGTGTAACACTTATTTAAAATATACGCGAGTTATTCGGAAAGACCGGATTTATCCCATTCTGAATAACTGATACGACGATAAGTCGAAGATGAAGACGATGGTCGAAGACCGGAGGTCTTCACGTTGTTTGGGTGATTACTGATGATCTTGATTGGGCTGTACACCCAAGAAGATGGAAACAGTTGGTGATCGTCCAGACGTACTTGGAGGTCGATGGATATGCAGGGTACTAGGTGCCTCTGGTTTCGTTCAGACCCAGAACGGACTTGTAAATGGACTGTGTGTCTGACATTGGATTTTAGTCTGTGTGATTGATCTCTATTAAATATATATCTGTTTGGCGGTGAAGAATTTATTCTCTTGCTTAACGCCCTTCTCTGAGACGTACGAGCTCAGGGGTTATATATTGATGGATATCAATCGCATGGAGTGAATTGCCCGTGTGGCATGCATAAGTGGCAAATGATCAAGGCTTATGTTGAAAAGCAAAGTCTTGTGGTTGATGATCGAAGCACGGCCTTGTGTGGCGTAGCTTTGTGTAACATTGATTCGCGAGTATCACACCCGGTATGAACCAAAAACGGGAGATGGACATCAGGGAGGACATGCGTTTCTTTCTAGTTAGGAGTGGCGTCAGTGCTTGAACTGGATGACGAGTTTGACTCATGTGGATGTTGCTTATTATTACTTGCTGAAAAGCGAGGCGCCTTGTGATATCATGTGAAGACCCGCAACTTCCCCGTAAAGGAAAGTGTCGGATAGTTCGAGAACAAGCCACAACAGAACGCATATAAAAGAACCTTTCACTATATATAACAACAGTGCATCAGATTACAAGAATATACAGAGTATAAATGAATATTACACAGAAATATCAGAGATTTAAATTACATTTAAATACATAGCAGCGGAAAATAATACAATACACAACTAGAAGAGATATACGGATACAAAGCTTTCCGGATATCGTTCCAGCTGTAAACCAGGATCCTGTGAATGTAAATCTGCAAAACCAAAACTACTAGCTGCCCGTGTCAAAATAAGGGCACCCAGAGTTTAGGTTAAAACAATAAACTCCAGGTCAGTCATGTGACTGGTGTGAGAACAAAAACAGTTATTAATCTTTATTTGAAAGTTAGGTAAATCAAGGGACCACGCCGTATAACACGGAACGGGTTTCCTCCCAAGAATACCAGTGCATATAACAAACAGCGCAATGCTAAATAAAGAAAAATGAAGCTGTTATAAGACCCAGGTCCTATCACACAATGCAACGCAAGCCGGGGGATAGGGTTTTCCCTTATAATAGCCAAAGAATGCTTGATACGGTTAAAACAAATCGTTTGATACTATTATAAGTGCATAGTGTATAAAACAACTTCAAATCATAAGTATCAATCATAGGCGGCATGGGTACCATATATCATGTCGCCATATATAGGTTTACAAATAAAACCGCAAATGTCACGTATTTGGAAATTGGATTTCCGTCTATGAACCGAGGCAAAAGATAGTCCTCAACCGATTCGAGACAATCTAGCCCATGTCTCAGGTCAGAGCTCGAGTGACCTTGGAGCGACAGGGCCGGTCCACCGACGTGGATTAAACTTAAACCCTGAACATGCGTTCCCCCGCCCTTTGGGGCGTAAACGAGCCAACGAATGGCTCCATCGGTTCGAGAACGACCGATCAATCCGAGGCGCCTCGCAACAGCAACAACCACATAAGTCAAACTCGTCAGGGCGTGTAAAACCACTGACGCCACTTTTTATCTAGAAGGAAACGCATGCCCTCCCTGAGGTCCGTCTCCCGTTTTTGGTTCATACCTGGTGTGAAACACGCGAGGTAAACGTTACACAAAGCTACGCCACAAAGGCCGTGCTTTGATCATCACCACAAGACTTTGCTTTTCAACAGAAGCCTCGATCAATTGCCACTTAGGCATGCCACACAGGCAATTCACTCCATGCGTTTGATATCCATCAATATATAACCCCTGAGCTCGTACGTCTCAGAGAAGGGCGTTAAGCAAGAGAATAAATTCTCCGCCGCCAAACAGATATATATTTAATAGAAATCAAACACACAGACTAAAATCCAATGTCAGACACACAGTCCATTTACAAGTCCGTTCTGGGTCTGAACGAAACCGGAGGCACCTAGTACCCCGCATATCCATCGATCTCCAAGTACGTCTGGACGATCACTAACTGTTTCCATCTTCTTGGGTGTACAGCCCAATCAAGATCATCAGTTATCCCCCAAACGACGTGAAGACTTCCGGTCTTCGACCATCGTCTTCATCTTCGACTTATCGTCGTATCAGTTATTCAGAATGGGATAAACCCGGTCTTTTCGAATAACTCGCGTATATTTTAAATAAGTGTTACACAAACACAACATACGCCTCATTCCAATTCATTAGTCACTAACCGTAAATTAATCAAGAGAATAATTTCCCAAATATTAACCCCGAAGGCCGAAACCAACATCAGATCAATATCCAGAAAACCATTCTGCTTGGCTAACCGACAGTTAGTTTCTAAATTTCACATTCATAGGGAAAGATTCCCATAAATTTTATCAAAGATAAATTCCTTGAATTTATTCTTTAATCCATTTTTGAATATCAATTCAAACTAGTCGGGATTAGCGAACCTTACCGAAGTAATCATTTGTTATAATTTCCCAATCCCAACCTATTCATCCCATGAAGTAAAACTGTGAATACTTCATATCTAACACCACAGTGTTATCGGTAAATTCAATTACCATTTCACGTTCAAATCTAATTAAAGATTTATCTATCGCCTGGAGCCAAAACTGGTGATACTCCATTTTCGATCATTTCAATCTAATTAAAGATTCATTAAAACTCCACTTAGTTTTAATCTTCGACTGGGTTAAAGAATCAGTGTCATTTAAAACACGGTTCACGATAAACCCAAAATCTCATTCATTAATTATCGGGTTAAAGAACGAGTGTTATTTAAAAAACACTGTTCACGATAAACCCAAAAATCAATATCAATTCAATTCCAATTAAATATTATTTAATTGGTAAACTTCATTAAATCTAAATAAAAAGATTTAATCTTTTCTCAACTGGGTTCAAGAACAGTGTTAGTGAAGACACCATTCACGACAAACCCAAATCACATTCGATATTCAATACAAGGCTCTGAATAGAAAATATATCGGCTTATATTCAATACCAAATTCTACGATTAACAAATGTCGTATTGGGAATAACGATATAAATATATATCTTTCAAATTTCCATAACAACACCTGTATAATCACGAATTCCAACATCGAAATATTCCGAAGACAATTTCGATTCAAATCTACTCCAATGCAATCATTGGAATTTTGGTTACTTTTAAAACCCTTTTCGAATTCAATTTATTTATTTAAAAATAAATAGAATTATAATTCTAGTTCAAAACTAGTTCATTTCGATAAAAATCTATTTTTATCTTTTCAAATATGGAGTTTTTCATCCCAGACTTTCACAAATCATTTCTTATGATTTTACACAAATTATTACTATTTTTAATAATTTTATCAAGGCCCGTACAGTCGATTTCCAACAATGGCCATCGAACTGCACTTACAGCGACCTTTTTCGAATTTGATTTGGACGTAACTCCAAATCCAACCGTTAGATTTCAAATTTCTAACATTCATTAGAAAGCTCTTTTCGATACGAACCCAACGGTTCCGGTTTTAGGAGAATCCGACGGTCCGATCTCCCGCAATGTCCGTTTGAAATAAATGGTCGAAATTCACGAACTGCCGCGGCGCGGCGCGTTCTATTCAGGCCATTATATTATATATATAATATATATAATATATACTTCGTCGATTTCTATTTAAAACGAATTATATAAATAGTTTTGAATTCGTTTCAAAAACATTTTTCAACTTCCATTTCAATTCAAATCAAAATTGAATTCTTCTTTATAAATTCGTTTTAAAATCCATTTCTATTCAATTCAAATTTCAATTCAATTTGAATTCATTTCAATTCACTTTCAATTCAATTTGAAATCGTTTTCAATTCAATTCATTTCGAAATCGTTTTCAATTCAATTCATTTCGAAATCGTTTTCAATTCAATTCATTTCGAAATCGTTTTCAATTCAATTCATTTCGAAATCGTTTTCAATTCAATTCATTTCGAAATCGTTTTCAATTCAATTTGAATTCGTTTTCAATTCATTTCAAAATATTCGATTTCGAAATCACTTTTCAATATTCATTTTTAAGATGAACAAAATCGATATAAATATCGTTCACGTCAAAATGGCGTCAATCTAATCAACACGGCTTCATAAATTTCTATTTTCAAATATTCTATTTCAAATATTTCTTTTTCAAAATAGTTGTTATTATCAAAATATTTCGTTCAACACATGACCAATCTCAATGAATGAGTACTGTCAACACATGAACTTTTATTTTATATTGATAAAGATGTAATTTTTATTACTAAAATATTTCGTTCAACACATGACCAATCTCAATGAATGAGTACTGTCAACACATGAACTTTTATTTTATAATATTCTTTAATTTTCAAATTGGAATGAGGCCCAATCAATTACCATATAAAGTTAATTATATGGATTTTCATACAACACATGTATAATAGCATGGAAAAATAATCAACCATCAACCAAAGTGAACTCCACTGTATAAGCATCAAATATAGATATTCAACGCTTATAACAGCCTGTCAATCAATCGATCGACATATTTAATCAATCAGGATGAGTGAACTTCAAATTTCATCCCAACACCCGTGTGGGGTTTCAAACAATCAAACACACATTTTCATTCGTGCAGTTGGGCGATGTGTAAAATTTATCGTCCCAATCAATGTCATTCAAATAGGTGTACATAAACAAACCGTCCGGTTTATAAATGAATATTTTATTTTATTCACTTCACGTTAAAAATTATATTTTTAACGACAAAACATTTTATTTCAACATATGAATTTCTATTCAATTCATTCTTTAAATAAAATGATATTTTTATTTTTCTAACATATTTTAGAAAATTTCGGCGGCATAACGGCACGATACTAGAAACGGGACAAGGCCTAGCCTTATCCCCGGTCTAGTGAAGGCCCACGCCATTCACACATCAATCAAATCAATTTCATCTCACCAAACAATTCAATTTCAATCAATAATCTAACTAATTTGCAACCAAACAAACAAGTCCATGGTCTGTGGACGATTGTGTCGGGTGCTACTAAGCACCGTCTGCATCTTAGTATATATATATATATAAATAGAAAAAGAAATCGAAAGGTGAGAAATTCTCACTTATAGCTATCCTAGCTCCACTGCACTTCATTTGCAGGAAATCTTCGCCAACTCGCCTTTTGTCGCTTTCGTTGTCCGCCTTCACTACATATGTAAAAATCGAATTTTACTTCGCTATCCAATATATAAAAATCATATTTTTTTTCGATGCTCAATATATAAAAATTCTATTTTTAAATCGAAGTTCAATATATAAAAATTCTATTTTTAAATCGAAGTTCAATATATAAAAATTCTATTTTTAAATCGAAGTTCAATATATAAAAATTCTATTTTTAAATCGAAGTTCAATATATAAAAATTCTATTTTTAAATCGAAGTTTAATATATAAAAATTCTATTTTTAAATCGAAGTTCAATATATAAAAATTCTATTTTTATGATGCTATTCAATATATAAAAACATATTTTTATTTCGATTCTAAACAAAGTATATTTTCGATATTTTTAAAACGAATGTCTTTATATTTTTAAAATCGAAGTCTTTATACTTTTAAAATCGACACCTATATATTTTTCTTTTATTTCAAATCAGTTTTTGATTTCTTTTTAAAAACAGTTTTTAAATCTCTTTTTTTTAAAAAATCAGTTTCTCTTTTTAAATTTCTGTTTTTACATCCTTAAAAAAAACAGTTTTAAAACTTAAAAAAAAAACAGTTTTATTCTTTTCAAAACAGTTTTTAATTTCTTTTAAAAACAGTTTTTAAATCTTCTTTTTAAAAAATCTGTTTTACTTTCTTTTTAGAAAATTCAGTTTTTCTTTATCTCAAATGCAGTTTTTCTAACTTACTTCTTTTAAAAATTCTGTTTTAAAAACTTAAAACAAAAATCAGTTTTTAAATCATATATAAAAAAACAGTTTTTTTTTCTTTAATTCACTGTAAAACAAAATAGAACAAAATAAAATAAAATAAAATAAAATGCTCGCCGAGTTCGAATGGGAGGAGGAGGAGTCGGCGGTGGCTCGTGGGGTGGAGGCGCTCGGTGATGTCGCGATGAGGCGCTCCGATTTGGGTCGAGGGTAGCGTCGTCTGGAGGGAGGAGGTTGCGAGGCTTCGGCGAAGGGTACGTCGGCGGTGTCGGCGGTGGCTTCCAGGTCGGGGGCGGCGGCGCGATTTTAGATTAGGTTTTCTTTTGCCACGCTCACATATTGATTCGAAAAATTATGAAATTTGAAACCTAGCAATAACTTGACATCGCGGACCCAACAAAACTGGTTTCGTCGAAATCCGAGGTCGTTTGCAAAATGTCCATTTTTAAGGGCCTGAATTCCATAGCGACTATTCAGAATTTTCAACTGGACATATCTTTTGATTCCCGATATGAAATCTTGATTTTTCGGATTCGTTGGAAAGATATTCACTATTAGATTCCATTATTTTTGGTTTCACTAAAATCCGGATTGTTTTGCACCCGGTACATTCAATTGAAGTTTGAAATCGAATTATCGAACTACCACGCCATTTTCAATTCTATTTATAATTATATATAAATATTTATATTCTAACGACGACGCGTATAATATATACGTTCTATTTATATTCAAAATAAATTTCTCAACGATATTATTTAAAATAATCTATTTTAAATATTCAAAATTCGCTAAAATGGCCAAAATAAAAAATTTAAACTGGCCCAGATTTTCGGGTTGTTACAATCTCCCCCACTTAAAACTTTTCGTCCCCGAAAAGGAACAAAGTCGAAAGTGGTTTGATTAATCAACTCTACGTTCGATCTGGCTTTCATTCTCCAACTTTTCCGTTTCTGAGAATTTTCAAAATTTCAAAAATTTGGCTAACACCCTAAATTTTTGAAAAATTTCGCCATAACCTCCCCTGCAATGGGAGCATCGGGGAATTTCAAATAGCTTCCCCGGTCCTTCAGATCTCAAAAAGAAAAAGAAAAAGCCAAGCGGCTAGCCAATAGGCTCACAAAATCATCATCACCCAAACAAAACAGTAAATTATGTAGTAAACATGTACCTATTTGTCGGGCAAACAAATTTTATTCTCTGCTCTAGCCTCCTTGCTATGACCTGTTCAATGATATATATGTATATGCAAGCAAATGCAACCAATTTTCAATATCATTCAATATTTGATTCAATTAGGCATAATGGTTCAAAATTAGCAAACAAATAAACAAACAACACAAACATCAATCAATTAGTGACTTTAACGTTTCAAATTGATAATTTTACTACATATAAAGAAAATCATGTTTTTGATGCCAAATCACAACAATGTATTCTAGCTATATTAGTTTTGATTCTCACACCAGTCTAATAGAAATATATAGAAAATCACACCTTTGAAACTCGAACATAAATGTTGATGATGCGATCGCTATCATCAATATCATCTCCGGGCGACTAGAGTGCGATGCTATATCTATCCAATATATTAAAACTTTGAATATACGTTTGCAAGGCGTATATGCAAATTCTTTATATACTGAATTGTCCAAAATCAATATAAACAAATAATCAAATACGAATAGTTGATTTAAATTTTCCAAAACAAAACTTTGTTTTTATTTGAAAAATATACTCTTCACACCCGTTCTAGGATACTACTGATCCTATCTCTAACGAGTCATTCCATTGGATATTGCTAATCCAATATCTGATGAATTCTTTCGTATGGTTCTAATGTGCCTTGTTCTCGAGCTCTGTAAACCAAAGCTCTGATACCAACTGTGAAGACCCGCAACTTCCCCGTAAAGGAAAGTGTCGGATAGTTCGAGAACAAGCCACAACAGAACGCATATAAAAGAACCTTTCACTATATATAACAACAGTGCATCAGATTACAAGAATATACAGAGTATAAATGAATATTACACAAAAATATCAGAGATTTAAATTACATTTAAATACATAGCAGCGGAAAATAATACAATACACAACTAGAAGAGATATACGGATACAAAGCTTTCCGGATATCGTTCCAGCTGTAAACCAGGATCCTGTGAATGTAAATCTGCAAAACCAAAACTACTAGCTGCCCGTGTCAAAATAAGGGCACCCAGAGTTTAGGTTAAAACAATAAACTCCAGGTCAGTCATGTGACTGGTGTGAGAACTAAAACAGTTATTAATCTTTATTTGAAAGTTAGGTAAATCAAGGGACCACGCCGTATAACACGGAACGGGTTTCCTCCCAAGAATACCAGTGCATATAACAAACAGCGCAATGCTAAATAAAGAAAAATGAAGCTGTTATAAGACCCAGGTCCTATCACACAATGCAACGCAAGCCGGGGGATAGGGTTTTCCCTTATAACAGCCAAAGAATGCTTGATACGGTTAAAACAAATCGTTTGATACTATTATAAGTGCATAGTGTATAAAACAACTTCAAATCATAAGTATCAATCATAGGCGGCATGGGTACCATATATCATGTCGCCATATATAGGTTTACAAATAAAACCGCAAATGTCACGTATTTGGAAATTGGATTTCCGTCTATGAACAGAGGCAAAAGATAGTCCTCAACCGATTCGAGACAATCTAGCCCATGTCTCAGGTCAGAGCTCGAGTGACCTTGGAGCGACAGGGCCGGTCCACCGACGTGGATTAAACTTAAACCCTGAACATGCGTTCCCCCGCCCTTTGGGGCGTAAACGAGCCAACGAATGGCTCCATCGGTTCGAGAACGACCGATCAATCCGAGGCGCCTCGCAACAGCAACAACCACATAAGTCAAACTCGTCAGGGCGTGTAAAACCACTGACGCCACTTTTTATCTAGAAGGAAACGCATGCCCTCCCTGAGGTCCGTCTCCCGTTTTTGGTTCATACCTGGTGTGAAACACGCGAGGTAAACGTTACACAAAGCTACGCCACAAAGGCCGTGCTTTGATCATCACCACAAGACTTTGCTTTTCAACAGAAGCCTCGATCAATTGCCACTTAGGCATGCCACACAGGCAATTCACTCCATGCGTTTGATATCCATCAATATATAACCCCTGAGCTCGTACGTCTCAGAGAAGGGCGTTAAGCAAGAGAATAAATTCTTCGCCGCCAAACAGATATATATTTAATAGAAATCAAACACACAGACTAAAATCCAATGTCAGACACACAGTCCATTTACAAGTCCGTTCTGGGTCTGAACGAAACCGGAGGCACCTAGTACCCCGCATATCCATCGATCTCCAAGTACGTCTGGACGATCACTAACTGTTTCCATCTTCTTGGGTGTACAGCCCAATCAAGATCATCAGTTATCCCCCAAACGACGTGAAGACTTCCGGTCTTCGACCATCGTCTTCATCTTCGACTTATCGTCGTATCAGTTATTCAGAATGGGATAAACCCGGTCTTTCCGAATAACTCGCGTATATTTTAAATAAGTGTTACACAAACACAACATACGCCTCATTCCAATTCATTAGTCACTAACCGTAAATTAATCAAGAGAATAATTTCCCAAATATTAACCCCGAAGGCCGAAACCAACATCAGATCAATATCCAGAAAACCATTCTGCTTGGCTAACCGACAGTTAGTTTCTAAATTTCACATTCATAGGGAAAGATTCCCATAAATTTTATCAAAGATAAATTCCTTGAATTTATTCTTTAATCCATTTTTGAATATCAGTTCAAACTAGTCGGGATTAGCGAACCTTACCGAAGTAATCATTTGTTATAATTTCCCAATCCCAACCTATTCATCCCATGAAGTAAAACTGTGAATACTTCATATCTAACACCACAGTGTTATCGGTAAATTCAATTACCATTTCACGTTCAAATCTAATTAAAGATTTAACTATCGCCTGGAGCCAAAACTGGTGATACTCCATTTTCGATCATTTCAATCTAATTAAAGATTCATTAAAACTCCACTTAGTTTTAATCTTCGACTGGGTTAAAGAATCAGTGTCATTTAAAACACGGTTCACGATAAACCCAAAATCTCATTCATTAATTATCGGGTTAAAGAACGAGTGTTATTTAAAAAACACTGTTCACGATAAACCCAAAAATTAATATCAATTCAATTCCAATTAAATATTATTTAATTGGTAAACTTCATTAAATCTAAATAAAAAGATTTAATCTTTTCTCAACTGGGTTCAAGAACAGTGTTAGTGAAGACACCATTCACGACAAACCCAAATCACATTCGATATTCAATACAAGGCTCTGAATAGAAAATATATCGGCTTATATTCAATACCAAATTCTACGATTAACAAATGTCGTATTGGGAATAACGATATAAATATATATCTTTCAAATTTCCATAACAACACCTGTATAATCACGAATTCCAACATCGAAATATTCCGAAGACAATTTCGATTCAAATCCACTCCAATGCAATCATTGGAATTTTGGTTACTTTTAAAACCCTTTTCGAATTCAATTTATTTATTTAAAAATAAATAGAATTATAATTCTAGTTCAAAACTAGTTCATTTCGATAAAAATCTATTTTTATCTTTTCAAATATGGAGTTTTTCATCCCAAACTTTCACAAATCATTTCTTATGATTTTACACAAATTATTACTATTTTTAATAATTTTATCAAGGCCCGTACAGTCGATTTCCAACAATGGCCATCGAACTGCACTTACAGCGACCTTTTTCGAATTTGATTTGGACGTAACTCCAAATCCAACCGTTAGATTTCAAATTTCTAACATTCATTAGAAAGCTCTTTTCGATACGAACCCAACGGTTCCGGTTTTAGGAGAATCCGACGGTCGGATCTCCCGCAATGTCCGTTTGAAATAAATGGTCGAAATTCACGAACTGCTGCGGCGCGGCGCGTTCTATTCAGGCCATTATATTATATATATAATATATATAATATATACTTCGTCGATTTCTATTTAAAACGAATTATATAAATAGTTTTGAATTCGTTTCAAAAACATTTTTCAACTTCCATTTCAATTCAAATCAAAATTGAATTCTTCTTTATAAATTCGTTTTAAAATCCATTTCTATTCAATTCAAATTTCAATTCAATTTGAATTCATTTCAATTCACTTTCAATTCAATTTGAAATCGTTTTCAATTCAATTCATTTCGAAATCGTTTTCAATTCAATTCATTTCGAAATCGTTTTCAATTCAATTCATTTCGAAATCGTTTTCAATTCAATTCATTTCGAAATCGTTTTCAATTCAATTTGAATTCGTTTTCAATTCATTTCAAAATATTCGATTTCGAAATCACTTTTCAATATTCATTTTTAAGATGAATAAAATCGATATAAATATCGTTCACGTCAAAATGGCGTCAATCTAATCAACACGGCTTCATAAATTTCTATTTTCAAATATTCTATTTCAAATATTTCTTTTTCAAAATAGTTGTTATTATCAAAATATTTCGTTCAACACATGACCAATCTCAATGAATGAGTACTGTCAACACATGAACTTTTATTTTATATTGATAAAGATGTAATTTTTATTACTAAAATATTTTGTTCAACACATGACCAATCTCAATGAATGAGTACTGTCAACACATGAACTTTTATTTTATAATATTCTTTATTTTTCAAATTGGAATGAGGCCCAATCAATTACCATATAAAGTTAATTATATGGATTTTCATACAACACATGTATAATAGCATGGAAAAATAATCAACCATCAACCAAAGTGCACTCCACTGTATAAGCATCAAATATAGATATTCAACGCTTATAACAGCCTGTCAATCAATCGATCGACATATTTAATCAATCAGGATGAGTGAACTTCAAATTTCATCCCAACACCCGTGTGGGGTTTCAAACAATCAAACACACATTTTCATTCGTGCAGTTGGGCGATGTGTAAAATTTATCGTCCCAATCAATGTCATTCAAATAGGTGTACATAAACAAACCGTCCGGTTTATAAATGAATATTTTATTCACTTCACGTTAAAAATTATATTTTTAACGACAAAACATTTTATTTCAACATATGAATTTCTATTCAATTCATTCTTTAAATAAAATGATATTTTTATTTTTCTAACATATTTTAGAAAATTTCGGCGGCATAACGGCACGATACTAGAAACGGGACAAGGCCTAGCCTTATCCCCGGTCTAGTGAAGGCCCACGCCATTCACACATCAATCAAATCAATTTCATCTCACCAAACAATTCAATTTCAATCAATAATCTAACTAATTTGCAACCAAACAAACAAGTCCATGGTCTGTGGACGATTGTGTCGGGTGCTACTAAGCACCGTTTGCATCTTAGTATATATATATAAATAGAAAAAGAAATCGAAAGGTGAGAAATTCTCACTTATAGCTATCCTAGCTCCACTGCACTTCATTTGCAGGAAATCTTCGCCAACTCGCCTTTTGTCGCTTTCGTTGTCCGCCTTCACTACATATGTAAAAATCGAATTTTACTTCGCTATCCAATATATAAAAATCATATTTTTTTTCGATGCTCAATATATAAAAATTCTATTTTTAAATCGAAGTTCAATATATAAAAATTCTATTTTTAAATCGAAGTTCAATATATAAAAATTCTATTTTTAAATCGAAGTTCAATATATAAAAATTCTATTTTTAAATCGAAGTTCAATATATAAAAATTCTATTTTTATGATGCTATTCAATATATAAAAACATATTTTTATTTCGATTCTAAACAAAGTATATTTTCGATATTTTTAAAACGAATGTCTTTATATTTTTAAAATCGAAGTCTTTATACTTTTAAAATCGACACCTATATATTTTTCTTTTATTTCAAATCAGTTTTTGATTTCTTTTTAAAAACAGTTTTTAAATCTCTTTTTTTTAAAAAATCAGTTTCTCTTTTTAAATTTCTGTTTTTACATCCTTAAAAAAAACAGTTTTAAAACTTAAAAAAAAAACAGTTTTATTCTTTTCAAAACAGTTTTTAATTTCTTTTAAAAACAGTTTTTAAATCTTCTTTTTAAAAAATCTGTTTTACTTTCTTTTTAGAAAATTCAGTTTTTCTTTATCTCAAATGCAGTTTTTCTAACTTACTTCTTTTAAAAATTCTGTTTTAAAAACTTAAAACAAAAATCAGTTTTTAAATCATATATAAAAAAACAGTTTTTTTTTTCTTTAATTCACTGTAAAACAAAATAGAACAAAACAAAATAAAATAAAATAAAATGCTCACCGAGTTCGAATGGGAGGAGGAGGAGTCGGCGGTGGCTCGTGGGGTGGAGGCGCTCGGTGATGTCGCGATGAGGCGCTCCGATTTGGGTCGAGGGTAGCGTCGTCTGGAGGGAGGAGGTTGCGAGGCTTCGGCGAAGGGTACGTCGGCGGTGTCGGCGGTGGCTTCCAGGTCGGGGGCGGCGGCGCGATTTTAGATTAGGTTTTCTTTTGCCACGCTCACATATTGATTCGAAAAATTATGAAATTTGAAACCTAGCAATAACTTGACATCGCGGACCCAACAAAACTGGTTTCGTCGAAATCCGAGGTCGTTTGCAAAATGTCCATTTTTAAGGGCCTGAATTCCATAATGACTATTCAGAATTCTCAACTGGACATATCTTTTGATTCCCGATATGAAATCTTGATTTTTCGGATTCGTTGGAAAGATATTCACTATTAGATTCCATTATTTTTGGTTTCATTAAAATCCGGATTGTTTTGCACCCGGTACATTCAATTGAAGTTTGAAATCGAATTATCGAACTACCACGCCATTTTCAATTCTATTTATAATTATATATAAATATTTATATTCTAACGACGACGCGTATAATATATACGTTCTATTTATATTCAAAATAAATTTCTCAACGATATTATTTAAAATAATCTATTTTAAATATTCAAAATTCGCTAAAATGGCCAAAATAAAAAATTTAAACTGGCCCAGATTTTCGGGTTGTTACATATCAGTTTCAGCCGATGCTTCTGGTCGGCTGACGGGCCAGGCTTACGCCCTAAAGGGCGGGGAAACGCAGTGTTCAGGCATTTTAATCCACATCCGTGGACCGGCCCTGACGATCCAAAGGCTTGACAGAGTACTTGCCTGTGGCTCGGGCTAGAGAGTCACAAATCGGTAGAGGATCTTGCCCCTAGCCTCGGTTCATACCATAAATGATAACCCAACTTCCAATACGACATTTGCGATTTTGATTGTATAACATATATATGGCGACATAGTGTTATGGGGCATTCATGCCGCCTATGATTGATACTTATGATTTGAAGTTGTTTTATACACTATGCACTTATAGTAGTATCAAATGATTTGTTTTAAACGTATTAAGCATGTTTGGCTATTATAAGGGAAAACCCTATCCTCGGCTGCGTTGCATTGTGTGATGGGACCTGGGTCTTATAATAGCTTCATTTTTAGAAAAGCATTGCGTTGTTTACTTATATGCACTGGTATTCTTGGGAGGAAACCCGTTCCGTGTTATACGGCGTGGTCCCTTGATTTACCTAACTTTAAAATAAAGATTAATAACTGTTTTAGTTCTCACACCAGTCCCATGACTGACCTGGAGTTTATTGTTTTAACCTAAACTCTGGGTGCCCCTATTTTGACACGGGCAGCTAGTAGTTTTGGTTTTGCAGATTTATATTCCCAAGATCCTGGTTTACAGCTGGAACGATATCCGGAAAGCTTTGTATCCGTATATCTCATTCTAGTTGTGTATTGTATTATTTTCCGCTGCTATGTATTTAAATGTAATTTAAATCTCTGGTATTTCTGTGTAATATTCATTTATACTCTGTATATTCTTGTAATCTGATGCATTGCTGTAATATACAATGAAATGTTCTTCTGTATGTGTTCTGTTGTGGCTTGTTCTCGAACTATCCGACACTTTCCTTTACGGGGAAGTTACGGGTTTTACAGTTGGTATCAGAGCTTTGGTTTACAAAGCAGAGAACAAGACACATTAGAACCATGCGAAAGAATTCATCAGATATTGGATTAGTAATATCCAATGAGAATGACTCGTTAGAGATAGGATCAGTAGTATCCTAGAACGAGTGTGAAGAGTAAATTTTAAAATGGAAACCCATTTAGTTTTGAAAATCTAAATCAAATATCCGTATTTGATTATTTATTTGCATTGATTTGGACAGTCCAGTATATAAAGAATTTGCATATACGCCTTGCAAACGTATATTCGAAGTTTTAATATACTGGATAGATATAGAGTCACATTCTAGATACCCGGGGATAATTCTGATGATGTGGCCACATCATCAGTATTTATATTCGTGTTTCGAAGGTATGATATCTATATATTTCCATTAGACTGGTGTGAGAACCAAAACTTATATAGTTAGAACACATTGTTGTGAATTGGCACCAAAACATGATTTTCTGTATATATATCAAAACTATGAATTTGAGACTCTAATACACTAAATGATTGATGTTTGTGTTGTTTGTTTACTTGGTTGATAATTTTTAACCATTTAGCCTAATTATATCAAATATTGAACGATATTGAAAATTGGTCGCATTTGCTTGCATATACATATACTTACATTGAACAGGTCATAGCAAGGAGGCTAGAGCCGAAGAATAAAATTAGTTTGCCCGACAAATAGGTACATGTTTACTACATAATTTACTGTTTTGTTTGGGTGATGATGATTTTATGAGCCTATTGGCTAGCCGCTTGGCTTTTTCTTTTTCTTTTTGAGATTAGAAGGACCGGGGAAGCTATTTGAAATTCCCCGATGCTCCCGGTGCAGGGGAGGTTATGGCGAAATTTTTCGAAAATTTAGGGTGTTAGCCAAATTTTTGAAAATTTGAAAATTCTCAGAAACTGAAAAGTTGGAGAATGGAAGCCAAATCGAACGTAGAGTTGGTTAATCAAACCACTTTTGACTTTGTTCCTTTTCGGGGACGAAAAGTTTTAAGTGGGGGAGATTGTAACAACCCGAAAATCTGGGCCAGTTTAAAATTTTTATTTTGGCAATTTTAGCGAATTTTGATTATTTAAAATAGATTATTTTAAATAATATCGACGTGAAATTTATTTTCAATATAATTCGACGTATATATTATATGCGTCGTCGTTAGAATATAAATAATTATATATATAATTATAATAGAATTGAAAATGGCGCGGTAGTTCGATAATTCGATTTCAAATTTCAATTGAATGTACCGGGTGCAAAACAATCCGGATTTTGGTGAAACCGAAAACAATAGGATCTAATTGGGAATATCTTTCCAACGAATCCGAAAAATCAAAATTTCATAGCGGGAATCAAAGGATATGTCCAATTGAAAATTCTAAATAGTCTCTATGGAATTCAGGCCCTTAAAAATGGGAATTTTGCAAATGACCTCGGATTTCGACGAAACCAGTTTTGTTGGGTCCGTGATGTTAAATTATTGCTAGATTTCAAATTTCATAATTTTTCGAATCAATATGTGAGCGTGGCGAAGGAAAACGCGTTTGACCAGTTTCAGTTGATTTTAATCGACTGGAAAATGGCCATTTTTCTAACGGTCTCAGAATTCGACGAAACTAGTTTTGTTAGGACCGTATCGTCAATACGAAGCTAGAAAATATTTTTCGGGAATTTTTAGAGTTAGTATGCGACCCCGGTAATTTGAAATGTACGTTTAAAATTCAATATAATGATTTAAATGCAAATTTAACGGAAACTGATCGAAACGGTCGAATCAGCTTGCGATACATATCCCATTGTGTTCAGAATGGGGGTGAAACTCTATGGATGATAGGCGGTGGGCCTGGTTTCGAGTTCGAATTTAAAAGTTGCTTTTTGGAAAATAAATAAAATATAAATATAAATATTATATAACACCCATCCTCCAATTCCTTCTCTCTCTCTCTCTTACCTTTTCGATCAGAAAGAAATAAAAAAAAAACCCGTAGATCTAAATCGCGCTCCACCCCGTCGATGGACGCCACCCCTCGCGAGCGCCGCCTGACCCCACCCTCCGTCGATTGTTTGGCCCACCGCACCTCCCTCTGGCCTCAACCGCGACGACAGACACCCTTGCCCCTCCTCTCGATTTCCTTTCCCCATACGACGCCGAAGCCTCCTGCGCCTGACCAGAATCGCAGCCACCTCCCTCACCGACCACCGATCACCTGAGCCCCCCCCCCCTCTTCTTCCAGTCCGCCGCTCTTCCAAACCCCCTCCGTCTTGAAAAAAAAACCTGTAAGTTCTAATTCTTATTATTCTCAATTGTGGCTTATAAAAACTGATTTTACATAGTTATCAAAACTGATTTTTATTCGCTTATAAAAACTGATTTTACATAGTTATCAAAACTGATTTTTATTCGCTTATAAAAACTGATTTTACATAGTTATCAAAACTGATTTTTATTCGCTTATAAAAACTGATTTTACATAATTAGAAAAAAAATATGATTTTTATATTTTTATGAGAATAAAAATATGATTTTTATATTTTTTATGAGAATAAAAATATGATTTTTATATTTTTAAAGTATTAAAAATATAATCTTTACTATATAGAAGTGGTAAAAATATGATTTTTGTTTATACAGAGAATTAAAAATATCACCTTTATATATGTAGCAAAATAAAAATGTGATTTTTATAGTGATGAAGTCTATATTTTTGAAAAGGTGAAGTCTATATTTTTGAATAGGCGGAATCTATATTTTTGAAATGGAATTTTTATCTATATGACAGCGAAGTAAAAATTCGATTTTTATATATTGAATAGCGAAGTAAAAATTCGATTTTTATATATTGAATAGCGAAGTAAAAATTCGATTTTTATAAATTGAATAGCGAAGTAAAAATTCGATTTTTATATATTGAATAGCGAAGTAAAAATTCGATTTTTATATATTGAATAGCGAAGTAAAAATTCGATTTTTATAAATTGAATAGCGAAGTAAAAATTCGATTTTTATAAATTGAATAGCGAAGTAAAAATTCGATTTTTATATATTGTATGGCGAAGTAAAAATTCGATTTTTATAAATTGAATAGCGAAGTAAAAATTCGATTTTTATATATTGAATAGCGAAGTAAAAATTCGATTTTTATATATTGAATAGCGAAGTAAAAATTCGATTTTTACATATGTAGTGGCTACGGGCGACGAAGCTGACGAAGATTCGAAAAAGACGAAGACTTCTATCGAAAGAAGAGTCAAGATGATTGGATAGCTTTCGGTGAGAATTTCTCACCTTTCAATTTCATTTCTATTTATATATATATCCTAGGATGCAGACGGTGCTTAGTAGCACCCGACACAATCGTCCACAGACCATGGACTTGTTTGTTTGGTTGCATAGATTAGTTGGATATTTGATTTGAATTTGGTTGTTTGGTGAATTTGATTGATGTGTGAATGGCGTGGGCCTTCACTAGACCGGGGATAAGGCTAGGTCTTGTCCCGTTTCTAGTATCGTGCCGTTATGCCGCCGAAATTTTCTAAAATAAGTTAGTAAAATAAAAATATCATTTTATTTAAAGAATGAACTGAATAGAAATTCATATGTTGGAATAAAATGTTTTATCGTTAAAAATATAATTTTTAACGTGAATGTGAATAAATAAATATTCATTTACAAACCAGACGGTTTGTTTATGTACACCTATTTGAAGGACATTGATTGGGTCGATAAATTTTACACATCGCCCAACTGCACAAATAAAATATGCGTTTGATTGTTTGAAACCCCACACGGGTGTTGGGATGAAATTTGAAGTTCACTCATCCTGATTGATTAAATATGTCGATCGATTGATCGACAGGCTTTTATAAGCGTTAGATATCTATATTTGATGCTTATACAGTGTAGTGCACTTTGGTTGATGGTTGATTATTTTTCAATGCTATTATATGTGTGTAATGTATGAAAATCCATATAATTAACTTTATATGGTAATTGATTGGGCCTCATTCCAATTTGAAAAATAAAGAATATTATAAAATAAAAGTTCATGTGTTGACAGTACTCATCCATTGAGATTGGTCATGTGTTGAACGAAATATTTTAGTAATAAAATTTACTTCTTTATCGATATAAAATAAAAGTTCATGTGTTGACAGTACTCATCCATTGAGATTGGTCATGTGTTGAACGAAATATTTTAGTAATAAAATTTACATCTTTATCGATATAAAATAAAGGTTCATGTGTTGACAGTACTCATCCATTGAGATTGGTCATGTGTTGAACGAAATATTTTGATAATAACAACTATTTTGAAAAAGAAATATTTGAAATAGAATATTTGAAAATAGAAATTTATGAAGCCGTGTTGATTAGATTGACGCCATTTTGACGTAAACGATATTTATATCGATTTTATTCATTTCGAAATGAATTGAATTGAAAACGATTTCGAAATGAATTGAATTGAAAACGATTTCGAAATGAATTGAATTGAAAACGATTTCGAAATGAATTGAATTGAAAACGATTTCGAAATGAATTGAATTGAAATGAATTGAATTGAAAACGATTTCGAAATGAATTGAATTGAAAACGATTTCAAAATGAATTGAATTGAAAACGATTTCGAAATGAATTGAATTGAAAACGATTTCGAAATGAATTGAATTGAAAACGAATTCAAATTGAATTGAAAGTGAATTGAAATGAATTCAAATTGAATTGAAATTTGAATTGAATAGAAATGAATTTTAAAACGAATTTATAAAGAATAATTCAATTTTGATTTGAATTGAAAAGAAAGTTGAAATTGCTTTTGAAACGATTTTAAAACTATTTATATAATTCGTTTTAAATAGAAATCGACGAAGTATATATTATATATATAATATAATGGCCTGAATAGAACGCACCGCGCCGCGGCAGTTCGTGAATTTCGACCATTTTTTTCAAACGGACATTACGGGAGATCCGACCGTCGGATTCTCCTAAAACCGGAACCGTTGGGTTCGTATCGAAAAGAGCTTTCTAACGAATATTAGAAATTTGAAATCTAACGGTTGGATTTGGAGTTACGTCCAAATCAAATTTGAAAAAGGTCGCTGTAAGTGCAGTTCGATGGCCATTGGTGGAAATCGGCTGTACGGGCCTTGATAAAATTATTAAAAATAGTAATAATTTGTGTAAAATCATAAGAAATGATTTAGAAAGAATTGGGATGAAAAACTCCATATTTGAAAAGATAAAAATAGATTTTATCGAAATGAACTAGTTTTGAACTAGAATTATAATTCTATTTATTTTATAAATAAATTGAATTCGAAAGGGTTTTAATAATAACCAGAATTTCCAATGATTGCATTGGAGTGGAATTAAATCGAAATTGTCTTCGGAATATTTCGATGTTGGATTTCGTGATTATACAAATGTTGTTATGGAAATTTGAAAGATATAGATATATATATCGTTATTTCCAATACGATATTTGTTAGTCGTAGAATTTGATATTGAATATAAGCCGGTATATTTTCTATTCAGAGCCTTGTGTTTAATATCAAATGTGATTTGGGTTTGTCATGAATGGTGTCTTCACTAACACTGTTCTTGAACCCAGTTGAGAAAAGATTAAATCTTTTTATTTAGATTTAATGAAGTGTACCAATTAAATAATATTTAATTGGAATGGAATTGATATAGATTTTTGGGTTTATCGTGGACAGTGTTTTAAATAACACTTGTTCTTTAACCCGATAATTAATGGAATGTGATTTTGGGTTTATCGTGAACCGTGTTTTAAATGACACTGATTCTTTAACCCAGTTAACGATTAAAACTAAGTGGAGTTTTAATGAATCTTTAATTAGATTTGAACGTGAAATGGTAATTAAATTTACCGATAACACCGTGGTGTTAGATATGAAGTATAACCAGTTTTACTTCATGGGATGAATAGGTTGGGATAGGGAAATTAAAACAAATGATTACTTCGGTAAGGTTCGTTAATCCCGACTAGTTGAATCGAAATTCAAAAGAAGATTAGAGAATAAATTCAAGAAATTTATCTTGGATAAAATTAATGGGAACCTTTCCCTATGAATGTGAAATTTAGAAACTAACTGTCGGTTAGCTAAGCAGAACGGTTTTCTGGATATTGATCTGATGTTGGTTTCGGCCTTCGGGGTTAATATTTGGGGAATTATTCTCTTGATTAATTTACGGTTAGTGACTGATGAATTGGAATGAGGCGTATGTTGTGTTTGTGTAACACTTATTTAAAATATACGCGAGTTATTCGGAAAGACCGGGTTTATCCCATTCTGAATAACTGATACGACGATAAGTCGAAGATGAAGACGATGGTCGAAGACCGGAGGTCTTCACGTTGTTTGGGTGATTACTGATGATCTTGATTGGGTTGTACACCCAAGAAGATGGAAACAGTTGGTGATCGTCCAGACGTACTTGGAGGTCGATGGATATGCAGGGTACTAGGTGCCTCTGGTTTCGTTCAGACCCAGAACGGACTTGTAAATGGACTGTGTGTCTGACATTGGATTTTAGTCCGTGTGATTGATCTCTATTAAATATATATCTGTTTGGCGGCGAAGAATTTATTCTCTTGCTTAACGCCCTTCTCTGAGACGTACGAGCTCAGGGGTTATATATTGATGGATATCAATCGCATGGAGTGAATTGCCCGTGTGGCATGCATAAGTGGCAAATGATCAAGGCTTATGTTGAAAAGCAAAGTCTTGTGGTTGATGATCGAAGCATGGCCTTGTGTGGCGTAGCTTTGTGTAACGTTGATTCGCGAGTATCACACCCGGTATGAACCAAAAACGGGAGATGGACATTAGGGAGGACATGCGTTTCTTTCTAGTTAGGAGTGGCGTCAGTGCTTGAACTGGCTGACGAGTTTGACTCATGTGGATGTTGCTTATTATTACTTGCTGAAAAGCGAGGCGCCTTGTGATATCGGTTTCGGCCGATGCTTCTGGTCGGCTGACGGGCCAGGCTTACGCCCTAAAGGGCGGGGAAACGCAGTGTTCAGGCATTTTAATCCACATCCGTGGACCGGCCCTGACGATCCAAAGGCTTGACAGAGTACTTGCCTGTGGCTCGGGCTAGAGAGTCACAAATCGGTAGAGGATCTTGCCCCTAGCCTCGGTTCATACCATAAATGATAACCCAACTTCCAATACGACATTTGCGATTTTGATTGTATAACATATATATGGCGACATAGTGTTATAGGGCATTCATGCCGCCTATGATTGATACTTATGATTTGAAGTTGTTTTATACACTATGCACTTATAGTAGTATCAAATGATTTGTTTTAAACGTATTAAGCATGTTTGGCTATTATAAGGGAAAACCCTATCCTCGGCTGCGTTGCATTGTGTGATGGGACCTGGGTCTTATAATAGCTTCATTTTTAGAAAAGCATTGCGTTGTTTACTTATATGCACTGGTATTCTTGGGAGGAAACCCGTTCCGTGTTATACGGCGTGGTCCCTTGATTTACCTAACTTTAAAATAAAGATTAATAACTGTTTTAGTTCTCACACCAGTCCCATGACTGACCTGGAGTTTATTGTTTTAACCTAAACTCTGGGTGCCCCTATTTTGACACGGGCAGCTAGTAGTTTTGGTTTTGCAGATTTATATTCCCAAGATCCTGGTTTACAGCTGGAACGATATCCGGAAAGCTTTGTATCCGTATATCTCATTCTAGTTGTGTATTGTATTATTTTCCGCTGCTATGTATTTAAATGTAATTTAAATCTCTGGTATTTCTGTGTAATATTCATTTATACTCTGTATATTCTTGTAATCTGATGCATTGCTGTAATATACAATGAAATGTTCTTCTGTATGTGTTCTGTTGTGGCTTGTTCTCGAACTATCCGACACTTTCCTTTACGGGGAAGTTATGGGTTTTACATACGGGGAGCTTCGGGATATTTCAAATAGCCTCCCCTGGCCCTCACCAATCCAAAAAAGAAAAGAAAAAGCCAATCAGCTCATAAAATCATCAAATTCCAAGAAATACAATAAACATGTACCTATTTGTCAAGCAAAAATTTTTATTCCTCTGCTTAGCTGTTTATCCATAACCTGTTCACACATACATAATGCACATGTATATATTTCTATCAATTTCTAAATCAGTTCAATACTTGTTCAATTGCATACATTTAACTTCATTCTCTTATTGATTAAATGAATTATCATTCTAATAATTTAATTAATCCAATCCACAATCACACAATGCAACCAACAATCAATTTGTTTTTAACTTTTCAAAAATATACTAATTAATTCATATACTCTTTTGAAATCATTCAGACTATATAATTAAAAAGTTTACATGCATGAAAAGAAAACAACAGCAAAGTAGAGAACAAAATGGTAATGCAAAGATATGGTAAATGTACCCTGCACCAGAGTCAATCAGAGATATCCACCCTGCACTTTGGATAGGCTTTCTTAATGCTTTCCTCTGTTTCCCAAGTACAATCTCGCGGATCTCCACTCCATTGCACTTTGACTAAGTGAACCTTCTTGTTCCTCAGTTCTTTGGTTTCTTTGCCAATTATCTTTAGCGGCTCTCTTCTCACAGCCAATTCTGGAGTAATTTCTATATCCTATTGCGCTGCTTCTTCCACGATCAAGTCTGGATCATGAACATGCTGTCGAAGTTGAGATACATGAAACACATTATGTACTCTAGGCAACCAATCAGGTAATTGAACCCTATAAGCAAGAGTTCCAACCCGTTCCAGAATAGGAAAACGGACCAATAAATTTGGGCGCCAATTTCCCTGTTTTACCGAACCAGATTACTCCTCTCATCGGAGATACCTTCAAATACACGTGGTCGCCAATAGCATATGATATATCTCTTCTTCTCTTATCTGCATAGCTTTTCTGTCGGCTTTGAGCGGCTAGTAATCGTTTCTTAATGAAATCGACTTTGTCCGCAGCTTCGCGAATCATATCGGGTCCCAATACGAGTCTATTACCAGGTTCAACAAGTAGGAGATCGGCATGGTCTACCATACAATGCTTCGAATGGTGACATTGTCAGGCTCACTTGGTAGCTGTTGTTGTATGAGAACTCGGCCAAATGCAAATGATCTTCCCATGATCCGCCAAAATCAATTACACAAGCCCGCAATAAATCTTCAAGAATACGGTTCACCCTCTCAGTTTGACCATCTATTTGAGGTTGATATGCGGTGCTCAAGTTCAGTTTCTTTCCCAATTCTGCTTGGAATGCTTCCCAGAATTTACTAGCAAAAATCGGGTCACAATCACTAACAATGCTCATGGGAACTCCATGCAGTCTAACTATTTCCTTGAAATAAATCTACGCCAGACCCTTAGCTGTTCTATTCGATTTGACAGGTATGAAATGGGCGGTCTTTGTGAAATGATCTACGATCACCCAAATACTGTCATTTCCTTTCCTGGTTCTGGGCAAGCCATCTATGAAATCCATAGAAATCTATTCACACTTCCCACTTGGAATTTCCAAAGGTTGCAACAATCCAGTGAGCTTCTGCTGATCGCTTTTGACATGTTAACAAGTAGGACATCGGCTAACATATAAAGAAATGTCTCCTTTCATAGATTTCCACCAGAAAGTGCGTTTTATATAATTATACATCTTGCTCACTCCTGGATGGATACTAAGCTTGGCTTTGTGACATTCATCTAATACTTCTCTCCGGAGTTCAGGAATGTTTGGCACACACATTCGGCCTTTCAACCTAAGAATCCCCTCGTCATCCATCTGAAAACTCGAGGGCTCGCCTTTCTAAATTCTCTCTCTGATCTTCTGAATGAATTGATCATCCTTCTGAAGAGCAGATATGTTATCAATCAATGAAGGTGTGATAATAAGACTGGCGATAATCACATTCTTTCTTCTACGCGCATCAGCTACAACATTGGCTTTCCCCGGAGTATATAAGATATCAAGATCATATGCCATGAGAAATTCTAACCAATGTTGCTGCCTCATGTTTAGATCCTTCTCGGTGAATAAGTATTTCAACGATTGATGATCAATATATAATTCAAACTTCTCACCCAATGGATTATGCCTCCAGATTTTCATAGCAAACACGATAGCTAGCAATTCAAGATCGTGAGTTACATAATTCTTTTCATGTGGTTTCAATTGACGGCTAGCATAAGCGACTACATGGCCTCTTTGCATCAACACTGTGCCAAAGGCCTTCTTTAGAAGCATCGGTCCAAACTTTTAAATCCTGATTGCCATCAATAATTGTGAGCACTGAAGCAGTCGTCAATTTTAACTTCAGCTCCTGGAAAGCTGCCTCACATTCGGGAGTCCAGTTGAATCTCGAATGTTTCTTAGTAAGCTTTGTTAAGTGACTGGATATCTTCGAAAAATTCTTCACGAACTTTCGATAATAACTGGCCAATCTGAGAAAACTTCTGACTTCTGTGGGCGCTGTTTCCAATTCTGAATAGCAGTGATTTTACTAGGATCCACTGAAATTCATTGTTTCGATATATCGTGGCCAAGAAATTTGACTTCTTCTTGCCAGAATATACATTTGGAAAACTTTGCTTTCAACACATTCTTTCTCAGAATTTCTAACACTTGTTCCAATTGTTTTTCATGCTCGCTTTCTGATTTAGAGAAGATCAATATATCATCAATGAAAACCAGAACAAATTTATTCAATACTTCTCTGAATACACGGTTCATTAGATCGACAAAATAAGCTGGAGCGTTACATAAGCCGAACGACATTACTAATCACTCGTAGAATAAATCTGGGCCTCTGAATGCTATCAAAGGAACACACTCTTCGGCAATACGAAGCTGAAGGAAACCTGTAGCTAGGTCCATTCGTGAAAACACTTGTGCTCCATTCAATCGGTCCAACAAATCATCAATCCATGGCAATGGATATTTGTTCTTCAGCGTCTGCTTATTCAAGTCACGATAATCTACACACAGTCTGAGAGTACCGTATGACTTCGAAACAAATACCACAGCTGCTCCCCAAACAGAGAAACTATTCCTGATCAGACCCTTCCATACAAGCTGTCGAGTTTGATTGTCTAACTCTTCTTTTTCCTTTAAGGTCATTCTTCGAATAGCGTGAACTACTAGCCTTGCATTTGGAACTAAAGAGATTTTTAAAATCAATTTCTCTCTGCGGAGGCAAGCTAACAACTTCTTCGAACACATCCGCATAGTGACAACTAGGATATCTTCTATAGAAGCAGAAATATTTTCTATAGCAGCGGGAGTGTTCACTATAGCAGTGGGAGTAACATCAAGAGCTGACCAGTATTCTTTTCTATCCGAATTTGGACCTACACATGGTATAACAATATTGGCGAGTTCCATGGTAACTTTAACTACTCTTTCTGCACATTTAACTTCGGCCTCGTATTTAGTTATCCAATCCAGTCCAAGAATGATATCAAACTCGGAGAAATTCACGACGATCAAGATACAAGGAAATCGATAATGGAAGAAAGAGACGGACACTTTAAAAATCTAGCTAAGATCAATGGAACCCCCGACCGGATTATGGACACTGATGGGTTCTTTAGCTTCTTTAATTTTAGATCCAATTTATTAGTCACATTAGTCGAAATAAAGCTTCGTGATGCTCCAATATCGAACAGTACTTTGACTGGAATACCTCTGACAGTAAGTGTTCCTTCCAAAACATCTGGTCTTTCCTGACTAGCTGAGGATGTTGGAACTTCTGTCGTGCTATTGATTTGAGCTTCTTTGGCCTCTTCATTAACATGTACGGCTTTAGACTTTTTCTTTAATAGCTGGCAATCTTGCTTTACATGACCAAGTTGATGGAAAATGTTGCATTCTCTGATCTCTTGAACCTTCTTGCCGGATTTAGATCCCTTCTTTCTTTGTTTCTTTAAAGATCTGCAATTTCCTTGCAAATGCCCTTGCTTATGGAAGTTATTGCATATGGCAGTCATTACTGGTTCTTTCTCAGATTTGACCCTTTTCCTCTTGGCTTTAGGCTTCTTACTGACCTCAGGCATCGTACTGGCCTCAGGACTGTCAGTCTCAGCCTCCTCTTTGTTACTAGAACTGACTTCCCCTTCATCGTTCAAAAGACCTTTCTTATGGAGACCTTCATACTGATAAGCCATGTATATCATTTTAGAAAAAGGGAGCTTCACGTGCCCCATCACGCTACTTTGATACTTTCTTTGAAGCCCGTTAATAAACCTCAGATTCTTCCTCTTCGGATTTTGAACTAGATGACGGGCAAAATGAGAAAGTTCATTGAATTTCTTATGATATTCCGGAATGGTCATATCTCCTTGTATCAGATAATGGAATTCATCACATAACTGCTCGGTTGCTTCTGGAGGAATAAATCTTTTATTGAAAATCTCCTTAAATCTATCCCATGTAATATTACCTTCTGGATCATCCTTAATAATTGAATCCCACCAGAGCAAAGCTTCGTCTTTGAGTGCCCAAAATGCCAGTAATCTTTTCTGATCATCTCTCAGCTATGAACCTTCAAAGATTTTCTCAGCAGAGCGTATCCAGGCTTGAATTTCACTAATAGATTCATTGCTCGATAATGGTACTCCACCCATATTTCGATACTTAATTAATAGAGCCTCAATATCTGGTTCTGCCCTACCACCTCCACTTCTGCCACTCATTTTTCAATATCTGCAAATAGCAGACAAAGTGTTAGGCCAACAGAAAAGGTAATTTTAAAACATAGAGACATATACTTGAATGTAAGTGTGTCTATCGGGGTGTATTTCATTCTGCTTCACTCATTCTAGGATATTACTAATCCTATCTGAAATGAGCGATTCATCTTAGAACACTACTGGTTATATTTCTGACGGGTTCGTTAATATGTTATATTCCAGAACTAAGCATAACCAAAGCTCTGATACCACGTTTGTGACGACCCCAAACCCCAAAGGATGTTGGCAAGGGTAATCTTTGGAATATAACCAATAAACAGATAACAGCAGAATAGAAATAAATATATACACCAGATAATGTACAATAGAATACACTGGATAAACATAATCATTAGAGTTACACAGTATACAGGATCATACTTAGTTCAAAATACAATTCAGCAATACATAAATGTCTGCAGCGGAAAACAAAACATAATATGTATAATAGGAGCTGAACAGCATAAAAAGAGATAAATTATAGAATCTATCTTCAGCTCCAACTATCCAGAAAGAGCCTGCTAAAACCTGAATACAAGGCTGGCCGTCTAGAAATAGGGACACCGAGTTTGCAAGTGAAACAAACTACGAGTCAGTCATAGGACTGGTATAAGAAATCTACTTAACATATTTTACAATGTCGCTAATCATAGGACCATGCCACTTTCACGGCACGGGTTTACTCCATTGGATTGCCAGTGCTTTAAAACAAGTAAATCTTTTAAACATCACAATGCTTTTTATAAAAATGAAGCCATTATAAGACTCAGTTCCCATCACACAATGCAACACAAACCGGAGGATAGAGTTTTACCTTATAATGGCCAAAATATGCTTGATACGAGCAAAACAAATCATTTGATATTATTCCTAGTGTATATATGTTTCAAAAACAATTTCAATCATAACTATCAATCATAGACGGCATGGGTACCATATATCATGTCGCCATATATATGTACAGTCAAAACCGCACGGTGTCGTATTTGGAAATTGGATTTTCGTCATGAACCAAGGCAAAAGATAGTCCTTACCGAATTTGAGACAATCTAGCCCATGTCTCAGGCTACAGCCGCAACTGCACCTAGGAGCCACAGGGTCGGTCCACACACAACGGATTAAATAAAACCCTGAACAATATGTCTCCCCGTCCTATGGGGCGAAAATGAGCCAAATGACTTCATATCCGAGGCGCCACGCAATCCAACAACCACACAGGTGAAAATAATATAAATGTCAGGGCTGGTAGGTCACTTACACCACACTAGCTAGAAAGAGATGCATGTTATACCTGAATCCTCTCCCGTTTCTGGTTCATAACGGGGTGTGAGGCTCGCGAATCAACGTTATACACAAAGCCATGCCACAAAGGCCGCGCTTTGATCATCAACCACAAGACTTTGCTTTTCAACAGAAGCCTTGATCATCTTCCACTTAGGCATGCCACTTAGGCATGCCACACAGGCAATTCACTCCATTCGACTGATTTCTATCGATATATAACCTCTGAGCTCGTACGTCTCAGAGAAGGGCGTTAAGCAAGAGAATAAATTCTTCGCCGCCAAACAGATATATATTTAATAGAGGTCAATTAGCACAGAACAAAATCCAATGTCAAACACACAGTCCATTTACAAGTTTGTTTTGGGTCTGAATGAAACCGGAGGCACTCAATACCTCACATATCCGTACAATCCACAAGTACGTCCGGACGGCTACTACTTCAGCCCTTTCAAGGTAGCTACTCATATCATGAGCATCGGTAGCACCCCTCCAATCGATGTGAAGATCGTCGGTCTTGCACCGTCTTTATATCTTCGACTTTCAATCGTCGATCAATTATTTGAAATGAGAACTAACTCGTCCTTTACAAATAATTTACGTATATTTAGAATTTCAAATCAATTCATTTCAATGGTTAAATTATTCGATATCACTAATTCTGTTCTTTAAATTAATTTTCACGCCAAACACATTCAACCATCAAATATCACATAAACCAAGCAAATTCAGTTTATTTCCATTCCATATAGTTTATAATATTTTATCACGATTTATCGCTATTTTTATTTATATAAAAATAGCCAATTCGATCAAACGATGCTTCAGGCCATAACGCGGCCGTGGCACTGTTTTTCTTCAGATTTGATTTACACATATCTGAAAATCTAACCATTGGATCTTCACGAATATTCTATCATTAGAATGATATTTTCAAAACGAATCCAACGGTTTCAGTTTTGGGAAAATCCGACGACGGGATCTCCCGGTACAATCATTTGAAGTTACGATTTCAAAATACGAACTGCAGCGTCGTTATTCGATTTAATTTAATTATATTTATATATATATAATCGATTCTGGCGTTGTTTTTCTTCAGATTTGAATAAACATTCAAGATAATCCAACTGTTGGACTTCACAAAGTGGGTGTCGTTGGAAAGATATTTCCAAAGCAAACCCAACGGTTTTGGTTTCGGGAAATTCTGATGGTCGGATCTCCCGCACTAATCATTTGAAATCACGGTTTCAAAATATGAACTGCAGCTTTGTTATTCAATTTATTTTATATATAAATATAAATATAATTCATTCTTCGATTTCAAAACCATATTCACTTCATATATATGATAAAAATGATATTTTTATCCAACAGATATTTATTTCAACCCCTCACCATTTTTAACACTTCATATTCCGCATAAAAATGATATTTTTAGCGAACAAAAATATCTCTCAAGGCATGACTACTTTATTTAGTTCATACACATGTTAAAAATAATATTCATATCAAACAAATATTTATTTCAACACTGGTGTATTTTTAGCGAGTCGTTTACATGATAAAAATGATATTTTTATCATTAAAAATATTTATTCAAAACATGAATATTTTTAGCATTTCATATTCACAATAAAAATGTAGATTTTATTGTTCAATCTATATATTCAACACATGAATGTTTTCGACTCCACACATATGATAAAAATATGATTTTTATCGTTCTAGTCCTTTATTCAACACATGAATATTTTATATAGTTTATATATATAATAAAAATTTGATTTTTATTGTAAAACAATTTATTTCAAAACACGATTATTTTATATAGTTCATAATAAGGTAAAAATGTTATTTTTATATTTCAAAGAATTTACTCAGCACATGAATTTCTATTCAACACATGAATTCCTATTCAACACATGAATTTCTATTCAATACATGAATATGATTTCAACACATGAAAATAATTCTGACACATGAATATTATTGAAAATTTCAGCAGCATAATGGCATGGTAGTTAAAACCGGCACCGTCCCTAGTACGGCTCCTCGCTCTACCTTAAAACCTCACGTTTTTTGACAATGGGGATTTTCTAGTTCGTACGCAGACAAATTTTCCCACATACTAATCCTATTGGGATTTCAATCACAATCAATCATTTCAAATCAACCATTCATGGTATTCACCAAATTTCACATCAACCAATAATCCAAACAATATCACAACCAATATATATCGTCCATGGTATGTGGACGAGGGGAGTGTGTATATATATATAGATAGATATACGTATGTAACTATATTTCGATTTCCCTTCAATATCATTTCATTTTATTTCAACGCATATATCACTTTTACAACGCATATATAACTTATACATCGAACATACAACTTATGCAATGATTATACATGTGGTGTACAACGCTTATATAACTCATACATCGACTATATAATTTATACATCGTTGTTTTCCATATCGTTTATAAATTAGAAATCTCACATTGGGTTCCACTCCTCCAAAAATTGCAGAAGGATCAGAAAAATATGGGCCTCTTCTAAAATGTAGAAGACGTCCTCACGGTCCCGGTGTCTCTTGTTTCGCTGAGTTTCGACCACATAGCAAAAGGATATGATTTTTATTGTAAAATCATATACCGTAGCGCTTTAAAGTGCTATAAACTATAAAATAAAATAAAGGCCGTTACCTTTCTAAAATCATTCGAAACTTGGTTTCGATCTAGCGCCTAATCCGTTGCACGATATCTAGATCGGGTTGCGCCACTTGGAAGAAGGAAGAATGGCACCGGAACGGGGGGTAGAGCGGTCATGATCAGTGGTCGGAATTAGGCGGGGTGGCGCTTCCAAACGGTGATCTTCACGGAGGTGATTCAAGCGATATACTCAATGAAAAAAAAAACTTGGTATGGATTTGAAGATCTCGACGAGCTCTACAAAATCCCCAACAGGATGGAGTCTAATTTTGAGCGGATTGAGAGGAATCGAGGAGAGAAGGTTTGAACTCTTTTCCATCGTCGCGCAGTGAAGGTCGGGGAGAGAGAAGGTTGTGATGGCCAATAGGATTTTTTTCTTTTATTTATATATTTTTAAAAATTCAAAAATACCCCTTATCTCATATGAACTCCAATCCAAACCAAACAACTGTCATCCCTAGCTAAATACCCCAATTCCGAACACAATGGGATATGTTTCGTAGGCCCATTCGACTGTTTCAGTCAGTTTTCCTTCAAATTAAAATATAAAACATTCAATATTTGCTTTGAACGTACATTTCAATTTGTCGGGGCCACATACTGATTCTAAAAATTCCCGAAAAAATAAATCTAGCTATGTTTTGACCATACGGTCCCAACAAAACTAATTTCATCGAATTTTGAAACCATTTGAAAAATGGCCATTTTCTGGTCGATTTAATTTAATTGTAATTGACCAAACACATTTTCCTTCTCCACGCTCACATATTAACTTCAAAAGTAATGGAATTTGAAACCTAGCAATAATTTGACATCCCGGATCCAACAAAAGTAGTTTCATCGAATTCTGAGGTCGTTTGCAAAATGTTATTTTCAAGGGCTATATATTCTCTATAGCAACCTTTCTGAAAATTCATTTGGCCATAACTTTTGATTCCCGCTATGAAACTTCGATTTTTTAGATTCGTTACAAAGATATTCATTAACAGATTTAAATATTTTTGGTTTCACTAAAATCCGTTTTATTTTGCACCCAGTACAGTTAGTTAAAATTTGAATTGAAATTTTGACACTGCCGCACCATTTCAGGCCTTGTTTATAATTAAAAATAATTATATTTATTTTCAAACATCGTTTCAAACATACTTTTCATCGCTATTACTAAAAATAATTTATTTTAAATATCTAAAATCCCCTAAATAGCCAAATTAAAAAAAATTAATTGGCTCAGATTTTCCGGGTTGTTACACTCGAAGTTCGAAACCAAGATCAGATTGACATATCGAAAGTTACTCGACTCAACCACATGTTACGATTTCTGAAGAATAACATCGTATTCTTTAGCATACTTAGTATTTCTTTTAAAACATTATATATAATCCATGATTCTAGTATAAATAAAATCCTATATAAAAACTTTTTATAAACTTACTCAAACCTATTTTGGTTATATCTTAATAAAAACTCCGTCTCTTGTTTAAAATATGTGATTTTAGATCGACTCCTTTTAACTTAACTCGCCTAACCATTTTATTTCAATTTGGATTTATGTTTCGATTTCCATTTCATATCTTTATACTTCTAAGCTTTCATTCCATTCATAAGCTTTTTTCATGTTTATAACTTTAATAGCTCATTTCAATAATTGAAATCTTTTGCAACACTTTCAAATAAACCTGATTTCTTTGTTACTTCACCCAACTTGGATTTAATTAAATAGAATTCCAATAAAAATTGATTTAAACTTGACTTATGTTACTATTAACATAAATTCATCTAATAATTCATTTAACTAAAAACAGAGCCTTGGTACATAACTCCATAATTGAATTTTAATTTTAAAAATCATCGGTTTGATTATTATTAATTAATAATCAATTTCAGTATTTTTTAAAATAAAAACAGTTTACTTCACCATTAACTCTTTCCATTTAATTTAATTGACAACAAACTAATATAATAATCAGTTCCATTTATGAAGTTGACTTAGTCAACTCAAAACATGATTAACCAATTAATCATCTCTAATTAGTTCATCCTTTAAATTAATTAATAATATAATTAATTTAAATAATCTCATTTAATAGTTTCTTGGATACAATTAAACTGACCCCTAACCCTTAGGTTAATTTCGGCTCACTTGCTTATAAACATAAAAATTTGCTTTAAAAATCATTCTATAATCACTTTATAAACTTATATAAATATTTATTTATTTAAAACACACATCGTATTTTAATCTAGTTTTGAAAACATTTTAGGATCGACTTAAAATCGATTCCATAAATTTATTATTTTATCAACGGTACTTAAAGAGTTGAATGTCTACTAAAGTGCCAAACCTGTGAAGTGTCAACAAATTTCACATTAAATCACACCTAACATATCATACTGATAAACGTTATCAATATCAGTGAGAAATCCAGTTGGATCCCTCCAACCTGTCTTATCATGCACATTAGATTCAGTATTCAACATATATTATAATATATAAAAAATTACAACTACTGGTGAGGAATCCAGTAAGATTCCTCCAACCTGTTATTCCCTACATCCAAATAGGTTACCTCAAATAAAATCATCCATTTACTATGACAACATAATATCCACTATAATAAACATGAATAATTAATTCAACTGATAATGGTCAACTTAGAGGTGGAATCGGTTCGGTACCGGAACTTTATATTCAAAACCATTACCATACCGACTTTATACGGTAATAGAAAATTCATACCATTACCAACCAAAGAAATTGGTTACCAGCAGTTCGGTTTATGGTTGGTAATGGTTGGTAGAGGTCGGTAATAAGTTTTTGTCGTTCACTAATATGAGATTTTTTGTTTATAATATTTAACGTTATAATATTAAATGTTAAAATTGATTTTTTTTTGTTATTATATTATTATTTATCTATCTTATTTTATGTAGTCAAACATACATGAAAACTTTATGGATGAACGAAAATATCGTATAAATTATACCATTTCTAAGATATATGATAAAAATTGCATTCAATCATGTATATCGTAATAGTATTTTCCTAGGTATCTTATTAAATCATTACATATTAGAAATTCTTTGTTGTGTAATAAACATATATAATGAAATATAAGATTATACATATGTATTGTTTAAGATATGTGGTAGGTATGGTAATTACCATTGTTAATGGTCAATTACCATTACCGTACCGCATATTTTCATGTGGTTGGCATACCATACCAATCAACTTGGTTACCGATTGTTCGATACCACTTTCGTTGGTATCGGTTGGTAATGGCTAGTAATTGGTAATATGGTAAAAATGTCCAGCCCAAATAACAACACAACCATCCGGTTTTTAGTTAAATACATTTATATTATTATTAATGTAACTAATAACGTCAGTTACCTCATTTGGTAATAATCGTTAAAATATTGATTTTATTTCAGTTGAAAAAACGTTTAGTTTAAGAAATAATATATAAGAATAAACATCACACATCTAAACAATCATCCAACAATTAGCAAACATAGCACACATTAAACCCGACTTATATGAAACATAAGTGGGACAACTGAGTGAGCTATACTCACTTTGATTCCATTTACCGTTATAGCGGTTCTGTTATAGTCAAATTAAACAAGTATTTAATTTAGCTATAAATTCCTGCTGTCTCTATCTCTATCCTAAACAGTTCCAAAATCTTGCGTTCGTCTCCATGATTCTAGTGCAACTTGTTTCATTCAATTCTGTTAATGCAATAAGAAGTTATTAACGTTTAAGCACACTAGATTTTAATTAAACTAATAATTCCTTAATTAAAAATTTTACTTTAACAAATTACTTTTTAAACAGAAGCCAAGCCCGATTTTAATTCCTTCATCATTCAAAATGTTGTTTCCTACTCCCCAATACTTCGTTCTCTTCATGCATATAGCTCCACGTTCAAACATTTCACCATATGCATGAAACCACCAGCCCGACACCGCCTCTCACCTCAACCATCATACGGTGATCTGAAAACGCCAAACTCCATGCCTCAACCTTCCCAACCATCGAACCAAGCCCCACCTTGCCCAAAGCATGCCATCACAAGCAAACCAACTTAACCAACGCCCCTTCCTGAACAATTTCTGGCCACTACAGTAAACGAAAACCGATCACAACCGGTCATTGGAAAGATCTCACTGAGTAACAAGATTGGTGTTGAACGCTTCAAGAAAAGATTGACAGTTTGAGAGATAATGGAGGAGATAGTTTGGGTTGTTTCAGCCATTTAAAGAATTAGGGTGGCTCCAGTAACACCTTTGACCACGCACGAAAGGATTTAACCCAATTTTATGGTTTTGATGGCAAATTTATAGATAGGATTATATTAAAATAATATTATTCGAAACTTACCGATGAAGTAACACGTGAAAACACCCACGAACAACCTCCAATCACGAGGAAAAATGTAATCCTAGCATAAAATAATATTCCAGACACAATGGAACAGTTTTCGTCAAATTCCAATATTGTTTGTAAAAATCCCTTTATAATTCACAACATGAATCGATATGCGTTTAAATTGCATATGATCGCAACATAAATTCAATTAACCTGAAACTGGAAAAATCTACAATAATTAATTATATGGATTTAATAAAATTAGTTTCACTGAAATCTGAGTTCATTTGAAAATTGGTTATTTTATAATTCCATATTGAATTGATAGTACAAATAAATAAAAATCTAAGCGTTTACTATTCGTACAATTAAACGATAAGTCCGATTGATACTTGAATTGAAATCCTATAATCAATTGCTAATACAGATCCATTGGCACAAGTTTCTTCGCATTCCGAGACTGTTTTCCCGAAATGGCATTTTACATGCAAAACGATGCTATTTTAGACACCAAAACACCGAATCTCCAAAAATAACGAACTATATACCTATCACAACTCTAAACGTCAATACGAATTCAACGGAATCGGTTTCGCATTTTAATTCGATTGTTTTATCAAATTATGTAAAAAAAAATCAAATCAGTTAAAATTTACTAAACTAATCTCTATGGTATATAAACAATTCCATTGTGACTTTCTGAAAATTTAATTTTGACATAACTCAAAATCTATAATATGAAATCTCCATTTTTCTCTTTCATTAGAAAATTATAATCAAATAGATTCAGATGATTCTTGTTTCAAAGAATTCCGACTTATATTGGATTTTGTATATTCAATTAAATTTCAATACATAATATTATGACCTACTGCGACGTTACAAGCTCGATTTTAATTTAAATAAAATTATACATTTCAAAATTCATTTAATAAATGAATTCGTTATTACAAATCCATTTAAAATTCTTATTAAACATTTAAAATAATAAAATAAATTAAATATCTTACCACTAAAATATGGGACATTACAGTAGTTTAGAATTAACGATGGATAGTGAACTTATTAATAAACTTTAGTTAAGAGAAATAAGTCAATAAGCAAACCCACAGTAACGGTTGTGGTAACGGTATAACATAAGGTTATAATTAAATGAGAAAGAATAAAGTAGGCTTATTATTAGTAAACTAATAATTTTTAGGATTACGTTTAATGAATGTAGTAATAATAATCGGAAGTCTGATCCGGCAGCGTGGGGCTAATTAGGGAAAATAAGTGGCTCATAGATATGGTTCGTTCCGGCAGCGTGGGGCTGATTAGGGAAAGTAAACAGCCAAATAGAAGCTATAAACCAGTAACTTGAATAAAAAAATAAATGTATAATAATTAAGTTAATTAGCAATGTGATAAGTTAAAACAAGCGTGTAATTGAAGATTAGACATAGGTTCTAATAACGTGATGGCATGATGTGCTTGGACCAGTCCGTACATATGGATATAAAGAACCCAATGCGCTATATCATCGCGGTGTCTCGAGACACGAGAGGAGCACGTCCAACTGATTATTCTATGGGACTGGAGGGAAGCACGAGGCTTCTACGGGACGTGGTAGGGTACTCTGAGATGGCCCTCTGAGGAACAACCAGAAGAAGCCATTATTGGGAGGTAGGTTTGTTGTACCTTCTATAGTATACCTTAACTGCAACTGAGTTGTGGCAGTTAGAAGGCTGCGGAAGATGGCGTTGGGTGATTCGGCGATTTTCCTTGCTCTGGGAGGAGGTGGTCAGGGCCAAATTAAGTATAGTAATTGTCAAATACCGGTCATCGGCAGTTAGTGGGCTTTGGAAAGACTAAGAGTTAAACCAACGGACTAACGATCTTTCACTATCGATACATTGGTTCAGAGACACGCCAAATTGGATGTTAGATTTTTTGATAGGGGCACATCATTAGCTCTTAATGTAGTCTTTCATTAGTTGAGGGAGGATCTAAGGTGGGGCAATAGCCACCGTGAAAAGAGATAGACCATATGTGGATATCTATAATGTAGGCCTAACGAAGCTGTCCTTACTAGATATCGAAAGCTTCAGACCAAGTTCTATGCATCAGATGAAGCCCAATTACGAAACTTTGGTTATAGTAGGAAGTACGTTCATGCAAGGGTCTTGGTACACACACTAAGTGGTGTATTATAGACGTTAAGGTATTCAATTTGTGTCGAGACGAGGTTCGACCAAGGAGTTCAGATATAAAGATCTGTATGCCTATGTGGCGTAGCGATGGTGGTTCTGTATGATTACATGGCGTAATGATGAAGATTTCCATATGCGGTTCAGTGTAGGATGAAGGTTGTGTGTGCTACTGTGGCATGACAATGGAGAACATATGAGGAGGATACTATGGGGGTACCTTGAGATGTCGGGCATAACAACATATATATTATATTAGGTTTAATCTACTGGGGAATAGATGAGTGTGACTTGCTGCAGAGCCTAAAGTGTTGTTAACCCGAATAACCTAATAATTAAGAAATTGTAACTGAACGACATATGTAGGGTTATTTCAAAATGTATAATTTGTCCTCTCACCGGAACTTGTGTTCTGACCCCCTTCCTCATAACATACTCACAGGTTATACTTATGGCAAAGATTTTGGTAGCATTTTGACACTTGTTAGGCAGTGTCATCCTTTCAGTAAGGCTATATTTGAATATTATATTTTATCCATTCTACTGTGAGACGTTTTATCTAGCTTTGATATATTTATTATCTCTATCTTTTCTGCATGATACCAGAAAAGAAAACTCAAGCTTCAATAGATTGGGATTTTTGAGAAAAAAATTCAGTCTATCGAAATTCAGGTTGTTACACCAGCTTTATGCATATATTAGAGTTAAAGATCCAGACAAAGATCTGGGTTTGATTTATGATTGTAGAAATGTACCTTTTCTTTCACAACGATGGTTCTCTCTCTTTTGTTTTCTATCATTCTCTGATACACACACATGTATACATGTATGTATGTGTGTGTATAATTTATAGAAACAACTGAGAAGGAAAAGTTATAGGGGTTCAATACTTTGATTAGAAAAAATGTGAAGAAAACCGAGGTGATATGCCTCTATTTATAGGCTCTCGAATGAACCATGTCCTTTAGATTAAAATAATTAAATATGAGTAATTTATGCCCAACTTGACCTTAGCATCCACATAAACACCTAACCCTATTTGTAACATAAATTATTTTTGGCTTAATTTAGTATTATTTAATTTCCCAATTAATTTTAGTGTTATTTGTAATGTTGAAACATATTTAACCCTCCTTATATCCTGTAACGGCCCCAAAATCCATACTATCCGAGTTGACTAAAACGACATATGTCCAACCCAAATAATACAAAAATACAAGTCATTAGGGTTAAAGAAATAGAAATAGAAAGAAGATAGAGCAAAGCTAACATCAGATTCTAACAGCGGACTGAACAAAATATAATATCATATATCATAACTTTAAAAAAACAAAATTTTGTATCGCATGTACATACCATTATCAGAGATCAACTGTAACACCCCATCTCCATTAAGGTTACTCGCAAAGGGAATGCCTTAACTTCGGTGGAGCGTTTTAGGTAAAAGATGCAGATAAATTACAAAACAGACAAATAAAGCAGCGGAAAATAAAGTCATTTTATAAACAATGTGGTTCAGTCAAGCTTTTACAACAATTGTCTCAATCATACTTAAAAATAATACATAGAACTTCTGCCTTGATTCAAAAACTTCCAAATATAAAAGAAGCATAAAAATAACAATGATATTCCTTAATAAAGCATGAACCAACCATAGCAGTGGAAGAGGGAGTCCAAAGCAATACATCGACTATCTTCGAGCTTGGAAAGAAAACTGAGCTAAGTGGTAACATTTCCTCCCTGTGAACCTGAGGGGAAATGGAAGAAAAGAGGCGAAACAAACTAGGTCAGACATAAGTCTAGTAAGTCCAGTGACTTTCAGCATGTAAATAGGCAAAAGCATCATGACATGAATAATCTGAATATAAGACAATACCATGGTAACAAGGATAACAAGATAACATAAGATTAGCATAGATATGATAAGGCAAGATAAACTGAATGCGCTTCTACTCTTTCTCTGCTTCGCTATTACCTTGTTATTTGGATTTTTATATCTCTGCACCCCCTAGCTAGTGTCCCAACTAGTAATCTATGTAAAATGATAATATGATAACGTGATCCCAATCCCCGCAATTGTGGTATCCTTCAGGTGTACTTCTAGTATGAGGATCTTACCTCAATCAGCCTAATTGCCATGAAGATGATAGATGTACCCTTACTACCCTATCGATCGGCTCCCTACTTGTATTAATGTTCCATGTGTCTGTTTCAATCGACCCTCTCTTGCGTGTAGATACCATGCGCTAGTCCCACCATAAGGTGTATCAATCCTTATGATAGCAACCCGACACGATTCAAGATGCACAGTGTATAACTATTGGTACCCAGTGCCTGCTTTTTCCCACTACGGAGTACGTGCATGCCCGTAATCCATCGGAGCCTACACTGACGTACCCTCTGCCGCTATTTTGACCGCTTATAATTCGCCCAGTAATTGTGCCCCACCCTGCCTAGTTTCAGGGTACCTTGATACATCCATGTGGGTTACTGCTGAAATGGGTCCCCGTTACTAGTGTTTCTTACCGGTTAAGTTTGTGGGCCTATATTTACTAATATTACCTACCAACCCGATATGTACTTAACCCTCCCACTGATTCAAACATGTTTACTTAATGGTTAAGTTTGTGGGCCTATATTTACTAATATTATCCACCAACCCGATATGTACTTAACCCTTCCACACATTATGTTATATTGGTTAAGTGTTGTCCATCCGTGTCAACTTAACCCACCCGCTCATCATGTCATGTTGGTTAAGTGTTTCTTATTAACCCTTCTCACTCGTCACGTTGGATTAGTTAAGTGTTTCCTATTAACTTAACCCCGTTCATTCATCATGTTATATTGGTTAAGTATTTCCCATTAACTTAACCCCATTCGTTCATCAGGTTACATTGGTTAAGTTTATCTTATTAACTTAACCCCACACATTCATCATGCTGTATTGGTTAAGTGTCATCAATCAATTCAAGTTAACTTAACCCACCCACTTGTCGTATTACTTTGGTTAAGTGTTGCCTTCTTTTGTTAACTTAACCCTTCCACCCATCTTGTTATATTGGTTAAGTGTTGTCCATCCATGTCAACTTAACCCACCCGTTCATCATGTCATATTGGTTAAGTGTTTCTTATTAACTTAACCCTTATCATTCATCATGTTGTACTAGTTAACTTAACCCTGCTCACTTGTCTAATTAACATGTTATAATGGTTAAGTGTTCTAAATTTACTTAAACCCACCTTCTTGTCTAATTAATATGTTATAATGGTTAAGTGTTCTAAATTTACTTGACCCCACCTTCTTGTCTAATTAACATGTTATAACGGTTAAGTGTTCTAAATTTTACTTAACCTTACCATTCTTAGCACGTCTGTTTATTGGCATTAATTAATTTATTAATGCTCTAACCTCTCACATTAGAACTGTTGTTTGTGGTTGCTGGATGTGTCGGGTGGTTCCGGGCAGACTTCTACTGCAAACTCATTCTAACCTCGGGTTTTGGGCTAAATGTGATAACCTCTCACATTAGATCTGTGTTGTTGTGGTTACTGGATGTGCCGGGCGGTTCCGGGCAGTTTTACACCGCAACTCAATCTAACCTCGAGTTAGGCGTGTTTATCTTTTAGCATATTTACCATACATGTCCAAGTCTTGATTTTATATGCTAATCATCCCAAAATTACAAAACTAGTCATGTTCCAGTTCTCAAGTTATACCTCAACAATGCTAATTTCAAGTTATGCCCCACAAATTCATTTTCAACAGATTTCAGCATATTAGTCAGTTTAACAAATTAAACCTCACTTAAAGTTACATTAACATATCTCGCCTAATCATAAATTTAGCCTATAAACTTACATGCCCAAAATCATGGTCATAATTCACAATAAACCACATGCCCTAAGGTTTATCATATTGCACCATTAAAAAATATTCTCCAAAAACCCCCAACTGTGATTCATAGTATAAACTATGCCAAATTATAGACTTTGATTACAGTGCATGCCAATTTACCCAAAATCCCAATTTAGGTGTGTTCACATTTAATAGTTTTCCCTATCTTACTATAGGTTTTCATACATAATCTCCTTCTTCCAAGTCATAAACTATTATATATAATATGCCCCAAATTTGAGGTCTTAAACCACGATATGTACTGTTTCCAGTTCAATTTACGCCCCAAACCACACGTCATATGCCTCAAATTTTCAAGTCAAATGTTCGATCCACTTTATGTTTTAAATACAACATATGTTATGTCCTCAAATCAGTTACAAATCAGTTATGCCCAATTATACATAATTTAATACTTTTCCCAATTTTAGCGCTGGCCATGTCCAAATCATATATTATGCCCAATTTTTTCCCAATGTACCTTCATCTCTTATGAGATTTGGCTCAGGCTCGCAGTAGCCTAGCTATAAAAACAAAAAGGGAAGAAAAACAGAAGAGACAAAGAAGGACATAATAATATCGATGAGATAGATCCAATGGATATAGAAAGATAGATAGAAATAGGCATAATCTCATATTCAGATTTATTACAATGTCAGAATCACAATTGAATTTTATTTCTGAAAGTAACATGAACTTACAAATTACAGAACAGTCTTGAATTCTGGGTTCTAATTTCTGAATTTGATTAGTTATTCTTTTGGTGTAGACTTTGATTGTTAACTTGAAAACTCTAATTAGATTGATTAAGGTGGAGGCTAGGACACTTCAGGTTTTAGCAATATATAAACACTTATGAATTCGTGTGGAGAAAACAATAGGTTTAGGGGTCTTTTTATAGGTGTATAGGGAGATTTAGAACCTTCAGATTAGTCTAGAAGTCATCAGAATTGTCCAGAGCAGAATACCACGTCACACAGCAAATCAAAAGGCGACACATGGCGAAACACGTCATTAGCCAGATCTAGGCCAACAGGGGTCGACTCCCCTATAGGGAGGTCGACACCTATGTCGACACTCCTATAGGGGGGTCGACACTCTGAGCGGGAATTTTCCCGCTCAGCCTATTCTGCTTGAATTTCGAATTTCGTACTTGGTTTGAGATGTTTAATTATTATTTATATTTTTTGTTTAAACATGAAATCTTCTGAACTCCATAACTTCTTCATATGGAGTCCGATTCACGCAAACTCTGACTCTATCTCAAGAAGAATTCTGAGACGAACGCAATGGCTTAACCCATTTCCCTTAATTCCTATTTTTAGAATTAAATATTCTTTAATTCGTTACTTTAATACCCACAGGAAATACAAGGTGTTACATCCTTCCTCCTTTAATGGATTTCGTCCCCGAAATCTCCAAGTCAAGGAGAATGTATCCTAAATCCAACATCCATCTACTCAACCATTCAATCACAGGCGTCCATTGTCCTTAAAAAGATTTCTAATGCTTTCATGATCATATGCATAGTGTGTGTACATGTCCATATCTAATGCAAAATCAGTCGGTCTACTGATTCAGTTGACCTCCTTAATGCGAATTATGTCAGTGCCATGAGTCCATCATGTATGTAATTATTTCTAATCGTACTATATAATTTCTACATGAGTGCACAATCATTCATACAAATGCAACATCCATATGATAACACATCAAGTTTCAATTCATATATATAAAAATTCACTCATGCATATGCAATATGTAAGTGATTGAGCCGATCTAGTGCCTAATATGTGTATATGCATCCACGAGCAACCACTAGCAAACATGTACATCCACTTGCATCCACCACGTACATCCACTTGCATCCACCAAACATAACATGTCTCAAACACATGTTTACATCCATTGGCTTCTACCTAAGGTTCGAGGATAGGATCGAGAGGATATACTTAAAAGATAAAGACTAGCATGCCAATAAACTTTACAGAAAAAGAGAGATCAAGGATATACCCTCAAAAAGGGTATGATGCGCATATCTAGTCTTTAGTCTTCTAAGTCGCATCTTCTTGAGCTCCATCCTATATTGCTCTAACTGTCTTAACATCATGACTGCGTAACTTCTTAATTTCTATTTCCAGAATGTGCGTTGAAACTCATTTCACTGTCGCCTCTCGTTCCACCTTTTCTTCTTATAGTATACTTGGCATTACGACTTCTGCTGTGTCATGTTAACATTCCCAGAACTATCTCTTGAAAATAAACAAATGCTAACCATGTCACCAAGTGTATATACTAAGATGATTAGATTCTTCTTCGTCAATCTAGTAAGTGGGGCCGATACCTTCATAATGTCCTTAATTAACTTCCTATATTAGCCCGCTAGTCTAAGAAAGCTTCTTACTTCTGTTGCATTCCTTAGGACCTTCCAGTCTTGCACCGCGACTACTTTTGCGGCATCTACTGCTATCCCTTCTTTGGGCGCCACATGTCCTAGAAACTTTACTTCTTCTCTCCAAAAATGACATTTTTGGAGAACTTCGCCTTAAGTTGATGCACTTAGAGGGTATCCGAGACTTCTCTTAGATGCAAAGCATGTTCTTCCTCATTCCAAAATATTATCTATGAACAAGCGAAGTGAACCATCCGCCTTTGTAACGAAAATGACTGGAGCACCCTATTTAGAAGTACTTCGCCTTATGAACCATTTCTCAAGTAACTCTTTTACTTGTTTACCGAGCCCTTCCTTTTCCTTGGATTCATGTGTCGTACAGGTAATGCAACTGGTTTTGCATTGTCAACTAGATATATGTGAAAGTCTATCTTGCGTTTTAGGGGACAAACCCCTAACCCAATCAAAACATCTACTTACTCATGGACTACTCCAACGGATTGCAAATCGTCGATAGATGCATCAAGTGATTCTAGGTAGCCAAGACAAACTGATCCCTTAGGATCGCACGAAATCTCGAGGGTATTCCCGAGGCAAGTCGAAAGCATAACTACCCTCCTTTCACAATTACTAGCTAACCAATCCATGCCTAGAATCAACCCATAGCCCATGAAACCCGAAAACATAAGCATTACACTTAAACTCAATACTTAATATAGCTATTCTCAAATCCTTACAAATCAAATATAAATGAGCCGAACCACCCACTGGATTTGAGACAATAATGGGAACTTTTTCTATACAAGTACTAAGGTGAAGAGACTCAATTATGGAAGCAGATATAAACGAAAGTGAAGCGCTAAAATCAAAAAGAGTACTAACAGATGATTAAAAAGAAAAACTAAACTTTTTCAATAGAAATTTTACTATCTCTCTCTCTCAGGTACGCTGGCGGTGAGAGCATGCATTTGCCCTCCTGAAAATCCTGTCCTTTATTCTTGCCCTTGTCCTTAATTATATGACCCATTATACCATAATAACGACACTTCCTCTTGTCTTATATTTTTCTATTCTTTCCCCCTTCATGAACCAAGTCCATATCCATGAGCTTCTCATCCTTGGGTTGTGTTCCTTAGCCAAACTCCCTTATTCTCATCTTTTCCATCTTTGTGTAACTTGTTGACAAGTCTCTTGATAGCTGCCTCCATCGCACGGAAAACCCTACAAAGTTTGAAAGAAAATTAGCCGCATGTGAAACTACAGTGGCTATAGATGGAAGTTGGGCAATTCTTTGCCCTTTGACAGATGTCGTAGTCTCATTAAGCCTACGGAACTATGCCGCGATGAGGTTACCTCCCAGAAAGCCAGGAGCCCCAGAGACTCAGGAAAGAAGGAAACAAGGATTCAAACAGAGGATCAAAAGATAGTGCATATGGCTTTGGGGAATATGCCTTTAAAACAAAACATTTCTTTTGAAAATGCTTCTTTTAAAACTGTTTTGAAAATAATTTTTCAAATCTTTTATCTGATCCGGTAACCTTCAGCTCTGATACCAAGTGTAACACCCCACCTCCATTAAGGTCTCTCACAAAGGGAATGCATTAAATTCGGCGGAGCATTTTAGGTAACAGATGCAGATAAATTACAAGACAGACAAATAAAACAACGGAAAATAAAGTCATTTTATAAACAATGTGGTTCAGTCAAGCTTTTACAACAATTGTCTCAATCATACTTAAAAATAATATATAGAACTTTTGTCTTGATTCAAAAACTTCCAAATATAAAAGAAGCATAAAAATAACAATGATATTCCCCAATAAAGCATGAACCAACCATAGCAGTGGAAGAGGGAGTCCAAAGCAATACATCCACTATCTTCGAGCTTGGAAAGAAAACTGAGCTGAGCGGTAACATTTCCTCCCTGTGAACCTGGGGGGGACGCAAGAAAAGAGGCGAAACAAACTAGATTGGACATAAAGTCTGGTAAGTCCAGTGACTTTCAGCATGTAAATAGGCAAAAGCATCATGACATGAATAATCTGAATATAAGACAATACCATGATAACAAGGATAACAAGATAACATACGATTAGCATAGATATGATAAGGCAAGATAAACTGAATGCGCTTCTACTCTTTCTCTGCTTCACTACTACCTTGTTATTCGGATTTTTATATCTCTGCACCCCCTAACTAGTGTCCCAATAAGTAATCTGTGTAAAATGATAATATGATAATGTGATCCCAATCCTCGCAATAGTGGTAGCCTTCAGGTGTACATCTAGTATGAGGATCTTACCTCAATCAGCCAAATTGCCATGAAGACGATAGATGTACCCTTACTACCCTATCGATCGGCTCCCTACTTGTATTAATGTTCCATGTGTCTATTTCAATCGACCCTCTCTTGCGTGTAGATACCCTGTGCTAGTCCCACCATAAGGTGTATCAATCCTTATGGTAGCAACCCGACGCGATTCAAGATGCACAGTGTATAACTACTAGTACCTAGTGCCTGCTTTTTCCCACTCCGGAGTACGTGCACGCCCGTAATCCGTCGAATCCTACACTGACGTACCCCCTGCCGCTATTTTGACTGCTTATAATCCACCCAGTAATCGTGCCCCACCCTGCCTAGTTTCAGGGTACCTTTATACATCCATGTGGGTTACTGCTGAAATGGGTCCCCGTTACTAAGGTTTCTTACTGGTTAAGTTTATGGGCCTGTATTTACTAATATTACCCACCAACCCGATATGTACTTAACCCTCCCATTGATTCAAACATGTATACTTAATGGTTAAGTTTATGGGCCTATATTTACTAATATTACCCACCAACCCAATATGTACTTAACCCTTCCACACATTATGTCATATTGGTTAAGTGTTGTCCATCCATGTCAACTTAACCCACCCGCTCATCGTGTCATGTTGGTTTAGTGTTTCTTATTAACCCTTCTCACTCGTCATGTTGGATTGGTTAAGTGTTTCCTATTAACTTAACCCCGTTCATTCATCATGTTATATTGGTTAATTATTTCCCATTAACTTAACCCCGTTTGTTCATCAGGTTACATTGGTTAAGTGTATCTTATTAACTTAACCCCACGCGTTCATCATGCTGTATTGGTTAAGTGTCATCAATCAATTCAAGTTAACTTAACCCAACCACTTGTCATGTTACATTGGATAAGTGTTGTCTTCTTGTGTTAACTTAACCCTTCCACGCATCCTGTAATATTGGTTAAGTGTTGTCCATACATGTCAACTTAACCCACCCGTTCATCATGTCATATTGGTTAAGTGTTTCTTATTAACTTAACCCTTCTCATTCATCATGTTGTACTAGTTAACTTAACCCTGCTCACTTGTCTAATTAACATGTTATAATGGTTAAGTGTTCTAAATTTACTTAAACCCACCTTCTTGTTTAATTTATATGTTATAACGGTTAAGTGTTCTAAATTTACTTAACCCTTCCTTCTTGTCCAATTAACATGTTATAAAGGTTAAGTGTTCTAAATTCTACTTAACCTTACCATTCTTGGCATGTTTGTTTATTGGCATTAATTAATTTATTAATGCCCTAACCTCTCACATTAGAACTGTTGTTTGCGGTTGCTGGATGTGCTGGGCGCTTCCGGGCAGACTTCTACCGCAAACTCATTCTAACCTCGGGTTTTGGGCCAAATGCGCTAAACTCTCACATTAGATCTATGTTGTTGCGGTTACTGGATGTCCCGAGCGGTTCCGGGCAGTTTTACACCGCAACTCAATCTAACCTCGGGTTAGGCATGTTTATCTTTTAGCATATTTACCATGCATGTCCGAGTTTAGATTTTATATGCTAATCATCCCAAATTCACAAAACTAGTCATGTTCCAATTCTCAAGTGATACCTCAACAATGCTAATTTCAAGTTATGCCCCACAAATTCATTTTCAACAGATTTCAGCATATTAGTTAGTTTAACAAATTAAACCTCACTTAAACTTCCATTGGCATATCTCGCCTAATCATAAATTAAGCATATAAACTTACATGCCCAAAATCATGGTCATAATTCACAATACAACACATGCCTTAAGGTTTAGTCATATTGCATCATACAAAATATTCTCCAAAAACCCAACCATTATTCATAGTATAAACTATGTCAAATTATAGCCTTTAATTACAGTGCATGCCAATTTACCCAAAATCCCAATTTAGGCATGTTCACATTTAACAGTTATCCCTATCTTACTATAGGTTTTCATGCATAATCTCCTTCTTCCAAGTCATAAACTATTATATATAATATGCTCCAAATTTTAGGTCTTAAACCACGGCATGTACTATGCCTTACATGTTTTTAGTTCAATTTACGCCCCAAACCCCAAGTCATATGTCCAATATACTTTATGCCTCAAATTTTCAAGTCAAACGTTCGATCCACTTTATGTTTTAAATACAACATATGTTATGTCCTCAAATTAGTTACAAATCAGTTATGCCCACTTATACATAATTTAATACTTTTCCTAATTTTAGCGCTAGCCATGTCCAAATCATATATTATGGCCAATTTTTTCCCAATGTACATTCGTCTCTTATGAGATTTGGCTCAGGCTCACAGTAGCCTGGCTATAAAAACAAAAAGGGAAGAAGGAAAGATGAGACAAAGAATGGACATAATAATATCGATGAGATAGATCCAATGGATATAGAATGACAGATAGAAATAGGCATAATCTCAGATTCAGATTTATTACAATGTCAGAATTTGATTAGTTATTCCTTTGACGTATACTTTGATTGTTAACTTGAAAACTCTAATTAGATTGATTAAGGTGGAAGCTAGGTCACTTCAGGTTTTAGCAGCATATAAATGCTTATGAATTCGTGTGGAGAAAACAATAGGTTTAGGGGTCTTTTATAGGTGTATAGAGAGATTTAGAGCCTTCAGATCAGTAAAGAAGTCATCAGAATCGTCCAGAGCAGAATACCACATCACACAGCGAATCAGAAAGTGGCACGTGGCGAAACACATCATTGGCCAGATCTGGGCCAACAGGGATCGACTCCCCAGGGGGTCGACACCTATGTCGACACCCCTATAGGAGGTCGACACCTATGTCGACTCCCCTTGGGGGGATCGACACCCTGAGCGGGAATTTTCCCGCTCAGCCTTTTCTGCTTGAATTTCGAATTTTGAACTTGGTTTGAGATGTTTAATTATTATTTATATTTTCTGTTTAAACATGAAATCTTCTGAACTCCATAACTTTTTCATACGGAGTCTGATTCACACAAACTCGGACTCTATCTCAAGCAGAATTCTTAGACGAACGCAATGGCGTAACCAGTTTCCCTTAATTCCTACTTATAAAATTAAGTATTCTTTAATTTGTTACTTTAATACCCATAGGAAATACGGGGTGTTACATCAACATATATACAACACAGTAGAAATAACTCTAAATAACTAACGGTGAAGCCACCTGCTTCAAGCTCCTCCAAGTGTATATGTAAAATCCTAAAACAACTTGACTGCCCGTACAAATTCGGTCACCCAAGAGTTTAGGAAAAACAAACAAAATAAACTTTGGGTCAGTCATGGGACTAGTGTGAGTAAACTCCAACCATATTATTTAACTTTGAAAATCCTTTTGAAAGAAAGGGTAATAATAAGACCAGCCCACACATAAACATGGACGGTTTTTACCTTACTATAACCAAACCATTTGTGATATCAAAATTCAGTGATATCATAATAATGTCTAATCAAATAAATAACCAAATAGTAGAACGCTTGCATCTCACGCTCTACATATATATAGTACAAAATCAAAAACCGCAGGGCGCTTATTGGATATTGGATTCCAACTATGAAAAGGTATGAGACCACCTCCCAATCAGTGTACTCTAGAGGGGATACACTGGGGTTCAGCAAGAACGTCTTGCAACCCGGCCACACATGACCGCCCACTCATTTAGCTTGAGTTTAGCGAATATATTGTCACCCGCGGTTGTCAACCGTCCAACCATAATCCGTAAGATACAGAAACAAAAAGAAGAACAAGTAAGTGAATTTTCTCTAGATGGCGACAAATATACCCTTCTTGGGAACGACCCAATGGCCATGCTGCCTGCCCGATTTTTGTTATTTCCCGGTTGTGAGGCTTGAAGCTACGTCTATCTTTCAGAACATCTGGCCACCATTCACTTTGAATGTCAGATCATCAAACCCGTCAAATCACTAGTTGATCTTTCCAAAATATTACGGGTATAAAAAGCTAAGAGAAACGAATTTCTCCACCACCAGGTATAATACCTTGAAAAGATCGTCTTATGTGACCGTTAAGAATACTCTGTCAGACATTCATCCATACAAGTTGTCCCGGGTCTGGACAAACAAAAGAGCCCTTGCATTTTTACTTCATCTTCCATTTATCTTTAGCATAATTCAATTTGCAATGCCTATGCCTATATAGAGTGGTTTTCGGATATTAAATCCAACCGGTCTCTCCGTATTGACAACGATGGTTAAAAATCTTTGATAGCCTGTGATTTAATTATCAAAGGAAAACAAAACATCCATCAAACAATCACTGGCCCTTTCTAATATTTTATTTTAAGTTCTTTTCCTTATCGAATTCTATACATATCAATATATTGATTTTTAGTTATCAAATTTTCTTAAAAATATTTAACTCCTTAAATTTACGGAAAATTTCGCCAGCACCTTCTTTGTACCGGACAATAGTTAAAACCACAACTCGCCTCTCTAGGCCCTTTCTATTCAAAAAGAAAATCAAAAAGGAAAGCGACTTGCTGATTCGCCGCATAAAACTCATATGTAAATTTAAACATGTACCGTTTTGTCGGGCACTAATAATATTCTTCATTCCCTTCATTTTCTACATCCCATTCCTGTTTAACATATATACGCCCATTTCCAATTCATTTTAATCAATTCAACCCTTTTTACCAAAATGCGCTAACCACTTTCTTAATTAGCTCTTTTTGCCTAATGCTCTTTTTAACTTGAATATATCCCATTCGAATATTTTTGTATTCATTTATACTCAATTCAAACTCAATCTCCTTGCTTGCTTCCACTTTTTAATCTAAGTTTTATATTCGAATTTCCAATCTCGACTAATAAATTCAATTCATTTAAACTAAGTTAAATTCGAATCCAAACTCTATTAACTAATCCCTTTTGAAATTAGTTAACCTTGTTGATAAACAAAAATCTGATTTTAGTTCCAAAATCACTTCATATATTCCACTTGAGTTCATATTTAATTTATAACTCAAATATAGATTTTACTATTGGAAATTCAGATTTTTATTCATTCAAAATGGTTATCCATTCAAAACCCTTTTAATTTAATTTATAAACCATTATGGTTCAAAAGCGATTATAGCGCTATTTTTCTGGATATTTGATTTTGACATGATTCAAAATCCATACGACGAAATTAAGATTTCTCTCTTCCATTATAAAATAATTATTCAATAGGTCCGGGCGTTTCTTGTCTTATCAAATTCCGACTTATGTTGAGTTCTGTATACTCAATTGAAGTTCGAAACGTCCAGTCACGAACAACCGCGCTGCGACATGTTCGTTTTAATTTAATTAAATATAAACATTTAAAACTTCATTTACAAATAAATTCCAATTCTGTTCTCTAATATTAAAAATAAATTAAGTCCGTTATCCAAATCTAACTTCACAATTCAGATTACTTAACTCGTCGATTATTTTATTCCACATTCACAACTCAGTTATGAATTTATTCAAAATTCAATTTCCTATATTCAATTCTGATCCCCCTGGAGTTAAATTATTTATAAAAATAATCGAATTCCAATTATTAATTCTTTTATAATAAATTAATTCAACATCCTTTACCATTACAAACTGATATAATCCCTTGATAATTGTGAAGTCGTTCTAGTTGGGGTATTTTATTTACCTCTCAGACCTTGACCGATAACGTTCTTATCTTAAGATTGATAAAAGCTTGTAATAAAAACCCGATTTAAATTCACCATCTATTCCATTTCTTACATTTGGAAATTAGTTTCCAAATTACCCGATGAAAATTACTTCATCACATTTATAAATGTTGTTTATAAATTAACTTCTTTATTAGAATCAACTTCCATTTTAATAATTTATTGAAACTCGATTTCTATTTTGGAATATTTTATTTCCCTTTTGAATGTCAAGTTTATTTCCATTTGACAATATTTAATTACTGAAACTTATATTTACATAATCTATTTTCATATTAAATATTAAATTTATATTTAATACAATTCCAATATCTTCTGAAAATGGAACAAATTTCATCTTTCATTTTGAAACGATTCCAAATTATAAATCCCTGTTTAAATTCATACTTGAATGTAAGTTTATAAATTATCCGATGAAGATTCTTCTCTTTCATTCATAAGCATTGTTTATAAAATTCACTTCTTGTTTTTAATATTAAACAAGTTTCTATTTCAATCCCATTTGAAATTCAATTTCTACTTTGAGAATTAATTTTTTCCTTTTTAAATTCATATTTGAATTTATATTACTAAATTACCTGATGAAATTTTTTCCATTCAATTATAAATATCATTTATAAATCCAGCTACTTGTTTTTATTATTAAAAACAAGTTAATATTTTTCCTAGCCTACTCGAAGTTCAAATTCTATTTCAAGAAATAAATTTTCCTTTTAAATTCTAAAAATCCTTTTTTATGTTATTTTTAAATATCAATATCTAGGGCCAATGATATTCAACATCCAAACACAAACAATTAATCCAATTCAACACATCACACATACATAAACAGGTAAACAATAATAATAAATTTTTGAGGAAACCAGTTGGATTCCCCCAACCTGTTTTCCCTGCATCCGCAGATGTTAAACAACATAAATAGTACCAATCCTGCTTCAAGGAAGGATATCGCAGTATAGAAGGTCAACCACTTATATCGTGGGGCGATAGGGTCATCCGCTAATGATACTAAGGGCATTCGCTAATGGTACTGCGGGAAATGCCCAATATATATAATAATAGCCACAACCACCAAGCCTGATATAACTAACATATATAATGATCAAGACTGATAAACAATTTATAAATTCAACCAAGAAACCAACAATTTATTTTTTTATTATAAAAATAAATTTTTAAGTGAGATTTACTCACCTTATTTTCATTTGGCGAATTACCACTTAAAAATGCCATATCATCTTCGTTGCGCATCTACTTGAATTTTCTTTTATTTCGCACCTATGATTTATAAAATTTTGTTTATCGATTAAACGATATTACTTAATTACTAATATAAATAAATAAATAAATTATTGTAAACTAAATTTAGTAAAAATGTTTATACCGTACTGCCTTGCTAAAAACTCGATCAACAATCACCAATCCACAAAACACTCTCAATTAGTTCCATACATACTGCCATTAGCCCCAACGCCGTCATCGTCCATTGCGACAATTCATCGAACACTTCATATACAATTTCCAGCTCATTCCTATCACCTACATCTGCAGCCCAAACCTCTACAGTGCAACCCTTTCCATGGTCGTGAACTTCAACAACTTTCACCACTATTGCATCCAACCCAAACATTGCAGGTATTGAATAAATCAAATTTTTGTTTACTTAATGAATTAATAAATTAATTAATAGCTAACATGTTTATACCTTTCTCCTAAGTTGAATATACATTGATTGATTCCTTCAAAACTCACAACAATAGTTCCTTCCTATCACTCATAAATCACTCTGACATTCCCTACTCACGCCTTTTCCAAATCTTAACATCATCACGCACCCTTTTGAACTACTTTTCCTTCGACACCCAACTACTGCCATCATCTGCAAGAACTCAAACACCTTCCCAAATTATCTAAGTACGTACTATTCCATTTCGCTATCCAAGCCGTCATCAACCATCTGGAAATCGCAGTCCCCAAATATGATGCCGAACTCCCCAGTCTATCCTCAGTTTAACCCACAAACTTCAATCAAATCTTTGAATCACCAAACTGTGCTTCAAACACCCTATTCGTTATACCCTAGTTGTTGTTCCAACAACAAACATTAGGAAATAAAAATCAAACGAAAGAAAAATGGTATGGAATTGAAGCTTCCAGTCTAACGAGTTTAATGGGCCAAGAATTTTGAGATTTCGATTTACATTTTTTTTATTTGGTGGATGGTTTCCATTTCATGAATGATAGAAGGAAAGAGAACAAAAGGAACGAAATGGTTTGAGAATGGGGAATTAAAACCAAAGACCGTGGCCATTTTATAGGCGTGAATATGAGATAGACATACTCGCCATTTCAAATCTTGCTTTACTTTGTAAAGAAAGTGGAAGACCATTTGTGTAGCTCGATGAAGGCATAGCTACGCGATATTATTTATGTCTGCGTTTTAGAGAAAAGTAGATCGGCTGAAAAAAATTTAGGATACATTTATTCATTGATTTTATATAATATAATGTACTAAATATGTCTCGTTGCGCAAAACTTGAAACCCGGAACCACTATTTTAATGTAATGGCCGACGTTACAAGATTATAATGTCATTCTGATTCTGAAATTTTATTCAACCGTATAGAAGAGACAACAATTTGAATTAACGATTTAAATTAAATTTGATTTAAAATATAAATCGATGTTTAAACAATTGAATTCGCCGATAACAAATTATTATTATCGTTCTAATTTTAAACAGAATTTATATTAATCAACTGAACTGTTTTTCAGTTCAGTTTTAACTGTGAATTAAATTGTCTGTTATTAAATCGATATATTCGAAAATATATCCTATATTGATTATTTAAATATAAAACTCATTTATATATCCAATTCAACATTCAAAATAAATCTGAATGTTTATTATAAAATAGCTAAAAATTCGGGCCATTACATTCCTTCCCCCATAAAAAAAATTTCGTCCCCGAAATTACTAAGGCAGAAGAAATGCTATAGACCTGTTAACTTTCCAAAAGTTCATTTCAATTAAATTTCAAATCAATTTATTTATTTTAATTCATTTAACTTGCTTAAGTTAAATTCCAGAATTCAAATACCCGGTTCTTATTTCAAATTCCTTTGAAATTATATATATATATATATACATACATATAATTATAACGATCTCAAATTCAAAATATTTGAATTTTTCAAAACAACTTGTTCCTTCCAATGATCTCAAATTCAAAATATATATATACAGAAACAAAATATTTGAATTTGTCGCTTAGAAACTCAAAAATAAACACCTACGATGTCCGGATCATCATCGGAATTATTTTCCAATGATTGAAGTGAGTTCACTGCTTTATCCCTTTCAGAATCCATAAAAAATGATTTTTATTCAAAACTCCTTCCAAAACAAAGCTATATTATTTTAATATATTTTGGAAAAATATTTTCTAATTTTCCGGGATTTAAATTCCAATTTTGGTTTGAATCTAATTCGATTTCATCTAATTTGTATATATTATTCTATTTGATTATATATTCCAATTTTAATAATCTCATAATGGCAACCAACTCATCCATATATAAGTAATTTTAGAAAATTATTTATTTTATATCAAAATATAATTTTGGGTAAAATTATTTCATCTACCCACCTTAAAACAATATTATGTCAATTCTTCTATTCAAGTGTTTAGAAACTCCTATCGACGTCGTAGCGTCCCACGATTCGACCAGAATTCATAAACCACTCAACAGATAAGCTAACACAATATAAAACCATTTTAATATCAACTTACAAATACACTCTCTCATATATATACAGTCAACTCATTCTAGGGTACTACTGACCTTATCTCTAATGAGTAAACCCCCACCAAAGTCTAGGTGTTCACTCAACCTAAGCTCTGATAAATCCTGTAACGGGCCCAAAATCCATACTATCTGAGTTGACTAAAACAAAATATGTCCAACCCAAATAATACAGAAATACGAGTCATAGGGTTAAAGAAATAGAAATAGATAGAAGACAGAGCAAAGCTAACATCAATATATCACAGCGGATTAAACAAAATATAATATAATATCATATATCATAATTTTAAAATACAAAATTTTGTATCACATGTACATACCATTATCAGAGATCAACATATACACAGCGGAAACAACTCTAAATAACTAAAGGTGAAGACACCTGCTTCAAGCTCCTCTAAGTGTATCTGTAAAATCCTGAAACTACTTGACTGCCCATACAAATTTGGGCACCCAAGAGTTTAGGAAAAATAAACAAAATAAACTCCGGGTCAGTCATGGGACTGGTGTGAGTAAACTCCAACCATATTGTTTAACTTTGAAAATCCTTTTGAAAGAAAGGGTAATAATAAGACCAGCCCACACATAAATATGGACGGTTTTTACCTTACTATAACCAAATATTTTGATATCAAAATCCAGTGATATTATAATAATGTCTAATCAAATAAATAACCAAATAGTAGAACGCTTGCATCTCACGCTCTACATATATATAGTATAAAATCAAAAACCGCAAGGCGCTTATTAGAGATTGGATTCCAACTATGACAAGGTATGTGACCACCTCCCGATCAGTGTACTCTAGAGGGGATACGCTGGGGTTCAGCAAGAACGTCTTGCAACCCGGCCACACATGACCGCCCACTCATTTAGCTTGAGCGTAGCGAATATATTGTCACCCACAGTTTTCAGCCGTCCAACCGGATTCCGTAAGATACAGAATCAAAAAGAAGAACAAGTAAGTGAATTTTCTCTAGATCGGTGACAAATATACCCTACTTGGGAATGACCTAACTAGCCATACTGCCTGCCCGATTTTTGTCATTTCCCACTTGTGAGGCTTGAAGCTACGTCTTTCTTTCAGAACATCTGGCCACCATTCACTTTGAATGTCACATTGTCAAACCCATCAAATCACTAGTTTATTTTTTCAAAATATTACGGGTATAAAAATCTAAGAGAAATGAATTTCTCTGCCACCAGACATAATACCTTGAAAAGATCGTTTTATGTGACCGTTAGGAATACTCTGTCAGACATTCGTCCATACAAGTTGTCCTGGGTCTGGAAAAAGAAAAAAGCCCTTGCATTTTTACTTGGTCTTCCATTTATCTTTAGCATAATCTAATTCGCAATGTCTATTCATATACGGATTGGTTTTCAGATATTAAATCCAACCGGTCTCTCCGTATTGACAACGATGGCCAAAAATCTTTGATAGCTGGTGATTTAACTAGTAAGGAAAACAAAACATCCATCAAACAATCACTGGCCCTTTCTAATATTTTATTTTAAGTTTGTTTCCTAATTGAATTCTATGCATATCGATATATTGATTTTAAGTTATCAAATTTTCTTAAAAATATTCTAACTCCTTAAATTTTGGGTAAATTTCGCCAGCACCTCCTTTGTACCAATCAATAGTTCAAACCCCAACTCGCCTCTTTAGGCCCTTTCCATTGAAAACAAAAATCCTGATGGCTTGCCGATTCGGCGCATAGAACTCATATGGAAATTTAAACATGTACCTTTTTGTCGGGCATTAATAATATTTTTCATTCTCTTCATTTTCTTCATCCCATACCTGTTTAACATATATACGCCCATTTCCAATTCATTTTAATCAAGTCAACCGTTTTTACCAGAATTCGCTAACCACATTCTAAATTAGCTCTTTTTCCTAATGCTCTTTTTAATTTGTATATATCCCATTCAAATATTTTTGTATTCATTTATACTCAATTCAAACTTAATCTCCTTGCTCGCTTCCAATTTCTAATCCAAGTTTTATATTCAAATTTCCATTCTCGACTAATAAATTCAATTCAATTAAACTAAGTTAAATTCGAATCCAAACTCTATTAACCAATCCCTTTTGAAATTAGTTAACCTCACTGATAAATAAAAATCTGCTTTTTGTTCCAAAATCACTTCACATATTCCACTTGAGTTCATATTTAATTTATAACTCAAATCTGGATTTTAATATTGGAAATTCGGATTTTTATTCATTCAAAACCCTTTTAATTTGTTTTATAAACCATTATGGTTCAAAAGCGATTATGGCGTTGTCTTTCTGAAAATTTGATTTTGACATGATTCAAAATCTATACGACGAAATTAAGATTTTTCCCTTCCACTAGAAAATTATTATTCAATAGGTCCGGGCATTTCTTGTTTTATCAAATTCCGACTTATATTGAGTTATGTATACTCAATTGAAGTTTGAAACGCCAAATCACGAACTACAGTGTTGCGGCGAGTTCGTTTTAATTAAATTAAATATAAATGTTTAAAACTTCATTTATAAATAAACTCCAACTCCGTTCTCTAATATTAAAAATAAATTGTAATGTCCCGTATTTTTATAGTATAATAATTAATAAGTTTAATTATTTAAATAGTGATTTAGGGAATTAATTGGTCGTTTAATAAAATAATATTTAATATTTAATTAAAATAATAATTAAATAATATATTTAATTCTGAAATAATCAGAATGGGCTGAAATGGCGATATGGTGTGAATTGGGCAATTCAAAATATATAATTCAGTTTAGAATTGAATTTATAATAATGAATATATTATTTAAACGAAGTTTGAACATATAATTATATTATAATTATAAACGAGCTCGAAATGGCGCGGTAGTTCGTAATTTGGCGATTCGAACTTTAAACGAATATACAAAAGCCATTTTAAATCGGATTTCTGTGAAACAAGAAATGTAGGAATCTTTGGAGGTATATTTTTCTAATGGAAGTGAAAAATCGATATTTCGTCTTATATATTGGAAGTTATGTCCAAATCAATTTTGTAGAAAAACAGCGGCATAATCGTTTTAGACCGTAACGGTTATTTTAATATAATTTAATATTGGCTTCAGATTTAGACAGGGTCTTTGAGAAGTAGGTATAACTTAATTTTTAGAATTTTTTTGTAATTTTTATTTTGAAAAATAAGCACTTTTATTTTGGAGTATTTTGCACCCTATATCAACATCTCGGGGTTTCACAGAATAAGCTAACCTACCGATATTATTATATTTTTAGGATTGAGGCACCGAACTCGAAACAATGGTAGGTTTAATTTTGTCTATAGCAATCATAAATAGATGAAACTTTGGTATAGGCAGTGTCGCTTTAACTTTAGAAAATGTATGCTGATGTACGCTTAGTGCCATTCTCTTCACATGTCCTTTTTTCATGCCCCAACATGTTTATTTTTATCACCTAGACCTTACATGCCTAACCTATGGACTTGAGAAGGAAACGTTGGCTGTCACCCTATTCAAAATGAAAATACTTAAAACAATATATATAAAAATGGTTCCCTTCCATGCTAAGTATACATACGTAGCGTCCTTCCCTTATACCTACCCTATTTTACAGCCTTGTGTGAATATCAGAATTTGAGTTGTCACCGTCCCTTCACTCAAGCACCGTCCCTGTACGTGGCTTCACTTTAAACCAAATAAAATCCTCCATTTTAAACCATACGCTAATCTTAATATCGTGGCAACCCGTTTACCTGCAACTTTATTTATTTATTTTATTCATGATTTAAAACAATACTTCATGTTCCAAAGCCATGTAAAAGCTGAGTGTGCTCCGACCAAACTTCTATCTTCCACTTAAGATGTTAACAATAGTATACATATAATCCCCTACTTTACAGCAGCATGCTCACCGCCTGATCTACGCATGGAAGAGGAGGGCCGCGAGTTTGTTGTTTGCTTCATTTTCTTCTAAGTCTGCTCTAGTAAGAAGCTGGGTTCAGATGGCTGCAGCACATGAGCAGGCATCCGTGATCAGTTTGTTTGGTTCTCTTGTTCGGTGACCCTCTTCCAGAGACGACAGTCTTCTCGGGTTCACTCCCATCTGTTTGTTTTTGTGGTAGAGTGTGGAGAAGTATGTAGTGAAAGCATGGATTGTTTCATGAAGGGAGTCACGGTCACAAGCATATGAAGTGTACGGGAGGATGCGCATCAGTGGGAGGAGTGTTTAAACATGCATGAGGAGTTCGAGCGTGAGGATATGGGTGGAAGAGAAGGCAGTATAGGAAGTGGTTCACGGGCACACATGGGGTATTTTCTATGTAGCAGAAGACATACGTTGGAAAATGATGTACTATTGTGTGAAATATGAGCAAGAAAGCACTGCGGTGCGGATTGAAGACGGGTAGAGAGTTGGATGCTGAGAAGTAGGGTGGTAGTTTCATGAAAATTCGTGTAGTGTAGTGTGATTTAGGGAGAGTTGGATGTGCGGCTACGGTGGTTTCTTTTCACTGGAATGGTTGGAATGAATATAGAGAAGAAGGCACTGGGTATATTGGTGGTGGGTATTGGGAAGATGGGCCAACCGTTTTGAAAGAATGGACTGGGCCATTTTAAAAAGGGGTGAGAAAAGTTATTATATATTAACTTTAATAGCATATAAACTTGTAAATGACATAACTTGGTCATGCGTGAACAAAATTCAGCGAAACAAGATCCGTTGGGATCGTATGGACGGTGGCTACACCGTGGAACTGACGGGAAGTGAATTGGGGCTCGTTACAATTTATTGTGAAGTAAATTGTCTATCTGAATCAACAGACGCGAATCGTTATTTAACGGTTAACGCGAAATGTGAGTTAAACTCAACAACTCTGAACGGTTATATTGTTATAACATATTTTTAGAACTGATAATTATCTGTTGAATGTTGTGTGTTAACTGTTTGGTTGAATTGCTTATGTATTGGTTGAAATTATAGGTAACGATATATATAAACCGTTAATAAAATATTGATTTTGTTTAGCAGAATATTTGATATTGAAATGAAATGGATGTTAATTATATTGTTTGACATCTGTGATGCAGGGAAATAGGTTAGAGGATCCAACCAGATTCCCCAATATTTATAATACTGTTCTGTTCATATATTGTAATATATGATGTGATATATAATCTGTTGTGGATTATATGTGTTTGAATGATATCGATCACTGCTAATTGGTATTTTAAATACCGTGAGAAATACTGGGATGTAAAAAGGTATTTTCAAAGTATATTTTGAAAATAAATTATTCATATAAAATCAATGGAATTTATATATAAAAGGAAAAGGATTTTATAAAAGGAAATAATTATAAAATCAAAGAATATAAAGGAAAATATTTGTAAAACAAATATAAAAGGAATATCTATTTGTTAAACAAATAGAATTGAAAGGAAATATTTTTTTGTTAAACAAATAGAATTGAAAAGAAATATTTATTTGCTAAACAAATAGAATTGAAAAGAAATATTTATTTGTTAAATAAATAGAATTAAAATGGAATATTTATTTAAGAAATAAATAGAAGTATAAAAAGTAATATTTATTTAGAAAATAAATAAATTTATAAAAAAATATTTATGGAATAAATAGAATTATATAAAGGGAATATTTATATGAAATAAATATAAACAAATAGAAAATGAGGTATTTGAAATCAAATAGAGTTAGTCGAATAGAGTTATCAAATATAATTTATTTGAATAAGAGTTAGTCGATTAGAGTTAATCAGTTAGAGAAATCGATTAGAGTTAATCATATTTAGTTATTCGAAAGGAGTTAATCGAATTTAGTTATTCGAGGAGAGTTAAACGAATTTAATTATTCAAAGTGAGTTAATCGAATATTAGTTATTCGAAGGGAGTTAACCGTCGAATTCGATTATATCGAATTCTGGAAAGTACTTATACTTTCCGGTTTTTAAATCAAGATTTATTTATTTATAAATTAGGTGTTTATTTATTTATTCAAATTAAATAACAAAAGTTATATTTGAAGTTAGATATTTCCAAAGTAGGGTTTATAACGTTAGCATTATAATAAATGTTTTCATAAAAGAAGTGGATTCATAATCCGAATCTGAGAATTTGTGTAAGCAAATGATTGCAAAAATTGGAGCGATGAGCTTTGTCTATTGCAAGGTTAAGAACGTTGTTCAGTTAAGGTCTGAGAGGTGATTATACCCCAACTTGATTGACTTCCTTACTTAACTAAGAAATAGTTGAGGTTCGATGGCGAGAGTTAGTTAGAAATACAGTTAAGTAATAATTGATTTATGGATTGAGCTGTTGTAACAATGTTTTATACAATGTTAGTTGGAAATCCATATAAAAGAGTTTTGGAAACGTTTTCCAAATATAGAATCAGATATATTTTCTAAGCATAGAAAATGAAATGTTTTGTTGATATGTAAATAAGCAATGGAAATGTTTTCCAATGTTAATAACATATATTTTCTAAATATTGAAAATAAGGACATATATATATATATATATATATATATATATATGATGATCGATCAATAGAAATTCCATTTGGAAATAAGATTGTTGTTTGTACATGGACATGTTCTCATTTGATAGTTAGATCACCGACTATCAAAGTTTTGACCATTTTACGTTGTTAATATGGAGAGGCCGGTTGGATAATTATCCGAAGAACCAATCCGTATTGACATAAGCGTTGCAAACCAAATATGTTGAAGATAATTAAAGACAGAGTTATGTAAGGGTTGTCCTGTTTACAGAATAGTGCCTTTGGTTTGTCCAGTCCCAGGACAACCTGTATGGAAGAATGTCTGATAGAGTATATTTAATAGATCGAGGAAGTTGATCTCTTCAAACGTATTTACGTTTGGTGGCACAGGAATTCGTTTCTCATAGCTTTATACCCGTGATATTTTTGAGAAAAACAATTTGTGATTTGGCGGGTATGGTGATGTGACATTCGAAGTAAATGGAGGAGTGATCTGTTAAAAGATACATTTTGACCTCGAGCCTCATCAACTGGGAAATGACAAAAATCGGGCAAGCAGCATGGCTAAGTGGTTCGCAACCAATTAGGGTGTATTTTCACCATCTAGAGAATATTCATATTTGTACTTCTTTCAATTCTGTATCTCCCGGGAATGGTTACGTTGGAAAACTAATCGAGGGGTGGCAATATATTCGATACACTCAAGCAAAATGAGTGGTCGGTCCTGTGTGGCCGAGTTACAAGATGTTCTTGTTGAACTCCAGTGTATCACTTCTAGAGTACACTGAGCGGAAGGTGGATCCATACCTTGTCATAGTTGGAATCCATTCCCCAAATAAGAGCCCGCGGTTTTGATTGTATATTATATATGTAGAACGTTAGATGCAAGCATTTCTACTAGATTGCTAAGTACTTGTATTTAGACATTATTGTAATATCAGAAGAGACTTGATATAAAGAATAATTTGGTTTAATGTAAGGTAAAAACCGTCCGTGTTTATGTGTGGATCGGACTTACGATTATCCTTTCTTTTAAAGAGATTTTAAAAGTTAAACAAATGATTTGAGTTTACTCACACCAGTCACATGACTGACCCATAGTTTATTTTGTTTTGTTTTCCCTAAACTCTTGGGTGCCCAATTTTGTACGGGCAGTCAAGTAGTCGGGATTTATAGATACTTGAAGAGCTAGAGCAGGAGGCTTCAGAATTATATAGCTATTGTTATTTTCGCTGTGTTGTAAGTGTTATACTCTAATAATGGTATTGTATACAGATACTGTTTTATTTCAAAGTTATGTTATGAAATATATTTATTCGTTCCGCTGTGAGATTCGTGTTTACTCTGATGTTGTATGTTCTTCTTCTTCTATTCTAAGTTTCTATCTTATCTATTCTCATCCTATAACTTCTTTCATTAACTACTGGTATTTTAGATGTTTGGATAATTGACGTGGGTTTTATGTCGATGACCAAAGATCGCGAAAATCCGGGATGTTACAGTTGGTATCAGAGCTTAAGGTTAAGCAATTACCTTGGTCTGTGACGTGACTCGGTAGAGATAGGGTTAGTAATACCCTAGATTGAGTTTGAGTGTATATATACGAGTGATCGTATTTGTTATTTGATATAAAAATTGTTTTATATGGTGGAGTTTTATTGGTTGAGTTGTTTATGAGTTCTGGTCGATCAGTTTGATCCATTGTATCGGTAGGAGTTTATAAACACTTGAATACGATGAACTGACACATTATGTTTTGAAAAAGGGTAAATGAAATAATTTTACCCCAATTATATTTTGATATAAAAGATGGATATTGAAATGATTATAATATATTGGTTGTTATTATAATCGAGAAAGATTATAAAAAGTGAAATGGTTATGTAGATAACCAATCTGAATTCATATAAATATAGTATATGAAACTAGATGTGTTAAATCTGAAATTAACACCAGGATTGAAATTAAAATTCCTAAAATTTGAGTAAGTGTTTGTAAATGAATCTGGATTAAATATAAGGAAATTTTAAAATCCTGGGAGATTTTAAATTGTTTTACAAACATTGTGAATGGTATTTTGGAATAGATTTCAAAATGGAAATGTTTAAAAGTGATTTTGAAAAGTAATATTGTATTGAACTCACTTTGATCGCTGGGAAATAATTCCGATGATAACTGCGCAGCATCATCGGTGTTCATTTTCGAGTTCTAAGTGACAGATTACTACCAAAGATTTTGTTTTGAATTGTTTTGAGAAGACAAGTTGTTTGAAATCCTTAAAGGAAAAGTTTGATGTTTGATATAGTAAAGTTTATAAATTCCTAGGAAAGAAGAGTTTGAATTAAAAACAAATTGAGTAGAAATTTGAGAAAGCCAATTGGAATTAAGATAAAGTCAGTTAAGTGGTAACTGAAATTGAATTGGATTAGAAAGATATCGAGAAAATTGGATTTGTGAGATAAGGAGTTGAAATAGAATTGGTTTAGTAAATTAAGGTTTGGAATCGAGAATGGAACTTTGGTTTGAAATGAAATTCGACTTAGGTATGAGCGAACAGCTGGATTTGTGGATAAGAACTGAATGGAGTTCGATTGTGATGGCATTGGTATCTGCTGAATTGGCAGCGGATGGAAACGATATAATGATATGTCCGACAAAAAGGTATAAGTTTATTTGTATATGAGTTTGGTGATTGAGACGACCCCAAATCCCGTACTGACGGTGACAAGGGTAATCTTTGGAATATAACACAGAAACAGATATAACAGAACAGAAACAATTAAATACACCAGATAATGAACAAATAGTACACTGGATAAACATAATCATCAGAGTTACACAGTATACAGGATCATACTTAGTACAAATACAGTTCAGCTATACATAAATGTCTACAGCGGAAAACAAACATAATGTACAATAGGAGCTGAACAACATAAAAAGAGATAAATGATAGAATCCATCTTCAGCTCCAGCTATCCAGGAAGAGCCAGATAAAACCTGAATACAAGGCTGCCCGTGTAGAAAAAGGGGCACCCGAGTTTGAAAGTGAAACAAACTACGAGTCAGTCATGGGACTGGTATGAGTGATCTACTTAACACATTTAATATATGGCTAATCCAAGGACCACGCCACTTTCATGGAACGGGTTTACTCCATTGGATTGCCATTGCTTTAAAACAAAAAAATCTTTTAAACATCGCAGTGCTTTTATAAAAATGAAGCCATTATAAGACTCAGTTCCCATCACACAATGCAACGCAAACCGGAGGATAGAGTTTTTACCTTATAATGGCCAAAATATGCTTGATACGAATAAAACAAAAGCATTTGATATTATTACTAGTGTTTATATGTTTCAAAAGCAATTTATAATCATAAGTATCAATCATAGACGGCATTAATGCCCCATACCACTATGTTGCCATATATAGGTATACAATCAAAACCGCACAGTCACGTATTTGGAAATTGGATTTCCGTCATGAACCAAGGAAAAAGATAGTCCTTACCGACTTCGAGACGCTCTAGTCCGTGTCTCAGGATCAGAACGCATCGACCCTTGGATCGTCAGGGCCGGTCCACCGATGTGGATTAAAATGCCTGAACACTGCGTTTCCCCGCCCTATGGGGCGTAAGTGAGCCAACGAATGACTCCATCGGACCCGGATCGTCCGATCTAACCGAGTTGCCTCGCAACAGTAACAACCACATAAGTCAAACTCGTCAGGGCGTGTAAAACCACTGACGCCACTTCTAGCTAGAAAGATACGCATGTCCCCCCCAGAGGTCCTCTCCCGTTTTTGGTACATACCGGGGTGTGAGGCTCGCGAATTCACGTTATACACAAAGCTACGCCACACAGGCGGTGCTTTGGTCATCAACCACAAGACTTTGCTTTTCAACAGAAGCCCTGATCACTGCATCTTAGCATGCCACACAGGCAATTCACACCATGCAACTGATGGCTATCAATCACACAGAATAAATTCCAATGTCAGACACACCGTCCATTTGCAAGTCCGTTCTGGGTCTGAACGAAACCGGAGGCACTACATACCTCGCAAACCCATCGATCTCCACGTACGTCTGGATGATCACCACTCATTATCCATATTTCGGGATGCCTCCCAATCAGGACATCAGTTACCATCCAAACGAGGTGAAGATCTCCGGTCTTCGACCACCGTCTTCATCTTCGATTTCTTATCGTCGATTCAAGTATTCAGAATGTGATAAACCCGGTCTTTCTGAGCAACTAGCGTATATAATAAACAAGTGCAATACAAACACACATACGCCATATTCCAGTTCATTAGTCACTAACCGTAAATCAGTAAGAGAACGATTTCCCAAATATTAACCCCGAAGGCCGAAACCAACATCAGATCAAAATCCAGGAAAACCATTCGACTTAGCCAACCTTCAGTTAGTTTCTAAATTTTACTTCCGTATCATTTATAATATTTTATAACAATTTATCGCTATTTTTATTTATTTTAAAATAGCCAATTTATTCAAACGACGCTTCGGCCATAACGCGGTCGTGGCACTGTTTTTCTTCAGATTTGATTTACACATATCTGAAAATCTAACCATTGGATCTTCTCAAAATTTATATCATTAGAAAGATCTTTTAAAAACAAATCCAACGGTTCCAGTTTCGGGAAAATCCGATGGTCGGATCTCCCGGTATAATCGTTTGAAATTTCGATTTCAAAATACGAACTGCAGCGTCGTTATTCGATATTATAATTATATATATATAATCGATTATGGCGCTGTTTTTCTTCAGATTTGAATTAAACATTCCAGACAATCCAACCGTTGGATTTTCACAAAGTGGGTATCGTTGGGAAGATATTTCCAAAGCGAACCCAACGGTTTCGGTTTCGGGAAAATCCGATTGTCGGATCTCCCGCACTAATCGTTCGAAATCACGGTTTCAAAACACGAACTGCAGCTTCGTTATTCGATATATTTTAATTATATATATATATATATATATATATAAATATAATCGATTCTTCGATTTCAAAACTAAATGCTTTTCATACTTTTGATAAAAATGATATTTTTATCCAACTGTCTTCTATTTCAACACTTCACTATTTTTAACAATTCATGTATATATTAAAAATGTGATTTTTAATGTAAAAAAATTCATTTCAAGGCATGATTATTTTATATAGTTCATATAGATGATAAAAATATGATTTTTATTATAAAACAATTTCTTTCAAAATACGAATCCCATTCAACACATGAATTTCAATTCAACGAATGTTCCATTCAACACATGAAGGTTTTCTATAGTTTGTATATATCGAGTAAAAATGTGATTTTTATTGTTAAAACAATTTATTTAAAACACGAATACCATTCAATACATGAATATGATTCAACGAATGAATTTCTATTCAACACATGAAGGTTTTCTATAGTTTGTATATATATAGTAAAATGTGATTTTTATTGTTAAAACAATTTATTCAAAACACGAATACCATTCAACACATGATTTCAATTCAACGAATGAATATCGATTCAACACATGAAGGTTTTCTATAGTTTGTATATATAGAGTAAAAATGTGATTTTTATTGTTAAAACAATTTATATAAAACACGAATACCATTCAACACATGAATTTCTATTCAACGAATGAATATCGATTCAACACATGAAGGTTTTCTATAGTTTGTATATATAGAGTAAAAATGTGATTTTTATTGTTAAAACAATTTATTTAAAACACGAATACCATTCAACACATGAATTTCTATTCAACGAATGAATATCGATTCAACACATGAAGGTTTTCTATAGTTTGTATATATAGAGTAAAAATGTGATTTTTATTGTTAAAACAATTTATTTTAAACATGAATACCACTCAACACATGAATTTATATTCAACGAATGAATTTCGATTCAACACATGAAGGCTTTCTATTCAACACACGAATATAGTTTCAACACAGGAAAATAATTCTAACACATGAATATTATTCAAAATTTTGGCAGCATAACGGCAGGGTAGTTAAAACCGGGACCGTCCCTAGTACGGCTCCTCGCTATACCTTAAAGCCTCGCAGCTTTTGACAATGGGGAATCATGCATCTAGTTCACACGCAGGCGGCATGTATATTTTTTTCATTTCCACAAACTAATCCTATGTGGTTTCAACCAAATATTTCTCAACCACAAACGGGTATTTTTCAACCACAATCAATCAATTTCAACCACAAACAATTCTAATCAACCATTCGTAATCAACCAATTTTCATACCAATCACAACCAATAAATATCGTCCATGGTTTGTGGACGAGGGGCGTATATATATATATATAAGCATTTCACTTCTATTTCAACACATATATAATTTTTACAACGCATATATAACTTATATATCGAACGTACAACTTATACAACGCTTATACAAGAGGTGTACTATGCTTATATAACCCATACAACAACTATATAATTTATACATTGTCGTTTTCCATATCGTTTATAAATTAGAAATCTCACATTGGGTTCCACTCCACCAAAAATAGCAGAAGGCTCAGAAAAATATGCGGTCTCTTCTAGAATGTAGAAGACGTCCAAACGAGTCCACTGTCTCTTGTTTCACTGAATTTCGACAACACAGCAAAAAGATATGATTTTTACAAATTTGTAACGGTTTTAAAGTGTTAAAACTGTTTAAATTAACAAAGTCGTTTACCTTCAAAAATTCTTCAAAACTAGGTTTGCATTTTTCTTCGAATCCGTTGCACGCTTGAACAATCGGCCTTCACCACAGTGGAGTGCCTTGAGAGCCGCGCCTGACCAGGGGGGACGTGGTCCACTTCGATGCCACGTGGCAGGCAGGGCGACGAACGGAAGTTCGAAACTTCCTGGGGGCGATGCGCGATGGATTCGAGACGAGGGGCGATGAGACTGGTATTGATTTGGAGAGGGAAGGAAGCTCGACAGAAAGTTAAACTGGAGCTAGGGCTATCGACGCGTGTGGCGGTCGGTAAATGATCGGGAAGGTATGGAGGCGTTTCCGTCGTCAATCGGGGGGGTTCTGAGAATTTTCTCTTTTTTTTTATAAATTCTGATTGGTCGGGAGCATTTAAAAGGGGGTTTTCTAACACGACCTCCAATCCAAACCCAACGACTGTCATCCCTAGCTAAATACCCCCATCCCGAACACAATGGGATATGTTTCGTAGGCCCATTCGACTGTTTCAGTCTGTTTTCCTTCAATTTAAAATATATAACATTCAATATTCGATTTGAACGTACATTTCAATTTGCCAGGGCCACAAACTGATTCGAAAAATTCCAGAAAAATAAATCTGGCTATGTTTTGACGATACGGTCCCAACAAAACTAGCTTCGTCGAATTCTGAGACCGTTTGTAAAATGGCCCCTTTCTGGTCGATCCAATTTATCTGTAATTCACCAAAGCACATTTTCCTTTGCCACGCTCACATACTAGCTTCAAAAATTATGAAATTTGAAACCTAGCAATAACTTCACATCCCGGATCCAACAAAAGTGGTTTCGTCGAATTCTGAGCTCGTTTGCAAAATGTCTATTTTCACGGGCTATATAAACTTCATAGTGACCTTTCTGAAAATTCATTTGGACATAACTTTTGATTCCCACTATGAAACTTCGATTTTTCAGATTCTTTAGAAAGGTACTCACTAACAGATTTAAATATTTTTGGTTTCACTCAAATCCGTTTTGTTTTGCACCCGGTACAGTCAGTCGAAGTTTGAATTCAAATTTTGAAACTACCGCGCCATTTCAGGCCTTCTTTATAATTCAAAGTAGTTATATTTATTTTCAACTTCGATTCAAACTTACTTTTCATCATTATTATTTTAAATATTTATTTTAAATATTTAAAATCCACTAAAATAGCCAATTTAAAATTTTTAAATTGGTTCAGATTTTCTGGGTCGTTACAATCTCCCCCACTTAAAACTTTTCGTCCCCGAAAAGGAACAAAGTCGAAAGTGGTTTGATTAATCAACTCTACATTCGATCTGGCTTCCATTCTCCAACTTTTCAGTTTCTGAGAATTTTCAAATTCTTCAAAAATTTAGCTAACACCCGGAATTTTCGAAAAAAATTCGCCATAACCTCCTTTGTACGGGGAGGGGTTTGGAAATTTATTGTGCCGTATTAGGTACCCAATAAATCCTATAAAGCATAAACATATTTATAGTGATATATTCTGGTGTTTACAGGGGAGCGTGTATTGATAATAACTCCAGAGAATAAATTCTCGTCACCTTGTCAAAGCCTGAGGGATTGTGTATTTTTAATTGCTCCAGAGGATAAATCCTCGTCACCTCGTCCCGTGTGGGAAATAAATAATCCATGTGCCGTATCTAATGACTAGAGAGACATGATTATTGTCAACTCTAGACACGTGTGGGGTTTTTATTAATTTGGCAATTTATCGTTAGAATTTTATATGGTCATATCAGTCATCAGTTCAACCTGTAAAATATAGTCATCGCCATACAAGCCTCTCGCTCGTATGGTAAATCTTCCACCTCGTCACACAAGCTCCAAATGCTCATGTGGTATATGATGAAGTATGCCCATCTTCAAGAAGTATGCCATGTAGTGTAGTTCAAAATTAATTGTTACTATCCTATGGTAACATTATTTTTTTTTCACACAGAATAACCAGCACTCCGCATCCAATGGCATTCACAGGAGTTTATATAATAATATTTCGCATCCAACTCATTAAGGTTTACCTATTTGTCGGGCACGCAAATAATTTATTTACTCAACAGCTAATCCATTTACCTGTTCAAACATATATGATGCACATGTATATATTTCTATCTATTTTCATATCAGTCTAATGTGCGATTTAATCGAATAAATTCTACCATTCATTCTATTATTAATTAAATTAACTATTGTTTCAATAATTTAATTAATCCAATTCTACTATCACACAGCACAAACAACAAGCAATTTGTTTTAAACTTTTTAACTTTTCAAATATATATCTTTTATATATTCAAAAATCATATTTCTAAAACCAGACTATATATATAATCACAAATACATTATATATAATCATATAACTCTCGACTCGTTTTGGGGCATTTCTAACCCCATCTCTAACGAGTCTTTCATTCTAGAATGCTACTGATTCTATCTCTAATGAGGATTCTTTTATAGGACATTACTAATCCTACCTCTGATGAGTCTTTTATTCTGTTCTAACGAGTTGTACCACAAAGATTTGAGTTAACCAAAGCTCTGATACCACATTGAGACGACCCCAAATCCCGTACTGACGGTGATAAGGGTAATCTTTGGAATATAACACAGAAACAGATATAACAGAATAGAAACAATTAAATACTCCAGATAATGAACAAATAGTACACTGGATAAACATAATCATCAGAGTTACACAGTATACAGGATCATTGTTAGTGCAAATACAGTTCAGCTATACATAAATGTCTACAGCGGAAAACAAACATAATGTACAATAGGAGCTGAACAGCATAAAAAGGGATAAATGATAGAATCCATCTGAGACGACCCCAAACCCCGTACTGACGGTGGCAAGGGTAATCCTTGGAATATAACACATATACAGATAACAGCAGAACAGAAATAAATAAATACACCAGATAATGCACAATAGAATATACTGGATAAACGTAATTATCAGAGTTACACAGTATACAGGATCATACTTAGTACAAATACAGTTCAGCTATACATAAATGTCTACAGCGGAAAACAAACATAATGTACAATAGGAGCTTAATAGCATAAAAAGAGATAAATGATAGAATCCATCTTCAGCTCTATCTATCCAGAGAAAGCCAGCTAAACCTGAATACAAGGCTGTCCGTATAGAAAAAGGGGCACCCGAGTTTGAAAGTGAAACAAACTACGAGTCAGTCACGGGACTGGTATGAGAAATCTACTCAATACATTTAAAATATGGCCAATCACAGGACCACGCCACTTTCGTGGAACGGGTTTACTCCATCGGATCGCCAGTGCTTTAAAACAAATCATTCTTTGAAACATCGCAATGCTTTTTATAAAAATGAAACCATTATAAGACTCAGTTCCCATCACACAATGCAACGCAAACCGGAGGATAGAGTTTTACCTTATAATGACCAAAATATGCTTGATACGAATAAAATAAAATCATTTGATATTATTACTAGTGCTTATATGTTTCAAGAACAATTTCAAATCATAACTATCAATCATAGACGACATGAGCGTCCCATGCCACTATGTCGCCAAATATAGGTATACAATCAAAACCGCACAGTCACGTATTTGGAAATTGGATTTTTGTCATGAACCAAGGCAAAAGATAGCCCTTACCGCCTTCGAGACTCTCTAGCCCGAGCCTCAGGCACAGCCGCAACCGTACCTTGAATCGTCAGGGTCGGTCCACACGAAGTGGATTATAATGTCGGAACAATGCGCCCCTCCGCCCTTTGGGGCGTAAATGAGCCAACGAATGACTCCATCGGACCCGGATTGTCCGATCTAACCGAGGCACCTCGCAACAGTAACAACCACATAAGTCAAACTCGTCAGGGCGTGTAAAACCACTGAAGCCACTTCTAGCTAGAAAGAAAACGCACGTCCCCCCTGAGGTCCTCTCCCGTTTCTGGTTCATACCGGGGTGTGAGGCTCGCGATTTCACGTTATACACAAATCTACGCCACACAGGCGGTGCTTTGATCATCACCACAAGACTTTGCTTTTCAACAGAAGCCCTGATCACTGCATCTTAGCATGCCACACAGGCAATTCACCCTGTGCAACTGATAGCTATCAATCACACAGAATAAATTCCAATGTCAGACACACTATCCATTTGCAAGTCCGTTCTGGGTCTGAACGAAACCGGAGGCACTATATACCTCGCAAACCCATCGACCTCCATGTACGTCTGGATGATCACCACTCATTATCCATATTTCGGGATGCCTCCCAATCAGGACCTCGGTTACCATCCAAACGAGGTGAAGATCTCCGGTCTTCGACCACCGTCTTCATCTTCGATTTCTTATCGTCAATTCAGTTATTCAAAATGGGAGAAACTCGGTCTTTCTGAGAAACTCGTGTATATAATAAACAAGTGCTACACAAACACTACTACTCATCATTTCAATTCATTAGTCACTAACCGTCAATCAGTAAGAGAACGATTTCCCAAATATTAACCCCGAAGCCCGAAACCAACATCAGATCAATACCCAAGAAACCGTTCGACTTAGCCAACCTTCAGTTAGTTTCTAAATTTCACATCCATATCATTTATAATATTTTATAATGATTTATCGCTATTTTTATTTATTTTAAAATAGCCAATTTATTCAAAACAATGCTTCGGGCCATAACGCGGCCATGGCGCTATTTTTCTTAAGATTTGATTTACACATATCTGAAAATCGAACCGTTGGATCTTCACAAAATTTACAATATTAGAGATATCTTTTCAAAACGAATCCAACGGTTCCAGTTTCGGGAAAATCCGTCGGTCGGATCTCCTGGTATAATCGTTCGAAGTTTCGATTTCAAAATATGAACTGCAGCGTCGTTATTCGATTTAATATTATTATATTTATATATATAAAAATATAATCGATCCTGGCGCTGTTTTTCTTCAAATTTGAATTAAACATTCCAGACAATCCAACCGTTGGATTTTTACAAAGTTGGTGCCGTTGGAAAGATATTTCCAAAGCGAACCCAACGGTTGCGATTTCGGGAAAATCCGATGGTCGGATCTCCCACACTAATCGTTTGAAATCACGGTTTCAAAATATGAACTGCAGCTCCGTTATTCGATATATTTCAATTCTATATATATATATATATATATATATATATATATATATATATATATATCGATTCTTCGATTTCAAAACTATATGATTTTCATACATTTGATACAAATGATATTTTTATCTAACTGTCTTTTATTTCAACACTTCACTATTTTTAACAATTCGTGTATATAATAAAAATGTGATTTTTATTGTAAAACAATTCATTTCAAAAAAATATTATTTTATATAGTTCATATAGGTAATAAAAATATGATTTTTATTATAAAACAATTTATTTCAAAACAAGATTATCTTATATAGTTCACATTGATGATAGAAATAGGATTTTTATTATAAAACAATTTCTTTCAAAATACGAATACCATTCAACACATGAATTTCAATTCAACGAATGAATATCGATTCAACACATGAAGGTTTTCTATAGTTTATATATATAGAGTAAAAAGGTGATTTTTATATTTAAAACACGAATACCATTCAACACATCAATTTCAATTCAACGAATGAATATCGATTCAACACATGAAGGTTTTCTATAGTTTGTATATATAGTGTAAAAATGTGATTTTTACTGTTAAAACAATTTATTCAAAACACGAATACCATTCAACACATAAATTTCAATTCAACGAACGAATATCGATTCAACACATGAAGGTTTTCTATAGTTTGTATATATAGGGTAAAAATGTGATTTTTTATATTTAAAAACGCGAATACCGTTCAACACATGAATTTTATTCAACGAGTGAATTTCAATTCAACACATGAAGGTTTTCTATAGTTTATATATATATAGATAAAAAGGTGATTTTTATATTTAAAAACACGAATACCATTCAACACATGAATATGATTCAACGAATGAATTTCTATTCAACACATGAAGGTTTTCTATTCAACAGACGAATATAATTTCAACACCGGAAAATAATTCTAACACATGAATATTATTCAAAATTTCAACAGCATAACGGTAGGGTAGTTAATACCGGGACTGTCCCTAGTACGGCTCCTCGCTCTACCTTAAAGCCTCACAGCTTTTGACAATGGGGAATCAAGCACCTAGTTCGCACGCAGCCGGCATGTATATTTTTTTCATTTCCACAAACTAATCCTATGTGGTTTCAACCAAATATTTCTCATCCACAAACGGGTATTTTTCAACCACAATCAATCAATTTCAACCACAAACAATTTCAATCAACCATTCGCTATCAATCAATTTTCACACCAGTCACAACCAATAAATATCGTCCATGGTTTGTGGACGAGGGGCGTATATATATATTTATATATAGCATTTCACTTCTATTTCCACAGATATATAATTTTTACAACGCATATATAACTTATACATCGAACGTACAACTTATACAACGCTTATAAAAGAGGTGTACAACGCTTATATAACTCATACATCGATTATATAATTTATACAGCGTCGTTTTCCATATCGTTTATAAATTAGAAATCTCACATTGGGTTCCACTCCACCAACAATAGCAGAAGGCTCAGAAAAATATGCAGTCTCTTCTAGAAGGTAGAAGATGTCCACACGAGTCAACTGTCTCTTGTTTCACTGAATTTCGTTAACACAACAAAAAGATATGATTTTTAAACGATTAACTAACTTTGCAACACTTTTAGATGTTATAAACCATTTAAATTAAATTAGTCGTATACCTCAGCTAATCCTTCCAAACTAGGTCTTGATTTTTCTCCCGATACACTGCACGAGAGGCCGATCGGGTTATATCACGACGGAGAGCTACGAGAGGCGCAGCAGGTGGCCCCCACCCTGACGAACTCGAACGCGACTAGAGGGAGGAATCGGGCGATGTACGGCGGCACTTCAGAGCGACGAATCTCGAGAAATACAAAACGAGAAGGGGCGAGACTTGTTCTGATTTGAAGAGGGAGAGATGAACTTCAAAAAGTTGCAAAGGGGCTAAGGGTTTTGATGAAGGGATTCGCCGGAAAATGGAAGGGTAGGGAGGAGAGCAGTTCCGCCGTCGGTCTGGAAGGAGACGAGGGATTTTTTGAGATATTTTTAAAAATTAAATTATAAAGGAAAAATTCTATTGGCCGGGAGGTTTTATAAGGGGTTTTCTGACACGACCTCCAATCTAAACCCAACGACTGTCGTCCCTAGCGTTTTACCCCCATTCCGAACACAATAGGATATGTTTCGTTGGCCCATTCGATTGCTTCAGTCAGTTTTCATTCAGATTAAAATATAAAACATTCAATATTTGATTTGAACGTACATTTCAATTTTCCAGGGCCACCATCTGATTCGAAAAATTCCAGAAAAATAAATCTAGCTATGTTTTGACGATACGGTCCCAACAAAACTAGTTTCATCGAATTCTAAGACTGTTTGCAAAAAGGCCCATTTCAGGTCGATCCAATTTAATTGTAATTGACCAAAACACGTTTTCCTATGCCACGCTCACATACTAGCTTCAAAATTTACGTAATTTGAAATCTAGCAATAACTTCTCATCCCGGATCCAACAAAAGTGGTTTCGTCGAATTCTGAGGTCGTTTGCAAAATGGCCAATTTCACGGGCTATATAAATTCCATAGCGACCTTTCTGAAAATTCATTTGGCCATAACTTTTGCTTTCCGCTATGAAACTTCGATTTTTCAGATTCGTTAGAAAGGTATTCACTAACAGATTTAAATATTTTTGGTTTCACTCAAATCCGTTTTGTTTTGCACCCGGTACAGTCAGTCAAAGTTTGAATTCAAATTTTGAAACTACCGCGCCATTTCAGGCCTTGTTTATAATTAGAATTAATTATATTCGTTTTCAAATGTCAATTCATACTTACTTTTCATAGTTATTATTTAAAATATTTATTTTAAATATTTAAAATCAACTAAAATAGCCAATTTAGAAAAATTTAATTGGTTCAGATTTTCCGGGTCGTTACAATCTCCCCCACTTAAAACTTTTCGTCCCCGAAAAGGAACAAAGTCGAAAGTGGTTTGATTAATCAACTCTACGTTCAATCTGGCTTCTATTCTCTAACTTTTCAGTTTCTGAGAATTTCCAAATTCTTCAAAAATTTGGCTAACACCCGGAATTTTCGAAAAATTTCGCCATAACCTCCTTTGTACAGGGGAGGTTTGGAAATTTATTGGGCCGTATTAGGTACCCAATAAATCCTAATAAGCATACACATATTTATAGTGATATATTCTGGTGTTTACAGGGGAGCATGTATAGATAATAACTCCAGAGAATAATTTCTCGTCACCCTGTCAAAGCCTGAGGGAGTGTGTATTTTAATTGCTCCAGAGGATAAATCCTCGTCACCTCGTCCCGTGTGGGAAATAAATAGTCCATGTGCCGTATCTAATGACTAGAGAGACGTGATTATTGTCAACTCCAGACCCGTGTGGGGTTTTTATTAATCTGGCAATTTTATCGTTTCAATTTATATGGTCATATCAGTCATCAGTTCAACCTGTAAAATAAAGTCATCGCCATACAAGCCTCTCGCTCGTATGGTAAATCTTCCACCTCGTCACACAAGCTCCAAATGCTTATGTGGTATATGATGAAGTATTCCTATCTTCCGGAAGTATGCCATGTAATGTAGTTCAAAATTAATTGTTACTATCCTATGGCGATATTTGTTATTACACACAGAACAACCAGCACTCCGCATCCAATGGCATTCACAGGAGTTGATATAATAATATTTCGCATCCAACTCATTAAGGTTTACTTATTTGTCGGGCACGCAAATAAAATCTTTACTCAACAGCTATCCAATTACCTGTTCAAACATATATAATGCACAAGTATATATCTTTATCTATTTTCTAATCAGTTCAATGTGTGATTTAAATGAATAAATTCTACCATTATTCCATTATTGATAAAATTAACTACGTTTTAATAATTTAATTAATCAAATCTACTATCACACAACACAAACAACAAACAAATTGTTTTTAACTTTTTAAAATCATACAAATTAATTCATACACTCTTTTTTTTAATCATTCAGACTATAGAATTAAAAATGGACATCCATGGAAAGAAAATAACAACAGAGTAGAGAACTAAGTGGTTATGCAAAGTATGGTAAATGTACCTTGCACCGGAGTCAATCAGAGATATCCACTCGTCATCTAGGATAGGCTTTCTGAATGCTCTCCTCAGTTTCCCAAGTACAATCTCGCGAATTTCCACTCCATTGCACTTTGACTAAGTGAACCTTCTTGTTCCTCAGCTCTTTGGTTTCTTTGCCGACAATCTTGAGCGGCTCTCTTCTCACAGCCAATTCTGGAGTAATTTCAATATCATGTTGAGCTGCTTCTTCCACGATCAAGTCTGGATCATGAACGTGCTTTCGAAGTTGAGACATGTGAAATACATCATGAACTCCAGGCAACCAATCAGGCAATTTAACCCTATAAGCGAGAGTCCCGATCCGTTCAAGAATAGGAAACGGACCAATGAATTTGGGCGCTAATTTCCCTGTTTTACCGAACCAGATAACTCCTCTCATCGGTGATACTTTCAAATATACATAGTCGCCAACGGCAAATGATATATCCCTTCTTCTCTTATCAGCATAGCTCTTTTGTCGGCTTTGAGCGGCGAGTAATCGCTTCTTAATAAAGTCGACTTTGTCGGCAGCTTCTCGGATCATATCAAGCCCTAACACAAGTCTATTACCGGGTTCGACCCAACAAGCAGGGGATCGGCACGGCCTACCATACAATGCTTCGAATGGCAACATTGTCAGGCTTGCCTGGTAGCTGTTGTTATATGAGAATTCAGCCAAATGCAGATGGTCTTCCAATGATCCACCGAAATCTAGAACACAAGCCCGCAATAGATCTTCTAGTATACGATTCACCCTCTCAGTCTGACCATCTATCTGAGGATGATAGGCGGTGCTTAAGTTCAACTTCGTCCCCTGTTCTACTTGAAATGCCTCCCAGAATTTACTAGTAAATATCGGATCTCTATCATTGACTATACCGAGCGGCACACCATGTAGTCTAACAATTTCCTTGAAATATATTTGCGCCAGACTCTGAGCAGTTCTGTTTGATCTGACAGGTATGAAATGGGCGGTCTTCGTGAAGCGATCTACGATCACCCAAATACTGTCATTTCCTTTTCTGGTTCTGGGCAAACCATCAATGAAGTCCATGGAAATATATTCCCACTTCCAGCCTGGAACGTCTAGCGGTTGTAACAATCCAGCCAGTTTTTGTTGGTCGCTTTTGACTAGCTGGCAAGTAGGGCATCGGCTAACATATATCGAGATGTCTCTTTTTAATGACTTCCACCAGAATGTTCACTTGATATCGTTATACATTTTACTCACACCCGGATGGATACTGAGCTTAGATTTGTGGCATTCATCAAGCACATCTCTTCTGAGTTCAGGAATTTCTGGAACACAAATTCGTCCTTGTAACCTCAGAATCCCTTCGCTGTCGAGCTGGAAATCCGAAGCATTGCCTTCACGAATTCGCTGACTCATTCCTTTAATAAATTGGTCATCTTTTTGGAGAGCCGATATCTTGTCAATCAAAGAAGTCGCAATGATAAAACTGGCGATCATAACATTTTTTCTACTTAACGCATCGGCAACGACATTGGCTTTCCCTGGAGTGTATATAATCTCAAAATCGTATGCTGCAAGGAAATCTAGCAAATGTTGCTGCCTCAGATTCAAGTCTTTCTAGGTGAACAGATACTTTAACGACTGGTGATCTGTAAACAGTTCAAATATCTCACCCAGAAGATAGTGTCTCCAGATTTTCAAAGAGAATACGATAGCCAACAACTCAAGATCATGAGTTACGTAGTTCTTCTCGTGTGGTTTCAACTGACGGCTAGCATACGCAATCACCTGACCTCTTTGCATTAACACTGCGCCAAGGCCTTCTTTAGAAGAATCAGTCCAGACTTTCAAGTCCTCATTGCCGTCTATTATTGTCAACACTGGAGCAGTTGTCAGTTTTAATTTCAGCTCCTGGAAAGCTTCCTCACATACCGGAGTCCAATTGAATCTCGAATGTTTCTTAGTCAGTTTTGTTAAGGAACTAAATGTCTTCGCGAAATCCTTAATGAATTTCTGATAATAACTGGCTAACCCGAGAAAACTTCTAACTTCTATTGGCGTACGAGGCTGTTTCCAATTCTGAATAGCAGTGATTTTACTGGGATCCACTGAAATCCCTTGCTTTGACACTACGTGGCCAAGAAATTTGACTTCTTCTTGCGAGAATATACATTTGGAAAACTTTGCTTTCAACACATTCTTTCTGAGAATTTCTAACACTTGTTCCAAATGTTTTTCATGCTCTCTTTCTGACTTAGAGAAGATAAGGATATCATCAATAAAAACCAGAATAAATTTATTCAGGACTCCTCTGAACACTCTATTCATCAAATCGACGAAGTAAGCTAGAGCGTTACATAAGCCGAACGACATTACTAACCACTCATAGAATAGGTCTGGACCCCTGAATGCTATCATAAGAACACATTCTTCGGCAATACGAAGCTGATGGAAGCCTGTAGCTAGGTCCATCCTTGAAAATACCTATGCTCCATTCAGACGATCCAATAAATCATCGATTCGCGGCAATGGATATTTATTCTTTATTGTCTACTTGTTCAAATCACGGTAATCCACACATAGATGTAGAGTACCGTCAGAATTTGGGACAAATACCACTGCTGCTCCCCAATCGGAGAAACTAGGCCTGATCAGACCCTTCCATACTAGCTATCGGGTTTGATTGTCAAGTTCTTCTTTCTCTTTCAAGGACATTCTTCGAATAGCGTGAACTACCGGCCTTGCATTGGGAATCAAAGCGATCTTGAAATTAATTTCCCTCTGCGGAGGTAAGCGAACAACCTCTTCAAACACACCCGCATAATTCTTGACGACAGGAATATCTCTTACGAGGTCGGGAATATTCTCTGCGACTTCAGGGTTATTTTATATTTGAGCAGGAGAAACATCCAAAGCTGCCCAGAAGTCTTTTCTATTAGAATTCTGACCTTCACAGGGAATGCTTATATAATCACCTAATTTTATCTTTGCCTTAACGACCCTGTCGGTGCATTTAACCTCAGCTTCATACTTGGTCAACCAGTCTAACCACAAGATAAGATCAAACTCTGTAAAGTTCATGACAACCGCGATGGTAGGGAACCGATAACGAGAAAAAGAAACCGGCACACCACAAACCCAACTGAGATCGATGGAACCCCCGAGCGAATTTTGGGCAGTCATTGGTTCTTTGAGCTTCTTCAAATTCAAATCTAGTTTCTTAACTGCATTCTTGGCAATGAAGCTTCGTGACGCGCCTGTGTCAAACAGTACTTTAACTGGGATATCTTTGACAGTTAGTGTGCCTTCTAAAACATCTGGCCTTTCTTGAGCAGACGAAGATGCAGGCACTTCGGCTATTTCATTTACCTGAGCTTCTTTGGTTGTTTTTAACAGCCGGCACTCTTGTTTTACATGACCAAACCGATGACATTGATTGCATCTTTTACTTTCCTGGAGCTTCTTGCCAGATTTAAACCCATCATTCTTTCGTTTCTTCAGAAATCTGCATCTTATCGAGAGATGTCCTTGTTTATTGCAGTTACTGCATACAGCTGTCATTACTGGTTCTTTCTCAGATCTGGCCCTTTTCCTTTTGGCACTGGGCTTCTTACTGACCTCATACACCGTATTGGCCTCACGATTATTTGTTTCAGACTCACCTTTGTTACTCGAGCTGACTTCCTCTTCGTCGCGCAACATACCTTTCTTATGGAGATCCTCATACTGATAAGCCATGTATATCATTTCTGAAAAAGGAAGCTTCACATTCCTCATTACACTATTCAGATATCTCCTATACAGGCCATGAATAAATCTCAAATTCCTCCTCTTTGGATCTTGAATCAGATGAGGAGCAAAGTGAGAAAGTTCGTTGAATTTCTTATGATATTCTGGGATGGTCATATCACCTTGTATCAGATAAGATAATTCATCACATAATCGCTCCGTCACCTCAGGAGGAGTAAATCTTGCTAGGAAAATCTCTTTGAATCTATCCTAGGTGATATCACCTTCTGGATTATCTTTGATGATTGTTTCCCACCAGAATAAAGCTTCTTCTTTGAGCGCCCAAGATGCTACTAACCTTTTCTTGTCATCTCTCAGCTGGAAACGCTCAAATATTCTTTCTGCAGAGCTCACCCAAGCTTGAGTTTGAATAATAGATTCATTGCCCGAGAATTGTGCTCCACCCAGATTTCGATATCTCTTAAATAGAGCCTCTAGATCTGGTTCTGCATTTCTTCTGTTTCTGACACTCATTTTCTAGTACTTCTGCAAACAGCAGATCAAGTGTCAAGTCAAAAAAAAGATAATTTAAAATATAGAAACACATACTTCAAATGTAAATGTGTCTATCGAGGTGTAATTTCATTCTGCTTTACTCATACTAGGATATTACTGATCCTTCTGTAATGAGTTACCAGTCCTAGAACACTTCTGGTTTTATTTCTGATGAGTTCGTTAATATGTTATATTCTATAACTAAGCTTAACCAAAGCTCTGATACCAAATGAGACGACCCCAAACCCCGTACTGACGGTGGCAAGGGTAATCCTTGGAATATAACACATATACAGATAACAGCAGAACAGAGATAAATAAATACACCAGATAATGCACAATAGAATATACTGGATAAACGTAATTATCAGAGTTACACAGTATAAAGGATCATACTTAGTACAAATACAGTTCAGCTATACATAAATGTCTACAGCGGAAAACAAACATAATGTACAATAGGAGCTGAACATCATAAAAAAAGATAAATGATAGAATCCATCTTCAGCTCCAGCTATCCAGAGAAAGCCAGCTAAACCTGAATACAAGGCTGCCCGTGTAGAAAAAGGGGCACCCGAGTTTGAAAGTGAAACAAACTACGAGTCAGTCATGGGACTGGTATGAGAAATCTACTTAACACATTTAAAATATGGCCAATCACAGGACCACACCACTTTCGTGGAACGGGTTTACTCCATCGGATCGCCAGTGCTTTAAAACAAATCATTCTTTGAAACATCGCAATGCTTTTTATAAAAATGAAACCATTATAAGACTCGGTTCCCATCACACAATGCAACGCAAACCAGAGGATAGAGTTTTACCTTATAATAGCCAAAATATGCTTGATACGAATAAAACAAAAGCATTTGATATTATTACTAGCGTTTATATGTTTCAAAAATAATTTCAAATCATAACTATCAATCATAGATGACATGAGCGTCCCATGCCACTATGTCGCCAAATATAGGTATACAATCAAAACCGCACAGTCACGTATTTGGAAATTGGATTTCCGTCATGAACCAAGGCAAAAGATAGTCCTTACCGCCTTCGAGACTCTCTAGCCCGAGCCTCAGGCACAGCCGCAACCGTACCTTGGATCGTCAGGGCCGGTCCACACGAAGTGGATTATAATGCCGGAACAATGCGCCCCTCCGTCCTTTGGGGCATAAATGAGCCAACGAATGACTCCATCGGACCCGGATCGTCCGATCTAACCGAGGCGCCTCGCAACAGTAACAACTACATAAGTCAAACTCGTCAGGGCGTGTAAAACCACTGACGCCACTTCTAGCTAGAAAGAAAACGCACGTCCCCCTGAGGTCCTCTCCCGTTTCTGGTTCATACCGGGGTGTGAGGCTCGCGATTTCACGTTATACACAAAGCTACGCCACACAGGCGGTGCTTTGATCATCACCACAAGACTTTGCTTTTCAACAGAAGCCCTGATCACTGCATCTTAGCATGCCACACAGGCAATTCACCCTGTGCAACTGATAGCTATCAATCACACAGAATAAATTCCAATGTCAGACACATTGTCCATTTGCAAGTCCGTTCTGGGTCTGAACGAAACCGGAGGCACTATATACCTCGCAAACCCATCGACCTCCACGTACGTCTGGACGATCACCACTCATTATACATATTTCGGGATGCCTCCCAATCAGGACCTCGGTTACCATCCAAACGAGGTGAAGATCTCTGGTCTTCGACCACCGTCTTCATCTTCGATTTCTTATCGTCGATTCAGTAATTCAGAATGGGAAAAACCCGGTCTTTCTGAGCAACTCGCGTATATAATAAACAAGTGCTACACAAACACTACTACGCATCATTTCAATTAATTAGTCACTAACCGTCAATCAGTAAGAGAACGATTTCCCAAATATTAACCCCGAAGGCCGAAACCAACATCTGATCAATACCCAAGAAACCGTTCGACTTAGCCAACCTTCAGTTAGTTTCTAAATTTCACATCCATATCGTTTATAATATTTTATAACGATTTATCGCTATTTTTATTTATATTAAAATAGCCAATTTATTCAAAACGACGCTTCGAGCCATAACGCGGCCGTGGCGCTGTTTTTCTTCAGGTTTGATTTACACATATCTGAAAATCGAACCGTTGGATCTTCACAAAATTTACATTATTAGAAAGATCTTTTCAAAATGAATCCAACGGTTCCAGTTTTGGGAAAATCCGACGGTCGGATCTCCCAGTATAATGGTTTGAAGTTTCGATTTCAAAATACGAACTGCAGCGTCGTTATTCGATTTAATATAATTATATTTATATATATATATAAATATAATCGATTCTCGCGCTGTTTTTCTTCATATTTGAATTAAACATTCCAGACAATCCAACCGTTGGATTTTTACAAAGTTGGTGTCGTTGGAAAGATATTTCCAAAGCGAACCCAACGGTTGCGGTTTCGGGAAAATCCGATGGTCGGATCTCCCGCACTAATCGTTTGAAATCACGGTTTCAAAATACAAACTGCAGCTTCGTTATTCGATATATTTCAATTCTATTTATATATATGTATATTGATTCTTCGATTTCAAAACTATATGATTTTCATACATTTGATAAAATTGATATTTTTATATAACTGTCTTTTATTTCAACACTTCACTATTTTTAACAATTCGTGTATATAATAAAAATGTGATTTTTATTGTAAAACAATTCATTTCAAAACACGATTATTTTATATAGTTCATATTGGTAATAAAAATATGATTTTTATTATAAAACAATTTATTTCAAAACAAGATTATCTTATATAGTTCACATTGATGATAAAAATAGGATTTTTATTATAAAACAATTTCTTTCAAAATATGAATACCATTCAACACATGAATTTCAATTCAACGAATGAATATCGATTCAACACATGAAGGTTTTCTATAGTTTATATATATAGAGTAAAAAGGTGATTTTTATATTTAAAACACGAATACCATTCAACACATGAATTTCAATTCAACGAATGAATATCGATTCAACACATGAAGGTTTTCTGTAGTTTGTATATATAGAGTAAAAATGTGATTTTTACTGTTAAAACAATTTATTCAAAACACGAATACCATTCAACACATGAATTTCAATTCAACGAATGAATATCGATTCAACACATGAAGGTTTTCTATAGTTTGTATATATAGGGTAAAAATGTGATTTTTATATTTAAAAACACGAATACCACTCAACACATGAATTCTATTCAACGAATGAATTTCAATTCAACACATGATGGTTTTCTGTAGTTTATATATATAGATAAAAAGGTGATTTTTATATTTAAAAACTCGAATACCATTCAACACATGAATATGATTCAATGAATGAATTTCTATTCAACACATGAAGGTTTTCTATTCAACAGACGAATATAATTTCAACACAGGAAAATAATTCTAACACATGAATATTATTCAAAATTTCGACAGCATAGCGGCAGGGTAGTTAAAACCGGGACCGTCCCTAGTATGGCTCCTCGCTCTACCTTAAAGCCTCGCAGCTTTTGACAATGGGGAATCATTCACCTAGTTCGCATGCAAGCGGCATGTATATTTTTTTCATTTCCACAAACTAATCTTATGTGGTTTCAACCAAATATTTCTCAGCCACAAACGGGTAGTTTTCAACCGCAATCAATCAATTTCAACCATAAACAATTTCAATCAACCATCGCTATCAATCAATTTTCACACCAATCACAACCAATAAATATCGTCCATAGTTTGTGGATGAGGGGCGTGTGTATATATATATATATATATATATATATATATATATATATATATATAGCATTTCACTTCTATTTCCACACATATATAATTTTTACAATGCATATATAACTTATACATCGAACGTACAACTTATACAACGCTTATACAAGAGGTGTACAACGCTTATATAACTCATACATCGATTATATAATTTATACAGCGTCGTTTTCCATATCGTTTATAAATTAGAAATCTCACATTGGGTTCCACTCCACCAAAAATAGCAGAAGGCTCAAAAAAATATGCAGTCTCTTCTAGAAGGTAGAAGACGTCCACACGAGTCCACTATCTCTTGTTTCACTGAATTTCATTAACACAGCAAAAAGATATAATTTTTATACGATTAACTAACTTTGCAACACTTTTAGATGTTATAAACCATTTAAATTAAATTAGCCGTATACCTCAGCTAATCCTTCCAAACTAGGTCTTGATTTTTCGCCCGATACACTGCACGAGAGGCCGATCAGGTTATATCACGACGGAGAGCTACGAGAGGCGCAGTAGGTGGCCCCCACCCTGACGAACTCAAAAGCGACTGGAGGGAGGAATCGGGCGATGTACGGTGGCACTTCAGAGCGATGAATCTCGAGAAATACAAAACGAGAAGGGGCGAGACTTGTTCTGATTTGAAGAGGGAGAGATGAACTTCAAAAAGTTGCAAAGGGGCTATGGGTTTTGATGAGGGATTCGCCGAAAAATGGAAGGGAAGGGAGGAGAGCAGTTCCGTCGTCGGTCTGGAAGGAGACGAGGGATTTTTTGAGATATTTTTAAAAATTAAATTATAAAGGAAAATTTCTATTGGCCGGGAGGTTTTAAAAGGGGTTTTTTGACACGACCTCCAATCTAAACCCATCGACTATCATCCCTAGCGTTTTACCCCCATTCCGAACACAATGGGATATGTTTCGTAGGCCCATTCGACTGCTTCAGTCAGTTTTCATTCAGATTAAAATATAAAACATTCAATATTTGATTTGAACGTACATTTCAATCTGCCAGGGCCACAAACTGATTCGAAAAATTTCAGAAAAATAAATCTAGCTATGTTTTGACAATACGATCCCAACAAAACTAGTTTCGTCGAATTCTGAGACTGTTTGCAAAAAGGCCCATTTCCGGTCGATCCAATTTAAATGTAATTGACCAAAACACGTTTTCCTTCGCCACGCTCACATACTAGCTTCAAAAATTATGAAATTTGAAACCTAGCAATATCTTCTCATCCTGGATCCAACAAAAGTGGTTTCGTCGAATTCCGAGGTCGTTTGCAAAATGGCCAATTTCACGGGCTATATAAATTCCATAGCGACCTTTCTGAAAATTCATTTGGCCATAACTTTTGCTTTCCGATATGAAACTTCGATTTTTTAGATTCTTTAGAAAGGTATTCACTAACAGATTTAAATATTTTTGGTTTCACTCAAATCCGTTTTGTTTTGCACCCGGTACAGTCAGTCAAAGTTTGAATTCAAATTTTGAAACTACCGCGCCATTTCATGCCTTGTTTATAATTAGAATTAATTATATTCGTTTTTAAATATCGATTCAAACTTACTTTTCATAGTTATTATTTAAAATATTTATTTAAAATATTTAAAATCAACTAAAATTGCCAATTTAAAATTGGTTCAGTTTTTCTGGGTTGTTACACCATCTTCAGCTCCAGCTATCCAGGAAGAGCTAGATAAAACCTGAATACAAGGTTGCCCGTGTAGAAAAAGGGGCACCCGAGTTTGAAAGTGAAACAAATTACGAGTCAGTCATGGGACTGGTATGAGAGATCTACTTAACACATTTAATATATGGCTAATCCAAGGACCACACCACTTTCGTGGAACGGATTTACTCCATTGGATTGCCAGTGCTTTAAAACAAACAATTCTTTTAAACATCGCAATGATTTTTATAAAAATGAAGCCATTATAAGACTCGGTTCCCATCACACAATGCAACGCAAACCGGAGGATAGAGTTTTTACCTTATAATGGCCAAAATATGCTTGATACGAATAAAACAAAAGCATTTGATATTATTACTAGTGTTTATATGTTTCAAAAGCAATTTCTAATCATAAGTATCAATCATAGATGGCATTAATGCCCCATACCACTATGTCGCCATATATAGGTATACAATCAAAACCGCACAGTCACGTATTTGGAAATTGGATTTCCGTCATGAACCAAGGCAAAAGATAGTCCTTACTGACTTCGAGATGCTCTAGCCCGTGTCTCAGGATCAGAACGCATTGACCCTTGGATCGTCAGGCCCGGTCCACCGATGTGGATTAAAATGCATGAACACTGTGTTTCCCCGCCCTATGGGGCGTAAGTGAGCCAACGAATGACTCCATCGGACCCGGATCGTCCAATCTAACCGAGGCGCCTTGCAACAGTAACAACCACATAAGTCACACTCATCAGGGCGTGTAAAACCACTGACGCCACTTCTAGCTAGAAAGAAACGCATGTCCCCCCCGAGGTCCTCTCCCGTTTCTGGTTCATACCGGGGTGTGAGGCTCGCGAATTCACGTTATACACAAAGCTACGCCACACAGGCGGTGCTTTGGTCATCAACCACAAGACTTTGCTTTTCAACAGAAGCCCTGATCACTGCATCTTAGCATGCCACACAGGCAATTCACACCATGCAACTGATGGCTATGAATCACACAGAATAAATTCCAATGTCAGACACACCGTCCATTTGCTAGTCCGTTCTGGGTCTGAACGAAACCGGAGGCACTACATACCTCGCAAACCCATCGATCTCCACGTATGTCTGGATGATCACCGCTCATTATCCATATATCGGGATGCCTCCCAATCAGGACACCAGTTACCATCCAAACGAGGTGAAGATCTCCGGTCTTCGACCACCGTCTTCATCTTCGATTTCTTATCGTCGATTCAATTATTCAGAATGGGATAAACCCGGTCTTTCTAAGCAACTCGCGTATATAATAAACAAGTGCAACACAAACACACATACGCCATATTCCAGTTCATTAGTCACTAACCGTAAATCAGTAAGAGACCGATTTCCCAAATATTAACCCCGAAGGCCGAAACCAACATCAGATCAAAATCCAGGAAAACCATTCAACTTAGCCAACCTTCATTTAGTTTCTAAACTTCACTTCCATATCTTTTATAATATTTTATAATGATTTATCGCTATTTTTATTTATTTTAAAATAGCCAATTTATTCAAACGACGCTTCGGCTATAACGCAGTCGTGGCGCTGTTTTTCTTCAGATTTGATTTACACATATCTGAAAATCTAACCGTTGGATCTTCTGAAAATTTATATCATTAGAAAGATCTTTTCAAAACGAATCCAACGGTTCCAGTTTCGGGAAAATCCGACGGTCGGATCTCCCGGTATAATCGTTTGAAATTTCGATTTCAAAATACGAACTGCAGCGTCGTTATTCGATTTAATATAATTATATTTATATATATATATATAATCGATTCTGGCGCTGTTTTTCTTCAGATTTGAATTAAACATTCCAGACAATCCAACCGTTGGATTTTCACAAAGTGGGTATCGTTGGGAAGATATTTCCAAAGCGGACCCAATGATTTCGGTTTCGGGAAAATCCGATGGTCGGATCTCCCGCACTAATCGTTTGAAATCACGGTTTCAAAACATGAACTGCAGCTTCGATATTCGATATATTTCAATTATATATATATATAATCGATTCTTCGATTTCAAAACTATATGCTTTTCATACTTTTGATAAAAATGATATTTTTATCCAACTGTCTTCTATTTCAACACTTCACTATTTTTAACAATTCATGCATGTATTAAAAATGTGATTTTTAATGTAAAACAATTCATTTCAAGACATGATTATTTTATATAGTTCATATAGATGATAAAAATAGGTTTTTTATTATAAAACAATTTCTTTCAAAATACGAATACTATTCAACACATGAATTTCAATTCAACGAATGAATTTCCATTCAACACATGAAGGTTTTCTATAGTTTGTATATATCGAGTAAAAATGTGATTTTTATTGTTAAAACAATTTATTTAAAACACGAATACCATTCAACACATGAATATGATTCAACGAATGAATTTCTATTCAACACATGAAGGTTTTCTATAGTTTGTATATATATATATAGTAAAATGTGATTTTTATTGTTAAAACAATTTATTCAAAACACGAATACCATTCAACAAATGAATTTCTATTCAACGAATGAATATCGATTCAACACATGAAGGTTTTCTATAGTTTGTATATACAGACTAAAATGTGATTTTTATTGTTAAAACAATTTATTTAAAACACAAATACCATTCAACACATGAATTTCTATTCGACGAATGAATATCGATTCAACACATGAAGGTTTTCTATCGTTTGTATATATAGAGTAAAAATGTGATTTTTATTGTTAAAACAATTTATTTAAAACACGAATACCATTCAACACAGGAATTTCTATTCAACGAATGAATATCGATTCAACACATGAAGGTTTTCTATAGTTTGTATATATAGAGTAAAAATGTGATTTTTATTGTTAAAATAATTTATTTAAAACACGAATACCACTCAACACATGAATTTCTATTCAACGAATGAATTTCGATTCAACACATGAAGGCTTTCTATTCAACACACGAATATAGTTTCAACACAGGAAAATAATTCTAACACATGAATATTATTCAAAATTTCGGCAGCATAACGGCAGGGTAGTTAAAACCGGGACCGTCCCTAGTACGGCTCCTCGCTCTACCTTAAAGCCTCGCAGCTTTTGACAATGGGGAATCATGCATCTAGTTCACACGCAGGCGGCATGTATATTTTTTTCATTTCCGCAAACTAATCCTATGTGGTTTCAACCAAATATTTTCTCAACCACAAACGGGTATTTTTCAACCACAATCAATCAATTTCAACCACAAACAATTCTAATCAACCATTCATAATCAACCAATTTTCATACCAATCGCAACCAATAAATATCGTCCATGGTTTGTGGACGAGGGGCGTGTATATATATATATATATATATATATATATATATATATATATATATATATATATATATATATGCGTTTCACTTCTATTTCAACACATATATAATTTTTACAACGCATATATAACTTATATACCGAACGTACAACTTATAAAACGCTTATACAAGAGGTGTACAACGCTTATATAACCCATACATCGACTAAATAATTTATACATCGTCGTTTTCCATATTGTTTATAAATTAGAAATCTCACATTGGGTTCCACTCCACTAAAAATAGCAGAAGGCTCAGAAAAATATGCGGTCTCTTCTAGAATGTAGAAGACGTTCACACGAGTCCACTGTCTCTTGTTTCACTGAATTTCGACAACATAGCAAAAAGATATGATTTTTACAAATTTGTAACGGTTTTAAAGTGTTAAAACTGTTTTAAATTAACAAAGCCGTTTACCTTCAAAAATTCTTCAAAACTAGGTTTGCAATTTTCTTCGAATCCGTTGCACGCTTGAACAATCGGCCTTCACCACAGTGGAGTGCCTCGAGAGGCACGCCTGACCAGGGGGACGTGGTCCACTTTGATGCCACATGGCAGGTAGGGCGTCGAACGGAAGTTCGAAACTTTCTAGGGGCGATGCGCAATGGATTCGAGACGAGGGGCGATGAGACTGGTATTGATTTGGAGAGGGAAGGAAGCTCGACAGAAAGTTGAACTGGGGCTAGGGCTATCGACGCGTGTGGCGGTCGGAAAATGATCGGGAAGGTATGGAGGCGTTTCCGTCGTCGATCGGGGGGGTGTTCTGAGAATTTTCTCTTTTTTATATAAATTCTGATTTGTCGGGAGCTTTTAAAAGGGGGTTTTCTAACACGATCTCCAATTCAAACCCAACGACTGTCGTCCTAGCTAAATACCCCCATACCGAACACAATGGGATATGTTTCGTAAGCCCATTCGACTGTTTCAGTCTGTTTTCCTTCAATTTAAAATATATAACATTCAATATTCGATTTGAATGTACATTTCAATTTGCCAGGGCCACAAACTGATTCGAAAAATTCCAGAAAAATAAATCTGGCTATGTTTTGACGATACGGTCCCAACAAAACTAGATTCGTCGAATTCTGAGACCGTTTGTAAAATGGCCCCTTTCTGGTTGATCCAATTTATCTATAATTGACCAAAACACAAATTCCTTTGGCACGCTCACATACTAGCTTCAAAAATTATGAAATTTGAAACCTAGCAATAACTTCACATCCCGGATCCAAAAAATGTGGTTTCGTCGAATTCCGAGCTCGTTTGCAAAATGTCTGTTTTCACGGGCTATATAAACTCCATAGCGACCTTTCTGAAAATTCATTTGGACATAACTTTTGATTCCCGCTATGAAACTTTGATTTTTCAGATTCGTTAGAAAGGTATTCACTAACAGATTAAAATATTTTTTGTTTCACTCAAATCCGTTTTGTTTTGCCCCCGGTACAGCCAGTCGAAGTTTGAATTCAAATTTTGAAACTACCGCGCCATTTCAGGCCTTGTTTATAATTCAAAGTAATTATATTTATTTTCAACTTCGATTTAAACTTACTTTTCATCATTATTATTTAAAATAATTATTTTAAATATTTAAAATCCACTAAAATAGCCAGTTTAAAAATTTTAAATTGGTTCAGATTTTCCGGGTCGTTACAGTGATTTATGAGCCTATTTGGCAAGTCGCTTGGCTGTTTGATTTTCTTTTGGGTTGGAGAAAGCCTAGGGAGGCGAGTTGTAGTCGTACCGATTGAGCCGTATAAAGGAGGTGCTGGCGAAAGTTTTCGAAAATTTAAGATGTTAGAAAATTTTCAGGATTTTTGAAAATTTTCGTTAGTAGGAATAAATTAATAATTTTATTGAAATTAAATTGGTTCAGTTGAAACTGAAGTTAAGAAGTGAACAAATAATTTTTAGCCAGTTAATAGGGTTTTTTTTCTACCTTAGCAATTTCGAGGATGAAATTATTTTAAGGGGGGAAGAATGTAATGTCCCATATTTTTACAGTATAATAATTAATTAATTTAATTATTTAAATAATGATTTAGAGAATTAATTGTCGTTTAATAAAATAATATTTAATATTTAATTAAAATAATAATTAAATAATATATTTAATTCTGAAATAATCAGAATGGGCTGAAATGGCGATATGGTGTGAATTGGGCAATTCAAAATATATAATTCAGTTTAGAATTGAATTTATAATAACGAATAAATTATTTAAACGAAGTTTGAATGTACAATTATATTATAATTATAAACGAGCTCGAAATGGCGCGGCAGTTCATAATTTGGCGATCCGAACTTTAAACGAATATACAGAAGCCATTTTAAATCGGATTTCTGTGAAACAAGAAATGTACGAATCTATGGAGGTATATTTTTCTAATGGAAGTGAAAAATCGATATTTCGTCTTATATATTGGAATTTATGTCCAAATCAATTTTGCAGAAAAATAGCGGCATAATCATTTTAGACCGTAACGGTTATTTTAATATAATTTAATATTGGCTTCGGATTTAGACAGGGTCTTTGAGATGTAGGTATAATTTAATTTTTAGAATTTTTCTGTAATTTAAATTTTGAAAAAATAAGCACTTTTTATTTTGGAGTATTTTGCACCCTATATCAACATTTCAGGGTTTCACGGAATAAGCTAACCTACCGATATTATTGTATTTTTAGGATCGCGGCATCGAACTCAACACAGCGGTAGGTTTAATTCTGTCTATAGCAATCATAAATTGATGAAACTTTGGTATGGGCAGTGTCGCTTTAACTTTAGCAAATGTATGCTGATGTACGCTTAGTGCCATTCTTTTCACATGTCCTTTTTTCATGCCCCAGCATGTTTATTTTTATCACCTAGACCTTACATGCCTAACCTATGGACTTGAGAAGAAAACGTTGGTTGTCACCCTATTCAAAATGAAAATACTTAAAACAATATATATAAAAATGGTTCCCTTCCATGCTAAGTATACATACGTAGCGTCCTTCCCTTATACCTACCCTATTTTACAGCCTTACGTGAATATCAGAATTTGAGTTGTCACCGTCCCTTCACTCAAGCACTGTCCTTGTACGTGGCTTCACTTTAAACCAAATAAAATCCTCCATTTTAAACCATATGCTAATCTTATTATCGTGGCAACCCGTTTACCTGCGACTTTATTTATTTATTTATTTTATTCATGATTTAAAACAATACTTCATGTTCCAAAGCCATGTAAAAGCTGAGTGCGCTCCGACCAAACTTCTATCTTCCACTTAAGATGTTCACAATAGTATACATACAATCCCCTACTTTACAGCTGTAATGACCCGGAAAATCTGAACCAATTTAAAAATTTTTAATTGGCTATTTTAGTGGATTTTAAATATTTAAAATAAATATTTTAAATAATAACGACGAAAACTAAGTTTGAATCAATGTTTGAAAATAAATATAATTAATTTTAATTATAAACAAGACCTGAAATGGCGCGGTAGTTTCAAATTTTGAATTCAAACTTTGACTGACTGTACCGGGTGCAAAACAAAACGGATTTGAGTGAAGCCAAAAATATTTAAATCTGTTAGTGAATATCTTTCTAACGAATCTAAAAAATCGAAGTTTATATAGCCCGTGAAAATGGCCATTTTGCAAACGACCTCGGAATTCGACGAAACCACTTTTGTTGGATCCGGGATGTTGAACTATTGCTAGGTTTCAAATTTCATAATTTTTGAAGCTAGTATGTGAGCGTGGCAAAGAAAAATGTGTTTGGTCGATTTCTGTTAAATTGGTCAATCAGAAAAGGGCCATTTTTCAGATTGTAATTGGTGTGAAAATTGATTGATAGCGAATGGTTGATTAGAATTGTTTGTGGTGGAAATTGATTGATTGTGGTTGAAAATTACCCGTTTGTGGTTGAGAATTATTTGGCTGAAACCACATAGGATTAGTTTGTGGAAATGAAAAAAATATACATGTTGCCTGCGTGCGAACTAGATGCATGAAATCCCCATTATCAAAAGCTGCGAGGCTTTAAGGTAGAGCGAGGAGCCGTACTAGCGACGGCCCCGGTTTTAACTACCCTGCCGTTATGCTGCCGAAATTTTGAATAATATTCATGTGTTAGAATTATTTTCATGTGTTGAAACTATATTCGTGTGTTGAATAGAAATTCATTCGTTGAATAGAAATTCATGTGTTGAATGGTGTTCGTGTTTGAAATAAATTGTTTTATAATAAAAATCCTATTTTTATCACCTATATGAACTATATAAAATAGTCATGTTTTGAAATAAATTGTTTTATAATAAAAATCATATTTTTATCACCTATATGAATTATATAAAATAGTCGTGTTTTGAAATAAACCGTTTTAAAATAAAAATCATATTTCTATCACCTATATGATCTATATAAAATAGTCGTGTTTTGAAATAAATTGTATTGCAATAAAAATCACATTTTTATTATATACACGAATTGTTAAAAATAGTGAAGTGTTGAAATAAATGTCGGGAGAATAAAAATATCATTTTTATCAAATGTATGAAAAGAATATAGTTTTGAAATCGAAGAATCGATTATATATATATATATATATAGAATTGAAATATATCGAAAAACGAAGCTGCAGTTCGTGTTTTGAAACAGTGATTTCAAATGATTAGTGCGGGAGATCCGACCATCGGATTTTCCCGAAACCGAAACCGTTGGGTTCGCTTTGGAAATATCTTTCCAACGACACTAACTTTGTGAAGATCCAACGGTTGGATTGTCTGAAATGTTTAATTCAAATCTGAAGAAAAACAGCGCCAGAATCGATTATATTTATATATATATAAAAATATAATTAAACTAAATCGAATAACGACGTTGTAGTTTGTATTTTGAAATCGAAACTTCAAACGATTGTACCGGGAGATCCGACTGTCGGATTTTCCCAAAACTGGAACCGTTGGATTCGTTTTGAAAGGATCTTTCTAATGATATAAAATTTGTGAAGATCCAACGGTTAGATTTTCAGATATGTGTAAATCAAATCTGAAGAAAAACAGCGCCATGGCCGCGTTATGGCCTGAAGCGTCGTTTGAATGAATTGGCTATTTTTAAATAAATAAAAATAGCGATAAATCGTTATAAAATATTATAAATGATATGGAATGTGAAATTTAGAAACTAACTGGAGGTTGGCTAAGTCGGATGGTTTCCTGGGTATTGATCTGATGTTGGTTTCGGCCTTCGGGGTTAATATTTGGGAAATCGTTCTCTTACTGATTTACGGTTAGTGAATAATGAATTGGAATGAAGCATATGTTGTGTTTGTGTAGCAATTTTTACTATATACGCGAGTTGCTTAAAAAGACTGGGTTTATCCCATTTTGAATAACTAAATCGACGATAAGAAGTCTGTAACAACCCGAATTTTTAACAACGTGTAAAGATAAGAATCAAGGCAGAAATTAATTTTAAAATTTGAATCAAGGGAAACGGGCTGTTCCATTGCGTTCGTCTCGGAAAAATACGCGAAATAGAGTCCGAGTTTTCGAAAATCGGAGTCTGTATGACCCAGTTATGGCCCATGGAAGTTTTCAGAAAAATCGAAGTTCAAAAACAATTCGAAAATCAAATCTGGAGCCAAACAAGACTGGGCGGGAAAATTTCCGCCCAAGCCCCACGTCGACTGGGGTGTCGACTGGGGAGTCGACACGCCCAGGGGGCAGGTCGACTGCCCAGTCGACACGGGTGTCGACCTGGGTGGTCCGACCACTTTGGCCTGGGTGCACCTGCTTGGCCTTGTGCTCTGTTCTGATGGCCTGTGACGGATTTTGAGGGTTCAGATCTATCCTAGGGTTAATCTAAGGGCCTAAACTAGTCCTAATCTCTATAAAAACACCCCTAAGCATACCCTAAACCCTTACAAATCGCTCATGCCACGAAGTGCTGCCCAAATGCCAAGTGATCATGGCCTCCATCTCCAATTCCTAGAGACAATGCATTCAAATCGGATTCAAATCAAAAGGTGCAAGCTTTCTACACCAAATCGAGGAGAGATCAACGTTGCTACGCAAATTTCATGATGATTCTTCAACAAAGGAGCCACCTTTCTTCGTCAAGACGATTCATGATCTTTCCCTAAGCCTCGCTATGTAAGTTCTAGCTACTTCTAGATTTAAACGGTAGTTTTAATGATGGCATGGAATAAAACGAGATTAAACTAAGTATGCTAGCCTATATGAACCTTGTCATGCCTCTTTTGCTTGAACCTATGACTTTAGGCTATGTTTAGCAACTAAACCAAGTTACTCATGTTGCATTGGACTTAGTTTGCCATGCAAGATTGAACCTTTGCTTGTGGGATGTTGGCATGAACACTTGGAACCACTTTGACTTGTGAAATATGTGCATGAACATGACTTGGGCTTATGCATATAAATGAACCCAGACCCCTTAAGATATTATGCAAGTTTGAGGCCAAACCCCTTATGATATTATGCATGTTTGTGGCCAATCCCTTGAGGACATCGTGCATGTTTTAGGCCAATGTGTTATCATAGTATTTCTACCATGTTGACTCGCTTTCACTTGCGTTTGAAAATACGTTTTGGGTGGTTTAGACAAAACGTGAATATGGCATGAAACGTGACTTGAAGTTACATGAAACATTACATGTAAGTTAAACTAAAATGTGGACATGACACGTAGGAAACCATGGGACTTGAAAACTAGACATGTATGGGTTGTAAGTGTAATATGACACTAGACTAAACATGAAAGTGACCAACTCGAGGTTGGGTTGAGTTTGCAACATAAAACTACCCGGACCCGACCGGCTTAACTAGGAGTTGCAAACAATAAGACCCAATGTGATAAGTTGGTCATGTCGCGCTTAAGACCCGAGGTTAGACTAGGTTGTGGTGTAAAACTACCCGGACCCGCCCGGCTTAACTAGTAACCACAACAAGGTCTAATGTGAGAGGTTGAGAGTGCATTAATTTAATTAATGCCACATGATAAGGTTAAGTTAATTTAACTAATGATACTTAACCGATATGACATGAATGGATAGGTTAAGTTAAACCGGACTTGATTTCTTAATGACACTTAACCGTAAAATACAGTTAGGGGATGGGGTTAAGCTAAACCTACACTTAACTAATCTAAACATGGTAATTAGATAGAGTTAAGTTAACCTACACTTAACCAATCTAAACACGGTAATTAGATAGAGTTAAGTTAACCTAGACTTAACTAATCTAAACACGGTAATACGATGAGGTTAAGTTAAACACTTAACCAATCTAAACTTGATAATTCAATGAGGTTAAGTAACCAAAACTTAACCAACTAAACGTGATAATTTAATGGGGTTAAGTAACTTATACTTAACCAATTATACATGATGATTTGATGAGGTTAAGTAACCTATACTTAACCAATCTAATATGAGAACTTGATAGGGTTAAGTCACAAGACCGTTTAAATATACTTTAACCATTGTAATACGATTAGTGGATGGGGTCGAGCTAACCCACACTTAACCAATCCGACTCGATAATCTGATGGGGTTAAGATAATCTATGCTTAACCAATCTAACACGATAATTTGATAGGGTCAAGACAAACTAATACTTAACCAATTTGACTTGATAATTGAATAGGGTTAAGTCATGAGCTTCTTGGTATACTTAACCAACTTGTAGGGCTAAGTCTTGAGCTTAAATACTTATCCAATCTTGATATGATTCGTAGGCGGGTTAAGTCATGAACTGGAATGACAACACTTAACCCATTTGACAAAACCCTAGTTCAGGGGACTAGGTGGAAAATCGTAGTTAACAAGGATAACGGAAAAGGGAACTAAGTGATAAACCTTAGTTTAGGATAACTAAGTAATAATCCTTAGTCAAGGAATTTGGACCAGTTCACAGATAGATGAGTAACCCGATACGGTAGGTCATCGCTTAAATACACGAGGAGGGGCAAATTATCTGACTTAGATAAAGGCTCCAACGAATTGGGTGACGAAGCAGTAGCTTCGGGGGACGTGAGGGTACTCTTGGTATCCCTCTGTGAGGTTGCGGATGGTCCACGAAACCTGGCCTCACAGAGGTTAAGGTCTACGGTAGAAGAACCAAGGGTATGCCTTGGTTGCTGTGCGAGCAACCTAAAGACTAGGTGGATTAGCGTGGGGTCGGCGATATTTTTACGGTAGCCCTAGATAGCACATCGTCGGCCACCTACCATCTTTAGTCAATCGTGGACGTACGGAAAGGCAGAGAACACCCAACAGACCATATTTGCTATCTAGGTATGGGTGAGGTTGGCCGTCCGGGAAGGGGGCATCGATGGCCTTAGTGTAGTTCTCATACATGACTTTTCTTGTTTTGCCTTTCAGTAGTTGAGGGAGGGGTCACGTGGGACCATAGCTACGGATACAAAAACAGACCTTGATATCTGCATCAGCAGATGACTTAAAGCTCCCGACCGAGTTCCGTATTTCTTGATTTGCCCTGGCACGGAACTCAGATGGCACATTGAGATACATGTGCGTCTAGACATGGAAAACGATTCACGATTCATACGTGGGATAAAAGGGCGCGGTTGACGGGTAGCATAATCCCTAGTAGCCCTAGGTGGCTAAAACCCAAACCGAGATACGAAAACGTTCATTAGGTAGCATAATCCCTAGCGGTCCTAAGTGGCATAAACCCTAGGTGAACACGCGATAGTTCATGGTAAGAAAACATAACCAGACCAAGGATAGCAGTCCAAAACAACTTCAAGGATAAAATGGTACTACGTGGAGGTGGTATAGATTTACATGGGTAAGCCCGTACGGCCTACGGCAAAGGACTGAACTTATACATGGAAAGAAACATACGGGTTAGGGAAACCTATGTCCACGATATATTAGGTTGGCATGGACCATTTCATGACTTTGGTCAAGAGACATTTTATAGTTAACACATGACGCGGGTTGGGATACTAGTACGAGAGGTGCAGAGTAAATATACATGATAAATACCTTGGGATGTTATACATGATAGATACCGTGGGAGGTTATACATGATAGATACCTTGGGATAGTATACTTGATAGAAACTTGACGATGTGATACCTTGATTTATCTTGACACCGTAGTTTATCATGATACCTTAGTTTATCTTGCTACAGTAGTTTATCCAGTTATCTTGGTTTAGCTTATCTATCTTGTCGTCATCCTTATGTTTACTTTCAGTTTATGCATGTCATGTTACCTTTACCTGTTTTTATACTGGAAGTAGATAGGACTTACCAGTCTTTATGACTGACCCCTCTTTGTCTTCCGTTCCCCCCCCCCCAGGTTTTCAGGGAGGAAACACTGTTACTTAGTTCGGACTTCCTCTGCTTGAAGGTCATCATGCATGGCTTGGATTTTTCTTGGCTATGGCTACCTTACTGTTTTACTTGGGGAATAATTTATGAAATGGTTTATGCTTCTTTACTATTGCAAGAGAGGTTTTGATGTATTCTGATGTAAAAGACTTTAGACCTTATTTTATAAGGTAATGAAATTTGTTTTACTTCCGCTGTTTTATATATGTTCTGTCTTGTAATATTTCTGTGCATGTTTACCTCGATAATGCTTCACCAAACCTAGTGCATTCCCTTTGTGAGTGACCCTAGCGGAGGTGGGGTGTTACATTTGGTATCAGAGCAGAAGGTTACCAGACTGGGCAAAAGTTTTTAAAACCTTCTGAAAACTATTTGAGAAACCGTTTACAAAGAAGCATTTTTCAAGAAAAGTTTTTAAAGGCTATTCCCCAAAAGCCATTAGCACTATCCTTTGTTTCCTTGATCGAGTCTCTTTTCCTTTCCTTTCCCCATCCGTTGTCACAGTAGTTCTAACTGCGACTAATCCTTGTCTAGCTAAGTAAGAGTTTTCCGTACGATGGAGGGAGTCCTCGAGAGACCTGTTGTCGTGCTATAAGGAAGGATAATAAGAGCAAAGATTGAGGACACGGGCTTAAAGATAAGCAACTTGTTGATATGGCTTAATCCACAAAGGAGGGAAAAAGACGAACAATAAAACCCATGACGAGAGAGTATCTTTGGCATGGTAAAACGGGACGCATAGTTAAGTGTTATGGGACGAGGACAAGATCATCGAGAGGGCAATTGTATGCTCTCATTTCTAGCGTACCTAAGAGGGATGGTACCGTTTCTGTTGAAGGTTTAGCCTTTCTTTTCTGTCATCCCGTCTAGACTTTGTCTTGATCATCGCATCATTTAAGTCTACTTCGATAGTTGAGTCTCTACACCTTAGTACTAGCGTGGTGGAGGATCCCATTTTTGTCTCAAATCCTGTTGGAGGATCAGTCCATTTATTCATGACTTGTTTGGAATTGAGAGTGTAAATGCCAAGTGTTGAGATTAGAAGCAATGCTTCTATTGTTGAGCTATGGATGGATTCTAGGGATGAAGTGGTTATCCAGTAAGGGATGCCATTCTCGGTTTTGAAAGGAGGGTAGTTAAACTCTTAACTTGCCTTGGTAATACCCTCGAAGTCTCGTGTAACCTTATGAGTTCTGTCATGGTTAGTTACCTAGAATCTCTTGATGCATTTATCGGAAATCTCTGATCCGATCGAGTAATGTTCGCCAATAAGGCGGATGGTTCATTCTGCTTAAGCATGGGCTGTAGGAATCACCCTAGTAAGTACACTGGGCAACATGGCTGGCATCGGTTGTTTTCAAGGGAAAGCTCTTCTGCGTGGAATACCTCTTAGTAGGTAAACGAGATCCAAGATTCGCTAGTGAATTGTTGGAAAGCTTGCATGAAACCATGAGTACGCAGTTATGGTTGAGCCAAGTATTTTAGAAAAGAATAAGTGAAAAAGGAACGAGAGGCGACAGTGAAATGAGTTCCGACTCATACCTTGGAAATAGGAATCAAGGAGCTATGAAAATCATGAAGTCAAAGGCGGTCAAGGCACAATGGAATTAAGCTCATGGAAATGCGGCTTAGACGCGTGCATCATGTCTCTTTTTAAGAGTATATCGTTGATCCCTGGTTCTCCTGTAGAGCTTGCTTGCATGCTATCGCTTGGTGGATATCCTCTCGGTCCTGTTTCTGTTGCAAACCCCGTAAGGAGTTTGTCTTGTTTATCTTCTCGATCCTATCTTGGGAACCTTAGGTAGAACTCTATGGATGTAAACGTATATTTGAAACATGTTATGATTGATATGGTTGCAAATGGTTGCAAGTGGTTGCTCGTGGATGCGCAAATACACGTTAGATACTAGATCGACGCACTCACATTTTTCATTGCATATGCACGAGTATTTATACTTGTTTGAAAGTTAATGTGTTGTCATGCGGATGTTGCATATGAATGAATGTTTGTGCATGCATGTAGTACTTATATGACTAGGACTATTTGCATACATGTTGGATTCATGGCACTAAACATATTTTGCATTAGAAAGATCATTCAGGCCTGATCATTAGCATTAGCTAAGGAGCATATACACACATGTTCTGCATATGTTCATATGGCAATAGAAATCGTCTAAGGACAATGGTTGCCTGTGAATGATGTTTTGAGTAGATGGATGATGGATGGTAGGATATGTTCTTCCTAACTTGGAGATTTCGGGGACGAAATCCTTAAAGGAGGGGAGAATGTAACAACCTGAATTTTTAACAACGTGTAAAGATAAGAATCAAGGCAGAATTTAATTTTAAAATTTGAATCAAGGGAAACGGTCTGTGCCATTGCGTTCGTCTCGGAAAAATACGCGAAATAGAGTCCGAGTTTTCGAAAATCGGAGTCCGTATGACCCAGTTATGGCCCATGGAATTTTTCAGAAAAATCCAAGTTCAAAAACAGTTCGAAAATCAAATCTGGAGCCAAACAAGACTGGGCGGGAAAATTCCCGCCCAAGCCCCAGGTCGACTGGGGTGTCGACTGGGGAGTCGACACGCCCATGGGACAGGTCGACTTCCCAGTCGACACGGGTGTCGACCTGGGTGGTCCGACCACTTTGGCCTGGGTGCACCTTCTTGGCCTTGTGCTTTGTTCTGATGGCCTGTGACGGATTTTGAGGGTTCAGATCTATCCTAGGGTTAATCTAAGGGCCTAAACTAGTCCTAATCTCTATAGAAACACCCCTAAGCCTACCCTAAACCCTCACAAATCACTCATGCCACAAAGTGCTGCCCAAATGCCAAGTGATCATGGCCTCCATCTCCAATTCCTAGAGACTATGCATTCAAATCAGATTCAAATCAAAAGGTGCAAGCTTTCTAAACCAAATCGAGGAGAGATCAACGTTGCTACGCAAATTTCATGACGATTCTTCAACAAAGGAGCCACCTTTCTTCGTCAAGACGATTCATGATCTTTCCCTAAGCCTCGCTATGTAAGTTCTAGCTACTTCTAGATCTAAACGGTAGTTTTAATGATGGCATGGAATAAAACGAGATTAAACTAAGTATGCTAGCCTATATGAACCTTGTCATGCCTCTTTTGCTTGAACCTATGACTTTAGGATATGTTTAGCAACTAAATCAAGTAACTCATGTTGCATTGGACTTAGTTTGCCATGCAAGATTGAACCTTTGCTTGTGGGATGTTGGCATGAACACTTGGAACCACTTTGACTTGTGAAATATATGCATGAACATGACTTGGGGCTTATGCATATAAATGAACCCAAACCCCTTAAGATATTATGCAAGTTTGAGGCCAAACCCCTTATGATATTATGCATGTTTGTGGCCAATCCCTTGAGGACATCGTGCATGTTTTAGGCCAATGTGTTATCATAGTATTTCTACCATGTTGACTCGCTTTCACTTGCGTTTGAAAATACGTTTTGGGTGGTTTAGAAAAAACGTGAATATGGCATGAAATGTGACATGAAGTTACATGAAACATGACATGTAAGTTAAACTAAAATGTGGACATGACACGTAGGAAACCATGGGACTTGAAAACTAGACATGTATGGGTTGTAAGTGTAATATGACACTAGACTAAACATGAAAGTGACCAACTCGAGGTTGGGTTGAGTTTGCAACATAAAACTACCCGGACCCGACCGGCTTAACTAGTAGTTGCAAACAATAAGACCCAATGTGAGAAGTTGGTCATGTCGCGCATAAGACCCGAGGTTAGACTAGGTTGTGGTGTAAAACTACCCCGACCCGCCCGGCTTAACTAGTAACCACAACAAGGTCTAATGTGAGAGGTTGAGAGTGCATTAATTTAATTAATGCCACATGATAAGGTTAAGTAAATTTGACTAATGACACTTAACCGATATGACATGAATGGGTAGGTTAAGTTAAACCGGACTTGATTTCTTAATGACACTTAACCGTAAAATACAGTTAGGGGATGGGGTTAAGCTAAACCTACACTTAACTAATCTAAACACGGTAATTAGATAGAGTTAAGTTAACCTACACTTAACCAATCTAAACACGGTAATTAGATAGAGTTAAGTTAACCTAGACTTAACTAATCTAAACACGGTAATACGATGAGGTTAAGTTAAACACTTAACCAATCTAAACTTGATAATTCAATGAGGTTAAGTAACCAACAGTTAACCAACTAAACGTGATAATTTAATGGGGTTAAGTAACTTATACTTAACCAATTATACATGATGATTTGATGAGGTTAAGTAACCTATACTTAACCAATCTAATATGAGAACTTGATAGGGTTAAGTCACAAGACCGTTTAAATATACTTAACAATTGTAATACGATTAGTGGATGGGGTTGAGCTTACCCACACTTAACTAATACGACTCGATAATCTGATGGGGTTAAGATAATCTATTCTTAACCAATCTAACACGATAATCTGATAGGGTCAAGACAAACTAATACTTAACCAATTTGACTTGATAATTGAATAGGGTTAAGTCATGAGCTTCTTGGTATACTTAACCAACTTGTAGGGCTAAGTCTTGAGCTTAAATACTTATCCAATCTTGACATGATTCGTAGGCGGGTTAAGTCATGAACTGGAATGACAACACTTAACCCATTTGACAAAACCCTAGTTCAGGGGTCTAGGTGGAAAATCGTAGTTAACAAGGATAACGGAAAAGGGAACTAAGTGATAAACCTTAGTTTAGGATAACTAAGTAATAATCCTTAGTCAAGGAATTTGGACCAGTTCACAGATAGATGAGTAACCCGATACGGTAGGTCATCGCTTAAATACACGAGGAGGGGCAAATTATCTGACTTAGATAAAGGCTCCAACGAACTGGGTGACAAAGCAGTAGCTTCGGGGGATGTGAGGGTACTCTTGTTATCCCTCTGTGAGGTTGCGGATGGTCCACGAAACATGGCCTTATAGAGGTTAAGGTCTGCGGTAGAAGAACCAAGGTTATGCCTTGGTTGCTGTGCGAGCAACCTAAAGACTGGGTGGATTAGCGTGGGGTCGGCGATATTTTTATGGTAGCCCTAGATAGCACATCGTCGGCCACCTACCATCTTTAGTCAATCGTGGACGTACGGAAAGGCAGAGAACACCCAATAGACCATATTTGCTATCTAGGTATGGGTGAGGTTGGCCGTCCGGGAAGGGGGCATCGATGGCCTTAGTGTAGTTCTCATACATGACTTTTCTTGTTTTGCCTTTCAGTAGTTGAGGGAGGGGTCACGTGGGACCATAGCCACGGATACAAAAACAGACCTTGATATCTGCATCGGCAGATGACTTAAAGCTCCCGACCGAGTTCCGTATTTCTTGATTTGCCCTGGCACGGAACTCGGATAGCACATTGAGATACATGTGCGTCTAGACATGGAAAACGATTCACGATTCATACGTGGGATAAAAGGGCGTGGTTGACGGGTAGCATAATCCCTAGTAGCCCTAGGTGTCTAAAACCCAAACCGAGATACGAAAACGTTCATTAGGTAGCATAATCCCTAGCGGTCCTAAGTGGCATAAACCCTAGGTGAACAAGCGATAGTTCATGGTAAGAAAACATAACCAGACCAAGGGTAGCAGTCCAAAACAACTTCAAGGATAAAATGGTACTACGTGGAGGTGGTATAGATTTACATGGGTAAGCCCGTACGGCCTACGGCAAAGGACTGAACTTATACATGGAAAGAAACATACGGGTCAGGGAAACCTTTGTCTGCGATATATTAGGTTGGCATGGACCATTTCATGACTTTGGTCAAGAGACATTTTATAGTTAACACATGACACGGGTTGGGATACTAGTACGAGAGGTGCAGAGTAAATATACATGATAAATACCTTGGGATGTTATACATGATAAATACCGTGGGAGGTTATACATGATAGATACCTTGGGATAGTATACTTGATAGAAACCTGACGATGTGATACCTTGATTTATCTTGACACCGTAGTTTATCATGATACCTTAGTTTATCTTGCTACAGTAGTTCATCCAGTTATCTTGGTTTAGCTTATCTATCTTGTCGTCATCCTTATGTTTACTTTCAGTTTATGCATGTCATGTTACCTTTACCTGTTTTTATACTGGAAGTAGATAGGACTTACCAGTCTTTATGACTGACCCCGTATTGTCTCGCCTCTTTGTCTTCCGTTCCCCCCCCCCCAGGTTTTCAGGGAGGAAACACTGTTACTTAGTTTGGACTTCCTCTGCTTGAAGGTCATCATGCATGGCTTGGATTTTTCTTGGCTATGGCTACCTTACTGTTTTACTTGGGGAATAATTTATGAAATGGTTTAAGCTTCTTTACTATTGCAATACAGGTTTTGATGTATTCTGATGTAAAAGGCATTAGACCTTATTTTATAAGGTAATGAAATTTGTTTTACTTCCGTTGTTTTATATATGTTCTGTCTTGTAATATTTATGTGCATGTTTACCTCGATAATGCTTCACCAAACCTAGTGCATTCCCTTTGTGAGTGACCCTAGCGGAGGTGGGGTGTTACAAAGTCAAAGATGAAGACGGTGGTTGAAGACCGGAGATCTTCACCTCGTTTGGATGGTAACTGATGTCCTGATTGGGAGGCATCCCGAAATATGGATAATGAGTGGTGATCCTCCAGACGTACGTGGAGATCGATAGGTATGCGAGGTATATAGTGCCTCTGGTTTCGTTCAAACCCAGAACAGACTTGTAAATGGACGGTGTGTCTGACATTGGAATTCATTCTGTGTGATTGATAGCCATCAGTTACATGGTGTGAATTGCCTGTGTGGCATGATAAGATGCAGTGATCAAGGCTTCTGTTGAAAAGCAAAGTCTTGTGGTGATGATCAAAGCACGGCATGTGTGGCACAGCTTTGTGTATAACGTTAATTCGCGAGCCTCACACCCCGGTATGAACCAGAAATGGGAGAGGACCTCAGGGAGGACATGCGTTTATTTCTAGTTAGAGGTGGTGTCGGTGCTTGATCTGGCTGACATTTATATTATTTTCACCTATGTGGTTGTTGCTGTTGCGAGGCACCTCGGAAATATCGGTCGATCCGGGACCAATGGAGTCATTCGTTGGCTCATTTTCGCCCCAAAGGGTGGGGAAACGTAGTGTTCAAGCATAATAATCCACATCGATGGACCGGCCCTGACGATCCAAAGGGTTGATGCGTTCTGATCTTGAGGCTCAGGCTAGAGAGTCTCGAATTCGGTAAGGACTATCTTTTGCCTTGGTTCATGATGGAAATCCAATTTCCAAATACGTGACTGTGCGGTTTTGATTGTATACCTATATATGGCGACATAGTGGTATGGGGGCATTAATGTCGTCTATGATTGATACTTATGATTTGAAATTGTTTTTGAAATGTATGAACACTAGTAATAATATCAAATTCTTTTGTTTTATTCGTATCAAGCATACATTGGCCATTATAAGATAAAAACTCTATCCTCCGATTTACGTTGCATTGTGTGATGGGAACTGAGTCTTATAATGGCTTCATTTTTATAAAGAGCATTGCGATGTTTAAAAGATTGGCTTGTTTTAAAGCACTGGCAATCCAATGGAGTAAACTAGTTCCGCGAAAGTGGCATGGTCCTGTGATTAGCCAATTGTATAATGTTTTAAGTAGATTTCTCATACCAGTCCTATGACTGACTCGTAGTTTGTTTCACTTGCAAACTCGGGTGCCCCTTTTTCTACACGGGGCAGCCTTGTATTCAGGTTTTATCTGGCTCTTTCTGGATAGCTGGAGCTGAAGATGGATTCTATCATTAATCTCTTTTTATGCTGTTCAGCTCCTATTGTACATATTTTGTTTGTTTTCCGTTGTAGACATTTATGTACAGCTGAACTGTATTTGTACTAAGTATGATCCTATATACTGCGTAACTCTGATGATTATGTTTATCCAGTGTATTATTTGTACATTATCTGGTGTATTTATTTATTTCTGTTCTGCTGCTCTTTGTTTATGTGTTATATTCCAAAGATTACCCTTGTCACCGTCAGTACGGGATTTGGGGTCGTCTCAACAGCAGCATGCTCACCGCCTGATCTACGCATGGAAGAGGGGGGCCGCGAGTTTGTTGTTTGCTTCATTTTCTTCTAAGTCTGCTCCAGTAAGAAGCTGGGTTCAGATGGCTGCAGCACGCGAGCAGGCATCCATGATCTATTTGTTTGGTTCTCTTGTTCGGTGACCCTCTTCCAGAGACGACAGTCTTCTCGGGTTCATTCCCATCTGTTTGTTTTTGTGGTAGAGTGTGGAGAAATGTGTAGTGAAAGCATGCATTGTTTCATGAAGGGAGTCACGGTCACAATCATACGAAGTGTATGGGAGGATGCGCAGTAGTGGGAGGAGTGTTTAAACATGCATGAGGAGTTCGAGCGTGAGGATATGGGTGGAAGAGAAGGCGGTGTAGGAAGTGGTTCACGGGCACACATGGGGTATTTTCTGTGTAGCAGAAGACATACGTTGGAAAATGATGTACTATTGTGTGAAATATGAGCAAGAAAGCACTGCGGTGCGGATTGAAGACGGGTAGAGAGTTGGATGCTGAGAAGTGGGGTGGTAGTTTCATGAAAATTCGTGCAGTGTAGTGTAATTTAGGGAGAGTTAGAGGTGCGGCTACGGTGGTTTCTTTTCACTAGAATGGTTGGAACGAATATAGAGAAGAAGAAGGCACTGGGTATATTGGTGGCGGGTATTGGGAAGATGGACCAACCATTTTGAAAGAATGGAAGTGGCCATTTTAAAAAGGTGCGAGAAAAGTTATTATATATTAACTTTAATTTTAACTTTATTAGCATATAAACCTGTAAATGACATAACTTGGTCATGCGTAAACAAAATTCAGCGAAACAAGATCCGTTGGGATCGTATGGATGGTGGCTACACCGTGGAACTGACGGGAAGTGAATTGGGGCTCGTTATAATTTATTGCGAAATAAATTGTCCATCTGAATCAACAGACGCAAATCGTTATTTAACGGTTAACGTGAAATGTGAGTAAAACTCACCAACTCTGAACAGTTATATTTCTATAACATATTTTTAGAACTGATAATTATTTGTTGAATGTTGTGTGTTAACTGTTTGGTTGAATTGCTTATGTATTGGTTGAAATTATAGATAACGATATATATATATATATATATATATATAAAAATCGTTAATCAAATATTGATTCTGTTTAGCAGAATATTTCATATTGAAATGAAATGGATGTTAATTATATTGTTTGACATCTGTGACGCAGGGAAACAGGTTGGAGGGATCCAACTGGATTCCTCAATATTTATATTATTGTTCTGTTCATATATTGTAATATATGATGTGATATTTAATATGTTGTGGATTATGTGTGTTTGAATGACATCGATCACTGCTAATTGGTATTTAAATACCGTGAGAAATACTGGGATGTAAAAAGGGGATTTTCAAAGTATATATTGAAAATAAATTATTTATATAAAATCAATGGATTTTATATATAAAAGGAAAAGGATTTTATAAAAGGAAATAATTATAAAATCAAAGAATATAAAGGAAAATATTTGTAAAACAAATATAAAAGGAATATCTATTTGTTAAACAAATAGAATTGAAAGGAAATATTTATTTGTTAAACAAATAGAATTGAAAAGAAATATTTATTTGTTAAACAAATAGAATTGAAAAGAAATATCTATTTGTTAAATAAATAGAATTAAAATGTAATATTTATTTAAGAAATAAATAGAAGTATAAAAAGGAATATTTATTTAGAAAATAAACAAAGTTATAAAAGAAAATATTTATGGAATAAATAGAATTATATAAAGGGAATATTTATATGAAATAAATATAGACAAATAGAAAATGAGGTATTTGAAATCGAATAGAGTTAGTCGAATAGAGTTAGTCGAATATAATTTATTTGAATAAGAGTTAGTTGATTAGAGTTAATCAGTTAGAGAAATTGATTAGAGTTAATCGAATTTAGTTATTCGAAAGGAGTTAATCGAATTTAGTTATTCGAGGAGAGTTAATCGAATTTAGTTATTCGAAGTGAGTTATTCGAATATTAGTTATTCGAAGGGAGTTAACCGTCGAATTCGATTATATCGAATTCGGGAAAGTACTTATACTTTCCAGTTTTTAAATCAAGATTTATTTATTTATTAATTAGGTGTTTATTTATTTATTCAAATTAAAGAACGAAAGTTATATTTGAAGTTAGATATTTCCAAAGTAGGGTTTATAACGTTAGCGTTATAATAAATGTTTTTCATAAAAGAAGTGGATTCATAATCCGAATCCGAGAATTTGCGTAAGCAAATGATTGCAGAAATTGGAGCGATGAGCTTTTTCTATTGCAAGGTTAAGAACGTTGTTCAGTTAAGGTCTAAGAGGTAATTATATCCAACTTGATTGACTTCCTTATTTAACTAAGAAATAGTTGAGGTTCAATAGCGAGAGTTAGTTAGAAATACAGTTAAGTAATAAGCGATTTGTAGATTGAGCAGTTGTAACGATGTTTTATACAACGTTAGTTTGAAATCCATAGGAAACGTTTTCCAAATATAGAATTAGAGATATTTTCTAAGCATAGAAAATGAAATGTTCTGTTGATATGTAAATAAGTAATGGAAATGTTTTCTAATGTTAATACCATATATTTTCTAAATATAGAAAATAAGGATATATATATATATGATGATTGATCAATAGAAATTCCATTTGGAAATAAGATTGTTGTTTGTACACGGACATGTTTCCATTTGATAGTTAGATCACCGACTATCAAAGTTTTGACCATTTTACGTTGTTAATACGGAGAGACCGGTTGGATTATTATCCGAAAAACCACTCCATATTGACATAAGCGTTGCAAACCAAATATGTCGAAGATAATTGAAGACGGAGTTATGCTGGGGTTGTTCTGTTTACAGAATAGTGCCTTCGGTTTGGCCAGTCCCAGGATGACCAGTATGGAAGAATGTCTGACAGAGTATATTTAATAGATCGTAGAAGTTGATCTCTTCAAAAGTATTTACGTTTGGTGGCGGAGGAATTCGTTTCTCATAGCTTTATACCCGTGATATTTGTGAGGAAATCAATTTGTGATTTGGCGGGTATGGCGATGTGACATTCCAAGTAAATGGAGGAGTGATCTGTTAAAAGATACATTTTGACCTCGAGCCTCATCAACTGGGAAATGACAAAAATCGGGTAGGTAGCGTGGCTAAGTGGTTCGCAACCAATTAGGGTATATTGTCACCATCTAGAGAATATTCATATTTGTACTTCTTTCAATTCTGTATCTCCGGGGAATGGTTATGTTGGAATACTAACCGAGGGGTGGCAATATATTCGATACACTCAAGCGAAATGAGTGGTCGGTCATGTGTGGTCGAGTTACAAGATGTTCTTGTTGAACTCCAGTGTATCGCTTCTAGAGTACACTGAGCGAAAGGTGGATCCATACCTTGTCATAGTTGGAATCCATTCCCCAAATAAGAGCCCGCGGTTTTGATTGTATATTATATATGTAGAATGTTAGATGCAAGCGTTCTGCTAGATTGCTAAGTACTTGTATTTAGACATTATTGTAATATCAGAAGAGACTTGATATAAAGAATAATTTGGTTTATCATAAGGTAAAAACCATCCGTGTATATGTATGGATCGGTCTTATGATTATCCTTTCTTTTAAAGAGATTTTAAAAGTTAAACAAATGATTTGATTTTACTCACACTAGTCACATGACTGACCTAGAGTTTATTTTGTTTTGTTTTCCCTAAACTTTTGGGTTCCCAATTTTGTACGGGCAGTCAAGTAGTCGGGATTTACAGATACTTGAAGAGCTGGAGAAGGATGCTTCAGAATTATATAGCTATTCTTATTTCCGCTATGTTGTAAGTGTTATACTCTAATAATGGTATTGTATACAGATACTGTTTTATTTTAAAGTTATGTTATGAAATATATTTATTCGTTCCGCTGTGAGATTCGTGTTTACTCTGATGTTGTATGTTCTTCTTCTTCTTCTTCTATTCTAAGTTTCTATCTTATCTATTCTCAACCTCTAACTTCTTTCATTAACTACTGGTATTTTAGACGTTTGGATAATCGACGTGGGTTTTATTTCGATGACCAAAGATCGCGAAAATCCGGGAAGTTACATAAATTAAGTCCGTTATCCAAATCTAACTTCACAATTCAGATTACTCAACTCATTGATTATTTTATTCCACATTCACAACTCAGTTGTGAATTTATTCAAAACTCAATTTCCTATTTTCAATTCCAATCCCCTAGAGTTAAATTATTTATAAAATTGGATATAATCAAATTCCAATTATTAATTCTTTTATAAATAAATTAATTCAACATCCTTTACCATTACAAACTAATGTAATCCCTTGATAATAGTAAAGTTGCTCTAGTTGGGGTATTTTATTTACCTCTCAAACCTTGACCGACAACGTTCTTATCTTGACATTGATAAAAGCTTGTAATAAAAACCCATTTTAAATTCACTTTTTGTTCCATTTCTTACATTTGGATATTAATTTCCAAATTACCCAATGAAAATTACTTCATCACTTATAAACGTTTTTTTATAAACTAACTTCTTTATTAGAATCAACTTCCATTTTAATAATTTACTGAAACTCGATTTCTATTTTGGAATATTTGATTTCCCTTTTGAGTCTCAAGTTTATTTCCATTTGAAAATATTTAATTACCATAACCTACATTTATATAATCTATTTTCATATTAAATCTTAAATTTATATTTAATACAATTCCAATATCTTTTGAAAATAATTTTATTCTATAAATTCAACATAGTCGAGTTCAAATCATAAATCCGTGTGGATTTATTTAAATTCAGTTTGCATTTCGAATATCAGAATAAACTTCATCGTTTCTTTTTGAAACGATTCCAAATTATAAATCCCTGTTTAAATTCATATTTGAATATAAATTTATAAACTATCCAATGAAAATTCTTCTCTTTCATTTATAAACGTCGTTTATAAATTTCACTTCTTGTTTTAAATATTAAACAAGTTTCTATTTCAAACCCATTTGAAATTCATTTTCTACTTTGAGAAATAAATTTTTCATTTTTAAAATCATATTTAAATTTACATTACTAAATTATTTGATGAAAATTTTTCATATAATTATAAATATCATTTATAAATCCAGTTACTTGTTTTTATTATTAAAAACAAGTAAATATTTTTCCTAGCCTATTCGAAGTTCAAATTCTATTTCAAAAAATAAATTTTCCTTTTAAATTCTAAAAATCCCTTTTTATGATATGTAATAACCCGGAAATCCGAGCCAATTTAAAAATTTTATTTTGGCAATTTTAGTGAATTTTGAATATTTAAAATGATTTATTTTAAATAATAACGAGAGAAATTTATTTTGAATAGAATTAGAACGTATATACTTATATAGATCGTTGTTAGAATATAAATATTTATTTTAAATTATAAAAGGAATTGAAAATGGCGCGGTAGTTCGAAAATTCGATTTCCAAGTTCAAATGAATGTACAGGATTCAAAATAAATATTAGAATCTATTTGAGAATATCTTTCCAACGAATCTGAAAAATTGAAAGTTCAAAGCGGGGATAAAAAGTTATGCCCAGTCGAAAATTCAGAATAGTCGCTATGGAATTCTGGCCCTTAAAAATGGAAATTTTGGAAACAACCTCGGTTTTAGACGAAACCACTTTTGTTGGATCCGGGACGTCAAGTTATTGCTAGATTCCAAAATTCGTAATTCTCTGAATCAATATGTGAGCGTGGCACAGGAAAAGGTGTTTTGACAGTTTCAGTCAATTTTAATCGACCAGTAAATGACCATTTTCCAAACGGTCTCGGAATTTGACGAAATTAGTTTTGTTAGGACCGTATCATCAATACGAAGCTAGAACATATTCTTCGGGAATTTTTAGAGTCCGTATGTGGCCCCGGTAAATTGAAATGTGCGTTCAAATTCAATATATAGAGTTATATTTGGATTTTGATGAAAACTGATCGAAACAGCCGAACTGGCTTATGATACATATCCCATTGTGTTCGGAATAGGGGTATTTGGCTAGAGGCGACAGTCGTTGGATCTCATTTGGAGTTCAAATAAAAAGCCAACTTTAAGGAGAATAAAATAAACTAAATAATATATATTATATATCCTAGCCCTAGAATTCATTCAGCAAATATCGTACCTCTTTGCCAAATACCCAACCCATCGCCCGACGAATTTGCAGTCGCCATCCGCACTAGCGCCACTGCAACCCTGGCGCTGGCCAACGCCGCCTCTGGCGAGGCCCTCCTACCCTCCAACCACCCCATTTCCCTCTCCTCCCTCTCAAATCGTGCGAACCCCTATTCAATGCAGCCCCTCCCCATGAAGCCGACGCACCACTCTTCGCGGCCACCACCCACCAACTGCCTCCTCCGCCGCAACCACCTCGGCCCTCCCTCTTCTTGCGACTGTAATTTTTCTATTTAGGATTTAATTTTCTTTTAAGTTTTTATTTAAAAGCATTGTTTAAACTATATAAAGCTTTGATTTCTATGGTCAATAAAGTTTAGATTTTTAAAAGCAAAAAGAAGTGATTTTCAAAAATAATAATAAAAGGATATGATTTTTAATTTGGAAAAGATACGATTCTTAATATGATAAAAATATAATTTTTATAGAAAAGGAATTGGGTTTTTATCGTATGGAAAATATATTTTTAGTTTAAAGGAAAATATGAAGTCGAAGTTATAAAAATATGATTTTTATATTATAAAAAGAATAAAAATATGATTTTTATATTATAAAAAGAATAAAAATATGTTTTTCTAAGAAAAAGAATATAAAAATACGATTTGGATATATGTTGTAGCGAAATAAAAATTCAATTTTTATACGTGTAGCAGATTGAAAATAGAATTTTTATATAATATAGAATATAAAAATATAATTTTTATATATGTATTAGAATAAAAATATAATCTTTATAGTTAAAACATCGTGTTAAAGATGCTATTTTTATCATCTTGAAAACGAAGTAAAAATATGTGATTTTTATATGTGTAATCAATACGGATAACGAAAGTGGCAAAAGGCGAGTACGACGAAGATTTCCTAGATATGAAGAGTCGCGGCATTTGGTTTAGCTTCTAGGTGAGAACTCCTCACTTAAATTTTCTGTTCAGTTATTTATTTTATAACTGCATATATAAATTGTTCCCCCATCGTCCACAGACCATGGACGACTTGTGTGTGATTGTTTGTGTTGTGAAATTTGACTATTGATTGTGATGTGTAAAATATATATTCATGTGTTGAAATAAAATATATATTCATGTGTTGAAATAAAATATATATTCATGTGTTGAAATAAAATATATCTTCATGTGTTGAATATATATTCATGTATTGAAATAAAATATATATTCATGTGTTGAAATAAAATATATATTCATGTGTTGAAATAAAATATATATTCATTTACAAATCGAATGATTTGTTTATGTACACCGATTTGACTGATATTGATTAGGACGATAAATTTTACACATCGCCCAACTACACAAATAAAATATGTGTTTGATTGATTGAAACCCCACACGGGTGTTGGAATGATATTGACGTACACTAATCCCAATTGTTTAGTTTTATGTCGATCGATCGGTTGACAGGCTGTTGTAAGCGTTGATTATTTATATTCAATGCCTATGCAGTTGAGTAGAGCACTCTGGATGATGGATGATTGTTTATCACTATTGATATATACATGTTTTGTATGGAAATCCATAGAAATAAAATCTATGGTAATTGATTGGGCCTCATTCCAGTTTTGAAAATAAATATTTGAAAAGAAATATTTGAAATAGAAATATTTGAAAAGAAATATTTGAAATAGAAATATTTGAAAAGAAATATTTGAAATAGAAATATTTGAAATAGAAATATTTGAAAAGAAATATTTGAAATAGAAATATTTGAAAAGAAATATTTGAAATAGAAATATATAAAGCCGTGTTGATTGGATATGCGCCATTTTGACGTGAACGATATTTATATCGGTTTTATTCATTTTTATAATGAATATAGAAAAGGAAGTGATTTCAAAATATAACGTTTTGAAAATATTATCATGTATATGTATATATATATATATATATGTCGATGATATGGAATATTCAATTTTGATTAGAAATTGAATATGAAATTGAAATCGTTTTGAAAACGAATTTTAAACGACTTATAAAATATGTTTTGAAAGGAAATCGACGAAATATATATAATATATATATTATATATATAATGGCCTGAATAGAACGCGTCGCGCTGCGGCAGTTCGCGAATTTCGACCATTGACTTCGAATGGACGTTACGGGATATCTGACCGTCGGATTCTCCTAAAACCGGAACCGTTGGGTTCATATCGAAAAGAGCTTTCTAACGAATATTAGAGATTTGAAATCTAACGGTTGGATTTGGAATTATGTCCAAATCAAATTTGAAAAAGGTCGCTGCGGTCTTTGATAAAATTATTAAAAATAGTAATAATTTGTGTAAAATCATAAGAAATGATTTGTGGAGAATTGGGATGAAAATTTCCAAATTTGAAAAGATAAAAATAGATTTTTATCGAAATGAACTAGTTTTGAACTACAATTATAATCCCATTTATTTTTAAAATAAATAAAGTGGATTTGAAATGGTTTTGAAAATAACTAGAATTTCCAATATATAAAGTGGAAATGGATTTGTATCGAAATTGTCTTTGGAATATTTCGATGTTAAATTTCGTGATTATACCGATATTGTTATGGAAATTTGAAAGATATATTCACATTGTTATTTCCAAAAAGATATTTGTTGGTCGTAGAATTTGATATTGAATATAAGCTGATATATTTTCTATTCAGAGGCTTATATTTAATATCAAATGGGATTTGGGTTTGTAGTGAATGGTGTCTTCATTAACATTGTTCTTTAACCCAGTTGAGAAAAAGATTAAATCTTTTTATTTAGATTTAATGAAGTATACCAATTAAATGGTATTTAATTGGAATTGAATTTGAATTGATTTTTGGGTTTATCGTGAACGGTGTTTTAAGTAACACTTGTTCTTTAACCCGATAATTAATAGAATGTGATTTTGGGTTTTTCACGAATGGTGTTTTAAATAACACTTGTTCTTTAACCCGATAATTAATAAAATGTGATTTTGGGTTTATCGTGAACCGTGTTTTAGATGACACTGGTTCTTTGACCCAGTTAAAGACAGGATATGGTTTCCCAAGTTAAACAATCATTAATATGATTTTTGGGAAGATTAAAAATAAGTGGAGTTTTAATGAATCTTTAATTAGATTGAGATGATCGATAATGGAGTATCGCAAGTTTTGCTCCAGGCGATAGTTAAATCTTTAATTAGATTTGAACGTGAAATGGTAATTGAATTTACCGATAACACCGTGGTGTTAGATATGAAGTATTACCAGTTTTACTTCATGGGATGAATAGATTGGGATTGGGAAATTAAAACAAATGATTACTTCGGTAAGGTCCGTTAATCCCGATTAGTGTGGATAAGCCATAATTTGGTTTGAATTGATATTCAAAAGAAGATTGAAGAATAAATTTAAAGAATTTATCTTTGATAAAATTAATGGGAACCTTTCCCAAAGTATAGGAATATTTGAATAAAAGAATATTCTGAATTGGAATAAGGCGTATGTTGTGTTTTTGTAACATTTGTTTATTATATACGCGAGTTATTCAGAAAGACCGGGTTTATCCCGTTCTCAATAACTTATTCGACGATGTGTCAAGGATAAAGATGGTGGTCGAAGACCGAAGGTCTTCACATTTTTGGGTGATTACTAATGATTTTGATTGGGTTGTACACCCAAGAGGAGGGAATCAGTTGGTGATCGTCCAGACGTACTTAGAGATCGATGGATATGCGAGGTACAAGGTGCATCCGGTTTCGTTCAGACCCAGAACGAACTTGTAAATGGACTGTGTGTCTGACATTGGATTTTATTATGTGTTGCTTGATCTCTATTAATTATACATCTATTTGGTGGCGGAGAATTTATTCTCTTGCTTAACACCCTTCTCTGAGACGTACGAGCTCAGGGGTTATATATTGATGGACATCAGTCGTATGGAGTGAATTGCCTGTGTGGCATGCCTAAGTGGCAATTGATCAAGGCTTCTATTGAAAAGCAAAGTCTTGTGGTTGATGATCAAAACACGGCCTGTGTGGCATAGCTTTGTGTATGGCGTTAATTCGCGAGCCTCACACCCCGATGTGAACCCGAAACGGGAGAAGGATCCAGGGAGAACGTGCGTCTCTTTCTAGCTAGGGTGGTGTCAGTGACCTACCAGCCCTGACATTTATGTTATTTTCACCTGTGTGGTTGTTGGATTGCGAGGCGCCTCGGATGTGGAGTCATTTGGCTCATTTACGCCACATAGGGCGGGGAGACGTATTGTTTAGGGTTTAAGTTTAATCCGCTACGTATGGACCTGTAACACCCCATCTCCGCTAGGGTCACTCACAAAGGGAATGCAAGAGGTTTGGTGAAGCATTATCGAGGTAAACATGCACAGAAATATTACAAGACAGAACATATATATATAATAGCGGAAGTAAAACAAATTTCATTACCTTATAAAATAAGGTCTAAAGCCTTTTACATCAGAATACATCAAAACCTGTCTTGCAATAGTAAAGAAGCATAAAACCTTTTCATAAATTATTCCCCAAAAATAAAGCGGTGAAGCAGCCATAGCCAAGAGGAGACCAAGCTATACATAATGACCTTCAAGCATAAGAGGTCCGAACTAAACAACATCATTTCCTCCCTGAAAATCCGGGGGGGGGGAACGGAAGACAAAGAGGCGAAAGAAAACGGGGTCAGTCATAAAGACTGGTAAGTCCTATCTACTTCCAGCATAACAACAGGTAAAGGTAACATGACATGCATAAACTGAAAGTAAACATAAGGATGACGACAAGATAGATAAGCTAAACCAAGATAACCGGATGAACTACTGTAGCCAGATAAACTAAGGTATCATGATAAACTACGGTGTCAAGATAAATCAAGATATCACATCGTCAGGTTTCTATCAAGTATACTATCCAAGGTATCTATCATGTATAACATCCCATGGTATCTATCATGTATAACATCCCAAGGTATTTATCATGTATATTTGCTCTGCACCTCTCGTACTAATATCCCAACCCGCGTCATGTGTTAACTATGAATGTCCCTTGCCCAATGTCATGTAATGGTCCATGTCAACCTAATATATAGCATATGTAGGTTTTCCCAACTCGTATGTTTCTTTCCATGTATAAGTTCAGTCCTTTGTCGTAGGCCGTACAGGCTTTCCCATGTAAATCTATACTACCTCAACGTAGTACCATTTTATCCTTGAAGTTGTTTTGGACTGCTACCCTTGATCTGGTTATGTTTTCTTACCATGAACTATCGCGTATTCACTTAGGATTTATGCCACCTAGGACCACTAGGGATTATGCTACCTAATGAACGTTTCCGTGTCTCGGTTTGGGTTCAAGCCACCTAGGGCCACTAGGGATTATGCCACCCATCAACCGCGCCCTTTATCCCACGTATGTATCGTGAATCGTTTCCATGTCTAGGCGCACATGTATCTCGATGTGCCACCCGAGTTCCGTGCCAGGGCAAATCAACAAATACAGAACTCGGTCGGGAGCTTTAAGTCGTCTGCTGATGCAGATACCAAGGTCTGTTTTTGTATCCGTGGCTATGGTCCCACGTGACCCCTCCCTCAATTACTGAAAGGCAATCCAAGAAAAATCATGTATGAGAATTGCATCCCGGCCCCACCATATCCCCACTATCCTATGGGCCAACCTCACCCATGACTCGATAGCAAGAACATGGTCTGTTGGTAGTTCTCTGCCTTTCTGTTCGTACACGATTGACTAAAGATGGTAGGTAGTTGGCGACGTGCTATCCAGGGCAAAATCAAGTATCGTCGACTCCACGCTAATCCATCCCAGTCTTTAGGTCGCTCGCATAGCAACCAAGACATACTCTTGGCTCTTCTACCGCAGACCTTAACCTCTATGAGGTCGGGTTTCATGGACCGTCTGCCACCTCACAGAGGGATACCAAGAGTACCCTCACGTCCCCCGAAGCTATCGCTTCGTCACCCAGTTCGTTGGATCCTTTATCCCAGTCGGATAATTTGCTCCTCCTTCTCGTGTGTTTAAGCGATGACCTACCGTATCGGGTTACTCATCTATCTGTGAACTGGTCCAAATTCCTCGAATAAGAATTACTACTTAGGTTCCCAAACTAAGGTTTACCACTTAGTCTCCTTTCTCGTTATCCTTGTTAATCCCGGTTTTCCACCTAGTCCCCTGAACTAGGGTTTTGTCTAATGGGTTAAGTATTGTCATTTAAGTTCATGACTTAACCTGCCTACGAATCATGTCAAGATTTGGCTAAGTATTCAAGTCCAAGACCTAGCCCTACAAGTTGGTTAAGTATACCAAGGAGCTCATGACTTAACCCTATACAATCGTTAAGTCAAATTGGTTAAGTATTTGTTTATCTTAACCCTATCAGATTATCGTGTTAGATTGGTTAAGCATAGATTATCTTAACCTCATCGGATTATCGAGTCGGATTGGTTAAGTATAGGTTAACTTAACCCCATCCACTAATCGTTTTAGAATGGTTAAGTATATTTAAACGGTCTTGTGACTTAACCCTATCAAGTTCTCACATTAGATTGGTTAAGTATGGTTGCTTAACCTCATCGATCATCATGTAAAATTGATTAAGTATAAGTTACTTAACCCCATTAAATCATCATGTTAAGTTGGTTAAGTATTGGTTACTTAACCACATTGAATTACCAAGTTTAGATTGGTTAAGTGTTTAACTTAACCTCATCGAATTACCGTGTTTAGATTAGTTAAGTGTAGGTTACTTAACCCCATCTAATTACCGTGTTTAGATTAGTTAAGTGTAGGTTACTTAACCCCATCTAATTACCGTGTTTAGATTAGTTAAGTGTAGGTTACTTAACCCCATCTAATTACCAAGTCAGATTAGTTAAGTGTAAATTACTTAACCCCATCTAATTACCAAGTCGGATTGGTTAAGTGTAAATTACTTAACCCCATCTAATTACCAAGTCGGATTGGTTAAGTGTAAATTACTTAACCCCATCCTCTAATCGTCTTATATGGTTAAGTGTCATTAAGAAATCAAGTCCGGTTCCACTTAACCTACCCATTCGTGTCATATCGGTTAAGTGTCATTAGTCAAACTTACTTAACCTTTTCTTGTGTCATTAATTAGATTAATGCACCCCAACCTCTCACATTAGACTTTGTTGTGGTTACTAGTTAAGCCGGGCGGGTCCGGGTAGATTTACACCACAACCTAGTCTAACCTCGGGTTTTGAGTGCCATATGACCAACTACTCACATTGGGTCCTATTGTTTGTAGCCACTAGTTAAGCCGGGCGGGTCCGGGTAGATTTATGCTACAAACTCAACCCAACCTCGAGTTGGCCACTTTCATGTTTGGTCTAGTGTCATATTACACTTACAACCCATACGTGTCTAGTCTTAAGTCCCATGTTTACCCCACATGTCATGTCCCCATTTAGGTGTATCATGAGTGTCATATTTTCATGAAATCCCATATCAAATTTTCATGTCATAATCACGCTCGTCTATCCTACCCCAAATCGTGTTTCCAACCCAAATAAAAGCGAGTCAACATAGTAAGGATACTATGCTACATGTTGACCTCAAAACATGCACGATGTCAAGGAGGGATTGGCCACAAACATGCATAGTGTCATAAAGGGTTTGGCCTCAAAATATGCATAGCATCATAAGGGGTCTTTGGCCACAAACATGCATAGTATCATAAGGGAATTTGGCCACAAACATGCATGATAATATAAGGGAATTTGGCCACAAACATGCATGATAACATAAGGGGTTTGGGTTCATTTACATGCATAAGCCCCAAAGTCAAATCTTTGCCAATGTTTCACAAGTCAAATAGTTCCCAAAGGTTCATGCTAGCATTCCATAGATAAAGATTCAAACTTGCAAGATAAACTAGGTAAATCATAACATGAATAGCATGGTTTAGTCACTAAGCATAGCCAAAAGTCATAGGTTCAAAAGAGGCATGACAAGGTTCATATAGGCTAGCATACTTAGTTTAATCTCATTTTATTCCATGCCATCATTAAAACTACCGTTTAGATCTAGAAGTAGCTAGAACTTACATAGCATGGAAAGAGATTTAGGAGCATGAATCGTCTTTCGAAGAATCCATGTTGAGACGATGATCAAAACCCTTGATTTGGTGTAGAAAGCTTGCACCTTCGTCTTGGATCTAGTTTGAATGCATAGGCTCTTGAAGTTGGAGATGGAGGCCATGATCAATGGAGATTTGGGCAGCACTTCGTTGCAAGAGTGATTTGTGAGGGTTTAAGCTAGGTCTAGGGGTCTTTTTATAGAGATTAGGAGTAGTTTAGACCATAGGATTAACCCCAAATCAGATATGAGCCATCAAATTCCATCGAAAGCTTCCAGAACAGGACCAGAGACACAAGCAGGCGCACCCAGGTGGCCTGGGCTCGACCACCCAGGTCGACAGGGGTGTCGACTTGCAAATCGACACCACCTTGGGTGTGTCGACACCCAAGTCGACACCACCTTGGGTGTGTCGACACCCAAGTCGACACCCATGTCGACTTGGGTGCTGGGCGGGAAATTTTCCCGCCCAGTCTTTTCGGCTCCAGATTTGAATTTTTGAACTGTTTTTCGGACTTGAAATTTTCTGAAATTTCGTTGGGCCATAACTTGGTCATACGGACTCCGTTTTTCGAAAACTCGGACTCTATTTCGCGTATTTTTTTGAGACGAACGCAATGGCATAGCCTGTTTCCCTTGATTCAGATTTTAAAATTTAATTCTGCCTTGATTCTTGATTATAACACGTTATTAAAATTCGGGTTGTTACATTCTCCCCTCCTTTAAGGATTTCGTCCCCGAAATCTCCAAGTTAGGAAGAACGTACCCTACCATCCATCTACTCAAAACATCATCCACAGGCAACCATTGTCCTTAAGAGACTTCTAATGCTTTATGTACACATGCAGAAAGTGTGTGTATATGTTCCTTAGCTAATGCTAATGATCAGGCTTGAATGATCTTTCTAATGCAAAGTATGTTTAGTGCCATGAATCCAACATGTATGCAAATAATCCTAGTCATATAAGTACTACATGCGTGCACAAACATTCATTCATATGCAACATTCGCATGACAACACATTAACATTCAAAAAGGTATAAATACTCGTGCATATGCAATGCAAAATGTGAGTGCGTCGATCTAGTATCTAACATGTATTCACGCATCCACGAGCAACCACTTGCAACCATTTGCAACCATATCAATCATAACATGTTTTAAATACATGTTTACATCCATAGAGTTCTGTCTAAGGTTCCCAAGATAGGATCGAGGAGATAAACAAGACAAACTCCTTACGGGGTTTGCAACAGAAACAGGACCGAGAGGATATCCACCAAGCGATAGCATGCAAGCAAGCTCTACAGGAGAACCAAGGATCAACGATATACTCTTACAAAGAGACACGATGCGCGCGTCTAAGCCGCATTTCCTTGAGCTTAATTCCAGTGTGCCTTGACTGCCTTTGACTTCATGATTTCGTAGCTCCTTGATTCCTATTTCCAAGGTATGAGTCGAAACTCTTTTCACTGTCGCCTCTCGTTTTACTTTCATTTATTCTTTCCCTAGTATGCTTGGCTCAACCATATCTACGTACTCATGCAAGCTCTCCAAAATTCACTAGTGAATTCTGGATCTCGTTTACCGATGCCAACCCATGTTACCACGTGCAATTACTAGGGTGATTCCTATAACCCATGCTCAAGCAGAATGAACCATCCGTCTTATTGGCGAACATTACTCGATCGGATCAGAGATTTCCGATAAATGCATCAAGAGATTCCAGGTAACTAACCATGACAGAACCCAAAAGGTTACACGAGACTTCGACAGTATTACCAAGGCAAGTTAAGAGTTTAACTACCCTTCTTTCAAAACCGAGAATGGCATCCCTTACTGGATAACCACTTCATCCCTAGGATCCATCCATAGCTCAACAATAGAAGAATTGCTTCTAATCTCAACACTTGGCATTTACACTCTCAATTCCAAACAAGTCATGAACAAATGGACCGATCTCCAACCAGATTTTGGGACAAAAGTGGGATCTTCTACCATGCTAGTACTAAGGTGCAGAGACTTAACTATCGAAGCAGACTTAAATGATGCGATGATCAAACCAAAGTCTATACGGGACGATAGAAAAGAAAGGCTAAGCCTTTAACAGAAATGGTACCATTCCTCTTAGGTACGCTAGAAGTGAGAGCATACAACTGCCCTCTCGCTGATCTTGTCCTTGCCTTCCTTCGTGGACTAATCCATACCAACAAGTTGCTTATCCTTACGTCCACGTCCTTTATCCTTGCTCCTATTACCCTTCCGTGTAACACGGTAACAGGTCTCTCGAGAACTTCCTCCATCGCACGGAAAAACACTTACGTAGCTAGACAAAGATTAGTCGTAGTTAAAACTACTGTGACTACAGATGGAAGAAAGAAAGGAAAAGGGATTCGATCAAGGAAACAAAGGATAGTGCTAATGGCTTTTGGGGAATAGCCTTTAAAAACAAAATTTTCTTGAAAAATGCTTCTTTGTAAACGGTTTTTCAAATAGTTTTCAGAAGGTTTTAAAAACTTTTTCCCAGTCTGGTAACCTGGCTCCGATACCAAATGTAACACCCCACCTCCGCTAGGGTCACTCACAAAGGGAATGCACTAGGTTTGGTGAAGCATTATCGAGGTAAACATGCACAGAAATATTACAAGACAGAACATATACATATATATATATATATATATATATATATATATATATATATAACAGCGGAAGTAAAACAAATTTCATTACCTTATAAAATAAGGTCTAAAGCCTTTTACATCAGAATACATCAAAACCTGTCTTGCAATAGTAAAGAAGCATAAAACCTTTTCATAAATTATTCCCCAAAAATAAAGCGGTGAAGCAGCCATAGCCAAGAGGAGACCAAGCTATACATGATGACCTTCAAGCATAAGAGGTCCGAACTAAACAACATCATTTCCTCCCTGAAAATCTGGGGGGGGGGAAACGGAAGACAAAGAGGCGAAAGAAAATGGGGTCAGTCGTAAAGACTGGTAAGTCCTATCTACTTCCAGCATAACAACAGGTAAAGGTAACATGACATGCATAAACTGAAAGTAAACATAAGGATGGTGACAAGATAGATAAGCTAAACCAAGATAACCGGATGAACTACTGTAGCCAGATAAACTAAGGTATCATGATAAACAACGGTGTCAAGATAAATCAAGATATCACATCGTCAGGTTTCTATCAAGTATACTATCCAAGGTATCTATCATGTATAACATCCCACGGTATCTATCATGTATAACATCCCAAGGTATTTATCATGTATATTTGCTCTGCACCTCTCGTACTAGTATCCCAACCCGCGTCATGTGTTAACTATGAATGTCCCTTGCCCAATGTCATGTAATGGTCCATGTCAACCTAATATATAGCATATGTAGGTTTTCCCAACTCGTATGTTTCTTTCCATGTATAAGTTCAGTCCTTTGCCGTAGGCCGTACGAGCTTTCCCATGTAAATCTATACTACCTCAACGTAGTACCATTTTATCCTTGAAGTTGTTTTGGACTGCTACCCTTGATCTGGTTATGTTTTCTTACCATGAACTATCGCGTGTTCACTTAGGATTTATGCCACCTAGGACCACCAGGGATTATGCTACCTAATGAACGTTTCCGTGTCTCGGTTTGGGTTCAAGCCACCTAGGGCCACTAGGGATTATGCCACCCGTCAACCGCGCCCTTTATCCCACGTATGTATCGTGAATCATTTCCATGTCTAGGCGCACATGTATCTCGATGTGCCACCCGAGTTCCGTGCCAGGGCAAATCAACAAATACAGAACTCGGTCGGGAGCTTTAAGTCGTCTGCTGATGCAGATACCAAGGTCTGTTTTTGTATCCGTGGCTATGGTCCCACGTGACCCCTCCCTCAACTACTGAAAGGCAATCCAAGAAAAATCATGTATGAGAACTACATCCCAGTCCCACTATAGCCCCACTTTCCTATGGGCCAACCTCACCTATGACTCGATAGCAAGAACATGGTCTGATGGGAGTTCTCTGCCTTTCCGTTCGTACACGATTGACTAAAGATGGTAGGTAGTCGGCGACGTGCTATCCAGGGCAAAATCAAGTATCGTCGACTCCACGCTAATCCATCCCAGTCTTTAGGTCGCTCGCATAGCAACCAAGGCATACTCTTGGCTCTTCTACCATAGACCTTAACCTCTGTGAGGCCGGGTTTCATGGACCGTCTGCCACCTCACAGAGGGATACCAAGAGTACCCTCACGTCCCCCGAAGCTATCGCTTCGTCACCCGGTTCGTTGGAGCCTTTATCCCAGTCGGATAATTTGCTCCTCCTTCTCGTGTGTTTAAGCGATGACCTAACGTATCGGGTTACTCATCTATCTATGAACTGGTCCAAATTCCTCGACTAAGAATTACTACTTAGGTTCCCAAACTAAGGTTTACCACTTAGTCTCCTTTCTCGTTATCCTTGTTAATCCCGGTTTTCCACCTAGTCCCCAGAACTAGGGTTTTGTCTAATGGGTTAAGTATTGTCATTTAAGTTCATGTCTTAACCTGCCTACGAATCATGTCAAGATTTGGCTAAGTATTCAAGTCAAAGACCTAGCCCTACAAGTTGGTTAAGTATACCAAGGAGCTCATGACTTAACCCTATACAATCATCAAGTCAAATTGGTTAAGTATTTTTTTATCTTAACCCTATCAGATTATCGTGTTAGATTGGTTAAGCATAGATTTTCTTAACCTCATCGGATTATCGAGTCAGATTGGTTAAGTATAGGTTAACTTAACCCCATCCACTAATCGTATTAGAATGGTTAAGTATATTTAAATGGTCTTGTGACTTAACCCTATCAAGTTCTCACATTATATTGGTTAAGTATGGTTGCTTAACCTCATCGATCATCATGTAAAATTGATTAAGTATAAGTTACTTAACCCCATTAAATCATCATGTTAAGTTGGTTAAGTATTGGTTACCTAACCACATTGAATTACCAAGTTTAGATATGTTAAGTGTTTAACTTAACCTCATCGAATTACCGTGTTTAGATTAGTTAAGTGTAGGTTACTTAACCCCATCTAATTACCATGTTTAGATTAGTTAAGTGTAGGTTACTTAACCCCATCTAATTACCGTGTTTAGATTAGTTAAGTGTAGGTTACTTAACCCCATCTAATTACCAAGTCAGATTGGTTAAGTGTAAATTACTTAACCCCATCTAATTACCAAGTCGGATTGGTTAAGTGTAAATTACTTAACCCCATCTAATTACCAAGTCGGATTGGTTAAGTGTAAATTACTTAACCCCATCCTCTAATCGTCTTATATGGTTAAGTGTCATTAAGAAATCAAGTCCGGTTCCACTTAACCTACCCATTCGTGTCATATCGGTTAAGTGTCATTAGTCAAACTTACTTAACCTTTTCTTGTGGCATTAATTAGATTAATGCACCCCCAACCTCTCACATTAGACTTTGTTGTGGTTACTAGTTAAGCCAGGCGGGTCCGGGTAGATTTACACCACAACCTAGTCTAACCTCGGGTTTTGAGTGCCATATGACCAACTACTCACATTTGGTCCTATTGTTTGTAGCCACTAGTTAAGCCGGGCGGGTCCGGGTAGATTTATGCTACAAACTCAACCCAACCTCGAGTTGGCCACTTTCATATTTGGTCTAGTGTCATATTACACTTACAACCCATACGTGTCTAGTCTCAAGTCCCATGTTTACCCCACATGTCATGTCCCCATTTAGGTGTATCATGAGTGTCATATTTTCATGAAATCCCATATCAAATTTTCATGTCATAGTCACGCTCGTCTCTCCTACCCCAAATCGTGTTTCCAACCCAAATAAAGGCGAGTCAACATAGTAAGGATACTATGCTACATGTTGACCTCAAAACATACACGATGTCAAGGAGGGATTGGCCACAAACATGCATAGTGTCATAAGGGGTTTGACCTCAAAATATGCATAGCATCATAAGGGGTCTTTGGCCACAAACATGCATAGTATCATAAGGGAATTTGGCCACAAACATGCATGATAATATAAGGGAATTTGGCCACAAACATGCATGATAACATAAGGGGCTTGGGTTCATTTACATGCATAAGCCCCAAAGTCAAATCTTTGTCAATGTTTCACAAGTCAAATAGTTCCCAAAGGTTCATGCTAGCATTCCATAGATAAAGATTCAAACTTGCAAGATAAACTAGGTAAATCATAACATGAATAGCATGGTTTAGTCACTAAGCATAGCCAAAAGTCATAGGTTCAAAAGAGGCATGACAAGGTTCATATAGGCTAGCATACTTAGTTTAATCTCATTTTATTCCATGCCATCATTAAAACTACCGTTTAGATCTAGAAGTAGCTAGAACTTACATAGCATGGCAAGAGATTTAGGAGCATGAATCGTCTTGTCGAAGAATCCACGTTGAGACGATGATCAAAACCCTTGATTTGGTGTAGAAAGCTTGCACCTTCGTCTTGGATCTAGTTTGAATGCATAGGCTCTTGAAGTTGGAGATGGAGGCCATGATCAATGGAGATTTGGGCAGCACTTCGTTGCAAGAGTGATTTGTGAGGGTTTAAGCTAGGTCTAGGGGTCTTTTTATAGAGATTAGGAGTAATTTAGGCCATAGGATTAACCCCAAATCAGATCTGAGCCATCAAATTCCGTCGAAAGCTTCCAGAATAGGACCAGAGACACAAGCAGGCGCACCCAGGTGGCCTGGGTTCGACCACCCAGGTCGACAGGGGTGTCGACTTGCAAGTCGACACCACCTTGGGTGTGTCGACACCCAAGTCGACACCACCTTGGGTGTGTCGACACCCAAGTCGACACCCATATCGACATGGGTGCTGGGCGGGAAATTCTCCCGCCCAGTCTTTTCGGCTCCAGATTTGAATTTTTGAACTGTTTTTCGGACTTGAAATTTTCTGAAATTTCGTTGGCCCATAACTTGGTCATACGGACTCCGTTTTTCGAAAACTCGGACTCTATTTCGCGTATTTTTCCGAGACGAAAGCAATGGCACAGCCCGTTTCCCTTGATTTAGATTTTAAAATTTAATTCTGCCTTGATTCTTGATTATAACATGTTATTAAAATTCGGGTTGTTACAGGACCGGCCCTGTGGCTCCTAGGTGCAGTTGCGGCTGTCGCCTGCGACTCGGGCTAGACAGTCTCGAATTCGGTAGAGGAATCTTTTGCCTCGGTTCACAGATGGAAACCCTACTTCCAATACGTGACTTTGCGGTTTTGATTGTAAAACCTATATATGGCGACATAGTGCCGTCTATGATTGATACTTATGATTGAAATTGTTTTGACACTATACACTTATAGTAATAATAAAAGATGAAATTTAGCGTATCAAGCATTCTTTGGCTATTATAAGGTAAAACCCTATCCTCCGGCTTGTGTTGCATTGTGTAATGGGACCTGGGTCTTATAGGAGATAACCAAACCCTAACCCTAATTACAAATAGGCCTAGCTATTTCAAGTAAGTTTTAGGCCTTTTGTCATTTGAAACAAGTTCTAGGCCTTTTCTCTTGCAAGCCTCCTTTTATTTGAGATGTGCATGGCCTTTTTATCAATCATTTTCTTGTCCAACAGCAACTAGATGTGAGATCTTCATCTACAATTCTTCAAATTGTAAATATATAGCAATCTGATCTCCATTTCTCTACTTTTCTGGTTGCATGCGGGCTGGGTTGGAATATCTGTAAAAGTGACAAAACAATACCCAAGTAATATTTATTTATATACGAAAGATAAGATATAAGAGAATAAAATAAACACATTTCTTTGTTAATCAAATACCCCCACACTTATCTTTTACTCGCCCTCGAGTAAAACAAGATATGAAAAACTATACTAGATAAGTCACACTTTCATAGGAAACACGATTACATTGAGCGTATGCAACAAGCCGTTAAACCTCTAGGTGTCCCTAGTAGGGCAAGTGGTGTCTCGTGAGGATTTTCAGTGGATACTACCCACAAAATCCAATTACAGTATGCTATGATTCTAATGAAACTACATGAGTACAATGGGCATATGCAAAATAAAAAAAATGAAAACATGACTTGTTTCAGGAAAGTGGTACAACAATTTAAGTTAACAATTTCTAATCAGTTGGTTGTACTTTAGATACCTCAACCTGACACAAATTTTCAACATAAGTCAAGTTTTCAATGTCTAAACTCTAGTTTGGCCAGTTGGTTCGTTCGATAACATAGTGCAGCCATGAAATAAATTCTTAGTTTGCTTGTCACAGTTTGTGAAGTGGTATTCTAGTTTCCATATGTATGCCAGTCAAATCAATAAGGTCAAGAAATGTTTGGGCATCATCACTTATTCTCTATCTCTATAAAAGTTAAAATTTATGATTAATTACATACACCTAACCTAAAAGACCAAGGTATACCACCCATACACTGCCTTACGGACTGAAGGAGAGTTGGGACAGAGCTTGGCGGATTGTGTAGACCGACGCTGACTTTGTCCACAACATGTCGGTAATCCTTAGGTGTCCAGTCTCATAAAATGACACCAAGATATTCCAACACTGACTTTGTCAACAACATGTCGGATAGAGCTTAGTGGGTTTGCACACCAACGCTAGATATACAAGCAATGTTGGATACCCTTGGATGATTATTATTATTATTGAAAATATAAGCACAAAAGAGAGTTACGCGAATTCATTTTAACACAACTTAGTTTTAATGATTCGAAAAGACAATATAAGTGTTTTAAGTCCTCCACTAATTAAACAAAGACTACAATTTAGAATAAACTTCATAGCCATCACCTAAGAATCTCCCTATGTACCAGTTACACTATTATCCCTCAAAATTCAACTTTTCATTATATTTTATATTCGATCTTAGCTGAGAGAAAAAATACTATCAACTGATTAACAATCCTTAACTTATTTTGTTGTATCAATCTAAAATGTGTCGTATTTTCGAGGAAAAAATAAATAAATAAATTTGACATGTTACTACAATCTAAAATGCATGATGGTCCTATATGAAAAGAAAGAGAGAAAGGGGAAAAAAATTAAAGAAAAATAAAAGGATGTAATGCAGACTCCCCCCACACTAGATCTAAATAGTGTCCACACTGTGAACGTTTCCTAAATTTGAAAGATAAAACCCAGAGATGGATGAGATGCAAAATTATTTGCAGAATGAAATGCAATCTAACTATATGTAAGAATGGATCATATGTACAATGATATATGTGTTTACGATGCATGCGATGCAAAGAATGCCACCAGCTTTTCCCTCCATACTTGAATCTAGCCCGATGAATCAGATTCCCACTATGTCTAGCCATGTTTTCTAATAAGCAAAGATTTTTGAAAACCATCTCATCTTTATACCTAGATTTATAGTCCAGAAAGATAAATGTCTAGGGTCATCCTAACAAGAAGTTTTTCAACCAAGCCAGCATTCCAAAAATAATTCATGTGTTCAACAAATTTATCAGTGTAATTGTTCAAAAATTTGTGATGGTATATAAATTCAGTGAAATTTGAATTCTGAGTGTTGTTCATGATTATGTGATCACATTTCTCAATTGACAACTTATTTTTGACACTAACAAATTCTAGTTCGTTTGAAACCTCAAAATCGAAATTTTCGAACTTGGTTTGGTGGCTTGTTCAATTTCATCCTCATACAATCCAAAAAATTCATGTTCATTAAAATCCTTCTCCAAATTTGAATTGAAAAATTCAACATTTTTGTTCTGTTCAATTTCTAGAATTTCAAGTTTCTCACAGCTTGAAAGAAGAAGATCAAGATCTAAGTTTAAATCTTTTTCCTGAAAAGAATCAAAGTCCAAATCATTTGTTGAATTTTGAACAACTTCATTTAGATCATTATTCTCAATTTCCAAAGTTGTAATCTGAAAATTTTCACTATCGATAAAGAATGGATTATTTCCTGATTCATTGCATGTTTGAATTTGATTTTGATGCTCGAGTTGTTCTTTAAAAGACGTCATTAAACAAAGAAGTTCATCAAGCTGTCTATCTTTTTCATCAAGCTGTTTATCTTGCTTTTCTACCCTCTCTCTAAGAATGTTAAGATGATATTCTTCAAAATCGTTGATTTAAGAGCTCTTATTTTGGATTTCTTGATTCTCAAAATTATAGTCCACATCAATTTCACAATCAATATTATTTCCAATGTGGTGGTTGCTTGAATTTTCAGAAGAATGACAATGATATTGGAAATCATTTTGATTGTAAAAACTATGTTTGTAAGCAAAACTGTTGAAATTCGAGGGAAAATTGCAATTTTGGTTATTTTCAAGATGTTGATATGGGCTATAATTTTGAAAATTTTGGTTTACAACCCCATATTGATGTGCATCAAAGCTATATTGGGATTCAAAGCTGTTTTGGTTAGGGCTGTCAATTTCCTACACGACCGTGACCCGACCCGAAACCCGCACGGAAATTAGCAGGTTAACCCGACTCGTTTAGTTAGCGGGTCATTTTCGGGTCAACCCGAATTTGACTCGTTTATAAACGGGTGGGTTTAGGGTTGACCCACTAACCCGATTTTGACCCGCCAAACCCGATTATATGTTGTATCTCTTTCATACTATTAGTCTTTTTTGTATACTATTAGTGTTAACCTTTTATGTATGCAGTAATCAGTATGGTCGTATATGTAAGGTGTTATATTTTACTAATTTGTTCTTGTATGTTAGTTATATTTTACTTATAACAACTGTATCTCTTCCATAGTGGTAGTCTTTAATTTATGCAATATGGGAATATATACTTATGTATGAAAAATGATTTTTGGATATGATGATTTCATGCTTTATATATGTGTTGCATGTTGGTGAATTTGCAACTTGTTGTACGTCGGTGATTATATAACAGTATGCATGTTGGTAATTTGGCTCTTTTGTTGCTTATATTAGTAGGCAATATCTATCAATGGGTCAACGGTTAAACCCGACCCAACACGACCCATTTAGTTAAATGGGTTACGCGGGTTGGGTCGGGTCAACACGTTTATAAACGGGTCGGGTTAGGGTTGGGAAAATATGAACCAATTAATAAACGGGTTGACCCGACCCATTTATAAATCAACTCGAACCCGACTTGATCCGACCCGAACCCGACCCGACACGACCCATTGATAGCCCTAGTTTTGGTGAGGATGTGGCTCATAATCGAAATTACTGAAGTTTGAATTGAAATCACAATTTCGATTATTTCTATGATTTTGAAAATGTTGGTCAGTTGGAAAATTCTGAAAGTTGTTGGCAATGGGCTCATGAAATTTTGGAAAATTTTGTTTCATGAGTTGTAATTCATACTCATACTCTTCAAGAGGACGTCTACTCCGGTTATTAACCCACGATTCTCTCAAGGATTTTTTTGAATCAGACATTTGAATGAAATCAAGGGAAGACAGAAATTATTCTTAGTTCAAAATAGTATAAAAGAATGAGTTGTGCTTAATTAATTAACTTACTCAATTAGAAGGAGAAGAGGGTTTTATGGTCATTCACATATAGTATGAATACTAAGGGATACGACCAATGTTTTACGGGTAGTATGCAACCTCTTTTGCTAATAGTTCAATAAATTGAACTACTATATATCCGCGATCCAATTATACGAGACAGTCAACTTCACAAAGCACCACTTTTCAATTATATTATTTTGAAATATCTAATCAAATTTTATTGTTGAGAAACGATGAGAATGATGACAGTAGTTATGGAAATTTCAACTCACAACAATCAGACAGAATAATTGCAGAAATTAAAATTGTACATAGCAAGCCACTACCCCTGCAGAAGATTTTTACAAGCAATGTCTATATATTTTTTCTTTGCAATAGAGCACCTGTAGAGTTAGAAAATTTTACATGGGGTATGGCCGTCTATCTAGAGAAAATTGAGTAGTATCAGCGATTCAAATCCTTTGTTTGCAATTTGCTTGACGTCTGAATTTCCTGTTTGTTTCTTGAACACTTTTCTTGCTTTGGCACTGCAAAAAAGAGGAGAACAAAAGAAAAAAAAAACAGAACAATGGAAGCTAACAATTAAAACAAGAAGAAAGATCCAAAAAATGAATTGGAATGTCACAAGGTCAATGGAAACAGAGCAACATGGACTAATTCAATGCAACATGGTTTGGACTAAAGCAATACAAAAGTAATTTAGCCGAATAGGAAAATAATTATTTCATTGAAACCCACCAATCTAAACAAAACAAAACAAAAAAACATAACAAAGAACGTTCAACACATTACAAACACCAAGATAGGAAAGAAATCTCTTTTTCCCGACTGTAAAAGAACCCATGGTTTCTCAAATATAAATAAATGCCAAATCCCTCTTTGCCAAAATAAAGAATCTAGTCACAAAATTTCTCATTCAAAATAAGTCAACCGAGCCCCCTTAGTTACTCAACACGGCAAAACAAATGCCCATTTTTTTCCGATAGCAAATCGCGCGAGTAACAAATGGAAGGACAAAAGAAAGATGGTTAATATTTTCCAATATCCTCTTCGATTTTTTTAATTTTTTTAGAACGCTGGTTCGAATTTGTTTGAGGCTAGGGTTTCGGCTGAACTGTGATACGTGGTCAGTGTATCGTGGAAAAGGAATTTTGTGTAATGAGGTGAATTTGATGGAGGTCAAAATTGGGTCTACTGTGGGTTTTATGAGCACGGTATGGAGATTTTGGAAGCAGGTTGAACGCGGTTGAGGTTGATGAACAGTGGAACTGGGTGATGATTGTTGAACTTGGTTTGTGAAAGAGGGGAATGGGGCTGAGAAGATGAGTGATGAATGTGGTTAAGAAGGTAATGGTGAAACAAGGCTGACGGGGTAAGACTTCTGGGTTTGTGGTATTGGAGTGGGGATTGTTTATGAGAATCACTGGTGGTGGCTTTTGATGAATGTTAATGGATGTGGATCACTGGTTTTGGTCTGTAAGTGTAACAACCCGAAAATCTGGGCCAGTTTAAATTTTTTATTTTGGCAATTTTAGCGAATTTTATTATTTAAAATGAATTATTTTAAATAATATCGACGAAAAATTTATTTTGAATATAATTCGACGTTTATATTTATACGCGTCGTCGTTAGAATATAAATATTTATATATAATTATAAATAGAATTGAAAATGGCGCGGTAGTTCGATAATTCGATTTCAAACTTCAATTGAATGTACCGAGTGCAAAACAATCCGGATTTTAGTGAAACCAAAAGCATTAGGATCTAATTGTGAATATCTTTCCAACGAATTTGAAAAATCGAAATTTGATAGCGGGAATCAAAAGATATGTCCAAGTGAAAATTATGAATAGTCGCTATGGAATTCAGGCCCATAAAAATGGACATTTTGCAAACGACCTCGGATTTCGACGAAACCACTTTTGTGGGGTCCGTGATGTAAAGTTATTGCTAGGTTTTAAATTTCATAATTTTTCGATTCAATGTGTGAGCGTGGCAAAGGAAAACGCGTTTGACCGGTTTCAGTTGATTTTAATCGACTGGAAATTGGCCATTTTTCAAACGGTCTCAGAATTCGACGAAACTAGTTTTGTTAGGACCGTATCGTCAATACGAAGCTGGAAAATATTTTTATGGAATTTATAGAGTTAGTATGCGACCCTGGTAATTTGAAATGTACGTTTAGAATTCAATATAATAATTTAAATGTAAATTCAACGGAAACTGATTGTAACTATCGAATCAGCTTGCGATACACGTCCCATTATGTTTGGGATGGGGGTAATTAGCTATGGACGACAGTCGGTGGGCTCAATTTTGAGTTCAAAATAAAAGTCAACTCTAGGGAATTAAATATGATATAAAAAAAAACCTTTATCTCCAGACCCCCCTTCCTTTATCAGCAGTTCATTTTAGAAATAAAATTAAAAAAAGGGGCGGAGGCGGAAAACCGCCATCACCATCGCCGTCGCCTGGCCCCTACGGCCCCGCCCTCCACCAGGAACCCCCCCTCCCTCTCCTCTCGCGCTCGGTCCTCTCTCCCTCCCTCTCCGTTGAAGCACGAACGCAAGCGGCCAGCCCTAGGGGCGCCTCCATCGCATCGACGCCACCCTCCTGGCGCCTCCCCGACCTGCCGCAACCCCCTCCTCGCGCTGATGCGCGAAACCCTAACCCCGAAGATCCCCCCCCTCCCCCCCCGCAGCAGCGGCCGCCGGCCTGACAGCCCCCCCCCCTCTCCACCAATTCCGTCAGTAAACCCCCTCCCCTCCCTGAATTCAGTGCTCCCAAGACCCCCCTCCCTTCGCTGAATTAAAGTAAGTATTTATTTTAATTTAGCTTATTTATTTTCCATATAAATAATGTAAGAGAAGATTATATTTTTCATGTTAGGAAAATACGTTTTTTAATATCATAAAAATATGATTTTTATGTTTTAAAGTATTAAAAATATAGTTTTTATATTTTTAAAGAATTAAAAATATAATCTTTACTATATAGAAGTGGTAGAAATATGATTTTTGATTAGGTAGAGAATTAAAAATATAATTTTTACATGATAGGAATATTAAAAATATCATCTTTATATGTGTAGAAAAATAAAAATGAGATTTTTATAAAGATGAAATCTTTAAATTTGAAAAGGCGAAGTCTATGTGTTTATAAAGGCGAAATCGTTATATGAAGGATAGCGGGATAAAAATATAATCTTTACTATATGAACATCGGTGTGAAATTATAATTTTTATCTATATAGTAGCGGCATAAAAATTCGATTTTTATATATTGAATAACAAGATAAAAATATGATTTTTTATATATTGAACTTCGAAATAAAAATATGATTTTTTATATATTGAACTTCGAAATAAAAATATGATTTTTTATATATTGAACTTCGAAATAAAAATATGATTTTTTATATATTGAACTTCGAAATAAAAATATGATTTTTATATATTGAACTTCGAAATAAAATATGATTTTTATATATTGAACTTCGAAATAAAAATATGATTTTTATATATTGAACTTCGAAATAAAAATATGATTTTTATATATTGAATAGCGATGTAAAAATTCGATTTTTACAGAGGTAGTGAAAGCGGGCAACGAAAGCGACAAAAGGCGAGATTGGCGAAGATTTCTCTAAAATGAAGAGTCAAGATGATTGGATAGCTATATGTGAGAACTTCTCACCTTTCAATTTAAATTTTCTAGTTATATATATACATATATTAGGATGTAGACGGTGTTTAGTAGCACTCGACACCCGTCATCCACAGACCATGGATGGCTTGTTTGTTAAATTGTTTGGTTGTGTAGTTGAGTAGATTATTCGGTTTGAATTGAATTGTTTGGCGAAATGAATTGATTTGATTGATGTGTGAATGGCGTGGGCCTTCACTAGACCGGGGATAAGGCTAGGCCTCGTCCCGTTTCTAGTATCGTGCCGTTATGCCGCCGAAATTTTCTAAAATAAGTTAGAAAAATAAAAATATCATTTTATTGAATAAATGAACCGAATAGAATATTCATAGTTTGAATAAAATATTTTAGTCGTTAAAAATATAATTTTTAACGTGAACGTGAATAAATAAATATCCATTTACAAACCGGACGGTTTGTTTATGTACACCTATTTGAAAGACATTGATTGGGACGATAAATTTTACACATCGCCCAACTGCACAAATAAAATCTGTGTTTGATTGTTTGAAACCCCACATGGGTGTTGGGATGAAATATGAAGTTCACTCATCCTGATTGATTAAATTTGTCGATCGATTGATTGACAGGCTGTTATAAGCGTTAGATATCTATATTTGATGCTTATACAATGTAGTGCACTTTGGTTGATGGTTGATTATTTTTCAATGCTATTATATACATGTGTTGTATGAAAATCCATATAATTAACTTTATATGGTAATTGATTGGGCCTCATTCCAATTTAGAAAATAAAGAATAATATAAAATAAAGGTTCATGTGTTGACAGTACTCATCCATTGAGATTGGTCATGTGTTGAACGAAGTATTTTGATAATAACAACTATTTTGAAAAAGAAATATTTGAAAAAGAATATTTGAAAATAGAAATATATGAAGCCGTGTTGATTAGATTGACGCCATTTTGACGTGAACGATATTTATATCGATTTTATTCATTTCGAAATGAATTGAATTGAAAACGATTTCGAAATGAATTGAATTGAAAACGATTTCGAAATGAATTGAATTGAAAACGATTTCGAAATGAATTGAATTGAAAACGATTTCGAAATGAATTGAATTGAAAACGATTTCGAAATGAAATGAATTGAAAACGATTTCGAAATGAATTGAATATAAAACGATTTCAAATTGAATTGAAAGAAAATCGAAATGAGTTCAAATTGAATTGAAATTTGAATTGAATAGAAATGAATTTTAAAAACGAACTTATAAAGAAGAATTCAATTTTTCTTTGAATTGAAATGGAAGTTGAAGTTGCTTTTGAAACGAATTTTGAAACTATTTATATAACTCGTTTTAAATAGAAATCGACGAAGTATATATTATATATATTATATATATATAATATAATGGCCTGAATAGAACGCGCCGCGCCGCGGCAGTTCGTGAATTTGGACCATTTATTTCAAACGGACATTACGGGAGATCCGACCGTCGGATTCTCCTAAAACCAGAACCGTTGGGTTCGTATCGAAAAGAGCTTTCTAACGAATATTAGAAATTAGAAATCTAACGGTTGGATTTGGAATTATGTCCAAACCAAATTTGAAAAAGGTCGCTATAAGTGCAGTTCGATGGCCATTGATGGAAATCGACTGTACGGACCTGGATAAAATTATTAAAAATATTAATAATTTGTGTAAAATCATAAGAAATGATTTGTGAAGAATTGGGATGAAAAACTCCATATTTGAAAAGATAAAAATAGATTTTTATCGAAATAAACTAGTTTTGAACTAGAATTATAATTCTATTTATTTTTAAATAAATAAATTGAATTTGAAATGGTTTTGAAAATAACCAGAATTTCCAATAATTATATTGGAATGGATTTGAATCGAAATTGTCTTCGGAATATTTCGATGTTGGAATTCGTGATTATACGGATGTTGTTATGGAAATTTGAAAGATATATATATATATATATATATCGTTATTTCCAATGCGATATTTGTTAATCGTAGAATTTGATATTGAATATAAGCCGATATATTTTCTATTCAGAGCCTTATATTGAATATCAAATGTGATTTGGGTTTGTCGTGAATGGTGTCTTCACTAACACTGTTCTTGAACCCAGTTGAGAAAAGATTAAATCTTTTTATTTAGATTTAATGAAGTGTACCAATTAAATGATATTTAATTGGAATTGAATTGGTATTGATTTTTGGGTTTATCGTGAACAGTGTTTTAAATAACACTCGTTCTTTAACCCGATAATTAATGAATGTGATTTTGGGTTTATCGTGAACTGTGTTTTAAATGACACTGATTCTTTAACCCAATTAAAGATTAAAACTAAGTGGAGTTTTAATGAATCTTTAATTAGATTGAAAAGATCGAAAATGGAGTACCACCAGTTTTGCTCCAGGCGATAGTTAAATCTTTAATTAGATTTGAACGTGAAAGGGTAATTGAATTTACCGATAACACTGTGGTGTTAGATATGAAGTATTACCAGTTTTACTTCCTGGGATAAATAGGTTGGGATTGGGAAATTTAAAACAAATGATTACTTCGGTAAGGTTCGCTAATCCCGACTAGTTTGAATTGAGATTCAAAAATAGAATAAATAATAAATTCAAGGAATTTATCTTGGATAAAATTAATGGGAACCTTTCCCTATGAATGTGAAATTTACGGTTAGTGACTGATGAATTGGAATGAGGCGTATGTTGTGTTTGTGTAACACTTATTTAAAATATACGCGAGTTATTCGGAAAGACCGGGTTTATCCCATTCTGAATAACTGATACGACGATAAGTCGAAGATGAAGACGGTGGTCGAAGACCAGAAGTCTTCACGTCGTTTGGGTGATTACTGATGATCTTGATTGGGCTGTACACCCAAGAAGATGGAAACAGTTGGTGATCGTCCAAACGTACTTGGAGATCGATGGATATGCGGGGTACTAGGTGCCTCCGGTTTCATTCAGACCCAGAACGAACTTGTAAATGGACTGTGTGTCTGACATTGGATTTTAGTCTGTGTGATTGATCTCTATTAAATATATATCTGTTTGGCGGTGGAGAATTTATTCTCTTGCTTAACGCCCTTTTCTGAGACGTACGAGCTCAGGGGTTATATATTGATGGATATCAAACGCATGGAGTGAATTGCCTATGTGGCATGCCTAAGTGGCAATTGATCGAGGCTTCTGTTGAAAAGCAAAGTCTTGTGGTGATGATCAAAGCACGGCCTTTGTGGCGTAGCTTTGTGTAACGTTTACTTCGCGAGTTTCACACCCGGTATGAACCAAAAACGGGAGACGGACCTCAGGGAGGGCATGCGTTTCCTTCTAGCTAAAAAGTGGCGTCAGTGGTTTTACACGCCCTGACGAGTTTGACTTATGTGGTTGTTGCTGTTGCGAGGCGCCTCGGATTGATCGGTCGTTCTCGAACCGATGGAGTCATTTAGTTGGCTCATTTACGCCCCAAAGGGCGGGGAAACGTAGTGTTCAGGCATTTTAATCCACATCGGTGGACCGGCCCTGTCGCTCCAAGGGTCACTCGAGCTCTGATCCTGAGACATGGGCTAGATTGTCTCGAATCGGTTGAGGACTATCTTTTGCCTCGGTTCATAGACGGAAATCCAATTTCCAAATACGTGACATTTGCGGTTTTATTTGTAAACCAATATATGGCGACATAGTGGCATGGGACGCTCATGCCGCCTACGGTTGATACTTATGATTTGAAGTTGTTTTATGCACTATGCACTTATAATAGTATCAAACGATTTGTTTTAACCGTATCAAGCATTCTATGGCTGTTATAAGGGAAAACCCTATCCTCGGCTGCGTTGCATTGTGTGATGGGACCTGGGTCTTATAACAGCTTCATTTTTCTTTATTTAGCATTGCGCTGTTTGTTTTATGCACTGGTATTCTTGGGAGGAAACCCGTTCCGTGTTATACGGCGTGGTCCCTTGATTTACCCAACTTTAAAATAAAGATTAATAACTGTTTTAGTTCTCACACCAGTCACATGACTGACCTGTAGTTTATTGTTTTAACCTAAACTCTGGGTGCCCTTATTTTGACACGTGCAGCTAGTAGTTTTGGTTTTGCAGATTTATATTCACAGGATCCTGGTTTACAGCTGGAACGATATCCGGAAAGCTTTGTATCCGTATATCTCTTCTAGTTGTGTATTGTATTATTTTCCGCTGCTATGTATTTAAATGTAATTTAAATCTCTGATATTTCTGTGTAATATTCATTTATACTCTGTATATTCTTGTAATCTGATGCATTGTTGTAATATACAAAGAAATGTTTTTTTATATGCGTTCTGATGTGGCTTGTTCTCGAACTATCCGCCGCTTTCCTTTACGGGGAAGTTACGGGTCTTTACAGTTGGTATCAGAGCTTTGGTTTACAAAGCTCAGAGAACAAGGCACATTAGAACCATACGAAAGAATTCATCAGAAACTGGATTAGTAATATCCCACGGGAATGACTCGTTAGAGATGGGATCAGTAGTATCCTAGAACGAGTGTGAAGAGTATATTTTTAAAAGTGAAAACAAATTTTGTTTTGAAAATTTAAATCGTTGTATACGTATTTGAATATTTATTTTATATTGTTTAGGACAGTCCAGTATATAAAAATTTTGCATATACGCCTTGCAAACGTGTATTTGAAGTTTTAATATACTGGATAGATATAGAATTACAATCTAGCCGCCCGAGGGTGATTCTGATGATTGATATATCATCATCAGAATTTATATTCGAGTGACGAACGTGTAATATCTATATATTTCCTATTGACTGGTGTGAGAACCAAAAATTAGATAGGGCCTATTGTTGTGATTTGGCATCAAAAACAGGATTTTTGCATATGTATCAAAATTATGAATTTGAAACTCTAATTCACTAATTGATTGATGTTTGTGTTGTTTGTTTATTTGTTTGCTAATTTTTTTAGCCATTTAGCCGAATTGAATCACATATTGAATTATATTGAAATTAGTCGCATTTGCTTGCATATACTTGTACTTACATTGAACAGGTCATAGCAAGGAGGCTAGAGCCGAGAATAAAATTTGTTTCCCGACAAATAGGTACATGTTTACTACATAATTTACTGTTTTGTTTGGGTGATGATGATTTTATGAGCCTATTGGCTAGCCGCTTGGCTTTTTCTTTTTCTTTTTGAGATCTGAAGGACCAGGGAAGCTATTTGAAATTCCCCGATGCTCCCATTGCAGGGGAGGTTATGGCGAAATTTTTCGAAAATTTAGGGTGTTAGCCAAATTTTTGAAATTTTGAAAATTCTGAGAAACTGAAATGTTGGAGAATGGAAGCCAGATCGAACGTAGAGTTGATTAATCAAACCACTTTCGACTTTGTTCCTTTTCGGGGACGAAAAGTTTTAAGTGGAGGAGATTGTAACAACCCGAAAATCTGGGCCAGTTTAAAATTTTTATTTTGGCAATTTTAGCGAATTTTGATTATTTAAAATGAATTATTTTAAATAATATCGACGAAAAATTTATTTTGAATATAATTCGACGTATATATTTATACGCGTCGTCGTTAGAATATAAATATTTATATATAATTATAAATAGAATTGAAAATGGCGCGGTAGTTCGATAATTCGATTTCAAACTTCAATTGAATGTACCGGGTGCAAAACAATCCGGATTTTAGTGAAACCAAAAGCATTAGGATCTAATTGTGAATAACTTTCCAACGAATTTGAAAAATCGAAATTTGATAGCGGGAATCAAAAGATATGTCCAAGTGAAAATTCTGAATAGTCGCTATGGAATTTAGGCCCTTAAAAATGGACATTTTGCAAACGACCTCGGATTTCGACGAAACCACTTTTGTTGGGTCCGTGATGTAAAGTTATTGCTAGGTTTTAAATTTCATAATTTTTCGATTCAATGTGTGAGCGTGGCAAAGGAAAACGCGTTTGACCGGTTTCAGTTGATTTTAATCAACTGGAAATTGGCCATTTTTCAAACGGTCTCAGAATTCGACGAAACTAGTTTTGTTAGGACCGTATCGTCAATACGAAGCTGGAAAATATTTTTATGGAATTTATAGAGTTAGTATGCGACCCTGGTAATTTGAAATGTACGTTTAAAATTCAATATAATAATTTAAATGTAAATTCAACGGAAACTGATTGTAACTATCGAATCAGCTTGCGATACACGTCCCATTATGTTCGGGATGGGGGTAATTAGCTATGGACGACAGTCGGTGGGCTCAATTTTGAGTTCAAAATAAAAGTCAACTCTAGGGAATTAAATATGATATAAAATAAAATAAAATAAAAACCTTTAACTCCAGACCCCCCCCTTCCTTTATCAGCCGTTCATTTTAGAAATAAAATAAAAAAGAAAAAGAAAAAGAAAAAGGGGCGGAGGCGGAAAACCGCCATCACCATCGCCGTCGCCTGGCCCCTACGGCCCCGCCCTCCACCAGGAACCCCCCCTCTTCTCTCACGCTCGGTCCTCTCTCCCTCCCTCTCCGTTGAAGCACGAACGCAAGCGGCCAGCCCTAGGGGCGCCTCCATCGCATCGACGCCACCCTCCTGGCGCCTCCCCGACCTGCCGCAACCCCCTCCTCGCGCTGATGCGCGAAACCCTAACCCCGAAGATCCCCCCCCCCTCGCAGCAGCGGCCGCCGGCCTGACAGCCCCCCCCCCCCCCCCCTCCACCAATTCCGTCAGTAAACCCCCTCCCCTCCCTGAATTCGGTGCTCCCATGACCCCCCTCCCTTCGCTGAATTAAAGTAAGTATTTATTTTAATTTAGCTTATTTATTTTCCATATAAATAATATAAGAGAAGATTATATTTTTCATGTTAGGAAAATACGATTTTTAATATCATAAAAATATGATTTTTATGTTTTAAAGTATTAAAAATATAGTTTTTATATTTTTAAAGAATTAAAAATATAATCTTTACTATATAGAAGTGGTAGAAATATGATTTTTGATTAGGTAGAGAATTAAAAATATAATTTTTACATGATAGGAATATTAAAAATATCATCTTTATATGTGTAGAAAAATAAAAATGAGATTTTTATAAAGATGAAATCTTTAAATTTGAAAAGGCGAAGTCTATGTGTTTATAAAGGCGAAATCGTTATATGAAGGATAGCGGGATAAAAATATAATCTTTACTATATGAACATCGGTGTGAAATTATAATTTTTATCTATATAGTAGCGGTATAAAAATTCGATTTTTATATATTGAATAACAAGATAAAAATATGATTTTTTATATATTGAACTTCGAAATAAAAATATGATTTTTTATATATTGAACTTCGAAATAAAAATATGATTTTTTATATATTGAACTTCGAAATAAAAATATGATTTTTTATATATTGAACTTCGAAATTAAAATATGATTTTTATATATTGAACTTCGAAATAAAAATATGATTTTTATATATTGAACTTCGAAATAAAAATATGATTTTTATATATTGAATAGCGATGTAAAAATTCGATTTTTACATAGGTAGTGAAAGCGGGCAACGAAAGCGACAAAAGGCGAGATTGGCGAAGATTTCTCTAAAATGAAGAGTCAAGATGATTGGATAGCTATATGTGAGAACTTCTCACCTTTCAATTTAAATTTTCTAGTTATATATATACATATATTAGGATGCAGACGGTGTTTAGTAGCACCCGACACCCGTCATCCACAGACCATGGATGGCTTGTTTGTTAAATTGTTTGGTTGTGTAGTTGAGTAGATTATTCGGTTTGAATTGAATTGTTTGGCGAAATGAATTGATTTGATTGATGTGTGAATGGCGTGGGCCTTCACTAGACCGGGGATAAGGCTAGGCCTCGTCCCGTTTCTAGTATCGTGCCGTTATGCCGCCGAAATTTTCTAAAATAAGTTAGAAAAATAAAAATATCATTTTATTGAATAAATGAACCGAATAGAATATTCATAGTTTGAATAAAATATTTTAGTCGTTAAAAATATAATTTTTAATGCGAACGTGAATAAATAAATATCCATTTACAAATCGGACGGTTTGTTTATGTACACCTATTTGAAAGACATTGATTGGGACGATAAATTTTACACATCGCCCAACTGCACAAATAAAATCTTTGTTTGATTGTTTGAAACCCCACATGGGTGTTGGGATGAAATATGAAGTTCACTCATCCTGATTGATTAAATTTGTCGATCGATTGATTGACAGGCTGTTATAAGCGTTAGATATCTATATTTGATGCTTATACAGTGTAGTGCACTTTGGTTGATGGTTGATTATTTTTCAATGTTATTATATACATGTGTTGTATGAAAATCCATATAATTAACTTTATATGGTAATTGATTGGGCCTCATTCCAATTTAGAAAATAAAGAATAATATAAAATAAAGGTTCATGTGTTGACAGTACTCATCCATTGAGATTGGTCATGTGTTGAACGAAGTATTTTGATAATAACAACTATTTTGAAAAAGAAATATTTGAAAAAGAATATTTGAAAATAGAAATATATGAAGCCGTGTTGATTAGATTGACGCCATTTTGACGTGAACGATATTTATATCGATTTTATTCATTTCGAAATGAATTGAATTGAAAACGATTTCGAAATGAATTGAATTGAAAACGATTTCGAAATGAATTGAATTGAAAACGATTTCGAAATGAATTGAATTGAAAACGATTTCGAAATGAAATGAATTGAAAACGATTTCGAAATGAATTGAATATAAAACGATTTCAAATTGAATTGAAAGCAAATCGAAATGAATTCAAATTGAATTGAAATTTGAATTGAATAGAAATGAATTTTAAAAACGAACTTATAAAGAAGAATTCAATTTTTCTTTGAATTGAAATGGAAGTTGAAGTTGCTTTTGAAACGAATTTTGAAACTATTTATATAATTCGTTTTAAATAGAAATCGACGAAGTATATATTATATATATATATAATATAATGGCCTGAATAGAACGCGCCGCGCCGCGGCAGTTCGTGAATTTGGACCATTTATTTCAAACGGACATTACGGGAGATCCGACCGTCGGATTCTCCTAAAACCGGAACCGTTGGGTTCGTATCGAAAAGAGCTTTCTAACGAATATTAGAAATTAGAAATCTAACGGTTGGATTTGGAATTATGTCCAAATCAAATTTGAAAAGGTCGCTATAAGTGCAGTTCGATGGCCATTGATGGAAATCGACTGTACGGACCTTGATAAAATTATTAAAAATATTAATAATTTGTGTAAAATCATAAGAAATGATTTGTGAAGAATTGGGATGAAAAACTCCATATTTGAAAAGATAAAAATAGATTTTTATTGAAATAAACTAGCTTTGAACTAGAATTATAATTCTATTTATTTTTAAATAAATAAATTGAATTTGAAATGGTTTTGAAAATTACCAGAATTTCCAATAATTATATTGGAATGGATTTGAATCGAAATTGTCTTCGGAATATTTCGATGTTGGAATTCGTGATTATACGGATGTTGTTATGGAAATTTGAAAGATATATATATATATCGTTATTTCCAATGCGATATTTGTTAATCGTAGAATTTGATATTGAATATAAGCTGATATATTTTCTATTCAGATCCTTATATTGAATATCAAATGTGATTTGGGTTTGTCATGATTGGTGTCTTCACTAACACTGTTCTTGAACCCAGTTGAGAAAAGATTAAATCTTTTTATTTAGATTTAATGAAGTGTACCAATTAAATGATATTTAATTGGAATTGAATTGGTATTGATTTTTGGGTTTATCGTGAACAGTGTTTTAAATAACACTCGTTCTTTAACCCGATAATTAATGAATGTGATTTTGGGTTTATCGTGAACTGTGTTTTAAATGACACTGATTCTTTAACCCAATTAAAGATTAAAACTAAGTGGAGTTTTAATGAATCTTTAATTAGATTGAAAAGATCGAAAATGGAGTACCACCAGTTTTGCTCCAGGCGATAGTTAAATCTTTAATTAGATTTGAACGTGAAAGGGTAATTGAATTTACCGATAACACTATGGTGTTAGATATGAAGTATTACCAGTTTTACTTCCTGGGATAAATAGGTTGGGATTGCGAAATTTAAAACAAATGATTACTTCGGTAAGGTTCGCTAATCCCGACTAGTTTGAATTGAGATTCAAAAATAGAATAAATAATAAATTCAAGGAATTTATCTTGGATAAAATTAATGGGAACCTTTCCCTATGAATGTGAAATTTACGGTTAGTGACTGATGAATTGGAATGAGGCGTATGTTGTGTTTGTGTAACACTTATTTAAAATATACGCGAGTTATTCGGAAAGACCGGGTTTATCCCATTCTGAATAACTGATACGACGATAAGTCGAAGATGAAGACGGTGGTCGAAGACCAGAAGTCTTCACGTCGTTTGGGTGATTACTGATGATCTTGATTGGGTTGTACACCCAAGAAGATGGAAACAGTTGGTGATCGTCCAAACGTACTTGGAGATCGATGGATATGCGGGGTACTAGGTGCCTCCGGTTTCGTTCAGACCCAGAACGAACTTGTAAATGGACTGTGTGTCTGACATTGGATTTTAGTCTGTGTGATTGATCTCTATTAAATATATATCTGTTTGGCGGCGGAGAATTTATTCTCTTGCTTAACGCCCTTCTCTGAGACGTACGAGCTCAGGGGTTATATATTGATGGATATCAAACGCATGGAGTGAATTGCCTGTGTGGCATGCCTAAGTGGCAATTGATCGAGGCTTCTGTTGAAAAGCAAAGTCTTGTGGTGATGATCAAAGCACGGCCTTTGTGGCGTAGCTTTGTGTAACGTTTACTTCGCGAGTTTCACACCCGGTATGAACCAAAAACGGGAGACGGACCTCAGGGAGGGCATGCGTTTCCTTCTAGCTAAAAAGTGGCGTCAGTGGTTTTACACGCCCTGACGAGTTTGACTTATGTGGTTGTTGCTGTTGCGAGGCGCCTCGGATTGATCGGTCGTTCTCGAACCGATGGAGTCATTTAGTTGGCTCATTTACGCCCCAAAGGGCGGGGAAACGTAGTGTTCAGGCATTTTAATCCACATCGGTGGACCGGCCCTGTCGCTCCAAGGGTGACTCGAGCTCTGATCCTGAGACATGGGCTAGATTGTCTCGAATCGGTTGAGGACTATCTTTTGCCTCGGTTCATAGACGGAAATCCAATTTCCAAATACGTGACATTTGCGGTTTTATTTGTAAACCAATATATGGCGACATAGTGGCATGGGACGCTCATGCCGCCTATGATTGATACTTATGATTTGAAGTTGTTTTATGCACTATGCACTTATAATAGTATCAAACGATTTGTTTTAACCGTATCAAGCATTCTTTGGCTGTTATAAGGGAAAACCCTATCCTCGGCTGCGTTGCATTGTGTGATGGGACCTGGGTCTTATAACAGCTTCATTTTTCTTTATTTAGCATTGCGCTGTTTGTTTTATGCACTGGTATTCTTGGGAGGAAACCCGTTCCGTGTTATACGGCGTGGTCCCTTGATTTACCCAACTTTAAAATAAAGATTAATAACTGTTTTAGTTCTCACATCAGTCACATGACTGACCTGGAGTTTATTGTTTTAACCTAAACTCTGGGTGCCCTTATTTTGACATAGGCAGCTAGTAGTTTTTGTTTTGCAGATTTATATTCACAGGATCCTGGTTTACAACTGGAACGATATCCGGAAAGCTTTGTATCCGTATATCTCTTCTAGTTGTGTATTGTATTATTTTCCGCTGCTATGTATTTAAATGTAATTTAAATCTCTGATATTTCTGTGTAATATTCATTTATACTCTGTATATTCTTGTAATCTGATGCATTGTTGTAATATACAATGAAATGTTCTTTTATATGTGTTCTAATGTGGCTTGTTCTCGAACTATCCGCCGCTTTCCTTTACGGGGAAGTTACGGGTCTTTACAGTAAGGGTGAGGCTTTTGTGGAAACTGAAGGTGATTGAAGAGAGGAGTTTGAGTATGGTAGTGTTGAGGGTTGTGGAACTGGAAATTTTCATTTGCAGGTAGATGTCGAAGGAGTTGTGTAGATTAGAAGGACGGGTTGACGTGTATTTGTGCGGTTTTGTTTGTGAGGCTTGAAGTGGTTGCAGTTTGGCGATGGAATTGAGAGGGCGGAGTGCTTTATTTGCTGGATAATGCACAGTGAAGGTAATGAGGTATGATATATTGAAGAAATTGATTGGGTGGTAGATTTGTGATTGTGGTGTGGTGGTCAGTGCTTCAGTAGTAATTTGAAGGTGGCTGTAGGAATTTGGAGCTGGTGGTTTATGGCGTGTGTGTTGAAATTGGGATTTGGAAAGGCAGATCGGATGTGGATGTAAACTTTGATGGTGGAAAAGGGTCTGAAAAGAGGATGTAATGAACAAAAGGGTTGAAAGAGGAGGATGGTTGGATTCTCAGTTTGTTTTTTGTGAAGATGGATTTTATGGTAGGCGGTAGAACAAAATCAGGAAAGAGAGAAGAAAAGAGGAAAAAAATCACAACGAAATTTTGGTTTTTTTTTAATTTGGAAAAAAAAGGAAAGAGAATTAAGGCCGAGGAAACATAGAAACAAATTTGAGAAAATTTGGTAATTTTTTTTTAAGAAAATGGTAGTAAATGAGATGTAAGAATTGGAAGGCAGACTGAAAAAAATGGAAAGGAATCTAGACAAAAATGGCAAATTCTTTTTTTTTTCTTGTCTTGGAGATTATGATATCAACAGTTAATAGCAAATCAACCAATCAAAGATTTTTTTTTACACATATATACAAGAAAACAAGGAAAAATCAAAAATAAAAACTAACACGAATCGAAAATTATATATATAATAAAATTTAATTGTTACCTCCCTGGCAACGGCGCCAAAAACTTGATCGTCGCTTTCTAAAAACTCGAAAAGCGCGAATTTTAAAATAAATACTGCAAGCACATAGATTGTGTAGTATGCAGGTCGAATCACAGGGAGGTAAAATAAATTAAATTATTTATAAAATTTCTTGGACGAGTTAGACGAAGTTTGGAGATTTGGTTGAAATAAAAACAAATTGAAATTGCAAAATTAGGATTATCGTTGAATCTAATCAAACGATTAATCACTAATGAAAATAAAATCACAAAGACAACTTGAGCTCTATCAAATCTAATTGAATAGATGGCACAAATTGCTTGGAAAATAAAATGCAAAACACAAATAAAATGCAGAAATTAAAATTGCAGAAAAAGAAGAACAACAAAAAGAAAAATTAGGATTTTCATTGAAATTAATCAAACGACTAATCACTAATAAAAAAATGTAAAATACAATTGGTGTTCTACCAAAACTAATTATGAAGACAACACCAATTGCTAAGAAAAAGAAAAATGCTAGAAAATAAAAGAAGAAGAACTTTTATTAATGGAGGTTAAGATAGAAAATAGGATGGTGGCTACAATGATATTACAAGGGTATTTATAGGAGATAACCAAACCCTAGCCCTAATTACAAATGGGCCTAGCTATTTCAAGTAAGTTTTAGGTTTTTTGTCATTTGGAACAAGTTCTAGGTCTTTTCTCCTTTTCTCTTACAAGCCTCCTTCTATTTGAGATGTGCATGGCCTTTTTATCAATTATTTTCTTGTCCAGCAGCAACTAGATGTGAGATCTTCATCTACAATTCTTCAAAATGTAAATATATAGCAATCTAATCTCCATTTCTCTACTTTTCTGGTTGCATGCGGGCTGGGTTGGCATATCTGTAAAAGTGACAAAATAATACCCAAGTAATATTTATTTATATACAAAAGATAAGATATAAGAGCATAAAATAAACCCATTTCTTTGTTAATCAAAACCCGTTCTGTGTTATACGGCGTGGTCCCTTGATTTACTCTATTTTAAAGCAAAGTTTTAAATAACTGTTTTAGTTCTCACACCAGTCACATGACTGACCTGGAGTTTATTGTTTAACCTAAACTCTGGGTGCCCCTATTTTCCACACGAGCAGATAGTAGTTTTGATTTTGCAGATATTATATTCACAGGATCCTGGTTCACAGCTGGAGCTATATTCGGAATGCTCTGTATCCATATATTTCTTTAAGCCGTGTTATGTATTATTTCTCCGTACTATGTAATGTATTTTAAATCTCTGATATTTTCTGATGTATAAATTGTTCATACTCTGTTATATTCTTGTACTCTAATGTAATTATTGTAATAAGCAATGAAATGTTCTATTGTTTGTGTTCTGATTTGTCGTGTTCTAAGACAATCCATTCTTTCTCTTCTCTTCAGAGACCGGGGAAGTTCGGGTCGTTACATTCACCCAACCTGTTTTCCCTGCATCCACAGATGTTAAACAACATAAACAATACCAATCCTACTTCAAGGCAGGATATCGCGGTATAGAAGGTCATCCACTCATATATCGTGGGGCGATAGGGTCATCCGTTGATGATACTGCGGGCATCCACTAATGGTACTGTGGGAAATATCCAATATATATAATAATAGCCACAACCACCAAGCCTAATATAACTAACATATATAATGATCAAGACTGATAAACAATTTACAAATGCAACCAAGCAAGCAACAATTTATTATTTTATGATAAAAATAAATTTTTAAGTGAGATTTACTCACCTGATTTTCATTTGGCGAATTGCCACTTAAAATGCCACATCATCTTTGCTACACATCTACTTCATTTGTCTTTTATTTCGCACCTATGATTTATAAAATTTCGTTTATCGATTAAACGATATTACATAATTACTAACATAAATAAATAAATTATTCAATGTAAATTAAATTTAGTAAAAATGTTTATACCTTACTGCCTTGCTAAAAACTCGATCAACAATCACCGATCCACAAAACACTCTCAATTAGTTCCATACATACTGCCATCAGCCCCAACACCATCATCATCCATTACGGCAATTCATCGAACACTTCATATACAATTTCTAGCTCATTCCTATCACCTACATCTACGGCCCAAACCTATACAGTACATCCCTTTCCATGGTCGTGAACTTCAACAGCTTTCACTACTGTTGCATGCCAACCCAAACATTGCAGGTATTGAATAAATCAAATTTTTGTTTACTTAATGAATTAATAAATTAATTAACAATTAACATGTTTATACCTTTCTCCTAAGTTGAATATACATTGATCGATTCCTTCAAAACTCACGACAGCAGTTCCTTCCAGTCACTCATAAATCACTCTGACTACCCCTACTCACGCCATTTCCAAACATCATCACGCACCCTTTTGAACTACTTTTCCTTCGACACCCAACAACTGCCATCATCTACAAGAACTCGAACACCTTCCCAAATTACCTAAGTTCGAACTATTCCAGTTCGCTATCCAAGCCGTCATCAACCTTCTGGAAATCGCAGTCCCTAAATATGATGCCGAATTCCCTAGTCTATCCTCAATTTAACCCACAAACTCCGATCAAATCTTTGAATCACCAAACAGTGCTTCAAACACCTTAATCGTTATAGCCTAGCTGTTGTTCCAACATCGAACATCAGGAAATAGAAATCGAATTGAAGAAAAATGGTATGGAATTGAAGCTTCCAGTCTAATGAGTTTAATGGGCCAAGAATTTTGAGATTTTGATTTACATTTTTCTTATTTGGTGGATGGTTTCGATTTCGCGAATGATAGAAGGAAAGAGAACAAAAGGAACAAAATGGTTTGAGAATGGGGAATTAAAACCGAAGACCTTGGCCATTTTATAGACGTGAATATAAGACATATGTACTCACCATTTCAAAACCTGCTTTACTTTATAATGAAAGTGGAAGACCGTTTGTGCAGCTCGATGAAGGCATAGTTGCGCAACTTTATTTTTGTCTGCGTTAGAGAGGAAAGTAAGTCGGCTGAAAATGTTTTAGGATACATTTATTTATTGATTTTATATAATATAATGTACTAAATTATCTCGTTGCCCAAAACTTAAAACCCCGAACTGCTATTTTAATGTAATGACCAACGTTACAAGATTATACGGTCATTCTGATTCTAAAATTTTATTCGATTGTATAAAAGAGACAAAAATTTGAATTAACGATTTAAATTAAATTTGATTTAAAATATAAATTGATTTTTAAACAATTAAATTCGCCGATAATAAATTATTATTATCGTTCTAATTTCAAACAAAATTTATATTTATCAACTGAATTGTTTTTCAATTCATTTTTAACTGTGAATTAAATTGTCTGTTAATAACTCGATATATTCAAAATTATATCCTATATCGATTATCTAAACGATACATTCAATATAAAATTCATTTATATATCCAATTTAACATTTAAAATAAATTTAAATGTTTATTATAAAATAGCAGAAAATCCGGGTTGTTACAAATCCGAAGGTTTCTTCGATTTTAAAATAAAAAGTATTACATTTCTAATTCTTAGTGTTAACATTATTTAATTTTGCACATTCGAATTGATTCGTATTATTTTAGGTTCAAAACTTCAAACGTTGCTAATCTTTTCGTTCAAAGTCCGATCGCAAAATTTTATTTATGAAACTTGATAATGAAATCACTATGAATACAATTTGGTGACCAGACCCGACATTGGTTCAATTTCATTTTTGAACCATGACAATTATTCATTAATTATTGTTTATTTTACGAGGTGTTACGATATCTGTATCTACGAAGTAGACATATATCGGGTGTTTGTCGATTGGTTCACAACTATTAAATCTAAACAAATAAATAGAAAATTTTGATTCTTTATAAATCCATTTTAATACTAAAAAAATAAATAAAAACTATGATAAGAAAAGTAAATTCAAACAGTAACATGGGTTATTAAATTTTTTTACATAGAAAAAATAGTAAATGACAATCATTTTATGCATTAAAATGAACAAAAAATGTGAAATAATCCTAGTAAAAATCGAACGGACAATTATCGGATCCGAAAATGACCATATATAATAGATTTCCATAATTCAGATATGGATCCCGATTACTAAAAGATTTCAAAGCAATCGTTGATCATCCTAAATTTTCACTTAGAATTTGGAAGATTTTCCAAAGCTAAGGAAGCTCTGATCTGAATTGATAGCATACTGCATTTATGATGACCTATAAAATGGTAACATCTACTAGCCTCAAATTAATTTCCTTTTGAAACGACCCAAATTTTTAATCATTTAATATTAAACATTTAAATTAGTTTTAAATGTTGAATTGAGAATATAAATGGATTTTTGTATGGAGTTTATTGATTTAATAAACAGAATTTGATTTTATTTCGAATATACCAAATTATCGTAATACGAAAACGAGAAATAATTGAATTTTAAGTTAAAAATGAATTGGAAACAATTCTAGCAATTAATATAGATAGAATTTGAATATATACGATAATAATTATTTATAATCGATAGATTTGATTGTTTTGAAATCAATTTACGTTTTATCGATTTAATTTAACACTTGAGAATAGACAATTTTCAAACGACCTTGGATTTCAACGAAACTAATTTTATAAAATCCACAATGGTTAATTATTGTAAGATTTCCAGTTTTGAGTCAATCGGACCTATTTTGTGATCTTGCGCGATATAAACGCGTAACGATTTATGTTTTAAAACTAAAAATAGTGTTGTTTTTTGCAAACGATATTGGAATTCGATGAAATCAGTTTCATTGGGTTTAGAATTTTAAACTATTACATAATTTCAAATTTCATCGCGATTAGAGTTTGTATGTGATCGTACGAGCATAAAATGTTCAACGCTATATAACGATAAAATATTCTAATTGAATTAAATATTCCAAGCCCTCACTATAAATTATCATAAAACACTCCTTCATCACTTCAGCCGCCACCCTAGAATTTTCATCCCCATAAAAATTGATTTAAATCTCGCAAGCGGCGGAGGATTCGATGAAATGTCTAACTGGAAAGTTGTGCAGAGGGAGGAAGTCGACTATTGGCGAGTTTTGGGGTGGGGCGATCACCTCAGGTGGTCAGAATATGGTGTTAAAGTTGGTTTGGGAACATGTGGTTTTAGGATGATTTTGGCTTATGAAGTGGGATTCAGGTGGGGCCGCCTGAAGGGAAAAGAATGAGAAGGGGAAGGCCGATATTTTAGGGGTGGTCAGGTGGGCTATCATCGTCGGAGGTGACTGGATTTCCATTTTAAATGGTTTTGGGTCATTTGCGTTTTTCTGGCGATGAAGGATGTCGTGACTTCATGGATTTCAGTCGTGGGGTCGGTTTGGAATGGCAAAAGGCGTGGGGGTGCTGGTCGGATCTTCGATGATCCACAGAAGCGGCGATGGCGGGTTTTTCATTGGTGAGGAAGTTTGATTATTCTGTGTTGCGTTTTTTGAACGAAGGAAGAGGGATTAAAACCATGTTAATTATGTTAATAAGGGTAGTTAAATTTTAATGATGTAATTAGTAATTACAATTTATATAAATTTATGTGTAAACTTGTAATCATTGTAACTATGTCATACGTGAACAGATTTCGACGAAACAAAAAGCGCTGGAATCGTAAATGAAATATCTATACATCGAGCTGGTTTGGTTGGCTTTAGAGCTACCGGGAATTTTATATAATTTTAAAAGTATGTTTGAAATTATATAAAATGACACTGAAATCGTTGATCGAAAATGAAATGCAAGTTAACTCTCGTGCTTTCTGAAATACTGTGATGTGGTAAAATTCATATAGATTATATTTATCATTGTTAGTATAAATTAGGTATTTGGATGCTTTGGACGTTAATTGTTTGTTAAATGATTGTTGGTATTTATATTTCTGTCATTTAAATTATTTAGGTAGAAATTCTATATGCATTTATTAAATGATATGATGAGCTGTGATCCAGGAGAATAGGTTAGAGGGATCCAACTGGATTCCTCAAATATTTTAGATGTTACTTGTTTTCATATTATTTCATATATGAACTGTTTAACCTAAGTAATGTTAATTTTTGTTTAGATGATTGATGGTTGAATTGAATTCAATATTGATGTGTTATTAATCAACAGACGATATTGATTAAGTGATTGGTAGTAGATGACATAAAATCCATCTTTCTAAGACGTCGATTTGTCGTCAGGCAAATTGACGAAGTTGAAGTTATAAAATTTATTTTTTATAACTGAAGTAAGGTTTTAAAATTCTGCTTTTATATAAAATAGAGGTATTTAGAAATAAGTCGATATTTATAAATTGTTTTTTTATAAAACAAGTATAAACGAATTATATAGCAAATATTTGTATTTTAAATAAGTTTTATTAAGCTAGTAAGTCAGAAGTTAACCTAAGGGTTAATAAATTTGAAATAATTGTTTTTATGAAATAATAAAGTAGTATTATTAAATTAATTAAGTTATTAATTAATTTAAGAGGAAGGATTAGTGGAAATTAGTTAATAAGTTAACTAATATTTTCAAGTTGACTAAGTCAATTATTTTGATTTGAAATTGATTACTAGATTAATTTGTTTTCAAGTAATCGAACAGAGATGGTTTTGACAAATAGTTGTCTAGACATAATGAATGTTCACAAATGTTAATTAATTAACCATGTACAAAGATAACTATCAAGCCGACTATTCTATTTTTAGTTAATAAAGAAGTTAACTACTTCTATCTTAGAAAATTTTGATGTTAATTATTATATTAATTAATAATAATTAAAGTGATTACCTTATTGAATGAAAATCCGTTTAAAAGTAATCGAGTTTTTAATGAGTTTTTAATTGAACTTTGAAAAAGGCTTTATAAAGAATTTTATAATAAACCCAAGTTTTATAAACAAGGGTTATAAAGGAGATTTAAAACTAATGTGATAATTTTAAATAAGTATTTACTTAATTATTAGATTAAATAAAATGATTTGAAATTAGAAGAAGATGTTCAAAAATGCTTAATAAATTTGGGTAAAAGGATTTGGTAAAAAGGATTTTGTAATAAATCCAAGTTGTTAATGAATTTTAAAGATAAGGTTTGTATTTTTAACAAGGGTCGATTTACTTAATAAGTTAATTAAGTAAAGGTGATTGGAAATTAGAAGGAGATTCTTCAAATGCAAGGAGTGGTTCATTAAACCGTATTTTAATTGAAACATTAAATGAGATTTCTGTGATATTATAATTAATATCAGATTTGAGCTATAGACTTTTATTTATCTTAAGATAAGAACGTTGTCGAGTAAAGGTCTGAGAGGTAACTAAAATACCCAAATTTGAACGACTTCATTGTTATCCAAGGGATGGTATTAGTTTGAAATGGTAATGATGATGGAAATAGTTTATTATTTCCATAAGAAATATTACAACTTTATTGTGCAAAGGTTTTAGAAAATTTAATGAACAGTTGGGTTTTAAGTTAACAATTTACCTAGAGCTAATGTGATGTGTTTAAATAAGCGTTTACTTAATAATGGTATAAAGTAAATTGATTTTTTATTGAAAATAGATTCTCAAAGATGAAGAAGGAAGATTGTCTAAAAGATTTGGTAAAGGATTTTTGTAATAAATCCAAGTTGTAAATAAATTGTATTAAAATGGTTTAAGGCTAAAAGGTGTGTTTTATTAAATATTTAATTAGTAAACAAATTAAGTAAAGGTGATTGAAATTGGAAGTAGATTTTCTAAAAGCAAGGAATAACGGCTTACAAAACCATAATTAAATGGAATAATAAATAAGACTTGTGATATTTTAGTTAATATTGGTTTTTTAGTTTCAAACTTTTATCTATCTTAAGACAAGAACGTTGTCGAATCAAGGTCTGAGAGGTAAATGAAATACCCCAATTTGAACGACTTCACTATTATCCAATGGATGATATTAGTTTGAAAGGGTAATGATATTGGAAAATAGTTTATTATTTCTATAAGACTATTGGGTTTTATAATAAACAATGTATTTATTAACATTTTTTGGCCCAGATATAAAATATGACTACACTTATACTCTTTGATTAAGTATATATAACACTATTTTCAAAATGAAAATAGTATGGTTTTGTGAATGCACTTATTTAATGAAATGAGTAAATGGATGTGGTTTTTGAGGAAGTGAAGGTTATATTGGTTTGAAATGGTAAGAGGATATTGGAAATTAATTAATATTACTTCCATAAGTAAAGTTGAAAAAAAAAAATTGGTAAAGTTTTGAAGTTGAATAAAAATGGTTTGAGTTTGTATAAAATAAACAATGTGTCGCATAACATTGTCTCGACTCATATAAGATTTGGTAGTTAGACCTATACCATTGGGTTAAGTATGTATAGCGATATTTTTAAAGTAAAGGAAACAAAGAGGGGTTTTGTGAATACGCTTAATATAAAAGAGATAAATGTATAGTTATTATTTTCGAAGTAAAGAAAATAAGAGATAAGTATATGGAATCAATTTTTAAGAATTGATAAAGGGTTTTAATGATTGATTTTAATGTAAAAGGGCCTGAGCTGTTGATGTACTTAATCATATTGTTTGTGTTAATAGTTAAAGAACTAACTATCGATGAATATCCCTTTTGAATTTTGACATGTTAGTTTGAGGAGACCGCCCAAGATGGGAACTGTACCTAAAACCACTTCAGACCGATTTTGCATTCAAAACTAAACTTGCAGGGATGCTTATGAGATGGTTTGAAGGTGTAGACCTTTGAAGCGAGAGGTATGCTCGTTGATTTCTATGGTTAACTACCAGGATTAAGCTTATAGCAGTAATCCCTACGTTCTAAGGTTTATTCGATTTCATTCAATCCCAAATGAACTTGTATGAACAAATATCTGACAGAGTATTTCTTAGAACAACGTACGTTGGCTTTTGCAAATATACCAAGTATGGTGGCAGAGAAGGCAACATCTTTTAGCTTAACACCCAGAGTATGTTTGTGCAAATCAATTAGTGGTTTTGGCGAATCCGACAATGTGGCATTCAAAGTTTGATGTGATGCTTTTGGAAAAGAAAATCGTGACATCAAGCCTCATCAACCAGGAAATGACTGAAATTAGGCAGGCGGCAGGACTATGTGGGTCATACCCATTAGGGTATATCATCACCTTATCTAGAGAAATCGGTTGTCCCTTTTTGTATGCTTCGAAATATTACGGTTGCTGGTCCCAACCATGGTGATAATATATTCGGTACACTCAGGTTGAATGAGTCGTTGGTTCTGTGGGTCGGGTTGCAAGATGCTCTTATTCAATCATAGTGTTCTATCTCTAGAGGACATTGATCAGAAGGTGGTTCCATACCTTTTCATGTTGGAAATCCAAACTCCAATACAAGCCTTACGTTTTCAGATGTAAACTAACTATGTCGAATAGTGAGATGCAAGCTTTTTGGCTATATTCCTATTTTATTTGTGAATTGATAGACAATATTATAATATCATAGGATTTGATATAAAAAGTGATTTGGTTATTGTAAAGGGAAAATACTGCCATGTTTATGTGTGGTCGTGTCTTACGAGAGTCCATTCTTTCAAAGGATTTTTTTTCTAAAGTTAAGAACGTTGTTTGCATTGTGCGTTTTATCACTAAAAGTATTCCAAACTGATCTGGGTGATTTTGCTTTTCTCAAAATGTATTTGGGTCAGACCGAGTATATTTCCAAGTTGTAATAGGTTTTACTTGGAGCATCAAGAGAGGATCTGGAGTCGAAAATTATTCCCGTATTTTCTGGTATTAATTTATTTCCGTTATGTATGTTGTATTGATCAGTATTATGCTGATCTAGTTGTGTACTCTGATTGTGCAATCATATATATATATATATATATATATCTTTATAATAATAGGAATACTTAAGGGATGGTGAAGCTTTTTTGGATTTTCAAAAAAGCCCTTTGCTGGCCAAGCAACTGTTACGACGTACACCGTTTACACCAAGGGGAACTTCGTACTTGTAGCCGCACATTTTCCATTAGCACTACTTTATCGGTTGGTTAAAACATCTGCTATTTGTTTTTGTTTTCTTCCACTTTCCCACTTCAGTCTTCACGTCTTCCATCCTCTTCTTCTCTTTCTCCAAAAACATTACCTCCACACTTTCATCCATGGCATCAACAATTAATTCCATCTCCCAAAAAGTGATAATTATTTCACCTCCTCAGCTCTTTGATAATCTCCCACCTCACTGTGATTACTCTTCTCTTTACCGCCATTTAGTTCTTCTTTCCCCTTTCATCCGCCACTCAAAGTTAGGTTTTTTTTTTCTTTCTAACCCTTCAATAATGACCTACTCTCTAGATCTGCAAGATTCCTCCCTCCACGACCTATTTTCGCACTGAAACTCCGTCATCCAAGGTAAAATCGAATTTTACTTCATCTACTTTAACTTACTGTTGCTCGCTAATGTTATCTTCTGCAAATCTGCAGGTGCCCATGGTTCTTCTGCAGATCTATAGAAGACAACATTTTTGCAGGTTATTCTTTTTTATTATGAAAACTATTTCACCTTTTGTTCAATAGATGAATGGTTTTTCGTGCTTATTTTGCTACAATGAGTAATGGTCTATATAATGTTGTCCAAAACGACCATTCATGATTTTGTTCCATCAATCTATAAATTCACACATTAGTATTTAAATGTCATATTTGTTTGATAAATGGATACAGTAACACTGAAGTAACAACTATTTAACCATTACTCTTTCCACTTACCAGAATTAATTTTTCTACTACCTGTGATGATCACATGTGTGTGTCGACTGTATGCTTCTAGACTGACATGAATGATTGTGGGTGCTTATTTTGCTGCATTGGCTAATGGTTTATATCATGCTTAATTTGTTAATGGAAATAGCAAATGGACAACTGACAAAAATTTAATAGAGTTTGTACCTTATTACAATCAGTTGCAAAAGTAGTGAAACAAAGTTTGAGCAGCATTGACATGCAGTTAAGTTGGAAATAAAAAATTAACTTCTGATTTTACGTTATTTGCATGTATGTTGAACAAAGTTTAATGAGTAAGATAATTATAGTACACACTACTATATTTCCCTAATAATAACAACAACCAGGTGATGTCTTGCTATGTTATGCTTTTTGTCATATTAGATTTTTAAATTAGTAGACTTGGTTCGGATAATATTTGAGCAATTGAACACAATGTTTTAGGTAGACACATGGAACATAAATTGTTGCTAATTAACTGAAACTTATTTTTCCTTCTCAGATAATATTAGGAAAAAGAGTTCCATTTGTTATAGATATACACAAACAGACGCACAAACACATATCTGTATACATGCATACGTTATTACTAAAAAAGTTGTAGATATACATTTACACTTACATTTATATGCAATTTCCCAAGTATGAAGTACACAAATTTAAAAATTAAAAACATCAGGGTACTAACTAACTAATGGTACAGGTATAATAAATAACTGCGTACGTATGCGTCTTTGCACAACTCAAGAGATTTCATTATTTAAACGGACAACGTTGTCCATTTAAATAATGAAATCTCTTGGATTGTGCAAACATGTATACCCACGCATTTTTTTATTAAACTTGCACTGTTATTTAAATAGTGGCCTAACGATTTTCTTTCTTAAATTTGAGTACGTCATAGTCAGGTAGATTGTATATAAATGTAAATGTACATGTATATATACGACTTCTTATACTAATAAGGTATGTATGTCTATATATATATATATGTATATATATATATGTATATATATATATATGTATACATATATATGTATATATATATGTGTATATATATATATATATATGAAAAACCAACCTCTACATGAAATCCTTCGACATAAATATTCTGACAAGTACCGAAAAGTCTTCACATGCAACATCAGTTGGTAATGGTACACTTGGAGCTCACGCCTCCCGATTGCTTTATCACCTTCAGAGCAACTATGCGTTAGTCGTTAAAGTATCAGTGGTAACACTCTCAATTTATTGCTCCACTTTTTTTCTGCTTGTGTTGTACCCATTTAATTGTAATTTTTTGGCTTGCTACGATTTCATGTTCTACTAAATTATGTTTGAATAGTTATTTGTACTAAATTAGTACATTTCTTTTATATTGCAAAGTCATTCCTTGACAGAATACAACAATATACTTTTTACACTTCTTCTTTACATTCGACGATTATAAAATTAATGGCAGCGGAAAGAACTTTAGATGCTCAACAAAGTACCAACCTCCTTAACTCAAACTTTTTAAACTTTGAAAAATGCTATTGTTTAATTACATCTCAAATTCTCAGTTAATACTCTTGATAAAATAGACTATATTTCTATTACTTTTTAATGCTTGAAAAAGGTAGATATGTTAAATTAATGTATCAAATTTCATTATATGCATGGCTATTTATCATGCCTTCGAACAATATGCAAAAATCATTCCTTTATAAAAAATGGAAAATCATTCCTCTTACGTCAAACATTACTACATAAGTCCTACATACTTAACATGCTTTCTGTGGATCCATCGGTTTGCAAGACCTAACTTTTTTTATTGCTCTTTTCATACATTGTTTTAAACTAAAATATAGGTTTTGTTTCCTTAACGTATTGGTTCCTACCTTCTTACTTTATTTACAATGCACCCACATCATACTTTTGTTTTCTTAGTTATATTATACGATATGCATTAAGACCAACCAATTCATGCCTTATAATATATTATGGTGCATGGCATCATTCTCTATTTAAAACATACTCAATCGTTTATGTTATATGCATTGTGAGTTTTTATAGTAGTAGTTGTCCTTTTGGGCAAGTTTTTTCCCTCTTGTCCTTTTGGGTAATTTTTTTGGTGAGTTTGCCCTTGTGACAAAAATCCCCTTTGTAAAGCATCTTTATCCAATATGTACAAATATTAAGGTACATTAGCAAAGTTTTGAAATTCAATTAATTGAAATGAGATACGCTATGAGTAAATCAGTATACTTGGTGCATAATCAAAATATGAAATTAACATAAACAAAAAATTTGCATGTTCATTTCCTTTTATTCACATTCTTGATGGAATGTTGATTAACACTGTATCTTTTTATTCATATTCTTAGAAAGTAAGGAAGAAAGAAAATTGTGATTTCTTTCCATAAAGGTGGCGTCTTATATTTATTTCTATAAGGTAATATTGATAGGAATCTTAAAAAGGTATTGTTCTGCTGATTTTATGCAGTTGAATCCATTATGAAGCTGTAAGAAATTTGTTTGATATTATATTATTCCTATTATACAGAATATAGAATATGTGAAGAATTGATAGTGCCTAGGCAGTGAGAAGGAAATACATCTGCCTGTGAAAAGGTTTTGGTGCAAGATCACTTCATCTAGGTATATCCTTTTGTATGCTTGTATCTTATTATGAATAAATGAAGTGCATGATAGTTAAACATCAACCTTATTCATAAATTATTTATGAATAATTCAAGATTGTCTGTAGTAGCTATAAGAAACAATATAGAAGCAGCAGTGGTCATTACTACAAGGCTGCTTAAGTGTCATTAGGCTAAAGATTTGCTTTAATGTTTAGCAATCGGACAAACAAACTAACTGGTTATGCACCTCATTGCCACTTTTAACACTGCATCTACCTCACACATGCAGGTATGTGCTTTTTTACCAATGTGATGTTGTTGGTATGGTTTTAATTAGGTTGATTATTGCTAACCCATAAAATATGTTTCAGAAAATAATAAGCATATTTGGGTCATTTTATGATTTTAGGACAATAGGGCATTTGGGCCGTTATGGATCCTCTAGCCATTTGGGCCACTATGCCAAGTCATAGCTCGCAGGATTCTTGGGTCGCCAGCTCCTCAACTCGCTAGCCCGCTGAAGGTTTTAGCCAGTTTCATCAAAGCCCAAACTACATCCTGTTTTAGCTTGCTCTGGGTGCGATTGGGTCTCCTCGCTTTAAACAAGCTCGCATCGCCTTATCTTAGCCCGCTCTGTTCTTTTAAGCTCGTGCCGCCATTCCTTAGACCGTAGAAACATTCCTCCGGTCCTTTGGCTCGCCCGACAACCTAAAGGAAGTATAGGAGAATTACATGGAGGTGCCGCCGAATTCAAAGCTTGTCTACAACTTCACTAATGACTTTCATATATCTAACAACTCTTCTCCAACTTTGGGTGGATCAAATTCACTTCAATGATCATTAAGACTTACTCCAATCGGATCAAAGGATCTTGAATCTCGTTCGTAAGAAAATTCTTAAACATCATTTCAAAGGATCTAAAACCTTACTTCTCCCATCCTCTTGAAATTTGGATCTAAGTACAAAATCTCATAAAGACTTGGGAGACCACAAGAATGTTAAAGTGATCAAGGATTGATACATCCTCCATCATAAAGCAAGTGACCCCATCTATTCGTCTATCAAATTCAAATGTAATTAGATCGTAAGAGAGAGAGAGAGAGAGAGAGAGAGAAAGTGAGAAATAAATGTATGAGAGATATCATGAACGTTGTGGAACAAAATTCTATAATGAGAATTGATGCTAAAGTGGATGTAGATTCATTCTGAATCGAACCACAATAAAAATTTCCTTGTCTTCATTTTATACTTTTTATTTTTCGATAGCGCGGTTCCACATCTTGACCTTACCAAGTCGGTGAAGTGCATTGCTTGCACCTTTGGTGTTGATTCCAAATTTGGAATAAACATTTGGCGCCCACCGTGGAGCGGTGTTCGCATCTCCACCTCTTCTCACATGACTACGAGGTTGAACACCTTGCCATTAAAGTTCAAGACCGCATCTTTTTCCAAAATTATGGCTAAGTCTAAGAAGACAACTGCCAATGTCGTTGAAGAAAATAACAATGTTATCAATAACGAAGCTACTCCACTAACTAACCATTTTGAAGTTGGAGAGAATTCGATGTCCGGAGCTGGATTAACTAAAGGAAAATTAGATGTCGTTGTCGCTAACTTAAGCCAACGAATGGAAATTTCCAATATATCCTTAATCAATGCTAATAAAACCCTCGTGGATGCTAATTAAACTTTGATGGATAAAGTGAGCGCTTTCCTAAACGCTCAAGCAAATCTCGCTCCTCCTCCGTAAATCCATGTCAACCTCGAAGAAAATGCAAATTCATCATCCTCTGATCCTCATAATGACAACTTAGAAGGATTTGTTGGCAAAGATGACGCTAATGTCGAAGACTCAAAGTTGAATACTGTAAACCACTCCGATCGAAATAACCAATGAGTTGTGAGACCCATCAAGGGGGAACCTTACCATAACGGAAGTAAAAGACCTAGATCCTCTAAACATGATCGCTCGCCATGACAAGCATCCGGGAAAGAGATCGAAGTCCGCTCTCCGGAACAACACAACTCGAAGGAATATATCATGGAGGTGGTAAAGAAAATCATGAAAGATAACATGCCTCGCAAGGATAGTGAAAGGGAATGGGACTTCTCCATCGGCAAAAATCCATTCACATAAAAGATTCGCAAGGCTGAATTTCCCAAAAAGTTCACTCATCCTACTTTGCCTCCGTATAACGGAAATTCTGATCTGAATCGCTTCCTATACAAATACAAGTGGCACATGAATGGAGCCAAGGCAATGGATGAGATCAAGTGCTTGTGCTTCCCTCTCTATCTATAAGGTGTCGATTCGTTATGGTTTACGAGGCTGCTGCCCAAATCCATTGACCGATTTGATGATTTGACTCTGAAATTCAAAGAGCAGTTTAGGTTGCAAGCTACCAAAGCTAAGGACGTTATCTCTCTTATGTCCATGAAGCAAAATCCAGGAGAATCTGTCAAAGCTTTCCTCAAAAATTTTAATGATGTTATATCTAAAGTAGGGAATCTCGAACCTCGCATGATCTTAATGTCTCTAATCGGCGCTATAGACGAGAAGAGCAAATTTGGTAAATGGATTAAAATGAAAGAGCCAAGAACACTCGAAAAATTCTATAAAAAAGCCGAGGATTACATGAGAGTTGAAACTGGTCCAGTACCTCTTTAGATTATTGAAGCTATCCCGCTTCTCGAAGCTCCCAAAAATACTACTACTCAGTACAATCAGAAAAATACCGAAGGTCAGAAAAGAGGAGGCGACGGAAAAGAAAATCGAGATGGCAAGAAGCTACGCTTTTCCAATCCATTCGAGCTAACACCCTTGAATGACACTCCAGAAAACATCTTTGCTGCAACCAAAGACACAGAATACTATCCGATACCCAAGCCTCAGAAAATCAGTGACCATCAAGCAAACCCTGGAAAGTTTTGGCGATTTGATAATCAGCCAGGCCACAACACCAACGAGTGTAGGCATCCGAAATCATTGATCGAAGAGCTGATTAGGAAGAATCGTCTGCAACAATATATGAAAAATTCACAGGCCTCAAACATTGTTCCGAATCCCCAGGGCCAGGGGGCAACAGACAACGAAGCTTTTGTTCAGACCATGCCAAGGCTGATCATCAACTGATAACTGTTGATTGAGCTTCAATTCCAATGTCCCCAAAATAATCGATCAACATCGTCACTGCTTTGCTTCATGCTCTATTTCCTTCTTTATTTCATGCTTTATTTTATGTTCTACTTTCTTTTATATTGGAAACTTCTTGCAAACAGTCTGTAATAACCTGCAAGTGATGTACAGAACCTTAGCTCTGCGATTAAGAGCATATCTATCTGAATTAATTTCTAGCTTGCAAGTCTCATGTTAAACCAAAACTTGATTAAAAATGATTCCATGTTGCAGGCTATCTGTCGAGCGCTTGTTCCTTCAGAATCAGGAAGTGCTTGATGCAATAACGATAAACATTGGGGTTTCAACCAAAGTCCTCTTCGGAGGCACCCAAATGATCGTCAGAATCAGGAAGTACCTGATGCGATAACGGCAAACATTGGGGTTTCAACCAAAGTCCTCTCCAGGGCACCCAATTCCTCGTAAGAATCAGGAAGTACCTGATGCGATAATGAAAAACTTTGGGGTTTCAACCAAAGTCCTCTCCGGGGGCACCCAATTGATTGTCTGTATCACGAAGCACTTGATATGATCATGACAAACATTAGGGTTACAGTCGAAGTCCATACTCGGGACACTCCTTTTAAATCTACCAGTGCTTGGATTTATCAGTACAATTGATTGGCAAAAGTCTCCAATGGATGAGCTAACCAAGCTGGATTGTAAACGGAGTTTGGACATTAACCACTTAACTTGCGCAGTGTCTGAAAATCTCAGACATGACAAGTGTTAAATCTTAGCCCAAGCACGGGCATGGAATCCAAAATACTTCTCGTGGAGAAGACTGATAACGACTTCCTAAAACAGGGGCACAAATATCCAAGTCATCCCCGAAAGGAAGCCAAAGTCTCTCAAATGCGCATTTCCCAAATAAGAGATGTCGTATACACTCATATGAGTCATTAAGATGATAGCGTTAGGGATCTATAGTCAACCTAAGTTGATTGGTCGATTTCAAGAATTAACACAAATTTAAATTAGAATACCATGACTGTGCGAGCAATATTTGATGAGTTTTGAACCGTCAAACAAGATGGTCCTAGGCTAGCATTTTATTCAACGCAAGTTAAAGTTAATCATATTTCATTACTAACTAATCCGTTATCAACATGGATAATTGATAACGAGTATAAGTCCAAAATCAGGCAAAGGTTTGTCTTAATTGCAAAACAGGAAGCATGGGATGTACGAGTTCGAAACCAAAAGATCTCTACAACAAATATTTTTCGATCTTAGCATAAGGGATTAAAAGTACGATAGACAAAATATAGTTCCATCACCACATCACAAGTCCAATACAGAGACATCGGACGCAAAATATCATAAGAGTGTTAAGAGAGGACCAGCATTCGCATATACAACCGATCTATAGCATAAGTACATAAAAGATAATAGCAAAAGTCAGATAAGATAACTTCTTTTCATCGCTGGATCATTCCCTAACTTGAGTAGAAGGAGAAGTATCGGTCGGTTCTGTCTTGCCCCAAGATTCGATAGTTCAGCAATGATCTCATCCTGAGACTTAAGAGCCTAGATAAGCGCAGCTTTGCCCTTTTCCAAAGTGGTAATGAGTTCAATATACTCCATGTTCAGCCTCTGGAGCTCACAAGCAAAGGTGTTTCAGGCTCCTAATTTGCGCACATGGTATTGGCCAATTTCCTCAAAGTGCTTTTCCATCCAAGTCCGAATAGCATCAAGTTGTGTCAGTGAGTGATTTTTTAGAATATCCAAATCTTTGGGGATTGTTCGCTTGTCGAACAGATATATATCCAAGTCAAATTGATCAAAGTTCATTCCTTGAAGACACCAGCCTTCGAAGCGATCAGCAAGCTCAGAGGTGTGTGTCTTGCAAGCGTAACTAGGGTTGTCTATGATAGCTTTTAGCTTGGCCAAAGTCGGGGCAATAGGAGTAGTTTAAATTTCTGACATGGGAAGTTTGTCCAGCCTACGGTGCTTACGAGTTGTGTCTTCGCTTGAGGTCCCTTCAGTTCTTTTAGACATCCTGCACCAATAGTAGTGTTAAGAAGTGAATAATGGACCAGAAAGTGGCTTGTTCAAGATGTTTCAGATCATTCCTACCAACCTTAGGATTTTGGGTTGTTTTGTATGGTATCAGACCATAGGTCGTTCTGTACAACCCAGAAGCTTTAGGCCAGTATAACAGTCCGATTCCTCATGAAGCCTATGTACTTCAAGTTTTTTAGGTCGTAAACGACCTAAAAATTCAAGGGTTTAGGGACCCAAAGATGAGGACTGAAATAACGACCCAAAGCCTTGAGTTATCATAATGACCTAGAATAAGGTCGCGGTCTAAAACCTGGAAGTGGTTGCGATGACCTAATACAACATGAACCATTACAAAACAACGACCTAAAATATACAACCAACAGGGACGCTTAAACTTTGAAAAGAATGGCAAAGCATGATATTGCAAATTAAGGTTGCCAATGAACAATGAAATTGCACAAGATTAGCATCCTAGTGTGCATAATACTTAGCAATTAAAGCCGTGATCGAATTGCGATAATTTATACATGAAGTTAAGCCGAAACCATCACAAACAGGCAAGCTCAAGGTCACTACATGCATCAACATTATCATCAAACGCATGATTGAAATTGTACCAAACAATAATCCTACAAAGTCCAAAAATACTAAATTCAACTTAAAAAGTATATGTATACACAGTAAGTAAAAAGCTTTGAATCACACCTGATTCTTGGTGACGAGAAGTTTCGAATTTGATTATTAGACTAAGGGATTGTTTGGACTTCAATCGCTTTGATGATGATGGGGATCGGAGGACTTATCTGATAATGGCCTCCATTAATGAGGTTTTCTAGCTTAAATGAGGATTACAAGAGAATGATGACTTGAAGAGAAAATAAAGAGAGGGTTTAACTAATAACCAAGTTTGTAGGGTCCCATAATGATCTAATACCGAGGAGAATACCAATCGACTCTTATCCAAGCGTGACCAAGAAGCCGCAGCGAATTAAGACCATGTCATGACCTAAGAAGATGGACGACCTAAGGATAAAATACTTTAGGGACTCAATCGGTCTGAAGGCCCTAACGACCTAAAATCTCAAATGGCATGTTGTTGTCGCCTAGTTCGAAGCCCATATCATTTTCAATAAATACAAACTTCGAGGGGCAAATGTTAACCCATAAAATATGTTTCAGAAAATAATAAGCATATTTGGGTCGTTTTATGACTTTAGGACAATAGGCTATTTGGGTCGTTATGGTTCCTCTAGCTTTTTGGGCCCATATGCCAAGTCATAGCTCGCAGGGTTCTAGGATCACCAGCTCCTCAAGTCGCTAGCCCGCTGAAGGTTTTAGCCCATTTCATCAAAGCCTAAACTAAGTTGTACTGTTTTAGCCTGTTCTGGGTGCGCTTGGGTCGCCCCGCTTTAAACAAGCTCACATAACCTTATCTTAGCCCTCTCTGCTCTTTTAAGCTCGTGCCGCCATTCCTTAGACCGTAAAAACATTCCTCCGGTCCTTTGGCTCGCCCAACGACCTAAAGGAAGTATTGGAGAATTACATAATTGTCACCTGGTCTGAGTTCCACCTATAAATACCCCCCATAATTCACATTAATGGGGGGGGGGATTTCATTCAAACAAGGAGGTGTCGCCGAATTCAAAGCTTGTCTACAACTTCACTAATGACTTTCATAGATCTAACAACTCTTCTCCAACTTCATGTGGATCAAATTCACTTCAATGATCATTAAGACTTACTCTAATTGGATTAAAGGATCTTGAATCTCGTTCATAAGAAAATTCTCAAACATCATTTCAAAGGATCCAAAACCTTCCTTCTTCAATCCTCTTGAAATTTGGATCTAAGTACAAAATCTCATAAAGGCTTGGGAGACCACAAATATGTTAAAGTGATCAAGGATTGATACATCCTCCATCACAAAACAGGTAACCCCTTCTATTCGTCTGTCGAATTCAAATGTAATTAGATCATAAGAGAGAGAGTGTGTGTGAGAAATAATGTATCAGAGATTTCATGAACGTTGTGGAACAAAATTCTATAATGAGAATTGGTGCTAAAGTGGATGTAGATTCATTTAGAATTGAACCACTATAAAAACTTCCTTGTCTTCATTTTATACTTTTTATTTTTTGATAACGCGGTTACATATCTTGATCTTACCAAGTCGATGAAGTGCATCACTTGTACCTTTGGTGTTGATTCCAAATTTGGAATAAACAATTATTTTGAATTTATACATCTTTATGCATCATTCACTCATGGATCTAACATATTTTCGCTATTGGTATTGCAGTGCGGATTCCAAGTTGGTGCTATAACTAGAGATAAAGGTTGCATTTTACTAATATATGTGTTGCTGTAATAATATAAAGGTAAGTAGCTTACTTAATTTCAATTGCAAATTTTAATTTACTTCTTTTGTAACTGATCTCCTTACTGCAAAAAAATAGAATGCTTCTATTCTTCCAAATTATGCTGAATTTAATAGTTTAAATGTTTTAGATTGATAACATGGGTCGAGTAGAATGCTTCTATTCTTCCAAATTATGATGAATTTAACAGTTTAAATGTTTCAGATTGATAACATGGGTCGAGTGATTTTTTTTCATCTTCCATTCATGGAAAAACATAATTCAAAAGGTAAGACTTCCCCTCTTTCACTACTGAATTCCACTCTCAAGTTATACATTAGCACTTACCACTGTTAACTTCATACTAGACAGTACAATCAATAGATAAAAACACCGGACATGACAACCATACTACGAAAGTCAAAGAAAATTAATATGTGGGTATTTTGATATTACTGTATAGAAGGGACAAATATGAGATTCTTAACACTTGGGTTTTATGAATTGTCTCCGCTGATCCTCATAATTATTTGTTCAAATGACACTAAAAGTCTTTATAGTATGTCATATATTACATGAATAACAGGTGCACATATCCACCAATTTATACATATGGACTTCTAACTTAAAAATGAAAAATATTAGGTTGGAGTGTTTTTTTATTGCTTTTATGCATCTAGATTTAAATATGTTCCTTACATGTAGTATTTAAGTATACTTCCATATCACGTTCGCTCAAAGTTACAACTATCTCATACAACCCTTAACCAATGCGTAAGTAATAAAATATGTCTAAATATCCCAACAATGGCTACCTTCCAACCTACACCACCTACCCCCACCCACTACCACAACCACCACCGTCGACGTTTGCCATGAACCTATGGTGGAGGAGGCGTTCATCTCCTCCAAACAGCCAGTGGCAGCACCTTCCTCCACGACTGCTGCTCCTTTGGACTTGTCTAAACCACCACTACCTCCACCGCTTTCGGCGACTACTCCAGCCCTCTTACCTCTTCTGATGCCTACGCCATCGCTTTCACAGCGACTCTCATACCTTCAGGCCCTGAAATCGCGATCCCAGTTCCAGCCAACACAAAAGCTGAAGTCGTCATCTTTTTTGGCTTCCAAGAAGGGTATTCTACCACTTTTTGCTTCTTTAGCGCGCACAGTCGAAAATTTGAAATCAAAACAGATGTGTTTCCACTGTGCTTCTCCTGGACACGTGGCCAAACATTGTAGGAATGCAAAGATTTGTTTAGACGTGGTTTTTTTGGGCACTCGAACAAAAGCTACACAATTCGATCCGCACAAATGAAAGTAACCTCTGCTTCGAAGGCAACACCAGTCTCTGTGCATTCTCCTACTAAAGAGATATCCTCCATCCCATCACCTCCTCTCACTGTACATGTGCCAACCATCGAAAATATTCCTTGTCTCCCATGTCAAATCACCTTCTCAGCATATAATCTCCCCATCTCCTCCTAATATCATTTCTATCCCTAATTCGAACCCTATTTCTCTCCCTAATCTCTCCTACTGAAGAGATTTCCTCCATCCCATCACCTCCTCTCACTGTACATGTGCACCCCACCTCGCTGATTTCTTCCACCACCGTGACTGTAATATCTGCATTTTAACTGATCACGGCTATCTAATCCAGTTCCCAACTGTTGACCTCTATCATTCTGCTCTTAACCGCCAGTACATCTTCAAACACGGTGGTTCCCTTGCCTTGCAAGCTTGGTCACTAGCTTCAGAAATAGTTGATAGAGAGTTCTGGCTCATTTCTTGGGTCAAAGTTAAAGGCTTTCCTATTCATCTCCGAAACAATTTCGATTATCTTACCACCACTCTCTATCTTGTAGGACTCTTTCTCAGAGCCGATGACAACAGTTGGGCGTAGAAAGTTCTTTGTTATGTGTTTGCCAGGGCCATAATCTTAAAGGCGATAACTTTACCAACCACTTACTCCGTTCATCTTGGTAACGCCAACTACGTCATTACAATCGAAGCTTGGGATCACTTCCACCCTTCCCTAAACCCCGAAGATCTGCTCTTAGTTAACCACTAGGAAAATAACTGAGAATTCATGATGGAACCCTTACATTTGCCTGAACTGTAACACCCCATAATTTTATTACACATTAAGATGATAAACTAAGGAATACTTAATTAAATATTGGGAATTAAGTGAAATAGACTACGTCATTGCATTTGACTAGGAATTCTGCTTAAGATAGACTTTGAGTTTGCGTAAAACGGGCACCGTATGAAAAAGATATTAAGGTTTGATGTTTATAAATATATATGCCACTTATATATGAACAAAATAAATCCAAAATTCAAATAAATTCAAAATCGAACAGCGGAGGGGGGAACAGAAAATTTCCCGCTATGGGTGTCGACCCATGGGTCGACCTCATCAAATGTGAGTCGACCACGTGTCGACCCTTGGGTCGACACACTAAGGGAGGGGGTCGACCCTATACAGATCTGGGCAGATTCCTAGTTCTGAACGTGGACTGAATTCTTGGCTTGGTTCATCCGTTGATGGCTATAAAAAGGACCCTATACCCATTGTTTTATTCATCTAAATCAATGGTGACAATAAGATGCTGCCCACCTCAGATTAAATTAGCCTTTTCTTCAGCAACAACGATTCAGACGTATTCAAAGATCGTTGATTCAACATCAACACTCTTTTCTCAGTTTTCTTAGATCCATTCTCCATGAGACTATGTTATTCTTATATAGAAATAATTAAAATATAATCTTGACATGCCTATAAGTTTGGATCTAAGCCTATGGCTATTTATCATATCAGATCTGCCATTATTTGTATATCTAATTCACTGATTAGATCTCATCATGCCTATTTATGATCATGTAACTATGCATAATCAGTTCTATTATCACATGTTCGTCAGATCTGTTCCTATATGCCTATCTTGTCACTATGCCCAATTATGTCACTATATGCTAATTAGTTGCTATGCCTATCTTGTTATTATGCTTATTTCTATTCTCTTCCCTTCTTCTTTTCCCTTTTTATTTTATAGCTAGGCCACCTTCGAGCCTAGGCATACCGCTGAAATATGTGAACGTGTGAAATTGGGAACGAGGGAAAACGTTAAAATTGGGGCATAACTTGTATTAGGAAATTTGCTCATAACTTAAATTGAATACATGAACATAGATTTGGGGCATAAACAAAACTGTGATTAAATACCTTAATTTGGGGAATATGGTACATGATAAGTATGACTTGGGAACGGGGCATGAAAACCTATAATGAAATAGGAATAATTGTTAAAGAATGAACATGCCTAGATTTACAATAATTAGAAACTGTAATCGCGCTTAGACATGAGGTTAGATTACACTTGTGGTAGAAGTTTGCCTGGACCCGACCAGCATATCCAACGACCACATGTGGTGAATTTAATGTGAGGGGTCTAAGTGCATAAACACGTAATGTGCTAAGACACGAGGTTAAGTCCGACTTGTAGAAGAAGTCTGCCCGGACCTGCCCGATATATCCAGCATCCACAAGTTGTAGGCTTAATGTGGGAGGTCTAGCTCATTATAACCATAAATGAATAAATGGAAATGGACTTGTAATACTTAACCTGTTTGAATCCATAGGGATTACATGAACATGTTAACTTGAGTAGGGGTTAAGTAAACTTTCTTGAAACGGTAGGAGGGTTAAGTATATCTTGGGGTGGTGGGTAATATTTATATATAGGCCCACAAACTTAACCTGTTGGGGTTATGCAATCTTGTTACTCTGGTAGGGTATAACTTGTGGAAATCCTAGTAGTGGGATGCAAGCTTAGGGGGAAGCTTGCATCATCTTGTGTGTAGGACCTGTTTCAGTCGATAACGCATATATAGTATCAAACGAGTACTCCGAACAAGGTTGGAGTCGAGGCATGCTTACTGGGCTGATTGTAAGAGATCCAAAAGAGGGGACGGTGTGGGCGGCGCATTCCGACGGGGTCATGTGCGTGCATGGGTCTGGACAAGGGAGGCTAAGACGCCGTGACATCAGTAGATATGGTTGTGCACATACTGTAAATGAAGGGTTGCCACTTTAGGGAGTGATACATCATACTGTGGGACCAGCACAGGGTATCTACGGAGTAGGGAGCCGATAGATTGGTGTAGTAACTAGGTTACATCTAGTTTCGCCTATTTAGGAGCCCGTTATTATCCTTAGGGGTAACACCGGTATGTTCAGTTGGGCTGCCTGTTATTGTATGGGGGTAAAACCTCTCGCTAGAAGAACTCCTAAGTCTACCATCTTGTTGGGGATCATCTTGTTCATATGACACTAGTATTGATGCAGAGAAACAGAGAACGTTTATTAGAGAAGCGTCATACATATATGTTCTATTCAGTTTATCTTGTTTACCTTGTCATTCCTGCCTTATATGTTGTTATCTATCTTATCAAGTTTATATGTCTATCATGATGTTGTTACTTATTTATATGCTAAAAGTAACTAGAGTCGCCAGACTTTATGTCTGGCCTATTTTGTTTCCTCTTCTTTCTCTTCCGTTTCCCCCAGATTCTCATGGTGGGAATACTCAAGCTTGACCAGGATTCTGCTTTCGTTCATCTTGAAGCTCCATAGATGTACTGCTTGATTTCATATCTTCTCTACTATGTCTATGCTTTTGGGGATTATGCTCTTTTCATGTTTATTGTACTATGATGATTTTAGTAGAAGATAAATGTTTTAAATTGATGTACTGGGTTTTACGTATTTCAGACTTATGATGTAACCACGGTAAGCTCGTCATGTTCAGCGCACCCTTGTGCATCTGGTAAACTTTCTCTTGTTTTTTTGCTAGTTAGTGGTAATGTTTTGGAGCCTTTCCTATTGGCTCATGTACATGGTGGTGCAAATTGTAGTTTGGTGGTTATTTTGGTTAGTCTGTGTATTATTTACGTATGTACTTAACTGCACTATGTGATACGAACTCTATTGCATGCAATCTGCATGCATTATCAGTACTATTTGCACCATCGGTCAAGCCTATTGACCGACTTATATCTTTTTACCAGTAATATTATCTAATCGGGTGTGTGGATGCGCTCTACACAACTTGTTATGCTAAAAAAATGTTTAAATATTCTTCTATTGGATGTAATGTTTTTCTTAAGATTTTAGTATATTTGGATATTTTGATTGAATATGTTTTTCTTATTCAATCATTTCTTGATGACACTTCTTAATATATGTACTTCGATGAAGCATTCTTTTACTCACAAGTATGGGTGTAGTTTGCAGAATTAAAAGGAGTTATATTTTCCTTTCTACAGATGAATATGTTGTCCTTTAATTCTAATGAATGTGGGTCACATTTGAAAGGAATCAAGTGATGACATAAAGTCCCCAGAAATACATGTCAAGTTCGTAAAGAAACTTTATTCCTACGTAACAGTAACCTAATGCAATAGATTTAAGTGATGGCATATGGTTCGTAAAGAAACCACATTTGGAAGGAATCAAGTGATGGCATATGGTCCTTTTATGTATCATATTCCTATGTTACAGTAACCTAATGCAATAAATGTAAGAAAAAACTGATATAAACAACGTTACAAATATGCCAGTTTTATATGATGCTTATTTGATTTGAATGTAACAGAAACATTACCATTTAAATTGCTTTAAAGCATTGTGATCATTTGAAATATTAAGATAGAGAGTAATAAAACAATTGGATGGACATATATATTACAAGATCATAAAATTTGTGAGATGTTTCAATCCACAAAGGGATTTCTTTTGTAAAGTAACAGATGATTGTCCTTTTATTATTTAAAACTTATTAAGGCTGTGGTCATTATTAGCTATGCTGCTAATAACTATTCCCACTATACATCATATTTTGGTTCCTTATTAATATAGTGAATTGATATGCCATTCAGATTCATTGTTTCTTTGTAAAAATATAGAGAGCAACAAACAAGGTTTGAAATCATTTATGAAGTATAAATTCCATTATTTCCATGTACAGAAAGTAGAATATTCTTTTGAAGAAAATGTATTTTTTCTAGGATCACATGACACAGCTTATTGTTTTCTTCTATGAGTTTGGTGTATGAATAAAAATTGATTTGTTTACTAATGAAATGGTTGTTTATTAGTGCTATGCTATATTTCTTCAATATACATGTGTATGAATAAAAACGTTCATTTGCAGGCATCTGAGTTATGAATGACATGGTATTGTGGATTACCTTTTTGCCCATACAACGCACGCAGTGGTGCACATGGCACACTGAGAAAAAGTGCATAAGTATTGTATTGGAGCACTTTACAAATGCACAAATGCAATTTAATCATTAAACCAGTGTTCACACAAGTAGTTTATGATACATTGATGTAGGTACACAATGCACTGGGAGTGTAACGACACGGGTTTCGCTAAAATCCGTTAAATTTTGCATCCTGTATTGTCAGTCAAAGTTCAAGTTTGACTTTTCAACCTACCGCGCTATTTCTAGCTCTTTTTATAATTAAAATTAAATTATTCATTCTAACTTCGATTTGAACCAAATTTGTAATCATTATTATTTAAAATAGATTATTTTAAATATCAAAACTCATTTAAAATCACTTAAAATAAATTTTAAATTGGCCCCAAAATTCAGGGTTGTTACAGTCTCCCCCACTTAAAAACTTTTCGTCCTCGAAAAGGGACGAAGCTAAAAGTTGATTAATTAACTAACTAATTTATATATATATATTCTCCATTGGTTTAAATAATTTCATTGGTTGATTAACTTTCAAATATATAACTTTTTGCATATTCAAAATCATATTTTCCAAAATAAAGTATAATTAGTCACAAATACTTATATTATAGGCTTGCTACTCCCAACTCATTCTAGGGCATTACTAACCCTATCTCTAATGAGTTTTCTCATTCTAGGATACTGCTGATCCTATCTCTAATGAGTATTCTTATTGGATATTACTAATCCAATCTCTAATGAGTCTTTTGTTCAGTTCTAATGAGTTGTACCCCAAAGATTTGAGATAACCAAAGCTCTGATACCAACTGTAACGACACGGGTTTCGCTAAAATCCGTTAAATTTTGCATCCTGTATTGTCAGTCAAAGTTCAAGTTTGACTTTTCAATCTACCGCGCTATTTCTAGCTCTTTTTATAATTAAAATTAAATTATTCATTCTAACTTCGATTTGAACCAAATTTGTGATCATTATTATTTAAAATATCAAAACTCATTTAAAATCACTTAAAATAAATTTTAAATTGGCCCCAAAATTCAGGGTTGTTACAGGGAGTAAGCTACATAAGAGACAACAAAGCTGGAGAAGGGCATCAAGCAGTTCGAGATGGCCATTAAAATCCAACCCGGGTACGTCACTTCATGGAACAACTTGGGAGACGCTTATGAGAAAAGGAAGGATCTGAGAGCGATCCTGAAAGCGTTCGAAGAGGTATGTGATTAAACCTTTTCTTCCTTATTTAACCTGTTCCTGCACATACCCCCTCCAAATTATACTTGATCCAGTTTTCCTACTTTTTTTCTCCTACACAACCGAGTCACCATCTCAGCCTTTTTAATCTCCTTATTTATCTCCACTACTACTTCTCCATCTAAGTTTACCGAGCTTATCAGTGGTATTTTGCAATTACACACTTCTTTTAACTCCTATATATATGCACTCCTACACTTCATTTTATTTTCATACAATTCCTTCCTTCCATTATAATCCGACATTCTGTTCTTCACACCGACGAGAATGACAAAGGTACATCTTTTATGCACACACCACTCATAATCCTTTTTTATTTTTCTCTTCGATCAACTATTTTACTACATTCCTCAAATGCCAACTGCTGTATTAAATCATGCAGCCCAAAATTTCCGCACCAACTAACGACACCACGCCACCACCTCCAGCTGAAATGCTTACACGAAAGAGCACAGTCATACAAAATAGCATCGACCTTCGACCTCTCACATCACTGCTACTGTGTCTTCTCATGTACACCAGCAAACTATTTCACCAACTCCACCAGACACTTCTCCCTCCAATGATAATTTGATTGGCATGTCCACTATTTCTACTACCACTTTTACAGAGAACAATGAATACACTAACGAGGAGGAATTTTTCTGTTCCCCTAAATTGGTTTGTTATCAACTTCTATAACTTCCCTTACATTTTCAGCACAGTTGTACGTTGACTGCTTATTTTTTTCTTTTTTTCTAACTTGCAGATATTGAGAGGATTGAGGCAGAGTATATGGCCAGATAATCAACTATGACCAGACAACCAACTAAATAGTAATGCAGCTTCCACCTTCAAGCTGCATTTCTGTTCTGTCATCAGTTTTAGTTTTTGTTTGTATTACAAAATAAAATTTGACCGTCTACTTTTTCTACTTCCTTTTATTCTATAAGAATAAACACGCTGACTAATGTTTGTAATCAAATAAACTGGGTACTCAACATTCTATGTTTCTTCCATCTGTTCTCAACTCTGATATGTTTTTACTTTTATACAGTCTGCTATCAGTAATTGATCTTATTTTCACTACATCTATTCTAACTGCTTCTTTATCTGCACTTCGCGTTTGTATACCACTGGCATAAGGTTCAGCTATTAAATATGCACCTACTTAGGCACAAAACCAACTTTGATTTCGATAGTCTATGCACACATCCAACGGACGTGCCTCCGTACTGGTGTGTGTGTGTATATATATATACACAAAAAAATTCTCTTTGTGTAAAGATTATTGATATATTTTATTTTATTCGTTCTGCTATGAGATTCTATTCTACTCTGATTCTGTAGTGTCGGTATTCTTCATCTTCTTTTATTCTATCATTTCTTTCTTTCTTCTTCTCACCCTCTAACTTCTTTCCCTTAATTATCCGCTTTTCTGTTCCTTTTAAGTTTGACATGTGTAGTTAAATGTTAGCTTAAACAGTACAGAAAAGTTGGGTCGTTACACCTTCTCCACCCCAACTCTTTTTATTTATATTATACTTGAATATTGCAAGTTCATATGTAATTCCTTCCAATAAAAAACAAGACAATTTCAATATAATTTAATAAAGTCCAAACTTGATTAAGTAATTTAAAAAAATCAGTGTTATTTCAAACTTTAATCATAATTGAAGCGTTTTATAATTGATGTAACTTTTGTTTTTCATGGTGTTCATTTAAATAAAGGTTTGATGGTAAGTGGAGTGGGCAAGAGTGTCCGTCTTCCTCACGGTTGATTCAAGGTTCGCGTCTTGGCAGTCGCAGTGTATCGTCTGAAAGGGCTGTTTTATATTTAAGATACAGTTTTGACTGACCAGTGAGTAGGCATGTCAATGGAGCGGAGTGGGTACGGGTAGTATCCCTCCATTACCTATCCTGTTAGGTAATTATTTGCCTCCGTCCGCCCCATACCCGCACGGGTACCCATTAAACAAATTTTAAACAAGTTGCGGGTATTCGCTAGTATCCGCGGATATCCATGATATTTTATTCAATTTATTTTTTAACAATCGATTGAAATTATTTAGAAATCCATACGATAAAAAAAAAATTAGACCAGGCGTAAACTTTGGCAATGCGTTACTTGGATTTGGTAACATATTGATATAAACAAGTGAGGAGGAGTGAAGCAAGAACTTTAGCAGGATGTGTTGAATTTGTTGAAGAGAGCAGAAGGTTTGGATAGAAGAAAAGACGCGTTGCTTGCAAGATTGGAGTTTGAAACAATTAATGAGAAATTTAAGAATTTCTAACTAGGTACATTTCGGGTTTTTATTAGCAACATGCACAGTTATTACAAATACCGATAGCCACTAATAAATTGTTCAATAAAAGCACGCACACAAATACCCAATAGCCGACAACAATGAGTTTTGCATTAACAATAAATCACACTCAATACGAGCACGGGTACCCATGGATACAAATATCTTACTATCCGTACTCGCTCCATTAATTAACAAATATACTAAAAATCCGTTTATTTTATCCATGGATGACCATTTAGCTATTCGTTTCATGTTTATAACGGATTTTATCTAACCGTAGGTATGGATTTTTTTGTCATCTCTACTATGAGTAACCTGATGAGTATGAAAAAGAACCAAGGAGTGTTACTATAAACATCGAAGGTGTTGCTAATTTTTTTTAAATAATAAGTACAAAACCACGTAATCACCATAGGTAAGGGTGTTATTGTTTTTTTTTTTTAAATTAAACGGGGGATTAATCAGCCAAATTATTGTTGAACCACGGGAGCAGCAATTACCGATTAGATGGGGAAAATAGAATTTGCGCCTCTTTTTTGATCCCACTATAACAACGGGTTTGGGTTAATTCCAGTTAACCGAACCCGCTAGTTATAAACAAAATTTAGTGCCCTAGTTTCCGCTTCGACTGATCGATCTACCATTTCTGGCGAACTTTAGTCCCAGGTAATTAAAAGTAACAATTTATTTTATTATTAATAAACGCTGGTATAATATTAGTTTGTTCTTTCTTTTTGTAATGGTTAAGATTAATAAACGGTTATTGCATTGGAATGGAAAATAAAATACAATACATTATTACAAAATCGATGATTATGTCAACCGTATTAATTCGTTGGATGATTGATCGATCGTAGATTATAAATGATTACGAAATTAGGAATTATTGGTAGTAATCATTCTCATACTTTCATAAATAGATACCTATTGATTTTCTTCGAGTTGCCTGCTACAGTATGATCGGTGGCATGAGAATAAACGGCATAAGTTAAGAGAATAGTATATAAAATGGAGCTTCTTTGTAGCTTGTGTACCACATGTTCGATGAATTGACTGCCAAGCATTAGCACATCATCTAGATGCAAAGAAAATTGCATCTGATCCAAAAGCGACAATCTTTTAGCACAACAATGTCTATAAGCTCCACTATTAGATACCACCTCAGTCTAGGGAAGCCTGAAATTGCTCTTGTTCAGTTCTTCAAATGGAAAGAAAAAGGCATTCTCCCTGATAAATTTACCATTCCTTCACTTGTTAAACTCTGTTTAGCTCTCAAGGGACCTATACTTCATGGAAAGCTCGTACATGCTCTTGCCATTAAATCTAGTTACATTTCTGACATATTTGTTAATACCGCTCTCATTGAAATGTACTTCACGCATGGAGATGCAAGATCTTCTCTTTCGCTGTTCGACGATGTTACCAAAAAAGATGTTGCTTTATTCACCATGATGGTATCTGGTTTTTTACGAAATAACGTTATTTCTGAAGCTGTAGAATACTTCTTTAGAATGTTAAATGAAGGAATAAGGCCTAATGATTTGACTTTAACTGCCATGTTTTCTCTATGTTCACAAATAAAGAATGTGACCTTTGGAGAAAATTTACATGGTTTGTCTTTTACGCTGGGACTTTTTACCAAGGATGATGTTATACTGCAAACTTCTGTAATGGATATGTATGTGAAATGTGAAAATATGTGTTATGCACGAAGGGTATTTGATGGAATGAGCAAAAGGAACATGGTTTCATGGAATTCTATCATCAGTGCTTCTTTGTTTAATGGATTATTTCAAAATGCACTTGAGTTGTTCAAAGACATGAATTTCAAAAATTCACAGCATCCTAGATCTTCTATTCTCTCGTTAATTTTACATATATGTGGAGTCACAACTGACCTCCAAAAAGGAAAGGAAATACACGGTTATATTCTCAAAAAGTGTGACGAAGAAATTAGCCAGTCAGAAAAGCTTTTAGAGTACAATAGCCTAGTTGATATGTATATGAAGGTCGGGGATATTGATTCAGCCATTCTCATATTTAGAAGAATGGAGGCTAGAAATGAGGTGACGTGGACTATTATGATTTCAGGATTTGGTGCATTTGGATTGAGCAAGAAAGCTTTAGAATTGTTTGATGAAATGAAAAGTCTAGGCTATAAACCAGATGCAGTTACTTTTATTGCGATCCTTTCAGCTTGTAGTCATGGTGGACTAGTTATAGAAGGTAAGGAGATCTTTCACTCCATGAGTCATGAATACAACATTACTCCTGGAATGAAACATTATGCATATATGGTTGATTTATATGGACGGGCCGCTCTTCTTAAAGAAGCATATGAATTTATAAAGGCAATGCCTATAGCACCATCCAAGTATATATGGGGAACTCTTCTTTCCTGCTGTAGGAATCAAAAGAATGTTGAATTGGGAGAATTATCAGCTAAAAATGCATTAGAATTAGATAAATATGATGTTCACAGTTATGTTATGCTGTCTCGACTTTATACAAATGCAGCAAGATGGGATGATGTGGCAAAAGTAAGATTAGAAATGAAGGAGTTGGGGTTGAAGGCAAACACTGCATTTAGTTGGGTGGAAATAAAGAGAAAGGTATATCGATTCCGTGTTGATGACGGCCAGTTTAAAGAAATATTGAAAAAGATGCATGATGTTTTAAAGAATGCTGGGTTTGAATCAGATACTTCAATCATGGGTCATAATTTAGATGGCGAGGAAGATAAAGCAAGCGATTTATGTGGGCATACTGAAAAGGTGGCTTTAGCTTTTGCTTTGCTGAGAGGTGGAGAAGAAAAGTTAATTAGGATCGGAAAGAATCTTCGAGTGTGCAAGGATTGTCATGAAGCTTTCAAGATTGCATCAAAAGTTTACAAGAAATATATTATTTTGAAGGATCCAAATCGTTATCACCGATTCTCACAAGGATGTTGTTCCTGTCGGGACTTTTGGTAAAACTTTTGGTAAATACCGAGCATCAATATTTGATTGTCACTTGCTTGCGAAGGCAGCAAAATGATTGTATGAAACGTACCATATGTATATGATATTGCACTGTTACTCTCGCTTCTCTTTCGCTTAATCAGATGCATGGGGCATGGTTTTGATTTCATAGATGAAGGGGGTTGTTGAATAACTGAACAGTTGACGACATTATACCTAAATTTACCGTTAGTTCAGCAAACATGCTAGAGTGTGCACCTCGAACTGTTATAATCTTTTCGGGTTAATTCTTAGGCCAACCCCTTTTTATTCAGATATAGCCAGTTATTGTGCTTCAATTATGTTGGTCAATCTACAGTTTCTGACATGAACGAGCATCAGCTTCATGTATTGTATGAATTCTTGTCCATTTAAATGTTTATTATCCGCTAGTATGTTTGTTTTATTTCTATGCACATAGTCATTGCTATAAATCAGTGAAATAAGGAAGCATATTAGCATGTTTTTAATATTTGTTTCACATTCAGTGATCTTGATTCACCGATCTCTTGGTAGATTACCTTTTCACCTTCTTTTCTTTCTGCGATTCTCTATTATCTTTAAGTTTCTATATGATGTTTCTTGTGGTGAAAGGATGATGATGAATGGAATTTTAGTTTCTGAAAATAGAGGTGCATACATGCATATTAATCCAACGGTTTTATCCACAAGCGTCAAGTCAGCAATAACTAGCAGTAAATATAATGGCATAAGTGTTTTAACATGCTTAAAATAAGTATGGTATTTTGTGTGAGATAAATAATTGTTTGAAGGTCCAAAAATCAAAGATACAAGCATGGCGTAAGTGTTTTTAACACTCATAACAAGGATGTAGTAGTGATATTCATTTTGTCTTAAATCACTATTTATAGGGTCATCAACTTAAGTATCTTAAAATAAAATAAAAAAATCGCAGTCCACCGAATTAGTTTTGCCTTGAATATTAGTGATTTGGTCTATAACTATTTGCACAGATATTTGCTTTGTGTAATTCTTTTTAGTTTGGTCGATCCCGACAGTCAATTTCTTTTGTAGAACTTATAGCCTGGTGTTTGCTTCCTGAATATATGGACAAGGATAGGGATTTTTGCAAAATATATTTATCATTACTTCGTTTATTCAACATGCAGATATCAGATTATCAACAATGCTATTTTCATTTCTCAGGCCACCAACGACAATACGCCTACCTCAAATTTTCAAGTATGTTTTTAGGTTTTAGTAGCTGAAAAAAAAAATGATAATGTATGACTTCCTCTTATATACATGTTTGTACTGGAAACAGGCAGTTGGAAAAGGATGTGGAGACTGTGATCAATGTTCTGCAGCCCGGTCCTTTAGGAATTATAGAGCACAAGTTTTCTGCTGAGGAGGTGGAAGAAGCCAAAGCGATTGTTGAAAGAGCAGTTGCCAATTGGCGACTGAATTCTGCATTAGACAGTAATGCGAAAATCAGAAGCATGCAGGATAGTAAAAGTCACTCCAGTAACTGATAAGTAGACATGCAAATTGATCATGCTTTATGAATCCAGTCCTGATAAATCCGCTCTACGGATATAAGTAAGTCTTGACTATGGAGTATTATATTTGGATTGATGTTAGTTAATATAAGACGCATTTTCGTTTGTTTACAAGCTATGTATATGCTGGTATAATAGAGGTTTCAAAGTTTTTTACATGTGGATGGACAAGATAATTTTCATCTAATACCTAGGTTGTTAAGAGATAATTATATGTACTCATCTTAGTGGAAAATAATTATACATTACATGAAAATGTGAAAAATCAATGTTGACCTCTCTATGGAATCTAATTTTAGCTGTGTTCCAACTATTTGACTGAAAATATACAAATAATAATAACATGTCTACTTTTTTTCAAATGTAATGTCGTAAACTAGATTTTGCACTTGATTACATTTAATTATGTCTACTAAATTTGCTGACATTCGGATCTGTGATTAATTTCTGAATGCAATTAAACATTAATAAATATGTAGTATACTTCACACTAATATCGTCAAACTTAATGGTTAACATTAAAGGGATAATACAAGAGCAGCCGCATAGAGTTGATGCATCGGCCCAAACTCCACACGATTGGTCTCCAGGCTCGTTGGATCCAACATTACTGAACTAAACTAAGGATTTTAAAATCTACACTAAGTACACGGTATATTTATATTCTTATGTTGTTTGGTTGGTTTATTCAGATTGGTTCAGGTTAGGTTTGACTATATCTTTATGGTTTTTACCCAATCCAAGACCCGTTGGGGTTGGGTCAGGTACTGGGCCTGTTGAATTGGTTCAATTTAGTTTGCATTCTGGATTTTAGATGGCTGCCGTTGGGGCTATAAATAAAGGGTTATGAATACACTCAGTGTGTGCATGTATGTATCTAATTCCTTTCAAATACCCTTAGTGCCCCCCCCCCCCCCCCACCCCTCCTCTTCCTCCTTTCTTTTTTGATGACATGTATTGGATTGAACTATTTTTTGCATGCATCATTCTTACTATGTAGGTAATACATAGAAATTTTTGAATTAATTTATAATTCCTTCAAATTCAATTTTCAAATCGGCGGTTATAACAAGTATTTCGACCACTCACATCCCTTTATAAATGGCTGCTAGTTTTGAAATAATATAAAGTTGTGTGAAGATGATCTCTAACACAAGAAGATCAAATCCATAAAAAGAAGCTTAATCCTGATTTTTTATGATGTGAGAAAATTAGCAGACTAAGAAGGGAATAACACTCTCTTCCGTATAATTTTTGTTGGATTCCTTTTTTTATTCGGCTTATATGTGAATTCTAAAATGAGTCAAAAAATTGTAGTTGAAATCATATAATCATCATTTATCAAAAAATTAGATAAGAACTGGAAACTTTATCTTGACCAAAATTATGATTTAATATGAGCTATGGAAAATATTTATATCAACCAGAAATATGAAGTATAGATGTTAGTAGGTTTGAAGTTTTAGATCAGCATTTTAAATGTATTATTGATAGTACCAAAATCATATCTGCAACTTTAATTTCATTTTGGAAATTTTGGCACAAAAGGACCAATAAGAGAGAGTGCTAAAATCCATGTAAGAGAAACCCAAAAAAAAACACCTTTGGTACTTTCTAGAATTGAAAGCTTATAGTTGTTATATTAACTTTGAAACCTAATTACGGGTCTATGCTCTCTTCTCTATTCCTCCATGTATGCTTATCGAAAATAATTATGGGTCTATTCTTCCATGTATGCTTAGTGGTGGTGGCGATGGCTATTTTGGCAAATATGAAGTTGGTTCCAAGGTTTGAAGTTCAGCTTTTAGGATTACCATCTCCTCGTTTGAGTTTCTTATAGTAGGATATACATAGTTGAGTTTCATATGTAGTTGATAAATGTACATTCGGATAATAAGTATTTGTGATTTAATGGATGTGGTTCACATCAGACGATAATCCATTTTGAGAGCCTGCATTCATAAAACTGAAGGCACGCAGTCATTTTAGGATTATCTATTCTAGGCCAGACCATAGATGTGCAGTCTATTACGGATTTTTAAATCTGGGTACCTCTAAAGTTGAGTTACTAGTAAAAAAAAATCCACATAAACAGAGCCTTTCTATATCTCATTTTGCCTTTTCAGTGTAGATATGCATATATTTTCTAGTTCGAGCATTCTAGTCTCACTCAACCTTCCTCATTCCTACTTACAATTAGGGCCGTAAACGAATGCAGGATGCAGTCGGATACAAGTCAAATACAAATACTGTTGTATCCATATTCAAAAATAAAAATCTGTATCTGTATCCGTTATCCGTGGATACCAACTTAAGAATATCCATATCTGTATCCGAGGATATTTTCGAATATCCGAAAAAAATCCGTATTCGCCTTAGCCTATACGAATGTCCAAAAAATATCTATATCTGAAAAGTTTTCCAAAAATATCCAAAAGTATATATGAATAAAAATTTACAAGTACATCATTCACATGAAAATTTGATTCATAAAATATTTTTCTCAAAAGATGAGTACATCTAATTAAAAATTACAAGCATGACATCTATCATATAAATTTCATACAACAAATGTTTAGGGGATGAAGTGTATAAAATATGAAAACTACAACCTTAAGACTAAATAAATAAATAAATGATAGAAGCATATACATGATTATGTCTTTATACCACAACAAAATGAGTACGTGAACTCAAAATGTTGCAGAATACCAAATACAAATACAACATTTTTTTATAATCCAATAGGTGAGATTAGTTTAGCTATTTTAAGGAAATTTATATATTAATTTAAGCTTAGGAGTAAATTAAACATTACACACACGAACATGCGCACACATCAGAAAATCGGGTGGATATGAAAGTTTGAAAGTTTGATGTAGCTTACTTGATTGTGCATGCATATGCTTGTCTTTTCCTTTGCTTGCAGTCGTCCATCGCCTTTAGATTGCTTCAAGGATTGTTCAACTAGGGATGAGCGTTCGGTCGGTTTTAAGATCAAAAAATTCAAATCAAATTTAAATCAAAAAATTTCTAAATCAGACCGAACAGAATCGAAATAATTTCGGTCAATTTAATCTGCAACCGATTGAACCGATGATGCGTTGTACAAGCACCCAATCGATGTAGAGCAGTTATCAAGGGAAAGAAATAGAAGAAAAGAAGAGAACTGAAAAAGAAAAGAACTGAAAAAGAAAAGAAATGGTAGAGAAGGGAAGGAAAGAAACACCAAACACAATCACATATCATGTATATCTCATAGCACATCAAATAAAATATAATATAAATCACATATATAAAACAGGGGAGATAGTAACAACCATATAATCAGACTATATTAGTTCATACAATCACATAAATAGATTTTATACAAGAATTAAACAAACTTAACTGACAAATGTCTCTAATAACACGTCAAACACTATTAAGACTCCACATTGCTCGATGGAGGAAATAAGCATAAGTAGTATAAGTACAAGAATGCATCACCCTCGGCAATTCACCCGTGCAGCTTCAGACAACACTTACACCTATTACTAGGGGTGGGCATAAACCGCATCGTAATGCGGAAACCGCCCAGACCGAACCGCAAAAACGGTGCGGAAAACCGCACCGGATTCTCTTTCTAAAGCAAACAGCCCAAACCGAACCGACTCGCAACGATACGGTTCGATTGCGGTTTGAACTTTTACCAAACCATATTAAACCAAACTGAACCGCATAGCTACACCAACAATGTAATGATAAAAAAATTAACAAATTCCTATCTAACTTTTAATTTAGTGATATATATTCTATTTTCAACGTACGTTGTAGTTATATTAATTAAAGATAACACTATGTGTTTTAACCTTCAGGTGACACAACATCCTACAATCGTAAATTGATTGATGATGGAAGTAATTTTTTTGTTTCATATTTAATAAGGGTTCAAGCCGGACCGAACCAAAACCGACCGTATTACATCGAAACCGAACCGAAACCGAACCGAAACCGAACCATTTGTACGGTTAGTATAATGGTTTGTATTTTTGATCAACCGTTTGATGAGGTGCGGAAGCGGTTTGAGCTTCAAACCGCACTGAACTGCGCCCACCCCTACCTATTACCGTGCCTACTCGTCAGTATTGTTGATGAGTACCTAAGACAATAAGAGGAAACATAAAATTTTGGGTCAAACAATAGTCCATGTGAGTGATAAACAGACAAATACTATAAAAGTCATATATTATAAAGAACATAGGTTTGTCATGTCCTTGTATCCACAGAATAAACATATGTAATAAATAAAATATGCTATGCAAACAACAATAAAAGAAACTATAACAGGATAGAAGAACCTAAATAGCCTACATTGGCATCATTTTCCATTCTCTCTCTAGCATCCTATTGGTGATAGTCTACTCAAGAGAATAAAGATAAGTGCAATCACAACAATCATAACATCCATCAACCAAATTTTAACTATCACCGTCTAAATTCGTGAATACATCAATAAATGACTATCCTCACTAATGCCAGAGACTAATGCAATCTTGGTTTTGGTCGAATCTTGTTTACACGAACGGGTGCCTACACCGTCCTAGGCTACACTGTCATTACTACCAATTCTAATGCACGTCCATACGATAACCCTGCTTTAAGTCAACTATATCACTTGGAGCTATCAATGATTCCTTCACACTCCCAAATCACCAGAGCATCCTCCACTCCATCTTAGGTTTGATCCCCTTGAACCAATCCATCATCTTGTAGCTTCGTTACACTACGAACCGTGTATCACTTCAACCCATTATCATGTAGTGTCATTACACCACGAACTATTTATCACACCAATCCAACATCTCGCAACTTCATTATGCCATGAACTGCATGTTACACCTCCATCAGTAACTCTTCGTACATACCAAAAACCAATCCATTACTCCGTGGCTTTGTTACACCGCGAACTACATACTCCATTATTCTACACCTTCATTACACCATAAATCGCATATCACTCACGTTCAATCCCACTCTCACCCGAGCCTTTTGTCGAAGAGCCACATATTCATCTTGTAGAAGATATCAACAAGCCTTAGTCCTTAGTAAACCCTAGATATCTCATTATCTCATTCAATCGATTACACCATCCATTTTTTCCTCTTGACGAAACATTCATTGTTCTTCTGTACACTCTTGAAAATCAATTCATGTGTATAAGACTAGAAAAAAGACCTTATTTTATTCATTTTAATGCATATATCAAACGAGCATGGAAACCTAAAGGTGTTTGGCATGTTATCCCTAGTTATTTAATTGAATTTGAATTGGACGTGGATTATAATCAAATACTCAATGGAGGTCCTTGGTTTATGGATAACAAATCAATTGTTATGAAAAAATGGGAGCCTGAGAAAGTGATTCTAAGTATGTTTCCTATTTGGATTAAACTGCACAAGCTTAATCTGGCATTATGGAATTCTAGATGCATAAGCAAAACTGTAAGTCTAATTGGCATGCCATTAGACTTGGATGATAATGCCAGACTGGTTAAAATAATTAATTATTCAAAGGTTTGGTTGAAATAACTACTTCATCAAATTTTCTTAAAACAATTAAAGTAGTTGATAATTTGCAAAATTTTTACGAACAAAACATGAAATATCAATATGTGCTTCCCGTGTGTAGTACGTGCAAATGTTTTGGTTATAATCAATGTGAGTCCACTTTAAATCAAAACACAAAAGTTTAGGCGTAGACACCAAAAAGTAATTCATCTTCTCTCCAACATTCCAAGATATAGATAGTTCGTCCAGTCATAAAGCAACTAACAAAAATTTACATCAAAATGTTGCATGTAGTGAGCCTAACTTAACATAAGTCACCAGTATTTACTTTTGAGAGTTCTAGATCATCGGCAGAAGTTCATACAGGTCACAACTAGACCAGGGAGAGAGAAGATAAGGGTCTGATATAGGCTGAGGTGGTATAAGAGGAAAAACATCTAAGTCCATCTGCATTGGCTCTAAAAGAAGACCTTCTCGGGTCTCCATGGTGGATATCCAAAGTATGGATATTCAGCTGGATCAAATTTAAGAGCACTACACCATAATGGCCATTTGGCAACCCTTTTTTTTCACAATCGCCAACACTTATTTGTGTTGCAGTGTAATAACAATAATAAGCGTTGCTATATTAAAAAAGTGTCGCCAAAAATACATAATTATAATTTTTTTATTGGCAACGCTTATATGGGTTGTTAGCGCTGATTTCTAAGGGTAAAAACATAAACTTCCTTCCGTAACCCTATTTACCATGTGCCAATCGTTTGCCCAACGCTTATCCAAGAAGCGGCAGCCTAAATCGTATTATCCAAATTCGATTTCAGAGGACAAAAAAAGCAGCTTGCCGAAGATTCATCCGCGAGTAGATTTCAATCCCGTTCAGTCTCGATTTCAATCCAAATACGATTTCATTATCCAAGAAGCGACCGCCTGAATCATTATCCAAATCCGATTTCAATCTCGATTTCAATCGCTTCAGGTATATTTTTATTTTATTTTTGCTCACTTAAATCCTGTTTTTGTTGATTTTTTTCTACGTGTCTCATCTTTGGTTATGTGGTCTGATTTTTGCATAATCAAGAACTAGAGAGATCATAATCGAAGATTTAATCGAGATCTCAAAAAGGGATAAAGTCGAGAGCTAACCCTAGGTGAGTGTATTCTCTTTTCTTTTGCATTAAGTCCTTTAGAGGCAGCAGATTTATGGATACGTTTACGGCAGGATCATTATAATAAAACGCAGAGGTTTGTTAGTGATATATGTGCCGATTTGGGTATTTTTGTGGGTTGATGTTGTATGGATCTGAATGCTATGACTGTTAAAAACAGTGGTTGGAAGTCATGCTTGTGGTGTTTAACTTTGAATAGAATGTTAGTTACTGAATATTTCTGTGTAAACATAAGTAGAAGCACAAAGGTATTATTTGGGGTATTCACAGTAGGGTGGGGTATGAATACAATGAAATAAGGGGGATTAAATACTCTGACTCAATCGATTGTCTTGTGTATTGGATGCTTGGTTGTATTGCATGGTTGACTTTGTGCATTCGATTGACCACAAGTTTATATACATATGTTAAAAGACCAGTTAACAAATTGGGATAGATATGCATACCTATTGTATGGTTAACACTTGACCTGCTACTTATTTGTTTAAGCAGTAATACATTGGTGTTTGATTGATGAACACATGGTCTGAAGTATATATATTGGTTTACACAGTTATACATTTGTATATGATTAATAATCACACAACTTGCTATACCTATTTAGACAGTTTGATATGTCTGCTTTATATGAGAAATAAATGACCTGCTATGTAAATGGTTAGTCAGTTTAGCATATATATCACATTAATAGCAAACACATGACTAGTTACATATTTACTAGTTACATATTTATTCAGATCTTTTGGTGATAGGTGTATTGCTTAGTTACACATGGCCCATTTTGCATATCTGTTCATACAGTTTAAGGTGATGTGTAGTGATTTGATTAAAACTGTAAATATACTAGGGAATTGTACACTAAGTAATACACATTATAGATCTGAAACTGTTTGTATATGCCACCTGTTTTATAAATATTCATTTGTTTTATAGAACAGTGAATAGCAGATAGATATTCATATCTTTATGTTACGCTCTCACAAACTCTGTGTGTGTGTGTATGATACTCAATAAACTTCTGGCAATATATCATTTACATAACCCAAGTATAGATGATGCACGAGAATACATGTTCTTGTTATTTGTATGCTTTTTTTATACGAGTAAGAGCTCAAGACTAATAGGTCATGTACATGACGCAAGGTGTGTATTCTAAAATATTCACCTAGTCATCTGCAGCAATTCTTGAATGCATACATATATTCATGTTTTTGTTCCTTTAGTAATTCATAGGACTGCTTCAAGTAATGCTTTCGAATCTGAAGTCTTTAAAGTTTGATACAAAGTCATCTGCTGCTGTGAAGCTAGATGCGCATGACACACATGTTTGTGCTATTTTTTATTTATTCTTTTTTGAATGCTTTTCTTAGTGGTTTTTTTAAGAAAAAAAATACTATGGTATAATTTTTGTTACAGGAGTAAAGTATAATGGTATCAATAATTTGATGGAAATTAGAAACAAGGAAGAAGGTCGAAGGTATGTATATTAATTTTGGTGCCTATGAGATAACTTATTGATTCTAAACTGAACCTTTCAAGCTCAGTTTAGTTTGGAATCTGAACCGGAATCCTCAGTTTCTAAACCGATTTATAAACTCGTTGTTGTCGTTTGTAGTAGGTGACGATCATCGCATTTTTTGTTCGTTTCTCTGATTTTGAAAATGTACATTAGAAGTCTTTTTAAGAGAAATAAACTCCACTAGGGTATTCCTTAAAGCGTCGTTTGCAGGTTAAGTTAAAATTGGGCATGTGAACCCAGTTTTCAGTCCACAGCAAATATAAATGCTTGCAGGTCAAGCCCGGTGATTTACAAGTTTAGGCTGAACCTATGTATTGTTAAGTCTGAATGTCTATTAGTTACTATCAAAAATCTTAATGCCATATCATGGTCAAGCATATATTTGCGATATCTCTTTTGGCTGAGCCTGTGTTTTTGTTCTAGTTTTTTTCCCTTTTTTTTTTACTAATTTCAAATCATATCATATATATACCGAACTGCAGGTGGTAAGTATCCTGAAGAATATTTTCTTTCTTAGTATATAAAATCACTTATTAACTAATGGATTAACAATTGGTATAAAACATAATTTTTTCTTATGCATCTTGACTTTCTACAACTTGCATCAATCAAATGTTATGCTGATGCTGTTGCAAGGAGAATAAAAATTGGAAAGGATATTTGTTGACAGAAACAATGAGAAGCTCAAATTAATATGTCTACCACATTAAAAATCAGTATAAGCAAAGTCAAATGTATGCATACTGACACTTGTAAACCCTGACATCATCTGGTTATAGTTATATAACTTGCGGAGGAATACTGGAGCATGAACATGTACAAGACGGAGCAGTCTGATTCCAAGTGGGGGTGGCAGTCCTATTGCTAATGCTTAAATGATCAGTGGTCACCTTGGACAGTTGGACTCTCTATAGCTGCTTCACAACAGGTAATCAAATATTGCATTAAGAGTTATTTTTTATACAATTTGATGAATATACCCTATATAAATATGTCACTCTGATACAGTATATATTAATGTTACTTATCAGGCAAATGATATGTAAGTAAACAATAGCTCGGTAAATATCAACTCTTTTTCAAATCTATTTTTTATTTAGCTATGACGTTTGAGTTATTCCAACACTATGTTGCATGTGAAAACAGAGCAAGTGTAAAATTATAATGCTCAAGAAAAAAGCAGTGACCCTGACATTTGAGTTATTCAAACGTTTGAGTTAACCGATGGGTTTGAAAGGTTAATGGAACCGATTAATTTGACTGGTTAGCAAGGATTAAATTTAACTAGTTCAGTTCAGTGATTGGTAGATGCACATATTTCAACCTATGAAATGGTTAACCGAACCATTATTTTTAATCGGTTAACAGTTTAAATTAATTGATTGGTTTGGTTGACCGACCGTGCTCACTCTTAGACATGATGCCTCTGAGTTGACCATGTGATTACATCTTCACCCAAGATATGACCGTGCTTCGTCGTGTCATTCTCGAACAAGAGTAAGACTTCGTGATTTCCTACTAGTTACAGATAGATCTAAAAATTTTGAGTGACCATAAGTAATTTTTTTCTTTTTCTTTTTCTTTTCATAAGCCATACATACATCCGTATGAGTGACCACAAGTAATTTTGGCTACAAAATGATGTTAAATAAAAAGGGCTATTGATCCTAACTTTTTTGTCTGTGTGTATTAATTCTTAAATTATCTTCATACAGTATAAGCTAATTCCTATAAGCTTTATTAACTAATTCTTAAATTATCTTCATACAGTATAAGTAATAATGAGTCGTTCGGCATAGTTTAACTGCGCCTTAGGCTCAGTAATACTGAGCAGATCGACGCAGTATTACTGAGCCGAATGGCTCAGTATTACTGAGCCGTCGAATGGCTCAGTATTACTGAGCCTAAGGCACAGTAAAACTGCGCCGATAATCCAAGTAACAATTTATCATATTTAAGCATTTTGCAACAATCACATACCCATTTTTGTAACATGTTATGTGTATACCTTTGTTTATATTTATCCTTCCATTTGGTAGTTTAAAAAGTGAAATCAGTTAACATGCCATTAGTTATTTTAATTTTACTGCCTCTCCAACGTTTATCATAATTGTAGGATCTATCAAAGCTTGAGATAAGGTCTGGGTTAAAATTTGTTTGCTCTATAATGCATAACCGAATATTTTGATTCACCATGATAATGAAGAGCTATGTTTCCTATTTAAATATATAAACATTATGTCTGTTTTTACCACAACTTATATGCAGTTATGGACTTTCACATGTTCTGTTCCTATGTAAGCTAATCTGTTTTTGTTCTTTCTCTCTTTAATCAACTCACTTTAGTTTTAAGGAAATATAGTCATACAAGACTTTAGAAGTTAGAACTGGCACAAAACCTGTGGTGAAGCACTTTAATATGATTTGATTTGGCAAGACATTTTGCAATAATCGTATGAAAAAAGGCTAGGTCATTAGTGTTTTCATTGCTTAAATCTTTTCCTTTAGCTCACTTATTGCATGTTTTATAAGTAATTAATATTGCTTTGTTTACTCTTTCTATTCTATACTGATTGATGTGGTATTTATATTTACCACTATATGCATAATTTCACACATTTTGATTACGCTGCTTGTTCATTTTGCTCTTGCTTGGTCAGAGCAATTGAACCCCAATGCTATAACCATTTTAGATATATTGATTTTTGAATTTATGTGTGACTTGCTTCGTTTCTGCATATTACTACTTTACAGTGTTTGCCAGTCAAAATTTGGAAGGACTAAAGTTAACATGTTTCAAACCAGGTCAATAAAAAGTATTAAAGAGTGGTGATGGCTGTGTTCTTATTGATCTATCATCAAATGTTTTTCATACTGCGGCCTATTAAATTTAGTATGAGGCAAAGGTTATCAAAATTCATCCTTTTAGGTGAAATGATTTTATTTTTTGTTTTAGAGCATTACTCTTAAAAGATACTCAATTAAGGATGCATCAATTTATTTATTTATCTGTTATTATTATTCAATTCCAATTATAACTTTTTGGTTGTATTAACTAATCGTTTTTGACATGTATAGATCTTAGATATAGAGTATGAATTATTATACACGCACAATTTTTAAACCTTGATATCCACATAAGAAACATAAACTAAATGGATGACACTATTAGACCATTAGTATATGCAATTACAGTCAAAACTTTTCAATAAATTATGCATGTCACCAATTTTTCAGATTTAGTATGTTAGCCTCAATTTTTGGGTAATAAATAAAAGGTTTCTTTTTAAGCAAATGGTGCTTCTTTCTTGCGTGTTTTAGTTTAATAGTTAATAGCCTTATGGACATTCAACGTGGGTTCTATTAGACTTTATTACACTGACAAATTTATAGGCATTTTAAGTGCAATAACGAGAAACATTCTAATCTTGAAATAACAAGAAACATGTTAAAATTGTACCTTCAAACTATTTGTAAATGTTTAAAATAGTAAATACGAAATGAATATATTTATGTCTGCATAACATAAATGCACTTGATTTCGTTTAGGTCCGCAATTGAAAATTTTCTTTTATTTGTTGCTGTTTGAAATAATAATAGATACATACATAAAGCATTTAAAATCCATGCATGCGTCCTGAAGTATTTAGGAACACGTAATTTGCTACTTTTATTATTGCACTTATGGACTTATGGGATATATCTGGGTTATAAAGAATGTATTTGGCAAAGCTCATCTATGAGATTACTTTCTTTATTAGTTCTATTTTACTGTTATTATTTGATTTCTTAATCAGTTCTATTTTAGTCAGGTAAAGACAGCAGATTCTATTTTAGTCAGGTAAAGACAGCAGATTTCTTAATCAGTTCTATTTGATTTCTTAATCAGTTCTATTTTAGTCTAGTTGAAGGATATACTCATCAGATCAATTATTTATCCTATAGTTTTATTTTGGTTGCTAAGTTTTAATCTAGCAGCTAATTGTAAATTAACACAAGTTCCAATTTTCTACGGAAAGAAAAATAATAGTTAAATTCCGTAGTAAATAGTGCATTTAACCAAAAAATTGTGGTGAGCTGTAGTTGTAGGAAATGGGTTAGGTGAAGACTGAATTTGAACTAAAAATGTAAACAGAAGTGTAAGAATTGAATAAAGGACCGTGAATGTTGCCAGTTTCTTTCTTTGTAATGAAAGGTTTTCAAAAATACAAAGATGTATGCAAAGTTACTTGATTAAATTTGTGACTGAAATGTAAAACCAGAGTTGTATAATGTGAGACACTGTCTGCTTTATATAATAGACACCGTCCCTCGACCTTGATTCATTTTGTGGACTATTTACCTGTTAATGGTGCTATTTGTCTTTAACCTGAGTCCCTGGGTTTACAGCAGGGTTTTACTCTGTTAAATTAAAGTTAAAATAAAATTATTTTTGGCATACATACATATGTTAACTGTCCTCCTAGTTAGTATACTTCTCAAATGGTCTGTTGTATTTTTGAGGGTAGAATGCCAGTTTATAAATTCATTTGTATGTGCTTTTCGTATACCCGTGCATGCTTGTCTTGTTTTAGGTCCTTGCTGCACTTCAACCTTGCGCATATGCGCCACTGCATGTGTATTTTCTTTCAGTAATCAGAAGTATATGTTCCATTTGCTGAATAACCTTAAATTTGTATTAGAATTAAATTATTTTGTTTAGTGTTAACACACGATGTTATCATTATAATTCTGAAATGCTCGAATCACTTGTTGCTACCTTGGTAGTTCTAAAATCAGTTGCCTGAGTTGTTGTAGTGCTACATTTCAAAATCTGAAATTTAATAGGAGGCTGCACCTTACTTTGGACATGAACATGTACATAAGCTTTTATGTTAGGATAACTAAGTTTACACGTATTTTGCATTGATGCTTGGTTATCAGACCAAAACCCAAGTGCATATATTAGTATTTTTGTCATTTACTTGAACCCGCCAAGGCACCACTAGGATATTACTAGCACATACATGGTTCTGTTATTTCCTTCGAACTGCTTGAGTTAATACACTGTACATCTTTGCACAAGGTGCCGACTTATTTAGAAATGTCATCAAGGTGCCGACTTATTTAGAAATAACCATTGAACTTTGAAAAATAGGTGGAACCGTGTAATTCATCACAATTTTGCACTTGGAATCTATATTTAATAGTGATTGCATTTTGAGACTGTTATTGTTTATTTATTTTCTACAGATGTCCTCCTACTCAAGGCCTTCGACCGATTATCATGACTACTTCCTACGGTATTGTCCATCGGCCTATTCAGACGATTCAGACGATCCTACTCAAATTGTTTGCTCAGCCGAATCTCAGACACCAACTCCATTTAGCGTCTACGAGAGAATAGAGTCGAGTTTAGAAAGAGATTTGGCATTATTAAGTGTTCAGAATGATATGGCATCGCCTACCAGATCGACCACACCTACAAGATTGCTACCCCTACCAACATGCTATGTTGAAGAAGCACAATCTCGAAGGTTGTTATGTCGTTGCAACATTGAACCAATATTCAGAACATGCTATTTAAATAAAAATGTTGGTCGCCGATATTTTATTTGTGCAAATACTGGAACTCTTAGAGATTGTGGATTCATCCACTGGATTGACGAACCATTATGTGATCGTGGTGTGGAATTTGCATTGGAGGTTCTTGAAGAAAATAAAAGGCTTAAAAAGGAGCTTAAATTGCAAGATTTCATCGAGCTCAATAGACAAAAGATGTGTCAAAATTGAAAAGACATGACTTTGAACTTATAACATTTTCTGCTATTTGAAACTTAATTGATGTTATTAAATTAAATGCACGCAGAAAGCAGTAGAAGAAGCAGAGAAAATGAGAAAAATTGGTGGTACAAGCTATGCAAATTTTTGGATGTATGGTTCGTTATATAGTTGGAGTTTCGCGTTTGGTACTTGTAGACTTCAAATATGAAAAACATCTTGCATTATGTTAATTCTGTATTGTTATTACTATGGAATCGGATATTGTATATGTATTAAATTTAGTATCTTTATGTATTGAATTTTTTTGTTAGTTCATACTTTGCTGTTATCATGAATATGGATTTTTTTTCCTTATTGATTTGGTTACATGTTGCTATGTTGAGATAATTCCATAGCTGAATGAATGCATATTAAATAGAGCTTGTGCTATCTTATATGCAAATATTAGCGTTGCATGTTACCAACGCTTATAAGTGTTGCGAATATAATATTGCCAACGCTTATAAGCGTTGTGAATGAATATTTGCCAACGCATATAAGCGTTGCGAATGAATATTTGCGAACGCATATAAGCGTTGGGAATGAATATTTTCCAACGCTTATATGCGTTGGTAATACATTGCCACGCCCCCATAGCAACGCTAATAAGTGTTGCGGAAATTGTTTGCGACAATTATACTCGTTGGCAATCACCTGTTTTAGTGTAGTGGAGGAAATCAATGAAGAGGATATTACAGAATATTGCGAACCGATGTAGAATGTGATAATATGTTTTATCGAAAGGAAAGGATGCGGTTGTTCACACAATTTTGGTAATTCTGCTTCGATGACTAGGAGAAAAGCTACCAAAAAATGACAATCGTGGTATATTGAAATGTTAGAAGTCTAAACAACGACATTCAACATTTTGACCTTCATAATATGGAGGTTAAATATAAACCTTCGATTTTAGCTATTTTGGAAAACAAGTTCTCAGATGATAGTATAAACCTTTTTATGGAGTAGATAGATGATTACTGGCAGTTTTTTTTTTGAGAAATGCGGATTACGGATCTTAAGGCTGCTTAACACTAAAGGAGGGGGTGAATAGTGTTTAATGTAATTTATGAATTTCTTGAAATATTTTTGAGTAAAACAGAATCAAATGCAAATCACAGATATGAAAGTCACAGAATCAACCACAGATGCAAATAATAAGTAAAAGCAGTAAAGGCAAGAATACACCGAGATTTTATACCAGTTAGGAGTTACCTTACATTCAATCCTGCACAACTCTAGGTTATGTAGATCTCTTTTCAAAATAATCTTCAGTCTCACAATTCTCGATTTCAAGGGCCACGAGGTCCACCCCCACCTGCTTACGAGCACATGGCCCTCTATTGATTTAACCAACCAGGCTACAAGATCACCTAATTGATTTACGGGCTACAATCACACCCAGATGATTTGAACGGGCTACAACCACACATTTTTAGTATCAGTTTTGGAAGAAAGACTCGATAGAACTTTGATCTTAGATTCTTTGATTACAAATACTCCTATATAAGGCTGTCAATGGGTCGTGTCGGATCGGGTTCGGGTCGGGTCAAGTCAAGTTCGGGTCAATTTTTAAATGTGACGGGTCAACCCGTTAAATAAACGGGCCAAATTATGCCAACCTGAACCCAACCGTTTATAAACGGGTTGACACGACCCGGCCCGCGTAACCCGTTTACCTAGTCGGATTGGGTCGGGTTGAACCATTTAACCTATTTTGACCTGTTTGTTATAACTTACACTTTGCAAAATAAAAGCATACTAAAATAGAACAATACAATACTTAAAAGCCAACATACATGATACAAACATTAATACAAACTAGCAAGAGAAGATCATCAAATGGATCATACAAATCACAAATACAATACAAATATATAATAAACTTCAAACTGTAACAATCCGGAAAATCAGAACCAATTAAATTTTTTATTTTGGCAATTTTAATGAATTTTGGATATTTAAAATGAATTATTTTAAATAATAACAACGAGAAATTTATTTTGAATAGAATTAGAATGTATATATTTATTTGAATCGACGTTAGAATATAAATATTTATTTTAATTATAAAAGGAATTGGAAATAGCGCGGTAGTTTGAAAATTCAATTTCAAATTTCAAATGAATGTACATGATTCAAAATAAATCGGATTTTAGCGAAACAAAAAAATATTTGAATCTATTTGAAAATATCTTTCCAACGAAACCGAAAAATTGAAATTTCATAGCGGGAATAAAAAGTTACGCCCAGTTGAAAATTCAGAATAGCCGCTATGGAAATTTAGCCCTTAAAAATAGCAATTTTGCAAGCCACCTCCACTTTCAACGAGTTGGATCCGGGATATCAAATTATTGCTAGATTCCAAAATTTATAATTTTTGGGATTAATATGTGAGCGTGGCAAAAGAAAATGTGTTTTGACAGTTTCAGTCATTTTGGATCGACCAGAAAATGACCATTTTTCAAACGGTCTCCAAATTTGACGAAATTGGTGTTGTTAGGATCGTATCATCAATACGAAGCTAGAAATATTTTTTCAGGAATTTTTGGGGTCCGTATGTGACCCTGATAAATGGAAATGTACGTTTAAAATTCAATATAATGATTTATATTTCAAACTTAGTGGAAACTGATCGTAAGGATCGAATTAGCCTACGATACATATTCCATTGTGTTCGGAATGGGGGTAATTAGCTAGGGGCGACAGTCGTTGAGTTTCGTTTTGAGATCGGATGTGAAATAACCTTTTATCGAATAAAATAATAAATCCCCTCTCCTTCTATATCTCTCCTCCCTCTTTGGAAAACGGTCAACGCTTCAAATGAAAAAAAAGAGAACGGGGAAAACCCGTTTCCCCAAATCGAAGCCACCGCGGTCCGCCACCCTCCCCCCCCAGCCCCCCCTACGTCGGCCGTCCTCCCTCCGTGCATCCTCCGCCCTTTCCCCCTAAAAACCCGTCTCTCCCCTTTTCTACAAACCCCGATAGCGCCAAACCCCTCAGCCCCAAATCCGATGCAGCGCCTCCCCGATAGGACCACCACTGCGCCAACCACCCTCCCGCTAGCTTGCGCCTTCCCCCCCCCCCCCCGACGAACCACGCGGCAGATCTGACCCCACCAGCGCCAATGGCCCTTCTTCATTCGAGATCTGAAATTTTACAAGAAAATAAGGTGTGTTTTATAATGTGATTTTTATTTCAGTTTTAAATATACGTCTATAGTTATAAAAACATGTTTTTTATATATATTATCATAGAATAAAAATAGGATTTTTACTATGGAAAGTTACGATTTTTAATGTGATAAGGTTACAATTTTTATATATGTAAAGATGATTTTTTTTATAAAGTAAGGACGAGATTTTTTTTATATAATATAAAGCTGAGATTTTTATGTTTATAAGGTTCGATTTTTAGAGTTATAAAAATCTGATTTTTAATTTATAAAGATCAGATTTTATAGATTTGAAAAGATCAAATTTTTAGATTTTGAAATATAAAAAGATTTGATTTTAGTACTTTAAAAAGATTCGATATTTATATGTATAATAGTGAATTAAAAATACGATTTTTTAGTTATGTAAAAATACGATTTTTATACATATGGATTTGAAATAAAAATATGATTTTCATTGTTTGAAAGGCGATATAAAAACATAATTTTTATTATATATAAAGCGCTATTAAAATATAATTTTTATAATGTAATAGCGAAATAAAAATGTGATTTTTATATGAATTCTCTTTATATAAAAACACGATTTTTATATAAGAATTAGCGATATAAAAATATGGAAAAACTGAGTTATAAAAATATAATTTTTATAATATAAACATCAACATAAAAATATGATTTTTATGTATGAAGTAACAGTATAAAAGTGTGTTTTTTAATAATCAACTACGTGAAACAGATGGCGATGGATCAGACTGAAATCAAAACGAAATCCAGGCCGTTCAGAAATAGAGAATGGAGGAGTGGATCCCAAAGGTGAGAACTCCTCACTATAATTTTCTTTATACAGTTATTTATTTTTATAGCTGCATATATGAACTGTTCCCCATCGTCCACAGACCATGGACGACCTGTTTGATTGTTTGGTTTGGTTGATTAGATTATTTGGTTGAAATTGGTTGATTGGGTGAAATGAATTGATTCGAATTGTTATATGTATATGGCGCAAGCCAATATCAGGAGAGGGGTAATACTAGACTTTACCCGATTTTGATATCGCGTCGTTATACTGCCAAAATTTACGAAAATATGTTAGAACAGTAAAAATATCATTTTTATTGTGTAGATGAACCGAATAAATGTTTTATCGTTAAAAATATAATTTTTAATGGGTATATGAATAAAATAAATATTCATTTACAAATCAGACGATTTGTTTATGTACACCCATTTTACTGATATGGATTGGGACGATAAATTTTACACATCGCCCAACTGCACAAATAAAATTCATTATTTGTTGATTGAAACCCCACACGGGTATTGGGATGATATTGGACATACACTAATCCCAATAGTTAGTTGTATGTCAATCGATTGGTTGATAGACTGTTATAAGCATTAAATATTTATATTTAATGCTTATACAGTGTAGAATGCACTCTGGATGATGGATGATTATTTATCACTGTTGTTGTATACATGTATTGTATGAAATCCATATAATCAAATAATATGGTAATTGACTGTGTCTGATTCCAGTTCAGAAAGAATGAATATTTTAAAATAACGATTATTTTAAAATAACGGATATTTTCAAATAATATTCAGAAAAGAATCAAAATATGATTTTGATGTCCGATTTTGGATGGACACGAAAATATTTAAATATATAAAGCCGTGATGATTAGATTTACGCCATTTTGACGTGACCGATATTTATATCGATTTTATTCGTTTTTATAATGAATATCAAAAAGGAAATGGTTTCGAAATACAATGTTTTGAAAATATTATCATTTATATATTGATGATAATGGAATATTCAATTTTGAGTTAAAATTGAATATAAAGTTGAAACTGTTTTGAAAACGATTTATAAAATACGTTTAAAATGGAAATCGACGAAATATATATAATATATTATATATATTATATAGATATATAATGGTCTGAATAGAACGCGCCGCGCTGCGGTAGTTCGCAAATTTTGACTATTGACTTCAAATGGACATTACGGGATATCCGATCGTCGGATTCTCCTAAATCCGGAACCATTGGGTTCGTATCGAAAAGAGCTTTCTAACGAATATTAGAGATTTGAAATCTAACGGTTGGATTTGGAATTAAGTCCAAATCAAATTTGGAAAATGTCGCTATAAGTGCAGTTCGATGGCCGTTTATGGAAATCGATTGTACGAGCCTTGATAAAGTTATTTAAAATATCAATAATTAGTGTAAAATCATAAGAAATGATTTGGAAAGAATTGGGATAAAAAATTCCATATTTGAAAAGATAAAAATAGATTTTTATCAAAATGAACTAGTTATTAACTAGATTTGAAATCCAATAATTTTTAAATAAAATAAATTGGATTTGAAATGGTTTTAAAAATAACCAGAATTTCCAATATATGAATTGGAATGGATTTGAATCGAAATTATCTTCGGAATATTTCGATATTGGATTCCGTGATTATACAGATATTGTGGAGGAATTTGGACGATATATATATATATATCGTTATTCCAATACGGTATTTGTTGATTCCAGAATTTGATATTGAATATAAGCCGATATATTTTCTATTCGGAGCCTTGTATTTAATATCAAATGTGATTTTGGGTTGGCTGTGAATGGTGTCTTCATTAACACTGTTCTTGAACCCAATTGAGAAAAGATTAAATCCTTTTTATTTAGATTTAATGAAGTATAACAATTAATTAATATTTAATTGGAATTGAAATTGGTCTTTGGGTTTATCGTGAACGGTGTTTTAAATAACACTTGTTCTTTAATCCGATTAACAATGGAATGAGATTTTGGTTGTCGTGAATGGTATCTTTAATAATACTGTTCTTAGACCCAACGGAGTTAAAAAAATCAGAAACTAACTGGAGATTAGTTAAGTTGAATGGTTTCCTGGGTATTGATCCGATGTTGGTTTCGGCCTTCGGGGTTAGTACTTAGGGAATTGTTCACTTGCTAATTTACGGTTAAAGGCTGATTGAATGGAATGTGATTTTGGGTTTATAATGAACCGTGTTTTAAAGGAAATTTGTTCTTTAACACAGTTAAAGACAAGATATGATTTCCCAAGTTAAACAATTATTAATATTGATTTTCGGGAAGATTAAAACCAAGTGGAGTTTTAATGAATCTTTAATTAGATTGAAATGATCGAGAATGGAGTATCACCAGTTTTGCTCCAGGCGATAGTTAAATCTTTAATTAGATTTGAACGTGAAATGGTAATTGAATTTACCAATAACACCATGGTTTTAGATATGAAGCATTACCAGTTTTTCTTCATAGGATGAATAGGTTGAGATTGGGAAATTAAACAAATGATTACTTTGGTAAGGTTCGCTAATCTCGACTAGTTTGGATAAACCATAATTTGGTTTGAATTGATATCCAAAGGAAGATTAAAGAATAAATTTAAAGAATTTATCTTTGATAAAATTAATGGGAACCTTTCCCAAAGTATATGAATATTTGGATAAAGAAATATTCTGGATTGGAATGAGGCGTATGTTGTGTTTTTATAGCACTTGTTTATTATATACGCGAGTTATTTAGAAAGACCGAGTTTATCCCATTCTGAATAACTGATTCGACGATGTGTCGAGGATGAAGACGGTGGTTGAAGACCGTAGGTCTTTACATCGTTTTGATGATTACTGATGTGTTGATTGGGTTGAACACCCAAGACGATGTAATAAGTGGTGATCGTCCAGACGTACTTGGAGATCGACCGGATATGCGAGGGCCTCTCTCTTGTATTGGACATACGAGACGAGGAATAAGGTGCCTCCAGTTTCGTTCAGATCCAGAACGAAATTGTAAATGGATGTATGTCTAACATCGGATTTCATTCTGTGTGATTGATAGACATTGGTTGCATAGCGTGAATTGCCTGTGTGGCATGCTGAGATGCAAATGATCAAGGCTTCTGTTGAAAAGCAGAGTCTTGTGGTTGATGATCAAAGCACGACTTTAATATAGCATAACTTTGTGTAGCGTTAATTCGCGAGCCTCGCACCCCAGTGTGAACCAGAAACGGGATAGGACTTCAGGGAGGACATGATTTTCCTTCTAGCTAGGAGTGGTGTCAGCATTTTGCAAGCCCTGACGTTTTACTTATGTGGATGATGGATAGAGAGGTGTTCCGGGGCCGATGGTTTGGTCGGGATATGACCAGTTTACGCCCCATAGGGCGAGGAAACACATTGTTCAGGCATTTTAATCCATTCCGTGTGGACCGGCCCTGACGATCCAAAGGCTTGACTGAGTACTTGCCTGAGATACGGGCTAGAGCGTCTCGAAGCGGGCTAGAACGATCCCTTGCCTAGGTTCACAGATGGAAATCCAACTTCCAATGCATGACTTTGCAGTTTTGATTGTTGAGCCTAGTATTGGCGACATGATCTATGGTACCCATGCCACCTATGATTGATACATTTATATTTGAAGTTGTTATCTTCACTTATAGTAATAATAAAAGATTAAATTTCGCGTATCAAGCATTATTTTGCTATTATAAGGCAAAACCCTATACTCGGGCTTTCGTTGCATTGTGTGATGGGACCAGGGTATTATAATAACTTCATCGTTCTTTATTTAGCATTGCGCTGATTGTTTTATGCACTGATATTCTTGGAAGGGAACCCGTTCCGTGTTATACGGCGTGGTCCCTTGATTTACCTAACTTTAAAAGCAAATTAATAACTGTTTTAGTTCTCACACCAGTCACATGATTGACCTGGAGTTTATTGTTTTAACCTAAACTCTGTGTGCCCTTATTTCCGCACGGGCAGCTAGTAGTTTGGTTTTGCAGATATTATATTCACAGGATCCTGATTTACAGCTGAAGTGATATTCGGAAAGCTCTATATCCGTTTATTCTTTTCAGTTGTGTTTTGTTTTATTTTTCCGCTACATTGTAACTTGTAAACTCTGATATTTAGTAAATGTGTAATATTTATTCATACTCTGTATATTCTTGTATTCTGATGTAAATTGTTGTAATAACAATGAAATGTTCTTCTGTTTGTGTTCTGATTCGTCTTGTCCTCATGGAAATCCGTTCTTCCTCTTCTCTTTGGAGACCGGAGAAATTTCGGGTCCTTATAGTTTGGTATCAGAGCTTTGGTTTACGGAGCTTGAGAACAAGACACTTTAGAACCAAACGAAAGAATTCATCAAAGATTGGATTAGTAATATCCAATAGGAATGACTCGTTAGAGATAGACTCAGTAGTATCCTAGAATGAGTCGGAAGAGAGTTGTTTTCAAATAAGGATGAAAACAATTTTTGTTTTGAAAATTTAAATCAATTATTCGTATTTGAATATTATTTTTATATTGATTTGGACAATCAAGTATATAACGATTTTGCGTATACGTCTGATCCACGTGTATTTGAAGTTTTAATATATTGGATAGATATAGAATCACACTCTAGTCGCCCGGAGATGATACTGATGATAGCGTACACATCATCAGTGTTTTATGTTCGAGTTTCGAAAGTGGAATATCTATATGATTCCAATTGACTGGTGTGAGAACCAAAACTAGATAAGATCTATTGTTGTGACTTGACATCAAAAACATGATTTTTGGATATATATAAAAATTATGAATTTGAAACGATAATCCACTAATTGATTGCTGGTTATATTGTTTGATTATTGGTTGATTAATTAAAATTTTTGAACCATTTAGCCAAATTGTATCAAAATATTGAACTAATTTGAAAATTGTTTGGAAATTGCATGCATCTACATGCATATATATGTGAACAGGTCATAGCAGGAGGCTAGAGAAGAGGAATAAAATTGTATGCCCGACAAATAGGTGCATGTTTACTAATTTATTGGGTTTGGATGATTTTATAAGCCGATTGGCTATCCGCTTGGCTTTTTCTTTTTCTTTTTGAGATGAAAGGGCCTATGTGGAGGATTGGGGATTTTCCCGGTGCTCCTGTACAAAGGAGGTTGTGGCGAAATTTTTCGAAAATTTAGCTTGTTAGCCAAATTTTTGAAGAATTGGAAAATTCTTAGAAACTGAAAAGTTGAAGAATGAACGCTAAAAGGAAAGTTGAGTTGGTTTGTAAAACAACTTTCAGCTCCGTTCCTTTTCGGGGACGAAAAGATTTTAAGGGAGGAGATTGTAACGACCCGGAAAATTAGAACCAATTAAAAAAATTTATTTTGGCAATTTTAATGAATTTTGGATATTTAAAATGAATTATTTTAAATAATAACGGCGAGAAATTTATTTTGAATAGAATTAGAACATATATATTTATTTGAATCGACGTTAGAATATAAATATTTATTTTAATTATAAAAGGAATTGGAAATGGCGCGGTAGTTTGAAAATTCGATTTCAAATTTCAAATGAATGTACAGGATTCAAAATAAACCGGATTTTAGCAAACCAAAATTATTTGAATCTATTTGAAAATATCTTTCCAACGAATCCGAAAAATTGAAATTTCATAGCGGGAATAAAAAGTTACGCCCAATTGAAAATTCAAAATAGCCGCTATGGAAATTTAGCCCTTAAAAATAGCAATTTTGCAAACAACCTCCGTTTTCGATGAAACCACTTTTGTTAGATCCGGAATATCAAATTATTGCTAGATTCCAAAATTTATAATTTTTGATATTAATATGTGAGCGTGGCAAAAGAAAACGTGTTTTGACAGTTTCAGTCATTTTGGATCGACCATAAAATGACCATTTTTTAAACGGTCTCCAAATTTGACGAAATTGGTTTCGTTAGGACCGTATCGTCAATACGAATCCAGAAATAATTTTTCAGGAATTTTTGGGGTCCGTATGTTACCCCGATAAATGGAAATGTATGTTTAAAATTCAATATAATGATTTATATTTCAAACTTAGCGGAAACTGATCTAAGTATCGAATTAGCCTACGATACATATCCCATTGTGTTCGGAATGGGGGTAATTAGCTAGGGGCGACAGTCGTTGAGTTTCGTTTTGAGATCGGATGTGAAATCAACTTTTATCAAATAAAATAATAAATCCCCTCTCCTTCTATATCTCTTCTCCCTCTTTGGAAAACATTTAACGCTTCAAATGAAAAAAAAGAGAACGGGGAAAACCCATTTCCCCAAATCGAAGCCACCGCGGTCCTCCACCCTTCCCCCTTCCCCCCCCCCCCACGTCGGCCGTCCTCCCTCCGTGCATCCTCCGCCCTTTCCCCTTAAAAGCCCGTCGCTCCCCTTTTTTACAAACCCCAATGGCGCCAAACCCCTCAGCCCCAAATCCGATGCAGCGCCTCCCCGACAGGACCACCACTGCGCCAACCACCCTCCCGCTAGCTTGCGTCTTCCCCCCTTTACCCTCCGACGAACCACGCGCCAGATCTGACCCCATCAGCGCCAACGTGGGCCCTCCTCCATCCGAGATCTGAAATTTTACAAGAAAATAAGGTGTGTTTTATAATGTGATTTTTATTTCAGTTTTAAACATACGTATATAGTTATAAAAACATGGTTTTTTATATATATATTATCATAGAATAAAAATAGGGTTTTTACTATGGAAAGTTACGATTTTTAATGTGATAAAGTTACAATTTTTATATAAGTAAAGACGAATTTTTTTGTATAAAGTAAGGACGAGATTTTTTTTATATAATATAAAGCTGAGATTTTTATGTTTATAAGGTTCGATTTTTAGAGTTATAAAAATCTAATTTTTAATTTATAAAGATCAGATTTTTATAGATTTGAAAAGATTAGATTTTTAGATTTTGAAATATAAAAAGATTTGATTTTAGTACTTTAAAAAGATTCGATATTTATATGTATAATAGTGAATTAAAAATACGATTTTTTAGTTATATAAAAATACGATTTTTTAGTTATATAAAAATACGATTTTTATACATATGGATTTGAAATAAAAATATGATTTTCATTGTTTGAAAGGAGATATAAAAATATAATTTTTATTTTATATAAAGCGGTATTAAAATATAATTTTTATAATGTAGTAGCGAAATAAAAATGTGATTTTTATGAATTCTCTTTATATAAAAATACGATTTTTATATAAGAATTAGCGTTATAAAAATATGGAAAAACTGAGTTATAAAAATATAATTTTTGTAATATAAACATCAACATAAAGATATGATTTTTATGTATGAAGTAACAGTATAAAAGTGTGGTTTTTAATAATCAACTACGTGAAACAGATGGTGATTGATCAAACTGAAATCAAAACGAAATCCAGGCCGTTCAGAAATAGAGAATGGAGGAGTGGATCTCAAAGGTGAGAACTCCTCACTATAATTTTCTTTATACAGTTATTTATTTTTATAGCTGCATACATGAACTGTTCCCCGTCGTCCACAGACCATGGACGAATTGTTTGATTGTTTGGTTTGGTTGATTAGATTATTTGGTTGAAATTGGTTTTTTAGGTGAAATGAATTGATTATAATTGTTATATGTATATGGCGCGAGCCAATATCAGGAGAGGGGTAATGCTAAACATTACCCGATTTTGATATCGCCTCGTTATGCCGCCAAAATTTTCTAAAATATGTTAGAACAATAAAAATATCATTTTTATTGTGTAGATGAACCAAATAAATGTTTTATCGTTAAAAAAAAATAATTTTTAATGGGTATTTGAATAAAATAAATATTTATTTACAAATCATAGATTTGTTTATGTACACCCATTTTACTGATATGGATTGGGACGATAAATTTTACACATCGCCTAACTACACAAATAAAATTCATTATTTGTTGATTGAAACTCCACACAGGTATTGGGATGATATTGGACATACACTAATCCCAATAGTTAGTTGTATGTCAATCGATTGGTTGACAGACTGTTATAAGCGTTAAATATTTATATTTAATGCTTATACAGTGTAGAATGCACTCTGGATGATTATTTATCACTGTTGTTGTATACATGTATTGTATGAAATCCATATAATCAAATTATATGGTAATTTACCGTGTCTGATTCCAGTTCAGAAAGTATGAATATTTTAAAATAACAAATATTTTAAAATAATGAATATTTTCAAATAATATTCAGAAAAGAATCAAAATATGATTTTGATGTCCGATTTTGGATGGGCACGAAAATATTTAAATATATAAAGCGTGTTGATTAGATTAACGTCATTTTGACGTAAACGATATTTTTATCGATTTTATTCGTTTTTATAATGAATATAAAAAAGGAAATGATTTCGAAATACAATGTTTTGAAAATATTATCATTTATATATTGATGATAATAGAATATTCAATTTTGATTTGAAATTGAATATAAAGTTGAAATTGTTTTAATAACGAATTTAAAACGATTTATAAAATACGTTTTAAATGGAAATCGACGAAGTATATATATATATATAATATATTATATATGTACATATAATGGTCTGAATAGAACGCGCCGCGCTGCGGCAGTTCGCGAATTTCGACCATTGACTTCGAATGGACATTACAGGAGATCCGACCATCGGATTCTCCTAAAATCGAAACCGTTGGCTTCGTATCGAAAAGAGCTTTCTAATGAATATTAGAGATTTTAAATCTAACAGTTGGATTTGGAATTATGTCCAAATCAAATTTGGAAAAGGTTGTTGTAAGTGCAGTTCGATGGCCGTTTATGGAAATCGACTGTACGGGCCTTGATAAAATTATTAAAAATATCAATAATTAGTGTAAAATCATAAGAAATGATTTGGAAAGAATTAGGATGAAAAATTCCATATTTGAAAAGATAAAAATAGATTTTTATCAAAATGAACTAGTTATTAACTAGATTTGAAATCTAATAATTTTTAAATAAAATAAATTGGATTTGAAATGGTTTTAAAAATAACCAGAATTTCCAATATATGAATTGGAATGGATTTGAATAGAAATTATCTTCGAAATATTTCGATATTGGATTCTGTGATTATACGGTTGAAAGATATATATCGTTATTCCAATTCGGTATTTGTTGATTCCAGAATTTGATATTGAATATAAGTCGATATATTTTCTATTCAGAGCCTTGTATTTAATATCAAATGTGATTTTGGGTTGGCCGTGAATGATGTCTTCATTAACATTGTTCTTGAACCCAGTTGTGAAAAGATTAAATCCTTTTTATTTAGATTTAATGAAGTATACTAATTAATTAATATTTAATTGGAATTGAATTGAAATTGGTCTTTGGGTTTATCGTGAGCGGTGTTTTAAATAACACCTGTTCTTTAACCCGATTAACAATGGAATGAGATTTTGGGTTGTCGTGAATGACATCTTTAATAATACTGTTCTTAGACCCAATGAAGTTAAAAAAATCAGAAACTAACTGGAGATTAGTTAAGTTGGATGGTTTCCTGGGTATTGATCTGATGTTGGTTTCGGCCTTCGGGGTTAATACTTAGGGAATTGTTCACTTGCTAATTAATGGTTAAAGGCTGATGGAATGGAATGTGATTTTGGGTTTATAGTGAACCGTGTTTTAAATGGCATTGGTTCTTTAACCCAGTTAAAGACAGGATATGATTTCCCAAGTTAAACAATCATTAATATTGATTTTTGGGAAGATTAAAACCAAGTGGAGTTTTAATGAATCTTTAATTAGATTGAAATGATCGAGAATGGAGTATCACCAGTTTTGCTCCAGGTGATAGTTAAATCTTTAATTAGATTTGAACGTGAAATGGTAATTGAATTTACCGATATGTAACAACCCGAAAATCTGGGCTAGTTTAAAATTTTTATTCTGGAAATTTTAGCGAATTTTGATTATTTAAAATGAATTATTTTAAATAATATAGACGAGAAATTTATTTTGAATATAATTCGAACGTATATATTTATACGCTTCGTCGTTAGAATATAAATAATTATATATAATTATAAAAGGAATTGAAAATGGCGCGGTAGTTCGATAATTCGATTTCAAACTTCAATTGAATGTACCGGGTGCAAAATAAACCGGATTTTAGAGAAACCAAATATAATAGAATCTAATTGATAATATCTTTCCAACGTATCCGACAAATCGAAATTTCATAGCGGGAATCAAAAGATATGTCCAGTTGAAAATTCTGAATACTCGCTATGGAATTCAGGCCCTTAAAAATGGGAATTTTGCAAACGACCTTGGATTTCGACGAAACCACTTTTGTTGGGTCCGTGATGTAAAGTTATTGCTAGGTTTCAAATTTCATAATTTTTCGAATCAATATGTGAGTGTGGCGAAGGAAAACGCGTTTGACCAGTTTTAGTTGATTTTAATCGACTGGAAATTGGCCATTTTTCAAACGGTCTCAGAATTCGACGAAACTAGTTTTGTTAGGACCGTATCGTCAATACGAAGCTAGAAAATATTTTTCTGGAATTTTTCGAGTTAGTATGTGACCCTGGTAAATTGAAATGCGCGTTCAATTTCAATATATAGAGTTATACGTTGATTTTGATGAAAACTGATCGAAACAGTCGAATCAGCCTACGATACATATCCCATTGTGTTCGGAATGGGGGTAATTAGCTATGGACGACAGGCGGTCGGCTTGATTTCGACTTCGAAATTAAAAGTTACTTTTTAAAGAGAAAGTAAAATAAATTAATATATATTTATTATATAAACCCCACCTCATTCTTCTCAGTCAAACCCGAATCGAAAAAAAAAGAGGAAAAAAAAACCCACCGCCCCACCCTCCAGGAGCCGCCGCGCCTCAGCCTCGACCCCCCCTCCCGTTCTTCCTCCTCTCCCTCTGATGAAGGACCCCGCACCCAAATCAGTGCCCCCCCCAAACTTGAATAGAAAACCGACGCAGCCCCTCCGCCTCCTCTGCACGTGAGCGCGATGGTGAAACAACCCCCCCTGCAGTTTTCGTCTGTAAGTTTTATTTATTTATTTTATTTATTTTTCAAATTTTCAGTTATCATTCTATTTGATTTTAAAACTGATTTTTTGATTTGAAAACTGAAATCTATTTGATTTTTAAAAATAAAAAGGCAAGATTTTTAACATGAAGTTAAAGCGATAAAAATCAGATTTTTAACATGAAGTTAAAGCGATAAAAATCAGATTTTTAACATGAAGTTAAAGCGATAAAAATCAGATTTTTAACATGAAGTTAAAGCGATAAAAATTCGATTTTTATATATTGAATAGCAAAGTAAAAATTCGATTTTTATATATTGAATAACGAAGTAAAATTTCGATTTTTACATATGTAGAGAATACGGGCAACGAAGATGACAAAAAGGCGAGACGATGAAGATTTCTATAAATGAAGTGCCGTGGAGTTTGGATAGCTATTGGTGAGAACTTCTCACCTTTCAATTTAATTTTTCTAGTTATAAATATATACTAGGATGCAGACGGTGTTTAGTAGCACCCGACACCCGTCATCCACAGACCATGGATGGCTTGTTTGTTTAATTGTTTGGTTGTGTAGTTGGTTAGTTTATTTGGTTTGAATCGAATTGTTTGGTGAAATGAAATTGATTAGATTGATGAGTGAATGGCGTGGGCCTTCACTAGACCGGGGATAAGGCTAGGCCTTGTCCCATTTCTAGTATCGTGCCGTTATGCCGCCGAAATTTTCTAAAAATAAATTAGAAAAATAAAGATAACATTTTATTTAATAAATGAACCAAATAGAATATTCATAGGTTGAATAAAATAGTTTGATCGTTAAAAATAGAATTTTTAACGTGAATGTGAATAAATAAATATTCATTTACAAACAGGACGGTTTGTTCATGTACACCTATTTGAAGGACGTTGATTGGGACGATAAATTTTACACATCGCCCAACTGCACAAATAAAAATCTGTGTTTGATTTCTTGAAACCCCACACGGGTATTGGGATGATATTTGGCGTACACTAATCCCGATTGTTTAGTTGTATGTCGATCGATTGATTGACAGGCTGTTATAAGCGTTGCATATTTATATTTGATGCTTATACAGTGTAGAATGCACTTTGGATGATGGTTGATTATTCATCATTGTTGATATATACATGTGTTGTAGAAAATCCATATAATTAACATTATATGGTAATTGATTGGGCCTCATTCCAGTTTTAAAAAAGAAATATTTGAAATAGAATATTTGAAAATAGGAATATATGAAGCCATATTGATTAGATTGACGCCATTTTGACGTGGACGATATTTATATCGATTTTATTCATTTTATAATGAATATCGAAAGTGATTTCAAAATCTGATATTTTGAAAAGAATTGAATATAAATAAATTCGAATTGAAATTGAATATAAATGAATTCGAATTGAAATTGAATTGAATTGAAAACGAACTGAAATTGAATTAGCAATCAATTTGAATTGAAATCAATTTGAAATGAATTTAAAATGAATTTAAATTGAAATATTCAATTTTGATTTGAAATTGAATATGAAGTTGAAACCATTTTGAAAATGAATTTAAAACGATTTATAAAGAACGTTTTGAATTGAAATCGACGAAGTATATATTATATATATTATATATATAATATAATGTCCTGAATAGAACGCGCCGCGCTGCGGCAGTTCGCGAATTTCGACCATTGACTTCGAACGGATATTGCGGGAGATCCGACCGTCGGATTCTCCTAAAACCGGAATCGTTGGGTTCGTATCGAAAAGAGCTTTCTAACGAATATTAGAAATTTGAAATCTAACGGTTGGATTTGGAATTATGTCCAAATCAAATTTGGAAAAGGTCGCTGTAAGTGCAGATCGATGGCCGTTGATGGAAATCGACTGTACGGGCCTTGATAAAATTATTAAAACTAGTAATAATTTGTGTAAAATCATAAGAAATGATTTGTGAAAATTGGGATGAAAAACTTCATATTTGAAAAGATAAAAATAGATTTTTATCGAAATGAACTAGTTTTGAACTAGAATTATAATTCTATTTATTTTTAAAATAAATAAACTGGATTAGAAATGGTTTTGAAAATAACCAGTATTTCCAATAATTGTATTGGAAAGGATTTGAATCGAAATTGTCTTTGGATTATTTCGATGTTGGATTTCGTGATGATACAGATATCGTTATGGGAATTTGAAAGATATATATATATATCGTTATTTCCAATACGATATTTGTTAGTCGTAGAATTTGATATTGAATATAAGCCGGTATATTTTCTATTCAGAGCCTTGTGTTTAATATCAAATGTGATTTGGGGTCGTCGTGAATGATGTCTTCATTAACACTGTTCTTGAACCCAGTTGGGAAAAGATTAAATCTTTTTATTTAGATTTAATGAAGTGTACCAATTAAATAATATTTGATTGGAATTGAATTGATATTGATTTCTGGGTTTATCGTGAACAGTGTTTTAAATAACACTTGTTCTTTAACCCGATAATTAATGAATATGATTTTGGGTTTATTGTGGACCGTGTTTTAAATGACACTGATTCTTTAACCCAGTTAACTATTAAAACTAAGTGGAGTTTTAATGAATCTTTAATTAGATTGAAATGATCGAGAATGGAGTATCACCAGTTTTGCTCCAGGCGATAGTTAAATCTTTAATTAGATTTGAACGTGAAATGGTAATTGAATTTACCGATAACACAGTGGTGTTAGATATGAAGTATTACCAGTTTTACTTCATGGGATGAATAGGTTGGGATTGAGAAATTAAAACAAATGATTACTTCGGTAAAGCTCGTTAATCTCGACTAGTTTGAATTGGTATTCAAAAGTAGATTAAAGAATAAATTAAAGAATTTATCTTTGATAAAATTAATGGGAACCTTTCCCTATGAATGTGAAATTTAGAAACTAACTGTCGGTTAGCTAATCAGAATGGTTTTCTGGATATTGATCTGATGTTGATTTCGGCCTTCGGGGTTAATATTTGGGGAATTATTCTCTGGTTAATTTACGGTTAGTGACTGATGAATTGGAATGGGGCGTATGTTGTGTTTGTGTAACACTTATTTAAAATATACGCGAGTTATTCGGGAAGACCGGGTTTATCCCATTTTGAATAACTGATACGACGATAAGTCGAAGATGAAGATGGTGGTCGAAGACCGGAAGTCTTCACGTCGTTTGGGTGATTACTGACGATCTTGATTGGGCTGTACACCCAAGAAGATGGAAACAGTTGGTGATCGTCCAGACGCACTTGGAGATCGATGGATATGCGGGGTACTAGGTGCCTCTGGTTTCGTTCAGACCCAGAACGGACTTGTAAATGGACTGTGTGTCTAACATTGGATTTCATTCTGTGTGACTAATATCGGTTGCATAGAGTGGTTTGCCTGTGTGGCATGCTAAGATGCAAATGATCAAGGCTTCTGTTGAAAAGCAAAGTCTTGTGGTTGATGATCAAAGCACAGCCTGTGTGGCACATCTTTGTGTAACGTGAATTCGCGAGCCTCACACCCCGGTTGTGAACCAAAAACGGGAGAGGACATCAGGGAGGGCATGCGTTTCTTTCTAGCTAGGGTGGTGTCAGTGACCTACCAGCCCTGACATTTATATACTTTTCACCTGTGTGGTTGTTGCTGTTGCGAGGCGCCTCGGTTTGATCGGACGATCCGGGTCCGATGGAGTCATTCGTTGGCTCATTTACGCCCCAAAGGGCGGGGAAACGTAGTGTTCAGGCATAATAATCCACATCGGTGGACCGGCCCTGACGATCCAAGGGGCAGTTGCGGCTGTTCCTGAGGGGCGGGCTAGAGCGTCTCGAATCGGTTGAGGACTATCTTTTGCCTCGGTTCATAGATGGAAATCCAATTTCCAAATACGTGCCATTTGCGGTTTTATTTGTAGATCCTAGTATGGCGACACGATATATGGTACTCATGCCGTCTATGATTGATACTTATGATTTGAAGTTGTTTTATACACTATGCACTGACAATAGTATCAAATGATTTGTTTTAAACGTATCAAGCATTCTTTGGCTATTATAAGGGAAAACCCTATCCCCCGGCTTGCGTTGCATTGTGTGATAGGACCTGGGTCTTATAACAGCTTCATTTTTTCTCTATTTAGCATTGCGCTGTTCGTTTTATGCACTGGTATTCTTGGGAGGCAACACGTTCCGTGTTATACGGCGTGGTCCCTTGATTTACCTAACTTTAAAATAAAGATACCACTGTTTAGTTCTCACACCAGTACCATGACTGACCTGGAGTTTATTGTTTTAACCTAAACTCTGGGTGCCCTTATTTTGACACGGGCAGCTAGTAGTTTTGGTTTTGCAGATTTATATTCACAGGATCCTGGTTTACAGCTGGAACGATATCTGGAAAGCTTTGTATCCGTATATCTCTTCTAGTTGTGTATTGTATTATTTTCCGCCGTTATGTAATTTATTGTAATCTCTGATATTTCTGTGTAATATTTATTTGTTTATACTCTGTATATTCTTGTAATCTGATGCATTGTTGTAACATACAATGAAATGTTCTTTTGTATGCGTTCTGTTTTGTCGTGTTCTCAAAACGATCAGGCGTTTCGAACGGTCTAGATTGGTTTAGCGACTGATTCGGATCGAGCGAAATTCCTTCTCGTCACATTTGGTATCAGAGCTTTGGTTTACAGAGCTCGAGAACAAGACACATTAGAACCATACGAAATAATTCATCAGATATTGGATTAGTAATATCCAATTAGAATGACTCATTAGAGATAGGATCTGTGGTATCCTAGAACGAGTGTGAAGAAAATATTTTTAAAATGAAAACAATTTTTTTTTTGAAATTTTAAATCATTGTATACGTATTTGCATATTTATTTTATATTGATTAGGACAGTCCAGTATATAAAGATTTTGCATATACGCCTTGCAAACGTGTATTTGAAGTTTTAATATACTGGATAGATTTGAATTACACTCTAGTCGCCCGGGGGTGATTCTGATGATTGATATATCATCATCAGAATTTATATTCGAGTGACGAACGTGTAATATCTATATATTTCCTATTGACTGGTGTGAGAACCAAAAATTAGATAGGGCCTATTGTTGTGATTTGGTATCAAAAACATGATTTTTGTATATGTATCAAAATTATGAATTTGAAACTCTAATTCACTAATTGATTGATGTTTGTGTTGTTTGTTTATTTGTTTGATAATTTTGAACCATTACGCCTAATTGTATCAAATATTGAATTGTATTGAAAATTGGTCGCATTTGCTTGCATATACATCTACTTACATTGAACAGGTCATAGCAAGGAGGCTAGAGCAGAGAATAAAATTTGTTTGCCCGACAAATAGGTACATGTTTACTACATAATTTACTGTTTTGTTTGGGTGATGATGATTTTATGAGCCTATTGGCTAGCCGCTTGGCGTTTTCTTTTTCTTTTTGAGATCAGAAGGCATGTATGGCAATTTCGGGATTTTCCCGTGGCTCCCGGTGCAGGGGAGGTTATGGCGAAATTTTTCGAAAATTTAGGGTGTTAGCCAAATTTTTGAAGAATTTGAAAATTCTCAGAAACTGAAAAGTTGGAGAATGGAAGCCAGATCGAACGTAGAGTTGATTAATCAAACCACTTTCGGCTTTGTTCATTTTCGAGGACGAAAAGTTTTAAGTGGGGGAGATTGTAACAACCCGAAAATCTGGGCCAGTTTAAAAAATTTATTCTGGCAACTTAAGCGAATTTTGATTATTTAAAATGAATTATTTTAAATAATATAGACGAGAAAATTATTTTGAACATAATTCGAACGTATATATTTATACGCGTCGTCGTTAGAATATAAATAATTATATATAATTATAAAAGGAATTGAAAATGGCGCGGTAGTTCGATAATTCGATTTCAAACTTCAATTGAATGTACCGGGTGCAAAATAAACCGGATTTTAGAGAAACCAAAAATAATAGAATCTAATTGATAATATCTTTCCAACGAATCCAACAAATCGAAATTTCATAGCGGGAATCAAAAGATATGTCCAGTGGAAATTCTGAATAGTCGCTATGGAATTCAGGCCCTTAAAAATGGGAATTTTGCAAACGACCTCGGATTTCGACGAAACTACTTTTGTTGGGTCCGTGATGTAAAGTTATTGCTAGGTTTCAAATTTCATAATTTTTTGAATCAATATGTGAGCGTGGCAAAGGAAAATGCGTTTGACCAGTTTTAGTTGATTTTAATCGACTGGAAATTGGCCATTTTTCAAATGGTCTCAGAATTCGATGAAACTAGTTTTGTTAGGACCGTATCGTCAATACGAAGCTAGAAAATATTTTTCTGGAATTTTTCGAGTTAGTATGTGACCCCGGTAAATTGATGCGCGTTCAATTTCAATATATAGAGTTATATGTTGATTTTGACGAAAACTGATCGAAACAGTCGAATCAGCCTACGATACATATCCCATTGTGTTCGGAATGTGTGTAATTAGCTATGGACGACAGGCGGTGGGCTTGATTTCGACTTCGAAATTTAAAATTACTTTTTAAAGAGAAAGTAAAATAAATTAATATATATTTATTATATAACCCCCCCCTCATTCTTCTCAGTCAAACCCGAATCGAAAAAAAAGAGGTAAAAAAAACCCGCCGCCCTTAGTTTCGCCGCCGCCCCACCCTCCAGGAGCCGCCGCGCCTCAGCCTCGACCCCCCTCCCATTCTTCCTCCTCTCCCTCTGATGAAGGATTCCGCGCCCAAATCAGTGCGCCCCCCAAACCTGAATAGAAAACCGACGCAGCCCCTCCGCCTCCTCTGCACGTGAGCGCGATGGTGAAACAACCCCCCTGCAGTTTTCGTCTGTAAGTTTTATTTATTTATTTTATTTTATTTATTTATCAAATTTTCAGTTATCGTTCTATTTGATTTTAAAACTGATTTTTTGATTAGAAAACTGAAATCTATTTGATTTTTAAAAATAAAAAGGCAAGATTTTTAACATGAAGTTAAAGCGATAAAAATCAGATTTTTAACATGAAGTTAAAGCGATAAAAATCAGATTTTTAACATGAAGTTAAAGCGATAAAAATCAGATTTTTAATTTGAAGTTAAAGCGATAAAAATTCGATTTTTATATATTGAATAGCAAAGTAAAAATTCGATTTTTATATATTGAATAGCAAAGTAAAAATTCGATTTTTATATATTGAATAGCAAAGTAAAAATTCGATTTTTATATATTGAATAACGAAGTAAAAATTCGATTTTTACATATGTAGAGATTACGGGCAACGAAGATGACAAAAAGGCGAGATGATGAAGATTTCTATAAATGAAGTGCCATGGAGTTTGGATAGCTATTGGTGAGAACTTCTCACCTTTCAATTTAATTTTTCTAGTTATAAATATATACTAGGATGCAGACGGTGTTTAGTAGCACCCGACGGCCGTCATCCACAGACCATGGATGGCTTGTTTATTTAATTGTTTAGTTGTGTAGTTGGTTAGTTTATTTGGTTTGAATTGAATTGTTTGGTGAAATGAAATTGATTAGATTGATGTGTGAATGGCGTGGGCCTTCACTAGACCGGGGATAAGGCTAGGCCTTGTCCCATTTCTAGTATTGTGCCGTTATGCCGTCGAAATTTTCTAAAAATAAATTAGAAAAATAAAGATAACATTTTATTTAATAAATGAACCGAATAGAATATTCATAGGTTGAATAAAATAGTTTGATCGTTAAAAATAGAATTTTTAACGTGAATGTGAATAAATAAATATTCATTTACAAACCGGACGGTTTGTTCATGTACACCTATTTGAAGGACGTTGATTGGGACGATAAATTTTACACATCGCCCAACTGCACAAATAAAAATCTGTGTTTCATTTCTTGAAACCCCACACGGGTATTGGGATGATATTTGGCGTACATTAATCCCGATTGTTTAGTTGTATGTCGATCGATTGATTGACAGGCTGTTATAAGCATTGCATATTTATATTTGATGCTTATACAGTGTAGAATGCACTTTGGATGATGGTTGATTATTCATCGTTGTTGATATATACATGTGTTGTAGAAAATCCATATAATTAACATTATATGGTAATTGATTGGGCCTCATTCCAGTTTTAAAATAGAAATATTTGAAAAAGAAATATTTGAAATAGAATATTTGAAAATAGGAATATATGAAGCCGTATTGATTAGATTGACGCCATTTTGACGTGGACGATATTTATATCGATTTTATTCATTTTATAATGAATATCGAAAGTGATTTCAAAATCTGATATTTTGAAAAGAATTGAATATAAATGAATTCGAATTGAAATTGAATATAAATGAATTCGAATTGAAATTGAATATAAATGAATTCGAATTGAAATGGAATAGAAATGAATTCGAATTGAAATTGAATATAAATGAATTCGAATTGAATTGAAAACGAACTGAAATTGAACTAGAAATCAATTTGAATTGAAATCAATTTGAAATGAATTTAAAATGAATTTAAATTGAAATATTCAATTTTGATTCGAAATTGAATATGAAGTGGAAACCGTTTTGAAAATGAATTTAAAACGATTTATAAAGCACGTTTTGAATTGAAATCGACGAAGTATATATTATATATATAATATAATGGCCTGAATAGAACGCGCCGCGCTGCGGCAGTTCGCGAATTTCGACCATTGACTTCGAACGGATATTGCGGGAGATCCGAACGTCGGATTCTCCTAAAACCGGAACCGTTGGGTTCGTATCGAAAAGAGATTTCTAACGAATATTAGAAATTTGAAATCTAACAGTTGGATTTGGAATTATGTCCAAATCAAATTTGAAAAAGGTCGTTGTAAGTGCAGATCGATGGCCGTTGATGGAAGTCGACTGTACGGGCCTTGATAAAATTGTTAAAAATAGTAATAATTTGTGTAAAATCATAAGAAATGATTTGTGAAAATCGGGATGAAAAACTCCATATTTGAAAAGATAAAAATAGATTTTTATCGAAATGAACTAGTTTTGAACTAGAATTATAATTCTATTTATTTTTAAAATAAATAAACTGGATTAGAAATGGTTTTGAAAATAACCAGTATTTCCAATAATTGTATTGGAAAGGATTTGAATCGAAATTGACTTTGGATTATTTCGATGTTGGATTTCGTGATGATACAGATATCGTTATGGGAATTTGAAAGATATATATATATATATATATATATATATATCGTTATTTCCAATACGATATTTGTTAGTCGTAGAATTTGATATTGAATATAAGCCGGTATATTTTCTATTCAGAGCCTTGTGTTTAATATCAAATGTGATTTGGGGTCATCGTGAATGGTGTCTTCATTAACACTGTTCTTGAACCCAGTTGAGAAAAGATTAAATCTTTTTATTTAGATTTAATGAAGTGTACCAATTAAATAATATTTGATTGGAATTGAATTGATATTGATTTCTGGGTTTATCGTGAACAGTGTTTTAAATAACACTTGTTCTTTAACCCGATAATTAATGAATGTGATTTTGGGTTTATTGTGGACCGTGTTTTAAATGACACTGATTCTTTAACCCAGTTAACTATTAAAACTAAGTGGAGTTTTAATGAATCTTTAATTAGATTGAAATGATCGAGAATGGAGTATCACCAGTTTTGCTCCAGGCGATAGTTAAATCTTTAATTAGATTTGAACGTGAAATGGTAATTGAATTTACCGATAATACAGTGGTGTTAGATATGAAGTATTACCAGTTTTACTTCATGGGATCAATAGGTTGGGATTGAGAAATTAAAACAAATGATTACTTCGGTAAAGCTCGTTAATCTCGACTAGTTTGAATTGATATTCAAAAGTAGATTAAAGAATAAATTAAAGAATTTATCTTTGATAAAATTAATGGGAACCTTTCCCTATGAATGTGAAATTTAGAAACTAACTGTCGGTTAGCTAATCAGAATGGTTTTCTGGATATTGATCTGATGTTGGTTTCGGCCTTCGGGGTTAATATTTGGGGAATTATTCTCTGGTTAATTTACGGTTAGTGACTGATGAATTGGAATGGGGCGTATGTTGTGTTTGTGTAACACTTATTTAAAATATACGCGAGTTATTCGGGAAGACCGGGTTTATCCCATTCTGAATAACTGATACGACGATAAGTCGAAGATGAAGACGGTGGTCGAAGACCGGAAGTCTTCACGTCGTTTGGGTGATTACTGACGATCTTGATTGGGTTGTACACCCAAGAAGATGGAAACAGTTGGTGATCGTCCAGATGTACTTGGAGATCGATGGATATGCGGGGTACTAGGTGCCTCCGGTTTCGTTCAGACCCAGAACGGACTTGTAAATGGACTGTGTGTCTGACATTGGATTTCATTCTATGTGACTGATATCGGTTGCATAGAGTGGTTTGCCTGTGTGGCATGCTAAGATGCAAATGATCAAGGCTTCTGTTGAAAAGCAAAGTCTTGTGGTTGATGATCAAAGCACAGCCTATGTGGCACATCTTTGTGTAACGTGAATTCGCGAGCCTCACACCCCGGTTGTGAACCAAAAACGGGAGAGGACATCAGGGAGGGCATGCGTTTCTTTCTAGCTAGGGTGGTGTCAGTGACCTACCAGCCCGGACATTTATATACTTTTCACCTGTGTAGTTGTTGCCGTTGCGAGGCGCCTCGGTTTGATCGGACGATCCGGGTCCGTTGGAGTCATTCGTTGGCTCATTTACGCCCCAAAGGGCGGGGAAACGTAGTGTTCAGGCATAATAATCCACATCGGTGGACCGGCCCTGACGATCCAAGGGGAAGTTGCGGCTGTTCCTGAGGGGCGGGCTAGAGCGTCTCGAATCGGTTGAGGACTATCTTTTGCCTCGGTTCATAGATGGAAATCCAATTTCCAAATACGTGACATTTGCGGTTTTATTTGTAGATCCTAGTATGGCGACATGATATATGGTACCCATGCCGTCTATGATTGATACTTATGATTTGAAGTTGTTTTATACACTATGCACTGACAATAGTATCAAATGATTTGTTTTAAACATATCAAGCATTCTTTGGCTGTTATAAGGGAAAACCCTATCCCCCGGCTTGCGTTGCATTGTGTGATACGACCTGGGTCTTATAACAGCTTCATTTTTTCTCTATTTAGCATTGCGCTGTTCGTTTTATGCACTGGTATTCTTGGGAGGAAACACGTTCCATGTTATACGGCGTGGTCCCTTGATTTACCTAACTTTAAAATAAAGATACCACTGTTTAGTTCTCACACCAGTCCCATGACTGACCTGGAGTTTATTGTTTTAACCTAAACTCTGGGTGCACTTATTTTGACACGGGCAGCTAGTAGTTTTGGTTTTGCAGATTTATATTCACAGGATCCTGGTTTACAGCTGGAACGATATCCGGAAAGCTTTGTATCCGTATATCTCTTCTAGTTGTGTATTGTATTATTTTCCGCTGCTATGTAATTTATTGTAATCTCTGATATTTCTGTGTAATATTTATTTGTTTATACTCTGTATATTCTTGTATTCTGATGCATTGTTGTAATATACAATGAAATGTTCTTTTGTATGTGTTCTGTTTTGTCGTGTTCTCAAAACGATCAGGCGTTTCGAACGGTCTAGATCGGTTTAGCGACTGATTCAGATCGAGCGAAATTCCTTCTCGTCACACGATAACACTGTGTCGTTAGATATGAAGCATTACCACTTTTTGCTTCATGGGATGAATAGGTTGGGATTGGGAAATTAAACAAATGATTACTTCGGTAAGGTTCATTAATCCCGACTAGTTTGGATAAACCATAATTTGGTTTGAATTGATATCCAAAGGAAGATTAAAGAATAAATTTAAAGAATTTATCTTTAATAAAATTAATGGGAACCTTTCCCAAAGTATATAAATATTTGGATAAAGAAATAATCTGGATTGGAATGAGGCGTATGTTGTGTTTTTATAGCACTTGTTTATTATATACGCGAGTTATTCAGAAAGACCGGGTTTATCCCATTCTGAATAACTGATTCGACGACGTGTCGAGGATGAAGACTGTAGTTGAAGACCAGAGGTCTTCACATCGTTTGGATGCTTACTGATGTGTTGATTGTGTAACGACCAGTATTTTAGCGACTTTGGTTATCGGCATAAACTCAATGACGACTAACCAAACATCGAAAAATGCCGGTAGTTAATGAAAGAAATTAGAGGGTGAGGAAAGATAAAATAGAAACTTAGAATAGAAGAAGAAGAAGATACAACATCGAAGTAACACGAATCTCATAATGGAACGAACAACATATAATAGATAACATATTCTTGAAATAAAATCAGTATATGTATACAATAACATTATCAGAGTACAACACTTACAACACAGCGGAAATAACTATAACGATATAATCCTAAAGTCTCCTGCTGCAAGCTCTCCAAGTATATATGTAAAATCCTGACTACATGACTGCCCGTACAAAATTGGGCACCCAAGAGTTTAGGGAAAACAAAACAAGATAAACTCTGGGTCAGTCATGGGACTGATATGAGTAAAACAGTTTAAAACAGTTTGAACAAGTAAACGATATCTCATAATACCACGCCGTATAACGGAACGGGTTTTTCCCTTATGAGAATCCAAATTATCTTTATATCAAAAACCTTTTGATATTATAATAATGTATATCAACCACAATATAATAATCATCTAGCAGAAATGCTTTCATCTCACGTTCTACATATATAGTATACAAATCAAAACCGCAAGCACGTATTGGGTAATGGATTTCCAACTATGACAAGGTATGGAACCACCTTTCGCTAGTGTACCTCTAGAGAGGAATACACTGGGTTCAACAAGAACATCTTGCAACCCAGCCACACATGATAGACCACTCATTTCGCTTGAGTGTATCGAATGTATATCACCAACGGTTGGGATCAGCAACCGTTTCCCGAATGGGACAGCATCGAAAATAGATTTTTAGAAATAAATGAAACTCTAGATCATGTGATTATACACACTAATAGGTGTGACCTACATAGCCATGCTGCCTGCCTGATTTTTTTCATTTCCCAGTTGTGAGGCTAGAGGCCACGCTTATCTCCTACATTCCACATCTTCATTCACTTAGAATGTCACATCGTCAAACCCGTCAAATCACAAATTGATTTCCCCAAAAATAACATGGGTATATAGCTAAGAGAAACAAATTCCTCTTCCACCAAACGTGAATACGTTTGAAGAGATCAACTTACGTGATCTATTAAATATACTCTGTCAGAAATTCTTTCATACAGGTCATCCTAGGACCGGACAAACCGAAGGCACTATTCAGTATATCCATCTTAGGCAATTGTTATCTAAGATTTATACAACAACCCTTGCACTTTACCCCGTCTTCAATTATCTTTGGCATATATGATCCGCAAAGCTTATGCCAATACAGAGTGGTTCTTTGGATAATAATCCAACCGGTCTCTCCATATTAACAATGTTAAAATGGTCGAAAACTTCGATAGTCGATGAGTTAACTATCAAAGAAAAACACGTGTGCAAACAACGATATTATTTCCAAATGGAAATTATATCGATCAATCATCAACCATATATATATATATATATATATATATATATATATATATGTTCATATTTCCTTATTTTCTACATTTAGAAAATATACGTTATTAACACTGGAAAACATTTCCATAGCTTAATTTGGTTTCACTATCCTTTCACAACTATTAGTCCCTAACCGTAAACTAGTAAGAGAACAATTCTCTAAGTATAAACCCCGAAGGACGAAACCAACATCAGATAGACACTTAGAAAACCATTCAATTTACTAATCTCTAGTCAGTTTCTAATTTTGCTTAACTCTATTTGATTTACTCTATTTGGAATAACTAATATTCGATTAACTCTATTTCAAATAAATATATTCAATCAACTCTAATTGAATAACTAATATTCAATAAATCCTAATTCGATTAACTATGTTCAATTAACTCTCTCTGGTTAACTCTTTATTCGACTAACTCCAATTGAATAGCTAATATTCAATTTAACCCTACTCGATAAATTCTAACTGATTGATTCCTTTATGTAATCCATTAAGTTTCTAATACTTAAGTCTTATTTAAAATTTCCTTATATAACTCTATTTGTAAATGTTTTACAAATATTTGTCTTTTATTTGTTTAACAAATATTTTCCTTTATTTTATCCTATTTATTTCCCAAATAAATATTCATCTTATAATATCGTATTTATTTTCTAAATAAATATTCCTCTTTATAAAACCCTTTGATTTTATAAATAATTTTATTTTCAATGAACACTTTGAAAATTCCCTTTTTACACTCCAGTATTCCTTATAGTATTTAACGTACCATATAACATTGATCGGTATCATTCAACATATAAAATCATTAACAGATTGCATATCACATCATATAACACAATATATGAAACAAAACAGTATTTTATATATTGAAGAACCCAGTTGGGTCCCTCCAACCTATTTCCCTGCATCACAGATGTTAAAAAATATAATTAACATCGATTTCATTTCAATAAGAAATATTCTGCTAAACAGAATCAGTATTTGATTAACGATATATATATATATATATCATTATCTATAATTTCAACCAATACATAAGCAATTCAACCAAACTGTTAACACACAACAATCAACAGATAATTATCAGTTTTAAGAATACGTTATAAAAATATAACTGTTCAGAGTTGGTGAGTTTTACTCACATTGGACGATCATCGTTAATAACGATAACCATCGTTTGATTCAGACGGACAATTTATTTTGCTATAAATTGTAATGGGCTTCGATCCACTCCCAGTCAGTTTCATTGTGGAGCTCTCATCCATACGATCCCAATGGAACTTGTTTCGTCTGATTCTGATGTCGTATGACGAAGTTACACATTTTTAAAGTTTGAATACAATTAAAATTGAAAATAAACAAAATTTATACTCCTATTGGGCTTAACTTTAAACTCCCGGCCCATCTTCCTTCTACAAAAGCCTACCACGACCCTTCTTCCTCTTCCCCAAATGACTCGCGTATTTCTTGCTCCTCACAACAGCCACAACTTGGTCCTCCCATTACTCCTCCTTCATTTCATAAAAGCTTAAACAAAGTACTCAACCATGTTCCTCTTCAGAATCTCGTCAGTCTCCTCCACCTTAGACCAAGCACGCGGTCTTCCTGCCGAACGCGTCTACTTGGAAGCTACAGTATTTTGATCAACATCATTACAAACGGATTCCCACAAAATCATCACACCTGAAGCCAAATCCAACCACAAATCTCAAATCCAACCTTCGATTAACACATCGTCGCTTCCATCCTCCTACAACTCCAACCCTAGTTTTCCGCGGTACCATACTCCATCGAGAAAACTGATTCGAACCCAACAAAACGTATACGAGGTCGAAGAGCACCTCCCTGTGAATCCGAATATATATATATATATATATAGAAATTTATAAACTTTGTTTGAGTTTCCTTTTGATTTAATTAACTCGTGAAAAGTGTTTTGCTGGAAGAAAAAGAACGCTGAGTTATTTTGGTTGACTTCTGAGGAAACTAAAGTTAGGGTTTTATATAGGGATTAATTTTGTATACGTGGTTCTCTTTAGGCCATAGTTTTGTATTTGGATTATTTAGCTTCCACGTGTTTTATTTTTCCTCTTTTACTGTTCCTAAAACTTGGCAAAATTATTTACTACTAACTTAGAAAGCTAAGTTGTATGCGGCTTACCTATCAAAAGATGGAAAACATTTGTCACTTGAAGTAGTTCATAGTTGATAATAGACATAGTTGTACATTATGCTTTATATTTTGAAGTAGCTCACCTTACATGGTTCATTTAGCACAAATGCAGTTTGTTCCAAATAATGATGAATCCATTTTGAAAGCTACACACCCCGTCACGTACAATTAAATTCATATATGAGCCCTACGGACTGAAATAAAAATGCCGCTGTGATAAGCGATGTGTCGTGTTCCCAAAAATATAAAAATGTCGGTAGGTTAGCTCATATTGTGACACCCCAAAATAGTTGATATAGGGTGCAAAATACTCTAAATAAAAGTTGCGTATTTAATTAATTAAAAATTACAGAAAAATTCTAAAAATTAAATTATCACTACGTCTCAAAAGAACCTTGTCTAAATTCCAACCAGATATTCAAATATTTTAAATAACCGTTATGGCCACGAATGAATATACCGCTGTTTTTCTGAATATTTAATTTGGACATAACTAAAAATCTACACGACGAAATCTCGATTTTTCTCTTCCATTAGAAAAATATACTCCACCAGCTCGGAACGTTTCTTGTTTCATAGAAATCCGGCTTAAAACGAATCATGTGCATTCAGTTGAAATTTGAATCGTCAAATTACGAACTACAGCGCCATTTCAAGCTCGATTTTAATTATAATATAATTATACGTTCAAACTTCGTTTATTAAATATATTCGTTATCGTAAATCAAATTCTAAACTGAATTTTATATTTTGAATTTCCCAATTCACACCATATCGCCGTTTCAGCTAATTCTGATTATTTCAGAATTAAATATATTATTTAATTATTATATTAATTAAATATTCAAAGTTATTTAATTCCAGTTATCGATATCGCCAAATCGATTTTTAATAATTAAATAAATAAACTATTCTATCTCTAAAAATGCGGGTGATTACAATCTTTCTCCCTTAAAATAATTTCGTCCTCGAAATTGCTATGGTACAAGACAAACCCTATTGACTGATTAAAAATTATTTGTTTAATTCTTAACTCCAATTTCAACTGAACCAATTTAATTTTAATTAAATACTAATTAATTCTTATCAACAAAAATTTTCAAAAATCCTGAAAATTTTCTAACACCCAAAATTTTCAAAAAATTTCGCCAGCACCTCCTTTGTACTGGTCAATATCTCAAACTCCAACTCGCCACTCTGGGCCATCACCAACCCAAAAGAAAATCAAACAGCCAAGCGGCTTGCCAAACAGGCTCATAAATCACCAAACTCATATAAAATAAATTTTTACCTTTTTGTCGGGCATATCATTATATCATTCCCATCTGTTACCAATTATGCAAATACCAACACAATTCCAACTTGATCTCAAATCAATTTATCTTTAATACAACCATTCGCTTATACCTAAGTCGAATTTCATTTCAAACTTAAGCACTATTCTTGATTTCAAATCCATAACTTATCAATCCAATACCATTTCAAATTCAAATCTCATAAATCCAATTTGTCTCGATATCATTCTAATCCAATTCAATTTCACTTAATTAACTGATTCCAATTCAATTTCTATTTGCTTCTGCAATTCCTATTTAAATTTGTTTCAAATTAAACAATCTATTTCTGGGAGTTTTAAACAGCTTTATTTTTCTCAAAAATCAAAATCCCCTTTTTAGGATTCAAACAACTTGTTTTCCCAAAACAATTCGAAATAAATTTCTTTGGTAGTAATCCGTCACTTCGAACTCGAGAATGAATATTGATGATGCTGCAGTCATTATCAGAATTATTTTCCAGTTATCGAAGTGAGTTCAATACTATATCACTTTCAAAACCATTTCTAAACACTTCCATTTTGAAATACATTTTAAAAATACCATTTATAATGCTGTAAAATAATTTAAAATTGCCCAGGATTTTAAAATTCTCATATACTTAATCCAAATCATTTATCAATACTTATTCAAATTTCCAAGGTTTTACTTTCAATTCTGATTTTAAATTCAGATTTAATTTATTTCAATTTCATATATTTCACTTATATGAATTCTGATTAGTTATTCACATAACCATTTTACTTTTATAAATCTTACTCGATTATAATAACAACCAATATATCCAATATATTATAATCATTTCAATATAATTCCTTTATATCAAAAATATAATTTGGGTAAAATTATTTCGTTTACCCTCTTTTCAAAACATACCATGTCGGTTCATCGTATTCGAGTGTTCAGAAACTCCTATCGATACAGTGGATCAAACTGATCGATCAGAACTTATAAACAGCTCAACCAATAAATCTCCACAATATAAAACAATTTATATTGAATAACTAATACGCTCTCGTATATATACACTCAACTCAATCTAGGGCATTACTAACCCTTTCTCTACCGAGTCACGCCACAGAGCCAAGGTAATACTTAACCTTAAGCTCTGATACCAATTGCAACGACCCGGTTTTTTAGCGACTTTGGTTATCGACATAAACTCAATGACGACTAACCAAACATCGAAAAATGCCGGTAGTTAATGAAAGAAATAAGAGGGTGAGGAAAGATAAGATAGAAACTTAGAATAGAAGAAGAAGATACAACATCAGAGTAACACAAATCTCACAGCGGAACGAACAACATATAATAGATAACATATTCTTGAAATAAAATCAGTATATGTATACAATAACATTATCAGAGTACAACACTTACAACATAGCGGAAATAAATATAGCGATATAATCCTGAAGCCTCCTGCTCCAAGCTTTCCAGGTATATCTGTAAAATCCTAACTACTTGACTGCCCGTACAAAATTGGGCACCCAAGAGTTTAGGGAAAACAAAACAAGATAAACTTTGGGTCAGTCATGGGACTGATATGAGTAAAACAGTTTAAAACAGTTTGAACAAGTAAACGATATCTCATAATACCACGCCGTATAACGAAATGGGTTTTTCCCTTATGAGAATCCAAATTATCTTTATATCAAAAACCTTTTGATATTATAATAATGTATATCAACCACAATATAATAATCATCTAGCAGAAATGCTTTCATCTCACGTTCTACATATATAGTATACAAATCAAAACCGCAAGCACGTATTGGGTAATGGATTTCCAACTATGATAAGGTATGGAACCACCTTTTGCTAGTGTACCACTAGCGAGGAATACACTGGGTTCAGCAAGAACATCTTGCAACCCAGCCACACATGACCGACCACTCATTTCTCTTGAGTGTATCGAATGTATATCACCAACGGTTGGGATCAGCAACCGTTTCCCGAATGGGATAGCATCGACAATAGATTTTTAGAAATAAATGAAACTCTAGATCAGGTGATTATACACCCTAATAGGTGCGACCTACATAGCTATGTTGCCTTCCCAATTTTTTTCATTTCCCAGTTGTGAAGCTAGAGGCCACGCTTATCTCTTACATGCCACATCTTCATTCACTTAGAATGTCACATCGTCATGCCCGCCAAATCACAAATTGATTTCCCCAAAAATAACATGGGTATACAGCTAAGAGAAACGAATTCCTCCGCCACCAAACGTGAATACGTTTGAAGAGATCAAGTTACGCGATCTATTAATTATACTCTGTCAGACATTCTTCCATACAGGTTGTCCTGGGACTGGACAAACCGAAGGCACTATTCAGTATATCCATCTTAGGCAATTGTTATCTAAGATTTATACAACAACCCTTGCACTTTACTCCGTCTTCAATTATCTTTGGCATATATGATTCACAAAGCTTATGCCAATACAGAGTGGTTCTTTGGATAATAATCCAACCGGTCTCTCCAAATTAACAACGTTAAAATGGTCGAAAACTTCGATAGTCGATGAGTTAACTATCAAAGAAAAACACGTGTGCAAACAACGATATTATTTCCAAATGGAAATTATATCGATCAATCATCAACCATATATATATATATATATTCATATTTCCTTATTTTCTACATTTAGAAAATATACGTTATTAACACTGGAAAACATTTCCATAGCTTAATTTCATTTCACTATCCTTTTACAACTATTAGTCCCTAACCGTAATCTAGTAAGAAACAATTCTCTAAGTATAAACCCCAAAGGCCGAAACCAACATCAGATAGACACTTAGAAAACCATTCAATTTACTAATCTCTAGTCAGTTTCTAATTTTGCTTAACTCTATTTGATTTACTCTGTTTCGAATAACTAATATTCGATTAACTCTATTTCAAATAAGTATATTCGATCAACTCTAATTGAATAACTAATATTCAATAAATCCTAAATCGATTAACTATGTTCAATTAACTCTCTCTGGTTAACTCTTTATTTGATTAACTCCAACTGAATAACTTATATTCAATTTAACCCTACTCGATAAATTCTAACTGATTCATTCCTTTATGTAATCCATTAAGTTTATAACACTTAAATCTTATTTAAAATTTCCTTTTATAACTCTATTTGTAAATGTTATGCAAATATTTCTCTTTTAATTGTTTAACAAATATTTTCCTTTATTTTATCCTATTTATTTCCCAAATAAATATTCGTCTTATAATATCGTATTTATTTTCTAAATAAATATTCCTCTTTATAAAACCCTTTGATTTTATAAATAATTTTATTTTCAATGAACACTTTGAAAATTCCCCTTTTACACTCTAGTATTCCTTATTGTATTTAACGTACCATATAACAATGATCGGTATCATTCAACATATAAAATCATCAATAGATTGCATATCATATCACATCATATAACACAATATATGAAACAAAACAGTATTTTAAATATTGAGGAACCCAGTTGGGTCCCTCCAATTTGTTTCCCTGCATCATAGATGTTAAACAATATAATTAACATCGATTTCATTTCAGTATGAAATATTCTGCTAAACAGAATCAATAATTGATTAACGATTTATATATATATATATCGTTATCTATAATTTCAACCAATACATAAGCAATTCAACCAAACTGTTAACACACATCAATCAACAGATAATTATCAATTTTAAGAATACATTATAAAAATATAACTGTTCAGAGTTGGTGAGTTTTACTCACATTGGACGATCATCGTTAATAACGATAACCATCGCTTGATTCAGACAGACAATTTATTTTGCTATAAATTGTAATGGGCTTCGATTCACTCCCAGTCAGTTCCATTGTGGAGCTCTCGTCCATACGATCCCAATGGATCTTGTTTCATCTGATTCTGATGTCGTATAACGAAGTTACATATTTTTAAAGTTTGAATACAATTTAAATTGAAAATAAACAAAATTTATACTCCTATTGGGCTTAACTTTAAACTCCCGGCCCATCTTCCTTCTACAAAAGCCCACCACGACCCTTCTTCCTCTTCCCCAAATGACTCGCTTATTTCCTGCTCCTCACAACAGCCGCAACTTGGTCCTCCCATTACTCCTCCATCATTTCATAAAAGCTCAAAAAAGTACTCAACCATGTTCCTCTTCAAAATCTCGTCAGGCTCCTCCACTTTAGACCAAGCTCGCGGTCTTCCTGCCGAACGCGTCTACTTGGAAGCTACAGTATTTTGATCCACATCATTACAAACGGATTCCCACAAAAGCATCACACTTGAAGCCAAATCCAACCACAAATCTCAAATCCAACCTTCAATTAACACATCGTCGCTTCCATCCTCCTATAACTCCAACCCTAGTTTTCCGCGGTACCATACTCCATCGAGAAAACTAATTCGAACCCAACAAAACGTATACGAGGTCGAAGAGCACCTCCCTGTGAATCCGAATATATATATATTGAAATATATAAACTTTGTTTGAGTTTCCTTTTGATTTAATTCACTCGTGAAAAGTGTTTTGCTGCAAGAAAAAGAACGGCAGGTTATTTTAGTTGACTTCTAAGGAAACTAAAGTTAGGGTTTTATATAGGGATTAAATTTGAATATGTGGTTCTCTTTAGGCCAGAGGTTTGTATTTGGATTATTTGGCTTCCACATGTTTTATTTTTCCTCTTTTACTGTTCCTTAAACTTGGCAAAATTATTTACTACTAACTTAGAAAGCTAAGGTGTATGCGGCTTACCTATCAAAAGAAGGAAAACATTTGTCACTTGAAGTAGTTCATAGTTGATAGTAGACATAGTTGTACATCATGCTTTATATTTTGAAGTAGCTCACCTTACATGGTTCATTTAACACAAATGCAGTTTGTTCCAAATAACGATGAATCCATTTTTAAAAGCTACACACCCCGTCACGTACAATTAAATTCATATATGAGCCCTACGGACTGAAATAAAAACGCCGCTGTGATAAGCGATGTGTCGTGTTCCCAAAAATATAAAAATGTCGGTGGGTTAGCTCATATTGTAACACCCCAAAATATCTGATATAGGGTGCAAAATACTCCAAATAAAAGTTGCATATTTAATTAATTAAAAATTACAGAAAAATTCTAAAAATTAAATTATCACTACGTCTCTAAAGAACCTTGTCTAAATTCCAACCCGACATTCAAATATTTTAAATAACCGTTATGGCCACGAACGAATATACCACTGTTTTTCTGAATATTTAATTTGGACATAACTAAAAATCTACACGACGAAATCTCGATTTTTCTCTTCCACTAGAAAAATATACTCCACCAGCTCTGAACGTTTATTGTTTCATAGAAATCCGGCTTAAAACGAATCCTGTGCATTCAGTTAAAGTTTGAATCGCCAAATTATGAACTGCAGCGCCATTTCAAGCTTGATTTTAATTATAATATAATTATACATTCAAACTTCGTTTATTAAATATATTTGCTATTGTAAATCAAATTCTAAACTGAATTTTATATTTTGAATTTCCCAATTCACACAATATCGCCATTTCAGCTAATTCTGATTATTTCAGAATTAAATATATTATTTAATTATTATATTAATTAAATAGTCAAAGTTATTTAATTCCAGTTATCGATATCGCCAAATCGATATTTAATAATTAAATAAATAAATTATTCTATCTCTAAAAATGCGGGTCATTACAGATCGGGTTGTACACCCAAGACGAGGTAATAATTGGTGATCGTCCAAACGTACTTGGAGATCGACCGGATATGCGTGGGCCTCTCTTCTGTATTGGACATACGGGACGAGGAATAAGGTGCCTCCGGTTTCGTTCAAACCCAGAACGAACTTATAAATGGATGTTTGTTTGACATCGGATTTAATTCTATGAGATTAATAGACATGGTTGCATAGCGTGAATTGCCTGTTTGGCATACTGAGATGCAAATGATAAGGGCTTCTGTTGAAAAGAAGAGTCTTGTGGTTGATGATCAATGCCCGGCTTTAATATAGCATAGCTTTGTGTAGCATTAATTCGCGAGCCTTGCACCCCGGTGTGAACCAGAAACTGGAGAGGACTTCAAGGAGGACATGCGTTTCCTTCTAGCTAGGAGTGGTGTCAGTGTTTTGCTTGCCCTGATGTTTTACTTATGTGGATGATGGATAGCGAGGCTCCTCGGTTATATCGGTCGTTCCGGGGTCGATGGTTTGGTCGGGATATGACCAGTTTATGCCCCATGGGGCAGGGAAACACATTGTTCAGGCCTTTTAATCCACTCCATGTGGACCGATCCTGACGATCCAAATGCTTGACTGAGTACTTGCCTGAGACCCGGGCTAGAGCATCTCGAAGCGGGCTAGGATGATCCCTTGCCTAGGTTCACAGACGGAAATCCAACTTCCAATACGTGACTTTGCGGTTTTGATTGTAGAGCCTAGTATTGGTGACATGATATATTGTACTCATGCCACCTATGATTGATACATTTATATATGAAGTTGTTTTCTTCACTTATAGTAATAATAAAAGATTAAATTTCGCGTATCAAGCATTATTTGGCTATTATAAGGTAAAACCCTGTCCTCCGGCTTGCGTTGCATTGTGTGATGGGACCTGGGTCTTATAATAGCTTCATTGTTCTTTATTTAGCATTGCGCTGTTTGTTTTATGCACTGGTATTCTTGGGAGGAAACCCGTTCCGTGTTGTACGACGTGGTCCCTTGATTTACTTGACTTTAAAAGCAAATTAATATATGTTTTAGTTCTCACACCAATCGCATGACTGACCTGGAGTTTATTGTTTTAACCTAAACTCTGGGTGCCCTTATTTCCGCACAGGTAGCTAGTAGTTGGGTTTTGCAGATATTACATTCATAGGATCTTGATTTACAGCTGAAGTGATATTCGGAAAGCTCTGTATCCGTATATTCTTTTCAGTTGTGTTTTGTATTATTTTTCCGCTGCATTGTAACTTATAAATCTCTGATATTTAGTAAATGTGTAATATTTATTCATACTCTATATATTCTTATATTCTTATGTAAATTGTTGCAATAACAATGAAATGTTCTTCTGTTTGTGTTCTGATTCGTCTTGTCCTAAAGGCAATCCTTTATTCCTCTTCTCTTCGGAGACCGGGGAAGTTTCAGGTCCTTATACAAACAATCTAGCAACTTGCAAGCAATACATCACTTCACATCAAACGGAACATTCTTGGTGCCTGCATGGATTGGAAACAAACAAATCATTTGTTTTATATGAAAATTGAAAATTTGATTATAGCAGCAATGTTATTCAAATTGCTCAAAGCTCACAATTAAATTATCACAATTATTGATATATTTATGCAACAACTATTGATTTTTGAACTAATATACGAGAGAATTGAAATGATAAACTTTAGTGCTTTTGTAGTAGCTAATCAAAATACAAACACTTTCTATCCTAAGAAAAATTGGCAGCTTAAGGATTACATGCCAACTTACTTATTTGAATAATGTACATGTAAACAAAATATTCCATAATGTAATCTGAAGTTGTTTCCAAATATCCCATGTTAGATATTCATTCCATACAAACACTATTTCATGGGTATTTTGGCATTCACTATCATATGTATATTTCTTGGAATACTTCATATAATGTGGTACGATTAGTTGAAAAACAAACTGTTAAATCAACAAGGCTTATGAGTCACTTATATCTGTCCTATTCCTATGTATAAACTTAAACATGTAGTAATTAATCTAGGAAAACAGTTATACTAGACAATAGGAATTGTAAACAACTCAAATCAGAAAACATGTAAATGCATACAATAACGTATAAACTTAAACATGTAGGAATTAATAGCAATTGAACTAGATCCTGGTTTTTGGTACAAGATTTAATATGTCGTTTTAAGTTTCCAGTGCCATAATTACCATCACATAAATAAGTAGCACCACATTTCATACACTTAGCTCTTTCCTTTCCATCATCTTGCAATGGAATAATTTCAGACTTAGTCTAGACCTCAGAAGTAAGCTTTCTACGCCTCTTAGTGATAGTTTTTTCACTTCTGTTTCTTTGTTTTCTGTTTCAAATTCTTCCATATTGACATCTTCAACTTGATCACCACTACTTAGGTTAAAAAATTCAACTCTTTTTTGCAAAACTAAAGCAAAAAAAAAAAAAAAAAACATATACAAAACAATTTAGCTAGAAAGCATTCAAAGATTGTATTTTTACGTTGCAACCTAATTCAAAATAAAAAAACTAAAAAAGAAACGTAACTCAAATATGGGAAACATCATTTAAAAGTTGTATTTTTAAAGCTGCAAACAAACGACAACTTATTCAAGCAGATTAAAAAACTAAAAAAAAAACTATATTCAAGCACACTAAAAAAACTATACCAGGTTCGGCTTCTCTACAAATTATATAATCGTTTTTCATTGAAACCAACACAACCCAAAAGATTTTCCATTTCGGTGCTTCACAACTCCAAAAGAAATACTAGAATCGGAAAAAAAACTGACTGATCTGATGGTGTGTCGAATATGTCGATCTGATGTTGTTGCCAATGTACTTCGATCTAGTTGATGTTTTTCCTGGTGATGATGTTCTTCATCTGGTTGACGTTTTTTCTAATGCCGTTGTTCTTCGATCTAATACCACTTGCCGATTTGAATGATTGAATCCCTGAGCCTGAGATAGTTGACAACAAGAAGAAAGAAAGAAAAGGAAAGTGGAAACTCTGAAGGTAGCGAGTGGCAACTTGGTGTCTGTAAAGTGTAAACTAGGGTAAATGGGTAGTCCGTAATTCAATAATTGTATTTTTACTTTGTACGCAGAATAAAAATCAATTAAACGAGTCATATGATATGATGAATAAGATATATTTTATATTAAATGGGTCATGGTGGGTCAAAAACGGGTTCACGGGTCAACACGAAACCGACTCGTTTATTAACCGGGTCAGAGCGGGTTGACCCAAAATTAACCCGTTTATAAATTGGTCGGGGCGGGTTGGGTTTTTCCCGTGCGGGTTACGAGTCATGTTAGAAATTGACAGCCCTACTCCTATAACTCTGAATAGCGCTTGGATCTTTGAGAGAGAGAGAGTGGTAGAGAATTAAACTAGAGAAGATCTGGTTTGATTCTCTTTGAATTTCAGTAGAATGTGGTTATAGAAACTTGAAATTAAGAGTATAAATGAAGAGGAGAAAAAAAGAATAAGATAATGAAAAGTAGTTAAAACTTTCAAATTTAGATGGGTATTTATAGGAAATTAACAATCATGCCTCTTCAGGAATTTTTTTAAACAAATAGACATTTATTTTGAAATTTGAATTTTGAAAATAACGGTTACCTTGTTGACATGAGGGATAGGTAATGTCGACATGCCCTATATAATATTGAAATTCAAAATTTTGAAAACAATGTAAATGATGCTTAAATAAATCATGGTAATTCTGGAGTTTTTCCTGTATATTAAAGTAGTGTAATAAAGTAAGAATATAAATTAAGAACATATATTTATAATCCATAAAAGTGATATCATACCTTACTATAAATATAAGAAACTTTAAACTTAAGATATAAAACTATAGATATCAATATATGGTAATAAGAATATTAAAACTCAAGTAAACATACATAGTTAAAGCTAAAATATAAGCAAGAAAATCTAAAATATTCAGATAAGGAATTAGATTGAAATTCAAAAATGTTTTGAATAGTTTAAAGATAAGAAGATAATATATATTAAACATTAAGTAAATTTGAAATCAGTTAAAAATTTAAAAGAATTTTAAAATATTATAAGGAAAAAATAGGGAGAGAATTGGAATAAAGATTTAAGAGTTATTACGGGGTTTAACAAAAATTCCAGGCTCTATTACTTTTTCGGATTTCTTGAACTCTTATTACTCACGAGTCTTCAATCTCAAACTCTTCTTCTTTGTAATCTTGAGTCTTTAACCTGTACATTTTTCAAAAATCAATAGCTGGATAAGATATCTGCAAGTGCAGTTAATTCCCCGCTACTACCCCACCGTATCCCCGCTATTTCGTGTAATGGATTTCTACCGCTACGCTATTTCGAAATAGCCCCCCTGAAATAGCCTTTCTGCTTTAATCCTCTCTATATTTCAGTATTCCCGATATATCCCATTGTTTCAACTATATTCCGCTATATCTTCAATAAAAGAATGAATTCAAAAATGACATTTATGCTTATAATATAATTTTTAGCATATATTTCAAAATATAAAATACTACAATTTTTCTATTAAATTTAATCAAGCTAAATAAAAGTTTACATTTATTTACGTATATTTTCTTATGTTTTTATTTAAAATTAAGAATGTACTAATTATAACTAAGTTGAATGTTAATTTTCTATTTATTTATCATTTATATATTTGTAAAAGCATTAAATACATGTTTTATATGCTATTGGAGACTCATTCGCTATATCCCTTTATTTCCTTGCTTTATCCCCGCTACAACTTTTTGTGCCTCCGCCACATTAGATCCGCTGAGCGCTTTAACTGCACAGATAACTACATAAGATAACTGCGTATACATCCTGCATATATGTATAGTTCTATACAATAGTAGGGCTGCACACAACCCGTATCCAGTCCGACCCAACCCACCAACCCAACCCACATAAACCCAACCCAACCCACACTAGTTCGGGTTGGGCATGGGTTACAATTTGTAACCCATACTATATACGCATCAGGTTTGATATTTTGTTCAACCCAACCTTATTTTAACCTAACCCAACTCAATCCTATAAAAGCTAATTTAAAATCAGTCAACTTAAAAATAGAATAGTATGATCCTAAAATATGTTTATGTATTCTATACTAAATATACAAAAAATACATTTCATGTTAATCCAAACTAGATAGAATTTGGCAAATATATTTTAATGTGAATTTTAATGTATTTTAAAATAAAACACTTGTTCTACTATGTCGTAACTACTTTCATATGATGTGTTTTACAATGAAATTTTAATATAATATGTCTTATAATGAATGGTTTATTTCAAATGCATTATGCTAGCTAAAATATAGTATATTATGCTGAATATTTTAATATTATTTTTAAGAAAATTCCCTCATATTCTCATTTTATATCATATTAAACTAACCCAACCCAACCCTATAAAAACGGACTCAATTCATACTTCAACGCAACTTATATCCAACCTCATATAGGGTCGGATACGGGTTGAACTATCTTAAACCCATGCATATGTGGGTCGGATGAAGTATTTGGTCTAATTCGACCCAACCCATATTTTGTGCAGCCCTATACAGTAGTGTTAGTATATATTTTATAATAATAGTTTAAACAAGGTTGTCATCAAAATCAACATCATCTCAGTTCCTAACAATCCCCCTTTTTGATGATGATAACATTTGTTTATAAAATATACTTACTTGATACCTTGATTCTTCAGTTACGTACCTCCTAACTGCAACAATCCTTCTGAAACTACTAACTCCCACTTAATTTAAGCCAAATTTTATAATTCTCCCGTTTTGTCATCAACAAAAACCAAATACATATGTTTAATCTATAATACTCCTCTTAAACTGATATATGACTTAACACTAAATATACAATCAATCAAGCAATATACAATAGATTGAAATTGTGTTACTAGACACCATCAATTTAAATTTAAATTCAAATCAAATCAAACATACCAATCACACCAAATTCAAACATAAATTTATTTGTTTCTTGGAACTTCTATCTTCCTTCTTCTCTAAAGGTAGGATCAACCTTAAAAGCATTCCATTCTTTGTTTTCATTGGTAAGAGCTCCTTTCGAATCATTATTTTCTTCTTCCTTGTTGAGTGTAGAGATCATCTAACGAATATCATCGAAATGCTTTTCTTGGTTTTTAATCATCTGCATTTGACTCAATTCTAAGTGTCGTTAATTACATAGAATGATAGAGAGGATATTATTGAAGAGTTGAATGTTTCTTCAAGATTTTCACTCAAGTTGTGAATTGGAGAAGCCATGATATTGATTAAATTAGTGGATGATGAATGAAGATTAACGTGAAATGAAAAGATAACTTTTTCTGGAAAAAATAGGTATTTATAGACTCTGGAATTCGTTTAAAAATGAATGGACACAAGTTGGTTAAGATGATTTTTGAATTCAAGTAAATTTGAAAAATTGATAGTTATATGTCGACATGGGGGGCAATACATGTCGACATGTGTATTTAAATTTTTTTGATTTTGTAAATTTTTTAATGTTGAGTTTTGATTTATATATAATCATTCTTAACACTATAATAATCATTCCAGAGATGTTTTTGATATAATAAACAAAAATGGAAGAACTTCATTAATAATTTTAGATAACGATACATTGATGTGATACATAACATGAAATTAAAATATGATAGAAATAGAAACTACTACAACATGAAAATAAAACTAGAATTCGGCAGAGGATGATGAAGAGGATGATAACCCAAGCTTGCGACTCACTTTTTCAAAGAACTTGTTCAACTTTGTATAGGTCTTTCCCATTTTATTACTAAACAATCTCTTTAAAATCTTATGATTTTCCGCTGCAATCTGTTGATTCTTAGGAAGGATTTTATAACATAGATTAGAGATACTAGCGGGATATTCTATGCTTTCTAAGGAAGTATTTTCATATTCATCCTCTTCTTCGATTTCCATTTCTTCTTCTTTTCTTTGTTTCATATGTCAATCTCTCCTCTTTTTCTGAAAGCGTTTCATATGGTTGAAATACTAGAGAGATCCTCATAAGAAATACGTTTTCAAAATTAAAGACCTTTTGGAAACAAAATCTTGCCCTTTGAAATCAACTTCAAAAAAAATTGAAAATACGTTCAAGGTAAATTCCATGATATAACGTATTTTTATCCATTGAAAAATCTTTGGTTGGAAATTCATCAAAAATCAATTGAACCTAATTAATATTATAATTTCCATAAATAGCAAAATGGGCTTTGCAAGCTTTCATTGTTGGGTTATTGAAATTTCCCAAATGAGAGGTAGTGTGTTGAAGAAGTAGATTTACGATTCTTTCCATTGGTCGAAAATAATGGTTTTTGAATTCCAAATTGTCATCTCCTTCAAAAATGTGGTGAAAGGTCTCTCGGTCTTGTTCATTGATTTTGAAATTCGAGAGATCCATTCCCGTGATCTTACAACCCACACCCAAAATATTTCTTAAAACCTCACATTCTCAAACAATTCGAGTGCCTTTTACGCTACTCCAAATTTAATTTTCATTTTCATTTCCTTCATAAATTCCTCAATTCAAATTAGCATAACACATATTTACAAGATTTGGATAACAAACATAATCATTTTCCCTTGAATCGATCAAACTAAGCATCTCGCTTTGATCAAAGAAAATTTCAAGTTCATAAGATGGAAAATCATTGAAAATGGCAAATTTCCCCGTATTGACTTTACCAAAGTTTGCATAGTTGATGTAATCTTTAATCGCTTCCCAGTTGAAAACCTTTGGTAGCCTTAGACATCCTCATAATGCTTGTAGTGTTAAGGAAGTCGTTGTTGAAGTTTTGAGAAGAGCAGAAGATAATAAAGATAAGTTTGAATTTTGAAATAAAGGTGGAAAGTGATGGTAAGAATAAAGAGATAAAATAGAGAATCTATAGACATATTCTTTGGTCAATAGACATAAGTACATTGGAATTGGTGAAGCCGGGGGAGGGGGGAGGGAAATTCAAAAGTTTGAATTCAAAAATTGTAGGAGGCATATCGACATGTGTAGTAGGGCATGTCGACAGGTGTCTAGATTTTCAAAGGACATGTGTGTTCCATTTTTAATTGTTTATATATTCATATATGTCTTATATTCTTATTTATATAATTCCTAATATTTAATATAATAATTGCTGAAAAGCCTTTTGATAAGGCCGTCAAGGTCCATTGCCGTCATAGACTTCGGCCTAGATAGCAAGAATGGCCGAGCAACCCTGAACAAGGAATAGATCGATCCATAGATGGGTCGGTCGATACCTGAGGTTAAAGCCAAGCACTAGAGCCTGATATGAAAGCTTGTTGGAGACTGTGACCTTCGGGATGACTGGGTCAGGCCCACTCTAATTCCATATAAAATATCCTCTTGAAGATTTGGTCTCACTCCTACTTGAATGCTATTAATCATCCTTTATGATTGGGTCAGATGTCACATATAACTGTAGATTCAAATCAAGCTGCCATCCACAAAAAGAACTCCTCTTCGGGATCTCCTGAAATCTTGGATCAGAGGACACATGTCTCAGTCAATTTAATTGTTGTAGCACCTATAAATAGACCTTCTAGGCTCAGAAGAAGGTTCTTTGGGAAAATTTCTGATTAGATCGTTATTGTCACTGTTTGCTTGTAATAATTTGCTTGATATAAGAAGATTATAAAGTAGACATAGGCTCGTTAACAACGAATCACTATAAATTTGCGTGTGATTGTTCTCCTCTTTATTTTTCATTTATTTTTCTTCATTTATTCTCTACAATTTTATCTTTTGGGTGTTGTGCCAATTTTTGGTGTCAACACTTTGGTGCTTTCATTGAGAACCTTGATATTCTCAGCATTTGGAGGATTTTGCTCTACCTTCGGATCACCAGGTCCGAAATGAGATCCTACGACTTTCTAGATATCATTGAATCATGGTCGCCAAATCTTCGGCCCGCAACGCTGGAAAACAACCACATGTTGCAATGTCAACAGACGTAACCCAAGGGTTCGACCAATCTGGGCTTATTCCGGACCAACCTGTGCTACCATCTTCCACACAACCCCCCTCCCCCCCCCCCCCCGGCAGTAGATCCGGCTTCCCACTCTGCTTTTGCCACCCATGATGACTTTATGACTTTGATAAACTAACTTCGGAAAACCACAGAGGCCTTAAATGCTCATGCTCAGGAGAATGCTGCAATGAGGCAAGATATGGATTGTATGTCGAGACAATGGGAAGAATTCAGGAATCATCAATCTTGCCCTCATCGACTGGACCAAAATTCGGAAGGTTCATCATCATCTGAAGGAAGTAGAGACTGACTTCAGTCGCGAAACCTGCTGGAGAGACCTGAAAACATACAGCAGCTGCAACTGGAAAAGCGTTCCAACCAACCAAGAACAACTAACCAAGCAACGTTGCCCGGAGAAGGAACGGGGAGAACTTGATCAGTTGACGATGACGATCGATGTACATTCATTCCTCCCGAACTGACTGCCATGGTACGAAAAATTATAAATGACAACAAATGGTATAAAAATGAAGACGGGGGATCGAACGAAGCCATACGCCTTTCACAGATGATATTCTACAGGAAGAATTCCCCAGAAGATTTAATATGCCCTATATGAACCATCACAATGGAACCACTGACCCACAACAACATTTGATGAGATATTCATGGCATATGGAGGTAGCTTTAGCTCCAGACACCATTAAATGCAAGGCTTTCCCAATTTTTCTGAGTGGAGTAGCGCTTATGTGGTTCGCTCGTCCTCCCCCGAGGTCAGTCCCAAGCTTCAAAGACTTAAGATAGAAATTCCTGAATCGTTACTGACTCCACGCTTATCAGTCGAAGCATGTCATGGCCCTTTCCGCAGTAAAGCGAGGATGGGATGAATCCCTAAGAAGTGTTGCCGCTGAAGTAAGCAATCCAAATCATGAGACAGTTTTGATGTCCATGGTCGACGACATTGACAAAAGGACGGAGTTTAGGAAGTATCTAATTGGGAAGCTACCTACGACAATTGAAATGTTCTATTAAAAGGCAAACATTCGGTTAAGGCATGAGGATGCACAATTGGATGAAGAGGATGGGTCGAAAGATGTATCTACCAAACCCATTTAGAGTATGTAGCAGTCAAACAGTCCGAAGATAACTCTGGGAAGGTGGAAGTGAATGTTGGAAACCATGGTAAATGAAAAGGTAACAAACCAAAGGGATCCAATGGAAACCTTAAACAAAGAGGGAATTCCAAGAAGCGACCCCAGTTCCAAGTTTTTGAAAGTTATATGGCATTGAATGACACGCTGGCAAATATCTAACTCGATAAATGCAGTGTAGTACATTACAACACAAGAAGTTGCCCTTGCGTGAGCCTGCAAAGAAAGAACGGGCAACTGGGAAGTTTTGTTTGTTCCATGAGATTTATGGGCATATGACTAATGAATGATGTCACCTTCGGGACATCGTTGAAAATTTGGTTTGAGAGGGAAAACTCGATGAATACAAGGTGGCCCCGAGAGACGGGGGCAAGGGACTTTGGCACCTAAGCAAAGTCAGAAGAGCCAGAGCCCAAGAAAAGGGAAAGGTGATAGTGATTAATGCCATTGTTGGAGGACCTCACCCAGCAGGGCATATCATTCAGATCATGTAACGTTATGTAAACTCTACAAAACAACTAGATGTTGCAGAGACAAGCATCCCTGAAGCTGCAAATCCCATAATGCAAAGAAGGATGATGACTAATGATATCATTTTCTGTGAGCGAGAGTCGATCGATATAGAAGCCCCAACCATCGATCCACTAGTAATAACAGCCGTCATAGGCCCAGCTACTGTATGAAAGGTTTTGATCGACAATGGAAGCTCGGTAAATATATTGTTCAAACAAGCTAATGATCATATGAAGTTGGAATTGAAGGACTTGGATCCATGCACCGACAAGATACGTGGTTTCAATGGATCATCCACTGAGCCAGTCGGTCTGATCAAGCTAGCTGTATAATTGGAAGACGAAGACCATAGGAGAGTACAGATCTTTCCATTTGTTGTAATGAACATAAACTCCCAGTACAACTCATTTCTAGGTCTATCGGCTCTATCTGAGTTTAGAGCCTGTATTAACACCCCTAAGTCCCACATCGTGGAAGCCTGTGTGAAGTGGGTACTTATATAGTAGAGTCCATCTCTTACTAACGCCGAGGCCTTTTTAGGGAAAAAACCCTACACCTATACGGTGGCTAAGTTGGGGACAATATCTTGCGCGAATGGAGGTGCGGGCTGTTATAGTGGTATCAGAGCCAATACCCAGTCGGAATTGTGGTCTACAGCACCTGGATGAGGTGTTTATGAGCCAACGGGAACGTTGGGCTCTGTAAGAGTGGAGAATGTAACACCCCTAAGTCCCACATCGTGGACGCCTGTGTGAAGTGGGTACTTATATAGTAGAGCCCATCTCTTACTAACGTTGAGGCCTTTTGAGGAACAAAACCCCACACCTATACGGTGGCTAAGTTGGGGGCAATATCTTGCGCGAACGGAGGTGCAGGCTGTTACATTGTATTTCTCCTTGGTGCCTTATTTTGATACTCTCGACCAATGGAGGGATCAGAGTAGTGCGCAAGGACCAAGTAACAGGGGCGAGCCTGCTATTTGTCAAAATGGAAAGAGCTACGAAGCAAAAATAACTAGGAAATAGAAGATATCCCTCCATCTGTGGAGGGGAAGAAAGCATAGCAACTACATAAAACATCCCGGCCAGTACCGTCCACCTGCCAGTTAGAGGACATCGATCCAAAAGAGGGAAAAGAACCGGGATGTAGGAAAACAACCCCGAATGAAACTACTGTGGAGATCTCAATCAATGATGACGACCCGACGAGGGTCTTGAAGATTGGATTCCATCTCGACCCCCTCCGGACGAGGGAGTTGACTGAATTCCTCCGTGCTAACCTTGACGTGTTTGCATAGACCGATGCTGACATGTGTGGGATTTCACCCTCCATCATGATTTATTCTCTTAGCATCGTCCCGAAATATACCCTTGTAATGCAGAAGAGGCGAATGCTCCGCCCAGAAAGGTCTGCCGCTTTAAAGGAGGAAATTGGAAAGCTATAAGCCAATGAGTGTATTCGAGATGCGACTTATCCCAAGTGGATAGCAAACCCCATTCTTGTGAAGAAGGTCAATGGGAAGTGGTGAACTTATTCACTTCTCTGATTTGAATCAAGCCTGCCCCAAAGACAATTTTCCAGGATCGATCAGCTGGTTGACTCGACCGTAAGGAATGAAATCCGCTCATTCATGGACACATACTCAGGATATAATCAGATTGCAATGCATGTTCCGAATCAAGAACATACCAGATTCATAACCGACCTTGGGCTATATTGTTACGTGGTCATGCCATTCGAACTAAGGAATGCGGGGTCAACGTATCAGCGCCTGGTCAACCGACTGTTTCTTGATCAGAGAGGGAAAACTATGGAGATATACGTAGATGATATGTTGGTGGTCGAGGATATCGTCCAATCATGTTAGAGACTTGTTACAGATGTTTGACATCCTCCTAAGATATGGGATAAAGCTCATTTCCTTGAGGTGTTCTTCGGGGGAAGCATCGAGAAAGTTCATGGGTTTCATAGTCAGCTCTCGAGAGATCGAAATCAATCCGGATCAGATTTTTGCCGTCAAGGGAATCCAGGAACCTAGAAGAATCAAAGACGTGTAAAACAAGGCATGCAAGGTTGCAACAATGGGTTGATTTATATCCAAGGTGACCGACAAGTGCTTACCCTTCTTTGAATTCATCAAAAGAGGGAAGCAAAACTTCGCTTGGACACTGGACTGTATTGAAGCCTTTCAGAACTTGCTCGACCACCTGGAGAAACCTCCCATCTTGTCCAAACCGATCAACCATGAAGATCTATTTGTGTATTTGGCAGTATTCGCACATGCTATTATCTTGGTTCTAATTCTTTAAGAGGATCAGATACAACGACTAGTCTATTATGTGAGCAAGATATTGACAAGGGCTGAACGCAACTACCCAAAGATTGTAAAGCTCTCTTATAGTCTGTTGATTGCATCACGGATGCTTCAACATTACTTCCAGGCCCATCCTATCAAAGTCTTCACCGACCAATCACTACGACAAGTCTTGCAACTGCCTGAGGCAAGCGGGAGACTGCTCAAATGGAACATCGAGCTGAGTTGGTTCGACCTGACTTTTGTCCCGCGAAAATCCATCCGGGGGCAAGCGCTAGTCGATTTCACAGTCGTGTTCACCACTCTGGAGGACGACAACTTGGATGATAATACCAACCTCCGGATACTGAGTTGAGGTCAAACACCTAGAAGTTGTACACAGATCAGGCTCGTAAAGATTGATGTTCTGGCGCTGGCATAGTATTTTTATCCCACGAAGAGCGGTCGATCTATTATACCCTATGATTGAATTTCTTGGCTACTAATAATGACTCTGAGTATGAATCCCTGATTGTCGGATTCAAAGTCGTGAGGGACTTAAAAATAACATCACTTAATATTTTATGTGATTCTCAACTCATTGTGTTTCAACTTTCAGGTTCGGAAGGAGGATCAGACTAAAGGAGTTAGACTTGTCGCCTATCTTAAGAAGGTTGAGGAATTGCTAAAAAGGCTTTGATCAATATATCATCTCCCACATTCCCATAGAGGAAAACCAAAAGGCGGATAGATTGGCAAAACTCACTAGTTCTAACAACCCCAGTGAAGTAGAGTTGGTTCCCATAGAGACTTTGAGCATTTTGAGCATCAATTAGATGGAGGTCAATCAAATAGAGGCCGAACCTAAAAAAGAATCTTTAGTGACTCCCATCAAGAATTTTCTCCTACACGACACTCTTCCTGAAAGGAATGAAAGACGAGCCTTTGTGCGGAAAGCCTCTAGGTACACCCTTCAGCAAGACCAACTCTATAGGAGAGGCTTTTCTGTTCCAGTGCTTCAATGTGTGGCTAATGATGATGTTAAAAGAATATTGAGGGAAGTGCATAAAGGAGAATGCGGCGCACATTCAAAGGGGCAAACCCTGGCTAGGGAAGTGCTACGATATGGATACTTCTGGCCGGCTGTCAGCAAGGATGCAGCCAATTATTCTAGATGATGTGATAAATGCCAGAGGTTTGCTCAAATACCTCAATACACACTGACAGTGCTTACTCAGATGGTCAGCCATTGGCCATTCGCCGTTTGGTAGTAGACATTATTGGTTGCCTGCCAATCTCTAAAGAGGGTGCAAAATATGCGATCGTGGCGGTAGACTATTTTACAAAGTGGGCAGAAGCAGTACAGATGACCACAATCACAACAAAGTGAGTCATCCTTTTTATTGTCAGGAATATTGTATGTTGGTTTGGTTTACCCCAAACTGTCATAACTGAAAATGGGACTCATTTTGATGGCTCGGAATTCAAAGACTTTTGTGAACGATATCACATCGAGAAGACGTACACCGCGGTTGCACATCTGCAATCTAATGGACAAGTCGAGGCAGTCAACAAAATTATTAAATCTATCTTGAAGAAGCGATTGGAACGAGCCAAAGGCAAATGGGTCGACGAGCTTCCTTTAGCCCTTTGGGCATGTGGAACCACCCATAAGACTGCCACCGAACGTACTCCCTTCGCCTTGTCTTACAGATCCAAAACTGTCGTCCCCATAGAGCTTGAAGTTTCTTCCCATAGAACTACGTACTATGATCCGCTATCAAACAAATCCCTTCTCTTGCAATCGTTAAACATGATTGATGAAAAAAGAAAAGAAGCAAATCTCCGTGCTGAAGCTCACAGGTGGAAGGTTGCCCGATATTACAACAAGAAGGTCTGACACAAGACCTTCGATGTTGGCGATCTTGCCCTAAAGAGGGTCTTCCCGACTCCTATATATATGGGCCCCAAGTGAGAAGGGCCCCACGTCATCCAATAGAAGATTGATAATGGAACCTTCAAGCTAGAAACTGTTGATGGAGAACCTTTTCAGAGAGCATGGAATGCGGAACATTTACGACCTTATCTTTCTTAGAACTTTTAGTTTTCTTATTATTTTACCTGTCTTAGTATTGTAGTAAGGTGTATCTTATCACCCATGGGAGTTTGTAAATAAAAGCCCCATTCCTGCTCTGTTTTATTACTGTGATGACTGTATATTGATTCGATCAGCATTAGGTCAAATACTAATACCCCAGCCTACTGGTCTATGTCATAACGAGTCGACCTCGTTCAGGAACCGGTACGGAATATGGGAAGACTAACTATGAGCTTGATATTGATGCTTGAACCTTCGGGTCCCAGTTTGTTAACTAAAAGTGAGGATGATGCCGATGTAAACAACTTGACTATCTGTTTAAAACAACTCTGATTCTCTTGACTTGAGAAGAAGTATAAGATTACGAATGAGTGTGAAAGGTGCACCCCGACTAAAGACCGCTCGATCCTTGGAACTCTAACCCTTAACGACTAGAGGGAGAGTAAAAAAGATTCACGTATTGCTAACCATGATCATTCAACCCTCGAACTGGTCGATCCAATCTTGGGTCGATGGAAAAACTTGAGAACTGAACCGAGCCCCGTTGACACTGGGGGCATGAGAATATGCGAGTGATCCGACTACGAGTTTCGCTTAAGAAACTCCCGAGTTCGGAATCAATTGGGGACTTTGGTGTTATTCCCTAGGACTTTTTCAAATATTTAGATACATCAATAATATAAGTTTCTTAAGACAATGAAACATTGTTAAACATTCAACTTTACTTATAAACTAAACATTCTTTACAGGTACTTCGAACTTTGTCCACAAAACGAAAGACTTGTAAAAGACAAAAACGCGAGGGTCACGCTCGCAAACAACTTCCAAATGGCCTAAATCAAACATACATCAAAAGACTACTAAGATCAGGGAGGCTTCCCTACAAACTTCTCCATTTCCTCCCTCTCTTTGTCCCTCTTCCTAATCTACTCCTGCATTTCCTCGGTGGTCAAACCTTGCTTTGACTTCTTGAGCGTGCTATCGAAAGAAACGCATCGACTAATGCCGCCAAGTCATGCTTCTAACTACTTGGATTAGTCCGAGATGGAACATGATCCACATTGACATATGAAAGTAAAGTTGGTGGAATACTTTACAGGGGACCAATGTTGGGAGGTTCATCAGACAATTCAGCTTTAAGGGAAGAAACTTTTTCTCGTTTCTTGCCTTTATCTCCGCAATAGATGGGAGGTTGGACATCTTGGCCTCACCCATAAACTCTATGTCATCTACGCCCGATTAGAGATGGTTCGCCACTGGATTCTTTGGAGCATTGGTTGTTTCCTCATGTCTGCTAGGGACGGTGAGGGGATCCCTCTTTGACGCTTTAGTGTCCGCTGTAGTGACTTCTTCACTCAATGGAGTACCTATGACAGGAAGAAAAAAGTTATGATCAAAGGAACGAATGATCGATGAGATGATGAATAAAAAAGTAAGTTACCTCCAGTTTTGAATTCTGCTGTTTTTTATGAAGTCTTCCTTTCAGGAGTAACTGAGCTTTTTCCAAACAGAGGAAGTGGAGGATCGTCCAAACTATATTCCTTTGCAGTTCCAGGGGATTGATTTGGAAGAGGAGGAATAAAGGACGAACCGACCACATCCTTCAGGAAGATAAAGAAAGAAATGCCTACGGAACTGACTTCCCCTCTGCTTTATATCATTCGATATCTTCTATTTCCTTCCACTTTCTCTTCCCTTAAACTATCACTACCTGCTCATCATTATGTAAATATCGGGCTATTAAAGCTTCTTCGTCCACCGGGTTACCTTTTGCAACCTCGACTTCTTCGTTCATAAACACTTCCCATGCATCGGTTAACACATGTTGATGATTTTTTTTGTCCAAGACAGATTCCTATGGTGAAGAACGTGGGCGAAGAATCGCAGAATGTAGGCACCAAATCTCTTTCTTATTTCCTTTTTCTCAATGACGTGTTCAGCTATGATCAGACGAACTTCAATTTCATGTCGGAGGTGAGCAGTGCCAATATTTCAGATTGCAGCAGCAGCAAAATCCTCGGTGTTTTTCTAGCGAGCTCGAATGCATTAAGACGAATCTTGAAATTTTGTACCTCCTGATCTAGTCGACCTTTGTCACTCCTGAAGATTTCATTTCGGTTCTCAAGGTCGCACACTCTTGACTCACCGACTCAAACCAAGCCTCTAAGTTTCTCGAAGTCTCTCAGCATTCTTCTCTATGAGTAACCACCTCAGGCTCGCATTCCACTACCTTTTCGTGGAGTAGTTCAAAAGTCTTATTGTCAGCCTCCAGCTCCCTCCTCAAGCCTACAATCTTTTCCGTTCTAATCCTAACCACTTCGCACATTGTTTCATCACGGACCTTCTCCGAAGCATCTGAAGCCGGTTTCTTCTGCATTTTTAGTCGATCTGTAACGACCCGCATTCAACACATCGAAGGATCATAGAATGTTTTATTTTATTCTCATATGAAGTCGTATGGTTGTGTAACTTTGGGGAATGACTATTAGGATCATTTCTCATGTTCACGATTTTTGCCGAATTTTAAATGATTATTTTGCCCTTGGCGAATCTTGTTTCTCCTATAACTTTTGATTGGTAAGGAGTTTTGATTTGAAACCACTTCCATTGGGTTCGTATGATGGTTTATCTTTCCGTAGAGTGGTCACATTAATCAAACGGACTTACCGTTTGAGAGATATGGCTGAAATAAGGTTTGGAAGGAGACAAACAACATAATTGGGCTTAACCGGGTGGTTAGCAGCTAAGCCCATAACCCATTTCGGGATTTGGGTTATGGGAGGGCTGATAGGGTTTGGGAAATCAGTTTTATTCATTTTTCTAGTAGCCATTTACCTTCCTCTAACCCTAGCAATGGCCTCTAACTCCCAAATCACCTTCTAATCACATATTAAGCAAATCTACATCAAATCAAGATGGATTGACATCAAATCAGAGTTATGGCTGCTGTGTTGCATAGGAAGTAGACCCAAATCAGTGAAGTTTTAGATCTAAGAATTTATTTGTGGCTAAGGTGAGTTATTGGCATATTTTTGCACTAATTACGGCTAATTAGGGGTTAATAGTGATAATTAGCGAAATTACGACTCAGAAAAATGTGGAAAAATATGTAAAAATTTTGAAATATTATTTTATCTTACTGGTTAAAAATTGGATTATTTGAATCAAGTTTGCTAATCCTATTGTTAAAACATGGTTAAGGGGATTAAGGGGAAAATCATGCTTTTTGGGTATGGTTGATCTAAAATGACCTACATGCTTGATGTTTTGATCTTTGCGATTATACCCATATGTTGCTACTGTTGTTTGTGATGTTTTATGATTGTTTAGTAAATTTAGAATGTTGAAAATGCCATCTTATGGCGAGAATCAATGAAACAATCTTGCTGGAAATTCTGCAGGATCCGGATCAGATCGGGTATAGCGAATCGAATCGGGTATAGGGGATCAGATCAGATGGGATGAGCCGAACCGGGGTAGTGGAATCTTCAGTAGGGTATAAATGCAAGGGAAAAAAGGAAGGCCATTTGAATCGTGTTGGAGTCAGGCGGAGCTGGAGTAATCGGACCGGATGGGATCAGCTCGACATAGCCGAACTGAACCAGGATCTGGAGATAAAGGAGCACCGAACCGAACCGAGGCTGGAGCACCATCCGAATCGAACCGAATGGAGATGACCGAACCGACTTGAAGTGGAACACCGAACCGAACGGGAAGCCTAGGGACGATGTATTCGAACCGACCCAACTGAAGCAGATCGAACCGAACCAAACCGAATTGAGCTTCCACCACTTCTACGCGATGACTCTTCTGAAGACCAACTCCAATTCGACCAAAAACCAGATATGCAAAGGAAGTCTAAGTGGGAAGTTGTTACTCAGGATCCAAATGGGAACCAACGATTTAACTTCTAAAAGTTGGGCTTTGTTGCGGGACGTGTGCAAAGGGGTTATCGATATCTATAGCTTTAGTTCACCACTAAGAGACAGATTAGTGGCTATGGGTTAGCGCAATGCGATCATTAAGACTCCCAAGGGCAAGTGATCGTAGCATGGCTATGATCCAGTGCGGTGGAGTCATCATGACTCCATGAGGCAAAGTGGACATAACAAAGGATTAGTGGCTATGGATCAGTGCAATGGCGTCATTATTGTGACACCCCACATCCGTTAATATCACTCACTAAGGGAATACATGAAGTTTCGTGAAGCATTTTAGGTAAACAGACACAGAATAATTACAAGACAGATATAAATAAGATAGCAGTGGAAATTTAAATTTTTACTTCAAACATAAATCATAATGCCTTGGTCCACAATACCATAAGTCACAAAAACCATTACAATAAAATAACTTTTGTCTTGCACCATCAGAGTACATAAGTATATAAAAAGCATAATTCCCGAAATAAAAGAGTTAAGCCATAGTAGAGACAAGAACTTGAGCCATACTTCAGAAGTAGCTCCTAGAAAGATAATATCTGACTCCTGACTAAGTCTGAGTGTTTCCTCCCTGAGAACTTGGGGGAGGAGGGAAGGGGGAGGGAGGGAAGGGGAGGGGGAACAAAAGAAAGAAGGGGAAACAAAAGGGTCATACATAAAGTCTAGCGAGTCTAGTTACTTTTAGCCAGTAAATAAATAAAAGTAACATGATAGGCATATAAAGTGGATAAGAAAGATCATTACATAAATGGCAGGTGTGACAAGGTAGACAGGATAAGTTGTTTACACTTCTCTAATGATTACTCTGCACTATTACTAGTATAACCAGAATGAGATGATCCCTTTACACTTCACGATGGTAGACTTGGGCATACGTCCAAATATGCCCTAGCTACTACCCTAATCGATCGGCTCCCTACTCCGTAGATACTCTCTGCCGGCCCCATGGTAGGATGTATCACGTCCTAAAGTAGCAACCCCTCACTGATATGCAGAGCCCTATATCTACAGGTGTCACGGTCGTCTTATCCCCCACTGCCTGGCTCATGCACGCACATGGCACAGTCGGTTTGCGCCGCCCACACCGTCCTCTACGTTTGGATCTCTTACAATCAATTAGTAATCATGTCCCCTCTCCGCCTAGTACGGAGTACTTTTATTTGATACCTACTCCGAGTTACTGACTAAAATGGGTCCCACACAATATGATACAAGCTCTTCCCTTTGTCTTGTATTCTCCACTAGGTTTTCACTGACTACATATACCATTAGGTGTCTTTAATTACATAGTCCTATACCAGTTATGCTGTAACACCCCGCCTCCGCTAGGGTCACTCGCAAAGGAATGCACTAGCTTTAGAGGGGCATTATTGGTAAACATGCACAGAAATATCACAAGACAGAACATATAAAATAGCGGAAGTAAAATCAAACTTTCATAACATGAATAAATAAGGTCTAAAGCCTTTTACATCAGAGTACATCAAAACCTGTCTTGCAATAGTAAAGAAGCATAAAGACATTTTCGAAAATTATTTCCCCAAGTAAAACAGTAAAGTAGCCATAGCCAAGAAAAGTCCAAGCCATCCATGATGACCTTCAAGCAGAAGAAGTCCGAATTAAACAATAGTATTTCCTCCCTGTAACCTGGGGGGGGAACGGAAGACAAGAAGAGAAACAAAACGGGTCAGTAAAAAGACTGAGTAAGCCCTATCTACTATCAGCATAAAAACTAGTAAAGTTAACTGACATGAGAAACTGAGATGAACATAAGCATGATGACAAGATAGATAAGCTAAATCAAAATAACAGGATGAACTACTGAACTCAGATAAACTAAGGTGTCATGATAAATTACGATGTCAAGATAAAACAAGGTATCCCATCGTCAGGTTCCTATCAAGTATAATATCACCAAGATATCTATCCCGTATAACGTCCCATGGTATCTATCCTGTATTTTAGCTCTGCACCTACCATACTAGTATCCCTACCGTATCATGTGTTAACCATGAATGACCCTTACTCAAAAGTCGTGTAATGGTTCATGTCAACCTAATATATCGCATTTATAGGTTACTCAACTCGTATGTTTCTTTCCATGTAAATGTTCAGTTCCTTGTCGTAGACCGTACGGGCTTCCCCATGAGGTTCTATACTACTCCAATGTAATTCCACGATCCTTAAGCTCGTTTGGATTGTTACCCTAGACCTAGCTAGGCTTTCCCAACATGAATCATCATTTGTGCAACTAGGACTTATGCCACCTAGGACCACTAGTGATTATGCTTACCTATTGCACGTTTTCGTATTTCGGTTTGGGTTCAACCACCCAGGGCCACTAGGAATTACGCTAACCGTCAACCGCGCCCTTTTTCCCACGCATTCATCGTGAATCGTTTTTCCATGACTGTATGCACATGTATCACATCGTGCCATCCGAGTCCTGTCACAGGGCAGATCAAGAAATACAGGACTCGGTCGGGAGCTTTCGATTTATCTGCCGATGCAGATGCTAAGGTCTGTTTTTCCTATACGTGGCTTTGGTCCCACGAGACCACTCCCTCAACTAGTGAAAGACAAGACAGGATAAATCCTGTATGAGAACACACTACTGGCCAACCCACAATCCTAGCCTTACCGTAACCATAATTAGATAGCAATTATGGTCTTTTGGGTGTTCTCTGCCTTTCCGTACGTACACGCTTGACCAAAGATGGTAGGTAGCCTGACGAAATGCTATCTAGGGCACTACCGTGTATCGTCGACTATCCCCTATCCATCCCCGTCTTTAGGTCGCTCGTATAGCAACCAAGGCATACTCTTGGTTCTTCTAACGCAGACCTTAACCTCTCATGAGCCTAGTATGATCACCTAGCAGCTCACAGAGGGATACCAAGAATATCCTCACGTACCCTGAAGCCGCTGCTTCGTTACCCAGTTCGCTGGAGCCTTTATCTAAATCAGATAACTTGCTCCTACTCGTATGCTTAAACGATGACCTACCGTATCGGGTTACTCATCCAATCTATGAACTGGTCCAAAATTCCTTGACTAAGAATTATTACTTAGCTATTCTCCAACTAAGGTTTACCACTTAGCTTATTCCCGTTATTCTTGTTAATTACGGTTATCCACCTAATTCTCTGAACTAGGGTTTATATAATGGATTAAGTGTCACTTAAGTTCATGACTTAATCCGTCTACAAATCATGTCAAAATTGGCTAAGTATCCAAGTTCAAGACTTAACCCTACAAACCATGTGTCAAGTTGGTTAAGTATATTAAGCAATTCACGACTTAACCTCGTCTAATTGTCATTCTAGATTGGTTAAGTATATATTAACTTGACCCTATCAATTTACTTAGTCAAATCGGTCAAGTGTATTCAAGCGATTCGTGACTTAGCCTTATCATGTTTTCACGTTATATTGGTTAAGTATTGGTTAACTTAACCACATCAAATTAACGAGTTAGATTGGTTAAGTATAGGTCACTTAACCACATCAAATCATCGTGTTAGATTAGTTAAGTGTTTAACTTAACCCCCTTAAACTACCAAGTTGGATTAATTAAGTCTAGGCTAACTTAACCCCATCCGATTTCCATGTCTAGATTAGTTAAGTCTAAGTTAACTTAACCCCATCCATTAACTGTATTATACGGTTAAGTGTCATTAAGGAAACTTACTTAACCTTATCATGTGGCATTGAAACACCCCACCTCCGTTAGGGTCACTCTCAAAGGGAATGCCCTAATTTTGGTGGAGGTTTATAAGTATAAGTCACAGATATACAAGACAGATATAAGAACACATATTTGTAAACAGCGGAAAATCAACAAACTTTATTGTAACAACCCGTAAAATGCGAGCCAGTTTGAAATTTTTATTTTGGCAATTTTAGCGAATTCTGATTATTTAATATGAATTATTTTAAATAATATCGACGAGAAATTTATTTTGAATATAATTCGAACGTATATATTATACGCGTCGTCGTTAGAATATAAATATTTATATATAATTATAAATAGAATTGAAAATGGCGCGGTAGTTCGATAATTTGATTTCAAACTTCAATTGAATGTACCGGGTGCAAAACGATCCGGATTTTAGTGAAACCAAAAATAATGGAATCTAATAGTGAATATCTTTCTAACGAAGTTAACAAACCGAGATTTCACTTTAGAAATGATAAGATATGTCCAGTTGAAAATTCAGAATAGTCTCTGTGGAATTTATATATATTTTATATAATATATAGCCCTTAAAAATAGCCATTTTGCAAACGACCTCGGATTCCGACGAAACCAGTTTTGTTGGGTCCGCAGAGTCAAGTTATTGCTAGATTCCAAATTTCATAATTTTCCGAATCAGTATGTGAGCGTGGCAAAGGAAAACGCGTTTGACCAGTTTTTGTCGATTTTAATCGAATGGAAATTGGCCATTTTTCAAACGGCCTCAGAATTAGACGAAACTAGTTTTGTTAGGACCGTATCGTCAATACGAAGCTAGAAAATATTTTTCTGGAATTTTTCTAGTTAGTATGTGACCCCGGTAATTTGAAATGTGCGTTTAAAATTCAATATAGTGATTTAAATGTAAATTCAAAAGGAAACCGATTGTAATGATCAAACCAGCTTGCGATACATATCCCATTGTGTTCGGAATGGGGGTAAAACGCTATGGACGACAGGCGGTGGACCTCGTTTCGAGGTCGTATGTAAAAGTCAACCTTTTTACAAATTAAAAAAAAAAAAAATATATATATATTATTTTAATTTCCCTCCCTCCCTCTTATCTTCACTGCCCCCCCCCCCCCGTTCCCTTTTATTTTCAGAAGAAAAAAAAAAACAAAAACCCTAAAAACCTAAATCGGATCGCCGCCCCTCCCTCCAATCATCACCGCCTCCATCGATCGCACCCACGAAGCCGCCCTCCTCCTCCTTCAATCAGAGCTGTCGCCCCCCTCGAGATCGCATCGACGAAGAAGCCGCGCCCCCCCTTGAAGCCCTCGACGCCGACGAGGAAGCCAGCGCCTCCTGCCACGACGGTTCGAACGCCACCGCGAGCCCCTGGAAGCCGCCGACCAACCTCCTCCTCCCATTCGAAGCTCGGTGAGTTTTTTTTTTGGGTTAGTTAATTTATTTTCATTTTTATTTCTGATTTACAAAACTGTTTTTTTTAGAAGTTATATTACTGTTTTTTTTTAGATTTTAAAACAGAAATTTAAAAAGTAAATAAAAACTGTTTTAAAAGAAATAAAAACAGAAATTTAAAAAGGAGATTTAAAAACTGTTTTAAAAGATTTTAAAACAGAAATTTAAAAAGTAAATAAAAACTGTTTTAAAAGAAATAAAAACAGAAATTTAAAAAGGAGATTTAAAAACTGTTTTAAAAGATTTTAAAACAGAAATTTAAAAAGTAAATAAAACAGACTGTTTTAAAAGAAATCAAAACAGAAATTTAAAAAGGAGAAATCAAAAACTGTTTTTAAAAAAAAAAAAAAAAAAAAACTGATTTGAGATAAAGTAAAACTGCATTTTTAAGAAATAAAAACTGCATTAATTTAAAAGGCAAAAACTGCATTTTTAAAAAAATAAAAACTGCATTCATTTTTAAAAGGGATTTTTAAAAAACTGCATTTTCTAGAAATTAAAAACTGCATTTTCTAGAAAATAAAAACTGCATTTTTCTAGAAGATGAAAACTATTTTTCTAAAAGGAAAAAATGCATTGTGAAAGAGAATAAGAAAGAAAAAAAAACTGTTTTCTTTATAAAAGAGTTTTTAAAACAGTTTTTTTTAAAAAGAAGTAAGTTATAAAAACTGCATTTATTTAAAAGAAAAAAAAGATTATAAAAGCAGTTTTGAAAGAATAATAAAAATATAATCTTTATATTTAATAGCGAAGTCAAAATGCAATCTATATATATTGAATAACATAGTAAAATTCGATTTTTACCTATGTAGAGGATACAGTCAACAAAAGCAACAACAAGGCGAAGTAGACGAAGTTTCTATTAAGGAAATCAATCGTGTGAGTGGATAGCTATTGGTGAGGATTTCTCACTCTTCAATTTCTTTTTATAATTTTATATATATGTGTTGAAAGTGGAAGTGAATTGCTATATATAAATATCTATATATATATATATATACGCCCCTCGTCCACAAACCATGGACGATATTTATTGGTTGAAATTGTTGTGAAAATTGATTGATAGCGAAGTGAAATAACATATATATGAAGAGTGAAATTTATATATATAGCGAAGTGAAATAACATATATATGAAGAGTGAAATTTATATATATATAGCGAAGTGAATATCGAATATATTGAAAGTGAAAATATCGAATATATTGAAAGTGAAAATATCGAATATATCGAAAGTGAAAATATTGAATATATTGAAAGTGAAAATATCGAATATATTGAAAATGAATATATCGTATATATTGAAAATGAATATATCGTATGTATTGAAAATGAATATATCGTATATATTGAAAATGAATATATCGTATGTATTGAAAATGAAAATATCGTATATAGTGAAAGGTGAATATATATATATATATATATGAATTGAAAACGATGTATATGAAATATATATATGAATTGAAAACGATGTATATGAAATATATATATGAATTGAAAACGATGTATATGAAATATATATATGAATTGAAAACGATGTATATGAAATATATATATGAATTGAAAACGATGTATATGAAATATTCGAATTGAAAACGATGTATATGAAATATTCGAATTGAAAACGATGTATATGAAAAATTCGAATTGAATTGAATAGAAAACGAATTCGAATTGAATTGAATAGAAAACGAATTCGAATTGAATTGAATAGAAAACGAATTCGAATTGAATTGAATAGAAAACGAATTCGAATTGAATTGAATAGAAAACGAATTCGAATTGAATTGAATAGAAAACGAATTCGAATTGAATTGAATAGAAAACGAATTCGAATTGAATTGAATAGAAAACGAATTCGAATTGAATTGAATAGAAAACGAATTCGAATTGAATTGAATAGAAAACGAATTCGAATTGAATTGAATAGAAAACGAATTCGAATTGAATTGAATAGAAAACGAATTCGAATTGAATTGAATAGAAAACGAATTCGAATTGAATTGAATAGAAAACGAATTCGAATTGAATTGAATAGAAAACGAATTCGAATTGAATTGAATTGAAAACGATTTCGAAATGAATTGAATTGAAAACGAATTCGAAATGAATTGAAATTTGAATTGAATAGAAATGAATTTTAAAACGAATCTATAAAGAAGAATTCAATTGTGATTTGAATTGAAAAGGAAGTTGAAAATGTTTTTGAAACGAATTCAAAACTATTTATATAATTCGTTTTAAATAGGAATCGACGAAATATATATTATATATATTATATATATAATAAATGGCCTGAATAGAACGCGCCGCGCTGCGGCAGTTCGCGAATTTCGACCATTGACTTCGAACGGACATTACGGGAGATCCGACCGTCGGATTCTCCTGAAATCAGAACCGTTGGGTTCGTATCGAAAAGAGCTTTCTAAGGAATATTAGAAATTTGAAATCTAACGGTTGGATTTGGAGATACGTCCAAATCAAATTCGGAAAAGGTCGCTGTAAGTGCAGTTCGATGGCCATTGATGGAAATCGACCGTACAGGCCTTGATAAAATTATTAAAAATAGTAATAATTTGTGTAAAATCATAAGAAATGATTTGGGAAGAATTGGGATGAAAAACTCCATATTTGAAAAGATAAAAATAGATTTTTATCGAAATGAACTAGTTTTGAACTAGGATTATAATTCTATTTATTTTTAAATAAATAAATTGAATTCGAAAAGGGTTTTAAAAATAACCAAAATTCCAATGATTGCATTGGAGTGGATTTGAATCGAAATTGTCTTCGGAATATTTCGATGTTGGGATTCGTGATTATACAGGTGTTGTTATGGAAATTTGAAAGATATATATATATATATCGTTATTTCCCATACGACATCTGTTAGTCGTAGAACTCGATATTGAATATAAGCCGATATATTTTCTATTCAGAGCCTTGTATTGAATATCGAATGTGATTTGGGTTTGTCGTGAATGGTGTCTTCACTAACACTGTTCTTGAACCCAGTTGAGAAAAGATTAAATCTTTTTATTTAGATTTAATGAAGTGTACCAATTAAATAATATTTAATTGGAATTGAATTGATATTGATTTTTGGGTTTATCGTGAACAGTGTTTTAAATAACACTCGTTCTTTAACCCGATAATTAATGGAATGATTTTTGGGTTTATCGTGAACAGTGTTTTTAAATAACACTCGTTCTTTAACCCGATAATTAATGGAATGTGACTTTGGGTTTATCGCGAACCGTGTTTTTAGATGACACTGATTCTTTAACCCAGTCACAGATTAAAACTAAGTGGAGTTTTAATGAATCTTTAATTAGATTGAAAAGATCGAGAATGGAGTATCACCAGTTTTGCTCCAGGCGATAGTTAAATCTTTAATTAGATTTGAACGTGAAATTTAGAAACTAACTGTCGGTTAGCCAAGCAGAATGGTTTTCTGGATATTGATCTGATGTTGGTTTCGGCCTTCGGGGTTAATATTTGGGGAATTATTCTCTTGATTAATTTACGGTTAGTGACTAATGAATTGGAATGAGGCGTATGTTAAATTTGATTGATTGATGGTTTGGATTGTGCTCGACCAGTTTATGAGCAGAATATGCTTTTACATTTAGCATTGGGTTGGGTTGAAAATATCTGTGTGCTAACGCCTTGTGAAACACTTCACGATTTGACGATAAGGTGTTTAGCGATGTTGTGTTCATTTCAAATTTAACGAATGATTGTGAAATGATATTTTTCTTAAGTGAAAAGAAATGTATTCCCGATTTTGGACAGGGAATGTTTTATAAAAATGTTTTATAAAACAGAAAGGATTTCGAGGCCCAAAACCCGATGATTTCTAAAGTGATTTAGAAAATGTATTATATGTTACATTGTGGTTCATCGCATATTCGATTAGTTGCTATTGATGATGTATCTGTTTGGTGGCGGAGAATTTATTCTCTTGCTTAACACCCTTCTTTGAGACGTACGAGCTCAAAGGTTATGTGATTAATAGTGACTGATCATATGCGTGAATTACTGATGTGAAGTACTATATTTTGAAAGTACTTGTGATTATTATGTTGTGAAATGATTTTCCCTACTTCGGGATATGAAATGATTTAGTATGTGACTAAAGATTCGGGTAACCCTGAGACTAAAAGTATGGGTGAGAGGGCGGTGTATGCTCTCCTGAGTGGGAGGTGCATCGTCGGTGTAGCCTACTCCTATGTGGGGTAGGTGCACATATATATATCGAGTTGCGAGGTGCGTACCCTTTGCCTTGTCGATGGGGAGCACGATATTTGGTTGCATACTTGTTTGTATGCATTGTTATGTTTTGGAATTCATATTTCCAAATGATTTGATTTGAGATCCCGAAGTGAAATCTACTTTGATATAGAAAGTTAGATATGTATTTCAAATGATTTGAAATAAGAAATCGGGAATAAAATCCAAAGGAATAATTTCTGTAAATTGAATTGGATTTGGAAAATCTAAGTGTTGTGATTAATCTAAGTGGGTAGATTGGGATATTGCATGTTGTGTGATGCATAGTAGATCCATATATCTATATTGATTGTTGCTTATACACTGGCTTTCATGGGGGTAAACCCGTTCCGCGAAAGTGGCGTGGTCCCGTGATTTGCCTTATTTTTAAACAAGTTTAACAACTGTTTTTGAGTTCTCACACCAGTCCCATGACTGACCTGTAGTTTGCTTTTCCCTTGCGAACTCGGGTGCCCCTATTTTCCACACGGGCAGTCGAGTAGTTTTATTTTGCAGATGTTTTGAGCAGGATTCTGGATTGAAGCTTTAAGCTGTGTCCAGGCATTTACAGTCTTCCGCTGTGTAGTTTATATTTCCGCTGTGTACTGTTTTACATTTATGTAAATTTATCTTCCGCTGTGTATTATATTTCGATATACTCTGATATTCTGTACTCTGATGTAACATTATTATGATGTTTATTGAAGTCTTCTGTTATTTGTTCTGATGTGTTGTATACCCAAAGTTAGCGTATGCGGGATTCGAACGGTCTTGGTCGGTTTAGCGATCGATTAGGTCCGGGCGAAATCCGTGTCGTTACAACGTGGTATCAGAGCTTTGGTTAAACTCAAATCTTTGGGGTACAACTCGTTAGAACAGAATAAAAGACTCATCAGAGGTAGGATTAGTAATGTCCTATAAAAGAATCCTCATTAGAGATAGAATCAGTAGCATTCTAGAATGAGTGTCTCGTTAGAGATGGGGTTAGAAATGCCCCAGAATGAGTCGAGAGTTATTTGTTTATAAATAACGTATTTGTGATTATATATATAATCTGATTTTAGAAAATATGATTTTAAATATATAAAATTATATATTTGAAAATATAATCAATTAATTGATTGATGTTTGTGTTGTTTGTTTACTTGTTTGATAATTTTTAACCATTTAGCCAATTGAACCAAATAGTAAACTGTATTGAAATTTGGTTGCAAATGCATGCATATACTTGCACTTACATTGAACAGGTCATAGCAAGGAGGCTAGAGCAGAGAATAAAATTTGTTTGCCCGACAAATAGGTACATGTTTACTACATAATTTCCTGTTTTGTTTGGGTGATGATGATTTTGTGAGCCTATTGGCTAGCCGCTTGGCTTTTTCTTTTTCTTTTTGAGATCTGAAGGACCGGGGAAGCTATTTGAAATTCCCCGATGCTCCCGGTGCAGGGGAGGTTATGGCGAAATTTTTCAAAAATTTAGGGTGTTAGCCAAATTTTTGAAATTTTAGAAATTCTCAGAAACTGAAAAGTTGGAGAATGGAAGCCATGTCGAGCGTAGAGTTGAATTATCAAACCACTTTCGACTTTGTTCCTTTTCGGGGACGAAAAGTTTTAAGTGGGGGAGATTGTAACAACCCGTAAAATGCGAGCCAGTTTGAAATTTTTATTTTGGCAATTTTAGCGAATTCTGATTATTTAATATGAATTATTTTAAATAATATCGACGAGAAATTTATTTTGAATATAATTCGAACGTATATATTATACGCGTCGTCGTTAGAATATAAATATTTATATATAATTATAAATAGAATTGAAAATGGCGCGGTAGTTCGATAATTTGATTTCAAACTTCAATTGAATGTACCGGGTGCAAAACGATCCGGATTTTAGTGAAACCAAAAATAATGGAATCTAATAGTGAATATCTTTCTAACGAAGTTAACAAACCGAGATTTCACTTTAGAAATGATAAGATATGTCCAGTTGAAAATTCAGAATAGTCGCTGTGGAATTTATATATATTTTATATAATATATAGCCCTTAAAAATAGCCATTTTGCAAACGACCTCGGATTCCGACGAAACCAGTTTTGTTGGGTCCGCAGAGTCAAGTTATTGCTAGATTCCAAATTTCATAATTTTCCGAATCAGTATGTGAGCGTGGCAAAGGAAAACGCGTTTGACCAGTTTTTGTCGATTTTAATCGAATGGAAATTGGCCATTTTTCAAACGGCCTCAGAATTAGACGAAACTAGTTTTGTTAGGACCGTATCGTCAATACGAAGCTAGAAAATATTTTTCTGGAATTTTTCTAGTTAGTATGTGACCCCGGTAATTTGAAATGTGCGTTTAAAATTCAATATAGTGATTTAAATGTAAATTCAAAAGGAAACCGATTGTAATGATCAAACCAGCTTGCGATACATATCCCATTGTGTTCGGAATGGGGGTAAAACGCTATGGACGACAGGCGGTGGACCTCGTTTCGAGGTCGTATGTAAAAGTCAACCTTTTTACAAATTAAAAAAAAAAAAATATATATTATTTTAATTTCCCTCCCTCCCTCTTATCTTCACTGGCCCCCCCCCCCCCCGTTCCCTTTTATTTTCAGAAGAAAAAAAAAAAACAAAAACCCTAAAAACCTAAATCGGATCGCCGCCCCTCCCTCCAATCATCACCGCCTCCATCGATCGCACCCACGAAGCCGCCCTCCTCCTCCTTCAATCAGAGCTGTCGCCCCCCTCGAGATCGCATCGACGAAGAAGCCGCGCCCCCCCTTGAAGCCCTCGACGCCGACGAGGAAGCCAGCGCCTCCTGCCACGACGGTTCGAACGCCACCGCGAGCCCCTGGAAGCCGCCGACCAACCTCCTCCTCCCATTCGAAGCTCGGTGAGTTTTTTTTTGGGTTAGTTAATTTATTTTCATTTTTATTTCTGATTTACAAAACTGTTTTTTTTTAGAAGTTATATTACTGTTTTTTTTTAGATTTTAAAACAGAAATTTAAAAAGTAAATAAAAACTGTTTTAAAAGAAATAAAAACAGAAATTTAAAAAGGAGATTTAAAAACTGTTTTAAAAGATTTTAAAACAGAAATTTAAAAAGTAAATAAAAACTGTTTTAAAAGAAATAAAAACAGAAATTTAAAAAGGAGATTTAAAAACTGTTTTAAAAGATTTTAAAACAGAAATTTAAAAAGTAAATAAAACAGACTGTTTTAAAAGAAATCAAAACAGAAATTTAAAAAGGAGAAATCAAAAACTGTTTTTAAAAAAAAAAAAAAAGAAAAAAACTGATTTGAGATAAAGTAAAACTGCATTTTTAAGAAATAAAAACTGCATTAATTTAAAAGGCAAAAACTGCATTTTTAAAAAAATAAAAACTGCATTCATTTTTAAAAGGGATTTTTAAAAAACTGCATTTTCTAGAAATTAAAAACTGCATTTTCTAGAAAATAAAAACTGCATTTTTCTAGAAGATGAAAACTATTTTTCTAAAAGGAAAAAATGCATTGTGAAAGAGAATAAGAAAGAAAAAAAAACTGTTTTCTTTATAAAAGAGTTTTTAAAACAGTTTTTTTTAAAAAGAAGTAAGTTATAAAAACTGCATTTATTTAAAAGAAAAAAAAAGATTATAAAAGCAGTTTTGAAAGAATAATAAAAATATAATCTTTATATTTAATAGCGAAGTCAAAATGCAATCTATATATATTGAATAACATAGTAAAATTCGATTTTTACCTATGTAGAGGATACAGTCAACAAAAGCAACAACAAGGCGAAGTAGACGAAGTTTCTATTAAGGAAATCAATCGTGTGAGTGGATAGCTATTGGTGAGGATTTCTCACTCTTCAATTTCTTTTTATAATTTTATATATATGTGTTGAAAGTGGAAGTGAATTGCTATATATAAATATCTATATATATATATATATACGCCCCTCGTCCACAAACCATGGACGATATTTATTGGTTGAAATTGTTGTGAAAATTGATTGATAGCGAAGTGAAATAACATATATATGAAGAGTGAAATTTATATATATAGCGAAGTGAAATAACATATATATGAAGAGTGAAATTTATATATATATAGCGAAGTGAATATCGAATATATTGAAAGTGAAAATATCGAATATATTGAAAGTGAAAATATCGAATATATCGAAAGTGAAAATATTGAATATATTGAAAGTGAAAATATCGAATATATTGAAAATGAATATATCGTATATATTGAAAATGAATATATCGTATGTATTGAAAATGAATATATCGTATATATTGAAAATGAATATATCGTATGTATTGAAAATGAAAATATCGTATATAGTGAAAGGTGAATATATATATATATATATGAATTGAAAACGATGTATATGAAATATATATATGAATTGAAAACGATGTATATGAAATATATATATGAATTGAAAACGATGTATATGAAATATATATATGAATTGAAAACGATGTATATGAAATATATATATGAATTGAAAACGATGTATATGAAATATTCGAATTGAAAACGATGTATATGAAATATTCGAATTGAAAACGATGTATATGAAAAATTCGAATTGAATTGAATAGAAAACGAATTCGAATTGAATTGAATAGAAAACGAATTCGAATTGAATTGAATAGAAAACGAATTCGAATTGAATTGAATAGAAAACGAATTCGAATTGAATTGAATAGAAAACGAATTCGAATTGAATTGAATAGAAAACGAATTCGAATTGAATTGAATAGAAAACGAATTCGAATTGAATTGAATAGAAAACGAATTCGAATTGAATTGAATAGAAAACGAATTCGAATTGAATTGAATAGAAAACGAATTCGAATTGAATTGAATAGAAAACGAATTCGAATTGAATTGAATAGAAAACGAATTCGAATTGAATTGAATAGAAAACGAATTCGAATTGAATTGAATAGAAAACGAATTCGAATTGAATTGAATAGAAAACGAATTCGAATTGAATTGAATAGAAAACGAATTCGAATTGAATTGAAAACGATTTCGAAATGAATTGAATTGAAAACGAATTCGAAATGAATTGAAATTTGAATTGAATAGAAATGAATTTTAAAACGAATCTATAAAGAAGAATTCAATTGTGATTTGAATTGAAAAGGAAGTTGAAAATGTTTTTGAAACGAATTCAAAACTATTTATATAATTCGTTTTAAATAGGAATCGACGAAATATATATTATATATATTATATATATAATAAATGGCCTGAATAGAACGCGCGGCGCTGCGGCAGTTCGCGAATTTCGACCATTGACTTCGAACGGACATTACGGGAGATCCGACCGTCGGATTCTCCTGAAATCAGAACCGTTGGGTTCGTATCGAAAAGAGCTTTCTAAGGAATATTAGAAATTTGAAATCTAACGGTTGGATTTGGAGATACGTCCAAATCAAATTCGGAAAAGGTCGCTGTAAGTGCAGTTCGATGGCCATTGATGGAAATCGACCGTACAGGCCTTGATAAAATTATTAAAAATAGTAATAATTTGTGTAAAATCATAAGAAATGATTTGGGAAGAATTGGGATGAAAAACTCCATATTTGAAAAGATAAAAATAGATTTTTATCGAAATGAACTAGTTTTGAACTAGGATTATAATTCTATTTATTTTTAAATAAATAAATTGAATTCGAAAAGGGTTTTAAAAATAACCAAAATTCCAATGATTGCATTGGAGTGGATTTGAATCGAAATTGTCTTCGGAATATTTCGATGTTGGGATTCGTGATTATACAGGTGTTGTTATGGAAATTTGAAAGATATATATATATATCGTTATTTCCCATACGACATCTGTTAGTCGTAGAACTCGATATTGAATATAAGCCGATATATTTTCTATTCAGAGCCTTGTATTGAATATCGAATGTGATTTGGGTTTGTCGTGAATGGTGTCTTCACTAACACTGTTCTTGAACCCAGTTGAGAAAAGATTAAATCTTTTTATTTAGATTTAATGAAGTGTACCAATTAAATAATATTTAATTGGAATTGAATTGATATTGATTTTTGGGTTTATCGTGAACAGTGTTTTAAATAACACTCGTTCTTTAACCCGATAATTAATGGAATGATTTTTGGGTTTATCGTGAACAGTGTTTTTAAATAACACTCGTTCTTTAACCCGATAATTAATGGAATGTGACTTTGGGTTTATCGCGAACCGTGTTTTTAGATGACACTGATTCTTTAACCCAGTCACAGATTAAAACTAAGTGGAGTTTTAATGAATCTTTAATTAGATTGAAAAGATCGAGAATGGAGTATCACCAGTTTTGCTCCAGGCGATAGTTAAATCTTTAATTAGATTTGAACGTGAAATTTAGAAACTAACTGTCGGTTAGCCAAGCAGAATGGTTTTCTGGATATTGATCTGATGTTGGTTTCGGCCTTCGGGGTTAATATTTGGGGAATTATTCTCTTGATTAATTTACGGTTAGTGACTAATGAATTGGAATGAGGCGTATGTTAAATTTGATTGATTGATGGTTTGGATTGTGCTCGACCAGTTTATGAGCAGAATATGCTTTTACATTTAGCATTGGGTTGGGTTGAAAATATCTGTGTGCTAACGCCTTGTGAAACACTTCACGATTTGACGATAAGGTGTTTAGCGATGTTGTGTTCATTTCAAATTTAACGAATGATTGTGAAATGATATTTTTCTTAAGTGAAAAGAAATGTATTCCCGATTTTGGACAGGGAATGTTTTATAAAAATGTTTTATAAAACAGAAAGGATTTCGAGGCCCAAAACCCGATGATTTCTAAAGTGATTTAGAAAATGTATTATATGTTACATTGTGGTTCATCGCATATTCGATTAGTTGCTATTGATGATGTATCTGTTTGGTGGCGGAGAATTTATTCTCTTGCTTAACACCCTTCTTTGAGACGTACGAGCTCAAAGGTTATGTGATTAATAGTGACTGATCATATGCGTGAATTACTGATGTGAAGTACTATATTTTGAAAGTACTTGTGATTATTATGTTGTGAAATGATTTTCCCTACTTCGGGATATGAAATGATTTAGTATGTGACTAAAGATTCGGGTAACCCTGAGACTAAAAGTATGGGTGAGAGGGCGGTGTATGCTCTCCTGAGTGGGAGGTGCATCGTCGGTGTAGCCTACTCCTATGTGGGGTAGGTGCACATATATATATCGAGTTGCGAGGTGCGTACCCTTTGCCTTGTCGATGGGGAGCACGATATTTGGTTGCATACTTGTTTGTATGCATTGTTATGTTTTGGAATTCATATTTCCAAATGATTTGATTTGAGATCCCGAAGTGAAATCTACTTTGATATAGAAAGTTAGATATGTATTTCAAATGATTTGAAATAAGAAATCGGGAATAAAATCCAAAGGAATAATTTCTGTAAATTGAATTGGATTTGGAAAATCTAAGTGTTGTGATTAATCTAAGTGGGTAGATTGGGATATTGCATGTTGTGTGATGCATAGTAGATCCATATATCTATATTGATTGTTGCTTATACACTGGCTTTCATGGGGGTAAACCCGTTCCGCGAAAGTGGCGTGGTCCCGTGATTTGCCTTATTTTTAAACAAGTTTAACAACTGTTTTTGAGTTCTCACACCAGTCCCATGACTGACCTGTAGTTTGCTTTTCCCTTGCGAACTCGGGTGCCCCTATTTTCCACACGGGCAGTCGAGTAGTTTTATTTTGCAGATGTTTTGAGAAGGATTCTGGATTGAAGCTTTAAGCTGTGTCCAGGCATTTACAGTCTTCCGCTGTGTAGTTTATATTTCCGCTGTGTACTGTTTTACATTTATGTAAATTTATCTTCCGCTGTGTATTATATTTCGATATACTCTGATATTCTGTACTCTGATGTAACATTATTATGATGTTTATTGAAGTCTTCTGTTATTTGTTCTGATGTGTTGTATACCCAAAGTTAGCGTATGCGGGATTCGAACGGTCTTGGTCGGTTTAGCGATCGATTAGGTCCGGGCGAAATCCGTGTCGTTACATTTTATTTCATGAAAGCAAATACGTGTTACAACAACATCACCATAATTGTCTTACATCTTTTCCAAAAACATAACATAACATTTTCATAATCTGTCTTGATTACATTATTTAAAGAAGCATAGATAAAACATAGATAAACTGCAAAAGCCCCCATAGTGATTGTCCAAAGCCATAGTTCAAAATGAAAAGGTCCAAGCAATACATTTCTCTTCTTCAAGCTGGATGTTAAGGCTGGTCAAGCTGCTGTGTTCCCTCCCTGTGGACCTGGGGGGGGGGACGGAAGAAAAGAAGACGAAAGAAAAGTAGAGTCAGACATAAAGCCTGAGTAAGTCTAGTACTATTTTGTCTATGAATAATGAACTGGGTATGATAAGTATAAACAAGAAGTGGGCAAGCACTATAAACTTGGTTAAGTTGTCTAGGGTCGAATATACTATCGTACCCCATGTTAATCTCTGAACCCATATAAACTAGTTTCCAACTGGCACCCCATAAATCAGGGTGATGTGATCCATTATGATGATCGGCTCCTACTCGCATAGTTACATGTGTCTTACGGCCCCCGATGTTGTAGTTACCTATGCTGGTCCCACCATGGGGTGTATCAAGTCCCATGGTGGCGGCCCGACACAACCTTAGAGTGCATGGGTATGCTACTGGTGTCCAGTGCCTTATTTTTCTGCGCCGGAGTGTGTGCACGCCCGCACCCCGTTAGAACCTACACTGCTACACCACCGCCGTCGCTTTGACCTCTTACAATCAGCCTAGTAATCGTGCCCCACCCTGCCTAGTTTCAGGGTATCCTGATACACCTTCTAGGGTTACTGCTGAAAAGGGTCCCCCGTTACTAGGTTTTCTATCTCTAGCCAACATGCTAAGTTGGTTAAGTGTTTTCTAACCTAACCCCCACCAGTCCGTTTAGTTTAGCATGTTCCATTTTGATTAAGTCTTTAGTTCACTTAATCCTAACAATCCTGACTCAGCCTTAATTGTCTTATTAAGGCCCTGACCTCTCACATTAGACAGGTATTGTTGTGGCTGCCTGTTGCCGGTTGGTTCCGGGCAGTCTTACGCCACAACTCAGTCTAACCTCGGGTCCTTATTGGGCTCCATGTTTAACCTCCCACACTGGATAGGTATTGTTGTGACTACTGGACAGCCGGGCGGTTCCGGGCAGGTTTACATCACAACTCAATCCAACCTCGGGTTAAACACATCGTATGTTCTACATTTACATATTTTGTCTTTCTTCTTTATTTTCTTATATGTAAATATTTGCGGCCCATTATTAAGTTAATGGTGTAAAGGTTACACCAATCATGGGCCCAACCCATACTTGAATTTGGGCCCTTCTATTTTATATTTTCATTCATTAGTAATTTTAACCCAACGTTATTTTCCCCCGTTTAACACGTCCGTTTATTATATATGTGTTGGGCTTAGCCTTTTAAAGCCCAACCTAGCCATGCGAAAGGGGAGGCTTAAAGCGTGATTACATACACAAAAAGGGGAAGGTGAGCGCATGAACTTGCAATATGACGTTGGGAATATAAAATAGAAACTGGTGTACTTGCATAGTGGTAACATATACTTTGGTCATAAAGCATAGGTGACATGAATCAAGCCATGTAAACTTGTAGTTGAGATAAGAATCTAAATTGGGTATCATTATTGACACATAGTCATAACTACAACATGAACCTATATTTTTATTTAGGCATAATGTCAAACATAAGCATGGCATAAATATTTCTAACATAAGCATGGCATAATGTCAAACATAAGCATGGCATAATGTCAAACATAAGCATGGCATAAGTATTTGTTCACATAACCATGGCATAAATATTTCTAACATGAAATCATGATTTTTACTTTAGTCATGTAAACTTGCAAAAAGGGATTTTTGAACCTAACCTAGCTATGTACCACATATGTCATCATAAAATTCTTGTAAACAAGATAGACTTAATCATGGATTTTAATTATGCCAAATATCATTCATAGCCTAGCCATATTCATAAGTTTGCAAATAGGTTTTCTAGTACAAAAGCATGGCTTAATACATGATGCCCAATTTTTAACATAATTTCATATGGATTATGATAACCCAAACTTATTCCAATTACTTCACAAAAATGATGTTTGTACAAAAATACCCATTATGATGGCATAATAGCAAAGCCCCAAACTTGCATAAATTTCAATGTAGCTTCAACATGGATTACATAATTTGCGAATATTCCAAACGTATACTTGCATAGAACTACCGCATGTAGTTCTTTATAATATGAATAACATAATTCAAGAATATCCAAACGTATACAATATTCCAACGCACAAATATGGATTACTTTATCGCCACAAATCAAGTATACATATCTACACAATCATTTGTTCATACCAAAGTAATACTCTACTTACAATGGTGTGATGAATTCTCTAATTTAGGGATTGAAGACGCGGTTTGATTTGATTGAGTTGCTTTATGCCTTAGAATTTGCCTCCTAATCCTCTCTCCAATTTGGTGGCTACCCCTAGTCGTTCCTCAGCCACATGGCGGCTTTGTTCTTATTTTTGAATGAATATATTAGGGTTTAGTCTAGGGTTGTTTATATAGAGGTTATGAACTGATTAGGACCATTGATGTTGCTTGGATTGATCGTAGCCATTCATCCTAAGGAGAGACCAATTAGAGCCTGCCACCTAGCCCTAATGACAAAGCAGACCACATAAAATCGACCAACATAGAATAGGCCAGCCGGGTTAGACTGGGCTCGACCTGGCTCTGGACCAGGTCGACACCCCTGTCGACCTGGTTAGACCAGGTCGACAGCCCAGTCGACCTGGGTGCGTCAGGCGGGACTTTTCCGCCCTGGCCCATTGGGCCCCATTTTTGTTTTCTGAGCTTATTTTATTCTGTTTGAATTTTAAATTTAATTCAAAAACTTCCGAAGGCCATATCTTCTTCATACGGACTCCGTTTTTCGAAAACTCGGACTCTATTTCGCGTATTTTTCCGAGACGAACGCAATGGCGTATCCCGTTTCCCTTAGTTCTTTGATTTGAAATTAATTATACTTTAATTTGTGAATTTCACAGTTATAGAATTTGCGGGGTGTTACATTCTCCCCCACTTAAAAGGATTTCGTCCCCGAAATCTTCAAGTTTAGAAAAATGTATATCCTAACATCCAATCATCCATCTACTCATCCATCAAACACGAGCATCCATGTCCTTAAAAGACTTCTAATGCTTCATGATCATATGCGAAGTGTGTGTGTACATGTACTTATCTAATGCAAAATCAGGCGGTCTACTGATTCAGTTGACCTCCTTAATGCGAATTATGTAAGTGCCATGAATCCATTATGTATGCAAATTTTCCTATTCATGATTCTACATGAGTGCACAATCATTCAATACAAATGCAGCATCCACATGACAACACATTAAAGTTCAACCACATACGAATGCAAACATATATGCATATGCAAACTGAGCCGATCTAAAACCTAGATTGTGTGTGTATATGCAACCACGAGCAACCACTAGCAACCACTTGCAACCACTTGCAACCATCATACATAACATGTTTCAACTACATGTTTCCATCCAAAAAGATTCTACCTAAAAGATAAGGTCGAGGAAATATACCTAAAAAGATAGATAAAAGCGCAACTTAAGGAAAAAGAAAGATCAAGGATGTACCCTCGAACAGAAAAGGGTAGGCAGTGCGTATTCTAGCTTCAGTTTCCCAAGTCGCGTCTCCCTCGGCGTCGCTCCACTGAACTTTGACGAGTTTGACTTCGCGGTTGCGTAGCTTCTTCACTTCCGTTCCTAAGATGCGGGTTGGAACTTTTCTTATGGTTGCTTCGCGCTCCACTTCGGCCTCTTCGAGGATATTTGGCTCTACCACTTCGGCAGACTCATGTAGACATTTTCGGAGATGTGAAACGTGAAAAACGTTGTGGACTCCCGCCAACTTCTCGGGTAGCTCTAATCTATAGGCCATTTTCCCAATTTTCTCGATGATAGGGAATGGCCCTACGAACCAAGGTGCCAGTTTTCCTGTGGTTCCAAAATGAACAACGTTTCTTAGCAGTGATACCTTGAGAAAAACTCTGTCTCCAACCTCAAATTCAAGGTCGGTCCTTCTCTTATCGGCATAGGACTGTTGTCTGTCTTGGGCCGTCTTCATCCTTCTTCGTATTAAGTCTACTTTCTCTGAGGTCTCTCGGATCATATCTGGTCCAAGTATGAGCTTATCTGTAGACTCCCACCAACAAGTGGGCGATCGGCACGGTCTTTCATATAAAGCTTCGAAGGGCGCCATTCCGATGGTTGCTTGATAGCTGTTGTTGTAGGCAAATTCCACCAAAGGAAGGTGGTCTTCCCATGTCCCTCCGAAGTCAAGGACGCATAGTCTTAAAAGGTCTTCCAAAACTCTGTTCACTCTCTCTGTTTGGCCGTCGGTTTGGGGATGATAGGCTGTACTTAAGCATAATTGCGTTCCTACTGCTTCTTGCAGACTCCGCCAAAATTCGCTGGTGAAGATGGGGTCTCGGTCACTAATAATGCTAGATGGTATTCCATGGAGTCGAACGACTTCCTTGAGGTAAAGTGATGCTAGGGATGAGGCAGTTCTTTTACTTTTGACAGGTAAAAAGTGGGCGCTTTTAGTAAGCCTATCCACTATTACCCAAATGCTAGTGTTGCCTCTCCTAGACCTAGGCAGCCCATCGATGAAGTCCATTGAGATGCTATCCCACTTCCATTGCGGGACCTCCAGAGGATGTAGTAGTCCGCCAGGCTTTTTCTGTTCCGTCTTAACCTGTTGGCACACCATACACTTAGAAACGAACTCTGCCACGTCCTTTTTCATGCCGTTCCAGAAGAAAGTCCTTTTTATGTCCTTGTACATTTTATCTCCGCCTGGGTGTATCGTCATCTTGGAGTGATGTGCTTCCTCGAGAACCTTCTTTATTAAATCCTTTGTCTGTGGGACGCATAGTCTTCCGTCTCGCCTTAGCAACCCCTTATCGTCGATGGAGTATCTGTTGAGGTGACTTGAAGTCTCACCCCTAATTAGCCTATCAATTATTTCCACAAGCTGAGGGTCTTCGCGTTGTGCTGTCCCTACCGAATCCACTAAAGTTGGGCGAACTTCGAGAGATGCTAGCAAGCCTGGTACGAAATCGAAGGAAGGCCTAAAGTCGAAGCTGGCTATAAACTCTAGGCTTTGTCTTTCAACAAACAACGGGCTTAGGGTCAATTTCTTTCGGCTCAACGCGTCTGCCACAACGTTGCCTTTGCCCGGAGTGTAGGAGATTTCGAAATTGTACGATGCAAGAAACTCCATCCATCTTTGTTGCCTCAAGTTAAGATCCTTCTGCGAGAAAAGATATTTCAACGATTTATGGTCAGTGTAAAGTTCGAACTTCTCACCTAGGAGATAGTGTCGCCAAGACTTGAGTGCAAAGATGATGGCGGCTAACTCAAGATCGTGGGTTGGGTAGTTCTTTTCGTGCACTTTCAACTGCCTCCCGCCATAAGCTACTACCCTTCCTTCTTGCATTAAGACAGCGCCTAGCCCTGTCCCACATGCATCCGTATAAACAGTGAACATCTTGCTCCCATCTGGCAGCGTCAAAACTGGGGCTGTTGTAAGAGCCCTTTTCAGTCGTTGGAAAGCAAACTCGCAATCCAAGTCCCAATTAAACACTAGATTCTTCTTAGTCAATTTCGTGAGTGGAGCTGAGATTTTCGCAAAATCCCTTATGAATTTTCGATAGAAACCCGCTAGTCCTAGAAAGCTTCGAACCTCAGTCGCATTCCTTGGTGTCTTCCAGTCCTGTACCGCCACTACCTTAGCAGGGTCCACTGCTAATCCTTGTTTGGATACTATGTGCCCAAGGAACCTCACCTCTTCTCTCCAAAAGTGGCATTTGGAGAATTTGGCTTTTAGTTGATGGACTCGCAAAGTTTCCATGATTGCCCTTAAGTGCTGAGCATGTTCCTCTTCATTCTTTGAGAAGATAAGGATATCATCTACGAAGACCACTACGAATTTGTTGAGGAAATCTCTAAATACCCTACTCATCAGGTCCACGAAGTAAGCAGGTGCATTTGTCAAGCCAAAAGGCATGACAAGCCATTCAAAGAAGCAGTCTGGGGTTCTGAACGCCGTTTTATCGATGCTATCTTCAGCCACCCTTAGCTGATGAAAACCGGTTGCTAAATCGAGCTGGGAGAAAACAGACGCTCCTACAAGCTGGTCAAACAAATCGTCAATTCTAGGGTGAGGGTGCCTATTCTTTTTCGTTAGCTTGTTGAGCTCCCTATAGTCAACACATAGACGGAGTGAACCATCCGCCTTTGTAGCGAACACCACCGGAGCGCCCCATTCTGAAATGCTCCTCCTAATGAACCCCTTTTCTAGAAGCTCTTTAATCTGTCTACTGAGCTCTTTCCTTTCTCGTGGAGCCATGTGTCTAACGGGCAACGCAACGGGCTTTGCATTATCTACAAGATATATGCGGAAGTCTATTTCCCGCTTCGGAGGCAAGCCCTTCACCTCTTCGAAGACATCCGGATATTCCCGGACCACTCTAACTGATTGTAAATTTTCAACAGAGGCATCTAGCGATTCAAGATAACTAAGCATAACCGCGGATGAGGGATTACAAGAAATTTCCAAAGTATTACCGAGCTGGGTTAGGAGCCTAACAACCCTTTTCTCACAATCAAGGATGGCCCCATTACTGGATAGCCAATCCATACCCAAAATCAAACCATACCCCGAAAATCCCAAAACAAAGGCACTACATTGAAATTCTACACTTAGAATAGAAATTTTCAATCCCACACAGATCATAGACAAATGAGCCGGGCCCCCAATTGGGTTTGAAACAATTAAGGGGTCCTCTACCATACTAGTTTTTAGGTGCAGAGATTCTACTAAAGCAGACGAGATAAAGGAGTGAGATGCGCCAGAATCAAATAAAGTGCGAACGGGGTGATCATAAAGATAAACTACACTTTCTACAGAAGTATTTATACCTCGCTGTTGCAGAGGTGGCGCTTCTAGCACATGAACCTGTGCCCCTGGGGTGGATCCAGCCCTCTGCCCCTGTCCTCGTTTCTTTGGGCAATCCTTAGCCCTGTGGCCTGTCTCACCGCAAGAAAAGCACCCACCATTTTCCTTGGCCTTCTTTTTCCGGTAGTCCGTTACTAAGTGCCCCACTTTGCCACAGAAATTGCACTTCCTCTTCTCTTTGTTGCCTTTCCCGCCTTTCTTAAAGTCTGTCTTCTTAGGCTGCAAACCCTCTTTCTTCTTGCCCTTATCCTCTTCATTCAACAATGCCATTTGCACCAATCTTTCATACGTGGCTCCCATGGGTATATGGGTCATGGCCAAACTGTGTAATGGCTCATTTAACCCTTTGACGAAACGGAGAGCCTTCTTGTGCGGGGTATTGACTAGGTCAAGCCCAAACCTAGCCAGCTCATCGAACTGATTCACATACTCTTTGACTGTCTTGTCCCCTTGCTTAAGAAATAAGAAATTTTCCAACTGCAAACTTCTTTCCGCATCTGAGAGAAATTTGGTCTCAAACCTTGCCCTAAAGTCCTTCCATGTCTCCACTGGTCTTTCAGCATTAGTGACTTCCCACCAGTAGGAAGCCTCGCCCTTCAATAGCCACACTGCCAATTGTACTTTTTGTCTATCTTCTACCTCAAAGATGATGAATAGGTCCTCAGTTTCTTTCAGCCAATTTCTGGCTGCCACGAAGGACTCAGTTCCATGGAAATCCCTTCCTCCCATAGCTTTAAAATCTTTACATATCTTAGCAAACGTGTTTCCCCGAGGAGGAGGTGGAGGAAAAGGTGCCGCTGCAGCTGGATGATTTCCGGCAGCTGGGGGAGGAGGAACGGTAGGACCTGGCTGAGTGGCCCTTGCTTCTAAGAAGCGTCTAAACCAACCAGGTATTGGTACCCCTTCCGGCAAGTTAAGATCTTCGGACATGCTGAAACAAAAAGGATAGATTCAAAACGAAGGATAAGAGATAGTACCTATGGCTTTGGGGAGTGGACTTTGCCTTTTTTTTTTTTAAAATAAAATAACATTTTTCTTTTAAAAATGCTTCTTTAAATTCCCTTTTTGAAAATAATTTTTTCAAAACTTTTTATCTTATCTGGTAAACCTATGCTCTGATACCAAGTGAAACACCCCACCTCCGTTAGGGTCACTCTCAAAGGGAATGCCCTAATTTTGGTGGAGGTTTATAAGTATAAGTCACAGATATACAAGACAGATATAAGAACACATATTTGTAAACAGCGGAAAATCAACAAACTTTTATTTCATGAAAGCAAATACGTGTTACAACAACATCACCATAATTGTCTTACATCTTTTCCAAAAACATAACATAACATTTTCATAATCTGTCTTGATTACATTATTTAAAGAAGCATAGATAAAACATAGATAAACTGCAAAAGCCCCCATAGTGATTGTCCAAAGCCATAGTTCAAAATGAAAAGGTCCAAGCAATACATTTCTCTTCTTCAAGCTGGATGTTAAGGCTGGTCAAGCTGCTGTGTTCCCTCCCTGTGGACCTGGGGGGGGGGGACGGAAGAAAAGAAGACGAAAGAAAAGTAGAGTCAGACATAAAGCCTGAGTAAGTCTAGTACTATTTTGTCTATGAATAATGAACTGGGTATGATAAGTATAAACAAGAAGTGGGCAAGCACTATAAACTTGGTTAAGTTGTCTAGGGTCGAATATACTATCGTACCCCATGTTAATCTCTGAACCCATATAAACTAGTTTCCAACTGGCACCCCATAAATCAGGGTGATGTGATCCATTATGATGATCGGCTCCTACTCGCATAGTTACATGTGTCTTACGGCCCGCGATGTTGTAGTTACCTATGCTGGTCCCACCATAGGGTGTATCAAGTCCCATGGTGGCGGCCCGACACAACCTTAGAGTGCACAGGTATGCTACTGGTGTCCAGTGCCTTATTTTTCTGCGCCGGAGTGTGTGCACGCCCGCACCCCGTTAGAACCTACACTGCTACACCACCGCCGTCGCTTTGACCTCTTACAATCAGCCTAGTAATCGTGCCCCACCCTGCCTAGTTTTAGGGTATCCTGATACACCTTCTAGGGTTACTGCTGAAAAGGGTCCCCCGTTACTAGGTTTTCTATCTCTAGCCAACATGCTAAGTTGGTTAAGTGTTTTCTAACCTAACCCCCACCAGTCCGTTTAGTTTAGCATGTTCCATTTTGATTAAGTCTTTAGTTCACTTAATCCTAACAATCCTGACTCAGCCTTAATTGTCTTATTAAGGCCCTGACCTCTCACATTAGACAGGTATTGTTGTGGCTGCCTGTTGCCGGTTGGTTCCGGGCAGTCTTACGCCACAACTCAGTCTAACCTCGGGTCCTTATTGGGCTCCATGTTTAACCTCCCACATTGGATAGGTATTGTTGTGACTACTGGACAGCCGGGCGGTTCCGGGCAGGTTTACATCACAACTCAATCCAACCTCGGGTTAAACACATCGTATGTTCTACATTTACATATTTTGTCTTTCTTCTTTATTTTCTTATATGTAAATATTTGCGGCCCATTATTAAGTTAATGGTGTAAAGGTTACACCAATCATGGGCCCAACCCATACTTGAATTTGGGCCCTTCTATTTTATATTTTCATTCATTAGTAATTTTAACCCAACGTTATTTTCCCCCGTTTAACACGTCCGTTTATTATATATGTGTTGGGCTTAGCCTTTTAAAGCCCAACCTAGCCATGCGAAAGGGGAGGCTTAAAGCGTGATTACATACACAAAAAGGGGAAGGTGAGCGCATGAACTTGCAATATGACGTTGGGAATATAAAATAGAAACTGGTGTACTTGCATAGTGGTAACATATACTTTGGTCATAAAGCATAGGTGACATGAATCAAGCCATGTAAACTTGTAGTTGAGATAAGAATCTAAATTGGGTATCATTATTGACACATAGTCATAACTACAACATGAACCTATATTTTTATTTAGGCATAATGTCAAACATAAGCATGGCATAAATATTTCTAACATAAGCATGGCATAATGTCAAACATAAGCATGGCATAATGTCAAACATAAGCATGGCATAAGTATTTGTTCACATAACCATGGCATAAATATTTCTAACATGAAATCATGATTTTTACTTTAGTCATGTAAACTTGCAAAAAGGGATTTTTGAACCTAACCTAGCTATGTACCACATATGTCATCATAAAATTCTTGTAAACAAGATAGACTTAATCATGGATTTTAATTATGCCAAATATCATTCATAGCCTAGCCATATTCATAAGTTTGCAAATAGGTTTTCTAGTACAAAAGCATGGCTTAATACATGATGCCTAATTTTTAACATAATTTCATATGGATTATGATAACCCAAACTTATTCCAATTACTTCACAAAAATGATGTTTGTACAAAAATACCCATTATGATGGCATAATAGCAAAGCCCCAAACTTGCATAAATTTCAATGTAGCTTCAACATGGATTACATAATTTGCGAATATTCCAAACGTATACTTGCATAGAACTACCGCATGTAGTTCTTTATAATATGAATAACATAATTCAAGAATATCCAAACGTATACAATATTCCAACGCACAAATATGGATTACTTTATCGCCACAAATCAAGTATACATATCTACACAATCATTTGTTCATACCAAAGTAATACTCTACTTACAATGGTGTGATGAATTCTCTAATTTAGGGATTGAAGACGCGGTTTGATTTGATTGAGTTGCTTTATGCCTTAGAATTTGCCTCCTAATCCTCTCTCCAATTTGGTGGCTACCCCTAGTCGTTCCTCAGCAACATGGCGGCTTTGTTCTTATTTTTGAATGAATAGATTAGGGTTTAGTCTAGGGTTGTTTATATAGAGGTTATGAACTGATTAGGACCATTGATGTTGCTTGGATTGATCGTAGCCATTCATCCTAAGGAGAGACCAATTAGAGCCTGCCACCTAGCCCTAATGACAAAGCAAACCACAGAAAATCGACCAACATAGAATAGGCCAGCCGGGTTAGACTGGGCTCGACCTGGCTCTGGACCAGGTCGACACCCCTGTCGACAGCCCTGTCGACAGGCCTGTCGATCTGGTTAGACCAGGTCGACAGCCCAGTCGACCTGGGTGCGTCAGGCGGGACTTTTCCGCCCTGGCCCATTGGGCCCCATTTTTGTTTTCTGAGCTTATTTTATTCTGTTCGAATTTTAAATTTAATTCAAAAACTTCCGAAGGCCATATCTTCTTCATACGGACTCCGTTTTTCGAAAACTCGGACTCTATTTCGCGTATTTTTCCGAGACGAACGCAATGGCGTATCCCGTTTCCCTTAGTTCTTTGATTTGAAATTAATTATACTTTAATTTGTGAATTTCACAGTTATAGAATTTGCGGGGTGTTACAGGCATTAATTACTTAATGCACCTCAACCTCTCACATTAGACTTTGTTGTGGTTACTAGTTAAGCCGGTCGGTTCCGGGTAGCTTTACACCACAACTTGGTCTAACCTCGGGTTCAAGCACAACATGACCAACTTCTCACATTGGGTCCTATTGTTTGCAACTACTAGTTAGGCCGGTCGGTTCCGGGTAGCTTTATGTTGCAAACTCAACCCAACCTCGAGTTGGTCACTTTCATGTTTAGTCTAGTGTCATGTTCATATTCAAGTTTTCTTAAGAATATGGGTAGACCTAACTCAATTGGTAAATTCCCAATTCCATAGTATGGGTAGACCTAACTTAATAGGTAAATTCCCAATGTTATATTTTCAAGCATACTTACATGTCAACTTCCATATTATATTTCAAGTCATGTTTTTAAGTTATATTTTCATGTCATTAGAAATTACCCATAACATAACCCAACGCTTTTAAACTCGCATATACGTTCGCAACAACGTAATGGATTAAAAGAAGAGACTTGGCAAAGGCATGACAAAAATGGATATTAAGCCACAAGTTAATCATGGTGGCAAATGAGGCACAAATGTGTTCATTAACTTGCATGTTACATTCTTAAGCCTCAAAACATGCATAAACCCAAACTTGGCACATAAGCGAATCATGGTGACAAAAGACATGGAATGATGACTAGTAACTCGCATATATCATCATATAAGGGTTATGACTTCATATGCAAGTTGACATAAAGGTTATGAGGGTTCTCATGTTGCATAATGCAACATTTCAACATAAAGGTTGTAGCTTTTAGCCCACAAGATCAAGATAATGACTTCATAAACTTGCATGACATGTTAGCATGTATCATACTTAATGATCAAACCCAAACTTGCAACATGAACATTTAACTTCATAGTTAATATCTAAGAGTAGGGAAAGGGCTTACATTGCTATGAAGGCACAAATCGATTAAATTAAAGATTGAGACAAAGCCTATGCATGCCATCATCCAAAAACCCAAAGATGAAAGCTCCAAATCAATAAAAACCCCATCTTGATGAACAAAGATCAAAGCTTTAGCCTTGAAATCAACTTGAGATGCTCTCATACTAGCATAGAGACTCTCTAACACTCACATGATCATGAAACCTCTCATAGAAATGAAGATAGAAACTTTGGGCAAGAGGATGGAGGCTAGGCTTTTGAGTGGAGGCCATGAGAGGAGCAATTTTGGCATAGTTTAGTTGCATGAATGAATAATGAGGATTTTAGGAGAGGGTTAGGGGCTTATTTATAGAGATTAGGATTAGTTAGGACCCTTAGATTAACCATAGGATCAACCTGAACCATCAGATTTCGAACCAGGCCCAAAAACCTAGCCAAAACAGAAAACAGGTGCACCAGGCAAAACTGCCCGGCCACCATAAGTCGACACCCAAGTCGACAGGGCTGTCGACTTGGGTCATGCCATGTCGACTCCCAAGTCGACAGCCTTGTCGACTTGGGGTGGCTGGCGGGAATTTTCCCGCCTAGCCTTCTAGGCCAAATTTTCGAAATTAAAACTCGTTTTTGAACTTGAATTTTCTGAAAATTTCGTCGGACCATAACTTGGTCATACGGACTCCGATTCTCGAAAACTCAGACTCTATTTCGCGTATTTCTCTGAGACGAACGCAATGGTATAGCCCATTTTACTTGATTCAGAATTTAAAATTAAATTCTGCCTTGATTCTCGTCTTAACATGTTATCGAAATACGGGTTGTTACATTCTCCCCACCTTTTAGGATTTCGTCCCCGAAATCTCCAAGTTAGGAAGAACATATCCTACCATCCATCATTCATCTACTCAAAACATCATCCACAAGCAACCATTGTCCTTAGATGATTTCTAATGCTGTATGAATATATGCAAAACGTGTGTGTACATGTTCCTTAGCTAATGTTAATGATCAGGCCTGAATAATCTTTCTAATGCAAAATATGTATAGTGCCATGAATCCAACATGTATGCAAATAGTCCTAGTCATATAGATACTATATGCGTGCACAATCATTCATTCATATGCAACAACCGCATGATAATACATTTGATTTCATCCATAAACAAGTATAAATACTCGTGCATATGCAATATGAAATGTGACCGAGTCGAGCTAGTATCTAATATGTATTCGCGCATCCACGAGCAACCACTTGCAACCATATCAATCATAACATGTTTCAAATACATGTTTACATCCATAGGGTTCTACCTAGGATTCCCTGAAACAGGGTCGAGAAGATAAACAAGACAAACTCCTTACGGGGTTTGTAACAGAAAATAGGACCGAGAGGATGTCCACAAAAGATAGCCTACAAGTAAGCTCTACAGAAAACAGGGATCAAGGATATACTCCCAAAAAGAGATATCATGCGCGTATCTAGTCTTTGACCATCAAAGTCGTATTTCCTTGAGCTTAATTCCATTGTGCCTTGACCATCTTTTAACTTCGCGATTTCGTAGCTTCTTATTTCCTGTTTCCATAACATGAGCTGGAACTCATTTCTTCGTCGCCTCTCGTTCCACTTGCACTTATCCTTTTTCTAGAATACTTGGCGCAAACATGACTGCGTACTCATGATCTCATGCAAGCTTTCCAAAATTCACTAGTGAATCTTGGATCTCGTTTATATACTATAAGGTATTCCATGTAGAAGAACTTTCTCTTGAAAGTAAACAGATGTCAACCAGGTTATCAAGCACACTTACTAGGGTGATCTCTATAACCCATGCATAAATGAAGTAAACCATCCGTCTTATCGGCGAACACCACTCGATCGGGCTTCAAATTTCCAATAAAGGCATCAAGGGATTCTAAGTAACTAGTCATGACAGAACCTCAGAAAGGTTACACGATACTTCGAGGGTATTACCAAGACTAGTCAAAAGGTCTAACTACCCTCCTATCAAAACCAAGAGTGGCACCCCCTACTGGATAACCACTTCATCCCTAGAATCCATCCATAGCTTATAAACATAAGCATTATTTCCAAACTCAACACTTGGCATAGACATTCTCAAATCCAAACAAGTCATGTATAAATGGACTGATTTTCCAATAGGACGTTGAGATAAAAATGGGATTCTCTATTACGCTAGTACTTAAGGTGCAGAGACTCAACTATCGAAGCAGACTTAAATGATACGAAAAACGAAGTCCTAACTTGATGATAGAGAAGAAAAGCTAAACCTTTAACAAGATCGTTACCCTCCTTCCGAGGTACCCTAGAAATGAGAGCATACTATTGCCCTCCCGATGATCTTGTCCTTGTCCCATAATACTTAACTATCCGCCCCGTTTTACCATGCCAAAGGTACTCTCTCGTCATGGGTTTCATTGTTCATCTTTCTCCCTCCTTTGAGGACTAAGCCATACCAACAAGTTGCTCATCCTTAAACTCATATCCTTTATCCTCTTTCTCACTATCCTTTCTTATAACGCGGCCACTGGTCTCTCGAGAACCACCTCCATCGTATGGAAAGCACTTTTGTAGATAGAAAAGACTAGTCGCAGTTAAAACCACTGTGACTATAGATGGAGGAAAGAAAGGAAAAGAGATTCAATTAAGGAAACAAGGATAGTGCTAATGGCCTTTGGGGAATAGCCTTTTTCTTTTAAAAGAAAATTTTCTTGAAAAATGCTTCTTTGTAAACGATTTTCAAATATTTTTCAGAAGGTCTTTAAAAACTTTTGCCCAGTCTGGTAACCTTCTGCTCTGATACCACGTGTAACACCCCGCCTCCGCTAGGGTCACTCGCAAAGGAATGCACTAGCTTTAGAGGGGCATTATTGGTAAACATGCACAGAAATATCACAAGACAGAACATATAAAATAGCGGAAGTAAAATCAAACTTTCATAACATGAATAAATAAGGTCTAAAGCCTTTTACATCAGAGTACATCAAAACCTGTCTTGCAATAGTAAAGAAGCATAAAGACATTTTCGAAAATTATTTCCCCAAGTAAAACAGTAAAGTAGCCATAGCCAAGAAAAGTCCAAGCCATCCATGATGACCTTCAAGCAGAAGAAGTCTGAATTAAACAACAGTATTTCCTCCCTACAACCTGGAGGGGGGTGGGGAACGGAAGACAAGAAGAAAAACAAAATGGGTCAGCCAAAAAGACTGAGTAAGCCCTATCTACTATCAGCATAAAAACTAGTAAAGTTAACTGACATGAGAAACTGAGATGAACATAAGCATGATGACAAGATAGATAAGCTAAATCAAAATAACAGGATGAACTACTGAACTCAGATAAACTAAGGTGTTATGATAAATTACGATGTCAAGATAAAACAAGGTATCCCATCGTCAGGTTCCTATCAAGTATAATATCCCCAAGATATCTATCCCGTATAACGTCCCATGGTATCCATCCTGTATTTTAGCTCTGCACCTACCATACTAGTATCCCTACCGTATCATGTGTTAACCATGAATGACCCTTACTCAAAAGTCGTGTAATGGTTCATGTCAACCTAATATATCGCATTTATAGGTTACTCAACTCGTATGTTTCTTTCCATGTAAATGTTCAGTTCCTTGCCGTAGACCGTACGGGCTTCCCCATGAGGTTCTATACTACTCCAATGTAATTCCACGATCCTTAAGCTCGTTTGGATTGTTACCCTAGACCTAGCTAGGCTTTCCTAACATGAATCATCATTTGTGCAACTAGGACTTATGCCACCTAGGACAACTAGTGATTATGCTTACCTATTACACATTTTCGTATTTCGGTTTGGGTTCAACCACCCAGGGCCACTAGGAATTACGTTAACCGTCAACCGCGCCCTTTTTCCCATGCATTCATCGTGAATCGTTTTTCCATGTCTGTATGCACATGTATTACATCGTGCCATCCGAGTCCTGTCACAGGGAAGATCAAGAAATACAGGACTCGGTCGGGAGCTTTCGATTTATCTGCCGATGCAAATGCTAAGGTCTGTTTTTCCTATACGTGGCTATGGTCCCACGAGACCACTCCCTCAACTAGTGAAAGACAAGACAGGATAAATCCTGTATGAGAACACACTACTGGCCAACCCACAATCCTAGCCTTACCGCAACCATAATTAGATAGCAATTATGGTCTTTTGGGTGTTCTCTGCCTTTCCGTACGTACACGCTTGACCAAAGATGGTAGGTAGCCTGACGAAATGCTATCTAGGGCACTACCGTGTATCGTCGACTATCCCCTATCCATCCCCGTCTTTAGGTCGCTCGTATAGCAACCAAGGCATACTCTTGGTTCTTCTAACGCAGACCTTAACCTCTCATGAGCCTAGTATGATCACCTGGCAGCTCACAGAGGGATACCAAGAATATCCTCACGTTCCCCGAAGCCGCTGCTTCGTTACCCAGTTCGCTGGAGCCTTTATCTAAATCAGATAACTTGCTCCTACTCGTGTGCTTAAACGATGACCTACCGTATCGGGTTACTCATCCAATCTATGAACTGGTCCAAAATTCCTTGACTAAGAATTATTACTTAGCTATTCTCCAACTAAGGTTTACCACTTAGCTTATTCCCGTTATTCTTGTTAATTACGGTTATCCACCTAATTCTCTGAACTAGGGTTTATATAATGGATTAAGTGTCACTTAAGTTCATGACTTAATCCGTCTACAAATCATGTCAAAATTGGCTAAGTATCCAAGTTCAAGACTTAACCCTACAAACCATGTGTCAAGTTGGTTAAATATATTAAGCAATTCACGACTTAACCTCGTCCAATTATCATTCTAGATTGGTTAAGTATATATTAACTTGACCCTATCAATTTACTTAGTCAAATCGGTCAAGTGTATTCAAGCGATTCGTGACTTAGCCTTATCATGTTTTCACGTTATATTGGTTAAGTATTGGTTAACTTAACCACATCAAATTAACGAGTTAGATTGGTTAAGTATAGGTCACTTAACCACATCAAATCATCGTGTTAGATTAGTTAAGTGTTTAACTTAACCCCCTTAAACTACCAAGTTGGATTAATTAAGTCTAGGCTAACTTAACCCCATCCGATTTCCATGTTTAGATTAGTTAAGTCTAAGTTAACTTAATCCCATCCATTAACTGTATTATATGGTTAAGTGTCATTAAGGAAACTTACTTAACCTTATCATGTGGCATTAATTACTTAATGCACCTCAACCTCTCACATTAGACTTTGTTGTGGTTACTAGTTAAGCCGGTCGGTTCCGGGTAGCTTTACACCACAACTTGGTCTAACCTCGGGTTCAAGCACAACATGACCAACTTCTCACATTGGGTCCTATTGTTTGCAACTACTAGTTAGGCCGGTCGGTTCCGGGTAGCTTTATGTTGCAAACTCAACCCAACCTCGAGTTGGTCACTTTCATGTTTAGTCTAGTGTCATGTTCATATTCAAGTTTTCTTAAGAATATGGGTAGACCTAACTCAATTGGTAAATTCCCAATTCCATAGTATGGGTAGACCTAACTTAATAGGTAAATTCCCAATGTCATATTTTCAAGCATACTTACATGTCAACTTCCATATTATATTTCAAGTCATGTTTTTAAGTTATATTTTCATGTCATTAGAAATTACCCATAACATAACCCAACGCTTTTAAACTCGCATATACGTTCGCAACAACGTAATGGATTAAAAGAAGAGACTTGGCAAAGGCATGACAAAAATGGATATTAAGCCACAAGTTAATCATGGTGGCAAATGAGGCACAAATGTGTTCATTAACTTGCATGTTACATTCTTAAGCCTCAAAACATGCATAAACCCAAACTTGGCACATAAGCGAATCATGGTGACAAAAGACATGGAATGATGACTAGTAACTCGCATATATCATCATATAAGGGTTATGACTTCATATGCAAGTTGACATAAAGGTTATGAGGGTTCTCATGTTGCATAATGCAACATTTCAACATAAAGGTTGTAGCTTTTAACCCACAAGATCAAGATAATGACTTCATAAACTTGCATGACATGTTAGCATGTATCATACTTAATGATCAAACCCAAACTTGCAACATGAACATTTAACTTCATAGTTAATATCTAAGAGTAGGGAAAGGGCTTACATTGCTATGAAGGCACAAATCGATTAAATTAAAGATTGAGACAAAGCCTATGCATGCCATCATCCAAAAACCCAAAGACGAAAGCTCCAAATCAATAAAAACCCCATCTTGATGAACAAAGATCAAAGCTTTAGCCTTGAAATCAACTTGAGATGCTCTCATACTAGCATAGAGACTCTCTAACACTCACATGATCATGAAACCTCTCATAGAAATGAAGATAGAAACTTTGGGCAAGAGGATGGAGGCTAGGCTTTTGAGTGGAGGCCATGAGAGGAGCAATTTTGGCATAGTTTAGTTGCATGAATGAATAATGAGGATTTTAGGAGAGGGTTAGGGGCTTATTTATAGAGATTAGGATTAGTTAGGACCCTTAGATTAACCATAGGATCAACCTGAACCATCAGATTTCGAACCAGGCCCAAAAACCTAGCCAAAACAGAAAACAGGTGCACCAGGCAAAACTGCCCGGCCACCATAAGTCGACACCCAAGTCGACAGGGCTGTCGACTTGGGTCATGCCATGTCGACTCCCAAGTCGACAGCCCTGTCGACTTGGGGTGGCTGGCGGGAATTTTCCCGCCTAGCCTTCTAGGCCAAATTTTCGAAATTAGAACTCGTTTTTGAACTTGAATTTTCTGAAAACTTCGTCGGACCATAACTTGGTCATACGGACTCCGATTCTCGAAAACTCAGACTCTATTTCGCGTATTTTTCCGAGATGAACGCAATGGCATAGCCCGTTTTACTTGATTCAGAATTTAAAATTAAATTCTGCCTTGATTCTCGTCTTAACATGTTATCAAAATACGGGTTGTTACATATGCTTACCCTAAAATGTGTCTTTAATTACATAACTCTGTTATTTCATCCGGTTATGTATACCACTAGGTGTCTTTAATTACATAACCTTATAAGTTTGTGGGCCTATATGTAAATATTACCCTAAATTTAGTTCATAATCATACAATCCCTATGGATTAGATTTGGCTAAGTAGTCCAATTCATTACCATGTCCATTTATGGTTTATAATGGGCTAGACCTCCCACATTAGGCCTACAACTTGTGGATGCTGGATATGCCGGTCGGGCCCTGGCAATCTTATTCCACAGTTGGGCCTAACCTCGTGTCTTAGCCTGATTTGTATTTGCGTACTTATACCTCCCACATTAGGTTCAACATTAGTGGCTACTGGATATGCCGGTCGGATCCGGGAAGACTTCCACCACTAATGCAACCTAACGTCGTGTCATAAGTACAATTACAATTCCTAATTGTAATTACTAGACATTCCATTATTAATTAGTTAATCAATCAATTAATTAAACCTTTCCCTTTATATGTGTTAATGACCATTCTACCCAATAGTTTGAATTATATGTCAAAAAATGTTCATATTCAAATTATGCCATTATTAACCCTTTTTCCCTCATTCCTTAACTAGCGTACTCACAAAATTACAGCATGCCTAGGCTAGATAATATCCTAGCCATATACGATAAAAAGGGAAAAATAGTAGGAGTGTAACAAAAGTGATTGTTCAACTTGGCATAGGCATATACTATCATGGTGATAAGGTGAATATACATATTGGCGTGGACATGTAATTAATATCATAACCAGATGGACATAAGACTGGTGAACTTGTGGTAGTCTGTTGATTCTAACATAACAATGATATTCCAATAAGCATAGTCAGATCTAAATTAGCAATTTAGATGTCCAATTGGTTTAGATCTAACATGATAAACACAAGGAGATAAATTAGATTACATAATTCAGATCCAAAGGTTAAAATAGATCTAACACCATTAGGATGACATAATAGCATGCTTAGATCTAAATATGGATTCACATGTCCAATTTACAACATATCTAAGTTGACCGCAATATGACAGGTGAAAGGTGATTTACATAAAGAATTAGATCTAACCAATGTTGCAACTGTCCAAATTAACAGATTTACATTCACCACAATATAGTTACAAGTCAAGATCCATATAGGCAATATAATAGAATAACCACAATTGCATTAGATCTAAAGGTGTAGATCTACCATGACATAGTATAAGATTTAACAATAGCATAGATTCATAGTTTACATCATATCCAATTCACAGTCTTTCATAATTCACTTTTATTCATTTAAACCTAAAAGCAACTAGAAACTCACAGTGTTAGGTTTAGATAATAGAGAAAGAATGGATCTTGAATTTCTGGATTTGATTTGCAAAGTTGAATGTTGTACGTTGTTGAAGAAAACGAATTCGTCTTAGTTTGCACGCAGCAGCATTTGGCTCCCATAATTTCCAATGAAGAAATAGGAGAATTGGACACATATATATAGCTGCAGAACTCTTTGAAACCGACTTCCACCTCAGCCCTAGGGGTGTCGACACCCCTGTGGGTGGGTCGACCCAAAGGTCGACACCCTAGGGGGGTCGACCCCGGTGTCGACACCCCTCTAGGGGGTCGACCCCCTAGAGTGGAAAATCTGCTGCCACTTCTCAATTTTTGAATTTGAACTATTTTGGATAGGGTCTGACTCATATCTAACTCATACGTGACTCATATGTGTATATATGTTCTTTCTGCACGTACACAAACTTAAAACCCTCATAACTTCTTCATACGGTGTCCGTTTTACGCAAACCAAATGTCTGTCTTGACCAAAATTTCGAGACAGATGCAATGGCGTAGTCTGTTTTCATTACTTCTAATTATTAAATAAATTACTATTTAATTTATCCTCTTATAGTGTCGTTAAAAATTCGGGGTGTTACAATTATGACCCCAAGGCAAAATGATCGTAGCAAAGGATTTGGTGATCAAAGTAGTGGATATCGTATACTTTACACATTGAGTGAGAGATGTGAAGTTGATTGCTATGTTTGATGTTTGCTATCACCATGACATGCACACCCCCATTTTACACTTTATGTTAGTGTTACCTTAGAGTACTGTACATCTTGTTATGCTAACTCTTTGGTTGCAGGTCCAGGTTTAGGTATTATTATTTATACCTGTTATTGTTCTATTTTGCTGCTATCGCTCATACTAGACTTTTGTCTAACCTAGAGTTTTATGTCTCGTTTTATTAATCTTGGTGCTCCTAAATAAGCAGACTAGAGACAGGTTAGAGGGTATGCACGAGTAGTTGTCCGAAGATGAGCAGGAGGCTTCCACATACTATTTACATATATTCTCACTATGTTGTTGTTGGTACTACTTTGGGCATTAGTAGTGTACCTTTTCTATTTTTGCTTTAGAGACAGTATTTTGAAGTTGTAATAATGGTTTGCATCATAAGCTGTATTTTGGATTTCGCTGCTATGATGATTTAGTTTTCAGCTTATGCACTGTTTCGCCTGTTTTATGTCAAGTTATGTTATTATTATATTTTATTCCATGCGCTGTGGGATATACTACATGTTCTTTGGTGATTTATAGTTTCAAAACCCTTTTCCTTGACAACCGTCCTATGCTAGTCAAATATCGGCACAGCGCATTTCAAGGAAATGTCAGCTGGTCCGGGGTAGGCTATCACACTTGGTATCAGAGCCTAGGTTGCATAGTTAACCTAGGGGAAGATATCAGGGAGGGATAGTCTATGTATATGAGAGCGCGTATTTGTGATACTTTGGTTTTCAAAAACTATATATATATATATACTATTAGTATATCTAAGGGTGAAGTCGCACTGCACTGGCACCACTATGGAGATGGTTATTCGTTCTCTCTTTACAGATTGAACGACGAGCCGATATAGGAGGAGTACGTATTCAGGGGCCAATGATAGGAATGTCCCTGATATGAGGATGATGTTTACTACCTTCATGCGAGAGATTGTCAGGGATGCTCAGGGAGCAGTTCCTAATGCTGTTAACGGTGGTGGTGCAGACGCCTAGAGTCGATTTTGCCAAGCTTAATAAGGATTATACTAGTCTTGGTGGGAAGCCGTTCCACAGAACGGAATCGGCTATAGTGGTTCAAGGTTGGCTCGATACTTGTGAGCGCATCTTCGAGGATTTGGGAATCAATGATGCGTAAAGAGAAAGCTAGCATCACGTCAACTTCAAGGCCGAGCAATGAATTGCTGGAATGTTATTAAAGCAGGTACTCCTAAAGATCAAGTTACTTGGAATCAATTTAAGACTCTCTTCAGTGACAAGTTTATCCCAGCTGCTTCGAAATCAGAATTGTTTAGGAAATTTTTGGAGCTTAAGCAGGTAGGGCAGTCTTGGAATATATTGTTGAGTTCGATACTTTATTGAAGTATGAATTATCTCTTATCAATACTGCCGAGAAGAAGAACGAGAAGTTCATAACTGGCTTAGATGAGTACTTTGGAGAAAGGCTGATAAATCATATAGATGGGACATTCGAATCTATTATGGGAAAGGCATTGAGATCTGAGAGCCTCTACCCTAAGTCAAAGACCGAGGTTGCTGTTACATCTGCTGGAGAGCCTAAGCCGTAGGCAAGCGGTGGTGGCAAGAATAATTTGCAGAATAAGAGGAAACAGAACCAAGCTAAGGATTGTCAGAAGAAGAATAAGAAAGATGTTAAGTGTTATAGCTGTGAAAAGAAGGGCCGCTATGCCAAAGATTGTCGAGCAAAGCCAGCGGACAGGAAGTATTTAAATTGCCAAGTGGGACATCACAAGGATAAATGTCAGCTACCTCCTAAAAGAAGCAGATTGTGAAAGCTTATGCTATAAACGTAGTTCCTTCTACGTCAAATGCCCCAACTGCAGCGCAAAAGGAAAAGGGCGTCATTATTCAAGGTATGCTTTCCATTTATGATGTTCCTGTTCGAGTGTTGTTTGATACCGGGGCTTCTCATTCCTTCATATCTAGTGACCTGGTAGATAGGTTGGAATTGGAACCTGAGATAGTTGATAGACCTTTAGTTGTGACGAACCCGATCGGTGGTTCGACTAGCCTTAGTATGATTTTTTATAATTTGGTCTTATCGATTCATGGATGTATGTTTTCTTGTGATTGCTTTGTTTTGTGCTTTACTAGGTTTGGCATTATTTTGGGAGTCGACTAGCTCCAAAGGTATGGGTGTTGGTAGACTGTGAGGGGTCTTCGGTGACCATTAGAGCGGATGATCGGTGGAGGGTACTGTTTGGTTACCTACTTAGTGATGGGGTGATAGCTAGTTTTCTAAATTCCCTCGACATCTCGCATGATGAGTTGTCAGATGTGCCTATTGGTGGCGAGTATCCGAACATCATCGGGGAAGTGACCGGACTTCTACCACACTGAGAGATCGAGTTTCGGATTGATTTAATGAAAGATGCCAGGACTATAGTGATGCCACTTCGTCGTATGGCATCAAGGGAGCACTGAGTAAGCGATCTTTTGAAGCAGGGATTTGTCCGAAGAAGTGTTTCCGAGTGGGGAGCACCAGTTGTGTTTGCAACCAATGCTGATGGTTCCCTTCACTTATATGTGGACTACCGTGAGTTGAACAAGGTGACAAGGAAGAATAAGTATCCTCTTCCACGGATAGATGGTTTGTTTGATCAGTTATGTGGAGCAAGAGTGTTCTCCCAATTGGATCTTGCGACAGGATTTCATCAGCTTCGAGTAGCAGCTAAGAGTATTCCTAAAACGGCATTTCGGATGCCGTCTGGATTCTATGAGTGGTTGGTCATGCCATTCGGGTTGACTAATGCACTAGCATATTTTGTGGATCTTATGAATAGGGTATTCAGGGATCAATTGAATAAGTTTGTTCTTGTGTTCGTGGACGATATCTAAGTTTATTCAAGGACGGAGGAAGAACACAAGGAACGTTTGAGGACATTGATGGAGGTGTTGAGGAAACACCAACTGAAAGCGAAATTCTCTAAATATCACTTCTGGAGGAGGGAAGTGAGGTTCTTGGGCCATGTTGTTTCAGAGAATGGTATTGTTGTGGATTCTGCGAAGGTGACTACAGTGCAAGATTGGTCTATGCCCAAGAATGCAACGGACTTGGGGTTAGCTGGATACTATCGTAAGTTTATCCAAGACTTCTCCAAAATAGCGGCACCGTTAACTCAATTAACCAAGAAGAATCAAACTTTTGCTTGGGATAGAAGGTGTGAGGATGCATTCAAAAGTCTAAAGGAAAAGTTGACGTGTGCACCTGTGTTGGTATTCCTAAAGGGAACGAAGAGATGATGGTATACACGGATGTCTGTGGTACTGGGCTAGGTGCTGTATTGATGCAAGGAGGTAGGGTTGTAGCCTATGCTAGTCGGGAACTGAAACCACATGAGAAAAGATATCCTACCCACGATTTGGAATTGGCAGCGATCATGATCGTGTTGAAGATGTGGAGACATTATCTCTTGGGAGAAACGTTCGAGTTGTTTACCATTATAAGTCATTAAAGTATCTTTTCTCTCAAAAGGATTTAAATCTTTGTCAGCAAAGATGGTTAGAGTTCTTGGCTTCATATGATTTCAATATCGCATGCACACCTGCAAAGGGCAATGCGGTAGCTGATGCATTGAGTAGGAGACATGCCAGTTTGGGGGCAATGTTTTCAGAATATAAGAAACTGGAGTATATCGCAGAATATGATTTTAGACCTAGGTGTGAATTAGATCCAGAAATGTTAGCAAGTTTGACGATTAGACCAACTTTGATTGATCAGATTAGTTCCAATCAGAGGGATGATCCTAACCTATTGGAAATCATCTCCAAGATAGAGATGGGTATCAACGGTGAGGAGATGAACAAGTATGGACTAGATAGAGAAGGATGGCTTCGAAAGAATGGGAGACTACTTGTACCCAACGCAAATTGATTGAGAGAGAAGTTCTTAGAGAGTGTCATCACTCGAAACTGACTATACACCCCAGTGGGAACAAAATGCATCGAGACATGAAGCAGACCTACTACTAGGAAGGGATGAAGAGAGACATTGGTAAGTTTATATCCAAGTGCATGAATTGCCAACTAGTTAAAGCTGAGCAAAAGAAGCCTAGTGGTTTGTTATAACCATTGGAAATTACCGAGTGGAAATGGGAACAAGTCTCAATGGACTTCATTTATGGTCTACCAAGGACTAGATCGGGTCAAGATAGTATTTGGGTGATTGTGGATCGATTGACCAAAAGTGTAAGGTTTATACCGGTCAAGTCGAATAGAACGATGACCAAGTTAGCGGAACTGCATATGAAGTGGGTGGTGAGATTTCATAGAGTACCCAAAGGTATTGTGAGTGACCGAGATCCATTATTTACTAATGGGTTTTGGAAGAGCTTACAAGAGGCTTTAGGGTGAGAATTACATCTCAGTACTGCATACCATCCTCAAACCGATGGTCAAACAGAGAGGGTGAATCGTACATTAGAGGATCTCTTAAGAGCTTGTGTATTGGATTTCGGAGGGTCATGGGATGACCATTTGCATTTGGTTGAGTTCGTATATAATATAGTTATCAATCCAGTATTGGTATGGCTCCATTTGATGCTTTGTACGGGAGACCATGCAACTCACCATCATGTTGGTTGGAAATCGGTGAGAAATTTGTGCTTGGGCTAGATGTAATAAGAGAAACTTCAGATAAGATCAAGTTTATTCAATAGCGAATGAAGGGTACCCAAGATAGGCAGAAGAGTTATGCTGATAAAAGACGAAGAGAATTGAAATTCTCCATTGGCGACTTAGTATTCGTCAAGATTTCTCCGTTAAAGCATGTAATTCGTTTTGGTAGGAGAGGAAAGTTGGCACCAAAATTTGTTGGTCTGTAACACCCCACGTCCATTAATGTCACTCACAAAGGGAATGCATTAACTTCCATGGAGGTTATAAGTGAATATAGAACAGAAAAATTACAACAAGAAAGATAATAAATAGTACTTGGAAATCTAAAACTTCATTTTATTGCAGCGGAAATTAAACATGTTTGTTACATCATAAAACCATAGATCATAACCAAGTACAATATCCATCTTCATAAAAACAAAATACATAATCCCATTACATAAATAGCCATTAAAAAGATAACAAGCTGGACTTTACTTCAACGGTCCAAGCTTTCCAAAGAGAGATGAAGCAATTCAATCAAACTCCACTAGAGCTGGGCCCAACCTGAGGACTTGGAGGGGGGAAAAGGATAGAAATAGAGGGGGTCAGACATAAAGTCTGGCGAGTATGATAATTCTAACAATACTATTATCAAAATAACTAGACTAAGGCATAAGCTGGAAGACAAGTAAATGTCTATGAACTCTTCGGAAGATAAAGATAGCGTTTAAGATAACGTTAAAGATAACGGTAAAGGCACACCTAATTACTAACGAATGATTACTACACTGCACCGCACATTACTACACTGCACCACACCAGTCACCCTATTGTTTGATCCCACTTGCTTCACACAGAAACTTTATAAATAGCCTTACGTACCCCTAGCTGACTACATAGGTGTCGTCTGCCCCTATCTCCACTAGGTGTACCCCACTACCCACTTTCGATCGGCTCCCTACTCGTAGATACCCGTGCTGGCCCCACAGTGGGGTGTATCACTCCCCTAAAGTGGCAACCTGATACAACTTGAGAATGCACGGCTTATACCTACACGATGCAACAACGTCTTACCTACTAGCCCGGGTCCACACACGCATACGAAACCCGTTGGACTTGCGTTGCCACCGCTCCCCGTTTTGGCCTCTTACAGTCGAACCCAGCATGCATGTCCGTCCTCGACTTGGGTCGAGCCCACAAAGATACGTTTGGGATACTGGTCGAAATGGCCCCCCACAAGCTACCCACTTAAGCTTGTCACTAGTATATCCCACTTAACCCTCTTAGTCATGTTCATTTACATGTGTGTTTGGTTAAGTCTTACTAATCGTATTTCACATGCCACTAAGGGCACCCCCTAGATTCCTCATGCCACCCAAGGCACCTACTTAACCCCCATGTCCCACCTTACATGTTTATCTGGTTAAGTATTTCATAATTCATTCAGGCCATAACCTTATAAAGACCTCTCCCATTAGACTGGCATTTATGGCAGCTGGATTTGTCGGGCGGGTCCGGGCAGTCTTACACCATAGAAGAGTCTAACCTCGTGTCTTTACAACCGTTATGCTTTAGTTTAGGCCTAGGACCTCTCACATTGGGCTGACATTTGTGACCACTGGATTTGCCGGGCGGGTCCGGGCAGGTTTACGTCACAAACGAGTCCAACCTCGTGTCTAAGCATTGATTAACACTTAAAATCTTTTACCCCAGTTTTAATAATTCCCTATTCAAATTATTAATTAAGTCAACTTTTAATGATGTCCATAATTGACTCAATTATGGCCATCCACTTATGGCATGCAAAATCATATCAATTGCACCCCAACTTTTTAATATTAAATCCTTAATATTACCCCTACCCCACGTTTATACGTTCGCTTATTCAACGCATAATGTAGGCTAGACTTGTATAGTCTAACACCTAGCACAAAGATAAATTATCACAACATATAGACAATTAAAATAAATCTAATCATAATAGGGGTGAAACTTGCATAAACTACACATGTTAAGGATCAAAAGGTGTCAACTTGTTAAATGTCACAATTTACATGATATGATCATAGCCCAAATTTATACATAAACTTGCATATGAGGTTTTTAGGCAACATAATGATGGTGTGAACTAGCATAGGATATCACATATGTCATAGCATAATTCTAGATGTCATAATAGATGTCATGGCATATGTTCATAACTTTTCTAATCAATTTAATCTTGCATATGTAACTTGTCATATTGATCAACATAGCCCAAACATGATGATTTAATTAATATAAACTAACTAGCATAGATGGCTTTCTAACATGTGTGATTCATCACAACTTAGCATAGAAACTTTCAACATACATAACATCATCATAGCATGATTTACAACATATAGGATATCATCACCACATAGCATAGGATTAATATCATACATGATAGCATATGACAATTCACATCATCTACTCACAATCCATTCATGACTTAACCTAATTAAAATGATAATAATCTTGTTAAGACTATCATACTCACAATTTAGAGAAGAAAAGAGAGAGTTTTGCTTTGCTTTAGGGTTGAGAGAATTAGAATTGAATTTGCTTTTCTTCTTTCTTAGTTGGCGGCGGCTCCATTGATTTCCTATGGCGACGATAACTATTCTATTTTAATTAGGTTTAGCGTTAGCATTAGGATGTATTTATAGGTGTAGGAAGTTATTTAGGACCATTAGATTAACCCTAAACCATGAGAACCAATCAAATGCAAAATCTGCATTTGAGCGAATCGGCCCATGGGATGACAGCCAAATACCCTGGATTAACCCCTAGTCGACCCAGCAGGGCTCGGTTCGACCTCAAAAATGGGCCGGTTCGGTTATTCCCCCTCCCAATTCGTTGTTTTGAACCTTTTTTGCATGTTTATTTATTTAATTTTTATATATATCTATATATATTTCTCTCATATGCATACAAACTTCAAGGCTTAATAACTTCTTCATAATTAACCATTTTTTTTAATATTCTCAGAAAATACGGGGTGTTACATTCTCCCCTCCTTAAAGGATTTCATCCCCGAAATCTTCAAGTTAAGAAGAATGTATCCTAACATCCAACATCCATCTACTCAACCATTCAATCACAGGCATCCATTGTCCTTAAAAGGTTTCTAATGCCGTATGAACATATGCAAAGTGTGCGTATATGTTTCTTATCTAATGCAAAATCAAGCGGTCTACTGATCCAGTTGACCTCATTAATGCGAATCATGTTAGTGTCATGAGTCCAAATATGTATGCAAGAAATCCTATTTGATACACATTATTTCTATATGAGTGCATAACCATTCATCCAAATGCAACATCCATGTGCTGAGTCAATCATTTTGCATCCACAAAAATTGAAAATGCTCACACATCCATATGCAGTATGAGAGTGTTTTCAAGCCGATCTAGTGCCTAGTGTGTGTATATGCATCCACAAGCAACCACTAGCAACCACTTGCATCCACTTGCAACCATCAAACATAACATGTCTCAAACACATGTTTACACCCATTAGTTTCTACCTAACGTTCGAAGATTCGATCAATAGGATACAGTCGAATGATGGAAGCGAGTACAGATAAGACAAAGACTTGGTTCCCATTAGACATTGGTTGAGAAAATAATTCCCCTAAGTATCAACCCCGAAGACCGAAATCAACATCAGATTGACACCCAGAGGATTACCTCCTTTAGACAATGTCAAAACTGGAAAGCAGAATTATTCAAATATTTATAGACTACTGGTACAAATCAGGTTCCCTAATGATTCTTAGGAAGCTAAGCATGATAAAACCCAGAATGTATGCGTCCTACTTGACGCCTAACACAGATATCTCTCAAACCCCAATTTATCACAAGCAGATGAGTCATAACCCTTATGGGTTTGAGTCTACAGCGGAATCAGAAACAATACTAGTATTAAAGTGTAGAGTATCGATTACAGAATCAAAATGTCAGAATCAGAAAGAGTTTAAACTCAACAATCAGATAAAGAAATTAAACCTCCTACAGAAAGTTTTCCTAATCCTATCCTATCCACTAGCCTCGAGAGTGTTCGCCTTCCCTACAGCAGTTGGTCCTGCCCTCTGCCCTTGTCCTCGTTTCTTCGGGCAGTCCCTAGTGAAGTGTCCCATCTCACCACAGTTGAAGCAAGTGCCCTTCTTTGGATCCACTTTCTTATCGTGTGTCCTATCCATGTCTCCCATGTACGTTCTCCATTCGTGACCTTCCACCAAAATGAAGCTTCATCCTTCATTAACAAAGCAGCTGGTTGAACCTTCCTCCCATCGTCTATCTCAAAGGTACCAATAAGTCCTCCACTTCGTTCAGCCAACTTCTAGCCTCGACAACGTCTCAGTCCCATAAAGCGGTTTTTCGCCCATCGCACGGAAGTCCTTACATATCTTAGAAAAAGCATCTATACGCGGAGGAAGAGATTCAAAAGGGAAAGAGGAAGGAACTCGAAACAAAGAATCGAAAGAAAGATATATGGCTTTTGGGGATTATGTTTTTTTTTTAAAATAAGCTTTACATTTGAAAATACTTCCTTTTTAAAACACCACTGTAACAGCCCGCACCTCCGTTCGCGCAAGATATTGTCCCCGTTGGCTCACAAACACCTCACCTAGGCGTTGTGGTCCACATAGAAGCCACAATTCCGGCTGGGTATTGACTCTGATACCACGTGTAACACCCCACGTCCATTAATGTCACTCACAAAGGGAATGCATTAACTTCCATGGAGGTTATAAGTGAATATAGAATAGAAAAATTACAACAAGACAGATAATAAATAGTACTTGGAAATCTAAAACTTCATTTTATTGCAGCGGAAATTAAACATGTTTGTTACATTATAAAACCATAGATCATAACCAAGTACAATATCCATCTTCATAAAAACAAAATACATAATCCCATTACATAAATAGCCATTAAAAAGATAACAAGCTGGACTTTACTTCAACGGTCCAAGCTTTCCAAAGAGAGATGAAGAGATTCAATCAAACTCCACTAGAGCTGGGCCCAACCTGAGGACCTGGAGGGGGAAAAAGGATAGAAATAGAGGGGGTCAGACATAAAGTCTGGCGAGTATGATAATTCTAACAATACTATTATCAAAATAACTAGACTAAGGCATAAGCTGGAAGACAAGTAAATGTCTATGAACTCTTAGGAAGATAAAGATAGCGTTTAAGATAATGTTAAAGATAACGGTAAAGGCACACCTAATTACTAACGAATGATTACTACACTGCACCGCACATTACTACACTGCACCACACCAGTCACCCTATTGTTTGATCCCACTTGCTTCACACAGAAACTTTATAAATAGCCTTACGTACCCCTAGCTGACTACATAGGTGTCGTCTGCCCCTATCTCCACTAGGTGTACCCCACTACCCACTTTCGATCGGCTCCCTACTCGTAGATACCCGTGCTGGCCCCACAGTGGGGTGTTTCACTCCCCTAAAGTGGCAACCCGATACAACATGAGAATGCACGGCTTATACCTACACGATGCAACAACGTCTTACCTACCAGCCCGGGTCCACACACGCATACGAAACCCGTTGGACTTGCGTTGCCACCGCTCCCCGTTTTGGCCTCTTACAGTCGAACCCAGCATGTGTGTCCCGTCCTCGACTTGGGTCGAGCCCACAAAGATACGTTTGGGATACTGGTCGAAATGGGCACCCACAAGCTACCCACCTAAGCTTGTCACTAGTATATCCCACTTAACCCTCTTAGTGATGTTCATTTACATGTGTGTTTGGTTAAGTCTTACTAATCGTATTTCACATGCCACTAAAGGCACCCCCTAGATTCCTCATGCTTGTTGGAATCAGAGATAATGCATTCAATCTAACAATATAAAATGGCAGAATGGAGCTTACATTTATTTAATGATGAAGATGGCTTTTATAAAAGCCTGTACAACAAGAAAATAGGAAATACGCAACCCACGTCTAACATCCCTATAAACGTGGTTTAGTGAACGAAGACTAAATCAAGCAAAGCTAACTACCAGGGATAATATAACGGAAAGTACACAAAAACTGATTAATGTACTAAATCTAACAGGCTTAATAAGGCACCTACTTAACCCCCATGTCCCACCTTACATGTTTATTTGGTTAAGTATTTCTTAATTCATTCAGGCCATAACCTCATAAAAACCTCTCCGATTAGACTGGCATTTATGGCAGCTGGATTTGCCGGGCGGGTCCGGGCAGTCTTACACCATAGAAGAGTCTAACCTCGTGTCTTTACAACCGTTATGCTTTAGTTTAGGCCTAGGACCTCTCACATTGGGCTGACATTTGTGACCACTGGATTTGCCGGGCGGGTCCGGGCAGGTTTACGTCACAAACGAGTCCAACCTCGTGTCCTAAGCATTGATTAACACTTAAAATCTTTTACCCCAGTTTTAATAATTCCCTATTCAAATTATTAATTAAGTCAACTTTTAATGATGTCCATAATTGACTCAATTATGGCCATCCACTTATGGCATGCAAAATCATATCAATTGCACCCCAACTTTTTAATATTAAATCCTTAATATTATCCCTACCCCACATTTATACATTCGCTTATTCAACGCATAATATAGGCTAGACTTGTATAGTTTAACACCTAGCACAAAGATAAATTATCACAACATATAGACAATTAAAATAAATCTAATCATAATAGGGGTGAAACTTGCATAAACTACACATGTTAAGGATCAAAAGGTGTCAACTTGTTAAATGTCACAATTTATATGATATGATCATAGCCCAAATCTATACATAAACTTGCATATGGGGTTTTTAGGCAACATAATGATGGTGTGAACTAGCATAGGATATCACATATGTCATAGCATAATTCTAGATGTCATAATAGATGTCATGGCATATGTTCATAACTTTTCTAATCAATATAATCTTGCATATGTAACTTGTCATATTGATCAACATAGCCCAAACATGATGATTTAATTAATATAAACTAACTAGCATAGATGGCTTTCTAACATGTGTGATTCATCACAACTTAGCATAGAAACTTTCAACATACATAACATCATCATAGCATGATTTACAACATATAGGATATCATCACCACATAGCATAGGATTAATATCATACATGATAGCATATGACAATTCACATCATCTACTCACAATCCATTCATGACCTAACCTAATTAAAATGATAATAATCTTGTTAAGACTATCATACTCACAATTTAGAGAAGAAAAGAGAGAGTTTTGCTTTGCTTTAGGGTTGAGAGAATTAGAATTGAATTTGCTTTTCTTCTTTCTTAGTTGGCGGTGGCTCCATTGATTTCTTATGGCGACGGTAACTATTCTATTTTAATTAGGTTTAGGGTTAGCATTAGGATGTATTTATAGGTGTAGGAAGTTATTTAGGACCATTAGATTAACCCTGAACCATGAGAACCAATCAAATGCAAAATCTGCATTTGAGCGAATCGGCCCACGGGATGACAGCCAAACACCCTGGATTAACCCCTAGTCGACCCAGCAGGGCTCGGGTCGACCTCAAAAATGGGCCGGTTCGGTTATTCCCCCTCCCAATTCGCTGTTTTGAACCTTTTTTGCATGTTTATTTGTTTAATTTTTATATATATCTATATATATTTCTCTCATATGCATACAAACTTCAAGGCTTAATAACTTCTTCATAATTAACCATTTTTTTTAATATTCTCATAAAATACGGGGTGTTACATGGTCCATTCCCAGTTCTCGAACAAGTTGGGAATTTAGAATATAAAGTCGGGTTGCTTGACAAGACGGCGGGACTTCACGACGTATTTCATGTTTCCCAGTTAAGGAACTTCGTTTACGATTCTGATATGACTATTTTACCAGATCAGTTGGATGCTATAGAAGTAGAATCAGAGGCAGTTAGGAGCCGTTGAACGATTCGTATTATCGGGCACGATACAAAACAACTTCGAAGGAAGACGGTGAAACTGGTCAAGGTTCAGTGGGGCAATAATGAAAATGACTGTACTTAGGAAACACAGGAGAACATAAGGAAGACGCATCCAGAACTCTTTGTCTAGTAAGATTTTAAATAGTGATATTTATTCCCTTATTAGTAAACCGCATGCTAGAATAGGCTTGTTGTGTTATTAGGTATGTTTGATTGTCTGTAAATGGTTGATAGGCATGCAAGACACCTTTGTATGTTTTCTTAATTAAGAAATTTCGGGGGCGAAATTTCTTAAGGGGTGGGGGAAGGGAAAGTGTAACGACCCGCATTCTACGCATCGGAGGATCTTAGAATGTTTTATTTTATTCTCATACGAAGTCGTATGGTTGTGTAACTTTGGCAAACGACAATTAAGGTCATTTACCATGTTCACGATTTTTGCTGAATTTTAAATGACCATTTTGCCCCTGGCAAATCTTGTTTCATCTATAACTTTTGATTGGTAAGGAGTTTTGACCTAAAACCACTTCCACTGGATTCGGATGATGGTTCACCTTTCCAGAGTGGTCATATTAATCAAATGGACTTACCGTTTGGGAGATATGGTTGAAATAAGGTTTGGAAGGTGAAAAACAGCATAATTGGGCTTAATCAGGTGATTAGCAGCTAAGCCCATAACCCATTTCGGGATTAGGGTTCTTTGAGGGCTGATAGGGTTTGGGAAGTCAGTTTTATTCATTTTTCTATCCACCGTTTACCTTCCTCTAACCCTAGCAATGATCTCCAACTCCCAAATCACCTTCTAATCTCATTTTAATCACATATTAAGCAAATATACATCAAATCAAGGCGGATTGACATCAAATCAGAGTTATGGCTACTGTGTTACATAGGAATTCGACCCAAATCAGTGGAGTTTCAGATCTAAGAATTTATTTGTGGCTAAGGTGAGTGATTATCATGTTTTTGCACTAATTACGACTAATTAGGGAGATTAGTGATAATTAGCGAAATTATAACTCGGAAAAATATGGGAAAATATGTAAAAAATTGAAATATTATTTTATGTCACTAGTTATAAATTGGGTTAATTTGAATTAAATTTGCTAATCCTATTGTTAAAACATGGTTAAGGGGATTAAAGGGAAAATCATGCTTTTTGGGTATGGTTGATCTAAAATGACCTACTTGCTTGATGCTTTGATCTTTTCGATTATACCCATATGTTGCTACTGTTGTTTGTGATGTTTTATGATTGTTTAGTAAAGTTAGAATGGTTGAAAACGCCGTCGTATGGTGAGAATGGACGAAACAAACTTACTGGAAATTCTGCAGGATCCGGATCGGATCGAGTATAGGGGATCGGATTGGATGGGACAAGCCGAACCGGGGTAGTGGAATCTTCAATAGCGTATGAATGCAAGGGAAAAAAGGAAGGCCATTTGAATCGTGTTGGAGTTGGGAGGAGCTGGAGTAATCGGACCGGATGGGATCGGTTCGATGTAGCCGAACTGAACCAGAATCTAGAGATAAAGGAGCACCGAACCGAACCGAGGCTGGAGTACCATCCGAATTGAACCGGATGGAGACGACCGAACCGAACTAACTTGAAGTGGAACACCGAACCGAACAGGAAGCCTGGGGACAATGTATTCGAACCGAACCGACTAAAGTAGATCGAACCGAACCGAATTGAGCTTCCATTACTTCTACGCGACGACTCTTCTGAAGACCAACTCCAATTCGACCAAAAACCCGAGATGCAAAAGAAGTCCAAGTGGGAAGTTGTTACTGAGGATCAAGATGGGAACCAACGAGTTAACTTCTAAAAGTTGGGCTTTGCTGCGGGACGTGTGCAAAGGGGTTATCGATATTTATAGCTTTAGTTCACCACTGAGGGAAAGATTAGTGGCTATGGGTCAGCGCAATAGGATCACTAAGACTCCCAAGGGCAAGTGATCGTAGCATGTCTATGAGCAAGTGTAGTGGAGTCGTCATGACTCTAGGGGGCAAAGTGGACATAGCAAAGGATTAGTGGCTATGGATCAGTGCAATGGGGTCATTATGACCCCAAGGGCAAAGTGATCGTAGCAAAGGATTTGGTGATCAAAGTGGTGTATATCGTATACTTTACGCACTGAGTGAGAGATGTGAGGTTGATTGCTATGTTTGATGTTTGCTATCACCATGACATTCACACCCCTATTTTACACTTTATGTTAGTATTACCTTAGAGTACTATACATCTTGTTGTGCTAACTCTTTGGTTACAGCTCTAGGTTTAGGTATGATTATTTATACCTGTTATTGTCCTATTTTGCTTCTATCGCTCATACTAGACTTTTGTCTGACCAAGAGTTTTATGTCTCTTTTTATTACTCTGGATGCTCCTAAATGAGCAGATAGAGACATGTTAGAGGGTATGCATGAGTAGCTGTCCGGAGACAAGCAGGAGGCTTCAACATACTATTTACATATATTCTCCCTGTGTTGTTGCCGGTCACTACTTTGGGAATTAGTAGTGTACCTTTTCTATTTTTTCTTTAGAGACAGCGTTTTAAAGTTGTAATAATGGTTTGGATCATAAGCTGTATTTTGGATTCTGCTGCTATGATGATTTAGTTTTCGGCTTATGCACTATCTTGCTTTTTTTATGTCAAGTTATGTTATTACATATTTTATTCCATGCGCTGTGAGATATACTACAGGTTCTTTGGTGATTCATAGTTTCAATATCCTTTTCCTTGACGACTGTCCCGTGCTAATCGGACATCGGCACAATGCATTTCGTGGAAATGTCGGCAGGTCTGGGGTAGGCCGTCACATGATCAGACTCCCGAAAAATTCTCTTAAAAGTCGGCTTCTTCCTTCTAAACTGAGGATAAATATTCTTTTTCCCTCCGGACGAGGGCTAAACATATGACTCCCCAACCGAGGGCACGACCTTGACGGCAGTCGATTTCTTCTGAGAGAGAGGCACATCATCCTGAGTGCTATGCAAAGAAGAAGCCTGATCCTATGAGGGTCCTAATGTCCTCTTCTTATCCAGGAGGTGATAACGACGAAGGTTGGCATCGATCAAAAGCTTCTTGTAGTGTTGGTCCTCCTTCTTAAGAGCGAACAAGATATCAAAGCACTCTTGGAACACTCCTCCTTTGGGCCTTGTTGGCTCATCACCTACGTCAAAAATTCATATGAAGAGCTTGCTTATGGTTAATTCAACTAAGATAAAAGACTCACGACATTGAAGCCAACAGCGGGCACATCTCAGTTGTTTTTTAATATAAAACCAGTCGTGCTTAGTGTCACCAATTTGCTGGGGATGCCCTCGATGATTTTTCAATTACGAATGGCCTCAAAGTAAAGAAAAGAAGGAGACTTTTTCTCCTGGTGTCTAAAGTTGAAGAAAAATACTATGTCACCGAGTGTTGGGGGTTGGTTCAGATACTTTCAAAAAGGACATATAAGGACAATAGGTTGGTATATGTGATTGGGTAAAGCTGCATAAGAGCAAGATTTATTTGCTTTAGAAAGTTGGTCACTAACGGAGAAAGAGGAGGGACAGCCCCGGCCTTGCACAATGGGCGAGTAAGCGCCATATAACCACTCGACGGATTATGAGGACGATCCATCTCTATGGAAGCAAGAAATTAAGCCATGGAAGTTTATGCTTTGTGCTTAAGTTTCTAAGCTGTATTTCGCTCATTGTACCGGTCCAAGAGTCAGGAGGAGTCTCTAGAAATTCATCCCTGAGGAGAGTATCAGGGGCAACTACTGCCTCGCTTGATTCCCCAATTTCCGTAGTAGGAGGCAGATCGGTCGATCGACCATGGGTATCGATGTTAAAGCCAGACTCAAGGTCAGTCCCAATTTAGAAGCCGAGACACTCTCCAAGTCTATAGGAATGGATGTAATTTTTTTTCTTGCTAGCTCTGACGTTACGAGCACTACGTCATTCGACCATCATAGGTTATGTTGTTCATAAAAAACCATCAGTCAGATTGAAGGGATCGTAACACCTTAACATACACATTTACATGTGTGTGCAAGATAAAGTGACAGTTTAAGCTAAAAGTAACAATCAAGAACGTGTTCAGCTTTATGGCTTACAACCCTAAAGAAGCCGACTGGTAACCTTACCCGCCTAAGGTTGGGTTGTATCCTAAAACATGATGAAGACAGTTACACCCTCGTCACATGTTATCTCCGCTTGTGCCATTAGCAGCACATATGACCGTCGCCTTACCATCGACCAACGATTCCGGCGAGTTCAATGCCAATGACTCAGACCGTAAATTATACGATATACAAATTGATAGGTAGAAAGAAAACTAGGGAAGATTTATATGCAAAATCTGTGTTTGAAAAGTGAGGAAAAAACATTATTACTTGTGGAGAAGTCGGAGTAGACGATCTTGATCTTTGGCGAAGAGGTTTTCTTCCAATTGTTTTGAAAATTAACAGACTCGGTTACGGTAAAAAAGTAAAAAGTAAATAAATAAGCTGGGCCAATCTTTTATAATGGAACGAAGGGCCTCTTCATATTCTGCTGACATAACTGCTAAATCATACTTTGGAGCTGATATGTCAATCCGTTAATGAGCCAAGCCTGATCGAATAAATGCGTGACCGTAGAGATTCACCATTTCCTGAACTAATGTTAATTCCCAAGGCAATTGAACATCCCTTAGCTCGTATGACCCATAGAAAGATCTCCAAGCCGATACAAAGATATTCTCCCAATTTCCTTATGTTAAGAGATGGATCATAATAAAATACAAAAAGCATGCACCGTTCCCAACACAACATGCTTTCGCGGGCAAAGTGTTGACCAGCCTTTTAATAAGGCCGTCAAGGTCTATTGCCGTCATAGACTTCAGCCCATATAGCTAGAAGGACCGAGCAACCATGAATAAGGAATTGATCGATCCATATATGGGTTGGTCGATACCTGAGGTTAAAGCCGAGCAATAGAACCTGATATGCAAGCGAGCAGGAGCCCATGACCTTCAAGCCGATTGGGTCATATCCATTCTAATTCCATATAAAATATGTAACACCCCGTAATTTTATAACACATTAAAATGATAAACTAAGGAATACTTAATTAAATATTGGGAATTAAGTAAAACGGACTGCGCCATTGCGTTTGTATCAGAATTCTTCTTAAGATAGACACCAAGTTTGCATAAATCGGACATCGTATGAAGAAGATATTAAGGTTTGAAGTTTATATACATATAAGACATTTATATATAAATAAAACTATTACAGAAAATCAAAATCAGAGGCGAGAGAATTAGGTGGGAAATCGGCCCGTTAGGGGTCGACACCACAACAGGGGTGTTGATACCCATGTCGACCCCCTAGATCTGTGCAGAGTTTAATTTCTGAACATGGACTTGTTTCTTGACCAGATTCATTGACCCTAGGCTATATAAAGGACCTTAATCCCATTGTTTTATTCATCTAAATCAATGGTGACAATGAGGTGCTTCCCCAACTCAGAGTAAAATAGACTATTCTTCTCCAACAATAAGTTATACGTATTTAGAGATCTGTGCTGCAACATCTACAATCAATTCTCTGTTCTTTAGATCCAATTACAGTGAGCCTATGTTATTTTTAGATATAAATAACTAAAATGTAATTTTGACATGTTTGTAAGTTTGGATCTAAGCTTATGCCTGTTAGTAATCTGAATCACAATAGATCTTCCATTACTTGTATATCTAATTTACTAATTAGATCTCATATGCCTATTTATGACATCCCTATTCTGTTAGTTTTGCCTAATCGTGTCACCTTATGCCTGTCATGTTAGTTTACCTAATCATGTCACCTTATGCCTGTTTTATTTACTATGCCTATTCTTGTTCTCATTTCTCCCTCCTTCCCTTTTTGGTTTTATAGTCAGGCTACCTTCGAGCCTAGGCCTATCGCTGAAATACGCAAGCGCACGCAATTGGGAATGATTGGGAATTTGGGACATAATTCATATTGTAAGACATGATTGGGAATTCTGGGCAAAAATTTTACCCTAAGCTAAAACTTGAGATTTGGGGCCATAATCTATATCTTGACTTAAACCTTGATCTGGGGCATAACTTGTATCATAGACCGGACGGGGATTTGGGGCATAATGAACATGGTAATTAGTTAGTAATGAAAATGCCTAGATTTACAGTAATTAGAAACTGTAACTGTGCTTAGGCACGAGGTTAGATTACACTTGTTGTACAAGCCAGCCCAGAACCGCTCGGCTTATCCAGCGTCCGCAAGTGGTAAATCTAATGTGAGGGGTCTAAGTGCACAAACATGTAACATGCTAAGACACGAGGTTAAGTCCTACTTGTGGGAGAAGTCTGCCCGGACCCAACCGACATATCCAACATCCATATGTTGTAGACTTAATGTGGGAGGTCTAGCGCATTATAACCATAAATGAATGAATGGTGATGAACTTGTAATACTTAACCTATTTGAATCCATAAGGATTACATGAACCTGTTAACTTGAGTAAGGGTTAAGTAAACTTGCTTGAATCAGCGGGAGGGTTAAGTTAATCTTATTAAACATGTGGGGATGGGTTACACATATGAACCCGACAAACTTAACCAATTGGGGTTATGCCATCTTGTTAAACCAGTAGGTAATAACCTGTTGATATCCTAGTAGTGGGGTTGCAAGCCTAGGGAGAAGCTTGTATCATCTATCATGTAGTACCCATTTCAGTCAGTAACCCATCTTGGTATCAAACGCGGAACCTCGAACTAGGTCGGGGTCTGGGCACGCTTACTGAGCTTATTATAAGAGGTCACTTGAGTGAGGTTATTTGACGACACGTTCCAATGAAGTCATGTACGTGCATGGGTCCTCTTGCTAGGGAAGATACGACGCTATGACATCTGTAGATATGGTTTGTGCACATCTTGTAAACAAAGAGTTGCCAATTTAGGAAGAGATACATCCTACTGTGGGGCAGCACAGGGTATCTACAAGTTAGAATGCCTATCGATTGGGGTAGTAATTAGGGTACATCTAGTCCTGATTGTTTAGGAGCCCGTTATTGTCGCTGGGGGTTAACACCTGTCAGTTATAGTGGGCTACCTGTTATTGTATAGGGGTAAAACATCTCGTTAGAAGTACACCTAAGTCTACCATCTTGTACCTGTTGGGATCATCTTGTTCTTGTTATACCAGTATTGGTGTAGAGACAAGTACTAGAGAAGCGCAATGCATGTTCTATTCTGTTTACCTTGTTATACCTGCCTTATGACACTGTTATTGTAACACCCCGTAGTTCTGTAACACTAAGATTTACAAATCATGGCAGAATTAAAAGTTAAAATCAAAATCAAGGGAAACGGGCTGCGCCATTGCGTTTGTCTCGGAATTCTTCATGAAAACGAGTCTGAGTTTGCATAAATCGGAGTCCGTATGAGGAAGATATGGCCTCCGGAAGATTCAGCGAAGTTCAAATTTCAAAACAGGTCAAGTTCAAAATTCAAATCGGACCCAGATTGGGCTGGGCGGGAATTTTCCCGCCTAAGGCACCCAGGTCGACTAGGTAGTCGACCTGGGTCACCCAGGTCGACTGGGTAGTCAACCTGGGGGTCGACCTCCCCGCTTTTTCCTGTTTTCTGCACCTGGTTCGTTCTTCTGTATTAGGATGCCATTCTGGCCAGATTCGTTGACTTCTACACTATATAAACAGCCCTGGTCTTCTTCTCTATTCACAATTATTTTCTATCCTTATGCTTCCTCTGAGAAATAAATAAATAAGTGAGTAAAATAATATATATAAAATAAATCAAGACGAGGAAATGCTGCTAAAAGATTTTCAAGAAGAGGTTCAAGTCAAGCTAGGATTCAAGAGGAGGTTCAAACGACTTCAACGACTGTTTTTCTACGAATCATAGCAACGTCATCTTTCTGTTCTAATCTAATCTCTGTAAGTCAATTATTTTTAGATTTGAACGTTTTCTCTGTTCGTGACATGAAATTAAAGGAATAAAGAATATGCCAAATCCCTCTCTCTCTCTATTCGAATCAGTGCCTATACCCTTGGACCTAATCAAGAACTGTTATGATTCAAGGACAAATGAGACTGTGACTATGAAACTATGGACCTTAAAACCATATGCCTCTTTGACTATGAACATTGCCTACGACTATGAACATTGCCTATGACTATGGACATTGCCTATGACTATGACTGTGACTATGAGAATTATTTCCCTGACTAAGCCTATGCCTTTGATTAGGAAACATAAACTATTTCCTATGACATAACAAGGACAATTGTGACTAATCACCTATGATTCATGACTAGGAAAGTGTTGCTTAAGTTTTTGACTGTGAAATTGGGTCTAAACCTGATTTTCTATTCTGTCTATTCTTGGTTTTCTTTGGTTTTAGACCTTGGGAATTTACCTATTAAGTTAGGTCTACCCATGTTCTTGAACCTACGTCTCTATTCTGTCTATTCTTGGTTTTCTTTGGTTTTAGACCTTGGGAATTTACCTATTAAGTTAGGTCTACCCATGTTCTTGAACCTACATCGTTATTCAACCCTTTTTATGCCAGTTATTATGTCTATCTTTGGCATAGCATCTTTGGTTCATTCCCTATTTCCTACGAATCTAGATTTATCTATAATCTAGATTGAATCACGATTATACGAACGGTGGGAATACTATTTTGGCAAAATATGAAATTTACTAAAAACATAGTTTTTAACTTGGAAATTGGCATAAATTGGGAGCATGCTTTACGGCATGCAAATTGGATAAATTTGACATGAATTATAGGATGTGTAATTTGAATCTAGCATTGGCGTGTACATCTAGCATTTACATGAATTGTGAACTAGAGTAATAAGTCTAGTTTGACATGAATTAGATTGTTAAATCAGAATTGGATTAGCTAATTTTGCACGGTAAGTATATTAGCATAAATTTGAAATTGGCCATAATTGGGAGTAATTAGCAGGTTTAGCAAAATCATGGTTAGTGACACTTAAATTTGGTATAGTTTACATACCAAAAAGCATAAATATGATTTAGAGGGGGAAATGGGCCATAAGAATGAATGTTGACAATTTACATTAAAAGAGAAATTAGGGAATAAGTAAATTAGGAATAATTTACTTATAGGATTTGTCCTAAATGAGAAAAAGTGAATTTAGACAAAAGAAAGGTTTATTAACGACATCTCTTTTAATAACACGCCAGAAAGTTCTAGGGTGACAGAGAGGATAGTGTCTAGGCTTGGGTTTGGAAAATACAAGTTTCCTGCTCTCCCTGGCTATCCCTAACTGATCCGACGGACGGGATGGTTACTTTCAAAACCTGATTTGAAAACTAATCAAAACCCTTTGAACTTAGAAAACACGAATATGCCTAAACCGAGGTTAGACTGAGTTGCGATGTAAACCTGCCCGGAGCCAACCGGCACATCCAGTATTCGCAACAATATCTGTCTAATGTGAGTGGTCGCGGCTTTAATCTATTTAATTAAAGCTAGAATAAGAATGGTATGGTTAGGTTAACTAAGACACTTAACCAATTCAACAAGATAACCAAACCAATGGGTGGGGTTAGGTTCATACACACACTTAACATAGTTAAGCTAGAATGGGAGGGTTAAGTCTATAGGAACACTTAACCAATTTAACACAGTTAAGCTAGAATGGGAGGGCTAAGTCCATAGGGACACTTAAACAAACTTATGGTAACAAGACCAGATTTGTAGGGGTTAAGTAACTAAGAAAACACTTAGCCAAATTAACCTGTTAACTAGACTAGAAGGTGGGGTTAAGTAAATTTAATACACTTAGCCAAATTAACATGTTAACTAGACTAAAGGTTGGGGTTAAGTAAATATACTTAGCCAATTTGATATGTTAGCTGGGCTAGACCGTAGGGTTAAGTGAACTTGAGCACTTAACCATCAGATTGTGATAAAAGAATAGGGTTAAGTCTAAACATGAAGGGATAATACTTAACCATTAATAACATGTTTGTTGAAACAGACGGGCAAGGTTAAGTTAAGAAGGAACACTTAACCAATACAGGATGAATGGGTAGGGTTAAGTAATAAGAAATACTTAACCAATATAACTTGGTTTGTGGTGGGGTTAAGTCAACATGAATTACTGATAACACTTAACCAGTATAACAGGATGAGTGAAGAGGGTTAAGTTGGATTGAATAGACTAATGACACTTAACCAATCCAAATTGACGGGAAAGGGAACTAAGTAGTAAACCTTAGTTAAGAAAACAACGATTCTAGAAACTTAGTGTTAAATCTTAGTTAGTAAAACTAAGTAGTAATTCTTAGTATAACACGGGAAGGAGCGAATATCCGTCTAAGTAGAAAGAAGGCTCCAACGAATTGGGTTACGAAGCCCGAGGCTTCGAGGGGACGTGAGGGTACTCTTGGTATCCCTCTGTGAGGCTGCAGATGATCCTCCTGGGCTCACAGAGATTAAGGTCTGCGTAGAAGAACCAGGGGTATGCCTTGGTTGCAATACATGGCAACCTAAAGACCAGGATGGACCAACGTGATTCGGCGAGAAAAACGGTAGCCCTGTGATAGCAACTCGTCGTCTACCATCCATCTTGAGTCAGTCGAGATACGTGAAGCGGAAAGGCAGAGAACTCCAAAAGACCATATACTTGCTATCTAGTTATGGGTGAGGATGGCCATAGGATAGTGGGGCACCGGGGGCCGGCGTATAGTTCTCATTTTTCAAGGTGTGCCTTTCATTAGTTGAGGGAGGGGTCAAGTGGGACCATAGCCATTGGAATAAAAACAGACCTTAGCATCTGCATCGGCAGACATCTGAAAGCTCCCGACCGAGTTCTGTATTCCTTGATTTGCCCTGACACAGGACCCGGGCCGCACATTACAGGACATGTGCATCTAGACAAGCGATAACGATTCGCGATACATGCGTGGGGAAGTCTAGGAACATGTACCACTCTAGGTAGTGTGTCCTAGACTTGGGGGCATCGTTCGTCAGGTAGCATAATCCCTAGTTGGACTAGGTGGCATAAACCCTGAATCCGAGAAGCATTCAGCAGATAGCGTAAACTCTAATTTAGAAAGCATTTGATAGAAAACCCTAGATTAAGATCTAGGTAATAAATAATAAATGGATGCCCGAAGGCAATGAAAGATACAGGGATTGGGATCACGTTATCGTTACTAGTTGGGACACTAGTTAGGCGGTGCAGAGATATAAAAACCAGTATAACAAGGAAATAGCGAAGCGGCATATTAGAGCATATCCAGTTTGTCTTAGCTTAGCTTATCTTGTGATTATCTTGTCTAATCTTACTGACCCTATCATCATGGTGTTATCTTCAGTTAATTCATGTCATTTTGTTTTTCCATGTTCACATGCTAGAAGTTACTGAACTTACTCAGGCTTTATGTCTGACACTATTTTCCTTTCGTCTTCTTTTCTTTCGTTTCCCCCCCAGGTAGTAAAGGAGGGAATAGTATAGCTCAGGCTAGGTTGGACTGTCACTCTTTCCCAGCTTGAAGATTTGTCGAAGTTTTGCTTGGATTCTCTTTTCAGATGCTATGGCTGGCTCTTGCTAAAATTGGGGAATATAAATGTACTTTTGTGCTTCTTTATTTTGTAAGACAGATGATACTCTGATATTGTAAAGAAATCATTGTACAAACTATTTTATCAATAAAGCAAAGTTTTATTTTCCGCTGTTTAATTTCTGTCTGTCTTGTAATTTATCTGCATCTTTTACCCTAAAATGCTCCACAGAACTTAGTGCATTCCCTTTGTGAGTGACACTAACGGACGTGGGGTGTTACACATGGTATCCGAGCTGAAGGTTACCAGTTCAGATAAAGGATTTGAAAAATTATTTTCAAAATGGTTTTTAAGAAGCATTTTTTTTAAAAAAAAGAAAAGATTTGTTTTAAAGGCATATTCCCCAAAAGCCATACGCACTACTTTCTGATTCTCTGTTTGAATTCTTGTCTCCTTCTTTCTTAAGTCTCTGGGGCTCCTGGCTTTCTGGGAGGTAACCTCATCGAAGGGCGAAGTAGTACCCGACTTCCATCTATAACCGTAGTTGTTTCACCAGCGGTTAGTTTTCTTCCAAGTTTAGTAGGGTTTTCTGTACGATGGAGGCAGCCTTCGAGAGATTTGTCAAAATGGTTACATACGGAAGAGGATGAGGAGTTTGGCTAAGGAGCATAACCCTAGGATAAGGAATTCATGGATGTAGATTTAGCTCACGAAGGAGAAAGAAAACATAAAACCTAAGACAAGAGGAAGTATCTTTACTAGGATATGATAGGGCATATAATTAAGGACAAGGGCAAGAACGAGGAACAAGATTTTCATAAGGGCAAGTACATACTTTCACCACCAGGCGTGCCAAGGAGATAGGTAGTAAAGTTCTGTTGGAAGAATCTAGTTTTGCTGTACGTACTCTTTCCTTTGGTTTTAGCGCTTCGCATTTGTTCAAATCCACTTCCACAGTTGAGTCTCTGCACCGTAGTACTTGTATAGTAGAAAGATCCCACTAGACTCTCAAATCTAATTGGCGGTCCGACCAGTTTATTTTTAGTTAGTAGGGATTTGAGAATAGCTATCGAGTTTGCTTATATCATCTCACCTAGATTGTCTAAATTCGGAGGAGATACCCCTTGGGTGCTTGTCTGATATTGGTTTAGGCCTTTGGGGCTTGTACTTGAGGAATGTCGAGTTTGACTAGGATGGGTTGCGTGAGAGATGAATAGTTGTGGCGGGCACTCTAAAAAGTGCATAGTAACCTGTCGACCCTTATAGTTATGGCATGTTGGATAAGAGGGAGACCTCTAATCATCTTATTATATATACTTGGTACCGTGATTGACATCTGTTTATTTTGGAAATGGAGGTCAGGAACTTCACAACCGTGAAGTTAAATTAGTTGAGATACAGTGGGGTAGAGCTCAAGAAGGCTAGATACTAGCATCATACCCTTTTTCCTTAAGAGTGCATCCTTGATTTCTTTTTGTAGGAGCTTTACGCATAATTGTTTCTCCCTTTCCAAAGTATATCCTCTAGGTCGTATCTTCGATCCTTTAGGTATAAGCCAATGGATGTAAACATGTGTTTGAAGCATGTTAGGGTTAGTGGTTGCAAGTGGTTGCTAATGGTTGCTCGTGGATGCATATGCATTAGACACTAGATCAGTTCAGACACTTTCATATTGCATTTACAGATATGTATTTTTTTGTAAGTTGAACTTGATATGTGATCATATGGATGTTGCATATGGATGAATGGCTATGCACACATGTAGCATTTACATAACTAGGGATGCTTGCATACATGATTGGATGCATGGCACTGGCATGATTCGCATTAAGGAGGTCAACTGAATCAGTAGACCGCCTGATTTTGCATTAGATAAAGGCATATACACACACTATGCATATGGACATGAAAGCATTAGAAATCTTTTAAGGACAATGGATTCCTGTGATTGAATGGTTGAGTAGATGGGTGATTGGATGGTAGGACACATTCTTCCTAACTTGAAGATTTCGGGGACGAAATCCTTTTAAGTGGGGGAGAATGTAACACCCCGTAGTTCTGTAACACTAAGATTTACAAATCAATGCAGAATTAAAAGTTAAAATCAAAATTGAGGGAAACGGGCTGCGTAATTGCGTTCGTCTCGGAATTCTGCATGAAAACGAGTTCGAGTTTGCGTAAATCGGAGTACGTATGAGGAAGATATGGCCTCCGGAATATTCAGCGAAGTTCAAATTTCAAAACAGGTCAAGTTCAAAATTCAAATCGGACCCAGATTGGGATGGGCGGGAATTTTCCCGCCCAAGGCACCCAGGTCGACTGGGTAGTCGAGCTGGGGCACCCAGGTCGACTGGGTAGTCGAGCTGGGGCACCCAGGTCGACTGGATAGTCGACCAGGGGGTTGACCTCCCCGCTTTTTCCTATTTTCTGCACCTGGTTCGTTCTTCTGTATTCGGACGCCATTCTGACCAGATTCGTTGACTTCTTCACTATATAAACAGCCCTGGTCTTCTTCTCGATTCACAATTCTTTTCTATCCTTATGCTTCCTCTGAGAAATAAATAAATAAGTGAGTAAAATAATATATATAAAATAAATCAAGACGAGGAAATGCTGCTAAAAGATTTTCAAGAAGAGGTTCAAGTCAAGCTAGGATTCAAGAGGAGGTTCAAACGACTTCAACGACTGTTTTTCTACGAATCATAGCAACGCCATCTTTCTGTTCTAATCTAATCTCTGTAAGTCAGTTATTTTTAGATTTGAACGTTTTCTCTGTTCGTGACATGAAATTAAAGGAATAAAAGAATATGCCAAATCCCTCTCTCTCTATTCGAATCAGTGCCTATACCCTTGGACCTAATCAAGAACTGTTATGAATCAAGGACAAATGAGACTGTGACTATGAAACTATGGACTTTAAAACCATATGCCTCTTTGACTATGAACATTGCCTATGACTATGAACATTGCCTATGACTATGGACATTGCCTATGACTATGACTATGACTATGAGAATTATTTCCCTGACTAAGCCTATGCCTTTGATTAGGAAACATAAACTATTGCCTATGACATAACAAGGACAATTGTGACTAATCACCTATGATTCATGACTAGGAAAGTGTTGCTTAAGTTTTTGACTGTGAAATTGGGTCTAAACCCGATTTTCTATTCTGTCTATTCTTGGTTTTCTTTGGTTTTAGACCTTGGGAATTTACCTATTAAGTTAGGTCTACCCATGTTCTTGAACCTACGTCTCTATTCTGTCTATTCTTGGTTTTCTTTGGTTTTAGACCTTGGGAATTTACCTATTAAGTTAGGTCTACCCATGTTCTTGAACCTACGTCGTTATTCAACCCTTTTTATGCCAGTTATTATGCCTGTCTTTGGCATAGCATCTTTGGTTCATTCCCTATTTCCTACGAATCTAGATTTATCTATAATCTAGATTGAATCACGATTATACGAACGGTGGGAATACGATTTGGGCAAAATATGAAATTTACTAAAAACGTAGTTTTTAACTTGGAAATTGGCATAAATTGGGAACATGCATTACGGCATGCAAATTGGATAAATTTGACATGAATTATAGGATGTGTAATTTGAATCTAGCATTGGCGTGTACATCTAGCATTTACATGAATTGTGAACTAGAGTAATAAGTCTAGTTTGACATAAATTTGAATGTTAAATCAGAATTGGATTAGCTAATTTGGCACGGTAAGTATATTAGCATAAATTTGAAATTGGCTATAATTGGGAGTAATTGGCAGGTTTAGCAAAATCATGGTTAGTGACACTTAAATTTGGTATAGTTTACATACCAAAATGCATAAATATGTTTTAGAGGGGGAAATGGGCCATAAGAATGAATGTTGACAATTTACATTAAAAGAGAAACTAGGAAATAAGTAAATTAGGAATAATTTACTTATAGGATTTGTCCTAAATGAGAAAAGGTGAATTTATACAAAAGAAAGGTTTATTAACGACATCTCTTTTAATAACACGCCAGAAAGTTCTAGGGTGACAGAGAGGATAGTGTCTAGGCTTGGGTTTGGAAAATACAAGTTTCCTGCTCTCCCTGGCTATCCCAAACTGATCCGACGGACGGGATGGTTACTTTCAAAACCTGATTTCAAAACTAATCAAAACCCTTTGAACTTAGAAAACACGAATATGCCTAACCCGAGGTTAGACTGAGTTGCGATGTAAACCTGCCCGGAACCAACCGGCACATCCAGTATTCGCAACAATATCTGTCTAATGTGAGTGTTCGCGGCTTTAATCTATTTAATTAAAGCTAAAATAAGAATGGTAGGGTTAAGTTAACTAAGACACTTAACCAATTCAACAAGATAACCAAACCAATGAATGGGGTTAGGTTCATACAGACACTTAACATAGTTAAGCTAGAATGGGAGGGTTAAGTCTATAGGAACACTTAACCAACTTAACACGGTCAAGCTAGAATGGGAGGGCTAAGTCCATAGGGACACTTAACCAAACTTATGGTAACAAGACCAGATTTGTAGGGGTTAAGTAACTAAGAAAACACTTAGCCAAATTAACTTGTTAACTAGACTAGAAGGTGGGGTTAAGTAAAGTTAATACACTTAGCCAAATTAACATGTTAACTAGACTAGAGGTTGGGGTTAAGTAAATATATTTAGCCAATTTGATATGTTAGCTGGGCTAGACCGTAGGGTTAAGTAAACTTGAGCACTTAACCATCTGATTGTGATAAAAGAATAGGGTTAAGTCAAAACATGAAGGGATAATACTTAACCATTAATAACATGTTAGTTGAAACAGACGGGCAAGGTTAAGTTAAAAAGGAACACTTAACCAATACAGGATGAATGGGTAGGGTTAAGTAATAAGAAATACTTAACCAATATAACTTGGTTTGTGGTGGGGTTAAGTCAACATGAATTACTGATAACACTTAACCAGTATAACAGGATGAGTGAAGAGGGTTAAGTTGGCTTGAATAGACTAATGACACTTAACCAATCCAAATTGACGGGAAAGGGAACTAAGTAGTAAACCTTAGTTAAGAAAACAATGATTCGAGAAACTAAGTGCTAAATCTTAGTTAGTAATTCTTAGTATAACACGGGAAGGAGCGAATATCCATCTAAGTAGAAAGAAGGCTCCAACGAATTGGGTTACGAAGCCCGAGGCTTCGAGGGGACGTAAGGGTACTCTTGGTTTCCCTCTGTGAGGCTGTAGATGATGCTCCTGGGCTCACAGAGGTTAAGGTCTGCGTAGAAGAACCAGGGGTATGCCTTGGTTGCAATACATGGCAACCTAAAGACCGGGATGGACCAGCGTGATTCGGCGAGAAAAACGGTAGCCCTGTGATATCAACTCGTTGTCTACCATCCATCTTGAGTCAGTCGAGATACGTGAAGCGGAAAGGCGGAGAACTCCAAAAGACCATATACTTGCTATCTAGTTATGGGTGAGGATGGCCATAGGATAGTGGGGCACCGGGGGCCGGCGTATAGTTCTCATTTTTCAAGGTGTGCCTTTCATTAGTTGAGGGAGGGGTCAAGTGGGACCATAGCCATTGGAATAAAAACAGACCTTAGCATCTGCATCGGAAGACATCTGAAAGCTCCCGACCGAGTTCTGTATTCCTTGATTTGCCCTGACACAGGACTCGGGCCGCACATTACAGGACATGTGCATCTAGACAAGCGATAACGATTCGCGATACATGCGTGGGGAAGTCTAGGAACATGTACCACTCTAGGTAGTGTGTCCTAGACTTGGGGGCATCGTTCGTCAGGTAGCATAATCCCTAGTTGGACTAGGTGGCATAAACCCTGAATCCGAGAAGCATTCAGCAGATAGCGTAAACTCTAATTTAGAAAGCATTTGATAGAAAACCCTAGATTAAGATCTAGGTAATAAATAATAAATGGATGCCTGAAGGCAATGAACGATATAGGGATTGGGATCATGTTATCGTTACTAGTTGGGACACTAGTCAGGGAGTGCAGAGATATAGAAACCAGTATAACAAGGAAATAGCGAAGCGGCGTATTAGAGCATATCCAGTTTATCTTAGCTTAGCATATCTTGTGATTATCTTGTCTAATCTTGCTGACCCTATCATCATGGTGTTATCTTGTATTCAGTTAATTCATGTCGTTTTGTTTTTCCATGTTCACATGCTAGAAGTTACTGAACTTACTCAGGCTTTATGTCTGACTCTGTTTTCCTTTCGTCTTCTTTTTTCTGTTCCCCCCCAGGTAGTAAAGGAGGGAATAGTATAGCTCAGGCTAGGTTGGATCGTCACTCTTTCCCAGCTTGAAGATTTGTCGAAATTTTGCTTGGATTCTCTTTTCAGATGCTATGGCTGGCTCTTGCTAAAATTGGGGAATATAAATGTACTTTTATGCTTCTTTATTTTGTAAGACAGATGATACTCTGATATTGTAAAGAAATCATTGTACGAACTATTTTATCAATAAAGAAAAGTTTTATTTTCCGCTGTTTAATTTCTGTCTGTCTTGTAATTTATCTGCATCTTTTACCCTAAAATGCTCCACAGAACTTAGTGCATTCCCTTTGTGAGTGACACTAACGGACGTGGGGTGTTACAGTTATCTCTCTCCAACTTATATGTCTATTATGATGCTTTTACTTATTTATATGTTAAAAGTAACTGGATTAGCCAGACTTTATGTCTGACTCATTTTGTTTCCTCTTCTTTCTCTTCCGTTCCCCCTAGGTTCTTTGCATGGGAATACCCAAGCTTGATTCAAATTCTTCTTTCTTTCTGCTTGGAGCTTCTTAGATGTACTGCTTGATTTCGTATCTTCTCTACTATGGATATATTTTGAGGATTATGCTCTTTTTATGTATTATTGCACTCTGATGATGATTTTTGTACAAGTATAAGTTTTATGTTTTCAGTATTCCAGACTTATTATGTCACTGGGTTTGAACCATGAAGCTTTTCTATTAAATAAAGTTTTAATTCCGCTGTTATTTTATGCCTATCATGTAATGTTTCTATTTCTGATTACCTATAACGCTTCATGAAACTTAATGCATTCTGTTAAAGAGTGACGTTAATGGACGTGGGGTGTCACATTTGGTATCAGAGCCGAAGGTTACCAAAATCGGATAAAAGATTTTGAAAATTGTTTTAAAAAGGTTTAATAGAAAGCATTTTCAAAAGAAAAGTCTGTTTTGAAAAACATATTCCCCAAAGCCATATGAAATGTCATTCGATTATCTGTATGAATACCTTTTTCCTTTCTTTTCAGCATGTCTGGGGAATCTAATATTCCAGAGGGTATACAGATATCGGCTTGGGTTCGTAGGTATTTGGAGGCTATGGCACCTGCCGAAGGCCGAGCAGACGCCCCTCCCCCAGTTGTAGCCGTCGTGCCTCCTCCTCCACGTGCGGAGAATTTCTCTAAGATATGCAAAGATTTCTATGCTATGGGTGGAAAGCTATTACGAGGAGCTGAGACTTTCATAGAGGCAAGAAATCGACTTAAAGAGACAGATGATTTGTTTGGGATTTTTGAAGTAGACGACCGTAGGAAGATTCAATTGGTCGTTTGGCAGCTAAAAGGTGAGGCCTCGTTTTGGTGGAAAGTGAAGCATGCGGGACGTCCAATCGAGACTTGGGATGATTTCCGATCTAGATTCGAAATGAAGTTTCTTTCTCAAGCTGAGCAAAGTATGCAACTGGAAAGATTTTTGGCGCTTAAGCAAGGAGGCATGTATGTTAGAGAGTATGTTAATAAGTTTAATCAATTGGCGAGTTTTGGTTTAGAACTAGTAGATATCACACACAAGAAAGCTTTGAGGTTTGCTAAAGGATTGAATAAACCCCTCCATGGGTTGGCTATGTCTCCTATTCCGATAGGAGCAACTTTTGAGAAACTTATTGATATGGCATTGATGCATGAAGAAGAGAAAGGTGAAAAGAAAGAGGCTAAGGTTGAGGAAACACAAAGCAAGAAAGTATGGCCCAAGAAAGAACAATAGCAACAAAAGAAGGGTGGGAAGAACGACAAAGCTCGAGATAAAACGAAATGCCATCATTGCGGATGTGAGGGTCACGTGATCAAGGATTGCAAGAAAAGAAAGAACACTTGTTTCCATTGAGGATAAATCAGACATCTTATTAAAGATTGCCTGAAGAAGCAAGGACAGGGTCAAAGGGCAGGATCTTCTGGAGGACAGGTGCATGCTCTCGTAACCAATGCGCCAGATAGAGGTAGGAAAGTTTCTGTCGAAGGTTTGATTTCTCTTCCCAATCATCCAGGCAAAGACTTCTAGTCACCTTAGTAGATACTCTACGGATGATAGAGGGTGGTTGCGATGAGATGGAAGGCTTTGTGTTCCTCGAGTTGGGAGTTTGTTGAAGACAGTCCTTGAGGAAGCCCATCATTCTAGAATGACTATTCATCCAGGCGGTGATAAGGTGTATTGGGATACAAAGAGGGTTTTCTATTGGGTTGGGATGAAGAAAGATTTGGCGAAATTTGATTCTCGATGTTTGATTTGTCAGCAAGTCAAGGCTGAGCAAAGGAAGCTCGATGGTTTACTTTATTCTTTGGAAGTCCCACAGTGGAAGTGGGAGAGCGTCTCTATGAATTTCATTGATGATTTGCCTAGATCGAGGGAAGGAAAAACCAATATCTGGGTTATAGTTGACAGGCTTACTGAGAGCGCTCATTTCATCCCCGTTAAGAGTAACAAGACAACAACATGGTTGGCAGCAATTTATCTTCGTGAGATAATCTGTCTGGGGTACCTTCTAGTACTGTGAGTGATGTGACCCCATATTCACTAGTGAATTTTTGAGGAGCTTACAAGAAGAATAAGGGACACAGTTGTGTTTGAGTACCACTTATTTCCCTCAGACCGATGGATAGACGGAAAGGGTGAATAGAGTCCTTGAGGATCTTTTAAGATTGTGTACCCTAGACTTCGGAGGGACCTGGGAAGAGCATCTTCCTTTAATAAAGTTCGCCTACAACAACTGTTACTAGGCTAGTATTGGCATGGTACCCTTCGAAGCATTGTACAGATGACCCTGTAGATCACCGACTTTTTGGTGGGAATCTACAGAAAGGCTTCTACTTGGACCTGAAATGGTTAGGGAAACTTCAGAAAAGATTGATCTTATTTGTAGGTGCATGAAGACAGCTCAGGACAGGAAGAAGACCTATGCAGACGAGAGAAGGACCGATATTGAGTTTGAAGTTGGGGACATGGTTTTCATCAAAGTATCACCTTTGAGGAAAGTAGATCGTTTTGGATCTGTAGGAAGTTGGCACCAAGATTTGTGGGGCCATTTCCCATAATAGAAAGGATTGGCCAAATGTCCTATAGAATAAAGCTACCAGAGAAGTTGTCCGGTGTTCATGATATTTTCCATGTTTCTCATTTACAAAAGTGCTTGCGTGATACCGCAGAAGTAGTTGAGCCGAGTATGCTTGAGGAAGTAGAGGTGGAACGGAAGGCAACTGCTAGATGAGTCCTCACCCGTATTCTTGGATCAGAAGTTAAGAAGCTACGCAACTGAGAAGTCAAGTTGATGAAAGTTCAATGGGGAGATAACCAAGAGGATGCAACTTGGGAGACTGAAGACAAGATTCGTGCTACGTACCCTTTTCCTTTCAAGGGTATGTTCTTAACTTCCTTTTTTCAAAGCTTTTATTCATGCTTGTTTCTATCATTTAAATATATCCTATCGATCGAATCTTCGACCTTTAGGTAGGAATCCTATGGATGTAAACATATGTTTGAGACATGTTATGTTTGATGGATGTAAGTGGATGCAAGTGTTCGCCAGTGGTTGCTTGTGGATGCATATACACACACATTAGGCACTAGATCAGATCAATCACTCTCATACTGCATATGGATGTGTGTGCATTTTTCTTCTTCTAACGGATGAAAGTGGTGTATCATCATAGGATATTGCATTTGGATGAATGATTGTGCACATATATAGAACTTACATGTATTAATAGGATTATTTGCATACATGTTAGGTTCATGGCACTAACATACATTGCATTAAGGAGGTCAGCTGAATTAGTAGACCGCTTGATCTTTTGCATTAGTATAGGGATATATACACACACCTTTGCATATGTTCATATAAGCATTAGAAATCTTTTAAGGACAATGGATTCCTATGATTGGTAGATGAGTAAATGGATATTATGATATACATTCTTCTTAACTTAAAGATTTCGGGGACGAAATCCTTTAGTTTTGGGAGAATGTAACACCCTGAATTTTATAACACATTCAAATGATAAACTAAGGAATACTTAATTAAATATTGGAAATTAAGTAAAACAGACTTGGCCATTGCGTTCGTCTCGGAATTTTGCTTAAGATAGACATGAAGTTTGCGTAAATCGGACATCGTATGAAGAAGATATTAAGGTTTGAAGTTTATATACATATAAGACATTTATATATAAATAAAACTATTCTAGAAAATCAAAATCAAAGGTGGGCGAATCAGGTGGGAAATTGGCCCGTTAGGGTCGACCCCTATCCTAAAGGTGTCGACCCATGGGTCGTCACAACAGGGGTGTCGACACCTATGTCGACCCCCCAGAATTGGGCATAATTCAGTTTATGAACGTTGACATATTTCTTGACTAGATTCGTTGACCCTAAGCTATATAAAGGACCTTAATCCCATTGTTTTATTCATCTAAATCAATGGCGACAATGAGGTGCTTCCCCAACTAGAGTAAAATAGACTATTATTCTCCAACAACAAGTTATACGTATTCATAGATTTGTGATGCAACATCTACAATCAATTCTCTGTTCTTTAGATCCAATTACAGTGAGTCTATGTTATTTTTAGATATAAACACCTAAAATGTAATCATGACATATTTATACGTTTGGATCTAAGCCTATACCTGTTAGTTATCTGAATCACAACAGATCTGCCATTACTAGTATATCTAATTTATTGATCAGATCTCATATGCCTATTCATGACATCCCTATTTTGTTAGTTTTGCCTAATCATGTCACCTTATGCCTATCATGTTAGTTTGCTTAATCATGTCACCTTATACCAATCATGTTAGTTTGCCTAATCATGTTACCTTATGCCTATTATGTTAGTTTTCCTAATCATGTCATCTTATGCCTATTTTATTTACTATGTTTATTCTTGTTCTCTTTTCTCCATCCTCCCCTTTATGGTTTTATAGCCAGGCTACCTTCGAGCCAAGGCCTGCTGAAATACGCGAGCGCATGAAATTGGGAATGATTGGAGATTTGCGGGCATAATTCATGTTGTACAACAAGATTGGGGATTTTGGGCAAAAATTTGTACTTTGAGCTAAAACTATAGATTTGGGGGCATAATCTATATCATAACTTAAACCTTGATCTGGGGCATAACTTGTATTGTAGATCGGATGGGGATTTGGGGGGCATACTGAACATGGTAATTAGTTAGTAATGAAAATGCCTAGATTTACAGTAATTAGAAACTGTATCCGTGCTTAGGACGAGGTTAGATTACACTTGTGGTAGAAGCCTGCTGGAACCATCCGGCATATCCAGCGTCTGCAAGTGGTAAATCTAATGTGAGGGGTCTAAGTGCATAAACACATAACATGCTAAGACACGAGGTTAAGTCCGACTTGTGGGAGAAGTCTTCCCAGAGCCAACCGGCATATCTAGCATCCACATGTTGTAGACTTAATGTGGGAGGTCTAGCGCATTATAACCATAAATGAATGAATGGTGATGAACTTGTAATACTTAACCTGTTTGCATCCATAAGGATTACATGAACCTGTTAACTTGAGTAGGGTTAAGTAAACTTGCTTGAATTAGTGGGAGGGTTAAGTTAATCTTGTTAAACATGTGTGGATAGGTTATACATATGAACCCGACAAACTTAACCAGTTGGGGCTATGCAATCTTGTTAAACTAGTAGGCATAACCTGTTGAAATCCTAGTAGTGGGGATGCAAGCCTAGGGAGAAGCATGTATCATCTGTCGTATGGGATCCGTTTCAGTTAATAACCTGTCTTAGTAGAAAATGGGGACCCTGAACTAGGTCGGTGTCTAGGTACACGCTTACTAAGCTGATTATAAGAGGTCACTTGAGTGAGGGTGTTTGGCGGCACGTTCCAATGGAGTCATGTGCGTGCATGGGTCCTATTGCTAGGGAAGATAAGACGTTGTGACATCTGTAGATTTGGTTTGTGCACATCTTGTAAACAAAGAATTGCCACTTTAGGAAGAGATACATCCTACTATAGGGCCAACACAGGGTATCTACGAGTTAGGGAGTCGATCAATTGGGCTAGTAAGTAGTGTATGTCTGGACTTGCTTGTTTAGGAGCCAGTTATTGTCGTTGGGGGTTAACACCTGTCAGTTCTATTAGTCTACCTATTATTGTATGGGGTAAAACCTCTCATTAGAAGTACATCTAAGTCTACCATCTTGTACTTGTTAGGATCATCTTGTTCTTGTTATATTAGTATTGGTACAGAGAAAAGTACTAGAGAAGCGCAATGCATGTTCTGTTTATCCTATTTACCTTGTTATACCTGCCTTATGACATTGTTATCTGTCTCCCACTTATATGTCTGTCATGATGCTTTGCCTTATTTATATGCTAAAAGTAACTGGACTCGCCAGATTTTATGTCTGACCTATTTTGTTTCCTCTTCTTTCTCTTCTGTTCCTCCCCAAGGTTCTATTAATTAAAGTTTTAATTCCACTGTTATCTTTTATTTGTCTTTTAATGTTTTTGTTTACCTATAACGCTTCATGAAACTTAACGCATTATGTTAAAGAGTGACATTAACGGACGTGGAGTGTCACAAAATATCCTTTTGAAGATTTGATCTCGCTCTTACTTGAACACTATTAATCATCCTTTATGATTGGATCAGATGCCACCTATGATTGCACATTCAAATCAAGCCACCATCCACGAAAAAACTCCTCTTCAGGATCTCATGAAATCTTGGATCAGAGGACACATGTCTCAGCCAATTTAAATGTTGTAGCACCTATAAATATACCTTCTGGACTCAGAAGAAGGATCTTTGGGCAAATTTCTGGTTAGATCATTATTGTCACTTTTCGCCTGAAATAATTTGCTTGATATAAGAAGATTATTAAGTGGACATAGGCTCGTTAACGCCGAACCACTATAAATTTGCGTGTGATAGTTCTTCTCTTTATTTTTCATTTATTTGTCCTCATTTATTCTCTACAATTTTATCTCTTGGGTGTTCAGCCAATTTTTGGTGTCAACAATAATGCTTAATAAATTTTTTTGAATTTTAAAATTCATATTTTAAATGATGAATTTTGAATTTTAAACTTAACAAACTTCAAACAAAGCAAGCAATCAAACAACTATTCAAACAAGTAATTCTAACCAAATAATTTAAACACATACTTTTTTTAGATCTAATTTCCAATATCTTCTAAATCGTGAATAACCATGAAGCATGTATTTGAATTATCTGTTGTGACGACCGCCCACAACCCCCGCACTAAACAAGAGGAGTAATGCGCTGATAGGTTTGCCAGGAAGCTATGGACGATCATCAGAGTAAGTAAATGATCAGAACCTGTCATAAAACTCACAACGCAAGGATAAAATATAACAGAACATATACAACAGGTAGAAATAGTGGATCATCATATAGCAAACTTTTGAAAACTTTCACAACATCTTGAAAGGTTATCCATATATCATAGGAATATCAAAGTCTGTACATAAAGACTCACCATAACACTCAGAGAGAAACTCAAATAGGGGAAATAGAAATACAAGATAGTAAGTAAGACAATAAGCCAGCCTCCTGCTCGCCTCCGAATTGCAACATCGTCCTCACTTAGCTATCACCTGCCACCTAGTCTGCCCATCCACAACCGGATGAACAACCCAAACAATAAGAGGGAAACATAAAACCTTGAGTCACACAACAATCTTAGTAAGCGATAAAGCAACTATCAAGCATCAACAATAAAGTATATGAGAATGGAAAGATAAACATACTAATCTACCCACAACACTAGAGAAGAACTCAATCCCGTCTTCCCCACATCGGACAGTGATAGCCTTTACATCAAACATTTCAACCATCCATCCATGGAAACTAGAACAACCATTCATTCATGGCAATTAGAAGCAAACTTCACTGGGACTCATAGCATCCAGATTATATATATCTCACATAAACCATCCTAATCGAATTTAACACCCCTCAAGCACAAGCCCCAGAGGCCTAAACCAATATCAGACAAGCACCCAAGAAACATCTCCTTCGACGTTGGATAATTTACATGAGAAGGTACAAACAAGACAATTAATCAACCATGACAGACTCTGGCTATCACTGCCAATCCTGCTTTGAAACCAACGTTAATCGTATGATGGCCAACCTTGCCATATATCAAGGGCTAATGGTAACGCTAGTTCTAGCATAAACTCCATACGCCTTTCAACAATACGTATGTTTGTCCAACCTTGACAACTAGGCCTTTCAACGATACCCAAGGTACTCGACCAGCAACCTTCCAGTCTTTTGGGTGCCCCCATTGTACCCCTACTTTGAGCTTGCTAAAACTTACGAAAACGATAATTTCTCGCGCTTCGTATCTCTAGTCATCCATCCCGACGACTTTTCATAGCTCAAGCAACCATTATCCACCAACTCATGACCTTTGAGTTGCCACCTCATTCGTTATTCTACACCGATCAACGAATACATACAACACTTCGAATATTCCCACTTAAATTTACTTCGAAGTCACAACATCACTGAGACAAATTTCACCACTGCGCTGCTGTTAGGTTTCAGGGGGTTGCCCCCGGAATTTTTTTTTCAATCTTTTTTGTTCAAATCTGGGTTGTACCCGAAAAATATAATTTTTCAGAAAATGACCATATGCGACCGACCCCTCCTTCCAAACTCTATACGACCGATCACATTTGCTTGAAGACTGACCAACCCGCTTGCACGACCCGTCACTTTGTGCGCAAACCAAGCTAGCTCGAACAACCCAATTGCGTTCGACCGACCCTATGTCTCCGAAACCACAACCGGCCGATCGAACCCGTAGAGCGTGACCGACCCTTCTCGCTCAACCCAAGCTCGCTTGACCTATTTCTTCTCGGCCTCCTACCTTTGCTTGAGTCCAACATGGTGCGACCGACCCCCTATTGTACTTCCCATTGTACTATGTTGTACTATCTGCTCGAGCTGTGGCCTGTACAACCCCAATCCAAATCCAATTTCAACCAAAACTTCACCAATTGATACAATCGACGAAATGTACTCATCTGATTCATCCAATACACCCATAAGCATGTTATGAGATCACTAACAACATGAATATGACAATTTCACCAAAATCTTAAAATTTTCACCAAAATCACAATAAATGAACATATGATCTAAATTGCAGATCAAACTTGCATAAACATATGAAATAGCATAGGAATTGCCGGTTAAACTTGCTAAACAAAATCCTATAGTGATTCGTATGAAAAGGTATTTTCCAAGGTGTAGATTTATGAGAAAATGTTTGAATTTGATGAAAAACATAACCAAACATTCATATACTTGATTGAATCCATATGAGAGGTGTAAATTCTCCAAAATAACACAAAAGCAATGAATTAAGATTCCGAACAGTAAGGAATTGGATCCAAACTTCTTGATTCGGTGAACTCGCCCTTGAAACGATGTAGATCTAGCTTTAAAATGGTGTTGATTTTTGATTTCCTAAGCTTTAATGGTGGAAAGATGGAGAAATGGAGGATCCCTTGGCTCTTCCAAATGAGAGAATGGGGAAAGTAAACTATTTCCCATACCTCTCACCCCCTATTTATAGACTTCCACCAGCCCACTAATGGGCCTTTTCAAATCATCCCATTTGGCTTAAAAACCCGAACAACCAACTGTTAAAACTTAAAACAACGATTCCTCCCAAACTGCTAAGCCAAATCTTTAATGTAACCGCTCTACGGAAAGGTAATCATCATTTTCTTTCCAATGGCATAGGTCTCACCACCTGATTCGACTTGTGTCAAAAGTCATTCCTTGTACAAGATTGACAATGGCAAAATGGTCACAAACAAAATTGGTAAAAATTATGGACTTGTCTCACATCCCCATAAGCAACATATTAAAATATGAGAATGATCTAACCCTCAGGGAATAAAATAAAAATATTTTACGATCCTCCGATACGTAAAATGCGGGCTATTACATTCATCCCCTTTTCTTCGTCACTGCAGGATGAATCAGAATAGTCTATTATGATAGTATAAGCTCGTTTTCATTTCTTTGAAATATTGTTATTTGGAGGTTGATTCTATCTAGATATGGAAAATCTCTTTTCAAGTGGCCTTGTTCATCACAATTGTAACATTTGATTTTTTGTGGAATATCGTTGTTTTTCACATAATTCTTTACTTATTCCTTCTGAAGTTATACATCTTCCTATGTTTTAGAGATTTTCTGAAAATACTTATCATCAATGCTATCTTCATCGTGATCATTGTCTAAATCTGACTCATTGGTTTATTGCATTGAATGTTATTGACTTATGTTTTGATGACTTATTTCTCTTTTTTCTTTCATTTAGACTTCAAACGACATTAAATTTCTGATTAACTCCTCAATTTTTAATGTACTGATATCATTTGTTTCTTCAATTGCCAGTCTTTGGATCCCATTCCGGAGTTAACTAATTCAGGATTTTTCTGACTTGGTCTTCTTCAGGGAATATCTTTCCCAAGGCAATCAATGAATGCATGATATCTTGAAACCAGCTGTACATATTAGAGACAGACTCATTCAAATTCATTTTAAATAATTGAAACTGATTAGTTAACGTGGATATCTTGGTATGTTTAATTTTATTTCTTCCTTCGTGAGTTACTTGCAAAGTTTTTCCAGATTTCATATGTAGACTTACAAACATATACCCAATTGAATTCATTTCTATCAAGTGAACAAAATAAAATATTTATGGCTTTTGAATTATTTTTTTCAGTAGGATTTTGCTCAATAATCCATTGTTACAAAATTAGTTGTGGGTTCAACATACTTAGTTTGAGTGATGTTCCAAGTGTCGGCTAATCCTATTGATTGTAAATATATTTTCATCCAACTAGCCCAATATGCATAATTACTATTATTAAACAGTGGTGGTCTAACTATGGACCGAACCTCTACAAATGGACTATAATTACTAGTGTTGACATTACCAGTATTGGTTGCCATTTTAAACTTTACAAAAATCAAATTATGAACTTTGAAAACCAATGCTCTAATACCAATCGTTGGGAAATGCGGACTACAGATCTTAAGGCTAAATTAACACTATATGGGGTGAATAGTGTTTAATGGAATTTATGAATTTCATGAAAATTTTTGGAATAAAACATAATCAAATGCAAATCACAGTTATGAAACAGTCACATAACCAGATACATATGCAAATAATAAGTAAAATCAATATAGGAAAGAACACACCTCGGTTTTATACTGGTTCGAAGTTACTTTACATCCAGTACCACACAACTCTGGATTGTGTAGATTTCTTTTCAAAACAATCTTCAATATTAAAATCATTGATTTAAAGAGCCACGAGGACCACCCCCACCTTCTTTCTAGCAATAGGCATTCCCTTGATTTAACCAGGTTACAAAATCACCTAATTTATTTACGGGCTACAATTACACTTAGTTGATTTGAACGATCTAAACCATACCTTTTCACTACCAGTTTTGGAAGAAGGACTCAATAGAACTTTGATCTTACAATTTTTGATTACAAACACTCCTATAACTCCGAATAGCACTTGGATCTTGATGTGGTAGAAAATTAAACTAGAAAATATTTGGATTGATTCTCTTTGAGTTTCGGCAAAATTTTGTTATAGAAACTTGAAAATTAAGAGTATAAATGAAGAGGAGAAAAAGAGAGAAGAAGATAATGAAAAGTAATTAAAAAATTAGAATTTAGGGTATCTATAAGGAATTAACAGTCATGTCTCTTAAGGAAATTTTTAAACAAATAGACACTTTTTTTTTTAAATTTAATTTTGGAAATAACGGCTACCATATCAACATAGGGGATAGGGAATGTTGAAATGACCAATATAATTTTGAATTCAAAGTTTTGAAAGCAATGTAAATGATGCTTAAATAAATCAGTGTAATTTTGGAGTTTAAATAAACTATTTTCGTATATATTAAAGTTGTATAATAAAGTAAGAATATAAAATAAAAACATATATTTATAATCTATAAAAGTGATATCAAAATAAATATAAAACTATAAATATAAATATGAGAAACTTAAAACATAAGATATAAAACTGTAGATATGAATATAAGGTGATAAGAGTACTAAAACTCAATTAAACATATATAATCAAAACTAAAATATAAATAAGAAGATCTAAAATATTTAAACAAGGAATTAGATTAAAATTCAAAAATGTTTTGTATAACTTAAAATCAAAAGATATATATATATATATATATATACTAAGCAAAAAGTAATTTTGAAATCAGTTAAAAGTTCAAAAGAATTTTGAAAAAATATAAGGCAAAAATGGTGAGAGATTGGAATAAGGATAGTGCTATTACAGAGTTTTAACAAAAAATTTAGGCTCTATTACTTATCTTAATTTCTTGAACTCTTGTTACTTATGAATCTTCAATCTTGAACTCTTCTTCTTTGTAATCTTAAATCATTAAGCCGTACAGTCTTCAAAAATCAATACTTGCATATACATCATATATATATATATCTATAAAATTGTGCTAATATATATTTTATAATAATAATAGTTATAACAAGGTTGTTGTCATCAAAACCATCATCTTAGTTCCTAACAATTTTGCCATATTAACTCATCTAGTTCTAAAGGTAGTATTCTTGTTACGAGGGATTCATCCTTTTGGTCAGGTAATATATTAAGTTAAACTAAGCGACAAGTATCAAAGCTTTTTAATAAAAGAGGTGGACTCAAACATGTAATAACATTTATTTATGCATACAATCTAGCATCAAGTAGGATTTCATTATTGAAGAACTTGGTTGATATGTCTAATTCTATACAACTTCCTTGGTTGGCGACTGGTATCAGAAGGGTTGGGTGATACACTCAAACTTTGTCAAGTTGTTGAATTTAATATTTGCAAACTTGTGGATTAACAAAAATTGCAATTTACATTGAAAAGTTGTAAGAGTAAGAAGATTTCATATAGACTTGATAGAGCACTTTATAATATAGATTTATTTAATGAAAATCTAGGTATTCGTAAACTGTACTACCATGCTCAACCGACAATCACTACCTATTGCTAATTTAATTTAATAACGATGCCACAAATGTTAAGGTAAGATTTTTAGATACGCCAATCATTGACATTATTTAGAATGTTTTAGTGATGTGGTTAATTTTAATGAAGTTCAAATTCCTCCCGGTGCGTGCATGTATCAATTTGTTAGATTTGTCAAAATAAAGAAAGAGAATTAAATTTTGGAACAAAATAAGGTCGAAAAAGGTGGATAAAATCAAAAACCTACAAATTCAATCGGAATATGTTCAACAACAATTGGATTCTGACCCATTACATGAAGTACTAAATGTTGATTTCTTTGCCACTCAGAAGGAGCTTACAAATGAAGTCAGGATATAGGCTACTGAACTTAAATAAAAAGATAAAGAAAATTGGCGATGAAACTAATAGAAATTTTTATTCAAAAATGTCACAAAGAATGCATCACAATAGCCTTATTAAACGTTTTAATGAATAAGGAAATGTTTCTAGAAATTTAACAATTTTTGAAGAGAAATTAATGGAATATTTCACTAATCTATATAATGGTGTGTATGAACAATAATCACCTGATGTCCATACTCAGAGGAAAGTATCAGAGCTGGCCATTACTTACTTACAGCTTGGATTGATGAAAGGAACTCAAACTGGCCACTTTCTCTATTAATTATGATTCCATCCCTCGGCCTAATGGAATGGGGGCAGGATTCTTCCAGATGTATTGGCATAATCTAAAAGGTAATATGCTAAAAGATTATAAGGTGGCATTTGATTCAGGTGAATTTTTTAGAGAAAATAACCATACATGTATCACACTTATACCGAAAATCGAAAATCCTGAATTTTTTTATTTTCGACCTATTGCACGTCTTAATGTAACATATGAAATCCTCAATAAACATATGCAGTAGATTTAATAAAGTGCTTCCTGGATAATTTCTCATTGCCAGAGTGCTTTTATTAAAGAAAGATATATTGCTGGAAGTTCTTTAATGACGTATGAATTAGTTAGAGGATTTAATAAGAAACATGCTGATAGATTTTGTCTAAAAGTTGATCTTCGTAAGGCATATGATAGATTTTGTCTAAAAGTGCTTCCTCGATACTTATTAATTGGGTTCCAAAAGGGTTCATTCACAACATTGGAAGGAGAAGACAAGAGGACCTCCTTTCTTCCTATTTGTTTGTAGTTGCCACATAATGGTTCTCCTTACAATGGAGTTGGCTTGTCATAGTAATTTGATTTGTCCAATTTTCAATTTTGAACCTAAGATCACTTGCTTGAACCTAAGATCACTCACTTGATCTATGCTGATGTTCTACTGATTGTTGCTAAAGCTAATCTCTGTGCTATTGAAAAGATCAAGGATATCTTTGGAGATCTAAATAAGTTTGCTCCGTTGAAATTGAATGAAACAAAAACCAAACGTTATTTCAACAAATTCTGTAACAACAAAGAGGACTATCTAAATAGAAGAGGTGTGGAGGAGGTGAATCACCCTACACCTTTCTACGTCGAAATTTCAACAAAAATTAAAACTTGAATACATGCAAGCATGGAGCATGTATATCTAGTACTTGCAAATAAATGAGCATAACTAGAGTATGAAAAGAAAATTCACAACGGAAACAAAATAGGATAAACTAGTATTAACTCAAGTAACTACCTTTTTCAAAGTAAGTCACTTTTCCAACACCGAGCATGAGAGAGAAAGAGAACCGAAACCAGACTAAAACACCTGTGAGAACCCGACCTTCTCTAGAAAACCTAGGTGGTTGTAATGAGAAGGGGGTCAGAACAACAAAATTCTGGTGAACAAGAAATGTACAACACATATTATAATACACAGATGTATCCCGTTTGGTTCATCAAAAGATGTATGCCTACCAACGTTAGTGATTCTAGCCTAACCTTGTAAATGTTTACACACGAACCTACTACTCTTCTGAAGGTAGTGTTCCAAGATATAATACGGAGATAGAATGTTTACACATATATTTAGGAAGCCCTTAAACCATAATTTAACTGATTATTAGACCGAGAAGTGAACCTGAAACACCCCACCTCCGTTAGGGTCACTCTCAAAGGGAATGCCCTAATTTTGGTGGAGGTTTATAAGTATAAGTCACAGATATACAAGACAGATATAAGAACACATATTTGTAAACAGCGGAAAAACAACAACTTTTATTTCATAAAAGCAAATACGTGTTACAACAACATCACCATGATTGTCTTACATCCTTTCCAAAAACATAACATAACACTTTCATAATTTGTCTTGATTACATTATTTAAAGAAGCATAAAGAAAACATAGATAAACTGCAAAAGCCCCATAGTGGTTGTCCAAAGCCATAGTTCAAAACGAAAAGGTCCAAGCAATACATTTCTCCTCAAGCTGGATGTTAAGGCTGGTCAAGCTGCAGTGTTCCCTCCCTGTGGACCTGGGGGGGGGGGAAATGGAAGAAAAGAAGACGAAAGAAAAGTAGAGTCAGACATAAAGCCTGAGTAAGTCTAGGAATATTCTGTCTATGAATAAAGAACTGGGTATGATAAGTATAAACAAGAAGTGGGAAAGCACTATAAACTTGGTTAAGTTGTCTAGGGTCGAATATACTATCGTACCCCATGTTAATCTCTGAACCCATATAAACTAGTTTCCAACTGGCACCCCATAATCAGGGTGAAGTGATCCATTCTATGATGATCGGCTCCTACTCGCATAATTACATGTGTCTTACGGCCCCCCGATGTTGTAGTTACCTATGCTGGTCCCACCATGGGGTGTATCAAGTCCCATGGTGGCGGCCCGACACAATCCTAGAATGCACAGGTATGCTACTGGTGTCCAGTGCCTTATTTTTCTGCACCGGAGTGTGTGCACGCCCGCACCCCGTTAGAACCTACACTGCTACACCACCGCCGTCGATTTGACCTCTTACAATCAGCCCAGTAATCGTGCCCCACCCTGCCTAGTTTCAGGGTATCATGATACACCTTCTAGGGTTACTGCTGAAAAGGGTCCCCCGTTACTAGGTTTTCTATCTCTAGCCAACATGCTAAGTTGGTTAAGTGTTTTCTAACCTAACCCCCACCAGTCCATTTAGTTTAGCATGTTCCATTTTGATTAAGTCTTTAGTTCACTTAATCCTAACAATCCTGACTCAGCCTTAATTGTCTTATTAAAGCCTTGACCTCTCACATTAGACAGGTATTGTTGTGGCTGCCTGTTGCCGGTTGGTTCCGGGCAGTCTTACGCCACAACTCAGTGTAACCTTGGGTCCTTATTGGGCTCCATGTTTAACCTCCCACATTGGATAGGTATTGTTGTGACTACTGGACAGCCGGGCGGTTCCGGGCAGGTTTATATCACAACTCAATCCAACCTCGGGTTAAACACATCGTATGTTCTACATTTACATATTTTGTTTTTCTTCTTTACTTTCTTATATGTAAATATTTGCGGTCCATTATTAAGTTAATGGTGTAAAGGTTACACCAATCATGGGCCCAACCCATACTTGAATTTGGGCCCTTCTACTTTATATTTTCATTTATTAATAAATTTGACCCAACGTTATTTTCCCCCGTTTAACACGTCCGTTTATTATATATATGTTAGGCTTAGCCTTTTTAAGCCCAACTTAGCCATGAGAAAAAGGGGAGGCTTAAAGCATGATTACATACACAAAAAGGGGAACGTGAACGCATGAACTTTCAATGTGACGTTGGGACTACAAAATAGAAACTGGTGTACTTGCATAGTGGTAACATATACTTTGGTCATAAAGCATAAGTGACATGAATCAAACCATGTAAACTTGTAGTTAAGTTAAGAATATCACTATTGACACATAGGCTTAACTACAACATAAACCTATATTTTTTTTCAGGCATAATGTCAAACATAAACAAATCATGTTCATAAGATTACTACATGTTTACAAAGGTGCTTACTTTTGTTACTAACACAAAAGTATAGTTCAACTTAATCATGATTTTAAATCTATTCACATAACCATGGCATAAATATTTCTAACATGAAATCGTGATTTTTACTTTAGTCATGCAAACTTGCACAAGGGATTTTTGAATCTAACCTAGCTATGTACCACATATGTCATCATATAATTCTTGTTAACAATATAGACCTAACATGGATTTCAATTATGCAAAATATCAATCATAGCCTAGTCATATTTGCAATTAGGTTTTCTAGTACAAAAGCATGGCTTAATACATAGATCATGTGCCAAAATTTCAACATAGTTTCATATGAACTATAATAACCCAAATTTGTTCCAATTACGTACAAAATGATTTTTGTACAAAAATATACATTATGATGGCATAGTAGCAAAACCCCAAACTTGCATGAATTTCAATTAATCAACTACATACATGTAGCTTCAACATGGATTACATAATTTGCGAATATTCCAAACGTATTCTTGCATAAAACTACCGCAAACATGTAGTTTTTTATAATGAATAACATAATTCGAGAATATCCAAACGTATACAATATTCCAAATCGATAAGAATCATAGTAACGCACAAATATGAATTACTTTATTGCCACAAATCAAGTATACAAACCAACACAATTATTTGTTCATACCAAAATAATACTCTACTTACAATTGTGTGGCGAATTCTCCAATTTAGGAATTTGGAGATGCGATTCCTTGTTGATTTGATTTGATTAAGTTGCTTTATGCTTTAGAATTTGCCTCCTAATCCTCTCTCCAATTGGTGGCTACTCTTAGTCGTTCCTCAGCAACATGATGGCCTTGTTCTTATTTTTGAATGAATAGATTAGGTTGAGTCTAGGGTCATTTTTATAGGGGTTATGAACTGATTAGGACCATTGATGTTGCTTGGATTGATCGTAGCCATTCATTCGAAAGAGAGACCAATTAGAGCCTGCCACCTAGCCCTAATGACAAAGCAGACTTCTGAAAATCGACCAACATAGAATAGGCCAGCCAGGTTGGGCTGGGTTCGACCTGGCTCTGGACCAGGTCGACAGCCCTGTCGACAGCCCTGTCGACCTGGCTAGACCAGGTCGACAGCCCAGTCGACCTGGGTGCATTAGGCGGGAGTTTTCCCGCCCTGGCCAATTGGGCCCGATTTTGGAATTTAAACTTGTTTTTCTGAGCTGTTTTATTTTGTTCGAATTTTAAACTTAATTCAGAAACTTCCGAAGGCCATATCTTCTTCATACGGACTCCGTTTTTCGAAAACTCGGACTCTATTTCGCGTATTTTTCCGAGACGAACGCAATGGCGTATCCCGTTTCCCTTAGTTCTTTGATTTGAAATTAATTATACTTTAATTTGTGAATTTCACAGTTACAGAATTCGCGGGGTGTTACATTCTCCCCCACTTAAAAGGATTTCGTCCCCGAAATCTTCAAGTTAGGAGGAATGTATATCCCAACATCCAATCATCCATCTACTCGTCCATCAAACACGAGCATCCATTGTCCTTAAAAGACTTCTAATGCTTCATGATCATATGCGAAGTGTGTGTGTACATGTACTTATCAAATGCAAAAATCAGGCGGTCTACTGATTCAGTTGACCTCCTTAATGCGAATTATGTAAGTGCCATGAATCCATTATGTATGCAAATTTTCCTATTCATGATTCTACATGAGTCCACAATTATTCAATACAAATGCAACATCCATATGACAACATATTAGAGTTCAACCATATACGAATGCAAACATATATGCATATGCAATATGAAGTGACTGAGCCGATCTAAAACCTAGATTGTGTGTGTATATGCAACCACGAGCAACCACTAGCAATCACTTGCAACCACTTGCAACCATCATCCATAACATGTTTCAATTACATGTTTCCATCCAAAGGGTTTCTACCTAAAAGATAAGGTCGAGGAAATATACCTAAAAAGATAGATAAAAGCGCAACTTAAGGAAAAGGAAAGATCAAGGATGTACCCTCGAACAGAAAAGGGTAGGCAGTGCGTATTCTAGCTTCAGTTTCCCAAGTCGCGTCTCCCTCGGCGTCGCTCCACTGAACTTTGACGAGCTTGACCTCGCGGTTGCGTAGCTTCTTCACTTCCGTTCCTAATATGCGGGTTGGAACTTTTCTTATGGTTGCTTCGCGTTCCACTTCGGCCTCTTCGAGGATATTTGGCTCTACCACCTCAGCCGACTCATGTAGACATTTTCGGAGGTGTGAAACGTGAAAAACGTTGTGGACTCCAGCCAACTTCTCGGGTAGCTCTAATATATAGTCCATTTTCCCAATTTTCTCGATGATAGGGAATGGCCCTATGAACCTTGGTGCCAGTTTTCCTGTGGTTCCAAAACGCACAACGTTCCTTAGCGGTGATACCTTGAGAAAAACTCTGTCTCCAACCTCAAATTCAAGGTCGGTCCTTCTCTTGTCGGCATAGGACTTTTGTCTGTCTTGGGCCGTCTTCATCCTTCTTCGTATTAAGTCTACTTTCTCTGAAGTCTCTCGGATCATATCTGGTCCAAGTATGAGCTTATCCGTAGACTCCCACCAACAAGTGGGCGATCGGCACGGTCTTCCATATAAAGCTTCGAAGGGCGCCATTCCGATGGTTGCTTGATAGCTGTTGTTGTAGGCAAATTCCACCAAAGGAAGGTGGTCTTCCCATGTCCCTCCGAAGTCGAGGACGCATAGTCTTAAAAGGTCTTCCAAAACTCTGTTCACTCTTTCTGTTTGGCCGTCGGTTTGGGGATGATAGGCTGTGCTCAAGCATAACTGCGTTCCTACTGCTTCTTGCAGACTCCGACAAAACTCACTGGTGAAGATGGGGTCTCGGTCACTAACAATGCTAGATGGTATCCCATGGAGTCGAACGATTTCCTTGAGGTAAAGTGATGCTAGGGATGAGGCAGTTCTTTTACTTTTGACAGGTAAAAAGTGGGCGCTTTTAGTAAGCCTATCCACTATTACCCAAATGCTAGTGTTGCCTCTCCTAGACCTAGGCAGCCCATCGATGAAGTCCATTGAGATGCTATCCCACTTCCACTGCGGGACCTCCAGAGGATGTAGCAGTCCGCCAGGCTTTTTCTGTTCCGCCTTAACCTGTTGGCACACCATACACTTAGAAACGAACTCTGCCACGTCCTTTTTCATGCCGTTCCAGAAGAAAGTCCTTTTTATGTCTTTGTACATTTTATCTCCGCCTGGGTGTATCGTCATCTTGGAGTGATGTGCTTCCTTGAGAACCTTCTTCACTAAATCTTTTGTTTGTGGGACGCATAGTCTTCCGTCTCGCCTTAGCAACCCCTTATCGTCGATGGAGTATCTGTTGAGGTGACTTGAAGTCTCACCCCTAATTAGCCTATCAATTGTTTCCACAAGCTGAGGGTCTTCGCGTTGTGCTGTCCCTACTGAATCCACTAAAGTTGGGCGCACTTCGAGAGATGCTAACAAGCCTGGTACGAAATCGGAGGAAGGCCTAAAGTCGAAGCTGGCTATAAACTCTAGGCTTTGTCTTTCAACAAACAACGGGCTTAGGGTCAATTTCTTTCGGCTCAACGCGTCTGCCACTACTTTGCCTTTGCCCGGAGTGTAGGAGATTTCGAAATCGTACGAGGCAAGAAACTCCATCCATCTTTGTTGCCTCAAGTTAAGATCCTTCTGCGAGAAAAGATATTTCAACGATTTATGGTCAGTGTAAAGTTCGAACTTCTCACCAAGGAGATAGTGTCGCCAAGACTTGAGTGCAAAGACGATGGCGGCTAACTCAAGATCGTGGATTGGGTAATTCTTTTCGTGCACTTTCAACTGCCTCCCGCCATAAGCTACTACCCTTCCTTCTTGCATTAAGACGGCGCCTAGCCCTGTCCCACATGCATCCGTATAAATAGTGAACATCTTGCTCCCATCTGGCAGCGTCAAAACTGGGGCTGTTGTAAGAGCCCTTTTCAGTCGTTGGAAAGCAAACTCGCAATCCAAATCCCAATTGAACACTAGATTCTTCTTAGTCAATTTCGTGAGTGGAGATGAGATTTTCGCAAAATCCCTTATAAACTTTCGATAGAAACCTGCTAGTCCTAGAAAGCTTCGGACCTCAGTTGCATTCCTTGGTGTCTTCCAATCCTGTACCGCCACTACCTTAGCAGGGTCCACTGCTAACCCTTGTTTGGATACTATGTGCCCAAGGAACCTCACCTCTTCTCTCCAAAAGTGGCATTTGGAGAATTTGGCTTTTAGTTGATGGACTCGCAAAGTTTCCATGATTGCCCTTAAGTGCTGAGCATGTTCCTCTTCACTCTTTGAGAAGATAAGGATATCATCTACGAAGACCACTACGAATTTGTTGAGAAAATCTCTGAATACCCTACTCATCAGGTCCACGAAGTAAGCAGGTGCATTTGTCAAGCCGAAAGGCATGACAAGCCATTCAAAGAAGCCGTCTGGGGTTCTGAACGTCGTTTTATCGATGCTATCTTCAGCCACCCTTAGCTGATGAAAACCGGTTGCTAAATCGAGTTGGGAGAAAACAGACGCTCCTACAAGCTGGTCAAATAAATCGTCAATTCTAGGGAGGGGTGCCTATTCTTTTTCGTTAGCTTGTTGAGCTCCCTATAGTCAACACATAGACGGAGTGAACCATCCGCCTTTGTAGCGAACACCACTGGAGCGCCCCATTCTGAAATGCTCCTCCTAATGAACCCCTTTTCTAGAAGCTCTTTAATCTGTTTACTGAGCTCTTTCCTTTCTCGTGGAGCCATGTGTCTAACGGGCAACGCAACGGGCTTTGCATTATCTACAAGATATATGCGGAAGTCTATTTCCTGCTTCGGAGGCAAGCCCTTCACCTCTTCGAAGACATCCGGATATTCTCGGACCACTCTAACTGATTGCAAATTTTCAACAGAGGCATCTAGCGATTCAAGGTAACTAAGCATAACCGCATACGAGGGATCACAAGAAATTTCCAAAGTATTACCGAGCTGGGTTAGGAGCCTAACAACCCTTTTCTCACAATCAAGGATGGCCCCATTACTGGATAGCCAATCCATACCCAAAATCAAACCATAACCCGAAAAGCCCAAAACAAAGGCACTGCATTGAAATTCTACACTTAGAATAGAAATTTTCAATCCCAAACAGATCATAGACAAATGAGCTGGGCCCCCAATTGGGTTTGAAACAAGTAAGGGGTCCTCTACCATACTAGTTTTTAGGTGCAGAGATTCTACTAAAGCAGACGAGATAAAGGAGTGTGATGCGCCAGAATCAAATAAAGTGCGAACGGGGTGATCATAAAGATAAACTACACTTTCTACAGAAGTATTTATACCTTGCTGTTGCAGAGGTGGCGCTTCCAGCACATGAACCTGTGCCCCTGGGGTGGATCCAGCCCTCTGCCCCTGTCCTCGTTTCTTTGGGCAGTCCTTAGCCCTGTGGCCTGTCTCACCGCAAGAAAAGCACCCACCATTCTCCTTGGCCTTCTTTTTCCGGCAGTCCTTAACTAAGTGCCCCACTTTGCCATAGAAATTGCACTTCCTCTTCTCTTTGTTGCCTTTCCCGCCCTTCTTAAAGTCTGTCTTCTTAGGCTGCAAACCCTCTTTCTTCCCTTGAGAGCTTTCTGCCTTTGTCTCCTTCTTGCCCTTATCCTCTTCATTCAGCAATGCCATTTGCACCAATCTTTCATACGTGGCTCCCATGGGTATATGGGTCATGGCCAAACTGTGTAATGGCTCATTTAACCCTTTGACGAAACGGAGAGCCTTCTTGTGCAGGGTGTTGACTAGGTCAAGCCCAAACCTAGCCAGCTCATCGAACTGATTCACATACTCTCTGACTGTCTTGTCCCCTTGCTTAAGAAATAAGAATTTTTCCAACTGCAAACTTCTTTCCGCATCTGAGAAAAATTTAGTCTCAAACCTTGCCCTAAAGTCCTCCCATGTCTCCACTGGTCTTTCAGCATTAGTGACTTCCCACCAGTAGGAAGCCTCTCCCTTCAATAGCCATACTGCCAGTTGTACTTTTTGTCTATCTTCTACCTCAAAGATGATGAATAGGTCCTCCGTTTCTTTCAGCCAATTTCTAGCTGCCACGAAGGACTCGGTTCCATGGAAATCCTTTCCTCCCATAGCTTTAAAATCTTTACATATCTTAGCAAAAGTGTTTCCCCGAGGAGGAGGTGGAGGAAAAGGTGCCGCTGCAGCTGGATGATTTCCTGCAACTGGGGGAGGAGGAACGGTAGGACCTGGCTGAGTGGCTCTTGCTTCTAAGAACCGTCTAAACCAACCAGGTATTGGCACCCCTTCTGGCAAGTTAAGTTCTCCGGACATGCTGAAACAAAAAGGATAGATTCAAAACGAAGGATAAGAGATAGTACCTATGGCTTTGGGGAGTGGACTTTGCCTTTTTAAAATAAAATAATATTTTTATCTTTTTTTTTAAAAAATGCTTCTTTAAATTTCCTTTTTGAAAATAAATTTTCAAAACTTTTTATCTTATCTGGTAAACCTATGTTCTGATACCAAGTGAAACACCCCACCTCCGTTAGGGTCACTCTCAAAGGGAATGCCCTAATTTTGGTGGAGGTTTATAAGTATAAGTCACAGATATACAAGACAGATATAAGAACACATATTTGTAAACAGCGGAAAAACAACAACTTTTATTTCATAAAAGCAAATACGTGTTACAACAACATCACCATGATTGTCTTACATCCTTTCCAAAAACATAACATAACACTTTCATAATCTGTCTTGATTACATTATTTAAAGAAGCATAAAGAAAACATAGATAAACTGCAAAAGCCCCATAGTGGTTGTCCAAAGCCATAGTTCAAAACGAAAAGGTCCAAGCAATACATTTCTCCTCTTCAAGCTGGATGTTAAGGCTGGTCAAGCTGCAGTGTTCCCTCCCTGTGGACTTGGGGGGGGGGGAACGGAAGAAAAGAAGACGAAAGAAAAGTAGAGTCAGACATAAAGCCTGAGTAAGTCTAGGACTATTCTGTCTATGAATAAAGAACTGGGTATGATAAGTATAAACAAGAAGTGGGAAAGCACTATAAACTTGGTTAAGTTGTCTAGGGTCGAATATACTATCGTACCCCATGTTAATCTCTGAACCCATATAAACTAGTTTCCAACTGGCACCCCATAATCAGGGTGAAGTGATCCATTCTATGATGATCGGCTCCTACTCGCATAATTACATGTGTCTTATGGCCCCCCCGATGTTGTAGTTACCTATGCTGGTCCCACCATGGGGTGTATCAAGTCCCATGGTGGCGGCCCGACATAATCCTAGAATGCACAGGTATGCTACTGGTGTCCAGTGCCTTATTTTTCTGCGCCGGAGTGTGTGCACGCCCGCACCCCGTTAGAACCTACACTGCTACACCACCGCCGTCGATTTGACCTCTTACAATCAGCCCAGTAATCGTGCCCCACCCTGCCTAGTTTCAGGGTATCATGATACACCTTCTAGGGTTACTGCTGAAAAGGGTCCCCAGTTACTAGGTTTTCTATCTCTAGCCAACATGCTAAGTTGGTTAAATGTTTTCTAACCTAACCCCCACCAGTCCGTTTAGTTTAGCATGTTCCATTTTGATTAAGTCTTTAGTTCACTTAATCCTAACAATCCTGACTCAGCCTTAATTGTCTTATTAAAGCCTTGACCTCTCACATTAGACAAGTATTGTTGTGGCTGCCTGTTGCCGGTTGGTTCCGGGCAGTCTTACGCCACAACTCAGTCTAACCTCGGGTCCTTATTGGGCTCCATGTTTAACCTCCCCCATTGGATAGGTATTGTTGTGACTACTGGACAGCCGGGCGGTTCCGGGCAGGTTTACATCACAACTCAATCCAACCTCGGGTTAAACACATCATATGTTCTACATTTACATATTTTGTCTTTCTTCTTTACTTTCTTATATGTAAATATTTGCGGCCCATTATTAAGTTAATGGTGTAAAGGTTACACCAATCATGGGCCCAACCCATACTTGAATTTGGGCCCTTCTACTTTATATTTTCATTTATTAATAAATTTAACCCAACGTTATTTTCCCCCGTTTAACACGTCCGTTTATTATATATATGTTGGGCTTAGCCTTTTTAAGCCCAACTTAGCCATGAGAAAAAGGGGAGGCTTAAAGCGTGATTACATACACAAAAAGGGGAACGTGAACGCATGAACTTGCAATGTGACGTTGGGACTACAAAATAGAAACTGGTGTACTTGCATAGTGGTAACATATACTTTGGTCATAAATCATAAGTGACATGAATCAAACCATGTAAACTTGTAGTTAAGTTAAGAATATCACTATTGACACATAGGCTTAACTACAACATAAACCTATATTTTTATTCAGGCATAATGTCAAACATAAACAAATCATGTTCATAAGATTACTACATGTTTACAAAGGTGCTTACTTTTGTTACTAACGCAAAAGTATAGTTCAACTTAATCATGATTTTAAATCTATTCACATATCCATGGCATAAATATTTCTAACATGAAATCGTGATTTTTACTTTAGTCATGCAAACTTGCACAAAGGATTTTTGAATCTAACCTAGCAATGTACCACATATGTCATCATATAATTCTTGTTAACAATATAGACCTAACATGGATTTCAATTATGCAAAATATCAATCATAGCCTAGTCATATTTGCAATTAGGTTTTCTAGTACAAAAGCATGGCTTAATACATAGATCATGTGCCAAAATTTCAACATAGTTTCATATGAACTATAATAACCCAAATTTGTTCCAATTACGTACAAAATGATTTTTGTACAAAAATATACATTATGATGGCATAGTAGCAAAACCCCAAACTTGCATGAATTTCAATTAATCAACTACATACATGTAGCTTCAACATGGATTACATAATTTGCGAATATTCCAAACGTATACTTGCATAAAACTACCGCAAACATGTAGTTTTTTATAATGAATAACATAATTCGAGAATATCCAAACGTATACAATATTCCAAATCGATAAGAATCATAGTAACGCACAAATATGAATTACTTTATTGCCACAAATCAAGTATACAAACCAACACAATTATTTGTTCATACCAAAATAATACTCTACTTACAATTGTGTGGCGAATTCTCCAATTTAGGAATTTGGAGATGCGATTCCTTGTTGATTTGATTTGATTTAGTTGCTTTATGCTTTAGAATTTGCCTCCTAATCCTCTCTCCAATTGGTGGCTACTCTTAGTCGTTCCTCAGCAACATGATGGCCTTGTTCTTATTTTTGAATGAATAGATTAGGTTGAGTCTAGGGTCATTTTTATAGGGGTTATGAACTGATTAGGACCATTGATGTTGCTTGGATTGATCGTAGCCATTCATTCGAAAGAGAGACCAATTAGAGCCTGCCACCTAGCCCTAATGACAAAGCAGACTTCTGAAAATCGACCAACATAGAATAGGCCAGCCAGGTTGGGCTGGGTTCGACCTGGCTCTGGACCAGGTCGACAGCCTTGTCGACAGCCTTGTCGACCTGGCTAGACCAGGTCGACAGCCCAGTCGACTTGGGTGCATTAGGCGGGAGTTTTCCCGCCCTGGCCAATTGGGCCCGATTTTGGAATTTAAACTTGTTTTTCTGAGCTGTTTTATTCTGTTCGAATTTTAAACTTAATTCAGAAACTTCCGAAGGCCATATCTTCTTCATACGGACTCCGTTTTTCGAAAACTCGGACTATATTTCGCGTATTTTTCCGAGACGAACGCAATGGCGTATCCCGTTTCCCTTAGTTCTTTGATTTGAAATTAATTATACTTTAATTTGTGAATTTCACAGTTATAGAATTCGCGGGGTGTTACAGAACCCCTAACTGCGGAGTTCTTATATATATATACCTTTCCATCCACTTTCCCTTTATTGTTTTCTGCCTCACTATCAATTATAGATAGGGTGGATTTTCCCGATCACTTAAGACCTTAGGCGGACTTATTGGTCGATGGACTTATAAGTCGCTTTATACCTTTTGATAACTTATTTCACATTCCTATAAACTAGAGAGCACAAGCTATAAGCCATACTACTTAATGCTTCCATCATTCACACATATACCCTTACCCCATATAAGGTGAGATATGGTATTTTATCACTCGTTATACCTCTAACTGACCTTATTGGGTAACCCCCTTAGTCGCTTACTACTTCCTGTAGGATAGGTAGACATATCTGACATTTTATGTTTTCATATTTGGGTAGGCAATACGCACGCATGTCATTTAAGACCCCTATACTGAAAGACCTATTCCTAGGTGGGATCTTCAACCCTAGCCGCTTAAGACCCAGGAAGTGGACTACATAAGAGGTTATCAGGTTCGTACCCCATTAGCCCTTAGACCTTTCCCTATTAGGATAAAGTGGGTCATGTCATTACGTCTTTTCCATTTAGTTACTCTTCACGGAAATATTATATGCATAAGATTTATTATCATCACAGGTTACTATGGTTAATAATATTTTTATACCATTAACCTAATAAGTCCAACTCTACTTTTAATTATGAGTTCAATATTCATTAATATAAATAAGGAAAGTTATATCCTTTTTACCCTAGGATATTTATTTAATTGCTTCCCTAATTTGGACTTAGTATTTAAACAACTATCAATATTCATTAATCCCCTTATTACAACCATTTACTTCTTATTTCTTTGTTTATTGCCCTTTATGACTATAACGGTCATATTTTCCTAAGGCAACCATTTATCAGTCCCAAGGTTTCTATTTGTTGTACCCCAACAGACAATTACTATTCTTATCTATTTAATTATTTGTTGCTTGTTATATATATTATTTATGAACCAGACCTCTCACATTAAGTTGACCACTTGTGGATGCTGGATTTGTCGGTCGGTTACGGGCAGGCTTCTATCACAAGTTGAACTTAATCTTGTGCCTTGGTACATTTATATTTATGCATTGGAGCCCTCACATTAAGGTGACCACCTATGGATGTTGGATTTATTGGTCGGTTCTGGGTAGACTTCTTCCATAAGTTAAGCTTAACCTCGTGCCTAAATGCGGTAATAATTCAAATTTCCTACTTGGGGTGCACAACATTAATCCTAATTAATTTAGGAATTATAGCCATTTTCTTATTATATTTACTTTCCCCAGTCAATATTGGTTACAATTGTTATTTATTGATTCGCGGTCCCATTTATAGCAATAAATTATATTAATTGCTACAATGGTCACCGCAAATATATTAATTCAATATGGATCACATTTTCATATAATTCCATAATTGAACAATATTCAAACATTCAATATAATGTATATTTTACCGTTTTACGCTGATTTGGACGAGTAATATGTATATTTATATTTTTTGTTTTCGTGCAGTCAATGTAGTTTTTTTATTATTCTTATTAAGTTTAGTGATTTGGTTTAATCAATAACCAAACATTCCTTTTTGCATTCAATCTTGCCAAAAGTTTCAAATATTCCAAAAAGACCGTTAGCTGTAATTATTGTAAATTATGCCTAACTTATGGAATATTTCAAATTCACAAGAAATATATATGTATACATATATTTTTGGAATAGTTGATGCAAACTATGCACAATTATGTACATTTATATTTTTACGTACGTTTGCACCACTTTTCCCTTTTCAAAACTTTTTGTCATATCTCTTATGAATTCAAAATAACATTTTTTTTGTTCAAAAAGAGGAAAACAACATATTTACGACAATTAAGCTAAAACCCAACAACATTAAATGCAAATAAGTATATTTTTTTTTAAATTACAATTACCTAATTTAACATTTTATCCAATATTCACATAATTTATTATTCAACACTGAAAATAGGGATCAAGAATATAACTACATTTAAATGGTGTTTAATGGGACTGATTTCCAGATCTACAATGCTTTGCAATATCCACAGTACATTTTACAACATAATTGTAGGAAGTATGTATAAATAAATTTAAGAATCCCACAATTAATATTATGCCTAACTACATTTCACAATATACAAGTTTTAAAAATGTTTATAATCAGGTCTGATGGGTGCCAATCCAATTACAACAATTTAGTGAATAGATCTGATAGAAATAGGGATAAAAATTTAGATCTAATTTAAACGAAATAGATAGGCTATTATAATTGTATTCACAACATTTCCAACGCATCTTAAAGCATCCAAATCCAAAGTTTGAACCTTTTAGGCCTATAATTTCCAAATTCTTATAAATCTACAGTTTATCTGAAAAAGGTATAATTTCAGATCTGTAGAGATGTAATAAAATAGGAAGAGAGGTGGGAATCTGATTTGGAACATCAATTTTCATTCTTTTCCATTGAATCTAATAATCGTCTCAATTCTATATGAATTGGATTTGATTTGTTGTGCATGAATATATTTTTGTTTAAGAAATTAGGTTTTGAAGAGAGAGGAAAATGGTAGAGCACCACTGCTGCTATAGATTTGTATGGAAAAGAATGAGGTCTCATCCCTTTATTTATAGGAGCGGAATTGGCCTTGAGCTGTTAGATCTATTTTAATTAACATTTGTACATTTGTTAAATATATATAATAACCTAACCTTATAAAACCTAGCCGACATTGGGCGTTCTGACGCCCAATGGGTCGGCCGCATGGGTCAACCTCCTGGGTCGTCAAATTCCCAGTAAGGCTAGTTTTAAATAAGGTATATAATATTTATAAATTATGATATATTTATTTTCCGTCCATTATCGTATTTCGTTCGTAACTTTTCATACAGACTCCGTTCGCGAAACTCTAAACATGAAAGTTGACAAGATTCCAAGACGAACACATCGTTTAAAGTTTCATGGTCAAATTCTATCATTTTTAGAAATTCCTATTTTTGAAATTATAATAATTAATTTATGTTTTCCAAAATTTCAGGTTGTTACATTCTTCCCTCCTTAAAAGGAATTTCATCCCGAAATTCTGAAACCTATAGCCCTATTCTACACAACCATTTTGTGTACATTCACTTCTGCAACCATGTGTGTATGTGCATCGTGTACATAATGCAATTCAATCATAAAATATGCATGCAAGATGATTCTAAATCAGATCCTCCTATATGTATGCATTATATTTTTGAAATACTTTTGAAAGTATGATGCAACACATCCTAAATATACTAGCAGTTCTATATGAATGCAAATTTGAAAACTCTTTTTCATCCATTACCTTCACACAATTACAAATAAAAGTGTGGAGTAACCAATTTTGCATCCAAACCCTACCATCCAAAACGTTACGCAGTCTAATCGTTTGCTATATAGTTTCTCCTAAACCGGAAAAATGAAATCGAAGTGAAGTATTTTAACATTTTTCCCACTTACAACTTTTCCATTTTCCGTCCTACAATGAAATTTTCGCCTTAGTTACCAAAAATACTCCATAAATTTCCATTTGTAGACTATAAAGGAGGCTTAAAACAATCTCTAAAGCGTAAAACGAGTTAATTAATAATCTGCGTGCATCGTTGATAAGGTATGGAAACAATGTTTTCAAGGCTAAAACAGCCTTTTCCTTGTTCTCGTTATCGTTTTTATCGTATCTTTGGTCCTACTGCATCGCAAAATGCATACATAAATAATCCAAAAATCTTCCTTACGCTATTCATGTGATCAAAAATCGAAAATTTTCATAAAAATAAATTTTCGCTTAAAAACTTCTTGTGTTTATTTTGAAAATTCACTTTCAATACCGCTTTAGTTTCCATATGAGACTTGTATGAAAACCAAAATTTCGGTAATGTGCACTCTGCACCATTCAAATTGTCTACCTTATTGCAAAAAAGACATTTAAATATGCATAATTTGCCGTATCCAAATTTGCGTTTTCGCACAAACCGAAGTAAAAGAAAGTATATCAGTTAATCTATTTTTTAGACAAAGTTTTCCAAAAGCTTTAAAAATGTATTTTGCGGAAACTTAAACGAAACAAGTCACATGTTGGCGAAAAAGGAAGTCAATTGCACACAAAAACGAAAACTGAAATCACACACAAAAGACCCAAAATGAATTTTAGCTTTAATAAGGAACGTTGATTAATTTATTTATTTATGTACTCGTGATGGAAAACAATACAAAACCGATCTTTTGCTAAAATTTATCAAACATAGAATTTTATCTCTCCAGCCCTTGGATAACTGTTAGTTTAGATAAGGAAAATGAGATTTCATTCGAATAGGCATGCGTGAGTGATATAAGCATTCCAAACATAGAAATCCCATTAGTCTAAGTCATGCGATTTAAACAACACTAACAGTTACAAGCATGAATCACCATAAAGCCAAGAACCCGATGCTGAAAAGGGATAACAACAAAGACAATGACAAAACAACCCCAAATCTCACAAAATTATGGCTATAAACAACGAGATGTCTTGCTCCATGGATGGAGCTCAGACCACTTTTATGATCTTTAATTAACCATATCATGATAGCAAAATGCTCAATCTCGTGTTACAAACACTACTGGTGTTGTTGGAGGTTTCCACATCACCATCTCTTCTAAGAAAGAATTTGCAATGAGAAAAGAAATTTACCACAAAATTGCTCCTCATGGAAACCTAATATATTCTAAAGACAAAATGGATAGGCGAAATTATGGAAAATAACTCCATGAGACAACACCAGAACAACAGGCCGAATCCAATATGAGGCGGCACTAAATTATGGTTACGCCATCGATCAAGTAAAAGATTAATTTCCGCATGTGAGATAAATTTGGTCATAACTTCGCATTTATAGAAATATGTGCTAAACGGGTCACATGTCTACATGGGAAATTCGATCATAGATTCCAAAAATGACATTAAGAAAAAGAGATTTGCTACAAAATCTCCAAAGTCAGTCAAACAAAAGACCATACAAGTCCGCGCAAAACATGGATGCCTCTAAAACTCTCATCGAGATTCTCCTTAGAAAAACCATACAAAGATAGCTCAATCTTCATTTCTGAAACGATGATCGCCTTCGAAAGGACCTGTTCCAACAAGGTATAACAAAGGCGATGCAACACAAACAAAAATCCTATTCTAAGATCTCGAGCAATGGATCGGTGCAAATCCAACTACTATGAAAATTTTCTTATCCTAAAACGGTGAGACCTTTTTGCTCATTCCAACCCAGCAAAATGATCTTTCCCTCACGGTAAGACTAAAATGGTACGAGTAAGATCGGATAAAGCAATTGGGTATTATGGACTAAGAATTGATCAGAGAGAAGAAATTAGATCTTGGAGGGCTAGTGAGGCAAGATCTAATACGCAAACAAGCATGAAAAAGGAGGAGGCGAGGCGACGACAAAGAGAGAAGAAGGATAAGAATATGGTTTGGCTAGATGAGGAAGAAAGGACGAAAGAAGGAAGCTAAGGGAGTAATTTGGACACATCTTTTACGGTTGAGTCCTAGGTTCAAGTTGCAACAAAACCCGTCAACTAGTTGACCATTCTTGCATAACGCTAGACGGTCAACTATTAAAAGGCTTTGGGCAAAGATTGAACCTTGACCTTATTAGGACGGATTAAAATATTAATCATCCCACATCATCTTTTAAGATTTGACTTGATGCAAAAAAAATCCTCATCACTGCGGTATTTAAAGACCGTAGTTAAACTTCGAACCAACTCCAAGGATTTATAGTCCGAACAACAATGCTGCGACTAACGAACGAACGAATTCCAAAAATAATTCAGCTAGAAATCCGTAATATAAATAAAAACAGATTTTACCCTTACCTAGCTAATAACAAACAGAAGATTCAAAATCAAATACCCCAAACCTAAATGAAAGATTTTTCTTAGCCTTTTCGAAGAAAAATTTAAAATTTCTCAAAAATGGTATTTATTATAAACTAACGGTTTTGTATTTATAAGTTCATTTTATTATTTCTATTATTTATATTCCAGTTTATATTTCAAATTGAAAAACCTTTTCATGTTCAAAAATGTTGGAGCCTCAAAATCTTAATGATTAATTATGATAATTTCAATAAATTATCCAATATATGTAGGGAGAGGGATACTAAAAATCACGAGGAATAGATATTTGTCTTTAGTAAGTTTAGTGGTATATTTCTTGTCATTTCGAATTCCTTTCTTCCAACCAATCAGATTATATTTATTAAAATTACAAAAATCCCCAAAAAAAATTTGAAACACGAATAGATTAAAATCTAAAAACCATATCTTTATAAAACTATGCATTTAATAAACCATTTTTCGAAACCGTCTTTAAAAACCATTAAAACCCATTTTATTTTTTTCTAAATAGTTTTAAAAATGAATTTCTTCGAACACACGACCAAGAACTCAAATGAATATTTCAACAAATGTAGATTCGGAAATTCAACGAAGTGACAAATGGATATACCTCATGGTTACAATTCTGAAATGGATACGACATGGTAACGTGGACTTTTCCCATTTTAGATCGATTAATGGTCTTAACTTGAACTATTAAACAAAACTAGAAACCAGAAAAGTGACTATCTCAGTTGTAGCTAGATTTTTATATTATATACTACTATTCTAGTCTCCAAACTCGAATCAACGGAATTCACCATATGTTGTCCTCATGCTCTTCATGATGATATTTCCAATGTACTGTAGGGTAAGACGAATTGGTTAGAAACCCAAACTCAATATATTTCAACTCTTGGTCGCTTAAATCCCCTTTACTATAATTAGGTCCTCAACTAATTCATCATTGAAATAGATTAAAGTAGAGTAAGAAAGACGAAGAAAATCGAATTATGTTCTCTCACGGGTCCTAATATAACTAATTCCTCTGATCTTTAAACCTATGTTTTGATACCAAATGTAAGACCCCACACTATTTTACGCCCAAATTTCGACAAAAATCAAAACTTGAACACATCCAAGCATGGAGCATGTATATCTGGTACCTGCAAATAAATGAGCATGAGCTTAATTAGAGTACGATATGAAAACTCACAGCGGAAACAAAATAAGATAAATTAGTATTGACTCAATTAACTACCTTTTTCAAAGTAAGTCACTTTGCCAATACCGGGCATGACAGAGAACGAGAGCAGAAGCCAAACTGAAACACCTGTGAGAACCCAAACTTCTCTAGAAAACCTGGGTGGTTGTAACGAGAAGGGGGACAAAACAACAAAATTCTAGTGAATAGGAAATGTACAAAACTTATTATAATACACAGATGTATCCCGTTTGGTTCAACCAAAGATGTATGCCTACCAAGGTTAGTGATTCTAGCCTAACCTTGTAAATGTTTATGCATGAACCTACAACTCTTCTCAGGTAGTGTTCCAAGATATAATACCACGAACATTTACGCATATATTTAGGAAGCCATTAAACCATAATTTAACTAATTATTGGAACGAGAAGTGAACCCATAACCTCGGAGTTCTTATGTATACACCTTTACATCCTCTTTCCCTTTATTGTTTTCTGCCTCATTATCAATGATAGATAGGGTGAATTCTCCCTTTCACTTAAGACCCTAGGCGAACTTATTGGTAAGCGGGCTTATTGGTCACTTAGTACCTCTCGATAACTTATTCCACATCTCATAAACTAGAGAGCACTATCTACGGGTCCTACTAGTTAAGGCTTCTGTCATTCACGCATATACTCTTTCCCCGTATAAGGTGAAAGATGGTATTTTATCACTCGCTATACCTCTAGCTGACCTTATTGGATAAACCCTTAGTCGCTTACTACTTCCTCTAGGATAGGTAGCCACATCTGATATTTTAAGTTTTCAGGATTGGGTAGGAAATACGCACACATAACGTTTAAGACCACTATACTAAAAGACCTATTCCCAGGTGGACTCTTCAAACCTAGCCGCTTAAGACCTAGGAAGCGGACTACACGCGATGGTTATCAGGTTTGTACCCCATTAGCCCTTAGTACCTTTCCCTATTGGGATAAAGTGGGCCATGTCATTACGTCTTTTCCGTATAGTTACACTTCACATAAAATTATATGCATAAGATTTATTATCGTCATGAGTTACTATGGTTAATAATATTTTTATATCATTAACCTACTAAGTCAAACTCTAATTTTAATTATAAGTTCTATATTCACTAATACAAATAAGGAAAGTTATATCCTCTTTACCCTAGGATACTTATTTAATTACTTCCCTAATTTGGACTTGGTATTTAAACAAAATCAATATCCATTAATGTGACACCCCACGTCCATTAATGACACTCACTAAGGGAATGCTTTAACTTTCATGGAGCATTATAAGAGTATAGAACAGAACATCACAAGACAGATATATAAAATGGTACTTAAAAATTCAAAATTTATTCATTGCAGCGGAAAAGCCAAACATGTTTGGTTACAACATCAAAACCACATACTAAAGCCATGTACACAAATATCCATCTTGAACAAAATTATTATCAGAGTACATAAAAGCAAAACCATATTCCCGTTCCAAAATGCCATATGAAAGAGAAACAAAGTTGAGCATTACTTTCAGCACTTCCAAGCACTTCCAGTAGAGATAGAGATAGATACCAAATCAAGCTCGCTAGTCCCACCCTGAGAACCTTGGGGGGGAAGGAAAGAAAAGAGGTGAAACAAAAAGGGTCAGACATAAAGTCTGGCGAGTCCAGTGACTTTAACAATAAAATTAGTAAAGTAACAGGATAAGAACATAAACTGGATATAAGAGATGACTGTAACATAAGTAGGCGTGACAACGTAAACAAGATGAATAAGGTATAACATCGATTATGCTTCTAACCACACAAAATGTTTCCTGCACCGCACCAATACTAGTTTCGTACTAAAAGGTGATCCCTCCCTACTAATCATAATAATGGTAGCTCCGTGTACTCCTAGCTGCTCTTGTAGCTGCCCACTTGCTCCTACCCACACTAGTTGTACCCACTACCCTCCCTATTCGCTCGACTCGCTAACTCGTAGATACCCATACTGGCCCTACAGTAAGGTGTATCACTCCCGAAAGTGGCAATCTGATACTACTAAAATGCACGTCTTATACCTACACGATGCAATAGCGTATTACCTACCAGCCCGGACCCACGCACGCACATGACTCCGTCGGACTTGCGTTGCCGCCGCTCTTTACTCTTTGGACCTCTTATAATCAACCCCAGTAAGCATGTCTTGTCCTCGACCTAGTTCGAGCTCATATAGAGACTAAAAATGGGTTACTGGTTGGAAAGGGTCCCCACACTTGACACAAGCTCCCCTTCTAGGCTTGTCACCATTAGGATTTCCCACTTAACCCCTTTTATTACTCCCATGTCTTACCACATGTCTCATTATGGTTAAGTGCTCTTAATTATGCTTCACATGCTATCCATGTCACCCACTTAACCCCTTTACTATTCCCATGTCTTACCACATGTCTTAACTTGGTTAAGTGTTCATTAATTCATTATATCCATAATTGTGCAAGACCTCACACATTAGATTACCGCTTGTGGTTGTTGGATATGTTGGGCGGTTTCGGGCAGACTTCTACTGCAATTCGAATCTAACCTCGTGTCTTAGCACTATTACGCTTCTAATTTCTACCTTCGACCTCTCACATTAGATTGTCGTTTTGCGGTTGTCGGATATGCTGGGCGGTTCTGGGTAGACTTCTACCACAACCCAATCTAACCTCGTGTCTTAGGCGTTCCTTATCTTTTCCTTTTATTCATGCCCAATTTCAAATCTTCAATTAATGTATTCCAATTGCCCATAATTTCCAATTACGCTTATAATGCTAATTCAAGTTATGCCTTTACTTCCATGTATACAAGTGTACCAAATTATTCCCAAATCAATTTCATTGTTATCAACAGTTTATGCCAAATCTCATTTTATTACATATTTCTCAAACTTTTCTCAATCATCCCCATGTTATTCATATGTAAATCTCAACGTAATATGCTTAGGCTCGAAGTTAGCCTAATCTCGAAAGGAAAAGAAGAAGGGAAGAGAATCAAACATCAAAATTGGCATAAACATCTAAATAGGAATGTGAAATGAATAACGATAAGATAGATCAGACATGCATATGATAATAGCAATTGGGTATGAATCTGAAGGATAATGGTTTACAAACTTGATAAGATTCATCTTACGGACAGGCATATACATTAGATCCAATTTACAATCCTATCACAATTACTTTTTAATTTAATTATATGTGAAAGTAACATAAACTCACAGTGATAGGATTCTTAGAAAAGAGAATTAGTTATTGTTGTAGCAATTCTGATCTTAAATAACCTCTTCTTTGATTGTTGAAGAAAAAAGCTAAATTAATTTGAGTTGGAGCAGCAGCATGGAGGCGCCATGGATTAGGGTTGAAGAGATTAGGGTTAGGTTTAAGTGTTTATTTATAGATGTATTAGGTGAATTAGGACCTTCAAATTTGATTAGGAACCATCCGAACCACTCAAATTAGAAAAACACGTCATCAGGAAACTTTCCAAAATCAACCAGTCGACTGATCAATTTCAACCGGTCGATAGTTTTCACTTCTGCTTAAAAATGGTCGATTGGTGATAAATGGGCGGTCAACTTGTAAACGGTCGAATGGTGAAAAATGGGCGGTCGACTTGTTTTACAACTTTAAACATTAAATCTTCTGAGCTTCATAACTTCTTCATGCGATGTTCGTTTTACGCAAACTCAAACTCTATCTCAAGCAGAATTCCGAGACGAACGCAATGGCATAACCCGTTTTACTTAATTCTTCTTCTAAAAATTAAGTATTCTTAAATTTTTCAGCTTAATATTTTAAAATTATGGGGTGTTACATTCTCCCCTACTTAAAGGATTTCATCCCCGAAATCTCCAAGTTAAGAAGAATGTATGTCCTACCATCCATCATCCATCTACGAATCCATCAATCACGGGCATCCATTGTCCTTAAAAGATTCATAATGCTTTCATGAACTTATGCAAAGTGTGTGTATATGTCCCTATCCTAATACAAAATCAGGTGGTCTACTGATTTAGTTGACCTCCTTAATGCAAAACATGATAGTGCCATGCGTCCATTATGTATGCAAAAGAATCCTAATGATACATGTTATTTTTATATGAGTGCACAACCATTCATCCACATGCAACATCCATATGATAACACATTCAATATACATCCATTAATTTGAATATGCACACTCATCCGCATGCAATATGAAAGTGATTGAGCCGATCTACTGCCTAATGTGTGTGTAAATGCATCCACGAGCAACCACTAACAAACACTTGCATCCACTTGCATCTACCAAACATAACATGTCTCAAACACATGTTTACAACCATATGATTTTCTACCTAAGGTTCAAAGATATAATCGAGAGGATACACTAAACGATAGAATAAGTATAAACAAAGCGGTATGAAAAGGAGAAGTTAAGAACATACCGTCAAAAAGGAAAGAGTACGACGCACGTATCTTGTCTTCTGTTTCCTAAGTCACGTCTCCTTGATCATCTCCCCATTGGACTTTAACCAACTTGACCTCTTGGTTGCGTAAATTCTTGACCTCCAAACTAAGGATGCATGTAGGAACTCGCCTAATCATGGTATCTCGCTGTACTTCCATTTCCCTAAGCATACTCGGCTACACTACTTCCGCGGTATCATGCAAACACTTCCGCAAATGCGACACGTGAAATACGTCATGAACAGTACTAAGCTTCTCAGGCAACTTTACTCTGTAGGCCATCTGTCCAATTCTTTCAGTAATGGGGAATGGCCCTACGAACCTTGGTGCCAATTTCCCTACAGATCCAAAACGAACTACATTCCTCAATGGTGATACTTTAATAAAATTTGTGTCTCCAACTTCGAACTCAAGATCGGTTCGTCTCTTATCAGTGTATGACTTTTGCTAGTCTTGTGCCGTCTTCATGCGTCTTCGAATCAAGTCTATCTTCTCCGAGGTTTCCCTAACCATCTCGGTCCTAAGCAAAATCTTATCCATAGATTCCCACCAACAAGTCAGTGGTCGGAAAGGTCATCTATATAGAGCTTCAAAAGGTGCCATGCCAATACTAGTCTGATAGTTGTTGTTGTAGGCGAACTCTACTAATGGAAGGTGTTCCTCCCATGTCCCTCCAAAATCTAAGATGCATAACCTCAAAAGATCTTCTAGAATCCTATTCACTCTTTCTGTTTGGCCGTCTGTTTGAGGGTTATAAGCGATGCTCAAACACAATTTTGTTCCTACCGCCTCTTGTAAGCTCTTCCAAAACTCACTAGTGAAAATGGGATCTCGATCGCTCAAAATACTAGAAGGTATGCCATGTAGACGAACTATCTCTTGGAGATAAATAGATGCTAACCATGCCACTGTTCTTTTACTCTTAACGGGAATGAAATGGGCGCTCTTGGTAAGTCTATCTACTACTACCCAAATACCCGTATTACCCTTCCTTGACCTCGGAAACCCGTCGACGAAATCCATGGAAACACTCTCCCATTTCCACAGTGGAACTTCTAAAGGGTGAAGCAAACCACCATGCTTCTTTTGCTCAGCCTTTACTTGCTGGCACACTAAGCATCTGAAACAAACTCAGCCACATCCTTCTTTATTCTAGCCCAAAAGAAAACTCGCTTCATGTCCCTGTACATCTTGTCACCACCGGGATGTATGGTCATCTTAGAACAATGTGCTTCTTCAAGGATTGTACTTCTCAAATTCTCATCTCGTGATACGTAAAGTCTCCCATCCCTATACAGCCAACCTTTTCCATCTATAGTATACCTGCTAAAATGGCTCGAAGACACCCCTCTTATGAGCTTGTCTACTATCTCTATCAGTTGTGGGTCATCTTGTTGTGTCGCTCCTATCTGTCCCAAAAGCGGAGGTCGCACCTCTAACGATGCCAACAAACCGGGTACATAATCGATAGTGGGTCTAAAGTCAAAGGTAGATATGTACTCTAAACTCTTCCACTCGACAAACAAAGGACTCAAGTCAACCTCTTTCTACTCAAGGCGTCAACCACGACGTTATCCTTGCCAGGGGTGTATGCAATCTTAAAATCGTAGGATGCTAAGAACTCCATCCACCTCTATTGCCTTAAGTTTAGACCTTTTTGAGAGAACAAGTATTTTAGTGACCTATGGTCTGTATACAATTCAAACCTCCCTCCAAGAAAATAGTGACGCCAAGACTTAAGTGCAAAAACTATGGCCGCTCACTCTAAGTCGTGGGTAGGGTAATTCTTCTCATGGACCTTTAACTGCCTTCCACCATAGCATATCACCCTTCCCTCGTGCATCAAAACTTCGCCAAGCCCTATCCCTCAAGCATCGTTATACACGGTGAATGGTTTACTCCCATCCGGCAAAACTAAAACTGGAGCTGTCGTCAAAGCCCTCTTTAAACATTGGAAAGCATCATCATAGTCAATATCCCAAGAAAAGGTCAAATTCTTTTTAGTCAACCGTGTAAGTAAGGCTGATTGGGGCTGATATCTTTGCAAAGTCCTTAATGAACTTCCTATAATAACCCGCCAACCCTAGAAAACTTCCTACTTCCATTGCATTTCTAGGAACCTTCCAATCTTGGATTGCTACATCCTTCGCGGGATCTACTGCTATCCCCTCCTTAGAGACCACATGTCCTAAGAACCTCACTTCCTACCTCCAAAAATGACATTTGGAGAACTTAGCTTTGAGTTGATGTGCTCGAAGGGTCTCTAAGACTTCCTAAGATGTAGGGCATGTTCTTCCTCGCTTCTAGAGAATATCAAGATATCATCCACAAAGACTACTACGAACTTGTTTATAAACTCCCTAAACACCCTACTCATCAAGTCTACAAAATATGCGGGTGCATTCGTCAAACCAAACGGCATGACGAGCCACTCGAAAAAACTATCGGGAGTCCTAAAAGTAGTCTTATCTATACTATCCTTAGTTACCCTCAACTGATGATTCCTGTAGCTAAGTCTAACTATGAGAAAACTGAAGCACCAACCAACTGATCGAACAAATCATCTATCCTCGGCAATGGGTGTCTATTTTTCTTTGTGAGTTTATTTTAACTCCCTATAGTCCATGCACAATCTAAGAGAACCATCCGCCTTCGTAACAAAAACAACTGGAGCACCCCATTCCGAAATACTTCTTCTTATGAACCCTTTCTCAAGCAGCTCCCCTACTTGTTTACTGAGTTCCTTCCTCTCTCTCGGAGCCATGTAGCGCACTGGTAATGCAAGTGGATTTGCATTATCTACTAAGTATATATGGAAGTCTATCTCGCGCCGCGGGGGTAAACCCCGAACCTCATCAAAGACGTCATCATACTCACGGACTACTCGAACAGATTGCAAATCATCGATGGATGCGTTATATAATTATAGGTAGCTAAGCATCTATGAACCCCTAGGATCACAAGAAATATCAAGGGTCCTTCCACAATGAGTCAACAATCTAACTACCCTCCTTTCACAGTCTAGGATGGCACCATACCTGGCTAACCAATCCATCCCTAGAATCAAACCATAGCCCATGAAACCAAGAACGTAGGCATTGCATTCAAACTTAACGCCCAAGATAGACACTCTCAAATCCCGACAAATCATAGATAAATGAGCCGAGCCACCAATAGGATTTGAGACTACAATGGGATCCATATCTAAACTAGTATTTAGGTGCAGTGTTTCAACTAACGAAGCAGATATAAACAAATGTGAAGCACCAGAATCAAACAAAGTTCGAACAGGATGATCAAAAAAAGGAAAATCAAACTTTCGACAGAAATGTTTCTACCTCCTTCTTGCCCTGGTGCCATGAGAGCATGAACCTACCCTCCAGAAGTAGATCATGTCCTCTTCCCTTTCCGTTGTCCTTGCCTCCTCGGGCAATCTTTAATCATATGTCCTGCCTCATCGCAATGGTAACAACCATGCTTCTTCTTCTTTCTACAGTCTTTCTTTAAGTGGCCAGGTATTCCACAATTGTGACACTTCCTTTTCTCTTAGCCCATGTTATCCTTACTGCCTTTCTTTTGTTGTTGTTGTGCCTTCTTTGGATCCACTTTCTTATCCTGTGTCCTATCCATTTTAGCACCTTTCTCCTCTTCATTCATCAACGCCATATCAACAAGTTTCTCGAAAGTAGCCCCCATAGAAATGAGGGACATAGCAACCCATGAAGCGGTTCATTCAAGCCCTTAGCAAATCTCAAGGCTTTCTTATGCGGGGTGTTCACCAACTCAAAACCAAATCTCGCCATCCGATTAAACTTATTAACATACTCCTTAACATACAAGTTTCCTTGTTTCAAAGCCAAGAACCTCTCCATGTATAAACTTTTTTCTTCTTGTGAAAGAAATTTCAACTCGAACCTCTGTCTGAAATCCATCCACGTCTCCACTACACGTTCTCCATTCGTTACCACCCACCAAAAAGAGGCTTCATCCTTCAATATCCAAGCTACTAGTTGAACCTTCCTTCCATCGTCTACGTCAAAAATATCAAACAAGTCCTCCACTTCCTTGAGCCAATTTCTAGCCTCGAAAAACGTCTCAGTCCCATGAAACGGTTTTCCGCCCATCGCACGAAAGTCCTTACATATCTTAGAAAAAGAATCTACAAGCGGAGGAAGAGGTGGAAGAACGGCTGCAGTTGGGGGCGGAGGAACGTTTGCTGGGCCTGCGGCAGTAGCCCTAGCCTCCAGATACCTTCTAAACCAGTCTGGTATCTGTATGCCCCCGGGTATACCGGGTTCCCCAGACATGCTGAAAGAAAAAAGGAAGAGATTCAAAATAGAGAATTAAAAGAAAGATATATGGCTTTTATGGATTATTTTCATAATAAACCTTTCTCTTGAAAATACCTTCTTTAAAACATGTTTTTGAAAATACTTCTTTTTTAAAATTCTTTTGAAAACGGTTTTCAAAATCTTTTATCTGTTCTGGTAACCTTCAGCTCTGATACCACGTGTGACACCCCACGTCCATTAATGTCACTCACTAAGGGAATGCATTAACTTTCACGGAGCGCTATAAGAGTATAGAACAGAACATCACAAGACATACATATAAGTTGGTACTTAAAAATTCAAAATTTATTCATTGCAACGGAAAAGCAAAACATGTTTGGTTACAACATCAAAACCACATACTAAAAGCAAGCACACAAATATCTGTAACACCCCACTCCCGCTATGGTCACTCACTAAGGGAATGCCATAACATCGGTGGAGTATTTTAAGTGAATATAGAACAGAAAAATTACATCAAGACAGATATAAGTAACGCTTGAAAATTTAAAACATCATTTCATTGCAGCGGAAAGTAAAACATGTCTGGTTACATCACAAAACCATAATAAGAGTCAAGTACAAAATATCCATCCTGATAAATAAAAATACATAATCCCAATACATGAACTGATAGCCATAAAAGAAAAGGGTAAGCTGAGCTCTACATCTAGGGTCCAAGCTCCAAGAGAGTAATAAAAGCAGTCTGATCAAAGCCCACTCGTGTTGGGCCCACTCTGAGAACCTGAGGGTTGGGAAAAAAGATAAAAACAACGGGGTCAGACATAAGTCTGAGCGAGTCCTATAACTTTAACAATGCAATCATTAAAGTAATTAGGGTATGATATAACTTGGTACGGTGTGACTGGGGATAAATGACTACACTCAGTAGCCAATCAGACTTAGAATGAACTAAGATAACGATAAAGACGCATTTACCCACCCAAGGATAATTACTACACTGCACCACACCAGTCATTTCCTACTTAAGGGTTGATCCCTCCCAAGGACTTAGTAAATTTACCCAGTAGTTTCGTGTACCCCTAGCTGACTACATAGGTGCCGCCTGCCCCTATCTCCACTAGGTGTACCCACTACTCCCAAGCGATCAGCTCCCTACCGTAGATACCCGTGCTGGCCCCACAATGGGGTGTATCACTCCCCATAGTGGCAACCCGATACAACAAACGGTGCACGGCTTATATCTACACGATGCAACAACGTCTTACCTACCAGCCCGGGTCCACACATGCATATGAAACCCGTTGGACTCGCGTTGCCACCGCTACCCCGTTTTGGCCTCTTATAGTCAAGCCCAATATGCGTGTCCCGTCCTCGACTTGGGTCGAGCCCACAAAGATACGTTTGGGATATTGGTTGAAATGGGCCCCCATAAGCTACCCACCTAAGCTTGTCATTTCTAGTGTATACCACTTAACCCTTTAATCATGTTTTAATTACATGTTCCACTTTGGTTAAGCATTCTAATCGTATTTTCTATTGCCACCCAAGGCAACCACTAGATTTCCACATGCCACCCAAGGCACCCACTTAACCCCTCATGTCCCTCTACATGCTAATATGGTTAAGTGTTTCTTAATTAATTAATTAATTAAGATCATGACCTCATAAAGACCTCTCACATTAGACCTTCTTTCATGACTGCTGGATATGCCGGTTGGGTCCGGGCAGACTTCCGTCATAGAAAGGGTCTAACCTCGTGTCTTTACTTTAATCATGTATTTAATTTATGACTAAGACCTCTCACATTGGGCCAATCATTTGTAGCTGCTGGATTGCCGGTCGGTTCCAAGCAGACTTCCGCTACAAAAGGGTCCAACCTCGTGTCTTAGTTGATTAATTACACCTAATTAATCACCCCCATAATTTATATTAATTATCCCTAATTAATTACACATTTTTAAGAATATGGGTAGACCTAACTAAATAGGTAAATTCCCAATTCCATAGTATGGGTAGACCTAACTTAATAGGTAAATTCCCAACTCCATAATATGCGTAGACCTAACTTAATAGGTAAATTCCCAATTATGTCCATTCATTTTATGTTATGCTTAAGCATACCAACTTTACATATTTTTATTAACATGCATATTAACCCCATCGTTTCCCACGTAATTCGTTCTCATGATATGTCATATAAATGGGGAGTATCATTACAAATGTGATGGGTTCAATCTTAGCACAACGTTGGCATTTACATGGGTTTAAAAAGGTGTCAACTTGCATCACAACATTAAACCCAACTAGCATAAATTATTAACCCAAACTTGCATATGAACTTGCATATAAACTTGCATATGAGCTTGCATAACATGTCATACATAGAGGAAACCTTGCATATGTTTTGCATATCATAAAAAGAGACAAACTTGCATATGAACTTGCATACAAACTTGCATATAAACTTGCATATAAACTTGCATATGAGCTTGCATAACATGTCATACATAGAGGCAACCTTGCATATGTTTTGCATATCATAAAAAGAGACAAACTTGCATATGAACTTGCATACAAACTTGCATATAAACTTGCATATCATGTCATACATAGAGGCAACCTTACACATGTTATGCATATCATAAAAAGAGACAAACTTGCATATGAACTTGCATATAAACTTGCATACGAGCTTGCATAACATGTCATATCATAAAAAGAGACAAACTTGCATATGAACTTATAACATATGACAACCACAACATGCATAAATCCTCATTTACATCCATAGCCTCCTAATATCCTATCCTAATTAGTTTAGCAATTGCTTGCTAAAGGCATAGGAACTCACAAATAACTAATTAGCACTCCAATGAGGAAGATTAAGTTGCTAGATTGGATTTGAGCTTGATTAGAGTTGATTTGAGATGCCAACCTCCTCTCAAATTTGGTGTAGGCTCCTTCTAGTTTTAATTTGACGGCATGAGGCCCTTGAATCTATTTTTAGTATGAATTAGGGTAGTGTTAGGGTGTATTTATGGATTAGGCAAGTGTTTTAGGCCATTAGATTAACCCTAAATTAGATTAGGACCATCAGATCTCGGAAGCTTCTAGAGAACAGCCCAAAACATAGCCAAACCCTAAAATGGTGCACCAGGTTAAGCTGGACGAGCACCCCCTGTCGACACCCAAGTCGACAGGGCTGTCGACTTGGTCCTAGCCAAGTCGACTGCCCAGTCGACAGGGCTGTTGACTTGGGTAGGTAAGCGGGAATTTTTCCCTCCTGCGCCCAATGGCTCCAATTTCGAAATTTAAACCTGAATTTTAAATCTGTTTTGAACTTTGAATTTTCTGCAAACTTCATTGGGCCATAACTGGGCCATACGGACTCCGATTTACAAAATTTCGGACTCTATTTCGCGTATTTTTCCGAGACGAACGCAATGACGCAGCCTGTTTCCCCCAATTCTCACATCTGAAATTATTTATTCTGCAATTAGTGAATTTTAGCATTAACTGAAATTCGGGGTGTTACATTCTCCCCTCCTTAAAGGATTTCGTCCCCGAAATCTCCAAGCTAAGGAGAATGCATATCCTGCCATCCAAACAACCATCTACTCAATCCATCAAACACGGGCATCCATTGTCCTTAAAACAATTTCTAATGATGTATGAGCATATGCAAAAAGTGTGTGTATATGTTCCCTATCTAACGTATGAACATATGCAAACCATGATAGTGCCATGCATCCATTATGTATGCGAGAGAACCCTATCGACACATACAATATCTACATGAGTGCATAATCATTCACCAAAATTCATCATCCATATGATAACACAATCATTATACATCCATAAATATAGCTACCTACACACAATTATATGCAATATGCAATATGAAGTGACTGAGCCGATCTAGTGCCTAGAGTGTGTGTATATGCATCCACGAGCAACCACTAGCAAACACTTGCATCCACATGCATCCATCAACCATAACATGTCTCAAACACATATTTCAACCATAGGTTTACCCTATCTAAAGGTCAAAAGTACTATCGAGAGGACATACTAAAGATAAGATAAGTACTAGACAAACGATAAAGGAGAAGTTAAAAGACATACCCTCAAAAAGGAATGGGTATAATGAAAGCATCTTCGCTTCCGTCTCCCAAGTAGCGTTGCCCTCATCTTCTCCCCATTGTACTTTGACTATTTGAACCTCTCGATTCCTCAGTTTCCTAGTCTCTGACCCAAGGATGCTAGTAGGAGCTCGTCGAATAGTCGCATCATGCTCTATTTCCACTTCTCTAAGCAAGCTCGGCTCTACCACCTCTGCGGTCTCATGTAGGCACTTCCTCAAATGCGACACATGGAATACATCATGTACGCCACTAAGTCTGTCGGGCAACTCCACTCTATATGCCATCCGTCCAATCCTTTCCTTAATAGGAAACGGCCCTACGAACCTTGGTGCTAACTTTCCAACAGATCCAAAGCGAACCACATTTCGTAACGGAGACACTTTGACAAAGACCATGTCCCCAACTTCAAACTCAAGATCCGTCCTCCTCTTGTCCGCATAAGATTTTTTCCTATCCTGCGCTGCTTTCATCCTTTTTCGAATCAAGTCAATCTTCTCAGAAGTCTCCCTAACCATATTAGGCCCAAGCAAGATCTTATCCGTAGATTCCCACCAACATGTAGGTGATCGACAAGGCCTTCCATAAAGAGCTTCGAAAGGAGCCATACCAATACTGGACTGAAAGCTGTTATTATATGCGAACTCCACCAATGGAAGATGCTCTTCCCATGTACCTCCAAAATCTAAGATATAAAGCCTCAAAAGGTCTTCTAGGACACGATTCACCCTCTAAGTCTGGCCGTCCGTCTGAGGATGATATGCGGTGCTCAGACATAATTGAGTCCCCACTGCTTCTTGCAAACTTTTCCAGAACTCGCTAGTGAAGATAGGATCTCGATCACTCACTATGCTAGAGGGTACCCCATGCAATCGAACTATCGCTCGAAGATATACTGAAGCTAGCCACGGAGCAGTCCTCTTGCTCTTCACAGGTATGAAATGGGCGCTTTTAGTAAGTCTGTCTACCACAACCCAAATTCCCGTATTACCCTTTCTCGATCTGGGTAACCCGTCAATAAAATCCATCGAGACGCTATCCCACTTCCATTGCGGAACTTCCAATGGGTGAAGCAACCCACCTGGTTTCTTTTGCTCCGCTTTCACCTGTTGGCAGACCAAGCATCAAGCGACATACTCGGCCACATCTTTCTTCATACCGACCCAGAAGAAAACCCGCTTCATGTCTTGGTACATCTTGTCCCCACCGGGATGAATGGTCATCCTAGAACGGTGTGCATCATCAAGAATAGCCTTCCTCAAACCCTCGTCTTGCGGTACAAAAAGTCTACCATCTCTACGCAAGCACCCCCTATCGTCTAGGGTGTACCTACTCAAATGGCTGGACGACTCCCCCCTTATGAGCTTCTCTACCAACTCAACTAACTGTGGGTCGTCCTTCTGTGCTTCTCCAATCCGCCCCAAAAGAGTAGGTCTAACCTCTAAGGATGCTAGCAAACCAGGTATATAGTCAATGGAAGGTCTAAAATCAAACATCGAGATAAATTCCAAGCTTTGTTGTTCCACGAACAATGGACTCAAGGACAACCTTTTTCTGCTTAAGGCGTCCGCCACCACATTACCCTTGCCAGGGGTATACGCTATCTCGAAATCATAGGATGCTAAGAACTCCATCCACCTTTGCTGTCTCAAATTCAAATCCTTCTGAGAAAACAAGTACTTCAATGATTTGTGGTCAGTGAACAATTCGAATCTCTCACCAAGAAGATAATGGCGCCAAATCTTAAGTGCAAAAACAATAGCGGCCAACTCTAAATCATGGGTAGGGTAATTTTTCTCATGCGCCCTCAACTGCCTTCCACCATAGGCTATTACCCTTCCCTCTTGCATTAAGACTGCGCCCAGTCCTGTCCCACAAGCATCGGTATAGACAACAAATGGCTTATTCCCATCTGGCAACACTAGAACTGGAGCAGTGGTTAAAGCTCTCTTTAACCGTCGGAACGCATCATCACAATCTACGTCCCATGTGAAAACAAGATTCTTCTTCGTTAAGCGGGTTAATGGGGCTGATATCTTCGCGAAGTCTTTGATAAACTTCCTATAGTAACCCGCCAACCCTAAGAAACTTCTTACTTCGGTAGCATTCTTCGGAACCTTCCAATCTTGAATTGATACTACCTTCGCGGGATCCACAGCTATCCCTTCCTTGGAGACCACGTGCCCCAAGAACCGCACTTCCTTCCTCCAGAAGTGACATTTAGAGAGTTTAGCCTTAAGGCTATGTTCTCGAAGAGTCTCCAACACCTCCCCAAGATGTAGGGCATGCTCTTCTTCACTCTTAGAAAATACTAAGATATCATCCACAAAGACCACCACAAACTTATTAAGGAACTCCCTGAACACCCTACTCATCAAATCAACAAAGTATGCAGGGGCGTTCGTCAACCCAAATGGCATCACCAGCCACTCATAGAAACCATCCGGAGTCCTAAAGGCAGTCTTGTCTATGCTATCCTCAGCCACCCTCAACTGATGAAACCCCGTGGCTAAGTCCAACTGAGAAAATACTGAAGCGCCAACCAACTGATCGAAAAGATCATCAATCCTCGGCAATGGGTGTCTATTCTTCTTTGTGAGCTTGTTGAGTTCTCTATAGTCTACACAAAGTCTGAGGGACCCATCCGCCTTCGTAGCAAAAACTACTGGAGCACCCCACTCCGATATACTTCGTCTTATGAACCCCTTCTCAAGCAACTCCCCTACTTGCTTATGGAGTTCCCTCCTCTCACGAGGAGCCATGTGGCGCACTGGTAAAGATACATGTTTAACATTATCCACCAAATATATTCGGAAGTCAATCTCCCGCTTCGGAGGTAAGCCCTTCACCTCCTCAAACACATCCGAGTATTCCCGGACTACTCTAACAGATTGCAAACTCTCGACCGAAGCGTCAAGCGATTCAAGATAACTTAGCATAACAGAATCCATGGGATTACAAGAGATCTCGAGAGTGTTACCCAAGCGGGTCATGAGCCTAACAACTCTCCTTTCGCAATCAAGAACGGCACCATTACTGGATAACCAGTCCATGCCCAAAATCAATCCATAGCCCGTGAAGCCCAAAACAAAAGCATCACATCTAAACTCAATGCTAAGTATAGAAATCTTCAAACCCAAACATATCATGGAAAAATAAGTGGAGCCCGCAATTGGGTTTGAAACAACCAAGGGATCATCTACTAGACTGGTGTCTAAGTGCAGTGACTCAACTAATGATGATGAGATAAACGAATGCGATGCGCCAGAATCAAACAATGTACGGACAGGATGATCAAATAGAAAAACCAGACTTTCAACGGAAATAGTTCTACCTCTTTCCTGAATCGGTGGAACCGCGAGAGCCTGTACTTGCCCCCTAGCCTGACCCGGTGCCATAAGAGCTTGCACCTGTCCTCCTGAGGTAGATCCCGTCCTTTGCCCCTTCTTAGGGCAATCCTTCACCAGATGCCCTGCTTCGCCACAGTTATAGCAGCCAGTCTTCTTCTTCTTTTGACAATCTTTGCTTATGTGGCCTGGTATCCCGCAATTGAAACACTTCTTCTTTCCCTTGCCCCCGTTGCCTTTCCCACCTTTTTTTTGCTGTTGTTGTTGAGGTCTCTTTTGATCTCCCTTCTTCTCGGGTGCCTTATTAGCATTGGGACCCTTCTCTTCTTCATGCATGAGTGCCATGTCAACTAGCTTCTCAAAGGTGGCCCCCATAGGGATATGAGTCATAGCCAACCCATGCATCGGTTCATTCAAGCCTTTCACGAACCTCAAAGCCTTCTTCTCCGGTGTATTCACCATATCTAGGCCAAACCTTGCCAATTGCTTAAACTTGTTGACATATTCCTTCACTGAGAGATTTCCTTGCTTTAGAGTCAAGAATCTTTCCATATACAAGTTTTCCTCCGCCCTTGAGAGAAACTTTGCCACAAATCTTTGCCTAAAATCCGCCCAAGAGTCAACGGGGCGTTCTCCATTAGTGACCTCCCACCAGAATGAGGCCTCTCCCTTCATTAACCAAGCAACTAACTTGACTTTCTTTCCTTCTTCCATCTCAAAGATATCTATCAACTCTTCCACCTCCTTAAGCCAATCTCTAGCCTCCACAAAAGTTTCTGATCCTTGAAAAGTTTTCCCTCCCATGGCTTTAAATTCCTTGCAAGTCTTAGCAAAAGTATCCGTGCAAGGAGGAGGGGGAGGAGGAAGATCGGGTGCTACGGTTGGTGGAGGAACATTTGCTGGACCCACAGTGGTGGCCCTAGCCTCCATCAATCTCCTATACCATACTGGTATCGTCACACCCTCCGGAAAGTTAAGATCCTCAGCCATGCTGAAACGAAAAAGGAAAGATTCAAAACGGAGAATTCGAAAGATAAAGATATGGCTATTGGGGATTATGCTTTTCTTTCAAAAACTTTTCTCTTTAAAGACATGTTTTTGAAAATATCTCTTCCAAAAATGTTTTTAGAAAAATAGTTTTCTAAAAATTTTATCTGTTCCGGTAACCTTTGCTCTGATACCACGTGTAACACCCCACTCCCGCTATGGTCACTCACTAAGGGAATGCCATAACATCGGTGGAGTATTTTAAGTGAATATAGAACAGAAAAATTACATCAAGACAGATATAAGTAACGCTTGAAAATTTAAAACATCATTTCATTGCAGCGGAAAGTAAAACATGTCTGGTTACATCACAAAACCATAATAAGAGTCAAGTACAAAATATCCATCCTGATAAATAAAAATACATAATCCCAATACATGAACTGATAGCCATAAAAGAAAAGGGTAAGCTGAGCTCTACATCTAGGGTCCAAGCTCCAAGAGAGTAACAAAAGCAGCCTGATCAAAGCCCACTCGTGCTGGGCCCACTCTGAGAACCTGAGGGTTGGGAAAAAAGATAAAAACAACGGGGTCAGACATAAGTCTGAGCGAGTCCTATAACTTTAACAATGCAATCATTAAAGTAATTAGGGTATGATATAACTTGGTACGGTGTGACTGGGGATAAATGACTACACTCAGTAGCCAATCAGACTTAGAATGAACTAAGATAACGATAAAGACGCATTTACCCACCCAAGGATAATTACTACACTGCACCACACCAGTCATTTCCTACTTAAGGGTTGATCCCTCCCAAGGACTTAGTAAATTTACCCAGTAGTTTCATGTACCCCTAGCTGACTACATAGGTGCCGCCTGCCCCTATCTCCACTAGGTGTACCCACTACTCCCAAGCGATCGGCTCCCTACCGTAGATACCCGTGCTGGCCCCACAATGGGGTGTATCACTCCCCATAGTGGCAACCCGATACAACAAACGGTGCACGGCTTATATCTACACGATGCAACAACGTCTTACCTACCAGCCCGGGTCCACACACGCATATGAAACCCGTTGGACTCGTGTTGCCACCGCTACCCCGTTTTGGCCTCTTATAGTCAAGCCCAATATGCGTGTCCCGTCCTCGACTTGGGTCGAGCCCACAAAGATACGTTTGGGATATTGGTTGAAATGGGCCCCCACAAGCTACCCACCTAAGCTTGTCATTTCTAGTGTATACCACTTAACCCTTTAATCATGTTTTAATTACATGTTCCACTTTGGTTAAGCATTCTAATCATATTTTCTATTGCCACCCAAGGCAACCACTAGATTTCCACATGCCACCCAAGGCACCCACTTAACCCCTCATGTCCCTCTACATGCTAATATGGTTAAGTGTTTCTTAATTAATTAATTAATTAAGATCATGACCTTATAAAGACCTCTCACATTAGACCTTCTTTCATGACTGCTGGATATGCCGGTTGGGTCCGGGCAGACTTCCGTCATAGAAAGGGTCTAACCTCGTGTCTTTACTTTAATCATGTATTTAATTTATGACTAAGACCTCTCACATTGGGCCAATCATTTGTAGCTGCTGGATTGCCGGTCGGTTCCGGGCAGACTTCCGCTACAAAAGGGTCCAACCTCGTGTCTTAGTTGATTAATTACACCTAATTAATCACCCCCATAATTTATATTAATTATCCCTAATTAATTACACATTTTTAAGAATATGGGTAGACCTAACTAAATAGGTAAATTCCCAATTCCATAGTATGGGTAGACCTAACTTAATAGGTAAATTCCCAACTCCATAATATGCGTAGACCTAACTTAATAGGTAAATTCCCAATTATGTCCATTCATTTTATGTTATGCTTAAGCATACCAACTTTACATATTTTTATTAACATGCATATTAACCCCATCGTTTCCCACGTAATTCGTTCTCATGACATGTCATATAAATGGGGAGTATCATTACAAATGTGATGGGTTCAATCTTAGCACAACGTTGGCATTTACATGGGTTTAAAAAGGTGTCAACTTGCATCACAACATTAAACCCAACTAGCATAAATCATTAACCCAAACTTGCATATGAACTTGCATATAAACTTGCATATGAGCTTGCATAACATGTCATACATAGAGGCAACCTTGCATATGTTTTGCATATCATAAAAAGAGACAAACTTGCATATGAACTTGCATACAAACTTGCATATAAACTTGCATATGAGCTTGCATAACATGTCATACATAGAGGCAACCTTGCATATGTTTTGCATATCATAAAAAGAGACAAACTTGCATATGAACTTGCATACAAACTTGCATATAAACTTGCATATCATGTTATACATAGAGGCAACCTTGCACATGTTATGCATATCATAAAAAGAGACAAACTTGCATATGAACTTGCATATAAACTTGCATATGAGCTTGCATAACATGTCATATCATAAAAAGAGACAAACTTGCATATGAACTTATAACATATGACAACCACAACATGCATAAATCCTCATTTACATCCATAGCCTCCTAATATCCTATCCTAATTAGTTTAGCAATTGCTTGCTAAAGGCATAGGAACTCACAAATAACTAATTAGCACTCCAATGAGGAAGATTAAGTTGCTAGATTGGATTTGAGCTTGATTAGAGTTGATTTGAGATGCCAACTTCCTCTCAAATTTGGTGGAGGCTCCTTCTAGTTTTAATTTGGCGGCATGAGGCCCTTGAATCTATTTTTAGTATGAATTAGGGTAGTGTTAGGGTGTATTTATGGATTAGGCAAGTGTTTTAGGCCATTAGATTAACCCTAAATTAGATTAGGACCATCAGATCTCGGAAGCTTCTAGAGAACAGCCCAAAACATAGCCAAACCCTAAAATGGTGCACCAGGTTAAGCTGGACGAGCACCCCCTGTCGACACCCAAGTCGATAGGGCTGTCGACTTGGTCCTAGCCAAGTCGACTGCCCAGTCGACAGGGCTGTCGACTTGGGTAGGTATGCGGGAATTTTTCCCTCCTGCGCCCAATGGCTCCAATTTCGAAATTTAAACCTGAATTTTAAATCTGTTTTGAACTTTGAATTTTCTGCAAACTTCATTGGGCCATAACTGGGCCATACGGACTCCGATTTACAAAATTTCGGACTCTATTTCGCGTATTTTTCCGAGACGAACGCAATGACGCAGCCCGTTCCCCCCAATTCTCACATCTGAAATTATTTATTCTGCAATTAGTGAATTTTAGCATTAACTGAAATTCGGGGTGTTACAATATCCGTCTTGAACAAAATTATTATCAGAGTACATAAAAGAAAAACCATGATCCCGTTCCAAAATGCCATATGAAAGAGAAACAAAGCTGAGCATTACTTTCAGCATTTCCAAGCACTTCCAGTAGAGATAGAGAAAGATATCCAAATAAAGCCTCGCTAGTCCCTCCCTGAGAACCTGGGGGGAAGGAGAGGAAAGAAAAGAGGCGAAACAAAAAGGGTCAGAAATAAAGTCTGGCGAGTCCAGTGACTTTAACAATACAATTAGTAAAGTAACAAGATAATAACATAAACCGGATATAAGAGATGACTGTAAGATAAGCAGGTATGACAAGGTAAACAAGATGAATAAGGTATAACACAAAATGCTTCCTGCACCGCACCAATACTAGTTTCATACTAAAAGGTGATCCCTCCCTACTAATCGTAATAATGGTAGCTTCGTGTACTTCTAGCTACTCTCGTAGGTGCCCACTTGCTTCTACCCCCACTAGTTGTACCCACTAACCTCCCCATTCGATCGACTCCCTAATTCGTAGATACCCGTGTTGGCCCTACAGTAAAGTGTATCACTCCCTAAAGTGGCAACCTGATACTACTAAAATGCACGTCTTATACCTACACGATGCAACAACGTCTTACCTACCAGCCCGGACCCACGCACGCACATGACTCCGTTAGACTTGCGTTGTCACCGCTCTTTACTCTTTTGACCTCTTACTATCAACCCCAGTAAGCGTGTCTCGTCCTCGACCAAGTTCGAGCTCATATAGATACTAAAAATGGGTGGCTGGTTGAAAAGGGTCCCTACACTTGACACAAGCTCCCCTCCTAGGCTTGGTCCCCACTAGGATTTCCCACTTAACCCCTTTTATTACTCCCATGTCTTACCACATGTCTCATTATGGTTAAGTGCTCTAAATTATGTTTCACATGCTATCCATGTCACCCACTTAACCCCTTTACTATTCCCATGTCTTACCACATGTCTTATCTTGGTTAAGTGTTCATTAATTCATTATATCCGTAATTGTGCAAGACCTCCCACATTAGATAACCATTTGCGGTTGCTGGATATGCCGGGCGGTTCCGGTCAGACTTCTACCACAATTTGAACCTAACCTCGTGTCTTACCACTATTGCGTTCTAATTTCTGCCTTCGACCTCTCACATTAGATTGCCATTTTGCGGTTATTAAATATGCTGGGCGGTTCCAGGCAGAATTCTAACGCAACCCAATCTAACCTCGTGTTTTAGGCATTCATTATCTTTTCCTTTTATTCATGCCCAATTTCAAATCTTCAATTAATGTATTCAAATTGCCTATAATTTCCAATTATGCTTATAATGCTAATTCAAGTTATGCCTATACAAGTTGTACCAAATTATGCCCAAATCAATTTCATTGTTATCAACAATATATGCCAAATCTCATTTTATTACATATTTCCCAAAATTTTCCCAATCATTCCAATGTTATTCGTATGTAAATCTCAACGTAATATGCTTAGGCTCGAAGTTAGCCTAATCTCGGAACGAAAAAGGAAAAGAAGAAGTGAAGAGAATCAAACATCAAAATTGGCATAAACATATAAATAGGCATGTGAAATGAATAATGATAAGATAGATCAGACAGGCATATGATAATAGAAATTGGGTATGAATCTGAAGGATAATGATTTACAAACTTGATAAGATTCATCTTACGTATAGGCATATACATTAGATCCAATTTACTATCCTATCACAATTACTTTTTAATTTAGTTATATGTGAAAGTAAACATAAACTCACAACGATAGGATTCTTAGAAAAGAGGATTAGTCATTGTTGTAGCAATTCTGATCTTGAATAACCTCTTTTTTGATTATTGAAGAAGAAAAGATAAATTAATTTGAGTTAGAGAAGCAGCATGGAGGCGCCATGGATTAAGGTTGAAGAGATTAGGGTTAGGTTTAGGTGTTTATTTAGATGTATTAGGTGAATCAGGACCTTTAGATTTGAATAGGAACCATCCGAACCACTCAAATTAGAAAAACACTTCATTAGGAAACTATCTAGAATCAACCAGTCGACTGGCCAATTTCAACCGGTTGACAGTTTTCACTTTTGCTTAAAAACGGTCGACTATTGATAAATGGGCAGTCGACTTGTAAACGGTCGAATGGTGAAAAATGGGCAGTCGACTTGTTTTATAGCTTTAAACTTTAAATCTTCCGAGCTTCATAACTTCTTCGTACGTTGTCCATTTTATGCAAACTCAGACTCAATCTCAAGCAGATTTCCAAGACGAACGCAATGGCTTAGCCCGTTTCACTTAATTCTTCTTCTAAAAATTAAGTATTCTTAAATTTTTCAGTTTTAATATTTTAAAATTACGGGGTGTTACAATTAATCCTCTTATTACAACCATTTACTTCTTATTTTTTTTGTTTATTGCCCTTTATTACCATAACAGTCATATTTTCCTAAGACAACCATTTTTCATTCCTAAGGTATCTATTTGTTGTTCCCCAACAGACAATTACTATTCTTATCTATTTATTTATTTGTTGCTTGTTTTACATATATATATATTATTTGTAAACCAGACCTCTCACATTAAGTTGACCACTTATGGATGTTGGATTTGCCGGTCAGTTCCGGGCAAGCTTCTACTAAAAGTTGAACTTAACATTTTGCCTTGTAAACTGGACCTCTCACATTAAGTTGACTACTTGTGGATGTTGGATTTGCCGGTCGGTTCCGGGCAGGCTTCTACTAAAAGTTGAACTTAACATTGTGCCTTAGTACATTTACATTGTAACCATTTTCCTATTATATTTACTTTCCCCATTCAACATTGGTTACAATTGTTATTTATTGATTTGCGGTCCCATTTGTAGCAATAAATTATATTAATTGCTACGATGGTCACCATAAATATACTAATTCAATATGGATCACATTTTCATATAATTCCATAATTGAACATTAGTCAAACATTTAATACAATGTATATTTTACCATTTTATGCTGATTTGGGCTGATAATGTGTATATTTATACTTTTATGTTTCGTGCGGTAAACATAGTTATCTTTTATTATTATTACTATTCTTATTAAGTTTAATGATTTGGTTTAATCAATAACCAAACATTCCTTTTTGCATTCAATCGCCCAAAAAGACCGTTAGCTGTAATTATTGTAAATTATGCCTAACTTATGGAATAATTCAAATTCACAAGAAATATACATGTATATATATATTTAAAATAGTTGATGCAAACTACGCACAAATATGTATATTTATATTTATGCGTACGTTTGCACCACTTTTCCCTTTTTCAATCTTTTTATCATATCTCTTGTGAATTCTAAATAACATCTTTTTGTTCTAAAAGAGGAAAACGACATATTTACAACAACTAAGCCAAAACCCAACATCGAATGCAAATAGGTATAATTATTTTAAATTACAATCACCCAATTTACCATTTTATCCAATATTCACAAAATTTATTATTCAACACTGAAAATTGAGATCAGGAATATAACTACATCTAAATGGTGTTTAATGGGACTGATTTCCAAATCTACAGTGCTTTGCAATATCCACAATACATTTTATAACATAATTGTAGGAAATAGGTATAAAAAAATTTAAGAATCCCACAATTAATATTATGCCTAACCATAGTTCACAATATGCAAGTTTTAACAATGTTTACAACCAGGTCCGATGGGTGTCAATCCAATTACAACAATTTAGTGAATAGATCTGAAGAAATAGGCATAAAAATTTAGATCTAATTCAAATGAAATAGATAGGCTATTATAACTATATTCGTAAATTTCCCACTCGCCTTAAAGCACTCAAATCCAAAGTTCGAACGTTTTAAGCCTACAATTCCCAAATTCTTATAAGTCTACAAGTTTATCTGAAAAGGGATTATTTCAGATCTATAGAGATGTAAGAAAATAGGAAGAGAGGAGGGAAACTGATTTGGAGTGTGAATTTGATTTCTTTTCCATTGGATTTGATAATCCTCTCAATTCTGTATGAATTGGATTTGATTTGTTGTGTATGAATATATTTTTTATTTTAGAAATTAGTTTTGAAGAGGGAGAAAAATGGCAGAGCTTTGCTGCTGCTACATATTTGTATGGAAAATAATGAGGCCTTACCCCTTTATTTATAGGAGTGGAATTGGCCTTGAACCGTTTGATCTATTTTAATTAACATCCGTCCATTCGTTAAAAATATATAACAACCTAACCTTATAAAACCTAGCCGTCAATGGGTGTTCTGACGCCCAGTGGGTGGACCGCTACGGTCGACCTCCTGTGTTGTCAAATGCCCAATAATCCTAGTTTTAAATAAGGTATATAATATTTATAAATTCTGATTTATTTATTTTCCATCCATTATCGTATTTCGTCTGTAACTTTTTCATATGGACTTCATTCGCGAAACTCCAAACATGAAAGTTGATTAGAATTCCAAAACGAACGCATCGGTCCAAATTTCATAGTCAAATTCAATCATTTGCAGAAATTCCTATTTTTTAAATTCTAATAACTAATTTATGCTGCCAAAATTCTGGGTTATTACTGGACGAGTTGCTACCTATTAAATATTCGAGTGTTCCTGTTTCCAATAACACCATTATTGGTAAAGAGTATAGTAAATTACTGGACAAAATTAAAGATATACTACAAGGTTGGAGACATAAATTATTATCTTTCACTGGTCGTGTTGAACTTATGCGTTTTGTAATGAGTTCAATGTTAAGGTTTTGGTTGCAAACATTTAAAACACCAGACTGTTCTATCTCAAAGATTAATGCTATATGTGCTAATTTTATCTGTAGAAGGAGTTTGCACAAAATTATTTATGATTAGCTATGTAAATTGAAGGAGGAAGGTTGAGTTAGACTGAGAAATCTCTTTGAACTAAAAAATGTGTATGGTATGAAAATGACACAGAATTTTTTTACTTCTAATAACCTTTAGGCTAACTAGAGAGGGTTGGTTATTTGACGGATAATTTCTTGTGTATCCGAGTTGATAACAATGCTTATATAGTTAGGAAAAATATCCTTAGATACACAAATGTGATCAAGTCATTGATTGGCAGGAAAATTGTAAATGGTATAGACATAGATTTATGGTGAAAACTATGGATTGATGTTAGCAGTCTTATTGAGTTATTTGTTTGGATAGTTATTCTGCTTTTGGGTCCACTAAAATCAATGTGGACAATATTATTGATAAATTTACTTGGGCCTGTGATCAAAAGATTGTCCTGAGAAACTTTAAATAGAAAGTAAAAAAATTCCTATTTTAAATAATCTTACCAAGGATTCATGGAGTTGGAAAAGCGATAAAAAAGGCAATTGGGGAAGAAACACGCAATAAGCAGGATGAAGCTGTATTGCATAAAATTGTCTGGAGTAGGTTAGTTATCCTTAAAATTTTCACATACAACATATAGGGCCATTTTAAACCGTCTACCAACAAAAGGCAGAATTTTCAACTGGGGTATTATACAGGATACAAAATGTATTTTCTGCAATTCAGTTGATGAATCTCATGATCATTTGTTTTTCTGACATGTTTATACTAAACTTGAACTTGCTATCTAGAATGTAACAACCTCGATTTTGCGATTACCTGTAATAACAATAATAACAGTAAACTAAAATAAAGTTTATAATTTATTAATTAAGAAGTAAATGCTATTTAGGGGAAGATAATTTAAATAATTATCTAAATTGAATTCAAGATTTGGTTTTTGGAGTAAACTTGTGGAAATTTGGAGAAAATAATTGTTTAATCGTTAAAATGATTAAATAAGGCATTTTGGGGAAAATATATTCAAATTGTGGTAAGCTGAAGAAAATAAATTTAAATATGGAGAATAAAGTTGGAACACTTTATAATGGGTAAATTTTGATAAAATACAAATTTGTAAGATTTCTATGTGTCATATTGCATTAAATTGCAATGCATGTGCTTATAATGAATTTAAGGAAAAATTAAGTTTTCTTAAATATAATTAAACTGTAAAAGTAAAATGTAAATATCAATGAAAAATCAATATTTATGTGCCAAAATAGTTTTGTTATGATTGTACAATTGTTTTTGCCAAAAAATTGTGAGTATTAAAATTTTAGTTTTGATCGAAAGAAGTGTGAAATGAACATTTTTATAAAAAATGTAAAATTTGAAGTAAACATGCTCGAATTATCATTTAAAATTATTAACATGAGTTTAAACGTGTTTACTATTTTTTAGTAAAGTTGCATAGTGTTAAAATTGGAAGTCTTAGACTAAAACGATGTAATATGGTGTTAAAATCGTTTAAAATGTTATTAAGTAGCCTAAATAACTAAATAAAAGCCTAATTTAATCAACGCTTAGACTAAATGAATTTAATTGGGCTTAAATCCGAGTCATTAAAAAAGAAATCTCTAGAGAAAAGGGAATACTACGTTCTTTTCTCTTCTAACATTTTCTTCCTCTTTTCACAGAAGATAAATTAAAAGAAAAATAGCTAATTCCTCTCCAAACTCAATTCTAAGCCGCAAACTCAAATTAAAATCTGAAAACAAGTTGTTAAACTGAAATATACACATGTAATCTTCTCAAAACTATGGATATATTCCTATTTTTTCGGAATTGTGAAATTTCTTATACTGTGTAACAACCCGAAAATCTGGGCCAGTTTAAAATTTTTATTTTGGCAATTTTAGCGAATTTTGATTATTTAAAATGAATTATTTTAAATAATATCGACGAGAAATTTATTTTGAATATAATTCGAACGTATATATTTATACGCGTCGTCGTTAGAATATAAATATTTATATATAATTATAAATAGAATTGAAAATGGCGCGGTAGTTCGATAATTCGATTTCAAACTTCAATTGAACGTACTGGGTGCAAAACAATCCGGATTTTAGTGAAACCAAAAATGATAGGATCTAATTGATAATATCTTTCTAACGAATCCGAAAAATCGAGATTTCATAGCGGGAATCAAAAGATATGTCCAGTTGAAAATTCTGAATAGTCGTTATGGAATTCAGGCCCTTAAAAATAGACATTTTGCAAACAGCCTCGGATTTCGACGAAACCAGTTTTGTTGGGTTCGTGATGTCAATTTATTGCTAGGTTTCAAATTTCGTAATTTTTCGAATCAATATGTGAGCGTGGCAAAGGAAAACGCGTTTGACCAGTTTCAGTTGATTTTAATCGACTGGAAAATGGCCATTTTTCAAACGGTCTCAGAATTCGACGAAACTAGTTTTGTTAGGACCGTATCGACAATACGAAGCTAGAAAATATTTTTCTGCCATTTTTAGAATTCGTATGTGACCCCGGTAATTTGAAATGTACGTTTAAAATTCAATGAAGTGATTTAAATGTAAATTTAATGGAAACTGATTAAAACGATAGAATCAACATACGAAACATGTCCCATTGTGTTCGGAATGGGGGTGAAACGCTATGGACGACAGGCGGCGGACCTCGTTTCGAGGTCGTATGTGAAAGTCAACTTTTTTGCAAAATAAAATAATAAAAAAATAATAAAAAAACCCTTTTCTTTTATCTCTGGCCCCCCCCCCCCACGATAAAAATCAGAAAACAAAAAAAAAAGAGGAAAAAAAAAACCGCCGCCGATCTCGATTCCCACCCCCACCGTCGCTGGCCGACGTCGCACCCCCCCTAGGCCGTCGACTCCACCACCGCGGCCCCCCCTCCGCTCCAACCCCCATCGTCTCCGCCCCCTTCCACCTAAAACCGAAAACCCACCCTCCATTTGCGAACGCGAGGCCCCCAAACCCCATAATCCACCGCACCGCGCCCTCCAGCAGCCGTCACTCCGGCCAAGCATCCCCTTCCACCGCTGACGCGACGCAAGCGGCTGCCTCCTCTTCGATTTGCGCGAAACAGCCCCCTTTCTTCGTTGAAACAATGTGAGTTTTTACTCTTTTCATTACGTTATATATTTCTTTGAAAAAAAACTGAATATTTTGCTAAAGGAAAGATCGTGTTTTGTTCAAGGAAAGATTAAATTTTTATCACATAAAAGTTTACATTTTTAATATAGGAAAGTTGTGATTTTTGATTGGAAGGAAAATACGATTTTTAACTAGGGTATGATATGAAACTATATATAGAACAGCAAAGTAAAAATATGATTTTTATATATTGAACTTCGAAGTAAAAATATGATTTTTATAAATTGAATAGCGAAGTAAAAATATGATTTTTATATTTTTATGAGAATAAAAATATGATTTTTATATTTTTAAAAGTATTAAAAATATAGTCTTTACTATATAGATGATATAAAAATATGATTTTTGTTTATGTAGAGAAGTAAAAATATAATTTTTACATGATAGGAATATTAAAAATATCATCTTTATACAGGTAGCAAAATAAAAATGTGATTTTTATAGTGATGAAATTGAAAAGGCGAAATCTTTATATGAAGAATGGCGTGATAAAAATATAATCTTTACTATATAGAAGTGGTAAAAACATGATTTTTGTTTATACAGAGAATTAAAAATATCACCTTTATATATGTAGCAAAATAAAAATGTGATTTTTATAGTGATGAAGTCTATATTTTTGAAAAGGTGAAGTCTATATTTTTGAATAGGCGGAATCTATATTTTTGAAATGGAATTTTTATCTATATGACAGCGAAGTAAAAATTCGATTTTTATAAATTGGACAGCGAAGTAAAAATTCGATTTTTATAAATTGAATAACGAAGTAAAAATTTGATTTTTATAAATTGAATAGCGAAGTAAAAATTCGATTTTTATATATTGAATAGCGAAGTAAAAATTCGATTTTTACATATGTAGTGGCTACGGGCGACGAAGCTGACGAAGATTCAAAAAAGACGAAGACTTCTATCAAAAGAAGAGTCAAGATGATTGGATAGCTTTCTGTGAGAATTTCTCACCTTTCAATTTCTTTTTCTAGTTATATATATACTAGGATGCAGACGGTGCTTAGTAGCACCCGACACAATCGTCCACAGACCATGGACTTGTTTGTTTGATTGCAAATTAGTTAGACTATTTGGTTTGGTTTGAATGATTTGGTGAAATGAATGGACTTGATTGATGTGTGAATGGCGTGGGCCTTCACTAGACCGGGGATAAGGCTAGGCCTTGTCCCGTTTCTAGTATCGTGCCGTTATGCCGCCGAAATTTTCTAAAATATGTTAGAAAAATAAAAATATCATTTTATTTAAAGAATGAACTGAATAGAAATTCATATGTTGGAATAAAATGTTTTATCGTTAAAAATATAATTTTTAACGTGAATGTGAATAAATAAATATTCATTTACAAACCAGACGGTTTGTTTATGTACACCTATTTGAAGGACATTGATTGGGTCGATAAATTTTACACATCGCCCAACTGCACAAATAAAATATGCGTTTGATTGTTTGAAACCCCACATGGGTGTTGGGATGAAATTTGAAGTTCACTCATCCTGATTGATTAAATATGTCGATCGATTGATTGACAGGCTGTTATAAGCGTTAGATATCTATATTTGATGCTTATACAGTGTAGTGCACTTTGGTTGATGGTTGATTATTTTTCAATGCTAGTATATGTGTGTAATGTATGAAAATCCATATAATTAACTTTATATGGTAATTGATTGGGCCTCATTCCAATTTGAAAAATAAAGAATATTATAAAATAAAGGTTCATGTGTTGACGGTACTCATCCATTGAGATTGGTCATGTGTTGAACGAAATATTTTGATAATAACAACTATTTTGAAAAAGAAATATTTGAAATAGAATATTTGAAAATAGAAATTTATGAAGCCGTGTTGATTAGATTGACGCCATTTTGACGTGAACGATATTTATATCGATTTTATTCATTTTGAAATGAATTGAATTAAAAACGATTTAGAAATGAATTGAATTGAAAACGATTTCAAAATGAATTGAATTGAAAACGATTTCGAAATGAATTGAATTAAAAACGATTTCGAAATGAATTGAATTGAAAACGAATTCAAATTGAATTGAAAGCGAATTTAAATGAATTCAAATTGAATTGAAATTTGAATTGAATAGAAATGAATTTTAAAACGAATTTATAAAGAAGAATTCAATTTTGATTTGAATTGAAAAGGAAGTTGAAATTGCTTTTGAAACGAATTTGAAACTATTTATAAAATTCGTTTTAAATAGAAATCGACGAAGTATATATTATATATATTATATATAATATAATGGCCTGAATAGAACGCGCCGCGCCGCGGCAGTTCGTGAATTTCGACCATTTATTTCAAACGGACATTACGGGAGATCCGACCGTCGGATTCTCCTAAAACCGGAACCGTTGGGTTCGTATCGAAAAGAGCTTTCTAACGAATATTAGAAATTTGAAATCTAATGGTTGGATTTGGAGATACGTCCAAATCAAATTCGAAAAAGGTCGGTGTAAGTGCAGTTCGATGGCCGTTGTTGGAAATCGACTGTACGGGCCTTGATAAAATTATTAAAAATAGTAATAATTTGTGTAAAATCATAAGAAATGATTAGAGAAGAATTGGGATGAAAAACTCCATATTTGAAAAGATAAAAATAGATTTTTATCGAAGTAAACTAGTTTTGAACTAGAATTATAATTCTATTTATTTTTAAATAAATAAATTGAATTCGAAAGGGTTTTAAAAATAACTAGAATTTCCAATGATTGCATTGGAGTGGAATTGAATCGAAATTGTCTTCGGAATATTTCGATGTTGGAATTCGTGATTATACAGATGTTGTTATGGAAATTTGAAAGATATATATTTATATCGTTATTTCCAATACGACATTTGTTAGTCGTAGAATTTGATATTGAATATAAGCCGATATATTTTCTATTCAGAGTCTTGTATTGAATATCAAATGTGATTTGGGTTTGTCGTGAATGGTGTCTTCACTAACACTGTTCTTGAACCCAGTTGAGAAAAGATTAAATCTTTTTATTTAGACTTAATGAAGTGTACCAATTAAATAATATTTAATTGGAATTGAATCGATATTGATTTTTGGGTTTATCGTGGACGGTGTTTTAAATAACACTCGTTCTTTAACCCGATAATTGATGGAAGATGATTTTGGGTTTACCGTGAACCGTGCTTTTAAATGACACTGATTCTTTAACCCAGCCAAAGATTAAAACTAAGTAGAGTTTTAATGAATCTTTAATTAGATTGGAATGATCGAGAATGGAGTATCACCAGTTTTGCTCCAGGCGATAGTTAAATCTTTAATTAGATTTAAACGTGAAACGGTAATTAAATTTACCGATAACACCGTGGTGTTAGATATGAAGTGAGACCCGTTTTACTTCATGGGATGAACAGGTCGGGATTGGGAAATTAAAACAAATGATTACTTCGGTAAGGTTCGCTAATCCCGACTAGTTTGAATTGATATTCAAAAATAAATTAAAGAATAAATTCAAGAAATTTATCTTGGATAAAATTAATGGGAACCTTTCCCTATGAATGTGAAATTTAGAAACTGTCGATTAGCTAAGTAGAATGGTTTTCTGGATATTGATCTGATGTTGGTTTCGGCCTTCGGGGTTAATATTTGGGGAATTATTCTCTTGATTAATTTACGGTTAGTGACTGATGAATTGGAATGAGGTGTATGTTGTATTTGTGTAACACTTATTTAAAATATACGCGAGTTATTCGGAAAGACCGGGTTTATCCCATTCTGAATAACTGATACGACGATAAGTCGAAGATGAAGACGGTGGTCGAAGACCAGAAGTCTTCACGTTGTTTGGGTGATTACTGATGATCTTGATTGGGCTGTACACCCAAGAAGATGGAAACAGTTGGTGATCGTCCAGACGTACTTGGAGATCGATGGATATGCGGGGTACTAGGTGCCTCCGGTTTCGTTCAGACCCAGAACGGACTTGTAAATGGACTGTGTGTGCCTGACATTGGATTTTAGTCCATGCGATTGATCTCTATTAAATATATATCTTTTTGGCGGCGGAGAATTTATTCTCTTGCTTAACGCCCTTCTCTGAGACGTACGAGCTCAGGGGTTATATATTGATGGATATCAAACGCATGGAGTGAATTGCCTATGTGGCATGCCTAAGTGGCAATTGATCGAGGCTTCTGTTGAAAAGCAAAGTCTTGTGGTGATGATCAAAGCATGGCCTTTGTGGCGTAGCTTTGTGTAACGTTTACTTCGCGAGTTTCACACCCGGTATGAACCAAAAACGGGAGACGGACCTCAGGGAGGGCATGCGTTTCTTTCTAGTTAGGAGTGGCGTCAGTGCTTGAACTGGCTGACGAGTTTGACTCATGTGGATGTTGCTTATTATTACTTGCTGAAAAGCGAGGCGCCTCGTGATATCGGTTTCGGCCGATGCTTCTGGTCGGCTGACGGGCCAGGCTTACGCCCCAAAGGGCGGGGAAACGCAGTGTTCAGGCGTAATAATCCACATCGGTGGACCGGCCCTGACGATCCAAGGCTTGTCTGCGCGCTTGCCTGAGACACGGGCTAGAGCGTCTCGAATCGGTGAGGATCTTGCCCCTAGCCTCGGTTCATACCATAAATGATAACCCAACTTCCAATACGACGTCTTGCGGTTTTGATTGTAAACTTATATATGGCGACATAGTGTTATGGGGCATTCATGCCGCCTATGATTGATACTTATGATTTGAAGTTGTTTTATACACTATGCACTTATAGTAGTATCAAATGATATGTTTTAAACGTACTAAGCATGTTTGGCTATTATAAGGGAAAACCCTATCCTCGGCTGCGTTGCATTGTGTGATGGGACCTGGGTCTTATAATAGCTTCATTTTTAGAAAAGCATTGCGTTGTTTACTTATATGCACTGGTATTCTTGGGAGGAAACCCGTTCCGTGTTATACGGCGTGGTCCCTTGATTTACCTAGCTTTAAAATAAAGATTAATAATTTTTTTAGTTCTCACACCAGTCCCATGACTGACCTGGAGTTTATTGTTTTAACCTAAACTCTGGGTGCCCTTATTTTGACATGGGCAGCTAGTAGTTTTGGTTTTGCAGATTTATATTCACAGGATCCTGGTTTACAGCTGGAATGATATCCGAAAAGCTTTGTATCCGTATATCTACTTCTAGTTGTCTATTGTATTATTTTCCGCTGCTATGTATTTAAATGTAATTTAAATCTCTGATATTTCTGTGTAATATTCATTTATACTCTGTATATTCTTGTAATCTGATGCATTGTTGTAAAATACAATGAAATGTTCTTTTGTATGCGTTCTGTTGTGGCTTGTTCTCGAACTATCCGCGCTTTCCTTTACGGGGAAGTTACGGGTTTTCACATACTGTGTATTCAGTCTGTGTTGCATGTATCTACAAGTTCTTATACTGGTGTTTGAATCTCCTACAAATCAAAAATATCAAGTCTTTTCCTCCCAATTGTTATCAAATCGTTGGTAAATCGAAATTGATGAGTTAATCTCACACCATTTATTTTTTACACAAAGTTTTGATGGTTTGTTGTTGTTTCAGCTAGTTTTTGTGTCTATGTAAGCATAAAATTGAGTTTATGTTTATGATGGAAAACTAGCTCTGTGTCCAACTTTTTGATGCTATTCCTTGCTTATTTCTTGCCAAAATCATATCCATTCTTTTCTGAATATTAATATTATTGTTAAACTATATGCATGTAAAATTTCAAGTTAATCTGACCTCTGTTACCTGCCGAAACCGTGCTTCAAACTTTGAATCGGAGCAAGTTATGCTCCTGCAGAAATTCCTATAGCAAAGGTTGACCCCGACCTTCTATGGGTCGACCTACGGGCCCCGTAGGTTGGCCTGAAGCTTATGAGGGTCGACTCCTGTTGTGTTGTAGATAGGGGTGAGCGTTCGATCGGTTCGGTTTGTTTGGATGTAAAAAAAAAATCGAACCGAATTAAAACCGAAAATTTTCCAAACCAAACCGAACCGAATCGAATTAATTTCGGTTAATTCGGTCGGTAAACGATTTAACCGAACTTGAAGAATGTGTCATTATTCAAATGATGAATTCACTTGAAGTAAAACATAAGTTCATTTTTGGAGAATTTTTGTATACTAAATTTTATGTTTATGATAAGATATGATATATTCATAACAAATCACTTTGTATTTTATAACTAAACAAAAAAATTAAAGTACTACAATATTGTAAAATTAAATGATAAATTAAAAGTTTGGTTAATTCGGTTAAACCGTAACCAATTTTTTTATTTTGCAAACTGAATTCAAACCGATTTAGTTTTAAAACCGAACCGAACCGACTGAATTTAACCAGTTTGGTCGGGCAGTTCAGTTTGAACCGAATATTGCCCACCCCTAGTTATAGATGAAGGCGTTTTCCTATGTGTTTTGAAGTTTATACTTGTTGATTTAAAAATGTTTCTTAAGCAATTACTACTGATTTTTGAAGCTAATTTTGATGTTGTTTTCCTTAGGCTTGATCCTATAATGGATGAACCAACATTGTCACTAACTCGTACTTCGGATTAGTGACACTACAATATTTTTTCTTTAAATAGCACATAAAAATGCTATAATAACTTATCATAGCATTAGTGACGACGCTATGTATCAACATGTTGTAATATCCTTGTTATATCTCATAGCTTTAATCGAAACGCTATTGCATTAAACATTTTATAGCGCATGTTCACCAGCATGAAAAGTTTTACATAGCATTCAAACCTAATATAGCGTTCAAACCTTGCCATTTTATTTGTCTTACTACAATCTCAGCTTATTTTCTTATAGCATTATTAATATTTTAATAGCACCAACTCATTGATATGAAAAAGTTTTCCATAGTGGTTTAAATTTATCTTTCTCGATATTATTAATTTTCCCTTTGATATATAGCATTCAGAACTTGCCACATTAAATATTAGCCTGTTTTTTTATAGCGTTATCATTATTTTAATAGCTCATATTCAACGACATGAAAATGTTTTCCACGCTATTTAAATTTTACATAGTGTTTCACTTTGGTTTTGTAAGTGTAATTTTCCACTATTAATACTTGTTATATATATACAACATTATCAATGTTTTCATAGCACATATTCAATGATATGAAAAAGTTTCAACGCTATTTAAATTTTAAATAGCATTTCATCTTTTGTATCCATAAGTGTATTTTTTCACTATTAATATTTTTAATATATTGCACATGTTTTAGTTATGATCTTTCTGCAGTGCACCTCTTATTTAATTTGTGCAAAGTTTATTAAGTAGTAAATTCATAATACAAAATTGTCAATAGCAAAAAAATCTAATATCGAAAGCATATTTGATATCAACGATAAAGTCATAACTAATAAGTATAGTAAATTCAAAAACAAACACACAGAAAATTATTTAGACATAGTTCCAAAACAAAATTACGTGAAAAATCACTGATTTCAGCCTGTAAGTTCATGTAACTTCCATAACCAACAATTCACACAAGTACAGGTTAGACTCCTATAACAATGAAAAATGCAATCACACAAGCTCACAGTCCAACGCGCTTAACACAGATAAATGTGCGTTTATCAGATTAACTATATATCAGATATGAAAATAGGAATACAAATTTAATATTGTAACCCACTTATTAACCTGCATTGACTATATGGTGCATGTGCACAGTATTCTTTCATAATAGTTACTTACCAAATCATGTGCGGAATGGTAAAAATATTGGCAAATGAGTTTGGGTTAGCATTTAGCTATCACCATAGTTAGTGGTTTAACTATGAACATATTCACTTTTGCACTTCCTCGCTACAACTGTACTGCAAGCTAAAAAACAACTACACTCTTGAACCTGGTACTCACCAACTTGCCATAAGCTCGAATCATCCTCCTACAACAGTTTCACGCTTTTCGTTTCGCTTTGTAGGTTCCGCACACTATTCACTTGTGTTTCAATGCATTGCATTATTATATATTTGTGCTAGCTATTGACTTTGCATTTTCTATTTTCATTTAAAAAAAATCTTTTCATTTCTGTTTTTTAAATAGTTCACATTTTACTGTAAATCTTCATTTTTATAAATAAAGAGAAAATGATATGCGACTGCTGTCTTCTGTGGACATCCGCTCTTTATTCATTTGCAAGCAAGCTTAGCATACTAGGCCACAAGCCTATCGTTTTATTTCATAGCAAACTCTGTATATGTATGTACATGATTGTACACCTGAGACAAGTTTATCAATTCAAGTTCATTACAATTCTTCACTCAATTTTATATCAATGCAAACATCTTTTCTCTTCTCTTTAATCATGTTCATTCCTACAAAATCATATTACAACTGAATTTAACATGGTATTAGAGCAGTGTTGACCCATTCAAATACCGTAGGAAAGAAATATTCATGTCCATCAGATAATTCTCATCATTTGGACCTGATTCATCAAAGATCTCTGGCGATTTCACCATCTGAGATTTAAGCTTGAATGATAAATACGTGCTACGCCTATATTCTCTGGCTGCAACTATATTTCATCATGCAAGACTAAGGAATTCAAATCCGAAGCAATTCTACCATTCAAGAAATACAATAAACTTTCACGGTCAAGAAAATGCATTAAAAGAAAGCTACCAGAAACAAGTTTCTCTGAAAACTCGGAGAAAAACAAAGTTTCATCATAGTAAAAACAATCTGGTCCTGATTGACTGCAAATTAGATTCTGTATATCTCAATTCAAGGTAGCAAAGTCAAATTTTCAAACTTTTATTTTTTCTACGTCTTCATCTCTAAAGCTTTAATGTCACAAAGCGTCCACTCTAATGCATCTGAGAACACTGGCAATTCCCAAACCTCTAATGCTGAGCTACTCATTAAAACTATCATCAGCCCTCAGAGCCAACCCATCACTATCCATCTCGATGGAAATAACTATCTCCTTTGAAAGCTACAAGTTGAAGCATCAATCCGACGATGTGGCCTAGAAGGATATGTTCTTGGAACTACACTCATTCCTCCAAAATTTATTACTAACACAGCAAAAAAAATAGTCAGTAATGAAGAGTATAATAAGGTTCACGGAAAATAAAGTGTAACACCCCGTATTTTCTGTAAACATTAAAGTAACAACTTAAAGAATAATTAATTATAAATGTGAGAATTAAGGGAAACGGGTTACGCCATTGCATTCGTCCCGGAATTCTTCTTGAGATAGAGTCTGAGTATGCGTAAATCGGACTCCGTATAAAGGAGTTACGACTTTCAGAAGATTCAGGAATTTAAATAAACAGCTCAGATTAAAGTTCAGAATATTCAAATTTAGATATCAGAAGCAGAAGCGGGCTGGGCGGGAATTTTCCCGCCCAAGGCCAGGTCGGCCACGATGTCGACCTCCCCTCATACAGGTCGACCAGGGGGTCGACCTCCCCCTCGGGCCAGATCTGAAAACTGACGTGTTTCTTTGTGTGATGATTTGCTGTGTCATTTGGGATTGTGTGACAAGTTTTGGTTGGTTCTCTTAGGTTTGAATGGCTTTGATTTGCCCTAGGTTGATCTGACGGCTCCTATTAAATCAAACTAATGTATAAACAACCTAAATCTAAACCCTAAGCCACACAAAAAAATATTCCTAAGACCGTCATGCTGTCAGTACTCAACCTAGAGTAGCCTCCATTCTCCTTCAACTAGAAAGGAAGTTAGGAATTACAAATCAAATCTAATTCAACTAAGAGAATTCAATGTCTACAACAAAGGAGAGCTATTCAATTTTAGAATACAGATCCCAGAACACAATACTAGTCTCCTTTTTGTAAGTCCAATTATCATTTAGACCTAAATGATATTAGAATCGTGACTAAATAACTGGATGTAGAACAACGCCTAATGTAAATTTATGCCTATCCTTTTTGTTAAAACTGAATTGATTAAGACTATGACTCTTATCATGTTAAGTTTGTGATCATGTTGTATGTAATTTGATGATAAATGTTAAATGCTTGGCAATGAATCCATATGTTGTATAATTTGGCAATGACATATATATTGTGTAATTTAGCGACGACATATTATATTGTATACTTTGGCAATGACATATCATGTTGAATAAATTGGCGATGACATATTATTATTTGGCAATGACATATCATGTTGTGTAATTTGGCGATGACATACCATGTTGTATAATTTGGCGATGACATTTCATGTTGTATGATTTGGTAATGACACCTATATGTTGTATGTCAACTTGGGAATTTTATGCAAGTTCAACCATGATCACATATATGGCAAAAATTACACGCTAATATGATTAGGTTCATGTTAAATTTGATCCAACTAATTTGCATGTTCACAACTACATGCCTAATTTTAAGTTTATGTAGTTCTATGTAAAACCACTATTTCACGATTCATGTTGAGTAGATCTAAATTTGCAAGTTCACAATTAAACGTATATTGTTCTATGCCAAATTCATATGACACATGTGTAGTTAGATCCATATTTTTATGATGTTGAAATTATTACATGTTCCTCTTTTTCCCCTTTTGTGTATAAGTTAGGCTATGTATCGAGCCTAACATTTTATGTGACTTATGCGAACGTTTAACGGGGGTAACGTTGGGGAAAAATATGAAATTACATATAATTGGCATATTTGGCTCATAACATGTAAATGTTTTATGGCATAAGGTGGTATAAATTTTTATACCTAAAATTATGAACTTGATTTAAAGGGAAAGTGGGGATTGACTTGAATGACAATAATTTACATATAAACATAAAAGAGGTAAATATGTAAATTTAGAAAAGACGAATATGCCTAACCTGAGGTTAGATTGAGTTATGGTGTAAGACTGCCCGCAACCGCCTGACACATCCAGCAACCGTAACAATATATATCTAATGTGAGAGGTTAGTGCATTGAGCCCAAAAGAATCCGAGGTTAGAGTGAGTTGCGGTGTTAAACTGTCAGGACCCAACTGACACATCTAGTAACCGCAACAATACATGTCTAATATGAGTGGTTGGTGCTTTAATGAATGAATTAAAACTAAGTCCGGAATGGTAGGGTTAAGTTAATTAAGGCAACACTTAACCAGTACAACATGTTAACTAAACTGATGGGTGGGGTTAGGTTAACTTGGACACTTAACCAATTTAACATGTTGACTAGAAAACCCTAGTAACGGGGACCCATTTCAGTAGTAACCCACATAGATGTATCATGGTACCCTGAACTAGGCAGGGTGGGGCACGATTACTGGGCTGATTATAAGTGGCCAAAACAATGGCGGTTGGTGCATCAGTGTAGGTTCCGATGGAGTACGGGCGTGCACGTACTCCGGAGTGGAAAAAGAAGGCACTGGGCATCAGTAGTTATACACTGTGCATCTTGAATCGTGTCGGGTTGCCACCATAGGATTTGATACACCCCATGTTGGGACCAGCACAAGTATCTACAATCGAGCGGGGCCGTATGACACAAGTAGTAAATGCGTGCGAGTAGGAGCCGATCAATAAAAAGGGATCACTAGGTTTGAACTCATGATGATGGTTGAAATATCTAGTAGGTGCAGAGAATATGGATATGAGTGTGATAGTATGATTGGTTTATCTTGCCTTATTTATCTTGACTTATCCTATGTTACCTTATTTCTTTGTTATTGTCCTGCGTCCAGTTTATTCATGTCATGGTTCTCTTACCAGTTTACATGCTGAATAATCACTGGACTTACCAGACTTATGCCTGAACCATTTTTCTTTCGCTCTCTTTTCTTCCGTTCCCCCCTCAGGTAGCCAGGGAGGGAATAGCTCAACTTAATTTGGACCGTTCATCTTTCCAAGCTCGAAGACTCTGTGATGTATAGTTTGCAACCTCTTATCTTTGGCTATGGTTTTGGACACACTGCTACTTGGGATTTATCCAGTTTTGTTGTGTTTTATGCCTCTTTATGTTATAATCAAGACAGAGATTTTGATGTAATGATTTGGAAGTTTTTTTGAGACAGTATGCTGTAATGTTTTTTTTATGAACCACGTATGAAATTAAGTTAATTTTTCCGCTGCTTATATATGTCTGTTTTTAAATTATCTATGTCTTTTAACTATAATGCTCCACCAAAGTTAAGGCATTCCCTTTGTGGGTGACCTTAACGGAGGTGGGGTGTTTCACCTGGTATTAGATCAAAGGTTTACCAAATCAGATAAAAAAATTTGAAAGCTGTTTTCAAAAAGAAGTTCAAAGAAACAATTTTCAAGAAAAAGTGTTGTTTTATTTAAAAAGGCATAATTCCCCCAAAGTCATATGCATTATCTTTCTATCCTTTGTTTTGAATCTTTCCTTTTTTGTTTCAGCATGTCTGGGGATCTTAACCTTCTAGAGGGCGTGCCGGTACCTGGCTGGTTCAGAAGGTACCCAGTGGCTAGGGCTAATGTCACAGGCCCAGCAGACGTTCCTCCTCCCCCAGCTGCAGCGGTTCCTCCTCCTCCTCTGTGTGCAAATGCTTTCTCAAAAATATGTAGGGACTTTCGAGCTATGGGTGAAAAGAACCTCAATGGAAATAAATCCTTCGTGGAAGCAAGAAACTGGCTCAAAGAAACTGAGGATTTGTTTGATATCTTTGAAGTGGACGATAGGAAGAAGATACAGTTGGCCGTATGGTTGCTTAAATACGAAGCCTCCTATTGGTGGGAAGTTACTAATGCGAGACTGGTGGACATGGCACTGTTACAAGAAGAAGATAAGGTTGGCAAGAAAGAGACAAAGGTAGAAGTACCTCAAGCTAAGAAAGTGGAAGGATCACAGAGCAAGAAGACAGATTCCAAGAAGGGCGGGAAGAATAACAAACCCCGTGACAAGAGGAAGCGTAATTTTTGTGGCATTCCTAGACATCTGGTTAAGGACTACAGATAGAAGAAGAGGAAGATGGGTGGTTGTTTCCATTGTGGCGAGACGGGACACATAGCTAAGGACTGCCCAAGAAAGCAATGGCAAGGGCAGAGAGATAGATCTACTTCTGGAGGGCAGGTTCATGCTCTCATGGCACCTTCACAAGAACGAGGTAGAAATGTTTCTGTTGAGAGTTTAGTTTATCTTTTTGATCATCTTGTTCGTACACTCTTTGATTCTGGCGTATCGCACTCTTTTATATCTACTGCTTTAGTTGAATCTCTGCACCTAGACACCATTTTAGTAGAGGATCCCTTGGTTGTTTCAAATCCAATTGCGGGCTCAACTTATTTGTCAATGATTTGGAAATTTCTATACTGAGTGTGGGGTTTAGACGTAATGCCTATGTTTTGGGATTTACGGGCCATGGGTTGATTCCAGGCATGGATTGGCTATCCAGTAATGGTGCCATCCTCGATTTTGAAAAGAGAGTGGTTAGACTCATGACTCGCCTCGGCAACACTCTCGAAATTTCTTGTAATCCCACGAACTCTGTTATGCTTAGCTATCTAGAATCTCTTGATGCGTCTATTGAGAATTTGCAGTCTGTTAGAGTAGTCCGTGAATATTTGGATGTCTTTGAAGAGGTGAAGGGCTTACCTCCGCAGCGGGAGATAGACTTCCGCATATACCTTGTTGATAATGAAAAACCTGTAGCACTACCCATTAGACACATGGCTCCAAAGGAGAGAAAAGAGCTCAGTAAGCAAGTCAAAGAGCTGCTCGAAAAAGGGTTTATAAGGCGGAGTATATCTGAATGGGGTGCTCCAGTATTGTTCGCAACTAAAGAGGACGGTTCGCTTCGCCTATGCGTTGATTATAGGGAGCTAAACAAGCTGACCAAGAAGAATACGCACCCACTCCCAAGAATAGATGACTTGTTCGATCAGCTTGTAGGTGCATCGGTTTTCTCCTAACTAGATCTGGCTATCGGGTTTCATCAGCTAAGAGTGACTGAAGACAGCATTGATAAGACGGCTTTCAGAACTCTAGATGGTTTCTTCGAGTGGCTTGTCATGCCTTTCGGCTTGACAAACGCACCCGCTTACTTCATTGACTTGATGAGCAGGGTGTTCAGGGAGTTCCTCAATAAGTTTGTGGTGGTCTTCGTAGATGACATTTTGATTTTCTCAAAGAGTGAGGAAGATCATGCTCAGCATTTAAAAGAAGTCATGGATACTCTTCGAGTACATCAGTTGAAAGCCAAATTATCCAAATGCCACTTTTAGAGAGAGGAAATAAGGTTTCTCGGACATGTGGTGTCCAAGGAAGGGTTAGTTGTGGACCCTACAAAAGTAGTTGCGGTGCAAGATTAAAAGGTCCCACGGAATGCGACCGAAGTCCGAAGCTTCCTCGGGCTAGCGGGCTTTTACCGAAAATTCATCAAAGACTTTGCGAAAATCTCAGCTCCACTTACAAGGTTAACAAAGAAGAACCTAACTTTCAATTGGGATTTGGATTGTGATGTTGCTTTCCAATGATTAAAGAGGGCTCTAACAATAGCCCCGGTTCTGACATAGCCAGATGGGAGCAAGATGTTTACCGTATACACGGATGCATGTAGTATGGGACTAGGTGCTGTCTTGATGCAAGAAGGGAAGGTAGTAGCTTATGGTGGCAGACAGTTGAAAGTACATGAGAAAAACTATCCAACCCACGATCTAGAGTTGGCTTCCATCGTCTTTGCACTTAAGTCTTGGCGCCATTATCTCCTAGGTGAGAAGTTTGAATTGTATACTAACCATAAATCGTTGAAGTAACTTTTCTCGCAGAAAGATCTTAACTTGAGGCAACAAAGGTGGATGGGGTTCTTGGCATCCTACGATTTCGAGATTTCCTATACCCCTGGCAAGGACAATGTAGTAGCAGACGCCTTGAGTAGAAAGAAACTGACCTTAAGCCCTCTCTTTGTAGAAAGGCAGTGCTTGGAATACATAGCCAACTTTGACTTTAGACCCTCCATCGATCATGTAAATGGTTTGTTAGCATCACTAGAAGTGCGGCCTACTCTTTTGGACTCAATAGGAACCGCGCAACATGAAGACCCTCAGCTAGTTGATGTGATGGATAAGCTAATTAGGGGTGAGACTTCTAGTCACCTCAGTAGATATTCCATCGATGATAAGGGTTGGTTGAGGCAGGATGGAAGGCTATGCGTCCCACAAGCAAGGGATTTCGTGAAGAAGGTTCTCGAAGAGGCACACCATTCCAAGTTGACCATACACCCAGGTGGAGACAAGATGTATAAAGACGTAAAAAGGGTTTTCTTTTGGAATGGCATAAAGAGGGATGTAGCTGAATTCGTCTCTAAGTGCTTAATATGCCAGCAAGTCAAGGCGGAGCAAAAGAAGCCTGGTGGTTTGCTTCATCCTCTAGAGGTCCCACAGTGGAAATGGGATAACATTTCAATGGACTTTACTGATGGGATGCCTAGGTCATGAAGGGGCAATACCAGTGTTTGGGTAATAGTGGACAGGCTCACAAAAAGCGCTCAATTTATACCCATTAAAAGTAGAAGGACTGCCTCATCTTTAGCATCCATTTATCTTAAAGAGATAGTTTGACTCCATGGGATACCCTCCAGCATTGTGAGTGACCAAGATCCTATCTTTACGAGCGAGTTTTGGAAGAGCTTGCAAGAGGCTGTAGGCACACAATTATGCTTAAGCAAAGCCTATCACCCCCAAACCGATGGTCAGACGGAAAGGGTGAACAGAGTATTAGAAGACCTCTTGAGATTATGCATTCTTGACTTTGGAGGAACATGGGAGGATCATCTTCCTTTGGTGGAGTTTGCTTACAACAGTAGCTACCAAGCAACAATAGGCATGGCACCCTTCGAAGCTATATACAGAAGACCATGCCGATCACCAATTTATTGGTGGGAGTCTAAAGATAAGCTCATACCTGGACCAGATATGATTAGAGAAACTTCAGAGAAAGTGGACTTGATATGAAGAAGAATTAAGACTGCCCAAGATAGACAAAAGTCCTACGCAGATAAAAGAAGGACCGACCTTGAGTTTGAGGCTGGAGACAGGGTTTTCCTTAAAGTATCTCCTTTGAGGAGCGTCATTCGCTTCAGATCAGCAGGAAAGTTGGCACCAAGATTTATAGGGACGTTTCCTATCATTGAAAGGATTGGAAAGATGTCTTACAGAGCAGAGCTGTCTGAAAGATTGGCTGGAGTTCATAATGTCTTTCATGTTTCTCACCTACGAAAGTGCTTACATGAGTCTGCGGAAGTGGTGGAACCAAGCATATTAGAGTAAGTAGAAGTAGAACAAGAGGCGACTGTGAGAAGAGTTCCAACTCGTATCTTGGATACAGAATTCTAAAAGCTACGCAACCACGAAGTCAAACTTGTTAAAGTTCAATGGAGTGACGCTGAGGAAGACGCGACTTGGGGGACTGAGGCCAAGATACGCGCAACCTACCCTTTTCTTTTTTAGGGTACATCTTTGATCTCTTTTTCCTTAAGTTTGTTCATGCTCGTATCTATTTTTTAGTATTTTTCCTCAGTGCTATTCTCGATCCTTAGGTAGAAACCAATGGATGTAAACATGTATTTGAAACATGTTATGATTGATGGTTGCAAGTGGTTGCAAGTGATTGCTAGTGGTTGCTCGTGGATGCATATACACACACATTAGGTGTTAGATCGGCTCAGTCACTTTCATATTGCATATGCATACATGTACTTGTATATGAATGAAACTTGATGTGTTATCATGTGGATGTTGCATTTGTATGAATGATTGTGCACTTGTGTAGAAAGTATGATTAGGGATGATTGCATACATGATGGACTCATGGCACCGACATGACTTGCATTAAGGAGGTCAACTGAATCAGTAAACTGCCTAATTTTGCATTAGGTAAGGACATGTACATACACTATGCATATGATCATGAAGCATTAGAAGTCTTTTTAAGGACAATGGACGCATGTGTTTGATGGTTGAGTAGATGAACGATTGGATGGCAGGATATATGTTCTTTTTGACTTGAAGATTTCGGGGATGAAATCCTTTAAGGAGGGGAGAATGTAACACCCCGTATTTCCGTAAACATTAAAGTAATGAATTAAAGAATAATTAATTATAAATGTGAGAATTAAGGGAAATGGGTTACGCCATTACATTCCTCTCGGAATTCTGCTTGATATAGAGTACGAGTTTGCATAAATCGGACTCCGTATGAAGGAGTTATGACTTTCAGAAGATTCAAGAATTTAAATAAACAGCTCAGATTAAAGTTCAGAAAATTCAAATTTCGAAATCAGAAGCAGAAGCGGGCTGGGCATAAATTTTCCTGGCCAAGGCTAGGTCGACCAGGAGGTCGACCAGGGGGTCGACCTCCCCCTCGGGCCAGATCTGAAAACTGACGTATTTCTTTGTGTGACAATTTGCTGCATCATCAGGGCTTGTGTGGCAAGTTCTTGTTGGTTCTCTTAGGTTTGAATGGCTTTGATTTGCCGTAGATTGATCTGACGGCTCCTATTAAATCAAACTTCTATATAAGCAACCAAAATCTAAACCCTAAGCCACACAAAAAATATTCCTAAGACCGTCATGCTGTTAGTACTCAACCTAGAGTAGCCGCCATTCTCCTTCAACTAGAAAGGGAGTTAGGAATTACAAATCAAATCTAATTCAACCAAGAGAATTCAACGTCTATAACAAAGGAGAGCTATTCAATTTCATAATACAGATCCCCGAACACAAGACTAGTCTCCTATTTGTAAGTCCAGTTATCATTTAGACCTAAATGATATTAGAATCATGACTAAATAACTGGATGTAGAACAACGCATAATGTAAATTTATGCCTATCCTTTTTGTTAAAACTGAATTGATTAAGAATATGACTCTTATCATGTCAAGTTTGTGATCATGTTGTATGTAATTTGATGATAAATGTTAAATGCTTGGCAATGAATCCATATGTTGTATAATTTGGCAATAACATATATGTTGTGTAATTTAGCGATGACATATTATATTGCATACTTTGGGGATGACATATAATGTTGAATAAATTGGCGATGACATATTATAATTTGGCAATGGCATATCATGTTGTGTAATTTGGCGATGACATACCATGTTGTATAATTTGGCGATGACATTTCATGTTGTATGATTTGGTAATGACACCTATATGTTGTATGCCAATTTGGGAATTTTATGCAAGTTCAACCATGATCACATATATGATCAAAACTACATGCTAATATGATTAGGTTCATGTTAATTTTGATCCAACTAATTCGCAAGTTCACAGCTACATGCCTAATTTTAAGTTTATGTAGTTCTATGTAAAACCCCTATTTCACGATTCATGTTGAGTAGATCTATAGTTTCAAGTTCATAATTAAATGTATATTGTTCTATGCCAAATTCATATGACACATGTGTAGTTAGTCCCATATTTTTATGATGTTGAAATTATTACATGTTCCTCTTTTTCCCCTTTTATGTATAAGTTAGGCTATGTATCGAGCCTAACATTTTATGTGATTTATGCGAACGTTTAACGGGGGTAACGTTAGGGTAAAATATGAAATTACATATAATTGGCATATTTGGCTCATAAACTGTTTTATGGCATAAGGTGGTATAAATTTTTATACCTAAAATTATGAACTTGATTTAAAGGGAAAGTGGGGCTTGACTTGAATGACAATAATTTACATATAAACATAAAAGAGGTAAATATGTAAATTTAGAAAAGACGAATATGCCTAACCCGAGGTTAGATTGAGTTACGGTGTAAGATTGCGCGGATCCGCCCGACACATCCAGCAATCGTGACAATATATATCTAATGTGAGAGGTTAGTGCATCGAGCCCAAAAGAACCCAAGGATAGACTGAGTTGCGGTGTAAAATTGCCCAGACCCGACCGGCACATCCAGTAACCGCAACAATACCTGTCTAATGTGAGTGGTTGGTGCTTTAATGAGTGAATTAAAGCTAAGTCAGGAATGGTAGGGTTAAGTTAATTAAGGCAACACTTAACCAATACAACATGTTAACTAAACTGATGGGTGGGGTTAGGTTAACTTGGACACTTAACCAATTTAACATGTTGACTAGGAAACCCTAGTAACGGGGACCCATTTCAGCAGTAACCCACATAGATGTATCATGGTACCCTGCACAAGGCAGGGTGGGGCACGATTACTGGGCTGAGTATAAGCGGTCAAAACAACAGCGATTGGTGCGTCAGTGTAGGTTCCGACGGAGTACGGGCATGCACATACTCCAGAGTGGAAAAAGCAGGCACTGGGCATCAGTAGTTATACACTGTGCGTCTTGAATCATGTTGGGTTGCCACCATCGGATTTGATAGACCCTATGGTGGGACCAGCACATGTATCTACAATCGAGCGGGGCCATATGACACAAATAGTAAATGCATGCGAGTAGGAGCCGATCAATAAAAAGGGATCGCTGGGTTTGAACTCATGATGATGGTTGAAATATCTAGTAAGTGCAGAGAATATGGATATGAGTATGATAGTATGATTAGTTTATCTTTCCTTGTTTATCTTGCCTTATCCTATGTTACCTTATTTCTTTGTTATTGTCCTGTGTCCAGTTTATTCATGTCATGGTTCTCTTACCAGTTTACATGCTGAATAATCACTGGACTTACCAGACTTATGTCTGGCTCATTTTTCTTTTGCTCTCTTTTCTTCCGTCCCCCCCCCCCTCAGGTTGCTAGGGAGGGAATAAATCAGCTTAATTTGGAACGTTCATCTTTCCAAGCTTGAAGACTCTGTGATGTATAGCTTGGAACCTCTTATCTTTGGCTATGGCTTTGGACACACTACTACTTGGGGATTTATGCAGTTTTATTGTGTTTTATGCTTCTTTATGTTATAATCAAGACAGAGATTTTGATGTAATGATTTGGAAGTTGTTTTGAGACAGTATGCTGTAATGTTTTTATTATGAACCACGTATGAAATAAAGTTAGTTTTTCCGCTGCTTATATATGTCTGTCTTGTCAATTATCTATGTCTTTTACCTATAATGCTCCACCAAAGTTAAGGCATTCCCTTTGTGAGTGACCTTAACGGAGGTGGGGTGTTTCAGAAAGGTTACTCATTGCTTAGCTATTATCATCAGTAAGCCCAAATCTGTTGTCACAAGTTATATGCTGTAAAACAACTAATGAAATATGGTCTACTGTGGAAAAGGTAATCAATACCCAATTAGCAGCAAAAGCATTAATCGACAAAAGGCAACTACAAAACTGCAAGAAAGATAACATGAATATAAGAGATTATCTAACAAAGATTAAAAATATATTTGACATGCTAGTGGTTGTTGGAGGCAACATTGATGAATCTGAATAGGTTCTTTGTCTACTCAATGGACTTGGGGATGAATATGAGGTTGTTGTGGCCAACATAACTTCACAGAAAGTAATATCCCCATTGAATGATGTTCATGTTATGCTACTTTCACATGAAGCAAGAATTGACAACAAGAAATCAAATGACTTAGATATGTTACTTAACAATGCTACCAATAACAAAGGCTGGGGTGCAGAATAGAAAAAGAGGCAATTTCACTAATCGAAGAGGTGACTACCCCACTAGAGGAGGAGGAAGAGGAAGAGGCAAATGGAATACCAACAACAAACTAAAATGTCAAATCTTTGAGAATATTGGACACATTCCACTCAAATATTACTTTAGGTTTAACTCAAGCTATACTGGAAGTCAGGGTGACAGTAGTCAGCGTGACAACAGTCGAGGTGGAACTAACTCAAATGTCAATATGGCTCAGACTCAAAGTAATGCTACTAGTCAAACAAAAAAGCCAAGCCAGAACACATTCAAGGTGATAATTAGTTCCCAGGATTAGGTGCAACAAACCACATGACCAACAACTTAGATAATCTCAATCTTGGAAATAAAGTGTACAAATGTAAAAAATTTATAACCATGGAGAATGGTAAGCGCATTAATATCACTCATGCTAGCAATGCAATTTTAAAAGGCAAGAAACAATTATTTCTTCTCTATCTATTAAGTGTACCTAAATCAAGAAAAACTTGATGAGTGTGTCCCAATTCACTAACGATAACAATGTGTACTTTGAATTTTATCCAAGCTATTTTTTGGTTGAAGACATTCTAACACATGATTTTTTTTACATGGTAATGAAGCTAATGGACTAAACAAGTTTAAAGTTAGTGACAACTTCAACCCTATAAAAGGAAAATACTGCTACACATCTGTTGACCAACTTTTTGGTAAAAAGTTGTCATAGTTCAACGGATCGGAGTCCAATGTCAAATGGCTCATCATTCAACACTGGCCAATCCTAATGGTGAGCTTCTACTTTAGAAAGCCCGAGCAAGATTTGACCCGAGCCGGCCTCCCTCGAGCAGCGACATTTCATATCCTGACATAATCGTTCTCCCACACCGACTGAGTCAAACATCTCCTCAAAAATTGGGTCGATCAGATATTCTGGATCTACGTGGAAACATCTAGACGAGTCATTCATTACTTAGCCCGATTCCCAAGGCAATAAAGGCGGTCAAGCACCCTCGGCCAAAACACTACTTTTGATACACCTCATCTCGAGAGCTACGCAAACCACAATTTTCGAGGATGCTATTAATCAGCAGTAGACCGGGTCCCACCGCCACGACTATTCCAAAGGATCGAGTTCCACGTGTCCAAGCTCCCCAAAAGAGGCAGGCCATGTTGCATCTCGCTCAGCCCACTTTTACACCTATAATTACCTTTATGCCCAGAAAGGAAGAGGATTCCGACTTCGACTTCTTAGGGAAAACTGACTCTCTCAAGTTAAGTTTCCATGGATAACTCCAAAAATAGACAACTCTTCACAACAATTTTGTGTTCATCTACTACTTTCTTCAAAAGCAAACAGATCGTACTTGTAATCGAAAGCAAATCAATGGAGCATTTTACACAATCAGACTGGAAGGAGAAGTATCAAAGGCAGACTTTTAAACTATATGCTTAAAAAGTTTATGCATAATGTATGGAAAGAAAGAAATACCCATGTGTTTAACTGTATCAACGTGAAGACCAAAGAGCAATTTAGAAGCAGTGTACATATGGACATTCAAAAAGGAATCAAGCTACTAAGCTTCACTTTTGACCTGGGGATCTTGTCCAGATTGAAGTAATTATTTTTTGTGTTCGTCTTCTTGTGTTTAAGGAACCAAATTTCTATGTTATTCTGTGTGTGTGCTGTATTTTTTCTTTTTCAACCGTTCTTTAATAAAAGTGGTAGGGGTCCACTCAACCTCGTTAGCCTTGCAAAAAAATAAAAAAAATCAATATATATATAAGTGGACATAGGCACTATAAAAAGTCTTGTGTATCCCTTGTTTTACTTACTATACTTTGTGATTGTCGTTCGTGTGTTCTACGCACGAGTGAGGGTTGACTGTCACTAGTAACCAACTTTTGATATCAACATCATCTGTGATGGATCAAGAAAATTGTAACAAAAGTTTCTTTGAACTTGGAATTATTAATTGGGTCACCCAAGTGTAATTGTTGTTAAATACATTCTGAATAAAAATAATATTTCCTAAAATAACGTCACTCTGCCATATGTCTGCACATACTGCCAAATGGATAAAAATCACAAGTTACCATTTGATCATTGTCTAACTGTTCAGTCTAAACCTTTTGAACTAGTAGCTACAGATTTATAGGGACCATCCGCAACATTTTTTGATCCAATACCAAGAGGTAGGTCAAGGGGCAGAGTTAGATTTAGTTTGCCCATTTTGAACACCTATACTCAGCACAGTCGGATTTTCACCATTTCTCCATATGTAGGGGTGAGAGCAGTAGCATCTTCAACTATAGTTGCACCAAAAACATGCGAATCAACCTCAATACCAACATTTTGCATGCCAATATGCCTAATAGGATTAACCATAGCACTAGTATCATCACAAAGCCCAACTTTCGAACTAACATTTGCCACTGCAGTGCCTTTCGTACCATCATCGACATATTCACACAGCCTAGACCATCGATTTCAAGACCGTCATTCAAATCAGCAATAACCGGACTTACAGTGGAGTTATGTTGCAAGAGTGCAGCACCATAAGCATGTACAGTAATGAGAAATCATGGAAGAAGTCTTATCGACGGCCAGAATTCTAGAAATAGGAGAACTGAATGTAGAAGCTAGACGAAGGAATTACATAGCAGAAATACGGAGGAGGTCCCAAGAGGTGGGAAGTCGATCTCGCTGTCAACGCTAGGAAAGGCAGGCGGCTTCAGATTAGAGGTGTAAGTACGCCCAATATCATCGAAGATGGAAATCAGGATTGAGAGGGAGGAGACGACATGAGGGGAGAGTACGAGAGTGGAGAGATGAAGCGGTTGTGGAAGGGAGTGTGGTGGTGGGATGAAAGTTGCCCAGAAACCCAAATCGCAAATCGCCAGGGTGTCGCCATTTATTAATTTCCAGTTTTAATTTGCTCTGTTTGAATGCATACGACATTAGCTTTGTATTCATTATTAATATAATTTGTCATAAGATACAATCAAAACCTCTTCAACACTACTAGGGAATCTTAGACCGATTCTATTAAATATTGGTTTGCTAGAATTATTTTTAACAACTATTTCAAAAATGTATTAGAATCAAATGAAGCAACAACATAGAAGAATCAGACAAACCACCTTCATTGGAAGAACTAGCAGATGAAGAAAACAAACACTATCCAAATTGATATGAGTCCCCTTACATACCGATAAATCTTTCGATATAACATATATAAGTACATAATCTTCACAACAGTGATCAATAAGTAACAATATATTATGCAAATCAAAATTCATTTTGAATGCTCTTTTCCTATCGTAAACCAATTTGATATAAATTGGTGTTAATTTAGGTCAATATTTACAAATATCATCATTCAATTTCAACACGGAGTCACTCAGATCAAGCCTTCTATTATAAGAATCGCCGTCCAACATAAAATTAACAAATTTGTCAACAAGAAAATACATGTGTAACATATATTTCCTTGTCAATTACAAAATCGTATTGTGGTTCACTAAATAAGTATATACATTATATCGTTTTTTCAAAATTTAGTTTAGCAAGATAATACATACAAAAGAACAACAATATATAATAAAACCGGCAGCATCAATTTAGTATTCTTTTAATTTTTAGTACAACAGTACTGAGTACAATTATAAGTATTACAGTTCCAAAAATAAACAAGAATCATAATCAATCAATACATATAACTTGGAAAAGAATATACACCATCATACATAATTTGATGAACACGAGATCAACAATTTTATGAATGAAATCGAACAAGATCTGGTTTGTATGATTTTCCAGTGTTGATCTTGATAAACAAAGAAGATCCTATTTACAAAGACAATTTGGATAATTATAATTAAACTATTGAAATTGATTTAACGAAAAAGGAAAATGAAACAAAGATGAAAAAAAGAAACTTTGAAGAGGAAAAACTTACGTAACCTCACTCTAATTTCCACATTGTGCACTATAACATGTCCTTATTTCTTGGATGTGGCTAAAGCGACAAAATATAGGTGAAAGAACCTTATGTTCATGTGACAGAAATATAACCTGGCATTAGTTTAGCAATCCAGTGCTATTAAACTTATTCAGAGTTATATTATCCAATCTCTTTGCCATTTCAGGTATGAGATGATTCACCCAGTCGCCAATTTTTCCACGCCTAAAAAAGGCGCTATTTTCAATAACTAAATATTATAGTGATCCTTTTTTGGAGACTAAGTTTGTTCACCTCGGTGTGAACAAAACACCATTGGTGGAAATCAGGGGGTCCCATATGGGACCCAATGTTTTCACCAATGGGAGATGGTGTTTTGTTCACTTTGAGGTAAACAAACTCGTATTCCCATTTTTGTTCACCTCTAGATTGCTGAAATTCTCAAATGCACACAAATTGATGATTTCATCAACCAAATTTCGTTTATCCTCTTCCACTGTAAAGGGACACCCCATGAAATCTGTAACAACCCGTATTTTGAATAACATGTGATAACATAAATCAAGGCAGAATTAAATGTTAAAATCTGAATCAAGGGAAACGGGCTATGCCATTACGTTCGTCTTGGAAAAATACGCGAAATAGAGTCTGAGCTTTCGAAAATCGGAGTCCGTATGACCAAGTTATGGCCCGTCAAAGTTTTCAAAAAATTTCAAGTTCAAAAACAGTTCAAAATTTGAATTCAGAATTTCAAATTCAGCCCAAGCAGGACAGGCGGGAAAATTCCCGCCAGCCCCAAGTCGACTGGGGAGTCGACTTGGGAGTCGACACACCCCAGGTGGTGTCGACTGCCCAGTCGACACCCCTATCGACTTGGGTGGTCGGCCAGTCTGGCCTGATGCACCTGTTTTGGCTCCTGGGTCATGTTTTGTTGGCTTGTGACGAGATTTGATAGCTCAGATCTAAACTAGGGTTAATCCTATGGCCTAAACTAACCTAAACTTCTATAAAAAGACCCTAAGACCTAGCCTAAATCACCACAAATTAATCCTACAACTAGGTTATGCCAAAATGCTCCTTGATCATGGCCTCCATCTTCATATCATGGCCTCCATCTTCTTCATGAAAGCTTGAGTGTTCTAAGCTAGTAAAAGAGCCATCTTTCTTCATACAAATCAAAGGAGCTTCTTATTTCTCAAGACAACTTGGAGCTTATATTCATTTGGGGATTTCTAGTGTGGCTTCGTCTCAATCTTGTTTTATTTTGTTCTAGTCTTCTTAGCCAAGCTTTGTAATCCCTATTCTACTCTTAGATCTAAACTATGAACTTAATATGACATGTAGCAAGTTGAAATGAGACTTTTGTGTTATGCTTGCCTTGGATTTCATGCATAGATTCATTCATGACCCTTTTTATCTATGTTTCTGGACCTAATGTTTACCTATCATGAACCTAGTATCATTTACCTTGATTTTTGGGTAGAAAGCTATGAGCTTTATTTGGTGGTTATGCATAAATGCAACATAGAACCCCTCATGATCTTTATGTTAACTTGCCTATGATGTTATGAACCATATGCTAATCACAAGTTTATCACCCTATTTGCTAAGTTTAATGCCATACATGTGTAGATTGGAATTGGACCTAAGTGTAATATTTGCCTTGAACCTATCATTGTATGCATAGATCTATTCATGCCTCTCTTGATCTATGATTGTGGACCTATCATGAACCTAGTACCGTTCATGTTGGCCTTTGGAAAAAATGCTATGAAATGGATTATGGCTTATGCATATTAGCAAACCTTAACCCCTCATGTTCCTTAACATGCATATGATGATATTGAACCTATTTGCTATGCACAAGTTAGGATTGTCACCCTATGTCAACTATTACCATGTCACCACCTTATTTGCTAATTATGCTACTATGCATGCTTGAGGCCAAAGCACCCTTATGCTATTATGCAAGCTTGAGGCCAAAGCACCCTTATGCTATTATGCATACTTGAGGCCAAAGCACCCTTATGCTATTATGCATGCTTGAGGCCAAAGCACCCTTATGCTATTTGATATGTTTGAGGCCAAGTCACCTTTTATGCTATCATACATGTTGAGGCCATATGCTAGTATGTTGAACCCCCTTTGGCCTCAAATATCACCATGTTTAACTTGTGATTGACTTTGCCATCTTATGCCCACCTTGTCATATTCTTATGTTCTCCCTTTTGATCGATTTGTATTGATGCAAACTTACGTGCGATGGGGTTACGTTATGGGTAAACTTAAATGACATGAAACATGACTAGAAAATATGACATGTGATTATGCTTGAAAACATGAACGTGGACATGACATGTAGAAAACATGAAAGTGGCCAACTCGAGGTTGGGTTGAGTTTGTAGCATAAATCTACCCGGAACCGACCGGCTTAACTAGTGGCTACAAACAATAGGACCCAATGTGAGTAGTTGGTCGTATCGCACTTAAAACCCGAGGTTAGACTAGATTGTGTTGTAAAGCTACCCGGACCCGCCTGGCTTAATTAGTAACCACAACAAAGTCTAATGTGAGAGGTTGGGGTGCATTAAGTTAATTAATGCCACATGGTAGGGTTAAGTCATGGACTACTTGAATACTTAACCAATTAAACATGATGGATTGGTAGGGTTAAGTCATGGACTACTTGAATATACTTAACCAATTGAACATGATGTATTGATAGGGTTATGTCATGAACTGCTTGGATACACTTGACCAACTCAATACATGGTTAGGATAGGGTTAACCACACTTAACCCGTTTGAAAATCCTAGTTACGTGGTCCTTTTCAGCAGTAACCTACTTGGGAGTATCTGTATACCCTGGACTAGGCTAGGGTGGGGCACGATTACTGGACTGATTGTAAGAGACCAAAAGAGACGGCTGAATAGTGCACCGGTTGTTCAGGCGGACCATGGTCGTGCACATTAAGTCCGGAGTTGAACATGGGCACTGGTAGGTTTAGACTGTGCGTGCTTGAATTGTGTCTGTGGTTTACACCTTAGGGCTGGATACACCCTAGGGTAGACCTTGCACAGTTAACTACATTCCATGATTAGGCCGTATGACACCGATACACGACGAGTTAGGCTTATAGGGAGCCGATCGACTAGACCGAGTAGTTGGACCTTGATTTAGGTCACCTCATGATGTTGGGCCAAACTTGGGCCAAGGGATCATTTCTTGTTTATACTTGACATGGATTAGAATACTAGTACACCTGGTGAAAAACTTAACCTTGTATATGCGATGCCACACTTGATCTATCTTGTTAACTTTTCAACATGCCAGTTATCATCCTATGTTTCATCTCTGTTTTACATGTCCAGTTAACTTTATTAGTTTTTATACTAATAGTAGGTAGGACTTACCAGTCTTTTTGACTGACCCGTTTTCTTTCGCCTCTTTTCTTCCGTTCCCCCCCCCCCCAGGTTCTCAGGGTGGGAACACTAGCACCTAGCTTGGATCTTTAGCTTGCTTTCTGGATAGCTCATGTACGGTTTGGACTTGAGCTCGGTATGGCTTTACCACGTCTACTTTGGGGATAGTTTACTTTATGTTATTTCCAGTTTTTAGTTTATGTTTCTAGACTTGTAGTAGTTGGAAAATAATGACTAAGTACTTTTGATGTAAGTTGACTATGGTTTTGAAATAGTAGTTTTATCAGCTGCTTTACTTACTCTGTTTTACTTATAAGTTCTGTCTTGTGATATCTTCATGCATGTTTACCTTGTCCAACACCCCTCCAAAGCTAGTGTACTTGCAAGAGTGACCCTGGCGGAGGTGGGGTGTTACATTTGGTATCAGAGCATAAGGTTTTACTAGACCGGACAAAAGGTTTTTAAAACTTACCTTTTGAAAAACTATTTTCGAAACCAATTAATTATTTTCCAAGAAAAGTCTAGTTTATTTTAAAAGGCTATTCCCCAAAAGCCATTAGCACTATCCTTTGTTTCCTCGTTCTCAATCTGTCTTTTTCCTCGTTTCAGTATGGCCGATAATTTTGCCATTCTGGAGGGCGTACCAGTACCTATTTGGTTTAGAAGGTACATGGAGGCAAGGGCGAATGAAGCCGGCCCCGCGAACATTCCTCCTCCTTCCCCCGTGGCTAACATTCCTCCTCCTCCCGTAGCTGAGGTTCGTCCTCCTCCTCCTCAGCATCCACAAGCGGATTTCGTGAAGATTTGCAAGGACTTTAAGGCGATGGGTGGTAAGAATTTTGTTGGGACAGAGACTTTTGTTGAGGTAAGAAACTGGTTAAAGGAAACTGAAGACCTCTTTGCTATCTTTGATATAGAAGACCGTAGGAAAGTTCTGTTAGCGGTATGGCTGTTGAAAGGGGAAGCTGCATATTGGTGGGTAGTCACCACCACTACTAGGCCAATTCAAACTTGGGATGATTTTAGGAGAAGGTTTGGACTGAGGTTTCTATCATCAACAGAAGAAAACCTTCAGAAGGAGAGGTTCCTATCTCTAAAGCAAGGGGACATGACAGTTAGGGAATACGTGGATACGTTTAATCAACTTGCTCGGTTCGGTCTAGACTTGGTTAACACAGCTCAGAAGAAGGCCCTACACTTTGCTCTAGGATTGAATGAGCCATTGCACGGTTTGGCCATGTCCCATATACCCATGGGGGTGACCTTTGAGAATTTGGTGAATATGGCCCTGCTTCAAGAGGAAGATAAGAGTGGCAAGAAGGAGGTCAAGGCAAATGAGTCTCAAGACAAGAACAACAAGAAGGGAAACAAGGGCAACAACAACAACAAGGCAAGAGAGACAAGGAAGTGCAACTTCTGTAGGATCACTGGGCACATAGCCAAAGACTGTAAGAAGAAGAAGAGGAAGCTGGGCGTATGCTTTCATTGTGGAGAGTCTGGACACTATAGTAAGGATTGCCCGAAAAAGCGAGGACAAGGGAAAAGGCAAACTCAGCAAGCAGGATCCTCTGGAGGGCAGTTGCAGGCTCTCCTCGCTCTTCCAGCTCTTGATCGAGGTAGTGTTTCAATAGAAAGTCATGTTTACATTCCTGATTTCCCTGTTCGTACCTTATTTGATTCTGGCGCATCGCATAGTTTTATTCTTGATCTTGTTGGAAGTTTGCACCTAAGTACTAGTCTAGTTAAAAATCCCGTTAGTATTTCAAATCCGATTGAGGGTTCCGCCCATCTATCTGTGATTTGTATGGATTTGAAAATCTCTATCTTGAGCGTAGAATTCATGTGTAATGCTTATGTTCTCGGGTTTATGGGATACGGGTTGATTTTGGGCATGGATTGGTTGTCCAGTTATGGAGCCATTCTTGATTGTGAGCATAGGGTAGTGAGGCTCATGACTCGCCTCGGTAATACCCTAGAAATTTCTGGTAACCCTATGGATCCCGTCATGTTATGTTATCTTGAATCTCTTGACTCATCCATCGATGATCTGCAATCTGTGAGAGTGGTCCGAGAATATCCTGATGTTTTTGATGAGGTTAAGGGGGTTACCCCCTAAGCGGGAGATAGATTTCCGCATTTATCTTGTTGATAATGCCAAGCCAGTTTCATTGCCCATTAGGCACATGGCCCCGCGAGAAAGAAAAGAGCTTAGCAAGCAAACCAAGGAGTTGCTTGAGAAAAATTTCATTAGGCGAAGCATTTCAGAATGGGGTGCTCCGGTGGTATTCGCTACTAAGACGGATAGTCCATTTCGCTTAAGCATGGGTTATAGAAATCACCCTAGTAAGTACATTTGGCAACGTGGATTGGCATTTGTTTTCAAGAGATAGTTCTTCCGCGTGGAATACCGTATAGTATGTAAACGAAATCCAGGATTCACTAACGAATTTTGTAAAGCTTGCATGAAACCATGAGCACGCAGTTGTGTTGAAGCCAAGTATTTTAGGGAAAGAATAAGTGGAAGTGGAACGAGAGGCAACGGTGAAATGAGTTCTAACTCATATTTTGGAAATAAGAATTAAGAGCTACGAAATTGTGAAGTTAAAAGACGGTCAAGGCACGATAAGATTAAGCTCAAGAAAATGCGACTTAGAAGATTGAAGACCAGATACGCGCATCATATCTCTTTTTAAGAGTATATCCTTGATCCCTATTATTTTGTAGAGCTTACTCGCATGCTATCTTTTAAGTATATCCTCTCGGTCCTATTCTCAATCTTAGTTTTGTCGCAAACCCCATAAGGAGTATGACTCGCCTGTTTGTGATATATAGTTGGGGTGAAGATGTCTGTCAAGTTGACCAAACTATTTGGGCATTATGGGATATGGGTCATAGTGGATAGACTCACGAAGAGCGCCCATTTTATTCCAGTGAAGAGCAAGAGGACCGCATCATGGCTAGCATCTGTTTATCTTCGAGAGATAGTGCGATTGCATGGAGTTCCTTCTAGCATAGTTAGCGATCGTGACCCAATCTTCACTAGCTAGTTCTGGAATAGTTTGCAAGAAGCGATGGGTACGCGACTGAATCTAAGTACAGCCTATCACCCACAGACGGATGGCCAGACCGAAAGGGTGAATAGGGTACTGGAAGATCTATTGAAGCTATGCATTCTTGACTTTGGTGGCACTTGGGAAGATCACCTTCCTCTTGTAGAGTTTGCTTATAATAACAGCTACCAAGCAAGAATAGGGATGGCACCATTCGAAGCTTTGTATGGGAGGCTGTGCAAGTCACCAACATGTTGGTGGGAGACGACGGATAAGCTTATACTTGGGCCCGACATGATAAGGGACACATCCGAGAAGGTTGAATTGATTCGAAGGCGGATGAAAACGGCCCAAGATAGACAGAAATCCTATGCAGACAAGCGAAGGACAGACTTGGAGTTTGAGGTTGGAGATATGGTCTTTGTGAAGGTTTCTCCTTTGCGAAATGTGGTTCGTTTTTGAGCAGTTGGGAAGCTGGCACCAAGGTTCGTAGGACCCTTCCCTATCATAGAGAGGATTGGGAAGATGGCTTATAAGGTGGAATTGCCCGAGAAGCTGGCCGAAGTGCACAATGTTTATCATGTCTCGCATCTCCGAAAGTGCCTACATGAGTCAGCCGAGGTAGTTGAGCCTAGCGTTCTGGAAGGCGTGGAGGTAGAGAAAGAGGCAACTTTGAGGCGAGCTCCGATTCGTATCTTGGGAACGGAGATCAAGAAGCCGAGGAATCGAGAAGTCAAGTTAGTAAAGGTTTAGTGGAATGAAGTCGAAGAAGACGCAACTTGGGAAACCGAGGAGAAGATGCGTAGGCTTTATCCTTTTCTTTTCGACGGTGCTTTCTCAATCTCTTTTCCTAGTCAGCATATCTTTCTTGTGCTATCCACGTTTATCTTGTTATTTCGATAATCTTGTCATGAGAACCTTAGGTAGGAGCCCTTTGGATGAAACATGTATTTGAAACATGTTATGCTTGATGTTTGCAAGTGGTTGCAAGTGTTTGCAAGTGGATACTCGTGGATGCATGATACACATTAGGCACTAAGATCGGCTCACACACTTTCATATTGCATATGCATGAGTGCTTATACTTATTCATGGATGAAACTTCCTATGCTATCACGTGGATGTTGCATATGGATGGATGTTATGTGCACTCATGTAGAAATTATGAATTATGTTAGGAATTTGCATACATATGGACTCATCTCACTAACATACTTTGCATTAAGGAGGTTTACTGAATCGGTAACCGCCTGATTTTCGCATTAGATAAGTACATATACACACACCTTCCGCATATGATCATACACCATTTAGAATCTTTTAAGGACAATGACTACTCGTGGATGATGTTTTGAGTAGATGGATGATGGATGGTAGGATACGTTCTTCCTAACTTGAAGATTTCGGGGACGAAATCCTTTAAGGTGGGGAGAATGTAACAACCCGTATTTTGAATAACATGTGATAACATAAATCAAGGCAGAATTAAATGTTAAATTCTGGATCAAGGGAAATGGGCTATGCCATTACGTTCGTCTCGGAACAATACGCGAAATAGAGTCCGAGTTTTCGAAAATCGGAGTCCTTATGACCAAGTTATGGCCCGTTAAAGTTTTCAGAAAATTTCAAGTTTAAAAACAGTTCAAAATTTGAATTCAGAATTTCAAATTCAGCCCAAGCAGGATAGGCGGGAAAATTCCCGCCAGCCCCAAGTCGACTGGGGAGTCGACTTGGGAGTCGACACACCTCAGGTGGTGTCGACTGCCCAGTCGACACCCCTGTCGACTTGGGTGGTCGGCCAGTCTGGCCTGATGCACCTGTTTTGGCTCCTTGGTCATGTTTTGTTGGCTTGTGACGAGATTTGATGGCTCAGATCTAAACTAGGGTTAATCCTATGCCCTAAACTAACCTAAACTTCTATAAAAAGACCCTAAGACCTAGCCTAAATCACCACAAATTAATCCTACAACTAGGTTATGCCAAAATGCTCCTTGATCATGGCCTCCATCTTCATATCATGGCCTCCATCTTCTTCATGAAAGCTTGAGTGTTCTAAGCTAGTAAAAGAGCCATCTTTCTTCATACAAATCAAAGGAGCTTCTTATTTCTCAAGACAACTTGGAGCTTATATTCATTTGGGGATTTCTAGTGTGGCTTCATCTCAATCTTGTTTTATTTTGTTCTAGTCTTCTTAGCCAAGCTTTGTAAGCCCTATTCTACTCTTAGATCTAAACTATGAACTTAATATTACATGTAGCAAGTTGAAATGAGACTTTTGTGTTATGCTTGCCTTGGATTTCATGCATAGATTCATTCATGACCCTTTTTATCTATGTTTGTGGACCTAATGTTTACCTATCATGAACCTGGTATCATTTACCTTGATTTTTGGGTAGAAAGCTATGAGCTTTATTTGGTGGTTATGCATAAATGCAACATAGAACCCCTCATGATCTTTATGTTAACTTGCCTATGATGTTATGAACCATATGCTAATCACAAGTTTATCACCCTATTTGCTAAGTTTAATGCCATACATGTGTAGATTGGAATTGGACCTAAGTGTAATATTTGCCTTGAACCTATCATTGTATGCATAGATCTATTCATGCCTCTCTTGATCTATGATTGTGGACCTATCATGAACCTAGTACCGTTCATGTTGGCCTTTGGAAAAAATGCTATGAAATGGATTATGGCTTATGCATGTTAACAAACCTTAACCCCTCATGTTCCTTAACATGCATATGATGATATTGAACCTATTTGCTATGCACAAGTTAGGATTGTCACCCTATGTCAACTATTACCATGTCACCACCCTATTTGCTAATTATGCTACTATGCATGCTTGAGGCCAAAGCACCCTTATGCTATTGTGCATGCTTGAGGCCAAAGCACCCTTATGCTATTATGCATACTTGAGGCCAAAGCACCCTTATGCTATTATGCATGCTTGAGGCCAAAGCACCCTTATGCTATTTGATATGTTTGAGGCCAAGTCACCTTTTATGCTATCATACATATTGAGGCCATATGCTAGTATGTTGTACCCCCTTTGGCCTCAAATATCACCATGTTTAACTTGTGATAGACTTTGCCATCTTATGCCCACCTTGTCATATTCTTATGTTCCCCCTTTTGATCGATTTGTGTTGATGCGAACTTACGTGCGATGGGGTTACGTTATGGGTAAACTTAAATGACATGAAACATGGCTAGAAAATATGACATGTGATTATGCTTGAAAACATGAACGTGGACATGACATGTAGAAAACATGAAAGTGGCCAACTCGAGGTTGGGTTGAGTTTGTAGCATAAATCTACCCGGAACCGACCGGCTTAACTAGTGGCTACAAACAATAGGACCCAATGTGAGTAGTTGGTCATATCGCACTTAAAACCCGAGGTTAGACTAGGTTGTGGTGTAAAGCTACCCGGACCCGCCCGGCTTAACTAGTAACCACAACAAAGTCTAATGTGAGAGGTTGGGGTGCATTAAGTTAATTAATGCCATATGGTAGGGTAAAGTCATGGACTACTTGAATACTTAACCAATTAAACATGATGGATTGGTAGGGTTAAGTCATGGACTACTTGAATATACTTAACCAGTTGAACACGATGTATTGATAGGGTTTAGTCATGAACTGCTTGGATACACTTGACTAACTCAATACATGGTTAGGATAGGGTTAACCACACTTAACCCGTTTGAAAATCCTAGTTACATGGTCCTTTTCAGCAGTAACCTACTTGGGAGTATCTGGATACCCTGGACTAGGCTAGGGTGGGGCACGATTACTGGACTGATTGTAAGAGACCAAAAGAGACGGCTGAATAGTGCACCGGTTGTTCAGGCGGACCATGGTCGTGCACATTAAGTCCGGAGTTGAACATGGGCACCGGTAGGTTTAGACTGTGCATGCTTGAATTGTGTCTGTGGTTTACACCTTAGGGCTGGATACACCCTAGGGTGGACCTTGCACAGTTAACTACATTCCATGATTAGGCCGTATGACACCGATACACGACGAGTTAGGCTTATAGGGAGCCGATCGACTAGACCGAGTAGTTGGACCTTGATTTAGGTCACCTCATGATGTTGGGCCAAACTTGGGCCAAGGGATCATTTCTTGTTTATACTTTACATGGATTAGAATACTAGTACACCTGGTGAAAAACTTAACCTTGTATATGCGATGCCACACTTGATCTATCTTGTTAACTTTTCACCATGCTAGTTATCACCCTATGTTTCATGTCTGTTTTACATGTCCAGTTAATTTTATTAGTTTTTATACTAATAGTAGGTAGGACTTACCAGTCTTTTTGACTGACCCGTTTTCTTTTGCCTCTTTTCTTCCGTTCCCCCCCCCCCCAGGTTCTTAGGGTGGGAACACTAGCACCTAGCTTGGATCTTTAGCTTGCTTTCTGGATAGCTTATGTACGGTTTAGACTTGAGCTCGCTATGGCTTTACCACGTCTACTTTGGGGATAGTTTACTTTATGTTATTTCCAGTTTTTAGTTTATGTTTCTAGACTTGTAGTAGTTGGAAAATAATGACTAAGTACTTGTGATGTAAGTTGACTATGGTTTTGAAATAGTAGTTTTATCCGCTGCTTTACTTACTCTGTTTTACTTATATGTTCTGTCTTGTGATATCTTCATGCATGTTTACCTTGTCCAACACCCCTCCAAAGCCAGTGTACTTGCAAGAGTGACCCTGGCGGAGGTGGGGTGTTACAAAATCTGCCAATTTTCTTAATGCACTTGCAGTGTCTCCCATAAGCTCCTCATATGTTATAAACATCACTGTATCTGAATTCTCCTGACTTTCTTTCCAATAACCAAGAATGTGATCCCAAAAAGATCCAACAGAGCATGTACCATTGCAGAACTGGTCCAATGCATGTTCAAGTGTAATAATGTCTTTACCTATCTTTATGTTAATTTTGTTAAAGAAATGCCACATGGAGATAAATGTATCCTTAATTTCACGGTAAAGGTAGATAATTTTACATCTAGATTGAATAATGGGACCTGGTAGCATGTCAAATGGTGTATTGGAAATAATCTTGGTTTTTCAGGAAATAATTAATTGTATTGTTAAATTATCGATTGTATTAATGAATTGAATAAATCAAGGGAAAATCTAGACTTTATGTTTTAGATATTCTAGATAATGCATTCCTAGAATACTCTAGAGAGTGCACTGCATTATAAAAGCAAGGTAATCAAGCTGATGTATGTATGCAATCAAAATTTGTAATCAAAAGGAAAGCAATGAAAATTTCCTACTCATTAAAATAATTCACTCAAAAATTCCTTCTTCTTCTCTTAAAATATTCCTAATAGTGGTATCAGAGCTCTAGATCCTTGCAATTAAAAAAAAACAAAGTGCAAAGTAATGGCTTCTCCAAGAAATACTTCAGCAAGCATCAATTCCATCTATAGCAACGTCCAAGTTCCTTTATTTGAAGGAGAAAATTATGATTTTTGGGTAGTAAAAATGGAGACTTTGTTCACCTCATTGGATGTCTTGGAGTTCAGCAAACAAGGATATGAAGACTCAACAGCTGCGGCAGAACGTACAGCAGCCCAAACTAAAGTATTAAAAAAGAAAAAAAATCACAGATGCTGGAGTTCTTGGAATGATTCAAAGAGGAGTATCAAACACCATATTCCCAAGAATTATGAGAGCAAAAACTGCCAAGGAAGCATGGGAAATCTTGCAACAAGAGTTTGAAGGGGATTCAAAAGTGAGAACTGTCGAACTTCAATCTGTAAAGAGAGATTTTGAAAATGAAAAAATGAAAGAAAATGGCAGTTTGAATGAGTATTTTAATAGGTTGTCTGAATTAGTGAATCAAATGAAGTCTCATGGAGATATAATTGACGATTGTAGAATTATTGATAAAATTTTGATAAGCTTAACTGAAAAATTTGATCATATGGTGGTTGTTATAGAAGAAATCAAAGATTTATCAAACATGACCATTCAAGGCTTGATGGGTTCACTTAGATCCTACGAGCAAAGGCTGTTACGCCGTATAGAAAAGATGGTTGAAAACGCGTTTCAGTCCAAACTCACTACTGAAGTAAACAATGACAAAACAATAAAGCAAAATAATGGCGAGTCTTCTAGAGGTGGCAGATTTGGCAAAGGAAGAGGAATAATTTCACACAGAAGAGGTCGAGGCACCTATGGCGGAAGAGGAATTGATGAAGGAACAAGTAAATGGTGTGGAATTTGCAAAAAAAGCTCTCATGAAGTAAAGGATTGCTGGAACAAAGGAAAGCCACAATGTCATAATTGCAAAAGGTTTGGGCACATTCAAAAGGACTGTCACCTTGGTAAGCCACAAAACACAGCAATTGCCGAAGCGAAAGATATGGAAGGGAGCTTGTTCTTTGCTTGTCAAAAGGCAGTTGAAGAATATAAGAATATATGGTACCTGGACAGTGGATGTAGCAGTCATATGACAGGAGACAAAAATGCATTCATTGACATAGATCCGTCATTTGGTTCGAAAGTTAAACTTGGCAATGGGGAGTATGTTGAAGTTGAAGGCAAAGCAGCATTGGAGTTGCAACAAAGCGGGGAAGTAAAGTTATTCATGATATCTTTTATGTTCCTAAATTAGATGAAAATTTGTTGAGCATTGGACAACTTTTAGAGCATCGTTATTCTCTTCAATTTGAGAATCGAGAATGTAAAATCTTTGATTCAAAAGGAAAAGCTACTGCTGTAATAAAAATGACAAACAACAGAAGCTTTCCCCTCCATCTCAATTATGAGAAAAATCATAACTTCATGGCAAAAAAGGAAGACGACACTTGTTTATGGCATAAGAGACTTGGGCACTTAAACTACAATAGTCTCACATTGCTTTCACAAAAGAAGATGGTGTAGGGTTGCCAACAATAAAAAAAGAAGAACATGGAGTATGTGAAGGATGTGTACTTGGCAAACATCATCGGCAACCATTTCCAAAGGAAGGATCAAGAAGAGCCAAAAAAGTGTTGGAATTAGTACACACGGATGTATGCAGTTCTATGAGCACATTATCTCATGCTCAAAACAGGTACTTTATTTTATTCGTTGATGATTTGACCCGCATGACATGCGTTTATTTTATGAGACAAAAATCTGAAGTGTTTGTTATATTTAAGAAGTATAAAGCTTTTGTTGAGAAACAAAGTGGCAGGTCCATAAAAAATTTGAGAAGTGACAGGGGAAAGGAGTATAACTCCAATGATTTTGATAAATTTTGTGAAGAAGAAGGTGTGGAGAGGCAAGTAACCATTAGGTATACACCTCAGCAAAACAGTGTATCCGAAAGGATGAATCAAACAGTGATGGAGATGGCTAAATCAATGTTGTTTGAGAAAGGCATGCCTAAAGAATTTTGGCCCGAGGTTGTAAATACACCTGTGTATTTGCTAAATAGATGTCCAACAAAAGATGTATGGAATATGACGTCGTTTGAAGTATGGAGTGAAAGAACGCCATCAGTGAATCATCTTAGAATCTTTGGGAGTATTTTCTATGCTAAATTCCTAAAGAAAAAAGGACAAAGCTTCAAGAAGCAAGTGAAAGATGCATTTTTATTGGCTATAGTTCTGCGTCAAAGGCTATGGACTTTACAATTTGAAGAAAAAGAAAGTAATCATCAGTAGAGATGTTGTATTTGATGAGAAGACATCTTGGAATTGGCAAAAGGAGAAAGTGGAGGATAAAACTGTTCCGACAGTAATTTTAGAACAAAATCCAACAACGCTTGCAAATTACCAATGTGATTCATCTACACCAAGTTCTCCATCTAGCACTTCATTCTCAGCAATCCATAATTCATCATCTCCATGCTCAACCCCAATAAGAATTAGGAGTTTGGATGATATTTTTGCTAGGTGCAACTATTGCGCAATGGAACCAGAAAATTTTGAAGAAGCGGTTAAAGAAGATGCTTGGAGGAAGGCAATGCAAGAAGAGATAGATGCACTTGAAAGGAACAAAACATGGAGTTGATTGATAAGCCAAAAGACAAAGAAACCATTGGAGTAAAATGGATCTACAAAGTGAAGCATGATCCAGATGGTCCAGTTGAAAAGAACAAAGCGAGACTCATTGCAAAGGGCTATTCTCAACAGCCCGATATTGACTATGAAGAGACATTCGCACCAGTGGCACGTCTTGACACCATTAGAGCTTTAATATCATTTGCAGCACAAAAAGGATGGAAGTTATATAAGTTAGATGTAAAATCGGCATTCTTGAATGGAAAATTGAAAGAAGAGGTTTACGTATAGCAGCCTCTAGGATTTGAGATTGAAGGACAAGAAGGAAAAATTTCAAACTAAAGAAAGTGCTTTATGGGCTAAAACAAGCACAACGAGCATGGTATAACAATATTGACAATTACTTCATGGAGAAAGGCTTTGAGAAGAGCAAGAATGAGCCTACTTTGTATGTAAAACGACAAGGTATGGATGGTATTCTAGTTATTGCACTTTATGTAGATGATTTAGTTTATACTGGATAAAACTTGAAGTTGATTGAAGATTTTAGAAAAGAAATGATGAAGAAATATGAAATGAACAATTTGGGTTTGCTGCATTTTTTTTCCTTGGAATAGAAATATCTCAAGGTGATGATGGAGTTTTTATTTGTTAAAAGAAATATGCTGAGAAAATATTGAGAAAGTTTGGGATGCTTGGGTGTAATCCGTTTGATACACTGCTAGTTGTGAATGATAAGCTAAAAAAAGAAGATGGAGGAAGGAAGGTTGATGCTAGTTACTACAGAAGCCTAGTTGGTAATTTAGTTTACCTTACTAATACAAGACCTGGCACCATGTTTGCGGTCAGCCTACTTTCTCGGTTCATGAATGATCCTAGTCATATCCATCTAGGTGCAACAAAAAAGGTGCTGAGATATATTTAAGGCACTTTGGACTATGGGATCAAATATGAAAATATGTTGAAACTAATTTATTTGGGTTTTGCGATAGTGACTGGGTAGGAAGTATAGATGACATGAAAAGCACTTTTGGATATATGTTTTCTCTTGGATCAGGAGCATTTTCTTGGTGTTCGAAGAAGCAACAAACAATTGCTCAATCTTCTGCAGAAGCTGAATATATTTCGACTGGCCTAGCTACCCAATAGGCAATATGGTTGAAGAAAATACTAAATGATTTTGGTTAGAAACAAGAAGCTGTGACTATCCATTGTGATAACAAATCAACCATTGCTATAGCTAAGAATCCAGTCCATCATGGAAGAACAAAGCATATAGTCATCAAACATCATTTCATTTGAGAAGCAATTGAAAATGAAGAGGTGCAGCTAAATTTTTGCAAAACAAATAATCAAGTTGCTAATATTTTCACAAAAGCATTGAAGTATGATAATTTTAAAAGATTGCAAGACATTCTTGGAGTTCAAAAACCAAGCTTACGGGGGAATATTGGAAATAATCTTGGTTTTTCATGAAATAATTAATTGTATTATTAAATTAGCAACTGTATTAATGAATTGAACAAATCAAGGGAAAATCTAGACTTTCTATTTTAGATATTCTAGATAATGCATTCCTAGAATACTCTAGAGAGTGCACTGCATTACAAAAGCAAGGTAATCAAGCTGATGTATATATGCAATCAAAATTTGTAATCAAAAGGAAAGCAATGAAAATTTCCTACTCATTAAAATAATTCTCTCAAAAATTACTTCTTCTTCTCTTAAAATATTCCTAACATGGTGCATGGGTTGAGAATAGTCTTGGATTAGGCATTAAGTCCAAATTTGGAACTAGATTTTTGCAGTAAACTTGTGTTTCAAGGAAAGGCACACAATCGTGGGAGCTGACGGACGTCAGAATACTGGAAGGACCATAGGAGGAGTTGCGATTCTGGGTTGCGAAGATAAGTGCTTTAAGCCATGTTGTACATATAAATATACTTTGAGTAATATGATGCCAAAATGCCTGAATACCTTGTAATATTGTTGCCTTTACTTGTTTATATGACCGTCTGTGCGTTCTAATTCATACAATTCATTATACTTTGAAAATTTGTAACGATCCGTATTCTACGCATCATAGGATCGTAGAATATTTATTTCTTTCACATATGAAGTCGTATGGTCATGTAACTTTGGGAGACGACTATTGGGGTCATTTCCCATGTTCATGATTTTTCCCGATTTTTAAATGATCATTTTACCCCTAGTTGGTACTGTTTTGGCCATAACTTTTGACTGGGAATGAATTTTGACCTGAAACCACTTCCATTGGCTCCGGATGATGGTTTACAATTCCGTAGAGTGGTCACATTAGCCAAACGGACTCACCGTTTGGGAGATATGGCTGAAACAAGTTTCAGATGGTGAAAAACAGCTTAATTGGGCTTAACGGGGTGATTAGCAGCTAGGCCCAGAAGAGAATTTCGGGTTTAGAGGCATAGGAGGGCTGATTAGGGTTAGGAAATCACTTTCATTTCAGTTTTGAGCCGCCACAAACCTTCTTGAGACCTTAGTAATGGCTTTCATCCTCTAAAACCACTCCAAAACACATTTTTAGTGAAGATTAAGCCTAAACTACATCAAAACAAGGCCAAATAGCAACAGAGCAAGGTTGGAGCTGCTGCTATACATAGGAATTCGACCCAAACAGAGAGTATTTCAGATTTGGTGCTTTATTTTGTGGCAAAGGTGAGTGATTTGCATAGTTGTTGCACTAATTACGGTAATTAAGGGTAATTAGTGAAGATTAGCGAATTTACACACTAATAAATTCTGGAAAAATGTTTAGAAATTTGAAAATAATATTTTATGCCTCTGTTAGAAAATTTGGACGATTTGATTAAGTTTTACTAACTATGTGCTTAAACATGATTAAGAGGGATTATGGGAAAATGTGAGGTTTTAGCCACTTTTGATCCATTTTGATTCATCTGAACTGTTGTTTTGCTGTTTGTGGTTGCTATTACATGTTGCTATGACTCTATGGTGTGTTTTATGATTGATTAGAAGTGTTAGATTTGCCAAAAACGCCGTCGAATGGCGTAAATTACTTGCTGGAAGAGTTGCAGAAAAGTGCAGGTTCTGGACCGGATCAGATCGGATATGGAGGCTCAGATCAGATGTGTTGAACTGGGCAAGGGATCTGATCGGATCAGAACTTGACACTTGAGACAATTGGCAAAAAGGAAGGCCACGCTAATTGAACTGGGATCAGATCGGATAAAGGAGGTGAGATTGAATCGACTTAAGTACGAAGGAATCAGATCGGATCGACTGAAGGATGAAGGGCTCGGATTGAAGTAAGGCGAAGGAATCGGATCGGAGCAAATGAAGGAACGAGGGAGAGGATCGGAGCAGAAGCACGAACTGGAAGGGAGTTGGCACCGACCCGACCGGACCCGAAGTAGAGTACCCGACCCGAACCGATGCGACACTGTGGACCCGAACCGAACCGCTACAGGAGAAGACTACGAACCGACCCGAAGTAGAGGACCCGACCCGAACCGATGGCTAGAAGGAGAACCCGACCCGACCCAGTATTGACCAATAACCCGAGATGCAAAGGTAGTCCAATATGGGAAGTTAGAGCTCAGGATCCAGTTGGGAACCGATGAGTTCACTTCATGATTGGGCTTTGCTGCGGGACGTGTGCCAAGGGGCAGTCGATGTTTATGACTTTGGATCACTATGTATGGGAAGTACGTGAGCGGATTCAGGGCTGCAATGGCCTAGGTACGACTAAAGGGCTATAAACCAATGAAGTGGGGGTCATTTGTAAAGATTTGGTCATGACTCCATGTGGTAAGCTTGGTAGTAGCAGTAGTTGTACAAGTTGAACTCCGTCACTACTTCAATGGGTCTAGTGATTGACAGTGGTGGACATCGTATGCTTTACGCACTGAGTGAGAGATGTGAGGATGGTTGCTATGGTTGATTTGTTTGCTATCATTATGACATGCACACCCCACCCCCATATTCTTACACTATCTTGTATGGCACCTTAGAGTATTGTACGGTATGTGGTACTAACTCTTTGGTTGCAGGTCCAGGTTCAGGTATGGTTTAGTATACCTGTTATTGTTCTGTTTAGATGCTTATCGCTCATACCAGGCTTTATGTCTGACCCAAAGTTTTATGTCTCCTCTTATTACTCTGGGTGCTCACACGAGCAGACTAGAGACAGGTTAGCTGGTGATGCACGGGTAGATGATCCGGAGACGAGCAGGAGGCTTCCACGTAATGTATATATAGTATTCTCCCTGTGTTGTTGAAGATCACTGCTTGGGCATTAGTGGTGCATCTTCTACTTTAGCTTTCTTAGAGACGGTAAATTTGGAAAGCTGTAATAAGCTGTATTTGGATTTCCGCTGCTCTGATGTTGATGTTGATTTTAGTTATCAGCTTATGCACTGTCTCACCTGTTTTATGTCAAGTATGTTATTATTATTATATTTTATTCCATGCGCTGTGAGACATTCTACAGGTTCCTTGATTAGTTCATTCCCTTCTTTCCTTTCTTTGGCGACCGTTCTGTGCTAGTCGGGCATGTGTACAGCGCACTTTCGGAGGAAATGCCAACTGGTGCGGGGCGGGCCGTCACACTTGGTATCAGAGCTCTAGGTTGCGTAGTTAACCTAGGGAAGTTATCAGGGAGAGATAATATACGTATACGAGAGAGCGTATTTGTGATTACTTTGGTTTTTAAAAGCTATATATATACTATTACTAGTATAATGATGAAGTCATACTGCACTAGCACCACTATAGAGTCGTTAATCGTTTCCTTTTTCAGATTGATGATGAGCCGATATACTAGAGGTGCTGGTAGGGGAGCCAATAATGGGAATGCTGCTGACATGAGGACGATGTTTACTGACCTCATGAGAGAGATGCTTAGAGATGTACAGAGGGCAGCTCCCAATGGTGGAAATGGTGGTGGTCCAATAGTGCAGGCGCCAAGAGTCGACTTCGCCAAGCTGAATAAGGATTATACTAGCCTTGGTGGGAAGCCGTTCCACGGAACGGAGTCCGCTACAGATGTTCAGGATTGGTTGGATAGTTGCGAACGTATCTTCGAGGATTTGGGTATCGAGGATGCAATGAAGAGAAAGCTAGCGTCCCGTCAGCTGCAAGGGCGGGCAATGAATTGGTGGAATGCTATAAAGGCAGCTACTCCTGAAGATCAGATTACTTGGGAGCAGTTTAAAGCTCGCTTTAGCGAGAAGTTCATTCCAGCTGCTCAGAAGTCAGTGCTGTTTAAGAAATTCTTGGAGCTCAAGCAGAATGGCAGAGCTGTCTCGGAGTACATTGCTGAATTCGACACTTTGTCGAAGTATGGGTTATCTCTTATTGATACTGCCGAGAAGAAGAATGAGAAATTCATAACTGGTTTGGATCAGTACTTAGAGGAAAGGCTTATTAACCACATCGATGAGACATTTGAGTCGATTGTGGGGAAAGCATTAAGATCAGAAAGTCTCTACCCTAAGCCGAAGACTGAGGTTGCATCTGCAGAAGAGCCAAAACCACAAGCAAGTGGTGGAGGCAAGGATGGTTCCCAGAATAAGAGAAAGCAAAATCAGACTAAGGATGGCCAGAAGAAAAAGAATAAGCAAGATGTTGAGTGCTTCAGCTGTGGTAAGAAGGGCCATTATGCTAGTAATTGTTGGGCCAAGCCAGCGGATAAGAAGTGCTTCAACTGTGGCCAAATGGGACATCACAAGGACAAGTGTCCGCAACCCCCCAAAGAAAAGCAAATGGTGAAAGCATATGCCCTTAATGCTATTCCTTCTTCGTCGAATGCCCCAACCGCGGCGGAGAAGGGAAAGGATGTCGTCATTCAAGGTATGCTTTCTGTTTATGATGTTCCTGTTAGAGTTTTGTTTGATACCAGAGCTTCCAGTTCTTTCATATCTAGTGACCTGGTAGATAGGTTAGAATTGGAGCCCGAGATTGTCGATAGACCTCTAGTGGTGACGAACCCGATTGGTGGTTCGACTAACCTTAGCATGATTTGTCGTAATGTGGTCTTATCGAGTCATGGATGCATGTTTGTTTGTGATTGTTTTGTTTTGGGATTTACTGGGTTTGGCATTATTTTGGGAGTAGATTGGCTCCGAAGATACGAGGTGGTGGTAGACTGTGAGGGCTTTTTGGTGACAGCTAGAGCGGATGATGGGCGGAGGATAGTGTTTGGTGGTCTACCCAGTGAGGGGGTATTGGCTAGTTTTCTAAACTCCCTCGACATTCCGCATAGTGAGTTGTCAGGTTTGCCCGTAGTTGGCCAATATCCGGATGTTTTCGAAGAAGTGACCGGGCTTCCACCACACCGAGAGATTGAGTTCCGTATTGATTTGGTGAAAGATGCCAGACCTATAGTGATGCCACTTCGTCGTATGGCACCAAGGGAGCAGCGAGAACTCGAGGTGCAAGTCAGGGATCTTTTGAAGAAGGGATTTATCCGGAGGAGTGTTTCTGAATGGGGAGCACCAGTTGTGTTTGCAACCAAGGCAGATGGTTCCCTTCGTTTGTGTGTAGACTACCGCGAGTTGAATAAAGTGACGAGGAAGAATAAGTATCCTCTACCGCGGATAGATGATTTATTCGATCAGTTGAGTGGCGCGAGAGTATTTTCTCAGTTGGATCTCGCGACAGGTTTTCACCAGCTTAGAGTGGAAGCTGAGAGTATAGCTAAAACGGCATTTCGAACGCCGTCTGGATTTTATGAGTGGTTGGTCATGCCATTCGTGCTGACCAATGCCCCAGCATATTTTGTGGATCTTATGAATAGGGTATTCAGAGATCAGTTGAATAAGTTTGTCCTTGTGTTCGTTGATGATATTTTGGTCTACTCGAGGACAAAGGAAGAACACAAGGAACATTTAAGGATAGTGATGGAGGTGTTGAGAAAACACCAATTGAAAGCAAAGTTTTCTAAGTGTCACTTCTAGAAGAGGGAAGTGAGGTTCTTAGGCCATGTTGTTTCAGAGAATGGTGTTGCCATGGACCCGGCGAAGGTGGCTACGGTACAGGATTGGCCTACGCCCAAGAATGTAACAGATGTAAGAAGTTTCTTGGGGTTAGCTGGATATTATCGTAAGTTTATCCAAGGTTTCTCCAAGATAGCAACACCATTGACCCGGTTGACCAAGAAGAATCAAGCTTTTGTCTGGGATGAAAGGTGCGAGAATGCATACAAAAGTCTAAAGGACAAGTTGACAAGCGCACCATTGTTAGTCATTCCTAAGGGGAATGAAGAGATGACGGTATACACGGATGCTTGTGGTACCGGACTGGGTGTTGTATTGATGTAGGGTGGTAGGGTTGTAGCTTATGCAAGTCGACAATTGAAACCGCACGAGAGAAGATACCCTACCCATGATTTAGAATTGGCAGCGATCGTGTTTGCATTAAAGATGTGGAGACTTTATCTCTTGGGAGAAAGATTTGAGCTGTTTACGGATCATAAGTCGTTAAAGTATCTCTTCTCTCAGAAAGATCTGAATCTCCGTCAGCAGAGATGGTTAGAGTTCTTAGCTTCCTATGATTTTGACATCGCATATACACCGGGAAAGGGCAATGCGGTAGCCGATGCGATGAGTCGAAGACATGCCAGTTTAGGGGCTATGTTCCTTGAATGGAAGCAACTGGAGTATATCGCGGGGTTTGATTTCAGACCAAAGTGCGAATTGGATCCAGAAATGTTAGCAAGTTTGACGGTCAGACCCACTTTGATTGAGCGGATCGGCTCTAGCCAAAGGGACGATCCTAACCTATTGGAAATCATCTCCAAGGTAGAGATGGGTATCGATGAGGAGATGAACAAGTATGGGCTTGATTGAGATGGATGGCTTAGGAAGAATGGAAAGCTTGTTGTACCCAATGTCAATGGATTGAGAGATGAAGTGCTTAGAGAATGTCATCACTCAAGACTGACTATACACCCCGGTGATAACAAGATGTATCGAGACATAAAACAGACCTACTACTGGGAAGGGATGAAAAGGGACATTGGGAAGTTTATATCCAAATGCATGAATTGCCAGCTAGTTAAAGCCGAGCAAAAGAAGCCTAGTGGGTTGTTACAGCCATTAGAAATTCCCGAATGGAAATGGGAGCAAGTCTCGATGGACTTCATCGATGGTTTACCAAGGACTAGATCGGGACATGATAGCATTTGGGCAGTTGTGGATCGACTAAATAAAAGTGCAAGATTTATACCAGTCAAATCGACCAGAACGGCAGTTAAGTTAGCAGAATTGTATATGAAGTGGGTAGTGAGATTTCATGGAGTACCTAAAAGCATTGTGAGTGACCGAGACCCGTTGTTCACTAGTGGGTTTTGGAAGAGCTTATAAGAGGCTCTAGGGTCAGAGTTACATCTCAGTACCGCATATCATCCTCAGACCGACGGTCAGACGGAGAGGGTGAACCGTATTTTGGAAGATCTCTTGAGAGCATGTATATTGGATTTTGGTGGATCATGGGATGACCATTTGCATATAATAATAGCTACCAATCCAGTATCGGTATGGCTCCGTTTGAAGCTTTGTACGGAAGACCATGCAACTCACCATCATGTTGGATAGAGACTGGCGAGAAGTTTATGCTTGGACCAGATGTGGTGAGGGAAACTTCAGATAAGATCAAGGTCATTCAACAACGAATGAAGGCTGCCCAACATAGGCAGAAGAGTTATGCTGATAAGAGGAGAAGAGACCTAAAATTCTCCGTGGGTGACTTGGTGTTTGTCAAGATTTCTCCGTTGAAGAGCGTAATACGATTTGGCAGGAGAGGCAAGTTGGCACCAAGGTTTGTTGGCCCATTCCCTATTCTTGAATTAGTCGGGAACTTGGCATATAGAATTGACTTACCAGAGAAGATGGCGGGAGTTCACAACGTATTTCATGTTTCCCAACTAAGGAAGTTCGTTCACGACCCGGATATGACTATTTCACCTGGTCAATTAGAGGACTTCGAAGTAGAACCCGAGGCGGTTGGGAACCGCAGGCTGGCCCGTATTGTCGAGCACGACATGAAGCAACTTCGAAGGAAGGCGGTGAAGCTAGTCAAGGTTCAGTGGAGCGAGGAAGAGAATGATTGTACTTGGGAGACAGAGGAGAACAATAGGAAGACATACCCAGAACTCTTTGCCTGGTAAGATTTTGACTTCGATTTAGTTTTCCGCATGCTAGGATAGGCTTGTTTGCTTGTTTTGCATGTTTGATTGTTGTATATGGATGTTAGGCATGCAGGATCTTTTGTATGTTTTGGGTTAAGGAATTTCGGGGACGAAATTTCTTAAGGGGGGGAGAGTGTAACGACCCGTATTCTACGCACCATAGGATCGTAGAATATTTATTTCTTTCACATATGAAGTCGTATGGTCATGTAACTTTGGGAGACGACTATTGGGGTCATTTCCCATGTTCATGATTTTTCCCGATTTTTAAATGACCATTTTACCCCTAGTTGGTATTGTTTTGACCATAACTTTTGACTGGGAATGAATTTTGACCTGAAACCACTTCCATTGGCTCCGGATGATGGTTTACAATTCCGTAGAGTGGTCACATTTGCCAAACGGACTCACTGTTTGGGAGATACGGCTGAAACAAGTTTCAAATGGTGAAAAACAGCTTACTTGGGCTTAACCGGGTGATTAACAGCTAGGCCCAGAAGAGAATTTCGGGTTTAGAGGCATAGGAGGGCTGATAAGGGTTAGGAAATCACTTTCATTTCAGTTTTGAGTCGCCACAAACCTTCTTGAGACCTTAGTAATGGCTTCCATCCTCTAAAACCACTCCAAAACACATTTTTAGTGAAGATTAAGCCTAAACTACATTAAAACAAGGCCAAATAGCAACAGAGCAAGGTTGGAGCTGCTGCTATACATAGCAATTCGACCCAAACAGAGAGTATTTCAGATTTGGTGCTTTATTTTGTGGCAAAGGTGAGTGATTTGCAAAGTTTTTGCACTAATTACGGTAATTAAGGGTAATTAGTGAAGATTAGCGAATTTACACACTAATAAATTCTGGAAAAATGTTTAGAAATTTGAAAATAATATTTTATGCCTCTGTTAGAAAATTTGGACGGTTTGATTAAGTTTTACTAACTATGTGCTTAAACATGATTAAGAGGGATTATGGGAAAATGTGAGGTTTTAGCCACTTTTGATCCATTTTGATTCATCTAAACTGTTATTTTGCTGTTTGTGGTTGCTATTACATGTTGCTATGACTCTATGGTGTGTTTTATGATTGATTAGAAGTGTTAGATTTGCCAAAAACGCCATCGAATGGCGTAAATTACTTGCTGGAAGAGTTGCAGAAAAGTGCAGGTTCTGGACCGGATCGGATCGGATGAGTTGAACTGGGCAAGGGATCTGATCGGATCGGAACTTGACACTTGAGACAATTGGCAAAAAGGAAGGCCACGCTAATTGAACTGGGATCGGATCGGATAAAGGAGGAGAGATTGGATCGACTTAAGGACGAAGGAATCGGATCAGATCGACTGAAGGATGAAGGGCTCGGATTGAAGTAAGGCGAAGGAATCGGATCGGAGCAAATGAAGGAACGAGGGAGATGATCGGAGCGGAAGCACGAACTGGAAGGGAGTTGGCACCCGACCCGACCCGGAGGAGGACACCCGACCCGAAGTAGAGTACCCGACCCGAACCGATGCGACACTGTGGACCCGAACCGAACCGCTACAGGAGAAGACTACGAATCGACCCGAAGTAAAGGACCCGACCCGAACCGATGGCTAGAAGGAGAACCCGACCCGACCCAGTGTTGACCAATAACCCGAGATGCAAAGGTAGTCCAATATGGGAAGTTAGAGCTCAGGATCCAGTTGGGAACCGATGAGTTCACTTCATGATTGGGCTTTGCTGCGGGACGTATGCCAAGGTGCAGTCGATGTTTATGACTTTGGATCACTATGTATGGGAAGTACGTGAGCGGATTCAGGGCTGCAATGGCCTAGGTACGACTAAAGGGCTATAAACCAATGAAGTGGGGTCATTTGTAAAGATTTTGTCATGACTCCATGTGGTAAGCTTGGTAGTAGCAGTAGTTGTACAAGTTGAACTCCGTCACTACTTCAATGGGTCTAGTGATTGACAGTGGTGGACATCGTATGCTTTACGCACCGAGTGAGAGATGTGAGGATGGTTGCTATGGTTGATTTTCTTGCTATCATTATGACATGCACACCCCACCCTCATATTCTTACACCATCTAGTATGGCACCTTAGAGTATTGTACGGTATGTGGTACTAACTCTTTGGTTGTAGGTCCAGGTTCAGGTATGGTTTAGTATACATGTTATTGTTCTGTTTAGATGCTTATCGCTCATACCAGGCTTTATGTCTGACCCGGAGTTTTATGTCTCCTCTTATTACTCTGAGTGCTCACACGAGCAGACTAGAGACAGGTTAGCTGGTGATGCACGGGTAGATGATCCGGAGACGAGCAGGAGGCTTCCACGTAATGTATATATAGTATTCTCCCTGTGTTGTTGAAGATCACTACTTGGGCATTAGTGGTGCATCTTCTACTTTATCTTTCTTTTGTTTAGAGACAGTAAATATGGAAAGCTGTAATAAGCTGTATTTGGATTTTCGCTGCTCTGATGTTGATGTTGATTTTAGTTATCAGCTTATGCACTGTCTCACCTGTTTTATGTCAAGTATGTTATTATTATTATATTTTATTCCATGCGCTGTGAGACATTCTACAGGTTCCTTGATTAGTTCATTCCCTTCTTTCCTTTCTTTGGCGACCGTTCCGTGCAAGTCGGGCATGTGTACATCGCACTTTCGGAGGAAATGCCGACTGGTGCGGGGCGGGCCGTCACAAAATTGATCCTCCATATTATCTGTAATATAAGTGCGTCGAATTGTCAACTGTTAACCACCTACCTGAGAATTAATTTTCTTGCTTTAGATAATATACATGAGTCTTATGTATGATCTATGATTTATAATTATGCCATGAAACGTATACATGAATCTTGTTGATACACAAGATTTTGATTAATGACAACATAGAAATAGAGATCATTGACGAGCTGAATTCACAATTATCAAAGTGGAAATCAATAAAGATCATAGTGAATATCAATGGAAATCATGACATGGAGCTAAGATTATATATATGTAGGTATGGAGTCGTGTTAGATTTATGTTAAAATCTATCCTCAAAGTATAACATGAATGCACAAAACAATTTAGAAACTGAAATTAGCTGGGGCTGAAATCTGTATATTTGAGGAATTGAAAAGTCACAGAAAAAGCCCAAACGGTCCAGGCTTCGACCGGGAAAGAGTGCAGAGTGATATAGACTATGGACCGAGGTCCTCTGGTCCACAGCAAGAAAACGGTCAACCGCCCAAAAAGGACCTGTCGACCGGTCCTATTGTCTTTTGTGCATAACGGCTATTTTTTCAAATTCCTGTCGACCTGTTAATTTCGACCTGTCAACCTTTTTTCTTGCTGTAATTTTTTTGAAAGGATGCTTCTTTTTGTGAAGAGATTTCTATTCAATTTCAAGAGAAATGGACACAACTCTTTATAGAAACTCTTCATGAAGGAATGCAACTATTCTACACTATAAATAGACTTGAAATCATACTTTCAAATCACCGAATCTTCTTCTATTTTCTGATCTTAACTCTATACTCTCTTGCATTCTAAAAGCTCTCTCAAATAGTCAATACTTGTTGAATCCTTGAATCAGTTTTATATCATTTGATTCAACAAGCAATCTTTCTTCCTTAAATATTTTCATTCATATCATATACTTGAGGATAAGATTATAGGAAGGGTGTACTCAATCATTGGCAAATCAGTGTTGAAAGAAGAACACAATCAGAAGTCAAACTCTTGTAATTGTCCTGTGTGGGTAAGCTTGTAGCCCGTGAAATCAAGTGGGTAAGCTTGTGGCCCGTAAATCAAGTGGGTAAGCTTGTGGCCCGAAATCAAGTGGGTAAGCTTGTAGCCCGTGAAATCAAGTGGGTAAACTTGTAGCCTGTAAATCAAGTAGTTGTGAACCTGTTCCTCCGGGTGAAGCGAGGGTGTTGTTTAGTGAAAAGCCGAAGAGAAGCTTCGGGACTGGACGTAGGACTGGAGGTCCGAACCAGTATAAAAGTCATGGTGTCGTTACTCTACTTTACTTTACTTTACTGCATTTAAAGTTATCTGTGATATATATATATATATATATATATATTGTTATCATATTCCGCATAGCCATATTATAGATCCTGCATAAGTCGTACACACCCGAAATTTTTCAATTGGTATCAGAGCCTGGTGTTCTAGAGATCGTAACAACATCCTAGAACAAATGGCAATAAAGAAATATAGTCAAGGCATTAGAAAATGGAAGAGCAACAAAGCAGAATCAGGAGAGCAAGGAAACAAGTGTCCCATGGCTAAAGTCAGATCACAATCGGTATGTGTAAATTCATTATTTAAAGATCTTTTGTTAGACCATGAAAGATTATTGAAACTCAATACAGTCGTTTTAGCTATGTCAAAAAAGTACAAGGAAGAAAATTCCATATTAAAAGAAGAAAACAATCGTTTGGTAAAACAAGCCAAATGTTTTGAAGATACCTTAGAAGAGCTTGTTTCTCAAAAAGATTTCCTTCAAAAAGAAAATGAGCAACTAGAAGATAAAAACAATGTTCTTTTAAAGGAAATCGATCTTTTGCAAAATAGAAATATATCATTAGAAGATTCTTTAAATAATTCTAGTTCTTTAAATTCGTCTCTTGAAAAAGAGAATGGAGCTTTAACTGAAAAGAATTTAGAACTATCTAAAGAATGTGAGTTTTTAAAGGTGAATAATAATATTTTGCAAAATGAAATTTCTGACTCAAAAGAAAATTTTGAAAAGTTACAATCTTCTTTAGATAATTCAGAATCTCAAATTTTAGGTCTCAAAACTGAGAATGGTACTTTAAAAAGGAAAAATTCTGAATTAAATAAGGAAATTGATGATTTAAAGAATAAAAAAATTTCTTTTGAAAATGTCAATAGCGACTTTGGAAATAAATTTGATAAAAGTGCAAATAAGTTCGCAAAATTTAATAAAGGTCAAAATGATTTAAATATGATTTTATCTAGATCTCGACCTTTACATGACAAAAGTGGTTTAGGATATAATAAAACTAATCTTAGAAATAGTACTAGATATGCTTTCATGTACAATAAAAATATTACTGCTAGTACTAATGCTCATCCTAGATCCAATTATTATAGAAATTCGAATACTTCTATGACTAGAGATCTGTATAATAGATCTAGAAGTATGAAAAGGAATATCAATAGAGATTACTTAAGTATTTGGGTTCCTGTAAGTTGGAAAAACAGAGAAAAATATATTGATGATTATTTTGATTCAGTAGTTAATAATGAAAATTTTACCTTTAAAGGTTCCATTAAACCCTCTTGGGTATGACTACCTTCCATCTAACCCATGGACCCAAACAAAGCAAGTGGGTACCAAAGTATATATATTCTACTTTTTTGCAGGTACACCACAATAAAAGGAAGGCGATTTTGATTTCTCCAAATGTCTCTGAAAACAAAATTCAGTTTATCAAATTGCACATGATCCAATATCTCCCGAAGGTACTTTAATTTATGTCTTATCTTCGATTATTGTTCTATCATGATATTTATTCTTTTTAATTGATGACAAAGGGGGAGAAATATGCATATATATATATATATATATATATATATATATATTCATGTATCATAAATATTCATTTTATATGCACTAACATTTTGTTACAGGAAACAGTAAGTTTTCATTATATATACTAACAAAATGTGCAGAAAGCTTTTGGACAGGGGGAGATAGAAATATATAAGCATATATTCAGGGGGAGCTACTCAGTATCTCAAAAATATACGCAAGATGTTGTCATCAATCAAAAAGGGGGAGAATGTTGATACACAAGATTTTGATTAATGACAACATAGAAATAGAGATCATTGACGAGCTGAATTCACATTTATCAAAGTGGAAATCAATAAAGATCATAGTGAAGATCAATGGAAATCATGACATGGAGCTAAGATTATATATATGTAGGTATGGAGTCGTGTTAGATTTATGTTAAAATCTATCCTCAAAGTATAACATGAATGCACAAAACAATTTAGAAACTGAAATTAGCTGCGGCTGAAATCTGTATATTTGAGGAATTGAAAAGTCACAGAAAAAGCCCAAACGGTCCAGGCTTCGACCGGGAAAGAGCGCAGAGTGATATAGACTGTGGACCGAGGTCCTCTAGTCCACAGCAAGAAAACGGTCGACCGCCCAAAAAGGACCTGTCGACCGGTCCTATTGTCTTTTGTGCATAACGGCTATTTTTTCAAATTCCTGTCGACCTGTTAATTTCGACCTATCAACCTTTTTTCTTGCTGTAATTTTTTTGAAAGGATGCTTCTTTTTGTTAAGAGATTTCTATTCAATTTCAAGAGAAATGGACACAACTCTTTATAGAAACTCTTCATGAAGGAATGCAACTATTCTACACTATAAATAGACTTGAAATCATACTTTCAAATCACCGAATCTTCTTCTATTTTCTGATCTTAACTCTATACTCTCTTGCATTCTAAAAGCTCTCTCAAATAGTCAATACTTGTTGAATCCTTGAATCAGTTTTATATCATTTGATTCAACAAGCAATCTTTCTTCCTTAAATCTTTGCATTCATATCATATACTTGAGGATAAGATTATAGGAAGGGTGTACTCAATCATTGGCAAATCAGTGTTGAAAGAAGAACACAATCAGAAGTCAAACTCTTGTAATTGTCCTGTGTGGGTAAGCTTGTAGCCCGTGAAATCAAGTGGGTAAGCTTGTGGCCCGTAAATCAAGTGGGTAAGCTTGTGGCCCGAAATCAAGTGGGTAAGCTTGTAGCCCGTGAAATCAAGTGGGTAAACTTGTAGCCTGTAAATCAAGTAGTTGTGAACCTGTTCCTCCGGGTGAAGCGAGGGTGTTGTTTAGTGAAAAGCCGAAGAGAAGCTTCGGGACTGGACGTAGGACTGGAGGTCCGAACCAGTATAAAAGTCCTGGTGTCGTTACTCTACTTTACTTTACTTTACTGCATTTAAAGTTATCTGTGATATATATATATATATATATATATATATATATATATTGTTATCATATTCCGCATAGCCATATTATAGATCCTGCATAAGTCGTACACACCCGACTTTTTTCAAATCTTATGTATGATCTATGATTTATAATTATGCCATGAAACAATCTTTTATGTTTACAGATGATTTGTACTATTTCTCTTTTCTTTTTTTACGATAAGGAACAATTATGTACCAGATTTTGGAAGAGTTGCAAGAATGACATCCGAAGATTTGGCTTGAAAGAACTGTTGTGCAACGATCAAACCAACGACTGCTTCTAAATGTGCAATCAAGTCTTTGTAGTGGTAAAGGGTTTGTCCTGATCCTTGCACCTCCATAGCTGGTAAACTTAAGACTTAATCTTCATAGCCCTCATACATTTTTTTTATTTTGTTTCTTTTCTTCTTCTGTTTCAGTGGAAAGGACTAAGCATTTGGAAAGTGGTGATTGTGCCATAAGTAACTTTTATTTTGGGTATGTGTGTCTGTGACTCTGTGTTGATGACATGATGTTTGCCGTTGCTAACTATTACATATATAGACGATATGGTTGCATTATGCTTAAGAATGATTCTATGATGGACAAAACCAATAGTTGATCTAAGTAATCACATTACTTCATCATTTGTTGACCATTAACAACTTATAAATAATTAGTATTACCTGCAATCATTTACTTCATTCATATACTATATGTTGCATTCATTTATAAATAATTAAACTCACCTGTCATCTCTTCATCATGCATTAATAGACCAACAAATAATTCATGCTCACATAATCCAACCAAGTTACCCTTACTGCTTCTTACCAATCTATACTATACTATTAAAGCCGAGTTAAGTTTCCTACTCTCTCAAGCCTTCACACGTCTCCTAATAAAATACGCACACGTGTGTTTGTAAGCTCAAAGGACTTTCTGAGACAGTAATTTGCTAATACACAAGTGTTCATTTCATTTTCCCCTAAAATAAATCTACTCCTCCAGAAATAGGGGATTGTTATTGACACACCAGTTTATGTTAAGTGGGGGGGGGGGTCATTTTTAAGGGCACACCAACAATAATTAAATTGTTAAGGGGAGGTCTTAGTATTATAAAATTTGTTTGCCTCGTTCCTAAACTACCCTCAAATCAATTCAGCCTAAACCCTTTCTCTCTTGTTCGCTTCTCGTTCGTTCCCAAACTCATGCACGTCGTTCGAAAGGAAGAAAAACCCTAGTCTTTTGATCCCAAACTCTCGCACGTCGTTCCCAAACTCTCGCACGTCGTTCCCAAACTCACGCACATCGTTCAAATTTCAGATTTAAACATCAAATCGAAAATCGCAAGCAATGCCACGAGCTAAGAGAATGGGGAAGAAAGACACTGTTGATCCTAATCTGATTCAGAAGAAGATGAAGGGGTAAGAAAATTTATGTTTTAATCTCTGCATTTTTCTTATGCGATTCAGAAGAAAGAAATAACCTTCTACTTTTGTTCTAACGCGATTCAGAAGAATAGTATATAATTGGTGAGAGTTGAGGGTGGTGTTACGTAGATTTTGGTTATAGGTAGTCTGAGACTGTCGGTCGGTAAAAGACCGTCGTATGGAGTTATACGACACATGTATGTCGTGTTAGTGTGCCCAATACAACGTAGACATGTCGTGGTGTAGTAAAGATTTTATATTTACACAATTAGATAATTCGGCGCACAACTTTCGTAGAAGTACAATTTATACGACATTAACCTGCCGTATGAATCTATACGACGTATTCATGTCGTATAAAATATCATAATATTCCTGTTATCACTAATTTTATACGATAATTTGCTGTCGTATAAATATTTTTCATTCGATTTCTATCTCTCGTTTTAACCCATACGGTATCTCTTTTCCGTACAAACAGTATATTATGTTTAATTTTTATGCAAAAGAGATGAACTTAATTGATGCATGCTTTTTTTGTGCAGGAAACAAGGGACAGGGGCTTCATCTCGTAAGCCGATGACGGCTTTGGCCCGGAAACGGCTTCAAACCGAACGACAAAAAGAAGAAGAAGCAAAAAGGAAAAAAATTGTGATGGAAGAAGAACCTACTAAGTCCGATGATGAGGAGGATAGCGATGATCAAGAAAGTGATGATGATCAGGAGGGTAGTGATGAGGAGCGTACTGAGGAGGGAAATGATGAGGAGGGTAATGATGATGAGGGTAGCGGTGACGATGAGGGTAGCGGTGATGATGATGAGGGTAGCGGTGACGATGATGAAGAGGGTAGCGGTGACGACGAAAGTAGCGATGACAATGAACAAGAGAGTAGCAAGGAACAAGAACCCGACGATGACGTGGACGAAACTAACGAGGATGAAGAACATGAAGAAGCCGGAGATTTGGAACCGTTAGCAAAACAATTCAAAATTGCGAAGAGAAAAAGTAAACAAGCATCCAGTCAACACAAAGGAAAAGACGTTCAACCGTCCCTCCTTTTTGCTTTCGAAGGACATATTGCTCATAAAATATGGAATTCCACGGTAAGCCGACAAATAACTTGCATATCTTCGTTATCTTGATTAGTAGCACGATTTTCATGATTTCAAATAATGGATATATTGCATAGCTTGATTATGTCGATTACAAATACATTTCATATGTTGATTACAAATAACGGACATATTACTTTCGAATGACATTTAGTAAAACGATACAAATAACTTGCATATCTTGATTAGTTTAATTATTCTTATGCAAGGCGTCGAAAGGGGAAGCTAGAATTGTAAGAATTCACAATCACGTGGGAACACATCGACATTGGGTGCTAGATGATGAATGTAAGTTTGTGCGGGATGTCGTAATTGGGTCAGGTTTATATAAGCTAATTTTACATTCTCACGACAAACTCGACAGAGTGCTTATCAATGCTTTTGTGGAAAGATATTATCCAGAAACAAATACATTTCATCTTCCATTCGGTGAAATGATGATAACTATCGACGAAGTTGTTCACATTACCGGTTTGCCAGCAGAAGGACGAGTTGTTTCAGGATCTCTTGGTGGTTCTAGGACTATAAGTCCTGATCATGTTTATAGTCTGTTGGAAAAATATCTAGGGATAGATAGGCCAGAGGCTATTTTGATAATGGGAGGGGAAAAAAGATACGATTGGAATGGTTGAGAAAGACGTTTGCAGGTTCGAAAGAGGACGACTCTGATGTTCGAAAAAAACAATGTGCAACTGCGTATCTCTTGTATACCATTGGTTTGTTAGTGTGTGGTGATAAGTCGGGCAACAAAGTATCCGTTCAGTATTTACAGTGTCTTGATGATTTGAGTTCGGTGCATACGTATTCATGGGCCACAGCTTGCTTGAGCTGGTTGTTCTACAATTTAGGTCAGTGCAGCAGAAAAGATGTGCAGCAATTATGTGGTTGTATGACGTTGCTGCAGGTATGTGTTTGTAATTCGTCTTGTTTATCCGTTACGTGTAATTACTAATGCATAATGATGACATGTTGTAGGTATGGATTTATGAGCACTTTCCTGTTTTAAGGCGACATAATAGATGTGTTGGGGCAGTTGAAGGAGATGTGAGAGCATCATTCTACTTTGCAATTGATCAAGCTAAAAATCTGTCGTCCGACTTAATTAATTTGAGAGAGAGGATTGATGATTTAACAGAGTGTGATGTAGTGTGGGACTGTTACCATGGCAAGCGTGGCATCTACAAATTAGAGCGATGTTCTTTTTACAACGGCCCAATTGTTTGTTTTGAATCCGTTGAGCTATATCTTCCGCAAAGGGCACTTCGTCAATTTGGTTACTTTCAACCCATCCCTTCGACTACTTTCTTTGTCAATAGTAAGAAGTTCAAGCTATCTACTACATTTTATAAAGCAACATACTCTAATATCCAAGATCGTAGTTGGGAAGAATGGCCGAATCATTTGTTGAACGAGAGATTACTGTCTACAAAAGCTGTTCGTAGTTGGGAAGAATGGCCGACACTTACATGGAATGGTATCGCTCTGCTTCCCACCCTCTCGTGGCTAATCCTAAAAAAAGATTAACTTAACAAAGGAATGAACGTGATGCACCTGAACTACTTCGTCGTATTGTAAGCTGTATTTTTTTCATTTTTTATTACGCACTTTCCACTTTGATGTTAATCATTTTCATATGTCAACATGCAGCAAAAGAGGTTGCAACACATTACTGAGTTCATAAGCTCTTCTGCTCCTGATGAAACAATGAAGAAGCAAACACTAGAGAAGATTGCACAGATAGAGGGGCCAGAGCCGATGGAATTATATGGAGAGGATATTGCAGGTGGGGAACAAAGTGTTAGCAAGGCGATGCGGACGAAAGCAACCCAGAAGGTGGCAACCAAAAAGAAACCAGGGAAGAAGAGGAAGTAGTTGCATTACTATTTTGTGTACTTGTTTATATGTACTTGTTAATTATGTACTTGTCGTATGTGGTATTGTTTTGTGGTGGGTTGACTTGTTGTGTTTTGGTATGAAATTAATTCTGTGTATGGTATTATGGTGAAGAACTTGTAACTTGTTATGACTGCTGATTTTTTGGTCAATGTTATGAATTTTATGACTTGTCAAATTTTGTGATTTGTTTGAATTTGTGAATGTTGTGATTTGAGAATGGTATGAAAATGTTGACTTTGTGAGTTGAGAATGTTATGATTTGAGAATGGTATGAAAATTTGAGAATATAGTGAACTTGTCAATGTTGTGAAAGAATTGAATGGTTTGAAAATTTGACAATTGTTACACGACGAAAACTTGCCGTATGGGCCAAAATGGAGGGATGTTGTCGTATTGCATTTTTTATACGACTTGTCATTGTCGTATAGTTGCAGGAAAAATATTACAGGGTTGGTATACCATAATACGACGGTCACAGATCGCATGAAATAAGTTTAAACGAAAGAGCAATGTCGTATGGTTGCAGGAAAATACTACAGGGTTGGCATAACTTAATACGACGGACACAAATCGTATGAAAAATTTTCATACGACATATCCTTGTCGTATAAATTTTTTTCATATGCTGCGTGGCCATCGTGTTAAGTTGTGCCAACCCTGTAATATTTTCCTGCAACTATATGACAACGCTTGTAACACCCCACTCCCGCTATGGTCACTCACTAAGGGAATGCCATAGCATCGGTGGAGTATTTTAGTGAATATAGAACAGAAAAATTACAACAAGACAGATATAAATAGTACTTGAAATTTAAAACATCATCTCATAACAGCGGAAGTAAAACATGTCTGGTTACATCATAAAACCACAATAAAAGTCAAGTACAATATCCATCAAAATAAAGAAGTACATAATCCCACTCTCATACAATAGCCATGACAAAAGAAAAGATAACTGGGTAACTGGAGCTTTACATCTATCCAAGCTCCTAAAGACTGGAACAGCAATCCGATCAAGCTCCACTACTGCTAGGATCCACCGTAGGACCTGAGGGTTGGGAAAAAGATAAAAACAACGGGGTCAGACATAAGTCTGAGCGAGTCCTATAACTTTAACAATACAATCGTTAAAGTAACCAAAGAAGACATAAACTGATATACGGTAATTAATGGGGATGAATGGCTACACTAAGCAGTCAACTAAACTAAGATAAAAGATAAAGATGCATCTACCCTTCCAAAGGTAAATTACTAAACTGCACCACACCAGTCAGTCCTAACTTAAAGGTTGATCCCACCCATGGACTTATAAAATTAACTTAATAGTTCTCGCGTACCCCTAGGTGACTAAGTAGACGCCACAGGGCCCTACAATCCACTAGGTGTACACACTACTCCCCATTCGATCGGTTCCCTAACGTAGATACCCGTGCTGGCCCCACCGTGGGGTGTACCATTCCCAACGTGGCAACCTGATAAAACTAACGGTGCACGACTTATATCTACACGATGCAACAACGTCTTATTTACCAGCCCGGGTCCACACACGCATATGAAACCCGTTGGTCATGCGTTGCCACCGCTAACCCATTTTGGCCTCTTATAGTCAAGCCCAGTATGCGTGTCCCGTCCTCGACATGGGTCGAGCCCACTAAGATACGTATGGGTTACTGGTTGAAATGGGCCCCCAGCACAAGCCATCCCCCTAAGCTTGGCCCACACACTAGTGTTTCCCACTTAACCCTTTAATCATGTTTAATTACATGTTTCATCTTGGTTAAGTATTTTATCATATTTTCTATTGGCAACCACTAGCAATTTCCACATACCACCCAAGGTACCCACTTAACCCCCATGCCCCACTACATGCTTATCTGGTTAAGTGTTTCTTAATTGATTAACACCGTAACCGTGTAAAGGACCCCTCACATTGGACCGTCATTTGTAGATGCCTGGTTAAGCCGGTAGGTTCCGGGCAGTCTTACACTACAAACGGGTCCAACCTCGTGTCATTTACCCTTGTTACGTATTTAATTTATGATTAAGACCCCTCACATTGGACCGTCATTTGTAGATGCCTGGTTAAGCCGCTAAACTCCGGGCTGTCTTACACTACAAACGGGTCCAACCTCGTGTCTTAATCGATTAATTACTCCTAATTAATCACCCCCATAATTTATGTTAATTATCCTGTTTATTTTAGGAATATGGGTACACCTAACTTAATAGGCAAATTCCCAACTCCAAAGTGTGTGTACACCTAACTTAATAGGCAAATTCCCAACACATAGTATGGGTACACCTAACTTAATAGGCAAATTCCCATACTATGTTCATTTATTTTATGTTATGCATAATTATATTAATTTCACACAATCTTATTAACATATGCATTTAATTAACCCCATCGTTCCCACGTAATTTCGTTCTCCTGACATAACACATATAAAAGGTGTCAACTTGCATATGTATGAACATGTTTCAAAGGTGCCATCTTGCATATTAACAAACACATAACTTGCATATGAACTTGCATAACATGTCACATAACTTGCATATAATCTTGTATAACATGTCACATAACTTGCATATAATCTTGTATAACATGTCACATAACTTGCATATAATCTTGTATAACATGTCACATAACTTGCATATTAACTTGCATAACATGTTACATAAACTTACATATTAACAAATACATGACTTGCATATGAACTTGCATAATATGTCACATAACTTGCATATAAACTTGCATAACATGTTACATAACTTGCATATGAACTTGCATAACATGTTACATACTTGCATATGAACTCATAAACTTGCATATGAAGAAACATACAACTTGCATAATTATCATACATGTAACTTGCATATTATCATACATGTAACTTGCATATTAACATATGATCACAAAGCACAAAACTTGCATAACCCACATACATTAGCAAACTAACATCATGTCATATGACTTAAAACCCATTAATCCCCAAACAAAACCATATGATCTCATCATATCTCATCTACTTAGTTTAGCAATTGATCATTAGAGTGATAGAAACTCACAACTAGCCAATTTGCACTCCAAATGAAGAAGATTAAGATGCTTAGAATGGATTAGAGGTTGATTAGAGAGTGATTAGCTTGCAACCCTCTTCATAAATTAGTGAAGGCTCCTTTTAAGATTTAATTTGGCGGCATGTAGCCCTTAATTCTATTTTTAGTCTGGATTAGGGTAGGTTTAGGGTGTATTTATATGTTAGGTGAGTGTTTTAGGCCCTTAGATTAACCCTAAATTAGATTAGGACCCTTAGATTTCGGAACCTTCCAGAAACCAGCCCTAAGACCAAGCCCAAACCCCAAACTGGTGCACCCAACCACAGAACTCTCTAGAAACTGTGCAGGTTCCCTGTCCCGACATGGGCGCACTTCCCAAGTGCGCCAGTGTATTTTTGTACTGGCGCACTTCACAAGTGCGCCAGTGCATTTCTGGCCTGTTTCGGGTTTTTCTGCCTAACTTCGTTCGTCCATATCTCTTTCATACGGTACCCGTTTTACGCAAACTCGGACTCTATTTCGCGTATTTTTCCGAGATGAACGCAATGACACAGCCCGTTTCCCCTGATTCTCATATCTGAGATTAATTATACTTTAATTACTAACCATTAGTGTTAATTGAAATTCGGGGTGTTACATTCTCCCCTACTTAAAGGATTTCGTCCTCGAAATCTCTAAGTCAAGAAGAACGTATCCTACCAACCAAACAATCATCTACTAAACCATCAACCACAAGCAACCATTATCCTTAGAAACTTCTAATGATGTATGAACATATGCAGAAAGTGTGTGTATATGTCCGTATACTAATGCAAAATCAGGCGGTCTACTGATTCGGTCGACCTCCTTAATGCAAACCATGATAGTGCCATGCATCCAATATGTATGCGAAACCCTATTGACACATACAATTTCTATATGCGTGCACAACCCTACACAAAAATGCATCATCCACATGATAACACAGCCATGATACATCCATCAATCTGACTACCACATCCATTTATGCGATATGCAACATGAAGTGACTGAGCCGATCTAGTGCCTAATGTGTGTGTATATGCATCCACGAGCAACCACTAGCAAACAATTGCATCCACATGCATCCATCAACCATAACATGTTTCAAACACATGTTTCAACCATAGGCTTTACCCTATCTAAAGGTCATAGGTACTAGCGAGAGGATATACTAAAGATAAGATAAGTACTAGACAAGCGATAAAGGAGAAGTTAAAAGACATACTCTCAAAAAGAAATGGGTACAAAGAACGCATCTTCGCTTCCGTCTCCCAAGTAGCATTGCTTTCGTCATCTCCCCATTGCACTTTAACTAGCTGAACTTCTCTATTCCTTAACTTCCTAGTTTCTGACCCAAGGATGCGAGTAGGAGCTCGTCGAATCGTCGCATCACGCTCTACCTCTACATCTCTAAGCAAGCTCGGCTCTACCACCTCTGCGGTCTCATGTAAGCACTTCCTCAAATGTGATACATGGAATACATCATGAACACCACTAAGTCTGTCGGGCAACTCCACCCTATATGCCATCCGTCCAATCCTTTCCTTAATAGGAAACGGCCCAACAAACCTCGGTGCTAACTTCCCAACGGACCCAAAGCGAACAACATTTCTCAACGGAGATACTTTGACAAAAACCATGTCCCCAACCTCAAACTCAAGATTCGTCCTTCTCCGATCCGCATAAGATTTCTGTCTATCTTGCGCTGCCTTCATCCTTCTTTGAATCAAATCAATCTTCTCTGAAGTCTCTCTAACCATATCTGGCCCAAGCAAGATCTTATCCGTAGATTCCCACCAACATGTAGGAGATCGACAAGGCCTTCCATAAAGAGCTTCGAAAGGTGCCATGCCAATACTAGACTGAAAGCTGTTATTGTATGCGAACTCCACCAAAGGAAGATGTTCTTCCCATGTACCTCCAAAATCCAAGATACAAAGCCTCAAAAGATCTTCTAAGATACGGTTCACCCTCTCGGTCTGACCGTCCGTCTGAGGATGATATGCGGTGCTCAAACACAACTGAGTCCCTACCGCCTCTTGCAAACTTCTCCAAAACTCACTAGTGAAGATAGGATCTCGATCACTCACAATACTGGATGGTACGCCATGCAATCTAACAATCTCTCTAACATAGACTGAAGCAAGCCATGGAGCGGTCCTCTTACTCTTCACGGGTATAAAATGGGCACTCTTGGTAAGTCTGTCTACCACAACCCAAATTCCCGTATTGCCCTTCCTCGATCTCGGTAACCCATCGATGAAATCCATCGAGACACTATCCCACTTCCATTGCGGAACTTCCAATGGGTGTAGCAACCCACCGGGTTTCCTTTGCTCCGCTTTAACTTGTTGGCACACTAAGCATCTAGCCACATACTCGGCCACATCTTTCTTCATACCGGCCCAGAAGAAAACTCTCTTCATGTCTTGGTACATTTTGTCTCCACCGGGATGAATAGTCATCCTTGAACGATGTGCATCATCCAAAATAGCCTTCTTCAAACCCTCATCTTGCGGTACACAAAGTCTACCATCTCTATGCAACCATCCCCTATCATCTATGGTGTATCTACCCAAATGGCTGGACGACTCCCCCCTTATAAGCTTCTCTACCAACTCAACCAACTGTGGGTCGTCTCGCTGAGCCTCGCCAATCCATCCCAAAAGAATAGGTCTAACCTCCAAGGATGCTAACAAACCAGGTACAAAGTCAACAGAAGGTCTGAAGTCGAACAAAGAAAGAAACTCCAAGCTTCGCCGTTCCACGAACAATGGACTCAAAGATAGCCTTTTTCTACTCAAGGCGTCCGCCACCACGTTACCCTTGCCAGGGGTATACGCTATCTCGAAATCATAGGATGCTAAGAACTCCATCCACCTTTGCTATCTTAAGTTTAAATCCTTCTGAGAGAATAAGTACTTCAATGATTTATGGTCAGTGAACAACTCGAATCTCTCACCAAGAAGATAATGGCGCCAAGACTTAAGTGCGAAAACAATCGCGGCCAACTCTAGATCATGGGTAGGGTAATTCTTCTCATGCACTCTCAATTGCCTCCCTCCATAGGCTATTACCCTTCCCTCCTGCATCAAGACTGCGCCTAATCCTATCCCACAAGCATCGGTATAAACAACAAACGGCTTACTCCCATCTGGAAGCACTAAAACTGGAGCGGTGGTCAAAGCTCTCTTTAATCGTCGGAAAGCATCATCACAATCTACGTCCCATGAGAAAACCAGATTCTTCTTCGTCAAGCGGGTTAATGGGGCTGATATCTTCGCGAAGTCTTTGATGAACTTCCTATAATATCCTGCCAACCCCAAGAAACTTCTTACTTCGGTAGCATTTCTAGGAACTTTCCAATCCTGGATAGATACTATCTTTGCGGGGTCCACAGCTATCCCTTCCTTAGAGACCACATGCCCTAAGAATCGCACTTCTCTTCTCCAAAAATGACATTTAGAGAATTTAGCTTTAAGACTATGTGCTTGAAGAGTCTCCAATACTTCTCTGAGATGTAAGGCATGCTCTTCTTCACTCTTGGAGAAGACCAAGATGTCATCCACAAAGACCACTACAAACTTATTCAGATACTCTCTGAACACTCTACTCATCAGATCAACAAAGTATGCCGGGGCGTTTGTCAACCCAAATGGCATCACAAGCCACTCATAAAAACCATCCGGAGTCCGGAAAGCAGTCTTCTCTATACTGTCCTCCGCCACTCTCAACTGATGAAACCCTGTAGCTAAGTCCATCTGCGAAAACACTGAGGCGCCAACCAACTAATCAAAGAGATCATCTATCCTCGGTAATGGGTGTCTATTCTTCTTCGTGAGCCTATTAAGTTCTCTATAATCCACACAAAGTCTGAGGGACCCATCCGCCTTCGTGGAAAACACTACTGGAGCTCCCCACTCCGATATACTTCGCCTTATGAACCCCTTCTCAAGCAACTCCCCTACTTGCTTATGAAGTTCTCTTCTCTCACGAGGAGCCATGTGGCGCACTGGCAAAGACACTGGTTTGGCATTATCCGCCAAATAAATTCGGAAATCTATCTCCCGCTTCGGAGGCAAACCCTTCACCTCTTCAAACACATCCGGATATTCCCGGACCACTCTGACAGAACGTAAACTCTCGACCGAAGCATCGAGCGATTCAAGATAACTTAGCAAAACAGATTCCATGGGATTACAAGAGATCTCGAGAGTATTACCCAAGCGGGTCATAAGCCTGACAACTCTCCTTTCACAATCAAGAATGGCATCATTACTGGATAACCAGTCCAAGCCCAAAATCAACCCATAGCCCGTGAAGCCCAATACCAAAGCATCACATCCAAACTCAACGCTAAGTATAGAAATCTTCAAACCCAAACATATCATAGACAGATATATGGAGCCCCCAATTGGGTTTGAAACAACCAAGGGATCATCAACTAGACTGGTGTCTAAGTGCAGTGACTCAACTAACGATGATGAGATAAAAGAATGCGATGCGCCAGAGTCAAACAAAGTACGAACTGGATGATCAAACAGAAAAACCAGACTTTCAACGGAAATAGTTCTACCTCTCTGCTGAATCGGTGGAACTGAGAGAGCCTGAACTTGCCCCCCCCCCCCTGCCTGAGCTGGTACCATAAGAGCTTGCACCTGACCTCCTGAGGTAGACCCCGTCTTCTGCCCCTTCTTTGGGCAGTCCTTCACAAGATGTCCTGCTTCACCACAATGAAAGCAACCGGTCTTCTTCTTTTTGCGACAATCCTTGCTGAGGTGGCCTGGGGTCCCACAATTGAAGCACTTCTTCTTCTTCTTCTTCCCCTTGTCACCATTGCCTTTTCCACCCTTGCCTTGTTGTTGTTGTTGCGGTTTCTTCTGATCCCCCTTCTTCTCTGGTGCCTTAGAACTCTTATCATCCTCATGCATAAGTGCCATGTAGACAAGCTTCTCAAAGGTGGCCCCCATAGGAATGTGAGTCATAGCTATTCCTTGCAATGGTTCGTTCAAGCCTCTAACGAACCTCAAAGCCTTCTTCTCCGGTGTATTCACCAACTCTATGCCAAACCTTGCTAATTGATTGAATTTGTTGACATATTCTTTCACCGTGAGATTCCCTTGCTTCAAATTCAAGAACTTCTCCATAAACAGATTCTCTTCCGCCCTTGAGAGAAACTTAGCCCCAAACCTTTGCTTGAAATCTACCCAAGAGTCAACAGGGCGTTCTCCATTAGTGACCTCCCACCAGAATGAGGCCTCTCCCTTCATTAACCAAGCCGCCAACTTGACTTTCTTTCCCTCTTCCACTTCAAAGATATCTAGCAACTCTTCCACTTCCTTAAGCCAATCTCTAGCCTCTACGAAAGTCTCTGAACCTAGAAAAGGTTTTCCTCCTATAGCCTTGAACTCCTTGCAAATCTTAGCAAAATTATCCACTCTAGGCTGAGGAGGAGGAGCGGTTGCCTCTGGTGTAGTAGCATTGGCTGGACCCGCAGCCGCGGCCCTAGCCTCTTGTAACCTCCTATACCATAGTGGTATAACTAAGCCCTCCGGGATGTTAAGATCTTCAGCCATGCTGAAACGAAAGAGGAAAGATTCAAAAAGGAGATTCCGAAAGATAAAGATATGGCTATTGGGGATTATGCTTTTCTTTTTCAAATGCTTTTCTCTTAAAAGACATGTTTTTGAAAATACTTTTTCCAAAAATAATACCTTTACTATTTTAAAAAAAAAAGTATTTTTATCAAAAATTTATCTGTTCCGGTAACCTTCAGCTCTGATACCACGTGTAACACCCCACTCCCGCTATGGTCACTCACTAAGGGAATGCCATAGCATCGGTGGAGTATTTTAGTGAATATAGAACAGAAAAATTACAACAAGACAGATATAAATAGTACTTGAAATTTAAAACATCATCTCATAACAGCGGAAGTAAAACATGTCTGGTTACATCATAAAACCACAATAAAAGTCAAGTACAATATCCATCAAAATAAAGAAGTACATAATCCCACTCTCATACAATAGCCATGACAAAAGAAAAGATAACTGGGTAACTGGAGCTTTACATCTATCCAAGCTCCTAAAGACTGGAACAGCAATCCGATCAAGCTCCACTACTGCTAGGATCCACCGTAGGACCTGAGGGTTGGAAAAAAGATAAAAACAACGGGGTCAGACATAAGTCTGAGCGAGTCCTATAACTTTAACAATACAATCGTTAAAGTAACCAGAGAAGACATAAACTGATATACGGTAACTAATGGGGATGAATGGCTACACTAAGCAGTCAACTAAACTAAGATAAAAGATAAAGACGCATCTACCCTTCCAAAGGTAAATTACTAAACTGCACCACACCAGTCATTCCTAACTTAAAGGTTGATCCCACCCATGGACTTATAAAATTAACTTAATAGTTCTCGCGTACCCCTAGGTGACTAAGTAGATGCCACGGGGCCCTACAATCCACTAGGTGTACACACTACTCCCCATTCGATCGGCTCCCTAACGTAGATACCCGTGCTGGCCCCACCGTGGGGTGTACCATTCCCCAACGTGGCAACCTGATAAAACTAACGGTGCACGGCTTATATCTACACGATGCAACAACGTCTTATTTACCAGCCCGGGTCCACACACGCATATGAAACCCGTTGGTCATGCGTTGCCACCGCTAACCCATTTTGGCCTCTTATAGTCAAGCCCAGTATGCGTGTCCCGTCCTCGACATGGGTCGAGCCCACTAAGATACGTATGGGTTACTGGTTGAAATGGGCCCCCAGCACAAGCCATCCCCCTAAGCTTGGCCCACACACTAGTGTTTCCCACTTAACCCTTTAATCATGTTTAATTACATGTTTCATCTTGGTTAAGTATTTTATCATATTTTCTATTGGCAACCATTAGCAATTTCCACATACCACCCAAGGTACCCACTTAACCCCCATGCCCCACTACATGCTTATCTGGTTAAGTGTTTCTTAATTGATTAACACCGTAACCGTGTAAAGGACCCCTCACATTGGACCGTCATTTGTAGATGCCTGGTTAAGCCGGTAGGTTCCGGGCAGTCTTACACTACAAACGGGTCCAACCTCGTGTCATTTACCCTTGTTACGTATTTAATTTATGATTAAGACCCCTCACATTGGACCGTCATTTGTAGATGCCTGGTTAAGCCGGTAAACTCCGGGCAGTCTTACACTACAAACGGGTCCAACCTCGTGTCTTAATCGATTAATTACTCCTAATTAATCACCCCCATAATTTGTGTTAATTATCCTGTTTATTTTAGGAATATGGGTACACCTAACTTAATAGAAAAATTCCCAACTCCAAAGTGTGGGTACACCTAACTTAATAGGCAAATTCCCAACACATAGTATAGGTACACCTAACTTAATAGGCAAATTCCCATACTATGTTCATTTATTTTATGTTATGCATAATTATATTAATTTCACACAATCTTATTAACATATGCATTTAATTAACCCCATCGTTCCCACGTAATTTCGTTCTCATGACATAACACATATAAAAGGTGTCAACTTGCATATGTATGAACATGTTTCAAAGGTGCCATCTTGCATATTAACAAACACATAACTTGCATATGAACTTGCATAACATGTCACATAACTTGCATATAATCTTGTATAACATGTCACATAACTTGCATATAATCTTGTATAACATGTCACATAACTTGCATATAATCTTGTATAACATGTCACATAACTTGCATATTAACTTGCATAACATGTTACATAAACTTACATATTAACAAATACATGACTTGCATATGAACTTGCATAATATGTCACATAACTTGCATATGAACTTGCATAACATGTTACATAACTTGCATATGAACTCATAAACTTGCATATGAACTTGCATAACATGTTACATACTTGCATATGAACTCATAAACTTGCGTATGAAGAAACATACAACTTGCATAATTATCATACATGTAACTTGCATATTATCATACATGTAACTTGCATATTAACATATGATCACAAAGCACAAAACTTGCATAACTCACATACATTAGCAAACTAACATCATGTCATATGACTTAAAACCCATTAATCCCCAAACAAAACCATATGATCTCATCATATCTCATCTACTTAGTTTAGCAATTGATCATTAGAGTGATAGAAACTCACAACTAGCCAATTTGCACTCCAAATGAAGAAGATTAAGATGCTTAGAATGGATTAGAGGTTGATTAGAGAGTGATTAGCTTGCAACCCTCTTCATAAATTAGTGGAGGCTCCTTTCAAGATTTAATTTGGCGACATGTAGCCCTCAATTCTATTTTTAGTCTGGACTAGGTAGGTTTAGGGTGTATTTATAGATTAGGTGAGTGTTTTAGGCCCTTAGATTAACCCTAAATTAGATTAGGACCCTTAGATTTCGGAACCTTCCAGAAACCAGCCCTAAGACCAAGCCCAAACCCCAAACTGGTGCACCCAACCACAGAACTCTCTAGAAACTGGGCAGGTTCCCTGTCCCGACATGGGCGCACTTCCCAAGTGCGCCAGTGTATTTTTGTACTGGCGCACTTCACAAGTGCGCCAGTGCATTTCTGGCCTGTTTCGGGTTTTTCTGCCTAACTTCGTTCGTCGATATCTCTTTCATACGGTACCCGTTTTACGCAAACTCGGACTCTATTTCGCGTATTTTTCCGAGACGAACGCAATGACGCAGCCCGTTTCCCCTGATTCTCATATCTGAGATTAATTATACTTTAATTACTAACCATTAGTGTTAATTGAAATTCGGGGTGTTACAACGCTCTTTCGTGTAAATTTGTTTCATGCGATATATTGCTGTCGTATTATTGTATACCAACCCTGTAATATTTTTCCTGCAACTATACGACAATGACGGATCATATAAAAAAATATTGTACGAAAAATCCCTATCGGATATTTTTTTTTCAAACGCAGCGTGGCTTTCGTATTATGTTATGCCAACCCTGTAATATTTTTCTGCAACTATACGACAATGCTCTTTCGTGTAAACTTTTTTCGTGCGATCTATGATCGTCGTATTATGGTATACCAACCCTGTAATATTTTTCCTGCAACTATACGACAACGACCCATCGTATAAAATATTACAACACGATAACTTCCTTTCGTTTTGGCCCATACGGCAAGTTTTCGTCGTGTAACAATTGTCAAATTTTCAAACCATTCAATTCTTTCACAACATTGACAAATTCACTATATACTCAAATTTTCATACCATTCTCAAATCACAACATTCTCAACTCAAAAATTCATCATTTTCATACCATTCTCAAATCACAACATTCACAAATTCAAACAAATCACAAAGTTTCACCAGTCATAAAATTCATACCATAATCACAAAATACCATAGTCAATTAGAAGCTACCGTAATCACAAATACCGTAGTCATCAATTACAAGCAGTAATAATTACAAAATACTCAATTACCACATGATACTAGCAGGAAGACAAATCTACTGGTTTACTATTGTCCTCATCTTCGAAGTCTCTAGCAATCGCGCGGTACATGCTGATTCGGTCACTGATTCGTCGGACCCAATCTTATGCATTAATGTTGTAGAATTGCTCAAAGTGTTGAAATTGCGGTGGAGGAGGCAATGGACTTGCTGAAGTAAGTTTTAAACCAACAAAATGCGAATCGTCTACGTAGCCCATAACAACCATTCTATTTTCATTCATAAGGTTTACACGAACTGTAGTCGGAACAAAGGTATAGCAGATCTGTTTACTTATCAGCACTACCATGGTGCCAAATGTTTCTGCTATTATAAATCCTGACTCTGGCATCTGCATCCACTTATCAATCCCAACAAAATCTGTATCTTGTATTCTATTTTTAATTTCGTCGAAACCACATTCATCCCACATTCTTTTATACATCTCCGAATTTTGTGATAAGTTGTCAGGCATTGACTCGCGGACAAACTTACACGGATTATATGGTCTTCGATTATGAAGATTTAGGTGTTCAACAACAACCCAATATCCACAATTTCCGTCATTTGGCATGTCCTGTATATCAAGTATATATGGCTCCATATGTTTTGGAATTTGCGACAAATATTTGTGCTGAAATGGTTTGTTCTCGTACCCCTTTTTAGTAGAAACACCGAGTTTTTTTAGATACCGACTAACCGGAGTCAAATTCGAGCCACATGACAGTTGAGCATCAACATATTCGTAATAAGAAGGATCTCGCTTAGTTGATCTATCTTTTTTGGACGGTCTTCCTTTTCGAATCATGGCCACAGGAGGTTCTAAAATATCGGTTGTCTGCGGAAACGCTTGCTTTTTCAAACCTTGTTGCATAACTAATCGAACGTTATCAGCGGAGTCATCGTACCTGCTCTTCAAGGCCTTGATTTCAGGCAAGTCATAAAAATCTAGAGTTGATCGATGTAACATAGGGGGAGTACAAGATAATTGCTTCCAATAAGCATCTATAGCGGTTAGAGGTATGAAACCGTGCGTGTGTCTAAAGTCCGCGAGCATATGACCACAGGGTAAACCATTAACTTGCCACATAACACAACCGCAATTGTCAGCAGTCAAACCAACAGTTGAAATGCTTCCTAGTTCATCTAGTAACAAGTCCAATGCTTTATGCGACACAAACCCAATTAACTCCTTCAACATCGGTTCTTTTCGAAATCGATGCATTGCCTTCGATGTGCTTATTTCGAATGCATTTTCTATTCCGACAAATTCATTTTCAGAACACAGATGGGCACTATTCCAACATTGCACAAAACTTCCAGCAGCCGTGTCAAAGTACAATTTCAAACGGGCATGTGCACTTTCTGCAATGCTCGTAGACACGTTATCATAGTGTTTTATTTTGTTCGTCCAAGCCAAAACAAACATTTCTTTATATTTATTTAACCAATTTTTAATCACATACGTGACGGATTTTTTTGCTTCCCATCCCATTCAAGACGAAACAAGTTCAGATTGCGACAATACTCTTCTTCGGAAAGTGAGTTTATTATATTTGTCCAACCTTCCCAAAAACGTTCATACTCCTTTTTACCTTCATCATCGTCAAGTACAACCTCTTTTTGTTGAATCATTACTCGCTTCTTTTTCACAAAGTTGGGTTTACAGTTTGCTTGAACGTTCTTCAAAATATGCCATGCACATAGGATATGTCGAGCTGCTGGAAATACATTAGCTACTGCATTTATAAGTGCGATTTCGGCATCCGTGATAATAACACTTGGAATATCTTTTTCTCTATAACACTGTCTTACGCACTGAAGAGCCCATATATATGATTCTGTGGTTTCTCGGCTAAGAAAAGCAAGTGCAACGGTAAATGATGCCCCTGTCGATGTTTGAGAAACCATATGGAAGCACGGAAGCTTGTATCGATTCGTTTTGAACGTGCAATCTAAAAAAAAAATATGAGGAAAACACTACGCTAGAAGGACGCATCTTGGATGACTGAAGAATAAATCTGTAACTTCATTACTTTTCTCATCAACTCTGTGTTGAACGGAATAAGAATGGTTGTAGGCCAATTTCATAAATTGTTGCATAACCGTCCGACCTTCTGTATTATTTTATTTAATTTTGACTTTAGCATTGTACACAGTTCTTATGGTCGACTTGTTCTCCGGGTTGTCAATTCTTATAGCACTTAAAATATTTCGAGGCCTAACACCGCTAATCGTCATTGTTTCAACAGTTTTAAACTCTTCATCTTTTAGCCTTGCCACAAAAGGATGTCCGGTAAATACGTTTGGAATCCTATGATTATGTTGTCCATTAATAACTTTCAATGTCCATCTTCCATCTTCTTGACATCGAGCATGTAGACTAAATGGACATGCGCATTTTCTACTTCCCGACCGTCTGCGTTTTTTCCCAGATATAGGAACATAATTCTTTTCCTTATGATCAATATACTCCCCGCTTCTTTCGCAAACAAGACACATCAACGATCCTTTTCCATTTGCATGCAAATTTCGCAGTCTAGTTCTTTTTGTCACAACAACACAGTTTGCAGCGATGCCACGTTTTACGCACCAATCTCGTACTATTTCTTTAGAATCAAACATCTGCAAAAAACAAATAACAAAAACTCAAACGTGCTTCAATTAATTAATTGAAATATATGTTTATTTTACCATATCCGTAGTGAAATGAGCTGTTAAATCGGGATATTCCTCGTTGTTACAATTGCCATTCTCCTTGTCATCCTCGTTGTCATAATTGTCATTCTCATTGGCATCCAGATTGTTATCATCCTCACCGTTACAACTGCCATTCTCAATGGCAACCTCCATGTTCCAATTGCCGTTCTCATTGCCATCCTCATTGTCATTCTCGATGCCATTCACAATGTCAAGCTGAATGTCGACACCATCACCAGTTTGTACATTGGTGACTGCTGTTTTCTGCAAAAGCAGCTGGAACATCAAAATATTTACAACATTAAAATTATACGACATAAAGCCTCCGTTTTAGTTTATACGACAAACATTTATCGTATAAAGTAAATCAGAACGACATATCCATACCGTATAAGTAAAGCTTTATATTCATCATTGTATATTGTTATACGACGTAGTCCTGTCGTATGCATGTCCTTTATACGGTGATGGGTTGTCGCCCGACGATGATACGTGACCTGTATCCCTTCAACCTTTAAAAAAAAAAATTGGGTAAAAAATATATTCACCTGCTTGATTTCTTCCATATATTCTACATGATGTTCACTTTCTTGCGTAACAATCATATTTGAATCTTGATTTGATGGATCATCCATTGTACTAAGTAGGGTTTAATCTCCATCTCACTAATTACGTTGTTTTACCACAGGTCCACAGTAGAAAAAAGGGCATTTTGGGAATTTTATTTTATATTGTCCGGGGGGACTACTTGGGTTGACCTCCCCTTAACATAAATCTTTTTTAAAAAGAAAATGACCCCTTAACAAAAAATGGTGTGTCATTAACAATCCCCCAGAAATAAAAGATCAATTCCTTACTCCTTCAGCCGTTGAACCCTACTCTAATTAGACTCTATTTTCATTTGATTTCTCCTACCAAACTGTGACGGTGGTCCTCCCGATTGCTGTTCTTGCGCCTCTTTCATTATGGTTTAATGAATTATTCATTGCTTCCAATTTGTCTTTCGGTCCTACCCCAATGCCTCCTTTTTGGTTTGTTTTGTTTTTTTCTCATAAAATTATTTTTAGATTGATTTTCATCTTAATTCTTGATTTTAGATGTAAACTGAATTTTAATTTGTTTTTATCCTTTCCTTTTATCAATTTTTACAAGAAAAAGATGCCAATTTCTTAGACTTTTCAACCTTAAGAATTTGTTGATGGCCTTTATTTGTTTTCTCATCACCACTGCGTACGCTCGGTGGATTCTATCAGTAATTTTCTTTCATTTGAGGTGAAAATACTTGCTTTTGCTGTTATTTCTCTAGATGCCATTAGATACAAAATTTGATGCACTGATTTTGATTCTGTGATGTTCGCAGAATTCACCAAAAGCTAGCCCTTTCATTTTGAGTTATGGTAAGTAAGCTACAGGCTACATCATATGTAACAACCTCAAATTTTTAGTATATTTTATTTAATGATTTAATTTAAATTTTGTTTTATTTATTTTATTTCGTCTATTATTTATTTTATTTGCAAAAATATATTTATATCATTTCCTTTATTTGCCAACACTGTTTACATTATAAGGTTCAACGTCCATTTATTTCTATTATTCCTTTCCTTAACTAGTTGTTATTTTCAAAATTAAAACGTTCATCTTCTTCCATATATTTTCCTACATTCACTCCTTTTCGGTTCCTCATGACATTTATTTTTCCTTTCCATTTCAATGCACCGTTCGAATTAACATCTCATCCATTCATTTCCCAAAACAGTCATTGTGCGTTTTGAATTTCAAAATGTTTGTTTTTTTTATTATTTATTTATTGCCTAAAGTTCACCTCTTTTAATCCCCAACCCATCCCATTTATATCTATTTCTAAGCCATCGTTTTCATTTGCAAATCCGTTTTATTCTCCATCTGCCTCATTAGTCATTTTAATTGTTGCCAAAAACCATGGGTTCCTTCGAATTTAATATCTATTTTTTTCTTTTATTTGCAATTATGTTTGTTATTTAAAGTTCAATGTTCATTCGTTAATATTATTTCTTTCCTTGAACGTTCCTCATTTTCAAAAAATTAAACCGTTCATACGCATTCATTTATTAGTGTAATTTCTTTCCTTGCACGTTCATTATTTTCAAAAATTAAAACCATTCATCTCCTGTTTTTCTTTTATTTGTGAAAATATATTTAATTTCATTGTGAAATCATCCATTGAGATTTTTTTACTTATAATTCTTTTGGTTTCCTTTCCTTACCATTTGGTTTTGAAATTTTATACCAAACGTTCAGCATTAAATGGTGCATTCTCTGATTGAGTCGTGCCTTTCCATTCATACACGCAATTGCTTGAGAATCGCTCCATTCATTTCTCTCTCTTTTGAATAAATGCTGCTACTATTTTAATGCCTCATTTTCTTCTGTCTATTTATTTTTCTCTATCATTTCCATTGCCTTCTCCTAATGCATACGTTACTCTTCTTCATGCAAACAAAAAGGCTGCTTCCATTATTATCTTCCCACCGCCTTCTTTCCTTTTTCCATCAAGCATCTCACATTTCTTCAAAATGGAAAAGAAATAATAGTTTTTCTCATGCGAACCTTTGCATTGCCTCCTGCTCTCACGCAAGGATGCCACCGAGCCTTCCCACAGCGCCGACTCTTCCCTCCGACCATGCTTCTCCCTTGCCTCGCTCCTAGCCATCAGCCCACGCCCAACAACAGCCTCCACTCCGCCTTGCTCCCTCCTCCTGTGTTTTCTTATGTGTGTGAGCCGTTTACTTTTCTTTGCATGAGTTAGTGAGCTATGAAAGTTTATGGGGTATGATTTTACATGTGCGTTCATGTGTCGAGGTATAAGTTTTAACATGTCTATATGTTATTTTGTTTGTGTGGCGTGTTGACAGTGTGTGTTTGTGTTACTGTGTGGTGTGAGTGATCTTGTTTGTGCATGAGATTGATTTTGTGTGTGTCCCCTTTTGTTGAGTGTGTATATTTTTGTTTAAAAAAATTATTATTTTAAAAATATATATGTATAGACATATATATATATAGTTTGGTTGTGTGCATCAATTTGTATAAAATATTTATATGTGGTTTTGTGTGATAAATGTTTGTATGCGTTTATAAATCTATGATTATATATAAAAGAAACATATATTTCGATGTTGAATGCGTGGCGTTGAGTCGCTTCGGAAATTTAATTATTTTGAAAAAATAAATATGTTTATATATATATATTCATTTTAAATAAATATATATATATATATATATATATATATATATCATTTTTATGATTTTATTTAGGTGTGTTTGCGTTGTATGTAATTTAAAAACAAATATGGTTTGGTGCTATATAATTTAATATATATATTTATATAAGTGATTTGGAATGTGTCGAATTTTAAATATATAAGTATATATTAATTTTACTGTGTATACGTTATATTAAATAAATATATTTATATATATATAATACTATTTTGAAAAAGGATTTGTTGTGTGTTTATGTATAATTTATAATATATACTGTTATAATTTGTGTTGTGTGTATGGGGGTGTGTGTGTGTATGAGTTTATGTGTGTGTTTCAAATTATATATTATATATAAGGGTATATGATTTAGTATGCGTTAGCGTTGTGTTTTATTTAAATGTATAATTTATAAAATATATTTTTGTGCATCGAATTTTAAATATATATATATATATATATATATATATTTGTTAATTAAAAAGTTATATATATATATAAAGCTTTGGGTGTGTTTTATATAATTTATAATATATACGTTACAATTTACGTTGTGTGTTTGCGGTGTGCGTTGAATTTTAAATATATACATATAGATGTTATGATTTTTTTTATGTACGTATATATATAAATATATTTTTTTGTGTAAAGAATTATTGTGTCTTTATTTTGGTTTAATTGGGCTAGTGTTGTGTTTATTTTTGAGTCGAATGTAGTGTTGAGTTCCAAAACCCATTCCTAAACCCAACAACTGTACCAATCCTTTGAAACTCCCTAGCATCCTCTTATGAGAATAAAATATATCACCAGCGGTTATCAAGATATAAATATGTTCTGAATCGTGCCTACAAGTCGTCATTTCATTTTGGGCCGCGAAAGGTGAGTTTATCTCACACCTGACTCACATTACTTCATAGATGTTAGATCAACTAAATGAACTGTTATGAAATGTATAGGATTGTCAGTAGAAATTGTTTGTTTAAAATATGCACTTTCATATGTGACACGATATTTATATGACATGTATGTACACTGATTATATATGACTATGATGTGATTGATGATATGTGATGATTTGTTATGTTGTATATACCCCTAGTTTAGGAAAAATCACTAAGGGTTGAAATGATACATACCCGAATGGATATTAGATTAGGGAAAAATTGTTATGGGTTGAAATGATAGACCTGAACGATTTTACTGAATTTGGGATTGCGGGTTGAAATGATAAACCCGTAGAAATTTTATAAATTACGGGTTGAAATGATAAATATCCGTATCACTTGACCATAGGGTAGAAAACTATATATGGACACCGTTGGTTATGTTTTCGAATTAAAATGAGTTGGAAATTTTGATTGTAATAATATTAATTTAAGATATTATATTTATATTTTAAAGATTTATAATTAAATTTTGTAAATTTTAAATTATATGTTTTAAAATGGTTTTATGAGTAAAAAATGTATTTAAATGCTTATGTAAGATTTTACTTATAATTAATTTATTTTAAACTATATAATTTAATCATATATGTATTTTTAACTATAAATTAATATATTATAATAAATTATTCTTTTAAAACCTATTTCTGAATTAATTTGAACCTATATATGTTTATAAAGTTATTTCCTATATAAATTTATAACTTATAAAAAATATTTTCAATGCTTATTTTATATATATTTTATAAACTTTAATAATAAACTCAAAAGGCGGATAAGTTTTGATTTTGTGATTTAAAAGCGAGGTTTAAAAAAATTAAATTTATATAATGATACTTGATTCAATGAATTTGAATTTTAATCAACTAAATGCGAATTTTGAATTGACATAAATATTGAACTGTATAGGAAATGTACGTGAACTACGTAGTTAATTGGAATTTGAATTTATAATTGATATGAATATATAATTTCGATTATAACTTGACTAAATATGAATTGAAATAACTTTATACATGGAATTGATTCATAAACTGTTTAGTTTGAATTAAAGAAATTTCTTAAATCAATTTATTTCAACATATGATTTTATTAAAATGGCCACGGTGTGAAAAATGTAAACGTTTGGTTGTTAAAGAGACCGGGATCGGATATTGTCATACTCTCTGCCAATACCGAAAACCACTTTAACAACTGTGTACGCGGTGGAGTTCCAGAATGAAGTAGGATGGTTTGGAGGCGATTACTGGATTGAAGAAAGAGAACGTTGATGGATAGCCTTGACCTTCGGGTCATAATTAAAATGACTAAAACAGGTGCTATACCGTGATTAAGTGAGGTCGCACCTCCATCGGACACACTTCTTCGAACCATATCTATTACTTTGTGATTTGATTGGTGGCCACCCTTGATTATGGGAGTGTTGTTCGAGGTGGGCGGTAGTTGCGGCTATGCGTTACCACCGGTCCGGGCATGCATCGGTAGAATCCTACCGTGGGTATTCCTCGTGTGCCTTGTCATATTATCCTGATCGAGCCCCCTACGATTTTGATTTAGCGTTGTCGTATCACGGCGCATCCCTATCCGCCGACGTACTGGTGTGTTATATGCAAACTGTACGATAACGGTATAAACGGTGTAAGGGTAATAATGGTAATCCCGCTTACACTATTTTCAATAGTATATTTAAACATAGACACTATTATAATAGCGTATTATATTATATGATATTAGTTTAACGGATCCTTAGAGGATGGTGATCCCAAACATCCTTTAAGTTACAAATGCATTTTATTGAACATTTCATTTGAGTTGATTTACTTCCATGAGAATGTTAGTCCTGATCCGAGTTGTTTTGTTTTGCATTATTGCTCGGGTCAGATTGAGTATTGCAGTGTCGAGATTTCACCTCTTGAAGCTGGAGACTATTGAAGATATCACTCTACCTGTTGATTCTGGCTATTTCTCCTTTGTATTAGAAATTCTTGTATTTAGACTTCCGCTGTATTAAATTTTGTAACTCTGATATTATGTATAAGTTTTGAATTTTTTTTAGTAGCTTCATGAACTACTATTGTATAATTTATTTATTCCGCTACGAGATATTCTGTCTTTTTGTGTCTGTGATTCTGTGATTTATTCTATTTACCTCAGAAGCTAATAACATTCTGTCATTTCGAACGGTTTGAGTTGGTTTAGTTACCAACTTGAAGTGGACGAAAGACGGTATGTTACAGTTAGTATCAGAGCTTTGGTTTATCAAAGCTTTAGCTTATGAGGTAAAAGCTCATTAGAGAAAGGGTAATGATACCCTAGAATGAGTGGAATCAGTCGCTGAATCTTCCTTGCGAGAGAGCGTATTTTTAAAGTATAAATGGTTTTTAAAATGGTTTTAAATGTTTTAAACAAATATTTTCGAATATAATTTTTTTTATAAATTTAAATTCTTTTTTTTGAAATTTCCTTTCCATTGAATTTATCTTCCTTCGTAGATCCTCTTTGATTTGGTTCTTTCATTCGTTCAGCTTTTACCTCAAATTCTATAACTTATCCTTGTCTATAACAAGGTCAGAAGTTGAAGAAGAGTATTCTTATTTAATATTGATGTGAAATTTTGATATATATATATATATATATTCGTAAATAATATTATGTTTTGGTAATACCAATATTTTGAAAGGATTTGATGTTTATACTTTAAGACTTTATATTTTATAAACTATACATTTTGAATAAGAGGTAAAGATGTAGATTTTGTAAGAAAATGATATTATCTTAGTTGAAATCTATAACGATATAGTTTATAAAGTTATGCATATATCGAAATTTATAAATTTAAATAGATTATAAAGATTTTAATTTGTAATATATATATATATATATATATATGTGTGTGTGTGTGTGTGTGTGTATAGGTGTGAATATAAATATGAACCTTTGGTTTAAATATATTAATTATTTAATTACTATTTCTCTACCTCGTTCCTTTTCGGGGACGAAAAGGTTTGAGTAGGGGAGATTGTAACAACCTCAAATTTTTAGTATATTTTATTTAATGATTTAATTTAAATTTTGTTTTATTTATTTTATTTCGTCTATTATTTATTTTATTTGCAAAAATATATTTATATCATTTCCTTTATTTGCCAACACTGTTTACATTATAAGGTTCAACGTCCATTTATTTCTATTATTCCTTTCCTTAACTAGTTGTTATTTTCAAAATTAAAACGTTCATCTTCTTCCATATATTTTCCTACATTCACTCCTTTTCGGTTCCTCATGACATTTATTTTTCCTTTCCATTTCAATGCACCGTTCGAATTAACATCTCATCCATTCATTTCCCAAAACAGTCATTGTGCGTTTTGAATTTCAAAATGTTTGTTTTTTTATTATTTATTTATTGCCTAAAGTTCACCTCTTTTAATCCCCAACCCATCCCATTTATATCTATTTCTAAGCCATCGTTTTCATTTGCAAATCCGTTTTATTCTCCATCTGCCTCATTAGTCATTTTAATTGTTGCCAAAAACCATGGGTTCCTTCGAATTTAATATCTATTTTTTTTCTTTTATTTGCAATTAATGTTTTTTATTTAAAGTTCAATGTTCATTCGTTAATATTATTTCTTTCCTTGAACGTTCCTCATTTTCAAAAAATTAAACCGTTCATACGCATTCATTTATTAGTGTAATTTCTTTCCTTGCACGTTCATTATTTTCAAAAATTAAAACCATTCATCTCCTGTTTTTCTTTTATTTGTGAAAATATATTTAATTTCATTGTGAAATCATCCATTGAGATTTTTTTACTTATAATTCTTTTGGTTTCCTTTCCTTACCATTTGGTTTTGAAATTTTATACCAAACGTTCAGCATTAAATGGTGCATTCTCTGATTGAGTCGTGCCTTTCCATTTATACACGCAATTGCTTGAGAATCGCTCCATTCATTTCTCTCTCTTTTGAATAAATGCTGCTACTATTTTAATGCCTCATTTTCTTCTGCCTATTTATTTTTCTCTATCATTTCCATTGCCTTCTCCTAATGCATACGTTACTCTTCTTCATGCAAACAAAAAGGCTGCTTCCATTATTATCTTCCCACCGCCTTCTTTCCTTTTTCCATCAAGCATCTCACATTTCTTCAAAATGGAAAAGAAATAATAGTTTTTCTCATGCGAACCTTTGCATTGCCTCCTGCTCTCACGCAAGGATGCCACCGAGCCTTCCCACAGCGCCGACTCTTCCCTCCGACCATGCTTCTCCCTTGCCTCGCTCCTAGCCATCAGCCCACGCCCAACAACAGCCTCCACTCCGCCTTGCTCCCTCCTCCTGTGTTTTCTTATGTGTGTGAGCCGTTTTCTTTTCTTTGCATGAGTTGGTGAGCTATGAAAGTTTATGGGGTATGATTTTACATGTGCGTTCATGTGTCGAGGTATAAGTTTTAACATGTCTATATGTTATTTTGTTTGTGTGGCGTGTTGACAGTGTGTGTTTGTGTTACTGTGTGGTGTGAGTGATCTTGTTTGTGCATGAGATTGATTTTGTGTGTGTCCCCTTTTGTTGAGTGTGTATATTTTTGTTTAAAAAAATTATTATTTTAAAAATATATATGTATAGACATATATATATATATAGTTTGGTTGTGTGCATCAATTTGTATAAAATATTTATATGTGGTTTTGTGTGATAAATGTTTGTATGCGTTTATAAATCTATGATTATATATAAAAGAAACATATATTTCGATGTTGAATGCGTGGCGTTGAGTCGCTTCGGAAATTTAATTATTTTGAAAAAATAAATATGTTTATATATATATATTCATTTTAAATAAATAAATATATATATATATCATTTTTATGATTTTATTTAGGTGTGTTTGCGTTGTATGTAATTTAAAAACAAATATGGTTTGGTGCTATATAATTTAATATATATATATATTTATATAAGTGATTTGGAATGTGTCGAATTTTAAATATATAAGTATATATTAATTTTACTGTGTATACGTTATATTAAATAAATATATTTATATATATATAATACTATTTTGAAAAAGGATTTGTTGTGTGTTTATGTATAATTTATAATATATACTGTTATAATTTGTGTTGTGTGTATGGGGGTGTGTGTGTGTGTATGAGTTTATGTGTGTGTTTCAAATTATATATTATATATAAGGGTATATGATTTAGTATGCGTTAGCGTTGTGTTTTATTTAAATGTATAATTTATAAAATATATTTTTGTGCATCGAATTTTAAATATATATATATTTGTTAATTAAAAAGTTATATATATATATAAAGCTTTGGGTGTGTTTTATATAATTTATAATATATACATTACAATTTACGTTGTGTGTTTGCGGTGTGCGTTGAATTTTAAATATATACATATAGATGTTATGATTTTTTTTTATGTACGTATATATATAAATATTTTTTTTTGTGTAAAGAATTATTGTGTCTTTATTTTGGTTTAATTGGGCTAGTGTTGTGTTTATTTTTGAGTCGAATGTAGTGTTGAGTTCCAAAACCCATTCCTAAACCCAACAACTGTACCAATCCTTTGAAACTCCCTAGCATCCTCTTATGAGAATAAAATATATCACCAGCGGTTATCAAGATATAAATATGTTCTGAATCGTGCCTACAAGTCGTCATTTCATTTTGGGCCGCGAAAGGTGAGTTTATCTCACACCTGACTCACATTACTTCATAGATGTTAGATCAACTAAATGAACTGTTATGAAATGTATAGGATTGTCAGTAGAAATTGTTTGTTTAAAATATGCACTTTCATATGTGACACAATATTTATATGACATGTATGTACACTGATTATATATGACTATGATGTGATTGATGATATGTGATGATTTGTTATGTTGTACATACCCCTAGTTTAGGAAAAATCACTAAGGGTTGAAATGATACATACCCGAATGGATATTAGATTAGGGAAAAAATTTTATGGGTTGAAATGATAGACCTGAACGATTTTACTGAATTTGGGATTGCGGGTTGAAATGATAAACCCGTAGAAATTTTATAAATTACGGGTTGAAATGATAAATATCCGTATCACTTGACCATAGGGTAGAAAACTATATATGGACACCGTTGGTTATGTTTTCGAATTAAAATGAGTTGGAAATTTTGATTGTAATAATATTAATTTAAGATATTATATTTATATTTTAAAGATTTATAATTAAATTTTGTAAATTTTAAATTATATGTTTTAAAATGGTTTTATGAGTAAAAAATGTATTTAAATGCTTATGTAAGATTTTACTTATAATTAATTTATTTTAAACTATATAATTTAATCATATATGTATTTTTAACTATAAATTAATATATTATAATAAATTATTCTTTTAAAACCTATTTCTGAATTAATTTGAACCTATATATGTTTATAAAGTTATTTCCTATATAAATTTATAACTTATAAAAAATATTTTCAATGCTTATTTTATATATATTTTATAAACTTTAATAATAAACTCAAAAGGCGGATAAGTTTTGATTTTGTGATTTAAAAGCGAGGTTTAAAAAAATTAAATTTATATAACGATACTTGATTCAATGAATTTGAATTTTAATCAACTAAATGCGAATTTTGAATTGACATAAATATTGAACTGTATAGGAAATGTACGTGAACTACGTAGTTAATTGGAATTTGAATTTATAATTGATATGAATATATAATTTCGATTATAACTTGACTAAATATGAATTGAAATAACTTTATACATGGAATTGATTCATAAACTGTTTAGTTTGAATTAAAGAAATTTCTTAAATCAATTTATTTCAACATATGATTTTATTAAAATGGCCACGGTGTGAAAAATGTAAACGTTTGGTTGTTAAAGAGACCGGGATCGGATATTGTCATACTCTCTGCCAATACCGAAAACCACTTTAACAACTGTGTACGCGGTGGAGTTCCAGAATGAAGTAGGATGGTTTGGAGGCGATTACTGGATTGAAGAAAGAGAACGTTGATGGATAGCCTTGACCTTCGGGTCATAATTAAAATGACTAAAACAGGTGCTATACCGTGATTAAGTGAGGTCGCACCTCCATCGGACACACTTCTTCGAACCATATCTATTACTTTGTGATTTGATTGGTGGCCACCCTTGATTATGGGAGTGTTGTTCGAGGTGGGCGGTAGTTGCGGCTATGCGTTACCACCGGTCCGGGCATGCATCGGTAGAATCCTACCGTGGGTATTCCTCGTGTGCCTTGTCATATTATCCTGATCGAGCCCCCTACGATTTTGATTTAGCGTTGTCGTATCACGGCGCATCCCTATCCGCCGACGTACTGGTGTGTTATATGCAAACTGTACGATAACGGTATAAACGGTGTAAGGGTAATAATGGTAATCCCGCTTACACTATTTTCAATAGTATATTTAAACATAGACACTATTATAATAGCGTATTATATTATATGATATTAGTTTAACGGATCCTTAGAGGATGGTGATCCCAAACATCCTTTAAGTTACAAATGCATTTTATTGAACATTTCATTTGAGTTGATTTACTTCCATGAGAATGTTAGTCCTGATCCGAGTTGTTTTGTTTTGCATTATTGCTCGGGTCAGATTGAGTATTGCAGTGTCGAGATTTCACCTCTTGAAGCTGGAGACTATTGAAGATATCACTCTACCTGTTGATTCTGGCTATTTCTCCTTTGTATTAGAAATTCTTGTATTTAGACTTCCGCTGTATTAAATTTTGTAACTCTGATATTATGTATAAGTTTTGAATTTTTTTTAGTAGCTTCATGAACTACTATTGTATAATTTATTTATTCCGCTGCGAGATATTCTGTCCTTTTGTGTCTGTGATTCTGTGATTTATTCTATTTACCTCAGAAGCTAATAACATTCTGTCATTTCGAACGGTTTGAGTTGGTTTAGTTACCAACTTGAAGTGGACGAAAGACGGTATGTTACAGTTAGTATCAGAGCTTTGGTTTATCAAAGCTTTAGCTTATGAGGTAAAAGCTCATTAGAGAAAGGGTAATGATACCCTAGAATGAGTGGAATCAGTCGCTGAATCTTCCTTGCGAGAGAGCGTATTTTTAAAGTATAAATGGTTTTTAAAATGGTTTTAAATGTTTTAAACAAATATTTTCGAATATAATTTTTTTTATAAATTTAAATTCTTTTTTTTGAAATTTCCTTTCCATTGAATTTATCTTCCTTCGTAGATCCTCTTTGATTTGGTTCTTTCATTCGTTCAGCTTTTACCTCAAATTCTATAACTTATCCTTGTCTATAACAAGGTCAGAAGTTGAAGAAGAGTATTCTTATTTAATATTGATGTGAAATTTTGATATATATATATTCGTAAATAATATTATGTTTTGGTAATACCAATATTTTGAAAGGATTTGATGTTTATACTTTAAGACTTTATATTTTATAAACTATACATTTTGAATAAGAGGTAAAGATGTAGATTTTGTAAGAAAATGATATTATCTTAGTTGAAATCTATAACGATATAGTTTATAAAGTTATGCATATATCGAAATTTATAAATTTAAATAGATTATAAAGATTTTAATTTGTAATATATATATATATATATATATATGTGTGTGTGTGTGTGTGTGTGTGTGTATAGGTGTGAATATAAATATGAACCTTTGGTTTAAATATATTAATTATTTAATTACTATTTCTCTACCTCGTTCCTTTTCGGGGACGAAAAGGTTTGAGTAGGGGAGATTGTAACAACCTCAAATTTTTAGTATATTTTATTTAATGATTTAATTTAAATTTTGTTTTATTTATTTTATTTCGTCTATTATTTATTTTATTTGCAAAAATATATTTATATCATTTCCTTTATTTGCCAACACTGTTTACATTATAAGGTTCAACGTCCATTTATTTCTATTATTCCTTTCCTTAACTAGTTGTTATTTTCAAAATTAAAACGTTCATCTTCTTCCATATATTTTCCTACATTCACTCCTTTTCGGTTCCTCATGACATTTATTTTTCCTTTCCATTTCAATGCACCGTTCGAATTAACATCTCATCCATTCATTTCCCAAAACAGTCATTGTGCGTTTTGAATTTCAAAATGTTTGTTTTTTTATTATTTATTTATTGCCTAAAGTTCACCTCTTTTAATCCCCAACCCATCCCATTTATATCTATTTCTAAGCCATCGTTTTCATTTGCAAATCCGTTTTATTCTCCATCTGCCTCATTAGTCATTTTAATTGTTGCCAAAAACCATGGGTTCCTTCGAATTTAATATCTATTTTTTTTCTTTTATTTGCAATTAATGTTTGTTATTTAAAGTTCAATGTTCATTCGTTAATATTATTTCTTTCCTTGAACGTTCCTCATTTTCAAAAAATTAAACCGTTCATACGCATTCATTTATTAGTGTAATTTCTTTCCTTGCACGTTCATTATTTTCAAAAATTAAAACCATTCATCTCCTGTTTTTCTTTTATTTGTGAAAATATATTTAATTTCATTGTGAAATCATCCATTGAGATTTTTTTACTTATAATTCTTTTGGTTTCCTTTCCTTACCATTTGGTTTTGAAATTTTATACCAAACGTTCAGCATTAAATGGTGCATTCTCTGATTGAGTCGTGCCTTTCCATTCATACACGCAATTGCTTGAGAATCGCTCCATTCATTTCTCTCTCTTTTGAATAAATGCTGCTACTATTTTAATGCCTCATTTTCTTCTGCCTATTTATTTTTCTCTATCATTTCCATTGCCTTCTCCTAATGCATACGTTACTCTTCTTCATGCAAACAAAAAGGCTGCTTCCATTATTATCTTCCCACCGCCTTCTTTCCTTTTTCCATCAAGCATCTCACATTTCTTCAAAATGGAAAAGAAATAATAGTTTTTCTCATGCGAACCTTTGCATTGCCTCCTGCTCTCACGCAAGGATGCCACCGAGCCTTCCCACAGCGCCGACTCTTCCCTCCGACCATGCTTCTCCCTTGCCTCGCTCCTAGCCATCAGCCCACGCCCAACAACAGCCTCCACTCCGCCTTGCTCCCTCCTCCTGTGTTTTCTTATGTGTGTGAGCCGTTTTCTTTTCTTTGCATGAGTTGGTGAGCTATGAAAGTTTATGGGGTATGATTTTACATGTGCGTTCATGTGTCGAGGTATAAGTTTTAACATGTCTATATGTTATTTTGTTTGTGTGGCGTGTTGACAGTGTGTGTTTGTGTTACTGTGTGGTGTGAGTGATCTTGTTTGTGCATGAGATTGATTTTGTGTGTGTCCCCTTTTGTTGAGTGTGTATATTTTTGTTTAAAAAAATTATTATTTTAAAAATATATATGTATAGACATATATATATATATATATATATAGTTTGGTTGTGTGCATCAATTTGTATAAAATATTTATATGTGGTTTTGTGTGATAAATGTTTGTATGCGTTTATAAATCTATGATTATATATAAAAGAAACATATATTTCGATGTTGAATGCGTGGCGTTGAGTCGCTTCGGAAATTTAATTATTTTGAAAAAATAAATATGTTTATATATATATATTCATTTTAAATAAATAAATATATATATATATATCATTTTTATGATTTTATTTAGGTGTGTTTGCGTTGTATGTAATTTAAAAACAAATATGGTTTGGTGCTATATAATTTAATATATATATATTTATATAAGTGATTTGGAATGTGTCGAATTTTAAATATATAAGTATATATTAATTTTACTGTGTATACGTTATATTAAATAAATATATTTATATATATATAATACTATTTTGAAAAAGGATTTGTTGTGTGTTTATGTATAATTTATAATATATACTGTTATAATTTGTGTTGTGTGTATGGGGGTGTGTGTGTGTGTATGAGTTTATGTGTGTGTTTCAAATTATATATTATATATAAGGGTATATGATTTAGTATGCGTTAGCGTTGTGTTTTATTTAAATGTATAATTTATAAAATATATTTTTGTGCATCGAATTTTAAATATATATATATTTGTTAATTAAAAAGTTATATATATATAAAGCTTTGGGTGTGTTTTATATAATTTATAATATATACATTACAATTTACGTTGTGTGTTTGCGGTGTGCGTTGAATTTTAAATATATACATATAGATGTTATGATTTTTTTTTATGTACGTATATATATAAATATTTTTTTTTGTGTAAAGAATTATTGTGTCTTTATTTTGGTTTAATTGGGCTAGTGTTGTGTTTATTTTTGAGTCGAATGTAGTGTTGAGTTCCAAAACCCATTCCTAAACCCAACAACTGTACCAATCCTTTGAAACTCCCTAGCATCCTCTTATGAGAATAAAATATATCACCAGCGGTTATCAAGATATAAATATGTTCTGAATCGTGCCTACAAGTCGTCATTTCATTTTGGGCCGCGAAAGGTGAGTTTATCTCACACCTGACTCACATTACTTCATAGATGTTAGATCAACTAAATGAACTGTTATGAAATGTATAGGATTGTCAGTAGAAATTGTTTGTTTAAAATATGCACTTTCATATGTGACACGATATTTATATGACATGTATGTACACTGATTATATATGACTATGATGTGATTGATGATATGTGATGATTTGTTATGTTGTACATACCCCTAGTTTAGGAAAAATCACTAAGGGTTGAAATGATACATACCCGAATGGATATTAGATTAGGGAAAAAAATTTATGGGTTGAAATGATAGACCTGAACGATTTTACTGAATTTGGGATTGCGGGTTGAAATGATAAACCCGTAGAAATTTTATAAATTACGGGTTGAAATGATAAATATCCGTATCACTTGACCATAGGGTAGAAAACTATATATGGACACCGTTGGTTATGTTTTCGAATTAAAATGAGTTGGAAATTTTGATTGTAATAATATTAATTTAAGATATTATATTTATATTTTAAAGATTTATAATTAAATTTTGTAAATTTTAAATTATATGTTTTAAAATGGTTTTATGAGTAAAAAATGTATTTAAATGCTTATGTAAGATTTTACTTATAATTAATTTATTTTAAACTATATAATTTAATCATATATGTATTTTTAACTATAAATTAATATATTATAATAAATTATTCTTTTAAAACCTATTTCTGAATTAATTTGAACCTATATATGTTTATAAAGTTATTTCCTATATAAATTTATAACTTATAAAAAATATTTTCAATGCTTATTTTATATATATTTTATAAACTTTAATAATAAACTCAAAAGGCGGATAAGTTTTGATTTTGTGATTTAAAAGCGAGGTTTAAAAAAATTAAATTTATATAACGATACTTGATTCAATGAATTTGAATTTTAATCAACTAAATGCGAATTTTGAATTGACATAAATATTGAACTGTATAGGAAATGTACGTGAACTACGTAGTTAATTGGAATTTGAATTTATAATTGATATGAATATATAATTTCGATTATAACTTGACTAAATATGAATTGAAATAACTTTATACATGGAATTGATTCATAAACTGTTTAGTTTGAATTAAAGAAATTTCTTAAATCAATTTATTTCAACATATGATTTTATTAAAATGGCCACGGTGTGAAAAATGTAAACGTTTGGTTGTTAAAGAGACCGGGATCGGATATTGTCATACTCTCTGCCAATACCGAAAACCACTTTAACAACTGTGTACGCGGTGGAGTTCCAGAATGAAGTAGGATGGTTTGGAGGCGATTACTGGATTGAAGAAAGAGAACGTTGATGGATAGCCTTGACCTTCGGGTCATAATTAAAATGACTAAAACAGGTGCTATACCGTGATTAAGTGAGGTCGCACCTCCATCGGACACACTTCTTCAAACCATATCTATTACTTTGTGATTTGATTGGTGGCCACCCTTGATTATGGGAGTGTTGTTCGAGGTGGGCGGTAGTTGCGGCTATGCGTTACCACCGGTCCGGGCATGCATCGGTAGAATCCTACCGTGGGTATTCCTCGTGTGCCTTGTCATATTATCCTGATCGAGCCCCCTACGATTTTGATTTAGCGTTGTCGTATCACGGCGCATCCCTATCCGCCGACGTACTGGTGTGTTATATGCAAACTGTACGATAACGGTATAAACGGTGTAAGGGTAATAATGGTAATCCCGCTTACACTATTTTCAATAGTATATTTAAACATAGACACTATTATAATAGCGTATTATATTATATGATATTAGTTTAACGGATCCTTAGAGGATGGTGATCCCAAACATCCTTTAAGTTACAAATGCATTTTATTGAACATTTCATTTGAGTTGATTTACTTCCATGAGAATGTTAGTCCTGATCCGAGTTGTTTTGTTTTGCATTATTGCTCGGGTCAGATTGAGTATTGCAGTGTCGAGATTTCACCTCTTGAAGCTGGAGACTATTGAAGATATCACTCTACCTGTTGATTCTGGCTATTTCTCCTTTGTATTAGAAATTCTTGTATTTAGACTTCCGCTGTATTAAATTTTGTAACTCTGATATTATGTATAAGTTTTGAATTTTTTTTAGTAGCTTCATGAACTACTATTGTATAATTTATTTATTCCGCTGCGAGATATTCTGTCCTTTTGTGTCTGTGATTCTGTGATTTATTCTATTTACCTCAGAAGCTAATAACATTCTGTCATTTCGAACGGTTTGAGTTGGTTTAGTTACCAACTTGAAGTGGACGAAAGACGGTATGTTACATCATACGTTTTTTATTGGAGTTAGAATTTGTGATCTTAAATTTTGCCTTTATTTGATACACATAACACAGAAAGAACAAAATATTGCTTCTTTTTTTTTTATAAGTTGGCAATTCTCAATTAGATCATGCCATCCATTTGGTAACATACATTAATGAGAATATCCGCAAATTTGTTCGGAGTTTTGTTTAAGTTGACACTAATTTACCCAAACATCAATCTATCTTATGATATAAAAGGGCTCATTTGACAAAACTAATAATTCAGTATTATTCAATATTAGTCCTTATAATATTTTAACCTTCATTTTAATAAACACTGCACATTACCATACGAATAGGTTAGTATATTTAAAAAAATAAAAAGCTTTGTTGCATGAATGCTGCATCACAACAACAGAACTCGGGATGATTATTTTGTATTTTTATCTGAATTGGGTAAGTCCTACTATGACTCACTAATAAATTTGTACCAGCTTTTCCTGTATTTATAATGTCAAAATTTATTACCTATTTTTTCAATAGGCCATTGTTCGTTTCGATCGACCCTCTAAAAATTAAAGAGAAAAATACATGAACGAACACTATCAAGGTGAAGAAAATAAATTAGTACATGATGGATTTGCTTAGATTCAGTCTATCTATTTGATAGATTTCATTTATCGTTGTGGAAACACTTATTTTATTATTTTAAAAATTATTACCATTGTTTCATTTATGAGCTTTAAAGTTAGTGCTAAGTTTAACCATTGGTTACTTATGTATTTGACTAATTGAATTAAGGAATGACAAAATTATTTCACATTGATATGTTCCAAATACGTAGATTATGATTCTTTATAGCATCCATGGTCATACATTTGGGTACTTTCAATGATTTTGTATGGCTTGGTTTACAATATTTTTTTTTTGTTCCAAATTTTGGATAAAAATATATATATATATATGTATTTGTAGGAAAATATTTAGTGCTTGCATATTCAAAATTTGCGTTATTGCAGTGGACCAATATAGGTAACATTGACATTTGTATGCATTTTTTTTTTTTTTTACTGCACATGTAATCCTTCACAATTGATATTTGTTAGAGGTAGTTGATGTTTGCCCTAATTCTTATTGTTAGTTATAATAGATGTAAATTGATATCAACAGGAGCCTATCAGATACATGTCACCTACATATATGAGTTGTTCTTAGGTCATTAAACCTTTGTATCAATATGAACAAGAGTAACTATAACCAACAATATGTATGTCCTGTTGTAGTTGGAAGTCATTGTGGGACTACCAAGAAGAATGTAAATCTTATGCAAGCAGTCATTCAAAAAAGTGAAGTTGTGAATAATGAAGTTTCTCGATCCTACTATTCAAATGAGAATGGTCATCAGCCTTAATTGAGCATGTTTCTCTTTGAATATAAGTACTACTTGGAGAAGGTTAGTTTTTTTTTTTTTTTTTTTTTTTTTTTTTTAAATTTTGTAAGCATGAATCTAGAAACATGCAAAACATATAAACAATGATTTTACTGTTGTGCTTAACATGACCTGACTTTTTTTTTCCTCTAGGATTTGCATATAGAATTTGTAGGTCATCCGATTTTAGGTGAAGCTAAATACTTTAAAATACTTGTTTCTTGCATATGTTTCATATTATCCATCACATGCTATTGCCTGGTGCAATATATATAATTATGTAATCATATATGTATGTGTATATAAATCCATTTTGGTGCATTTATAATGGCACTCTTTAGCTTTGTTAGTGGTTTTATCTCTTCATTTTGTCAAATTATGTTTTTTATGGAGGAAGTATTAGTTTTAGTTTATACCCTTATCATTTTCCAAATAAACATTAAAGAGGATTACACATGTCCCGGGATGTTAATTTATTTATAATTATTCATCAGGATTTTGTTTGTATTACATAATATAATTGGTTAGCTATTTCTTATACTACATCAATAACTTTGGTCACATGTAAGCATATTTACATAAGGCCCAACACACAAATATATACACACATACACATAGATAGACAGATACATACATATTCGAAAGACCCACTACATCGACAACTTAGGTTGCATGTGTCCATAGTTATGAAAAGGCATATTAATACACTAAAATATTTAATCAAATGGTTGTTATAGTGGTCATGTCGATTGCAAAAAGATTCATCAACTGTGTACTTTATGATTATATATGTAATTTATTCATTACCTTCCAAAAATTATATGTTTTCTATTCAGAACAAAATAACTACAAATGGGTTAAATGAAGCAATAAAGATCAATACGACCATGTCATATATATATATATATATATATATATATATATATATATTGATTCGTGGATTATATAATGGAACTGAAGATCGTCACATGCATAAAGCCAGTCATATACGTACTTGAACTTACAAACATAGTTTTTATGAAAGTTTTATGATTACTTATGAAATATAAGTGACATTAATCAAAGAAGGGACTTTTCTTACAACTGTCATGCAAGATGCATTAGTTCATTTCAAAATTTGAGGGTGAGAAGGGCCATTATATTTACCCACTATTATTACTTAAAATTTAGATAGATGGGAAACTGTGAATATTGTCCAATGCAACATTAAACTCTAGCTTCTACCAGCCCCCCATCAAAAAAATTCCATTGAATAGGTAGCTACATGACACTGTAACAAGTTATAAAACATGATAGATGTAATTAACTGAAACGTTTTAATTTTGTAAAAGATTGTGAGAATGTGAGATTTTGATTGGTAATTCGCTTCTCTTACAACTGTTGCATTGTAAATGTATTTGTATGCCCCCCATTGTGAATTTCTATTGCCATTCCATGTTATTTTACCAAAGTATTTCAGTATATCATAATTAATAACATTTTTCCTTACATTTCAAATTATTCCTCCTCAAATATTAAAATATCTAATCCATCTTTTGCATAGTGATAATAGAAGATCATGATGATTTATGTAGTCAATTCTATGTCATACAAAATTGGACTATTTACTAATTTATTTATATTACCACAACTTCTATTGATTTGTTTTTCATCATGGCTTTTCTTTTAAATAGGTTTATGTACATATATAGATAGCTCTTTAGGTGGATACAATGTCATCTTTCCAATGGTTCAGTTAAATGTTAAATTTGAGTTAAAAATAATTAGCAAATAGTTGTTTTCAAATAAACTATTACACAATAACACTTCTACCTACATGTATTAAGGTGCGAGATTAAGTTTTGATACATGCATTTACATTGTACATATAATTTGCACATCTATTTTAGGTATAACCAATATTAGTTTGAGCTGACAACAGTATTCAATCTATTTTTTGACATATTGGTATTACATTACATCGCATGTCATTTTCCAGATTTCTTTACTTATTTTTTTTAAAGATATGTGAAAAATAACGTATACATAATAAGTAGTTTGGACATAATATAAGAGACTACATCTTCCTATAATTAATTGCCATTCTATAATGCTATACTACCTAAAAATCACGTATTTAGGATTATGGCGGTCAATTCAGCATAGATTTTTTTTATAAACCCTTCACTTAACTGGAAATTGGGTTTTTTAAGGCATCTATTTCTCATTTTAATTTTTTTTTCTAAATGAACATTACCATTTCATAGAAGCAGTTGGGAAAAAGGTATATGATTTTCTAAAATTTGAATTAGGTGGTCAAATTAGACCTGATAGAAGATGATATGAAATCAAATATTGAGAGGCAGAACAATTTTTTGACAGAGGCTGGAAGCTTGCTTCAGTAAGATGACATAGTATAACTGAATAAAATTATTTTATTCATTTAAAATTTTATTCCATAACATGATTTGTATATTTTCCTTAATATGGTTTTTTTTTCATTTTCCTAAACATGATTAAATAATTTCAACATATATTGTCGCTTATATTTTTAAAAGTTTGTTTAATAACCATCTTTAGTGTGCTAACAGTTTTTATTTTTTCCATTGGAACAAAAAGCACATTGAGCTCCATTTTAGCATTTATCCCCCGTTGCATTTTATTATTATATTAGTAGCTTTCAAGCTTCTTAACTAACAACATTTATTACATTTAGGTTTTTCAAGAGTGTAAAACTACTGCCAGCTTCCATTCCCAAGGCCAATATTTCTCCTTTTCATCTATTCTTTCTAGAAATTATAAGCATATATTTTTTATTGCTTCTCAATTTGAATATCTAACTTTTCTTCTGCTTTATTTGAATATTATCGCTCCATGATCAGAGTTCGCATTGCCTGAATCTTAAAGCAAGGTCCTTACAGGTACAGAGTGGACATTCCCAAGAAAAAGGTTAGTTGTTTATATTTGCTTTCACAACCTTCCATTGAGATTAAGTATTGGCTGATGAATGTTTGTTGGCTTTGGCTTCAAACAATACAAATAAGTTGAGAAACAGTCTTAAGGCTATCGAACAATTCCATCAATCATAAATTTGGTTAAAATCATTCTGAATTGACAACATTTGATTGAGTTCTGTACAAGTTGTTATTCCTATTTATCTAAAAGTATTTATGTGTCTGATCTGAGTTCTCGCTTTTTAGCTAATTAATTCTTTAATTTCTAGCTTAGTTAGTTATATATTGTTAATAGAAAACCCACAAAATAATTAATGTACTAAACCCATTACAGATAAAACTATAGAATATATGTAGCACAGTGGTATTATTTGTTTATATTTGTCATGGAAACTTAGGGTGCATATTCCTATGAAAACAAATAATCTTTCTAACAAGTGCATATTGAAATTCATTTACTATTTGTGTTATCGTGCCATTTTTCTATTGCTAAATTATCGTTTTTTTTTGAGAAAATGAAATGAATTATTTCTTTATGCTTTAGAACATGGGAAATAACTAATATTATGTAACATTCATATATTGCACCTGTCTTTACTTTTGGCACACTCGCTTTGTGTTCTTAATGGATTCAAGGGTCAGTTCCATATGACTTTTTGTATATAAGAATCTATACTATACTATTAAAACTGAGTTGAAATCGATGAACTCTCAGTGCTTCACCCATTTATCAACTAAGGTTACACCACGTGTATTTGGGCACTTAAGCGTCCCTGGGTAAAAACGAAGTGTCATATGATTCCTCGGTGCGCGTACTTCCGTCTTTCTCATCCTTATGTTCGTTCTCTACAATAAACATGGGGCTCATCCTCCTACGGAGCCCTACTTCGAATTAGGTTTTATAGGCATCCTTCAACTTCCGCTTTTCCTCTGCTGAGGTTGACGAATGTCGATGACAACCGATTCGAGCATAGATCTGCAGCGCATGAATTTCTTGACATCAATGATGAATTCAAAACCCTAATTTCTAGAATGGCTCGGAGTCGCAATAACCTGTAGGAAGATAAACTCCTAGCCACAGCTCTTGGTTTACCAAAATAGGTATGTAGGCTTTAGAATTTAGTACTGAAGAATTGAAAATTTCTCTAAATCTTTGGTATCTCCCATCGCTTTTGATTTCCTTCCTCCATGTCTCGGCTGACTTCTTCAGCTTCGATTGCTACAGAATCCATGCTGCGGGATCGGGAAATTCCCCTACTTTTATCGACTGGATTGTTCAATTTGGTTTTATAGTTTTGGTCTATTGTTCTTCAGTTCTACTTTCAACATGGTATCCCTCTTTTGGATGTTTCTGCTTTATTATGTAAATACATTCCGTGTTGTTATTTACATGTATTTCTCCAGTTCCTAAGTAGTGTCGTGTTTTCCTCAATTGACAGGGAAACTAACTTGCAAGGTGTACAAAATCATCCCTCCTGAGATATAAAATTTCATTTTAGGTTTTGTTTTATTCTTTAGGTCTACTTTTCTGTAAGTTTACTTCAACTAACATTTAGTATTTTATTCATTTTTATACAGGAATTCAATATTACCAGTTTGTAGTTATTGGGTCCCTTTGTTTCACAAAATTATAGGTATTAAACATCTTACATTAAGCACTAAGCATATGCATAAAGCTAAAAATCATGTACGTAGCATGACTGTCGTTATGATGACAAATTTTTTGCAAATATAAAATGTTTCCTATCTTAAAATTTTGAAATTATGAAATTTTAAAGTGATTGTATTTTGAGTTTTAATTTTTCTGTGATTACAGATTGCCAAACTAAAGGTTTTTTCTCACCTTAAACAATATTTGTTTCACAAAATAGTGAAATTTTAAATTTAGTTTACATAGAGTTTTTGTTTCAAAATTGTATGTTTAACACTTGAAAATTTTAATTTGTTTTGTTATTTTTTAATGGCAAAACTTAACTTATAATTCTTTAAGTTTGAAAACTGTACTTTTTAGTTAATGGAATACTACAAGCTGTGAACTTTACGAACATAATGTTTCTGAAAGTTCAAACTTATTTTTTTTTCAAATCTTAAATACGTCATATACATCTATTTTTAATGCTCTGAAAATATTACTTTGAAGTTTAACATTAAATTTTTTGAACTTTACGATGTTTGGCTTATGAGTTTCGACTTCCATAAAATTGTGTAGCATTATGAAAATATTATTTACACCTTTCCTCAATGATATTAAAAAAAATAGCACTTTTAAAGTCATACAAGTTCACGAACTTCAAGCCTATGGTACGCAAATAACCATTTGAATCTTCGTCCAATACGTATATATCTATTTGGATCAATTAATTACTGCCTAAATTTTGAATGTTGTAAATTTCGAGTACTAATGATAAATCTGAAGTATACAGACCATTCTTACACAAAAATCTTGAAATAATGCACAATTTTTATATAAATTTTGGTCCTCTTCATGTTAATTAGTTTTCTTCTACCTTTTATCATTTCCTGTTGTCAACACATGCAGATCAACTCCTTGCCACTGCTCTTGGTCCACAAAAATGGGTATGCAGGCTTTAGAAATTAGCACTGAAAATTTTAAAATTTCTCTTGATCTTGGGTATCTACCATCGTTTTTGATTTCCTTCCCCCATAGCTTGGCTGATTTCTTCAGCTTCGATTGCTACAACACCCATGCTGCGTAATCGGGAAATTCCCATGCTTATATTGATTGAATTGTTCATTTTGGTTTTATAGTTTTGGGTCTATCATTCTTAGTTTTTGCTTTCTAAATGGTATCCCTCTTTGGATGTTTCAATTTTATTATGTAAATACATTATGTGTTGTTATTTGCTTTCTTTTCTTCAGGCCCTAAGTAGCATCGTGCTTTTTCCTCAGTTGACAGAAAAATTAGCTAACAAGGTCAAAAAAATCATCCCAATTGAGGTACAAAATTTCATTTTAACTTGTGTTTTATGTCAGACTAATAACTCAAATCAAACCTAGATATTTCATGTAACTTACAATTGATATTTTTGCATGATTGTATTTGTTATGTTGGGTTAGTGATTGGAAATCAGTTCTTATTTATGCAAGGATGATGATGAAGAAGATATGTTGCATAATTCTATGGTGAACAATAACCTCAAGCATTGATATTTTTTCACTTTGCAAAACTACATATACACTATTTGTGCGTGTAAGTTATTCAATCTTATATTCCTTTCATTTGAAATCATACGGTCATAGACTTATGGTTTTTAGATTTTAATACTGACCATAGTCTTCCAATTTTAGAAAATAACGTGATGTCCATTAATATCAGTACATCAGCTGCATGTGCATACTAAAATTAGCTTATATACATATAAGTGTAAAGCGATGGAAATTTCAAGTGGGTCAAGTGTTTCCGCATATTCCTCGCATGACCGCAGTATGTAGCTACAATCACAAGTTATAAAAATTATCAATGCAGTTGATTTTAGTTAGGTGTTTCTATCCACATCATTTTGTGTTTAAATTTAAAAGACATGGTTAGCATAGTTGACGGTAACAAAATCAATGCTATGTACAACATGCGAAAATTGAGATATTTTTGTATAAGGATGCGGATCCGAGTCCAAATATTGTAGGGTGTGGTTGTTTGGTTAGTAATGGGCACTGCGTTTGATTTATTTTGCAGATTTTGTGAATTATTGGATGAGGAAAGAAAAAAAAATTCCAACCTTAACTGAAAATTTTGAAGTTTTGTGCCATAGAGATCAGGTATGCTTCCCATCAATGTTCATATTCCTCATTAATTTTCAGCATGTACCATCAAATCTCCTTAATGAGGGTAAACTTTGGACTTAAATCTCTCTATTATTTATTTTTCTGTTTGGGCCTTTGCTTTCATTGATTTCCAAGCTTCAAATTTTATACGTGGTGAACTTAAGTGCTAATTAATTTTGAACTGTAACTTTTCCACAATTCAATTTATTCTCATTCCCTTCATCTTCTCACTTCATTTTCCCCCCACCCTCTTTCATTTATCTCCACGCTTCATATTTAATAAATGGGGACGTAATTACTTATCTATGCTAACTTTTCGCCAATTCAAATCATCCTCCCTCTTACCGCCGAATATAGACTGCAAAATCATTGAATTTTTTTTAAAACGTAATCCGCTTCTTTTTCCTAGGATTCATTTATAAGATTATGGTCAAGGCTTAGTGGTAGCAATGGTTGTTCATTTTAATGCTTTTTGCTCGGATGATTTCCCAGGTTTAACCAACATACTTTTTTTTGCTGAAGATGGTTTGGACATATCAAACGTAGACCATACGATGCACCTGTACGCGCTGGAATTCTAGGTCGCGCCGAAGGCCCAAAGAGAGGTAGAGGTCGACCTAAAATGACATGGAAGGAGATAATAAAGAGAGATTTAAGTAACTGAAGTTTATCGGAAGAGCTGGTAGTTGATAGGAGTACATGGAAATTGGCAATCCATGTACTAGAACCATAGGTTTTTTTTTAGACTTTATTTCACGTTTACTGAACCTTTTTACTTTTTATTTACTATTTTATATTTTGTTTCACTTTTATTGAACATTTTTACTTATTATTATTATTATTATTATTATTTAAAAAACCCTTTATCAGACGACTTTTTATTTGATTGGTTATTTTAAACCCTTTATATATATCATTATCATCTTTATTAATTTTATTTTAATTTAATTTTGGGTTCCATATCTGGTCAACCCCAACTTGTTTGGGATATATGGCTTTGTTGTTGTTGTTGTTGTTTGACTTTTAGCCCATTTGTTTCTGTTATACGATTAAATGGAACCAATCTCGCTTATCAATAACAAAAATAATTCAATTGATGTTACTACTATGTATCGAAGCTAATATGTATCAACTAAAATTTCATTCACCTATCCCCGATAAATGCTTTGGACATGATATGCAACTGTAAAAAAAAAGAGCATGATAGAAATCCAATCCTGAAGTTATTTCACATAAACAAGCCTCATAATACAAGTATAATCAGTTCAATTACAATGAAATATCCGCTTTTAATGATAAATACAATGGATTTTTTTGGAAAAAAACTATTTTCATTCATTGTAATAAAATGAAGATAACTATATTAAAAAGTTCATGATTGATAACGTACGTTGTACAGCTATTATGTGTACAACTATTATCTGTTTGTGACTAAACATTATTGAAGAAGCGATAACCATTATATCCATTGTTCACTCACAAACCCACAATTTTCTTATCTTTTATTTTTTTACAGTGTTACCTAAGAAAATTGTATGCCTTAAAATTTGATTATTACTCTATTTGTTGCAACATTGTTTTCCTGTTTTCTTTGAGTAGATTTCTTCTGTACATTTTTTGATGGCTCTAAACTATGGATGTATACATTAATTTTATGTTTAAAAAAAGGAATTCATTAGCTGTTTGGGTGAATGCATTTATCAAAATATTACTCTTCTCCCATCGTTCTTTCTGACAACCGTGATAGATAAACAAATTGTTTTTTTCCCTATATTTTCCTTTTATGGTACAAAGGCATGGATTCATGATCTTTATATCTTATTAAATTTCACACAATTTTGGAATCATATTTATCGCATTGACATAGATGTATAGCGTAAATACAAACCATATTTTCTATTAAATGGTCATAATATTTTAGGAACCTAAATAATTTTTGTAAACCATGTGCGTAGATGATTTGCTTTAGCCATACAAAATTGAATTAGCTATATGTGTTTGGTTTGGTTGTTTAATTGTACTAAAGTAATTATGCATTGAATACAATTTCATACAAAAGATCTGCATGCTTTACCTCCATATTTAATCGATTATGTGCACCAGCTACTTGCACTATAGCCAAGTGAAATAAGACCATATATTTGTTTACATTGACCATGTAAAATTCTGCTCGGCTGAACGTACGGTTTAATCATTATATACAATTTAAAGATATAATAATTATAAAAACATATGAGTATTTTTATATTTAAGAGTTGAACATTTACTGTTAAGGTCATTCACTTTGTTGCCAATAAATCATATTCACAATTCTACTGTCTAGACAAGTATTTGCTTGGCTTTTATTTTTATATTTCCAAAATATGCCTTACGACCGATTTTATTAATATAGCATGTATTAGTTTATAATGTAATAGTATTAATTTACTTTCTAGGTTTCTTTATTTGTTCATATTTAATTAGCCATGCGTTAGTTATGTGAATTTGTTTTACTGCCTTATTGTTACCTTATGCTAAATGGTTAAGCGAAAGCTAAGCAAAAGTAAAAATATATGCACGCCTTATTAAACAAACATAATAACTAAAACATGCATTAGATACAGTTTACAATAACGATATGTAACCCTTTTATCTATGCATAAATGAACCAAATATATGCCTTTGTTTAACTTGCTTATTAAGGTAACATACTCTTACTAAAGTAATTGTGCATTAGAAAATATTTCATACAAAAACTGTAGATGCTTTATCTTTATGTTTATCGAAAAATCCTCCTTGAAAGTTTTAAAAATTCTTTAGAACTAAACAAAAAATTAGGTAAACTATAATGAATCCTATTTCCAACATGAAAATAGAGTGTATTATATCAAACTGTGAAAAATGCATGAATTTTCTTTGTCCAAAATGCCAAAACAGATTTTCTTTCTTTTTTTTAAAAAAAAAATCGCAAAGCATGCATTTGACACTTGAATTCATTAGAAAAATAATATATCCAACATGTGTCATATATTTAAAATCATTTTGCTCAATGTCGACGATGATAAAAAACCCATGTGAGCCATAGATTTATTAAAATAATCAAAGTTACATTAGGCTTTTTTTAAAAACATTGTGACGTAGCAAAGATTAACGAAATAAATATAAAGCAATTGTACTTCATTTTGTGTATTTCTATATGTACTGAGTATGTCCAGAATTTCATGATTTATTACTGTATGTATCAACTGCAAACTAACGTTTACATTGTTCATCGCATATTGAGTATTGCATACTAAGCTACTGATATTTTCCTTATTATAGGTTGAAGCATTGCCTCCAAGAAGAAACAACATGAAGTACTCGAGGTTACAGGCATTACAAGAAGAAGTGCAAAAACTTTCTATTACTTCAAATGTATGACACTATTTCAATACAGTCCTGTTATAATGTATTGATCTTTGTATGCTATGTTATTTAAACCTTTACTGATTATATATCCATGAATTTTTGGTGGCAGTCACAACTTTATTTTTAACTATTGCTTCATTATTGTTCTATTTTTGTTTCTCTTTTTTCTTACCACTGTAATTTTCAGATGGTTCAAATAGGCAACCTGTATCAAACATGTACATGCTATATTTCTATACAAATTTTTTCTCATGTTTTGATTTATCTTCATGCACGCCTCAACTTTTCTACCTTGGTTTCATTGGCATGTTTTTGTTTTCTTCTTTTTTTTCTTTCATTAGATTGCAAACAAATTTGCCAATTATACATGCAAAACTCTTTAAAACGCTACCGTACTACATTGTGCATTTTATATGGATTTAATCTGTCTGCCTTACGTTAGTAAACATATGGACGGATTTGATACTTATTTTATCTTTTCGTTTAGTATGAAAATCTTAAAACTGACACACTGGATTTTATACATCATAGTATGCGTTAACTTTTGTGTAGGTCTTCCGTGGGAAAAAGAGTATTTATTACAGTTCACTAACATTATTGTATGGAACAATAAGATTCAATCGTAGTTACACCAAAAAATATTGCAGTACCCGTGTGCGTAGCATGGGTTCACACTAGTATAACTTTAATAGTCTCGTAGCTATAATAATATTTTGATATTTCTGATTCTTTTACCTTCGGTTTCCAATAATATATGGTTTTATGGGTTATGCACAAATATTAATTGGTATTGCGCTGGAAATTGGTTGTTGTTGCACCACATTTATATTTAAATATTATAATAGCAATGTAGTTGAACCTCTTTTGGCTTTTAATAACGTATAATTGGCGAATGTGGTACGCGGTTATTCTAACATCACCAAGTATCAATTTGTCATAGCTTTATATAATTTCAATTTTTGTATACCATCACTATCAAATCTATACGTCTAAATATATTGAAATTTTGTTGGGGAAAAACATACAATTGAGACCATTCAATCCAATCTCCGACGCAGTGGAAAACAAACTAGATCATGCAAACAACCAATTATGTTCAAACCAACCTCAAACGATTCAAATCCAATTCTGAATACAAAACAAGCAATATAAAGGAACTATAACAACAAATTAAATCACGCAGCCTCTCCAAAAAACAGCATTAGAAAAAAAATCATATGCGAGTTTCCTTAATTTTGATCTCTGAATCTATTTGTATACCGGAGACAACATGCAGGAGGAACATATCAATTTGAACAAAGAAGTATGTTGGTCAGGTGTTTGGCTTTCATGCTTTATGGAGTGAACTGCTCATGCAGCAAAATAAACACCAGCTGGAGATGGAAGTCTTCATGGAAATTCTAGATTTACTTTGTCCTTCCAACAAAACAATAGTTGCGTTCTCAGAGTATACTTTGTTATTTTGGATGTTATAAGTGGTTAGTCCTGCATGTAATAAGCAAATATTTTATGGGTCTCTCGTAATATAATTGTAGTCGCTACAAAAAATTGACCATATTAAAACGGTGGAGCCACGGTCGTCTATTAAGAAGTTGTAATAGACTTAAATCTTTTACAACTTTTTTGCACCGTTGCGACACAGTTGTGAAATGTATATTTTACAACTTTTTTCCACCGTTGTAATAACTTTTATTACAACTGTTATGCACAGTTGTTACAATGTTTACAACTTTTTATAACCATTATAATATATTTTATTATAATTATTATTTTACATTTGTAATATATCCACAAATTATATACATATTACTGATAAAGGAATTCATTGCAGAACATATTATCTTCAAAACTTAAGCTATAAAACAAACTTAAAACATGAACCAAAACAATTTATTAATATTTTCAAACTCTCATCATTTTTTTTACATACTACGCTTACAAAACACAATACATACAGTCCAACACTTCAACAGGGTACACAAGATCAATAGCATCAACCAAAGATGATTTTTGACTTCCAACACCTCTCTATTCCAATCATCAAATTCTAGTTTTCTTGCGCACGTTCCAAGCAGGCATTTCGCAGAGTGACCATGCCAATTCAGCAACCGGTCACATTTGCCAAAAGTTCTAATTTTGGTACTACTTCAGCTCATTCCTAAAATCAAGTACGTTTCAAGTATGGAGAACACAAACTAGTGTTGATGTTCAAATCAAACTTACTAGGCAAGGACAAAGGCAAAAAAAAATTAAAGTTTAATAGCTTTTAAAACTCCACATTAATAATACAAATCTACAGAACAAACACATACCTATTTATTAATGATTTAGATCCATCCTTTCTCTTCCCACTTGATAAAAGGGACAAAGCGAGAGCGGGAAATGCAGGCGTGGCGGTGAATTCATTCATTAAGAACCTATGGGTCAAGGCACAAATCACTCATTCTTTAAGCATATGATGAACAAATTTTCTCCAAGTATAATTGTTCAACTAAAAAATAAATTTATGGACAAAGTAATAACCAGTACCCGACATTCAATATGTATATTTGCTATATGAGCTAAGGCCTCTATTATAGGAGCCAAACTAACCTTGTCAAACTTTTCCATTTCCCTACAGAAAGATATACAATATAATCAATGCCTACCATTTTTGCAATAGCCTAAAATAAAATACAAAAAGTCAAGCATAGTTTATCATATGTTAGGTAATAAAATGATGTAAAATTCATATCAAGATTTATTTGATTAAACAAAAATATAATTATTGCAATGAAAAAATGTCTTCAACAAAAGAAAGAAAAACAGAGAAAAAAGAGGACCACAGTTTGCTTTCACTGTTATTTCAAAACTAATTTCAGATGGGAGATGGCCAGTAGTTTTCATTATCAATTAACAAACTCAAACAACAAACCTAACCAGCCGAATTAGTCAATTTGCAAAAGCCATTCACATTCAAATAATTATATGTGAATTACACAATACTAAAAATAAGCATGCATGATCACATCAAGTTCCCAAACCGCGGAAATTTTCAATAATTATACTAAAAGAGTTAAGAACAGTACCTGGTAAGAAACTCAAAATGGTGTAATAACCCAGAAATCTGAGCCAATTTAAAAATTTTATTTAGGCAATTTTAATGAAGATTGAATATTTAAAATGAATTATTTTAAATAATAACGACGAAAAATTTATTTTGAATAGAATTAGAACGTATATATTTATATAGATCATCGTTTGAATATAAATATTTATTTTAAATTATAAAAGGAATTGAAAATGGCGCGATAGTTTGAAGATTCAATTTCAAATCAATGTACAGGATTCAAAATAAACCGGATTTTAGCGAAACCAAAAATATTAGGATCTATTTGAGAATATCTTTCCAACGAATCCGAAAAATTGAAATTTCATAGCCGAGATAAAAAGTTATGCCCAGTAGAAAATTCAGAATAGTCGCTATGGAATTTTGGCCCTAGAAAATAGAAATTTTGCAAACGACCTCGGTTTTCAACGAAACCACTTTTCTTGGATCCGGAATGTCAGATTATTGCTAGATTCCAATTTGCATAATTTTCTGAATCAATATGTGAGCGTGGTGAAGTTAAACGTGTTTTAACAATTTCAGTCAATTTCGTTCGACCAGAAAATGGTCATTTTTCAAACGGTCTCATAATTTGACGAAATTATTATTTTAGGACCATATCGTCAATACAAAGCTAGAAATAATTTTTCGAGAATTTTTAGAGTTAGTATGTGGCCCCGGTAAATTGAAATGTGCATTCAAATTCAATATACATTGATTTATAATTTAATTTGAACGGAAACTGATCTTAATGATCGAATTGGCCTATGATACATATTCCATTGTATTCGGAATGGGGGCAATTAGTTATAGGCGACAGTCGGTGGGTTCGATTTGGTGTCGAATTTTAAAAGTAACTTTATGGGATTAAATAATTAAATAATAATAAATAAGTCAACACCCTTTATTCTTTCCTCCCCCTCCCCTGATACCGTTCATTACAGAAACCAAATAATAAAAAAAACCTCCCCCACCAGGCGATCGAAGGCAACCCATCGCGCCTCCTCTCGCGCACGCCGCCGGCTAAGGACCCCCAACCTCCGATGATGCGCCTCCACTACTGGATCCGCCCCCTCCTTCTGCGATTCGAGAATCCGCACCCCTCCCTCTCCACTCGAAGCACCACCACGAGCATTGACCGCAAACCTCACCTCGCCAACAACCTCCGCAAGTTCCAGATCCTTCGACGCGCTCCTTAGCCCCATCCCCTCCTCAAACGTTCCCTATGAGTTTGATTTTTTATTTATTTACATTGATGTTAATTTTTGGATCTTTTATAAATGTGAATTTTCAAACATGTATAAATTTAAGGATATGATTTTTCATAGTGAAAAGGATTTGATTTTTTAGTAGATAAAGAAAAGATTTTTATTTATAGTCGTAGATAATAAAAATATAATTTTTATATAAATTTGATAATAAAAATATGATTATTATTAGATGTGAAGAATAAAAATATGATTTTTATATAAGGAGAAGAATAAAATGGTGATTTTTATATGAGTGGCAATATAAAAATATAATCTTTATTAGAAGAGCGATATAAAAATATAACTTTTTATTATGAAGTTAGTGTGATAAAAATATGATCTTTATTATTTGAACACCGTTATAAAAATAGAATTTTTATCTATATAATAGCGGTGTAAAAATAGAATTTTTATCTATATAGTAGCGGTATAAAAATAGAGTTTTTATCTATATAGTAGCAGTATAAAAATGTGATTTTTATCCATATAGCATAGTTATAAAAATGTGATTTTTATATACATAGCAACTATATAAAGATGCAATTTCTATATATGGACACGGACGGCGAAAGTAACAAAAGGCGGACACGACAAGATTTCTACATATGAAGAGTCATGGCGTTTAGTTTAGCTCTCGGTGAGAACTCCTCACCTTTAATATATTTCTAGTTTGAAATATATACTAGGATGCAGACGGTGCTTAGCAGCACCCGACACCCGTCGTCCACAGACTATGGGTGGCTTGTTTGTTTGATTGATGTGTTGTGAAAAATGATTGTGTGTAGTGGAATGAAATAAATTATTTTATGGTTAAAAATATCATTTTTAAAGTGTATATAAAATAAATAGTTATAAACGAATCGGACGATTTGTTTATGTACACCAATTTGACTAATATTGATTGGGACGATAAATTTTACACATCACCCAACTGCACAAATAAAATATGTGTTTGTTGATTTGAAACCCCACACGGGTATTAGGATGAGATTTGACGTACACTAATCTCGATTGTTTAGTTGTATGTCAATCGATGAATTGACAGACTGTGTAAGCGTTAATTATTTATATTTAATGCTTAGGTAGTTGTGTGGTGCACTCTGGATGATGGTTGATGATTTATCGTTGCTATTATATACATGTATTGTAGAAAATCCATATAATTAACATTATATAGTAATTGATTGGGCCTCATTCCAATTTGGAAAATAAGAAATATTATAAATGATAAATTCATGTGTTGAATAGAAAGAAAATTCATGTGTTGAATAGAAAGAAAATTCATGTGTTGAATAGAAAGAAAATTCATGTGTTGAATAGAATAAATTCATGTGTTGAATAAAATAAAAATTCATGTGTTGAATAAAATAAATTCATGTGTTGAATAAAAAGAATATTCATGTGTTGAATAAAATATATATTCATGTGTTGAATAAAGGAAAATTCATGTGTTGAATAAAATAAATATTCATGTTTTGAATAAAGGAAAATTCATGTGTTGAATAAAATATATATTCATGTGTTGAATAAAGGAAAATTCATGTGTTGAAGAAAATATTCATTTGTTGAATAGAATAACGAAGTCATTGAAATATATAAAGCCGTGTTGGTTAGATTGATGCCATTTTGATGCGAACGATATTTATATTGATTATATTCGTTTTTATAATGATTATAGAAAAAGGAAGTGATTTCAAAATATAACGTTTTGAAAATATTATCATTTGTATATCGATGATGTGGAATATTCAATTTCGATTAGAAATTGAATATGAAGTTGAAATCATTTTGAAAACGAATTTAAAATGATTTATAAAGTACGTTTTGAAAGGAAATCGACGAAATATATATAATATATTATATATATATATATATATAGAATGGCCTGAATAGAATGCGCTGCGCTGCGGTAGTTCGCGAATTTCGACCATTGACTTCGAATGGATATTACGGAGATCCGACCGTCGGATTCTCCTAAAACCGGAATTGTTGGGTTCGTATCGAAAAGAGCTTTCTAACGAATATTAGAGATTTGAAATCTAACGGTTGGATTTGGAATTATGTCCAAATCAAATTTGGAAAAGGTCGTTGTAAGTGCAGGTCGATGGCCGTTGATGGAAATCGACTGTACGGGCCTTGATAAAATTATTAAAAATAGTAATGATTTGTGTAAAATCATAAGAAATGATTTGTGAAGAATTGGTATGAAAAACTCCATATTTGAAAAGATCAAAATAGATTTTTATCGAAAGGAACTAGTTTTGAACTAGAATTAAAATCCATTTATTTTTGAAATGAATAATTGGATTTAAAAGGGTTTTAAAAGTAACCAGAGTTTCCAATAATTGTATTGGAATGGATTTGAATCGAAATTGTCTTTGGAATATTTCGATGTTGGATTTCGTGATTATACAGATATTGTTATGGAAATTTGAAAGATATATTTATATCGTTATTTCCAATACGATATTTGTTGGTTGTAGAATTTGATATTAAATGTAAGCCGATATATTTTCTATTCAGAGCCTTGTATTTAATATCAAATGGGATTTGGGTTTGTCGTGAATGGTGTCTTCATTAACACTGTTCTTAAACCCAGTTGAGAAAAAGATTAAATCTTTTATGTAGATTTAATGAAGTGTACCAATTAAATGGTATTTAATTGGATTTGAATTTGAATTGATTTTTGGGTTTATCGTGAACGGTGTTTTAAATAACACTTGTTCTTTAACCCGATAGTTAATTGAATGTGATTTTGGGTTTATAGTGAATCGTGTTTTAAATGACATTGGTTCATTAACCCAGTTAAAGATAGGATATGATTTCCCAAGTTAAATAATCATTGATAGTGATTATTGGGAAAATTAAAACCAAGTGGAGTTTTAATGAATCTTTAATTAGATTGAAAAGATCGAGAATGGAGTATCACCAGTTTTGCTCCAGGCGATTGTTAAATCTTTAATTAGATTTGAACGTGAAATGGTAATTGAATTTACCAATAACACCATGGTGTTAGATATGAAGTATTACCAGTTTTACTTCATGGGATGAATAGGTTGGGATTGGAAAATAAAATAAATGATTACTTCGGTGTGGTTCGCTAATCCCGACTAATTTGAATTGATATTCAAAAGGAGATTAAAGAATGAATTTAAAGAATTTATCTTTGATAAAATTAATGGGAACCTTTCCCAAAGTGTAAGAATATTTGAATAAAAGAATATTCTGAATTGGAATGAGGCGTATGTTGTGTTTGTGTAACACTTGTTTATTATATACGCGAGTTATTCAGAAAGACCGGGTTTATCCCATTTTGAATAACTGATTCGACGTGGTGTCGAGGATGAAGACGGTGGTTGAAGACCGGAGGTCTTCACATCGTTTGGGTGATTACTGATGATCTTGATTGGATTGTACACCCAAGAGGAGGGAATCAGTTGGTGATCATCCAGACGTACTTGGAGATCGATGGATATGCAAGGTACAAGGTGCCTCCAGTTTCGTTCAGACCCAGAATGAAATTGTAAATGGACTGTGTGTCTGACATTGGATTTTATTCTGTGTGGTTGATTTCTATTAAATATGTATCTGTTTGGCAACGGAGAATTTATTCTCTTGCTTAATGCCCTTCTCTGAGACGTACGAGCTCAGGGGTTATATATTGATGGGTATCAATCGCATGGAGTGAATTGCCTATGTGGCATGCCTAAGTGGCAAATGATCAAGGCTTTTGTTGAAAAGCAGAGTCTTGTGGTTGATGATCAAAGCACGGCCTGTGTGGCATAGCTTTGTGTAACGTTGATTCGTGAGCCTCACACCCCGGTTGTGAACCAAAAACGGGAGAGGACCTCAGGGAGGGCATGTGTTTCCTTCTAGATAGGGTGGTGTCAGTGACCTACCAACCCTGACATTTATATTATTTTCACCTGCGTGGTTGTTGTTGTTGCAAGGCGCCTCGGATATATCGGTGACTATGTGGAGCCGATGGAGTCATTTGGCTCATTAACGCCCCAAAGGGTGGGGAAATGCAGTGTTCAGGCATTTTAATCCACATCGGTGGACCAGCCCTGTCGCTCCTAGGGTCGCTCGAGCTCTGATCCTGAGATACGGGCTAGAGCATCTCGAATCGGTAGAGGACAATCCCTGACCTCGGTTCATAGATGGAAATCCAATTTCCAAATATGTGACTTTGCGGTTTTGATTGTAGAGCCTAGTATGGCGACATGATATATGGTACCCATGCCATCTAGGATTGATACATTTATATTTGAAGTTGTTTTATACACTATGCACTTATAATAGTATCAAGTGATTTGTTTTTAACGTACTAAGCATGTTTGGCTATTATAAGGGAAAACTCTATCCTCCGGCTTGCGTTGCATTGTGTGATGGGACCTAGGTCTTATAATAGCTTCATTTTTCCAAAAAACATTGCGCTATTTTGTTATATGCACTGGTATTCTTGGGAGGAAACCCGTTCCGTGTTATACGGCGTGGTCCCTTGATATATCTGATTTAAAGTAAAGTTTTAAATAACTGTTATTGTTCTCACACCAGTCGCATGACTGACCTGGAGTTTATTGTTTTAACCTAAACTCTGGGTGCCCTTATTTTGACACGAGCAACTAGTAGTTTTGGTTTTGCAGATTTATATTCACAGGAACCTGGTTTACAGTTGGAATGATATCAGGAAATCTCTGTATCCGTATATCTCTTTCAGTTGTGTATTATATTATTTTTCCGCTGCAGTAATGTATTGTAATCTCTAATATTTTCTGTGTAATATTTATTCATACTCTGTATATTCTTGTATTCTAATGGTATTGTTGTAATAAGCAATGAAATGTTCTTCAGTTTGCGTTCCGATCTGTCTTGTCCTCAAAAGTATCCGCTCTTTCCTTCACAGAGAAGTTTCGGGTCTTCACAGTTGGTATCAGAGCTTTGGTTTACAGAGCTCGGAGAACAAGAAACATTAGAACCATACGAAAGAATTCATCAGAGATTGGATTAGTAATATCCAATGAGAATGACTCGTTAGAGATGGGATCAGTAGCATCCTAGAACGAGTGTGAAGAGTGTTGTTTCCAAAAATAAAAATGAAAACAATTTTTGTTTTGAAAGTTTAATTCAATTATTCGTATTTGAATATTTATTTGTATTGATTTGGACAATCCAATATATAAAGATTTTGCGTATACGTCTGATCCACATGTATTCGAAGTTTTAATATACTGGATAAATATATAATCACACTCTAGTCGCTCGGAGATGGTACTAATAATTGTCATGACATCATCAATATTTATGTTCGAGTTTTGAAGGTGTGATATTTATATATTTCCGTTAGACTGGTGTGAGAACCAAAGCTAGATAGGGCTTATTGTTGTGATTTGGCATCAAAAACCTAATTTTTGGATATGTATTAAAGTTATGTGATTGAAAAGATAATCAACTAATTGCTTGCTCGTTGTGTTCTTTGATTAATTAAATGTTGAACCTTTAGCCAAATTGAACTAAATAGTGGATTGTATTGAAATTTATCGCATTTGCATGCATATACATGTAGTTACATTGAACAGGTCATAGCAAGGAGGCTAGAGCAAAAGAATAAAATTGTTTGCCCAACAAATAGGTACATGTTTATTGTATTTATTGGGTTTTTGATGGTTTTATTAGCCGATTGGCTAGCCGCTTGGCTGTTTCCTTTTCTTTTTGGATTGGTGAGGGTCATGGGAGGCAATTTGAAATATTCTGAAGCTCCCGGTGCAAGGGAGGTTATGCGAAATTTTTCGAAAATTTAGGGTGTTAGCCAAATTTTTGAAAAATTTGAAAAGTTCTTAGAAACTGGAAAGTTGAAGAACTTAAGCCGTAATGAAAATGATGAAAGTTGAGTTGTAAAACAACTTTCAGCTTCGTTCCTTTTCGGGGATGAAAAGATTTAAGTGGGGGAGATTGTAATAGCCCGGAAATCTGAGCCAATTTAAAATTTTTATTTTGGCAATTTTAATGAAGTTTGAATATTTAAAATGAATTATTTTAAATAATAACGACGAGAAATTTATTTTGAATAGAATTAGAACGTATATATTTATATAGATCGTCGTTTGAATATAAATATTTATTTTAAATTATAAAAGGAATTAAAAATGGCGCGATAGTTTAAAAATTCGATTTCAAATTTCAAATGAATGTACAGGATTCAAAATAAACCGGATTTTAGTGAAACCAAAAATATTAGGATCTATTTGAGAATATCTTTCCAACGAATCCGAAAAATTGAAATTTCATAGCGGGGATTGTAATGACTCGCATTGGCAGAGGTATTATAATTAATTTATTTAAATCATAAATAGTGATATAGTGAATTTAATAGTCGTGGAATTAAATAATGGGAATATTTAATTAAATAATAAATTAAATAATATATTTAATTCTGAAATAATCATAATTGATTGAAATGGCGATATGGTGTGAACTGGATCATCTGTGATATTTAATTCAGTTTAGAATTGAATTAGAATAACGAATATATTATATAAGCGACAGTTTGAACGTATAATTATATTATAATTAAAATCGAGCTTGAAATGGCGCTGCAGTTAGTAAATTGGCGATTCGAACTTCAAACGAATATACAGAAGCCGTTTCAAATCAGATTTCTGTGAAACAAGAAACATTAGGAGCTAGTGAAGTATATCTTTCTAGTGGAAGAGAAAAATCGGGATTTCGTCGGGTAGATTTTGAGATATGTCCAAATCAAATTTTAGAATAGTCGCTATAGAATCGTTTATCGACCGTAACGGCATATTCGATATAACTAGAGATCGGGTTTGAATTTAGACAAGGTTCTTTTGAGACATAACGATAAATTAATTTTTAGAATTTTAATGTAATTTTTAATTAATTAAATAACATTTTGAAATTTCAAAATATGAGTCAATCTACCGGTATTATTATATTTTTGGGATCATGGAACATTGCTCGTCTCACCGGTGTTTTTATTCCTGTTCGTAGCAGCTCATATATGGATAAAATTATATAATGGGATGAGTTAAATTTTACAACTAAAATAAAATATCTTAAGTTTTGTGTGAAGACAAAGAGGGCCACGTCCCTTTCATATTCCCGGCCACAAATGATACCTTCCTTTGTTTACTATAAATACAGCCTTAAGACCTAAACATGTTTCACTGTCTTCTGCGAAAAATATGCCGCCACTTCTAATCCTCTTCCCAACAAAAATGCAACTTCTAAATTCTCAAATAAACCAAAGAAAAATCCTATAAAATCTCAAGCTAGTATTGCTGGATTAAGGAGATGGTCCTCTTCAATTTCATACATTTTTCTGTGAACTCGATCCGCTTTTTGAGCCATGACATCCTTACAGCGCCGCCTAGGGCTGAGGCGCACGACAACTACAGGCCAACGGAGAGAGATTTGAGGTTACCACGGGGTTCAAGGGAGGAAGACGCTTCGGGTGGTACATTTTTGTGCGGTCCGGTGAAAATTTTGTTCGGACCCTGTAGCATGAGCTACAAGGGAGGAGGAAGGATGGATTTTGAAGGGTGGTGTCGGAAGTGGTGAGGAGATGGTGGTCAGATGCGGTTTGGGTGAGCGTCGCAATGGCGCAGTCGGTTTGGAAGACCATGGAGCCGAGCTCCGTGTCACTGTAAAGTGGTGCACAGTTTTGTGCGTACATTAGGAGGAGGGGGGACTAATTGAATTGGGGAAGAAGGGAAAAACAACGGGCCTGGGTTTCTTTAATATGGACCGACGTTATGCAAGAAAGGTTAAGACCCGTTAGTAATTAATTCATGTTTTAATTCATATAAGATGCATACTAACTTTAAACAGTCATAACCTTGTCATATGAACACAAAATTCAGCGAAACTGGTCACGTTGGGATCGTATGGACGAGAGCAACGTCATGGAGCTGACTGGGACTAAATCCAAGCTCGCTACAATTTATAGCAAAATAAATTGTCCGTCTGAATCGAGCGATGGTTATCGTTATTAACGACGATCGTCCAATGTGAGTAAATCTCACTAACTCTGAACAGTTTATAATTTCATGTTGTATTTTTAGAACTGTTAAATATTGGCTGATTGACTGTGTGTTGACTGTTTGATTGAACTGCTAGTCAGTTAGTTGAATTTCTATATTGATTCTGTTTAACAGAATATATAATATGGAACTGAAAGTGATGTTGATTTTATTGTGTAACATCTGTGGATGCAGGGAAATAGATCCAACTAGATTCCTCAATATTTATGATACTGTTCAGTTCATATATTGTAATATATGATGTGATATATAATCTGTTTGATTATGTGTGTTAGAATGATGTTGATCATTGTGATTCGATATTTTTAATATCATAAAAAGACCCTAGGATGTGAAAAGAATTATTTCAATGTATATTGAAATAAAGGGATTTCATAAAATCAATAGATTTTATAAAAAGGAAATATTTCGAAAGTAAATAAAAGGAAAATGTTTATAAAACGAATAGAGTTTTATAAAAGGAAAAAAAGTTGATAAAAAAATAGAACAGAATAAAGGAATATTTATTTAGGAAATAAATAGGATTATAAAACGAGTTAATCAAACGTAGTTTATTAAAAGGAGTTAATCAAACGTAGTTATCAAAAGGAGTAAATCAGACATAGTTATATAGGATAAGTTACCATTTTGCACGACTGCTAGCATAATTCGCAGGGCTACAGATAGCTTACGGCGGTCGGATGTTTCCTGAGGGAATCAGGCCTAACCATTGTGATCACTGCGATCTAGAGTTAAGCGAATGGAGTTAAATTGAAAATTAGTTATTCGAATTAGAGTTAATAGAAATAGAGTTAAACAAGATTAGAAACTGACTAGAGATTAGTTAAGTTGAATAGTTTTCTGAGTATCGATCTGATGTTGGTTTCGGCCTTCGAGGTTTATACTTAGAGAATTTGTTCTACTAGTTTACAGTCAGGGACTGATAGTTGTGAAATGATAGTGATATGTAAATAACAAATGGAAATGTTTTCCAGTGTTAATAACGTATATTTTCTAAACATAGAAAATAAGGAAATATATATATATATATATATGATTGATGATTGATTGATAGAATTTCCATTTGGAAATAATATCGTTATTTGCACACGTGTTTTCATTCGATTGTTAAATCACAGACTATCAAAGCTTTGACCATTTTAACGTTGTTAATATGGAGAGACCGGTTGGATTATTATCCAAAGAACCACTCTGTATTGGCATAAGCGTTGCGAATCATATATGCCAAAGATAATTGAAGACGAAGTAAAGTGCAAGGGCTATTGTATAAGTCTTAGATAACAGTGTCTAAAATGGATGTATTGAATAGTGCCTTCGGTTCATCCTGTTCCTGGATGACTTGTATGGACGGTTGTCTGACAGAGTATTTCCAGACGATCACGTATATTGATTTCTCCAACCGTACCAAGAGTGGAAGCGGAGAAGGAAACTTCTTTTAGCTAACACATAATGTATGGTTGAGGTCGTCAATCGGTGATTTGATGGATTTGAGGATGTGGCATTCAAAGTGGATCTGGTTTGATGATAAAGCGTAGCTTCTAGCCTCACATCCGGTAAATGACAGAAATCGGTCAGGCAGCATGGCTAAGTCGGTCGCTCCGAAGTAGGGTGTATAATCACCTGATCTAGAATTTCATTTACTTCTAAAAATCTATTGTTGATGCTGTCCCATTCGGGAAACGGTTGTTGATCCCAACTGTTGGTGATATACATTCGATACACTCAAGCGAAATGAGTGGTCGGTCATGTGTGGCCGGGTTGCAAGATGTTCTTGTTGAACCCAGTGTATTCCTTTCTAGAGGTACACTAGCGAAAGTTGGTTCCATACCTTGTCATAGGTGGAAATCCATTACCCAATACGTGCTTGCGGATTTGATTGTATACTATATATGTAGAACGTGAGATAAAAGAGTTTCTGCTAGATGATTATTATATTGTGGTTGATAGACATTATTATAATATCAAAAATGTTTTTGATATAAAGATATTTTGGATTCTCATAAGGGAAAAACCCGTTTCGTTATACGGCGTGGTCTTATGAGATATCGTTTGTTGCTCAAATCGTTTTAAACTGTTTTACTCATACCAGTCCATGTTGCGTGCTTGGGGCATGTGTCGCATGATAGGGGGTTCTCGCTTTTCGTTTGGTGGCGAACGGAAGACTCTTACCCCTACATGTCCCGAAAATGAGGGTTGGTTGTGAAGTCGAAAGACTGGCCGTAAAACGTGGTGCTGGGGTACCAATGTAAGCCACAGTGGGGTATTATCTTGCTGCTTTGGGGAGGAGAGGATGGTTGCAAAGCCTACTTGAATTTCTGAGACATTACAATTGGTATCAGAGCTTAAGTTAAGTGAATTACCTTGGCTCTGTGGCGTAACTCAGTAGAGATGGGGTTAGTAATACCCTAGATTGAGTTGAATGTGTATATATACGAGTGAACGTATTTGTTATTTGATATAAAAATGGTTTTATATTGAGGAGATTTATTGATTGAGTTGTTTATGTGTTCTGGTCGATCGGTTTGATCCACTGTATCGGTAGGAGTTTATAAACACTCAAATAAGATGGGTCGGCACGATATGTTTTGAAAGAGGGTAAATGAAAATAATTTTACCCAAAGTATATTTTGATACATATTGGATATATTGGTTGACATTATAATCGAATAAGATTATAATAATGTGAAATGGTTATGTAAATAACCAATCAGAATTCATATAAGTGAAATACGCGAAATCAGATGAGTTAAATCTGAAATTTAAAATCAGAATTGGAATTAAAATCCTAGAAATTGGATAAGTGTTTGTAAATGGATTTGGATTAAAAGTAAGGAAAATTTAAGATCCTGGGAGATTTTTAAATTGTTTTACAAGCAGTGTGAATTATATTTTGAAATGAATTTCAAAGTGGAAATGTTTAGAAATGGTTTTATAGTATTGAACTCACTTCGATCGCTGGAAAATAGATTCCGATGATGACGGCTACATCATCAGTATTCATTTTCGAGTTGTAAGTGACGAATTACTACCAGAGATACTGTTTTGAATTTGTTTTGGGAAAGACATGGTGTGTTGAATTTCAAATGGGATTTATAATATAGATTTTGAATAGAATTTGATATATAGATTTGAATAATAGAAGTGATATAAAATTTGAATAGAAATTGAATAGAATTAACTAAGTCGAAGAGAAATTAGTTAATCGAGTTTTGAATTTGAAGTTGAACTTTGAAAGGTGAATTGGATTTGTAAATGGATATTCGAAATCGAATATAGAACTTAAATTTGAAATTTGGATTCAAATTAGTTAATATGCAAGTTAAAATATATTTGAACATGTCATGTTCAAATATAAAAGTGAAATAGACTAAAGAGTTAATTAACAAATTTATTAACGAATTGAGTTAAAACAATCAGGTATAGTTAAAATAGATTGGGCAGGTATAAATATTCATGATATAGGTATGGATAAGGTATGAAGGTATATAAATAGAATGCTCGACGAAAAGGTATGTATTTAATTCATATATGAGATTTTATGCGCCGTATCGGCTAGCCGCTTGGCTTTTTCTTTTTCTTTTGGATTGGTGAGGGCCATGTGAGGCTATTTGAAATATCCCGATGCTCTTGGTACAAAGGAGGTTATGGCGAATTTTTCCGGGAATTTAAGGAGTTAGAATATTTTTAAGATAATTTGATAGTTAGAAATCAACGTATCGATATATATATATATAGAAGTCGATAAGGAAACGAACTTAGGAATAGAATAGTAAAATCAAAAAGGAAGACTAAGAATAAAATCTAGTAAGAATAGAAAGAGGAAGCGTATACGTGTTTAAAAGTGAATAAGTAGTTGTATGGTATTGATTATTAGAGTATGTAGTCATATCTGTTTTGACATTATAAATGTTATTCAGTCAAGGTTTGAGAGGTAGTTATACCCCAACTTGATTGATTTCATTATTAACAAATAAATAGTAAGATTTCAGGCTCGAAGATTAATTTTGAATAAGAGTTAGTTGAATATAGTATTTGGGTTGTCGTAACGATATTTTACACAACATCCGTTTTAACCCAAATAAGTGTAAGCTTGGAAATATAATAAAGACTATTTCCTAAGTATAGAAATAAACGAGATCGAAAAAGAGATAAGTAATTGGAATATTTTCCAATTATAAATAGCATATATTTTCTAAAGTTTAGAAAATAAAAGAAGGCGATATTCGGAAATGTTTTCCAAATAACATAAAAGGCCAATATGGTTATTGAAAATATTTGGTTAACAAATATTGATAAAGAAATAAAGAAGTGATTTAACTAATGGAATATTAATTAAGGGCTCAATGACATGTTCAAAAGGAAAATTTGATTTTTGAAAAGAGTAAACTATTTAAAAACTCCCAGGGAAAGACTGTTTGAATTAAAAACAAATTTAACAGAAATTTGTGAAAGAAAAATTGAATTAAAGTAAAGCCAGTAAAGTGGTAACTGAGATTGAATTAGAATGATATCAAGACAAATTGGATTATGAGATTCAAATTTGAAGTGTAATGTGATAATCAAGTTAAGAGTTGAGGATCGAGAAGAAACTCGAGTTGAGATGATATTTGGCTCGGATATAAGCGAATATTTGTGTTGTGAATAAAAGCAGATTGGAATTTGATTGGGATGACCCTTGTATCTACTGAATTGATAACAGGTGGAAAGGATATAATGATATGCCGACAAAAGGTACAAGTTTATATTTCTATTGGATATAAGATTTATGAGCCTAATTGGCAAGCCGCTTGGCTGTTTGATTTTCTTTTGGGTTGGAGATGGCCCAGAGAGGCAAGTTGCAGTTTGATCTATTAACCAGTACAAAGGAGGTGCCGACGAAATTTTTCAAAAAGTTAAGGTGTTAGAAAATTTTTAGGATTTTTGAAAATTTTCGTTGATAAAAATTAATTAATAATTTAATTGAAATTAAATTAGTTCAGTTGAAACTGGAGTTAAAAAGTGAACAAATATGTTCTAACCAGTCGATAGGGTCGTTCTCTACCTTAGCAATTTCGAGGACGAAATTATTTTAAGTGGGGAAGATTGTAATGACCCGCACTGGCAGAGGTATTATAATTAATTAATTTAAATCATAAATAGTGATATAGTGAATTTAATAGTTGTGGCATTAAATAATGGGAATATTTAATTAAAATAATAAATTAAATTATATATTTAATTCTGAAATAATCAGAATTGGCTGAAATGGTGATATGGTGTGAACTGGATCATCTGTGATATTTAATTCAGTTTAGAATTGAATTAGAATAACGAATATATTATATAAGCAACAGTTTGAACGTATAATTATATTATAATTAAAATTAAGCTTGAATTGGCGCTGCAGTTCGTAAATTGGCGATTCGAACTTCAAACGAATATACAGAAGTCTTTTCAAATCGGATTTCTGTGAAACAAGAAACGTTAGGAGCTGGTGAAGTATATCTTTCTAGTAGAAGAGAAAAATCGGGATTTCGTCGGGTAGATTTTGAGATATGTCCAAATCAAATTTTAGAATAGTCGTTGTAGAATCGTTTATCGACCGTAACGGTATATTCGATATAACTAGAGATCGGGTTTGAATTTAGACAAGGTTCTTTTGAGACATAACGATAAATTAATTTTTAAATTTTTATTGTAATTTTTAATTAATTAAATAAACAACTTTTTATTTGGAGTATTTCACACCCTGAAATCAACATTTTGAAGTTTCAAAATATGAGTCAATCTACCGGTATTATTATATTTTTGGGATCGTGGAACATTGCTCGTCTCACCGGTGTTTTTATTCCTGTTCGTAGCAGCTCGTATATGGATAAAATTATATAATGGGATGAGTTAAATTTTACAACTAAAATAAAATATCTTAAGATTTATGTGAAGAAAAAGAGGGCCACGTCCCTTTCATATTCTCAGCCACAAATGATACCTTCCTTTGTTTACTATAAATACAGCCTTAATACCTAAACATGTTTCACTCTCTTCTACGAAAAATATGCCGCCACTTCTAATCCTCTTCCCAGCAAAAATGCAACTTCTAAATTCTCAAATAAACCAAAGAAAAATCCTATAAAATCTCAAACTAGTATTGCTGGATTAAGGAGATGGTCCTCTTCAATTTCATACATTTTTCTGTGAACTCGGTCCGCTTTTTGAGCCATGACATCCTTACAGCGCTGCCTAGGGCTGAGGCACACGACAACTACAGGCCACCGGAGAGAGATTGGAGGTTACCACGGGGTTCAAGGGAGGAAGACGCTTCGGGTGGCACATTTTGGTGCGGTCCGATGAAAATTTTGTTCGGACCCTGTAGCGTGAGCTACAGGGGAGGAGGAAGGATGGATTTTGAAGGGTGGTGTCGGAAGTGGTGAGGAGATGGTGGTCAGATGCGGTTTGGGTGAGCGTCGCAATGGCGCAGTCGGTTTGGAAGACCATGGAGCCGAGCTCCGTGTCACTGTAAAGTGGTGCACAGTTTTCTGCGTACATCAGGAGGAGGAAGGGACTAATTGAATTGAGGAAGAAGGGAAAAACAGCGGGCCTGGGTTTCTTTAATATGGGCCGACATTATGTAAAAAAGGTTAAGGCCCATTAGTAATTAATTCATGTTTTAATTCATATAAGATGCATACTAACTTTAAATAGTCATAACCTTGTCATACGAAAACATAATTCAGCGAAACTGGTCACGTTGGGATCGTATGGACGAGAGCAACGTCATGGAGCTGACTGGGACTGAATTTGAGCTCGTTACAATTTATAGCTAAATAAATTGTCCGTCTGAATCGAGCGATGGTTATCGTTATTAACAACGATCGTCCAATGTGAGTAATTCTCACTAACTCTGAACAGTTTATAATTTCATGTTGTATTTTTAGAACTGTTAAATATTGGCTGATTGACTGTGCGTTGACTGTTTGATTGAACTGCTAGTCAGTTAGTTGAATTTCTATATTGATTCTGTTTAACAGAGTATATAATATGGAACTGAAAGTGATGTTGATTTTATTGTGTAACATCTGTGGATGCAGAGAAATAGATCCAACTGGATTCCTCAATATTTATGATACTGTTCTGTTCATATATTGTAATATATGATGTGATATATAATCTGTTCGATTATGTGTGTTAGAATGATGTTGATCATTGTGATTCGATATTTTTAATATCATAAAAAGGCCCTGGGATGTAAAAAGAATTATTTCAATGTATATTGAAATAAAGGGATTTTATAAAATCAATAGATTTTATAGATAGTAAATATTTCAAAAGTAAATAAAAGGAAAATGTTTATAAAACGAATAGAGTTTTATAAAAGAGAAAAATGTTGAGAAAAAAAATAGAATAGAATAAAGGAATATTTATTTAGGAAATAAATAGGATTATAAAAGGAGTTAATCAAACGTAGTTTATTAAAAGGAGTTAATCAAACGTAGTTATCAAAAGGAGTAAATCAGTCATAGTTATATAGGATAAGTTACCGTTTTGCATGACTGCTAGCGTAATTCGCAGGGCAGCAGATTGCGATCTAGAGTTAAGCGAATGGAGTTAAATCGAATATTAGTTATTCGAATTAGAGTTAATAGAAATAGAGTTAAACAAGATTAGAAACTGACTAGAGATTAGTCAAGTTGAATAGTTTTCTGAGTATCGATCTGATGTTGGTTTCGTCCTTTGGGCTTTATACTTAGAGAATTTGTTCTCCTACTAGTTTACAGTCAGAGACTGATAGTTGTGAAATGATAGTGATATGTAAATAACAAATGGAAATGTTTTCCAATGTTAATAACGTATATTTTCTAAACATAGAAAATAAGGATATATATATATATATATATATATATGTGATTGATGATTGATTGATAGAATTTCCATTTGGAAATAATATCATTGTTTGCACACGTGTTTTCATTCGATAGTTAAATCACAGACTATCGAAGCTTTGACCATTTTAACATTGTTAATATGGAGAGACCGGTTGGATTATTATCCAAAGAACCACTCTGTATTGGCATAAGCGTTGCGAATCATATATGCCAAAGATAATTGAAGACAGAGTAAAGTGCAAGGGCTATTGTATAAGTCTTAGATAACAGTGTATAAAATGGATGTATTGAATAGTGCCTTCGGTTCTTATCCTGTTCCTGGATGACTTGTATAGACGAATGTCTGACAGAGTATTTCCAGACGATCACGTATATTGATTTCTCCAACCGTACCAAGAGTAGAAGCGGAGAAGGAAACTTCTTTTAGCTAACACATAATGTATGGTTGAGGACGTCAATCGGTGATTTGATGGATTTGACGATGTAGCATTCAAAGTTGATCTGGTGTGATGATAAAGCGTAGCTTCTAGCCTCACATCTGTAAATGACAGAAATCAGGCAGGCAGCATGGCTAAGTCGGTCGCTCCGAAGTAGGGTGTATAATCACCTGATCTAGAGTTTCATTTACTTCTAAAAATCTATTGTTGATGTTGTCCCATTCAGGAAACGGTTGCTGATCCCAACTGTTGATGATATACATCCGATACACTCAAGCGAAATGAGTGGTCGGTCATGTGTGGCCGGGTTGCAAGATGTTCTTGTTGAACCCAGTGTATTCCTTTCTAGAGGTACACTAGCGAAAGGTGGTTCCATACTTTGTCATAGTTGGAAATCCATTTCCCAATACGTGCTTGCGGTTTTGATTGTATACTATATATGTAGAACGTGAGATGAAAGCGTTTCTGCTAGATGATTATTATATTGTGGTTGATAGACATTATTATAATATCAAAAATGTTTTTGATATAAAGATATTTTGGATCCTCATAAGGGAGAAACCCGTTCCGTTATACGGCGTGGTCTTATGAGATATCGTTTGTTGCTCAAACCGTTTTAAACTGTTTTATTCATACCAGTCCCATGACTAACCCGGAGTTTATTTTGTTTTGTTTTCCCTAAACTCTTGGGTGCCCAATTTTGTACGGGCAGTCAAGTAGTTAGGATTTACAGATATACCCGAAGAGCTGGAGCAGGAGGCTTCAGGATCATATAGCTATAGCTATTTCCGCTGTGTTGTAAGTGTTGTACTTTGATAATGATGTATATTCAAGTACAGATGTATATTTCAAGTTATGTTATATATATTATATGTTATTCGTTCCGCTGTGAGGTTCGTGTTACTCTGATGTTGTGTTCTTCTTCTTCTTCTATTCTAAGTTTCTATCTTATCGTTCCTCACCCTCTATCTTCTTTCTATTAGTTTCTTGAATTTCCAGTGCAATTTGGGGTTGGACTTGTGTTATTTGGTCAGCTCAAATTGGACCGGATTTTCGGGTCATTACAGGGATAAAAAGTTATGCCTAGTTGAAAATTCCGAATAGTCACTATGGAATTTTGGCCCTTAAAAATGGAAATTTTGCAAACGACCTCGGTTTTCAACGAAACCACTTTTCTTGGATCCGGGATGTCAAATTATTGCTAGATTCCAATTTGCATAATTTTCCGAACCAATATGTGAGCGTGGCGAAGTTAAACGTGTTTTAACAGTTTCAGTCAATTTCGATCGACCAGAAAATGGCCATTTTTCAAATGGTCTCAGAATTTGACGAAATTATTTTTGTTAGGACCGCATCATCAATACAAAGCTAGAAATAATTTTTCGGGAATTTTTAGAGTTAGTATGTGGCCACGGTAAATTGAAATGTGCGTTCAAATTCAATATACATTGATTTATAATTTAATTTGAACGGAAACTTATCGTAACGATCGAATTGGCCTACGATACATATCCCATTGTGTTCGGAATGGGGGTAATTAGTTATAGGCGACAGTCGGTGGGTTCGATTTGGTGTTCGAATTTTAAAAGTAACTTTATGGGATTAAATAATTAAATAATAATAAAAAGTCAACACCCTTTACTCTTTCCTCCCCCTCCCCCGATACCGTTCATTACCGAAAACAAAGAAAAAAACCATCCCCCATCAGGCGATCGACGGCAACCCATCGCGCCCCCTTTCGCGCGCGCCGCCGGCCAAGGACCTCCAACCTCCGACGATGCGCCTCCACTACTTGATCCGCCCCCTCCTTCTGCAATTCGAGAATCCGCACCCCTCCCTCTCCACTCGAAGCACCACCGCGAGCGCTGACCGCAACCCCCACCTCACCAACAACCTCTGCATGTTCCAGATCCTCCAACGCACTCCTCAGCCCCCATCCCCTCCTCAACCGTTCCCTATGGGTTTGATTTTTTATTTATTTACATTGATGTTAATTTTCAGATCTTTTATAAATGTGAATTTCGGACTTGTATAAATTTAAGGATATGATTTTTCATAGTGACAAGGATTTGATTTTTTAGTAGATAAAGAAACGATTTTTATTTATTGTCATAGATAATAAAAATATAATTTTTTTATAAGTGTGATAATAAAAATATGATTTTTATTAGATGTGAAGAATAAAAATATGATTTTTATATAAGGAGAAGAATAAAAAGGTGATTTTTATATCAGTGGCAATATAAAAATATAATCTTTATTAGAAGAGCGATATAAAAATATAATTTTTATTATGAAGTTAGTGTGATAAAAATATGATCTTTATTATATGAACACCGTTATAAAAATAGAATTTTTATCTATATAGTAGCGGTGTAAAAATAGAATTTATATCTATATAGTAGCAGTGTAAAAATAGAGTTTTTATCTATATAGTAGCAGTATAAAAATGTGATTTTTATCCATATAGCATAGTTATAAAATTTTGATTTTTATATACATAGCAATAATATAAAGATGCGATTACTATATATATAGCGGACACGGATGACGAAAGTGACAAAAGGCGGAAACAACAAGATTTCTACATATGAAGAGTCATGGCATTTGGTTTATCTCCCGGTGAGAACTCCTCACCTTTTATTTATTTCTAATTTGAAATATATACTAGGATGCAAATGGTGCTTAGCAGCACCCGACACCTGTCTTCCACAGACCATGGATGGCTTGTTTGATTGATGTGTTGTGAAAAATGATTGTGTGTAGTGGAATGAAATAAATTATTTTATGGTTAAAAATATCATTTTTAACGTGTATATAAAATAAAAAGTTATAAACGAATCGGACTATTTGTTTATGTACACTAATTTGACTGATATTGATTGGGACGATAAATTTTACACATGCCCAACTGCACAAATAAAATATGTGTTTCTTGATTGAAACCCCACACGGGTATTGGGATGAGATTTGACGTACACTAATCCTGATTGTTTAGTTGTATGTCAATCGATGCATTGACAGACTGTGTAAGCGTTAATTATTTATATTTAATGCTTAGGCAGTCTTGTGTTGCACTCTGGATGATGGTTGATGATTTATTGTTGCTATTATATACATGTGTTGTAGAAAATCCATATAATTAACATTATATGGTAATTGATTGGGCCTCATTCCAATTTGGAAAATAAGGAGTATTATAAATGATAAATTCATGTGTTGAGTAGAAAGAAAATTCATGTGTTGAATAGAAAGAAAATTCATGTGTTGAATAGAATAAAAATTCATGTGTTGAATAAAATGAATTCATGTGTTGAATAAAATAAAAATTCATGTGTTGAATAAAATAAATTCATGTGTTGAATAAAAAGAATATTCATGTGTTGAATAAAATATATATTCATGTGTTGAATAAAGGAAAATTCATTTGTTGAATAAAATATATATTCATGTGTTGAATAAAGGAAAATTCATGTGTTGAACAAAATATATATTAATGTGTTGAATAAAGGGGAATTCATGTATTGAAGAAAATATTCATTTGTTGAATAGAATAACGAAGTTATTGAAATATATAAAGCCATGTTGGTTCTGACGCCATTTTGACGCGAACGATATTTATATCGATTATATTCGATTTTATAATGATTATAGAAAAAGGAAGTGATTTCAAAATATAACGTTTTGAAAATATTATCATTTGTATATCGATGATGTGGAATATTCAATTTCGATTAAAATTGAATATGAAGTTGAAATCGTTTTGAAAACGAATTTAAAACGATATATAAAATATGTTTTGAAAAGAAATCGACGAAATATATATATAATATATATATATATATATATATATATATTATATATAGAATGGCCTGAATAGAACGCGCTGCGCTGCGGTAGTTTGCGAATTTCGACCATTGACTTCGAATGGATATTACGGGAGATTCGACCGTTGGATTCTCCTAAAACCAGAACCGTTGGGTTCGTATCGAAAAGAGTTTCTAACGAATATTAGAGATTTGAAATCTAATGGTCGGATTTGGAATTATGTCCAAATAAATTTTGGAAAAGGTCGCTGTAAGTGCAGTTCGATGGCCGTTGATGGAAATCGACTGTGCGGGACTTGATAAAATTATTAAAAATAGCAATAATTTGTGTAAAATCATAAGAAATGATTTGTGAAGAATTGGGATGAAAAACTCCATATTTGAAAAGATCAAAATAGATTTTTATCGAAAGGAACTAGTTTTGAACTAGAATTAAAATCCATTTATTTTTGAAATAAATAAATTGGATTTAAAAGGGTTTTAAAAGTAACCAGGGTTTCCGATAATTAAATTGGAATGGATTTGAATCGAAATTGTCTTTGGAATATTTCGATGTTGGATTTCGTGATTATACAGATATTGTTATGGAAATTTGAAAGATATATTTATATCGTTATTTCCAATACGATAATTGTTGGTCGTAGAATTTGATATTGAATATAAGTTGATATATTTTCTATTCAGAGCCTTGTATTTAAGATCAAATGGGATTTGGGTTTTTCGTGAATGGTGTCTTCATTAACACTGTTCTTAAACCCAGTTGAGAAAAAGATTAAATCTTTTTATTTAGATTTAATGAAGTGTACCAATTAAATGGTATTTAATTGGAATTGAATTTGAATTGATTTTTGGGTTTATCGTGAACGACGTTTTAAATAACACTTGTTCTTTAACCCGATAATTAATGGAATGTGATTTTGGATTTATAGTAAACCGTGTTTTAAATGACATTGGTTCTTTAACCCAGTTAAAGAGAGTATATGATTTCCCAAGTTAAATAATCATTGATAGTGATTATTGGGAAAATTAAAACCAAGTGGAGTTTTAATGAATCTTTAATTAGATTGAAAAAATCGAGAATGGAGTATCACCAGTTTTGCTCCAGGCGATAGTTAAATCTTTAATTAGATTTGAACGTGAAATGGTAATTGAATTTACCGATAACATCGTGGTATTAGATATGAAGTATTACCAGATTTACTTCATGGGATGAATAGGTTGGGATTGGGAAATAAAATAAATGATTACTTCGGTGTGGTTCGCTAATCCCGACTAATTTGAATTCATATTCAAAAGGAGATTAAAGAGTAAATTTAATGAAATTATCTTTGATAAATTTATGGGCACCTTTCCCAAAGTGTAAGAATATTTGAATAAAAGAATATTCTGAATTGGAATGAGGCGTATGTTGTGTTTGCGTAACACTTGTTTATTATATACGCGAGTTATTCAGAAAGACCGGGTTTATCCCATTTTGAATAACTGATTCGACGTGGTGTCGAGGATGAAGACGGTGGTTGAAGACCGGAGGTCTTCCCATCGTTTGGGTGATTACTGATGATCTTGATTGGGCTGTACACCTAAAAGGAGGGAATAAGTTGGTGATCGTCTAGACGTACTTGGATATCGATGGATATGCGAGGTACAAGGTGCCTCTGGTTTCGTTCAGACCCAGAACGAACTTGTAAATGGACTGTGTGTCTGACATTGGATTTTATTCTGTGTGATTGATTTCTATTAAATAATATCTGTTTGGCGACGGAGAATTTATTCTCTTGCTTAACGCCCTTCTCTGAGACATACAAGCTCAGGGTGTTATATATTTATGGGTATCAATCGCATGGAGTGAATTACCTGTGTGGCATGCCTAAGTGGCAAATGATCAAGGCTTTTGTTGAAAAGCAGAGTCTTGTGGTTGATGGTCAAAGCACGGTCTGTGTGGCATAGCTTTTTGTAACGTTGATTCGGGAGCCTCACACCCCGGTTGTGAACCAAAAACGGGAGAGGACCTCAGGGAGGGCATGTGTTTCCTTCTAGATAGGGTGGTGTCAGTGACCTACCAACCCTGACATTTATATTATTTTCACCTGCGTGGTTGTTGGTGTTGCAAGGCGCCTCGGATATATCGGTGACTATGTGGAGCCGATGGAGTCATTTGGCTCATTGACGCCCCAAAGGGCGGGGAAACGCAGTGTTCTGGCATTTTAATCCACATCGGTGGACCGGCCCTGTCGCTCCTAGGGTCGCTCGAGCTCTGATCCCGAGACACGGGCTAGAGCATCTCGAATCGGTAGAGGACGATCCCTGGCCTCGGTTCATAGATGGAAATCCAATTTCCAAATACGTGACTTTGCGGTTTTGATTGTAGAGCCTAGTATGGCGACATGATATTTGGTACCCATGTCGTCTAGGATTGATGCCTTTATATTTGAAGTTGTTTTATACACTATGCGCTTATAATAGTATCAAGTGATTTGTTTTTAACGTACCAAGCATGTTTGGCTATTATAAGGGAAAACCCTATCCTCCGGCTTGCGTTGCATTGTGTGATGGGACCTGGGTCTTATAATAGCTTCATTTTTCCAAAAAGCATTGCACTGTTTTGTTATATGCACTGGTATTCTTGGGAAAAAACTCGTTCCGTGTTATACGGCGTATTCCCTTGATATATCTGATTTAAAGTAAAGTTTTAAATAACTGTTTTAGTTCTCACACCAGTCACATGACTGACCTGGAGTTTATTGTTTTAACCTAAACTCTAGGTGCCCTTATTTTGACACGGGCAGCTAGTAGTTTTGGTTTTGCAGATTTATATTCACAGGAACCTGGTTTACAGTTGGAATGATATCCGGAAAGATCTGTATCCGTATATCTCTTTCAATTGTGTGTTATATTATTTTTCCGCTGCACTAATGTATTGTAATCTCTGATATTTTCTTTGTAATATTTATTCATACTCTGTATATTCTTGTATTCTGATGGTATTGTTGTAATAAGCAATGAAATGTTATTCTGTTTGCATTCCGATCTGTCTTGTCCTCAAAAGTATCCGCTCTTTCCTTCACGGGGAACTTTCAGGTCTTCACAAATGGGATGAGAACAAAGGATCTTAGAACGATCGCCATTAACAATCCTCTGAATCTTAGGTTGTAAATCCTCATACGTAACCACAGGAACTTTCTCTTAAAGGTCAATCTATCAGTTTTTCCTTTCAAAAGCAGATAATGGAATCAAAATCTTGGCTAATGCTGATGGATTGCACCTTCTTCGGACATTTGAAAGTCGAATATTTTCTTCTTTCACTAAACCAAAAAAAAACTAACTTAAACATTAGTTTCCCTTTTCTTTCAACTCTTTTCATATTCAGTACAAGTATCTTGGAAGAATCAAATAAAGAATTTATTGCAGCAAAGGCTTACCTTAAACGGTGGTAAAAAGAGCAACAAAGGCTGGATTGTCGATGGCGATGGCTTCAGTGGCTGCCCTTCACGATTTAGGTTTCAGCAGTGTAAAGCGGAGGACCAGTGAACGAGGTGGAGTTTAACGGAGGTGCAAGGTTCTCCATTGGCGGCTCAAGAACTGATTAGCGAAGGCGGTGACTTGGGTGGCTTGAACGAGCAGAGGCGAGGCACAAATAAGGCGGACGGTGGCAAACTGTAACGACAACGGATTTCGCCCGGACCTAATCGATCGCTAAACCGACCAAGACCGTTCGAATCCCGCATACGCTAACTTTGGGTATACAACACATCAGAACAAATAACAGAAGACTTCAATAAACATCATAATAATGTTACATCAGAGTACAGAATATCAGAGTATATCGAAAATAATACACAGCGGAAGATAAATTTACATAAATGTAATACAATGCATAGTGGAAATATAAACTACACAGCGGAAGAATGTAAATGTCTGGACACAACTTAAAGCTTCAATCCAGAATCCTGCTCAATACATCTGCAAAATAAAACTACTCGACTGCCCGTGTGGAAAATAGGGGCACCCGAGTTCGCAAGGGAAAAGCAAACTACAGGTCAGTCATGGGACTGGTGTGAGAAACTCTAACAGTTATAATTAACTTATTTGATAATATGGTATATCCCGGGACCACGCCGCTAACGCGGAACGGGTTTACCCCCATGAATACCAGTGTATAAACAACAATCAATATAGATATATGGATCTACTATGCATCAATCAACATGCAATATCCCAATCTACCCACTTAGATTTTCTAAATCCAATTCAATTTACAGAAATGATTCCTTTGGATTTTATTCCCGATTTCTTATTTCAAATCATTTGAAATACATATCTAACTTTCTATATCAAAGTAGATTTCACTTCGGGATTTCAAATCAAATCATTTGGAAATGTGAATTCCAAAACATAACAATGCATACAAACAAGTATGCAACCAAATATCGTGCTCCCCATCGACAAGGCAAAGTGTACACACCTCGCAACTCGATATATAAATGCGCACCTACCCCACGTAGGAGTAGGCTACACCGACGATGCACCTCCCACACATGGAGAGCATACACCGCCCTCTCACCCATACTTTTAGTCTCAGGGTTACCCGAATCTTTAGCCACATACTAAATCATTTCATATCCCGAAGTAGGGAAAATCATTTCACAACATAATAATCACAAGTACTTTCAAAATATAGTACTTCACATCAGTAATTCACGCATATGATCAGTCACTATTAATCACATAACCTTTGAGCTCGTACGTCTCAAAGAATGGTGTTAAGCAAAAGAATAAATTCTCCGCCACCAAACAGATACATCATCAATAGCAACTAATCGAATACGCGATGAACCACAATGTAACATATAATACATTTCTAAATCATTTTAGAAATCATCGGGTTTTGGGCCTCGAAATCCTTTCTGTTTTATAAAACATTTTTATAAAACATTCCCTGTCCAAAATCGGGAATACATTTCTTTTCACTTAAGAAAAATATCATTTCACAATCATTCGTTAAATTTGAAATGAACACAACATCGCTAAACACCTTATCGTCAAATCGTGAAGTGTTTCACAAGGCGTTAACACACAGATATTTTCAACCCAACCCAATGCTAAATGTAAAAGCATATTTTGCTCATAAACTGGTCGAGCACAATCCAAACCATCAATCAATCAAATTTGACATTAAATATAAGGTTTTGAATAGAGAGAGTATCGACTTATATTCAACATCAAATCCTGAAACCAACAGATATCATATCGGGAATAACGATATCGAAATCTTCCAAATTCCCATCACAATATCTGTATAATCACGGAATCCAATATCGAAAATATCCAAAGATGATTTCAATTTAACTCTAATCCAATTTATTTATTTATAACCATTGGATTATTTTTCTAGTTAATAACTAGTTCATTTCGATAAAAATCTATTTTTATCTTTTCAAATATGGAGTTTTTCATCCCAATTCTTCACAAATCATTTCTTATGATTTTACACAAATTATCGATATTTTTAATAATTTTATCAAGGCCCATACAGTCGATTTACATCAACGGTCATCGAACTGCACTTACAGCGACTTTTTCCAAATTTGATTTAGACATAATTCCAAATCCAACCGTTAGATTTCAAATTTCTAATATTCCTTAGAAAGCTCTTTTCGATACGAACCCAACGGTTCTGGTTTCAGGAGAATCCGATGGTCGGATCTCGCGTAATGTCCGTTAGAAGTCAATGGTCGAAATTCGCGAACTGTCGCAGCGCGGCGCGTTCTATTCAGGCCATTATATAATATATATAATATATATTTCGTCGATTTCCTTTTTAAACGTATTTTATAAATCGTTTTAAATTCGTTTTCAAAACGATTTCAACTTCATATTCAACTTCAAATCAAAATTGAATTTTTCCTTATACATTCGTTTTAAATTCATTTCAATTCAATTCAAACTTCAAATTCAATTCAATTCAATTCGAATTCATTTATATTCAATTTCAATTCGAATTCATTTATATTCAATTTCAATTCGAATTCATTTTCTATTCAGTTCAATTCGAATTCGATTTCTATTCAACTTCAATTCGAATTCATTTTCTATTCAGTTCAAATTCGAATTCATTTATATTCAATTTCAATTCGAATTCATTTTCTATTCAGTTCAATTCGAATTCATTTATATTCAATTTCAATTCGAATTCATTTTCTATTCAGTTCAATTCGAATTCATTTTCTATTCAGTTCAAATTCGAATTCATTTATATTCAATTTCAATTCGAATTCATTTTCTATTCAGTTCAATTCGAATTCATTTTCTATTCTGTTCAATTCGAATTCATTTTCTATTCAGTTCAATTCGAATTCATTTTCTATTCAGTTCAATTCGAATTCATTTTCTATTTTATATCAAAATTGAATATTTCATACACATGACAATTTTATACAGTGTATATGTATATGTTAAAAATTATATTTTTAACAATCAAATCATTTTCACGTTTCATATATATATATATACATCGTTTTCACATTTCATATATATATCGTTTTCACTTTCAATATATATATTATTTTACTATCGATTTCACATCAACATCACAAACAATTTTCACATCACATCAATCAAACAAACAAGCCATCCATGGTCTGTGAATGACGGGTGTCGGGTGCTAGTAAACACTGTCTACATCCTAGTATATATATATAACTAGAAAAAGAAATTGAAGAGTGAGAAATTCTCACCAATAGCTATCCAATACCATGACACTTCATATGGAGAAATCTTCATCGTTCTCGCCTTTTTGTCATCTTCGTTGCCCGTATTCTCTACATATGTAAAAATCGAATTTTTACTTCGCTATTCAATATATAAAAATCATATTTTTACTTCTCTATTCAATATATAAAAATCATATTTTTACTTGTTCATTTCACAATAAAGATAATATTTTTATCTGGTTCATCCCACAAGAAAGATCATATTTTTATATAATCTAATGTATAAAAGTCATATTTTTACCTCACTACACGTATAAAAATTATATTTTTAATCATCATACTTATATAAAAATCGTTTTTTCAAGTATTTAAAAGTCGTTCCTTTTATAATTAAAAACCAAACCTTTCTTGTTTTTTAAAAAAAATCGAATCTTTTCTGTTTTAAAATGCGAATTCCTTTAACAAAACTGGTTTTTATTTAAAACGAGTTATTTTAAATAAGTAAAAATAAATAACTAACCAAACTGAACAAATTAAAGGCTTACAGTCGAAGTGGGGGCTGGAATCTCGGCGTCGGGCTGCTTTCAGTTGGAAGAGGAGAGAGGAGCGAGAGGAGGGGGTGGGGGAGGGTCGCAGGCCAGTGGTGGCGCTGGTGGGAGGCTCGCGCGGCGGAGGTCCTCCGGAGAGTGGCGTCTAGGGTGGACGAGTTTAGGGTTGGCTGATTTGGGGGTCAGCGATGGTGTGGGTTTGGGCGTCGAAGAAGTAGAAGGCGAGGAGAGTGAAGAAGGGGAGAGGCGGAGGGGAAAGTCGGGGTAGGCTGGGCCAAGGCGCGGTGGTGGGTGGCTGGCGAACGGAAGAGGTGGGTGGAGGATCGACGGGGCTGCTGCCCCTTTTTTTTTTATTTTCTTCTAATTTTGAAAGTCAACGGCTGAAGGGGGGTGATATAAGAGAGAGAGGGAGGAAATTAATTATATAATTAATTTATATTTAAATTTCTCCTAAAAGTTGAGATTTCGTCCGAGCTCCAAATCGAACCCAACGACTGTCGCCCCTAGCGTAATACCCCCATTCCGAACACAATGGGATATGTATCGTAAGCTGATTCGGCTGTTACAATCAGTTTCCGTTAAATTTACATTCAAATCACTATATTGAATTTTAAACGTACATTTCAAATTACCGGGGTCACATACTAACCAGAAAAATTTCAGAAAAATATTTTCTAGCTTCGTATTGACGACACGGTCCTAACAAAACTAGTTTCGTCGAATTCTGAGACCGTTGGAAAAATGGTCATTTTCCAGTCGATTAAAATCAACTGAAACTGGTCAAATGCGTTTTCCTTTGCCATGCTCACATATTGAATCGAAAAATTATGAAATTTGAAATCTAGCAATAACTTAACATCACGGACCCAACAAAAGTGGTTTCGTCGAAATCCGAGGTCGTTTGCAAAATTCCCATAATCTAGATCTCGACCTTTACATGACAAAAGTGGTTTAGGATATAATAAAACTAATCTTAGAAATAGTACTAAATATGCTTTCATGTACAATAAAAATATTACTGCTAGTACTAATGCTCATCCTATATCCAATTATTATAGAAATTCGAATACTTCTATGACTAGAGATCTGTATAATATATCTAGAAGTATGAAAAGGAATATCAATAGAGATTACTTAAGTATTTGGGTTCCTGTAAGTTGGAAAAACAGAGAAAAATATATTGATGATTATTTTGATTCAGTAGTTAATAATGAAAATTTTATCTTTAAAGGTTCCATTAAACCCTCTTGGGTATGGTTACCTTCCATCTAACTCATGGACCCAAACAAAGCAAGTGGGTACCAAAAATATACATGTCATATAACTTTTGTAGGTACACCACAACAAAGAGAAGGCTATTCGGTATCTCTAAATATCTTTGAAAATTTTGCTTATCAGAAAGCACATGTTTCAATATTTCATCGTCATCGAGGATACAAAATTCATGGGATAAGAATTACAACAAAAAAGTGGAAGCGGAAAATATTATCCATGGGAACCAAGGAAATAATGATTATATTGGGTCTAAGGAGATTTCTTTATATTCCGTTTAATAATGTTTTAGTTCCTTTTTCATGTGTTTACTCCTTTTTATTATAATAAAAAGTTATTTGAGTATTGTTTTTATTCAAAATATAGCCGAAAAAAACAGTTTTATACATATCCTGTCGACCTAAATAGATGAATTTCAAACCAGAAATTTTTTTTAGGTCGACCTGTCCAAAAATATAGGTCGACCGATTTTGATTTTCACAATCCAGAGAAGTTTTCGGTCGACCGGTCATAAAAATTATGTCGACCGGTTTCATATTCTTTTTAAATAGAGAAATTTTAGGTCGACCGGTATACTTTTTTAGGTCGACCGGTTTTGTTTCGGCAAGTAAACAGGTTGACCAGTTGAACATTTAGGTCGACCGGTTTGTACTATTTCTGTCTTTTTCTCCTACCCGAAACTTTTTAGGTCGACCGCCTTGATTTTATAGGTCGACCGGTCTCTATTATATATATATATATTTTTTATAAAGACACGTCGTTTCAAATTCCAAACTCAAACACCATTTCTTATACTATTTTAAAATTATACTACTCTCGATTATTGAGGTTATTATGATATTTATTCTTTAATCGATGACAAAGGGGGAGAAATATTTTACATATACTATTTAAAAAATATGTGCTTAATATGGTAAAAGTATATGTGTGCTAACATTTGTTAATGCAGGAATCAAAAAGTAAGATTATTTACTAACAAATGTTGCAGAAATTCAGAGGGAGCTTTATATTCAAAGGGAGAAAATCCAAGGTGTTGTCATCAATCAAAAAGGGGGAGAATGTTGAGACACGAGAATTTCGATTGATAACAACAAAATAAAGATCAATGGAAATCATGACATAGAGCTAAGATTATGGATATGTAGATGTTTAAAGGGAGACAGAGCTTATATCCAAGGGGAGATAGCAATAAAGATTAAAATATCAAGCTATATTGTCATCAATCAAAAAGGAGGAGAATGTTGAGTCAATGGTTTCAATGCTTATTTTGATTAATGACAAGAAGGAGCTTCATGATCGACAAAAAGAAGATTCAATGCTTTATAGGTTAGAAGATGGTTATTTAGAGTTATTTATGTTAAAATCTATCCTCAAATAATCATACTTCTTATTCTCTTCAAAAAAAATACATGAAAACTCATTTTTTATGTATGTTGACAAAAACCTGTCAACCTGTTAAATTTAACAGGTCAACAGCTTTTTAAACTTAACAGGTCAACCTGTTAAAAATAACAGGTCAACAGCTTTTTAAACTTAACAGGTCAACCTGTTAAAATTAACAGGTCAACAGCTTTTTAAACTTAACAGGTCAACCTGTTAAAATTAACAGGTCAACAGTTTTTTGAAATAACGGTCAAAAACCTGTCAGCCTATTAATTTTTCTTGTCGACCTATTTTTGAATTTCATGAAGAGACATCTTCTTTCTTGAAAAGTTGCATCCATTTCTCTTCATTAAAAATCACTCCTTTTGATTGCAACTTTTCACTAATAATTACAACTTCTCATTTGCTATAAATACATCATCTTTCATTCATCCAAATCACCGATTCTTGCTCTGATTTCTGATCTTACTTTCTAAATACTCTTGCATTCTAAAAAGCTCCCAAATTCAAGTTACTTATTGAATCCTTGATAATATTTATCATATTTTGATTCAACAAGCAACTAACTTCCTTCAAATCTTCGCATTTAATTCATATACTTGAGGATAAGATTATAGGAAGGTTGTACTCAATCATTGACTAATCAGTGTTGAAGAAAGAACACATTCAAGGTCAAACTCTTGTAATCGTCTTGTGGGTAAGCTTGTAGCCCGTGAAATCAAGTGGGTAAGCTTGTAGCCCGTGAAATCAAGTGGGTAGGCTTGTAGCCCGTGAAATCAAGTGGGTAAGCTTGTAGCCCGTGAAATCAAGTGGGTAAACTTGTAGCCCGTAAATCAAGTAGTTGTGAACCTGTTCCTCCGGGTGAAGCGAGGGTGTTGTTTAGTGAAAAGCCGAAGAGGAGCTTCGGGACTGGACGTAGGACTGGAGGTCCGAACCAGTATAAAAATCCTGGTATCGTTACTCTACTTTACTTTACTTTACTGCATTTATAGTTATTTGTGATATATATCTTGTTTGCGAATTTTTACCTACATAACTATTGAATAGCTTAAGTTATCACATACATTCCGCATAGCCATATTATAGATCCTGCACAAGTCGTACACACTCGGACTTTTCACAGCTTATCTTTTATCATGGCTATTGAAGTTGGGGATTATGCTTTTTATTTTTATATACTCTGATTTTGTCAAGATGGATATTTTGTACTTGACTCTAGTCTTTGGTTTTGATGATGTAACCAAACATATTTACCTACTGCTGCAATAAATAAAGTTTTAAATTTTCAAATACTGCTTTATATCTGTCTTGTTGTGATTTTCTGTTCTATATTCACTTAAAATGCTCCATGGAAGTTAATGCATTCCCTTTGTGAGTGACATTAATGGACGTGGGGTGTTACACTTCCGCTATTGTATTATTATATTCGATGTACTTTGATATTATGTACTCTGATGTAACATTATTATAATGTTTACAAAAGTCTTCTTTTATTTGTTTTGATGTGTTGTATGGCCAAAGTTAGTGCATTCGCGGATTCCCAACTTTTGGATCAGACCTGTGTGGTTTACGGTCGATTCAAAGGGCGGGGATTATCGGGTCACTATAATAATACTAAATAATGAAATAAACGATAAAGAAATAATATATTAATGGGCAGAAATTAGGAATTTGGTCACAAAAATATCATAACTGTATTCGTGATGACATTGTGATCAATTTTCATATATAATATGTCAGAATCCGAGCCTATATGAAAGAATTACACTTAAAAGAAATTGTATGTCAAATATGTATAGAATAATGTTCAAAATTAAAATTATAATATAAATATATGGAATAATACAGTAACAATAAATGAGTGATTGGAATATTCCATCCAATTTGAATTTGTGTGTATATATAAGTGTACAACAGGGGACAACAATAATGTTTAAAAGGAAAGAAATAAATGAAATTAATTAACGTTATATGGAATCATCTCCCAGCCAAAAACGAAGGCCAATAGCCTATATTACGAGCAGGAAGTCAACCGCCCTTCTAAGGGAGTAGTCGACCGCCTAGTGCGGCCGTGCCTAATTTGGGCTGGTTTTGGTTAGGTTTTTGGGTGTGTTTGTTTATAAATTGCCAACTGGGATATAATCTAAATAATTCTATGACTATTATACACTCACAAGCCTATAAATGACACCCTAAACCTCAGACCTAAACTTAATCTTCTTCTTCTTCCCTGCCTCCACTCTATCAATGATTCCAAAGAAATATATTATAGGTTTTTTTTCTTTCCCTCTTAAATCTATTTTCTTTTCTAATCTCTCCTCTTATAGAATTTGAATAGGATCTGAATTTGGAATCATAAGATATATATATATATATATATATATATATATATATATATATATATATGGTAACAGTTTAATCATTATATAAATATATATAGATTTCTAAGGGATTAAAGTTCGCATTCTTGTTCGTTCTTGAAGATTTTCAGATCTAATAGACAAACATCATCAAAACTGCAACATTTCCATACAGTCAAGTCACTATGAGTAGAAATAATAATTGTTTAGGCATATTCTATATTGTGTAGATTTGTGTATTGATTAGTATGCGTAGGGAGATTTGGATTAGCGATAATATCAAATTGTAAAAACCCCTTACTCTACTATTTTTACATATGTTTCACAAGAATTGTCAATAAAATGACTGGGTTTGTGAATTTGTTTGAGTTATGGATGAACAACATTTTGGGTGATTTACTTTTTTTTGATTTGATTTATTCTTTTTATTTAAAAGTGTTTGTGATGTAAAAAGGTTCGGATTTGATTTTGTTTTTATTATTTGAATAGGCTTAAATTTCCATTCTAAATGGGTAATTTGAACATATTCAGATTTGAAACAATTCAAATATCAACATTTTTATGTACGACATAGAAAAGAGTAAATTAGATTAAATAGAGGTCTAGTATATATATATATATATATATATATATATGTAAGTATTTTTATTTATATATGTATTTATGTTGTATGAAAATTACAGCTTGTTCTTTATTCATTACTTGAATTGTCCTAACAAGCCTAGGATGTAAGTTTCGATAGTTATGTTGTATTTTCCCATTACTGCTACCATTAGTTATGCCATTATGTCATGTATTCAGCAATCTGATGTGGGAATTAACTTGTATGCCTTTAATATAGATCAAATTGACAATTTACACCAATAGAACATTCCTTCTTCTGTACAAAAATTAGCGTTTATTATACGTATTAAATATTCTATTTATATAGCGTAATTAACGTAATTCAACATAGTAATGACATAATAAATATGATTAGTATAAGTTTAGAAATTTAAAATATCTCAATAAGCATTGTTGTTCATTCGAGTAATGACCCTTCTGTTGGCAATTAAAGCAAACCACCTCACACTTAAGCCTCTTCTAGCCATCCTTTCCTTTCTGCTCTTGTTGCTTCCTCTTCGTATTATTACTACCTGGCTGTGGTTTCTGAACTTCCTTGGTTGCAGGGACAACATTTGCTTCCTTAGGAAACAAACTCTCATGGCGAACAACCTTTTCCACAATTGTTTCAAATGGATCGTCAAGATGATCCAACAACGTTCTTCCAATATAGGTACCAAACCCATAATAAACTTCTCGTTCTTCTGATAGGGTGTATCAATGTATGAACGAGCATATCTGGACAAGGCCTCGAAATCAAAAACATAATCAAGCATAGAACAACCATTCCATTTCAGCTCTATGAACTTCTTGAATAGAGCGAACTTTTGAGAAGTGGAGATAAACTTTGCTTCAAATTTAGCTTGGAATTGATCCCATGAAATCTCCTCTTTTGGAATCTCAAGTGTAATAGAAGTCCACCACTCCATGGCCCTGCTTCCAACTGCCTTGACGCAAGCTTTATCTTAGTTGCATCCTCTAACCCCAAGTCTCCAAAAATACGGACAAAAGAATCCATCCACCTTTGAACCTCTTCAGCTGGTTCAGTACCTTTGAATGGTTTTCCTTCTAGAGGTGTATAATCTTTGCACAGCCTCGCAAAATCTGCAATCTTAGGAACTCACACACCTACATCTACCGGGGCTGCCACTAGAGCGAGTCATCATAGCCTCAAACATAGCTGGGTAGTCTGGTATACCGCCATTACCCCCTCCAAGCACTGCCCCTTCCCTAGCAGTGTGTCTTGTAGTTCATTGAATTATTCTAAATCTGCAAATTAGAATGATTAAATACTTGCAAGAAAAGATGCTAAAGAAGTACAAACGCTACTGTACTATTTAGTATCATATAGTATACATCCAACGAAAATCTACAAATACATCTCTCATACGTAATTACGTCTTCAAACTTTAGCTAAAATCGTTAACCAGAGCTCTGATACCAAATGTGACGACCACCCACAACCCCATGCACCATAGAAGATGAATTATGCGCTAAAAGGTGTGTCAAGCAGCTGTGGACAATCATCATAGGTAAACAACAACACTGAAATGTGTCCTAACTCACAATGCAAGGATAAATTATAATAGAACAAATACAACAGGAAGTAATAGTGAAGCAGAAAACGCTAGACTTTCATAACAACTAGAAGGTAATATACATACACTTAGAAATAGTGTTTATACAAATTACCTCACTACAGAACTTAGAGAATAACAAACATCGGAAATCCAAATACTATATAGTAGGAAGATAGTACACCAACCTCTTGCTCGCCTCTTAACTGCCTCATCATCCTCACTAAATTATCGCCTGTCACCTGGTCTTCCCATCCACAACTGGATGAACAACCCAAGGTAATAAAAGGGAAACAAAAAACTTCAAATCAGACAACAGTTTTAGTGAGCGATAAAATAGCTAACAAACATCAACAATAAAGTATATGAGAACGGATAAATAAACATACTAATCTACCCACAACACCAGAGAAGAATCGACCCTATTTTCCCCACATCAGACAGTGATAACCTTTGCAACAACATTTCAACCATACATCCATGAGAACCAGAACACCCATTCAATCACGGAAAAGCACTCATGACATCCAAATTATATATCTTATATAAACCATCCTAATCGAACTCAGCATCCCTCAAGCACATGCCCCGGAGGCCTAAACCAATATCAGACAAGCACCCAAGGAACATCTCCTTCAACGTTGGCCAATCTACATGAGATGCTTCAAACAAAGCGACCAATCATCCATGACAGACTCTGGCTATCACCGCCAATCCTACTTCGAAACCATCGTTAATCGTATGACGACTGACCTTGCAATATGTCAAGGGCTAATGTAAACCCATTTCTTGCATAAACACCATAGGCCTTTCAACGATATGTAAGCATGTCCAACCTTGACAACTAGGCCTTTCAACGATACCCAAGGTACTCAATTTACATCCAATCTTTTAGGTTCCCCTATCGTACCCCTACTTTGAGCCTGCTAGAACTTACTACAACGATAATCTCTCGGCCTGCGCATCTCCAATCATCCAATCTGATGACTTTTCATAGCTCAAGCAACCTTCTCAAGTAACCATTATCCACCAACTCACGACCTTTGAGTTGTTACCTCATTTGCTATTCTACGCCGATCAATGAACACCGTTCAACACTCTGAACCGTCCTACTTGAATCTACTTCAAAGTCACACCATTACTGAGCAAATTATATCATTACGTTGTGGCTAGGGTTCGGGGGGGTTGCCCATGATTTTTTTTGCAAGCTCTTTTATTCAAATCTGGGTGACCGACCCCCTATGACCGACCCCATGTGACCGACCCTAGGTGACCAACCCTATGTGACAAACCCCAGGTGACTGACCCCATACTTCACCTTCAGGAACATGACCAACTGACCCGAAGCTTCTCATTCGACCCAACCAGACTGAACTCCTCTACTCTAGCCCACGCTCGACCAACCCACTTGCACGACCCATTAATTTGTGCGTGACCGCCCCCCCTATACAACATGTTGTACTACACACTCGACCCGTGGCCTGTACATCCCTAAATCAAGTCCAATTTCGACCAAAACTTCGCAAATCGACTATATCAATGAAATCCATTCATCCAATTCCTTAATTCCAACCATAAACATGTTATGAAATCACTACCAACATGAATATGACGATTTCATCAAAAATTATGTAAAATTCACCAAAATCATCATAAATGAACGTATGAACTCAATTATGGATCTAACTTGCATAAGCATATGAAATAACATAGAAATTACCAGTTTTATGTTGTTAAAATAGATCCTATGGTGATTCATATGAAAATATATTTATCATGGTGTAGATCTATGATAAAACACTTGAATTTGATGAAAAACATGATTAAACATTCATGTACTCCCTTGAATCTATGTGAGAGATGAATATCACTCACCAATTCCCTAAATCAAAGCAAAAATAATGAATTACGATTCCGGACAGCAAGCAATTCGAACCAAGCTCCTGATCCGATGAATTCTCACTCAAATATTGTAGATCTAACCTCCACTAGTGTAGATCTTCGATTTTCTTCCTTTGATTTTGATTTTTTAATGGTGGAAAGGTGTTAGAGGAAGGAGGAACATAAGCCACCAAATGAGAGAACAGAAAAACTAAACCCTTTCTCATATCTCTCGCCCCTTAATTATAGCTTTCCACCATCCTACTAATGGACCTCTACAAATCAGCCCATTAAGGCTTCACAAACTTGAACATCCAATTGTTAAACCTTAAAACAGCGATTCCTCTTAAACCATTAAGCCAAATTTTTTAGTGTAACCAATCTATGGAAAGACAATCATCATTTCCTTTACAATGGCATAGGTCGCACCACCTGATTCGACCTGAGTCAAAAGTTATACCCTATACGCGACTGATAGGGGCAAAATGGTCACAAACAAAATTGGTAAAATTTCGGACATGTCTCACATCCCCATAAGAAACGTATAAAAATATGAGAATGATCCAACCCTCAGGGAAAAAAATAAAAATATTTATGATCCTCCGGTATGTAAAATGCGGGCTGTTACATTCTCTCCCCTTAAGAATTTCACCCCCGAAATTCCAAGCGAACACAAGTAACCAAAATAATTCTGCATGCCTATGATCCATGAGAAGCCAACTCTATCATCCAACTAGCAACCATCAAGTCATGTATCCATAGCCTTATCCTAGTACACGGAATTCTAATAATAAGATACAACAATATAACGATGATAAGATATCGTAGGGTCCTACCGATGAAGAGTTCTGGATGAGTCGCCCTTACGCTCTCTTTCATCTCCCACGTACAATCGTTTCCATCTTCACTCCATTGTACCTTGACAAGCTTAACCGTCTTCCTCCTAAGCTGTTTCGTGTCATTTCCCACAACACGAAGTGGCTTACGAGGTTTTGCAACTGCGGTTTCCACTTCTAGTTCTTCGTACTGCTATGGAGATACCACCACATTCGAATCATGCACGAACTTCCGTAGAAACGACACATGGAAAACATTATGCACACTCGACATCTTCTTAGGTAACTCCAATCTATATGCGAGCTTTCTTATTCGCTCCACTATCAGAAATGGTCCAATGAACCTTGGAGCCAACTTTCCTTTCTTTCCGAATCGAATCACATGCTTTAATGGTGAAAACTTCAAGAAAACCATATCACCAACGTCGAACTCCTAGTCCTTGCGATGCTTGTCGGCCTAACTCTTCTGACGATCTTGGTCCACCTTCATTCGTTGCCGAACGATCTTGATACAATCCGAGGTCTCCCTAATTTTCTTTGGCCCAAGTATCAACTTATCTCCAGTTTCTAACTAACATGTCGGGGGATTACACGGCCTCCCATACAATGCTTGTGTTTGCGAACAAATTAACAACTATAAACAATTGTTTAATTTGTTCGGCTTTTCTAAACAATAAGGGTTGTTGTAAAGGGTGTTGAACTGTGGGACCAAAATTATTTTACTAATAAATCCAATCAAGTTATTCCGAAATTTTGATTATTTGAAAATAACAAAAAATAAACAAAAAGAAGAGAGTTTTATATAATAAATGAAAGCAGTTAAGGAGCAATGACATAAACTAGATTAAGATGAATTAATAACCAAACAGATCGATACATATCTAATTCATGTGTTTGTTACAAACTTGAATCAACGATAATTAAGTTTCTAGAAACAAATATGTGAATAATGACAAGTATAGCCTATGCAGGAGTTAAGCTCTTAAACAACCATAGGCTATCAGGACATATTCACTATATTATTTCTAAACCCTAAAAATTAGATCTAAATCTAATAAGTGTTAGATCGAACTCAAATATACCCTATGAAGGAGCATAGCTCTTAAAAGACACAGAATATGAAGGTTCAGATCTAGATCTGTATACATGAAGTCCTAATCTCTTTGACTATGTGATTCATATTGAATCTAATCTAAGCGTCATCACCCCCTAATTAAAGGAGATTAGCTAGACATAGATAGAAGAGAAGAGAAAGAAAAGAAAATTAACAGCATGAACATAAATAAAATAAAATATCTCAATTTAGATCCAGTGCAATCTTTTCCTCCCAGAGACATTTCTTCAAATATCTCCAATCATCCAAGGCCATTTTCCTCAGCCACCTCCAATCCAGCACCATAAACTGTAAAATCAGATTTTTCTTCTTTGTTTAAAGCCCTTTCTCATAATGCTGAATGCTACAAGCCTATCCAGTTTGATATTCGTAGGGAGTCTACTCGTAAGAAGATTCCCAGTTTAGCCAAATAGGAAGGTCTGAAATATTGGAATGACTATTTAGTTGGATTTTTCTTAGATGGGACTCTGTCATATATCTCTTTAGTGAATTTCTTGTGTAAGTATTGGAAATTAAACGGTGATGTTGATCTTAAGTCGGATGGTGTTCACTTTTTCTTCAAATTTGCCAACGAAAAAGATAGGAAGAAAGTCTTTTATGCAGATCCCATTTTTATTAGGGGGCGAATGTTTATTATTACTCGATGGGATCCCTCTATTGGTAGTTCGCAATCGTAGATCAGAAAAATCCCTATCTCGATTCACTTGCATAGGATACCACTTCTACTATGGACCCTCTATGGTATTAACTGGCTGGTATGTCACATAGGGAGGCTAATTTGTTTTGATGAAAGAATGGAAAAATTGCAACATTTCAAATATGCAAAAGCTTTGCTTGAGATTAATCATGACTTTGAATTACCGAATTGTATTGAGGTTGATGAATTAGTGGTGAACTGTCCATCCGTTAAGGTATCTTATCATTGGAGGCCATCTACCAGCATTATATGCTAAGTTTTTGGGCATAGTACATCTGAGTGTGATCATAACAGAAGTCAAGAGGTTTTTGAAGAGGGCTAGCATGTTGAAACGAAAGAAGATGGGTATGCTAACAAAAACATGAATGCAAGGAAGTACTGGAAAAATGAGAATAAGAAAAATAAACAAAATGAATGGAATGAAGTGGTTGCCAAAAAGAAAAAGATGCGGGTCAGGAAAATTAACAGCGAGCAGACTCATAATGTTGAAATAAATAATACTACACCGTCGCAAGTTAATGAAGGGAATGGAAATCATAATGGGGAAATAAAACATCATCAAGAGGAGGAAGTTCTTATTATTGACAGTAGTGGAAAAATTCACACACATGGTGAGTCTCTTAATGATAAACAGGTCTTAAACGAAAAGGTTTCAACCGGAAGGGTAAATACAAATTCCAAATTAAATAAAGGAAAATAAATAGTTGTTGATGAGGACATAATTGAAAAAGAGCTTCAAATGCAAAATAACTTTTCAATTCTGGAAAATTTAACTACCATGGATATTATAATTGGTGCAACTACATCTACTTCAGCCTCTGATGGTGCAACTTTATCTACCCCTATTTCAAACCATCAAACTTTCTTTCATATGCATCCAAACTCATCTTTCAGTTATAAAATAAATTCCCTAGCCTCTTCTCCATACTCTCATTAATCTATTCCTCCACATTTTTTACTTCCACCACCATTGCCTAAGCCTGACGATGTTGTTGATAATACTGCGTCTCATGGCAGTAAGAAAAAGAAGAAGGGTAGAAAGAAAATGTAACACCCTGAGTTTTCGGTTAACAGTATATTGATAAATTAAAGTATACTTAATTCAAAACTTAAGAATTAAGGGAAATGGCTTATGCCATTGCGTTCGTCTGGGAATTCTACTTGAGATAGAGTCCGAGTTTGCGTGAATCGGACTCCGTATGAAGGAGTTATGACCTTCGGAAGTTTCAGAATTAAATTGAAAATTCAAACAACTCAGTTTCAAGTTCAAATTTCGAAAGCAGGCTCAAACTGGGCTGGGAGGGAAAATTCCTGCCCAAGGACCAGGTCGACCATAGGGTCGACCATGGTGTCAACCTGGTCACCCCAGGTGACCATAGTGTCGACCTGGGTGTCGACCTGCCTATCGACCTGCCTGGTCGACTTGGATGGCCTGGTCTGTGTTATGGTTGAATTCCTGAGCTCCAGTGTGTCACTAGGGCTTACGTGTCAAATTTTGATTGGCTACTCTTGGCATGAATGGCTTGGATTCCTCTGTCTTCATCGAACGGCTCAAATCAACTTAAAATTCTATATATACAACCTAAGTCTCAACTAAAATTCACACAAAGAAATAAACCTTGAGCCGACATGCTGCTGAGAGGAGTTTGAGAATAGCCGTCAAGAGGAAAAGCTTAAAGACAAGCCAACTCCAATAAGAACACAACAATCTAATTTATTTTCTACGCATCGTTTTCTACTTCAAGGGAACACTTGGCAAATTCAGAATAACAGAAATCAGAAAACAAGTTTCAACGCCCGTTGTAAGTATAATGGAATTTCTGAATATGAATAGAAATTGCGATGTAATTTGTTATAAATGAAATTTGGGCTTTTCTATTTGTATATAATAATGTAAATTCTATGTTTTGTGATGATTCTGTCATAGTTTGTGACTGGCGTTTGTGGCATAAGATGATTGATGCAAGTCTATTGGATAATTGGGTATGAAAATAATGACACTTGCAAGTTTGTGACCAAAAACTAAAATTGACACCTTCGTGATTATGTAACTAGTATGAGCTGTACACATTTTCTAAGTCTAAATTAAGGCTTATGTAAACATGTTCTAGAATTGTGACCTTTTATGCCCACATGACTCCAAAACTTGTATATATATTCTTGGGTTTATTTGCAAGTCATAACTTGGTTTATGTAAGTACCTTCTAGTTACACAAACTATGCTAGTTTCATGTTAAAAATAGACTACTTGATGTAAAGTGAGTTTGCACCCTTGGTTCATGACAAATAGTGGACAAATTTATGACATGTAACATACTTGACATTATGCCTAGTTATATGTGTATAGAACCATGTTTAGGCAAGTTTAAAAGTATGCCATTTCATGTGACATCAAGTTAGCTATGTTCTCATTTGAATGCAAGTTTACCTGATCCATAATCTTTGTTAGTGTAAACGCTATACTGCTAGTTCATGCACCACACACTTTTATGTAATTCTAGAAAATGTCATGATTCTGTGTTCCCCTTTTTTTTCATGTTTATAAGTTGGGCTAAATTGTTAAGCCCAACATATGTTATAATGTTGCGTACATTTGGACGGGGGTAATAACGTTGGGTTTATAATAAAATACCTGTATTGGCATGTTTGGAACATGCCAATGACTTGTGACATATTAAGCAGTATAAATTGTTATACCCAAAACTGATGAATTTGGATAATTGGGCCATAAACATTTACATACAAAATGAATAGTGACAAATATGTAAATTAGAAAAATACGAGTATGCTTAACCCGAGGTTGGATTGAGTTGTGATGTAAACCTGCCCGGACCCGCCCGGCTGTCCAGTAATCACAACAATACCTATCCAATGTGGGTGGTTAAGGCATTGAGCCCAATAAGGACCCGAGGTTAGACTGAGTTGCGGTGTAAACCTGCCCGGAACCGACCGGCATATCCAGTTACCGCAACAACACGTGTCTAATGTGAGTGGTTGGTGCTTTAATTAAAAAGCTAAATCAGGACTGGTAGGGTTAAGTCACTTAAGAAAATACTTAACCAAATTCACATGCTATCTGAACTAGTGATTGGGGGTTAGGTTCATACAGACATATAAAGAACTTAGCATGTAGACTAGAAAACTCTAGTAACGGGGACCCATTTCAGCAGTAACCCAATAAGGTGTATCAGGGTACCCTGAAAATAGGCAGGGTGGGGCACGATTACTGGGCTGATTGTAAGCGGTCAAAGCGACGGCGGTGGTGCAGCAGTGTAGGTTCAAACGGAGTGCGGGCGTGCACACACTCCGGCTTTGAAAAATTAGGCACTGGGCACCAGTAGTGTACCTTTGCATTCTAGAATTGTGTCAGGTCGTCACCACGGGACTTGATACACCCCATGGTGGGACCAGCATAGGTAGCTACACTCTTGGGGGCCGTTAGACACAGGTGTTTATGTGAGTAGGAGCCGATCATTAGAAAGGGTTCATTTCACCCAGACTTATGGGGTGCCAGTTGGAACAAGTACTAGTGGGTGCAGAGATTAATATGGGGTGCGATTGTAATTTCGGTTCTAAACCGCTTGTCTTAGCTTATAGTATTTTTCCCATTTTCAGTTATGCCAGTCATATCCTTTTTCTTATTCATATACCGATGTACCATTAGACTTACCAGGCTTTATGTCTGACTCTACTTTTCTTTCGCCCCTTTGGCTTTTGTTCCCCCCCCCCCTCGGTCCACAGGGAGGAAACAATTCAGCCTAGTCAGACTCTTTGCAAGCTTCAGGATAGTGATGTACGGTTCAGACCTTCTTTGCATGGCTATGGCTTTTGGACCCGTTGTAGGGATTTATGCAGTTTTTGGTTTATGTTGCTTCTTTAAGTTGTTTTAAATTCAAGACAGTATTTGTTGTAATAATGGAAAGTTTTATTTATGGAAGTGATTTGTATGGACAAGTACTTGTGAAATGAAAGTTGGTTTATTTTCCGCTGCTTATACTTGTGTTTAATATATGTCTTGTGTTTTATCTGTGACTTATACCTATAAACCTCCTCTAAAATTAAGGCATTCCCTTTGAGAGTGACCTTAACAGAGGTGGGGTGTTTCACTTGGTATCAGAGCATAGGTTTACCAGACAAGATAAAAAGTTCTTGAAATTAATTTTCAAAACAAAGTTTAAAGAAGCATTTTTCAAGAAAATTGTTGAGTTATCTTTTTTTTTAAAAAAAAGAGACATAATCCCCCAAGGCCATATGCGCTATCTATCTATCCTTAGATATTGAATCTTTCCTTTTTTCGTTTTCAGCATGTCTGGGGAACTAAACCTTCCCGAAGGTGTACCGGTACCTGGCTAGTTTAGAAGGTACCTCGAGGCGAGGGCCAACGAAGCGGGCCCAGCAAATGTTCTACCTCCCCCAGCTGCAACAGCACCTCCTCCACCCCCTCCTCCTCCTCGTGCTAATGCCTTTGCTAAGATTTGTAGAGATTTTAAGGCTATGGGTGGAAAAGACTTCCATGGAATAGAATCCTTTGTGGCAGCTAGGAACTGGCTGAAAGAGACCGAAGATTTATTCGTCATCTTCGAAGTTGAGGACATACAAAAAGTACAGCTGGCGGTGTGGTTGTTGAAAGATGAGGCTTCCTACTGGTGGGAAGTTACCCATGCTGAAAGGCCAGTGGAGACATGGGAGGATTTCAGGGCATGATTTGAGATGAAATACCTCTCACAAGCTGAAAGGAGTCTGCAAATGGAGAGGTTCCTATCTGTTAAGCTAGGGAGCCTGACCGTTAAAGAGTATGTAAACCAGTTCAACCAGCTGGCTAGGTTCGGACTTGACTTGGTCAACACTCAGCATAAGAAAGCTCTCTGATTCGCTAAAGGACTAAACGAACCACTGCACAGCCTGGCCATGACTCATGTACCCATGGGGGATACTTATGAAAGGTTGGTGGATATGGCATTGCTTCACGAAGAGGACAAAGGAAAGAAAGAGGCAAAAGTGGAAGTGCCTCAAGGAAAGAAAGAGGGCTTACAGCATAAAAAGATAGATTTCAAGAAAGGCGGGAAAGACAACAAATCCCGTGAGAAGAGAAAGTGCAATTACGGTGGCAATGTAGGGTATTTGGTGAAAGACTACAGAAAGAAAAAGGCCAAAATGACTGGTGGATGCTTTCAGTGTAGAGAGACGGGCCACTTGGCTAAGAATTTCCCAAAGAAACAGGGGTAGGGACAAAGGGCTGGATCAACCTCAGGGGGACAGGTTCATGCATTAGTGGCGCCTCCCCAACAGCGAAGTAGAAATATTTCTGTAGAAAGTGTTGTTTATCTTTATGATCATCCAGTTCGCACTTTATTTGATTCTGGCGCATCGCACACTTTTATTTCATCTGCTTTAGTAGAATCTCTGCACCTAGACACTAGTATGGTAGAGGACCCTTGGTTATTTCGAATCCAATTGGGTGCTCAGCTTATTTGTCAACGATCTGTATGGATTTGAAAATTTCTATTCTAAGCATAGAGTTTAGGTGTAGTGCCTTTGTTTTGGGCTTCTGGGGATATGGATTGATTTTGGGCATGGACTGGTTATCCAGTAATGGTGCCATTCTTGATTGTGAGAAGAGAGTGGTTAGGCTTTCGACTCGGCTCGATAACACTCTCGAAATTGCTTGTAATCCCTTGAATGCGGTTATGCTTAGTTATCTTGAATCGTTAGATGCCTCTGTTGAAAACTTGCTATCGGTTAGGGTGGTCCATGAATACTCGGATGTCTTTGATGAGGTGAAGGGCTTACCTCCGAAGCGGGAAATTGACTTCCGCATATACGTGGTTAATAATGCAAAGCCCGTTGCTTTACCTGTTAGGCACATGGCTCCGAGGGAGAGAAAGGAGCTCAGTAAGCAGGTTAAAGAGCTACTAGAGAAGGGGTTCATTAGACGGAGCATTTCAGAATGGGGTGCTCCAGTGGTGTTCGCAACGAAAGCGGATGGTTCGCTCCGTCTATGTGTTGACTATAGGGAGTTAAACAAGCTGACTAAGAAGAATAGACACCCTCTTCCCAGAATTGATGATTTGTTCGATCAGCTTGTAGGAGCGTCGGTTTTCTCCCAACTTGATTTGGCTAAGGGGTTTCATCAGCTCCGGGTGGCTGAGGATAGCATTGACAAAACAGCGTTCAGAACCCCAAATGGTTTCTTTGAATGGCTTGTCATGCCTTTTGGCTTGACGAACGCACCCGCTTACTTCGTGGATCTGATGAGCAGAGTATTTAGAGAACTCCTCAACAAGTTTGTAGTTGTCTTCGTAGACGATATTCTTATCTTCTCCAAGAATGAGGAAGAGCATGCTCAGCATTTGAAAGAAATCCTGGAGACTCTTCGAGTGCATCAGTTAAAGGCCAAATTCTCCAAGTGCCACTTTTGGAGAGAAGAAGTAAGGTTTCTTGGGCATGTAGTGTCCAAAGAGGGGTTAGCAGTGGATCCCACGAAAGTAATAGCGGTGCAGGACTGGAAGACGCCAAGGAACGCAACCGAGGTTCGAAGTTTCCTCGGGCTAGCAGGTTTTTACAGAAAGTTCATAAGAGATTTTGCAAAAATATCTACCCCACTCACGAGATTGACAAAGAAGAACTTAGCATTCGCTTGGGATTTGGATTGTGAGTTTGCTTTCCAAAGATTGAAAAGGGCTCTTACAACAGCCCCAGTTCTGACCTTGCCAGATGGAAGCAAAATGTTTACAGTGTATACAGATGCATGCGGCACGGGACTTGGCACTGTATTAATGCAAGAAGGGAGGGTAGTAGCCTATGGCGGGAGACAGTTAAAGGTCCATGAAAAGAACTACCCAACCCATGATCTTGAGTTGGCCGCCATTGTCTTTGCGCTTAAGTCTTGGCGCCATTATCTCCTAGGTGAGAAGTTTGAACTATACACTGACCATAAATCTCTGAAATATCTCTTCTCGCAGAAAGACCTTAACTTGAGGCAGCAAAGGTGGATGGAATTTCTTGCCTCATATGACTTTGAGATTTCCTATACTCCTAGCAAAAGCAATGTGGTCGCAGACGCTCTGAGTAGGAAAAAGCTGACCTTAAGTCCTCTCTTCATAGAAAGGCAAAGCCTGGAGTTTATCGACAGTTTTAACTTTAGGTCTACATCTGATTTGGTACCCGGATTGTTAGCATCACTAGAAGTGCGGCCCACTCTTTTGGACTCGATAGGGACAACACAACGTGAGGACCCTCAGCTTGCTGAAGTGATTGATAAGCTAAGTAGGGGTGAGACTTCTAGTCACCTCAACAGGTACTCCGTCGACGAAAAGGGTTGGTAAAGGCGGGATGGAAGACTGTGCGTACCACAAGCAAGAGATTTAGTAAAGGTAGTTCTTGAGGAAGCACACCACTCCAAAATGACAATACACCCCGGCGGAGACAAGATGTACAAGGATTTGAAAAGAGTTTTCTTTTGGAACGGCATGAAAAGGGATGTGGCTGAGTTTGTTTCCAAGTGCATTATATGCCAACAAGTTAAGGCAGAGAAGAAAAAGCCTGGAGGACTGCTTCATCCTCTGGAGGTCCCACAGTGGAAGTGGTATAGCATTTCAATGGACTTTATTGATGGATTGCCTCGGTCCAGAAGGGGAAATACCAGTATTTGGGTAATAGTAGACAGGCTGACGAAAAGCGCTCAATTCATACCTGTCAAAATTAGAAGGACTGCCTCATCTCTAGCATCTCTTTATCTCAAGGAAATTGTTCGACTCCATGGGAAACCCTCCAACATAGTGAGTGACAGGGATCCTATCTTTACAAGTGAATTCTGGCGGAGTCTACAAGAAGCTATAGGCACACAGTTATGCTTGAGCACGGCTTATCACCCCCAGATGGATGGTCAGACAGAAAGGGTGAACTAGGTATTGGAAGATCTTCTAAGACTGTGCGTCCTTGACTTTGGAGAGACGTGGGAGGACCACCTTCCTTTGGTGGAATTTTCCTACAACAACAGTTACCAAGCCACCATTGGCATGGCACCCTTCGAAGCCTTATATGGAAGGTTGTGTCGATCACCAACTTGTTGGTGGGAATCAACAGATAAGCTTATACTTGGACGAGACATGATTCGAGAGACCTCAGAAAAGGTAAACTTGATACAAAGGAGAATGAAGACTGCCCAAGATAGGCAGAAGTCCAACGCCGATAAAAGGAGGACCGACCTTGACTTTGAGGTTGGGGACAGAGTTTTTCTTAAGGTGTCTCCTTTAAGGAACGTCGTTCGCTTTGGATCAGCAGGAAAGCTAGCACCAAGATTTGTAGGGTCGTTCCCTATCATTGAGATGATTGGGAAGATGGCTTATAGAGTGGAGCTTCCCGAAAGGTTGGCAGGAGTTCGCAATGTCTTTCATGTCTCTCATCTACAGAAGTGTTTGCACGAGTCTGCGGAAGTGGTGGAGCATAGCATTCTAGAAGAGGTTGAAATAGAAAGAGAAGCAACCGTAAGGAAAGTTCCAACTCGTATATCGGGAACTGAAGTCAAAAAGCTATGCAACCGCGAAGTTAAGCTCGTCAAAGTTCAGTGGAGCGACGCTAAGGAAGATGTAACTTAGGAAACTGAGGACAGAATACGCGCGGCTTACCCTTTTCTTTTTGAGGGTACATCTATAACCTCTCTTTTTCCATAAGTTTATACTTGTACCTATCTTTTAGTGTATCTCCTTGGTCCTATCTGTTATCCTTAGGTAGAAACCCTTTTTGGATGTAAACATGTATTTGAAACATGTTCTGGTTGATGGTTGCACGTGGTTGCTCCTGGCTGCATATAAACACACAATTACGGGTAAGATCGGCTCAAGTCAATTTCATCTTGCATTTGCATACACTTGTATATGGATTGTATTTGATGAGTTGTCATAGGGACGTTGCATTTGTATGAATGGCTGTGCACTCATGTAGAAAATCTTGAGTAGGAAAATTGGCATACATAATGGATTCATGACACAAACATAATTCACATTAAGGAGGTCAACTGAATTAGTAGACCGCCTGATTTTGCATTAGATAAAGGACATATACACACACCCTGCATATGATCATGAAGCATTAGAAGTTTTTTAAGGACAGTGGTTGCCTATGTCTGATGATTGAGTAGATAGACGATTGGATGGTAGGTTATATGTTCTTCCAGACTTGAAGATTTTGGGGATGAAATCCTTTAAGGAGGGGAGAATGTAACACCCCGAGTTTTCGGTTAACAGTATATTGATAAATTAAAGTATACTTAATTCAAAACTTAAGAATTAAGGGAAATGGCTTTCGCCATTGCGTTCGTCTCGGAATTCTACTTGAGATAGAGTCCGAGTTTGCATGAATCAGACTCCGTATGAAGGAGTTATGACCTTCGGAAGTTTCAGAATTAAATTAAAAATTCAAACAGCTCAGTTTCAAGTTCAAATTTCGAAAACAGGCTCAAACTAGGCTGGGCGGGAAAATTCCCGCCCAGGGATCAGGTCGACCATAGGGTGGACCATGGTGTCGACCTGGTCACCCCAGGTCGACCATAGTGTCGACCTGGGTGTCGACCTGCCTGTCGACCTGGCTAGCCTGGTCTGTGTTATGGTCGAATTCCTAAGCTCCAATGTGTCACTAGGGCTTACGTGTCAAATTTTGATTGGCTACTCTTGGCATGAATGGCTTGGATTCCTCTGTCTTCATCGAACAGCTCAAATCAACTCAAAATTCTATATATACAACCTAAGTCTCAACTAAAATTCACACAAAGAAATAAACCTTGAGCCGACATGCTGCTGAGAGGAGTTTGAGAATAGCCGTCAAGAGGAAAAGCTTAAAGACAAGCCAACTCAAATAAGAACACAACAATCTAATCTATTTTCTACGCATCGTTTTCTACTTCAAGGGAACGCTTGGAAAATTCAGAATAACAGAAACTAGAAAACAAGTTTCAGCACCCGTTGTAAGTATAATGGAATTTCTGAATGTGAATAGAAATTGCGATGTAATTTGTTATAAATGAAATTGGGGCTTTTCTATTTGTATATAATAATGTAAATTCTATGTTCTATGATGATTCTGTCATAGTTTGTGACTGACGTTTGTGGCATAAGTTGATTGATGCAAGTCTATTGGATAATTGGGTATGAAAATAATGACACTTGCAAGCTTGTGACCAAAAACTAAAATCGACACCCTTGTGATTATGTAACTAGTATGAGCAGTACACATTTTCTAAGTCTAAATTAAGGCTTATGTAAACATGTTCTAGAATTGTGACCTTTTATGCCCACACGACTCCAAAACTTGTATATATATATTCTTGGGTTTATTTGCAAGTCATAACTTGGTTTATGTAAGTACCTTCTAGTTACACAAACTATGCTAGTTTCATGTTAAAAATAGACTACTTGATATAAAGTTAGTTTGCACCCTTGGTTCATGACAAATAGTGGACAAATTTATGACATGTAACATACTTGACATTATGCCTAGTTATATGTGTATAGAACCATGTTTAGGCAAGTTTAAAAGTATGCCATTTCATGTGACATCAAGTTAGCTATGTTCTCATTTGAATGCAAGTTTATCTAATCCATAATCTATGTTAGTGTAAACTCTATACTGCAAGTTCATGCACCACACACTTTTATGTAATTCTAGAATATGTCATGATTCCGTGTTCCCCTTTTTTTCATGTTTATAAGATGGGCTAAATTGTTAAGCCCAACATATGTTATAATGTTGCGTACGTTTGGACGGGGGTAATAACGTTGGGTTTATAATAAAATACCTGTATTGGCATGTTTGGCACATGCCAATGACTAGTGACATATTAAGCGGTATAAATTGTTATACCCTAAACTGGTGAATTTGGATAATTGGGCCATAAACATTTACATACAAAATGAATAGTGACAAATATGTAAATTAGAAAAATATGAGTATGCTTAACCCGAGGTTGGATTAATTTGTGATGTAAACCTACCCGGACCCGCCCGGCTGTCCAGTAATCACAACAATACCTATCCAATGTGGGTGGTTAAGGCATTGAGCCCAATAAGGACCCGAGGTTAGATTGAGTTGCGGTGTAAACCTGCCCGGAACCGACCGGCATATCCAGTTACCGCAACAACACGTGTCTAATGTGAGTGGTTGGTGCTTTAATTAAAAAGCTAAATCAGGACTGGTAGGGTTAAGTCACTTAAGAAAATACTTAACCAAATTCACATGCTATCTGAACTAGTGATTGGGGGTTAGGTTCATACAGACATATAAAGAACTTAGCATGTAGACTAGAAAACCCTAGTAACGAGGACCCATTTCAGCAGTAACCCAATAAGGTGTATCAGGGTACCCTGAACTAGGCAGGGTGGGGCACGATTACTGGGCTGATGGTAAGCGGTCAAAGCGACGACGGTGGTGCAGTAGTGTAGGTTCAAACGGAGTGCGGGCATGCACACACTCCGACGTTGAAAAATTAGGCATTGGGCACCAGTAGTGTATCTTTGCATTCTAGAATTGTGTCAGGTCGCCACCATGGGACTTGATACACCCTTGGGGGCCGTTAGACACAGGTGTTTATGCGAGTAGGAGCCGATCATCAGAAAGGGATCATTTCACCCAGACTTATGGGGTGCCAGTCGGAACAAGTACTAGTGGGTGCAGAGATTAATATGGGGTGCGATAGTAATTTCGGTTCTAAACCGCTTGTCTTAGCTTATAGTATTTTTTCCATTTTCAGTTATGCCAGTCATATCCTTTTTATTATTTATATACCGAAGTACCATTAGACTTACCAGGCTTTATGTCTGACTCTACTTTTCTTTTGCCCCTTTGTCTTTCGTTCCTCCCCCCCCCCCCCAGGTCCACAGGGAGGAAACAATTCAGTCTAGTCAGACTCTTTGCAAGCTTCAGGATAGTGATGTACGGTTTGGACCTTCTTTGCATGGCTATGGCTTTTGGACATGTTGTAGGGATTTATGCAGTTTTTGGTTTATGTTGCTTCTTTATGTTGTTTTAAATTCAAGACAATATTTGTTGTAATAATGGAAAGTTTTATTTTATGGAAGTGATTTGTATGGACAAGTACTTGTGAAATGAAAGTTGGTTTATTTTCCGCTGCTTGTACTTGTGTTTAATATCTGTCTTGTATTTTATCTGTGACTTGTACCTATAAACCTCCTCCAAAATTAAGGCATTCCCTTTGAGAGTGACCTTAACAGAGGTGGGGTATTTCAGAAAAAAGTGCATACTCCAGTATCATCTGATATTGCGGATATGAATGATGGTAAGGAATTCTCTTCTAAGGAAATCATGCCATTTACAAGTCTGAATATTCCACCGAAAAGACACACCAGGAGGCATCCCATGCCTATTATTAATCCTAGTCTCCAATGATTTTTTATAAAATTTCTTTATGGAACGTCAGAGGCTTACATTTAGTCTCGAAGCAAAGTGATATTAAGGCATTTATTAGAGACAATGATATTCATATTATTTGCTTATCTGATACTAAATTAGATGGGAACTTGTCAATAAAAGCTGCTACATACATATGTCCTACTTGGAGCTATGCGCACAATCTTAATGATGATACTTATGGTCGTTTGCTTACCTTGTGGAATCCTACCCTCTTTCATTTGCATAAAGTTTCATCCTCCGATCAATTTTTACACTTCATTTGCGTTCATTTACCATCCAATACCTCTTTCCTTCTTTCTTCAATCTATGCACATAATTTTCGCTCTTTGAGACAAACCTTTCTTGATATCCTTCCATCCTTGAACTCTTCTTCGGATCCATGGTTTGTTGGAGGTGACTTCAACTGTATGTACTCCTTCCATAAAAAATCTGGTGGTTGCGCTCTTTCAATCAAGGACATTGCCCCTTTGCAACAAGCTTTATTACACTCTTGCCTCTCTCCTATCAGTAGCTTTGGTTTTGAATTTACTTGGTCGAACAGTAGTAAAACTGGATTACCTACTCGATTCAAACTCAATCATATCTTCGCCAACATCCATTTCCTAAATCGTTGGCCTAATTCTTTATATCAGATTCCTCCACCTTATCTTTCTGATCACAGTCCCTTGATTTTTTAGTGGGGAAAGGATAATGTTGTTGGCAAGGGTAACTACTCTTTTAAATTTTTAAATTTTTGGATAAAACATGTGGAATTTTCGTCTATTTTGACGCAGGTTTGGTCACAACAGTCTTGTGGTAATTAAATGCAAAAACTCCTATGCAAATTCAGATCACTCAAATTTCACCTTAAGGCATGGTCTGCTCTAAATTTTGGTTCTGGCGCTAAGATGTCTTCCTCTATTAGGTAAGCGATGGCTGGTACTCAGGAGTAACTACATAAAGATCTGATCAATATTGGATTGCAGCATGCAGAATATGATCTACATTGTAAACTGAAAAATGCGCTTGACCTTGAACTTGACATCTACAAACAAATTTCCTACTTAAGGCATGAGTTAGAGGCCGAGGGAACATAAGATACTATCATAATTCAATCACGATCAGTAGAACTAGGGATTATATTGCGATGGTTAAGGATATGCATGGAGCTGTGCAATCTTCTGAGGATAATATTAATAAAGCCTTTGTGGAGTATTTTTCATCTATTCTTGCAGCTCATGTTTCTTTCACAATTAATGTGATGCCTCTTTACAACATCAATTTACCATTTCTTTCTGATGATCAATCGCTTAATCTCATAAAGGAAATTACTAGAGAAGAAATTAAAGATGCAGTTTTTAGTATGGATGCCAACAGCTGTGGTGGACCTGATGGTTATAACACATTCCTCATACAACAATGTTGGGCAACTGTGGGTGAGGAAATTATATGTGCAATTAAATTTTTCTTCATGCAAAATAAACTGCTATTGCATTGAGTCCTAAACTTCATAATCCTGTTTCAGTTTAGGATTTTAGTCTGATATCATGCTGTAACATTTTGTACAAAATCATGTCTAAAATATTGGCAAAGAGGTTGCAATTTGTACTTCCAACAATAATTTCAGCTAATCAAGCAGCCTATATTAAGGGTAGAAGCATAAGTGACAATATCTTGATCACCCAAGAACTGTTATATGGGTATAAAAGGAAGAATATATCCCCTGGATGTATGCTCAAATTGGATATCAGGAAAGCATTTGATTTTGTATCATGGCATGAAGATATGTCTCGTATGAACTTTCCAATGCCATTCATTGCTTGGATATACACTTGCATATCATCTCCATTTTATTCAATCTCGAGGAATGGTAGGTTGCATGGATTCTTTAAAGGTACAAGAGGCGTGAGGCAAGGTGATCCTATTTTAGCATATCTGTTTATTATTACTACGGAACTGCTAAATTCTTTAATTCTAGAATAGGTGCAGAAGGGTAATTTAGAGCTACATCCAAAATGTAAAAACCACTTATCTTGTATCTACTTTTTGCTGATGATTTGGTTGTCTTCACTAAGCCGACAGTTCATAATATATAATGCATTCTTAAAACTCTTGAGTATTTCTACAGCATTGCTGGTCTTCAAATTAACATAAATAAATCACAGATTTTAGTTGTTGGCCTGCCTTTGAATAAGAAGTTGGATATTATCAATTGTTCTGGTCTTGCTGAGCTATCTACCAATGCATTCTAATTGGGTATGTCGTTGATCAGTTCAAACATTACCAAGGAACAGTGTGTCCCTCTCTATGAGAAGATCATTAGTAAGCTCCAGCAGTGGCCATGTGCTTAACTTTCTCAAGTGGGTACACTGGCGATTGTACAATCCATAGTAGTTGCAATGACCACTTATTGGACAAGGCACTATATTTTTCCAATGAAGCTAATTGATATGATTACTACTGCAACGAATAAATTTTTGTGGCATGGAGACCTATTTTCTAAGAAAATGATACCCTTTGCGTTCCAAAAACTTTATGATGACAAGAAATATGTTGGTCTGGGAATAACTGTAGGATCTAAATTAATCCTAGAGGGGGTGAATAGGGTTTATTGCAATTTTTGCTGAGTAATTCAATAATATAAAACACTGATAATAATCAGAGTAAATGCAGAAAATAAATAACACACAGATATACCCAGCTTCGACAAAACCCTGCCTACTACTGCATTCCCCAAGGTTTCTACTAGGTATTAGTCAACAATTACAACACCTGTAAACTCGTGACAATTCCTAGCCTCTTTGTCCTAACCCTATGCTCTAAACTTATCCATAGTTTCTACTAGGATCTACACATAAATGCCTTGCAATATCGCTCTAGTTGCACTAATCCTACGCTCAAACAATGCACTGATTTCTATACCCAAAATCAAATTTCTCCGAATTACAATCCCGTAATTCATCTCGCTAGTTTTTGAGACAAACTAGAAAAATCCAAACTCAATTACAAATTAAAACAATTTAAAAACCACTTAGAAAATAAACAAAACCCTAGTTTATAAATAATAAAATCCTTTTTCCCATAGTTATTTTGGCCCGATTATCTCTTCTTATTGGAAATAAAAATGGCGGCTCCTAGGGTTTTCATTTTTGTCCAAATCTCGACTTCGACGGCTCTGTAATTGGATTCTTTGCAAAGTGATTGAACGTACTCGTGCTTTGAAGATTTCCGATGTTGATCTCGTGCTTTGATGATTTTCGATGTTGATTTTGTTGAGTGAAATCGTTCTTCTGAAAATAGTATGTGATTTTTCCCTTTTTATTTTGATTATTGCTTGGTTGTATGATTTCAAAACCTCGAACACCAATGATGAATACCATGTGAATTTATAGAGTTCCTATCCAAAAAAAAATCAAATTTTGATGCATGGACTTGGTTTGGTATGCGTAATTTTTGGGCTTTTGAAACCTTCGTATATAATAGGTAATTCGATTTGTATATAACTGTGACTTTTGGAAATTGATTGAGTTTGAAAATTTTAAACTTTCTAGAGTAACTTGCATTTGGTTTTATAATTTGGACTTGAGTTTTCTACCCTTGATTTTTGGACCTTCTGTACTTTGAATCATTCAAACAAACTCATTGTTTCTTCCTTTAATAAGACCAAAAATGTTTATACTCTTGAATATAAATCATGTATGAACAGATGCTTCATTTTGCCAAGTATGATTTGTACTGATTTTGCACTTTGATTCGTCTCGACCTTGGACCGATGCCTTGATTTCTAGTTATTCGAAACTGATAATATACTTTTCTTTGTCGTGAATGGTTGAGCTGAACTAAAACTTGATAAGAATAGAAACTTTAGTTATAACATTACTGTGAACATTTGTGGCCCCTTGCTTGTCACTTGTATCACATGAATTGCTTGTAACCTGACATGCATTTGTATCCTTCCTATTAGCTTATTACTGTTGTGTCTGAACTATTGCTCCATTTCGTCGTGCCATTTAGCTGGTTTGTTTTGTAGCCTTAATGTACTGCACAATTAAGTAATATGCTATGTGCATGTTCTTGAGATTGAACCTGTTTTATTGTTGTATTTGATACCGTCATTGTGTAGAGTACTTGTGTATTGTTTTCAACACCATATGTGTTTAGACATTACTTGATCAAGCTGTACTGCCCCCCATGCCATTGAGGTACTAGCTTCACTTGACATTGTTGTAGTTTGTATTACCTTGTAACTTGCTCGGCCCTTGCTGTTGTGATTATATATTGCTGAGCTATCTCAGCCTCAACAATTTGTCATATATGTGTTTTACTATGCCACCCATGAACTCTTGAACCATGATTTATGTTATCCATGCTGTGTACATTTACTGAACCATGTTGCAACTTGACTACTCCATCACAAAAACTGTAGTTGCATATCTCCACTGTCTTTCACCATAGTCACTTGAACCTTTTGTCATGCCATACTCATACCATGCTATCACTTGCACTTGTTCACTTGAATGTTGTCACATTTGGCTTCTTGGACCTGAAATTGATTTTGTTCCACTCTATTTTGATCACCAGACACTTGTAGTGCACCATCCTTTGATTTGCACTTTAGTCCATTTAAAATTGCTCGAACTTGACTGTGTGCTTGACACTATACATGAGTATTTAACTTTGGTTATTGATGACTTGAATGTTTGATGTTGCACACTTGTCTATGCTTTAAGCTGTTTTGAATTGGTTTGTAGACATGCTTGGCTTTTTTTTTTTTGGTTAAACCTTGTTTGAAATGATTTTTTTTAAATAAAAAAATTCCTTTGTACATTTGCTTGCATATGGACCATGTGCTATTTTCATGTTGTGTCCATTTTCATTCTGTCGGCTCGAGATTTTGCACTGAGTTGAATTGATCGACATGGCTGCTCCTCAATTGCTATCTTGCATTTTGATTGGCGAGGCAGTGCACGCATGTATATTTATACACGTGTGTACATGCAGCCATTTAGAAGAATTTTCCTGTTCTTGCATATCAGACCGAGTCAGAAAAATGATGAGAAACACGCCGAAATTTTGAGGCAAATAAAATTTAAAATTAATTTATATTTTCACGTATTCAGTTTTATTTATATTGCAGTGTACAATGTGTATTTTTCTATATGTGACAGGTATGTAGATGGTGACAGGACTGACTGTGAAGTGTTGCGAAGGCAAGAAGACAAGTATTGAGGCAGTGCGTGTACGAAATAGTGTTAGCAAATGTGTATGAGTCTGCAAACTGCATATGAGTGTCAGAGTGTTGTAGTGAGGAACAAATGTACAAAATTAGAAAATTGTACTTATATTTGGAATAAACAAATTTGATTGAAATAAAATATTATTTTATTGTGTTCAAACAAATTGGTCTATTGTATTCAATTTATTTACGATTGCAATATCATGTGAAGTAATATATGTGAATATACAATAGTGGAGTCTAAGTGTTGTACTATTTTAAATATTGAAATAAAATATTCAATTGAATAAATATACTGTGAGCTATGTATAATAGTATATTATTCAATACCTATTTATTTCTATGAAATGAAATATAAAATAGTACAATTACAAACACATTTAAATAATATTATATGTTTGTTATCATCAAACAAAAATCATACAATACATTATTGTACCCAACAATGACCAATCTTTATCTGTGGAATCAAGCTGCTATATTTGGATACTATGAGAAATTATTTGCGGTTGACAAGGGGTTATAGGCTCAATGGGTTCATCAAAACTTGATTGGAACAAGGAATTTTTGGATTATGGAAATCCCTCAAAGTTGCATCTGGAGTTGGGGAAGTATTTTAAAGTTTAGAGGTACCTTTAAGCAATTCATACAATGTAATTACAGGAATATTGTTAATATATCATTTTGGCATTATCCCTGTGCTCGACCAGGCTTGATTTTAAGTGAACTAGTAGATCATAATGTGATGCATAACTCTGGTATACCGCAAAATGCCATAGTAAATGATTATTCTCAAGATGGGATGATTAATTTTCCTTACAGTAGTTCTACAGCTTTAAGTGAAATATGGAAGGATATTGCTGATAACTTTGCATTTCCAAGTGATAAGTCAACCCAGTGGATGGGTAAAGAGCATTCAATTAATCTAGTGTGTAAACTTGTTTGTCTGCAAAGACACGTGTTTCCTTGGTATTCCAGAATCTGGAACAGTGGCTCATCGGCAAAAGACAACTTTCTTCTTTGGAAATTCATGGCAAATGCTGTTAATACAAAGAGCAAGTTGTTTTCATATGGCATCATTCAGGATGAGATATGCATACTATGTAACAATGGGGATGAAACTAATGTTCATCTATTTTTTGAATGTTCATATGTGAATCACATTTGGAGGCGGTTGTTAGCTATTGGTGGCTTTCATCATCCTTCTTCTACTAGTCAAGTTGAATGGTATAATATTTTTAATGCTACAAGGTGGAGAAGCAAGAGAACTTGCGTTCTTCTAAAGCTTTTGAAGAAATTTATCTCTGGAATTTGGATGGAAAGGAATAATCGTATCTTCGGTTTGGGAAGTTTGACTGCCGATCTGCTTTGTATTCTGATTCAAAGGGTGCTAAAGTTGTTATCTATGTAGCATGTGTTTCCAGCTTTTGTTTTATACATGTAAATGTGTTTTCCAATAATTTACATATTGTAATAAGCACGTGTAATTTTCTTTGGGTGTAAATAAAGAGTTTCCTTTTGCCTTTCAAAAAATAAAATAACAACTAAGAAGAGAAGAAGAAGAAATTCATTCCAAGAGAAGTATACAGATTAAAACCCAATGTAATTCTAAATAAAAAAAATACAAGTGTAATTATAGATGATATGACAAAGACTAATTTGCTAATTACACAATGTGGGACTAAAGATTTAGCCTAACTAACACATAAGCCAGTGTGAACGTAGCTGTTGTAACACCCCGAATTTTAGTTAATACTAAAATTCACTAATTACAGGATAAATAATCTCAGATGTGGGAATTGGGGGTAACGGGCTGCGTCATTGCGTTCGTCTCGGAAAAATACGCGAAATAGAGTCCGAGTTTTCGAGAATCGGAGTCCGTATGGCCCGGTTATGGCCCAAAGAAGTTTGCAGAAAATTCAAAGTTAAAAACAGATTTAGAAATTTAAATTCAGATTTCAAATTAGAACCAGCGGGGCCAGGCGGGAGAATTCCCGCCTTGACCATGTCGACAGGGCTGTCGACAGGCCGGTCGACAGGGGGAGTCGACTAGCCTGTCGACTTGACTGTCGACACGGCGTGTCGAACCAGGGTGCTTGGGTGCACCAGATCTGGTTTTCTGGCTAGGGCTGGGCTGGGTTCTAGAGATTTCCTAAATCTAACGGACCTAATCTAATTTAGGGTTAATCTAAGGGCCTAAAACACTCTCCTAATCTATAAATACACCCTAAACCTACCTTAATCCATACTAAAAATAGAAATGATGGCCTCATGCCGCCAAATTAAATCTTAGAAGGAGCCTCCACTTGTTTATGAAGGAAGTTGCAAGCTAATCACTCTCTAATCAATCTCTAATCATCACCATCTTCATATTTAGCAACTAATTCCCCTTCATAATTTGCTAATCTTGGTTTTGGTGAGTTTCTATCACTTTAACATCAATTGTTAAAGTAAGTAGATTGGGTGTAATGAGACTTATGGTCTTAAATGCGGATTAATGAGTTTGAATCATTTATAATGATATGCTACTCTATGTTTTCTTATGTTTATGCATAATTAATAAGTGGGTTTATGCATGTTTGATAAGTTGGTTTATGCATGCTTAACAAGTTGGTTTGTGCATGTTTAACAAGTGGGTTTATGCATATTTAATAAGTGGATTCATGCATGTTTAACAAAGTGAGATATGCAAGTTATATGCAAGTTATGTATATGCTTAAATGCAAGTTTAACATGATTTGCAAGTTATGCATGCTTATGCAAGTATATGAATGCTTATGCAAGATATGTATATGCTTAAATGCAAGTTTAACATGATATGCAAATTATGCATGCTTATGCAAGTATGTGAATGTTTATGCAAGTATGTGAATGCTTATGCAAGTATGTAAACGCTTATGCAAGTATGTGAATGCTTATGCAAGTTATGTGTATGCTTAAATGCATGTTTAACATGTTATGCAAGTTATGAGAATGCTTATATGCAAGTTCAACATGTTATGCGAGATATGTGTATGATAATATGCAAGCTCATATGCAACATGTTATGCAAATCATGTGTATGATAATATGCAAGTTTGGGTTATATGTAGTTGGGTTAATATATGCTCATATATGCAAGTTGACATCCTCTTAACCCATGACAAAGTTGTATGCTAAACCCATGATATTTGTGATGATCTTCCCCTTATTTATGTCATGAAATGAGAACGATTTACGTGGGGAACGATGGGGTTGGTAAATACGTTAATAAAAGTATGGTTGGGTATGATTAAGCATACCATAAAAATAAATTACCATAAGTGGGAATTTACCTATTGAGTTAGGTCTACCCCATGGGAATTTACCTATTGAGTTAGGTCTACCCATGTTATGGAAAACTTGATATTAATTAGGGATAATTAATATGGGGGTGATTAATTAGGTGTAATTAATCGACTAAGACACGAGGTTGGACTCATTTGTAGTGTAAAACTGCCCGGACCCGACCGGCTTAACCAGTTGCTACAAATGTCAGCCCAATGTGAGATGTCTTAGCCATAAATTAAATACGTGATTAAGGTAAAGACACGAGGTTAGACTCTGTTATGACGTAAGACTGCCCGGACTCTACCGGCTTAACCAGGCGGTCATAACAGCCAGTCTAATGTGGGAGGTCTTTATGGGAGATCACGGTCTTAATTAATTAAGAAACACTTAACCATATTAGCATGTAGTGGGACATGAGGGGTTAAGTGGGTGCCTTGGGTGGCATGTGGAATCTAGTGGGTTGCCTTGGGTGGCAATAGAAAATACGATTAGAATACTTAACCAAGTGAAACATGTAATTAAACATGATAAAAGGGTTAAGTGGGATACACTAGATAAGTGACAAGCTTAGGTGGGTAGCTTGTGGGGGCCCATTTCAACCAATATCCCAAACGTATCTTTGTGGGCTCGACCCATGTCGAGTGACGGGACACGCATATTGGGCTTGATTATAAGAGGCCAAAACGGGTTAGCGGTGACAACGCGAGTCCAACGGGTTTCATATGCGTGTGTGGGCCCGGGCTGGTAGATAAGCCGTTGTTGCATCGTGTAGATATAAAGCCGTGCACCGTTGATATTATCAGGTAGCCACTTTAGGGGAGTGATACACCCCACTGTGGGACCAGCACGGGTATCTACGGTAGGGAGCCGATCGATGGGGAGTAGTGGGTACACCTAGTAAATATAGGGGCAGACGGCACCTATGTAGGGGTACACGAAACTACTGGGTAAAATTACTAAGTACACCTAGTGGAGATAGGGGCAGACGGCACCTATGTGGTCAGCTAGGGGTACATGAAACTACTAGTTATATCTTTCTTTAAGTCCTTGGGTGGGATCAATCCTTGAGTGGGAATGACTGGTGTGGTGCAGTGTAGTAATTATCCTTGGGTGGGTAGATGCGTCCTTACGGTTATCTTAGTTTATCCTAAGCCTATCAAGCTGCTTAGTGTAGCCATTCATCCCCAGACATTACCGTGGGTCAAGTTTATATCTTCTCTGGTTACTTTAATGATTGTATTGTTAAAGTTATAGGACTCGCTCAGACTTATGTCTGACCCCGTTGTTTTTATCTTTTTCCCAACCCTCAGGTCCTACGGTGGATCCTAGCAGTAGTGGAGCTTGATCGGATTGCTGTTCCAGTCTTTAGGAGCTTGGATAGATGTAAAGCTCCAGTTATCCAGTTATCTTTTCTTTTGTCTTGGCTATTGTATTGAGAGTGGGATTATGTACTCCTTTATTTTGATGGATATTGTACTTGACTTTTATTGTGGTTTTATGATGTAACCAGACATGTTTATTTCCGCTGTTATGAGATGATGTTTTTAATTTCAAGTACTATTTATATCTGTCTTGTTGTAATTTTCTGTTCTATATTCACTAAAATACTCCACCGATGCTATGGCATTCCCTTAGTGAGTGACTATAGCGGGCGTGGGGTGTTACACGTGGTATCAGAGCGAGGTTTACCGGAACAGATAAAATTTTTAGAAAACTATTTTTCTAAAACATTTTTGGAAGAGATATTTTCAAAAACATGTCTTTAAAGAGAAAGGTTTTTGAAGGAAAAGCATAATCCCCAATAGCCATATTTATATCCTTCGAATTCTCCGTTTTGAATCTTTCCTTTTTCGTTTCAGCATGGCCGAGAATCTTAACCTTCCGGAGGGTGTGACGGTACCAGTATGGTATAGGAGATTGATGGAGGCTAGGGCCACCACTGCGGGTCCAGCAAATGTTCCTCCACCAACCGTAGCACCCGATCTTCCTCCTCCCCCTCCCCTCGCACGAATACTTTTGCTAAGACTTGCAAGGAATTTAAAGCTATGGGAGGGAAACCTTTTCAAGGATCTAAAACTTTTGTGGAGGCTAGAGATTGGCTTAAGGAGGTGAAAGAATTGATAGATATCTTTGAGATGGAAGAAGGAAAGAAAGTCAAGTTGGCTGCTTGGTTAATGAAGGGAGAGGCCTCATTCTGGTGGGAGGTCACTAATGGAGAACGCCCCGTTGACTCTTGGGCGGATTTTAGGCAAAGATTTGTGGCAAAGTTTCTCTCAAGGGCGGAGGAAAACTTGTATATGGAAAGATTCTTGACTCTAAAGCAAGGAAATCTCTCGGTGAAGGAATATGTCAACAAGTTTAATCAATTGGCAAGGTTTGGCCTAGACATGGTGAATACACCGGAGAAGAAGGCCTTGAGGTTCGTGAAAGGCTTGAATGAACCGATGCATGGGTTGGCTATGACTCATATCCCTATGGGGGCCACCTTTGAGAAGCTAGTTGACATGGCACTCATGTATGAAGAAGAGAAGGGTCCCAATGCTAATAGGGTACCCGAGAAGAAGGGAGATCAAAAGAGACCTCAGCAACAACAGCAAAACAAAGGTGGGAAAGGCAACGGTGGCAAGGGCAAGAAGAAGAAATGTTTCAACTGTGGGACACCTGGCCACCTAAGCAAGGATTGTCGTAAGAAGAAGAAGACTGGCTGCTTCCACTATGGTGAAGCAGGGCATCTAGTGAAAGATTGTCCTAAGAAGGGGCAAAGGACGGGGTCTACCTCAGGAGGACAGGTGCAAGCTCTTATGGCACCGAGTCAGGCTAGGGGGCAAGTACAGGCTCTCGCAGTCCCACCACTTCAGGAAAGAGGTAGAACTATCTCCGTTGAAAGTCTGGTTTTTCTATTTGATCATCCTGTCCGTACATTGTTTGATTCAGGCGCATCGCATTCGTTTATCTCATCATCATTAGTTGAGTCACTGCACTTAGACACCAGTCTGGTAGATGATCCCTTGGTTGTTTCAAACCCAATTGGGGGCTCTACTTATTTGTCCATGATATGTTTGGGTTTGAAGATTTCTATACTTAGCATTGAGTTTACATGTGATGCTTTTGTGTTGGGCTTCAAGGGCTATGGGTTGATTTTGGGCATGGACTGGTTATCCAGTAATGGTGCCGTTCTTGATTGCGAAAGGAGAGTCGTTAGGCTCATGACCCGCTTGGGTAACACTCTCGAGATTTCTTGTAATCCCAGGGACTCTGTTATGCTAAGTTATCTTGAATCGATTGACGCTTCGGTCGAGAGTTTGCAATCTGTTAGAGTGGTCCGGGAATATCCGGATGTGTTTGAGGAGGTGAAGGGCTTACCTCCGAAGCGGGAGATTGACTTCCGAATATATCTGGTGGATAATGCTAAACCTGTATCTTTACCAGTGCGCCACATGGCTCCTCGTGAGAGGAGGGAACTCCATAAGCAAGTAGGGGAGTTGCTTGAGAAGGGGTTCATAAGACGAAGTATGTCGGAGTGGGGTGCTCCAGTAGTATTTGCTACGAAGGCGGATGGGTCCCTCAGACTTTGTGTAGACTATAGAGAACTCAACAAGCTCACAAAGAAGAATTAGACACCCATTGCCGAGGATTGATGATCTTTTTGATCAGTTGGTTGGCGCTTCAGTATTTTCTCAGTTGGACTTAGCCACGGGGTTTCATCAGTTGAGGGTGGTTGAGGATAGCATGGACAAGACTGCCTTTAGGACTCCAGATGGTTTGTATGAGTGGATAGTGATGCCATTTGGGTTGACGAACGCCCCTGCATACTTTGTTGATTTGATGAGTAGGGTGTTCAGGGAGTTCCTTAATAAATTCATGGTGGTCTTTGTGGATGATATCTTAGTATTTTCTAAGAGCGAAGAAGAGCATGCCCTACATCTTGGGGAGGTATTGAAGACTCTTCGAGCACATAGCCTTAAGGCTAAATTCTCTAAATGTCACTTCTGGAGGAAAGAGGTGCGGTTCTTGGGGCACGTGGTCTCCAAGGAAGGGATAGCTGTGGATCCCGCGAAGGTAGTATCAATTCAGGATTGGAAGGTTCCGAAGAATGCTACCGAAGTAAGAAGTTTCTTGGGGTTGGCGGGTTATTATAGGAAGTTTATCAAAGACTTCGCAAAGATATCAGCCCCATTAACCCGCTTAACAAAGAAGAATCTTGTTTTCGCATGGGACGTAGATTGTGATGATGCGTTTCGACGGTTAAAGAGAGCTTTAACCACTGCTCCAGTTTTAGTGTTGCCAGACGGGAGCAAGCCATTTGTTGTCTATACCGATGCTTGTGGGACAGGACTTGGCGCAGTCTTAATGCAAGAGGGAAGGGTAATAGCCTATGGTGGAAGGCAGTTGAGGGCACATGAGAAAAATTACCCTACCCATGATCTAGAGCTGGCCGCTATTGTTTTTGCGCTTAAGATTTGGCGCCATTATCTTCTTGGTGAGAGATTCGAGTTGTTCACTGACCATAAATCATTGAAGTACTTGTTTTCTCAGAAGGATTTGAATCTGAGACAGCAAAGGTGGATGGAATTCTTAGCATCCTATGATTTCGAGATAGCGTATACCCCTGGCAAGGGTAACGTGGTGGCGGAAGCCTTGAGCAGGAAGAGGTTGTCCTTGAGTCCATTGTTCGTGGAACGACGAAGCTTGGAATTTATCTCGATGTTTGATTTCAGACCTTCCATTGATTATGTTTCCGGTTTGCTAGCATCCTTGGAGGTTAGACCTACTCTTTTGGGGCGGATTGGAGAAGCACAGAGGGACGACCCACAGTTGGTTGAGTTGGTAGGGAAGCTCATAAGGGGGGAGTCATCCAGCCATTTGAGTAGGTATACCCTAGACGATAGGGGGTGCTTGCGTAGAGACGGTAGACTTTGTGTACCGCAAGACGAGGGTTTAAGGAAGGCTATTCTTGATGATGCACACCGTTCTAGGATGACCATTCATCCCGGTGGGGACAAGATGTACCGAGACATGAAGAGGGTTTTCTTCTAGGCCGGTATGAAGAAAGATGTGGCCGAGTATGTCGCTCGATGCTTGGTGTGCCAACAAGTGAAGGCGGAGCAAAAGAAACCTGGTGGGTTGCTTCACCCATTGGAAGTTCCGCAATGGAAGTGGGATAGCGTCTCGATGGATTTTATTGACGGGTTACCCAGATCGAGGAAGGGTAATACAGGAATTTGGGTGGTGGTAGACAGACTTACTAAGAGCGCCCATTTCATACCTGTGAAGAGCAAGAGGACCGCTCCATGGCTAGCTTCTGTATATCTTCGAGAGATAGTTCGATTGCATGGGGTACCCTCTAGCATAGTGAGTGATCGAGATCCTATCTTCACTAGCGGGTTCTGGAGAAGTTTGCAAGAAGCAGTGGGGACTCAATTGTGTCTGAGCACCGCATATCATCCTCAGACAGACGGCCAGACTGAGAGGGTGAACCGTGTTCTAGAAGACCTTTTGAGGCTTTGTATCCTAGATTTTGGAGGTACATGGGAAGAGCATCTTCCATTGGTGGAGTTCGCATATAATAACAGCTTTCAGTCCAGTATTGGTATGGCTCCTTTCGAAGCTCTCTATGGAAGGCCTTGTCGATCACCTACATGTTGGTGGGAATCTACGGATAAGATCTTGCTTGGGCCTGATATGGTTAGGGAGACTTCTGAGAAGATTGACTTGATTCGAAGAAGGATGAAAGCAGCGCAGGATAGGCAAAAATCTTATGCGGACAAGAGAAGGACGGATCTTGAGTTTGAGGTTGGGGACATGGTTTTTGTCAAAGTATCTCCGTTGAGAAATGTTGTTCGCTTTGGATCCATTGGGAAGTTAGCACCAAGGTTTGTTGGGCCGTTTCCTATTAAGGAAAGGATTGGACGGATGGCATATAGGGTAGAGTTGCCCGACAGACTTAGTGGTGTTCATGATGTATTCCATGTATCACATCTGAGGAAGTGCTTACATGAGACGGCAGAGGTAGTAGAGCCGAGCTTGCTTAGAGATGTAGAGGTAGAGCGTGATGCGACGATTCGACGAGCTCCTACTCGCATCCTTGGGTCACAGACTAGGAAATTGAGGAATCGAGAGGTTTAGCTAGTCAAAGTGCAATGGGGAGAAGATGATAGCAACGCAACTTGGGAGACGGAAACGAAGATGCGTTCATTGTACCCATTTCTGTTTGAGGGTATGTCTTTACTTTCTCCTCTATCGTTGTCTAGTACTTATCTTATCTTTAGTATATCCTCTCGTTAGTACTAATTGACCTTTAGATAGGGTAAACCTATGGTTGAAACATGTGTTTGAGACATGTTATGGTTGATGGATGCAAGTGGATGCAAGTGGTTGCTAGTGGTTGCTCGTGGATGCATGTACACACACTCTAGGCACTAGATCGGCTCAATCACTTCATATTGCATATTGCATAAAATTGTGTGTAGGAAGCTATATTTATGGATGTATAATGATTGTGTTATCATATGGATGATGCATTTTGGTGAATGATTGTGCACTCATGTAGATATTGTATGTGTCGATAGGGTTCTCTCGCATACATAATGGATGCATGGCACTATCATGGTTTGCATATGTTCATACATTAGATAGGGAACATATACACACACTTTTGCATATGCTCATACATCATTAGAAATGGTTTTAAGGACAATGGATGCCCGTGTTTTGATGGATTGAGTAGATGGTTGTTTGGATGGTAGGATATGCATTCTCCTTAGCTTAGAGATTTCGGGGACGAAATCCTTTAAGGAGGGGAGAATGTAACACCCCGAATTTTAGTTAATACTAAAATTCACTAATTACAGGATAAATAATCTAAGATGTGGGAATTGGGGGTAACGGGCTGCGTCATTGCGTTCGTCTCGGAAAAATACGCGAAATAGAGTCCGAGTTTTCGAGAATCGGAGTCCGTATGGCCCGGTTATGGCCCAAAGAAGTTTGCAGAAAATTCAAAGTTAAAAACAGATTTAGAAATTTAAATTCAGATTTCAAATTAGAACCAGCGGGGCCAGGCGGGAGAATTCCCGCCTTGACCATGTCGACAGGGCTGTCGACAGGCCGGTCGACAATGGGAGTCGACTAGCCTGTCGACTTGCCTGTCGACACGGCGTGTCGAACCAGGGTGCTTGGGTGCACCAGATCTGGTTTTCTGGCTAGGGCTGGGCTGGGTTCTAGAGATTTCCTAAATCTAACGGACCTAATCTAATTTAGGGTTAATCTAAGGGCCTAAAACACTCTCCTAATCTATAAATACACCCTAAACCTGCCTTAATCCATACTAAAAATAGAAATGATGGCCTCATGCCGCCAAATTAAATCTTAGAAGGAGCCTCCACTTGTTTATGAAGGAAGTTGCAAGCTAATCACTCTCTAATCAATCTCTAATCATCACCATCTTCATATTTAGCAACTAATTCCCCTTCATAATTTGCTAATCTTGGTTTTGGTGAGTTTCTATCACTTTAACATCAATTGTTAAAGTAAGTAGATTGGGTGTAATGAGACTTATGGTCTTAAATGCGGATTAATGAGTTTGAATCATTTATAATGATATGCTACTCTATGTTTTCTTATGTTTATGCATAATTAATAAGTGGGTTTATGCATGTTTGATAAGTTGGTTTATGCATGCTTAACAAGTTGGTTTGTGCATGTTTAACAAGTGGGTTTATGCATATTTAATAAGTGGATTCATGCATGTTTAACAAAGTGAGATATGCAAGTTATATGCAAGTTATGTATATGCTTAAATGCAAGTTTAACATGATTTGCAAGTTATGCATGCTTATGCAAGTATATGAATGCTTATGCAAGATATGTATATGCTTAAATGCAAGTTTAACATGATATGCAAATTATGCATGCTTATGCAAGTATGTGAATGTTTATGCAAGTATGTGAATGCTTATGCAAGTATGTAAACGCTTATGCAAGTATGTGAATGCTTATGCAAGTTATGTGTATGCTTAAATGCATGTTTAACATGTTATGCAAGTTATGAGAATGCTTATATGCAAGTTCAACATGTTATGCGAGATATGTGTATGATAATATGCAAGCTCATATGCAACATGTTATGCAAATCATGTGTATGATAATATGCAAGTTTGGGTTATATGTAGTTGGGTTAATATATGCTCATATATGCAAGTTGACATCCTCTTAACCCATGACAAAGTTGTATGCTAAACCCATGATATTTGTGATGATCTTCCCCTTATTTATGTCATGAAATGAGAACGATTTACGTGGGGAACGATGGGGTTGGTAAATACGTTAATAAAAGTATGGTTGGGTATGATTAAGCATACCATAAAAATAAATTACCATAAGTGGGAATTTACCTATTGAGTTAGGTCTACCCCATGGGAATTTACCTATTGAGTTAGGTCTACCCATGTTATGGAAAACTTGATATTAATTAGGGATAATTAATATGGGGGTGATTAATTAGGTGTAATTAATCGACTAAGACACGAGGTTGGACTCATTTGTAGTGTAAAACTGCCCGGACCCGACCGGCTTAACCAGTTGCTACAAATGTCAGCCCAATGTGAGAGGTCTTAGCCATAAATTAAATACGTGATTAAGGTAAAGACACGAGGTTAGACTCTGTTATGACGTAAGACTGCCCGGACTCTACCGGCTTAACCAGGCGGTCATAACAGCCAGTCTAATGTGGGAGGTCTTTATGGGAGATCACGGTCTTAATTAATTAAGAAACACTTAACCATATTAGCATGTAGTGGGACATGAGGGGTTAAGTGGGTGCCTTGGGTGGCATGTGGAATCTAGTGGGTTGCCTTGGGTGGCAATAGAAAATACGATTAGAATACTTAACCAAGTGAAACATGTAATTAAACATGATAAAAGGGTTAAGTGGGATACACTAGATAAGTGACAAGCTTAGGTGGGTAGCTTGTGGGGGCCCATTTCAACCAATATCCCAAACGTATCTTTGTGGGCTCGACCCATGTCGAGTGACGGGACACGCATATTGGGCTTGATTATAAGAGGCCAAAACGGGTTAGCGGTGGCAACGCGAGTCCAACGGGTTTCATATGCGTGTGTGGGCCCGGGCTGGTAGATAAGCCGTTGTTGCATCGTGTAGATATAAAGCCGTGCACCGTTGATATTATCAGGTAGCCACTTTAGGGGAGTGATACACCCCACTGTGGGACCAGCACGGGTATCTACGGTAGGGAGCCGATCGATGGGGAGTAGTGGGTACACCTAGTAAATATAGGGGCAGACGGCACCTATGTAGGGGTACACGAAACTACTGGGTAAAATTACTAAGTACACCTAGTGGAGATAGGGGCAGACGGCACCTATGTGGTCAGCTAGGGGTACATGAAACTACTAGTTATATCTTTCTTTAAGTCCTTGGGTGGGATCAATCCTTGAGTGGGAATGACTGGTGTGGTGCAGTGTAGTAATTATCCTTGGGTGGGTAGATGCGTCCTTACGGTTATCTTAGTTTATCCTAAGCCTATCAAGCTGCTTAGTGTAGCCATTCATCCCCAGACATTACCGTGGGTCAAGTTTATATCTTCTCTGGTTACTTTAATGATTGTATTGTTAAAGTTATAGGACTCGCTCAGACTTATGTCTGACCCCGTTGTTTTTATCTTTTTCCCAACCCTCAGGTCCTACGGTGGATCCTAGCAGTAGTGGAGCTTGATCGGATTGTTGTTCCAGTCTTTAGGAGCTTGGATAGATGTAAAGCTCCAGTTATCCAGTTATCTTTTCTTTTGTCTTGGCTATTGTATTGAGAGTGGGATTATGTACTCCTTTATTTTGATGGATATTGTACTTGACTTTTATTGTGGTTTTATGATGTAACCAGACATGTTTATTTCCGCTGTTATGAGATGATGTTTTTAATTTCAAGTACTATTTATATCTGTCTTGTTGTAATTTTCTGTTCTATATTCACTAAAATACTCCACCGATGCTATGGCATTCCCTTAGTGAGTGACTATAGCGGGCGTGGGGTGTTACAGCTGTAGAGTGAGAGGCCTTGCAAGTGAGTTACGTGAATAAAAATGAGTCTTCAGTGAGCCAAATCTACCAAGTTGAACTCTATTTGCAACCGTTCTTCAAGCTTTAAGCGCTTCAAGCTTTAGTAATTTCAAACTTCACTCTTTTTAACCAAATTCATCATGCTTTATCCATCAAATGCTCTAAACCATGCTTTTTACCAACAATCTAAAAACACAACTATAAATACACAATATCAATTATTTTAAAGGGAAAACAAGATAAATAAGCGGATAAAATATACACATTTACGTGTATATCAAATACCCCCACACTTATCTTTTTATTCGTCCTCGAATAAACTAAACTATGATATGTCACATTTTCGTAGGAAACACGATTGCATTTAGCTTATGCAACAAGTCATTAAACCCCTAGGAGTCCATAGTAGTACGAGTGTTGCCTCGTGAGGGTTTTCAGCAGATACTACCCACAAAATCAAATGCTTGTTATGTACGCGGATTAATCAAATAATATATTTAGGGTCTTTCAAATTCCAAGGACTTTACCTAACTTCAATATTAAGGGTTTAGTCTTAAATTGTCCATCCCATTACTGGTGCAAAAATAAATAAAAAAATTCAAGCTGAATCGTAATTACTTGATAACACTATAATTGCCTTGAAGGTTAAGAGCATGGTGTCAACCAAAGTTCTGCACATTGACAATGTGCACCCAATCATTTATTCATTTTTTTTCTTTGAATAATTTTGCACTAGTGTAACTGTAACAACCCGTATTTTTGAATAACATGTTATAACATAAATGGAGGCAGAATTAAATTGTAAAATCTGAATCAAGGGAAATGGGCTGTGCCATTGCGTTCGTCTCGGAAAAATACGCGAAATAGAGTCCGAGTTTTCGAAAATTGGAGTCCGTATGACCAAGATATGGCCTCGTGAAGTTTCACGAAAAATTCACAAATTAAAGTATACTTAATTAAGTGAAATGGGTTGCGCAGAGAAATATATATATTGATATATATATATATATATAATTGAAAATTAAATAAATAAATATGCAAAAATGTTCAAAACAGCGAATTGGGAGAGGGGAATAACCGAACCGGCCGATTTTTGAGGTCGACCCAAGCTCGCTGGGTCGACTAGGGGTTAATCCAGGGTGTTTGGCTGTCAACCCGTGGGCCGATTCGCTCAAATGCAGATTTTGCATTTGAATGGTTGTCATGGTTCAGCTTTAATCTAAAGGCCCTAGATGGTTCCTACACTTGACTTCTTCCCCAAGACGTGCTTTGATGGCTTGGATTGAATCTAGGGTTAATCCTATGGCTAATACTATCCTAATCCTCTATAAAAAGACCCCAAACCTAGCCTAAATCACCATTATTCAATCCTACAACTAAACTTTGTCAAATTTGTTCCTCTCATGGCCTCCACTCTCATGCTAAAATTTCTAAGTTAATTTCTATGAGAGATTTTGAGTTCATACAAGTGTTTTCAAACTTGTATGAGTGTTCTTAGCTTGCATTCAAGTCAAGTTGCAACATTTCTATTTCAAAGCAAGGGTTTTTATTGAATTGGCTCAAGGGTTTTCATTTGGAGCTTGCATATTTGGGTTTTTGGTGCTTGCATAAGGGCTTCGTCTCAATCTTTATAATAAATATTTATTTGTGTCTTCATAGCATTGTAAGCCCTTTTCTACTTTCTTTCTTTGAACTCTAAAGTTAAATGAATGATGCAAGTTTGATTGATCATTATGATATGCAAGTTTGGTTGATCATTATGATATGCAAGTTTGGTTGATCATTATGATATGCAAGTTTGGTTGATCATTATGCAAGTTATGTATGACACATGTTGCCATGTTATGCAAGTTTGGGTTGATCATGTTATCATGTTATGCAAGTTTGGGTTGATCATGTTATCATGTTATGCAAGTTTGGGTTGATCATGTTATCATGCTATGCAAGTTAAACTTGAGTTTGTGGGCCTAAAGCTTCAAGCTTTATATGAAAGGTCGCATTTTGGCAACATGGAAGTTATCATACCCCTTATGATAACTTGCATGTGAGGCCAAAAGCGAACTTCTAGCAACTTCTACATGTTATTTATCACCATGTATCACTCATATGCTAAGTTTGGTTTTATGCATGCTTTTGAAGCCTAATAATGCAATATGCAAGTATATGAACATATGTACATTTCATATGCCACCATGTTAAACTTGTGGCTTCAACACCTTTATGTCATGGTTATGCCAAGTTCCCTATTTTATCCTTTATGCGTTGTTGTGATTATGTAAACGATGGGATTACGTTGGGGTTGGGTAACATAATGACATGAACATGATTTTTGTAACATGACGTGATATGTTAACTTGTAATTATATTTTGGAAACATAATGGACATGACACTTAGAAAATATGAGTGTGACCAACTCGAGGTTGGGTTGAGTTTGTAGCATAAATCAATCCGGACCCGCCCGGCTTAACTAGTGGCTACAAACAATAGGACCCAATGTGAGAAGTTGGTCATGTTGTGCTCGAACCCGAGGTTAGACCTAGTCGTGGTGTAAAGCTACCCGGACCCGCCCGGCTTAACTAGTAACCACAACAAAGTCTAATGTGAGAGGTTAAAGCGCATTAAGTTAATTAATGCCTCCTGATTAGGGTTAAGTCATGGTCCACTTAATACTTAACCAATTTTGGCTTGATGGATTAATCGAGGTTAAGTCAGGAGCCTTGGGTACTCTTAACCTATTTAATCCACATTTGGATCGGGTTAACCACATTTAACCCGTTAAGAAACCCTAGTTGTGTGGTCCTTTTCAGCAGTAACCTTCTAGGTAGTATCATAAGACCCTAGGACTAGGCTAGGGTGGGGCACGATTACTGGGCTGATTGTAAGAGACCAAAAGAGACGGCTGAATGATGCCCCGGTTGTTCAGGCGGACCATGGTCGTGCACATCAAGTCCGGAGTTGAACACGGGCAACGGTAGGTTTGGACTGTGCATCATGGTATGGTGTCAGAGGGTTACACCATAGGGCCTGATACACCCTAGGGTGGACCCTGCACAGTCAACTACATTACATGATTAAGCCGCATGACACCGACACTTGACGAGTTAGGCTTACAGGGAGCCGATCGACTAGACCGAATAGTTGGACCTTGATTTAGGTCACCTCATGATGATGGGCCAAGCTTGGGCCAAGGGATCAATTCTTGTTTTTACTTGACATGTTAGAATGCTAGTACACCCATGGTGCAAAACTTAACCTTAATTATGCGATGACACCTTTATCTATCTTGTTAGTTAATCATCATGCCAGTATGTTGTTATCCTTATGTTCATCTCAGCTTCTCATGCCAGTTAACTTTACTAGTTCATAGACAGATAGTAGTAGGGCTTACCAGTCTTTTTGACTGACCTGTTTTCTTTCGCCTCTTTTCTTCCGTTCCCCCCCCCTCAGGTTCTCAGGGTGGGAACATTGGAGCTTAGCTTGGATCTTTACAGCTTGCTTACTGGATTTGCTCATGTACGGTTTTGGACATTGAGCTAGCTATGGTTTATCACTTCATTTTGGGGATAGTACTTTATGTATTTCAGTTTTTCAGTTTATGCTTTTATCTAGACTTTGTTTGTTGGAAAATAATGACTAAGTACTTTATTGTAACTTAACTGTGGTTTTGGAAATGCAAGTTTTATCCGCTGCTTTACTACTCTGTTTTACTTATATGTTCTGTCTTGTGATATCTGCATGCATGTTTACCTTGTTTAAACGCCCTTCCAAAGCTAGTGTCCTTGCAAGAGTGGCATTGGCGGAGGTGGGGTGTTACATTTGGTATCAGAGCATAAGGTTTACAAGATTTGAGCAAAAGTGTTTTTGAAACTTACCTTTTGAAAAACTATTTTCAAAACCAATTAAGTATTTTCCAAAGAAAAGTCTAGTATTTTAAAAGGCTATTCCCCAAAATCCATAGCATTATCCTTCGTTTCTTCGTTCTGAATCTATCTTTTTCTTCGTTTCAGTATGGCCGATCTTAACCTTCCCGAGGGAGTGACCATTCCCGGATGGTTCCGGAGGTACTTGGAAGCTAGGGCCAACGATGCGGGCCTAGCGACTACCCCCACCGTAACTGAAGTTCCTCCTCCTCCTCCTCCTCTTCAGAATCCACAAGCGGATTTCGCAAAAGTTTGCAAGGACTTTAGGGCGATGGGTTGTAAGAACTTTATCGGAACGAAGACTTCCGTGGAGGCAAGGAACTGGTTAAAGGAAACTGAGGACCTCTTTGCTATCTTTGATGTGGAAGATCGTAGGAAAGTTCTGTTGGCGGTATGGCTATTAAAAGGGGAAGCTGCTTATTGGTGGGTAGTCACCACCACTACTAGACCAATTAAGACTTGGGATGACTTTAGGAGAAGGTTTGGACTAAGGTTTTTATCATCAGCAGAAGAGAACCTTCAACTAGAGAGGTTCCTATCACTAAAGCAAGGGGACATGACCGTTAGAGAATACGTGGATAAGTTTAATCAACTTGCTCAGTTCGGTCTAGAATGGGTTAACACCGCTCAGAAGAAGGCCCTACGCTTTGCTCTAGGATTGAATGAGCCATTGCGCGGTTTGGCCATATCTCATATACCCCTGGGGGCGACCTTCGAGGGTTTGGTGAATATGGCCCTACTTCAAGAGGAAGATAAGAGTGGCAAGAAAGAGGTCAAGGCAAATGAGTCTCAAGGCGAGAAGGTAGATTTCGGAAAAGGAGGCAAGTACAACAATAGCAAGGACAACAAGGCAAGAAAGACAAGAAAGTGCAACTTCTGTAGGATCACTGGGCACATAGCCAAGGATTGCAGGAAGAAGAAGAGGAAGTTAGGCAAGTGTTTTCATTGCGGAGAATCTGGACATCTTAGCAAAGATTGCCCCAAGAAGCAAGGACAAGGGCAAGGGCAGAATCAGCGTGCAGGACATTCTGGAGGGCTAGTGCATACGCTCAACATCGCTACAGTTCTTGATCGAGGTAGTATTTCTGTAGAAAACCTTGTTTACATTTCTGATTTCCCTGTTCGCACCTTATTTTATTCTGGCGCATCGCATAGTTTTATCTCTTCTGATATTGTTGAAAGTTTGCACCTAAGTACTAGCTTAGTTGAGGACCCCGTTTGTGTTTCAAATCCAATTGGGGGTTCCGCCCATCTGTCTATGATTTGTGTGGATTTGAAAATTTCTATCTTGGCCGTAGAATTCACGTGTAGTTCTTATGTTCTCGGGGTCATGGGATATGGGTTGGTCTTGGGCATGGATTGGTTGTCCAGTTATGGAGCCATCCTCGATTGTGAGCATAGGGTGGAGAAGCTCATGACTCGCCTCGGTAACACCCTAGAAATTTCTTGTAACCCTAGAGGTCCCGTCATGTTATGTTATCTTGAATCTCTCGACTCGTCCATCGATGATCTGCAATCTGTAAGGGTGGTCCGAGACTATCCCGATGTCTTTGAAGAAGTTAAGGAGTTACCCCCTAAACGAGAGATAGATTTCCGCATTTATCTAGTTGATAATGCCAAGCCAGTATCATTGCCCGTTAGGCACATGGCCCCTCGTGAAATAAGGGAGCTCAGTAAGCAAATCAAGGAGTTGCTTGAGAAGAATTTTATTAGGCGAAGCATTTCTGAATGGGGTGCTCCGGTGGTATTCGCTACTAAGGCGGATGGTTCGCTTCGTCTATGTGTTGATTATCGAGAGTTGAACAAGCTGATAAAGAAGAATAGGCAACCGTTACCGAGAATTGATGATCTCTTTGACCAGCTTGTAGGTGCTTCTGTTTTCTCTTAGCTCGATCTAGCCACCGGATTCCATCAACTTAGAGTGGCTGAGGATAACATTGATAAAACTGCGTTTAGGACTCCAGATGGATTCTTTGAATGGCTTGTCATGCCATTCGGATTGACTAATGCACCCGCCGACTTCGTAGATTTGATGAGTAGGGTGTTTAGGGAGTTCCTTAACAAGTTTGTTGTTGTCTTCGTGGATGATATTCTGATCTTCTCGAAGGATGAGGAAGAGCATGCTAGGCATCTCAAGGAAGTGATGAATACGCTTAGAGTGCATCAGTTGAAAGCCAAGTTCTCCAAATGTCATTTCTGGAGAAGGGAAGTTCGGTTTCTTGGACATATAGTTTCTAAGCAAGGCATAGCGGTGGATCCCGCGAAAGTGGTTGTGGAAGACTCCTAGGAGTGCAACCGAAGTAAGAAGCTTTCTCGGTTTGGCGGGCTACTATAGGAAGTTCATCAGGGACTTCGCTAAGATTTCATCCCCTCTTACTAAGTTGACGAAGAAGAACTTAGTCTGTGCATGGGACTTGGAGTGTGAGCTTGCTTTTCAAAGGCTCAAGAGAGCCCTTAACTTAGCTCCAGTTTGGCAACGTGGATTGGCACTGTTTTCAAGAGATAGTTTTTTGCGTGGGATACCGTATAGTATGTAAATGAGATCCAAGATTCACTAACGAATTTTGGAAAGCTTGCATGAACCATGAGCACGCAGTTATGTTTAAGCCAAGTATTTTAGGCAAAGGATAAGTGGAAGGGGAATGAGAGGCAACGGTGAAATGAGTTCTAACTCATATTTTGGAAATAAGGATTAAGAACTATGGAATTATGAAGTTAAAAGACGGTCAAGGCATGATGGGATTAAGCACAAGAAAATGCGGCTTAGAAGACTGAAGACTAGATACGCGCATTATATCTCTTTCTAAGAGTATATCCTTGATCCCTATTGTTCCGTAGAGCTTACTCGCATGCTATCTTTTAAGTATATCCTCTCGGTCCTATCCTCAATCTTAGTTCTGTTGCAAACCCCCTAAGGAGTATGACTAGCCTATTTGTGATATATGGTTGGGGTGAAGAAGTTCGCCACCAAACTATTTGGGCTTTATGGGATATGGGTAATAATTGATAGATTTACAAAGAGAGTCCATTTTATTCCGGTGGAAAGCAAGAGGACCGTATCATGGCTAGCGTCTGTTTATCTTCGGGAAATAGTGTGGTTGCATGGAGTTCCTTCTAGAATAGTTAGCGATCGCGACCCAATTTTCCCTAGCCAGTTCTGGAACAGTTTGCAAGAAGCGATGGGTACGCGATTAAATCTGAGTACAGCCTATCACCCTCGGACGGATGGCCAAACCAAAAGGGTGAATAGAGTGCTAGAAGATCTTTTGAGGTTTTGTGTTCTCGACTTCGGTGGTACTTGGGAAGACCACCTTCCTCTTGTAGAGTTTGCTTATAATAATAACTATTAAGCCAGCATAGGGATGGCACCATTTGAAGCTTCGTATGGGAGGCCGTGCAAGCCACCAACATGTTGGTGGGAAGACGACGGATAAGCTTATAATTGAGCCCGACATGATAAGGGACACATCCGAGAGGGTTGAATTGATTCGAAGACGGATAAGAACGGCCCAAGACAGACAGAAATCCTATGCAGACAAGCGAAGGACAGACTTGGAATATAAAATTGGAGATATGGTCTTTGTGAAGATTTCTCCTTTGCGAAATATGGTTCGCTGACACCAAGGATCGTAGGACCCTTCCCTACTATAGAAAGAGTCGGGAAGATGACTTATAAGGTGGAATTGCCGAGAAGCTGGCCGGAGTGCATAATGTCTTTCATGTCTCGCATCTCCGGAAGTGTTTGCACAGACCCGCCAAAGTGGTTGAACCAAGTATTCTTGAAGACATGGAGGTAGAGGACGAAGCAACCCTGAGACGAGCTCCGATTCGTATCATGGAAATGAAGACAAAGAAGCTAAGAAGCAAAGAAGTTAAGCTTGTTAAGGCGCAATGGAGTGAAACAGAGGGAGGCACAACTTGGGAAACCAAGGAGAAGAGGCGCGTGCTTTATCCATTTCTCTTGGAGGATACATTTTCAATCTCTTTTCCTAGATTGGTATATCTTCCCTTTGCTATCCATGCTTATCTAGTTTATCTTGTTTCGTAAATCTTGTCATGAGAACCTTAGGTAGAAACCCTTGGTTGAAACATGTATTTGAAACATGTTATGTTTGATGTTTGCAAGTGGTTGCAAGTGTTTGCAAGTGGATACTCGTGGATGCATAATACACGTTAGGCAGTAAGATCGGCTCACACACTTTCATACCGCATATGCATGAGTGTTTATGCTTATTCATGGATGAAAACTTGTTATTCTATCACGTGGATGTTGCATATGGATGAATATTATGTGCACTCATGTAGAGATTATAAATTATGTTAGGAATTTGCATACATATGGACTCATTTCACTAACATATTTTGCATTAAGGGGGTTTACTGAATCAGTAACCTCCTGATTTTCGCATTAGATAAGTACATATACACACACCTTTGCATATGATCATACAGCATTTAGAACCTTTTAAGGACAATGATTGCTCGTGGATGATGTTTTGAGTAGATGGATGATGGATGGTAGGATACGTTCTTCCTAACTTGGAGATTTCGGGGACGAAATCCTTTAAGGAGGGGAGAATGTAACAACCCGTATTTTTGAATAACATGTTATAACATAAATGGAGGCAAAATTAAACTGTAAAATCTGAATCAAGGGAAACGGGCTGTGCCATTGCGTTCGTCTCGGAAAAATACACGAAACAGAGTTCGAGTTTTCGAAAATCGGAGTTCGTATGACCAAGATATGGCCTCGCGAAGTTTCACGAAAAATTCACAAATTAAAGTATACTTAATTAAGTGAAATGGGATGCGCAGAGATATATATATATATATATATATATATATATATATATATATAATTGAAAATTAAATAAATAAATATGCAAAAATGTTCAAAACAGCGAATTGGGAGAGGGGAATAACCGAACCGGCCGATTTTTGAGGTCGACCCACGCCCGCTGGGTCGACTAGGGGTTAATCCAGGGTGTTTGGCTGTCAACCCGTGGGCCGATTCGCTCAAATGCAGATTTTGCATTTGAATGGTTCTCATGGTTCAGCTTTAATCTAAAGGCCCTAGATGGTTCCTACACTTGACTTCTTCCCCAAGACATGCTTTGATGGCTTGGATTGAATCTAGGGTTAATCCTATAGCTAATACTATCCTAATCCTCTATAAAAAGACCCCAGACCTAGCCTAAATCACCATTATTCAATCCTACAACTAAACTATGTCAAATTTGTTCCTCTCATGGCCTCCACTCTCATGCTAAAATTTCTAAGTTAATTTCTATGAGAGATTTTGAGTTCATACAAGTGTTTTCAAACTTGTATGAGTGTTCTTAGCTTGCATTCAAGTCAAGTTGCAACATTTCTATTTCAAAGCAAGGGTTTTTATTGAATTGGCTCAAGGGTTTTCATTTGGAGCTTGCATATTTGGGTTTTTGGTGCTTGCATAAGGGCTTCGTCTCAATCTTTATAATAAATATTTATTTGTGTCTTCATAGCATTGTAAGCCCTTTTCTACTTTCTTTCTTTGAACTCTAAAGTTAAATGAATGATGCATGTTTGGTTGATCATTATATGCAAGTTTGGTTGATCATTATGATATGCAAGTTTGGTTGATCATTATGGAAGTTATGTATGACACATGTTGCCATGTTATGCAAGTTTGGGTTGATCATGTTATCATGTTATGCAAGTTTGGGTTGATCATGTTATCATGTTATGCAAGTTTGGGTTGATCATGTTATCATGTTATGCAAGTTTGGGTTGATCATGTTATCATGCTATGCAAGTTAAACTTGAGTTTGTGGACCTAAAGCTTCAAGCTTTATATGAAAGGTCGCATTTTGGCAACATGGAAGTTATCATACCCCTTATGATAACTTGCATGTGAGGCCAAAAGCGAACTTCTAGCAACTTCTACATGTTATTTATCACCATGTATCACTCATATGCTAAGTTTGGTTTTATGCATGCTTTTGAAGCCTAATAATGCAATATGCAAGTATATGAACATATGTACATTTCATATGCCACCATGCTAAACTTGTGGCTTCAACACCTTTATGTCATGGTTATGCCAAGTTCCCTATTTTATCCTTTATGCGTTGTTGCGATTATGTAAACGATGGGATTACGTTGGGGTTGGGTAACATAATGACATGAACATGATTTTTGTAACATGACGTGATATGTTAACTTGTAATTATATTTTGGAAACATAATGGACATGACACTTAGAAAATATGAGTGTGACCAACTCGAGGTTGGGTTGAGTTTGTAGCATAAATCTACCCGGACCCGCCCGGCTTAACTAGTGGCTACAAACAATAGGACCCAATGTGAGAAGTTGGTCATGTTGTGCTCGAACCCGAGGTTAGACCTAGTTGTGGTGTAAAGCTACCCGGACCCGCCCGGCTTAACTAGTAACCACAACAAAGTCTAATGTGAGAGGTTAAAGCGCATTAAGTTAATTAATGCCTCCTGATTAGGGTTAAGTCATGGTCCACTTAATACTTAACCAATTTGGGCTTGATGGATTAATCGAGGTTAAGTCAGGAGCCTTGGGCACTCTTAACCTATTTAATCCACGTTTGGATCGGGTTAACCACATTTAACCCCTTAAGAAACCCTAGTTGCGTGGTCCTTTTCAGCAGTAACCTTCTAGGTAGTATCATAAGACCCTAGGACTAGGCTAGGGTGGGGCACGATTACTGTGCTGATTGTAAGAGACCAAAAGAGACGGCTGAATGATGCCCTGGTTGTTCAGGCGGACCATGGTCGTGCACATCAAGTCCGGAGTTGAACACGGGAAATGGTAGGTTTGGACTGTGCATCATGGTATGGTGTCAGAGGGTTACACCATAGGGCCTGATACACCCTAGGGTGGACCCTGCACAGTCAACTACATTACATGATTAAGCCGCATGACACCGACACTTGACGAGTTAGACTTATAGGGAGCCGATCGACTAGACCGAGTAGTTGGACCTTGATTTAGGTCACCTCATGATGATGGGCCAAGCTTGGGCCAAGGGATCAATTCTTGTTTTTACTTGACATGTTAGAATGCTAGTACACCCGTGGTGCAAAACTTAATCTTAATTATGCGATGGCACCTTTATCTATCTTGTTAGTTAATCATCATGCCAGTATGTTGTTATCCTTATGTTCATCTCAGCTTCTCATGCCAGTTAACTTTACTAGTTCATAGACAGATAGTAGTAGGGCTTACCAGTCTTTTTGACTGACCTGTTTTCTTTCACCTCTTTTCTTCCGTTCCCCCCCCCCCCCTCAGGTTCTCAGGGTGGGAACATTGGAGCTTAGCTTGGATCTTTACGGCTTGCTTACTGGATTTGCTCATGTACGGTTTTGGACATTGAGCTAGCTATGGTTTATCACTTCATTTTGGGGATAGTACTTTATGTATTTCAGTTTTTCAGTTTATGCTTTTATCTAGACTTTGTTTGTTGGAAAATAATGACTAAGTACTTTATTGTAACTTAACTGTGGTTTTGGAAATGCAAGTTTTATCCGCTGCTTTACTACTCAGTTTTACTTATATGTTCTGTCTTGTGATATCTGCATGCATGTTTACCTTGTTTAAACGCCCCTCCAAAGCTAGTGTCCTCGCAAGAGTGGCATTGGCGGAGGTGGGGTGTTACAGTAACTGTAATGTATTGGATGTGAGTTATGCATAGATGAAGGAGAGTTTTGTAAGTTCTAAAAACATTATGGATGAGAGGGCAAGTGTATTAGTTGAACTTCACGCTACAAAAGATAAAGTAATACTAAGGCACAAATGGATGTTTTGTTTCTTTTCATCTCCTCTACTACAATCCTCACTTCTAAGTACGGTATGATGGATGTGGGTGGAAATGAATACTTTATAGTCAAGGATGATGAATGACTATTTTATTCTTGGAGATTTTCTCTTTATTGCATTTTTTAAATCTTTTTTTCTTTTTTTTTTTCATTTTTCTTTTCATTTTGCATGATGAATGATGAGTGGGGATGGAATGGAATGATACCATAAATTATTTCATTTGATTCCTCCTCTACTAAGCGAATCATAACCAACACTTCATTAGAGGAAAGTTTTGTGCCTTAGTTACTCTATTTCTATAAACCTAATTCAACAAACAAGTCTAGATTAATGTTATATAAAAAGCTAAAAGAAAAGATAAGCAAAGTTTTGTAAGATAGATAACCCATATAAAATACAATGTGTTATATGGTTATCCTACCTTAAAACAAGTACGGAGCGGGTAAAGTAATATTGGTATAAAAGTAGCATTCCTTAACCATTAACAATAAATCAGTAAAAAGGTTCTTAAGCATATAAAGAAAAACTTGTCAAAACATGAATGTAAATCGACTAAAACTTGGGTTTGAATAATGTGGAGTATCGAAGAAGAACGCTACAATGAGTCATTTCTCCTTAAATGGGCCAAGTGGAATTCAGAACTTACAAGTTTGAAAACTTGAGTGAGAAAAATATTATGCATGAAAATGAACTCAAAAAATCCAACAAATGCAGGTGCAAAACCATTTTTATTTGATTTTTTTCTTTTTGATTTTTTTACTTGCACATTCTAATATGTATGACAAGGGTTGACACGCTTACTCCAGAACACGACTAACGTCTACACAATCTCAAGCTAGCATCTTAAAAAGACACATTACGACTCAATGAATAAATAATGTTCATTCCCATCACCCAACAATTCAACTTATCAAACAAGAACCAGGGTGTTATTTATGAATTTTAAGTTAGTCCTTGTTCAACGAATGACCTAGTTCATAAAATTTGATTGCTAATGTAATGTAAATCGCCCCCTTGACACTTGAGTGTGATTGTGTCCTCATAGTCGTTAATCAGACATATCTTAGTGAAATGGGAAAAAAGAGAATATTTACATATGTACAAAAGAGGGTTATTGCGTCTTACCGAATGTAATGTGGCTCATGGAGGATCGTGAGCTCTTCCTCTTAGTTGGTTATTGGTTCCAAGTAAGGTTTAAGGCATCGACCATTGACCTTACAGGATGATCCATCGGTTGAATTCTCAATTTCTATCACACCATACGGAAAAATAGTCCACACAATGTAAGGTCCTGTCCATCTAGATTTTAACTTACCCGGAAATAAATGCAATCTTGAGTCATACAACAGGACTTATTGACCTGGCATAATTTTTTTTACATAAAATTGATTTATCATGGAAAAATTTCATTTTGTCCTTATAAATTCATTCATTTTCATAGGCATCATTTCGAATTTCATCAAGTTCATTAAGTTGAAGCTTCCTAAGTTTACTTGCTAGCTCTAAGTCAAGATTTAGAGTTTTTATTACCCATAACGCCCTATGTTCTAGTTTAAATAGCAAGTGACATGGCTTACCAAAAATCAGAGGGGACATACCAAAATTTGTTTTGAAAGTGGTGCGGTAAGCCCAAAGAGCGTCAGTTAACTTTTGGGACCAATCTTTACGATTTCGATTCACAGTTTTCTCAAAGATTTGTTTAATCTGTATGTTCGATACTTCAACTTTCCCATAAGTTTGAGAATGGTAAGGAGTGGATACTTATGGGTTATAAAATACTTTCTCATGAGGACTTCAAAAGAACGATTACAGAAGTGTGTTCCATCGTCGCTAATTATTGTGCAAGTTGTGACAAACCTATCAAAGATGTTTTCTTTTAAGAAGCGCAAAACAACCTTGTTATCATTTGTTTTGCATGGAACATGTTCGACATAATTAGAAACATAATCAACAACTAAAAGAATATAAAGGTTCCCGAAAGAATTAGGGAAGGGTCCCATGAAGTCTATACCCCAAACGTCAAAAACTTCGACTTCTAGAATGGGGTTTAGGGGCATCATATTTCGTTTACCAATTTTCCCTAAGACTTGACATCGATCACAAGTTCTGCAAAATTCGTAAGCATCTTTGAAAAGGTTGGGCCAATAGAATCCTTATTGGAGAACCTTTTCGGCTGTCTTTTTGGGACCGAAGTGACCATTACGTTCTTGGTCGTGACAGAAAGAGAAGACGCTGCGAGTTTAAGTGCCGAGAACACATATTCGGATGATTTGGTCAGGACAGTATTTGAAAAGATGAGGGTCATCCCAGAAAAAATGTTTCACTTAGGAAAAGATTTTTTTACTCTTCCTGGACCAAAAATAAGGGTTTTGCTTGGTAACTAACTAGTTGACAATATCAGCGAACCAAGGATTAGTGGATAAAGAAAAGAGATGTTCATCCGAAAAATTCTCGTTGATCGGAAGATAAGAAGATAGGACATTTGGAAGACGAGACAAGTGGTCCGCAATAATGTTGTCGGGTCCTTTTTTATCCTTAATGGTAATGTCAAAATCTTGAAGTAGAAGGATCCAACGAATGAGACGAGCCTTGGAATCCTTTTTAGAGAAAATGTACCTAAGTTCTGAGTGATCGGTATGGAAAGTGATGTGTGAGCCAACTAGATAAGGTCTGAATTTTTCTAGAGCGAAAACGATTGCCAAAAGTTCTTTTTCAGTGGTCGTATAATTGATTTGAGCATCATTCAAAGTCTTACTCGCGTATTAAATGACATAAAGAATTTTATCGATTCGTTGTCCTAAGACAGCGCCTACAACGAAATTCGAGGCGTCAGACACGATTTCAAAAGGCAGCTTCCAGTTGGGAGAGCAGATGATGGGAGCAGAGACAAGTTCATTTTTAAGATGCCCAAAAGAAGAAATACAGTCAGAATTGAAGTCAAAAGGAACATCCTTACTAAGAAGATTAGTAAAAGGTCGAGTGATTCTGCTAAAATCCTTTATAAAGCGATGGTAAAAGCCAGCGTGACCTAAAAAGGATCGGATCTCCTTAATAGATTTGGGAATGGTAAGATTAGAGATAACTTCGATCTTGGCTTTGTCCTAAAACAATGCCATGTTTGACCATGAAGTGACATTTTTTTCCTATTGAGAGTTAAGTGTTTATCTTTGCAACAGTTAAGAACAAGATCAAGGTGATATAGTATAGGAGTCCCCAAAGACGGAAAAGTCATCCATGAAAACTTCCAAAAATTGCTCGATCATATCAGAAAAAAATGCTAATCATGCACCTCTGGAAGGTTGCAGGTGCATTATAGAGACCAAAAGGCATACGACGGTATATGATTCATTGACTATCAGAAATCATGGTTATCCCTGATTTCTTAGGCAGGACATGACTCAGACTAACTCATTGACTATCAGAAATTGGGTATATGATTCCATTGTCAAGACATTTAAGGATTTCATCACGAACTGCTTCTTTCATGATGGGGTTTAGTCGACGCTGGGGATCACGAGTGGGTTTGGCATCATCTATAAGGTGGATTTGATGTTGGATTATCGAATGACTAACCTCCTGAATATCAGCCGTGGACCAACCAATTGCTTCATATTTTTCTTAAGGATGGGAAGGAGAAATTGTTCCTTCTCTGTAGTAAGGTCAGAAGCGATGATGACAGGAAGAGTTTCATTGTCTCCTAAGTAAGATTACTTAAGATGACTGGGAAGCACTTTGAGTTCAAATTTGGGAGACGACTCAACCGAAGAAATTGGTTGAGGGATAGACTCAATTGTGAGTGGCTCAACAGGAATTGACTAAGAGACATTTTAGGAGATATCTTGAAACAAAGTTTCATAATTCGATTTAATTTCATTGTTCAGATGGTCGAGCTCAGGTTCATTGTCGTGGACCGCACGGATTTTAGAAAACTGGTCCACATCAGAGGCAGGAGAGTTCTCTATTCTGAAAATGTTTAGCTCAACGGTCATGTTACCGAAAGAAAGTTTTGTAGACCCATTCCTACATTTGATAAGTGCATTAGCAGTTGCTAAGAAGGGTCGTCCTAAAATCAAAGGGATCTGGTTAGCAGGATTGCTTACCTATTGAGTTTCTAGGACAATGAAGTCGACCGGAAAGATGAATTCGCCAACTTTTATCAATACATCCTCGATTTCGCATACAGGTCTCTTAAAGTGACAGCAAGCTGAAGGGTAACCTTGGTGTGTTTCAGTTCTCCTAGTCCTAATTGGTGGTAGACAGAATATCGAAGTAAGTTAATACTAGCACCTAAGTCTAGCAGACATCTATAGATTTTCATGTCCCCAATAATACATGATATTGTGGGGGCAGCCAGGATCTTTGTGTTTCACTGGCATTGATTGGAACAAGACTTCGCTTAGAGTTACCGCTAGAAACATTTCTTAGTTACTTGTTTATGACAATTTTGAGTGCACAAATCTTTTAGAAATTTTGCTTACTATGGAACTTGTTTTATAATATCTAAAATAGGAATGTTCACTTTAACTTGCTTAAATATTTCTAGTATCTTTTCTAACTGATACGTCTTTTTCCTAGATCAGAGTCTATGAGGAAATGGAGCAGACAACTCAGTAGCTTGGGTTACTTGAGTTTGAGGATGATCCTAATCAGAAATTGGCTCAATGTTTTGATCCGAGTTAGTCTAATTTTTTGTAGGGTTTGGAAAATTGTCCGGTAAATCATTTGGGCTGACCACATGGTTGTCAATCTTTTTTCCGGATCTAAGAGTCGTGATTACATTCAAGTGACTAACATTTAAATCTTGAATGATGTGAATTTAGTTGGGTTTGAATTTTGTCCTCTAGGGTTTTGTATAGGTTGACTTGGAAATGTACCCTTTTACCTTTAATTTAATCTAGCGTTAAGTTGAGACATTTGTTTTTGAAGTTCACTCATTTGTTGATTTGTGTTTTGCATATATGAGTGTAACGAGTTTTTATTTTCAATACTTTGTTCTATCATTTGCTCTAATAGTTTAGTGACCTTAGATGAACTCCCCTCAATTGTAGAAAGGAAATTTTCATTTTGGGGTGCGACCATTTGATGAGATTTGTGGAAAGGAGCCTAGTTCGAATTATGCTGATTTTGCCTAAAGGGATTGTTCGAAGCATTGTTCGGAAGTGGTTGATTCAAAGGTCTATTCATCAGGGGGTTATTTGGACCATAAGAAAGATTTGGATGGTTGTTGGGTTTATTGAAAGCATTCACTTGCTCAAGGGACTGGGGGCACTCATCAGCATATGATTGGAGTTAAGACATATGTGACACATAGCTTGGGAAATGTTATTAGACTGAGTGTGTGATCTAACAACGTTCACTAATGCATCTTCAAGAGCTTTAAAAGAAGAGGATTCGATAGAATTACTACTGCAACGTGAATAGATAGATTTTTCATTGATTCGTTCCCATTGTTTCGATTTTTCTGCTAACTCATCCAGAAATTCCCAAGCTTCTATGTTAGTCTGTTTTAGGAAATTTCCCTAACACATAGACTCTAAAATTTGCCTAGAACCATTGTCGAGTCCATCGAACAGTTTGACATAATGACCATGTTTCGTTACTATGATGGGGACAACTTAACAACAGCTCTTTAAATCTTTCGAAATATTGCTAAAAAAATTCCCCCCTTTTTGGTGGGAATTAGTGATTTCGTTTCTGAATCTAGCTATTGTTTTTTGGGAATAAAACTTTTTAAGGAAAACTGCTGTAAATTCTTTCCATTTTCTTATCGAATTCGGAGGCAAGCTGAGGAACCATTTTTCTGCGGAGTCAGTTTGTGCGAATGGAATCAAACGAAGTTTAATACCATCCTCGCACAACTGTTGTAATTTAAAGGTTGTATAAGCGTACTCGAATTTCATTAAGAAACTATATGGTTCATCATGAGAAAAATTACCGAATTTGGGGAGGATGCTTACCAAACTCGATCGGATTTCGAAGCGGTTACCCATAGGATCGGGTAACTGAATGCAAGAAGGGACAAAAGCTCTATCGGGAAGGAATCTATCCATCAGGGTAAGACGTATGGATTCGTTAGTCATTTCTACGGATTGTTCAAGTAAAAAGGGTTTTGGGGAAAGAGGAGATGGTTTGATTCGAATTGAACAATGAGATTCTTGGTCACGGGTCTAAGTTTGCGTGCACCAAAAAAAAAAAAGAGTTTGCCAGATTTTTTTTGGAAAGTTCGACCTATAGAATTAACGAGGGTTAGAGAATAAAAAAAGTTAAAAAAAATTCAAATTTTTTTCATTTTTGCGGAGTTTTGAATTTTTTTTATTGCAATTCACAAACTAATCAGATACACATAAATTAGCTACAATGAAATTTTTTGTCCTTAATAGCTCCTAACCCAAAATTATATAGTGGCACGTTTGATTACTTAGAACAAAAGATTTATCAGCTAGTTAACGAACAAGAGTTATAGGTGCACCAGGAATCACCCTAGCAATGCAGCTGAAGGTTTAAGTACCTTCAGAGTAACAATCTATATAATATTTATGAATCACCATAATATTTATAAACTGTTATTTCTCTCTCGTAGTCTAGACACCAAGAAATAATTCGTTCCAAATAAATCAACTATCAAAATACAATTAAACCCTAGATGACCCCGCGATTGCCTTAAGTCCAATGTCTAACCGTTATTATTAGTTAGATTCTATGATGAAATGCAATTTATGGGCTAAGGAAAGGATGATGAAATCCTTCACCTTATGTGAATTGGGGTATTTCCCTTAACAGAATGAATAAAGATGCAGAAATAATGATTGCAGAAATTAAAAGGTTTTACAAGCAAGCCGCTGCCCCTCTAGAAGATTTTTACAAGCAATTTCTATATATTTTTCAAGTAGTAGTAGACCTTGTAGGATTTAGAAAATTCTCACCTAGATCGATAGTCCGTCTAATGCAACTGAGTAGCGCTAGCGCATTCATGCCCCACTTGGTGTGCAACTGCTCCAATTTCGTAAATCGTCCGATTTGTGGATAGGCTCTGAATTCCTTAATTGATTTCTTGAATTCTTTACTTTGCTTTGGCCCTTGAATTGATCTTTTTTTATGCAAAGAAAATAAATAAAATTGAAACTGACTCGATTGAAAAAAGAAGAAGCAAAACTACTTAGTAAAGATAAAAAATAAAACAAAACAAACGAACACTAAATTAAAACTGACTAGGCTCAACAAAACTAAACTAAAATCAGCTAAAAAGAAAAAAACTAAAACTCAAATGAAAAAAATTAGGACCAAAAAATAAAAGAAAGAAAAAACTAGATCAATTTAAAAATTGGAGTTAACGCACATACACAGGCCTAATTATAGCCCAACCTACTTCCCTATACTCAAAGGAAATTAAAACCCTTTTATATTTCCCTAGATCCCAAATAAAATCGGACGTCGGCAAGAATTGTTATTTTTTTTATGATTGTTCGAAGCGGTTGTTCGAACTAGGGTTCCGAAATCATAGTTAATACTGCGATTGGTCACTGGCGTGAGTTTCGATTGCTGGAAAGCGTTGGGCTTCCGATGGTTGGTGATTCACAGAAGAGTATGGTGATCAGTTTTTTGCGGAGAGTGAGGGATGTTGTTACTGTAGGTTACGGTTCAATACTAGTGGGTTGGGGAATTTGCGATTTGGAGTTGATTGCGGTGGTTCTTTGTTGAACGCTTGATGAAGTGTAGGTGTCGGTGGAACGAGGAGTGGTGATTGTCAGTTTGTGGTTAGACAAAGTGGTGAGGGGAGTGATGGTCAGATAGTAGAGAGTGAAAGCCGGATGCAAGAGTAGTTGATTTTCTATAGCGTGGGAGGTTTATGGACCGTTGATGAGATTTGGACGACTGTAAGGGGCTCATTTGTGAAAATGGGTTTGTAGATGCTGGTGATAGCACTGTCTAGGTGGGTTGACTCGGAGCTTGGTTGAATGATGAGGAGGCAGAGAAGTTTTGAGTTGGTTGTGGTGTGAGTTTGTGTTTCTGTTTAGGGGAATTTGCAATGATCGATGGTGTTCGTTGATATTGGGTTACTGTAGTTTCTGGTTCATCACTGCTGTAGTTAAGGAGCGAAGTGATTTGGGTACTTGAGTTGTGGTGAGGCTAGTTTGAAGTATTGATGAAGGGAATATGGAAGTGCAGTTTGTGTGAACTAGATAGGGAAACTTGAACATGGTAGTTGTTGAAGATCTTGAGGGTGGCAAAAGTTTGAGATGGAAGGGGTTCGAGAACGTGATGGTTGGGGAGATTGTACTTTGTACTGGTGATGGAGATGTCTAAATATGGTAGATGCAGAGAAAGAAATAGAGAATAATAACTCAAAGAAAATTTGTTTCCTTTTTTTAATGGAATTGTTGAAAAGAGGAAAGAGATTTGTAGAAAAATTGGAAAGAAAGGGGAGGAACTTGTATTGAAATCAGGAAAGAAATCAAACAAAATTTTGCAATTTTTTTCTCTTGTCTTAGAGATTTTAATATCAATATTTTAATATCAAATCATCTAATCAATATTTTTTCCTATATATATGAAAGAAAATAAAAATAAAAATATTTTTGTGTTTCTTTTTTTAATGAAAAATGAGAAAATAAAAATATAACCCAAAGGATTTAGTAATAAAAATTATTTTGATCCCCGGCAACGACGCCAAAATTTGTTTGCGAACAAATTAACAACCGTAAACAATTGTTTAATTCGTTTGGCTTTCCTAAACAACAAGGGTCATTGTAAAGGGTATCGAACTCTAGGACCAAAATTATTTTACTAATAAATCCAACCAAGTAATTCCGAAATTTTGATTGTCTGAAAATAACAGAAAATAAACAAAATGAAGAGAGTTTTATATAATAAATGAAAGCAATTAGGAAGCAATGACATAAACTAGATTAACATGAATTAATAACTAAATATCTTGATACAGATCTAATTCATGTGTCTGTCACAAACATGAATCAATGACAATTAGGTTTCTAGAAACAAATATGTGAATAATGACAAGTATAGCCTACATAGGAGCTAAGCTCTTAAACAACCATAGACTATCAGGATAGATTCACTATTTTATTTCTAAAGCCCTAAAAATTAGATCTAAATCTGATAAGTGTTAGATCAAACTCGAATATACCTTGTGAAGGAGCATAGCTCTTAAACGACACAGAATATGAAGGTTCAGATCTAACCCTTGGTTCCGATTTAGATCTATATACATGAAGTCCTAATCTCTTTGATTATGTGATTCATATTGAATCTAATCTAAGCGTCATCACCCCCTAATTAAAGGAGATTAACTAGACATAGCTAGAAGAGAAGAGAAAGAAAAGAAAATAAACAACATAAACATAAATAAAATAAAATAACAACTAAGAAGAGAAGGACAAGAATTTTATTCCAAGAGAAGGTATACAGAATAAAACCCAATGTAGTTCTAAATGAAAAGGATACAAGTGTATTTATAGCTGATATGACAAAGACTAATTGGCTAACTACACAACGTGGAACTAAAGATTCAGCCAAAATAACACATAACCAGTGTGAACGCAACGGTAGAGTGAGAGGCCTTGCAAATGAGTTATATGAATAAGCATGAGTCTTCAGTGAGCTAAATCTACCAAGCTGAACTCTAATTGCAACCGTTCTTCAAGCTTTAGTAATTTCAAACTTCACTCTTTTTAACCAAATTCTTCATGCTTTATCCATCAAATGCTCTAAACAATGCTTTTTATCAATAATCTGAAAACACAACTACAAATACATAGTATCAATTATTTTAAAGGGAAAACAAGATAAATAAGCAGATAAAGTATACACATTTATGTGTATATCACCTCGTATGGAGCCATCGTAATGCTAGACTGATAGTTGTTATTATATGCAAACTCAACTAGATGTAGATGGTCTTATCACAATCCCCCAAAATCGAATACACAAGCTCTTAGGAAATCTTCCAAAACTCGGTCAACCTATTCGGTTCGACCATCAGTTTGGGGATGGTAAGCCGTACTTAAGCACTACTCGGTTCCCAAAAATTCCTGAAAACTCTTCCAAAATCCACTCGTAAATAATGGATCATGGTCACTCACTATGCTCTTCGGGATAACATGGAATCGAACTATCCATTTCGCATAAAGTTCAACCAATTTCGATGTCATTCTAGTCGACTTGACAGGAATGAACCCTGCACTTTTGGTCAAACAGTACATGATGACCCAAATTCCTTTGTTTCCTGCCCTCGTTTTAGGTAGTCCATCGATAAAATCCATCTACATCTGCTCCCACTTCCACGTAGGAATTTCCAATGGCTGAAGCAAACCACTCGGCTTTTTCTGTTCAGCCTTCACTAACTGACAGTTCATGCATTTGGAAACGATCTTTCCAACATCTCGTTTCATCCCCTCCTAGTAGTATACTCGCTTCATGTCTTGATACATCTTATTACTACTAGGATGAATCGTCAACTTTGAGTGATGACATTCTCTCAAAACCTCATCTCTCAATCTGTCGATACCAGGAACAACTAGTCATCCTTGCTTTCGAAGCCAACCTTCTCGATCGACTTCAAACTCTCTATTCGCTGGTTCTAGCTTCTGGATAAACTCGACAAGCTTCACATCTCGCTTTTGGCTATCGCCAATCCTTTTGATAAGAGTAGGTCTTATCGATAAGCTTGCTAATATTTCAGGCTCCAACTCACATTATGGCCAGAAATCAAATCCTGCCAAATACGAGGCTCTTCCATTCTGAAAACATTGCTCCCAAACTTGCGTGTCTTTGACTCAATGTATCTGCAACCACATTAGCCTTGCCAGGAGTATAGGCTATACCAAAATCATATGATGCCAGAACCTCTAACCACCGTTGCTATCGAAGATTCAAATACATTTCGAAAAAAGGATACTTCAACGATTTGTGATCCATAAACAACTCGAATCGAACTCCCAACAGGTAATGTCTCCACATTATTAGATAAAACACAATCACCGCCAACTCCAAATCATGAGTTGGGTAATTTCTCTCATACGGCTTCAGCTGTCGACTCGCGTAGGCCACAATCTTATCCTTCTGTATTAGCACCGCTCCAAGACCAGTGCCACATGCATCGGTATACACAACCATCTCTTTATTCCCACTTGGAATGGTCAACACAGGAGCACTCGTTAGTCTTTCTTTCAGGATTCCAAACGCTTATTCACACTTTGCATCCCATGTGAACACTTGGTTCGTCTTTGTCAATTCTGTCAACGATGCAACTATATTTGAGACATCTTTGATAAACCGTCGGTAATAGCCAACCAACCCAAGGAAACTTCTCATATCTGTTGCATTCTTAGGTCTATCCCAGTTTTGGATTGCTGCTACATTAGTGGGGTCAACTGCTATCCCATTTTCAGAAAGTACATTGCCTAAGAACCTCACTTCCCTTTTCCAGAAGTGACACTTCAAAAACATAGCTCTCAGCTGATGCTTTCGCAAGATTTCCAACATAACTCTCAAGTGTGTCATGTGTTCTTCCTCATTTCGTGAGTAAACCAGAATATCATCGATGAACACAAGCACAAACTTGTTCAACTAATCTCTAAAAACTCTATTTATAAGATCCACAAAGTACGCTGGTGTGTTAGTCAACCCGAATGGCATCACCAACTATTCATAGAAACCGTATGTTGTTCTAAAAGCAGTCTTCGGCACACTATCCTTCGCTACCTTCAACTGGTGAAATCTCGTTGCCAAATCCATCCGAGAAAGCACTTTGGCTTCGTGAAGCAGATCGAACAAGTCATCAATCCTCAACAACTGATACTTGTTCTTTTTGGTCACCTTGTTCAGCTCACGATAGTCCACACATAATCTTAACAAGCCATCTGCCTTGGTTGCAAAAATGACAGGTGCACCCCATTCGGATACACTCCTCTGAATGAACCCTTTTCCGAAAATGTCACGAACCTGTACCTCCAGCTCTCGTTGTTCCTTAGGTGCCATTAGCCTAAGAGACATAACGATTAATCTAACACGCTTGACCAGATCGATCCTAAACTCGATCTCACGATGCGGCGACAAACCTTTAACCTTGTCAAAGACATCCTCATACTCATTAGCGATTAGCACAGATGACAAGTCTTCATGTGGAATCACAAGCGAATATAGATAGCTTACAAAGACACCATCTTCGAACTTACATCTAATCAACACCTTTCTCCCTTCCACATCCCCGACTCTCACCTTATCTTCTTTCAATTCACCTTTGCAGGATAACTTTTGAGCCAATCCATTCCCAAGATGATCCCAAACCTAGCGAAGTTAAGAACAAAGCAATCACACACAAAAGAGCAACCATGACTCGACAACACAGGATCACGACACAACATGCACAAACTGGACGAACCCCCAACCGTATTAGTCACGATTAGTGGACTATCACATATCTCAAGTTCGAAACCCAAGAGGCACACAAACACATTGCAAATGAAAGAATGCGATGCTCCAGTATCGAACAACACACGAACTGAAAAACCATTAAATGAAATAGTACCTTGAACAACAACACCTTTTCCCTTCTCCTTTGTAGTAGGAGCTCTTGAAGAAGATGGCATGACTTCCAAAGCATATGCCTTCAAAAACTGCTTGCCCGAAGCTGATTTTGAACAATCCTTCTTCTCATGCCCAGGCTTTCCACACTTGAAGCACTTCTTCTTAGCTTTGAGATTTTTGCACTCATTCAAGTAATGACCCTTCTGTTGGCAGTTAAAACAAACCACCTCACTCTTAGGCTTCTTATGGCCATCATGTCCTTTCTGCTATTGCTGCTTCCTTTTCTTATTGTTACTACCTTATTGTGGTTTCTAAACTTCCTTGGTTGCAGCGACAACATTTGCTTCCTTAGGAAACAAGCTCTCATGGTGAATAGCTTTTTCCACAATCTTCTCAAATGAATCATCAAGATGATCCACCAACGGCCTTCCAATATACGTATCCAGACCCATAACAAACTTCTCGTTCTTCTGATAGTGTGTATCAATGTATGAACGAGCATATCTGGACAATGCCCCGAAATCAGAAACATAATAAAGCACAGAAGACCATTCTGTTTTAGCTCTACGAACTTCTTGAATAGTGCATACATTTGAGCAGTGGAGATAAACTTTGCTTCAAATTTAGCTTGGAATTGCTCCCATGAAATCTCCTCTTATGGAGTCTCAAGCGTAACAGAATTCCACCACTCTATGGCCCTGCCTTTGCAATTGCCTTGATGCAAGCTTTCTCTTAGTTGCATCCTCTAACCCCAAGTCTCCAAAAATATGGACACAAGAATCCATCCACCTTTGAAACTCTTCAGATGTTTTAGTCAGTTTGAAAGGTTTTCATGCTAGAGATGTATAATCTTTGCATAGCTTCGCAAAATCCACAACCCTAGGAACTCGCACACCTACATCTACTGTGGCTACCAATGGAGATGGTACCCTTCGCATGACTGCTTCCATCCTGGCCTCAAACATGGCTAGGTAGTCTGGTATACCGCCACTACCTCCTCCAGGCACTGCCCCTTCCCTAGTAGTGTGTCCTGTAGTTCATCGACTCATTCTAAATTTGCAAATTAGAATGATTAGCCACTTGCAAGAAAAGATGCTAAAAAGTACAAACCCTACTATACTATATAGTATACATCCAACTAAAATCTACAAATACGTCTCTAATAGGTAATTACGTCTTCGAACTTTAGCTAAACTCGTTAACCAGAGCTTTGATACCAAATGTGACGACCGCCCACAACCCCTGTGCTATAGAAGAGGAATTATGCACTGAAAGGTGTGCTAGACAGCTGTGAACGATCATCATAAGTAAACAACAACATCGAAACATGTCGTAACTCATAGCGCAAGGATAAAATATAATAGAACATATAATACAGGTAATAATAGTGAAGTAGAAAACACTAGATTTTCATAACAACTAGAAGGTAATATCCATACACTTGGAAATAGTGTTTATACAAAATGCATCACTACAACACTCAGAGAATAACTGTAACAACCCAGAAAATCAGAACCAATTTAAAATTTTTATTTTGGCAATTTTAATGAATTTTGGATATTTAAAATGGTTTATTTTGAGCAGAATTTGAACATATATATTTATTTGAATCGAAGTTGGAATATAAATATTTATTTTAATTATAAAAGGAATTGAAAATGACGCGGTAGTTTGAAAATTTGATTTCAAATTTCAAATGAATGTACATGGATCAAAATAAACCGGATTTTAGTGAAACTAAAAATATTTGAATCTGTTTGAAAATATCTTTCCAACGAATCCCAAAAATTGAAATTTTATTGCGGAAATAAAAATTTATGCCCAGTTGAAGATTCAGAATAGTCGCTATGGAAATATAGCCCTTAAAATGGAGATTTTGCAAACGACCTCCATTTTTGATGAAACCACTTTTGTTGGATCAGGGATGTCAAGTTATTGCTAGACTCCGATTTTCATAATTTTTGGGATCAATATGTGAGCGTGGCGAATTTAAACGTGTTTAGTCAATTTCAGCCAAATTGGATCAACCAGAAAATGGCCAATTTACAAACGGTCTCCAAATTCAACGAAATTAGTTTTATTAGGATCAAATCATCAATAAAAAGCTAGAAATATTTTTTCTGTAATTTTTGAAGTCAGTATGTGGCCCCGGTAAATTGAAATGCACGTTAAAATTAAATATATAGATTTAAATTTTAATTTAAAGGGAAACTAATCGAAAGAGCTGAATCAGCTTACCGAACATATCCTATTATGCTCGGAATGGGGGTAATCAGCTAGCGGCAACAATCGCTGGGTTCGATTTGGGGTCAGGAAAAAAATAACTTTTTTGAAAATTAAATAGAAATAAATACATATTAATATGTATTGGCCCGAGGCCCCTTTCTCTTCCACTTCAGTTCACGATCGAATAAACAAAGAAAAAAAACAGAGGAACGAATGTCGTCACACCATCGCTCCAGGTTATCGGAGGTGCCGTGCCGCTCCTCAGGTGACCGCCGCCCTTTCCTTCCCCCTCTTCTCTCTCTCTCTCCTCTCTCCCTCTCGCAGGCCCTAGCCCCTCCCTCCATATAAAACCGCAACCCCCTTTTCAGATCTGGCCGCCACCACCTAACTGCACCACCCCCCCTCAGCCCTGTGCGCCACCTCCCTGGCCAAGCCGCACCCCCTCCCTCCCATCTCGTTGCTCCTCTTATGAACAAGCTGCACCACCCCAAAACAGCCTGCACCACCGCAAAATAGCCCCCAAAACCCTACTGACCTGCCGACATCTCCATCAGCGCAACCTCCTCCACCTCCTGCGTGAGCTATGAGTTTTTATTTCAATTTTAACTTATGTATGAAAATAAAAATGTGATCTTTATAATGTAAAACATCATAGAAAGATCCGCTTTTTATATATGTATTAGCAATAGAAAGATCCGATTTTTATATATGTATTAGCAATTAGAAAAATCTAATTTTTATATATGTATTAGCAATAGAAAGATCCGATTTTTATATATGTATTAGCAATAGAAAAGTCCGATTTTTATATATGTATTAATAATAGAAAAATCTTATTTTTATATATGTATTAGCGATAGTAACATCCGATTTTTATATATGTATTAGTGATAGGAAAATTTGATTTTTACATATGTATTGGAGATAGAAAAATATGATTTTTATACATATAGTGTTGATTCAGAAATGAAATAACAATGTAGTCATTCAATTATTCTATGTTTAATCTTTCTCCTCCTCTCTGTATCAAATTTTAACATGGTATCAAAGCTAGGTTGGTGAGAGGAGACAGAGAGATCTAGAGGAAAAAAACCAACATGGTATCAGAGCTCAGGATTTCAGTAGAGTTGAAGAGAAAGTGCTTCAACAATTGAAGATGATGAGAAAGTGCATCACAAAATCGAAGAGAAAGTGCTTCGATCTCAACAACTTTGAAGCAAGGGGGTGTGTTGAATGGTGCTTCAAAGTTGTCCCACATCGAGAAATACTGAACTAAGATCCTGGACATAAACTAAGATGTTCCCCATCACATTGCCAATTGGTTTTGTGATAATAAGGGGATTAATAAAAACTCTAACATGTAGCAGAGTAAAAATGTGATTTTTATTTATATATGAACAACATAAAAATGTGATTTTTATTTATATATGAACAACATAAAAATTCGATTTTATTTATATATGAACAACATGAAAAAGGATCGCGTTGACATTACGGGAAAATTCAAACTGTTCAAAAATCTAGAAATAAAACTGGAGGAGTGGATCCCAAAGGTCAGAACTCCTCACTAAAATTTTCTGTTCGGTTATTTATTTTATAACTGCATATATAAACTGCTCCCCGTCATCCATAGACCATGAACGACTTGTTTGTTTGATTGTGTTGTGAAAATTGATTAAGGTGTGAAATGGACTGTATAAATTATTCATGTTTTAAAATAAATATTTTATCATTAAAAATATAATTTTTAATGTGTATATGAATAAAATAAATATTCGTTTACAAATCGGATGATTTGTAAATGTACACTCATTTGACTGATATGGATTGGGACGATAAATTTTACACATCGCCCAACTGCACAAATAAAATCTGTGTTTTGTTGACTGAAACCCCACACGGGTGTTGGGATGATATTTAACGTACACTAATCCCAATTTTTTAGTGGTATGTCGATCGTTTGATTGACAGACTGTGTAAGCTTGAATTATCTATATTTAACGCTTATGCAGTGTAGATTGCACTTTGGATGATGGTTGATTGTATATCATTATTGTTATGTACATGTGTTGTATGAAATCCATACAAATAACATTATATAGTAATCGACTGTGTCTGATTCTAGTTTAGAAAGAACAATATTTTAAAATAACGAATATTTTAAAATAACGAATATTTTAAAATAATGAATATTTTAAAATAATATTCAATAAAAGATCAAAATCTGATTTTGATGTCCGATTTGGGTTGGACAGGAAAATATTTAAATATAAAAAGCCATGTTGATTTGATTAACGCAATTTTGACGTGAACGATATTTATATCGATTTTATTCATTTTTATAAAAAAATATTGAAAAGGAAGTGATTTCAAAATCTAATGTTTTGAAAATATTATCATTTACATATTAATGATGTGGAATTTTCAATTTTGGATTTGAAATTGAATGTGAAGTTGAAACCGTTTTGAAAACGAATTTAAAACGATTTATAAAATAGGTTTTAAATGGAATCGACGAAATATATATAATATATGTATTATATATATTTAATGGCCTGAATAGAACGTGTCGCGCCGTGGCAGTTCGCGAATTTCGATCATTGACTTCGAATAGACATTACGGGATATCCGACTGTCGTATTCTCCTAAAACCGGAACCGTTGGGTTCGTATTGAAAAGAGCTTTCCAACGAATATTAGAGATGTGAAATCTAACGGTTGGATTTGGAATTATGTCCAAATCAAATTTGGAAAAGGTCGTTGTAAGTGCAGTTTGATGGCCGTTTATGGAAATTGACAGTACCGGCCTTGGTAAAATTATTAAAAATATCAATAATTAGTGTAAAATCATAGGAAATGATTTGGAAAGAACTAGGATGAAAAATTCCATATTTGAAAAGATAAAAATAGATTTTTATCGAAATGAACTAGTTATGAACTAGAATTATAATCCAATTATTTTTAAATAAATAAATTGGATTTGAAATGGTTTTAAAAATAACCAGAATTTCCAGTATATGAATCAGAATGGATTTGAATCGAAATTATCTTCGTAATATTTCGATATTGGATTCCGTGATCATACGGGCATTGTGGAGGAATCTGGAAGATATATATATATATATATATATATATATATATATATATCGTTATTCCAATACGATGTTTGTTGAGTTCAGAATTCGATATTGAATATAAGCCGATATATTTTCTGTTCAGAGCCTTGTATTTAATATCAAATGGGATTTTGGGTTTGTCGTGAATGGTGTCTCACGAACACTATTCTTAAACCCAATGAGGTTAAGGAAATTAGAAACTAACAGGAGGTTAGCTAAGTTGAATGGTTTCCTGGGTATTGATCTGATGTTGGTTTCGGCCTTCGAGATTAATACTTAGGGAATTGTTCTCTTACTAATTTATGATTAGAGACTGATGGAATTGTGTCTTCATTAACACTGTTCTGAAACCCTTGTGAAAAGAATAAGTCTTTTTATTAAGATTTAAAGAAGAATTACCAATTAATGAACATTTAATTGGAATTGAAATGGAATGTAAATCTGGTTTATTGTGAACTGTGTTTTAACGACATTCGTTCTTTAACCTGATTTGCAGTGAAATGTGATTTGGAATTTATAAATATTTATTCTAAGATTTAATGGAATTTCCAAAGTAAAGTTTTAAAGTTTAATAAAATAAATTGGAATGGAATGGGATTCGATTTGATAATAATAGAAATGAACTTTTGTGGAGGAAGACTGATAATATATATGGAATTTAAAAGGCTTTGCCATTATTCCATTTATAATTTTAGTCGGATACGGAAATTGATATCGATTATATATTGGTTCATATTTCCATGAAAACCATAATTAATGGAATGTGATTTTGGGTCTATTGTGAACTGTGTTTTAAATGACATTAGTTCTTTAACCCAGTTAAAGACAGGATTTATTTCCTGAACTGGAATAATCATTAAGTAATGATTGTTGGAAATTAAAACAGAATTAGAGTTTTAATGAATCTTTAAACAGATTGAAAGGTGAATTTGATAACTAAAATTATCAAATCCAAGAAATGGTCGAGAATGGAGTAACACCGGTCTTGCTCCAAGCTTTAGTTAAATCTTTAATTAGATTTGAACGTGAAATGGTAATTAATTTTACCGATAACACCGTTGTGTTAGATATGAAGTGTTACCAGTTTTACTTCATGGGATGAATAGGTTATGATTGGGAAATTAAAACAAATGATTACTTCGGTAAGGTTCGCTAATCCCGATTAGTTTGGATAAATCGTAATTGGGTATGGATTGATTTCCAAAGGAAGATTAAAGAATAAATTTAAAGAATTTACCTTCGATAATATTAATGGGAACCTTTCCCAAAGGATATGAATATTTAAATAAAGGAATATTCAGAATTGGAATGAGGCATATGTTGTGTTTTTATAGCATTTGTTTATTATATACGCGAGTTATTCAGAAAGACCGGGTTTATCCCATTCTGAATAATTGATTCGACATTAAGTCGAAGATGAAGATGGTGGTTGAAGACAAGAGGTCTTGTAACACCCCGAATTTTCTATTAACTGTAAATCAACAAATTAAAGTATAATTAATTCTATATGAAGGAATTAAGGGAAACGTGTTACGCCATTGCGTTCGTCTTGGAATTCTGCTTGAGATAGAGTCCGAGTTTGCGTGAATCGGACTCCGTATGATGGAGTTATGACCTCCGGAAGTTTCAGAATTCAATTTAAAATTCAAACAGTTCAAATGAAGTTCAAAATTCGAAAAAACAGACCCAAACTGGGCTGGGCGGGAAAATTCCCGCCCAGGCACCGGTCGACCATAGGGTCGACCTGGGGGTCGACCTGGCCAGTCGACCTGGTTTGGCTCTAGCTGGCCTGGTCGGTTTCAGGTTGAATTTCTGAGCTTGGCTATGTCACTAGGGCTGATTTGTCACATTCTGGTTGGCTCCTCTCGAATTGAATGGTCTATATTCATCTATGATCATCTAACGGCTCAAATCAATCTGAAATTCTATATAAACAACTTAAGACTCCAACCTAAGTTCACATAAAAAAATTAGAGATGGAGCCGCCATGCTGTCGGGAGAAAACTGAGGGGAGCCTCTACTTGTAGAAAAGCTTAGAGACGAGCCAAATTAAAGTTAAAACAAGAATCAAAACAACGTTTGTCTACCCAAAGGAAAGAAATTCAAATTCAAAACTCAGAAATCAGAAAACAAGACCGTCGTTTATTGTAAGTATAGTGATTTTTCCGATGTGAATAAAAATTAAGACTTGATTCGATGTAAATTGGAAATGGAGTTGTGCTATTGTGTAACGATGATGTTAATCCATATCTATATATTGAAATGATTGTATTGTGAATGGTTGGAATGTTTGTGGTTAAATTTACTTGGTGTTGGATCCATTCAAATGAAAACAACATCACATGCAAGTTGTATAGTTCATGTTGTAATCTACACCTATATGTTTATGTGATTATATAAGTTGTATGTGATATGTCCAAGTTAAGATCTCACGTATATACTTTATGCTAAAACCTCTATGCCTAAGTTCATATACATGCTTATATGTCTATACAAAAGTTGCAAGTTCATAATTGGATCCATGCCAAGATCCATTTTAATACAAGTTTCATGTTATAGTAGTAAACATGATTTGGATCTAGTTCACACATGCGATGAAATTATAATACTTTATGGACATGTTATATTCTTGTCATATGCTAGTGATGCTCGATGTTATGCCTAGATCTAAACATGTTTTGGCTTATGTTGTCTAAATCATATGTTAATTCATGTGACATCTATTTGGTTAGACCCCTATTTCAATGCAAGTTCACATGTATGTAAGTTGATTTTGCCTATGTTGCAAATTCACATATATATATATATATATATATTGATTTAGTCTACGTTGCAAGTTCACACCCATGACATTCATGTTGACTATTTTGCAAGTTCACACCTATGATGTTCATATTGATTATGCCAATAATGCCAAGTTTACACCTATGTCATGTTTATGTTAATGAATGCCAATTTTGTGTACGCTAAATTAGGCTAAGTTTTTAGCCTAATATTATATGTTAAAAACCATGCGAACGAAAATTAGGCTAAGATTGTTAGCCTAACATTTAGACGGGGTAACGTTGGGAAAATTGGTAATTATAGGAAACTTGATATAAATGTTGAAAATATATGAAATTGGCATGTTTGTCACATGCCAAAATTGGTGGCACTTGAATGGTATAAATTCTTATACCAAAAATGTTAAACTTGGAAAGTGGGCCATAACATTTAATTGTTAGAAAATTTACATATAACAAATAATAAAGACAAATATGTAAATTTAGAAAATACGAGTATGCTTAACACGAGGTTGGATTGAGTTGTGATGTAAACCTGCCCGGACCCGCCCGGTTGTCTAGTAGTCACAACAATACCTATCCAATGTGAGAGGTTAAGCATTGAGCCCAATAAGGACCCAAGGTTAAACTGAGTTACGGTGTAAATCTGCCCAGAACCGACCGGCACATCCAGTAACCGTAACAATACATGTCTAATGTGAGTGGTCAGTGCTTTAAAAAGCTAAGGACAGACAAGTCAGGATGGTAGGGTTAAGCTAACCAAAACACTTAACCAATTCAACATGTTAATTAAACTGATGGGTGGGGTTAGGTAAATACAGACACTTAACCACTTAACATGTTTGACTAGAAAACCCTAGTAACGGGGACCCATTTCAACAGTAACCCAATTAGGTATCATGGTACCCTGAAACTAGGCAGGGTGGGGCACGATTACTGGGCTGATTGTAAGCGGACAAAAGCGACGGCGGTGGGTGCAACAGTGTGGGTCTTAACGGAGTGCGGACGTGCACACACTTCGAAGCAAACAAACAGGGCACTGGGGGTACCAGTAGTATAACCTATGTATTCTAGAATTGTGTGGGGCCGACACCATGGGACTTGATACACCCCATGGTGGGACCGGCATAGGTATCTACAATCTTTGGGGGCTGTAAGACACAGATGATTATGCGAGTAGGAGCCGATCTTTAGAAAAAGGGGATCACTTCACCCTGATCATGGGGTGCCAGTTAAGATAATGCAAGTAGGTGCAGAGATTTAGTGTGGGGTGCGATAGTATATTCGATTCAAAACTACTTTATCTTAGTTTATGTTACTTTCCTATTTCCAGTTTATACCTATCATCCCCTTTTTCTTATTCTCATACTGAAGAGTCACTAGACTTACCCGGCTTTATATCTGACCCTATTTTCTTTTGTTTTCTTTTCTTCCATTCCCCCCCCCCCCCAGGTCCACAGGGAGGAAACAACCCAGCTTAGTCAGACTCTTTGCAAGTTTCAAGATAGTAGATGTACGGTTTGGACTCTCTTTGGATATGGCTGTTGGACACATTCTATGGGGATTTATGTAGTTTTAATTATGTTTTATGCTTCTTTATTTAATAACCAAGACAGAAATGATGATGTAATGTTTTGGAAGTTATTATGTGACAGTTATGGAAATGTTTTGTATGAACACGTATTTATGAAATAAAAAGTCTATTTGCTTTCCGCTGCTTATATATATATATGTGTGTGTGTGTGTGTGTGTGTGTGTGTGTGTTTATATCTGTCTTGTGTTTTATCTGTGAATTTTACTTACAAACCTCCACCAAAGTTAAGGCATTCCCTTTGTGAGTGACCTTAATGGAGGGTGGGGTGTTTCACTTGGTATCAGAGCACAGTTTTACCAGACTAGATAAAAGTTTTTGAAACTATTTTCAAAAAAAAGTTTAAAGAAGCATTTTTTATGAAAAGCGTTGTTTATAAAAGGCATAATTCCCCAACGCCATATGCACTATCTCTCTATCCTTTTGTCTTGAATATTTTCCTTTTTGTTTTAGCATGTCTGGAGATCTTAACCTTCCAGAAGGAGTACCGATCCCTGGCTGGTTCCGAAGGTACCTAGAGGCTAGGGCCAATGGTGCGGGCCCAGTAGACATTCCTCCTCCAATAGTGGCAGCGGTTCCTCCTCCTCCTCATGGAAATACTTTCGCTAAGACGTGTAGAGACTTCAAGGCTATGGGAGGAAAGGACTTTTATGGAACTAAATCATTTGTGGCAGCAAGGAACTGGCTGAAGGAGACCGAAGATTTGTTCGTCATCTTCGAAGTTGATGACAGGCAAAAGATACAACTAGCAGTGTGGTTGCTTAAAGATGAAGCTTCCTATTGGTGGGAAGTTACCCATGTTGAGAGGCCAATGGAAACTTGGGAATATTTCAGGATGAGGTTTGAGATGAAATTCCTCTCCAAGCTGAAAGAAGCCTGCAAATGGAGAAGTTCCTAACTCTTAAACAAGGAAGTATGACGATCAAGGAGTACGTCAATCAATTTAATCAGCTGGCCAGATTTGGGCTGGATTTAATAAATACCCAACACAAGAAGGCCCTTCGCTTCGTCAAAGGTCTAAATGAGCCTCTACACAGCCTTGTAATGACCCATATACCTATGGGAGCGACTTATGAAAGCATGGTGGACATGGCGCTGCTACATGAGGAAGATAAAGGCAAGAAAGAGGCAAAGGTGGAAGTGCCTCAAGAAAAGAAAGAGGGTTTACAGGCTAAGAAGACAGACTTCAAGAAAGGCGGGAAGAACAACAAAACCCGTGAAAAGAGAAGGTGTAATTTCTGTGGCATTGTTGGACATATAGCGAAATACTGCAGGAAGAAGAAGGCAAAGATGAATAGTGGTTGCTTCCATTGTAGAGAGACTGGACACTTGGCTAAGGACTGCCCAAAGAAGCGGGGGCAGGGACAGAGAACTGGATCCATCTCGGGGGGACTTGTTCAAGCACTGGTGGCACCTCCGCAGGAACGAGGTAGAAATATTTCTGTAAAAAGCTTAGTTTATCTTTATGATCATCCAGTTCACACTCTCTTTAATTCATGTGCATCACACTTCTTTATTTCATCTGCTTTAGTAGAATCTCTGCACCTAGACACTAGTATGGTAGAAGATCCCTTGGTTGTTTCAAATCCAATTGGGGGCTCGGCTTATTTATCGATGGTTTGCTTGGATTTGAAAATATCTATTCTAAGTGTTGAATTTAGATGTAATGCCTTTGTTTTGGGCTTCTCAGGATATGGATTGATCTTAGGCATGGACTGGTTATCCAGTAATGGTGCCATTCTTGATTGTGAGAAAAGAGTGGTTAGACTCTTGACTCGGCTCGGTAACACTCTAGAAACTTCTTGTAATCCCTTGAATGCTGTTATGCTTACTTATCTAGAGTCGCTTGACGCTTCTGTTGAGAATTTGCAGTCAGTTAGAGTGGTCTGGGAATATCCGGATGTCTTTGAAGAGGTGAAAGGCTTACCTCCGAAGCGGGAAATAGACTTCTGCATATATCTTGTTGATAATTCAAAGCCCGTAGCTCTGCCTGTTAGACAAATGGCTCCAAAGGAGAGAAAGGAGCTCAGTAAGCAAATTAAGGAGCTTCTCGAGAAGGGGTTTATAAGGCCGAGTATCTCGGAATGGGGTTCTCCAGTGGTGTTCGCCACCAAAGCGGATGGTTCACTACATCTTTGTGTGGACTTTAAGGAGCTAAACAAGCTGACTAAAAAGAATAGACACCCGCTTCCCAGAATAGACTATTTGTTTGATTAGCTTGTAGGTGCGTCGGTCTTCTCCCAACTTGAACTGGCTACTAGGTTTCATCAGCTAAGGGTAGCTGAAGGTAGCATTAATAAAACGACGTTTAGAACCCAGACGGTTTCTACGAGTGGCTTGTCATGCCTTTCGGCTTGACAAACGCACCCGCTTATTTCGTAGACCTAATGAGTAGGGTGTTCAGAGAATTCCTCAATAAGTTCATGGTGGTCTTCGTAGACGATATTTTGATCTTCTCAAAGAATGAGGAAGAACATGCTCAGCATCTGAAGGAGATCATGGAAACTCTTCGAGTTCATCAGCTAAAAGCCAAATTCTCCAAGTGCCACTTTTGGAGAGAAGAAGTAAGATTTCTTGGACATATAGTGTCCAAAGAGGGGTTAGCTGTGGACCCCGCGAAAGTGGTGGCAGTGCAAGATTGGAAGACACTAAGAAATGCAACCAAAGTCCGAAGTGGGCTAGCCGGTTTTTTCCGAAAGTTCATTAGGGATTTTACGAAAATCTCAGCTCCACTCACAAGGCTAACAAAGAAGAATCTGGCGTTCGCTTGGGATTTGGATTGCGAGTTTGCTTTCCAACGATTAAAAAGGGCTCTCACAACAGCTCCAGTTTTGACTTTGTCGGATGGAAGCAAGATGTTCACAGTATATACAGATGCCTGTGGTACGGGGCTAGGCGCTGTTCTGATGCAAGAAGGGAGGGTAGTAGCTTATGGTGGAAGACAATTGAAAGTTCATGAAAAGAACTACCCAACCCACAATGTTGAGTTGGCCACCATCGTCTTTGCGCTTAAGTCTTGGTGCCATTATCTCCTAGGTGAGAAGTTCGAATTATATACTGACCATAAATCATTGAAGTATCTTTTCTTGTAGAAAGATCTTAACTTGAGGCAGCAAAGGTGGATGGAGTTCCTTGCCTCATATGATTTTGAGATTTCCCATAATCCTGGCAAAGGCAATGTAGTAGCAGATGCGTTGAGCAGAAAGAAGTTGACCCTAAGCCCTCTCTTTGTAGAAAGGCAAAGCTTGGGGTATATAGCCAGTTTTGACTTTAGGCCCCTCTCTGATTTTATACCTGTTTTATTGGCATCCCTAGAAGTACGGCCCACTCTTTTAGACACAATAGGGGCTGCATAATGCGAAGACCCTCAGCTTGTTGATGTGATTGATAAACTAATTAGGGGTGAAACTTCCAGTCACCTCAATAGGTACTCCATCGATGATAAGGGTTGGCTGAGACGGAATGGAAGACTATGCATCCCACAAGCAAGGGATTTAGTAAAGATGGTTCTCGAGGAAGCACATCATTCCAAGATGACAATACATCTAGGTGGAGACAAGATGTACAAGGACGTAAAGAGAGTTTTCTATTGGAGCGGCATGAAGAAGGACGTGGCAGATTTCGTTTCTAAGTGTGTGACATGCTAACAGGTCAAGGCGGAACAAAAGAAGCCTGGAGGACTGCTTCATCCTCTAGAAGTCCCGCAATGGAAGTGGGATAACATTTCAATGGACTTCATTGACGGGTTGCCTAGGTCAAGAAGGGCCAATACTAGCATTTGGGTAATAGTGGACAGGCTCACTAAAAGCACCCACTTTATACCTATCAAGAGTAGAAGGATTGCCTCGTCTCTAGCTTCTCTTTATCTCAAGGAAATAGTTCGACTCCATGGAATACCCTCCAACATAGTGAGTGACAGAGATCCCATCTTTACGAGCAAATTTTGGCGGAGTCTGCAAGAAGCTGAAGGCACACAGTTATGCTTGAGCACAGCCTATCACCCCCAAACTGATGGTTAGACAGAAAGGGTGAATAGAGTATTAGAAGATCTTTTGAGACTATGTGTTCTTGACTTCGGAGGTACTTGGGAAGATCATCTTCCTTTAGTGGAATTCGCCTACAACAACGGTTACCAAGCCACCATCGGTATGGCACCCTTCGAAGCTTTGTATGGAAGACCTTGCCGATCACCAACTTGTTGGTGGGAGTCTACTGACAAGATTATACTTGGGCCAGACATGATTTGAGAGACTTCAGAAAAAGTAGACTTAATACGAAGGAGAATGAAGACTGCCCAAGATAGACAGAAATCCTACGCAGACAAAAGAAGGACCGACCTTGAGTTTGAAGTTGGGGACAGGGTTTTCCTTAAGGTATCTCCTTTAAGGAACGTCGTTCACTTTGGATCCGCAGGAAAGCTAGCACCAAGATTTGTAGGATCGTTCCCTATCATTGAGAAGATTGGGAAAATGGCTTATAGAGTAGAGCTGCCCGAAAGGTTGGCTGGAATTCAAAACTTCTTTCACGTTTCTCATCTCCGAAAATGTCTACATGAATCTGCGGAAGTGGTGGAGCCAAGCATTCTAGAAGAGGCCGAAGTGGAATTCGAAGCAACTGTGAGGAGAGTTCAAACTCGAATCGTAGGAACTGAAATCAAAAAGGTACGCAACCTGGAAGTCAAGCTTGTCAAAGTTCAGTGGAGCGACGCCGAGGAAGACACGACTTGGGAAACTGAGGATAGAATACGCGCGGCCTACCCTTTTCTTTTTTAGGGTACATCTTTGATCTCTCTTTTTTCCTTAAGTTGTGCTTGTATCTATCTTTTTAGGTATATCTCCTCGATATTATCCTTTATCCTTAGGTAGAAACCCCTTTGGATGTAAACATGTAGTTGAAACATGTTATGGTTGATGGCTACAAGTGGTTACTAGTGGTTGCTCGCAGATGCATATACACACAACCTAGGTTTTAGATCGGCTCAGCCACTTCATACTGCATATGCATATATGTATTCATATTTGTATGTGGTTGAAACTTGATATGTTGTCATATGGATGTTGCATTTGTATGGATGGTTGCGCACTCATGTAGAATTATGAGTAGGGAAAATTTTGCATGCATAATGGATTCATGACACTTACATGATTCACATTAAGGAGGTCAACTGAATCAGTAGACCGCCTAATTTTTGCATTAGATAAGAACATATACACACACACTATGCATATGATCATGAAGCATTAGAAGTCTTTTAAGGACAATGGGCGCCTGTGTTTGATGGTTGAGTAGATGGGTGATTGGATGTTAGGATTTACGTTCTCCTAGACTTGAAGATTTCGGGGACGAAATCCTTTAAGGAGGGGAGAATGTAACACCCCGAATTTTCTATTAACTGTAAATCAACAAATTAAAGTATAATTAATTCTAAATGAAGGAATTAAGGGAAACGGGTTACGCCATTGCGTTCGTCTTGGAATTCTACTTGAGATAGAGTCCGAGTTTGCGTGAATCGGACTCTGTATAAAGGAGTTATAACCTCAGAAAGTTTCAGAATTTAATTTAAAATTCAAACAGTTCAAATGAAGTTCAAAATTCGAAAAAAACAGACCCGAACTAGGCTGGGCGGGAAAATTCCCGCCCAGGCACCAGGTTGACCGTAGGGTCGACCTGGGGGTCGACCTGGGTAACCAGGTCGACCATAGGGTCGACCTGGGGGTCGGCCTGCCTAGTCGACCTGGTTTGGCCCTGGCTGGCCTGGTCGATTTCTGGTCGAATTTCTAAGCTTGGTTGTGTCAATAGGGCTGATTTGTCACATTCAGGTTGGCTCCTCTCGAAGTGAATGGTCTAGATTCATCTATGATCATCTGACGGCTCAAATCAATCTGAAATTCTATATAAACAACTTAAGACTCCAACCTAAATTCACATAAAAAAAATTAGAGATAGAGCCGCCATGCTGTCGGGAGAAAACTGAGGGGAGCCTCCACTTGTAGAAAAGCTTAGAGACGAGCCAAATTAAAGTTAGAAACAAGAATCAAAACAACGTTTTTCTACCCAAAGGAAAGCAATTCAAATTCAGAACTCAGAAATTAGAAAACAAGACCGTCGCTTGTTGTAAGTATAGTGATTTTTCCGATGTGAATAAAAATTAAGACTTGATTCAATGTAAATTGGAAATGGAGTTGTGCTATTGTGTAATGATGATGTTAATCCATATCTATGTATTGAAATGATTGTATTGTGAATGGTTGGAATGTTTGTGGTTAAATTTACTTGGTGTTGGATCCATTCAAATGAAAACAACATCACATGCAAGTTGTATAGTTCATGTTGTAATCTACACCTATATGTTTATGTGATTATATAAGTTGTATGTGATATGTCCAAGTTAAGATCTCATGAATATGCTTTATGTTAAAACCTCTATGCCTAAGTTCATATACATGCTTATATGTCTATACAAAAGTTGCAAGTTCATAATTGGATCCATGCCAAGATCCATTTTAATACAAGTTTCATGTTATAGTAGTAAACATGATTTGGATCTAGTTCACACATGCGATGAAATTATACATACTTTATGGACATGTTATATTCTTGTCATATGCTAGTGATGCTCGATGTTATGCCTAGATCTAAACATGTTTAGGCTTATGTTGTCTAAATCATATGTTAATTCATGTGACATCTATTTGGTTAGACCCCTATTTCAATGCAAGTTCACATGTATGTAAGTTGATTTAGCTTATGTTGCAAATTCACATATATGTATATTGATTTTCTACGTTGCAAGTTCACACCCATGATATTCATGTTGACTATTTTGCAAGTTCACACCTATGATGTTCATATTGACTATGCCGATAATGACAAGTTTACACTTATGTCATGTTTATGTTAATGAATGCCAATTTTGTGTATGCTAAATTAGGCTAAGTTTTTAGCCTAATATTATATGTTAAAAACCATGCGAACGAAAATTAGGCTAAGATTGTTAGCCTAATATTTAGATAGGGTAACGTTGGGAAAATTGGTAACTATAGGAAACTTGACATAAATGGTGAAAATATATGAAATTGGCATGTTTGTCACATGCCAAAATTGGTGGCACTTGAATGGTATAAATTCTTATACCAAAAATGTTAAACTTGGAAAGTGGGCCATAACATTTAATTGTTAGAAAATTTACATATAACAAGTAATAAAGACAAATATGTAAATTTAGAAAATACGAGTATGCTTAACACGAGGTTGGATTGAGTTGTGATGTAAACCTGCTTGGACCCGCCCGGTTGTCCAGTAGTCACAACAATACCTATCCAATGTGAGAGGTTAAGCATTGACCCCTATAAGGACCCGAGGTTAGACTGAGTTATGGTGTAAATTTGCCCGGAACCGACCGGCACATCCAGTAACCGTAACAATACCTGTCTAATGTGAGTGGTCGGTGCTTTAAAAACCTAAGGACAGACAAGTCGGGATGGTAGGGTTAAGTTAACCAAAACACTTAACCAATTCAACATGTTAATTAAACTGATGGGTGGGGTTAGGTAAATACAGACACTTAACCACTTAATATGTTTGACTAGAAAACCCTATTAACGGGGACCCATTTCAGCAGTAACCCAATTAGGTATCATGGTACCTTGAAACTAGGCAGGATGGGGCACGATTACTGGGCTGATTGTAAGCGGTCAAAAGCGACGGCGGTGGATGCAACAGTATAGGTTCTAACGGAGTGCGGACGTGCACACACTTCGGAGCAGACAAACAGGGCACTGGGGGTACCAGTAGTATAACCTATGTATTCTAGAATTGTGTGGGGCCACCACCATGGGACTTGATACACCCCATGGTGGGACCAGCATAGGTATCTACAATCTTTGGGGGTCGTAAGACACAAATGATTATGCGAGTAGGAGCCGATTTTTAGAAAAAGGGATCACTTCACCTTGATCATGGGGTGCCAGTTAAGACAATGCAAGTAGGTGCAGAGATTTAGTGTGGGGTGCGATAGTATATTCGATTCAAAACTGCTTTATCTTTGTTTATGTTAGTTTCCTATTTCCAGTTTATACCTATCATGCCCTTTTTCTTATTCTCATACTGAAGAGTCACTAGACTTACTAGGCTTTATGTCTGACCCTATTTTCTTTCGTCTTCTTTTCTTCCGTTCCCCCTCCTTCCCTCCCTTCCCCCCCCCCCCCCCCCGAGGTCCACAGGGAGGAAACAACCCAGCTTAGTCAGACTCTTTGCAAGCTTCAAGATAGTGGACGTACGGTTTGGACTCTCTTTGGCTATGGTTGTTGGACACATTCTATGGGGATTTATGCAATTTTAATTATGTTTTATGCTTCTTTATTTAATAACCAAGACAGAAATGATGATGTAATGTTTTGGAAGTTGTTATGTGACAGTTATGGAAATGTTTTGTATAAACACGTATTTATGAAATGAAAAGTCTATTTGCTTTCCGCTGTTTATATATGTGTGTGTGTGTGTGTGTGTGTGTGTGTGTGTTTATATCTGTCTTGTGTTTTATCTGTGACTTTTACTTACAAACCTCCACCAAAGTTAAGGAATTCCCTTTGTGAGTGACCATAATGGAGGGTGGGATGTTTCAGGTCTTCATATCGTTTGGATGATTACTGATGTCTTGATTGGGTTGTACACCCAAGACAAGGTAATAAGTGGTGATCGTCCAAACGTACTTGGAGATCGACGGATATGTTAGGGCCTCTCTCCTGTATTGGACATACGGAACGCGGAATAAGGAGCCTTCGGTTTCGTTCCGACCCAGAACGAACTTGTAAATGGACTGTGTGTTTGACATTGGATTTCATTCTGTGTGATTGATATATATCAGTTGCATAGCGTGAATTGCCTGTGTGGTATGCTGAGATGAAAATGATCAAGGCTTCCGTTGAAAAGCAGAGTCTTGTGGTTGATGATCAATGCATGGCTTTAATATAGCATAGCTTTGTGTATAGCGTAAATTCGTGAGCCTCACACCCCGACGTGAACCAGAAACGGTAGAGGACATCAGGGAGGGCATGCGTTTCCTTCTAGCAAAGAGTGGTGTCTGTGTTTTGCACGCCCAGATATTTTACTTATGTGGATGACGAATAGCGAGGCACCTTGGTTATTTCAGTCTCTGCGGAGCCGATGGATGGTATGGTCTTTACACAACCAATTTTACGCCCCATAGGGTAGGGAACCACAGTGTTCAGGCATTTTAATCCACTCCGTGTGGACCGGCCCTGACGATCCAAGGGTCGATGCGCTCTGACACTGAGGCTCGGGCTAGATAGCCTTGAAGCGGTAAGGACGATCCCTTGCCTTAGTTCACAGATGGAAATCCAACTTCCAATATGTGACAATTGCGGTTTTGATTATAGAGCCTAGTATTGGCGACATGATATATGGTACCCATGCCGTCTAGGATTGATACATTTATATTTGAAGTTTTTTTATACACTATGCACTTATACTAGTATCAAATGATTCGTTTAAACGTACCAAGCATATTTGACTATTATAAGGGAAAACCCTATCCTCCGGCTTGTGTTGCATTGTGTGATGGGACCTGGGTCTTATAATAGCCTCATTTTTACCAAAAACCATTGCGCTATTTTGTTATATGCACTGGTATTCCTGGGAGGAAACCCGTTCTGTGTTATACGGCGTGGTCCCTTGATATATCTGATTTTAAAGTAAAGTTTTAAATAACCATTTTAGTTCTCACACCAGTTACATGGCTGACCTGGAGTTTATTGTTTTAACCTAAACTCTGAGTGCCCCTATTTTCCACACGGGCAGCCAGTAGTTTTGGTTTTGCAGATTTATATTCACAGAATCCTAGTTTACAGCTGGAATGATATTCGAAAAGCTCTGTATCCGTATATTCCTTTCAGTTGTGATTTTGTATTATTTTCCGCTGCATTTTAATTTGTAAATATCTGATATTTATCAAATGTATATTATTTATTCATACTCTATATATTCTTGTACTCTGATGTACATTATTGTAATAAGCATTGAAATGTTCTTCTGTTTGCATTCTGATTTGTCGTGTTCTCAACTCAATCCGGGCTTTCCTTTAAGGGGAAGTTCAGGTCGCTTCAGTTGGTATCAGAGCTTTGGTTTGCAGAGCTTGAAGAACAAGACACGTTAGAACCAAACGAAAGAATTCATCAGAGATTGGATTAGTAATATCCAATAAGAATGACTCGTTAGAGATGGGATCAGCAGTATCCTAGAACAAATGAGAATGGTGTTATTTTTAAAATAAAAGTGAAAACAAATTTTGTTTTGAAAATCTAATCTAATTATACCTATGTGAGTATATTATTTTATTTTATTATGGACAAATGAGTACATGAGATTTTGCATGTATGCGTCATGAACGTATATTCAAAGTTTTAATATACGGGGTAGATATGAAATCACACTCTAGTCGCTCAAAGGTGATTCTGATGATTAATCGAGTATCATTAGAATTTGTGTTCGCATTTCGAAAGTGGGTTGTCTATATATTTACAATTGACTGATGTGAGAAACAAAACTAGATAAGGTTTATTGTTGTGATTTGGCACCAAAAAGATGATTTTTGAATATATATTGAAGTTATGCATTTGAAATCCTAATCCACTAATTGATTGATGGTTGTGTTGTGTGATTATTCATTTAAACCAATATGTGAATTTAAGGAAAATTTAGCCAAATTGTACCAAATGGTGAACAGAATTGAAAATTTGTTTGAGATTGCATACATGTACATGCATATATGTTGGACAGGTCATAACAAGGAGGCTAGAGAAGAGGAATAAAATTGTATGCCCAACAAATAGTACATGTTCACTAATTTCTCGGGTTTGGATGATTTTATGAGCCAATTGGCTAGCCGCTTGGCTTTTTTCTTTTTCTTTTTGAGATGAGAGGGCATGTGTGGCGGTTTGGGGATTTTCCCATTGCTCCCCGTATAAAGGAGGTTATGGCGAAATTTTAGGGTGTTAGCCAAATTTTTGAAAAAAATACAAATTCTTAGAAACTGAAAAGTTGAAGAACGAATGCCAAAATAAAAGTTGAGTTGATTAGTAAAACAACTTTCAGCTCCGTTCCTTTTCGAGGACAAAAAGATTTTAAGTGGGGGAGATTGTAACAACTTAGAAAATCAGAACCAATTTAAAATTTTTATTTTGGCAATTTGAATGAATTTTGAATATTTAAAACGATTTATTTTAAATAATAACGAAGAGAAATTTATTTTGAACAGAATAAGAACGTATATATTTATTTGAATCGAAGTTAGAATATAAATATTTATTTTAATTATAAAAGGAATTGAAAATGGTGCGGTAATTTGAAAATTCGATTTCAAATGAATGTACAAGGTTCAAAATAAACCGGATTTTAGTGAAACAAAAAACATTTGAATCTATTTGAAAATTTCTTTCCAATGAATCCGAAAAATTGAAATTTCATAGCGGGAATAAAAAGTTATGCCCAGTTGAAGATTCGGAATAATCGCTATGGAAATATAGCCCTTAAAATTGGAGATTTTGTAAACGACCTCCGTTTTCGATGAATGCACTTTTGTTGGATCTGAGATGTCAAGTTATTGCTAGACTCCAATTTTATAATTTTTGGGATCAATATGTGAGCGTGGCGAATTTAAACGTGTTTTGTTAATTTTAGTCAAATTGAATCGACCAGAAAATGGCCATTCTTCAAATGGTCTCCAAATTCGACGAAATTAGTATTGTTAGGACGTTATCGTCAATAAAAAGCTAGAAATAATTTTTCTGCAATTTTTGAAGTCAATATGTGGCCCAAGTAAATTGTAATGCGCTTTAAAATTGAATATATAGATTTAAATTTTAATTTAAATGAAAACTGATCGGAACAGTTGAATCGGCTTAACTGACATATCCCATTGTGTTCGGAATGGGGGCACTTAGCTAGGGGTGATAGTCGTTGGGTTCGATTTGGGGTCAGGAAAAAATAACTTTTTGAAAATTAAATAGAAATAAATATATATTAATATATATTGGCCCAAGGCCCCTCTCTCTTCCACTTCAGTTCGCGATCGAATAAAGAAAGAAAATAAAAAAACCCGGAGGAACGAACGTCGTCGCACCACCGCTCCAGGGTGTCGGAGATGCTGCACCGCCCCTCAGGTGACCGCCGCCCTTCCCCCTCTTCTCTCTCCTCTCTCCCTCTCGCAAGCCCTAGCCCCTCCCTCTATATAAAACCGCCGCCCCTTTTAAGGTTTGGCCGCCGCCACCTAACTGCACCACCCCCCTCAGCCCTGCGCGTCGCCTCCCTGGCCAAGCCGCACCCCCTCCGACCTCCCATCTCGGTCCTCCTCCTCTGAACAAGCCGCCCCACCCCAAAACCCCGTTGACCCACCGCCATCTTCGTCAACGCACCTCCTCCACGTCTTGCATGAGCTGTGAGTTTTTATTTCAATTTTAACTTATGTATGCGAATAAAAATGTGATCTTTATAATGTTAAACATCATAGAAAGATCTAATTTTTATATATGTATTAGCAATAGAAAGATCTTATTTTTATATATGTATTAGCAATAGAGAAATCCGATTTTTATATGTGTAATAGCAATAGAAAAATCAGATTTTTATATATGTATTAGCAATAGAAAGATCCGATTTTTATATATGCATTAGCAATAGAAAGATCCGATTTTTATTTATGTATTAGCAATAGAAAAATCTGATTTTTATATACGTATTAGCGATAGAAAGATCCAACTTTAATATATGTATTAGCGATAGGAAAATTTGATTTTTACATATGTATTGGAGATAGAAAAATATGATATTTATACATGTAGCGGAGTAAAAATGTGATTTTTATTTATATATGAACAACGTGAAAAAGGATCGCGTTGACATTATGGTAAAATTCAAACTATTCAAAAATCCAGAAATAAAACTGGAGGAGTGGATCCCAAGGTGAGAACACCTCATTAAAATTTTCTGTTCGGTTATTTATTTTATAACTGCATATATAAACTGCTTACCGTCGTTCACAGACCATGGACGACTTGTTTGTTTAATTGTGTTGTGAAAATTGATTGAGGTGTGAAATGGACTGTATGTGACGATCTCAAAACCCGCACGACGGTGTAAAGGATAATCATTGGAATTTAACTCATTAATCATCATTAGCAGAGTACAGATAATAGCATAAACAACAAATAAAATAATTTTACATAAATATGACAGCGGAATCATAACATGTAACAACATCAGAGTAGCACAGTGTAGGATATAACTTAGTGCATAAAAAGGGAATGATCAGTCAACATCGCCATAAGCGGAATATATACATACAGTGAGACATAATAAAGATACCAGTCTACATCGCCTGAGGCGGTACATATACATAAGATAAGGATAGCGGAAAGTCAATAGCCAAAATACAAGTAAATCTAATCCTCGCCATCAAGCCAAAACGCACTCCATGCTGCAGTGCTAAGCCAAAATAACATGTCATCTGTCAATTAGGCTGCCCGTGTGAAAATAAGGGCACCCGAGTTTGCAAAGTGAAACAAACAAAGAGTCAGTCGTGGGACTGGTACGAGAAATCTATTTAATTGGTTAAAAAACAATAATAAGGCAAATCATAGGACCACGCCACTTTCGCGGAACGGGTTTACTCCAGTGATTGCCAGTGCATTTAAAACAAAGTAAATTCTTTAAACAACGCAATGCTTTTAAAAAGAATGAAGCTGTTATAAGACTCAAGTCCCATCACACAATGCAACGAAAACCGGAGGATAGAGTTTTACCTTATAATGGCTAAAATATGCTTAATACGTGCAAAGCAAAATCACTTGATATTATTACTAGTGCATATATGTTTCAAAAACGAATATCATCATAAATATCAATCATAGGCGGCATAGCTACCATCTACTATGTCGCCATACTAGTTCTACAATCAAATCCGTTATTTCGTATTGGAACTTGGGATTCCATCATGATTCGAGGCAAGGGGCAAGCTCCTCTCCGCTTCGAGACACTCTAGCAAATGCCTCAGGACTACACACTCTAGGTAACCCTTGGATCCTCCAACGCTGGTCCTCTCTTACGTTTGAGGACTGGCATTTCCTGAACACACGTTTCCCGGTCCTAACAGACCAAAAATCGAGGCGCCTCGCATTCCAACAACCACACAGATAAAAGTAATATAAATGTCATCCAGTTTAAGCACCGACACCATCCATAGCTAGAAAGAAACGTCGTGCACTCCTTGGGTCCTTATCCTGTTTTTGACTCATGCTGAGGTGTGAGGCTCGCGAATTAACGCTATACACAAAGTCAGGCCACGTAGGTCGTACTTTGATCATCGAACACAAGACTTTGCTTTGCAACAGAAGCCTTGATCACTGCATCTTAGCATGCCACACAGGCAATCCACTCCATACGACTGATTTCTATCGATATATAACCTCTGAGCTCATACGTCTCAGAGAAGGGCGTTAATCAAGAGAATAAATTCTTCGCTGCCAAACAGATATATATTTAACAAAGATCAATCAGCACAGAACAAAATCCAATGTCAGACGCAAAGTCCATTTACAAGTCCGTTCTGGGTCTGAATGAAACCGGAGGCACCATATTCCTCGCACTTCCGTACAGTCAACACATACGTCCAGATGGCTACTACTCCAGTCCCTTCAACGTAGCTACTCCAATTAGGAACCTCAGCAACGCCCATCCATCCGATACGAAGATCGTCAGTCTTGAGCCGTCTTCGTATTTTCAACTTCGAATCGTTCGATCAATTATTTGAAATGAGGATTAGCTCGGCCTTTTCAAATAATTTACATATATTTAGAATGCAAATCAATTCTTTCCATGGTTAAATTATTCGACATTCACATTTCAGTTCTTTAGTATAATTTTCATGTCAAACACATTCAACCATCAAATATAAAGCAAACCAAGTAAAATTGGTTTATTTCCATTCCATGTCGCTTATAATATTTTATAACGATTTTTCGCCATTTTTATTTATTTAAAAATGGCCATATTTAATTAAACGACGTTTCAGGTCATGCCGTGGCACTGGCGTTTTTTCCCCAAATTTGTTTTACACATATCGGGAAATCTAACCGTTGGATTTCTACAAAGTTTATATCAGTGGGAAGATATTTCCAAAGCGAACCCAACGGTTCAAGTTTCGTGAAAATCCGACGGTCGGATCTTTCGGTATAGTCGTTTGAAGTTACGATTTCAAAACGCGAACTGCACGTCGTTATTCGATTTAATTTAATTATATTTATATTTATATATAAATACAATCGATTCTGGCGCTGTTTTTCTTCAGATTTGAATTAAACATTCCAGACAATCCAACCGTTGGATCTTCTCAAAATTGGTGCCTTTGGAAAGATATTTCCAAGGCGAACCCAACGGTTGCGGTTTCGGGAGAATCCGATGGTCGGATCTCTCGTACTAATCGATTGAAGTTACGATTTCAAAACACGAACTGCACGGCCTCGATTCGTTTTAATTTTATATATATATATATATATATATATATATATATATATATATAGTTCATTCTACGATTTCAATATCATTTTCACTTCAAATATTTCAGTAACGCCTTTATATTTCGAAAAATTTCGCTATAACCTCCTTTGTACGGGAAGGGGTTTGGAAATTTATTGGGCCGTATTAGGTACCCAGTAAATCCTAATAAGCATACACATATTTATAATGATATATTCCAGTGTCCACAGGGGAGTGTGTATAGATCATAACTCCAGAGAATAAATTCTCGTCACCCTATAAATGGTTTTTGTGCCTTAATGACCAGAGAGACGTGTTTATTGTCATCTCCAGACCCATGTGGGGTTTTTTATTAATCTGGAAATTTACCGTTACAATTTATATAGTTCAGATCAGTCATCAGTTCAACCTTTAATATATAGTCATCGCCATACAAGCCTCTCGCTCATATGGTAAATCTTCAACCTCGTCACACAAGCTCCAAATGCTTATGTGGTATATGATGAAGTATGCCTATCATCAAGAAGTATGCCACGTAGTGTATTTCAAAATTAATTGTTACTATCCTATGGCGATGTTTATTATTACACACAGAATAACCAGCACTCCGCATCCAATGGCATTCACAGGAGTTGATATAAAAATAAAATTGCGCAGCCAACTCATTAAGGCTTACCTATTTGTCGGGCACACAAATAATTTCTTTACTCAACAGCTAATCCATTTTCTATGTTCAACACATGTGTATATATATATGCAGGACAAAGCTAATAATAATATTTCTAGTGAACGAATATTTATTTAAACACGTGTGCATTTTTAGCGAGGCGTATACATGACAAAAGTTATATTTTTACCATCAGAAATATTTATTCAACACATGAATGTTTTTAACACTTCATATTCACAATAAAAATGTAAATTTTATTGTTAAAGCAATTTATTTAAAACACGATTACCATTAACCACATGAATTTCTATTCAACGAATGAATTTCTATTCAACACATGAATGTTCTCTATAGTTTGTATATATAATAAAAATGTGATTTTTATTGTTAAAGCTATTTATTTAAACATGAATACCATTAAACACATGAATTTCTATTCAACGAATAAATTTTTATTCAACACATGAATGTTCTTTATAGTTTGTATATATAATAAAAATGTGATTTTTATTGTTAAAGCTATTTATTTAAACACGAATACCATTCAACACATGAATTTCTATTCAACGAATGAATTTCTATTCAACACATGAATGTTCTCTATAGTTTGTATATATAATAAAAATGTGATTTTTATTGTTAAAGCTATTTATTTAAACACGAATACCATTCAACACATGAATTTCTATTCAACAAATGAATTTCTATTCAACACATGAATGTTCTCTATAGTTTGTATATATAATAAAAATGTGATTTTTATTGTTAAAGCTATTTATTTAAACACGAATACCATTCAACACATGAATTTCTATCCAACACATGAATGTGGTTTCAACATATGAAAATAATTTCAACAAATGAAAATAATTCTAACACATGAATATTTCAAAAAAATTCGACAGCATAACGGCAGGGTAGTTAAAACCGGCACCGTCCCGAGTACGGCTCCTCGCTCTACCTTAAAACCTCGCGGTTTTTGACAATGGAGAGTTCATGAATCTAGTTCACACGCAGGTGGCATGTTTTATTTTCATTTCCACAATCCTATTCTAATTTGTTTCAACCACAAGAGGGTATTTTTCAACCACAAAGATATTTTTCAATCACAATCCAATAATATCAACCACAAACAATTATTTTCAACCATTCGTCATACCACATATTTTCACGCCAATCACAAGCAATAAATATCGTCCGTGGTTTGTGGATGAGGGGAGTGTGTGTATATATATATATATATATATATATATATATATATATATATATATTCACTTCCATTTCAACACAATTCAAAGCATATATGTTTCATACAATGCTTGTATAATTTATGCATCGCTCATATAACTTATACAACACATGTACATGAGGTATACAATGCGCATATAATTTACACTTCACTTATATAATTTAAACAACACGATTTCATTCACATTTTAATTTAGAGTTCTCACACTGGTTTTCGAGGTGCTAAAAATCGTAGATAGCTCAGAAAAATCCACGGTCTCTTCTAGAATGTAGAGAGCCACCTTGCGGTCACGATGTTTCATGTTTCATCGAATTTTGTTAACACATCATAAAGATATGATTTTTCAAAGTTTGCAACACTTAAAAGTGTTATTTTCAATTCAGAAAATTCAAAGCCGTTTACCTTCTGAATTCTTCGAAACTAGGGTTCGATCTTTCGCCTCGATCGTCGCTCGATATTCAAATCCAGTCTCACCACGTGATAGAGGGGAGAGTGGCCCTCAGATCGGTGGCCAAGGAGAGGGGTTCGGTGGTCTGAATCGGCGGCGGCGGCGGCGGAAAGTGCGGCTGTTTGAGGGCGTGAATCTCAAGGCACAGGCGACGAGGGGGGTCGAGGCTAGGTCGGATTTGAAGAGGGGAGGCGGCGCTTTCGAAATTGGGTGGTGTCGGGGTCTGGCGATGGCTGTGGCGGCGGCGATTTGGTCGGGGAGGTTGGAAGATGCGTCGCCGTTGAAATCGAGTGGGGGCGAGGTTTTCTGATGTTTTTTTTATTTTAATGAATGGAAAATTCCTATTGGCCCTTGGTTTTATTAAATTTTAAAGCAGTGTTTCTCCAAACGAACACTGATTCAAACCCAACGACTGTCGCCCCTAGCTAAATACCCCCACACCGGACACAATGGGATATGTTTCGCAGGCCAATTTGAATGTTACAGTCAGTTATTTTTCAAATTAAAGTATAAAACATTCAATATTCTTTTTGAACGTACATTTCAATTTGCCAGGGCCACAAACTGATTCGAAAAATTCCAGAAAAATAAATCTTGCTATGTTTTGACGCTACGATCCCAATAAAATTGGTTTCGTCAAATTCTGAGATTGTTTGAAAAATGGCCATTTTCTGGTATATCCATTTTAACAAAAAATGACCAATCACATTTTCTTTTGCCACGCTCACATACTAGCTTTAAAAATTATGAAATTTGAAACCTAGCAATAATTTGACATCCCGGATCCAACAAAAGTGGTCTCGTCGAATTCCGAGGTCATTTGCAAAATTTCTATTTTCAAGGGCTATATATTCTCTATAGCAACCTTTCTGAAAATTCATTTGGCTATAACTTTGATTCCCGCTACAAAACTTCGATTTTTCAGATTCGTTAGAAAGGTATTCATAAACAGATTTAAATATTTTTGGTTTCACTAAAATCTGTTATATTTTACACCCGGTACAGTCAGTCAAAGTTTGAATTCAAATTTTTAAACTGCCACACTATTTCCAATTCATTATTTTATTGAAATATTCTATTTCAATTTTTTAATTTCTTTGAAAATAACCAATTTAAAATTTTTAACTTGGCTCGCATTTTCCGGGTTGTTACATTGTATAAGTTATTCATGTGTTGAAATAAAATATTTTATCATTAAAAATATAATTTTTAACGTGTATATGAATAAAATAAATATTCATTTACAAATCAGACGATTAGTAAATGTACGCTCATTTGACTAATATGGATTGGGACGATAAATTTTACACATCGCCAAACTGCATAAATAAAATCTGTGTTTGTTGATTGACCCCACACGGGTGTTAGGATGATATTTGTCGTACATTAATCCCAATTGTTTAGTGGTATGTCGATCGTTTGGTTGACAGACTGTGTAAGCATGAATTATCTATATTTAACGCTTATGCAGTGTAGATTGCACTTTGGATGATGGTTGATTGTATATCATTATTGTTACGTACATGTGTTGTATGAAATCCATATAAATAACATTATATGGTAATCGACTGTGTCTGATTCCAGTTCAGAAAGAACAATATTTTAAAATAACAAATATTTTAAAATAACGAATATTTTAAAATAATGAATATTTTAAAATAATATTCAGTAAAAGATCAAAATTTGATTTTGATGTATGATTTGGGATGGACACGAAAATTTTTAAATACATAAAGCCGTGGTGATTAAATTAAAGCCATTTTGACGGAATCGATATTCATATCGATTTTATTCATTTTTATAATGAATATCGAAAAGCAAGTGATTTCAAAATCTAATGTTTTGATTATATTATCATATATATATTAATGATATGGAATATTCAATTTTGGATTTGAAATTAAATATGAAGTTGAAATCGTTTTGAAAACGAATTTAAAATGATTTATACTTATGTTTTAAATGGAAATCGACGAAATAATATATATATATATATTATATTTAATGGCCTGAATAGAATGTGCTGCGCCGCGGTAGTTCGCAAATTTCGATCATCGACTTCGAATGGACATTACGAGAGATCCGACCATCGGATTCTCCTAAAACCAGAACCATTGGGTTCATATCGAAAAGAGATTTCCAACGGATATTTGAGATTTGAAATCTAATGGTTGTATTTGGAATTATGTACAAATAAAATTTGGAAAAGGTCGTTGTAAGTGCAGTTCGATGGCCGTTTATGGAAACCGACTGTACGTGCCTTGATGATCTCCAGGTACATCTGGACGATCACCACTTATTATCTTGTCTTAGGTGTATAGCTCAATCAAGACATCAGTAATCATCCAAACGATGTGAAGATCTCCGGTCTTCAACCATTGTCTTTCTCATTGACTTTTAGTCGTCGTATTAGTTATTTTGAATGAGTTAAACCTGGTCTTTCCGAATAATTTGCATATTTTATAAATCAATAATAAAGTGCTATAAAAACACAACATACGCCTCATTCCAATTCTGAATATTAATTTATTCAAATATTCATATCTTTAGGGAAAGGTTCCTATTAATTTTATCAAAGATAAATTCTTTTAAATTTTCTCTTTAATCTTCCTTTGGATATCGTTTTCAAAAGATTTTATTTTATCCTTTCACAACTCGAAACCAAATTAAGGTTTATAATTTACTTTCATCTACCACAAAATAATATTAAATATCGAAACCAACTAGTCGGGATTATCAAGCCAGACAGAAGTAATCATTTATTTTATTTATCCCATCCCAACCTATTCATCCCACAGAGTAAAACTGGTAGTATTCTATATCTAACACCCTTTGTGTTATCGGTAAAATTAACTACCATTTCCCGTTTCAAATCTAATTAAAGATTTGACTATCGCCAACTGGTGGTACTCCATTCTCGATCATTTCATGAATTCGATAAATTTTATTATCCCGTTATCATTCCAATCTAATTAAAGATTCATTAAAACTCTAGTTCAGTTTTAATCTCAAAAATCATTACTTAATGATTATTCAACTTTAAAAATGGAATCTCCACTAAAAACAAATCAATATATAATCGATATAAATTTCCACATCAGACTAATAATATAAATAGAATAACGGCAAATCCCTTTCGAATTCCATATATAGTATCGGTCTTCCTTCACAGACGCTCATTTTGATTATTACCAAATCGAATTCCATTCAATTCCAATTACATATATTAAATTTGAAAATTTTACTTTGGAAAATTTCAATTAAATTTTAATAAAAAGATTATAAATTCCAAATCATAACTTCATAGTTAATTGGGCTAAAGAACGAATGTTATGTAAAACATTGTTCACGATAAACCCAAAAATCCAATTTCAATTCAACTCTAATTAAAGATTTATTAATTGGTAAACTTCTTTAAATCTTAATTAAAAGATTTATTTTTTTCTCAACTGGGTTTACGAGTAGTGTTATTTAAGACACCATTCACGACAAACCCAAAAATCCAATTTGATATTAGATACAAGGCTCTGAATAGAAATTTTATTGACTTATATTCAATATCAAATTCTGAAACCAACAAATATCGTGTTAGGAATAACGATATTTCTATCTTCCAAATTCCTCAGAAATATCCGTATTATCACAGAATCCAATAACGAAATATTCCGAAGTTTATTTTGATTTCAATCCAGTCCAATTTATATAATGGAAATTTCTGGTTATTTTATAGCCCATTCCTTAATCCAATTTATTTATTTAAAAACATTTGATTTTGAATTTAGTTGTTAACTAATTCATTTAGAAAAAAATATTTTTTTATCTTTTCTAACTTGGAATTTATCATCCAAAATCTTTCCAAATCATTTATTATGATTTTACACAATTTTTTCACATTTTTAATAATTTTATTAAGGGCCTTACAGTCAGTTTCCAATAACGACCACCGAACTACATCCATAGCGACCTTTTCCAAAATTAATTTGGACATAATTTTAAATCCAACCGTTAAAATTTAAATCACTTATATTCATTGGAAAAATCTTTTAGATACGAACCCATTGGTTCAGGTTTTAGGAGAATCCGACGGTCGGATCTCCTGTTACGTCCATTTGAAGTTAATGGTCGAAATTCGCAAACGGTAGCTGCGCGGCACGTTCTATTCATGCCATTATATATATATATATATATATATATATATATATATATATATTCATCATCGATTTCCATTTAAAACGTATTTAATAAATCGTTTATAAATTAATTTTAAAATGTTTTCAACTTCATTTTCAATTTTAAATCAAAATTGAATAATCCATTTCATTATAATATTAAAATGATAACATTTTCAAATATCTGATTTTGTAATCCATTTCCTTTTCATATTCATTATGAAAAGAATAAAATCGATCGATAAACTCATTCGGGTTAAAATGGCATTTCTATACTTAACCCGGCTTCATATATTTTTATATATTTTCGTGTCCATCCAAAATCGGATATCAAATCATATTTTGAATATTCACTAAATATTATTTTAAAATATTCATTATTTCTGAATTGGAATGCGACTCAATCAATTGCATATAATTTCAGTTATATGAATTTCACACATCACATGTATTCAACAATAATGATAAATAATCATCAAACAGTCAATTCACATCCAGAGTGCAATTTACAACTGTATAAGCATTAAATAATTAAATAACGCTTATCACAACCTGTCAACCAATTGATTGAAATTCAACTAAATATTGGGATTAGTGTATGTCAAATATCATCCTAATACCCATGTGGGGTTTTCAAATAACAACAATCTATTTAATATAATCACCGGTTAATAAATTTAACCAGTTCTAATTCAATTTGAATTATTTTTCTAATTAGCCAATTTCCACTATTTAAATTATAAATAGTTATTTATAATTTAATTTCAACTACAACAAAATATTATTAAATTATTTTTAATATTTTAAACATTTCAGCATCACAATCAACACACAATACAGTCAATTAAATCGTCCATGGTCTGTGGACGAGGGAGATGAGCTAACAGGCAACGTATATAATTTATAATGATTAAACTGATAAAAATGTACACTTGCAATTCTATATATTTTTATACATGAATACAATAACATGATAAAATATAATTTAGTGAGAAGGAGTTCTCATAATGATTTCCACTCTGTCAGTCTTTAAATGATGATTTTATTTTATTCGAATTTAAAATTCACCTCAAATTCTGATTTTCTCCATTTCCTTTCGAGTCAGTTCTATTGTCTCGACAACAGGATTCCAACGCTTATGAAATTGTCGAATTCTGGTTTCGTATGAAAAAGTTACAGCATTTTAATCGTTAAATAGCTTAATTACATAATTAAATAAAATTAAATAATCAATTTAACCTTAACAAATTATCCTCCTTCTCGTTTAACTCCTGAACACGATAAAAAAAAAACCATTGCTCCACCCTAAAAACCCATCGCCATGACCACCAAATGCCGCCTGAACCAGATCGCCTACCACCACGCGAACCCCCCAGCCTCGCCTTCCACCGCCGTGAGTAGCGTGCCAGTGGTGGCCCCACCTGTGCCCAATCCGCTCGAAAGACGCACCCTTTGAGGCTGAAATTCGCGAGATTCCCAACACTATACCCGATCATACATATACGGATTCAAAGAGCGAAGAAAGCACTTCAATTCTCGTTTTGATTTCAAGTTTTAAATCGCTGTATTTTGGGAGAATTTTCCATTTAAATTTCCGAGCTTTTAGGTCGTTCAGAATAAAATAGTGGCAGCTCGTTGTTCTGATTTGGGAACTAGGGTTTAGACCTTTCTTTATAAAAGATTTTTATTATTATTTAATTCAATAAATTCCAATTTTACTTGTTTATTGCTTCTAACTCCAAACGAACCCCACCGACTATCGCCCCTAGCCAAATACCCCCATTCCAAACACAATGGGATATGTTTCATAAGCCAATTCGATTGTTTCGATCAGTTTTCACAAAAATTAAAATATAAATCAATATATATTGAATTCTAACGTACATTTTAATTTACCAAGGCCACATACTGGCTCTAAAAATTACAAAAAAATAAATATAACTATGTTTTGATGATATGGTCCTAACAAAACTAATTTCATCGAATTTGGAGACCGTTTGAAAAATGGCCCTTTTTCCAATCGATTAAATTTAAACTAAATTGATAAAACACGTTTAAATTTACCACGCTCGCATATTAAGTCCAAAAATTATAAAATTTGAAAGCTAGAAATAATTAGACATTCGGGATCCAACAAAAGTGATTTCGTCGAAAACGGAGGTCATTTGCAAAATGGTTATTTTTAAGGGCTACATATTATGTTAATATATATATATATATATATATATTCCATAGCGACTATTTAAAATTTTAAACTAGAAATAACTTTCAATTTATAAAGTGAAATCTCAGTTTCTTACCTTCATTAGAAAGATATAGTAATATAGATTCTAATGTTTCCTGTTTTGCTGAAATCTGATTTATATTTCATTCTGTGCATTCATTTAAAGTTCAAAATCGAATTTTCAAAATATCGTGTCATTTCGAGTTCGTTTTAATTAAATTTTAAATTTATATGTTCTAACTTCGATTTGAAATAATTTTTAGTCGTTATTATTTAAAATAAATCATTTTAAGTATTCAAAATCCATTAAAATACCTAACATAAAATTTTTAAATTGGTTCAGAATTTCCGGTTGTTACATGCAAGAAATTAGAAATCAAGAAAAAGCAGACCTCGGTTGCATCTCGACGCAAAGCGACAAAGGGAAAATAGGGGGATTCAACACTAAATCTTATTATACCTCTTGTTCAAGTTTAAATAAATGGGAGTCACCATACTTGCTTCTTTAGTTTGCGATCAAGTTACAGTTCAATGGATTGTTACTGGGCAGATAACAATCAATCTTCCCAATTTTGTGCTAATATGCAAACTGAAGTATTGCCAAACTGATATGGTTTATCCAAAATAATATGATATATGAAGTTCTAATATCCTCATCATTTACATAGTTCACCGCATGATACAATGATTAAGGTGTATCCAAACTGAAGTGTAACCGATCCTCGAATATATCAATTTAAAATAAACTGAAACCATAGCAGAATAAACCTGTAATAACAATAAAGTTATCACAAAATAAACCTGTAAAAACAGTAAAGTCATATGGCATATCTGATAAGATTTCGTTCACGTTGGCACTGAAAATGGTGAGCGAGAAGTTCCCAGGTTGACTAATAGTGAATGAAAGCAACTGAATTCAATCCCATATCCTGAAATAACAAGTCTCCGACTGGGACAGTCAAGTTTGCAGACTTTTCTACAACCCAGGCATCAAATGCATAGAAACCCGGAATTAAATGAATAGACTTAATTGAAGTACTATTATAATACCATATGAAACAAAAAAATGGAGATTGAGTTGAACAAATGTTGGGTAAAACAAGAAGAACAAAGATCCTTACGGCAGTGTCCATTTTCCAGCTCGAAACTCCTTATAAAATATGGATTTTGTCGAGACCGCAAAAAAAACTGCAAATTGCCAAGAACATGAGATTGAGTTGAGCTACAGTTGTTGAACAATGTGCATTCATGAAACGACCCAAACTCACCTTTTCGGGAAAGCCCAGATTGAGTTGAGAACATGACAAATCAAAACGCAAACAGAAGAACATTTCATTGCTATTACAAAAATTACATCAGCGTATAAGAATATAACAGAGTATGAATAAATAATATACATCAGAAAAATATCAAAGATTTAAATTACATTTAAATACATAGCAGCGGAAAAATAATACATAACACAACTGTAAGAAATACACGGATATAGAGCATTCCGAATATAGCTCCAATTGTAAATCCAGGATCCTGTGAAATTAATATCTGCAAAACCAAAACTACAAGCTACCCATGTGGAAAATAGGGGCACCCAGAGTTTAGGTTAAAACAATAAACTCCAGGTCAGTCATGTGATTGGTGTGAGAACTAAAACAGTTGTTTAAAACTTTACTTTAAAATATGGTAAATCATGGGACCATGCCGTATAACACAGAACGGGTTTAACCCGATGAATACCAGTGAATAAAACAAACAGCGTAATGCTTTTTGGAAAAATGAAACTATTATAAGACCCATGTCCCATCACACAATGCAACGCAAGCCAGAGGATAGGGTTTTCCCTTATAATAGCCAAACATGCTTGGTACGTTTAAAAAAAATCATTGGATACTATTCTAAGTGCATAGTGTATAAATCAACTTCAAATATAAATGTGTCAATCATAGAAGGCATGGGTACCATATATCATGTCGCCATACTAGGTTCTACAATCAGAACTGAAATGTCATGTATTGGAAGTTGGATTTCCATCTGTGAACCAAGGCTAGGGATCGAACTTCCGATTCGAGATTGTCTAGCCCGAGCCTTAGGATTCAGCCGCAACTGCACCTGGAGCGATGGGGTCGGTCCACATTTTAAGTGGATTAAAATACCTGAACAATGTGTTTCCCCGCCCTATGGGGCGTAAGTCTGGTCAGTATGTCGACCATATCATCCATCGGCCCCATAGTGACCGATATAACCGAGGCGCCTCGCTTTCCATCATCCATATAAGTACAAATGTCTGGGCTCCATACCATGACACCACACACCTAGCTAGAAGGAAACGCATGTCCTCCCTGAGGTCCTCTCCCGTTTCTGGTTCACACCGGGGTGTGAGGCTCGCGAGTTAATGTTATACACAAAGCTATGCTATATTAAAGTCGTGCTTTGATCATCAACCACATACTCTGCTTTTCAACAGAAGCCTTAATCATTTGCATCTCAGCATCCCACATAGGCAATTCACGCCAAGCGACTGATGTCTATCGATATATAACCTCCGAGGTCGTACGTCTCAGAGAAGGGTGTTAAGCAAGAGAATAAATTCTCTGCCACCAAACAGATATATATTTAATAGAGATCAATCAACACGAATAAAATCCAATGTCAGACACACATCCATTTACAAGTTCATTCTGGGTCTAAACAAAACCGGAGGCACCTTATTCCTCATCCCATATGTCCAATACAGGAGAGAGGTCCTCGCATATCCAGTCGATCTCCAAGTACGTCTGGACGATCACTACTTATTACCTCTTCTTGGATGTACAGCCCAATCAAAACATCAGTAATCATCCAAACAATGTGAAGACCTCTGGTCTTCAACCACCGTCTTCATCGTCGACTTACCATCAAACTAGTTATTCAGAATGGGATAAATCCGGTCTTTCTGAATAACTCGTGTATTTTATAAACAAGTTCTATAAAAACACAACATACGCCTCATTCCAATCCAAAATATTCTTTTATTCAAATATTTGTATCATTTGGGAAAGGTTCCCATTAATTTTATCAAAGATAAATTCTTTAAATTTATTCTTTAATCGTCCATTGGATATCAATTCAAACCAAATTAAGGCTTATCCAAACTAGTCGGAATTAGCGAACCTTACCGAAGTAATCATTTGTTTAATTTCCCAATCCCAATCTATTCATCCCATGGAGCAAAACTGGTAATACTCCATATCTAACACCACGGTGTTATCGATAAATTTAATTACCATTTCACGTTCAAATTTAATTAAAGATTTAACTGTCGCTTGGAGTAAAACTGGTGCTACTCCATTCTCGATCATTTCCCGAATTCGATAAATTTAATTATCCCATTCACATTCCAATCTAATTAAGGATTCATTAAAACTCTAATTCAGTTTTTAATCTTCATAAATCATTACTTAATGATTATTCAAAGTTAAGAAATTAATCTTATCTTTAACTAGGTTAAAGAATTAATGTCATTTAAAACACAGCTCACGATAAACCCAAAATCACATTCCATTGATTATGGAATCTTCACGGAAAGCATATCAATATATATAATCGATATAAACTTCCATATCCAACCGATAATATAAATGGAATAACGACAAAGCCTTTTTAAATTCCATATATAGTAACTGTCTTCCTCCACAGAAGTTCATTTCGATTATTACCAAATCGAATTCCAATCCATTCCAATTTATTTTATTAAATTGGAAAACTTTTCTTTGGAAAATTCCCCCTAAATCTTAATTAAAACATTTATAAATTTCAAATCACAATTCACTGTAAATCAGATTAAAGAACAAATGTCGTTAAAACACAGTTCACGATAAACCCGATTCACATTCCATTTTATTCCAATTTCCAAATGCGACTGGGAACTCTAATAATCTTAATTAAAAGATTTATTCTTTTCACATGGGGTTCAAGAACAGTGTTATTTAATACACCATTCATGAAAAACCCAAAATCCATTTCTTTTATTCAATTCCAATTAAATATTAATTAATTGGAAAATCTCAATAAATCTTAATTAAAAGATTTATTCTTTTCTCAACTGGGTTTAAGAAAAGTGTTATTTAAGACATCGTCCACAACAAACCCAAAAACCATTTCGATATCAAATATAAGGCCCTAAATAGAAATTATATTAGCTTATACTCAATATCTAATTCTGAAATCAACAAATATCGTATTGGGAATAACGATATATATCTTCCAAACTCCTCCACAATATCCGTATAATCACGAAATCCAATATCGACATTTTCCGAAGATAATTTTGATTCAAATACATTCCAATTTATATATTGGAAATTCTGGTTATATTAAAATCCATTCTCAATTCAATTTATTTATTTGAAAATAATTGGATTATAATTCTAGTTCATAACTAGTTCATTTTGATAAAAATATATTTTTATCTTTTCAGATATGGAAATTTTCATCCCAATTCTTTTCAAATCATTTATTATGATTTTACACAAATTATTAATATTTTTAATAATTTTATCAAGGCCCGTACAATCGATTTACATAAACGGTCATCGAACTGCACTTACAACGACCTTTTCCAAATTTGGTTTGGACATAATTCCAAATCCAACCATTTGATTTCGAATCTCTTGTATTCGTTGGAAAGCTCTTTTCGATACGAACCCAACGGTTCCAGTTTTAGGAGAATCCGACGGTCGGACCTCCCGTAATATCAATTCGAAGTCAATGGTAGAAATTCGCAAACGGTCGCGGCGCGGCGCGTTCTACTCAGACCATTAAGTATATAATATATATATATATATATATTTCGTTGGTTTCCATTTAAAACGTATTTATAAATCGCTTTAAATTCGTTTTCAAAACGATTTCAACTTCATATTCAATTTTAAATCAAAATTGAATATTCCATATCATTAATATATAAATGATAATATTTTCAAAACATTAGATTTTGAAAACACTTCCTTTTCGATATTCATTATAAAAATGAATAAAATCGATATGAATATCGTTCGCGTCAAAAGGTGCATATCTAATCAACACAGCTTCATATATTTCAATATTTTTGTGTCCATCCCAAATCGGACATCAAAAACATATTTTGATCCATTACTGAATATTATTTTAAAACATTAGTTATTTAAAATACTCATTATTCATCATTTTAAAATATTCGTTAATTTAAAATAATCGTTCTTTCCGAATTGGAATCAAACACAATCAATTACCATATAATTTTATTTATATGGATTTCATACACACATGGACACAACAATGATCAAACACAGTCAACCATCATCCAGAGTGCATTACACAACTGCATAAGCGTTAAAGATAAATAATCAACGCTTACAACAGTTTTCCAACCCATCGATTGGCATACAACTAAACAATTGGGATTAGTGTACGTCAAATATCATCCCAATACCCGTGTGGGGTTTCAATCAACACACACTAATTTTATTTGTGCATTTGGGCATTGTGTAAAATATATCGTCCCAATCAATATCAGTCAAATGTTTGTACATAAACAAACCGTCCGATTTGTAAATGAATATTTATTTTCATTCATATACTCGTTAAAAATTATATTTTTAACGATAAAATATTTATTTCAACAAATGAATATTTTATACAGTTCATTTATACAATAAAAATGATATTTTTATTGTTCAAATGTTTTATTCATCACATGAATATTTTATACAGTTTGTATATACAATAAAAATGATATTTTTATTGTCCAAATATTTTATTCATCACATGAATATTTTATACATTTTATATATACAATAAAAATGACATTTTTACTATTCAAATATTTTATTCCATACATGAATATTTTATATATTTTATTCATTTAATAAAAATGATATTTTTATTGATCAAATATTTTATTCATCACATGAATATTTTATACAGTTTATGTATACAATAAAAATTATATTTTTATTATTCAAATATTTATTCATCACATAAATATTTTATACAGTTTATATATACAATAAAAATGATATTTTTATTATTCAAATATTTTATTACATACATGAATATTTTATATATTTTAATCATTCAATCAGCACAACATGGTCAATTCAATCCAAACAAACAATCATGGTTTGTACAATCAATGGTGTCGGGTGCTGCTAAGCACCGTTTGCATCCTAGTATATATATTTAACTGTAAATAATGAGAGTGAGAAGGAGTTCTCACCGTCGATTTCCACTCCGCCGGTTTCTGTTTTGAATTTCTAGATAGTTTAGATTTGAATTTGCCTACATTTCTAACTAGCTCCAAATTGGGTCCAGTCAGTCTTGTTGTGAAGCTCTCGTCCCCACGATCGCAACGGATCCAGTTTCACACAATTTGGACCTCGTATGGAAAACATATAATTTTTATTCGTTAATTAAACTTTGCAACGCTTTTAAATGTTGAAATTAATTAAAAATAATCACCTCCCATAACCAGGCCATGGTTCACGTATACGTTCAAAACTAGGTTTTGAATTTTCACCCAATCCGCGAAGCTTGAAGGCGGTCGGACTGCTCCACATCGGAGCGCTTGGAAATCCGCACCTAGGCGGAGCAACCCCATCGAACTAGGATTGGCGACAATGGCGGAAATTGGGGCGATGCGGCGACTGTTGGAGGCAGCAATGCAATCAATTCAGGCAACGATAATGGCTCTAGCTTATATGGATTTAAAGCTCGTGGATTCCTCTACATTTTTTCCTTTTAGGGTTCTAAAAATAAAAGAAAAGAAAGGGAACTTGGAATCTCGGGTATGATATAGTCTAGTTGTCGCAATACATCATTCAAGGTTTTCTTCTCGTTCACTTTAATCCATTTGACTGCATTTTATATGGTTAACATGATACAATGAGAAATAAAAATTACAACTTCAAGAAAAAACATAAAAAATGAAGAGGGATACAATGAGAAATAAAAATTACAACTTCAAGAAAAAACATAAAAAATGAAGAGCTTAGAGTAACTAAATGAAGTAACACACCTGATGAATCTGTTGGACATGTATTCTTCACTTCATCATTCTCTTCATCATAGACTCCTATATTTGAAGTGACGGACCCTTCTAGGAAATACTAAAGAATCCTCTTCTTCGATAAGATACATCTAGTATTAGCCTGTTCGGTGAATATATTAAAATTATAGAGTCGTTGAACTGTCGGTAAATTATTTCATTACTGCTTCATTCAGATAACCATATTGTTTTACCACATTTTACGTTGCCACTATGTGTACGGAGTTACAAATCAATGCAAAATAAATTACCTATGTTCTAGAAAATTTAAGCTATGGACTCGATTCTGTAGGACTAAAAAGCTATGACATACCAAGCAAGTAAATCATCATGTGTAGGTAGACTCAAATTTAACAACGGTAAACTGTATATACAAAAATGAAAATCCTTTCACTATTTTTTTCTATTTATACACAACATCAATCATCCTTTTAAAGTTAACTTCAAATTTCAGCATGTATTAATATTGCTGCTATTATGTCGATTAAAGGGTTGTCTACTGGATGATAGATAAATATTAGTAAGAAAATAGCCTATTATTTTATTTATTAAGGCCAAGTAGATGAATATCCACTTCCAACCATCGAAATCGGGATTGCACATCTTCTATCATTGTTTATGGTAATATAATGAAGTATATTACTTTTAGTCGTTACTGTTTTGATTTTCAAAATGAAGCAGTGCACTGCAAAACTAAGGATTTATCAGATACTAGTCAGGCTATTTGTAAAAGGGTAAATGTACCTACAACTTTCAATCCATAAACCGTAGGATATCACATTCAACTTTTATTTAAATGACATAGCTCAAGGTGCTCAAAAAAATGAGTGCAAACTTGCACAATTTAATTACTCCATCAAATTGCATTTTCCCGACACAAGATGGCTACTATTTACTAAAGAAAATAAAAAGTATTGTGAAATCTCAAAAGCAAACCTGATAGCACAAATCAACAACATCTCATGTATAATTGCTTTTATTGTCCCACGGCAATTGAGGATAATTTTCTTAATACATGTTTGAATATTAAGGATACATTCAAAAATTTAAAATAAATATCAGCATGTGTAATCCATATAGATATACTACAAAAGAAGAAAGGATATCATGTCTAAATGAGCTGAAAACATGTCAATCTCGCACAGGTTTCCTTACTCCTGTAAATCCTTGGTACATCGCTTTTCCAAGCTTCAATCCTCTACTTTCTAATCCTGAAATAATTTTCTACATGATAGCAATATTGTTAGGAAGATTGAAATAAGGTTTTCATAACTAAGGGACTAAAACCCTTAAAACTAACCTGGACCGAATCTCCTAAACAACCTTAACCTATTTTCACTATATAAAATGGCACTATGGGACTAATCTTCGCTTCGGATATAGCTTCTATGACTTGATTTTTGTGATCTTCATCTTCTTTCTTCCGAGAATTAATTTGTGTCAATAATTTCTTCATCTCTTCGTTAGAAGGTTGTTGTTCATGACCTCTTAGGCAGAAGTCGCTTCATTTAACAATTCCAAAGAGAAAGCAGCTATTGAATTTAGGGACGGAGGAGCGATTTCGATTTGGAGATGGAGAACTTTGGGGATAAATGTATTCGCTCGAAGAAATAAAAATGAGGAAAGAACGGATTCAATTCAGTGAAGAAAGAGGAATGGAAATTGTTGATGATGTGGAAGAGGCTGATTGGAGGGTTTTGATAGTTGCGAATTAGGAGAAGTGATCAATGGCTAGACATAGGAAATTATGGGTGGTGCAGATTGATAAGGAAAGCAAACTATGAGACCTTTAATACCACGTATGAAGCTGATGTAAATGATGCATAGAAACTGATGTCAAAGAACGTTTCAATTTATTTATTAATGTAAGATATAATTTTACTATAAAATATAATTAATAAATATTAACTATAATTACTAAAAATATTAACTATAATTTACAAATTATAATATTAACTATAATTAATAAATATTAACTATAATTTACTAATTATAATATAATTAATAAATATTAATTATAATTAATAAATATTAACTATATGTACTAAAAAATATTAACTATAATTTACTAATTATAATATTGACTATAATTAATAAATATTAACTATAATTACTAAAAAAAATATTAACTATAATTATTATAATATAATTAATAAACATTAACTATAATCGGTAAATAATAACCATAATTACTAAAAAATCTTAATATAATTTACTAATTATTACATTAACTATAATTAATAAATATTAAATATAATTACTAAAAAAATATTAACTATAATTTACTAATTATAATATAATTAATAAATATTAACTATAAATAATAAATATAACTAAAATTACTAAAAGATATTAACTATAATTTACTAATTATAATATTAACTATAATTAATAAATATTAATTATAATTACTAAAAAATGTTAACTATAATTTACTAATTATAATATAATTAAAAAATATTAACCATAATTACTAAAAAATTAACTATAATATATAATTAATAAATATTAACTATAATTTACTAATTATTAATCATTAATAATAATACATTAAACAAGTGATGTAATAAACAACAACTATTTTAATAAGTGATGTAATAGCCAAGATTTTTGGTATGGCCTAAGTTCAATTTTTTAAGTGTATTTAAGACATCAGTCGTTCAATAAATCAATGTCATAAGAAACCAGCAACGTCACTTTAAAAATTATCGACGTTAAAAAATGTTTTGACATCGGCTGAATTTACAGTCGATGTTAAAACTATGATGTCTATTCTACTTTTGCTTATAGTGTAAATGTTATTTTTAAAAAAAATATCGTGTGCAACGCACGGATTACACACTATTCATAATAGTTTTGTTTCACTAGAGGTCTCCTAAAATATCACGGAGGCGTATTAACTTTGTAATTTTGGTCATAATTTCATATTTTAATTTCTTATATGGAATAGTATGGAAAGCAAATGTAATGACCTGAAATTTTGGAACCAATTTAAAAATTTAAGTTCCAAGTTTAAATAGTAAAAATAAGAATTTTCAGTCAATCTGAATTTCGATAATTTAAAATTATTCTGATAGCCTAGAAAATAAAATGTTTTCACAAACGATCTCAGAGTTTAACAAACCAAATTTATCGGATCTAAAACGTCAAAATATGGTAGGAACCGATCGATAATTTAAACTCGAACTAAGCTTGAACAAGCAAATTTTGAGAAAACGGACTCGGAATTCGACGAAATCAGTTTCGTTGGAACCGTATCAAAAAAATATAGTGAATTTTCAAATTTGGCCAAAAACGGAATCAGTATGTGGTCACACAGTAGATAACGCGTTATAGACTAAACTTACCTTAAGTTTGCATTCACACCTTGAACTAGTTATCTCCATTTTTGTTTTCTTTGAGTTGTCAAGCCATGAAGTTATCATGGTGTGTTTACTCTCTTCCATCTCCCGCCGACGCCTCAGTGATCCATGAGAATAAATTTTTCCTATATATACAAGCCTCATTTCCACCTTAATTCACTTTGCTTTTCATTTCTTTCTTGCTCTCCCTTCCACTCTCCCTCTTCACTGCCTCCACCTTCAGCCCCACGCTTCCCCAGTCTTTCCTCACCGCCACCATCCCCTTTCGGACTAGCCACCACCTCACATGGTTCCCCCTCCTCCCCTAAAAGCCCCTAAACCCCTTAAACCTCCTTAAAAACATCCCCTCTCCCCTTTAAAACCCAAAACAGCCATCTCCTCCACCCAAATAAACCACACCCGCCTCCTCCAGCTCCCTCTGCACACGCAACATCCCCTTGGGCTCCACCTCCTAGAACCCGAACCCCGTTTTCCCCGATGCCCTACTCCTTTCTCTCCAAAAATCAAGATGACTCCACTTTATTCAACTGTATTTCCGAAAGCCAAATAGCGTCGAACCTCTGCCAAATTTTTCCAGAAATTTTTTGATGATGTTGGAAGGCTGCCGAAATCGTTCGGACTCTCTAGGATATCGTATAATCAAAGTTTGGTGGAATTGAAACCTTGATGAGAAACGTTGAACGAATAGATTAGTTAAAAATTAACTATATGTAATGAACTCGTTTGAGTATATGATGACTTGTGATAGTGTATATGAGTTCATATTGTGGTTTGATAATGTTTGGGATGCATTAACATGGCATAGTATGAAAAAGATTTGATTTTTAAGTGATATTTATATTGTCACTTGCATATATGACCCATAGAACTGAATTTGCGGACATTGAAATGGTATGAATCTTAAATGGCCATTGAAATAGAAATTGACTTGATTGTGGTTATTGGATATGGATATGAACCCCATTGGTGTGGAATACATTTGTTAGTTGATTGTTGATTGTGTATCGATTAAAGATTATATGGTATGGATTATGTAGTTTAAAGAATATAAGCGCTAAATATTTTAAAGCTTATATGGTATGGATTATATCACATTAGTTGTGATTTAATTGAAATGACCCATAAATTTCCCTCGTGGAAAATCACCAGATACACTAACTTTGGGCATACAACACATCAGAACAAATAACAGAAGACTTTTATAAAAATTATAATAATGTTACATTAGAGTGCAGAATATATCCGAGTACATCGATTATAATAATACAGTGGAAGATTAATTTACAATAACCTTAATATAACGCAGCGGAAGACTATCATTGTTCTAGCCACGGCTTTAAGCATTGATCCGGAATCCTGCCTAATAAATAGATATCGGCAAAACAAGCCACTCGACTGCCCGTGTGGAAAAAAGCGCACCCGAGTTTGCAAAGTGAAACAAACTACGAGTTAGTCATGGGACTGGTATAAGAAATCTTTACTTAACTTATCTAATAATAATAAGGCTAATCACAGGACCACGCTGCTAATGCGGAATTAGTTTACTCCATTGGATTGCCAGTGCATAAATAAAGTAAATCGTTAAACAACGCAATGCTTTTTAGAAAAATGAAACCATAATAAGACTCAAGTCCCATCACATAATGCAACGCAAACCGGAGGATAGATTTTTACCTTATAATGGTCAAAAATGCTATGATAAAATGGATTTGATATTATTATTAGTGTATATATGTTTCAAAAACATTTCAATCATAATGTATCAATCATAGACGGCATAGCTACCATATATTATGTCGCCATACTAGTTATACAATCAAAACCGTATGGAGTCGTATTGGAAGTTGGATTTCCATCATGAACCAAGGCAAGGGATTGTCCTTACCGAATTCGAGACTATCTAGCCCATGTCTTAGGATACAGCTGCAACTGCACCTCGGAGCGCCAGGGCCCATCCACAAATATGTTAGTGGATTGGTTATGCTTGAACAATACGTCTCCCCGCCCTATGGGGCGTAAAATAGAGCCACTAGGGACTCAAATCTGAGGTACCTTGCTTTCCATCATCCACATAAGTAAAAATATCTGGGGTTGTAAAACCCAGACTTCTAGCTAGAAAGAAATGCATGTTCTCCCTGGGGTCCTTCTCCCGTTTCTGGTTCATACTAGAGTGTGAGGCTCACGAAGTATCGCTACACAAAGCTATGCTAAATAAAGCTGTGCTTTGATCATCAACCACAAGGCTCTGCTTTTCACCAAAAGCCTTGATCATTTGCACATTGTCAATCCATACCATACCATTGATTTCTGTCAATATATAACCTCTAAGCTCGTACGTCTCAGAGAAGGGTGTTAAGCAAGAGAATAAATTCTCCGCCACCAAACATATATGTATTTAGAAGAGATCAATGAGTACAGCATAAAGGAATACAACGTCAGATATACCATCCATTTACAAGTCCGTTCTGGGTCTGAATGAAACTGGAGGCACCTTATTCCTCGTCCCATATGTCCAATACAGGAGAGAGGTTCTCGCATATCTATCGATCTCCAAGTACGTCTGGACGATCACCGCTTATTAACTTGTCTTGGGATGCCTCCCAATTAAGACATCAGTAATCATCCAAACGATGTGAAGATGTAACAACCCGTATTCTACGCATCGGAGGATCGTAGAATATTTACTTCTTTCTTATATGAAGTTGTATGATCATGTGGCTTTGGAAAACGACCATTGGGGTCATTTCCCATGTTCATGATTTTTGCCGATTTTTAAATGACCATTTTGCCCCTAGCTGATCTTGTTTCGGCCATAACTTTTGATTGGAAAGGAGTTCTGACCTGAAACCACTTCCATTGGCTTCGGATGATGGTTTACTTTCCGTAGAGTGGTCATATGTGGAAAACGGACTTACCGTTTGGGAGAAATGGCTGAAATAAGGTTTGGAAGATGAAAAAAACTGCTTAACCGGGCCAAATAGGGTAATTAGTGAATGGGCCCATAACCCATTTCAGGAACAGGGTTATGGGGAGGCTGAAAAAAGCTAGGATTTCATTCCATTTCAGTTTTCTAGCCTCTACTTACCTCTTAGAAACCCGAAAAATGGCCTCCAACCTCTAAATCACCTCCAAATCACTTTCTAATCAAGGATTAAGCTTAGCAACATCAAATTAAGGGAGATCTTCACCAAATCAAGATTAGAGATGCACTTTGGCATTGGTATTCGCGCCATATCAGAGATTTATTTCAGATCTAAGGTTTATTTGTGGCTAAGGTGAGTGATTTGCATAGTTCCTCACTAATTATGGTTAATTAAGGGTAATTAGTGATGATTAGCGAATTTATGCACTAATAAATTCTAGAAAAATATTTATAAATTTTTAAATAATGTTTTAGACCTCTGTTAGAAATTTGGGTTAATTTGATTAAGTTTTACTAATCATGTCACTACTTTTGCTTAAACATGCTTAAGGGAAAATATGGGGTTTTGGCTATGTTTGATCCATTTTTACCTATCATATTGATGCTTTGGTGTTTGAGGTCACTCCTACTTGTTGCTACGACTGTATGGTATGCTTTGTGATTGATTAGAATAGTTAGAACGGTCGAAAACGCCGTCAAATGGCGTAAAACACTCGCTGGACAAGTGGCAGGAAGACGGTGTAGGTTTTCGGATCGGATCGGATGGATGGGCTCGGACCGGATAATGGGCAAGGGATCACCGAACCGAATCAAGGCTTGGCATAAGAGAAAGTGTGGCAAAAAGGAAGGCCATTATGGCTAGACTGGGATCGGATTGGAGCATCACAACCGAAGGGGTCAACATCTAAAGGAGGAGAGCTACCGAACCGAACCAAGATGCATCTACCCGACCCGACCCGCCAGAGGGCACCCGAACCGAACCGATGTACTACGAAGGGACTTGGAGGCCACGACCCAACCCGGAGCGCTTGGAAGGAGGCCGATCCGTACCGACAGAGAAGAAGGACTGAGGATCTGAACCGATCCAGTGATGACCAATAACCCGAGATGCAAAGGTAGCCCAAATGGAAGTTAGAGCTCAGGGTCCAGTTGGGAACCAATGAGTTCACCTCATGACTGGGCTTTGCTGCGGAACGTGTGCTAAGGAGTTGTCGACGTCCATAACTTCGATTCACCATTGAAAAGGAATGATGGGCTACATATCAGTGCAGTAGAGTCATCATGACTCGAGGGGCAAAGTGATCGTAGTAAGACTATGAGCCAGTGCAGTGGAGCCATTGTGACTCCATGAGGCAGAGTGGACATAGTAAAGGATTAGTAAGGCTATGAGCCAGTGCAGTGGGGTGTGTACGACTCCATGGGGCAAAGTGGACATAGCGAAGGATTAGTGGCTATAGATCAGTTCAGTGAAGCCGTTGTGAATTCATGGGGCAGAGTAATCATAGCAAAGAATTGGGTGATCGAAGTGGTGGATATCGTATGCTTTATGCACTGTGTGAGAGATGTGAGGATGGTTACTATGTTTGATTTATTTGTCATCACTATGACATGCACACCCCCACCCCCGTATGTGTGTCACCATATGTAAGTGGCACCTTAGAGTGTTGTACAGTATGTAGTGCTAACTCTTTGGTTGCAGGTCCAGGTTCAGGTATGGTTTAGTATACCTGTTATTGTTCTGTTTAGCTGCTTATCGCTCACACCAGACTTTTGTCTGACCCAGAGTTTTGTGTCTCTTCTTATTACTCTGGGTGCTCCTAAACGAGTAGACTAGAGACATGTTAGTTGGTGATGCACGAGTAGCTGATCCTGAGGCGAGCAGGAGGCTTCCACGTATGATATATTTATATATATATATTCTCCTTGGGTCGTTGGTAGTCACTACTTGGGCATTAGTAGTGTACCTCCCTTATCTTGCTTTTACCTTTAGAGACAGTTTGAAAAGTTGTAATAATGATGATGTGGAACATAAGCTGCATTTGGATTTTCCGCTGCTATGATAGTTTGTTTTAGCTTATGCACTATCTCACTTGTTTTATGTCAATTATGTTGTTATTATATTTTGTTCTATGCGCTGTGAGACATTCTACAGGTTCCTTGTTGATTCTTCGTCTTCTTCCTTTCCTTCTAACGACCGCCCCGTGCTAACTGGACATGTATAAATCGCACTTTTGGAGTAAATGTCGGTTGGTGCGGGGCGGGCCGTCACATTTGGTATCAGAGCGAGGTTGTGTAGTTAACCTAAGAAAAGACACTAGGAAGAGATAGTACGTATATGAGAGTGCGTATTTGTGGTTACTTTGGTTTTCAAAAGCTATATATATACTATTAGTATAGCTAAGGATGAAGTCGCACTGCACTAGCACCACTATGAAGATGGTTAATCGTTCCCACTTTACAGATTGAACGATGAGCCGATATGCAAGAGGTGCTAGTAGAGGAGCCAATAATGGGAATGCTGCTAACATGAGGGTGATGTTTACTAACCTCATGAGAAAATTCTTATGGATGTGCAAGGGGCATCTCCCAATGCTGGTAATGGTGGTGGTCCAATAGTGCAGCCGCCTAGGGTCGATTTCGCCAAGCTGTGCAAGAATTACACTAACCTTGGTGGGAAGCCGTTCCACGGAACGGAGTCGGCCACGGATGTTCAGGATTGGTTGGATAGCTGTGATCGTATCTTCGATGACTTATGTATCGAGGATGCGATGAAGAGAAGGCTAGCGTCTCGTCAGCTGCAAGGGCGAGCGATGAATTGGTGGAATGCTATTAAGACAGCCACTCCAGAGGATCAGGTTACTTGGGATCAGTTTAAGGCTCGCTTTAGCGACATGTATATCCCAGCTGCTCAGAAGTCGGAATTGTTTAGGAAGTTCTTGGAGCTTAAGCAGAATGGTAGGGCAGTCTCGGACTATATTGCTGAGTTCGACACTTTGTCGAAGTATGGATTATCCCTTATCGATACTCCTGAGAAGAAGAATGAGAAGTTCATTACTGGTTTGGATGGATACTTGGGGGAAAGGCTTATCAACCACATCGATGAGACTTTTGAATCGATTGTGGGGAAATCTTTGAGATCAGAGAGTCTTTACCCTAAGCTAAAGATTGAGGTTGCATCTGCAGAAGGGCTGAAGCCGCAAGCATGCGGTGGAGGCAAGAATAACACTCAGAATAAGAGGAAGAAGAACCAAACTAAGGATGGCCAGAAAAAGAGCAAGAAAGATGTTGAGTGCTTCAGCTATGGTAAGAAGGGCCATTATGCCAAAGAGTGTCGGGCCAAGCCAGCGGATAGGAAGTGCTACAACTGTGGCCAAGTGGGACATCATAAGGATAAATGTCCACAACCTCTTAAGGAGAAGCAGATTGTGAAAGCATATGCTATCGGTGCTATTCCTTCTTCGTCGAATGCCCCAACTGCGGCGGAGAAAGAAAAGAATGTCATCATTCAAGGCATGATTTCTATTCATGATGTACCTGTTCGAGTTTTGTTTGATACTGGGGCTTCCCGTTCCTTCATATCTAGTGACCTGGTAGATAGGTTGGGACTGGAACCCGAGATAGTTGATAGACCGTTGGTTGTGACGAACCCGATTGGTGGTTCGACTAACCTTAGTATGATTTGCCGAAATTTGGTCTTATCGAGTCATGGATGTGTGTTTGTTTGTGATTGCTTTGTTTTTGGCTTTACTGGGTATGGCATTATATTGGGAGTCGATTGGCTCCAAAGGTACGGGGTGGTGCTAGACTGTGAGGGCTTTTTGGTGACAGTTAGGGCGGATGATGGGCGGAGGGTAGTGTTTGGTAGTCTACCTAGTGATGGGGTAATGGCTAGTTTTATAAATTCCCTCGACATCCCACATGATGAGTTGTCAGATGTGCCCGTGGCTGGCCAGTATCTGGACGTCTTCGAGGAAGTGACCGGACTTCCACCATACCAAGAGATTGAGTTCCGTATTGATTTTGTGAAAGATGCCAGACCCATAGTGATGCCACTTTGTCGTATGGCACCAAGGGAGCAGCGAGAGCTCGGGGTGCAAGTAAGCGATATTTTGAAGAAGGAGTTTATTAGAAGAAGTGTCTCCGAGTGGGGAGCACCAGTTGTATTTGCCACTAAGGCAGATAGTTCCCTTCGTTTGTGTGTGGATTATCGCGAGTTGAATAAGGTGACAAGGAAGAATAAGTGTCCTCTACCATGGATAGATGATTTGTTTGATCAACTGGAAGGAGCAAGAGTGTTCTCCCAGTTGGACCTCGCGACAGGATTTCATCAGCTCCGAGTAGCGGCTGAGAGTGTTCCGAAAACGGCATTTAGGACGCCGTCTGGATTCTATGAGTGGTTGGTCATGCCATTTGGGTTGACCAATGCACCAGCATACTTTGTGGATCTTATGAATCGGGTATTCAGAGATCAGTTGAATAAGTTTGTTCTTGTGTTTGTGGACGACATCCTTGTTTACTCGAGGACAGAGGAAGAAAACAAGGGACATTTGAGGATAGTGATGGAGGTATTGAGAAAACACTAATTGAAAGCGAAATTTTCTAAGTGTCACTTCTGGAGGAGGGAAGTGAGATTCTTGGGCCATGTTGATTCAGAGAATGGTATTGCCGTGGACCCTGCGAAGGTGGCTACGGTACAGGATTGGTCTACGCCCAAGAATGCAACAGACGTAAGAAGCTTCTTGGGGTTAGTTGGATATTATCGTAAGTTTATCCAGTACTTCTCCAAGATAGCAGCACCGTTGACTCAGTTGACTAAGAAGAATCAAGCCTTCGTTTGGGACGGAGTGTGTGAGAATGCATTCAAGAGTCTAAAAGAAAAGTTGACGTGTGCGCCAGTGTTAGTCATTCCTAAAGGGAATGAAGAGATGACGGTATACACGGATGCTTGTGGTACCGGACTAGGTGTTGTGTTGATGCAAGGAGGTAGGGTTGTAACTTATGTTAGTCGGCAACTAAAGCCGCATGAGAAAAAGTATCCTACCCATGATTTGGAATTGGCAGAGATCGTGTTCGCATTGATGATGTGGAGACATTATCTCTTGGGAGAAAGATTCGAGTTGTTTACCGATCATAAATCGTTAAAGTATCTCTTCTCCCAGAAGGATCTGAATCTCCGTCAGCAGAGATGGTTAGAGTTCTTGGCTTCGTATGATTTTGATATCGCATATACTCCTGGGAATTAAAGGCAATGCGGTAGTCGATGCCTTGAGTAGGAGACATGCCATTTTAGCGGCTATGTTTCTTGAATGGAAGCAATTAGAGTATATCGCAGGGTATGATTTCAGACCAAAGTGCGAATTGGATCCAGAGATATTAGCTAGTTTGACGATCAGACCCACCTTGATTGAGCAGATTGGTTCTAGTCATAGGGACGATCCTAATTTATTGGAAATCATCTCCAAGTTAGAGATGAACATCGATGGTGAGGAGATGAATTTGTATGGGCTTGATCGAGAAAGACGACTTCGAAAGAATGGAAGACTAGTTGTACCCAACGTGAATGGTTTGAGAGATGAGGTGTTTGAGGAATGTCATCACTCGAAACTAACTATACACCCCGGTGGTGATAAGATGTATCGAGACATGAAGCAGACTTACTACTGGGAAGGGATGAAAAGAGACATTAGGAAGTTTATATCCAAGTGCATGAATTGCCAGCTAGTTAAAGCCGAGCAAAAGAAGCCTAGTGGTTTGTTGCAACCATTAGAGATTCCCGAATGGAAATGAGAGTCTCGATGGATTTCATAGATGGTTTACCAAGAACTAGATCGGGACATGATAGCATTTGGGTAATTGTGGATCGATTGACTAAGAGTGCAAGATTTATACCGTCAAATCGACCAGAACGGCAGCTAAGTTAGCAGAATTGTATATGAAGTGGGTAGTGAGTTTTCATGGAGTACCTAAAAGCATTGTGAGTGACCGAGACCTGTTGTTTACTAGTGGGTTTTGGAAGAGCTTACAAGAGGCTCTAGGGTCAGAATTATATCTCAGTATCGCATAATATCCTCAAACTGACGGTCAAACGGAGAGGGTGAATCGTATATTGGAAGATCTCTTTAGAGCTTGTATATTGGATTTTGGTGGATCATGGGATGACCATTTGCATCTAGTAGAGTTTGTATATAATAATAGCTACCAATCCAGTATCGGTATGGCTCCATATGAAGTTTTGTACGGAAGACCGTGCAACTCACCATCATGTTGGATAGAGACCGGTGAGAAGTTTGTGCTTGGACCAGATGTGGTAAGGGATACTTCAGATAAGATTAAGATCATTCAACAATGGATGAAGACTGCCCAGGATAGGCAGAAGAGTTATGCTGACAGGAGGAGAAGAGACTTAAAATTCTACGTTGGTGAGTTGGTGTTTGTCAAGATTTCTCCATTGAAGAGCGTGATACGATTTGGCAGGAGAGGCAAGTTGGCACCAAGATTTGTTGGCCCATTCCCAGTTCTCGAACAAGTTGGGAATTTGGCATATAGAGTTAACTTACTTAAGAAGATGGCGGGAGTTCACAACGTATTTCATTTTTCCCAGCTAAGGAAGTTCGTGCACGACCTAAATATGACTATTTCACCTGATCAGTTAGAAGACTTCGAAGTGGAACCCGAGGCGGTTGGGAACCGCAAGCCGATTCGTATTGTCGAGCACGATACGAAGCAACTTTGGAGGAAGGCGGTGAAGCTAGTCAAGGTTTAGTGGGGGCAAGAACGAGAATGACTGTACTTGGGAGGCAGAGGAGAGCATTAGGAAAACGTATCCAGAACTCTTTGTCTTGGGATGCCTCCCAATTAAGACATCAGTAATCATCCAAACGATGTGAAGATGTAACAACCCGCATTCTACGCATCGGAGGATCGTAGAATATTTACTTCTTTCTTATATGAAGTTGTATAGTCATGTGGCTTTGGTAAACGACCATTGGGGTCATTTCCCATGTTCATGATTTTTGCCGATTTTTAAATGACCATTTTGCCCCTAGCTGATCTTGTTTCGGCCATAACTTTTGATTGGAAAGGAGTTCTGACCTGAAACCACTTCCATTGGCTTCGGATGATGGTTTACCTTTCCGTAGAGTGGTCACATGTGGAAAATGGACTTACCGTTTGGGAGAAATGACTGAAATAAGGTTTGAAAGATGAAAAAACTGCCTAACTGGGCCAAATAGGGTGATTAGTGAATGGGCCCATAACCCATTTCGGGAATAGGGTTATGGGGAGGCTGAAAAGAGTTAGGGTTTCATTCCATTTCAGTTTTCTAGCCTCCACTTACCTCTTAGAAACCCTAAAAATGGCCTCCAACCTCTAAATCACCTCCAAATCACTTTCTAATCAAGGATTAAGCTTAGCAACATCAAATTAAGGGAGATCTTCACCAAATCAAGATTAGAGCTGCTGTTTGGCCTTGTTATTCGCGCCATATCAGAGACTATTTCAGATCTAAGGTTTATTTGTGGCTAAGGTGAGTGATTTGCATAGTTCCTCACTAATTATGGTTAATTAAGAGTAATTAGTGATGATTGGCGAATTTATACACTAATAAATTCTGGAAAAATATTTATAATCTTAAATAATGTTTTAGACCTCTGTTAGAAATTTGGGTTAATTTGATTAAGTTTTACTAATCATGTCACTAGTTTTGCTTAAACATGCTTAAGGGAAAATATGGGGTTTTGGCTATGTTTGATCCATTTTAACCTATCATATTGATGTTTTGGTGTTTGAGGTCACTCCTACTTGTTGCTATGACTGTATGGTATGCTTTGTGATTGATTAGAATAGTTAGAATGGTCGAAATGCCGTCGAATGGCGTAAAACACTCGCTGGAAAAGTGGCAGGAAGATGGTGTAGGTTTTCGGATCAGATCGGATGGATGGGCTCGGACCGGATAATGGGCTGGGCAAGGGATCACCGAACCGAACCAAGGCTTGGCATAAGAGAAAGTGTGGCAAAAAGGAAGGCCATTATGGCTAGACTGGGATCAGATCGGAGCAACACAACCGAAGGGGTCAACATCTAAAGGAGGAGAGCTACCGAACCGAACCAAGATGCATCTACCAGTCTCGACCCGCCAGAGGGCACCCGAACCGAACCGATGTACTACGAAGGGACTTGGAGGCCACGACCCGACCCAGAGTGCTTGGAAGGAGGCCGATCCGAACCGACAGAGAAGAAGGACTGAGGATCTGAACCGATCCAGTGATGACCAATAACCCGAGATGCAAAGGTAGCCCAAATGGAAGTTAGAGCTCAGGGCCCAGTTGGGAACCAATGAGTTCACCTCATGATTGGGCTTTGCTGCAGAACGTGTGCTAAGGAGTTGTCGACGTCCATAACTTCGATTCACCACTGAAAAGGAATGATGGGCTACGTATCAGTGCAGTAGAGTCATCATGACTCGAGGGGCAAAGTGGTCGTAGTAAGACTATGAGCCAGTGCAGTGGAGCCATTGTGACTCCATGGGATAGAGTGGACATAGTAAAGGATTAGTAAGGCTATGAGCCAGTGCAGTGGGGGTGTGTACGACTCCATGGGGGAAAAGTGGACATAGCGAAGGATTAGTGGCTATAGATCAGTGCAGTGAAGCCATTGTGGCTTCATGGGGCAGAGTGATCATAGCAAAGAATTGGGTGATCGAAGTGGTGGATATCGTATGCTTTACGCACTGAGTGAGAGATATGTGGATGGTTGCTATGTTTGATTTGTTTGCCATCACTATGACATGCACACCCACACCCCCGTATGTTTGTACACCATATATAAGTGGCACCTTAGAGTGTTGTACAGTATGTAGTGCTAACTCTTTGGTTGTAGGTCCAGGTTCAGGTATGGTTTAGTATACCTGTTATTGTTCTGTTTAGCTGCTTATTGTAACACCCCACCTCTGCTAGGGTCACACACAAAGGGAATGCACTAGTTTTGGAGGGGTATTATCTAGTAAACAGGCACAGAGATAACACAAGACAGAACATAAATTAAACAGAGTATATAAAGCAGCGGATATAAATTTAACCAAATCTCATTACGTGGAAAATAGAGTCAAAACCTCTTACATCAAAATACCAAGTCATTATTTCATTACATCAAGTTCTAAAGAAGCAAAGTACTTAAAACAACATAAGTCCAATATTATTCCCCAAAAAGAGCATGAGTGCAGCCATAGCATAGCTCAAGACCAAACCGTACATGAGCTGTCAGAAAGCAAGCAAAGTCCAAGCTAAGAGCTAGAGTTTCCTCCCTGAGAACCTGGGGGGGAACGAAAGAAAACGAGGTGGAAGAAAACAGGTCAGTCAAAAAGACTGGTAAGCCCTAGTGACTATCATCATAAAAACTAATAAAGTTAACTGGACATGAGAAACTGAGATTAAACATAAAGATAATAACTGGACTGGCATGATAATAAAAGGTAACAAGATAAGAGTGGCATCGCATATACAAGGTTTACTGCACTAACTGTACTAGTGTCCAAATCCAGGTCAAGTATAAATCCAGAAATGATCCCTAAACCCAATAACATGAAATGAACCAATACGGGGTCCAACAGTCCATCCTAATCGATCGGCTTTACTCGTCGTGTGTCGGTGTTATACAGCCCAATCGCGGAATGTAGTCACATGTGCTAGGTCCACCCTAGGGTGTATCAGGTCCTATGGTGTCAACCACTGACACAAATCAAGAACGCACAATGTAGTACTATAGGTGCCCATGCCTACTTTTTCAACTTCGGACTAAGTGCACGACCCTAGTCCGCCTGAACCTACACTGGCGCACCTTACTCAGCCGTTATTCTTGGTCGCTTACAATCAGCCTAGTAATCGTGCCCCACCCTGCCTAGTCCCCAGGGTATCGTGATACTTCTAAGTGGGTTACTGCTGAAAGGGACCATGTGGCTAGGATTTCTAATGGGTTAAGTGTTGTCATTAAAAAGGACATGACTTAACCCCTATCCAAACATGTATCAAATTGGTTAAGTGTATTCAAGTGGTCCATGACTTAACCTTACCATGTGGCATTAATTTACTTAACGCACCCCAACCTCTCACATTACACTTGGTTATGGCTACTGGATGTGCCGGGCGGGTCCGGGCAGCTTTACACCATAACCTAGTCTAACCTCGGGTTTAAAGTGCTATATGACCAACTACCCACATTGGGTCCTATTATTTGCAACTACTGGATTTGCCGGGCAGTTCCGTGCAGATTTACGTTGCAAATTCAACCCAACCTCGGGTTGGCCATTTTCAAGTTATCTAATTGTCATGTCCCAAATTCATGTTTTCAAGCTTATTCTGATGTCAAGTTTTCATGTCATATTTTCATGTCATATCATGTCAATTCCATAGCCAATTTCAAGTTTGCCTAATCTACCCCAAAACGTATCCCCAACGTACGTGAATTCGCATTAATACAACATGTCAAAATAGGGATATAACACAAAAAGGATAGTCATAGGATGGCAAAGGTGTTCACAAGTTAAGCATGATGATTAAAACATTACAGGCATATGAAATAGGGTCTCAACATCAACTTGGCAAAATATGGTGATAGACATGGTAAAGGATTGACATAAGATAGTAACCCCAATAATAAATTCAACATCACAGGCATGTCAAGATAAAGGTCATGGGGGTTTTAGATTAAACATGAATATGTCCAAATCAAGTTCATACTAATATTCCACAAGTCAAATTTTAAGATGAATAGATCTAGGGTGTACAAAACTAGATCCAAAATAACAGATCTAAAAGGGATAGTCATAGATCAAAGGTAGATCCAACCTAGTTATCATGTTTAGGCATAATTTCAGTTTACATCGTGTTCATGTTAAATTTACAGTTTAGATCTGAGAGTGACAAAGGGCTTACAGATCGTGGTCTAGAGAATGAGAAAGCAAAGGAGTAGAAGAAGAATCTCTAGCAAATCCCCAAATCAACGTAGCTCTAACGAAGTCTTGAATAGCCTCCTTGTTCTCTATCCTCCAGTCAGAACCTCAGCAGCATAAGGCCGGATAAGAATGTGATAGAGAGTCTAGGGTCAGGGGTTGTTTATATAGGGTTTAGGGAGTTGAACCTGGACAGGCAACAAGACCAGATACATCTGTCCCAAAAACAGGCTAGGTGACCAGGTCGACACCCAAGTCGACTGCCCAGTTGGCTTGGTCTGGGGGGGTCGACTGCCCAGTCGACTCCCCAGTCGACCTGGTGCTGGCGGGATTTTTCCCGCCCAGTCTGTCTGGGTTTTTAAATTCGAATTTTGAACTTGAATTCGAACTGTTTTGAACTCTGGAATTTTCTGAAACTTTGGAGAGCCATATCTTGGTCATACGAACTCCGATTTTCGTAAACTTGGACTCGTTTTCAAGCAAAATTTCGAGAGAAACGTAATGGCATAACCCGTTTCCCTTGATTCTTATTTTAAAATTTAATTCTACCTTGATTTATAGTTATAACACGTTATTAAAATACGGGTTGTTACATTCTCCCCTCCTTAAAGGATTTCGTCCCCGAAATCTCTAAGTTAGGAAGAACGCATCCTACCATCCACATCCATCTACTCACAACATCATTCACGAGCAACCATTTTCCTTAAAAAGATTTCTAATGCTGTATGAACATTTGCAGTATGTGTGTGTATATGTACTTATCTAATGCAAAAGATCAGGCGGTTACTGATTCAGTAAACCTCCTTAATGCAAGATATGTTAGTGTAATGAGTCCAACATGTATGCAAATTCCTAACATAACTTAAAATTTCTACATGAGTGCACAAACATCATCCATATGCAACATCCACGTGATAGCATAACAAGTTCATCCATGTACAAGTATAAGCACCCATGCAAATGCAACATGAAAAGGTGTCTGAGCCGATCTAGTGCCTAATGTGTGTCATGCATCCACTAGAAATCACTTGCAAACACTTGCAACCATTTGCAAACATCAACCATAACATGTTTCGAATACATGTTTACATCCAAAGAGGGTTCTAAGATTCTCAAGACAAGATTAACAAAACAAACATAGGTAGCATGATACGAAAGGTTTACAAGCTCAAAAGTAAAAGAGATCGAGAAAGTACCCTCAAAAAGAAATGGGTAAAGCGCGCGTATCTTCTCCTCGGTTTCCCAAGTTGCGTCTTCTTGGGCTTCACTCCACTGTACTTTGACTGGCTTGACTTCGTGATTCCTTAGCTTCTTGATCTTCGTCCCTAAGATACGAATAGGAACTCGCCTCAGCGTTGCTTCTTTCTCCACTTCTACGCCTTCGAGGATGCTTGGCTCAACCACCTCAGCTGATTCATGTAGGCACTTTTGGAGATGCGAGATATGAAAGACATTGTGTACTCCGGCCAGCCTCTCAGGTAACTCTACCTTATAGGCCATCTGCCCAATCCTCTCAGTGATAGGGAACGGTCCTACGAATCTCGGTGCTAGCTTTCCAATTGCTCCAAAACGAACCACATTGCGCAAAGGAGAGACTTTTATGAAAACCATATCTCCGACTTCGAACTCTAGGTCTGTCCTTCTCTTGTCCGCATAAGATTTCTGTCTATCTTGGGCCGCTTTCATTCATCTTCGTATCAACTCCACCTTCTCAGAAGTGTCTCGTATCATGTTGGGCCCAAGTATAAGTCTGTCAGTCGTCTCCCACCAACAAGTTGGTGACTTGCACGGTCTTCCATACAGGGCTTCGAACGGTGCCATCCCTATGCTAGCTTGGTAGCACTTATTATAAGCAAACTCCACGAGAGGGAGATGGTCTTCCCAAGTACCACCAAAATCAAGAATGCATAGCCTCAAAAGATCCTCTAGTACTCTATTTACCCTTTCGGTCTGTCCATCCGTCTGAGGGTGATAGGCTGTACTTAAATTAAGTTGCGTACCCATTACTTCTTGCAGACTATTCCAAAACTGGCTAGTGAAAATTGGGTCACGGTCACTGACTATGCTAGAAGGAACCCCGTACAACCGTACTATCTCTCGAAGGTAAATAGACGCTAGCCATGATGCAGTCCTTTTGCTTTTCACCGGAATGAAGTGAGCACTCTTCGTGAGTCTATTAACAATGACCCATATGCTAGTATTCCCCTTCCTCGACCTAGGCAATCCATCCACGAAATCCATCGAGATACTTTCCCACTTCCATTGCGGGACCTCCAAAGGATGTAATAGCCCACCGGGCTTCTTAGATTCGGCCTTGACTTGTTGGCACACCATGCACTTTGAGACGAATTCTGCCACGTCCTTTTTCATTCTGACCCAAAAGAAAATGCGTTTCATATCTCTGTACATCTTATCCCCTCCAGGATGTATAGTCATCTTCGAGTGATGCGCCTCTTCGAGAACTTTATTTACTAAGTCTCCCACTAGTTGAACACATAGCCTCCCATCGCGCCTTAGCCATCCTTTGTCATCAATGGCATACCTACCAAGGTGACTTGACGTCTCACCACTGATTAACTTGTCCATGATTTCGACTATCTGTGGGTCTTCTTTCTGCGAAGTCCCTACTTGATCTAGAAGCGTAGGTCTCAGCTCAAGAGATGCTAACGTACCAGTCAATGACTCAACAGCATGCGTAATCAAAGGTCGCTATAAACTCTAGACTTTTTCTTTCAACAAATAAGGGGCTCAAAGTCAACCTTTTTCTACTTAGCGCATCCGCCACCACGCTACCCTTGCCAGGGGTATAAGTTATATCGAAGTCATATGAGGCCAAGAATTCCATCCACCGCTGCTGTCTCAGATTCAAATCTTTTTGCGAAAAGAGATACTTAAGCGATTTGTGGTCGGTGTACAGCTCGAATCTCTCCCCTAGGAGATAATGGCGCCAAGCTTTAAGTGCAAAAACAATCGCGGCTAACTCCAAGTCATGTGTGGGATAGTTCTTCTCATGAACTTTAAGTTGTTTACCCCCATAGCATATCACTCTTCCTTCTTGCATTAGGACATCGCCTAATCCCGTGCCGCACGCATCTGTGTACACCGTAAACATTTTTCCTCCATTGGGTAATGCTAAAATTGGAGCTATGGTGAGGGCTCTCTTGAGTCCCTGGAAAGCAATCTCACATTCTATGTCCCATGCAAACGCTAGGTTTTTCTTCGTTAACTTAGTAAGAGGGGCTGAAATCTTAGCGAAGTCCTTAATGAACTTCCTATAAAAGCCCGCCAAACCGAGAAAGCTTCTCACCTCTGTTGCATTCTTAGGAATTTTCCAGTCTTGCACCGCAACTACCTTTGCGGGGTCCACGGCTAAACCTTGCTTAGAAACTACGTGCCCAAGAAACCGAACTTCCTCCCTCCAAAAATGGCATTTGGAGAATTTAGCCTTTAACTGGTGTGCTCTAAGCGTATCCATGACTTCCTTGAGGTGTCTAGCATGCTCTTCTTCATCCTTTGAGAAGATTAGAATATCGTCCACAAAAACCACCACGAGCTTGTTAAGGAACTCCCGAAACACCCTACTCATCAGGTCTACAAAGTACGCGGGTGCATTTGTTAACCCAAACGGCATGACGAGCCATTCGAAGAACCCATCTGGAGTCCTAAACGCAGTTTTGTCAATGCTATCCTCAGCCACTCTAAGTTGATGGAATCCTGTGGCTAGATCGAGTTGAGAGAAAACAGATGCTCCCACAAGCTGGTCAAAAAGATCATCGATTCTTGGTAGTGGGTGCCTATTCTTCTACGTCAGCTTATTTAACTCAAGATAATCTACGCACAGACGAAGCGAACCATCCACCTTAGTAGCGAATACCACCGGAGCACCCCATTCAGAAATGCTTCGCCTTATGAAATTTTTCTCGAGCAACTCCTTGACTTGTTTACTGAGCTCTCTTCTTTCTCGCGGGGCCATATGCCTAACGGGCAATGAAACAGGCTTGGCATTATCAACCAGATAAATTAGGAAGTCTATCTCGTGTTTAGGGGGTAACCCTTTCACCTCATCAAAGATATCTGGATATTCTCGGACTACTCTCACGAAGTGCAGATTGTTGACGGACGAGTCGAGAGATTCAAGATAACATAACATGACCGGACCCTTCGGGTTACAAGAAAGTTCAAGGGTATTACCAAGGCATGTCATGAGCCTCACTACCCTTCGTTCACAATCAAGGATAGCTCCATAATTGGACAACCAATCCATGCCCAGAATTAAACCATATCCCATAAATCCGAGAACATAAGCATTACACGTGAATTCCACGCTTAAGATGGAAATCCTCAAATCAACACAAATCATAGATAAATGGGCGGAGCCCCCAATCGGATTTGAAACACTAACGGGATCATCAACTAGACTAGTACTTAAGTGCAGATTTTCAACAATATCAGAAGAGATAAAAGTATGCGATGCGCCAGAGTCAAATAAGGTTCGAACAAGAAATTCAGAAATGTAAACAAGGCTTTCTACAGAAATATTACTACCTCGGTCAAGAGCTGGAGTGGTGTTGAGAGCCTGCAACTGCCCTCCAGAAGGTCTTGCTCGCTGTGTCTGCCCTTGCCCCTGTCCTTGCTTCTTAGGGCAATCCTTACTGATGTGTCCAGTATCCCCGCAGTGAAAGCATTCACCCAACTTTCTTTTCTTACTCCTACAGTCTTTAGCTATATGTCCTGTGATACCACAAAAGTTGCACTTCCTCGTCTCACGTGGCTTGTTAGCATTGTTGTTGCCCTTGTTATTCTTGTTGCCTCCCTTCTTAAAGTCAACCTTCTTGTTTTGAGTCTCATTAGACTTAACCTCCTTTTTGTCACCCTTGTCTTCCTCATGAAGAAGGGTCATATTCACCAAGCTTTCAAAGGTCGCCCCCATGGGCACATGAGTCAAGGCCATAGTGTGGAGTGGCTCGCTCAATCCTCGAGCAAATCGTAGAGCCTTCTTCTCAGCCGTGTTGACTAAGTCCAAACCAAACCGAGCAAGCTGATTAAACTTATTCACGTACTCCCTAACAGACATGTCCCCTTGCTTGAGTGCCAGGAACCTCTCCATTTGAAGGTTCGCTTCTGTTGACGATAAGAATTTAAGCCCAAACCTCTCTCTAAAGTCTGCCCAAGTCTCAATTGGTCTGGTAGTGTTGGTGACTTCCCACCAAAATGCAGCTTCCTCTTTCAACAACCATGCTGCCAACTGAACTTTCCTATGATCCTCCATATCGAAGATAACGAACAGGTCTTCAGTCTCCTTTAAACAGTTTCGTGCCTCAGCGAAGGTCTCAGTTCCAAGGAAGCTCTTGCCGCCCATTCCTATAAAGTCTTTGCATATTTTGGCGAAGGCGGTGCCGGGAGGAGGAGGAGGAACCGCGGCTACTGGAGGAGGAGGAGGAGGAGGGATGTATGCCGAGCCTGCATCGTTGGCCCTAGCTTCCAAGTACCTTCGGAACCATCCGGGTATGGGTACTCCCTCGGGAAGGTTAAGATCAGCCATGCTGAAAAACGAAAAGAAAAAGATTCAAACGAGGAAACAAGGAAAGTGCTAAAGGATTTTGAGGAATAGCCTTTTCTTAAAAATAGAACTTATCTTGAAAATGCTTCTTTATTAATGGTTTTGAAAATAATTTTCAGAAAGTTTTTAAAACTTTTGCCCAGTCTGGTAACCTTCTGCTCTGATACCAAATGTAACACCCCACCTCTGCTAGGGTCACTCACAAAGGGAATGCACTAGTTTTGGAGGCGTATTATCTAGTAAACAGGCACAGGGATAACACAAGACAGAACATAAATTAAACAGAGTATATAAAGCAGCGGATATAAATTTAACCAAATCTCATTACGTGGAAAATAGAGTCAAAACCTCTTACATCAAAATACCTAGTCATTATTTCATTACATCAAGTTATAAAGAAGCAAAGTACTTAAAACAACATAAGTCCAATATTATTCCCCAAAAAGAGCATGAGTGCAGCCATAGCATAGCTCAAGACCAAACCGTACATGAGCTGTCAGAAAGCAAGCAAAGTCCAAGCTAAGATCTAAAGTTTCCTCCCTGAGAACCTGGGGGGAAACGAAAGAAAAAGAAATGGAAGAAAATGGGTCAGTCAAAAAGACTGGTAAGCCCTAGTGACTATCATCATAAAAACTAATAAAGTTAACTGGACATGAGAAACTGAGATTAAACATAAAGATAATAACTGGTCTGGCATGATAATAAAAGGTAATAAGATAAGAGTGGCATCGCATATACAAGGTTTACTGCACTAACTGTACTAGTGTCCAAATCCAGGTCAAGTATAAATCCAGAAATGATCCCTATACCCAATAACATGAAATGACCCAATACGGGGTCCAATAGTCCATCCTAATCGATCGGCTTTACTCGTCGTGTGTCGGTGTTATACGGCCCAATCGCGGAATGTAGTCACATGTGCTTGGTCCACCCTAGGGTGTATCAGGTCCTAGGGTGTCAACCACTGACACAAAGCAAGCACGCACAATGTAGTACTACAGGTGCCCATGCCTACTTTTTCAACTCCGGACTAAGTGCACGACCCTAGTCCGCCTGAACCTACACTGGCGCACCTTACTCAGCCGTTATTCTTGGTCGCTTACAATCAGCCCAGTAATCGTGCCCCACCCTGCCTAGTCCCCAGGGTATCGTGATACTTCTAAGTGGGTTACTGCTGAAAGGGACCACGTGGCTAGGATTTCTAATGGGTTAAGTGTTGTCATTAAAAAGGTCATGACTTAACCCCTATCCAAACATGTATCAAATTGGTTAAGTGTATTCAAGTGGTCCATGACTTAACCTTACCATGTGGCATTAATTTACTTAACGCACCCCAACCTCTCACATTACACTTGGTTATGGTTACTGGATGTGTCGGGCGGGTCCGGGCAGCTTTACACCATAACCTAGTCTAACCTTGGGTTTAAAGTGCTATATGACCAACTACCCACATTGGGTCCTATTATTTGCAACTATTGGATTTGCCGGGCGGTTCCGGGCAGATTTACGTTGCAAATTCAACCCAACCTCGAGTTGGCCACTTTCAAGTTATCTAATTGTCATGTCCCAAATTCATGTTTTCAAGCTTATTCTCATGTCAAGTTTTCATGTCATATTTTCATGTCATATCATGTCAATTCCATAGCCAATTTCAAGTTTGCCTAATCTACCCCAAAACGTATCCCCAACGTACGTGAATTCACATTAATACAACATGTCAAAATAGGGATATAACACAAAAAGGATAGTCATAGGATGGCAAAGGTGTTCACAAGTTAAGCATGATGATTATAACATTACAGGCATATGAAATAGGGTCTCAACATCAACTTGGCAAAATATGGTGATAGACATGGTAAAGGATTGACATAAGATAGTAACCCCAATAATAAATTCAACATCACAGGCATGTCAAGATAAAGGTCATGGGGGTTTTAGATTAAACATGAATATGTCCAAATCAAGTTCATACTAATATTCCACAAGTCAAATTTTAAGATGAATAGATCTAGGGTGTACAAAACTAGATCCAAAATAACAGATCTAAAAGGGATAGTCATAGATCAAAGGTAGATCCAACCTAGTTATCATGTTTAGGCATAATTTCAGTTTACATCGTGTTCATGTTAAATTTACAGTTTAGATCTGAGAGTGACAAAGGGCTTACAGATCGTGGTCTAGAGAATGAGAAAGCAAAGGAGTAGAAGAAGAATCTCTAGCAAATCCCCAAATCAACGTAGCTCTAACGAAGTCTTGAATAGCCTCCTTGTTCTCTATCTTCCAGTCAGAACCTCAGCAGCATAAGGCCGGATAAGAATGTGATAGAGAGTCTAGGGTCAGGGGTTGTTTATATAGGGTTTAGGGAGCTGAACCTGGACAGGCAACAAGACCAGATACATCTGTCCCAAAAACAGGCTAGGTGACCAGGTCGACACCCAAGTCGACTGCCCAGTCAACTTGGTCTGGGGGAGGGGGGTCGACTGCCCAGTCGACTCCCCAGTCGACCTGGTGCTGGTGGGATTTTTCCCGCCCAGTCTGTCTGGGTTTTTAAATTCGAATTTTGAACTTGAATTCGAACTGTTTTGAACTCTGGAATTTTCTGAAACTTTGGAGAGCCATATCTTGGTCATACGGACTCCGATTTTCGTAAACTCGGATTCGTTTTCAAGCAGAATTTCAAGACGAACGTAATGGCGTAAACCGTTTCCCTTGATTCTTATTTTAAAATTTAATTCTGCCTTGATTTATAGTTATAACACGTTATTAAAATACGGGTTGTTACACTTATCGCTCACACCAAACTTTTGTCTGACCCAGAGTTTTATGTCTCTTCTTATTACTCTAGGTGCTCCTAAACGAGTAGACTAGAGTCAGGTTAGCTGGTGATGCACGAGTAGCTGATCCGGAGGCGAGCAGGAGGCTTCCACGTATGATATATATATATATTCTCCCTGGGTCGTTGGTGGTCACTACTTGGGCATTAGTAGTGTACCTCCCTTATCTTGCTTTTACCTTTAGAGACAGTTTGAAAAGTTGTAATAATGATGATGTGGAACATAAGCTGTATTTGGATTTTCCGCTGCTATGATAGTTTTTTTAGCTTATGCACTGTCTCACCTGTTTTATGTCAGTTATGTTGTTATTATATATTTAACTATGCGCTGTGAGACATTCTACAGGTTCCTTGTTGATTCTTTGTCTTCTTCCTTTCCTTCTGGCGACCGTCCCGTGCTAACTGGACATGTGTACAGCGCACTTTTGGAGTAAATGTCGGTTGGTGCGGGGCGGGCCGTCACAGAAGACCTCCGGTCTTCAACCACTGTCTTCTTCTTCGACTCTTAATCATCGTAGTAATTATTCGAAATGGGCTAAACCCGGTCTTTCCGAATAACTCGCGTATTTTATAATCAATAATTAAGTGCTATAAAAACACATCATACACCACATTCCAATACAGAATATTCTTTTAATAAAATATTCACATTATTAGGGAAAGGTTCCCATTAATTTTATCAAAGGTAAATTCTTTTAAATTTATTCTTTAATCTTCTTTTTAAAGATTCATTAAAACTCCAATTTGGTTTTAATATCAAAAATCATTACCTTCATGATTTTTCAACTTTAAGAAATTAATCTTATCTTTAACTGGGTTAAATAACCAATGTCATTTAAAACACAGCTCACGATAAACCCAAAATCGTCTTCCATTTAATATGGAATTTTCACAGAAATCAAATCAATATATAATCGATATAAATTTCCGTATCAGACTAATAATATAAATGGAATAACGGCAAAGCCTTTTAAATTCCATATATAATAACGGTCTTCTTTTACAGAAGCTCATTTCGATTATTATTAAATCGAATTCCATTTAATTCCAATTTAATATATTAAGTTGGAAAACCTTACTTTGGAAAAATTTCCATTTAAATCTTAATAAAATATTTATAAATTCCAAATTATATTTTCTCTGTAAATCGGGTTAAAGAACAAATGTCGTTAAAAACACAGTTCACAATAAACCCAACTCACATTTCATTTTATTCCAATTACTAAATATAATTGGAAACTCTAATAATCTTAGTTAAAATATTTATTCTTTTCATATGGGGTTTAAGAACAGTGTTATTGAAGACACCATTCATGACAAACCCAAAATCCAATTTATTTTATTTAATTCCAATTAAATATTGATTAATTGGAAAACTTCATTAAATCTTAATTTAAAGATTTATTCTAGTCAATAACTAGTTCATTTCGATAAAAATATATTTTTATCATTTCAAAATTGGATTTTTTCATCCAAATTCTTTTCAAATCATTTATTATAATTTTACATAATTTTTCCATATCTTTAGTAATTTTATTAAGGCTTGTACAGTCGGTTTTCAATAACGGCCACCAAACTGCATCCATAGCGACCTTTTCTGAAATTGATTTGGACATAATTCCAAGTCCAACCATTAGATTTCAAAACTCTTATATTCTTTGCAAAGCTCTTTTTGATACGAACCCAACAGTTCCAGTTTTAGGAGAATCTGACAGTCATATGTCCCGTTACGTCAATTTGAAGTTAATGGTCGAAATTCACGAACGTTCGCGGTGCGACGCGTTCTATTCAGGCCATTAAATATATATAATATATATATCGTCGATATCTGTTCAAAACATATTTTATAAATCGTTTATAAATTCGTTTTAAAACGATTTTTAACTTCATTTTCAATTTTAAATAAAAAAATGAATATTCTGTATCTTTATCATATTAAAATATTAATATTTTCAAAATATTATATTTTGAAATCGTTTCTTTTCGATATTCATTATAAAATGAATAAACTCGATCAATAAACCTGTTCGGTTAAAATGGCGTTTGCTACTTAACTCGGCTTCATATTTTTTCCAAAGTTGGACATAAAAATCATAACTTTATTCTTCACTAAATTTATTTTAAAATACTCTTTATCTTAAAATATTCTTCGTTTTAAAATATTATTTATATTAAATTATTCTTTATATAAAAGATATTCTGAATCGGAATGCGACTCAAACAATTTCCATATAATTTCAGTTATATGGATTTCATAAATTGCATGTATATAACAATAATGATAAATAATCATTAAGCAATCCATTTACATCTAGAGTGAAATTTACAACTATGTGAGCATTAAAATAAATAAATAACGCTCATCACAGACGATCAATCCATTGATTAACAATTAATTAAATATTGGAACTAGTGTATGTCAAATATCATCCCAATACCCGTGTGAGGTTTTCAAACAACAACAGTTTATATAAATAAATCATTGGTTAACAATTTTAACCAATTCTAATTCGGATTGAATTATTTTCTATTTAACAAATTTTCACTGTTTAAAATTATAAATGAATATTTATAATTTAATTTCAACTACCATATTAATATTAACATTATTATGATAATGTTTTAATCTAGCACAAATCATATTTTTAACATATGACCAATTTTCTAATATCGCTAACATAATAATGAAAATGTTTTAATCTTTAACATATATTGAATTTCTAACTAATGATCGTTTTAATCATTTCTACATGCACTATAAAAATGTAAATTTTATCATTGACATATTCTTTTTTTCAACATAACATTTACTAACAAATTGACATCTTTATCCTAATATGACATTATCTAATAAAATGACATTTTAATTTCGCATGAAATTATTCTAAATAAATGACATTTTTAATTCACATGACATTATTCTAAATAAATGATATTTTTAATTAACATAACATGATTCTAACAAAATGATATTTTTAACTAACATAACATTCTCTATGTTTCTAAGGACAAATAAAAAGAATGTTTTATTTTCATAACATTTTCTATGCTCTTTAATGACAAATAAAAAGGAATATTTTATTTGCATACATTTCTAATCTTAACATAACAAGTAAAAGGAAATGTTTCTATTTGCATACATTTAGTTCTATCTAAAAATGACAAATAAAAATGTAAATTTAATTGCATACAAAAATCTATCATGACAAATAGAAATGTAAATTTATTTACACACAAATTTCTATCCTTAACATAACATATAAAATGACAACTTTTGTTTGTTTACAAATTCAATGATAACATAACACATAAGAATGATATTTTTATGTTATCGACAATTTTAATTCATCATCACAAATAAAAATGATATTATTATGTTGTTGACCATTCTAATTCAATATAAAAATGTTTTTACATGACAATTCTAGTTCAACATAAAAATGATATTTTTATGTGACAATTCTAGTTCAACATAAAAATGATATTTTTATGTGACACAAATATAATTCAACAAAAATGATATTTTGTTTTGACACATATATGATTCAACAATAATGATATTTGTTTTTGACACAGATATGATTCAACAAAAATGATATTTGTTTTTGACACAAATATGATTCAACAAAAATGATATTTGTTTTGACACAAATATGATTCAACAAAAATGATATTTGTTTTTGACACAAATATGATTCAACAAAAATGATATTTGTTTTTGACACAAATATGATTCAACAAAAATGATATTTGTTTTTGACATAAATATGACTCAACAAAAATGATATTTGTTTTTGATACAAATATGATTCAACAAAAAATGATATTTGTTTTTGACACAAATATGATTCAACAAAAATGATATTTGTTTTTGACACAAATACGATTCAACAAAAATGATATTTGTTTTTGACACATATATGATTCAACAAAAATGATATTTGTTTTGACACAAATATGATTCAACAAAAATGATATTTGTTTTTGACACAAATATGATTCAACAAAAATGATATTTGTTTTGACACAACATTTCTAACTGAATGACTTTTTTATTCTAATATAACCTTTCTATCAAAATGACCTTTCTTTTAACATAATATTTCTAACTAAATGACCTTTTCTGTTTTAACATAACATTTCTAACTAAATGACCTTTTTTGTTTTAACATAACATTTCTAGCTAAATGACCTTTTTATTCTAATATAACCTTTCTATTAAAATGGCATCTTTATTCTAATATAATATTTCTAACAAAAATGACATATTTTATTTTCAAAATATGATTCTAACTAAATGACATATTTTACATTTCAAAATATGATTCTAACTAAATAACATATTAATTTTCTAACATAAATGACAAATTAATTCACAAAATACGTTCTTTAATATAAATAACATGTTAATTTACATAACATTTTCTAACTAAAGGACATTTCCTTTTTAACATAATATTTTCTAACAATGACATTCTTATTTAAAAAATTAAGGATTATATTTTTGTCTTACAAAATATCATTCGACAAATCATCACAACCACCATCAATCAGTCAATCTCAATTTTATATTGTGCATATATTTAATATTACAATCACAATCAATATAAATATACATATATACATTTATATATATATATTTAATTTAAATTAAGAAATCTCACCGAAGGTTTTCCACTCTGCCAAAATTTAGACGAGCTCCCAATCAGTTTTCGTCCTTTCTATTGCGTAGATCTTGGTTTTACGGTTCCAACGAATTTCGTTTCTTCGAATTCTGATAAGATTTGAAAAAGTTATCGTCTTTTGAATTTTACACAATCAAACAAGTTAATTAACCAACAATTAATTATTTATATTTACCCTCTCCATAATTAATCCTTCTTCTTCGATACCCAGTTACGTGAGCAGCAACCGAACCCAAATCAAAACCTAGGGTTCAAATCGCAGGCTCCAATACCACGCCGGAATCCGATCAGTCACCACCCCATGATGCGTCGCCCTCGACTCCACCTCCTCTCTCGACAATGACAAGTTCAGTGGCCCCCTATCCCCTAAAACACGATTCGAATTCGGGGTGTTTGAGCTTCAATTTCACACCATTGACCACACGAGATCTGATCTTATCCGTTCAACCTATAGATCTCATTACGCTCTTGGATTTGTGTTCAATAAGTTTTTGATTTTGATTAGTGGTTTTGGAGAAAATAGCATATGAAATCCGGAGCATACGAGCCATTGAAGAAGCAAGAAGCGACGGCTGAGTATAATAGAATTAGGGTTACGCGTATTACAATTTCCAACCGTATATATAGTATATTTAATATTATTTAATCATTTAATTGAAAAATAACTTGTTAAACCATCCGAACTCCAAATGAATCCTAACGACTATTGCCCCTAGCTAATTACCCCCATTCTGGACACAATGGGATATGTCTGGTAAGCCAATTTGACTATTTCGATCAGTTTTCATCGAAATTAAAATATAAATCAAATATTAAATTTGAACGTATATTTTAAATTACCGGGGTAACATACTGACTTCAAAAATTACAAAAAAATTATTTCTAGTTATGTTTTGACGATACGACCCTAACAAAATTAATTTCATTGAAATTGGAGACTGTTTGAAAAATGGCCATTTTCAAGTCGATCCAAATTGACTGAAATTGACAAAACACGATTTCATTTGCCATGCTCACATATTAATTCCAAAAATTATGAAAATTGGAGTCCTGCAATAATTTGACATTTCGGATCCAACCAGGGTGGTTTCGTCCAAAACAGAGGTCGTTTGCAAAATGAATATTTATACGGGCTATACATTATATTAAATTCCATAACAACTACTCTGAATATTCAACTAGCCATAACTTTTGATTCCCGCTATGAAATTTCAATTTTTTGGATTTGTTGGAAAGATATTATTAAACAGATTCTGATATTTTTGGTTTCACTAAAATCCGATTTATTTTGCGTCCTGTACACTAAGTCAAAGTTCAAATTCAAATTTTCAAACTGCCGCGCTGTTTCTAATTCCTTTTAAGATTAAAATAAATACATTCGTTCAAACTTCAATTTAAATAAATTTTTAATCGTTATTATTTAAAATAAATCATTTTAAATATTCAAAATTCATTAAAATTGCTAAAATAAAAATTTTAAATTGGTTCTGATTTTCCGGGTTTTTACATTAATGTTATCATGGTTATTAATAATATGGTACGTGATTTCCATAGTTGATATGGCCAAAAATTATGATTATTGACTCGTTGATTAAGTCTTCATTCATAAAAGTGATTTTAATCAATATTTTATTAATATAATAATAGGTGAAAAAAAAAGTCAAAAGTTGATGTCCGATTTTTGATGGGCACGAAGTTTAATTCATTACGATGAACATTTGAAAAAGATAGAAATGGTTTTGAAGAAATTAAAAGCAGGTTATGGTTTGTCGAAGTTTTTATTTTGAAATGAGTAGTAATTAGAAAAGGTGAAGTTTGGTTAGGGCATCCAGAAAATGTTTTACAAGAATTTTCTTTACAAAACTATCTTATTTATTTTTATAATGAATGTCAGGAAAATTTGGACTTAAAATATTGAAGTTTGAAAAATAATATTATTTTAATAATAAAACAGAAAATATCGTTTTATTAAATTATTATTATATATATAAACTATTTTAGAAGTTATTCGATTGAATTTATATTATTAATCGAAGTATGGCCAGAATAGAACTCGTCGCGCAGCAGTAGTATGCGAATTTCGACCTATAACTTCAAACTGATGTACAGGGAGATTCGACCTTCGGATTTTCCCGAAATGAAAAAACATTGGCTCATAAATGAAAAGAGCTTTCAAATGATGGATAGAGTTTTGAAATCCAATGGTTAGATTATCAGATATGATTAAATCAAAATAGCACTAGTGTAGCTAAATGACCAAAACATCATCAGACTGAAATGGCCTATTTTTGAATAAATAAAAATGGAAAAATTATTATAAATTATAATAAAGGATTAGAAAGAGTATAGAACAAAATATATATGGTTTTGAATGATAAAAATCTGTTAACTAGAAATAGGCTATTTTGCAATGCCTTTTATAATGGTTCTTAAGAAACATTTAGAAACATGGATTTTTAATTCACAAATTGAATACAAACAATATAAGGTTAATAGAATCAAATAGATGATTTTGGAAGCCTAAATATCTTAACCAAATGTGAAAATAATATTTAATCTTATAAATTGATTTCTAATTAAAGGAGACTTAGTTGGTGGGTTAATAATCGGAAAAGGATTTATTTTTAGCGCTATTTATTTCAAAAAGACTGGGCTTAACCCATTTCGAATAATTATACGACGATTAAAAGTCGAAGATGGTGGAAGACTGAAAATCTTCACATCAAATGAACTGCTTGCTGATGCCTTGGATATGGGTGGCTCCCGTTAAAGGGTTATAGTGGCAGTAGTCTAGACGTACTTGTTGATTGTCCGGATATGCAAAGGCCTCTCTCCTTAGTTGGACGAGGAATAAGGTGCCTTCGGTTTCGTTCAAACCTAGAATGGACTAGTAAATGGAATGTGTGTTTGACATTGTATTTTACAGCATAACCGATTGGTTTCTATTGATGTTATATCAGTTGATGGTGGAGGATTTATTCTCTTAGCTTAACACCCTCGTATGAGACGTATGTACTAAGAGGGATATATATTAATACACACCGATAATATGTTGTAAATTGACAATGTGGCATGTTGAGTGATGCAGGTAGATAGATCAAAGCTTCCTTTGAAAAGCAGAGCTTTGTGGATATCGACTCTAGGGCCTCACACCCCGGAATGAGCCGAAAACAGGATAGTGGACAGTAAAATATGCATTAACGTTTCCTTCTAGCAGAATAGTGTTTCCATGGTATAGAGCTCAGGCAAGTTTACTTATGTGGATGATAATTGAGTAACCTCGAATGATGTTCAAATACGACCGGGGGAATATTATGATCCAGAAAGATCCCAATCAGTCGTGTACAGTGTTGGCCGGCTCTGCAAATCCGAAGGACTCAATAGTTGACTTCTGGGACATATGTTAGGTGTTCCGAATGGTTAAGGAAGATCCTTTAACTTGGTTCATAGTTGGAATCCAATTTCCAATACGAGACTTCATATTTTTAGTTGTAAACTATATAGCCAACATAATGGGATGGGACGTTATGCGAGCTAAGATTCATTCATTTATTTGTGAAAATGATTTCCACACCTAGAAATTAATAAAAATATCAAAATATTTGTTTAAAGATATCAAGCATAATTGGCTATTATAAGGTAAAAATATTTTCTATGGTATGCGTAGCATTATGTGATGAGACTTGAGTCTTATAATAGCTTCATTTTGTAAAAAACATGAATTTCAAAGTTTTGAATATTGGTTGATGATTTTGTGCTTTGGTATTCATTTGGAGGAAACCTGTTCCATGTTATACGACATGGTCCCGTGATATGCCTCACTTTTAGATAAGTTAATAATAATTGCTTAGATTTTCTCAACCAATCTCATGACTGACTCGTAGTTAGTTTTTCCCATGCAAACTCAGGTGCCCTTATTTCCACACGGGCAGCCCAGTAAAATAGGTTGTTAGTTAGACCACTTTTGGAATCTATGACTTCATATATATGGAAGCTATTTGGGAAAGCTGGTTTTGGATTTGGAGCTAGAGCAGGAATATGATTTTCTTTTGGACTCTCTGTAGGACTTTATTGTGATAACATATCTTTAACTCGGCTGTGTATCTATTTTTTTATCATCATTGTAATATATGACATTTGGATCCGATGGGATGTTGTGACTCTGAAATACTACTTGATGTAATATGATGAATATTCTGATGTTTAATGCAAGTTTTAATATTTGTTGTTGTACTAATGTGTTATCAGGCCCGGCCCAACACCTAGTCCACAGAGTCATTAGACCAGGGCAACGAGAAAACGAGGGGCAACAAAAAATTTGTAGTCGCACTGTAATTTGTAGGGTTTTTTCCTCTTTAATTGATGCCCTTGCTGCCTCCTGTCTGATTCTTGTGTTACCACTGCTTTATATAATGCAACCTGAATCCTCTAAGTTGCTTCCCACCATCTGCAGTCAACATATTTGTAGTCATTAGACAAATTCCATAACTGCAAACAAGTTTTGAGCAAATTTAAGGAATTATGCAGTTAGCAAGTATATCTACATTATGATTTAGCAAAAGTGATTCCCATAGTAGTTAGAACCTTGCACTCATTTATATGTTTCACCCAAAAAAATATTGTAATTCTTCAGTTTTCTACATTTTTAGATGATTAAGAGCACTCTCTCATGATTTTTGCTCTTGGTTGCAGTATTTCTTTAGTTTAAAATGTGCATGCAAACTGTTTATTTGAATGTCAACTAATATTCCAAGCTGTCCACCATGTATTTAAATACTAGTGCATATTTGCTTAAACGTCTATAAAATAGATTGCAGCTGAAATGGGTTTGTCAATAAGCTATAGGGTTAAAAATTATTTGCATCATAAATTGATATGTCTGATTTCAGTAGATATTGCATTTTCAATTTTTTTGGAGTATCCAAAAAAATGGGTACTAATTTTGACATGTTTGGCATTCATCGTACCTTATATAATTTTTGCTTTGCAATTTGCAAACACTAAAATTTTAGCTTTGCAAACATTTCGTTTTCATTCATCATATGATTGGATAGAATTATGAAAGTAAAACAATGAGCTAAAGCAAGTTAAGGGCAGAAAAATCTTTGGAGAAATTGTTCAATTAGGGCAATGAATAACGTAGGGCCGACACTGTCTGTTATATCCTAAAGGTCATATGTTCTACCGGGGATCGGGAGAATGGGTCATCTCATTTGGTATAATATCTGTGGGTTAACTTTAGTTCCGGGGTATAACATATTAAAAGACTTATCAAAGATAAAATCGGTAGTATTCTAGGATAAGTGAATCATTAGAGATAGGGTTAACAATGCCCTATAATGAGTACAGTAGAAAAACACACACCTTATGTACACATTTCTATTCATATGTGTCTCTATGCTCTTACAATTTCCTTAAGATATCTCTTCTGTCGGCCTAACTCTTTTCTTGCTATTTGCAAATATAGTAGAAAATGAGTGGCAGAGGCGAAAGAGGAAGCGGAAGATGAAGGGGTAATGCTGAAATTGGAAATCAAAATCCTATAGGAGCAGCTTATGAGGCAGTTGTGCCACCTCAACCAGATCCCGATTTGGAAGTCTTAGCTAAGAAATACAAGAATTTGGGAGGATGACCATTCTTAGGAAAGGAGTCAGTTATTGAAGCGCAAGCCTGGCTACGATCTTGAGAAAGGATTTTCACTGGCGTAAGACTGACTGGAGAAAAGAAATGGTTCTTGGCCTCCTGGTTATTAAAGGATGAAGCTTTAATCTGGTAGGAAACGATTACTATAGAAAATCCGGAGGAAATTTCACTCAGGATCGTTTTAAGGAAGTCTTCGAAGAAACGTTTATACCGTCTAAAGCAATATCCTGTCTGTACTGTGAGTTCTCCAATCTGAAACAAGGAAACAAAATTATTCAAGAATATTTACGTAAGTTCAACGAGCTTTCCCTCTTTGCCCCAGAATTGATCCTGACTCTAGTTAAGAAGACTGTGAGATTTATTGATGATCTGCAAAGGAGGTACAAGAGAAGAGTGATCGCTCATATAAATCTCCTGTTTGCAGAAATGGTGGAAATGGAAAGTCGCTATGAGTCTATAGATAAGCAGATCTCCTTATAAGACAAAGAGAAAGGTAATTCTTAAAAGAAAAGGAAATTTGAGAAGAAGAAACTAAAAGTGAGTAACAAAGGGAATCAGCCCAAGGAGGAATGGATAAAAACCGTCAAATGCTTCAGTTGTGGTTTGAAGGGACACTTATCAAAGGATTGTAGATTCCCAAAGCAAAAGAAGGAGAATGAATCTGAACCCAGTAAGAAATCTCAGAAAGGTAGGGAATGCTAAAACTGCCACAAGATTGGTCACATTTCAAGGAATTGTCCGCTATCGAAGAAGGCTTCAATGGGTCACATCTATAACCTGGAGGAGGCTCCAACATCCTCAGCTGGTAGGACAGGTATGGAAGTTTTGGAAGGTACACTTTCAGTTAAAAATATTTCGGTTAAAGTATTGTTCGATATTGGTGCATCGCCTAGTTTTATATCACACAAGATGGCTAAGAAACTAAATCTAGACCTCAAGCATATTGAAGAACCCATTTGTGTTAGAAATCCAATAGGAGGCACCATCAACCTTTATATATACTGTAGGATGCCTATCTCTTATTCTCATTATCAGTTTCCCTTTGGTTTGATTATTTTGGATTTCACCCAGTTTGATATTATATTTGGTATGGATTGGTTGACCCGTTATGAAGCGAGTGTTAAATGTATGGAAAGAATCGTTAGGGTAAGGACCAAAATTGGAAATTTTATAGAAATACAATGTGAAGGCCCAAGTCAAATTAGTGATGGATTTTGGTATGCTCTCGATGTTTCTCTCACTCCTCTAGAAACCATCCTGGTTGTTAAGAATTCGCGGATGTGTTTGAAGAAGTAGAGAATCTTCCTCTAGGAAGGGAGATCGACTTCCAAATTGATTTAGTTCTGAATGCAAGGCAAGTTGTGCATGCAATTCGGAGGATGGAGATGAAGGAGAAGAAAGAGTTGAGTGATAAAACTCGATGGTTTTTATGGAAAGGCCTGATCAGACCGAGTTTCTCAAGCTAGGGTGCAGCAACAGTATTTGTTTTGAAGTCTGATGGTTCCCTTAGACTATGTGCAGATTATGGTCATCTCAACAAATAAACTCTCAAAAATAAGTACCCTTTTCCCCGTATCGATGATTTATTGGATCTCTTAAATGGAGCTCGAGTATTTTCAAAGATGGACCTAGCTACCGGGTTTTATCAGTTAAGGACTGCAGAAGATTGCGTTCCTCTAACAGCTTTCAGGGGACCCCACTTGTTTTACAAATGGTCAATGATGCCTTTTGGACTATGTAATGCCCCTGCTTACTTTGTAGACTTGATGAATCGAGTGTTTCGAGAGGTATTAAATATATTCGTGCTAGTTTTTATTGATTACATTCTTATCTTCTCTAAGACAAAGGAAGAGCACGCGAAGCATTTGGAAATTATCCTGGAAATTCCAAGAAAGAATGTATTGAAGGACAAATTTTCCAAGTGTCATTTCTGGAAGATAGAGGTAAAATTTTGGGCATGTAGTATCAAAAGAAGGAAGCTCGGTAGATCCGAGTAAGATCGTTTCCATCCAAAGTTGGAGGCAACAAAGAACATCTACATAAGTTAAAAGCTTTTTTGGATTAGCCAGTTATTATTAGAAGTTCATAAAGGATTTTTCGAAGTTATCTAGCCTTTGACAAAGCTGACCAAGAATCATGCCAATTTTGTTTTGACTCTTAAGTGTGAAGAAGCTTTCCAAGAATTAAAGGAAAGGCTAATCACTTCCCTGGTATTAACAATTATAGATGGCAACCAAGATCTAACTGTCTATATGGATACTTATGGAGAAGGAGTTGGTGCAGTATTGATGCAGAAAGGGAAGGTAGTTGCTTATGCAAGCAAATGAAACCGCATGAGAAGAAATATGACACTCATGATCCTGAGTTACTTAAAATAGTGCTTTCATTAAAGACTTGGAGTCATTATTTGTTGGGCGAGAAGTTTGAACTCTATACTGATCATAAATCACTAAAGTGTCTTTTTATCCAGAAAGATTTGAACATGAGGCAATAATGATGGCTAGAGGTTTTAGCAGCATATGATCTGGATATTCTTTATACTCCAGAAAAAGCTGATGTTATGGTAGATGCGCTCATTAGAAATAATGCTATATTGCTCATCTGGTTGTTACACCCACCTTGATCGAGAAAATTTCTACCCAACAAATGGATGATGAATTTGTTCAGAAAATCCACAAGAGAATTCAAGAGGGTGAAATCTCGAACTTTATGATTGACGATCGAGGAGTTCTGAGGTTGAAGGGTCGAATTTGCGTTCCAGATATCCCGAAGCTTAAAAGAGAAGTGCTGGATGAGTGTCACAAGTCTAGACTCAGTATCCATCCAGGTGTTCATAAGATGTATTGACACTTGAAGTGTACATTTTGGTGGAAATCGATGAAAATAGATATCTCGATATACGTTAGTAGTTGTCCAACTTGCCAACATATTAAATGTGATCGGAAGAAGGTCGTTGGATTACTTCGACCTTTGAAAATTCCTGTGTGGAAGTGGGACCAGATATCCATGGATTTTATTCACGATTTGCCTCGAACCAAGAAAGGTAATGAAGGTACCTTGGTTATAGTTGATCGCCTAACAAAGAGCGCTCATTTTCTTCTAGCAAGATCAACAAGAACAGCTGATAGTTCAGCTCAGTTGTATGCGAAGGAGATAGTTCGACTACTGGAATACCCAGCAGTATTGTTAGTGATCGAGATCTGATTTTTACTAGTAAGTTCTAGGAAGAATTTCAGTCGGTATTGGGAACAAAGTTAAGCCTTAGCACTGCTTATCACCCCCACACAGATGGGCATACTGAAAGAGTGAATCAAGTTTTGGAAGATTTATTGCGAGCTTGTATCCTTGACTTTGGAGGATCATGGGAGGATCACTTGCATCTCGTGGGATTCTCTTATAACAACAAATTTCAGGAAAGCATTAAGATGTCATCTTTTGAAGTGTTTTATGGACGGCTTTGTAGACCTCTTGTATGTTGGATTGAGTTTGGAAATCGACTTGTATTAGGTCCGGAAATGCTCCATGAAGCAGTAGATAAAGTTGACTTTATTAAGAAGAAGTTGAAGGCAGCGCAAAGCAGATAGAAAGTTATGCAGATTCTAAAAGAAGGGATTTGGAATTTGCAGTTGGGGATCAGGTATTCTTGAAGGTTTCTCCACTGAAATGAGATACTGGATTTGGGAAAAATAGGAAATTATCGCCCAAGTATATTGGTTTGTTCCCGATATTGGAAAGGATTAGAACTCTAGCTTACAGGATTCAGTTACCAGAATGGTTATCTGAAGTGCATAATGTTTTTCATGTTTCTCATCCTTAGAGATATGTACAAGATCCTGATTTGATTGTTAAGGAAGCAGCACTAGAGGACTTAGAAATCACCTCAAGTTTAGCAGCTCAAAGAGAGCCTACGAAAATAATTGGCAAAGAAACGAAGGAAATGAGAAACAAGAAAGTGAAATTAGTCAAAGTGTTGTGGAGCGGTGATCCAAGTGACTGTATATGGGAGACATAAGACAGTGTTAGAAAGTCTTATCCCAATTGTAAAGTTGACATTTTGGAGTAGCTCGTTTGAGAGGTAAAACTCATTTCTATTCAGTTTTACTTTTATCAAATTTCGGGGATGAAATTCATTTAAGTGGGGGTGAATGTAATGACCTGAAATTTTAGAACCAATTTAAAACTTTTAATTCCAAGTTTAAATAGTATATAAACATAAGAATTTTCAGTCAATTTAAAATTCGATATTTTAAAATTATTCAAATAGCCTAGAAAAATAATTTTTTCGCAGATGATCTCGAAATTCAACGAGACCAATTTTATCGGATTCGGGACATCAAAGTATGGTAGTATTCCATATTTCGCGTTAAACGAAGTTAGTATGTGACCATGTGAAATTTAAGTGCAAACAGATCGAAAATTTAAACTCGAACTGAGCTTGAACGGGAAAATTTTGAACAGACGAACTCAGAATTCAACGAAATCAGTTTCGTTCGGACCATATCAAAAAATATAGTAGATTTTCAAATTTCGTCGAAAACAAAATCAATATGTGGTCAGATGAGTAGATAACGCATAATAGACTAAACATACCTTAAGTTTGCGTTCATACCTTGAACTAGTTATCTCCATTTTGTGTTTTCTTTGAGTTGTCAAGCCATGAAACTATCATGATGTGTTTTCTCTCTTCCATCTTCCGCCGACACCTCATTGATCCATGGGAACAAATATGGCCTATATATACAAGCCTCCTTTCCACCTTAATCCACTTTGCTTTTCATTTCTTTCTTGCTCTCCCTTCCTCTCTCCCTCTTCACCGCCACCCCTTCAGCCCCACACTTCCTCAGCCTCCCTCCACCTCCACCAACCCCCTCCCCCCCTCACGTGGGTCCTCCTCCCCTAAAAGCCCCTAAACCCCTTAAACCTCCTTTAAAACACCTCATCTCCCCTTTAAAAACCCAAAACAACCCTCTCCGCCACCCAAATGGCCCACACCCACCTCCTCCAGCCCCCACCCAGCCCCCTCAGCGTACGTAGCAGCCCCACGGGACCCACCTCCTTGAACCTGAATCCCGTTTACCCCGACACCCTGCTCCGTTCACTCCAAAAATAGCTCCATTTTATTCACCTGTATTTCTGGAACCCAAATACTGTCGAACCTTTGCCAATTTTTTTCCATAAAATTTTCGGTAATGCTTGAAGCGTGCCGAAATCTTTCGGAGTCTCTAGGATATCTTATAGTCAAAGTTAGATGGAGTGGAAATCTAGGTGAGAAACGTTGAACGAAATAGATTAGTTAATTATTAACTATATGTGTATGAACTCGTTTATGTATATGATGACTTGTGATAGTGTACATGAGTTCATATTGTGGTTTGATAATGTTTGGGACGGGTTAACATGGCGTATTATGAAAATGATTTGATTTTTAAGTGAGATTTATATTGTCACTTGTATATATGATCGATAGAACTGAATTTGTGGACATTGAAATGGTATGAACCTTAAATGCCATTGAAATAGAAATTGACTTGATAGTTGATTGTGGTTATTGGATATGGGTATGAACCCCATTGATGTGGAATACATATGTTAATTGATTGTTGGTTGTGTATTATTGTTAATATGTTAATTGACAAAACCATATAAACGTTAAATAGTTTAAAACGTATATGGTATGGATTATATCACATTGTTGTAATTGAATGTTATCGTGGTTATTGATAATATGGTATATGATTACCATAGTTGATATGGCCAAAAATTATGATTATTGGCATATTGGTTAAGTCTTCATTCATAAAAGTGATTTTAATGAATATTTTATTAATATAATAATTGGTGAAAAATAAAAGTCAAAATTTGATATCCGATTTTGGATGGACATGAAATTTAATTCATTACGATGAACATTTGCAAAAGATAGAAATCATTTTGGAGAAATTAAAAGCAGGTTATGACCTGTCGAAGTTTTTATTTTAAAATGAATAGTAACTAGAAAAAGTGAAGTTCGATTAGGATATCTAGGAAATGTTTTAAAAGAATTTTCTTTACAAAACTATCTTATTTATTTTTATAATAGATGTCACGAAAATTTGGGTTTAAAATATTAATGTTTGAAAAATAATATTATTTCAATAATAAAATAATATTATAATAGCCATTTAATAGAGATATTGAATTTAAATTGAAAAATAGAAAATATAGTTTATGAAAATTATTATATATATATTTTATATAATAAATAAACTATTTTAGAAGCAATTCGATTGAATACATATTATTAATCGAAGTATGGCCAGAATAGAACTCGTCGTGCAACGACAGTTCGCGAATTTCGACCTATAACTTCAAACTGATGTACCGTGACATCCGACCGTCAGATTTTCCCGAAACAAAAAATACTGGGTTAGAAATGAAAAGAGAATTCAAAGGTAGAGTTTTGAAATCCAGCGGTTAGAATTTAATATATGTTCAAATCAAATGTGAATAAAAACAGTGCCAATGTAGTTAGATGACCTGAAACGTCATCAGATTGAAATGACCTATTTTAAAATAAGTACAAATAGGGGGAAATTATTATAAATTATAATAAAGGATTATAAAGAGGTTTGAACCAAATATATATAGTTTTAAATGATTAAAACCAATTAACTAGAAATAGGCTATTTTGCAACGCCTTTTATAACGGTTCTTAAGGAACATTTAAAGACAAGGGTTTTTAATTCATAAATTGAATACAAACCTTAGGTGAACCTTTTTATAAGGTTAATAGAATTGAATAAATGATTTTGAAAGCCTAAATAGCTTAACCAAATGTGAAAATAAGATTTAATCTTATAAAATGATTTCCAATTAAATGAGACTTAGTGAGTGGGTTAATAATCCGAAGAAAAAAAAATTAGTTTTAGCGCTGACTATTTTGAAAAGACCTGGTTTAACCCACTCCGAATGATTATACAACGATTAAAAGTCGAAGATAGTGGAAGATCGGAAACCTTCACATCGAACGGACAGTTTGTTGATGCCTTGGATATGGGTAGCTCTCGTTAAGGGGTTATAGGTAGCAGTAGTCCGGACATACTTGTTGATTGTTCGGATATGTAAGAGCCTCTCTTCTTAGTTGGACAGGGAATAAGGTGCCTTCGGTTTCGTTATAACCCGAAGCGGACTAGTAAATGGAATGTGTGTTTGCGTTGTATTTTACAACGTAACTGATTGGTTTCCATTGATGTTATATAAGTTTGTGGCGGAGCTTAGCTTAACACCCTCCTTTGAGACATATGTACTCAGAGGGATATATATTAATAGACGTATATACTCATTCCAGAGTGTGAATTAACAATATGGCATGCTGAGTGCTGTAGGTAGATAGATCAAAGCTTTATTTGAAAAATAGAGCTTTGTGGGCATTGACTCTAGGGCCTCACAACCTGGAATGAGCCGAAAACAGGATAGTGGACAACAGAAATATGGACTAACATTTCCTTCTAGCTGAATAGTGTTGTCATGGTATGGAGCCCATGCAAGTTTACTTATCTGGATGATAGTTGAGGCGCCTCGAATGACGGTCAAATATGACCCGAGGAACGTTATGTTCAGGAAAGATTCCAATTTACCATGTGCAGTGCTGGCCAGCTCTACCGATATGAATGACTCAATAGTTGACTCATGGGACATATGTTATATGTTTCGAATGCGGTTAAGGAAGATCAATTGCCTTGGTTCATTGTCGGAATCTAATTTCTAGTGCGAGACTTTGTGTTTTTAGTTGTAAACTATATAGCCAACATAGTGAGATGGGGCATTATATGAGCTAGAATTTATACATTTATTTGCGAAAGTGATTTTCATACCTAGACGTTAATAATAATATCAAAATATTTGTTTTTAAGATATCAAGCATAATTGACTATTATAAGGTAAAACTTTTTCCTCCAGTATGCATTGCAATGTGTGATGAGACTTGAATCTTATAATAGCTTCATTTTGTCAAAAGCGTGAATTTCAAAGTTTTGAATTTTGGTTGATGATTTTGTGCATTAGTATTCATGTGGAGGAGACATGTTCCGGGTTATACGGTGTGGTCTCGTGATATGCCTTGTAGTTTGTTTTTTCCTTGCAAATTCGGGTACCCTTATTTCCATATGGGCATCCCAGTAAAACAGTTTGTTAATTAGACCAACTTTGAAAGCTATAACTTCATATATATGGAAGCTATCTAGGAAAGCTGGTTTTGGACTTGGAGCTGGAGCAGGAATAAGATTTTCTTTTGGACTCTCCTTAGGACTTCGTTATGATGACATATCTTTAATTTCCGTTGTGTATCTATTTTCTTATTATCATTGTAATTTATAACATTTGGATTTGATGTGATTTTATGACTATGAATTACTACTTGATGTAATACGATGACTATTCTGATGTTTAGTGCAAGTTTTAATTTCTGTTGTTATATTAATGTATTATATCACAAAGGTCATATGTTCTACCGAGGATCGGGAGAATGGATCGTCTCAGCAAACAGTGCTAAAACTTAAATTCACTAGTACAATTTAGCCCTGCTTTAGGAACTTTTTTTGAATAGGCAAATTGCTGCAAGCAATTCTTGCAAATCTTCCAAATTTGATATATTTTACCAGGTGTTTGACTGGACATGCTAATGGAAGACACACTGGAATATTACCAATTGCTAAGCGTTGAAAAATCAATTGAATTGGATTCTTGGAATGAGAGAAAACACAAAATGGATCGATTCAAAAATGGATCCGCGTGGATGAAGATCTGAGTACTGTGTTAATCGCGTGGAAGAACTGAAGAAGGTAGCTTCTTCTTGTTTTAGGGATGCAACTTCTTTTTTTATTTTGAATCAGTGTTACTTTAGGAACTTATTACAAAGATAATCCGATTTTAAACTATTTACGCTTGTAGTCATGCTTTGGTCAATTCGGCATTGAGTTGGCCGAAACACTAACGCAATTTTAAATGCATCAGTTATTATTTTATTTTATTTTATTTTACATGTGGACTTTGACGCAAATTGAAATTGCATCGTTATTACATAAAGCAACACTGACGCAATTTCAAGTTGTGTCTGTTCCTGATGCAATTTAAAACTACGTCAGCTCTTTCAAACCGTCTTAGCGTTGAGTTGGTCAACTAAAACTACGAATATAAATAGTTTTAAAACCAAGTTATTTTAGTAATAAGTTTCTGAAACCGAGTTACGGATATAAAATAAAATAAATCTTATATGGAATATGGAAAGCAAACAGCACTGAAACAAATTACTGGTGCAAATACTAAAGTTTGGTGACGTCAGGCTATTTTGATTTTATCTTATCCGCCCGGACCATTGATTTTGTACGGTCTAAAATGCGTATCACGTGTGTGCACTGTGTTCTGCTGTCCTCCCACTTGGTCATAATTAACCGCTAACTGTTCACGCGTCGCAATCAATATTTGTTTTTCTTGGCTTACATTACATACACCATATAACAGTCGTGCGGAACATCGTACTGGAAATATCGCGGAAGCACCGTTGTTACCATTTTATATTCGTTCCCTGTTTACTTCGCCGCTCCAACTTTAAAGCGAAGATTAATATACAAAAAAAATCAAAGGGAGAAATTTGAGATCCGATCTAGTTTGCAAATTTATGGCATCGGCTGAATCCTCATTTGATTTCGCTTCGGATGACGTTCTTTGCTCCTTCGATGAGGTCGTTAATCATGATGTCTCGAATGAGAAGAGATCTATTGATTCGGAGAAGGTGGCTTTCGTATTTATATTTTTGATTTTATATTCTTTTACAATATAGCATTGGGTTGTTGAGAAATGTGGTTTCTTATGTTTGTATGGGGGTGGGAATACAATTTAAATCCGCACGTCCGTAGATGAAAAAGAATAAAATTTGCCTTAAAATTTTTAATTTGATTTGGTTAATGCGAATGGTTTATTATGCTGTATAGATCCGGATCTAGATTGCTATAAGCTATCATTTATGTACATGGTATCTTTTAAATTTGCATAGCCGTTATGTTACAATATGCAAAAATTGTAATCCTTGTTTTCATTCTGAAGGATTTGCAAGATAGCAGCGTAGGTAAGGAATTAGTTTGTGTTTATAGAGAAGAAGAAGACGAGAGCCCTAAAGAAGAAGTGCTTGATGTAGTTGAGAAATGCATGAAGAAATACACGGACAATCTTATTCAACATTTTGAAGGAATTAATGGACGGCTAACACAGTTAGAGATACAATGCTACAAGCTTGAAAGGACAATGGGTGAGTTTCGTGCTGATTCAATTCGTGATCAGTGTGAAGTGAATGCTAAGCTGAAGGCTGTAGTCAAGCAACTTCAAGAAGTAAGCACACTTTTAACTTAGATCTTGGATTTTGAATGTCTGTTCTTGATTAGCACTAGCGTGTAGCAAGTGTGTGCACCCTTTTTTCAACCCATTATAGTATAGTAAGAAATGAGATGAAACTGCATATTCTCTTTACCTATGTGCAGCTTTATCCTAAAATCTTAATTGTGACCAGTTAGATCTTCAATTGAAATGCCCGGATTTATAGATGTATTTATAGATTAACTTCTGCTTTTATCTTCAACCAGTGCGGCTGATCCAGATTCCACAGAACTATATGATCTTCTGGATATTTTATATTTGTACTTACCGCGACTTCTAATTAGTTTTAACTTTGTTTTGTGGCTTCCATTGAGATTAAAACATGTTCGTATTCAACTCTTTAGATTTCAACATTCGAAGCATGCATTACAAATCGTTATGCTTCATGTATGGCATCGTATCAGGAACCATTTTTCTAAAATTCTTGTCTTTACCTAGTTTATTACAACCAATGGGTGATTTCTCAGGTGCATAGATCAGTTCAGATTGTCAGAGACAAACAAGAACTCGCTGAAACTCAAGTGGAGCTCACCAAACTACAAGTAGCACCTAAAGAAACCAACTCTCCTACCCAATCGGAAAAAAGTGACATGTCCTCATTATCAGCAGCTTCTGAACCTAAGCAACCTGAAATTCCCAGTCCTCAATTAGCTGTAGCTCTTCCTCAGCAAATCATCCACTCAAACGATCAACAGCCACATTACATTGTAAACCAACCTGTTCCATTCTACTCTCAACAGTCCCTATCTTTACCGTCTGAACCTTACTACATACAAGCCAGGCCTCAGATCTCCAGCCCGGCCCAATATCAGTCATTCCTCCTACCCAACTCTAACCATCATCAAGCACCGAATCAAACACTGCATCAGTCATACACGAACACCAACCCAAACTATGTTCAGTCTATGCCTATCCCAAATCAACCTCATAACCCTACATACGTTTACATGCAACCTAAACCTCAAGCAGTAAACCAACCCCAACCTCCCCCACAAGCCCTGATTATTAGGACACAGACCCCACAGGTGTGCCCTACTGCCTTTGCTTATGGGGCACCTGGCAGCATTGGTACAGTCTATGGCAGCATGGATGGCAGCAGAGTTCAGAGTCAGACATACCTCCACCCAAATAATGCTTCTGGTATGCAGATTCCTCTGATACATTCAAGAGATTCGAACAGGTTCGGACAGATAATGCAGGTTCATCCTTATGCGGATATAATTGAGAAAGCTAGTGATATTGGGTATCCAAGGGAGCAAGTAGTAGTTGCAATCAATGAATTGGTCGATAGTGGAAGCACTGTTGATTTTAACACGCTTCTTGATAGGTTGAACTCGAGTTCTCGAGCTTGGCGTCAGTAGGTTTGCTGCGGTGGTTTAATAACTGCATGAAGTTTCATTTTAGCTATGCTTCGGTGCAAACTGTGGTGGCATTAATAAAGCAATGCTTCTTAACTGGTATATGTATTACTGTTTTTTATTTCTAAGTGAATTGAGAAACATGTTTATGTGTGTGTGACAAGATTACTTGCTGCGGTTTTTCAGTTGGCAAGTTCTCAGGGTATGCTGCAGTTTTATGGTCAGCAATATGTATTAACTATCTATCATTGAATATGTATTTACCTATGTATCATTGAATAAGATTAATGCCATTATTGAACCCAAAAAAAAAGTTATGTGCAAAAGATAGTCATATCGTGATAAATAATTTACTATGGCTGTTTTACACGTATGTTATGTATTATGAAAGCATTAACAAGGTAATATTCATCTACTCTTGTTTGAATCGTTTTGTATCTACAAATTCAGGAATTGACATTTTGACAGCAAGGGTATTATTTTTTCTTAAGGTTTGGTATCTTTTGTGCTCTTTTTGAAGAGTTAAGGCGATTAGATTTCACGGTGTATGGCTGTAAAAAATTTAGAATCGTTGACACATGAAAAAATGTTACAAAAAATACTTGGTTCAAAAATATTAGATGATTCGAAGATTGTTCATCCATTGTCTGACTCATACGAACAACTGAGCTTAACGTTTATTAAGTACTTATTCATCCAGGTCTCTTACAAGACAAGACTAGATCACATTTTCTTTTCATCTGCTCCGATCCGTTTACATACCTATTACCAGTAAGCGATTTTCAACCCTTGATATCAAAATATGCAAGTTGCTATGCTAAACCAAATAAAGGAATCAAGTACTACAAATTTGAGCGTATGTCAGAACGAGCTTAAATTTTAGATAGATAATAATATATGTGTAGATTGAACATCTATAAAATCTTGTTGGATTTGGATTAGTATAGTTCACAGTGTGTTAGGAGCGTTTCGGGGCATCCTTACCCCATCGTGAGTTACACTAATATTAATCCAACAAAATTTTGTATATGTCAAATCCACATATATATTATCATATATCTAAAATTGTACATGTTCAATCCACCCATGTTTTGTAGATGTTCAAAATGGTGAAAATAGGGGTGCGCTCATATATATATATATATATATATATATATATATATATATATATATATATATATATATATATATATATATATATATATAAGAAGCGTTCAAGAACACCCTAAATAGTGCAGCACCCCTTTAACCTCTCTGATTTCCACCACACATTCATGTTTCTCTCTCCTCCCACTAATTCTCTCTTCCTCCACTAACTTACTTAACTATAAATATTTGACTATAAATGAAGGGCAAAAGAGAGGCTAAAAAAATGGAGTGTCATATAACCCTCCCTTCCTCTCTCTCTCTCTCTCTCTCTCTCTCTCTCTCTCTCTATATATATATATATATATATATATATATATATATATATATATAGGCAGGTTCAATGGCACCCCAAACAGTGAGCACCCCTTTAGCCTTTCACTTTTCCATCACTCATTTTCCACTAACTATCATTCAATCTCCTTCCACTAACTCTCTCACTCCCCACTCACTTTTTTAAATTATAAATGAGAAGCTGAAATTCAGGTGCAAATAGATATATGAGGGTTCCATGACACCCCTATTTGGGAGCACCCTAAATACACCTCATTTATGACCACACATTTATATTAAAAAAAGTTAGTGGAGGGAGAGAGTTAGTGAGAGGAGAGAGAAACGGAAATGTGTGGTGGAAATCAAAGGGCTAAAGGGGTGCTGCACTATTTGGGATGCTCTTGATCATTCATATATATATATATATATATATATATATATATATATATATAACTAAAGTTTTTCCCCTAAAATCAATAAATTCCAGCCGATTTGACAATTTACTTGCTCTTACACATTTTAAGTCACTCATTACCCTTTTCCGCAAGACATTAGGCACACTTCACCCACTTCCTTTTCATCCAATGGTAAATTTTACTGCAGGCTCTAAGATTACAATACAAGAAAATTACAAGACCAACACCAAACACTCAGCATGTACAAACAACTTACCAAACCAAAACAACATCATCATTGAGCAAGAAGCCTCTTAAGCCCAGCTTTCTGTTCAGCACTCAGCCTAGTAGGGAATTTGATATCAAACTTAATCCTCAAATTGCCTTTCCTCGACGGATCCTTAGGCAGTGGCATTCCTTCACCACGAACGATTTCTTCATAATCCGGACGAATGACGTTATTAATTGGTATTTTAAGGCTTCTTCCATCGAGTGTGGTCAATTGCACAGTGTAGCCAGTAAGGGCTTCTAAAAGAGTGATCTTCTGAGTTAAGATCAGATCATCCCCGTCTCGCTTGTAAGTGCTATGCGGCTTTTCATCGATTATAAAGATGAGGTCAGCTGGAATAACGTTTGGTCGCTCGTTGCCCTTCTCAGGGAATGTGATCTTCGTCCCTTTCTTCCACCCTGGCTTCATTTCTATTGTTAGGATCTCTTGCATTGGTATTGTTTTCCCGCTAACATCAGCAATCTCCCTTGAAATTTTCATTTTCTTAGCGGTACCCTTATACAATTCCTCCAAGCTACAAGGCAAATTGTTCTCAATGGGTGTAGCCTTCTGCTGCCTCATTCTCATTCCCTCTCTAACGCCAGCACCACCGCCGCCGCCGCTAAAACCAGATCCAAACATATCATCATCAAACATACTACTTGAAAACCTAGTAGATCCACCTCTAATTCCCCCACCACTGCCACCGAAAGGGCTTGAGAATCTAAAAAACTCTGCGAATATGATCATTTGCGTTTCTCGGATTGAATCTAAACACTGTGGGCCCATCTCCACCGCTTGAGAAGAACGACCCGCCATCGGGCATATCTGCTTCTGATGGCGGAACCTGGCCTTTCAACCCTTCTTCTCTGTACTGGTTGTATACCGCTCGTTTTTGAGGATAGCGTAAAGCATTGTATGCTTCGGAGGTTTGCTTGAATTTAGCCTCTGCCTCTTTCTTGTTGTTGGGATTTTTGTCAGGGTGCCATTTCATAGCGAGCTTTCGATACGCCTTTTTCAGATCGTCGTCGCTTGTCGACTTGAAGTATCCTGTAGTAGTCCACTCCCATTAGAGATTTTTGGTTATTTGATTCGATTTAACTATGTTGTAAAAAATGATCGAAGTTCTATTATCGCTTATATTATAAAATATTGGCAAATTGAAGCGCTATATATGAACCTGCCTATATATATATATATATATATATATATATATATATATATATATATATATATATGTGTGTGTGTGTGTGTGTGTGTGAAAGGAGCATTCAACAACATCCAAAAAATGGAGCATCCCTAAGCCTCCATGATTTTCACCGCATATCCCAGTTTATCTCTAAAACTGTAGCAGCATTATGTTTTGTGCTATTGCTTAGAAGAAAGTATAACTACTAACATAAAATAACTACAAAAGAAAAAAATTGTAGAAACATCTGCACTTTTTGTGAAAAAGTGCAAACATCTACAACTATTATTGTAGGCATGTGTCAGTGTATCAAAAAACTGTAGACATGCCTATGCTTATTGTGAAAAGTGTCGATATATGTGCAACTATCACTATAGTGCATTGCAGACATGTCTCAATGTATTAAAAATTGCAGACAAGTCTGGAACTTTTATATACAGCTGCTTCTTTTTATGCGTCTTTACTGAAAATAATGCATTTTTTACTTTTATGTAATTTACATTATCTTTTTGATGGTTTTTCTACAATAATGTGATGTTAAACAAATACAGACAATGAATTTGAAAATTTGAAGAATTTAGCAAAATTGCATAAAATATGGAATTAACGGTTATAATTGTGGTAACATATGCATTTTTTTTTTTTACAAAAAAAAACCAGTTATTTCTTCATCTTTTGTTGAAACGTGATTTTTTTAGGGTGTTGTTATTGACACTCCAAATTTTGTTAAGGGAGGGTCAAATTTTAAAAACACTCCAATCATACAAAAATATTATGGGGAGTCACGTACTTAATTTTTTATGTTCCCTTTTTACCCTAGTAATAACAACATTTACCATCCCAAATCCTAATCAATTTTAAATGCAAAAAAACCAAATCCTTAAATATTTGCAAACAAAAAAACAGCAATCGTTTGGAGAGAAATAATGGCGCAAACGAAGAACGTGAAACAAATGAGATTGTTGATAATTTAACAAATGAGAAATGAAATTATTAAAAAAAAAAAAAAAGCGATCGACAGATGAGAAATGAAATTATTTAAAAAAAGGCGATAGACAAATGAGATTATTGATATTTTGATGTAAAAATCTAATGCAGTTCGACTAATATACCGTATAATTTTTTTTTAATTAACAACTAGAAAAAGGATTATTTCTCTTTTTTTAACGTCTTTTTTACGTTTCTTTCATAAATACAAAGATAATAACAAATTAAATTGTGAAGTTTTTTATTTTTTATTTTTAACGTTGATAATTTGTGTGTTTTTTTTTTTTTTTTTTTTTTTTGATGATTTTCAAAAACAAAAACCAAATTTACATATGTTTTTTGACAAGAATGTTTTGTATATTTTAAAACTTAACACAGACGACCATGTATATAAAGAAATCAATTCCATACCATGCTTACATTACATGCCAAAAAACAAATAACCCAAGAACAAGAAATGCAAACAAGTAGCACGGTAATGATAAGAAATTGAACCTACTGTGACTTTGTATTTCTGTAAACATTAAACAACAGTTTATATAAAACGCCCTAAGGAGTCAAAATGGATTGCTGACCCAATTAAATGATAATACAACTAGTGATACAAATGTTACACCTCATCGGTCCATCAGTTGTGGTTCCGTCTCTGAGGAATACCTCTAAGAAATCTCTCATCTTCCTCTTGGAATGCTTTTCTTCTGCGTCTCTTCTTATTAGAAGACCCGTCGCCACTGGCAACCGCATTAGCTTCATTACCGTTACCATTTTGACATTTCTCTTCACTGCCATGTTTCTTCCTTTTATGCTTTTCTTTAGATTTCTTCCCGCTTCTTGATGGTGTAGTACCCCTATCACCCTCCACTGTTGGTTTCCCTCTTGGCAAAGGCTCTTCTTCATCAAACAATTGAAAATTGTACACATCGCCGTTTCCACCTTTCGAATGTTGAGATATAGGTGCTTCAGCACCGGGAAGTAAACTATCAAATGTGAGCTCTCCATTGTTTCCACCTTTTCGATCCAGAAGGACTGGATCCGGCCTTATTATGGTTCCAAGTATGCTTTTTTGGGAACCCAACTTGGCTATGGCTCTTGCATCCGTCAATAATGAGTGTGCCAAAGAAAAGGCTGCCTTCACCTAAAGTAGCAGAAGAAGCCATTAAATTCAGAAGAGATTCATAATGCACTTGTATGACATTTGTACTATAGCTGGTAGCTGGTAAGGGTATTTAACATGTATATATATATATACCTTGAAATAGTTGAAAGAGCTCTTCCCAATATCATTTTCTGGAGCCTGTTTTGAAAAATGTCATTGCAGCGCATAAACTTTCAGTTTCAAAATTGATAGTAATGGAACAATGGGAAAAAGGCTAAAACATCGGCATATTACATACCTGAGGGTCCTCAATGGAAAGAAGATTAGGACGGTCCATGTTAACAAACCTGAGTGGGAACAAATAGGGAAATTGATTGTGTACTTAGGAGTGTAATGTTGTGCAAAGAATTAAAGACCATTACATACCCTCTGTCTTCCTTCAGGAAAAAAGTACCCTCTGAATGGCAGGATATCCCGACATCTGTATTGTTTAATCTACGCCCGTAGAAATCAAAGAAATTGATCTGTTTACCAGCATGCGAAGCGCCAAAGAAATATTAGGATAAATATAAAGCAGTGTTCCATCCTCCGCTCAAAAAACTAACAGAATGTAATGGCATACCAGAATAATACCCAAATTATGTTCCATGGACTTTTTACATCTGTGTAAACCCTGACCCCTCCAATGTATCTAGAAAAAAAGTTGCAAATATTAAAGTAACCTTGAAAATTGAAGTTGGAAAAGAAAAGAAAAAAGATTGCAAATATTAACGTAACCTCGTAAATTGAAGTTGAGAAAAAAAAAAAAAAAAGAACTCTTCCTCTTGCAGGTTAAAATTCCAAATGATCGTATATTGTAGGTACACACAGGTGTATAATCCATTTATTCCAAAAAAAAAGTATATTTTGAGTGCTACTAGGCACTAGCAGAAATTATTAAAACTGTTTGAATATAAACTGATTCATACTTTTTTTTTTTTTTTTGGAATACATTGAAGTGATACGCATCAGATGCCCTAGCTAGTAGCTACGAAAGGAAATAGTCTCAAAAAGCAACCATAATCCTTATGCAAAATGCAAACACCAAGTACAAACGATACAGGAAATGTGAAGATGAATATATTTAATGTTAGACCACAATAACCTTTTTATGGATCAAAACTTTTCGGTTAGTCAACATAAAATTATGAAAAGCCAATAATGCAGAATGTTGATAGCAAGTAATACTAATGAGAAGGCAACCATCACTGCTTGGGATAGTTATCATCTAGTTGGATAATACATGATTATTGCCTAGTAGAAGCGCTTACAGCTTCAAATGCTTATTTAAAATAAATCAGAATACCTGCAAATATGCTATCAGCATGGTTAGAAGAGTATAAGAACCAACTCCACCAGAATATACCTGTTTACAGTAAAAGAATATATATACAAGTAAATATACATGGAGACTAAGAGATGTATGATATCAGGTATTGATTCCTCGAGAAGGATACGACCTCATTCAATTCTCTCTGTTGTAGGAAAACCTTGAGAATCAAACACAACGGCCGTAAAGGAGGTAACCTCCAGACAGCATTCTGGCACATGATTAAAAAAATAAAAATTCGACAATGAACAGAGAGTAATATATGTTATAACGGTGAGGTTAGCCATCCACAACACATCAGCGGCCATTTACTCTTATCTGATGATGCATGGTAGAGTAATCATTACAATTTTTTTTGGCCCCAAAAGAAGAAAAGGAAAGAGAAATGAAAACTATTAAAATCAAGCTGTAACATTCTGTTGTATAAAATGATTATGTTAAAAACAATGATCATCCGACTAGGTAGCAATCACAAGCATGTGAACTGTGGAAATATTTGAAACTCTCATAAGAGAATTTTGAGTTTTACTAAAGAAAATTATTAGTAAATGTTTTACAGCAGTTGCCGCCTGAAACCTATCGCTATATTGGGGAAGCAATCACAAATGACATCAGATCATCACCAGCACAGATTCTAGAATGCGCCTCTTTATATGTTACCATATTTAAGTGATATTTAGGACTACATAAATCATACAAATGATAAATTTTCAAGTATACCTTGATGAAATCGGCGGCCTTCGGTCCACCATCAACATCAAAACTGGGAAGCAGCCAAATAAAATTTCTCAATGATAGATGTATAGTATAAGAAGTTCGGTGCTTATGATCATAAGAAGCCTCATAGCTGAAAGGACAATTTAGCCTACTAATCGTGCAAATAAGGACAAAGTCTAAAGTGATCCCTACTAACAACAATAACATGTTTTATAAAAAGCAAGACATCAGATCATAAACAAAGATGATCGAATACCTGATATCAAATGCTATTCCACTCTTCCTTTCTATAAACTTTATTATTGGAACTCGGGCTTTAGCTATGACCTTGGGTTACAAAAGTAAATCAATGCCACCGATAGGTAATGATAACTAAATTTTAGTAGGAAGACCTAGTGTTGAAATGCTGACCTGTGTCTTTTTGGAAATATTTCTTTGATTTAATGCTTTAGCAAGAGCATACAAGCCTTTCTGTGGAGTATCCACCTTTGACTCTAAAATCACAACCTGCAAAATTTCAAGACAAAATTAGGGGTAAAATCAAACAATGTTTTTGATTCTTTAAATGCCAAATCAAACAAGGTAGATCCATTATAGAAATCAATTTCTCAAAGCATTTTGCTAAAGGTCTAGCATGAAACGTTTTTGAAAGGAAAAGTTCATTTTTCATTCTTTCAATGGATCCTTTAAATGATTTAACTATGTGACTTAACATAGAAAAACATTGTTTTACTCCATGGTGATAAAAAAAGGAGAATCGGGCAGATTTTAGAATCTCAACATGAACATTCAAATGGATTACAGCTCTAAGAATACCGAGCAGCATGAAACTTAAGATGGTTTTTCTTATCTTCAAGTTATCCATTAGCTGTATGAATTGATAAGTAATTTTCAGGTCAGAATTTGCCTTTGTTATCCATGAAACAAAGTAAAACAATGATGACCAACGAAAACTTCAGAGAAGTTTATCCTATAAAGGAAAACATATAATTTTGAACTACCAATGATGGCATGATGCATTACATATATCAACACAGGTCTAAATATACTTGAGTAATAAAACAAGGGAAGAGCATAGTCAAAGCAAGAAACCTTTAAAGTAGACTTATGATCACCATAGTGGTGAACCATATTATTGAGCCGTATGGAACAGATGTCCCTACTTGTTTTGATTTAACCCAATTGCATGCATGAGGTGCCATGTTTATAACTTAGATTAACACTAAACACACTTGTTAAAGAATGGATACACAAATGGTTTAGGTAAGTTATAAAAGTCAATATGTAGATGACTGATGAGTAAGAAAAAGAATGTTATGTAAATGGATTACCCACATCAACGTCGCTAGTTGGCAAATAGAGTCCTGTCCTAAATGAACCGAATACTTCAACCTACAAACCAAAATTCAATTTGAAGTAAAAATGATTCATCATTTCATCACAGCAAATAATATATAGATCTGAAACAATATAATTGTAATACTCTGCAATGTGGCCATATATATTTCACAACTTCAAAAACATCTTCCACTGCAGCAGTGCGTGAAGCTTCTTCCTCCGGAGTCGGCGATAAAAAGTTGCAGAAATCAATAATCTCTGCACCAAAAAGTACATTTAGTACGGTTTTACTTCTAGAAGTACACTAAAGCGGTTTTTTTATGGAAATTACAAATTCATCTTCAGTATTATGGATGGGGGGAAAAAAGATTGAGAAAGGGGATACAGATAAGATGTATGTGTATACACGTAGTTTAAGATAGGTGCTACAATTGTTAAGTTCATCTGCTATAAAAAGAATACGCAATTAAATTTTCGTTATGATATATATGTATTTAACAGTATGCCCAAAAACAATTTAATAGAAGTGCCGGAATGACATCAAGGTTACAAGATATTGATAAGACAACCTGACTGTGCTTGTGATGAAATGGTTGTAAATTAGCTCTACTGTTTTTGCTACATTCTAGATTTAAAATAAATAAAGATGAGATATATTGGTACAGTTTTGAAGTCTTGAGTTTGAGGGCATCTGCTATTAATAGAATACGCTGTAAGACTAGGCAACTGCTTGAAAGAAGTGATTTAACAAATTTATTGATATAAAATTTGGGGTTTGAGGGCATTTTACAAGACCGTCAATTTTAACAACTCATATTGTATTATTTGAGGCATTTGAGCTTTTTTTTTTTTTTTTAGAAAAAAAAATTTGTCCTTAAAAAAATAGCACTCTCCAGGTACAGCTAATTGGTTTTCAAAAAGCTTTAAATTGTTGCTTCTTCAAAAAAAAACTTTCCAACTAAGAAAAATGAAAAAATACGACCTAATTCAAACACCACGAAACAGCGTCTAAGAGGGGAAGAGGTGCAATAAATTGGGGCAGGCATGTTACTTCTTTGTCCATACTCCATTGAGAAATTCAGACAAACACAAATGACTTCATTCAGCTCATACAAGAGCCAAACAAAGTTCAAACAAGAGAAAAAACATCAAACAAATCAGACAAACGCTTCACTGGTATCCATATCCTAATTCAATTATTGACATTCGAGAACCCCAATTGATCTATAGATCTAATACATCTGTTGCCTTAACAAAAGAGGTCAACCTAATCACATTTGATTAGACATAACACTAGAGCATATTCAGTTGCAATGATTTTTCTTTGGCAAAAAAGGTGTCGCAAGACAGTCGTGTGATTCAAATAAAAAAGGAATATACCATGTGATATGTTGTATTATTATTTTTGATGATTAGTAGAAATAGTATAAAATGCACGTACGTGCATCTACTATCCAAAGATATTTACTTCTTATTTAATAAAAAACGAGTTAATAAAAATGTGTGTTGTAAGTGCAAATGTATTGGTAGTCATAACATTTTTATTTCAAGTGTTTTGTGGATAGTATTGATGGCAAATTAATAATAAAGTTACTTTAATGAGTAGTAAAAAAGGTGACGACGATGAAGGTGCCAAATCGGTGGTGAGATCTCGTTGATAGATGAAGGAATTTAGATCTCGTTGAGGAATGAGGGAATTTTCGAAATTTCAAAATGACACCATAGAAATCATGTTCATCGAAATCTCTTTTCTAATAGCAGAGATGTTGATTGTTAAAATGTACACTCTATTGAGTTGGCCATGAAATAAAATGTATCCTACTAGATATTCAACGTTTCAATTTCACAGCCAACTCAATCTTGAAAAGTCATTATTCACTCATTTTAATAGTCATAATTTTATATTATTATTATTTTGTTTGAAAAACTAAGTATTGCAAAGGGTGTTGTACTTCACTATTCCAAATGGCTAGTCAAAAAACAGCAATTATTTCCTACATACCACTTCCATATACTTAAAGAGGTAGCTTATTTGCTGCCAATGCGAGGTGCAAAAATCAAATCCAGCAGATAGCCATTTAAGTTATTTAAGTTTATGATGTAAATCAATCTGGTTCTTTTTTCTTTCTTTTTTCCCTTTCTACTTCACAATTCGTATAACTTTTTCAAGAGATCGACCGTCAAATTTCGCTGCTCTAACATGTTTTGGGCCTTTTTAAGTTTCAATTCATATAAAGAACCGATTTGACAATGTTTTACCGAATGAGCTTTTATCTATTCGGCAATAATCATTTAACAACATCACGTCAAACAACCTTCCATTCATTCCATGGTATATCTTAGAAAAAACTCAACATAAACTTTTACCAGGGTTACCTTTTACAATGGGTGTTTGATAGAGTTCAACCGTTACCAAAAATCTAAAGTAGACCAAAACTTAATAGAAACAAACCTAATGCCAGAACATGATATTGGGCCTACGTTAAACCTAATATCATACCTAAGTCTCAGATGTGAAATTTAAGTTATATCTTTGAATGAAGTTATTTATCAATACATGTAATGCCATATTAATTTTAAGTATGGCTCGCATTGTATCGAAGTGGATGTGTAAATCAAATTTGCAATTAGTCTCATGTTGCAGGATATCTTAAAGAAGATGAGTATATATATGACTGTTGACATATAACAACAGGGGATTTCTTTTGTTACAATTAAATGTTGCCATGAGCATATGCTCTAAGGGGTGAAGGGATATCCAATGATGACGATACCACCAGATGAGCTTCAGAGCCATCTGCGCGAATGAAGTGCACGCATTGTGAAGACGTCAGGAGATGCCAAAAATTTCAACAATTATATCTTTCAATAATTCTAATTTGACAGATCTTAATGAATAATTTAAGCACAGAAAGAAATAAAATTCAAACCCCACACCGATGATTTATTTAACCTGAAAATTTAATTCTTCCACTATGGAAAACCAGAATATGAAAAATTGTTTGTTAACTTTATAAACAATGATCCAATATTAAGTTAATTCACACATGATTACAGATGTTAACATTCATTTGGCGATGCAATTTTTTACTTTATAGAAGATAACATATGACTAATCTATTTCATAAAAGTGACACGTAGCAAAATGAAACTAAGAATTATCATACCAAACTCAAATATTCAGACTTAATTGTATTTTAAAAATTAGTATGGTGTTTTGTCTACTATATCCGTTGCGTGTTTCAAATTTCATCTCAGACCTAAATATCTCTGGTCTAGAAGTGTCAGATTTTACATTCATTTTTACCACTTGTGTATAATCAAATACAAGTATAATGAAAAGAAAAGAAAAAAGACCTTGCTTGTGTCGTATAATTATTAGTATAGAACGTTGTGAATGCTGCTTCCAATGACAATATAAACTTGTGTATACTCTACCACGCAGCATAGCAAATCATATTGAACAAAAAGAAGCTACAAACATGAAAAACGGTTTAAATTACATAGTTCCTTCAATTTGTCAATACGCCATGATAGAGTGCTAATGGATGGGTAAAGTGTAGATAGAGAAGATGTCGGCCCAAATTTAAGCTCCACGTTCATTCCGGGCCATTGGATTTAGATCTATATATTTTGCTTTGCCCAAATGTAACGACCCGGATTTTCGGAATAGTCAAAATTGCCGAAATATCCATCCGCTCTAAAACTACAAACTTACTACCAAGGTTCAAGAACTCGGTTTCGGTCATTTGAGATTTTGTTAGTTTCGGGTGGTTTCGTAAATTTCGGAAGTTTTAGTTTAGTTCCGGTTTCGGTCCAGATTTCGTCTTTTGGTGTTTTGTTACTAAACATATAAGATAAAAGTCTAGACTCTTTCAGTGTTTTGTCAAACAAGAGGTAATATAAAATTCACATTTATTGAATACACTGCCATACTTATTCTCTCCTGCATGAAAAGAAAAAAAAAACGTCATGAAGGCTTGAAAGCCCAAATAAAGCCAGCCCAATTAACATACATGAGGCAATGTTGTTTCTTTTCCCTTATCGGCATAAATTAGGGCATCCAGTTCGCTGCTTTCTTCGACTTCGCATTCGCCTATGCCTTCTTCGACTTCGATTGGGACTTCACCCTCGCTCTCAACCGCCTCACTTTCGATTTTATCTTCAATTCGGCCTTAACGGCACCTTCCTTCCGATTCTACCTCACCTTCAATTCAGCCTCGCGTTCCGTTCTCTACAGTCGATTAAGGTGCTATCGATTTATACTTCGCTTTTTTTATTACTTGGCAGCCGAAACCGAATATTTGCCCTAATCTCGTCTCGAAGATGGCCGAAACCGGTATGATACCCCCGAAAGGCTGAAATCTTAAACCATGCTTACTACACAATATTTGATACTACTAAATAAATGTATATGATACAATTTTTTTATTAACAAACTATCAGAGATTTTTTAATACACTAGGTGTGCTATAATACGAGAAAACATAAATAAAAATAAAATAATAAAATAATAAAATAATATAAAATATAAATAAAATATAAATAAAATTTAAATAATAATAAATAATAATAAAAAGCATTTTTAATACACTAGGTGTGCTATAATACGAGAAAACATAAATAAAAATAAAATAATAAAATAATAAAATAATATAAAATATAAATAAAATTTAAATAAAATTTAAATAATAATAAATAATAATAAAAAGCACTTTCCACATTTTTATCAACTTTGGCGTATTATTTTATGACTACATGTTAGCATGACAAAAGCTCTAGGGTGTCGTTCGTTTAGAATGAACAATCACTTGACTAATCATTTATTGAAGAAGAATCACGTAAAAATGTTTGTTTTCATTAAGCATTAACAAATAAAACACTTATTCGATGAATAAAAGAACAGCAATTTAATATTGCTTTTCCTAGTGCTGACCAGGGAAGTCCTCTCGCGCTTGAGTACAAATATTCAAAACTTTAAAAATACGAATTTTTGAAATTCGATGTCTCTTGCATTTTTCAAAAATACAAAATTTGACAACTAGATTTATTTTTATATTTAAAAAAAACTTAACTTCAAGTTATTTTACTTCATTTAGATCATTCCCAACCAATGTTCGGTCGGGAAGCAACTGAACCCCAACAGGGGGTCGGCTGCCTTCTTTAGGGTTGCTTTGGCAACCATGAAGGTTACCAAAGCAATCCTGAATGTTGTTAAACAACCGTATTAGCTGGCTTTCTTTTAACCGGCTAACATATATTAAATAAAAAAATGCCCAGCGGGCTACAAAATAGCCTGCTAGGACCACTTTTTTATAAAATAAAAGGAATACATTATCTTTGCCGGCTAAGAAAATTGTCTTTTTTTTCGTGCGTTGGGGTGGGTTGGAGGTCAACCCACTTGGAATTGACCGTTCCCAACCCACCCGGTTGGGAATGCCCTTACTAAAACTAAAGTCATAGAATATAAAAATTATAAAGTTTAATCATTCAAACCATATCCAATAAACATTGTTGATCCGCCTACTAACAAGGCCCTCACGCTTCGGTTTTGGATCACTGGATCGTTCAGGATTCATGCATGGATTTATATAAACTGGAAAAAACTTGGTATAAACAATGGATCAGAGATAAACTTAAATTTTATAAGAGGTAGAAATCGAATCGGCATAGACTCCTACCTCGGACCAGATCAGCGTAAAGGCCTTGCCATTTAGGATCAAATCACCCATCTGGCCTTGGATCGGTCAAGGCATGCGCATCGAATTGGCTTTGTGTGCACTCATCGGATTAGCTGGAATTGCACGGCTTCAGACTGGTCTGTGCTACATACATTGAAACGATTACTAAGCTCAGCTCCGGATCGACCTTGTGTTCATTCGTGGGATCAGCACGGCGAAGGCCAAGCCTTAGCACCACTCGACAAAATTTGAATACAACGGAGCTTGCATTCGCTCTTGCACTTGGTTTGAATTTAAGGCATTTGGATATTCGATGGAAGGCAAAGACTTTGCCTTGCTTTGGATCAATCCCCGACGAACCAACACCGATATGAAGCAATTTCGAGGACCCGGTCGGACTCGCTTTACACAAACTTGGTCTACTTCGGGATCATGTTCTTCCTCTTGTATTTAGGCCAATCCAAGCTTCTATACAACTATAAATATATCACTTAGTGGCTTGTTAGAGGGATATTTTGGCTCTATTTTAGCTCTACTACGCAGAGACTCTGCCAATGCCAAATTACAACCACTTTTTCTCTACATTTTTATAATCAAATCAGGATTGTATTATAATCTAACGTGGTGCTATCAAAGTGCGCGTTATAGGACTGTATTATAATCTAAAGTCGTGCTATCAAAGCACGCGCTATAGCGCGTTGTAGTGACAAATAGCGCAGTTTTTGCGCAATTGTACTTAAAATAGCACAGAGGTACCCAATAGCGTAAATAACACGCTATTTTATCATAGCGTAGAATAGCGCATAACACTAAATATTGCGTTATTTTGTTTTTGTCTTTTTTTTTAAACGTTTGGACAGTGAATAAAATCAAAAATAGCATGTTATTGTACTTATAATGACTTAAAGGAACAACGCCATAGAGTAAGACTCGAAAGAAAAAGAAATCGATGATTGTTTAAATGATGATTAATGGTTTTGATTTAGATGAAACCAGTGATTGGGTTTTTAAAATTTAGAAACATAATATAATTTCTATGTTGCGCTATTGTCTCACAATTGAGTTTTGCTACTATAACAAACACTTCCTTTAGTCAAAACGCCATAATAGTGTATTTGAGGGGAAATTGGTGAAAGTCAGGGGGTAGTATGATAATTTGATGTGTGGCCCTGCCTAAATTTATGTCTCGGATGTAGAATTTGACACACAAAAATTGTCATAGTAGCATTTCTGCTCACAATTATAAGAACAAAATTAAAATTTGTAAGACACAAATATATTATATTCATCAATTATTTTTAATGTATAATATGAACTTTTCAAATTTTATGTTATATAATTACATTTTACATCAAAATATATTTAATACATGCACAAAGTATGATAATATTTGTATTTGGAGTTTTGAACGGTTACGATATGACATAAAATATGCAAAAAAACAAAAATAAAATTCAATTAGACAAAATATACTTAATCACTTTTCTTTTAAAAATAAACTCGATAGCGCATAGCGCAAGCCTTGCGCTATTTGCTATTGACTACACTGATCTAACGGTATAATCAACAGATTATCTCACAACGGACATAGTCACATTGCCGAATCATTATAATTCTGTGTGATTTTACTTTTTACATACTCTGCGGTCTGGAACTGTGTTATATTCTATGATTATTATCTAGATTTCATTCATTTGGAGTGCTATGTAAGGCTATACTAAATTTTCATCTAACATCTTCGAAGCGTCCAGAAGGGGCCTTACTTTAGACTTCAGATGTCGACTGCTTAAGAAATTAGATATGGTGAAAAGGAATACGATGGATGCTCATATTCAGGCTGAAGGCGTTGGATTGAAAGAAAGTCAAGATGTTTTCTCCACTGGAAACTCTTCCATCTATGATCTATCTAACCGAGGAAGAGATGGATGGAATGTAAAACACTGTTTGCTCCATGATATGCACAACACAAACAAGTGTAGGCATCTCAAGAAAATGATTGAAGAACATGTCAGACGCGAAGAGCTGGCACAGTACACCAATACAGGATTATGGTGGCGAACAGGAGCGACCGCCTACCGTCCAAAATAGGAGCGAATCAGGACCTAGCTCGAGTGAGATAATCAATAACTGATTTGTTTTTTTTTTTTTTTTTAGATTTTGAATGGCTAAGTCAGTCTACCCATGTGCAGCCTGCACTGTTTCAAATCTCGCAAATATCGCTCGAGATCTCCTCCGAGATCTCATTTTGGGCTCCTTCCGTAACGAAACAACAAATATCACTCTAAATCTCCTTTCGAATATATCGCCCGAGATATTGCAATATCGAACAATATATCGATCGAGACAAAATAATGTAATATCGTCCTAGATCTTAGTTTTTTTGGTTAAAATTTAAATTTGTACCTGAACTAGAAATATAATTAAAAAACTCAAATCTAACCATATCAATCTTTTGTTATTTTACATTTTGCATGTTAAATGACTATATTGTATGTTCATATATGTTTTACAATGCTTATGATTTTCATATTCGTCTTTTTACATACATGTTACTTATGAAATTATGTATTTTATGGTCTATTTATGCTGAATTTTTTAATGTTTTGGATCCTTTTAATGTTTCATGTCTTACAATATTCCTGTTTTTAGCATATTACGATTTAGAGTATGAATGATCTTTCGCAAAATAAAGAATAATAAAGTTATTTTGCATTTTAAGTTTAAGTTACTATATTTTTGATAGCATTCATAAAAATCATTTTGTTAAATATCGTTTTTAACATATCATGTACCCCGAGATTGTTCCGATATGAACTTTCAGACCCGAGATGAAAATCCGACACGAACTCCCGAGTTAGACTCATCTCGTCCAAGATCTCCTCCGATACGAGACCGAGTCTATAAAATCCCCGAGACGAAACGCGACCGATATCCGAGATTTAAAACCTTGTGTGCAGGATTAGAACTTAATCCCTAAACATGCTTTATACCCATTAATGAACCATCCAACATGTTTTGCTTAATAAATTTGTAATAAAAAAGACTAAGTCGGTCCATCCATGTATAATACTAAGATTTAGTCCTTAGGCATGCTCTGTACCAGATGATAAATCGCAAGGTTTCTTTTGGATTTTGTAATAAATTAAGCTTTTGGAACTTCAATAAAATTACTTCACTTGTATAGATTATGCTTGTGAAGTATGAAATTGAAAATTGAAAATTGAAAATTGAAAATTTGAACTTTAATAACTAATCCTTAAGCACGGATTATGCTTAGGAAGAACCAGGTCGTCTTGTTGAGAAGAACCAAGCGGTTTTGTCACGATTTGACAAAGCCGTTCGAATGGATTTTGCAGGTATGGACTGTATACCCATTTTGAATTTCTACTTGGACTTTAGATATGGATTTCATGGATACTTAAGATTTCGGATTTCCCGGATTTTACAGACATGTTAATTCTCTGCATGCTTGGATTATTGAACTTTCATATTAGGATTTCTTAGATTTTGGGTTTAGTTTTATAATTACAATACAAAGAGATCGTAGAATTTCTGGATTTCACTTATAATATGATTTGAAGAGATTGTGGGATTCTACTGGCTTTCGGATATGAATTGGCTTATAATACGATCCAGCGTGATCGTTATTTTCTGAATTTTTGATTTTCAGCTATTGGATTTATTATGGATTTCTATTGGACTTCTCTTGAATTTATAGATTTCTGGATTATACAAAAACACGTCTTCATCCAGAAGACATATTTTGGGGGCAAGTGTTGACCCGTCTAACAAGGTCGTCACACTTTGGTTTTAGATTACTGGATCGCTCGAAATTCGAGCACGAACTTTCATAAACTCGAAAAACTTGGTTTGAGCAATGGGTCGGAGATAAACTTGGATTTATAAGAGGTAGAATTTATATCGACATAGATTCCTACCTTGGATTGGATCGTCCTTGTGTGCACTCATTAGATCAGTTGGAATCGCATGGCTTTGGATCAGTCCGTACATACATCGGATAGGTTACTACACTTGACTTCGGATCGGCCTTGTGTTCATTCGTGGGATCGACGTTGTGAAGGCCAAGGCTTGGCACCATTGAATAAAACTTGAATACAACAGAGCTTGCATTCACAATTGCATTTGGTACGGATTTAAGGCATTTGGATATTGGATGGAAGGAACGGACTTTGCCTTGCTTTGGCTCAATGCTTATTCGAATTCCAGATCGATACCGATCCAAAGCTATTTTAGAGGACCGATCCGACTCGTTTCACACGGACTTGGTCTACTACAGGATCCTACTCTTCATTCTGGATTTTAGGCCAATTCGAGCTTCTGTACAAGTATATATACAGCACCTAGTGCCTCATGAGAGTTAACTTTTAGCTCCACTTTGGCTCTATTACGTAGGGACTCTGCCATTGTCAAACGACTTCTTTTTTCCACATTCTTGCAACTAAATCAGGATTGTATTGTAATCTAACAGTATAATCAATATATTACCACACTGTGGATGGAGGCACATTGCCGAACCATTATAATATATGTGTGATTTTACTTTTTACGCACTCTGTGATCTGGATCTGTGTTATATTATGTGATTAAATCACTATGTGATCTGGATCTATGTTATATTCTATGATTATTGTATCGATTTCAATTATTCGGGGTGTTAGGCAAGATTGGACCAAATTTCAATCTAACAGTCATCTTTTTCAAAACTCAAATATAGTGCAATTAAAAAAAAAAACTTCTTTATAATAACAAGTTATCATAATGTGAATTCTTCATTCTAAACATATTATGTGAGAAAATTAAAGTTGAGGGTAACGTTGTCCTAATAATCGTATATTTAATTCTGAACATAAGTTTTTGAAATATTAACCAATAACTATTGGTAACTCAGTGTTTAGAAATCGGCAACTAGAATCCAGCATTCAGCAATAAGTTTACAGCAATTTGATAACAAACACATACTAATTTTTCTTCCCCCAATATTATTCACCCCACTAAACCCTAGAACCTCAATCCAACCAGAACAGTGTTTTTTATTTAAAAAATCGACCTTTGTGGAGTTGGGCCATAGGGCTCTTGAACCTGCAGCCAGAACGAAACCAAGCGCGCTCCAAAACAGCATTAGCACCCACAACTCCATTAATCTCCTCAAGTTTCGTAACATCTTCGATTTCTCTAGAGGGCGTATTAGATTCCTTCTCAACCTCCAAAGGAAAATAGTCAGTAACGGGTACATCGGCTGTTACGTCGCCAGGTGCGGTAATCTGGTTCCGGTACACCGAGTATGACTCGGTCGGCTCAGTATCGGTGATGGAGTTGGTATCTGTATCGATATTAGAGAAGAATGGACAGGAATCTAGGGTATCGTATATAATTTCAGCCCCATTAGATTCACCCATGACGGAGGAGAGGACGAAGAATAAGGTGGGCTGCGGCGTTTTGTTTTGTTTGAACCTCTACTTAGTATACAAGTTCATTTTGAATTTTCCAAAATACCACGTATATTGAGACTATCATTTGGATCATTGTCTGATGGGCTAAAATATTCTGGATCGCATTTCAAATTAAGTCCGTGGATCGTACAATTAAATTTTATTTGATAGCTTCTCTGTTTCATCTCTTAGCTTATATAAATTTAAAAGATTTTCACATAGGTTTTTTAAAAAATTGATGGTGTTTGGTTTATTTTGTGTTTTACATTTTGAAATCGACTAATTCTATTCATATACCAATAATTAATATACATACATTGAAAATTACGATAAATTATATACTTAACACATGTCCTTGTTACAGTCTTCTGTCTTTCACGTTTATCCAAAATTAGAAACTTTTTGCATCAAGTTAAGTTAAATTACATAATTCGGACTTTATTGTATCTCTTTATTTAAAAAAAAAACATTCAAATTATTCCAATTAGTCCCATTTTCTTTATTAATTTTAAGGTTTAGTGATGAAATAATTCATTCTTTTCATTAAAACATGTACTTTTGACCAAATTAAAAAAAAAGATTAATTTGACTGATTATATGCAAAAGTCTAAAACTGTGAAATGAGGGTATTTTATAGAAAGAGATTTACATAAGAAAAATAATGATGTATATTAAAAGATTTTTGGTATGAACAAAATTTGTCTTTGAAATTTTCGAAATTACTTAAAAAAAAAAAAAAAAAAAAAAAAAAAAAAAAAAGAGTTGAAGGATGGTGGAGGAAATTGAAAAGAAATGGAGGTGACGACGGAGGAGTGATGAATGAATGGGTTGTTTATCGATTTTAATTACTTCCCAAAACACAAAAAGTAAACAAAATTTGTTTTTTGTTTTGTGAATTAACATCGTTTTCTTAAAATGACTGTTTTTTATGATATACATGTGTCATTCGCATTTTTATACGAGCGAAAACCCAGAAGTAAAAAGGTTATACCAAACACAACCTAAGGTTTTTCCCATAGCCATGAGAGAAAGCAATCCTCTCAAGAATCCTCTATTTCATGTTCTTAAACCACCAAACCTATCTCATTTTAGTGATCCATCGCAAGGGGAATCCTTTATCAATGAAGAAGATGTCCAAACTACGCAAAATGAAAAAAGAGTTGCTTTAGCAGAAGCTGCTGGCTGATCTCAACAATAAAGAGGATCTACTGAGAAAACAAGGGATCCATGGTCTCAAATCCACAAAATATCTCATCATCTAAAGGTGCAACAATAAATAATGCTATAAAGTCAGCTATCGTCTTATTAAATAGGGAACAAGGGTATAAAACATGGGTGGACATAGTTTTTGGACAACAAGGTAATCAAGAAACTGATGACAATGATTGCAATATGGAATTCATTCTCTCCCTCAAAATCAGAGATAAAAATACTGGTATTATTAAGAAGGAAGTCTGCAAATGAAAGCGGAAAGACTGAAAAAATGCGGTTCTTGCATATGTCGTAGGCACCAAACCTTATTTCGCATATTTAAAGTTTATATTCAAAGGGTATGGAAAACCATTGGGAGAATCTAAAGTATATTTTAGAGAGAACGATTTTTTTTTCTTGATTAACTTGAAAGATCATCAAATTGTGAAAGAATCCTCAAAGATAACCCTTATATTTATAGTGGTAAACTCATCATATTAAGAAAATTGTAACACCCTTAATTTTGCTAGACATTATTTAGAATAATTAATCAGGTAAATAAAATAACGTAAATTAATGATGAGAATAAGATTTGACTAATTAAATGGGTCGGGCCAAGATTAATGTAATTAGAGTATTGACAAATAAGATGGAGGATTACGAGAGATGTAAAATAGGAAAAGTTATTTCCTAATACTTAAACCTTCACAACCTCTTATATGTCTCTTTATTTTCATTAGAAAAACTAAAATAAACAAGATAAGGCTGATCATTACTCTTAACAAAAGAGAAGAGAAGATAAGCTAGAAGAGGAAATCAAAGCTTAGCAACTTAGTCAATGTGAGTAACGATATTCACTCTTTGTTTTTACTTGCTGATTCAGCTATGAGTTAAGATTTGAATTGTAGTATGATTATATGTTTGTTCATGCCATGTTCGGTTGATAAGTGTGTTTGTTGATGATATATATGCATTTCCATGAAGTTATCAAGCAGAATTTAATTAGAAACCTCAGCATATGACACCTAGTTACTCAGGATTTTAGGATGTCATCAGGAACATTTTTTGGAAACGGATTTCAAGTTTTATAAGTTTTCAAGTAAATAAATGTATTTGTGAATTTTCTAAGTCTAGAAAACGAGTTATTTCAGATTTACTTATTTAAAATAACTAAGTAATAATTTTGGTACTTTGTATATGATGAAATATGTATGAAGAAAGGTTTTTTCGTGATATTTGGGGATGATCCCATAATTTCCTTATTTAATATGAATTTTATAAACTAAAAAGCTTAAATGTTTAATTAGTATAATTAAACAGAATGGTTTCGAATCAAAGGGTTGCTTATGTTTTGAATATTTTAATTATCATGTCTGTGACATAAGTCAGAAAAGAAAGTTTGTTGGCTATTTAGAATTTTCCACATAATAAGAGGTTAGTGAAAAGTTTTACTTTAAATATAGAAATTTTTAATACAATATCAGCTCTGCCATCGTACGAAGCATTGCTTAACTTTGCTTCATTGGCTTCGATTTGATCCACATTGACTCATTCCTTGGAAAAGCGCATAATACTAAGTAACTCAGTATGAAGTGTCTCTATCAAGGACGAAGCGAAGGAGTGCTTTGTTTCACATAGGGGAGCCGTATTTTATAAATGGTTTCAAAATAACCCAACTCACTTTGTTTTGTTTCGCTTCGAAGCAGTAGCTTCACTTCGATTTACAAATTAGTTTCATATCAATTTAAGGTTTCGTGTCGTAGTTTTGTAAAGCATAATTTTTTCATTCGAAGCACCCTTATGTTTTGTTTTGCTGTGCTTCGACGTCGTAGAGGTGTGAAGCAAAGTGTTTCGCGTCGACGCCATAAAGGTATATAACCAATATATTTCACTTAAAGCATATAAATCCCTACAACACTTTCATTTTGAATTGTTTTAGATGACTTTCAACCAAAGTTTATAAATGACTTCTTTTTCTTTATTTTATGTGGTTTTAAATGGGTTCGAAAGATATGAATACTTGTTCAAATGGTTTTGGCTCGATTGTCATATGTTTTGAAGTATATACTTCAATGAAATTTAGAATATTATCACAAAGGTTTAAAAGCATATATTTACCATAACTGATTTGTTTAGTAAAGGGTTATAAATTTTCCTTGTTTTAAATTTGATGTTCAATGGATTGAATTATAAAGGCTTACGTTTTTATGTAAATATTTAAAGTGTCATTAACCTAGTAGTTTACTAAACTGATTTATATCCATTCACCGATGGATGGATGGGAAGATGTCAGATATGACTCATATGATTAGAAAACCAAATGGGACTGGTGTAGGGTGTTGGAAACTGGGGTGTCTACAACACAGTGTTGGATGGATCTTAAGGCTGTTATGACGCTAGAAGTGGTGAATATGTTTTGACTACTTATTTATGAATATAAATAGTATTTACTCAAATTGCAACAAGAAACAAGTAATCAGAGAATAAGTAATAAAGTAAAATGCAGGAAAGTAAATAACACCTAGATTTTTATACTGGTTCGGATTAACCAATCCTACATCCAGTCTTTCACTCCACCCTGTAGAATTTCACTATAGTTGTGTGCTTTCTACGGGTGGCAAGAACACCTTTACAATCCTGATCTCACGGGCCACAAGATGCACCTACTCCTTATCAACAACGATAAACTATGACAAGTAATCGTATCTTCAATACAGATTCTTGCATATTCGGTACAGTGATCCTATAGACTTCCAGTGGCACTATATCTTTGAATTATTTGAGGAAATAAGGTGAAATCAGGGAGAAAATGACGTGAATTCAACTTTGATATTGTGTGGTTTGTAAATCATTGAAGAAGTGTAGTGAAAGAGAGTAGATTTGCAAAGATAGTTGGAAAATATTCAATGGATTTTTATTGTAAATGATTGAAAAAGAAAGAGCAGGGGAGAATGAGAAATCTTGATGTTAAAGTTTGTTTTCAGAGGCCTTTGTATAGTGGATGAAGAGACGTGTCTTTTGTTGAAGTGATGGACGGAAATGTCTCTTAATTTAAAATTTAAAATTTAAAAAATTTAAAAACGGCTAGTATGTCGACATGCCCCACCCCCAATGTCGACATCCCTCCTACCATGTCAACATGGGTCACCCCTCATATCAACATCCCTCTGGTATCAAATTTTATTATATTGTGGATATGGTAATTCGATTGAGGTCAATGGTTGATGAGTTTCAAGTATAATTCCCATGGCATATTTAACAAGATATTCTAAGCTTCAACTAACTCCTCATCACTTCAAATACCTCTACTATTCAGTATTCTTCTCTAACAGGTTTAGATCTTCAATTGCTTTGATGATCCTTCCTTTGTAATTCTTCCATTGCTCTGTGCAACCTTCTTCTATACTTCTTGTACTCTTGTTTATCTCTATAAATGTCTCTATAATATATCTGATGTAATTACATAACTCGAAGATACATTGGTAGTAATGTTTATATGGTTGTTGTCATCAAAATCAATACCCGAGGTATTAAATATCTCCCTTTTTTGATGATAATAGCCATATAAATATTTAAGAGATAAAATGTAATACTTTTATATTTGAGTCCCCCTAACTCTATGCACTCCCCCATCATTTTGTCTAGTATATTTACACCTTTTCTCCCCCTTTGACGTCAACAAAAAGAAAAAAAATCATTTAACTCGCTGATAGACAATATGTGGAGTCTGTGTATAGAGATAACTGCATATAAATAAAACACAAGAGGGGAAACCAAATATATTCAACATATGAAATAAACTTTATCAAATAATTAGATGAGTTTTAGAATAACCGACTTTGCATATGCCAATAATAAATCCTTTTCATATTTATCAAAGGTTCAATAGATTTCTTGTTATATGTTTTGAGCATCAGCTACTTGGTACCTGAAAATTATAAAATATTCACACTGGTACCCTTGTAATTTTTTGATCCATGGGGTTAACTTTTCGGACGTCAAACCCATGAAGAGTTTGAATGCCCTTTCAAAATATAATAATTAGATGAATGAACCTTATTAATAAAATTATCAATATATTTTTCTTTTTCACTATTATCCAACCTTTTTGGAACCCTTAAATTAATGAACCAATTTGGAGGTTTTAACTTTAATTTCCTAGGTTTTGGTTTGAACTTAGTACTTTGAGTATTATTTTTCTTTAATTTAGCTTTAGGGATGTATCCAAGTCCATGTTTATTCCTAATGCATTTAGATGTAGATAATAATTTTTCTAGATTATCCTCCCCTTTGTTAAATTTATCGATATCAATTTCATTTTTTTCAAAATCCTTTCTACGGTTAAGAATAACCTTATCCAAAGATGTTATTTTGTCATTCAGATCAGTGATCCATGACTTCCATATAAGAATTTCTAATTTTAAGGACTCATTTTCACTTTTCATTTTTTTTCAAAACTTCCAAGTGTTAAATCCTTTCCATTTTTACGACCACTAAATCTTTCAATTTCATCTTCTAGACATTGTTTTTCTTTACTCAACTTTTCATTAAACATTTTTAATATATCTATTTCTATCAAACTATCGTTGAGCTCTTTCCTAAGTATTTTGTATCCCAAATGCATATCATTCAAAACATTAGTAATTTCTTTACCAAATTTCCATGCCTGATCATCCATTTGCATGAAGCACATGTTGGCATTTTCTGTTTCTGAATCAATATCACTTAATGATATATCTGGATCATCCCATTTTGCGTTGAATGCATGTTTCCTCTCCTTATTGAAAGTACTTGAAAAATACTTTAGTTCTCTCAAACAATCTTTTTCAAATGACTGGATTTATCACATTTGAAACATTTAATAAAATTTCCATTGTTGTTTTTTCTAAAGTTTGTTCGTTATCCACTACTTCGAGAATTTCTTGATCTTCTTGGTAATAAACTCGATATCATTTTCAACAGCATCATCATCCGGTTCATCATTGTCAGTCATAGCAAAAAGTGTTAGTGATTACTTCTTATTTCCCTGATTCTCTTTTCTAACCTGCAACTTCATATGACATTAGATTACCAATTAATTCTTCTACTGCCATAGTACTAATATCATTGGCTTCTTCGGTTGCCAGATTCTTCTAATCCCATTCACTAGGAAGTGAATTCAAGATCTTTCTGACTTAGTCTTCTTCGGTAATTTTCTTTTCTAATGATATTAAGGCATGTACTATATCTTGAAATCTAGAACACATATAAAAAATAGACTCATTTGGTTTCATTTAAAAGGGCTGAAACTGAGGGGTCAACATAGATACCCTTGTCTGTTTTACTTTATTGGTGCCTTCATATATGACTTGTCATGTTCTCCAAATTTCATATGCAGAATTACAAATAAACACTCGATTAAATTCATTTCTATCTAAGGAGAAAAATAAAATGTTTATGACCTTAGAATTATTAAGTTCTTGTGTCTTTTGGTATAGTGTCCATTTTGAATATTCAGTCTGAGTCTCTATGTATTCTATTTGGGTAATGTTCCAAATATCTAAATCATTAAACTGCAAATAAAATTTCATCTTACAAGTCCAATAAGCATAATTGCTTCCATCAAATAGAGGTGTTTAATGGTAGATTGCCCTTTTATAAAACTGTTAAAAAACGTGTTATTAGTGTCATTATCCATTTATACTTTTCAAAAACCAAGTTGTGAACTTTTGAAAACCAATGCTTTTATACCAATTGTTAGAAACTAGGGTGTCTACAACATAGGGTTGGATGGATCTGGTGGCTATTAAGACACTAAAAGTGGTGAAATATTTATTAACTACTTATGAATATAAAATAGTATTTACTCAAATTTCAACAAGAAACGAGTAATCAGAGAATAAGTAAGTAATAAAGTAAAATGAAGAAAAGTAAATAACACCTGAATTTTTATTCTGGTTTGGATTAACCAATCCTAAATCCAATCTTGCACTCCACCATGTAGAATTTCACTATAACTGGTTTGTTTCCACAAGTGGTAAGAACATCTTTACAATCTTGATTTTACGAGCCACAAGATGCACCTTCTCATTATCAAAAACAACAAATTACGACAAGTAGTTGCATCTTCAATATAGATTCTTGAAGATTCGGTACAGTGATCCTATATACGTGTAACGACCAGCATTCTACGTACCAGAAGATTGTAGAATATTTGTTTCATTCACATACGAAGTCGTATGGTCGTTTGACCTTGGGAAACGACTATTGGGGTCATTTCCCATGTTCACGATTTTCGCCGAATTTTAAATGATCGTTTTACCCTTGGAGAATCTTGTTTCGCCTATAAATTTTGATTGGTAAAGAGTTTTGACCTGAAACCACTTCCATTGGATTCGAATGATGATTTACCTTTCCGTAGAGTGGTCACATTAATCAAACGAACTTACCATCTGGGAGATATGGCTGAAATAAGGATTGAAGATGGAAAAACAGCTTAACCGTGCTTAATTAGGTGATTAGTGGTTAGGCCCATAACCCATTTCGGGATTATGGTTATGGGAGGGCTGAAAGGGTTTGGGAAAACATTTCATTTCAGTATTCTAGCCGCCACTAACCTTCCTCTAATCCTAGTAATGACCTCCATCCTCCAAATCTTTCTTTAATCAATTTCTAATCACATATTAGCCAAATCTTCATCAAATTAAGGCGGATTAGCATAGGAGCTGCTGGAATACATTGGGATCCATGTCAAATCAGTTAGAGTTTCAGATCTGAAATTTATTTGTGGTTAAGGTGAGTGATTTGCACTTCTATTCACTAATTACGGCTAATTAGGGGTGATTAGTGATGATTAGCGATATTATGAATCATAAAAATCTGGAAAAATATGTAAATATGTAAAAATTCTTAAATATTATTTTATGGCTTTGATAAAAATTTGGGTCAATTTGGATTAAGTTTGCTAATCCTATAGTTAAACATGGTTAAGGGGATTAAGGAGAAAATCATGGTTCTGGGTACGTTTGATCCATATTAACATGTTACATTGTTGTTTTGGTGTTTATGGTTGATTATACATGTTGCTATTATTGTTTGGTATGCTTTGTGATTGTTTAGAAATGTTAGAATGGTTGAAAACGTCGTCGTATGGCGTAAATAGCTTGCCGGAAAAGTTGCAGGAAATTGGTCAGACCCCTCAACCCCCTGGATCATGATACCACCCTCACGACCCAACCCGATTGTGACATCCCGCTTCACGAGTGGACCAAGCTCCACGAACTGACCCGCCATTGCTCCACACGTGGACCATCACCATGAGCCTCCAGGGGAGCATCACCACGAGCCGCCAAGAGGAGCATCACGAGTGGACCCCACGAGTAGGTTACAAATTGGAGCTCTCACGAACCAAGGATGGAGCCATGAGCCACCTGCTTGCACGAGCCACGAACCGCGAGCCGCTTGTGTGTCGCGAACTGAATGGAAACTGAAGTGCGAACTGGAGGAGACCAAAACCCGAGATGCAAAGGAAGTCCAAATGGGAGGTTATTACTCAGGATCTAAATGGGAGCAAACGAGATAACTTCATGAGCTTGGCTTTGCTGTAGGACGTGTGTAAAGGGGTTATCGATATCTATAACTTTAGTTCACCACTGAGAGACGGATTAGTGGCTATGGAGCAGCGCTATGGTATCATTAAGACTCCCAAGGGCAAGTGATCGTAGCATGACTATGGATCAGTGCAATGGGGCTATTAGGACTCCCAAAGGCAAGGTGATCGTAGCAAGGGATTAGTGGCTACGGACCAACGCAATGGGGTCATTAATACCCCAAGGGAAAGTGGTCGTAGCAATGGATTTGGTGATCAAAGCGGTGGATATCGTATACTTTATGCACTGAGTGAGAGATGTGAGGAATATTGCTATGTTTGATGTTTGCTATCACCATGACATGCACACTTCCACTTTACACCATATGTTAGTGTTACCTTAGAGTACTGTACATCTTGTTGTGCTAACTCTTTGGTTACAGGTCCAGGTTCAGGTATGATAATTTGTATTTGTTATTGTTTTGTTTAGTTGTTATCGCTCATACCAGACTTTTGTCTGATCCAGAGTTTTATGTCTCTTCTTATTACTCTGGGTGCTCCTAAACGAGCAGACTAGAGACAGGTTAGGTTGTATGCACAAGTAACTATCCAGAGACGAGTAGGAGGCTTCCACGTACTATTTACATATACTCTGGGTGCTCCTAAACGAGCAGACTAGAGACAGGTTAGGTTGTATGCACAAGTAACTATCCAGAGACGAGTAGGAGGCTTCCACGTACTATTTACATATATTCTCCCTGTGTTATTGCTGGTCACTTATAACGACTCGTATTTTAGCGGTTTATTTTAGACATTTAAATTTATTTTAAACATTTAAATTTATTTTAAATGTTGTATTGAAAATATAAACTGATTTTATATGGAATTTATTAATTTAAAACGACAATTGAACATATAATTTATAATTAAATTTAAAACGAGCTCGAAATAGTCGCGGTAGTTCGTAATTTACGATTTAAACTTCAATTGGATATACAGGATCCAATATAAGTCGGATTTCTTTGAAACAAGAAACGTTCAGATCTATTTGACTATATTTTTCTAATGAAAGAGAAAAATCAAAATTTCATATTGTAGATTTTGTTTTATATCCAAATCAAATTTTCAAATAGTCGCTATGGAATTCGTTATTAAAAATATAACGATTTATTTGATAAAATAAAAGGGTTTTTATTATATTGAATATTGATTTGGTTTGAAACTCAACCAGAAGTATTTTATTATGATACTATATGAAATTCTACCCGAGTATGTCGCATTGCAATATTTTATTATTATTATTACATTGAGGTATTTTAAAATTGATTTATTTTAATTTAAAGTGGACCCTTAAAAGGGGCTATTATTCAAACGATCTTTTTTTTCAATGAAACCAGTTCCATTGTGTCCAGAATATTCTATTATTCTAAGATTTCAAGTTTTCAAACAAATTGGAATTGTTACGTGAGCGTACGAAAATCAAATATGAATTAATTAATGATTTTAATATTTAAAAAATGTTGTTTTTCCAAGCGGACTCGGAATTCGATGAAACAAGTTTCATTGGGTTCCGAATATCAAACTATACCAGCGGATCTATTTTCATCAGGATAGGAGTTTGAATGTGATCAAACAAATATAAAACATCCTATGATACACAGCGTTGGAATATTTTGAGTATACATTAAAATCCCTAACCCTTCATTCCATTCATTCTATTGAAAAATCTAAAATTTGAGCCGCCACTGTAATTTCCTTCAGCAAAGAGAAAACAATGAAATTTCTTCCCAAATGAAATCGTTCCATTCTTGAATGAAAGGAATCCAAATGGATTATTGTTAACCCCTCCTACTACAAACTAAATTCCTAAATCCGTTCTCTTCCTATGCTCAATCAACGAAGCCGTGCCTTCTTATTTCTTTAGGAATTTTATAAAATCATTTCCTTAATATAATCTCCTGATGCTCAATTCGTTCAGCTACCATACGTGATAGTTTCATTTCTATAGTGGTTTTATTGGGTGCGATTTCTGTTTGTTCGTTTTCCTCATTTAAGCAGTAAACTAGGGCTCGACGCGGGGGGCGATTAAGGCGGAAGTGGATGGAATAAAGGATGGCGCCGTGTTTACCTTGGCAAGCCGCACCTGTTGAGGTGGTTTTGTGGATTTCTATGATGTTTGAGTTCAGTTGTTTTCCTGTAGCCAAGTTTAAGGAGTTAGAACGCTTTTGCCATAGTGCGTACGTGCTTGTTGTGGTGGATATAGGAGGAAGGGGGTTCAGGGTCATCAAATGAGGAAGGTCAGGCAACAGCTGTCGTGAAGGAGGAGGTTGGTTGCTATAAATGATCGGTGAAGGAGAGGTTGGGATAACAGGAGGCGGTTGTGGCTATTGGAATACTGTAGCATGAAACTCCATGCTATGAAACTCCATGCTAAGAGACAGTTTTGTTCAAGATGAAAGATGGAACCCGTAACAAAACTAATACAGGGATTGGCTATGTGAATTCAAGCAGGAGACAGGTTCCAGTTTTGTTCAGGAGGGAGACAGGTTGATGTGAAAAAGTGATGAAAGATGGAAGGCACTGTATTAGTTTTCGGAAAGGAAGACAACAGTTTTGCTGTGGTGTTTCATGTTTGTAGTGGGTTCGTGGTGGTAGTGGAATGAGTGGGTAATTGGGTGTTGAGTTTCATTGAAGAATGGAAGGAGTGGAGAAGTTTGATTATACGGTTATGAAGATGGAAACGCCTGTAGCGTGAGTTGTTTAAGTAAGGAAAGAAGTAGGTAGCATATTTTTATAATGCGGGTTTGTGGGGTTTAGTTTAAACAAAGAAGAGTACGCAAAGACGTGATCAAAAAAAAAAACAAGGAGATGATGAAGATACAAGGATCCGCCTATTTAAAGTAAAACCAACGTAATTAACGTTAACCATTTTAATTCAAGGAAAATAATTAATTTACTTTATCACATAATTATAATGGTTATAGATTGGTTATATATGTTGGATCTAGATTAACCCTAGAGGGGGGGGGGAGGTGAATAGGGTTTATCACAGTTTTTAACTGAATTGAAAAACTGACAGGATATTAAAATAATAAACAGATCACAGAATGCAGTAGAAATAAAAGTGCAGAAAACAAATCACACACAGATATAACCAGCTTCAGAAACACCCTGCCTACTGCTGCATTCCTAAGGTTTCTACTAGGTGTTATAAATAGATCCTGCATACAAGACCATGTACACTCGCAGCGCCTGCTCTTGTCCTAACCCTACGCTCAAAACCCTAGACTGACCTATATCCTGTAAGCCAGATTTTCCCCAATTACAACCCCTTAATTTGTAACCCGTAGTTTTACAGACTAGAAAACTGATTTGTCGGTTTACAAAAGAAAAAGAAAAATACAACAAATAAAAACAAATGACAAAAGAAAACCCTAGTACAAAAGAGGAGTTTAAAAGAAATGGGTCAACCCTTTTTCAAATTGAAAGGTTGGCCGGCCTCTTGCATTTGTGTTGCACCCGTATCTCTCTTTGACCCGATGTCTTACTTTGTTCCTCTAGGAAACAAATATGGCGGCAGCGATTAGGGTTCTCCAAAATTTTCCCCAAATCGAATCAAGATATTTGAAATTGCTGAGATGATTCTCTAATGATTGGCTTTGATACTTCGATTTGGGATTGTTGCGATCGAAACGCTCGTGGAAAATTTGTGAGTTCTCTATATTACTTTTCTTCGAGCTGCTCTTGAATTGTTTCTGGTTTTTCGATGCTCTGCCTATGATGAAATGGTGTTGTTTATAGGGTATAAAAACCCTACAATTACTCTCTGATTTCAATTAAATGATTTGATCTGAATTTGCGTGTTGCTTTCCTCTTTTAATTCTCAGCAATAAAAAATTGCTTGCGTGTATTTCCAGTTTTGAATTCCTGGACGTGAATCTATTGCCAAAAATGTTGAGTAAAATCTGGAAAAAAATTAAATTTCCCTTTTGAATTTGAAACCACTCTGCATTGATTAGATATGGTAATTCAGGAATAAATATTTGCTGTCCCCTTTTAAAAGATTCCAAATACGATTTCTGCTTTGCCTTGTCACCATGCTGTATATGATTTCTGGAATCATTTATGTTCTTGCTAAATACTGAAATTCCTTGAATTAATTGAGTCGACTTGGATTGAACAGTTGCCCAAAACAAATCACTAAGTTTCTGGAAATGATCCTCTGATTTGTTTGATTAAAACAGTTGCCAAAAAAGCATGTCAAAAGTTGGAAAGAATTTTTCCCCTTTTGTAAACTGATTTCTTGTCTTTTAAAAAAAACAGTGAATTGATTTCAAAAAAAAAAATGGGCAACACAAATTGATTTATTCATGCATGAATTTTGACTCATACAAGTTGAACTTTACCGATTCATTGTTGCTCCATTGATTCCACACATCTGCCAATTGCATATACATTGTACTCGGCCTTTATGCTTCCATGTTAATGACCATATACCTGAAATGTTTATTTGATGCTCCACCATTATGCTTTGTCCCCTAGTCTGAAGTTTGACTTCCTTGCATCATTTCTGATCCATGTTGACCTGTGCACGACCACCTGATTTGTTTTGCTCCCATATGCTTGTGTTTATGCATGCAGCTAAACTTGTGGTCTGCCTTGTTGAATTGCACCATTAAACATTCATGTTTGCTGTTTTATTTATACACCATGCTGAGTGTACACACATGTATAAAACTTGCTTGTATGTGTAATGACCCGCATTTTCAGCGATATAATAATTAATTTATTTAATTATTTAAATAGTGATTAGAGAATTTAATGGTTGGTTAATTAAATAAACTTTGAATATTTAATTAATAATAATAATTAAATAATATATTTAATTCTGAAATAATCAGAATTGGCGATATGATGTGAACTGGGAAATTCAGAATATATAATTCAGTTTAGAGTTGAATTAGAATAACGTATATATTTAAATAACGTCAGTTAGAACGTATAATTATATTATAATTAAAATCGAGCTCGAAATGGCGCGGCAGTTCGCGATTTGGTGATTTGAACTTCAGCTGGATATACAGAAGTCGTTTTAAGTCGGATTTCTGTGAAACAAGAAACGTGTGGAGCTGGTGGAGTATATTTTTCTAATGGAAGAGAAAAATCGGGATTTCGTCGTGTAGATTTTGATTTACGTCCAAATCAAATTTCAGAAAAGTCGGTGTGGAATTCCTTTATAATTTGCAACACTTTATTTACGTTATAAAAGGAATTTAAATATAAATCGAATATCGATATAACTAAGAACTTTGAAATATCGAGCTATAAATCCCAGTGGAGCTGTATGGTATTCTGGTGTGAATATATACGATAATATTTATTTATAAATATTTAATTTAATTATTTTTAAATATATTTATATATTTAAATGGGTTATTCAGAGCTGTAAAAATAGACACTTTTGCAAACGACCTCGGAATTCGACGAAACTAGTTTTGTTGGATCCGCAGTATCAAGTTATTGCTAGATGGCAGTTTCCGTGATTTTTAGAGTCACTGTGTGGCCTACGTATTTTTAGAGTGAAAAACAGTCAGTATTTTGACGGTTAAAAATACGATGTGTGAGCATACAAAGTCGAAATTTGACGAAACCAGTTTCGTTGGGACCGTAATGTCAAACTCTAGCAGTATGTCAAGTTGGGTGATTTTTGGGTATCGTGTGTGATCACACGAATTTTAGAAGACAAATACAGATAGAAATTTGCAAAATAAAATATTAAAATATAAATAAAAAAATATCTAGATATTTTGTTGTCCTATAAATAAGCCCTCCCAACCTAAACCTAATTCCATTCATTCACAAGTCAAAGAGGAAAAATCCGCCGTATGTTTTTCTTACCAGAAAAATATCTCGAGCAAACCAAAAATCGAAACAAAACCATACAAAATCTAAAAATCAAAAAGGAGGTATATTTGAGTTCGTATGAACTTTCTCTTCGCACTCGTGTAAGTATTACTGGGTTCGACAGTTTTTTTTCTGTCGATGGAAAAACCACAACGAGACCTAGGGTACGGGATTTAGGGTTGTAGGGACGTTGATTGGAGTATTCGAGGTCGGAGTGGAGTTCGTTGGAGTAAGGCGAGCCTGCTGCCGAATTCTGGTGGATTTCTTGCACAAGAGTGTTCGATCTTTGTACTGTGCAGTGCGTCGAGGGCTTGAAGACGCGATGTATACGGTGGCCGATGAGTTGAGAGTTGAGGGTATGGAGTGGTTGAGGATGTGAAGGGAGGAATTACCGTGATGTTGGGTTGAAATTTCATGGACCAAAGAGGGAGTATGGATTTAAGGGAGAACCGCGATGGCTACTGTAAATATAGAGGAGCAATCGGTGTTCCTTCATTGGGGAAGAAGCGCTGTTGGGTCGGGTGGTATTTTGGTGGTAATGGGCCAAGAGATTAATAAAGGGTAAAGCCCATTATAGTAAATCCTTGTTTTATTTTTAGTTTAAATTTGTACAAACTTGTTAACATCATAACTGGCTTATATGTTATCAAAAATTCGAACGGTCAGATCCATCAGGATCGTATGGACGGACACTACACGATGGAACTGACGGGAAGTCCATCGGAGCTCGTTACAATTTATGGCGGAATAAATTGTTTGATTCAAATCAAACAAAACATTTTATCGTTCTTTAACGATGAACTGCCAAAGTGAGTAAAACTCACCAACTCTGAACAGTTATATTTTTATAACGTACTTTTAGAACTGTTAGATAATGATGACTGATTGATGTGTGTTGATTTGGTTGATTGAACTGCTAGTCAGTTAGTTGAAATTATATATATATATATATACAAATATATATATAAACTGTTAAATATATGTTGATGTTGTTTATCAGAACATTTCATATTGAAATGAAATTGATGTATATTATACTGTGTAACATCTGTGGATACAGGGATGCAGGTTGGAGGGATCCGACTGGATTCCTCAACATTTATTTTACTGTTTTCATATATTGTGATATATGATGTGATGTATATCTGTTATAGGTTATGTGTGTTAGAATGATATTGATCATTTGTTATTCGATATTTTAAATATCATAAGAAACCCTGGGATGTAAAAAGGAATATTTCAATGTATATTGAAATAAGGGATTTTATAAAATCAACCGATTTTATAAAAGGAAATAAATTTGAAAATAAAGCATTTATAAAATCATATGATATTATAAAGGAGGATATTTGTTTAGAAAATAAATAGGATATTATAAAAAGGAAGCCGTTATAAAAAGGAAAACGTTATTAAAAGGGAATCTGTATAAGTGGAGAAACGTTGTTAAAGGACATTTTTTTAAAGTGAAGAACCGTTACTAAAAGTAAATCTTTATAAATGAATAAACGTTGTTAAAAGGGAAAATCTTTGTAAATCAATAAAGTAATCGAATATTAGTATTCGAAAGGAGTTAATCAAAAAGGAGTTGAATCAAATAAGTTATTCAATAAGAGTTAACCAGTTATAGTAAATCAGTTAGAGTTAATCAGTTAGAGTTAATCAATTAGAGTTATTCGAATAAGAGTTAATAGAAATAGAGTTAAACATGATTAGAAACTGACTAGAGATTAGTTAAGTTGAATAGTTTTCTGAGTATCGATCTGATGTTGGTTTCGGACTTTGGGATTTATACTTAGAGAATTGTTCTCTTACTAGTTTACAGTTAGGGACCGATGGTTGTGGAAGAATAGTGATTCGTGAATAAGCTATGGAAATGTTTTCCAGTGTTAATAACGTATATTTTCTAATCATAGAAAATAAGGAAATATGAATATATATATATATTTATATTTATATGTTGGATGATTTGATCGATAATTCCATTTGGAATTTAGATCGTTGTGTGAATACCGACATGTTTTCATTTGATAGTAAAATCATAGACTATCAAAGTTTTGACCATATTTACGTTGTTAATATGGAGAGACCAGTTGGATTCTTATCCAAAGAACCACTCTGTATTGGCATAAGTGTTGCGAATATGCCGAAGAAAATTGAAGACGGAGTAAAGTGCGAGGGCTGTTGTATAAGTCTTAGATAACATGGACTAAGACGAATGTACTGAATAGTGCCTTCGGTTTTCGTTCAATCCCAGAACGAACGTAAATGGATGAATGTATGACAAAGTATTTCCAATGATCGAATGGGTTGGTCTGTATAATTATATATAGTTACAACAGATTTATTCCCTTAGCATAACATCCAGAATATTTGTTTAAACCAATTAATGACTAACGGATTTGATAATGTGGCATTCAAAGTGATCGTTTTATCAATGAATGGAAAGTAGTCGTAGCCTCTAGCCTCAACATCCGGTAAATGACAAAAATCGGGCAGGCAGCATGGCTAAGTCGGTCGCGCCGAAGTAGGGTGTATAATCACCTATCTAGAGAATATTCATTTGCTTCTTTAATCTATAAATGTTGTCCCCTATATATACGGGAAACAGTTGCTGATCCCAACCGTTGGTGATGTACATTCGATACACTCAAGCGAAATGGTGGTCGGTCATGTGTGGCTGAGTTGCAAGATGTTCTTGTTGAACTCCGGTGTATCGTTCCTAGAGTACACTGATCGGAAGGTGGTTCCGTACCTTGTCATAGTTGGAAATCCATTACCCAATACGTACTTGCGGTTTTGATTGTATACTATATATGTAGAACGTGAGATGAAAGCGTTTCTGCTAGATGGTTATTATACTGTGGTTGATAGACATTATTATAACATCAAAGGCTTTGATATAAAGATGTTTTGGATTCTCATAAGGGAAAAACCCGTTCCGTTATACGGCGTGGTCTTATGAGATATCGTTTACTTGTTCGAACTGTTTTAAACTGTTTTACTCATACCAGTCCCATGACTGACCCGGAGTTTATTTGTTTGTTTTCCCTAAACTCTTGGGTGCCTAATTTTGTACGGGCAGTCAAGTAGTCGGGATTTTACAGATACACTTGGAGAGCTTGGAGCTGGAGGCTTCAAGATTCTATAGCTATTATTATTTCCGCTGTGTTGTAAGTGTTGTACTCTGATAAGTGCTATTGTATACATATACTGTTTGTATTTCAAAAGTTATGTTATATTTTATTCTTTCCGCTGTGAGATTCGTGTTTACTCTGATGATAATGTTCTTCTTCTTCTTCTATTCTATAAGTTTCTATCTTGTCTATCCTCACCCTCTAACTTCTTTCTATTAATTTCCTAGTTTTCAGTACAATTTGGGGTTGGACTTGTGTAATTTGGTCAGCTCAAATTGGACCGGATTTTCGGACCATTATAGTTGGTATCAGAGCTTAAGTTAAGCGAATTACCTTAGCTCTGTGGCGTGACTCAGTAGAGATAGGGTTAGTAATACCCTAGACTGAGATTGAGTGTATATATATATGAGCGCGTATTTGTTATTTGATATAAAAATTTGTTTTATATTGTGGAGATTTATTGGTCAGGTAGTTTATGAATTCTGGTCGATACAGTAATGCAAACTGTGTTGATAGTAGTTACTAAACACTTGAGTATGATGAACCGACATGGTATGTTTTGAAAAGAGGGTAAATGAAATAACTTTACCCAGGTATATATATTGGAAATATTATAATGTGTTGGTTGTTATTATAATCAAATAAGATTATAAAAGTGGAATGGTTATAAATAACCAATCAGAATTCGTATAAGTGTTACGAATGAATTAAATCTGAAATTAAAATCAGAATTGAAATTTAAAACTGGAAATTCAGACCAGTGTTTGTAATTGAATCTGGATTAAGTATACGCGAATTTTAAATCCTAGGAGGTTTTAAATTTGTTTTGATAAGGATGTCTGGGATTGATTTCAAAATGGGAGGTGTTTAAAAGTGGTTTTGAAAGGAATATAGTATTGAACTCACTTTGATCGCTGGGAAATAATTCCGATGATGGATCGATACATCATCGGTGTAATTTTCGAGTTGCTAAGTGACGAATTACTACCAAAGATTTTGTTTTTGAATTGTTTGAGAAAACAAGTTGTTTAGAAATTCAAATGTTTTTGAATTGGTATTATGATTTCAAATTGATTTGAAATGAACCCAGGAATTTGAAATTTGAAATTTAAATTTAAGTTATGAAGTTAAATGGATTTAAATAGTGAAAGTGAATAATAAATTAAAATTTAACTTCGACTAAGTTAAATGAAACTGGAATTGATTAGTGAATAATATGGAAATGGAATTAAGTTGATGAGTTAAGAGTTTGAAATTTGATATTGGAGTTTGAATAGAATTTGGCTTGGATATAACCAAATGATTTATTTGAGAGTAAATTGATTAGAGTTGATTTGGATGGCATGGTATATGCAGAATTGATAGTAGATGTGAGGGATATAGCGATATGCCCGACAAAAAGGTACAAGTTTATATTAAAATTGATATGAGTTTGGAATTTATGAGCCGAATTGGCAAGCCGCTTGGCTGTTTGATTTTCTTTTGGGTTGGAGAAGGCCTAGAGAGGCGAGTTGTGGTTTTACCGATAGGGCTGTACAAAGGAGGTTATGGCAAAATTTTCCGAAAATTTAAAGTGTTAGAAAATTATCAAAATTTTTGAAAATTTTAATTAGTCGGAATAAATTAATATTTTAGTCGAGATTAATTGGTTCAGTTGAAACTGAAGTTAAGGGGTAAACCGATAAATATTTACCCAGTAGATAGGGTCGTCCTCTACCTTAGCAATTTCGAGGACGAAATTATTTTAAGTGGGGAAGAATGTAATGACCCGCATTTTCAGCGATATAATAATTAATTTATTTAATTATTTAAATAGTGATTAGAGAATTTAATGGTTGGTTAATTAAATAAACTTTGAATATTTAATTAATAATAATAATTAAATAATATATTTAATTCTGAAATAATCAGAATTGGCGGAAATGGCGATATGATGTGAACTGGGAAATTCAGAATATATAATTCAGTTTAGAGTTGAATTAGAATAACGTATATATTTAAATAACGTCAGTTAGAACGTATAATTATATTATAATTAAAATCGAGCTCGAAATGGTGCGGCAGTTCGCGATTTGGCGATTTGAACTTCAACTGGATATACAGAAGCCGTTTTAAGTCGAATTTCTGTGAAACAAGAAACGTGTGGAGCTGGTGGAGTATATTTTTCTAATGGAAGAGAAAAATTGGGATTTCGTCGTTTAGATTTTGATTTATGTCCAAATCAAATTTCAGAAAAGTCGGTGTGGAATTCCTTTATAATTTGCAACACTTTATTTACGTTATAAAAGGAATTTAAATATAAATCGAATATCGATATAACTAAGAACTTTGAAATATCGAGCTATAAATCCCAGTGGAGCTGTATGTTATTCTGGTGTGAATATATGCGATAATATTTATTTATAAATATTTAATTTAATTATTTTTAAATATATTTATATATTTAAATGGGTTATTCAGAGTGTAAAAATATACACTTTTGCAAACGACCTCAGAATTCGACGAAACTAGTTTTGTTGGATCCGCAATATCAAGTTATTGCTAGATGGCAGTTTCCGTGATTTTTAGAGTCACTGTGTGGCCGTACGGATTTTTAGAGTGAAAAACAGTCAGTATTTTGATGGTTAAAAATACGCTGTGTGAGCATACGGAGTCGAAATTTGACGAAATCAGTTTCGTTGGGATCGTAATGTCAAACTCTAGCAGTATGTCAAGTTGGGTGATTTTTGGGTATCGTGTGTGATCACACGAATTTTAGAAGACAAATACAGATAGAAATTTGCAAAATAAAATATTAAAATATAAATAAAAAAATATCTAGATATTTTGTTGTCCTATAAATAAGCCCTCCCAACCTAAACCTAATTCCATTCATTCACAAGTCAAAGAGGAAAAAACCGCCATATGTTTTTTTAACCAGAAAAATATCTCGAGCAAACCAAAAATCGAAACAAAACCATACAAAATCTATAAATCAAAAAGGAGGTATATTTGAGTTCATATGAACTTGCTCTACGCACTCGTGTAAGTATTACTGGGTTCGACAGTTTTTTCTGTCGATGGAAAAACCACAGCGAGACCTAGGGTACGGGATTTGGGGTTGTAGGGACATTGATTGGAGTATTCGAGGTCGGAGTGGAGTTCGTTGGAGTAAGGCGAGCCTGCTGCCGAATTCTGGTGGATTTCTGGCACAAGAGTGCTCGATCTTTGTACTGTGCAGTGCGTCGAGGGCTTGAATACGCGATGTATACGGTGGCCGATGAGTTGAGAGTTGAGGGTATGGAGTGGTTGAGGATGTGAAGGGAGGAATTACCGTGATGTTGGGTTGAAATCTCATGGACCAAAGAGGGAGTATGGATTCAAGGGAGAACCGCGATGGCTACTGTAAATACAGAGGAGCAATCGGTGTTCTTTCGTTGGGGAAGAAGCGGTGTTGGGCCGGGTGGTGTTTTGGTGGTAATGGGCCAAGAGATTAATAAAGGGTAAAGCCCATTATAGTAAATCCTTGTTTTATTTTTAGTTTAAATTTGTACAAACTTGTTAACATCATAACTGGCTTATATGTTATCAGAAATTCGAACGGTCAGATCCGTCAGGATCGTATGGATGGACACTACACGATGGAACTGACGGGAAGTCCATCGGAGCTCGTTACAATTTATGGCGAAATAAATTGTTTGATTTAAATCAAACAAAACATTTTATCGTTCTTTAACGATGAACTGCCAAAGTGAGTAAAACTCACCAACTCTGAACAGTTATATTTTTATAACGTACTTTTAGAACTGTTAGATAATGATGACTGATTGCTGTGTGTTGATTTGGTTGATTGAACTGCTAGTCAGTTAGTTGAAATTATATATATATATATGTATATACAAATATATATATTTATAAACCGTTAAATATATGTTGATGTTGTTTATCAGAACATTTCATATTGAAATGAAATTGATGTAAATTATACTGTGTAACATCTGTGGATACAGGGATACAGGTTTGAGGGATCCGACTGGATTCCTCAACATTTATTTTACTGTTTTCATATATTGTGGTATATGATGTGATGTATATCTGTTATAGGTTATGTGTGTTAGAATGATATTGATCATTTGTTATTCGATATTTTAAATGTCATAAGAAACCCTGGGATGTAAAAGGAATATTTCAATGTATATTGAAATAAAGGGATTTTATAAAATCAACCGATTTTATAAAAGGAAATAAATTTGAAAATAAAGCATTTATAAAATCATAGGATATTATAAAAGAGGATATTTGTTTAGAAAATAAATAGTATATTATAAAAAGGAAACCGTTATAAAAAGGAAAACGTTATTAAAAGGGAATCTGTATAAGTGGAGAAACGTTGTTAAAGGACATTTTTTTTAAAGTGAAGAACCGTTACTAAAAGTAAATCTTTATAAATGAATAAACGTTGTTAAAAGGGAAAATCTTTGTAAATCAATAAAGTAATCGAATATTAGTATTCGAAAGGAGTTGATCAAAAAGGAGTTGAATCAAATAATTTATTCAATAAGAGTTAACCAGTTAGAGTAAATTAGTTAGAGTTAATCAGTTAGAGTTAATCAATTAGAGTTATTCGAATAAGAGTTAATAGAAATAGAGTTAAACAAGATTAGAAACTGACTAGAGATTAGTTAAGTTGAATAGTTTTCTTAGTATCGATCTGATGTTGGTTTCGGCCTTCGGGATTTATACTTAGAGGATTGTTCTCTTACTAGTTTACAGTTAGGGACTGATGGTTGTGGAAGAATAGTGATTCGTGAATAAGCTATGGAAATGTTTTCCAGTGTTAATAACGTATATTTTCTAATCATAGAAAATAAGGAAATATGATTATATATATTTATATGTTGGATGATTTGATCGATAATTCCATTTGGAATTTAGATCGTTGTGTGAACACCGACATGTTTTCATTTGATAGTTAAATCACAGACTATCAAAGTTTTGACCATATTTACGTTGTTAATATGGAGAGACCGGTTGGATTCTTATCCAAAGAACCACTCTGTATTGGCATAAGCGTTGCGAATATGCCGAAGAAAATTGAAGATGGAGTAAAGTGCAAGGGCTGTTGTATAAGTCTTAGATAACATGGACTAAGACGGATGTACTGAATAGTGCCTTCGGTTTTCGTTCAATCCCAGAACGAACGTAAATGGATGAATGTCTGACAAAATATTTCCTATGATCGAATGGGTTGGTCTGTATAAATATATATGGTTGCAACGGATTTATTCACTTAGCATAACATCCAGAATATTTGTGTAAACCAATTAATGACTAACGGATTTGATAATGTGGCATTCAAAGTGATCGTTTTATCAATGAATGGAAAGTAGTCGTAGCCTCTGGCCTCAACATTCGGTAAATGAAAAAAATCGGGCAGGCAGCATAGCTAAGTCGGTCGCACTGATGTAGGGTGTATAATCACCTATCTAGAGAATATTCATTTGCTTCTTTAATCTATCAATGATGTCCCCTATATATACGGGAAACGGTTGCTGATCCCAACCGTTGGTGATGTACATTCGATACACTCAAGCGAAATGAGTGGCCGGTCTTGTGTGGCTGAGTTGCAAGATGTTCTTGTTGAACTCCAGCGTATCGTTCCTAGAGTACACTGATCGGAAGGTGGTTCCATACCTTGTCATAGTTGGAAATCCATTACCCAATACGTACTTGCGGTTTTGATTGTATACTATATATGTAGAACGTGAGATGAAAGCGTTTCTGCTAGATGGTTATTATACTGTGGTTGATAGACATTATTATAATATCAAAGGCTTTGATATAAAGATGTTTTGGATTCTCATAAGGGAAAAACCCGTTCCGTTATACGACGTGGTCTTATGAGATATCGTTTACTTGTTCGAACTATTTTAAACTGTTTTACTCATACCAGTCCCATGACTGACTCGCAGTTTATTTGTTTGTTTTCCCTAAACTCTTGGGTGCCTAATTTTGTACGGGCAGTCAAGTAGTCGGGATTTTACAAATACACTTTGAGAGCTTGGAGCAGGAGGCTTCAAGATTCTATAGCTATTATTATTTCCGCTGTGTTGTAAGTGTTGTACTCTGACAAGTGCTATTTTATACATATACTGTTTGTATTTCAAAAGTTATGTTATATTTTATTCGTTCCGTTGTGAGATTCGTGTTTACTCTAATGATGATGTTCTTCTTCTTCTATTCTATAAGTTTCTATCTTCTCTATCCTCACCCTCTAACTTCTCTCTATTAATTTCCTGGTTTTCAGTACAATTTGGGGTTGGACTTTTGTTATTTGGTCAGCTCAAATTGGACCGGATTTTCGGACCATTATAGTATGGCAGCACCATGTAGTATGCCAATGTTCGTATGTTTGACTACTTGCTGTGTAAAGCATGCTTTGCTATTAAATCACCATTATTGTTTATACCATCACCTGAGTTGCACTGTCCATTTACCTTTGCATTTCAACACTGTTGCATATCACTTAGTTGGCACACCTCTTGCTCTACCTCGAATACATGTTTTGACCTGTTGTTGATCACTTTGTTATGTGCAATGTATATAGACACATGCTGCTCCATATATGCATTCCAGCTCGAGCATGTACAACCATATTGTTTGGCAGACCTGAGCTTGTCCATTCATGCTTGCTGAAATGAACATGTTGTACTTGCCACCACCTCTTGCTGAAACATGTTAACTTCACTTGAACTTATGCTTTGTATACCCATGTTTCCATGTTCAAACATGTTCATGTTGAAGTATTTTGCTCCATGCTCTCGTAAACTGTTTGGGCTATTTTGATCAGTGCCATGCACTTGTGGTTCCATTCATCATTAACTTGAATGATTGCTTCGTGCTCGACCACGCCATGTTTACTTATGACACTAGCTTGACACTTGGGCTATTTGAAAACTTGTTTGACATTTGCGCTGTGTCGAGCTTGGTCCATGTGACTGCTCCACAGCTGTATACACTGATCGGCGAGGTAGTACACACGTGTGTATTTGCAGCCATCAGAAAATTTCCTGTCCCTGTACATATACAAACTGTCTGCCTAGACACAGATGAATCAGATCAAGTCATGAAAAATGATGAGAAACACACCAGAAAACTGAGGCAAATAATTTTTTTTATACAAAAATATATTTGGTAGAGTATAAAATTATTTCTGTTCCATGTACTGTGTGTGTTTCTATATATGACAGGTATGCAGACTGGACTGACTGTATGAAGACTGGACTGACTTGTAAGCTGTGAAGACAAAAGATAAAAGACAGAGGACAAGTATGTTGCAGTGTCAGTGTGTATAACAGTGAACAAATGTATATATGAAAATGTACCGAGTGATTTTGTATATATATATATATATATATATATATATATATGAGATGTATAGCCAGAGTGTTGTATTGATGAGCTGTGTAACAAAAGAAATTGTATATGAAAGAATTTTAGTTCTGTTGAGCAAATAGTGGAGTTGTAATTTTGTACTGTATGATATTGAAATAAAATATTATATTTAAATAAAATACTGTGTGAATATTTGAATTTCTGTACAGTCGTATTCTATTTAAATATAAATATTATATTCCAGTCTGTGATAAATATGTGAAACAGTACAGCAACAAACACATTTAAAATAATATATATTTGGTTGTTATCATCAAACAAAAATCATATAATTGTGTATACAACACCGTTATATACAACAATCTCCCCCTTTTGATGATCACAAACAAATATTAAGATTTTGAATACAATAAATGTGTTTGACAGAGAAGAACATAACTCCCCTATTTGAAAGCTCCCCCTACAACAGAAACTCCCCCTATAACTGTGAATGAGTGAAAAAGATATGAAAATAGATTAAATTTTCAAAATTAAAAATATTTATAAAATATTCACTCATAAATCAAAATCTCAATTCATTCTCCCCCTTTTGTTATCATCAAAAGGATTCAGAAGTTAAAATATAGATGAAAATTGACTAAAAAATACACTTTCGGCTTAACAGGGAGAACAGTTATAAATCTCAATCAGTCAAACAAAAATCATAATAAACTAAGAACTGATGGCATATTTCATATTGTAGAGAATGACGGATTTACGATGAATTTTATATGAATGGAGAGAGTTAAAAAAATGAGTTCCAATTATTTTCCAAAAGAATTTTATAAAAATGAGGTTCAAAAACAGTGACGGATTTGGACTATAATTAATAATTCAATTTAAGCGACACAATCGAATAATCTCAAATTCCAATACATATCAATCAACGAATCATAATGTGTCATTAGATTTCAACACATTTCACAAATAGAAAAATGGATCGATAGGCTGATTTTTATACACCAAGGAGAATTTCATATAAATTTTTATTTATTCAAATTATTTTCTTTTCTTTTTCTCTTGATTTAAGAGCACACTGACTATGCATAACCAGATCTTGGATTTTTAAATGTGATCAGTTGCAGCTTACATATAAGTAATCTCATAACCATGCATAACCAGAGCTTGGATTTTTAAATGAGGTTAGAGAAACACTTATGATGATTATTTTATTATTTTCAGTTTCAAAAAAAAAGAAAAACTCCTTAGTATATAAAACCAATACGGATGATAGAAATGTGATAGGTACAGAAATGGTTTGTGAAATAAATTTCTAAATTAATTATATTATGAAATATGCTCGACTGTACCAGAATCATTGAAACTCTTCAATTGTCACTAATTCTAAAAGATAACATAGTCCCATTTCTATCACAAATATTTCCACTGTTTTAAAAGGAATTTAAAAACATATTAACTCTCCACATTAATATAAAATTATCATGGATGGCAGAATGATGATAGATAAAGGAGATGGCCATGAAATAATTGCCAATTCAAAGATATTATAATAAATGTTCAACCATCATGAAAATCTAAACAAAATCTCCTCTTGTTGTGAAATATACTGTAGTCACAATTCATCACAATTTCAAAATTTGATAATGATTTTGATGAATTATAAATACAGTTCAATTTGGGTATTGATTTCAATTTCTAAATGAATAATCAATAAATAATTTTAAAATCGAAAATCAATTACAAGAGGAATATGCACAAGATAAGAGGAATTAGAAAATATACAAAAATTCAGCACAACTGATACCAATTGGTGTCTCTATCAAAGAAGATTGTAACAAGATACTGGAGACAAACCAAGATATCACTAACAGTAGAAATTTAAAACCCAAGCAGACAAGATAACAAATTAGGCCCAATGATTTCATCTATCAGAGCAGCAGTCACAAAACAGGCAGTTATTTGAAAAAAAAACATTTTTCAAAGACAGTATCAGAGCATCACAAATAATAATATCACAGCAGACTTGTCAGAGGATGTTTTTGGAGATCACAAAACATGATTCATGATTCAAGATTAAAAATACAGTTTATTTTAAATCATTTGAGGAATATGAAAAAAACTCTAGATTCAATGAATCGATCACACCAAATTATTAGTTTCACATTCAAGATACGAGTGTGATTCAATAAATCAATAATTTCAAATGGTTTTAAACAAACAAATATTCCAATCAAATCATCATGAAATAACAGTGATTTTCAAAGACAATTTTTCAAAAGAAATTTTCATGATATTTCTGACAAGTAAAAGAAAAAAAAGTTCAGATCATTTACATCAAGATTAAAATATATTCATGATCCAGAAAATTAAAAATAATTTATTTGAAATCACTTGAATTAATGTCAAGTTTGAGATATAACAAGTTATTCACACAAGATTGATAAGTCCAGAATTAAGAGGTGTGTGATATTCATAATATCAAGAATTTCAGATAATTTCAAACAAACAAATTTCAACCATAATGATCATGAATAAAGATGAATTTCAGAATGTATCACTGATTCAAGACAATTCAAAATATCCAAGCCAATCTGAAAAATAATGAAATTATCACAACTGATAAATAACAGAGTGTTGTAATGAGTATACTATTTCAAGCTTTTCTAAAATGAATTAGAAGAAACTCAAATAGCATAGGTGTGTGAGATTTCATTAGGTATTCAGATCTTTAAAAATTTAGAATTCAGAACAACAGTGTTCAAGATATGACAAGAATACATCAACACTGTTACGAATTCAGACAACAGAAAACAAACTTCAAACCAATTGCAGATATTTACAAAAATAAATTCAAGATCTGGAAATGATTAAAAACATCAGAGTTCTATTCAACTAAAGCGAATTTCCAGAAAATCATGAGTACTGCAATTCAAGAAGCAAAAAAAAATATGGCAGTGATAAATCAAATCAGGATAGACAGAAGAAAGAGATAGAAGGGAGAGGAAGAAGAAATAAACAAAAAAAAATCAAAACAGAAAATATTTACAGAGGTGAGTTTAGAGATCATACCAAAATCCAGTGTAAATCAGAATCTCTAACTCAACTAATCTTGGCCAGGGAACTGTAAAGAATACAGAAATATAGAACAACTTGAATTCAAACTCCTTTCAGCACAGCAGTTCCTCAGCCTTCTTTGGTACCTAACAGTTGAGAGCATCGAGTGGTCTAACAAAATTAGTAAAACCACTCACAGTTATGTTAACATCATTTGGTACCCAAATCTGTGTGTATAACAACCCATTCAAATCTATCTTTGTGCCTTTAGGAACCCAAACTTGTTTAGTTTTTCCAAAAGTCATTTTATTTCTTTTTGGGGTCCACAACTATTCAACTGGATTGTTATCAAACCAATTCTTGTCTCGTTTGTGATTTAAAAACCTTTTGGAATTTTCAAAATTCAAAATTCCAGAATGATCCTTTTTGAACCAGTTTGAAGGATTTTTAAAATCACAAGAGTTCAAATTTTCAAAAACACTTCTTTTCCCAAAACTAAGATCACTTTTATTTTCCAAAGAAAATTGGTTTATCAATAACATATTCAAAGATTTTTCACCTTTTGAAAATTTAGCCAATGTTGTTTTAAGTTGTTGAATTTTAAATTCAAGATCACCATTTTCTTTCATAAGAACTGAACAATGGTTTTCAGCGATCTTACTCTTTTCAAAATCAGTTTTCAAAACCAAATTTTCATCACTAAGCAATTTAATTTTGGTTTGGGACTCAGCAATTTCAAATTCAAAACGTTTTCTACTCTCAGATTCAAATTTCTTGAGTTTTCCAATCTCACTTTCTAGCTCATTTAGAATAGACTCAATTTTCAACAAGCTTTGTTTTTCAACAAAAATATATTTGGAATTTTCAGTCGTCTTAAAATTTTCAAATTCTTTTTGCAGACAATTGTTTGTGCTTTCAAGCTCTATCTTGTTCTCTTTTAAAATCAGGGTTTGATTTTCAAGTTTGTGAATAATTTTATTTTGATGAACAGGATCATTTTCCAAATTTAAACAATTTTTGCAATTAGAGTTTAAAGACTTCTTAACATTTTTGAGTTTTGATTCCAAAACATTATTTTTCCAGATCAACTCAAGCTTCTCGGATTTCAGAAGTTTATTTTTAGATTTTATCTTCTCAACAGATTTAGTTAAACCATTTAAACGATGAAGCAAAGAAATATTTCCTGTTGAGTCTCCATCTGAAATTCCATCAGTACAACCTGTTAAGCACAAAACTGAAGCTGAGTCGTCTTTCTGGGGTTTTGAGCTGTTGTCAGGTTTTCCATACAACGTATTTAGAGTTTTCCAGATTTCCTGAGCAGTCAAACAATGAGAGATAAGGCTATATTGTACATCTCCAATATAAGAATATAAAATATGAATAGCTCGTAAATTAAATTCAATATCAGTCCTATTTACAATGTCGTACCCATTTAAAATACTAGTCCAACATTTAATATCAACAGATTTTAAATAATATTTCATTTCTGATTTCCAATTTAAAAAATCTGTACCATTAAAAATAGATGGAATATGACCGGACTGACTCTCTGAAGACTGACAACTAGGCTTCACCATTTTTCTAGAGTTAAAAAAATACCTTCTCTGATACCAATTGTTGGATCTAGATTAACCCTAGAGGGGGGGGGGTGAATAGGGTTTATCACAGTTTTTAACTGAATTGAAAAACTGACAGGATATTAAAATAATAAACAGATCACAGAATGCAGTAGAAATAAAAGTGCAGAAAATAAATCACACACAGATATACCCAGCTTCAGCAACACCCTGCCTACTGCTGCATTCCTAAGGTTTCTACTAGGTGTTATAAACAGATCCCGCATACAAGACCATGTACACTCGCAGCGCCTGCTCCTGTCCTAACTCTACGCTCAAAACCCTAGACTGACCTATATCCCGTAAGCCAGATTTTCCCGAAGTACAACCCCTTAATTCGTAACCCCTAGTTTTACAGACTAGAAAACTGATTTGTCGGTTTACAAAAGAAAACGAAAAATACAACAAATAAAAACAAATGACAAAAGAAAACCCTAGTACAAACGAGGAGTTTAAAAGAAATGGGTCATCCCTTTTTCGAATTGAAAGGTTGGCCGGCCTCTTGCATTTGTGTTGCACCCGTATCTCTCTTTGACCCGATCTCTTACTTTGTTCCTCTGGGAAACAAATATGGCGGCAGCGATTAGGGTTCTCCAAAACTTCCCCCAAATCGAACCAAGATATTTGAAATTGCTGAGATGATTCTCTGATGATCGGATGAACCGATGCTTGGCTTTGATACTTCGATTTGGGATTGTTGCGATCGAAACACTCGTGGAAAATTTGTGAGTTCTTTGTATTATTTTTCTTCGAGCTGCTCTTGAATTGTTTTTGGTTTTTCGATGCTCTGCCTATAATGAAATGGTGTTGTTTATAGGGTATAGAAACCCTATAATTACTCTCTGATTTCAATTAAATGATTTGATTTGAATTTCCGTGTTGCTTTCCCCTTTTAATTCTCGGCTATAAAAAATTGCTTGCGTGTATTTCCAGTTTTGAATTCCTAGACGTGAATCTGTTGCCAAAAATGTTGAGTAAAATATGGAGAAAAAAAATTAAATTTCCCTTTCGAATTTGAAACCACTCTGTGTTGATTAGATATGGTAATTCAGGAATAAATATTTGTTGTCCCCTTTTATAAGATTCCAAATACGATTTCTGCTTTGCCTTGTCACCATGCTATATATGATTTCTGGAATCATTTATGTTCTTGCTAAATACTGAAATTCCTTGAATTAATTGAGTCGACTTGGATTGAACAGTTATCCAAAACAAATCACTGAGTTTCTGGAAATGATCCTCTGATTTGTTTGATTAAAACAGTTGCCAAAAAAGCTTGTCAAAAGTTGGAAAGAATTTTCCCCTTTTGTGAACAGATTTAAAAAAAACAATGAATTGATTTCAAAAAAAAATCGGCAACACAAATTGATTTATTCATGCATGAATTTTGACTCATGCAAGTTGAACTTTACTGATTCATTGTTGCTCCATTGATTCCACACATCTGCCAATTGCGTATGCATTGTACTCGGCCTTTATGCTTCCATGTTAATGACCATATACCTGAAATGTTTATTTGATGCTCCACCATTATGCTTTGTCCCCTGGTCTGGAGTTTGACTTCCATGCATCATTTCTGATCAATGTTGACCTGTGCATGACCACTTGATTTGTTTTGCTCCCATATGCTTGTGTTTATGCATGCAACTAAACTAGTGGTCTGTCTTGTTGAATTGCACCATTAAACATTCATGTTGGCTGTTTTATTTGTACACCATGCTGAGTGTACACACATATATAAAACTTGCTTGTATGGCTGCACTATGCAGTATGCCAATGTTCATATGCCAATGTTCATATGCTTGACTACTTGCTGTGTAAAGCATGCTTTGCTATTCAATCACCATTGTTGTTTATACCATCACCTGAGTTGCACTGTCCATTTACCTTTGCATTTCAACACTATTGTATATCACTTAGTTGGCATACCTCTTACTCTGCCTCGAATACATGTTTTGACTTATTGTTGATCACTTTGTTATGTGTAATGTATATAGACACATGCTGCTCCATATATGCATTCCAGCTCGAGCATGTACAGCCATATTGTTTGGCAAACCTAAGCTTATCTATTCTTGCTTGCTGAAATGAACATGTTGTACTTGCCACCACCTCTTGCTGAAACATGTTAACTTCACTTGAACTTATGCTTTGTATACCCATGCTGCCATGTTCAAACTTGTTCATGTTGAAGTATTTTGCTCCATGCTCTCGTAAACTGTTTGGGCTATTTTGATCAGTGCCATGCACTTGTGGTTCCATTCACCATTAACTTGAATGTTTGCTTCGTGCTCGACCACGCCATGTTTACTTATGACACTGGCTTGACACTTAGGCTATTTGAAAACTTGTTTGACATTTGCGCTGTGTCGAGCTTGGTCCATGTGACTGCTCCACAGCTGTATACACTGATTAGCGAGGCAGTGCACACGTGTATTTATACATGTGTGTATTTGCAGCCATCAGAAAATTTCTTGTCCCTTTACATATACAAACTGTCTGCCTAGACACAGATGAATCAGATCAAATCATGAAAAATGATGAGAAACACACCAGAAAACTGAGGCAATTTTTTTTAATATTTGGTAGAGTATAAAATTATTTCTATTCCATGTACTGTGTGTGTTTCTGTATATGACAGGTATGCAGACTGGACTGACTGTATGAAGATTGGACTGACTTGTAAGCTATGAAGACAAAAGATAAAAGATAGAGGACAAGTATATTGCAGTGTCAGTGTGTATAATAGTGAACAAATGTATATATGAAAATGTACTGAGTGATTTTGTATATATATATGAGATGTATAGCCAGAGTGTTGTATTGATGAGCTATGTAACAAAAGAAATTGTATATGAAAGAATTTCATTTCTGTTGAGCAAATAGTGGAGTTGTAATTTTGTACTGTATGATATTGAAATAAAATATCATATTTAAATAAAATACTGTGTGAATATTTGAATTTCTGTACAGTTGTATTCTATTTAAATATAAATATTATATTCCAGTCTTTGATAAATATGTGAAACAGTACTGCAACAAACACATTTAAAATAATATATATTTGGTTGTTATCATCAAACAAAAATCATATAATTATGTATACAACACCATTATATACAACAGTATATATGAACAGAATTGAACCAGACCGGTCACGTAAAAATCATAGCGACGGAGTCTTCGTAGTGGAACTGATGTGACTGAGAACGGAGCTATTGGGATTTCATGATAATATAAAACGCCTGTTTGATTTTAAACGAAATAAAAGTAGAATCATCAACTGCAAAACACGGTGAGTAAACTCACTAACTCTGGCTCATTTATATTTTTATATAAACGAGTTTTAAATTTATTTCTAGTAATTTTATACTTCGTGATGGTTGTTTGAATGAATGGTTGATAAAATTGGTTAAATGATTGATATAGTTATACTGTTGATCGTTATTAATTCTGTTCACCATGATATTTCACATTGATATGAAATTAATATTATTGATGTTGATTAACATCTACAAGGAAACAGGTTGGAGGGATCTAACTGGATTCCTCAAATATATTGTTTATTTCGTATATTGTGTTATATGATGTGTTAAATAATCTATAGTTGATTGTTGTGAAATGGTTGAATATCACTGGTCCAAAATACTAATATTTTAAATATCATAAAAATAAGCATTGAGATTTAAAAGAAAATTTTATTTCCGGAATAGAACTCCGGTTTCAGATGGATTTGAAATAGAAACATGTGTATATATATATATATGTATGTAAAGTAGTTAAATTCATAAATGATGTTTATAGATAAAGTAGCATAATTATCATTGGATAACGTAAAAATATAAATTCAAGCGTGAATTTAGGAAGTAAAGTTGGAAGTCGTCTCGACAGAAATGATGAGTTTTATATTAATGGAAATCTAAATTGAATAGAAATAAATCCATAAGAATTTACAATTGGGATTTGACTACATCGAAATTGTCATTTAAAATGAATTATTTCTAAAAGATGTTACTTATGGTCTGAAAAAGAGAGAGACTGAGTATTTTAAAATGAAATGGTAAGAGTTTTATAAACAGATTATTATAAATGGATTTATAGTTTATTTGTATAAAATGAATACAAATGGGAATTTGTTGAATATGTAATTAGAACAGAAAAGCAGAATAACAAAATAGTTATAAGCAGGGTTATAATTATAATGAAAGTTTGGTAAGCAAGTTTATATTGGTGTTGAACCGATAATTTTATTGAGGAATTTGAAGTCAATTTGGAATTTATAAACCCAATTATAAATAAGTTGGGCCTTAAATGAGATTTGTAAAAATGGAAACTTATAATCGAATGTTATAAGCGAAGCAAATATGTAAATGGAAGCTATTGAATTGAATACGAGCCTATAACATTTAAAATGTTATAGTTATTGTTTTATAAGAAAAGTATTGATTGTATAAGCATAAAGAAGGGTATACTCACGGTTAAAGTGAATAATTGTTTAAAGCAAGTAATTTGCAAATAAAATATCTTTAGAGGAAATTTAGTTTTGAATTATGAATATAAGTTGGAAATTGAGTGAAAGGAAAATGGGTAATCATTTTAAAAAGAAAACGACGAGTTTTACTTCAAAATTCGGAATATAAAATAAAGTGTGATAACGTTTTGTAGATTGGAATGGTTATAAAGGAATTTGGAAATGATAAGTTCAAAGGTGAATTTGGAATTTGAATTAATCTAAAATGGTAAATAAATTCCGAAGTCTGGAATATAAATCGAATATAGATTATTCTAGAGAGAGATATTTATTAGAATTTGACTATATCGAATTCAGGGAAGTAGCTATTTTTACTTTCCGTTTGAATCAAATTCAATTATTTATTTATTTACTTATTAATTTATTTATTGAAATTACTAAGTAAAAGTTACATTTTCATAAACCAAATATTTGGAAACAACGATTATAATGCTATCGTTATAATAAATATTTTGTAAATCTAAACAGCGATCATAACACTACCGTTATAATAAATGTTCTTAAACCTAAACAATGATTTTTATGTTACCGTTATAATAAATGTTTTATAAATCAAATATTTGGAAACAACGATTATAACGCTACCGTTATAATCAATGTTTTTCCGTAAAAGAAATGGATTCTTAGGTTGAATCTGAGAGTCGCATAAGCAATGTTTTGTTTGAAGTTATGAGCTTTGACTATTTCAAAGTTGAGAATGTTGTTCAATTAAGGTCTGAGAGGTAATTATACCCCAACTTGATTGACTTCATGATTGATGGAGAAATGGTTAAGGTTCGATTGTGAAGATTGGTTAGCAATATGGGTAGTTAATAAATGATTAATGGTTTGAGTTATAATAACGAAGTTTTATAACATCGCGCTAATTTATAGGACTTTGAAATGTTTTTCCCAAATAAAATGAGAGATATTTTCTATGCATAGAAAAGGAAATGAATTGGTCAACGAGGAATTAATAAATGAAATATGGAAATATTTTCCGATATTAATAAGGGATATTTTCTGAATATAGAAAATAAGGATTTGTGAATATATAGAAATGTTTTCTAACTGTATAAGAGATAATTCTTCAAATAAAGAAATTATGATATTGAAATGCTTTTTTCCAAGAATAGAGAGAGGAATCAAGCTTTGAAAGGATACGAAAGAGGGAAAAGGGAATTTGAAATCGATAATATAATAAGGAATTAATATAAAAGGGGGCCAGTGTTGTTTGATGTTTGATCGGTAGAATTTCCAATTGGAAATAGGACCGTTGATTGTACGGATGTTTCTTTGATAGTTAAAACACCGACTATCAAAGTTTTTGTTTATGCCTCTGTTGTAAATATGGAGAGACCGGGATCAGATTTATTATCTAAAAACCACTCCGTATTGGCATAAGCATTACGAATCAACTTATGCTGAAGATAATTGAAGACGGAGTAAAGTGCAAGGGCTGCTTTGTTAACCCTAGGTAGAAATTGCCCAAGATGGATTAATAGAATGGTGCCTTCGGTTTGTCCAGTCCTAGGACAATGTATATGGACAAATGTCTGATGATGTGGCATTCAAAGTAAATGGTGGAAGGATGTTTTAAAAGGATAATCGTGACCTCAAGACTCATCACCCGGGAAATGACAGAAATCGGGCAGGCAGCATGGCCATGTGGATCATTCCCATTAGGGGTATTATCACTTGATCTAGAGAAAATTCATTTGCTTCTTATTCTATTCGCTGCTGTATGCTTTCGGTAACGGTTTCTGATCACAGCCGTTGGTGATAATATGCTCGATACACTCAAGTTAAATGAGTGGTCAGCCATGTGTGGGCCGGGTTGCAAGACGTTCTTGTTGAACCCATTGTATTCCCCTCTGGAGATACACTATCGGAAGGTGGTTCCATACCTTGTCATGTTGGAAATCCAATCTCCAATAAGCGTCCTGCAAATTTTGATTTAATATTATATATGGAGCGTGAGATGCAAGCATTCCGCTAGATTTCTATTTATTTGATTTAGACACTATTGTAACATCATTGGGTTTGATATCAAAAATATTTTTGGTCATCGTAAGGTAAAAACCATCCGTGTTTATGTGTGGATCGGTCTTACGATTATCGTTTCTTTCGAAAGGATTTTGAAAGTTAAACAAATGGTTGGAGTTTACTCACACCAGTCCGATGACTGACCCAGAGTTTATTTCGTTTGTTTTTCCTAAATTCTTGGGTGCCCAAATTTGTACGGGCAGTCAAGTAGTTGGCATTTTACATATTCACTTGGAGGAGTTTGAAGCAGGAGGCTTCACCAGTTAGCTGTAGACTATCATATATTCCGCTGTGCACCATGTTTGTATCTGGAAACAGGTGTTTATAACTATTCCAGAAATAGTTGTTGTGCTCTAATGATGGTATATAAAGTTACTAAATTGTATTTCAAATTTTATATTACGTAATATATTTTATTCGTTCCGCTGTGAGTTTGTGATCTTCGTTTTCTTCTATTCTAATATTTCTTTCTTTCTATTTCTCATCCTCTAACTTCTTTCTAATAATGATTCGTATTTATATGCAATTTGGGTTGGATGTGTGGTGTTATTCATCACTTCTTTAGGCATTAGTAGTGTACCTTTTCTATTTTGCTGTAGGACAATATTTTGAAGTTGTAATAATGATGGTTTGGATCATAAGCTGTATTTTGGATTCCGCTGCTATGTTGGTTAAGTTTTTAGCTTATGCATTATCTCTCTTGTTTTATCTCAAGTTATGTTACTATTATATTTTATTCCATGCGCTGTGAGATACACTACAGGTTCTTGGTGGTTCATAGCTTCAAATCCCTTTCTTTTGACGATCGTCATGTGCTAGTTCGACATTGGCACAACGCATTTCTAGGGAAATGTCGGCTGGTGCGGGACGGGCCGTCACACTTGGTATCAGAGCCTAGGTTGCCAAGTTAACCTAGGGGAAGACATCAGGGAGAGATAGTATACGTATATGAGAGCGCGTATTTGTAATATTTTGGTTTTCAATATATACATATATATATATATATATACACTATTAGTATATGTAAGGAAGAAGTCGCACTGCACTAGCACCACTAAGGAGAAGGTTAATTGTTTTCTCTTTACAGATTGTACGATGAGCCGATATACGAGGAGTACGGGTTCAAGGGACAATGATAGGAATGTTCCTGATATGAGGATGATGTTTACTACCTTCATGAGTGTAGCGTACCGGGATTTTTGACTCCGAAAATCAACATCAAACTACCATGTTGACTATTCAGACATCGAACATTCCAGATCATTAATAGAAAGAAGTTAGAGGGTGAGAATAGATAAGATAGAAATATTAGAATAGAAGAAGAAGAAGAAACAACACACAACACAGAGTCTCACATCGCAGCGGAACAAAATATAATACAGAAATAAATCTTTATTGAAAGCTTTAAAATACTTACAGTATCAGAGTACATCATACCATGGAACAGTTATAATAGCCTGTTCCCATATACAACACACAGCGGCATAGTTGTAATATCATACGTCTGGACTCTTCCAGCTCGTCTCTTCATAGCAGTCGATAACCTGAACCTGTACACTCCGGGCTAACCCGAGCATTTACAAAACACCGGGTCAGTCTGGTGAACCAGAGTGAGATAAACTCGCACAGTAATAAGGGTAAACCATCCAATCATGATTTTTAAGTTCAAAATCTTTTCAAAAGAAAAGGATAATCGTAAGACCAAATCCACACATAACACGGACGGTTTTTACCTTACGATAACCCAAACAGTTTTGAAACCAATATCTTGTCTGATATTATAATAATGTCTAAATACAAGTAAATAGCAATCTAGTGGAACGCTTGCATCTCACGCTCCACATATATAGTATACAATCAAAAACCCGCAGGCGCTTATTGGGAATTGGATTCCAACTTGACAAGGTATGGGTCCACCTTCCGATAGTGTATCTCTAGAGACGAATACACTGGGTTCAACAAGAACTTCTTGTAACCCGGCCCTCACATGACCGACCACTCATTTCGCTTGAGTGTATCGAATGTATATCACCGACGGTTGGGATCAGCAACCGTCTCCCGACAAGGGACAGCATCGAAACATAGATTTAAGAAACAAATAGGATTTCCTCTAGATAGGTGATCATACACCCTAATGGGAGCGACCCACATAGCCATGCTGCCTGCCCGATTTTTGTCATTTCCCAGTTGATGAGGCTTGAGGCCAGAATTAACCCTTGAACATCTGGTCGTCATTCACTTTGAATGCCACATCGTCAGATCCGTCAGATATCACTAATTGACGTCCACAAAAATACTCTAGCAGTTAAGCTAAGAGAACGGCGATTCTCCGCCAACACTATAGCACGTTTGAAGAAATCAACGTACGTGATCCTTCGGAAATACTCTGTCAGACATCCGTCCATATAATCCACCCAGGAACAGGGTGAACCGAAGGCACTCTCCTACTGCATCCATATAGGAATCACCCCATGGATCAGTAGCGAGAAGTCCTTGCACTCGTGGATTCCAACCACGACAGAACCACAGTTTATCTCTGGCCGCTAAACCGGAGATTCTTAGCAGTTCCTCCGCTTATGAAGATCCACGGTCTTCAATGCTCCATCTCGACCGTCTTCAAATATCTTCACGTATTTGTTGGTCGGAATGGTTTTCGAATGTAAACTCGATTCCGGTCTTTCCATACCAACAATCGTATTGGACATATTTGATAGTCGGTGTTTTAACTATCAAAATATACAGTGTTTCAATCATGACACTCCAATGAGTTCACTGATTCAGTATTTAGCATCATTTGGCCTTTTACAATCTAATTTCCTTTTTGTTAAATTGAAACTTCCGATTCTTTTAATATTTCAAATACGATATTTGAATACTTGCTTCGTATACCCTTCAAATTTCCACCAACATCACCTTATTATTTCTCTAATGGAAATAATAAATTATCGCTAGCCTCTGTTACGATTACCAACTAATATCATCTTCAGATAATCCTGATGTTGCTCAAGTTGGGGTATTTTAATTACCTCTCAGACCTTGATTAACAACGTTCTTACCTTTAGATAAATATAAGTTATAATCCTCCCAATATTCTATTCCAGTCGCCTTTTAAATTCTATTCGACCATTTCCACTTTGGAAATCTCATTTCCATTTCCTTTTTCTTAATTTTATTCAAGTATCGTTAATATAAAATTAACGCTTCAACTTTATACCTTATTTACATAACCTTGGTTTATTATAAACCTTTTAACTTAATTTCAAATAATTAAGTAACATTTATTTCAAGTTATCGTCTTTGCTTGAAATCCTCTTTGTAACATCGTTATAAAAATTTCGGGTTTTAAATAAAAAACCCGTTCACTAATTCCCTTCACCATCTCTTTGATTTCATTTCACTTTGATTATTTTCGAAAAGTAATTCTCTAAATTATTATTAATTAAAATAATAATTTCTTTCGATTATCAACTACTTCAGTCATTAAATCTTTATCAACTAAAGTAAATGGTAAATCTCTTTAAAAACCTTATTAAATTTCAAACAATATTCATTTAACTAATTTAATCAAAACACATGGATTGGATAATCCATTCAATTCAAAACGGTCGATTAAATTTACTTAAACCGTGGTTATTTCACTAACCGATTCCAAATAAATTCCCACTTTAAATGATTTAAAATTAAATCATTTTAAATAAATTCCATTTATTGGTTTCTTTACCAACCAAGTATCAAAGTTTAACCAGCCGATTCATTTCTTATTCTCTTACTGGTAAATTCTGATTAACATCAGTATTTACGCTATATAATATATTAATATCAAATTGAAGTTTGAATAACAAAATATTTATTTCTCTTTAATAACTTTTATTCAAAACCATATATTTAAAAATCTAACTTCAGTTATAAAATAAATTTTTATAACTTCAGCTCTATCGATGCACCTGACGGCGAATCAACATCTATAACCCAATTGATTTTAAAGGCCATACTCTGCCAAACACTTAACCAATATCACCAATTGGTTTAAACCAAACAGATGTTGAATATTAAATCAATAATCAATCATCAAATCAATCACACAAACAGATCAGTTCATATATGATAATATGAAAATAAATAATACATTTGAGGAATCCGGTTGGATTCCTCCAACCTGTTCTTCCCTGTATTCAAATGGTTATCACAAACTAGGTCAAACAATTCCATTTAACTGATATATCATAGCAAATAGCAACCATTTTATATCAACTAACCAACAAATCATTTTCATCGGTTCCTCCAGTTCAAACGAAAACACGTTTATTTTATAAACGTGACCAACCAAGGTGAGTCACCTTTATTGGGACCAATCGTTAAAATATAACGATTTGGTATTTCACTGAAATTAAACACAGTTTAATTTCATCAGTTAAATCAACAAACAAGTGTATAACTAGCAAACATGCAACCATCCACAAGCAGAGTGCATAAAATAAAAACACCCAATTTATATAAAATATAAAAAGGGTATCTGAGTGAGTTTAACTCACCTTGGATTCCGATTTGTTGTTAAAACGGTTCGTCTTACACGCTTTCAGCTGTGTTCCACTTTGCCTGGTCCGATATGTTACGCTTGTCGGTACGGACACGGCGTCACTTGTTTTTATCCGATCCGTTACTGTATGACACGGTTATGAATTAAATACGGCATTCGCTTATTAAATGATATTATTAAAATTCCAAAATAATTATTAACTTAAATCGTTATTTGATTATAATCCTTTATTAGGATAGACTAAGCATGTTTTAATGTTGGTCCGGCGCGTTCATCATATACTGGCCATGTCACACTTATTTAACCAGGTGTAACTAAAATATAAATGGGCACTGTATACACTTAGGCGTGTTAACCTTTAGGCCACTATTTAAAACCAATTAGGCTGTTCAAATATTTCATCAGGTCCAGGTTATAAACAGTTCGGTGCATTACATACGGTTTGACTTATAATTATAAATAACTAAATATAAAGTTTAAACAACATGATGGATTTTGCATGTGTCTTGCTTTTGGTTAGGCACATACGAATGGTTTGCACAGTATAATTCTGTTATATATAAAGTCGGCCACGCTATCCTATGATGGTATATATTAACATTTATATATATATATAGTGTTTCGGTTAGGCACAAAGATGATTAGGCGCGTTAGAAGCTTACCATACTCAGTCTCCTCTCCTACTGTTTCCGAAACCCACCTCCCACGTTGGCTACAAACCGCCGCAGTCCACTTCCCAGTTCACCGATGCCGTCAACGCCATGCACAGTTCTTGCTTTCGGTCCCACCAAGTGCTGCTGCGCACATTCGTTTCTCCCCCTTTTCTTTGTTTTCCTTTCTTCCTTGCGGTTCCCTCCTATTCCCACCCATATTGTTTTGAATCCAAACTCCCACGCCATGCACACCAACCTCACTCTCTCACCTCGCGCGTCAGTACCCTCTCACTTGACTACTCGCCACCCGCCCATCCAATGAGAACGTGTAGGGGAACCACGTACATAGAGGATGGCCCTTGTTTTGTTTTTACTGTGAGTATTTTGTTTGTTTCAAATATTGAGTTGCGACTTTTTCTTTACATAATGCAGACGGATGGGAAAGAACAAGCGAAGTATGGTATTTATATAGTTAGAATACTTGGCAGGCACGGTGTGTAGCCGACTATAGGGCATAGGGTAGCTGGAATATGAGGACTGTATTTACGAGTTTTCCCTTTCCAAATGTCCAATGTTTTCAATGAATAGGGAGACCAATCTGCGAAAGTATCAGTCTGTGTATGGAAAAGAGGAGACATGCAGAAGAGGACGCTATGATAAGGCTCTACAAAGGGTACCGGTTAGCCGTTGACATGAGTTTATAGGTTAGCATGCACTGGTTTTTGTCATTGAAAAGATTGAAAGGAAAAACTATTCAGAAGCTATGTATTAGGTCAAAATTATAATTAAATATTATTACGAGACTTCACGGTGAAGTAATTGATTAGAACCACTACAAACGATTTCTGTCTACTGATAAAAAAACTAATCTTGATGTAAAAAGGTATTCCGGATCCAATGAGACAAGTTTCGTCGCAATCCGAGGTCGTATGGAAAAATTTCCTTTATGAAACCAGAAATGAACACACGTTTAATTTTTCCACGGTCACCAGATAAATCAAATCCACTTGAAACTGCGAACATCGACAACAACTTTTTGATACGAACCCAACGGCACTAATTTCGTCGCATTCTGAGACTGTTGCCCCGGTAGGCTGTTTTTACCCTGAACCGCCCTACCCTTTTTAACACCAAATTTTCCGGTCTCTAAAAATAACAAACTATATACCTATCCTGACTCAAATCGACGATACGAATTCAACGGAACTGGTTTCGTCGAAAACAGAGTCCGTTTGCAAAACGACTACTTTAAAGGCCTATAATTTAATAACGATTTTCCATAGCGACTATTTCAAAATTTGATTTGGCCATAACTATCAAACTATAACACGAAGTCTGGATTTTTCTCTTCCATATGAAAGCTATTGCCAATACGGTTCCAACGTTTCTTGTTTCACAGAAATCCGACTTATATCGAATCCTGTATTCTCAGTTGAAGTTCAAAACTCTAATTTACGAACTGCACGCCATTTTTGAGCTCGATTTTATATTATATATATAAATTATAACGTTCAACTTCGTTTTTAATAACGAATTAAATATTAAATTTCATTGTATTCCCAATATAATATTTAAAACTAATTTAAATATTCATATTCAAAGGGTCAAAAAAACACGGGTCGTTACATTCTTCCCCCCTTAAAATAATTTCGTCCTCGAAATTGCTAAGGTAAGAAAGAACGTTATAAACTCATTAATTTCAAATCAAATTTATTTTAAATCAAAATCTATTCAATACTGTAAATAAATATTTTCAAAAATATTGAAAATTTTCTAACACTTTAAATTTCCGAAAAATTTCGCCAGCACCTCCTCTGTACGGCTCAATCGGTACAACCACAACTCGCCTTTCTAGGCCTTCTCCAATCCAAAAGAAAACAAAACAGCCAAGCGGCTTGCCAAACAGGCTCATAAATCACCAAATCCATATAAAAAATAAACGTGTACCTTTTTGTCGGGCACATCATTACATCCTTTCTATCTGCTGCCTTGTCAGCATATACAAATGCATCCCCAAAATCCCAACTTTATCCTTAGAACCAAATCCTTCACACGTCCAAGCCAAATCTCATTCTTAACTCCATCTCAATCCATTATCAATTCCAACTCTTACTTACCAGTCCAACACCATCTTAGATTCCTGTCTCCCAATTCAAAATCTGATTCGAATTGATATATTATGTCCCGATTCAATTTCTAATTAATTTGTTTCAATTCAATTCATATTTGCTTTCACAATTTCTATTTAATTTTGCCTTGTTCAAACAATTTTCCTGGGAGTTTTTTAAATAGTTCAGTTCTTACAAAAATCAAACATTTCTTTCCAGGACTCAAACCAACTTGTTTTTTTTTTTTTTTTTTCTCAAAGCAGTTTAAAACAAGATTTTTGGTAGTAATCCGTCACTTAGAACTCGAAAATGAACACCGATAATGGTGCGCACATCATCGGAATCTATTTTCCAGCTATCGAAGTGAGTTCAATACTATGTCACTTTCAAAACCAGTTCTAAACATTTTCATTTTGAAATCCATTTTAAAATATCCCTTTCAATGCTTGTAACAAAATTAAAATCTCCCAGGATTTTAAAATTTGCATATATTTAACTCAGATTCATTTACACACACTTTTTCACATTTCCACCATTTTGATTTTATTTCTGATTTAAATTCAGATTTAATTCATCTGATTTCATATATAATATGAATTCTAATGGGTTATTTATATAACCATTTCAATTATAACCAACCAACACAACCAATATATTATAATATTTCCCATATATATATTTTCTTTATATCAAAATATAATTTGGGTAAATCATTTCATTTACCCTCTTCCAAAAACATACTGTGTCGAATTATTCTGTTCAAGAGTTTAGAAACACTTATCGACACAGTTTGCATTACTGTATCGACCAGAATTCATAAACTACTCGACAAACCAATCAACACAATATAAACAGTTTTTATATCAATTTACAAATACGCGCCCATATATATACACTCAAACTCAATCTAGGGTATTACTAACCCCATCTCTACTGAGTCACGCCACAGAGCCAAGGTAATTACTTAACCTTAAGCTCTGATACCACTGTAGCGTACCGGGATTTTCGACTCCGAAAATCAACATCAAACTACCATGTTGACTATTCAGACATCGAACATTCCAGATCATTAATAGAAAGAAGTTAGAGGGTGAGAATAGATAAGATAGAAATATTAGAATAGAAGAAGAAGAAGAAACAACACACAACACAGAGTCTCACATCGCAGCGGAACAAAATATAATACAGAAATAAATCTTTATTGAAAGCTTTAAAATACTTACAGTATCAGAGTACATCATACCATGGAACAGTTATAATAGCTTGTTCCCATATACAACACACAGCGGCATAGTTGTAATATCATACGTCTGGACTCTTCCAGCTCGTCTCTTCATAGCAGTCGATAACCTGAACCTGTACACTCCGGGCTAACCCGAGCATTTACAAAACACCGGGTCAGTCTGGTGAACCAGAGTGAGATAAACTCGCACAGTAATAAGGGTAAACCATCCAATCATGATTTTTAAGTTCAAAATCTTTTCAAAAGAAAAGGATAATCGTAAGACCAAATCCACACATAACACGGACGGTTTTTACCTTACGATAACCCAAACAGTTTTGAAACCAATATCTTGTCTGATATTATAATAATGTCTAAATACAAGTAAATAGCAATCTAGTGGAACGCTTGCATCTCACGCTCCACATATATAGTATACAATCAAAAACCCGCAGGCGCTTATTGGGAATTGGATTCCAACTTGACAAGGTATGGGTCCACCTTCCGATAGTGTATCTCTAGAGACGAATACACTGGGTTCAACAAGAACTTCTTGTAACCCGGCCCTCACATGACCGACCACTCATTTCGCTTGAGTGTATCGAATGTATATCACCGACGGTTGGGATCAGCAACCGTCTCCCGACAAGGGACAGCATCGAAACATAGATTTAAGAAACAAATAGGATTTCCTCTAGATAGGTGATCATACACCCTAATGGGAGCGACCCACATAGCCATGCTGCCTGCCCGATTTTTGTCATTTCCCAGTTGATGAGGCTTGAGGCCAGAATTAACCCTTGAACATCTGGTCGTCATTCACTTTGAATGCCACATCGTCAGATCCGTCAGATATCACTAATTGACGTCCACAAAAATACTCTAGCAGTTAAGCTAAGAGAACGGCGATTCTCCGCCAACACTATAGCACGTTTGAAGAAATCAACGTACGTGATCCTTCGGAAATACTCTGTCAGACATCCGTCCATATAATCCACCCAGGAACAGGGTGAACCGAAGGCACTCTCCTACTGCATCCATATAGGAATCACCCCATGGATCAGTAGCGAGAAGTCCTTGCACTCGTGGATTCCAACCACGACAGAACCACAGTTTATCTCTGGCCGCTAAACCGGAGATTCTTAGCAGTTCCTCCGCTTATGAAGATCCACGGTCTTCAATGCTCCATCTCGACCGTCTTCAAATATCTTCACGTATTTGTTGGTCGGAATGGTTTTCGAATGTAAACTCGATTCCGGTCTTTCCATACCAACAATCGTATTGGACATATTTGATAGTCGGTGTTTTAACTATCAAAATATACAGTGTTTCAATCATGACACTCCAATGAGTTCACTGATTCAGTATTTAGCATCATTTGGCCTTTTACAATCTAATTTCCTTTTTGTTAAATTGAAACTTCCGATTCTTTTAATATTTCAAATACGATATTTGAATACTTGCTTCGTATACCCTTCAAATTTCCACCAACATCACCTTATTATTTCTCTAATGGAAATAATAAATTATCGCTAGCCTCTGTTACGATTACCAACTAATATCATCTTCAGATAATCCTGATGTTGCTCAAGTTGGGGTATTTTAATTACCTCTCAGACCTTGATTAACAACGTTCTTACCTTTAGATAAATATAAGTTATAATCCTCCCAATATTCTATTCCAGTCGCCTTTTAAATTCTATTCGACCATTTCCACTTTGGAAATCTCATTTCCATTTCCTTTTTCTTAATTTTATTCAAGTATCGTTAATATAAAATTAACGCTTCAACTTTATACCTTATTTACATAACCTTGGTTTATTATAAACCTTTTAACTTAATTTCAAATAATTAAGTAACATTTATTTCAAGTTATCGTCTTTGCTTGAAATCCTCTTTGTAACATCGTTATAAAAATTTCGGGTTTTAAATAAAAAACCCGTTCACTAATTCCCTTCACCATCTCTTTGATTTCATTTCACTTTGATTATTTTCGAAAAGTAATTCTCTAAATTATTATTAATTAAAATAATAATTTCTTTCGATTATCAACTACTTCAGTCATTAAATCTTTATCAACTAAAGTAAATGGTAAATCTCTTTAAAAACCTTATTAAATTTCAAACAATATTCATTTAACTAATTTAATCAAAACACATGGATTGGATAATCCATTCAATTCAAAACGGTCGATTAAATTTACTTAAACCGTGGTTATTTCACTAACCGATTCCAAATAAATTCCCACTTTAAATGATTTAAAATTAAATCATTTTAAATAAATTCCATTTATTGGTTTCTTTACCAACCAAGTATCAAAGTTTAACCAGCCGATTCATTTCTTATTCTCTTACTGGTAAATTCTGATTAACATCAGTATTTACGCTATATAATATATTAATATCAAATTGAAGTTTGAATAACAAAATATTTATTTCTCTTTAATAACTTTTATTCAAAACCATATATTTAAAAATCTAACTTCAGTTATAAAATAAATTTTTATAACTTCAGCTCTATCGATGCACCTGACGGCGAATCAACATCTATAACCCAATTGATTTTAAAGGCCATACTCTGCCAAACACTTAACCAATATCACCAATTGGTTTAAACCAAACAGATGTTGAATATTAAATCAATAATCAATCATCAAATCAATCACACAAACAGATCAGTTCATATATGATAATATGAAAATAAATAATACATTTGAGGAATCCGGTTGGATTCCTCCAACCTGTTCTTCCCTGTATTCAAATGGTTATCACAAACTAGGTCAAACAATTCCATTTAACTGATATATCATAGCAAATAGCAACCATTTTATATCAACTAACCAACAAATCATTTTCATCGGTTCCTCCAGTTCAAACGAAAACACGTTTATTTTATAAACGTGACCAACCAAGGTGAGTCACCTTTATTGGGACCAATCGTTAAAATATAACGATTTGGTATTTCACTGAAATTAAACACAGTTTAATTTCATCAGTTAAATCAACAAACAAGTGTATAACTAGCAAACATGCAACCATCCACAAGCAGAGTGCATAAAATAAAAACACCCAATTTATATAAAATATAAAAAGGGTATCTGAGTGAGTTTAACTCACCTTGGATTCCGATTTGTTGTTAAAACGGTTCGTCTTACACGCTTTCAGCTGTGTTCCACTTTGCCTGGTCCGATATGTTACGCTTGTCGGTACGGACACGGCGTCACTTGTTTTTATCCGATCCGTTACTGTATGACACGGTTATGAATTAAATACGGCATTCGCTTATTAAATGATATTATTAAAATTCCAAAATAATTATTAACTTAAATCGTTATTTGATTATAATCCTTTATTAGGATAGACTAAGCATGTTTTAATGTTGGTCCGGCGCGTTCATCATATACTGGCCATGTCACACTTATTTAACCAGGTGTAACTAAAATATAAATGGGCACTGTATACACTTAGGCGTGTTAACCTTTAGGCCACTATTTAAAACCGATTAGGCTGTTCAAATATTTCATCAGGTCCAGGTTATAAACAGTTCGGTGCATTACATACGGTTTGACTTATAATTATAAATAACTAAATATAAAGTTTAAACAACATGATGGATTTTGCATGTGTCTTGCTTTTGGTTAGGCACATACGAATGGTTTGCACAGTATAATTCTGTTATATATAAAGTCGGCCACGCTATCCTATGATGGTATATATTAACATTTATATATATATATAGTGTTTCGGTTAGGCACAAAGATGATTAGGCGCGTTAGAAGCTTACCATACTCAGTCTCCTCTCCTACTGTTTCCGAAACCCACCTCCCACGTTGGCTACAAACCGCCGCAGTCCACTTCCCAGTTCACCGATGCCGTCAACGCCATGCACAGTTCTTGCTTTCGGTCCCACCAAGTGCTGCTGCGCACATTCGTTTCTCCCCCTTTTCTTTGTTTTCCTTTCTTCCTTGCGGTTCCCTCCTATTCCCACCCATATTGTTTTGAATCCAAACTCCCACGCCATGCACACCAACCTCACTCTCTCACCTCGCGCGTCAGTACCCTCTCACTTGACTACTCGCCACCCGCCCATCCAATGAGAACGTGTAGGGGAACCACGTACATAGAGGATGGCCCTTGTTTTGTTTTTACTGTGAGTATTTTGTTTGTTTCAAATATTGAGTTGCGACTTTTTCTTTACATAATGCAGACGGATGGGAAAGAACAAGCGAAGTATGGTATTTATATAGTTAGAATACTTGGCAGGCACGGTGTGTAGCCGACTATAGGGCATAGGGTAGCTGGAATATGAGGACTGTATTTACGAGTTTTCCCTTTCCAAATGTCCAATGTTTTCAATGAATAGGGAGACCAATCTGCGAAAGTATCAGTCTGTGTATGGAAAAGAGGAGACATGCAGAAGAGGACGCTATGATAAGGCTCTACAAAGGGTACCGGTTAGCCGTTGACATGAGTTTATAGGTTAGCATGCACTGGTTTTTGTCATTGAAAAGATTGAAAGGAAAAACTATTCAGAAGCTATGTATTAGGTCAAAATTATAATTAAATATTATTACGAGACTTCACGGTGAAGTAATTGATTAGAACCACTACAAACGATTTCTGTCTACTGATAAAAAAACTAATCTTGATGTAAAAAGGTATTCCGGATCCAATGAGACAAGTTTCGTCGCAATCCGAGGTCGTATGGAAAAATTTCCTTTATGAAACCAGAAATGAACACACGTTTAATTTTTCCACGGTCACCAGATAAATCAAATCCACTTGAAACTGCGAACATCGACAACAACTTTTTGATACGAACCCAACGGCACTAATTTCGTCGCATTCTGAGACTGTTGCCCCGGTAGGCTGTTTTTACCCTGAACCGCCCTACCCTTTTTAACACCAAATTTTCCGGTCTCTAAAAATAACAAACTATATACCTATCCTGACTCAAATCGACGATACGAATTCAACGGAACTGGTTTCGTCGAAAACAGAGTCCGTTTGCAAAACGACTACTTTAAAGGTCTATAATTTAATAACGATTTTCCATAGCGACTATTTCAAAATTTGATTTGGCCATAACTATCAAACTATAACACGAAGTCTGGATTTTTCTCTTCCATATGAAAGCTATTGCCAATACGGTTCCAACGTTTCTTGTTTCACAGAAATCCGACTTATATCGAATCCTGTATTCTCAGTTGAAGTTCAAAACTCTAATTTACGAACTGCACGCCATTTTTGAGCTCGATTTTATATTATATATATAAATTATAACGTTCAACTTCGTTTTTAATAACGAATTAAATATTAAATTTCATTGTATTCCCAATATAATATTTAAAACTAATTTAAATATTCATATTCAAAGGGTCAAAAAAATACGGGTCGTTACAATGAGAGAGATGCTTAGGGATGTTCAGGGAGCAGTTCCTAATGCTGCCACCGGTGGTGGTGCAGTAACGCAGGCACCTAGAGCCGATTTCGCCAAGCTTAACAAGGATCATACTAGTCTTGATGGGAAGCCGTTCCATGGAATGGAATCGGCAACGGATGTTTAAGATTGGTTTGATAGTTGTGAGTGCATCTTCGAAGATTTAGGGATCGATGGTGCAATAAAGAAAAAGTTATCATTGTGTCAGCTTCAAGGACGGGATATGAATTGGTAGAATGCTATTAAAGCAACTACTCCCGAGGATCAAATTACTTGGAATTAGTTTAAGACTCGTTTTAGTGATAAGTTCATTCTAGCTGCTCAGAAATCAGAATTATTCAGGACTTTTTTGGAGCTTAAGCAGAATGGTAGAGCAGTCTCGGAGTATATTGCTGAATTTGATACCTTATCGAAGTATGGATTATCTCTTATTGATACTGCCGAGAAGAAGAATCAGAAGTTCATAATTGGCTTAGATGAGTACTTGGGGAAAGATTGACAAAACATACAGATGAGACATTCGAGTTGATTGTGGGAAAGACATTAAGATCTGAGAGCCTTTACCCTAAGTCAAAGGACGAGGTTGTTATTACATCTGCAGGGGAGCCAAAGCCGCAGGCAAGCGGTGGAGGCAAGAATAATTTGTAGAATAAGAGGAAACGAAACCAGGCTAAGGATGGTCAGAAGAAGAATAAGAAAGATGTTGAGTGCTATAGTTGTGACAAGAAGAGCCACTATGCCAAAGATTGTCGAGCAAAGACAATGGACAGGAAGTGCTTCAACTGTGGCCAAGTGGTACATCACAAGGATAAATGTCCATAACCCCCTAAAGAGAAAAAGATTGTGAAAGCATATGCTATCAACGCTGTTCCTTCTTCGTCGAATACCCTAAATGTGGCGCAAAAGGGAAAGGGCGTCGTTATTCAAGGTATGCTTTCTATTTATGATGTTCCTGTTCTAGTGTTGTTTGGTACCGGGGCTTCCCATTCCTTCATATCTAGTGACCTGGTAGATAGGTTAGGATTGGATCCCGAAATTATCGATAGACCTTTAGTTGTGACGAACCCGATCGGTGGTTCGACTAGCCTTAGTATGACTTATCGTAATTTGGTCTTATCAAGTCATGGATGCATGTTTGCTTGTGATTGTTTTGTTTTGGGCTTTACTGGGTTTGGCATTATTTTGGGAGTCAATTGGCTCCAAAGATATGGGGTGGTGGTAGACTGTGAGGGGTCTTCGGTGACCATTAGAGAAGACGATGGGCGGAGGGTACTGTTTGGTTGCCTACCTAGTGATGGGGTGATGGATAGTTTTCTAAATTCCCTCGACATCCTGCATGATGAGTTGTCAGATGTGCCTATTGCTGGCAAGTATCCGGATATCTTCAGGGAGGTGACCGGACTTCCACCACACCGAGAGATCGAGTTTCAGATTGATTTAGTGAAAGATGCCAGACCTATAGTGATGCCTCTTCGTCGTATGGCGCCAAAGGAGCAGCGAGAGCTCGGGGTTCAAGTAAGCGATCTTTTGAAGAAGGGATTTATCCGAAGAAGTGTTTCAGAGTGGGGAGAACCAGTTGTATTTGCTACCAAGGCCAATGGTTCCCTTCGACTGTGTGTGGACTACCGCGAGTTGAATAAGGTGATGAGGAAGAATAAGTATCCTCTTCTGAGGATAAATGATTTGTTTGATCAGTTGAATGGGTTGAGAGTGTTCTCCTAGTTAGATCTCGCGACAGGTTTTCATCAGCTCCGAGTAGCAGCTGAGAGTATACCTAAAACGGCATTTTGCACCCCGTCTGGATTCTATGAGTGGTTGGTCATGCCGTTCGGGTTGACCGATGCACCAGCATATTCTATGGATCTTATGAATAGATATTCAGGGATCAATTGAATAAGTTTGTTTTTGTGTTCATGGACGATATCTTGGTTTACTCGAGGACAGAGAAGAACACAAGGAACATTTGAGGACAGTGATGGAGGTGTTAAGGAAACCCCAATTGAAAGCAAAATTTTCTAAATGTCACTTATGGAGGAGGGAAGTGAGATTCTTGGGCCATGTTGTTTCAGAGAATGGTATTGCCGTGAATCCTGCGAAGGTGGCTATAGTACAAGATTGGTCTACGCTCAAGAATGCAACAGACGTAAGAAGTTTCTTTGGATTAGCTGGGTATTATCATAAGTTTATTCAGGACTTCTCCAAGATAGCGGCACCGTTAACTCAGTTAACCAAGAAGAATCAAGCTTTTGTTTAGGACAAAAGGTGTGAGAATGCATTTTAGAATCTAAAGGAAAGGTTGACATGTGCACCAGTGTTAGTTACTCCTAAGGGAAACGAAGAGACGATGGTATACACGGATGCCTGTGGTACCGGACTAGGTGTTGTATTGATGCAAGGATGTAGGGTTGTAGCTTATGCTAGTCGGCAAGTGAAACCGCATGAGAAAAGATATCCTACCCATGATTTGGAATTGGCAGCGATCGTGTTCGCGTTAAAGATGTGGAGACACTATCTCTTGGGAGAAAGATTCAAATCGTTTACTGATCATAAGTCATTAAAGTACCTTTTCTCTCAGAGGTATTTAAATCTTCGTCAACAGAGATGGTTAGCGTTCTTGGCTTCATATGATTTCAATATCGCATACACACCCGGGAAGGGTAATGTGGTAGCTGATGCATTAAGTAGGAGACATTCCAGTTTGGGGGCTATGTTTCTGAAATGGAAGCAACTGGAGTATATCGCACGATATGATTTCAGACTTAAGAGTGGATTAGATCTAGAGATGTTAGCAAGTTTGACGATCAGACCGACTTTGATTGAGTGGATTGGTTCCAGTCAGAGGGATGATCCTAACCTATTGGAAATCATCTCCAAGGTAGAGATGGATATCGACGGTGAAAAGTAAACAAGTGTGGACTTGATCGAGAAAGATGGCTTCGAAAGAATGGGAGACTGGTTTTACCCAACGTTAATGGATTGAGAGATGAAGTGCTCAGAGTGTCATCACTCGAAACTGACTATACATCCCGGTGGTAACAAAATGTGTCGAGGCATGAAACAGACCTACTATTGGGAAGGGATGAAGAGAGACGTTGGGAAGTTTATATCCAAGTGCATGAACTGCCAGCTAGTTAAAGCCGAGCAAAAGAAGCCTAGTGGTTTATTACAACCGTTGGAAATTCCAGAATGGAAATGGAAACAAGTCTTAATGGATTTCATCAATGGTTTACCAAGGATTAGATCGGGTCATGATAGTATTTGGGTGATTGTGGATCGATTGACCAAAAGTTCAAGGTTTATACTAGTCAAGTCGAATAGAACCACATCTACGTTAGCAGAACTGTATATGAAGTGGGTAGTGAGATTTCATGGAGCACCTAAAGGTATTGTGAGTGACCAAGATCCATTATTTACTGGTGGGTTTTGGAAGAGCTTACAAGAGGCGTTAGGCTTAGAATTACATCTCAGTACCGCGTACCATCCTTAAACCGACGGTCAAACAGAGAGAGTGAATCATGTATTAGAGGATCTCTTAAAAGCTTGTATATTGGATTTCGGAGGGTCATGGGATGACCATTTGCACCTGGTTGAGTTCACATATAATAATAGTTATCAATCCAGTATTGTATGGCTCCATTTGAAGATTTATATGGAAGACCGTGCAACTCACCATCATGTTGGTTGGAAACCGGTGAGAAGTTTGTGCTTGAGCCATATGTAATAAGAGAAATTTCAGATAAGATCAAGGTTATTCAACAACGAACGAAGGCTGCCCAAGATAGGCAGAAGAGTTATGCTAATAAAAGACGAAGAGAATTGAAATTCTCCGTTGGTGACTTAGTGTTCGTCAAAATCTCTCCATTAAAGAGTGTGATTCGTTCTGGCAGGAGAGGTAAGTTGGCACCAAGGTTTGTTGGTCCATTTCCAATTCTTGAGCAAGTTGGGAATTTAGCGTATAAAGTTGGATTGCCTGACTAGATGGCAGGAGTTCACAACATATTTCATGTTTCCCAGCTAAGGAAGTTTGTGCACGACACTGATATGACTATTTCACCAGATCAGTTGGATGATATCGAGGTAGAATCCAAGGCAGTTGAGAGCCGCAGGATGATTCGTATTGTCGGACAAGATACAAAACAACTTCGAAGGAAGATGGTGGAGCTAGTCAAGGTCCAGTGGGGCGATAATGAGAATGACTGTACTTAGGAAACATAGGAGAGCATAAGGAAGTCGCATCCAGAACTCTTTGCCTCGTAAGATTTTAATCGTGATATAGCTATTCCCTTGTTAGTAAACCGCATGCTAAGATAGGCTTGTGATGTTATTTTATATGTTTGATTGTTTGTAAATGGTTGGTAGGCATGCGAGACCCATTGTTGTTTTCTTAGTTAAGGAATTTCGGGGGCGAAATTTCTTAAAGGGGGGGAGAGTGAACGACTCGCATTCTACATACCGGAGGATCGTAGAATATTTATTTCATTCACATACGAAGTTGTATGGTCATGTGACTTTGGGAAACGACTACCGGTGTCATTTCCCATGTTCACGATTTTCTCCGAATTTTAAATGACCATTTTACCCCTGGCGAATCTTGTTTTTGCTTATAACTTTTGATTGGTAAGGAATTTTGACCTGAAACCATTCCATTGGATTCAGATGATGGTTTATCTTTCCGTAGAGTGGTCACAATAATCAAATGGACTTACAGTTTGGGAGATATGGCTGAAATAAGGATTGAAGATGGAAAAACAGCTTAACCGGGCTTAATTAGGTGATTAGTGGTTAGGCCCATAACACATTTTGGGATTAGGATTATGGGAGGGCTGAAAGAGTTTGGAAAAACATTTCATTTCAGTTTTCTAGCCGCCACTAACTTTCCTCCAACCCTAGTAATGGCCTCCATCCTCCAAATCTCTCTTTAATCACTTTCTAATCACATATTAGCCAAATCTTTATCAAATTAAGGCGGATTAGCATAGGAATCGAGATAGAGCTGCTAGAATACATTGGGATCCATGCTAAATCAGTTAAAGTTTCAGATCTGAAATTTATTTGTGGCTAAGGTGAGTGATTTGCACTTTTATTCACTAATTACAGCTAATTAGGGTGATTAGTGATGATTAGCAAAATTATGCTTCATAAAAATCTGGAAAAATATGTAGAAGTTCTTAAATATTATTTTATTGCTCTGATAAAAATTTGGGTTAATTTGGATTAAGTTTGCTAATCTTATAGTTAAACATGGTTGAGTGGATTAAGGGGAAAATCAAGGTTTTGGGTATGTTTGATCCATATTAACATGTTACATTGTTGTTTTGGTGTTTATGGTTGATTATACATGTTGCTATTACTGTTTGGTATGCTTTGTGATTGTTTAGAAATGTTAGAATGGTTGAAAACATCGTCGTATGGCGTAAATAGCTTGCTGAAAAAGTTGCAGGAAACTGGTCAACCCCCCCTCCGATCGTGATACCACCCTCACGACCCAACCCGATCGTGACACCCCGCTTCACGAGTGGACCAAGCTCCATGAACCGACCCGCCATTGCTCCACACGTGGACCATCACCACGAGCCGCCAGGAGAGCATCACCATGAGCCGCCAGGAGGGCATCACGAGTGGAACCCACGAGTAGGTCACGAACTGTAGCTCTCACGAACCGAGGAAGGAGCCACGAGCTACCTGCTTGCATGAGCCGCGAGCCGCTTGTGTGTCGCGAACCGAATGGAAACTGAAGTGCGAACTGGAGAAGACCAAAACCCGAGATGCAAAGGAAGTCCAAATGGGAGGTTATTACTCAGGATGCAGATGGAAACCAATGAGTTAACTTCATGAGTTGGGCTTTGCTGTGGGACGTATGCAAATGAGTTATCAATATCTATAGCTTTAGTTCACCACTAAGAGATAGATTAGTGGCTATGGATCAACGCAATGGGATCAATAGGACCCCCAAGGTTAAGGTGATCGTAGCAAGGGATTAATGGCTATGGACCAGCGCAATGGGTTCATTAAGACCCCAAGGGCAAAGTGGCCGTAGCAAAGGATTTGGTGACCAAATTGGTGGATATCGTATACTTTACGCACTGAGTGAGAGATGTGAGGATGATTGCTATGTTTGATGTTTGCTATCACCATGACATGCACACTTCCACTTTACACTATATGTTAGTGTTACCTTAGAGAACTGTACATCTTGTTGTGCTAACTCTTTGGTTGTAGGTCCAGGTTCAGGTATGATTATTTATACCTGTTATTGTTCTGTTTAGCTGCTATCGCTCAGTCAGACTTTTGTCTAAGAGTTTTATGTCTCTTCTTATTACTCTGGGTGCTCCTAAACGAGCAGGCTAGAGACATGTTAGGTGGTATGCACGAGTAGCTATTCGGAGACGAGCAGGAGGCTTCCATGTACTATTTACATATATTCTCCCTGTGTTATTGCTGGTAACTGCTTTGGGAATTAGTAGTGTACCTTTTCTATTTTGGTTTAGAGACAGTATTTTGAAGTTGTAATAATGATGGTTTGGATCATAAGCTATATTTTGGATTCCCCTGCTATGATGGTTTAGTTTTCAGCTTATGCACTATCTCGCCTGTTTTATATCAAGTTATATTACTATTATATTTTATTCCATGCGCTATGAGATATACTACAGGTTTTTGGTGGTTCATCGCTTCAAATCCCCTTCTTTTGACGACCGTCCTGTGCTAGTTGGACATTGGCACAACGCATTTCTAGGGAAATGTCAGCTGGTGCAGGGTGGGCCGTCACACTACCTCTAATGATAATATATGTTTGTATTATTTAAGGAAATAGAATGCAATTAGAGAGAGAATGATGTGAATCCAACTCTGATATTATGTGGTTTGTAAATCATTGAAGAATTGGAGTGAAAGACAGTGGATTTGCAAAGATAATTGAAAAATATTCAATGGATTTGCAAATTTTTGAAGAGAAAAGATTAGGGTAAAATGAGAAATCTTGATATCAAAATTTGTTTTCAAAGGCCTTTATATAGTGGTTGAAGAGACGTGTCTTTTGGTGAAGAGATGGAAGGAAATGTCTCTTCATTTAAAATTTAAAAAACTGAAAAAATGGCTAGTATGTCGACATGCCATACCCCCTATGTTGACATCCACCTACCATGTCAACATGGATCACCCCTCATGCCATCTCTCTAGTATCAAATTTCCTTATATTTGTAGTTTTTGGTAATACGATTGAGGTAAATGGTCGACGAGCTTCAAGTAATGATGTGAATCCAACTCTGATATTGTGTGGTTTGTAAATTATTGAAGAATTGGAGTGAAAGATAGTGGATTTGCAAAGATAATTGAAAAATATTCAATGGATATGTAAATTTTTGAAGAGAAAAGAATAGGGTAAAATGAGAAATCTTGATATCAAAATTTGTTTTCAAAGGCCTTTATATAATGGTTGAAGAGACGTGTCTTTTGGTGAAGAGATGGAAGGAAATGTCTCTTCATTTAAAATTAAAAAAAACTGAAAAAATGGCTAGTATGTCGACATGCCATACCCCCTATGTTGACATCCACCTACCATATCAACGTGGATCACCCCTCATGTCATCTCTCTAGTATCAAATTTCCTTATATTTGTAGTTTTTGGTAATTCGATTGAGGTAAATGGTCGATGAGCTTCAAGTATAATTGTCATAGGATCTTTAACAAGATATTCTGAGGTTCAACTAACTCCTCATACCTTCAATCACCTTTTCCCTTCAACACTCTTCTCTAATAGGTTTTGGTCTTTAATTGCTTTAATTATCCTTCCTTTGTAATTCTTTGATTGCTCTGGTTATCCGTCTCCTATAATTCTTATTTTGTACTCTTGTTTATCCCCACAAATGTCCCTGTAATATATGTGATGTAATCGCATAACTAAAAAATACGTTAGTAGTTATGTTTATATGGTTGTTGTCATAAAAATCAATACCCAGGATATTAACATATGGTCGTGCCTTATACTTCTGTTATCACCCTTAGCTGAAATTATCCAACATCCCAATGCGCAAGGCAATGCTATGGTAAAATTAAAGTAATGGTATGCAAAGAAAGGGATACAATGATATATGTTATTGGTGAGCCTGCAAAACCATTAGGTTCTTAGTCATCCTAGCAAAACTAAGAGTTAGATAAATAGTTAAATAAGAGTTAAATTTGGACACACCATCTAATTTGTTTCTAATAGTCAGTTAGAAGATTTTTCTAAATCTAATAGGCTTGAGTCGAACATATAGGTTTATAGTTAACTTGGAAAAACAACAAGGTTGAGCCAGATAGTCAGGAGATGGACAATTAGGATTATCGATTACCATGAGACATATGTTCAGAATTAGACAAATAGTCGGTAATAGCAAATAGTTAGGATTGGCCAATATACATGCATGCTTGTCATTAATCATGACCGATTAATGATTATTGTATTTAAAAACCATTGTTGTTGCAGGTGCAAGATTGATTGATTGATTTGATTAAGGATACTAGTGAGGGAAAACTAATTTCGCTCAATGGCATGGTCTCACTAGATAACTATTCATTAAATTGCTATGTTATTATTCACATCAGACTATTTTTCTGACCTGAAGTTTTTGTGCTTCCCCTCTAACTCTCCGATGCCACGTTGAGTAGCCCGAGAGTAAGATTTTAGGTTTTTACGTCTTTTAGAAAATAAATCATGCAAAACATGCAGAAGAACCTCTAGCTATTTAGGAGTATTTTGGAGTGCGTTGTGTTTTGTTTGATGTTGTATTAACTTCTATTATTATTTTACATTACCCAATTAAGGGGTTATCTTCATATGTCTCTCTTTAGGTATTTATGTATGTATAGTTTTATCATATATATAGGAAACAAATATGAGATTATGTATGTAATGAATATGAATGTGAAAATTATTTTGAAAATTGTCTTTAAATTTTATTTCATATTAACGTACAATTGGTATTGATATCATTAACATGCTCGTATTTGGCCATTGGAAACTAATATTATACATGAATTTAACATCTGTAGCGCTTAATTTTGGGTCTCGGAACGGGAGAAGTAATAGTTTGGTATCAGAGCATAAAGCTAACTTTAAGAAGGGTTCTTGAAAACATAATCCTAATAAATTGAAGAAGAAATTTTCATATGAGATAATGTATTTTAAGATACAGGAAAATATTTAGAAGGACAAAAGTGAAGGCCTTTTTATCCATAAGGACAGCCCACTAAAATTTTACTCAGAAGGACAATACACTGAAAATTAATTTCGGCCGCTGCTTTCTTCTTTTCCCTCTCTCACGTCTTTGTCGATTTCATCGTTTATCACGAAATCATCAAAATCACGAAATCATAAATCACTTAAATCATAAATCGCTTAAATCATAAATATGATAATACATTAGAATCGGCTGTCTCAATCGAAGACAAAAATCATGTAATCAAAATCACGACCATAAATCAGCCGAAACAAAAACCCTAGAAAAAAAATAGGTCGAACAACAAAAATCCATTCGAAATCACAATTGAATGGAATAAAAATATTTTTCAAACGATGGAAAGCGTATATGAAGAACACGAAGTGGTTGAAACAATTTTTTAGGTTGGAAATGTTTTTTTTTCATTTTACCACTACTACAGTTCGTAGTTATCATTTTTCTATTTTTTTAGTTATCATTTTTCCTATTTTAACTTTAAAGCATAGCAGCAATTTTTAGGTATCATTTTTCTATTTTTGTAGGTATCATTTTTCTTGTTTTTAACTTTAAAACGTAGCATCAGTTTTTAGGTATCAGTTTGATAGTTTTTTAGTTATCATTTTTACTGTTTTAACTGTGTTATATGTTTTTTTTCATGAGATTTTGTTGCTGTGTTAATTTTGAAGTTATATTGTTGTATCAGATTTGAAACTAAGTCGAACTTTTTTCATTTTAATCAATAAATCTGTGATATAATTTTTTTTCCCATTATTTTATCTTTAAAACATTGCATCAGTATTTAGGTATCATTTTTCTAATTTTTTAGGTATCATTTTTTATGTTTTAACAGTGTTATGTGTTGTTTTGTTGTGATTTTATTGCAGTGTTAATTTTGAAACTATATTTTTGCATCAACTTCGTCACTCAGTCCAACTTATTTCATTTTATGTTTCATTTCTATATTTTTTAGTTATCATTTTATGTTTCAGTTATATAATTTTTTTTCCATTAGTTTTTCTTCAAAACATTGCTGTAGTTTATAGGTATCATTTTGTAATTTTTTAGATATCAGCTTTACATTATTAATTGTGTTATGCTTTTTTTCCATGCAATTTTATTGCTGTGTTAATTTTGAAGTTATATTGTTGCATCAACTTTTTAACTCAATCGAATTTATTTCATTATATTCAATCAAACAGTGATGTAAACATTTTTTGCATTGGTTTTTGTTTAAAACATTGATGGAGTTTGTAAGTATCAGTTTTCTATTTTTTCAATTATCAGTTTTCATGTTTTAACTTGTTATGTGTTTTTTCCATGTGATTTTGTTCTTGTGTTAATTTTGCAACAGTACACCGTCACAAAAATTATCACATAAAAAAAAGACGTATATGAACATAACACATAAATTACAGTAAAAATGATAACTTAAAAAATAAAAAAATGATACATTCAAACTGTTATGATGTTTAATATAACACATAAACTGTAGTAAAAATGATACCATAAAAATATAAAAATGATACGTTAAAACTGCTGTGATATTTAACATAACACATAAATTACAGTAAAAATGATAACTTAAAAAATATAAAAATGATACCTTCAAACTGCAGTAATGTGTAACATAACAAAGAAATTACATTAAAAGTGACACCTTAAAAAATATAAAAATGATACCTTAAAACTGCTGTGATGTTTAACACAACACATAAACTGCAGTAAAAATGATACCTAGAAAAATAGAAAAATGATAACTAAAAACTGCTGTTATGTTTTAAATTTAAAATAGGAAAAATGATACCTAAAAAAATAGAAAAATGATACCTACGAACTTCTATACTAGTAACGAAAAAAAAACATTTCCAATCACGAAAAAATTATTTCAACAATTTCGACTTCTTCAACTGCGTTTTCCATCGTTAGAAAAAATATTACTATTCAATTCAATTGTGATTTCCAATGGATTTATGTTGTTCGACAATTTTTTTCTAGGGTTTTTGTTTCGAATGCTCTCCTTATTGATTTTGATTTCGTGATGTTTGAATTCGATTTCGAATTTCGATTCTTTTATATTCTGAAATTCATGATTTCACAATTTATGATTTTGTTATTTTTTGATTTTGCGATTATTGATGAATTCGACTTACGCGCGAGAGGAGAGAAGAAGAAAGCAGCGGCCTATTTTTATTTTCAGTGTATTGTCCTTTAGGATAAAATATCAGGCAGCTGTCCTTATGAATAAATTTTAGTGGGCTTTTGTCCTTGTCGTTAAATTTCCCTTTAAGATACTTGTATTTGTATTATATAAGTATGTAGATCCTATCTTTATTCTTCTATTTCTTTTGTCTCTTGGACCATTCTCTTGTATCTTACAAAGCCTTAAATGCAAGAGTAAGGACATAAGACATGGAGGCATGAAACATAAGATTTGATTTTGAAGGAGGAAGTACCACAACTGACAACTTATGGAAATGTTTGACCTACTACAAGGAGAAACCAAGGTCGACAATGTTGTTATCGGGACACTGTTGATAGATATGGGAGCCATATATCAATTCTTTGCTAGCATGATGCAAGATGGAGGTGTTGCTGGATTAGCTAGAGGAAATGCATGTAATGGCCCACTTCTTCTGTATAGCTTAAGCCGACATCTATCTACACATGTCAACTCAAAATGTACGGAACAGTAGATAGTTAGAAGAAAGAAGTTAGATGATGAGGAAATAGAAAGTAGGAAAAGTTAGAATAGAAGAATAAGAAGAACACAAACACATCAAAATCATAGTAAACCCGAATCTCAGAGCGAAATGAATAAAATATAATATATTAATGCTTTTTACACAAAGAGAAAAGTAATTTATATACATGAATACAACATTAGAGTACATCACCTAATTAGCCTGTAAAATGTTGATAAATACAACATACACAACAGAAATAAATTAATATGACAAAATACAAGAATACTTCTCGACTCCAACTCCTCTCCTGATGCTCCAAGCAAATCCAATGAAACTTGGAAAAGATACTTGGTCTGATCCGAGTATTAAAAACACGGATCAGACTGAGATATTTTCAGTTAGAAATCTCACATTGTTATCAACTTGCTTAACTCTTGGAAAACTTTCAAATAAAGGAACTCTCGTAAGACACAGATAAAGATAAATATTGCACGTGTTTTTACCTTACAATACCCAAATAACTTTTATATCAAAATCTAGTGATATTATAATAATGTCTCTCATATCACATAAAAATCTGAATATAACCGGAAAGCTTGCATCCCTTTTTCGAACATAGTTGCTTTACAAGTAAAAACGTATGGCTCGTATTGGAGTTTGGATTTCCAACATGACTAGGTATGGAACTATGTTCCGATCAGTGTCCTCTAGAAATGAAACATTGGGGTTTAACAAGAACATCTTGCAACCTAGCCATACACGACCGACCACTCATTCAACTTGAATGTACCGAATATATCATCACCATGATCGTTGGTCGTCCAACCATACTCACTGCAAAGCATACAAAAAGGTACATAGATATCTCTAGATCAGTTGATGATATACCCTAATGGGTATGATCCACATAGCCACGTTTCATGCCCGATTTTAGTCATTTCCCGGTTGATGAGGCTTGAGGCTATGATTACCTTTTCAGACACGTCACATTCAACCTTTGAATGCCATATTATTAGATCCACCAATCACTAATTTATTTGCACAAATATACTCTAGTGTTAAGCTAAAAGAAGTTACCTTTTCTGCTACCAAACTTGATATATTTAACAAAATCAATGTATGTGGTTCTAGGAAATACTCTGTCAGACATTCGTCCATACCAACTCGTTCTAAGACTGAACGAAACCGAAGATACCTCTGAACAAGAGGTTTACTATCACAAGTTTAATCCTTGTAATTAACCAGAGACATCAGTGATCAACTGTCTCGCTCCAAAAATTTATGTCTTCAAATTATTTCATCACTACAACTTAGTTTTCAAACAAAAAGTTGGTTCGAAGTGGTTGTAGGTCCAGTTCCCATCTCGGTCTCTTCGAACTAACTCGTTAAAAGTCAAAAGCAACATTCTTGATAGTTGGGTTTTCAACTATCAAATAAAAAATAGTACAGATTAGTACTTCAACAGCTCAGACCCTTTTATTAAAATTATTTATTTAAAATCTTTCATCGATTCTTATAATCGATTCCATACACTTATCTCAACAATCCTCTCTCGTTTTCGTTTCTTCGAAAACATTAACCATAAATTATCTCTTTATATTTCTTTACTTCTAAAATATCGCTATAATTACACAAACCCATTTCTATTTCCTTTACTTAGAAATATCGATATGTATTCACAAAAACCCTTCTTATTTCCTTTACTTTGGAAATATCACTACATGTGTGTGTGTGTGTGTGTGTATATATATATGTATATATGTATGTATGCTCAACCCACTGGTATAAATCCAATTACCAATCTTAAATGGCCAAAACAATGTCATACGACATATTTCTTATTATATAAACCTTAATAGTATTTATTTAACTTCAACTTTATAATTTGAAGATTTTAAAAACTTGCTTATGGAAATTCAATTTCCAATATCCTCTTTTGTTTCCAAACCCATATAACTTCTCATTTATATTATCCCGAAAATCATAGCTATTAACTTATTCCTTGTAATAAGCGTATTCAGAACCCTTATTATTTTCATTATCTAGAGAATGGTGCTATATAGTTAACTGAATGTTATAAGTATAATCACACTTCATATGTAACAACCCAAATTTTTAGTCAACTTAAAATATGAAATTTTATTGGATTTTAAATATTTAAAATGATTTATTTTGAGAATTAACAACTTAGAATTAATTTAAAATGAAGTTTGAACATATAAATTTATATTGATTATAAAACAAACTCGTAACATCGTGGTAGTTTGAAAATTTAGTTTTGAACTTCAAATGAATATATGATATTCAATATAAGTCGGATTTCTATAAAACAAGAAAAGTTAGGATCTATTGAATCTTAGTTTTCTAACGAAAGTGAAAAATCCAGATTTCGTGCTATAAATTATAAGTTATGTCCGAATTAAAATTTCAAAAAAGTCATTATGGAATTTGTTTATAAATTATAATGATTTATAAAATAAAAGGAATTTATTATAAAATTGAATATCGATTTAACTTGAATTTTGAAAACATCGAGTTATAAACACAAGTATATTTATTTTGGAACTAGGTGATATTGTATTTGGACATATGCGATAATATTAATTTATTACTATTTATTTGATTTGTTTTTAAATTTATTCATATTTTATTGGTTTTATTTAAGCCTTAAAATTTCCATTTTTCAAATGACCTCCGTTTTCGACGAAACCAATTTTATCGGATCCGGAACGTCAAATTATTGTTAGGTTTAGATTTTCAAGTCAACTGGAATTTGTATGTGAGCGTGATAAAAATAAACGCATATTGAAACTCAGTTAGAATTTAATAAATGGTGAGTTTGGCTTACATCCCTAATAGGTTTGGAAATTCATGTCACATCCATGCCTTAATTTTTTATACCCTATTTTTCATAAATCATCAAAAAAAAAGCAAAAAAACATCATGTAAATTTATAATTAAATACAACAACTAACCATCATCAAATTCAGGCTTTAAAAACACCAAAAAGCTAATCAAAAACAAAAAAACATGAAACTGCAGTATATTGCATCAAATGATGCACTTAGTTGCAATTTATGCATACATTTCTGCATAAATTGTAATTATGCATCAAGTTGCAGTATTAATGCAGAAATGTACGCAGTAACACTACAATAAATGCATCGTTTCATGCATTAATTCAATTCTGGCATGTTTTTTTCAAGCATAGTCTTTTATGCATACATTTCAGCATTTATAAGCAATAAATGCATACATGTCAGCACATATTCATATGCCTTCATATGTTTTAACTTTTATGCATACATTTCAGCATATACATAATAAATGCATACATTTCAACAACAACTTGTAGCCCTAGTTCATCTTTATGTGCATACATCTCAGCAAGTATAACAAACATATGCATACATGTATGCATATATTCACCCAAAATTTTCAATATAAACCGTGGATGAATATATGCATACATGTATGCATATATTCAGTGTTAATGCTGAGATGTATGCAAAAAAATTTAGGTTGCTTCTGGGAATATATGCAATTTTTTGAATTTTTTAATGTTGCAGTGCCTAAATTTCTATGGAAAACATGTAAGGTCCAGAAACAGGGACCCGCTTTGCAGTATACTTTACAAGGGGTTCGTTTACATTTGGAAGAATTCTAGGGACATGACGCTAATATTTACTTTAATAAAAGCTAGAAATATGGCCATTTTTCAAACGGTCCCCAAATTCGACGAGACTAGGCTTATGGAACCGTATTTATGTAATGTAACAAGATCTCAAATTTCGAAATTTTTGGAATTAGAATGTGGTTGTGGTAAATTAAAACGCACGTTGAAATTTGATATTTAACGTTATATTGGGTAATATTTTAATTTTGAGAAAAAACTGATAAAACGATCGAATCAGCTTACGAAACCTATCCATTATGTCCGGAATAGAGGTAATTAACTAGAAACGTCAGTCATTGGGGTTCGTTTGGAGTTTGGAGCGTGAAACTTCATAACGAAGTAACATTGAAATTTAATACTATTCAATATAATATATATATGTACCCTTAACCCACAAAACCCTAGCCCTAATATATTTTTAGTCGCCGCCTCAAGCAACCATGGTTGAAATGCTCCGAAATTAATCCTTTAATCTCTCCTAATATACTTCGAATTAGATGATGGTTTTAAAATGAAAGATGTAGAGATTTCCAAGATCTTTTTATCTATACAGCTATGATCATTTTTAGCTTTGTATTTCATGCGATTTGGGGCTCAAAGCCACCATGTTTGGCTGCATTTTTCGAGGCCAAGGGAGATGAGGGTTTGACCGGTATCATGCGAAGGGAGAAGGAGTGGCGGCTTCGACGTGGTGACGATAGATCGGCGGGTGGTGGGCTCTGGAGGCGTATATTTTCGGATAGGGGGATGCGTGAGTGGGTTAGGCGTGTTATAGGAAGAGAACCAAGGGAGAGATAGATTAAGGAGTGGTTAGAGAAAAGTAATTAGTGTGATTAATTTTTTACTTATCTTGAATAATTAATTTATGTAATTAACATTTAAATGACCGCAACTTTCTTAAATGAAAATAAAATTCGACGAATCTAGGAGCGTTGGAATCGTAGTGACGAGAGCTTCACAATGGAATTAGTTTGGAGGAATTTGGAACCCACTGGAAATTTTGGTTACGTTTAATTTAACTAAAAAAATTGTTTTATAACGATTTCGAACCGATCAAATTGAGAACTCTCTCGCTCAACTGTTTTGGTATGTTATTATAATCATATTTAATATGTATTGATTGCCTGTGATTGCAATGTTTATTTTGTGATTGATGGATGATGTTTATAGTTTACTATTTTTATTATTAGACTGTGAATATAAGCATTGATGATGGAAACACTTATATTATATTGATTGGTTGATGGATGATTTGATATGGATGTTATTGAAGTGTGAAATGCAATGATATATGGAATCAGTATAAATTAAATTATACGGTAATTGGTTGGATCTCATTCCAGTTCAGGATTAATGTGAATATCTTAATGAATAAAATATTCGGTGTAAAATGAAATTTTGAATTTAAATTAGTTTGGAAAGATAGTTTAAATGATTATGAATAAATTTCGTACAAGTTAGAATTTGATTTGAATTAATTTTCAATCAATTGAGGCATTTTATTCAATTTTAAATTGAAATGAATAGTAATGGATGAAAGTGAATTCGAGTTAGGTATATAAACGATGTTTTTAACTCGAACAGATTTTTACATAGATCTTACTTAATTTTATAATGAATGTCAGAAGATTTGAATTTCAAAATAGTATATTTTGAAAAATATTATTATTCTGATATTATAATAATATAGAATATTCGATTTTGTTTTAAAATTGAATTGGAAATTGAAATCGTTTTAAACGGGTTTATAAGCATTTTATAAAATGCATTTAAATTGAATCGAAATATTTATTATAAATAAAAAATGGTTTGAATAGGACGTGTCATGCAGCGACCGTTCACAAATTTCGACCATTAACTTCAAATTAACGTACTAGGAGATCCGACCGTCGGATCTTCCTAAAACGAAAAACATTGGGTCCGAAATGAAAAGGGCTTCAAATGAAGTGAAAAGCATGAAAATCCAGTGGTTATATTTTTAGATAAATTCAAATCAAATTTGAATGAAAACAGCGCTAGTGTTGTAACTAATTAACCTGAATTGGGTTTTAAAGAAATATGCTATTTCTAAATTACTAAAAACAGGGAAAAATTATAATAAATCATAATAAATAATTTAAAAGTGATTTGGACTAAATATATTTAGTTCTGGATAGTATAAAGCTATTTTGTGAAAATTAGCTATTTAATAAAAGTGATTGAAACAGTTTGATGTTAATAATTTCTTAACCAAGTTAAGTTTTTCCAATGTATGGATATTGGATTTGAGTAGAAATAGTATTCGAATATTTTAATATTGGATTCGTAATTGTACGGATACCGTTTAAGGTATTTGGAAGATATAGACATCATTATCTCCATACGATATCCATTGGTTTCAGAATTTGTTATTCGATATGAATCGATATAATTTCTATTCAAAGCATCATATTTGGTATCATACTGGATTTTGGGTTTGTCGTGAATGGTGTCTTCAATAACACTATTCTTAAACCCAGTTGTAAATAAAGTAGGGAATAAATCTTTTAATTAAGATATAATGGAATTTTCCAAAGTTAAGTTCTACTTAATGAATTAAATTGGAATTGAACAAAGATCGATTTGATGATAATCGATATGAACCTCTGTGGAGAAAAACCTTTATTATTTAAGGAATTTAAAAGGCTTTGCTGTTATTCCACTTATGGTATTAATCTAATATGGAAATTTATATCGATTGTGAACTGATACGATTTCCATGAAAATTCCATTTTAATGGAAGTTTGATTTTGGGTTTACCATGAACGATGTTTTAAATAGCATTTGTTCTTTAACCTAATTAAAGGAAATATGATTTCTCAAGTTTGAGTGTTAATAAATCTTTCAATAAAGATTTGATTGGATAAAATGGAACTCAAAACTATATAAGAGTTTTAATAAATCTTTCAACAAAGATTTGGAAGAATGAATTGGAGATTAAAACTATGTTAGAGTTTTAATCAATCTTTAACTAGATTTGAAATTGAGAAGGTAATTAAATTCATCGAAACATGATGGGTGTTAGATATGGAGTATCACCAGTTTTTCTCCATGGGATGAATGGGTTGGGAATGAGATAATGATACGAGAGATTACTTTTTGTGAGGCTCGATAATCCTGATAAGGCTTATAAACCTTAATTTAAGTTCGCGAAAGAGATTATATAATCTTTTGAAATGATTTCTAAAGAAAGATTTAAACAAGAAGTTTAAACGATGTAAGTATTTGATAAGATTTAAGGGATTAATTCCCAATGTAAAGAATATTTGAATAAAAGAATGTTCTAAATTGAAATGAGAATGATGAAATGTTTGTATATCATTTGATTTTAATGATGCGTTAGTTGTTCGGAAAGACCGGGTTTTCAATCCACTCTGAATAACTAAACCGACGATTAAAAGTCGAAGATATTAAAGACGGTTGTTGAAGATCGGAGATCTTCATATCGATTGGATTATTGCTGATGTCTTGATTGGGCCATACACCCAAGACGCGGTTATAAGTGGTGTTCGTCCATACGTACTTGTAGGTCAACCGGATATGTAAGGGCCTCTCTCTTGTATTGGACATATGGGACGACGAATAAGGTGCCTTCGGTTTCGTCCAGACCCAGAACGAACTTGCAAATGGATTGTGTATCTGACATTGTATTTTATGTTGTATTAATTGATCTCTACTAAATACATATCTGTTTGGTGGCGGAGAATTTATTCTCTTAGCTTAACACCCTTCTCTGAGATGTATGAGATTATAGGTTATATATTAATGGACATCAGTTATATGGTATGAATTGACAATGTGGCATGCTAAGATGCTAATAGATCAAAGCTTTAGTTGGAAAATAGGGCTTTATGGATGATGATCAAAGCATGACAGATATAGCGTAGCTTTGTGTTGAAACGTGACTTTGGCAAGCTTCACACCCTGGTATGAGACAAAAACCGGAGGAAGGACACCAAAGAGGACAAATGCTTCCTTCTAGCTAAAAGCGATGTCATGGTTTAGAGCCTAGGAAATTTACTTATGTGGATGTTCAAGCAATTGACTAATCCATCGAAAATAGGTGGACCAGCTCTGCCGCTCCAAAAATACGTGTTATTTTCCCTAGAACATATTGCTAGAGTTGTTTCGAAGTTCGGACGAGGAAGATCCCTTGCCTCGGCTCATGATGGAATCCAATTTCCAATACGAGACTTTACGGTTTTAATAGTAAACCTATATGGCGACATAATAGGAGGAGGTATTATGTCGTCCATGGTTGATACGTTTATTTTCAAAATTGATTTCCACGCTTTGCACTAGTAGTAATAAAAGAGAAATTTCGTGTATCAAGCAGGGTTGACTATTACAAGGAAAAACTCTATCCTCTGGCTTGCGCTTGCATTGTGTGACGGGACCTGAGTCTTATAATAGGTTCATTTTTCAAAAAATCACTGTGGGTTTTTATTTACTGGTATTCATGTGAGGAAACTTGTTTTGTGTTATATGGCGTGGTCCCGTAATTTGTCCAACTTTAAAAATAAATTTTAATAACTATTTTTAGTTATCGCACCACTCCCATGACTGACTCGGAGTTTATTATTTCCCACCTAAACTTTGGGCGACAATTTTTCTAGATGGGCAACCAGTAGTTTTGGTTTTGCAGATATCCTTTATACAGGATTCTGGAATATGGATGGAGCTATACTCTGGATTATTTTGTAGTCTTCCGTTGTTTGTATTTATGTATTCATTGTTCCTCTGTATTGTAATTTATTTCTCTGATATTTTTCCACTATGTATCAATTATTTATTTCTCTGATATTCTCGTACTCTGATGTAAATTTGTTGTCATAGCAATGAAAAGTTCTCTTGTGCTTTGTTACAGTGTGCTGTATCCTCATAACAATCCGCCTTTGAGAACGTTTCGAGTGGGCTGACCACCGGCTTGAAGAGGGCACAGGAGCGGGTCGTTACATCAAATCTGGGACGAACAATGTTAAGTAATACATTGTTTACTATATTTAAATCTCTGTAACTTTGCAAATTGATATTGCAGTATTTCTTATGGAAATAATAAATTATTTCCAACATCTTAACCATTACAAACTAAAATCATCCTCAAATAATCCTGAAGGGTGTTCTACTTACCTATCAGACCTTGATTGACAACATTTTTTTGTTAAAATAAATGAAAGTTCATAATACAAAAAACTGATATTAATTATAATATCATGTCAATTTACTTTTTCTTTTCATTTAAAATATGGATTTATAAACCATTCCTAACTACACCATATTAGCAATTTCGCAACCCCCTAATGCAGAAGCTTTGCAACAGGCTTATGGTCGTTGCTAATGTAACAATCTGAAATATCGGGCAGTGAATATTTAAATATTGAGGTTATTTAAATTTTGGATTTGCTGGTTTCATAACCTTGATTAAATACCTTTATAAATAATAACTAATGACGAGAAAACATGTTGTTGAGTTTTTGTTTACCAAGATAAGTAGTTCGAAGAAAAATCGATAATGTGACCGAAAATAGTTTTGTCGATAAACAAGGTTTTTCTTATTAAAAGTTGTTAGAATATCATGTGCTTATAGTAACAATAGATGAATACATATATGTATGAACATAGAATATTAATTAAAATACAAATGGTATATATGTACATGTTCTAGAATATGAAAAATGGCTTAAAATGATAGGGACATGTGTCATCGGAAGAATGGTACACATGTCTTATAAGTAAATAAGATAAAGACACATAAACATATTAGGTATCCATGTGTAGAAACATCTAAAGACACCTAAGTAGACATGTGTCTTTATCCGAAATCTTGCATGAAGATAAGGAGGACAAGTGTCCAAAACTAAATTACCAAATTAGCCTTGAAAACTATTATATAAAGGGTGGAAAGGTTCATTCTTTTTCATGCATTCATAAACATAAAACCAAGATAAGGAAAAGAAGAGAGGTTTAGAAGAAGCCAAGAGAAGGAATGCAAGTTCAATTCTGAGATCAAAGGTGAGAGAAAAACTATTTAAGTTCATGTACTCATTTCATACTTTGAAGTAAAGTTGAGAAATTTATGAATGAATGATTGGAGTTAAAACCCTAAAAATGACATTTGGTGTTTTGGGCATAACTTTTGCACTTCTTAATGAAATTTTAACTTCTCTATCGATTGGAAAGATATTTCAAAGGGCTACAACTTTCAATTGAACCACTTTTTCTAATTCGATCATTTATGTACCTGAAAACTGGACGCAAAGTCAGGTAAAAATCAGCCCGAAATGGACATGTTAAAAATGCCTCACGATGTTTGATTTTATATATTAATCTGATAAATGATTTTGAGGTTTTCTTTTGATGATAACTAAGTAGACAAAGAGGGCTTCTTACTGTAGAAAATTTGGAGTCAAAAACTATTTTTGTCATAGAGAAATAGCATCAAACATTTTTCCCAAAAACAGGCTAAAATCTGATTTTTCAGAACTTTTTATAGCACTCCGAAACGCTCTCTTTTCTATTTATGAAGCACGGAACCAAGCAGAACCTTTTTATAGCGCCCATAAGCACTGTAGTAGCTGACTCTAGTCTAAAATCATTATAAACTACCTAGAACTTTTCATAGCACGCCTAAAACGCTGTAAGGGCTGTTTTAAGCTTAAAAACAACCAGAACTTTACATAGTGTCCTAGAAACGCTGTAGTAGCTGATTTTAGTCTAAAATCATTATAAACCACCTAGAACTTGTGGTAGCATTTCTGGATGTGCTATTTTTTCTTTAACTTGACTATGAAGTATTTTAAAACGAGTAGAACTTTTCATAGCATGACAGAAACTCTGATATAGATGTTTAGAGTATAAAATCATGATAAACTATTCTGAATCCTCTCAAATTCGGACTTGAGTTCCCTTATAGTATTATAAACAAACCAATGAAATCGAGGATGTTAAATCAAAGTAAAAGAAAGTCAAAACATGTCAAAATTGAGAACAAGGAAGGTTAGCATGAGGTTTGTGAATCTAGATGATTCGATGAAAATTGATTTCCTTGGAGTCATGATAAGTATTATATATTGTTCTACGAGGATTCTGCATGAAGATAGCAAGGAGTATTGTGACTATACTTATCATCTAAACAATTACTTATTTCATAAATGTTGCACATGACTTCAGCATACTATATTGACCGCAACATTTGCTTCGGTAAGTAATGAACATAAACGACTGATGACCGAGGACTGATTACATTGATGACTTAGTATGACTGGCATAAGTTCCTAAAATCAAGAACATAAGGATTAGTAGGGGACTGGGACTTACATAGACTACCTATGGTTTGATAGCCATAATTGCATTATCGAAATGCATTCCTTTGTCTTATGTGAATATTATTTTCAAGAATTCCTTTTTCGATGATTAGTTTGAAGTTATAATCTATTTTGTTGCAAGGGAGTTTTTGGTATTTAAAAGAGAATATCTTTTGAAAAGAAGTTTTACAAGAAATATTTAGATACTTTTCAAAACGAGTATAAATTGAGTGTTTCTACTTGATATAAAAAGTATTATTGGAAGTAAATATTGATTTTAAATGTAAAGAACAACTACGTCGGCTTGATCCTGTATCTAATTGCTTACCCAATTAGATAAAGATACGTAGGCAGTCACAAGGAGTAGTGATGCAGTTGCTTTATTAATAAAATTATTTTTTGTTTATTATTTGCTATTTCATCTTTTAATAGTGCATCTTTCATTTAAGCTATGCTAAAGTGTTTATCAAGTGTGCAGGAATGAATATCGATGTCCATCTCATTAGAGTTGCACTATGGCAGATTTACGGTAGTTGTGTTTAGTTCATATTTAAGCACAAGCCGTTAATCAGATAAGTGGTATTTATTAAAAAATTATCCAGAGCAATTAGTGATGTTGTATATTTATCAAATAAAATGGTAGCTTTCATTGTTTGTTTTGGACGGAAGGATTTTCGGCAATTTTGACTGGTTCGAAATTCCAGGGCGTTACAAGTGGTATCAGAGCCAGGTTTGGTGCCTAAATAAAATTTCACATAAGATTAGAAAATCATCCTAATTTTTTTGAAATGGAGTCATCTTAATTTGATAAATATAACTGGATATGGTAAGGCACCATTCCTCTGATTGGGGTTATGAGTAATATTTATTTTATGTGTTTAACTTTTGTTTAGTGTTTATACTAATAATAATAATGTGTTAATTTATTATCATGCACCACATAGAGAGGTTTAATGAAGTTGTAAGTGCATATATGATTAGTTATAAAGTAGCGAAGGAATGGAGTGGCTTCGAAGGAATATGGAATAACGAATTATCGAGGAATGAATTGAATGAGCTTGAGAAAATAAACTAGATGGAGATTAAGACGAGCAAATTGAACCTTTCATTCATGCAAAACAAGGTGAGAAAATATCTTTAAATATTTATATTATTATATAATGTGATATTGGAATTGTTTAGCATTGATGATGTTAGCTTAAAGCTGCTAAAAGATCTCTTTGCAATTCGATCATCACTTTTGATTCCTTGATTGGGTTTGGTCGAAACACATCTTATTGGGAAACTAGATTAATTATCTAGAATACTTACATCATACGCATTTTAAAGTTTGAAAGTTTTCTATCTCAAAACATTGCTGTAAACTGACTACGTGTTTTACCAAAAAAAAAGTTTGACATCATTCAATGCGAATGTCGTAACTAGTGTCCAATATAAGATTTTGAGATAGATCGAGTAATATGAAAAGATTGATGTGAAAAAAGGGTTCATACTTAAGATGATTTTCGAAGTTGAGAGTGTGGATTTTTCCAAAAGAAAATGGTTATCCATATGAGAGTAATGCTTATAAAATATAGAAGTGTTTTGAGAGAATACTTTGTTTAAACTTATGAAAGATTTTTATTGATTATTTCATCAATGATGGATGCCTTCGATGTGCGGTATAAGACAATGGATCTTGGGTGGTGTACTATTACTCTATGTGGTATCGAGCCAGTAGAGTACATCTCAACTTAGTGAAGGGTTGCCGGCTGCAATATGATAGTTACCTCCGGATAGTGATGATGATGTGCGGTATAAGACAATAGACTTGGGTAGTGCAACTTTTACTCTATGTTGGTATAGAGCCGAGTAAAGTACGTCCCTACTTAGTGAGGGGATGCCGACTGCAGTAGAATAGCCTGAATTGAGAGGGTGGCGTGGATCCACTTTGATGAATATAATCATATTATAAAAAAAGTGATTAGACTCTATTTTGAAAATATTACTCTCTCGTACATTTTGATGTGTACTACAACAAGGAGAGTTCAACATAATTGATGAGTTGACTTTGATGAATATAATCATTGAAGATATTATTTGAGATGCCTATTTTTAAAATATTACTCTCTGGTACATTTTGATGGGCACTACAACAAGGAGAATACAACATAATTGATGATTTGACTTTGATGAATATTATCATTGAAGATATTATTTGAGATGTCTATTTTGAAAATATTACTCTCTGGTGCATTTCGATGGGCACCACAACATGAAGAATACATCCTAACTAGATGATGATGAGTCGGATGAGCCGAAGTACGATGAATCTTTGGTACATTTTTATGGGTACCACACAAGAAGAGTAGACTGGATATTGATGTGGATTGCAAAGAACATGATCCTGAATTTAGGCATAAAAAGAAGCTATGGCGTGCCTGATCCAATAACAACTTGTAGGAGTGACATAATGTTAAAAGGGTTCGAATCATATAATGTCCAAGTATGATTTCAATTTATGAAATCATTTGAAAGTATACTTTCAAGAAAATTTCCTGGATTCATAGAGTTTCTTTCAAGGAATATTTGGTTTTCTTTAGATTAAGTATTGCATAGAATTTCGGGGACGAAATTCCTTTTAAGTGGGTAGAATGTAACAACCTGAAATTTCGGGTAGTAAATATTTAAATATTGAGGTTATTTAAATCTTGGATTTACTAGTTTCATAACCTTGATTAAATCCCTTTATAAATAATAATTAATGAGGACAAAACATATTGTTGAGTTTTTGTTTACAAAGATAAGTTAGTTCGAAGAAAAATCGATAACGTGGCCGAAAATAGTTTTGTCGATAAACGAGGTTTTGCTTGTTAAAAGTCGTTAGAATATCATGTGCATATAGTAACAATAGATGAACACATATATGTATGAACATAACATATAAATAAAAATACAAATGGTATATGTGTACATGTTCTAGAATATGAAAATTGGCTTAAAATGATAGGGACACGTGTCATCAAAAGAATGGTACACATGTCTTATAAGTAAATAAGATAAAGACATATAAACATATAAGATATCCATGTGTAGAAACACCTAAAGACACCTAAGTAGACATGTGTCTTCATCCTAAAGCTTGCATGAAGATAAGGAGGATAAGTGTCCAAAACTAAATTACCAAACTAGCCTTGGAAACTATTATATAAAGGGTGGAAAGGTTCATTCTTTTTCATGCATTCACAAACATAAAACCAAGATAAGAAAAAGGAGGGAGGTTTAGAAGAAGCCAAGAGAAGGAATATAAGTTCAATTCTTAGATCAAAGGTGAGAAAAAAACTATTTAAGTTCATGTATTCATTTCATACTTTGAAGAAAAGTTGAGAAATTTATGAATGAATGATTGGACTTGAAACCCTGAAAATGACGTTCGGTGTTTTGGGCATAACTTTTGCAATTCTTAATGAAATTTCGACTTCTCTATCGATTGGAAAGACAATTCAAAGGGCTACAACTTTCACTCGAACCACTTTTTCCAATTCGATCGTTTGTGTACCTGAAAACTGGACGCAAAGTTAGGTAAAATTCAGTCCGAAATGGACATGTTAAAAATGTCTCATGACGTTTGATTTTATATATTAAATTAATAAATGATTTTGAGGTTTTCTTTTGATGATAATTAAGTAGACAAAGAGAGCTTCTTACTGTAGAAAATTTGGAGTCAAAAACTATTTTCATCATAGAGAAATAGCGTCAAACATTTTGCCCAAAAACAGGCTAAATTTTGATTTTCGGAACTTTTTATAGCACTCCGAAACGCTATATTTTCTATTAATGAAGCATGGAACCAAGCTGAACCTTTTTATAGCGCCCAGAAGCGCTGTAGTAGCTGATTTTAGTCTAAAATCATTATATACTACCCAGAACTTTTCATAGCACGCTTGAAACGCTGTAATGGCTGTTTTAAGCTTAAAAACAACTAGAACTTTACTTAGCGTCCCAGAAACGCGGTAAACCACCTAGAAATTGTGGTAGCATTTCTGGAAGCGCTGTCTTTTCTATGAATTGACTAAGAAGTATTTTAAAACGAGCAGAACTTTTCATAGCATGACAGAAACGCTGTTATAGATGTTTTGAGTATAAAATCATGTTAAACTATTCCGAATCCTCTCAAATTTGGATTTGAGTTTCCTTATATTATTATAAGCAAACTGACGAAATCGAGGATGTTAAAACAAAGTAAAAGAGAGTCAAACCATGTCAAAATTGAGAACAAGGAAGGTTGGCATGAGTTTTGTGAATCTGGATGATTTGAGGAAAATTGATTTCCTTGGAGTGATGATAAGTATTATGTATTGTTCTACGAGGATACTGCATGAACATAGCTGTAACAACCCGCATTTTCAGAACCAATTTAAAATTTTTATTTTGGCAATTTTAATGGATTTTGAATACTTAAAATGATTTATTTTAAATAATAACGACTAGGAATTTATTTTGAATAGAATTAGAACGTATAAATTTATTTAAATTGAAGCTAGAATATAAATATTTATTTTAATTATAAAAGAAAATTGGAAATGGCGCGGTAGTTTGAAAATTCGATTTCAAATTTCAAATGAATGTACAGGATTCAAAATAAACTGGAATTTAGTGAAACAAGAAATATTTGAATCTATTTGAAAATATCTTTCCAACGCATGTGAAAAATCCAAATTTCATAATGGGAATAAAAAGTTATGTTCAGTTGAAAATTCAGAATGATCGCTATGGAATTTATATAATATATAACCCTTAAAAATAGTTATTTTGCAAACAACCTCCATTTTCGATGAAACCACTTCTATCGGATCCGGAATGTCAAATTATTGCTAGATTCCAATTTTCAGAATTTTTGGAATTAATATGTGAGCGTGGTGGATTTAAACGTGTTTGGTCAATTCAATTTGAATTTAATCGACTGGAAAATGATTGTTTTTCAAATGGTCTCCAAATTCGACGAAATTAGTTTTGTTAGGACCCATAGTTATCAAGGCGTGCACTTAGGCGCGCCTAAGTGCAGAAAAGCCCAAGGCTCAATGCTTGCGCCTTTTTGCAGTTGGAGTGTGCCTTTTTGCAGTTTGAGGTGCTTTTTTTGGCTAAATTAAAAATTTTGTTTATAAATAAATAAATAAAAAATTTAATTGTTCAACAAATTATAAAATACAATTTAAAATTTAAATCTTATTAATAAAATATGTAAATAATTGAATGAATTGTAAAATATGGTTTAAAATTTGATTTGTAGTTAGTAAAATAGCATCAAGTTATGTTTTTTTTTTTTTTGAATTTATAAAAAAAATGTCGATGTTTGTGTTGAAGCAGTACACGGAGATGGCATATCGCAAGGATTAGATGGCATGCGAGTTCATCAGTGTAGGCATGGCTTGATCGAGAGTTGGAGGAGAAAAACAATGGAGTATTTGGTTTGTTGATTAATGAACGGGAGAGGTTGCATTGGGAGGTCAAGGTCGGCGGAAATGGGCATTTAAATGGAGCAGCGTGTACTGTATTTGAAGAAGAAGGAAGGATGAGCGGCGGATTAAGCTTTTAAAAGACTGGATTGGAAGCACGGTGAAGAACACAACGCACTGGAAATAAATCCAAACCATCGTCCGCTAAAGAATGTAGGACCGGATACCAAAGGTGAGAACTTCTCACTCTAATTTTGTTTACGGTTAAAAATATATTAGGTTGCAGACGAGGCTTAGTAGCTCCTGACACCGTCATCCACAGACCATGGACAACTTGTTTGATTGTATTGTGGTTGCAACAAAATTGGTTGTGTTGAATAAATTGTTTGAATTATAAAAATATCATTTTTATCATGTAAGTGAAATAATAAAAATATTCATGTGTTGAATAAATTCTTTGAACAATAAAAATCTCATTTTTATTGTATGTATGAACCACTAAAAATATTCATGTGTTGAATAAATTCTTAGAACGATAAAAATAACAAACCACTAAAAATATTCATGGGTTGAATAAATTCTTTGAACAATAAAAATCACATTTTTATTGTATGTATGAAGTAATAAAAATATTCATGTGTTGAATAAGTTCTTAGAACAATAAAAATAACATTTCTATTATATGTGTGAACCATATAAAATATTGATGTGTTAAAACAAATATTTGATTGGTAAAAATATTTTTTTTAACACGTATATGAAGTGTTAAAAATGACCATGTGTTGGAATAAATATTTGTTTGCTATAAATATTATTTTTAACATGCATATGAAGTAAATAAAATAGACAGGTGTCGAAATATATTTTTGTTCGCCAAAAATATCATTTTTATCATATGTATGAAGTGTTAAAAATAACCATGTGTTGGAATAAATATTTGTTAGTTAAAAATATTATTTTTAACATGATAATGAAGTGAATAAAATAGTCATGCTAAGGAAAAATTACTGTTTTGCTAAAAATATGATTTTTAACGTATGTAGGCCATATAGAAAATATATATGCGTTGTATAAACTATATAGGCGTTGTGTGAAAATATGTAAACGTTATATGAGAATATATACGTAGTATGAAAATATACATATACATTGTATGAACATGTATATCTATACGTTGTAAGAAAATATATAAGTGTTGTGGAATAATAATAAACATTTATTATTATTCAAGTAAGTGATTAGCGATATAATAACCTCATGTTGATCATCATGTAAGCGTAGATAGACTTGAATGCCAAACTAGAATTGGCAAAGCTAAGAAGTTAAATAAGAATTGGAATAATCAAACCAATAAGAGAATGAAAGGTAAAGTGAACCAAATTGAATCAAATATTGAACCGAATTGAAAATTGATTAGAATTGCATACATGTACATGCATATATATTGAACAAATCATAGCAAGAAGGCAAGAGAAAAGGAATATAATTGTATGCCTGACAAATAGGTACATATTTACTGATTTGTTTGGGTATGATGATTTTATAAGCCAATTGGCTAGCCGTTTGGCCTTTTCTTTTTCTTTTTGATTGGAGAGGGCCCTACGTGGCTAGTTGTGGTTTGTTCGATCTCCCCGTACAAAAGAGGTTATGGCGAAATTTTTCAGAAATTTTGGGTGTTAGCCAAATTTCTGAAAAATTAGGAAGTTCTTTGAAACTGAAAAGTTGAAGAACTTGAGCTAGAACAGAAATTGGAATCGTTTTTAAAACAAAATTATAACGTTTATAAAATACGTTTTATATAGGAAATCGACGATATATATATATATATATATATATATATATATATATATATATATATATATATATATATAATATGGTTTGAATAAAGCGCACCGCGCGCCGCGACCGTTCACGAATTTCGACCATTGACTTTGAATGGACATAACAAAAGATCCGACCGTCGGATTCTCCTGAAACCGAACCTACGGGTTCATATCGAAAAGAGCTTTCAAATAAGTATGTGAGATTTAAAATCTAACGGTTAGATTTTGAGAAATGTTTAGTTCAAAATTGAATAAAAACAGCGCCAGTGCCGTTAAATGACCTGAAACGCCGTTTAACTGAAAGGGCCTATTTTTAAACGATTAAAAATAGGGAAATATTATGTAAAATCATAATAAATGATTTGAAAGCGGTTTGGACGAAAAATTCCAAGTTTATAAAAATAAAAGATATTTTTATTAAAATGAGTGTTTTGTTTACTTTTGTAAAGAAATAAAAGTATCAGAAATGGTTTTTATATAACCAAAAATTTCCAATGAATATATTGGAATGGATTTGAATGGAAATAGTATTCGGAATATTCCGATATTGGATTCCGTGATTATACGGATAATGTTATGGGAATTTGGAAGATATCGATATCGTTATTCCCGATATGATATCTGTTGGTTTCAGAATTTGATATTGAATATAAGTCGATACTACTTCTATTCAGAGCCTAGTATTTAATATCAAATTGGATTTAGTATATGAATTTTAAAACTAAGTGGAGTTTTAATAAATCTTAAATAAATTTGAATGGATAAATGGTAACTTGTAATTTACCTAAACACGAGATAAACCAAATATACTTGGTTATTAATATGGATAGTGACTGATTGATTGTTTGGATTATGCTTGACCAGTTTATGAGCAAGGTATGCTTTTACATTTAGCATTGGGTTGGGTAGAAATATTTGTATTCTAACATCTTGTGAAACACTTCACGATTTGACTATGAGATGTGTAGCGATGTTGTTGAGTTCATTTCAAATTTAATGAATGATTTTGAAATGATATTTTTCTTAAGTGAAAAGAAATATATTCACGATTTTGGATAGAGAATGTTTTATAAAAATGTTTTATAAAACAAAAAGGATTTCGAGGCCTAAACCCATTATTGTCGAAATGATTTTGAAATGTATTGTGTGTTTGACATTGTAGTTCATCACGCATTCGATTAGTTGCTATTGTAATGTCCCGTATTTTTACGGTATAATAATAAATTTATTTAATTATTTAAATAATGGTTTAGAGATTTATATGGTCGTTTAATTAAATATTATTGAATATTTATTTAATATTTAAAATATAAAAATATATTATAATTCCGAGCTAGTCGAAAATAACTCAATTCACAATATTGTGTGAATTGGATCATTTATGATATTTAATTCAGTTTTGAATTTGATTAGAATAACGAATATATTATTTGAACGACAGTTGCGTATAATTTATATTATAATTATAATCGAGCTCGAAATGGCGCTGTAATTCGTAATTTGGCGATTCGAACTTTAATTGAATATACAGAATCCGTTTTAAGCCGGATTTCTGTGAAACAAGAGACGTTCGGAGCCGGTGAAGTATATTTTTCTAATGGAAGAGAAAATCAGGATTTCATTATGTAGATTTTTATTTATGTCCAAATCAAATTTTCAAATAGTCGCTATGGAATTCCTTTATAATTTATAACGATTTATAAATGGAATTTCATTATAAATCGAATATCGATTTAATCAGGATTTGAAATATCAAGTTAGAAATTCATATAGGATTTTTCTGGAGCCGTATGGTATTCTATTGAGAATATATATGATAATATTTATTTATAAATAATTAATTTAATTATATATATATATATTTAAAGGGAAAGTCTAAAAAGACACAAAATTTTGACACAAATTGTGACATAATTGATTTGGACCATTGGATCACCCCATGAATTACATCTCTCCATATAAAGACAAAAAGATCCAACAGTTGAGGCTTTGTGTCTCTCTCTTTGTGTCTAATTTTGTGTTCAGATAGCCATGCCCATATTTAAATGGGTTATTTAGAGCTTTAAAAATGGCCAGTTTTGCAAACGACCTCCGTTTTCGACAAAACTAATTTAGTTGGATCCATAATATTAAATTATTGTTAGATTTCAATTTCCGTGATTTTTGGGGTCAGTGTGTGGCTGTACGGATTTTTAATGTGAAAAACAATCAGTATTTTGACGGTTAAAAATATGCTGCGTGAGCAAACGGAGTCGGAATTCGACGAAACAAGTTTCGTTGGGTCCGTAATGTTAAAATCTAGTTGTATGTCCATTTTCATGATTTTTGGATATCATGTGTGATCATAGGAATTTTTAGAAGATAAATAGAATTACGGTAATCATAGAAACTGATAAAATAAATTATTTGGCTTATCCTAAAAGTTATCAAATGCTATAAATAAGCCTACCCACCCTTCTAAACCTAGAATTATTTTTCCACAGTGATCTTCTTTCTCAGCCGCCACAGAAAAATTGAAAACGTGAAATCGATCCTTTCAAATAAAACATAGAAAATCAAACAAAATTCCATAAATTGTAAAACTTATATATTTGGAATTAGGAAAAGTTTCTCTTCACGCTCATGTCCATTTTTCAGTGTTCGAAGTTTTTCCATTTCGCTGGAGAAAGGACCCATGACCTAGGGTTAGGGGTTTTGGCAAATTCAAGTATCAACTCGAAACTGTGATGTGGTATTTGAGTTTCGAATGTTGTTTAGTATCTATGCCGTGATTTCTTGAAGGAATCGACGCTGAAAATTTCGGTTCCTGTATTGTTGGCGTGCGAGTCTGCCTGAAGCACGAGACAGTAGAAAGGATGTCGAGTTTTACTTTGAGGGGAAGAGTTGATGCAGTTTCTGATAAGAATCATAATGGAAGTTTTGGTTTGAAGTTTAATGAAGGAAATAAGAGTTGCAATGTCTGTACGATGCGCGAGCTTGGTCTGGGAATCGCGTTTGAAAACAGTGATGCGAGTTTTGTCTTTTTGGGTTAAGGTTTGAGAGGAGGTGATGGAGAGTTCGATTGTGTTTTTAGTTTGGAGAATCATGGCTAGATGAAGGAATAAGGGGAGCTAAAGTATGCAAAAATGGTTAAAGAGCAACATGCGAGTTTCTGCTTAGAAGGAGAAGGACCTGTAACATTTGGATGCGGGTCGAGAAGAGGTTTGGGCCGGATATTTTAAGGGTAAGGCCCAATAATTGAAAATAAAATTTAGTTTAATAAATATTTAATATCTCGTTCGTATATGGTCAGAATTTCGAACGGTCAGATCCGTTGGGATCGTATGGACAAGGGCTACAGAATAGAACTGACTGGGAGTGAATTGGATCTCATTACAATTTATACCGAAATAAATTGTCTATCTAAATCAAGCGACATATATCGTTATTTAATGATGATCGTCCAACGTGAGTAAAACACACCAACTCTACCAGTTCATATTTTTATAACGTATATTGAGAATTGATAAATGATGATTGATATCAGTGTGTTGATTGTTTGATTGAACTGCTGATTGATTGGTTGAAATTATAAATATAATTATATATATAAATCGTTGATCAAATATTGATTCTGTTTGTCGGAATATTTCATATTGAAATGAAATTGATGTGAATTATATTGTGGGTTGACCCGCTTTTTAGTCAAAGCAGTCACACATAGAATTTCTGGTAAACAATATGCTCAAGTATTGGGAACATCGTCAAAGGACATGAAGCGATTTGGTTGAAGTCGCATCACAAACAAAGATTGGCCCGAAACTCCTATAAGACGATCTCTTTTGGGCCCGAAAACAGCAATTACGGAGCTGAACTCTGTAATTCTTGTAGCTCTCTGAATCAGCTTCGAATCGAGCTTTCGTTTGGCTAAAATGGACTTACAGTTTGAAAGTTACGTCCGTTTATGTGAACGCATGCAGAACCGAAAACATGGATTTTGGAGTTACCATCACCACGCATCGGTTCAGATCGGATCACCCCTGTCGGGTCGGTTCAGATGATACAAAAGCAAATAACGAAGTAGCTTGGCATTGGAAACTTATCTCAATTTAGTTCGGATCGGGATAGGAAGATCTGACCCGTTTTTGGACATCTGCACAGAAGTGCACACGTGCACTCAGCCCGAAGGACCGGTTCAAATCCGATCCGAACCGACTAGACCTGTTTTTGCATGCACAACTAACTTTGACCGCTTCTTAAGGAGTAACCGCCTTCTATTAATCCAGATCAGCTTACACTTGGCAAAGCACGACCTGGAAACCACTTTTCCACGTTCTCCACTACTTCTGAGATCTCCTCCGGTCACCCCATGTGGCCTATCCGAACCGAAACAGCAAGAAAACAGTATTGTAATAGCTTCTTAGGATTTAAGAAACTATAAATTGGACGTAGGCTTGGTTTGAGCCGAACCACTATAAAAATCTCGTGTGTTTCCTTTTATTTTATTGCTTTTCTGCATTCTGATATGTGATTGTGAGGTTTTCGCATTGGACTTGGGTGTTAGGCCCAGATTTCGGTCTAACATTTCGGCGTGCCAGGAAGGGGCACACGATACTACTTCAATTTCTAGCCTCAAAGGAATCAGATTGCTCGACTGTTGGATCAATGGTTAAATGAAAGAAAGATGGAACCTTCTTTCGTACTGAGGACGTTGCGAGGAATGAGGCGAGCCAGGAGGCTTCCTCTCATGGTGATCTATCAGCATACTTAACCAGAGACGAAATGGATGGCGTTCACGCTGAATTGAGAATCCAAATGTCAAGGCAAGATGATCTCCTCCGTAAACAACAGGAGATGATTGACCAATTCTTCGCTCGGATGGAAGGAAGACCGAGCAACAATGCACAACTCGCTGAAAACGGCACAAATGGCTCCAGCAGGGGTAACGAACCGGATCAGTTCGGATCCGATCCGAGGGCCAAAATCTGAATCCAACGCAAATGGAAATGGGGGGCATTCCCCACCGGGTCGCTTCGGACCCGATCCGAACCGCAACCCTACATGAGCTTGGGGGCAGCAGCTGTAATAACCCGGAAAATACGAGCCAATTAAAAATTTTTAAATTGGTGATTTCAAAGGAATTTGAACAATTGAAATAGAATATTTCAATAAAATAGTGAATTAGAAATAGTGAGTCAGTTTGAAAATTTGAATTCAAACTTTGACTGACTGTGCAGGGTGGAGAATATAATGGATTTTAGCGAAACCAAAAATAATTAAATCTATTTATCAATACCTTTCTAACGAATCTGAAAAATCGAAGTTTCATAACGGGAATCAAATGTTATGGCCGTACGAATTTTCAGAAAGGTCGTTATATAGAATATATAGCCCTGGAATATAGATATTTTGCATACGACCTCGGAATTCGACGAAACCACTTTTGTTGGGTCCGGGATGTCAAACTATTGCTAGGTTTCAAATTTCATAATTTTTGAAGCTAGTATGTGAGCGTGGCAAAAGAAAATGTGTTTGGTCAATTTCTGTTAAATTGGATCGACCAGAAAATGGCCATTTTTCAAACGATCTCAGAATTCGACGAAACTAGTTTTGTTGGGACCATAGAGTTAAAACATGGCTAGATTTATCTTTCTGGAATTTTTCGAATAAGTTTGTGGCCCTGGCAAATTGAAATGTATGTTCAAAGTTAAAATTAAATGTTTTATACTTTAATTTGAAAAATAACTGACTGCAACAGTCGAATTGGCCAACGAAACATATCCCATTGTATCCGGGATGGGGGTATTTAGCTAGGGATGACAGTCGTTGGGCTGGAAAAGGAGTTCGTTGGAGAAAACACTATTTAAAAATATATTATATATATCGGCCAATCAAAATTTTTCTTTCATAAATAAAAAAACAAAAAAAACCCCCGTAACCCTCGAACGAACGGCGAAACCCGTTCGATTCTTCTCCGACCGATTGCCGCCGCCTCCGCCACTTCCAGCCGCCGCCACCACCTGCCGTCGACGCGCCTCCCTCCCCTCGTCAGATCCGACCCACCCACGACCGCCATCGACGCCTCCTCCGCCTGAATCGAGTGCCCAAAGTTCGCCACTTACCATCGCCGCCGCCGCTCCGATCTGCCACCAAGCACCACCAAACCACCACCGACAAGACCGCCACTCGAAGCTCTTCCACGTCAGCACCCCCGATCGTCCCCACGTGCCACGGATTTCACGAAAACCTCAAACCTAGTTTAGAACCATCGTGAAAGGTGAGTCCTTTTTGATGTCTGCACTTTGAAAAATCATATCTTTTTGGTGTGTTGACGAAACTCGATGAAACAGGAAACATCGGGACCGCAAGGAAGCTCTCTACCACATAGAAGAAGCCGCGGATCTTTCTGAGTCATCTACGATTTTTAGCACTCCGCAAACCAAAGTGAGAAATATAAATTAAAAGAATTTGAATGGAAAATGTCGTGTATAAATTATATAAGCGAAATATAAATAACACACGTGTTGTATACCTCATGTACATGCGTGGTGTAAGCTATATAAGCGAAGTATGAATTATACATGCATGGAATAATTGATATATGTGTTGAAATGCAAGTGAAATATAGCAATTATATTAAATATATATATATATATATGTATATGTATATACTCCCCTCATCCACAAACCATGGAGGATATTTATTGTTGTGAATTGGTGTGAAATATTGGATGAAAAATACGAATGGTTGAATAATTGTTTATGGTTGATATTGTTTGGTTGTGGTTGAAAAATACCCATTGGTGATTGAAATAAATTGGAAATATTCGTGGAAATAAAAATAAAACATGCCGCCTGCGTGCGAATTAGATGCATGAATCCCCATTGTCAAAAACCGCGAGGTTTTAAGGTAGAGCGAGGAGCCGTACTAGGGACGGTGCCGGTTTTAACTACCCTGCCGTTATGCTGCCGAAATTTTGAATAATCTTTATGTGTTAGAATAATTTTCATATGTTGAAATTACTTTCATGCGTTGAAATTAAATTCATATGTTGAAATTAAATCCATGTGTGGAAATGTTCATGTGTTGAAAAGTGATGTGTGAAAATTAAATTCATTTGTGAATGAATGAAGTGTCTAAACAATAAAAATCACCTTTTTAAATATATATGAAGTATGGAAAATATTCACTATATATATAAATAGTTTCAACAATAAAAATTCCATCTTTCTAATATGAACAACATAAATAAAATATCCATGTGTGGAAATGCTCATGTGTTGAGAAGTGTGTGTAGTGGAAAAATTCGTGTGTTGAATAAGAACAATAAAAATTACATTTTTATTGAAACTATGAGGTGTTGAAAACATCCATTTGTCGAATAAATATTTTAAATGATAAAAATATCATTTTTATCATATATGTGATATGCGGACGTTGAAATAAATATTGGTGAAGAAATATTATTTTTAACATGCATAGGAACTAAATAAAATAGTCATGTGTTGAAATCTATTTTAGTTCGCCAAATTTATCATCTTTGAAATGTGAAGTGTTAAAAATAGCCACTTGTTCAAATAAATATGCATGAGTTGAAATATACATTAATTAGCTAATGATGTGATTTTAGCCGATGCATGCAACATTAGAATGAATGGTGTTTTTAAACCAAAGTAAATCAAATATGAAGTTGAATGGAAAATGATAAGTGATAAAAATTGTATATATGTACATGCATATTTATTGAACAGGTTATAGCAAAGGGGCTAGAGAAGAGGAATAAAATTTTGTTCCCGACAAATAGGTACACATTTACTGTTTTGTTTGGGTGATGGTTTTATGAGCCTGTTGGCTAGCCGCTTGGCTTTTTCTTTTTCTTTTTGACATGAGATGCCGGTGTGGCTATTTGGGAATTTTCCCAGCCCCTCCCGTACAAAGGAGGTTATGGCGAAATTTTCCAAAATTTAAAGGCGTTAGTGAAATAATTGAAGTGAAAACGATATAGGAATTTTTGAATGAACTATATTTATATAAATATATAAATATAAATAAAATTAAAACGAAACGTGGCCGTGCAGTTCGTGTTTTGAAACCATGATTTCAAACGGCTAGTGCGGGAAATCCGACCATTGGATTTTCCCGAAACCGCAACCGTTTCGCCTTGGAAATATCTTTCCAACGGCACCAACTTTGTGAAGATCCGACGGTTGGATTGTCTGGAATGTTTAATTCAAATCTGAAGAAAAACAGCGCCAGAAACAATTATATTTATATATATAAATACTTAAATTAAATCGAATAACGACGCTGCAGTTCGTAAATTTAAATCGTAACTTCAAATGACTAGTGTGGAAGATCCGACCGTCGGATTTTCCCAAAACTGAAACTGTTGGATTCGTTTTGAAATGACCTTCCTAATGATATAAAATTTGTGAAGATCCAACGGTTAGATTTCCAGATACGTGTAAAACAAAATTAGTGAAAAGCAGCGTCAGTGCATCGACACGACCTGAAACGTCGTTTAATTAAATAGGTCCGTTTTAAATTAAATAAAAATGGCAATATATCGTTATAAAATACTATAGACGATATAGAGTGGAAATAAACCAATTTTGTTGTGTTTGCTTGATATGTGATGGTTGAATGTATTTAACATGAGAATTATAACTAAAGAACTGAAATGTGAATGTTGAATAGTCCAACCATGTGATAAATTGTTTTGAAAATCTAAATATACGTGGGTTATTTGAAAAGGCCGAGTTCATCTCATTTCAAATAATCGATCGACGTTGAGAAGTCGAAGAGTCGAAGACGGTTGAAGACCGACGATTTTCACATTGTATGGATGGGCGCTACCGATGCTCGTGATTGGAGTAGCTACCATGAAGGAGCTGAAGTAGTAACCGTCCAAACATACTGTTGATTGTACGGATATGCGAGGAATTGGTGCCTCCGGTTTCGTTCAGACCTAGAACGGACTTGTAAATGGACTGTGTGTCTGACATTGGATTTTGTTCTGTGTCGATTGATCTCTGTTAAATATATATCTGTTTGGCGGCGGAGAATTTATTCTTTTGCTTAACGCCCTTCTCTGAGACGTACGAGCTCAGAGGTTATGTATTGATAGAAATCAGTCGCATGGAGTGGATTGCCTGTGTGGCACGCCTGAGTGGCATATGATCAAGGCTTCTGTTGCAAAGCAAAGTCTTGTGGTTGATGATCAAAGCATGGTCTGTGTGACGTAGCTTTGTGTATAACGTGAATTCGCGAGCCTCACACCCCGGTATGAGTCAAAAATGGGAGAAGGACCCAAGGAGTGCACGACGTTTCTTTCTAGCTATGGTGGTGTCAGTGACCTCCTAGCCCTGACATTTATATCTACTTTTCACCTGTGTGGTTGTTGGAATACGAGGCGCCTCGATTATAGATCTGTAAGGACCGGGAAACGTGTGTTCAGGAATAACTAATCCTCAAAAGTAAGAGAGGACATGCCTTGGAGGATCCAGGGATTGCTGTGTGCGGTCCCGAGGAATTTGCTAGAGTGTCTCAAATCGGAGAGGAGCTTGCCCCTTGCCTCGACTCATGAAGGAATCCAATTTCAAATACTAAATATGCGAATGTGATTGTATTACTAGTATGGCGACATGATATATGGTACCCATGCCGTCTAGGATTGATATTTATGATTGAAATTGCTTTTGAAACATATATGCACTAGTAATAATATCAAACACTTTTGTTTTATACGTATGAAGCATTTTTGGCTATTATAAGGTAAAAACTCTATCCTCCGGCTTGCGTTGCATTGTGTGATGGGACCTGAGTCTTATAATGGCTTCATTTTATAAAAAGCATTGCGATGATTTAATCATTTACTTTATTTCATGCACTAGCACTCATTGGAGTAAACCCGTTCCGCGAAAGTGGCGTGGTCCTTTGATTTGCCTTATTATTGTTGTTAATAAGTTAAGTAGATTTATCATACCAGTCCCATGACTGACTCATAGTTTGTTTCACCTTGCAAACTCGGGTGCCCTCATTTTCACACGGGCAGCCTAGTTACAGGTTTCTGACGCACCTTTTGGCTCATGGCGAGGCTTGACTACACCGTGCTGACTTGGATTTTCTCCGCCATTATTGTATATATATTATGATTCCGCCATTGGCGATGTAGACTGATATTTATTTTGTGTACTCTTTATGTATGATTCCGCCTCAGGCGATGGTGACTGACTATGTATCATTATGCACTAAGTTGTATCCTGTACTGTGCTTCTCTGATGTGATGATATCTATATGATTCCGTTGTCATATGTGTGTAAATTATTCTAATTTCTGTTTATGCTATTATCTGTAATATGCTAATGATGATTAATGTGTTATATTCCAATGATTATCCTTAACACCGTGTCACGGGGTTTTGGGATCGTCACAGCTGGTATCAGAGCTTTGGTTAACCTTAGTTCTGGAGTCTAACACATTAAACACTTCGTCAAAATAGAATCAGTAGTATTCTAAGGCGAGTTGCTCATTAGAGATAGGACTAGTAAAGTCCTAGAATGAGCCTAGCAGAATAGAAAAAACAATTTAATCAGTCCATCGTTATCTTTCCGTAAATTTTCTGCTTAACTATGCAATAAACTATCATTTCTGTTAGCTGACTCTTTTCTTGCTTATACAGAATTTGACAAACGGCTACCAGAGCATCCGCCGCTAGAGGAGGCCGTGCCGGCCGAGGCCGAGGAAGGGGAGAAGCCCCAGTTTAAGAAGGACCTTTGATACAACCTCCGGTCGCTCAATACTTCGAGCTAGACCGTGTAGCTAAGAGATACAAAAACTTAGGAGGCAAGACCTTCTCGGGAACTGGCACAGTAATAGAGGCCCTTGCATGGCTCAAAACATGCGAGAAGATTCTTGAAGGCCTAAGGCTTGGAGACGAAGATAAAGCTATTATGGGCGCCTGGCTTATGCAGGAACAAGCTGAACTATGGTGGGAATCTCTCATCGCCGGGAATAGAGAAGCTGAAAGAACATGGGATGGATTAAAAGAACTCTTTAAGGAGAAATATGTCCCAGAACAAGCTCTAGAGCGAATGCACGATGACTTCGCCAACCTCCAGCAGGGGGATCTTTCCGTGCAGGATTATCTGAATAAATTTACACTGTTGTCGCCCTATGCTCCGGAGCTCGTCGCCACTGCAAAGTCCAAAAATAAGAGGTTTATCCTTGGGCTAAGGCGACAGTATCATGATAGAGCCATGGCCCATGTCAAGCTAGAATTTAACGAACTGGTGGAAATGACATGCAACTACGAAGACCTTGACCATAGGCATCTGGAGCAGGATCACGCTAGAAGCCAAGCCGGGAACAAACGCAAGCCTGCTGTGAATCAAGCCGAGTCAAGCCAAGCAGCATCTTCAAAACCTCAGACTGACAAGCCGCTAAGAGGAAGTTGCTATAATCGTGGCAAAGTGGGGCACTACTCTAATGTGTGCACATCCCCGAAGAGGCAGAAGAAAAATTCACAAGGTTCAAGCCAGGGTTCTCAAAACCCTCGCTCCTGCTTTAATTGCCGCAAGACCGATCATCTGGTCAAAGACTGTCCTCTGCTGAAGAAGGCCACAGTAGCTCACGTGTATGATGGGTCGAGCCCGCCAGCTGCTTCCGATGGAGCAGGTAAACCCAATGTTTTGGGAGGTACCCTTACAATTAAAAATATTCCTGTTTCCGTATTGTTTGACACGGGTGCGTCGCGTAGTTTTATTACTGGTAACACAATGCACAAATTAAAGTTAAAACAGAGAAAACTTAAAGATTCAGTTGAAGTACATAGTCCGATAGGAGGATCTCTTATTCTCAGTTCAAGTTGTAAAGTGCCAATCTCTTATTCTTTCTACAAGTTTCCTTTCAATCTAGTCGTTATGGATTTTCCCGAATTCGATATCATTCTAGGGCTGGATTGGTTAACGAAGTAAGAAGCTGAAGTGAATTGTGCGGAAAGAATCGTTAAAATTCGAATGAAGCTTGGACACATATTTATACACTGTCATGGTTCGAATCCAAATAGAGAAGAATTTTGGTCGGCATTAGAAGTTATCCCCACTTCATTGGAAAAGATTCCGATTGTTAGAAACTATGCGGATGTGTTTGAAGAAGTTGAAAACTTACCTCCGCAAAGAGAAATAGAATTCCAAATCGATCTAATTCCCAATGCCAGACCAGTGGTACATCCAATTCGCAGAATGACTCCGAAGGAAAAAGAAGAGTTAGGCGATCAAACTCGTCAACTGTTGTGGAAGGGTCTAATCAGACCTAGTTTTTCTAATTGGGGTGCAGCTGTTGTTTTTGTCCCAAAGTCAGACGGTACTCTTTGATTATGCGTTGATTACCGAGACCTCAACAAACAGACACTCAAAAACAAATATCCATTACCCCGCATCGATGATTTGCTAGACCAATTGAATGGGGCGAAAGTATTTTCCCGAATGGACCTAGCTACATGTTTTCATCAATTGAGAATAGTAGAAGAGTGTGTTCCTTTGACAGCTTTCAGAGGTCCAGACATATTTTATGAATGGTTAGTAATGCCGTTTGGCTTGCAACGCTCCAGCATACTTTGTCGATCTAATGAATAGAGTGTTCAGGGGAGTTCTGAATAAATTTGTCCTCGTATTCATCGATGATATTTTAATCTACTCCAAATCAAAACCCGAGCATGAAAAACACTTAGAACAAGTATTGGAGATTCTAAGAAAGAACGTCTTCAAAGCCAAATTCTCTAAATGTGTCTTCTGGCAAGAAGAAGGGAAGTTTTTTTGCCATGTCGTGTCAGAGAAAGGAATTTCTGTAGACCCAAGAAAAATAACAGCGATTCAAGACTGGAAGCAACCCACTACTCCCACAGAAGTTAGAAGTTTTATGGGGTTGGCTAGTTATTATCGGAAGTTCGTTAAGGATTTTTCGAAGATATCCGGTCCGTTAACGAAGCTCACGAAGAAACATGAGAAATTTAAGTGGACTTCCGACTGTGAAGAAGCTTTCCAGGAATTGAAATCGAAACTGACCACTGCTCCAGTGTTAACCATTATTGATGGTAATCAGGATTTAATGGTTTGGACAGATGCTTCTATTAGAGGTCTTGGTGCAGTGTTAATGCAAAGAGGCAAGTAGTCGCTTATGCAAGCCGCCAACTTAAACCGCATGAGAAGAATTATGTGACTCATGATCTTGAGTTTCTAGCTATCGTTTTTGCTTTGAAAATCTGGAGGCATTATTTATTGGGCGAGAAATTTATATTGTACACAAATTATCAATCATTGAAGTATTTATACACCCAGAAAGATCTGAATCTGAGACAGCAGCGTTGGCTAGAATTTCTTGCAGCGTATGATCATGATATCCAGTATACGCCGGGGAAGGCTAATGTTGTAGCGGATGCGCTTAGTAGAAAAACCGCAATCATTGCCAATCTTATAATTACCCCTAGCTTGATCGATAAGATATGTGCTCTCCAGAGGAATGATTATTTCATTCAAAGGATCAAAGGGAGGATCCAGAAGGGAGAGCCCTCAAGTTTTCAGGTAGATAAAGAAGAAGTTCTAAGACTGAATGGGAGAATATGTGTTCCCAACCTTCCTGAGCTCAAAAGAGAAACCTTCCTAAGCTCAAAAGAGAAGTGCTAGACGAATGCCATAAATCCAAATTTTGCATCCATCCTGGTGCGACCACGATATCAAACGCACTTTCTGGTGGAGGGTAATGAAAAGGGATATTTCTTTGTATGTTAGTAGATGCCCTACTTGTCAATTGGTCAAGAGCGACCAACAGAAGCTAGCTGGATTGTTGCAACCGTTGGAAGTCCCAAGTTGGAAATGGGAACAGATTTCCATGGATTTCATAGATGGCTTGCCGCGAACCAGGAAAGGCAATGACAGCATTTGGGTAATCGTAAATCGCTTCACAAAGACTGCCCATTTTATACATGTCAGATCCAATAGAACCGCTCAAAGTCTAGCATAGATATATTTCAAAGAAATCGTTAAGCTGCATGGAATTCCCATCAGCATAGTCAGTGATAGAGACCCGATATTTGCTAGCAAATTCTGGGAGGCTTTCCAGACAGAATTGGGAACGAAACTGAATATGAGCACCGCTTATCACCCTCAAACAGATGGCCAAACTGAGCGGGTGAATAGAATTCTAGAAAATTTATTGCGGGCTTGTATAATTGATTTTGGTGGGTCATGGGAAGATCACTTGCATTTGGCAGAGTTCTCATATAACAATAGCTACCAAGCAAGTTTGAGAATGTCGCCATTTGAAGCATTATATGGCAGACCCTGCAGATCTCCAGCATGTTGGGTAGAACCTGGCAACAGACTTGTGTTAGGACCCGATATGATTAGAGAAGCATCTGATAAAGTCGACTTCATCAAAAAGCGATTGAGAACCGTGCAAAGCTGACAGAAAAGTTATGTAGATTCTAGAAGAAGAGATTTGACATTTGCTGTTGGTGACCATGTTTGTTTGAAAGTTTCTCTGATGAGAGGAGTAATCAGATTTGGAAAAACTGGGAAGTTGGCACCGAGATTTATTGGTCCCTTTCCTATACTCGAACGAATTGGAACTCTTGCTTATAGGGTTCAATTACCAGATTGGTTGCCTGGAGTGCACGATGTGTTTCACATATCTCAACTTAGAAGACATGTGCATGATCCGGATCTTGTTGTAGAAGAAGCAGCACAACAAGATATAGATATAACTCCAGAATTAGCACTCAGAAGAGAGCCATTAAAGATTATTGGCAAAGAAACTAGAGAACTAAGAAGCAAAAAGGTTCATTTAGTTAAAGTGCAGTTAAGCAGTGATCCTAGAGACTGTACTTGGGAGACTGAGGAAAGCATTAAGCAAGCTTACCCCAAATGCAGAGTGGATATCTTTGACTAACTCCGGTGCAAGGTACTTTACAATACTTTGCATTTACATTTTGTTTCCTACTTTATTGTTGTTTCCTTTTCGAGGACGAAAAGTTTTAAGTGGGGGAGATTGTAATAACCAGGAAAATACGAGGCAATTAAAATTTTTTAAATTGGTGATTTCAAAGGAATTTGAACAATTGAAATAGAATATTTCAATAAAATAGTGAATTAGAAATAGTGAGTCAGTTTGAAAATTTGAATTCAAACTTTGACTGACTGTGCAGGGTGGAGAATATAATGGATTTTAGCGAAAGCAAAAATGTTTAAATCTGTTTATCATTACCTATCTAAGAATCTGAAAAATCGAAGTTTCATAACGGGAATCAAAAGTTATGGCCGAACGAATTTTCAGAAAGGTCGCTATATAAAATATATAGCCCTGGAAAATTGATATTTTGCATACGACCTCGGAATTCAACGAAACCACTTTTGTTGGGTCCGGGGTGTCAAACTATTGCTAGGTTTCAAATTTCATAATTTTTTAAGCGAGTATGTGAGTGTGGCAAAAGAAAATGTGTTTGGTCAATTTCTGTTAAATTGGATCGACCAGAAAATGGCCATTTTTCAAACGATCTCAAAATTCGACGAAACTAGTTTTGTTGGGACCGTAGCGTCAAAACATGGCTAGATTTATCTTTCTGGAATTTTTCGAATCAGTTTGTGGCCCTGGCAAATTGAAATGTATGTTCAAAGTTAAAATTAAATGTTTTATACTTTAATTTGAAAAATAACTGACTGTAATAGTAGAATTGGCCAACAAAACATATCCCATTGTGTCCGGGATGGAGGTATTTAGCTAAGGACGACAGTCGTTGGGCTGGAAAAGGAGTTCGTTGGAGAAAACACTATTTAAAAATATATTATATATATCGGCCAATCAGAATTTTTCTTTCATAAATAAAAAAAAACCCCGTAACCCTCGAAAGAACGCCGAAACCCGTTCGATTCTTCTCCGACCGATTGCCGCCGCCTCCGCCACTTCCAGCCGCTGCCACCACCTGCCGTCGACGCGCCTCCCTCCCCTCGTCAGATCCGACCCACCCGCGACTGCCATCAACGCCTCCTCCGCCTGAATCGAGCGCCCAAAGTTTGCCATTTCCCATCGCCGCCGCCGCTCCGATCTGCCACCGAGCGCCACCAAACCACCACCGACAGGATCGCCACTCGAAGCTCTTCCACGTCAGCATCCCCGATCGTCCCCACGTGCCACGGATTTCGGGAAAACCTCAAACCTAGTTTCGAACCATCGTGAAAGGTGAGTCCTTTTTGATGTCTGCACTTTGAAAAATCATATCTTTTTGGTGTGTTGACGAAATTCGATGAAACAGGAAACATCAGGACCGCAAGGAAGCTCTCTACCACATAGAAGAAGTCGCGGATTTTTCTGAGTCATCTACGATTTTTAGCACTCCGCAAACCAAAGTGAGAAATCTAAATTAGGGCATCTCCAATCCGAAGACAATGTAATATCAGTAGAACCTTACGTGGACACAGCATTTCTACAATATGAAGCCTACGTGTCAAAAAAATTAACTTACATAACAAAAGGGACTCCAATGCTAATTTAATGGAAAAATGGAACTGGTCAATGTGGCAGCATATTTTCTGAAGAGAAAGTGGCGGCAAATGAAAAAAAAATGAAACGTTGCCAAGAATAGGTGAAATATGCAGTAGTGGTGCAGAAAAATAGTATAGATAGTGACGTGTATTCTTTTACATTGTCAAAGAAGATGTCTAAAACTAGACAATCCCTTCCACAATGTGAATTCAATTGTGGTCCACGTGAGACTTCACAACGAAATGAAAATTGGGTTGGAGATGTAAAAAGCGAAAGAAGATGTCCACTGCTTACATGTATTTCACTTTACACTCTAATTCCTTCAGTATTGAAGATGATCTTAAAAGAATTTGAATGGAAAATGTCATGTATAGATTATATAAGTGAAATATAAATTACACATGTGTTGTATACCTCATGTACATGCGTGGTGTAAGCTATATAAGCGAAGTATGAATTATACATGCATGGAATAATTGATATATGTGTTGAAATGCAAGTGAAATATAGCAATTATATTAAATATATATATATATATGTATATACTCACCTCGTCCACATACCATGGACGATATTTATTGTTGTGAATTGGTGTGAAATATTGGATGAAAAATACGAATGGTTGAATAATTGTTTGTGGTTGATATTGTTTGGTTGTGGTTGAAAAATACCCATTGGTGATTGAAATGAATTGGAAATATTTGTGGAAATAAAAATAAAACATGCCGCCTGCGTGCGAATTAGATGCATGAATCCACATTGTCAAAAACCGCGAGGTTTTAAGGTAGAGCGATGAGTCGTACTAGGGACGGTGCCGGTTTTAACTACCCTGCCGTTATGCTGCCGAAATTTTGAATAATCTTTATGTGTTAGAATAATTTTCATATGTTGAAATTATTTTCATGCATTGAAATTAAAGTCATATGTTGAAATTATATCCATGTGTGGAAATGTTCATGTGTTGAAAAGTGATGTGTGAAAATTAAATTCATTTGTGAATGAATGAAGTGTCTAAACAATAAAAATCACCTTTTTAAATATATATGAAGTATGGAAAATATTCACTATATATATAAATAGTTTCAACAATAAAAATTCCATCTTTCTAATATGAACAACATAAATAAAATATCCATGTATGGAAATGCTCATGTGTTGAGAAGTGTGTGTAGCGGAAAAATTCGTGTGTTGAATAAAAAGATCGAACAATAAAAATTACATTTTTATTGAAACTATGAAGTGTTGAAAACATCCATTTGTCGAATAAATATTTTAAATGATAAAAATATCATTTTTTTATCATATATGTGATATGCTAGAGATATGCGGACGTTGAAATAAATATTGGTGAAGAAATATTATTTTTAACATGCATAGGAACTAAATAAAATAGTCATGTGTTGAAATCTATTTTAGTTCGCCAAATTTATCATCTTTGAAATGTGAAGTGTTAAAAATAGCCACTTGTTCAAATAAATATGCATGAGTTGAAATATACATTAATTAGCTAATGATGTGATTTTAGCCGATGCATGCAACATTAGAATGAATGGTGTTTTTAAACCAAAGTAAATCAAATATGAAGTTGAATGGAAAATGATAAGTGAAAAAAATTGTATATAGGTACATGCATATTTATTGAACAGGTTATAGCAAAGGGGCTAGAGAAGAGGAATAAAATTTTGTGCCCGACAAATAGGTACACATTTACTGTTTTGTTTGGGTGATGATTTTATGAGCATGTTGGCTAGCCGCTTGGCTTTTTCTTTTTCTTTTTGACATGAGACGCCCGTGTGGCTATTTGGAAATTTTCCCAGCCCCTCCCGTACAAAGGAGGTTATGGCGAAATTTTCCAAAATTTAAAGGCGTTAGTGAAATAATTGAAGTGGAAACGATATACGAATTTTTGAATGAACTATATTTATATAAATATATAAATATAAATATAAATAAAATTAAAACGAAACGTGGCCGTGCAGTTTCTGTTTTGAAACCGTGATTTCAAACGACTAGTGTGGGAAATCCGACCATTGGATTTTCCCGAAACCGCAACCGTTGGGTTCGCCTTGGAAATATCTTTCCAACGGCACCAACTTTGTGAAGATCCGACGGTTGGATTGTCTGGAATGTTTAATTCAAATCTGAAGAAAAACAGCGCCAGAAACGATTATATTTATATATATATGAATATAATTAAATTAAATCGAATAACGATGTTGTAGTTCGTAAATTGAAATCGTAACTTCAAATGACTAGTGTGGAAGATCCGACCGTCGGATTTTCCCAAAACTGAAACCGTTGGATTCGTTTTGAAATGACCTTCGTAATGATATAAAATTTGTGAAGATCCAACGGTTAGATTTCCAGATATATGTAAAACAAAATTAGTGAAAAGCAGCGCCAGTGCATCAACACGACCTGAAACGTCGTTTAATTAAATAGGGCCGTTTTAAATTAAATAAAAATGGCGATATATCGTTATAAAATACTATAGACGATATAGAGTGGAAATAAACCAATTTTGTTGTGTTTGCTTGATATGTGATGGTTGAATGTATTTAACATGAGAATTATAACTAAAGAACTGAAATGTGAATGTTGAATAGTTCAACCATGTGATAAATTGTTTTGAAGATCTAAATATACGTGGGTTATTTGAAAAGGTCGAGTTCATCTCATTTCAAATAATCGATCGACGTTGAGAAGTCGAAAAGTCGAAGACGATTGAAGATCGACGATCTTCACATTGTATGGATGGGCGCTACTGATGCTCGTGATTGGAGTAGCTACCATGAAGGAGCTGAAGTAGTAGCCGTCCAAACATACTGTTGATTGTACGGATATGCGAGAAATTGGTGCCTCCGGTTTCGTTCAGACCCAGAACGGACTTGTAAATGGACTGTGTGTCTGACATTGGATTTTGTTCTGTGTCGATTGATCTCTGTTAAATATATATCTGTTTGGCGGCGGAGAATTTATTCTTTTGCTTAACGCCCTTCTCTGAGACGTACGAGCTCAAAGGTTATGTATTGATAGAAATCAGTCGCATGGATTGGATTGCCTGTGTGGCACACCTGAGTGGCATATGATCAAGGCTTCTGTTGCAAAGCAAAGTCTTGTGGTTGATGATCAAAGCATGGTCTGTGTGACATAGCCTTGTGTATAACGTGAATTCGTGAGCCTCACACCCCGGCATGAGTCAAAAATGGGAGAAAGACCCAAGGAGTGCACGACGTTTCTTCCTAGCTATGGTGGTGTCAGTGACCTCCCATCCGTGACATTTATATCTTTATTTCACCTGTGTGGTTGTTGGAATACGAGGCGCCTCGATTATAGGTCTGTAAGGACCGGGAAACGTGTTTTCAGGAATAACTAATCCCCAAAAGTAAGAGAGGACCGACCTTGGAGGATCCAGGGATTGCTGTGTGCGGTCCCGAGGCATTTGCTAGAGTGTCTCGAATCGGAGAGGAGCTTGCCCCTTGCCTCGACTCATGAAGGAATCCAATTTCTAATACGAAATATGCGAATGTGATTGTATTACTATTATGGCGATATGATATATGGTACCCATGCCATCTAGGATTGATATTTATGATTGAAATTGCTTTTGAAACATATATGCACTAGTAATAATATCAAACACTTTTGTTTTATACGTATGAAGCATTTTTGGCCATTATAAGGTAAAAACTCTATCCTTCGGCTTGCGTTGCATTGTGTGATGGGACCTGAGTCTTATAATGGCTTCATTTTATAAAAAGCATTGCGATGATTTAATCATTTACTTTATTTCATGCACTAGCACTCATTGGAGTAAACCCGTTCCGCGAAAGTGGCGTGGTCCTTTGATTTTCCTTATTATTTTTGTTAATAAGTTAAGTAGATTTCTCATACCAGTCCCATGACTGACTCGTAGTTTGTTTCACCTTGCAAACTCGGGTGCCCTCATTTTCACATGGGCATCCTAGTTATAGGTTTCTGACACACCTTTTGGCTCATGGCGAGGCTTTACTGCACCGTGCTGACTTGGATTTTCTCCGCCATTATTGTATCTATATTATGATTCCGCCATTGGCGATGTAGACTGATATTTATTTTGTGTACTCTTTATGTATGATTCCTCCTCAGGCGATGGTGACTGACTATGTATCATTATGCACTAAGTTGTATCCTGTACTGTGCTTCTCTGATGTGATGATATCTATATGATTCCGCTGTCATATGTGTGTAAATTATTCTAATTTCTGTTTATGCTATTATCTGTGATCTGCTAATGATGATTAATGTGTTATATTCCAATGATTATCCTTAACACCATGTCACGGGGTTTTGGGATCGTCACAGCAGCCTCCCCTCTGGAATTCAAGGCTTCGCTTGGGTTTGACCTACATCCACTCCGGTTCGGATGGACACCCAGGCACCGGCTTTAGCTCAATAGCATCCCAATGTCGCTCAGAGCAAAGAGCCAGAGCAGGGTCGGTTCGACCCCTCCAACCTACAGGCAACCGATCCGAACGACGTTCCAAACACCTTATGCACTTCCAAACTCTTTTGACTCAACGCTGGGGGCACCAGCTCTGATCTTGGCAATCTGCAACCGCTCTTTGAAGGCGATCGGCTCACCAACCTCATTGAACGCCTCCCGAGAGGCCGTACCTATCAGAATGACATGGATGATGTCAATCACAATCGATTCACACAAGAAATCAGGAATTCTCGCAACCCACCAGATTTCAAACTTCCACAATTGGAGCCCTACAACGGGAGGATAGATCCTACCATGCATCTAATTCGCTACAAACGACATATGGAAGTTCAATTAGTGTCGGAAAACGTCATGGCTAAATGTTTTCCCCTCTTTCTGACTGATATAACTGCTATGTGGATTCGGCAGCTAGAATCTGAATCGATCAACAGCTGGAACATGTTGGTCGCTCGCTTTATTGAACAGTTTCGGGTCCACATCGCTCGACCCAAGAATGTAATGTCACTCACTACAATCAAGCAGAGGCCTAGAGAAACTCTGCGCTCATTTTTGGAATGATTCAATGTTGCAGCAGCATCAGTTGATCGACCTGAGCCATCTATGGTATTGATGGTGGCAGTATCCGCGTTTTGGACAACTCGGAGTTCAATAAATCCTTATACCAAGGCCCACCGTGGAATCTCAGTGAATTCTACCTTGAATCGGATAGATTTCTGCGTGAAGAAGATGCAACGTACGAAAAGAAAATTCTCGATGTCAACATGCTCAAAGACGAAGAACCGTCTAATTCTGGAAAAGGAAAAGGAAAAGCTGCTGTTAAGAATGACCGTAACGCTCATCCCCGGAGAGGGCCCAGATATAAAAAATACACTGAGCTCAATTCATCACTAACTGACATCTACATGGACACTAACGGTGCTATCTCCTATCCAAATCCTCCCAGGAGGGAGCCATCGCAAAGAGAACGCGATTCCAGAAAACACTGCATATTTAATGATATGGACGGTCATGACACGAATGACTGTAGGCACTTGCGAGACTTGATTGAGGAATGGGTTAGACGTAGAGAGCTACCCGAGTATGTGAAACAACCTACAGCGTCTACACCCGCGCTGCCACCACCTGCTCCCCGGAGAGGGAACGACCCTGGATCGAGCTCTCGTAGGCTCATCATCAACTGATCTGGATGAGATCAGCTGGTTTTTCTGCATTTCTTAGGATTTAAGATATGTTTCTTTTCTTTTTTTGGGTTTTCCGATTGGCTAAATCGGAGTACTCACGTTCGGGGTTAGGATTTAGCTCCAAAGCGTGCTCTGGACTCAATGACAAACCAATCATGATTTGCTTTGGTTTTGTATTTTGAATTGAATAAGGAAGGACTTTCCGAGCACGGATTATGTTTGGAAAATTTAAGTGTCTTGTCAGGTTGTGGCAGCATTCTCAATCTTAATTGAAGTATGGCTTATACTTATCTCGAACCCCTACGCATGGATTATGCCTAGGGATAGACCATCTTATCAGGTTTTGGCAAGTGTAGCTCCATCTCGGTATGAGTATGGATTGTACTCCACTGAATTTCTAAGTATGGATTATACTCAGGAACGACGAACGATCTTGTCAGGATTTGGCAAAAGGAATTCAATAAAACTCGAGTATGGCTTATGCTCAGTTTGAACTTCCTGGTATGGCTTATACCCAGAAGGTTAGGTCCTTCGCCAAGTTTTGGCAGGATGATTTGAACGTCCCTCGAGTATGGTTTATGCTCAAAAAAACGCCTAAGCATGGTTTATGCTCGAAAGCGTAATCAGTTTTATCATGATTTGACACACCTTTTTGCTCTCTTTTCTTCGCAGGTATGGATTATACTTGCAGCTGGCAGGCCCGACATGGCCTTGGATTATCCAGAACACATCTTCCTTCAACTAGCAAGATATGTTATGGGGGACAAAATGTTGACCCGCTTTTTAGTCAAAGCAGCCACACATAGAATTTCTGGTAAACGATACGCTCAAGTATTGGGAACATCGTCAAAGGACATGAAGCGATTTGGTTGAAGTCGCATCACAAACAAAGATTGGCCTGAAACTCCTATCAGACGATCTCTTTTGGGCCCGAAAACAGCAATTACAAAGTTAAACTTTGTAACTCTTGTAGCTCTCTGAATCAGCTTCGAATCGAGCTTTCGTTTGGCTAAAATGGACTTACGGTTTGAAAGTTATGCCTATTTCCGTGAACGCATGCAAAACCGGAAACATGGATTTTGGAGTTACCATCACCACGCATCGGTTCAGATGATACAAAAGCAAATAACGAAGTAGCTTGGCATTGGAAACTTAGCTCACTTCAGTTCAGACCGGGATAGGAAGATTCGACCTGTTTTGGACATCTGCACAGAAGTGCACACGTGCACTCAGCCCAAAGGACCGGTTCGGATCCGATCCGAACCGACTGGACTTGTTTCTGCACGCACAGCTAACTTTGACCGCTTCTTAAGGAGTAACCACCTCCTATTAATCCGGATCAGCTTACACTTGGCAAAGCACGACCTGGAAACCACTTTTCCACGTTCTCCACTACTGAGATCTCCTCCAGTCACCCCACGTGGCCCATCCGAACAAGAACCGCCCAAAGCTTCTCTACAACTATAAATAAACCTCTCCTTGGCAATTTGAGGGATCTTTTGGCTTTATCTCCTCACGGCTTCCACCATTTCTCTCTGCGAAACATTTTCAGCAGCAAAGAAGCCAAATTCCACACAAAAACACGAGGTTTTCATGTATAATCTTCCCTTTTCTTGCTACTTTTCATTGTAAACACGAGGATTTCGTGTATAAACCGCAAGAAAACAGTATTGTAATAGCTTCTTAGGATTTAAGAAACTATAAAGTGGACGTAGGCTTGGTTTGAGCCGAACCACTATAAAAATCTCGTGTGTTCCCTTTTATTTTATTGCTTTTCTGCATTCTGATCTGTGATTGTGAGGTTTTCGCATTGGATTTGGGTGTTAGGCCCAGATTTCGGTCTAACATTGTGTAACATCTGTGGATGCAGGGAAACAGGTCGGAGGAACCCAACTGGATTCCTCAACAATTATTTTACTGTTTTTCATATATCGTGTTATATGATGCGATATGAAATCTGTTGTTGATTTTGTACATTTGAATGATACCGATCATTGTTATATAGTACGTTAAATACCACAAGGAATACTGGAACGTTAAAAAGGAAAATTTCAATGTTATATTGAAAAAGAAATATTTATAAAAAGAAATATTTGTTGAATAAATAGAATTAAAAAGTAAATATTTATTTAGAAAATAAATAGATTATAAAAGGAAATATTTATTTGTTAAATAAATAGAAATGAAAAGGAAATATTTATTTAGAAAATAAATAGATTATAAAAGGAAATATTTATTTGTTAAATAAATAGAATTGAAAAGAAAATATTTATTTAGAAAATAAATAGAGTTATAAAAGGAAATATTTATTTGTGAAATAAATAGAGTTATAAAAAGGGAATTTTAAATGAGATTAAGTGTTAGAAATAAAAAGGAGATTTCGTATGAATAATTCCATAAATAGAAGTATAAATAGAATTTGGGAATGGGATACTATTTTGAAATACGAAGTCAAACTTAATGGAGTTAATCGATTAGAGTTAATCGAATTAGAGTTAATCGGTTAGAGTTAATCGAATTAGAGTTAATCGATTAGAGTTAACCAAGTTGGAGTTTACTGATTAGAGTTAATCGAATTAGAGTTAATTGATTAGAGTTAATCGAGCTAGAGCTAATTGAATAGAGTTAATCGAACAAGAGTTAGTCGAATATTAGTTATTCGAATAGAGTTAATTGAATTAGAGTTAATCGATTAGAGTTAATCGAATTAGAGTTAATCGATTAGAGTTAATCGAGTTAGAGTTAATTGAATAGAGTTAATCGAACGAGAGTTAATCGAATATAGTTTATTCGAAAGAAGATTATCGAATATAGTTAACTCGAAAGAAGTTTATCGAATATAGTTTATTCGAAAGGAGTTAATCGAATATAGTTTATTCGAAAGGAGTTATCGAATATAGTTTATTCGAAAAGGAGTTATCGAATAGAGATTATTCAAAAAAGAGTTATACGTTGAAATTCGATTATATCGAATTTGGGAAAGTACAATTTCCATTTTTAATCAAGATTTAATGATTTATTTATAAATTGCCTATTTAGTTATTTAGTTAAATTAAGGAATAAAAGTTATGTTTTGAAGGTAGATATTTCAGAAGTAGGGATTATAAAGCTATAGTTATAATCAGTGTTTTCAATAAAGAAGTGGATTCATAAATAGAAACCGAGAGTTACACAAGGAAGTTGTTAAAGATTTAGAAGGTGTACTTTGTCTGTTTCAAATTTAGAAATGTTGTTAATTTAAGGTCTGAGAGGTAATTATACCCCAACTTGATTGACTTCGTTTTAACTAAGGGATGGTTAAGGTTCGACAATGAAGATTGGCTAAGTGAATTTAGTTAATAAGTGTTAATGGTTCGAGTTGGCATAGCAATGTTTATTTAAACATTTGTGTAAATCCAAATGTAGGAGTTTTGGAAATGTTTTCCAAATAAGAATCAGAAATGTTTTCTAATATAGAAAATAAGAAATGGAAAGGTTTTCCAATGTTAATAACATATATTTTCTAAATTTAGAAAATTAGAAACGTTAATCGAAAATGAAAAAAATGAATAAATTAATGAACTAAAGAGATAAAGAGATAAATGTTCAATGATGATTGATCAATAAAATTTCCATCTGAAAATAATATCGTTGTTTGCACACGTGTTTTTCTTTGATTGTTAACTCACCGACTATCGAAGTTTTTAACCATTTTTCCGTCATCAATACAAAGAGACCGGGATTAGATTCATTATCTGAAAACCACTCTGTATGGGCGTTAGCGTTACGTTCAAATATGATGAAGGTAATTGAAGACGGAGTTTGTGCAAGGGTCGTTCCGTAAAATCCTAGGTAGAAATTGCCTAACACGAATTTACAGAATAGTGCCTTCAGTTTGTCTTGTCCCAGGACAACCTGTATGGAAGAATGTCTGACAGAGTATATTTAATAGATCGCGTAAGTTGATCTCTTCAAACGTATATACGTTTGGTGGTGGAGGAATTCATTTCTCTTAACTGTATACCCGTTGTATTTTTAGGGAAATCAATTTTTGATTTGGCGGGTATGACGATGTGACATTCAAAGTGAATAATTGTGTGATCTGTCCGAGATAAGCGTGGCCTCTAGCCTCACAACCAGGAAATGACAAAAATCGGGCAGGCTGCATGGCTAAGTGGTTGGCTACCAATTAGGGTGTATTATCACCTATCTAGAGATATTTATTTCATTCTTTAATCTATTCGATGTTGTCCCATTCGGGAAACAGTTGCTGATCCCAACCGTTGGTGATATACATTTGATACACTCAAGCAAAATGAGTGGTCGGTCATGTGTGGCCAGGTTCCAAGATGTTCTTGTTGAACCCGGTGTATTCCTCTCTAGAGGTACACTATCGGAAGGTGGTTCCTTACCTTGTCATAGTCGGTAATCCATTATCCAATAAGTGCTTGCGGTTTTGACTGTAACAATATATGTAGAACGTGAGATGAAAGCGTTTCTGCTAGATGATTATTTAGTTGTGGTTGATAGACATTATTATAATATCAAAAGAATTTTGATATAAATTATATCATTTCTTTCAAAAGTATTTTGAAAGTTAAATCAAATGTTTTGGATTCTCATAAGGGAAAAATCCGTTCCGTTATATGGCGTGGTCTTATGAGATATCATTTAATTGCTCAAACTGATTTAAACTGTTTTACTCACACCAGTCCCATAACTGACCCAGAGTCTGTTTTGTTTTGTTTTCCCTAAACTCTTGGGTGCCCAATTTTGTACGCGCAGTCAAGTAGTCAGGATTTTTCAGATACTTGGAGAGCTTGGAGTAGGAAGCTTCAGGATTATATATCTATAGTTATTTCCGCTGTGTTGTAAGTGTTATACTCTGATATTGTTACTGTATACATATATTGATTTTATTTCAAAATTTTGTATCTATTATATGTTCGTTCCGCTGTGAGATTACTATTTACTCTGATGTTGTATATTCTTCTTCTTCTCCTTCTTCTATTCTAAGTTTCTATCTTATCTATTCAAACCCTCTAATTTCTTTCATGGACTATCCGGTGTTTCCGATGCTTGAGTAGTCGACATTGGGTTCATGTCCATAACTAAGGTCGCGAAAAACCCCGGTCGTTACAGTGGTATCAGAGTTGAAGGTTAAGTAATTACCTTGGCTCTGTGGCTTGACTCAATAGAGATGGGGTTAATAATGCCCTAGATTGAGTTGAGTGTATATATACGAGTGAACGTATTTGTTATTCGATATAAAAATTGTTTTATATTATGGAGATTTATTAGTTGAGTTGTTTATGAGTTCTGGTCGATCAGTTTGATCCACTGTATCGGTAGGGGTTTATAAACACTCGAATACGATAAACCAACACTGTATGTTTTGAAAGAGGGTAAATGAAATAATTTTACCCGAAATATATTTTATTATAAAAGGAATCTATATGTTGGAATTATTATAATATATAGGATGTGTTGGTTGTTATTATAATCGAACGAGAATATAATTGGAATGGTTATATAAATAGCCAATCAGAATTTGTATAAGTGAAATATATGAAACTGAATTGAATTAAAGATGAATTTAAATCAAAATTGGAATTAAAGCCCTAGAAATTAAAAAAAAAAGTGTTGTAAATGAATCTGGGTTAAATATATGTGAATTTTTAAAATCTTAGGAGATTTTAAATTTGTTACGAGCATTGGAAAGGATATTTTGAAATGTATTTCAAAACCGAAGTGTTAGAAAAGGTTTTGAAAGTGATATAGTATTGAACTCACTTCGGTCGCTGGAAAATAAATTCCGATGATGTAGTCGACCATCATCGGTATACATTTTCGAGTTTCTAAGTGACGAATTACTACCAAATTTTTTGTTTTGAATTGTTTTGTGAGAAATAAGTTGTTTTGATACTCCGAAATGAATATTTCGATTTTTGAAAAGGGTAAACTATTTAAAACTCCCAAGAAGAGACTGCTTGAATTAAAAATAAATTTAAATAGAAACTTGTGAAACCGAGTTGGAATTGAATGTAAATCAATTAACTGAAAATTGAATTTGGAATATAATATATCAAGTGGACTCAGATTTTGAATTGTGAGATAAGAATCTGAAATGGTATTGGATTGGTGAATTAGAGTTTGAAATCGAGAATGGAACTCGAATTTGAAATGGAATTTGACATGGGTATAAGCAAATTATTTGGTTTGAAGATAAAAACTAATTTGGAGTTTGATTAGGATAACATAAATATATGCTGAGTTGATAGCATATGGAAGTGATAGAGTTAATATGCCCGACAAAAAGGTACACGTTTATATTCTAATTGGATATGAAATTTTTGGGCCAAATTGGCAAGCTGCTTAGCTGTTTGATTTTCTTTTGGGTTGGAGAAGGCCTAGAGAGGCGAGTTGTAGTTGTACCGATTGACCAGTACAAAGGAAGTGCTGGCAAAAATTTTCAAAAATTTCGGGTGTTAGAAAATTTTCAGGATTTTTGAAAATTTTCGTTGATAAGAATTAATTAATATTTTAATTGAAGTTTATTTGTTCAGTTGAAATTGAAATTTAAGAAGTAAACAAATAATTTTTAACCCAGTTAATAGGGTTAGTTTTCTACCTTAGCAATTTCGAGGACGAAATTATTTTAAGGCGAGAAAAATGTGATGTCCCGTATTTTTACGGTGTAATAATAAATTTATTTAATTATTTAAATAATGGTTTAGAGATTTATATGGTCGTTTAATTAAATAATATTGAATATTTAATTACTATTTATAATATAAAAATATATTATAATTCCAAGCTAGTCGAAAATAACTGAATTCACAATATTGTGTGAATTGGATCATTTATGATATTTAATTCAGTTTAGAATTTGATTAGAATAACGAATTTATTATTTAAATGACAGTTGAACGTATAATTTATATTATAATTATAATCGAGCTCGAAATGGCGCTGCAGTTCATAATTTGGCGATTCGAACTTTAAATGAATATACATAATCCGTTTTAAGCCGGATTTCTATGAAACAAGAAACATTCGGAGCTGGTGAAGTATATTTTACCAATGGAAGAGAAAAATCGGGATTTCATTGTGTAGATTTTTATTTATGTCCATATCAAATTTTTAAATAGTCGTTATGGAATTTCTTTATAATTTATAACGATTTATAAAAGGAATTTCATTGTAAATCGAATATCGATTTAATCAGGATTTGAAATATCGAGTTAGAAATTCATATAGGATTTTTCTGGAGTTGTATGGTATTCTATTGTGAATATATACGATAATATTTATTTATAAATATTTAATTTAATTATATATATATATATATAGGGAAAGTCTAAAAAGACACAAAATTTTGACACAAATGGTGACACAATTGATTTTGACCATTGGATCACCCCATGAATTACATATCTTCATATAAAGTCAAAAAGATCCAACGGTTGAGGCTCTGTGTCTCTCTCCTTGTGTCTAATTTTGTGTTCAAATAGCCATCCCCATATTTAAATGGGTTATTTAGAGCTGTAAAAATGGCAAACGACCTCCGCTTTCGGCAAAACTAATTTTGTTGGATCCATAATATTAAATTATTATTAGATTTCAAGTTCCGTGATTTTTTGGGTCGGTGTGTGGCTGTACAGATTTTTAATGTGAAAAACAGTCAGTATTTTGACGATTAAAAATACGCTATGTGAGCAAACGAAGTCGGAATTCGACGAAAAAAGTTTCGTTGGGTCCGTAATGTCAAACTCTAGTTGTATGTCCATTTTCATGATTTTTAAATATCATGTGTGATCATAGGAACTTTTAGAAGACAAATAGAATTACGATAATGATATAAATTGGAAAAATAAATTATTTGGCTTATCCTAGAAGTTATCAAATGCTATAAATAAGCCTACCCACCCTTCTAAACCTAGAATTATTTTTCCATAGTCATCTTCTTTCTTAGCCGCCATAGAAAAATTGAAAACGTGAAATCGATCATTTCAACTAAAACATAGAAAATCAAACAAAATTCCATAAATTGTAAAACTTATATATTTGGAATTAGGAAGAGTTTCTCTTCACGCTCATGTCCATTTTTCAGTGTTCGAAATTTTTCCATTTCGCTGGAGAAAGGACCCGTGATCTAAGGTTAGGGGTTTTGGCAAATTCAAGTATCAACTCGAAATTGTGATGTGGTATTTGAGTTTCGAATGTTGTTTAGTATCTGCGTCGTGATTTCTAGAAGGATTCGACGCTGAAAATTTCGGTTCCTGTATTGTTGGCATGCGATTTTGCCTGAAGCGCGAGACAGTAGAAAGGATGTCGAGTTTTACTTTGAGGGAATGAGTTGATGCGGTTTCTGATCAGAAGCATAATGGAAGTTTCGGTTTGGAGTTTAATGAAGGAAATGAGAGTTGCAATGTCTGTACGATGTGCGAGCTTGGTCTGGGAATCGCGTTTGAAAACAGTGATGTGAGTTTTGTCTTTTTGGGTTAAGGTTGGAGAGGAGATGATGGAGAGTTCGATTGTATTTTTAGTTTGGAGAATCATGGCTAGATGAAGGAATGAGAGGAGCTAAAGTATGCGGAAATGGTTAAAGAGCAGCATGCGAGTTTCTGCTTAGAAGGAGAAGGACCTGTAGCATTTGGATGCGGGTCGAGAAGAGGTTTGGGCTGGAGATTTTAAGGGTGAGGCCCAATAATTGAAAATAAAATTTAGTTTAATAAATATTTAAATGGTATACAATCTTGTAAATTCAATATCCCGTTCGTATATGGTCAGAATTTCGAACGGTCAGATCCGTTGGGATCGTATGGACAAGGGCTACAGAATGGAACTGACTGGGAGTGAATTGGAGCTCATTACAATTTATACTGAAATAAATTGTCTATCTAAATCGAGCGACAGTTATTGTTATTTAACGATGATCGTCCAATGTGAGTAAAATTCACCAACTCTACCAGTTCATATTTTTATAACGTATATTTAGAATTGATAAATGATGATTGATATCTATGTGTTAATTGTTTGATTGAATTGCTGATTGATTGGTTGAAATTATAAATATAATTATATATATAAATCGTTGATCAAATATTAATTCTATTTATCAGAATATTTCATATTGAAATGAAATTGATGTGAGTTATATTGTGTAACATCTGTGGATGCAGGGAAACAGGTCGGAGGAATCTAATTGGATTCTTCAACATTTATTTTACTGTTTTTCATATATTGTGTTATATGATGTGATATGAAATCTGTTGCTGATTTTGTATGTTTGAATGATACCGATCATTGTTACATAGTAAGTTAAATACTATAAGGAATACTGGAATGTTAAAAAGGAAAATTTTAATGTTATATTGGAAAAGAAATATTTATAAAAACAAAAGATTTTATAAAAAAATTATTTGTTGAATAAATAGAATTGAAAAGGAAATATTTATTTAGAAAATAAATAGATTATAAATGGAAATATTTATTTATTGAATAAATAGAATTGAAAAGGAAATATGTATTTAAAAAATAAATAGATTATAAAAGGAAATATATATCTGTTAAATAAATAGAATTGAAAAGGAAATATTTATTTAAAAAATAAATAGAGTTATAAAAGGAGATATTTATTTATGAAATAAATAGAGTTATAAATAGGGAATTTTAAATGAGATTTCAGTTTTAGAAATAAAAAGGAGATTTCGTACGAATAATTCTATAAATAGAAGTATAAATAGAATTTGGGAATGTGATACTATTTTGAAATACAAAGTCAAAATTAATGGAGTTAATCGATTAGAGTTAACCAAATTAGAGTTAATAAATTAGAGTTAATCGAATTAGAGTTAATCGATTAGAGTTAATCGAGTTGGAGTTAATCGATTAGAGTTAATCGAATTAGAGTTAATCGATTAGAGTTAATCGAGTTAGAGTTAATTAAATAGAGTTAATCCAAGAGTTAGTCGAATATTAGTTATTTGAATAGAGTTAATTAAATTAGAGTTAATCGATTAGAGTTAATCGAATTAGAGTTAATCGATTAGAGTTAATCAAGTTAGAGTTAATTAAATAGAGTTAATTGAACAGGAGTTAATCGAATATTGTTTATTCGAAAGAAGATTATCGAATATAGTTTATTCGAAAGGAGCTAATTGAATATAGTTTATTCGAAAGGAGTTAATCGAATATAGTTTATTCAAAAGCAGTTATTGAATATAGTTTATTCAAAAAGGAGTTATCAAATAGAGATTATTCAAAAAAGAGTTATACGTTGAAATTCGATTATATCGAATTCGGGAAAGTACGCTTTCCGTTTTTAATCAATATTTAATGATTTATTTATAAATTGCCTATTTGGTTATTCAGTTAAATTAAGGAATAAAAGTTATATTTTGAAGTTAGAAATTTCAGAAGCAGGGATTATAAAGCTATAGTTATAATCAGTGTTTTCATTAAAGAAGTGGATTCGTATATAGAATCCGAGAGTTACGTAAGGAAGTTGTTAAAGATTTAGATGGTGAACTTTGCCAATTCCGAAGTTAGAAATGTTGTTCAGTTAAGGTCTGAGAGGTAATTATACCCCAACTTGATTGACTTCGTTTTGACTAAGGGATGGTTAAGGTTCGACAATGAAGATTCGTTAAGTGAATTTAGTTAATAAGCTGTAACAACCCGGAAAATCCGAACCAATTTAATTTTTTTATTTTGGCAATTTTAATGAATTTTGAATATTTAAAATGGTTTATTTTAAATAATAACGACGAGAAATTTATTTTGAATAGAATTAGAACGTATATATTTATATAGATCATCATTAGAATATAATTATTTATTTTTAATTATAAAAGGAACTGGAAATGGCGCGGTAGTTTGAAAATTCAATTTCAAATTTCAAATTACTGTGCAAGATTCAAAATAAACCGGATTTTAGCGAAACCAAAAATATTAGAATCTATTTGAAAATATCTTTCTAACGAATTCGAAAATTGAAATTTCATAGCGGGAATAAAAAGTTATGCCCAGTTGAAAATTCAGTATAGTCGCTATGGAATTTTGGCCCTTAAAAATGGAAATTTTTACAAACGACCTCCATTTTCGACGAAACCACTTTTGTTTGATTCGGGATGTCAAATTATTGCTAGACTCCAAAATTCATAATTTTTTGAATCAATATGTGAGTGTGGCGAAGGAAAACATGTTTTGTCAGTTTTAGTCAATTTGGATCGACCAGAAAATGGCCTCCAAATTTAACGAAGTTAGTTTTGTTATGACCGTATCGTCAATACGAAGCTAGAATTTTTTTTTCGGGAATTCTTAGAGTTAGTATGTGGCCCTGGTAAATTGAATATATACTGATCTATATTTTAAATTTAGCGGTATTTAATTATAACAACCAAATTGGGTTGAAAGGATTGCGTTGAATTTCGGGTAAATCCAAGCCATTCAGAAATTTAGAAATGAACTGGAGGAGTGGATCCCAAAGGTGAGAAATTCTCACTTTTAATTTGTTTTCTAGTTAAAATATATACTACGATGCAGACGGTGCTTAGCAGCACCCGACACCCGTCACCCACAGACCATGGACGACTTGTTTGTTTGTTTGATTTTGTTGTGAAAGATGATTGTGTGGTGTGGAATGGAATAAAATATTTTATAGTTAAAAATATAATTTTTAACGTGTATATGAATTAAATAAATATTTATAAACGAATCAGACGATTTGTTTATGTACACACATTTGACTGATATTGATTGGGACGATAAATTTTACACATCGCCCAACTGTACAAATAAATCCGTGTGTGTTGTTTGAAAACCCCATACGGGTGTTGGGTTGAAACTGGACATACACTAATCCCAATAATTAGCGGTATGTCGATCGATTGATTGATAGGCTGTTATAAGCGTTGAATATTTATATTTGATGCTTATGCTGTGTAGAATGCACTTTGGATGATGATTGACTGTGTTTGATTGTTGTTGTGTACATGTGCGTATGAAACCCATATAATCAAATTATATGGCAATTGACTGTGTCTGATTCCACTTCAAAAAAGAATAAATATTTTAAAATAACGAATATTTTAAAATAATGAATATTTTAAAAATAATATTCAGTAAAAGATCAAAATCTAATTTTGATGTCCGATTTGGGATGGACACGAATATATTTAAATATATAAAGCCGCGTTGATTAGATTAACGCCATTTTGACGTGAGCGATATTTATATCGATTTTATTTATTTTTATAATGAATATCAAAAAGGAATTGATTTCAAAATATAATGTTTTGAAAATATTGTCATTCATATATCGATGATATGGAATATTAAATTTTGATTAGAAATTGAATATGAAGTTGAAATCTTTTTGAAAACGAATTTTAAATGATTTATAAAATACGTTTTAAAAAGGAATCGACGAAATATATAATATATACATATATATTATACAATGGCCTGAATAGAACGCGCCATGCTGCGGTAGTTCGCGAATTTCGACCATTGGCTTTGAACGGACATTACGGGAGATCCGACCGTCGGATTCTCTCAAAACCGAAACAGTTGGGTTCGTATCGAAAAGAGCTTTCTAACGAATATGAGAAATTTGAAATCAAATAGTTGGATTTGGAATCATGTCCAAATCAAATTTGGAAAAGGTCGCTGTAAGTGCAGTTCGATGGCCGTTTATGGAAATCGACTGTACGGGCCTTGATAAAATTATTAAAAATATCAATGATTTGTGTAAAATCATAATAAATGATTTGGAAAGAATTAGGATGAAAAATCCCATATTTGAAAAGATAAAATTATATTTTTATCGAAATGAAATAGTTATTAACTAGAAAAATAATATATTTATTTTTAGAAATAAATAAATTGGATTTGGAATGGTTTTAAAAATAACAAGAATTTCCAATATATATGTAACACCCCATGTATTTTATAACTGTGAAATTCATAAATTAAACAATAAATAATTTTAAATCAAAGAATTAAGGGAAACGGGATACGCCATTGCGTTCGTCTCGGAATTCTGCTTGAGATAGAGTCTGAGTTTGCGTAAAACGGATATCGTATGAAGAAGTTATGGACGAACGAAGTTGGGCGAAAAACCGGAAAACGGGTCAGAATGCACTGGCGCACTTGGGAAGTGCGCCAGTACATTTTTGACCTGGCGCACCTGCCAAGTGCGCCCAGGTCAAAAATGACCTGCTGGCCAGGTCTGGTCTAGTCTTGGCTGGCCAGGTCTGTGTTTGGTCGATTTTCAGAAGCTTGCTTTGTCATTTGGGCTAGGTGGCAGGCTCTAATTGGTCTCTCTTTTGAATGAATGGCTACGATCAATCCAAGCAACATCGATGGTCCTAATCAGTTCATAAACTCTATAAAAATGACCCTAGACTCTACCTAATCTATTCATTCAAAAATAAGAACGAGGCCATCATGCTGCAGAGGAGCGACTAGGAGTAGCCACCAATTTGAGAGAAGATTAGGAGGCAAATTCTAAAGCATTAAGCAACTTAAACAAATCAAATCAACAAGGAGTCGCATCTCCAAATTCCTGAATTGGAGAATTCGCCACACGATTGTAAGTAGAGTATTATTTTGGTATGAACAAATAACTGTGTTGGTTTGTATACTTGATTTGTGGTGATAAAGTAATCCATATTTGTGCGTTACTATGATTCTTATCGATTTGGAATATTGTATACGTTTGGATATTCTCAAATTATGTTATTCATTATAAAAACTACATGTTTGCGGTAGTTTTATGCAAGTATACGTTTGGAATATTCGCAAATTATGTAATCCATGTTGAAGCTACATGTATGTAGTTGTTTAATTGAAATTCATGCAGGTTTGGGGTTTTGCTACTATGCCATCATAATGTGTATTTTTATACAAAAATCATTTTGTGAGTAATTGGAGCAAATTTGGGTTATTATAATCCATATGAAATTATGTTGAAAATTTGGCATCATGATCTATGTATTAAGCCATACTTTTGTACTAGAAAACCTCTTTGTGAACTTATGAATATGACTAGGCTATGATTGATATTTTGCATAATTGAAAACCATGTTAGGTCTATATTGTTAACAAGAATTATATGATGACATATGTGGTACATAGCTAGGTTAGATTCAAAATCCCATTTGCAAGTTTGCATGACTAAAGTAAAAATCATGATTTCATGTTAGAAATATTTATGCCATAAGTATATGTGTGCCATGGTTATGTGAATAGATTTAGAATCATGATTAAGTTGGATTAATTCTAGTTGAATTATACTTTTGTATTAGTCACAAAAGTAAGCACCTTTGTAAACATGTAGTAATCTTATAAACATGATTTGCTTATGTTTGACATTATGCCTAAATAAAATATAGGTTTATGTTGCAGTTAAGCCTATGTGTCAATAGTGATATTCTTAACCTAACTACAAGTTTACATGGTTTGACTCATGTCACTTACGCTTTATGACCAAAGTATATGTTACTACTATGCAAGTACACCAGTTTCTATTTTGTAGTTCCAACGTCACGTTGCAAGTTCATGCGTTCACATTCCCCTTTTTGTGTATGTAATCACGCTTTAAGCCTCCCCTTTTCGCATGGCTAGGTTGGGCTTAAAAAGGCTAAGCCCAACATATATATAATAAACGGACGTATTAAACGGGGGAAAATAACGTTGGGTTAAATTTATTAATAAATGAAAATATAAAGAAAAGGGGCCCAAATTCAAGTATGGGTTGGGCCCATGATTGGTATAACCTTCACACCATTGATTTATAATGGGCCGCAAATATTTACATATAAGAAAAATAAAGAAGAAAGACAAAATATGTAAATGTAGAAAATACGATGTGTTTAACCCGAGGTTGGATTGAGTTGTGATGTAAACCTGCCCGGAACCGCCCGGCTGTCCAGTAGTCACAACAATACCTATCCAATGTGGGTGGTTAAACATGGAGCCCAATAAGGACCCGAGGTTAGACTGAGTTGTAGCGTAAGACTGCCCGGAACGAACCGGCAACAGGCAGCCACAACAATACCTGTCTAATGTGAGAGGTCAAGGCTTTAATAAGACAATTAAAGCTGAGTCAGGATTGTTAGGATTAAGTGGACTAAAGACTTAATCAAAATGGAACATGCTAAACTAAACAGACTGATTGGGGGTTAGGTTATAAAACACTTAACCAACTGAGCATGTTGGCTAGAAATAGAAAACCTAGTAGCGGGGGACCCTTTTCAGCAGTAACCCTATAAGGTGTATCATGATACCCTGAAACTAGGCATGGTGGGGCACGATTACTGGGCTGATTGTAAGAGGTCAAATCGACGGCGGTGGTGTAGCAGTGTAGGTTCTAACGGGGTGCGGGCGTGCACACACTCCGGCACAGAAAAATAAGGCACTGGGCACCAGTAGCATACCTGTGCATTCTAGGGTTGTGTCGGGCCGTCGCCATGGGACTTGATACACCCCATGGTGGGACCAGCATAGGTAACTACAACATCGGGGGCCGTAAGACACATGTAACTATGCGAGTAGGAGCCGATCATCATAGAATGGATCACTTCACCCTGATTATGGGTGCCAGTTGGGAACTAGTTTATATGGGTTCAGAGATTAATATGGGGTACGATAGTATATTCGACCCTAGACAACTTAACTAAGTTTATAGTGCTTTCCTACTTCTTGTTTATACTTATCATACCCAGTTCTTTATTCATAGACAGAATAGTCCTAGACTTACTCAGGCTTTATGTCTGACTCTACTTTTCTTTCGTCTTCTTTTCTTCCGTTTCCCCCCCAGGTCCACAGGGAGGGAACACTGCAGCTTGACCAGCCTTCATATCCAGCTTGAAGAGGAAAAATGTATTGCTTGGACCTTTTCGTTTTGAACTATGGCTTTGGACAACCACTATGGGGCTTTTGCAGTTTATTTATGTTTTTTTTATGCTTCTTTAAATAATGTAATCAAGACAGATTATGAAAGTGTTATGTTATGTTTTTGGAAAGGATGTAAGACAATCATGGTAATGTTGTTGTAACACGTATTTGCTTTTATGAAATAAAAGTTGCTGTTTTTCTGCTGTTTACAAATATGTGTTCTTATATCTGTCTTGTATATCTGTGACTTATACTTATAAACCTCCACCAAAATTAGGGCATTCACTTTAAGAGTGACCCTAACGGAGGTGGGGTGTTTCACTTGGTATCAGAGCATAGGTTTACCAGATAAGATAAAAAGTTCTGAAAATTTATTTTCAAAAAGGAAATTTAAAGAACCATTTTTAAAAGAAAAATATTATTTTATTTTAAAAAAGGCAAAGTCTCCCCCAAAGCCATAGGTACTATCTCTTATCCTTCGTTTTGAATCTATCCTTTTTGTTTCAGCATGTCCGAAGAACTTAACTTGCCAGAGGGTGTACCAATACCTGGTTGGTTTAGACGGTTCTTAGAAGCAAGGGCCACTCAGCCAGGTCCTACCGTTCCTCCTCCCCCAGCTGCAGGAAATCATCCAGCTGCAGCAGCGCCTCTTCCTCCACCTCCTCCACGGGGAAACACGTTTGCTAAGATATGTAAAGATTTTAAAGCTATGGGAGGAAAGGATTTCCATGGAACTGAGTCCTTCGTGGCAGCTAGAAATTGGCTGAAAGAAACTGAGGACCTATTCATCATCTTTGAGGTAGAAGATAGACAGAAAGTACAACTGGCAGTGTGGCTATTAAAGGGCGAGGCTTCCTACTGGTGGGAAGTCACTAATGCTGAAAGACCAGTGGAGACATGGGAGGACTTTAGGGCAAGGTTTGAGACTAAATTTCTCTCAGATGCGGAAAGGAGTTTGCAGTTGGAAAAATTCTTATTTCTTAAGCAAGGGAACAAGACAGTCAGAGAGTATGTGAATCAGTTCGATGAGCTGGCTAGGTTTGGGCTGGACCTAGTCAACACCCCGCACAAGAAGGCTCTCCGTTTCGTCAAAGGGTTGAATGAGCCATTACACAGTTTGGCCATGACCCATATACCCATGGGAGCCACGTATGAAAGACTGGTGCAAATGGCATTGCTGAACGAAGAGGATAAGGGCAAGAAGGAGACAAAGGCAGAAAGCTCTCAAGGGAAGAAAGAGGGTTTGCAGCCTAAGAAGACAGACTTTAAGAAGGGTGGGAAAGGCAACAAAGAGAAGAGGAAGTGCAATTTCTGTGGCAAAGTGGGGCACTTAGTAAAGGACTGCCGGAAAAAGAAGGCCAAGGAGAATGGTGGGTGCTTTTCTTGCGGTGAGACGGGCCACAGGGCTAAGGACTGCCCAAAGAAACGAGGACAGGGGCAGAGAGCTGGATCCACCTCAGGGGCACAAGTTCATGTGCTAGAAGCGCCACCTTTGCAACAGCGAGGTATAAATACTTCTGTAGAAAGTGTAGTTTATCTTTATGATCACCCCGTTCGCACTTTATTTGATTCTGGCGCATCACACTCCTTTATCTCGTCTGCTTTAGTAGAATCTCTGCACCTAAAAACTAGTATGGTAGAGGACCCCTTAATTGTTTCAAACCCAATTGGGGGCCCAGCTCATTTGTCTATGATCTGTTTGGGATTGAAAATTTCTATTCTAAGCGTAGAATTTCAATGTAGTGCCTTTGTTTTGGGCTTTTCGGGGTATGGTTTGATTTTGGGTATGGATTGGCTATCCGGTAATGGGGCCATCCTTGATTGTGAGAAAAGGGTTGTCAGGCTCCTAACCCAGCTCGGTAATACTTTGGAAATTTCTTGTAATCCCTCGTATGCGGTTATGCTTAGTTATCTTGAATCGCTAGATGCCTCTGTTGAAAATTTGCAATCAGTTAGAGTGGTTCGGGAATATCCGGATGTCTTCGAAGAGGTGAAGGGCTTGCCTCCGAAGCGGGAAATAGACTTCCGCATATATCTTGTAGATAATGCAAAGCCCGTTGCGTTGCCCGTTAGACACATGGCTCCACGAGAAAGGAAAGAGCTCAGTAAACAGATTAAAGAGCTTCTAGAAAAGGGGTTCATTAGGAGGAGCATTTCAGAATGGGGCGCTCCAGTAGTGTTCGCTACAAAGGCGGATGGTTCGCTCCGTCTATGTGTTGACTATAGGGAGCTCAACAAGCTAACGAAAAAGAATAAGCACCCTCTCCTTAGAATTGACGATTTGTTTGATCAGCTTGTAGGAGCGTCTGTTTTCTCCCAACTCGATTTAGCGACCGGTTTTCATCAGCTAAGGGTGGCTGAAGATAGCATCGATAAACCGGCATTCAGAACCCCAGACGGCTTCTTTGAATGGCTTGTCATGCCTTTTGGCTTGACAAACGCACCTGCTTACTTCGTGGACCTGATGAGTAGGGTATTCAGAGATTTCCTCAACAAGTTCGTAGTGGTCTTCGTAGATGATATCCTTATTTTCTCAAAGAGTGAAGAGGAACATGCTCAACACTTAAGGGCAATCATGAAAACTTTGCGAGTCCATCAACTAAAAGCCAAATTCTCCAAATGCCACTTTTGGAGAGAAGAGGTGAGGTTCCTTGGGCACATAGTATCCAAACAAGGGTTAGCAGTGGACCCTGCTAAGGTAGTGGCGGTACAGGATTGGAAGACACCAAGGAATGCAACTGAGGTCCGAAGTTTTCTAGGACTAGCAGGTTTCTATCGAAAGTTCATAAGGGATTTTGCGAAAATCTCAGCTCCGCTCACGAAATTAACCAAGAAGAATCTAGTGTTCAATTGGGACTTGGATTGCGAGTTTGCTTTCCAACGACTGAAAAGGGCTCTTACAACAGCCCCAGTTTTGACGCTGCCAGATGGGAGCAAGATGTTCACTGTTTATACGGATGCATGTGGGACAGGGCTAGGCGCCGTCTTAATGCAAGAAGGAAGGGTAGTAGCTTATGGCGGGAGGCAGTTGAAGGTGCACGAAAAGAACTACCCGACCCACGATCTTGAGTTGGCCGCCATCGTCTTTGCACTCAAGTCTTGGCGACACTATCTCCTAGGTGAGAAGTTCGAACTTTACACTGACCATAAATCGTTGAAATGTCTTTTCTCGCAGAAAGATCTTAACTTGAGGCAACAGAGATGGATGGAGTTTCTTGCCTCGTACGATTTCGAAATCTCCTACACTCCGGGCAAAGGCAACGTAGTGGCAGACGCATTGAGCCGAAAGAAATTGACCCTAAGCCCGTTGTTTGTTGAAAGACAAAGCCTAGAGTTTATAGCCAGCTTCGACTTTAGGCCTTCCTCCGATTTTGTACCAGGCTTGCTAGCATCTCTCGAAGTGCGCCCAACTTTAGTGGATTCAGTAGGGACAACGCAACCGCGAAGTCAAACTCGTCAAAGTTCAATGGAGCGACGCCGAGGGAGACGCGACTTGGGAAACTGAAGCTAGAATACGCACTGCCTACCCTTTTCTTTTCGAGGGTACATCCTTGATCTTTCTTTTTCCTTAAGTTGCGCTTTTATCTATCTTTTTTTAAGGTATATCTCCTCGACCCTATCTTTTAGGTAGAAACTCTTTGGATGAAAACATGTAATTGAAACATGTTATGGGTGATGGTTGCAAGTGGTTGCAAGTGATTGCTAGTGGTTGCTCGTGGTTGCATATACACACACAATCTAGGTTTTAGATCGGCTCAGTCACTTCATATTGCATATGCATATATGTTTGCATTCGTATATGGTTGAACTTTAATGTGTTGTCATATGGATGTTGCATGTGTATGAATGATTGTGCACTCATGTAGAATCATGAATAGGGGGATTTGCATTCATAATGGATTCATAGCACTTACATAATTCGCATTAAGGAGGTCAACTGAATCAGTAGACCGCCTGATTTTGCATTAGATAAGTACATGTACACACACACTTTGCATATGATCATGAAGCATTAGAAGTCTTTTAAGGACAATGGATGCTCGTGTTTGATGGATGAGTAGATGAATGTTTGGACGTTAAGATGTACATTCTTCCTGAACTTGAAGATTTCGGGGACGAAATCCTTTTAAGTGGGGGAGAATGTAACATCCCATGTATTTTATAACTGTGAAATTCATAAATTAAACAATAAATAATTTTAAATCAAAGAATTAAGGGAAACGGGATACGCCACTGCGTTCGTCTCGGAATTCTGCTTGAGATAGAGTCTGAGTTTGCGTAAAACGGATATCATATGAAGAAGTTATGGACGAACGAAGTTGGGCGAAAAACCGGAAAACGGGTCAGAATGCACTGGCGCACTTGGGAAGTGCGCCAGAACAAAAATGCACTGGCGCACTTGGGAAGTGCGCCAGTACATTTTTGACCTGGCGCACCTGCCAAGTGCGCCCAGGTCAAAAATGACCTGCTGGCCAGGTCTGGTCTAGTCCTGGCTGGCCAGGTCTGTGTTTGGTCGATTTTCAGAAGCTTGCTTTGTCATTAGGGCTAGGTGGCAGGCTCTAATTGGTCTCTCTTTCGAATGAATGGCTACGATCAATCCAAGCAACATCGATGGTCCTAATCAGTTCATAAACTCTATAAAAATGACCCTAGACTCTACCTAATCTATTCATTCAAAAATAAGAACGAGGCCATCATGCTGCAGAGGAGCGACTAGGAGTAGCCACCAATTTGAGAGAAGATTAGGAGGCAAATTCTAAAGCATTAAGCAACTTAAACAAATCAAATCAACAAGGAGTCGCATCTCCAAATTCCTGAATTGGAGAATTCGCCACACGATTGTAAGTAGAGTATTATTTTGGTATGAACAAATAACTGTGTTGGTTTGTATACTTGATTTGTGGTGATAAAGTAATCCATATTTGTGCGTTACTATGATTCTTATCGATTTGGAATATTGTATACGTTTGGATATTCTCAAATTATGTTATTCATTATAAAAACTACATGTTTGCGGTAGTTTTATGCAAGTATACGTTTGGAATATTCGCAAATTATGTAATCCATGTTGAAGCTACATGTATGTAGTTGTTTAATTGAAATTCATGCAGGTTTGGGGTTTTGCTACTATGCCATCATAATGTGTATTTTTATACAAAAATCATTTTGTGAGTAATTGGAGCAAATTTGGGTTATTATAATCCATATGAAATTATGTTGAAAATTTGGCATCATGATCTATGTATTAAGCCATACTTTTGTACTAGAAAACCTCTTTGTGAACTTATGAATATGACTAGGCTATGATTGATATTTTGCATAATTGAAAACCATGTTAGGTCTATATTGTTAACAAGAATTATATGATGACATATGTGGTACATAGCTAGGTTAGATTCAAAATCCCGTTTGCAAGTTTGCATGACTAAAGTAAAAATCATGATTTCATATTAGAAATATTTATGCCATAAGTATATGTGTGCCATGGTTATGTGAATAGATTTAGAATCATGATTAAGTTGGATTAATTCTAGTTGAATTATACTTTTGTATTAGTCACAAAAGTAAGCACCTTTGTAAACATGTAGTAATCTTATAAACATGATTTGCTTATGTTTGACATTATGCCTAAATAAAATATAGGTTTATGTTGCAGTTAAGCCTATGTGTCAATAGTGATATTCTTAACCTAACTACAAGTTTACATGGTTTGATTCATGTCACTTACGCTTTATGACCAAAGTATATGTTACTACTATGCAAGTACACCAGTTTCTATTTTGTAGTTCCAACGTCACGTTGCAAGTTCATGCGTTCACATTCCCCTTTTTGTGTATGTAATCACGCTTTAAGCCTCCCCTTTTCGCATGGCTAGGTTGGGCTTAAAAAGGCTAAGCCCAACATATATATAATAAACGGACGTATTAAACGGGGGAAAAAAACGTTGGGTTAAATTTATTAATAAATGAAAATATAAAGAAAAGGGGCCCAAATTCAAGTATGGGTTGGGCCCATGATTGGTGTAACCTTCACACCATTGATTTTTAATGGGCCGCAAATATTTACATATAAGAAAAATAAAGAAGAAAGACAAAATATGTAAATGTAGAAAATACGATGTGTTTAACCCGAGGTTGGATTGAGTTGTGATGTAAACCTGCCCGGAACCGCCCGGCTGTCCAGTAGTCACAACAATACCTATCCAATGTGGGTGGTTAAACATGGAGCCCAATAAGGACCCGAGGTTAGACTGAGTTGTGGCGTAAGACTGCCCGGAACCAACCGGCAACAGGCAGCCACAACAATACCTGTCTAATGTGAGAGGTCAAGGCTTTAATAAGACAATTAAAGCTGAGTCAGGATTGTTAGGATTAAGTGGACTAAAGACTTAATCAAAATGGAACAAGCTAAACTAAACAGACTGATTGGGGGTTAGGTTATAAAACACTTAACCAACTTAGCATGTTGGCTAGAAATAGAAAACCTAGTAGCGGGGGACCCTTTTTAGCAGTAACCCTATAAGGTGTATCATGATACCCTGAAACTAGGCAGGGTGGGGCACGATTACTGTGCTGATTGTAAGAGGTCAAATCGACGGCGGTGGTGTAGCAGTGTAGGTTCTAACGGGGTGCGGGCGTGCACACACTCCGGCGCAGAAAAATAAGGCACTGGGCACCAGTAGCATACCTGTGCATTCTAGGGTTGTGTCGGGCCGCCGCCATGGGACTTGATACACCCCATGGTGGGACCAGCATATGTAACTACAACATCGGGGGCCGTAAGACACATGTAACTATGCGAGTAGGAGCCGATCATCATAGAATGGATCACTTCACCCTGATTATGGGGTGCCAGTTGGGAACTAGTTTATATGGGTTCAGAGATTAATATGGGGTACGATAGTATATTCGACCCTAGACAACTTAACTACGTTTATAGTGCTTTCCTACTTCTTGTTTATACTTATCATACCCAGTTCTTTATTCATAGACAGAATAGTCCTAGACTTACTCAGGCTTTATGTCTGACTCTACTTTTCTTTCGTCTTCTTTTCTTCCGTTTCCCCCCCCCAGGTCCACAGGGAGGGAACACTGCAGCTTGACCAGCCTTCATATCCAGCTTGAAGAGGAAAAATGTATTGCTTGGACCTTTTCGTTTTGAACTATGGCTTTGGACAACCACTATGGGGCTTTTGCAGTTTATTTATGTTTTTTTTATGCTTCTTTAAATAATGTAATCAAGACAGATTATGAAAGTGTTATGTTATGTTTTTGGAAAGGATGTAAGACAATCATGGTAATGTTGTTGTAACACGTATTTGCTTTTATGAAATAAAAGTTGCTGTTTTTCTGTTGTTTACAAATATGTGTTCTTATATCTGTCTTGTATATCTGTGACTTATACTTATAAACCTCCACCAAAATTAGGGCATTCCCTTTAAGAGTGACCCTAACGGAGGTGGGGTGTTTCAATATAAATTGGAAAGGATTTGAATCGAAATTGTCTTCGGAGTATTTCGATGTTGGGTTTCATGATTATACAGATATGGTTATGGAAATTTGAAAGATATATTTATATCGTTATTTCCAATACGATATTTGTAGGTTGTAGAATTTGATATTGAATATAAGCCGATATATTTTCTATTCAGAGCCTTGTATTTAATATCAAATGGGATTTGGGTTTGTCGTGAATGGTGTCTTCATTAACACTGTTCTTAAATCTAGTTGAGAAAAAGATTAAATGTGACGATCCCAAAATCCGTGTGATGGTATTAAGGATAATCAATGGAATATAACACATCAATCATCATAGCAGAGTACGGATAATAGCAAAAACAATAAATAGAATAATTTTACATAGATATGACAGCGGAATCATAATATGTAACAACATTAGAATAACACAACGTAGGATATAACTTAGTAAATAAAAGGGAAATGATCAGTCACCATCGCCATAGGCGGAATATATACATACAGTGAGACATAATAAGGGTATCAGTCTACATCGCTTGAGGCGGTACATATACATATGATAATAAATACTGGAAGTAAAACAGTCTGCATCGCCATAGGCGGAATCATATACATAAGACAGGCGGAAAGTCAATAGCCAAAATACAAATCTAATCCATCGCTATCAAGCCAAAAGTGCACTCCGTATTGCAGTGCCAAGCCAAAACAACCTGTCATCTGTGAACTAGGCTGCCCGTGTGAAAATAAGGGCACCCGAGTTTGCAAAGTGAAACAAACAACGAGTCAATCATGGGACTGGTATGAGAAATCTACTTAACAGTTTAAACAACAGTAATAAGGCAAATCATAGGACCACGCCACTTTCGCGGAACGGGTTTTCTCCAGTGATTGCTGGTACATTTGAAACAAAGTGAATTCTTTAAAACAACGCAATGCTCTTTAAAAAGAATGAAGCCGTTATAAGACTCAAGTCCCATCATACAATGCAACGCAAACCGGAGGATAGAGTTTTACCTTATAATGGCCAAATATGCTTAATACGTGTAAAGCAAAATCATTTGATATTATTACTAGTGCATATATGTTTCAAAAACGAATATCATCATAAATATCAATCATAGACGGCATAGCTACTATGACGGCCCGCCCCGCACCAACCAACATTTACTCCAAAAGTGCGCTGTACACATGTCCAGTTAGCACGGGACAGTCGTCAGAAGGAAAGGAAAGAAGGAAATGAACTAATCAAGGAACCTGTAGAATGTCTAATAGCGCATGGGATAAAATATAATAATAACATAATCTTTAACATAAAACAGGCGAGACAGTGTATAAGCTGAAACTAAACCAACACATCAGCGGAAATCCAAATACAGCTTTTTACAACTTTCCAAATTTACTGTCTCTAAACAAAAGAAAGCTAAAGTAGAAGATGCACGCCTAATGCCCAAGCAGTGATATTCAACAACACAGGGAGAATACTATATATATCATACATGGAAGCCTCCTGCTCGCCTCCGAATCAGCTACTCGCGCATCACCAGCTAACCATAACCTGTCTCTAGTCTGCTCGTGTGAGCACCCAGAGTAATAAGAGGAGACATAAAACTCTGGGTCAGACATAAAGCCTGGTATGAGCGATAAGCATCTAAACAGAATAATAACAGGTATAATCCAACCATACCTGAACCTGGACTTGCAACCAAAGAGTTAGCACTACATACCGTACAATACTCTAAGGTGCCACTAACATACTGTGTAAGAGATACGGGGGTGGGGGTGTGCATGTCATAGTGATGTCAAACAATCAAGCATAGCAATCATCCTCACATCCCTCACTCAGTGCGTAAAGCATACGATATCCACTACTTTGGTCACCTAATACTTTGGGCCATGGCGGAATCCAATCCCATGTAACTATCACTACAAGCCCACTATCCATCTCTAAGTGGTGAACCAAAGTTATGAATACCGACAACCCCTTTGCACACGTCCCGCAGCAAAGCCCAATCATGAAGCCCACTCATTGGTTCCCAACTGGATCCTGAGTCAAAGCTCCTCATTTGGACTTCCTTTGCATCTCGGGTTTTGGTCAAATTGGAGTTGGTCTTCAGAAAAGTCATCGCGTAGTAGTAATAGCCCACGTACGGTTCGGTTCGGTGCTCCTCGTCTAACTCGGTTCGATGTAACCTTCCAACTCGGTTCGGTTCGGTGGCCCTAGTCCATGCCTGGATCAGTGCTCCATCCCTTATCGGTTCGGTTCGGAAGTATAGTGTCCATCCTCTATTTGGTTCGGTGATTACTCCGCTCGAGGTTCCCCGATCCGATCCTGTCCTTTTCCATTTGCCCGATCCGATCCCGCTCACTTGCCTGCTCCGTTCCGATCCGCTCCCTAGCTCCAATCCGCTCCCGCTCGCTTGCCTGCTCTAATCCGATCCTCTCCCTAGCTCCGATCTGCTCCCGTGCCCAACTCCAACTCTAAGTAATGGACTTCCTTCATGCCAAACTTCTTTGTGCCAGATTCCAGTTCGGGTCGGATTCCTTGCCCAGCTCCCTACCCGATCCGAGCCCATACCCGATCTGATCCGAAACCCTGCACAACTTTCTGCAACTTTTTCCAGCAACTTGTTTACGCCATTCGACGACGTTTTCGACTAATCTAACTATTCTAATCAACCACAAATCATTCCAAACAGTCATAGCAACATAGCAAACTAACTACAAACACCAAAACAATGAATTCACATGTCAAAATGGATCAAATATACCCAAAACCCCATAATTTCCCTTAAGCATGTTTAAGAAAAACTAATCATAGGGTTAACAAAACTTAATCTAATTAAACCAAGTTTCTACCAGAGGCATAAAATATTGTTTTCGAATTTATAGATATTTTCCAGAATTTATTAGTGTATAAATTCGCTAATCTTCACTAATTACCCTTAATTAACTGTAATTAGTGTCAAAACAATGCTAATCACTCACCTTGGCCACAAATAAGATTCTCAGAACTGAAACCTCGCTGATTTGGGTGAATACTGATGTCTAACAGTAGCTCTAACCTTGCTTTCGTGTTTTCTCTCCTTAATTTGATGTAGATTAAGCCAAAACTTGATTAGAAAGTGATTAGAAGGTGATTTGGGTGTTGGAGGCCATTGCTAGAGTTCCTAGAATGAAAGTGGCGACTGAAAGAAATGTTTTCTAACCCTAATCAGCCCCTATACATCTCCAATTCCGAAATCCCCTTTGGGCCTAGCTGCTAACTACCCGATTAAGCCCAATTAAGCTGTTTTTCACTATTTGAAACTTGTTTCAGCTATATCTCTCAAACGGTGAGTCCGTTTGGCTAATGTGACCACTCTACAGAATTGTAAACCATCATCCGGAGCCAATGGAAGTGGTTTCAGGTCAAAATTCCTTTCCAGTCAAAAGTTATGGCCAAAACATTACCAAGTAGGGGTAAAATGGTCATTTAAAAATCGACAGAAATCATGAACATGGGAAATGACCCCAATAGTCGTCTCCCAAAGTTACATGACCATACGACTTCGTATGTGAAAGAAATAAATATTCCACGATCCTATGATGCGTAGAATACGGGTCGTTACACTCTCCCCCCCTTAAGAAATTTGGTCCCCGAAATTCCTTAACCCAAAACATACAAAAGATCCCGCATGCCTATTAACCACAAAACAACAATCAACATGCAAAACAAGTCTATCCTAGCATGCGGTTTACTAACAAGGGAAGAAACTATCACTACCAAAACCTTACCAGGCAAAGAGTTCTGGACACTTCTTCCTTATATCCTCCTTTGTTTCCCAAGTACAGTCCTTTTTCATTCTTACCCCACTGGACTTTGACTAGTTTCTCCGCCTTCCTTCGAAGCTGCTTCGTATCGTTCCCAACAATACGCATAGACTTGCGGTTCCCAACCGCCTCGAGTTCAACTTCGATGTTATCCAACTGATCAGGTGAAATAGCCACACTAGGGTCGTGCACGAATTTCCTTAACTGGGAAACATGAAATACGTTGTGAACTCCCGCCATCTTGTCAGGTAGCTCTACTTCATACACCAAATTCCCAACTTGCTCGAGGACTGGGAATGGACCAACAAATCTTGGTGCTAACTTACCTCTCCAACCCATCCGAATCACATTCTCAATGGAGAGATCTTGACGAACACCAAGTCGTTAACGAGGAATTCCAAATCTCTTCGTCTCTTATCGAGATAAGCCTTCTGCCTATCTTGGGTAGCCTTCATTCTCTAATATACAGTTCACTCAAATACCATCGTGACCTGACCTAGTCCTTGGTAAACTATCAATATAATCCATTTGAGATTTGTTCTCAACAGTTGTGACAAACCACTAAGCTTCCTTTGCTCAGCTTTAACTAACTGGAAATTCATGCATTTGGACATAAACTTCCCAACGTCTTTCTTTATCCTTTCCCAGTAGTAGATCTGCTCCATGTCTCAATACATCTTGTTACCACTGGGATGTATAGTCAATTTCGAGTGATGATATGCTCTAAGCATTTCATCTCTCAATCCATCTACGTTGGGTACAACTAGTCCCTTATTCTTTCGAAGCCACCCTTCTCGATCAAATCCTCACTTGATCATTCTCTTTCCATCGATACCCATCTCTACCCTAGAGATGGTTTCCAATAGATTAGGATCGTCCTTCTAACTGGAAACAATCCACTCAATCAAAATCGATCTAATCGTCAAGCTTACTAGTGTTTCTGAATCCAATTCACTCTTGGGCCCGAAATCATATCCTGTGATATACTTTAGTTGCTTTCATCCTAGAGACAAAACCCCTAAACTGGCATGTCTCCTACTCAATGCAACTATTACCACACCCAAATCCTTTACTATGATCACTCTGCCCCATGGAGTCATAGCGACTCCACTGCACTGATCCATAGCCACTAGTCCTTTGCTATGTCCACTTTGCCCCTCGAGTCATGACGACTCTACTGCACTGGCTCATAGTCCTACTAAAATCACTTTGTTCCCCATCGCTGGAACCCTACAGGTGATAGTCTACTCAAGAGAAGAAAGATAGGAACAAACATAGCAACCATAACATCCATCAACCAAGTCCTACCTATCACCTGCTAAATTCATAAACACATCGACACCTACATGATTGGTTTAACCAATCCCAATATGTCGATTCTAGTATGTCTGGTCCAACCAACATCAATAACTAATGGAAGCCCAGCCTCCATACATACACCGATGCCTACTTGACTGGTCCAATCAATCCCAGGCCAATGGAAGCCCCGCCTCCCTACAGACTACCGTACGTCCAACGTACGTTTATCCTCCAAGGATAATTAAACTAATGGAAGTCCAGCGTCCAATCGGACTACCGTACGTCCAACGTACGTTTATCCTCCAAGTATAACTAGATCACATCCAACGGATCCAAGGTAACGGGCATCCCCAGATACCCCTGCTTTTAGTCCTCCTAAAGTACTTGAGTCCAACCCAAGTCTATCCATTATCTTGCTGCCCGCTCGAGTCCAATTCGAGCTGAATCCAATACCTTGCAGCCTTCTCGAGTCCAACTCGAGTTAATCTATAACTCAGACCCAGTCTTGAGTATCCATTAGTGACAAACTCTAGTCCAACGTGAGTCGTCTCCCTATTCGTTGCATCTCCAAGATCAACGAACATCCATTTTCTTTTACGAGTTCAAGTCCAACTTGAATCACCCTAATCTTCGTTGTATCCTCCATGATCAACGAACACATCTTATTTCTTCAAAGTTCTACTATCCAATAGAGAACATCAACATAGGGTCCTAAACAATCCATTACTTTGCATCTTTCCCGAGTCCCACTCAAGCAATCTCATAACCCTATCGAGTCTAACTCTGGGCAGTCTATATCATTGAACAGTCTCATCATGTTCCGTCTGCCCATCACTCCTCGAGTAAACCAAGATATCATCCAATGAAAAATCACAACAACTATTTACCCCTCACGCAAACCATCCTAGTCGAAATCGACATTTCCTAAGCACAAGCCCCAAAGGCCTAAACCAATATCAGACAAGCACCCAAGGAACATCTCCTCCGAGTTCGGACAATCCACATGAGGTGATACTAGCAAAACAATCTAGCACTGGAGTACTCATTTGCCTCCCAGAGACAACTAGAACTTATTACAACAATAACCTCTTAGCTTCCTTAACTCCAGTTACTATCGCCATCACTAGGTAGGTACCTAATACCACCCCATTCCTTTGGAGTAGATCGACTCCCCATAATAATGCTAAACCCAGTAAAGCCCAAAACAAAGCAACCACAACAAACATACATCCATGACTCGATAAGACCACATTAACAAATCATGCCAAAACTAGTCGAACCACCAATCGGGTTCGTCACTACTAAAGGTCTATCGACTAACTCAGGTTTATCAAACAAAACCCGATCAAAACATCTTTAATAGAAAGCATGCCTCGAATAACGACACCTTTTTCCTACTATGCCGCAGTTGGGGCATTTGACGAAGAAGGAACAGTTTTGATAGCATACGCTTTCACAATCTGCTTCTCCCTAGGAGGTTGTGGGCAATCATCCTTGTGATGTCCCGCCTGGCCGCAGTTAAAGCACTTCGTTTCCCCAGGCTTTTCTCGACAATCTCTGGCATAATGGCCCTTCTTGCCACAACTAAAGCATTCTCCATCTTTCTTATTTTTCTTATTCTGACCATCTGTAACGACCCTGAATTTTGGGGCCAAGTTAAAATTTATTTTAAGTGATTTTAAATGAGTTTTGATATTTAAAATAATCTATTTTAAATAATAAAGATCACAAATTTGGTTCAAATCGAAGTTAGAATGAATAAATTAATTTTAAATATAAAAAGAGCTAGAAATGGCGCGGTAGTTTGAAAAGTCAAACTTGAACTTTGACTAACCATACAGGATGCAAAATTTAACGGATTTTAGTGAAACCAAAAATATTAGAATCTATTTAAAATTATCTTTCCAACGAATCCGAAAAATCGAAATTTCATAACGGGAATCAAAAGTTATGGCCAATTCAATATTTAGAAAGGTCGCTATGAAATTTATAAGGGCCAAAATGCTACATTTTGCAGAATAAGGAATTAGGACCCGAAACCATCTCCATTGGTTTTAGAATGTTGTTTACATATAAAAATGACTATAAGAACTTATATTTTTGAGTTTCGGAAAAATTCCACTATTTTTGGTATTTTTAAATATTAAAATATACACCTGAAAAATAGAATTTTTGCAAACGAACTTCGAATTCGACGAAACCAGTTTCTATGGATTCAAAATATTAAATTAAGGTTAAATTATAAAATTTATAATTTTTGGAATTATTTTGTGGCCTGTATAATTTTTACGGTGGAAATACAGCCTATTTTCAGACTTCGGAAATTTATAATAAATTCATACGGAATCGGAAAATTACGAAATCAGGTTCGTTGGGTTCGTAATAACCTGAAATAATTATGTTTAAAATTTTATTAATTTTGAAATCAGCATGTATTTATAAGAATTTCTGAATTGAAGAAAACAGTTGAAAATTGAGTAATTGGGCACGTAATGATATTTGGGCCCAAACCAAAATTAAACCCATGGTATATATTATCTTTTTTCTGAGATTTAGGGCTGAAATTCGAAATGCTCAGCAGCCACTTCTATTTTCCATCATTTTTCTCAATTTCCATGGCGGCTCTCTCTTCCTCTAAAATTTATCGAAAATAAAATCTCTTCAAACCATAGCAAATTATATGTCCTCTCGAAGGTCTCGACGATACGAAGCTAATGGTGTAGTCGGTTTTGTCAAACAGCGCTCGGATTCGCCGGAATCTCGTCTTAAAGCTCGCTGTTTTCGAAATTCAGAAGCTCAAAACGTAAATCAAGAAATTCCCGTGAATCGAGAAAGAATTAGACGAAGTCACGAACACGGAAGTTCTTCGTCTACGTGAGGTGGAGGTGCTCGCCAAATTTCAGGCAGTTTGGAGGTGTGAGGCGGCCTGTGGGACCCGCGAGGCGAAATCATTTCTAGGCGATTTCCCGATGATCGGAGAAGCTTTAGGGGCGGCTCTTTCTGGTGGTGGTGCGTCTCGCCAAGACGAAGACATTGGCGGTGGTCCCGTGGCGTCAGGTGGCCCGAGGCAGCGGCAAAGTGCGGTCAAAGTTCGGCGGTGAACAGTGTTTTTCGGTCAATGGGCTGAGGGTATTTTCTATTTTATTTTTAAATTATTTAATTAATTTCCAGAACTTTAAAATTGCATAACTCACTCATACGAAGTCGAAAATCGACGATTTCAGGTGCGTTGGGATCGTGGCGACGAGATGGACGCGTGGACACTAATTTTGTCCAATTCTGAGACAGTGAAATTTTTAGGTATTTTCACGAATATTAATTATTTAATTACCCGATCTTTAAAAATTCATAACTCTTTCATACGAGGTCCGTTTGACGAACCGTAAATTGCGTTGGAATCACAAAATTAAGAGCTTCGCGATGGCGCAGACCGCAGCTGAAAGGGAGACAATAAAATTTTGGCCAAAAATTCAATGTGAGAGTTCTATTTATTTATTTAAATAAAAATAATTAACTGTGATTGTGATTTTCCTTTGATCCGTTGTTGAACGCTAATTGATTATCGCATGTGATTGATCCTGAATTGTCATTGATACGTAGATCTATTTGTTTGATAATCGTCGTGTTAATAATAATGATATCATGTTTGTCAAGAATAATCACATCATGATTGTTAAGGTAGGATTGTTGAAAACACATATATCACTTTATATGTCCTTGTTGAAATAAAACTGGCGACATAAACAAAGTTATTCTTTTTATTTGTTTTGATTGGGTATTAGAAATGTTTTAACATAAAATATCCTTATATGTTAATGTGAAACGTCAGAAAGGAAGCAACATAAAAATCATATTTTTATGTTAATATGAACCAATAGGAAAGAGTGTGAGTAAAAAGGATATATTTATTGAAATATGAACCATTAGGAAAAAAAGGGATAGAAAATTATTCATTGTATGTTCAATGACATTTTGTATGTTTAAAATAGAAAATTACTCACTGTATGTTAATTGAAAATTTTTGTCAATATTAAAATAGAGATTGCCATCGTATGTTAATTGACAAAATTTTTGTATATTAATATAGAAATTATTCATCGCATGTGAAATTAATATTTTTATGTTAATAATAGAATATGTCACCGTATGAAGTGAACTATTTTTGTTCATATTAAAATAGAAAGCATCGTATGTTGATGTCACTATTTTTGTTCATATTAAAATAAAAAGCATCGTATGTTGATGTCACTAATTTTGTTCATTATTAAAATAGAATTACACACACCGTATGTAAGAATGACAATTTTTGTCAATATTAAAATAGAAATGATCCATCGTATGAAAATAGTATTTTTTGCTAATGTTAATACAAGAAAACTCCATCGTATGTAAATAGGATTCTTGTCAAGTTAGAAAATATAAGAAACTTCATTGTATGAAAATGGTATTTTTGTCAATGTTAATATGAGAAACTTCATTGTATGAAAATAGAATTTTGTCAATATTAAAATGGAATTGCCATCGTATGTTAATTGGAAAATTTTTGTATGTTAATGTCACCGCATGTTAAATTAGCATTTTTATTAATGTTAATAAAAGAAAATGTCACCGCATGTTAAATTAACATTTTTAGTTACGTTAATATAGAAAACGGTCATTGTATGAAAATGACATTTGTGTCGAATGTTAATATAGGAAATATAAAAAGTGCATTGTATGAAAATAGCATTTTTGTCATCTCATAAAAATAATAAAAATGCATTGTATGTAAAATAACATTTTTGTTTAATGTTAATATTGTAAAGATACACCGTAGGATGTCATTAACATTTTTGTTAAGATAATAAAAGTAATTTTACCATATGATGAGATTAACATTTTTTTTAAAGTTAATATTAAAGAAAATTTCACCGTAGGATGGTTAACATGATTTGCAATGATTAAAATAAAAGAATGTACACCGTATGATAATTTAACATTATTTTAATGTTAAAATAAAAGAATGTACACCGTATGATAATTTAACATTATTTTAATGTTAAAATAAAAGAATGTACACCGTATGATAATTTAACATTATTTTAATGATAAAATGAAAGAATGTACACCGTAGGATGATTCACCATTATTTTTAATGTTAAAAGAAAAGAATTTCCATTTTATGTAAATTTAATATTATTTTCAATGTTAATAAATGGAAGATGCATGACATGTAAATGTAACTTTATTTTAATGGTTATTAAAAGAGAATTCACCTCGTAGGGAAGTTAACATTATTTTGTAATGTAAATATATAAAGAATTTGACCGTAGTATGTTTTAACATTTATTTTCAATGTTAAATAAAAAAGAAATGAAACTGTATGTAAGGTTTAACATTATTTATAATGTTAAATAAAAGAAATGAAACTGTATGTAAGGTTTAACATTATTTATAATGTTAAATAAAAGAAATGAAACGTATGTAAGAATAACATTATTTATAATGTTAAATGAAAGGTAAGGAACTGTATTGAAACATTAACATTATTTACAATGTAGGTAAAAGGGAACTTACACCATAGGAAAGTGTTCATTATTCATAATGAAATTGGAAAAGAAACATATAAAGAAATGAATGGGATGGCACATTATAATTTACATTCTTAAATGAAAATTATAAAGTAGAAAATAAATAATAATGAATTAAAAAGGGAAGAATTATCGTCTAATCCTAAACTACATTGTCATGTAAGTAGAAAGGTGAAAGTTAAGAGAAATGTAAGCTGCACGTAGGGACGATAAACTAAACGAATTATATATATATATATTTATATATATAATTAAAATAACGATATGAAATATGTTTTTCTCAAAATATATGAATGCGAGATTATTTGGAAAGACCGGGTTAATCCCATTCCAAATGATCGTACGATTTCAAGAATTCAATTATGAAGACGGCGTATGAAGACCGTAAATCTCCCCTCGAATGGACAACGATCAAGACTCTGAATTGGTTTGATCCCAATTCAAGGGTCGGGGTAATTGCCCAAACGTACGTGTTGATTTCACGGGTTTGACCCTAGTTCAGACCTAGAGCATGGGTATAAATGGATAGTGTGTCTGACATCGTACCCCACAAAATATTATGTTGTTGATATTCAGTTAATATATAAACGATTGGTGGTAGAGAATTTATTCTCTACTTAACACCCATTTATATAGTGACGGAAGATCAATAGTACGGTATGGAGTGACAGTGTGGCATACTAAGATGCAATGATCAGGGTTTCTTGTTGAAAAGCAGAACCTTGTGGTAGGAAGAACATGACTTCACGAGCCTCACAAACCGGTAGAGTCTAAAAAGGGGGAAGGGAACGCAGGGAAAGTAGCACGTTTCTTTCTAGTTAGTAGTCATTTTACTTTTGGAGGATGATGAAATGAGGCGCCTCGGATAGGTCCTATAGGACCGGGGAACGTGTGCTTAGGAATTGCCAATCCTCTAAGCTGTATGTGAGGACCGGCCCTGCAGGATCCAAGGGTTAACTGCGGGTAATCCTGAGAAGTTAACTAGAGCGTCTCGAATCGGTAAGGAGTCCTCCCTAGCCTGGACTCATGATGGAAACCCAAATTTCCAATACGACCCCGACGGATTTGATTGTATTACTACTATTGGAGGCATAATATATGGTACCTATGCTTCCTAGGATTAATACATTGCTTTGAATTGTTTTAAAACATATACACCCTAATAATAGTATTAGTTACGTATTTGGCGTATTTAGCATGTTTAACCACCATAAGGTAAAACTCTATCCTCTTGGTGTGCGTTGCATTGTGTGATGGGACCTGAGTCTTATGGTGGTTCCATTTTTCAAAAGACATTGCGTTTTGTTACATTTTACTTATCTGTATTGACACTATAGTTATGCACGGCAATCCATTGGTACAACCCGTTCCGCGTTAGCGGCGTGGTCTTTGGATTTGCCTTATTAGTATAAGTTATTTAAGAATTCTCACACCAGTCCCACGACTGACCCATAGTTTGTTTCACCTTTTTGCAAACTTGGGTGCCCTCTCTTCTACACGGGCAGCCAAGTAGACAGGTTCATTCTTTGCTTGGAGCTTTTCTTTGTAGCTGCTTATTTTCTCTCTCTTGGATTCTGCTTGGGAGAAGAGGTGATGACTTGGAGCTGTAAGACTTTTTGTTTCTATTGGCGCCTATTCTTTTCTTTTTAGACATCAAACTTATTTCTTTTCTGCAAACTTGTTGTAATAGCTTAGATTCTGTGACTGTGGATTTTCTGTGATTGATGACATTATATTTTTCCGCTGCTATAATGTTATTACTCTATGAATCTCCTTTGCTATATTGTATCTGTGTTCTGTTTTATTGTATTTATGTTGTATTCCAAATGATTTCTCCTGCTTTCACTTGTGGAAGTTTGGGGTTATCACAGTTGGTATCAGAGCTTTGGTTTACAAAGCGGAGTACAACATATCTATAATAATTCGTTTACATAGAATCACTATATTCTATGGCGAACAGTTCATGAGATACATAATAGCCAGTCATTTTATCGTCATCTTTTCATTCATCCTTCGATCTTTTCTATCTCTTAGAATCACCTTTTCTGTTGTTTTGACTCTTCCCTTGATCGTGCATTCGAAGAAGACTAAGTGAAGTGGCGATGCTCAATTGGCACATGTGTACGAAGGAGCGAAAGGACCAACTTCTTCGGTGGAAGGCCTGATGTTATAGGCGGTACTATTTCTGTTAAAACGTTTCAACATTCTCTGTGTTTATTCTTCCTCTTTCCCTCTTCTATTTTTCTTTTTCCTTTTCGGGGACGAAAAGTTTTTAAGTGGGGGAGACTGTAACGACCCTGAATTTTGGGGCCAAGTTAAAATTTATTTTAAGTGATTTTAAATGAGTTTTGATATTTAAAATAATCTATTTTAAATAATAAAGATCACAAATTTGGTTCAAATCGAAGTTAGAATGAATAAATTAATTTTAAATATAAAAAGAGCTAGAAATGGCGCGGTAGTTTGAAAAGTCAAACTTGAACTTTGACTAACCATACAGGATGCAAAATTTAACGGATTTTAGTGAAACCAAAAATATTAGAATCTATTTAAAATTATCTTTCCAACGAATCCGAAAAATCGAAATTTCATAACGGGAATCAAAAGTTATGGCCAATTCAATATTTAGAAAGGTCGCTATGAAATTTATAAGGGCCAAAATGCTACATTTTGCAGAATAAGGAATTAGGACCCGAAACCATCTCCATTAGTTTTAGAATGTTGTTTACATATAAAAATGACTATAAGAACTTATATTTTTGAGTTTCGGAAAAATTCCACTATTTTTGGTATTTTTAAATATTAAAATATACACCTGAAAAATAGAATTTTTGCAATATTAAAATGGAATTGCCATCGTATGTTAATTGGAAAATTTTTGTATGTTAATGTCACCGCATGTTAAATTAGCATTTTTATTAATGTTAATAAAAGAAAATGTCACCGCATGTTAAATTAACATTTTTAGTTACGTTAATATAGAAAACGGTCATTGTATGAAAATGACATTTGTGTCGAATGTTAATATAGGAAATATAAAAAGTGCATTGTATGAAAATAGCATTTTTGTCATCTCATAAAAATAATAAAAATGCATTGTATGTAAAATAACATTTTTGTTTAATGTTAATATTGTAAAGATACACCGTAGGATGTCATTAACATTTTTGTTAAGATAATAAAAGTAATTTTACCATATGATGAGATTAACATTTTTTTTAAAGTTAATATTAAAGAAAATTTCACCGTAGGATGGTTAACATGATTTGCAATGATTAAAATAAAAGAATGTACACCGTATGATAATTTAACATTATTTTAATGTTAAAATAAAAGAATGTACACCGTATGATAATTTAACATTATTTTAATGTTAAAATAAAAGAATGTACACCGTAAGATAATTTAACATTATTTTAATGTTAAAATAAAAGAATGTACACCGTATGATAATTTAACATTATTTTAATGATAAAATGAAAGAATGTACACCGTAGGATGATTCACCATTATTTTTAATGTTAAAAGAAAAGAATTTCCATTTTATGTAAATTTAACATTATTTTCAATGTTAATAAATGGAAGATGCATGGCATGTAAATGTAACTTTATTTTAATGGTTATTAAAAGAGAATTCACCTCGTAGGGAAGTTAACATTATTTTGTAATGTAAATATATAAAGAATTTGACCGTAGTATGTTTTAACATTTATTTTCAATGTTAAATAAAAAAGAAATGAAACTGTATGTAAGGTTTAACATTATTTATAATGTTAAATAAAAGAAATGAAACTGTATGTAAGGTTTAACATTATTTATAATGTTAAATAAAAGAAATGAAACGTATGTAAGAATAACATTATTTATAATGTTAAATGAAAGGTAAGGAACTGTATTGAAACATTAACATTATTTACAATGTAGGTAAAAGGGAACTTACACCATAGGAAAGTGTTCATTATTCATAATGAAATTGGAAAAGAAACATATAAAGAAATGAATGGGATGGCACATTATAATTTACATTCTTAAATGAAAATTATAAAGTAGAAAATAAATAATAATGAATTAAAAAGGGAAGAATTATCGTCTAATCCTAAACTACATTGTCATGTAAGTAGAAAGGTGAAAGTTAAGAGAAATGTAAGCTGCACGTAGGGACGATAAACTAAACGAATTATATATATATATATATTTATATATATAATTAAAATAACGATATGAAATATGTTTTTCTCAAAATATATGAATGCGAGATTATTTGGAAAGACCGGGTTAATCCCATTCCAAATGATCGTACGATTTCAAGAATTCAAGTATGAAGACGGCGTATGAAGACCGTAAATCTCCCCTCGAATGGACAACGATCAAGACTCTGAATTGGTTTGATCCCAATTCAAGGGTCGGGGTAATTGCCCAAACGTACGTGTTGATTTCACGGGTTTGACCCTAGTTCAGACCTAGAGCATGGGTATAAATGGATAGTGTGTCTGACATCGTACCCCACAAAATATTATGTTGTTGATATTCAGTTAATATATAAACGATTGGTGGTAGAGAATTTATTCTCTACTTAACACCCATTTATATAGTGACGGAAGATCAATAGTACGGTATGGAGTGACAGTGTGGCATACTAAGATGCAATGATCAGGGTTTCTTGTTGAAAAGCAGAACCTTGTGGTATGAAGAACATGACTTCACGAGCCTCACAAACCGGTAGAGTCTAAAAAGGGGGAAGGGAACGCAGGGAAAGTAGCACGTTTCTTTCTAGTTAGTAGTCATTTTACTTTTGGAGGATGATGAAATGAGGCGCCTCGGATAGGTCCTATAGGACCGGGGAACGTGTGCTTAGGAATTGCCAATCCTCTAAGCTGTATGTGAGGACCGGCCCTGCAGGATCCAAGGGTTAACTGCGGGTAATCCTGAGACGTTAACTAGAGCGTCTCGAATCGGTAAGGAGTCCTCCCTAGCCTGGACTCATGATGGAAACCCAAATTTCCAATACGACCCCGACGGATTTGATTGTATTACTACTATTGGAGGCATAATATATGGTACCTATGCTTCCTAGGATTAATACATTGCTTTGAATTGTTTTAAAACATATACACCCTAATAATAGTATTAGTTACGTATTTGGCGTATTTAGCATGTTTAACCACCATAAGGTAAAACTCTATCCTCTTGGTGTGCGTTGCATTGTGTGATGGGACCTGAGTCTTATGGTGGTTCCATTTTTCAAAAGACATTGCGTTTTGTTACATTTTACTTATCTGTATTGACACTATAGTTATGCACGGCAATCCATTGGTACAACCCGTTCCGCGTTAGCGGCGTGGTCTTTGGATTTGCCTTATTAGTATAAGTTATTTAAGAATTCTCACACCAGTCCCACGACTGACCCATAGTTTGTTTCACCTTTTTGCAAACTTGGGTGCCCTCTCTTCTACACGGGCAGCCAAGTAGACAGGTTCATTCTTTGCTTGGAGCTTTTCTTTGTAGCTGCTTATTTTCTCTCTCTTGGATTCTGCTTGGGAGAAGAGGTGATGACTTGGAGCTGTAAGACTTTTTGTTTCTATTGGCGCCTATTCTTTTCTTTTTAGACATCAAACTTATTTCTTTTCTGCAAACTTGTTGTAATAGCTTAGATTCTGTGACTGTGGATTTTCTGTGATTGATGACATTATATTTTTCCGCTGCTATAATGTTATTACTCTATGAATCTCCTTTGCTATATTGTATCTGTGTTCTGTTTTATTGTATTTATGTTGTATTCCAAATGATTTCTCCTGCTTTCACTTGTGGAAGTTTGGGGTTATCACACCATCCTTGGTTTGATTCCGCTTTCTCTTATTTTGAGAATTCTTCTTGCCTTCACCGCCTGCTTGCGGCTTTGGCTCCTCTGTAGATGCAATAGCAACTTTGGTCTTCGACTTAGGGAAAAGGCTCTCTGACCTTAATGCCTTTCCTACGATAGACTCGAACGTCTCATCGATGTGGTTTATAAGTCTTTCCCCCAAGTACCCATCCAAGCCAGTTATGAACTTCTCGTTCTTCTTTTCGACTGTATCGATAAGGGACCATCCATATTTCGATAGAGTGTCGAATTCAGCGATATACTCCGAGACTGCTCTACCATTCTGCTTAAGCTCCAAGAACTTCCTGAACAGTTCCGATTTATGAGCAGCTGGAATAAACTTATCACAAAAGCGAGTCTTGAACTGATCCCAAGTAACCTGATCTTCTGGAGTAGCTGTTCTAATGGCATTCCACCAATTCATCGCTCGCCCTTGCAGCTGACGAGATGCTAGCCTTCTCTTCATCGCATCCTCAAGACCCAAGTCATCGAAGATACGATCACAGCTATCCAACCAATCCTGAACATCTGTGGCCGACTCCGTTCCGTGGAACAGCTTCCCACCAAGGCTAGTATAATCCTTATTCAGCTTGGCGAAGTCAACCCTCGGCTCCTGCACTATTGGACCACCACCATTTCCACCATTGGGAGCTGCCCTCTGCACGTCCCTAAGCATCTCTCTCATGAGGTCAGTAAACATCGTCCTCATGTCAGCAGCATTCCCATTATTGGCCCCTCTACCGGTACCTCTAACATATCGGCTCATCGTCAATCTGAAAAAGGAAACGATTAACGACCCCATAGTGGTGCTAGTGCAGTACGACTTCACTCTTATACTACTAATAGTATATACATATATAGCTTTTAAAACCAAAATAATCACAAATACGCTCTCTCGTATACGTATATTATCTCTCCCTAATAACTTCCCTAGGTTAACTACGCAACCTAGAGCTCTGATACCAAGTGTGACGGCCCGCCCCGCACCAACTGACATTTACTCCAAAAGTGCGCTGTACACATGTCCAGTTAGCACGGGACGGTCGTCAGAAGGAAAGGAAAGAAGGAAATGAGCTAATAAAGGAACCTATAGAATGTCTCACAGCGCATGGGATAAAATATAATAATAACATAATCTTTAACATAAAACAGGCGAGATAGTGTATAAGCGGAAACTAAACCAACACAGCAGTAGAAATCCAAATACAGCTTATTACAACTTTCCAAATTTACTGTCTCTAAACAAAAGAAAGCTAAAGTAGAAGATGCATGCCTAATGCCCAAGCAGTGATCTTCAACAACACAGGGAGAATACTATATATATCATACGTGGAAGCCTCCTGCTCGCCTCCGAATCAGCTACTTGCGCATCACCAGCTAACCTTAACTTGTCTCTAGTCTGCTCGTGTGAGTACCCAGAGTAATAAGAGGAGACATAAAACTCTGGGTCAGACATAAAGCCTGGTATGAGCGATAAGCATCTAAACAGAATAATAACAGGTATAATCCAACCATACCTAAACCTGGACCTGCAACCAAAGAGTTAGCACTACATACCGTACAATACTCTAAGGTGCCACTAACATACTGTGTAAGAGGTACGGGGGTGGGGGTGTGCATGTCATAGTGATGTCAAACAATCAATCATAGCAATCATCCTCACATCCCTCACTCAGTGCGTAAACCATACGATATCCACTACTTTGGTCACCTAATACTTTGGGCCATGGCGGAATCCAATCCCGTGTAACTATCACTACAAGCCCACTATCCATCTCTAAGTGGTGAACCAAAGTTATGAATATCGACAACCCTTTTGCACACGTCCCGCAGCAAAGCCCAATCATGAAGCCCACTCATTGGTTCCCAACTGGATCCTGAGTCAAAGCTCCTCATTTGGACTTCCTTTGCATCTCGGGTTTTGGTAGAATTGGAGTTGGTCTTCAGAAAATTCATCGCGTAGTAGTAATAGCCCACGTACGGTTCGGTTCGGTGCTCCTCGTCTAACTCGGTTTGGTTCGGTGTAACCTTCCGACTTGGTTCGGTTCGGTGTCCATGCCTGGATCAGTGCTCCATCCCTTATCGGTTCGGTTCGGAAGTATAGTGTCCATCCTCTGTTTGGTTCGGTGATTACTCCCCTCGAGGTTCCCCGATCCAATCCTGTCCTTTTCCATTTGCCCGATCCGATCCCGCTCACTTGCCTGCTCTGATCCGCTCCCTAGCTCCGATCCGCTCCCTAGCTCCGATCCGCTCCCGTGCCCAACTCCAACTCTAAGCAATGGCCTTCCTTCTTGCCAAACTTCTTTGTGCCAGATTCCAGTTCGGGTCGGATTCCTTGCCCAGCTCCCTACCCGATCCGAGCCCATACCCGATCCGATCCGAAACCCTACACAACTTTCTGCAACTTTTTCCAGCAACTTGTTTACGCCATTCGACGATGTTTTCAACCAATCTAAATATTCTAATCAACCACAAATCATTCCAAACAGTCATAGCAACAGAGCAAACTAACCACAAACACCAAAGCAATGAATTTACATGTCAAAATGGATCAAATATACCCAAAACCCCATAATTTCCCTTAAGCATGTTTAAGCAAAACTAATCATAGGGTTAACAAAACTTAATCAAATTAAACCAAATTTCTACCAGAGGCATAAAATATTATTTTCGAATTTATAGATATTTTTCCAGAATTTATTAGTGTATAAATTCGCTAATCTTTACTAATTACCATTAATTAACTGTAATTAGTGTCAAAACAATGCTAATCAATCACCTTGGCCACAAATAAGATTCTCAGAACTGAAACCTCGCTGATTTGGGTGAATACTGGTGTCTAACAGTAGCTCTAACCTTGCTTTCGTGTTTTCTCTCATTAATTTGATGTAGATTAAGCCAAAACTTGATTACAAAGTGATTAGAAGGTAATTTGGGTGTTGGAGGCCATTGCTAGAGTTCCAAGAATGAAAGTGGCGGCTGAAAGAAATGTTTTCTAACCCTAATCAGCCCCTATACATCTCCAATCCCGAAATACCCTTTGGGCCTAGCTGCTAACTACCCGATTAAGCCCAATTAAGCTGTTTTTCACTATTTGAAACTTGTTTCAGCTATATCTCCCAAATGGTGAGTACGTTTGGCTAATGTGACCACTCTACGGAATTGTAAACCATCATCCGGAGCCAATGGAAGTGGTTTCAGGTCAAAATTCCTTTCCAGTCAAAAGTTATGGCCAAAACAGTACCAACTAGGGGTAAAACGGTCATTTAAAAATCGACAAAAATCATGAACATGGGAAATGACCCCAATAGTCGTCTCCCAAAGTTACATGACCATACGACTTCGTATGTGAAAGAAATAAATATTCAACGATCCTATGATGCGTAGAATACGGGTCGTTACAGCTACCATATACTATGTCGCCATACTAGTTCTACAATCAAATCTGTTATTTCATATTGGAAATTGGATTTCCGTCATGAGTCGGGGCAAGGGACAAGCTCCTCTCCGCTTCGAGACACTCTAGCAAATGCCTCAGGACTACACACTCTGTGTAACCCTTGGATCTTCAGGGCCAGTCCACACTTACGTTAGTGGATTAGTATTCTTGAACACATGTTTCCCGATCCTTACAGACCTAAAATCGAGGCGCCTCGCATTCCAACAATCACACAGGTGAAAAGTAGATATAAATGTCAGGGTTGGTAGGTCACTGACACCACCATAGCTAGAAAGAAACGTCGTGCTCTCCTCGCAGTCCTTATCCCGTTTTTAACTCATACCGAGGTGTGAGGCTCGCGAATCCACGCTATACACAAAGCCAGGCCACGTAGGCCGTGCTTTGATCATCGAACACAAGACTTTGCTTTGCAACAGAAGCGTTGGTCTCTGCATCTTGGCATGCCACATAGGCAATCCACTCCATACGACTGATTTCTATCGATATATAACCTCTGAGCTCGTACGTCTCAGAGAAGGGCGTTAAGCAAAAGAATAAATTCTCCGTCGCCAAACATATATATATTTAACAGAGATCAATCAGTATAGAACAAAATCCAATGTCAGACACACAGTCCATTTACAAGTCCGTTTTGGGTCTGAACGAAACCGAAGGCACCATATTCCTCGTATATCCGTACAATCGTCACATACGTTCAGACGGCTACTACTTCCGTTCCTTCACGATAGCTACTCCAATCAGGAACCTCAGCAGCGCCCATCCAAATGATACGAAGACGATCGGTCTTGAACCGTCTTCGTATTTTCAACTTCGAGTCGTTCGAACAATTATTTGAAATGAGGGTTAGCTCGGCCTTTTCAAATAATTCACGTATAATTAGAATTCAAATCAATTCTTTCCAGGGTTATATTATTCGACATTCACATTTCAGTTCTTTAGTATTATTTTCATGTCAAACACATACAACCATCAAATATCAAGCAGGTCAAGCAAAATTGGTTTATTTCCAATCCATGTTGCTTATAATATTTTATAACGATTTTTGCCATTTTTATTTATTTAAAAATGGTCATATTTAATTAAACGACGTTTCAGGTCGTGCCGTGGCACTGGCGCTGTTTTCCCCCTAATTTGTTTTACACATATCGGAAAACCTAACCGTTGGATTTCTACAAAATCTATACCACTGGGAAGATATTCCCAAACCGAATCCAACGGTTCCAGTTTCGTGAAAATCCGACGGTCGGATCTTCCATACTAGTCGTTTGAAGTTACGGTTTCAAAATACGAACTGCAGCGTCATTATTCGATTTAATTTAATTATATTTATATTTATATATAAATATAAACGATTCTAGCGCTGTTTTTCTTCAGATTTGAATTAAACATTCCAGACAATCCAACCGTTGGATTTTTACAAAGTTGGTGCCGTTGGAAAGATAATTCCAAGGCGAACCCAACGGTTGCGGTTTCGGGAAAATCCGATGGTCGGATCTCTCGTACTAATCGATTCAAATTACGATTTCAAAACACGAACTGCACGGCTTCGATTCCTTTCAATTCTATTTATGTTTATATATATATATATAGTTCATTCTTTAATTTCAATATCGTTTTCACTTCAAATATTTCACTAACACCTTTATATTTCGAAAATTTTCGCCATAACTTCCTTTGTACGGGAAGGGATTTGGAAATTTATTGGGCCGTGTTAGGTACCCAATGAACCCTATAAAGCATACACATATTTATAGTGATATATTCTGGTGTTTACATGGGAGCGTGTATAGATAATAACTCCAGAGAATAAATTCTCGTCACCTTGTCAAGCCTGAGGGAGCGTGTATTTTTAATTACTCCAGAGGATAAATCCTCATCACCTCGTCCCGTGTGGGAATAAATAGTCCATGTGCCATATCTAATGACTAGAGAGACGTGATTATTGTCAACTCCAGACCCGTGTGGGGTTTTTATTAATTTGGAAATTTATCGTTATATTTTATATAGTCCATATCAGTCATCCGTTCAACCTGTAATATATAATCATCGCCATACAAGCCTCTCGCTCATATGGTAAATCTTCAACCTCGTCACATAAGCTCCAAATGCTTATGTGGAATATGAAGTATGCATATCGTCAAGAAGTATGCCATGTAGTGTAGTTCAAAATTAATTGTTACTATCCTATGGCGATGTTTATTATTACACACAGAATAACCAGCACTCCGCATCCAATGGCATTCACAGGAGTTGATATAAAAATAAAATTGCGCAGCCAACTCATCAAGGCTTACCTATTTGTCGGGCACGCAAATAATTTCTTTACTCTACAGCTAATCCATTTTCCCTGTTCGACACATGTATATATACGCAGAACAAAGCTAATAATAATATTTCTAGCGAACTAATATTTATTTCAACACGTGTGTATTTTTATCAAAGCGTATACATGATAAAAGTAATATTTTTATCATCAGACATATTTATTCAACACGTGAATGTTTTTAACACTTCATATTCATAATAAAAATGTAATTTTTATTGTCTAATCAATTTATTTAAAATATGAATAACATTCAACACATGAATTTCAATTCAACGAATGAATTTCAATTCAACACATGAATGTTCTCTATAGTTTGTATATATAATAAAAATGTGATTTTTATCATTAAAGCTTTTCATTTAAAATTCGAATAACATTCAACACATGAATTTCAATTCAACGAATGAATTTCAATTCAACACATGAATATTCTTTACAGTTTGTATATATATATATATATAAATGTGATTTTTATTGTTAAAGCAATTTATTTAAAATTCGAATAACATTCAACACATGAATTTCAATTCAACGAATGAATTTCAATTCAACGAATGAATTTCAATTCAACACATGAATATTCTTTACAGTTTGTATATATATAAAAATGTGATTTTTATCGTTAAAGCTATTTATTTAAAATTCGAATAACATTCAGCACATGAATTTCAATTCAACGAATGAATTTCAATTCAACACATGAATATTCTTTACAGTTTGTATATATATAAAAATATGATTTTTATCATTAAAGCTTTTCATTTAAAATTCGAATAACATTCAACACATGAATTTCAATTCAACGAATGAATTTCAATTCAACACATGAATATTCTGTATAGTTTGTATATATATAAAAATGTGATTTTTATTGTTAAAGCTATTTATTAAGATTCGAATAACATTCAAACACATGAATTTCAATTCAATGAATGAATTTCAATTCAACACATGAATATTGGTTTCAACATATGAAAATAATTTCAACAAATGAAAATTATTCTAACACATGAATATTTCAGAAAATTTCGGCAGCATAACGGCAGGGTAGTTAAAACTGGGACCGTCCCTAGTACGGCTCCTCGCTCTACCTTAAAACCTCGCGGTTTTTGACAATGGGGAATCATGCATCTAGTTCGCACGCAGGCGACATGTTTTATTTTCATTTCCACAATCCTATTCTAATTTGTTTCAACCACAAGAGGGTATTTTTCAACCACAAAGGTATTTTTCAACCACAATATCAACAACAAACAATTATTTCCAACCATTCGTCATACTATATATTTTCACGCCAATCACAAGCAATAAATATCGTCCATGGTCTGTGGACGAGGGGAGTATATATATATATATATATTATTTCTATATTTCACTTGCATTTCATCACAATTCAAGGCATATATGTTTCATACAACGCTTGTATAATTTATACATCGCTAATATAACTTATACAACACATGTACATGAGGTATACAATGCGTATATAATTTACACTTCGCTTATATAATTTATACAACATGATTTCATTCACACAATTTAATTTAGATTCCTCACATTGGTTTTTGAAGTGCTAAAAATCGTATGTAGATCAGAAAAATCCGCGGTCTCTGCTAGATGGTAGAGAGCCTCCTTGCGGTCCCGATGTTTCCTGTTTCATAAAATTTCGTCAACACACGTGAAAGATATTATTTTTCAAAGTTCAGATAAAACAAAGGTCTCACCTTTTCAAATCTTCCAAACTAGGTTTTAATTTCACGATCGATCCGTGAAGTATTGTCACGATCAGGTGCTGCAACGTCAAAGAGCTTCGAACAGGGTCTCCAGCGCCGGTGGTGGCACTCAACTTGGTGGTCCCTGCGATGCACGGGGGCGCTCCAAAGACGACGTCTTCCTCGCAGAAATTCGACACGAATATCACACTATATCCGATGAGGGTTGGATGGATTGATAGAGGAGGGGAAGATGAACAGAAAAGCTAACTGGAGGGGGCGGTGAAAACGTGCGTGGCGGCGGCGATCGGGCCTGGAAGCTCTGAACGGTTTTCCGTCGTTCGCGGGGGGGGGGGGGGGTGGTTCGATTGAGTTTTGACTGGTCAAACTTGAAGTGAGAGAAAATAAAGGGGGTGGCCCATTATATTTAAATTTTAAATTCCAAAATTATCCCTTTGAACAAACGAACACCAATTTCAACCCAACGACTGTCGCCCCTAGCTAAATACCCCCATCCCGGACACCATGGGATATGTTTCGTTGGCCAATTCGACTGTTACAGTCAATTATTTTTCAAATTAAAGTATAAAACATTTAATATTCAATTTGAACGTACATTTCAATTTGCCAAGGCCACAAACTGAATCGAAAAATTCCAAAAAAATAAATCTAGCTATGTTTTGACGATACGGTCCCAACAAAAGTAGTTTCGTCGAATTTTGAGATCGTTTGCAAAAAGACCATTTTCTGGTCGACCCATTTTAACAGAAATTGACCAATCACATTTTCCTTTGCCCCGCTCACATACTAGCTTCAAAAATTATGAAATTTGAAACCTAGTAATAGTTTGACATCCTGGATCCAACAAAAGTGGTTTCGTCAAATTCCGAGGTTGTTTGCAAAATGTCTATTTTCAAGGGCTATATATTCTATATAGTGACCTTTCTGAAAATTCATTTGGCCATAACTTTTGATTCCTGCTATGAAACTTCGATTTTCCAGATTTGTTAGAAAGGTATTCATAAACATATTTAAATATTTTTGGTTTCACCAAATTCTGTTATATTTTCCACCCGGTATAGTCAGTCAAAGTTTGAGTTCAAATTTTCAGATTGTCTCACTATTTCCGATACATTATTTTATTGAAATATTCCATTTCAATGGTTTAAATTCTTTGACAATAACCAATTTTAAAAATTTTAAATTGGTTCACATTTTCCGGGTTGTTACATTAAATCTTTTTATTTAATTTAATGAAGTATACCATTTAAGTAATATTTAATTGGAATTGAATTGGGATTGATTTTTGGGTTTATCATGAACGGTGTTTTAAATAACACTTGTTCTTTAACCCGATAATTAATGGAATGTGAATTGGGTTTATTGTGAATTGTGTTTTTAATGACATTCGTTCTTTAACCCGATTTACAGTGAAATGGGATTGGGAATTTATAAATCTTTTATTAAGATTTAAATGGGATTTTCCAAAGTAAAGTTTTCCAATTTAAAATGTTAAATTGGAATTGAACGGAATTCGATTGATAATAATCGAAACGAAATTATGTGAAAGAAGACTATTAATACATATGGAAATTAAAAGGCTTTGCCGTTATTCCATTTATATTATTGGTCGGATACGAAAATTGATATCGATTATATATTGATTTATTTTTCCGTGAATATTCCATAATTAATGAAATGTGATTTGGGTTTATCGTGAACTGTGTTTTAAATGACATTAGTTCTTTAACCCAGTAAAAGGCAGGATTTCATGTTTGTCATTGTATTTCAAACTGTGTTGATTGATTTCTATTAAATATATATCTGTTTGGCGGCGGAGAATTTATTCTCTTGCTTAACGCCCTTCTCTGAGACGTATGAGCTCAGAGGTTATATATCGGCAGCGGTGTAGATTGTCGATGCGACATGTTTGATTTCCCAAAGTTAAATAATCATTAATATTGATTTTCGGAAAGATTAAAACAAAGTGGAGTTTTAATGAATCTTTAATTAGATTGAAATATGAATTGATTATTTAAATTATCAAATTTGGTAAATGATCGAGAATGGAGTATCGCCAGTTTTGCTCCAAGCGATAGTTAAATCTTTAATTAGATTTGAATGGGAAATAGTAATTAAATTTACCGATAACACCATGGTGTTAGTTACGGAGTGATAACAGTTTTGCTCCATGGGATGAATAGGTTGGGATTGGGAAATAAAACGAATGATTACTTCGGTGTGGTTCGTTAATCCCCACTAGTTTGGAAAACCATAATATGGTTTAAAATGACATCCAAAGGAAGATTAAAGAATAAATTTTAAAGAGTTTATCTTTGATAAAATTAATGGGAACAAATCCCTTAAGATGCGAATATTTAAATAAAAGAATATTTAGAATTGGAATGAGGCGTATGTTGTGTTTTTATAGCACTTGTTTATTATATACGCGAGTTATTTGGAAAGGCTGGGTTTATACCCATTCTGAATAACTGTTTCGACGATATGTCGACGATGAAGACGGTGGTTAAAGAACGGAGGCCTTCACATCGTTTGGATGATTACTGATGTCTTGATTGGGCCGTAGACCCAAGCCGAAGTAATAAGTGATGATCATCCAGAGTATTTGGAGATCGACGGAGGTATAAGGTGCTTCCGGTTTCGTTCAGACCCAGAACGGACTTGTAAATGGATTGTGTGTATGACATTGGATTTTATTCTATGTTGATTGATTTCTATTAAATATATATTTGTTTTACGGTGGAGAATTTATTCTCTTGCTTAATGCCCTTCTCTGAGATGTACGAGCTCAGAGGTTATATATCGATAGATATCAGTCGCATGGCATGAACTGCCGGTGTGGCATGCTGAGATGCAATGATCAAGGCTTCTGTTGAAAAGCAGAGTCTTATGGTTGATGTTCAATGCATGGCTTTAATACATCATAACTTTGTGTATTGCGTTAATTCACGAGCATCACACCTCGGTGTGAGTTAAAAACGGGATACGGACCACTGGGAGAACACGACGTTTCTTTCTAGTTATGGGTGGTGTCAGCATTTTACTAGCCCTGACATCGTTGATTATGATACCTTTTTGGATGTTAGAATGCGAGGCGCCTCGGATATGTCGGTCTTATCGGAGCCGATGGATAGGTCCGATAGGACTGGGAAACGTGTGTTCAGGAATTGCCAATCCTCAAACGTAACGGAGGACCAGCCCAGCCGATTCCAAGGGCTACCTAGAGTGTGTAGTCCTGGGGCATTTACTAGAGTATCTCGAAGCGGTGAGGAGCTTGCCCCTTGCCTCGATTCATGACGGAATTTCAATTTCCAATACGACATTTCGGTTTTAGCTGTAATCCTATATATAGCGACATAGTGGGATGGGGCTCTCATGCCATCTATGATTGATACTTATGATTGAAATTATTTTGACACTATACACTTATAGTAATAATAAAAGATGAAATTTCACATACCACGAATTTTTGGCTATTATAAGGTAAAAACCATATCCTCCGGCTTGCATTGCATTGTGTGATGGGACCTGGGTCTTATAATAGCTTCATTGTTCTTTATTTAGCATTGCGCTGTTTGTTTTATGTACTGGTATTATTGGGAGGAAACCCGCTCTGTGTTATACGGCGTGGTCCCTTGATTTACCTAACTTTAAAAATAAAGATTAATAACTGTTTTAGTTCTCACACCAGTCACATGACTGACCTAGAGTTTATTGTTTTAACCTAAACTCTGGGGGCCCCTATTTTCTATGGGCAGCTAGTAATTTTGGTTTTGTAGATTTATATTCATAGGAACCTGGTTTACAGCTGGAATGATATACAGAAAGCTCTGTATCCGTTTATCTCTTTCAGTTGTGTTTTGTATTATTTTCCCCTGCTATGTAATGTAATTTAAAACTCTGATATTTCTATGATGTATAATATTTATTCATACTCTGTATATTCTTGTATTATGATGGAATTGTTGTAATAAGCAATGAAATGTTCTTCTGTTTGTGTTTTGATGTGGCTTGTTCTCAACTCAATCTGTGCTTTCCTTCACGGGGAAGTTCGGGTCATTTCAGGTGGTATCAGAGCTCTGGTTTACAGAGCTCAAGAACAAGACATATTAGAACCATATGAAAGGATTCATCAGAGATTGGATTAGCAATATCTAACAAGGATGACTCGTTAGAGATAGGATCAGTAGTATCCTAGAACGAGTGTGAAGAGTATATTTTTAAAATGAAAACCAAATTGTTTTGAAGATTTAAACCTTATTCAACACATTTGAATATTTATTTGTACTGAATTTGGATAATCCAATATATAAAGATTTTGCATATATGCTTTGCAAACGTATATTCGAAGTTTTAATATATTGGATAGATATAGAATTACACTCTAGTCGCCCGGAGGTGGTTCTGATGATTGATCGATCATCATCAAAATTTGTGTTCGAGCTTCGAAAGTGGGATGTCTATATGATTTCCAATTTACTGGTGTGAGAACCAAAACTAGATAGGATATATTGTTGTGAATTGGCACCAAAAATGTAATTTTTGACTATATATCAAAATTAAGAATTTGAAACGTTAATCCACTAATTGATTGATGGTTGTGTGGTGTGATTATTCATTTAAACCATTATGTGAATGTAAGGTAAATTTAGCCAGTTTGGATCCAATATTGAACCGAATTGAAATTTGTTAGAATTGCATGCATACACATGTGTATACATTGAACAGGTCATTGCAAGGAGGCTAGAGCAGAGGAGTAAAATTGTATGCCTGACAAATAGGTACACGCTTACAAATTTATTGGGTTTGGATGATTTTATGAGCCGATTGGCTAGCCGCTTGGTTGTTTCTTTTTCTTTTTGGATTGGAAAGGCCTGTATGGCAATTTCAGGATTTTCCCAGTGCTCCCGTACAGGGGAGGTTATGACAAAAAAATTCGAAAATTGAGGGTGTTAGCCAAAATTTTGAAAATTTGAAAAGTTCTTAGAAGCTGAAAAGTTGAAGAAGTTAAGCCATAATGAAAATAATGAAAGTTGAGTTGGTTTGTAAAACAACTTTCAGCTCCGTTCCTTTTCGGGGATGAAAAGATTTTTAAGTGGGGGAGATCATAACAACCCGGAAAATTCAAACCAATTTAAATTTTTTATTTTGGCAATTTTAATGAATTTTGAATATTTAAAATGATTTATTTTAAATAATAACGACGAGAAATTTATTTTGAATAGAATTAGAATGTATATATTTATATAGATTGTCGTTGGAATATAATTATTTATTTTTAATTATAAAAGAAATTGGAAATGGCGCGGTAGTTTGGAAATTCAATTTCAAATTTCAAATGACTGTACAGGATTCAAAATAAACCGGATTTTAGCGAAACCAAAAATATTAGAATCTATTTGAAAATATCTTTCTAACGAATTTGAAAAATTGAAATTTCATTGTGGGAATAAAAAGTTATGCCCAGTTGAAAATTCAGAATAGTCGCTATAGAATTTTGGCCCTTAAAAATGGAAATTTTTGCAAATGACCTCCGTTTTCGACGAAACCACTTTTGTTGGATTCAGGATATCTAATTATTGCTAGACTCCAAAATTCATAATTTTTTGAATCAATATGTGAGCGTGGCGAAGAAAACGTGTTTTGTCCGTTTTTGTCAATTTGGATCGACCAGAAAATGGCCATTTTTCGAACGGTCTCCAAATTTAACGAAATTAGTTTTGTTAGGACTGTATCGTCAACACGAAGCTAGAAAATATTTTTCGGAAATTTTTAGAGTCAGTATGTGGCCCCGGTAAATTGAAATGTGCGTTCAAATTGAATATATATATTGATCTATATTTTAAATTTAGCGGTAACTAATCGTAACAACCGAATTGGGTTATGATACACATCCCATTGTGTTCGGAATGGGGGTAATTAGCTATGGACGACAGTCGTTGGGCCTGATTTGGAGTTCGATTTAAAAAACAACTTTTTAGAAAAATATATAAATAAATTAATACATATATTTTCATATACCCCCTCCTTCTTTATCTCTCCCTCACACTCCCCGTTCAGATCTCGAATAAGAAATAAATAAAAAAACGATGACCGTTGAAGCATCCGCCGCCACCCATCGTCGCTCGCCACCGGACCTCTCTCCCCCGCCGTGGCACAGCCAAATCCGGCACCCCCCTCACGTCTCCGCCCCATTCTCTCTCTCCCTCCTTTATAGCCAAAACGTACAGCCCATAAACCCAACGCCAAAACGCCGTGGGCCCTGCCTTGGCCACCGCCGGCCAGCGAAGCAAACCCCGACCATCCCAGACTCCGGCGAACCCCCACCCCGACCATCGACGCTGACGGACCCCCCTCTCTACCTCTCCTCCGTTCAAACGACACCAAACCCCTTTTTTCTCCCAAATCGAGTTGCCACAGCTCCAACCCGATGCCCCCTCCTCCGATAACAACGTGAGTATTCTGATTTTGTTCTCTTTTTTATTTTTACTTTATAAAAATCTGGTTTTTAACATAAGAAGGCTAAGATTTTAACTCGGGAAAAATATGATCTTTGTTAGGGTAAAATTATGATTTTTGTTAGCCTAAAATTATGATGTTTGTTTGCTTAAAATTATGATTTTTGTTAGATATAAGTATATGAATTCTTTGATTTGAAAAATATAATTTTTATGTATGTAGAGAAGTAAAAATATAATTTTTATTGTATTACTAGCAAGATAAAATATAATTTTTATCATGGAAGTAGCGGTGTAAAGGAGTGATTTTTACATATGTAGTAGAGATATAAAAATTCGATTTTTAAATATATGAAGAACAAATAAAAAATATGATTTTTATGTACATGTAGTGATAATAAAAATGTGATTTTTACTATGAACAACGTGTAAAGGATTGCGTTGAATTTCGGGCAAATCCAAGCCATTCAGAATTTCAGAAACAAATTGGAAGAGTGGATCCCAAAGATGAGAACTTCTCACTTTTAATTTGTTTTCTAGTTAAAATATATACTAGGATGCAGACGGTGCTTAGCAGCACCTGACACCTGTCGTCCACAGACCATGGACGACTTGTTTGTTTGTTTGATTTTGTTGTGAAAGTTGATTGCGTGGTGTGGAATGGAATAAAATATTTTATAGTTAAAAAATATAATTTTTAACGTGTATATGAATTAAATAAATATTTGTAAACAAATTGGACGATTTGTTTATGTACACACATTTGACTGATATTGATTGGGACGATAAATTTTACACATCGCCCAACTGCACAAATAAATTTGTGTTTGTTGTTTGAAAACCCCACACGAGTGTTGGGATGAAATTGGACATACACTGTGATGGCAAGGAATTTCGCTCGATCCGAATCAGTCGTTAAACCGATCTAGACCGTTCGAAACCCCTGATCATTTGAGAACAGGACAAATCAGAACGCAGACGGAAGAACATTTCATAGTTATTACAACAACTCCATCAGATACAAGAGTATACAGAGTATGAATAAATATTATACAACAAAGAATATCAGAGATTTAAATACAGTATTGCAGCGGAAAAATAATACAAAACACAACTGAAAGTAATACACGGATACAGAGCTTTCTGAGCATCGTTCCAGCTATAAATCAGGATCCTGTGGATATAAATCTGCAAAACCAAAACTACTAGCTGTCCATGTCAAAAATAGGGGCACCCAGAGTTTAGGTTAAAACAATAAACTCCAGGTCAGTCATGTGACTAGTGTGAGAACTAAAACAGTTATTTATAACTTTATTTTAAGAGAGAGTAATTCAAGGGACCACGCCATGTAACACGGAACGGGTTTCCTCCCAAGAATACCAGTGCATAGAATAAACAACACAATGCTTTTTTGAAAAATGAAGCTATTATAAGACCCAGGTCCCATCACACAATGCAACGCAAGCCGGAGGATAGGGTTTTCCCTTATAATAGCCAAACATGCTTGGTACGTTTAAAACAAATCATTTGATACTATAATAAGTGTATAGTGTCAAAACAATTTTCATCATAAATATAAATCATAGACTGCATAGCATCCCATGCTACTATGTCGCCATACTAGGCCCTACAAATAAAGCCGAAATACACGTATTGGAAATTGGATTTCCGTCATGAGTCGAGGCAGGGGGAAGCTCCTCTCCGCTTCGAGACACTCTAGCAAATGCCTCGGGACTACACACTCTGGGTAACCCTTGGGATCCTCCAAGACCGGTCCTCTCTTACGTTTGAGGATTAGTTATTCCTGAACACACGTTTCCCGGCCCTATAGGACCTATAATCGAGGCGCCTCGCATCCAAACCACAAAGGTGAAAAGTATATAAATGTCAGGGCTGGTAGGTCACTGACACCACCCATAGCTAGAAAGAAACGTCGTGCACTCCTTGGGTCCTCATCCCGTTTTTGACTCATACCGAGGTGTGAGGCTCGCGAATCCACGCTATACACAAAGCTTCCACTTAGGCCGTGCTTTGATCATCAACCACAAGACTTTTCTTTTCAACATAAGCCTTGATCCATGCAACTCAGCGTGCCACACAGGCAATTCATGCCATGCTATTGATATCTATCGATATATAACCTCTAAGCTCGTACGTCTCAGAGAAGGGCGTTAAGCAAGAGAATAAATTCTCCGCCGCCAAACAGATATATATTTAACAGAAATCAATCAACACAGAATAAAATCCAATGTCAGACACACAATCCATTTACAAGTTCGTTTTGGGTCTGAACGAAACCGGAGGCTCTTTCCTCGCATATCCATCGATCTCCAAGTACGTCTGGACGACCACTAACTGATTCCCTTATCTTGGGTGTACAGCCCAATCAAGATCATCAGTAATCACCCAAACGATGTGAAGACTTCCAGTCTTCAACCACCGTCTTCATCTTCGACTTATCGTCGAATCGGTTATTCAGAATGGGTATAAACCCGGCCTTTCCGAACAACCCGCGTATATTAAAAACAAATGTTACACAAACACAACATACGCCTCATTCCAATTCAGCAGCCACTAACCGTAAAGCAGCAAGAGAACAATTTCCCAAATATTAACCCCGAAGGCCGAAACCAACACAAGATCAATACCCAGGAAACCATTCTTCTTAACTAACCTACAACTAGTTTCTAAATTTCAATTCTTAGGGAAAGGTTCCCATTAATTTTATCCAAGATATATTCTTTGAAATTTATCCTTTAATCTTCCTTTGGATGTCATTTCAAACCAAATTATGGTTTTCCAAACTAGTCGAGAATAGCGAACCACACCGGAGTCATTATTTATTTTATTTCCCAATCCCAACCTATTCATCCCATGAAGAAAAACTGGTAATACTCCATATCTAACACCACGGTGTTATCGGTAAAATTAATTACCATTTCACGTTCAAATCTAATTAAAGATTTAACTATCGCTTTGGAGCAAAACTGGTGATACTCCATTCTCGCTCATTTTCCAAATTTGATAATTTAAATTATCAATTCACATTTCAATCTAATTGCAGATTCCTTAAAACTCCTTTTTCTGGGTTAAAGAACTAATGTCATTTAAACACAGTTCACGATAAACCCAAATCACATTCTATTTATTATCGGGTTCAAGAACAAGTGTTATTTAAAACACCCTTCACGATAAACCCACTAATCAATTCTATTTAAAACCCATTCCAAATCCAATTTATTTATTTAAAATAAATGGGTTTTTAATTTAGTTCTAAACTAGTTCATTTCGATAAAAATTTATTTTTATCTTTTCAAATATGGAGTTTTTCATCCCAATTTTCCCCAAATCATTTCTTATGATTTTACACAAATTATTACTATTTTTAATAATTTTATCAAGGCCCGTACAGTCGATTTCCATCAACGGCCATCGAACTGCACTTACAACGACCTTTTCCAAATTTGATTTAGACGTATATCCAAATCCAACCATTAGATTTCAAATTTCTAATATTCGTTAGAAAGCTCTTTACGATACGAACCCAACGGTTCCGGTTTTAGGAGAATCCGACGGTCGGATCTCCCGTAATGTCCGTTCGAAGTCAATGGTCGAAATTCGCGAACTACCGCGGCGCGGCGCGTTCTATTCAAGCCACTATATTATATATATAATATATATTTCGTCGATTACTATTTAAAAACGAATTTTATAAATAGTTTTGAATTCGTTTAAAAAACATTTCAATTTCCATTTCCAATTCAAATCAAAATTGAATTTTTCCTTATAGATTCGTTTTAAAATTCTTTTAAATACAATTCAAATTTCAAATTTGTTTTCTATTCTATTCAATTCAAATTCGTTCGTTTTCTATTCGATTCAATTCAAATTCAAATTCGTTTTCTATTCAATTCAATTCAAATTCAAATTCGTTTTCTATTAAATTCAATTCAAATTCATTTTCTATTCAAAATATCAGATTTTGAAATCACTTTCGATGTTCATTATAAATTGGATAAAATCGATATAAATATCGTTCGCGTCAAAATAGCGCATCTCTAATCAACACGGTTTTATATATTTCAATAATTCCGTTATTCTATTCAACAAATGAATATTTATCCTATTCAGTACGTGAATCTATATTTTTGTCAACACATGACTAATCTCAACGAATGAGTACTGTCCACGTGTGACTATTTTTGTTATTCAATATATTTTATAAAAATCATGGTATCTATCGTTTGATTTAAATCAGACTCCAACCATAAATTTTATTGTTAAAATATTTCGTTCAACACATGATTAATCTCAACGGATGAGTACTGTCAACACATGAACCTTTATTTTATAATATAAAGATGTAAATTTTATTGTTAAAATATTTCGTTCAACACATGATTAATCTCAACGGATGAGTACTGTCAACACATGAACCTTTATTTTATAATATTCTTTATTTTCCCGATTGGAATGAGGCCCAATCAATTACCATATAAAGTTAATTACATGGATTCCATACAACACATGTATATAATAACAACGATAAATAATCAACCATCATCCAAAGTGCACTACACTGTATAAGCATCAAATATAGATATCTAACGCTTATAACAGCCTATCGATCCATCGATCGACATACAACTAATTATTGGGATTAGTGTATGCCGTATTTTATCCCAATACCCGTGTGGGGTTTCAAACAATCAAACACAGATTTTATTTGTGCAGTTGGGCGATGTATAAAATTTATCGTCCCAATCAATGTCCTTCAAATAGGTGTACATAAACAAACCGTCCGGTTTGTAAATGAATATTTATTTATTCACATTCACGTTAAAAATTATATTTTTAACGACCAAATTATTTTATTCAACATATGAATATTCTATTCGGTTCATTTATCAAATAAAATGATATCTTTATTTTTCTAACTTATTTTAAAAAATTTCGGCGGCATAACGGCACGATACTAGAAACGGGACGAGGCCTAGCCTTATCCCCGATCTAGTGAAGGCCCACGCCATTCACACATCAATCAAATCCATTCCATCTCACCAAACAATTCAATTCAAACCAAATAATCTAACCAACTACACAACCAAATAAACAAGTCCATGGTCTGTGGACGATTGTGTCGGGTGCTACTAAACACCGTCTGCATCCTAGTATATATATTTAACTAGAAAAAGAAATTAAAGAGTGAGAAATTCTCACCAATTAGCTAATCCAATACCATGACTCTTCTTATGTAGAAAATTTTGTCGTTCTCGCCTTTTGTCACTTTCGTTGCCCGTAGCCACTACATGTATAAAAATCACATTTTTATTATCTACATTATATAAAAATCTTATCTTTATATCTTCTATAAGTTAAAAATTGGATTTTTATCCTCTCTATAATATAAAGATCATATTTTTATTTACTTCATATTTCAAAAACTGTAGAAGCTTTAAAATGGAGAAAACTCATTTTTTTCTTCTAACGCCCGGATTCGCTGTTCGGGTCCTAGACTTTGCAAACGAGTTTCAATCTTCAAACCATCTTTTTCCTAGCTTAAACACGCCATTCCGGACAACTTTCACCTAAGGATCTTTTTGCCGAAAATGCTCCAATTCGCCAGAATTCGCGAAAGTACACGAATTTTACTGCTTTTGAACAACAGACTTCGAACGCGTTTTTCGAGCAGCTCCGAACTCCAAAACATGACTTCAATGTAGCCAAATCGAAGAGAATTTCGTGCTCTACAACTTTGGTCTAGAGGGACTTTGGCCAAAAACGCACCGTTTGAGAGTTATTTGCGAAATAAGGACAGGGTGTTATTTGCAAAACGGGCGATTAGTGTAAAATGAGTTTTTGGTGACCGGGGGGCCCACGGCCGGAATTGAGGGGGGTGGGGGGGGAAGGGGAGCCGGACCTGATTGGGCGTGGGGAGCTCGCTGGTGGGTGGTGGTGGGGCCCGGAGTGGTGGTGGTTGGTGTTGAAGGCCTAGGGTTCATGAGAAGAGGAGAGAGAAGGAGGAGGAGGAAGAGGAGGAGGAGGGGAGGAGGAGGAGGGGGTGCAGTGGATGGGAGGCGGCTGATGGGGTGCGGCAGCGGCGTGGTGGAGGTGAGACTCCATTTTTGAGTTTTTGTGAAGAAAGAGGAAGAGCAAGAAAGTGAAGAAGAAAAGGAAGTAAAAGTGTTTATATGCTAGTTTCCCCCGTAACGCCTGAACGCTAGCGATCTCCGATGGCCGCGGATTTCGGACACGAGATAGTAGACGTGAAGACGAGTCCAACAAAACAAGTTTCGTCGAATTCCGAGTTCGTTTGACCATTTAAAAAAAATCACGAACATGCTCAGATAAGCTCTAAAAATGCTATTTTGGCGCACCTTTTCTTCTCGCACGCTCACATGCTAACTCAAAAAATCAAGCTCTCTTGGATTTAACCATTATTAGATGATACGAATCCATAAAAAAACGAAATCGAATTCTGAGGTCGTATCAATAATGTTCCTTTGTAAAATGACTGCCTACTTTTGAACAAATGGTTTTGCTTCGCACAGCCACATACTAACTCTGTTCGACGCGCCATTTGGAACTCAACAATGATTTGTCATTGTGAATCCATAAAAATTTATCTCGTCGAATTCTGAGCTCGTATGCAAAATTTCACTTTTTAAGGGCTATGTTTTGTTAACCGAAAAGCTCCTGCCAATTGCCACTATTCCAGATATCGGAATATATCGAAGCTTATACTTTTCGGAGTTCTAAACGGCATTTTGAACTCAATGGAAGTGGTTTCAAGTCCAAATTCATCCGTATGCAAAATTTGACTTTTTGGGCCATGTATAATTTACATAGCGACTATTCTGAATTTTCAACTGGGCATAACTTTTGATTCCCGCTATGAAATTTCGATTTTTCAGATTTGTTGGAAAGATATTTACGAATATATTCTAATATTTTTGGTTTCACTAAAATCCGGATTGTTTTGCACCCGGTACATTCAATTGAAGTTTGAAATCGAGTTATCGAACTACCGCGCCATTTGCAATTCTATTTATAATTATATATAAATATTTATATTCTAACGATGACGCGTATAAATATATACGTTCGAATTATATTCAAAATAAATTTCTCGTCGATATTATTTAAAATAATCCATTTTAAATATTCAAAATTCACTAAAATTGCCAAAATAAAAATTTTAAACTGGCTCAGAATTTCCGGTTTATTACAATCTCCTCCACTTAAAACTTTTCGTCCCCGAAAAGGAACAAAGTCGAAAGTGGTTTGATTAATCAACTCTACGTTCATTCTGGCTTCCATTCTCCAACTTTTCAGTTTCTGAGAATTTCCAAACTCTTCAAAAATTTGGCTAACACCCGGAATTTTCGAAAAATTTCGCCATAACCTCCTTTGTACGGGGAGCACGGGAAAATCCCGAAATTGCCATATAGGCCTTCTGATCTCAAAAAGAAAAAGAAAAAGAAAAAGCCAAGCGGCTAGCCAATAGGCTCATAAAATCATCATCACCCAAACAAAATAGGAAATTATGGTATACATGTACCTATTTGTCGGGCAAACAATTTTATTTCTCTGCTCTAGCCTCCTTGCTATGACCTGTTCAATGTAAGTACATGTATATGCAAGCAAATGCAACCAATTTTCAATATTTGGTACAATTAGGCTAAATGGTTCAAAATGATTAAACAAATAAACAAACAACACAAACATCAATCAATTAGTGAATTAGAGTTTCAAATTCATAATTTTGATACATATATAGAAAATCATGTTTTTGATGCCAAATCACAACAATGTGTTCTAGCTATATAAGTTTTTGGTTCTCACACCAGTCTGATGGAAATATATAGATATCACACCTTCGAAACACGAACATAAATACTGATGATGTCATGACAATTATCAATACCATCTCCGGGCGACTAGAGTGTAATTCTATATCTATCCAATATATTAAAACTTCGAATATACGTTCATGACGCGTATATGCAAAACCTTTATATACTAGATTGTCCAAATCAATACAAATAAAATATTCAAATACGTATAAAACGATTTAAATTTTCATAACAAAATTGTTTTCATTTGAAAAATATACTCTTCACACTTGTTCTAGGATACTACTGATCCTATCTCTAACGAGTCATTCTAATTGGATATTGCTAATCCAATATCTGATGAATTCTTTCGTATGGTTCTAATGTGCCTTGTTCTCGAGCTCTGTAAACCAAAGCTCTGATACCAAATGTGACGGCAAGGAATTTCGCTCGATCCGAATCAGTCGTTAAACCGATCTAGACCGTTCAAAACCCCTGATCGTTTGAGAACAGGACAAATCAGAACGCAGACGGAAGAACATTTCATAGTTATTACAACAATTCCATCAGATACAAGAGTATACAGAGTATGAATAAATATTATACAACAAAGAATATCAGAGATTTAAATACAGTATTGCAGCGGAAAAATAATACAAAACACAACTGAAAGTAATACACGGATACAGAGCTTTCCGAGCATCGTTCCAGCTGTAAATCAGGATCCTGTGAATATAAATCTGCAAAACCAAAACTTCTAGCTGCCCATGTCGAAAATAGGGGCACCCAGAGTTTAGGTTAAAACAATAAACTCTAGGTCAGTCATGTGACTGGTGTGAGAACTAAAACAGTTATTTAAAACTTTATTTTAAGAGAGAGTAATTCAAGGGACCACGCCGTATAACACGGAACGGGTTTCCTCCCAAGAATACCAGTGCATAGAATAAACAACGCAATGCTTTTTCGAAAAATGAAGCTATTATAAGACCCAGGTCCCATCACACAATGCAACGCAAGCCGGAGGATAGGGTTTTCCCTTATAATAGCCAAACATGCTTGGTACGTTTAAAACAAATCATTTGATACTAAAATAAGTGTATAGTGTCAAAACAATTTCAATCATAAATATCAATCATAGACGGCATAGCATCCCATGCTACTATGTGGTCATACTAGGCTCAACAAATAAAGCCGAAATACACGTATTGGAAATTGGATTTCCGTCATGAGTCGAGGCAAGGGGCAAGCTCCTCTCCGCTTCGAGACACTCTAGCAAATGCCTCGGGACTACACACTCTGGGTAACCCCTGGGATCCTCCAAGACCGGTCCTCTCTTACGTTTGAGGATTAGTTATTCCTGAACACACGTTTCCCGGCCCTATAGGACCTTTAATCGAGGTGCCTCGCATCCAAACCACAAAGGTGAAAAGTATATAAATGTCAGGGCTGGTAGGTCACTGACACCACCCATAGCTAGAAAGAAACGTCATGCACTCCTTGGGTCCTCATCCCGTTTTTGACTCATACCGAGGTGTGAGGCTCGCGAATCCACGCTATACACAAAGCTGCCACTTAGGCCGTGCTTTGATCATCAACCACAAGACTTTTCTTTTCAACATAAGCCTTGATCCATGCAACTCAGCGTGCCACACAGGCAATTCATGCCATGCGATTGATATCTATCGATATATAACCTCTAAGCTCGTACGTCTCAGAGAAGGGCGTTAAGCAAGAGAATAAATTCTCCGCCGCCAAACAGATATATATTTAACAGAAATCAATCAACACAGAATAAAATCCAATGTCAGACACACAATCCATTTACAAGTTCGTTTTGGGTCTGAACGAAACCAGAGGCTCTTTCCTCGCATATCCATCGATCTCCAAGTACGTCTGGACGACCACTAACTGATTCCCTCATCTTGGGTGTACAGCCCAATCAAGATCATCAGTAATCACCCAAACGATGTGAAGACTTCCGGTATTCAACCACCGTCTTCATCTTCGACTTATCGTCGAATCGGTTATTCAGAATGGGTATAAACCCGGCCTTTTCGAACAACCCGCGTATATTAAAAACAAATGTTACACAAACACAACATACGCCTCATTCCAATTCAGCAGCCACTAACTGTAAATCAGCAAGAGAACAATTTCCCAAATATTTACCCCGAAGGCCAAAACCAACATCAGATCAATACCCAGGAAACCATTCTTCTTAACTAACCTACAGCTAGTTTCTAAATTTCAATTCTTAAGGAAAGGTTCCCATTAATTTTATCCAAGATAAATTCTTTAAAATTTATCCTTTAATCTTCCTTTGGATGTCATTTCAAACCAAATTATGGTTTTCCAAACTGGTCGAGATTAGCGAACCACACCGGAGTAATTATTTATTTTATTTCCCAATCCCAACCTATTCATCCCATGAAGAAAAACAGGTAATACTTTCATATCTAACACCAAGGTGTTATCGGTAAAATTAATTACCATTTCACGTTCAAATCTAATTAAAGATTTAACTATCGCTTTGGAGCAAAACTGGTGATACTCCATTCTCGCTCATTTTCCAAATTTGATAATTTAAATTATCAATTCACATTTCAATCTAATTGCAGATTCCTTAAAACTCCTTTTTCTAGGTTAAAGAACTAATGTCATTTAAACACAGTTCACGATAAACCCAAATCACATTCTATTTATTATCGGGTTAAAGAATAAGTGTTATTTAAAACACCCTTCATGATAAACCCACTAATCAATTCTATTTAAAACCCATTCCAAATCCAATTTATTTATTTAAAATAAATGGGTTTTTAATTTAGTTCTAAACTAGTTCATTTCGATAAAAATTTATTTTTATCTTTTCAAATATGGAGTTTTTCATCCGAATTTTCCCCAAATCATTTCTTATGATTTTACACAAATTATTACTATTTTTAATAATTTTATCAAGGCCCGTACAGTCGATTTCCATCAACGGCCATCGAACTGCACTTACAACGACCTTTTCCAAATTTGATTTAGACGTATATCCAAATCCAGCCGTTAGATTTCAAATTTCTAATATTCGTTAGAAATCTCTTTACGATACGAACCCAACGGTTCCGGTTTTAGGAGAATCCGACGGTCGGATCTCCCGTAATGTCCGTTCGAAGTCAATGGTCGAAATTCGCGAACTGCCGCGGCGCGGCGCGTTCTATTCAAGCCATTATATTATATATATAATATATATTTTGTCGATTACTATTTAAAAACGAATTTTATAAATAGTTTTGAATTCGTTTCAAAAACATTTCAATTTCCATTTCCAATTCAAATCAAAATTGAATTTTTCCTTATAGATTCGTTTTAAAATTCTTTTAAATTCAATTCAAATTTCAAATTCGTTTTCTATTCAATTCAATTCAAATTCGTTCGTTTTCTATTCGATTCAATTCAATTCAATTCAAATTCAAATTCGTTTTCTATTCAATTCAATTCAATTTCGTTTTCTATTCAAAATATCAGATTTTGAAATCACTTTCGATGTTCATTATAAATTGGATAAAATCGATATAAATATCGTTCGCGTCAAAATAGCGCATCTCTAATCAACACGGTTTTATATATTTCAATAATTCCGTTATTTTATTCAACAAATGAATATTTATCCTATTCAGTACATGAATCTATATTTTTGTCAACACATGACTAATCTCAACGAATGAGTACTGTCCACGTGTGACTATTTTTGTTATTCAATATATTTTATAAAAATCATGGTATCTATCATTTGATTTAAATCAGACTCCAACCGTAAATTTTATTATTAAAATATTTCGTTCAATACATGACTAATCTCAACGGATGAGTACTGTCAACACATGAACCTTTATTTTATAATATAAAGATGTAAATTTTATTGTTAAAATATTTCGTTCAACACATGACTAATCTCAACGGATGAGTACTGTCAACACATGAACCTTTATTTTATAATATTCTTTATTTTCCCGATTGGAATGAGGCCCAATCAATTACCATATAAAGTTAATTATATGGATTCCATACAACACATGTATATAATAGCAACGATAAATAATCAACCATCATCCAAAGTGCACTACACTGTATAAGCATCAAATATAGATATCTAACGCTTATAACAGCCTATCGATCCATCGATCGACATACAACTAATTATTGGGATTAGTGTATGCCGTATTTTATCCCAATACCCGTGTGGGGTTTCAAACAATCAAACACAGATTTTATTTGTGCAGTTGTGCGATGTGTAAAATTTGTCGTCCCAATCAATGTCCTTCAAATAGGTGTACATAAACAAACCTCCGGTTTGTAAATGAATATTTATTTATTCACATTCACGTTAAAAATTATATTTTTAATGACCAAATTATTTTATTCAACCTATGAATATTCTATTCGGTTCATTTATCAAATAAAATGATATCTTTATTTTTCTAACTTATTTTAGAAAATTTCGGCGACATAACGGCACGATACTAGAAACGTGACGAGGCTTAGCCTTATCCCCGATCTGGTGAAGGCCCACGCCATTCACACATCAATCAAATCCATTCCATCTCACCAAACAATTCAATTCAAACCAAATAATCTAACCAACTACACAACCAAACAAACAAGTCCATGGTCTGTGGACGATTGTGTCGGGTGCTACTAAACACCGTCTACATCCTAGTATATATATATAACTAGAAAAAGAAATTAAAGAGTGAGAAATTCTCACCAATTAGCTAATCCAATATCATGACTCTTGTTATGTAGAAAATCTTGTCGTTCTCGCTTTTTGTCACTTTCGTTGCCCGTAGCCACTACATGTATAAAAATCACATTTTTATTATCTACATTATATAAAAATCTTATCTTTATATCTTCTATAAGTTAAAAATTGGATTTTTATCCTCTCTATAATATAAAGATCATATTTTTATTTACTTCATATGTCAAAAACTGTAGAAGCTTTAAAATGCAGAAAACTCACTTTTTTTTTCTAACGCCCGGATTCGCTGTTCGGGTCCTAGACTTTGCAAACGAGTTTCAATCTTCACACCATATTTTTCCTAGCTTAAACACGCCATTCCAGACAACTTTAGCATAAGGGTCTTTTTGCCGAAAATGCTCCAATTCGCCAGAATTCGCGAAAGTACACGAATTTTACCGCTTTTGAATAGCAGACTTCGAACGCATTTTCCGAGCAGCTCCGAACACCAAAACATGACTTCCATATAGCCAAATCGAAGAGAATTTCGTACTCTACAACTTTGGTATAGAGGGACGTTGGCCAAAAACGCACCGTTTGAGAGTTATTTGCGAAATAAGGACAGGGTGTTATTTGCAAAACGGGCGATTAGTGTAAAATGGGTTTTTGGTGACCGGGGGGCCCACGGCCGGAATTGAGGGGGGGGGGGGGGAGGGGGCGCCGGACCTGATTGGGCGTGGGGAGCTCGCTGGTTGGTGGTGGCGGTGGTGGTGGGGCCCGGAGTGGTGGTGGTTGGTGTTGAAGGCCTAGGGTTCATGAGAAGAGGAGAGAGAAGGAGGAGGAGGAGAAGGGGGTGCGGCGGCCGGCGCGGTGGAGGGGGCTGATGGGGTGCGGCAGCGGCGTGGTGGAGGTGAGACTCTATTTTTGAGTTTTTGTGAAGAAAGAGGAAGAGGAAGAAAGTGAAGAAGAAAAGAAAGTAAAAGTGTTTATATGCTAGTTTCTCCCGTAACGCCTGAACGCTAGCGATCTCCGATGGCCGCGGATTTCAGACACGAGATAGTAGACGTGAAGACGAGTCCAACAAAATAAGTTTCGTCGAATTCCGAGTTCGTGTGACCATTCAAAAAAAATCACGAAAATGCTCAGATAAGCTCTAAAAATGCTATTTTGGCGCACCTTTTCTTCTCGCACGCTCACATGCTAACTCAAAAAATCAAGCTCTCTTGGATTTAACCATTATTAGACGATACAAATCCATAAAAAAAAACGAAATCGAATTCTGAGGTCGTATCAATAATGTTCCTTTGTAAAATAACTGCCTACTTTTGAACAAATGGTTTTGCTTCGCACGGCCACATACTGACTCCGTTCGACGCGCCATTTGGAACTCAACAATGATTTGACATTGTGAATCCATAAAAATTTATCTCGTCGAATTCTGAGCTCGTATGCAAAATTTCACTTTTTAAGGGCAATGTTTTGTTAACCGAAAAGCTCCTGCCAATTGCCACTATTCCGGATATCGGAATATATCAAAGCTTATACTTTTCGGAGTTCTAAACGGCATTTTGAACTCAATGGAAGTGGTTTCGAGTCCAAATTCATCCGTATGCAAAATTTGACTTTTTGGGCCATGTATAATTTACTTAGCGACTATTCTGAATTTTCAACTGGGCATAACTTTTGATTCCCGCTATGAAATTTCGATTTTTCAGATTCGTTGGAAAGATATTTACGAATAGATTCTAATAATTTTGGTTTCACTAAACTCCGGATTGTTTTGCACCCGGTACATTCAATTGAAGTTTGAAATCGAATTATCAAACTACCGCGCCATTTGCAATTCTATTTATAATTATATATAAATATTTATATTCTAACGACGACGCGTATAAATATATACGTTCAAATTATATTCAAAATAAATTTCTCGTCGATATTATTTAAAATAATCCATTTTAAATATTCAAAATTCGCTAAAATTGCCAAAATAAAAATTTTAAACTGGCTCAGAATTTCCGGGTTATTACATACACTAATCTTAATAATTAAGTGTATGTCGATTGATTGATTGACATGCTGTTATTAGCGTTGAATATTTATATTTGACACTTATGCAATGTAGAATGCACTTTGGATGATGATTAACTGTGTTTGATTGTTGTTGTGTACATGTGTGTATGAAATCCATATAATCAAATTATATGGTAATTGACTGTGTCTGATTCCAGTTCAGAAAAGAATAAATATTTTAAAATAACAAATATTTTAAAATAATTAATATTTTAAAAATAATATTCAGTAAAAGATCAAAATCTGATTTTGATGTCCGATTTGGGATGGACACGAATATATTTAAATATTTTAAGACGCATTGATTAGATTAACGTTATTTTGACATGAATGATATTTATATCGATTTTATTTATTTTTACAATGAATATCGAAAAGGAATTGATTTCAAAATATAATGTTTTGAAAATATTATCATTTATATATCGATGATATGGAATATTCAATTTTGATTAGAAATTGAATATGAAGTTGAAATCGTTTTGAAAATGAATTTAAAACGATTTTACGTTTTTAAAAGGAATCAACGAAATATATATATATAATAATATATATTATATATATAATGGCCTGAATAGAACGCGCCGCGCTGCGGTAGTTCGCGAATTTCGACCATTGGCTTCGAACGGACATTACGGGAGATCTGACCGTCGGATTCTCCTAAAACTAGAACCGTTGGGTTCGTATCGAAAAGAGCTTTCTAAAGAATACGAGAAATTAGAAATCTAACAGTTGGATTTGGAATCATGTCCAAATCAAATTTGGAAAAGGTCACTGTAAGTGCAGATTGATGGCCGTTTATGAAAATCGACTGTACGGGCCTTGATAAAATTATTAAAAATACCAATAATTTGTGTAAAATCATAATAAATGATTTGGAAAGAATTAGGATGAAAAATCCCATATTTGAAAAGATAAAAATATATTTTTATCGAAATGAACTAGTTATTAACTAGAAAAATAATATATTTATTTTTAGAAATAAATAAATTGAATTTGGAATGGTTTTAAAAATAACCAGAATTTCCAATATATAAATTGGAAATGGATTTGAATCGAAATTGTCTTCGGAATATTTCAATGTTGGATTTCGTGATTATACAGATATGGTTATGGAAATTTGAAAGATATATTTTTATCGTTATTTCCAATACGATATTTGTAGGTCGTAGAATTTGATATTGAATATAAGCCGATATATTTTCTTTTCAGAGCCTTGTATTTAATATCAAATGGGATTTGTGTTTTCCGTGAATGATGTCTTCATTAACACTGTTCTTAAACGCAGTTGAGAAAAAGATTAAATCTTTTTATTTAGATTTAATGAAGTATTTCAATTAAATAATATTTAATTGGAATTGAATTGGAATTGATTTTTGGGTTTATCGTTAATGGTGTTTTAAATAACACTCGTTCTTTAACCCAATAATCAATGGAATGTGAACTGGGTTTATTGTGAACTGTGTTTTTAACGACATTCGTTCTTTAACCCGATTTACAGTGAAATGGGATTGGGAATTTACAAATCTTTTATTAAGATTTAAATGGGATTTTCCAAAGTAAAGTTTTCCAATTTAAAATGTTAAATTGGAATTGAATGGAATTCGGTTGATAATAATCGAAATGAAATTCTGTGGAAGAAGCCTGTTAATGCATATGAAATTTAAAAGGCTTTGCCGTTATTCCATTTATATTATTGGTCAGATACGGAAATTGATATCGATTATATATTGATTTGTTTTTCCGTGAATATTCCATAATTAATGGAATGTGATTTGGGTTTATCGTGAACTGTGTTTAAATGACACTAAAAGGCAGGATTTCATGTTTGTCATTGTATTTCAAATTGTGTCGATTAATTTCTATTAAATATATATCTATTTGGCGGCATACACTTTATTCTTTTGCTTAACGCCTTTCTTTGAGACGTACGAGCTCAAAGCTTATATATTGGCAGAAATCAATAGTACGGTGTAGATTGTCGAGGCGACATGTTTGATTTTCCAAAGTTAAATAATCATTAATATTGATTTTTGGAAAGATTAAAACTAAGTGGAGTTTTAATGAATCTTTAATTAGATTGAAATATGAATTGATAATTCAAATTATCAAATTTGGGAAATGATCGAGAATGGAGTATAGCCAGCTTTGCTCCAAGCGATAGTTAAATCTTTAATTAGATTTGAATGGGAAATGGTAATTAAATTTACAGATAACACCATGGTGTTAGTTATGGAGTGATAACAGTTTTGCTCCATGGGATGAATAGGTTGGGATTAGGAAATAAAACAAATGATTACTTCGGTGTGGTTCGTTAATCCCGACTCATTTGGAAAACCATAATATGGTTTGAAATGACATCCAAAGGAAGATTAAAGAATAAATTTTAAAGAATTTATCTTTGATAAAATTAATGGGAACATATCCCTAAAGATGTGAATATTTAAATAAAAGAATATTTAGAAGTGGAATGAGGCGTATGTTGTGTTTTTATAGCACTTGTTTATTATATACGCGAGTTATTCGGAAAGGCCTTGTTTATACCCATTCTGAATAACTGTTTCGAGGATATGTCAACGATGAAGACGGTGGTTGAAGACCGGAGGTCTTCACATTGTTTGGATGATTATTGATGTCTTGATTGGGCCGTACACCCATGCCGAGGTAATAAGTGGTGATCATCTAGACGTATTTGGAGATCGACGGATATGCGAGGTATAAGGTTCCTCCGGTTTCGTTCAGACCCAGAACGGACTTGTAAATGGATTTTGTGTCTGACATTGGATTTTATTCTATGTTGATTGATTTTTATTAAATATATATCAGTTTGGCGGAAGAGAATTTATTCTCTTGCTTAACGCCCTTCTCTGAGACGTACGAGCTCATAGGTTATATATCGATATATATCATTCGCATGGCATGAACTGCCTGTGTGGCATGCTGAGATGCAATGATCAAGGCTTCTGTTGAAAAGCAGAGTCTTGTGGTTGATGATCAAAGCACGGCTTTAATACAGCGTAGCTTTGTGTATTGCGTTAATTCGCGAGCCTCACACCTCAATATGAGTTAAAAACAAGATACAGACTACGGGGAGAACACGATGTTTCTTTCTAGTTATGTGTAGTGTTAGCGTCTTACTAGCCCTGACATCGTTGATTATTACACCTTTGTGGATGTTGGAATGCGAGGCGCCTCGGATATACCGGTCTCTTCGGAGCCGATGGTGTAACACCCCATGAATTCTATAACATTAAGCTTCAAAAATTAAAGTGTAATTAACTCTAAATGAAAGAATTAAGGGAAATGGGTTACGCCATTGCGTTTGTCTCAGAATTCTGCTTAAGATAGAGTCCGAATTTGCGTGAATCGGACTCCGTATGAAGGAGTTATGACCTTCGGAAGTTTCAGAATAAAATTTAAAATTCAAACAGCTCGGTTTCAAATTCAAAATTCGAAAAACAAGCTCAAATTGGGCTGGGCGCCCATGGACCAGGTCGACCATAGGGTCGACCATGGTGTCGACCAGGTCACCCCAGGTCGACCATAGTGTCGACCTGCCAGTCGACCTACCTGGTCGACCTAGCTGGCTGGGTCTGGCTCTGGCTCGAATTTCTGTGGCTCGGTGTGTCATTAGGGCTGACATGTCACCTCTTGATTGGCTCTTTGGACTTTGTATGGTCTAGATTCCTCCTGTCTTCTTCTGACGGCTCAAAACAATCTAAAAATCTATATATACACCCTAAGTCTCAACTAAAAATTCACACAAAAAAATAAGATTGGAGTCGTCATACTACCATGAAGGAATTGAGCATAGCCGTCAAGAGAGAGGAGCTTAGAGATGGATCAAATTAAGAAGAGAACTAAAGCTTAATCAAATTATTCAACACAACGTTAATCTACCTAAAGGAACGCATCTCAATTTCAGAATTCAGAATCTAGAATTCAAGATTCTGCAATCGTTGTAAGTATAGTGATCTTTCAGAATATGAATAAAACTATGACGTGATTCGATGTAAATGAAAATAGAATTGTGTTATTGTATAATAATGATATGAATTCTGTGTATTGTAATAATTCTGTCATGACTTGTGTATTGATATTTGTGGCATAAATTGATTGATGGAAGCCTATTGGACATTTGTATATGAAAATAACAGCACTAGCAAGTTGTGGCAAAACCTAGTAGTTGATCCCTTTATGTTTATGTCGATGGCATGGACTATATACATTCCCTTAGTCTAAGTTAAAGTTTATGTAAACATGTTCTAGATTTGAGACCTTTTATGCCTACATGACTCAAAACCTATGAACACGTTCTTATGTTTATTTGCAAGTATAATTGGATCTATGTCAAGTACCGTTTGGGTTACATAAACTATGCAAGTTCATGTTGAAATAGGCTATATGATTAGACATTAAAATTGGATATTTTGGTGAATATACAACATGTTAGTTTTGTGGTTGACATTATGCCAAGTTAAACATGTTTAAACCCTAGTTTGTATAAGCCTAAACTATGCCATTTCATATGACACCTACTTAGTTATACTCTGATTTGAATGCAAGTTCACATGACCCAAAATTTTGTTAGTTGAATCGCTAAATTGCAAGTTCATGCGCCACACACCTTTATGTATTGTAAAATATTACATGTTCTTGATTTCCCCTTTTCTCATGTTTATAAAGTTGGGCTGAATTGTGTCGAGCCCAACATTTGTTATTATGTTGCGAACGTACAAACGGGGGTAATAACATTGGGTGTAAAACATGAAAAATATATGTTGGCATGTTTGGCACATGCCAACGACAATGACATTTAAGTGGTATGAATTGTTATACCCAAGAATAAAGGACATGACATTTACATATAAAATTGAGAAGTGAAGAATGTGTAAATTTAGAAAACACGGTATGCTTAACCCGAGGTTGGATTGAGTTGTGACGTAAACCTGCCCGGACCCGCCCGGCTGTCCAGTAGCCACAACAATACCTATCCAATGTGGGTGGTTAAGCATTGAGCCCAATAAGGACCCGAGGTTAGATTGAGCTACGGTGTAAACCGACCCGGAACCGACCGGCACATCCAGTAACCGTAGCAATATCTGTCTAATGTGACTGGTCGGTGCTTTAAGAGGCTAAGGACAGATGGTAGGGTCAAGTCAACTAAAAACACTTAACCAAATTCAACATGTTAACAAGAATTGATGGGTGAGGTTAGGTAAATACAGACACTTAACCACTTAACATGTTTGACTAGAAAACCCTAGTAACGAGGGACCCGTTTCAGTAGTAACCCAAGTTAGGTATCATGGTACCCTGAAACTAGGCAGGGTGGGGCACGATTACTGGGCTGATTGTAAGCGGTCAAAGCGACGGCGGTGGGTGCAACAGTGTGGGTTCTAACGGAGTGCGGGCGTGCACACACTTTGGAGCAGACAAACAGGGCACTGGGGGGGCACCAGTAGTATAACCTATGTATTCTAGAATTGTGTCGGGGCCGCCACCATGGGTCTTGATACACCCCATGGTGGGACCAGCATAGGTATCTATAATTCTTGGGGGCCGTATGACACATGTTTATATGACTAGGAGCCGATATTTAGAAAATGGGGATCACTTCACCATCAGCATAGGGTGCCAGTTAGAATAAGCTCAAGTAAGTGTAGAGATATGGTGTGGGTGCGATAGTACATTTGATTCTAAATGACACTTCCTTAGCTTGTGATACTTTCCTGTTTTCAGTTTATATCTATCATGCCCTTTTTTCTATTCACATACTGAAGAGTCACTAGATTTACTCTGGCTTTATGTCTGACTCTATTTTCTTTTCATCTTCTTTTCTTTCGTTTCCCCCCCAGGTCCACAGGGAGGAAACAATCCAGCTTAGTACTCTTTTGCAAGCTTCATGACCATAGACATATGGTTTGGATCTCTTTCGCTCGGATTATGGATTTGGATATCATTATGGGATTTTTGTTACTTTATTTATGTTTTATGCTTCTTTAATAATCAAGACAGTAATGAGGTTGTAATGTTGGAAGTATTTTGAGACAATTATGGAAATGTTTTGTATGAACACGTATTGATGAAATAAAAGCCTGTTTGTTTTCTGCTGTTTAAAATATGTTTACTTATATCTGTCTTGTGTTTATCTGTGACTTTTACTTATAAACCTCCACCAAAGTTAAGGCATTCCCTTTGTGAGTGGCCTTAACGGAGGTGGGGTGTTTCACTTGGTATCAGAGCATAGGTTTACCAGACTAGATAAAAGTTTTTGAAACTATTTTCAAAAAGGAAGTTTAAAGAAGCATTTTCAAGAAAAAGTGTTACATTTTTTTTTAAAAAAAAAGGCGTAATCCCCCAAAGCCATGTGCACTATCTTTCTCTATCCTTCGTTTTGAATCTTTCCTTTCTGTTTCATCATGTCTGGAGACCTTAACCTTCCAGAAGGAGTACCGATACTCAGCTGGTTTAGGAGGTACTTAGAAGCAAGGGCCAATGGCGCGGGCCCAACAGACATTCCTCCTCCAGTGGCCGCGGTTCCTCCTCCTCCTCCTCCTCATCGTGGAAATGCCTTTGCAAAAACTTGTAGAGACTTCAAGGCTATGGGTGGAAAAGACTTTTATGGGACATAATCCTTTGTAAGAGCAAGAAACTGGCTAAAGGAGATTGAGGATCTGTTTGTCATCTTCGAAGTTGATGACAGGCAAAAGATACAGCTAACAGTGTGGTTGCTTAAAGATGAAGCTTCCTATTGGTGGAAGATTACCAATGCTCAGAGGCCAGTGGAAACATGGGAAGAATTCAGGACAAGATTTGAGATGAAATTCCTCTCCCAAGCTGAAAGAAGCCTGCAAATAGAGAAGTTCCTAACTCTTAAACAGGGGAGCATGACGATCAGGGAGTACGTCAATCAGTTTAATCAGCTGGTCAGAGACTTAGTAAACACCCAACACAAGAAGGCGCTTCGCTTCGTCAAAGGTTTGAATGAGCCTCTACACAACCTTGCTATGACCCATGTATCCACGGGAGCGACTTATGAAAGCTTGGTGGACATGGCATTGCTACACGAGGAAGACAACGGCAAGAAAGAGACTAGGGTGAAAGAAAAGAAAGAGGGCCTACAAGCTAAGAAAACAGACTTCAAGAAAGGAGGGAAGAACAATAAACCCCGTGAGAGGAGAAGGTGCAATTTCTGTGGCATTGTTGGACATATATCGAAAGACTACCGAAAAAGGAAAGCGAAGATGGGTGGGTGCTTCCATTGCGGAGAGACTGGGCACTTGGCTAAGGACTGCCCAAAGAAGCGAGGGTAGGGACAAAAGGCTGGATCCACTTCAGGGGGTCAAGTTCATGCACTGGTGGCACCTTCACAGGAACGAGGTAGTAATATTTCTGTAGAAAGTGTAGTATATCTTTATGATCATCCAGTTCGCACACTTTTTGACTCTGGCGCATCACACTCCTTTATTTCATCTGCCTTAGTAGAATCTCTGCATCTAGACACTAGTATGGTAGAAGATCCCTTAGTGGTTTCAAATCCAATTGGGGGCTCCGCTTACTTGTCAATGGTTTGTTTGGGTTTGAAAATCTCTATTCTCAGCGTTGAGTTTAGTTGTAATGCCTTTGTTTTGGGCTTCTCGGGATATGGTTTGATCTTAGGCATGGACTGGTTATCCAATAATGGTTCCATTCTTGATTGTGAGAAAAGTGTAGTTAAACTCTTGACTCGGCTTGGTAACACTCTAGAGATTTCTTGTAATCCCTTAAATGCTGTTATGCTTAGTTATCTAGAGTTGCTTGATGCTTCTGATGAGAATTTGCAGTCAGTTAGAGTAGTCCGGGAATATCCGGATGCCTTTGAGGAGGTGAAGGGCTTACCTCTGAGGCGGGAAATAGACTTCCGCATATATCTTGTGGATAATGCAAAGCCTGTAGCTTTACCTGTCAGACACATGGCTCCAAAGGAGAGAAAGGAGCTCAGTAAGCAAGTTAAAGAACTTCTCGAAAAGGGGTTCATTAGACGGAGCATTTCGGAATGGGGTGCTTCAGTGGTGTTCGCAACCAAAGCGGACGGTTCGCTTCGCCTTTGCATCGACTATAGGGAGTTAAACAAATTGACTAAGAAAAATAGGCACCCTTTTCCCTGGATCGACGAATTGTTTGATCAGCTTGTAGGTGCGACGGTCTTCTCCCAACTTGATTTGGCAACTGGGTTCCATCAGCTAAGAGTAGCTGAAGACAACATTGATAAAACAGGGTTCAGAACCCCAGACGGTTTCTTCGAGTGGCTTATCATGCCTTTCGGCTTAACAAACGCACCCGCTTATTTCGTAGACCTAATGAGCAGAGTGTTCAGAGAGTTCCTCAACAAATTTGTGGTTGTCTTCGTAGACGATGTTTTGACCTTCTCAAAGAATGAGGAAGAACATGCTCAACATCTGAAAGAGATCATGGATACTCTCCGCGCCCATCAGCTAAAATCCAAATTCTCCAAGTGCCACTTTTGGAGAAAGGAGGTAAGATTTCTGGGGCATATAGTATCCAAAGAGGGTTGGCTGTGGACCCCATGAAAGTGGTGGCAGTGCAAGATTGGAAGACACCAAGAAATGCAACCGAAGTTCGAAGCTTTCTTGGGCTAGCCGGTTTTTACCGGAAGTTCATTTGGGATTTCGCAAAAATCTTAGCTTCACTCACAAGGCTAACAAAGAAGAATCTGGCGTTCACTTGGGATTTGGACTGCGAGTTTGCTTTCCAACGATTAAAAAGGGCTCTCACAACGGCCCCAGTTCTGACTTTGCCAGATGGAAGCAAAATGTTCACAGTATATACGGATGCTTGTGGTACGGGGCAAGGTGCTGTTTTGATGCAAGAAGGGAGGGTAGTAGCTTATGGTGGAAGGAAATTGAAAGTTCATGAAAAGAACTACCCAACCCACGATCTTGAGTTAGCCGCCATCGTCTTTGCGCTTAAGTCTTGGCGCCATTATCTCCTAGGTGAGAAGTTCGAATTATACACTGACCATAAATCGTTGAAATATCTCTTCTCGCAGAAGGATCTTAACTGGAGGCAGCAAAGATGGATGGAGTTTCTTGCCTCGTATGACTTTGAAATTTCCTATACTCCCGACAATGGCAACGTAGTAGCAGATGCGTTGAGCCGAAAGAAACTGACCTTAAGCCCTCTCTTTGTGGAAAGGCAAAGCTTGGAGTATATAGCCGGTTTTAACTTTAGGCCCTCCTCGGATTTTGTACCGGGTTTGTTAGCATCTCTCGAAGTACGCCCTACTCTCTTGGACTCAATAGGGGTTGCACAACGTGAAGACCCTTAGTTTGTTGATGTGATTGATAAACTTATTAGGGGTGAGACTTCCAGTCACCTCAGTAGATACGCCATCGATGATAAGGGTTGGTTGAGGCGAGATGGAAGATTATGCGTCCCACAAGCAAGGGAGTTGACAAAGAAGGTTCTCGAGGAAGTGCATCATTCCAAGATGATTATACACCCTAGCGGTGATAAGATGTACAAGGATATAAAAAGGACTTTCTTTTGGAGCGGCATGAAGAAGGACGTGGCAGATTTCGTTTCTAAGTGCATGACCTGCCAACAGGTCAAGGTGGAACAGAAGAAACCTGGAGGACTACTTCATCCTCTAGAAGTCCCGCAATGGAAGTGGGATAGCATTTCAATGGACTTCATTGACGGGTTTCCTAGGTCAAGAAGAGGCAATACTAGCATTTGGGTAATAGTGGTCAGGCTTACTAAAAGCACCCACTTTATACGTATCAAGAGTAGAAGGACTGCTTCGTCACTAGCTTCCCTTTATCTCAAGGAAACAGTTCGACTCCATGGGATACCCTCCAGCATAGTGAGTGACAGAGACCCCATCTTCACGAGCGAATTTTGGCGGAGTCTGCAAGAAGCTGTCGGCACACAGTTATGTTTGAGCACGGCCTATCACCCCTAAATTGACGGTCAGACAGAAAGGGTGAGTAGGGTACTAGAAGATCTTCTAAGACTGTGCGTTCTTGACTTCGGAGGAACTTGGGAGGATCACCTTCCTTTAGTGGAATTCGCTTATAACAACAGTTACCAAGCCACCATCGGTATGGCGCCCTTCGAAGCTTTTTATGGAAGACCTTGCCGATCACCAACTTGTTGGTGGGAGTCCACTGACAAGATTATACTTAGGCCAGACATGATTAGAGAGACTTCCGAGAAAGTGGACTTGATACGAAGGAGAATGAAGACTGCCCAAGACAGACAGAAATCCTACGCCGACAAAAGAGGGACCGAACTTGAATTTGAGGTTGGGGACAAGGTTTTCCTTAAGGTATCTCCTTTAAGGAACGTCGTTCGCTTTGGATCCACAGGAAAGCTAGCACCAAGATTTGTAGGACCGTTCCCTATCATTGAGAAGATTGGGAAAATGGCTTATATAGTAGATCTACCTGAAAGATTAGCTGGAATTCACAACGCCTTTCATGTTTCTCATCTCCGGAAATGTCTACATGAATCAGCGGAAGTGTTGGAGCCATGCATTCCAGAAGAAGCCGAAGTAGAATGCGAAGCAACTGTGAGGAGAGTTCCAACTCAAATCGTAGGAACCGAAATCAAAAAGCTACGCAACCGCGAAGTGAATCTCGTTAAGGTTCAGTGGAGCGACACCGAGGAAGACGCAACTTGGGAAACTGAGGATAGAATATGCGCAGCCTAACCTTTTCTTTTTGAGGGTATATCTTTGATCTCTCTTTTTCCTTAAGTTATGCTTTATCTATCTTTTTAGGTATATCTCCCCGGTCCTTTTCCTAACTCCTTAAGTAGAAAACAAATGGATGCAAACATGTATTTGAAAACATGTTATGGATGATGGCTGCAAATGGTTGCTAGTGATTGCTAGTGGTTGCTCGTGGATGCATATACACACACACCCTAGGTTTTAGATCGGCTCAGTTACTTCATGTTGCATATGCATATATGTATTCTCATTTTTATATGGTTGAAACTTGATATGCTGTTATATGGTTGTCGCATTTGTATGAATAGTTGTGCACTCATGTAGAATTATGAGTAGGAAAAAAATTGCATACATAATGGATTCATGACACTTACATGATTCGCATTAAGGAGGTCAACTGAATCAGTAGACCGCCTGATTTATACATTAGATAAGGACATGTACACACACTATGCATATGATCATGAAGCATTAGAAGTCTTTTAATGATAGTGGACGCCTGTGTTTGTTGGTTGAGTAGATGGATAATTGGATGGTAGGATATACATTCTTCCTAACTTAAAGATTTCGGGGACGAAATCCTTTTAAGAGGGGGAGAATGTAACACCCCGTGAATTCTATAACATTAAGCTTCACAAATTAAAGAGTAATTAATTCTAAATGAAAGAATTAAGGGAAACGGGTTATGCCATTGCGTTCGTCTCGGAATTCTGCTTAAGATAGAGTCCGAGTTTGCGTGAATCGGACTCCGTATGAAGGAGTTATGACCTTCGGAAGTTTCAGAATAAAATTTAAAATTCAAACAGCTCGATTTCAAATTCAAAATTCGAAAAACAAGCTCAAACTGGGCTGGGCGGGAATTTTCCCGCCCAGGGACCAGGTCGACCATAGGGTCGACCATGGTGTCGACCTGGTCACCCCAGGTCGACCATAGTGTCGACCTAGGTGTCGACCTGCCAGTCGACCTACCCGGTCGACCTGGCTGGCTGGGTCTGGCTCTAGCTCGAATTTCTGTGGCTCGGTGTGTCATTAGGGCTGACATGTCACCTCTTGATTGGCTCTTTGGACTTTGTATGGTCTAGAATCCTCCTGTCTTCATCTGACGGCTCAAAACAATCTAAAAATCTATATGTACACCCTAAGTCCCAGCTAAAAATTCACATAAAAAAATAAGATTGGAGTCGTCATGCTGCCAGGAAGAATTGAGCATAGCCGTCAAGAGAGAGGAGCTTAGAGACGAATCAGATTAAGAAGAGAACTAAAGCTTAATCAAATTATTCAACGCAATGTTAATCTACCCAAAGGAACACATCTCAACTTCAGAATTCAGAATCCAGAATTCAAGATTCTGCATTCGTTGTAAGTATAGTGATCTTTCAGAATATGAATAAAACTGCGACGTGATTCGATGTAAATGAAAATAGAATTGTGTTATTGTATAATAATGATATGAATTCTGTGTATTGTATTAATTCTGTCGTGACTTGTGTATTGATATTTGTGGCATAAATTGATTGATGCAAGCCTATTGGACATTTGTATATGAAAATAATAGCACTAGCAAGTTGTGGCAAAAACTAGTAATTGATCCCTTTATGTTTATGTCGATGGCATGGACTATATACATTCCCTTAGTCTAAGTTAAAGTTTATGTAAACATGTTCTAGATTTGAGACCTTTTATGTCTACATGAATCAAAACCTATGAACACATTCTTATGTTTATTTGCAAGTATAACTGGATCTATATTAAGTACCGTTTGGGATACATAAACTATGCAAGTTCATGTTGAAATAGGCTATATGATTAGACGTTAAAATTGGATATTTTGGTGAATATACAACATGTTATTTTTGTGGTTGACATTATGCCAAGTTAAACATGTTCAAACCCAAGTTTGTATAAGCCTAAACTATGTCGTTTCATATGACACCTACTTAGTTATACTTTGATTTGAATGCAAGTTCACATGACCCAAAATTTATGTTAGTTGAATCGCTAAATTGCAAGTTCATGCACCACACACCTTTATGTATTTTAAAATATTACATGTTCTTGATTTCCACTTTTCTCACGTTTATAAAGTTGGGCTGAATTATGTCGAGCCCGACATTTGTTATAATGTTGCGAACATACAAACGGGGGTAATAACGTTGGGTGTAAAACATGAAAAATATATGTTGGCATGTTTGGCACATGCCAACGACAATGACATTTAAGCAGTATGAATTGTTATACCCAAGAATAAAGGACATGAGATTTACATATAAAATTGAGAAGTGAAGAATATGTAAATTTAGAAAACATAGTATGCTTAACCCGAGGTTGGATTGAGTTGTTATGTAAACCTGCCCGGACCTGCCCGGCTGTCCAGTAGTCACAACAATACCTATCCAATGTGGGTGGTTAAGCATTGAGCCCAATAAGGACCCGAGGTTAGACTGAGCTACGGTGTAAACCTGGCCGGAACCGACCGGCACATCTGGTAACCGTAGCAATATCTGTTTAATGTGAGTGGTCAGTGCTTTAAGAGGCTAAGGACAGATGGTAGGGTTAAGTCAACTAAAAACACTTGACCAAATTCAACATGTTAACAAGAATTGATGGGTGAGGTTAGGTAAATACATACACTTAACCACTTAACATGTCTGACTAGAAAACCCTAGTAGCGAGGGACCCGTTTCAGCAGTAACCCAAGTTAGGTATCATGGTACCCTGAAACTAGGCAGGGTGGGGCACGATTACTGGGCTGATTGTAAGCGGTCAAAGCGACGGCGATGGGTGCAACAATGTGGGTTCTAACGGAGTGCGGGCGTGCACACACTTCGGAGCAGACAAACAGGGCACTTGGGGCACCAATAGTATAACCTATGTATTCTAGAATTGTGTCGAGGCCGCCACCATGGGTCTTGATACACCCCATGGTGGGACCAGCATAGGTATCTACAATTTTTGGGGGCCGTATGACACATGTTTATACGAGTAGGAGCCGATCTTTAGAAAATGGGGATCACTTCATGAGACGACCCGAACTTCCCCGGTAAGAAAAGCACAGATAGAATTGAGGACAAGACAAAATAGAACGCAGACGGAAGAACATTTCATTGTTATTACAACAATTCCATCAGATACAAGAATATACAGAGTATAAATGAATAAATTACATTCGACAAATATGAGAGATTACAATAAATTACATAGCAGCGGAAAATAATACAAAACACAACTGAAAGTGATACACGGATACAGAGCTTTCCGAGCATCGTTCCAGCTGTAAATCAGGACCCTGTGAATCTAAATCTGCAAAACCAAAACTACTAGCTGCCCGTGTGGAAAATAGGGGAACCCAGAGTTTAGGTTAAAACAATAAACTCCAGGTCAGTCATGTGATTGGTGTGAGAACTAAAACAGTTATTGATCTTTATTTTTAAAGTTAGGTGAATCAAGGGACCACGCCGTATAACACGGAACGGGTTTCCTCCCAAGAATACCAGTGCATAAAACAAATAGCGCAATGCTAAATAAAGAAAAATGAAGCTGTTATAAGACCCAGGTCCCATCACACAATGCAACGCAAGCCGGAAGATAGGGTTTTTACCTTATAACAGCCAAAGCATGCTTGATACGTTTAAAACACATTATTTTGATGTTTCTATAAGTGTATAGTGTCAAAACAATTTCACCTCATAAATATCAATCATAGGCGGCATTAATGACCCATACCACTATGTCGCCATACTAGGTTCTACAAATAAAACTGCAATATCACGTATTGGAAATTGGATTTCCATCATGAGTCGAGGCAAGGGGCAAGCTCCTCTCCGCGTTCGAGATACTCTAGCAAATGCCTCAGGACGCCACTATGATCCTTGGATCTTCAGGGCCGGTCCTCTCTTACGTTTGAGGATTAGTTATTCCTGAACACACGTTTCCCGGTCCTTACAGACCTATATTCGAGGCGCCTCGTACCCAACAACCACATAGGTGAAAAGTATAATTGTCAGGGCTGGTAGGTCACTGACACCACCCTAGCTAGAAAGAAACGTCGTTCTCTCCCTACAGTCACTATCCCGTTTTTGACTCATACCGAGGTGTGAGGCTCACGAATTCACATTATACACAAAGCTACGCCACACAGGCCGTGCTTTGATCATCAACCACAAGACTTTGCTTTTCATCAGAAGCCCTGATCAATTGCCACTTACGCGTGCCACACTGGCAATTCACTCCATGCGGCTGATGTCCATCGATATACAACCTCTGAGCTCGTACATCTCAGAGAAGGGCGTTAAGCAAGAGAATAAATTCTCCGCCGCCAAACAGATGTATATTTAATAGAGATCAATCAACACAGAATAAAATCCAATGTCAGACACACAATCCATTTACAAGTTCGTTCTGGGCCTGAACGAAACCGGAGGCACTTTCCTCGCATATCCATCCATCTCCAAGTACGTCTGGACGATCACCAACTGTTTCCCTCATCTTGGGCGTACAGCCCAATCGAGATCATCAGTAATCAACCAAACGATGTGAAGACTTCCGGTCTTCAACCACCGTCTTCATCTTCGACATCTCGTCGAATCGGTTGTTCAAAATGGGTATAAACCCGGCCTTTCTGAATAACCCACGTATATAGTAAACAAATGTTACATAAACACAATGAACACCTCATTCCAATTCAGAATGTTCTTTTATTCACAAAATCACATTCCTAGGGAAAGGTTCCCATTAATTTTATCCAATATAAATTCTTCTAAATTTATTCTATAATCTTCCTTTGGATATCATTTCAAACCATATTATGTTTTTCCAAACTAGTCGGGATTAGCGAACCACACCGAAGTAATTATTTATTTTATTTCCCAATCCCAACCTATTCATCCCCTGGAGAGGAACTAGTAATACTCCATATCTAACACCACAGTATTATCGGTAAAATTAATCACCATTTCACGTTCAAATCTAATTAAAGATTTGACTATCGCTTTGGCGCAAAACTGGTGGTACTCCATTCTCGATCACCTTTCAGATTTGATAATTTAAATTATCAATTCACTTTTTAATCTAATTAAAGATTCATTAAAACTCCACTTAGTTTCAATCTTTTCAAAAATCAATATCTTGTCTTTAACTGGGTTAAAGAACCAATGTCATATAAAACACGATTCACGACAAACCCAAATCATATTTGATATTAAATACAAGGCTCTGAATAGAAAATATATCGGCTTATATTCAATATCAAATTCTGAAACCAACATATATCGTATTGGAAATAACGATATAAAATATATCTTTCAAATCCCCATAACAATATTTGTATAGTCACGAAATCCAACATCGAAATATTCCGAAGATAATTTCGATTCAACTCCAGTCCAATTCACGTATTGGGAATATTGATTATTTTTAAAATCACTTTCAAATTTCAATTTATTTATTTCAAAATAAATTGATTTTAATTCTAGTTCAAAATTAGTTCATTTCGACAAAAATCTATTTTTATCCTTTCAAATGTGGAATTCTTCAGCCCAATTTTCCCCAAATCATATATTATGATTTTACACAAATTATCTTTATTTTTAATAATTTTATCAAGGCCCGTATAGTCGATTTCCATCAACGGCTATCGAATTGCACTTACAGCGACCTTTTCCAAATTTGATTTGGACATAATTCCAAATCCAACCGTTGGATTTCAAATTTCTAATATTCATTGGAAAGCTCTTTTCGATACGAACCGAACGGTTCTGGTTTTAGGAGAATCTGACGGTCGGATCTCCCGTAATGTCAATTCGAAGTCAATGGTCGAAATTCACGAACTGCCGCGGCGCGGCGCGTTCTATTCAGGCCATTATATATATATAATATATATATATTATATATATTTCGTCGATTTCCTTTTTTGAAACGTATTTTATAAATAGTTCTAAATTCGTTTCAAAAACAATTTCAACTACATCTTCAATTTCAAATCGATTTGATTTCAATTCAATTCGAATTCACTTCAATTTTATTTAATTCGAATTCAAAATTGTTTCAATTCAATTCAAATTCTAATTCGTTTCAATTCAATTCAATTTGAATTTACCTACTATTTAATTCAATTCGAATTTATTTCAAATTGACTTCAATTCAATTTCAGTTCGTATTAAATTTCATTCAAAACGATTTCAATTCGTTTTTAACTCCATTTCAATTTATTTCAATTTGAATTCATTTTCTATTCAATTCGAATCGAATTCATTTTTTATTCGATTCGAATTCATTTCAAATTGATTCAATAAAATTTCAATTTGAATTTTAATCTAATTTAATTTGAATTTCATTTCAAAATATTAAATTTTGAAATCACTTTTCAATATTCATTATAAAACGAATAAAATCGATATAAATATCGTTCGCGTCAAAATAACGCATCTCTAATCAACACGGCTTTATATTTCAATAATTCGTTATTCTATTCAACAAATGAATATTTATTCTATTCAACACATGAATCTATATTTCTTTCAACACACAACTAATCTCAACACATGAGTACTGTCAACACATCACTATTTTTGTTATGTAAAATATTTTATAAAACTATGGTATCTATCGTTTGATTTTAATTAGACTCCACCGTGAAGTAAATTCTAATTGTAAATATGATAAAGATGTAATTTATATTATTTAAAATATTTTACTCAACACATGAATAGTTTCAACACAGGATCATCGTCAACACATGACTATTTTTATATTCAACACATGAATTTTCTTTTATAATATTCATTATTTTCCCGATTGGAATGAGGCCCAATCAATTACCATATAACGTTAATTATATGGATTCCATACAACACATGTATATAATAGCAATGATAAACCATCAACCATCATCCAAAGTGCACAACACAACTGCATAAGCATCAAATAAATATAATCGATTCTTACACAGCCTGTCGACCAATCGATCGACATACAATTAAATAATTGGGATTAGTGTATGCCAAATATCATCCCAACACCCGTGCGGGGTTTCAAATCAACAAACATAGATTTTTATTTGTGCAGTTGGGCGATGTGTAAAATTTATCGACCCAATCAATATCAGTCAAATTAGTGTATATAAACAAATCGGCCGATTTGTTTATAAATATTCATTTATTCACATTCACGTTAAAAATTATATTTTTAACGATAATTAATTTATTTCAACACATTAATTTATATTATCGATTTCACATCAACAACACAAACAAATTTTCACAACACATCAACTAAACAAACAAGCCATCCATGGTCTGTGGATGACGAGTGTCGGGTGCTGCTAAGCACCGTCTGCATCTTAGTATGTATGTATAACTAGAAAAGGCAATTTAGAGTGAGAAGTTCTCACCGAAAGCTAATCCAATACCACGACTCTTCTTATATAGAAAATCTTGTCGTTCTCGCCTTTTGTCACTTTCGCCGCCCATAGCCACTGCATATATAAAACCACATTTTTATATGTTGCTATGTATATAAAAATTCTATTTTTACATCGTTACTATATAGAGAAAAAAAATTCTATTTTTACCACGCTACTATATAGATAAAAATTCTATTTTTACAACACTACTATATATATAAAAATTCTATTTTTCTATTATAAAGATTTCGCCTTTTCTATTTTTAAAAATCTAATCTTTCTATTTTAAAAATCTAATCTTTTTTATTTTAAAAATCTAATCTTTTCTATTTTAAAAATCTAATTTTTTCTATTTTAAAAATCTAATCTTTTCTATGTTAAAAACACCGCCTTTTACTTAGTTAAAAATCAATTTTAAAATCAAATAAATTTCAGTTTTCAAACCAAATAAAATCAGTTTTAAAATCAAATAGAACGATAACTGAAAATAGAAAAATAAATAATTAAAAAACTTACAGCTCGAGGGGTTTGGTGGGAGTTTCTGCGACTGGGGAATGAGGAGGGAGGAGAGAGGTTGCGGAGGAGGAGGGGCTGGCCAGCAGCGGTGGCGCCAGGCGAGGGGAGGTGTGCGGCGGTGGGTCGTGGCGTGGAGGGGATCGCGAATTCAATCAGGGAAGAAAGGAAGAGGAGGAAGAAGAGAAGAGGGAGGCGGCGGCAGTGGTGGCGCCCCACTTGGGGCGGCGGCGACTCATCGGGGGGGGGGGGGGATGCAGTGGCGGCTCCCCCCCTTTGCTCTCCTCCTATTTCTTTTTTTTCGTTTCTGAAATGAATCGGGGGGGGGGGGGGGTCTGACGTGGATAAGGAGAAGGTTTTATTTTTTTATTTAATTAATTTATTTTTCCACCCAAAAAGTTGACTTTTACATAAGACCTCTAAACGAGGTCCACCGCCTGTCGTCCATAGCTAATTACCCCCATTCCGAACACAATGGGATATGTATCGTAAGCTGATTCGATCATTTCGATCATTTTTCGTCAAAATCAACATATAACTCTATATATTGAATTTGAACACGCATTTCAATTTACCGGGTTCACATACGAACTCTATAAATCCCAGAAAAATATTTTCTAGCTTCGTATTGACGATACGGTCCTAACAAAACTTGTTTCGTCGAATTCCGAGACCGTTAGAAAAATGGCCATTTTTCAGTCGATTAAAATCAACTGAAAATGGTCAAACACGTTTTCCTTTGCCACCCTCACATATTGATTCGAAAAATTATGTAATTTGGAATCTAGCAATAATTTGACACTGCGGATCCAACAAAAGTGGTTTCGTCGAAATCCGAGGTCGTTTGCAAAATGTCTATTTATAAGGGCCTGAATTCCATAACGACTATTCAGAATTTTCAACTGGACATATCTTTTGATTCCTGCTATGAAATCTCAATTTTTTGGATTCATTGGAAAGATATTATCAATTAGATCCTATTATTTTTGGTTTCACTAAAATTCGGATTGTTTTGCACCCGTTACATTCAATTGAAGTTTGAAATCGAATTATCTAACTACCGCGTCATTTTCAATTCTATTTATAATTATATATAAATATTATATTCTAACGACGATGTATATAATATATACGTTCGAATTCCATTCAAAATAAATTTTCTCGTCGATATTATTTAAAATAATTCATTTTAAATGTTCAAAATTCGCTAAAATTGCCAAAATAAAAATTTTAAAATGGCCCAGATTTTCGGGTTGTTACAGTCTCCCCCACTTAAAACTTTTCGTCCCCGAAAAGGAACAAAGTCGAAAGTGGTTTCATTAATAACCTCTACGTTCAATCTGGCTTCCATTCTCCAACTTTTCGGTTTCTGAGAATTTTCAAATTCTTCAAAAAATTGGCTAACACCCTAAATTTTAGAAAAATTTCGCCATAACCTCTCCTGCACCGGGAGCCACGGGAAAATCCCGAAATTTCCATATAGGCCTTCTGATCTCAAAAAGAAAAAGAAAAAGCCAAGCGGCTAGCCAATAGGCTCATAAAATCATCATCACCCAAACAAAACAATAAATTATAGTAAACATGTACCTATTTGTCGGGCAAACAAATTTTATTCTCTGCTCTAGCCTCCTTGCTATGACCTGTTCAATGTAAGTACATGTATATGCAAGCAAATGCGACCAATTTTCAATACAATTCAATATTTGGTTCAATTAGGCTAAATGGTTCAAAATTAGCAAACAAATAAACAAACAACACAAACATCAATCAATTAGTGAATTAGAGTTTCAAATTCATAATTTTGATATATATACAAAAAATCATGTTTTTGATGCCAATTCACAACAATGTATTCTAGCTATAGTAGTTTTGGCTCTCACACCAGTCTAATGGAAATATATAGATATCACACCTTCGAAATTCGAATATGAATACTGATGATGATGCACCATCATCGGAATCATCCCCGGATGTCTAGAATGTGATTCTATATCTACCCAGTATATTAAAACTTCGAATATACGTTCATGACGCGTATACGCGAAATCTTTATATATTGGATTGTCCAAATTCAAAATAAATAAATAACCAAATACGTATAAAACGATTTAAATTTTCAAAACAAAATAGTTTTCATTTGAAAAATATACTCTTCACACTCGTTCTAGGATACTATTGATTCTATCTCTAACGAGTCATTCTAATTGGATATTACTAATCCAATATCTGATGAATTCTTTCGTATGGTTCTAATGTGTCTTGTTCTCGAGCTCTGTAAACCAAAGCTCTGATACCAAACTGAGACGACCCGAACTTCCCCGGTAAGGAAAGCACGGATAGAATTGAGGACAAGACAAAATAGAACGCAGACGGAAGAACATTTCATTGTTATTACAACAATTCCATCAGATACAAGAATATACAGAGTATAAATGAATAAATTACATTCATCAAATATCAGAGATTACAATAAATTACATAGCAGCGGAAAATAATACAAAACATAACTGAAAGTGATACACGGATACAGAGCTTTCCAAGCATCGTTCCAACTGTAAATCAGGACCCTGTGAATCTAAATCTGCAAAACCAAAACTACTAGCTGCCCGTGTGGAAAATAGGGGCACCCAGAGTTTAGGTTAAAACAATAAACTCCAGGTCAGTCATGTGACTGGTGTGAGAACTAAAACAATTATTGATCTTTATTTTTAAAGTTAGGTAAATCAAGGGACCACGCCGTATAACACGGAACGAGTTTCCTCCCAAGAATACCAGTGCATAAAACAAACAGCGCAATGCTAAATAAAGAAAAATGAAGCTGTTATAAGACCCAGGTCCCATCACACAATGCAACGCAAGCCGGAGGATAGGGTTTTTACCTTATAACAGCCAAAGCATGCTTGAAACGGTTAAAACACATTATTTTGATATTACTATAAGTGTATAGTGTCAAAACAATTTCACCTCATAAATATCAATCATAGGCGGCATTAATGACCCATACCACTATGTCGCCATACTAGGTTCTACAAATAAAACCGCAATATCATGTATTGGAAATTGGATTTCTGTCATGAGTCGAGGCAAGGGGCAAGCTCCTCTCCGCGTTCGAGACACTCTAGCAAATGCCTCAGGACCCCACTATGATCCTTGGATCTTCAGGGCCGGTCCTCTCCTACTTTTGAGGATTAGTTACTCCTGAACACACGTTTCCCGGTCCTTATAGACCTATATCTGAGGCGCCTCGTATCCAACAACAACACAGATGAAAAGTATATAAATGTCAGCGCTGGTAGGTCATTGACACCACCCTAGCTAGAAAGAAACGTCGTGCTCTCCCCGCAGTCACTATCCCGTTTTTGACTCATACCGAGGTGTGAGGCTCGCGAATTCACGTTATACACAAAGCTACGCCACACAGGCCGTGCTTTGATCATCAACCACAAGACTTTGCTTTTCAACAGAAGCCCTGATCAATTGCTACTTACGCGTGCCACACTGGTAATTCACTCCATGCGACTGATGTCCATCGATATACAACCTCTGAGCTCGTACGTCTCAGAGAAGGGCGTTAAGCAAGAGAATAAATTCTCCGCCGCCAAACAGATGTATATTTAATAGAGATCAATCAACACAGAATAAAATCGAATGTCAGACACACAATCCATTTACAAGTTCGTTCTGGGCCTGAACGAAACCGAAGGCACTTTCCTCGCATATCCATCCATCTCCAAGTACGTCTGGACGATCACCAACTGTTTCCCTCATCTTGGGTGTACAGCCCAATCGAGATCATCAGTAATCACCCAAACGATGTGAAGACTTCCGGTCTTCAACCACCGTCTTCATCTTCGACATCTCATCGAATCGGTTGTTCAGAATGGGTATAAACCCGGCCTTTCTGAATAACCCACGTATATAGTAAACAAATGTTACACAAACACAACGAACGCCTCATTCCAATTCAGAATGTTCTTTTATTCACAAAATCACATTCTCAGGGAAAGGTTCCCATTAATTTTATACAAGATGAATTCTTCTAAATTTATTCTATAATCTTCCTTTGGATATCATTTCAAACCATATTATGGTTTTCCAAACTAGTCGGGATTAGCGAACCACACCGAAGTAATTATTTATTTTATTTCCCAAACCCAACCTATTCATCCCCTGGAGCGAAACTGGTAATACTCCATATCTAACACCACAGTATTATCGGTAAAATTAATCACCATTTCACGTTCAAATCTAATTAAAGATTTGACTATCGCTTTGGAGCAAAACTGGTGGTACTCCATTCTCGATCACCTTTCAGATTTAATAATTTAAATTATCAATTCACTTTTTAATCTAATTAAAGATTCATTAAAACTCCACTTAGTTTCAATCTTTTCAAAAATCAATATCTTGTCTTTAACTGGGTTAAAGAACCAATGTCATATAAAACACGATTCACGACAAACCCAAATCATATTTGATATTAAATACAAGGCTCTGAATAGAAAATATATCGGCTTATTTTCAATATCAAATTCTGAAACCAACATATATCGTATTGGAAATAACGATATAAAATATATCTTTCAAATCCCCATAACAATATTTGTATAGTCACGAAATCTAACATCGAAATATTCCGAAGATAATTTCGATTCAACTCCAGTCCAATTCACGTATTGGGAATATTGATTATTTTTAAAATCACTTTCCAATTTCAATTTATTTATTTCAAAAATAAATTGATTTTAATTCTAGTTCAAAACTAGTTCATTTCGACAAAAATCTATTTTTATCCTTTCAAATGTGGAATTCTTCAGCCCAATTTTTCCCAAATCATATATTATGATTTTACACAAATTATCTTTATTTTTAATAATTTTATCAAGACCCGTACAGTCGATTTCCATCAACGGCTATCGAACCGCACTTACAGCGACCTTTTCCAAATTTGATTTGGACATAATTCCAAATCCAACCGTTGGGTTTCAAATTTCTAATATTCATTGGAATGCTCTTTTCGATACGAACCCAACGGTTCCGGTTTTAGGAGAATCCGACGGTCGGATCTCCCGTAATGTCAATTCGAAGTCAATGGTCGAAATTCACGAACTGCCGCGGCGCAGCGCGTTCTATTCAGGCCATTATATATATATATATAATATATATAATATATATTTCGTTGATTTCCTTTTTTGAAACATATTTTATAAATAGTTCTAAATTCGTTTCAAAAACAATTTCTACTTCATCTTCAATTTCAAATCGATTTGATTTCAATTCAATTCGAATTCACTTCAATTTTATTTAATTCGAATTCAAATTCGTTTCAATTCAATTCAAATTCTAATTCATTTCAATTCAATTCAATTTGAATTTACCTTCTATTTAATTCAATTCGAATTCATTTCAAATTGACTTCAATTCAATTTCAGTTCGTTTTAAATTTCATTCAAAACGATTTCAATTCGTTTTTAACTCCATTTCAATTTATTTCAATTTGAATTCATTTTCTATTCAATTCGAATCGAATTCATTTTCTATTCGATTCGAATTCATTTCAAATTGATTCAATAAAATTTCAATTTGAATTTTAATCTAATTTAATTTGAATTTCATTTCAAAATATTAAATTTTGAAATCACTTTTCAATATTCATTATAAAACGAATAAAATCGATATAAATATCGTTCGCGTCAAAATAACGCATCTCTAATCAACATGGCTTTATATTTCAATAATTCGTTATTCTATTCAACAAATGAATATTTATTCTATTCAACACATGAATCTATATTTCTTTCAACACACGACTAATCTCAACACATGAGTACTGTCAACACATCATTATTTTTGTTATGTAAAATATTTTATAAAACTATGATATCTATCGTTTGATTTTAATTAGACTCCACCGTGAAGTAGATTCTAATTGTAAATATGATAAAGATGTAATTTATATTATTTAAAATATTTTACTCAACACATGAATAGTTTCAACACAGGATCATCGTCAACACATGACTATTTTTATATTCAACACATGAATTTTCTTTTATAATATTCATTATTTTCCCGATTGGAATGAGGCCCAATCAATTACCATATAACGTTAATTATATGGATTCCATACAACATGTAACAACCCGAAAATCTGAGCCAGTTTAAAATTTTTATTTTGGAAATTTTAATGAATTTTGAATATTTAAAATAGATTATTTTAAATAATATCGACGAGAAATTTATTTTGAATATATTTAGAACGTATATATTATACGCCGTCGTTATAATATAAATAATTATATATAATTATAATAGGAATTGAAAATGGCGCGGTAGTTCGATAATTCGATTTCAAACTTCAATTGAATGTACCGGGTGCAAAACAAACCGGATTTTAGTGAAACCAAAAACATTAGGATCTAATTTCCAACGAATCCGACAAATCGAAATTTTATAGCGGGGATCAAAAGATATGTCCTGTTGAAAATTCTGAATAGTCGCTATGGAATTCAGGCCCTTAAAAATGGAAATTTTGCAAACGACCTCGGATTTCGACGAAACCACTTTTGTTGGATCCGTGATGTCAAATTATAGATAGGTTTCAAATTTCATAATTTTTCAAATCATTATGTGAGCATGGCAAAGGAAAACGCGTTTGACCAGTTTCAGTTGATTTTAATCGACTGGAAATTGGCCATTTTTCCAACGGTCTCAGAATTCGACGAAACTAGTTTTATTAGGACCGTATCGTCAATACGAAGCTAGAAAATATTTTTCTGGAATTTTTTGAGTTAGTATGTGACCCCAGTAAATTGAAATACGCGTTAAAATTCAATATATAGAGTTATATGTTGATTTTAACAGAAACTGATTGTAACGATCAAATCAGCTTGCGATACATATCCCATTGTGTTCGGAATGGGGTAAAACGCTATGGACGACAGGCGGTAGGCCTCATTTTGAGGTCGAAAATAAAAATTGCTTTTTGGTGACAATAAAATAATTAAATAAATTAAAAATTAAAACCCTCCCTCCTCTCTATATCCTCTGCCCCCCCAAATCATTTAATCGATTTCTGAAAAAAAACGTAAACTATCGACAGGCCCCCCCCCCCCCCCCCGTCGATCTCGATGCCGCGCCACCACCCAACCGCCTCCCCTCCGACCAGCCTCCCTCCTCCCGATTCCCTCCTCCGTTTGAAGACCCTCGATCGAAACCCGCGACCCCCTCCCACATCGGCGCCGCCACCGACGCAGGGACCACCGCAGCCCCCCTTTCGACGCTGCCACCTCTTCTTTCCCCCCTTCCTCTGCGCAGAACCCCCCCCCCCCGACGTGATAAACAGTGGAAAAAAAGGTAATTATAATTAATTAATTTATTTATTTGTCTTTGTCTATTTAATGTAATTAGTTTAGTTAATTTACTAATTTAGCATAGTTTTGAAATGAAATTAACATTCTTTTTAAAATAGAAAAGACGATATTTTTAAAATAGAAAAGACGATATTTTTAAAATAGAAAAGACGATATTTTTAAAATAGAAAAGACGATATTTTGAGATGAGTAGTGAAGTAAAAATATGATTTTTACTTCGAGAAAAATATAATTTTTATGTAGGTAAGATAGTAAAGATATCATCTTTATATGTGTAGCAAAATAAAAATATGATTTTTATAATAATATATTTTTGAAAAGGCGAAATGTATATTTTTGAAAAGGCGAAATCTATATTTTTGAAAAGGCGAAATCTATATTTTTGAAAAGGCGAAATATTTTTTTTTGGAAAGGCGAAATCTTTATGTAGAGTATAGCGAAGTAAAAATGGGATTTTTATATATTGAATAACATAGTTAAAATTCGATTTTTATATATTGAATAGCATTATAAAAATTCGATTTTTATATATTGAATAGCGAAGTAAAAATTCGATTTTTATATATTGAATAGCGAAGTAAAAATTCGATTTTTATATATTGAATAGCGAAGTAAAAATTCGATTTTTATATATTGAATAACGAAGTAAAAATTCGATTTTTATATATGTAGTGGCTACGGGCAACGAAAGTGAAGAAAGGCGAGAACGATGAAGATTTCTCTAAAAGAAGAGTCGTGGAATTTGGATAGCTATCGGTGAGAATTTCTCACCTTTCAATTTCTTTTTCTAGTTATATATATATATACTAGGATGCAGACGGTGTTTAGTAGCACCCGACACAATCGTCCACAGACCATGGACTTGTTTGTTTGATTGCAAAAATTGGTTAGATTATTTGATTGAAATTTGAGTTGTTTGGTGAAATGGAATGGATTGATTGATGTGTGAATGGCGTGGGCCTTCACTAGACCGGGGATAAGACTAGGCCTCGTCCCGTTTCTAGTATCGTGCCGTTATGCCGCCGAAATTTTCTAAAATAAGTTAGAAAAATAAAAATATCATTTTATTTAAAGAATGAACTGAATAGAAATTCATAAGTTAAAATAAAATGTTTTATCGTTAAAAATATAATTTTTAACGTGAATATGAATATAGTGAATGTGAATAAATAAATATTCATTTACAAACCGGACGGTTTGTTTATGTACACCTATTTGAATGACATTGATTGGGTCGATAAATTTTACACATCGCCCAACTGCACAAATAAAATCTGTGTTTGTTTATTTGAAACCCTACATGGGTGTTGGGATGAAATTTGAAGTTCACTCATCCTGATTGATTAAATATGTCGATCGATTGATTGACAAGCTGTTATAAGCGTTAAATATCTATATTTAATGCTTATACAGTGTAGTGCACTTTGGTTGATGGTTGATTATTTTTCAATGCTATTGTATATGTGTGATGTATGAAAATCCATATACTTGACGTTATATGGTGATTGATTGGGCCTCATTCCAATTTAGAAAATAAAGAATATTATAATATAAAGGTTCATGTGTTGACTGTACTCATCCGTTGAGATTAGTCATGTGTTGAACGAAATATTTTAATAATAAAATTTACATCTTTATCAATATAATATAAAGGTTCATGTGTTGACTGTACTCATCCGTTGAGATTAGTCATGTGTTGAACGAAATATTTTAATAATAAAATTTACATCTTTATCAATATAATATAAAGGTTCATGTGTTGACTGTACTCATCCATTGAGATTAGTCATGTGTTGAACGAAATATTTTAATAATAAAATTTACATCTTTATCAATATAATATAAAGGTTCATGTGTTGACTGTACTCATCCGTTGAGATTAGTCATGTGTTGAACGAAATAATTGAATAGGAAATATTTGAAAAAGAAATATTTGAAATAGAAATATTTGAAATAAAAATATTTGATAATAAGAAATATTTGAAATAGAATATTTGAAAATAGAATATATGAAGCCGTGTTGATTAGATTGACGCCATTTTGACGTGAACGATGTTTATATCGATTTTACTCATTTCGAAATGAATTGAATATAAAACGATTTCGAAATGAATTGAATATAAAACGATTTCGAAATGAATTGAATATAAAACGATTTCGAAATGAATTGAATATAAAACGATTTCGAAATGAATTGAATATAAAACGATTTCGAAATGAATTGAATATAAAACGATTTCGAAATGAATTGAATATAAAACGATTTCGAAATGAATTGAATATAAAACGATTTCGAAATGAATTTGATTTGAAACCAATTTGAATTGAATCGAATAGAAAACCAATTTGAATCGAATCGATTAGGAAACCAATTTGAATTGAATCGAATAGAAAACCAATTCGAATTGAATCGAATAGGAAACCAATTTGAATTGAATCGAATAGAAAACGACTTTGAAATTGAATTGAATTGAAAACGAATTCAAATTGAATTGAAAGCGAATTGAAATGAATTCAAATTGAATTGAAATTTGAATTGAATAGAAATGAATTTTAAAACGAATTTGTAAGGAAGAATTCAATTTTGATTTGAATTGAAATGGAAGTTGAAATTGTTTTTGAAACGAATTCAAAACTATTTATAAAATTCATTTTAAATAGAAATAGACGAAATATATTATATATATTATATATATAATATAATGGCCTGAATAGAACACGCCGCGCCGCGGCAGTTCGCGAATTTCGACCATTTATTTCAAACGGACATTACGGGAGATCCGACCGTCGGATTCTCCTAAAATTGGAACCGTTGGGTTCGTATCGAAAAGAGCTTTCTAGCGAATATTAGAAATTTGAAATCTAACGGTTGGATTTGGAGATACGTCAAAATCAAATTTGGAAAAGGTCGTTATAAGTGCAGTTCGATGGCCATTGTTGGAAATCTACTGTACGGGCCTTGATAAAATTATTAAAAATAGTAATAATTTGTGTAAAATCATAAGAAATGATTTGGGAAAATTTGGGATGAAAAACCCCATATTTGAAAAGATAAAAATAGATTTTTATCGAAATGAACTAGTTTGAACTCAATTTAAAACCCGGGTTTTTATTTTTAAATAAATAAATTAGATTTAAAAAGGGGTTTTAAATAATCGGAATTCCTAATATATTTGATTTGAATTGAACTAGAATTGATTTGTGGGTTTATCGTGAACGATGTTTTAAATAACACTAGTTCTTTAACCCGATAACAAATAGAATGTGATTTGGGTTTGTCGTGAACTGTGTTTTAAATAACACCTAGTTCTTTAACCTGGAAAAAGGGGTTTTAAGGAATCTGCAATTAGATCGAAACGTGAATTGATAATCTAAATTATCAAATTTGGCAAATGAGCGAGAATGGAGTATCACCAATTTTGCTCCAGAGCGATAGTTAAATCTTTAATTAGATTTGAACGTGAAATGGTAATTAATTTTACCGATAACACCGTGGTGTTAGATATGGAGTATTACCAGTTTTGCTTCATGGGATAAATAGGGTGGGATTGGGAAATAAAATAAATAATTACTTCAGTGTGGTTCGCTAATCTCGACTAGTTTAGAAAACCATAATTTTGTTTGGAACGACATCCAAAGGAAGATTAAAGGATAAATTTTAAATAATTTATCTTGGATAAAATTAATGGGAACTTTCCCCTAAGAATATGAATTGGAATGAGGCGTATGTTGAGTTTGTGTAACATTTGTTTTTAATATACGCGGGTTGTTCGGAAAGGCCGAGTTTACACCCATTCTGAATAACCGATTCGACGATATGTCGAAGATGAAGACGGTGGTTGAAGACCAGAAGTCTTCACATCATTTGGATAATTACCGACGATCCTGATTGGGCTGTACACCCAAGATTATGGAAATAGTTGGTGGTCGTCCAAACGTACCTGGAGATGGATGGATATGCGAGGAAAGTGCCTCCGGTTTCGTTCAGACCCAGAACGAACTTGTAAATGGATTGTGTGTCTGACATTGGACTTTATTCTGTGTTGATTGATTTCTATTAAATATACATCTGTTTGGCGGCGGAGACTTTATTCTTTTGCTTAACGCCCTTCTCTGAGACGTACGAGCTCAGAGGTTGTATATCGATGGACATCAGTCGCATGGCATGAATTGCCTGTGTGGCACGCTAAGATGCAATGATCAAGGCTTTTGTTGAAAAGCAGAGTCTTGTGGTTGATGATCAAAGCACGGCCTACGTGGCAGCTTTGTGTATAACATGAATTCGCGAGCCTCACACCTCGGTATGAGTTAAAAACGGGATACGGACCGTTGGGAGAACACGACGTTTCTTTCTAGCTTTGGTGGTGTCAGTGACTTACCAGCCCTGACATTTATATACTTTTCACCTTTGTGGTTGTTGGAATGAGGCGCCTCGATTATAGGTCTGTAAGGACCGGGAAACGTGTGTTCAGGAATAAATAATCCTCTAACGTAGGTGAGGACCGGCCCAACCGATCCAGGATTGCCCAGAGTGTGTAGTCCTGAGACATTTGCTAGAGTGTCTCGAGCGCGGAGAGGAGCTTGCCCCTTGCCTCGACTCATGATGGAAATCCAATTTCCAATACGTGTATTGCGGTTTTAATTGTAGAACTAGTATGGCGACATGATATATGGTACCCATGTCGTCTATGATTTATATTTATGATTGAAACTTTTTGACACTATACACTTATTATAGTATCAAATGATTTGTTTAAAACGTACCAAGCATGTTTGGCTATTATAAGGGAAAACCCTATCCTCCGGCTTGCGTTGCATTGTGTGATGGGACCTGGGTCTTATATTAGCTTCATTTTTTGAAAAAGCATCGCGTTGTCTTTTCTATGCACTGGTATTCTTGGGAGGAAACCCGTTCCGTGTTATACGGCGTGGTCCCTTAAATTACTCTCTTTTAAAATAAAGTTTTAAATAACTGTTTTAGTTCTCACACCAGTCACATGACTGACCTGGAGTTTATTGTTTTAACCTAAACTCTGGGTGCCCTTATTTTCCGCACGGGCAGCTAGTAGTTTTGGTTTTGCAGATTTATATTCACAGGATCCTGGTTTACAGCTGGAATGATATCCGGAAAGATCTGTATCCGTATATCACCTTCAGTTGTGCTTTGTATTACTTGTCCGCTGCTATGTAATTTATTGTAATCTCTGATATTTATCAAATGTAATTTATTCATTTAATACTCTGTATATTCTTGTATCTGATGGAATTGTTGTAATAGCAATGAAATGTTCTTCCGTCTGCGTTCATTTGTGTGTTGTTCTCAAAGTATCAGCTCTTTCCCTCACGGGGAAGTTACGAGTTCTTACAATGGTATCAGAGCTTTGGTTTACAGAGCTCGAGAACAAGACACATTAGAACCATACGAAAGAATTCATCAGATACTGGATTAGTAATATCCAATTAGAATGACTCGTTAGAGATAGGATCAGTAGTATCCTAGAACGAGTGTGAAGAGTATATTTTTCAAATGAAAACAATTTTGTTTGGAAAATTTAAATCAATTCTACGTATTTGATTATTTATTTATTTTGAATATGGACAATCCAATATATAAAGATTTTGCATATACGCGTCATGAACGTATATTCGAAGTTTTAATATACTGGATAAATATAGGATTACACTCTAGTCGCCCGGAGATGATATTGATGATAGCGATCGCATCATCAATATTTATGTTCGTGTTTCGAAGGTGTGATTTTCTATATATTTCCATCGGACTGGTGTGAGAACCAAAACTTATATAGATAGATTTATTGTTGTGAATTGACATCAAAAACATGATTTTTGTATACATATCAAATTATGAATTTGAAACTCTAATTCAGTAATTGATTGATGTTTGTGTTGTTTGTATATTTGTTTGATAATTTTTGAACCATTATGCCTAATTGTATCAAATATTGAATTATATTGAAAATTGGTCACATTTGCTTGTAAATACATGTACTTACATTGAACAGGTCATAGCAAGGAGGCTAGAGCGGAGAATAAAATTTGTTTGCCTGACAAATAGGTACATGTTTACTACATAATTTACTGTTTTGTTTGGGTGATGATGATTTTATGAGCCTATTGGCTAGCCGCTTGGCTTTTTCTTTTTGAGATCAGAAGGCCTATATGGCAATTTCGGGATTTTCCCGTGGCTCCCGGTGCAGGGGAGGTTATGGCGAAATTTTTCGAAAATTTAGGGTGTTAGCCAAATTTTTGAAAATTTGAAAATTCTCAGAAACTGAAAAGTTAGAGAATGGAAGCCAGATCGAACGTAGAGCTGATTAATCAAACCACTTTCGACTTTGTTCCTTTTCGGGGACGAAAAGTTTTAAGTGGGGGAGATTGTAACAACCCGAAAATCTGAGCCAGTTTAAAAATTTTATTTTGGCAATTTAAATGAATTTTGAATATTTAAAATATATTATTTTAAATAATATCGACGAGAAATTTATTTTGAATATATTTAGAACGTATATATTATACGCCGTCGTTAGAATATAAATAATTATATATAATTATAATAGGAATTGAAAATGGCGCGGTAGTTCGATAATTCGATTTCAAACTTCAATTGAATGTACCGGGTGCAAAACAAACCGGATTTTAGTGAAACCAAAAACATTAGGATCTAATTGATAATATATTTCCAACGAATCTGACAAATCGAAATTTTATAGCGGGGATCAACAGATATGTCCTGTTGAAAATTCTGAATAGTCGCTATGGAATTCAGGCCCTTAAAAATGGAAATTTTGCAAACGACCTCGGATTTCGACGAAACCACTTTTGTTGGATCCGTGATGTCAAATTATTGCTAGGTTTCAAATTTCATAATTTTTCAAATCAATATGTGAGCGTGGCAAAGGAAAACGCGTTTGACCAGTTTCAGTTGATTTTAATCGACTGGAAATTGGCCATTTTTCCAACGGTCTCAGAATTCAACGAAACTAGTTTTATTAGGACCGTATCGTCAATACGAAGCTAGAAAATATTTTTCTGGAATTTTTTGAGTTAGTATGTGACCCCAGTAAATTGAAATACGCGTTCAAATTCAATATATAGAGTTATATGTTGATTTTAACGGAAACTGATTGTAACGATCAAATCAGCTTGCGATACATATCCCATTGTGTTCGGAATGGGGGTAAAACGCTATGGACGACAGGCGGTGGGCCTCATTTTGAGGTCGAAAATAAAAGTTGCTTTTTGGTGACAATAAAATAATTAAATAAAAATTAAAACCCTCCCTCCTCTCTATATCCTCTGCCCCCCCAAATCATTTAATCGATTTCTGAAAAAAAACCTAAACTATCGACAGCCCCCCCGGTCGATCTCGATGCCGCGCCACCACCCAACCGCATCCCCTCCGACCAGCCTCCCTCCTCCCGATTCCCTCCTCCGTTTGAAGACCCTCGATCGAAACCCGCGACCCCCTCCCACATCGGCGCCGCCACCGACGCAGGGACCACCGCAGCCCCCCCTTTCGACGCTGCCACCTCTTCTTTCCCCCCTTCCTCTGCGCAGACCCCCCCCCCCCCCCCCGACGTGATAAACAGTGGAAAAAAAGGTAATTATAAATAATTTATTTATTTATTTGTCTTTGTCTATTTAATGTAATTAGTTTAGTTAATTTACTAATTTAGCATAGTTTTGAAATGAAATTAACATTCTTTTTAAAATAGAAAAGACGATATTTTTAAAATAGAAAAGACGATATTTTTAAAATAGAAAAGACGATATTTTTAAAATAGAAAATACGATATTTTTAAAATAGAAAAGACGATATTTTTAAAATAGAAAGACGATATTTTGAGATGAGTAGTGAAGTAAAAATATGATTTTTACTTCGAGAAAAATATAATTTTTATATAGGTAAGATAGTAAAGATATCATCTTTATATGTGTAGCAAAATAAAAATGTGTTTTTTATAATAATATATTTTTGAAAAGGCGAAATCTATATTTTTGAAAAGGCGAAATCTATATTTTTGAAAAGGCGAAATCTATATTTTTGAAAAGGCGAAATCTATATTTTTGGAAAGGCAAAATCTTTATGTAGAGTATAGCGAAGTAAAAATGGGATTTTTATATATTGAATAACATAGTAAAAATTCGATTTTTATATATTGAATAGCATTATAAAAATTCGATTTTTATATATTGAATAGCATTATAAAAATTCGATTTTTATATATTGAATAGCGAAGTAAAAATTCGATTTTTATATATTGAATAGCGAAGTAAAAATTCGATTTTTATATATTGAATAGCGAAGTAAAAATTCGATTTTTATATATTGAATAACGAAGTAAAAATTCGATTTTTATATATGTAGTGGCTACGGGCAACGAAAGTGAAGAAAGGCGAGAACGATGAAGATTTCTCTAAAAGAAGAGTCGTGGAATTTGGATAGCTATCGGTGAGAATTTCTCACCTTTCAATTTCTTTTTCTAGTTATATATATATATATATACTAGGATGCAGACGGTGTTTAGTAGCACCCGACACAATCGTCCACAGACCATGGACTTGTTTGTTTGATTGCAAAAATTGGTTAGATTATTTGATTGAAATTTGAGTTGTTTGGTGAAATGGAATGGATTGATTGATGTGTGAATGGCGTGGGCCTTCACTAGACCAGGGATAAGACTAGGCCTCGTCCCGTTTCTAGTATCGTGCCGTTATGCCGCCGAAATTTTCTAAAATAAGTTAGAAAAATAAAAATATCATTTTATTTAAAGAATGAACTGAATAGAAATTCATAAGTTAAAATAAAATGTTTTATCATTAAAAATATAATTTTTAACGTGAATATGAATATAGTGAATGTGAATAAATAAATATTCATTTACAAACCGGACGGTTTGTTTATGTACACCTATTTGAATGACATTGATTGGGTCGATAAATTTTACATATCGCCCAACTGCACAAATAAAATCTATGTTTGTTGATTTGAAACCCCACACGGGTGTTGGGATGAAATTTGAAGTTCACTCATCCTGATTGATTAAATATGTCGATCGATTGATTGCAGGCTGTTATAAGCGTTAAATATCTATACTTGATGCTTATACAGTGTAGTGCACTTTGGTTGATGGTTGATTATTTTTCAATGCTATTGTATATGTGTGATGTATGAAAATCCATATAATTGACGTTATATGGTGATTGATTGGGCCTCATTCCAATTTAGAAAATAAAGAATAATATAATATAAAGGTTCATGTGTTGACTGTACTCATCCGTTGAGATTAGTCATGTGTTGAACGAAATATTTTAATAATAAAATTTACATCTTTATCAATATAATATAAAGGTTCATGTGTTGACTGTACTCATCCGTTGAGATTAGTCATGTGTTGAACGAAATATTTTAATAATAAAATTTACATCTTTATCAATATAATATAAAGGTTTATGTGTTGACTGTACTCATCCATTGAGATTAGTCATGTGTTGAACGAAATATTTTAATAATAAAATTTACATCTTTATCAATATAATATAAAGGTTCTTGTGTTGACTGTACTCATCCGTTGAGATTAGTCATGTGTTGAACGAAATATTTTAATAGGAAATATTTGAAAAAGAAATATTTGAAATAGAAATATTTGAAATAAAAATATTTGATAATAAGAAATATTTGAAATAGAATATTTGAAAATAGAATATATGAAGCCGTGTTGATTAGATTGACGCCATTTTGACGTGAACGATGTTTATATCGATTTTACTCATTTCGAAATGAATTGAATATAAAACAATTTCGAAATGAATTGAATATAAAACGATTTCGAAATGAATTGAATATAAAACGATTTCGAAATGAATTGAATATAAAACGATTTCGAAATGAATTTAATATAAAACGATTTCGAAATGAATTGAATATAAAACGATTTCGAAATGAATTGAATATAAAACGATTTCGAAACGAATTGAATATAAAACGATTTCGAAATGAATTGAATATAAAACGATTTCGAAATGAATTGAATATAAAACGATTTCGAAATGAATTGAATATAAAACGATTTCGAAATGAATTGAATATAAAACGATTTCGAAATGAATTTGATTTGAAACCAATTTGAATTGAATCGAATAGAAAACCAATTTGAATCGAACCGAATAGGAAACCAATTTGAATTGAATCGAATAGAAAACCAATTCGAATTGAATCGAATAGAAAACCAATTTGAATTGAATCGAATAGAAAACGACTTTGAAATTGAATTGAATTGAATTGAAAACGAATTCAAATTGAATTGAAAGCGAATTGAAATGAATTCAAATTGAATTGAATAGAAATGAATTTTAAAACGAATTTATAAGGAAGAATTCAATTTTGATTTGAATTGAAATGGAAGTTGAAATTGTTTTTGAAACGAATTTAAAACTGTTTATAAAATTCGTTTTAAATAGAAATCGATGAAATATATTATATATATTATATATATAATATAATAGCCTGAATAGAACGCGCCGCGCCGTGGCAGTTCAAGAATTTCAACCATTTATTTCAAACGGACATTACGGGAGATCTGACCGTCGGATTCTCCTAAAACCGGAACCATTGGGTTCGTATCGAAAAGAGCTTTCTAACGAATATTAGAAATTTGAAATCTAACGGTTGGATTTGGAGATACGTCCAAATCAAATTTGGAAAAGGTCGCTATAAGTGCAGTTTGATGGCCATTGTTGGAAATCGACTGTACGGGCCTTGATAAAATTATTAAAAATAGTAATAATTTGTGTAAAATCATATGAAATGATTTGGGAAAATTTGGGATGAAAAACCCCATATTTGAAAAGATAAAAATAGATTTTTATCGAAATGAACTAGTTTGAACTCAATTTAAAACCTGGGTTTTTATTTTTAAATAAATAAATTAGATTTAAAAAGGGGTTTTAAATAATCGGAATTCCTAATATATTTGATTTGAACTAGAATTGATTTGTGGGTTTATCGTGAACGGTGTTTTAAATAACACTAGTTCTTTAACCCGATAACAAATAGAATGTGATTTGGGTTTGTCGTGAACTGTGTTTTAAATAACACCTAATTCTTTAACCCAGAAAAAGGAGTTTTAAGGAATCTGCAATTAGATCGAAACGTGAATTGATAATCTAAATTATCAAATTTGGCAAATGAGCGAGAATGGAGTATCACCAATTTTGCTCCAGAGCGATAGTTAAATCTTTAATTAGATTTGAACATGAAATGGTAATTAATTTTACCGATAACACCGTGGTGTTAGATATGGAGTATTACCAGTTTTTCTTCATGGGATAAATAGATTGGGATTGGGAAATAAAATAAATAATTACTTCGGTGTGGTTCGCTAATCTCGACTAGTTTAGAAAACCATAATTTGGTTTGAAACGACATCCAAAGGAAGATTAAAGGATAAATTTTAAATAATTTATCTTGGATAAAATTAATGGGAACTTTCCCCTAAGAATATGAATTGGAATGAGGCGTATGTTGAGTTTGTGTAACATTTGTTTTTAATATGCGCGGGTTGTTCGGAAAGGCCGGGTTTACACCCATTCTGAATAACCGATTCGACGATATGTCGAAGATGAAGACGGTGGTTGAAGACTGGAAGTCTTCACATCGTTTGGATAATTACTGACGATCCTGATTGGGCTGTACACCCAAGAGGATGGAAATAGTTGGTGGTCGTCCAGACGTACCTGGAGATGGATGGATATGCGAGGAAAGTGCCTCCGGTTTCGTTCAGACCCAGAACGGACTTGTAAATGGATTGTGTGTCTGACATTGGATTTTATTCTGTGTTGATTGATTTCTATTAAATATACATCTGTTTGGCGGCGGAGACATTATTCTTTTGCTTAACGCCCTTCTCTGAGACGTACGAGCTCAGGGGTTGTATATCGATGGACATCAGTCGCATGGCATGAATTGCCTGTGTGGCACGCTAAGATGCAATGATCAAGGCTTTTGTTGAAAAGCAGAGTCTTGTGGTTGATGATCAAAGAACGGCCTACGTGGCAACTTTGTGTATAACGTGAATTCGCGAGCCTCACACCTCGGTATGAGTTAAAAACGGGATACGGACCATTGGGAGAACACGACGTTTCTTTCTAGCTTTGGTGGTGTCAGTGACTTACCAGCCCTGACATTTATATACTTTTCACCTTTGTGGTTGTTGGAATGAGGCGCCTCGATTATAGGTCTGTAAGGACCGGGAAACGTGTGTTCAGGAATAAATAATCCTCTAACGTAGGTGAGGACCGACCCAACCGATCCAGGATTGCCCAGAGTGTGTAGTCCTGAGACATTTGCTAGAGTGTCTCGAGCGCGGAGAGGAGCTTGCCCCTTGCCTCGACTCATGATGGAAATCCAATTTCCAATACGTGTATTGCGGTTTTAATTGTAGAACTAGTATGGCGACATGATATATGGTACCCATGCCGTCTATGATTTATATTTATGATTGAAACTGTTTTGACACTATACACTTATTATAGTATCAAATGATTTGTTTAAAACGTACCAAGCATGTTTGGCTATTATAAGGGAAAACCCTATCCTCCGGCTTGCGTTGCATTGTGTGATGGGACCTGGGTCTTATAATAGCTTCATTTTTCGAAAAAGCATCGCGTTGTCTTTTCTATGCACTGGTATTCTTGGGAGGAAACCCGTTCTGTGTTATACGGCGTGGTCCCTTAAATTACTCTCTTTTAAAATAAAGTTTTAAATAACTGTTTTAGTTCTCACACCAGTCACATGACTGACCTGGAGTTTATTGTTTTAACCTAAACTCTGGGTGTCCCTATTTTCCGCACGGGCAGCTAGTAGTTTTGGTTTTGCAGATTTATATTCACAGGATCCTGGTTTACAGCTGGAATGATATCTGGAAAGCTCTGTATCCGTATATCACCTTCAGTTTTGCTTTGTATTACTTTTCTGCTGCTATGTAATTTATTGTAATATCTGATATTTATTGAATGTAATTTATTCATTTAATACTCTGTATATTCTTGTATCTGATGGAATTGTTGTAATAGCAATGAAATGTTCTTCCGTCTGCGTTCATTTGTGTGTTGTTCTCAAAGTATCCGCTCTTTCCCTCACTGGGAAGTTACGGGTTCTTACACAACACATGTATATAATAGCAATGATAAACCATCAACCATCATCCAAAGTGCACAACACAACTGCATAAGCATCAAATAAAAATAATCGATGCTTACACAGCCTGTCGACCAATCGATCGACATACAATTAAATAATTGGGATTAGTGTATGCCAAATATCATCCCAACACCCGTGCGGGGTTTCAAATCAACAAACACAGATTTTTATTTGTGCAGTTGGGCGATGTGTAAAATTTATCGACCCAATCAATATCAGTCAAATTAGTGTATATAAACAAATCGGCCGATTTGTTTATAAATATTCATTTATTCACATTCACGTTAAAAATATATTTTTAACGATAATTAATTTATTTCAACACATTAATTTATATTATCGATTTCACATCAACAACACAAACAAATTTTCACAACACATCAACTAAACAAACAAGCCATCCATGGTCTGTGGATGACGGGTGTCGGGTGCTGCTAAGCACCATCTGCATCCTAGTATGTATGTATAACTAGAAAAGGAAATTTAGAGTGAGAAGTTCTCACCGAAAGCTAATCCAATACCACGACTCTTCTTATATAGAAAATCTTGTCGTTCTCGCCTTTTGTCACTTTCGTTGCCCGTAGCCACTACATATATAAAACCACATTTTTATATGTTGCTATGTATATAAAAATTCTATTTTTACATCGTTACTATATAGAGAGAAAAAACTATTTTTACCACGCTACTATATAGATAAAAATTCTATTTTTACAATGCTACTATATAGATAAAAATTCTATTTTTCTATTATAAAGATTTCGCCTTTTCTATTTTAAAAATCTAATCTTTTCTATTTTAAAAATCTAATCTTTTCTATTTTAAAAATCTAATCTTTTCTATGTTAAAAACACCGCCTTTTTACTTAGTTAAAAATCAATTTTAAAATCAAATGAATTTCAGTTTTCAAACCAAATAAGATCAGTTTTAAAATCAAATAGAACGATAACTGAAAATAGAAAAATAAATAATAAAAAAACTTACAGCTCGAGGGGTTTGGTGGGAGTTTCTGCGACTTGGGAAGGAGGAGGGAGGAGAGAGGTTGCGGAGGAGGAGAGGCTGGCCAGCAGCGGTGGCGCCAGGCGATGGGAGGTGCGGCGGTGGGTTGTGGCGTGGAGGGGCTCGCGACTTCAGTCAGGGAAGAAAGGAAGAGGAGGAAGAAGAGAAGAGGGGGGCGGCGGCAGTGGTGGCGCCCCACCTGGGGCGGCGGCGACTCATCGGGGGGGGGGGGATGCAGCGGCGGCTCCCCCCGTCGCTCTCCTCCTATTTCTTTTTTTTTCGTTTCTGAAATGAATCGGGGGGGGGGGGGGTCTGACGTGGATAAGGAGAAGGTTTTATTTTTATTTATTTAATTATTTTATTTTTCCACCCAAAAAGTTGACTTTTACATATGACCTCTAAACGAGGCCCACCGCATGTCGTCCATAGCTAATTACCCCCATTTCGAACACAATGGGATATGTATCGTAAGCTGATTCGATCGTTTCGATCAGTTTTCGTCAAAATCAACATATAACTCTATATGTTGAATTTGAACACGCATTTCAATTTACCGGGGTCACATACGAACTCTATAAATCCCAGAAAAATATTTTCTAGCTTTGTATTGACGATACGGTCCTAACAAAACTAGTTTCGTCGAATTCCGAGACCATTAGAAAAATGGCCATTTTTCAGTCGATTAAAATCAACTGAAAATGGTCAAACGCGTTTTCCTATGCCACGCTCACATATTGTTTCGAAAAATTATGAAATTTGGAATCTAGCAATAATTTGACACTGCGGATCCAACAAAAGTGGTTTCGTCGAAATCCGAGGTCGTTTGCAAAATGTCTATTTTTAAGGGCCTGAATTCCATAGCGACTATTCAGAATTTTCAACTGGACATATCTTTTGATTCCCGCTATGAAATCTCAATTTTTCGGATTCGTTGGAAAGATATTATCAATTAGATCCTATTATTTTTGGTTTCACTAAAATCCGGATTGTTTTGCACCCGGTACATTCAATTGAAGTTTGAAATCGAATTATCGAACTATCGCGTCATTTTCAATTCTATTTATAATTATATATAAATATTATATTCTAACGACGATGTAAATAATATATACGTTCGAATTCCATTCAAAATAAATTTTCTCGTCGATAGTATTTAAAATAATTCATTTTAAATGTTCAAAATTCGCTAAAATTGCCAAAATAAAATTTTTAAACTGGCCCAGATTTTCGGGTTGTTACACTTCACCTTCAGCATGGGGTGCCAGTTAGAATAAGCTCAAGTAGGTGCTGAGATATAGTGTGGGTGTGATAGTACATTCGATTCTAAACGACACTTCCTTAGCTTGTGATACTTTCATGTTTTCAGTTTATATCTATCATGCCCTTTTTTTTATTCACATACTGAAGAGTCACTAGATTTACTCAGGCTTTATGTTTGACTCTATTTTCTTTTCATCTTCTTTTCTTTCGTTTCCCCCCCAGGTCCACAGGGAGGAAACAACCCAGCTTAGTACTCTTTTGCAAGCTTTAAGACCGTAGACGTATGGTTTGGATCTCTTTCGCTCGGATTATGGCTTTGGATATCATTATGGGATTTTTGTTGCTTTATTTATGTTTTATGCTTCTTTAATAATCAAGACAGTAATGAGGTTGTAATGTTGGAAGTATTTTGAGACAATTGTGGAAATGTTTTGTATGAACACATATTGATGAAATAAAAGCCTGTTTGTTTTCCGCTATTTAAAATATGTGTACTTATATCTGTCTTGTGTTTATCTGTGACTTTTACTTATAAACCTCCACCAAAGTTAACGCATTCCCTTTGTGAGTGGCCTTAACGGAGGTGGAGTGTTTCAGATGGATAGGTCCGATAGGACCTGGAAACGTGTGTGCAGGCCAATCCTTAAACGTAACGGAGGACCGGCCCAGCTGATTCCAAGGGCTACCCGGAGTGTGTAGTCCTGAGGCATTTACTAGAGTGTCTCGAAGTGGTGAGGGGCTTGCCCCTTGCCTCGACTCATGTCGGAAATCCAATTTCCAATACGACATTTCGGTTTTAGTTGTAATCCTATATATGGCGACATAGTGGGATGGGGCACTCATGCCATCTATGATTGATACTTATGATTGAAATTGTTTTGACGCTATAAACTTATAGTAATAATAAAAGATGAAATTTCATGTACCAAGCATTTTTGGCTATTATAAGGTAAAAACCCTATTCCCCGGCTTGCATTGCATTGCATTGCATTGTGTGATGGGACCTGGGTCTTATAATGGCTTCATTTTTCTTTATTTAGCATTGCGCTATTTGTTTATGCACCGGTATTCTTGGGAGGAAACCCGTTCCGTGTTATACGGCGTGGTCCCTTGATTTACCTAACTTTAAAAATAAAGATTAATAACTGTTTTAGTTCTCACACCAGTCACATGACTGACCTGGAGTTTATTGTTTTAACCTAAACTCTGGGTGCCCCTATTTTCCATGGGTAGCTAGTAGTTTTGGTTTTGCAGATTTGTATTCACAGGAACCTGGTTTACAACTGGAATGATATTTGGAAAGCTCCGTATCCGTTTATCTTTTTCAGTTGTGTTTTGTATTATTTTCCGCTGCTATGTAATGTAATTTAAAATTCTGATATTTCTCTAATGTTTAATATTTATTCATACTCTGTATATTCTTGTATTCTGATGGAATTGTTGTAATAAGCAATGAAATGTTCTTCTGTTTGTGTTTTGACGTGGCTTGTTATCAACTCAATCCGTGCTTTCCTTCACGGGGAAGTTTGGGCCGTTTCGTAAGTGTTATTGGTTCGAGTTGGCATAGCGATGTTTATTTAAACATCTGTTTAAATCCAAGTGTAGGAGTTTTGGAAGTGTTTTCCAAATAAGAATCGGAAATGTTTTCTAATATAGAAAATAAGAAATGGAAAGGTTTTCCAATGTTAATAACATATATTTTCTAAATTTAGAAAATAAGAAATGTTAATAGGAAATGAAAAAATGAATAAATTAATGAACTAAAGAGATAAATGTTCAATGATGATTGATCGATAAAATTTCCATCTGGAAATAATATCGTTGTTTGCACACGTGTTTTTCTTTGATAGTTACTCACCAACTATCGAAGATTTTGACCATTTTTCAATTGTCAATACGGAGAGACCGGGATCAGATTCATTATCTGAAAACCACTCTGTATAGGCGTTAGCGTTACGATCAAATATGATGAAGATAATTGAAGATGGAGTTTGTGCAGGGGTCGTTCCGTCAAATCCTAGGTAGAAATTGCCTAAGATGGATTTATAGAATAGTGCCTTTGGTTTGTCCAGTCCCAGGACAACCTGTATGGAAGAATGTCTGACAGAGTATATTTAATAGATCGCGTAAGTTGATCTCTTCAAATGTATATACATTTGGTGGCAGAGGAATTCGTTTCTCTTAGCTGTATACCCATTGTATTTTTTGGGAAATCAATTTGTGATTTGGAGGGTATGACAATATGACATTCATAGGGAATAATCGTGTGATCTGTCAGAGATAAGCGTGGCCTCTAGCCTTACAACCGGGAAATGACAAAAATCGAGCAGGCAGCATGGCTAAGTGGTTGGTTTCCAATTAGGGTGTATTTTCACCTATCTAGAGATATTTATTTCATTCTTTAATCTATTTGATGTTGTCCCATTCGGGAAACGGTTGCTGATCCCAGCCGTTGGTGATATACATTCAATACACTCAAGCGAAATGAGTGGTCGGTCATGTGTGGCCGGGTTGCAAGATGTTCTTGTTGAACCCAGTGTATTTCTCTCTAGAGGTACACTATTAGAAGGTAGTTCCGTACCTTGTCATAGTCGGTAATCTATTATCCAATAAGTGCTTGCGGTTTTGACTGTAACTATATATGTAGAACGTGAGATGAAAGCATTTCTACTAGATGATTATTTAGTTGTGGTTGATAGACATTATTATAATATCAAAAGATTTTTGATATAAAGTTTATCGTTTCTTTCAAAAGGATTTTGAAAGTTAAATCAAATGTTTTGGATTCTCACAAGGGAAAAACCCATTCTGTTATACAGTGTGGTCTTATGAGGTATAGTTTAATTGCTCAAACTGTTTTACTCACACCAGTTGTAACACCCCGCATTTTTAATATAATTAAAAATGTATGTATGTATATATATATATATATATATATATATATATATATATGCATAGATAGGTAAATAATGGTGATGTACAATGAGAATTAATTAATACATGGAAGAGAAGGAAAAAATTAATTCAATAATAGTGTGTGTAACGAAAAAGATAATAAAATAAGGATACTTAATTTAAATATCAGGAATTAAGTAAAACAGTCATCACCATTGCGTTCGTCTTGGAATTCTGCTTTGAATAGAGTCCAAGTTTGCGTAAATCAGACTCCATATGAATGAGTTATGGCCTTTAAAAGATTCAACTAAAATTCAAAACAGGTCGAAATTCGATCCAGGCAACTAGGTGGGAGATTTCCCGCCATCAACCAGGCAGGTCGACCTGGGGGTCGACCTGGGGGTCGACCTACCTCCCCCAGATCTGGGCAGTTTCGTTACTATGACGTGTTTTAATGTGCTGTACTAATCTGAGGGATTCTAGGTCAGTCTAAGGGCTCTAAAACACTCTCTACACCTATAAATACATAGCAAGACCTAACCCTAATTCATTACAATTCCTCAAGACGCCTCCGTGCTGCTGAACTCTCAATTCTCTGAGCCGCCACCTCTAAAACCTAAATCAAATTAGAAATTCTTCATCAACAATTCAAGCTCTTCACCAGTAATCAAATAAGAAGATCAAATCAACGTTCTACATCAACAACAAATCGTTTATTTCTCCAGTCCAGTCAATGTGAGTGGATTTAAACTATATTTGTTGTATAATATTGCTTCTATTGTTTACCATTCCCTATAATGAATATGATGATAATTTAATAAGATCAGTTAATTTATTTATGCCTACGTTTGAGTTCTCTCCTTTTGATTCTTTCCCCTTTTTATTTTTATAGCTAGGTTATCTCTAGCCTACGTCTATCATGGATTTATGTGTTTTAATGAGAACGAGAAATTAAAAAAAGGGAAAAAGGGTTGGTTTGGGCATAATATGGGGATTGGAAGGTTTTGTATAGAATTATGGACATAATTATACTGTAATGTTGAATTTATGTAAGTTTGACATAACTGTAATTGGATATGGAATTGGTATAATTCAATATTTACAACATGTAATTGGATAACATGGATTGGTGAAATTTATTTGTGACTTGAAAAATAAGCCTAGAGGATGAATTAGATTATATGTATGAACGTGGGAATGTTGGGATATATATATATATATATATATATATATATATATATATTTAGAAAATTTTGACTATATGAAATTGGGTATAATTGGATATTGGAAATTGGCATGTTTGGGTATGAATAAACATGGAATCGGTAAATTTGGATATAATTGGATAATTTGGGTAGTATGAAATTTGGCTAACTGTTATGTAATTGGTGTAGTTAATGACAAATTGGAAATAGGCATAAAAAAATGAATTGTAGTTAAGTTTAATTTGGAACACATTACATGAATTTGGGGTTTGGGTGAAAGACGATTGTTAATGAACGTCTATGACACGAGGTTAGGCGCCTTTGTTGTGTAAGACTGCCCGGAACCGCCCGGCAAATCCAGCAACCACAAGCGGACGCCTGGTGTGAGAGGTCAACAACAAGAACTAGAGGCATAATGGTTTATGGCACGAGGTTAGGCGCGTTGTGGTGTAAGTCTGCCCGGAACCGCCCGACAAATCCAGCAGCCACGAACGGACGTCTAATGTGAGAGGTCATACACCGTTACGACATAATGAATAAATTAAGAAATACTAACCATAATAAGACATGTGGGTGACACGGGTATGGTTAGAAGGTTAAGTGGGTGATATAAATGACATGTAAAGCCTAACTAATGTGACTTAACCATTGTAAGACATGTGATGTAAAACATGACTAAGGTAAACTTAACTATAGTAAGACATGTGTAAGACATGGAAACTATAATAAAGGGGGTTAAGTGGGACATGGGTGACATGTGAAACAAAAATTTAGATATGCTTAACCAAATGGGACCCTAAACGGTATCATAAATTAATTGAATTGGGTAAAGTTTAAGTAACGGGTTAAGTAAATGGAAGGATTAAGTCAAGTCTAAAATTAATGACAAGTAATGGGGAATGATAACTACCTATTATAAACCAGAGTTGCGGTAATGTAAAATTAAATAATAGGTAAACTTGTCCTAGGGACAAGGGAAGATTATGACTTAAGATGTAATACAAAACTTGAAGGGTGGGACGACTTATACTATGAAGTAAGTTAATCTAAGCTAAAAATGTGGGAAAGCACCCATACGCTATCGTTTGATAAAGAAAACTTAAGTCATGTTTGAGTTCATTGGTAAACCTTAGTTAGTGAACTAAGTAAATAAAGATGAAGTTAACCAAGTGTTGAACCATAGTTAGAGAATTAAGCAAATAATGATGAATGCAACTGGGTAATGAACCTTAGTTAGAGAACTAAGTAAAATGGAAACCGAAGTAACGAACCTTAGTTAGAGAACTAAGTAAGCAACGGTAAAGATAACTAAGTAAGTAAACCTTAGTTGAAGAGGATATGTAATAAACCTTAGTTAAAGAAAAACTTGGTAATTAGAATTCAAGGACAACATAAATGAGGATAACCAAGTTAATAAGACAAAGTAAGCGCATAATCAGAAGTTTAGACATATGGTCTAATAGTACGAAAGGATAAGGCGCTTGAACCAGTCCATACGATAGGGGATGAATATCCAAACTCGGTAGATCATCACGGTGCCGTAGGGCGCGAGGGGGAGCATACGTCTATCTGATCATATGGAAGGCTCCAACGGACTGGGTTACGAAGCATGCGGCTTCGAGGGGATGTGAGGATACTCTTGGTATCCCTCTGTGAGAATGCAGATGATCCGCCTGGGCTAACAGAGGTTAAGGTCTGCGTAAGAAGAACCAAGAGTATGCCTTGGTTGTAATAATAAGGCAACCTAAAGACTAGGATGGACCAACATGAGTCGGCGATAACCAGTTGGCCATGTGATAGCACATTGTCGGCTACCTACCATCTTGAGTCAGTCGAGCACGAAAAGCGGAAAGGCGGAGAACTCCAAAAGACCATATACTTGCTATCTAGTTATGGGTGAGATTGGCCAATAGGTTTGTGGGAGTATAGAGGGCATGCGTACAGTTCTCATTCTTGATATTTTTGGGTGCCTTTCATTAGTTGATGGAGGGGTCAAGTGAGACTAGATGACTTAAAGCTCCCGACCGAGCTCTGTGTTTCTTGATTTGCCTTGCCACGGGACTGAGGTCGCACATATAGAGGACATGTGCAACTAGATGTCTAGCACGTTTTATGATACGGTTGGGACGTAAAGTCTAGGAACGCATATCGCTCGGGGTAGTGTGTCCTAGATTAGAGGGCATTGTTCGATAGGTAGCATAAACCCTAGTTGGACCTAGGTAGCGTAAACCCTAGTTGAACCTAGGAAGCGTTCGATAAAGAAAACCCTAGTTGGACCTAGGTAACACTCGATGGTTAACCCTAGTTGGATCTAGGTAGTATTCGATAACAGAACCTAGTAAGACCTAAGCTGGTAGTCCAAACGCTTACGTAACACAGGAATGGTGGCTTTACGCAGATGTAGTGAGAATATATATGTATATATATATACACATGAAAGCCCGTACGATGTACGACATTGGATACGGAACTGCGTACATATGACAAGATGACACGAGTTGGATAAGGGACTGCATATACATGAAAAGAGGACACGAATAGGGGATAACTACATATACATTGTATTAGGTTAATCTACTAGTGGATGGATAAGTATAGCTTAAAGAGCTAACATTGTTAACAACCTAATAACCAAGAAAATGTAACTGAACGGTATATGTAGGATTATTCAAGAAGTGTAGTTTAAATTCAATCACACAGAACTTATGTTCTGACCCCCTCCTCATGACATTCGCAGGTTAGACAGAGACATATAGCTTTGGGAATAATGATTTCGCAGTATTGTGATTAAGGTAAAGCTACGTTTTAAATATATTTTATTTTACTCCTTCCGCTATGAGGTGTTTTCCGAACTCTGACATATATCTTTTCTCTGTCTTTTTCTGCAGGATACCAGAGCAACCAACTCGGGTTTCGGTGGATTGGATTTTTGAAAAAAAAATCGATCCGTCGGAATCCGGGTTGTTACATCTAGTATCAGAGCTTCGGTTTAGTGATCTTAGGGAGATAATGAGTGAACATATTTGTATTTTCTAAAATATAAATAAATTATATATATAAACCTAAATCCATAGAGTAGCCCACTAGGTATGGAAAGAGTTGGGATAACTATTTTGTACACTAAAGGAATGAACCTAGAAATTTTAAGACCCTTAGGTGGTTTGGTTGGAAAGTGTACAATATGATTTGTTATTGGAGAAAGTAAGTATCCCTTAAGAATTAAAACTAAAATGTTATTATTTCAGAGTAGTGGGTTTAGAAGTGAAACCTTATAAATTAGAAAAAGGTTAAAATGTGGAAAATGGATTAGGAATATATATAGTTGAGAGAATTGGTTTGGAAAGTGCCTAGGAAAGTCTAGTTGAGTTGAAAGACCCAATTTGAGTCTAACCGAATAATAAACTTTTAAGAACTTGAGTTTGTAAAAGAGTTTGTAGTATTTTCAAGTTTCTTAAAAGTATTTTTGATGTTTAAATACATAAAGGACATATTCAGTGCATGTTGGGTTTTTAAAGTAACGTGGATTATATTTTGGTAAAACAATGATTTCTTGTTTTAAAAGAATTCTCTCATTAAAAGGTGCATATTATAGAGCATATATAGCTCGCTAGTTTTCATATTATAATATATGAAAGGATTGAAAAGAAAGTGTTGCGTTTTGTAAAAGAAATTCTATTTTGTTACCAATAAATTTTGATTATTGATTTGCGAAGAAATTTTGTTAGGTGGACAAAATAAGTTGTAGGAATATAATAGATATTTGCATCTTATAGCGAGTAGTTAAATTAACATTGTAATTAGAAACAATGTAAGCCCGATAGTTGTCCTTATCTACTCCAGTTTTGTGATTTGAAAAAAAAAATGTTTTGCATTTTATTTTGTAACATGTTTTTATGGTTTGGCGAAAACAAGTTTTGGAGAAGAAAATAAAGTTTTAACACTTTTAATTTTTGAAAGAAAAATGTAATGAAAAGATAGGAGGCCAAACCATGTTTTAAAAATAATGGAGTAGGTAAGGATTAGTGCCTAGAAAAGAATGAGAGAAAGTTAAAGCTATGAATTAAACAATTGGAACCAACTAAAGAATGCTTGAGTTGAGTGATTCTCTGAGTGTTAATCTGATGTTGATTTCGGTCTTCGGAGTTGATATTTAGGGAGTTACTTTCTTGCTAATTTACAGTCAGGGATTAGCTAATATTAAACTAATGGAAAATTCCCGTAGAATGCATAGGCATCGAGAAACCTTGGTTTGTTGCTTGAGAAAGAGATAAAGTATAGGCTAGTAATACATAGCAAGGACTAGTAGTGACTACTAGGTAGTGAAAGGGCAAGTAAGTGTTGAGAGTTGGTGGTTGGACATTTCTTTAGAGAAACAGTCTTATGATTCTTGGCCCTTGGTAGTAGTTGTGTAGGATGTTATTTGAGTTAAAAACAGAAAAGCTTATTTGGAAAATAAATTTAAGTAATTGGAGTAAGTCAAATAAGCTAAGAAAGAGAATAGCCTAATTAAGAAGAAAACAACAAATCCAATAAAGCGACAAATGGACAGGAAAAGAAAATGAAAATCTTAAGAAAAGTTGAATAAAAATGAAATTTCTCCAAAATAAGTTGAAAAAGAAAAGAAATTTTCTTATGGGGGTTGTGCTTGGATAGGAAAATAGGAAATCTTTATAGAGTAGTTACATAAAATCCAAGTATAATTAGAAAAGATACATGAAAGAAAAACGAAAGATGTGAATTTTTCCATTTTATACCTTTTTATAACATAAGAAATCAAATTTAGAAACTAGATTTTTCTACATTTTGGAACCTTAATAATGATTGGTAGGGTTTTGGATGCAATAATTGGATGAACTATGCTCTTATTCTATAAGAGTGTTGGAAAATTTGGATGAAAGATGTTTTGATTTTCAAAAATATTGCATTCATATAGAGCTGCAAGTATATTTAGGATGTGAGCATCATGTTTTAAAAATCAGTTTTTAAAAGTTTGCATACATATAGGTGGTACCAATTAGGCATACATGCTTTACTATGATGTTTTTTACTTTGCACATGTGCACAACGTTTGCAGCAATTGGATGCACACATGATGGATGAATATTGCGAGGGATTATTATTTTACTCTTATCGAATTTCTGGGACGAAATTCTTTTTAAGGGTGGGAGAATGTAACACACCGCATTTTTAATATAATTAAAAATGTGTATATATATATATATATATATGCATAGATAGGTAAATAATGGTGATGTACAATGAGAATTAATTAATACATGGAAGAGAAGGAAAAAACTAATTCAATAATAGTGTGTGTAACGGAAAAGATAATAAAATAAGGAAACTTAATTTAAATATCAGGAATTAAGTAAAACAGACATCACCATTGCGTTCGTCTCGGAATTCTACTTGGGATAGAATCAAAGTTTGCATAAATTGGATTCCATATGAATGAGTTATGGCCTTTAGAAGATTCAACTAAAATTCAAAACAGTTCGAAATTCGACCCAGGCAGTAGGGCGGGAGATTTCCCGCCATTAACCAGGCAGGTCGACCTGGGGGTTGACCTGGGGGTCAGGTCGACCTGGGGATCAACCTACCCCTAGGGAGGTCGACCTGGGGGTCGACCAACCCCCAGATCTGGGCAATTTCGTTCCTGTGACATGTTTTAATGTGTTGTATGAATCTGATGGCTTCTAGGTCAATCTAAGGGCTTTAAAACACTCTCTACACCTATAAATACATAGCAAGACCTAGCCCTAATTCATAACAATTCCTCAAGACGCCTGTGCTGCTGAACTCTCAATTCTCTGAGTCGCCGCCTCTAAAACCTAAATCAAATTAGAAATTCTTCATCAACAATTCAAGCTCTTCACCAATAATCAAATAAGAAGATCAAATCAGCGTTCTACATCAACAACAAATCGTTTATTTCTCCAATCCAGTCAATGTGAGTGGATCTGAACTATATTTGTTGTATAATATTGCTTCTATCATTTACCATTCTCCATAATGAATATGATGATAATTTAATAAGATCAGTTATTTTATTTATCCCTACGTTTGAGTTCTCTCCTTTTGATTCTTTCCCCTTTTTATTTTATATCTAGGTTATCTCTAGCCTACGTCTATCATGGATTTATGCGTTTTAATGGGAACGAGAAATTAAAAAAAAAGGAAAACGTGTTGGTTTAGGCATAATATGGGGATTGGAAGGTTTTGTATAGAATTATGGACATAATTATACTGTATGTTGAATTTATGTAAGTTTGACATAATTGTAATTGGATATGGAATTGGTATAATTCAATATTTACAACATGTAATTGGATAACATGGATTGGTGAAATTTATTTATGACTTGAAAAATAAGCCTAGAGGGTGAATTAGATTATATGTATGAACGTGGGAATGTTGGGATATATATATATATATATATATATATATATATATATATATTGGGAAAATATTGATTATATGAAATTGGGTATAATTGGATATTGGAAATTGGCATGTTTGGGTATGAATAAAGATGGAATTGGTAAATTTGGCTATAACTGGGTAATTTGGATAATATGAAATTCGGCTAACTATTATGTAATTGGTGTAGTTAATGACAAATTGGAAATAGGCATAAAAAAATGAATTGTAATTAAGTTGAATTTGGAACACATGACATGAATTTGGGTTCTGGGTGAAAGACGATTGTTAATGAACGCCTATGACACGAGGTTAGGCGTGTTTGTGGTGTAAGACTGCTCGGAACCGCCCAACAAATCCAGCAACCACAAGCGGACGTCTAATGTGATAGGTCAATGGCAAGAACTAGAGGCGTAACAGTTTATGATACGAGGTGTAACACCCCGTGTATTCTATAACAGTGAAATTCACAAATTAAAGTATAATTAATTACAAATCAAAGAATTAAGGGAAACGGGCTGTGCCATTGTGTTCGTCTTGAAAAAATACGTGAAATAGAGTCCGAGTTTTCCAAAATCGGAGTCCGTATGACCAAGTTATGGCCCGTCAAAGTTTTCAGAAAATTTCAAATTCAGAAAACAGCTTGAAGATTCGAATTTCAAACATGCAGGGAGGCAGGGCGGGAAAGTTCCCGCCAAGGACAAGTCGACAGGGGTGTCGACTTGCCAGTCGACACCACCCCCCTTCCCCGTGTCGACTGCCCAGTCGACACGGGTGTCGACTTGCAGGTCGACCTGCTTGGTCGGCCTGGCTGGCCTGGTCTGTGCTGGGTCCGAATTTCTGAGGCTTGCTTTGTCACGAGGGCTAGGTGTCAGCTCCTGATTGGTCTCTCTTTCGAATGAATGGCTACGATTAACCCAAGCTACATCGACGGTCCTAATCAGTTCATAAACTCTATAAAAATGACCCAAGACTCTACCTAATCTATTCATTCAAAAATAAGAATGAGGCCATCATGCTGCTGAGGAACGACTAGGAGTAGCCACCAATTTGAGAGACAATTAGGAGACAAACTCTAAAGCATAAAGCAACTACAAGTTAAACTTAAACCAATCAAATCAATGCCTACATCAAAGGAATAGCATCTCCAAATCCAGAATTCAGATTCCTGAATTGAAGAATTCGTCACACGATTGTAAGTAGAGTACTATTCCGATGTTAATAAATAACTGTGTTTGATTTGTGTAAAATGAGAATTACACTTGATTTGTGGTGATAGTAATTCATATTTGTGCGTTGCTATGATTCTAATCGATTTGGAATGTTGTGATATAACGATTGGATATTCGCAAGTATGTAATTCATGATAAAAACTACATGTTTGCGGTAGTTTATTTGAGATTCATGCAAGTATACGATTGGATATTCGCAAGTATGTAATTCATGTTGAAGCTACATGTTTGTGGTTGTTTAATTGAGATTCATGCAAGTATGTGGTTTTGCTACTATGCCAACATAATGTATATTTTTGTACAAAATCACTTTTTGTGTAATTGGATCAAATTTGGGGTATTATGATTCATATGAAATTATGTTGGAATTGACATCATGATCTATGTATAAAACCATACTTTTGTATTAGAAACAAAAGTAAGCCTCTTTGTGAACTTATGTTGATTTTATGAATATGACTAGGCTATGTTTGGTATTATGCCTAATTGAAAAACATGTTAGGCCTATATTGTTAACAAGAACTATATGATAATATATGTGACACATAGCTAAGTTAGATTTACATTCCAATTGCAAGTTTGCATGAATAAAGTAAAAAACCATGATTTCATGTTTAGGAATATTTACGCCATGATTACATGAATAGATCAAAAACCATGATTTCATATTTGGGTATATTTGTGCCATGATTATGTGAATAGATTAAAAATCATGATTAAGTTGGAATAATTCTAGTTGAACTATACTTTTGTATTAGTAACAAAAGTAAGCACCTTTGTAAACATATAGTAATTTTATAAACATGATTTGCTTATGTTTGACATTATGCCTAAGTAAAAATATAGGTTTATGTTGTAGTTAAGACTATGTGTCAATAATGATATCTAATTTAGTTAGATTCTTAACTTAACTACAAGTTTACATGGTTTGATTCATGTCACTTATGCTTTATGACCAAAGTATATGTTACTACAATGCAAGTACACCAGTTTCTATTTTGTAGTTCCAACGTTATGTTGCAAGTTCATGCGTTCACATTCCCCTTTTTGTGTATATAATCACGTTTTAAGCCTCCCCTTTTTCACGTGGCTAAGTTGGGCTTAAAAGGCTAAGCCCAACATATATTATAATAAACGAACGTATTAAACGGGGGAAATAGCGTTGGGCCAAATTAATTAATAAATGAAAATATAAAAGTAGAGGGGCCCAAATTCAAGAATTGGTTGGGCCCATGATTGGTGTAAACCTTTACACCATTAGCTTAAATTGATTTTGAATAATGGGCCGCAAATATTTACATATAAGAAAATAAAGAAGAAAGACAAAATATGTAAATGTAGAAAATACGATGTGTTTAACCCGAGGTTGGATTGAGTTGTGATGTAAACCTGCCCGGAACCGCCCGGCTGTCCAGTAGTCACAACAACACCTATCCAATGTGGGTGGTTAAACATGGAGCCCAATAAGGACCCGAGGTTAGACTGAGTTGTGGCGTAAGACTGCCCGGACCCAACCGGCAACAGGCAGCCACAACAATACCTGTCTAATGTGAGAGGTCAAGGCTTTAATAAGACAATTAAGGCTGAGTCAAGATTGATAGGATTCAGTAAATTATATTAATACTTAATCAAGATGGAACATGCTAAACTAAACAGACTGATTGGGGGTTAGGTTTATAAAACACTTAACCAACTTAGCATGTTGGCTAGAAATAGAAAAACCTAGTAGCGGGGGACCCTTTTCAGCAGTAACCCTATAAGGTATCATGATACCCTGAAACTAGGCAGGGTGGGGCACGATTACTGGGCTGACTGTAAGAGGTCAAATCGACGGCGGTGGTGCAGCAGTGTAGGTTCTAACGGGGTGTGGGCGTGCACTCACTCCGGCGCAGAAAAATAAGGCACTGGGCACCAGTAGCATACCTGTGCATTCTAGGGTTGTGTCGGGCCGCCGCCATAGGACTTGATACACCCCATTGTGGGACCAGCATAGGTAACTACAACATCGGGGGCCGTAAGACACATGTAACTATGCGAGTAGGAGCCGATCATCAAAAAATGGATCACTTCACCCTGATTATGGGGTGCCTGTTGGGAACTAGCTTATATGGGTACAGAGATTAATATGGGGTACGATAGTATATTCGACCCTAGACAACTTAACTAAGTATATGGTGCTTTCCCATTTCTAGTTTATACTTATCATACCCAGTTCTTTATTCATAGACTGAATAGTCCTAGACTTACTCAGGCTTTATGTCTGACTCTACTTTTCTTTCGTCTTCTTTTCTTCCATTCCCCCCCCCCCCCAGGTCCACAGGGAGGGAATACCGCAGCTTGACCAGCCTTCATATCCAGCTTGAAGAGAAAGAATGTATTGCTTGGATCTTTTCGTTTTGGACTATGGCTTTGGACAGCAACTATGGGACTTTTGCAGTTTATTTATGTTTTCTTTATGCTTCTTTAAATAATGTAATCAAGACAGTTATGAAGATGTTATGTTTTTGGAAGTATTGTAAGACAATTATGGTATGGTTGTTGTAACACGTATTTTTAATGAAATAAAAGTTGTTGTTTTTCCGATGTTCAAAAATATGTGTTCTTATATCTGTCTTGTATATCTGTGACTTATACTTATAAACCTCCACCAAAATTAGGGCATTCCCTTTGAGAGTGACCCTAACGGAGGTGGGGTGTTTCACTTGGTATCAGAGCCAGGGTTTACCAGATAAGATAAAAAGTTTTGAAAAATTATTTTCAAAAAAGGAAATTTAAAGAAGCATTTTTTTTTAAAAAAAAAGATAAAATATTATTTTATTTTAAAAGGCAAAGTCCCTCCCAAAGCCATAGGTACTATCTCTTATCCTTCGTTTTGAATCTATCCTTTTTGTTTCAGCATGTCCGAAGAACCTAACTTGCCAGAGGGTGTACCAATACCTGGTTGGTTTAGACGGTTCTTAGAAGCAAGGGCCACTCAGCCAGGTCCTACCGTTCCTCCTCCCCCAGCTGTAGGAAATCATCCAGCTGCAGCGGCACCTCCTCCTCCACCTCCTCCGCGGGGAAACACTTTTGCTAAGATATGTAAAGATTTTAAAGCTATGGGAGGAAAGGATTTCCATGGAATTGAGTCCTTCGTGGCAGCCAGAAATTGGCTGAAAGAAACCGAGGACTTATTCGTCATCTTTGAGGCAGAAGATAGACAGAAAGTACAACTGGTAGTTTGGCTACTAAAGGGCGAGGCTTCCTACTGGTGGGAAGTCACTAATGCAGAAAGACCAGTGGAGACATGGGAGGACTTTAGGGCAAGGTTTGAGGCTAAATTTCTCTCAGATGCGGAAAGGAGTTTGCAGTTGGAAAAATTCTTATTTCTTAAGCAAGGGAACAAGACAGTCAAAGAGTATGTTAATCAGTTCGATGAGCTGGCTAGGTTTGGGCTGGACCTAGTCAACACCCCGCACAAGAAGACTCTCCGTTTCGTCAAAGGGTTGAATGAGCCATTACACAGTTTGGCCATGACCCATATACCCATGGGAGCCACGTATGAAAGATTGGTACAAATGGCATTGCTGAACGAAGAGGATAAGGGCAAGAAGGAGACAAAGGCAGAAAGCTCTCAAGGGAAGAAAGAGGGTTTGCAGCCTAAGAAGACAGACTTTAAGAAGGGCGGGAAAGGCAACAAAGAGAAGAGGAAGTGTAATTTCTATGGCAAAGTGGGGCACTTAGTGAAAGATTGCCGGAAAAAGAAGACCAAGGAGAATGGTGGGTGCTTTTCTTGCGGTGAGACAGGCCACAGGGCTAAGGACTGCCCAAAGAAACGAGGACAGGGGCAGAGGGCTGGATCCACCTCAGGGGCACAAGTTCATGTGCTAGAAGCGCCACCTCTGCAACAGCGAGGTATAAATACTTCTATAGAAAGTGTAGTTTATCTTTATGATCACCCCGTTCGCACTTTATTTGATTCTGGCGCATCACACTCCTTTATCTCGTCTGCTTTAGTAGAATCTCTGCACTTAAAAACTAGTGTGGTAGAGGACCCCTTAATTGTTTCAAACCCAATTGGGGGCCCAGCTCATTTGTCTATGATCTGTTTGGGATTGAAAATTTCTATTCTAAGCGTAGAATTTCAATGTAGTGCCTTTGTTTTGGGCTTTTCGGGATATGGTTTGATTTTGGGCATGGATTGGCTATCCAGTAATGGGGCCATCCTTGATTGTGAGAAAAGGGTTGTTAGGCTCCTAACCCAGCTCGGTAATACTTTGGAAATTTCTTGTAATCCCTCGTATGCGGTTATGCTTAGTTATCTTGAATCGCTAGATGCCTCTGTCGACAATTTGCAATCGGTGAGAGTGGTCCGGGAATATCCGGATGTCTTCGAAGAGGTGAAGGGCTTGCCTCCGAAGCGGGAGATAGACTTCCGCATATATCTTGTAGATAATGCAAAGCCCGTTGCGTTGCCCGTTAGACACATGGCTCCACGGGAAAGAAAAGAGCTCAGTAAACAGATTAAAGAGCTTCTAGAGAAGGGGTTCATTAGGAGGAGCATTTCAGAATGGGGCGCTCCAGTGGTGTTCGCTACAAAGGCGGATGGCTCACTCCGTCTATGTGTTGACTATAGGGAGCTCAACAAGCAAACGAAAAAGAATAGGAACCCTCTCCCCAGAATTGACGATTTGTTTGATCAGCTTGTAGGAGCGTCTGGTTTCTCCCAACTCGATTTAGCGACCGGTTTTCATCAGCTAAGGGTGGCTGAAGATAGTATCGATAAAACGGCATTCAGAACCCCAGACGGATTCTTTGAATGGCTTGTCATGCCTTTCGGCTTGACAAATGCACCTGCTTACTTCGTGGACCTGATGAGTAGGGTATTCAGAGATTTCCTCAATAAGTTCGTAGTGGTCTTCGTAGACGATATCCTTATCTTCTCAAAGAGTGAAGAGGAACATGCTCAGCACTTAAGGGCAATCATGGAAACTCTGCGAGTCCATCAACTAAAAGCCAAATTCTCCAAATGCCACTTTTGGAGAGAAGAAGTGAGGTTCCTTGGGCACATAGTATCCAAACAAGGGTTAGCAGTGGACCCTGCTAAGGCCGTGGCGGTACAGGATTGGAAGACACCAAGGAATGCAACTGAGGTCCGAAGTTTTCTAGGACTAGCAGGTTTCTATCGAAAGTTCATAAGGGATTTTGCGAAGATCTCAACTCCGCTCACGAAATTGACCAAGAAGAATCTAGTGTTCAATTGGGACTTGGATTGCGAGTTTGCTTTCCAGCGACTGAAAAGGGCTCTTACAACAGCCCCAGTTTTGACGTTGCCAGATGGGAGCAAGATGTTCACTGTTTATACAGATGCATGTGGGACAGGGCTAGGCGCCGTCTTAATGCAAGAAGGAAGGGTAGTAGCTTATGGCGGGAGCCAGTTGAAAGTGCACGAAAAGAACTACCCGACCCACGATCTTGAGTTAGCTGCCATCGTCTTTGCACTCAAGTCTTGGCGACACTATCTCCTAGGTGAGAAGTTCGAACTTTACACTGACCATAAATCGTTGAAATATCTTTTCTCGCAGAAAGATCTTAATTTGAGGCAACAGAGATGGATGGAGTTTCTTGCCTCGTATGATTTCGAGATCTCCTACACTCCGGGCAAAGGCAACGTGGTAGCAGACGCGTTAAGCCGAAAGAAACTAACCTTAAGCCCGTTGTTTGTTGAAAGACAAAGCCTAGAGTTTATAGCCAGCTTCGACTTTAGGCCTTCCTCCGATTTTGTACCAGGCTTGCTAGCATCTCTCGAAGTACGTCCGACTTTAGTGGACTCAATAGGGACGGCACAACGTAAAGACCCTCAGCTTGTGGAAACAATTGATAGGCTAATTAGGGGTGAGACTTCAAGCCACCTCAACAGATACTCCATCGACGACAAGGGTTGGCTAAGGCGAGACGGAAGACTATGCGTCCCACAGACAAGGGATTTAGTAAAGAAGGTTCTGGAGGAAGCACATCACTCCAAGATGACGATACACCCAGGCGGAGATAAAATGTACAAGGACATAAAAAGAACTTTCTTCTGGAACGGCATGAAAAAGGACGTGGCAGAATTCGTTTCTAAGTGTATGGTGTGCCAACAGGTCAAGGCGGAACAGAAAAAGCCTGGCGGTCTGCTACATCCTCTAGAGGTCCCGTAGTGGAAGTGGGATAGCATCTCAATGGACTTCATCGATGGGCTGCCTAGGTCTAGGAGAGGCAACACTAGCATTTGGGTAATAGTGGATAGGCTTACTAAAAGCGCCCACTTTTTACCTGTCAAAAGTAAAAGAACTGCCTCATCCCTAGCATCTCTTTACCTCAAGGAAATCGTTCGACTCCATGGAATACCATCCAGCATTGTTAGTGACCGAGACCCTATCTTCACAAGTGAGTTTTGGTGGAGTCTACAAGAAGCGGTAGGCACGCAGTTATGCTTGAGCACAACCTATCATCCCCAAACCGACGGCCAAACGGAAAGAGTGAACAGAGTTTTGGAGGACCTTTTAAGACTGTGCGTCCTTGACTTCGGAGGAACGTGGGAAGACCATCTTCCTTTGGTGGAATTTGCCTACAACAACAACTATCAAGCAACCATCGGAATGGCGCCCTTCGAAGCTTTATATGAAAGACCGTGCCGATCGCCCACTTGTTGGTGGGAGTCTACTGATAAGCTCATACTTGGACCAGATATGATCCGAGAGACTTCAGAGAAAGTAGACTTAATACGAAGAAGGATGAAGACGGCCCAAGACAGACAAAAGTCCTACGCCGACAAGAGGAGGGCCGACCTTGAATTTGAGGTTGGAGACAGAGTTTTTCTTAAGGTATCTCCGCTAAGGAACATTGTTCGTTTTGGAACCACAGGAAAGCTAGCACCAAGGTTCGTAGGGCCATTCCCTATCATCGAGAAAATTGGGGAAATGGCCTATAGACTAGAGCTACCCGAAAAGCTGGCCGGAGTTCACAACGTTTCTCATGTTTCACATCTCCGAAAATGTCTACATGAGTCTGCTGAAGTGGTAGAGCCAAATATCCTAGAAGAAGCTGAAGTGGAGCGCGAAGCAACCGTGAGGAAAGTTCTAACTCGCATATTAGAAACGGAAGTGAAGAAGCTACGCAACCGCGAAGTCAAGCTCGTCAAAGTTCAGTGGAGCGACGCCGAGGGAGATGCGACTTGGGAAACTGAAGCTAGAATACGCACTGCCTACCCTTTTCTTTTCGAGGGTACATCCTTGATCTTTCTTTTTCCTGAAGTTGCGCTTTTATCTATCTTTTTAGGTATATTTCCTCGACCTTATCTTTTAGGAAGAAACCCTTTGATGAAAACATGTAATTGAAACATGTTATGGATGATGGTTGCAAGTGGTTGCAAGTGATTGCTAGTGGTTGCTCGTGGTTGCATATACACACACAATCTAGGTTTTAAATCGGCTCAGTCACTTCATATTGCATATGCATATATGTTTGCATTCGTATATGGTGGAACTTTAATGTGTTGTCATATGGATGTTGCATTTGTATGAATGATTGTGCACTCATGTAGAATCATGAATAGGAAAATTTGCATACATAATGGATTCATGGCACTCACATAATTCGCATTAAGGAGGTCAACTAAATCAGTAGACCGCCTGATTTTGCATTAGATAAGTACATGTACACACACACTTCGCATATGAACATGAAGCATTAGAAGTCTTTTAAGGACAATGGATACTCGTGTTTGATGGATGAGTAGATGGATGTTTGGATGTTAGGATATATATTTTTCCTAAACTTGAAGATTTCGGGGACGAAATCCTTTTAAGTGGGGGAGAATGTAACACCCCGTGTATTCTATAACAGTGAAATTCACAAATTAAAGTATAATTAATTACAAATCAAAGAATTAAGGGAAACGGGCTGTGCCATTGTGTTCGTCTCGGAAAAATACGTGAAATAGAGTCCGAGTTTTCCAATATCGGAGTCCGTATGACCAAGTTATGGTCCGTCAAAGTTTTCAGAAAATTTCAAATTCAGAAAACAGCTCGAAGATTCGAATTTCAAACACGCAAGGAGGCAGGGCGGGAAAGTTCCCGCCCAGGACAAGTCGACAGGGGTGTCGACTTGCCAGTCGACACCCCCCCCCCCCCCCCCCCGTGTCGACTGCCCAGTCGACACGGGTGTCGACTTGCAGGTCGACCTGCTTGGTCGGCCTGGCTGGCCTGGTCTGTGCTGGGTCCGAATTTATGAGGCTTGGTTTGTCACGAGGGCTAGGTGTCAGCTCCTGATTGGTCTCTCTTTCGAATGAATGGCTACGATTAACCCAAGCTACATCGACGGTCCTAATCAGTTCATAAACTCTATAAAAATGACCCTAGACTCTACCTAATCTATTCATTCAAAAATAAGAATAAGGCCATCATGCTGCTGAGGAACGACTAGGAGTAGCCACCAATTTGAGAGACAATTAGGACACAAACTCTAAAGCATAAAGCAACTACAAGTTAAACATAAACAAATAAAATCAACGCCTACATCAAAGGAATAGCATCTCCAAATCCAGAATTCAGATTCCTGAATTGAAGAATTCGTCACACGATTGTAAGTAGAGTACTATTCCGATGTGAATAAATAACTGTGTTTGATTTGTGTAAAATGAGAATTACACTTGATTTGTGGTGATAGTAATTCATATTTGTGCGTTGCTATGATTCTAATCGATTTGGAATGTGATATAACGATTGGATATTCGCAAGTATGTAATTCATGATAAAAACTACATGTTTGCGGTAGTTTATTTGAGATTCATGCAAGTATACGATTGGATATTCGCAAGTATGTAATTCATGTTGAAGCTACATGTTTGTGGTTGTTTAATTGAGATTCATGCAAGTATGTGGTTTTGCTACTATGCCAACATAATGTATATTTTTGTACAAAATCACTTTTTGTGTAATTGGATCAAATTTAGGGTATTATGATTCATATGAAATTATGTTGGAATTGGCATCATGATCTATGTATAAAACCATACTTTTGTATTAGAAACAAAATTAAGCCTCTTTGTGAACTTATGTTGATTTTATGAATATGACTAGGCTATGTTTGGTATTATGCCTAATTGAAAAACATGTTAGGCCTATATTGTTAACAAGAACTATATGATAATATATGTGACACATAGCTAAGTTAGATTTACATTCCAATTGCAAGTTTGCATGAATAAAGTAAAAAACCATGATTTCATGTTTAGGAATATTTATGCCATGATTACATGAATAGATCAAAAACCATGATTTCATGTTTGGGTATATTTGTGCCATGATTATGTGAATAGATTAAAAATCATGATTAAGTTGGAATAATTCTAGTTGAACTATACTTTTGTATAAGTAACAAAAGTAAGCACCTTTGTAAACATATAGTAATTTTATAAACATGATTTGCTTATGTTTGACATTATGCCTAAGTAAAAATATAGGTTTATGTTGTAGTTAAGACTATGTGTCAATAATGATATCTAATTTAGTTAGATTCTTAACTTAACTACAAGTTTACATGGTTTGATTCATGTCACTTATGCTTTATGACCAAAGTATATGTTACTACAATGCAAGTACACCAGTTTCTATTTTGTAGTTCCAACGTTATGTTGCAAGTTCATGCGTTCACATTCCCCTTTTTGTGTATATAATCACGTTTTAAGCCTCCGCTTTTTCACATGGCTAAGTTAGGCTTAAAAGGCTAAGCCCAACATATATTATAATAAACGAACGTATTAAACGGGGGAAATAGCGTTGGGCCAAATTAATTAATAAATGAAAATATAAAAGTAGAGGGGCCCAAATTCAAGAATGGGTTGGGCCCATGATTGGTGTAAACCTTTACACCATTAGCTTAAATTGATTTTGAATAATGGGCCGCAAATATTTACATATAAGAAAATAAAGAAGAAAGACAAAATATGTAAATGTAGAAAATACGATGTGTTTAACCCGAGGTTGGATTGAGTTGTGATGTAAACCTGCCCGGAAACCGCCCGGCTGTCCAGTAGTCACAACAACACCTATCCAATGTGGGTGGTTAAACATGGAGCCCAATAAGGACCCGAAGTTAGACTGAGTTGTGGCGTAAGACTGCCCGGACCCAACCGGCAACAGGCAGCCACAACAATACCTGTCTAATGTGAGAGGTCAAGGCTTTAATAAGACAATTAAGGTTGAGTCAGGATTGATAGGATTAAGTAAATTATATTAATACTTAATCAAGATGGAACATGCTAAACTAAATAGACTGATTGGGGGTTAGGTTTATAAAACACTTAACCAACTTAGCATGTTGGCTAGAAATAGAAAAACCTAGTAGCGGGGGACCCTTTTCAGCAGTAACCCTATAAGGTATCATGATACCCTGAAACTAGGCAGGGTGGGGCACGATTACTGGGCTGACTGTAAGAGGTCAAATCGACGGCGGAGGTGCAGCAGTGTAGGTTCTAACGGGGTGTGGGCGTGCACTCACTCCAGCGCAGAAAAATAAGGCACTGGGCACCAGTAGCATACCTGTGCATTCTAGGGTTGTGTCGGGCCGCCGCCATGGGACTTGATACACCCCATGGTGGGACCAGCATAGGTAACTACAACATCGGGGGCCGTAAGACACATGTAACTATGCGAGTAGGAGACGATCATCATAAAATGGATCACTTCACCCTGATTATGGGGTGCCTGTTGGGAACTAGTTTATATGGGTACAGAGATTAATATGAGGTACGATAGTATATTCGACCCTAGACAACTTAACTAAGTATATGGTTGTAATAACCCGGAAATTCTGAACCAGTTTAAAATTTTTATTTTGGCAATTTTAGCGAATTTCGAATATTTAAAATAGATTATTTTAAATAAAAACGACGAGAATTTTTTTTGAATATAATTCGAACGTATATATTTATACGCGTCGTCGTTAGAATATAAATATTTATATATAATTATAAATAGAATTGAAAATGGCGCGGTAGTTCGATAATTCGATTTCAAACTTCAATTGAATGTACCGGGTGCAAAACAATCCGGATTTTAGTGAAACCAAAAACATTAGGATCTATTTGATAATATCTTTCCAACGAATCCGAAAAATCAAGATTTCATAGCGGGAATCAAAAGATATGTCCAGTTGAAAATTCTGAATAGTCGCTATGGAATTCAGGCCCTTAAAAATGGAAATTTTGCAAACAACCTCGGATTTCGACGTAACCACTTTTTTTGGATCCGCAGTGTCAAGTTATTGCTAGGTTTCAAATTTCATAATTTTCCGAATCAATATGTGAGCATGGCAAAAGAAAACGCGTTTGACCAATTTCAGTTGATTTTAATCGACTGGAAAATGGCCATTTTTCCAACGGTCTCAGAATTCGACGAAACTAGTTTTGTTAGGACCGTATCTTCAATACGAAGCTAGAAAATATTTTTCGGGAATTTTTCTAGTTAGTATGTGACCCCGGTAATTTAAAATGTACGTTTAAAATTCAATATAGTGATTTAAATGTAAATTTAACGAAAACTGATTGTAACAGCCAAATCAGCTTGCGATACATATCCCATTGTGTTCAGAATGGGGGTGAAACGCTATGAACGACAGACGGTGGGCCTCGTTTAGAGGTCGTATGTGAAAGTCAATGATTTGGTAATTAAAATAATAAAAGAAAAATTTTCTCTTTCCTCCCCCACTTAACTTCTCTCTGCCCCCCCCCCCCCCCCGCGTTCAAAATGATTTCAAAAAAGGAAAAAAAATAAAAAAAATGAATCGGAGGGGCGACGCAGAGGGGGAAACCCACCGCCGCGCCAATCGCCCTCCACCTCTCCTGCCAACGCCGGAGCAGGCGCCCCCTCCATCCAGCCTTCCTCCTCCCCCAGCGGCGCAACTCCCGAAGACCCCCCCCCCCCAAATCGCACGGACGTGACGAAGACCCCCCCCCCCCAAGCGCCGTTCTCTCTCCCTCTCAATACCCGTACCCTCTCTCCCTCCTACCTCAACCCGAACCCATTCTGGTCAAAGCCGTTTGCTGCTGCCTGGGAGGCGTCGACCACGCCGCTGCAACTGGCGATGGGCGGTGGCGCAAGGCCCTTCGACGTGGAAGCCTCAGATTTTGGTCCGGTCATCCATAGAGCGAGCAAACTCGAACCCTAGCCGGCGAGCATGGGTTTAATCGACTCCAGGACAGTGAAAACGAAGGAGATAAAGGTTTATTCTTTTCATTTGTTAAGCTAATTATTTTACACTAATTAAAATCAGTTTTAGTATATAAATAGCGATGTAAAAATATGGTTTAAATAAAAGAAATACCATTGTTTTAGCAAATAAAAGAAATACCATTGTTTTGGCAAATAAAATAACATCTTTGTATATGTAGCGAAATAAAAATGTGTTTTAACAATAAATAAGATTGATTTCATTTTTAGATTGTGAAAAAATGTTTATAGCATTGTTTTTGAATTCGATTTTATTTTTATAAAGTTATAATTTTTACACGATAGGAATAGAAAAAATATCATCTTTATATGTGTAGAAAAATAAAAATGAGATTTTTGTAAAGGCGAAATCTATATTTTTGAAAAGGCGAAATCTATATTTTTGAAAAGGCGAAATCTTTATTTTTGAAAAAGCGAAATCTTTATATGAAGAATAGCGTGATAAAAATATAATCTTTACTATATGAACATCGATGTGAAATTATAATTTTTATCTATATAGTAGCGGTGTAAAAATTCGATTTTTATATATTGAATAGCGAAGTAAAAATACGATTTTTAATTATATAGAGATACAAAAATATGATTTTTAAATTGAAGGTGAGTAAATAAAAATGTGATTTTTATTTTAAAGACATCGCAATAAAAATTCGATTTTTATATATGTAGTGGCTATGGGCAACGAAAGCGACAAAAGGCGAGAATGGCGATGATTTCTCTAAAAGAAGAGTCAAGATGATTGGATAGCTATCAGTGAGAATTTCTCACCTTTCAATTTCATTTCTAGTTATATATATATATATATTAGGATGTAGACGGTGCTTAGTAGCACCCGACACAATCGTCCACAGACCATGGACTTGTTTGTTTGGTTGTATAGATTAGTTAGATGATTTGATTTGAATTTGGTTGTTTGGTGATTTTGATTGATGTGTGAATGGCGTGGGCCTTCACTAGACCGGGGATAAGGCTAGGCCTCGTTCCGTTTCTAGTATCGTGCCGTTATGCCACCGAAATTTTCTAAAAATAAGTTAGAAAAATAAAGATATCATTTTATTTAATAAGTGAACTGAATAGAATATTTTCATAGGTTGAATAAAATGTTTTATCATTAAAAATATAATTTTTAACGTGAACAAGAATAAATAAATATTCATTTACAAACCGAACGGTTTGTTTATGTACACCTATTTGAATGACATTGATTGGGACGATAAATTTTACACGTCGCCCAACTGCACAAATAAAATCTTTGGTTGATTGTTTGAAACCCCACACGGGTGTTGGGATGAAAATTGAGGTTCACTCATCCTGATTGATTTAATATGTCGATCGATTGATTGACAGGCTGTTATAAGCGTTAGATATTTATATTTGATGCTTATACAGTGTAGTGCACTTTGGTTGATGGTTGATTATTTTTCAATGCTATTATATACGTGTGATGTATGAAAATCCATATAATTAATATTATATGGTGATTGATTGGGCCTCATACCAATTTGAAAAATAAAGAATATTATAAAATAAAGGTTCATGTGTTGACTGTACTCATCCGTTGAGATTAGTCATGTGTTGAACGAAATATTTTAATAATAAAATTTACTTCTTTATCAATATAAAATAAAGGTTCATGTGTTGACTGTACTCATCCGTTGAGATTAGTCATGTGTTGAACAATATATTTGAAATAGAATATTTGAAAGTAGAATTATATGAAGCCGTGTTGATTAGAGATGCGCCATTTTGACATGAACGATGTTTATATAGATTTTATTCATTTTAAAATGAATATTGAAAAGTGATTTCGAAATCGCATATTTTGAAATGAAATTTGAATCAAATTGAATAGGAAACGAATTCGAATTGAATTCGAATTGAATATAAAACGATTTCGAAATGAATTGAATATAAAACGATTTCGAAATGAATTGAATATAAAACGATTTCGAAATGAATTGAATATAAAACGATTACGAAATGAATTGAATATAAAACGGTTTCGAAATGAATTAAATATAAAACGATTTCGAAATGAATTGAATATAAAACGATTTCGAAATGAATTGAATATAAACCGATTTCGAAATGAATTGAATATAAAACTATTTCGAAATGAATTGAATATAAAACGATTTCGAAATGAATTGAATATATAACGAATTGAATTCGAATCGAATATATAACGGATTTGATTTCAATTGAATATATAACCAATTTGAATTGAATCGAATAGAAAACGACTTTGGAATTGAATTGAATTGAAAACGAATTCAAATTGAATTGAAAGCGAATTGAAATTTGAATTGAATAGAAATGAATTTTAAAACGAATTTATAAAGAAGAATTCAATTTTGATTTGAACTGAAATGGAAGTTGAAATTGCTTTTGAAACGAATTTAAAACTATTTATATAATTCGTTTTAAATAGGAATTGACGAAATATATATTATATATATTATATATATAATATAATGGCCTAAATAGAACGCGCCGTGCCGCGGCAGTTCGTGAATTTCGACCATTTATTTCAAACGGACATTACGGGAGATCCGACCGTCGGATTCTCCTAAAACCAAAACCGTTGGGTTCGTATCGAAAAGAGCTTTGTAACGAACATTTGAAATTCGAAATCTAACAGTTGGATTTGGAGATACGTCCAAATCAAATTTGAAAAAGGTCGCTGTAAGTGCAGTTCGATGGCCGCTGTTGGAAATCGACTGTACAGGCCTTGATAAAATTATTAAAAATAGTAATAAACTGTGTAAAATCATAAGAAATGATTTGGGAAAGATTGGGGTGAAAAACCCCATATTTGAAAAGATAAAAATAGATTTTTATCGAAATGAACTAGTTTGAACTCAATTTAAAACCCGGGTTTTTATTTTTAAATAAATAAATTAGATTTAAAAAGGGGTTTTAAATAATCGGAATTTCTAATATATTTGGTTGAATTTGATTTGGGTTTGTCGTGAACTGTGTTTTAAATAACACCTAGTTCTTTAACCCAGTAAAAGGAGTTCTAACGAATCTGCAATTAGATTGAAATGTGAATCTGTAATCTAAATTATCAAATTTAGAAATAAGCGGGAATGGAGTATTACCAGTTTTACTCCAAAGCGATAGATAAATCTTTAATTAGATTTGAACGTGAAATGGTAATTAATTTTACCAATAACACCATGGTGTTAGATATGGAGTATTACCAGTTTTGCTTCATGGGATGAATAGGTTGGGATTGGGAAATAAAATGAATAATTACTTCGGTGTGGTTCGCTAATCTCGACTAGTTTAGAAAACCATAATTTGGTTTGAAATGACATCCAAAGGAAGATTAAAAGATAAATTTTAAAGAATTTATCTTGGATAAAATTAACGGGAACCTTTCCCTATGAATATTCTGAATTGGAATGAGGCGTATGTTGAGTTTGTGTAACATTTGTTTTTAATATACGCGGGTCGTTCGGAAAGTCCGGGTTTATACCCATTTTGAATGATCGATTCGACGATAAGTCGAAGATGAAGACGGTGGTCGAAGACCAGAAGTCTTCACATCGTTTGGGTACTTACTGACGATCCTGATTGGGCTGTACACCCAAGAGGATGGAAATAGTTGGTGGTCGTCCAGGCGTACCTGGAGATGGATGGATATGCGAGGAAAGTGCCTCCGGTTTCGTTCAGACCCAGAACGGACTTGTAAATGGATTGTGTGTCTGACATTGGATTTTATTCTGTGTTGATTGATTTCTGTTAAATATATATCTGTTTGGCGGCGGAGAATTTATTCTCTTGCTTAACGCCCTTCTCTGAGACGTACGAGCTTAGAGGTTATATATCGATAGATATCAATCGCACGGCATGAATTGCCTGTGTGGCATGCTGAGTTGCATGGATCAAGGCTTCTGTTGAAAAGCAAAGTCTTGTGGTTGATGATCAAAGCACGCCTACGTGGCAGCTTTGTGTATAACGTGTATTCGTGAGCCTCACACCTCGGTATGAGTCAAAAACGGGATACGGACTGCAGGGAGAGCACGACGTTTCTTTCTAGCTTTGGTGGTGTCAGTGACTTACCAGCCCTGACATTTATATACTTTTCACCTATGTGGTTGTTGGAATGCGATTCGCCTCGATTATAGGTCTGTAAGGACCGGGAAACTTGTGTTCAGGAATACTAATCCTCTAACGTAAGTGAGGACCGGCCCTGAAGCATCCAAGGGTTGCCCAAAGTGCGTAGCCCTGGGACATTTGCTAGAGTGTCTCGAGCGCGGAGAGGAGCTTGCCCCTTGCCTCGACTCATGACGGAAATCCAATTTCCAATACGTGTATTGCGGTTTTAATTGTAGAACTAGTATGGCGACATGATATATGGTACCCATGCCGTCTATGATTTATATTTATGATTGAAATTGTTTTGACACTATACACTTATTATAGTATCAAATGATTTGTTTTAAACGTACCAAGCATGTTTGGCTATTATAAGGGAAAACCCTATCCTCCGGCTTGCGTTGCATTGTGTGATGGGACCTGGGTCTTATAATAGCTTCATTTTTCGAAAAAGCATTGCGTTGTTTATTCTATGCACTGGTATTCTTGGGAGGAAACCCGTTCCGTGTTATACGGCGTGGTCCCTTGAATTACTCTCTTTTAAAGTAAAGTTTTAAATAACTGTTTTAGTTCTCACACCAGTCACATGACTGACCTGGAGTTTATTGTTTTAACCTAAACTCTGGATGCCCCTATTTTCCGCACGGGCAGCTAGTAGTTTTGGTTTTGCAGATTTATATTTACAGGATCCTGGTTTACAGCTGGAATGATATCCGGAAAGCTCTGTATCCGTATATCACCTTCAGTTGTGCTTTGTATTATTTTCCGCTGCTATGTAATTTATTGTAATCTCTGATATTTATCGAATGTAATTTATTCATTTATACTCTGTATATTCTTGTATTCTGATGGAATTGTCGTAATATAGCAATGAAATGTTCTTCTGTTTGTGTTCTGTTTTGTCCTGTTCTCAAACAGTCAGGGGTTTCGAACGGTCTAGATTGGTTTAACGACTGATTCGGATCGAGCGAAATTCCAGGCCGTCACAATGGTGCTTTCCCATTTCTAGTTTATACTTATCATACCCAGTTCTTTATTTATAGACTGAATAGTCCTAGACTTACTCAGGCTTTATGTCTGACTCTACTTTTCTTTCGTCTTCTTTTCTTCCGTTTCCCCCCCAGGTCCACAGGGAGGGAATACCGCAGCTTGACCAGCCTTCATATCCAGCTTGAAGAGAAAGAATGTATTGCTTGGATCTTTTCGTTTTGGACTATGGCTTTGGACAGCAACTATGGGACTTTTGCAGTTTATTTATGTTTTCTTTATGCTTCTTTAAATAATGTAATCAAGACAGTTATGAAGATGTTATGTTTTTGGAAGTATTGTAAGACAATTATGGCATGGTTGTTGTAACACGTATTTTTAATGAAATAAAAGTTGTTGTTTTTCCGCTGTTCAAAAATATGTGTTCTTATATTTGTCTTGTATATCTGTGACTTATACTTATAAACCTCCACCAAAATTAGGGCATTCCCTTTGAGAGTGACCCTAACGGAGGTGGGGTGTTTCACGAGGTTAGGCGCGTTGTGGTATAAGTCTGCCCGGAACCGCCCAGCAAATCCAGGAGCCACGAACGGACGTCTAATGTGAGAGGTCATACACAATTATGTCATAATGAATAAATTAAGAAATACTAACCATAATAAGACATGTGGGTGACATGGGTATGGTTAGAGGGTTAAGTGGGTGATATAAATGATATGTAAAGCATGACTAATGTGGACTTAACCTTTGTAAGACATGTGATGTAAAACATGACTAAGGTAAACTTAACCATAGTAAGACATGTGTAAGACATGGAAACTATAATAAAGGGGGTAAAATGGGACATGGGTGACATGTGAAACAAAAATTTAGATATGCTTAACCAAATGGGAACCGTAACGGTATCATTAATTAATTGAATTGGGTAAAGTTTAAGTAACGGGTTAAGTAAATGGAAGGGTTAAGTCAAATCCAAAATTAATGACAAGTAATAGGGAATGATAACTACGTATTATAAACCAGAGTTGCGGTAATGTAAAATTAAATAATAGGTAAACTTGTCCAAGGGACAAGGGATGATTATGACTTAAGATGTATTACAAGACTTGAAGGGTGGAACGACTGATGCTATGAAGTAAGTTAATCTAAGCTAAAAATGTGGGAAAGCACCCGTACGCTATCGTTTGATAAAGAAAACTTAAGTCATGTTTGAGTTCATTGGTAAACCTTAGTTAGTGAACTAAGTAAATAAAGATGAAGTTAACCAAGTGTTGAACCTTAGTTAAAGAACTAAGCAAATAATGATGATGGCAACTGGGTAATGAACCTTAGTTAGAGAACTAAGTAAAATGGCAACCGAAGTAACGAACCTTAGTTAGAGAACTAAGTAAGCAACGGTAAAGATAACTAAGTAAGTAAACCTTAGTTGAAGAGGACTAATTAATAAACCTTAGTTAAAGAGAAACTTGGTAATTAGAATTCAAGGACAACACAAATGAGGATAACCAAGTTAATAAGACAAAGCAAGCGCATAATCAGAAATTTATACATACGGCTTAATAGTACGAAAGGATAAGGCGCTTGAACCAGTCCATACGATAACGGATGAATAACCAAACTCGGTAGATTATCATGGTGCCGTAGGGCGCGAGGGGGAGCGTACGTCCATCTGATCATATAGAAGGCTCCAACGGACTGGGTTATGAAGCACGCGGCTTCAAGGGGACGTGAGGATACTCTTGGTATCCCTCTGTGAAAATGCAGATGATCCGCCTGGCCTCACAGAGGTTAAGGTCCGCGTAAGAAGAACCAAGACCGTTGGCTGCAATAATAAGGCAACCTAAAGACAAGGATGGACCGGCTTGAGTCGGCGATAACCAGTTGGCCCTGTGATAGCACGTCGTCGGCTACCTACCATCTTGAGTCAGTCGAGCACGAAAAGCTGAAAGGAGGAGAAATCCAAATGTCCATATAATTGCTATCTAGTTATGGGTGAGGTTGGCCAATAGGTTTGTGGGGAATATAGGGCCTGCGTACAGTTCTCATTCTTGATATTTTTGGTTGCCTTTCATTGGTTGAGGGTGTTGTCAAGTGGGACCATAGCCACGGTAAAAACAGACCTTAGCATCTACATCGATAGTTAACTTAAAGCTCCCAATCGAGCTCCGTGTTTCTTGATTTGCCCTGCCACGGGACTTGGGTCACACATATAGAGGACATGTGCAACTAGATGTCTAGCACATTTAACGATACAGTTGGGACATAAAGTCTAGGAACGCTTATCGCTCGGGGTAGTGTGTCCTAGATTAGAGGGCATTGTTCGATAGGTAGCATAAACCCTAGTTGGACCTAGGTAGCGTAAACCCTGGTTGAACCTAGGAAGCGTTCGATAAAGAAAACTCTTGTTGGACCTAGGTAACACTCGATGGTAAACGCTAGTTGGATCTAGGTAGTATTCGATAACAGAACCTAGTAAGACCTAGGCTGGCAGTCCAAACGCTTACGCAACACAGGAATGGTGGTTTTACGAAGATGTAGTGAGGATATATATATATATATATATGTATATATACATGAAAGCCTGTACGATGTACGACATTGGATAGGGAACTGCGTACATATGACAAGATGACACGAGTTGGATAAGGGACTGCGTACACATGAAAATAGGACACGAGTAGGGGATAACCACATATACATTGTATTATGTTAATCTACTAGTGGATGGATAAATATAACTTAAAGAGCTAACATTGTTAACAACCTAATAACCAAGAAAATATAACTGAACGATATATGTAGGATTATTCAAGAAGTGTAGTTTAAATTCATTCACACAGAACTTATGTTCTGACCCCCTCCTCATTTAATTCGCAGGTTAGACAGAGATTTATAGCTTTGGGAATACTGATTTAGCAGTAATGTGATTAAGGTAAATGTAACACCCCGTAATTCTATAACATTAAGTTTCGCAAATTAAGGTATAATTAAATTTTAGAAGAATAATTAAGGGAAACGGGTTACGCCTTTGCGTTCATCTCGAAATTCTGCTTAAAAACAATTCCGAGTTTTCGAGAAACGGAGTCCGTATGAGTGAGACATGACCCTCCGAAGTTTCAAGGATTTTCGGAATAGAAAAACAGCTCGAAATTCGAATTCGAATTCAAAACCCAGAACAGGCTGGGCGAGAAATTTCCCGCCCCAGGCCAGGTCGACCTGGGGGTCGACCATAGTGTCGACCTCCTAGGTACCAGGTCGACCATAGTGTCGACCTGAGGGTCGACCTGGTGCTGAAACCCAGTTTTGAGTCTGGGTTCATTCTGATGTTTCTGGTCTCGTTTTTAGTCTAGATTCGTCCGCCTAATCCTATATAAACAGCCCCCTAGCCCCATTCTCTTTACACCATTTTATTCTCTCCTTATGCTGCCTCTGGAATAATTGAAATAAATAAATTAAAATGAAACACGAAGACAATTCTTGAAGACTACGGCTACGAATTGCATATTGGAGATTCAAATAAAGTTAAAACTTCAAGAAGGGAAGCAAAGGCTAATTCAACGGTTGTGAGCAACATCATGCAAATCATAGCAAATCACCAACACTATTTGATTATCCTTTTCTAAAACCGATCAATGTAAGTCAGTTACTTTTTAGATTTGAACGTCTAGATCTATTTGTGGCATGTAATTAAATGGATATAAGAATATGCCTGATCCTTTCATTTGAACCTATGCTTGTATATACTTGTGGATCTAATTAAGAACTATTGTGATTAATTACCGATGAGATTGTGCCTATGCCTATGACATTGAAAACTATTGTTAATGGCCTAAGACTATGACTGTGGACATAAGACTATGCCTATGCCTATGACATAAGTCTATGCCTGTGCCTATGACTATGAACATAAGACTATTGCCTACGACCATGATTCATGACTATGAGATTATTGCCTATGATTATGAACATAAGACTATTGTCTATGACTATGACTTTGAAATTATTACAGTTAATTACCTATGACTATTTAGGATAATTGCCTAGGACTATTTTGGTTAATTATCCATGACTATTGTGGTTAATCGCCTATGATTCATAACTATGAGGTTTCTATCTATGACCATGACTATGACTATTATGGTTAATTGCCTACGACTATTATGGTTAATTGTTTATGCCCATAACACTATAGTTACAAACCATGTTGTACACCGAACTGGCATTTTCTTGGACCTCATACCTAGGGTATGACTTGCTTAGTTTATTCCTATTTGCTATTATGTATACCAAAACCATAGGATCCATTATCCTTGTATTTGGCTCGCTTTTGCATGCCTATTCTTTTATGTCAATTCTCATGTTTATCCTCTATTCCCTTTTTAGTTTCATTTCATGAGTATTTAGAAAACTTGTGAAATCATGGTATACGTATGTTATGAATGCGGGGTTATTTGGGTATAACATGAAATCTATATTATTTGGCATAATTCAGAGCATGTATTATAACATGACTATTAGACGCAAATTGGGGTAATTTGACGTGAGTTATAGAAGATGTAATTTGATATATTGAATCTAGTATTGGCTAAGCTTTAGGCATAAAATTGTAAACTAGAGTGTCAAATCTAGTTTTGACATGAACTGTAAATGGGAATACTAGATCTAAATTGGCATAGAACTGCAGGTTGGGTTAAACGATAGGTAAATCAAGATGTGGGCCTCGAATATAGATATGTTAGTGGGCATGACAAATGAATATGATATAGGCCAAATTTGTTTAAAAGAGTTGTTAGGAATTTACATATAGACAAAAAGGATAAATATGTAAATCTAGGAAAGACGAACATGCCTTACCCGAGGTTAGATTGAGTTACGATATAACACTGCCCGGAACCACCCAGCAAATCCAGCAACCGTTACAATACCTATCTAATGTGGGTGGTTAGAGCATTGAGCCCAAAAGGACCCGAGGTTAGACTGTGTTGCGGTGTAAATCTGCCCAGAACTGACCGGCACATCCAGTTACCACAACGATATCTGTTTAATGTGAGTGGTTGGTGCTTTAAAGAATAATTTAAATCTAAGAAACGGTTAAGCTAGAATGGGAGGGTTAAGGAACACCTAACCAACTTAACATGTTAACAAGACAAGACTTGTAGGGGTTAAATAACCGTTATAACATGTTGGCTAGAAAAGTGGGTGAGGTTAAGAAAAGGTTTAACCGTTATAACATGTTAACTAGACTAGAAGGTGGGGTTAAGTAAAATACACTTAGCCAATTTAACATGTTAACTAGACTAGAAGGTGGAGTAAAGTAAACTTAGAACACTTAGCCATCATAGTGTGACAAATGAACAAGGTTAAGTTAAAACATGAAGGGACAGTACTTAACCATTAGAACATGTGAATTAAACAGATGTTAGGGTAAAGTTAACTAAGAGAATACTTAACCGTTATAATGTGTTAGCTAAACAGATGGGGCGGGGTTAAGTTAAAGGGAACACTTAACCAATACAAGATGAAGGGGTGGGGTTAAGTAATAAGAAATACTTAACCAATATAACTTGATTTGTGGTAGGGTTAAGTCAACATGAAATACTGATAACACTTAACCAGTTTAACATAACAAATGAATGGGTTAAGTTAACTTGAATTGACTAATGACACTTAACCAATCCGACTTGACGAGAAAGAGAACTAAGTAGTAAAGCTTAGTTAAGAGGACTAAGTTGTAAGCCTTAGTTAAGAAAACGACGGTTCAGGAAACTAAGTAGTAAACCTTAGTTAAGGGAACTAAGTAGTAAACCTTAGTAGAATACGAGAAGGAGCGAATGTCCATCTGATCTTAAAGAAGGCTCCAACCAACTGGGTTACGAAGCATGCGTCTTCGAGGGGATGTGAGGGTACTCTTGCTATCCCTTTGTGAGGCTGTAGATAATCCGCCTGGGCTCACAGAGGTTAAGGTATGCGTTAAAAGAACCAAGGGTATGCCTTGGTTGCAATATAAGGCAACCTAAAGACTAGGATGGACCAGCGTGATTCGGCGAGACCAGTAGCCCTGTGATAGCAACTCGTCGTCTACCTACCATCTTGAGTCAGTCGAGATACGTACAGCGGAAAGGAGGAGAACTCCAAAAGACCATATACTTGCTATCTAGTTATGGGTGCGGATGGCCATAGGTTAGTGAGGCATAGAGGGCCTGCGTATAGTCCTCATTTTTCAAGGTGTGCCTTTCATTAGTTGAGGGAGGGGTCAAGTGGGACCATAGCCATTGAAAAAAACAGACCTTAGCATCTGCATTGGCAGATATCTGAAAGCTCCCGACCGAGTTCCGTGTTTCTTGATTAGCCCTGCCATGGGACTCGGGTCGCACATATAGAGGACATGTGCATCTAGACAGCGATAACGATTCGCGACACATACGTGGGGAAAGTCTAGGAACATATACCGCTCTAGGTAGTGTGTCCTAGACTAGAGGGCGTTGTTCAATAGGTAGCATAATCCCTAGTTGGAGCTAGGTCGCGTAAACCCTAAAATCCGAGAAACGTTCAATAGGTAGCATAAACCCCAATAGCCCTCGGTAGCGTAAACCCTAGATTTGATCTAGGTAGTATATAATAGATGTACACCTGAAAACAACCACAATTGCGGGGATTGGGATCACGTTATTGTTTTATCAGTTTATACATATTACTAGTTGGACACTAGTTAGGTGGTGTAGTGATGTAGAAACCAGAATAACAGGGTAATCGCGAAACAGAGAAAGTATGGAAGCATATTCAGTTTATCAGTATATTCAGCTTGTCCGTAGATCCAGTTTATCAGTACATTCAGTTTTATCTTACCTTAGCATATCTTGTGTTATCTTGTTAACCCTATCATCATGGTATTGTCTTGTACTCAGTTAATCCATGTCATGTTGTTTTTACCTGTTCACATGCTGAAAGTTACTGAACTTACCAGACTTTATGTCTGACTCTGTTTTCTTTCGATTTCTTGTCTTCCGTTCCCCCCGTTCCGTAGGGAGGAAATGTTATTACTTAGCTCAGTTTTCTTTCCAAGCTTGAAGATTAGTTGAAGTTTTGCTTGGATTCTCTTTTCCACTGCTATGGCTGGCTCATGCTACAATAGGGAATATAAATGCTATTTTATGCTTCTTTATTTTGTAAGACAAATACTCTGGTATTGGAAAACAATTGTTGTACAAACTATTTTATCAATGAAGTAAAGTTTTATTTTCCGCTGCTTTAATTATCTGTCTTGTAATTTATCTGCATCTTTTACCTTAAATGCTCCACAGAACTTAGTGCATTCCCTTTGTGAGTGACACTAACGGATGTGGGGTGTTACACTTGGTATCAGAGCTGAAGGTTACTAGATCAGATAAAAGATTTGAAAAAAAATATATTTTCAAAACGGTTTTTAAAGTAGCAATTTTCAAAAGAAATTTTTTGTTTTAAATGCATATTCCCCAAAAGCCATACGCACTATCTTCTGATCCTCTGTTTGAATTCTTGTCCCCTTCTTGATTGAGTCTTCGGGGCTCCTGGCTTTCTGGAGGTAACCTCATCGCGGCACGGTTCCGTAGGCTTGATAAGACTACGATACCTATTGAAGGGCAAAGTGATGCCCGACTCCCATCTATAGCCATAGTAGTTTCGCCTGCAGCTAGTCTTCTTTCAAGCTTTGAAGGGTTTTCCATGCGATGGAGGAAGCTTTTGACTTGTCAATATGATTACACAGGAATAGTAAAGATGAGGATGAGGGAATTTGGCTAGGGTGCTCAACGCAAGGATGAGAAATTCATGGATATAAACTCGATGCACGAAGAAAGAAGGAATTATAATACCTAAGACGAGAGGAAGTATCTTTTCCATGGTATAATGGGGCATATAATTTAGGACAAGGACAAGGACGAGGGACTGGATTTTCAGAAGGGCGAGTACATGCTTTCACCACCAGAATACCTGAGAGAGAGATAGTAAAAGTCTCCGTTGGAAAAGTTTAGCTTTTCGTTTTGATCAACCAGTTAGTACTCTTTTGATCTTAGCGCTTCGCATTTGTTCATATCTACTTCCATAGTTGAGTCTCTGCACCTTAGTACTTGTATAGTAGAAGATCCCATTAGTGTCTCAAATCCAATTGGTGGTTTGGCCCGTTTACCTTTGGTTTGTAAGGATTTGAGAATAACTATATTAAGTGTTGAGTTTAAGCGTAATGCTTATGTTTTTGGTTCCATGGGCTATGAGTTGATTGTAGGCATGGGTTGGTTGGCTAGTAATTCTGAAAGGAGGCTAGTTAGACTTTTGACTTGCCTTGGAAATACACTCGAGATTTCGTGTAAAAGTTAGGCTTAGCTAGCTAGAATCGCTTAATGCATTTATCGAAGATTTGCAATCCATTAGGGTAGTCCATTAGTACGCAGATGTTTTTGATTAGGTTAGGAGTTTACCCCTAAAACGCGGGATAGACTTCCGCATGTATCCAGTTGATAATGAAAAGCCAGCTATCCGATCAACGACAGTTTTAGAAATGGAGGTCAAGAAGCTTCGCAATCGTGAAGATTAATTAGATAAGGTACAGAATAGTGAAGCTCAAAAAGATGCGACTTAGAAGACTGAAGACTAGATACACGCATCATACCCTTTTTCTCAAGGGTACATCCCTGATCTCTTTTTCTAGGAATTTTATGCATACTTTCTAGCTTTTAAGGTATATCCTCTAGGGCGTATCATCAATCCTTAGGTAGAAGCCAATGGATGTAAACATGTATTTGAAACATGTTATGATTGTTGGCTGCAAATGGTTGCTCGTGGATGCATATACACACCATAGGCGCTAGAACGATTCAGTCACTTTCATATTGCATTCGCATATATGTATTTGCTTAACGGATTTAACTTGATATGTTATCATATGGATGTTGCATATGGATGAATGGCTATGCACACAAGTAGTATTTACATAACTAGGGATGCTTGCATACATGATTGGACGCATGGCACTGACATAATTCGCATTAAGGAGGTCAACTAAATCAGTAGACCGCCTGATTTTGCATTAGATAAAGACATATACACACACTATGCATATGAACATGAACGCATTAGAAATCTTTTTAAGGACAATGATTTCCTGTGATTGAATGGTTGAGTAGATGGGTGATTGGATGGTAGGATACATTCTTCCTAACTTGAAGATTTCAGGGACAAAATCCTATCAAGAGGGGGAGAATGTAGCACCCCGTAATTCTGTAACATTAAGTTTCACAAATTAAAGTATAATTAAATTTTAAAAGAAGAATTAAGGGAAACGGATTAAGCCATTGCGTTCATCTCGAAATTCTGCATGGAAATGAGTCCGAGTTTTCGAGAAACGGAGTCCGTATGAGGGAGATATGACCCTCCGAAGTTTCTAGGATTTTCAGAACAGAAAAACAGCTCGAAATTCGAATTCAAAACCTAGAACAGGCTGAGCGGGAAGTTTCCCGCCCAGGACCAGGTCAACCTGGGGGTCGACCATAGTGTTGACCTCCCAGGGACCAGGACGACCATAGTGTCGACCTGGGGGTCGACCTGGTGCTGAAAACCAGTTTTGAGTCTGGGTTCATTCTGATGTTTCTGGTCTCGTTTTCAGTCTAGATTCGTCCGCCTAATCCTATATAAACAGCCCCCTAGCCCCATTCTCTTTACACCATTTTATTCTCTCCTTATGCTTCCTCTGTAATAATTGAAATAAATAAATTAAAATAAAACACGAAGACTATTCTTGAAGACTACGTCTAGGAATTGCATATGGGAGTTTCAAATAAAGTTAAAACTTCAAGAAGGGAAGCAAAGGCTAATTCAATGGTTGCGAGCAACGTCATGCAAATCATAGCAAATCACCAACGCTATTTGATTATCTTATTCTAAAACCGATCAATGTAAGTCAGTTACTTTTTAGATTTGAACGTCTAGATCTATTTGTGGCATGTAATTAAATGGATATAAGAATATGCCTGATCCTTTCATTTGAACCTGTGCTTGTATATGCCTGTGGATCTAATTAAGAACTATTGTGATTAATTACTGATGAGACTGTGCCTATGCCAATGACTTTGAAAACTATTGTTGATGGCCTAAGACTATGACTGTGGACATAAGACTATGCCTATGCCTATGACATAAGACTATGCCTGTGCCTATGACTATGAACATAAGACTATTGCCTACGACCATGATTCATGACTCGAGAGTATTGCCTATGATTATGAACATAATACTATTGTCTATGACCATGACTTTGTAATTATTACAGTTAATTGCCTATGACTATTTTGGATAATTGCCTAGGACTATTTTGGTTAATTATCCATGACTATTGTGGTTAATCACCTATGATTCATAACTATGAGGTTTCTACCTATGACCATGACTATGACTATTGTGGTTAATTGCCTAAGACTATTATGGTTAATTGTTTATGCCCATAACACTATAGTTACAAATTTTGTTGGATTTCATACCTTGGGTGTGACTTGCTTAGTTTATTCCTATTTGCTATTATGTACACCAAAACCATTGGATCCATTATCCTTGTATTTGGCTTACTTTTGCATGCCTATTCTTTTATGTCAATTCTCATGTTTATCCTCTATTCCCTTTTTAGTTTCATTTCATGAGTATTTAGAAAACTTGTGAAATCCTAGTATATGTATGTTATGAATGGGGGGTTATTTGGGTATAACATGAAATCTATATTATTTGGCATAACTTAGAGCATGTATTATAACATGACTGTTAGATGCAAATTGGGGTAATTTGACGTGAGTTATAGAAGATGTAATTTCATATATTGAATCTAGTATTGGCTAAGCTTTAGGCTTAAAATTGTAAACTAGAGTGTCAAATCTAGTTTTGACATGAACTGTAAATGGGAATACTAGATCTAAATTGGCATAGAACTGCAGGTTGGGTTAAACGATAGGTAAATCAAGATTTGGGCCTCAAATATAGGTATGTTAGTGGGCATGACAAATGAATATGATATAGGCCAAATTTGTTTAAAAGATTTGTTAGCAATTTACATATAGACAAAAAGGATAAATATGTAAATCTAGGAAAGATGAATATGCCTAACCCGAGGTTAGATTGAGTTACGGTATATGACTGCCCGGAACTTCCCGGCAAATCCAACAACCATAACAATACCTATCTAATGTGGGTGGTTAGAGCATTGAGCCCAGAAGGACCCGAGGTTAGACTGACTTGCTGTGTAAATCTGCCCGGAACCGACCGACACATCTAGTAACCGCAACGATATCTATCTAATGTGAGTGGTTGGTGCTTTAAAGAATAATTTAATGCTAAGAAACAGTTAAGCTAGAATGGGAGGGTTAAGGAACACCTAACCAACTTAACATGTTAACAAGACAAGACTTGTAGGGGTTGAATAAGCGTTATAACATGTTGACTAGACAAGTGGGTGAGGTTAAGAAAAGGTTTAACCGTTATAACATGTTAACTAGAATAGAAGGTGGGGTTAAGTAAAATACACATAGCCAATTTAACATGTTAACTAGACTAGAAGGTGGAGTTAAGTAAACTTGGAACACTTAGCCATCATAGTGTGACAAATGAACAAGGTTAAGTTAAAACATGAAGGGACAATACTTAACCATTAGAACATGTGAATTAAACCGATGTTAGGGTTAAGTTAACTAAGAGAATACTTAACCGTTATAACGTGTTAGCTAAATAGATGGGCGGGTTAAGTTAAAGGGAACACTTAACCAATACAAGATGAAGGGGTGGGGTTAAGTAGTAAGAAATACTTAACCAATATAACTTGATTTGTGGTAGTGTTAAGTCAACATAAACTACTGATAACACTTAACCAGTTTAACATGACAAATGAATGGTTTAAGTTAACTTGAATTGACTAATGACACTTAACCAATCCAACTTGACGAGAAAGAGAACTAAGTAGTAAACCTTAGTTAAGAGGACTAAGTTGTAAACCTTAGTTAAGAAAACGACGGTTCAGGAAACTACGTAGTAAGCCTTAGTTAAGGGAACTAAGTAGTAAGACTTAGTATAATACGAGAAGGAGCGAACGTCCATCTGATCTTGAAGAAGGCTCCAACAAACTGGGTTACGAAGCACGCGGCTTCGAGGGGACGTAAGGATACTCTTGGTATCCTTTGTGAGGCTGCAGATGATCCACCTGGGCTCACAGAGGTTAAGGTCTGCGTTAGAAGAACCAAGGGCATGCCTTGGTTGCAATATAAGACAACCTTAAGACTAGGATGGACCAGCGTGATTCGGCGAGACTAGTAGCCCTGTGATAACAACTCGTCGTCTACCTACCATCTTGAGTCAGTCGAGATACGTATGGCTGAAAGGCGGAGAACTCCAAAAGACCATATACTTGCTATCTAGTTATGGGTGCGAATGACCATAGGTTAGTGGGACATAGAGGGCCTTCGTATTGTCCTCATTTTTCAAGGTGTGCCTTCCATTATTTGAGGGAGGGGTCAAGTGGGACCATAGCCATTGAAAAAAAAACAGACCATAGCATCTGCATTGGCAGATATCTGAAAGCTCCCGGCCGAGTTTCGTGTTTCTTGATTAGCCCTGCCATGGGACTCGGGTCGCACATATAGAGGACATGTGCATCTAGACAGCGATAACGATTCGCGACACATACGTGGGGAAAGTCTAGGAACATATACCGCTCTAGGTAGTGTGTCCTAGACTAGAGGGCGTTGTTCAATAGGTAGCATAATCCCTAGTTGGAGCTAGGTCGCGTAAACCCTAAAATCCGAGAAACGTTCAATAGGTAGCATAAACCCCAATAGCCCTCGGTAGCGTAAACCCTATATTTGATCTAGGTAGTATATAATAGATGTACACCTGAAAACAACCAAAGTTGCGGGGATTGGGATCACGTTATTGTTTTATCAGTTCATACAGATTACTAGTTGGACACTAGTTAGGTGGTACAGAGATGTAGAAACCAAAGTAACAGGGTAATCGCGAAACAGAGAAAGTATGGAAGCATATTCAGTTTATCAGTATATTCAGCTTGTCCGTAGATCCAATTTATCAGTACATTCAGTTTTATCTTACCTTAGCATATCTTGCGTTATCTTGTTAACACTATCATCATGGTATTGTCTTGTACTCAGTTAATCCATGTCATGTTGTTTTTACCTGTTCACATGCTGAAAGTTATTGAACTTACCAGACTTTATGTCTGACTCTGTTTTCTTTCGCTTTCTTGTCTTCCGTCCCCCCTCGGTCCGTAGGGAGGAAATGTTATTACTTAGCTCAGTTTTTTTTCCAAGCTTGAAGATTAGTCAAAGTTTGGCTTGGATTCTCTTTTCCACTGCTATGGCTGGCTCATGCTACAATGGGGAATATAAATGTTATTTTATGCTTCTTTATTTTGTAGGACAAATACTCTGGTATTGGAAAACAATTGTTGTACAAATTATTTTATTAATGAAGTAAAGTTTTATTTTCCGCTGCTTTAATTATCTGTCTTGTAATTTATCTGCACCTTTTACCTTAAATGCTCCACAGAACTTAGTGCATTCCCTATGTGAGTGACACTAACGGATGTGGGGTTACTGTGACGGCAAGGAATTTCGCTCGGTCTGAACCAGTCGCTAAACCGATCCAGGCCGTTCGAAACGCCCTATCGTTGAGAACAGGACAAAACAGAACGCATACAGAAGAACATTTCATTGTATATTACAACAATGCATCAGATTACAAGAATATGCAGAGTATAAATGAATATTACACAGAAATATCAGAGATTTAAATTACATTTAAATACATATCAGCGGAAAATAATACAATACACAACTAGAAGAGATATACGGATACAAAGCTTTCCGGATATCGTTCCAGCTGTAAACCAGGATCCTGTGAATATAAATCTGCAAAACCAAAACTACTAGCTGCCCGTGTCAAAATAAGGGCACCCAGAGTTTAGGTTAAAACAACAAACTCCAGGTCAGTCATGGGACTGGTGTGAGAACTAAAATAGTTAATCTTTGTTTTTAAAGTTAGGTAAATCAAGGGACCACGCCGTATAACACGGAACGGGTTTCCTCCCAAGAATACCAGTGCATAAAACAAACAGCGCAATGCTAAATAAAGAAAAATGAAGCTGTTATAAGACCCAGGTCCCATCACACAATGCAACGCAGTCGAGGATAGGGTTTTCCCTTATAACAGCCAAAGAATGCTTGATACGTTTTAAAACAAATCATTTGATACTATTTTAAGTGTACAGTGTATAAAACAACTTCAAATCATAAGTATCAATCATAGGCGGCATGGGTACCATATATCATGTCGCCATATATAGGTTTACAAATAAAACCGCAAATGTCACGTATTTGGAAATTGGATTTCCGTCTATGAACCGAGGCAAAAGATAGTCCTCAACCGATTCGAGACAATCTAGCCCATGTCTCAGGTCAGAGCTCGAGTGACCTTGGAGCGACAGGGCCGGTCCACCGATGTGGATTAAACTTAAACCCTGAACATGCATTCCCCCGCCCTTTGGGGCGTAAACGAGCCAACGAATGGCTCCATCGGTTCGAGAACGACCAATCAATCCGAGGCGCCTCGCAACAGCAACAACCACATAAGTCAAACTCGTCAGGGCGTGTAAAACCACTGACGCCACTTTTTATCTAGAAGGAAACGCATGCCCTCCCTGAGGTCCGTCTCCCGTTTTTGGTTCATACCTGGTGTGAAACACGCGAGGTAAACGTTACACAAAGCTACGCCACAAAGGCCGTGCTTTGATCATCACCACAAGACTTTGCTTTTCAACAGAAGCCTCGATCAATTGCCACTTAGGCATGCCACACAGGCAATTCACTCCATGCGTTTGATATCCATCAATATATAACCCCTGAGCTCGTACGTCTCAGAGAAGGGCGTTAAGCAAGAGAATAAATTCTCCGCCGCCAAGCAGATATATATTTAATAGAGATCAATCACACGGACTAAAATCCAATGTCAGACACACAGTCCATTTACAAGTCCGTTTTGGGTCAGAACGAAACCGGAGGCACCTAGTACCCCGCATATCCATCGATCTCCAAGTACGTCTGGACGATCACCAACTGTTTCCATCTTCTTGGGTGTACAGCCCAATCAAGATCATCAGTTACCACCCAAACGACGTGAAGACTTCCGGTCTTCGACCATCGTCTTCATCTTCGACTTATCGTCGTATCAGTTATTCAGAATGGGATAAACCCGGTCTTCCCGAATAACTCGCGTATATTTTATAAAAGTGTTACACAAACACAACATACGCCTCATTCCAATTCATTAGTCACTAACCGTAAATTAATCAAGAGAATAATTCCCCAAATATTAACCCCGAAGGCCGAAACCAACATCAGATCAATATCCAGAAAACCATTCTGCTTGGCTAACCGACAGTTAGTTTCTAAATTTCACATTCATAGGGAAAGATTCCCATTAATTTTATCAAAGATAAATTCCTTGAATTTATTCTTTAATCCATTTTTGAATATCAATTCAAACTAGTCGGGATTAGCGAACCTTACCGAAGTAATCATTTGTTTTAATTTCCCAATCCCAACCTATTCATCCCATGAAGTAAAACTGGTAATACTTCATATCTAACACCACAGTGTTATCGGTAAATTCAATTACCATTTCACGTTCAAATCTAATTAAAGATTTAACTATCGCCTGGAGCAAAACTAGTGATACTCCACTTTCGATCATTTCAATCTAATTAAAGATTCATTAAAACTCCACTTAGTTTTAATCTTCGACTGGGTTAAAGAATCCGTGTCATTTAAAAACACAGTTCACGATAAACCCAAAATCACATTCATTAATTATCAGGTTAAAGAACGAGTGTTGTTTAAAACACTGTTCACGGTAAACCCAAAAATCAATATCAATTTAATTCCAATTAAATATCATTTAATTGGTACACTTCATTAAATCTAAATAAAAAGATTTAATCTTTTCTCAACTGGGTTCAAGAATAGTGTTAGTGAAGACACCATTCACGACAAACCCAAATCACACTTGATATTCAATATAAGGCTCTGAATAGAAAATATACCGGCTTATATTCAACATCAAATTCTACGACTAACAAATGTCGTATTGGAAATAACGATATAAATATATATCTTTCAAATTTCCATAACAACACCTGTATAATCACGAATTCCAACATCGAAATATTCCGAAGACAATTTCGATTCAAATCCACTCCAATGCAATCATTGGAGATTCTGGTTATTTATAAAACCCTTTTTCAAATTCAATTTATTTATTTAAAAATAAATAGAATTATAATTCTAGCTCAAAACTAGTTCATTTCGATAAAAAATCTATTTTTATCTTTTCAAATATGGAGTTTTTCATCCCAAATCTTCACAAATCATTTCTTATGATTTTACACAAATTATTACTATTTTTAATAATTTTATCAAGGCCCGTACAGTCGATTTCCAACAATGGCCATCGAACTGCACTTACAGCGACCTTTTTCGAATTTGATTTGGACATAATTCCAAATCCAACCGTTAGATTTCTAATTTATCACATTCGTTAGAAAGCTCTTTTCGATACGAACCCAACGGTTCCGGTTTTAGGAGAATCCGACGGTCGGATCTCCCGTAATGTCCGTTTGAAATCAATGGTCGAAATTCGCGAACTGCCGCGGCGCGGCGCGTTCTATTCAGGCCATTATATTATATATATAATATATATAATATATATATCGTCGATTTCTATTTAAAACGAATTATATAAATAGTTTTAAATTCGTTTCAAAGGCAATTTCAACTTCCATTTCAATTCAAATCGAAATTGAATTCTTTTTTATAAATTCGTTTCAAAATTCATTTCTATTCAATTCAAATTTCAATTCAATTTGAAATCGTTTTCAATTCAATTCATTTCGAAATCGTTTTCAATTCAATTCATTTCGAAATCGTTTTCAATTCAATTCATTTCGAAATCGTTTTCAATTCAATTCATTTCGAAATCGTTTTCAATTCAATTCATTTCGAAATCGTTTTCAATTCAATTCATTTCGAAATCGTTTTCAATTCAATTCATTTCGAAATCGTTTTCAATTCAATTCATTTCGAAATCGTTTTCAATTTAATTCATTTCGAAATCGTTTTCAATTCAATTCATTTCGAAATCGTTTTCAATTTAATTCATTTCGAAATCGTTTTCAATTCAATTCATTTCGAAATCTTTTTCAATTCAATTCATTTCGAAATCGTTTTCAATTCAATTCATTTCGAATAAAATCGATATAAATATCGTTCACGTCAAAATGGCGTCAATCTAATCAACACGGCTTCATATATTTCTATTTTTAAGTATTCTATTTCAAATATTTCTTTTTCAAAATAGTCGTTATTATCAAAATATTTCGTTCAACACATGACCAATCTCAATGAATGAGTACTGTCAACACATGAACTTTTATTTTATAATGATAAAGATGTAAATTTTATTACCAAAAATATTTCGTTCAACACATGACCAATCTCAATGAATGAGTACTGTCAACACATGAACCTTTATTTTATAATATTCTTTATTTTTCAAATTGGAATGAGGCCCAATCGATTACCATATAAAGTTAATTATATGGATTTCCATACAACACATGTATATAATAGCATTGAAAAATAATCAACCATCAACCAAAGTGCACTACACTGTATGAGCATCAAATATAGATATTCAACGCTTATAACAGCCTGTCAATCAATCGATCGACATATTTAATCAATTAGGATGAGTGAACTACATATTTCATCCTAACACCCGTGTGGGGTTTCAAACAATCAAACAAATATTTTATTTGTGCGGTTGGGCGATGTGTAAAATTTATCGACCCAATCAATGTCCTTCAAATAGGTGTACATAAACAAACCGTCCGGTTTGTAAATGAATATTTATTTATTCACATTCACGTTAAAAATTATATTTTTAACGATAAAACATTCTATTCCAAAATATGAATTTCTATTCAGTTCATTCTTTAAATAAAATGATATTTTTATTTTTCTAACATATTTTAGAAAATTTCGGCGGCATAACGGCACGATACTAGAAACGGGACAAGGCCTAGCCTTATCCCCGGTCTAGTGAAGGCCCACGCCATTCACACATCAATCAAACCATTCAATTTCACCAAACAATTCAAATTCAAATCAAATCATATAACTAATCTATGCAACCAAACAAACAAGTCCATGGTCTGTGGACGATTGTGTCGGGTGCTACTAAGCACCGTCTGCATCCTAGTATATATATATAACTAGAAAAGAAATTTGAAAGGTGAGAAGTTCTCACATATAGCTATCCTAGCTCCACGGCACTTCTTTGATAGAAATCTTCATCGTCATCGCATCTTCGTCGCCCGTATACGCTGTATATATAAAAATCCCATTTTTATATTCTCCATTATATAAAAATCATATTTTTATCGCTAACTTCATATTGTGAAAATAGAATTTTCCCTTCGTTATACTTTATATAAAAATCGAATTTTTACTTCGCTATTCAATATATAAAAATCGAATTTTTACTTCAAAGTTCAATATATAAAAATCGAATTTTTATTTCAAAGTTCAATATATAAAAATCGAATTTTTATTTCAAAGTTCAATATATAAAAATCGAATTTTTATTTCAAAGTTCAATATATAAAAATCGTCTTTTTTTTTTCTATTTCAAACCTTTAAAATAAAAATCAGTTTTTAAATTTAAAATAAAAATCAGTTTTAATCATTTTATAAAAACAGTTTTAATCATTTTATAAAAACAGTTTTAATCATTTTATAAAAACAGTTTTAATCATTTTATAAAAACAGTTTTAATCATTTTATAAAATCAGAACAGTATTTTATTTTATTTTTCTTTTTCATTTTCAGTTTATATATAAAACAAAATAAAATAAATAAATAAATAAAAGAAAAGACTTACAGGGGGGTCGACGATGCTTGGAGGAGGGGAGGGAGAAGGGTGCGCCAGCCTCTGGCAGCCTGCGGTGGTGGCGGGCGGGGCAACGGGGTCTGGACGCATTCGAAAAAGGGGGAGGTGGGTTGGTCTCAGTCTCGAGATCGGTGGAGGAGGTGCGGAGGGAAGGCGATGGAGGAGGGGGGGGGGGTCGCCTGGTGGTCGGCGGTGGCTGCGAGCGATTTAGGGCGTAGGTTTTTTTTTTTTCCTCTGATTCGTTTTGAAATGAAACGAAAGGGGGGGCCTAAATGAAAAAAAGTTATTAATATTAAATTTTATTTTAATTTATTTTCTCCTTAGAGTTGACTTTTTATTCGACTTCGAAACGAGGCCCACCGACTGTCGTCCATAGCGTTTCACCCCCATTTCGAACACAATGGGATATGCCTCGTAAGCTGATTCGGCTGTTACAATCAGTTTTCGTTAAATTTACATTTAAATCACTATATTGAATTTTAAACGTACATTTCAAATTACCGGGGTCACATATTAACTCTAAAAATTCTCGAAAAATATTTTCTAGCTTCGTATTGACGATACGGTCCTAACAAAACTAGTTTCGTCGAATTCTAAGACCGTTTGAAAAATAGCCAATTTCCAGTCGATTAAATTCAACTGAAATGGTCAAACGCGTTTTCCTTTGCCACGCTCACATATTGATTCGAAAAATTATGAAATTTGAAACCTAGCAATAACTTAACATCACGGACCCAACAAAACTGGTTTCGTCGAAATCCGAGGTCGTTTGCAAAATGTCCATTTTTAAGGGCCTGAATTCCATAGCGACTATTCAGAATTTTCAACTGGACATATCTTTTGATTCCCGCTAAGAAATTTTGATCATTCGCATTCGTTGGAAAGATATTCACTATTAGATTCCATTATTTTTGGTTTCACTAAAATCCGGATTGTTTTGCACCCGGTATGTTCAATTGAAGTTTGAAATCGAATTATCGAACTACTGCGCCATTTTCAATTCTATTTATAATTATATATATATATTTATATTCTAACGATGGCGTATATAATATATACGTTCTATTATATTCAAAATAAATTTCTCGTCGATATTATTTAAAATAATTCATTTTAAATAATCAAAATTCGCTAAAATTGCCAAAATAAAAAATTTTAAACTGGCCCAGATTTTCGGGTTGTTACAATCTCCCCCACTTAAAACTTTTCGTCCCCGAAAAGGAACAAAGTCGAAAGTGGTTTGATTATTCACCTCTACGTTCGATCTGACTTTCATTCTCCAATTCTTTGGTTTCTGAGAATTTTCAAAATTTCAAAAATTTGGCTAACACCCTAAATTTTTGAAAAATTTCGCCATAACCTCCCCTGCACCGGGAGCATCGGGGAATTTCAAATAGCTTCCCCGGTCCTTCAGATATCAAAAAGAAAAAGAAAAAGCCAAGCGGCTAGCCAATAGGCTCACAAAATCATCATCACCCAAACAAAACAGGAAATTATGTAGTAAACATGTACCTATTTGTCGGGCAAACAAATTTTATTCTCTGCTCTAGCCTCCTTGCTATGACTTGTTCAATGATATACATGTATAAGCAAGCAAATGCGACCAATTTTCAATATAACTCAATATTTGATTCAATTAGGCCTAATGGTTCAAAATTAGCAAACAAATGAACAAACAACACAAACATCAATCAATTAGTGAATTAGAGTTTCAAATTCATAACTTTTGATACATATAAAGAAAATCATGTTTTGATGCCAAATCACAACAATGAATTCAAGCTATATTAGTTTTGGTTCTCACACCAGTCTAATGGAAATATATAGAAAATCACACCTTCGAAACTCGAACATAAATGTTGATGATGCGATCGCTATCATCAATATCATCTTCGGGCGACTAGAGTGCGATGCTATATCTATCCAATATATTAAAACTTTGAATATACGTTTGCAAGGCGTATATGCAAATTCTTTATATACTGAATTGTCCAAAATCAATATAAAATAATTAATCAAATACGAATAATTGATTTAAATTTCCAAAACAAAATTTGTTTTCATTTTAAAAATATACTCCTCACACTCGTTCTAGGATACTACTGATCCTATCTCTAACGAGTCATTCTAATTGGATATTACTAATCCAATATCTGATGAATTCTTTCGTATGGTTCTAATGTGCCTTGTTCTCTGAGCTTTGTAAACCAAAGCTCTGATACCAACTGTGACGGCAAGGAATTTCGCTCGGTCCGAACCAGTCGCTAAACCGATCCAGGCCGTTCGAAACGCCCTATCGTTGAGAACAGGACAAAACAGAACGCATACAGAAGAACATTTCATTGTATATTACAACAATGCATCAGATTACAAGAATATGCAGAGTATAAATGAATATTACACAGAAATATCAGAGATTTAAATTACATTTAAATACATATCAGCGGAAAATAATACAATACACAACTAGAAGAGATATACGGATACAAAGCTTTCCGGATATCGTTCCAGCTGTAAACCAGGATCCTGTGAATATAAATCTGCAAAACCAAAACTACTAGCTGCCCGTGTCAAAATAAGGGCACCCAGAGTTTAGGTTAAAACAATAAACTCCAGGTCAGTCATGGGACTGGTGTGAGAACTAAAACAGTTAATCTTTGTTTTTAAAGTTAGGTAAATCAAGGGACCACGCCGTATAACACGGAACGGGTTTCCTCCCAAGAATACCAGTGCATAAAACAAACAGCGCAATGCTAAATAAAGAAAAATGAAGCTGTTATAAGACCCAGGTCCCATCACACAATGCAACGCAGTCGAGGATAGGGTTTTCCCTTATAACAGCCAAAGAATGCTTGATACGTTTTAAAACAAATCATTTGATACTATTTTAAGTGTACAGTGTATAAAACAACTTCAAATCATAAGTATCAATCATAGGCGGCATGGGTACCATATATCATGTCGCCATATATAGGTTTACAAATAAAACCGCAAATGTCACGTATTTGGAAATTGGATTTCCGTCTATGAACCGAGGCAAAAGATAGTCCTCAACCGATTCGAGACAATCTAGCCCATGTCTCAGGTCAGAGCTCGAGTGACCTTGGAGCGACAGGGCCGGTCCACCGATGTGGATTAAACTTAAACCCTGAACATGCATTCCCCCGCCCTTTGGGGCGTAAACGAGCCAACGAATGGCTCCATCGGTTCGAGAACGACCGATCAATCCGAGGCGCCTCGCAACAGAAACAACCACATAAGTCAAACTCGTCAGGGCGTGTAAAACCACTGACGCCACTTTTTATCTAGAAGGAAACGCATGCCCTCCCTGAGGACCGTCTTCCGTTTTTGGTTCATACCTGGTGTGAAACACGCGAGGTAAACGTTACACAAAGCTACGCCACAAAGGCCGTACTTTGATCATCACCACAAGACTTTGCTTTTCAACAGAAGCCTCGATCAATTGCCACTTAGGCATGCCACACAGGCAATTCACTCCATGCGTTTGATATCCATCAATATATAACCCCTGAGCTCGTACGTCTCAGAGAAGGGCGTTAAGCAAGAGAATAAATTCTCCGCCGCCAAGCAGATATATATTTAATAGAGATCAATCACACGGACTAAAATCCAATGTCAGACACACAGTCCATTTACAAGTCCGTTCTGGGTCTGAACGAAACCGGAGGCACCTAGTACCCCGCATATCCATCGATCTCCAAGTACGTCTGGACGATCACCAACTGTTTCCATCTTCTTGGGTGTACAGCCCAATCAAGATCATCAGTTACCACCCAAACGACGTGAAGACTTCCGGTCTTCGACCATCGTCTTCATCTTCGACTTATCGTCGTATCAGTTATTCAGAATGGGATAAACCCGGTCTTCCCGAATAACTCGCGTATATTTTATAAAAGTGTTACACAAACACAACATACGCCTCATTCCAATTCATTAGTCACTAACCGTAAATTAATCAAGAGAATAATTCCCCAAATATTAACCCCGAAGGCCGAAACCAACATCAGATCAATATCCAGAAAACCATTCTGCTTGGCTAACCGACAGTTAGTTTCTAAATTTCACATTCATAGGGAAAGATTCCCATTAATTTTATCAAAGATAAATTCCTTGAATTTATTCTTTAATCCATTTTTGAATATCAATTCAAACTAGTCGGGATTAGCGAACCTTACCGAAGTAATCATTTGTTTTAATTTCCCAATCCCAACCTATTCATCCCATGAAGTAAAACTGGTAATACTTCATATCTAACACCACAGTGTTATCGGTAAATTCAATTACCATTTCACGTTCAAATCTAATTAAAGATTTAACTATCGCCTGGAGCAAAACTGGTGATACTCCACTTTCGATCATTTCAATCTAATTAAAGATTCATTAAAACTCCACTTAGTTTTAATCTTCGACTGGGTTAAAGAATCCGTGTCATTTAAAAACACAGTTCACGATAAACCCAAAATCACATTCATTAATTATCAGGTTAAAGAACGAGTGTTGTTTAAAACACTGTTCACGGTAAACCCAAAAATCAATATCAATTTAATTCCAATTAAATATCATTTAATTGGTACACTTCATTAAATCTAAATAAAAAGATTTAATCTTTTCTCAACTGGGTTCAAGAATAGTGTTAAAGAAGACACCATTCACGACAAACCCAAATCACACTTGATATTCAATATAAGGCTCTGAATAGAAAATATACCGGCTTATATTCAACATCAAATTCTACGACTAACAAATGTCGTATTGGAAATAACGATATAAATATATATCTTTCAAATTTCCATAACAACACCTGTATAATCACGAATTCCAACATCGAAATATTCCGAAGACAATTTCGATTCAAATCCACTCCAATGCAATCATTGGAGATTCTGGTTATTTATAAAACCCTTTTTCAAATTCAATTTATTTATTTAAAAATAAATAGAATTATAATTCTAGCTCAAAACTAGTTCATTTCGATTAAAAATCTATTTTTATCTTTTCAAATATGGAGTTTTTCATCCCAAATCTTCACAAATCATTTCTTATGATTTTACACAAATTATTACTATTTTTAATAATTTTATCAAGGCCCGTACAGTCGATTTCCAACAATGGCCATCGAACTGCACTTACAGCGACCTTTTTCGAATTTGATTTGGACATAATTCCAAATCCAACCGTTAGATTTCTAATTTATCACATTCGTTAGAAAGCTCTTTTCGATACGAACCCAACGGTTCCGGTTTTAGGAGAATCCGACGGTCGGATCTCCCGTAATGTCCGTTTGAAATCAATGGTCGAAATTCGCGAACTGCCGCGGCGCGGCGCGTTCTATTCAGGCCATTATATTATATATATAATATATATAATATATATATCGTCGATTTCTATTTAAAACGAATTATATAAATAGTTTTAAATTCGTTTCAAAGGCAATTTCAACTTCCATTTCAATTCAAATCGAAATTGAATTCTTTTTTATAAATTCGTTTCAAAATTCATTTCTATTCAATTCAAATTTCAATTCAATTCGAAATCGTTTTCAATTCAATTCATTTCGAAATCGTTTTCAATTCAATTCATTTCGAAATCGTTTTCAATTCAATTCATTTCGAAATCGTTTTCAATTCAATTCATTTCGAAATCGTTTTCAATTCAATTCATTTCGAAATCGTTTTCAATTCAATTCATTTCGAAATCGTTTTCAATTCAATTCATTTCGAAATCGTTTTCAATTTAATTCATTTCGAAATCGTTTTCAATTCAATTCATTTCGAAATCGTTTTCAATTTAATTCATTTCGAAATCGTTTTCAATTCAATTCATTTCGAAATCGTTTTCAATTCAATTCATTTTGAAATCGTTTTCAATTCAATTCATTTCGAATAAAATCGATATACATATCGTTCACGTCAAAATGGCGTCAATCTAATCAACACGGCTTCATATATTTCTATTTTTAACTATTCTATTTCAAATATTTCTTTTTCAAAATAGTCGTTATTATCAAAATATTTCGTTCAACACATGACCAATCTCAATGAATGAGTACTGTCAACACATGAACTTTTATTTTATAATGATAAAGATGTAAATTTTATTACCAAAAATATTTCGTTCAACACATGACCAATCTCAATGAATGAGTACTGTCAACACATGAACCTTTATTTTATAATATTCTTTATTTTTCAAATTGGAATGAGGCCCAATCGATTACCATATAAAGTTAATTATATGGATTTCCATACAACACATGTATATAATAGCATTGAAAAATAATCAACCATCAACCAAAGTGCACTACACTGTATGAGCATCAAATATAGATATTCAACGCTTATAACATCCTGTCAATCAATCGATCGACATATTTAATCAATTAGGATGAGTGAACTACATATTTCATCCTAACACCCGTGTGGGGTTTCAAACAATCAAACAAATATTTTATTTGTGCGGTTGGGCGATGTGTAAAATTTATCGACCCAATCAATGTCCTTCAAATAGGTGTACATAAACAAACCGTCCGGTTTGTAAATGAATATTTATTTATTCACATTCACGTTAAAAATTATATTTTTAACGATAAAACATTCTATTCCGAAATATGAATTTCTATTCAGTTCATTCTTTAAATAAAATGATATTTTTATTTTTCTAACATATTTTAGAAAATTTCGGCGGCATAACGGCACGATACTAGAAACGGGACAAGGCCTAGCCTTATCCCCGGTCTAGTGAAGGCCCACGCCATTCACACATCAATCAAACCATTCAATTTCACCAAACAATTCAAATTCAAATCAAATCATATAACTAATCTATGCAACCAAACAAACAAGTCCATGGTCTGTGGACGATTGTGTCGGGTGCTACTAAGCACCGTCTGCATCCTAGTATATATATATAACTAGAAAAGAAATTTGAAAGGTGAGAAGTTCTCACATATAGCTATCCTAGCTCCACGGCACTTCTTTGATAGAAATCTTCATCGCCATCGCATCTTCGTCGCCCGTATACGCTGTATATATAAAAATCCCATTTTTATATTCTCCATTATATAAAAATCATATTTTTATCGCTAACTTCATATTGTGAAAATAGAATTTTCCCTTCGTTATACTTTATATAAAAATCGAATTTTTACTTCGCTATTCAATATATAAAAATCGAATTTTTACTTCAAAGTTCAATATATAAAAATCGAATTTTTATTTCAAAGTTCAATATATAAAAATCGAATTTTTATTTCAAAGTTCAATATATAAAAATCGAATTTTTATTTCAAAGTTCAATATATAAAAATCGTCTTTTTTTTTTCTATTTCAAACCTTTAAAATAAAAATCAGTTTTTAAATTTAAAATAAAAATCAGTTTTAATCATTTTATAAAAACAGTTTTAATCATTTTATAAAAACAGTTTTAATCATTTTATAAAAACAGTTTTAATCATTTTATAAAAACAGTTTTAATCATTTTATAAAAACAGTTTTAATCATTTTATAAAAACAGTTTTAATCATTTTATAAAAACAGTTTTAATCATTTTATAAAATCAGAACAGTATTTTATTTTTTTTCTTTTTCATTTTCAGTTTATATATAAAACAAAATAAAATAAATAAATAAATAAAAGAAAAGACTTACAGGGGGGTCGACGATGCTTGGAGGAGGGGAGGGAGAAGGGTGCGCCAGCCTCTGGCAGCCTGCGGTGGTGGCGGGCGGGGCAACGGGGTCTGGACGCATTCGAAAAAGGGGGAGGTGGGTTGGTCTCAGTCTCGAGATCGGTGGAGGAGGTGCGGAGGGAAGGCGATGGAGGAGGGGGGGTCGCCTGGTGGTCGGCGGCGGCTGCGAGCGATTTAGGGCGTAGGTTTTTCTTTTTTTTTCTCTGATTCGTTTTGAAATGAAACGAAAGGGGGGGGGGGGTCTAAATGAAAAAAAGTTATTAATATTAAATTTTATTTTAATTTATTTTCTCCTTAGAGTTGACTTTTTATTCGACTTCGAAACGAGGCCCACCGACTGTCGTCCATAGCGTTTCACCCCCATTTCGAACACAATGGGATATGCCTCGTAAGCTGATTCGGCTGTTACAATCAGTTTTCGTTAAATTTACATTTAAATCACTATATTGAATTTTAAACGTACATTTCAAATTACCGGGGTCACATATTAACTCTAAAAATTCTCGAAAAATATTTTCTAGCTTCGTATTGACGATACGGTCCTAACAAAACTAGTTTCGTCGAATTCTAAGACCGTTTGAAAAATAGCCAATTTCCAGTCGATTAAATTCAACTAAAATGGTCAAACGCGTTTTCCTTTGCCACGCTCACATATTGATTCGAAAAATTATGAAATTTGAAACCTAGCAATAACTTAACATCACGGACCCAACAAAACTGGTTTCGTCGAAATCCGAGGTCGTTTGCAAAATGTCCATTTTTAAGGGCCTGAATTCCATAGCGACTATTCAGAATTTTCAACTGGACATATCTTTTGATTCCCGCTAAGAAATTTTGATCATTCGCATTCCTTGGAAAGATATTCACTATTAGATTCCATTATTTTTGGTTTCACTAAAATCCGGATTGTTTTGCACCCGGTATGTTCAATTGAAGTTTGAAATCGAATTATCGAACTACCGCGCCATTTTCAATTCTATTTATAATTATATATATATATATATTTATATTCTAACGATGGCGTATATAATATATACTTTCTATTATATTCAAAATAAATTTCTCGTCGATATTATTTAAAATAATTCATTTTAAATAATCAAAATTCGCTAAAATTGCCAAAATAAAAAATTTTAAACTGGCCCAGATTTTCGTGTTGTTACAGTTACAGTAAAGCTACGTTTTAAATATATTATATTTTACTCCTTCCGCTGTGAGGTGTTTTCCGAACTCTGACATATCTCTTTTCTTTGTCTTTTTCTGCAGGATACCAGAGCAACCAACTCGGGTTTCGGTGGATTGGATTTTCAAAAAAAAAATCGATCCGTCAGAATCCGGGTTGTTACACCAGTCCCATGACTTCCCTAAACTCTTGGGTGCCCAATTTTGTACGGGCAGTCAAGTAGTCAGGATTTTTCAAATACTTGGAGAGTTTGGAGCAGGAGGCTTCAGGATTATATAGCTATAGTTGTTTCTGTTGTGTTGTAAGTGTTATACTCTGATAATGTCACTGTATATATACTGATTTTATTTCAAAATTTTGTAGTAATTATATGTTGTTCGTTCTGCTGTGAGGTTCGTATTTACTCTGATGTTGTATGTTATTCTTCTTCTTCTTCTTCTTCTATTCTAGGTTTCTATCTTATCTATTCTCACCCTCTAATTTCTTTCATGGTCTATCCGGTGTTTCCGATGCTTGGGTAGTCGACATTGGGTTTATGTCGATAACCAAAGTCGCGAAAAACCCGGGTCGTTACAGCTATTGATGATGTATCTGTTTGGTGGCCGAGAATTTATTCTCTTGCTTAACACCTTTCTTTGAGATGTACGAGCTCAAAGGTTATGTGATTAATAGTGACAGATCATATGTGTGAATTGCTAATGTGAAGTTCTATAGTTTGAAAGAACTTGTGATTACTGTGTTATGAAATAATTTTCCCTACTTCGGGATATAAAATGGTTTAGTGTGTGGCTAAAAATTCGGATGATCCGAGAGTGACTAAAAGTATGGCTGGATCCAATGCCTTACGGTGAGTGGTCAGCAGTGTAGCTTGCTCCATGCATGGGAGGTGCACATACACACACACATATATATATATATATATATATCGAGTTGGAGGGGTGCTTACTGCCTTGTCTGAGGGAAGATTCCCGATATTTGGTTGCATACTTGTTTGTATGCATTGTTATGATTTGGAATTCATATTTCTAACGATTTGATTTAAGATCCCGAAGTGAAATCTACTTTGATATAAAAGCTAGATATGTACTTCAAATGATTTGAAATAGAAATCGAGAAATAAAGTCCAAAGGAATAATTTCTATAAATTGAACTGGATTTGGAAAATCTAAGTGTGGTGATTAATCTAAATGGGTAGATTGGGATATTACATGTTGATTGATGCATATTAGATCCATATCTCTATTACTGATTGTTGTTTATACACTGGCATTCATGGGGGTAAACCCGTTCCGTGACATACAGCGTGGTCCCATGATATGCTTCACATTTATATAAGTTAATTTTAAATGTAGAGTTTCTCACAACAGTCCCATGACTGACCTGTAGTTTGTTTTTCCCTTGCAAACTCGGGTGCCTCTATTTTCTACACGGGCAGTCGAGTAGTTTATTTTGCAGATATATAAGCAGGATTCTGGATTGAAGCTTTAAGTTGTGTCCAGAGCGTTGATAGCCTTCCGCTGTGCTAGTTTATTTATTTTCCGTTGTGCATTGTATTACATTTATTGTAAATAAATCTTCCGATGTATTATTATTTTCGATGTACTATGATATTCTGTACTCTGATGTAACATTATTATGATGTTTATAAAAGTTTTCTGTTATTTGTTCTGATGTGTTGTATGCCCAAAGTTAGCGTATTCGGCTTTTGAATGGTCTTGGTCGATTTAGCGATCGATTGGGTCCGAGCAAAATCCGTATCGTTACAGTTGGTATCAGAGCTTTGGTTAACTCAAATCTTTGGTGTACAACTCTTTAGAATGGAATAAAAGACTCATCAGAGGTAGGATTAGTAATATCCTATAGAAGAATGCTCATTAGAGATAGAATCGGCAGTATTCTAGAATGAGAATACTCATTAGAGATGGGGTTAGTAATGCCCTAGAATGAATTGAGAATATTACTTATACGAGAGATCGTAATCGTTGTACAGAATACGAACTTGTTGTCTTCTTTTCTTACTCCGTTTCTTTTCGAGGACGAAAAGATTTTAAGTGGGAGAGATTGTAACAACTCGCATTTTCAGAACCAATTTCAAATTTTTATTTTGGCAATTTTAATGGATTTTGAATATTTAAAATGATTTATTTTAAATAATAATGACTAAGAATTTATTTTAATTATAAAAGGAATTGGAAATGGCGCGGCAGTTTGAAAATTCGATTTCAAATTTCAAATGAATGTAAAAGATTCAAAATAAACTGGATTTTAGTGAAACAAGAAATATTTGGAGAGAAAATATCTTTCCAATGAATGTGAAAAATCCAAATTTCATAACGAGAATAAAAAGTTATATCCAGTTGAAAATTTAAAATAGTCGTTATGGAATTTATATAATATATAGCCCTTAAAAATAGCGATTTTGCAAACGACCTCCGTTTTCGATGAAACCACTTTTGTCGGATTCGGAATGTCAAATTATTGCTAGATTCCAATTTTCTGAATTTTTGGAATTAATATGTGAGCGTGGTGGATTTAAACGTGTTTGGTCAATTCAATTTGAATTTAATCGACTAGAAAATGACCGTTTTTCAAACGGTCTCCAAATTCGACGAAATTAGTTTTGTTAGGACCCATAGTTATCAAGGCGCGCGCTTAGGCGTGCCTAAGCGCAGAAAATCCCAAGGCACAATGCTTGCGCCTTTTTGCAGTTTGAGGCACTTTTTTTGGCTAAATTCAAAATTTTGTTCATAAATAGATAAATAAAAATTTAATTATTCAACAAATTATAAAATACGGTTTAAAATTTAAATCTTATTAATAAAATATGTAAATAATTAAATGAATTATAAAATATGGTTTAAAAATTGATTTGTAGTTAGTAAAATAGCATATATTTATATTTTTTTAGAATTTATAAAAAAAATAGGTCCATATTTGTGTTAAAGCAGTACACGGAGAGGGAAGATCGCAAGGACCAGATGGCGTGCGAGTTCATCAGTGTAGGCATGGGTTAATGGAGAGTTGGAGGAGAAAAACAATGGAGTATTTGGTTTGTTGATTAATGAACGGGAGAGGCTGCATTGGGAGGTCAATGTCGGCGGAAATGGAGCGGCGTGTACTGTATTTGAATGGAGCGGCGTGTACTGTATTTGAAGAAGGAAGGATGAGCGACGGGTTAAGCTTCAAAAATACTGCATTGGGGTGAAGAACACAACGCACTGGAAATAAATCCAAACCATCGCCCGCTAAAGAATGGAGGAGCGGATACCAATGGTGAGAACTTCTCAATCTAATTTTGTTTACAGTTAAAAATATATTAGGTTGCAGACGGGGATTAGTAGCTCCTGACACCGTCGTCCACAAACCATGGACGACTTGTTTGATGGTATTGTGGTTGCAACAAAATTGGTTGTGCTGAATAAATTGTTTGAATTATAAAAATATCATTTTTATCATGTATGTGAAATAATAAAAATATTCATGTGTTGAATAAATTCTTTAAACAATAAAAATCACATTTTTATTGTATGTATCAAGCAATAAAAATATTCATGTGTTGAATAAATTCTTAGAACGATAAAAATAACATTTTTTATTGTATCTATCAACCATTAAAAATATTCATGTGTTGAATAAATTCTTTAAACAATAAAAATCACATTTTTATTGTATGTATGAAGTAATAAAAATATTCACGTGTTGAATAAATTCTTAGAACAATAAAAATAACATTTCTATTGTATGTGTGTACCATATAAAATATTCATGTGTTGAAACAAATATTGGATTGGTATAAATATTATTTTTTAACACGTATATGAAGTGTTAAAAATGACCATGTGTTGGAATAAATATTTGTTTGCTATAAATATTATTTTTAACATGCATATGAAGTAAATAAAATAGATGGGTGTCGAAATATATTTTTGTTCGCCAAAAATATCATTTTTATCATATGTATGAAGTGTTAAAAATAACCAAGTGTTGGAATAAATATGTGTTAGTTAAAAATATTATTTTTAACATGATAATGAAGTGAATAAAATAGTCATGCTAAGGAAAAATTACTATTTCGTTTTTTAACGTGTGTAGGCCATATAGAAAATATATACGTGTTGTATAAACTATATAGGCGTTGTGTGAAAATATGTAAATGTTATACGAGAATATATATACGTAGTATGAAAATATACATATACATTGTATGAACATGTATATATATACGTTGTAAGAAAATATGTAAGTGTTGTGGAAAAATAATAAACATTTATTATTATTCAAGTGATTATCGATATAATAACCCCATTGTTGATCGTCATGTAAGCGTAGATAGACTTGAACACCAAACTAGATTTGGCAAAGCTAAGAAGTTAAATAAGAATTGGAGTAATCAAACCAATAAGAGAATGAAAGGTAAAGCGAACTAAATCGAATCAAATATTGAGCTGAATTGAAAATTGATTAGAATTGCATACATGTACATGCATATATATATATATATATATATATATATATATATATATATATATATATATATATATTGAACAGGTCATAGCAAGGAGGCTAGAGAAGAGGAATATAATTGTATGCCCGATAAATAGGTACATATTTACTGTTATGTTTGGGTATGATGATTTTATGAGCCGATTAGCTAGCCGCTTGGCTTTTTCTTTTTCTTTTTGATTGGAGAGGGCCCTGCGTGGCCAGTTGTGTTTGTTCGATCTCCCCGTACAAAGGAGGTTATGGCGAAATTTTTCAGAAATTTAGGGTGTTAGCCAAATTTCTGAAAAGTTAGAATGTTCTTTGAAACTGAAAAGTTGAAGAACTTAGGCCAGAATAGAAATTGGAATCGTTTTTGAAATGAAATTATAACGTTTGTAAAACACGTTTTATAAAGGAAATCGAATATATATATATATATATATATATATATATATATGTTATATATATGGTTTGAATAGAGCGCGCCGCGCCACGACTGTTCACGAATTTCGACCGTTGACTTTGAATGGTCATAACGGAAGATCCGACCATCGGATTCTCCTGAAACCGGAACCTACGGGTTCATATCGAAAAGAGCTTTCAAATAAGTATATGAGATTTAAAACCTAACGGTTAGATTTTGAGAAATGTTTAATTCAAATTTGAATAAAAACAGCGCCAGTGCCGTTAAATGACCTGAAACGCCGTTTAACTGAAAGGGCCTATTTTTAAACGATTAAAAATTGGGAAAAATTATGTAAAATCATATTAAATTATTCAAAAGTGGTTTGGATGAAAAATTCTATGTTTATAAAGATAAAATATTTTTATCAGAATGAGTGATTTGTTTACTTTTATAAAGAAATAAAAGTATTAGAAATGGTTTTTATATAACCAGAAATTTCCAATGAATATATCGGAATGGATTTGAATGGAAATAGTATTCGGAATATTCCGATATTGGATTCCATGATTATACGGATAATGTTATGGGAATTCGGAAGATATCGATATCGTTATTCCCGATATGATATCTGTTGGTTTCAGAATTTGATATTGAGTATAAGTCGATACTACTTCTATTCAGAGCCTTGTATTTAATATCAAATTGGATTTAGTATATGAATATTAAAACTAAGTGGAGTTTTAATAAATCTTTAATTAGATTTGAATGGATAAATGGTAACTTGTAATTTACCAAAACACGAGATAAACCAAATATACTTGGTTATTGATATGGATAGTGATTGATTGATTGTTTGGATTATGCTCGACCAGTTTATGAGAAAGGTATGCTTTTACATTTACCATTGGGTTAGGTAGAAATATTTGTATTCTAACATCTTATGAAACACTTCACGATTTGACTATGAGATGCGTAGCGATGTTGTTGAGTTCATTTCAAATTTAATGAATGATTTTGAAATGATATTTTTCTTAAGTAAAATGAAATATATTCCCGATTTTGGACAGGGAATGTTTTATACAAATGTTTTATAAAACAGAAAGGATTTCGAGGCCTAAACCCGATATTGTTGAAATGATTTCGAAATAAATTTTGTATTTGACATTATATTCATCGCATATTCAATTTGTCACTATTGATGATGTATCTGTTTGGTGGCGGATAGTTAATTCTCTTGCTTAACACCCTTCTTTGAGACGTACGAGCTCAAAGGTTATGTGATTAACAGTGACTGATCATATGTGTGAATTGCTGATGTAAAGTACTATAGTTTGAAAGTACTTGTGATTATTGTGTTGTTAAATGATTTTCCCTACTTCAGGATATAAAATGATTTAGTGTGTGGCTAAGATTCGGGTGACCCGAGAGCGACTAAAAGTATGGGCTGGATCCAGTGCCTTAGGGTGAGTGGTCAGTAGTATAGCCAGCTCCATGCGTGGGAGGTGCACACACACACACACACACACACATATATATATATATATCGAGTTGGAGGAGCGCTTACTGCCTTCTCTGAGGGAAGATTCCCGATATTTGGTTGCATACTTGTTTGTATGCATTGTTATGATTTGGAGTTCATATTTATAACGATTTGATTTGAGATACCGAAGTAAAATCCACTTTGATATAAAATCTAGATATGTATTTCAAATGATTTGAAATAGAAATCGGGAAATAAAGTCCAAAGGAATAATTTCTGTAAATTCAATTGGATTTGGAAAATATAAATGTGGTGATTAATCTAAATGGGTAGATTGGGATATTGCATGTTGATTGATGCATAGTAGATCCATATCTCTATTATTGGTTGTTGTTTATACACTGGCATTCATGGGGGTAAACCCGTTCCATGACATATGGCGTGGTCCCGTGATATGCTTCACATTTATATAAGTTAATTTTAAATGTAGAGTTTCTCACACCAGTCCTATGACTGACCTGTAGTTTGTTTTTCCCTTGCAAATTCGGGTGCCTCTATTTTCCACACGGGAAGTCGAGTAGTTTATTTTGCAGATATATAAGCAGGATTATAGATTAAAGCTATAAGCTGTGTCCAGAGCATTGATAGCCTACCGCTGTGCTAATTTATTTATTTTTCGCTGTGCATTGTATTACATTTGTTGTAAATAAATCTTCCGCTGTATTATTATTTTTGATGTACTCTGATATTCTGTACCCTGATGTAACATTATTATGATGTTTATAAAAGTCTTCTGTTATTTGTTTTGATGTGTTGTATGCCCAGATTTAGCGTTTTCAGGTTTTGAATGGTCTTGGTCGATTTAGCGATCGATTGGGTCTGAGCAAAATCCGTATCGTTACAATAGCAAGGAGTATTGTGACTACACTTATCATCTAAACAAATACTTATTTCATAAATGTTACACATGACTTCAGCATACTATATTGACTGCAATCTTTGCTTCGGTAAGCAATGAACATATACGACTGATGACCGAGGACTAATTACACTGATGACTTAGTATGACTGGCATAAGTCCCTGAAATCAAGAACATAAGGATTAGTAGGGTACTGGGACAGACATAGACTACCTATGGTTTGATAGCCATAATTGCATTATCGAAATGCATTCCTTTGTCTTATGTGAATATTATTTTCAAGAATTCCTTTTTTGAAGATTAGTTTGAAGCTATAATCTATTTTATTGCAAGGGAGTTTTTGGTATTTAAAAGAGAAGATCTTTTGAAAGGGAGTTTTACAAGAAATATTTAGATACTTTTCAAAACGAGTATAAATAGAGTGTTTCTACTTGGTATAAAAAGTATTATTGGAAGTAAATATTGATTTTAAATGTAAGGAATAACTATGTTGGCTTAATCCTGTATCTAATTGCTTACCCAAGTAGATAAAGTTACATAGGCAGTCACAAGGTGTAGTGATGCAACTGCTTTATTAATAAAAATATTTTTTGTTTATTATTTGCTATTTCATCTTGTAATAGTGCATCTTTCATTTAAGCTATGCTAAAGTGTTTATCAAGTGTGCAGGAATGAATATCAATGTCCATCTCATTAGAGTTGCACTGTGGCAGATTTACGGTAGTTGTGTTTAATTCATATTTAAGCACAAGCTGTTAATTAGATAAGTGGTATTTATTTAAAAAATTATCCAGAGCAATCAGTGATGTTGTATATTTATCAAATAAAATGGTAGCTTTCATTATTTGTTTTAGACGGAAGGATTTTCGGCAATTTTGACTAGTCTGAAATTCCGGGCCGTTACAACTAATTTGCAACGGCTTTGGGCAGTTGCAAAGAACTCTAAAGCTATGTTCATAGTGTACTAATTTCCGCAACGACCTCAAACCGTTCTAAACATAATAGACATTCCATACATCCCCCGTTCTCAAACCATTACGCTATCTCATTCTTCACAAAACACGCTGCTCTAAAAAGATGCTTAACCCTAGTCTTGAAAATTTTCAATCCAATTTCCAAATCTAAGATCTAATTTTGATCCAGTTTCCAGATCTAGTGTTGATCTAGTTTGAAGACCTAAATCGAATAGTCGTTTCAGATATCAGCTTATCCCCTAATATCAAAATCGACAGTTGATCGACTCAAGGTTTGCAATAGGATTCGAAATTAACAGTCGATCGCGTAATCTTACGTGAGTCTTTATTTACAATCGACTTTTGTGTTTATTTTTAATAATGTTAACCATTGATTGTTGGTTTTGAATTTGATTCCATATGTGCTTGGTGTTTTTAATATCTTTGAATGGGAAAAATATTGATAACTTTGGAAAGGAAGTTGAAAATGTGGTAAGCTGATAGCTTATTCTCTTTTATTTCTTTGTACTAATTTAGTATTCATTTATTACTTCATAATTTTAACCACATTTAAAAAAATGTGCTTAATCGCATGATTTCATCTCATAAAAGTTTTAATGTTTTAGGCAGCAGGATTATTGTCCTATCTTTGACGTAAGAAGCCTGTTTCTACATAAAATATCAATTATACATTGAAGATATTATTATGATATGATCAAATTGTCATACAGTTTGTTGTCCTCCTGTAACAACCCGGAAAATCAAAACCAATTTAAAATTTTTATTTTGGCTATTTCAATGAATTTTGAATAGTTAAACTATTTTATTTTAAATAATAACGATTTAAAATTTATTCAAATTGAAGTTAGAATGAATACATTTATTTTAATTTTAAAAGGAGTTAGAAATATCACGGCATTTTAAAAATTTGAATCTGAACTTTGACTGAAGGTACATGATTCAAAATGAATCAGATTTTAGTGAAACCAAAAATATTTAAATCTGTTTAAAAATATCTTTCCAACGAATCCGAAAAATTGAAATTTCATAGCGGGAATAAAAATTTATGGCCAGTTGAATATTCCGAAAAGTCACTATGGAATTTAATATAATTTATAGCCCGTATAAATGGACGTTATACAAACGACCTCCGTTTTCGGCGAAACCATTTTTGTAGGATCCGGAATGTCAAATTATTGCTAAGTTTAATTTTCCATAATTTTTTGAATTAATATGTAAGCGTAGTTAATTAAATTGTGTTAGATAATTTCTGTTGAATTTATTCGACCGTTAAAAAGGTCATTTTTCAAACGGTCTCTAAATTCGATGAAATTAATTTTGTTTGGACCGTACCATCAAAATATAGCTAGATTTATTTTTTGGGAATTTTCGGAGTCCGTATGTGGCTCCTATAAATTTAAATGTACGATTGAATTAAATAAATAAATGATTTAAATTTTAAATTAAAGAAAATAGGCTTAAAACGGTCGTTTAAGTTGATGGGACCTAGCCCATTGTGTCCGGAACGAGGTCAATTAGGTAGGAACAACTTTTGTTGGGCTGAAATTTGAGCTATTAAAGATTTATGGGCTAAAACCAATAACTAAGAGAATTAAATAATATATTATTATAAATAACCTAGCAAAAACCCTAATCCTTATATTGTAGCGCCGCCATCTCCTTCGTTCCATGGCCGAATTTGCTTAAAACTTCATCCACTAAATCCCATGATCCACTCATTAAAACTTCCCACTCCTTTTGCCAATATCGAAGTCCTCTTCCCCCTCTTTCCATCCATATGGCTAACGACCCCTTCCGTTGAGTGTCCATCGAGAACCGTGCATCCAAACAGCCACGGTTTCGAGCGCCGCCACCGAGCTGCTCACCGTGGTACCTCCTTGCACGCCTCTCTCCCCTCTCGGTCGTGGCACCTCCTGATTGTCGTGGAGTTGAACATATTGATCAGAAAATTTAAACCTAGGATTGAACAAAAAGAGGAAAACCACGGCCTTAACTTGTTGAAGGAAGAAGAGGGTAATTTTCAAATTAAATTATTTAATTAATTTATTTTAAAAATATTACCAATCTAAATTAATTCATAACTGATGCATACAAACTCGGAATTGAATAATTTCAGATCCATTACGATCGTGAGTCCGAGATCTACACTTCTGGATTGATTAGAACTAATTCGAAGCAGATCAAATTTTGGAAAAAAATTCAATTCTGAATTATTCAGAATTAAAACCGACTGTGAAAAATTCTATTTCGTTTTCATTTTATATAATTAAAATTACTTAATCATGATACGTGTTTTGATCTAGAACTGTTGTTGTTAAATCATACGCTGTAATATTCTGTGGATTGTCATACGTGATTTGATCTATGATTGGAGTGTTTTGTAAATCTATCAAAATTAACAATTGTGTTAATTAGAAAATAGTTAAACAAATCATCATTTTGTTTATTAGATTTGTTGATTCAAAATTAACATTTCTGTTAACTAGAAAATAGTTAAACAAATCTTCATTTTGTTTATTAGATTTGTTGATTCAAAATTAACAATTGTGTTAATTAGAAAATAGTTAAACAAAATCATCATTTTGTGTTTATTAGATTTGCAGATTCAAAATTAACAATAGTGTTAATTAGAAAATAGTTAAACAAAATCATCATTTTGTGTTTATTAGATTTGTTGATTCAAAATTAACAATTGTGTTAATTTGAGAATAGTTAAACAAAATTTATCATTCTGTTTATTAGATTTGTTGAAACAAAAATTAACATCTTTGTAAATTAGAATTGGTTTAAACAAAAATTATCACTTTTGTTTAATAGTTTAGTTGAAACAAAAATTATCACTTTTGTTTAATAGTTTAGTTGAAACAAAAATTATCACTTTTGTTTAATAGTTAGTTGAACCAAAATGAATATTTGTCAAAATATAATTATCGAATAAAAATACAAATTTTTGTCAATTAAAAAGGTGGAAACAAAAATACACATTTTTGTCAGTTAAAAAGGTGGAAACAAAAACATACATTTTTGTCAATTAAAAATGTTGAAACAAAAATATGCATTTTTTCAATTAAAAAGGTTGAAACAAAAATATACATTTTTGTCAATTAAAAAGGTGGAAACAAAAATATACATTTTTGTCAATTAAAAAGGTGGAAACAAAAACATTCATTTTGGTCAACTAAAAAGGTTAAAACAAAAATATACATTTTTGTCAATTAAAAAGGGTGAAACAAAAATATACATTTTTGTTAATTAAAAAGGTTGAAACAAAAACATTCATTTTTGTCAATTAAAAAGGTGGAAACAAAAACATTCATTTTTGTCAATTAAAAAGGTTAAAACAAAAATACACATTTTTGTCAATTAAAAAGGTTGAAACAAAAATATACATTTTTGTCAATTAAAAAGGTGGAAATAAAAACATTCATTTTTGTCAATTAAAAGGTTAAAACAAAAATATACATTTTTGTCAATTAAAAAGGTTGAAACAAAAATATACATTTTTGTCAATTAAAAAGGTTGAAACAAAAATATACATTTTTGTCAATTAAATAGGTTGAAAAAAAAATATACATTTTTGTCAATTAAATAGGTTGAAACAATAATATACATTTTTGTCAATTAAATAGGTTGAAACAAGAATATACATTTTTGTCAATTAAAAAGGTTGAAACAAATATATACATTTTTGACAATTAAAAAGATTGAAACAAAAATATAAAATTTTGTCAATTAAAAAGGATGGAACAAAATGTACACTTTCGTCAAAGTACCTTAGTTGGAACAAAATATACAACTTTTTCAAATATATTAGTTGAAATAAAAATTGAAACTTTGTCAGAATATAATGGTTGCAAACAAAAATTACATTTTTGTTAAATTATATTATAATTTATATGCAAAGTTAAAATATCATTTTATTGACTTTGCATATATTATAATTTACATGCAAAGTTTAAATATCATTTTATTGACAATGCATATATTAGAATTTATATGCAAAGTTAAAGTATTATTTTATTGACAATGCATATATTTGAATTTGTATGCAAAGTCAAAGAAACATTTTATTGACAATGCATATATTAGAATTTATATGCAAAGTTAAAATATCATTTTATTGACAATGCATATATTAGAATTTATATGCAAAGTTTAAATATCATTTATTTGACAATTCATATATTAGAATTTATATGCAAAGTTAAAATAACATTTTATTGAAAATGCATATATTGGAAGTTGTATGCAAAGTTAAAATATCATTTTTATTGACAATACATACATTAGAATTTGTATGAATTATTTTTATTGTCAAAACATGCATTAAAACTATATACAAATAAAATATTCCTTTTTTATTTGCTAAAGTTAAAAATAGAAATACAAATAAAAATTAGCTTTTTATTTGTCATTAGCTCAATTGTCATGTAAATAAAATATATTTTATTTTACATCATGAACATGTAGATATGATATGCTAATAAAACATTCTTTTATTTGGCGTGTTAATTACGTTAGTGGAATCGTTAAATGGTTTACATTTATATATATTTTTATATATATAATTATAAATTAAAATTAAACGAATCGCGCGCGGTAGTTCGCGTTTTGGAGTCGAAACTTTAAACGATTATACCGAAAGATCCGACCGTCGGATTTTTCCAAAACTGGAACCGTTAGGACTGCTTTGGGAAGATCTTTCCAACGATATAAATCTTGTTAAAATACAACGGTTAGATTTCGAGATATGTGTAATCAAATTTTGATAAAAACAGCGCCAGGGCCGCCTATTGACCCGAAGCGTCGTTAAATTAAATTGGGCTATTTTTATATAAATAAAAATAGCGATAAATTGTTATAAAATAATATTAACGATATGAAATGTTTTAAATTATATATATGCGAGAACTATTTGAAAAGACCGAGTTCAATCTCATTTCAAATAATTATACGACATTTAAATCGAAGATATTGAAGATGGTGATTGAAGACCAGCGATCTTCACATCGAATGGATAACTACTGATGCCTGGCATTGGTTAGTTCCCAGTAAAGGGTTAAAGTGGTATTTGTCCAAATGTACTTGTTGAATGTCCAGATAAACTAGCATCTCTCTTCCGCATTGGACATATGGGACGAGGAATAAGGTGACTCCGGTTTGGTTCAGACCCAGAACGGACTTGTAAATGGATGTGTGTCTGACATTGGATTTCATTCCATGTAAATTGATTTCTATTTAATATATATCTGATTGGTGGCGGAGAATTTATTCTCTTGCTTAACACCCTTCTCTGAGACGCACAGGCTCAGAGGTTATATATTGGTAGTTATCGACTGCATGACATGGATTGTCGATATGGCATGCCAAGATGCAGATGATCAAGGCTTTTGTTGAAAAGCAGATCCTTTTGGTTGATGATCAAAGCATAGCCCATTTCGGCATAGCTTTTTGTATAGCGTTACCTCGCAATCCTCACACCCCGGTAAGAGTGAGAAACAGGACAAGGGAATGCAGGGAGTGCACACGTTTCTTTCTAGCTAGAAGTGGTATCAGGGTTTTACAAGCCCTGACATTTTACTTATGTGGTTGATGGATTATGAGGTACCTCGGATTTATTGGTCGATAATGACCAAATTATAGGTTCAATAGAACTGTGAAATGTGTGTTCAGGCATAACTAATCCACTAAAGTATTTGTGGACCGGCCCTGCAGGATCTAAGGGTTCGCCAACGTCCGAATCCTGAGACATTTGCTAGAGTGTCTCGAATCGGTAAGGAGATCATCCCTAGCCTTGACTCATGATGGAAACCCAATTTCCAATACGACATTATGGTTTTGAATGTAAACCTGTATATGGCGACATAATATATGGTAGCTATGTCGTCTAGGATTGATACATTTACTTTGTAGTATTTTAAAACTGATTAGACACTAATAATAATATTAAAATATTATTTTCTACATATCAAGCATGTTTGATCATTATAAGGTAAAACTCTATCCTCCGGTTTGTGTTGCATTTTGTGATGTGGACTTGAGTCTTATAATGATTTCATTTTTCTAAAAAGCATTGCGTTGTTTTGAATAAAATTTATTTAATTTATGCACTAGCAATCCAATGGAGTAAACCCGTTCCGCATCAACGGCGTGGTCCTGTGATTAGCCATATTGTTAGATAAGTTAGGAAGGATTTCTCATACCAGTCCGATGACACTGACTCGTAGTTTGTTTCACTTTGCAAACTCGGGTGCCCTCTTTTTCACATGGGAAGCTAAGTAACAGGTTTAGGTTATTTTTGACATATGCTGGATCAGACTATGCTATGGAAGGAAGATGAAGAACATTTTTATCTTTTTTTCTACTTTGAGACATTTAGACACCATTGTTCTATGTTGTACTTGATGGAGTTTTAGACTTATTTCTATTTGTTGAGACTTTCTATTTGCTAAGTTGTATCCTGTAACTGTGCCACTCTGATGTTGTGATGTTGATGACATTTCCATTTCCGCTGCAATGATTTATGTGTTATGCTATTGTTTGAGATCTGCTGTTGTTGCGATTATGTTATATTCCAATGATTATCCTTGCTTTCGTACTATGGAAGTTTGGGGTCATCACAGTTGGTATCAGAGCCAAAGTTTAACCTTAGCTTCAGAGTATAACATATTTCAAAAAATTCGTCTAGATAGAATCAGCAGTATTCTAAGGCGAGTAGCTCATAAGGGATAGGATTAGTAATGTCCTAGAATGAGGACAGCATAATAGCACATATTAATCAGCCATTACATCATTATCATCTTTCCATATGTCTCTGCTTTAACCTTCCCTTTAAAATTATCATTTCTGTTGGTCTGACTCTTTCCTCGATGGTGTAGAACTAATTGAAAATGAGCACTAGAGCAAGAGCCCGAGCCCGAGGTAGAGGTGGAGCAAGAGGACAGTAAGAGATGAGACCCTCATTGCTCAGGAGCAGCCTAATCCCGAGGCTGTAACACCACCACCACCTGCACCCGCACAGCCTTTTGACCTGGACAAGGTAGCCAAGAAGTTCAGGAATTTAGGGGGTGTGTCATTCATAGGGGGAGATACAGTAATAAAAGCCCAAGCATGGCTCAAAAATTGCAAGAAGTTATTTGGAGGCCTGGAATTAGAAGACCACCACAAGCGTTTTTTGGGCATCGTGGCTATTAAAGGATGAGGCTGAGAATTGGCGGGATACTGTCATAATTGGAAATAATGAGGCCGACATGTCTTGGGCCAAATTCAAGGAACTCTTCAATGAGAAGTTTATTCCTCCGCAGGAAGTAGAGCGTCTCCACGATCAATTTGCCAACTTGCAGCAAGGAGATAAGACTGTTTCAGAGTATGTGCGGAATTTTGAAGAGCTCTCACACTATGCTCCTGAATTAATTCGGGAACCCTTCCAGAAGAACAAAAGATTCATTAATGGCCTTTCCAGGAAATATTTGATTAGAGTCACATCACACATTAAGCTCCCATTTAATGAGGTGGTCGAGATGGCTTGTCGATATGAGGACAATAACAGAAATTCGCAGCAAGATCGGGAGAAGAATCAGAATAATAACAAGAGGAAGCAGGATGACAAGAAACCAGAGGCAAGCAACTCTTCAGCCGCTAAGCCACAAGGAAGTAAAAAGGCCAAGGTGAGACGCTTTAACTGCCAGAAGATGGGCCACTTTGATTATGAATGCCAAGCTCCAAAGAAACCAAGAAGAAATAAGTCAGGTCCCAGCCAGAATTCTCGTGGCACCAGGGAATGCTTTAATTGTAACAATCCAGGGCATCTTATCAAGAATTGTCCATTGCTAAAAAAATCTGAGGTGGCTCATGTATACGATGGAGCGGCTGCACCAGCTTCTTCCAATGGAGCAGGTAAACCCAATGTTTTAGGAGGTACTCTTACTATTAAGAACATTCCTATTACCGTATTGTTTGACACTGGTGCATCGCGAAGTTTCATTTCTAGTAAGTTAAAACTAAAACCAAGAAAACTTAAAGAATTGATTAGAGACCAAAGTCCGATAGGAGGTTCACTTATTCTCGATCAGTATTGTAGAGTGCCTGTTTCTTATTCCTATTTCCAGTTCCCTTTTAATTTGATTGTCATGAATTTCTCTGGGTATGATACCATACTTGGAATGGATTTTCTTACAAATTATGAGGCTGAGGTACTATGCGATGAAAAAATAGTCAAAATTAAAACCGAATTCGGAGATATTATGGTTGTAACATGCCACGGCTCAGCCACAGATAGAAAAGAATTCTGGTCTTCTAGAGGTTACTCATGCTTCTATTGAGGATATTCCTGTCGTCAAAGATTATGCAGATGTGTTTGAAGAAGTTGATAGCTTACCTCCGCTCAGAGAAATCGACTTCAGGATTGACTTAGTTCCGAATGCAAGGCCAGTTGTGCATCCTATATAGAGAATGGCGATGAAAGAAAAAGAGGAGCTGAGAAATCAAACTAAACAACTTTTGTGGAAGGGTCTGATCAGAACTAGCTTCTCAAATTAGGGTGCAGCAGTGGTGTTTGTCCCAAATTCAGACGGTACTCTCAGACTATGTGTGGACTATCGTGACCTCAATAAGCAAACGCTGAAAAATAAATATCCATTGCCGCGTATTGATGATCTATTGGACCGCTTGAATGGAGCACAAGTATTTTCTAGAATGGACCTAGCTACAGGTTTCCATCAATTACACATTGCCGAAGAATGTGTCCCTTTGACAGCTTTCAGAGGGCCAGACTTATTCTATGAATGTCTAGTAATGTTGTTCAGCTTATGTAACGCTCCAACCTACTTTGTCGATCTGATGAACAGAGTATTCCGTGATATATTGAATAAACTCGTGCTGGTTTTCATCGACGACATCTTAATCTTCACTAAATCCACTACTGAGCATGAAAAGCATCTGAAAGAAGTTTAGGAAATTTTGGGAAAGAATGCGTTGAAAGCCAAATTCTTAAAATGTATATTCTGGCAAGAAGAAGTAAAATTCCTCGGCCATGTTGTATCAAAGAAAGGCATTTCAGTAAACCCAGGAAAGATCTCAGCCGTCCAAGATTGGAAGCAGCCTAGCACTCCTACAGAAGTCAGAAGTTTCTTAGGAATGGCTGGTTATTATCAGAAATTCATTAAAGATTTTTCGAAACTATCTTGTCCATTGATGAAGCTGACTAAGAAGCATACAAAGTATATTTGGACACCTAAATGTGAGGCGGCTTTCCAAGAGCTGCAATAGAGGTTGACCACTGTTCCCGTGTTGACCATTGTTATGGAAATAAGATTAAAGGTATGGACAGATGCTTCTATTTTAGGTATTGGTGCGGTGCTAATGCAAAGGGACAAAGTAGCTGCATATGCTAGACGTCAGTTGAAACCGCATGAGAAAAGATACCCCACTCATGATCTTGAGTTGATGGCCATCGTATTTGCTTTAAAGATATGCCGGCACTATCTTCTGGGTGAGAAGTTTGAATTCACAAATCCTTGAAGTATCTGTTCACCCAAAGAGACTTGAATTTGAGGCAACAACGTTGGTTAGAATTTTTTGCGGCCTATGATATGGACATCCTATATACTCCAGGGAAAGCCAATGTTGTAGCCATTGCGCTCAGCAGGAAGAATGCGGCCAACACCAATCTTATCATCGCCAATCTTATTATTACACGTTCCTTGATTGATAAGATCTCTGCTCTTCAGAAGAATGATGAATTTATTCAGAGAATTAGCAAAAGAGTTAAGGAAGGCGAATCCATGAGTTTCTAGATTGACAACAAAGGATTCTGAGGCTGTTAGGCCGAACTTGTGTTCCGAACCTTCCTGAGCTCAGAAAAGGAAGTAATGGATGAATTTCACAAATCTAAGCTTAGTATTCATCCAGGGGTGAACAAGCTGTATCGTGATCTCTAATGCACATTTTGGTGGAGATCTATGAAGAGAGACATTTCCATATACGTTGCTAGATGTTCCACCTGTCAGCAAGTTAAAAGCGATCAACAGAAGCTCGCATGATTTTTGCAACCGCTAGAGGTTCCAAGTTGGAAGTGGGACCAAATTTCTATGTACTTTATTGATGGTTTGCCCCAAACCAGAAAAGGTACCGATAGTATATGGGTGATTGTAGATCGTTTCATGAAGACCGCCCATTTTATCCTCGTCTAATAGAACAGCTCGAAGTCTGGCGCAGCTTTATTTCAGAGAGATTGTCAGACCATATGGAGTTCCCAGTAGCATTGTTAGTGATCGCAATCCGATATTTGCTAGTAAATTATGCGAAGCATTCTAAGAGGAGCTAGGGACCAAGTTGAATATAAGCACCGCTTATCATCCTCAGACAGATGGCCAGACTGAGAGGGTGAACCGCATATTAGAAGACCTGTTGTGAGCATGCATTCTTGATTTTGGCGGGTCTTGGGAAGATCACTTGCACTTGGTTGAGTTCTCTTATAATAACAGTTACCAATCAAGCTTGCAGATGTCGCCATTTGAAGCATTATATGATAGGCCATATAGATCTCCCGCATGTTGGGTGGAACCAGGCAATTGATTAGTATTGGGTCCCGACATGATTCATGAAGCATCGGATAAAGTAGATTTTATTAAGAAGCGACTACTGGCTGCTCAGAGTCGACAGAAGAGCTATGCAGACTTGCAAAGAAGGGATCTAGAATTCTCTGTTAGCGATTATGTGTACTTGAGGGTTTCCCCATTGAGAGGAGTAATTCGTTTTGGGAAGACTGGGAAGTTGGCGCCGAGATTCATTGGTCCATTTCCTATTCTTGAAAGGATTGGAACTCTCACTTATAAGGTGCAGTTGCCGGACTGGTTGCCAGGTGTGCATGACGTATTCCATGTGTCTCAACTCTGAAAGCATGTACATGATCCAGACTTGGTTGTGGAGGAAGCAGCACAACAAGATTTGGAAATTACCCCGAGATTAGAAGTGAGAAGGGAGCCAGTGAAAATTGTTGGCAAAGAGACCCGAGTCCTGAGGAACAAGAGGATCCACTTAGTCAAAGTGCAGTGGAGTGAGGATCCTAGAGACTGCACATGAGAGATTGAGATAAGATCAAACAGGCTTATCCCAAGTGCCGAGTGGACATATCCGAGTAACTCGTGTTGAGGTACAATTACAATACTTTTGCATTTTCCGTTTTGTTTCCTACTTTACTATTGTTTCCTTTTCGAGGACAAAAAGCTTTTAAGTGGGGGTGATTGTAACAACCCGGAAAATCAGAACCAATTTAAATTTTTTATTTTGACTATTTTAATGAATTTTGAATAGTTAAACAATTTATTTTAAATAATAACGATTTAAAATTTATTTAAATCGAAGTTAGAACGAATATATTTATTTTAGTTTTAAAAGGAGTTAGAAATAACACGGCAGTTTGAAAATTTGAATATGAACTTTGACTGAAGGTACATGATTCAAAATGAATCGGATTTTTGTGAAACCAAAAATATTTAAATCTGTTCAAAAATAACTTTCCAACGAATCCAAAAAATTGAAATTTCATAGCGGGAGTAAAAAGTTATGGCCAGTTGAATATTCAGAATAGTCGCTATGGAATTTAATATAATTTATAGCCCGTATAAATGGCCACTATACAAACGACCTTCGCTTTCAATGAAACCATTTTTGTCGGATCTGAAATGTCAAATTATAGCTAAGTTTAATTTTCCATAATTTTTGGAATTAATATGTGAGCATAGTAAATTAAACTATGTTTGATAATTTCTGTTGAATTTAATCGACCGTTAAAAAGGCCATTTTTCAAACGGTCTCCAACTTCGACGAAATTAATTTTGTTAGGACCATATCGTCAAAACATAGCTAGATTTATTTGTCGGAAATTTTCGGAGTCCGTATGTGGCTCCGGTGAATTTAAATGTACGATCGAATTAATTAAATAAATGATTTAAATTTTAAATTAAAGAAAACAGGCTGAAAACGGTCGTTTGGGCTGACGGGACCTAGCCTATTATGTTAGGAATGGGGGGCAATTGGGTACAAACAACATTCGTTGGGCTGAAATAGAATCTGTTAAGGATTTATAGGCTAAAACCAATAACTAAGAGAATTAAATATTATATTATTATAAATAACCTAGCGAAAACCCTAATGCTTATACTGTAGCGCCGTCATCTCCTTTGTTCCATGGCCGAATTTGCTCAGAACTTCATCCACTAAAATCTCACGATCCACTCATTAAAAGTTCCCACTCCTTTTGCCAATATAGAAGTCCTCTTCCCCCTCTTTCCATCCATACGGCTAACGACCCCTGCCGTTGAGTATCCATCGAGAACCGTGCACCCAAACAGCCACAGTTTCGAGCGCCGCCGCTGCCAGTAGCTACCACCGAGTTGCTCACCATGGTACCCCCTTGCGCGCCTCTCTCCCCTCTCGGTCGTGGCATCTCCTGTTTGTCATGGAGTTGAGCGTATTAATCGAAAAATTTAAACCTAGGATTGAACAAAAAGAGGAAAACCGCGGCCTTAACCTGTTGAAGGACGAAGAGGGTAATTTTCAAATTAAATTATTTAATTAATTTATTTTAAAAATATAATCAATCTAAATTAATTCATAACTGATGCATACGAACTCGGAATTGAATAATTTCAGATCCGTTATGATCGTGAGTTCGAGATCTACACTTCAGACTGATTAGAACTGATTCAGAGCAGATCAAATTTTGGACAAAAATTCATTTCTGAATTATTCAGAATTAAAACCAACTGTGAGAAATTCTATTTCTTTTTCTTTTTATATAATTAAAATTACTCAATCATGATACATGATTCGATCTAGAACTGATGTTATTAAATAATACGCTGTAATATTTTGTGGATTGTCATACGTGATTTGATCTGTGATTGGTGTGTTCTATAGATCTATCAAAATTAACAATTGTGTTAATTAGAATATAGTTAAACAAATCATCATTTTGTTTATTTGATTTGTTGATACAAAATTAACATTTCTATTAATTAGAAAATTGTTAAACAAATAATCATTTTGTTTATTAGATTTGTTGATTCAAAATTAACAATTGTGTTAATTAGAAAATTGTTAAACAAAATCATCATTTTGTGTTTATTAGATTTGTTGATTCAAAATTAACAATTGTGTTAATTAGAAAATAGTTAAACAAAATCATCATTTTGTGTTTATTAGATTTGTTGATTCAAAATTAACAATTGTGTTAATTAGAAAATAGATAAACAAAATCATCATTTTGTGTTTATTAGATTTGTTGATCCAAGACTAGCAGTTGTGTTAATTAGAGAATAGTTAAACAAAATTTATCATTTTGTCTATTAGATTTGTTGAAACAAAAATTAACATTTTTGTTATTTGAATTGGTTTAAATAAAAATTATCGCTTTTGTTTAATAGTTTAGTTGAAATAAAAATTATCACTTTTTTTAATAGTTTAGTTGAAACAAAAATTATCACTTTTGTTTAATAGTTAGTTGAACAAAAATGAATATTTTGTCAAAGTATAATTATCGAACAAAAATACATATTTTTGTCAATTAAAAAGGTGGAAACAAAATATACATTTTTGTCAATTAAAATGGTTGAAACAATAATATATATTTCTGTCAATTGAAAAGGTTGAAACAAAAATATACATTTTTGTCAATTAAAAAGGTTGAAACAAAAATATACATTTTTGTCAATTAAAAAGGTGGAAACAAAAACATTCATTTTTGTCAATTAAAAAGGTTAAAACAAAAATATACATTTTTGTCAATTAAAAAGATGGAAACAAAAACATTCATTTTTGGGCCGTGGTTAGCTCATTCATTCTCGGGTTCGTCCCTTCTTTCTGCTCTTTCTTCGATTACTGGCAGCACAATCCCCCTGATCCCTCGTCTGACTCTCTGGTAGCGATCTTCTCCTGGTGTATCTGGTTAGAACGAAATGCATGCGTATTCGGAAGACCCAAAAAGTTATTTTGGGGAACTTGTTTTCATATTCTGCATCTCTTCGAATTATGGACAGGCTCGGCCAGGCACGCTCGTTTCAGACTCTCCCTCTCCCAGCCTCGCTCGCCTGGATCTGAAGAAAGCAGCTCGCTATTTCCTCTGTGATCTGGTTGGAACGAAGTTTAAGTATGTAGCTCTATTTTGGTAGCGTACTTATCACTCAGCGGTGTTGTGGTTGCATTATGTACATCTTAATAGTACTCTTTAGACTGTAATATATATGACCATCTTGGTCTGTTCTTAGACTGCTACTGGTAGGGCCTGTCAACCAGATATTATTACTAGCTCTTTTGCATCTACGCGTAACCGGCTGTGTAGTGCCCGCTACACACCCGTTTTCCTCAAAAAAAAAATATACATTTTTGTCAATTAAAAAGGTTGAAACAAAAATATACATTTTTGTCAATTAAATAGGTTGAAAAAGAATATACATTTTTGTCAATTACAAGTTTGAAACAAAAATATACATTTCTGTTAATTAAAAAGGTTGAAACAAAAATATACATTTATGTCAATTAAAACGGTTGAAACAAAAATATACATTTTTGTCAATTAAAAGGGTTAAAACAAAAATATACATTTTTGTCAATTACAAAGGTGGAAACAAAAACATTCTTTTTTGTCAACTAAAAAGGTTAAAATAGAAATATACATTTTGGTCAATTAAAAAGGTTGAAACAAAATATACATTTTTGCCAATTAAATGGGTTGAAACAAAAATATAGATTTTTGTCAATTAAATAGGTTGAAACAAAAATATACATTTTTGTCAACTGAAAAGGTTGAAACAAAAATATACATTTTTGTCAATTAAAAAGGTTGAAACAAAAATATACATTTTTGTCAATTAAAAATGTTGAAACAAAAATATACATTTTTGTCAATTAAATAGGTTGAAACAAAAATATACATTTTTGTCAATTAAAAATGTTGAAACAAAAATATACATTTTTTTCTATTAAAAAGGCTGGAACAAAATGTACACTTTCGTCAAAGTACCTTAGTTGAAACAAAATATACACCTTAGTCAAATATATTAGTTGAAATAAAAATTGATATTTTGTCAAAATATAATGGTTGTAAACAAAAATTACGTTTTTGTTAAATTATATTCCAATTTATATGCAAAGTTTAAATATCATTTTATTGACTTTGCATATTTTAGAATTTATATGCAAAGTGAAAATATCATTTTATTAACAATGCATATATTAGAATTTATATGCAAAGTTAAAATATCATTTTATTAACAATGCATATATTAGAATTTGTATGCAAAGTCAAAGAATCATTTTATTGACAATGCATATATTAGAATTTATATGCAAAGTTAAAATAACATTTTATTAACAATGCATATATTAGAATTTATATGCAAAGTTAAAATATCATTTTATTGACAATGCATATATTAAAATTTATATGCAAAGTTAAAATAATATTTTTTTTGATAATGCATATATTAGAATTTATATGCAAAGTTAAAATATCATTTTATTGACATTGCATATATTAGAATTTATATGCAAAGTTAAAATAACATTTTATTGACAATGCATATATTAGAATTTGTATGCAAATTTAAAATATCATTTTTATTGACAATACATACATTAGAATTTGTTTGAATTATTTTTATTGCCAAAACATGCACTGAAACTATATACAAATAAAATATTCCTTTTTATTTGTTAAAGTTAAAAATAGAAATACAAATATAAATAAAAAATAGATTTTTATTTTTCATTAGCTCAATTGTCATGTAAATAAAATATATATTTAATTTGACATTATGATTTATGAACATGTAGATATGATATGCCAATAAAACATTCTTTTATTTGGCGTGTTAAACACGTTAGTGGAATCATCAAATGGTTTACATTTATATATAGGTTTATATATATAATTATAAATAAAAATTAAACGAATTGCGTGCGATAGTTCACGTTTTGGAATCGTAACTTTAAACGATTATACTAAAAGATCCGATCGTCGGATTTTTCCAAAACTGGAACTGTTAGGACCGCTTTGGGAAGATCTTTCCAATGATATAAATCTTGTTAAAATCCAACGGTTAAATTTCGAGATATATGTAAATCAAATTTTGATAAAAACAGAGCCAAGGCTGCCTATTGACCCGAAGTGTCATTAAATTAAATTGGGCACTTTTTATATAAATAAAACTAACAATAAATCATTATAAAATAATATTAACGATATGAAATGTTTTAAATTATATATATGCGAGAATTATTTGAAAAGACCGAGTTCAATCTCATTTCAAATAATTATACGACAATTTAAATTGAAGAATTAAGGACAGTGATTGAAGACCGGCGATCTTCACATCGAATGGATAACTACTGATGCCCGACATTGGTTAGCTCCCAGTAAAGGGTTAAAGTGGTAGTTTTTTGGACATACTTATTGATTTTCCAGATAAGCGAGCACCTCTCTTCCGTATTGGACATATGGGACGAGGAAAAAGTTGACTCCGGTTTCGTTCAGACCCAGAACGGACTTGTAAATGGATGTGTGTCTGACATTGGATTTCATTCCATATAAATTGATTTCTATTTAATATATATCTAATTGGTGGCGGAGAATTTATTCTCTTTCTTAACACCCTTCTCTGAGACGCACGAGCTCAGAGGTTATATATTTATAGTTATCGATCGCATGACATGGATTGTCGATGTGGCATGCCAAGATGCAGATGATCAAGGATTTTGTTGAAAAGTAGAGCCTTGTGGTTGATGATCAAAGCATAGCCTATTTCGGCATAACTTTGTGTATAACGTTACCTCGCGAGCCTCACACCCCGCTAAGAGTCAGAAACATGACAAGGGAACGCAGGGATGCACACATTTCTTTTTAGCTAGAAGTGGTATTAGGGTTTTGCAAGCCCTGACATACTTATGTGGTTGATGGATTATGAGGTACCCCAAATTTATTGGTCGATAGTGACCAAATTATAGGTTCAATAGGATCGGGAAACGTGAGTTTAGGCGTAACTAATCCACTAAAGTATTTGTGGACCGGCCCTGCAGGATCCAAGGGTTCACCAGCGTCCGAATCCTGAGACATTTGCTAGAGTGCCTTGAATCGGTAAGGAGATCGTCCCTAGCCTTGACTCATGATGGAAACCCAATTTCCAATATGACATTACGGTTTTGATTGTAAATTTACATATAGCGACATAATATGTGGTAGCTATGTCGTTTAGGATTGATACATTTACTTTGAAGTATTTTAAAACTGATTAGACACTAATAATAATATTAAAATATTATTTTCTACGTATCAAGAATGTTTGATCATTATAAGGTTAAACTCTATCCTCCGGTTTGCGTTGCATTGTGTGATAGGACTTGAGTCTTATAATGATTTCATTTTTCTAAAAAGCATTGCATTGTTTTAAATAAAATTTATTTATTTTATGCACTGGCAATCCAATGGAGTAAACCCGTTCCACGTTAGCGGCGTGGTCCTGTGATTAGCCATATTGTTAGATAAGTTAGAAAGGATTTCTCATACCAATCCTATGACTGACTCGTAGTTTGTTTCATTTGCAGTCTCGGGTGCCATCTTTTTCACACGGGCAACCAAGTAATAGGTTCAGGTTATTTTGGACATATGCTGGATCGGACTATGCTATGGAAGGAAGATGAAGAACATTTTTATCTTTTTTTTCCTACTTTGAGACATTTAGACATCATTGATATATGTTGTATTTGATGGAGTTTTAGGCTTATTTCTATTTGCTGAGACTTTCTATTTGCTAAGTTGTATCATATAACTGTGCCACTCTGATGTTGTGATGTTGGTGACATTTCCTTTTCCACTTCAATGATTTATGTATTATGCTATTATCTGAGATCTGCTGCTATTGTAATTATGTTATATTCCAATGATTATCCTTGCTTTCGTACTACGGAAGTTTGGGGTCATCACACCTCCGCATGGAACTGCTAACTGTAGTATTATATTTGTTATATAATTGTCTCACCCATACTTTACTTTTGGTTAACTAGAGAAAAAAGAGAGGGATTCTGACATGTCACCAGTGCCTACATGGTTTTGAAGAGGATTTAGTTAATTTGTTCTAGATGTCGATACAAGTGATACTGCACTACTTTCCTGGCATCTGGTAAGTGTTAGATTCTTTCTCCCATTTCTATCACAAGTACAATATAATGAGTTTTAATATATAAATTTGAATTTTTGTCATTTTCTGATTATTACCATGTTGCTACGTACCCTGCGCGAACAAGGAAAAATTGCTTACTGATATACTGGAAAAATTGTTGTAATTTGCCAAACATTTCCATTTAGAATCATCCTTCTTTGTAGGTCTATTAAATTAAGCACATATGTTTGTTATCTTCAAGTTGATCATCTTGAAATCAATGCCATCACAAAACTTAAGTAGCTTCTCCACTTGATTAACAAAGTTTCTTTTCTTATTTGGAACGTTGACATGGAGAATGCATTTAATTGCAAGCAGAAATGGGAATCTAAGGCACCAAATTAACCAGTGATGACATCACGGACACTATGTTTGGCATGGATGAGCGCATTTATTGGTGAGCTTCAAACATAACTCTATGATACCTGTACATACTGGCAAGACTGTTTGGGCCGTAATGATGCTTGTTCCATGTGTTCTTGAATATACTTCCGTCTTTTTTGCAACTCAACACTTGTGCACTCTGTACTTATTTATTATATTGACTTAACTTTGTTGATTTTATCCCATTTGGTCCTCGTTTCTTGTGATTTTTTTACTTAGCATTAGCCCATTTCATGCTTGTTTCCTATGGTGTTTTTTTAACCTTCAGTATAATAGGACATTTGATTGAAAAAAAATGCAATAGCTCCTCAAAGTGCAAACCTCATGAATGCAACTAACTTGGTGATTATCATCATACTGTCTGTGAACGTTATGAACATAGTAATGTAATGTGATTGTATATTCTCTCTGACATGCTCATCTTGCATCCTAATGATTCATTCCCACGAAAGTAACCATAGCAAGTGAAATTTTACTGATAAATTCTGTTAGAGGGATACTTATTTCTTTGCCATAGCATATGAAGATTGCATCTGGAATCATGTACTAACATTCAGTGTAAGGTTATCTGGAGTTACATTTCCCTTAGCTTATTGTGAGTTTTTTCTATGTCGATGTGAAAGAAAAAGTTTTGGCTGCCAATAAGCCCAAGGCTTTAGAACTTCTGTGCGGTTTCTTCATTTGGCTGCAGGTTGATAGTCCTTCACAATGGCTTATTTAAGTTTAATTTTCAATTTAAATCTTTAATGAACCAGTTAATTTTTTCCCTAAGAATTTATGCCATGAAGGATCTTATAACATGTCATGCAATATGGAAATCTTGATATAAGTGCAGACTGTTTGTTCATGTATATAGGATTCAATCCTACCAATGAAAATTCGACTTTTTCGACAATGTGTTTCCATCATTTCCAAAGGCTGTGAATCATATGGATGCAGATCTTGTTTACTTCTGGCACAAAGTTAGTTCTCTCTTGCCTGTTATTTCTAAGAAGCTACAAAATGAAAATATTACTTGCTTTTGTTGCCATCTCTTTATTTCTCATCAAGCTCAGTGGAATTTACTGAAAACTTAATTGAAAAACATCCATTTTCCATGTTTGAAAGAAGCAATAACTTAAACTGTCTATGTACATCAAACTCAGTAAGCTAAACTTCTCAAATTAACAATACCTAGCTAGATATTATTAACATCTCCGTTTAACTTCCAAATGCATTACCGTATCTGGTTCAAGTATAATTGATTTAAATTCACCAAGTATAATTTATTCCCTATCATTTTTTGAAGATATAGTTCCTAACTGAAGCTTGTTCTTAGCTATCCAAACCGATACATTCTTATCGTATCAAAAATATCAAAAGATCACCTGAAGGCTCTTCCAATAAGCTTGATGCTAAAAAAACCGGTTGATGCAATGGTTCATCGTCTGCATATAAACAGTGGCGCACAACTTGTAGGACAACTAATATCTAGGACCGAGACAACCATTAGTAGATGAGTGGACCCTCCTTAAATCCATGGTAAGTGTTTCAACGTTTCAGTTTTATACTCCTTTATTTTTTATAGACAATTAAAGTGTCGTTGTACTGTTTAATTATTATGTAATAACCATGTTAATACATAGGTTTGGAGTTTTGTGACTCATTGTGGATCTCTGTCTCAATATGGGATGAATCACATGAGTTTTGAGACTCATTGTCAGAGGTTACTTCCCAAGCTTGTCCATCAATTCCAAGTAACATTTGGAGTTCACTGCAATGGTTTCACTGATTAATTAGTCATCCGAGGACCTTCCCATAATACTGGTTTCATGTAAATATAGATATATGACACTTTAGTTATCTTTCTATGTAAATACGAATATTTATCTAAAGAAGAATTTTATGTCCGAAGTTTAGAAGTTGAAATGGATTATGGGAGTTAGGTTTGTAGTATAGTATTGTAATGTTTTATGCATGGTAAAATCATTATTTTTTTATTTTTGTTTTCAAATTAGCAACGGACTTTAGCCATTGAAAAATCTTATTTCGCAACGGCTAAAATCATATTTCGAAATGGCTCCAGTCCGTTGAAAATTTTTGCAACCCCCATTTCGTAACGGCTTAAAGTCATTGCAAACTTCATTTGCAACAGCTCAAAGCCATTGTAAAATGACATTTATAGTGTAATGCTAGAACTTTTGGAAAATCTTCTTCAATTATAATTATTTTTACTTAATTCGTTGATTAAGTAAATTGTTTGCTAAAGCACCAACCTTCCGCTTTAAAGTTTTTTATACAATTTCATTTATAACTTGGATTGTATTCATTACCCATTAACCAAACCCTTTACCCAAACCATTAATCCACTTGTTATAAACTTAATTTGGATTTTATTATTAAATCTAATTGCCTCCTTTCTTTTGCATTTTTCAAACCATCCTTTCAATTACAAACATTCACTTAATTCAATTCTTAAGTAGACATCTATCTAAAATCATCGCTTTAACTTTAACCTTCTTTTATAAACTTCGTTCATAAACTTCGATTCCATTATAAATAGAATCAATTTATTAAAAATCCTTATTAGTTTTCATTTCAAAACTTATTTTAGTTCTATCTTTATAAACTTCATTATTACTTGAAGTATCTGAATTTACATCTAATCATTAGAATTTAACTCGCATAACCAGTTTCAATCCATTTTAGGCTTTCGTTTCGATTCTGCTTCATACGTTACCACTTCTGAGATTAAATTCCATTTAGGCCAGTTTTAAGTTTATAAATCAAATTTTAAGCTTGCCCAATAGCTGGAATCATTTCCAAACTTATTCATAAAAACTTAGTTTTCATGACTTTGTATACGTCGAATTTGTCCATAAAACCTTTTAACAAAATTACATTTTAAACCCTTATACTAAGCTTTCCTATATTCATATTAACTTGCTTCACTTTTTATAATATTTAACCCTATATATTTTTAAATCCTGACTTCCAGCTCCATTTCTATGTTGGTATTACAAGTTTAATAAACTATTATAAACTTATTCAAAATGACTGAAATCACTTTGGAATTCTTTTAATTACAAAAAGGGTCTTATAACCCCATAAACTTCATTAAATGAATCCCAATTAAAAGATAGTCACTTTAACTATTATCAACTAAATAAAATTTAACTTTGTCATTAACCGAAGAAAAAGTATTTTACTTCATCATTAACTAAGAATAAGTAGTTAATCTATCTTAAGAGGTTATTATTGGTAATAATTAACTTAATTAGTAATTACCAACCCATCGACTAACTTATACATAGTTAATTAAAAGATTATTAATTCTTTTAAGAACCGTATTTAGATTCAGCAAACATTTGTTGAAACTATTTCTGTTAATCAATTTCCAATAAAACATATGAGTCAACTCGAATACATAGTTAACTTGTTAACCATTTTCTATTAATCATTCCTTTTTGAATTAATTTTTAATATAATTAATTTAAATAATTACACTTAATAGTTCTTGAAAACAATTAATCTAAATCATTAACCATAGGTTACTTTCAGAATTACTTGGTTATAAAAACTTATTTGAATTATAAGAATTTGTCATAATAAATAATTTTATAATTATTTCTAAAACCAAAAATAAATATTGATTTCCTTTATTAAAGAATTTATTTAAAATAATTTATATAAAATAGATGTCAAAATCTGACTTCAATTATAAAATAAATTTTATAGCTCATTTCAGCCAATTCACCTGAAGGTAAATCAACGTCTTAAAAAGATGCATTTTTAGGTCACTACTGCCAGTCGCCTAATCAATGTTGTTTATTGATTAATAAATATCAGGGTTGAATTCAATTCAACAAACAACAACTAATTCATCATCCAAACAGATTGGTTAACCAGTTCATATAATAGTAATATGAAAGCGAATAACATTAAAATATTTGAGGAATCCAGCTAATCCCTCCAACCTGTTTCTCCCTGCATCACAGTTAATATAACAGTTTATATATGCATATAACAAGCAATTTAAACTAATTCATTTAAAATGAATCTTCTGCTTAAAAGCAGTAGGTATCAAGGTTTTATCCGTTCATGGATGGGAATTTATAATCATAACCAAACAATCCAAGCAATAAACACTAATCAATGCAAATAATCATTTAAACAATAACAACCAATCATCCAAATAATCAGTCAATCATATCATATAAATAAATATCGATTAAATGATAGATATTAATAATATGATATAATTTAAAATTGTATTCCAGAAAGTGTGAGTTTACAACTCACCAGCTGTTCAATCGATTATTCAACATCATTTTATTCAGTTTTAAATAGACATTTAAAATTAAACAAAATTCTGACTGGATCGAATCCATTCCAAATTATCACGAACTTGCAATACTAGTCCATATGATTCCAACGTGTAACACCCGGTGATTTTAAAACATGAAATAAGAGATAATTAAAGAATACTTAATTTTTAGAAGAAGAATTAAGTGAAACGGGTTACGCCATTGTGTTCGTCTCGGAATTCTACTTGAGATAGAGTCCAAGTTTGCGTAAAACAGATACTGTATGAAGGAGTTATGGACGATAAAACTTTGGCAGAACAATCGGGAAATGGGCCAGAATAACTGGCGCACTTGTGAAGTGCGCCAGAACAAAAATGCACTGGTGCACCTGGAAAGTGCGCCCATGCCGAGCCCAGATCTGGAGAATTCTGGACAGTTCCCTGATGACGTGTCTTTTTAATCTGAGTGGTTCTGATGGTCTCTAATCTAATATAAAGGTCCTAATTCACCTAATTCATCTATAAATAAACACCTAAACCTAAACCTAATCACTTCAACCCTAATTTATGGCGCCTCCATGATGCTGTTCCAACTTAAATTAATTTAGCTTTTCTTCTTCAACAATCAAAAAAGAGGGTATTCAAGATCAGATTTGCTACAACAACGCCTAATTCTCTTTTCTAAGAATCCTATCACTGTGAGTTTATGTCACTTTCACATATAATTAAATTAAAAAGTAATTGTGATAGGATTGTAAATTGGATCTAATGTATATGCATGTAAATAAGATGAATCATATCAAGTTTTGTAATTTGTTATCCTTCAGATTCATACCCAATTGCTATTATTATATGCCTGTCTGATCTAGTTTACCGTTATTCATTTCACATGCCTATTTATATGTTTATGCCAATTTTGATGTTTGATTCTCTTCCCTTCTTCTTTTCCTTTTTCCTTTTGAGATTAGGCTAACTTCGAGCCTAAGCATACTACGTTGAGATCTACGTACGAATAACATTGGGATGATTGGGAAAAGTTTGGGAAATATGTAATAAAATGAGATTTGGCATAAATTGTTGATAGCTATGGAAATTGGTTTGGGCATAATTTGGCATAACTTGTACACATGAGATTATAGGCATAATTTGGATTAAAATTATAAACATAATTTAGATTAGAAATTATGGGTAATTGGAATATATTATAATCCAAGATTTGAAATTGGGACTTGAATCAAGAAAGTGAAAATGAACGCCTAAGACACGAGGTTAGATTCGGGTTGCGGTATAAGTCGGCCCATAACCACCCGGCATATCCAGCAACGACAAACGATAATCTAATATGAGTGGTCAAAGGAAGAAATTAGATGCGTAATAATGCAAAGACATGAGGTTAGATTCGGATTGTGGTATAAGCTTGCCTGGAACCTCCCGGCATATCCAGCAACTGCAAATGGTAATCTAATGTGGGAGGTCTTGCAAGATTACGGTTATAATGAATTAAAGCACTTAACCAAGATGAGACATGTGGTAAGACATCAGGATAATAAAGGGTTAAGTGGGTAACATGGGTAGCATGTAAAACATAATTAAAGCACTTAACCAAGATGATACATGTGATAAGGCATGGGTGATAAAAGGGGTTAAGTGGGAATTCCTAGTGAGGACCAAGCTTAGGAGGGAGCTTGTGTCAAGTGTGTTGACCCTTTTCAATAGTAACCCATTTTAGTATCTATATGAGCTCGAACTAGGTCGAGGACAGGGACCCACTTACTAGGGTTGATTGTAAGAGGTCAATAAAGAGTTAGCGATGGCAGTGCAAGTCCAACGGAGTCATGTGCGTGCGTGGGTTCAGGCTGGTAGGTAAGACGTTGTTGCATCGTGTAGGTATAAGCTGTGCATTTCAGTAGTATCGGGGTTGCCACCTTAGGGAGTGATACACCCTATTGTGGGACCAACACAGGTATCTACGAGGTTAGGGATCTGATCGAATGGGGAGGGTAGTGGGTACAACTAGTGTTGGTAGGAGCAAGTGGGCACCTACGAGAGCAGCTAAGAGTACACGAAGCTACCATTATTTTGATTAGTAGGGAGGGATCATCTTTTAGTATGTAACTAGTATGTTGGTATGGTGCAGAGCATATCTTATAGTGGTTAGGAGCGCAGTCGATGTTCTATCTTGCTTACCTTGTCATATCTGCTTATGTTACAGTCATCTCTTATATCCAGTTTATGTTCTTATCCTGTTACTTTACTGATTATATTGTTAAAGCCATTGGACTCGCCAGATTTTATGACTAACCCTTTTTGTTTCGCCTCTTCTCTTTCTTCCACTTAGGTCCTCAGGGTGGTTCAGAAGGTATCTGGTGGCCAGGGCTACTGCCGCTGGCCCAGCAAACATTCCTCCCCCAGCTGCTCCTCCTCCTCCTCCTCCCTGTGTAGATGCTTTTTCTAAGATATGCAAAGACTTCTGTGCGATGGGTGGAAAACCGTTTTATGGGACTGAGACGTTTGTTGAGGCTCGGAATTGGCTCAAGGAAGTGGAGGACTTGTTTGGTATCTTTGAGATAGACGATGAAAGGAAGGTTTAGCTAGCTGCTTGGTTGACGAAGGATGAAGCTTCATTTTGTTGGGAAGTAACTAATGGAGGACGTGTAGTGGAGACGTGGATGGATTTTAGACAAAGGTTCAAGTTGAAATTTATTTCACAAGCAGAGGAGAGTTTATAAATGGAGAGGTTCTTGGCTTTGAAACAAGGGAGTCTATCTGTGAAGGAGTACGTTAACAAGTTTAACCAGTTAGCAAGATTTGGTATGGAATTAGTTAATAAACCACATAAGAAGGCCTTGAGATTTGCCAAGGGTCTGAATGAACCATTACACGGGTAGGCTATGTCCCACATTCCTATTGGGGCTACTTTCGAGAATCTTGTTGATATGGCGTTGATACATGAAGAGGAGAAATGTGCTAATGTAGATAAGGCACAGGATAAGAAAGGGGATCCAAATAAGGCACAACAACAACAAAAGAAGGGCGGTAAGGATAACAAGGGTTCAGAGAAAAGAAAGTGTCACAATTATGGAATACCTGGCCATTTGAAGAAGGACTGTAGTAAGAAGAACAGGACGACTGGTTGCTTCCGACGTGATGAGGCAGGACATATGATTAAAGACTGGCCAAGGAGGCAAGGATAAGGGCAAGGACAGAGGACAGGATCTACTTCTGGAAGGAAGGTTCATGCCCTCATGGCAGCTACGCAAGAGAGAGGTAGAAACATTTTTGTTGAAAGTTTGATTTTCCTTTTCGATCATCTTGTACGTACTTTGTTTGATTCTGGCGCTTCACATTCATTTATATCTACTTCTGTTGTTGAGTCTCTACACCTAGATACTAGTATAGTAGTGGAACCCGTTATTGTCTCAAATCCTATTGGGTGTATGACTCATTTGTCTATGTTATGTCGAGATTTGAGAATATCTGTGTATGGCGTTGAGTTGGAATGCAACGCTTATGTGCTTGGTTTCACGGGCTATGGGTTGATTCTAGGAATTGATTGGCTAGCCAGGTATGGTGCCATTCTCGACTATGAAAAGAGGGTAGTTAGACTGTTGACTAGTTTGGAAAATACTCTCGATATCTTATGCGACCCTAAGGGTTCTGTTATGCTTAGCTACCTAGAATATCTTAACACATCTTGTAACACCCTGTAATTCTATAACACTGGGATTCACAACTCAAGGCGGAATTAAAAGTTAAAATCAAAATCAAGGGAAATGGGCTGTGCCATTTCGTTCGTCTCGGAATTCTGCATGAAAACGAGTCCGAGTTTGTGTAAATCGGAGTCCGTATGAGGAAGATATGGCCTTTGGAAGATTCGGCAAAGTTCAAATTTCAAAACAGTTCAGAAAAACGAGTTCGAAATTCAAAACAGACCCAGATTGGGCTGGGCGGGAATTTTCCCGCCCATGGCACCCAGGTCGACTGGGTAGTCGATCTGGGGCACCCAGGTGGACTGGGTGGTCGACCTGGGGGTCGACCCCCCCTGCTTTTTCCAGCTTTCTGAACCTGGTTCGTTCTTCTGTATCTAGACGCCATTTTGACCAGATTCGTTGACTTCTGCACTATATAAACAACCCTAGTCTCCTTCTCTATTCACAATTCTTTTCTATCCTTATGCTGCCTCTGAGAAAATATATAAATAAATAATATATAAAATAAATCAAGTCGAGGAAATGCTGCTCAAGTTGTCAAGAGGAGGTTCGAATCAATATCAAAGCTTCAGGATGAGAATCAAAGGGCTAACTCAAACGATTTCGAGCAACGTCGCACGAATCATAGCAACGCCATCTTTCTTTTCTAATCTAAATCGCTGTAAGTCAGTTACTTCTTAGATTTGAACGTTTATCTTTTCGTGACATGAAATTAAAGGAATAAAAGAGTATGCCAATTCTTTCTATTCGAATCAGTGCCTATTTCTTTGGACCTAATTAAGAACTGTTATGACTCGAGGACAAATAAGACTGTGACTATGAAACTATGGACCTTAGAACCATATGCCTCTTTGACTATGAACATTGCCTATGACTATGAACATTGCCTATGAACATTGCCTATGACGGTGACTGTGACTATGAGGATTATTCCCTTGACCATGAACACAAGCCTATGCCTTTGATTAGGAAAAATAAACTATTGCCTATGACATAACAAGAACAACTGTGATTCATGACTAGGAAAGTGTTGCTTAAGTTTTGTGACTATGAAATTGGGTCTAAACCCGATTATCTATTCTGTCTATTCTTTGTTTCCTTTGGTTTTAGACCTTGGGAATTTACCTATTAAGTTAGGTCTACCCATGTTCTTGAACCTACTCTGTCTATCCTAGGTTTTAGACCTTGGGAATTTACCTATTAAGTTAGGTCTACCCATGTTCTTGAACCTACGTCGTTATTCAAAACCATTTTATGCCAGTTATTATGTCCATCCTTTTTCATAGTATATCTTTGGTTCATTCCCTATTTTCTACGAATCTAGATTTATCTATAATCTAGATTGAATTACGATTAGACGAACGGTGGGAATACGATTTGGGAAAAATATGAAATTACTAAGAACGTAGTTTTAAAACTTGGAAATTGGCATAAATTGGGAACACGCATTATGGAATGTTCATAAGAATGCAAATTGGATAAATTTGACATGAATTATAGGATGTATAATTTGAATCTAGTATTGACTTGTAAATCTAGCATTTACATGAATTGTGAACTAGAATAATAAGTCTAGTTTGACATGAACTGTAATTAGAATGTTAAATCAGATTGGATTGGCTAATTTGGCGTAATAAGTATAAATTTGAAATTGGCCATAATTGGGAATAACCGTCAGGTTTAGCAAAATCATGGTTAGTGACACTTAATTGGTATAGTTTACATACCAAAAGACATAAATATGATATAGAGGGGAAAATGGGCCATAAGAATAAATGTTGACAGGTTACATTGAAAGGGTAATTAGGAAATAACAAGTTTCCTGCTCTCCCCGGCTATCCCTAACTGATCTGACGGACGGGATGGTTACTTTCAAAACCTGATTTGAAAATTAGTCAAAACCCTTTGAACTAGAAAACACGAATAGGCCTAACCCGAGGTTAGATTGAGTTGTGATGTAAATCTGCCCGGAACCAACGGGCACATCCAGTAATCGCAACAATATCTGTCTAATGTGAGTGGTCGTGACTTTAATCTATTTAATTAAAGCTAGAACAAGAATGGTAGGGTTAAGTTCACTAAGACACTTAAACCAATTCAACATGATAACCAGACTGGTGGGTGGGGATAGGGCCATACAGTTAAGCTAGAATGGGAGGGTTAAGTCCATAGGAACACTTAACCAATTTAACACAGTTAAGCTAGGATGGGAGGGCTAAGTCCATAGGGACACTTAACCAACTTCACATGGCAACAAGACAAGATTTGTAGGGGTTAAGTAACTAAGGAAACACTTAGCCAAATTAACATGTTAACTAGACTAGAAGGTGGGGTTAAGTAAAGTTAATACACTTAGCCAAATTAACATGTTAACTAGACTAGAGGTTGGGGTTAAGTAAATACACTTAGCCAATTTGATATGTTAGCGGGGCTAGACCATAGGGTTAAGTAAACTTGAACACTTAACCATCAGATTGTGATAAAGGAATAGGGTTAAGTCTAAAACATGAAGGGATGATACATAACCGTTAATCACTTGTTAGTTAAAACAGACGGGCAAGGTTAAGTTAAAAAGGAACACTTAACCAATACAGGGTGAATGGGTAGGGTTAAGTAATAAGAAATACTTAACCAATATAACTTGGTTTGTGGTGGGGTTAAGTCAACATGAATTACTGATAACACTTAACCAGTTTGACAGGATAAATGAAGAGGGTTAAGTCGGCTTGAATTGACTAATGACACTTAACCAATCCAAATTGACGGGAAAGGGAACTAAGTAGTAAACCTTAGTTAAGAAAACAACGATTCTGGAAACTAAGTGGTAAATCTTAGTTAGTAAAACTAAGTAGTAATTCTTAGTATAACACGGGAAGGAGCGAATGTCCGTCTGAGTAGAAAGAAGGCTCCAACGAATTGGGTTACGAAGCCCGAGGCTTCGAGGGGACGTGAGGGTACTCTTGGTATCCCTCTGTGAGGTTGCAGATGATCCTCCTGGGCTCACAGAGGTTATGGTCTGCGTAGAAGAACCAGGGGTATGCCTTGGTTGCAATACATGGCAACCTAAAGACCAGGATGGACCGGCGTGATTCAGCGAGAAAACAGTAGCCCTGTGATAGCAACTCGTCGTCTACCATCCATCTTGAGTCAATCGAGATACGTGAAGAGAAAAGGCGGAGCAACTCCAAAAGACCATATACTTGTATCTAGTTATGGGTGAGGATGGCCATAGGATAGAGGGGCACCGGGGGCCGGCGTATAGTTCTCATTTTACAAGGTGTGCCTTTCATTAGTTGAGGGAGGGGTCAAGTGGGACCATAGCCACTGGAATAGATACAGACCTTAGCATCTGCATCGGAAGATATCTGAAAGCTCCCGACCGAGTTCTGTATTCCTTGATTTGCCCTGTCACAGGACTCGGACCGCACATTACAGGACATGTGCATCTAGACAAGCGATAACGATTCGCGATACATGCGTAGGGAAGTATAGGAGCATATACCACTCTAGGTAGTGTGTCCTAGACTTGGGGGCATCGTTCGACAGGTAGCATAATCCCTAGTTGGACTAGGTGGCATAAATCCTGAATCTGAGAAGCGTTCAGCAGATAGCGTAAACTCTAGTTAAATCTAGAAAGCACTTGATAGAAAACCCTAGATTTGATCTAGGTAATAAATAATGAATGTATGCCGGAAGGCAATGGAAAATACAGGGATTGGGATCACGTTATCGTTACTAGTTGGGACACTAAATAGGCGGTGCAGAGATATAGAAACCAGTATAACAAGGGAATAGCAAAGCGGCGAAAGTATTAGAGTGTATCCAGTTTACCTTATCTTAGCATATCTTGTGACTACCTTGTCTAATCTTGTTGACCCTATCGTCATGGTGTAATCTTGTATTCAGTTAATTCATGTCGTTTTGTTTTTCCATGTTCACATGCTAGAAGTTACTGAACTTACTCAGGCTTTATGTCTGACTCTGTTTTTCTTTCGTCTTCTTTTCTTCCGTTCCCCCCCAGGTAGTAAAGGAGGGAATAGTTTAGCTCAGGTTAAGTTGGACTGCCACTCTTTCCCAGCTTGAAGATTTGTCGAAGTTTGCTTGGATTCTCTTTTCAGATGCTATGGCTGGCTCTTGCTAAAATCGGGGAATATAAATGTTGTTTTTATGCTTCTTAATTTTGTAAGACAGATGATACTCTGATATTGCAAAGAAACCATTGTACAAACTATTTTATCAATAAAGCAAAGTTTTATATTCCGCTGTTTAATTTCTGTCTGTCTTGTAATTTATCTGCATCTTTTACCCTAAATTCTCCACAGAACTTAGTGCATTCCCTTTGTGAGTGACACTAACGGATGTAGGGTGTTACACGTGGTATTAGAGCTGAAGGTTACCAGATCAGATAAAGGATTTGAAAAATTATTTTCAAAACTGTTTTTAAAGAAGCATTTTCAAGAGAAAAGATTTGTTTTAAATATATATTCCCCAAAGCCATACGCATTATCTTCTCTTCCTCTGTTTAAATTCTTTTCTCCTTCTTTCTTGAGTCTCTGGGGCTCCTGGCTTTCTGGGAGGTAACCTCATCGAAGGGCAAAGTATTGCCCGGCTTCCATCCATAGCCGTAGTTGTTTCATCTACGGGCAGTTTTCTTTCGAAGCTTATAGGGTTTTCCGGACGATGGAGGCAGCTTTCGAGAGATTTGTCAACATGACTACACACGGAAGGGGATGAGGAGTTTGGCTAGGGAGCACAACCCTGGGATGAGGAATTCATGGATGTAGATTTAGCTCACGAAGGAGGAAGTAATTATAAAACCTAAGACAAGAGGAAGTATTTTTGCTAGGGTATGATAGGGCATATAATTAAGGATAAGGGCAAGAACGAGGAACAAGATTTTCAGAAGGGCAAGCACATACTTTCACCACCAAGCGTACCTAGGAGAAAGGTAGTAAAGTTCTAAAGGAAGAGTCTAGTTTTGTTGTTCGTACTATTTCCTTAGGTTCTAGCGCTTCTCATTTGTTCATATCCACTTCCATAGTTGGGTCTCTGCACCATAGTACTTGTATAGTAGAAAGATCCTACTAGAGTCTCAAATCCAATTGGTGGTCCGACCAGTTTATTTTTGGTTAGTAGGGATTTGAGAATAACTATCAAGTTTGCTTATATCATCTCACGTAGATCGTCTAAATTCGGAGGAGATATTCCTTGGGTGCTTGTCTGATATGGGTTTAGGCCTTTGGGGCTTGTACTTGAGGAATGTCGAGTTCGGTTTGGATGGTTTGCATGAGAGATGAATAGTTGTGGCAGGCACTCCAAAGAGCACGTAGTGACCTTTCGACTCTTATAGTTATGGCATGGCGGATAAGAGGGAAACCTCTAATTATCTTAGTACATATACTTGGTACCGTGATTGACATCTGTTTATTTTGGAAAAGGGAGGTTAGAAACTTCACAATCGTGAAGTTAAATTAGTTAAGATACAGTGGACTAAAGCTCAAGAAGGCTAGATACTAGCATCATACCCTTTTCCTTAAGGGTGCGTCCTTGATTTCTTTGTTTAGGAGCTTTACGCATAATTGTTTCTCTCTTTCCAAAGTATATCCTCTAGGTCGTATCTGCGATCCTTAGGCAGAAACCAATGGATGTAAACATGTATTTGAAACATGTTATGGTTGATGGTTGCAAGTGGTTGCAAATGGTTGCTCGTGGATGCATATGCATACGTATTAGGCACTAGATCAGTTCGGACGCTTTCATATTGCATTTACAGATATGCATTTGTTTGTAAGTTGAGCTTGATATGTTATCATATGGATGTTGCATATGGACGAATGGCTGTGCACACATGTAGTATTTACATAACTAGGGATGCTTGCATACATGATTGGACGCATGGCACTGACATGATTCGCATTAAGGAGGTCAACTGAATCAGTAGACCGCCTGATTTTGCATTAGATAAAGACATATACACACACTATGCATATGAACATGAAAGCATTAGAAATCTTTTAAGGACAATGAATGCCTGTGATTGAATGGTTGAGTAGATGGGTGACTGGATGGTAGGACACATTCTTCCTAACTTGAAGATTTCGGGGACGAAATCCATTTAAGTGGGGGAGAATGTAACACCCCGTAATTCTTTAACACTGGGATTCACAAATCAAGGCGGAATTAAAAGTTAAAATCAAAATCAAGGGAAACGGGCTACGCCATTTCGTTCGTCTCGGAATTCTGCATGAAAACGAGTTCTAGTTTGCGTAAATCGGAGTCCGTATGAGGAAGATATGGCCTTCGGAAGATTCAGCAAAGTTCAAATTTCAAAACAGTTCAAAAAAAACGAGTTCGAAATTCAAAACAGACCCAGATTGGGCTGGGCGGGAAGTTTCCCGCCCAAGGCACCCAGGTCGACTGGGTAGTCGACCTGGGGGTTGACCCCCCTGCTTTTTCCAGCTTTCTGAACCTGGTTCGTTCTTCTGTATCTAGACGCCATTCTGACCAGATTCGTTGACTTCTACACTATATAAACAGCACTAGTCTCCTTCTCTATTCACAATTCTTTTCTATCCTTATGCTGCCTCTGAGAAAATATATAAATAAATAATATATAAAATAAATCAAGTCGAGGAAATGCTACTCAAATTGTCAAGAGGAGGTTCGAATCAAGATCAAAGCTTCAGGATGAGAATCAAAGGGCTAACTCAAACGATTTCGAGCAACGTCGCACGAATCATAGCAACGCCGTCTTTCTTTTCTAATCTAAATCTCTGTAAGTCGATTACTTCTTATATTTGAATGTTTCTCTTTTCGTGACAAGAAATTAAAGGAATAAAAGAGTATGCCAATTCTTTCTATTCAAATCAGTGCCTATTTCTTTAGACCTAATTAAGAACTGTTATGACTCGAGGACAAATAAGACTATGACTATGAAACTATGGACCTTAGAACCATATGCCTCTTTGACTATGAACATTGCCTATGACTATGAACATTGCCTATGACTATGAATACTGCCTATGAACATTGCCTATGACGGTGACTGTGACTATGAGGATTATTCCCTTGACCATGAAGACAAGCCTATGCCTTTGATTAGGAAAAATAAACTATTGCCTATGACATAACAAGAACAACTGTGATTCATGCCTAGGAAAGTGTTGCTTAAGTTTTGTGACTATGAAATTGGGTCTAAATCCAATTATCTATTCTGTCTATTCTTGGTTTCCTTTGGTTTTAGACCTTGGGAATTTACCTATTAAGTTAGGTCTACCCATGTTCTTGAACCTACTATGTCTATCCTTGGTTTTAGACCTTGGGAATTTACCTATTAAGTTAGGTCTACCCATGTTCTTGAACCTACGTCGTTATTCAAAACCATTTTATGCCAGTTATTATGTCCATCCTTTTTCATAGCATCTTTGGTTCATTCCCTATTTTCTACGAATCTAGATTTATCTATAATCTAGATTGAATTACGATTAAACGAACGGTGGGAATACGATTTGGGCAAAATATGAAATTACTAAGAACATAGTTTTAAAACATGGAAACTGGCATAAATTGGGAACACACATTATGGCATGTTCATAAGAATGCAAATTGAATAAATTTGACATGAATTATAGGATGTGTAATTTGAATCTAGTATTGACTTGTAAATCTAGCATTTACATGAATTGTGAACTAAAATAATAAGTCTAGTTTGACATGAACTGTAATTAGAATGTTAAATCAGGATTGGATTAGCTAATTTGGCGTAATAAGTATATTGGTATAAATTTGAAATTGGCCATAATTGGGAATAACCGTCAGGTTTAGCAAAATCATGGTTAGTGACACTTAATTGGTATAGTTTACATACCAAAAGGCATAAATATGATATAGAGGGGAAAATGGGCCATAAGAATAAATGTTGATAGGTTACATTAAAAGGGTAATTAGGAAATAAGTAAATTAGGAATAATTTACTTATAGAATTTTGCCTAAATGAGGAAATGTAAATTTAGACAAATTAAAGGTTTATTAACGACATCTCTTTTAATAGTACACCAGAAAGTTCCAGGGTGACAGAGAGGATAGTGTCTAGGCTTGGGTTTGGAAAATACAAGTTTCCTGCTCTCCCTGGCTATCCCTAACTGATCCGACGGACGAGATGGTTACTTTCTGTTAGACCAAAAAGTGGTTCTAACACCCAAATTGATTAAAAGCAAAATGAAATGAGATAAAAATAAAAATGAACATACAGGATTTATAGTGGTTCGGCGAAGAAATGCCTACGTCCACTTGTTTTTCACTATTTTCAATGATTCAGTTGCAAATACAATGAAATACTCACTTGATCTCTCTCACAACTCACTCACAATCACTCAATTGTTTGAAAACAAATAATGAAAGAAGATTTGGATTTTCCGGGATTGCTGGAATTCGGGTTATGAAGGTGGTTGAACTCTCCAAGTGCCAGAAAAAAGATCCTTTTCTTTGTCTCCAGACGGGGTATTTATAGGTGTGAATTTGCTCAAAACCCGATCCGGATCGGAGCCACGTGTCGTCCATCCCATTAGCCTCGGGTTCGGATGAATTACTGTGTTGACAACGCATCAGAGTAATGAACGTTAAGGACAGGAACTGGCCATAGCCGATCCGGATATCCAGGCGCTTATGCAGGGGGAACGATACAAAAAATGGGTTCGGGTCGGAGGTATATATATACCAGGGGTTCGGATCGGGATATCCGATCCGACCCGGGTTGTTTTGGTGACAATCCTCTCTTCTCTTTATTCTGCTCCGCTCCGACCTATCTCTGTAGCAATTGGGTGGCTTTCCGATCCATCTTGAAGAAAACTGCCCTCCGATCCGAACATGCGCTCTCTGCCTTCAAAAGCAATAGCTCACCGATCCGAACAGGAGATTTTATCCGATCCGAACCGATACGTTGCTTTGACCCGACCCGAACGATTGCAGCTGTCCGATCTAGGCTGTAGTGTCTTCTTCGATCCAAACCGAAGTCTTCTAATTAAAAATGCTCTTCAATGTTTGATATCTTGACTTTGTGTTGCCTAGTTCACAAAGTAGGCTAACACTTTGCCCCCTCAAAGGATGCTTTTGTTGGAAATGGAGCATGCTTTGATTGCTGTTGCACAACGTCTTCATCCTTCCCTTTGAATTCACATGCCAAGCTGTCGTACTGCATCCTGTTCGGTTCGGATTCCGACCCGAACGGATTTCTGGTTTGGGTTCCGACCCGAACGGATCTCCTTCTTCCTATACTCTGCAATGGATTAGTGGGCCAAGCTGCGTCACTGGGCTTTTCGAGCCGGTCCGAGCGGGAATACAAATAGTCAGCTTGTTTTTTATATAAATCTACTTCACTTTTCTTCTTTTCTTTTATTCACTGTTCTTGCCCGACCGAACCGATTCCACATCGAAACCCTAGCCTTTCCAAAAAATTTCAAAATTCTCGCTTCAATCTTTGAATCAAATACATAGGTAGTCTTGCAATCTCGAATCTCGTTGCCATAATTGTTTTTAATTTACATTCGCAGTTAAGTTGAACGATTCTAGCAAGGTATTTGACTAATTCCATCGCCATAGCTTCCTTCATCCTCCGCCTTCGTCGTTAATGGCATCGACGCCATTTCGAGGCGTTGGAGGAGGGTATTGAGATTCGTCGTTGAATACTTGAGTGCTTAAGCACTTGATTTTAATTAAGGCTTTGGATATTGAGTTGGGTTCGCTACTTAAGAGGAGGAAGAGGAAGGAAATTGAAGGAGATCGGTTCAGGTGGGGGAACACTAGGAGAAAAAGGGAAAGAGAGAAATTCATAGAACCGGACCGGGTCGGAGCAATAAGGCAAAGAAATGGGACTTAACTTGTTTGACCGGGTCGGGTCGGACCTATGAATAAAATGGAGGTTAAGACTTATGCGCCCGGGTCGGACCGGGTTGTGAAACAAAAGAGAGAATAGTGGTATGGTTATCCAGGTTAATCCGACCCGCCCCGAAAGTCAATCCCCGAACCGATCCGGATATATCTCTCTGAGTGTGAGCCTTTGCTTTAAGCTGACATGTGACCTTGCCTATCCGATCTGAACCTGATGTATACATCCGAACCGAAGACTACTCAATCCAAAGCACACACTTTTGTCCAACTATTTAAAACAATGCTAGATAGTACTTCCAACTTCATGAACAGTTAGGATAGTGCCTTGCGGACATAAATGAACATTAAGAACTACTCTGACTATCACTTTCTCTTCAAAGTCTCGTCTTACATTGTTGCACCTTTACTTTGCATTTCTCATATTCGCTGCACACATTTTAGTTCACACACATGCACAGGGGGGTACGGGCTAATTTACTCTAATTCGTGCTATTGCTTCTTCAATAGTTCTATGACAATGAGACCCAGACGTTCTTCCAGACTAGCTGAGAGGAAAGAAGCCCCGGAAACCTCTAACAAAATCACTCTCGAGGATATATCTTCTCCTTCGGATTCAGAATGGGACAGTGAGGGTCCAGACTACGGGGCTGGAAATCGAGAAAGCAACGAGGTGTCTTCAGAGAATGAAGTTTCTCTGGGTTTTGAGGAGGAAGGAGGGATTGGTGACGATCGAGCCCCTGATGAATTTGAATCGGCCATTATATTGGAATCACCTCCAGACTCCGTTGAATCAACAATCGACAACGATCGACTTGTCCGAATTTGCTTAAAATACGGGATAATGAAAAGGGACACTCTAGTGCCTTCACGCTCTGACCGTCCCCACAACCCTCCAGAAGGATATATGACGGTCACTCGATTGATGTGCATGGTCGGCGCCGTTCCTCCATTCTCTCCCTTCATCGTTGACTTTTTAAGACAAATGCGGATTGCCCCCATGCAGTTACATCCCAATTCATATGCCTATTTGCACACCTTGTACATAGCATATCGTGAAATCTTAGGCATAGAGCTCACGTTCGATGACGTTCACTTCTTCTATAATTTCAAGCATCGGACTCGAGAGACTCCATCTTTCTGCTACTCTGAGTCAGTTCCAAAAAGGAAGATAATCTCAGCACCATTCAGCAGTAAAGCTGGAGATTCCAGACTAGAATGGTTCTACGTGAAGCGACAGCCTGGATGCGCCAGGAGGTGGACAAAATCAAGTAAAGCACTGATTTTCTAAATCCGGGCTCTATACACTTGAATCATCACCTTAACTTGTTTTCCTTTTCGTTTGCAGTCGACAATCCCAAACAGATATCAGATCAGGCGTTCTTTGATCGGATGCACCGACCTCTTAATGGCGATCAGAAATTCTTGACTATCGACGAAGTCCTTAAAGACGAATACCTTCACTTTCATGGGCTGTTATCCGTTTTTCGTAGCATCGGTCATGGGACGGCTCCATACGTATACATTCCTCCAGTGGAGGTAGTCCCAGAGACAGGAGAAGGCTCAGGAGTTCCTACAGCGCCTCTTCATACTTCACCTTCTCCATCTTCTACACAAGATGATGAATTGGCTAATCTGGCCGAAGAGCATCGTGAAGGATATACTGCCCCCGAGGAGGCTACTTCTCTGGAAAAGTCAAAATCCTCCCAAGAGTCGCCGCTGCATGCTTCCGAGGGGGATGTCCCTAGTACTGATGAGCAAATATTTCAGGGTTTGGGGGATCTCCCCTTACCTGAGACTATATACACTTCAGAGGATTTCAGGAAGGATCCTTTAGTCTTCACCTCTTCTGAAGAGACCACTCCCGCTAAGGCCAAAGAGCTTGCCCGTACTAGTCTAGCTTCAGACTCGGGTTGGTTGGGGGGAACACACCACTTAGGATACACTTTATACAATGGCATTGGCATTCATCGCACCTCTTTCTTCGTGAATCCATTAATTCTAAATTTTGTTTGTTTTATCGTGCAGGTACGATGTCTCGATCCTACTACGATATCAGGAAGCTTCGCCGCAGCATGCCCAATCCACCTCAGGATATCGAGTATGATCGCCGGGATGATCGTGGTAGGGAGGAGAGAAGGCTTTATGATCCCTATCGTTCTCGACCCTCACGTTCCCGCTCACCAGTTCGACCGGAACAAGAGACATATAAAGGTTATCAAAGCCGCAGGGAAGAGGACAGACCACCATCTAAAGACTCCACTTCTTCCCATGAAAAGCGCAGTAGAGCGAGAATTCCTCCGAAAGAAACCGGGTCTCGTAGTAAGCACAAGGTTCCTGCTACTAAACGACCTAGGACAGACAAAGAATCTACCGAATCCTCCTCACACAGGGACACCGAATTGACAATCCCTGCTCCTCCTCCACTAGATGCGGAAACTGCAGTAAAGCGGGCATATTTGAAGGAACAATTTCCCGAACACTACTTCAAGACTTTGACTTTTTTACCTGCCCTTGAACCTATTTCGTCTAAATGGGCAGATGAGGCCAAAGCAAAGATAGATGCGGTGGAAAAACAGTATACTGAGATGTTCAAATATTCACGTAATCTTTCTAGAATCATCCGCACTCTAATCACAAATACTGATTCAATGCAAAAGACCGCGGAGGAGGATGCTAAGGCCTTAAAAGCTCTAGGAAAAGATTTAGAAGACACTCAAGCTCAGCTAGCTGTCGCTCAAAGGGACGCTTCTAACTTCAAACAACAATTCGAGGACATGCAAAAACGTTACCATGACTTGCTGGAATCTCACACTCAAGAGCGTTCTAAATTGAAAAAGCAAGCTGACGAGGCTAAGTCAGAAGCTGCTAAGACACGCCTTGCTTATGCTGACCTTGAGCGGAAAAATGCCGAGTTAGCATAGAGGAGTGCTGAACAAGAAAAGAAGAATGCTGACTTGGCTTCAAGGCTGTTGGAGGCAGAGAACAGAGCTGCCCTGGCCGAGGGCAATGTGGAGTGTGCCATCAAATCTGCGGAGGAAGCCCGCAAGCAATTATCAGAGGCGGAGGCTGATATTTAGGGATTCGGCGAACTAATGATTGAATTCTTCGCACATATTATCCGTCGCCGGAACATTTCTTGGATCGAGGACTATCCATCCACTCTAGTTCAAGTGTGGAATCAGATCATCGAGTGGGAAAAAGAGGAACTTAAGGTCGATTCCGTTGACGAAGATAAGCTAATGGAGAAATACTTGAGGGATGATGAACCGGAGCGCCTAGCTGAAGGGCGCCGCCTTATTGCTGAGGCCATGGAAGAAGAGAGACGGAAGTCTAAACAAAAAACTGTTCTCGAAGCTGGTTCCTCTTCTTCTGCCCCTGCAACTTCTGAAGTAGAGGGGTATGATCCTGAAAATCCGGGAATTCCCCGAACAACTCTGCTATCCCCTATTCCTGAAACAGCACCAGAGGTAGTAGTCACCCCTGCCGAGAGGTCTTCGGAAGGTATCCCTACCTTTTCTCCTCAATTTGCCAAGGCTATTTCTACCTTTCGCCACGTGATTGAACAATCTATGAAAGAACCATTGTTTTCGCCTGAGTTGATAACTGTTGCTTCTCATTCTGTAGGTGTTGAGTCATCCGAAAAGACAGATGTGACTCAAGGAGCCATCGCCGGGACAAAGCCCGCAGAAAAGGCCAAAAGAGGGGAAGACAAGGCTGCTTCTATAGACTTGGGAGAAGGAAGTGAGCCGACTAAGGCCGCCACTCCCCATGATGAAGAAATGATAGCGGCTTTAAAGGATGATGGCGGTGACGGGGGTCAGGAAGAGGAACCAGAAGTTGCAATAATCGGGGAGTCAAAAAGTGCTGATGACGTTACCTTGGCTGCAATGAAGGCTGATCAAGACAAGCACTTGCAATTAAAAGCCGAAGAACTAGACCCTGAAGCCCTCAAGCCCCTCGCAGTTGTGGATGCGGGATCAAGGTTAGTTGTTAAGCTCTCAACTAGATCTATTACAGAAGAACTCGCTAAAAAATCTTCTCTTGATTCCAGCGCCCCGCCCTCCGGGAAGAATTCTACTGGCTCCAGCACCGCATCTTCAGGAAAAAAGAAGTCAAAACGAATCTTGACGGAGGCTGAAAAAGAAGCAAAGGACGCGGAGAAAGCCGCCAAGAAATCCAAGGCTCATTCAAAATCTAAATAGTGGATTGCCTTGTATCGTTTTAGCATTTAGTGAACCAATAATTGCTGCAAGAAGAGTAGCTCCTGCACTTTCTTTTTTAGCTATTTTCCTGTACAAATTCATTCATTTGTGAATAAAAATAACTCATTTTTTGCAATGTTTGTTTGTTAGTAGTTCTGCACTTATGTAAAAATGCATGTCTATAGTTATGAAACGAAGTTGTGGAGGGGGGAAATATGCGTATACATACGTGTCCCCAGTCAATTCCCACAAATTATTTAATGCTTAATCAAGCAATCTGAATGCTCCCGATTCTCTGACGGGATAGCACTTCCTGTGTCGTCAGTACCTGTCGTTTTTTCTGGCATTTCTTTTATACTCTCTCTCTTTCTCTTGAGAGTTAGAGTTCGAGCTCAGTAATCTATTCATTCCCCGGTTTTTCAGCGGGGAAGGATTTCTTTCTCAGCGCTCAGTCGGAGACGCCTTTATACTCTCTTTCTCTCTGGAAAGTTAGAGTTAGGAGAAGAATTTCTTTTTCAGCGCTCAGTCGGAGACGCTTTTATACTCTCTCTCTCTGGAGAGTTAGAGTTAAGAGAAGAATTTCCTTTTCAGCGCTCAGTCGGAGACGCTTTTATACTCTCTCTCTCTGGAGAGTTAGAGTTAAGAATGTCGTTTTCTCATTCTTTTATGTCTTATCGCACAAATAGTAGTTGTGCTTCTTTTTATGTCTAAACTGTTTTCAACCTTTTTAGGCTCTGAGTCATCCTGTATTTTATAATCACAACAGAATAACTGATGAATGTAAATGCATAAAAGTAAATAACACACAATATTTTTATAGTGGTTCGGCTAAGTCGTAGCCTACATCCACTTTATAGTTCTTCATTCATATCGTCAAATTTTCCCAAGGCAAGTCGTGCCTTATTACAAAGTTCATAAGAAAAATAACACAAAGTACAACATTTCTAATCCAAATATCGCATTAAGTGTTGGGCATTCCATGCTCTGGGAACTTCTTCGCCATCTACGGTCGTTAACTTGAAGGTTCCTTTTTCAAGTTTCCATTGGATGACAAAGGGTCCTTCCCATTTTGGACCGAGGTGAGGAAGGGATGGAAAGACTCTCTTTAGCACCAAATCTCCTGGTTCAAAAGTCCTGAGGCGAACTTTTTTGTCGTAATAGCGTGCCATCTGACGCCGATGTCTTGCCGCACGCAAATCTGCTTCGTCCCTTTTTTCTTCGACTTCATCAAGAGACTCAAGTAAGAGTGCCCGATTCGTCATCGGGTCATAATATGTCACCCTGTGGGAAGGAACTTCTAGTTCAACTGGAATTACAGCTTCTGAGCCAAAGGAGAGAGAGAGAAAGGGGTATGACCGGTGGCCGTTTTAAATGTTGTTCGATATGCCCACAAAGCTAGGGGCAATTCGTCAACCCATTTTGCCTTTGCACGCTCTAATCGTTTCTTGAGGATGGATTTTATTACTTTGTTTATTGCCTCTACTTGCCCATTCGATTGCGGATAGGCAACTGCAGTATATCGTTTGTCTATCTTATACTTCTGGCAGAAATTTCTGAAGTCAGTACTATCAAATTGGGTTCCGTTGTCAGTTATAATCGTCCTTGGGATCCCGAACCGGCATATAATATTTCTGACCACAAAACTTATCACCTTTCTTGCCGTGATCTTGGTCAAGGGCTCAGCTTCCGCCCACTTCGTAAAATAGTCCACGGCCACTATTGCATACTTAGCTTCTCCTTTAGCAATTGGTAGAACTCCAATGATATCAATTCCCCATGTGGCAAATGGCCAAGGACTCACCATTGATTTAAGTTGGGTCGACGGTGCCCTGGGGATTTTGGCGAATCTCTGGCACTTATCGCAGCGTCGTGAATAATCAACTGCATCTTTATTAATCGTAGGCCAGAAGTATCTGTATCGCAATATCTTCTTTGCTAAAGTTTGACCTCCTGTATGATCTCCACACTCACCTTCGTGTACCTCTCTTAGTACACACTTGATGTCGTCGTGGGCTATACATCGTAACAGGGGCATGGAAAATCCTTGCCTATACAGAGTATCATCTTGTATGACATATCTGGTAGCTTTGCGAACTACGGCTCTTTTCTCACTCTTCTTTGATGGGAGTGTCCCATTCTTAAAGAAATTCTTAATTGGAGTCATCCACGACTCCTTCTCTGGTTCCGCTTCAAAAGCGAATTCAATTTCCATTGACTCAAAGCTTGGCGATTCCAACGTTTCAATTGGAATTATTTCAGTCTCTTCTGGATTGTCGGAACTAGCCAGCTTTGCCAGCCTATCCGCTTTCTGGTTTTCAACTCTGGGAATGTGTGTTATGTTGTACCGCTCTAAGCTATTCAATAGCTCTCTCACTTTCCTGAGGTATGCGATAAGTCGAGGTCCTCGAGCCACAAATTCCTCTCGCACTTGGCAAACAACAATTTTAGAGTCACAGACTATGTCTAACATTTTTACTCCGAGGTCTTTAGCAAGCTTCAGCCCGGCAATCAGGGCTTCATATTCAGAGTCATTGTTAGTCGCTGAAAATTCTAATCACAGGGCGTAATATAACGACCGTCCTTCGGGAGTGACTAAGACGATTCCAGCTCCGGACCTTCGGTCGTTCTTGGCTCCATCTGTATATAGTTTCCACGGATCTATCTTTAACTCATCCTCGGACTTAACCACTCTGTCATCGATTACTTCCTCCTCTGGAATGGTGAACTCCGCAATAAAGTCTGCTAGAGCTTGCCCCCTGATTGACTTTCGTGGTTGAAAATTCAAATCAAACTGACTTAGTTCTATGTTCCATTTGATCAACCTTCCCGATGCTTCGGGTCTCTGCAACACCTGCCTTAAGGGCTGGTCGGTGTATATGGTTATTGGATGAGCTTGGAAATAGTGACGAAGTTTTCAGGATGCGATCAGGAGGCTGTAAGCGAGCTTCTCAATTTTCGGGTAGTTGCGCTCTGCCGCTGCTAATTTCTTGCTTACATAATACACTGGCCTTTGTACTTTGTCTTCTTCTCGAACCAGGGCTGTGCTGACGGCGTGAGCCGAGACTGCCAAGTAAACAAACAATTCTTCGTGATCTATGGGCTTTGACAAAATCGGCGGTTTCTCTAGCAGTTCCAATAAATTTCGAAAGGCCTCAACACAGTCCGGAGTCCCCTCGAAGTTCTTCTTTCCTCTTTTAATCAAATCAAAAAACGGAACGCATTTGTCTGTGGCTTTGGAGATGAATCTACTCAGCGCCGCTACTTTCCCTGCAAGACTTTGGACATCTTTAATTCTCCTCGGCTCTTCGATATTTCTAATCGCTGCTATCTGGCTAGGGTTGATTTCAATTCCTCGGGAGCTTACAATGAAGCCAAGGAACTTTCCCGATGCCACTCCAAATGAGCATTTCAGAGGATTCAATTTCATCCGATACTTTCGCAGGATACCAAACATTTCCGCCAAGTCTTGCGTATGGCTGGAGGACTGTTTCGATTTGACAAGCATATCATCCACATAAACTTCCGTAGTCTTTCCTATTTGATTATAAAACATTCTGTTCACCAAGCGCTGGTAAGTAGCTCCAGCGTTTTTCAATCCGAATGGCATTACAACATAACAATATAATCCCAAATTCGTAATGAAGCTCGTATGTTCTTGGTCTGGCACGTGCATAGGAATTTGGTTGTATCCAGAATATGTGTCCATGAAAGAGAGAAGTTCATGACCTGCTGTCGAATCTACAAGCTGGTCAATCCTGGGAAGTGGGAAACTATCTTTTGGGCAAGCTTTGTTCAAATCTGAAAAGTCAATGCAAGTCCGCCACTTTCCGTTTGGCTTCTTTACCAAGATGGGATTCGATATCCAGTCGGGATATGTCGAATCTCGAATAAATCCATTCTGCTTCAACTTCTCTACTTCCTCTTTGAGAGCAGCTGACCTCTCTGGGCCCAGCATGCGTCTCTTTTGCTTCACAGGCGGATGTTTCGGGTTTACATTCAATTTGTGACTTATAATGGATGGCGATATCCCACACGTGTCAGCATGGGTCCAGGCAAACACGTCTAAGTTTGCCTTCAAGAAGTCCGTTAGTTCTTTAGCTCGACGTGGATCCAATTGAGAACCAATCTTCAAAACTTTTGTCGAATCAGCTTCATCAATGGGAATTTCCACTGTCGCTTCATTAGGAGTTGCATTCCTAGCCTCTGGTTCCTCGTCTTTTCTGGGATCCAGGTCTTCAGGCGTTCCTTTGGGCAACTCCTTTGGGGTCAATCTCTCTAATTGCTATGTCGAGCCCCCCTTTGAGGGAGACGAGGCATCTTTACTCTCAGCGTTAAGTCCTTTCATCAACATCTTTAATTCGGCCACATAGCAGGCCCGTCCGGAAACTTGATCCCCTCTCATAACTCCAGTTCCGGCTTCGGTTGGGAACTTAAGTAACAAACACCAAGGGGCGATACAAACTCTGAATTCAGCAAGGGCAGGCCTCCCCAAAAATGCATTATAAGGCGAATCTACGTCCAATACTACGAACTGAAGCATCTGCACTCTTCTACGTTCTCCTTGCCCCAGGGTCACGGGCAACTCTATGTATCCCATGGGAGCTGTCGACGCCCCGTTGAAGCCTCTGATCCATCCTTCACATGGCTTCAAATCTTCAGATTCAAGCTTCATCTGATCGAATGACTTTTTAAATAAAATATTGACAGAACTTCCGTTGTCTACTAATACCTTATGGACCAAGGCCGGCCCAATAGTGGTAGTAATAACCAACGGATCATCAGTAGGTGATTGGATCCCAGTATTGTCTCGGCTGCGGAATACCACGTCGTCAAACATGGTCTTCTGTTGTTTTATGGGGGTGATATCTTCCAAATCATCACCTTCATTCACATCTAGGTGCTTGGCAGCATTTACATATTGATCCATTGATCTGAAACTTCGGATTGCCGGGTGAGGTCCGCCTACTATGGAGTTGATAACAATTCCTTTACCTTTCTGTTGTGCTGTAGGCTTGGGAGCAGGTAGAATCTGTTTTGGAGCCTGCTCTCCTTGCCCCCTGTCCCTCGGGGCAACCTTGTATTCATCCAACTTCCCTTCACGCAGCAGCTTCTCAATCACATCCCTCAAATGCCGACATTCATTGGTTGAATGCCCATGAGTTCCATGAAACAAACAAAATTTCCCTGTCGCCATTTCTTTCTCGGTCGAATCACGAGGTGGCGGTCTTTTGTACTGTAACACATTGTACGTATCCAGGTAAATATTTTCCAGGGTGTCGTTCAATGGTGTATAATTCTCATAGGTCTGGAATCGGGGTCTTTTGTTAGGATCACCTCCCCTATTTCTGTTTCTTCTGTTACCGTTCGGATTATGGTTATTGCTGTTGTTACCCCCGCTTCCAGCATTGTTGTTTCCACTCTTGTTTCCCACATTTACTTCAACCTTGCCAGAACTTTCCCCAGACTGCTTCACAGCGATATTACACTACACATTTTCTTTTGAAGCCGTCTCAGACTTTCTCTTTCGGTTTGCCCTGGCCTCCTCTCGCCTTAGATAAATATCGGCTTTTTCGTAGAATATCTCTCTTGTGGAGGGGGTTTTCCCAGAAAGGTAATCTCCGAACTCGGATTCAGGATCGACTCCTTCCTTCAATGCCATCAGAATAGTGAGCTCATGCGGGTCACTGACCTCAGTCACAGCTTGGTTAAAACGGTCAAGATATGCCCTCAAAGACTCTCCTAGTGCCTGCTTGATTCTCCATAATTCAATAACACTTTTGGACTTTCGGGCATGGAGTCGAAACTGGTTCATAAAACGCTCGCTTAGTTCCTTGTAATTCGAAATCGAACGAGGAGGAAGTCGGGTAAACCAGAACAGCGCCACATCTTCTAAGTAGATTGGGAATGCTTTGCACTTCACTTCATCAAGGGCAGCAGCAGCATTCATGAGCCACGAGTATCGCATCAAATGTTGTCCCGGATCAGTCCTTCCGTTGTACCTGTCCATCTATGGCAAGTTAAAGCGTTGGGGAAATTGGAAGTCGAGGATATCGTCGGTGAAAGGAGTATGGCTTCGCTCAATGCCATAATCTTCATTTGTATAGTTCCGGCTCTCGGACATGATCTGGCGAACCATTGCCTGTACATCAGCATTAGTTAGGGGCCGCTCAGGTTCCCTGGCCCTAGTATCCGGGTTCCTTCTGGGCTCTTGTTTAGGAGATTCCCTTCTTCTTCGAGCTACTTCTGCTCGATTCCGTTCCCTGCGCTCCCGGTCGATCTCGGGAAGAGGGGACTGGAGTCTTTGACCCCTGGTGGGGTCATTGTTTCCTAGCGCTCGTGCAATATCCTCACGAGATCCCAAAGATCCAAATGTCAGTTGCTCCACATTCTGAGGTCGTTCGAGCGGCCTTCGTTCACGGGGCCGCTCTTCCTCGGAAGATGAAGATTGATCCACTGGTGTGTGACGAACCGGTGATGGAGTTCTCTGTCGACGGAGTTCACTAATCTCCCGACTCATGAGCCTCATATTTTCCTGCATCATGAGATTAGTGCGCTCGTGGACTTTCATAGCCTCCCTTGTGCTCTCAAGCATGTCAAGTAAGCACGAGAAATCTCCTTGTGTGATGGGCGCGGATGGATTAACCTGATCACTAACCCTGGTGGCTGGAATCGGAGCATTCGTAGGGACTCGAGTGGAGGTTCCAGCTTCACCAAGCGTCGGATCGGATCAGAGATAGGAGGTCGGGTCGGTTCGGAGTTGGGGAGCCTGGTCGGATCGGTACGTGGCAAGCTGCTCGGGTCAGTTTAGATTGGGGGAATGCACTGCTTCAGAATCTCCTACCCAGATCGGATCGGAGCTCTCCCCCTGTTGGCGGCTCGGATTTCCTGCATTGGTTCTTCCTGCTGCTGAACTCTGCCCCCGAGACCTTGTTATAACCGCATTTTGCTGATCTTCGCCAGCTCCATTTCCTCGACCAGATTGAACTTCTTTGCCTTTTCCTTTGGCCATGATTCTTTGACAATCACTTCAACAAATATAAAAGAGTGGAGGAACTTAAGGAATAACTTCTTTGAACTCAACGGTCCAAAAAGTAGAAAGAAATCCCGGAAAATAAAGAATTCAGATGAGGTTTCTCAGTGAAAGCACCAAAAATGTTAGACCAAAAAGTGGTTCTAACACCCAAATTGATTAAAAGCAAAATGAAATGAGATAAAAATAAAAATGAACACACAGGATTTATAGTGGTTCGGCGAAGAAATGCCTACGTCCACTTGTTTTTCACTATTTTCAATGATTCAGTTGCAAATACAATGAAATACTCACTTGATCTCTCTCACAACTCACTCACAATCACTCAATTGTTTGAAAACAAATAATGAAAGAAGATTTGGATTTTCCGGGATTGCTGGAATTCGGGTTATGAAGGTGGTTGAACTCTCCAAGTGCCAGAAAAAAGATCCTTTTCTTTGTCTCCAGACGGGGTATTTATAGGTGTGAATTTGCTCAAAACCCGATCCGGATCGGAGCCACGTGTCGTCCATCACATTAGCCTCGGGTTCGGATGAATTACTGTGTTGACAACGCATCAGAGTAATGAACGTTAAGGACAGGAACTGGCCATAGCCGATCCGGATATCCAGGCGTTTATGCAGGGGGAACGATACAAAAAATGGGTTCGGGTCGGAGGTATATATATACCAGGGGTTCGGATCGGGATATCCGATCCGACCCGGGTTGTTTTGGTGACAATCCTCTCTTCTCTTTATTCTGCTCCGCTCCGACCTATCTCTGTAGCAATTGGGTGGCTTTCCGATCCATCTTGAAGAAAACTGCCTTCCGATCCGAACATGCTCTCTCTGCCTTCAAAAGCAATAGCTCACCTATCCGAACAGGAGATTTTATCCGATCCGAACCGATACGTTGCTTTGACCCGACCCGAACGATTGCAGCTGTCCGATCTAGGCTGTAGTGTCTTCTCCGATCCGAACCGAAGTCTTCTAATTAAAAATTCTCTTCAATGTTTGATATCTTGACTTTGTGTTGCCTAGTTCACAAAGTAGGCTAACACTTTCAAAACCTGATTTGAAAATTAGTCAAAACCCTTTGAACTAGAAAACACGAATAGGCCTAACCCGAGGTTAGACTGAGTTGTGACGTAAATATGCCCGGAACCAACCGACACATCCAGTAATCGCAACAATATCTGTCTAATGTGAGTGGTTGTGGCTTTAATCTATTTAATTAAAGCTAGAACAAGAATGGTAGGGTTAAGTTCACTAAGACACTTAAACCAATTCAACATGATAACCAGACTGGTGGGTGGGGATAGGGCCATACAGTTAAGCTAGAATGGGAGGGTAAGTACATAGGAACACTTAACCAATTTAACACAGTTAAGCTAGGATGGGAGGGCTAAGTCCATAGGGACACTTAACCAACTTCACATGGCAACAAGACAAGATTTGTAGGGGTTAAGTAACTAAGGAAACACTTAGCCAAATTAACATGTTAACTAGACTAGAAGGTGGGGTTAAGTAAAGTTAATACACTTAGCCAAATGAACATGTTAACAAGACTAGAAGGTGGGGTTAAGTAAAGTTAATACACTAAGCCAAATTAACATGTTAACTAGACTAGAGGTTGGGGTTAAGTAAATACACTTAGCCAATTTGATATGTTAGCGGGGCTAGACCATAGGATTAAGTAAACTTGAACACTTAACCATCAGATTGTGATAAAGGAATAGGGTTAAGTCTAAAACATGAAGGGATGATACTTAACCGTTAATCACATGTTAGTTAAAACAGACGGGCAAGGCTAAGTTAAAAAGGAACACTTAACCAATACAGGGTGAATGGGTAGGTTTAAGTAATAAGAAATACTTAACCAATATAACTTGGTTTGTGGTGGGGTTAAGTCAACATGAATTACTGATAACACTTAACCAGTTTGACAGGATAAATGAAGAGGGTTAAGTCGGCTTGAATTGACTAATGACACTTAACCAATCCAAATTGACGGGAAAGGGAACTAAGTAGTAAAACTTAGTTAAGAAAACAACGATTCTGGAAACTAAGTGGTAAATCTTAGTTAGTAAAACTAAGTAGTAATTCTTAGTATAACACGGGATGGAGTGAATGTCCGTCTGAGTAGAAAGAAGGCTCCAACGAATTGGGTTACGAAGCCCGAGGCTTCGAGGGGACGTGAGGGTACTCTTGGTATCCCTCTGTGAGGCTGCAGATGATAATCCTGGGCTCACAGAGGTTAAGGTTTGCGTAGAAGAACCTGGGGTATGCCTTGGTTGCAATACATGGCAACCTAAAGACCAGGATGGATCGGCGTGATTCGGCGAGAAAAAGGTAGCCCTGTGATAGCAACTCGTCGTCTACCATCCATCTTGAGTCAATCGAGATACGTGAAGCGGAAAGGTGGAGAACTCCAAAAGACCATATACTTCTATCTAGTTATGGGTGAGGATGGTCGTAGGATAGAGGGGCACCGGGGGCCGGCGTATAGTTCTCATTTTACAAGGTGTGCCTTTCATTAGTTGAGGGAGGGGTCAAGTGGGACCATAGCCACTGGAATAAAAACAGACCTTAGCATCTGCATCGGCAGATATCTGAAAGCTCCCGACCGAGTTCTGTATTCCTTGATTTGCCCTGTCACAGGACTCGGACCGCACATTACAGGACATGTGCATCTAGACATGCGATAATGATTCGCGATACATGCATGGAGAAGTATAGGAACATATACCACTCTAGGTAGTGTGTCCTAGACTTGGGGGCATCGTTCGACAGGTAGCATAATCCCTAGTTGGACTAGGTGGCATAAATCCTGAATTCGAGAAGCGTTCAGCAGATAGCGTAAACTCTAGTTAAATTTAGAAAGCACTTAATAGTAAACCCTAGATTTGATCTAGGTAATAAATAATGAATGTATGCCGGAAGGCAATGGAAAATACAGGGATTGGGATCACGTTATCGTTACTAGTTGGGACACTAAATAGGCGGTGCAGAGATATAGAAACCAGTATAACAAGGGAATAGCGAAGCGGCGAAAGTATTAGAGTGTATCCAGTTTACCTTATCTTAGCATATCTTGTGACTACCTTGTCTAATTTTGTTGACCCTATCGTCATGGTGTAATCTTGTATTCAGTTAATTCATGTCGTTTTTTTCCATGTTCACATGCTAGAAGTTACTGAACTTACTTAAGCTTTATGTCTAACTCTGTTTTTCTTTCGTCTTCTTTTCTTCCGTTCCCCCACCCCCAGGTAGTAAAGGAGGGAATAGTTTAGCTCAGGTTAAGTTGGACTGCCACTCTTTCCCAGCTTGAAGATTTGTCGAAGTTTGCTTGGATTCTCTTTTCAGATGCTATGGCTGGCTCTTGCTAAAATCGGGGAATATAAATGTTGTTTTTATGCTTCTTTATTTTGTAAGACAGATGATACTCTGATATTGTAAAGAAACCATTGTACAAACTATTTTATCAATAAAGCAAAGTTTTATTTTCCGCGGTTTAATTTCTGTCTGTCTTGTAATTTATCTGCATCTTTTACCCTAAATGCTCCACAGAACTTAGTGCATTCCCTTTGTGAGTGACACTAATGGATGTGGGGTGTTACACGTGGTATCAGAGCTGAAGGTTACCAGATCAGATAAAGGATTTGAACAATTATTTTCAAAACGGTTTTTAAAGAAGCATTTTCAAGAGAAAAGATTTGTTTTAAAGACATATTCCCCAAAGCCATACGCACTATCTTCTCTTCCTCTGTTTAAATTCTTGTCTCCTTCTTTCTTGAGTCTCTGGGGCTCCTGGCTTTCTGGGAGGTAACCTCATCGAAGGGCAAAGTAGTTCCCGGCTTCCATCCATAGCCGTAGTTGTTTCATCTACGAGCAGTTTTCTTTCGAAGCTTATAGGGTTTTCCGGACGATCGAGGCAGCTTTCGAGAGATTTTTCAACATGACTACACACAGAAGGGGATGAGGAGTTTGGCTAGGGAGCACAACCCTGGGATGAGGAATTCATGGATGTAGATTTAGCTCACGAAGGAGGAAGTAATTATAAAACCTAAGACAAGAGGAAGTATTTTTGCTAGGGTATGATAGGGCATATAATTAAGGATAAGGGCAAGAACGAGGAACAAGATTTTCAGAAGGGCAAGCACATACTTTCACCACCAAGCGTACCTAGGAGAAAGGTAGTAAAGTTCTGATGGAAGAGTCTAGTTTTGATGTTCGTACTATTTCCTTAGGTTCTAGCGCTTCTCATTTGTTCATATCCACTTCCATAGTTGGGTCTCTGCACCATAGTACTTGTATAGTAGAAAGATCCTACTAGAGTCTCAAATCCAATTGGTGGTCCTACCAGTTTATTTTTGGTTAGTAGGGATTTGAGAATAACTATCAAGTTTGCTTATATCATCTCACGTAGATCGTCTAAATTCGGAGGAGATATTCCTTGGGTGCTTGTCTGATATTGGTTTAGGCCTTTGGGGCTTGTACTTGAGGAATGTCGAGTTCGGTTTGGATGGTTTGCGTGAGAGATGAATAGTTGTGGCAGGCACTCCAAAGAGCACGTAGTGACCTTTCGACTCTTATAGTTATGGCATGGCGGATAAGAGGGAAGCCTCTAATCATCTTAGTACATATACTTGGTACCGTGATTGACATCTGTTTATTTTGGAAAAGGGAGGTTAGAAGCTTCACAATCGTGAAGTTAAATTAGTTAAGATATAGTGGAGTAAAGCTCAAGAAGGCTAGATACTAGCATCATACCCTTTTCCTTAAGGGTGCATCCTTGATTTCTTTGTTTAGGAGCTTTACGCATAATTGTTTCTCTCTTTCCAAAGTATATCCTCTAGGTCATATCTGCGATCCTTAGGCAGAAACCAATGGATGTAAACATGTATTTGAAACATGTTATGGTTGATGGTTGCAAGTGGTTGCAAATGGTTGCTCGTGGATGCATATGCATACGTATTAGGCACTAGATCAGTTCAGATGCTTTCATATTGCATTTACAAATATGTATTTGTTTGTAAGTTGAGCTTGATATGTTATCATATGGATGTTGCATATGGACGAATGGCTGTGCATGCATGTAGTATTTACATAATTAGGGATGCTTGCATACATGATTGGACGCATGGCACTGACATGATTCGCATTAAGGAGGTCAACAGAATCAGTAGACCGCCTGATTTTGCATTAGATAAAGACATATACACACACTATGCATATGAACATGAAAGCATTAGAAATCTTTTAAGGACAATGAATGCCTGTGATTGAATGGTTGAGTAGATGGGTGATTGGATGGTAGGACACATTCTTCCTAACTTGAAGATTTCGGGGGCGAAATCCATTTAAATTGGGGAGAATGTAACACCCCATAATTCTGTAACACTGGGATTCACAAAACAAGGTGGAATTAAAAGTTAAAAATCAAAATCAAGGGAAATGGGCTACGCCAATTTGTTCGTCTCGGAATTCTTCATGAAAACGAGTCCGAGTTTGCGTAAATCGGAGTCCGTATGAGGAAGATATGGCCTTCGGAAGATTCAACAAAGTCAAATTTCAAAACAGTTCAGAAAAACGAGTTCGAAATTCAAAACAGACCAAGATTGGGCTTGGCGGGAAGTTTCCCGCCCAAGGCACCCAGGTCGACTGGGTAGTCGACCTGGGGGTCGACCCCCTTGCTTTTTCCATCTTTCTGAACCTGGTTCGTTCTTCTGTATCTAGACGCCATTCTGACCAGATTCGTTGACTTCTACACTATATAAACAGCCCTAGTCTCCTTCTCTATTCACAATTCTTTTCTATCCTTACGCTGCCTCTGCGAAAATATATAAATAAATAATATATAAAATAAATCAAGTCGAGGAAATGCTGCTCAAGTTGTCAAGAGGAGGTTTGAATCAAGATCAAAGCTTCAGGATGAGAATCAAAGGGCTAACTCAAACGATTTCGAGCAACGTCGCACGAATCATAGCAACGCCATCTTTCTTTTCTAATCTAAATCTCTGTAAGTCGGTTACTTCTTAGATTTGAACGTTTCTCTTTTCGTGACATGAAATTAAAGGAATAAAAGAGTATGCCAATTCTTTCTATTCGAATCAGTGCTTATTTCTTTGGACCTAATTAAGAACTGTTATGACTCGAGGACAAATAAGACTATGAAACTATGGACCTTAGAACCATATGCCTCTTTGACTATGAACATTGCCTATGACTATGAACATTGCCTATGAACATTGCCTATGACGGTGACTGTGACTATGAGGATTATTCCCTTGACCATGAAGACAAGCCTATGCCTTTGATTAGGAAAAATAAACTATTGCCTATGGCATAACAAGAACAACTGTGATTCATGACTAGGAAAGTGTTGCTTAAGTTTTGTGACTATGAAATTGGGTCTAAACCCAATTATCTATTCTGTCTATTCTTGGTTTCCTTTGGTTTTAGACCTTGGGAATTTACCTATTAAGTTAGGTCTACCCATGTTCTTGAACCTACGTCGTTATTCAAAACCATTTTATGCCAGTTATTATGTTCATCCTTTTTCATAGCATCTTTGGTTCATTCCCTATTTTCTACGAATCTAGATTTATCTATAATCTAGATTGAATTACGATTAGACGAACGGTGGGAATACGATTTGGGCAAAATATGAAATTACTAAGAACGTAGTTTTAAAACTTGGAAACTGGCATAAATTGGGAACACGCATTATGTCATGTTCATAAGAATGCAAATTGAATAAGTTTGACATGAATTATAGGATGTGTAATTTGAATCTAGTATTGACTTGTAAATCTAGCATTTACATGAATTGTGAACTAGAATAATAAGTCTAGTTTGACATGAACTGTAATTAGAATGTTAAATCAGGATTAGATTAGCTAATTTGGCGTAATAAGTATATTGGTATAAATTTGAAATTGGCCATAATTGGGAATAACCGTCAGGTTTAGCAAAATCATGGTTAGTGACACTTAATTGGTATAGTTTACATACCAAAAGGCATAAATATGATATAGAGGGGAAAATGGGCCATAAGAATAAATGTTGACAGGTTACATTAAAAGGGTAATTAGGAAATAAGTAAATTAGGAATAATTTACTTATAGAATTTGGCCTAAATGAGGAAATGTAAATTTAGACAAATTAAAGGTTTATTAACGACATCTCTTTTAATAGTACACCAGAAAGTTCTAGGGTGACAGAGAGGATAGTGTCTAGGCTTGGGTTTGGAAAATACAAGTTTCCTGCTCTCCCTGGCTATCCCTAACTGATCCGACGTACGGGATGGTTACTTTCAAAACCTGATTTGAAAATTAGTTAAAACCCTTTGAACTAGAAAACACGAATAGGCCTAACCCGAGGTTAGACCGAGTTGTGATGTAAATCTGCCCGGAATCAACCGGCACATCCAGTAATCGCAACAATATCTGTCTAATGTGAGTGGTCGTGGCTTTAATCTATTTAATTAAAGCTAGAACAAGAATGGTAGGGTTATGTTCACTAAGACACTTAACCAATTGAACATGATAACCAGACTGGTGGGTGGGGATGGGGCCTTACAATTAAGCTAGAATGGGAGGGTTAAGTCCATAGGAACACTTAACCAATTTAACACAATTAAGCTAGGATGGGAGGGCTAAGTCCATAGGGACACTTAACCAACTTCACATGGCAACAAGACAAGATTTGTAGGGGTTAAGTAACTAAGGAAACACTTAGCCAAATTAACATGTTAACTAGACTAGAAGGTGGGGTTAAGTAAAGTTAATACACTTAGCCAAATGAACATGTTAACAAGACTAGAAGGTAGGGTTAAGTAAAGTTAATACACTTAGCCAAATTAACATGTTAACTAGACTAGAGGTTGGGGTTAAGTAAATACACTTAGCCAATTTGATATATTAGCGGGGCTAGACCATAGGGTTAAGTAAACTTGAACACTTAACCATCAGATTGTGATAAAGGAATAGGGTTAAGTCTAAAACATGAAGGGATAACACTTAACCGTTAATCACATGTTAGTTAAAAAAGACGGGCAAGGTTAAGTTAAAAAGGAACACTTAACCAATACCGGGTGAATGGGTAGGGTTAAGTAATAAGAAATACTTAACCAATATAACTTGGTTTGTGGTGGGGTTAAGTCAACATGAATTACTGATAACACTTAACCAGTCTGAAAGGATAAATGAAGAGGGTTAAGTCAACTTGAATTGACTAATGACACTTAACCAATCCAAATTGACGGGAAAGGGAACTAAGTAGTAAACCTTGGTTAAGAAAACAACGATTCTGGAAACTAAGTGGTAAATCTTAGTTAGTAAAACTAAGTAGTAATTCTTAGTATAACACGGGAAGGAGCGAATGTCCGTCTGAGTAGAAAGAAGGCTCCAACGAATTGGGTTACGAAGCCCGAGGCTTTGAGGGGAGTGAGGGTACTCTTGGTATCCCTCTGTAAGGCTGCAGATGATCCTCTTGGGCTCACAGAGGTTAAGGTCTGCGTAGAAGAACCAGGGGTATGCCTTGGTTGCATTACGTGGCAACCTAAAGACCAGGATGGACCGGCATGATTCGGCGAGAAAACGGTAGCCCTGTGATAGCAACTCGTCGTCTACCATCAATCTTGAGTCAATCGAGATACGTGAAGCGGAAAGGCGGAGAACTCCAAAAGACCATATACTTGCTATCTAGTTATGGGTGACGATGGCCATAGGATGGAGGGGCACCGGGGGCCGGCGTATAGTTCTCATTTTACAAGGTGTGCCTTTCATTAGTTGAGGGAGGGGTCAAGTGGGACCATAGCCACTAGAATAAAAACAGACCTTAGCATCTGCATCGGCAGATATCTGAAAGCTCCCGACCGAGTTCTGTATTCCTTGATTTGCCCTGTCACAGGACACGGACCGCACATTACAGGACATGTGCATCTAGACAAGCGATAACGATTCGCGATACATGTGTGGGGAAGTATAGGAACATATACCACTCTAGGTAGTGTGTCCTAGACTTGGGGGCATCGTTCGACATGTAGCATAATCCCTAGTTGGACTAGGTGGCATAAATCCTGAATCCAAGAAGCGTTCAGCAGATAGCGTAAACTCTAGTTAAATCTAGAAAGCACTTGATAGAAAACCCTAGATTTGATCTAGGTAATAAATAATGAATGTATGCAGGAAGGCAATGGAAAATACAGGGATTGGGATCACGTTATCGTTACTAGTTGGGACACTAGATAGGCGGTGCAGAGATATATAAACCAGTATAACAAGGGAATAGCGAAGCGGCGAAAGTATTAGAGCGTATCCAGTTTACCTTATCTTAGCATATCTTGTGACTACCTTGTCTAATCTTGTTGACCCTATCGTCATGGTGTAATCTTGTATTCAGTTAATTCATGTCGTTTTGTTTTTCCATGTTCACATGCTGGAAGTTACTGAACTTACTCAGGCTTTATGTCTGACTCTGTTTTTCTTTCGTCTTCTTTTCTTCCGTTTCCCCCCTCCAAGTAGTAAAGGAGGGAATAGTTTAGCTCAGGTTAAGTTGGACTGCCACTCTTTCCCAGCTTGAAGATTTGTCGAAGTTTGCTTGGATTCTCTTTTCAGATGCTATGACTGGCTCTTGCTAAAATCGGGGAATATAAATGTTGTTTTTATGCTTCTTTATTTTGTAAGACAGATGATACTCTGATATTGTAAAGAAACCATTGTACAAACTATTTTATCAATAAAGCAAAGTTTTATTTTCCGCTGTTTAATTTCTGTCTGTCTTGTAATTTATCTGCATCTTTTACCCTAAATGCTCCACAGAACTTAGTGCATTCTCTTTGTGAGTGACACTAACGAATGTGGGGTGTTACACATCTATTAATGATTTGCAATCTGTTCGAGTAGTTCGTGAGTATGCAGATGTCTTTAAGGAGGTTAGGGACTTACCTCCAAAACGCGAGATAGATTTCCGTATATACTTGGTGGACAATGCAAAGCCAGTTGCATTGCCTGTGTGCCACATGGCTCTAAGATAAAGGAGGGAGCTTAGTAAACAAGCGAAAGAGTTGCTTGAGAAAGGGTTCATAAGAAGAAGTATCTCGAAGTGGGGTGCTCCAGTTGTTTCTACTATAAAGGCTGATGGTTCACTTAGACTGTGGATGGACTATAGGGAGATGAATAAGCTCACGAAGAAGAACAGACACCCATTACCGAGGATAGATGACTTGTTCGATCAGTTGGTTGGTGCTTCGGTTTTCTCGCAGTTGGATTTAGCTACAGGATTTCATCAGCTAAGGGTGGTTGAGGACAACATAGATAAGATTGCATTGAGAATTCCAAATTGTTTCTTTGAATGGCTCGTCATGCCTTTTGGTTTAATGAATGCACCCGCATATTTCGTGGACTTGATGAGTAGAGTGTTTAGGGAGTTTCTAAACAAATTTGTAGTAGTCTTTGTAGATGATATCCTGATCTTCTCAAGAAACGAGGAAGAGCATGCCTTACATCTTAAGGAAGTTTTAGAGAACCTTTGAGCACATCAGCTTAAGGCCAAGTTCTCCAAATGTTACTTTTGGAGGAAGGAAGTAAGACTCCTAGGGCACGTGGTCTCTAAAGAAGGGATAACAGTGGATCCCGCCAAGGTAGTGGCAATCCAAGATTGGAAGATTCCTAAGAATGCAATGGAAGTAAGAAGTTTTCTTTGTTTGGCAGGCTATTATAGAAAGTTCATCAAGGACTTTGCTAAGATATCAACCCCACTTACTCGGTTAACGAAAAAGAATTTGACCTTTCCTTGGGATGTTGACTGTGACGATGCTTTTCAATGTTTGAAGAGGGCTTTGACAACAGGTCCAATTTTAGTTTCTCTAGATGGGGGTAATGTAACACCCCACCTCCGCCAATGCGACTCTTGCAAGAACACTAGCTTTGGAGGGGCATTAAACAAGGTAAACAAGCATGCAGATATCACGAGACAGAACATATAAGTAAAAACAGAGTAAATAAAGCAACGGGTAGAAACTAACATTTCAAAATCAAAGTCAAGTTACATCAAAGTACATGGTCATTATTTTCCCTCAAAACAAAGTCTAGAAACATCATCTGAAAACTGAAAAAAAACATAAAGTAGCGATCCCCAAAGCAGAATAAAGCCATAGCAAGCTCAAGTCCAAACCGTACATGAGCTATCCAGAAAAGCAGCTAAAAATCCAAGCTAGATGCTAGTGTTCCCACCCTGTAAACCTGGGGGGGGGGGACGAAAGAAAAGAGGCGAAAGAAAATGGGTCAGTCAAAAGACTGGTAAGTCCTATCTACTATTAGTATAAAAACTAATAAAGTTAACTGGACATGTAAAACAGAGATGAACCATAGGATGATAACTGGCATGGTGAAAAGTTAACAAGATAAATCAAGTGTGGCATCGCATATACAAGGTTAAGGTTTTTGCACCAAGTGTACTAGTATTCCAACCCATGTCAAGTATAAACAAGAAGTGATCCCTTGGCCCAATCTTGGCCCAATACCACGAGATGACCTAAATCAAGGTCCAACAACATGGTCTAATCGATCGGCTCCCTATGGCCAAACTCGTCAAGTGTCGGTGTCATACGGCCCAACCACGAAGTGTAGTCAAACTGTGCTAGGTCCACCCTAGGGTGTATCAAGCCCTAGGGTGCCAACCACGGACACACATCAAGCACACACAGTCTAAACCTACTAGTGCCCGTGTCTGCTTTTTCAACTCCGGACTATGTGCACGACCATAGCCCGCCTGAACCTACACCGGCGCACCTACTCAGCCGTCGTTTTGGTCGCTTACATGTCAGCCCAGTAATTGTGCCCCACCCTAGCCTAGTCCCTAGGGTACCATGATACAACCAAGAGGGTTACTGGTGAAAAGGACCACGTAACTAGGGTTTCGAACGTGTTAAACGTGGTTAACCCTATCCAATCAAGCATCAAGTTGGTTAAGTGTACCCAAGGTTCATGACTTAACCCTATCAACCCACCGTGTTTAATCGGTTAAGTATTCAAGTGGTCCATGACTTAACCCTATCATGTGGCATTAATTAATTTAATGCACCCAACCTCTCACATTAGATCTTGTTGTGGTTACTAGTTAAGCCGGGCGGGTCCGGGTAGCTTTACACCACAACTTAGTCTAACCTCGGGTTTCAAGTGCGACATGACCAACTACTCACATTGGGTTCCCATTGCTTGTAGCCACTAGTTAAGCCGGTCGGTTCCGGGTAGATTTATGCTACAAACTCAACCCAACCTCGAGTTGGCCATTCTCATGTTTTCTAGAAGTCATGTCCAAGTCCATGTTCATGTTTCAAGCATAATCACATGTCATATTTCATGTTATCTTTTCAAGTCATGTTTTTATGTCATTTTAGTTTACCCCTAATGTAACCCCATCGCATGTAAGCTCGCATAAACGCAATTAGATCTCAAAGAGGGAACTTAGAAGCATGACATAATTAATAAGATTTGGCCACAAGTTAAACATGGTGGCACATGAGGCAAATGTGTTCACAAACTTGCATATTACATTATAAGCCTCAAAACATGCATGATATCAACTTTAGCAAAATAGGTGAACATGGTCATAAATGACATAGGATGATAGCTAGTGATTGGCATATAACATCATATGCAAGATATCATAAGGGTTATGAGAGTTTCTATGTTGCTTTATGCAACATTTCAAATCAAAGCTCATAGCTTTCTATGCACAAAGTCAAGGTAAGCTTTACAAACATGCATAGAATAAATCTATGCATAACATGATAGAATCAAAGCACAAATCATACTTAGGCCCAAACTCAAACTTGCAACATGTCATATTTAACTTCATAGTTAGAATCTAAGAGTAGTATAGGGCTTACAATGCTATAAAGACTTATAAAATAAAATAAGATTGAGACAAAGCCACTAGCAACTCTAAAAACTCCCAAATCATAAGCTCCAATGAAAACCCTTGAGAAACAAGAAGAAGATCCTTGCTTTGATGAAGAAAGATTGAACTTTGGCCTTGAATCAAACTTAGAAACTCTCAAACAAGCTTAGAAACTCTCATATGAATGAAGATGGAGACTATGACAAGAGGGTGGAGGCCATGATTAAGCATTTTGGCATAATCTAGTTGTAGGATTGATTTATGATGGTTTAGGATAGGTATTAGGGTCCTTTTATAGAAGTTTAGGTTAGTTTAGGCCATAGGATTAACCCTAATTCAGATCTGAGCCTTTAAATTCCAACACCAGCCTTAAAAACATGTCTTAAGGAACAAGTCAGGTGCACCCAGGCCAATCTGGTCGACCACCCAAGTCGACATGGGTGTCGACTGGGCAGTCGACACAACCTGGGGTGTGTCGACACCCAAGTCGACTCCCCAGTCGACTTGGGGGTGGCGGGAATTTTTCCCGCCTGCCCTGCTCAGCTGAATTTGAATTTGAATCTATTTTTAAACTTGAATTTTCTGAAAACTTTGACGGGCCATAACTGGGTCATACGGACTCCGATTTTCAAAAACTCGGACTCTATTTCGCGTATTTTTCCGAGATGAACGCAATGGCACAGCCCGTTTCTCTTGATTCAGATTTTATCATTTAATTATGCCTTGATTTATGTTATAACATGTTATTTAAGAATACGGGTTATTACATTCTCCCCTCCTTAAAGGATTTCGTCCCCGAAATCTCTAAGTTATGAAGAACGTATCCTACCATCCATCATCCATCTACTCGAAACATCATCCACGAGCAGTCATTGTCCTTAAAAGATTCTAAATGTTGTATGATCATATGCGAAAGGTGTGTGTATATGTTCTTATCTAATGCGAAAATCGGGCGGTTACTGATTTAGTAAACCTCCTTAATGAAAAGTATGTTAGTGAAATGAGTCCATATGTATGCAAATTCCTAACATAATTCCATAATCTCTACATGAGTGCACATAACATTCATCCATATGCAACATCCACGTGATAGCATAACAAGTTTCAGCCATGAATAAGTATAAGCACTCATGCATATGCAATATGAAAGTGTGTGAGCCGATCTTAGTGCCTAATGTGTATCATGCATCCACGGGTATCCACTGGCAAACACTTGCAACCACTGGCAAACATCAAGCATAACATGTTTCAAATACATGTTTCATCCAAAGGGTTTCTACCTAAGGTTCTCATGACAAGGTTAACGAGATAACAAGATAAGCATGGATAGCAAAATGAAAGATATGCTAAAAAGGAAAAGAGATCGAGAATGTACCCTCAAAAAGAAATGGATAAAGTCCACGCATCTTCTCCTCGATTTCCCAAGTTGCATCCTCTTTGGCCTCACTCCACTGAACCTTCGCCAATTTGACTTCTCGATTTCTTAGCTTCTTGATCTCCATTCCCAAGATACGAATCGGAGCTCTCCTCAAGGTTGCCTCTTTCTCTACCTCCACGTCTTCAAGAATGCTAGGTTCAACTACCTCGGCTGACTCATGTAGGCACTTTCGGAGATGCGAGACATGAAAAACATTATGCACTCCGGCCAGCTTCTCGAGCAATTCCACCTTATAAGCCATCTTCCCAATTCTCTCTATGATAGGGAAGGGTCCTACGAATCTTGGTGCCAGCTTCCCAACCGCTCCAAAATGAACCACATTACGCAAAGGAGAAACCTTCACGAAAACCATATCTCCAACTTCGAATTCCAAATCTGTCCTTCGCTTGTCAACATAGGATTTTTGTCTGTCTTGGGCCGCTTTCATCCGTCTTCTCACCAATTCAACTTTCTCGGATGTGTCCCTATCATATCGGGCCCAAGTATAAGCCTATCCGTTGTCTCCCACCAACAGGATGGTGACCTACACGGTGTCCCATACAAAGCTTGAAATGGTGCCATCCCTATGCTAGCTTAATAGCTATTATTATAAGAAAACTCTACAAGAGGGAGGTGGTCTTCCCAAGTACCACCAAAGTCAAGAACACAAAGCCTCAAAAGATCTTCTAGCACTCTATTCACCCTTTCGGTTTGGCCATCCGTCTGGGGGTGATAGGATGTACTTAGATTCAATCGCGTACCCATCGCTTCTTGCAAACTATTCCAGAATTGGCTAGTGAAGATTGGGTCACGATCGCTAACTATGCTAGAAGGAACTCCATGCAATCGCACTATCTCTCGAAGATAAACAGATGCTAACCATGATGCGGTCCTCTTGCTCTTCACTAGAATGAAATGAGCACTCTTCGTAAGTCTATCAACTATGACCCATATGCTCGTATTCCCTTTCCTTGACCTAGGAAATCCATCCACAAAATCCATAGAGATACTTTCCCACTTCCATTACGGGAACTCCAATGGGTGTAATAGCCCACCGGGTTTCTTCGACTCGGCTTTCACTTGTTGGCACACCATGCACTTTGAAACATACTCTGCCACATCCTTTTTCATTCCAGCCCAAAAGAAAATGCGCTTCATATCCTTATACATCTTATCTCCTCCAGGATGTATAGTCATCTTCGAGTGATGCGCTTCTTCAAGAACTTTATGCACCAAGTCTCCCACTTGTGGAACGCATAGCCTTCCATCACGCCTTAGCCAACCCTTGTCACCAATAGTATATCTAGCAAGGTGACTAGACGTCTCACCATGAATCAACTTGTCCATGATCTCGACTATCTGCGAGTCTGCCTTCTGCGAAGTCCCTACTTGATCAAGAAGTGTAGGTCTAAGCTCAAGAGATGCTAACGAACCCGTCATTGACTCAACAGCCGTTATGAAATCAAAGATTGCCAAGAATTCTAGGCTCTTCATCTCAACAAACAAGGGACTCAAAGTCAACCTTCTCCTGCTTAATGCATCTGCCACAACATTACCCTTGCCAGGGGTATAAGCTATCTCGAAGTCATATGATGCCAAGAATTCCATCCACCTTTGCTGCCTTAGATTCAGATCTTTCTGCGAGAAGAGGTACTTGAGTGACTTGTGATCAGTATACAACTCAAACCTTTCGCCTAGAAGATAGTGGCGCCAGGATTTGAGTGCAAAGACGATCGCCGCCAACTCCAAATCATGAGTGGGATAGTTCTTCTCATGAACTTTAAGTTGCCTACCCCCATAACATATCACTCTTCCTTCCTGCATCAGAACAGCACCTAACCCCGTTCCACATGCATCGGTGTACATGGTAAACATCTTACTGCCATCGGGTAATGCCAAAACTGGAGCTGTGGTAAGGGCCCTCTTGAGCCTTTGAAAAGCAAGATCACACTCTAAGTCCCATGCAAAGACTAAGTTCTTCTTCGTCAGCTTAGTAAGAGGGGCTGAAATCTTAGCGAAGTCCCTAATGAACTTCCTATAGTAGCCTGCTAGACCGAGAAAGCTTCTTACTTCGGTTGCATTCTTAGGAGTCTTCCAGTCTTGAACCGCAACCACTTTCGCGGGATCCACAGCTATGCCTTGCTTAGAAACTATATGTCCAAGAAACCGAACTTCCCTTCTCCAAAAATGGCATTTGGAGAACTTGGCTTTCAACTGATGAGCTCTAAGTGTATCCATCACCTCCTTGAGATGTCTAGCATGTTCTTCCTCATCCTTTGAGAAGATCAGAATATCATCCACGAAAACAACCACAAACTTGTTAAGGAACTCCCTGAACACCCTACTCATCAAATCTACGAAGTAGGCGGGTGCATTAGTCAAACCGAATGGCATGACAAGCCATTCAAAGAATCCATCTGGAGTCCTAAACGCAGTCTTATCAATACTATCCTCAGCCACTCTAAGCTGATGGAATCCGATGGCTAGATCGAGCTGAGAGAAAACAGAAGCACCAACAAGCTGGTCAAAGAGGTCATCTATCCTCGGTAATGGGTGCCTATTCTTCTTTGTCAGCTTGTTCAACTCTCGATAATCAACACATAGACGAAGCGAACCATCCTCCTTAGTAGCGAACACCATAGGAGCACCCCATTCAGAAATGCTTCGCCTAATAAAATTCTTCTCAAGCAGCTCCTTGATTTGCTTACTGAGCTCTCTCCTTTCTCATGGGGCCATGTGCCTAACGGGCAATGAAACTGGCTTGGCATTATCAACAAGATAAATGCGGAAATCTATCTCTCGTTTAGGGGGTAACCCCTTAACCTCTTCAAAGACATCGGGATATTCTCAAACCACCCTTACAGATTGCAGATCATCGATGGTCGAGTCAAGAGGTTCAAGATAACATAACATGACGGGATCCAGCGGGTTGCAAGAAATCTCTAGGGTATTACCGAGGCGAGTCATGAGGCTCACCACCCTATGCTCACAATCGAGGATGGCTCCATAACTGGACAACCAATCAATGCCCAAAATCAACCCGTATCCCGTGAACCCGAGAACATAAGCATTACACGTGAATTCTACGGTCAAGATAGATGGGCGGAACCCCCAATTGGATTTGAAACACTAACAAGATCCTCAACTAGACTAGTACTTAGGTGCAAACTTTCAACAATGTCAGAAGAAATAAAGGTATGCGATGTGCCAGAATCAAATAAAGTGCGAACAGGAAAATCAGAAATATAAACAAGGCTTTCTATAGAAATACTACCTCGGTCCTGAACTGGAGCAGTGTTGAGAGCATGCACTTGCCCTCCAGAAGGTCCTGCACGCTGAGTCTGCCCTTGCCCTTGTCCTTGCTTCTTAGGGAAATCCTTGCTAAAGTGTCCAGTCTCTCCACAATGAAAGCATTCGCCCAACTTCCTCTTTTTCTTCCTACAATCTTTTGCTATGTGCCCAACAATCCCACAGAAGTTGCACTTTCTTGGGTCCTTTGCCTTGTTGTTGTTGGCCTTATTACCCTTGTTGTTCTTGTTGTTCTTGTTGTTCTGATTGCTCTGATTTCCTCCCCACTTGGAGTCCGTCTTCTTGGTTTGAGTCTAATTAGGCTTGACTTCTTTCTTGCCATTCTTATCGTCTCCCTGAAGCAATGCCATGTCCACTAGGCTTTCAAAAGTGGCCCCCATGGGTATATGTGACATGGCTAAACCTTGTAATGGCTCATTCAACACTCGTGCAAAGCGTAGAGCCTTCTTCTGGGGGGTATTAACCATGTCCAAACCGAATCGAGTAAGCTGGTTAAACTTATTCACATACTCTTTCACTGTCATATCCCCTTGCTTCAAAAATATAAACTTCTCCAATTGCAGATTCGCCTCAGCAGATGATAGAAACTTAAGCCCAAATCTCGTCCTAAAGTCGGCCCAAGTCTCTATAGGCCTAGTAGCGTTGGTGACCTCCCACCAATAAGCAGCTTCCTCTTTCAATAGCCATACTGCCAATAAAACCTTTCTACGTTCTTCCACATCAAAGATGGCGAAGAGATCTTCAGTTTCTTTCAACCAATTTCGCGCCTCAACAAAAGTCTCCATCCCAATAAAATTCTTGCCACCCATTGCCTTAAATTCTTTGCAAACCTTTGCGAAATCTGCTTGTGGATGCCGAGGAGGAGGAGGAGGAACCTCAGTTACGGTGGGAGTGTATGCTGGGCCCACATCGTTGGCCCTAGCTTCCAAGTACCTCCGGAACCATCCGGGAATGGTTACTCCCTTGGGAAGGTTAAGATCGGCCATGCTGAAAAAGGAAAAGATAGATTTAGAACGAGGAAACAAAGGATAGTGCTAATGGCTTTTGGAGAATAGCCTTTTAAGATAAACTAGACTTTTCTTGGAAAATACTTAATTGGGTTTGAAAATAGTTTTTCAAAAAGGGTTTTAAAAACTTTTGTCCGATCTAGTAAAACCTTATGCTCTGATACCAAATGTAACACCCCACCTCCGCCAGTGCCACTCTTGCAAGCACACTAGCTTTGGAGGGGCGTTAAACAAGGTAAACATGCATGCAGATATCACGAGACATAACATATAAGTAAAAACAGAGTAAATAAAGCAGCGGGTAGAAACTAACATTTCAAAACCATAGTCAAGTTACATCAAAGTACTTGGTCATTATTTTCCCACAAAACAAAGTCTAGAAACATCATCTGAAAATTGGAAAAAAAACATAAAGTAGCTATCCCCAAAGCAGAATAAAGCCATAGCAAGCTCAAGTCCAAACCATACATGAGCTATCCAGAAAAGCAGCTAAAGATCTAAGCTAGGTGCTAGTGTTCCCACCCTGTAAACCGAGGGGGGGGGGGAACGAAAGAAAAGAGACGAAAGAAAATGGATCAGTCAAAAGACTGGTAAGTCCTATCTACTATTAGTATAAAAACTAATAAAGTTAACTGGACATGTAAAACAGAGATGAACCATAGGATGATAACTGGCATGGTGAAAAGTTAACAAGATAAATCAAGTGTGGCATCGCATATACAAGGTTAAGGTTTTTGCACCAAGTGTACTAGTATTCCAACCCATGTCAAGTATAAACAAGAAGTGATCCCTTGGTCCAATCTTGGCCCAATACCACGAGATGACCTAAATCAAGGTCCAACAACACGGTCTAATCGATCGGCTCCCTATAGCCTAACTCGTCAAGTGTCGGTGTCATACGGCCCAACCACGAAGTGTGGTCAAACTGTGCTAGGTCCACCCTAGGGTGTATCAAGCCCTAGGGTGCCAACCAAGGACATACATCAAGCATGCACAGTCTAAACCTACTGGTGCCCGTGTCTGCTTTTTCAACTCCGGACTATGTGCATGACCATAGCCCGCCTGAACCTACACCGGCGCACCTACTCAGCCGTCGTTTGGGTCGCTTACATGTCAGCCCAGTAATCGTGCCCCACCCTAGCCTAGTCCCTAGGGTACCATGATACAACCAAGAGGGTTACTGGTGAAAAGGACCACGTAACTAGGGTTTCGAACGGGTTAAACGTGGTTAACCCTATCCAATCAAGCATCAAGTTGGTTAAGTGTACCCAAGGTTCATGACTTAACCCTATCAACCCACCGTGTTTAATCGGTTAAGTATTCAAGTGGTCCATGACTTAACCCTATCATGTGGCATTAATTAATTTAATGCACCCAACCTCTCACATTAGACCTTGTTGTGGTTACTAGTTAAGCCGGGCGGGTCCGGGTAGCTTTACACCACAACTTAGTCTAACCTCGGGTTTCAAGTGCGACATGACCAACTACTCACATTGGGTCCTATTGCTTGTAGCCACTAGTTAAGCCGGTCGGTTCCGGGTAGATTTATGCTACAAACTCAACCCAACCTCGAGTTGGTCGTTCTCATGTTTTCTAGAAGTCATGTCCAAGTCCATGTTCATGTTTCAAGCATAATCACATGTCATATTTCATGTCATCTTTTCAAGTCATGTTTTTATGTCATTTTAGTTTACCCCTAACGTAACCCCATCGCATGTAAGCTCGCATAAACGCAATCAGATCTCAAAGAGGGAACTTAGAAGCATGACATAATTAATAAGATTTGGCCACAAGTTAAACATGGTGGCATATGAGGCAAATGTGTTCACAAACTTGCATATTACATTATAAGCCTCAAAACATGCATGATATCAACTTTAGCAAAATAGGTGAACATGGTCATAAATGACATAGGATGATAGCTAGTGATTCGCATATAACATCATATGCAAGATATCATAAGGGTTATGAGAGTTTCTATGTTGCTTTATGCAACATTTCAAATCAAAGCTCATAGCTTTCTATGCACAAAGTCAAGGTGATAGCTTTACAAACATGCATAGAATAAATCTATGCATAACATGATAGAATCAAAGCACAAATCATACTTAGGCCCAAACTCAAACTTGCAACATGTCATATTTAACTTCATAGTTAGAATCTAAGAGTAGTATAGGGCTTACAATGCTATGAAGACTTATAAAAAAAATTAAGATTGAGACGAAGCCACTAGCAACTCTAAAAACTCCCAAATGATAAGCTCCAATGAAAACCCTTGAGAAACAAGAAGAAGATCCTTGCTTTGATGAAGAAAGATTGAACTTTGGCCTTGAATCAAACTTAGAAACTCTCAAACAAGCTTAGAAACTCTCATATGAATGAAGATGGAGACTATGACAAGAGGATGGAGGCCATGATTAAACATTTTGGCATAATCTAGTTGTAGGATTGATTTATGATGGTTTAGGCTAGGTATTAGGGTCCTTTTATAGAAGTTTAGGTTAGTTTAGGCCATAGGATTAACCCTAATTCAGATCTGAGTCTTTAAATTCCGTCACCAGCCTTAAAAACATGTCTTGAGGAACAAGTCAGGTGCACCCAGGCCAATCTGGCCGACCACCCAAGTCGACAGTGGTGTCGACTGGGCAGTCGACACAACCTGGGGTGTGTCGACACCCAAGTCGACTCCCCAGTCGACTTGGGGGTGGCGGGAATTTTTCCCGCCTGCCCTGCTCAGCTGAATTTGAATTTGAATCTGTTTTTAAACTTGAATTTTCTGAAAATTTTGACGGACCATAACTGGGTCATACGGACTCCGATTTTCGAAAACTCAGACTCTATTTCGCGTATTTTTCCGAGATGAACGCAATGGCAGAGCCCGTTTCCCTTGATTCAGATTTTATCATTTAATTTTGCCTTGATTTATGTTATAACATGTTATTTAAGAATAAGGGTTATTACAGGTAAACCATTCACAGTACATACTAATGATTACTGGATAGGACTGGGCGCAGTTTTGATGCAAGAGGGAAAGGTGATATGTTATGGTGGAAGGCAGTTGAAGGTCCATGAGAAGAATTACCCTACCCACGACTTAGAATTATTTGACATAGTTTTTGCACTTAAGGCTTGGCGCCATTACTTGCTTGGTGAGAGATTTGAGTTGTATACGGATCATAAGTCATTAAAGTACTTGTTCTCTCAAAAGGATTTAAACTTAAGACAACAAAGGTGAATGGAGTTCTTAGCATCCTACGATTTTGAGATTGTATATACTCCTGGCAAGGGTAACGTTGCAGCTGACGCCTTGAGTAAAAAGAGGTTGACTTTGAGTCCTTTTTTTATCGAGTGGAAGAGTTTAGAGTATATATCTACCTTTGACTTTAGACCCTCTATTGATTATGTACCTGGTTTTTTGGCATCATAAGAGGTGCAACCAACGCTTTTGGGACAGATAGGAGCGACACAGCGAGACGACCCACAGCTGATAAAGATAGAAGACAAACTCATAAGAGGGGAGTCTTTGAGCCATCTTAGTAGGTATACTATAGATGAAAAAGGTTGGTTGCGTAGAGATGGGAGACTATGTGCGTCACGAGACGAGAGTTTGAGAAGGACAATCCTTGAAGAAGCACATCGTTCTAAGATGACCATACATCCCGGTGGTGACAAGATGTATAGGGACATGAAGCGAGTTTTCTTTTGGGCTGGAATGAAGATGGATGTGGTCGAGTTCGTTTCTAGATCCTTAGTGTGTCAGCAAGTCAAGGCTGAGCAAAAGAAGCATGGTGGTTTGCTTCACCCCTTAGAGGTCCCACAGTGGAAATGGGAAAGTGTTTCCATGGAATTTGTCGACGGGGTTGCCAAGGTCATGAAAAGGTAATACGGGGATTTGGGTAGTAGTAGATAGACTTACCAAGAGCACCCATTTCATTCCTGTTAAGAGTAAAAGAACAGGGACATAGTTATCATCTGTTTATCTCCGAGAGATAGTTCGTCTACACGGCAAACCATCTAGTATCATAAGCGATCGAGATCCCATTTTCACTAGTGAGTTTTGGAAGAGCTTGCAAGAGGCGGTAGGAATGCAATTGTGTTTGAGCACCACTTATCACCCTCAGATGAACGACCAAACAGAAAGAGTGAATAGGATTCTAGAAGATCTTTTGTGGTAATGCATCTTGGACTGTGGAGGGACATGGGAAGAACACCTTCCATTGGTAGAGTTTGCCTACAACAACAGCTATTAGACTAGTACTGGCATGGCACCTTTTTAAGCTTTATATGGACGACCTTACCGATCACCGACTTGTTGGTGGGAATCTACGGATAAAATTTTGCTTGGGTCCGAGATGGTTAGGGAAACCTCGGAGAAGTTAGACTTGGTTCAAAGACGCATGAAGACGACACAAGACCGACAAAATTCATAAGATGATAAGAGACGAACCGATCTTGAGTTCGATGTTGGAGACACGATTTTTATTAAAGTATCACTATTGAGGAATGTAGTTCATTTTGGATCTGTAGGGAAATTGGCACCAAGATTCGTAGGGCCATTCCCCATTACAGAAAGAATTGGAGAGATGGCCTACAGAGTGAAGTTGCCTGAGAAGCTTAGTGGTGTTCATAACGTATTTCACGCGTCGCATTTGAGGAAGTGTTTACACGATACTGCGGAAATAGTAGAGCCAAACATGCTTAGAGAAGTGGAAATAGAGCGAGATGCCACGGTTAGACGAGTTCCTACATGCATCCTTGGATCGGAGGTCAAGAAATTACGCAACCGAGAGGTCAAGTTGGTTAAAGTCCAATGGGGAGATGATCAAGGAGACACGACTTGGGAAATGGAAGACAAGATACACGCGTTGTACCCTTTCCTTTTTAGGGTATATTCTTAACTTCTCCTTTTTCTACCGCTTTGTTTATACTTGTTCTATCGTTTAATGTATCTTCTCGATTATATCTTCGACCTTTAGGTAGAAAATCCTATGGTTGTAAACATGTGTTTGAGACATGTTATGTTTGGTGGATGCAAGTGGATGTAAGTGTTTGCTAGTGGTTTCTTGTGGATGCATTTACACACACATTAGGCACTAGATCGGCTCAATCACTTTCATATTGTATATGGATGAGTGTGCATATTTATATTAATGGATGTATATTGAATGTGTTATCCTATGGATGTGCATTTGGATGAATGGTTGTGCACTCATATAGAAATGATATGTATCATTAGGATTCTTTTGCATACATAATGGACGCATGGCACTATCATGTTTTGCATTAAGGAGGTCAACTGAATCAGTAAACTGCCTGATTTTGCATTAGGATAAGAACATATACACACACTTTGCATATGTTCATGAAAGCATTAGAAATCTTTTCAGGACAATGGACGCCCGTGATTGATGGATGAGTAGATGGATGATGGATGTAGCACATACATTCCTTTCAGCTTCGAGATTTCGGGGACGAAATCCTTTAAGTAGGGGGGAATGTAACACCCGGTAATTTTAAACATGACATAAGAGATAATTAAAGAATACTTAATTTTTAGAAGAAGAATTAAGTGAAACGGGTTACGCTATTTCATTCGTCTCGGAATTCTTCTTGAGATAGATTCCAAGTTTGCATAAAGCGGATAATGTATAAAGGAGTTATGGACAATAGAAGTTTGGCAGAACAATCAGGAAATGGGCCTGAATTACTAACGCAATTGTGAAGTGCGCCAGAACAAAAATGCACTGGCGCACCTGGGAAGTGCGCCCATGCCGAGCCCAGATCTAGAGAAATTTAGACAGTTCCCAAATGACGTGTCTTTTTAATTTGAATGGTTCAGATGGTCTCTAATCTAATCTAAAGGTCCAACTTAAATGACGTGCTACTCCAACTTAAATTAATTTAGCTTTTCTTCTTCAACAACCAAAGAAGAGGTTATTCAAGATCAGATTTGCTACAGCAACGCCTAATTCTCTTTTCTAAGAATCCTATCGCTGTGAGTTTATGTCACTTTCACATATAATTAAATTAAAAAGTAATTGTGATAGGATTGTAAATTGGATCTAATGTATATGCCTGTAAATAAGATGAATCATAACAAGTTTTGTAATTTGTTATCCTTCAGATTCATACCCAATTGTTATTATCATATGCCTGTCTGATCTATTTTATCGTTATTCTTTTCACATGCCTATTTATACGTTTATGCCAATTTTGATGTTTGATTCTCTTGCCTTCTTCTTTTCCTTTTTCCTTTTGAGATTAGGCTAACTTCGAGCCTAAGCATATTATGTTGATATCTACGTACGAATAACATTTTGATGATTGGGAAAAGTTTGGGAAATATGTAATAAAATGAGATTTGGCATAAATTGTTGATAGCTATGGAAATTGGTTCGGGCATAACTTGGCATAACTTGTACACATGAGATTATAGACATAACTTGGATTAAAATTATAAACATAATTTAGATTAGAAATTATGGGTACTTGGAATATATTATAATCCAAGATTTGAAATTGGGACTTGAATCAAGAAATTGAAAATGAACGCCTAAGACACGAGGTTAGATTCGGGTTACAGTGTAAGTCTGGCCGGAACCGCCCGGCATATCCAGCAACCGCAAAATGGTAATCTAATGTGAGAGGTCAAAGGCGGAAATTAGATGCGTAATAATGCAAAGACACGAGTTTAGATTTGGATTATCGTATAAGCCTGCCCAGAACCACCCAGCATATCCAGCAACCGCAAACGATAATCTAATATGGGAGGTCTTGCAAGATTACGGTTATAATGAATTAAAGCACTTAACCAAGATGAGACATGTGGTAAGACATGGGGATAATAAAGGGTTGAGTGGGTAACATAGGTAGCATATAAAACATAATTAAAGCACCTAACCAAGATGAGACATGTTATAAGACATGGGGATAAAAAGGGGTTAAGTGGGAATTCCTAGTGGGGACCAAGCTTATGAGGGAAGATTGTATCATGTGTGTGGACCCTTTTCAACCAGTAACCCATTTTAGTATTTATATGAGCTCGAACTAGGACGAGGACAGGGACACACTTACTGGAGTTGATTGTAAGAGGTCAATAAGGAGTTAGCGATGGAAGTGCAAGTCCAATGGAGTCATGTGCATGCGTGGGTCTGGGATGGTAGGTAAGACGCTGTTGCATCGTGTAGGTATAAGCTGTGCATTTCAGTAGTATCATGGTTTCCACCTTAGGGAGTGATACACCCTATTGTAGACCAGCACAGGTATCTACAAGGTTAGGGAGCCGATCGAATAGGGAGGGTAGTGGGTACAACTAGTGGTGGTAGGAGCAAGTGGGCACCTACGAGAGCAGCTATGAGTACACGAAGCTACCATTATTACGATTAGTAGGAGGAATCATTGTAATGGCGCGTTGTGTTAGCTGTCGAATAATTTATTTATTTAATTATTTATATATCGATTTGGGGATATCGATAACTTAAACTACAACGTTCGAACTTATAAGAACTTGAAACGTCGCGGCAGTTCGCAATTTGGCAATTTGAACTTCAACTGAATGTACATGATTCATTTTAAGCCGGATTTCTGTGAAACAAGAAACGTGTGGAGCTGGTGGAGTATATCTTTCTAGTGGAAGAGAAAATTCGGGATTTCGTCGTGTAGATCTTGATGTACGTCCAAATCAAATTTCAGAAAAAGTCGCTGTGGAATTCCTTTATAATTTGCGACGCTTTATATACGTTATAAAAGGATTTTCAATGTAAATTGAATATCGATTCAATCTGGACTCGGAATAGCGAGTATATAATTATACTGGAGCTGTATGATACTCCTGGGCGAATATATACAATAATATAAATTTATTTATATTTAATTTAATAATATTTAAATATATTTATATATTTAAATGGGTCATCTAGAGCTTTAAAAATAGCCGGTTTTGCAAACGAAGTCGAAATTCGACAAAACTAATTTTATTGGATCCGCAATGTCAAATAGTTGTTAGATTTCTAGTTTCGTGATTTTTAGAGTCACTGTGTGGCCGTACGGATTTTTAGAGTGAGAAACAGTCAGTATTTTGACGGTTAAAAATACGCTGTGTGAGCATACGAAGTCGGAATTCGACGAAACCAGTTTCGTTGGGACTGTAATGTCGAAATCTACCTACAAGTCCAGTTTCGTGATTTTTGGGTATCACGCGTGACCACAGGAATTTTTAGAGTGTATAAACAGATAAATAAAATATAAAATAAAAACATAAAAAAATATCCTAACTATTTTCTCTGGTAACAAACGAGCCACGCATACTGCCTCCTCAACCACAAACCTCACCTAACCAAACAGCCTATATAACCCAAGGGAATCGAACACAGAAAAAGTTTCACACAAAAGAAAATCAAAGAAATGCTTAAACAAATGAAGTAAAATCCTAAAAATCCTCATACTCGTATACTGGGGATCCTGGAATCATCCTCTTCATTCTTGTATCAGTATTGATGGGTTCGGAGGGGTTTTCCTGTCGCTCGATTTTAGACAGTGAACCTAGGGCACAGCTTCATGGGAGGTATGGGCGACTGGAGCTCGAACGGAGGTGATGGGCGAGTCCAGTGGAGCGAGGCGTAGGCCATGGCATTGACGAGGAGGATTCTGGTGGATCGGGGTAGAATGCGACATCGTGTTTTGGGCTACAGGAGGATTTTCGGAGTGGCACCGAAGTTGACGAGGAGGAGTTGGCAAGGTGCGGTTTCTGATGGTGATTCGGATAGTGGTGTTCGCGCTGGAGGTTGATGAACGACGTGGTGGTGGATGCCAGTCAAAATAGGGTCAACGGGGATAAAATGGGGATCGGGTTTCGCTATGTTTGATTTGGGAATAAGACTAGAGCGGGTCTGGTGTTTTGATAAGGGGAAATGGGCCAAGGTAATAGTGTTGAGGCCCAATAGTTTTAACTCTAAGTTTATTTAAATTCAAAAGGTTGTATTAACTTGTCGATGTGATAACTCAATCATACTTAATCAGAATCACGAACCGTCAGTCACGTTGGGACCGTATGGACGGACACTACACAATGGGACTGACCACGAGTCGATTGGAGCACGTTACAATTTATGGCGAAATAAATTGTCCGACTGAATCAAATAACGCAAACCGTTATTTAACGGCTAACGCGCAAATGTGAGTAAAACTCACTAACTCTGAACAGTTTATATTTCATGTTGTATTGTTAGAACTGTTAAAATTGTCTGTTTGACTGTGTGTTGATTGTTTGATTGAACTGCTAGTCAGTTAGTTAAATTTCTATATTGATTCTGTTTAACAGAATATATCATATGGAACTGAAAGTGATGTTATCTATATTGTCTAACATCTGTGATGCAGGGAAACAGGTTGGAGGAATCCGACTGGATTCCTCAACAGTTATTTTATTTTTTTCCATATATTGTTATATGATGTGATATAAAATCTGTGGGCGATTATATGTGCTTGGACGATATTGAACATCGTGATTTGATATGATTGAATACCATAACATACCGAAATGTTGATAAGGGGATTTTCAATGTTTATATTGAAAATGAATCTTAGTTATAAAATCGATAGGGTTTTATAAAAGGAAAACATTTATTTAATTAGAAAATAAATAAATGAAAAAGGAAACATTTATTTAGAAAATAAATGAAATAAAATAGAAACATTTATTTAGAAAATAAATGAATTAGAATATAAAGGAATATTTATTTTAGGAAATAAATAAAGGAACATTTATTTAGATTATAAATAAATGGAATAAAGGAATATTTATTTAGGGAATAAATAAAGGAACACTTGTTCGGAAAATAAATAGAATTATACAAGGATAGATTTAAACACTTGCTTCGCACACGGTATAACACGATATGGATTTAAATGAGATATTAAATAGGAAATCTGTTTTAAACAGATAAATTGAAGTAGATTAATTTATAAATAATGTTTTATAAATTAAATAAATTATTTATCATTGATAAATGGAATATATATAAGTCTGGACTTATATAGAGTAGTAGAAACGTTATTAAAAGGACATTTATAAAGTGAAGAACCGTTACTAAAAGTAAATCTTTATAAATGGATAAACGTTGTAAAAAGTTAATCTTTATAAATAGATAAACGTTGTAAAAAGGAAATCTTTTGAAATGAATAAACGTTATAAAAAGGAGTAAATCGAATTTAGTTATTCGAAATGAGTTATTCGAATTTGATATTTGAATAGAGTTAAACACATTAGAGTTATTCGAATTAGTTATTCGAATAGAGTTAAACACGTAAGAGTTAATTGAATATTAGTTATTCAATTTGAGTTAATCGAATGTAGTTATTCGAGAAGAGTTAAATCGAATTTAGTTATTCGAAAGGAGTTAATCAATTTGAGTTAAGTTAATCGATTTGAATTAAGTTGAATCGAAATGGAGTAAATCGATTAGAATAAAGTTAATCGAGTTAGAGTAAATCGAATATTAGTTATTCGAAGGTAAGTTATTCGAATTAGTTATTCGAATAGAGTTAAACACGTAAGAGTTAATTGAATATTAGTTATTCAATTTGAGTTAATCGAATTTAGTTATTCGAGAAGAGTTAAATCGAATTTAGTTATTCGAAAGGAGTTAATCAATTTTAGTTAAGTTAATCGATTTGAATTAAGTTGAATCGAAATGGAGTAAATCGATTAGAATTAAGTTAATCGAGTTAGAGTAAATCGAATATTAGTTATTCGAAGGTAAGTTATTCGAATTAGTTATTCGAATAGAGTTAAACACTTAAGAGTTAATTGAATATTAGTTATTCAATTTGAGTTAATCGAATTTAGTTATTCGAGAAGAGTTAAATCGAATTTAGTTATTCGAAAGGAGTTAAATCAATTTGAGTTAAGTTAATCGATTTGAATTAAGTTGAATCGAAATGGAGTAAATCGATTAGAATTAAGTTAATCGAGTTAGAGTAAATCGAATATTAGTTATTCGAAGGTAAGTTATTCGAATTAGTTATTCGAATAGAGTTAAACACGTAAGAGTTAATTGAATATTAGTTATTCAATTTGAGTTAATCGAATTTAGTTATTCGAGAAGTGTTAAATCAAATTTAGTTATTCGAAAGGAGTTAATCAATTTGAGTTAAGTTAATCGATTTGAATTAAGTTGAATCGAAATGGAGTAAATCGATTAGAATTAAGTTAATCGAGTTAGAGTAAATCGAATATTAGTTATTCGAAGGTAAGTTATTCGAATTAGTTATTCGAAGGAGTTAATCAATTAAGTTATTCGAATGAGTCATTCGAAGGAGTAAATCAAATTAAGTTAATCGATTAGAGTTGAGTTAATCGATTTGGGTTAAGTTAAGTTATCAAGTTAAGTAATCGAGTTAAGATTTATCGAGTTAAGTAATCGAGTTAAGAAATCGAGTTGAGATAATCAAGTTAAGAAAATCAAGTTGAGTTAATCGAATAAGTTATTCGATAAGAGTAAATCCATATAAGTTAATCGGATGTTAGTTATTCGATAAGAACTGAAACATTTAAGAAAATCGAATATTTGTTATTCGATAACAGTTAATGAAATAGAGCCAACCAAGAAGAGTTATTCGAATATTAGTTATTCAATAGGAGTTAATCGAAATAGAATTTATCGAATATAAGTTATTAAAAAGGGAGAGTTAATCGAATAGAGATTACTCGAAAGAGAGTTATACGTCGAATTCGATTATAGCGAATTCGGGAAAGTACTATTTACTTTCGAGGGTTTAAATCAAGATTTAGTTATTGATTTAGAAATTAGGTGTCTGTTAAATTATTCGAGTTAGGAAATAAATTTATAATTTAGGTTAGATATTTTAGGGGTAGGAATTATAACATTATAGTTATAATCAAATACTGTCATATAAGAAGTGGATTCGTAACCTGAATCCGAGAATTTGTGGAAACAGATGATTGTAAAAAGTGAGTGATGAGCTTCATCTATTTCACAGTAAAGGACGTTGTTCAATTAAGGTCTGCGAGGTAATTATACCCCAACTTGATTGACTTCAGAATTGACAAAGGAATAGTTGTGGTTCGATCTAAAAGGTTGATTAGGAATAAAGTTAAGGAATAAGCGATAAATGGATTTAGCGAAACGATGTTTTATACAACGTTCATTGGAAATCCGTAAATGAGTTTTGGAAATATTTTCCAAATATAGTCAGATATGTTTTCTAAGCATAGAAAATGAAATGTTTTCATGATAAGAATTTAAGAAATAGAGTTAAGCAAATTCAGAAACTGACTGGAGAGGGTAAGTTGAACGGTTTTCTAAGTGACGATCTGATGTTGGTTTCGACCTTCCGGATTGATACTTAGAGAATTGTTCTCATACTAGTTACAGTTAGGGACTGATAGTTGCGAAATAATAGTGATGTGAAAATAAGCTATGGAAATGTTTTCCAATGATTAATAACAGATATTTTCTAAATATATGAAATAAGGAAATATGAACATATGATGATTGATCGATCGAATTTCCATTTGGAAATAAGATCGTTGTTTGTACACCGACATGTTTTCATTTGATAGTTAAATCACAGACTATCAAAGTTTTGACCATTTTTACATTGTTAATATGGAGAGACCGGTTGGATTATTATCCGAAGAACCACTCCGTATTAGCATAAGCATTGTGAATCAAGTAGCTGAGGATAATTGAAGACGGAGTGAAGTGCAAGGGCTATTGTGAAAAGCCTAGGTAGGATGGATTCACTGAATAGTGCCTTCGGTTTGTTCAGTCCCAGGACAACGTATATGGACGAGTGTCTGACAAAGTATTCTTAACGAATCATATATGTTGATCTCTTTAAACGTATTACGTTGGTGGCGGAGAAATTCGTTTCTCTTAGCTTTTATACCCGTGATGCCTTGAGAAATCGATAATGATTTGGCAGGTATGACGATGTGGCATTCAAAGTAATTGAAGAAATAATCTGTCAAAGTGATAAACGTGACCTCAAAACTTCACAACCGAAAAATAACAGAAGTTGGGCTAGGCAGCATGGCTAGTTGGGCCATACCCAAGCAGGGTGTATTATCACCATCTAGAGAATATTCAATTGTACTTCTTTATAATATATTTCAATGTTGTCCCTTATCGGGAAGGATGGTTGCTGATCCCAACCATCGGTGATAATATATTCGTTACACTCAAGCTAAATGAGTGGACGGTCATGTGTGGCCGGGTTGCAAGACATTCTTGTTGAACCCTAGTGTATCTCCTCTAGAGTACACTGATCGGAAGGTGCTCCCATACCTTGTCTGTTGGAATCCAATCTCCAATAAGCGCTCACGGTTTTATTTGTATACTATGTATGTGGAACGTGAGATGCAAGCGTTCTGCTGGATTGATATCTATTTGTATTTAGACATTATTATAATATCAGAAAGATATCCTTTATTTAACCAAGTGTTGGAGTTTTATTCACACCAGTCCCATGACTGACCCGGAGTTTATTTTGTTTGTGTTCCCTAAACTCTTGGGTGCCTAAATTTGTACGGGCAGTCAAGTAGTCGGGATTTTACAGATACACTTGGAGAGCTTGGAGCAGGAGACTTCAGGATTATAGCTATTATTATTCCGCTGTGTCGTTAAGTGTTGTACTTTGAAATGGTATGTATATACGAGTACTGATTTGTATTTCAAAGTTATGTTATATTTTATTCGTTCCGCTGTGAGATTGTTGTTTACTCTGATGATGTAAGTTCTTCTTCTTCTTCTATTCTATTAGTTCTATCTTTTCTTCCTCACCCTCTACTTTATTTCACTAAAGTCTTGGAATTTTCGACTCTCGAGGAGTCGAAAATTTCCAGCCGTTACAGTTGGTATCAAAGCTTAAGTTAAGTGATTACCTTGGCTCTGTGGCATAACTCGATAGAGATGGGATTAGTAATATCCTAGATTGAGTTTGAGTGTATATATATGAGCGCGTAATTGTTATTCAATACAAAACGGTTTTATATTGTGGAGACTCATTGGTTGAGTGGCTTATGAATTATGGCCGATCAGTTTGATCCACTGTATCGATAAGGGTTACTAAACACTCGAATACGATGAACCGACATGGTATGTTTTGAAAGAGGGTAAATGAAATAATTTTTCCCAAAATATATTTGTTTATAGAAGAAATATATATCTTGAAATTATTATAGTATATTGATTGTGTTGGTTGTTATTATAATCGAATAAGATTATAAAAGGGTGAAATGGTTATAAATGACCAATCCGAATTCATATGAATGTAATATATGAAATAGTTTGAATTAAAATATGAATTTAAATCAGATTTGGAATTAAAATAAGGAAATTTTAAGTTCCTGGGAGATTTTGAAAATGTTTTTCAAATTGAAAATGATATAGTACTGAACTCACTTCGATAGCTGGAAAATAGATTCTGATGATGAATCTAGACATCATCAGTGTTCATTTTCGAGTTCTAAGTGACGGATTACTACCAAAGGTTTTGTTTTTGAATTGTTTTGAGAAAACAAGTTGTTTAGAAATTCAAAGGTTTTGAATTGGCATTATGATTTCAAATTGATTTGAAAGAAACCCAGGAACTTAAGTTCTGGAATTAAAATTTAACTAATGAAGTTAAATAAAATGAGATGGTAAAAATAAATTGAAATTTAACTTGAACCGAGTTAAATAAAATTGAATGGGATTAGAGATAATCTAGAATGGAACCAAATTGATAAGTCAATAATTTGGAATTTGATATTAGAGTTCGAATGAAATTCGATTTGGATTTGAGGATATGAACTGATTGGAGATCAATTGGAATGGATAACATTGGTATATGTTGAAGTGGTAGCAGATGAAAGGGATAGAGTTAAATGCCCGACAAAAAGGTACAAGTTTATATCATATATGAGTTCGGATTTTATGAGCCGAATTGGCAAGCCGCTTGGCTATTTTGATTTCCTTTTGGATTGGAGGAGGCCTAGAGAGGCGAGTTGTGGTTTGACGTATTGAGCCGTACAAAGGAGGTTATGGCGAAATTTTTTTCGAAAATTTAAGGTGTTAGAAAATTTTTCGAATTTTTGAAAATTTTAGTTGGTCGGAAATGAATTAATAAATTAATTAAAATTTAATGAGTCCAGTCGAAACTAAAATTTAGAGGTAAACAAAAAAAAAGGATTTTTAAATCTAGTTAGTAGAGTTAGTAGCATTTTCCTAACTTAGCAATTTCGAGGACGAAATTATTTTAAGGGGGGAAGTCTGTAATGGCGCGTTTTGTTAGCTGTCGAATAATTAATTTATTTAATTATTTATATATCGATTTGGGGATATCGATAACTTAAAGTACAACGTTCGAACTTATAATTTATAATTATAATTAAAACGAACCTGAAACGTCGCGGCAGTTCGCAATTTGGCAATTTGAACTTCAACCGAATGTACATGATTCATTTTAAGCCGGATTTCTGTGAAACAAGAAACGTGTGGAGCTGGTGGAGTATATCTTTCTAGTGGAAGAGAAAAATCGGGATTTCGTCGTGTAGATCTTGATGTACGTCCAAATCAAATTTCAGAAAAAGTCGCTGTGGAATTCCTTTATAATTTGCGACGCTTTATATACGTTATAAAAGGATTTTCAATGTAAATTGAATATCGATTCAATCTGGACTCGGAATAGCAAGTATATAATTATACTGGAGTTGTATGATATTCCTGGGCGAATATATACGATAATATAAATTTATTTATATTTAATTTAATAATATTTAAATATATTTATATATTTAAATGGGTCATCCAGAGCTTTAAAAATAGCCGGTTTTGCAAACGAAGTCGAAATTCGACGAAACTAATTTTGTTGGATCCGCAATGTCAAATAGTTGTTAGATTTATAGTTTCGTGATTTTTAGAGTCACTGTGTGGCCGTACGGATTTTTAGAGTGAGAAACAGTCAGTATTTTGACGGTTAAAAATACGCTGTGTGAGCATACGAAGTCGGAATTCGACGAAACCAGTTTCGTTGGGACTGTAATGTCGAAATCTACCTACAAGTCCAGTTTCGTGATTTTTGGGTATCACGTGTGACCACAGGAATTTTTAGAGTGTATAAACAGATAAATAAAATATAAAATAAAAACATAAAAAAATATCCTAACTATTTTCTCTGGTAACAAACGAGCCACGCATACTGCCTCCTCAACCACAAACCTCACCTAACCAAACAGCCTATATAACCCAAGGGAATCGAACACAGAAAAAGTTTCACACAAAAGAAAATCAAAGAAATGCTTAAACAAATGAAATAAAATCCTAAAAATCCTCATACTCGTATACTGGGGATCCTGGAATCATCCTCTTCATTCTTGTATCAGTATTGATGGGTTCGGAGGGGTTTTCCTGTCGCTCGATTTTAGACAGTGAACCTAGGGCACAGCTTCATGGGAGGTATGGGCGACTGGAGCTCGAACGGAGGTGATGGGCGAGTCCAGTGGAGCGAGGCGTAGGCCATGGCATTGACGAGGAGGATTCTGGTGGATCGGGGTAGAATGCGACATCGTGTTTTGGGCTACAGGAGGATTTTCGGAGTGGCACCGAAGCTGACGAGGAGGAGTTGGCAAGGTGCGGTTTCTGATGGTGATTCGGACAGTGGTGTTCGCGCTGGAGGTTGATGAACGACGTGGTGGTGGATGCCAGTCAAAATAGGGTCAACGGGGATAAAATGGGGATCGGGTTTCGCTATGTTTGATTTAGGAATAAGACTAGAGCGGGTCTGGTGTTTTGATAAGGGGAAATGGGCCAAGGTAATAGTGTTGAGGCCCAATAGTTTTAACTCTAAGTTTATTTAAATTCAAAAGGTTGTATTAACTTGTCGATGTGATAACTCAAACATACGTAGTCAGAATCACGAACCGTCAGTCACGTTGGGACCGTATGGACGGACACTACACAATGGGACTGACCACGAGTCGATTGGAGCACGTTACAATTTATGGCGAAATAAATTGTCCGACTGAATCAAATAACGCAAACCGTTATTTAACGGCTAACGCGCAAATGTGAGTAAAACTCACTAACTCTGAACAGTTTATATTTCATGTTGTATTGTTAGAACTGTTAAATTTGTCTGTTTGACTGTGTGTTGATTGTTTGATTGAACTGCTAGTCAGTTAGTTAAATTTCTATATTGATTCTGTTTAACAGAATATATCATATGGAACTGAAAGTGATGTTATCTATATTGTCTAACATCTGTGATGAAGGGAAACAGGTTGGAGGAATCCGACTGGATTCCTCAACAGTTATTTTATTGTTTTCAATATATTGTTATATGATGTGATATAAAATCTGTGGGCGATTATATGTGCTTGGACGATATTGAACATCGTGATTTGATATGATTGAATACCGTAACATACCGAAATGTTGATAAGGGGATTTTCAATGTTTATATTGAAAATGAATTTTATTTATAAAATCGATAGGATTTTATAAAAGGAAAACATTTATTTAATTAGAAAATAAATAAATGAAAAAGGAAACATTTATTTAGAAAATAAATGAAATAAAATAGAAACATTTATTTAGAAAATAAATGAATTAGAATATAAAGGAATATTTATTTTAGGAAATAAATAAAGGAACATTTATTTAGATTATAAATAAATGGAATAAAGGAATATTTATTTAGGGAATAAATAAAGGAACACTTGTTCGGAAAATAAATAGAATTATACAAGGATAGATTTAAACACGTGCTTCGCACACGGTATAACACGATATGGATTTAAATGAGATATTAAATAGGAAATCTGTTTTAAACAGATAAATTGAAGTAGATTAATTTATAAATAATGTTTTATAAATTAAATAAATTATTTATCATTGATAAATGGAATATATATAAGTCTGGACTTATATAGATAGTAGAAACGTTATTAAAAGGACATTTATAAAGTGAAGAACCGTTACTAAAAGTAAATCTTTATAAATGGATAAACGTTGTAAAAAGTTAATCTTTATAAATGGATAAACGTTGTAAAAAGGAAATCTTTTGAAATGAATAAACGTTATAAAAAGGAGTAAATCGAATTTAGTTATTCGAAATTGATATTTGAATAGAGTTAAACACATTAGAGTTATTTGAATTAGTTATTCGAATAGAGTTAAACACGTAAGAGTTAATTGAATATTAGTTATTCAATTTGAGTTAATCGAATGTAGTTATCCGAGAAGAGTTAAATCGAATTTAGTTATTTGAAAGGAGTTAATCAATTTGAGTTAAGTTAATCGATTTGAATTAAGTTGAATCGAAATGGAGTAAATCAATTAGAATTAAGTTAATCGAGTTAGAGTAAATCGAATATTAGTTATTCGAAGGTAAGTTATTCGAATTAGTTATTCGAATAGAGTTAAACACGTAAGAGTTAATTGAATATTAGTTATTCAAATTGAGTTAATCGAATTTAGTTATTCGAGAAGAGTTAAATCGAATTTAGTTATTCGAAAGGAGTTAATCAATTTGAGTTAAGTTAATCGATTTGAATTAAGTTGAATCGAAATGGAGTAAATCGATTAGAATTAAGTTAATCGAGTTAGAGTAAATCGAATATTTGTTATTCGAAGGTAAGTTATTCGAATTAGTTATTCGAATAGAGTTAAACACGTAAGAGTTAATTGAATATTTGTTATTCAATTTGAGTTAATCGAATTTAGTTATTCGAGAAGAGTTAAATCGAATTTAGTTATTCGAAAGGAGTTAAATCAATTTGAGTTAAGTTAATCGATTTGAATTAAGTTGAATCGAAATGGAGTAAATCGATTAGAATTAAGTTAATCGAGTTAGAGTAAATCGAATATTAGTTATTCGAAGGTAAGTTATTCGAATTAGTTATTCGAATAGAGTTAAACACGTAAGAGTTAATTGAATATTAGTTATTCAATTTGAGTTAATCGAATTTAGTTATTCGAGAAGAGTTAAATCGAATTTAGTTATTCGAAAGGAGTTAATCAATTTGAGTTAAGTTAATCGATTTGAATTAAGTTGAATCAAAATGGAGTAAATCGATTAGAATTAAGTTAATCGAGTTAGAGTAAATCGAACATTAGTTATTCGAAGGTAAGTTATTCGAATTAGTTATTCGAAGGAGTTAATCAATTAAGTTATTCGAATGAGTCATTCGAAGGAGTAAAACAAATTAAGTTAATCGATTAGAGTTGAGTTAATCGATTTGGGTTAAGTTAAGTTATCAAGTTAAGTAATCGAGTTAAGATTTATCGAATTAAGTAATCGAGTTAAGAAATCGAGTTGAGATAATCAAGTTAAGAAAATCAAGTTGAGTTAATCGAATAAGTTATTCGATAAGAGTAAATCCATATAAGTTAATCGGATGTTAGTTATTCGATAAGAACTGACACATTTAAGAAAATCGAATATTTGTTATTCGATAAGAGTTAATGAAATAGAGCCAACCAAGAAGAGTTATTCGAATATTAGTTATTCAATAGGAGTTAATTGAAATAGAATTTATCGAATATAAGTTATTAAAAAGGGAGAGTTAATCGAATAGAGATTACTCGAAAGAGAGTTATACGTCGAATTCGATTATAGCGAATTCGGGAAAGTACTATTTACTTTCGAGGGTTTAAATCAAGATTTAGTTATTGATTTAGAAATTAGGTGTCTGTTAAATTATTCGAGTTAGGAAATAAATTTATAATTTAGGTTAGATATTTTAGGGGTAGGAATTATAACGTTATAGTTATAATCAAACACTGTCATATAAGAAGTGGATTCGTAACCTGAATCCGAGAATTTGCGGAAACAGATGATTGTAAAAAGTGAGTGATGAGCTTCATCTATTTCACAGTAAAGGACGTTGTTCAATTAAGGTCTGCGAGGTAATTATACCCCAACTTGATTGACTTCAGAATTGACAAAGGAATAGTTGTGGTTCGATCTAAAAGGTTGATTACGAATAAAGTTAAGGAATAAGCGATAAATGGATTTAGCGAAACGATGTTTTATACAACGTTCATTGGAAATCCGTAAATGAGTTTTGGAACCATTTTCCAAATATAGTCAGATATGTTTTCTAAACATAGAAAATGAAATGTTTTCATGATAAGAATTTAAGAAATAGAGTTAAGCAAATTCAGAAACTGACTGGAGAGGGTAAGTTGAACGGTTTTCTAAGTTACGATCTGATGTTGGTTTCGACCTTCCGGATTGATACTTAGAGAATTGTTCTCATACTAGTTACAGTTAAGGACTGATAGTTGCGAAATAATAGTGATGTGAAAATAAGCTATGGAAATGTTTTCCAATGATTAATAACAGATATTTTCTAAATATATGAAATAAGGAAATATGAACATATGATGATTGATCGATCGAATTTCCATTTGGAAATAAGATCGTTGTCTGTACACCGACATGTTTTCATTTGATAGTTAAATCACAGACTATCAAAGTTTTGACCATTTTTACGTTGTTAATATGGAGAGACCGGTTGGATTATTATCCGAAGAACCACTCCGTATTAGCATAAGCATTGTGAATCAAGTACGCTGAAGATAATTGAAGACGGAGTGAAGTGCAAGGGCTATTGTGAAAAGCCTAGGTAGGATGGATTCACTGAATAGTGCCTTCGGTTTGTTCAGTCCCAGGACAACGTATATGGACGAGTGTCTGACAAAGTATTCTTAACGAATCATATATGTTGATCTCTTTAAACGTATTACGTTGGTGGCGGAGAAATTCGTTTCTCTTAGCTTTTATACCCGTGATGCCTTGAGAAATCGATAATGATTTGGCAGGTATGACGATGTGGCATTCAAAGTAATTGAAGAAATAATCTGTCAAAGTGATAAACGTGACCTCAAAACTTCATAACCGGAAAATAACAGAAGTTGGGCTAGGCAGCATGGCTAGTTGGGCCATACCCAAGCAGGGTGTATTATCACCATCTAGAGAATATTCAATTGTACTTCTTTATAATCTATTTCAATGCTGTCCCTTATCGGGAAGGATGGTTGCTGATCCCAACCATCGGTGATAATATATTCGTTACACTCAAGCTAAATGAGTGGACGGTCATGTGTGGCCGGGTTGCAATACATTCTTGTTGAACCCTAGTGTATCTCCTCTAGAGTACACTGATCGGAAGGTGCTCCCATACCTTGTCTGTTGGAATCCAATCTCCAATAAGCGCTCACGGTTTTATTTGTATACTATGTATGTGGAACGTGAGATGCAAGCGTTCTGCTAGATTGATATCTATTTGTATTTAGACATTATTATAATATCAGAAAGATATCCTTTATTTAACCAAGTGTTGGAGTTTTATTCACACCAGTCCCATGACTGACCCGGAGTTTATTTTGTTTGTTTTCCCTAAACTCTTGGGTGCCTAAATTTGTACGGGCAGTCAAGTAGTCGGGATTTTACAGATACACTTGGAGAGCTTGGAGCAGGAGACTTCAGGATTATAGCTATTATTATTCTGCTGTGTTGTTAAGTGTTGTACTTTGAAATGGTATGTATATACGAGTACTGATTTGTATTTCAAAGTTATGTTATATTTTATTCGTTCCGCTGTGAGATTCGTGTTTACTCTGATGATGTAAGTTCTTCTTCTTCTTCTATTCTATTAGTTCTATCTTTTCTTCCTCACGCTCGACTTTCTTTCACTAACGTCTCAAAATTTTCGACTCTCGAGGAGTCGAAAATTTCCAGCCGTTACAATCATCTTTTAGTATGTAACTAGTAAGTTGGTAAGGTGCTGAGCATATCTTATGGTGGTTAGGAGCGCAGTCGATGTTCTATCTTGCTTACCTTGTCATATTTTCTTATGTTACAATCATCTCTTATATCCAGTTTATGCTTTTATCCTGTTACTATACTGATTATATTGTTAAAGTCACGGGATTCTCCAGATTTTATGTCTGATCCTTTTTGTTTCGCCTCTTTTCTTTCTTCCCCCCTAAGGTCCTCAGGGTGGGATTAGTGAAGCTTGCCTCGAATTTCTTTCTTATTGAAGTGCTTGGAAGTGTTGAAAGTAATGCTCAGCTTTATCTCTTTTTCATTATGACTATTTGGAGTGGGATTATGGTTTTGCTTTTATGTACTCTAATAATAATTTTGTTCAAGATGGATATTTTTGTACTTGGCTTTAGCATATGGTTTTGATGTTGTGACCAGACATGTTTTGCTTTTCCGCTGCAATGAATAAATTTTGAATTTTTAACTACCATTCTATATACCTGCCTTGTGATGTTCTATTTTATACTCTTATAACTCTTCATGAAAGTTATTGCATTCCCTTAGTGAGTGACATTAATGGACATGGGGTGTTACACAACCCCTCTTGTTCCATCGGATTCTGATAAAGTATGGAAAAGTTATACAAGTTATAACATAATTAAACATCATTAGCGATTTAAATATAAGTTAATTAACCTTATAACCTCAATTAAATTTTACAAATCCATCTTCTTCCCCATGAACATAGTTCGAAACCGCTCTTCCTTTTTTCATAACATAGCCGAATTTTTGCTTGGATCTCCCTCCTTCAATTTCTCCATGAATTTGGGCGTCGTCTTTACCAATCTTCTTCTCGTCATGAGTTCTACGATTCCATCACCCGAAGTTCGAGCTCGCACCACCGGTGAAAATCACGTCGAGGCAGCCCAACTCACGGCTGTAGTAATTTGTGCGACAAAAATCTTCATGAAGTCGTCCCAAAATTTGCAAATCGATGCTATTTTCCACACTAACCTCAAATATAATAACTAGAACTCGAATCAGCACTTCAATCTTTCAAAATCATCAACCTAGCCCCATAATAAAACATGACAGTGAACATAAGTTGATTCGAATCCCATGAACTCAAATACACTTATTCCATGATTTATAAAATTTTATACGATTTTTTGCATTATATAAATCCACGATTTCTACTTGTTAAGAAAAATGGAGGCGTTGTGTTCGTTGACCATGAACGAAGGTGTTTAAGGGTTTAGGGAAGTTTTGGAATATATATAGGGCAGTTCTTTTAATATTTTATTCAACTATTATATTAAATTTATTCAATCGTTATCTCTGTTCGTCATTTATAAATTTATATGATCACATACGAAATCCGTTTGTGATGAAAATGGGCATACAACTATGGTTTGAAATTACAGACACAATGAAATTTATTTTGTTGAAATCCAAGTCCATTTACAAAAACAATGCTATTTTGATTGTTAAATCGTTGATCGATTCACATTTTAAATCTACACTCTCACATAACAACTCCGATTAGTTTGAAACTTGAAATCCTGCAATAATAAGCCATTACAAATATAATAAATTTTGTTTCATTGAAATCTAAAGTTGTTTGCAAAAATGGCTATTTCTATATATTAAATTAAAACAATAAAATATAAATCAAATTAAAAATAATTCAATTTAATAATAATAAATTATTATTATTGCATATATTCAAATAGAATATCATGTAGCACCAAAATAAGCTAATAAGGATTTTAAACTCAATATTGTAAAATTTCACGTTAAATAGATATTCAAATTATTTAAAATCCTTTTATTATATTAAACAAAACGTTATGGTCGAAAAAGATTCTATAGTCAGTTTCTGAAAATTTGATTTTGATATAACTCAAAATCTACCTAATGAAATTTTGGTTTTTCTCTTTCATTAGAAAATTATGATCCAATGTATCTGGAAGATTTTTGTTTTAAAGAATTTCGACTTTTATTGGATCATGTACACTCAATTGAAGTTTAAATCGTAAAACTACGAACTACCTCAACGCCGCGGGATCTTTTTAATAAATTATAATTAATACGTTCAAACTTCATTTAATAAACAAATTCTTTATTATAAATTCAAATCTAAACTTAATTAAATCCTTTTATATTGTTCGTTTCATACTGTATAGCAAATCCAACTTATTCAACTATTTTAGAATTAAATTTACTGTTTCATTATTTATTAATAAAATATTCAAAATTGTAGAACTTGAGTTGTCTAAATTTCCAAATCACTATTCTAGTATTTACATAAATTAAACATTCGACCATTAAAAATACGGGATATTGCAATGCAGGAGTAGTAAATCACGAATTCTATTATCAAGAATGCTACCTTGAGTCGGGATTACGCGAAGCTTGAAGGGAAGTCGTTTACCAGAACTGAATATGCTATTGAAGTGGATAACTAGTTACTCCATCATGAAAGGATATTTGTTGATTTAGGACTAAATGGAGACCAAAAGAGGAGATTGACCTCTAAACAGCTGCAACGAGCTGCCTTGTATTGGTGGAATAACATAAATGTTGGAGTGGATGAGGATACTATGTCTTGGGCATAATTTCGAAGGAGATTTGAAAAAAAAAAATTTGTGTCAAAGGTTGTGAAGTCTTTCTTTCTTAGGAAATTTATGGAACTGGAACAAGGAGAATTGTTATGCTTGAATATGCAAGGAGTTTTGAAGAGATACCTCATTTTATGCTATTGTGGAAATAGTGCTAAAGAGAAACGAGAAGTTCGTCGAGGTCTAAGACTAGAGCTTGCTAACGCTACTTTGTCGCACATTAGGGATCCATGTGAGGTATTGGTAGCGAAGGCGCTCACAATAAGAAGATGTTTGATTTTTTTTCTCTGATAACAAGATTGAAGGATCTTAGAATGGGCATGGCTATAAGAGGAGGTTTTATTCGAAAAATGAAGCTTGGAATGGAAGAGCTGTCAAGAAGGGAATAACCGAGCCGATATGTTACAAGTGCCACAAGAAAGGTTACTATGCGAACTAGTGTCGTTCCAGAGATGGTCAGGCTATTGTCTAGAAGAAGAATATCAAGTGTTTTAACTATGACCAGATCAGACATTACAAGAATAATTGTTCGGAGCTTGCTAAGGAGAAAGTATTTGCTTTAAAGCCTTATGTCGCAAAGCCGACAACCGAGGAGAAGGGAAAGTCTGTGATGTCAGGTTATGCTTTTAGTTCACGATTTACCTGTTAAAACATTATTCGATACCAATACATTATTTTCTTTTATATCCTATTGTTTGACAGATAAGCTTAACTTAGTACGATTATTACTTCCTCAAGGTTAGCTAATCTTATATGAGGTTTCACAACTCTAAGAATGAGATACAACCACCTAGAATATAAGTTGTCTATGTTTGATTCCATTGGCTTTGGGATCTTATTGGGTATGGACTGCTTGGATAAGTACGTTGCTAGGATATTTTTCCAAGTGAAAATAAGTGGAGGTCCTTAAAACAAAACTTTATGTAAGGCGGGTCTTTGTTCAAAGCTCCATGTAAAGTAGGTTCGTAAAACTGTCATAATGTTGTTTCAGTGATTTTCTGCTTCGGTGTTTAAAAAAATCATAAAATTGTAAATATTGAAAAAAAAATCTAGAAAAGAAAAAAATGCAGAAATATCTACACTTATTGTGAAAAGTGCAGACATATCTGCAAATATTAGCAAAATATCTATAGACATGTCACAATGAACCAAAAACTGTAGATATGTCTGCAAATATTCAGTAGAGTTGTTTTTTTTCTTTTTTTGGAATTCAATTTATATGCAATTTGCATTACAAAATTTATGATTTGTCTGCGATATTGTGTTGTTGAATAAGTGTAGACACTTAAATTGAAATTTTGAAGCGCTAGAAAAAATTGCATAAAAGTATGTCGTTAATGGTTACAATTGCGTTAATGTTTGCAGTTTTTTGAAACACTGCATTTATTCTTGCAAGTTTTGCTAAAGTATGATTTTTTCGATATTTTTGTTTTTGATACATTTTTTTAACTTTTCTTACATAAATACGAAGATGATTATAAATTGAACTAATTTTTGAAGTTTAATAGTACTTTACGTTGATTTTTGATTTTTTTTATAATTTTTGAAAAAAAGGGACATAATTTCCACATGTTATAAGTTTAGTAGTATTTTGTTGGAGAATGGACTGTTGATGACAACAACCTTATTTTAATTATCATTATTAATTGATTATACAACATATACTAACGTCTTTATCTAGAATATATATATATATATGCAGGGTTTGTATACAAGATTTAATACTGAAGACTGTACGGTTTTAGAGTTCCAAGCGATTCGAGATACAAAGAGATTCAAGACTCATGAGTACCAAGATATCAAAATTTCAAGAGCTCAACGAAATATAGAAATTGAGTCTAGTTTATATGTAAGACTCTACATAGCACTTCATTTCAAATTCTGTTTTCAAAATTCTAATTCTGATTTCAAGATTATTTCTACCTACTTTTAAATGATTTCAAAATACATTTGTATTATATAAAGTTTTATAATAATATGTTTATTATATATATATATATAGTTTTGTAGTTTTAAATCATATAAATTTATAAATTTGTTTATATTATATGTCACTATATTTTATATGTTTTTTATACTTTAGAAACTTCATTTTAAACATTAGTTTTAATTCAAGAATTTCCAGAATATATATATATATATATAGGTTTTAACGCTTGAAATTTGATTTTAAAAATAAATATACAAGGCATTTGTCGACATACCCATTTTGACATGTCGACATATAACTGTCATATTTTTAATTTTCAAAGGAAGTGTCTTTTCACTGTTTGAAACGTCTTAGAAGCGTTGCAACCTTCGGGGCACTATAAATAGGGGCTGATTTAGAATTTTAATTATTCTTCCTTCTCCTTCTTCACCCTTTTACTTACCACCATTAAAAATACATAAATTTCTTGATTTCTACACTTATACTCTGCCGATTTCAACAAAAATTATATCATTATTCTTTTCTTCTCATTCTCTATCAACTACCCTTTGTTTGAAGTGCTATCGAAGAGTTATAGGGCTATTATTATTGTTTGGGAATTGTTTGGAAAACAGTGTATTCCTTGTAGCCCTTAAATCAAGGAAAGGGAGTGGTGTTAACTTTGTAGCCATGGAATCAAGGGTGGTGGAATCGATGTTAACCTTGTAGCCGTGAAATCAAGGGTGTTGTACTTGGATATTGATAATAATAAAACTTTGTGCAATCCAGCTTTGCGTGGGACTTGACGTAGGAGTAATCTGAACCAGTATAAAATCCGGTATGTTATTTCCTTTTTTGTTTTTTTATTTACTTATTTCGGTGATTGAGATTGTTTCTACGTTGTGATCATTCTGGGTGTGATAATCATTGTGTGATTTGTGATGACCACCCACAACCCCTGCACTAAACAAGAGGAATAATGCACTGAAAGGTGTACCAGGCAGTTGTGGACGATCATCATAGGTAAACAACAACAATGGTACCTATCATAAAACTCACAAAGCAAGGATAAAATATAGTAGAACATATAAAAGGTAGAAATATTGGAGCACAATATAACAAACTTTTAAAAACTTCCACAACATCATGAAAGTTTATTCACACATCATAGGAATATAAAAGTTTTTCCATGAAGCCTCACTACAACACTCAGAGAGCAACTCAAACAACAGAAATAGAAATACTAGATAGTAAGTAAGATAATATGCCAGCCTCCAACTTGCCTCCGAGTTTTAACATCGTCCTCACTAAGCTATCACCTGTCATCTGCCACCTAGTATGCCCATCCACAACCCTATGAATAGCCCAAGGTAACAAGAGGGAAACATAAAACCTTGAGTCAGACTACAGTCTTAGTGAGCGATAAAACAACTAACAAACATCAACAATAAAGTATATGAGAAGGGATAGATAAACATACTAATCTACCCACAACACCAGATAAAAACCCAACCCTGTCTTCCCCACATCAGACAGTGATAGCCTTTACAATCCATTCAACTAAAGGAATAACAATCCATTCATGGAAATAGAACAGTCAATGATAACACTTATAGCATCCAGATTATATATCTCACGTAAACCATCTTAATCGAATTCGACATTCCTAAGCACAATCCCCAGAGGTCTAAGCTAATATCATACAAGCATCCAAGAAACATCCCCTTTGATGTTGGATAATTTATGTGAGACGGTAAGGCAACTGATAATCTATGACAGACTCTGGCTATCACCGTCAATCCTGCTTCAAAACTATTGTTAATCGTATGACGGCCAACCTCGCCAAATGTCAAGGGCTAATGGTAACTCCAGTTCTAGCATAAACTCCATACACCTTTCAACGATACATATGTTTGTCAAACCTTGACAACTAGGCCGTTCAACGATACCTAGAGTACTCGACCAACAACCTTCTAGTCTTTTGGGTGCCACCATTGTACCCTGCTTTGTGCCTGCTAGAACTTATGGGAACGATAATTTCTCGGCCTTCGTATCTCTAGTCATCTAACCCGACGACATTTCGCAGCTCAAGCAACCATTATCCACCAACTCACGACCTTTGAGTTGCCACCTCATTCGTTATTCTTCACCAATCAATGAACACATACAACACTTCAAATATTCTCACTTGAATTTACTTCGAAGTCACAACATTACTGAGCTAAATTACATCACTATGTTGCGGCTAGGGTTCGAGGGCAACCCCCGGGAAAAAAATCAGGCCCTTTTGTTCAAATCCGGGTCATAGCCGAAAAATATAATTTTTCAGAAATGACCCTGTTTCGACCGACCAATTCTCTTGGAGCCAATCGACCCATCCATGCAACAAAGATCGATCCATCCCCGACCGACCCATCAATGCACACGACAACCGATCCAACCAAGCAGTGAAGTCCAGACTGACCCATCTGAAGCACACCGACCCATCATCTCAGCGCCCGACCACTCGTCTGAAGCAGGCCAACCCATAATCTCACCAACCGACCCATGCAACTCCATCTCGACCAACCTGGCCCACGACCGACCCAAACCCAACGACCGACCCGGCCACGGCCGACCCAATCCTTCATATTGTGTCCTCCAAGACACGTACTCCAACCGACCCAGCTTCGACCGACCGACCAGCCAAAAACTTTAGAGCACAAGCGACCCAACCTGTACTACACCGTACTACATGTTGTACTGCAGGTTCAACCGACCGACCAGAAGAAGGCCGACCCAAAACCTGCACCAGGCCGATCCAAATCCAATTTCAACCAAAACTTCGCCAATCGACTATCTCGACGAAATCTACTCATCCAATTCATCCAATTCAACCACAAACTTGTTATGAAATCACCAACAACATGAATATGACGATTTTCACCAAATTATGCAAATTCCACCAAAATCATGATAAATGAACATATGAACAAAAATTATGGATCTAACTTGCATAAACATATGAAATAGCATAGAAATTACCAGTTTTAAGTTGCTAAATTAGATCCTATGGTGATTCATATGAAAATAAACTTACCGTGATGTAGATCTAAGGAAAACAACTTGAATTTGATGAAAAACGAGATCAAACACTCATATACTTGATTCAATTGATGTGAGATGCATATCACTCACCAATTGTCCAAAACAACCCAAAATGATTGAAATATGATTCCGAACAACGAAAAATTTGATCTAAACTCTTTAATTCGATGATCTCTCCCTTGGAATGATGTAGATCTAGCTTCCAACGACGTAGATCTCGAATTTTAATGGTAGAAAGGTGTAGGAGAATGGAGAAATGGAGGATCACAAGCTCCTCCAAATGAGATAATGGAGAAAGTAAACTATTCCCCATACCCCTACCCCCTATTTATAGCCTCCCACCACCCACTAATGGGCCTCCCCAAATCAGCTCATTATGGCTTACCAAACTTGAACAACCAACTGTAAAACCTTAAAATAGTGATTCCTCCCAAACCGCCAAGCCAAACCTTTAATGTGACCACTCTACGGAAAGGGTAACATCATTTCCTTTCAATGGCACAGGTCTCAACACCTGATTCAACCCGAGTCAAAAGTTATGCCTTATACAAGATTGATAGGGGCAATATGGTCATAAACAAAATTGGTAAAAATTATGGACATGTCTCACATCCCCATAAGCAACATATTAAAATATGAGAATGATCCAACCCTCAGGGAATAAAATAAAAACATTTTATGATCTTCCGATACGTAAAATGCAGGTTGTTACATGATTCATTTCGTATCTCAAGTTAGCTTAAGATTTCTATAAATTCCTCATAAACAATATTCAACCCCCTTAGTGTTAATTCTGCCTTAAAATCTACATTTCGCATCCTTAATAACTGGTATAAGAGCATAGGTTTTTAAAATTTCATAATCTAAATTTTGGAAAGATTAAATGCCAACCAACACTAAAAATAATAGTTTGTTATAGAGTGTAGATCGACTATTAGACCACCACTATTTAATAACAGTAATTATTCTTACTAGGCATGTATAATGAAAATATATTTACAATTAGTAGGATTGGACACATGGAATATCACACAGACTGAATATGTTGAACCAACTATTAATTTTGCACAGTGGACAAATGATCGAAAGGCTGCTGCACAAAGTAATTTTAAGGCCATGAATATGTTATTTTTTTTCATTAGATAGAAATGAATTTAATAGAGTTTCATTTTGTAAATATGCTTATGAAATATGGAGAACATTACAAGTTACCCATGAAGGAACCAATAAAGTTAAACATACAAAGATATCAATGCTAATCAATCAATTTGAGTTGTTTAAAATGAATGAGAATGAATCTGTCTCCGATATGTATTGCAGATTTTAGGAAATCATGCATTCATTAATAGCTTTGGGAAAACCTATTCATAGAAAGAACAAGTCAGAAAAATAATTAGTTGACTGACTCCAGAATGGGATCAGAAAACACTAGCAATTGAAGAAGCCAATAATGCAGTGAAATTAAGATTGAAGAGTTAATTGGGAATTTGATGTCATTCGAAGTCCAATGTAACACCCCGTATGTTGAATAACTTACTATAATATAAAACATGGCAGAATTAAATTTTAAAATCTGAATCAGGGGAAACGGGCTATGCCATTGCGTTCATCTCGGAAAAATGCGCGAAATAGAGTCCGAGTTTTCGAAAATCGGAGTCCGTATGACCCAGTTAAGGCCCGAAGAAATTTTCAGAAATTCAAAACAGATTTAAATATAAAAATTCAAACATTTCAGAAGTGGCGGGAAAATTCCCGCCAGACCTAGGGAGTCGACCTGGGGGTCGACTGGGGAGTCGACCTGCCCACCAAGTCGACTAGGGTGTCGACCCTAGTGTCGACCTGGGAGTCGACCTCCCTGGGAGTCGACCTCCCTGGTCGAGCCCAGGTGACCTGGGTGCACCAGTTTGGCTTTTGGGCTGTGTTTTGGTGGCTAGGACGAGATCTGACGGCTCTAATCTAATTTAGGGTTAATCTAATGGCCTAAAACACCTAACTAATCTATAAATACACCCTAAGACTACCCTAATTCATACTAAAAATAGATACAACACTGTTATGCCGTCAAAATGCAACTTGAAGGAGCCTCCATCAAATTAAAGAGGAAGATAACTTCTCAAATCAACTTCTAATCAACTCTAGCAACTTAATCTTCTTCTTAGGAGTGCTAATCAACAAGTTGTGAGTTTTCTATAGCCTTAATGACCAATTGTTGAAATGATTATGATAGGATATAATGAGGTTATGGCTATGAATGTGGATCAATGCAAGATTGTGTTATCATATGCTATGTGTTTGTGATGTTATGTAAGTTATGTGTTATGTGTTCATGATGTTATGCAAGTCATATGCTATGTGATCATGATGTTATGCAAGTTATGCAAGTCATATGCTACACGTTCATGATGTTATGCAAGTTATCCAAGTTATATGCTACATGATCATGATGTTATGCAAGTTATGCAAGTGTTAGGCTATGTGTTCATGATGCTAGTTATGCAAATTGCTATGATAAACATTGATCCATTATGACACCATGATTATATGCAAGTTCATATATGATATGTTATGCAAATTTGGTGTATGATTATATGCAAGTTCATATATGATATGTTATGCAAGTTTGGTGTATGATTATATGCAAGTTCATATATGATATGTTATGCAAGTTTGGTGTATGATTATATGCAAGTTCATATATGATATGTTATGCAAGTTTGGTGTTTGATTATATGCATGTTCATATATGACATGTTATGCAAGTTTGGTGTTTGATGATATGCAAGTAACATGTGCAAGTTTACACCTTAGTATGATATGCATACATATGCAAGTTAACCCCTTTGTATGTCATACATACATATGCAAGTTTACCCCTTTGTATGACATAAATAACTTATGCAAGTTAACCTCCTTATGACATATGTGATTCATGCAAGTTTGGGTTGATTATTTATGCTAGTTGGGTTGATGCTATATGCATGTTGACACCTTTAAACCCATGTTGATGCTAATGTTATGCAAGTTGAACCCATTGTATTTGTGATGAATCTTCCCTTTTATGTCATGTTAGCGAATTACGTGGGGAACGATGGGGTTAATATACATGTTAATGAAATGGCGTGAAGTTGGCATGATTATGCATACCATAAAGTGGATGGACATAATTGAGTCAATTACGTACATCGTTAAAATTGGAATTAATTAGGGAAAATTAATTCGAAATATGGGGGTGATTAATTAGGTGTAATTAATCGACTAAGACACGAGGTTGGACCCTTTTGTAGCATAAGACTGTCCAGAACCGACCGGCAAATCCAGCGGCTACAAATGATTGGCCCAATGTGAGAGGTCTTAGGCACAAACTTAATACGTGACAAGTGTAAAGACACGAGGTTAGACTCGGTTATGGCGTAAGGCTGCCCGGACCCGACCGGCTAATCCAGCTGCCATAAAAGATAGTCTAATGTGAGAGGTCTTTACAACGGTTACATTCTTAATCAATTAAGAAACACTTAACCATATTAGCATGTAGAGGGACATGAGGGGTTAAGTGGGTGCCTTGGGTGGCATGTGGAAAAATCTAGTGGTTGCCTTGGGTGGCAATAGAAAATACGATTAGAATACTTAACCAAAGTTGAACATGTAATTAAACATGATTAAAGGGTTAAGTAAGTGCCTTGGGTGGCATGGGGAAAATCTAGTGGTTGCCTTGGGTGGCAATGGTAGATAAGATTAAAATACTTAACCAAAGTGGAACATGTAATTAAACATGATTAAAGGGTTAAGTAAGTGCCTTGGGTGGCATGGGGAAAATCTAGTGGTTGCCTTGGGTGGCAATGGAAGATAAGATTAAAATACTTAACCAAAGTAGAACATGTAATTAAACATGATTAAAGGGTTAAGTAAGTGCCTTGGGTGGCATGTGGAAATCAAGTAAGTGCCTTGGGTGGCATGGGGAAATCTAGTGGGTGCCTTGAGTGGCAATTGAAATATGAGTAGATGACTTAACCAAACTTTAGACATGTAAGTGGACATGATTATTAAAAAGGGTTAAGTGGGATGCACTAGAAAAAAATGACAAGCTTAGGTGGGTAGCTTGTGGGGGCCCATTTCAACCAGTAACCCATATGTATCTTAGTGGGCTCGACCCATGTCGAGGACGGGACACGCGTACTGGGCTTGACTATAAGAGGCCAAAAACGGGTTAGCGGTGGCAACGCAAGTCCAATGGGTTTCATATGCGTGTGTGGACCCGGGCTGGTAGGTAAGACGTTGTTGCACCGTGTAGGTATAAGCCGTGCACCATTGATTGTATCGGGTTGCCACTTTGGGGAGTGATACACCCCACTGTGGGGCCAGCACGGGTATCTACGTTAGGGAGCCGATCGAATGGGAGTAGTGGGTACACCTAGTGGAGATAGGGGCAGACGGCACCTATGTAGTCAGCTAGGGGTACACGAGACTACTATTAAAATTACTAAGTTGTGGGTACACCTAGTGGAGATAGGGGCAGACGGCACCTATGTAGTCAGCTAGGGGTACACGAAACTACTATTAAAAATTACTAAGTACACTTAGTGGGATCAACCTTTAAGTAGGAATTACCCTTGGGTGGGTAGATCTGGTGTGGTGCAGTGTAGGAATTATCCTTGGGTGGGTAGATCTGGTGTGGTGCAGAATAGTATTTATCCTTGGGTGGATAGGCGCGTCTTTACCGTTATCTTAGTTCATCCTAAGTCTAGTTGGCTGCTTAGTGTAGTCATTTATCCCCATTCGTACCGTACCAGGTTTATATCATACCCTAATTACTTTAATGATTGTATTGTTAAAGTTATAGGGCTCACTCAGACTTATGTCTGACCCCGTTGTTTTAATCTTTTTCCCCAACCCTCAGGTTCTCAGAGTGGGCCTAGCACTAGTGGGCTTTGATCAGATTGCTTCATCTATCTTTTGGAGTTTGGACTCTTGAAGAAAAGCCCGGTTATCTTTTCTATTATGGATACTTGTATGTAGTAGGATTATGTACTTATGTTTTAACAAGATGGATATTTTGTACTTGACTCTTGTGGGTTTTTGATATGTAACCAAACATGTTTACCTTCTGCTGCAATGAAATGATGTTTTAAATTTCAAGTATCACTTATATCTGTCTTGTTGTAATTTTTCAGTTCTATATTCACTTAAACACTCCACCGAAGCTAAGGCATTCCTTAGTGAGTGACCTTAGCGGGTGTGGGGTGTTACATCCAATTACAGAAAAGAAAGGAAAATAAGCCTACAGAAAAGAAATATATAGCATTCAAAGCGACAACAAATGGTTTTGATTCAAGTAGTGAAGATGATAAAGATATTGCTTTATTGACAAGGAGTTTTAGAAAATTCATGAGATATAAAAGAAAAATAATTTTCAGAGAAATAATCAAGGAAGTTCGGGAAGAAATGATGATAGATATTATAACTGCAAAAAACTGGGTCATATAAAGAGAATGTTTACATATCCAGATAAATCAAATCAACAAATAAACAATAGTAATTCGTCAAAGAAAAGAAAGAGAGCATATGCAGCAACATTAGACAATTCAGGTTCACCATCAAGTGATGAAGAGCCAGAAACCGGGAAATCAAATATGTGTTTCACATCAATTCAGAATTCAGAAAACGTTGAAGAAATGGATCTAAAAACTAGGTACACCTTAATTAATTTTTAATTTTTTGGTTGATTTGGATAAATGAATGTTTTGTTTGTTTGACTTATTTGAATTCGAAATTTAAAATCTAAAATTCAAACTTGAAATTTAAAATTCAAGTTTGAAATTTGAAATTCATAATAATAATAAAAAATATAATATAATAAATAATTTTTCAATGAATGTTAGGATTAATATTATTTCAGGAAATAATAAATTTGAAATATAAAACATTAATATAATAAAACAAAGTCAAATAGAAACATGTTTTTTCAAAATACACCTATATGTCGACATACCCAAACAGACATGTCGACATATGTGCTAGTAAATGAAATTCAAATTTTGAATTTCAAAAATTTGAACTTTCAAACTTCCCTCCAACTTTTCACCAACTCGCAAGGCCTGAAAAGGTGTCTTTAATTTCAGAAAAGTTGTGCCCATTCAATCTATATTTATTTATCTATTCAATCCTATTCTCTCTACCGTTCACTCAAAATTCAAATAACTTTCTTCATATCTATACTCTTTAAAACAACTATTTAATGGCTTCCTCTAACACATTAAAAAGCATGAGATTGACCAAAACTCTCAAAGGTCATCTCTACAATGATAGAGAAGCTATTCAAGCCGCCTATGTCAATTATATGGTAAAAGGAAAAGTCAACACGGGAGCCTTCGCTATGTTTAAATATTTCCTATCTTATGATCTTCGTTCTCTTTTCAATCAAATTGAAGTTCTAAGCTTGGTTGACGCTCGGGATAACAATGAATTATGTTACCTGAATCTCGTTAAAATGTTTTCGCAAATTTGAATCGTGGCTTTTACAAAGGAGATGAGAATCAAGTATGAAGTAGTGTAAAAGACACTCAAATCATTTGGATTGTGAAATTTTGGGTAATATTTTAAATTGTAAGTTTATGGGCTTGGATTATTCAGAATTCTAAATTGATGAAACGGATTGGGAAACTTACCATCATATTTTTTAAAGCAACAAAAACATAGATTTTAATATTCGCTTTTTCCGCCAAAAAGAAAGAATCGTCAACCTCCTCCTTCAACATACGCTCACACCTCATTCCGGAAATTTCAGTAACCCTACCCTTAAATTCCAAAAAGCTCTCTTTGCTATTTTTGTTGTTTATGATATAAATTGGACCGATGTGATTTTGAACGAATTTAAGCCTAAAGAGATGTCCACTAAGGAAAACACTCTTTATCATCGAGTTTTGTCAAGAAAGGTGTCTAATTCGACAATTATAAATATTATGCAATTTCCAATCGTTTTTAAGCCTTATGAAACATTTGAGGATAAATTAGCAAGAATGCAACAAGAGGAAAATCCAATGGAAATTGATGAAGAAGAAGATTCCTCTTTAGAAAGTGTAGAATGTCCCACAAATACTAGAACCATAACCAAAGAAACACTTGTTCAAAACCAAGTTAAATTAGCCAAGAACCAAATGAAGATCAAGAAAACTCTTACTCAAATGTCTAAGTTCATTAGCAAAATAAGAAGAAAACTTGGAATATCATCTTCCTCCTCATCATCCGCTGAAATCTAAGCTTATATATTTATATTATCGTTCGTATTTGCTTGTATTTGCTTTTGAATCTCGTATTTAGTATATTATGTTAGTTAAATGCATTTTCTTTCAAGTAGTAATGGATGGTGTTTATTTCTGTCAAAACAATCTTTACTTTACTGTAAAAACAAATTAGAATTAAATAAATTAAAATAAAATAATAAGAATCAACTAAAAAATGAAAATACCCAAAAAATAACTAGGGTATGTCGATATGTACAAAATGACATGTCGACATATCACTGCCAGTTTTTTCAAATTTGTTCAAAATTTGAATAACCAACTAGTGTGTAATGTCCCGCATTGGCAGAGGTATTATAATTAATTTATTTAATTATATAGATAGTGATATAGTGAATTAAATGGTGGTTTAATTAAATAGCTATGAATATTTAATTAAAATAATAAATTAAATAATATATTTAATTCTGAAATAGTCAGAATTGGCTGAAATGGCGATATGGTGTGAACTGGATCATCTGTGATATTTAATTCGGCTTGGAATTGAATTTAAATAACGAATATATTATATAAATGACAGTTTGAACGTAGAGTTATATTATAATTAAAATCGAGCTCGAAATGGCGCTGCAGTTCGTAAATTGGTGATTTGAACTTCAACTGAATGTACAAGATTCATTTTAAGCCGGATTTCTGTGAAACAAGAAACGTACGGAGCTGGTGGAGTATATCTTTCTAGTGGAAGAGAAAAATCTGGATTTCGTCGTATAGATTTTGATTTATGTCCAAATCAAATTTTAGAAAAGTCGCTGTGGAATTCCTTTATAGCTTATAAAGGAATTATTTATATTTTAAAAAGGAATTTCAATATAAAACGAATATCGGGTTGACCCAGATTTGAAATATCAAGTTAGAAATTCATATAGGAATATTCTAGAGCTGTATGGTATTCCACTGTGAATATATACGATAATATTAATTTATTAATATTTTATTTAATTATATTTAAATATATTTATATATTTAAATGGGTCATCCAGAGCTTTAAAAATAGCCACTTTTGCAAACGACCTCGGAATTCGACGAAACTAATTTTGTTGGATTCGCAATGTTAAATTATTGCTAGATGTCAGTTTTCGTGATTTTTACAGTCATAGTGTGGCCGTACGGATTTTTAGAGTGTAGATCAGTTAGTATTTTGACAGTTAAAAATACGTTGTGTGAGCAAATGGAGTCGAAATTCGACGAAACCAGTTTCGTTGGGACCGTAATGTCGAACTGTAGCTGCATGCCCATTTTCGTGATTTTTGAATATTGCGTGTGATCACACGGATTTTTAGAAGGTAAAAACAAATATAAAAGGGATGAAAATAAAATATCTAACCTAATTAAACACTATAAATACCCCTTCCTAACCTAGGTCAAAACCATTTCCTTCTCGTTCCATTTTCTGAGCCGCCAGTCTTCCTCTATCTCAAAACGAGAAACGCGAGTTCATTAAATCCTCCAAAATCAAAATCAAAGTCAATAAATTCCAACACATAAATCTTTGAACCAGTTTTACTGTTCTCTTCAATCCTATACTATCATTGTTGGGTTCAGTCCCTTTTTTCTCTTCGCTGGAAATGATACCGTGAAACTAGGGTTCTAGTTAGAGGAAAATGAAAACATTAACTCTCGAGTTTGAGTTCGTTTTGGTCTAAGGGAGTGGATTAACATCGGTGTGCGGTTTGTTGGGGAATTCTGTGATTAAGGATGTCGCTCGTTGACTGGAAATGAGCATAAGAACTTGGAAATCGCGGTGCAGAGAAGGACGACGAGCTGGTGAAAAGGGGGTAGCTGCGGTGGTTTCCCAGTTCAATCATGATGGAACAATTTTGGGCCAAGTATGATAATATGGTTTGCTATTTTACTGTGGGGGTAGAGTTAGTTGTCTGTGCGTGGGGACCTGGTTGGTAGTAGCGTGTGAATGGAAGTAGGTGGAGAAAGCTGTGAATGCAAGCAGTAGGGGTTGTGTTTGAAAGCAGGAAACAGGGTTAACCATTGCTGTGCTTCAACCGATTTGTTGAACCAAGTATACCAACTAAATTATAATTTGAATGATTAGTTTTATTGTTTAATGATAAACTAATTTCAACGATTGGGTTCATGGTATATATCTTTTAAAACAGTCATACAGTCATTCATGAAGGAGGTCGTATAAGTATATTTGTAAACGAAGTGTTAAAACAAGAATGGAGGTAGCGTTTAAGTATATTGTGAAGAAGCAGTTTTAGACGTAGTGAAGAACAACTAAAAATATGGACTCTGGTGTAGTTCAGGAACAAAGGAACTACTGGGGAAAAAGATAAATAAAAAGAAAGGGGTTAGTTGTTTGCATTGCAAAACAAAAGCAACCATGAAGCATGAAAGATAGTAAATAAGGGAACTTGCGTGTATTTTGATAAGGGAGGAGCGACAGTTTTTGGAAGAGAAGAAAACGAGGGAAGCGGGTCTGGGTTCTAAAACATTTGAAGATGGGCCAAGACAAAGAGATGAGCCCAACAAGAAAAAGAAAGGAAAGTGGGGTGGGCTTAATACAAACGGGCCAGGCCAGAAGAAAAGTGGATGGGCCAAGAATTTGTGAATCAAGCAAAACAGGGTCCGGTGCGATCGTATGGACGGACACTAAACCATGGAACTGACGGGGAGCGAATCGGAGCTCGTTTGAATTTATGGCAAAATAAATTGTTTGATTCAAATCAAACAACAGTTTATCGTTCTTTAACGATGAATTGCAAATGTGAGTAAATCTCACTAACTCTGAACAATTTATAATTTCATGTTGTATTTTTAGAACTGTTAAATATTGGCTGATTGACTGTGTGTTGACTATTTGATTGAACTGCTAGTCAGTTAGTTGAATTTCTATATTGATTCTGTTTAACAGAATATATCATACGGAACTGAAAGTGATGTTATCTATATTGTTTAACATCTGTGATGCAGGGAAATAGGTTGGAGGAATCCAACTGGATTCCTCAACATTTATTTACTGTGATTCATATATTGTGATATATGATGTGATATATAATCTGTTTTTGATTATGTGTGTTTGGACGATATTTATCATTGTTATATGGCATTTTAAATACCATAAGAAATACTGGATGTGGGAAAGGGAACTTTCAAAGTGTATTTTGAAAATGAATTATTTATATAAAATCGATGGATTTTATATAGAAAAGGAAAAGGGTTTTTATAAAAGAAAATAATTATAAAATCGAAGGATAAGTTATAATAAAGGAATTTTTTTATGTTAGAATAAATAGAATAGAATAAAAGGAAATATGTATTTGTTAGAATAAATAGAAAAGGATTTTTATAAAAGGAAATATTTATTTGTTAGAATAAATATAATAGAATAAAAGGAAATATTATTTGTTAGAATAAATAGAATAGATATAAAAGGAAATATTATCGGTTAGAATAAACCAGTAGAGTAAATAAGTTGGAGTCAAAATAAATGAGTTTCCATTTAGCACGACTGCTAGCGTAATTCGCAGGGCTGCAGATAACCTACGACGATCGGATGTTTCCTGAGGGAATCAGGCGTAACCATTGTGATTGCTGCGATCTAGGGTCAAGCGAATGGAGTTAAATCGAATATTAGTTAATCGATAGGAGTTAAATCAAGTTGAGTTAATAAGTTGAGTTAATCAAGTAATTTAACCAAGGAGTAAATCGAGAGGAGTTAATTGAGTTGAGTTTATCCAAATGAGTTAATCCAAAGGAGTTAATCGAATATAGTTTATTCGAATATAATTAAAGGAGTTAATCGAATATAGTTTACTCGAATAGAATTAAGGGAGTTATCAAATATAGTTTATTCGAAAGGAGTTTAGTGAAAAGAGTAAATAAATTAGAGTTAAATCAAATAGAGTTAAAAATAGCGTTAGTCTAATAGAGTAAATTGAATAGAGTTATCGAATATACCTTATTCGAAGGAAAGAATTATCGAATAAGAGATAATTCGAAGGAGAGTTACGTAAGGAAGTTATTAAAGAATTAAAAGGGTGAACTTTGTCTATTTCAAGGTTAGAAACGTTGTTCAGTTAAGTTCTGAGAGGTAGTATTACCCCAAATTTATTTACTCCATTTTTAACTAAGGAATGGTTAAGGTTCGATAGTGAAGGAAGGATAAAGGAATTTAGTAAATGGTTTGAGTTGGCACAGCGATGTTTTATTTAAACATCTGTTTAAATCCAAGTAAAGGGATTTTGGAAATGTTTTCCAAATAAGAACCAGAAATGTTTTCTGATATAGAAAACAAGAAATGGAAATGATTTCCAATGGTAATAACATATATTTTTCTAAATTTAGAAAATAAGAAATGTTGAATATAGGGAAATAGGAGATGAAAAATGAACAAAGGAGATAAATGTTAAATGATGTTTGACCGATATAATTTCCCTTTGGAAATGATATTGCACACGTGTTTTTCTTTGATAGTTAACTCACATACTATCAATGTGTTGACCATTTTAACGTTGTTAATATGCAGAGACCGGTTGGATTATTATCCAAAGAACCGCTCTGTATTGGCATAAGCGCTGCGAATCATATATGCCAAAGATAATTGAAGACGGAGTAAAGTGCAAGGGCTATTGTATAAGTCTTAGATAACAGTGCCTAAGATGGATGTACTGAATAGTGCCTTCGGTTCATCCTGTTCCTGGATGACTTGTATGGATGGATGTCTGACAGAGTATTTCCAGAAAGGTCATGTACATTGATTTCTTCAACCGTACCAAGAGTGGAAGCAGAGAAGGAAACTTCTTTAGCTAACACGTAATGTACTGTTGTAGACGTCAATTAGTGATTTTCGATGGATCTGACAATGTGGCATTCGAAGTGAATCTGATGTGATGATGAAGCGTAACCTCAAGCCTCATCAACCAGTAAATGACAGAAATCGGCCAGGCAGCATGGCTAAGTCGGTCGCTCCGAAGTAGGGTGTATAATCACCTGATCTAGAGTTTCATTTATTTCTAAAAATCTATTGTTGATGCTGTCCCATTCGGGAAACAGTTGTTGATCCCAACTGTTGGTGATATACATTCGATACACTCAAGCAAAATGAGTGGTCGGTCATATGTGGCCGGGTTGCAAGATGTTCTTGTTGAACCCAGTGTATTCCTTTCTAGAGGTACACTAGCGAAAGGTGGTTCCATACCTTGTCATAGTTGGAAATCCATAACCCAATACGTGCTTGCGGTTTTGATTGTATACTATATATGTAGAACGTGAGATGAAAGCGTTTCTACCAGATGATTATTATATTGTGGTTGATAGACATTATTATAATATCAAAAGGTTTTTGATATAAAGATATTTTGGATTCTCATAAGGGAAAAACCCGTTCCGTTATACGGCGTGGTCTTTTGAGATATCGTTTACTTGTTCAAACTGTTTTACTCACACCAGTCCCATGACTGCCCCGGAGTTTATTTATTTTGTTTTCCCTAAACTCTTGGGTGCCCAATTTTGTACGGGCAGTCAAGTAGTCGAGATTTACAGATACTTGAAGCGCTTGGAGCAGGAGGTTTCAGGATCATATAGCTATAGTTTATTTCCGTTGTGTTGTAAGTGTTGTACTCTGATAATGTTATTGTATACATATACTGATTTTATTTCAAGGATATGTTATCTATTATATGTTATTCGTTCCGCTATGAGGTTCGTGTTACTCTGATGTTGTGTTCTTCTTCTTTTATTATAAGTTTCTATCTTATCTTTCCTCACCCTCTAATTTCTTTCATTAACCATCTGGTATTTTCGACTCTAAATGTTCGATATGTGTTATATATCGGATAATCAAGGTCGTCATTTTTCCGGGTCGTTACAGTTGGTATCAGAGCCTAAGTTAAGTGAATTACCTTGGCTCTGTGGCGTGACTCGGTATAGATAGGGTTAGTAATACGCTGGATTGAGTTTGAGTGTATATATACGAGTGAACGTATTTGTTATTGATATAAAAAATTGTTTTATATTGTGGAGATTTATTGGTTGAGTTGTTTATGGGTTCTGGTCAATCAGTTTGATCCATTGTATCGGTAGGATTTTATAAACTCTCGAATACGATGGGTTGACGCGATATGTTTTGAAAAAAAAGAGGGTAAATTAAAATAAGTTTACCCAAGGTATATCTTGATATAGAGAAGATATATATATCAAAATTATAATATAGTGGATATATTGGTTGTGACTATAATCGAGTAAGATTATAAATTAAATGGTTATGTAAATAACCAATCAGAATTCATATAAGTGAAATATGTGAAATTAGATGAGTTAAATCTAAAATTTAAACCAGAAATTGAAGTAAAATTCTGGAAAAATTGGATAAGTGTTTGTAAATGGATTTGGATTAAGAATAAGGAAAATTTAAGATCCTAGGAGATTTTAAATTGTTTTACAAGCAGTGTGAACTATATTTTGAAATGGATTTCAAAGTGGAAATGTTTAGAAATGGTTTTATAGTATTGAACTCACTTCAGTCGCTGGAAAATAGATTCTGATGATGACAGCTGCATCATCAGTATTCATTTTCGAGTTGTAAGTGACGAATTACTACCAGAGATACTGTTTTTAATTTGTTTTGGGAAAGAAAAGTTGTGTTGAATTTCAAAATGGGATTTATAATATAGAATTTGATATATAGAACTTGATATATAGATTTGAATAATAGAAGTGATATAAAATTTGAATAGAAATTGAATAGAATTAACTAAGTCGAAGAGGAATTAGTTAATCGAGTTTTGAATTTGAAGTTGAACTTTGAAAGGTGAATTGGATTTGTAAATGGATATTCGAAATCGAATATAGAACTTAAATTTGAAGCTAAAATATATTTGAACATGTCGTGTTCAAATATAAAAGTGAAATAGACTAACGAATTGACTTCAAACGATCAGGTATAGTTAAAATAGATTGGCAAGTATAAATATACATGAGATAGGTATGGATAAGGTATGAAGGTATATAAATAGAATGCTCGACGAAAAGGTATGTATATAATTCGTATATGAGATTTTATGTGCCGTACCGGCTAGCCGCTTGGCTTTTTCTTTTGGATTGGTGAGGGCCATGGGAGGCTATTTGAAATATCCCGATGCTCCTGGTACAAAAGAGGTTATGGCGAATTTTTCCGGGAATTTAAGGAGTTATAATATTTTTAAGATAATTTGATAGTTAGAAATCAACGTATCGATATATATATAGAAGTCGATAAGGAAACGAACTTAGAAATAGAATAGTAAAATCAATAAGGAAGACTAAGAATAAAATCTAGTAAGAATAGAAAGAGGAAGCGTATACGCGTTTAAAAGTGAATAAGTAGTTGTATGGTATTGATTATTTGAGTAAGTAGTCATATCTGTTTTGACGTTATAAATGTTATTCAGTCAAGGTCTGAGAGGTAGTTATACCCCAACTTGATTGATTTCATTATTAACAAATAAATAGTAAGATTTCAGGCTCGAAGATCAATGTTGAATAAGAGTTAGTTGAATATAGTATTTGGGTTGTCGTAACGATGTTTTACACAACATCCGTTTTAACCCAAATAAGTGTAAGCTTGGAAATATAATAAAGAATATTTCCTAAGTATAGAAATAAACGAGATCGGAAAAGAGATAAGTAATTGGAATATTTTCCAATTATAAATAACATATATTTTCAAAAGTTTAGAAAATAAAGGAAGTAGATATTCGGAAATATTTTCCAAATAACATAAAAGGCCAATATGGTTATTGAAAATATTTGGTTAACAAATATTGATAAAGAAATAGAGAAGTGATTTAACTAATGGAATATTAATTAAGGGCTCAGTGACATGTTCAGAAGGAAAATTTGATACTAAGTGCTAATTTTTCCCTATTATAAGGTGCAACCTATAATGAAGTTTAAGTTAATTTTCAAGTACTTATTGCAATCAGGAAAATATTGATTAAGACAAAAATTAAGGCTTTTTTATGCCCATTAGTACAAAACAGGTCATTTGCGACAGTTGTCAATACCTTTTTGCTTCTGGTTAACAATAGTAGCAAATGCAAACGTCACAAAAGATACTTTTTTCTACTGATCTTTAACGGTTGCAAAAAACCAATTATTTGCGACAATTCTAAAACAAAACCGTTGCACAAAGTCTCTATTTTTTGCGACTGTTTTATATCCATAACAGTAGCAAAACCCGACAATTTTGCCTCTCCATGACGGTCTTCTGCGACTGTTGGGTATAGTAACAGCAGCAAATACCTTGATGCTCTTGCGACTACTTGTTCTACAACAATAGCAAGAGGGTGGTGCTTTACCTCCAAAACGTGTACAGTTTTGTTACTGTTGCTTATTACAACAGACGCAAAATATGTACCAATTATTTAATTCTAATATTAAAACTGAAAATAAATGCTATACTACAACAAAACAATATTTGCAACTAAAAAGATACATAAAAGAACATTTTTGTTATAATCAAATACATAAAATCAAATTGTGGAGAACAACGTAATTGCATGAAAATAAATGCACTTAAGCACACAAGATAAATACAAACAAGTTGCAAATGATTTGATAATATTTTGATCATTATATATTTCTTTGGACCATTTTAAGCATAAATGCCTTCTCATAAATGTTATAGAACTAGTACTACAATCAATACAAAATTACTTGCCAATAAGTTCAATTCTAGGATAGGTCATCAGTTCTGGCAAACCAAATTTTCCATTCAAACACTGTTGGACTTCCCAATTCATCATTTTCTTGCTCTAGCCTCTTCTTTACTGTTTGCACAGTTTCCCACTCATGTTTTGAGTTACCCATTGTTTAATCCTGGCAAGAACAACATGATTATATAAATACAACATGCAACCGTTTTAAAGATAATTAATTGCCAACCATAAAACACAGACAGTTATAGTACATACGGAGACACTGTGACACTCCACATCCATCAATGTCACTCACAAATGGAATGCATTAACTTCTATGGAGTGTTTTAAGTTTGTATAGAACAGAAATTTAACAACAAGACAGATATAAAACAGTACTTAAAAATTTAAAACTTCATTCATTGCAGCGGTAAACAAATAAGTTTGATTACATCATCAAAAACCAGAGACTAGAGTCAAGTACATAATACCCATCTTGACTAAATCAGAGTACATAAAATGAAAGACATAACCCCAACATAAAATAGCCATAAATAAGATAGACTGAAATTTTACTTCAGCGATCCAAGCAACTTCTAAAAGCAAGAGATAAAGCTGTCCAAATCAAGCTCCACTAGTGCAAGTCCCACCCTGAGCACCTGGGGGGAAAGAAAGAAAAGAGGCGGAAAGAAAAGGGGGTCACACATAAAGTCTGGCGAGTGCAATAAATTTAACAATATAATCAATACGTAACTAGGATAAGGCATAAGCTGGAAAAATAAGGAAATGACTGTGAACAAATGGGTATGGCAGAGCAAACAAAGGAAACAAGATGAACAAAGATAACGTTAAAGGCGCACCTAATCACTATAAGATAATTACTACACTGCACCACACCAAACACCCCAAAAGTTGATCCCGCCTACAAAACTTAGTAACGATAATGGTAGTTTCGTGTACCCCTAGCTACCTTTATAGGTGTCGCCTGCCCCTATCTCCACTAGGTGTACCCACTACCCCCTTCCGATCGGCTCCCTAACTCGTAGAAACCCATGCTGGCCCTACAATGGGGTGTATCACTCCCCAAAGTGGCAACCCGATACCCCCAAGTAGCACGGATTATATCTACACGATGCAGAAACGTCTTACCTACCAGCCCGTGCCCACACACGCACATGACCCTGTTGGACTTGCATTGCCACCACTAACCCGTTTTTTCCTCTTACAGTCAAGCCTAGTATGCGTGTCCCATCCTCGACATGGGTCGAGCCCATAAAGATACTTATGGGTTACTGGTTGAAACGGGCCCCCATTACTTGACACAAGCTATCCACCTAAGCTAAGTCCCCACTAAAGTTTCTCACTTAACCCCATTCTTGTTCATGTCTTCTTACATGTTCAACTTGGTTAAGTGTTTCTAATCGTATTTCACAAGCCACCCAAGGCACCCACTTAACCCCCATGTCCCACCACATGTTTATTTCGGTTAAGTGTTACTTAATTCATTAAAGCCATAACCCTTGCAAGACCTCCCACATTAGACTGGCATTTGTGGTTGCTGGATTTGCCGGGCGGGTCCGGGCAGCCTTACACCACCAATGAGTCTAACCTCGTGTCTTTGCAACTTGTTACGCATTTAATTTATGCCTAAGACCTCCCACATTAGATTGGCATTTGTGGTTGTTGGATTTGCCGAGTGGGTCCGGACAGTCTTATACCACAAACGAGTCTAACCTCGTGTCTTAAATGATTAATTACATAGAATTAATTATCCTCAATTTGAATTAATATCCCTAGTCAAATTGTCAATCAATTCCAAATTTAACTATGTCCATAATTGACACCTTAATTATGTCCATCTATTTATGGTATATAAAATTATACCAATTAACATCACAAATTAATTATATGCCATTTAAGGCATTTAAGCCAGTTCTCAATATTAAATATTTTAATTTTATCCCATTGCCCACGTTGTACGTTCGTTCGTTTAACGTGAAATATACGTTAGACTTGAATAGTTTAACTTATGGAACAGAAAGAAAACATCACAACATGCATAGAATATAAATTAGATCTAACTTACGAATAAAAGTCATAACATGAATTGGCATATAGATCTAAACATAAGGGGTGAACTTGCATGTGTGAATAAGGTTTTTCATCTAAACTTGCATAGACAATGGGTGTATAACACATGTACTTTCATAACTTACGTAGTTTTAACATAAAGGTGTGAACTTGCATAGGAATCTCAACTTACATTACATGATTCATACCCAGACATATATTACTTGCATATGTGATTTATGCAACATAAACTATGATGTAAACTTGCATCTAAACATGTAAATTAAGTTCTACATGTAAACAAGCTTATAGAATTTTGTATAATCTGCATACATACTTGCATATAACTCACACATGTCTTAGCCTAAACTTTAGATCCAAACTTACATATAAAATAGATGTCATGAAACATGTAAGGTTATATATGATTCTCATTAACTTGCATATGATTCATATAGAAATTAACATCCAAACTTGCATATAGAACTATGAATCAAGTTGAGCATAGGTGATTGAGCATATGAAAAGAGATCCACAAAAAAACTATCATTATGAACAACTAGCATATATTCACAAAATATCACATTTTTCCAATGTTTCACAAACATAGCCATATAACCCAATTTATAACTCAACCCAATTAACTTATTAATTATCTTATTAAAGAAATTGAACTCACTACTCAAAGAAGGTCTTGAGTTCTAGAATCTGAGTTCTGAAATTGGTTTAGCTTGCCTTTGAAGTAGACAAATTCGTTGTTGTTTAGATTTGAGTTGAATTGAATTGATTTGCTTAGCTTCACATTCCCTCTAGTTGGTGGCGGCTACTCTAGTTTGCAAGGTGATAGCATGATGGCCATGGTTCTAATTTTTATTTGGTTTTACGATTTGAGTCTACATGTGTTTATATAGAATTTAGGATTAATTTAGGCCATCCGATCAACCTAGAAGCAACCTGAACCATCCAAACAAGATAGGGTGGCACCTCAGCCCTAATGACTCAGCACTGAGTCACAAAATCGTCATCTCTCAAATCTGCCAGGGGGGATGTAACACCCCGTGAATTCTACAACGTTAAGCTTCACGAATTAAAGTATAATTAATTATAAATGATGAAATCAAGGGAAATGGGTTACGCCATTGCGTTCGTCTTGAAATTCTGCTTGAGATAGAGCTCAAGTTTGCGTAAAACGGATATCGTATGAAGAAGATATGGACGAACGAAGTTGGGCGAAAAACCAGAAAAAGGGTCAGAATGCACTTGTGCACTTGGGAAGTGCGCCAGAACAGAAATGAACTGGCGCACTTGGGAAGTGCGCCAGTACAATTTTGGCCTGGCGCACCTGCCAAGTGCGCCCAGGTCAAGAAGACCTGCTGGTCAGCCCCTGGCTGGCCTGGTCAGGGTCTGGTCGAATTTCTGGCTCTGGAGTGTCACTAGGGCTGAGTTGTCTGCGTTTGATTGGCTTCTCTTTAGGACGGATGGCTCTGATTAACTTGGACTAAATTCACGGCTCTAATTAACTTACAACTCTATAAAAAGGACCTAAGACTCAAGCTAATTCACACAAATAAAATATAGAAGGAGCCATCATGCTGCTGAGACGAAACTAGAAATAGCCGTCAAGTTAGAGAGAAAGCTTAGAGACGATCGATTTTAATTCAAACTAAAGCTTAAGTATAATCTAATCAACGTCTTCCAAAAGGAGAGCATCTCCAAATTCAGAATTCAGAATTCAGAATCCTGAATTGAAGATTCGTCATACGTTGTAAGTAGAGTGCTATTCCGATGTGAATAAAGATCGAGACTTGATTTTGTGTAGAATGAAAATGGAATTGTACTTTAATTATAATGATGCTTATTCATAATTGTACGTTGCTATGATTCTATTATGAATGGATTTGGGATGTTGTGGTATAATTTATGTGATGTTGGATATTAAACATTTTACAATGAAAAGTAATATCACATGCAAATATATGATTCATGTTGACATTTATATGTTTGTGGTTAATAAGAGGTTATATATATTTTGTTACAACCAAGTTGAGGCTTATGCAAGTATGATCCACTATTATGACTACATGATTTAGACCCTTGTATGTATATTCCTATGATCATCTCTAGTGTAGTTGGATCCATTTGGGTATTATGATTCATATAAATTTATGTTGGAATAGGCCTCATAATTCTAGTTGAACGATACTTTTGTATTTGTAACAAAAGTAAGCACCTTTGTGAACATATAGTGACTTTATGAACATGACTAGCTTATGATTGATATTATGCCTAAATAAAAATATAGGCTTATGTTGTAGTCAAGATCATAATAGTGACGTCTAATTAAGTTAGATCCTTATTGTAAATGCAAGTTTACATGATTAGATTGAAACCTAGTATCCATGTTTAAGTTTATGTTTTATGTCCAAAGTATATGCTATTACAATGCAAGTACACTAGACTCTAATTTGTGATTAAATCGCTATGTGCAAGTTCATGCGTTCACACACCCCTTTTATGTTACTTAGAATATATACATCATGTTCTAAGCCTCCCCTTTTTCATGTGGCTAAGTTGGGCTTAAATGTTAAGCCCAAACATATGTTATCATATAGCAAACTTATAAGACGGGGGTAGTGACATTGGGTTAAAAATAAAACATATGTGTTGGCATGTTTGATACATGCCAACGACTTGAGAACATTTAAGTGGTACAAATTATTATAACCAATAAGAATAATGGGCCGCAAATATTTACATATAAAATGAAAAGAGACAAAATATATGTAAACTTAGAAAATACGATATGCTTAACCCGAGGTTGGATTGCATTGTGACATAAACCTGCCCAGACCCGCCCGGCTATCCAGTAGTCACAATACCCATCCAATGTGGGTGGTTAAGCATTGAGCCCAATAAAGACCCGAGGTTAGACATGAGTTGTGGTGTAAACCTGCCCGGAACCGACCGGCTGTCCAGTTACCATAACAAGACCTGTCTAATGTGAGTGGTTGGTGCTTTAATTAATAAATTAAGGCTGAGTCAGGATTGATAGGATTAAGTCAATTGAATTAATACTTAATCAAATTCAACATGTTAACTATACAGACTGATTGGGGGTTAGGCTTATACAGACACTTAACCAATTTAATATGTTGACTAGGGGAGTGGGTAAGGTTAAGCAAATGTTTAACCATTATAACATGATTAACTGGACTGGTGATTGTAGTTAAGTTAATTAGAACACTTAACCATGGAAACATGCTAGTTAGACAAGTGATTGACGTTAAGCAAAATTTGAACTCTTAACCATGATAACAAGTTGATTTGACAAGTGGGTTAGGTTAGGTAAGTTAGAAACACTTAACCACTATAACAGGTTAGTTAAACAGATGGTGAGGTTAGGTTAACATCAGGAGGCAACACTTAACCAGAGTAACATGATAAGTAGGAGGGTTAAGTCAACAGGAATTTATTAATGACGCTTAACCAACTTAACACGGTTAAGCCAGAATGGGAGGGTTAAGTCCATAGGAACACTTAACCAACTTAACATGGTAATAAGACAAGACTTGTAGGGGTTAAGTAAATACACTTAGCCAAATTAACATGTTAACTAGACTAGAAGTTGGGGTTAAGTAAAGTCAATACACTTAGCCAAATTAACATGTTAACTAGAATAGAAGTTAGGGTTAAGTAGGATTTAATACACTTAGCCAATTTGATATGATGGCTGGGCTAGACTGTAGGGTTAAGAAAACATGAACACTTAACCATCAGATTGTGATAAAGGAATAGGGTTAAGACTAGAGCATGAAGGGATAATACTTAACCATTAATAACATGCTAGTTAAAACAGACGGGCATGGTTAAGTTAAAAAGGAGTACTTAACCAATACAGGATGAATGGGTAGGGTTAAGTAATAAGAAATACTTAACCAATATAACTTGGTTTGTGGTGAGGTTAAGTCAACATGAATTACCGATAACACTTAACCAGTTTAATAGGATAAATGAAGAGGGTTAAGTTAGCTTGAATTGACTAATGACACTTAACTAATCCAAAGTGACGAGAAAGGAAACCTTAGTTAAGAAAACAACGATTCTGGAAACTAAGTGGTAAACCTTAGTTGACAAAGCTAAGTAGTAATTCTTAGTATAACACGAGGAGGAGTGAACGTCCGTCTGATAAAAAAAGAAGGCCCCAACGAATTGGGTTACGAAGCCCGAGGCTTCGAGGGGACGTGAGGGTACTCTTGGTATCCCTCTGTGAGGCTGCAGATGATCCTCCTGGGCTCACAGAGGTTAAGGTCTGCGTAGAAGAACCAGGGGTATGCCTTGGTTGCAATACATGGCAACCTAAAGACCAGGATGGACCGACGTGATTCGGCGAGAAAACGGTAGCCCTGTGATAGCAACTCGTCGTCTACCATCCATCTTGAGTCAATCGAGATACGTGAAGCGGAAAGGCGGAGAACTCCAAAAGACCATATACTTGCTATCTAGTTATGGGTGAGGATGGCCATAGGATAGAGGGGCACCGGGGGCCGGCGTATAGTTCTCATTTTTCAAGGTTTGCCTTTCATTAGTTGAGGGAGGGGTCGAGTGGGACCATAGCCACTAGAAAAACAGACCTTAGCATCTGCATCGGCAGATATCTGAAAGCTCCCGACCGAGTTCCGTGTTTCTAGAGTAGCCCTGCCACAGAACTCGGGCCGCACGATACAGGACATGTGCATCTAGACAAGCAATAACGATTCGCGATACATACGTGGGGAAAGTCTAGGAACATATACCACTCTAGGTAGTGTGTCCTAGACTAGAGGGTATCGTTCGACAGGTAGCATAATCCCTAGATGGACCTAGGTGGCATAAACCCTAAGTCCGAGAGCGTTCAGCAGATAGCGTAAACTCTAGTTGAATCTAGAAAGCACGTGATAGGGAACCCTAGATTAAATCTAGGTAATAAATAATAAATGTACGCTTGAAGGCAACCAAAATTACAGGGATTGGGATCACGTTATCATTACTAGTGGGGACACTAGTTAGGTGGTGCAGAGACATAGAAACACATGTGACTATGCGAGTAGGGGCCGATCTTTAGAAAGGGATCACTTCACCCTGATTATGGGGTGCTTGTTGGAAATAGCACTAGGGGGTGCAGAGATTAGTATGGGGTACGATAGTATATTCGGTCCTAGACAACTTAACTTAGTTTATGTTGCTTTCCCATTTGCAGTTTATACTATCATGCTCTTTTTCTTATCCATAGACCGAATAGTCACTAGACTTACTCAGGCTTTATGTCTGACTCTACTTTTCTTTCGTCTTCTTTTCTTTCATTCCCCCCCCCCCCCAGATAGTTGAGGAGGGAATAGTACAGCTCAGGTTAGATTGGACTGCTGCTCTTTCCAAGCTCGAAGATTAGTTGAAGTTTTGCTTGGATTCTCTTTTCCATTGCTATGGCTGGCTCATGGTATATTGGGGTATAAAAATGTTATTTTATGCTTCTTTATTTTGTAAGACAGATGGTACTCTGATATTGGAAAGCAATTGTTGTACAAACTATTTTATCAACAAAGTAAAGTTTTATTTTCCGCTGTTTAAATTTGTCTGTCTTGTAATTCATCTGCATCTTTTACCTAAAATGCTCCACAGAACTTAGTGCATTCCCTTTGTGAGTGACACTAACAGACGTGGGGTGTTACACATGGTATCAGAGCCGAAGGTTACCGGATCAGATAAAAGATTTGAAAATTATTTTCAAACTGTTTTTAAAGAAGAATTTTCAAAAGAAAAGTTTTGTTTTAAAGGCATATTCCCCAAAGCCATACGCACTGTCTTCTCTTCCTCTGTTTGAATTCTTGTCTCCTTCTTTCTTGAGTCTCTGGGGCTCCTGGCTTTCTGGGAGGTAACCTCATCGAAGGGCAAAGTAGTGCCCGACTTCCATCTATAGCCGTAGTTGTTTCACTTACGGCCAGTCTTCTTTCAAGCTTATAGGGTTTTCCGTATGATGGATGCAGCGTTCGAGAGATTTGCCAACATGGTTACATGTGGAAGAGGATGAGGAGTTTGGCAAAGGAGCAGAACCCAAGAATGAGGAAATCATGGATGTAGGCTTGACTCATGAAGGAGGATGGAAATTATAAAACCTAAGGCAAGAGTAAGTATCTTTACTATGGTATGATAGGGCATATAATTAAGGACAAAGGACAAGATTTTCAGAAGGGCAAGTACATACTAAGCGTACCTAGGAGAAAGGTAGTAAGGTTCTAGTTTTTCTGTTCGTACTCTTTCCTTTTTAGAGCTTCACATTTGTTCATATTTGCTTCCATAGTTGAGTCTCTGCACCTTAGTACTTTTATAGTAAGAAGATCCCAATCAGTCTCAAACCCAGTGGGTGGTTCGACCCGTTTATTTTTGGTTAGTAGAGGTTTGAGAATAGCTATCGAGTTTGCTTATATCCTCTCACATAGATCGTCTAAATTCGAAGGAGATATTCCTTGGGTGCTTGTCTGATATTGGTTTAGGCCTTTGGGGCGTGTACTTGAGGAATGTCGAGTTCGACTAGGATGGTTTGCGTGGGAGATAGGTAAGTAGTGACCTTTTGACCCTTATAGTTATGACATGATGGATAGGCTAGGAGGAGAGACCTTTGATCATCCTAGTATATACACTTGGTTCCATGATTGATATCTGTTTATTTTGGAAATGGAGGTCAGAAACTTCACAATCGTGGAGTTAAATTGGTTAAGATACGGTGGAGTAAAGCTCAAGAAGACTAGCATCATATCCTTTTTCTTAAGGGTACATCCTTGATTTCTTTTTGTAGGAGCTTTATGAATAATTATTTCTCTCTTTCCAAAATATATCCTCTAGGTTGTATCTTTGATCTTTAGGTAGAAACTCTTTTGGATGTAAACATGTATTTGAAACATGTTACGATTGATGGTTGCGAGTGGTTGCTAATGGTTGCTCGTGGATGCATATACATACGTATTAAGCACTAGATCAGCTCGGACGCCATAGTATTGCATTTACACATATGCATTTGTTTACGGATTTAACTTGATATGTAGAATATGGATGTTGCATATGGATGAATGGCTATGCACGCATGTAGTATTTATATAACTAGCGATGCTTGCATACATGATTGGACGCATGGCACCAACATAATTCGCATTAAGGAGCTCAACTGAATCAGTATACCGCCTGATTTTGCATTAGATACGGACATATACACACACTATGCATACGAACATGAAAGCATTAGAAATCTTTTAAGGACAATGAATGCCTGTGGTTGAATGGTTGAGTAGATGGACTATTGGATGGTAGGATATACATTCTTCCTAACTTGAAGATTTCGGGGACGAAATCCTTTTAAGGGGGAGAATGTAACACCCTGTGAATTCTACAACGTTAAGCTTCACGAATTAAAGTATAATTAATTATAAATGATGAAATCAAGGGAAACGGGTTAAGCCATTGCGTTCATCTCGAAATTCTACTTGAGATAGAGCTTAAGTTTGCGTAAAACGGATATCGTATGAAGAAGATATGGACGAACGAAGTTGGGTGAAAAACCAGAAAACGGGTTAGAATGCACTGGTACACTTGGGAAGTGCGCCAGAACAGAAATGAACTGGCGCACTTGGGAAGTGCGCCAGTACAATTTTGGCCTGGCGCACCTGTCAAGTGCGCCCAGGTCAAGAAGACCTGCTGGTCAGGCCCTGGCTGGCCTGGTCAGGGTCTGGTCGAATTTCTGGCTCTGGAGTGTCACCAGGGCTAAGTTGTCTGCGTTTGATTGGCTTCTCTTTAGGACGGATGGCTCTGATTAACTTGGACTAAATCCACGGCTCTAATTAACTTACAACTCTATAAAAAGGACCAAAGACTCAAGCTAATTCACACAAATAAAATATAGAAGGAGCCATCATGCTACTGAGACGAAACTAGAAATAGCCGTCAAGTTAGAGAGAAAGCTTAGATACGATCGATTCTAATTCAAACTAAAGCTTAAGTATAATCTAATCAACGCCTTCCCAAAGGAGAGCATCTCCAAATTCAGAATTCAGAATCCTGAATTGAAGATTCGTCATACGTTGTAAGTAGAGTGCTATTCCGATGTGAATAAAGATCGGGACTTGATTTTGTGTAGAATGAAAATGGAATCGTACTTTAATTATAATGATGCTTATTCATAATTGTACGTTGCTATGATTCTATTATGAATGGATTTGGGATGTTGTGGTATAATTTACGTGATGTTGGATATTAAACATTTTACAATGAAAAGTAATATCACATGCAAATATATGATTCATGTTGACACTTGTATGTTTGTGGTTAATAAGAGGTTATATATATTTTGTTACCACCAAGTTGAGGCTTATGCAAGTATGATCCACTATTATGACTACATGATTTGGACCCTTGTATGTATATTCCTATGATCATCTCTAATGTATTTGGATCCATTTGAGTATTATGATTCATATAAATTTATGTTGGAATAGGCCTCATAATTCTAGTTGAACGATACTTTTGTATTAGTAACAAAAGTAAGCACCTTTGTGAACATATAGTGACTTTATGAACATGACTAGCTTATGTTTGATATTATGCCTAAATAAAAATATAGGCTTACGTTGTAGTCAAGATCATAATAGTGACGTCTAATTAAGTTAGATCCTTATTGTAAATGCAAGTTTACATGATTAGATTGAAACCTAGTATTCATGTTTAAGTTTATGTTTTATGTCCAAAGTATATGCTATTACAATGCAAGTACACTAGTCTCTAATTTGTGATTAAATCGCTATGTGCAAGTTCATGCGTTCACACACCCCTTTTATGTTACTTAGAATATATACATCATGTTCTAAGCCTCCCCTTTTTCATGTGGCTAAGTTGGGCTTAAATGTTAAGCCCAAACATATGTTATCATATAGCAAACTTATAAGACGGGGGTAGTGACGTTGGGTTAAAAATAAAACATATGTGTTGGCATGTTTGACACATGCCAACGACTTGAGAACATTTAAGTGGTACAAATTATTATAACCAATAAGAATAATGGGCCGCAAATATTTACATATAAAATGAAAAGAGACAAAATATATGTAAACTTAGAAAATACGATATGCTTAACCCGAGGTTGGATTGCGTTGTGACATAAACCTGCCCGGACCCGCCCGGCTGTCCAGTAGTCACAACAATACCTATCCAATGTGGGTGGTTAAGCATTGAGCCCAATAAAGACCCGAGGTTAGACATGAGTTGTGGTGTAAACCTGCCCGGAACCGACCGGTTGTCCAGTTACCACAACAAGACCTGTCTGATGTGAGTGGTTGGTGCTTTAATTAATAAATTAAGGCTGAGTCAGGATTGATAGGATTAAGTCAATTGAATTAATACTTAATCAAATTCAACATGTTAACTATACAGACTGATTGGGGGTTAGGCTTACACAGACACTTAACCAATTTAATATGTTGACTAGGGGAGTGGGTAAGGTTAAGCAAATGTTTAACCATTATAACATGATTAAATGGACTAGTGGTTGAGGTTAAGTTAATTAGAACACTTAACCATGGAAACATGCTAGTTAGACAAGTGATTGACGTTAAGAAAATTTTGAACTCTTAACCATGATAACAAGTTGATTTGACAAGTGGATTAGGTTAGGTAAGTTAGAAACTCTTAACCACTATAACAGGTTAGTTAAACAGATGGTGAGGTTAAGTTAACACCAGGAGGCAACACTTAACCAGAGTAACATGATAAGTAGGAGGGTTAAGTCAACAGGAATTTATTAATGACGCTTAACCAACTTAACACGGTTAAGCCAGAATGGGAGAGTTAAGTCCATAGGAACACTTAACCAACTTAACGTGGTAATAAGACAAGACTTGTAGGGGTTAAGTAAATACACTTAGCCAAATTAACATGTTAACTAGACTAGAAGTTGGGGTTAAGTAAAGTCAATACACTTAGCCAAATTAACATGTTAACTAGACTAGAAGTTGGGGTTAAGTAAGATTTAATACACTTAGCCAATTTGATATGATGGCTGGGCTAGACTGTAGGGTTAAGAAAACTTGAACACTTAACCATCAGATTGTGATAAAGGAATAGGGTTAAGACTAGAGCATGAAGGGATAATACTTAACCATTAATAACATGCTAGTTAAAACAAACAGGCAGGGTTAAGTTAAAAAGGAGTACTTAACCAATACAGGATGAATGGGTAGGGTTAAGTAATAAGAAATACTTAACCAATATAACTTGGTTTGTGGTGAGGTTAAGTCAACATGAATTACCGATAACACTTAACCAGTTTAACAGGATAAATGAAGAGGGTTAAGTTAGCTTGAATTGACTAATGACACTTAACCAATCCAAAGTGACGAGAAAGGAAACCTTAGTTAAGAAAACAACGACTGGAAACTAAGTGGTAAACCTTAGTTGACAAAGCTAAGTAGTAATTCTTAGTATAACACGAGGAGGAGTGAACGTCCATCTGATAAAAAAAGAAGGCTCCAACGAATTGGGTTACGAAGCCCGAGGCTTCGAGGGGACGTGAGGGTACTCTTTGTATCCCTCTGTGAGGCTGCAGATGATCCTCCTGGGCTCACAGAGGTTAAGGTCTGCGTAGAAGAACCAGGGATATGCCTTGGTTGCAATACATGGCAACCTAAAGTTCAGGATGGACCGACGTGATTCGGTGAGAAAACGGTAGCCCTGTGATAGCAACTCGTCGTCTACCATCCATCTTGAGTCAATCGAGATACGTGAAGCAGAAAGGCGGAGAACTCCAAAAGACCATATACTTGCTATCTAGTTATGGGCGAGGATGGCCATAGGATAGAGGGGGCACCGAGGGCCGGCGTATAGTTCTCATTTTTCAAGGTTTGCCTTTCATTAGTTGAGGGAGGGGTCGAGTGGGACCATAGCCACTAGAAAAACAGACCTTAGCATCTACACTGGCAGATATCTGAAAGCTCCCGACCGAGTTCCGTGTTTCTAGAGTAGCCCTGCCACAGAACTCGGGCCGCACATTACAGGACATATGCATCTAGACAAGCGATAACGATTCGCGATACATACGTGGGGAAAGTCTAGGAACATATACCACTCTAGGCAGTGTGTCCTAGACTAGAGGGCATCGTTCGACAGGTAGCATAATCCCTAGATGGACCTAGGTGGCATAAACCCTGAGTCCGAAAGCGTTCAGCAGATAGCGTAAACTCTAGTTGAATCTAGAAAGCACGTGATAGAAAACCCTAGATTAAATCTAGGTAATAAATAATAAATGTACGCCTGAAGGCAACCAAAATTACAGGGATTGGGATCACGTTATTGTAACGACCTAGAAAATCTGAACCAATTTAATTTTTTTTAATTGGCTAAAATAATGGATTTTAAATATTTAAAATAAATATTTTAAATAATAGCGATGAAAACTGAGTTTGAGTCGACAATTGAAAACGAATATAATTAATTATAATTATAAACAAGGCCTGAAAAGGCGCTGCAGTTTCAAAAATTGAATTCAAACTTTGTCGGACTGTACCGGGTGCAAAACAAAACGGATTTTAGTGAAACCAAAAATATTTAAATCTGTTAATGAATACCTTTCTAACGAATCTGAAAAATCGAATTTTCATAGCGGAAAGCAAAAGTTGTAGCCAAATGAATTTTCAGAAAGGTCGCTATGGAATTTATAAAGCCCGTGAAATTGGCCATTTTGCATACGACCTCGAAATTCGACGAAACCACTTTTGTTGGATCCGGGATGTGAAGTTATCGCTAGGTTTCAAATTTCATAATTTTTGAAGCTAGTATATGAGTGTGGCAAAGGAAAACGTGTTTTGGTCAGTTACAGTTAAATTGGATCGACCAGAAGTGAGCCTTTTTTCAAACGGTCTCAGAATTCGATGAAACTAGTTTTGTTGAGACCGTATCGTCCAAACATAGCTAGATTTATTTTTCTGGAATTTTTCGAATCAGTTTGTGGCCCTGACAAATTGAAATGTACGTTAAAATTAAATATTTAATGTTTTATATTTTAATTTGAAGGAAAGCTGACTGAAACAGTCGAATGGGCCTACGAAACATATCCCATTGTGTTCGGAATGGGGGTATAATGCTAGGGACGACAGTCGTTGGGTTCGGATTAGTGTTCATTTGTAAAAACACTATTTAAAATTTTCTATAAATCCTAGGCCAATAGGATTTTTTCTTTCAAAAAAAAAACCCCAGAAAACCCTAGCCGCCTCTCGCATCGACGATCCACATCGCTCCACCCTTTCCTCCCTTATTCCCGCCGCCTCCGTCAACGTTGACCGCCGCCACTACCCTGACACGACGCCGCCGACCCCCTCTTCAAATCCGACCCATCCGCTCCCTCTCTCTCCTCGCCAGCCTCGAGAACGACGCCTGGAAAGTCGCCCACTTCCCAGCGCCGCCGCGGCCAGATCCCGACTTCGATCAACACCGCACCACCCTCGATAGACGCGCCACACTCCCCTCTTCCACGTCCAACCCTCCGATCTTCACCAAGGTGCGCGGATTTCACGAAATCTCCAAACCCTAGTTCGAACATCAAAGGAAAGGTATCGGCTTTGTTCTTTGAAATGAAAGTTAACACTTTTTAGTGTTGCAAAACTTTTAAAAATCATATCTTTTTCGTTCATTAACGAAATTCGATGAAACAGGAAACATCGTGACCGTGTGGACGTCTTCTACATTTTAGAAGAGACCGCATATTTTTCTGAGCCTTCTGCTATTTTTGGTGGAGTGGAACCCAATGTGATATTTCTAATTTATAAACGATATGGATAAACAACGATGTATAAATTATATAGTCGATGTATGAGTTATATAAGCATTGTACACCTCATGTATAAGCGTTGTATAAGTTGTACGTTCAATGTATAAGTTGCATATGCGTTGTAAAAATTATATATGTGTTGAAATAGAAGTGAATTGCTATATATATTAATATATATATATATATATATATATACGCCCCTCGTCCACAAACCATGGACGATATTTATTGATTGTGATTGGTGTAAAAATTGATTGATAGCGAATGGTTGTTTGGGATTGTTTGTGGTTGATATTGATTGATTGTGTTTGAAAAATACCCATTTGTGGTTGAGAAATATTTGGTTGAAACCACATAGGATTAGTTTGTGGAAATGAAATAAATATATACATGCCGCCTGCGTGCGAACTAGATGCATGATCCCCATTGTCAAAAACCGCGAGGTTTTAAGGTAGAGCGAGGAGCCGTACTAGGGACGGTCCCGGTTTTAACTACCCTGCCGCTATGCTTCCGAAATTTTGAATAATATTCATATGTTTGAATTATTTTCATTTGCTGAAACTATATTTATTCGTTGAATAGAAACCTTCATGTGTTGAATCGATATTCATTCGTTGAATTGAAATTCATGTGTTGAATGGTATTCGTGTTTTAAATATAAAAATCACATTTTTATTATATACATGAATTGTTGAAATGTGAAGTGTTAAAAATAGCAACTCGTTCAAATAAATATGCATGAGTTGAAATATTCATTAATTAGCTAATGATGTGATTTTTACCTATGCATGCAACATTAGAATGAATGGTGTTTTTAAACCAAATGGAATCAAATATGAAGTTGAATGGAAAATGATAAGTGATAAGAACTACATATATGTATATGCATATTTATTGAACAGGTTATAGCAAAGGGGCTAGAGAAGAGGAATAAAATTTTGTGTCCGACAAATAGGTACACATTTACTGTTTTGTTTGGGTGATGATTTTTTGAGCCTGCTGGCTAGCCGCTTGGCTTTTTCTTTTTCTTTTTGACATGAGATGCCCGTGTGGCTATTTGGGAATTTTCCCAGCCCCTCCCGTACAAAGGAGGTTATGGCGAAATTTTCCAAAATTTAAAGGCGTTAGTGAAATATTTGAAGTGAAAACGATATTGAAATTGTTGAATGAACTATATTTATATAAATGTATAAATATAAATAAAATTAAAACGAAACGTGGCTGCGCAGTTCGTGTTTTGAAACCATGATTTCAAACGATTATACCGGGAGATTCGACCATCGGATTTTCTTGGAATGGCAACGATTGGGTTCGCTTTGGAAAAATCTTTCCAACGGCACCAACTTTGTAAAAATCCAACGGTTGGATTGTCTGGAATGTTTAATTCAAATCTGAAGAAAAACAGCGCCAGAATTGATTATATATATATATATATATATAATTATATTTAATCGAAACGTGGCCGCGCAGTTCGTATTTTGAAATCGAAATTCAAACGATTATATCGGGAGATCTGACCGTCTGAATTTCCCAAAACTGGAACCGTTGGATTCGTTTTGAAAAGATCTTCCTAATGATGTAAATTTTGTAAAGATCCAACGGTTAGATTTTCAGATATGTGTAAATCAAATCTGAAGAAAAACAGCGCCACAGCCGCATTATGGCCCGAAGCGTCGTTTTGAATAAATTGGCTATTTTAAAATAAATAAAAATAGCGATAAATCGTTATAAAATATTATAAACGATATGGATGTAAATTTAGAAATTAACTGAAGGTTGGCTAAGTTGAATGGTTTCTTGGGTATTGATCTGATGTTGGTTTCGGCCTTCGGGGTTAATATTCGGGAAATCGTTCTCTTACTGATTGACGGTTAGTGACTAATGAATTGAAATGATGCGTGTGTATGTTAGTGTTGCACTTGTTTATTATATACGCGAGTTGCTCAGAAAGACCGGGTTCATCCCATTCTGAATAACTAAATCGACGATAAGAAATCGAAGATGAAGACGGTGGTCGAAGACCGGAGATCTTCACCTCGTTTGGATGGTAACCGAGGTCCTGATTGGGAGGCATCCCGAAATATGGATAATGAGTGGTGATCGTCCAGACGTACGTGGTGATCGATGGGTTTGCGAGGTATTTAGTGCCTCCGGTTTCGTTTAGACCCAGAACGGACTTGTAAATGGATTGTGTGTCTGACATTGGATTTTATTCTGTGTTGATTGATCTCTATTAAATATACATCTGTTTGGCGGCGGAGAATTTATTCTTTTGCTTAACGCCCTTCTCTGAAATGCACGAGCTTAGAGGTTGTATTTCGATGGACATCAGTCGCACGGCATGAATTGCTAGTGTGGCATGCCCAAGTGGCAAATGATCAAGGCTTCTGTTGAAAAGCAAAGTCTTGTGGTGATGATCAAAGCACCGCCTGCATGGCGTAGCTTTGTATATAACGTAAAATCGCGAACCTCACACCCAGGTATGAACCAGAAACGGGAGAGGACATCAGGGAGGGCCTGCGTTTCTTTCTAGCTAGGGTGGTGTCAGTGACCTACCAGCCCTGACATTTATATACATTTCACCTATGTGGTTGTTGCTGTTGCGAGGCGCCTCGGTTTGATCGGACGATCCGGGTCCGATGGAGTCATTTGTTGGCTCGTTTACGCCCCAAAGGGCGGGGAGACGTAGTGTTCAGGCATAATAATCCACATCGGTGGACCGGCCCTGACGATCCAAGGGGCAGTTGCGGCTGTTCCTGAGACATGGGCTAGATTGTCACAAATTCGGTAAGGACTATCCTTTGCCTTGGTTCATGACGGAAATCCAATTTCCAAATACGTGACTATGCGGTTTTGATTTTATACCTATATATGGCGACATAGTGGTATGGGGCATTAATGTCGTCTATGATTGATAGCTATGATTTGAAATTGTTTTCAAAACATATAAACACTAGCAATAATATCAAATGCCTTTGTTTTATTCGTATCAAACATATTTTGGCCGTTATAAGGTAAAAACTCTATCCTCCGGTTGGCGTTGCATTGTGTGATGGGAACTGAGTCTTATAATGGCTTCATTTTTATAAAAAGCATTGCGATGATTAAAAGAACAATTTGTTTTAAAGCACTGGCAATCCAATGGAGTAAACCCGTTCCACGAAAGTGGCGTGGTCCTGTGATTGGCCATATATTAAATGTGTTGAATAGATTTCTCATACCAGTCCCATGACTGACTCATAGTTTGTTTCACTTTCAAACTCGGGTGCCCCTTTTTCTACACGGGCAGCCTTGTGTTCAGGTTTAGTTGGCTTCCTCTGGATAGCTGGAGCTGAAGATGGATTCTATCATTTATCCCTTTTTATGCTGTTCAGCTCCTATTGTACATATTTTGTTTGTTTTTCCGCTATAGACATTTATGTATAGCTGAACTGTATTTGTACTAAGTAAGATCCTGTATACTGTGTAACTCTGATGATTACTTTTATCTAGTATACTCTATTGTTCATTATCTGGTGTATTTATTTATTTCTGTCCTGCTATTATCTGTTTCTGTGTTATATTCCACGGATTACCCTTGCCGCCGTCAGTACGGGGTTTGGGGTCGTCTCAGTTTTCATTACTAGTGGGGACACTAGTTAGGTGGTGCAGAGACATAGAAACACATGTGACTATGCGAGTAGGAGCCAATCTTTAGAAAGGGATCACTTCACCCTAATTATGGGGTGCCTGTTGGAACTAGCACTAGGGGGTGCAGAGATTAGTATGGGGTACGATAGTATATTCGGTCCTAGACAACTTAACTTAGTTTATGGTGCTTTCCCATTTCCAGTTTATACTATCATGCTCTTTTTCTTATCCATAGACTGAATAGTCACTAGACTTACTCAGACTTTATGTCTGACTCTACTTTTCTTTCGTTTTCTTTTCTTTCGTTCCCCCCCCCCCCAGCTAGTTGAGGAGGGAATAGTACAGCTCAGGTTAGATTGGACCGCTGCACTTTCCAAGCTCGAAGATTAGTTGAAGTTTTGCTTGGATTCTCTTTTCCATTGTTATGGCTGGCTCATGCTATATTGGGGAATAAAAATGTCATGTTATGCTTCTTTATTTTGTAAGACAGATGGTACTCTGATATTGGAAAGCAATTGTTGTACAAACTATTTTATCAATAAAGTAAAGTTTTATTTTCTGCTGTTTAAATTTGTCTGTCTTGTAATTTATCTACATCTTTTACCTAAAATGCTCCGCAGAACTTAGTGCATTCCCTTTGTGAGTGACACTAACAGATGTGGGGTGTTACAGGGGAGGGGGAAGGTCGACCCCCAGGTCGACCTGTATGGGTAGGTCGACCCTCAGGTCGAGCCCATGGTCGACCTGGCCTCTGGCTGGAATTTTCCGGCCTAGCCCAATCTGAGTTTGAATTTTTTTGAAATCAGTTTTGAATTTTAGTGAAACTTCCGATGGCCATAACTTCTTCATATGAAGTCCAATTCTCGCAAACTCGGACTCTATCTCAACCAGAATTCCGAGACGAACACAATGGCGCAACCCATTTCCTTAATTCTCGCATTTAAAATTAAGTATTCTTTAATTTGTTAAAAATAATATTAAAATTATGGGGTGTTACATTCTCCCCTCCTTAAAGGATTTCTCCCCCGAAATCTCCAAGTTAAAGAGAATGCATATCCTAACATCCAATCATCCATCTACTCAACCATCAAACACAGGCATCCATTGTCCTTAAAAAATTTCTAATGCTGTATAAACATATGCAAGAAGTGTGTGTATATGTTCCTTATATAATGCAAAATCAGGCGGTCTACTAATTCAGTTGACCTCCTTAATGCAAATCATGATAGTGTCATGCGTCCATTATGTATGCGAAAGAATCCTATCAATACATATTATTTCTACATGTGTTCACAACCATTCATCAAAATGCAGCATCCATATGATAACACAACCATTATACATTCATTAATTTAAATTTGCACACACATTTATATGCAACATGAAGCTGATTGAGCCGAACTAGTGCCTAAGGTGTGTGTATATGTATCCACAAGCAACCACTAGCAACCACTTGCATCCATTTGCATCCATCAGACATAACATATCCCAAACACATGTTTCAACCATAGGGTTCTGCCTAACTAAAGATCGAAGATGTCATCGCAAATATAATACTAAAAGATAGGACAAGTATCAACAAAACGGTAGAAAAAGGAGAAATTAAAACATACCTTCAAAAAGGAAAGGGTACAACGTATGCATCTTATCTTCCGTTTCCCAAGTCGCGTCTCTTTGATCATCTCCCCATTGCACTTTGACCAACTTGACCTCTTTGTTGCGAAGATTTTTGACCTCCGATCCGAGAATGCATGTAGGAGCTCGTCTGATCGTGGCATTGCGCTCTACTTCCACTTCTTCGAGCGTGCTCGGCTCTACCTTATCCGCCGTATCGTGTAAACACTTACGCAAATGTGAAACGTGAAACACGTAATGTACTCCGCTGAGCTTCTCTGGTAACTTTACTCTGTACGCCATCTGTCCAATCCTCTCTGTAATTGGAAAGGGTCCTACGATCCTTGGTGCCAACTTCCCTACCGATCCAGAGCGGACTACGTTTCTCAATGGTAACACCTTAATAAAAACTATGTCCTCAACATTGAATTCAAGATCGGTTCGTCTCTTATTAACATATGACTTATGTCGGTCCTGTGCCGTCTTCATTCGCCGTCGAATCAGGTCTATCTTCTCCGAAGTCTCCCTAATCATGTCGGGTCCAAGAAAAACCTTATCCGTGGATTCCCATCAACATGTAGGTGATCGGCACGGTCGTCCATAAAGAGCCTCAAAAGATGTCATGCCAATGCTAGCCTGAAAACTATTATTATAGGCGAACTCTACTAGTGGAAGATGTTATTCCCATGTTCCTCCAAAGTCTAGAATGCATAGCCTCAGAAGGTCTTTTAGAATCCGATTCACCCTCTCGGTCTGGCCGTCCGTTTGAGGATTATAAGCGGTACTTAAGCCTATTTGCGTTCAAACCGCCTCTTGTAAGCATTTCCAAAATTCGCTTATGAAAATAGGATCTCTATCGCTGACAATGGTGGAGGGTATGTCGTGCAAATAAACTATCTCTCGAAGGTAAACAGATGCTAACCATGTGGCGGTCCTTCTACTTTTGACGGGAATAAAATGGGCACTTTTAGTAAGTCGGTCTACAATTACCCAAATCCCCGTATTTCCCTTCCTCGATCTTGGTAACCCATCTACAAAATCCATGGAAACGCTTTCCCATTTCCAAAGAGGAATCTCTAAGGGATGGAGCAAACCTCCGGGCCTTTTTTGCTCCACCTTGACTTGCTGGCGCACTAAGCATCTAGCAATGAACTCGGCCACGTCCTTCTTCATTCCGGCCCAAAAGAAAACTCGCTTCATATCCCTATACACCTTATCACCACCGGGATGTATGGTCATCTTAGAGCGATGTGAGTCTTCAAGAATTACCTTCTTCAAACTTTCGTCTTGTGGTATGCAAAGTCTTCCATCTCTATGTAGCCAACCTCTTTCATCTATAGCATATCTATCAAGATGTCTTGAGGACTCCCCTCCTATAAGCCTGCCTACTATCTCAACCAATTGTGGGTCGTTCCACTGTGCCTCTCCAACTCGACCCAAAAGTGTAGGTTGCACCTCTAATGATGCCAACAATCCGAGTACATAATCGACAGAGGGTCTGAAGTCAAAGGAAGATATATACTCCAAACTCCGCTGCTCTACAAACATAGGACTTAAAGTTAACTTCTTTCTACTTAAGGCGTCAGCTACAATGTTGCCCTTGCCAGGGGTATATGCGATCTCAAAATCGTAGGACGCCAAAAACTCCATCCATCTCTGTTGCATCAAGTTTAGGTCCTTCTGAGAGAATAAGTACTTTAGCGACTTATGGTCTGTATACAACTCAAACCTTTCGCCAAGCAAATAATGACGCCATGACTTAAGCGCAAAAACTATGGCCGACAACTCCAAGTCGTGGGTAGGGCAATTTTTCTTGTGGGTTTTCAACTGTCTTCCACCATAGCATATCACCCTTCCCTCTTGCATTAAAACTGCGCCAAGCCCTGTCCCGCAAGTATCGGTATATACAGTGAATGCCTTAATCCCGTCTGGCAAAACTAAAATTGGAGCTATCATCAAAGCTCTCTTCAGACGTTGGAAAGCATCGTCATAGTCAACGTCCCAAGTAAAAGTCAAATTCTTCTTCGTTAATCGAGTGAGAGGGGCTGATATCTTCGCGAAGTCCTTAATGAACTTCCTATAATAGCCAGCCAGCCCTAAAAAGCTTCTTACTTCATTTGCATTATTAGGCTTTTTCCAATTTTGGATTGCCACTACCTTAGTGGGATCCACAGCTATCCTTTCCTTAGAGACCACCTGTCCTAAGAACCTTACTTCTTTTCCCCAAAAATAGCACTTGGAGAACTTAACTTTTAGCTGATGTGCCTGTAGGGTCTCTAAGACTTCCCTAAGATGTAGGGCATGCTCTTCTTCATTTTTAGAGAAAACTAGAATATCGTCTACAAAGACTACCACAAACTTGTTCAGAAACTCCCTAAACACCCTACTCATTAAGTCAACAAAGTATGCAGGTGCATTCTTCAAACCAAAAGGCATGGCGAGCCCTCGAAGAAACCGTCAGGAGTTCTAAATACAGTCTTATCAATGCTATCTTCAGTCGCCCTTAGTTGATGAAACCTTATAGCCAAATCCAGTTGCGAGAAAACTAAAGCACCAACCAACTGATCGAATAAATCGTCTATCCTCGGTAACGAGTGTATGTTCTTCTCTGTTAGCTTATTCAGCTCCCTATAGTCCACGCACAATCTAAGTGAACCATCGGCTTTTGTAGCAAAAACGATTGGAGCACCCCACTTCGAAATACTTCTTCTTATGAACCCCTTCTCAAGTAATTCTTTCACTTGCTTACTGAGTTATCTTCTCTCTCTCGGAGCCATGTGGTGCACTAGTAATGCAACTGGCTTTGCATTATCTACTAAGTATATTCGAAAGTCTATCTCATGCCTCGGGGGTAAACCTCGAACCTCATCGAAGACATCACTATATTCACAGACCACACGAACAGATTTCAAATCATCATTGGATGCGTCAAGAGATTCTAGGTAGCTAAGCATTACTGGACCTCTAGGGTCACAAGAAATATCAAGGGTCTTTCCACAACGATTCAACAATCTAACTACCCTTCTTCCACAATCTAAGATGGCCCTGTATCTAGTTAGCCAATCCATACCTAGAATCAAGCCGTAGCCCATAAAGCCAAGAACAAAGGCGTTGCATTCAAACCCAATGCCCAAGATAGACACTCTCAAATCCCGACAAATCATAGAAAGATGAGCCGAACCACCAATAGGATTTGAGACTACTATGGGATTTGTAACTAGATTAGTATTTAGGTGCAGTGTTTCAACTAACGGAGCAGATACGAACGAGTGTGAAGCGCCAGAGTCAAACAAAGTACGAACAGGATGATCAAATAGAAAAACTGAACTTTCAACGGAAATTACTCTACCTCGTTCTTGCAGCGGTGGGACCTCGAGAGCCTGGACCTGCCCCTTGCCTGCCGTGGTGCCATGAGAGCCTGAATCGGCACTCCATAGGTAGGCCCTGCCCTTTGCCCTTTCTTTGGGCGGTCCTTAATCAAATGTCCTGTCTCGCCACAGTGGAAACAACCAGCATTCTTCTTCTTCCTACAGTCTTTGCTTAGATGGCCTGGTGTCCCACAGTTAAAGCATATTTTCTTTCCCTTACAATTGTTGTCTTTACCCTTTTTGTTCTACTATTGCTATTGTGGTTTCTTTTGATCCCCTTTCTTCTCAGGTGCCTTATTAGTGTTGGCGCCTTTCTCCTCTTCATGCATAAGTTCCATGTCAACTAGTCTCTCAAAGGTGGCCCCCATAGGGATGTGGGTCATAGCTTACCCGCGTAGCGGCTCGTTCAAACCCTTAACAAATCTCAGGGCCTTCTTTTCGGGTGTATTCACCAAGTCCAAGCCAAATCTCGCCAACTGATTGAATTTTTTGACGTACTCTTTTATTGATAGATTCCCTTGCTTCAATGCCAAAAAACTTTCCATGAATAGATTCTCTTCGGCCTATGAGAGAAACTTTCCTTCAAACCTGCGCCTGAAATCCGGCCATGTATCAACTGGATGCTGTCCATTAGTGACCTCCCACCAAAACGAGGCCTCATCCTTCATTAACCAGGCAGCTAACTGGACTTTTCTTCTATCGTCTACCTCAAATATTCCAAACAATTCTTCCACTTCCTTTAGCCAATTTCGAGCTTCAACAAACGTCTCCGACCCGTGAGAAGGTTTCCAGACCATTGCCCGAAAGTCCTTACATATCTTTGCAAAAGTATCAACACGAGGAGGGGAGGAGGAGGAACGGGTGCAGCTGGGGGAGGAGGAACGTTTGCTGGACCTGCGGTGGTGGCCCTAGCCTGCGGAAGGTTAAGATCCCCAGACATGCTGAAACAAAAAAGGAAAGATTCAATACAAAAGAATCGAAGGAAAGATATATGGCTCTTAGGGTTATGTTTTTAAAATAAGCTTTTCTCTTGAAAATACTTTCCTTAAAACATACTTTTGAAAGTATTTCTTTATAAAAATGCTTTTGAAAAACAGTTTTTCAAAATTCATATCTGTTCTGGTAACCTTCAGCTCTGATACCACGTGTGACACCCCATATCCATCAATGTCACTCACAAAGGGAATGCATTAACTTCTACGGAGCATTTTAAGTGTGTATAAAACAGAAACTTAACAACAAGACAGATATAAAATAGTACTTAAAAATTTAAAACTTCATTTTATTGCATCGGTAAACAAATAAGTTTGATTACATCATCAAAAACTAGAGACTAGAGTCAAGTACATAATATCCATCTTGACTAAATTAGAGTACATAAAATGAAAGATATAACCCCAACATAAAATAGCCATAAATAAGATAGGCTGAACTTTTACTTCAGTGATCCAAGCAACTTCTAAAAGAAAGAGATAAAGTTGTCCAAATCAAGCTCCACTAGTGCTAGTCCCACCCTGAGCACCTGGGGGGAAGAAAGAAAAGAGGCAGAAAGAAAAGGGGGTCAGACATAAAGTCTGGCGAGTGCAATAACTTCAACAATATAATCATTAAGTAACTAGGATGAGGCATAAGCTGGAAAAAAGGAAATGACTGTGAACAAATGGGTATGGAAGAGCAAACAAAAGAAATAAGATGAACAAAGATAATGTTAAAGGTGCACCTAATCACTATAAGATAATTACTACACTGCACCACACCAAACACCTCAAATGTTGAATCCGCCTACATAACTTAATAATGATAATGGTAGTTTTGTGTACCCCTAGCTTCCTTCATATGTGCCGCCTGCCCCTATCTCCACTAGGTGTACCCACTACCCCCTTCTGATCGGCTCCCTAACTCGTAGATACCCGTGCTGGCCCCACAGTGGGGTGTATCACTCCCCAAAGTGGCTACCCGATACCACCAAGTTGCACGGCTTATATCTACACGATGCAACAACGTCTTACCTACCAGCCCGGGCACACACATGCACATGACCCCGTTGGACTTGCGTTGCCACCGCTAACCCGTTTTGGCCTCTTACAGTCAAGCCCAGTATGTGTGTCCCGTCCTCGACTTGGGTCGAGCCCACAAAGATACTTATGGGTTACTGGTTGAAACGGGCCCCCATTACTTGACATAAGCTATCAACATAAGCATGGTCCCCACTAAAGTTTCCCACTTAACCCCATTCTTGTTCATGTCTTCTTACATATTCAACTTGGTTAAGTGTTTCTAACCGTATTTCACAAGCCACCCAAGGCACCCACTTAACCCCCATGTCCCACCACATGTTTATTTTGGTTAAGAGTTACTTAATTCAGTAAAGTCGTAACCCTTGCAAGACCTCCCACATTAGACTGGCATTTGTGGTTGCTGGATTTGCCGGGCAGGTCCGGGCAGCCTTATACCACCAATGAGTCTAACCTCGTGTCTTTGCAACTTGTTACGCATTTAATTTATGCCTAAGACCTCCCACATTAGACTAGAATTTGTGGTTGTTGGATTTGCTGGGCAGGTCCAGGCAGTCTTATACCACAAACGAGTCTAACCTCGTGTATTAGACGATTAATTACATATAATTAATTATCCCCAATTTGAATTAATATCCCTATTCAAATTGTCAATCAATTCCAAATTTAGCTATGTCCATAATTGACACCTTAATTATGTCCATCTATTTATGGTATATAATATTATACCAATTAACATCACAAATTAACTATATGCCATTTAAGGCATTTATGCCAATTCTCAATATTAAATATTTTAATATTATCCCATTGCCCCACGTTGTACGTTCGTTCGTTTAACGTGAAATATACGTTAGAGTAAAATAGTCTAACTTATGGAATAGAAAGAAAACATCACAACATGCATAGAATATAATTTAGATCTAACTCACGAATAAAAGTCATAACATGAATTGGCATATAGATCTAAACATAAGGGGTGAACTTGCATGTGTGAATAAGATTTTTCATCTAAACTTGCATATACAATGGGTGTATAACACATGTACTTTCATAACTTATGTAGTTTTAACATAAAGGTTTGAACAAGCATAGGAATCTCAACTTACATTACATGATTCATACCCCAAACATATATATACTTGCATATGTGATTTATGCAACATAAACTATGATGTAAACTTGCATCTAAACATGTAAATTAAGATCTACATGTAAAATAGCATATAGAATTTTGTATAATCTGCATACATACTTGCATATAAATCATACATGTCTTAGCCTAAACTTTAGATCCAAACTTACACATATAATAGATGTCATGAAACATGGAAGGTTCTATATGATTCTCATTAACTTGCATATGATTCATATAGAAATTAACATCCAAACTTGCATATAGAACTATGAATCAAGTTGAGCATAGGTGATTGAGCATATGAAAAGGGATCCACAAAAAAACTGTCATTATGAACAACTAGCATATATTCACAAAATATCGCATTTTTCCAATGTTTCACAAACATAGCCATATAACCCAATTTATAACTCAACCCAATTAACTTATTAATTATCATACTAAAGAAATTGAACTCACTACTCAAAGAAGGTCTTGAGTTATGGAATCTGAGTTCTGAAATTGATTTAGCTCGCCTATGAAGTAGACAAATTCGTTGTTGTTTAGATTTGAGTTGAACTGAATTGAGTTGCTTAGCTTCACTTTCCCTCTAGTTGGTGGCGGCTACTCTAGGTTGCAAGGTGATAGATGACGGCCATGGTTCTAATTTTTATTTGGTTTTAGGGTTTGAGTCTATATGTGTTTGTATAGAATTTAGGATTAATTTAGGCCAACCGATCAACCTAGAAGCAACCTGAACCATCCAAACAAGATAGGGTGACACTCAGCCCTAATGACTCAGCACTGAGTCACAAAATCGTCATCTCTCAAATCTGCCCCGGAGGGGGCGGGAGGGTGGGGAAGGTCGACCCCCAGGTCGACCTGCATGGGTAGGTCGACCCCCAAGTCGACCCCATGGTCGACCTGGCCCCTGGCGGGAATTTTCCCGCCTAGCCCAATTTGAGTTTGATTTTTTTTTTTTTGAAATCTATTTTGAATTTTATTGAAACTTCCGATGGCCATAACATCTTCATACGAAGTCCAATTCACGCAAACTCGGACTTTATCTCAACCATAATTCTGAGATGAACACAATGGCGAACCCGTTTCCCTTAGTTATTACATTTAAATTTAAGTATTCTTTAATTTGTTAACATTAATATTAAAATTACGGGGTGTTATAGACACCATCATCCCATTATACAATTTTTCTGTAATCTATAAGGTCAATTTATCAAAACGGATAGTATTTTGGTTCTCCAATTTTCACTGCAGTACAAGTGAAGAACACTACAGTATAGACTAATATTTGTATACCCAGAAATATAACTGTAGTTACATAGACAAACTCTAATTCTTCATACACAAGTTAACCAGATATGCGCAATTTTATAAGCTTATGCCCATGAAACAGGTTCCCTACTTGCAAATCCAATACTCTATCACTTTCCGATCATTTTTTGTTAGTTTGCCCCATGTAGCTACTTTTTCTGTAAGTAGACATCCAATGTGTACAATCATATCATAAAATATATGCAAAATATTCTCATGGCTCAAAATATACTATCAGCATGCTTTTTTTGTTACTTTTATGAAATATAATGGTCAATCACTTGTGGACAAACAAAGATTACAAAGAAACAACAGAGGCAAATATACAAACACTAACCCAACTAGTTGGCATGTAAAAGCTGACTGCTACCAAGTGCAATTTTGTTGGGAAAATGCAACGAAGTGTCGTAATTGCACTTGTAGACTTCAGGACAGTAGGATTAGGAGGTGAAATCACAAAAATAACGTAAACATATGTCTAGGAAGAAGACTACAAAGCAGCCTCAAGTATCCAAAATTAGAGATTTAAATACCATCACAACACTAATAAAAATACATGCAAGTATCGGAATTCTATCAACTCAAGAGTAACTTGACTCATAAGCCGTATTCAAGTAAGAATCAACGATTGAGCAAAAAAATAAAATAGAATAATGTAAAACACAAGGTCACTATTGCAGCTACTTTTGGTGTTCAATATACTTGGAGCAAAACCAATATGAATGGATAGTTGAAAAGTTCCATTATATTAATTTTAGGTGTAACTTGATTTTGCATATGTGCTTCTTATTAGACTATGTTGATAATGAAGTTTTTATGACAACAACCTTATTTCAGTTATCATTGATTATAAAATATATACTAACACTTATTGTATAGAATATATATATAAGAAGGAATTATATACAGGAAATGCTACTGAAGACTGTACAGTTTTAAAGATAGTAAAGATTCAAAGATAAGAGAAATTTCAAGACTCATGAGTATTCAAGATTTCAAGAGTTCAGGAGTTCAAGTTTAATATAATTATAGAGTCTAGATTCTGTAAGACTCTAAATAACACTCTTGGTTCAAATTCAAATTCAAATTTTCAAATTCTATCCTCAATCCTCTCTATTTTATTTTATATTCTTTTTCCTTTCTTATTCTTCTTTGTTTTTCAAACTTAAATTTTATATTTGTATTATTATACTTTATATAGTTTAAAATCTTATAATGTTATAATTTTATAAATATATTTATATAGTTTAAATTTATGTTTTCATATGTTTTTCTACTATATAATATTAATTTACAAAACTAGACTCAAGAAATTCCAGAATTATTTTTATATCAAAACACTTGAAAAATATTTTAAAATACAAAATTACACTAGGGTATGTCGACATACCAAAAACACCATGTCAACATATAACTGTCGCTTTTTTAATTTTGAAAGGAAGTGTGTTTTCACTATTTGAAATGATTCAGAACTGTTGCAACCTTTCACACTCTATAAAAAGGTTTAAAACCAAATTTTTTATTATATCTTCTTCTCCACTTTCATCTGCTTTCATTATATAATTATTCTTAATTATTTTTATGATTTCTACACTTATACTCTGCCAAATTCAATTCCGTTTTGATCAAACTTCTTCTCTCTACACTCTCTTCTCATCTCTCTCTGATTCAAGTGCTATTAAAGAGTATAGGCTTGTTTGTAATTGCTTAGGTTGGGTAAAGTAGGAATCTATGTGCTCCTTGTAGCCGTGAAATTAGGGAAGTAGGAATCGATGTTTCCTTGTAGCCGAGAAATCAGGGAAGTGGGAATCAGTGTTTCCTTGTAGCCGAGAAATTAGGGAAATAGGAATCAGTGGTATCCCTTGTAGCCGTGAAATCAAGGAGGTTATACTTGACTATTGGAGTAGTAATAAACCTCTGTGCAATACAGCGTTGTGCGGGACTGGATATAGGAGAAATCCGAACCAGTATAAAATCCAGTGCATTCTTTCCTTTTCTGAATCTTTATTTCTGTTTATTTTGTATTTCTTTTTGAATCTGTGTCTGTGATTGTGTTTGTGGTGTTTGATTCATCGCGTAGTTCACATAAATTTTAGATTTTGTTTAAATTCTCACAAACACTATTCACTCTCCCCTTCTAGAGTTTGTTTTTCCTTAACGATCCATTCTGCATTCCCTAGCAATTGGTATCAGAGCAAGGTCTTTCAAAAAGTTCGTAATCTGATTTTTGAAATATTGGTAAAATGGCAAATTTTGGAATCTCTGATAATACTAGTGTCTATTCATGCATTGTATCAATGTTGAAAGAGTTTGCATATAATAATGTTAAAGAAGCATGTGTTGTTCAATAGTGAGAAGGATGAGTTCTATGAATTTTGTCGAAAAGATGGGAAAAGTGGCTATTAGCAGTTCAATTTCTGAAAAGGTGGATGTTGGAAATTCAAATCTTGAACTGGTGTGTTACATGGCTGTTGAAAATTCAAATTCTGGAAAGCAATTAGTGGAAATGAAAAAGGATAAATGGATACTGGATAGTGGTTGTTCAAGGCATATGACTGGAAATCCAGAACTACTCAATAATCTGAAGTATGAAGATGGTGGAATGGTGAACTTCGGAGATAATTTTAAAGGATACATCATTGGAATCGACAATGTTGGTAATTCTGAAAATCCTACTATTTCTAATGTTTTATTAGTTAGGAATTTAAACACAATTTTCTAAGTATAAGTCAACTTTACGATAAAGGTTGTAACACCCCGAAATTAGATATACTATACCGTAAAGATAACTGATTAAAGGATTAATTAATTAATGAAGAAAAATTAAAAAATGAATACACACACATATATATATATGTATGCAATTATGTTAAGAAGGTACAAGTTTAAAAATGTGCATTGAAAAAATGCATGCGAATTAATTAGGCGGCAGTAAAAGAAAAATTAATGCAATTAATACAAAAAGCGGAAGGAAATGTGTGGATGCATGCAGTAAAAAGAAAGAAAAGAAGAAGAAGATAAATACAGTCAATTTATTTGGGAAGGAAAGATTTATGCATGTATATATATATATATATATATATATATATATATATATATATATATATGTGTGTGTGTGTGTGTGTGTGTGTGTGTGTGTAGTAACTTGAAAGTAGAAAAAAAAGGGGAATTAAATTATATGCTCGATTTCCACTTTTCAAAATAGGTAAGCAATCAATTTGCATTAGTCATCAATATTAGAATTTATGAATATATTGAAATTAATTTGTAGATGTATGTTAATATGGCATTGATTGAAAAACATGTAATTGACCTTAGTTTATATATGTGTTTGTGCTAATTTGTCATTCATAATAATTGATATTAATTAAAGAAAATATGAAAATTGGGCATTTATGTTCATTTGTAAAAGCATGTTATTTGACATCAAATTGTAAACATGTTAATAGAGTATGGTTAGGAAACCATGTAATTATCTTAATTTGTATAAATGCTTATGCTAATTTGTCACTTATGTCAATTAACATTAAGCAGAATATGTTAATTTGAGGAATATAGTAAAATTGTTATTCAATGTTAATTGACATCAATTAAGAAGAATAGCTAATTGAAGAAAACATGCAATTAGATGTTTAAGTTCAATTCATATTTAAGGGAAGAAAAATAGAAGGTTATTAATATATATAAAATACGTTTGCTGACTCGGCACTAGGTGTACGATGCGGATTAAAAACCTAATATCTAAAGGCTAAAATTAATCTAAACTTCTATATAAGTATACATAGACTCAAGCTCTAAACCAAAACTAAATTAGTCTCTTAGCCACCATGCTGCTGCTGGAATAGTTCACCATCTTCTTAAAGCAAAGGAATTGTGAGACAAGATTGTAGAACAAACGACGAACGAATTTATTACCTTTTGTAATCCATCTTTATGAGTACAATTTCTTTCACAAAATAATTAATAAATTAATTATGATGAGTTATAATTGGGATTATGAGAACATACCTGTTGAATCATGTGACGTTACTTAACTTTGTTATCATCTGTTTGTGAACTTATGACAGTTTTGTTAACTTATGTTAGTAGATCTATTTCATATGTCCAATCATATATGTTTAACTTGATTCATTTTATGACATCAGTTTATATGCAATTCCGTATGCGAATTATACACAAGTTTATATGTGAATCAAGTATATATATACATGCGAGTTTATATGTAAAACATGTGATATTAGTTTACTTGTTTAAATTCAAGATGTTGGTTCATATGTCTAAACACATATGCTATATTTGATTCATTTTGTGACATTAATTTATATGTCTAAATCATATGCAAGTGTGAATGTAAATCTTAGTTTACATGCCTAAATTATATATGCAAGTTTATATATAAGTTTGGATGTGAATCATATGCGAGTTTAAATGTAAGATTGTATGCGAATCATATGTAAGTCTTAGTTTACATGTCTAAATTGCATATGCAAGTTTAATACAAGTTTGTATGTAGATCACATGCAAGTTTATGCGAAAACCATGTTCATATATGCAAGTTTACCTTTATGTGTATAGATATATGCAAATCACATCTTATATAATTTGATCCATGCCAGTTTGTAGTTAATGCAAATTACGCCTATTGCCTATGCAAGTTAGTGGTTATGCAAATTTATGATTATATAAAATATAATCATGCAAGTTTTGATCCATGCTAGCCTACTCTTATTTGCAAGTTAGATCTATTTTATGTGTTATGCAAGTTGTGATGTTTCTTTTCTTTTTATGAGTTAGACTATTTGCGGGTCTAATATATTTCATATTAAAGTACGAACGATGTGAGGATATTAAATATTAATATTGTGAATTGGCATATAATGGCTTTAAAAGCATATAATTAATTTGAGACATTAATTGGTATAATTTATATACCTGAAAATTATGGACATAATTTAAGTGACAATTATGGACATGGATTAAAATTAGAAGTTATTGACAATTTGAAATAGGGATATTAATTCAAATTGGTGTTGAATGATAATGTGCTATAATAAATGCCTAAGACACGAGGTTAGACTCGTTTGTGGTATAAGACTACCCGGACCCGCCCGGCAAATCGAGAAACTACAAACAATAGTCTAATGTGAGAGGTCAAAGGCATAAATTAAATGCGTAATAAATGCCTAAGGCATGAGGTTAGACTCGTTTGTGATATAAGACTGCCCGGACCCGCCCGACACATCCAGCAGCCACAAACGGTAGTCTAATGTGAGAGGTCGTAGGCATAATTAAAAGATGCTTAGACACGAGGTTAAGTCTGGCTTGTGGTGGAAGGCTGCCCGGAACCGCCCGGCATATCCAGCGGCCACAAACAATCGACTTAATGTGAGAGGTCTATGAATTAGTAATTAATTAATTAATGCTGATCAAAGACGAATATGAATGACAAGCAGAAGTTTGGTTGAGAGAATAATTCTCTAAGTACTAATCTGAGGTTGATTTCGGTCTTTGGGGTTGATACTTAGGGAGTTATTCTCTTAACCAATGTACCTGTGAATTAAGATGTACTTAATCATAAATTAAATAAAACGTGATAAGTGGACAGGGTTAAAACCGACTTAACCAACAATATATAAGTGGATAGGGTTCAGACCAGCTTAACCAATAATATATATATATATATGTTAATCTGATAAGTGGACAGGGTTAAGACAAACATAACCAATAATACATATTGATCCGATAAGTGGGTAGGGTTAAGACAAACTTAACCAATATTATATAAGTGGATAGGGTTAAGACCAGCTTAACCAATAATATATATATATATTGATCTGATAAGCGAATAGGGTTAAGGCAAGCTTAACCAATAACACATGTTAATTTGATAAGTGGGTAACATGAGTGATATGTGGGATATAATTATAAACACTTAACCAAGTTGAAACATGTAAGAAGACATGAATAAGAGGGGTTTAAGTGAGAAATCCTAGTAGGGACCAAGCATAGGAGGAAAGCTTGTGTCAAGTGCGGGGACCCTTTTCAACCAGTAACCCATTTAGTATCTAAGTGAGCTCGATCTAGATCGAGGACGGGACACGCTCACTGGGTTTGATTGTAAGAGGTCAAAATGGGTCAGCGGTGGCAACGCAAGTCCAACGGGATTATGTGCGTGCGTGGACCCGGGCTGGTAGGTAAGACATTGTTGCATCTTGTAGGTATAAGCCGCGTATATTCAGTGGTATCGGGTTTCCATTTTGGGAAGTGATACACCCCACTGTGGGACCAGCACGGGTATCTACGAGTTAAGGAGCTGATCGAATGGGGAAGGTAGTGGGTACGACTAGCGGAGATAGGAGCAGGCGGCACCTATGAAGACAGCTAGGAGTATAACTACCATATTATGAATAAATGTTGTAATTAGAATGGGGAGGGTAGTGGGTACACCTAGTAGAGATAGGAGCAGGCAGCACCTATGAAGACAGCTAGGGGTACACGAAACTACCATTATTATTATTTTATTCAGTAGGCGGGATCAACTTTTAGGGCGACTAGTATTGGTGCAGTATAGTAATTATCCTATAGTTATTAGGAGCGCAATTAATGTTATCTTATTCCTATTGTTTGCTTTGTCGTGCCCATTTGCTTCATAGTCATTCCTTATTTTACCAGTTTATGCCTTATCCTAATTTCTTTAATAATTATATTGTTATAGTTATTGTGCTCGCCAGAATTTATGTCTAACCCTCCTGTTTTCGCCTATTATCTTCCTCCCCCCCCCCCCCCCGGGTTCTCAGGGTGGGACTAATGCTAGTGGAGCTTGATTTGGATCCCTTCCTCTCTCTTTTGGAAGTACTTGGATTGCTGAAAGTAAAGTTCAGGTTATCTCCTTTTATGGCTACTTGTGTTGGGGTTATGCTTGTTTACTTTATCAACTCAGAAAACAATTTGTCAAGATGGATATTAAGTGTACTCGGTTTTACTACTGGTTTATGATGTTTTTGTAGTCAAACTATTTCTCCGCTGTAATAAAAGTTGTTTTAAAATTTTCAAGTACCGATATATGTATCTGTCTTTTTATATTATGTTCTATACACCAATAAAACTCCATGAAAGTTAATGCATTCCCCTTGAAAGTGACATTAATGGACATGGGGTATTACACGTGGTATCAGAGCTGAACGTTACCAGAACAAATAAGAGATTTTGAAAAACTGCTTTTCAAAAGCATTTTATTAAGAAACACTTTCAAAAAAATGTTTTAAGAAGAGTATTTTTAAGAGAAAAGTTTATTTTTGAAAAACATAACCCCCAAGAGCCATATATCTTCCTTCCGATTCTCCATTTTGGATCTCTTCCTCTTTCCTTTTTGAATCTCTTCCTCCGCGTATAGTTGGCTTTTTTAAGATATGTAAGAACTTCCGTACGATGGGCGGAAAACCGCTTCATGGGACTGAGACGTTTGTCAAAGCTAGAAGGAAGTGGAGGACTTGTTGGTACCTTTGAGGTAGATGATGGGAGGAAGGTTCAACCAGCTGCTTGGTTAATGAAGGGTGAAGCTTCATTTTGGTGGAAGGTTACGAATGGAGAATGTGCAGGAGAGACGTGGATAAGACACACGATAAGAAAGTAGATCCAAAGAAAGGCGGTAAGGATAACAAGGGGGACAAGAGAAAAGGAAGTGCCACACTTGTGAAATACCTGACTACTTAAAGAAGAAGAAGACTAGTTGTTATCATTACGGAGGGACAGGATATCTTATTAGGATTGTCCAAAGAGGCAAGGGCAAGGTAAGGACAGAGTATAAGGTCTTCTGGAGGGCAGATGCGTTCCCTCACAGCTGGTATACCTGATAGAGATAGAAACATCTCGGTTGAAATTTGGTTTTCCTTTTTGATCATCCTATTCGAACTTTGTTTGATTTTGGCGCTTCACATTAGTTTGTATCTGCTTCATTAGTTAAAACATTGCACCTAAATACTAGTCTAGTTAGGGATCCCATGGTAGTCTCAGATCTTATTGGTGGTTCAGCTCATTTATTTATGGTATGTCAGGATTTGACAGTGTCTATCTTGGGCATTGGGTTTGAATGCAACGCCTACGTTCTTGACTTCATGGGCTATGGCTTGATTATAGGCATGGATTGGCTAGCCAGATGCGGTGCCATCCTAGACTGCTTAAGAAGGGTAGTTAGATCATTGACTCACTGTGGAAAGACCCTTGATATTTCTTGCGACCCTAGGGGTTTAGTGACGCTTAGCTACCTAGAATCTCTTGACGCGTCCAACGATGATTTGGAATTTGTTCGTGTGGTCCGTGAGTATGGTGACGTCTTAGATTAAGTTCGGGGTTTACCACCCGAGGCATGAGATAGACTTTCATATGTACCTAGTAGATAAGTCAAAGCCAGTTGTATTACCAGTACGACACATGGCTCCGAGAGGGAGAAGAGAAGTGAGGTCCTTAGGACACATGGTCACTAAGGAAGGGATAGTTGTGGATCCCGCAAAGGTGGTGGCAGTCCAAGATTGGAAGGATCCTAGAAACGCAATGGAAGTAAGAAGCTTTCTAGGGCTGGAGGGCTATTATAGGAAGTTCATTAAGGACTTCGCAAAGATCTTTTGAGGTATGTATCCTAGATTTTGGAGGGACATGAGAAGAGGCAACTAGCTTAGTGATGTTCATGACATGTTTCACGTATTGCATTTGCGAAGTGTTACAAGATACCGCGGAAGTAGTAGAGCCGAGCATGCTTAGATAAGTGGAAGTGGAGTGAGATGCGATGATTAGACGAGCTCCTACATGCATCCTTGGATCGGAGGACATAAAACAATGCAACAGAGAGGTCAAGACGGTGAAAATCCAATGGGGAGATGATCAAGGAGACGCAATTTGGGAGACGAAAAGCAAGATGGATACGTTGTACCCTTTCTTTTTTGAGGATATGTTCTTAACTTCTCTTTTTTCTTTCGCTTTGTTTATACTTGTTCTATCGTTTAGTATGTCATCTCGATTATATCTTCGATCTTTAGATAGGAAAAATCCTATAGTTGAAAACATATGTGTAACACCCCACGTCCATTAATGTCACTCACAAAGGGAATGCATTAATTTCCATGGAGGTTTTAAGTGAATATAGAACAGAAAAATTACAACAAGACTGATAATGAGTAGTACTTGGAAATCTAAAACTTTATTTCATTGCAGCGGAAATTAAACATGTTTGTTACATCATAGAACCATAAATCAGAGTCAAGTACAATATCCATCTTGATAAAGCAAAATACATAATCCCATTACATAAATAGCCATTAAAGAAGATAACAAGCTGGATTTTACTTCAACGGTCTAAGCTTTCCAAAAGAGAGATAAAGCAATCCAATCAAACTCCGCTAGAGCTGGGCCCACCCTGAGGACCTGGAGGGAGGAAGATAGAAATGGAGGGGATCAGACATAAAGTCTGGCGAGTATGATAATTCTAACAATACTATTATCAAAATAATTAGACTGAGGCACAAGCTGGAAAATAAGGAAATCTCTATTAACTATTGGGTACGGAAGAGCAGATAAAGATAACGTTAAAGGCACACCTAATTACTAACGAATAATTACTACACTGCACCACACCAGTCACCCTAAAGGTTGATCCCACTTGCTTCACTTAGAAATTATATAAATAGCTTTGTGTACCCCTAGCTGACTACATAGGTGTCGCCTGCCCCTATCTCCGCTAGGTGTACCCCACTACCCACTTTCGATCGGCTCCTTACTCGTAGATACCCGTGCTAGCCCCACAGTGGGATGTATCACTCCCCTAAAGTGGCAACCCGATACAACTTGAGAATGCACGGCTTATACCTACACGATGCAACAACGTCTTACCTACCAGCCCCGGTCCACACACGCATATGAAACCCGTTGGACTTGCGTTGCCACCGCTAACCCGTTTGGCCTCTTATAGTCAAGCCCAGTATGCGTGTCCCGTCCACGACTTGGGTCGAGCCCACAAAGATACGTTTGGGTTACTGGTTGAAATGGGCCCCCAATTACTTACCACAAGCTATCCACCTAAGCTTGTCCCCACTAGTACATCCCACTTAACCCTCTTAGTCATGTTTATTTACATGTGTGTTTGGTTAAGTCTTACTAATCGTATTTCAAATGCCACTAAAGGCACTCACTAGATTCCTCATGCCACCCAAGGCACCTACTTAACCCCCTTGTACCACCTTACATGTTTATCTGGTTAAGTATTTCTTAATTCATTCAGGCCATAACCTCATAAAGACCTCTCACATTAGACTGGCATTTATGGCAGCTGGATTTGCCGGGTCGGTCCAGGCAGTCTTACACCATAAAAGAGTCTAACCTCGTGTCTTTACAACTGTTATGATTTAGTTTGGGCCTAGGACCTCTCACATTGGGCTGACATTTGTGACTACTGGATTTGCCGGGCGGGTCCGGGCAGTTTTACGTCACAAACGAGTCCAACCTCGTGTCCTAAGCATTGATTAACACTTATAATCTTTTACCCCAGTTTTAAATATATCCCTATTCAAATCATTAATTAATTCCAATTTTAATGATGTCCTAATTGACTCAATTATGGCCATCCACTTATGTTATGCAAAATCATATCAATTGCACCCCAATTTCTTAATATTAAATCCTTAATATTACCCCTACCCCACGTTGTACGTTCGCTTATTCAACTCAAAATATACGTTAGACTCGAATAGTCTAACTCATAGCATAAAGAGAAGTTATCACAACATATATACAACTAAAATAGATCTAATCATAAACGGGGTGAAACTTGCATGTGTAATAGATGTCCAGCACCTAAACTTGCATAGGCAAAAACTACAACTTGCATAAAGTTATACATGTCATAGATCTAAAGGTGTCAACTTGTTTGGTAAAATGTCACAATTTACATAATATGATCATAATCCAAATTCATGTATAAACTTGCGTATGTGGTTTATGCAACACAATGATGGTGAAAACTAGCATCTAACCCATAGAACTCACACATGTTATAACCTAATTTTAGATCAAAATAGATGTCATAGGATATGTGAGATTATATATACTAATCAATCTAAACTTGCATAGGTACATGTGATTTATCACGTGAATCATCATAGCCCAAACATATATATAATCAACATCATGATTTGATCAAGCATAAGCTAACTATAACATAAATAATAACATCATGACTTTGTAACATCGCAACTTAGCATAGAAACTTTCAACATATATAACATCATCATCACATAACATAGGATTTACAACATACATGATTGCATAAGATTTGCAACATATATAATCAATAATTAACACCATCATCTAATAATCCATATCACAACTTAATCTAATTAGTTTGCAAATAATCTTACATCATACTCACAATTAGAAAAGAAAGAGAGTCTTGATTTGCTTTAGAGTTGAGTAGAATTAGAGTTTTGATTAGCTTTCTTCCTTCTTAGTTGGCGGCGGCTACACTGAGTTCCATGGCGATGGCATGACGGCGGTTATTCTTTTTTTTCATGTGATTTTAGAGTGAGAGACTACCTAAGTATATATAGAGTTTAGAATTTATTTAGACCATTAGATCAACTCAGAACTAACCTGAACTGTTAAATTAGCCAACTCAGCCCTAAAGACACATCAGCAGCTCAAGGTTGGGCTCTGCCAAAACCTGGCCGACTGGACCAGGTCGACACCCAGGTCGACTACGCAGTCGACCTGGTCCTGGGGGTGTCGATTGCCCAGTCGACTCCCCAGTCGACCTGGGTGCTGGGCGGGAAATTTCCCGCCTAGCCTGTTTGACTTCGAATTTTGAATTTTGAATTTTCTGTAACTTCCGATGGCCATATCTCCTTCATACGAAGTCCAAATCACGCAAACTCGGACTCTATTTCAACCAGAATTCCAAGACGAACACAATGGCGCAACCCGTTTCCCACAATTCTCATGTCTAAGATTAGTTATTCTTTAATTTGTGAATATTAATATTAACAGAATTACGGGGTGTTACATTCTCCCCTCCTTAAAGGATTTCAACCCCGAAATCTTCAAGTCAAGAAGAATGTATATACTAACATCCAATCGTCCATCTACTCAACCATCAAACACAGGCATCCATTGTCCTTATAGACTTCTAATGCTTTCATGTTTAAATGCACAGTGTGTGTATATGTCCATATCTAATGCAAAATCAGGCAGTCCACTGATTCAGTTGACCTCATTAATGCAAATCATGATAGTGCCATGCGTCCATTATGTATGCAAAAGTTCCTCAATGCTACATATTATCTCTATATGCATGCACAATCATCATCTGAATGCAGCATCCATATGATAAAAAAGAATCCTCATACATCCATTTTACTAAATACATCCATATATATGCAATATGCAATATGAAGTGACTGAGCCGATCTAGTGCCTAAAGTGTGTGTATATGCATCCACGAGCAACCACTAGCAAACACTTGCATCCACTTTGCATCCATCATACATAACATGTCTCAAACACATGTTTCAACCATAGGATTATCCTAACTAAAGGTCAAAGATACTAGCGAGAGGACATACTAAAGATAAGATAAGTACAAGCTAAGCGATAAAGGAGAAATTAAAAGACATACCCTCAAAAAGAAAAGGGTACAACGAACGCATCTTCGCTTCTGTCACCCAAGTAGCGTTGCTCTCATCATCTCCCCATTGCACTTTGACTAGTCTGACCTCTCGATTCCTCAACTTCTTGATCTCCGACCCAAGAATGCATGTAGGAGCTCGTCGAATTGTCGCATCACGCTCTATCTCCACCTCTCTAAGCAAGTTCGGCTCTACCACCCCGCGATCTCCTGTAGGCACTTCCTCAAATGTGATACATGGAATACGTCGTGTATACCACTAAGTCTCTCAGGCAACTCCACTCTATATGCTATCTGTCCAATCTTCTCCTTAATAGGAAACGACCCTACGAACCTTGGTGCTAATTTCCCCACGGACCCAAAGCGAACAACATTCCGTCATGGAGACACTTTGATAAAGACCATGTCCCCAACATCGAACTCAAGATCTATCCTCCTTTTGTCTGCATAATATTTTTGCCTATCTTGCGCCGTCTTCATCCTTCTTCGAATCAAGTCGATCTTTTCCGAAGTCTCTCTAATCATATCGAGCCCAAGTAAGATCTTATCGGTAGATTCCCACTAACATGTAGGTGAACGACAAGGTCGTCCATAAAGAGCTTCGAAAGGTGCCATGCCAATGCTAGATTGAAAGCTGTTATTATATGCGAACTCCACCAATGGAAGATGCTCTTCCCATGTACCCCCAAAGTCTAGGGTACATAGCCTCAAAAGGTCCTCTAGAATACGATTCACCCTCTTGGTCTGGCCGTCCGTCTGAGGATGATACGCGGTGCTCAAACATAACTGAGTCCCTACCGCCTCTTGCAAGCTCTTCCAAAATTCGCTAGTGAAGATAGGAACACAGTCGCTTACTATGTTAGAAGGAACACCATGCAAACGAACTATCTCTCGAACGTATACAGAAGCTAACCATGGAGCAGTCCTCTTACTCTTCACGGGAATGAAATAGGCGCTTTTAGTAAGTCTATCTACTATAACCCAAATCCCCGTATTACGCTTCCTTGATCTTGGTAATCCATCCACAAAATCCATCGAGACACTATCCCACTTCCATTGCGGAACCTCCAATGGGTGAAGCAACCCACCGGGTTTCTTTTGCTCCGCTTTTACTTGTTGGCACACCAAGCATCTAGCGACATACTCGGCCACATCCCTCTTCATACCGGCCCAAAAGAAAACTCGCTTCATGTCTTTGTACATCTTGTCCCCGCCGGGATGAATGGTCATCTTCGAACGATGTGCTTCGTCAAGAATAGCCTTCCTCAAACCTTCATCTCGAGGTACACAATGTCTATTATCCCTACGTAACCAACCCTTATCATCTAGGGTATACCTACAGAGATGGCTTGATGACTCCCCTCTTTTGAGCTTTTCTACTAACTCAACCAACTGTGGGTCGTCTCGCTGCGCCTCACCAATCCGTCCCAAAAGCGTAGGTCTGACCTCCAAGGGTGCTAGCAAACCGGGTACAAAGTCAACGGAAGGTCTAAAATCAAACATAGAGATGAATTCTAAGTTTCGCCGCTCAACAAACAATAGGCTCAAGGACAACCTTTTCTTACTTAAGGCATCTGCCACCACATTACCCTTGCCAGGAGTATATGTTATTTCGAAATCGTAGGACGCTAAGAATTCCATTCACCTTTGCTGCCTTAAGTTCAAGTCCTTCTGAGAGAATAAGTATTTTAAAGATTTGTGGTCAGTGAACAATTCGAATTTCTCGCCAAGAAGATAATGGCGCCAAGACTTAAGCGCGAAAACAATTGCGGCTAACTCTAGGTCATGCGTAGAGTAATTTTTCTCATGCACCCTTAACTGCCTTCCACCATAGGTTATTACCCTTCCCTCTTGCATTAAGACTGCGCCTAGTCCTGTCCCACAAGCATCGGTATAAACAGTAAATGGCTTACTCCCGTCTGGCAGCACTAAGACTGGAGCTGAAGTCAAAGCTCTCTTTAAACGTTGTAACGCATCATCACAATCTACGTCCCATGTGAAAACTAGGTTCTTCTTCGTCAGGCGTGTCAATGGAGCTGATATTTTTGTGAAGTCTTTGATAAACTACCTATAGTAGCCAGCCAACCCCAAGAAACTCCTTACTTCGGTAGCATTGTTAGGGACCTTCCAATCTTGGATTGCCACCACCTTCGCGGGATCCACAGCTATCCCTTCTTTGGAAACCACGTGCCCTAAGAATCGCACTTCCTCTCTCCAGAAGTGACACTTAGTAAATTTAGCTTTAAGGTTATGCGCTCGTAGAGTCTCCAACACTTCCCTAAGATGTAGGGCATGCTCTTCTTCATTCTTAGAAAAGATCAAGATGTCGTCTACAAAGACCACCACGAATTTATTAAGGTACTCCCTAAACACCCTACTCAACAAATCAACAAAGTATGCGGGGGCGCTTGTCAAATCGAAGGGCATCACTAGCCATTCATAGAAACCGTTCGGAGTCCTAAAGGCAGTCTTGTCAATGTTATCCTCAGCCACTCTCAACTGATGGAAACCAGTGGCTAAGTCCAACTGCGAAAACACCGAGGCGCCAACTAACTGATCGAAGAGATCGTCAATCCTCGGCAGTGGGTGTTTGTTCTTCTTAGTAAGCTTATTAAGTTCTCTATAGTCCACCCAAAGTCTAAGGAACTCATCCGCCTTCATAGCAAATACTACTGGAGCACCCCACTCCGATATACTACGTCTTATGAACCCATTCTCAAGCAACTCCTTCACTTGCTTATTGAGTTCCCTCCTTTCACGAGGAGCCATGTGGCGTACTGGCAAAGATACTGGTTTTGCATTATCCACAATATATATTCGAAAATATATCTCCCGCTTCGGAGGCAAGCCCTTCACCTCCTCAAACACATCCGAGTATTCTCGGACCACTCTAACAGATCGTAGATTCTCCACAGACACATCAAGCGATTCTAGATAATTTAGCATAAAGGAATTTATGGGATTACAAAATATTTCGAGAGTGTTTCCAAGGTGAGTCATGAGCCTAACTACTCTCCTTTCACAATCAAGAACGGCCCCATTTCTGGATAGCCAATCCATTCCTAAAATTAGCCCATAGCCCGTGAAGCCCAAAACATAAGCATCACATCTAAACTCAACGCTAAGTATAGAAATTTTCAAATCCAAACATATCATGGACAAATAAGCTGAGCCCCCAATTGGATTCGAAACAACTAAGGGATCCTCTACTAAACTGGTGTTTAAGTGCAGTGATTCAACTAATGATGTAGAGATAAACAAATGCGATGCGCCCGAATCGAATAAGGTACGGACAGGACGATCAAACAGAAAAACTAAGCTTTCAACAGAAATGGTTCTACCTCGTTCTTGCAGCGGTGGGAGCGCGAGAGCCTGAACTTTTCCCCTTACCTTCCTTGGTGCCATAAGAGCCTGCACCTGTCCTCCCGAGGTAGACCCTGCCCTCTGCCCCTTCTTTGGGCAGTCCTTCACTAGATATCCCGCTTCACCACAGTGAAAACAACCAGTCTTCTTTTTCTTTCGGCAATCCTTGCTGAGATGGCCTGGTGTCCCACAGTTAAAGCATCTTTTCTTTCCTTTTCCATTATTGTCTTTACCACCCTTCTTGTTTTGCTGTTGTGGTTTCTTCTGATCCCCTTTCTTCTCAGGTGCCTTATTAGCGTTAGCGCCTTTCTCCTCGTGCATGAGTGCCATGTCTACTAGCTTCTCAAAGGTGGCCCCCATAGGGATGTGGGTCATAGCCAACCCTTGCAACGTCACATTCAAGCCTTTAACGAACCTCAGAGCCTTCTTCTCCGGCGTGTTCACTAAGTCCAAGCCAAACCTTGCTAACTGATTAAATTTGTTGACATATTCTTTCACTGATGAGCTTCCTTGCTTTAATGTCAAGAACCTTTCCATATATAAATTCTCTTCTGCCCTTGAGAGAAACTTTGCCTCAAACCTACGTCTGAAATCTGCCCAAGAGTCAACAGGACGCTCCCCATTAGTGACCTCCCACCAAAACGAGGCCTCTCCCTTCATTAACCAAGCTGCTAATTTGACTTTCCTCCCTTCTTCTACTTCAAAGATTTCTAGCAATTCTTCCACCTCCTTAAGCCAATCTCTAGCTTCCACAAACGTTACTAACCCTTGAAAATGTTTTCCACCCATAGCCTTAAATTCCTTGCATGTCTTTGCAAAAGTATCAGCGCGAGGAGGGGGAGGAGGAGGAGGAGGAGCGGGTGCAACTGGTGGTGGAGGAACATTGGCTGGACCTGCAACGGCCCTAGCCTCTAATAACCTCCTATACCATCCTGGTATCGTTACACCCTCCGGAAGGTTAAGATCTTCAGCCATGCTGAAATGAAAAAGGAAAGATTCAAAATGGAGAATTCGAAAGATAAAGATATATGGCTAATGGGGATTATGTTTTTCATAAAAACTTTTCTCCTTAAATTACTCATCAAGACATGTTTTTTAAAACACTTCTTCCAAAAATACTTTAGAAAAATAGTTTTTCTAAAAAATTTATCTGTTCTGGTAACCTAAAGCTCTGATACCACGTGTAACACCCCACGTCCATTAATGTCACTCACAAAGGGAATGCATTAATTTCCATGGAGGTTTTAAGTGAATATAGAACAGAAAAATTACAACAAGACTGATAATGAGTAGTACTTGGAAATCTAAAACTTTATTTCATTGCAGCGGAAATTAAACATGTTTGTTACATCATAAAACCATAAATCAGAGTCAAGTACAATATCCATCTTGATAAAGCAAAATACATAATCCCATTACATAAATAGCCATTAAAGAAGATAACAAGTTGGACTTTACTTCAATGGTCCAAGCTTTCCAAAAGAGAGATAAAGCAATCAATCAAACTCCGCTAGAGCTGGGCCCACCCTGAGGACCTGGAGGAGGGGGGGAAGATAGAAATGGAGGGGGTCAGACATAAAGTCTGGCGAGTATGATAATTCTAACAATACTATTATCAAAATAATTAGACTGAGGCACAAGCTGGAAAATAAGGAAATGTCTATAAACTATTGGGTATGGAAGAGCAGATAAAGATAACGTTAAAGGCACACCTAATTACCAACGAATAATTACTACACTGCACCACACCAGTCACCCTAAAGGTTGATCCCACTTGCTTCACTTAGAAATTATATAAATAGCTTTGTGTACCCCTAGCTGACTACATAGGTGCCGCCTGCCCCTATCTCCGCTAGGTGTACCCCACTACCCACTTTCGATCGGCTCCCTACTCGTAGATACCCGTGCTGGCCCCACAGTGGGGTGTATCACTCCCCTAAAGTGGCAACCCGATACAACTTGAGAATGCACGGCTTATACCTACACGATGCAACAACGTCTTACCTACCAGCCCGGGTCCACACACGCATATGAAACCCGTTGGACTTGCGTTGCCACCGCTAACCCGTTTGGCCTCTTATAGTCAAGCCCAGTATGCGTGTCCCGTCCTCAACTTGGGTCGAGCCCACAAAGATACGTTTGGGTTACTGGTTGAAACGGGCCCCCAATTACTTACCACAAGCTATCCACCTAAGCTTGTCCCCACTAGTACATCCCACTTAACCCTCTTAGTCATGTTCATTTACATGTGTGTTTAGTTAAGTCTTACTAATCGTATTTCAAATGCCACTAAAGGCACTCACTAGATTCCTCATGCCACCCAACGCACCTACTTAACCCCTATGTCCCACCTTACATGTTTATCTGGTTAAGTATTTCTTAATTCATTCAGGCCATTACCTCATAAAGTCCTCTCACATTAGACTGGCATTTATGGCAGCTGGATTTGCCGGGCGGGTCCGGGCAGTCTTACACCATAAAAGAGTCTAACCTCGTGTCTTTACAACTGTTATGCTTTATTTTGGGCCTAGGACCTCTCACATTGGGCTGACATTTGTGACTACTGGATTTGCTGGGCGGGTCCGGGCAGTTTTACGTCACAAACGAGTCCAACCTCGTGTCCTAAGCATTGATTAACACTTATAATCTTTTACCCCAGTTTTAAATATATCCCTATTCAAATCATTAATTAATTCCAATTTTAATGATGTCCATAATTGACTCAATTATGTCCATCCACTTATGGTATGCAAAATCATATCAATTGCACCCCAATTTCTTAATATTAAATCCTTAATATTACCCATACCCCACGTTATACGTTCGCTTATTCAACGCAAAATATACGTTAGACTCGAATAGTCTAACTCATAGCATAAAGAGAAGTTATCACAACATATATACAACTAAAATAGATCTAATCATAAACGGGGTGAAACTTGCATGTGTGATAGATGTCCAACACCTAAACTTGCATAGGCAAAAACTACAACTTGCATAAAGCTACACATATCATGGATCTAAAGGTGTCAACTTGTTTGGTAAAATGTCACAATTTACATAATATGATCATAATCCAAATTCATGTATAAACTTGCATATGTGGTTTATGCAACGTAATGATGGTGAAAACTAGCATCTAACCCATAAAACTCACACATGTTATAACCTAATTTTAGATCTAAATAGATGTCATAGGATATGTGAGATTATACATACAAATCAATCTAAACTTGCATAGGTACATGTGATCTATCACGTGAATCATCATAGCCCAAACATATATATAATCAACATCATGATTTGGTCAAGCATACTAACTATAACATAAATAATAACATCATGACTTTGTAACATCGCAACTTGGCATAGAAACTTTCAACATATATACATCATCATCACATAACATAGGATTTACAACATACATGATAGCATAAGATTTACAACATATATAATCAATAATTCACACCATCCTCTTATAATCCATATCACAACTTAATCTAATTAGTTTGTTAATAATCTTATTAAAATCATCATACTCACAATTAGAAAAGAAAGAGAGTCTTGATTTGCTTTAGAGTTGAGTAGAATTAGAGTTTTGATTAGCTTTCTTCCTTCTTAGTTGGCGGCGGCTACACTGAGTTCCATGGCGATGGCATGACGGCGGCTATTCTATTTTTTCATGTGATTTTAGAGTGAGAGACTACCTAGGTATATATAGAGTTTAGGATTTATTTAGACAGTCAGATCAACTCAGAACTAACCTGAACCGTTAAATTAGCCAACTCAGCCCTAAAGACACATCAGCAGCTCAAGATTGGGCTCTGCCAAAACCTGGCCGACTGGACCAGGTCGACACCCAGGTCGACTGCGCAGTCGACCTGGTCCTGGGGGTGTCGACTGCCCAGTCGACTCCCCAGTCGACCTGGGTGCTAGGCAGGAAATTTCCCGCCTAGCCTGTTTGACTTCGAATTTTGAATTTTGAATTTTCTGTAACTTCCGATGGCCATATCTCCTTCATACGAAGTCCAAATCACGCAAACACGGACTCTTTTTGAACCAGAATTCCGAGACGAACACAATGGCACAACCCGTTTCCCACAATTCTCACGTCTGAGATTAGTTATTCTTTAATTTTTGAATATTAATATTAACAGAATTACGGGGTGTTACAATATGTTTGAGACATGTTATGTTTGATGAATGCAAGTGGATGCAAGTGTTTGCTTGTGGTTGCTCGTGGATGCTGTACACACACATTAAGGCACTAAATCGGCTCAATCACTTACATATTGCATATGGATGTGTGCAATTTTTTTTATCGATGCAATATGGTTGGCTCATCACATGGATGTTGCATACTGGTGGTGGTTGCGCACATATATAGAATTTATATGTATCATTAGGATTCTTTTGTATACATATATTGGATACATGGCACAGACATATATTGCATTAAGGAGGTCAACTGAATCAGTGGATCGCCTGATTTCTGCATTAGGATATAGGAACATATACACACACTTATGCATATGTTCATACAAGCATTAGAATTCTTCTAAGGACAATGGATACTTGTGTATAATGGATGAGTAGATGGTTGTGGTTGGTAGGATGGTAACATTCTTCTTAACTTAAAGATTTCGGGGATGAAATCTCGTAAGTAGGGGAGAATGTAACACCCCGAAATTAGATATACTATACCGTAAAGATAATTAATTAAAGGATTAATTAATTAATGAATAAAAATAAAAAAATGAATATATATATATATATATATATATATATGCAATTACGTTAAGAAGGTACAAGTTTAAAAATGTGAATTGAAAAAATGCATGCGAATTAATTAGGCTACAATAAAAGAAAAATTAATGCAATTAATACAAAAAGCGGAAGGAAATGTGTGGATGCATGCAGTAAAAAGAAAGAAAAGAAGATAAATACAGTCAATTTATTTGGGAAGGAAATATTTATGCATGTATAAATAGATATATATGTATGTATGTAACTTCATTATGCATTGACTTTCTACGTTACGAGGAAAGTAGAAAAAAAGGGGAATTAAATTATATACTCGATTTCCACTTTTCAAAATTGGTAAGCAATCAATTTGCATTAGTTGTCAATATTAGAATTTATGAATAGATTGAAATCAATTTGCAGATGTGTGTTAATATGGCATTGGTTGAAAAACATGTAATTGACCTTAGTTTATATATGTGTTTGTGCTAATTTGTCATTTATATTTATTAATATTAATTAAAGAAAATATGTTAATTGGGCATTTATGTTCATTTGTAAAAGCATGTTATTTGACATCAAATTGTAAACATGTTAATAGAGTATTGTTAGGAAACCATGTAATTATCTTAATTTGTATAAATGCTTATGCTAATTTGTCACTTATGTCAATTAACATTAAGCAGAATATGTTAATTTGAGGAATATAGTAAAATTGTTATTCGATGTTAATTGACATCAATTAAGAAGAATACACTAATTGAAGAAAACATGCAATTAGATGTTTAAGTTCAATTCATATTTAAGGGAAGAAAAATAGAAGGTTATTAATATATATATATATATATATATATATATATATAATACATTTGCTGACTCAGCACTAGGTGTATGATGCGGATTAAAAACCTAATATCTAAAGGCTAGAATTAATCTAAACTTCTATATAAGCATACATAGACTCAAGCTCCAAACCAAAACTAAATTAGTCTCTTAGCCACTATGCTGCTACTAGAATAGTTCACCTTCTTCTTAAAGCTAAGGAATTGTGAGACAAGATTGTAGAACAAACAACGAACGAATTTATTCTCTTTTCTAATCCATGTTTGTGAGTAAAATTTCTTTCACAAAATAATTAATAAATTAATTATGATGAGTTATAATTGGGATTATGAGAACATGCCTGTTGAATCATGTAACGTTACTTAACTTTGTTATCGTCTATTTGTGAACTTATGACAGTTTTGTTAACTTATGTTAGTAGATCTATTTCATATGTCCAATCACATATGTTTAACTTGATTCATTTTATGACATCAGTTTATATGCAAGTCTGTATGCGAATTATACACAAGTTTATATGTGAATCAAGTATATATGTACATGTGAGTTTATATGTAAAACGTGTGATATTAGTTTACATGTTTAAATTCATCATGTTGGTTCATATGTCTAAACACATATGCTAGATTTGATTCATTTTGTGACATTAATTTACATGTCTAAATCATATGCAAGTGTAAATGTAAATCTTAGTTTACATGCCTAAAATATATATGCAAATTTATATATAAGTTTGGATGTGAATCATATGCTAGTTTAAATGTAAGATTGTATGCGAATCATATGTAAGTCTTAGTTTACATGTCTAAATTGCATATGCAAGTTTAATACAAGTTTGTATGTAGATCACATGCAAGTTTATGCGAAAACCATGTTCATATATGCAATTTTACCTTTATGTGTATAGATATATGCAAATCACATCTTATATAATTTGATCCATGCCAGTTTGTAGTTTATGCAAATTACGCCTATTGCCTATGCAAGTTAGTGGTTATGCAAATTTATGATTATATAAAATATAATCATGCAAGTTTTGATCCACGCTAGCCTACTCTTATTTGCAAGTTAGATCTATTTTATGTGGTATGCAAGTTGTGATGTTTCTTTTCTTTTTACGAGTTAGACTATTTGCGGGTCTAACATATTTCATATTAAACATACGAACGACGTGGGGATATTAAATATTAATATTGTGAATTGGCATATAATGGCTTTAAAAGCATATAATTAATTTGAGACATTAATTGGTATAATTTATATACCTGAAAATTATGGACATAATTTAAGTGACAATTATGGACATGGATTAAAATTAGAAGTTATTGACAATTTGAAATAGGGATATTAATTCAAATTGGGGTTGAATAATAATATGGTATAATAAATGCCTAAGACACGAGGTTAGACTCGTTTGTGGTAAAAGACTGCCCGGACCCGCCCGGCAAATCCAGCAACCACAAATGGTAGTCTAATGTGAGAGGTCAAAGGCATAAATTAAATGCGTAATAAATGCCTAAGACACGAGGTTAGACTCGTTTGTGGTATAAGACTGCCCGGACCTGCCCAACACATCCAGCAACCGCAAACGGTAGTCTAATGTGAGAGGTCGTAGGCATAATTAAAAGATGCTTAGACACGAGTTTAAGTCTGGCTTGTGGTGGAAGGCTGCCCGGAACCGCCCAGCATATCCAGCGGCCACAAACAATCGACTTAATGTGAGAGGTCTGTGCATTAGTAATTATTTAATTAATGCTGATCAAAGACGAATATGAATGACAAACAGATGTTTGGTTGAGAGAGTAATTCTCTAAGTACCAATCTGATGTTGATTTCGGTCTTTGGGGTTGATACTTAGGGAGTTATTCTCTTAACCAATATATATGTGAACTAAGATGTACTTAATCATAAATTAAATAAAACATGATAAGTGGATAGGGTTAAGACCGACTTAACCAATAATATATAAATGGATAGGGTTAAGACCAGCTTAACCAATAATATATATATATATATATATATATATATATATATATATATCTGATAAGTGGATAGGGTTAAGACAAACTTAACCAATAATACATATTGATCTGATAAGTGGGTAGGGTTAAGACAAACTTAACCAATAATATATAAGTGGATAGGGTTAAGACCAGCTTAAACCATAATATATATATATTGATCAGATAAGAGAATAGGGTTAAGACAAGCTTAACCAATAACACATGCTGATTTGATAAGTGGGTAACATGGGTGACATGTGGGATATATTTATAAACACTTAACCAAGTTGAAACATGTAAGAAAACATGAATAAGAGGGGTTTAAGTGAGAAATCCTAGTGGGGAACAAGCATAGGAGGAAAGCTTGTGTCAAGTGTCGGGACCGTTTTCAACCAGTAACCCATTTAGTATCTAAGTGGGCTCGATCTAGATCGAGGACGGGACACGCTTACTGAGTTTGATTGTAAGAGGTCAAATGGGTCAGCGGTGGCAACGCATGTCCAATGGGGTCATGTGCGTGCGTGGGCCCGGGCTGGTAGGTAAGACATTGTTGCATCATGTAGGTATAAGCCGTGCATCTTCAGTGGTATCGGGTTTCCATTTTGGGAAGTGATACACCCCACTGTGGGACCAACACAGGTATCTACGAGTTAAGGAGCCGATCGAATGGGGAAGGTAGTGGGTACGACTAGCGGAGATAGGAGCAGGCGGCACCTATGAAGACAGCTAGGAGTATAACTACCATATTATGAATAAATGTTGTAATTAGAATGGGGAGGGTAGTGAGTACTACTAGTAGAGATAGGAGCAGGCGGCACCTATGAAGACAGCTAGGGCTACGCGAAATTACCATTATTATTATTTTGTTCGGTAGGCGGGATCAACTTTTAGGGTGACTAGTATTGGTGCAGTATAGTAATTATCCTATAGTGATTAGGAGCGCAATTAACGTTATCTTATTCCTATTGTTTGCTTTGTCGTGCCCATTTTCTTCACAGTCATTCCTTGTTTTACCAGTTCATGCCTTATCCTAATTTCTTTAATAATTATATCGTTAAAGTTATTGTACTCGCCAGACTTTATGTCTAACCCTCTTGTTTTCGCCTATTTTCTTCCTTTCCCCCTCTCCCCCCAGGTTCTCAGGGTGGGGCTAGTGCTAGTGGAGCTTGATTTGGATCCCTTCCTCTCTCTTTTGGAATTACTTGAATTGCTGAAAGTAAAAGTTCAGCTTATCTCCTTTTATGGCTACTTATGTTGGGGTCATGCTTTTTTGCTTTATCTACTCAGAAAACAATTTGTCAAGATGGATATTAAGTGTACTTGGTTTTACTATTGGTTTATGATGTTGTTGTAGTCAAACTATTTCTCCACTGCAATAAAAGTTGTTTTAAAATTTTCAAGTACCAATATATGAATCTATCTTGTTATATTATGTTCTATACACTAATAATACTCCATGAAAGTTAATGCATTCCCCTTGAAAGTGACGTTAATGGACGTGGGGTATTACACGTGGTATCAGAGCTGAAGGTTACCAGAACAGATAAGAGATTTTGAAAAACTGTTTTTCAAAATCATTTTATTAAGAAATACTTTCAAAAATATGTTTTAAAGAGAGTATTTTTAAGAGAAAAGTTTATTTTTGAAAAACATAACCCCCAAGAGCCATATATCTTCCTTCCGATTCTCCGTTTTGGATCTCTTCCTCTTTCCTTTTTGAATCTCTTCCTCCGTGTATAGATGTTTTTTCTAAGATGTGTATGAACTTCCGTATGATGGGCGGAAAACCGCTTCATGGGATTGATACGTTTGTCAAAGCTAGAAGGAAGTGGAGGACTTATTGGTACCTTTGAGGTAGACGATGGGAGGAAGGTTCAACCAGCTGCTAGGTTAATGAAGGTTGAAGCTTCATTTTGGTGGAAGGTTACGAATGGAGAATGTGCAGGAGAGACGTGGATAGGACACATGATAAGAAAGTAGATCCAAAGAAAGGCGGTAAGGATAACAAGGGGGACAAGAGAAAAGGAAGTGCAACACTTGTGAAATACCTGACTACTTAAAGAAGAAGAAGACTAGTTGTTATCATTACGGAGGGACAGGACATCTTATTAGGATTGTCCAAAGAGGCAAGGGCAAGGGTAAGGACAGAGTACAAGGTCTTCTGGAGGGCAGATGTGTTCCCTCACAGCTGGTATACCTAATAGAGATAGAAACATCTCGGTTGAAATTTGGTTTTCCTTTTTGATCATCCTGTTAGAACTTTGTTTGATTTTGGCGCTTCACATTAGTTTATATCTGCTTCATTAGTTGAAACCCTGCACCTAAATACTAGTCTAGTTAGGGATCCCATGGTAGTCTCGGATCTTATTGGTGGTTCAGCTCATTTATTTATGGTATGTCAGGATTTGACAGTGTCTATCTTGGGCATTGGGTTTGTATGCAACGCCTACGTTCTTGACTTCATGGGCTATGGCTTGATTCTAGGCATGGATTGGCTAGCCAGATATGGTGCCATCCTAGACTGTGTAAGAAAGGTAGTTAGATCATTGACTCGTTGTGGAAAGACCCTTGATATTTCTTGTGACCCTAAGGGTTCAGTGACGCTTACCTAGAATCTCTTGACACGTCCAACGATGACTTGGAATCTATTTGTGTGGTTCGTGAGTATGGTGACGTCTTAGATGAAGTTCGGGGTTTACCCCCCGAGGCGTGAGATAGACTTTCATATATACCTAGTAGATAATGCAAAGCCAGTTGCATTACCGGTACGACACATGGCTCGAGAGGGAGAAGAGAAGTGAGGTCCTTAGGACACATGGTCTCTAAGGAAGGGATAGCTGTGGATCCCGCAAAGGTGGTAGCAGTCCAAAATTGGAAGGATCTTAGAAACGCAACGGAAGTAAGAAGCTTTCTAGGGCTGGAGGGCTATTATAGGAAGTTCATTAAGGACTTCGCAAAGATATCATCCCCACTTACTCGGTTAACGAAGAAGAGCTCGACTTTTGCTTGGGATGTTGACTGTGACGATGCTTTCCATCATTTGAAGAGCGCTTTGATGACAGCTCCAGTTTTAGTTTTGCCAGATGGAATTAAGCCATTCACAGTGTATACCGGTGCTTGCGGGACAGGGCTTGGAGTAGTTTTCGATGCAAGAGGAAAAGGTGATATGCAAAAGGCGGCAAGTACGAGCATCGCTTATCATCCACAGACGGATGGACAGACAGAAAGGGGTGAATAAAATCCTTGAAGATCTTTTGAGGTTATGAATCCTAGATTTTGGTGGGACACGAGAAGAGGCAACCAGCTTAGTAATGTTCATGACATGTTTCACGTATTGCATTTGCGGAAGTGTTACAAGATACCGCGGAAGTAGTGGAGCCGAGCATGCTTAGATAAGTGGAAGCGGAGTGAGATGCGATGATTAGACGAGCTCCTACATGCATCCTTGGATCGGAGGGCATAAAAATATGCAATAGAGAGGTCAAGATGGTGAAAATCCAATGGGGAGATGATCAAGGAGACGCAATTTTGGAGACGAAAAGCAAGATGGATACGTTGTACCTTTTCTTTTTTGAGGATATATTCTTAACATCTCTTTTTTATTTCGCTTTGTTTATACTTGTTCTATCGTTTAGTATGTCCTCTCGATTATATCTTCGATCTTTAGATAGGAAAAATCCTATGGTTGAAAACATGTGTTTGAGACATGTTATGTTTGAAGAATGCAAGTGGATGCAAGTGTTTGCTAGTGGTTGCTCGTGGATGCATGTACACACACATTAGGCACTAGATCGGCTCAATCACTTATATATTGCATATGGATGTGTGCAAAAAAAATTTATAGATGCAATAGGGTTGGCTCATCACATGGATGTTGCATACTGGTGGTGGTTGCACACACATATAGAATTTATATGTATCATTAGGATTCTTTTGTATACATATTGGATACATAGCCAAGACATATATTGCATTAAGGAGGTCAACCGAATCAGTGGATCGCCTGATTTCTGCATTAGGATATAGGAACATATACACACACTTATGCATATGTTCATACAAGCATTAGAATTCTTCTAAGGACAATGGATACTTGTGTATAATGGATGAGTAGATGGTTGTGGTTGGTAGGATGGTAACATTCTTCTTAACTTGAATATTTCGGGGATGAAATCCTGTAAGTATGGGAGAATGTAACACCCCGAAATTAGATATACTATACCGTAAAGATAATTAATTAAAGGATTGATTAATTAATGAATAAAAATAAAAAAATGAATATATATATATATGCAATTATGTTAAGAAGGTATAAGTTTAAAAATGTGAATTGAAAAAATGCATGCGAATTAATTAGGCTACAGTAAAAGAAAAATTAATGCAATTAATACAAAAAGCAGAAGGAAATGTGTGGATGCATGCAGTAAAAAGAAAGAAAAGAAGAAGAAGACAAATACAGTCAATTTATTTGGGAAGGAAATATTTATGCATGTATAAATAGATATATATGTATGTAGGTAATTTCATTATGCATTGACTTTCTATATTACAAGGAAAGTAGAAAAAAAGGGGAATTAAATTATTTACTCGATTTCCACTTTTCAAAATAGGTAAGCAATCAATTTGCATTAGTTGTCAATATTAGAATTTATGAATAGATTGAAATTAATTTGTAGATGTGTGTTAATATGGCATTGATTGAAAAACATGTAATTGACCTTAGTTTATATATGTGTTTGTGCTAATTTGTCATTTATATTAATTAATATTAATTAAAGAAAATATGTTATTTGGGCATTTATGTTCATTTGTAAAAGCATGTTATTTGACATCAAATTGTAAACATGTTAATAGAGTATTGTTAGGAAACCATGTAATTATCTTAATTTGTATAAATGCTTATGCTAATTAGTCACTTATGTCAATTAACATTAAGCAGAATATGTTAATTTGAGGAATATAGTAAAATTGTTATTCGATGTTAATTGACATCAATTAAGAAGAATACACTAATCGAAGAAAACATGCAATTAGATGTTTAAGTTCAATTCATATTTAAGGGAAGAAAAATAGGAGGTTATTAATATATATTTAACATTTGCTGACTCAGCACTAGGTGTATGATGCAGATTAAAAACCTAATATCTAAAGGCTAGAATTAATCTAAACTTCTATATAAGCATACATAGACTCAAGCTCTAAATGAAAACTAAATTAGTCTCTTAGCCACCATGCTGCTACTGGAATAGTTCACCTTCTTCTTAAAGCTAAGGAATTGTGAGACAAGATTGTAGAACAAACGATGAACGAATTTATTCTCTTCTCTAATCCATGTTTGTGAGTACAATTTCTTTCACAAAATAATTAATAAATTAATTATGATGAGTTATAATTGGGATTATGAGAACATGCCTGTTGAATCATGTGACGTTACTTAACTTTGTTATCGTCTGTTTATGAACTTATGACAGTTTTGTTAACTTATGTTAGTAGATCTATTTCATATGTCCAATCGCATATGTTTAACTTGATTTATTTTATGACATCAGTTTATATGCAAGTCTGTATGCGAATTATACACAAGTTCATATGTGAATCAAGTATATATATACACGCGAGTTTATATGTAAAACGTGTGATATTAGTTTACATGTTTAAATTCATGATGTTGGTTCGTATGTCTAAACACATATGCTAGATTTGATTCATTTTGTGACATTAATTTACATGTCTAAATCATATGCAAGTGTAAATGTAAATCTTAGTTCACATGCCTAAATTATATATGCAAGTTTATATATAAGTTTGGATGTGAATCATATGCTAGTTTATATGTAAGATTGTATGCGAATCATATGTAAGTCTTAGTTTACATGTCTAAATTGCATATGCACGTTTAATACAAGTTCGTATGTAGATCACATGCAAGTTTATGCGAAAACCATGTTCATATATGCAAGTTCACCTTTATGTGTATAGATCTATGCAAATCATATCTTATATAATTTGATCCATGCCAGTTTGTAGTTTATGAAAATTATGCCTATTCCCTATGCAAGTTAGTGGTTATGCAAATTTATGATTATATAAAATATAATCATGCAAGTTTTGATCATGCTAGCCTATTCTTATTTGCAAGTTAGATCTATTTTATGTGTTATGCAAGTTGTGATGTTTCTTTTCTTTTTATGAGTTAGACTATTTGCGGGTCTAACATATTTCATATTAAACGTACAAACGACGTGGGGATATTAAATATTAATATTGTGAATTGGCATATAATGGCTTTAAAAGCATATAATTAATTAGAGACATTAATTGGTATAATTTATATACCTGAAATTATGGACATAATTTAATTGACAATTATGGACATGGATTAAAATTGGAAGTTATTGACAATTTGAAATAGGGATATTAATTCAAAGTGGGGTTGAATAATAATGTGTTATAATAAATGACTAAGACACACGGTTAGACTCGTTTGTGGTATAAGACTGCCCGGACCCGCCCGACAAATCCAACAACCACAAACGGTAGTCTAATGTGAGAGGTCAAAGGCATAAATTAAATGCGTAATAAATGCCTAAGACACGAGGTTAGACTCGTTTGTGGTATAAGACTTCCCGGACCCGCCCGGCACATCTAGCAACCGCAAACGGCAGTCTAATGTGAGAGGTCGTAGGCATAATTAAAAGATGCTTAGACACGAGGTTAAGTCTGGCTTGTGGTGGAAGTCTGCCCGGAACCGCCTGGCATATCCAGCGGCCACAAGCAATCGACTTAATGTAAGAGGTCTGTACATTAATAATTAATTAATGCTGATCAAAGACGAATATGAATGACAAATAGAAGTTTGGTTGAGTGGGTAATTCTATGAGTACCAGTCTGATGTTGATTTCGGTCTTCGGGGTTGATACTTAGGGAGTTATTCTCTTAACCAATGTATCTGTGAACTAAGATGCACTTAATCATAAATTAAGTAAAACGTGATAAGTGGATAGGGTTAAGACCGACTTAACCAATAATATATAAGTGGATAGGGTTAAGACCAGCTTAACCAATAATATATATATATATATATATATATATATATATATATATATATATTAATCATATAAGTGGATAGGGTTAAGACAAACTTAACCAATAATACATATTGATCCGATAAGTGGGTAGGGTTAAGACAAACTTAACCAATAATATATAAGTGGATAGGGTAAAGACCAGCTTAACCAATAATATATACATATATTGATCTGATAAGCGGATAGGGTTAAGACAAGCTTAACCAATAACACATGTTGATGTGATAAGTAGGTAACATGGGTGACATGTGGAATATAATTATAAACACTTAACCAAGTTGAAACATGTAAGAAGACATGAATAAGAGGGGGTTAAGTGGGAAATCCTAGTGGGGGCCAAGCATAGGAGGAAAGGTTGTGTCAAATGTGGGGACCCTTTTCAACCAGTAACCCATTTAGTACCTAAGTGAGCTCGATCTAGATCGAGGACGGGACACGCTTACTGTGTTTGATTGTAAGGGGTCAAAACGGGTTAGTGGTGGCAACGCAAGTCCAACGGGGTCATGTGCGTGCGTGGGCTCGACTAGTAGGTAAGACGTTGCATCATGTAGGTATAAGCCATGCATCTTTAGTGGTATCGGGTTGCCATTTTGGGAAGTGATACACCCCACTATGGGACCAACACGGGTATCTATGAGTTACGAAGCCGATCGAATGGGGAAGGTAGTGGGTACGAATAGCGAAGATAGGAGCAGGCGACACCTATGAAGACAGATAGGAGTAAAACTACCATATTATGAATAAATGTTGTAATTAGAATTGGGAGGGTAGTGGGTACAACTAGTGGAGATAGGAGCAGGCGGCACATATGAAGACAGCTAGGGGTACACGAAACCACCATTATTATTATTTTGTTCAGTAGGCGGGATCAACTTTTAGGGTGACTAGTATTGGTGCAGTATAGTAATTATCCTATAGTGATTAGGAGCACAATTAACGTTAACTTATTCCTCTTGTTTGCTTTGTCGTGCCCATTTGCTTTCATTCCTTGTTTTACCAGTTTATGCCTTATCCTAATTTCTTTAATAATTATATTGTTAAACTTATTGTACTCGCCAGACTTTATGCTGATCCCCTTGTTTTCGCCTCTTTTCTTCCTTCCCCCCCCCACCCCCTCTCCCCAGGTACTCAGGGTGGGACTAGTGCTAGTGGAGCTTGATTTGGATTCCTTCCTCTCTCTTTTGGAAGTACTTGGATTGCTGAAAGTAAAGTTCAACTTATCTCCTTTTATGGCTACTTATGTTGGGGTTATGCTTTTTACTTTATGTACTCAGAAAACAATTTGTCAAGATGGATATTAAGTGTACTTGGTTTTACTATTGGTTTATGATGTTGTTGTAGTCAAACTATTTCTCCACTGCAATAAAAGTTGTTTTAAATTTTTCGAGTACCAATATATGTATCTATCTTGTTATATTATGTTCTATACACCAATATTACTCCGTGAAAGTTAATGCATTCCCCATGAGAGTGACATTAATAGACGTGGGGTGTTACAAAGGTAATAAAATCACTTTGAAAAGAATAAATGTTTCATAGAAGATAGGAATTCAAAAGTTATATTCGAAGGAGATAGAAAAAAACATCTATACATTAAGTATGAAAATATCCAGCGATAATTTATGTCTTATGGCCAACACAAGTGATCTCTGGATCTGGCATAAGAGATCCGGTCATACAAATTTCAAATACATTTCTATAATTTCTAAATTAGATTAAGTTAGAGGATCACCCAAAAAGAAACTTAAAGTTAATAATTTATGCGATGCTTGTCAATTCGGAAAATTAAAGAAGAGTTCATTTAAATCAAATGAAGAAATTACTACTTCAAAACCATTAGAGTTAATACACATGGATTTATTTGTTCCTTTCCAAGTTCAATTAATAGATCATAACAGATATGTGTATGTAATAGTTGACGATTTTTCTAGATTCACTTGGACTTTGTTTCTTAAAAATAAAAGTGATGCTTTCGATCAGTTTAAAACTTTTTCTAAAAGGATTCAAAATTTATTATCACTAAAAATTAAAATAATACGTAGTGATCATGGAGAAGAATTCGAAAATGAGAACTTTGAAAAATATTGTAATAAAAAGGGAATAACCCACAAATTTTCAATTCCAAGAACTCCTTAACAAAATAAAGTAGTTGAACGTAAAAATAGAACGATACAAGAATGTGCAAGGACTATGTTATCCGATAGTAATTTACTAAGGAATTTTTGGGCTGAGGCAGTTGCAACAGCTTGCTATATTATTAATAGAATTTCAATTAGACCTTTAACTCATAAAACACCATATGAACTTTTATATAACAAGAAACCAAAAGTATCATATTTTAAAATATTTGGAAGTAAATATTTTATACTAAATACAAAACATAATTTAGACAAATTTGATTCAAAATCAGATAAAAGAATATTTATTGGTTATTCAGAAAGAAGCAAGGCTTATAGAGTTTTCAATACCCTAACCAACGCTAAAGAAGAAACATTAAACGTATCTTTCGACGAAAACTATAAAGTATAAATCAAAACAATGAAGATGATTGTGAAAATGAAATTAATGAAATAAATTATGAAAATAACCAACCAAATAAAAGAATTAGATTACTTAGAGACCATCCGGTAGAAAATATCTTAGGAGATATTGAATATATTGTTAGAACTAATAATCAATAAAATAATATGAGTAATACTGCATCTATATCAACTATTGAACCCAAAAATCCAAAGGAAGCTTCTTCCGTTGATTCATGGATACTTGCTATGCAAAGAGAACTGAATCAGTTTACTAGGAATGAAGTATGGGAATTTGTTCCTAGACCAGAGGATAAAATAATAATAGGAACCAAATGGGTCTATAAAAATAAAATGAATGAACATGGTGAGGTAGTAAGAAATAAGGCATGACTAGTAGCACAATGTTATATTCAAGAAGAAGGAATAGATTACAATGAAACTTTCCCCCCATAGCAAGACTAGAGGCTATTAGAATTTTACTAGGTTTTGCAAACTATAATAATTCAAATTATATCAAATGGATGTCAAGAGTGCTTTTCTAAAAGAATTTGTCAAGGAAGACGTATATGTAGAGCAACCACCAATATTTGAAAATGAAAAATTAATAAATCACGTATACAAAATAAAGAAAGCGTTATGTGGATTAAAACAGGCTCCTAGTGCTTGGTATGATAGATTAAAAAATTATTTATTACAATCAAACTTTGAAATAGGAAAATTAGATAATACTTTGTTTATCAAGGAAAACAACAAAGATATACAACTAATACAAATATATGTTGACGATATAATTTTTGGGTTAACAAATAATAAAATGAATAAAGAATTTTCAGATATTATGACCAAAGAATTTGAAATGATCCATATGGGAGAATTATCATTCTTTTTAGGTTTACAGATTCGACAATTAAAGAATGGAATATTTATTAATCAAGAAAAATATGCAAGAGATTTAATTAATAAATATAATCTAACAATAACAAATGGTAGACCAACACCTATGGTGTGACGAGAAGCAATTTCGCTCGGTCCGAACCAGTCGCTAAACCGACCCAGACCGCTCGAAATGCCCGATCGTTTGAGAACAGGACACAACGGAACGCATACAGAAGAACATTTCATTGTATATTACAACAATGCATCAGATTACAAGAATATACAAAGTATAAACGAATAAATATTACACAGAAATATCAGAGATTTAAATTACATTTAAATACATCGCAGCGGAAAATACTACAATACACAACTAGAAGAGATATACGGATACAAAGCTTTCCGGATATCGTTCCAGCTGTAAACCAGGATCCTGTGAATATAAATCTGCAAAACCAAAACTACTAGCTGCCCGTGTCAAAATAGGGGCACCCAGAGTTTAGGTTAAAACAATAAACTCCAGGTCAGTCATGTGACTGGTGTGAGAACTAAAACAGTTAATCTTTATTTTTAATGTTCGGTAAATCAAGGGACCACGCCGTATAACACGGAATGGGTTTCCTCCCAAGAATACCAGTGCATAAAACAAACAGCGCAATGCTAAATAAAGAAGAATGAAGCTGTTATAAGACCCAGGTCCCATCACACAATGCAACGCAGCCGAGGATAGGGTTTTCCCTTATAACAGCCAAAGAATGCTTGATACGGATAAAACAAATCGTTTGATACTATTATAAGTGCATAGTGTATAAAACAACTTCAAATCATAAGTATCAATCATAGGCGGCATGAGCGCCCCATCCCACTATGTCGCCATACTAGGCTCTACAAATAAAACCGCAAATGTCACGTATTTGGAAATTGGATTTCCGTCTATGAACCGAGGCAAAAGATAGTCCTCTACTGATTCGTGACTCTCTAGCCCGAGCCACAGGACCCAGACTCAGGTGGACCCTAGGATCGTCAGGGCCAGTCCACCGATGTGGATTAAACTTAAACCCTGAACATGCGTTTCGCCGCTCTTTGGGGCGTAAGCGAGCCAACTAAATGACTCCATCGGTTCGAGAACGACCGATCAATCCGAGGCGCCTCGCAACAGCAACAACCACATAAGTCAAACTCGTCAGGGCATGTAAAACCACTGATGCCACTTTTTAGCTAGAAGGAAACGCATGCCCTCCCTGAGGTCCGTCTCCCGTTTTTGGTTCATACCGGGTGTGAAACTCGCGAAGTAAACGTTACACAAAGCTACGCCACAAAGGCCGTGCTTTGATCATCACCACAAGACTTTGCTTTTCAACAGAAGCCTCGATCAATTGCCACTTAGGCATGCCACACAGGCAATTCACTCCATGCGTTTGATATCCATCAATATATAACCCCTGAGCTCGTACGTCTCAGAGAAGGGCGTTAAGCAAGAGAATAAATTCTCCGCCGCCAAACAGATACATATTTAATAGAGATCAATCACACGGACTAAAATCCAATGTCAGACACACAGTCCATTTACAAGTTCGCTCTGGGTCTGAACGAAACCGGAGGCACCTAGTACCCCGCATATCCATCGATCTCCAAGTACGTCTGGACGATCACCAACTGTTTCCATCTTCTTGGGTGTACAGCCCAATCAAGATCATCAGTAATCACCCAAACGACGTGAAGACTTCTGGTCTTCGACCACCGTCTTCATCTTCGACTTATCGTCGTATCAGTTATTCAGAATGGGATAAACCCGGTCTTTCCGAATAACTCGCGTATATTTTAAATAAGTGTTACACAAACACAACCTACGCCTCATTCCAATTCATCAGTCACTAACCGTAAATTAATCAAGATAATAATTCCCCAAATATTAACCTTGAAGGCCGAAACCAACACCAGATCAATATCCAGAAAACCATTCTGCTTAGCTAACCGACAGTTAGTTTCTAAATTTCACATTCATAGGGAAAGGTTCCCATTAATTTTACCCAAGATAAATTTCTTGAATTTATTCTTTAATCCATTTTTGAATATCAATTCAAACTAGTCGGGATTAGCGAACCTTACCGAAGTAATCATTTGTTTTAATTTCCCAATCCCAACCTATTCATCCCATGAAGTAAAACTGGTAGTACTTCATATCTAACACCACAGTGTTATCGGTAATTCAATTACCATTTCACGTTCGAATCTAATTAAAGATTTAACTATCGCTTGGAGTAAAACTGGTGATACTCCATTCTCGATCTTTTCAATCTATTTAAAGATTCATTAAAACTCCACTTAGTTTTAATCTTTAACTGGGTTAAAGAATCAGTGTCATTTAAAACACAGTTCACGATAAACCCAAAATCACATTCCATTAATTATCGGGTTAAAGAACGAGTGTTATTTTAAAAACACTGTCCACGATAAACCCAAAAATCAATATCCATTCAATTCCAATTAAATATTATTTAATTGGTACACTTCATTAAATCTAAATAAAAAGATTTAATCTTTTCTCAACTGGGTTCAAGAACAGTGTTAGTGAAGACACCATTCACGACAAACCCAAATCACATTTGATATTCAATACAAGGCTCTGAATAGAAAATATATCGGCTTATATTCAATATCAAATTCTACGATTAACAAATGTCATATTGGAAATAACGATATAAATATATATATCTTTCAAATTTCCATAACAACATCTGTATAATCACGAATTCCAACATCGAAATATTCCGAAGACAATTTCGATTCAAATCCACTCCAATGCAATCATTGGAAATTCTGGTTATTTTTAAAACCCTTTTCAAATTCAATTTATTTATTTAAAAATAAATAGAATTATATTTCTAGTTCAAAACTAGTTCATTTCGATAAAAATCTATTTTTATCTTTTCAAATATGGAGTTTTTCATCCCAAATCTTCACAAATCATTTCTTATGATTTTACACAAATTATTACTATTTTTAATAATTTTATCAAGGCCCGTACAGTCGATTTCCATCAATGGCCATCGAACTGCACTTACAGCGACCTTTTTCAAATTTGATTTGGACGTAACTCCAAATCCAACCGTTTGATTTCAAATTTCTAATATTCGTTAGAAATATCTTTTCGATACGAACCCAACGGTTCCGGTTTTAGGAGAATCCGACGGTCGGATCTCCCTTAATGTCCGTTTGAAATAAATGGTCGAAATTTATGAACTGCCGCGGCGCGGCGCGTTCTATTCAGGCCATTATATTATATATATAATATATACTTCGTCGATTGCTATTTAAAACGAATTATATAAATAGTTTTAAAATCGTTTCAAAAGCGATTTCAACTTCCTTTTCAATTCAAATCAAAATTGAATTCTTCTTTATAAATTCGTTTTAAAATTCATTTCTATTCAATTCAAATTTCAATTCAATTTGAATTCATTTCAATTCGCTTTCAATTCAATTCGTTTTCAATTTAATTCATTTCGAAATCGTTTTCAATTCAGTTCATTTCGAAATCGTTTTCAATTCAATCCATTTCGAAATCGTTTTCAATTCAATTCATTTCGAAATAGTTTTCAATTCAATTCATTTCGAAATCATTTTCAATTCAATTCATTTCGAAATCGTTTTTAATTCAATTCATTTCGAAATCGTTTTCAATTCAACTCATTTCGAAATTGTTTTCAATTCAATTCATTTCGAAATCGTTTTTAATTCAATTCATTTCGAAATCGTTTTTAATTCAATTCATTTCGAAATCGTTTTCAATTCATTTCTATTCGAAATCGTTTTCAATTCATTTCTATTTCGAAATCGTTAAAATCGATATAAATATCGTTCACGTCAAAAATGGCGTCAATCTAACCAACACGGCTTCATAAATTTCTATTTTCAAATATTCTATTTCAAATATTTCTTTTTCAAAATAGTTGTTATTATCAAAATATTTCGTTCAACACATGACCAATCTCAATGGATGAGTACTGTCAACACATGAACCTTTATTTTATATTGTTCTTTATTTTTCAATTTGGAATGAGGCCCAATCAATTACCATATAAAATTAATTATATGGATTTTCATACAACACATGTATATAATAGCATTGAAAATAATCAACCATCAACCAAAGTGCACTGCACTGTATAAGCATCAAATATAGATATCTAACGCTTATAACAGCCTGTCAATCAATCGATCGACATATTTAATCAATCAGGATGAGTGAACTTCAAATTTCATCCCAACACCCGTGTGGGGTTTCAAACAATCAAACACAGATTTTATTTGTGCAGTTGGGCGATGTGTAAAATTTATCGACCCAATCAATGTTCTTCAAATAGGTGTACATAAACAAACCGTCTGGTTTGTAAATGAATGTTTATTTATTCACATTGACGTTAAAAATTATATTTTTAACGATAAAACATTTTATTCCAACATATGAATTTCTATTCAGTTCATTCTTTAAATAAAATGATATTTTTATTTTTCTAACATATTTTAGAAAATTTCTGCGGCATAACGGCACGATACTAGAAACGGGACAAGGCCTAGCCTTATCCCCGGTCTAGTGAAGGCCCACGCCATTCACACATCAATCAAATCAATTCATTTCACCACACAATTCAATTTCAATCAAATAATCTAACTAATTTTTGCAATCAAACAAACAAGTCCATGGTCTGTGGACGATTGTGTCGGGTGCTACTAAGCACCGTCTGCATCCTAGTATATATATAACTAGAAAAATGAATTGAAAGGTGAGAAATTCTCACATATAGCTATCCTAGCTCCACGGCACTTCATTGATAGAAATCTTCATCGCTATCGCATCTTCGTCATCTTCGTTGTCCGCTTTCACTACATATGTAAAAATCGAATTTTTACTTCGCTATCCAATATATAAAAATCATATTTTTATTTCGAAGTTCAATATATAAAAATCATATTTTTATTTCGAAGTTCAATATATAAAAATCATATTTTCATTTCGAAGTTCAATATATAAAAATCATATTTTCATTTCGAAGTTCAATATATAAAAATCATATTTTCATTTCGAAGTTCAATATATAAAAATCATATTTTCATTTCGAAGTTCAATATATAAAAATCATATTTTCATTTCGAAGTTCAATATATAAAAATCATATTTTTATTTCGAAGTTCAATATATAAAAATCATATTTTTATTTCGAAGTTCAATATATAAAAATCATATTTTCATTTCGAAGTTCAATATATAAAAATCATATTTTCATTTCGAAGTTCAATATATAAAAATCATATTTTCATTTCGAAGTTCAATATATAAAAATCATATTTTTATTTCGAAGTTCAATATATAAAAATCATATTTTCATTTCGAAGTTCAATATATAAAAATCATATTTTTATTTCTAACAACCCTGTCTTTATAATTTTTTTTTAAATCTCAACTTTATATAAAAAAAAAGTCTCATACCAATGTATTATATAAAATAAAACTGATTATTTAAAATTAAATGAAATAAATAGCTAAGACTTACATTGGTGAAGAAAGAGGAGGGGAAGGGAATGGTGCGTCCAGGGTGGTTGCTGCCGCGCGCAGCTCGAGGTGGAGCAGAGCTTCAATGAAGGGAGGCGGGTTTCAGATCTGCAGGAGGAAGAGACAGAGGAGCGGAGGGAGGAAATGAAGTGGGTTGCGCCGTCGGTAGGATGCCGCGGTTATGAATTTGAGGGCGGTGGTGGCAGGGCGTCGATCTTGGGCATCGCGGTCTCGAAGGAGGGAGGGCGAGGTCGTTCTCGAGGTGAAGGGTGGCAGGCGAAGTGGAGAACCGGTGGCGAGGTCCTGGGGGGGCGACGACGAGTGGTGGCGGCTAGGGTTCCGAGCGCGGTCCCCCTTTTTTTTTTAATTATCTTTCAGAAATGATTTTGAAAAAAAAGGGGGGGTCGGCTGATAAAAGAAGGATTTTTTTTTTTTTAATTATTTAATTTCTCAGCGAAAAGCAACTTTTATTTTCGCCCTCAAAACGAGGCCCACCGCCTGTCGTCCATAGCGTATTACCCCCATTCCGAACTCAATGGGATATGTATCGCAGGCTGATTCGATCGTTACAATCAGTTTCCGTTTAATTTACATTTAAATCATTATATTGAATTTCAAACGTACATTTCAATTTACCGGGGTCACATACTAACACGAAAAATTCCAGGAAAATATTTTCTAGCTTCGTATTGACGATACGGTCCTAACAAAACTAGTTTCGTCGAATTCTGAGACCGTTTGAAAAATGGCCAATTTCCAGTCGATTAAAATACACTGAAACTAGTCAAACGCGTTTGCCTTTGCCACGCTCACATATTGATTCGAAAAATTATGAAATTTGGAATCTAGCAATAACTTTTCCTCACGGACCCAACAAAAGTGGTTTCGTCGAAATCCGAGGTCGTTTGCAAAATGTCCATTTTTAAGGGCCTGAATTCCATAGCGACTATTCAGAATTTTCAACTGGACATATCTTTTGATTCCCGCTATGAAATCTTGATTTTTCGGATTCGTTGGAAAGATATTATCAATTAGATCCTATCATTTTTGGTTTCACTAAAATCCGGATTATTTTGCACCCGGTACATTCAATTGAAGTTTGAAATCGAATTATCGAACTACCGCGCCATTTTCAATTCTATTTATAATTATATATAAATATTATATATTCTAACGACGACGTATATAAATATATACGTCGAATTCAATTCAAAATAAATTTCTCGTCGATATTATTTAAAATAATTCATTTTAAATATTCAAAATTCGCTAAAATGGCCAAAATAAAAATTTTAAACTGGCCCAGATTTTCGGGTTGTTACAATCTCCCCCACTTAAAACTTTTCGTCCCCGAAAAGGAACAAAGTCGAAAGTGGTTTGATTATTCAGCTATACATTCGATCTGGCTTCCATTCTCCAACTTTTCAGTTTCTGAGAATTTTCTAAAATTTCAAAAATTTGGCTAACACCCTAAATTTTCGAAAAATTTCGCCATAACCTCCCCTGCACCGGGAGCATCGGGGAATTTCAAATAGCTTCCCCGGTCCTTTAGATCTCAAAAAGAAAAAGAAAAAGCCAAGCGGCTAGCCAATAGGCTCATAAAATCATCATCACCCAAACAAAACAGTAAATTATGTAGTAAACATGTACCTATTTGTCGGGCAAACAAATTTTATTCTCTGCTCTAGCCTCCTTGCTATGACCTGTTCAAGGTAAGTACAAGTATATGCAAGCAAACGCAACTAATTTTCAATATAATTCAATATTTGATTCAATTAGGCGTAATGGTTCAAAATTATCAAACAAATAAACAAACAACACAAACATCAATCAATTAGTGAATTAGAGTCTCAAATTCATAATTTGATATATATACAAAAAATCATGTTTTTGATGCCAAATCACAACAATGTATTCTAGCTATATTAGTTTTGGTTCTCACACCAGTCTAATGGAAATATATAGAAAATCACACCTTCGAAACTCGAACATAAATGTTGATGATGCGATCGCTATCATCAATATCATCTTCGGGCGACTAGAGTGTGATGTTATATCTATCCAATATATTAAAACTTTGAATATACGTTTGCAAGGCGTATATGCAAATTCTTTATATACTGGGTTGTCCACATCAATATAAATAAATAACCAAATACGAATAATTGATTTAAATTTTCAAAACAAAACTTGTTTTCACTTTTATTTTAAAAATTTACTCTTCACACTCGTTCTAGGATACTACTGATCCCATCTCTAACGAGTCATTCTCATTGGATATTACTAATCCAATATCTGATGAATTCTTTCGTACGGTTCTAATGTGTCTTGTTCTCTGCTTTGTAAACCAAAGCTCTGATACCAACTGTGACGAGAAGCAATTTCGCTCGGTCCGAACCAGTCGCTAAACCGACCCAGACCGCTCGAAATGCCCGATCGTTTGAGAACAGGACACAACGGAACGCATACAGAAAAACATTTCATTGTATATTACAACAATGCATCAGATTACAAGAATATACAGAGTATAAACGAATAAATATTACACAGAAATATCAGAGATTTAAATTACATTTAAATACATCGCAGTGGAAAATACTACAATACACAACTAGAAGAGATATACGGATACAAAGCTTTCCGGATATCGTTCCAGCTGTAAACCAGGATCCTGTGAATATAAATCTGCAAAACCAAAACTACTAGCTGCCCGTGTCAAAATAGGGGCACCCAGAGTTTAGGTTAAAACAATAAACTCCAGGTCAGTCATGTGACTGGTGTGAGAACTAAAACAGTTAATCTTTATTTTTAATGTTCGGTAAATCAAGGGACCACGCCGTATAACACGGAACGGGTTTCCTCCCAAGAATACCAGTGCATAAAACAAATAGCGCAATGCTAAATAAAGAAGAATGAAGCTGTTATAAGACCCAGGTCCCATCACACAATGCAACGCAGCCGAGGATAGGGTTTTCCCTTATAACAGCCAAAGAATGCTTGATACGGTTAAAACAAATCGTTTGATACTATTATAAGTGCATAGTGTATAAAACAACTTCAAATCATAAGTATCAATCATAGGCGGCATGAGCGCCCCATCCCACTATGTCGCCATACTAGGCTCTACAAATAAAACCGCAAATGTCACGTATTTGGAAATTGGATTTCCGTCTATGAACCGAGGCAAAAGATAGTCCTCTACCGATTCGTGACTCTCTAGCCCGAGCCACAGGACCCAGACTCAGGTGGACCCTTGGATCGTCAGGGCCAGTCCACCGATGTGGATTAAACTTAAACCCTGAACATGCGTTTCGCCGCCCTTTGGGGCGTAAGCGAGCCAACTAAATGACTCCATCGGTTCGAGAACGACCGATCAATCCGAGGCGCCTCGCAACAGCAACAACCACATAAGTCAAACTCGTCGGGGCGTGTAAAACCACTGACGCCACTTTTTAGCTAGAAGGAAACGCATGCCCTCCCTGAGGTCCGTCTCCCGTTTTTGGTTCATACCGGGTGTGAAACTCGCGAAGTAAACGTTACACAAAGCTACGCCACAAAGGCCGTGCTTTGATCATCACCACAAGACTTTGCTTTTCAACAGAAGCCTCGATCAATTGCCACTTAGGCATGCCACACAGGCAATTCACTCCATGCGTTTGATATCCATCAATATATAACCCCTGAGCTCGTACGTCTCAGAGAAGGGCGTTAAGCAAGAGAATAAATTCTCCGCCGCCAAACAGATATATATTTAATAGAGATCAATCACACGGACTAAAATCCAATGTCAGACACACAGTCCATTTACAAGTTCGCTCTGGGTCTGAACGAAACCGGAGGCACCTAGTACCCCGCATATCCATCGATCTCCAAGTACGTCTGGACGATCACCAACTGTTTCCATCTTCTTGGGTGTACAGCCCAATCAAGATCATCAGTAATCACCCAAACGACGTGAAGACTTCTGGTCTTCGACCACCGTCTTCATCTTCGACTTATCGTCGTATCAGTTATTCAGAATGGGATAAACCCGGTCTTTCCGAATAACTCGCGTATATTTTAAATAAGTGTTACACAAACACAACCTACGCCTCATTCCAATTCATCAGTCACTAACCGTAAATTAATCAAGAGAATAATTCCCCAAATATTAATCCTGAAGGCCGAAACCAACACCAGATCAATATCCAGAAAACCATTCTGCTTAGCTAACCGACAATTAGTTTCTAAATTTCACATTCATAGGGAAAGGTTCCCATTAATTTTACCCAAGATAAATTTCTTGAATTTATTCTTTAATCCATTTTTGAATATCAATTCAAACTAGTCGGGATTAGCGAACCTTACCGAAGTAATCATTTGTTTTAATTTCCCAATACCAACCTATTCATCCCATGAAGTAAAACTGGTAGTACTTCATATCTAACACCACAGTGTTATCGGTAATTCAATTACCATTTCACGTTCAAATCTAATTAAAGATTTAACTATCGCTTGGAGTAAAACTGGTGATACTCCATTCTCGATCTTTTCAATCTATTTAAAGATTCATTAAAACTCCACTTAGTTTTAATCTTTAACTGGGTTAAAGAATCAGTGTCATTTAAAACACAGTTCACGATAAACCCAAAATCACATTCCATTAATTATCGGGTTAAAAAACGAGTGTTATTTTAAAAACACTGTCCACGATAAACCCAAAAATCAATATCCATTCAATTCCAATTAAATATTATTTAATTGGTACACTTCATTAAATCTAAATAAAAAGATTTAATCTTTTCTCAACTGGGTTCAAGAACAGTGTTAGTGAAGACACCATTCACGACAAACCCAAATCACATTTGATATTCAATACAAGGCTCTGAATAGAAAATATATCGGCTTATATTCAATATCAAATTCTACGATTAACAAATGTCATATTGGAAATAACGATATAAATATATATCTTTCAAATTTCCATAACAACATCTGTATAATCACGAATTCCAACATCGAAATATTCCGAAGACAATTTCGATTCAAATCCACTCCAATGCAATCATTGGAAATTCTGGTTATTTTTAAAACCCTTTTCAAATTCAATTTATTTATTTAAAAATAAATAGAATTATATTTCTAGTTCAAAACTAGTTCATTTCGATAAAAAACTATTTTTATCTTTTCAAATATGGAGTTTTTCATCCCAAATCTTCACAAATCATTTCTTATGATTTTACACAAATTATTACTATTTTTAATAATTTTATCAAGGCCCGTACAGTCGATTTCCATCAATGGCCATCGAACTGCACTTACAGCGACCTTTTTCAAATTTGATTTGGACGTAACTCCAAATCCAACCGTTAGATTTCAAATTTCTAATATTCGTTAGAAAGATCTTTTCGATACGAACCCAACGGTTCCGGTTTTAGGAGAATCCGACGGTCGGATCTCCCGTAATGTCCGTTTGAAATAAATGGTCGAAATATACGAACTGCCGCGGCGCGGCGCGTTCTATTCAGGCCATTATATTATATATATAATATATATAATATATACTTCGTCGATTGCTATTTAAAACGAATTATATAAATAGTTTTAAAATCGTTTCAAAAGCGATTTCAACTTCCTTTACAATTCAAATCAAAATTGAATTCTTCTTTATAAATTCGTTTTAAAATTCATTTCTATTCAATTCAAATTTCAATTCAATTTGAATTCATTTCAATTCGCTTTCAATTCGTTCTCAATTTAATTCATTTCGAAATCGTTTTCAATTCAGTTCATTTCGAAATCGTTTTCAATTCAATCCATTTCGAAATCGTTTTCAATTCAATTCATTTCGAAATCGTTTTCAATTCAATTCATTTCGAAATCGTTTTCAATTCAATTCATTTCGAAATCGTTTTCAATTCAATTCATTTCGAAATCGTTTTTAATTCAATTCATTTCGAAATCGTTTTTAATTCAATTCATTTCGAAATCGTTTTTAATTCAATTCATTTCGAAATCATTTTTAATTCAATTCATTTCGAAATCGTTTTCAATTCATTTCTATTCGAAATCGTTTTCAATTCATTTCTATTTCGAAATCGTTAAAATCGATATAAATATCGTTCACGTCAAAAATGGCGTCAATCTAACCAACACGGCTTCATAAATTTCTATTTTCAAATATTCTATTTCAAATATTTCTTTTTCAAAATAGTTGTTATTATCAAAATATTTCGTTCAACACATGACCAATCTCAATGGATGAGTAGTGTCAACACATGAACCTTTATTTTATATTGTTCTTTATTTTTCAATTTGGAATGAGGCCCAATCAATTACCATATAAAATTAATTATATGGATTTTCATACAACACATGTATATAATAGCATTGAAAATAATCAACCATCAACCAAAGTGCACTACACTGTATAAGCATCAAATATAGATATCTAACGCTTATAACAGCCTGTCAATCAATCGATCGACATATTTAATCAATCAGGATGAGTGAACTTCAAATTTCATCCCAACACCCGTGTGGGGTTTCAAACAATCAAACACAGATTTTATTTGTGCAGTTGGGCGATGTGTAAAATTTATCGACCCAATCAATGTCCTTCAAATAGGTGTACATAAACAAACCGTCTGGTTTGTAAATGAATGTTTATTTATTCACATTGACGTTAAAAATTATATTTTTAACGATAAAACATTTTATTCCAACATATGAATTTCTATTCAGTTCATTCTTTAAATAAAATGATATTTTTATTTTTCTAACATATTTTAGAAAATTTCGGCGGCATAACGGCACGATACTAGAAACGGGACAAGACCTAGCCTTATCCCCGGTCTAGTGAAGGCCCACGCCATTCACACATCAATCAAATCAATTCATTTCACCACACAATTCAATTTCAATCAAATAATCTAACTAATTTTTGCAATCAAACAAACAAGTCAATGGTCTGTGGACGATTGTGTCGGGTGCTACTAAGCACCGTCTGCATCCTAGTATATATATAACTAGAAAAATGAATTGAAAGGTGAGAAATTCTCACATATAGCTATCCTAGCTCCATGGCACTTCATTGATAGAAATCTTCATCGCTATCGCATCTTCGTCATCTTCGTTGTCCGCTTTCACTACATATGTAAAAATCGAATTTTTACTTCGTTATCCAATATATAAAATCATATTTTTATTTCGAAGTTCAATATATAAAAATCATATTTTTATTTCGAAGTTCAATATATAAAAATCATATTTTCATTTCGAAGTTCAATATATAAAAATCATATTTTCATTTCGAAGTTCAATATATAAAAATCATATTTTTATTTCGAAGTTCAATATATAAAAATCATATTTTCATTTCGAAGTTCAATATATAAAAATCATATTTTTATTTCGAAGTTCAATATATAAAAATCATATTTTCATTTCGAAGTTCAATATATAAAAATCATATTTTCATTTCGAAGTTCAATATATAAAAATCATATTTTCATTTCGAAGTTCAATATATAAAAATCATATTTTCATTTCGAAGTTCAATATATAAAAATCATATTTTTATTTCGAAGTTCAATATATAAAAATCATATTTTTATTTCGAAGTTCAATATATAAAAATCATATTTTTATTTCTAACAACCCCGTCTTTATATTTTTTTTTTTTTAAATCTCAACTTTATATAGAAAAAAGTCTCATACCAATGTATTATATAAAATAAAACTGATTATTTAAAATTAAATGAAATAAATAGCTAAGACTTACATTGGTGAAGAAAGAGGAGGGGAAGGGAATGGTGCGTCCAGGGTGGTTGCTGCCGCGCGCAGCTCGAGGTGGAGCAGAGCTTCGATGAAGGGAGGCGGGTTTCAGATCTGCAGGAGGAGGAGACAGAGGAGCGGAGGGAGGAAATGAAGTGGGTTGCGCCGTCGGTAGGATGCCGCGGTTATGAATTTGAGGGCGGTGGTGGCAGGGCGTCGATCTTGGGCATCGCGGTCTCGAAGGAGGGAGGGCGAGGTCGTTCTCGAGGTGAAGGGTGGCAGGCGAAGTGGAGAACCGGTGGCGAGGTCCTGGGGGGGCGACGACGAGTGGTGGCGGCTAGGGTTCCGAGCGCGGTCCCCCTTTTTTTTTTAATTATCTTTCAGAAATGATTTTGAAAAAAAAGGGGGGGTCGGCTGATAAAAGAAGGATTATATTTTTTTTATTTAATTATTTAATTTCTCAGCGAAAAGCAACTTTTATTTTCGCCCTCAAAACGAGGCCCACCGCATTTCGTCCATAGCGTATTACCCCCATTCCGAACTCAATGGGATATGTATCGCAGGCTGATTCGATCGTTACAATCAGTTTCCGTTTAATTTACATTTAAATCATTATATTGAATTTTAAACGTACATTTCAATTTACCGGGGTCACATACTAACACGAAAAATTCCAGAAAAATATTTTCTAGCTTCGTATTGACGATACGGTCCTAACAAAACTAGTTTCGTCGAATTCTGAGACCGTTTGAAAAATGGCCAATTTCCAGTCGATTAAAATACACTGAAACTGGTCAAACGCGTTTGCCTTTGCCACGCTCACATATTGATTCGAAAAATTATGAAATTTGGAATCTAGCAATAACTTTACCTCACGGACCCAACAAAAGTGGTTTCGTCGAAATCCGAGGTCGTTTGCAAAATGTCCATTTTTAAGGGCCTGAATTCCATAGCGACTATTCAGAATTTTCAACTGGACATATCTTTTGATTCCCGCTATGAAATCTTGATTTATCGGATTCGTTGGAAAGATATTATCAATTAGATCCTATCATTTTTGGTTTCACTAAAATCCGGATTGTTTTGCACCCGGTACATTCAATTGAAGTTTGAAATCGAATTATCGAACTACCGCGCCATTTTCAATTCTATTTATAATTATATATAAATATTATATATTCTAACGACGACGTATATAAATATATACGTCGAATTCAATTCAAAATAAATTTCTCGTCGATATTTTTTAAAATAATTCATTTTAAATATTCAAAATTCGCTAAAATGGCCAAAATATAAATTTTAAACTGGCCCAGATTTTCGGGTTGTTACATATGGCAACTAATATTTCTTTAAGTAAAGATGATACATCAAAAGATGTTGATCAAAAACTATATAGAGGAATGATAGGATCATTATTATATATAAATGCAAGTAGACCAGATATAATACATAGTGTATATCTCTGTGCAAGATATCAATCACAACCTAAGGAAACTCATTTAACTACAGTAAAACGTATTCTGAGATATATAAAGCACACATTAGATTTTGGATTATTTTATCCTAAGAATGATTCATTCGATGTAGTTTCGTACTGTGATGCTGATTATGCAGGATGCAAATCCAATCGTAAAAGTACTAGTGGAACATGTCACTTCCTAGGACATTCCCTTGTATCATGGTTCAGTAAAAAGCAAAATACTGTATCTTTGTCAACAACTGAAGCAGAATATATATCTGCTACTTTGGCTTGTTCACAAGTAATATATATGCAACAATATTTTGGTTTAAGTATAAATAAATCACCTATATACTGCGATAATACTAGTGCTATAGATATTTCTAAAAATCCAACTCATCATTCAAGAACTAAACATATCGATGTAAGACATCATTTTCTAAGAGATAACGTAAGTAAAGAAAATATTTCACTAGATTTATAGAAACAAATAAACAAATTGCAGATATATTAACTAAACCATTAAATGAAGCAACATTCACTAAATTTAGGAGAGAATTAGGCATATGTTCATTAAGTGAGTTAGAATAATTAGATATAGTAATATATATATATATATAATTAGAAATCAAAATAATAAAATTTAAAATAAGACTATGTCGACATAGAGTTTTTGGTATGTCGACATATAACTGCCAAAAATTTCAAATTTAATTCCCACTGAAAGTTAGTTATTTCAACAATTTAAACCTTTTATTTCGACTTTTCTTCTTCATTTTCATTCTTCTTCTCTGTAAAAACTCTAAATTAAAAAGTACAATGGCCTCCACTAATCCAAATACTCAAATTAACTCTGATTCATACGTGGACCATCTGAGGGTTCGATTCAACGATCTACGCTATCTAGAGTTATCAAAATCGAAGAGAAAATGGAGAATGCATTGCAAATGATGGCTGAGATACAAGTACTTCAGATTAAAATGAGTCAAGAGCAGAATAGGCAAGGGAAAGTGATAAGAAGCCTTCTGAAATTTATAATGGATAACGAGGCTAATCCGATTATCATCGATGATGATAATTAAGCCATGGAAGAGGAGGAAGAACCAGTAGAAGAACCAGAGGAAGAACCAGAAGAAGAACCAGAGGAAGAACCAGAAGAGGAAGAAGAAATGATGGAGGAGGAAGAACAACAAGAGACTCAACCAACGATTACGGAAGAAGATGCATGATAACGTTGAGTGCGCAGGAGTGGTTTTATTTGACGAAAATGGGAATGTGATTGAAAAGAATGGAGAATTCTGTCTCCATTATCCAAATTGTCCAATTCACAAATCTCCCATTGTCAAATAATTAAGTGTTTAAAGATTTTCTTTCTCTTTTGTTTTATTACGTTCCTACGATAAGTTGTATGTGTATAAATTTGTGTATTTGTACAATTTTTTGTTTAATAAAATTGTTATTTATGGTTTAATTACTTATAACCTTCTAAACATAAATATATGAATAACAGATTCAGGGGGAGTATTTTTTATTGGATAGTTACTTAAGTTCTTGTAACACCCCGAATTTCAGTTAACACTGATATTCACTAATTACAGAATTAATAATCTCAGATGTGAGAATCAGGAGAAACGGGTTATGTCATTGTGTTCGTCTCGGAAAAATACGCGAAATAGAGTCCGAAATTTTGTAAATCGGAGTCCGTATGACCCGGTTAAGGCCTAAAGAAGTTTTCGGGAAATTTGAATTTCGAAACATGCAGAAATGGGGGACCAGGCGGGAAAACTCCCGCCCAGCCAAGTCGACAGGGCTGTCGACTTGCCTGTCGACATGCCTGTCGACTTGGCAGTCGACAGGGCTGTCGACTTGCCCTGTCGGCTGATTCTGGCCTGGGTGCACCTGGTTGAGTTTTGGGCTGGGTTAGAGGGCTTGGGACGAAATCTGACGGACCTAAACTAACCTAGGGTTAATCTAAGGGTCTAAAACACAACCTAATCCTATAAATACACCCTAAGACTACCCTAATCCATACTAAAAATGGAATCTATGCCGTCATGCCGCCAAAATGCAACTTAGAAGGAGCCTCCACTAATTAGAGAAGAGGGTTGCAAGCTAATCAACTACTAATCCACCTCTACTTCAACTCTAGCAACTATCTAAGGAGCTAATCTTAGAGTTTGTGAGTTTCTATCACTTTAATAACCAATTGTTAAACTAAGTAGATGAGATGTGATGAGATCATATGGTTTTGCTTGCGGATCAATGGGTTTTAGGTCATATGTTATGATGCTAGTTTGCTAATCACTATGTTTAACACTTATTCATGATGACACTATGTTTATGCAAGTTAAGTGTTTGGGTTTATGCATGTTAAGTGGTGGGTTTTATGCATTCTAAGTATTTGGTTTTATGCATGCTAAGTGTTTGGTTTTATGCATGTTAAGTGTTTGGTTTTATGCAAGTTATGATGCAAGTTCATATGCAAGTTATGATGCAAGTTCATATGCAAGTTATGATGCAAGTTCATATGCAAGTTTGTCTCTTTTTATGATATGCATAATATATGCAAGTTTGCCTCTAAGTATGGCATGTTATGCAAGTTCATATGCAAGTTATGATGCAAGTTCATATGCAAGTTATGATGCAAGTTCATATGCAAGTTATGATGCAAGTTCATATGCAAGTTTGTCTCTTTTTATGATATGCATAATATATGCAAGTTTGCCTCTATGTATGACATAAGTACATGTGCAAGTTCATCCCTTTTAGACCTATGACATGTGTGCAAGTTGACATCTTTATGATAGGTCTATGACATGAACATTTAAGCAAGTTACCATCTTTATGACATATGTGATTCATGCAAGTTTGGGTTGGTTATTTATGCAAGTTGGGTTTATGGTCATATATGCAAGTTGACACTTTTTAAACCCATGATAATGCTATTGATATGCTAAGTTGAACCCATTGTGTGTATGATGAATCTTCTCTTTTGAAGTATGTCATGTTAACGTATTTACGTGGGGACGATGGGGTAAAAATTAATGAACACATAAAATTGTGTGAAGTGGGTATGATTAAACATACCATAAAGTGGATGGACATAATTGGGAATTTACCTATTAAGTTAGGTCTACCCATATTATGGAATTGGGAATTTACCTATTGAGTTAGGTCTACCCATATTCTTAAATATTTGTAATTAATTAGGGACAATTAATACAAATTATGGGGGTGATTAATTAGGTGTAATTAATCAACTAAGACACGAGGTTGGACCCTTTTGTAGCATAAGACTGCCCGGAACCGACCGGCAAATCCAGCGGCTACAAATGATTGGCCCAATGTGAGAGGTCATAGTCATAAACTAAATACGTGACAAGTGTAAAGACACGAGGTTAGACTCTGTTATGGTGTAAGGCTGCCCGGAACCAACCGGCATATCCAGCTGCCATAAAAGACAGTCTAATGTGAGAGGTCTTTACAAAGGTTACGATCTTAATTAATTAAGAAACACTTAACCAAATTAGCATGTAGTGAGGCATGAGGGGTTAAGTGGGTGCCTTGGGTGGCATGTAGTAACTAGTGGGGGTGCCTTGGGTGGCATGAGGAAACTAGTGGGTTGCCTGGGGTGGCAATAGAAAATACGATTAGAATACTTAACCTAAGTGGAACATGTAATTAAACATGATTAAAGGGTTAAGTAAGTGCCTTGGGTGGCATGTGGAAATCTACTGGGGGCCTTAAGTGGCAATTGAAATATGATTAAATGACAAGCTTAAGTAGTAGCTTGTGGGGGCCTTAAGTGGCAATTGAAATATGATTAAATGACAAGCTTAAGTAGTAGCTTGTGGGTGCCTTGTGTGGCAATTAAAGTATGATTAAATGACTTAACCAAAATTTATAACATGTAAGTGGACATGGTTAAAGGGTTAAGTGGGATTCACTAGAAATGACAAGCTTAGGTGGGTAGCTTGTGGGGGCCCATTTCAACCAATATACCAAACGTATCTTTGTGGGCTCGACCCAAGTCGAGGATGGGACACGCATATTGGTCTTGACTATAAGAGGCCAAAACGGGGTAGCGGTGGCAACGCGAGTCCAACGGGTTTCATGTGCGTGTGTGGACCCGGGCTGGTAGGTAAGACGTTGTTGCATCGTGTAGATATAAGTCGTGCACCATTTGTTGTATCGGGTTGCCACTTTGGGGAGTGATACACCCCATTGTGGGGCCAGCACGGGTATCTACGGTAGGGAGCCGATCGCTTGGGGAGTAGTGGGTACACCTAGTGGAGATAGGGGCAGACGGCACCTATGTAGTCAGCTAGGGGTACACGAAACTACTGGGTAAAATTACTAAGTACACTTAGTGGGATCAACCTTTAAGTAGGAATTACTCTTGGTGGGTAGAACTGGTGTGGTGCAGTGTAGGAATTACCCTTGGGTGGGTAGATCTGGGGTGGTGCAATCTAGTAATTATCCTTGGGTGGATAGGCGCGTCTTTATGGTTATCTTAGTTCATCCTAAGTCTAGTTGGCTGCTTAATGTAGCCATTTATCCCTAGTCGTTACCGTATATCAAGCTTACGTCTTACTCTGGTTACTATAATGATTGTATTGTTAAAGTTATAGGACTCGCTCAGACTTATGTCTGACCCCGTTGTTTTTATCTTTTTCCCAACCCTCAGGTTATCAGAGTGGGCCTAGCACTAGTGGGCTTTGATCAGACTGCTTTATCTATCTTTTGGAGCTTGGACCGTGGATGTAAAGCTCAGTTTATCTTTTCTATTATGGCTATTAAGTTATGTAGTGGGATTATGTACTTTTGTTTTATCAGGATGGATATTATGTACTTGACTCTTGTTTATGGTTTTGGTGTAACCAAACATGTTTTACTTTCCGCTGCAATGAAATGATGTTTTAAATTCTCAAGTATTACTTATATCTGTCTTGTTGTAATTTTTCTGTTCTATATTCACCTAAAATACTCCACCGATGTTATGGCATTCCCTTAGTGAGTGACCGTAGCGGGTGTGGGGTGTTACACGTGGTATCAGAGCTTAAGGTTACCAGAACAGATAAAATTTTTAGAAAAACTATTTTCTAAGAATATTTTTGAAAGAAGTATTTTCAAAAACATGTCTTTTAAGAGAAAAGTTTTTGAAAGAAAAGCATAATCCCGATAGCCATATCTTTATCTTTCGAATTCTCCGTTTTGAATCTCTTCCTCTCTCGTTTTGAGTTTCCCCTCCGCGTATAGATGATCTTTCTAAGATAGATAAAAATGGAAAACCACTTCAAGGGACCTAGACATTAGTCGGACTAGAAGTTGGTTCAAGAAGGAGGAGGACTGGTAGGTACCTATTGGATAGACGATGGGAGGAAGGCTCAAATAGTTGTTTGGTTAATGAAGGATGAAACCTCATTAGTGGGAGGTTACGAGTGGAGAATGGGAAGAAGAAGGCGAGTAGTTATCCTTTTGGGAGGAATAGGACACCTTATTAGGGTTGTCCAAAGGGGCAAGGGCAAGGTATGGAATCTCCTGGAGGGTAGTTGTATTCCCTCACTGCTAGTGTACTAGATGGGGATAGGACCGTGTAGGTTGGAATTTCGATTTCTTTATTATCCGGTTCGAACTTTATTTGATTCTGACGCATCGAGTTCGTTTATCTCATCATTGTTAGTTGGGTCACTGCACTGAGACGCCAGTTTAGTAGATGATCCCTTAGTTGTTTCAAACCCAATTGGGGCTCCATGATGTGTTTGGGTTTGAAAGTTTCTATACTTAGCGTTGAGTTTAGATGTGATGCTCTTTGGGCTTCACGGGCTATGGGTTACTTTTGGGCATGGACTGGTTATCCAGTAGGGGTGCCGTTCTTGATTTTGAAGGGAGAGTTGTTAAGCTTACGACCCGCTTGGGTAAAACTCTCGAGATCTCTTGTAATCCCATGGAATCTGTTATGCTAAGTTATCTAGAATCGCTTGACACGTCGGTCTAGAGTTTGCGATCTGTTAGAGTAGTCCGGGAATACTCGGATGTGTTTGAGGAGGTGAAGGGCTTACCTCCGGAGCGGGAGATTGACTTCCGAATATATCTGGTAGACAATGCCAAACCAGTATTTTGGCCAGTGTGCCACATGGCTCCTCGTGAGAGGAGGGAACTCCATAAGCAAGTAGGCGATTTGCTTGAGAAGGGGTTCATAAGACGAAGTATATCGGAGTGGGGTGCTCCAGTAGTTTTTGCCATGAAGGCGGATGGGTCCCTCAGACTTTGTGTAGGCTAAAGAAAACTAAATAAACTCACAAAGAAGAATAGACACCCATTTCCGAGGATTGATGATCTCTTTGATCAGTTAGTTGAGAGTGGCTGAGGATAGTATAGAGAAGACTGCCTTTAGGACTCCGGATGGTTTTTTTTTATGAGTGGCTGGTGATGCCATTTGGTCTGACGAACGCCCCCACATACTTTATTGATTTGATGAGAAGGGTGTTTAGGGAGTACCTAAATAAGTTCGTGATGGTCTTTTCTAGGAGCGAAATAAGTTTTCGTATGTGCTCAATAGGTTGAGCAAAGCCAGTTATGGGATAAACGGTGGTTTTGGAGCGAGACTGGCAAGGACATCCAGAATTGGACAAGGGCTTAATTATTTAGCCGTTTTTACTAGTATCATCTCACGTAGGTCGTCTGAATTCGAAGGAGGTATCCTTGGGTGTTTGTCTGATATTGGTTTAGGCCTTTGGGACTTGCATTTGGGGGATGTCGAGTTCGACTAGGGTGGTCTGCGTGAGAGATGGACAGTTGTGATGATTTTGGATGGGATTCTTAGCATCCTATGAGTCTGAGATAGCGTATACCCATGGAAAGGGTAACACGGTAGCGGACGCCTTAAGTAGAAAAAGGTTGTCCTTGAGTTCATTGTTCGTTGAACGACGGAGCTTAGAGTTTATTTCTATGTTTGACTTTAGACCTTCCGTTGACTTTGTACCCGGTTTGCTAGCCTCCTTGGAGGTTAGGCCTACTCTTTTGGGGCGGATTGGCGAAACACAGCGAGACGACCCACAGTTGGTTGAGTTAGTAGAGAAGCTCATGAGGAGGGGGAGTCGTCCAGCCATTTGAGTAGGTACACCCTAGATGGTAAGGGGTGGTTGCGTAGAGATGGTAGACTTTGTGTACCGCAAGACGAGGGTTTGAGGAAGGCTATACTTGATGATGCACATCGTTCAAAGATGACCATTCATCCCAGTAGGGACAAGATGTACCAAGACATGAAGCGAGTTTTCATTTGGGCCGGTATGAAGAAAGACGCGGCCGAGTATGTCGCTAGATGCTTGGTGTGCCAACAAGTGAAAGCGGAGCAAAAGAAACCCGGTGGGTTGCTTCACCCATTGGAGGTTCCTCTATGGAAGTGGGATAGTGTCTCGATGGATTACCGAAATCAAGGAAGGGTAATACGGGAATTTGGGTTATGATAGACAGACTTACTAAGAGCGCCCATTTTATACCCGTGAAGAGTAAGAGAACTGCTCCATGGCTAGCTTCAGTTTACATTCGAGAGATTATTAGATTGCATGGTGTACCTTCCAGTATAGTGAGCGATTGAGATCCTATCTTCACTAGAGAGTTTTGGAAGAGTTTGCAAGAGGCGGTAGGGACTCAGTTGTGTTTGAGTACCGCATATCATCCTCAGACGGACGGCCAGACCGAGAGGGTGAATCGTATTTTAGAAGACCTTTTGAGGCTATGTATCTTGGATTTTGGAGGTACATGGGAAGAGCATCTTCCATTGGTGGAGTTCGCATATAATAACAGCTTTCAGTCTAGTATTGGCATGGCTCCTTTCGAAGCTTTTTATGGAAGGCCTTGTCGATCACCTACATGTTGGTGGGAATCTACGGATAAGATCTTGCTTGGGCCCGATATGGTTAGGAAGACTTCGGAAAAGATTGATTTGATTCGAAGAAGGATGAAAGTGGCGCAAGACAGACATAAATCTTATGCGGACAAGAAGAGAACAGAGCTTGAGTTTGATGTTGGGGACATGGTCTTTGTCAAAGTATCTCCGTTACGGAATGTGGTTCGCTTTGGATCTGTTGGGAAGTTAGCACCAAGGTTTTTTGGACCGTTTCCTATTAAGGAAAGGGTTGGACAGATGGTCTATAGAGTGGAGTTGCCCGACAGACTTAGTGGTGTACATGATGTATTCCATGTGTCACATTTGAGGAAGTGCCTACATGAGACCGCAGAGGTGGTAGAGCCGAGCTTGCTTAGAGAAGTAGAGATAGAGCGTGATGCGACTATTCGACGAGCTCCTACACGCATCCTTGGGTCATAGATTAAGAGGTTAAGAAACAGGGAGGTTCAACTAGTCAAAGTGCAATGGGGAGAAGATGAGAGCAACACGACTTGGGAGACGGAAGCGAAAATGCGTTCATTATACCCATTCCTTTTTAAGGGTATGTCTTTTAACTTCTCCTTTATCGTTTGTCTAGTACTTATCTTAACCTTAGTATGTCCTCTTGTTAGTGCCTTTGACCTTTAGATAGGGTAAACCTATGGTTGAAACATGTGTTTGAGACATGTTATGATTGATGGATGCATGTGGATGCAAGTGTTTGCTAGTGGTTGCTCGTGGATGCATATACACACACTCTAGACACTAGATCGGCTCAATCACTTCATATTGCATATTGCATATAATTATGTGTAGGTAGCTATATTTATGGATGTATAATGGTTGTGTTATCATATGGATGATGCATTTTGGTGAATGATTGTGCACTCATGTAGATATAATATGCGTCGATAGGGTTCTTTCGCATACATATTGGATGCATGGCACGATCACGGTTTGCATATGTTCATACATTAGATAGGGAACATATACACACACTTTTTGCATATGCTCATACATCAGTAGAAATTGTTTTAAATACAATGGATGCCCGTGTTTGATGGATTGAGTATATGGTTGTTTGGATGGTAGGATATGCATTCTCCTTAACTTGGAGATTTCGGGGACGAAATCCTTTAAAAAGGGGAGAATGTAACACCCCGAATTTCAGTTAACACTGATATTCACTAATTACAGAATTAATAATCTCAGATGTGATAATCAGGGGAAACGGGTTATGTCATTGTGTTCGTCTCGGAAAAATACGCGAAATAGAGTCCGAAATTTTGTAAATCGGAGTCCGTATGACCCGGTTAAGGCCCAAAGAAATTTTCGGGAAATTTGAATTTCGAAACATGCAGAAATGGGGGGCCAGGCGGGAAAACTCCCGCCCAGCCATGTCAACTTGGCTGTCGACAGGGCTGTCGACTTGCCTATCGACTTGGCAGTCGACAGGGCTGTCGACTTGCCCTGTCGGCTGATTCTGGCCTGGGTGCACCTGGTTGAGTTTTGGGCTGGGTTGGAGGACTTGGGACGAAATCTGACGCACTTGGGACGAAATCTGGTTGAGTTATGATGCAAGTTCATATGCAAGTTATGGTGCAAGTTCATATGCAAGTTTGTCTCTTTTTATGATATGCATAATATATGCAAGTTTGCCTCTAAGTATGGCATGTTATGCAAGTTCATATGCAAGTTATGATGCAAGTTCATATGCAAGTTATGATGCAAGTTCATATGCAAGTTTGTCTCTTTTTATGATATGCATAATATATGCAAGTTTGCCTCTATGTATGACATAAGTACATGTGCAAGTTCATCCCTTTTAGACCTATGACATGTGTGCAAGTTGACATCTTTATGATAGGTCTATGACATGAACATTTAAGCAAGTTACCATCTTTATGACATATGTGATTCATGCAAGTTTGGGTTGGTTATTTATGCAAGTTGGGTTTATGGTCATATATGCAAGTTGACACTTTTTAAACCCATGATAATGCTAATGACATGCTAAGTTGAACCCATTGTGTGTATGATGAATCTTCTCTTTTGAAGTATGTCATGTTAACGTATTTACGTGGGGACGATGGGGTAAAAATTAATGAACACATAAAATTGTGTGAAGTGGGTATGATTAAACATACCATAAAGTGGATGGACATAATTGGGAATTTACCTATTAAGTTAGGTCTACCCATATTATGGAATTGGGAATTTACCAATTGAGTTAGGTCTACCCATATTCTTAAATATTTGTAATTAATTAGGGACAATTAATACAAATTATGGGGGTGATTAGTTAGGTGTAATTAATCAACTAAGACACGAGGTTGGACCCTTTTGTAGCATAAGACTGCCCGGAACCGACCGGCAAATCCAGCGGCTACAAATGATTGGCCCAATGTGAGAGGTCTTAGTCATAAACTAAATACGTGACAAGTGTAAAGACACGAGGTTAGACTCTGTTATGGTGTAAGGCTGCCCGGAACCAACCGGCATATCCAGCTGCCATAAAAGACAGTCTAATGTGAGAGGTCTTTACAAAGGTTACGATCTTAATTAATTAAGAAACACTTAACCAAATTAGCATGTAGTGAGGCATGAGGGGTTAAGTGGGTGCCTTGGGTGGCATGTAGTAACTAGTGGGGGTGCCTTGGGTGGCATGAGGAAACTAGTGGGTTGCCTTGGGTGGCAATAGAAAATACGATTAGAATACTTAACCTAAGTGGAACATGTAATTAAACATGATTAAAGGGTTAAGTAAGTGCCTTGGGTGGCATGTGGAAATCTAATGGGGGCCTTAAGTGACAATTGAAATATGATTAAATGACAAGCTTAAGTAGTAGCTTGTGGGGGCCTTAAGTGGCAATTGAAATATGATTAAATGACAAGCTTAAGTAGTAGCTTGTGGGTGCCTTGTGTGGCAATTAAAGTATGATTAAATGACTTAACCAAAATTTATAACATGTAAGTGGACATGGTTAAAGGGTTAAGTGGGATTCACTAGAAATGACAAGCTTAGGTGGGTAGCTTGTGGGGGCCCATTTCAACCAATATCCCAAACGTATCTTTGTGGGATCGACCCAAGTCGAGGACGGGACACGCATATTGGGCTTGACTATAAGAGGCCAAAACGGGGTAGCGGTGGCAACGCAAGTCCAACGGGTTTCATATGCGTGTGTGGACCCGGGCTGGTAGGTAAGACGTTGTTGCATCGTGTAGATATAAGACGTGCACCATTTGTTGTATCGGGTTGCCACTTTGGGGAGTGATACACCCCATTGTGGGGCCAGCACGGGTATCTACGGTAGGGAGCCGATCGCTTGGGGAGTAGTGGGTACACCTTGTGGAGATAGGGGCAGACGGCACCTATGTAGTCAGCTAGGGGTACACGAAACTACTGGGTAAAATTACTAAGTACACTTAGTGGGATCAACCTTTAAGTAGGAATTACTCTTGGTGGGTAGAACTGGTGTGGTGCAGTGTAGGAATTACCCTTGGGTGGGTAGATCTGGGGTGGTGCAATCTAGTAATTATCCTTGGGTGGATAGGCGCGTCTTTACGGTTATCTTAGTTCATCCTAAGTCTAGTTGGCTGCTTAATGTAGCCATTTATCCCCAGTCGTTACCGTATATCAAGCTTACATCTTACTCTGGTTACTTTAATGATTGTATTGTTAAAGTTATAGGACTCGCTCAGACTTATGTCTGACCCCGTTGTTTTTATCTTTTTCCCAACCCTCAGGTTATCAGAGTGGGCCTAGCACTAGTGGGCTTTGATCAGACTGCTTTATCTATCTTTTGGAGCTTGGACCGTGGATGTAAAGCTCAGTTTATCTTTTCTATTATGGTTATTAAGTTATGTAGTGGGATTATGTACTTTTGTTTTATCAGGATGGATATTATGTACTTGACTCTTGTTTATGGTTTTGGTGTAACCAAACATGTTTTACTTTCCGCTGCAATGAAATGATGTTTTAAATTCTCAAGTATTACTTATATCTGTCTTGTTGTAATTTTTCTGTTCTATATTCACCTAAAATACTCCACCGATGTTATGGCATTCCCTTAGTGAGTGACCGTAGCGGGTGTGGGGTGTTACAGTTCTATTTGGGAAGTTATACAATTTAGGAGGAGTACATTTAGGATTTCTTTTTGATAATGCCAAAGGGGGAGAAATTATAAAATATAGGCGTAGTTTATGGGATTCTTATAGAAAGGGGGAGTATTAGAAGGATCATTATCAATAGGTTTATATAGATATGATATTTTATAAACTAAGGTTGTCATCATCAAAAAGGGGGAGATTGTTGGAGAATGGAGTTTTGATGACAACAACCTTATTTCAATTATCATTGATTATAAAATACATACTAACACTTAACGTATAGAATATATATATATGCAGGAATTATATACAGGAAATATTACTGAAGACTATACAGTTTTAAAGATAATAAAGATTCAAAGATCAGAGAAATTTCAAGACTCATGAGTATTCAAGATTTCAAGAGTTCAAGGTTAGTATAATTATGGAGTATAGATTCTGTAAGACTATAAATAGCACTCCAGGTTCAAATTCAAATTCAAATTTTCAAATTTTGATTTTCAATTCTATCCTCAATCCTCTTTATTTTATGTTCTATTCTTTTTTCCTTTCTTATTCTTCTTTGTTTTTCAAACTCAAATTTTATGTTTATATTCTTATACTTTATATAGTTTAAAATCTTATAATGCTATAATTTTATAAATATATTTGTATAGTTTAAATTTATGTTTTCATATGTTTTTCTACTATATAATATTAATTTACAACACTATATTTTTACTCAAGAAATTCCAGAATTATTTTTATATCAAAACACTTGAAAAATACTTTAAAATACAAAATTACACTAAGGTATGTCGACATACCAAAAACACCATGTCGATATATAACTGTCACTTTTTTCAATTTTGAAAGGAAGTGTTTTTTCACTATTTGAAACGATTCAGAACCATTGCAACCTTTCACACTCTATAAAAAGGGGTTAAAACCGAATTTTTTATTATATCTTCTTCTCCACTTTCATCCTCTTTCATTATATAATTATTCTTAATCATTTTTATGATTTCTACACTTATACTTTGCCAAATTCAATTTCGTTGTAATCAAACTTCTTCTCTCTACACTCTCTTCTCATCTCTCTCTGAATCAAGTGCTATTGAAGAGTTATAGGGCTGTTTGTAATTGCTTAGGTTGAGTAAAGTAGGAATCAGTGTGTTCCTTGTAGCCGTGAAATCAGGGAAGTAGGAATCGGTGTTTCCCTGCAGCCGAGAAATTAAGGAAGTAGGAATCAGTGTTTCCTTATAGCCGGGAAATCAGGGAAATAGGAATCGGTGGTATCCCTTGTAGCCGTGAAATCAAGGAGGTTGTACTTGACTATTGGAATAGTAATAAAACTCTGCACAATCCAGCGTTGTGCGAGACTGGATGTAGGAGCAATCCGAACTAGTATAAAATCCAGTGTGTTCTTTCCTTTTTTGCATCTTTATTTCTGTTTATTTTGTATGTGTATTTGTGTTTGAATTTGTGTATGTGATTGTGTTTGTGGTGTTTGATTCATCTCGTAGTTCACATAAGTTCTAGACTTAGTTTAGATTCTCACAAACACTATTCACCCCCTTCCCTTCTAGTGTTTGTTTTGCCTTTAACAATCCATTCTGCATTACCTAATAGACTGTGCACTGTCACTCACATGCTTCTAACCTGAAACGACCCAAACTTCCCAGTAAAAGAAAGCCTAGATTGCTTTGAGAACAATATACAATAGAACACAAACTGAAGAGCACTCTATTGCTGATTACAACAATTACATCATAGTACAAGAATGTAACAGAGTATGAACACTTATTACATAATAGAAATACAATAATATCAGAGTTTTAAATTACATTTAAATAGCAGCGGAACATAATACAAATATACAACTGAATGGAATACACGGATACAGAGCTTTCTGAATACCTCTTCAGCTGTAAACTAGGATCCTGTTAATATATCTGCAAGAAGCTACTCGAATGCCCGTGTGGAAAATGTGGGCACCCGAGTTTGCCAGTGAAACAAGCTACAGGTCAGTCATGGGACTGGTATGAGAAATCTTAACTTAACTATCTAATAATAAGGCTAATCACAGGACCACGCCGCTAACGCGGAACGGGTTTACTCCATTGGATAGTCAGTGCATAGAATAAAGTAAAACGTTAAACAACGCAATGCTTTTTAGAAAAATGAAACCGTTATAAGACCCAAGTCCCATAACACAATGCAACGCAAACCGGAGGATAGGGTTTTACCTTATAATGGTCAAGAGATGCTTGATACGATAAAACGGGTTTAGTATTAGTGAGTATATGTTTTAAAAACCATTTCAATCATAATATATCAATCATGGACGGCATGGGTACCATATATCATGTCGCCATACTAGTTCTACAATCTAAACCACAAGGTCGTATTGGAAATTGGATTTCCATCATGAGTTGAGGCTAGGGGCAAGCTCCTCTCCGATTCGAGACACTCTAGCAAATGCCTCAGGATCCCCCACAGTGAACCCTTGGAGCGGTAGGGCCGGTCCCCGCCTATCGGCAGTGGATTAGTTATGCCTGAGCACACGCTTCCCAGTTCCTTTGAACCTATAATATGACAATTAACGGCCTATAAAAATCCGAGGCGCCTCAAAATCCATCATCCACATAAGTAAAATTCCAGCTAGTTTAAGCACTGACACCACTTCTAGCTAGAAAGAAACGTGTGCACTCCCTACGGTCCATATCCCGTTTTTGACTCATACCGGGGTGTGAGGCTCGTGAAGTCACGATATACACAAAGCTATGCCGTAATAGGCTATGCTTTGATCATTCCACAAGGCCCTGCTTTTCAACAAAAGCCTTGATCAATTGCATCTTGGCGTGCCACATTGACAATTCACGCCATGCGATCAATCACTATTAATATATACCAGGGTGTTAAGTAGAGAATAAATCCTCCTCCACCACCAAACAGACATACATTTACAGAAATCGATTTAATTCACATGGAACGAAATCCAATGTCAGACACGCATCCATTTACTAGCTTATGCTCTGGGTCTGAGAGAAAACCAAATCCGAACAATCAACAATAGTCCGGATGGCCACCACTGAAGCCCCTTCAAGGTAGCTACTCCCATCAAGGGTCTTTGTAGCAACACATCCATTCGATGTGAAGATCGTCGGTCTTCAACCACCGTCTTCATCTTTGACTCTTCATCATCGTAGTAATTATTCGGGATGGGTTAAACCCGGTCTTCCCGAATAACTCGCATATTTTTATAATTAAAAATCAAGTACTATAGAAGCACATCCAACGCCACATTCCAATTCAGAATTATTCTTTTAATGAATTATTCGCATTATCTTATCAAAGATAAATTCTTTAAGTTTATTCTTAAATCTTTCTTTTAAAGATTTATTAAAAACCCAATTTAGTTTTAAATATCAAAAATCATTATTCAATGATTATTTAAATTTAAGAAATTAATCTTATCTTTAACTGGGTTAAAGAACTAATGTCATTTAAAACATAGTTCGCGGTAAACCCAAAATCGTCTTCCATAAATTATGGAATCTTCACAGAAATCAAATCAATATACAATCGTTATAAATTTCTGTATCCGACCAATAATATAAGTGGAATAACGGCAAAGCCTTTTAAATTCCATATGTAGTATCGATCTTCTTTTACAGAAGCTTATCTCGGTTATTATTAATTCAAATTCCTTTTGACTCCAATTTAATATATTAAATTGGAAAACTTTACTTTTGGGAAAATTTCTATTTAAAATCTTAAATAAAGATTTACGAAATTCAAATCATATTTTCACTATCAGTTGGGTTAAAGAACAAATGTCGCTTAAAAACACAGTTCACAATAAACCCAACTCACATTTCATCATTTCAATTACAAAATATAATTGAAAACTTTAATAATCTAAATTAAAAGATTTTTCTTTTCATATGGGGTTTAAGAACAGTGTTATTTAAGACACTATTCACGACAAACCCAAAATCACATTTATTAATTTAATTTCAATTAAATTTATTGACAAATTGGAAAACTACATTAAATTCTAATTCAATGATTTATTCTGGTTGATAACTAGTTCATTTCAAATAAAATATATTTTTCTAAAATATATTCTTTTTCTAAAATATTCTTTTTCAAGAATATATTTTCTAGAATATTCTTTATTGGAATGTGACTCACTTAACAACCATATATTGCATGAAATCAACGAGCATGAAAAAAAATTATCAAATATCCAAATGATGACCAAAGTGGAATTTTATAACTGTGTGAGCATTAAAGTAAATAACTAATGCTCATCACAGACTGCCAATCCATCGATTGACAGATAACTAAATATTGGGATTAGTGTGTATCCAATATCATCCCAATACCTGTGTGAGGTTTCATACATCAAACAAATAGTAAATTATTTGTGCGCTTGGGCGACGTGTGAAAATTATCGTCCCAATCACATACACAAGTCGGGTAACTTGTAAATGGAAGTGTAATATTCAAACTTGGATATGATAAACATTATATTTGACACATCACACATTTCAACAATTAGATATATATTTCTATTCCTTTTTGCTATGAACAAATAAAAATGAAAAACCTAGTCTTTTAATTCAATTCTTTTATTGTAAACAATGTTACAATAGAAGGTAATCCATTAATTCAATCTTTTATTTCAATTACCCTAAACGTGTTATCTTAATTTTCTAATCTTTTGATTTTAACCAAATGACTATAAAGATATAATCCTTTTATTCTAATCCTTTCGTTGGAATCTAAACTACATTGAAAATGTAATTTTTAATGTACAATCTTTTTACTGAAAACAAAGTGTCAATAAAACTATTCACTTTTATCTAAATCTTTTTATTGTGAACAAAATGACAGAATTGACTCTTTCTTTTTAATGTAACCAAAATATGATGATTTTGTTGAATCCTTTTTTATGTAAACAAAATGTAAATATTGTTATAATCCTTTTAATGTAAACCAAATGTAAAATTATGTTATAATTCTTTTTAAATAAACAAGAATGTGATAATTTTCTTCATAAATCATGTTTCACCCAAAAATGATATTTGCTTATAGCATCCTTTCTAAATGAGTAAAATGTACATTTTTGTTTAATTCTTTTTGATAAAATTAATTACATAGAAATGTAATTTTACATGGTAACACATTCTAACCAAGGTTTATTCTTTTTAATAATTCATTATATAAAAAAATGTAAATTACATGTTCACAAATTTTCAAACAAAGATTCATTCTTTTTAATTTGACAAAATATGATAATTTTGTCTACTCTTCTTTAATGTACAAAATATGAATATTTTGTCTAACTCTTTTAAATGCAATAAAATATGATAATTTTGTTAGATCTTTTCAGTGCAAACAAATATGATTATTTTGTTAATCAAGTTTTGACAAAGATGTTGATTCTATTTTTCACAAATCAAGAATTCACTAAAAATGTGATTTTATATTTCTATAATCATTTCTAAACAAAATATCCCTTTTTATCTTCCTAACTTGCATTTTAACAAAATGTTCTTTTTAATCTTTTTTTTTTACATTTCTAACCAAAATGTCCTTTTTATCCATTCTTCTAAATATGATAAAATGTGTATTTCACATTCATTCTACTAAATATGATAAAACTGTGCTTTTTATTTATTTTTCTCAAAGTGACAGATTGTCCATTTTTAATTTATTCTTTCTAATGTATAAAATATACATTATCCAATTTATTCTTTCTAATTGCCAAGAATATTAATTTTTGTCATATACAATCTAATTAACAAAGATGTTAATTTTATTCTTTATAATCTAATTGACAAAATGTTAATCCTTTTCTTTATAAAATAATTAACAAAAAAAATGTTAATCTTCTTCTTAGTATGTAAACAAAATATGTGTTTGTCATTATTTCTTATATATAAACAAAATATGTTAATTTGTCTAATACTTCTATGTAAACAAATATTTCTTTTTATTTACAAAACACACTTCAATTCAAAAATGTTATTTTTATTTGCAAACATATTTCAAATAAAAAGGTTGTCTTTATTCACAAGGTAACCTTTGTATGGAAATGTGGTTTTATTCCACAGTAACATTTATAAGAAAATGTTATTTTATTTCAAGTGACATAAATATATTCTTTTATTTCAAGTGACAAAAATATATTCTTTTATTTCCAGTGACAAAAATATATTCTTTTTATTGTTAACAAATGACAATAAAAATCTTAACTTTTATTTCTAATCTTTCGTGTAATCCTTTTTTAATAACCAAAAATGAATATTTTTGGTGAAATCCTTTTAATATTAACAAAATGTGAATTTTGTTAAAATTCTTATTAAATGACACAAAAAATTATCATACTTCTAGTAGAAACAAAATGACATTAAAACATGTAATATTTTGTTGGAAACAAAAATGACAACAAAAATGGCTCTTTTATCCCAATGTACATTTTACACTAAGAATGATATACTATTCTATAACAAATTCTAAGTTTCAAGGACCAATAAAAAGTGAATTTTATTTGCATAACAAATTCTAAGTTTTCAAAGGACAAATAAAAATGAATTTTATTTGTATAACAAACACTTACATTTCTAATCCAATCTTAACAAATAAAAATGAAATTTTATTTGTTTAGAAATTCTATTTAACAAAAATGACAATTTTATATTGTCCATTCTCCATTTAACAAAAGGGACAATTTTATATTGTCAATTCCAATCCACATAAGTGACATGTTCATTTTGTCAATTTTGATTCACAATAATAACATGATTTATATTACCAATTTTAATACAACAAAATTGACATTTTATTTCTAATATAACATTTCTAATTTGTTGATTCTAATTCAACACAAATAACATTTCTATTTTGTAACAAACATGATGCACACAAATTCCATTCACTGATTCACTGCAATACAACACAATCAATATTTCAATAAACATACGCATAACACCACATGAATTTTATAGAGCATAAACATAAATTTCACAAAATGAATAATTAATTTTAATTAAAAAAACATAGAAATATCACCAATAGCTTTTCAGATCTGAATTTGCTCTAAAATTTGATTCGCTCTGTTTCAGTTCTAGTTTGCTTCATAGCGTAGATCTCGATTCAAGGATTCCAACGCTTCGAAAATCGTCAAATTCTGTTTCAATTTGAGCGAGTTGTGGTCAATTAACTATTTGATTTCATTAACCAATTATTGAAAATAATTAAAAGTGATTAATTACTCTAATCCTTCTTCTCCCTCTTTCATATACAGGCCGATGGGTTTTTAAACTTGTTCAAACCTAGGGCTTTCAATCGCACCAAATCCGAGCCATTAGCCGACGATCTGAAGACACCACGCCGGAGAGCTTCAAATGGCGCACCTGAACATCCTCCCCATGCTGAACTCGCACGCCACCTATAGTGGAGCAACGCCAATGAACGGCGCCACTTTGAGCCCCCCATCCAGGCGATATACTCAGTGGAATTCGATCATCACCGTATCAATTTGAAGAACAAAGAAATCTCTTCAGTTTTTGCTTTGGATTGAGGTCAAAATTCGAATTGGATTAAGAGGAAATAAGGATTGAAATCTGGAGAGAATCGGCCATTGATGAATATTGAACGGCGGCTGTATTTTAGTGATTAGGGATTCGTATTGTATTGGTATTTATACGCGTATTTACTTTATTTAATTAATTTATTTATTCCAATATTTCCTGTTCACCTATACGAATTCCAAATCGAACCCAACGAGTGTCGCCCCTAGCTAATAACCCCCATCCCGGACACAATGGAATATGTTTCGTAACCCAGTTCGGCTGTTACAATATGTTTTCCTTTAAATTTAATTATAAACCATTTAATTATTAAATTCAAATTTACATTTTAAATTACTGGGACTACATACTACCTTTAAAAATTACAGAAAAATTATTTCTAGTTATATTTTGACGATACGGTCCTAACGAGACTAATCTCATCGAATTCTGAGACTGTTCGAAAAATGGCCATTTTCTAGTCGATTAAATTTGACTAAAATAGTCAAAACACATTTTCTTTCACCACGCTCACATATTAATTAGAAAAATTATGAAAATTTAAATTTAGCAATAATTTGACATTCCGGTTCCAACAAAAGTAGTTTCGTCGAAACCTGAGGTCGTTTGAAAAATGGCTATTTTCAAGGCCAATATATTTAATTAAAATATATATAAATTCTACAGCGACTTTTCTAAATTTTGAACTGGCCATAACTTTCAAATTATAAAGTGAAATTTCAGTTTTTCAGATTCGTTAGAAAGATATGATTAAACAGATTTAAATATTTCTTGTTTCGCTCAATTCTGATTTATTTTGAATCCTGTGCAGTCAGTCAAAGTTCAAATTCAAATTTTCAAACTGCAGCGCTGTTTTAAACTCCTTTTATAATTATATTGAATTTATTCGCTTTAAAATAAATTTTTAGTCGTTCTTATTTAAAATAAGTTATTTTAAAAATTGAAGTCCATTAAAATTTCTAAAATAAAAATTTTAAATTGGCCCCAAAATTCCGGGTTGTTACAATCGCCCCCACTTAAAATCTTTCGTCCTCGAAAAGGAACGAAGCTAAAAATTATTTAGTTAACTAACTAAATTAAATTTTATTTATTGGTTTCAATAATTTATCATTCTAGTACTTTAATTCATGAAGTTAATCACCATACATCACAACCAGCAATCAATTAGGTGATTAACTTTTTAAATATATATATAACTTTTATATATAGCCAAAAATCATATTTTAGTGCAAATCACAGCAGTGTGTCCTAACTAAGTTTTTCTTCTCATACCAGTCAATGGAAATATATAGAAATCTCACTTCCGAGACTCGAACATAAGTACTGGTGATGGTGCACCGATCATTAGAATTATCTCCGGGCGACTAGAGTGTGATTCTATATCTATCTAGTAAATTAAAACTTCGAATATCCGTTAATTACTCGTATATTTGAAACCTTTATATACTCGATTGTCCACATTAAAATATAATATACTCAAATACGTATTTTAAGATAAAATTTTCAAAACTACATTTGTTTTCATTTATTTCTTAAAGAAAATAATACTCTACACACTCGTTCTAGGATACTACTGATCCTATCTCTAACGAGTTATTCTCAGTGGATATTACTAATCCAATCTCTGATGAATTCTTTCGTTCGGTTCTAATGTGTCTTGTTTTCGAGCTCTGTAAACCAAAGCTTTGATACCAACTGAAACGACCCAAACTTCCCAGTAAAGGAAAGCCTAGATTGCTTTGAGAACAATACACAACAGAACACAAACTGAAGAACACTCTATTGCTGATTACAACAATTACATCAGAGTACAAGAATGTAACAGAGTATGAACACTTATTACATAATAGAAATACAATAATATCAGAGTTTTAAATTACATTTAAATAGCAGCGGAACATAATACAAATATACAACTGAAAGGAATACACGGATACAGAGCTTTTCGACTACCGCTTCAGCTGTAAACCAGGATCCTGTTAATATATCTGCAAGAAGCTACTCGACTGCCCGTGTGGAAAATGTGGGCACCCGAGTTTGCCAGTGAAACAAGCTACAGGTCAGTCATGGGACTGGTATGAGAAATCTTAACTTAACTATCTAATAATAAGGCTAATCACAGGACCACGCCGCTAACGCGGAACGGGTTTACTCCATTGGATTGCCAGTGCATAGAATAAAGTAAAACGTTAAACAACGCAATGCTTTTTAGAAAAATGAAACCATTATAAGACCCAAGTCCCATCACACAATGCAACGCAAACCGAAGGATAGGGTTTTACCTTATAATGGTCAAGAGATGCTTGATAGGATAAAATGGGTTTAGTATTAGTGAGTATATGTTTTAAAAACCATTTCAATCATAATATATCAATCATAGATGGCATGGGTACCATATATCATGTCGCCATACTAGTTCTACAATCAAAACCGCAAGGTCGTATTGGAAATTGGATTTCCATCATGAGTCGAGGCTAGGGACAAGCTCCTCTCCGATTCGAGACACTCTAGCAAATGCCTCAGGATCCCCCGCAGTGAACCCTTGGAGCGGTAGGGCCGGTCCCCGCCTATCGGCAGTGGATTAGTTATGCCTGAACACACGCTTCCCGGTTCCTTTGAACCTATATAATATGACCACTAACGGCCTATAAAAACCCGAGGCGCCTCAAAATCCATCATCCACATAAGTAAAATGCCAGCCAGTTTAAGCACTGACACCACTTCTAGCTAGAAAGAAACGTGTGCACTCCCTATGGTCCATATCCCGTTTTTGACTCATACCGGGGTGTGAGGCTCGCGAAGTCACGATATACGCAAAGCTATGCCATAATAGGCTATGCTTTGATCATTCCACAAGGCCCTGCTTTTCAACAAAAGCCTTGATCAATTGCATCTTGGCGTGCCACATTGACAATTCACGCCATGCGATCAATCACTATTAATATATACCAGGGTGTTAAGTAGAGAATAAATCCTCCACCACCAAACAGACATACATTTACAGAAATCAATTTAATTCACATGGAACGAAATCCGATGTCAGACACGCATCCATTTACTAGCTTATGCTTTGGGTCTGAGCGAAAACCAAATCCGAACAGTCAACAATAGTCCGGACGGCCACCACTGAAGCCCCTTAAAGGTAGCTACTCCCATCAAGGGTCTCTATAGCAACACATCCATTCGATGTGAAGATCGTCGGTCTTCAACCACCGTCTTCATCTTCGACTCTTCATCGTCGTAGTAATTATTCGGGATGGGTTAAACCCGGTCTTCCTGAATAACTCGCGTATTTTTATAATTAAAAATCAAGTACTATAGAAGCACATCCAACGCCACATTCCAATTCAGAATTATTCTTTTAATGAATTATTCGCATTATCTTATCAAAGATAAATTCTTTAAGTTTATTCTTAAATCTTTCTTTTAAAGATTTATTAAAAACCCAATTTGGTTTTAAATATCAAAAATCATTATTCAATGATTATCTAAATTTAAGAAATTAATCTTATCTTTAACTGGGTTAAAGAACTAATGTCATTTAAAACATAGTTCGCGGTAAACCTGTAACACCCCGTGTATTCTATAACTGTGAAATTAACAAATTAAAGTATAATTAATTTGAAATCAAAGAACTAAGGGAAACGGGATACGCCATTGCGTTCGTCTCGGAAAAATACGCGAAATAGAGTCCGAGTTTTCGAAAAACGGAGTCCGTATGAAGAAGATATAGCCTCCGGAAGTTTCTGAATTAAGTTTAAATTTCGAACAGCTCAGAAAAACAAGTTTAAAATTAAAAATCGGGCCCAATTGGCCAGGGCGGGAAAATTCCCGCCTAAGGCACCCAGGTCGACTGGGCTGTCGACCTGGTCTAGCCAGGTCGACAGGGCTGTCGACAGGGCTGTCGACCTGGTCCAGGCCCAGGTCGAACCCAGTCCACCCTGGCTAGCCTAGTCTATGTTGGTCGATTTTCAGAAGCATGCTTTGTCATTAGGGCTAGGTGGCAGGCTCTAATTGGTCTCTCTTTCGAATGAATGGCTACGATCAATCCAAGCAACATCGATGGTCCTAATCAGTTCATAAACTCTATAAAAATGACCCTAGACTCAACCTAATTTATTCATTCAAAAATAAGAACAAAGCCATCATGCTGCTGAGGAACGACTAGGAGTAGCCACCAATTTGGGAGAAGACTAGGAGGAAAATTCTAAAGCATAAAGCAACTTAAACAAATCAAATCAACAAGGAATCGCATCTCCAAATCCCTAAATTGGAGAATTCGCCACACAATTGTAAGTAGAGTATTATTTTGGTATGAACAAATAATTGTGTTGGTTTGTATACTTGATTTGTGGTGATAAAGTAATTCATATTTGTGCGTTACTATGATTCTTATCGATTTGGAATATTGTATACGTTTGGATATTCTCAAATTATGTTATTCATTATAAAAACTACATGTTTGCGGTAGTTTTATGCAAGTATACGTTTGGATATTCGCAAAGCATGTTATTCATTATAAAAACTACATGTTTGCGGTAGTTTTATGCAAGTATACGTTTGGATATTCGCAAAGCATGTTATTCATTATAAAAACTACATGTTTGCGGTAGTTTTATGCAAGTATACGTTTGGAATATTCGCAAATTATGTAATTCATGTTGAAGCTACATGTATGTAGTTGTTTAATTGAAATTCATGCAAGTTTGTGGTTTTGCTACTATGCCATCATAATGTGTATTTTTGTACAAAAATCATTTTTGTGAGTAATTGGAACAAATTTGGGTTATTATAATTCATATGAAATTATGTTGAAAATTTGGCATCATGGTCTATGTATTAAGCCATACTTTTGTACTAGAAAACCTCTTTGCGAACTTATGAATATGACTAGGCTATGATTGATATTTTGCATAATTGAAAACCATGTTAGGTCTATATTGTTAACAAGAATTATATGATGACATATGTGGTACATAGCTAGGTTAGATTCAAAATCCCATTTGCAAGTTTGCATGACTAAAGTAAAAATCATGATTTCATGTTTAGAAATATTTATGCCATAAGTATATGTGCGCCATGGTTATGTGAATAGATTTAAAATCATGATTAAGTTGGAATAATTCAAGTTGAACTATGCTTTTGTATTAGTAACAAAAGTAAACCCCTTTGTAAACATGTAGGAATCTTATGAACATGATTTGCTTATGTTTGACATTTAAGACTATGGGCCAATAATGATATCCAATTTAGATTCTTATCTCAACTACAAGTTCACATGCTTTGATTCATGTCACTTATGCTTTATGACCAAAGTATACATTACTACTATGCAAGTACACCAGTTTCTATTTTGTAGTTCCAACGTTATGTTGCAAGTTCATGCGTTCACATTCCCCTTCTTGTGTATGTAATCATGCTTTAAGCCTCCCCTTTTTCACGTGGCTAAGTTGGGCTTAAAAAGGCTAAGCCCAACATATATATAATAAACGAGCGAATTAAACGGGGGTAAATAGCGTTGGGCCAAATTAATTAATAAATGAAAATATAAAGTAAAGGGGCCCAAATTCAAGTATGGGTTGGGCCCATGATTGGTGTAACCTTCACACCATTGATTTTTAATAATGGGCCGCAAATTTTTACATATAAGAAAATAAAGAAGAAAGACCAAATATGTAAATGTAGAACATACGATGTGTTTAACCCGAGGTTGGATTGAGTTGTGATGTAAACCTGCCCGGAACCGCCCGGCTATCCAGTAGTCACAACAATACCTATCCAATGTGGGTGGTTAAACATGGAGCCCAATAAGGACCCGAGGTTAGACTGAGTTGTGGCGTAAGACTGCCCGGAACCAACCGGCAACAGGCAGCCACAACAATACCTGTCTAATGTGAGAGGTCAAGGCTTTAATAAGACAATTAAGGCTGAGTCAAGATTGTTAGGATTAAGTGAACTAAAGACTTAATCAAAATGGAACATGCTAAACTAAACAGACTGATTGGGGGGTTAGGTTATAAAACACTTAACCAACTTAGCATGTTGGCTAGAAATAGAAAACCTAGTAGCGGGGGACCCTTTTCAGCAGTAACCCTATAAGGTGTATCATGATACCCTGAAACTAGGCAGGGTGGGGCACGATTACTGGGCTGATTGTAAGAGGTCAAATCAACGGTGGTGGTGTAGCAGTGTAGGTTCTAACGGGGTGCGGGCGTGCACACACTCCGGCGCAGAAAAATAAAGCACTAGGCACCAGTAGCATACCTGTGCATTCTAAGGTTGTGTCGGGCCGCTGCCATGGGACTTGATACACCCCATGGTGGGACCAGCATAGGTAACTACAACATCGGGGGCCGTAAGACACATGTAACTATGCGAGTAGGAGCCGATCATCATAGAATGGATCACTTCACCCTGATTATGGGGTGCCAGTTGGAAACTAGTTTATATGGGTTCAGAGATTAACATGGGGTACGATAGTATATTCGACCCTAGACAACTTAACCAAGTTTATAGTGCTTTCCAACTTCTTGTTTATACTTATCATACCCAGTTCTTTATTCATAGACAGAATAGTCCTAGACTTACTCAGGCTTTATGTCTGACTCTACTTTTCTTTCGTCTTCTTTCCTTCCGTTCCCCCCCCCCCCCCCCCAGGTCCACAGGGAGGGAACACTGCAGCTTGACCAGCCTTCATATCCAGCTTGAAGAGAAAGAATGTATTGCTTGGACCTTTTCGTTTTGAACTATGGCTTTGGACAACCACTATGGGGCTTTTGCAGTTTATTTATGTTTTCTTTATGCTTCTTTAAATAATGTAATCAAAGACAGATTGAAGGAGTTATGTTTTTTTTTGAAAGGATGTAAGACAATCATGGTGATGTTGCTGTAACACGTATTTGCTTTTATGAAATAAAAGTTGTTGTTTTTCCGCTATTTACAAATATGTGTTCTTATATATGTCTTGTATATCTGTGACTTATACTTATAAACCTCTACCAAAATTAGGGCATTCCCTTTGAGAGTGACCCTAACGGAGGTGGGGTGTTTCACTTGGTATCAGAGCATAGGTTTACCAGATAAGATAAAAAGTTTTGAAAATTTATTTTCAAAAAGGAAATTTAAAGAAGCAATTTTAGAAGAAAAATATTATTTTATTTTAAAAAGGCAAAGTCCACTACCCAAAGCCATAGGTACTATCTCTTATCCTTCGTTTTGAATCTATCCTTTTTTGTTTCAGCATGTCCGAAGAACTTAACTTGCCAGAGGGTGTACCAATACCTGGTTGGTTTAGACGGTTCTTAGAAGCAAGGGCCACTCAGCCAGGTCCTACCGTTCCTCCTCCCCCAGCTTCCTTTTCCTCCACCTCCTCCACGGGGAAACACATTTGCTAAGATATGTAAAGTTTTTAAAGCTATGGGAGGAAAGGATTTCCATGGAACTGAGTCCTTCGTGGCAGCTAGAAATTGGCTGAAAGAAACTGAGGACCTATTCACCATCTTTGAGGTAGAAGATAGACAAAAAGTACAACTGGCAGTATGGCTATTAAAGGGCGAGGCTTCCTACTGGTGGGAAGTCACTAATGCAGAAAGACCAGTGGAGACATGGGAGGACTTTAGGGCAAGGTTTGAGACTAAATTTCTCTCGGATGCGGAAAGGAGCTTGCAGTTGGAAAAATTCTTATTTCTTAAGCAAGGGAACAAGACAGTCAGAGAGTATGTGAATCAGTTCGATGAGCTGGCTAGGTTTGGGCTAGACCTAGTCAACACCCCGCACAAGAAGGCTCTCCGTTTCGTCAAAGGGTTAAATGAGCCATTACACAGTTTGGCCATGACCCATATACCCATGGGGGCCACGTATGAAAGATTGGTGCAAATGGCATTGCTGAATGAGGAGGATAAGGGTAAGAAGGAGACAAAGGAAGAAAACTCTCAAGGGAAGAAAGAGGGTTTGCAGCCTAAGAAGACGGACTGTAAGAAAGGCGGGAAAGGCAACAAAGAGAAGAGGAAGTGTAATTTCTGTGGCAAAGTGGGGCACTTAGTAAAGGACTGCCGGAAAAAGAAGGCCAAGGAGAATGGTGGGTGCTTTTCTTGCGGTGAGACAGGCCACAGGGCTAAGGATTGCCCAAAGAAACGAGGACAGGGGCAGAGGGCTGGATCCACCTCAGGGGCACAGGTTCATGTGCTAGAAGCACCACCTTTGCAACAGCGAGGTATAAATACTTCTGTAGAAAGTGTAGTTTATCTTTATGATCACCCCGTTCGCACTTTATTTGATTCTGGTGCATCACACTCCTTTATCTCGTCTGCTTTAGTAGAATCTCTGCACCTAAAAACTAGTATGGTAGATGACCCCTTAATTGTTTCAAACCCAATTGGGGGCCCAGCTCATTTGTCTATGATCTGTTTGGGATTGAAAATTTCTATTCTAAGCGTAGAATTTCAATGTAGTGCCTTTGTTTTGGGCTTTTCGGGGTATGGTTTGATTTTGGGTATGGATTGGCTATCCAGTAATGGGGCCATCCTTGATTGTGAGAAAAGGGTTGTTAGGCTCCTAACCCAGCTCGGTAATACTTTGGAAATTTCTTGTAATCCCTCGTATGCGGTTATGCTTAGTTATCTTGAATCGCTAGATGCCTATGTTGAAAATTTGCAATCAGTTAGAGTGGTCCGGGAATATCCGGATGTCTTCGAAGAGGTGAAGGGCTTGCCTCCGAAGCGGGAAATAGACTTCCGCATATATCTTGTAGATAATGCAAAGCCCGTTGCGTTGCCCGTTAGACACATGGCTCCACGAGAAAGGAAAGAGCTCAGTAAACAGATTAAAGAGCTTCTAGAAAAGGGGTTCATTAGGAGGAGCATTTCAAAATGGGGCGCTCCAGTGGTGTTCGCTACAAAGGCGGATGGTTCACTCCGTCTATGTGTTGACTATAGGGAGCTCAACAAGCTAACGAAAAAGAATAGGCACCCTCTTCCTAGAATTGACGATTTGTTTGACCAGCTTGTAGGAGCATCTGTTTTCTCCCAGCTCGATTTAGCAACCGGTTTTCATCAGCTAAGGGTGGCTGAAGATAGCATCGATAAAACGGCATTCAGAACCCCAGACGGCTTCTTTGAATGGCTTGTCATGCCTTTCGGCTTGACAAATGCACCTGCTTACTTCGTGGACCTGATGAGTAGGGTATTCAGAGATTTCCTCAACAAGTTCGTAGTCGTCTTCGTAGATGATATCCTTATCTTTTCAAAGAGTGAAGAGGAACATGCTCAGCACTTAAGGGCAATCATGGAAACTTTGCGAGTCCATCAACTAAAAGCCAAATTCTCCAAATGTCACTTTTGGAGAGAAGAGGTGAGGTTCCTTGGGCACATAGTATTCAAACAAGGGTTAGCAGTGGACCCTGCTAAGGTAGTGGCGGTACAAGATTGGAAGACACCAAGGAATGCGACTGAGGTCCAAAGTTTTCTAGGACTAGCGGGTTTCTATCGAAAGTTCATAAGGGATTTTGCAAAAATCTCAGCTCCGCTCACGAAATTGACCAAGAAGAATTTAGTGTTCAATTGGGACTTGGATTGCGAGTTTGCTTTCCAACGACTGAAAAGGGCTCTTACAACAGCCCCAGTTTTGACGCTGCCAGATGGGAGCAAGATGTTCACTGTTTATACGGATGCATGTGGGACAGGGCTAGGCGCCGTCTTAATGCAAGAAGGAAGGGTAGTAGCTTATGGCGGGAGGCAGTTGAAAGTGCACGAAAGGAACTACCCCACCCACGATCTTGAGTTAGCCGCCATCGTCTTTGCACTCAAGTCTTGGCGACACTATCTCCTAGGTGAGAAGTTCGAACTTTACACTGACCATAAATCATTGAAATATCTTTTCTCGCAGAAGGATCTTAACTTGAGGCAACAGAGATGGATGGAGTTTCTTGCCTCGTACGATTTCGAAATCTCCTATACTCCGGGCAAAGGCAACGTAGTGGCAGACGCGTTGAGCCGAAAGAAATTGACCCTAAGCCCGTTGTTTGTTGAAAGACAAAGCCTAGAGTTTATAGCCAGCTTCGACTTTAGGCCCTCCTCCGATTTTGTACCAGGCTTGCTAGCATCTCTCGAAGTGTGCCCAACTTTAGTGGATTTAGTAGGGACAGCACAACGCGAAGACCCTCAGCTTATGGAAATGATTGATAGGCTAATTAGGGGTGAGACTTCAAGTCACCTCAACAGATACTTCATCGACGATAAGGGTTTGCTAAGGCGAGACGGAAGACTATGCGTCCCACAAACAAAAGATTTAGTAAAGAAGGTTCTCGAGGAAGCACATCACTCCAAGATGACGATACACCCAGGCGGAGATAAAATGTACAAAGACATAAAAAGGACTTTCTTCTGGAACGGCATGAAAAAGGACGTGGCAGAATTCGTTTCTAAGTGTATGGTGTGCCAACAGGTTAAAGCGGAACAGAAAAAGCCTGGCGGACTACTACATCCTCTAGAGGTCCCACAGTGGAAGTGGGATAGCATATCAATGGACTTCATCGAGGGGCTGCCTAGGTCTAGGAGAGGCAACACTAGCATTTGGGTAATAGTGGATAGGCTTACTAAAAGCGCCCACTTTTTACCTGTCAAAAGTAAAAGAACTCCCTCATCCCTGGCATCACTTTACCTCAAAGAAATCGTTCGACTCCATGGAATACCATCTAGCATTGTTAGTGACCGAGACCCCATCTTCACCAGCGAGTTTTGGCGGAGTCTGCAAGAAGCAGTAGGAACGCAGTTATGCTTGAGCACAGCCTATCATCCCCAAACCGACGGCCAAACAGAGAGAGTGAACAGAGTTTTGGAGGACCTTTTAAGACTATGCGTCCTTGACTTCGGAGGGACATGGGAAGACCACCTTCCTTTGGTGGAATTTGCCTACAACAACAGCTATCAAGCAACCATCGGAATGGCGCCCTTCGAAGCTTTATATGGAAGACCGTGCCGATCGCCCACTTGTTGGTGGGAGTCTACTGATAAGCTCATACTTGGACCAGATATGATCCGAGAGACTTCAGAGAAAGTAGACTTAATACGAAGAAGGATGAAGACGGCCCAAGACAGACAAAAGTCCTATGCCGACAAGAGAAGGACCGACCTTGAATTTGAGGTTGGAGACAGAGTTTTTCTCAAGGTATCTCCGCTAAGAAACGTTGTTCGTTTTGGAACCACAGGAAAACTGGCACCAAGGTTCGTAGGGCCATTCCCTATCATCGAGAAAATTGGGAAAATGGCCTATAGATTAGAGCTACCCGAGAAGTTGGCCGGAGTCCACAACGTTTTTCACGTTTCACATCTCCGAAAATGTCTACATGAGTCTACTGAAGTGGTAGAGCCAAATATCCTCGAAGAGGCCGAAGTGGAACGCGAAGCAACCATAAGAAAAGTTCCAACCCGCATATTAGGAACGGAAGTGAAAAAGCTACGCAACCGCGAAGTCAAACTCGTCAAAGTTCAGTGGAGCGACGCCGAGGGAGACACGACTTGGGAAACTGAAGCTAGAATACGCACTGCTTACCCTTTTCTTTTCGAGGGTACATCCTTGATCTTTCTTTTTCCTTAAGTCGCGCTTTTATCTATCTTTTTAGGTATATTTCCTCAACCTTATCTTTTAGCTAGAAACCTCTTTGGATGGAAACATGTAATTGAAACATGTTATGGATGATGGTTGCAAGTGGTTGCAAGTGATTGCTAGTGGTTGCTCGTGGTTGCATATACACACACAATCTAGGTTTTAGATTGGCTCAGTCACTTCATATTGCATATGCATATATGTTTGCATTCGTATATGGTTGAACTTTAATGTGTTGTCATATGGATGTTGCATTTGTATTGAATGATTGTGCACCCATGTAGAATCATGAATAGGAAAATTTGCATACATGATGGATTCATAGCACTTACATAATTCGCATTAAGGAGGTCAACTGAATCAGTAGACCGCCTGATTTTGCATTAGATAAATACATGTACACACACACTTCGCATATGATCATGAAGCATTAGAAGTCTTTTAAGGACAATGGATGCTCGTGTTTGATGGATGAGTAGATGGATGATTGGATGTTAGGATATACATTTTCCTAAACTTGAAGATTTCGGGGACGAAATCCTTTTAAGTGGGGGAGAATGTAACACCCCGTGTATTCTATAACTGTGAAATTAACAAATTAAAGTATAATTAATTTGAAATCAAAGAACTAAGGTAAATGGGATACGCCATTGCGTTCGTCTCGGAAAAATACGCGAAATAGAGTCCGAGTTTTCGAAAAACGGAGTCCGTATGAAGAAGATATAGCCTCCGGAAGTTTCTGAATTAAGTTTAAATTTCGAACAGCTCAGAAAAACAAGTTTAAAATTAAAAATCGGGCCCAATTGGCCAGGGCGGGAAAATTCCCGCCTAAGGCACCCAGGTCGACTGGGCTATCGACCTGGTCTAGCCAGGTCGACAGGGCTGTCGATAGGGCTGTCGACCTGGTCCAGGCCCAGGTCGAACCCAGTCCACCCTGGCTGGCCTAGTCTATGTTGGTCGATTTTCAGAAGCATGCTTTGTCATTAGGGCTAGGTGGCAGGCTCTAATTGGTCTCTCTTTCGAATGAATGGCTACGATCAATCCAAGCAACATCGATGGTCCTAATCAGTTCATAAACTCTATAAAAATGACCCTAGACTCAACCTAATCTATTCATTCAAAAATAAGAACAAAGCCATCATGCTGCTGAGGAACGACTAGGAGTAGCCACCAATTTGGGAGAAGACTAGGAGGAAAATTCTAAAGCATAAAGCAACTTAAACAAATCAAATCAACAAGGAATCGCATCTCCAAATCCCTAAATTGGAGAATTCGCCACACAATTGTAAGTAGAGTATTATTTTGGTATGAACAAATAATTGTGTTGGTTTGTATACTTGATTTGTGGTGATAAAGTAATTCATATTTGTGCGTTACTATGATTCTTATCGATTTGGAATATTGTATACGTTTGGATATTCTCAAATTACGTTATTCATTATAAAAACTACATGTTTGCGGTAGTTTTATGCAAGTATACGTTTGGATATTCGCAAAGCATGTTATTCATTATAAAAACTACATGTTTGCGGTAGTTTTATGCAAGTATACGTTTGGATATTCGCAAAGCATGTTATTCATTATAAAAACTACATGTTTGCGGTAGTTTTATGCAAGTATACGTTTGGAATATTCGCAAATTATGTAATTCATGTTGAAGCTACATGTATGTAGTTGTTTAATTGAAATTCATGCAAGTTTGTGGTTTTGCTACTATGCCATCATAATGTGTATTTTTGTACAAAAATCATTTTTGTGAGTAATTGGAACAAATTTGGGTTATTATAATTCATACGAAATTATGTTGAAAATTTGACATCATGGTCTATGTATTAAGCCATACTTTTGTACTAGAAAACCTCTTTGCGAACTTATGAATATGACTAGGCTATGATTGATATTTTGCATAATTGAAAACCATGTTAGGTCTATATTGTTAACAAGAATTATATGATGACATATGTGGTACATAGCTAGGTTAGATTAAAAATCCCATTTGCAAGTTTGCATGACTAAAGTAAAAATCATGATTTCATGTTTAGAAATATTTATGCCATAAGTATATGTGCGCCATGGTTATGTGAATAGATTTAAAATCATGATTAAGTTGGAATAATTCAAGTTGAACTATGCTTTTGTATTAGTAACAAAAGTAAACCCCTTTGTAAACATGTAGGAATCTTATGAACATGATTTGCTTATGTTTGACATTTAAGACTATGGGCCAATAATGATATCCAATTTAGATTCTTATCTCAACTACAAGTTTACATGCTTTGATTCATGTCACTTATGCTTTATGACCAAAGTATACATTACTACTATGCAAGTACACTAGTTTCTATTTTGTAGTTCCAACGTTATGTTGCAAGTTCATGCGTTCACATTCCCCTTCTTGTGTATGTAATCATGCTTTAAGCCTCCCCTTTTTCACGTGGCTAAGTTGGGCTTAAAAAGGCTAAGCCCAACATATATATAATAAACGAGTGAATTAAACGGGGGGTAAATAGCGTTGGGCCAAATTAATTAACAAATGAAAATATAAAGTAAAGGGGCCCAAATTCAAGTATGGGTTGGGCCCATGATTGGTGTAACCTTCACACCATTGATTTTTAATAATGGGCCGCAAATATTTACATATAAGAAAATAAAGAAGAAAGACAAAATATGTAAATGTAGAACATACGATGTGTTTAACCCGAGGTTGGATTGAGTTGTGATGTAAACCTGCCCGGAACCGCCCGGCTGTCCAGTAGTCACAACAATACCTATCCAATGTGGGTGGTTAAACATGGAGCCCAATAAGGACCCGAGGTTAGACTGAGTTGTGGCGTAAGACTGCCCGGAACCAACCGGCAACAGGCAGCCACAACAATACCTGTCTAATGTGAGAGGTCAAGGCTTTAATAAGACAATTAAGGCTGAGTCAGGATTGTTAGGATTAAGTGAACTAAAGACTTAAAAAAATGGAACATGCTAAACTAAACAGACTGATTGGGGGGTTAGGTTATAAAACACTTAACCAACTTAGCATGTTGGCTAGAAATAGAAAACCTAGTAGCGGGGGACCCTTTTCAGCAGTAACCCTATAAGGTGTATCATGATACCCTGAAACTAGGCAGGGTGGGGCAGGATTACTGGGCTGATTGTAAGAGGTCAAATCGACGGCGGTGGTGTAGCAGTGTAGGTTCTAACGGGGTGCGGGCGTGCACACACTCCGGCGCAGAAAAATAAAGCACTGGGCACCAGTAGCATACCTGTGCATTCTAAGGTTGTGTCGGGCCGCTGCCATGGGACTTGATACACCCCATGGTGGGACCAGCATAGGTAACTACAACATCGGGGGCCGTAAGACACATGTAACTATGCGAGTAGGAGCCGATCATCATAGAATGGATCACTTCACCCTGATTATGGGGTGCCAGTTGGAAACTAGTTTACATGGGTTCAGAGATTAACATGGGGTACGATAGTATATTCGACCCTAGACAACTTAACCAAGTTTATAGTGCTTTCCCACTTCTTGTTTATACTTATCATACCCAGTTCTTTATTCATAAACAGAATAGTCCTAGACTTACTCAGGCTTTATGTCTGACTCTACTTTTCTTTCGTCTTCTTTCCTTCCGTTCCCCCCCCCCCCAGGTCCACAGGGAGGGAACACTGCAGCTTGACCAGCCTTCATATCCAGCTTGAAGAGAAAGAATGTATTGCTTGGACCTTTTCGTTTTGAACTATGGCTTTGGACAACCACTATGGGGCTTTTGCAGTTTATTTATGTTTTCTTTATGCTTCTTTAAATAATGTAATCAAAGACAGATTGAAGGAGTTATGTTTTTTTTGAAAGGATGTAAGACAATCATGGTGATGTTGCTGTAACACGTATTTGCTTTTATGAAATAAAAGTTGTTGTTTTTCCGCTGTTTACAAATATGTGTTCTTATATCTGTCTTGTATATCTGTGACTTATACTTATAAACCTCCACCAAAATTAGAGCATTCCCTTTGAGAGTGACCCTAACGGAGGTGGGGTGTTTCAAAACCCAAAATCATCTTCCATAAATTATGGAATCTTCACAGAAATCAAATCAATATATAATCGTTTTAAATTTCTGTATCCGACCAATAATATAAGTGGAATAACGGCAAAGCCTTTTAAATTCCATATGTAGTATCGATCTTCTTTTACAGAAGCTTATCTCGGTTATTATTAATTCAAATTCCTCTCGGCTCCAATTTAATATATTAAATTAGAAAACTTTACTTTTGGGAAAATTTCTATTTAAAATCTTAAATAAAGATTTACAAATTTCAAATCATATTTTCACTGTCAGTTGGGTTAAATAACAAATGTCGCTTAAAACACAGTTCACAATAAACCCAACTCACATTTCATCATTTCAATTACAAAATTTATTTGAAAACTTTAATAATCTAAATTAAAAAAAATTTCTTTTCATATGGGGTTTAAGAACAGTGTTATTTAAGACACTATTCATGACAAACCCAAAATCACATTTATTTAATTTAATTTTAATTAAATTTATTGACTAATTGGAAAACTACATTAAATTCTAATTCAATGATTTATTCTGGTTGATAACTAGTTCATTTCAAATAAAATATATTTTTCTAAAATATATTCTTTTTCTAAAATATTCTTTTTCAAGAATATATTTTTTAGAATATTCTTTATTGGAATGTGACTCACTCAACAACCATATATTGCATGAAATCAACAAGCATGAAAAATAATTATTAAACATCCAAATGATGACCAAAGTGGAATTTTATAACTGTGTGAGCACTAACGTAAATAACTAACGATCATCACAGACTGTCAATCCATCGATTGACAGATAACTAAATATTGGGATTAGTGTGTATCCAATAACATCCCAATACCCATGTGAGGTTTCATCCTTCAAACAAATAGTAAATTATTTGTGCGCTTGGGCGACGTGTGAAAATTATCATCCTAATCACATACACAAGTCGGGTAACTTGTAAATGGAAGTATAATATTCAAACTTGGATGTGATAAACATTATATTTGACACATCACACATTTCAACAATTAGATATATATTTCTATTCCTTTTTGTTATGAACAAATGACAATGAAAAACCTAGTCTTTTAATTCAATTCTTTTATTGTAAACAATGTTACAATAGAAGGTAATCCTTTAATTCAATATGACAATAAAACTAATCTTTTATTTTAATTACCCTAAAGATGTTATCTTAATTTTCTAAACTTTTCATTGTAACCAAATGACTATAAAGATATAATCCTTTTATTCTAATCCTTTCGTTGGAATCTAAACTACATTGAAAATGTAATTTTTAATGTACAATCTTTTTATTGAAAACAAAGTGTCAATAAAAATATTCACTTTTATCTAAATCTTTTTATTGTGAACAAAATGACAGAATTGACTCTTTCTTTTTAATGTAACCAAAATATGATGATTTTGTTGAATCCTTTTTTATGTAAACAAAATGTAAATATTGTTATAATCCTTTTAATGTAAACCAAATGTAAAATTATGTTATAATTCTTTTTAAATAAACAAGAATGTGATAATTTTCTTCATAAATCATGTTTCACCCAAAAATGATATTTGCTTATAGCATCCTTTCTAAATGAGTAAAATGTACATTTTTGTTTAATTCTTTTTGATGAAAATTAATTACATAGAAATGTAATTTTACATGGCAACACATTCTAACCAAGGTTTATTCTTTTTAATAATTCATTATATAAAAAAATGTAAATTACATGTTCACAAATTTTCAAACAAAGATTCATTCTTTTTAATTTGACAAAATATGATAATTTTGTCTACTCTTCTTTAATGTACAAAATATGAATATTTTGTCTAACTCTTTTAAATGCAATAAAATATGATAATTTTGTTAGATCTTTTCAGTGCAAACAAATATGATTATTTTGTTAATCAAGTTTTGACAAAGATGTTGATTCTATTTTTCATAAATCAAGAATTCACCAAAAATGTGATTTTATATTTCCATAATAATTTCTAAACAAAATATCCCTTTTAATCTTCCTAACTTACATTTTAACAAAATGTTCTTTTTAATCCATTTTTTTTTTACATTTCTAACCAAAATGTCCTTTTTATCCATTCTTCTAAATATGATAAAATGTGTATTTCACATTCATTCTACTAAATATGATAAAACTGTGCTTTTTATTTATTTTTCTCAAAGTGACAGAATGTCCATTTTTAATTTATTCTTTCTAATGTATAAAATATACATTTTCCAATTTATTTTTTCTAATTGCCAAGAATATTAATTTTTGTCCTATACAATCTAATTAACAAAGATGTTAATATTATTCTTTATAATCTAATTGACAAAATGTTAATCCTTTTCTTTATAATATAATTAACAAAAAAAATGGTAATCTTCTTCTTAGTATGTAAACAAAATATGTGTTTGTCATTCTTTCTTATATATAAACAAAATATGTTAATTTGTCTAATACTTCTATGTAAACAAATATTTCTTTTTATTTACAAAACACATTTCAATTCAAAAATGTTATTTTTATTTGCAAACATATTTCAAATAAAAAGGTTGTCTTTATTCACAAGGTAACCTTTGTATGGAAATGTGGTTTTATTCCACAGTAACATTTATAAGAAAATGTTATTTTATTTCAAGTGACATAAATATATTCTTTTATTTCAAGTGACAAAAATATATTCTTTTATTTCCAGTGACAAAAATATATTCTTTTTATTGTTAACAAATGACAATAAAAATCTTAACTTTTATTTCTAATCTTTCGTGTAATCCTTTTTTAATGACCAAAAATGAATATTTTTGGTGAAATAATTTTAATATTAACAAAATGTGAATTTTGTTAAAATTCTTATTAAATGACACTAAAAATTATCATACTTTTAGTAGAAACAAAATGACATTAAAACATGTAATATTTTGTTGAAAACAAAAATGACAACAAAAATGGCTCTTTTATCCCAATGTACATTTTACACTAAGAATGATATTTTATTCTATAACAAATTCTAAGTTTCAAGGACCAATAAAAAGTGAATTTTATTTGCATAACAAATTCTAAGTTTTCAAAGGACAAATAAAAATGAATTTTATTTGTATAACAAGCACTTACATATCTAATCCAATCTTAACAAAGAAAAATGAAATTTTATTTGTTTAGAATTTCTATTTAACAAAAATGACAATTTTACATTGTCCATTCTCCATTTAACAAAAGGGACAATTTTATATTGTCAATTCCAATCCATATAAGTGACATGTTCGTTTTGTCAATTTTGATTCACAATAATAACATGATTTATATTACCAATTTTAATACAACAAAATTGACATTTTATTTCTAACATAACATTTCTAATTTGTTGATTCTAATTCAACACAAATAACATTTCTATTTTGTAACAAACATGATGCACACAAATTCCATTCACTGATTCACCGCAATACAACACAATCAATATTTCAATAAACATACGCATAACACCACATGAATTTTATAGAGCATAAATATAAATTTCACAAAATAAATAATTATTTTTAACTAAAAAAAAATAGAAATCTCACCAATAGATTTTCAGATCTAAATTTGCTCTAAAATTTGATTCGCTCTGTTTTAGTTCTAGTTTGCTTCATAGCGTAGATCTCGATTCAAGGATTCCAACGCTTCAAAAATCGTCAAATTCTGTTTCAATTTGAGCGAGTTGTGGTCAATTAACTGTTTGATTTCATTAACCAATTATTGAAAATAACTAAAAGTGATTAATTACTCTAATCCTTCTTCTCCCTCTTTCATATACAAGCCGATGGGTTTTTAAACTTGTTCAAACCTAGGGCTTCCAATCGCACCAAATCCGACCATTAGCTGACGATCTGAAGACACCACGCCGGAGAGCTTCAAATGGCGCACCCGAACCTACCCCTATGCAGAACTCGCACGCTACCTGTGGTGGAGCGACGCCAATGAACAGTGCCACTTTGAGCCCCCCATCCAGGCAATATACTCAGTGGAATTCGATCATCACCATATCAATTTGAAGAACAAAGAAATCTCTTCAGTTTTTGCTTTGGATTGAGGTCAAAATTCGAATTGGATTAAGAGGAAATAAGGATTGAAATCTGGAGAGAATCGACCATTGATGAATATTGAACGGCGGTTGTATTTTAGTGATTAGGGTTTCGTATTGTATTGGTATTTATACGCGTATTTACTTTATTTAATTAATTTATTTATTCCAATATTTCCTGTTCACCTATACGAATTCCAAATCGAACCCAACAAGTGTCGCCCCTAGCTAATAACCCCCGTCCCGGACACAATGGAATATGTTTCGTAACCCAGTTCGGCTGTTACGATATGTTTTCCTTTAAATTTAATTATAAATCATTTAATTACTAAATTCAAATTTACATTTTAAATTACCGAGGCTACATACTACCTTTAAAAATTACAGAAAAATTATTTCTGGTTATGTTTTGATGATACGGTCCTAACGAGACTAATCTCGTCGAATTCTGAGACTGTTCGAAAAATGGCCATTTTCTAGTCGATTAAATTAGACTGAAATAGTCAAAACACATTTTCTTTCACCACGGTCATATATTAATTCGAAAAATTATGAAAATTGAAATTTAGCAATAATTTAACATTCCGGTTCCAACAAAAGTGGTTTCGTCGAAAACCGAGGTCGTTTGAAAAATGGCTATTTTCAAGGCCAATATATTTAATTAAAATATATATAAATTCTACAGCGACTTTTCTATATTTTGAACTGGCCATAACTTTTAAATTATAAAGTGAAATTTCAGTTTTTCAGATTCGTTAGAAAGATATGATTAAACAGATTTAAATATTTCTTGTTTCGCTCAATTTTGATTTATTTTGAATCCTGTGCAGTCAGTCAAAGTTCAAATTCAAATTTTCAAACTACAGCGCTGTTTTAAACTCCTTTTATAATTAAATTGAATTTATTCATTTTAAAATAAATTTTTAGTAGTTCTTATTTAAAATAAATTATTTTAAACATTAAAGTCCATTAAAATTTCTAAAATAAAAATTTTAAATTGGCCCCAAAATTCCGGGTTGTTACATAACCTCAATGCATCTTATTAGACTGTGAACTATTACGTGCACCTTACTGAACCTGCCATATGTTTGTACCTTATTTTACTTGGCCAATCTACCAGAACTAAAACATATCATTGTTGTGTTTCTTTTCAGTTAGGACATAAATGAGATGTTTTATATAGTATATTTGCAAAACCCATTATGCATTGAATTTCTATAAATGGTTATTATTTCTCATAATTCTTAGCTGGGATCATCGTCAATTTACCCTAGCATGACTCATTTCTTATACAACAAACAATATCTTATGTTGTATTCGATTAAAACCGCTAAGAAATAAAGTTATATCCATATTTGTGTTGTAACTGGTGTGATTTCGGAGTTTTACAGTAGAACTTATCTTTGTATATGGTGGTGGGTGAACATTTTTATAAAGGATCAACCTGCCATTGAAAATAGATACTTTTCCAGTTTTCATCATTGTTACTAAATAAAGTAAAGAAAATGTCTAATGTATTAAGTGATGTATAACATTAACTTGTGATAATGCATGTTCGTACTTGTAACAACCCGTATTTTCAATAACCTGTTATAACATAAATCGAGGATGAATTTAATTCTAAAATCTGAATCAAGGGAAACGGGCTATGCCATTGCGTTCATCTCAGAAAAATACGCGAAATAGAGTCCGAGTTTTCGAAAATCGGAGTCCGTATGACCCGATTAAGGCCCAACGAAGTTTTCAGAAAATTCCTAAGTAAAAACAGATTTCAAATTCAAATCTGAAATTGGGAATTGGGCCAGTTTGGGCTAGGCGGGAAAATTCCCGCCACAGTACCCAAGTCGACAGCCCTGTCGACTTGGGAGTCGACTCGGTCTGACCAGGTCGACAGCCCTGTCGACTTGGCTGTCGACTTGGCTCAGACGCCCAGTTCTGCCTGGTGCACCATTTTGGGTTTGTGTTGAGCTTGGGGGCCAGATTCGATTTGGAGGGTTGAGATGAGAACTAGAGTTTAATCCTATGGTCTAAATCACTAGCCTAATCTATAAATAAGACCCTAACCTACCCTAAATCCTCATTATTCATCCTAGCAACTAAACTATGGCAAAATCAATCCTCTCATGGCCTCCACTCTCTTCATCAAATTCCTAAATCAATTTCTAAGAGATTTCCATGCATACAAGTGTATTTAGACTTGTATGATCCCCTTTAGCTTGCATTAAAGTCTTGTTTCTCTACTTGGCATCATAAAGGAGGAGTCTTGATCAAGTTTGCTTGCATTTTTGGGGTTTAATTAGTTGCATAAGGGGTTTCTTACATTTGCTATACTCATTTGAGTCCGCATAAGCATTGTAAGCCCTATTCCTCTCATACTTGAACTTTGAAGTTAAATGCATGATATGCAAGTTGTCATATGTTATGCAAGTTTATTTATGCAAGTATGATATGCAAGTTGTCATATGTTATGCAAGTTTGTTTATGCAAGTATGATATGCAAGTTGTCATATGTTATGCAAGTTTGTTTATGCAAGTTTGATATGCAAGTTGTCATATGATATGCAAGTATGTTATGCAAAGTTTGGGATGGTCATATGGTTCATGTTATCATGTTATGCATGCTTTTTGGGCGTAAAAATGTAATATGCAAGTGTGTGAACACATGAACATTCATATGCCACCATGTTGAACTTGTGGCTTTAACACTTTTATGTCATGATTATGCCCAGTTCCCTTTTTCTATCCTTTATGCGCTATTGCGATATGTAAGCGATGGGATTGCGTTTGGGGTTTGGGTAAACTTAAAAGACATAAAAACATGAGCTTGGGAATTTACCTATTAAGTTAGGTCTACCCATTGGGAATTTACCTATTAAGTTAGGTCTACCCAATTGCTTGAAAACTTGTAATGTGATGGACATGACACTTAGAAAAGATAAGTGTGGCCAACTCGAGGTTGGGTTGAGTTTGTAGCGTAAACCTACCCGGAACCGACCGGCCTAACTAGTTGCTACAAACAATAGGACCCAATGTGAGAAGTTGGTCATGTTGTACCTTGGACCCGAGGTTAGACCAAGTTGTGGTGTAAAGCTACCCGGACCCGCCCGACTTAATTAGTAACCACAACAAAGTCTAATGTGAGAGGTTAAGGCGCATTAATTAATTAATGCCTCATGATTAGGGTTAAGTCATGGACCATTTAATACTTAACCAACTTGGGCTCGGTAGAGTAATCGGGGTTAAGTCGTGAACTCATAGTTACACTTAACCAAGTTAATCCATGATTAGTGAAGGGGTTAAACCGTACTTAACCCACTAGAAAAATCCTAGTAATGGGGGTCCACTCCGTAGTAATCCCAAGTTTGTATCATCAAGGCCCTAGGGACTAGGCTAGGGAGGGGGCACGATTACTGGGCTGGAGGTAAGCGACCAAAAGCGACGGCCGAGTGGTACGCCGGTGTAGTTCTGGGCGGACTCTGGTCGTGCACATAGTCCGTAGCCGGAGAAAACAAGCACGGGTACCGGTAGACCGAGACTGTGCACTCATGTTTATGGTGTCCAGGGGTTGACACCCTAGGGCTTGATACACCCGACGGGTGGACCCGGCACAGTTCGACTACATTCATGTTTGGGCCGTATTGACACCAACACGTGACGAGTTAGGCTTAGGGAGCCGATCGACTAGACCGTTGGGTTGGACCTCGTGGTAGGGTCACTTCATGGACCTCGTGGTAGGGTCACTTCATGTTATTGGACCTCGTATGAGGGTCACTTCATGTTATTGGACCAAAGCATGGGCCAAGGGATCAATACTTATTTATTCAAGTCATGTTAGTTTGCTAGTACACCTGTGGTGCAAAACCTTAATCCGGATTATGCGATGTCACCTTTATCTACCTTGATAGTTAATCATCATGCCAGTATCCTCATGTTAATACCTGCTGCTCATGCCAGTTAACTTTATCAGTTTACATTGATTGTAGTAGGGCTTACTCAGTCTTTTTGACTGACCTGTTTTCTTTCGCCTCTTTTCTTCCGTTCCCCCCCCCCCCCCCAGGTTCTCAGGGAGGGAATACATGAGCTTAGTCTGGATCTTTGCTGTTTTTCTGGGATAGCTCAAGTATGCTTTGGACTTGAGCTCGCTATGGTTTTTCTACTTTGGGGATAGTTACTCTATGTTTTGCTTTTCAGTTTCAGATGATGTTGTTTATGTACTAGACTTATTTATTTGGAAAAGTGACATTATGATGTACCAGACTTGATTTGAAATGGTTTAAAATCTTCCGTTGTTTTATCTATGTTATTTACTCTGTTTACATATATACATATGTTCTTGTTCTGCCTTGATGTATCATTATGCATGTTTACCTGATTCAAACGCCCCTCCAAAGTCAGAGTGCTTGCAAAAGCCACCCTGGCAGAGGCGGGGTGTTACAATTTGGTATCAGAGCATATGGTTTACGAGAAGGAACAGAAAGGTTTTAAAAAAAAAACTTTTGGAAAACTATTTTCAAAACCAAGTATAAAGTATTTTCCAAAGAAAAGTCTAGTTTATTTTAAAGGCTATTCCCCAAAAGCCATAGCACTATCCTTCGTTTCTCCATTCTGAATCTATCTTTTTTTCTTCGTTTTCAGTATGGCCGATAACTTTGCCATTCCGGGGAGTACACGTACCTGTTTGGTATAGGAGACTTTTGGAGGCTAGGGCGACCGAAGCCGGCCCCGCGAATGTCCCTCCTCCTTCAGTAGTTAATATTCCTCCTCCTCCTGTCGCTGAGGTTCCTCTTCCTCCTTTTCCTCAGCGTCCTCAAACTGACTTCGCAAAGATTTTCCAAGACTTTAAGGCGATGGGTTGCAAGAATTTCTTTGGAACCGAGACTTATGTAGAGGCAAGGAATTGGTTGAAAGAAACCGAAGATCTTTTTGCTTTCTTTGATATAGGTGACCGTAGGAAGGTTTTATTAGCAGTGTGGTTGCTAAAGGAAGAAGATGCACGTTGGTGGGTGGTTACCACCGCTACTAGGCCAATTGAGACTTGGGATGACTTTCGAGGAGAGTTTGGACTGAGGTTCCTATCACTGAAGCAAGGGGACATGACTATTAGGGAATACATAGATAAGTTTAATCAACTGACTCAGGTCGGTTTAGATTTGGTCAACACAGCTCAGGAGAAGGCCCTATACTTTGCTCTAGGATTAAACGAGCCATTACATGGTTTAGCCATGACTCATATACCCTTGGGGGCAACTTTCGAGAGTTTGGTGAATATGGCCCTACTCAATGAAGAGAATAGGAGTAACAGGAAAGAGATCAAGATGAATGATACTCAAGCCAAGAAGACTGATTCCCAGTGGAAAGGAAATCAAGGTAATCCAAGCAATTAGAGCAGTCAAGGCAACAAGGGGAACAACAACAAGGGCAATAACGACGAGAGGAAGTGCCATTATTGCGGTTCAGTTGGGCATCTTCTTAAGGATTGTAAGAAGAGGAAACGGAGGAGTGGTGAATGCTTTTTCTGTGGGAAGACTGGTCATTTCAGTAAGGATTGCAGGAAAAGGAAAGGCACTTGCTTTAACTGTGGAGAAATGGGACACTTCACTAGGGATTGTCCGAAGAAACAAGGGCAAGGCCAGGGTCAGACTCAGCGTGCTGGACCTTTAGGAGGGCAAGTTCATGCTCTAAATGCCACTCCAGTTCCCGATCGAGGTAGTATTTTTGTTGAAAGCCTTGCATATATTTCTGATTTTTCAGTTAGTACCTTGTTTGATTTTGGTGCATCGCATAGTTTATTTCATCTGATCTAGTTGAAAGTTTGCACCTAAGTACTAGTCTAGTTAGTGATCCCGTGTGTGTTTCAAATCCAGTTGGGGGTTCTGCCCATTTGTCTATTATCTACATGGATTTGAAAGCCTCTTAGTATAGAGTTCTCGCGTGATGTATATATTCTCGGTTTCATGGGGTATGGGTTGATTTTGGGCATGGATGGGTTGTCCAGTTTTGGAGCCATCCTTGATTTTTGGGTATAGGGTTGGGAGGCTCATGATTCGCCTCGGTAATACCCTAAAAATTTCTAGTAACCCTATGAGTCCCGTCATGTTATGTTATCTTGAATCCCTCAACTCGTCTATCGATAGTTTGCAATCGGTGAGGGTAGTCCGAGAATATCCTGATTTCTTGGGTGAAGTAAAGGGGGTTACCCCTAAACGAGGGATAGATTTGCGCATTTATCTGGTTGATAATGCCAAGATAGTTTCGTGGCCGGTAAGGCACATGGTCCCGTGAGACGGGAGCTAGGTAAGCAAGTGAGGGAGTTGCCTGAGAAGAACTCCATTCGATGAAGCATTTTCGAGGAAGGTGCTCTTAGTAGTATTCGCTACTAATGTGGACAGTTCGCTTCGTCCGCGTGTTGATTATCGTAAGTTGAACAAGAAGAATAGACAACCATTGCCAAGGATCGATGATTTGTTTGATCATCTTGTAGGAATATCTGTTCTCTCTTGATCTTGCTACTGGGTTCCATCAGCTCGGGGTAGCTGAGGATAGTATAGACAAGACTGCATTCAGGACTCCAGACGGATTCTTCGAATGACTTGTCATGCCGTTCGTCTTGACTAATACACCCGCATACTTCGTGGACTTGATAAGTAGGGTGTCTAGGGAGTTCCTGAACGAGTATGGGTAGTCTTAGTAGGTGATATTCTGATCTTCTCAAATGATGAGGAAGAGCACGCAAGGCATCTCATGGAGGTGATGGATACGCTTAGAGCGCATTAGTTGAAGGCTAAGTTCTCCAAAGTGTCACTTTTGGAGAAGGGAAGTTATATTCCTTGGACACATAGTTTCTAAGCAAGGCTTAGCGGTGGATCCCGCTAAGGGAGTTGCAGTTCAGGATTGGAAGACTCCAAGGAATGCAACCGAAGTAAGAAGTTCTCTTAGTTTAGTTAGTTAGCGTCCCTTGAGCTAGACCTACCCTCCTGGATCAAGTAGGGACTTCACAGAAAGAAGACCCGCAGTTAGCCGAGACCATGGACAAGTTGATTCGAGGCAAGATGGTAAGTCACCTCGCTATAGATAACAAGGGATGGCTAAGACGCGATGAGAGAAAGAAGGTTCTTGAAGAGGCGCATCACCCGAGGAGGTGGCCGAATTTGTCCCAAGGTGCATGTTGCACCAACCGATTAAGGCCGAGTCATAGAAGCCCGGTGGGCTGTTATATCCATTGGAGGTCCCCGCAATGGAAGGGAAAAGTATCACGAAGGATTTCGTGGATGGATTGCCTAGGCCAAGGAAAGAGAATACGAGCATGTGGGTCATAGTAGGTAGACTCACGAAGAGCGCTCATTTCACTCCGGTAAAGAGCGAAAAGACTGCATCATAGCTAGCGACAGTTTATTTTCGAGAAAAGTTCTGTTGCATGGAATACTTTATGGTAGGTAAACGAGATCCAGGATTCACTAGTGAATTTTGGAGAGCTTGCATGAAACCATAAGGTCATATTTATGTTTAAGCCAAGAATGATAAAAGAGTAAGTGAAAGAGGAATACGAGAGGCGAGAATGAAATGGGTTCCAACTCATATTTGGAAATAAGAATTAAGAAGCTAAGAAATCATGAAGTAAAAGACGGTCAAAGCACAAGTGGAGTTAAGCTCAAGGAAACGTGACTTAGAAGACTGAAGGCTAGATACGCGCATCATATCTCTTTGATCCTTGTTTTCCTGAGGAACTTACTCGCATGTTATCTTTTTACGAATACCCTCTCGGTCCCATTCTCGGTCCTATTTCTGTCGGGAGGTATAACTTATTGGCTAGTGATATATGTCAGGGTTTGGAGGGGTCCGTTAGGTTGACTAAACCTTTTGGGCTTTTATAGGGTATGGATTGGGTTAGGAAAGGATTTCTTGTAATCCGAAAGGAGTATATCCCGCTTATCATCCCGATCTCTTTGTAGCATATCTTTGCTATCCATGATTATCTAGTTTATCATGTTGATCTTGTCATGAGAACCTTAGGTAGAAACCCTTTGGATGAAACATGTGTTTGAGACATGTTATGCTTGATGGTTGCAAGTGGTTGCAAGTGTTTGCAAGTGGTTACTCGTGGATGCATTGTACACGTTAGGCACTAGATCGGCTCGCACACTCCTCATATGGCATATGCATGAGTGTTTATGCTTATTCATGGATGAAAATTGTGTGTTATCACATGGATGTTGCATATGGATGTATGTTATGTGCACACATATAGATGATATACATTATGTTAGGAATTGCATACATATGGATTCATTTCACTAACATAATCTGCATTGATGATATTTGCATTAGATAAGTACATATACACACACCTTTGCATATGTTCATCCAGCATTTAGAATCTTGTAAGGACAATGATTTCTCGTGGATGATGTTTTGAGTAGATGGATGTTGGATGGTAGGATACGTTCTTCCTAACTTGAAGATTTCAGGGACGAAATCCTTTAAGGAGGGGAGAATGTAACAACCCGTATTTTCAATAACCTGTTATAACATAAATCGAGGCAGAATTTAATTCTAAAATCTGAATCAAGGGAAACGGGCTATGCCATTGCGTTCGTCTCAGAAAAATACGCGAAATAGAGTCCGAGTTTTCGAAAATCGGAGTCCGTATGACCCGATTAAGGCCCAACGAAGTTTTCAGAAAATTCCTAAGTAAAAACAGATTTCAAATTCAAATCTGAAATTGGGAATTGGGCCAGTTTGGGCCAGGCGGGAAAATTCCCGCCACAGTACCCAAGTCGATAGCCCTGTCGACTTGGGAGTCGACTCGGTCTGACCAGGTCGACAGCCCTGTCGACTTGGCTGTCGACTTGGCTCAGACGCCCAGTTCTGCCTGGTGCACCATTTTGGGTTTGTGTTGAGCTTGGGGGCCAGATTCGATTTGGAGGGTTGAGATGAGAACTAGGGTTTAATCCTATGGTCTAAATCAGTAGCCTAATCTATAAATAAGACCCTAACCTACCCTAAATCCTCATTATTCATCCTAGCAACTAAACTATGGCAAAATCAATCCTCTCATGGCCTCCACTCTCTTCATCAAATTCCTAAATCAATTTCTAAGAGATTTCCATGCATACAAGTGTATTTAGACTTGTATGATCCCCTTTAGCTTGCATTAAAGTCTTGTTTCTCTACTTGGCATCATAAAGGAGGAGTCTTGATCAAGTTTGCTTGCATTTTTGGGGTTTAATTAGTTGCATAAGGGGTTTCTTACATTTGCTATACTCATTTGAGTCCGCATAAGCATTGTAAGCCCTATTCCTCTCATACTTGAACTTTGAAGTTAAATGCATGATATGCAAGTTGTCATATGTTATGCAAGTTTATTTATGCAAGTATGATATGCAAGTTGTCATATGTTATGCAAGTTTGTTTATGCAAGTATGATATGCAAGTTGTCATATGTTATGCAAGTTTGATATGCAAGTTGTCATATGATATGCAAGTATGTTATGCAAAGTTTGGGATGGTCATATGGTTCATGTTATCATGTTATGCATGCTTTTTGGGCGTAAAAATGTAATATGCAAGTGTGTGAACACATGAACATTTCATATGCCACCATGTTGAACTTGTGGCTTTAACACTTTTATGTCATGATTATGCCAAGTTCCCTCTTTCTATCCTTTATGCGCTATTGCGATATGTAAGCGATGGGATTGCGTTTGGGGTTTGGGTAAACTTAAAAGACATAAAAACATGAGCTTGGGAATTTACCTATTAAGTTAGGTCTACCCATTGGGAATTTACCTATTAAGTTAGGTCTACCCAATTGCTTGAAAACTTGTAATGTGATGGACATGACACTTAGAAAAGATAAGTGTGGCCAACTCGAGGTTGGGTTGAGTTTGTAGCGTAAACCTACCCGGAACCGACCGGCCTAACTAGTTGCTACAAACAATAGGACCCAATGTGAGAAGTTGGTCATGTTGTACCTTGGACCCGAGGTTAGACCAAGTTGTGGTGTAAAGCTACCCGGACCCGCCCGGCTTAACTAGTAACCACAACAAAGTCTAATGTGAGAGGTTAAGGCGCATTAATTAATTAATTCCTCATGATTAGGGTTAAGTCATGGACCATTTAATACTTAACCAACTTGGGCTCGGTAGAGTAATCGGGGTTAATTCGTGAACTCATAGTTACACTTAACCAAGTTAATCCATGATTAGTGAAGGGGTTAAACCGTACTTAACCCACTAGAAAAATCCTAGTAATGGGGGTCCACTCCGCAGTAATCCCAAGTTTGTATCATCAAGGCCCTAGGGACTAGGCTAGGGAGGGGGCACGATTACTGGGCTGGAGGTAAGCGACCAAAAGCGACGGTCGAGTGGTACGCCGGTGTAGTTCTGGGCGGACTCTGGTCGTGCACATAGTCCGTAGCCGGAGAAAACAAGCACGGGTACTGGTAGACCGAAACTGTGCACTCATGTTTATGGTGTCCAGGGGTTGACACCCTAGGGCTTGATACACCCGACGGGTGGACCCGGCACAGTTCGACTACATTCATGTTTGGGCCGTATTGACACCAACACATGACGAGTTAGGCTTAGGGAGCCGATCGACTAGACCGTTGGGTTGGACCTCGTGGTAGGATCACTTCATGGACCTCGTGGTAGGGTCACTTCATGTTATTGGACCACGTATGAGGGTCACTTCATGTTATTGGGCCAAAGCATGGGCCAAGGGATCAATACTTGTTTATTCAAGTCATGTTAGTTTGCTAGTACACCTGTGGTGCAAAACCTTAATCCTGATTATGCGATGTCACCTTTATCTACCTTGATAGTTAATCATCATGCCAGTATCCTTATGTTAATACCTGCTGCTCATGCCAGTTAACTTTATCAGTTTACATTGATTGTAGTAGGGCTTACTCAGTCTTTTTGACTGACCTGTTTTCTTTCGCCTCTTTTCTTCCGTTCCCCCCCCCCCCTCCCCCAGGTTCTCAGGGAGGGAATACAGGAGCTTAGTCTGGATCTTTGCTGCTTTTCTGGGATAGCTCAAGTATGCTTTGGACTTGAGCTCGCTATGGTTTTTCTACTTTGGGGATAGTTACTCTATGTTTTGCTTTTCAGTTTCAGATGATGTTGTTTATGTACTAGACTTATTTATTTGGAAAAGTGACATTATGATGTACCAGACTTGATTTGAAATGGTTTAAAATCTTCCGCTGTTTTATCTATGTTATTTACTCTGTTTACATATATACATATGTTCTTGTTCTGCCTTGATGTATCATTATGCATGTTTACCTGATTCAAACGCCCCTCCAAAGTCAGAGTGCTTGCAAGAGCCACCCTGGCGGAGGCGGGGTGTTACAGTACTCAATATATAACTCATTAGATTGTGATAATGCATGTTCGTACTCGATATATAACTCATTGCATAGAGTATAATGACCATTACCTAGCGATGACACATGTTAGTACTCAATATATAACCCATTGCCCCAATTATACCTTACTGCAACTACTTTGAATTAAACTTAGTGCAATAGTTCTTTAAATCCAACTCAGTGTAGCTGCACTGAGTCAAACCTAGCGTATTACAGACATGCGATTTTTTTGGAACATAAGGGTTCACGTGCTTTTTTAGATGTCCATTTCTGCAAAACCAGTGTGAAATAAAGTGAAAATACAACAAATTTTTGCAGATGACTCTGTCAAAATACATGACAGTTAAAATACCAAAAGTTGGCTCATAAGAGGATAAATAATGAACAAGATTCTACCAAATTATATGAATGATATGGCATTCAACAAGTCAAAATACCAAAATACTCTATTCATTTTTTTTTACACATGACTCTGTCAAAATACCTTTTATGAGGGTTTAGGACAAAAATGTAGAAATTGTCCCTGAAACCAAAGAATGGTTATAACAATAAAAGAATTATCAATTTACATCTGATCCTTTTGTTAAGGTTTATTTATTTCACCTTTCAGATTCAGTTGACTTCTAAATGTTTGATTGAGGAGAGTAAAAGATACTATGGATTAGAGTTAAGATTTGTGCCAACTATATCATAGATTAGAATAAAAGATTACAATATATTTTTATTACATGGAAAAGTCAGATCCTATGCCAACTATATCATGGTCCCTTTTTTGAGAAGAACAGCTGGGAATCAACATAAAATACATGAAAAGCAAGAATTAGGTTATTTATATGTTCATTATGTGGTCCTAACAAGTTACCATAAAAATAAAAAAAGAAACAAAGCGGGCAGTAGACGAAGAAGGATGGCTCCACACTGGTAACATAGGCTATATTGATGATAATGATGGTGACGTTTTCATTGTAGATCGCATCAAGGGGTTGATCAAATACAAAGGTTTCCAGGTCAGAATACACCAAACTAAAAGAGGTTTAATGGCTTCCAAACCTAATTTTTTGGTTAGGACCAAGGATTCCAAAGTCAGATGAACATTTGGAGTGGGTTCGCTTAGAGTAGGTATAGGGTGTCATATATATCTTCCTATTATTATAACTGCAGCGTGCTCATCAGTCAATGGTACAAGGCTACAAATTAAATTTGAAGAAACAAACTCCAAATATGATCTGCAGTTTTAATATCCAGTTACAATTATTGCTATTCCACTTCTAACGGAAACTAAAGTATCATATCTTTCTAATGTAAGTTTGCTAATGTTTGAAATATACAATCATTAAATTTGAAGAAACAAAGTCCAACTATAATTTGCAGATTACCAAAGGGAAAAAAACAATCGTTATGAAATCATGAAATATACGATCGATTCATGGTTTTAGAAAATCATGTAAACAGAAAACATTGAATTACATATGGGAAGGAGAGAAATCCTGGATTACCAATGATTACCGTTTGCAAATTAAATATGAGAAGGAGAGAAATCCCAAATGAAAAAAATTTACCAAATGGAAAATCACCTATGGATTGATTTAAAAACGCAAACTATATAGTTATTAATAAAAAAATTAATAGGAGTTAAATACATATTGCTGATGGATCGATTGGTTAGTCCTCGCATAAAACAGAAGTTGAAAAACCTGGATATTTTTTTTTGGATCTACTTTCGATTTCATGAAAACGAAGATCGATTTTTGGAAGCTAATTTCATGTCCCATCACACAATGCTACGCAGATCGGAGGATATAGTTTTACCTTATAATGATAAAAAATGCTTTATATGTAGAAAATAATATTTTTGATATTATTATTATTGTCTAATATGTATCAGAAATACTTCAAAGTAAATGTATCAATCCTAGACGACATAACTACCATATACTATGTCGCCATATATAGGTTTACAATTAAAACCGTTATGTCGTATTGGAGATTGGATTTCCATCATAAGTAATGGCTAGGGACGATCACCTAACCGATTCGAGACAATCTAGCAATGTCCCAGGATTCAGACGCTGGCAAACCCTTGGATCCTGCAGGGCCGGTCCAATAATATTTAGTGGATTGGAAATTCTTGAACACACGCTCCCCGATCCTATTGGACCTATAATTTGGCCATTGAAGACCAATAAATCTGAGGTGCCTCATTCCATCAACCACATAAGTAAAAATGTTGGGCCTTGTAAAAACCCAAACACCACTTCTAGCTAGAAAGAAACGTGTGCACTCCCTGCTTTCTTTTGTCCTGTTTTTGACTCTACCGGGGTGTGAGGCTCGCGAGGTAACGTAATACTCAAAGCTATGCCGAAATAGGCTATGATTTGATCATCATCCACAAGGCTCTGTTTTTTAACAAAAGGCTCGATCAATTGCATCTTGGCATGTCACATTGACAATTCACGCCATGCGATCGATAACTACCAATATATAGCCTTTGGGCTCATGCGTCCCAAAGAAAGGTGTTAAGCAAGAGAATAAATTCTCCGCTACCACAGATATATATTAAATAGAAATCAATTTAATTGCATGGGATGAAATTCAATGTCGGACACATATCCATTTACAAGTCTGTTTTGGGTCTGAACGAAACCGGAGTCACCTTATTCCTTGTCCCGTATGTTGATCGACGCTAATCTATGAATTAGAAAAGCGCGACATTTGTAATAAATTCTGCAAGCATACAGGTGTGTAGCATACAGGTCGAACACAGGGAGGTTTAATTAAAATTAAATTATTTATCTAATCCCTTGGGCGAGTTAGACGAAGCTGGAGGTTGATTTTTTTCGCAAAGTAAAATAAAAACTTGCAACTACGAATAAAAGATGCAATTAAATTCACTACAGATTCGAATCTAATCGGATCTGTAATAAATTCAATGATTAAAATAAAATAGAACACTTGAAATAAAATTGCAGAACAGAATTAAACGAACAGAAAATAACAATTAGGATTACCGCTGAATCTAATCAGACGGTCAATCGCTAATGAAAAGAAATGCAAAAGACAAATAGTGTTCTACCGAATCTAATCGTGTAGACAACACTAATTGCTAAGAAAAATAGAAAATTGCATAAAAAGAAAAATGAGTTTTATTGATGAAGAAGAGAATAGACTGAAATATATGATAGGATGGTGGCTACAATGCCATTACAAGGGTATATATAGGGTAGATAGCCAAACCCTAACCCTAACCCTAACCCTAATGGTAAATGGGCCTGGTCATTACACCACTAATTTGTTTACAATGAGAAACATAAATGGGCCTTAGATAAATAAAGCAAATTTGGGCCTTTTCTCTTTTTCCTTTTGCTTCCTTGATATTTCTTCATTGATTTGTGATGTGCAAAGCCTTTTTATCACTCCTTTTCTTGTCCAACAGCAACTAGATGTGATATCTTCATCTACAATTCTTCAAAATGCAAATACACAGCAAATTGAACTCTATTTCTCTACATTTCTGGTTGCATGCGGCTGGGTTGGACTATCTGTAAAAGTAACAAAACAATACCCAAGTAATACTTATTTATATACACAAGACGAGATATTAGAGCATAAAATAAACACATTTCTATGTCAATCATATGTCCAATACAGAAGAGAGGTGCTCGCGTATCCGAATAATCAACAAGTACGTCCGGACAACTACCACTTTAACACTTTTTGGTAGCTAGCCAATGCTAGGCATCAGTAGTTATCCTTTCAATGTGAAGATCGTCGGTCTTCAATCGCCGTCTTTAAGATCTTCAATTCACTTCGTCGTATAACCATTTGAAATGAGATTTAACTCAGTCTTTTTAAATGATTCTCGCATATATACAGTTTAAAATCATTTCATATCGTTAATAGTATTTAGTAAATTAATCGCTATTTTTATTTATATAAAAATAGCCAAATTTATTTAACGACTCTTCGGGTCGATTGGCGGCCCTAGCGTTGTTTTTATCAAATTTTGATTTACACTTATCTCAAGATCTAACCGTTTAATTTTAACAAAATTTATATCGTTCGAAAGATCTACCCAAAGTGGTCCTAACGGTTCCAGTTTTGTGAAAATCCGACGGTTGTTTTTTTTGGTATAATCGTTTAAAGTTACGATTTCAAAACGCGAACTACCGCGCACGATTCATTTAATTTTAATATATATATATATATATATATATAAAAACTCTTCGACGATTTCTCTAACGTATTTAACATGCCAAATAAAAGAACATTTTAATTGGCATATCATCAAACAAAGTATATTTCATTCATATAAAATTTTATCCAATGACAGGCCAACTTTGCATATAAATGTAACATATGCAAAGGTAAATATAAATGTAATTTTTGATAGTGCATATAATTCTAGGATATGCAATGTAATTAAAAATGCAAATTTAACAACGCATATAAATTCTAATATATGCGGTATAATATAAATGTGATTTTAACAACGCATATAAATTCTAATATATGCGGCATAATATACATGTGATTTTAACAGCGCACATAAATTTTAATATATGCGGTGTAATATAAATGTGATTTTAACCATTTCATTAAAAACAAAGTTTTTTATGTAAACATGTTTTATTTTGAAATCTTGCGTGTTTGTCTTTTTACATTAAAATGCATATTTTTAATGAAGTCATGTTTTCCATTTAGAACATGAACAACTTTCATATTTTTAGCATCTATATTATTACATCAAAAATGAATTTTTAATGTAGAACCTATTTTCATTTTAAAACATGTTTCTTTTCTGCATTTTTATTTACATTAAAAAGTGAAATTTTAATGTATAACATGTTTTGCATTTAAAACATGTACATTTTCTTTATTTTAACATTACATTAAAAATGTATATTTTTAATGAAATCATATTTTTGATTTTAAAACACGAACCTTTTCTCTACATTCATTCTTGATACTAAAATATGAAATTTTTAATGAAATCATGTTTTCTTTTAAAACATGTGTAATTTCTATTTTGTTCAATATTATATTAAAAATGTGAACTTTTTACATGGAATCATGTTGGATTGAAAACATGTACATTTTTCCTATTTTCAACGTTTCATTAAAAATGAATATTTTTAATGAAATCATATTTTGATTAAAAACATGAACATTTTTCTTATTACCTACTATTACATTAAAAAGTATATTTTTAGTTTGGTAATGTTTTGACCTTAAAACATAAACACCTTTCTTATTTTAAGTTTACATTAAAAATGTATATTTTTAATGAATTCATGTTTTTGTTCAAAAACATGAACATATTCTTTATTTTCCAACCATTTCATTAAGATGTACATTTTATATAAAAATCATGTTTTGATTAACATGAACATTTTTCACTACTTATATTCTTAAAATTAAAAATGTATATTTTAATGAAATCGTGTTTTTGTTCAAACTATGAACATTTTGCTAATTTCCTCAATGACATTAAAGTATGGTTTTTAATGACTACATGCTTTTATTTCTAAACATGTACATTTTTCTCTATTCTTAACATTTCCTTCATGTTTTGGTTAAAAACATGAACATTTTCTTTATTTTTAACATTTCATTAAAATGTAAACTTTTAGTGTGATGCCCTTATTTTTATCTAAAACATGAGCATTTATATTTTCATAGTAGTAATTCCATAATATGATAAATTTACGTTTCATTATTGTTAAAATTCTAATTCAACAAAATGACAAGATTTGATGTTTCCTTTTTGATTGAAAATTGTAACCCAATCAAATAACAAAAAAAGTGATATTTCTTTACTTTGATGGAAAACTCTAATTCAATCAAACAATAACAAAAGTGGTATTTTTATTTTGATTGAAAATTCTAATTCAATCAACAAACAAACAAAGTGATATTTTATTGAATTGAAAATTCTAATTCAGCTCAATCAAAATAAACCAAGTGATATATTTATATTGAATTGAAAGTTCTAATTCAATTCAATAAAATAAACAAAGTGATATATTTTATATTGAATTGAAAGTTCTAATTCAATTCAATAATATAAACAAAATGATATATTTTATATTGAATTCTAATTCAATTCAATAAAATAAAAAAAGGTGAATTTTTTTTATTGAATTGAAAATTCTAATTCTAATTGAATTCAATAAAATAAACAAAGGTGAATTTTTTTATTGAATTGAAAATTCTAATTCAATTCAATAAATATACAAAGGTGAAATTTTTTATTGAATTGAAAATTTTAATTCAATTCAACAAATATACATGATGCTCCATTTTTATTGAATATATATTATTCAACAAAATATCAAAATAAATGATTTATTCTAATTAACACATCATATATAGATCTATATGAACAAAATATCTAAACTAACAGATCTATATTAACACATCACATACAAATCAAATCACATAGCATAACATATACAGTGAATCAGTGAGAATATAATTACGATTTTATTCTAATTATTTTAAAATAAATAATAAAAATAAAATGGGATTTCTCACTGTTCTTTTGAATCTAAATAGTTCGGATCTTAAAATTTGGCCCAAAATTTAACCAGCTCAGAATTGCTTCTTTTCAGTCTAGAAACGTAGATCTCTGCCTTACGACCGCAACGCTTCGAAAAATCGTTCCGTTCTGAGTCAGTATGAATGAGATATGATTTTATTTGTATTGTTAACATTTAAACATAATTAATTAATTAAAGCAACCACCTTCTTCTCTGTAATTTTCAGGGCATTGGTTTCATGTTCCTATTCGAACCTAGGGCTCACTCTGGTTCTCGACACGGCGCACGAGGTGTTGATCGGAGTTTGCCACGTGGAAGGGGGAGGATGGTGCGCTCGGTGGTGGTGGTTTGGTGGAGCTCGGTGGTGGTTGGAAGGCAGGGCGGGGGTGGAACGGCGGCGGCTTTGAGGAGTCTATTCTCGAAGTTTGCGCCACCTCTGGAGGATCCAACCGTACAAATCTGAAGGGGGCTCGATCCTCTTCTGGATTTCTTAAGAAGTGGGGGATTTCGTTGTGTAGATCGATCGATTTTAATGGGGAAAGTTTGAGGCGATGTCGGCCATGGATTTTCAAGAGGGCGGCAAATCTGTTAAGTATTAGGGTTTTGCAAAAACAAAGGCACTTTTATAATATTTTATTGTTAATTTTACAAATAAATCCCTACATTCTTAACAATTCCGATTCCAACCCAACAAGAGTTGATCCTACCCAATAGCCCCCTTTTGGATCCAATGGGCTAGGTCCCGTCAGCCCAAACGACTGTTTGTGGCCTGAATTATTCAATTTAAATTTTAAATCCTTTATTAAATTAATTCGATCGTATATTTAAATTCACCGGGGCCACATACGGACTCTAAAAATTCCAAAAAAAATACTTTTGGCTTTGCTTTGACAATGCGGTCCTAACAAAATTAATTTCGTCGAATTTGGAGACCGTTTGAAAAATGGCCATTTTCAAGTCGATTAAATTTAACTGAAATTGATAAAACACATTTTCTTTTGTCCGCTCACATATTAATTCCAAAAATTCTGTTAAATTAAGCTTATAAATAGTTTGACATTCCGGATCCGACAAAAGTGGTTTCATCGAAAACGGAGGTCGTTTGAAAAATGGCCTTTTATACGGGCTATAAATTATACTATATCGACTATTCTGAATATTGAACTGGCCATAACTTTTGATTTCCGCTATGAAATTTCGATTTTTTGGATTCGTTGGAAAGATATTTTTAAACAGATTTAGATATTTTTGGTTTCACTAAAATCCGTTAAATCTTGAATCTGGTATATTCAGTCAAAGCTCAGATTTGACTTTTCAAACTACCGTACTATTTCCATTTCCTTTTGAAATCAAAATAAATATATTCGCTCTAACTTCGATTAAGATAAATTTTAATTGTTATTATTTAAAATAAATTATTTTATCTATTCAAAATTTACTGAAATAGCCAAAATAAAAAATTTAAATTGGTTCGGATTTTCCGGGTTGTTACATTTTTCTTGGTTCAGTGCACATATTTCTATTACGTTTACTTCTTTATATATAGGCTTTGGAGCTGATGTTAGCCTTACTCCCATAATGTAGGACTAAATAGAGTATGACAAAAGCATGTTCACTTATATGTATTACAACACTCCCCCTTGATTATGCGTATGTAAAAATGATAAGATTAATTGCCTCATTAAAAACCGTTTTATGAAAACCCTGTGGGAAAAATCATAAACAAGGAAAATAGTACAATTTTTATTTCATCTCCAGGAAACATATTGACAATGTTCCAATGAGGATTGATACTTCTGGATCAAAATAATGCCTCGTTAAAGACCTTACTAATAAAAACACAGTGGGAAAAATATTAGTGAAGGAAAAGAGTGCATTACAGCATAATATATGCTCCCCCTGATTCGTAATGCATTATTCAAATAGTTTGGTGATGCAAGCGGCGCATACCAATTTTATATATCATCTTCTGCAATGTTGATTTTGGATGTGCCTTCGTGAATAGATCTGCTGTATTTTCTTGAGATTGGATTTGCATCACTTCTATCTTATTGTCCATTTGAAGCTCATGTGTGAAAAAGAATTTAGGAGAAATATGTTTTGTCCTATCACGCTTGATATATCCTGCTTGAATCTGAGCTACGCATGCTGCATTGTCTTTGTAAATAATAGTTGATCTTTCTGTAATTAAGGGAAGTTGACATGTGCTTCGAATATGTTCAATTAATGACCTTAACCAAACACATTCTCGACTTGCTTCGTGTACTGCAAGATTTTCAGAATGATTGGATGATGTTGCTACCAATGTTTGTTTTGTAGATCTCCATGAAATAGCAACATTGCTATTTGTAGACACATATCCAGTTTGTGATTTTGCTTTATGTAGATCATAGAGGTAAGCTGCATCAGCATAACCAACTAGATTCGGATTATTGCCAATGTTAGAATAAAACAAGCCTAAATCTGTGGTTCCTCGCAAATATGTCATAGTATGTTTTATACCATTCCAGTGTCTTTTAGTTGGTGCAGAACTATATCTTGCTAGAAGATTGACTGAAAATGCAATATCTGGTCTCGTGCATTGCACTAAATATAATAATGCACCAATTACACTGAGATATGGTACTTCTGGACCAAGTACATCTTCATCATCTTCTTTTGGTTGGTAAGGATCCTTTTTGATATTTAGTGATCTGACAACCATATGCGTACTAAGTGGATATGCTTTATCCATTTGAAAACGCTTTAGGATTTTCTCAATGTAATTTGATTGATGGATTAATATGCCATTTTTATTGTGCTCAATCTGTAGACCAAAACAGTATTTGGTTTTGCCAAGATCTTTCATCTCAAATTCATGTTTCAGGTAATCTATTATTTCATTAATCTCTTCTGGAGTTCCAATCAAATTTATATCATCAACATATATCGTTAAAATAACAAAAACCTTTACCGATTTCTTTATAAAGACACATGGACAAATGAGATTGTCTTTATACCCAGCTTTTACTAAATATTTACAAAGACGGTTATACCACATTCTTCTGGATTGTTTCAAACCGTACGCTTCAGGCAGTTTATATCCATTTGGGATTTTCATGCAAATATTGGTATCCAATTCACCGTATAGATAAGCTATCACAACATCAGTCAATCTTATATCAAGCTTTTTAGAAACTACAAGGCTTATTAAATATCGAAATATTATGACATCCATAATAGGAGAATATGTGTCCTTGAAGTCAAAACCTGGTCTCTGTAGGAAACCTTGTGCAACAAGCCCTGCTTTGTATCTCACAACTTCATTTTTATCATTTTGTTTTCTAACGAATACCCATTTGTAACCAACTAGTTTAACGCCTTCTGGTGTTTTCTTTATTGGTCAATAGTACACCATGTTTTTGAAGTGAATCTAGTTCAACCTGGATAGCATCTTTCCACTTTGGCCAATCATGTCTTTTTCGACATTCGTTTATGCAGTTAGTTCAATATCATTATCCTCGTTATAGTCATGACTTTCAGTTATTTCAGTAGCTACTGCGAATGAGAATACATCATCAATTGTTATTTTACTTCGATCCTACATTTCTCTATAATTCGTATAGAATATTGAGATCTTATTATTATTTGGTACCATTTTATTTTTGGAAGCTTCTATTATTTCTTCTGGGATAATAGTTGCTTCACCGATTTTAGGAGAATTAGATTTTTCTTTTGAGTTATCCTTTGGATCACTTACAACCTCTTTAGGAGATTTGTTAATTGATGATTTTTTCATTAGACTTTATTTTCTAGGCACCAAGTCTTTTGAACCCATTGGTCTTTTACGTTTTTGTCTAGCTTTAGATTCATTTGTTGCTACTGGTCCTTCGGGGACTTCAATTCTAGCCGATGTATTTGCTGTTGGAATATGAGATTTAGTTATTTTCGCAGCATCATTAAATGCATCTGGCATTTGATTTGCAATATTTTGAATATGCAAAATTCTTTGTACCTTGTATTGACAATGTTTGGTAAGTGGATCCAAATGAAACATAGAAGGATTATTCCATGAATTTCATGTCGTTCTACTGGAACGGTCTTTTCTCCCCCTAACGACGGGAAATTTGACTCATCAAATTTGCAATATGCAAATTTTGCAGTAAAGACATCACTTGTAAGAGGTTCAAGATAACGAATTATTGAAGGTGAGTCAAATCCCACATAAATTCCCAGTCTTGTTTGAGGACCCATTTTAGTATGAAGTGGGGGACTAATGGGTACATGCACAGCGCAATCAATTTTTCAAAGATGTGAATTGTTTGGTGGGGATCCAGTTAAAAGCTGTGATGGTGAAAATTGATGATAAGCCGTTGGTCTAATTTTAATCAATTTTGATGCATGTAAGATTGCATGTCCCCAAGTTGAAATCATCAACTTTGTTTGTATACGTAAAGGTCTTGCAATAAGTTGCAAACGCTTAATTAATGATTCTACTTGACCATTTTGGGTATAAACATGAGCCACTGGATGTTCAACTTCAATTCCCAGTGATAAGCAATAATCATCAAATATTTGAGAAGTGAATTCTCCTGCATTATCTAATCGTATTGATTTGATTTGATGATCTTGGAAGTATGCTCTTAATTTAATTATTTGAGCAAGTAATTTGGCAAATGCCATGTTTCTAGTACATAGCAAACATACATGTGACCAACGAGTTGATGCATCAATTAATACCATAAAGTATCTAAATAGTCCGCAAGCGAGATGAATTGGACCATATATATTACCTTGAATTGTTTGCAAAAATTCTGGAGATTCAGAGGTGATTTTACTGTATGAGGGTCGAGTAATTAATATTCGTTGTGCACATGATGTAAACATGTAATCACTTGGTAAATTCAACTGATTTGATAAATCATGCCCGTTTGAGTTTTTAGCAATTTTACGCATCATACTTGATCCAGGATGACCTAAACGATCATGCCGAAGAATCAATTTCTTTGTATCCATGAGTTTCTGGCTCATGTCTATAAAATGAGATTCAACTATGCCAATTTTGGTAAAGTATAATCCAGTTGAAATTATACCAAATTTTTCTAAAATAAGCTTCTGGCTTTCAATTTTAAAAATAACACAAAGATATTCTTTATTGTTTTCATTTATAGTTTCAATATGATATCCATTCATTCTTATATCTCTGAAACTAAGCAAATTTCTTTTAGAATTACTTGAATATAGTTCATTTTGAATGAATATATGTGTACCATTTGGTAACACTATATGGGCTTTTCCGGACCCTTCAATTATATTGGCTGAACCAACTATAGTTGAAACTTTATATGAAACATTTTCATATAATTCAGAGAAAAACTTCGGGTTTTTCAATATCATATGAGTAGTTCTACTATCAACTAGACATATATCATCACTTAAACATTGTCGATCCATACGTTAAGAATTAAAAACAATACAACTAGTTAATAACTAAAATAACTTATAAATATAGATAAATCTCCAAGAGAATAAACTACTTATTATGTCTAATATTACATAATATTTGTGCAATTCCATGAGAACAAACGAAAAAGAAAGGCAAATAAACAAAAGTTTTATACTAATACATGTTGAAAGGAAGTGAAACAAAATAAAAATCACTAGCGAGCTTCCGGCTGCTTATTAGTTGGTTCGGTCATATCTTCGAATATTACATTCAAATTTTCATCACTAAATAAATTTCCATCATAATGTTCAAAGAAATCAAATAACTTCATGTTAGCATTATCGGACAATCCCTCGGTATTGTTTGTCTCGATATTTTTTTATTTATGATATTCTTCTACTATTTTCTTTGATGATCTGCTAGTACGTGACCAATGACCAGTGCGTCTACATCTATAGCAAATTTCCTCAATGCTTTTTATTTTCTGCAGCTGAATTATTACCGTTTTCAGGCTCATTTTTCTTTTGCTGCTTTTTGAAATCAGTAGTTTTGTTTCCCCCAAACCACTGTAACCACCTCTGCAGGGGTTGTATCCATGTCTACGTCCTCGTCCACGACCATGTCCTCTACTTCTGCCTCTGCCACGACCTCTTTCGAAGTGGGAAAAATTAGCATTAACTTGTGGTAATGCGGCTGAACCAGTTTGTCTTGAGGAGTGATTTTTAAGAAGCAATTCATTGTTTTGTTTAGCAATCAACAAACATTCAATGAGTTCAGAATATTTTGTAAAATGACGCTCTCGATATTGCTGCTACAGGAGCACATTCGAGGCATGAAACGTTGAGAAGGTCTTTTCCAACATTTGTGCATCATCTACCTTTTCTCCACATAGTTTTTGTTTAGAAATAATTTTAAACATAGTGAAATTATATTCCCTTATGTTTTAAAGTCTTGAAACCTCAGGTGCAACCACTCTTGCCTTGTGTTTGGAAGTATGACCATCTTCTGGTGGTCATAACTCTCCTTCAGGGAGTTCCATAAGTGAAGAGGATCTTTTCAGTTAAATATTCTGATTTTAGATCATCATGGATGTGGCGTCTTAAAAATATTAGAGTCTTTGCTTTGTCCTGCCGGGACATATTATTACCATCTTTAATGGCATTCTCTAAACATTGAGATTACAAGTGGATCTCGGCATCTTGTATCCATGACAAGTAAGTGTCTCCAGAAATGTCCAATGCTTTGAATTCAAGTTCAGCAATGTTTGACATTTTGCGAACTACAAAAAAAAAAATTGCAGATGCATAACTAAACAAAATTAATATATCAGTATACATGTTCTATAATTATCAAAATGAATTAACAAATTAACGAACAGACAAAACAATGAAACTATAGTACTATTATCTCATAAAAAAACATGCAGATCTCGTAAGATTGAATAGGACCGTAGACGTGCATGTAATAAATTGAACATATTACGGCACAGAATCATAAAAAAATAATATCCAAATCTGCAAGTCTTTCTCTATACATTTACAATGAACTTATTACAATAATGAAACAATACAAACTGTCAAGGAGCCATACGCCATGTTAGATAACAAAAATAATGGCCACAGTAATACATATGTTGACTAACAAGCAGCTTGCTTGTATTGGAAGATGAAAAAGTGTAACAACCCGAAAATCTGGGCCAGTTTAAAAATTTTATATTGGCTATTTTAGCGAATTTTGCACATTTAAAATAGAATATTTTAAATAATGTCGACGAGAAATTTATTTTGAATAGAATTCAAACGATATATTACATAGATCGTCGCTAGATTATAATAATTTTATTTTAATTATAAAAGGAATTGAAAATGGCGCGGTAGTTCGATAATTCGATTTCAAAATTCAATTGAACATACCGGGTGCAAAACAAACCGGATTTTAGTGAAACCAAAAATATTCGATTCTAATTGATAATATCTTCCCAACGAATCTGAAAAATCAAAATTTCATAGCGGGAATCAAAAGATATGTCTAGTTGAAAATTCAGAATAGTCGCTATGGAATTCAGACCCTTAAAAATGGAAATTTTGCAAACGACGTCGGATTTCGAAGAAACCACTTTTGTTGGATCCATGATGTCAATTTATTGCTAGATAACAAATTTCATAATTTTTCGAATCAATATGTGAGCGTGGCAAAGGAAAACGCGTTTGACCGGTTTTAGTTGATTTTAATCGACTGGAAAATGGCCATTTTTCTAACGGTCTCAGAATTCGACGAAATTAGTTTTGTTAGGACCGTATCGTCAATACGAAGCTAGAAATATATTTTTTTCTAGAATTTTTCGAGTTAGTGTGTGGCCTCGGTAATTTGAAATGTACGTTTAAAATTCAGTATAATGATTTAAATGTAAATTCAATGGAAATTGATCGAAAAGATCGAATTAACCTACGAAACATATCCCATTGTGTTCGGAATGGGGGTAATACGCTATGGACGACAGTCGATGGGCCTCGTTTCGGGGTCGAAATAAAAGGTCAACTTTTTGAATTAAAATAATTAAATTATATTTATTCTTAACCCCCCCCCCTTTCCTCTTCATTCAGAAAAGAAAAAAAGGAAACGCGCGAGGGAGGAAGGCCGTCGCTTTCCCCCCAGGCGGATCGCCAGCGCCGCCACCCAGGTGGTGCCCTCCACCGCGGCCACGCTCTTCCCCCCTTCCTCTCCAACCGCCCTCAGCCCTACAGCGCGAGCCCCCAAACCCAAATCGATGAAGGCTGCCACCTGAGGCCCGACTCCGGCTTCCCCCTTGGCTCCCCAGCTTTGACGCGCAAGCACCCCCCTCCCCCCCCCCCCCCACTGCGATTTGGACACTACGAGCTCCACCAACATCCGGCGCCCACTGCTCCGACCAGAACCCCCATCTCCGACACCTCCCTTCGCTGAAAACCAGTGAGCTTCCTCCTTCCTTTTCTGTTTTAATTAACAATATATATTTTAATTCAATTTAATTTGATTTATATAAATTAAAAGCCTTGTTTAAAGGTCGGATTTTTATATGATGTTCATGAGGTTAAAAATTTGATTTTTATGAGGAAAGAGAAATGATTTCTATTATTTGAATGTCAATATAAAAATTTGATTTTTATAATAAAGAGACGAAATTTTTATTTAGAAGAAGGTTTAATTTTTATAGCGAAGTTGAATAAATAAAAATACGATTTTTATAGCGAAGTTGAATAAATAAAAATACGATTTTTATAGCGAAGTTGAATAAATAAAAATACGATTTTTATAGCGAAGTTGAATAAATAAAAATACGATTTTTAGGGCGAAATTGAACACATAAAAATACGATTTTTATGGCGAAGTTGAATATATAAAAATAGGACTTTTTAACGTAAACCATGTGAAACAGATAAAATATGTGGTTTTTATAAAATATATAAACATAGAATAAAAATGAGATTTTTATCTATATAACGTTATCATAAATAAAAATATGATTTTTAAAAGAAAAGAAATATTTTTGAAAGTAGAAAATAGAAATATTTTTGAAAATAGAAAATAACATTATTTTTGGAAGGTAGAAAATTAAATCGATTTTTCAAAAGGACAAAATAGAATTGATTTTCAAAAATAGAAGTAGCAATATAAAAATATGATTTTTATATATATAGTAGCGTTATTAAAAATATAATTTTTAACACAAACGGTGTTGAACAGATCTCGTTAGAAGCACGATGAAGATTTCTACATAAGAAGAGTCGTGGTATTGGATTAGCTATTCTGTGAGAATTTCTCACCTTTATTTTATTTCTAGTTAAAATATATACTAGGATGCAGACGGTGTTTGGTAGCACCCGACACCCGCCGTCCACAGACCATGGACGGCTTGTATGCTTGTTTGTTTGATTTTGATGTGTAGTTGATTGTCTGATGTGATGTGAAATGAAATAAAATATTTTATAGTTAAAAATATAATTTTTAACGTGTATATGAAATGAATATTTATAAACAAATTGACGATTTGTTTATATACACACATTTGACTGATATTGATTGGGACGATAAATTTTACACATCGCCCAACTGCACAAATAAAATCTGTGTTTGATTGTTTGAAACCCCACACGTGTATCGGGATGATAGTTGACGTACACTAATCCCGATTGTTTAGTTGTATGTCGATCGATTGATTGACAGATTGTTATAAGCGTTGAATATTTATATTTGATGCTTATACGGTGTGGAATGCACTTTGGATGATGGTTGATTATTCATCTTTGTTGATATATACCTGTGTTGTAGAGAATCCATAAAATTAACATTATATGGTAATTGATTGGGCCTCATTCCAGTTTAGAGGTAGAAATATTTGAAAAAGAAATATTTGAAATATAATATTTGAAATAGAAATATTCGAAATAAAATATTTGAAAATAGAAATATATGAAGCCGTGTTGATTAGATTGACGCCATTTTGACGTGAGCGATATTTATATCGATTTTATTCATTTTATAATGAATATCGAAAGTGATTTCAAAATCTGATATTTTGAAAAGGATTGAAATTCAAACTGAAACTGAAAAGAATTGAAATTCGAATTAAACTGAATAGAAATGAATTCGAATTAAACAGAATAGAAATGAATTCGAATTAAACTGAATAGAAATGAATTCGAATTGAAATTGAATAGAAATGAATTCGAATTGAAATCGAATAGAAATGAATTCGAATTGAAATTGAACTGAATTGAAAACGAACTGAAATTGAATTAGAAATCAAATCAAATTGAAATCAATTTGAAACGAATTTAAAACGAATTTATATTGGAATATTCAATTTTGATTAGAAATTGAATATGAAGTTGAAACCGTTTTGAAAATGAATTTAAAACGATTTATAAAGCACGTTTTGAATTGAAATCGACGAAGTATATATTATATATATTATATATATAATATAATGGCCTGAATAGAACGCGCCGCGCCGCGGCAGTTCGCGAATTTCGACCATTGACTTCGAATGGATATTGCAGGAGATCCAACCGTCGGATTCTCCTAAAACCGGAACCGTTGGGTTCGTATCGAAAAGAGCTTTCTAACGAATATTAGAAATTTGAAATCTAACGGTTGGATTTGGAATTATGTCCAAATCAAATTTGGAAAAGATCGTCGTAAGTGCAGTTCGATGGCCATTGATGGAAATCGACTGTACGGGCCTTGATAAAATTATTAAAAATAGTAATAATTTGCGTAAAATCATAAGAAATGATATGTGAAGAATTGGGATGAAAAACTCCATATTTGAAAAGATAAAAAAGATTTTTATCGAAATGAACTAGTGTTGAACTAGAATTATAATTCTATTTATTTTTAAGTAAATAAATTGAATTTGAAATGGTTTTGAAAATAACCAGAATTTCCAATAATTGCATTGAAATGGATTTGAATCGAAATTGTCTTCGGAATATTTCGATGTTGGATTTCGTGATTATACAGATGTTGTGATGGAAATTTGAAAGATATAGATATATACATCGCTATTTCCAATACGATATTTGTTGGTCGTAGAATTTGATATTGAATATAAGCCGATATATTTTCTATTCAGAGCCTTATATTTAATATCAAATGTGATTTGGGTTTGTCGCGAATGGTGTCTTCATTAACACTGTTCTTGAACCTAGTTGACAAAAGATTAAATCTTTTTATTTAGATTTAATGAAGTGTACCAATTAAATAATATTTAATTAGAATTGAATTGATATTGATTTTTGGGTTTATCGTGGACAGTGTTTTAAATAACACTCGTTCTTTAACCCGATAATTAATGGAATGTGATTTTGGGTTTATCGTGAACTGTGTTTTAAATGACACTGATTCTTTAACCCAGTTAAAGATTAAAACTAAGTGGAGTTTTAATGAATCTTTAAATAGATTGAAAAGATCGAGAATGGAGTATCACCAGTTTTGCTCCAGGCGATAGTTAAATCTTTAATTAGATTAGAACGTGAAATGGTAATTGAATTTACCGATAACACCGTGGTGTTAGATATGAAGTATGACTAGTTTTACTTCATGGGATGAATAGGTTGGGATTGGGAAATTAAAATAAATGATTACTTCGGCGTGGTTCGCTAATCCGGACTAGTTTGAATTGATATTCAAAAAGGAGATTAAAGAATAAATTTAAAGAATTTATCTTTGATAAAATTAATGGGAACCTTTCCCAAAATATAAGAATATTTGAATAAAATGAATATTCTGAATTGGAATGAGGCGTATGTTGTTTTTGTGTAACACTTGTTTAATATATACGCGAGTTATTCAGAAAGACCGGGTTTATCCCATTCTGAATAACTGTTTCGACGTGGTGTCGAAGATGAAGACGGTGGTTGAAGACCGGAAGTGTTCACGTCATTTGGGTGATTACTGATGATCTTGATTGGGCTGTACACCAAAGAAGATGGAAACAGTTGGTGATCGTCCAGATGTGCTTGGAGATCGATGGATATGCGAGGAAAGTGCCTCCGGTTTCGTTCAGACCCAGAACGGACTTGTAAATGGACTGTGTGTCTGACATTGGATTTTAGTATGTGTGATTGATTTCTATTAAATATATATCTGTTTGGCGGCGGAGAATTTATTCTCTTGCTTAACGCCCTTCTCTGAGACGTATGAGTTCAGGGGTTATATACTGATGGATATCAAATGCATAGAGTGAATTGCATGTGTGGCATGCCTAAGTGGCAAATGATCATGGCTTTTGTTGAAAAGCAAAGTCTTGTGGTTGATGATCAAAGCACCGCCTTTGTGGCATAGCTTTGTGTAACGTGAATTCGCGAGCCTCACACCCCGGTTGTGAACCAGAAACGGGAGAGGACCTCAGGGAGGGCATGCGTTTCCTTCTAGCTAGGGTGGTGTCAGTGACCTACCAGCCCTGACATTTATATACTTTTCACCTGTGTGGTTGCTGCTGTTGCGAGGCGCCTCGGTTTGATCGGACGATCCGGGTCCGATGGAGTCATTCGTTGGCTCATTTACGCCCCAAAGGGCGGGGAAACGTAGTGTTCAGGCATAATAATCCACATCGGTGGACCGGCCCTGACGATCCATGGGGCAGTTGCGGCTGTTCCTGAGACTTGGGCTAGATTGTCTCGAATCGGTAGAGGATGATCTCTGGCCTCGGTTCATAGATGGAAATCCAATTTCCAAATACGTGACTTTGCGGTTTTAATTGTAGAGCCTAGCATGGCGACATAGTGGGATGGGGCATTTATGCCGTCTATGATTGATACTTATGATTTGAAGTTGTTTTATACACTATGCACTTATAATAGTATCAAATGATTTGTTTCAAACGTATCAAGCATTCTTGGCTATTATATGGTAAAAACCCTATCCTCCGGCTTGCGTTGCATTGTGCGATGGGACCTGGGTCTTATAATAGCTTCATTTTTCTTTATTTAGCACTGCGCTGTTTGTTTTATGCACTGGTATTCTTAGGAGGAAACCCGTTCCGTGTTATACGGCGTGGTCCCTTGATTTACCTGACTTTAAATAAAGATTAATAACTATTTTAGTTCTCACACCAGTCACATGACTGACCTGGAGTTTATTGTTTTAACCTAAACTCTGGGTGCCCTTATTTTGACATGGGCAGCTAGTAGTTTTGGTTTTGCAGATTTATATTCACAGGATCCTGGTTTATAGCTAGAATGATATCTGAAAAGCTTTGTATTCGTATATCTCTTCTAGTTGTGTATTGTATTATTTTCCGCTGCGATGTATTTAAATGTAATTTAAATCTCTGATATTTCTGTGTAATATTCATTTATACTCTGTATATCCTTGTATTCTGATGGTATTGTTGTAATAAGCAATGAAATGTTCTTCCGTTTGCGTTCTATTTTGTCGTGTTCCCAATACAATCAGGCATTTCGAACGGTCTAGGTCGGTTTAGCGACTGATTCAGATCGAGCGAGATTCCTTTTCGTTACAGTTGGTATCAGTGCTTTGGTTTACAAAGCTCAGAGAACAAGACACATTTGAACCATACGAAAGAATTCATCAGATAATTGGATTAGTAATATCCATTGAGAATGACTCGTTAGAGATGGGATCAGTAGTATCCTAGAACGAGTGTGAAGAGTATATTTTTAAAATGAAAACCAATTTTGTTTTGAAATTTAAACCATTTCATACGTATTTGAATATTTATTCTATATTGATTTGGACAATCCGATATATAAAGGTTTTGCATATACGTCTTGCAAACGTGTATTCGAAGTTTTAATATACTGGATAGTTATAGAATCACACTCTAGTGCCCGGGGATAATTCTGGTGATGGGGCACCATCGCCAGTATTTATTTTCGAGTAACGAAAGTGAGATTTCTATATTTCCAATTGACTGGTGTGAGAACCGAAATTAGATAGGACCTATTGTTGTGATTTGGCATCAAAAATGTGATTTTTGACTATATAGCAAAATTATGCGTTTGAAATGCTAATCAACTAATTGATTGATGGTTGTGTTGTTTGATTATTGTTGGATTAATTAAAATTTGAACCATTTAGCCAATTTGAACCAAATAGTGAATTGTATTGAAATTTGGTCGCATTTGCTTGCATATACATGTACTTACATTGAACAAGTCATAGCAAAGAGGCTAGAGCAGAGAATAAAATTTGTTTGCCCGACAAATAGGTACATGTTTACTATAATTTACTGTTTTGTTTGGGTGATGATGATTTTATGAGCCTATTGGCTAGCCGCTTGGATTTTTCTTTCTGAGATCAGAAGGCCTATATGGCAATTTCGGGATTTTCCCGTTGCTCCCGGTGCAGGGGAGGTTATGGCGAAATTTTTCGAAAATTCCGGGTGTTAGCCAATTTTTTGAAGAATTTGAAAATTCTCAGAAACTGAAAAGTTGGAGAATGGAAACCAGATCGAATGTAGAGTTGATTAATCAAACCACTTTCGACTTTGTTCCTTTTCGGGGACGAAAAGTTTTAAGTGGGGGAGATTGTAACAACCCGAAAATTTGGGCCAGTTAAAAAATTTTATTTTGGCTGTTTTAGCGAATTTTGCACATTTAAAATAGAATATTTTAAATAATGTCGACGAGAAATTTATTTTGAATAGAATTCAAACGTATATTATATAGATCGTCGTTAGAATATAATAATTTTATTTTAATTATAAAAGGAATTGAAAATGGCGCGGTAGTTCGATAATTCGATTTCAAAATTCAATTGAACAAACCGGGTGCAAAACAAACCGGATTTTAGTGAAACCAAAAATATTTGAATCTAATTGATAATATCTTTCCAACGAATTCAAAAAATCAAAACTTCATAGCGGGAATCAAAAGATATGTCTAGTTGAAAATTCAGAATAGTCGCTATGGAATTCAGGCCCTAGAAAATGGAAATTTTGCAAATGACCTCGGATTTCGACAAAACCACTTTTGTTGGATCCGTGATGTCAAGTTATTGCTAGATTCCAAATCTCATAATTTTTCGAATCAATATGTGAGCATGGCAAAGGAAAACGTGTTTGACCAGTTTCAGTTGATTTTAATCGACTGGAAAATGACCATTTTTCTAACGGTCTCAGAATTCGACGAAATTAGTTTTGTTATGACCGTATCGTCAATATGAAGCTAGAAATATTTTTTTCTAGAATTTTTCGAGTTAGTGTGTGGCCTCGGTAATTTGAGATGTACGTTTAAAATTCAGTATAATGATTTAAATGTAAATTCAATGGAAACTGATCGAAACGATCGAATTAGCTTACGAAACATATCCCATTGTGTTTGGAATGGGGGTAATACGCTATGGACGACAGTCGGTGGGCCTCGTTTCGGGGTCGAAATAAAAAGTCAACTTTTTGAATTAAAATAATAGAATAATTAAATTATATTTTTACTTAACCCCCCCCCCCCCTTTCCTCTTCATTCAGAAAAAAAGGAAACACGCGAGGGAGGTAGGCCGTCGCTTCCCCCCCCCCCCCCAGGCGAATCGCCAGCGCCGCCACCCTGGTGGTGCCCTCCACCGCGGCCACGCTCTTCCCCCTTCCTCTCCAACCGCCCTCAGCCCAACAGCGCGAGCCCCCAAACCCAAATCGATGAAGGCTGCCACCTGAAGCCCGACTCCGGCTTCCCCCTTGGCTCCCCAACTTTGACGCACAAGCACCCCCCCCCCCCACTGCGATTTGGACACTGCGAGCTCCACCAACATCCGGCGCCCGCTGCTCCGACCAGAACCCCCATCTCCGACACCTCCCTTCGCTGAAAACCAGTGAGCTTCCTCCTTCCTTTTCTGTTTTAATTAACAATATATATTTTAATTCAATTTAGTTTGATTTATATAAATTAAAAGCCTTGTTTAATGGTCGGATTTTTATATGATGTTCATGAGGTTAAAAATTTGATTTTTATGAGGAAAAAGAAATGATTTCTATTATTTGAATGTCAATATAAAAATTTGATTTTTATAATAAAGAGATGAAATTTTTATTTAGAAGAAGGTTTAATTTTTATAGCGAAGTTGAATAAATAAAAATACGATTTTTATAGCGAAGTTGAATAAATAAAAATACGATTTTTATGGCGAAATTGAATACATAAAAATACGATTTTTATGGCGAAGTTGAATACATAAAAATAGGATTTTTTAACGTAAACCATGTGAAACAGATAAAATATGTGGTTTTTATAAAATATATAAACATAGAATAAAAATGAGATTTTTATCTATATAACGTTATCATAAATAAAAATATGATTTTTAAAAGAAAAGAAATATTTTTGAAAGTAGAAAATAGAAATATTTTTGAAAATAGAAAGTAGCATTATTTTTGGAAGGTAGAAAATAAAATCGATTTTTCAAAAGGATAAAATAGAATTGATTTTCAAAAATAGAAGTAGCAATATAAAAATATGATTTTAATATATATATAGTAGCGTTGTTAAAAATATAATTTTTAACACAAACGGTGTTGAATAGATCTCGTTAGAAGCACGATGAAGATTTCTACATAAGAAGAGTCATGGCGTTGGATTAGCTATTCTGTGAGAATTTCTCACCTTTATTTTATTTCTAGTTAAAATATATACTATGATGCAGACGGTGTTTAGTAGCACCCGACACCCGTCGTCCACAGACCATGGACGGCTTGTATGCTAGTTTGTTTGATTTTGATGTGTCGTTGATTGTGTGATGTGATGTGAAATGAAATGAAATATTTTATAGTTAAAAATATAATTTTTAACGTGTATATGAAATGAATATTTATAAACAAATCGACGATTTGTTTATATACACACATTTGACTGATATTGATTGGGACGATAAATTTTACACATCGCCCAACTGCACAAATAAAATCTGTGTTTGATTGTTTGAAACCCCACATGGGTATCGGGATGATAGTTGATGTACACTAATCCCGATTGTTTAGTTGTATGTCGATCGATTGATTGATAGACTGTTATAAGCGTTGAATATTTATATTTAATGCTTATACAGTGTGGAATGCACTTTGGATGATGGTTGATTATTCATCTTTGTTGATATATACCTGTGTTGTAGAAAATCCATATAATTAACATTATATGGTAATTGATTGGGCCTCATTCCAGTTTAGAGGCAGAAATATTTGAAAAAGAAATATTTGAAATAGAATATTTGAAATAAAAATATTCGAAATAAAATATTTGAAAATAGAAATATATGAAGCCATGTTGATTAGATTGACGCCATTTTGACGTGAGCGATATTTACATCGATTTTATTCATTTTATAATGAATATCGAAAGTGATTTCAAAATCTGATATTTTGAAAAGAATTGAAATTCAAACAAAAACTGAAAAGAATTGAAATTCGAATTAAACTGAATAGAAATGAATTCGAATTAAACTGAATAGAAATGAATTCGAATTAAACTGAATAGAAATGAATTCGAATTGAAATCGAATAGAAATGAATTCGAATTGAAATTGAATTGAAAACGAACTGAAATTGAATTAGAAATCAAATTGAATTGAAATCAATTTGAAACGAATTTAAAACGAATTTATATTGGAATATTCAATTTTGATTAGAAATTGAATATGAAGTTGAAACCGTTTTGAAAATGAATTTAAAACGATTTATAAAGCACGTTTTGAATTGAAATCGACGAAGTATATATTATATATATTTTATATATATAATATAATGGCCTGAATAGAACGCGCCGCGGCAGTTCGCGAATTTCGACAATTGACTTTGAATGGATATTGCGGGAGATGCGACCATCGGATTCTCCTAAAACCGGAACCGTTGGGTTCGTATCGAAAAGAGCTTTCTAACGAATATTAGAAATTTGAAATCTAACGGCTGGATTTGAAATTATGTCCAAATCAAATTTGGAAAAGATCGCCGTAAGTGCAGTTCAATGGCCATTGATGGAAATCGACTGTACGGGCCTTGATAAAATTATTATAAATAGTAATAATTTGCGTAAAATCATAAGAAATGATATGTGAAGAATTGGGATGAAAAACTCCATATTTGAAAAGATTAAAATATATTTTTATCGAAATGAACTAGTGTTGAACTAGAATTATAATTCTATTTATTTTTAAGTAAATAAATTGAATTTGAAATGGTTTTGAAAATAACCAGAATTTCCAATGATTGCATTGGAATGGATTTGAATCGAAATTGTCTTCGGAATATTTCGATGTTGGATTTCGTGATTATACAGATGTTGTGATGGAAATTTGAAAGATATAGATATATACATCGCTATTTCCAATACGATATTTGTTGGTCGTAGAATTTGATATTGAATATAAGCCGATATATTTTCTATTCAGAGCCTTGTATTTAATATCAAATGTGATTTGGGTTTGTCGCGAATGGTGTCTTCATTAACACTCTTCTTGAACCTAGTTGAGAAAAGATTAAATCTTTTTATTTAGATTTAATGAAGTGTACCAATTAAATAATATTTAATTAGAATTGAATTGATATTGATTTTTGGGTTTATCGTGGACGGTGTTTTAAATAACACTCGTTCTTTAACCCGATAATTAATGGAATGTGATTTTGGGTTTATCGTGAACTGTGTTTTAAATGACTCTGATTCTTTAACCCAGTTAAAGATTAAAACTAAGTGGAGTTTTAATGAATCTTTAAATAGATTGAAAAGATCGAGAATGGAGTATCACCAGTTTTGCTCCAGGCGATAGTTAAATCTTTAATTAGATTAGAACGTGAAATGGTAATTGAATTTACCGATAACACCGTGGTGTTAGATATGAAGTATGACCAGTTTTACTTCATGGGATGAATAGGTTGGGATTGGGAAATTAAAATAAATGATTACTTCGGTGTGGTTCGCTAATCCCGACTAGTTTGAATTGATATTCAAAAAGGAGATTAAAGAATAAATTTAAAGAATTTATCTTTGATAAAATTAATGGGAACCTTTCCCAAAATATAAGAATATTTGAATAAAAAGAATATTCTGAATTGGAATGAGGCGTATGTTGTGTTTGTGTAACACTTGTTTAATATATACGCGAGTTATTCAGAAAGACCGGGTTTATCCCATTCTGAATAACTGTTTCGACGTGGTGTCGAAGACGAAGTCGGTGGTTGAAGACCGAAAGTCTTCACGCCGTTTGGGTGATTACTAATGATCTTGATTGGGCTGTACACCCAAGAAGATGGAAACAGTTGGTGATCGTCCAAATGTTCTTGGAGATCGATGGATATGCGAGGAAAGTGCCTCCGGTTTCGTTCAGACCCAGAACGGACTTGTAAATGGACTGTGTGTCTGACATTGGATTTTAGTCTGTGTGATTGATTTCTATTAAATATATATCTTTTTGGCGGCGGAGAATTTATTCTCTTGCTTAACGCCCTTCTCTGAAACGTACGAGCTCTGGGGTTATATACTGATGGATATCAAACGCATAGAGTGAATTGCCTGTGTGGCATGCCTAAGTGGCAAATGATCAAGGCTTCTGTTGAAAAGCAAAGTCTTGTGGTTGATGATCAAAGCACCGCCTGTGTGGCATAGCTTTGTGTAACGTGAATTCGCGAGCCTCACACCCCTGTTGTGAACCAGAAACCGGAGAGAACCTCAGGGAGGGCATGCGTTTCCTTCTAGCTAGGGTGGTGTCAGTGACCTACCAGCCCTGACATTTATATACTTTTCACCTGTGTGGTTGTTGTTGTTGCGAGGCGCCTCGGTTTGATCGGACGATCCGGGTCCGATGGAGTCATTCGTTGGCTCATTTACGCCCCCAAAGGGCGGGGAAACGTAGTGTTCAGGCATAATAATCCACATCGGTGGACCGGCCCTGACGATCCATGGGGCAGTTGCGGCTGTTCCTGAGACATGGGCTAGATTGTCTCGAATCGGTAGAGGATGATCCCTGGCCTCGGTTCATAGATGGAAATCCAATTTCCAAATATGTGACTTTGCGGTTTTAATTGTAGAGCCTAGTATGGCGACATAGTGGGATGGAGCACTTATGCCGTCTATGATTGATACTTATGATTTGAAGTTGTTTTATACACTATGCACTTATAATAGTATCAAATGATTTGTTTCAAACGTATCAAGCATTCTTGCCTATTATAAGATAAAAACCCTATCCTCCGGCTTGCGTTGCATTGTGTGATGGGACCTGGGTCTTATAATAGCTTCGTTTTTCTTTATTTAGCATTGCGCTGTTTGTTTTATGCACTGGTATTCTTGGGAGGAAACCCGTTCCGTGTTATACGACGTGGTCCCTTGATTTACCTGACTTTAAATAAAGATTAATAACTGTTTTAGTTCTCACACCAGTCACATGACTGACCTGGAGTTTATTGTTTTAACCTAAACTCTGGGTGCCCTTATTTTGACACGGGCAGCTAGTAGTTTTGGTTTTGTAGATTTATATTCACAGGATCCTGGTTTACAGCTGGAATGATATCCGGAAAGCTTTGTATCCGTATATCTCTTCTAGTTGTGTATTGTATTATTTTCCGCTGCGATGTATTTAAATGTAATTTAAATCTCTGATATTTCTGTGTAATATTCATTTATACTCTGTATATCCTTGTATTCTGATGGTATTGTTGTAATAAGTAATGAAATGTTCTTCCGTTTGCGTTCTATTTTGTCGTGTTCTCAAAACAATCAGGCGTTTCGAACGGTCTAGGTCGGTTTAGCGACTGATTCGGATCAAGCGAGATTCCTTTTCGTTACAAAAAGCATATAAAAGTAAGCCATACATGGAAATGTAATTCTAAATATTTAAAGCATCTCACCTGGCGAGATGAAGCATTACAGTAAAGTAGTAAAATAAAATAAAATTAAGAATAGGTAGTCTATTATTACAAAGTTGAAGCTGTACAGAAAGCATCAGATTAAATAAGAAGCAGCCTGCAGTTTACATATATGCATACCTATTAGCAATGGCTTCTCTGTTACTAAAGAGATAAAGTAGCAAATGAAGATGTTTTAAGTATGGCGTATGGGGTAAAATATCCATATATAATATTATAAAAAGAAAATGAATGGATCTTCCTAAAAAAATATTCGATATACCATAATACCATGTCAAATATGAATAGGTGGATATCTAAAAACCACTAAGCTAAAAAATAGGAATACTCAGTAGTAAGAAAACAACCATCTAATTATATATTATAATAATATATAGCATCGTGCTTATAACGTGTTATAAAATAAAACGGAACAGATAATAAAAGAACCTATCAGAAAGAACATAAAAGATAAGGGAGAGACCTTTTTATTTCTCTTGGTTTAGTGTACATATTTCTATTACAATGGCTCCTTTATATATAGGCTTTGGAGCTGATGTTAGCCTTATTCCCATAATGTGGGACTAAATAGAATATGACAAATGCATATTTACTTATATGTATTACAACACTACAGATATAAGGAATACAGTCGCAAAACTATTTGTTTTGCTACTGTTGCCAATAAAAACAGACGCAAAATAATTTTTAATTATTTGTAGCTCTACTGAAGACATATTTGCTAATGTTGTCAAATCAAACCAGTTGCAAATAATATTATTTACGTCAGTTTCTCAATCAACGGTCGCAAATAAGGCGATGCAACAAACTGATTTTGTACTAGTAGCCTAAGGACAACACATTAAGAATTTAATCACAAGGACATTACACTTTAGTTTTATTAAGCATAATTCTCGCGTGCGGTATTCATTTTTGTGAGAATTAGGCATACATACTCATTTTTGTTCTACGTATAAGCAGCATCCTACCCAAACTTTTAATTGAAAGCGGGTCCTTATTTGGCCGTGTTACATGTTTTCCAAAGAAATTTAGGCGCTGGTACATAAAAGAAAATAAAAAATTGGAAATATTCCCAGAAGCAATCTGAAAAAAAAATTGCATACATCTTTGCATAAATACTGAATATATGCATACATGTATGCGTATATTCATCTAGTAATTATATTGGAAAATCTCGGTGAATGTATGCATACATATATGCATATATTCTGTATTATATGCTGAGGTGTATGCATATAAAGATGAACTAATATTCATGAGCTACGAATTATTGTAGAAATGTATGCATATATTCTGTTTAAATGCTGAAATGCATGTATAAAAGTTATAAAGGATGAAGGCTTATGAATATGTGCATACATGTATATATTTATTGATTATAAATGCTGAATTGTATGCATAAAGGTGTATGCTAGAAAAAACAGTCTAAAATTGAATGTATGCACAAAACAATGCATTTATTTTAGTCTTAATGCATACATTTCTGCATAAATACTGCAGTTTCATGCATAACTGGAATTTATGAAGAAATGAATGCATAAATTGCATATATACGCATCATTTGATGCATAATACTGTAGTTTCACTATTTTTTCTTTATGGTTTTTGAATTGTTTTTTGGTAGTTTTAAAGCCTGAATTTGATAACGATTAGTTGTTTTATATGAATTTATGTGATTTTTTTTTAAAATAGGGATGTAATTTATAAAAATTTAGGGGGAAGATGTGACGTGAATTTTAAAACCTATCAGGGACCTGAGACAAACTGACCCTTCATTTTTCTTCCTCAATCTACTCGGTCGTATTTTCCTCGATCTTGCACATTTCGAAATTTCAATTTTGTTTTCGTGCATATCTTGATCTCAAGCATCATCTTCAAAATTGATAGCAATCGCGCATATCGACTTGGAAAATCGATCTTGGTAGTTAAGATTATGTTATTTTTTTTCTCGTTTTGCATCAATAAAAAATGATTCTCTCTAAATAGACTGAACTACAACCTGTACGAGTAGTGAATGAAGAACTATATTGAGATTTGGTTGTTGACCAAAGAAAAACATGGGAAAGAAAAAAAATGATTCGTCCATTTCACAAAGCTTTCTTTTCGATCTTCTACTCAAAACTAATTTTCATGATTATGATGAAGGGGATAAACAAGAGGACGTCTGTGAACTTAGGTGGCCTTGTGGCTCTGCCCTATGCTAACAGCCTTTTTCTCTTATGATATTCATAGTGTGATGAAACAACCAAAAATCAGACAATGACAGAGCGACGAGTGAACTAAGTTTTAGTTGATTAGAAAACACTCACTGGTTTACCAACGAAATATCTCTAAAATGACCCTAACCGAGAATATTTTTTCCATTCCAAGTCGAGCATAAGATAAATTCGAGGTTTTAATATGGAAAGCCCACAGTCTCAATGTCTGGGCATATTTTTTTCGATTGTCTACTAAGTAAACTAAAGACCAACCCAGTCTCGATGAGAAAAGAAAAACAACTATTTCTACATCCATCAAAAACCTCAAGCTTGTATTCATTGAATCTGATCTCTTGCAGTGCACTTTCCTTTGTTAAGATAACATGATTTGACTGTTGTGAGATGAGACTCAATAAAAAAACAATTTTCAAAAAGCAATGGATTCTAGATAGAAAGGGATGGCTTCAGACTCACTCATCAGAAGCAACAGACCAAGCGAGCGAAGTTCGGTCAGCGTTCTCTCACCGTGAATTGCTTCAACCACTTATTCTACACGGCTTTTTACTTTCCATAAAACAAAGAAATTGGAATAGACAAGAGGATACTGAGCTTTGAGTTTGAGTTGTTCGTCATCTAAGAATTCTAAATCCGTTGAAAGTGGATTTCATTTCCGATATCGAATTCAAGAATCAAATTAGCTGTTCGACAGTTTGGAAATGCAATTGAGGTTGCTAGCTGAGTTCATTAAGAAGGGAAAAGCCAATTCCTCTTAGTGAGTAGTGCATTTTTTTCCTATCATAATTGTTGTAATTTAATCTGAAATATTGCGATCACGTATTTTTGTTTCGATCGGTGATTAATATATTTTGTTGGTAGTACAAACAAATTCGTTTTAAATTTTCTTTATTCAGTATTAGGGTATCATTTTTTTAGTTTTTTAGGTATCAGTTTTGGTGCATTACCTCTGTAACTATGCAGTTAAAGCCCCGCTACATCCACGAAAAATCTCTGCTATACCTCATAGCGCTTTCCGACCGCTACGCTATTTCAATATAGCACTGATGAACAGTAGCTGCACTTAAATCCCCGCTATTTTCGGTTGCATCAACTAAATCAACGTTATTTAGCACCTGCTTTAGCAATATTAATATACAAAGGATGATTTGACCATTTTTCTTTAAAAATAAATCAAAAAAGTTAATGTGAATAATTATTTTTAAGTCATAAATGCCTTATATAATATAGAAATTTGTAGTAATCCTCGAACTTAGTGTGCATTACCATGATATTCTCTGATTTTGTTATATAATATTAATTGATATTTTTTTCTTCTATAAAAATATTGCGAGAATGATAATTAATTAATATTAATTATATAATTTTACATATATTTAACATTTTTGCATCTCCGCTATATCCCCGTTTTATCCTCGCTACAGCTTTTTACACCTCTACTGCTATAGAACCGCTAAGCGCTTTAACTGCATAGCTCTGTAGTGTATTTATTCTTGTGTTTTTGGTGTTGTATTTATCATGTAGTTTGTATTGTTGTTTTCGATTAAAAAAACTGTTGAATCGGACTTCTTTTATTTAAATCAATCAAATTGTGGTATAAACAGTTTTTATATCAGTTTTTTTTTAAAGATTATAGCAGTTTTCAGGTATCAGTTTTCTATAAGTAGATATCCATTTAGTGTCTGTGGTTATCAAAACTGTGTTGTGTGGGTACCATTTTTGAGTTGTTTGCCTTGCTAATTGAATTTTTTTTAATTATATTTTTCTACAGTAGTCAAAATAGTCTTCTTATTGTAGTTATCTTCAATGATTCCTCTTTTAACACTCGGTTGTCTATTGATTGCTCAATTTATGATTTGAGAAATGAAATATGTCGGCATTGGTTTCAGATAACTCATATGTCGATTGAGATTAGTTATGTGCTTGAGAATAAAACAATTGGTGTTGACACCAATTCTGGTCTTCAAAGTATTGTTCGCTTTCAGCTACATAAGACGAGTGTTTTTTTTTCATTTCGCTGTTAAGATGAATAATTTTCAAGTGGAAAACATCAATGATGGTTCTCTTTCTATTTCAACCAATGTTTCAATGCATTCTTTATCTAGTAGATTTTTGGGTTCAAACATGGTCATGTATAGGAAAAATTATTTGAAAGACATGATAAAAAGAGGTTCTACATTATCAATTTTCGATTTTATTGTTGAAGAATGGAGTTCCGATGACAACAACCTTATGTCAATACTAATTGATTATAAAATATATACTAACACTTTTATCCAGAATATATATATATACACATATGCGGGATTTATATACAGGAATTGTTACCGAAGACTGTATAGTTTAAAGATAATAGAGATTCAGAATTCAGAGATGATTCAAGACTCATGAGTAATCAAGAGTTCAAGATAATATAATAATAGAGTCTAGTTTATGTAAGACTCTAAATAACACTCTAGGCTCAAATTCAAATTCAAATTCAAATTATGATTTCAAATTCTATTTTCAAATTCTATCCTTAATCTCTGTCTTCTCTATTTTACTTTCATTTGATTTAAACTCAAGTTTTTTAGTTTATAAGTTTTACAAATTATATACTTTATATACTTATAAAGTTTTAAACTCTTAATTTTATAAATATGTTCATATATCTTATATTTATGTTTTCGTATGTTGTTCCACTTTATAATACTTATTTATAACACTATGTTTAATTCAAGAATTTCCATAATTATATATATATATATATCAAAACATTCGAAAATTGCTCAAAATTCAATTTTACACATGCTTATGTCGACATACATGTATGTCTCTGTCGACATATAACTGTCACTTTTTTTATTTTCAAAGGATGTGTCTTTTCACTATTTGTGACGCTCCATAAATGTTACAACCTTTCAAAACTTATAAATAGGGGCGATTACGAATTTTTTCATCATTCTTCTTCTCCATCTTCATCTCCTTTCTTTACACCATTATATTTTCTTATTTTTATGATTTTTAAACTTATACTCTACCGAATTAAATTCTATAGAATGGGAGCGGGAGCGATGTGACCCTTGTAGCCATGAAATCAAGGTGAGAATACTTAATCAAGTGTGCGAAATCGGTGTTACCCTTGTAGCTGTAAAATCAAGGAGGTTGTAATTGGATATTGATATAGTAATAAAACTCTTCGCATCTAGTGTTGCGTGGGACTGGACGTAGGAGCAATTCCAAACCAGTATAAAATCTGGGGTGTTCTTTCCTTTTCTGCATTTTATTTTTGTTTATCTTTGTGTTTGTGTTTGATTTTGTGTATGTGATTATTTCTGTGGTGTTTGATTCATATTGTAGATCATATAAGTTTTACTTTTTGTTTAAATTCTCAAAAACACTATTCAACCCCCCTCTAGTGTTAGTTTTGCCTTAACGATCCATTCCGCAGACCCTAACAATTGGTATCAGAGCAAGGTCTTTCAAAACTTTCATCATCTAATTTTTGAAAATAGTGATAATGGCAACCAACACTAGTAGCAATAATAGTTCTTTTGTAGAAGGTCAGTCCACTGTTAGACCGCCACTGTTTAATGGTAGTAATTATTCATATTGGGCATGTAGAATGAAAATATATTTACAATCAGTAGGATTAGATACATGGAATAATACACAAAATGAGTTTGTTGAACCCACAACTGCTTTTGCACAATGGACAAATGAACAAAAGACTGCCGCACAAAGCAATTCTAAAGCCTTGAATATGTTATTTTGTTCATTAGATAGGAATGAGTTTAATAGAGGGTCAGTATGTAAAACTGCTTACGGAATTTGGAGAACTTTACAAGTTACTCATGAAGGAACTAGTAAAGTTAAATAAACTAAGGTATCAATGTTAGTTAATCAGTTTGAGTTATTCAAAATGAATGAAAATGTGTCAATCTCCGATATGTATTGCAGATTTCAAGAGATAGTGCATTCATTAACAACACTTGGAAAAACTTATCCTGAAAAAGATCAAGTTAAAAAAATATTGTGTTCATCGACTCCAGAATGGGATCAGAAAACTCTGGCAATTGTAGAAGCCAATAATGACAATGAAATGAAGATTGAGGAGTTAATCGGAAATCTGATGTCTTTTGAATTCCAATTACAGAAAAGAAAAGAAAACAAGACCAACTGAGAATAAATCCATTGCATTTAAAGCAACAACAAATGATCCTGACTCGAGTAGTGAAGACGATGAAGAAACAGCCCTTATGACAAGACATTTTAGAAAATTTCTGAAGTACAGAAGGAAAAATTATTTTCAAAATGAAAACCAAGGACATCCAAGAAGAGATGATGGTCGATGTTATAACTACAACAAACCAGGCCATATAAGGAAAATGTGTCCATATCCAGATAAATCGACTCGACAAATAGACAACAGCAATTCGTCAAGGAAAAGAAAGAAAACATAAATAGCAAAGTAAGATGATTCAGATTCCTCATCTAGTGATGAAGAGCCAGAAACCGGAAATTCAAATATGTGCTTAAAGACAATTCAGAATTCATAAAATTTCGAAGAAAAGGATCTAAAAACCAGGTATGCCTTAATTAATTTTCAAATTTCCTTTGATTGAATGGTTGCTTTGTTTGTTTGCTTTGTTGTAAATTTAAAACTTTAAAATTCAAACTTGAAATTTGAAATTCAAATTTGAATTTTGTAATTCAAAATAATAATATAATTATAAATAAAATAATATAATAAAATTTTGGATGTTTGTTAGGATTAGAATTATTTCAGAAAATCTTTAAACCTGAAATATAAATCGATAATTTAAATCACATTTCACAAAAATCAAATTCCTTTGAAAATAGGTACATATGTCGACATACATATGTCTATATGTCGACATATATAACCAGAAATTTGGAATTTAAATTTGAATTTTAAAGGTTTAAACTTTCAAACTTTCCTCCAACTTTTCACCAACTCCCAAGGTTTGAAAATGTGTCATTGACTTCTGAAAAATTGTGCCTTCAATTCATATCCATTCAACTTCTATATATACACATATTATCTCTACCTTTCATTCACAATTCAAAACAATATTCTTCATATCTATTCTCTTCAAAACTATCAATTCAATGGCTTCCTCAAGTTCAACTCACAAATTGAAGTTAACCAAAACCATCAAAAGTTATCTTCATAATGACAAAGAAGCTATCAAAACCTATGTTAACAATGTAGCAAATGCTAAAGTTAGCACAGATGCTTTCGCTGTCTTTAGCAATTTTCCCTCTTATGGTCTTACCTCTCTCTTTCAAAACAATGAAGTATTGAGTCTAAAATACTCACAAAGTAATGATGAAGTGTGTTATCCTAAGCTTGTCAAGATGTTCTATGCGAATCTTAATCGCGGATTTTACGAAGGCAATGAAGACCAAATTTGGAGTAGCGTCAAAGGCACATAAATTGTTCTCGATGTTAAACTCTTAGGCAATATCTTAAATTGTAGAAGCATAGGCTCATATTTTTTGGATTTTGTTATCGATGAAACCGATTTAGAGACCTATCATGACATATTCGAAAGCGATGCTCAAGTGAATTTCAAAAATCGCTTTTCCCGTCCAAAAACAAAAATTGTCAACCTTCTCTTCCAACATACCATTACTCCTCGTTCTGGAAACTTTAATAATCCAACTCTCAAGGTTCAAAAAGTCCTCTTTGCTATTATGGGTGGCTATAACATAAATTGGGTTGATATGATCTTAAAAGAAATCAAACCCATAGATTATCATCAAGAGAAAACACTCTCTACTATGGTGTTTATCTCACCCGCATTTTCAAATACTTTGGATTTGATCTTCATGAAGTAGAATTTGTGCCTATAAAAGTGTTTGACTCATCAAACATACACCTCATGCAAATTCCTCTCGCTTTCCAACCGAATGAGACAATCGAAGCCAAACAAGCCTAAATGCAACAAGAACCAGCACCTATGGAAGTCGAAGAAGAAGAAACTTCTTTAGAAAGTGTTGACTGTCCAACCAACACTAGACACATTTCCAAAGAGACGATTTTTCAAAATCAAGTAAAAATTGTCAACAACCAAAAGAAGCTTAAGACGAACTTTTCCAAAATGACCAAGTTCATGGTCATGATTGGAAGAAAGCTTGGAATCTCACCTTCATCATCATCATCTGAAAACTAGTCTATCCAGTTTAATTCATCTTTATGTATTCGCTTATGTTTGCTTTCAAATCTCATATTTAGTGTGTCTTAATTAATTGGATGTATTTGCTTTCTATGAAGTAATGAGTGGAGTTTATTTATGTCAAAGTCATCTTTAAGTTACTGTAAAAACTTTAGAATTAATTATAGTTTAATACAAGATCAAAAGATTCAAAATTTGAAAATTTCTAAAAAAATTAATGGGATATGCCGACATACATAATTGTATATGTCGACATATAACTGCCAGATTTTCAAAACTTTTCAAATTTTAAAACTAAATAATTAACACCTATCCATTCAAAATCCAACGAATTGCAGACCCTATTTAAGTCTATTTCTTCCAGAAAAATTCATTAGTTTATTTCTCCTTCTTCTCTATTCATTTCTTATCAAATCCATGGCAAATCCAATCCATAACTTAAGCGAAAATCTTGAAGAAACGTTGAATTTCTTCAAGAACATTCTCTCTATAATTCTTTCATCTCGAACTAAGCCAAATAAAGATGTTTGAACAACAAGAGAAGCATTTTGATGCAATTCGGTGGCTAAGCTCTTCTCTTTTCAGAGATGAAGATAACTATCTTGCTAAGGCACCACCAACTAAAGAAGATGAAAATTGGGAAGTCATCAAGAAGGATTCAATCTTTGGAGAAGCCAGTTGGGTAGAAGTCCCAAGAAACGTATTGTTGATTGGTATGGATGATTTGATTTGATTGATTCGATTGATTTGTTTGAATTTGTTTAATTTGGATCAAAAACTTGTATATATTAAACATATGGTGTGGTGTGATTTAATTTGGTTTATTTGTATATATGACATCAAACATATGTACTTATAATACTTGATTGGTTTGTATTAATGATTGATAATCATATTATAGGATTAGGACTTAGGGGGAGTATTTTACTTTGATTTAGGTATTATTTAGATAGTTATAGGAATTAAGGGGGTATTTTGGAATTTCTTTTTGATAATTCCAAAGGGGGATAAATTATAAAATATAGAATTAGTTTATAGGATTGTAACACCCCGCCTCCGCTAGGGTCACTCGCAAAGGAATGCACTAGCTTTAGAGGGGCATTATTGGTAAACATGCACAGAAATATCACAAGACGGAACATATAAAATAGCGGAAGTAAAATCGAACTTTCATAAATTCAATAATTAAGGTCTAAAGCCTTTTACATCAGAGTACATCAAAACCTGTCTTGCAATAGTAAAGAAGCATAAAGACTTTTTAATAAATTATTCCCCAAGTAAAAACAGTAAAGTAGCCATAGCCAAGAGAAGTCCAAGCCATCCATGATGACCTTCAAGCAGAAGAAGTCCGAACTAAACAGCATTGTTTCCTCCCTGAAACCTGGGGGGGGGAACGGAAGAAAAGAGGCGAAACAAAACGGGTCAGTCAAAAAGACTGAGTAAGTCCTATCTACTTCCAGTATAAAAACAGGTAAAGGTAACATGACATGCATAAACTGAAAGTAAACATAAGGATAACTACAAGATAGATAAACCAGGGTAGCCGGTTGAACTACTGTGGCAAGGTAAACTAAGGTATCATGATAAACTACGGTGTTATGATAAGTCAAGGTATCACATCGTCAGATTTCTATCGAGTACATTATCCCAAGGTATCTACCCCGTCTAACATCCCACAGTATCTATTATGTATATTCTTCCTAGTTCTAACATGTATATTTGCTCTGCACCTCTCGTACTAGTATCCCTACCCGCGTCATGTGTTAACCATGAATGTCCCTTGCTCAAAGTCGTATAATGGTCCATGTCAACCTAATATCGCATATATAGGTTACTCAAATCATATGTTTCTTTCCATGTATATAAGTTCAGTCCTTTGCTCAAAGTCGTATAATGGTCCATGTCAACCTAATATAGCATATATAGGTTACTCAAATCATATGTTTCTTTCCATGTATATAAGTTCAGTCCTTTTCCGTACCTCGTACGGGCTTCCTCATGTCGTATTATCCTTGAAATCGTTTGGACTGTCACCCTTGTTCTAGCTAGGCTCTTCCATATGAATCATCGTTTGGACTACTAGGACTTACGCCACCTAGCACCACTAGGGATTACGCTTACCTATTGCACGCTTTCGTATTTCGGTTTGGGTTAAACCACCTAGGCCACTAGGGATTACGCTAACCCTCAACCGCGCCCTTTTTCCCACGCATTCATCGTGAATCGTTTTTCTATAACTGTATGCACATGTATCACATCGTGCCATCCGAGTCCTGTCACAGGGCAAAACAATAAACACAGGACTCGGTCGCGAGCTTTAGATTTATCTGCCGATGCAGATACTAAGGTCTGCTTTTCTACACGTGGCTATGGTCCCACGAGACCCCTCCCTCAACTAGTGAAAGGCAACACAAGAGAAAATCTTGCATGAGAACTACACTCCGGCCAGCCCACATCCTACGGCCTACCTCACCCATAATTAGATAGCAATTATGGTATGTTGGGTGTTCCCTGCCTTTCCGTACGTACACGCTTGACTCAAGATGGTAGATGATCGACGAACTTGCTATCTCGGGCACCTTATGTATTCGTCGACTCACTGCTATCCACCCCAGTCTTTAGGTCGCTCGCATAGCAACCAAGGCATATTCTTGGTTCTTCTACCGCAGACCTCAACCTCTCGTGAGCCTAGTATATTGACCTGGCAGCTCACAGAGGGATCCCAAGAATATCCTCACGTTCCCCGAAGCCGCTGCTTCGTTACCCAGTTCGTTGGAGCCTTTATCTCAATCAGATAGCCTGCTCCTACACGCATACTTAAACGTTGACCTAACGTACCGGGTTACTAATCTATCTAAGAAATGGTCCAAATTTCCTTGACTAAGAATTATTACTTAGTTTCCCTTAACTAAGGTTTACCACTTAGCCTTATTTCCATAATCCTTGTTAACTATGGTTATTTACCTAATCCTCCGAATTAGGGTTTATCTAATGGGTTAAGTGTCACTTAAGTTCATAACTTAGCCCGTCTACAAACCATGTCAAAATTGGCTAAGTATCCAAGTCCAAGACTTAACCCTACAAACCATGTGTCAAGTTGGCTAAGTATATTAAGCAATCCATAACTTAACCTCGTCTAATTATCATTTTAGATTGGTTAATTATATAAATTAACTTGACCTTGTCAAATTACCGAGTCAAATCGGTCAAGCGTATTCAAGTGATTCGTGACTTAGCCTTATCATGTTTTCCCGTTATATTGGTTAAGTATGGGTTAACTTAACCTCCATAAATTCACGAGTTAGATTGGCTAAGTATAGGTCACTTAACCACATCCAATTAACGAGTTAGATTGGTTAAGTTTAGGTCACTTAACCACATCAAATTAACGAGTTAGATTGGTTAAGTTTAGGTCACTTAACCACATCAAATCATCATGTATAATTGGTTAAGTATAAGTTGCTTAACCCCATTAAATTATCACATTAAGTTGGTTAAGTATTGGTTACTTAACCTCATTGAATTACCAAGTTTAAATTGGTTAAGTGTTTAACTTAACCCCATCGAATTACCGTGTTTAGATTAGTTAAGTGTGGATTACTTAACCCCATCTAATTACCGTGGTTAGGTTAGTTAAGTATCAATTACCTAACCCCGTCTAATTACCGTGTTTAGGTTAGTTAAGTCTTAATTACTTAACCTCATCTAATTACCAAGTCGGATTGGTTAAGTGTAAATTACTTAACCTCATCCCCTAATCATCTTGCATGGTTAAGTGTCATTAAGAAATCAAGTCCGGTCCCACTTAACCTACCCATTTGTGTCATATCGGTTAAGTGTCATTAGTAAAATTTACTTAACCTTATCATGTGGCATTAATTTAATTAATGCACTCTTAACCTCTCACATTAGACCTTGTTGTGGTTACTAGTTAAGCCGGGCGGGTCCGGGTAGATTTACACCACAACTTAGTCTAACCTCGGGTCTTAAGCGCGACATGACCAACTTCTCACATTGGATCCTATTGTTTGTAGCTACTAGTTAAGCCGGGCGGGTCCGGGTAGATTTATGCTACGAACTCAACCCAACCTCGAGTTGGCCACTTTCATGTTTAGCCTAGTGTCATGTTCATGGTCAAGTTTTCAAGCAATTGGGTAGACCTAACTTAATAGGTAAATTCCCAATGGGTAGACCTAACTTAATAGGTAAATTCCCACGCCCATGTTTTTATGCATATTTACATGTTAACTTCCATGTTTATATTTCAAGTCATATTTTCAAGTATACACATGTCATATTCAGGTTAAGATTTCGCGACATGTTCATGTTTATCTAACTACCCCAAAGTCATGTTTTCCAACGCAAACAAAAGCGAGTCAACATAGTAAGGATACTACGTCACATATTGGCCTCAAAACATGCATGATGCCAAAAAGGGATTGGCTTCCACATGCACAACCTTGGCCAAAAACATGCATAGTGTCATAAGGTGATTTGGCCACAAACATGCATAGTATCTCAAGGGGATTTGGCCACAAACATGCATAGCATAAAAGGGGATTACTTGCATAAGTGTTCATGTCATAAACCTATCATGAAGGGATGAACATGCCCATGTTACTCATGTGATAAAAAGGTAAACTTGCATATTATCATAAGGGATTTCGGGTTCATATACTTGCATAGCCTCAAAGTCACATTCATGCACATGTTTCATGAGTCAAAGTGGTGTCAAGTGTGCGTGCTAACATACCACAAGCAAAGGTCCAATCTTGCATGGCAAACTAGGTCCAATGTAACATGAATAGCATGGTTTAGTCGCTACAACATAACCCAAAGTCATATGTTCATGCTAAAGGAGCAAACTAGGTTCCCATAGGCTAACATACTCATGTTACTTTGCATTTTATCCCATGTCACATCAAGATCATCGTTTAAATCTACAAGTAGCTAGAACTTACATAGCGTGGCAAGAGGACTAGGAGCATGAATCGTTTTTACGAAGAAAGGTGGCTCCTTTGATGAAGATCCGTCATGAAACTCGCATAGCAACGTTGATTTGGCCTCTATTTGGTGTAGCAAGCTTGCACCTTTTGATTTGAACCCGATTTGAATGCATAGGCTCTAGGGATTGGAGATGGAGGCCATGATCAAAATTGATTTTGGCAGCACTTAGTTGCTAGGTTTGATTTTTAGGGATTTAGGTTAGCTTTAGGGTCTTTTTATAGAGATTAGGATAGTTTTAGGCCATAGGATTAGATCTAGGATAGATTAGGACCATCAGATCTCGGAAGCTTCCAGAACCAGCCCAAGAACAAGACCAGGTGAGACAAACAGGTGCGCCAGGCAACTTGCCCCGGCCACCCCCTGTCGACAGGCAAGTCGACAGGGCTGTCGACTTGGTCTGGGCCCAAGTCGACAGGCCTGTCGACAGCCCTGTCGACGTGGCCTAGGCGGGAAACTTCCCGCCTAGCCCCAGATCTGATTTTCAAAGCTATTTCCGAAGTTCAAATTTCCAGAAATCTTCTTTGGGCCTTTAACGGGTCATACGGACTCCGATTCTCGAAAACTCGGACTCTATTTCGCGTATTTTTCCGAGACGAACGCAATGGCATAGACCGTTTCACTTGATTCAGAATTTATAATTTAATTCTGTCTTGATTCTTGATTTAACGTGTTGTAAAAATTCGGGTTGTTACATTCTCCCCTTCTTAAAGGATTTCGTCCCCGAAATCTCAAAGTTAGGAAGAACATATCCTACCATCCATCATCCATCTACTCAAACCATCATCCACAAGCAACCATTGTCCTTAGACGACTCCTAATACTTTATGAATGTATGCAAAACGTGTGTGTACATGTTCCTTAGCTAATGCTAATGATCAGGCCTGAAAAATCTTTTGAATGCAAAAATATGTTTAGTGCTATGAATCCATCATGTATGCAAATAGTCCTAGTCATATACACTATATGCGTGCACAATCATTCAACCATATGCAACATCCGCATGATAACACATTCAATTTCATCCATAAACAAGTATAAATACTCGTGCATATGCAATATGAAATGTGACCGAGTCGAGCTAATATCTAATGTAAATTCGCGCATCCACGAGCAACCACTTGCAACCATTTGCAACCATATCAACCATAACATGTTTCAAATACAAGTTTATATCCATAGGGTTCTACCTAAGATTCCCTGAAACAGGGTCGAGAAGATAAACAAAACAAACTCCGTACGGGATTTGTAACAGAGACAGGACCGAGAGGATATCCATAAAAGATAGCCTACAAGCAAGCTCAACAGAAAAACAGGGATCGAGGATATATTCCCAAAAGAGATATCATGCACGTATTTAGTCTTCAGTCTCCTGAGTCGCATTACCTTGAGCTTAGTTCCATCGTGCCTTGACCGCCCCTTTTACTTCACGATTTCGCAGCTTCTTATTTCATGTTTCCATAACATAAGTTGGAACTCATTTCCTCGTCGCCTCTCGTTCCACTTGCACTTATTCTCCTTCTAGAATACTTGGCGCAAACAGGACTGCGTACACATTATTCCATGCGAGCCCTCAAAATTCACTAGTGAATCCTGGACCTTGTACCATAAGGTATTCCACGTAGAAAAACTTTCTCTTGAAAGTAAACAAGTTACCGTGCGCACTTACTAGGGTAATTCCCATAACCCATACATAATCGAAGTAAACCATCCGTCTTATTAGCGAACACCATTCGATCGGGTTTCTAATTTCCAACAAAGGCATCTAGGGATTCTAAGTAACTAATCATGACAGAACCCAAAAGGTTACGCGATACTTCAAGGGTATTACCAAAGCAAGCCAAGAGTCTAACTACCCTCCTTCTAAAACCGAGAGTGGCACCCCTTACTGGATAACCACTTCATCCCTAGAATCCATCCACAACTTATAAACATAAGCATTATTTCCAAGCTCAACACTTGATATAGACATTCTCAAATCCAAACGAGCCATGAGTAAATGGACCGATCTTCCAATAGGACTTGAGACAAAAACGGGATCCTCTACTACGCTAGTACTAAGGTGCAGAGACTCAACTATCGAAGCGGACTTAAAAGATGCGGTAATCAAAACAAAGTCCCTACAGGATGATAGAGAAGAAAAGCTAAACCTTTAACAAGATCGTTACCCTCCTTCTGAGATACCCTAGAAATGAGAGCATACTATTGCCCTCCGAATGATCTTGTCCCTGTTCCATGATACTTAACTACCCGTCCCGTTTCACCATGCCAAAGGTACTCTCTCGTCATGGGTTTCATTGTTCATCTTTTTCCCTCCTTTTAGGACTCAGTCATACCAACATGTTGCTTATCCCTGAGCTCGTATCCTTTATCCTTGTTCTTACTATCCTTTCATGCATAACTCTGCAACGATCTCTCGAGAACCACCTCCATCGTACGGGAAACACTTACGCAGCTAGAAAGACTAGTCGCAGTCAAAACCACTGTGACTACAGAAGGAGGAAAGAAAGGAAAAGAGATTCAATCAAGGAAACAAGGATAATGCTAATGGCCTTTGGGGAATAGCCTTTTTCTTTTTAAAAGAAAATTTTCTTGAAAAATGCTTCTTTGTAAACGGTTTTTCAAATAATTTTCAGAAGGTCTTTAAAAACTTTTGCCCAGTCTAGTAACCTTCTGCTCTGATACCAAATGTAACACCCCGCATCCGCTAGGGTCACTCGCAAAGGAATGCACTAGCTTTAGAGGGGCATTATTGGTAAACATGCACAGAAATATCACAAGACAGAACATATAAAATAGCGGAAGTAAAATCGAACTTTCATAAATTCAATAATTAAGGTCTAAAGCCTTTTACATCAGAGTACATCAAAACCTGTCTTGCAATAGTAAAGAAGCATAAAGACTTTTTAATAAATTATTCCCCAAGTAAAAACAGTAAAGTAGCCATAGCCAAGAGAAGTCCAAGCCATCCATGATGACCTTCAAGCAGAAGAAGTCCGAACTAAACAGCATTGTTTCCTCCCTGAAACCTGGGGGGGAACGGAAGAAAAGAGGCGAAACAAAACGGGTCAGTCAAAAAGACTGAGTAAGTCCTATCTACTTCCAGTATAAAAACAGGTAAAGGTAACATGACATACATAAACTGAAAGTAAACATAAGGATAACTACAAGATAGATAAACCAGGGTAGCCGGTTGAACTACTGTGGCAAGGTAAACTAAGGTATCATGATAAACTACAGTGTTGTGATAAGTCAAGGTATCACATCGTCAGATTTCTATCGAGTACATTATCCCAAGGTATCTACCCCGTCTAACATCCCACGGTATCTATTATGTATATTCTTCCTAGTTCTAACATGTATATTTGCTCTGCACCTCTCGTACTAGTATCCCTACCCGCGTCATGTGTTAACCATGAATGTCCCTTGCTCAAAGTCGTGTAATGGTCCATGTCAACCTAATATCGCATATATAGGTTACTCAAATCATATGTTTCTTTCCATGTATATAAGTTCAGTCCTTTGCTGTACCTCGTACGGGCTTCCTCATGTCGTATTATCCTTGAAATCGTTTGTACTGTCACCCTTGTTCTAGCTAGGCTCTTCCATATGAATCATCGTTTGGACTACTAGGACTTACGCCACCTAGCACCACTAGGGATTACGCTTACCTATTGCACGCTTTCGTATTTCGGTTTGGGTTAAACCACCTAGGCCACTAGGGATTACGCTAACCCTCAACCGCGCCCTTTTTCCCACGCATTCATCGTGAATCGTTTTTCTATAACTGTATGCACATGTATCACATCGTGCCATCCGAGTCCTATCACAGGGCAAAACAAGAAATACAGGACTCGGTCGGGAGCTTTAGATTTATCTGCCGATGCAGATACTAAGGTCTGCTTTTCTACACGTGGCTATGGTCCCACGAGACCCCTCCCTCAACTAGTGAAAGGCAAGACAAGAGAAAATCTTGCATGAGAACTACACTCCGGCCAGCCCACATCCTACGGCCTACCTCACCCATAATTAGATAGCAATTATGGTCTGTTGGGTGTTCCCTGCCTTTCCGTACGTACACGCTTGACTCAAGATGGTAGATGATCGACGAACTTGCTATCTCGGGCACCTTATGTATTCGTCGACTCACTGCTATCCACCCCAGTCTTTAGGTCGCTCGCATAGCAACCAAGGCATATTCTTGGTTCTTCTACCGCAGACCTCAACCTCTCGTGAGCCTAGTATATTGACCTGGTAGCTCACAGAGGGATCCCAAGAATATCCTCACGTTCCCCGAAGCCGCTGCTTCGTTACCCAGTTCGTTGGAGCCTTTATCTCAATCATATAGCCTGCTCCTACACGCATACTTAAACGTTGACCTAACGTACCGGGTTACTAATCTATCTAAGAAATGGTCCAAATTTCCTTGACTAAGAATTATTACTTAGTTTCCCTTAACTAAGGTTTACCACTTAGCCTTATTTCCATAATCCTTGTTAACTATGGTTATTTACCTAATCCTCCAAATTAGGGTTTATCTAATGGGTTAAGTGTCACTTAAGTTCATAACTTAGCCTGTCTACAAACCATGTCAAAATTGGCTAAGTATCCAAGTCCAAGACTTAACCCTACAAACCATGTGTCAAGTTGGCTAAGTATATTAAGCAATCCATAACTTAACCTCGTCTAATTATCATTTTAGATTGGTTAATTATATAAATTAACTTGACCTTGTCAAATTACCGAGTCAAATCGGTCAAGCGTATTCAAGTGATTCGTGACTTAGCCTTATCATGTTTTCCCGTTATATTGGTTAAGTATGGGTTAACTTAACCTCCATAAATTCACGAGTTATATTGGCTAAGTATAGGTCACTTAACCACATCCAATTAACGAGTTTGATTGGTTAAGTTTAGGTCACTTAACCACATCAAATTAACGAGTTAGATTGGTTAAGTTTAGGTCACTTAACCACATCAAATCATCATGTATAATTGGTTAAGTATAAGTTGCTTAACCCCATTAAATTATCACATTAAGTTGGTTAAGTATTGGTTACTTAACCTCATTGAATTACCAAGTTTAAATTGGTTAAGTGTTTAACTTAACCCCATCGAATTACCGTGTTTAGATTAGTTAAGTGTGGATTACTTAACCCCATCTAATTACCGTGGTTAGGTTAGTTAAGTATCAATTACCTAACCCCGTCTAATTACCGTGTTTAGGTTAGTTAAGTCTTAATTACTTAACCTCATCTAATTACCAAGTCGGATTGGTTAAGTGTAAATTACTTAACCTCATCCCCTAATCATCTTGCATGGTTAAGTGTCATTAAGAAATCAAGTCCGGTCCCACTTAACCTACCCATTCGTGTCATATCGGTTAAGTGTCATTAGTCAAATTTACTTAACTTTATCATGTGGCATTAATTTAATTAATGCACTCTTAACCTCTCACATTAGACCTTGTTGTGGTTACTAGTTAAGCCGGGCGGGTCCGGGTAGATTTACACCACAACTTAGTCTAACCTCGGGTCTTAAGCGCGACATGACCAACTTCTCACATTGGATCCTATTGTTTGTAGCTACTAGTTAAGCCGGGCGGGTCCGGGTAGATTTATGCTACGAACTCAACCCAACCTCGAGTTGGCCACTTTCATGTTTAGCCTAGTGTCATGTTCATGGTCAAGTTTTCAAGCAATTGGGTAGACCTAACTTAATAGGTAAATTCCCAATGGGTAGACCTAACTTAATAGGTAAATTCCCACGCCCATGTTTTTATGCATATTTACATGTTAACTTCCATGTTTATATTTCAAGTCATATTTTCAAGTATACACATGTCATATTCAGGTTAAGATTTCGCGACATGTTCATGTTTATCTAACTACCCCAAAGTCATGTTTTCCAACGCAAACAAAAGCGAGTCAACATAGTAAGGATACTACGTCACATATTGGCCTCAAAACATGCATGATGCCAAAAAGGGATTGGCTTCCACATGCACAACCTTGGCCAAAAACATGCATAGTGTCATAAGGTGATTTGGCCACAAACATGCATAGTATCTCAAGGGGATTTGACCACAAACATGCATAGCATAAAAGGGGATTACTTGCATAAGTGTTCATGTCATAAACCTATCATGAAGGGATGAACATGCCCATGTTACTCATGTGATAAAAAGGTAAACTTGCATATTATCATAAGGGATTTCGGGTTCATATACTTGCATAGCCTCAAAGTCACATTCATGCACATGTTTCATGAGTCAAAGTGGTTTCAAGTGTGCGTGCTAACATACCACAAGCAAAGGTCCAATCTTGCATGGCAAACTAGGTCCAATGTAACATGAATAGCATGGTTTAGTCGCTACAACATAACCCAAAGTCATACGTTCATGCTAAAGGAGCAAACTAGGTTCCCATAGGCTAACATACTCATGTTACTTTGCATTTTATCCCATGTCACATCAAGATCATAGTTTAAATCTACAAGTAGCTAGAACTTACATAGCGTGGCAAGAGGACTAGGAGCATGAATCGTTTTGACGAAGAAAGGTGGCTCCTTTGATGAAGATCCGTCATGAAACTCGCATAGCAACGTTGATTTGGCCTCTATTTGGTGTAGCAAGCTTGCACCTTTTGATTTGAACCCGATTTGAATGCATAGGCTCTAGGGATTGGAGATGGAGGCCATGATCAAAATTGATTTTGGCAACACTTAGTTGCTAGGTTTGATTTTTAGGGATTTAGGTTAGGTTTAGGGTCATTTTATAGAGATTAGGATAGTTTTAGGCCATAGGATTAGATCTAGGATAGATTAGGACCATCAGATCTCGGAAGCTTCCAGAACCAGCCCAAGAACAAGACCAGGTGAGACAAACAGGTGCGCCAGGCAACTTGCCCCGGCCACCCCCTGTCGACAGGCAAGTCGACAGGGCTGTCGACTTGGTCTGGGCCCAAGTCGACAGGCTTGTCGACAGCCCTGTCGACGTGGCCTAGGCGGGAAACTTCCCGCCTAGCCCCAGATCTGATTTTCAAAGCTATTTCCGAAGTTCAAATTTCCAGAAATCTTCTTTGGGCCTTTAACGGGTCATACGGACTCCGATTCTCGAAAACTCGGACTCTATTTCGCGTATTTTTCCGAGACGAACGCAATGGCACAGACCGTTTAACTTGATTCAGAATTTATAATTTAATTCTGTCTTGATTCTTGATTTAACGTGTTGTAAAAATTCGGGTTGTTACATTCTCCCCTTCTTAAAGGATTTCGTCCCCGAAATCTCAAAGTTAGGAAGAACATATCCTACCATCCATCATCCATCTACTCAAACCATCATCCACAAGCAACCATTGTCCTTAGACGACTCCTAATACTTTATGAATGTATGCAAAACGTGTGTGTACATGTTCCTTAGCTAATGCTAATGATCAGGCCTGAAAAATCTTTTGAATGCAAAAATATGTTTAGTGCTATGAATCCATCATGTATGCAAATAGTCCTAGTCATATACACTATATGCGTGCACAAACATTCAACCATATGCAACATCCGCATGATAACACATTCAATTTCATCCATAAACAAGTATAAATACTCGTGCATAAGCAATATGAAATGTGACCGAGTCGAGCTAATATCTAATGTAAATTCGCGCATCCACGAGCAACCACTTGCAACCATTTGCAACCATAACATGTTTCAAATACATGTTTACATCCATAGGGTTCTACCTAAGATTCCCTGAAACAGGGTCGAGAAGATAAACAAAACAAACTCCGTACGGGATTTGTAACAGAGACAGGACCGAGAGGATATCCATAAAAGATAGCCTACAAGCAAGCTCAACAGAAAAACAGGGATCGAGGATATATTCCCAAAAGAGATATCATGCACGTATTTAGTCTTCAGTCTCCTGAGTCGCATTACCTTGAGCTTAGTTCCATCGTGCCTTGACCGCCCCTTTTACTTCACGATTTCGCAGCTTCTTATTTCCTGTTTCCATAACATGAGTTGGAACTCATTTCCTCGTCGCCTCTCGTTCCACTTGCACTTATTCTCCTTCTAGAATACTTGGCGCAAACAGGACTGCGTACACATTATTCCATGCGAGCCCTCAAAATTCACTAGTGAATCCTGGACCTTGTACCATAAGGTATTCCACGTAGAAAAACTTTCTCTTGAAAGTAAACAAGTTACCGTGCGCACTTACTAGGGTAATTCCCATAACCCATACATAATCGAAGTAAACCATCCGTCTTATTAGCGAACACCATTCGATCGGGTTTCTAATTTCCAACAAAGGCATCTAGGGATTCTAAGTAACTAATCATGACAGAACCCAAAAGGTTACGCGATACTTCAAGGGTATTACCAAAGCAAGCCAAGAGTCTAACTACCCTCCTTCTAAAACCGAGAGTGGCACCCCTTACTGGATAACCACTTCATCCCTAGAATCCATCCACAACTTATAAACATAAGCATTATTTCCAAGCTCAACACTTGATATAGACATTCTCAAATCCAAACGAGCCATGAGTAAATGGACCGATCTTCCAATAGGACTTGAGACAAAAACGGGATCCTCTACTACGCTAGTACTAAGGTGCAGAGACTCAACTATCGAAGCGGACTTAAAAGATGCGGTGATCAAAACAAAGTCCCGACAGGATGATAGAGAAGAAAAGCTAAACCTTTAACAAGATCGTTACCCTCCTTCTGAGGTACCCTAGAAATGAGAGCATACTATTGCCCTCCGAATGATCTTGTCCCTGTTCCATGATACTTAACTACCCGTCCCGTTTCACCATGCCAAAGGTACTCTCTCGTCATGGGTTTCATTGTTCATCTTTTTCCCTCCTTTTAGGACTTAGTCATACCAACATGTTGCTTATCCCTGAGCTCGTATCCTTTATCCTTGTTCTTACTATCCTTTCATGCATAACTCTGCAACGGTCTCTCGAGAACCACCTCCATCGTACGGGAAACACTTACGCAGCTAGAAAGACTAGTCGCAGTCAAAACCACTGTGACTACAGATGGAGGAAAGAAAGGAAAAGAGATTCAATCAAGGAAACAAGGATAATGCTAATGGCCTTTGGGGAATAGCCTTTTTCTTTTTAAAAGAAAATTTTCTTGAAAAATGCTTCTTTGTAAACGGTTTTTCAAATAATTTTCAGAAGGTCTTTAAAAACTTTTTCCCAGTCTAGTAACCTTCTGCTCTGATACCAAATGTAACACCCCGCCTCCGCTAGGGTCACTCGCAAAGGAATGCACTAGCTTTAGAGGGGCATTATTGGTAAACATGCACAGAAATATCACAAGACAGAACATATAAAATAGCGGAAGTAAAATCGAACTTTCATAAATTCAATAATTAAGGTCTAAAGCCTTTTACATCAGAGTACATCAAAACCTGTCTTGCAATAGTAAAGAAGCATAAAGACTTTTTAATAAATTATTCCCCAAGTAAAAACAGTAAAGTAGCCATAGCCAAGAGAAGTCCAAGCCATCCATGATGACCTTCAAGCAGAAGAAGTCCGAACTAAACAACATTGTTTCCTCCCTGAAACCTGGGGGGGAACGGAAGAAAAGAGGCGAAACAAAACGGGTCAGTCAAAAAGACTGAGTAAGTCCTATCTACTTCCAGTATAAAAACAGGTAAAGGTAACATGACATGCATAAACTGAAAGTAAACATAAGGATAACTACAAGATAGATAAACCAGGGTAGTCGGTTGAACTACTGTGGCAAGGTAAACTAAGGTATCATGATAAACTACGGTGTTATGATAAGTCAAGGTATCACATCGTCGGATTTCTATCGAGTACATTATCCCAAGGTATCTACCCCGTCTAACATCCCACGGTATCTATTATGTATATTCTTCCTAGTTCTAACATGTATATTTGCTCTGCACCTCTCGTACTAGTATCCCTACCCGCGTCATGTGTTAACCATGAATGTCCCTTGCTCAAAGTCGTGTAATGGTCCATGTCAACCTAATATCGCATATATAGGTTACTCAAATCATATGTTTCTTTCCATGTATATAAGTTCAGTCCTTTGCCGTACCTCGTACGGGCTTCCTCATGTCGTATTATCCTTGAAATCGTTTGGACTGTCACCCTTGTTCTAGCTAGGCTCTTCCATATGAATCATCGTTTGGACTACTAGGACTTACGCCACCTAGCACCACTAGGGATTACGCTTACCTATTGCATGCTTTCGTATTTCGGTTTGGGTTAAACCACCTAGGCCACTAGGGATTACGCTAACCCTCAACCGCGCCCTTTTTCCCACGCATTCATCGTGAATCGTTTTTCTATAACTGTATGCACATGTATCACATCGTGCCATCTGAGTCCTATCACAGGGCAAAACAAGAAATACAGGACTCGGTCGGGAGCTTTAGATTTATCTGCCGATGCAGATACTAAGGTCTGCTTTTCTACACGTGGTTATGGTCCCACGAGACCCCTCCCTCAACTAGTGAAAGGCAACACAAGAGAAAATCTTGCATGAGAACTACACTCCGGCCAGCCCACATCCTACGGCCTACCTCACCCATAATTAGATAGCAATTATGGTCTGTTGGGTGTTCCCTGCCTTTCCGTACGTACACGCTTGACTCAAGATGGTAGATGATCGACGAACTTGCTATCTCGGGCACCTTATGTATTCGTCGACTCACTGCTATCCACCCCAGTCTTTAGGTCGCTCGCATAGCAACCAAGGCATATTCTTGGTTCTTCTACCGCAGACCTCAACCTCTCGTGAGCCTAGTATATTGACCTGGCAGCTCACAGAGGGATCCCAAGAATATCCTCACGTTCCCCGAAGCCGCTGCTTCGTTACCCAGTTCGTTGGAGCCTTTATCTCAATCAGATAGCCTGCTCCTACACGCATACTTAAACATTGACCTAACGTACCGGGTTACTAATCTATCTAAGAAATGGTCCAAATTTCCTTGACTAAGAATTATTACTTAGTTTCCCTTAACTAAGGTTTACCACTTAGCCTTATTTCCATAATCCTTGTTAACTATGGTTATTTACCTAATCCTCCGAATTAGGGTTTATCTAATGGGTTAAGTGTCACTTAAGTTCATAACTTAGCCCGTCTACAAACCATGTCAAAATTGGCTAAGTATCCAAGTCCAAGACTTAACCCTACAAACCATGTGTCAAGTTGGCTAAGTATATTAAGCAATCCATAACTTAACCTCGTCTAATTATCATTTTAGATTGGTTAATTATATAAATTAACTTGACCTTGTCAAATTACCGAGTCAAATCGGTCAAGCGTATTCAAGTGATTCGTGACTTAGCCTTATCATGTTTTCCCGTTATATTGGTTAAGTATGGGTTAACTTAACCTCCATAAATTCACGAGTTAGATTGGCTAAGTATAGGTCACTTAACCACATCCAATTAACGAGTTAGATTGGTTAAGTTTAGGTCACTTAACCACATCAAATTAACGAGTTAGATTGGTTAAGTTTAGGTCACTTAACCACATCAAATCATCATGTATAATTGGTTAAGTATAAGTTGCTTAACCCCATTAAATTATCACATTAAGTTGGTTAAGTATTGGTTACTTAACCTCATTGAATTACCAAGTTTAAATTGGTTAAGTGTTTAACTTAACCCCATCGAATTACCGTGTTTAGATTAGTTAAGTGTGGATTACTTAACCCCATCTAATTACCGTGGTTAGGTTAGTTAAGTATCAATTACCTAACCCCGTCTAATTACCGTGTTTAGGTTAGTTAAGTCTTAATTACTTAACCTCATCTAATTACCAAGTCGGATTGGTTAAGTGTAAATTACTTAACCTCATCCCCTAATCATCTTGCATGGTTAAGTGTCATTAAGAAATCAAGTCCGGTCCCACTTAACCTACCCATTCGTGTCATATCGGTTAAGTGTCATTAGTCAAATTTACTTAACCTTATCATGTGGCATTAATTTAATTAATGCACTCTTAACCTCTCACATTAGACCTTGTTGTGGTTACTAGTTAAGCCGGGCGGGTCCGGGTAGATTTACACCACAACTTAGTCTAACCTCGGGTCTTAAGCGCGACATGACCAACTTCTCACATTGTATCCTATTGTTTGTAGCTACTAGTTAAGCCGGGCGGGTCCGGGTAGATTTATGCTACGAACTCAACCCAACCTCGAGTTGGCCACTTTCATGTTTAGCCTAGTGTCATGTTCATGGTCAAGTTTTCAAGCAATTGGGTAGACCTAACTTAATAGGTAAATTCCCAATGGGTAGACCTAACTTAATAGGTAAATTCCCACGCCCATGTTTTTATGCATATTTACATGTTAACTTCCATGTTTATATTTCAAGTCATATTTTCAAGTATACACATGTCATATTCAGGTTAAGATTTCGCGACATGTTCATGTTTATCTAACTACCCCAAAGTCATGTTTTCCAACGCAAACAAAAGCGAGTCAACATAGTAAGGATACTACGTCACATATTGGCCTCAAAACATGAATGATGCCAAAAAGGGATTGGCTTCCACATGCACAACCTTGGCCAAAAACATGCATAGTGTCATAAGGTGATTTGGCCACAAACATGCATAGTATCTCAAGGGGATTTGGCCACAAACATGCATAGCATAAAAGGGGATTACTTGCATAAGTGTTCATGTCATAAACCTATCATGAAGGGATGAACATGCCCATGTTACTCATGTGATAAAAAGGTAAACTTGCATATTATCATAAGGGATTTCGGGTTCATATACTTGCATAGCCTCAAAGTCACATTCATGCACATGTTTCATGAGTCAAAGTGGTTTCAAGTGTGCATGCTAACATACCACAAGCAAAGGTCCAATCTTGCATGGCAAACTAGGTCCAATGTAACATGAATAGCATGGTTTAGTCGCTACAACATAACCCAAAGTCATATGTTCATGCTAAAGGAGCAAACTAGGTTCCCATAGGCTAACATACTCATGTTACTTTGCATTTTATCCCATGTCACATCAAGATCATCGTTTAAATCTACAAGTAGCTAGAACTTACATAGCGTGGCAAGAGGACTAGGAGCATGAATCGTTTTGACGAAGAAAGGTGGCTCCTTTGATGAAGATCCGTCATGAAACTCGCATAGCAACGTTGATTTGGCCTCTATTTGGTGTAGCAAGCTTGCACCTTTTGATTTGAACCCGATTTGAATGCATAGGCTCTAGGGATTGGAGATGGAGGCCATGATCAAAATTGATTTTGGCAGCACTTAGTTGCTAGGTTTGATTTTTAGGGATTTAGGTTAGGTTTAGGGTCTTTTTATAGAGATTAGGATAGTTTTAGGCCATAGGATTAGATCTAGGATAGATTAGGACCATCAGATCTCGGAAGCTTCCAGAACCAGCCCAAGAACAAGACCAGGTGAGACAAACAGGTGCGCCAGGCAACTTGCCCCGGCCACCCCCTGTCGACAGGCAAGTCGACAGGGCTGTCGACTTGGTCTGGGCCCAAGTCGACAGGCCTGTCGACAGCCCTGTCAACGTGGCCTAGGCGGGAAACTTCCCGCCTAGCCCCAGATCTGATTTTCAAAGCTATTTCCGAAGTTCAAATTTCCAGAAATCTTCTTTGGGCCTTTAACGGGTCATACGGACTCCGATTCTCGAAAACTCGGACTCTATTTCGCGTATTTTTCCGAGACGAACGCAATGGCACAGACCGTTTCACTTGATTCAGAATTTATAATTTAATTCTGTCTTGATTCTTGATTTAACGTGTTGTAAAAATTCGGGTTGTTACAAGGATTCATATAGATAAGGGAGTATTAGAAGAATTGTCTTCAACAGGTATGTACAGGTATGATATTTTATAAACTAAGGTCGCATCATCAAAAATGGGGAGATTATTGGAGAATGGAGTTTGGATGACAATAACCTAATATCAATATTAATTGATTATAAAATATATACTAACACTTTTATCAAATATAAATAAATATATATATATACACATATGCAGTATTTATATACAGGAATTATTATGGAAGATTGTACAGTTTAAAGATCATTGAGATTCAGAATTCAGAGATGATTCAAGACTCATGAGTAATCAACATTTCAAGAGTTCAAGATAAATATAATAATAGAGTTTAGTTTATGTAAGACTCTGAATAGCACTCTAGGTTCAAATTCAAATTCTGTTTTTCAATTTCTGATTTCAAATTCTATTTTCAAATTCTATCCTCAATCTCTATCTTCTCTATTTTACTTTCTTTTGATTTTAAACTCAAGTTTTATAGTTTATAAATTTTATAAATTATATACTTTATATTTATAAAGTTTTAAACTCTTAATTTTATAAATATGTTCACATATCTTATATTTATGTTTTCGTATGTTTTTCCACTTTATAATACTTATTTATAACATTATGTTTAATTCAAGAATTTCCAGAATTATATATATGTCAAAACACTCGAAAATTGCTCAAAATACAATTTTACACATGCTTATGTCGACATACATATATGTCTATGTCGACATATAACTGTCACTTTTTTAATTTTCAAAGGAAGTGGCTTTTCACTATTTGAGACGCTCCAGAAGCATTACAACCTTTCAAAACTTATAAATAGGGTCGATTTCGAATTTTTTTCATCATTCTTCTTCTCCACCTTCATCTCCTTTCTTTACACCATTATATTTTCTTATTTTTATGATTTCTAAACTAATACTCTACCGAATTCAATTCTATTTTCATAAAACTTCTTCTCTTCTCACTCTCTACTCATTACTCTCTGAATCAAAGTGCTATTGAAGAGTTATAGGTCTATTGTAATCTTTTGGGAAGTGTTTGGGTAATTGGTAATTGGTGTTTTCCTTATAGCCGTGAAATTAAGGAACGGGAGCGGTGTGACCCTTGTATCCCTGAAATCAAGGCGAGAATACTTGATCAAGTGTGTGGAATCGGTGTTACCCTTTTAGCCGTGAAATCAAGGAGGTTGTAGTTGGATATTAATATAGCAATAAAACACTTCGCAATCCAGCGTTGTGTGGGACTGGATGTAGGAGCAATTCCGAACCAGTATAAAATTCTGGTGTGTTCTTTCCTTTTCTGCATTTTTTTATCTTTGTGTTTGTGTTTGATTTTGTGTCTGTGATTGTTTCTGTTGTGTTTAATTCATATTGTAGATCATATAAGTTTTGGACTTTGTTTAAATTCTCAAAATCACTATTCACCCCCCTCTAGTGTTAGTTTTACCTTAACAGTCCATTCCGCAATCCCTATCATTTTTTGTTTTTTTTGTTTTGTTTTGAAGGTGCCAATGATTTTAGAGAATTTTTAATGGCATACCAAATTCAAATGGGACATGAGTTACGTTTTCTGAAGAATGGTTCTACTAGGATTTCGGTAGTTTGCTTTTCATCTTCAACTGGATTCCCCTCTAAAATGCACGCTTCTTGTGATTCTGGGAATCTTAGTAAGTTTTCTTATTCAAAATTTGGTTGTTGAGCATTCTTATGGTGGTGGGCTTGAAAATTTGAACAAGCCTCGCACTTCTAGCTCATTTGTTAAATCTTTGATAATAGATGAAATTCTAGATCATCCGAGTAAGAAACCTAAAGATATCATTGTTGATTTTCATGGAGAGTTCAATCTTCAATTGTCTTATTCTTTTGCCTACTGCAGGAAGCAACTTGCTTTAATGGAATTGTATGGTAATGATGCAACGTCTTATAATGATTTAAGATAATATTTGGAGGTATTAAAGAATCATAACCCATGTTCTTATGTTGGCGTGGATGTTAATCCTTCTATAAATCAATTCAAGAGAGAGTTTGTTGGTCTAGGTACATGTATTCTTGAGTTCGAGTATTGTCGACCTATGATATTTCTAGATGGTACTCATTAAAAGGGGAGGCCAGGGGTACTGATAGGTGCTACTGTAAAGAATGATAGTCAAGGTATGATGTTATTATTTGTTGATTTAAAGTGTTTTTTTATATTGATCATTAGTATCAGTTTTAAGTGTTTGGTAGTATCATTTTTTATGTTGCAATGTTTATTGTGAATATCTGTTTGTTGTGTTGTAGCATCAGTTGTTTGGTTATTTTTTGTTAGGTATCAGTTTTGTATGTTGTATGGTATTTTTTTTATGTTACACTTATTAGACATCAGTTTTATATATTTGGTGGTATCAGTTTTTAGTGTTCCAGCTATTAGGTAGCAGTTTTGTATGTTTGAAAGTATCAGTTACTCCACAGCTATTAGGTAGGAGTTTGTATATTCGAAGATATCAGTTTTTCGTGTTACAGCTATTAGGTAGCAGTTTTAATTTCAGATAGTAACAGTTTTTATTATGATCAAGAATTTTTTTTTATTTTTTATTTGGAATTTTTTCGTAGGTTTTTTCTTTAGCAAAGGTTGTAGCTTTGATAGAAAATGTGGACAATTGGAGATGGTTTTTAAGTCATTTGAAGGAAATGCTCCAAGAAATTCAGAATTTGGTTTTTATGTCGGATCGTCATCAAGGTTTAATTTTAGGTGTTCATGAGGGTTTTCCTATGACATTTCACAGTTATTGTTACATTCACATGGAACAAAATTTGCGCTCAACAGCTAAGTCAAGGAATGTGAATATTTCAATTGTTGAGTCGTTTAAGACATGTTCTAGAGTATCTAATGCGTATGAGTTTGATGATGCACATTCTAAATATTTGGAAATGGGTGGTATTGCAGCTATCAATTTTTTGAAAGACAAACCATTTGATAAGTGTCTGACTTGTTTTTTCCGGGTAAATGGTACGGGGAATATAACTCTAACGTGGCCGTAAGTTTTAATAGTCGGATTTAAGATGAAAGGGTATTACCTATTATAACCTACTTGGATGTAATTTGTATTAAAATTATGGAACAAATGACTAAAAGGCGAGAGTAATGTCGTTTATGGAATACGATTTTATGCCCTACTATGGAAAATCGGTTGAAAGAGTTGATTGAAGAAGGTCTTCGATGGGATGTTTACAAATCCTCTGAGCTTCTTTTGGAAGTGAAATCTCCGTTCTCTCATCGTGTTAATCTCAGGGATTCGAATTGCAGTTGTAATCAGTGGAGACTAAGGGATTTGCTTATTCTCATGCAATAGAATGCATTAACGGAGTGAAATTAAATATTTGTGATTTTGTTGAACACTATTCTACTGTAGATGCTTATCAATCTTAATATTGTAATACTTTTAATCCTATTTCTACCTATGATAAGTCCATTATTGATTCTAGCAGTGATGAAGTGATTAAGCCACCCAAGGATAAATGTGGCACCAGGAGACCATTTACAAAATGAAAAGGAGGTTTTGCATTCTTTAAAAACAAACAAAATAGGTGTAGCGTGTGCAAACAATATGGTCATAATAAACGTAATTGTCAAGCTTCCATTAATATGTGAGTTTTTTTTAGGGCATACATGTATTTTCAAATTTCATTCAAATGTTTTTGTATAGATAAGCAGAGCGGTTTATCATACATTGGAAATGTGCTGAATCTTTTATAGTTTTAATTGAATTCTTTATATTGTAGTGTTTATATTTGATCGTTACATTGTTGTGTTGCTGGTGTAAGAAAATATCAAATTTTTATGCTCACTTTTAGCAGTTTTATACCCCGGTAGGTATTAGTCTTATGTGTTATTTTACATTTACAGGAACTAGGTAGCGGTTTTATACCTATGTAGGTATCAGTTTTGAGAGTTATTTTATGTTTACAACAATTGGGTATCAATTTTATACCCTTGTAGGTATCAATTTTGAGAGTAATTTTGTGTTTGCAGCAGGATATCAGTTTTTTACCTCTGTTGGTATCAATTTTGAGTGTTATTTTATGCTTACAGCAGCTGGGTATCAGTTTTATACCCTTGTAGGTATCAGTTTTGAGTGATATTTTATGTTTACAGCAGCTGGGTATCAGTTTTATACCCCTATAGGTATCAGTTTTGAATGATATTTTATGTTTATAGGAGTTGGGTATCGGTTTTATACCTTTGTAGATATCTATTTTTAAAAAATAGGATTTCTATATGCATTTGCACAATATTAGCATTGAATTATAATATGTATCAGTTCAATATTTATACATACATATCAACAACATTATCAATATTTCATTCATCAAAGTATATAGGAGTATGTTTGAGAACAAATTATACAATTGTAAACAACTGTAAAATTCGTTCGTCTTTCCTAAACAACAAGGATCGTTGTAGAGGGTGTCGAACTCTGGGACCAAATTATTTTATTAATAAATCCAATCAAGTTATCCCTAACTTTTGATTGGTTGAAAACAAGAAAATAGCAAAATTAAATAAAAGAGAGTGTTAACAATATGTTAAAGCAATTAGGGGATAATGACATAGATCAGATTCATAATCATCAATAGCCAAAAGATTAACCAGATCTAACACATGTTTCTGTCACAAACATGAATCAACGATAATAGGTTTTTAGAAACAAATATGTAAATAACGACAAGCATAGCCTATGCAGGAGCTCAGCTCTACAACCATAGACTATCAGGACAGATTCACTAATTAATTTCTAAAACCCTAAAATTAGATCTAGATCTGATAAACGTTAGATCGAACACGAATATATCCTGTGAAGGAGCATAGCTCTTAAACGACACAAAATATGAAGGTTCAGATCTAACCCTTAATTCAGATCCAGATCTACACGTATACAGTCCTCATCTTTTGGCTATGTGATTCATATTGAATCATACTATCAGCGTCATCACCCCCAATCAAAGGGGATTAGCTAGACATAGCTAAAGAAGAAGAGAAAAAGAAAATAAATAACATGAACATAAATAAAATAAACAAAAGGTAAAAAGAAAGGGAGAGAATGATTTTATTCCAAGAAGAGAATTACAGAATAAAACCTAATGTGTTTTTACATGACTAAGATACAATGTATTTATAGCTGATATGACAAAGGCTAGCTAGCTAATTACATAATGTGGGACTAAAGAAATAACCCAAATAACACATAAGCCAGTGTGAACGCAGCTTTAGAGTGAGTGGTCTAGCAAATAGGCTAGTGTGAACGCAACATGAGTAAGAGACCTTCCAAATGAGCTAATGTGAATGCAGTTGAGTCTTTATTGAGCCAAATCTTCTTAACTGAAATATAATTGCAACCGTTCTTCAAGCTTTAGACTCTTCAAGCTTTAGCAATTTTAAACTTCACTTTTTTTAAGCAAATTCTTCATGCTTTATCCATCAAATGCTCTAAACCATGCTTCTTGTCAACAATCTGAAAATACAGCTATAAATACAAAGTATCAATTATTTTAAAGGGAAAATAAGATAAATAAGCGGATAAAATATACACATTTACGTGTATATCAAATACCCCCACACTTATCTTTTTATTCGTCCTCGAATAAACTAAACTAAGATATGTCACACTTTCGTAGGAAACACGATTGCATTTAGCGTATGCAACAAGCCGTTAAACCTCTGGGTGTCCCCAGTAGGACGAGTGTTGTCTCGTGAGGGTTTTCAGCGGATACTACCCACAAAATCCAAAGCGTCTTATGTACGCGGATTAATCAAACAATATATTTAAGGTCTTTCACATTCCAAGGATTTCACCTAACTTCAATAATAACGGTTTAGCCCCAAATTGTCCATCCCATAATTAGTGCAAAAATGAACAAAAATTTTCAAGCTGAATCGTAATTCCTTGATAACACTATAATTGTCTTGAAGGTTAAGAGCGTGGTGTCAACCAAAGTTCTACACATCGACAATGTGCACCCAATCATTTATTCAACCCTCTTTTTTTTTCTTTCTTTTTTAATAATTTTGCACCAATGTAACTGTAATGTATTGGATATGAGTTATGCATAGATGAAGGAATTTTTTTTTAAGTTTTAAAAATATTCTAGATAAGAGGGCAAGTATATTAATTGAATTTCAAGCTACAAAAGATAAAGTAATACTAAGGCACATATGGACATTTTGTTTCCTTTCATCTCCTCAACTATAATCCTCGCTTCTAAGTACGGTATGATGGATGTGGATGGAATGGAAATGGATGCTTCATAGTCTGGAATGATGAAGACTATTTTATTCAGAGAGACTCTCTCTTTATTTCATTTTTTTTTTTATATTCTTTTTCTTCTTCTTTTTTTTCTTTTTCTCTTTTTTTTTCTTTTTCTTTTGCATGATGAATGGAGATGGAATGATGACGTACATTATTTCATTTGATTCCTCCTCTACTAAACCAACACTTCATGAAAGGAAAGTTTTGTGCCCTAGTTACTCTACTTCTATAACCTTAATTCAACACACAAGTCTGGATTGATGTTATACAAAAAGCTGAAAGGAATGATAAGCAAAGTTTCGTAAGATAGATAACCCATATAAAATAAGATGTGGTATATGGTTATCCTACCTTAAAACAAGTACGGAGTGGGTGGTGTAATATTGGTATAAAAAGTGACGTTTTTGACCTTTAAACAAAGGTTCTTGAGTATACCAATATAAGATAAACTTGTCTAAACATGGATGTAAATCGACTAAAACTTGGGTTTGAATAATGTGGGGTATCGAAGAAGAACGCTACAATGAGTCATTTCTCCTTAACTGGGCCAAGTGGATTTTAGAACTTACGATTTTGAAAATTTGAGTGGAAAAGAAAATATTATGCATGAAAACTAACTCAGAAAATCCAACATATGTAGGTGCAAAATCCTTTTATTTCATGATTTTTTTTTTTTGATTATTTTTACTTGCACATTCTAACATGTATAACAAAGGTTGACACGCTTACTCCAGAACACGACTAACGTCTGCACAGTCTCAAGCTAGCATCTTAAAAAGACACATTACGATTCAATGAATAAATAATGTTCATTCTCATCACCCAACAATTCAACTTATCAAACAAGTACCAAGGTGTTATTTATGAATTTTAAGTTAATCCTTGTTCAATGAATGACCTACTTCATAAAATTTGATTGCTGATGTAATGTAAATTCCCCCCCCCCACACTTGAGTGTGACTGTGTCCTCACAGTCGTTAATCAGACATATCTTAGTGAAAGGGAAATAAAATAAGAGGGTCAGCACGACTTACCGGATGTGTGTGCAGAAAATACGCAGTCATCGAATAGATGAACCGGTCCACAATGGACCAATGGATCAGCCTCATTAAGCTTATGAGACACAGCTGAAGCACAGAAAACCAAATCATAAAGGATTGTATATTACGTGACAGATTTGGAAAAACAAATTTCGTTTTTTCAAAAGTTTGAGTTGCTAGTTTTAAAAGCTTGAGCTTACAATTGATCCTGAAATCGAATTGAATTTTTATAGCAACAAAAGAGAGGTCATCGGGCTGGGGTTCAACAAAAGTTTCAAAAACAAAGTTTGACTTGTTCAGATGATGTATAAATTGAGAGACATGTGCATCGTTCTCACCCCCACATTTGTTTTGAGAAATATTGTTCGGTTTTTCTTTAATATTTGAAATTTTATTAACTAAAGGTTCATTCGTAAACCTAAAGTCAAAACCGAACAAATGAATTTTCAGTAAATTTCGAAATCGTGTTTTCTCAAAAATAGTGTCATTCCAGAAAGAGTTCATATACTGCATAAATTTATCATTGAAAAACAAGTGATCATAGTGAGGTTCAGTTGAAACGATCAAGTCGCAAGGAGTTTCAACAGTTTCAGAAAAATCATTATTGTGCTTGAGATCACATTCAGCAGTTTTGTTGTTTTCAACCACAAAAATTTCAAAGTTTTCAAATTTTTCATTTTCAGTTTTAGACCCAACAACATTATCGTCAATCAGTTCAAGAAGTTTTCGCTCATCAAAGTCGTCCTCACCCAAACAGTTGTTAACAACTTCATCATTTTTGTCATGTTGGCAATCTAAAGTTGCTAAATTTTCAAATTTTTCAGAATTTGAGAGAGGAAGATCAAATTGAAGATTGACGTCTTTGTTTTTAAGAGAATTTAAATTCAAATCAATCGCAGAGCTTTCAACAACTTCATTGAGATTTTCATCGATTTCAAAAGTTGTCAGTTGAAAATCATTAATTCTGGGCAAAGGTGGATTATCGTTCGATTCATCACACATTTGGATTTTATTTTGTTTCTCACGAAACTTCAAGTAGTCATTAATTTCATTCGTTTGCTCAACAAAATCAAATTTATAGTTATTTACACGGGAATTTTCAAGTTGAAATTGTTGAGAACAAAAGTTTTCACTAGCACCACAATTGAAATTATTCCCATTGCCAAAATCATTTGAAAAATGATTTACATTTCCATTTTGAATTTGAAATTCATTTTGGAGTTCAAAACTGAATTGACAAGGGTTATAATCAAAATCTTTGGAATTTGGAGGTGAAATCGAATTTTGATTATTTTGAAAGCTTTCACTTGAATTGTTGCACATGTATAAATTACACAATTCATTTATTTCTTCATTTTGTTGTATGCTCATTTCAAGTAAAAATTCAACATGTGTTTCAAGAATAGAGGGTTGATCATCATTTCGAAAATTTGATGATGTACAATCGGGATTATCCTGAAAATTTTGAAAAGTTGGTGGTGTACAGTCCAAATTACTTGTACAATAGTTGTTATTAAAATATCCATATGAATTTGGTGTAAAAGTATATGGATTATATTGATTTTCACAACTATCGTAAAATCCGTAGGAATAAGGGAATTGAGACATTTTCAAGAAAGCTCTTTTTTAAAAAAATATGTTAAAATTAACAACTTCAGATTATATGAATACAAGTCTAGGCCAGGTCCGGACAGGGGTTATCAGTGTGCCACGAATCACCGTAGAAACACAACTGAAGGTTTAAGAACCTGTTTGAGTTCAAGACTCTACCGTTCCTTAGACACCTCAGAGAGTATCAATCCTAATTGTCAATTTAACGAATATTTTGTCCTATGAGCTTTTGGGGAATCCTCAGTTCGATTTCAAAAATAAACTTTTCAATTAATCCCACGTTCGTTTTAAAATTTTAAACCACACATCAACAGGCAAAATATTCAGTCACAGAATGAACAGTCTCAGAATCGTCACAGAACAGGAAATTGCAGAAATATTTTTTTTTACAAGCAAGCCAATCTCCTGCAGAAGATTTTTTACAAGCGATTTCTGTATACTTTTCTTTGCAGCAGCAATCCCTGTAGAGTTAGAAAATACTCATTTTGATCGGCAGTCCGTCCAGTGCAGTTGAGTCGCGCTAGCGCGTTCACACCCCACTTGGTGTGCAACCGCTCGAACACTGAATAGTCCGCTGCTTTTTGTTGTTGTCGCCTCCTATTAAAAAATTTTTAAGACCTTTTTCTAATTTTTACTGTACCTGCTTTTAAAAATTTTCGCCCCTTTTTTTTCTTAATGGAGAAAAAGGCGAAATCAACAGAAGTAACAAAAGAGAAAATAAAAATAAAATTAAAACAATTCGTCTCCCTTAGAAGGCCTAAAGCCTGGCCCAAAATAACAAGGCACGGACTTAAAATCCACTACCTCACTAATCCCTACCCATTTTAAAAGCACGCCGCCCCTTAGACACAATCAAAGCAAATCGCCCAACTATTTCTCTCAGAAATCCAAATTGCAGTCACAAATCCTCCTTCCTTTTTTTTTAAGATTCAAAATTGATTTCGATTCCAATCAGAATAGGCTCGGGTATTCCAAACGGGTTTCCAATCTGTATGTAATTTTTTTTTTGGGGGGGACGTAGGAATCGCGGTATTGTTTTGTGGTCGGAGCAGAGATGGAGGAGGCGTTGGTTGTCAGATCTGAAGCAGCTGTTAGAGTTTCGGTTGCTTCACTGGAGTTTGGTGGGTAGTTTGTTGCGGTATGATAATGCAGTTGAGAGTGGAACGGAACTGCTATGTTGGAAGGTGATGGGGTTTCTGTTGATGACTGAAGGGGTATGACGTTGGTCTGTGGGTCGAAGATGGAGTATAGGTGAGATGGTTTCTCTATTGATAAACTTGGATGGCGTGATGAAGGGCTGAAAGCTTTGGTGTGGTTTTTGTATGACTTGGTGGCTTGGAGGAAGGCTTAAGCGTGGTTAATTGTGAACAGGAAGTACTGCAGTTGGGGAATTGTGAACGTTGAAGAGGATGGGAGGGGATACGTTGAGGTGGCGGGTCTGTGTAAGGTGATAGCAGTTTGGGTAGCGGCAGAAGTGAATGGGGATTGAATAAAGTGGGTGTGAGTCAGTTGGTCGGGCTTTTGTGATGGCGTTCGGTCTGAGTTGACTGGGGCGTTCTGGTCGAGGATGGTGGAATTGCAGGAAGAGAAATTCGTGCATGAAGGTGGCGATTTGGAGTGTGGTGTTGAAGGATTTCGGTTGGCTTTTGAGGGTGGATTCCGGATCCGATCTGTGTTCTTATTGGACCTCAAGTTGGGGTTGTTAAGCTTGTTTCAGGTATTCGGCAAGAGTTTCAGTCGGGTTGTGATTAGCTTTGTGGAGAATGGTGTTGAATATTTGAACAGTATGTTGTTGAGGCTGATGTATGGTGATTTGCAAAATTGAAGTTTGGTGGAGTCTTTTGGTGGAGGGAAGATGAGGAAGTGGGAACTTGCGGCTTTGATGAAGAAGGCAAAGAAGAGAAGTTTTGGAACGGAATTTTTTTTTTATATGAAAATTGTAAAAGGAAAGAAATTTATAGAAAATCGAAAAGAAATAAATGAAAGAAAAGGGAAGGAAATTACAGAGAAAACAGGAAAGAAATCAAAAATTGCAACTCTTGGTAGGAGGATTACAGTGTCATTGACCAACACCAAATCAAACCAATCAAGATTTTTTTTGTCTATCTATGCTAGAAAATAAAAGGGAACAAAATAAAATAATTTTTTTTTGTTTTTTTTATATGAAGAAAAATAAAAAATAAGAAAATTATAACTCGAAGGATTTAAAAATAAAAATTATTTTGGTCCCCGGCAACGACGCCAAAATTTGTTTGCGAACAAATTATACAATTGTAAACAACTGTAAAATTCGTTCGTCTTTCCTAAACAACAAGGATCGTTGTAGAGGGTGTCGAACTCTGGGACCAAATTATTTTATTAATAAATCCAATCAAGTTATCCCTAACTTTTGATTGGTTGAAAACAAGAAAATAGCAAAATTAAATAAAAGAGAGTGTTAACAATAAGTTAAAGCAATTAGGGGATAATGACATAGATCAGATTCATAATCATCAATAGCCAAAAGATTAACCAGATCTAACACATGTTTCTGTCACAAACATGAATCAACGATAATAGGTTTTTAGAAACAAATATGTAAATAACAACAAGCATAGCCTATGCAGGAGCTCAGCTCTACAACCATAGACTATCAGGACAGATTCACTAATTAATTTCTAAAACCCTAAAATTAGATCTAGATCTGATAAACGTTAGATCGAACACGAATATATCCTGTGAAGGAGCATAGCTCTTAAACGACACAAAATATGAAGGTTCAGATCTAACCCTTAATTCAGATCCAGATCTACACGTATACAGTCCTCATCTTTTGGCTATGTGATTCATATTGAATCATAATATCAGCGTCATCACCCCCTAATCAAAGGGGATTAGCTAGACATAGCTAAAGAAGAAGAGAAAAAGAAAATAAATAACATGAACATAAATAAAATAAACAAAAAGTAAAAAGAAAGGGAGAGAATGATTTTATTCCAAGAAGAGAATTACAGAATAAAACCTAATGTGTTTTTACATGACTAAGATACAATGTATTTATAGCTGATACGACAAAGGCTAGCTAGCTAATTACATAATGTGGGACTAAAGAAATAACCCAAATAACACATAAGCCAGTGTGAACGCAGCTTTAGAGTGAGTGGTCTAGCAAATAGGCTAATGTGAACGCAACATGAGTAAGAGACCTTCCAAATGAGCTAATGTGAATGCAGTTGAGTCTTTATTGAGCCAAATCTTCTTAACTAAAATATAATTGCAACTGTTCTTCAAGCTTTAGACTCTTCAAGCTTTAGCAATTTTAAACTTCACTTTTTTTAAGCAAATTCTTCATGCTTTATCCATCAAATGCTCTAAACCATGCTTCTTGTCAACAATCTGAAAATACAGCTATAAATACAAAGTATCAATTATTTTAAAGGGAAAATAAGATAAATAAGCGGATAAAATATACACATTTACGTGTATATCAGAGTAACACGACATGTATACATAAAAAATTTAACACGGAAAACAGTTATGCAAGACAGTTAATCTCTGGAACGATAAAAATGTTTGACATTAGATATCTGAAATACAATATAACTGAAACAATATAAGAAAGGCATGTAACACTGTTTTTCAACATGGTGTATTTACATATAAAAATGCCACTCAACACTTCAAACACCTTCAGCTTACAGTAACTCAAGTTAATCACTTCAATTAGTAACTGAAACAACACTTCAAGTTCAACACTACATTCAATCCTTTTTAGTAAACCCACAAATTAAGGTAATCAAATCCCAACAAATATCAGTATCAACAAGTATTTCATTGACTATTCTTTCTCTCATTTTTAACACGTTTATTAGAGAAGCTTTCAGTGGAACTTCAACCCTATTCATTAGCACTATAAAATCATGACATAGATTCCACAGTCCACCCTGCATGAATAAAATATGTTGTTGGTTAGAAATAATTTTCTAGCATATGATATAAGCGAGGATAATATGGTAATAAGCAAGCGTAAGTCGTAAAGTGTGACTGATGTTCAGGCATTAGCGTTTATAATTGACAGTTTTAAAAACTCGTATGACAGTATTAAAAATGGTTGGCATAGTGAAGAGTCTATGTAGTTAAAGCCCCGCAATATCTCCATTATAGCCCATAACGCTCTTCAACCGCTACCCTATTTCAATTTAGTGCTGATGAACAGTAGAACCGCTTCTATCCCCACTATTTTCCGCTGCATTCGCTAAATCAAGACTTTTTAGCGTCCGCTTTAGCAACGTTAATATATAGAGCTTGATTTGACTAGTTATTTTTTTTAAAAATTCAGTAAAGTTAGCGTAAAGGGCTAAATTTAAGGCATAAGTGTCTAATATATGGTAACAATCAATTACACTCATCAAATTTAGCATGCATAACTATGATATTCCATGATTTTGTTATATAAGACTAATTAATATTAGTTTCTTGTACACATATAATGTGGGAAAGATGATTAATAAATTTTCAAATGTTTAGTTTTATATCTAATGAATCTTTTTGCGCCTCCTCTATAACCCCTTTATTTCCCCGCTTTATCTTCACTACACCTTTTTGCACATCCACCACTATAGAACCGCTAAGTGCTTTAACTACACAGTGATGGGTATTATTTCTTTTTCTGGGGTATCATTTCTTAGTGTTACAGCTACTAGATAGCAGTTTTATATGTCTGATGGTATCGGTTTTTAGAGTTAAGTAGATGCTAGGTATCATTTTTTTATGTTAAGTGGTGTCATTTTTTAGTGTTACAGCTATTAGGTACCAGTTTTATATTGTTGTGGCTATCGCTACTAAATTTTTTTACCTACTTATAATAGTTTTTAAGGAAGAAAATTATAGTAGTTTTTAAGGAAGAAAATATACAAAATGTTTACGTGGTAGAAGATTGTTGTGCACATGGCAATTGATGAATCTCTGTTGGTTTGACCTCCATATCTTGAATATTGTGATTTTTCCATAGCTTTTGTATAAAAAAATCAACTTCGGATCTCTGCAAATATACATCGATATCCATTTTTCTTAAAATAAATCTTAAAATTATTCCATACCAATGTCATTGCTTCTTTTAGGCTAGATTTATTTCATTCATTTGAATTTCTTGGGTGCATAGAATCAAAATCTGACCATTGCGTTGTTGCAGATGTCAACATCACAAGGGTCCAATGATTGTCGCAGTGTCGGAGGAAGTGTATACTGTAAACTAGTTTAGGATAGCTTCTTCTGAGAACGGAATAATCCAGTGATATATAGTTCCATCCCTATTCTCTATTACCCCTTTTTGAATCATAGTGAATTTTAATGTAACATACCGTCTTTTTTGTTACCTTTGAGTTAACTAACTACAACACAAGTCCAACCCAAATTACACAAAAAAGCGGATAGTTAATAGAAAAAAATTAGGGGGTGAGATAAGAAAGAAAGATATATTAGAATAGAAAAAGAAGAAGAACCAACACAACACAGAGTCTCACATCACAACGGAACAAAATATAATATGGAAATAAATTTTTACTGAGAGCTTTTAAAAATACTTACAATCATCAGAGTACATCAGCACATCTGGGCAGTTATAATAATCTGTCCTCATACACAACATACAGCGGATAAATATTATATAATATCATATGTCTGAACTCATCAAGCTCGTCTCTTCATAGCATCTGATAACCTAAACATGTACAACTCGGCCTAACCCGAGCTTTTCAAACGCCGGATTAGTCTGGCGAACTAGAGTGAGGAAAACACACTAAGTTTAAAGGTATCAACCAACTTGATTTTTAAAGTGAAAATCTTTTTGAAAGAAAGGATAATTGTAAGACCAAATCCACACATAAATACAAACGTTTTTTACCTTATGATTATCCAAAACATTTTGAAATCAATGTCTCTTCTGATAATATAATAGTGTCTAATACAAGTAAATAGCAATCTAGTGGAACACTTGCATCTTACGCTCCATATACATACTATACAATCAAAATTCCGGGCTCTTATTGGAGAATGGACTTCCATGGCAAGGTATGGGCAACCACCTTCCCGACAATGTACCTTCGGAGATGAATACGTTAGGGTTCAACAAGAAAATCTTGCAACCCAGGTTAAACATGACCGACCCCTCGCTTCGCTTGAGAGTACCGAATATATCATTACCACGGTTTTGGGCCAGCCAACCAAACCAATAGCATATAAATAAAGATAAAAAGAGACAACCGAAGGCATTTAATTTTTTCAGATCAAGTAGAGATATACCCTAATGGGTGCGACCCACATAGGAATCACCCTAATGATCAGTAGCGAGTAATCCTTGCAATCCGCAGATTCCAATTACGACTGAATTACCATCAAACGTCTCTGGTTGCAACGCAGAGAAAATTTACCAAGTGACCATTCCGCTTGTGAAGATCTATGGTCTTCAATTACTCCATCTTCAATCTGCATCTTCACGTATTTGTTGGTTCGAAATGGTTTTCAAATATAAGCTTGATCCCAGTCTTTCCATACCAACAATCGTATGGGTCAGATTTGATAGTCGGTTATTTAACTATCAAATAACAATCATGAAAATAAAATGACTTCACTGATTCAGTACTTGACATTACTTGGCCTGTAACACCCCATATTTTCAGTTTACATTAAAATAACGAATTAAAGAATACTTAATTTCAAATGTGGGAATTAAGGGAAAAGGGTTATGCCATTGCGTTCGTCTCGGAATTTTGCTTGGAATAAAGACCGAGATTGCGTGAATTGGACTTCGTATGAAGAAGTTATGGCCATTGGAAGTTTCAGAAATTTAAATAGACAGCTCGGTTCAGAATTTAAATTTCAAAATAAAAAAGAAGAAGCGGGCTGGGCGGGAAATTTCCCGCGCAAGGCCAGGTCGACCAGGTGGTCGACCAAGGGGTCGACCTCCCCCCATACAGGTCGACCAGGGGGTCGACCTACCCCCCTCTCGGGCAGATCTGGAAAACTGAATGTTTTGACTCCTTGCTGAGTCATTAGGGCTGATGAGGCTATTCTATCTTGTCTGGATGGTCTTGATTGCTTCTAGGTTAATCTGACGGCTCTTAATTAATTAAAATTCTATATAAGCAACCTAACACTTAACTTAAAATCACACTAATTCATACCAAGAGCCGTCATGCTGTCAATGGTGAACCTAGAGTAGTCGCCGTTCTCTTTCAACTCAAAAGCAAGATAGAAGCTTCACATCAAAATCAAATCAAATCTAAATTAGAACAACTAGTCTACATCAAAGGCGGGCTATTCAGTTTCAGAATACAGATCCCAGAAATCAAGTTTTTCCTTTTGTTTGTAAGTGTAGTTATCTTTCAGATGCGAATAAATTAAAGACATGATTTGTAATGAAATGTAAAATAGAATTGTATCAAGTTGTATGTGATGATGATTCATGTCTATTCATATTTATTTTATCATGTATGCCTAAGAACTATTGTTTCAATCAATATATGAATATATATTAAACAAACAATCAACCAGTAGCAACCATAGCACATAAAATAAAAACCCGACTTATATAAAATATAAGCGGGAAGAACTGAGTGAGTTTAACTCACCTTGATTTGACTTGTTGTTGAAGTGGTTTAGTTATAGTTAAATTAAACTGTAGTTTAATTTATTTGTAAATTCCTGTTGTCTCCAACTCTGTCGCAGTCAGTTCCAAAATATAAAGTTCGTCCATATGGTCCCGGCGTCTCTGGTCTGGTCCAGTTCTGATAATATATGCATGAGTTATACAAATTACAAATTATACAATTTTGAATAAACCATTATTTCCCTAATTAAATAACAAATTTCTAATTACGTTGTTTAAGTAAATCATTTGACCGAACTAATTCTGTTTGTTCCCTCGTTCAGCTTGATTACAACCCTCGCTGTTTGAAACACGACATTAACGTGTCACTGTCGTCGTCCTCATGGTCAACTGGAGCACTATATGAAATTGCTGGAACAAGCTATTATAATGTTACAATTTAATTAAAACTAATTAATTTCCAAATAAAACGTAAATTAATTTAATAACTTCCACTGGGAATCGGTTGATGCTTCCTTTGTCTCCGTTCCTTACTGTTATGTTTCCTTCATCACGTTCTATATTGTTTTGTTCGTGATGGCGTTCCTTCTTACAACCATGTTGCTCCTATTCAAGATCCATATTAGAACGTTTTATAGTTATTTTCCTTAATCGTATAATAAAAAAAATTAAATCTTTAATTAACATTACTCAGGTTAATCACTTGTAATTAGGAATTTCAAGCCGACTACGGTATTCTTCCTCCTTGCGTTCAGCTGCACAAATTAGAACAATAGATTAACGGTTTTTAAAACTTAACCCTTAACTAAAAATTTAATTAGTCAAGTTGTTTACAGTTTAAATCAGGTTGTAACTCCCATCGTTCCTTCCCGTGTACTGCTATGCTCTCGAACCCACATCAACATCTAAAATCACCGCCGCACCACAAACTAGCCCCTTCGACGTTGATCCGTTATTGCTAAATCAAGCAGCCAGACTTCCTCCATGTTTGCCTTAAGCCACGCCTCGCAATTCCTCTTTAGTCACTGGCAAAAACTCTTCCAACGCAGCCCCATCGAACACGATTTCTGACCGCAATGGTTCACCTGAGATGATCATCACTGTTCCGATAAACGAGCTCGCTTAGCTTAACAATCTTCTAGTTCGGGGGTTTTGGATTAAATGAGCATATTTCATGAAAAATGGGAAGGAAATTAGGAAGAGATCGACCGTTAGAAAGAAGTAGGCGACGGCCTTAATACATTGACCAACTGAGATTTATTTTGACGAGGAGATATGGTTTTCTAAGGGTTTAAATAGGTGTAATATATTATTATACTATAATAAAACTTCATCGTGAAGTATCGTATTAAAAACCACCACGATGTCCAATTGAGACGAAACTCCTAATTCTGGCATAGAAAAATATTCTGGACCTGATATGATAGGTTTCGTCAAATTCCGAGGTCGTTTGTAAAAATCCCTTTATAATTCACAGGTGAAAAATCACACGTTTAATATTCCCACGATCACAAATAAATCCAATTAACTTGAAACCTTGAAATCCTACTTGTGCTTTTCCTTACGGATTCAATGAACTTGTTTCGTTAAAATCGGAGTTCGTTTAGCCAGTCGTTTATTCCTCCAAAGTTACCCCTGTTTCAATTGGCCAAAATAATATAAATGATTGAATAAAGATTTAGGCGTTTATCATTGCCACGATCAAATGGTAAGTCCGATCGATACGAAAATTGAAATACTACAATAATTAACTAATACGGTTCTAATGGCCAAAGTTTCATTGCATTCTGAGACTATTTCTCGATACGCTATTTTATACACCAAACAACTCTATTTCGGACAACGAAATACTCGATGCCCAAAAATAACAAACTACCTACCTATCTTGACTTTAATCGTCGATACGAATTCAACGGAATTGGTTTTATTGCTTAATTTGATCTTTTGCTCAAGTTATAAACAAATATCTATTTATTAAATTAAATTTATTAAATAACGTTATAATTTATAAACGAATTCCATAGAGACTATTTTAAATTTTGATTTGGACATAACTAACAATCTATAACATGAAATCTAGATTTTTCTCTTTTGTTAAAAAATTACAATCAACTAAATTTAAACGTTTCCTGTTTCATAGAAATTCAATTTATATCGGATCCTCTATACTCAACTGAAGTTCAAATCGTAAATTACGAACTACCGCGCCATTACGAGCTCGTTTTAATTTCAATATAAATTAACGTCCAAACTTCATTTTTAATAATATTAAAATCCATAATAATATTTAAAATAAATACAATATTTGATAACTAAAAATACGGGGCATTACATTTAATATTCAATCGGTAGTTTAAATTTCATAGAAAAGAATTACAAATGTGCACAAAAATAGTACTTACTGTCATTGCAGTAGACATTACATAATTATTTTTCAGTAATCCACATTTTGTTAAGAACTAGTCAATAATCTGTGATATGAATGAAAAAAAAAGTTACACAAATTACATGTCAATATAGAACACACATTATAATTTTAGTACATTATTATTATAAGACTATATCACTGTTGTGTACATATTAGCTCAATGTATGGTTTGGTATCAGATATTTAATTACAGATAGTGGTTATCGGGTTTTAGTTGTTTAGGTATCAATTTTTAATATCGTGAAGGCCTTTTATTTAATACATAGATTTTGGGTATTAGTTTCATATATAGTTAGGAATCAATCTCATATGTATAGTTATTCTAAATATCATTTTTCTTTGCAATTAGGCATCATTTTTATATTTTAAGTAATTATTCTATTTCACAAACCGATTTGGGGTATCAGTATTTATGAATTTAGGTATTAGTCTCCAAATTTGATAGAAGTTAATTACTTAGTCGTCCGTGAATCCTCCTTCCAACACAATTTTTAGCACATCCTTTGTTATAACGCAGACTCCTTTTACTCAATCATCATTTGACTATGCAACTTGACTGTTTTTTTTTTTTCTAAAAAAAAACTAATAAATATATATGTGTCAACAAAATGTAATACAATAGAGAAAAATTGTACACTTTCTTGTCTTTTCTTCAGTCTCTTCACATAAGATGGTGTTTTGCTTTTGGTGGTGGTTGGTTTTATTTTTCTTTTCTAAGTTGGCTTTGCTTTGTTTGCTTCATTTTTCTTTCCTTCAGCAAAATCTTAAGTGAGATTCAACTCGAAATTGGGAAGAGTGAGGTCGTGAATTGTTGGGATTGTTTGTTTCTTCATGATGTTGTCCTTCTCAATTTCAGTTTCATTGTTGTAATTTGATCATGTTGCTTTTCAGCTGTTATTTCTTCCATTTCAGTTGTAGTTTGATCATCTTGTTGCTCAACTATTTTTTCTATTTCTATATTCAAGTCACCTTTTCCTTTTTCAATATCTTCTCTCTTTCCTACAACTGAAACATCTTCCACAGTAGCTCCAGAAACCTCCATATATTCTAGATTCTCATCTGCAAAATCTGATTTTTTTTCTTTTTCGATTTCATTTGTTGTTTAAGGTCAAATTTTTTTCTACTTCTTTTCTCAATTTTCTTTCTTTTTCCAGTTCTTCAGTTAACTTTTTGTTCTTCTTTTAAACCTCTTGAATATACATATGTAATATTCTAATTGACACATCCTGCTCTAATGATCCAACCGGCTCTTTATGCTCCCCGCGTTTTCTTTTTTTGCTTGCTATTAGCTTTCCTTTTCTGGTTCTTGTTGATATTACTTCTACTATTTGTAAAAGTTTGGCTTCATGCCATTGTATGTTTGTTAATTCTTATACCTGCATACGTTGGAAAATTAACAAAGCATTATAACATGCACACATGTAATTGGTAACATGTACTGAATAAATGGATTATGTACAATAATGTGGTATCAATTTTGTAATGACTTAATTACCAGTTTTGTAAAGGAATATACTGGTAATTATAAAGGTACCAGTTTGGTAGCAATTTACGTATCAATTTTGTATAAGAGTATGCTACCCAGTATTAAGGTATCAGTTTTATAGTACTTTAGGTATCAGTTTTGCATTTTAGTATGCTACCTAGTTTTAATGTATCGGTTTTACAGTATTTTAGGTATAAGTTTTGTATTTTAGTATGCTACCCAGTTTTAAGGTATCAGTTTTACAGTATATTAGGTACCAGTTTTGAAAACAACAATATTGCACATTAATTACGTATCAGTTCTGTGTTAACTTAGATATCATTTTTAAGAAACAAGATATCAATTTTACTGAAAATTATGTATCATTGCTTGAAAATGCTATATGGTATCAGATTACTAACTTCTTAGAGATCAATATTTTTAAAGATTACTGTTATGTACTAATTAGTTATCAGTTATTTAATGACTGAGGCGTCAGTTTTGAAAAACAGTGTGCCATATATAGAACTAGAGATGAAACAGTAAGTTAAATTTAAATCTCATACCTGCCCTTGTTTGATTTCATTCAAGAAAATTTTGATGACTATTGATTTTAGATTTTGAGATCTCACTTTGCAAATTGTGGGAGTGTGTTGTTGAAGTTTCTTATTTGTGTAATTAATTTCACTTCTCACACAGGCAATAGAGTGTAAAAAAAAAAAAAAAAATTAAACATGAATACAATTTTTAATATTTGGATTAAATATAAGAACTTTTAAATAAATTATTTTACCAAAGGAAGCATTGAACATCTGGACATGTTCTTAGGCTTGTGAATAATTTTTTAGATAAATTTGATAAAAAAATTCTAGATTGTTTGTGGCTATGAGACAATTTTCATTTTTTCTACATCCAATAAGAATTACACTAATCCCCATCGTAGTTTTTGTTGGTTGTTAGGGAAGAAAAATGTGAGAAGTACCTCCATTATGATAAGAATGGGTAGGTTCTCTTTATGTTGCTTCTTCTGTTTCCCAACTTCTTGTTTTATTCTTTTTTCCTATCAGATTTCAAGTAACAATCGATGCTAATCCAAAATTTCTTGTTACGAAATCTTTGCAATTTGAATCTATTGTTATATTTGTCATTTTTGGTGTTGATTCAACGCTATTTCCTTCCACTGGCATGTAGAACAATAAATTTATGTCGCTTGCTATAGTTTTCATTGTTTCCTCTTTAAAGACAAATGCTTCTTCAATTGGCGAATAACAACTATACACAACATCCAAATTTTCTTGATGTTTTTTGCACTCCTTTAAAGCTATTTTCTCTTCAGAGAACACACTGAAAAAACTGGAATAAAGGGAGTGTTTTTCAAGAATTCAGTTTAATTTTTATTTAGGTCTTTTTTTTCTTTCACAATTTTTATCATTTTGTAAGCAGCGTGTAGTCCACACAGGCTCGACCCTGATGTTATTGTTGCCCCAGTCAAAGGTGAGGGGGATGAATTTTTTTTTTGACAAAAACAATGCCCTTCCAAGACTCGAACCCAGGACATTGGGAGAGGCGGTCGCACACATTACCACCAGGCTACACCACAAGCTGGTAACTCTTTACAATGGCGGTTTAAAATATACGTATTTATAACCACCACTGCTTCTCCCCCTCCTCGCTGCCCCCATCTAGGCGGTTGCCCTAGGCGGTCGTCTCTCTCGACTACCCCTAGGGTCGGCCCTGAGTCCACATCTATATGCAGTATCAGTTTTTGATTCTTCAAATGTGGATATAACTTTGTTTAGATCTGTTCTTGTCATTGCTTCGTTCTCACTTGATATAGGATCAACGAAATCATCATTTTGATTTATTTGAAAAAATTAGTATATAATGTAATGTAATTATATATTTTAGGTATTAGATTTACATGTAATGCGGTTATGCATGTTGTTTAAATGTACATGTGTATGCTATGAGTTTAGCATACTAGACTTGCAAGTGAAATGGTATCTGTTTTACCAAAAATTTAAACCATTTTTACTTGATCAAGTTTATGGTATCAGTTTTGCCTGAGTTATGGTATCACTTTTGTCTAAATAAGAAATTAGTCTAATGTGTTCAGGCTTTGGGTATCAGTTTTGCATGTCTTATGGTATCATTTTTATATAATAAAAACATTATGCTATTGTCAGGTGCATGGTATGAGTTTTTATATATTAACGGTATCGATTTTTATTTCTTTACATTCTAAATATCATTTTCGATGAAATTTAAAGCATTTTTAACACAACAATATTAGGTTTTTTAATGATACTAACACAATAGTCTAACGTGTTCTAACATAATAGCATTTTCGATGAAATTTAAAGTTTTACAGGTATCAATTTCTTATATATATTAATGATACTAACACAATAGCATTTTTAACACAATAGTCTAATGTGTTCTAAGTATCAATTTTTGTAATACAATAGTATCAGTTTTGTATTTAATGATACTAACCCACCATTTTAAAAGCATTTTTCTTCTTATGATACTAACACAACAGTGTTAATTTTGTGTTTAATAATACTAACCCAACAATAGTATCAGTTTTGTGTTTAATAATACTACCACGATAGTATATCATTTTCATTCTAACAAGTAATACTTATTATTATTGTGCAAAGTCTTACCGAATTCAATTCTTTATCTTCAGAATCTTCAGCTTGAATTTGTTTGCCTTTTTTGTGTGTTACCTGTTGAACGTATACAATACTGTTACACAACAACAACAATGTTAATTTTTTTATTGTAAGGTATCATTTACCTTAATTTTTTCTGTTTTTATCTTTATCTTTCTAATTTCTTCCGTGCTTTTTGGACCGTTTTTCTTTTTCGGCCTTTTTTTCTCTAGTTTCCATCTTTTTTTCCTTCAATAACTGGCATTTCAATGTTGAGTAGTTTATCATCTTCGGTTTGTGCAAGTTCTTCTACGGTTCGAAAATCCTTTTGATTTCGCAGTTCAACTGTAACAACCCGTATTTTCAATAACCTGTAATAACATAAATCGAGGCAGAATTTAATTCTAAAATGGGAATCAAGGGAAACGGGCTATGCCATTGTGTTCGTCTCGGAAAAATACGCGAAATAGAGTCCGAGTTTTCGAAAATCGGAGTCCGTATGACCAAGATATGGCCTCGCGAAGTTTCACGAAAATTCCCAAATTAAAGTATACTTAATTAAGTGAAATGGGTTGTGTAGATATATATATATATATATATATTGATATATATATATATATAATTGAAAATTTAATAAATAAATATGCAAAAATGCTCAAAACAGCGAATTGGGAGAGGGGAATAACCGAACCGGCCGATTTTTGAAGTCGACCCGAGCCCGCTGGGTCGACTAGGGGTTAATCCAGGGTGTTTGGCTGTCAACCCGTGGGCCGATTCGCTCAAGTGCAGATTTTGCATTTGAATGGTTCTCATGGTCCATCTTTAATCTAAAGGCCCTAGATGGTTCCTACACTTGACTTCTTCCCCAAGACATGCTTTGATGGCTTGGATTGAATCTAGGGTTAATCCTATGGCCTAAAACACTTGCCTAATCTATAAATAAGACCCTAACCTACCCTAATTCATTCATAATTAAACCTAGTGACTAAACTATGGCAAAATGCTAGCTCTCATGGCCTCCACTAATTTTATGAAGAGGGTTGCATACTAATCACTCTCTAATCAACTTCTAATCCCTTCTTAGCATCTTAATCTTCTTCATTTGGTGTTCAAAGTTGCTAGTTGTGAGTTTCTATCACTTTGATGATCTTTTGGTAAACTAATTAGATGAGATGTGATGAGATTTATGGTTTTGTATGTGGGTTAATGAGCTTTGAATCATATGATATGATGTTAGCATTAATCTTATGTTTATGCATGTTGAGTATGTAAGCTTATGCAAGTTTAATATGATGTATGTTATGTTTGCATGATGCTAAATATGCAAGTTGTGGGCTATGTAATCATATGCATGTTATGCAAGTTCATGGTAATATGCTATGCAAGTTACATGTTTGTTAATATGCAAGTTACATGTTTGTTAATATGCAAGTTACATGTATGTAAATATGCAAGTTACATGTTTGTTAATATGCAAGTTACATGTTTGTTAATATGCAAGTTACATGTATGTAAATATGCAAGTTACATGTTTCTTTATATGCAAGTTACATGTTTGTTAATATGCGAGTTACATGTATGTAAATATGCAAGTTACATGTTTATTAATATGCAAGTTCATGATGACACATTATGCAAGTCTATAAGCTAATATGCAAGTTTGTTATGCAAAATGAATATGTAAGTTATGTGACATATTATATGCAAGTTATGTGACATGTTATGCAAGTTCATATGCAAGTTATGTGTTTGTTAATATGCAAGATGGCACCTTTGAAACATGTTCATTCATATGCAAGTTGACACCTTTTATATGTGTTATATCATGAACGAAATTACGTGGGAACGATGGGGTAATTAAATGCATAAGTTAATAAGATTGTGTGAAATTAATATAATTATGCATAACACAAAATAAATAAACATAGTATGGGAATTTGCCTATTTGGTTAGGTGTACCCATACTATGTGTTGGGAATTTACCTATTGAGTTAGGTCTACCCCATGGGAATTTACCTATTAAGTTAGGTCTACCCATGTTAAGAAAACTTGATTAATTAGGGATAATTAATATAAAATTATGAGGGTGATTAATTAGGTGTAATTAATTGACTAAGACACGAGGTTGGACTCAGTTGTAGCGTAAAACTGCCCGGACCCAACCGGCTTAACCAGTTGCTACAAATGTTAGCCCAATGTGAGAGGTCTTAGGCACAAACTAAATACGTAATTAATGTAAAGACACGAGGTTAGACTCTGTTATGACATAAGGCTGCCCGGACCCAACCGGCTTAACCAGCGGTCATAAAAGACAGTCTAATGTGTGAGGTCTTTACAAAGGTTACGTTCTTAATTAATTAATTAAGAAACACTTAACCACATTAACATGTAGAGGGACATGAGGGGTTAAGTGGGTGCCTCGGGTGGCATGAGAAAATCTAGTGGTTGCCTTGGGTGGCAATAGAAAATACGATTAGAATACTTAACCAAAATAGAACATGTAATTAAAACATGATTAAAGGGTTAAGTGGGATATACTAGAAAAAGGGACAAGCTTAGGTGGGTAGCTTGTGGAGGCCCATTTCAACCAGTAACCCATACGTATCTTTGTGGGCTCGACCCATGTCGAGGACGGGACACGCATACTGGGCTTGACTGTAAGAGGCAAACGGGTTAGCGGTGGCAACGCAAGTCCAACGGGCTTCATATGTGTGAGTGGGCCCGGGCTGGTAGGTAAGCCGTTGTTGCATCGAGTAGATATAAGCCGTGCACCTTTAGTTTCATCAGGTTGCCACATTGGGGAATGATACATCCCACGGTGGGGCCAGCACGGGTATCTACGTTAGGGAGCCGATCGAATGGGAAGTAGTGTGTACACCTAGTGGATTGTAGGGCCCCGTGGCGCCTACTTGGTCACCTAGGGGTACGCAGGTACTAATTAGTAAATTTTATAAGTCCTTGGGTGGGATCAACCTTTAAGTTAGGAACGACTGGTGTGGTGCAGTTTAGTAATTTACCTTAGGGAGGGTAGATGCGTCTTTATCCTTTATCTTCGTTTAGTTGACTGCTTAGGGTAGCCATTCATCCCTATATGTTACCGTATATCAGTTTATGTCTTCTCTGGTTACTTTAACGATTGTATTGTTAAAGTTATAGGACTCGCTCAGACTTATGTCTGACCCTGTTGTTTTTATCTTTTTCCCAACCCTCAGGTCCTACGGTGGATCCTAGCAGTAGTGGAGCTTGATCGGATTGCTGTTCCAGTCTTTAGGAGCTTGGATAGATGTAAAGCTCCAGTTATCCAGTTATCTTTTCTTTTGTTTGGCTATTGTATGAGAGTGGGATTATGTACTTCTTTATTTTGATGGATATTGTACTTGACCTTTATTGTGGTTTTATGATGTAACCAGACATGTTTTACTTCCGCTGTTATGAGATGATGTTTTAAAATTTCAAGTACTATTTATATCTGTCTTGTTGTAATTTTTCTGTTCTATATTCACTAAAATACTCCACCGATGCTATGGCATTCCCTTAGTGAGTGATCATAGCGGGAGTGGGGTGTTACACGTGGTATCAGAGCTTAAGGTTACCAGAACAGATAAAATTTTTGAGAAAAACTACTTTCTAAGAGTATTTTCGAAGAAAGTATTTTTAAAAGCATGTCTTCTAAGAGAAAAAGTTTTTGAAAAAGAAAAGCATAATCCCCAATAGCCATATCTTTATCTTTCGGAATCTCCTTTTTGAATCTTTCCTCTTTCGTTTCAGCATGGCTGAAGATCTTAACATCCCGGAGGGTTTAGTTATACCACTATGGTATAGGAGGTTGCAAGAGGCTAGGGCCGCGGCTGCGGGTCCGGCCAATGCTACTACACCAGAGACAACCGCTCCTCCTCCTCAGCCTAGAGTGGATAATTTTGCTAAGGTTTGCAAGGAGTTCAAGGCTATAGGAGGAAAACCTTTTCTTGGTTCAGAGACTTTCGTAGAGGCTAGAGATTGGCTTAAGGAAGTGGAAGAGTTGCTAGATATCTTTGAAGTGGAAGAGGGAAAGAAAGTCAAGTTGGCGGCTTGGTTAATGAAGGGAGAGGCCTCATTCTGGTGGGAGGTCACTAATGGAGAACGCCCTGTTGACTCTTGGGCAGATTTTAAGCAAAGGTTTGGGGCTAAGTTTCTCTCAAGGGCGGAAGAGAATCTGTTTATGGAGAAGTTCTTGAATTTGAAGCAAGGGAATCTCACGGTGAAAGAATATGTCAACAAATTCAATCAATTAGCAAGGTTTGGCATAGAGTTGGTGAATACACCGGAGAAGAAGGCTTTGAGGTTCGTTAGAGGCTTGAACGAACCATTACAAGGAATAGCTATGACTCACATTCCTATGGGGGCCACTTTTGAGAAGCTTGTCTACATGGCACTTATGCATGAGGATGATAAGAATTCTAAGGCACCAGAGAAAAAGGGGGATCAGAAGAAACCGCAACAGCAACAACAAGGCAAGGGCGGAAAAGGCAATGGTGACCAAAAGAAGACGAAGAAGAAGTGCTTCAATTGTGGAACACCAGGACACCTCAGTAAGGATTGTCGCAAAAAGAAGAAGACCGGTTGCTTTCATTGTGGTGAAGCAGGGCATCTTGTGAAAAACTGCCCAAAGAAGGGGCAGAAGACGGGGTCTACCTCAGGAGGCCAGGTGCAAGCTCTTATAGCACCACCTCAGTCAGGGGGGCAAGTTCAGGTTCTCTCAGTTCCACCGATTCAGCAGAGAGGTAGAACTATTTCCGTTGAAAGTCTGGTTTTTCTGTTTGATCATCCAGTTCGTACTTTGTTTGACTCTGGCGCATCGCATTCTTTTATCTCATCATCGTTAGTTGAGTCACTGCACTTAGACACCAGTCTAGTTGATGATCCCTTGGTTGTCTCAAACCCAATTGGGGGCTCCATATATCTGTCTATGATATGTTTGGGTTTGAAGATTTCTATACTTAGCGTTGAGTTTAGATGTGATGCTTTTGTATTGGGCTTCACGGGCTATGGGTTGATCTTGGGCATGGACTGGTTATCCAGTAATGGTGCCGTTCTTGATTGCGAAAGGAGAGTTGTCAGGCTCATGACCCGCTTGGGTAACACTCTCGAGATCTCTTGCAATCCCATGGAATCTGTTTTGCTAAGTTATCTTGAATCGCTCGATGCTTCGGTCGAAAGTTTGTGTTCTGTCAGAGTAGTCCGGGAATATCCGGATGTGTTTGAAGAAGTAAAGGGTTTGCCTCCGAAGCGGGAGATAGATTTCCGAATTTATTTGGTGGATAATGCCAAACCAGTGTCTTTGCCAGTACGCCACATGGCTCCTCGTGAGAGAAGAGAACTTCATAAGCAAGTAGGGGAGTTGCTTGAGAAGGGGTTCATAAGGCGAAGTATATCGGAGTGGGGAGCTCCAGTAGTGTTTGCCACGAAGGCGGATGGGTCCCTCAGACTTTGTGTGGATTATAGGGAACTTAATAAGCTCACGAAGAAGAATAGACACCCATTACCGAGGATAGATGATCTCTTTGATCAGTTGGTTGGCGCGTCAGTATTTTCGCAGATGGACTTAGCTACAGGGTTTCATCAGTTAAGAGTGGCGGAGGACAGTATAGAGAAGACTGCTTTCCGGACTCCGGATGGTTTTTATGAGTGGCTAGTGATGCCATTTGGGTTGAAAAACGCCCCCGCATACTTTGTTGATCTCATGAGTAGAGTGTTCAGAGAGTATCTGAATAAGTTTGTAGTAGTTTTTGTGGATGACATCTTGGTCTTTTCCAAGAATGAAGAAGAGCATGCCTTACATCTCAAGGAAGTGTTGGAGACTCTTCGAGCGCATAGTCTTAAAGCTAAATTCTCTAAATGCCATTTTTGGAGAAGAGAAGTGCGATTCTTAGGGCATGTGGTCTCTAAGGAAGGGATAGCTGTGGATCCCGCAAAGATAGTATCTATCCAGGATTGGAAAGTTCCTAGAAATGCTACCGAGGTAAGAAGTTTCTTGGGGTTGGCAGGATATTATAGGAAGTTCATCAAAGACTTCGCGAAGATATCAGCCCCATTAACCCGCTTGACGAAGAAGAATCTGGTTTTCTCATGGGATGTAGATTGTGATGATGCTTTCCGACGGTTAAAGAGAGCTTTGACCACCGCTCCAGTTTTAGTGCTTCCAGATGGGAGTAAGCCGTTTGTTGTTTATACCGATGCTTGTGGAACAGGATTAGGCGCAGTCTTGATGCAGGAGGGAAGGGTAATAGCCTATGGAGGGAGACAATTGAGAGTGCATGAGAAGAATTACCCTACCCATGATCTAGAGTTGGCCGCGATTGTTTTCGCACTTAAGTCTTGGCGCCATTATCTTCTTGGTGAGAGATTCGAGTTGTTCACCGACCATAAATCATTGAAGTACTTATTCTCTCAGAAGGATTTAAACTTAAGACAGCAAAGGTGGATGGAGTTCTTAGCATCCTATGATTTCGAGATAGCGTATACCCCTGGTAAGGGTAACGTGGTGGCAGACGCCTTAAGTAGAAAAAGGCTATCTTTGAGTCCATTGTTCGTGGAACGACGAAGCTTGGAGTTTCTTTCTTTGTTTGACTTCAGACCTTCTGTTGATTTTGTACCTGGTTTGTTGGCATCCTTGGAGGTTAGACCTACTCTTTTGAGACGGATTGGCGAGGCTCAGCGAGACGACCCACAGTTGGTTGTGTTGGTAGAGAAGCTTATAAGAGGGGAGTCGTCCAGCCATTTGGGTAGATACACCATAGATGATAAGGGATGGTTGCATAGAGACGGTAGACTTTGTGTACCGCAAGATGAGGGTTTGAAGAAGGCTATTTTGGATGATGCACATCGTTCAAGAATGACTATTCATCCCGGTGGAGACAAAATGTACCAAGACATGAAGAGAGTTTTCTTCTGGGCCGGTATGAAGAAAGATGTGGCCGAGTATGTGGCTAGATGCTTAGTGTGCCAACAAGTTAAAGTGGAGCAAAGGAAACCCGGTGGGTTGCTACACCCATTGGAAGTTCCACAGTGGAAGTGGGATAGTGTCTCGATGGATTTCATCGACGGGTTACCGAGATCGAGGAAGGGCAATACGGGAATTTGGGTTGTGGTAGACAGACTTACCAAGAGTGCCCATTTTATACCCGTAAAGAGTAAGAGGACCGCTCCATGGCTTGCTTCAGTCTATGTTAGAGAGATTGTTAGATTGCATGGCGTACCATCCAGCATTGTGAGTGATCGAGATCCTATTTTCACTAGTGAGTTTTGGAGAAGTTTGCAAGAGGCGGTAGGGACTCAGTTGTGTTTGAGCACCGCATATCATCCTCAGACGGACGGTCAGACCGAGAGGGTGAACCGTATCTTAGAAGATCTTTTGAGGCTTTGTATCTTGGATTTTGGAGGTACATGGGAAGAACATCTTCCTTTGGTGGAGTTCGCATATAATAACAGCTTTCAGTCCAGTATTGGTATGGCTCCTTTCGAAGCTCTTTATGGAAGGCCTTGTCGATCTCCTACATGTTGGTGGGAATCTACGGATAAGATCTTGCTTGGGCCGGATATGGTTAGAGAGACTTCAGAGAAGATTGATTTAATTCGAAAAAGGATGAAAGCAGCGCAAGATAGACAGAAATCTTATGCGGATCGGAGAAGGACGGATCTTGAGTTTGAGGTTGGGGACATGGTTTTTGTCAAAGTATCTCCATTGAGAAATGTTGTTCGCTTTGGGTCCGTAGGGAAGTTAGCACCGAGATTTGTTGGGCCGTTTCCTATTAAGGAAAGGATTGGACGGATGGCATATAGGGTGGAGTTGCCCGACAGACTTAGTGGTGTTCATGATGTATTCCATGTATCACATTTGAGGAAGTGCTTACATGAGACCGCGGAGGTGGTAGAGCCGAGCTTGCTTAGAGATGTAGAGGTAGAGCGTGATGCGACGATTCGACGAGCTCCTACTCGCATCCTTGGGTCAGAAACTAGGAAGTTGAGGAACAGAGAAGTTCAGCTAGTTAAAGTGCAATGGGGAGATGACGAAAGCAATGCTACTTGGGAGACGGAAGCAAAGATGCGTTCTTTGTATCCATTTCTTTTTGAGAGTATGTCTTTTAACTTCTCCTTTATTGCTTGTCTAGTACTTATCTTATCTTTAGTATATCCTCTCGCTAATACCTATGACCTTTAGATAGGGTAAAACCTATGGTTGAAACATGTGTTTGAAACATGTTATGGTTGATGGATGCATATGGATGCAATTGTTTGCTAGTGGTTGCTCGTGGATGCATATACACACACATTAGGCACTAGATCGGCTCAGTCACTTCATGTTGCATATTGCATAAATGGATGTGGTAGTTAGATTGATGGATGTATCATGGCTGTGTTATCATATGGATGATGCATTTTTGTGTATGGTTGTGCACGCATGTAGAAATTTGTATGTGTCAATAGGGTTTCGCATACATATTGGATGCATGGCACTATCATGGTTTGCATTAAGGGGGTTTACTGTATCAGTAACTGCCTGATTTTCGCATTAGGTAAGTACATATACACACACTTTTGCATATATCCATCCAGCATTTAGAATCTTGTAAGGACAATGATTGCTCGTGGATGATGCTTTGAGTAGATGGATGATTGGATGGTAGGATACGTTCTTCCTAACTTGAAGATTTCGGGGACGAAATCCTTTAAGGAGGGGAGAATGTAACAACCCGTATTTTCAATAACCTGTAATAACATAAATCGAGGCAGAATTTAATTCTAAAATGGGAATCAAGGGAAACGGGCTATGCCATTGTGTTCGTCTCGGAAAAATACGCGAAATAGAGTCCGAGTTTTCGAAAATCGGAGTCCGTATGACCAAGATATGGCCTCGCGAAGTTTCACGAAAATTCCCAAATTAAAGTATACTTAATTAAGTGAAATGGGTTGTGTAGATATATATATATATATATATATATTGATATATATATATATATAATTGAAAATTTAATAAATAAATATGCAAAAATGCTCAAAACAGCGAATTGGGAGAGGGGAATAACCGAACCGGCCGATTTTTGAAGTCGACCCGAGCCCGCTGGGTCGACTAGGGGTTAATCCAGGGTGTTTGGCTGTCAACCCGTGGGCCGATTCGCTCAAGTGCAGATTTTGCATTTGAATGGTTCTCATGGTCCATCTTTAATCTAAAGGCCCTAGATGGTTCCTACACTTGACTTCTTCCCCAAGACATGCTTTGATGGCTTGGATTGAATCTAGGGTTAATCCTATGGCCTAAAACACTTGCCTAATCTATAAATAAGACCCTAACCTACCCTAATTCATTCATAATTAAACCTAGTGACTAAACTATGGCAAAATGCTAGCTCTCATGGCCTCCACTAATTTTATGAAGAGGGTTGCATACTAATCACTCTCTAATCAACTTCTAATCCCTTCTTAGCATCTTAATCTTCTTCATTTGGTGTTCAAAGTTGCTAGTTGTGAGTTTCTATCACTTTGATGATCTTTTGGTAAACTAATTAGATGAGATGTGATGAGATTTATGGTTTTGTATGTGGGTTAATGAGCTTTGAATCATATGATATGATGTTAGCATTAATCTTATGTTTATGCATGTTGAGTATGTAAGCTTATGCAAGTTTAATATGATGTATGTTATGTTTGCATGATGCTAAATATGCAAGTTGTGGGCTATGTAATCATATGCATGTTATGCAAGTTCATGGTAATATGCTATGCAAGTTACATGTTTGTTAATATGCAAGTTACATGTTTGTTAATATGCAAGTTACATGTATGTAAATATGCAAGTTACATGTTTGTTAATATGCAAGTTACATGTTTGTTAATATGCAAGTTACATGTATGTAAATATGCAAGTTACATGTTTCTTTATATGCAAGTTACATGTTTGTTAATATGCGAGTTACATGTATGTAAATATGCAAGTTACATGTTTATTAATATGCAAGTTCATGATGACACATTATGCAAGTCTATAAGCTAATATGCAAGTTTGTTATGCAAAATGAATATGTAAGTTATGTGACATATTATATGCAAGTTATGTGACATGTTATGCAAGTTCATATGCAAGTTATGTGTTTGTTAATATGCAAGATGGCACCTTTGAAACATGTTCATTCATATGCAAGTTGACACCTTTTATATGTGTTATATCATGAACGAAATTACGTGGGAACGATGGGGTAATTAAATGCATAAGTTAATAAGATTGTGTGAAATTAATATAATTATGCATAACACAAAATAAATAAACATAGTATGGGAATTTGCCTATTTGGTTAGGTGTACCCATACTATGTGTTGGGAATTTACCTATTGAGTTAGGTCTACCCCATGGGAATTTACCTATTAAGTTAGGTCTACCCATGTTAAGAAAACTTGATTAATTAGGGATAATTAATATAAAATTATGAGGGTGATTAATTAGGTGTAATTAATTGACTAAGACACGAGGTTGGACTCAGTTGTAGCGTAAAACTGCCCGGACCCAACCGGCTTAACCAGTTGCTACAAATGTTAGCCCAATGTGAGAGGTCTTAGGCACAAACTAAATACGTAATTAATGTAAAGACACGAGGTTAGACTCTGTTATGACATAAGGCTGCCCGGACCCAACCGGCTTAACCAGCGGTCATAAAAGACAGTCTAATGTGTGAGGTCTTTACAAAGGTTACGTTCTTAATTAATTAATTAAGAAACACTTAACCACATTAACATGTAGAGGGACATGAGGGGTTAAGTGGGTGCCTCGGGTGGCATGAGAAAATCTAGTGGTTGCCTTGGGTGGCAATAGAAAATACGATTAGAATACTTAACCAAAATAGAACATGTAATTAAAACATGATTAAAGGGTTAAGTGGGATATACTAGAAAAAGGGACAAGCTTAGGTGGGTAGCTTGTGGAGGCCCATTTCAACCAGTAACCCATACGTATCTTTGTGGGCTCGACCCATGTCGAGGACGGGACACGCATACTGGGCTTGACTGTAAGAGGCAAACGGGTTAGCGGTGGCAACGCAAGTCCAACGGGCTTCATATGTGTGAGTGGGCCCGGGCTGGTAGGTAAGCCGTTGTTGCATCGAGTAGATATAAGCCGTGCACCTTTAGTTTCATCAGGTTGCCACATTGGGGAATGATACATCCCACGGTGGGGCCAGCACGGGTATCTACGTTAGGGAGCCGATCGAATGGGAAGTAGTGTGTACACCTAGTGGATTGTAGGGCCCCGTGGCGCCTACTTGGTCACCTAGGGGTACGCAGGTACTAATTAGTAAATTTTATAAGTCCTTGGGTGGGATCAACCTTTAAGTTAGGAACGACTGGTGTGGTGCAGTTTAGTAATTTACCTTAGGGAGGGTAGATGCGTCTTTATCCTTTATCTTCGTTTAGTTGACTGCTTAGGGTAGCCATTCATCCCTATATGTTACCGTATATCAGTTTATGTCTTCTCTGGTTACTTTAACGATTGTATTGTTAAAGTTATAGGACTCGCTCAGACTTATGTCTGACCCTGTTGTTTTTATCTTTTTCCCAACCCTCAGGTCCTACGGTGGATCCTAGCAGTAGTGGAGCTTGATCGGATTGCTGTTCCAGTCTTTAGGAGCTTGGATAGATGTAAAGCTCCAGTTATCCAGTTATCTTTTCTTTTGTTTGGCTATTGTATGAGAGTGGGATTATGTACTTCTTTATTTTGATGGATATTGTACTTGACCTTTATTGTGGTTTTATGATGTAACCAGACATGTTTTACTTCCGCTGTTATGAGATGATGTTTTAAAATTTCAAGTACTATTTATATCTGTCTTGTTGTAATTTTTCTGTTCTATATTCACTAAAATACTCCACCGATGCTATGGCATTCCCTTAGTGAGTGATCATAGCGGGAGTGGGGTGTTACATCAACTCTCCGCTCTTCTTCAACTAGGGTTTCCACTGTATGTTGGAGATTTTTGTCACATTCAGTTGGGGTTTCCATTTGAGGTTGCGTTTCCTGTTTGACTTGCGGTTGATCTGCTGTCGATTTTGGCTGTTCGGCTAAATTTATGGATTTGATTGTAGGAGATGACAGGGTTTTTAATCCAGTTGCCATTATAAATGATTTCGTGATTTTTTAACATGGTTAGAAATGAAATTTGTAAAAGTAGCGTGGTGGCAGGAGAATGAATATGCACGAAGAAAAAGTGTCATTAATTTGGGTTAGATTTTTTTGTCTTTTAGAATAATTTTTTAGCCCCTTGTCCTTGTGTCTGAAGTTCTAAAATGATTTGTCCTTGTGAATTTTTCCGTCTATTGATTAAGTATGTTATTTATGTTGTATGACGTGCTTAGCTTTGTATTTGAATGAAAAACTAATTTTATCGCAGTTGTTGATACAAATATGGTATATATTTTAATACTCATATTTAGCATTAATTAGATGAATTAACAACTATTAATTGATTGGATTTATTTATTATATTCATATCACATAACTAAGGATTAACTGTACAATGTTAAGTGGTATTGTGGAGTGTTTCATAAATAACTGAACAAATTGTGAAGTGTAGGCACTTGGCGTTATTATTACAATGCAATAAAGGAAAAATATATTGATCTAAATGAATTAAACTTTAAACTTGTGTTAATTACTTATGTATATAATTTTATTGACATATTTGCATATATGGATTTTTTTTCTTCTCATTTTCGGTTAATATGAATATAATTAATATTGATATGATTTGTTAGGCGAATTAATGAATAATAGTTTGCTAAAATTAGTTAAATAGTTTTCATATCGTGTAATCAATTATAATGTATGTCTTTAAATGAAAAATATTGGAAAAGAATCGAGCGGGGCTTTGTAAATGACTATAAAATATCAAAGTGCAGGTATTCGAAGCAAAAACCATAATTGCCTTTCTTTCGTATTTAAGAAATATTAGTTTATTAAATTTATTTAAATAACTTTAATTTCGGTTGTGTAATAATTAATTTAAATGCATGGACTTAAATATAAAACATTAGAAGCTAACTAATAAATTATATGTCCTTCAAACACAACAGGAAAACAGTGTGAAGGACAAAAAGAACAAAAAATTATGTCAAAAGGACAAGAGGTAAAAATATTAGCCAAAAGGACAAAGTTTAGAGTAAGCTATAAAATGCTAGTGGGCTCCTGAATTCCACTATCAAGTGTAAAATTTTCCTTGAGGATAAAGTTTTTATTGACCATCCTTATGGACAAATTTTTGTTTGACTTTGTCCTTATGCCTAAAAATCCCTTCTCTCTTTTCGTTAATTTTCTCAATATTTTATTAAATAATAGTATAATCGAAATTTTTTGAAGTTCACTAGTATTTAATAGATGACAACATTTTGGAAAATTTTGAATAAAAATTTCAGAATTTTAGATTAATGGTGAAAATGAGAAGGGTTGAACGATAGTTTTACATGATTCAAAACGTTGAAAAATTATAATTGCCTTGTGGATGCCCGTGACGTATATTACATGATTCAAACTATTTGTTCAAACGGACCAAAACTCGTGGGTCCCCTGATTCCATACCCAAACAAATTAGTTTCACAGTTTTAACCCACCCAGTCACTTCGGTGAACAAATTAAATTAAGAGTTAATTTTAAAAATAAAAAAGAAGGAAAAGCTAGGGTTATTGTCGAGCAAGCTGCCATGTCGAATCAACAAACCGGAAACGCAGTACCAAAAAGGAAGCCGGTATTTGTGAAAGTTGATCAACTAAAGCCTGGTACGAATGGTCATACGCTCACCGCGAAAGTGGTTTCCTCGAATCCGGTTCCGGCAAAAGTCAGTCGATCTGCATCGGCCAATCCTGTTCGTCAGAATAGGATCGCTGAGTGCCTAATTGGCGATGAGACTGGATCCATTCTTTTTACTGCCAGAAACGAACAAGGTGATTTTTAATGGTTTGGATTGGTTTTCATGCTATTATGGACTAAATCTAGAATCGATTGAAATATGATCTCGATTTTTGTTGTTTTGGTGAATTGGTTTCCTAGTTGGAACCTTAATACATGAACACTGGAATAATTCGAAATAATGAAACGCTGGAATATTTCGATGTGAAATTTAACAACCTAAGCGGCTTGTTTGGATCGGATATGATTTTAGAATCTATATTTTGTTCGAATTTTACAATATTTGTATGATTTTTTGAATCGATCCGATTGATACGTAAGTAGCGTTTGATTTTATTTTTAGTTTTTGAATAAACTGTTCATTTCTATTTTTAAATTATTTTTTTTTGAAAATAAAAATAAACGTGCGTCTTCCTGAAATTTAGAACAACTGCATTTCAAAGAGAAAAATGGGAAAATGTTTGTTGTTACTATTTAGCATTTTTGAATTGTTTAAGCTCTCCGCTTTTCTGATTTGTTTTCTAGTCCTTTATAGTTTTTACTAGTGTGACCACATAAGTTTAGGGAATCCACCGTGGACTACATAGTTGAAATAAGATAAAATTAGTCTTGTATTTAGTAGTTTTAGTTCATATAATAATGTGATAGAAAATAAATTAAAATTGAAGAGATTCAATGAGATATTATATGAGAGAACTAAGTAAATTAAATTGAAGAGATATTACCGAGACAGATTACCGACATGTTTCTTAATTTTTTGGTTTCATTCAATTTGGTTTTGCATGGCTACAGTTGATAAACCCCCTTAATGGCCGGTTTGATTTAAACATCAAGCTCAAAAACAGGAAAATTGGTTTAAATTTACTGTGTTTAGTCAACGAGTATTTATTAAAGGGAAATTCCAGTGGGACTCAAGTTGATGAAAGAACAAATATGAACCATCGGATTTTCCACGAAATCCATCTCCTTATGGAAACCCACTGAGATCAGATGGTTAAAGTATGTTGTGTTAGATTTTGCATCCCAACAGCCATTTTCTTTGAAAACATGTTTGAAAACCAATAAACGAAAAGAATTTGAGGGTTTTAAGAAACTCAAAACAGCCTGAAGAAGATGATTTAAACAAGCCCTTAAATTCTTTAACTCGTAGTGCTTTCCCCTCAAATTTCTAATTGTATCGGAACAAAATTCCTTGAGTTCTTTCTAGAGTACACGTGCTCAGTTTACCATGTGCATGTTACTTCTAAGCATGCATGTAAATTCAAAGTTTTAAAAAGCAAAAAGCGTACGTGAGGTGTTTTCTGCTCTATGAGGCGAGGTTTAACGCCTCGAAACGTTGATGCATAATGCGAAACATATATCGAATTTTTGAAATTTTAAATTAATTGATGTAAAAAATGAAAAACAAATCATTTAAGATTCGACTTCAAACAAGTATATAGTCTAATTATAAATTAAAAATAATTAATTGAAACTCATATGATTCCAGTTTCGATTTCTCAAAACTATTTGAAGATTCCATCAAACTCCTATTTTGATTTCTTCTATCAATTCAAATCGATCCGCAGAATTTATTATGAGATTCAACGAAGATTATTTAAAAAGATTCTTTAAATAACAATGAGAAAATCCATTGCATGTTTCATAAACAATCTTATTTGATCATGTCGTTATTGCAATTGAAAAGTAAAAAATGTTATATTTTTTTAAATTCTGTTCATTTTTATTTTCATTAAATAATTAAAGTTTAATTACTTTTATCAGTTTCAATATCTGCAACTAAAGGTAAAAAGATCTTCGAGTCATATGCCTCAGTAGTTTAAGGCATGCGAGATGTACACTTTATACGCCTCAAGTTGTTGAGGCGTAAGCTCTAGAGATAAAAAGTTTTTTGGAATAACCCTCGAAGCGTTTTATCCTTTATTTCCTTGCTGTGCTCATCGAGGTGAGGTTTTTTTTTTTTTTTTTTTTTTTTTTTTTTTAAAGTACAATGCATGTAATAGAGCTCGTCATACTTGTATGTGCCAGAAGTTATCAACTTTCTACATAAGAAATGAACCGAACTTGAAAGGATAAATAGTGTAAAAATGTTAATACATGGTTATTAAGAAATAAACTGAATTAAGCTAATCACCTGTTATTATTGTTATCATTTGAGAAACGAATTAAACCGATCAAAATTAATTTTGGTTCGATTTTCATCACTTCTTACAACACAGATTTTTTTTTTTTTTTTTTTAAACAATATTTGATAACTCATCATTCTTATTAATATTGGTGTTATGCCATTTCAATGTTTGTACTTTAAAAGTATAAAAACGTAAATGGAATGTATTTAATAATTGTACAAGAATCAGCATTTTTTTGGGATCAAGTACAAACTACGACATACTTCTTTAAAGGGAAAAAAATACAACATATATTCATATATAATGAGAATGCTACCAAATATAGCTTTTGAATTAACACTATAACCTTTCAATATTTAGGGAGATGTTGAGATGATTGATTGACTTATGGATAATTTATTTAGCCATTCCAGAGTAATAGTTATTGAAAGTATTATCTATCCCGTTATATTGTTCCTTTGCTCTCATTGTTTACTCATGTTCTCTCCCTTGTTTTTACGTTTTCTTCTTATTTCCTATCATCCTTTATGTCGTACAATTCACCCAATAATGAATCGTGGATTAGAATATAAAATTTGAGTTTCCAGAATCTTCTTTTCTCCATCTCTCTACTTACTCAATAAGGGATGTGAGAAAGTCTATATCGTAATTTCCCCCCAAAATGAAGATAATTGCACCTGACGATAACAGAGCATGTAACCTGTGTTTATCCAGGTCATAATCCAACTTTTGTTTAGTGTTAAGTTGTCAATTGTAAGAATTTTGTTTTTTTCCCTTTAAACTGGCATGAAGTTTAATTTCAGAAATGGTGGGTTATAGGATTTGCCAATCAATTTTTGCAAAAAATAAATAAATGGCAGAAATCTTAAGTTCTTAACCCTAATTCATCAGTAGTATTTTGTTCACACTATTTTTGATAGTATGAACATAACTCACGGTGGTGATTGGTGGAAATCAATGGGTTCCATATGGGATCCCCTTATTTCCACCAATCACCACCGTGAGTTATGTTCACACTATCAAAAATAGTGTGAACAAACTCAAACTTCTAATCCATGGTGTCTTTTATTCTCCTCAATCAATCATTTAGATGTCAACTGAATCTGAAAGTTGAAAATTGAAATGATTACACCTTCATTAAAGGGTCACATGTAAATTTACAATTCTTTTATTGTTATAATCATTCTTCGATTTTAGTGACAATTTCTACATTTTTGTCATAAACCGTCATTAAAGGTTTATTTTTATGCTGGCTTATCCATTGTTGTAATTTTGATAAATGAAAGTATTCATTATCTAATGTTTGTGCGGGCTTGCTATTTTGTTGTTGTTGCTAACAACACTCATACCACAGATAAAAATAATCAATCCAATAAATTTTATGTACTTCCAAATACCAAACACATTTCATACGCTAATCAACCACCGTGCATAACTGTTATGTACGGCGAATAATCGTCGACCAACACCGTTTTCCATGGTCAATAATCACCGAGCTACTATTGTTCGGTGGTTGATCGCCGCAGAGAATGGTGTTAGTTGGCGGTTGTTCGCCGTGTGATTTTTTTTTTTTTTTTTTTGAAAATAATGCATTTGGTAGTCCTTAAAATGGTTGGTATCAAGTGTGTAACCTAAAATTTTATGGTATTTTTTAGCAGTGATGTTAAGGAAACAATTTATTTGGGGTGCTTTTAGCAACACACATTTTTTAGCTGTTTGTTTATAGAAATCTCAGAATGAAATTCTGGGTATTAAAATTTCAAAATCCTCCCATTTATATATTATATATTGTTGTGAAGGAATGTATATAATTGCGCTTTCTTTGGGTTTTAAAATTTTCAACATTTTTTTGGGGCTGTTGGCACATTTGCCAGTAGACTAAAATAGTCGGAAAACTTATAAAACTAGATGGTTTATTTTTGTTGAGAAATATCAAGTTAGCAACACACTTTTTTTAGCTGTTTGTTTATAGATATCTCAGAATAAAATTTTAGGTATTAAAATTCCAAAATCCTTGCATTTATTTGTTATAAATTGTTGTGAAGGAATGTATATAATTGCGCTTTCTTTGGGTTTTAAGATTTTCAACATTTTTGGGGACAGTTGGCACATTGGCGAGTAGACTAAAATAGTCGGAAAACTTATAAAACTAGATGGTTTATTTTTGTTGAAAAATTTCAAGTTAGTGGTCTGGTGACTTCTAGAGCCAATTTTTGTCAATTTTCATAACGTCTCAACCAGTAAATCATTTACCCTCTGGATGTTTTAAGTGATCAATCAAGTCCTTGACCCAAAAGAAAGATGACATGAACATTCACATTTGATCAGTTAACTAGATATTCTTAGATTTGAACATCAACTTATATGCTTTTTGACATTGCCTGAATACTAGCTCAGTATCAATGTATATTGACAGTCCATATATGTTTCTCCATTCTTTATCCTCTTATGAGTCAAATGGCTATAATTTGGAATTTGGCAGAGTGTGTAAAAAAAAATATGACTTAATGGTTTGTGATGTTTTTGTCTGCAGTTGATATTATGAAACCAGGGTCTACAGTTATCATCCGCAATGCGAAGATTGACATGTTCAAGGGATCGATGAGGCTGGCAGTCGATAAGTGGGGCCGTGTCGAAACTACTGAGCCTGCTGACTTCGCTGTTAAAGAAGATAACAATTTGTCTCTCGTGGAGTACGAGTTGGTTAATGTTCCCGTTCAGGAGTGAATATTTATAATTCCAAATCATCCTTGTAATAATCTCGGTTAATGTTATGAATGCTTTTTGTAGTTTTTCCCCTTTCTGATATTGAAGATGGCAATGTTTTCTTTATTAGTGTAATCTGGTGTAATTGCTGAAAAACTGTTTATATGTGGGAGTCGTCGCGTCGTAGTTCTGAAATGGTGGGATTTTGAATATAATTTGTTTTGAAACCTGCGTGGTGATGTGCCTGTTACTTTGCTAATCACCATGTTCTGTCGTTTACGAATAGTTTTTAAATAATTTCAAGAGGTGGATGCATGCGTTTTCATTGTTATTTTTGTTAAATATACAGATGCTTATATGCCATTGTTATTTTTGTTAAATATACAGGTGCTTATATGCCACCGTACCTTGGCCCACTGTGATTTTGATAACATTAGTATGAAGATGCAATCTTATTGGAGTTCCCATTTCTCAATCTAGGTCAAATTCTTGGAGTAGACTAGTTTTCGGTTTTTTTACCCAGTGGTGCTAATTTTCAACTTATTATTAGATAAGGTTGATTTTCGAACGGTAACATGATATTTGAGTGTGACATTTTAGTGGGGTATTTGAGTGTGACATTATTGTGAACGTAGAATGCATTTTTTGCTACGAACAGGTATTTTAGCATGGTATTTGAATGGGGTAAATTTTAAGTAATAAAGATAATACAGATACAGTTACAGACACAAATACAGAAGTATGTTTCAGCGCAGTTCTGCAGCAACCAACTGATCTCTTATGGTATCTCGAATAGCGGACATTTCTTGGTATCCACTTCGTCATACCATCTCTATTCATCAAATTTCTCAGAGCATAATATTCCTTCAAGTATGCATCAGAAGTAAGTTCAGGATCATCATCAAAAGCCATAAAATATGGATCATCACTATTATATTTGCACCACTATTATATTTGCTTATGTAGTTGTGTAAGGCCATTATAGCTACGAACATTTTGACTTGAGTTTTAAATGAATATGTTGGCATACTCTTCAAAACGACTAATTTTTTTTCAAATGTCAAAAGTTCTTTACACGGCCATCCGTAAACTAGAATGATAGAAATTAATCACTTCGTCGGTCGATTTTGGTTAATTCACAGTTTCACGAAAATGCGGAATATGATACCTCATATTTCGATAAGGTGGTTAATATATAGTCTGAAGTGGATATCCCGAATCAACCAAATAATACTGTCCAGTTAGAGGTTTAAGAAAGTTGGAGTTTCTGTCAGTTATAAATGAATTAAAAATTCTACTGTCATGCAGAGTCCCTCCCAACCAGCCATAACATGAGTAAACTGCAAATCGAAAGAACATACCACCAATACATTCTGCGTACCATAACATTTTCTTTCAATATATGAGATAACTTGAGCAGCAGGTAAGTGTGCAGATACATGTGTACCATCTATCGTACCAATACAGTTTTTAAAACATGGATAGTAACGGGTTGAATTGCTGATGTGATGTGGAAAAATATTAAATTGTAGATCGCATGGCTTTATTACCTCAGCATCAAGTAATTGAAAAGCGTTTAAAACAGACATAAATTGTACTACCTGATTTTTGAAATCTCTCGCTTAGTTGTCGGACGCGTCAGACGCCAACGGTTCATTTTTCAGCGTTAGCCATTGCGGTGGATGAACGTGGATTACCACGTTCAGACGTCAAACACGTCAGACGCGAACGCAACGTTAACGTTGCTGTAATTGGCTGCGAACAGTACCTTAGTCTTGATGCAACTATGCGTTGTGCATCTTTCTTTATTTTTAAATTTTATCAAAAGACTGCAGTGGCACCTTCAAGTGGAAACAAATTAAACAAGTGGCCATAACTCACAGTTGTGCTCCTTTAGTGTAACGATCCAGTTTTGGGCTAGTTTTATAATCTATAGTGTATATTGGTAATTTAATTAAATTTAAATAAATAAGATTTATATATTTAGTAAAATACCAGGAAATTCCAAATAAATCTAATTGTGGATAATTTAAAGTTTCTTAACTAGTGTGTATATATTGGTATATATAAAACAAGAAACTAATGTTTTTTTTTTTTTTGTATATAGACAAGTGTTTGATGATTAACACCTTTGTTTGCAATTTAAACTCGCTGTTATATGTCATGAGTTACTTAAAGAATAAAAACAATGAAATATTAAAATAAAGGAAATCAAACCAAATCGGTAATGAAAGGAAGGAACAAGGCTGCAAGTATTCGAATCAAATCAAAAGGCAATTCATAGATAGAGCAACTGGATATTGGCACTGGAAAAGAAAGAAAAAAACTAAATAGCCTAGCCTCTAAAATGTATAGATGCACATGTACATAAATGTACAGCAAGACATACTTAGGCGCAAAGTTTGTCAATAATAAAATAAAATCACACATCATCTTATAGCTGCAGCATATATATGCATCTATCACTTGCCTTTTCAAACCAACTCAAGACAGCCTACCCAATTGCTAGCTTCTAGAACCACTATTTGTGCATGGTATTATACATCAATGAGTACATCAATACATAGCTGACCATGCCTTGTAACTAGGAAAAGACTGAACAAGAAGAGATTTAACAGAGACTTGAGTGATAATGACTTAGCAAGACCTCACTTCAATCAAATATCACCCTCTTATAAGCTGCTGCAAACCATACCCTATATGACTCAAAACTTACCCAAGTTAAGCCTATGTATGCTGCTATAAATACATGTAGGAACGCACACACCAACACACAAATACACTGTAAAACAAATGAAAACAATTAGTAGAAACAAGAATGGAAATGGCCGAAGGACAATGGTGGAACCAGTGAGCAAATCAAGAACTAAAATGGCAAAGAAAATCCTGCATTAAAACAGAGAATAACCCGGAAATGGCAGTAAACAATTGATTTGCACACCAGTACAGAACGATTGATTGTAAACTGCACTCGCAAACACAATCACATATTTGAAGGGAAGAGAAAATGTGAACAAAAGATCAAATAAAGAAGAGTAGGAGATCAAATGTGAAATCTGTGTAAGTTACCTGCAATAACGTACTTGTGTTATTATGTTATTGTAAAACAAAAATTATATGTGGATCAAATTTTCGTTGATGTCAAATTTTGGATTGTTAAATACAACACATAGCCAAAGTGAAATGCAGTAGAATAAAGTAACAACTGAGAAATATAATACTACAAATTGAATTTTGGACAAGTGAACTATGGGGCTAGGATCGTATAAAGGTCAATACTGACTGTACTGTGTTTGCTGGACTTGAAGCAATGGTGAACCGCACCTCCGACACAGGGGGATAGGACGCGTAGCAGTGGTGTTCGGAGGGGAAGAATGTCAGTGAGCACGAGGTGGAGTTTCAGGATGAACGGAGAAGTATTTTGGCGGTGCGAGGCAATTTCCTGGACGTGGTGGTACTTGAAGCTTCTGTCGATGCTTGATAATTTGGAGCAGTGGACAATGGAGCGTTCTGGTGGTGGGGTCGGACTCTGGGGTAGTAATGTCATTTGTGGTGGTGATGTCGGAGTTCAAATAGTCGGCAGAGCAACGGTGCAGGTGCACCATGTACACCGTACACAGAAGAGAGTAAAACAACAGTAAAGAAGAGGAATAGTGGGTCTAGTTCACATGAATACTGGGCAATGGTTTAAGTGAAATAAGAAGAAAAATATGCATGAAACGTTTTATCTTAAGTGGCTTCAGAGCTTAAGCAATTTACATTAAAAATATGTGTGTGTGTGTGTGTGTATATATATATATATATATATATGTATATATATATATATATATACACACACAAATGTTCAAATCCAAAAGTAAAACCGAGAGAAGAAAAGAGGTCAAGGAAGTGGCATGTTAAAGGCTTACAGCAGGAAGTATGTGCGTCGGCCATCAGAACGTGAAGCCTGTAAACAAAAACAAACAGAAAAGAGAAAAAAAAATGCATATGCAATATATAACTGAACGACAGTACTTGAAACCAAAAGAACAATCATTTAAGCCTAATAATACTCGTTCAAATTTTCATATAACATGTTTTCCTTTCAAGACAGTTGCGGTTCCCAAGTTTGTAATGTTATTGAATTAATATATCCCACTAAGTGATGATGGTGTACAAAAGAAAGGAGGGATAGCAGTGGAAGAAAGGGAAAAGAAAATCAGACGAGTGGATCCATATTTTAGTAAATACGGACCTGTGTTGATCACTGGCAAAATGCGGAGGATCCAAGAGAAAAAGTCAGGCAAGTGAAAAATATTAATGAAGTGGTGGGAACACCGTTTATCTTTAAGCCAATTCACATTCCTGGGAGGAGCGGAATAAGAAGGATGGGCTGTTATTGGGCTTCCAGGCCAGAATAAATAGAAAGAAAATTTAGTAATGTTTTGTTTAAGAAAATTTAAACCTTCCTTTTTAATTTGAATCATATTTATATAAAGGAGTGGTGTTCGTTTAAATAATTTACAGAGAATAACGAATTGAATATGTTCGTACATGAAGATTTGAACGTAACAGGTCGAGAAAATTTGTGTTATTTAACAAAAGTCCATTTTAACAGAAAATGAAATTTTACAGAATTAAATGAGAAAAATACAAGTATAAATAGAAGAAAGGATTAGGACTTAACTGGGTTTTGCGTGAATCATATGGCACCAGTTTCAAGTTCGCATAGAAGGGGGATGATAGTGGGCTTGGTATCTTGTTTTGTCTGGAATGTTTAATAAGGGTGGACTTAAATCATTCACAAGTACTAATTATATATTCTAAGCTCAGACATACCACTGTCACTGTGTTACCAGAATGTATTTGTAATGGGAAGTCAATTAGGATTCGACTATAGTAAAACTGGTATACGAGTTTGAATAGTTTGAAAGAAAATATTTACTTCACATACCAGTAAATATGTAAATGGTGCGATTACATGGCAACACTATTTAAACTAATACAATTTCATGAGTAACACCAACCTTGTGGTATGTGGGTTTTGGTATCTGGTATTCACTTCAATTAAGTTGTCAACCTATACTATATAGGGTTTAAACTTAAATGGTATATTAAAATATTATAAAAGAAATATTTAAACTAGATTAAGGATTAACGATGTGGCATTTAAGCAAGTTAGAATGTAATAGTATACAATAGTGATATCGATTTATAATATTCAACCATCCGATGGTTTAGGATTATATCGTATTTACAGAAATAGATTATTGTATCACCTACCTTTAATTTAATTAACAGAAGTAAAGGAGAAGGGTAGATATATAATAAGAAGAAAGTGTCGTGAATTTTTTTGGAATTATATCATAATTGCAGGTACGGATGTTATCGTTTAAACTTAAGTTAATATCTCCACTATTTATGCATATATGTATTTATTGGAAACAGAAGGCAGATTTAAATAATATCAAGGAATTTATTTCATAAGAATTTGAAATAAATATAATGTGAAATTGATTCTTACTCAAGATCCCATATCGCGAACCGTTATTAATTTGGAATCTAAACGTCGAATCATCGTTATTGTCGTAACGAATGATTGTTGTTATATTATGAAGTGATCGATCTAGATTGGTTGAAATAAAACATTGACATGTTTTATTTTATTATCTGATATTAATTACTGTTCTAAAAAGTAGAATTGGAAACTTGTACGAATGTGAATAAAAATGCCATGAAATTATATTGATTATATAAAAAAAATCTATTTATCTACACTGTTTAAATTTGATAGTTAAAACACTGACTATCAAATAATATTCCCTACGCATTAGTTAGAAGTGACCGAGATGGGAACTAGACCCAAAACCACTTCAAACTAACTTTACAATGCTTAAACTAACTCACAGGGATGATTATACAATTTAAAGAATTCAAAGACCGTAGATCTTCATGACCGAAAGAGTTACTTGTTTAAAATTTTCTCTGGTTTGGCCACTGGAGTTATTATGACTTGTGATCCTATCGTGATTGAAATCTTCGGATATTGCAAGGACTATTCGTTACTAATCCATTGGGTGATTCCTATATTGGATGCAGTAAGAGAATGCCTTCGGTTCATCCTGTTCCTGCATGACTTGTATGGACGAATGTCTTACATAGTATTTCTTAAGAATCATGTACACTGATCTTTACAAACATATTTCTATCAGCTGCAGAGTATTTTTGTGGACGTCAATTAGTGTTTCGATGGATCTAACGATGTGGCATTCAAAGTAAATGATGGCCAGATGTTAAAGGTGAATTCAAACCTCAAGCCGCACAACTGGGAAATGACAAAAATCGGGCAGACAGCATGGCTATGTGGGTCTCTCCCATTAGGGTGTATAATCACCTATCCAGAGAAATTCTGTTTGCTTCTTTAATCTATTTCGATGTTGTCCCTCTTTCGGGAAACGGTTGCTGATCCCAACCGTTGGTGATATACATTCGATACACTCAAGCGAAATGAGTGGTCGGTCATGTAACACCCCACGTTCATTAATGTCACTCACAAAGGGAATGCATTAACTTCCATGGAGGTTATAAATGAATATAGAACAGAAAAATTACAACAAGACAGATAATAAATAGTACTTGGAAATCTAAAACTTCATTTTATTGCAGCGGAAATTAAACATGTTTGTTACATCATAAAACTATAGATCATAACCAAATACAATATCCATCTTCATAAAAAAAAACATAATCCCATTACATAAATAGCCATTAAAAAGATAACAAGCTGGAATTTACTTCAACGGTCCAAGCTTTCCAAAAAAAGATGAAGCAATTCAATCAAACTCCACTAGAGCTGGGCCCAACCTGAGGACCTGGAGGGGGAAAAAGGATAGAAATAGAGGGGGTCAGACATAAAGTCTGGCGAGTATGATAATTCTAACAATACTATTATCAAAATAACTAGACTAAGGCATAAGCTGGAAGACAAGTAAATGTCTATGAACTCTTAGGAAGATAAAAATAGCGTTTAAGATAACGTTAAAGATAACAGTAAAGGCACACCTAATTACTAACGAATGATTACTACACTGCACCACACCAGTCACCCTACTGTTTGATCCCACTTGCTTCACACAGAAACTTTATAAATAGCCTTACGTACCCCTAACTGACTACATAGGTGCCGTCTGCCCCTATCTCCACTAGGTGTACCCCACTACCCACTTTCGATCGGCTCCCTACTCGTAGATACCCGTGCTGGCCCCACAGTGGGGTGTATCACTCCCCTAAAGTGGCAACCCGATATGACTTGAGAATGCACGGCTTATACCTACACGATGCAACAACGTCTTACCTACCAGCCCGGGTCCACACACGCATACGAAACTCGTTGGACTTGCGTTGCCACCGCTCCCTGTTTTGGCCTCTTACAGTCGAACCCAGCATGCGTGTCCCGTCCTCGACTTGGGTCGAGCCCACAAAGATACGTTTGGGATACTGGTCGAAATGGCCCCCACAAGCTACCCACCTAAGCTTGTCACTAGTATATCCCACTTAACCCTCTTAGTCATGTTCATTTACATGTGTGTTTGGTTAAGTCTTACTAATCGTATTTCACATGCCACGAAGGGCACCCCCTAGATTCCTCATGCCACCCAAGGCACCTACTTAACCCCCATGTCCCACCTTACATGTTTATCTGGTTAAGTATTTCTTAATTCATTCAGGCCATAACCTCATAAAGACCTCTCACATTAGACTGGCATTTATGGCAGCTGGATTTGCCGGGCGGGTCCGGACAGTCTTACACCATAAAAGAGTCTAACCTCGTGTCTTTACAACCGTTATGCTTTAGTTTAGGCCTAGGACCTCTCACATTGGGCTGACATTTGTGACCACTGGATTTGCCGGGCGGGTCCGGGCAGGTTTACGTCACAAACGAGTCCAACCTCGTGTCCTAAGCATTGATTAACACCTAAAATCTTTTACCCCAGTTTTAATAATTCCCTATTCAAATTATTAATTAAGTCAACTTTTAATGATGTCCATAATTGACTCAATTATGGCCATCCACTTATGGCATGCAAAATCATATCAATTGCACCCCAACTTTTTAATATTAAATCCTTAATATTACCCCTACCCCACGTTTATACGTTCGCTTATTCAACGCATAATATAGGCTAGACTTGTATAGTCTAACACCTAGCACAAAGATAAATTATCACAACATATAGACAATTAAAATAAATCTAATCATAATAGGGGTGAAACTTGCATAAACTACACATGTTAAGGATCAAAAGGTGTCAACTTGTTAAATGTCTCAATTTACATGATATGATCATAGCCCAAATCTATACATAAACTTGCATATGAGGTTTTTAGGCAACATAATGATGGTGTGAACTAGCATAGGATATCACATATGTCATAGCATAATTCTAGATGTCATAATAGATGTCTTGGCATATGTTCATAACTTTTCTAATCAATCTAACTTGCATATGTGACTTGTCATATAGATCAACATAACCCAAACATGATGATTTAATTAATATGAACTAACTAGCATAGATGGTAACATCATGGCCTTTTTAACATGTATGATTCATCACAACTTAGCATAGAAACTTTCAACATACATAACATCATCATAGCATGATTTACAACATATAAGATATCATCATCACATAACATTGGATTTACAATATACATGATAGCAAAAGGGGTTTACAACAACATATATGATAATTCACATCATCTAGTCATAATCCATTCATAACTCAACCTAATTAAAATGATAATAATCTTGTTAAGATCATCATACTCACAATTTAGAGAAGAAAAGAGAGAGTTTTGCTTTGCCTTAGGGTTGAGAGAATTAGAATTGAATTTGCTTCTCTTCTTTCTTAGTTGGCGGCGGCTCCATTGATTTCCATGGCGACGGTATGACGGTAACTATTCTATTTTAATTAGGTTTAGGGTTAGCATTAGGATGTATTTATAGGTGTAGGAAGTTATTTAGGACCATTAGATTAACCCTGAACCATGAGAACCAATCAAATGCAAAATCTGCATTTGAGCGAATCGACCCACGGGTTGACAGCCAAACACCCTGGATTAACCCCTAGTCTGACCCAGCAGGGCTCGGGTCGACCTTAAAAATGGGCCGGTTCGGTTATTTCCCCTCCCAATTCGCTGTTTTGAACTTTTTCGCATATTTATTTATTTAATTTTTAAATTATATATATATATATATCAATATATATATATATTTCTCTGCGCAACCCATTTCACTTAATTCTTTTCTAAAAATTAAGTATACTTTAATTTGTGAATTTTAATGTTATAAAATTACGGGGTGTTACATTCTCCCCTCCTTAAAGGATTTCGTCCCCGAAATCTCTAAGTCAAGAAGAATGTATATCCTACCATCTAATCGTCCATCTACTCAACCATCAAACACCAGCATCCATTGTCCTTAAAAGACTTCTAATGCTTTAATGTTTATATGCACAGTGTGTGTATATGTCCATATCTAATGCAAAATTAGGCGGTCTACTGATTCAGTCGACCTCCTTAGTGCAATTCATGATAGTGCCATGCGTCCAATATGTATGCAAAAGATTCCTAATGATACATATTAATTCTATATGCGTGCACAACCATCCACCCGAATGCAGCAACTATATGATAATACAACCATTATACATCCATTTTACTAAATACATCCATATATATGCAATATGCAATATGAAGTGATTGAGCCGATCTGGTGCCTAATAGTGTGTGTATATGCATCCACGAGCAACCACTAGCAAACACTTGCATCCACTTTGCATCCACCATACATAACATGTCTCAAACACATGTTTCAACCATAGGATTATCCTAACTAAAGGTCAAAGATACTAGCGAGAGGATATACTAAAGATAAGATAAGTACAAGCTAAGCGATAAAGTAGAGATATTAAAAGACATACCCTCAAAAAGAAAAGGGTATCGTGAACGCATCTTCTCTTCTGTCTCCCAAGTAGCGTTTCTCTCATCATCTCTCCATTGCACTTTGACTAGTCTGACCTCTCGATTCCTCAACCTCTTGATCTCTGACCCAAGAATGCGCGTAGGAGCTCGTCGAATTGTCGCATCACGCTCTATCTCCACCTCTCTAAGCAAGCTCGGCTCTACCACTTCCGCGGTATTGTGCAAGCACTTCCTCAAATGTGACGCATGGAATACGTCATGTACACCACTAAGTCTCTCGGGCAACTCCACTCTATACGCCATCCGTCCAATCCTCTCCTTAATAGGAAACGGCCCTACAAACCTTGGTGCTAATTTCCCAACGGACCCAAAGCGAACAACGTTTCGTAATGGAGACACTTTGACAAAGACCATGTCCCCAACTTCAAACTCGAGATCTGTCCTCCTCTTATCCGCATAAGATTTCTGCCTATCCTGTGCTGCTTTCATCCTCCTTCGAATCAAGTCGATCTTCTCCGAAGTCTCCCTAATCATATCGGGCCCAAGTAAGATCTTATCCGTAGATTCCCCCCAACATGTAGGTGAATGACAAGGTCGTCCATATAGAGCTTCGAATGGTGCCATACCAATGCTGGACTGAAAGCTATTATTTTATGCGAACTCAACCAATGGAAGATGCTCTTCCCATGTACCCCCAAAGTCTAGGATACATAGCCTCAACAGATCCTCTAGAATGCGATTCACCCTCTCAGTCTGGCCGTCCGTCTGAGGATGATATGCGGTGCTCAAACATAACTGAGTCCCTACCGCCTCTTGTAAGCTTCTCCAAAATTCGCTAGTGAAAATAGGATCGCGGTCGCTCATTATGCTAGAAGGAACACCGTGCAAACGAACTATTTCTCGGACATATACAGAAGCTAACCATGGAGCAGTCCTCTTACTCTTCACGGGAATGAAATGGGCGCTTTTAGTAAGTCTATCTACTATAACCCAAATTCCCGTATTACCCTTCCTTGATCGCGGTAACCCATCCACAAAATCCATCGAGACACTTTCCCACTTCCATAGTGGAACCTCCAATGGGTGAAGCAACCCACCGGGTTTCTTTTGCTCCGCTTTTACTTGTTGGCACACCAAGCATCTAGTGACATACTCGGCCACATCTTTCTTCAAGCCGGCCCAAAAGTAAACTCTCTTCATGTCTTTGTACATCTTGTCCCCCCGGGATGAATGGTCGTCTTCGAATGATGTGCTTCGTCAAGAATAGTCTTCCTTAGGTCATCGTCTTTTGGTACACAAAGTCTACCATCCCTACGTAACCAACCCTTATCGTCTAGGGTATACTTACGGGGATGGCTTGATGACTCCCCTCCTTTGAGTTTTTCTACTAACTCAACCAACTGCGGGTCATCTCGCTGTGCCTCGCCAATCCGTCCCAAAAGCGTAGGTCTGACCTCCAAGGATGCTAGCAAACCGGGTACGAAGTCAACTGAAGGTCTAAAGTCAAACATCGAAATGAATTCTAAACTTCGCCACTCAACAAACAAAGGACTTAAGGATAATCTTTTTCTACTTAAGGCGTCTGCCACCACGTTACCCTTGCCAGGGGTATAGGCTATTTCGAAGTCGTAGGACGCTAAGAACTCCATCCACCTTTGCTGCCTTAAGTTCAAGTCCTTTTGAGAGAATAGGTATTTTAAAGACTTGTGGTCAGTGAATAATTCGAATTTCTCGCCAAGAAGATAATGACGCCCAGACTTAAGCGCGAAAACAATAGCGGCCAATTCTAGGTCATGTGTAGGATAATTTTTCTCATGCGCTCTCAACTGCCTTCCACCATAGGCTATTACCCTACCCTCTTGCATTAAGACTGCGCCTAGTCCTGTCCCACAAGCATCAGTATAAACGGTAAACGGCTTACTCCCGTCTGGCAATACTAAGACTGGGGCTGAAGTCAAAGCTCTCTTCAAACGTTGGAACGCATCATCACAATCTACGTCCCATGTGAAAACTAGGTTCTTCTTCGTCAAGCGTGTCAATGGAGCTGATATCTTTGCGAAGTCTTTGATAAACTTCCTATAGTAGCCAGCCAACCCCAAGAAACTTCTTACTTCGGTAGCATTTTTAGGGACCTTCCAATCTTGGATGGCCACCACCTTCGCGGGGTCCACGGCTATCCCTTCTTTGGAAACCACGTGCCCTAAGAATCGTACTTCCTTCCTCCAGAAGTGACATTTGGAAAATTTAGCCTTAAACTTATGCGCTCGAAGAGTCTCCAACACTTCCCTAAGATGTAGGGCATGCTCTTCTTCATCCTTAGAAAAGATCAAGATGTAATCTACAAAGACTACCACAAATTTGTTAAGGTACTCACTAAACACCCTACTCATCAAATCAACAAAGTACGCGGGGGCGTTTGTCAAACCGAAGGGCATCACTAGCCATTCATAGAAACCGTCCGGAGTCCTAAAGGCAGTCTTGTCTATGCTATCCTCAACCACTCTCAACTGATGGAACCCAGTGGCTAAGTCCAACTGCAAAAACACTGAGGCGCCAACTAACTGATCGAAGAGACCGTCAATCCTCGCTGTGGGTGTCTGTTCTTCTTAGTAAGCTTATTAAGTTCTCTATAGTCCACACAAAGTCTAAGGGACCCATCCTCCTTCGTGGCAAATACTACTGGAGCACCCCACTCCGATATACTACGTCTTATGAACCCCTTCTCAAGCAACTCCTTCACTTGCTTACCGAGTTCCCTCCTTTCACGTGGAGCCATGTGGCGTACTGGCAAAGATACTGGTTTCGCATTATCCACAATATATATTCGAAAATCTATCTCCCACTTCGGAGGCAAGCCCTTCCCTCCTCAAACACATCCGAATATTCTCGGACCACTCTAACAGATCGTAGATTTTCCTCAGACGCGTCAAGCGATTCTAGATAACTTAGCATAACCGAATTTATGGGATTACAAAAGATTTCGAGAGTGTTGCCAAGGCGAGTCACGAGCCTAACTACTCTCCTTTCACAATCAAGAACGACCCCACTTCTGGATAACCAATCCATTCCTAAAATTAGCCCATAGCCCGTGAAGCCCAACACATAAGCATCACATCTAAATTCAACGCTAAGTATGGAAATTTTCAAATCCAAACACATCATAGACAAATAAGCTGAGCCCCCAATTGGATTCGAAACAACTAAGGGATCCTCTACTAAACTGGTGTTTAAGTGCAGTGATTCAACTAATGATGTAGAGATAAACGAATGTGATACGCCCGAATCGAATAAGGTACGGACAGGATGATCAAACAGAAAAACTAAGCTTTCAACAGAAATGGTTCTACCTCGTTCTTGCAGCGGTGGGACCGCGAGAGCCTGAACTTGTCCCCTAGCCTGCCCTGGTGCCATAAGAGCCTGCACCTGTCCTCCCGAGGTAGCTCCTGCCCTCTGCCCCTTCTTTGGGCAGTCCTTCACTAAATGTCCTGCATCACCACAATGAAAACAGCCAGTCTTCTTTTTCTTTCGGCAATCCTTGATGAGATGGCCTGGGGTTCCACAGTTAAAGCACTTCTTCTTTCCCTTGCCGTTATTGTCTTTTCCACCCTTCTTGTTTTGCTGTTGTGGTTTCTTCTGATCCCCCTTCTTCTCGGGTGCCTTATCAGCTTTAGCGCTTTTCTCCTCATGCATAAGCGTCATTTCTACTAACTTCTCAAAGGTGACCCCCATAGGGATGTGGGTCATAGCCAACCCTTGCAATGGTTCATTCAAGCCATTCACGAACCTCACCGCCTTCTTCTCCGGCGTTTTCACTAAGTCCAAGCCAAACCTTGCTAACTGATTAAATTTATTGACATATTCTTTCACTGATGAGCTTCCTTGCTTCAATGTCAAGAACCTTTCCATATATAGATTTTCTTCCGCCCTTGAGAGAAACTTCGCCTCGAACCTACGTCTGAAATCCGCCCAAGAGTCAACAGGACGCTCCCCATTAGTGACCTCCCACCAAAACAAGGCCTCTCCCTTCATCAACCAAGCTGCTAAACGAACTCTCCTCCCTTCTTCTACTTCAAAGATTTCTAGCAATTCTTCCACCTCCTTAAGCCAATCTCTAGCTTCCACAAACGTTTCTGACCCTTGAAATGGTTTTCCACCCATAGCCTTGAATTCCTTGCACGTCTTTGCAAAAGTATCTACGCAAGGAGGAGGAGGAGGAACGGGTGCAACTGGTGGTGGAGGAACATTGGCTGGACCTGCAGCGGCCCTAGCCTCCAATAGCCTCCTATACCATCTTGGTATCGTTACACCGTCCGGTAGATTAAGATCTTCAGCCATGCTGAAACGAAAAAGGAAAGATTCAAAATGGAGAATTCGAAAGATAAAGATATGTGGCTATTGGGGATTATGTTTTTCTTAAAAACCCTTCTCTTTAAATTTCTCATTAAAACATGTTTTTGAAAACACTTCTTCCAAAAATAACTATTTTTCTAAAGTATTTTTATCTGTTCTGGTAACCTTAAGCTCTGATACCACGTGTAACACCCCACGTCCATTAATGTCACTCACAAAGGGAATGCATTAACTTCCATGGAGGTTATAAGTGAATATAGAACAGAAAAATTACAACAAGATAGATAATAAATAGTACTTGGAAATCTAAAACTTCATATTATTGCAGCGGAAATTAAACATGTTTGTTACATCATAAAACCATAGATCATAACCAAGTACAATATCCATCTTCATAAAAACAAAATACATAATCCCATTACATAAATAACCATTAAAAAGATAACAAGCTGGACTTTACTTCAACGGTCCAAGCTTTCCAAAGAGAGATGAAGCAATTCAATCAAACTCCACTAGAGCTGGGCCCAACCTGAGGACCTGGAGGGGGAAAAGGATAGAAATAGAGGGGGTCAGACATAAAGTCTGGCGAGTATGATAATTCTAACAATACTATTATCAAAATAACTAGACTAAGGCATAAGCTGGAAGACAAGTAAATGTCTATGAACTCTTAGGAAGATAAAGATAGCGTTTAAGATAGCGTTAAAGATAACGGTAAAGGCACAGCTAATTACTAACGAATGATTACTACACTGCACCGCACATTACTACACTGCACCACCCCAATCACCCTATTGTTTGATCCCACTTGCTTCACACAGAAACTTTATAAATAACCTTACGTACCCCTAACTGACTACATAGGTGCCGTCTGCCCCTATCTCCACTAGGTGTACCCCACTACCCACTTTCGATCGGCTCCCTACTCGTAGATACCCGTGCTGGCCCACAGTGGGGTGTATCACTCCCCTAAAGTGGCAACCCGATACGACTTGAGAATGCACGGCTTATACCTACACGATGCAACAACGTCTTACCTACCAGCCCGGATCCACACACGCATATGAAACCCATTGGACTTGCGTTGGCCCCGTTTTGGCCTCTTACAGTCGAACCCAGCATGCGTGTCCCGTCCTCGACTTGGGTCGAGCCCATAAAGATACGTTTGGGATACTGGTCGAAATGGGCCCCCACAAGCTACCCACCTAAGCTTGTCACTAGTATATCCCACTTAACCCTCTTAGTCATGTTCATTTACATGGGTGTTTGGTTAAGTCTTACTAATCGTATTTCACATGCCACTAAGGGCACCCCCTAGATTCCTCATGCCACCCAAGGCACCTACTTAACCCCCATGTCCCACCTTACATGTTTATCTGGTTAAGTATTTCTTAATTCATTCAGGCCATAACCTCATAAAGACCTCTCACATTAGACTGGCATTTATGGCAGCTGGATTTGCCGGGCGGGTCCGGGCAGTCTTACACCATAAAAGAGTCTAACCTCGTGTCTTTACAACCGTTATGCTTTAGTTTAGGCCTAGTACCTCTCACATTGGGCTGACATTTGTGACCACTGGATTTGCCGGGCGGGTCCGGGCAGGTTTACGTCACAAACGAGTCCAACCTCGTGTCCTAAGCATTGATTAACACCTAAAATCTTTTACCCCAGTTTTAATAATTCCCTATTCAAATTATTAATTAAGTCAACTTTTAATGATGTCCATAATTGACTCAATTATGGCCATCCGCTTATGGCATGCAAAATCATATCAATTGCACCCCAACTTTTTAATATTAAATCCTTAATATTACCCCTACCCCACGTTTATACGTTCGCTTATTCAACGCATAATATATGCTAGACTTGTATAGTCTAACACCTAGCACAAAGATAAATTATCACAACATATAGACAATTAAAATAAATCTAATCATAATAGGGGTGAAACTTGCATAAACTACACATGTTAAGGATCAAAAAGTGTCAACTTGTTAAATGTCTCAATTTACATGATATGATCATAGCCCAAATCTATACATAAACTTGCATATGGGGTTTTTAGGCAACATAATGATGGTGTGAACTAGCATAGGATATCACATATGTCATAGCATAATTCTAGATGTCATAATAGATGTCTTGGCATATGTTCATAACTTTTCTAATCAATCTAACTTGCATATGTGACTTGTCATATAGATCAACATAACCCAAACATGATGATTTAATTAATATGAACTAACTAGCATAGATGGTAACATCATGGCCTTTTTAAAATGTATGATTCATCACAACTTAGCATAGAAACTTTCAACATACATAACATCATCATAGCATGATTTACAACATATAAGATATCATCATCACATAACATTGGATTTACAATATACATGATAGCAAAAGGGGTTTACAACAACATATATGATAATTCACATCATCTAGTCATAATCCATTCATAACTCAACCTAATTAAAATGATAATAATCTTGTTAAGATCATCATACTCACAATTTAGAGAAGAAAAGAGAGAGTTTTGCTTTGCTTTAGGGTTGAGAGAATTAGAATTGAATTTGCTTTTCTTCTTTCTTAGTTGGCGGCGGCTCCATTGATTTCCATGGCGACGGTATGACGGTAACTATTCTATTTTAATTAGGTTTAGGGTTAGCATTAGGATGTATTTATAGGTGTAGGAAGTTATTTAGGACCACCAGATTAACCCTGAACCATGAGAACCAATCAAATGCAAAATCTGCATTTGAGCGAATCGGCCCACGGGTTGACAGCCAAACACCCTGGATTAACCCCTAGTCGACCCAGCAGGGCTCGGGTCGACCTCAAAAATGGGCCGGTTCAGTTATTTCCCCTCCCAATTCGCTGTTTTGAACTTTTTCGCATATTTATTTATTTATTTTTAAAATTTTTATATATATATCAATATATATATTTCTCTACGCAAACCATTTCACTTAATTCTTTTCTAAAAATTAAGTATACTTTAATTTGTGAATTTTAATGTTATAAAATTACGGGGTGTTACAGGTCATGTGTGGCCGGGTTGCAAGACGTTCTTGTTGAACCCAGTGTATTCGCCTCTAGAGATACACTATCGGCAGGTGGTTCCATACCTTGTCATAGTAGGAATCCAATCTCCAATAAGCGCCTGCAGTTTTGATTATATACTATATATGTAGAGCGTGAGATGCAAGCGTTCCGCTAGATTGATATTTATTTGTATTTAGACACTATCATAATATCAAATATATATATATATATATATATGATTTCAAAAATGTTTTGGGTTATCGTAATGTAAAAACCGTCCGTATTTTATGTGTGGATTTGGTCTTACGATTATCTTTTCTTTCGAAAAGATTTTGAACTTTAAAATCAAGCTATTTAAAATTGTTTACTCACACCAGTCCCATGACTGACCCAGAGTTTATTTTTCTGTGTTTTCCCTAAACTCTCGTGTGCCCAAATTTGTACAGGCAGTCAAGTAGTTTCAGGATTTTACAAATTCACTTGAAGGAGCTTGGAGCAGGGTCTTCAACATTAGATATATCGAGTTTATTTCCGCTGTGTTATGTATGAGTTGTACTCTGATGATGTATGTAAGTAAATATAGTTTTGTATTTCAAAATGTTATATAATATATTTTATTCAGTTCCGCTGTGAGATTCATTACTCTGACTCTATTGTGTTCAGTTCTTCTTTTTCTTCTATTCTAACTTTCTTTCTTTCTATTTCTCATCCTCTAACTTCTTTCTATTAACGATCTATTAACTTTTGATGTTTGATTAGACGATATGTGATACAAGATATGTATTAGTATCAATAATCAGGATCGAAACTTTTCGGGTTGTTACATTTAGTTCTTATTTGGATGCAGCTCATGGTTTACCTTCCGCTATAAAACAATCCCAATCTCCCCTTTCACCATAAACTCGCTTTACCTTCGTTCATCCCTCATATTTTCCAAATTCCAGATCCAAAACACCTCAATCACCAAATTCTAATTTGTTGAATTAACACAATACTATCATATTTTGCGTTAGTATATGATTAGAACAAAGCTACAACAATCTTTCCAAGGTAGTTAACTAGTTTTGAATTTGATTTTGAATTCTGTTATGTCCATATGTTGATTTTTATTTTCGAGCATTTTATACTAGGTTAATCGAACTGATATGGATAATTGGAAAATCAAAATTGAAGTTTTGATGAATATTGTAACTAATGAGAAGATGCAAATAAACTTGTTCTTAAAACTTAACTAGAACCAGTTGTTCAAAGCAACATTGTTGTTGAAATTGGTTTGAAAAATCATGTTTGCTTGGATTCCCGGGATTAGAGGCTGTAAAAATAGATTGTCAAGCACGAAGGAGTGGGACAATCGTCACAGCCAATTTTCCACATGTGGAGTTATTTGTGCAAAAATTTGTGTGTAGAAATAAGAAAATTGCAAAATGTCGTTATTATGGAAGTGCATGACATCGAGATCAAAAGCTCAACGAGGATGGTCTTTCTTGTTGTGAATTCTATGAATGCATAGATTTTAAGTTATGTCGCAGTGGAGTTCAATACGTCCAAGAACTACAACCCGAAGTGAGTCGACTGGGAAAGGAAAATAAAAGACTACACGGTTATTGTCCTTAAATCCAATTACAAGAAGGATCCGATGAAATTGATAATGCAATTTTTATGTGATTGTTGTGTATTAGATGGATTTGATGCAGTCATGTATTTAGTAATTTATTTTTTTAAAAAGTTGATGTATTAATTGTATATTGTATTACTTGATTGTTCTAACGATTACGCAATGAATGATTATTACTTTGGTATCGTTCGATTATGCATACAATATTTTACGTACAAAATAAATTGTAGTCACATAAAATAACAACTCACGTCAAAATCCGAGAAAAGATAATTTTCATAATTCAAGGTTGCGTATAAAATACAAACACAAGTTTTACAATACACGAATGCCATAAGTAGAAAAAGAGAATAAAAAAGCTACTGTTTTTCGCATGTCCTTCTCTTATGACCCAAATTACCAACGTCAGTCCTATCGCCTACATCGTATCTCATCCATGATCCCTCTAATTTTTGTTAATTTCGGTCTCCTATATTTCTATGTGTGGATAGGTTTTTTATAATAGGGCGTTTATGTACACCTCGATATCTACTATCGAAAACAAGATGGAAACAGAAGAATAGCCATATGTATATAACTCACCTCCAAATCACGTCAAAATAAGATCATAGTAAGCTCTGTTAGCTCTTCCTCTATATCGTACACATGCAGCCAAAACATGAGAGCGTGAAAAATATGCAAGAATAAGAATATTAAATGAACACCTGAAATTTTCATTGCAATTTACCGTGTAGTTACATGTGTTTGTGTCAGTTACTTACCACTTTGTCTTGCTGAATCCGTTAATGTTCATACTTAATAAAAAATGCATAAAACTGCGTCATTCCAAGAATAATAAGAAATAGTGGTAAAGCCTTATAACAAATATAATTGTTTGACACTAACATGACCCTTGGTACGGTTCCCGAAAAGCCTAAAAGATGTATGGAATAAAATTACAGTCCATGTGAACTATTATATCTCGTTGATTAATGAATTAGAAGTAACGTCATGACCAACTATAAGTTCATTAATTCATCTTGTGTTTAGCTCTATTGCAAGAACAACTCGTTAGGACGTGGAACACCACAAACATTCAAAAAAAAACTTCATCTACATTGATATTATTAGAATGGTTCACAACGATGCTTTTTATAGGTAGGCCAAGTAGAATAATGGCGTCTTATAGAGTAATGGACATTTCTTCGATAAAGAAACAGAACATGCTAGTCTTGAACCTCTATTTATTGAATAATACTACGAGAAGAGCCCTATCAAATTTGATGTATTTTATCTGCATGGAATACCAGAAGCCCGATTGATGAAGCAACTGCTGAACGCATACATCATTCATCTCCATTAAGTCTTCACTACTTTGAGAATGATAGGCAGTCAATCGGTTTTAAACTCTGCAAAATTACAACATATAGTTCAAAATATTAACCTTCAAAACTATTTACTATTTTTAGTAAATAAATAATATATCCTTATTAAATCTTAAAAATTTATTTGGTGCTTACTTATAGATATAACATATTACCATCGACTGGTCCGCTCTTCGATTTTTGAAGTTTATGCATAAAAACGTAAGTTAATATACCATTTACAAGTAAAGATTGATTCGATGGTGATCGTTGAATTATACTAATCTATCTAAAACGAGCTATATAACATTTTTTTTATTTACATATAATCATATAGCATGCAAATTAGAAACTAACATAAAAGCTATGTTTTAGAGATTCCAAAATTATGTTGTGCTGAAGAAGATCCCTCTTATATTGCTATAACATTGTTATAGTTGTAGATTGGTGAAGAAATTATCTATTTTTAAGAGATGTACTAGAAATCTGGAAGATGTGAGGTGTTGAGTTCGACCTTGAGAACTAAGGAGGATGTTTTGGAGTTTTGAGAATGACTTTGAGGAATGAGAAGGATGTTTTTGAGTTTTAGGTTCGTCCCTGAGGAATGAGGAGGATGTTTTGGAGTTGAAATATAATTGGGGTAGGGGCTGTGTGATACACCTAATTTTTAGCAAACATTATATAATTTAGTTGGATAAGTTAATGAGAATAATGCAGTAGGGTACTGAGAAGAAATTTGCAATTAGTTAACTAATAATGGTTTTGCTTTAGAAACTAGCAATGTAATAAGACATAAGAAAAAGGTTAATGTGAGGGGGAAAATGGAAGAAACACATATCCCTGTATATATACATAATCATTTTTTGTTTTACCCATTTGTTCCATTACTCGAATCAAAACTAGAAGGCAGGCCGACCAATATTAGGAATAACAAGAAGAGGAAAACATAAGGGAAAGCTAAGAATCAGGTTAAGATCAAAGTTACATCAAATCTCAGCTCTCTCCTCCTAAACTAAGGTGAATAATTGTAACACCACGTAATTTTGTTAACATTAAAGAGGATAAATTAAATAATAATTAATTTAATATTCAGAATTAAGGGAAACGGACTGTGCCATTGCATCCTTTTCGAAATTCTGGTCAAGATAGACATTTAGTTTGCGTAAAACGGACAACGTGTGAAGAAGTTATGAGGGTTTTAAGTTTGTATACACGCAGAAAGAACATATATACACGTATGAGTCAGATATAAATCAGACCCTATCCAGAACAGTTCGAAAATCAAAAATTCGTCAAGGTGGAAAATTTTCCGCTCTAGGGGGTCGAACCCCCTAGAGGGGAGTCGACACCGGGGTCGATCCCCTTTAAGGGGTGTCGACTTATGGGTTGACCCACCCATAGGAGTGTCGACACCCCTAGGGCTGAGGTGGCAGTCGGTTTCAGAGGGTTCTGTAGCTGTATATACGTGGCCATTTCTCATATTTTCTTCGTTGAAAAGAGGATACAATAAAAAAGTAGCTCCCTATAGAAGCCAGATGCTGCCGGTGTGCGAACTGAGACGAATCCGTTTTCTTCTACAACTATCAGTTTTGCAAATTAAATCTAGAGATTCAAGATCCATTCTTTCACTTTTATAATCCTAACGTAATGAGTTTCTAGTTACTTTTAGATTTGAATATTTAAAAGTAAACCATGAAAGTCTGTGACTTGGATATGCTGTAAACTATGAATCTATGCTATTGTTAAATCTTATACTGTCATGATAGATCTTTTTCTATAGGTCTAATGCAATTGTGGTTATTCTATTATGTCGCCATTGTGGATCTTGAATTGTAACTATATTGTGGTTAATGTAAATCTGTTAATTTGGAAAGTTACAATATTGGTTAGATCCAATTCTTCATGTAAATCACCTTTCACCTATCTTTTTGTGGTCAATTTAGATAAGTTGTAAATTGGACATGTGAATCCATATTTAGATCTAAACATGCTATTATGTCATCCTAATTATGTTAGATCTGTTTTATGACCACATTATAATTATGTTGGATCTAAATAGTTGGACACCTAAATGGTCAATTAAGATCTCATTATGCTCACTATGACATCATAGTTATGTAAAACTAGTAATTGCCACAAGTTCATCAGTTTTATGCTTATATGTCCACCTTATCACCATGCTAGTTTATGTTATGCCAAGTTTTATTAAAATGATCACTTTGGTTATATTCCCAATATTTTCCCTATTATCGTTTATGACTAGGCTATTGTCTAGCCTAGGCATGTCGTCAATTTTATGAGTGCGCTAGTTAGGGAACAAGGAAAAAAAGGGTTCATATTGGTTTAATTTGAATATGAACATTTTTGGAAATATAATTCAAATTATTGGGTAGAGTGGGCATCAACTCCTATAAAGGGAAAGGTTTAATTAATTGATTAATTAATAATGGAATGTCTAGTAATTACAATTAGGAATTGTAATTGTACTTATAACATGAGGTTATGTTGCATTAGTGGTGGAAGTCTGCCTGGACCCGACCGGCATATCCAGCAGCCACTAATGTTGAACCTAATGTGGGAGGTCTAAGTACGCAAATACAAATTGGGCTAAGGCACGAGGTTAGGCCCAACTGTGGAATAAGACTGCCTAGACCCAACCGGCATATCCAGCATCCACACATTGTAGGCCTAATGTGGGAGGTCTAGCCCATTATAAACCATAAATGGACATGGTAATAAATTGGGCTACTTAACCAAATCTAATCCACAAGGATTGTATGATTGTGAACTAAAGTTAGGGTTAAGTAAATTGATTGGATAGTGGATGGGTTAAGCAAATCTAGAGGGGGTGGGTAATATTTACATATAGGCCCACAACTTAACCCGATAAGGTTATGTAATTAAAGCCACATAGTGGTATACATAACCGGAGGAAATAATAGAGTTATGTAATTAAAGACACCTTTTAGGGTAAGCATAACTAGTATAGGGCTATGTAATTAAAGACACCTAATGGTATACATAGTCAGTGAAAACCTAGTGAGGGATACAAGACAAAGGGGAGAGCTTGTATCATATTGTGTGGGATCCATTTCAGTCAGTAACTCGGAGTAGGTATCAAATAAAAGTAATTCGTACTAGGTGGAGAGGGGACACACTTACTGACTGATTGTAAGATATCCAAATGTAGAGGATGGTGTGGGCGGCTCGAACCGGCTGGGCCATGTGCGTGCATGAGTCGGGCAGAGGAGGATAAGACGATCGTGACACCAATAGATATGGTTGTGCACATCTTGGAAAATGAAGGGTTGCCACTTTAGGAAGTGATACCTCCTACTATGGGGCCAGCACAGGGTATCTACGAAGTAGGGAGCCAATCAATTTGGGTAGTGGTTAGGGTACATTTGGACGTGTGCCCTAAGTCTACCACCTTATAGTAGAAGGGATCATCCCATTCTGGTTGTACTTGTAATGGTGCAGAGTAATCATTAGAGAAGCATATACACCTTATCCTATCTACCTTGTCACACCTGCCATTTATGTAGTGATCTCTCTTATCCACTTTATATGCCTGTCATGTTACTTTTATTTATTTACTTGCTAAAAGTCACTAGACTCGCCAGACTTTATGTCTGACCCTCTTGTTTCCTTTTCTTTCTTCCGTTTCCCCCTAGGTTCTCAGGGAGGAAACACTGAGGATTAGTCAGGACTCAGATATCATCTTGCTAGAGATGCTTTCGAAGTATAGCTCAGGTATTTATCTCTACAATAGCTTTGTCTCTTTTATTTGGGGAATTATGTTTTCTTTTAAGTATTTATGTACTCTGATGTTGAAAGACAGAAGTTATGTTGTTGTAATGGTTTTTGAGACTCATGGTATTTTGAACCACGCTGTATGATTTGTGTTTAAATAGAAGTTTAAATTTCCGCTGCTATCTTATTTATGTCTGTCTTGTAAAATTCCGTGTCTGTTTACCTATAACGCTTCACGAAACTTAATGCATTCCCTTTCTGAGTGACATTAACGGATGTGGGGTGTCACACTTGGTAACAAAGCTGAAGGTTACCAGATTGGATAAAGGTTTTGAAAATTATTTTCAAAAAGATTTTATAAGAAAGCATTTCAAAAAGAAAATTCTGTTTTGAAAAACGTTCCCTAAAAAGCCATACGTAATATCCTTCAGTCCTTTGTCTAAATCTCTTCCTTTTCCTTTTTCAGCATGTCTGAATAATAAAATATTTCTAATATCCCAGAGGGCGTCACGATACCCGAATGGCTCCGTAGGTATCTGGAGGCCACGGCGCCTGCCGAAGGCCAAGGAAACGTTCCTCCCCCAGATGCACCAGTCATTCCTCCTCCTCCCCCTCCAAAAGACGATAACTTCGCCAAGACCTGCGAAGACTTCCGTGCCATGGAAGGGAAGCCATTCCATGGTAACGAGACATTCGTAGAAGCGCGGAATTGGCTCAAGAAGACCGAGGACTTGTTCGCAATCTTTAAAGTAGAGGATAGAAGGAAGGTTCTGTTAGCCGCCTGGCTACTGAACGACTAAGCCTCATTTCGGTGGGAAGTCACCCAGGCTGGACGTTCGGTGGAAACTTGGGAGAATTTTAGACAGAGATTCGAAATGAAATTCTCTCCTAAGCTGAGAGAAGCATTCAGATGGAGAGATTCTTAGCACTCAAACAAGGAAACTTGATGGTGAAAGAGTATGTGAATAAATTCAACCATCTAGCAAGGTTCGGGTTAGAGTTGGTGGATACGTCGCACAAAAGGGCTATGTGATTTGCTAAAGGGTTGAGTGAGCCTCTACATGGGTTAGCCATGTCCCATATTCCAATGGGGGCCACTTTTGAAAAGCTGGTCGATATGGCCCTAATGCATGAGGAAGACAAGGGAGAAAAGAAGGCTGATGGGACATCGCAAAATAGGAAGGGGTGGCCCAAGAAGGGGCAGCAGCAGCAACAACAACAACAACAGAAGAAAGGATGGAAGAATGATAAAGGCAAGGATAAGAGAAAATGTCACAATTGTGGGAAGGAAGGTGTAACGTCCCGCATTTTTATCGATTTATACTTGAATATTTAAGTTAGTTTATATATTGGATTAGTGATATAAACGGAATTATATATTAATTAAAATAAAATTGAATGTATAAATATATATAAAATATAAACGAGCTCGTAATAGCGCAGTAATTCATAATATTTGCTTTGAACTTCAATTTAGCATACAGAATCCATTATAAGTTGGAATTCGCTGAAATAAGAAATATTCGAATCTGCTGAACTATAATTTTGTAATAAAAGAGAAAAACCAGAATTTCGTATTGTAGATTGTTAGTTACATCCAAATCAAATTTGCAAATAGTCGCTGTGGAATTATTTATAAAACAATAACGATTTATTTAACAAAATAAATCAATTTTTAAATCAAATTAATATTGGTTTAACTTGAAAATGAAATATTGGATTTAAAATTCAAGTTAATTTATTCTAGGATTATATGAATTTAGTTTATATAATAATAATTTGTTATTTTTAAATCAATAATATTAAATCGAATTTAATTGTAAATTGTCAACTTAAATTTATATATTCTCCATACAATAGAATTAGGCAACGAAACACGTTCCAGTGTGTTTAGAGTAGTGAGATAACTCTGGAAATGCCTTTTGTTGCATTCAAATAGGAGTTTAATAACACATGATATTTTAAGCAGGATAAAATCACAGCAGTTCAACCCAAAATAAATTAAAATAAATATATTTATATCAAACCCATCTCCCTCAATGCAGGCTATTATTTTCACCTACAACTCTATTCCTTCTTACCGAAGGAATTCTAAAAACCTACTCTAGCTTCAGTTGTCTTCTTCCATCAATCGTGTCCTCCCTGTCTTCCAGCTTTTACGAAGGAATTCCACATGCCTATGTCTACACCTATCGCGCTATTGATAGACATCGCCCTTATCGTCATTCTAAATTTGCGACTATATAAGAAGCATAACCTTCTTCCTTATGTCCATCCTCAAATCTCACGAAAACCTTCCAATTCATTTCTTTCCCTTCGATTTCTTTTTCTCCAGTCAAAAAAAAAACCACCGATCTCAAGCAATAATAATAAAAAAAGAAATCAAAATCAGCAATTGCAATATGAAATCGCAAATTCCTAAAGCACGAATTTCACGCAGAAGCACTCGCTGTAAAGAAGGATGGGTGTGCGATGTCGTTCAAAAGGGATCTGATGTTGTCGATGGTGTACTGGGAGGGATTCGAATGAAGTACGTACGAGCTGATGAAGTACTGCCAGAATTGGTACTTCGAACCGTGGAATATGGGGGGGGGGGTGCGAAGATGCCGACGAGGGTAGAAATTTTAGTGTGTCATTGGATGGTGAGGAGTACGAACTTGTGATTGGGTGACGAGGTCGGCAGTAGTTAAGTGGTTCAGGACTGAAAACCTACTCTAGCTTTAGTTGTCTTCTTCCATCAATTGCGTCCTCTCTGTCTTTCAGCTTTTACGAAGGAATTCCACATGCCTATGTCTACACCTATCATGCCATTGATAGACATCGCCCTTATCGTCGTTCTAAATCTGCGGCTATATAAGAAGCATAACCTTCATCCTTATGTCCATCCTCAAACCTCACGAAAACCTTCCAATTCATTTCTTTCCCTTTGATTTCTTTTTCTCCAGTCAAAAACAAACCACCGATCTCAAATAATAATAATAAAAAAAGAAATTGAAATCAGCAATTGCAATTTGAAATCACAAATTCCTAAAGCTCGAACTTCACGTAGAAGCGCTCGCTGTAAAGAAGGATGGGTGCACGATGTCGTTCAAAAGGGATATGATGTTGTCGATAGTGTACTGGGAGGGATTCGAATGAAGTACGTATGAGCTGACGAAGTACTGGCAGAATTGGAAATCGAACCGTGGACTATGAGCAGGTGGTGCGAAGATGTTGACGGGGGTATAAATTTTAGTGTGTCATTGGATGGTGAGGAGTACGAACTTACGATTGGGTGATGAGGTCGGCAGTAGTTAAGGGGTTCAGGACTGCGATTTTTGGACATGGATGCATGATGGTAGTTAGCTGCGATCCTAGGTAGAGGTGGATATTGTTATTGATTTCCATTAAGTGAAGTTTGGTGTATGGATGGGTGAGAGGGACGCTATTGAGGGATGGGCCGGAGTTTGATTTTTCTGTTTTTGGTATTCGACATTATAAAGGCTGGGGATGATTCAGCACGGATGGAGTTTACTACTGGGTGATGTAGTGGAGTTACATTTGTATAGTGCGACAGTTCCAATATTGCTTGGATTTAGGCAGTGTAACGACCCAGCGGTTTTCGGCCCCGAAAATCGACATAAATACCTTTACTGTATCTCATGCCGACCTTTCAAACACCGAGAACGCCGGATTGTCAATGAAAGAAATTAGAGGGTGAGATAAGAAAGAAAGAAATATAAGAATAGAAGAAGAAGAAGAACACAACACAGAGTCTCACATCGCAGCGGACAAAATATATTATATAAATAAATCTTTATTGAGAGCTTTAAATAAAACTTACAATCATCAGAGTACATCATCACATCTGGACAGTTATAATAATCTGCCCTCATACAATACAGCGGAATAATATCATACGTCTGAACTCTTCCAGCCCGTCTCTTCACAGCTTCGAACCTGAACCTGTACACTCCGGGCTAACCCGAGCATTTACAAAACACCGGGTCAGTCTGGTGAACCAGAGTGAGATAAACTCGCACAGTATTTAGGGTAAATCATCCAATCCTGATTTTTTAGTTCAAAATCATTGCAAAAGAAAAGGATAATCGTAAGACCAAATCCACACATAAACACGGACGGTCTTTACCTTACGATGACCCAAAACAGTTTGAAATCATATACTTGTCTGATATTATAATAATGTCTAAATACAAGTATATAACAATCTAGTGGAACGCTTGCATCTCACGCTTCACATATATAGTATACAATCAAAATCGCAGGCGCTTATTGGAGATTGGATTCCATCTTTGACAAGGTATGGGACCACCTTCCGAACGTGTATCTCTAGAGACGAATACACTGGGTTCAACAAGAACGTCTTGCAACCCGGCCCACACATGACCGACCACTCATTTCGCTTGAGTGTATCGAATGTATATCACCGACGGTTGGGATCAGCAACCGCCTCCCGAAAAGGGACAGCATCGAATATAGATTTAAGAAACAAATGGAATTCCTCTAGACAGGTGATCATACATCCTAATGGGAGCGACCCACATAGCCATGCTGCCTGCCCGATTTTTGTCATCTCCCGGTTGATGAGGCTTGAGGCTAGAATTTCTCTCTTCGAACATCTGGCCGTCATTCACTTTGAATGCCACATCGTCAGATCCTCTGGACATCACTAATTGACGTCCACAAAAATACTCTAGTTGATAAGAGAACCGTCGTCCTCCGCCACCAACTATCGTACGTTTGAAGAAATCAACGTACGTGATCCCATTGGAAATACTCTGTCAGACACTCGTCCATACAAGTCACCCAGGAACAGGATGAACCGAAGGTACTCTCCTACTGCATCTCATATAGGAATCACCCCATAGATCAGTAGCGAGAAGTCCTTGCAACCCGTAGATTCCAATCACGACAGAATCACCGTCGAAATATCTTCGGCCGCTAAACCAGAGAAATTCAATCAGTGGTTCTTCCGCTCATGAAGATCAACGGTCTTCAATTCTTCCATCTGCACAAATCTTCTTTCACGTATTCGCTGGTCGGAATGGTTTTTCGAATATGAATTCGATCCCGGTCTTTCCGAACTAACGATCGCATAGGTCAGATTTTGATAGTCTGTGATTTAACTATCAAATAAACAAGTGTGCAAACAACGATATTATTTCCAGATGGAAATTGTTATCGACCAAACATCATCCAATGTTTATTTCCTTTCGGATTAAATTATCCTTGACCTAGTCATTTCCCATTTACATAATTCCTTATTTCCTACATTTAGAAAATATACTTGATTATCATTAGGACATTTTCAGAGTTACTTCTTTTGCTTATTTCTATAAACATTTCTGATCTTTGTTTGGAAAAACATTTCCCAACTTCTTCATTTGATTAAAACTGACGTTTAAGTAAAACATCACTCAGCCAATTCAACTCGTTTCACTTATTAGCTCAATTTACTCGATCAATCTTCACCACCGAACCTTACCCATTCCTTAGTTAAAAACGAAGCCAATCAAGTTGGGGTATAATTACCTCTCAGACCTTAACTGAACAACCTTTCCAACTTCGAAATAAACAAGGCTCATCTTCGGAATCTTTCACAACTTCTTTCCGAATAACCATACTCAATTTATCATTCTTTCGAATAAAACTGTATTCGAAAATCTCTCTCCTGCGGATGAACCATATCCAATTAACTATCTCTTCGAATAACTCATATTCGATTTAATTCACTTCTCGAATAAATTACATTCGACGACTCTACTTCGAATAAGTGATATTCGATAAACTCCTTTTTACTATTCTATTCACTTTATTACAACTCGATTAATTCAAACCTGATTAATCCCATTTGAAAAACTCTAATTTGATTTAATTCCAATCGATTTACTTTTAATTGATTAACCATAACTGGTTAACTCTAACAGCTTAACTTACTTGACTAACTCGACCTATTTAACAAGATTCTTTTGCCAACTCGACCTAATCAACTCAACTCAACTTTGACTAACTCGATTTAATTAACTTATCGATTTACTACTATTTGGTTTAACACCATTCGCTCGACTCTAGATCACAGTGATCAAAAATGATTACGCCTGATTCACTCAAGAAACATCCGACCGCCGTAGGCTATCTGCAGCCCTGCGAAATTCGCTAGCAGTCTTACAAAATGGTACTTACCTTGAATAACTATGTTTGACTGACTCTGTCTCAAATAACTATATTTGATCAATTCAAATTTAATAACAATGATTCAATTTAATTCTAACTCGATTAACTGGATAATAAAAATCCTTATTTCTCTTTATAACTGTTCTATTCAGAATAATATACTTAAACTTATTCTATATTCTAAAATAAATTTATATATTTCATAAGGGTCGACCCACTTGATAAAAATCCATGATTTCTGACACGCAAGGTGATACCAAATTATTCAACCAATACTGGTTAAACCAAATCAAATGTTGAATTTCAATCCAACTATCTATCAATCAAATCAATTTCCCATCCCAACTGTTTCCTTTATCTGGTGATAAAGGACGACCCTTAATCAATAATCAGATCATGCAAACAATTCAAATAATTTCATACACGATTATTTCATAAACGTGTAAATCAAGGAAAATTTCCTTTATTGGATTTAATCGTTAAAAATAACGATTCTATAATTCACTGAATTTAAACAACCGTTCAAATTCCATTTTCAAATCAACAAGATATAACTTGCAGACAATCCATTCCTAGCAACCAGAATATATAAAACAAAACCCAATTTATATCAAATACAAATGGGAGGAAACTGAGTGAGGTTAACTCACCTTTGATTCTTACTGTTGCCAACTTCTTTCCGATTCTGTTCTGCTTGTCGTCATGATCGTAACACGAGTTGTTCTGCCCATTTCTGTTCATATATGAATTAAGTTGTAATATTAAAATATTAACGCCTTTGTTAAATTAATTAAATTCTTAGTTAAAATAAATTAATCCTAACTAATTACCTTGTTATACAGACCCTAATTAATTTCCTTAAATCCTTATTTTTCAAGTTAAATTAATTACATACTTAAAACGCTTAATAAATTAAAATGATAAACATTAATTACATTTGTAAATGACTGAATTATATTAAACAAATAATAAATTTTGTTTTAAAATTGATTAACCTAATTAGCATAACCAATTAGACCTTCAACCAAGGGTATGGAAGGGTTTAAAATTTTCCACCATTTAGATAAAATTCCTAAATTAAACAACTAAGTTAAGCCTTTATTTAGATTTAAACTAAAAAAAAAAAAAAATATAATTGGGCCTTACCTTCGTTCAACCCACCACACTTTAAAACCCGCATCCTCCTTATAACCCAGACCATCGAAACCCTCCCCATTCATTTGTACGCCGCCACAAACCCTCGGAGAAAAAGAAAAAGGACAAATTCCTTCCATGCCGATCCTGCTTCGATCGCTGCTTCCTCCAGCAAGAAATCGGCTCCGCTTTCTTCCGTCTGCCAACCCAAATCCTCCGACCTCCTCAACTTCACGGTATCCCACCGAAGACGAGATCGCGGCTTCAAGACCGAACCCTAGTCCCATCGCCAACAGCTAAGTTTTTCTTTCCATGATTTAATTTTTGTTTTGATTTCCTTTCCTGGTTTAATTTCTGAGGTTTCGAATTTTATTCATGGTTTGTTGTTGAAGAATTTGAGATGTGCGACCTGTATTTATACTTGCGGTTATTATCATGCTAAGAACAACGTCAATCCAGTTGTAAAATCATAGATTGTTAGCCTTAGTTATCCCTAAACCCTAGTTGATTTCGGTTCTGCCATGATCTTTGTAATGGAAATGTTTGTGTGATGTTTGACAGTGCAAGTGTGATGTCTAAATGTTGGATTTCCTGTTCCCCCTTTAGATATAGTGCAGACTTCCTTGGATATATAAACACATGTCTAATCTGTTGATTTTCAGAGTTGATAATATACAATTGTTTCCCTTAGTTGTTCCTTGTACTGTTTAGCTGTTACTAGTTCTTAGGGGTTTACTTTCTTGTTTCAGCTATACTATGCAGCCGAACTATTGATGATGGAACATTGATGTTTGTGGTTACTTAGCAGAGATGTGTGAAAGTTTTTGTTAGATCTTCATGTACTATTTCTGTTCTAATATGCACATGGATCGAATTTTCCCCTATGTAGATTTGATTCAGTCATTAATTTGTTGAGAAATGTTCACTGTCTTGTCTTGTTCATATGGTACTGTCTGAGGATTTCCTGTTAGATTTTTCCTCCATGTGCACTCCTTCTCAACTGTCCCTATGGTTTAGGCTATATATCTATAGATATTTCACATGGTATTGTCTGCCATTACATATTTTAATTCAATTTTAGATCTGCATTGTAATAGCAGAACAGCTATTCTATGCGATCTTCTGATTATATATATAACATATATTATCTGTTTTGATTGTATAAAGATTTGGTGGTACATTCTTATATTTTTCTTTCCTTGCTGTTCGAATTGTCTAAATGGATTGGATGGTGTGAAATATGTTCTTTTTACTGTTTTGGACGGCTGTTATATTAGCTTTCTTTTTCTCCTGTTTTCATGTGGTATTTTCCTCTTTCCAATCTTTTAACTATATATTTTTATTTATACTAGCTATTAATAGCTGTCTTCCTCTCTTTCTTTTCCAGGTTAATTTGCTGATGACAGTGGTGATGGCTGTACTTATCGGCCGGTGAAGATTTTGCTAGATTTTTAAGCATTGTTGGTCTGTTCGAAAGATATTGTTATTCCTTTGTTCGAATTGTCGATAAATTCATATATATTTTCTTTCTATTGTCTTTTCATTTAGATTTGAAAATTTTGATCTGGTCTATCTTGTATCTGAGATTTTGGACTGCAATGTTGTGTATGAATTATCAGATTTGAATCTGTAATTTGATATGATAGACTCATATATTGTTAACTGTGTCAACTGTTTATTTTTACTTTACTTTTTCTTCTTGCCGAAGTACTAGACTAAGCATAGGCTGTTTGTAAAAAGATGTATTTATATGTAACTATCTCTTTTATTTGTTGAGTTAGAAATTATCCATTAAATTGTTTACTTTTGGTATGCAACGCTTAGGATGTAAAAATGTACAACTGTAAAAATAAAATAAAATAAAAAAAACAATTACTTACTGAGCTTTTGAGTTCAAAAAAAATCTTAAAGTTATGTATTAACTATTTTTTTCCGGTTTAACTTTGGATAATCCTATGTACAGTATTAATATTTTACAGGACGTTGCCGAGCCATTGTTATGTTAAGTTAGGAAACCTTATTGCCAATAAGAATTTAATGGTTGAAATTACCAGTTCCTGTTTGCTCTTCTTACTATCTATTAACCCTTTGTATACTCGCGTTCGGCCTAGCACTTCTAACTAACAACACTTAATCTATTACGTTGTGTGCCTATGTTTTAAGTCATGAATTTATATGCTTATAACAACAAAGTTTAAAACAAATATATTATTAATAAAAATTCAAATTAAAATGGTCAATCCCATTATTTAAACTCAAATAAATATTTTAAATAAGTAAAAATATTTCAAATAATTGGTAAGAAAAATACGGGGCATTACATTCTTCCCCCCTTAAAATAATTTCGTCCTCGAAATTGCTAAGGTAAGAAAATGTTGTAAATCTCGGTAACTTTTATTTTTATATATTTTTATGAATATTTAAATTGCACTTCATTTATTGGCCAGTGTAATCATAAGGATTTTCAAAATCAAACTGGTGCCACCAAACCCTTTGTAAATACAGAGCTGAATAATTCAGTTTCTTATATGCAGTTTTATTTCAACTCTATTATACTTCATTTTTCTGCATTTCTAGTTTATTTAACTCTTTATATATTCAACCAATCTACCCAACAGTCAACAATAAATCAACAACCAGGACACAACAAATCCAATTGAATCAACCAAATTCATATTAAATTTTACATTTTTAATTTGATCCGACCTATTTGAATATCAACCAATTTACATTCGATTGGTTTCTATTTAATTATTTTTTTATTAAATTTCCGACTCCAACTCAACTTTATTTAATTCCAACATTATTCCTTGAATTAATTTCCAGTATCATTATTATTTATTAATTCGATTTCACTTAACCCAGTTAAGTCCCAATTCAAAATTTTAACTAAATTTTGAATTCTATTCAAACCAGACAACACACCATAACTAAATAATTTGAGAATTTTTTTCTATACAAATATATTTTGGGTAAATTATTTCATTTACCCCTTTACAAACAATATTGTATCGATTACCAGTTCAACGTTTTTCAACACTTCAACCGATTTACAACACAATTCAAAATATTTGTATATAAAATCTACAAATACGCTCTCACATATATATACTCAAACTCAATCTAGGGTGTTACTAACCCCATCTCTATTAAGTTACGCCACAGAGCCAAGGTTATCACTAAACCAATAGCTCTGATACCACTGTAACGACCCAGCGGTTTTCGGCCCCGAAAATCGACATAAATACCTTTACTGTATCTCATGCCGACCTTTCAAACACCGAGAACGCCGGATTGTCAATGAAAGAAATTAGAGGGTGAGATAAGAAAGAAAGAAATATAAGAATAGAAGAAGAAGAACACAACACAGAGTCTCACATCGCAGCGGACAAAATATAATATATAAATAAATCTTTATTGAGAGCTTTAAATAAAACTTACAATCATCAGAGTACATCATCACATCTGGACAGTTATAATAATCTGCCCTCATACAATACAGCGGAATAATATCATACGTCTGAACTCTTCCAGCCCGTCTCTTCACAGCTTCGAACCTGAACCTGTACACTCCGGGCTAACCCGAGCATTTACAAAACACCGGGTCAGTCTGGTGAACCAGAGTGAGATAAACTCGCACAGTATTTAGGGTAAATCATCCAATCCTGATTTTTTAGTTCAAAATCATTGCAAAAGAAAAGGATAATCGTAAGACCAAATCCACACATAAACACGGACGGTCTTTACCTTACGATGACCCAAAACAGTTTGAAATCATATACTTGTCTGATATTATAATAATGTCTAAATACAAGTATATAACAATCTAGTGGAACGCTTGCATCTCACGCTTCACATATATAGTATACAATCAAAATCGCAGGCGCTTATTGGAGATTGGATTCCATCTTTGACAAGGTATGGGACCACCTTCCGAACGTGTATCTCTAGAGACGAATACACTGGGTTCAACAAGAACGTCTTGCAACCCGGCCCACACATGACCGACCACTCATTTCGCTTGAGTGTATCGAATGTATATCACCGACGGTTGGGATCAGCAACCGCCTCCCGAAAAGGGACAGCATCGAATATAGATTTAAGAAACAAATGGAATTCCTCTAGACAGGTGATCATACATCCTAATGGGAGCGACCCACATAGCCATGCTGCCTGCCCGATTTTTGTCATCTCCCGGTTGATGAGGCTTGAGGCTAGAATTTCTCTCTTCGAACATCTGGCCGTCATTCACTTTGAATGCCACATCGTCAGATCCTCTGGACATCACTAATTGACGTCCACAAAAATACTCTAGTTGATAAGAGAACCGTCGTCCTCCGCCACCAACTATCGTACGTTTGAAGAAATCAACGTACGTGATCCCATTGGAAATACTCTATCAGACACTCGTCCATACAAGTCACCCAGGAACAGGATGAACCGAAGGTACTCTCCTACTGCATCTCATATAGGAATCACCCCATAAATCAGTAGCGAGAAGTCCTTGCAACCCGTAGATTCCAATCACGACAGAATCACCGTCGAAATATCTTCGGCCGCTAAACCAGAGAAATTCAATCAGTGGTTCTTCCGCTCATGAAGATCAACGGTCTTCAATTCTTCCATCTGCACAAATCTTCTTTCACGTATTCGCTGGTCGGAATGGTTTTTCGAATATGAATTCGATCCCGGTCTTTCCGAACTAACGATCGCATAGGTCAGATTTTGATAGTCTGTGATTTAACTATCAAATAAACAAGTGTGCAAACAACGATATTATTTCCAGATGGAAATTGTTATCGACCAAACATCATCCAATGTTTATTTCCTTTCGGATTAAATTATCCTTGACCTAGTCATTTCCCATTTACATAATTCCTTATTTCCTACATTTAGAAAATATACTTGATTATCATTAGGACATTTTCAGAGTTACTTCTTTTGCTTATTTCTATAAACATTTCTGATCTTTGTTTGGAAAAACATTTCCCAACTTCTTCATTTGATTAAAACTGACGTTTAAGTAAAACATCACTCAGCCAATTCAACTCGTTTCACTTATTAGCTCAATTTACTCGATCAATCTTCACCACCGAACCTTACCCATTCCTTAGTTAAAAACGAAGCCAATCAAGTTGGGGTATAATTACCTCTCAGACCTTAACTGAACAACCTTTCCAACTTCGAAATAAACAAGGCTCATCTTCGGAATCTTTCACAACTTCTTTCCGAATAACCATACTCAATTTATCATTCTTTCGAATAAAACTGTATTCGAAAATCTCTCTCCTGCGGATGAACCATATCCAATTAACTATCTCTTCGAATAACTCATATTCGATTTAATTCACTTCTCGAATAAATTACATTCGACGACTCTACTTCGAATAAGTGATATTCGATAAACTCCTTTTTACTATTCTATTCACTTTATTACAACTCGATTAATTCAAACCTGATTAATCCCATTTGAAAAACTCTAATTTGATTTAATTCCAATCGATTTACTTTAAATTGATTAACCATAACTGGTTAACTCTAACAGCTTAACTTGACTAACTCGACCTATTTAACAAGATTCTTTTGCCAACTCGACCTAATCAACTCAACTCAACTTTGACTAACTCGATTTAATTAACTTATCGATTTACTACTATTTGGTTTAACACCATTCGCTCGACTCTAGATCACAGTGATCAAAAATGATTACGCCTGATTCACTCAAGAAACATCCGACCGCCGTAGGCTATCTGCAGCCCTGCGAAATTCGCTAGCAGTCTTACAAAATGGTACTTACCTTGAATAACTATGTTTGACTGACTCTATCTCAAATAACTATATTTGATCAATTCAAATTTAATAACAATGATTCAATTTAATTCTAACTCGATTAACTGGATAATAAAAATCCTTATTTCTCTTTAAAACTGTTCTATTCAGAATAATATACTTAAACTTATTCTATATTCTAAAATAAATTTATATATTTCATAAGGGTCGACCCACTTGATAAAAATCCATGATTTCTGACACGCAAGGTGATACCAAATTATTCAACCAATACTGGTTAAACTAAATCAAATGTTGAATTTCAATCCAACTATCTATCAATCAAATCAATTTCCCATCCCAACTGTTTCCTTTATCTGGTGATAAAGGACGACCCTTAATCAATAATCAGATCATGCAAACAATTCAAATAATTTCATACACGATTATTTCATAAACGTGTAAATCAAGGAAAATTTCCTTTATTGGATTTAATCGTTAAAAATAACGATTCTATAATTCACTGAATTTAAACAACCGTTCAAATTCCATTTTCAAATCAACAAGATATAACTTGCAGACAATCCATTCCTAGCAACCAGAATATATAAAACAAAACCCAATTTATATCAAATACAAATGGGAGGAAACTGAGTGAGGTTAACTCACCTTTGATTCTTACTGTTGCCAACTTCTTTCCGATTCTGTTCTGCTTGTCGTCATGATCGTAACACGAGTTGTTCTGCCCATTTCTGTTCATATATGAATTAAGTTGTAATATTAAAATATTAACGCCTTTGTTAAATTAATTAAATTCTTAGTTAAAATAAATTAATCCTAACTAATTACCTTGTTATACAGACCCTAATTAATTTCCTTAAATCCTTATTTTTCAAGTTAAATTAATTACATACTTAAAACGCTTAATAAATTAAAATGATAAACATTAATTACATTTGTAAATGACTGAATTATATTAAACAAATAATAAATTTTGTTTTAAAATTGATTAACCTAATTAGCATAACCAATTAGACCTTCAACCAAGGGTATGGAAGGGTTTAAAATTTTCCACCATTTAGATAAAATTCCTAAATTAAACAACTAAGTTAAGCCTTTATTTAGATTTAAACTAAAAAAAAAAAAAAATATAATTGGGCCTTACCTTCGTTCAGCCCACCACACTTTAAAACCCGCATCCTCCTTATAACCCAGACCATCGAAACCCTCCCCATTCATTTGTACGCCGCCACAAACCCTCGGAGAAAAAGAAAAAGGACAAATTCCTTCCATGCCGATCCTGCTTCGATCGCTGCTTCCTCCAGCAAGAAATCGGCTCCGTTTTCTTCCGTCTGCCAACCCAAATCCTCCGACCTCCTCAACTTCACGGTATCCCACCGAAGACGAGATCGCGGCTTCAAGACCGAACCCTAGTCCCATCGCCAACAGCTAAGTTTTTCTTTCCATGATTTAATTTTTGTTTTGATTTCCTTTCCTGGTTTAATTTCTGAGGTTTCGAATTTTATTCATGGTTTGTTGTTGAAGAATTTGAGATGTGCGACCTGTATTTATACTTGCGGTTATTATCATGCTAAGAACAACGTCAATCCAGTTGTAAAATCATAGATTGTTAGCCTTAGTTATCCCTAAAACCTAGTTGATTTCGGTTCTGCCATGATCTTTGTGATGGAAATGTTTGTGTGATGTTTGACAGTGCAAGTGTGATGTCTAAATGTTGGATTTCCTGTTCCCCCTTTAGATATAGTGCAGACTTCCTTGGATATATAAACACATGTCTAATCTGTTGATTTTCAGAGTTGATAATATACAATTGTTTCCCTTAGTTGTTCCTTGTACTGTTTAGCTGTTACTAGTTCTTAGGGGTTTACTTTCTTGTTTCAGCTATACTATGCAGCCGAACTATTGATGATGGAACATTGATGTTTGTGGTTACTTAGCAGAGATGTGTGAAAGTTTTTGTTAGATCTTCATGTACTATTTCTGTTCTAATATGCACATGGATCGAATTTTCCCCTATGTAGATTTGATTCAGTCATTAATTTGTTGAGAAATGTTCACTGTCTTGTCTTGTTCATATGGTACTGTCTGAGGATTTCCTGTTAGATTTTTCCTCCATGTGCACTCCTTCTCAACTGTCCCTATGGTTTAGGCTATATATCTATAGATATTTCACATGGTATTGTCTGCCATTACATATTTTAATTCAATTTTAGATCTGCATTGTAATAGCAGAACAGCTATTCTATGCGATCTTCTGATTATATATATAACATATATTATCTGTTTTGATTGTATAAAGATTTGGTGGTACATTCTTATATTTTTCTTTCCTTGCTGTTCGAATTGTCTAAATGGATTGGATGGTGTGAAATATGTTCTTTTTACTGTTTTGGACGGCTGTTATATTAGCTTTCTTTTTCTCCTGTTTTCATGTGGTATTTTCCTCTTTCCAATCTTTTAACTATATATTTTTATTTATACTAGCTATTAATAGCTGTCTTCCTCTCTTTCTTTTCCAGGTTAATTTGCTGATGACAGTGGTGATGGCTGTACTTATCGGCCGGTGAAGATTTTGCTAGATTTTTAAGCATTGTTGGTCTGTTCGAAAGATATTGTTATTCCTTTGTTCGAATTGTCGATAAATTCATATATATTTTCTTTCTATTGTCTTTTCATTTAGATTTGAAAATTTTGATCTGGTCTATCTTGTATCTGAGATTTTGGACTGCAATGTTGTGTATGAATTATCAGATTTGAATCTGTAATTTGATATGATAGACTCATATATTGTTAACTGTGTCAACTGTTTATTTTTACTTTACTTTTTCTTCTTGCCGAAGTACTAGACTAAGCATAGGCTGTTTGTAAAAAGATGTATTTATATGTAACTATCTCTTTTATTTGTTGAGTTAGAAATTATCCATTAAATTGTTTACTTTTGGTATGCAACGCTTAGGATGTAAAAATGTACAACTGTAAAAATAAAATAAAATAAAAAAAACAATTACTTACTGAGCTTTTGAGTTCAAAAAAAATCTTAAAGTTATGTATTAACTATTTTTTTCCGGTTTAACTTTGGATAATCCTATGTACAGTATTAATATTTTACAGGACGTTGCCGAGCCATTGTTATGTTAAGTTAGGAAACCTTATTGCCAATAAGAATTTAATGGTTGAAATTACCAGTTCCTGTTTGCTCTTCTTACTATCTATTAACCCTTTGTATACTCGCGTTCGGCCTAGCACTTCTAACTAACAACACTTAATCTATTACGTTGTGTGCCTATGTTTTAAGTCATGAATTTATATGCTTATAACAACAAAGTTTAAAACAAATATATTATTAATAAAAATTCAAATTAAAATGGTCAATCCCATTATTTAAACTCAAATAAATATTTTAAATAAGTAAAAATATTTCAAATAATTGGTAAGAAAAATACGGGGCATTACAGGCAGGAGGGGTTTGGGAGGATGGATTGTGTTTTTGGACTTGAGATGTTGTAAATGTGGACTATGATTTTTTGGGAAGCACAATTGTTTTTGGGTGAATGGTAGAGTTTAAGAATCTTGGCGACAAATTGAGATGAATTGGGTAGTGTGATGTACGTATGGAAGAGCATGGGAAAAGTCAGATATGATTTGAAATGATGAACCGAAAGTGGCGATTTGTTGTTGCAGTAAAATTTTGGTGGAGTTCGAATGGTCTGGGTTGGCAATATAGTTGAGGGATTTTTGTGGCATGGTTGTGGTAGCTGTGGAGTTGGGTCGGTGTTTCTATTTTGGGATGATGGATGTACATGTGATGGGAATAAAGTCGTCTGATGGAGAATTTTGTTTAGAGTTCAATAAGGCGTGATGGAAATGCATTGTCCATGGAAGGTGGTTGTCTGAACGCGGATGGATTAGTGGTTACTGTTTTGGCTACATAGTTTATCAAATTCGCAAGACAATAAGGTAGTATTTTTTTTAAAAAATATTTAGAAGTATTTATTTATGTTAGTTAATTTAAAATTAACTAGTATCGATAAATTAAAATATCATCATAGGTAAATATTCGATTGGATGACGAATTGGCAACATTGATTACAACTGAAATGAAGTTTTGGGTTGATGCAATTTTGGAAATGTTCGGGATATACTTCATGGATTAATCAACTGGTTTCCAATAACAATAAGGTAAACGATTTTAAATTTTATTTATAAGATAATTAATGTATTTGTATGTTAAGGTAATTTAAATTAACATCGTTAATCATTAAATAAAATTAAATAATTATAGGAGCTTGATAAAATCATTGAGATGAGTCGAGTCGATTTGTAGACGCAGATATGGAAATTAAATGGATATTCAGCAATAGAAAAATCGAGATGAGTTAAACTCACTCAGTTAAATTATTGGGAACTATTTTTAACAGTTCAAAGTTTATTTATTGCTTGATGGATGATAATTGATTGATATAAAGTGATAATAGTATATATAATAATATTATATAATAATAATATTGGTGGCTGGATATTTCCCGCATTACCATTAGCGGATGCCCATAGTACCATTAGCGGATGATTTCCCTATACGCCTACAGTATATATAGTGGTTAACCTTCTATATCGCGATATCCTACCTCGAAGCAGGATGGGTAATATTATTGTTGACTAACATATGTGGTTGTAGAAAAAACAGGTTGGAGGGATCCAATTGGATTCCTCAACATTTTATTTATTTGTTTTCACATATAAGTTGTTATATGATATGATTGATAACCTGTGATAGTGTATGACATGTTTGGGTGTGTATTACCATTGGTATTTGATTTTTGAATGTTAAACTAATGGATATGAATTTTAAACCAGAATTTAAATATATAAAAGTATTTAAGGAAATTTTATTTTCAAATGGAATATTTATTTAGTAACTAAATTATTATAGAATTGGACAACAAAGATTTGTTTTAACAAATAAAATGACAAGTTGTTTTTTTAAGCGATGTTTATAAAGAAGTGAATCATCATCATTACTAATAGACAATTCGGAAAAATATAACTTGCAAAAGAAATTGGGAAGATAGATGAAAATCGGGTTTAAAATCGTAAATTTAAATAGATTTGAGTTCTCAATTCAACAGAAACTATAATTAAGATTATATTAAATAATTGTATAATTAGAAGTTATAATAGAATATTTATTTAGAAACCAAATTTATAAATAAAATTTAAAGGGCAGGATCTATTTTTAAATAATGAAAGGAGAAATAGATTTTATAAACAATGTTTATAAAGGAGTGAGACATTTGAGAATTTGAAGTCATAATTCGAGTATGAATTTGGAGGAAAATTGAAATGCGGGTTGAAACTAATATTTTAAATATATTTGAGTTACAAAGAAAATTTACACATGGGGGTTATGTGAAATAATTCTACAATTAGAAATTATAAGCAGAATTTGAACTTGAAATGGCAATTATGAAATCAAGTCGAGAGAGGATTTGTATTAAGAGTTATTATTCACCAGTGAGGTGAGTAGGGGTTGATGTAAATATTTTGCGAATGAGAATTGTAAAAAGAAAGTTAGAAAGGGTTTTTAAATTATAAATATTAATTGAATTTGAGATCATATTAAATAATTTTATATACTGTTTATAAATAATAAATATTATTATTTGCAAATGATAGTTATTTTCAAATATTTTAGAATAGAAGTTATAGATAGATGGAATGAAGTTTTTATTAAAATAAAACTAAAATAAGTGAAATAAACATATGTAGATGTTTGTAAAGATTAATTATGGAATCAAGATGTTATATAGAACTAGGTTAACGAAGTTTAAAATGAAATGGAATAGGTTAACGAAAATATATCATTATAAGAAAAATGCCATTTCAGTTTAGAAATAAATTTTTAGCGAATGTTTTACAAATCAAACCCATAAGGGAATATTGTATAAAGGTTGCCGCAGTGTTTTGAAAATGTTATTTCAAGTTAAATGGTTACAGATTTGAGATAAACAACTCATTTAAAAATGGTAATTGATATTGGAAATCCTCATTTAGAAATTAAGAAATGGAGTTAGGAAATTAGGAATTGATTGGAAATTAGTTGAGACGAATGGTTTTCTGAGTGTTGACCTGATGTTAGTTTCGTCCTTCGGGTTTGATACTTAGGGAATTATTCTCGTACTAGTTTACAGTTTGGGACTAATGACCCAGATGAGAAGAACGTTATTAAAGTGTATTAAGAATAAATGGGTTTGAACATTCTTATACTAATATAAGAAGAGAAATGAATATTTCATATATTGGGAAATTTTGAGAAGTTTAATTAATGAATGATTAATTAAGGAGGCAAATATTGAATCAGTAGATTCAATTTTCTTCTATGTATGAATGGTTTTATTTGATAGTTAAATAACCGACTATCAAATCTGTCCTAAAGCGATTGTTGGTACGGAAAGACCGGGATCGAATTTACATTCGAAAACCATTCCGACCGGCAAATACGTAAACATTGAATATATCAGACGCTAATCGAGACGGAGCATTCGAAGACCGCAGATCTTCATAAAACGGAAGAACTACTTAAAATCTCTGGGTAGCTCCTAATAGATATAATGTGGTTCTGTCGTGGTTGGAATTTACGGATTGCAAGGACTTCTCGCTACTGATCTATAGGGTGATTCCTAGTATGTGGTAGGAGGGTGCCTTCGTTTTGTCCAGACCCAGGACAAATTGTATGGACGGATGTCTGACAGAGTATTTCCATAAGGGTCACGTACGTCGATTTCTTCAAAGTACTATAGTTGGTGGCAGAGAGGGGCATTTCTCTTAGCTTAACCACTAGCGTATTTTTATGGACGTCAATTAGTGATTTTCTGACGGATCTGACAATGTGGCATTCAAAGTGAATGATGGCTAGATATTTTAAAAGAATAAAAATAAATAAACAAGTAAATAAATTATGACTTCAAGCCTCATCAACCGGGAAATGACAAAAATCGGGCAGGCAGCATAGCTATGTGGGTCGCACCCATTAGGGTGTATTGTCACCATCTAGAGAATATTCTTACTTGTTACTTCTTTTCACTTCTGTATCTCCCGGGAACGGTTATGTTGCTAGCAACCGTAGGTGACAATATATTCGATACACTCAAGAGAAATGAGCGGTCGGTTATGTGTGGGTCGGGCTGCAAGACGTTCTTATTGAACCCAGTGTATTCCCCTGTAACAACCCGCAAATCCGTAATATCAGAGTTGACTACATACATCATACATCCAACCCAAACATCACGAAAATACGAATCATTTTTTTAGAAGAAAAAGGTAGAAGAAGAACATAAATAACAACACAGAATCTCACATCGCAGCGGAACAAAATATAATATATCATAACTTTTGAAATACAAAATTTCAACTGTATAACATACACTTATCAGAGTATCACTATCAGAGAACAACTTACAACACAGCGGACATAACAATAACTAGATAATGCTGAAGCCTCCTGCTCCAAGCTCCTTTGGATAAATCTGTAGAATCCTGAACTACTTGACTGCCCATACAAAATTGGGCACCCAAGAGTTTAGGTAAAACAAAACAAAATAAACTCCGGGTCAGTCATGGGACTGGTATGAGTAAACAATTTAAAACAGTTTCAAAAACTAAATGATATCTCATATGACCACGCCGTATAACACGGAACGGGTTTTTCCCTTATGAGAATCCAAACACTTGACTTAACTTTCAAATCCTCTTTGAAAGAAACGATAATCTTTATATCAAGACTCTTTTGATATTATAATAGTGTCTAAATCAAATAAATAGCAATCTAGTGGAACACTTTCATCTCATGTTCCACATATATAATATACAATCATAAACCGCAGGCACTTATTGGATATTTGATTTCCAAATATGACAAGGTATGAAACTACCTACCGCTGGTGTATCTCTAGAGGAGAATACACCGAGTTCAACAACAACATCTTGCAACTCAGCCACACATGACCGACCACTCATTTCGCTTGAGTGTATCGAATGTATATCACCAACGGTTGGGATCAGCAACCGTTTCCCGAATGGGACAACATCAAATAGAACAAGGAATTTAATGAATCTCTAAATAGTGATTATACACCCTAATGGGTGCGACCCACATAGCCATGCTACCTGCCCTATTTTGTCATTTCCCGGTTGTTGAGGCCAGAGGCTACGATTACTTTCCATTCATTTATAACCCCATCACTTCGAATGCCACATTATCAGATCCGTTAATCATTAACTGGTTTACACAAATATTCTAGATGTTATGCTAAGGGAATAAATCCGTTGCAACTACATATATTTATGCAGAACAATCCATTCGATCATTGGAAATACTCTGTCAGACATTCGTCCATATACGTTCGTTTTAGGACTGAACGAAACCGAAGGCACTATTCAGTATATCCATCTTAGGCAATCTCTACCTAGGTCTTATACAAACAGCCCTTGCACTTTACTCCATCTTCAATTTTCTTTGGCATATATGATTCGCAACGCTTCTGCGAATACGGAGTGGTTCTTTGGATATTAATCCAACTGGTCTCTCCATATTGACAACGATGGTCAAAACTTCAATAGTCTGTGATTTAACTATCAAATAAAAACAAGTGTTTCGATAGTCGATGATTTAACTACCGAAGAAAACAAGTGTTCATCCAAATATCAAACAATCACTGAGCCCTTAATTAATATCCCATTAATTAAATCACTTCTCCATTTCTTTATCAATATTTGTTAATCAAATATTTCAATAACCATATTGGACTTTTATGCTATCTGAAAAACATTTCCGAATATCGCCTTCCTTTATTTTCTAAACTTTAGAAAATATATGCTATTTATAATTGGAAAATATTCCAATTACTTATCTCTTTTCCGATCTCGTTTATTTCTATAATTAGGAAATATTTATTATTCTTTTTCCAAGCTTAAACTTATTTGGGTTAAAACGGATGTTGTGTAAAACATCGTTACGACAACCCAAATACTATATTCAACTAACTCTTATTCAACATTAATCTTCGAGCCTGAAATCTTACTATTTATTTGTTAATACCGGAATCAATCAAGTTAGGGTATAACTACCTCTCAGACCTTGACTGACTAACATTTATAACGTCAAAACAGATAAGAGTACTTACTCGAATAATCAATACCATACAACTACTTATTCACTTTTAAACACGTATACACTTTCTCTTTCTATTCTTACGAGATTTTATTCTTAGACTTCCTTTTTTATTATACTATTCTATTTTTAAGTTCGTTTCCCTATCGACTTCTATATATATATATATTGATATATAGAATTCTAGTTATCAGATTTTCTTAAAAATATTCTAACACCTTAAATTCCCGGAAAAATTCGCCATAACCTCCTTTGTACCGGGAGCATCGGGAAAATCCCCAACCGCCACACAGGCCTCTTCATTCACAAAGAAAAATCAAAAACCAAGCGGCTAGCCGATACGGCTCATAAAATCTCATATACGAGTTAAATACATACTTTTTTGTCGAGCACTCTCTCTATATATATATATCTATATATATCTTTATTAACTTCATTCCATGCCTGTCTCATGTATATCCATTGTAACACCCCACGCCTGCTATGGTCACTCACTAAGGGAATGCCATAGCATCGGTGGAGTATTTTAGTGAATATAGAACAGAAAAATTACAACAAGACAGATATAATTAGTACTTGAAATTTTAAAAATATCATCTCACAACAGCGGAAATAAACATGTCTGGTTACATCATAAAACCATGATAAAAGTCAAGTACAATATCCATCAAAATAAAGAAGTACATAATCCCACTCTCTCATACAATAGCCAGAACAAAAGAAAAGATAACTGGATAACTGGAGCTTTACATCTACCCAAGCTCCTAAAGACTGGAACAGCAATCCGATCAAGCTCTACTACCGCTAGGATCCACCGTAGGACCTGAGGGTTGGGAAAAAGATAAAACAACGGGGTCAGACATAAGTCTGAGTGAGTCCTATAACTTTAACAATACAATCATTAAAGTAACCAGAGAAGACATAAACTTGACCTACGGTAATATCTGGGGATGAATGGCTACACTAAGCAGCTTGGTAGACTTAGGATAAACTAAGATAACCGTCAGGACGCATCTACCCACCCAAGGATAATTACTAACTGCACCACACCAGTCATTCCTACTTAAAGGTTGATCCCTTCCAAGGACTTAGAAAGTTTCCCCAGTAATTTCGTGTACTCCTAGCCCACTACATAGGTGCCGTCTGCCCCTATCTCCACTAGGTGTACTCAGTAATTCTTACCCAGTAGTTTCGTGTACCCCTACATAGGTGCCGTCTGCCCCTATCTTCATTAGGTGTACCCACTACTCCCCATCGATCGGCTCCCTACCGTAGATACCCGTGCTGGTCCCACAGTGGGGTGTATCACTCCCCTAAAGTGGCTACCCAATACTATCAACGGTGCACGGCTTTATATCTACACGATGCAACAACGGCTTATCTACCAGCCCGGGCCCACACACGCATATGAAACCCGTTGGACTTGCGTTGCCACCGCTAACCCGTTTTGGCCTCTTATAATCAAGCCCAATATGCGTGTCCCATCACTCGACATGGGTCGAGCCCACAAAGATACGTTTGGGATATTGGTTGAAATGGGCCCCCACAAGCTACCCACCTAAGCTTGTCACATATCTAGTGTATCCCACTTAACCCTTTAATCATGTTTAATTACATGTTTCCACTTGGTTAAGTATTCTAATCGTATTTTCTATTGCCATCCAAGGCAACCCACTAGATTCCACATGCCACCCAAGGCAACCACAAAATTTCCACATGCCACCCAAGGCACCCACTTAACCCCTCATGTCCCACTACATGCTAATATGGTTAAGTGTTTCTTAATTAATTAAGATCGTGATCTCCCATAAAGACCTCCCACATTAGACTGCCTGTTATGACCGCCTGGTTAAGCCGGTAGAGTCCGGGCAGTCTTACGTCATAACAGAGGCTAACCTCGTGTCTTTACTTTAATCACGTATTTAATTTATGGCTAAGACCTCTCACATTGGGCTGACATTTGTAGCAACTGGTTAAGCCGGTCGGGTCCGGGCAGTTTTACACTACAAATGAGTCCAACCTCGTGTCTTAGTCGATTAATTACACCTAATTAATCACCCCATATTAATTATCCCTAATTAATATCAAGTTTCCATAACATGGGTAGACCTAACTCAATAGGTAAATTCCCACTTATGGTAATTTATTTTTATGGTATGCTTAATCATACCCAATCATTCATTTATTAACATATTTACCAACCCCATCGTTCCCCACGTAAATCGTTCTCATTTCATGACATAATAAAAGGGGAAGATCCATCACAAATATCATGGGTTTAGCATATAACTTTGTCATGGGTTAAGAGGATGTCAACTTGCATATATGAGCACATATTAACCCAACTACATTTTACCCAAACTTGCATATTATCATACACATGATTTGCATAACATGTTGCATATGAGCTTGCATATTATCATACACATATCTTGCATAACATGTTGAACTTGCATATAGGCATTCTCATAACTTGCATAACATGTTAAACATGCATTTAAGCATACACATAACTTGCATAAGCATTCACATACTTGCATAAGCATCCACATACTTGCATAAGCATTCACATACTTGCATAAACATGCATAACTTGCATATCATGTCATTTAAGCATATACTTATCTTGCATAAGCATTCATATATAAGCATGCATAACTTGCATATCACATAAATCTTGCATTTAAACATATACATGACTTGCATAAGCATCCATATACTTGCATAAGCATGCATAACTTGCATATCACATTAAACTTGCATTTAAACATATACTTAACTTGCATAACTCACTTTGTTAAACATGCATAATTCCACTCATTAAATATGCATAAACCCACTTGTTAAACATGCATAAACCAACTTGTTAAACATGCATAAATCAACTTATTAAGCATGCATGAACCAACTTATCAAATATGCATAAACATAGAACAACATAGAGTAACATATCATTATAAATGATTCAAACTCACTAATCCGCATTTAAGACCATAAGTCTCATTACACCCAATCTACTTACTTTAACAATTGATGTTAAAGTGATAGAAACTCACCAAACCCAAAATTAACCAACTTATGAAGAGGAATTAGTTGCTAATTATGAAGATGGTGATGATTAGAGAATGATTTGAGAGGGATTAGCTTGAAACTTCCTTCTTAGATTAATGGAGACTCCTTCTAGGATTTAATTTGGCGGCATGAGGCCTTCATTTCTATTTTTAGTATGGATTAAGGTAGGTTTAGGGTGTATTTATAGATTAAGAGAGTGTTTTAGGCCCTTAGATTAACCCTAGATTAATTTAGGTTCGTTAGATTTAGGAAATCTCTAGAACCAAGCCCAGCCCTAGCCAGAAAACCAGATCTGGTGCACCCAAGCACCCTGGTTCGACACGCCGTGTCGACAGGCAAGTCGACAGGCAAGTCGACACCCCTGTCGACAGGCCTGTCGACAGCCCTGTCGACATGCTTAGGGCGGGAATCTTCCCGCCTGGCCCCGCTGGTTCTAATTTAAAATCTAAATTTAAATTCCTAAATCTGTTTTTAGCTTTAAATTTTTTGCAAACTTCTTTGGGCCATAACCGGGCCATACGGACTCCGATTCTCAAAAACTCGGACTCTATTTCGCGTATTTTTCCGAGACGAACGCAATAACGCAGCCCGTTACCCCCAATTCCCACATCTGAGATTATTTTTCCTATAATTAGTGAATTTTAGTATTGACTAAAATTCGGGGTGTTACATTCTCCCCTCCTTAAAGGATTTCGTCCCCAAAATCTCTAAGCTAAGGAGAATGCATATCCTACCATCCAAACAACCATCTACTCAAATCATCAACCACGGGCATCCATTGTCCTTAAACAGTTTCTAATGATGTATGAGCATATGCAAACAGTGTGTGTATATGTTCCCTATCTAATGTATGAACATATGCAAACCATGATAGTGCCATGCATCCATTATGTATGCGAGAAAACCCTATCGACACATACAATATCTACATGAGTGCACAATCATTCACCAAAATGCATCATCCATGTGATAACACAACCATTATACATCCATAAATATATTTTCCTACACACAATTTTATGCAATATGCAATATGAAGTGACTGAGCCGATCTAGTGCCTAGAGTGTGTGTATATGCATCCACGAGCAACCACTAGCAAACACTTGCATCCACTTGCATCCATCAACCATAACATGTCTCAAACACATGTTTCAACCATAGGTTTACCCTATCTAAAGGTCAAAGGTACTAACGAGAGGACATACCAAAGATAAGATAAGTACTAGACAAGCGATAAAGGAGAAAGTAAAGACATACCCTCAAAAAGAAATGGGTACAATGAACGCATCTTCGCTTCTGTCTCCCAAGTTGCGTTGCTCTCATCTTCTCCCCATTGCACTTTGACTAGTTGAACCTCTCTGTTTCTCAACTTCCTAGTCTCTGACCCAAGGATGCGAGTAGGAGCTCGTCGAATAGTCGCATCACGCTCTACCTCTACATCTCTAAGCAAGCTCGGCTCTACCACCTCTGCCGTCCCATGTAAGCACTTCCTCAGATGTGATACATGGAATACATCATGAACACCACTAAGTCTGTCGGGCAACTCCACCCTATATGCCATCCGTCCAATCCTTTCCTTGATAGGAAACGGCCCAACAAACCTCGGTGCTAACTTCCCAACGGATCTGAAGCGAATAAGATTTCTCAACGGAGATACCTTAACAAAAACCATATCCCCAACCTCAAACTCAAGATCCGTCCTTCTCTTGTCCGCATAAGATTTTTGCCTATCCTGCGCTGCTTTCATCCTTCTTCGAATCAAGTCAATCTTCTCAGAAGTCTCCCTAATCATATCAGGCCCAAGCAAGATCTTATCCGTAGATTCCCACCAACACGTAGGTGATCGACAAGGCCTTCCATAGAGAGCTTCGAAAGGAGCCATACCAATACTGGACTGAAAGCTGTTATTATATGCGAACTCCACCAATGGAAGATGCTCTTCCCACGTACCTCCAAAATCTAAGATACAAAGCCTCAAAAGGTCTTCTAGAACACGATTCACCCTCTCAGTCTGGCCGTCCGTCTGAGGATGATATGCGGTGCTCAGACACAATTGAGTCCCCACTGCTTCTTGCAAACTTCTCCAGAACTCGCTAGTGAAGATAGGATCTCGATCACTCACTATGCTAGAGGGTACCCCATGCAATCGAACTATCTCTCGAAGATATACTGAAGCTAGCCATGGAGCAGTCCTCTTGCTCTTCACAGGTATGAAATGGGCGCTCTTAGTAAGTCTGTCTACCACCACCCAAATTCCTGTATTACCCTTCCTCGACCTGGGTAACCCGTCAACAAAATCCATCGAGACGCTATCCCACTTCCATTGCGGAACCTCCAATGGGTGAAGCAACCCACCTGGTTTCCTTTGCTCCGCCTTCACTCGCTGGCACACCAAACATCGAGCGACATACTCGGCCACATCTTTCTTCATACCGGCCCAGAAGAAAACCCTCTTCATGTCTTGGTACATCTTATCCCCACCTGGATGAATGGTCATCCTAGAACGGTGTGCGTCATCAAGAATAGCCTTCCTCAAACCCTCGTCTTGCGGTACACAAAGTCTACCGTCTCTACGCAAGTACCCCCTATCGTCTAGGGTGTACCTACTCAAATGGCTGGACGACTCCCCCCTTATGAGCTTCTCTACTAACTCAACCAACTGTGGGTCGCCCCTCTGTGCTTCTCCAATCCGCCCCAAAAGAGTAGGTCTAACTTCCAAAGAAGCTAGCAAACCGGGTACATAGTCAACGGAAGGTCTGAAATCAAACATCGAGATAAATTCCAAGCTTTGTCGTTCCACGAACAATGGACTCAAGGACAACCTCTTCCTGCTCAAGGCGTCCGCCACCACGTTACCCTTGCCAGGGGTATACGCTATCTCGAAATCATAGGATGCTAAAAACTCCATCCACCTTTGCTGTCTTAAGTTTAAATCTTTCTGAGAGAATAAGTACTTCAATGATTTATGGTCAGTGAACAACTCGAACCTCTCACCAAGAAGATAATGGCGCCAAATCTTAAGCGCAAAAACAATAGCGGCCAGCTCTAGATCATGGGTAGGGTAATTTTTCTCATGTGCCCTCAACTGCCTTCCACCATAGGCTATTACCTTTCCCTCTTGCATTAAGACTGCGCCAAGTCCTGTCCCACAGGCATCGGTATAGACAACAAATGGCTTGCTCCCATCTGGCAACACTAAAACTGGAGCCGTGGTTAAAGCTCTCTTTAACCGTCGGAACGCATCATCACAATCTACGTCCCATGTGAAAACAAGATTCTTCTTTGTTAAGCGGGTTAATGGGGCTGATATCTTCGCGAAGTCTTTGATAAACTTCCTATAATAACCCGCCAACCCCAAGAAACTTCTTACTTCGGTAGCATTCTTCGGAACCTTCCAATCCTGAATTGATACCACCTTCGCGGGATCCACAGCTATCCCTTCCTTGGAGACCACGTGCCCCAAGAATCGTACTTCCTTCCTCCAGAAGTGACATTTAGAGAATTTAGCCTTAAGGCTATGTGCTCGAAGAGTCTTCAACACCTCCCCAAGATGTAGGGCATGCTCTTCTTCACTCTTAGAAAATACTAAGATATCATCCACAAAGACCACCACAAATTTATTAAGGAACTCCCTGAACACCCTACTCATCAAATCAACAAAGTATGCAGGGGCGTTCGTCAACCCAAATGGCATCACCAGCCACTCATAGAAACCATCCGGAGTTCTAAAGGCAGTCTTGTCTATGCTATCCTCAGCCACCCTCAACTGATGAAACCCCGTGGCTAAGTCCAACTGAGAAAATACTGAAGCGCCAACCAACTGATCGAAAAGATCATCAATCCTCGGCAATGGGTGTCTATTCTTCATTGTGAGCTTGTTGAGTTCTCTATAGTCTACACAAAGTCTGAGGGACCCATCTGCCTTCGTAGAAAATACTACTGGAGCACCCCACTCCGATATACTCCGTCTTATGAACCCCTTCTCAAGTAACTCCCCTACTTGCTTATGGAGTTCCCTCCTCTCACGAGGAGCCATGTGGCGCACTGGTAAAGATACCGGTTTAGCATTATCCACCAGATATATTCGGAAGTCAATCTCCCGCTTCGGAGGTAAGCCCTTCACCTCCTCAAACACATCCGGATATTCCCGGACCACTCTCATAGATTGCAAACTCTCGACCGAAGCGTCAAGCGATTCAAGATAACTTAGCATAACAGAGTCCATGGGATTACAAGAAATCTCGAGAGTGTTACCCAAGCGGGTCATGAGCCTAACAACTCTCTTTTCGCAATCAAGAACGGCACCATTACTGGATAACCAGTCCATGCCCAAAATCAACCCATAGCCCGTGAAGCCCAACACAAAAGCATCACATCTAAACTCAATGCTAAGTATAGAAATCTTCAAACCCAAACATATCATGGACAAATAAGTGGAGCCCCCAATTGGGTTTGAAACAACCAAGGGATCATCTACCAGACTGGTGTCTAAGTGCAGTGACTCAACTAATGATGATGAGATAAACGAATGCGATGCGCCTGAATCAAACAATGTACGGACAAGATGATCAAATAGTAAAACCAGACTTTCAACGGAGATAGTTCTACCTCTCTCCTGAATCGGTGGAACCGCGAGAGCCTGTACTTGCCCCCTAGCCTGACTCGGTGCCATAAGAGCTTGCACTTGTCCTCCTGAGGTAGACCCCGTCCTTTGCCCCTTCTTAGGGCAATCCTTCACTAAATGCCCTGCTTCGCCACAGTGGAAGCAGCCAGTCTTCTTCTTCTTGCGACAATCCTTGCTTAGGTGGCCAGGTGTCCCATAATTGAAACACTTCTTCTTCTTGCCCTTGCCACCGCTGCCTTTCCCACCTTTGCTTTGCTGTTGTTGAGGTCTCTTTTGATCTCCCTTCTTCTCGGGTGCCTTATTAGCATTAGGACCCTTCTCTTCCTCATACATGAGTGCCATGTCAACCAGCTTCTCAAAGGTGGCCCCCATAGGGATGTGAGTCATAGCCAACCCATGCATCGGTTCATTCAAGCCTTTCACGAACCTCAAAGCCTTCTTCTCCGGTGTATTCACCATGTCTAGGCCAAACCTTGCCAATTGATTAAACTTGTTGACATATTCCTTCACCGAGAGATTTCCTTGCTTTAGAGTCAAGAATCTTTCCATATACAAGTTTTCCTCCGCCCTTGAGAGAAACTTTGCCACAAATCTTTGCCTAAAATCCGCCCAAGAGTCAACGGGGCGTTCTCCATTAGTGACCTCCCACCAGAATGAGGCCTCTCCCTTCATTAACCAAGCTGCCAACTTGACTTTCTTTCCTTCTTCCATCTCAAAGATATCTATCAACTCTTCCACCTCTTTAAGCCAATCTCTAGCCTCCACAAAGGTTTCAGATCCTTGAAAAGGTTTCCCTCCCATAGCTTTAAATTCCTTGCAAGTCTTAGCAAAAGTATCCGTGCGAGGAGGAGGGGGAGGAGGAAGATCGGGTGCTACGGTTGGTGGAGGAACATTTGCTGGACCCGTAGTGGTGGCCCTAGCCTCCATCAATCTCCTATACCATACTGGTACCGTCACACCCTCCGGAAGATTAAGATTCTCGGCCATGCTGAAACGAAAAAGGAAAGATTCAAAACGGAGAATTCGAAGGATATAGATATGGCTATTGGGGATTATGCTTTTCTTTCAAAAACTTTTCTCTTAAAAGACATGTTTTTGAAAATATCTTTTCCAAAAATGTTTTAGAAAAATAGTTTTCTAAAAATTTTATCTGTTCCGGTAACCTTTGCTCTGATACCACGTGTAACACCTCACGCCCGCTATGGTCACTCACTAAGGGAATGCCATAGCATCGGTGGAGTATTTTAGTGAATATAGAACAGAAAAATTACAACAAGACAGATATAATTAGTACTTGAAATTTTAAAAATATCATCTCACAACAGCGGAAATAAACATGTCTGGTTACATCATAAAACCATGATAAAAGTCAAGTACAATATCCATCAAAATAAAGAAGTACATAATCCCACTCTCTCATACAATAGCCAGAACAAAAGAAAAGATAACTGGATAACTGGAGCTTTACATCTACCCAAGCTCCTAAAGACTGGAACAGCAATCCGATCAAGCTCTACTACCGCTAGGATCCACCGTAGGACCTGAGGGTTGGGAAAAAGATAAAACAACGGGGTCAGACATAAGTCTGAGTGAGTCCTATAACTTTAAAAATACAATCATTAAAGTAACCAGAGAAGACATAAACTTGACCTACGGTAATATCTGGGGATGAATGGCTACACTAAGCAACTTGGTAGACTTAGGATAAACTGAGATAACCGTCAGGACGCATCTACCCACCCAAGGATAATTACTAACTGCACCACACCAGTCATTCCTACTTAAAGGTTGATCCCTTCCAAGGACTTAGAAAATTTCCCCAGTAATTTCGTGTACTCCTAGCCCACTACATAGGTGCCGTCTGCCCCTATCTCCACTAGGTGTACTCAGTAATTCTTACCCAGTAGTTTCGTGTACCCCTACATAGGTGCCGTCTGCCCCTATCTTCATTAGGTGTACCCACTACTCCCCATCGATCGGCTCCCTACCGTAGATACCCGTGCTGGTCCCACAGTGGGGTGTATCACTCCCCTAAAGTGGCTACCCAATACTATCAACGGTGCACGGCTTTATATCTACACGATGCAACAACGGCTTATCTACCAGCCCGGGCCCACACACGCATATGAAACCCGTTGGACTTGCGTTGCCACCGCTAACCCGTTTTGGCCTCTTATAATCAAGCCCAATATGCGTGTCCCGTCACTCGACATGGGTCGAGCCCACAAAGATACATTTGGGATATTGGTTGAAATGGGCCCCCACAAGCTACCCACCTAAGCTTGTCACATATCTAGTGTATCCCACTTAACCCTTTAATCATGTTTAATTACATGTTTCCACTTGGTTAAGTATTCTAATCATATTTTCTATTGCCATCCAAGGCAACCCACTAGATTCCACATGCCACCCAAGGCAACCACAAAATTTCCACATGCCACCCAAGGCACCCACTTAACCCCTCATGTCCCACTACATGCTAATATGGTTAAGTGTTTCTTAATTAATTAAGATCGTGATCTCCCATAAAGACCTCCCACATTAGACTGGCTGTTATGACCACCTGGTTAAGCCGGTAGAGTCCGGGTAGTCTTACGTCATAACAGAGCCTAACCTCGTGTCTTTACTTTAATCACGTATTTAATTTATGGCTAAGACCTCTCACATTGGGCTGACATTTGTAGCAACTGGTTAAGCCGGTCGGGTCCGGGCAGTTTTACACTACAAATGAGTCCAACCTCGTGTCTTAGTCGATTAATTACACCTAATTAATCACCCCATATTAATTATCCCTAATTAATATCAAGTTTCCATAACATGGGTAGGCCTAACTCAATAGGTAAATTCCCATGGGGTAGACCTAACTCAATAGGTAAATTCCCACTTATGGTAATTTATTTTTATGGTATGCTTAATCATACCCAATCATTCATTTATTAACATATTTACCAACCCCATCGTTCCCCACGTAAATCGTTCTCATTTCATGACATAATAAAAGGGGAAGATCCATCACAAATATCATGGGTTTAGTATATAACTTTGTCATGGGTTAAGAGGATGTCAACTTGCATATATGAGCACATATTAACCCAACTACATTTTACCCAAACTTGCATATTATCATACACATGATTTGCATAACATGTTGCATATGAGCTTGCATATTATCATACACATATCTTGCATAACATGTTGAACTTGCATATAGGCATTCTCATAACTTGCATAACATGTTAAACATGCATTTAAGCATACACATAACTTGCATAAGCATTCACATACTTGCATAAGCATCCACATACTTGCATAAGCATTCACATACTTGCATAAACATGCATAACGTGCATATCATGTCATTTAAGCATATACTTATCTTGCATAAGCATTCATATATAAGCATGCATAACTTGCATATCACATAAATCTTGCATTTAAACATATACATGACTTGCGTAAGCTTCCATATACTTGCATAAGCATGCATAACTTGCATATCACATTAAACTTGCATTTAAACATATACTTAACTTGCATAACTCACTTTGTTAAACATGCATAATTCCACTCATTAAATATGCATAAACCCACTTGTTAAACATGCATAAACCAACTTGTTAAACATGCATAAATCAACTTATTAAGCATGCATGAACCAACTTATCAAATATGCATAAACATAGAACAACATAGAGTAACATATCATTATAAATGATTCAAACTCACTAATCCGCATTTAAGACCATAAGTCTCATTACACCCAATCTACTTACTTTAACAATTGATGTTAAAGTGATAGAAACTCACCAAACCCAAAATTAACCAACTTATGAAGAGGAATTAGTTGCTAATTATGAAGATGGTGATGATTAGAGAATGATTTGAGAGGGATTAGCTTGAAACTTCCTTCTTAGATTAATGGAGACTCCTTCTAGGATTTAATTTGGCGGCATGAGGCCTTCATTTCTATTTTTAGTATGGATTAAGGTAGGTTTAGGGGTGTATTTATAGATTAAGAGAGTGTTTTAGGCCCTTAGATTAACCCTAGATTAATTTAGGTTCGTTAGATTTAGGAAATCTCTAGAACCAAGCCCAGCCCTAGCCAGAAAACCAGATCTGGTGCACCCAAGCACCCTGGTTCGACACGCCGTGTCGACAGGCAAGTCGACACCCCTGTCGACAGGCCTGTCGACATGCTTAGGGCGGGAATCTTCTCGCCTGGCCCCGCTGGTTCTAATTTAAAATCTAAATTTAAATCCCTAAATCTGTTTTTAGCTTTAAATTTTCTGCAAACTTCTTTGGGCCATAACCGGGCCATACGGACTCCGATTCTCGAAAACTCGGACTCTATTTCGCGTATTTTTCCGAGACGAACGCAATAACGCAGCCCGTTACCCCCAATTCCCACATCTGAGATTATTTATCCTGTAATTAGTGAATTTTAGTATTGACTAAAATTCGGGGTGTTACATCCATACATTTCTAATTCATTTCAACTTAATACCCTCGTTTTAACTCAACTCGTTAATTTACTCTTTAATTCTTTGCCAATTTCACTTGTACATTTGAATATAACATGTTTCAAATATATTTCAACTTACTCATGAACCAATTGAATTCTATTTTCAACTTGAGTTATATATTCGATTACGGATATAAATTCTGAATCTCTTTCACTTATCCAAAATCCCAATTTCGATTCAAATTTCCTTTAACTGATTATTCTTCAAACTAGTTAAATCTATTTAATAATTAAAAAAAATCTGATTTTTGTTTCAAAAATCATTTCACTTACTTCATCGGAGTTCATATTTATTTTATCTCTCTAGTCTGGATTTTTTTCTAATGGCCATTCGGATTTTATTTCTTCAAAATCCTTTTATTCATTTAAATAAACCGTTATGGCTTTTAAACGATTTTGGCGCTGCTTTTCTGAAAATTTGATTTTTGACATAACACAAAATCTATAAGACGAAATCCAGAATTTTCTCTTCCATTAGAAAAATATTATCAAATCGGTCCTGACAATTCTTGTTTCAAAGAATTCCGACTTCAATTGAGTTCTGTATACTCAATTGAAGTTCGAATCGCCAATTTACGAAGTGCAGCGCTGCGGTGAGTTCGTTTTAGTTATATTTATATATATAAACCTTTAAACTTCGTTTATAACAAATTCAACTCCATTCTGATATATTTTTGATACATATGTCTCAAATCCATCTTTCCAATTAAACAAAATATTTCCGATCTTCTATCTTCAAATTCCATTTCAATTCTATATTCAAATTCCATTTCAATTCTATTTGAATTTTACATATTCAAATTCTATTTCAATTCTCTTATTCAAATTCTGTTTGAATTCTCTTATTCAAATTCTATTTGAATCCTCTTATTCAAATTTTATTTGAATTTTCCATTGTTCAAATTCTATTTCAATTTCTCATTATTCAAACTCCATTTGAATTTCTGTATTCAAATTCTATATTTAAATCCCGTTTGAATTTCTGTATTCAAATTCTATATTTAAATCCCATTTGAATTTCTATATTCAATTTCTATATTTAAATCACATTTGAATTTCTATATTCAAATTCTATTTGAATTCTCTTTATTCAATTTAACTTCTATTTAAATAAATTCGAATAAATCGAATTCAAATCATAAATCCTTATCGATTTATTTCCGTTAAATTTATATTCTGAATATCAGAATAAATTCCATTGTTTATTTCTTTAAACCGGTTCCCCATTTCAAATTTTAAATTCACATTTGAATCTAAATATTCAAATTATCCAAATGATAATTTTTCCACTTTCTATTTACAAACCCCATTTTTAAACAAGTCTCGCTTTCAAATAAAATATTTCTTCTTTGGAAAAATATATTTCCCTTCCCAAAGTCACACTTGTATTTCTATTTTCTGAATTATCCAATGATAATTCATTTCACTTTATTTTTAAACTTCGTTTATAAATGAACTACTTGTTTTTATTCTTTAAAACAAGTTAATATTTCTATTCTATTTGAATTCTATATTCAATTTTAGAAAAATAGAATTTCCTTTTAAATCTCAAATATCATTTTCATGATATTTTTAAATATCAACATTTAGGCCCAATGATATTTAAACACCAAACAACCAATTATTTATTTCAGGTCTTCTAACACATCGTATATGACAATATATATGCAAACAAATAAACAACATATAATATATTTTTGAGGGATCCAGGTTGATCCAGTTGGATCCCTCCAACATGTTTTCCTGCATCCACAGACGTTAGCACATAAATAACACCATCCTGCTTTGAGGCAGGATATCGCGGTATAGAAGGTCATCCACTAATATATATTTGTGGGCGCATAGGGAAATCATCCGCTATGAAACTGCGGGCATCCGCTAGTAAGACTGCAGGAATCAATCCAACCATCAACCCAATATATATATATAATAGTCAACCCTAACTAACTAATATATTTAAAGCAAACAGAAAAATCCAAATAAGCAACAACAATTATTTTTAACGACATAAAAATAATTCTAATTAAGGTGAGTGAGATTTACTCACCGAGGTTTCAATTTGCCGAGTACCCCATTTAAGCCTATCATAGATTTCACGATTCCTTCATACCTCTATTTTCCAATGTAAACAAAAATAAATAAAATTTCGGTTATCGAATTTATACGAAATTAATTACTCATGTGTAAACTAAATTCCAATTGAAACCTTAACTGATTAGTCTACAGATTTTATTCTCTACTAACTAATTTCCTTTATATAATTATATTATGTAAACTAAATTTTACTTTAATTGGTTTTCAATCGTATAAACTAAATCTCCTTATAAATTTTGAATTAAAAAGAATCAAAATTTACCGTAACAGTCCATTCCCTTTCTCCTTGAATTAACAGCCCGATCCACCATTTTTCCCTCACACAACATTGACCAAATCCGAAGAGAAAACCCAATGACCACATAAATTACTTGGTAATCTTTCTTCCCTATTTTTATTTCCGTTCCAGGCAAAAATACAAACAATCGAACCTCAACTCATCCCCCATCCCTCCAGTTCAAATCCAACTCCACAATTTTTCACAGCAGGTGTTCCATCGAAACCAAAACCAAAAGTGTACCTCCAATCAATATACGCAGCCACTGTAGCACCCCCAACGTTAGTTCCTTCCAACCCTTCATCGAATCCTTGGATTTTCAACTTCGTCACTGCTCAAAGAATTCGAAACTCTTCAGTCCAGCGTTTGCTACTCTCGGTTGCTCGCAGTCGAGCTCCTTCCGTTGTCGTTCGAACCACTCTCCTGAACTTCAATCGAACTACAAATCGCCATCGCGACTCAAATCTCCATTGTTGCTTTCAAGATCGAACCCCCTCCCAAGATGATCGAATGCCCCAAATCATGGATCTACGGTGATTTCGATCGCTTGTTGTGGATAATCGTACTAAAAAGGACGAACTCGAGCCCTTTACCCTCATCGCGACAGAACGGAGCACACACACGTAGGTTGGAGATCCTCTCGAGCTAATTCAAATTGGTGAACAGGCTTACTATCGAAAATCGGTTGCCCATCTTCATCAATTTGCTGAGTCCGGATTCGACATGAAGGAAGTCACGGCTATTTTATTTGTGGTTTCAATTTAAAGGGGAGCAGATTGTTTTATAAAGAAGGGTGTGGTTTTAATTAGAACTGTGTGGCCATTAATTTTGTGGAGTTAAAGAACTCAACATTTTTTTGTTTAAGTCCACAAAACAAGGGTATATTATATTTTACTTTGAATCGGTTGTCCTTTAATTAAAGTCCCCATGATTCTGGACCCCTTTCTGAACACAACAACAGTCCTTCCTAGGGTTAAACCACCATTCTAAACCCACTGGGATAAGTATCGAAGCCCAGTTCGATCATTCGGAACATATATTAATTTAAATTGATATAAATTAAATTTAAAACAATAAATTCTGTGATAATAAATTAATATTATTATTCGAATTCAAAAAGAAGTCTGAACTGTATTTAATTCAGTTTTAAATCTCGAGCTGAATTATATTTTCGCATTACGATGATTTAATATATTCGATATTAAATCGAAATTGATTATTAAATTAATAACTTAATATAAATATCCATTTATATTATCAACTCGATATTTAAATCCATATTAAATATTTAAAATTGACCCATAAGAATCCGGGTCATTACAATCTTCCCCTCTTAAAAGAATTTCGTCCCCGAAATTACTAAGGTAGGAAAAATGCTACTACCCTATTTACTTTTCAAACCACACTGATGTTGAAACTCAACTCTTTATCTTTCAACAAATTTTAGTTCAACCAAAACTTTTGGTTTTCATTCATTTAATTCGAATGATCTACAATCAAGATAGTCACATCCAATTCATATATATTTCAATTCATATGTATTCAAATTGATTCTGATTCAATTTATTCACTTCAATCCATTTAACTTGCTTAAGTTAAATTTAAATTTCAGAATTCAAATCCCTAGACTTTCATTTCAAATCCTTTTTTTAAATCACATAAATATAGACATATATTTATTTTCAATTCAAACATTTTGAATTTAAAACAAGCTTGTTTTGCTCAAAAACTTTTCTAAGGTAGAAATCCATCACTTAGAAACTCGAAAATGAACATTGATGATGTTGCAATTATCATCAGAATTATTTTCCAGCCACTGAAGTGAGTTCAGTGCTTTACCACTTTCAAAATCCATATAAAATGATTTTTATTTAAATCCTTTCAAAGTAATGCTATATTACTTTAATATACTTCCGAAAATAATTTCCAACTTCCCAGGATTTAATATTCCAAATTCTATTTTGAATTCAATTTTAATTCGTCACATTTTGTACATTTCATTCATAAAAATTCTATTTTGGTTTATATATAATCATTCCAATTTTATAATCTAGTTTGATTATAATATTAACATTTAACACATCCATATATTATAATAATTTCAGAAAATTATTCTTTTTCTATCAAAATAGAATTTTTGGAGAAAATTATTTCATTTACCCACTTTAAACAATATCGTGTCGAATTCTCTGTTCAAGTGTTTATAAATACCTATTGACTTCGTGGCGTCCCATGATTCGGCCAAAATTTATAATCCACTCAACAGACTAGCCAACACAATATAAAACAAATTTTTATATCCATTAACAAATACGCGCTCTCGTATATACACTCAACTCATTCTAGGGTACTACTGACCCTATCTCTAATGAGCACGTTTCCCCAAAGCCTAGGTATTCGCTCAACCTAAGCTCTAATACCAACTGTAACAACCCGCAAATCCGTAATATGAGAGTTGACTACATACATCATACATCCAACCCAAATATCACAAAAATACGAATCATTTTTTTAGAAGAAAAAGGTAGAAGAAGAACAGAAATAACAACACAGAATCTCACATCGCAGCGGAACAAAATATAATATATCATAACTTTTGAAATACAAAATTTCAACTGTATAACATACGCTTATCAAAGTATCACTATCAGAGTACAATTTACAACACAGCGGACATAACAATAACTAGATAACGCTGAAGCCTCCTGGTCCAAGCTCCTTTGGATAAATCTGTAGAATCCTGAACTACTTGACTGCCCATACAAAATTGGGCACCCAAGAGTTTAGGTAAAACAAAACAAAATAAACTCCGGGTCAGTCATGGGACTGGTATGAGTAAACAATTTAAAACAGTTTTAGAAACTAAATGATATCTCATAAGACCACACCGTATAACACGGAATGGGTTTTTCCCTTATGAGAATCCAAACACTTGACTTAACTTTCAAATCCTCTTTGAAAGAAATGATAATCTTTATATCAAAACTCTTTTGATATTATAATAGTGTCTAAATCAAATAAATAGCAATCTAGTGGAACGCTTTCAACCCACGTTCCACATATATAATATACAATCATAAACCATAGGCACATATTGGATATTTGATTTCCAACTAAGACAAGGTATGTAACTACCTGCCGCTGGTGTATCTCTAGAGGAGAATACACCGAGTTCAACAAGAACATCTTGCAACTCAGCCACACACGACCGACCACTCATTTCGCTTGAGTGTATCGAATGTATATCACCAATGGTTGGGATCAGCAACCGTTTCCCGAATGGGACAACATCGAATAGAACAAGGAATTTAATGAATCTCTAGATAGTGATTATACACCCTAATGGGTGCGACCCACATAGCCTTACTGCCTGCCCGATTTTTGTCATTTCCTGGTTGTTGAGGCCAGAGGCTACGATTACTTTCCATTCATTTATAACCCGATCACTTTGAATGCCACATTATTAGATCCGTTAATCATTAATTGGTTTACACAAATATTCTGGATGTTATGCTAAGGGAATAAATCCATTACAACCATATATATTTATGCAGACCAACCCATTCGATCATTGGAAATACTCTGTCAGACATTCGTCCATATACGTTCGTTCTGGGACTGAACGAAACCGAAGACACTATTCAGTATATCCATCCTAGGCAATCTCTACCTAGGACTTATACAACATCCCTTGCACTTTACCCCGTCTTCAATTTTCTTTGGCATATATGATTCGCAACGCTTATGCCAATATGGAGTGGTTCTTTGGATAATAATCCAACCAGTCTCTCCATATTGACAACGATGGTCAATACTTCGATAGTCTGTGATTTAACTATCGAATAAAAACAAGTGTTTGGATAGTCGATGATTTAACTACCGAAGAAAACAAGTGTTCATCCAAATATCAAACAATCACTGAGCCCTTAATTAATATCCCATTAATTAAATCACTTCTCCATTTCTTTATCAATATTTGTTAACCAAATATTTTCTATAACCATATTGTCCTTTTACGCTATTTGAAAAACATTTCCAAATATCGCCTACCTTTATTTTCTAAACTTTAGAAAATATATGCTATTTATAATTGGAAAATATTCCAATTACTTATCTCTTTTCTGATCTCGTTTATTTCTATACTTAGGAAATATTTATTATTCTATTTCCAAGCTTACACTTTTTTGGGTTAAAACGGATGTTGTGTAAAACATCGTTACGACAACCCAAATACTATATTCAACTAACTCTTATTCAACATTGATCTTCGAGCCTGAAATCTTACTATTTATTTGTTAATAATGAAATCAATCAAGTTGGGGTATAACTACCTCTCAGACCTTGACTGACTAACATTTATAACGTCAAAACAGATAAGACTACTTACTTGAATAATCAATACTATACAACTACTTATTCACTTTTAAACACGTATACACTTTCTCTTTCTGTTCATACAAAATTTTATTCTTAGTCTTCCTTTTTGATTATACTATTCTATTTTTAAGTTCGTTTCCTTATCAACTTCTATATATATTGATATATAGAATTCTAGTTATCAGATTTTCTTAAAAATATTCTAACTCCTTAAATTCCCGGAAAAAATCGCCATAACCTCCTTTGTACCGGGAGCATCAAGAAAATCCCCAAACCGCCACATAGGCCTCTCCATTCACAAAGAAAAATCAAAAAGCCAAGCGGCTAGCCAATACAGCGCATAAAGTCACATATACGAATTAAATACATACCTTTTTGTCGAGCACTATATATATATATATATCTTCATTAACTTCATTCCATGCCTGTCTTATGTATATCCATACATTTCTAATTCATTTCAACTTAATACCCTCGTTTTAACTCAACTCGTTAATTTACTTTTTAATTAACTCTTTGCCCATTTCACTTGTACATCTGAATATAACATGTTTCAAATATATTTCAACTTACTCATGAACAAATTGAATTCTATTTTCAACTCGAGTTATATATTCGATTCCGAATATAATTTCTCAATCTCTTTCACTTATCCAAAAACCCAATTTCGATTCAAATTTCCTTTAACTAATTGTTCTTCAAACTAGTTAAATCTATTTAATAATTAAAAAAATCTGATTTTTGTTTCAAAAATCATTTCACTTACTTCACTGGAGTTCATATTTATTTTATCTCTCAAGTCTGGATTTTTTTCTAATGGCCATTCGGATTTTATTTCTTCAAAATCCTTTTATTCATTTAAATAAACCGTTATGGCTTTTAAACGATTTTGGCACTGCTTTTCTGAAAATTTGATGTTTGACATAACACAAAATCTATAAGACGAAATCCATATTTATCTCTTCCATTAGAAAACTATTATCAAATCGGTCCTGACAATTCTTGTTTCAAAGAATTCCAACTTCAATTGAGTTCTGTATACTCAATTGAAGTTCGAATCGCCAATTTATGAACTGCAGCACTGCAGCGAGTTCGTTTTAATTATATTTATGTATATAAACGTTTAAACTTCATTTATAACAAATTCAACTCCATTCTGATATATTTTTAATATATATATATATCAAATCCATCTTTCCAATTCAACAAAATATTTCCGATCTTCTATCTTCAAATTCCATTTCAATTCTGTTTGAATTCTATATTCAAATTCCATTTCAATTCTATTTGAATTTTATATATTCAAATTCTATTTCAATTCTCTTATTCAAATTCTATTTGAATTCTCTTATTAGAATCCTCTTATTCAAATTCTATTTGAATTTTCTATTATTCAAATTCTGTTTTGAAATTCTATTTCAATTTCTCGTTATTCAAACTCCATTTGAATTTCTATTTTCAATTTCTATATTTAAATCCCATTTGAATTTCTATATTCAAATTCTATATTTAAATCCCATTTGAATTTCTATATTCAAATTCTATTTGAATTCTCTTTATTCAATTTAACTTCTACTTAAACAAATTCGAATAAATCGAATTAAAATCATAAATCCTTTTCGATTTATTTCCGTTAAATTTATATTTTGAAAATCAAAATAAATTCCATCGTTTATTTCTTTAAACCGATTCCCTATTTTTATTTTTAAATTCACATTTGAATCTAAATATTCAAATTATCCAAATGATAATTTTTCCACTTTCTATTTACAAACCCCATTTTTAAACAAGTCTCGCTTTCAAATAAAATATTTCTTTGGAAAAATATATTTCCCTTCCCAAAGTCACACTTGTATTTCTATTTTCTGAATTATCCAATGATAATTCATTCACTTTATTTATAAACTTCGTTTATAAATGAACTACTTGTTTTTATTCTTTATAACAAGTTAATATTTCTATTCTATTTGAATTCTATATTCAATTTTAGAAAAATAGAATTTCCTTTTAAATCTCAAATATCATTTTCATGATATTTTTAAATATCAACATTTAGGCCCAGTGATATTTAAACACCGAACAACCAATTATTTATTTCAGGTCTTCTAACACATCATATATGACAGTATATATGCAAACAAATAAACAACAGATAATATATTTTTGTGGAATCCAGTTGGATCCCTCCAACATGTTTTCCTGCATCCACAGACGTTAGCACATTAATAATATCATCCTGCTTCGAGGCAGGATATCGCGGTATAGAAGGTCATCCACTAATATATATTTGTGGGGCGCATAAGGAAATCATCCGCTATGAAACTGCGGGCATCCGCTAATGAGACTGCGGGAATCAATCCAACCATCAACCCAATATATATATATATATATATATATATAATAGCCAACCCTAACTAACTAATATATTTAAAGCAACCAGAAAAATTCAAATAAGAAACAACAATTATTTTTAACGACATAAAAATAATTCTAATTAAGGTGAGTGAGATTTACTCACCGAGGTTTCAATTTTCCGAGTACCCTATTTATGTATATCGTAGATTTCACGATTCCTTCATACCGCTGTTTTCCAATGTAAACAAAAATAAATAAAATTTCGGTTATCGAATTTATACGAAATTAATTAAATTAATTACTCATGTGTAAACTAAATTCCAATTGAAACCTTAACTGATTAGTCTACAGATTTTATTCTCTATTAACTAGTTTCCTTTATATAATTATATTATATAAACTAAATTTTACTTTAATTGGTTTTCAATTGTATAAACTAAATCTCCTTATAATTTTTGAACTAAAAAGAATCAAAATTTACCTTAACAGTCCATTCCCTTTCTCCTTGAATTAACAGCCCGATCCACCATTTTTCCCTCACACAACATTGACCAGATCCGAAGAGAAAACCCAATGACCACATAAATTACTCGGTAATCTTTCTTCCCTATTTTTATTCCTGTTCCAGGCAAAAATACAAACAATCGAACCTCAACTCATCCCCCATCCCTCCAGTTCAAATCCAACTCCACAATTTTTCACAGTAGGTGTTCCATCGAAACCAAAAGTGTACCTCCAATCAATATACGCGGCCACTGTAGCACCCCCAATGTCGGTCCCTTCCAACCAATCATCGAATCCATGGATTTTCAACTTCGTCACTGCTCAAAGAATTCGAAACTCTTCAGTCCAGCGTTTGCTACTCTCGGTTGCTCGTAGTCGAGCTCCTTCCATTGTCGTTTGAACCACTCTCCTGAACTTCAACCAAACTATAAATCGCCATCGCGACTCAGATCTCCATTGCTACTTTCAAGATCGAACCCCCTCCCAAGATGATCGAATGCCCCAAATCATGGATCTACGGTGATTTCGATCGCTTGCTGTGGATAATCGTACTAAAAAGGACGAACTCGGGCCCTTTATCCCCATCGCGATAGAACGGAGCAAACAAACGTAGGTTGGAGATCCTCTCGAGCTAATTCGAATTGGTGCCCTAGCTTACTATCGAAAATCGGTTGCCCATCTTCATCAATTTGGTGAGTCCGGATTCGACATGAAGGAAGTCACGGCTATTTTATCTGTGGTTTCAATTTAAAGGGGAGCAAATTGTTTTATAAAGAAGGGTGTGGTTTTAATTAGAACTGCGTGGCCATTAATTTTGTGGAGTTAAAGAACTCAACGTTTTTTTGTTTAAGTCCACAAAACAAGGGTATATTTTGTTTTACTTTGAATCAGTTGTCCTTTAATTAAAATCCCCATGATTCTGGACCCCTTTCTGAACCCAACAACAATCCTTCCTAGGGTTAAACCACCATTTTGAACCCATTGGGATAAGTATCGAAGTACAGTTCGATCATCCGGAACAGATATTAATTTCAATTGATATAAATTAAATTTAAAACAATAAATTCTGCGATAATAAATTAATATTATTATTCGAATTCAAACAGAAGTCTGAACTGTATTTAGTTCATTTTTAAATCTCGAACTGAATTATATTTTCGCATTACGATGATTTAATATATTCGATATTACATTGAAATTGATTATTAAATTAATAACTTAATATAAATATCCATTTATATTATCAACTCGATATTTAAATCCGTATTAAATATTTAAAATTAACCCATAAGAATCCATGTCATTACATCCCCTCTAGAGATACGCTATTGGAAGGTGGTTCCATACCTTGTCATAGTTGGAAATCCGATCTCTAATAAGCACCCGCGGTTTTGATTGTATATTATACATGTAGAGCATGAGATGCAAGCGTTCTGCTAGATTCTAATTATTTATATTTAGACACTATTATAATATCACAATAAGATACTGATTTCAAAAATGTTTTGAGTTATCGTAAGGTAAAAACCGTCCGTGTTTATGTGTGGATTGGACTTATGATTATCCTTTTCTTTCAAAATAATTTTTAAGTTTAAAATTAAGTTGGATGCTACCAATAATTTAGTCGCTTTTTCTCACGCTGGTTCACCAAACTGATCTGCGCGTTTGTAATGCTCGGGTCAGACCGAGCTGGATCAGATCGAGTTGTGCAGGTTCTAGATAAGATACACATTTCAGGAGACAAGCTGGAGGAGTACAGATGTATAATATGTATAATATTCCGCTGTGTGTTGTAAATGAGGACAGACTGTTATAACTGACCAGATGGGTTGGATGTCCGTTGTACTCTGATAGATTGTAAGTATTATTTCAAGATTTTTAATAAAGGTTTATTTTTGTATTATATTTTATTCCGCTGCGATATGAGACTGTGTATTGTTGTTCTTCTTCTTTCTTCTATTCTTAACCTTCTTTCTTTCTATTTTCTCATCCCCTTATTTCTTTCTATTTGCTTTTTGGGATTTCGATACTTGAATTTGGACATGGAGTGTATAAATGTCTGGATCCGAGGGTCGAAAATTTCGAGATGCTGCAGTTGGTATCAGAGCAATGGTTTTGGAATAACCTTGGCTCTATGGTATAACTCGATATAGATGGGGTTAGTAATACCCTAGATTGAGTTTGAGTGTATAAACGTATATATGAGAGCGTATTTGTAATTTTTTTTTAAAATGTTTTGTATTGTGTTATTTGATCGGTTTAATTTTAAATTGATGACTGACGCGATATTGTTTCGCAAAAAGGGTAAATGAAGTAATTTTTGCCCAAATTATATTTTGTACAGAAAAGAAATAGTTTTCTTATATTTTATTGGTATTTGATTGTTTGATCGTTTGAATAAACTCAAATGAAATTATGAAATCTAAATAATTTAATATATCAAGAAGATAAAATAAAGATTTTTGAAATAAAATCAGAAGTTGAAATTATGTATTATAAGCTAATGAAATAAGAAATAGTATTAGATTATAAATTAATCTGATATTAAGCGATTGATAAAGATATTATGTCGAACCAAAATAAAAACAAACAAGAAATATTAAAATTGAATATGAATTCAATTTGTGGTGCGTTGTTTGCTGATTGATTGTTAGATTGGTTGGATAGGAACTTACCAACAATTAATGAAGTTAAATGAATAAATTGGAAGCTAAGGAAGAAAATTCCAATATAAATGAGATAAATGGATTGAAACTTGTTTGAAAAGTAAGTTAAGTAGATTTGGATTGAAATTAAAACCATATTAAACTAAAACAAATTATAGAAATTAATATGGAGTGAAAATTCTTGGATTCAAGTTGAAATGCTGGTATATTGAATTTTGATAATCTAAATTGAGCTCGACACCTATAGTTTGAATATGTTGAGTGGAATAAGGGTAAAGTGAATAAATCTAATTCAAATGAATATAACTTGGAAGGATAAATAAAATTGAGTTGATTGAATTGAATGTAAATTGAACTCAAATGTGAATAGAATGTAAATTGAACTCAAATGTAAATAGACTTGTATATTAAATTTAAAACATGAAACTTGGATTATAAATAAACCCAACTTGTTTATAAGCACATGTATATACATTTGAACATGAAGGTTTAAATTGTCATGAGTTGAGTAAGATAACAAGTTAGTGGATGAATTGGTGAATTAGAAGTAAAAGGTTAGATTGGTTATGGTCAGTTAGAAATACAGGTGTATAGGATTGAGCAGGTTATCAGATGGAGGCAGATATGTGAGAAATATTATGAGATGCCCGACAAAAAGGTACACGTTTAATTCAATATGGGATTTTATGAGCCTATATGGCAAGCCACTTGGCTTTTTAATTTTCTTTTTGACTGTAGAGGGCCCAGAGAGGCATTTTGTAGTTGTACCGATCAGCCCGTAGAAAGGAGGTACTGGCGAATTTTTTTGAAAATTTAGGAAGTTAGAAAAATTTTCAATAGTTTTTGAAAATTTTTGTTAACAAAAAGTTAATGTTCAATTAGAAATTGAAGTTAAGGATTGATGAGTGAAATTGGAACTAGTAAGTTGGTTGAGTAGGAAGGATATGGAGGCAAGTGTCGAGTTGCTTGAGTGGATTGTGGGAAGTAAATAAGATGTGGCACCTTTTCTACTTGGTAATTTCGGGGACAAAATTTTTTTAAGGGGGAAGGAATGTAACGTCCCGTATTTTTATTGATTTATACTTGAATATTTAGATTAGTTTATATATTGGATTAGTGATATAAATGGAATTTTATATTAATTAAAACAAAATTGAACGTATAAATATATATATAAAATATAAATGAGCTCGTAATAGCGCTGTAATTCGTAATATTTTTTCTGAACTTAAATTTAGCATACAGAATCCATTATAAGTCGGAATTCGCTGAAATAAGAATTATTCGAATCTGTTGAACAATAATTTTGTAATAAAAGAGAAAAAACAGAATTTCTCATTGTAGATTGTTAGTTATTGTCGAATCAAATTTGCAAATAGTCGTTGTGGAATTATTTATAAAATGATAACGATTTATTTAATAATATAAATCGATTTTTAAATCAATTTAATATTGATTTAACTTGAAAATGAAATATCAGATTTAAAATTCAAGTTAATTTATTCTGGGGTTATATGAATTCAGTTTATATAATAACAATTTGTTATTTTTAAATCAATAATACTAAATCGAATTTAATTGTAAATTGTCAATTTAAATTTATATATTCTCCATACGATAGAATTGGGCCACGAAACACCTTCCAGTGTGTTCAGTATGGTGAGATAACCTAGAAATGCCTTTTTTGCGTTCAAACAGGAGTTTAATAACACATGATATTTTAAGTAGGATAAAATCACACCAGTTCAACCGAAATTAAAATAAAGTAAATATATTTTTATCAGACCCATCTCCCTCAACGCAGGCTATTATTTTCACCTACAACTCTATTCCTTCTTACCGAAGGAATTCTAAAAACCTACTCTGGCTTCAGTTGTCTTCTTCCATCAATCGTGTCCTCCCTGTCTTCCAGCTTTTACGAAGGAATTCCACATGCCTATGTCTACACCTACCGTGCTATTGATAGACATCGCCCTTATCGTCATTCTAAATTTGTGACTATATAAGAAGCATAACCTTCTTCCTTATGTCCATCCTCAAATCTCACGAAAACCTTCCAATTCATTTCTTTCCCTTCGATTTCTTTTTCTCCAGTCAAAAAAAACCACCGATCTCAAGCAATAATAATAAAAAAAGAAATCAAAATCATCAATTGCAATCTGAAATCGTAAATTCCTAAAGCACGAATTTCACGCAGAAGCACTCGCTGTAAAGAAGGATGGGTGTGCGATGTCGTTCAAAAGGGATCTGATGTTGTCGATGGTGTACTGGGAGGCATTCGAATGAAGTACGTACGAGCTGATGAAGTACTAGCAGAATTGGTACTTCAAACCGTGGAATATGGGGGGTGGTGCGAAGATGCCGACGAGGGTAGAAATTTTAGTGTGTCATTGGATGGTGAGGAGTACGAACTTGTGATTGGGTGACGAGGTCGGCAGTAGTTAAGTGGTTCAGGACTGCGATTTTTGGACATGGATGTGTGATGGGAGTGAGCTGCGATTCTAGGTAGAGGTGGATGTTGTTAGTGATTGCCATTAAGAGAAGTTTGGTGTATGGATGGGTGAGAGGGACGCTATTAAGGGATGAGCCGGAGTTTGATTTTTCTGTTTTAGGTATTCGACAGTAGGAAGGCTGGGGGTGATTCGGCAGTGATGGAGTTCACTACTGGGTGATGTACTGGAGTTACATTTGTAAAGTGTGACAGTTCCAGTATTGTTTGGATTTTGGCAGGAGGGGTCTGGGAGGATGGGACTGTGTTTTTGGACTTGAGATGCTGTAAATGTGGACTGTGAATTTTTGGGAAGCACGACTGTTTTTGGGTGAATGGTAGAGTTCAAGAATCTTGGCGACAAATTGAGGTGAATTGGGTAGTGTGATGTATGTATGGAAGAACATGGGAAAAGTCGGATATGATTTGAAATGATGAACAGGAAGTGGCAATTTGTTGTTGTAGTAGAATTTTGGTGGAGTTCGAATGTTCTTGCCAACAATACAGTTGAGGGTTTTTGTGGCATGGTTGTGGTAATTGTGGAGTTGGGTCGGTGGTTCTATTTTGGGATGATGGATGTACATGTGACGGGAATAAAGCCATCTGATGGAGAATTTTGTTTAGAGTTCAATAAGGCGTGATGGAAAGGCATTGTCCATGGAAGGTGGTTGTCTGAACGCTGATGGATTAGTGGTTATTGTTTTGGCTACATAGTTTATCGAATTTGCAAAACGATAAGGTAATATATTTTTTAAATATTCAGAAGTACTTATTTATGTTAGTTAATTTAAAATTAACTAGTAACTTATCGATAAATTAAAATATAATCATAGGTAAATATTCGATTGGATGATGAACTAGCAACATTGATTGCAACTGAAACGAAGTTTTGGGTTGATGCAAGTTTGGAAATGTTCGGGATATACTTCCTGGGTTAATCAACTAGTTTCCGATTACAAAAAGGTAAACGTTTTTAAATATCTATGATTAATCTTTTATCTATGATTTGTGGGGGTTTGAAAATATCTGTTTTAGGCGTCGAGTTTGAATGCGACGCGTATGTTCTCAGGTTTATAGGCTAGGGGTTGAATCTAGGAATGGATTGGCTTACCATGTATGGTGCCATTCTGGATTATGAGAAGAGGGTTGTTAGGCTTCTGACTTGTCATGGGTGGAACCTCGAGATTTCTTATGATCCATAAGGGTCAGTTATGCTTAGTTTCTTAGAGTCTCTTGATGCATCTATTGATGACTTGCAATCTGTTATAGTAGTCCGAGATTATTCTGATATTTTTGAGGAGGTTTAGGGCTTACCTCCGAGGCGCGAGATTTACTTTCGTATATATTTGGTGGACAATGTAAAGCCAGTTGCATTACCAGTGAGCCACATGGCTCCGAGGGAAAGGAGGGAGCTGAGTAAGCAAGTAGGGGAGCTGCTTAAGAAAGTGTTTATCAGATGAAGCATATCTAATGAGGGCGCTCTAGTAGTATTCGCGACTAAGGCGTATGGTTCACTTCATTTGTGTGTTGACTATAGGGAGTTGAATAAACTCACAAAGAAGAATAGGCACCCGCTCCCAAGGATTGACGATTTATTTGATCAACTTGTTGGTGCCTCGGTATTTTCTCAGTTAGACTTAGCCACGAGGTTCCATCAGTTGAGGGTGGCCGAGGACAACATAGATAAGACTGCTTTTAGAACTCCGGACGGTTTCTTTGAATGGCTAGTGATGCCTTTTGGGCTGACGAATGCACCCGCCTATTTTTTCGATCTGATGAGTAGGGTGTTTCGGGAGTTCCTAAATAAATTTGTTGTAGTCTTTGTTGATGATATTTTGATCTTCTCCAAAAGCAAAGAAGAGCATGCCCAACATTTGAGAGAAGTTTTGAAAACTCTCTATGACCATCATCTTAAGGCGAAGTTCTCCAAATGTCATTTTTGGAGAAAAGATGTGAGATTCTTAGGGCATGTGGTCTCCAAAGAAGGGATGGCCGTAGATCCCGCGAATGTGGTTGCAGTGCAAGATTGACAGGTTTCTAAAAATGCAACCGAGGTGAGAAGCTTTCTTGGGTTAGAAGGTTACTATAGGAAGTTCATTAAGGACTTCGCAAAGATATCAGCCCCACATACCAGGCTGACGAAGAAGAACTTGGCATTCTCATGGGATATAGACTGTGACTTTGCTTTCCAACGACTGAAAAGAGCTCTGGCAACAGCCTCAGTCTTGACCTTGCCTGACGGGAGTAAGGTGTTTACCGTTTATACTGACATGTGGTACAGGGCTTGGTGCGGTTCTAATGCAAGAAAGGAAAGTAGTGTGTTATGGGGGTAGAAAGTTGAGAGTTCATGAAAAGAACTACCCCACCCATGATCTAGAGCTAGCTGCCATTGTATTCGCATTAAAGACGTGGCATCATTATTTACTTGGAGAGAAGTTCAAGTTATACACCGATCATAAATCTCTCAAGTATATGTTCTCGCAGAAAGACCTCAATTTAAGGTAACAACGGTGGATGGAGTTTCTAGCTTCTTATGATTTTGAGATTGCTTATACCCTTGGCAAGGGTAATGTGGTGGCAGACGCACTAAGTAGGCAGAGGATGGCCCTGAGTCCTCTGTTTGTGGAAAGAAAGAACTTGGAGTTCATATCAACTTTTGATTTTAGACCCTCCATCGAGATTTTGCCTGATTTGTTTGCATCCTTGGAGATACGAACAACTCTTATGGATCAAATAGGATCTTCACAACAAGGTGACCCACAGATTTTAGACATCGTGGATAAACTCAGAAGGGGGAGACTTCTAGTCACCTCAGTTGATATGCCATAGATGGGAAGGGCTAGTTACAGCGAGATGTAAGGCTTTGTGTTCCTCAAATTGGAAGCTTGATAAAGGAAGTCCTAGAAGAAGCCCACCATTCTAAGATGACCATTCATCCAGGCGATGATAAGATGTACAGAGACATGAAGAGGGTTTTCTTTTGGGCTGGGATGAAGAAAGATGTGCCCGAATTTGTTTCTCAATTCTTAGTTTGCCAGCAAGTTAAAGCTGAGCAAAAGAAGCCCGGTTGATTACTTCATCCTTTGGAGGTTCCTCAGTGGAAATGGGAGAGCATCTCTATGGATTTCATAGATGGTTTGCCTAGATCAAAGAATGGCAACACCAGTATCTAGGTTGTGGTAGATAGACTCACTAAGAGCGACCACTTTATTTCTCTTAAGAGTAAGAGGACAGCATCAGGGTTGGTAGCAATTTATGTTCGTGAGATAGTTCATCTTTATAGAGTACCTTCCACCATTGTAAGCGATCGTGACCCCATCTTTACCAGCAAATTTTAGAGGAGCTTGCAAGAAGCATTTGGTACACAGTTGTGTGTGAGCACCGCTTATCATCCTCAGACCGATGGACAGACGGAGAGGGTGAACAGGATTCTTGAAGATCTTTTGAAGCTGTGTATCCTAGACTTCGGAGGGACTTGGGAAGAGCATCTTCCTTTAGTAGAGTTTTCCTACAACAACAGCTATCAGACCAACATCGACATGGCACCCTTCGAAGCGTTGTACGGATGACCCTGTAGATCAACAACTTATTGGTGGGAATCTACAGAAAGATTATTACTTGGACCAGATATGGTTAGAGAAACGTCCGAAAAGATTGACCTTATTCGACGGCGGATGAAGACAGCTCAAGATAGGCAGAAGTCCTATGCAGACAAGAGAAGGACAGACATCAAATTTGAAGTGGGAGACTTAGTTTTTATCAAAGTGTCACCTCTGAGGAATGTTGTTCGCTTCGAATCAGTAGGGAAATTGGCACCTAGGTTTGTGGGACCATTTCCCATAACCAAGAGGATTGGCCAAATGGCCTATAGAGTAAAGCTCCCAGAAAATCTATTTGGTGTTCATGATGTTTTCCACGTTTCCCATCTTCGGAAGTTCCTTCATGACACCACAGTAATTGTTGAGCCGAGTGTGTTAGAAGAAGTAGAAGTGGAATGGAAGGCGATAGTCAGGCGATTCTCTACCATATTCTAGGATCAGAAGTTAAGAAGCTACGCAATAAAGAGATCAAGTTGCTAAAGGTTCAATGGGGAGATAACCCAGAGGATGCCACTTGGGAGATCGAAGACAAGATTCGTGCTTCGTACCCTTTCCTTTTCGAGGGTATGTTCTTAACTCCTTTTTCAAAGTTTTATCAGTACTTGGTTTCTATCACTTGAGTATATCTTATCCATAGTATTTTTCGACCATTAGATAGGAACCCTATGGATGTAAACATGTGTTTGAGACATGTTATGTTTGATGGATGCAAGTGGATGCAAGTGTTTGCTAGTGGTTTCCTAGACGCATACACACACATTAGGCACTAGATCAACTCAATCGCTCTCATACTGCATATGGATGTGTGTGCATTTTCTTTTCTTTTATGGACGGAAATGGATGAGTTAGCATATGGATGTTGCACTTGGACGAATGAGTGTGCATACATATAGAGCTTAAATGTTATAATAGGATTATTTGTATACATGTTGGATTCATGGCATTAACATACATTGCATTAAGGAGGTCAACTGAATCAGTAGACCGCCTGATCTTCGCATTAATATTGGGACATATACACACATCTCCGCACATATTCATATAAGCATTAGAAATCTTTAAGTATAATGGATGCCAGTGATTGATAGATGAGTAGATGGATGGTAGGATATGCATTCTTCTCAACTTGGAGATTTCGGAGACGAAATCCCCAATGTAACACCACTTAATTTTGTTAACATTAAAGAGGATAAATTAAAAAATAATTAATTTAATATTCAAAATTAAGGGAAACGGCCTTCTCCATTGCATCCGTTTCGAAATTCTGGTCAAGATAGACATTTGGTTTGCATAAAATGGACACCGTTTGAAGAAGTTATGAGGGTTTTAATTTTGTATATGTCCAGAAAGAACATATATACACATATGAGTCAGATATGAGTCAGACCCTATCCAGAGCAGTTCGAAAATCAAAAATTTGTCAAGGCGGCAAATTTCCCGCTCTAGGGGGTCGACCCCCTTAGAGGGTTGTTGACACCGAGGTCGACCCTCCTTAAGGGGTGTCGACCTATGGGTCGACCCACCCACAGGGGTGTCGACACCCCTAGGGCTGAGGTGGCATTCAGTTTCAGAGGGTTCTGCAACTGTATATACGTGGCCATTTTTCATATTTTCTTCATTGAGGATTCATGGAAGCCGGATGCTACCGATGTGTAAACTGAGACGAATCCATTTTCTTCTACAACTATCAGTTTTGCAAATCAAATCTAGAGATTCAAGATCCATTCTTTCTCTTTTCTAATCCTAACGTAGTGAGTTTCTGGTTACTTTTAGATTTGAATATTTAAAAGTAAATCATGAAAGTCTGTGACTTGGATATGCTGTAAACTATGAATCTATGCTATTGTTAAATCTTATCCTATGTCATGATAGATTTATTTCTATAGATCTAATGCAATTGTGGTTATTCTATTATGTCGCCATTGTGGATCTTGAATTGTAACTATATTGTGGGTAATGTAAATCTGTTAATTTGGACAGTTACAATATTGGTTAGATTCAATTCTTTATGTAAATCACCTTTCACCTATCATATTGTGGTCAATTTAGATATGTTGTAAATTGGACATGTGAATCCATATTTAGATCTAAACATGCTATTATGTCATTCTAATTATGTTAGATCTATTTTATGACCACATTGTAATTATGTTGGATCTAAATAGTTGGACACCTAAATGGTCAATTAAGATCTCATTATGCTCACTATGACATCATAGTTATGTAAAACTAGTAATTGCCACAAGTTCATCAGTTTTATGCTTATATGTCCACCTTATCACCATGCTAGTTTATGTAATGCCAAGTTTTATTAAAATGATCACTTTGGTTATGTTCCCATTATTTTCCCTATTATCATTTATGACTAGGCTATTGTCTAGCCTAGGCATGCCGTCAATTTTATGAGTGCGCTAGTTAGGGAACGAGGGAAAAAGTGTTAATATTGGCATAATTTGAATATGAACATTTTTGGACATATAATTCAAATTATTGGATAGAGTGGCCATTAAATCCTATAAAGGGAAAGGTTTAATTAATTGATTAATTAATAATGGAATGTCACGAGGTTAGGTTGCATTAGTGGTGGAAGTTTGCCCGGACCCGACAGGCATATCCAGCAGCCACTAATGTTGAACCTAATGTGGGAGGTCTAAGTACGCAAATACGAATCGGGCTAAGACACGAGGTTAGGCCCAACTGTGGAATAAGACTGCCCGGACCCAACCGGCATATCCAGCATCCACACATTGTAGGCCTAATGTAGGAGGTCTAGCCCATTATAAACCATAAATGGATATGGTAATAAATTGGGCTACTTAACCAAATATAATCCACAGGGATTGTATGATTGTGAACTAAAGTTAGGGTTAAGTAAATTGATTGGATAGTGGATGGGTTAAGCAAATCTGGATGGGGTGGGTAATATTTACATATAGGCCCACAACATAACCCGATAAGGTTATGTAATTAAAGCCACATAGTGGTATACATAACTGGGGGAAATAATAGAGTTATGTAATTAAAGACACCTTTTAGGGTAAGCATAACTAGTATAGGGCTATGTAATTAAAGACACCTAATGGTATATATAGTCAGTGAAAATCCAGTGAGGGATACAAGACAAAGAGGAGAGCTTGTATCGTATTATGTGGGACCCATTTCAGTTAGTAACCGAGAGTAGGTATCAAATAAAAGTACTCCGGCTAGGCGGAGAGAGAACATGCTTACTGACTGATTGTAAGAGATCCAAACGTGGATGAAGGTGTGGGCGGCGCAAACCGACCAGGCAATGTGCGTGCATGAGCCGGGCAGGGGGGATAAGATGACCGTGACACCAGTAGATATGGTTGTGCACATCTTGAGAAATGAAGAGTTGCCACTTTAGGAAGTGATACCTTCTACTGTGGGGCCAGCACAGGGTTTCTACGGAGTAGGGAGCCGATCGATTAGGGTAGTGGTTAGGGTACATTTGGACGTGTGCCCTAAGTCTACCACCTTATAGTAGAAGGGATCATCTCATTCTAGTTGTACTAGTAATGGTGCAGAGTAATCATTAGAGAAGCATATACACCTTATCCTGTCTACCTTGTCACATCTACCATTTATGTAGTGATCTCTCTTATCCACTTTATATGCCTGTCATGTTAGTTTTATTTATTTACTTGCTAAAAGTCATTAGACTCGCTAGACTTTATGTCTGACCCTCTTGTTTCCAGTTCTTTATTCCGTTCCCCCTCAGGTTCTCAAGGAGGAAACAAGGTTCTCAAGGAGGAAACATTCAGGCTTAGTTAGGACTCAGATATCATCTTGTACAGCTGCTTTCGAAGTATGGCTCAAGTTTTTATCTCTACTATGACTTTGTCTCTTATATTTGGGGGATTATGTTTTCTTTTAAGTATTTATGTACTCTGATGTTGAAAGACAGAAGTTATGTTGTTGTAATGGTTTTTGAGACTCATGGTATTTTGAACCACGCTGTATGATTTGTGTTTAAATAAAAGTTTAAATTTCCGTTGCTATCTTATTTATGTCTATCTTGTTTAATTCTGTGTTTGTTTACCTATAACGCTTCACGAAACTTAATGCATTTCCTTTGTGAGTGACATTAACGGACGTGGGGTATCACAATAATGATTCAAACTCCCTGTTATTTTTTGTTATGACTTGTACTCGAATTGAATGTATGCATAAAATATTGTTTAAAGAATATTTTAATGCTCTGACATTCCAAAGATGAAATAATTATTATTTTTAATTAAATATGTTCATTTGCATAAGAATTAGTTAGATTCTGGATTAGAACTTGTAGTTCATCATTTTCGATTTCTCTGAAATTTGATATATTTTGTATAACATGATTTTGAAGATGAGTTTCAAGTTTTCTAATTTTCTAAGCATTAGGAATATTTATGAATGCCTTAAATTGGTTAAATTTAGGGTAATTAACACATTAATTATGGTAATTAATGTATTATAAGTTTCATAATTTTGAAATTTAAATTTTTGAGAGTTTACTCAGATTTACTTTTCCAATAACCTATAAGGTTTTTCCACGAAACATATAATTGGTAAAAAGTTTTATAAACCTTAGTAATAAAACAATTTTCATGATATTTACGTGTTAGGCCAGGTCTCCCGATAAGGCCATATCGACCGTGATGATATGGCCATGTCGTATCAATGGTGTCGAGATGAACTGTATACATGGAATGTCATGCTATATGGTTGTAACGACCCAAGATTTTCGACCCCGAAAATCGACATAAAAATCTATTTCAACTATTCAAGTATCGAAAATACCGGATCATTAATAGAAAGAAGTTAGAGGATGAGAAATAGAAAAAATAAAATTAGAATAGAAAAAGAAGATCACAACAGAACAAAATCAGAGTAAACATGAATCTCACAGTGGAACCAGTAAAATATATTATATAACATAACTTTGAAATACAAACTGTATTTGTACTAACATACATCATCAGAGTACATCATATCTATATAACAGCGGAGTCAAACTCTCTCTATATATATCTGACATTGAAGCCTACTTCTCCGCGTTCCTCTAAGTATATCTGAAAAATCCTGACTACTTGACTGCCCATACAAATTTGGGCACCCAAGTGTTTAGGGTAAAATAAAACAAAATAAACTTTGGGTCAGTCATGGGACTGGTGTGAGTAAACTCCAACAATTTCGGTTTAACTTTTCAAAATCCTTTTCAAAAAAAGGATAATCATAAGACCTATCCACACATAAATATGGATGGTTTTTACCTTACGATAACCCAAAACATTCCTCTAAAACCATATTATTCTGATATTATAATGGTGTCTAATACAAGTAAATTGCAATCTAGCAGATCGCTTGCATCTCACGCTCTACATACATAATATACAATCAAAACCACGAGCTCTTATTGGAGAATGCATTTTCCCACTATGAAAAGGTATGGAACCACCTTTTGATCAGTGTACTCTATGGAGGATACACTGGAGTTCAACAAGAACATCTTGCAACTAAGTTACACATGACCGACCATTCATTTTTCTTGAATATTCTGAATATATTGTCTGTGACGCCCCCCCCTGGCCACCAAAAGTGAAACGCCTGGCCCGCACCAGCCGACATTTCCAATGAAACGCGCTGCGCCGATGTCCAACCAGCACGGAACGGTCATCAAAAGAAAGGAAAAGGGAAGGAATTTTAATGGTGAACCAACAAAGAACGTGTATTATACCTCACAACACATGGAACAAAATATAATAATAACATAACTTGATATAAAACAGGCGAGACAGTGCATAAAATGAAAACTAAATCACCATAGCAGCGGAAAATTTAAAATATAGCTTATGATCCAAACTACCATTATTACAACTTTTAAAACTGTCTCTAAAGCAAAATCGGAGGTATACTACTAATACCCAAAGTAGTGATCAACAATAACATAGGGAGAATATATACATATATATAACATACGTGGAAGCCTCCTTCTCATCTCCGGTACAACTACTCGTGCATACCACCTAACCTGTCTCTAGTCTGCCCGTTTAAGAGCACCCAGAGTAACGAGAAGAGACATAAAACTCTGGATCAGACAAAAATCTGGTATGAGCGATAAGCAGCAAAAAGAGAACAATAACAGGCATGCATAACCATACCTGAACCTGGACCTGCAACCAAAGAGTTAGCACAACATGGTGTACAATACTCTAAGGTAACACCACCACATGCTGTGAAAATAATGGGGAGGGGGTTGTGCATGTCATGGTGATATCAAACATCAAACATAGCAATCATCCTCACATCTCTCACTCAGTGTGTAAAGCATACAGTATCTACCACTTTGACCACCCAATTCGTTGTTACGATCACTCTGCCCCATGGAGTCACGACGGCTCCACTACACTGATCCGTAACCACTAATACTTTGCTATGTCCACTCTGCCCCATGGAGTCATGAAAACCCCACTGCACTGGCTCATAGCCCTGCTACGATCACTTTGCCCCATGGAGTCATAACAACTCCACTACACTGATCCATAGCCAATATCTGTCTCTCAGTGGTGAGTCAAAGCTATAGACATCGATAACCCCTTTGCACACGTCCCGCAGCAAAGTCCAATTCATGAAGTTAACTCATTGGTTCCCATCTGGATCCCGAGTAACAACTCCTCATTTGGACTACCTTTGCATCTTGGACTTTGGTCATTATCCTGTTCGCACTTCAGTTTCCATTCAGTTCATTCGCTGTCCAGACTTGGAGATCGGTTTATGATTCACCCTGGTCATCGGTTCGTGGCCCGCCCTCCTGTCCTCGGCTCGTGATGATGCTCCTGGGTCGGCTCGTGGGTCCCATCTGGTCCACGGTTCGTGATGCTTGAAGTGGCACGTGGTGCCCTATTCCGGTTCGTGGATAGTCCCTATTGTAGTTCGTGACTCAAGATCATGGCCTGAGCTCCAGGTCTGCTCGTGACTTGCTATTGGCTCGTGAAGAGTGCTTCGCGAAAGGAGGGGGTCGGGTCGTGACAAGTGCTTCACGAACGGGCACTGACCAATTTCCTGCAACTCTTCCAACAAGCAATTTACGCCATACGACGGCGTTTTCAACCAATCTAACTTTTCGATGCAATCACAAATCATTCCAACAGTCATAACAACATGTAGAAATGACCATAAACACCAAAACAACAATTTAACATGTCAATACGGATCAAACATACCTAAAACCCATGTTTTTCCCCTTAATCATGTTTAACCATACGATTAGCAAAACACGTCCAAATTAACCGAAATTTCTAATAGAGGCCTAAAATAATATTTTAGAATTTCTACATATTTTTCCAGATTTTTCTGAGGTCTAATTTCGTTAATTAACACTAATCACCCCTAATTAGCCGTAGTTAGTGAAAAACAATGCAAATCACTCACCTTAGCCACAAATAAAATATTAGATTTGAGGCTCTACTGTTTTTGGGCGTTTTCCAATGCAACCCAGTAGCTCCAACTCTGATTTGGTGTTGATTTGCCTTGATTTGATGTTGATTAGCTTAATCCGTGATTAGAAACTTATTTGGGATGATTTTAGAAGGTGGAAGCCATTGCTAGGGTTAAAGAAATGTTTTAGGCGGCTGAGAAAATGAAATAAAATTGTTTCCTAACTGATTTCATCCTCCCCATAACCCTGCTCCAGAAATGGGTTATGGGCATAGCTGCTAATCACACTAATTAGGCCCGGTTAAGCTGTTTTTCATCTTCCAAACCATGTTTCAGCTATATTTCCCAAACGGTAAGTCTATTTAACAAATGTGACCATCTACGGAAAGGTAAACCATCATCCAGAACCAATGGAAGGGGTTTTAGGTCAAAACTCCTTACCAATCAAAAGTTATAGGCGAAATAAGATTCGTTAGGGGCAAAACGGTCATTTAAAAATTGGCAAAAATCGTGAACATGGGAAATGACCCCCATAGTCGTTCCCCAAAGTTACATGATTATACGACCTCATATGATAATTAAATAAATATTCTACGATCCTCCGATACGTAGAATGCTGGTCGTTACATTCTCCCCCCTTAAGAAATTTCGCTCCTGAAATTCCTTAACTAAGAAAACAACAAAGGGTCCTGCATGCCTATTAACCATTTACAAACAACCAAGCATACTAATAACATTACAAGTCTATCCTAGCATGCAGTTTACTAATAAGGGGATAACTAAATGGTCGCTAAAATCTTACCAGGCAAAGAGTTCTGGATATGACTTCCTTATGCTCTCCTCTGTCTCCCAAGTACAGCCATTCTCGTTCTCGCCCCACTGAACCTTGACTAATTTCACTGCCTTCCTTCGAAGTTGCTTCATATCGTACTCAACAATACGAATCGGCCTGCGGTTCCCAACCATCTCGGGTTCTAATTCAATGTCATCCAACTGATCCGGTGAAATAGTTATATCGGGGTCGTGCACGAACTTCCTTAACCGGGAAACATGAAATACGTTGTGAACTCCAGCCATCTTGTCAGGTAATCCAACTTTATATGCCAAATTCCCAACTTGCTCGAGAACTGGGAATGGACTAGCAAATCTTGGTGCTAAGTTGCCTCTCCTACCAAATCGAATCACGCTTTTTAAGGGGGAAATCTTGACAAACACCAAGTCGCCAACGGAGAATTTTAAATCTCTTCGCCTCTAATCAGCATAACTCTTCTGCGTATCTTGGGCAGCCGTCATTCGTTGTTGGATGACCTTGATCTTATCTGAGGTTTCTCTTATCACATCCAGTCCAAGCACAAATTTCTCACCGGTTTCTAACTAACATGATGGTGAGTTGCACGGTCTTCCATATAAAGCTTCAAATGGAGCCATACCAATACTGGACTGATAACTATTATTATATGTGAATTCAACCAGACGCAAATGGTCATCCCATGACCCTCCAACATCTAATATGCAAGCTCTCAAGAGATCTTCTAATACTCGATTCACCCTCTCTGTCTGACCATCGGTTTGAGGATGGTACGCGGTACTGAGATGTAATTCTGACCCTAAAGCCTCTTGTAAGCTCTTCCAAAATCCACTAGTAAACAACGGATCTCGGTCACTCACAATGCGTTTGGGTACTCCATGAAATCTCACTACCCACTTCAGATACAATACTACTAACTTAGCTGATGTTCTATTCAACTTGACGGGTATAAACCTTGCACTCTTGGTCAATTGGTCCGCAATCACCCAAATGCTATCATGGCCCGATCTTGTCCTTGGTAACCCATCAATGAAATCCATTAAGACATGTTCCCATTTCCATTCTGGAATTTCCAATGGTTGCAGCAAACCACTAGGCTTTTTTTGCTTGACTTTAACTAGGTGGCAATTCATGCATTTGGATATAATTCCACCATCTCTTTTCATTCCTTCCCAGTAGTAGATCTGCTTCATGTATTGATACATTTTGTTACTACCGAGATGTATAGTCAGTTTCGAGTGATGACATTCTCTAAGTACTTCATCTCTCAATCCATTAACATTGGGTATAACTTATCTCCCATTTTTTCTAAGCCATCCAAATCGATCAAACCCATAATTGTTCATCTCCTCGTCGATACCCATCTCTAACTTGGAGATGATTTCCAATAGGTTAGAATCGTCCCTCTGATTGGAACCAATCCGCTCAATCAAAGTTGGCCTGATCGTCAAACTAGCTAATATTTCTGGATCCAATTCGCACTTTGGTCTGAAATCATACCCAGCGATATACTCCAGCTGCTTCCATTCCAGAAACATAGCCCCTAAACTAACATGTCTCCTACTCAATGCATCAGCTACTACATTTCCCTTTCCTGGTGTATATGTGATATCGAAATCATAGGAAGCCAAGAATTCTAGCCACCTTTGTTGTCGGAGATTTAGATCCTTCTGAGAGAAGAGATACTTTAATGATTTATGATCGATAAACAACTCGAATCTTTCTCCCAAGAGATAGTGTCTCCACATCTTCAATGCGAACACGATCGCTGCCAATTCCAAATCATGGGTAGGATATCTTTTCTCATGCGGTTTTAGTTGCCGACTAGCATAAACTACAACCCTACCTCCTTGCATCAATATATCACCTAGTCCAGTACCACATGCATCCATGAATACTGTCATCTCTTCATTCCCTTTAGGAATAACTAACACTGGTGCACACGTCAACTTTTCCTTTAGACTATTAAATGCATTCTCGCACCTTCCTTCCTAGACGAAAGCTTGATTCTTCTTGGTCAACAGAGTTAATAGTGCCGCAATCTTGGAGAAGTCTTGGACAAACTTACGATAATATCCAGCTAATCCCTAGAAACTTCTTATGTCCGTTGCATTCTTGGGCATAGACCAATCTTGTACCGTAGCCACTTTCGCAGGATCCACGACAATACCATTCTCTGAAACAACATAGCCCAAGAACCTGACTTCCCTCCTCCTGAAGTGAAACTTATAAAATTTCGCTTTCAATTGGTGTTTTCTCAACACCTCCATCACTATCCTCAAATGTTCCTTGTGTTCTTCCTCTGTCCTTGAGTAAACAAGGATATCGTCTACGAACACAAGAACAAACTTATTCAATTGATCACTGAATACCCTATTCATAAGGTCCACAAAATATGCTGGTGCATTGGTCAACCCGAATGGCATGACCAACCACTCGTAGAATCCAGATGGCGTCCGAAAGGCCGTTTTAGGAATACTTTCTGCTGCCACTCAGAGCTTATGAAATCCTGTCGAGGTCCAACTGGGGGAACACTCTTGCTCCTTCCAGTTGATCAAGCAAATCATATATCCATGGAAGGATACTTATTCTTCCTAGTCACTTTATTCAACTTGCGATAGTCCACACATAAACGAAGGGAACCATCTGCCTTAGTGGCAAATACAACTGGTGCTCCCCACTCGAAAACACTCCTTCGGATAAATCCCTTCTTCAAAAGATTGCTTACTTGCAACCCGAGCTCTTGCTGTTCCCTTGGTGCCATACGACGAAGTGGCATCACTATTGGTCCGGCGTCTTTCACAAAATCAATACGAAACTCAATCTCTCAGTGTGGTGGATGTCCGGTCTCTTCCCCGAAGATGTCCGAATACTGGCCAGCAATCGGAACCCCTGATAACTCGTCTTGCGGAATGTCAAGGGAATTTAGAAAACTAGCCATCACCTCACCACTAGGTAGACCACCAAACACTACCTCCGCCCATCATCCGCCCTAATAGTCACCAAAAATCCCTCACAGTCTACCACCACCCCATATCTTTGGAGCCAATCGACTCCCAAAATAATACCAAACCCAGTAAAGCCCAAAACAAAGCAATCACAAGAAAACATACATCCATGACTCGATAAGACAAAATATCAACAAATCATGCTAAGGCTAGTCGAACCACTAATCGGGTTCGTCACGACTAAAGGTCTATCGACTATCTCGGGTTGCTGTCCCAACCTATCTACCAGGTCACTAGATATGATGGGAAGGGAAGCCCCAATATCAAACAGTACTCGAACAGGAAAATCATAAATAGAAAGCATACCTGGAATGCCCACATTCTTTCCTTTCTCCGCCGCAGTTGTGGAATTCGACGAAGAAGGAACAACATTAACAACATATGCTTTCACAATCCGCTTCTCTTTAGGAGGTTGTGGACATTTATTGTTATGATGTCCCACTTGGCCACAATTAAAGCACTTCCTGTCCGCTGGCTTTGCTTGACATTCTTTAGCATAATGGCCCTTCTCGCCACAGCTAAAGCACTCGACATCCTTCCTGTCTTTTTTTCTGATTGTCCTTGGTCTGACTCTGCTTCCTTTTATTCTGAGAATTATTCTTGCCTCCACCGCTTGCTTGCGACTTTGGCTCGCCTGCAGATGTAACAACAACCTCAATCCTGGGCTTAGAATAAAGTCTCTCTGATCTCAATGCTTTCCAAACAATCGATTCAAAAGTCTCATCAATATGGTTTATAAGCCTTTCTCCCACATACCCATCTAAGCCAGTTATGAACTTCTCGTTCTTCTTCTCGGTAGTGTCAATAAGGGATAATCCATACTTCGATAAAGTATCGAACTCAACAATATATTCCAAGATTGCCCTACCATTCTGTTTAAGCTCCAAGAACTTCCTAAACAACTCTGACTTCTGGGCAGTTGGGATAAAATTGTCACTAAAGCGAGCTTTAAATTGATTCCATGTAACTTGGTCCTCAGGAGTAGCTTCCTTAATAGCATTCCACCAATTCATAGCTCGTCCTTCCAGCTGATGGGATGCTAGCTTCCTCTTCATCGCATCTTCAATTCCGAGATCCTCGAAGATATGCACAACTATCAAACCAATCCGGAACATCTGTAGCTGATTACGTTCCATGGAACGGCTTCCCACCAAGACTAGTGTAGTCCTTACAGAGCTTGGCGAAATCGGCCCTAGGCGCCTGCACGGTTGCACCACCACCATTTGCAGCATTAGGAGCTGCTCCCTGAACATTCCTAAGCATCTCTCTCATGAAGGTAGTAAACATTGTCCTCATATCAGGAGCATTTCTATTATTGGCTCTTGAATCAGTATTCCTCGTATATCAGCTCATCGTTCAATCTGTAAAGAGAAAACGAATAACCATCTCATCAATGGTGCTAGTGCAGTGCGACTTTATCCTTAGATACACTAATAGCATATATATATCTTTTGAAAACCCAAAATATAACAAATACGCGCTCTCGTATACGTACTATCTCTCCCTGGTGTCTTTCCTTAGGTTAACTATGCAACCTAGAGCTCTGATACCAAATGTGACAGGCCGCCCCGCACCAACCGACATTTCCAATGAAACACGCTGTGCCAATGTCCAACCAGCACAGAACGGTCGTCAGAAGAAAGGAAAAGGGAAGAAATTTGAACGGTGAACCAACAAAGAACCTGTAGTATACCTCACAGCACATGGAATAGAATATAATAATAACATAATTTGATATAAAACATGCGAGACAGTGCATAAGCTGAAAAATAAATCATCATAACAACGGAAAATTCAAAATACAGCTTATGAACTAAACCACCATCATTACAACTTTTAAAACTGTCTCTAAAGCAAAATAGGAAGGTACACTACTAATGCCCAAAGTAGTGACCAGCAACAACAAATGAAGAATATATATATATATATATTACATACGTGGAAGCCTCATGCTTGTCTCCGGTACAACACTTGTGCATACCACCTAACATGTCTCTAGTCTGCCCGTTTAAGAGAACCAAAAGTAATAAGAAGAGACAAAAAACGCTAGGTCAGAAAAAAGTCTGGTATGAGCGATAAGCAGCAAAAACAGAACAATAACAGATATACATAACCATACCTGAACCTGGACCTGCAACCAAACAGTTAGCACAAAAGGTTGTACAATACTCTACTGTAACACTAACACATGGTGTGAAAATAATGGGGAGGGCGTTGTGCATGTCATGGTGATAACAAACATCAAACATAGCAATCATCCTCACATCTCTCACTAAATGCGTAAAGCATATAATATCTACCACTTTGACCACCCAATTCTCTGTTACGATCTCTCTGCCCCATGGAGTCATGACGACTCCACTCCACTGATCTGTAACCACTAATACTTTGCTATGTCCACTCTGCCCCATGGAGTCATGAAAACCCCACTACACTGACTCATAGCCCTGCTACGACCACTTTGCCCCATGGAGTCATAACAACTCCACTGCGCTGATCCATAGCCAATATCTGTCTCATAGTGGTGAGTCAAAGCTATAGAAATCGATAACCTCTTTGCCCTCGTCCCGCAGCAAAGTCCAATTCATGAATTTAACTCATTGGTTCCCATCTGGATCCTGAGTAACAACTCCTCATTTGGACTACCTTTGCATCTCGGGTTTTGGTCATTATCCCGTACGCACTTCAGTTTCCATTCAGTTCATTCGCTGTCTAGACTTGGAGATCGGTTCGTGATTCACCCTGGTCATCGGTTCGTGGCTCACCCTCCTATCCTCGACTCGTGATGATGCTCCTGGGTCGGCTTGTGGGTCCCATCTGGTCCACGGTTCGTGATGCTTGAAGGGGCACGTGGTGCTCTATTCCGGTTCGTGGATGGTCCCTGCTCTGGTTCGTGACTCAAGATCGTGGACCAAGTTCCAGGTCAGCTTGTAACACCCCACGTTCATTAATGTCACTCACAAAGGGAATGCATTAACTTCCATGGAGCATTTTAAGTGTGTATAGAACAGAAACTTAACAACAAGAAAGATATAAACAGTACTTAAAACTTTAAAATTTTATTCACTGCAGCGGTAAACACATAGGTTTGCTTACATCATCAAAAACCAGAGTCAAAGTACATAATATCCATTTGACTAAATCAGAGTACATAAATTGAAAGACATAACCCCAGTACAAAATAACCATAAATAAGAGAGGTTGAACTTTACTTCAACGATCCAAGCAACATCTAAAAGCAAGAGATACAACTGTCCAAAATCAAGCTCCACTGGTACTAGCTCCAACCTGAGCACCTTGGGGGGGGGGGGGGGGGAAGGAAGAAAAGAGGTGGAAACAAAGGGGGTCAGACATAAAGTCTGGCGAGTGCGATAACTTTAATAATATAATTACCAAAATAACTAAGCTAAGGCATAAGTTGGAAAATAAGGAAATGACTGTGAACAATTGGGTATGATAGAGTAAACAAGGAAATAAGATGAATAAAGATAACGTTAAAGGCGCACCTAAACCACTATAAGATAATTACTATACTGCACCACCACTAGTAACCCTAAGGTTGATCCCGCCTACAGAACTTAATAATGGTAATGGTAGTTTCGTGCACTCCTAGTTGCCTTCATAGGTGCTGCCTGCCCCTATCTCTACTAGGTGTACCCACTACCCCCAAGCGATCGGCTCCCTAACTCGTAGATACCCGTGCTGGCCCCACAGTGGGGTGTATCACTTCCCAAAGTGGCAACCCGATGCCACCAATAATGCACGGCTTATACCTACACGATGCAACAACGTCTTACCTACCAGCCCGGGCCCACACATGCACATGAACCCATTGGACTTGCGTTGCCACCGCTAACCCGTTTTGGCCTCTTACAGTCAAGCCCAATACGCGTGTCCCATCCTCGACTTGGGTCGATCCCTTAAAGATACTTATGGGTTACTAGTTGAAACGGGCCTCCATTACTTGACACAAGCTATCCGCCTAAGCTTGGTCCCCTCTAGTACTTCCCACTTAACCCTCTTCTTTTTCATGTTCACTTACATGTTTCAATTTTGGTTAAGTGTTTCTAATCGTATTTCAAATGCCACCCAAGGCACCCACTTAACCCCCTCATGTTCCACTACATGTTTATCTGGTTAAGTGTTTCTTAATTCATTAACACCTTAACCTTGTAAAGACCTCCCACATTAGACTGGCGTTTGTGGCAGCTGGATTTGCCGAGCAGGTCCGGGCAGTCTTACCCCACAAATGAGCCTAACCTCGTGTCTTTACAACTGTTACGCATTTAATTTATGCCTAAGACCTCCCACATTAGACTGACATTTGTGGCAGCTGGATTTGCCGGGCGGGTCCGGGCAGTCTTACAACACAAAAGAGCCTAATCTTGTGTCTTAGACTATTAATTACACAAAATTAATTATTCCCCAATTTGAATTAATTTCCCTATTCAAATTATCAATCAATTCAAAATTTAAATATGGCCATAATTGACTCAATTATGTCCATCTATTTATGGTATGTAAAATCATACCAATTAACATCACAAATTTATTTTATGCCATTTAAGGCATTTATGCCATTTAAGGCATTTATGCCATTTAAGGCATTTATGCCAATTCTCAATATTAAATCTTTTAATATTATCCCATTACTCCACGTTGTACGTTTGTTTGTTTAACGTAAAATATACGTTAGACTCGAATAGTCTAACTCATGGAATAAAGAAAAAACATCACAACATACATACAGACAAAACTAGATCCAAACATAAGGGGTGAACTTGCATGTGTGAATGAGGTTATACATCTAAAACTTGCATAGGACAAAGTCACAAACTTGCATAAAACTACATATGTCATAGATCCAGATCTAAAGGTGTGAACTTGTTTAGGCAATAGTCATAAACTTGCATAAATGATGTATATCATAGATCTACATCTAAAGGTGTAAACTTGCATAGGCAATAACCACAAACTTACATAACATGATTCATACTCCAAACACATATATTTATATAAACTTGCATATGTGATTTATGCAACATAACGATGGTGTAAACTTACATCTAAACATATAAACTAGCATGTAAAATTTATCATATAACTCACATATGTCATAGCCTAACTTTAGATCTAAAATAGATGTCATGAAACATGTAAGGTTATGCATAAAATTTTCAGTAACTTGCATATGATCTATGTCTCAATTAACATCCTAACTTGCATACGTACATGTGATTTATCATATGAATCAACATAAACAAACTAGCATATGAAACATCACTATGAATACATAATCATAGAATTACAACATGGATGATAACATCACAACTTTACAATATAGATGATAACATCATAGAATTTACAACATAAATGATAACATCACAATTTTACAACATAGATGATAACATGCGGTCAATAATTCACAACATAACCATATAATCCGCATCATAGATTAATCCAATTAAATTGTTAGTTATTTTATTAAAGAAATCGAACACACAACTCAAAGAAGGTCTTGAGTTCTGAAATCTGAGTTCTGAAGTTGAATTAGCTTTCCTTTGAAGTAGATTCGTTGTTAGAGTTGAATAGAATTGAATTTGATTAGCTATCTTCCTCTCTAATTGGTGGCGGCTATTCTAGGTTGCTAGGTGACGGCATGGAGGCCATGAATCTAATTTTAATTTGATTTTAGGGTTTGAATCCATAGGTGTTTTTATAGAGTTTAAGATTAATTTAAGCCGTCCGATCTACCCGGAATTAATCTCAGCCAAACAAAGCAGATCAGAAACCCTAATGAGTCAGCATACAGTCACAAACAGGTCATCAATTAAATCTGGCCACGGAGGGGGGGGGGGGGCAGGTCGACCCTATGGTCGACCTGGCCCTCACGGGAAATTTCCCGCTTGACCCATTCTGGCTCTGAAATTTGAATTTTGGAAATCTGTTTTGAATTTTCTGAAACTTCCGATGGCCATAACTTCTTCATACGAAGTCCAATTCACGCAAACTCGGACTCTATCTCAACCAGAATTCCGAGACGGACACAATGGCGCAACCCGTTTCCCTTAATTCTCACGTCTGAGATTAGTTATTCTTTAATTTGTGAACACTAATGTTAACAGAAATACGGGGTGTTACATTCTCCCCTCCTTAAAGGATTTCGCCCCCGAAATCTCCAAGTTAAGGAGAATGCATATCCTAACATCCAAACAACCATCTACTCAACCATCAAACACAGGCATCCATTGTCCTTATAAAATTCCTAATGTTGTATGAACATATGCAAGAAGTGTGTGTATATGTTCTCTATCTATTGCAAAATCAGGCGGTCTACTGATTCAGTTGACCTCCTTAATGCAAACCATGATAGTGCCATGCGCCCATTATGTATGCGAAAGAATCCTGTCGATACATATTATTTCTACATGTGTGCACAACCCTTTACCAAAATGCAGCATCCATATGATAACACAACCATTATACATCCATTAACTTAAATATGTACACACATTTATATGCAATATGAAGTGACTGAGCCGATCTAGTGCCTAAAGTGTGTGTATATGTATCCACGAGCAACCACTAGCAAACATTTGCATCCACATGCGTCCATCATACATAACATGTCTCAAACACATGTTTCAACCATAGGACTACCCTATCTAAAGGTCAAAGATACTAGCGAGAGGACATACTAAAGATAAAACAAGTATAAGCTAAGCGATAAAGGAGAAATTAAAAGACATGCCCTCGAAAAGAAAAGGGTACATTGAACGCATCTTCTCTTCCGTTTCCCAAGTAGCGTTGCTCTCATCATCTCCTCATTGCACTTTGACTAGCTTGACCTCTCGATTCCTCAACTTCTTAATCTCAGACCCAATAATGCACGTAGGAGCTCGTCGAATCGTCGCATCACGCTCTATCTCCACCTCTCTAAGCAAGCTCGGCTCTATCACTTCCACGGTCTCATGCAAGCACTTCCTCAAATGTGATACATGGAATACATCGTGTACACCACTAAGTCTCTCGAGCAACTCCACTCTATACGCCATCTGCCCAATCCTCTCCTTAATAGGAAACGGCCTTACGAACCTTGGTGCTAACTTCCAGACGGACCCAAAGCGAACCACATTCCATAATGGAGACACCTTGACAAAAACCATGTCCCTAATATCAAACTCAAGACCTGTCCTCTTGTCCGCATAAGATTTCTGCCTATCTTGCATCGTCTTCATCCTCCTTCGAACCAAATCGATCTTTTTCGAAGTCTCTCTAATCATATCGGGCCCAAGCAAGATCTTATCTGCAGACCCCCCCAACATGTAGGCTAACGACACGGCTGTCCATAAAGAGCCTCGAACGGTGCCATGCCAATGCTAGACTGAAAGCTGTTATTATATGCGAACTCCACCAACGGAAGATGTTCCTCCCATGTACCTCCGAAGTCTAAGACACACAACCTCAATAAGTCCTCTAGAATACGATTCACCCTCTCGGTCTGGCCGTCAGTCTGAGGATGATATGCGGTGCTCAAACATAACTGAGTCCCTACCGCCTCTTGCAAGCTCTTCCAAATCTCGCTAGTAAAGATAGGGTCGTGGTCGCTCACTATGCTAGAAGGAACACCGTGCAAACGAACTATCTCTCGATTGTATACGGAGGCTAACCATGGAGCAGTCCTCTTACTCTTCACGGGAATGAAATGGGAGCCCTTAGTAAGTCTTTCTACCACGACCCAAATCCCCATATTACCCTTCCTTGATCTCGGTAACTCGTCGATAAAGTCCATCGAGACACTTTCCCACTTCCATTGTGGGACCTCCAATGGGTGAAGCAACCCACTGGGCTTCTTTTGCTCTGCTTTTACTTGTTATCACACCAGGCATCTAGCGACAAACTCGGCCACATCCCTCTTCATACCGCACCAAAAGTAAACTCGTCTCATGTCCATGTACATCTTGTCCTCGCCGGGATGGATAGACATCTTCGAACGATGTGCATCATCAAGAATGGTCTTCCTAAATTTCTCGTCCCGTGGTACACAAAGTCTACCGTTCCTACATAACCAACCCTTATCATCTAGGGTATACCTACTGAGATGGCTCGATGACTCCCCCCTTTTGAGCTTCTCTACTAACTCAACCAACTGTGGGTCATCTTGCTGTGCCTCACTGATCCGTCCCAAAAGCGTAGGTCTGACCTCTAAGGATGCTAGTAAACTAGGTACAAAGTCAATGGAAGGTCTAAAGTCAAATGTAGAGATGAACTCTAAGCTTCGCCGCTCAACAAACAACGGACTCGAGGACAACCTTTTTCTACTTAAGGCGTCTGCCACCACGTTACCCTTGCCAGGGGTATATGCTATCTCGAAGTCATAGGATGCTAAGAATTCCATCCACCTTTGCTGCCTTAAGTTCAAGTCCTTCTGAGAGAACAAGTATTTTAGCGATTTGTGGTCAATGAACAATTCGAATTTCTCGCCAAGAAGATAATGGAGCCAAGACTTAAGCGCGGAAACAATAGCGGCCAACTCTAAGTCATGTGTTGGGTAATTTTTCTCATTCACTCTCAACTGCCTTCCACCATAGGCTATTACCCTGCCCTCTTGCATTAAGACTGTGCCTAGTCCTGTCCCACAAGCATCGGTATAAACGGTAAATGGCTTACTCCCATCTGGCAACACTAAGACTGGGGTTGTGGTCAAAGCTCTCTTCAAACGTTGGAATGCATCATCATAATCTACGTCCCATGTGAAAACTAGGTTCTTCTTTGTCAAGCGTGTTAATTTGGCTGATATTTTTGCGAAGTCCTTGATAAACTTCCTATAGTAGCCAACCAACCCTAAGAAACTCCTCACCTCGGTAGCATTTTTAGGAACCTTCCAATCTTGGATGGCCACTACCTTCGCGGGATCCACAACTATCCCTTCTTTGGAACCCACGTGCCCTAAGAATCACACTTCCCTTCCTCCAAAAGTGACATTTAGCTTTAAGGCTATGCGCTCGAAGGGTCTCCAATACTTCCCTAAGATGTAGGGCATGCTCTTCCTCGCTTTTAGAAAAGATCAAGATGTCGTCCATAAAGACTACCACGAATTTATTAAGGTACTCCCTAAACACCCTACTCATCAAGTCAACAAAGTATGCGGGGGCGTTTTTCATACCGAAGGGCATCACAAGCCACTCGAAGAAGCCGTCTGGAGTCCTAAAGGCAGTCTTGTCTATGTTATCCTCAGCCACTCTCAGCTGATGGAAACCCGTGGCTAAGTCCAACTGCGAAAACACTAAGGCGCCAACTAATTGATCGAAGAGATCGTCAATTCTCGGCAGTGGGTGCCTATTTTTTCTTAGTAAGCTTATTAAGTTCTCTATTGTCCACACAAAGTCTAAGGGATCCATCTGCCTTTGTGGAAAATACTACTGGAGCACCCCACTTCGATATACTACGTTTGATGAACCCCTTCTCAAGCAATTCTTTCACTTGCTTACTGAGTTCTCTTCTCTCTCTTGGATCCATGTGGCGCACTGGCAATGCAACTGGCTTTGCATTATCTACTAGATATATTCGAAATTCCATCTCACGTTTTGGGGGTAAACCCCTCACCTCATCAAAGACACCAACATATTCACGGACTATACGAACAGAATGTAAATCATCATCAGATGCGTCAAGGGATTCTAGGTAGCTAAGCATTACTGGACCTCTAGGGTCACAAGAAATATCAAGGGTCTTTCCACAATGAGTCAACAATCTAACCACCCTTCTTTCACAATCTAGGATGGCCCCATATCTAGTTAGCCAATCCATACCTAGAATCAAGCCGTAGCCCATGAAGCCAAGAACAAAGGCGTTGCATTCAAACCCAACGCCCAAGATAAACACTCTCAAATCCCGACAAATCATAGAAAGATGAGCCGAACTACCAATAGAATTTGAGACTACTAAGGGATCTGTAACTAGACTAGTATCTAGGTGTAGTGTTTCAACTAATGATGTAGAGATAAACGAATGTGATGCACCAGAATCGAATAAAGTATGGATAGGATGATCAAACAAAAAAACTAAACTTTCAACGGAAATTGCACTACCTCGTTCTTGCAGCGGTGGGACCACGAGAGCCAGAACTTGTCCCCTTGCCTGCCCTGGTGCCATGAGAGCCTGCACCTGTCCTCCCGAGGTAGACCCTACCCTCTGCCCTTTCCTTGGGCAGTCCTTAACCAGATGTCCCGCTTTGCCATAGTGGAAACAACCAGTCTTCTTTTTCTTCCTACAATCTTTGCTTAGATGCCCTGGTGTCCCACAGTAAAAGCATCTCTTCTTTCCCTTACCATTGTTTCCTTTACCACCTTTCTTGTTCTGTTGTTGCTGTTGCAGTTTGTTTTGATCCCCTTTCTTCTTGGGTGCCTTATTAGCATTGGCGCCCTTCTCCTCTTCGTGCATAAGCGCCATGTCAACTAACCTCTCAAAGGTAGCCCCCATGGGGATGTGGTGTTAGAGTTTGTGCCCTACAGGCAATTCATTTGATGAGATTGATAGCACTGTTGATGTTATTATTTTATTTGGAATAAAATATTATTCTATTATATTGTATTGTATTTACTGCGTAATATAAATAATAATATAATAGAAGTCCTCAGAATAATAATACGGAATTATATAGTTCGAGTAAGATTGAACTTGAGATTATATAATTATTAAGTATTATAATTCTTAAATGTCCCTAGTCAGGTTTTATTGTTTATATAGGACAACAATAAAGCATTGAGACTAGTATATTGATTGACTGATGATCACATCAAATTGATCATTAATATACGTGATATTAAAGTCAAGATATAAATACGTATTGGAGAATAGCGTATCGGGCCGACCAACCGTGAGATAACTCCATGGATTATAATTAATAGTATCATAAGTTGTTCTCATAGTGACAGTGATGTAATGGTCCTCAGACCTAAAATCATTATAATTTTATTCGACAATATTTGTGTTTTGATATCATCTAAAGTTATTTCGTAACAGAGTAATGATAACGGTGATTATTGGATATATTTAGAATCGAATATAAATTATGAATGATCTAGATGGAATTTAACCCTACGATATATTCATAGTGATATCCATGGGCCTCTTGATTAAGTGAGATTGTGAAATGCATGGCTGTGCTCAAATATTGATTTCTTTCAAACAGTCTACTTATTGATCAAGAAAAACAGATTAAATTATTAAGAGGATGATACGATCCATGCCTTCAGTTTAATCTTGGATATAGCAGTTAAAAGGATTATATTACATTGGGACACTAATTACAGAAAGGTTGTATCGAATCATTGATATTATTATAACTTGGGTAACAGCGATGTATTTCTAGATGCCAATCACTGTTTATGGTTTTAAATACGATTTAAAACCATTGCCAATGTTGTAATAACCTATAGGGTCACACGCTTATAACATTGTAAGAGGAAGGCTGTTTTGATTTTAGATAAAACAAAATATCAACCGTTGATATTTGTGGTTGAAAGGGTATAAGGAATTGTTCCTTATTTTAATGTGCACGTGCATCTATTAAAAGGGGTTTTCTTCTTTTATATAATACACGGTTATTCATTAATGGATCCCGACCCTTTTAAGAAAAGGAAAAAAACCCTAATCAAAATAAGAATGGCGGCTAGCACCGCTGGCCTTCCCTTTTTCTTCGATCTGTTCGACGATTGAAGATGGTGTTCATGTGGATACTTATAGAGGCAAGGTATTTTGTCTTGCTCACGATTCAATGCTTCCCTGATTTCCAGTGTTCAAATTGGACCAGATCTATCCTAATTCGAGTTTGTGAATTCCTGGAGTTTTGAACAGGTATGAATTCTAACCTAAAATAGTTTCGATTTACAAGTTAATAGCGTGGATCTTGTTGAATTGGTTGCAATTTCAAATTATACGGTATGAATTCGAACCAATTCTTCTTTCAATGGTATCAGAGTGAGGGATTGCTATAATTTGTACTTTGAATTCAATTTTAGGTTTGTTTTGTATCCCTAATTATTCGATAACAGTGGATATAGAAATTAAGGGCTTTTGATTCCGGCTTGTTTGATTTGGAATTTGATATGGTTTCGTTTCTGAAATGAAAAACATTCCACCACGTATTATACTTGTATTTGATACAAAGCATGACATGATATCATGGATTAATATCTGATATCAATCCTGTTCTGTTATTTTGTTTTAAATTTTTGATTGGATCTAAAATATAAAAGAGAGTGGATTCTGCAATAGGAAATGTTTTATAATCAACAGAATTTTGTTTTGTTATTAATAAACTTTCCAGAATCAATATATGATATTAATTCAGTCATATGTAATTATAATCTCAGTTCTTACATGCCAAAACATGTGAGATAGATTTACTGTTCATAATCTGACTGACAACAATATGGTTTTGGATCTAGAATTGTTAGATCACTCTAACATTTAATGATCACTATGTAAATGGTTATTTCAAAAGCCATGAAGTCAAGGTCTAATTTTTTTTAAGTGAAACAGTTTCACTATTATTTTAAATCTTTATTACTGATGGGTAGATAAGTAAGATCCTTTTAAAAATTGTTTTGTTTTAAATAAATTATATATTTGTATATGTATGCTTCCTAATCTCATTTTATCAAAAAGGAATCATTTTGACTGTTGATCAAATTAGTTGAATAAGAGATTCATTGATGAATTCCTTTTGGTGATGCATCTTCATGTTATTAATCATGAACTTGGATCTGTCTAGTTTTAACAAAGTAAATTCTGAAATAAAATTATTATGTTTAAACAAAATTAATATTAGATATCAATTTTGTTTTTACATTATTTTATTTTAGACCTTTTATAGCCAAACAGTGCCAAATTTAAAATCAAATTTTGTTTGATTCAAAGGTATTAAAGTCAGTGTAATTACAATTTAAGAATCTATGACAAAAGGAATTCCAGAAGTGAAAATGTTTCACTGAAATTAAATCTGTATTTGATACAAGGAATAAAACTGTTTTTCCATAAATGATTTTATATTTGATATAAAATAAACTGGATGGAATCATGAATTGATATATGATATTGATTTTGAATTCTTACCCGATTTGTCATATCATTATTGATGCTATGAAATCAACATGTCTGGTTTACAATTTGTTTTGTATGTTTAGTTGCTATGGTGAAACCTGGTCCGAATACTATAGATAGTTTGGAACTATTTTTCATGAACTATTTATAAGTAATACTTCATGAATTTTAACCACTGAGAGTAATATAAACAAATGAATGATTTGTTTTGGACTTGGCTATATATATTAACATTATATATTTTAGTAGAATCCACTTCCTGCATTAGTAAACATATATGATATGTTTAAGTTTTACTATATATATGGACAGATACATAGAGTATGTATATAATTGATTCATTGTTTGACTTGAAATATCAAATACACTTATTATTGAATATATCTATCTATCTATATATATATATATTAACATGTATGTGCTGACATACATGTACTGAAATCTGATTTGAGATCCTAACTTGTACTTTCATTTTCATTTCAACAACAATTCATGTCTGTAGATTTATATAATTACAAACAGCACATTCTATAAACTGTTTATGGTTGTTAGTTTACAAAATTTTATACATTATGATTTGCATATAATTTGGACTATAGCCTGTGGTACATGAGCAGATACATTAAGGGTTTTAAACACTGATTTTATTTATAATGATAAATAAAATAGTTGCAAATCAAATTTTAAAAGTTTACATCAAATATGATTTGATGTTTGACTTTATATTACTTATGTGTAAATGTATATATATTGATACATCTATTATACATTTGTTTTTAAAATACTAATTGTGCATTTATATTAATGTATATAAAATACAGAAAACAATATGAAAGATGATTTAAATATGATTTAATATCTGCTTTATGATATCAGTATATAAATAATAGTATTTTGATACTATGTTGATCTTTACATATACATGTGCATTGATCGATTATATGCATTAAAATTTGCCATTATAGATAAGTTTGATATAATCTGATCATTTATGTGATAATGCAAATTTGATTTGCATATCATAAAGGGATGCAAAAGTTGCACTTATGTATTAAACTCATGTGGATTGTACATGTAATTTTTTTTGGTAGCCTTACTGAACTCGATGTGAACATAGTTGCAGTCATATATATGCTTTCATTACAATACATCTGCACATCATATTTATATATATCATGAAGTTGAAGTTATATAAATAAGAACCTCATGTTTCCTTGACAAGGCATATGGATGCTTAGTTGGAAATAAAAATTGCTTGCCCCTTTTATTGTACATATGCAGATTGATAAACTAGTACTGCAAATGATATTTGCAGTTATGTATCTAAATGTCACATATAAGTTTGATACAAAATGCCCTAAACTCATATTAAGCAGAATTTTGTAGATATATATAGACTGTAATACACAAACGTCCATTTACTATACCCTTTACAATTGTGAATGATACATGTTTATTTTCAGTATTGAGAATTGTAAAACTTTTAAAATAGGCTCATATGTTCTATAACATAACAAACGACACTATTGCATGAGTAAGAATCCTGTAAACATGAAAGGCTTAATGTGATATGATCATATTGTAGGTGCTGACCTATTCATGTAAGCTGAAATTGTTTCAGCCAATGATGCTCAGCATGGATCAATTAAAATAGACTTTAATTTGACCAATTTAGGCATTTGATGTCTACAGTCAAGAGCTTGTGGGGAAATTCGTATTTGTCAAGATGGATACAAATTCTTGCAACACTGGTGTGACCAGAATGAGATGCTGGAAGGTTTGGAAATTTGTTTTCAAATTTTGCCTTGAGCAAGTATGGATTATTTTGTGTTCCAAATGACTGTAAAGTCCTGTAAATGTCTGAAATGAATTTGATACAAAACAATGATGTATTATAAATATTGGATATATATGAAATAATAATGTATAAGACATTGTTATGGGACTATTTGATTGCATTAACTTGAAATAGCAGTTATGAAATTGTCTGTATATTTGGATATGAAAGTGTAAATAAGTTCGGACCTGAAATTATTGTAAAAGTGTATATGTGAATGCTCCTGCGTGTATGATATGGGAAATGTAATAAGTGTACATTAGCCTGTTTTATCTGTAGGTTTATATTTTAATTGTGATATATATATGTATGTATGTGTGTATATATATATATATATATTTTGAGCCTGGTTTATTAAAACCGCATATAGTTTTTTTGTACCTTTTAGAAAGCTATAATGAAATAAACACTTGAGAGAATTACAGCAGTACAAATGTTGAACTGCTAGGTAAGTTTTGAAATGTTCAATAACTAGTAAAATGTATTTTAACACTAATGCTATTTAAAATCTTCACAACTGCATTAGTGTGGAATAAAAATCAAGAATATAAAATACATATATTTGATATAGTAAACAACTTTAATATTGTTTCTCATTACGAATTATAAAATTCCCTTTAAAGCAATTTTTTTTGTTATATTAAGTCATGGTGAAGTCTTCCAATAATATACTCATCACTGTCCAAGATCAATGGTCGTAACTAACGCCAATGCGTTGTGCATCTTTTATTTTGGTTATATGCGATGGAGTAAAATGTGGTGCTCCAACCTATTATTGGGTCTGACTTAACTAGGCTGCATAATAGGATTATTGACTTAAAGACAATAGCGTGAATTATTCTATATTTGAGCAAACGAATAATACTGAACAAAATGTTCATCATGCGATCCAGGAATTATATACACGATACAATTGACATAAGATGACTACCTAAAAGGTTGTGTTTTGGGGATTTGCCAAAGCAGAGTTAAAACATGATTAGATATGGATCTTGGAACACCATTATATATATATACTGATATATGTACATAAATGAAGGGATGTTAATTTGAGTGGGAGCATATTTTAGTCTAAATATATATACATATATGCTAATATAATTTTTGATTGTCGAAATTTGTATTAAATAAATATTAAAGAATCAGTTATTATTTATTATCTACTGTGGATATTAAATAACAAAATAACTACGATAGTTTAAATTAATCCTTGAGAAGCATAAATTGAATTAAATCAAATTTCTTGACTGACATTGAATTTTGAGGATTATCCTCAAACAAATTAAAACGCAATTGTTCTAATAAATATAGAGGATCTAAAAGTTAAAGTATGACTTCAACTGAATAAAATATAAATGTTATAATAATCTACTTATACATTTCTAGTATTATATACTAGATATAAAACACATAAATGTATGTTGATTTACAGAAATCGTAGAATAAGTAGAAATCTAATAAAAGAACAAATGGACTTACAATTGGAAATGAAGCAAATGTTGATAGATTATCCATAGTAAGTTGATTCTTGTTGGATATACTGGCTTAATTAAATAAATAAAATAATTGTTATTACGGAATTCCACTTAATATAAATGTTATAATATATCATGTTTAGACAAGTTTGAATTTCATTTGTAATAAAAAGAATAACTATTATTCATTTTATTTAAATGAAATATCGTATGGAATTTCACAAATAGTTAATGATATTTGTAAATCCTTAAATATAATGTACTTGACGTTAATAATGACTGGATTAAATTTAGTGATTTAAATCCAATATACCTTTAGTATTACCAGTTAGCCCAGTAAACAAGAAAGTATATCAAAACTCCAAAATGATGGAATTTTGAAATCAATTGATTTCGAATCATATGAAGAATACAGATCTTGTTTATTAGGCAAAATAACTGAATCACCTTTCACTTGACGCAGCGAATGAGTGATAAGTATTGGGTATCATACACAATGATGTATATGGAGCAATGGATATATAAGCTAGAGGTAGGTTTTATTACTTCATTATATTTACTAATGATATCAGTAGATGTGGATCTGTGTATCTTGTGAAACACATACCAGAATCCTTTGAAAAGTTCAAAAAATTCAAAGTGAATATAGAAACCAATTTTGATAGAAAAATAAATTATCTTTGAAAGGATTAAAGAGAATATTTAAGCCAACTATTTAATGACTATCCAGATGAGCTTGAAATTGTTTCATGACTCACTCCACAAAGAACACCATATTGAAAATGGTGTGTCTGAAAGGAGTAATCTCACCTTATAAAATATCGTACAACCAAGATAAGTCATATAGATCTTCTTATAAATTAAATTTTTGAACAATCACATTTAATCCTACTAAAATGATTTAAAGACTCTATATAAGATGTGGACTAGGAAATGTCCTAGTATGTCTAATGCATAGATTTGGAATGTAAGACATTAATTGAACATCCTTCCTATGATAAGATCGGACCCAAATCAGAAAACTAATTTTGTGGAATATCCAAAAGAAATAAATGGATATTATTTCTAGAAATCTTCAGAGGATAAAATGTTTATTGCTCGAATTGGTATCCTTATGAAGGAGAGTCGGTCTCTAACATACCGATGAGAATAAAATAGAATCCGAAATGTCTCGGAGACCACAAAATACCATCGAATCTTGTATATACAAGAAATTGAGTGGTAGTGACACAATAATTACAATGTTATATATTGATAACACATTAATTATTGTTAATAATGTTAGTTTAAAAACAAGAAATAAATACTGATTCTAAGAAAGAAAATGTTTGGATTAAAAAAAAAAAATCATGATTGAACTTAATTCATTGTTGATCCAATGATTTACATTGTGATAACAATGTGGCTACTGCTCAGGCCTAAAACGTTAAACTCATAATCGATCCAAACCTATATTTAAGAAATATAATTCTTATGTGAAATTGTTCACAGAGGATATGAACATATCTGCAAAGTTGCTAAAGCTGTAATGCCGCAGATCTACTGAATTAAACTATGTCGCAGTAGAAGTTTAACGGTCACACTAGTTTCATAAGTATACGATACGTAAATGATTGACTCTAGTGCAAGTGGGAGATTGTTAGAGTTTGTGCACTAGAGGCAATTCATTTGATGAGATTGATAACACTGTTGATGTTATTATTTTATTTGGAATAAAATATTATTCTATTATATTGTATTTACTGCGTAATATAAATAATAATATAATAGAAGTCCTTAGAATAATAATACAGAATTATATAGTTCGAGTAAGACTGAACTTGAGATTATATAATTATTAATTATTATAATTCTTAAATGTCCCTAGTCAGGTTTTATTGTTTATACAGGACAACAATAAAGCATTGAGACTAATATATTGATTGACTGATGATCACATCTCATTGATCATTAATATACGTGATATTAAAGTCAAGATATAAATACGTATTGGAGATTAGCGTATTGGGCTGACCCACCGTAAGATAACTCCATGGATTATAATTAATAGTATCATACGTTGTTCTCATAGTGACAGTGATGTAATGGTCCTCAAACCTGAAATCATTATAATTTTATTCGACAATATTTGTGTTTTGATATCATCTAAAGTTATTTCGTAACAGAGTAATGATAACGGTGATTATTGGATATATTTAGAATCGAATATAAATTATGAATGATCTAGATGGAATTTAACCCTACGATATATTCGTAGTGATATCCATGGGCCTCTTGATTAAGTGAGACTGTGAAATGCATGGTCATGCTCAAATATTGATTTGTTTCAAACAGTATACTTATTGATCAAGAAAAACAGATTAAATTATAAAGAGGATGATATGGTCCAAGCCTCCAGTTTAATCTTGGATATAGTAGTTAAAAGGATTATATTACATTGAGACACTAATCACAGAAAGGTTGTATCGAATCATTGATATTATTATAACTTGGGTAACAGCGATGTATTTCTAGATGCCAATCACTGTTTATGGTTTTAAATACGATTTAAAACCATTGTCAACGTTGTAATAACCTATAGGGTCACACGCTTATAACATTGTAAGAGGAAGGCTGTTTTGATTTTAGATAAAATAAAATATCAACCGTTGATATTTGTGGTTGAAAGGGTATAAGGAATTGTTCCTTATTTTAATGTGCACGTGCATCTATTAAAAGGGGTTTTCTTCTTTTATATAATACACGGTTATTCATTAATGGATCCCGACCCTTTTAAGAAAAGGAAAAAAACCCTAATCAAAATAAGAATGGCGGCTAGCACCGCTGTCCTTCCCTTTTTCTTTGATCTGTTCGACGACTGAAGATGGTGTTCATGTGTATACTTATAGAGGCATGGTATTTTGTCTTGCTCACGATTCAACGCTTCCCTGATTTCCAGTGTTCAAATTGGACCAAATCTATCCTAATTCGAGTCCGTGAATTCCTGGAGTTTTGAACAGGTATGAATTCTAACCTAAAATAGTTTCAATTTACAAGTTTATAGCATAGATCTTGTTGAATTGCTTGCAATTTCAAATTATACGGCATGAATTCGAACCAATTCTTGTTTCATGTGGGTCATAGCTAACCCATGAAGCGGCTCGTTCAAACCCTTAACAAATCTCAGGGCCTTCTTTTATGGTGTATTCACCAAGTCCAAGCCAAATCTCGCCAACTGATTGAACTTGTTGATGTATTCTTTCATTGATAGATTCCCTTGCTTCAACGCCAAAAATCTTTCCATATATAAATTCTCTTCAGCTCGTGAGAGAAACTTTGCGTCAAACCTCCATCTGAAATCTGCCCATGTATCAACTGGACGCTCTCCATTAGTGACCTCCCACCAAAACTAGGCCTCATCCTTCATTAGCCAGGCAACTAACTGGACCTTTCTCCCATCTTCCACTTCAAAGATCCCAAACAATTCTTCCACCTCCTTTAGCCAATTACGAGCTTCAACAAATGTCTCCGTCTCATGAAAAGATTTTCCACCCATCGCCCGAAAATCCTTACATATATTTGCAAAAGTATCGACACGAGGAGGAGGAGGAGGAGCATTTGCTGGACCTGCGGTGGCGACCCTAGTCTCCATATACCTCCTAAACCATCCTGGTATCGATATCCCCTCAGGTATCGCAGGAATTCCAGACATGCTGAAACGAAAAAGGAAAGATTCAATACAAAAGAACCGAAGGAAAGATATATGGCTCTTAGGGTTATGCTTTCTAAAATAAGCTTTTTATTGAAAATACTTTCCTTAAAACGTACTTTTGAAGGTACTTCTTTATAAAAGCGCTTTTGAAAAACAGTTTTTCAAAATTCATATATGTTCTGGTTACCTTCAGCTCCGATACCACGTGTAACACCACATGTCCATTAATGTCACTCACAAAGGGAATGCATTAACTTCCATGGAGCATTTTAAGTGTGTATAGAATAGAAACTTAACAACAAGACAGATATAAACAGTACGTACAACTTTAAAATTTTATTCATTGCAGCGGTAAACACATAGGTTTGATTACATCATCAAAAACCAGAGTCAAAGTACATAATATCCATCTTGACTAAATCAGAGTACATAAATTGAAAGACATAACCCCAGTACAAAATAACCATAAATAAGAGAGGCTGAAATTTACTTCAGCGATCCAAGCAACTTCTAAAAGCAAGAGATACAGCTGTCCAAACTCAAGCTCCACTGGAGCTAGTTCTAACCTAAGCACCTTGGGGGGGGGGGGGGAAGGAAGAAAAGAGGTGGAAACAAAGGGGGTCAGACATAAAGTCTGGCGAGTGTGATAACTTTAACAATATAATTACCAAAATAACTAGGCTAAGGCATAATTTAGAAAATAAGGAAATGGCTGTGAACAATTGGGTATGATAGAGTAAACAAGGAAATAAGATGAACAAAGATAACGTTAAAGGCGCACCAAAACCACTATAAGATAATTACTATACCGCACCACCACTAGTAACCCTAAGGTTGATCCCGCCTACATAACTTAATAATGATAATGGTAGTTTCGTGCACCCCTAGTTGCCTTCATAGATGCCGCCTGCCCCTATCTCCACTACGTGTACCCACTACCCCCAAGCGATCGGCTCCCTAACTCGTAGATATCCATGCTGGCCCTACAATGGGGTGTATCACTCCTCAAAGTGGCAACCCGATACCACCAATAATGCACGGCTTAACCTACACGATGCAACGTCTTACCTACCAGCCCGGGCCCACACACATGAACCGGTTGGACTTGCGTTGCCACCGCTAACCCGTTTTGGCCTCTTACAGTCAAGCCCAATACGCATGTCCCGTCCTCGACTTGGATCGAGCCCACAATGATACTTATAGGTTACTGGTTGAAATGGGCCCCCATTACTTGACACAAGCTATCCACCTAAGCTTGGTCCCCTCTAGTACTTCCCACTTAATCCTCTTCTTATTCATATTCACTTACATGTTTCAATTTTGGTTAAGTGTTTCTAATCGTATTTCAAATGCCACCCAAGGAACCCACTAAATTCCACATGCCACCCAAGGCACCCACTTAACCCCCTCATGTCCCACTACATGTTTATCTGGTTAAGTGTTTCTTAATTCATTAACACCGTAACCTTATAAAGATCTCCCACATTAGACTGGCATTTGTGGCAGCTGGATTTGTCGGGCGGGTCCGGGCAGTCTTACACCACAAACGAGCCTAACCTCGTGTCTTTACAACTGTTACGCATTTAATTTATGCCTAAGACCTCCCACATTAGACTGGCATTTGTGGCAGTTGGATTTGTCGGGCGGGTAACTCCGCCTGTGTAGTTTTCTATGCAGCCTGTCCCAAGCCAGGATAAAGGAGGAGGGTTGTGATAGGCGTGGCGAGCCAACGTAAAAACTTAGCCTCTCTTATGGATATGGAACCTTATGATATTTCGTTGGGCGTAACCCTCTTAGCGACGCGCTATATCTAGGCTCGGATATGGTGTTAAATATGCAAGAGCTGGGCCGCCATTCTCTTAGTGGCGCGCTACACCGACGCCCCGGTGTGGTGAAAAATGAGCAAGGGTCCTCGCATTTTTCTCGGCGGGTGTGAGGGGTAAGGAAGCTAGTCGAAGATAATAGGGTTCGGTTAGGTAGTTGGAATGTAGGGTCCTTAACAGGAAAGTTAAGAGAGATAGTGGATACTATGATTAGGAGACGGTTAAACATCTTGTGTGTTCAAGAGACTAAATGGATGGGCCAGAAGGCGATGGAGGTGGAGAACACTGGTTTCAAATTGTGGTACACGGGAGAAGTACGTAACAAGAACGGGGTTGGCATATTGATTGACAAGGACCTTCAGAACAAAGTGGTCGACGTCAGAAGACGAGGGGATAGGATCATCCTAGTTAAGCTAGTAGTTGGTAAGACGGTTCTGAATGTCATTAGTGCATATGCCCCACAGGTAGGTCTAAGTGAAGAAGCCAAGAGGAAATTCTGGGAAGACCTGGATGTCATGGTTAGAAATGTGCATAGTAGCGAGAAACTTTTTATAGGAGGAGACTTCAATGGCCATATTGGCTCATCTAGTGGGGGTTTTGAGCGAGTGCATGGTGGTTTTGGCTTCGGCAGTAGGAACCAAGAGGGTGAAGATATATTGAATTTCGCTCTCTCTTTTGATCTTATGATTGCTAATACCTTCTTTAAAAAGAGGCAATCACATCTGATCACCTTCAGTAGTGGCCAACAAACTAGTCAGATTGACTTTGTCCTGACTAGAAGAGACAGTAAACGAGATTGTGTTGATTGCAAGGTCATACCTGGAGAATGTGTTGTCTCTCAACACCAGCTCTTGGTATGCGTGTTTCGTCTTCGGGTGGTGAAGGATAAGAGAGCGAAGATTAGTAGGACGAAATGGTGGAAACTCAAAGGAGATGCTTCACGGGAGTTTAAAGATAGAATGATGGGAGAAGGGGCTTGGAATGTAGAAGGAGAAGCAAATGTCATGTGGAATGCGATGTCAACTTGCATTCGCAGAGTGGCTACTGAGGTATTTGGGATAACAAGAGGAAGCAAGCGAGAACCCAAGGATTCGTGGTGGTGGAATGACGAGGTGCAAAAGGCTATCAAAGAGAAGAAGGAATGCTACAAATGCATGCACCATCATAGGAGCGAAGAGAACATGCATAGATACAAAGTGGCAAAGAAGACTGCAAAGAAAGAAGTGAGTGAAGCAAGGGGACGAGCGTACGAGGGTTTGTATCAAAGGCTAAGTTCAAAGGAGGGTGAAAAAGACGTATACAGAATAGCTAGGCTACGCGAGAGGAGAACAAGAGACTTCAATCAGGTTAAATGCATTAAGGACGAGAGTGATAGACTTTTGGTGAATGATGATGAGATAAATAATAGGTGGAGAGAATACTTTGATAAGCTTTTCAACGAAGAAAGTAACAGCTCCTCGATCGACTTGGAAGACTTTGCCGACAACACCAATAGACATTTTGTGTGGAGATTTCTAGAAGCTGAGGTAAAGGGGGCTTTGAAACGGATGAAATCAGGCAAGTCGGTAGGTCCTGATGACATTCCTATTGAGGTGTGGAGATGTTTTGGAGATGCAGGGATAATCTGGCTAACTAAGTTGTTTAATAATATTTTCAAATCAAACAAAATGCCAGATGAGTGGAGGAGAAGCATTTTAGTTCCAATCTTCAAGAATAAAGGAGATATTCAAAGTTGCACAAACTATAGAGGAATTAAGCTTATGAGTCATACAATGAAGCTTTGGGAGAGAGTTTGCGAGCAACGTTTGAGGAGGCTGACAAGTGTATCTAGGAATCAATTTGGTTTTATGCCTGGAAGGTCAACCACCGAGGCGATTTTCTTGGTTAGGCAACTTATGGAGAGATACAGGGAACAAATGAAAGATCTTCACATGGTTTTTATTGACTTGGAGAAAGCTTATGACAGAGTGCCGAGGAAGGTTATGTGGTGGGCGCTAGAAAGGAAGAGAGTGCCATCAAAGTATATTACCCTTATCAAGGATATGTACGAGGTGGTTGTGGCTAGTGTAAGGGCATGCGATGGTGAGACCAGAGACTTCCCAATTAACATAGGGTTACATCAAGGTTTGGCTTTGAGCCCCTATATTTTTGCATTAGTGATGGATGAAATCACGAAAGATATACAAAAGGAGATCCCTTGGTGTATGCTCTTTGCCGATGATGTTGTGCTGATTGATGAAAGTAGAATAGGGGTCAATAGACAACTGGAGTTGTGGAGGGAGACCTTGGAATCAAAGGGTTTCAGGCTTAGCAGAACTAAAACTGAGTATATGAAGTGTGAGTTTAGCGGTGCTAGGTCAGATGACGGAGAGGTCACCTTGGCTGGTAGCGTAGTACCCAAGAAGGAATCGTTTCGATACTTAGGATCTATGTTGCAGTTTGATGGAGAGATTGATAAGGATGTTAGTTTTAGAATTCAAGCAGGATGGGTGAAATGGCGGCTAGCATCTGGCATTCTCTGTGATAGGAAGATTCCTCAGAAGCTTAAAGGAAAGTTCTATAGGACAGCAATCAGGCCTGCAATGTTATATGGTGCAGAATGTTGGCCTACTAAGAGGCAACACGTGCAGAAGATAAGTGTAGCAGAGATGCGGATGCTGCGTTGGAACTGTGGGCATACCAGACGAGATCGGATTAGAAATGAGGATATTCGGGAAAAACTTGGAGTTGCACCTATTGAAGAGAAGTTAGTCCAACACCGCTTGAGATGGTTTGGACATATCCAATGTAGACCACGCGATGCTCCTGTGCACGTTGGAGTTATAGGTCGTGCCGAAGGCCCAAAGAGAGGTAGAGGTCGACCTAAAATGACATGGGAAGAGATAATAAAGAGAGATCTAAGAAATTGGAGTATATCTAAAGAGCTTGTGGTAGATAGAAGTGCATGGAAGTTGGCCATCCATGTACCAGAACCTTAGGATTTTTTTTAAATATATATATATGTTAATTATTATTATTTTTAGATCTGTTTTATTATTTTAATTTTATTTTTTTATTTTTTTAGGACTTTATTTCACTTTTATTGAACCTTTCTACTTTAATCTGTTTGGTTATTTTAAACTCTTTTTATATATTATTATTAGTTATTTTACCTTAATTTTGGGTTCCATATCTAGCCAACCCCAACTTGTTTGGGATATATGGCTTTGTTGTTGTTGTTGTTGGATTTGTCGGGCGGGTCCGGGCAGTCTTACACCATAAAAGAGCCTAACCTCGTGTCTTAGACGATTAATTACACAAAATTAATTATTCCCCACTTTGAATTAATTTCCCTATTCAAATTATCAATCAATTCAAAATTTAACTATGACCATAATTGACTCAATTATGTCCATCTATTTATAGTATGTAAAATCATACCAATTAACATCACAAATTTATTTTATGCCATTTAAAGCATTTACGCCAATTCTCAATATTAAATCTTTTAATATTATCCCATTACTCCACGTTGTACGTTTGTTTGTTTAACGTAAAATATACGTTAGACTCGAATAGTCTAACTCATGGAATAAAGAGAAAACATCACAACATACATACAGACAAAACTAGATATAAACATAAGGGGTGAACTTGCATGTGTGAATGAGGTTCTACATCTAAAACTTACATAGGACAAATTCACAAACTTGCATAAAACTACATATGTCATAGATCCAAATCTAAAGGTGTGAACTTGTTTAGGCAATAGTCATAAACTTGCATAAATCATGTATGTCATAGATCTACATCTAAAGGTGTAAACTGGCATAGGCAATAACCACAAACTTACATAACATGATTCATACTCCAAACACATATATTTATATAAACTTGCATATGTGATTTATGCAACATAACGATGGTGTAAACTTACATCTAAACATATAAACTAGCATGTAAAATTTAGCATATAACTCACACATGTCATAGCCTAACTTTAGATCTAAAATAGATGTCATGAAACATGTAAGATTATGCATAAAATTTTCACTAACTTGCATATGATCTATGTCTCAATTAACATCCTAACTTGCATACATACATGTGATTTATCGTATGAATCAACATAACCAAACTAGCATATGAAACATCACTATGAATACATAATCATAGAATTACAACATGGATTATAACATCACAACTTTACAATATAGATGATAACATCATAGAATTTACAACATAAATGACAACATCACAATTTTACAACATAGATGATAACATGCGGTCAATAATTCATAACATAACCATATAATCTGCATCATAGCTTAATCCAATTAAATTGTTAATTATTTTATTAAAGAAATCGAACTCACAACTCAAAGAAGGTCTTGAGTTCTGAAATCTGAGTTCTGAAATCTGAGTTCGGAAATTGAATTAGCTTTCCTTTGAAGTAGATTCGTTGTTAGAGTTGAATAGAATTGAATTTGATTAGCTTTCTTCCTCTCTAATTGGTGGCGGCTATTCTAGGTTGCTAGGTGATGGCATGGAGGCCATGAATCTAATTTTAATTTGATTTTAGGGTTTGAGTCTATAGGTGTTTTATAGAGTTTAGGATTAATTTAAGTCATCCGATCAACCCAGAATTAATCCCAGCCAATCAGAGCAGATCAGAAACCCTAATGAGTCAGCATGCAGTCACAAATAGGTCATCAATCAAATATGGGGAGGGGGGAGGTCGACCCCCAGGTCGACCTGGCCCTGGCGGGAAATTTCCCGCCTGACCCATTCTGGCTCTGAAATTTGAAGTTTCGAAATTTGTTTTGAATTTTTTGAAACTTTCGATGGCCATAACTTCTTCATACGTAGTCCAATTCACGCAAACTCGGACTCTATCTAAACCAGAATTCCGAGATGAACACAATAGTGCAACCCGTTTCCCTTAATTCTCACGTCTGAGATTAGTTATTCTTTAATTTGTGAACATTAATGTTAACAGAAATACGGGGTGTTACACGGCTTGTGAAGGGTGCTTTGCGAATGGAGGGGGTCGGGTCGTGACAAGTGCTTCACGAACGGGCACTGACCAATTTCCTACAACTCTTCCAACAAGCAATTTACGTCGTACGACGGTGTTTTCTACCAATCTAACTTTTCGGTGCAATCACAGATCATTCCAAACAGTCATAACAACATGTAGAAATGACCATAAACACCGAAACAACAATTTAACATATCAATACAGATAAAACATACCCGAAACCCATGTTTTCCCCTTAATCATGTTTAACCATACGATTAGCAAAACATGTCCAAATTAACCCAAATTTCTAACAGAGGCCTAAAATAATATTTTAGAATTTCTACATATTTTTCCAGATTTTTCTGAGGTTTAATTTTGTTAATTAACACTAATCACCCCTAATTAGTGAAAAACAATGCAAATCACTCACCTTAGCCACAAATTAAACTTTAGATCTGAAACTCTAATGTTTTCGGGTGTTTTCCAATGCAACACAACAGCTCCAACTTTGGTTTAGTGTTGATTTTCCTTGATTTGATGCTGATTAGCTTAATCCTTGATTAGAAAGTGATTTGGGATCATTTTAGAAGGTGGAGGCCATTGCTAGGGTAAGAGAAATGTTTTAGGCGGCTGACAAAATGAAATAAAATCGTTTCCTAATTGATTTCAGCCTCCCCATTACCCTAATCCCGAAATGGGCTATGGGCCTAGCTGCTGATCACTCTAATTAGGCCCAGCTAAGCTGTTTTTCACATTCCAAAACTTGTTTCAGCCATATTTCTCAAACGGTAAGTCCGTTTAACAAATGTGACCACTCAATGGAAAGGTAAACCATCATCTGAACCAATGGTAGTGGTTTCAAGTCAAAACTCCTTCCTAATCAAAAGATATAGGCGAAACAAGATTCGCTATGGGCAAAACGGTCATTTAAAAATCGGCAAAAATCGTGAACATGGGAAATGACCCTGTAACAACCCGTATTTTTATAACATATTAAAACAAGAAATCAAGGCAGAATTAAATTTTAGAATCATAATCAAGGGAAACGGGTTACGCCATTGCGTTCGTCTCAAAATTTTACATGAAATAGAGTCCGAGTTTTTGAAAATCGGAGTCCGGATGAAGAAATTATAGCCTGTACAAGTTTCAGCAGTTTTCAGGCAGCACTAGACCAGGGGGTCGACCTACCCCCTCCCCCCCCAGGTCGACCATAGGGTCGACCTACCCCCCAGGTCGACCATAGTGTCGACCACCCCCCTTACAGGTCGACCTGGTCGTCCCGTTTTGACCCAGAACTCATTTTTGAAGCCTGAGACGTGTTTTGACGGTCCGAATTGATTCTAGAGTTAATCTAAGGGCTTAAACTAGTTGCCACACCTATAAAAACACCCTTAGACCTAACCTAATTCATATCAAACCATTCTTACACCATTATGCTGCTAAAATACCTCTTGAAGCATGGCCGCCGTCTCCAAATCAAAGTACAAACATTCAAACTCAAATCAATCTAAAGAACAAGGCTTCTACAATGATTCAAGACAATAAATTAACAACGCCGCGGCATTTTTACAACAAATTCAGCTCTTAATTCATTAGCCATGTTCTGTAAGTTCTAGTTGTTTTTAGATTTAAAAATTTAATTATAATATGGTCATGGAATAAAGTGGAATTGGATTTAAGTATGTTTATCAATTCTGATCTATTTCTGTTACTCCTTGAAACTTGTGTTTTGGGACTTGTCTATCTTTATGCTCATGACAAGTTTATGATCTATTCAGCAGTTTTCTTGATTTGTAATAACGTTATCATCAAGTTGTAATATTTATGCCTGTGATGATGTTTTCCTCTGATCTCATTTTTATTCAATTTCTATCTCCCCCAATTTATTTTCTTTCATAAACCTTGGTCAATTTCGGACCTTGGCCTAAAATCGCGATTTGCGTACGATATGTATAAGGGGGAATTATAGGATTATTGCCTAAATGAATATGATGTAATAATTGGCAACATGAAATTGGATATTATCATTGTATTTGCAAGTTTCGGCGTGATCTGTAAATTTTGGTATAATCTTGTTATGAAAAAAAATTGCGTAAATATTATATACATGGAATTTGGCACAAACAGGATCTATGTAATGTAACATGAGATTTGGTATATATAACATGTAAATAATTTGGCATGAAGTGGGCATACATGAATTAGCATGTAAATTAAATCACGAGTTTGGGACTATGTAAGTTTAAATCAAAAGATTGGGCTTATGTTAATTAGGCATATGTAGAATTGAGAATTTGAACATGAAAGCGATTGTAAACTTGATAATTGGCATAAACATGTATTATGAACTTGGGCAACTGACATGTATTGTAATAAAAAGATTATAGTTTGGGATAACTGCATCATGAATCATGATTTGGGTTTATTGGGTATAAAACTTAATACATGTAATCTTGGCTAGAACTTGATATGGGTAAAATGGCATAAACCTGGCATACGTGTAATAGGCAAGAATTGGGCGTATGTAAACTGACTAGTATTAGGTGTGTGTGTGTATATATATATATAAATTGGCATGTAATTTTGGAACTTGGGCATATGTTTATTAATATGTAAAGTTGGGAATTTGAAACATGAAAATGACTGTGTATTAGATAATTGACTTGAACACGAACATGAACATTTCTATATGTTAAACACATGAACTGATATTGGGTTTTTGGGTGGAATACGACCATTAATGAACCTTTGACACGAGGTTAGACTCAGTTTGTGGTGTAAATCTGCTCGGAACCGCCCGACAAATCTAATAGCCACAAAGTGTCAGTCTAATGTGAGAGGTCGAAGGTCGAATTGTAGGCGTAATGATTTATGACACGAGGTTAGACTCAGTTTGTGGTGCAAATCTGCTTGGAACCGCCCGGCAAATCCAGTGGCCACAAAATGCACGGTCTAATGTGAGAGGTCATGATTCGTTCGTCATAATGAATGAATTAAGGAATACTAACCATAATAAGACGTGGGTATGATTAGATGGTTAGGTGGGATGACATGGAAATTTGACATGTAAATGTGGATCTAACCGGTATGAGTTAAGAACATGTAAAACTTACAAATGTAGGTTTAACCAACATAATAGTTAATCAGACCAATAGGTGGGTTAAGTAATATGGCTAGATTAACGACACTTAACCAATACAACATGACACGTGGCAGGGTTAAGTCAACTTGAACATATAGATAATACTTAACTAACTTAGCATGATACGTGGGCGGGTTAAGCCATGAACCGCTTGAATATACTTAACCAATTGGACACGATTATTTGATAGGGTTAAGTCATGAACCACTTGAATATACTTAACCAATTGGACACAATGATTTGATAGGGTTAAGTCATGAACCGCTTGAATATACTTAACCAATTGGACGCGATGATTTGATAGGGTTAAGTCATGAACCGTTTGAATATACTTAACCAATTGGATGCGATGATTTGATAGGGTTAAGTCATGAACTGCTTGAATATACTTAACCAACTTGACAGATGATTCGTAGGGCTAAGTCATGAATTTGAATGACAACACTTAGCCAATTTGACATGACACGTAGGCGGGTTAAGTCACGAACTTGAATGACAACACTTAACCAACTTGACATGCTAGACTGATGGGGTTATGTCTCGAATTTAAATGACAAAACTTAACCTACTGAATGGAAACCCTAGTTACGCGGTCCTTTTCAGCAGTAACCCACTAGATGTATCACGATACCCTGGAACTAGGCAGGGTGGGGCACAATTACTGGGCTGATTGTAAGCGACCAAAACGACGGCTGAGTTGGTGTGCCATTGTAAGTTCAGGTGGACTATGGTCGTGCACGTAGTCCGGAGTTGAAAAAGCAGGCATTGGGCACTAGTAGGTTTACACTGTGCGTGCTTGATTCGTGTCGGTGGTTGGCACCCTAGGTCTTGATACACCCTATGGTGGACCTAGCACAGGTGACTACATTTCGTGATTGGGCCGTATAACACGGACACATGAACGAGCTAGGACTTGTAGGGAGCCGATCGATTAATAGATCGTTACGTGCAATTCGTTAGGTAGCATAATCCCTAGTGGTTCTAGGTGGCATAAACCCTAATCGAATCTAGAAAACGTTCAATAGGTAGCATAATCCCTAGTGGTCCTAGGTGGCATAAATCCTAGTTGAACACGCGATAGTTCATGATAAGGAAACCTAGCCAGAACAAGGGTGGCGGTCCAAACGATTTCAAGAATGGTGGCACTACATTGAAGTAGTATAGAAATACATGATGAAACCCGTACAATATACGGCAAGGGACTGTACATATACATGGAAAGGATGATACAGGCTGGGGTACTAGTACAGTTGGTGCAGAGAATATAGGAAATAAAATAAAATAGTGGAATGGTGAAGCTTAGAAATCTTGCGATGTTATACTTAATAGAAACCTTGCAATGTTATACTTGATTCATCGTGCCTGTAGCTTACCTTATCATTATGCTTATGTTTACTTTCAGTTTATTCATGCCCTATTATCTTCACCTGTTTTTATGCTGAAAGCCACTAGGACTTACTCCGTCTTTATGACTGACCCAGTTTGTTTCGCCTCTTTTTCTTTCGTTTCCCCCCAGGTTCGCAGGGTGGGAATACAGCTTAGTTCGGATCTTACCAAGCTCTAAGGCTCTTTCATGTACTGCTTGGATTTCTCTTGGCTATGGCTTGCTTTTACTTGGGGAATGATTTATGACTATGGTTTTATGCTTCTTTACTATTGCAAGACAGATTTCGATGTAATGGATTTAGTAGCATTTTAATGTAAAAGGCTTTAGACCTTTCTAGATTTTAAAGCAATGAAATTTGGTTCTTCTTCCGCTGTTTTATATGTTCTGTCTTGTAATATTTTTGTGTTTGCTTACCTAGATAATGCTCCACCAAAGCTAGTGCGTTCCCTTTGTGAGTGACCCTAGTGGAGGTGGGGTGTTACATTTGGTATCAGAGCAGAAGGTTACCAGACTGGGCAAAAGCTTTTAAAAACCTTCTGAAATTATTTTCAAAACATTTACAAAGAAGCATTTTTCTAAGAAAAGTTTTGTTTTACGAAAGGCATATTCCCTAAAGCCATATGCACTATCTTTTGAATCTCTCTTTGAATCTCTTCTTCCTCTCTTTTCACCACAGTCTTGTAGGCAGGTGTTAGAGGGAAAATGAGTGCCCAACCTCCATCTGTAGTCACATTAGTTCCATCTGCGACTAATCTTATTTCAAGCTTTGTAGGGTTGCCGTGCGATGGAGGTAGTTCTCGAGAGACCTGTTAACATGTTATATAAGAGGGGATAAGAGTGGTTAAGGCGAATGAGGCTCAGAATAAGAAGGTAGAAACGTTTCTATAGGAAAGTCTAGTTTGTCTTTATGTCATGTTCGTACCCTTTTTGATTATGGTACATCGCATCCTTTTTATTTCTGCTTCGATAGTTGAGTCTCTGCACCTTAGTACTAGCGTAGTAGAGGATCCCATTTTATTCTCAAATCCTGTTAGGGAATCGGCTCATTTATTCATGACTTGTTTGGATTTGTGAATGTCTATGCTAAGTGTTGAGTTTAGAAGTAAAGCCTATGTTTTTGGGCTATGGGTTGATTCTAGAGATGGAGTGGTTGTCTAGAAATGGTAACATTCTCGAGTATGAAAAGAGGGTAGTTAGACGCTCGACTTGCCTTGGTAATGCCCTCGAATTCTAGTGTAGCCCTTAGGGTTCTGCCATGTTTAGTTACCTAGAATCTCTTGATACATTTATCGAGCCGTTCTTGATACATTTATCGATCCGCTCGAGTAGTGTTCGCCACTAAGGAGGATGGTTCATTTCGCTTATGCATGAGTTATAGAAAATCACCTTAGTAAGTACATTTGGCAACATGGTTGACATTTGTTTGTTTTCAAGAGATAGTTCTTCTGCATGGAAGAGTAAACGAGATCCAGGATTCACTAGTGAATTTTGGAGAGCTTGCATGAAACCATGAGTACGCAGTTATGTTTGAGCCGAGTATACTAGAAGGAGGATAAGGGAAAATGGGACGAGAGACAACAGTGAAATGAGTTCCAACTCTTATTTTGGAAACAAGAATTAAGAAATTTTGAAGTTAAAGACGGACAAAGCACAATGGAGTTAAGCTCAAGGAAATGCGACTTAGAAGATTGAAGACTAGATAGGCGCATCATATCTCTTTTTAAGAGTATATCCTTGATCCCTCTTTTCCTGTAGAGCTAATTTGCATGCTATCTTTCAAGTATATCCTCTCGGTCCTATTCTCAATCCCATTTCTATTAGAAACCCCATAGGGAGGATGACTCGTCTGTTAGTAATACATTTTGGGGCTTGAGGGTGTCCGTTGGGTTGACTAAACTCTTTGGGTTTTATAGGATACGAGTTGGTTTTAGGAAGGGATTTCCTTGTGACCTAAAAGGAGTCCATCATGCTTAGTTTCTTAGAATCATATATATTGGTTGGGTTGAGTAATTCTTTGGGTGTCAGCCTGATATTGATTTCGGTCTTCGGGGCTGGTGCTTAGGGAGTTCTTCTCCAAATTAGTATATTTGTGACATAGATTTCCAGTTTTGACATTGCCTAATGGGCACAAGGTTTTTACTTGCTTCTATCGTTTGACTATACCTTTAGGTAGGAACAATTGGGTGTAAACATGTGCTTGAGTCATGTTATGATTGATGGTTGCAAGTGGTTGCAAGTGGTTGCTAGTGGTTGCTCGTGATTGCATAACAAACATTAGGCACTAGATCGGCTCAGACACATTTCCATATTGCATATGCATGAGTGTTTATGCTTGTTTATGGATGAAATTGGATGTGTTATCATATGGATGATGCATATGGATGGATGTTTGTGCACACATATAGTGTTTATGTGACTAGGACTATTTGCATACATGTTGGACTCATTGCGCTAAACATATTTTGCATTAAGAAGATCAATCAGGCCTGATCATTTGCATTAGACAAGGAACATATACACACACTTCTTGCATATGTTCATACATCATTAGAAATCTTTTAAGGACAATGGTTGCTTGTGAATGATGGTTGATTGGATGGTAGAACACATTCTTCTTAACTTGAAGATTTCGGGGACGAAATACTTCAAGGAGGGGAGAATGTAACAACCCGTATTTTTATAACATATTAAAACAAGAAATCAAGGCAAAATTGAATTTTAAAATCAGAATCAGGGGAAATGGGTTACGCCATTGCGTTCTCGAAATTTTACATGAAATAGAGTCCGAGTTTTCGAAAATCGGAGTCCGGATGAAGAAGTTATGGCATGTACAAGTTTCAGCAGTTTTCAGGCAGCATTGGACCAGGGGGTCGACCTACCCCCCACCCTAGGTCGACCATAGGGTCGACCTACCCCCCAGGTCGACCATAGTGTCGACCTCCCCCTTATAGGTTGACCTGGTCGGCCTGTTTTGACCCAGAACTCATTTTTGAAGCCTGAGACGTGTTTTGACGGTCCGGATTGATTCTAGGGTTAATCTAAGGGGCTAAACTAGTTGCTACACCTATAAAAACACCCTTAGAACTAACCTAATTTGTATCAAATCATTCTTACACCATTATGCTGCTAAAATACCTCTTGAACCATGGCCGCCGTCTCCAAATCAAAGTACAAACATTCAAACTTAAGTCAATCCAAAGAACATGGCTTCTACAATGATTTAAGACAATAAATTAACAACACCGCGACATTTTTACAACAAATTCAGCTCTTAATTCATTAGCCATGCTCTGTAAGTTCTAGTTGTTTTTAGATTTAAACATTTAATTATAATATGGTCATGGAATAAAGTGGAATCTGATTTAAGTATGTTTATCGATTCTGATCTATTTCTGTTGCTCCTTGAATCTTGTGTTTTGGGACTTGTCTATCTTTATGCTGCTCATGATAATTTTATGATCTATTCAACAGTTTTCTTGATTCGTAATGACGTTATCATCAAGTTGTAATATTTATGCCTGTGATGATGTTTTCCTCTGATCTCATTTTTATTCAGTTTCTATCTCCCCCAATTTATTTTCTTTCATGAACCTTGGTCAATTTCGGACCTTGGCCTAAAATCGCGATTTGCGTACGATATGTATACGGGGGAATTATGGGATTATTGCCTATATGAATATGATGTAATAATTGGCAACATGAAATTGGATAATATCGTTGTATTTGCAAGTTTGGGCGTGATCTGTAAATTTCAGTATAATCTTGTTATGAAAAAAAATTGCATAAATATTATATACATGGAATTTGGGACAAACAGGATCTATTTAATGTAACATGAGATTTGGTATATATAACATGTAAATAATTTGGCATGAACTGGGCATACATGAATTAGCATGTAAATTAAATCACGCGTTTGGGACTATGTAAGTTTAAATCAAAAGATTGGGCTTATGTTAATTAGGCACATGTAGAATTGAGAATTTGAACATGAAAGCGATTGTAAACTTGATAATTGGCATAAACATGTATTATGAACTTGGGCAACTGACATGTATTGTAATAAAAAGATTATAGTTTGGGATAACTGCATCATGAATCATGATTTGGGTTTATTGGGTATAAAACTTAATACATGTAATCTTGGCTAGAACTTGATATGGGTAAAATGGCATAAACCTGGCATACGTGTAATAGGCAAGAATTGGGCGTATGTAAACTGACTAGTATTAGGTGTGTGTGTCTATATATATATAAATTGGCATGTAATTTTGGAACTTGGGCATATGTTTATTAATATGTAAAGTTGGGAATTTGAAACATGAAAATGACTGTGTATTGGATAATTGACTTGAACACGAACATGAACATTTCTATATGTTAAACACATGAACTGATATTGGGTTTTTGGGTGGAATACGACCATTAATGAACCTTTGACACGAGGTTAGACTCAGTTTGTGGTGTAAATCTGCCCGGAACCGCCCGGCAAATCCAGTAGCCACAAAGTGTCAGTCTAATGTGAGAGGTCGAAGGTCGAATTGTAGGCATAACGATTTATGACACGAGGTTAGACCCAGTTTGTGGTGTAAATCTGCACGGAACCGCCCGACAAATCCAGTGACCATAAAATGCACGGTCTAATGTGAGAGGTCATGATTCGTTCGTCATAATGAATGAATTAAGGAATACTAACCATAATAAGACGTGGGTATGGTCAGAGGGTTAGGTGGGATGACATGGAAATTTGACATGTAAATGTGGACCTAACCGGTATGAGTTAAGAACATGTAAAACTTACAAATGTAGGCTTAACCAACATAATAGTTAATCAGACCAATGGGTGGGTTAAGTAATATGGCTAGATTAATGACACTTAACCAATATAACATGACACGTGGCAGGGTTAAGTCAACTTGAACATATAGATAATACTTAACCAACTTAGCATGATACGTGGGCGGGTTAAGCCATGAACCGCTTGAATATACTTAACCAATTTGACACGATGATTTGATAGGGTTAAGTCATGAACCGCTTGAATATACTTAACCAATTGGACACGATGATTTGATAGGGTTAAGTCATGAACCGCTTGAATATACTTAACCAATTGGACGCGATGATTTGATAGGGTTAAGTCATGAACTGCTTGAATATACTTAACCAACTTGACAGATGATTCGTAGGGCTAAGTCATGAACTTGAACGACAACACTTAGCCAATTTGACATGACACGTAGGCGGGTTAAGTCATGAACTTGAATGACAACACTTAACCAACTTGACATGCTAGACTGATGGGGTTAAGTCTCGAATTTAAATGGCAATTCTTAACCTACTGAACGAAAACCCTAGTTACGCGGTCCTTTTCAGCAGTAACCCACTAGATTTATCACGGTACCCTGGAACTAGGCAGGGTGGGGCACGATTACTGGGCTGATTGTAAGCGACCAGAATGACGGCTGAGTTGGCGCGCCATTGTAGGTTCAGGCGGACTACGGTCGTGCACGTAGTCCGGAGTTGAAATAGCAGGCACTGGGCACTAGTAGGTTTACACTGTGCGTGCTTGATTCATGTCAGTGGTTGGCACCCTAGGGCTTGATACACCCTATTGTGGACCTAGCACAGGTGACTACATTTCGTGATTGGGCCGTATGACACAGACACATGAACGAGCTAGGACTTGTAGGGAGCCGATCGATTAATAGATCGTTACGTGGAATTCGTTAGGTAGCATAATCCCTAGTGGTCCTAGGTGGCCTAAACCCTAATCGAATCTAGAAAACGTTCAATAGGTAGCATAATCCCTAGTGGTCCTAGGTGGCATAAATCCTAGTTGAACACGCGATAGTTCATGATAAGGAAACCTAGCCAGAACAAGGGTGGCGTTCCAAACGATTTCAAGAATGGTGGCACTACGTTGAAGTAGTATAGAAATACGCGATGAAACCCGTACGATATACGGCAAGGGACTGTACATATACATGGAAAGGATGATACGGGTTAGGGTACTAGTACAGTTGGTGCAGAGAATATAGGAAATCAAAGAAAATAGTGGAATGGTGAAGCTTAGAAATCTTGCGATGTTATACTTAATAGAAACCTTGCAATGTTATACTTGATTCATCATGCCTGTAGCTTACCTTGTCATCATGCTTATGTTTACTTTCAGTTTATTCATGCCATATTATCTTCACCTGTTTTTATGCTGAAAGCCACTAGGACTTACTCAGTCTTTATGACTGACCCAGTTTGTTTCGTCTCTTTTTCTTTCGTTTCCCCCCAGGTTCGCAGGGTGGGAATACAGCTTAGTTCGGATCTTACCAAGCTCCAAGGCTCTTTCATGTACTGCTTGGATTTCTATTGGCTATGGCTTGCTTTGCTGTTTTACTTGGGGAATGATTTATGACTATGGTTTTATGATTCTTTACTATTGCAAGACAGGTTTCGATGTAATGGATTTAGTAACATTTTGATGTAAAAGGCTTTAGACCTTTCTAGATTTTAAAGCAATGAAATTTGGTTCTTATTCCGCTGTTTTATATGTTCTATCTTGTAATATTTCTGTGTATGTTTACCTAGATAATGGTCCAGCAAAGCTAGTGCATTCCCTTTGTGAGTGACCCTAGCGGAGGTGGGGTGTTACAGACCCCAATAGTCCTTCCCCAAAGTTACACGACTATACGACCTCACATGATAATGAAATAAATATTCTACGATCCTCCGATACGTAGAATACGGGTCGTTACATTCTCCCCCTTAAGAAATTTCACTCCCGAAATTCCTTAACTAAGAAAACAACAAAGGGTCCCGCATGCCTATCAACCATTTAAAAACAACCAAACATACATAATAACATAACAAGCCTGTCCTAGCATGTGGTTTACTAATAAGGGGATAACTAAATGGTCATTAAAATCTTACCGAGCAAAGAGTTCTGGATATGACTTCCTTATGCTCTCCTCTGTCTCCCAAGTACAATCATTCTCGTTCTCGCCCCACTGAACCTTGACTAATTTCATCGCCTTCCTTCGAAGTTGCTTCGTATCGTACTCAACAACACGTATCGGCCTGCGGTTCTAACCATCTCGGTTTCTACTTCATCCAACTGATCTGGTGAAATAGTCATATCAGGGTCGTGCATGAACTTCCTTAACTGGGAAACATGAAATACGTTGCGAACTCCAGCCATCTTGTTAGGTAATCCAATTTTATATGCCAAATTCCCAACTTTCTCGAGAACTGGGAATGGACCAACAAATCTTGGTGCTAACTTGCCTCTCCTACCAAATCGAATCACACTTTTTAACGGAGAAATCATGACAATAACCAAGTCGCCAACGGAGAATTTTAAATCCCTTCGCCTCTTATCAGCATAAATCTTCCGCTTATCTTGGGTAGCCTTCATTCGTTGTTGGATGACCTTGATCTTTTCTGAGGTTTCTCTTATCACATCCGGTCCAAGCACAAATTTCTCACTGGTTTCTAAGCAACATGATGGTGAGTTGCACGGTCTTCCGTATAAAGCTTCAAATGGAGCCATACTAATACTGGCTGACAAATATTATTATATGTGAATTCAACCAGATGCAAATGCTCAGCCCATGACCCTTCAACATCTAATATGAAAGCTCTCAAGAGATCTTCTAATACTTGATTCACCATCTCTGTCTGACCGTCAGTTTGAGGATGGTACGCAGTACTGAGATGTAATTCTGACCCTAATGCCTCTTGTAAGCTCTCCCAAAATCCACTAGTAAACAACGGATCTCGGTCACTCACAATGCCTTTGGGTACTCCATGAAATCTCACTACCTACTTCATATACAATTTTGCTAACTTAGCTGCCGTTCTATTCGACTTGACGGGTATAATCCTTGCACTCTTGGTCAATTGGTCCACAATCACCCAAATGCTATCTTGTCTTGATCTAGTCCTTGGTAACCCATCAATGAAATCCATTAAGACATGTTCCTATTTCCATTTTGGAATTTCCAATGGTTGCAGCAAACCACTAGGCTTTTTTTGCTCGCCTTTCACTAGCTGCCAATTCATGCATTTGGATATAAATTTTCCAACGTCTCTTTTCATTCCTTCCCAATAGTAGGTCTGCTTCATGTCTTGATACATTTTGTTACTACCGAGATGTATAGTCAGTTTCGAGTGATGACATTCTCTAAGTACTTCATCTCTCAATCCATTAACATTGGGTACTCCCATTTTTTCTAAGCCATCCATCTCGATCAAACCCATACTTGTTCATCTCCTCGTCGATACCCATCTCTAACTTGGAGATGATTTCCAATAGTTAGGATCGTCCCTCTGATAGGAACCAATCCGCTAAATCAAAGTTGGCCTGATCGACAAACTAGCTAATATTTCTGGATCCAATTCGCACTTTGGTTTGAAATCATACCCAGCGATATACTCCAGTTGCTTCCATTCCAGAAACATAACCCCTAAAATGGCATGTCTCCTACTCAATGCATCAGCTACTGCATTGCCCTTTCCTGGTGTATATGTGATATCGAAACCATAGGAAGCCAAGAATTCTAACCATCTTTGCTGTCGGAGATTTAGATCCTTCTGAGAGAAGAGATACTTTAATGATTTATGATCGATAAACAACTCGAATCTTTCTCCCAAGAGATAGTGTCGCCATATCTTCAATGCGAACACGATCACTACCAATTCCAAATCATGGGGAGGATATCTTTTCTCATGCGGTTTCAGTTGCCGACTAGCATAAGCTACAACCCTACCTCCTTGCATCAATACAACACCTAGTCCAGTACCACATGCATCCGTGTATACTGTCATCTCTTCATTCCCTTTAGGAATAATTAACACTGGTGCACACGTCAACTTTTCCTTTAGACTCTTAAATGCATTCTCGCACCTTCCGTCCCAGCCGAAAGCTTGATTTTTCTTAGTCAACCGAGTTAACGGTGCCACTATCTTGGAGAAGTCTTGGATGAACTTACGATAATATCTAGCTAATCCCAAGAGACTTCTTATGTCCGTTGCATTCTTGGGAGTAGACCAATCTTGTACCGTAGCCACTTTCGTAGGATCCACGGCAATAACATTCTCTGAAACAACATGGCTCAAGAACCTCACTTCCCTCCTCCAGAGGTGACACTTTGAAAATTTCGCTTTCAATTAGTGTTTTCTCAACACCTCCAACACTATCCTCAAATGTTCCTTGTGTTTTTCCTCTGTCCTTGAGTAAACAAGGATATCGTCTACGAACACAAGAACAAACTTATTCAATTGATCCCTGAATACCCTATTCGTAAGATCCACAAAATATGCTGGTGCACTGGTCAACCTGAATGGCATGACCAACCACTCATAGAATCCAGACGGCGTCCGAAAGGCCGTTTTAGGAATACTTTCTGCTGCCACTCGGAGCTGATGAAATCCTGTCATGAGGTCCAACTAGGAGAACACTCTTGCCCCTTCCAGTTGATCAAACAAATCATATATCGATGGAAGAGGTTACTTATTCTTCCTAGTCACTTTATTCAACTCGCGATAGTCCACACATAAACGAAGGGAACCATCTGCGTTAGTGGAAAATACAACTGGTGCTCCCCACTCGGAAACACTCCTTCGGATAAATCCCTTCTTCAGAAGATCACTTACTTGCACCTAGAGCTCTTGTTGTTCCCTTGGTGCCATACAACGAAGTGGCATCACTATAGGTTTGGCATCTTTCACTAAATCAATACAAAACTCAATCTCTCGGTGTGGTGGAAGTCCGATCACTTCCCCGAAGATTTACGGATACTGGCCAGCAATGGGAACCCTAGATAACTCATCTTGCGAAATGTCGAGGGAATTTAGAAAACTAGCCATCACCTCATCACTAGGTAGGCCACCAAACACTACCCTCCGCCCATTATCTGCCCTAACAGTCACCGTAAATCCCTCACAGTCTAGCACCACCCCATATCTTTGGAGCTAATCAACTCCCAAAATAATGCCAAACCCAGTAAAGCCTAAAACAAAGCAATCACAAGCAAACATACATCCATGACTCGATAAGACTAAATATCGACAAATCATGATATGGCCAGTCGAACCACCAATCGGGTTCGTCACCACTAAAGGTCTACCGACTATCTTGGGTTCCAATCCCAACCTATCTACCAGGTCACTAGATATGAAGAAACGGGCAGCCCCAATATCAAACAATACTCGAACAGGAACATCATAAATAGAAAGCATACCTTGAATGATGACATTCTTTCCTTTCTCCGCTGCAGTTGGGGTATTCGACAAAGAAGGAACAACATTAATAGCATATGCTTTCACAATCTGCTTCTCTTTAGGAGGTTGCGGACATTTATTCTTATGATGTCCCACTTAGCCACAATTAAAGCACTTCCTGTCCGCTGGCTTTGCTCGACATTCCTTAGCATAATGGCCCTTCTCGCCACAGCTAAAGCACTCGACATCCTTCCTATCTTTCTTTTTCTGACCGTCCTTGGTCTGACTCTACTTCCTTTTATTCAGAGAATTATTCTTGCTTCCACAGCTTGCTTGCGGCTTTGGCTCGTCTATAGATGCAACAACGACCTCAGTCTTGGCCTTAGAATAAAGGCTTTCTGATCTCAATGCTTTCCCAACAATTGATTCAAAAGTCTCATCAATATGGTTTATGAGCCTTTCTCACAAATACCCATCTAAGTCAGTTATGAACTTCTCGTTCTTCTTCTCGGCAGTGTTAATAAGGGATAATCCATACTTCGATAAAGTATTGAATTCAACAATATATTCCGAGACTGCCCTACCATTCTGTTTAAACTCCAAGAACTTCCTAAACAACTATGACTTCTAGGCAGTTGGGATAAACTTGTCACTAAAGCGAGCTTTAAATTGATTCCATGTAACTTGATCCTCAGGAGTAGCTACCTTAATAGCATTCCACCAATTCATAGCCCGTCCTTGCAGCTGACGGGATGCTAGCTTCCTCTTCATCGCGTCTTCGATTCCCAGATCCTCGAAGATACGCTCACAACTTTCAAGCCAATCCTGAACTTCTGTAGCCGATTCCATTCCGTGGAACGGCTTCCCACCAAGAATAGTGTAGTCCTTACAAAGCTTGGCGAAATCAGCCCTAGACGCCTGCACGGTTGCACCACCACCATTTGCAACATTAGGAGCTGCTCCTTGAACATCCCTAAGCATCTCTCTCATGAAGGTAGTAAACATTGCCCTCATATCAGGAGCATTTCTATTATTGGCTCCTGAATCAGTATTCCTCGTATATCAGCTCATCGTTCAATCTGTAAAGAGAAAACGATTAACAATCTCTTCAGTGGTGCCAGTGCAGTGCGACTTCATCTTAGATATACTAATAGTATATATATATCTTTCGAAAACCCAAAATATAACAAATACGCGCTCTCATATACGTACTATCTCTCCCTGGTGTCTTTCCCTAGGTTAACTACGCAACCTAGACCTCTGATACCAAATGTGACGGCCCGGCCCGCACCAGCCGACATTTCTAATGAAACGTGTTGTGCTGATGTTCAACCAGCATGGAACGTTCGTCAAAAGAAAGGAAAAGGGAAGGAATTTGAATGGTGAACCAACAAAGAACCTATAGTATATCTCACAGTGCATGGAACAAAATATAATAATAACATAAATTGATATAAAACAGGCGAGACAGTGCATAAGCTGAAAACTAAATCATCATAGCAGCAGAAAATTCAAAATAAAACTTATGATCCAAACCACCATTATTACAAATTTTAAAAAAGTCTATAAAGAAAAATAGGAAGGTACACTACTAATGCCCAAAGTAGTGACCAATAACAACACAGGAAGAACATATGTATATAACATACGTGGAAGCCTTATGCTCGTCTCCGGTACAGCTACTCGTGCATACCACCTAACCTGTCTCTAGTCTGCCCGTTTAAGAGCACCCAAAGTAATAAGAAGAGACATAAAACTCTGGGTTAGACAAAAGTCTGGTATGAGCGATAAGCAGCAAAAACAGAACAATAACAGGTATACATTACCATATCTGAACCTGGACCTGCAACCAAAGAGTTAGCACAATAGGGTGTACAATACTCTAAGGTAACACTAACAAATGGTGTGAAAATAATGGGGAGGGGGTAGTGTATGTCATGGGGATAGCAAACATCAAACATAGCAATCATCCTCACATCTCTCACTCAGTGCGTAAAGCATACAATATCTACCACTTTGACCACCCAATTCTTTGTTATGATCACTCTACCCCATGGAGTCATGACGGCTCCACTACACTGATCTGTAACCACTAATACTTTTCTATGTCCACTCTGCCCCATGGAGTCATGAAAACCCCACTGCACTGGCTCATAGCCCTGCTATGATCACTTTGCCCCATGGAGTCATAACAACTCCACTGCACTGATCCACAGCCAATATCTGTCTCTCAGTGGTGAGTCAAACCTATAGACATCGATAACCCCTTTGCACACGGCCCGCAGCAAAGTCCAATTCATGAAGTTAACTCGTTGGTTCCCATCTAGATCTTGAGTAACAACTCCTCATTTGGACTACCTTTGCATCTCGGGTTTTGGTCATTATCCCGTTCACACTTCAGTTTCCATTCAGTTCATTCGCTGTCAGACTTGGAGATCGGTTCGTGATTCACCCTGGTCATCGTTTCGTGGCTCGCCCTCCCGTCCTCGGCTCATGAAGATGCTCCTGGGTCGGCTCGTGGGTCCCATTTGGTCCATGGTTCGCGATGCTTGAAGTGGCACGTGGTGCCCTATTATGGTTCCTGGATGGTCCCTGCTCTGGTTCGTGACTCAAGATCATGGACTGTGCTCCAGGTCGGCTCATGACTTGCTGTTGGCTCGTGAAGGGTGCTTCGCGAACGGAGGGGGTCGGGTCGTGACAAGTGCTTCACGAACAGGCACTGATCAATTTCCTGCAACTCTTCCAACAAGCAATTTACGCCATACGATGGCGTTTTCGACGAATCTAACTTTTTTATGCAATCACAAATCATTCCAAACAGTCATAGCAACATGTAGAAACGACCATGAACACCAAACAACAATTTAACATGTCAATACGGATCAAACATACCCAAAACCCATGTTTTCCACTTAATCATGTTTACCATACGATTAGCAAAACATGTCCAAATTAACCCAAATTTTTAACAGTGGCCTAAAATAATATTTAAGAATTTCTACATATTTTTCCAGATTTTTCTGAGGTCTAATTTTGTTAATTAACACTAATAACCCCTAATTAGCCGTAATTAGTGAAAAACAATGCAAATCACTCACCTTAGCAACAAATAAAACTTTATATCTGAAACTCTACTGTTTTGGGGCATTTTCCAATGCAACACAGCAACTCTAACTCTAATTTGGTGTTGATTTGCCTTGATTTGATGCTGATTACTTAATCCTTGATTAGAAAGTGGTTTGGGATGATTTTAGAAGGTGGTGGCCATTGCTAGGGTTAGAGAAATGTTTTAGGCGATTGAGAAAATGAAACAAAATTGTTTCCTAACTGATTTCAGCCTCCCCATAACCCTAATCCCAAAATGGGTTATGGGCCTAGCTGCTAATCACCCTTAATAGACCCGGTTAAGCTGTTTTTCACCTTCCAAACCTTGTTTCAGCCATATTTCCCAAATGGTAAGTCAGTTAAACAAATGTGACCACTGTACGGAAAGGTAAACCATCATCCGGAGCTAATGGAAGTGGTTTCAGGTCAAAACTCCTTACTAATCAAAAGTTATAGGTGAAACAAGATTCGCTAGAGGCAAAACGGTCAATAAAAAATCAGCAAAAATCGTGAACATGGGAAATGATTACACCAAAATTGGTCTAAATACCCAAGGAACTAAAACTGTACTTCCCCAATACGGTAAGAAATAAATGGAACCGTGTTTAATCAGCAATTAAAAATGAAAAATGCGAGAAAGGTAAAGTAGAGACGAGATTTAGAGTGGTTCAGCCGTTAATTAGGCCTACGTCCACTGTGAAGGTGATTTCCAATCTTATAATGAGGATTACAAAATACATCAATTTTCTCTTTTCATACATCTCTATGTTCACTCAATATACCCTCGTTTATATATTTCAATCTTGGAATTATACAAGAGAATGGTAGAATTTGAGGATAAGAAGGATGGATGAATGATTGAGAAGGAGGATGCCTTTGTTTTCCTTGATCACAAGATTGTACTTGACGCCATGGCCAAATCAGTGGTTGAGGATAGAATTCAGCAGCACTTCGTTGTTTCAAAACTTGGATCTCCTTTATGTTGGCAGCCATGGTATATTTATAGGTGAGCTCCCTTGGGAAAATGACCTGAAATCCATTTATGCAGGCTACGGATCGCTCATTCTATTAATTACACTCATGCCATCGGGTAGCTGTAGCCCGCTGTCTAGAGCTGTATTCGGTTGTCATGCGCGAGCGACTCAATGGAGCGAGCGTCTTGAATAGTTGTGCGAGTGACTTTGGTTGATGTTCTTCGGTTGCGGCTATTTCCGGCATTTGACGAGTAGATATCTGATTTACTTGATGGCGAAATGAAGGAACGAATCGACCATAGTTCCTTAATGCGGTTATGTCTAATTTGGGTGGGCAAGCGACGATCTTCTTTAGTCTAGAGGTGACCGACTGAGGCTTGTGACTCTGAGATGTAAATGTGCTCTTCCTAAGGACCGGTGTATGACCGACCAGTAGGATTCTGATCTGAGTGTCGAGCGATAGGTGTTGCAATCCATGAGCAGTTGTTAAGTATATATGCGATCTTGACTCTTATCCTGATACGTGCGATCGGACTTTGATATTAGACCCATCGTCTTTGGTCGCTCCGGTCATTTTGACTTGTCTCGGGTTTGATGTTTGGATCTTGCTCTGTGTGGTTGTGTCCTATCCATGCAAGCATTTAAGTGCCTTCGATAATATTGCGCACGACAGACCCTGATGGTGTTCGTTCCGTATCCTTTACCCAATGTGCGTATGGATTTTTTTAGGGATTAACACTTGCCCCTCAAAGTCCATGATTTCTTTTAGTAAGGAGTTACTGGCTTTTACATATTTGATCTTACATTGTTTGGTAGATTTGTCGAGGGGTCAGTCGTAAAAAAATTTGGGATTGCTTCGTTACAATGGACTGGTATTGTCTCTCTCTGTGAGCGAGATTCTTGATGTATCTTTTTGGTTATTGTGAAAACAGTTGAATTTCGGGATGCCAACTGGAGCTTGATGGGACACTTTTTGTGTAATCGGGCACTTAAGCTGACGTGGCGAGAATTCTCTGGATGTATGCCTTTTAATCTTCCTTATTTACTTTTAACCTGCTTCGTTCCACTTTTATCTTTTTTGAGAAATCCTTCGGTCATAGCTGTGCTTCCTCGAGAGTTTTACCAGGTAGTCTACGTTTGACATTTCTGCCTTGATTTTTCTTCAAAAGTTTTTAGCTTTCTCATTCCATCATTTTGCCTAATATTTACAGCAACACCTGTTTATCTTGAGCGATTTCCTTTTGGCTCCAAGGTACCATGATCTTTTTGGGTAAGTTTCTTTTTCTTTATTTTGTTTTGTTTTGCTGGAATACTCATGCATTCCCAAGTTAGGATATTCCAAACATGACCTGACCAAGCTGTGTATGAATTTGGGATTTAGGCAATAGCCGGGTTTTTGTGTAGCATAGATACCGTTTCTGTAATCATCTTTAAAGAATATGAATCATCTGGTGGTTTTCTTTGGAATCTCGATGCTTGGTATTTGTTTATAAATTGTTTGATGAAATGCCCCAGGGTTCTCTAGTTGAAATGTTTCTTTTTATGCCGGAGTCTGGCTAGGTTGTTTCCCTTTTTATGGTTGTTGTTTGAGTCCACACTGATCTCTTTTGAAATAGGTCATCCGAGGATGGAATTCTTCATGTCTAGGAGGCTTAGGAAAAAGTCGACAAGGAGGGCTGGTAGCAAAAATATGCCCCATGGCAAGGAGATCATGGGTGCGACTGACACTCAAAGTCATTGTTTGTTGAATGAACTTCCTGACCCAGATATTTAGACTGCTCTTGGTCGTATGGCTTCTTCGTCCGTCACTTTGGATCCTGCAACTGTACTCCCGGAGCCTCTTTTTATTCCCAACCCTTGCCATCCTGAACTTGGTGAGAACTTTGTGTCTCATTGTCCAGCTAGCTCGCGTTCCGGTGTGTATATAGACCCATTTGACAAATGGATTATTGCAGGTAAGATGGACGCCATGAAGGATTGCATATTGGCTGAGTTCAATCAGTTGGAAGCACGTCCGCATCTGGTTGAAGGCCTTACCGCAACTGTCAGATATTACAGTGTGGAGCAAATGGGTTCCTGGCATTCTCTTGTCGAAGATCTTCAGCGGTCAAATAAAGAGAATTTTGAACGACTTTATACCTTGGAAAAAGACAAGCTTAAACTTGTCGGGGACCTCGAGTCTAGGGAGAGGTCATCTCTTACCTTATCTGAACACTGTAGCTTTCTAATGCTTTACCTGTTTTGTTATTTTGGTTTTGATTTAGAATGGTACTTTTAGTCTGGCTTGTGTATGCAGGAGCCAGCCTCGCTTATTCTCGTACGCTTAGGTTTGTGACTTTTATGGTTTGTTTCGGACCTCAACGCACTACAGTTCTTATTATGTAACTTGTTTATTTTCGCGCGGGTGCGTCACATGCTGCACCTTTATTTTTTGATTTACACATTCGGCCGAGCGCTTTATTAATCATTTGGTTGCGCCCGATTTATTATTATAATTATTATTATTGGGATTTAGTTATCTTTTGAAGTTTCTCGCTTATCGAAGGTTATTACGCACTTGTATTATTATAAGCGCGTTTGGTATCTTTTATTTTGTAGTATTCAACCCCGCGCCTGACTGACTTGGTAATCCAAGCCCTTCGGAGACTGGTTTTGAATACGTGCCCCATGGGGAGGTCTTGGTTATAGATTTTCGATCCATTCTAGGCCCTGTTTGATTGTTTAATTATTCAAAAAGGTTCTAGAATTGATACCCCCTTTCGGCTAGGATTTCTGACACCCCCTTTCGGCTAGGATTTCTGTTTTGCACTAGTCCTTCCAGCATGTTTAATCCTTCTCCTTTTTTATGCTTCATCCCGAGGAGTGGACACTAATTCATCTCATCGAGTTTTGACTCAGAAGGGATAAAATTTGTGTCCTTCACCTAACAAGGTGTTTTTTTTGGATTGGCAATTTTTCCGTTTCGGGACATGTCAGTTTTTCCGACTTTGTGCCTTGCCCTAGGAAACAGACACTGGTTTGCCTCATTGAGTTTTTTTTTTTCAAGTTGGGGAACCCGTGTCCAGCACCTAAGAAGGTGTTTCTTTGGTGGGCTCAGCGATTTTATCCGTGGGACTTTAACTGTGGGACATTTTGAGTTTCTTTTACTTCTGCATTCACTCTTAGGAGGTGGACATCAATCCTTGCTACCGAATTTAACTACGGTTTTAAGGAATTCATGTCCTGCATCTGAGAAGGCGCCTCTTTAGGATTAGCAATTTTATCTGAGGGACGGATTTGGTAATATTCCTGTACTTTCAACGAAGCCTAGCGCCAGTCCTTTGCATGGGTGTTTGCTAAGCATTCATCATATTCCATAATAAGAGGTGCGACCTTTCGACTTGTTGTCTGTCTTAGAATAGCTTGTCCTTTTTGAGGTGATGTGTCTATTCATCCTATTTGATCTTGCTTGATGTTCGCGATTCCCAAGCTGCTCTGTTTAATGTGTGCCATGGGATTTTCGTCACAGTCCAGCTGTGTATGGCGGATTGGTTTTTACCATGCCTACATTCCAAGAGATTGTTTTTCTCTTAGCATGGACCAATAAGTATGTTACTCAGGTAGACACATAATTAATTATTGATGCACAAAGTTTTTGTGAGTAAACCGTTACTTAATACGAACATAGTGAATAATAAAGCAAGGTAAAACAATCTTAATAACAAGATAAAACCAAGGAGTGAAGCAAAGTAATGAGAGCTCTAGTTTAATGCTCCATTATTGAGACATTAGTGACTGGTCCTCTTAATGAGCGTCCTCTTTGGATTGGTTTAAGCCTTTTTCTTTTGAAGGCGTATTGCCCCTTGTTTGCGGAGAGTCGGGATAACTTTTATGATCTTGTACATACTGTTGCAAATGGTTTTTTCTGATTAACCCCTCGATCACTGACTTCAAGTGCCTACATTCGTTGGTATCGTTCCCTGACTATTTATGGAATTGACAGAATCTTCCTGACTTCATATCGACATCTTTGACCTGTCTTTGTTTCAAGATCGCATACCTTTCGGTATTTTTAGTTTCCGTGAAGATATTTCCCATGGTATCATTAAGGGGTGTGAATTCAGAGTTCTTGAAAAAGCGCAGCTTCTTTTTTGGTCGACTGTCTTCTCCTTCATTGCTCCTTTTTTGATTATCAAGGCTTCTTTGCGCATTTCCATTCTTCTCTATCTGTGCATTTTTTCCTTCAATACCTGCATATTTTTCAGCTTTGTTGAGTAATTATTCGAGTGTACTTGGTTTCTTTTTCTTGATCCACCGCCCCAACTTGGTTTCTTTACATATGCTCCATTTAAGAGCCATTAAGATTAGGCCGGGTTCGAAATTCTTGACTTTAGCCACTGCCATATCAAAGCAAGTGAGAAAAGCTTTGATGGGCTCTCCTGGTCTTTGTTGTAGTCCACTTAGCTCCGTAACATCCCGAGTTTTGAGTGCCTGGGATTTGAACTGCTTATTAATAGTTTAGCCAGGGTCACGAAATTGTCCACAGACTGCGGCGGCAGCTTTTTGAACCATAGATAAGCCACCACTTCTAGATAAGTTGGGAAATATAAGCATTTGATTTCATCAGTAGCACATGCCCTATTCATATACTGGTCATATTTACACAGAAATATATTAGGGTAGCTTGTCCCATCATAGGACTGTAATGATGGAGGTTCGAATCTTTTAGGTATACAGTCTTCTTAACCCATTCATTGAGCTGGGTTTTAGTTGGGAAGGACTCCCATTCTCTTCGATCATCCTTCTTCTTTAAGCTTTCCTTCACAATTGCTCGCTCCATTCCTAAGATGTATTTCCGTTCCTTGTTCGGATCCATGGATTGACCGCCTTCTTCATTATCAAATTTTGATCTAGATGTGCCCTCGTGAACTGGGGCCAAGGAATTTGGGCATTCTTTTGGAAGGGATGTCCTTATAGTAGTGGGACTGTCTTTCCGTTTCGTAATTGCGTCGTCAAAAAAACCGCGCACAGATGCTTTGTTCCCTTCATAATTCAGATTAGTGCGATGTGCAACCCTATGAATGGAAGCCTGCTGTCTTGAGCTTGAAGCAGAGAATTCTGCTTCTGGCTCGCGATTTGTGAGGGCTAGCGAGGAACAGGTGGCATTTAATCTGGCTTTTGTGGTGGCAACTTGAATGGCGAGTATCGACTAGAGCTTCTTCATCATTGCATTATTTGCAATAGTTATTTGACTTGTTAATCCTGTCATCTCCTCTTCCAATTGCTTTCGGGTTACAGTCTCTTCAACTTCAGGCAACTCCTCCGCCCCAGAATCAGTGGCAGACGGCGTGATGGTGTTAACGCTGTTGTTGGGGCTGTTGACTTTGTTAGTGATTCCCCTTAGCATGTTCATATTTCTAAGTACAATTCTTCTCAGAAAAGCTTCTCGGATCTAAATGGGGAAAGAAGCTAACACGTCCCCACGGTGGGCGCCAAAATGTTTACACCAAAATTGGTCTAAACACCCAAGGTACTAAAACTGTACTTCACCAATACGGTAAGAAATAAATGGAACCGTGTTTAAACAGCAATTAAAAATGAAAAATGCAAGAAAGGTAAAGTAGAGATGAGATTTAGAGTGGTTCAGCCGTTAATTAGGCTTACGTCCACTGTGAAGGTGATTTCCAATCTTATAATGAGGATTACAAAATACATCAATTCTCGTTTCATACATCTCTATATTCACTCAATATACCCTCGTTTATATATTTCAATCTTGGAATTATACAAGAAAATGGTAGAATTTAAGGAGAAGATGGATGAATGAATGATTGAGAAGGAGGATGCCTTTGTTTTCCTTGATCACAAGATTGTACTTAACGCCATGGCCAAATCAGTGGTTGAGGATAGAATTCAGCAGCACTTTGTGGTTTCAAAAGTTGGATCTCCTTTATGTTGGCAGCCATGGTGTATTTATAGGTGAGCTCCCATCGGAAAATGACCTGAGATCCATTTATGCAGGCTACGAATCGCTCATTCTATTAATTACAATCATGCCATCGGCTAACTATAGCCAGTTGTCTAGAGCTGTATTCGGTTGTCATGCGCGAGCGACTCAATGGAGCGAGCGTCTTGAGTAGTTGTGCGAGTGACTTTGGTTTATGTTCTTCGATTGTGACTATTTCTAGCATTTGACGAGTAGATAGTTGATTTACTTGATGGCGAAATAAAGGAACGAATCGACCATAGTTCCTTAATGCGGTTTTGTCTGATTTGAGTGAGCGGCGATCTTCTTTAGTCTAGAGGTGACCGACTAAGGCTTGTGACTCTAAGATGTAAATGTGCTCTTTCTAAGGACTAGTGTATGACCAACCAATAGGTTTCTGATCTGAGTGTCGAGCGATAGGTGTTGCAATCCATGAGCAGTTGTTAAGTATATATGCGATCTTGACTCTTATCCTGATACGTGCGATCGCACTTTGATATTAGACCCATCATCTTTGGTCGCTCCGGTCGTTTTTACTTGTCTTGGGTTTGATGTCTGGATCTTGCTCTGTGCAGTTGTGTCCTATCCATCGCGAGCCGTTTAAGTGCCTCGGACAATATTGCGCACGACCGACCCTGATGGTGTTCGTTCTGTATCCTTTACCCAATGTGCATATGTATTTTTAGGGATTAACAGAAAATGACCCCAATAATCGTTCCCCAAAGTTACACGACTATACAACCTCATATGAAATGAAATAAATATTCTACGATCCTCCGATACGTAGAATGCGAGTCGTTACATTGTCACCTTACGATTGGTATACCAACATAACCGTTCCCGGGAGATACAAAAGTGAAAGAAGAACGAAATTGAACATTCTCTAGATGGTGACAATATACCCTAATTGGTTGCAACCCACTAAGCCATATTATCTTCCCGATTTTTGTCATTTCCCAGTTGATGAGGCTTGAGGTCATAACGTATCTTTTGGAACATCTAGCCACCATTCAATTTGAATACCACACCATCATACCCACAAATCACAAATTGAATTCCCTAAAAATACCATGGGTATAAAGCTAAGAGAAACGAATTCCTCCGCCACCAACGTAAATACGTCTGAAGAGATCAACCTACGCGATCTGTTAAGTATACTCTATTAGACATTCGTCCATACAAGTTGTCCTGAGACTGGACAAACTGAAGGCAATATTATGTAAATCCATCTTAGGCAATTTCTATCTACGATCACCAGAACATCCCTTGCATAAACTCCGTCTTCAATTGTCTTTGACATATTTGATTCACAATGCTAATACCCATACGGAGTGGTTTTCAGATAATAAACCTAATCCCGGTCTCTTAGTATTAATAAGGAAAAATGGTCAAAAACTTTGATAGCCGATTATTTAACTATCAAGGAAAACATCCATACAAAAAAAATCTTGTTTCCAAATGGAAAATATATCGATCAACCATCAATCAACACTGACGCCCTTTAAATTAATTTATCAATAATTTATTCATTTCCCAATCCCCCATTTTCCATATTTCTTAAACCTGGCTAGCCTCTCATGATTCATGGAAAAACATTTCCACATATCCACCATTTCTCATTTTCTATATTTAAAAATATACGTTATTAACATTGGAAAATATTTCCATTTCTTATTCACGTATTACTAACCTTCTACATACATTAGTCCCTAACCGTAAACTAGTAAGAGAGCAACTCCTAAGTATCAACCCTGAAGGCCGAAACCAACGTTAGATTGACACTCAGAAAACCTTTCAACTTAGCTAGTCTCCTGTCAGTTTCTAATTTTCTTAACTTTATTCTTAACTTCTTATCAACAAAAATCATTTCCTTTTCTAAACTTAGAAAAAAAACATCTCTGGTTATATTTGGAAAATATTTCCAAAATCCAATTATATAGATTTAAATGAACGTTGTATAAAACATTGATTTTAACGTCAGCATTATAATACCTGCTTCCAAAATATTTATATTTAAATTATAACTTTGAATCTTTACTTAGAATAAATAAATAATAATTAATCAAATCTTAATTAGAAACGGAAAGTAAATATTACCTTCCTGAATTTGATATAATCGAATTTCATCGTATAACTCTCTTTCGAATAATCTCGATTCGATTAACGTTCCGAACATTGGAATAAATTTACCATTTCAGGCCAACTCAATTTTTAAATTCATATTTGAATTTATCCCTTCCAAAACATCACCAATTCCCTTTTATAACCAATTTAATCTGCAAAACGTTTGCTTTAAAACCATTATTCATTTTAAAATATGAATATTATTTCTTTATAGAAATCTGGACTCGTTATATCAACCAAATCTTTTTTTATTTTTAAATACCATTACAGGTTCAAGTTCCTATTTATTGAGTTCTTTTATAAATTCATACTCATATTCTATTCCATTTTACAAGTCAACATCTTGTTAATTATATATCAAGTTTATATTTAATCTTGATTACGTATTCAATTATAAATTATTAGTTCCAATCAAAATATTAATTATCTTGTCAAACTCTAAATATATATAATATATAAATTTATATAGAATAAATTATTTTAATAACATTCAACATCGTTGAATTCTAATTACAAATCCTTATGGTATTATTTCAATTTTATTTATATTTCAAACATCGAAATAATTTCATCATTTTCCTTTTAAACGATTTCCAATTTCCCCTTTTTATAAATTCATTCTTTAAATTACATTGTCAAATTATCTAATTATTTCATTTCATTTATAAACATCGTTTATTAATCAATCTATTTGTTTTATTATTAAAACAAATTATTATATTCTAGCCTAATCAAAATTCAATTTCTATTTAAAATATATTTTCCCTTTTCAAAACACAAATTCTTTTCCATTATATTTTTACGGTATTCAAATACCAACTATTTCAGGGTCAATGTTATTTAAACGTTCCAAACACACAATAATCAACCATAGATTATTTGTCACATCATATAATGTGATCTACGAAAAACAATAATATAATTGTTGAGGAATCCAGTTGGATTCCTCCAACCAATTTCCCTGCATCCACATATGTTAATCAACATAAATAACATCAATTTCATGTTAATATAAGATATTAAAATAATTAGAATCGAGATTTAACCAATATTATATATATATATATATATAATTTTAGCCAATAAATTAGCAATTCATCCAAACAACCATCACACAACATTCAACCATTACATATCAATATTAATTAACGTTTATTAAATTTTAAAACTGGACAAAGTTAGTGAGTTTACTCACCTTAGTCGTTAATCATTGAAAAAAGATTAACGTTCCATTGATTATATCCGGTGTTTTATTTGGTTATAAATTGTAACGAGCTCTGAATCGCTCCAAACCAATTCAATTGTATAGCCTGAGTCCATACGATTCCAACGGGGTAGACCTTTCATAAAACAGTCCATGTATGAACGAGATATAAATTAACTAGTTTATACATTATTTAAATTGGTTTAAACTTAAATATTTTAGTTATTGAGATCACCCACTATGAACCGGCCCTTCAAATACCAAACGCGGCTAACGCTATTTTCTTCTTCCTGTTACGAAAAATAATACCGCTCTTCCTTTTATTTTCAGCCATTACCAACTTTCTTACACCCCCTTTTCTCCCTCAACAAGCCACAATTCTCCAAACCAAAGACACACTGCTTTTTCCCAACATTTCCTCTCTCCGACCTTCCCCAATACTAACTATTCGAACTCCATCCCATCGTCGCGATGAACAGCACAACCCCATGTTTTCATACAGTAAACCATCGATATAAATATATGTTGAATCCCACAAATTTTTTCCCATACACTCCACTCGATCGCATAGACTCTTATTTACACTCCAAATCTCCATCAAATGATTACACTCGCCACAACTTCAAGCCCTAGGTCTGCTGTCCGATTTTGGAACCTCAGGAAGCTCAACTGCTTTACATAATATATAGATCGATGTGAAGCCCTTGCTTAGAGGATTCCAACGAATCTGATCTTATGAATTTTCATTGAGTATTAGGTTTAATAGGATTTATTGAAGATAGATTTCTTCATGTTGGTTCTCTTTCTTTTTTTCATTTCAGTAGTTGAAAAAGAAAGGCAAGCTCGAACATATAAAGGAAAGGAACGAGGTAGGCCTGCTTATTATATATATACAGATCAACCATTTTTTTTGTGTGAATAAGGAGGAGTCGAATGAATCAACAGAGAATAAATTTTACCGAGTATTTTATTTGTTTTCAATGTTATTTGTTTTCGTTGTTTATAGAGAAGGGAATTTTCTTAAACAAAAGAAATCGAAAAGAAGAAGCGTATATTTATAGAAGAGTGAAACTTGGTATGCACGTATTAGGCATATGGAGTAGTACTGGGTTTTATTCTTGGGCATGTGTATCTCTTAGGTTTATGGTCGGTTATGATCTGAAATCACATAGCTGTGTGATACAAGGTAGCTTGGCTGTACAAATTTCTTGGTCTTCAAGGTGTTGCTTAGCTTAGGCGTGATGAAATAAAAACGTAGGTCTGCACGCGTTGAGTTTCAAAAAGGTAGGATGGCGGTGGTTTTCCTAGACATATGCTAGTTTTAAGTTGCTTCAGTTTTTGAAAATGTAGGCTCGTACCATTTCTTTGTCTACACATTTTAGGATATAGGGTGGTCGGTCCAAAAACACATTAGGGACGTACATGTTCTAGGGGTGTGTTAGGACATAGTTTTGCAAGAAAGCTGCATAGCATGTGCATTAATTAAGTATAATATTTTAAATATTTAAGTTTATGTGAAATTTCCATACGAAGTAATAAGTAAAATCTACAACATACGAGCTTCATTCAGGTTTAAACTTGTAATTCTACAATAATTAAATATTTTGAACATGATGAAACTGGTTTCGTCGAATTCCAAGTCCATTTGTAAAAACTCCTTTTTAATTGTAAACGGTTCAATAATCTGCGTTTAAACAACGCACGGTCAAAATAAATCCAATTGACCCCAAACTGGAAATCTAGCAATAACTAGCCACACGTATTTCAATAAAATTCATTTCGTCAAAAACAGAGGTTGTTTGAAAATCCATTATTCTTACACTTCATATTCAATCGATGTAATATAAATCGATTAAAATAATTCAATCTATTTATAATAAAATATTATTATCCTATATACATATTCAAACAGAATATATACAGCTTCGGAAATAAACAATATACAGATTTATACTTGACATTTCAATTTCAAGTTAAAACGACGTTCAATTTATTTAATAAATCATTATAATTTATAAACGTTTCCATAGCGACTTTATGAAAATTTGATTTGGACATAACTTACAATTTATAAGATGAAATCTCGATTTTTCACTTCCATTAGAAAAATATAGTTTATTAGATTTAAACGTTTCTTAATTCAAAGAATTTCGACTTATAACGAATCCTGGATATCCATTTGAAGTTCAAAACTCAATATTATGAACTACCACGACATTACGAGCTTGTTTTAATTTATATTATAGTTAATATGTTAAAACTTTGTTTAACAAATAAATTTGTTATTATAACTCGAATTTAAACTCCAACGAACATCTTAAATTATCCAATTCACACAACATTGCTAATTCAACTATTTCCGACAATTTCGACATTAAATTTATTATTCCACTATTTATATTAATTAAATAATCAAAGTTATTTAATTCCAATAATTTAAATTACCAAACCACTATTAATAATCAAATAAATCAATTATAATATATCTAAAAATCCATGATGTTACAAAGGTATATGATGGATTTGGGACGTGTCACGTCATTCGTATGTCTTATCGAATCAGTCCTTATCGCATGAGTCTATACCTGAATTTTTGAAACCTAACTTTCTACTTTTCCGTTTTGCCTTTTGTAATACCCTGTAATTTTAAAGAACATTAATAAACCATAGAATACTTAATTTAATTTTAGGAATTAATTAAAACGTACCGTACCATTACGTTTGTCTCAGAATTCTGGTTCAGATAGACTCCGAGTTTGCGTAAAACGGACATCGTATGAAGAAGATATTAAGGTTTGAAGTTCAAAATAGTTCAAAAATCAAAGCGGGAAGACGATGCAGGATTTGGATCCGTTGGGGGTCGACCCATGGGTCGACCCACTCAAGGGGGTGTTGACCCTAGGGTCGACCCACCCCAGATCCATCCAGGTTCATTTCCTGAACCTGGACTTGTTTCTGAACGAGATTCGTTGGAAAAATTCTATATAAGGGTTGGTATTTCTATTGTTTTATTCACCTAAAACAATGGAGACAACGAGATGCTGCCCCGTCTTAGATTGAATTAGCCTATTTTTCTTCAACAACAACGTATAAGTATACAAGAATTTCTTCTATAGCTTCAGCCTAATTATTCCCTATTTTTTAGATCCAATCTCCGTGAGTTCATCTTAATTTTAGATATAAACATTTAACAAGTAACCCTGACATGTTTATAAATCTGGATCTAAAACCTATGCCTGTTAAGAATCTGATTCATACGTAATCAATCCTGCTATTTCATGTACACCTGATCTGCTATTCAGGTCTGATATGCCTATTTCTGCTGTTATATGACCATCTCTGTCATCATATGCTTATTTTGTTTTATGCCTATTATGTTCCTCTCTCTCTTTCCCTTTTTATTTCTATAGTCTAGGCTACCTTCGCGCCTAGGCCAATACCGCTGAAATATGTGTAGGAACGAAATTAGGATTAATGGAGAATGATTGGGAATGGTAATTTGGGGGCATAACCTGTACTACGAATATGACTAAAATTTGGGGCATAACTTATACTGTGGAATATAACTGAAATATGGGGTGTATGAACATGTAAACATATAGACTTAATTCAAAGATTAGGTGGAACATGTTAATGGAACTGTATGTCACTCAGGTAATCTGTATGATCTATTGGGGATTAAGTAAACTTGTTAATCTGTTGGTGTTGTAAGGACACTATTAACCTATGTAAAACTTAACCTGTGGAATTCCTAGTTGATTGGAGACAGAAGTTTAGGGGTCTGACTTATGTCATCTATTGTGTGGGACCCATATTAGTCAGTAACCCATTCTGGTATTAAAAGGGGACCTCACACTAGGTAGGGGTCAGGGCACGCTTACTGAGCTAATTATAAGTGGTTCATTTGGGATAGGGTGTTCTGATGGCGCCTTACAACCAGGTCATGTGCGTGCATGGGTCCAGTCAGTCTGGGAAAATAAGACGCCATAACACTTGTAAATAGGTATGTGTCCTTCTTGTTTTTGCCACTTTATGAAGTAATACACCCTACTATGGGGATGACACAGGGTATTTACGAGGTAAGGAGCCGATCGCTTGGGGGTAGTAATTAGGGTACATCTAGTTCTGTTTAGGTACGTGTTATTTCTATTTGGGGGTAACACCCGTTATTTCTGTTTAGGTACCTGTTGTTTCTATCTGGGGGTAAAACCCGTTGCTAGAAGTACACTTAAGTCTACAATTAATGTTTTGTTGGGATCATTCTGTTTCTGTTAAGTAATTGGAAAACACTTAATTCGGTATACTAGTATTGGTGCAGAGAAAAGTATTTGAGAAGCATAGTCTACACCGTTTATCCTGTTTATCATGTCCACCATGTTCATAACTGTTATATGATACTGTTATCTGTCATCTATTATATATGCCTATCATGATACTTTTACTTATTCATATGCTAAAGGTAACTGGACTCGCCAGACTTCATGTCTGACCTTTTTTTCCTTTTCTCTCTCTTCCTTTCACCCCAAGTGTTGACATGCTTTTTAGTTAAAGCAGTTACACATGGAATTTCTGGTTAGCAACGCGCTCAAGCATTGAGAACATCGTCAGAAAACATGGAGCAATTTGGTTGAAGTCGCATCACAAACAAAGAATGGCTCGGAAATCCTAATAAATGACCTCTTTTGGTCCCGAAAACGTCAATTACGGGGCTTTTCCCTATAATACTTATAACCCTCTGAGTTAGCTTCAGGTAGAGCTTTCGTTTGGTCAAAACGAACTTACAGTTTGGAATTTACACCTATTTCCGTGAACACGCGCAAATCTGGAATAAAGCGAAAAACCGGGGCTTTGCATTAATGGCATCTCTGTTCGGATCATCACCACCGGTTCAGGTCGGGTTTCGACCCGGTATACATCAGCACAACTTGGCATTCATCTGGCACTTCCGATCCTGATCGGAGGAAGAGAATCCGATCCCCAACTGCATATCGGTTCGGTTCGGTCCTACCCGAACTGACCCATCTGGAATTGCTTCTCCACATATGTTTTGACCTATTCTTAAGGATCAACTGCCTCCTACATGCATGGATCAAATGCCACATGGCAGAGTACGAATTGGAGAGGCCTTCTCCACATTTTCCACTACTTTTCGAGATTTCCTCTGGCCGTGCCAAGTGGCTCCCGAACCGAACCAGAAATCAACTATAAATACACCACTCGAAGGCAAATAAAGGGACCTTTTGGCCACTTTCGCCCCGGCCTCCAATACAACACCGCAATGACATTGCGTTTCATTTAAACATTAAATTAAAACATGGATTATGTGTACAAACACTTGTATTCTCAGTCAACACACGAAATATGTGTCATCTTGAAACTGATTTGTGTAATCTGCCAGTAAAACAATAAGAAGAGATAAAGTGGATGTAGGCTTGGTTTGAGCCGAACCACTATAAAAACCTCATGTGTCTCCTGTGATTTACTGCTTTTTCTACATTTATTGCGTTTGTGAGGATTTCACATAGAATTTGTGTGTTAGTACCAAATTTCGGTCTAACACCATGGTTCTCAGGGTGGGAACGCCTGGGCTTGATTAAGACTCTCTCTTCTGTTTTTGCTTGGATTTGGATTTGCTTCGATGTACCGCTTTGACTTTTTGTCTACTTGTTTATGGCTATTTAGGGGGACTATGGCTTTTTACTTCTATACTTTGATGGTTTTTAGCGCAAGACAAATGTATTTTATTCCAGTATTTTAGTTTGATGTTGTAACTGGATTTTTAGACCATGATGTTTTCTATTGGAAAATAAAGATTTAAATTTCGCTACTATTATATATATCTGTCTCGTGAGATTCTTTTTCTGTTTACCTATAATGCTTCACTGAAATTAATGCATTTTGTTAAAGATTGACATTAACGGACGTGTGGTGTCACATTTGGTATCAGAGCTGAAGGTTAAAAGATTAGATAAAAGGTTTTGAAAATTGTTTTCAAAAGGTTTTAAAAAGAAAGTATTTCAAAGGAAAGTCTGTTTTTTGAAAAACATATTCCCCAAAGCCATATAAAATATCTTTCAATTCTCTGTTTGAATCCCTTTTCTTTTCTTTTCATCATGTCTGGTGAACCGAATATTCCCGAGGGTGTTCAGATACCGGCTTGGTTCCATAGTTATCTTGAGGTTACAGTGTCTGCCGAAGGCCAAGTAAACACCCCTCACCCAGCTGCAGCAGCTGATCCTCCTCCTTCGCGAGCGGATAATTTCTCTAAGATATGCAAGGACTTCTTTGCTATGGGATGAAAACCATTCCGTGGAACTAAAAGCTTTGTGGAAGCATGGAATTGGATTAAAGAGACGGAGGATTTGTTTGGGATTTTCGAGGTTGACGGCCGTAGGAAGATTCAGTTGGCCATATGACAGCTGAAGGATGAGGCTTCATTCTGGTGGGAAGTGACGCAAGCAGGGCGTCCAGTGGAAACTTGGGATGATATTCGATAGTTCAAAATGAAGTTTCTTTCTCAGGCAGAAAAAAGTATGCAAATGGAGAGATTCTGGCACTTAAGCAAGGAAGCATGATTGTCAAAGAGTATGTCAATAAGTTCAATCAGATGGCAAGGTTTGGTTTGGAGATGGTGAATACCTCGCACAAGAAAGCTTTGAGGTTTGCAAGAGGATTGAATCAACATCTTCAGGCATTGGCATTATCTCACATACCTAGGGAGTAACTTTTGAGAGACTGGTTCATATGGCATTGATGCATGAAGATGGTAAAGATGAGAAAAAGGAGGCTAAGACTGAGGAGATGCAAAACAAGAAGGTGTGGCCCAAGAAAGAACAGCAATAGAAAGATGGAAAGAACGATAAGGTTAAGAAGAAATTTCATGGTTGTGGAGGCTTGGGTCATGTGATCAACGATTGTAGAGAAAGGAAGAATTATTGTTTCAACTGCGTTGAAACTGGACACTATAGTAGGGAATTCCCGAAGAAGCAAGGGCAAGGGCAAAGGGCATGACAATCTAGAGGGCAGGTGCATGCTCTCAAGGCTAGCAGACCGGATATAGGTAGGAAGTTTCTATTGAAGGTTTGATTTATCTTTCTGATCATCCAGTTATGACTCTTTTTGATTCTGATGCTTCTCATTCATTTATATATGATTCTATGGTTGAGTCTCTACACCTTGGTACTTGTATTATTTTTGATCCCGTTATTGTCCCAAACCCCATTGGGGGGAACGGCTCATCTGCCTATGATTTGTCGGGGTTTGAGGGTTTTTGTGTTGGGCATCGAGTTTGAGTGTGACGCAAATGTGCTTGGTTTCATGGGCTATGGTTCGATTCTAGGGATGGATTGGCTAGCCATATATGGTGCCATTCTAGACTATGAGAGGAAGGTCGTTAAACCTTTGACTTGCCATGGGAGGACTCCCGAGTTTTTCTGTGACCCAAGGGGGTTTGTCATGCTTAGTTTCCTAGAGTCACTTGATGCTTCTGTAGACGATTTAGGATATGTACCTATAGTCTATGAGTATCCAAATGTTTTTGATGAGGTTTGGGGCTTACCTCCAAGGCGCGAGATTGATTTCTGGATATATTTTGTGGATAATGCGAAGCCAATCACATTTCCCATGCACCACATGGCTCCTAGGGAAAGGAGGGAACTTAGCAAGCAAGTAGGGGAGCTACTTGAGAAGAGGTTTATTAGGCGGAGTATATCAGAATGTGGTGCTCCAATCGTCTTTGCAACTAAGGCGGATGGCTCACTTCGCTTATGTGTGTATTACAGGGAGTAAGCTCACTAAGAAAAATAGGCACCCACTTCCGAGGATAGATGATCTGTTTGACCAGGTTGTTGGTGCATCTGTTTTCTCTCAGTTAGACTTGGCCACGGGGTTTCATCAGTTGAGGGTGGTCAAGGACAGTATAGACAAGACTGCTTTCAGAATTCCAAACGGTTTCTTTGAGTGGTTAGTCATGCCTTTTGGTTTGACGAATGCACCCGCGTATTTTGTGGATCTGATGAGTAGGGTGTTTAGAGAGTTTCTAAATAAATTATTTTTGGTCTTTATAGATGACATTTTGATCTTATTAAAGAACGAAGAAGAGCATGCCCAACATTTAGAGGAGGTTTTGGGGACTTCCAAGCGCACCACCTTAAGGCAAAATTCTCCAAGTGCCACTTTTGGAGAAAGGACGTGAGATTTTTAGAGAATGTGGTCTCTAAGGAAGGGATAGCAGTGGATCCCATGAAAATACTTTCAATTCAAGATTGGAAGGTTTCAAAGAATACAATGGAGGTGTGAAATTTTCTCGATTTAGCGGACTACTATAGGAAGTTTATTATGGACTTCGCAAGGATATTAGCTCCACTCACCATACCGACAAAGAAAAACCTGACCTTTGCTTGGAGTGTTGATTGTGAGGATGCTTTTCAGCGATTAATAAAGGCTCTGACAACAGCCCCAGTTTTGACATTGCCTGATGGGAGCAAGGTGTTCACGATGTATACTGATGCATGTGGTACAGGACTCAGTGCTATTTTGATACAAGATGGAAGGGTAGTATGCTATGGAAGTAGACAGTTGAAGGTTTATGAGAAAACCTACCCCACTCACGATTTGGAATTGGCTGCTATAGTGTTCGCACTTAAGTCTTGGCGACATTATCTACTTGGAGAGAGGTTCGAGTTATACACGAACCATAAATCTCTCAAGTATATGTTCTCACAGAAGGACCTCAATTTGTGATTATAGAGATGGATGGAGTTCCTAGCGTCCTATGACTTTGAGATTGCTTATATCCCTGGCAAGGGTAATGTAGTTGCGGACGCGTTGAGTAGGCAGAGGATGACCGTGAGTCCTCTATTCGTAGAGGGGCGGAGCTTGGAGTATATATCGACCTTTGATTTTTGTCCTTTTACGGATCTTACACCTTGTTTGTTGGCATCTTTAGAGGTGCGACCTACTCTTATGGATCAGATAGGATCTTTGCAGCGAGAGGACACACAGATAGCAGACATCTTGAATAGGCTCAGTAGAGGGAAGACTTCTAGTGACCTTAGTAGATATTCTATGGATGTTAGAGGATGGTTATGGCGGGATGAGAGGCATTATGTTCCCCGAATTGAGAGTTTTTTGAAGATAGTCCTTGAGGAAGACCATCATTCTATGATGACTATCCATCCGGGCGGCAATAAGATGTATGGAGACATGAAGAGGGTTTTCTTTTGGGCTGGGATGAGGAAACAAATAGCGGAGTTTGTCTCTCGTTGTTTAGTTTGCCAGCAAGTTAAAGCTGAAAAAAGGAAGCCTAGCGGTTTGCTTCATCCTTTGGAGGTCCCACATTGGAAGTGGGAGAGCGTCACTATGGAATTCGTCGATGGTTTGCCTAGATCGAGGAAGGGCAATACCAACATCTGAGTTATTACTAAGAGCGCTCATTTTATTTCTGTTAAGAGCAAGAGAATGGCAGCATGGTTGGCATCAGTTTATCTTCGTGAGATAGTCCGTCTACATGGAGTACCTTCTAGCATAGTGAGTGATTGTGATCCCATCTTCACTAGTGAGTTCTGAAAGAGCCTACAAGAGGCATTAGGTACACAATTGTGGTTGAGCACCGCATATCACCCTCAAACCAATGGGCAGACTGAGAGGGTGGATAGAGTTCTTGAGGATCTTTTGAGGTTGTGTATCCTAGACTTTGGAGGGACTTGGAAGGAGCATCTTTCGTTGGTTGAGTTCCCTACAGCAACAGTTATCAGGCTGGTATAGGCATGGCACCCTTCAAGGTATTATATGGACGACCTTGTAGATCACTGACTTATTGGTGGGAGTCAACAGATAGGCTTCTATTTGGACCTGAGATGGTTAGAGAAACTTCAAAAAATATTGATCTTATCCGCAGATGCATGAAGAGAGCTCAGGATAGGTAAAAGTCCTACGTAGATAAGAGAAGAACTGATATTGATTTTGAGGTGGGAGACATAGTTTTCATCAAAGTATCACCTTTGAGGAATGTGGTTTGCTTTGGATCTGTAGGGAAATTGGTGCCAAGGTTCATAGGGCCATTTCCCATAGTGGAAAGAATAGTTCAAATGGTTACTCTACCAGAGAGATTGGCGGGTGTTCATGATGTTTTCCACATTCCAATTTGCAGAAGTGTCTGCACAATACAACAAAGGTAGTTGAGACGAGCATGCTTGAGGAAGTAGAGGTAGAGCAGGAGGCGACAGTTAGACGATTTCTTGCCCGTATACTTGAATCAGAGGTTAAGAAGCTTTGCAACCGAGAAGTCAAATTGCTGAAAGTTCAATGGGGGATAAGATCGCAAAGATGTAATTTGGGAGACCGAAGACAAGATTCGCGCTTCGTACCCATTTCTTTTCAAGGGTATGTTCTTAACTTCTTTTTCCAAGCTTTTATCAATACTTGTTTCTATCATTCGTATGTATTTTATCAATTGAATCTTTGACCTTTAGGTAGAAACCAATGGACGTAAACATGCATTTGAAACATGTTATGTTTGATTGATGCAAGTGGATGCAAGTGTTTGCTAGTGGTTGCATATACACACACACTAGGCACTAGATCGGCTTAATCACTTACATATTTCATATGGATGTGTGTGCATTTTTTTTTAAATTTTATGGATGGAAATGATTGTATCATCATATGGATGTTGCATTTGGATGAATGATTGTGCACACATATAGAGTTTACATGATATACTAGGAATATTTGCATACATATTGGATTCATGGCACTAACATACATTGCATTAAGGAGGTCAGCTGAATCAGCTGACCGCTTGATTTTTCACAGTAGTGTAAGGAAATATACACACACTATTGCATATGTTCATATAAGCATTAGAAAAATCTTAAGGACAATGGATGCTTGTGAATGATGGGTGAGTAGATGGTTGTGGTTGTTAGGATAGTAACATTGTTCTTAACATGGAGATTTCGAGGACGAAATCCTTTAAGTAGGGGAGAATGTAACACCCCGTAATTTTAAAGAACGTTAATAAACCATATAATACTTAATTTAATTTTGGGAATTAAGTAAAAGGACTGTACCATTGCATTCGTCTCGGAATTCTGGTTTAAATAAACTCCGAGTTTGCGTAAAATGGACATTGTATGAAGAAGAAATTAGGGTTTTAAGTTTGTATATATATAAGGGAAATATATATAAACAAATCAATCTAGAAATTCAAAATTGTTCAAAAATCAAAGCGGGAAGACGACGCGGGATTTGGACCCTTAGGGTTCGACCCACGCCCCAGGGATGTTGACACATGGGTCGACCCACTCAAGGGGGTGTCGACCCTGGGGTCGACACCGTGGTCGACCCACCCCAGATCCATCCAGATTCATTTCCTAAATCTGGACTTGTTTTTGAACAAGATGCATTGGAAAAAGTCTATATAAGGGCTGGCATTTGTATTGTTTTATTCACCTAAAACAAAGGAGACAATGAGATGCTTCCCCATCTTAGATTGAATTAGCCTATTTTTCTTCAACAATGGCGTATACGTATACAAGAATTTCTTCTACAGCTTCAGCCTAATTATTCTCTGTTTTTTAGATCCAGTCTCTGTGAGTTCATCTTATTTTTAGATATACACATTTAACAAGTAACCCTGACATGTTTATAAATCTGGATCTAAAACCTATGCCAGTTAAGAATCTGATTCATACCTAATCAGTCCTGTTATTTCATGTATACCTGATCTGCTATTCAGTTTTTATATGCCCGTTTTCAATATGCCTATTTCGGCTGTCATATGCCTATCTCTATTATTATATGCTTATTTTGTTTTATGCATGTTAGCCTACTTTGTGAACTAGGATACACAAAGAGCAAATAGTGGGAAAGCCATCAACCGGTTCGGATCGGAGGGAACCAGCGCAGGAAAGAAGCAGAAATCAAAGACGCAGACGTCACATCGGTTCGGTTTGGAGAAGTACTTCAGCGACACCAAAAGAAAGAAAGTAGCCTCATCGGATCGGATCGGAGGCGGCCGATCCGAACCCCTGTTTTCTGAGCCTGTGACCGTTGCTACACACGTTTCCTGTAACAACCGGAATTTTAATAACATGTTAAAATCATAAGTCAAGGAAGAATTAATTTTTAAAATAAAAATCAAGGGAAACGGTTACGCCATTACGTTCATCTCGGAATTTTGCTTGAAATAGTGTCCGAGTTTGCATAAAACGGATACCGTACGAAGAAGATATGGACGAATGAAGTTAGACAGAAAAACCAGAAACGGGCCAGAATGCACTGGCACACTTGGAAGTGCTTCAGAACAAAATTGCACTGGCGCACTTGGGATGTGCGCCCATGCAATTATGCATTGGCACACTTGGCAGGTGCGCCCAGGCCGAGCAGAAACCTGCTTGGTCAGGACCTGGCTGGCATGGTCGGGTTCTGGTCGAATTTCTGAGCTCTGGTGTGTCACTAGGGCTGACTTGTCATTTTCTGATTGGCTTTTTTTTTAGATGGATGGCCTTGATTTCTTTTAGCTTCATCGACAGATCTAATTAGTTTGAAACCCTATATAAACAGCCTCCTAGCCTCATTCTTTTTACAGCATTCTTCTCTAAACTTATGCCGCTGAAACTCTTGATGATCATGGCTTCTTCTTCTTCCTCTAAATTAAATCAATTAAATTAAAATGCGAAGATTATTTCTTGAAGACTACGGCTAGGAATTGGGGATTTGCTTCTACAATCAAAGCAAGATTCAGCGATTCAACAATTCCATGACCAAATTCTATACTTGACTTCTGCATCTAAAATTCTTAGACCACGATCTGTAAGTTCCAGTTACTTTTAGATAAAAACTATAAATCTAATATGGGCATGTTAAATTGGAATTGATTTATGTATGATTCATATCTATTCTTGTTTTCTTCTTGGATCTTGACTATTGGGAATATTGTCTATGACGTTGAAACTATTGTTAATGGCAAAAGACTATGACTACGCCTATGACTGTGAACACAAGACCATGACTATGCCTATGACTGTGAACATAAGACTATGCCTATGCCTATGACTATGACGGTGAACATAAGACGATGCCTATGACTATGACGGTGAACATAAGAATATGCCTATGCCTATGACTGTGAATATAAGACTATTGCCTATAACTATGACAAGGACAATTGTGGCTAATCACGTATGAGGTTTTTGCCTAGGATTATGACTATGAAATTGGATCTAAGCTTGATTTTCTATTCAGACCTATTTTCTTTATTTGTCTTGATTTTTGGGATTTTTCTATTTAAGTTAGATCTATCCGTGTTCTTGAATCTAGATTATTATTCAAACCTTTTCATGTTCATAATGTTATGCCTGCAATGTTTTAATCAATTTATTCAGTTAGGTCATGCCTTGGAAATAAATTGATAACAAAGCAATGTTTATTGTATTAATCTATGCCTGTGGTTCTATTCTATCATCATGTTGAATTGGGAATTAATGAATAAGTCCATTCATATGTATATGAACTTGGAATATAACCCGTGATGACAAGTTGTGTAGTTTATCATGTTATGCAAGTTTTAGGTTGTAAAATCATATCACATATGTGACCACATGTTTATGTGTATATGTTAAATCTATGTCATATTTCAAGTTCACACTTATTCATATGCTCGTGATTGATTTGCAAGTTCACATATATGTAAGTTGATCTAGTCTATGTTGCAAATTCACATATATGTATGTTGATTTAGTATACGTTGCAAGATTTCACCTATGATATTCATGTTGATTATTTTGCAAGTACACACCTACGGTGTTCATATTGACTATGCCAATAATACCAAGTTTACACCAATGTCATGTTTATGTGAATGAATTGCTTTATGCCAATTTTGTGTACGTTAAATTAGGCTAAGTTTTTAGCTTAATATTACATGCCAAAAATCATGCGGACGGAAAATTAGGCTAAGGTTGTTAGCCTAATATTTAGACGGGGTAACATTGGAAAAAATTGGTAATTGTAGGAAACTTGGCATGAAACTTATCCTTGAAACTCGACACGAACTTGACTTGAAAATATTAACATGGACATGACAGTAGAATGAACTTGAAAATGGCCAACTCGAGGTTGGGTTGAGTTTGCAGTGTAAATCTGCCCGGAACCACCCAGCAAATCCAGTGACTGCAAACAATAGGATCCAATGTGAGTAATTGGTCATATTGCACTTGAAAACCCGAGGTCAGACTGAGTTGTGGTGTAATTCTGCCCGGAACTGACCGGCATATCCAGTGACCACAACAACAGGTCTGATGTGAGAGGTTGGGGTGCATTAATGAATTAATGCCATATGATATGGTTAAGCCATAAACATGAAAGACAACACTTAACCAACTTGATACATGATTCGTAGGCGGGTTAAGTCACGAACTTGAATGACAACACTTAACCAACTTGACATGCTAGACTGATAGGGATTAAGTCACGAATTTAAATGACAACACTTAACCTATTAGATGGAAACACTAGTTACGCTGTCCATTATAGCAGTAACCCACTAGATGTATCATGGTACCCTAGAACTAGGCAGGGTGGGGCACGATTACTGGGCCGATTGTAAGCGACCAGAACGACGTTTGTGTTGATGCGCCAGTGTAGGTTCAGGCAGGCCATGGTCGTGCACGTGGTCCGGAGTTGAAAAAGCAGGTATTGGGCATCAGTTGGTTTATCTATGCATGCTTGATTCATGTCGGTGGTTGGAACCCTAGGGCCTGATACACCTTATGGTGGACCTAGCACAGGTGATAGGGCCGTATGACACAGACACATGACGAGCTAGAACTTGTAGGGAGACGATCGATTAGTGGATCGTTTCGCTGGTCCCAGTAATGGGCCATTTCATGATATTGGGCCAAGGGATCACTTCGTGGTTAACATTTGACATGGGTTGGAATACTGTTACAGTCGATGCAGGGAACCTTGACTATGTGATGCTATACTTAATTTATCATGTTATCTTAGTCTATCTTGCCAACCTTGACAGCATCCTTATGATTACTTTCAGTTTATACATGTCATGTTACTTTTATCTGTTTTTATGCTAAAAGTCACTTGGACTTATCAGTCTTTATGACTGAACCGTTTTCTTTCGCCTCTTTTTCTTCCATCCCCCCTCCAGGTTCTCAAGGAGGAAACTCTAGCACTTAGCTTGGATTTCACTTGCTTTAGATTCAGCTCATGTACGGTTTGATCTTGGGCTATGCTATGGCTGCATTTTCTGCTACCTTTGAGGAATTAAGCTACTTTTGATGTTTTAAGTTTATGCTTCTTTGTTTATGCAAGACATAATTTGTTGTAATGGAAAATAATGACTTTGGATATTTGGTACTTTGAATGAAAAAGGCTTTGACTATTTTGAAAGTAATGAAATTTATCTTTTGGTTCTTCCGTTGTTTTATTTATGTTCTGTGTTGTAATATTTCTGTATTTGTTTACCTCGATAACGCTCCTCCAAAACTAGTGCATTCCCTTTGTGAGTGACCCTAGTGGAGGTGGGGTGTTACATTTGGTATCAGAGTAGAAGGTTACCAAACTGGGCAAAAGTGTTTTAAAAAACCTTCTGAAACTATTTTCAAAACCGTTTACAAAGAAGCATTTTTCAGGAAAAGACTTCTTTTATTTAAAGGCTATTCCCCAAAAGCCATTAGCACTATCCTTTGTTTCCTCGTTTGAATCTCTTCTTTTTCATTTCAGCATGTCTGGGAATCTTAACTTTCCAGAGGGCGTGCCAATACCTGGCTGGTTTAGGAGGTACTTAAATGCTAGGGCCAACGATGCAGGCCCAGCAGATATTCCTCCTCCAGCTGCAGCGATTCCTCCTCCTTCGCCCCCTCCTCGTGCAATTGCTTTCTCAAAGATCTGTAAAGATTTTAGGTCTATGGGTGGAAAGGATTTCAAGGGAACTGAATCATTTGTAGAAGCGAGGAATTGGCTCAAAGAAACTGAGGATCTGTTCGTTATTTTCGAGGTGGATGATAGGCAGAAGGTACAGATGGCGGTATGGTTGCTCAAATACGAAGCTTCCTATTGGTGGGAAGTCACTAACGCCGAGAGGCCGGTTGAAACATGGATGGATTTTAGAATAAGGTTTGAGATAAAATTCCTCTCGCAAGCTAAACGAAGTCTACAGCTGGAAAAATTCTTATCTCTTAAGCAAGGAAGTATGACGGTCAAAGAGCATGTCAATCAATTCAATCAGCTGGCTCGGTTTGGACTGGACTTAGTAAATACCACTCATAAGAAGGCTCTTCGTTTTGTCAAAGGATTGAATGAGTCACTTCACAGCTTGGCCATGACCCACGTATCTATGGGGGCTACTTATGAAAAACTAGTAGACATGGCTCTCTTAAGTGAAGAAGATAAGAATGGCAAGAAGGAGGTCAAGGCGAATGAATCTCAAAACAAGAAGATAGACTCCAAGAAAGGAGGCAAGAACAACATCAACAATAAGGATAACAAGACACGTGAGAAAAGAAAATGCCACTTCCGTGGTATTGAGGGGCATATAGTCCAAGATTGTAGAAAGAAAAAGATGAAGATGGGAGCATGCTTTCAGTGTGGTGATATTGGACATATCAGCAAGAACTGCCCTAAGAAGCAAGGGCAAGCCCCACAATAGGACCTTCTGGGGGTACATCTTTAACTTCTTCTCGTAGATGCTTTGTTTTATCTTGCTTATCTTCTCAATCCTATCTTGAGAACCTTAGGTAGAACCCTTTTGGATGTAAACATGTGATTGGAACATGTTATGGTTGATGTTTGCAAATGGTTGCAAGTGGTCGCAAGTGGTTGCTCGTGGTTGCATAACACACATTAGGCACTAGATCGGCTCAGACACATTTTCATATTGCATATGCATGAGTGTTTATACTTGTTTATGGATGAAATTGAATATGTTATCATGTGGATGTTGCATATGGATGGATGTTTGTGCACACATATAGTGTTTATGTGACTAGGACTATTTGCATACATGTTGGATTCATGGCACTAAACATATTTTGCATTAAGAAGATCAATCAGGCCTAATCATTTGCATTAGATAAGGAACATATACACACACTTTCTGCATATGTTCATATAGCATTAGAAATCGTTTAAGGACAATGGTTGCTTATGGATGATGTTTTGAGTAGATGGATGATTGGATGATAGGATGCATTCTTCTTAACTTGAAGATTTCGAGGACGAAATCCTTTAAGGAGGGGAGAATGTAACAACCCGAATTTTAATAACATGCTAAAACTATAAATCAAGGCAGAATTAATTTTTAAAATAAGAATCAAGGGAAACGGGTTACGCCATTGCGTTCGTCTCGGAATTCTGCTTGAAATAGAGTCTGAGTCTGCGTAAAACGGATATCGTACTAAGAAGATATGGACGAACGAAGTTAGGCAGAAAAACAAGAAACGGGCCAGAATGCACTGGAGCACTTGGGAAGTGCGCCAGAACAAAATTGCACTGGCGCCCATGCAATTTTGCATTGGCACACTTGGCAGGTGCGCCCAGGCCAAGCAGAAACCTGCTTGGTCAGGCCCTGGCTGGCCTAGTCGGGTTTCGGTCGAATTTCTGAGCTCTGGTGTGTCACTAGGGCTGACTTGTCATTTTCTGATTGGCTTTTTTTTGAGATGGATGGCCTTGATCTCTTCTAGCTTCATCGACGGCTCTAATTAGTTTGAAACCCTATATAAACAGCCTCCTAGCCTCATTCTCTTTACCCTATTCTTCTCTAACCTTATGCTGTCAAACTCTTGATGATCATGGCTTCTTCTTCTTCCTCTAAATTAAATCAATTAAATTAAAATGCGAAGATTATTTCTTGAAGACTACGTCTAGGAATTGGGGATTTGCTTCTACAATCAAAGCAAGATTCAGCAATTCAACAATTCCACGACTAATTTCTATACTTGACTTCTGCATCTAAAATTCTTAGACCACGATCTATAAGTTCCAGTTACTTTTAGATAAAAACTATAAATCTAATATGGGCATGTTAAATTGGAATTGATTTATATATGATTCATATCTATTCTTGTTTTCTTCTTGGATCTTTACTATTGGGAATATTGTCTACGACGTTGAAACTATTGTTAATGGCATAAGACTATGACTACGCCTATGACTGTAAACATAAGACCATGACTATGCCTGTGACTATGAACATAAGACTATGCCTATGCCTATGACTATGACGGTGAACATAAGACTATGCCTATGACTATGACGGTGAACATAAGACTATGCCTATGCCTATGACTATGAATATAAGACTATTGCCTATAACTATGACAAGGACAATTGTGGCTAATCAAGTATGAGGTTATTGCCTAGGATTATGACTATGAAATTGGATCTAAGCTTGATTTTCTATTCAGACCTATTTTATTTATTTGTCTTAATTTTGGGGATTTTTCTATTTAAGTTAGAACTATCCATGTTCTTGAATCTAGATTATTATTCAAACCTTTTCATGTTCATAATGTTATGCCTGCGATGTTTTAATCAATTTATTCAGTTAGGTCATGCCTTGGAAATAAATTGATAACAGAGTAATGTTTATTGTGTTAATCTATGCCTGTGGTTCTATTCTATCATCATGTTGAATTGGGAATTAATGAATAAGTCCATTCATATGTATATGAACTTGGAATATAACCCGTGATGACAAGTTGTGTAGTTTATCATCTTATGCAAGTTTTAGGTTGTAAAATCATATCACATATGTGACCACATGTTAGATCTACATGTTTATGTGTATATGTTAAATCTATGTCATATTTCAAGTTCACACTTATTCATATGCTCGTGATTGATTTGCAAGTTCACATATATGTAAGTTGATCTAGTCTATGTTGCAAATTCACATATGTATGTTGATTTAGTCTACGTTGCATGATTTCACCTATGATATTCATGTTGATTATTTTGAAAGTACACACCTATGGTGTTCATATTGACTATGCCGATATTGCCAAGTTTACACCTATGTCATGTTTATGTTAATGAATTGTTTTATGACAATTTTGTGTATGTTAAATTAGGCTAAGTTTTTAGCCTAATATTACATGCCAACAATCATGCGGATGGAAAATTAGGCTAAGGTTGTTAGCCTAATATTTAGACGGGGTAACTTTGGGAAAAATTGGTAATTGTAGGAAACTTGGCATGAAACATATCCTTGAAACTTGACACGAACTTGAATTGAAAATATGAACATGGACATGACACTAGAATGAACTTGAAAATGGCCAACTCGAGGTTGGGTTGAGTTTGCAGTGTAAATCTGCCCGGAACCGCCCGGTAAATCCAGTGACTGCAAATAATAGGATCCAATGTGAGTAGTTGGTCATATCGCACTTGAAAACCCAAGGTCAGATTGAGTTGTGGTGTGATTCTGCCCGGAACCGACCGGCATATCCAGTGACCACAACAACAGGTCTGATGTGAGAGGTTGGGGTGCATTCATGAATTAATGCCACATGATAGGGTTAAGTCATGAACATGAAAGACAACACTTAACCAACTTGATACATGATTCATAGGCGGGTTAAGTCACGAACTTGAATGACAACACTTAACCAACTTGACATGCTAGACTGATAGGGGTTAAGTCACGAATTTAAATGACAACACTTAACCTATTAGACAGAAACCCTAGTTACGCGGTCCATTTTAGCAGTAACCCACTAGATGTATCATGGTACCCTGGAGCTAGGCAGGGTGGGGCACGATTACTGGGCTGATTGTAAGCGACCAGAACGACGGCTATGTTGATGCGCTAGTGTAGGTTCAGGCGGGCTATGGTCGTGCACGTGGTCCGGAGTTGAAAAAGCAGGTATTGGGCATCAGTAGGTTTATATGCGCATGCTTGATTCGTGTCGGTGGTTGGCACCCTAGGGCCTGATACACCCTTTGGTGGACCTAGCACAGGTGATAGGGCCGTATGACACAGACACATGACGAGCTAGAACTTGTAGGGAGCCGATCGATTAGTGGATCGTTCCGCTGGACCCAGTAATAGGTCATTTCATGATATTGGGCCAAGGGATCACTTCGTGGTTAACATTTGACATGGGTTGGAATACTAGTACAGTCGATGTAGGGAACCTTGAATATGTGATGATATACTTGATTTATACTTGATTTATCATGTTATCTTAGTCTATCTTGCCAACCTTGACAGCATCCTTATGATTACTTTCAGTTTATAGATATTATGTTACTTTTATCTGTTTTTATGCGGAAAGTCACTTGGACTTACCATTCTTTATGACTGACCCGTTTTCTTTCGCCTCTTTTTCTTCTGTTTCCCCCCAGGTTCTCAGGGAGGAAACTCTAGCACTTAGTTTGGATTTCACTTGCTTTAGATTCAGCTCAAGTACGGTTTGATCTTGGGCTATGCTTTGGCTGCATTTTCTGCTACCTTTGGGGAATTAAGCTACTTTTGATGTTTTAAGTTTTTGCTTCTTTGTTTATGCAAGACAGAATTTGTTGTAATGGAAAATAATGACTTTGGCTATTTGGTACTTTGAATGAAAAAGGCTTTGACTATTTTGAAAGTAATCAAATTTATCTTTTGATTCTTCCGCTGTTTTATTTATGTTTTGTCTTGTAATATTTCTGTATTTGTTTACCTCGATAACGCTCCAACAAAACTATTGCATTCCCTTTGTGAGTGACACTAACGGAGGTGGGGTGTTACATTTCCTGAAGACTCGGACCAAGCACAACCATTTCTTCCCATGATCTCCCAATAAATCGATGCGCTGTCACCATCTGGAGGCCTCCGAACCCGACTCTTATGGGATGGGTGCCACGCAGTTCCGAACCGAAGCCACTTCGAGGAGAGTTTTCACCTATAAATACACCATCAAGAGGCATTTGAAAGGATCTTTTGGCAATTTCACTGTTCTAACTTCCTTCATAGCCGAATTTCATAACCATATTCAGATCAAAATCATCTCTTAAAGTTTATTTTTGAGAGATTTGAGTGAGCTTATGCATTGTAATTGTGAAGTTGAGTGAGAATCATTGTTGTATTTGCATTCGAATCATCAATTAAAAGAATAGAGAGTGGACGTAGGCTCTTTAGCATTGAACCACTATAAATTGTGTGTTCTTCATTGCTTTTTAGTTCTATTTCATTAAAATCATAGCTAATTTGGGTGTTAGAACCAATTTTTGGTCTAACATTTTGGTGCTTTCACTGAGAACCTTCGAATTCTCAGCCTTTTTGGGATTATCATTCTACTATTTGGACTTTCAAGTTCAAAGAAGTTAATCCTTTATCTCTGACATCTTTCAGTACTTGTTGACTAACCATTGAAGAATCGAGTATCATGGCTAAAACCAAAGGAAAAGAAGTGCAAGGCGCTAGGGGAAACGATGCTAGAGAAGATCAGCAAGCCATCGTGTTAACGAGGTCAGGAGCTCAAAGCCCTGGAGCAGACCGCTCCGATCAGGAGGATCTGAACTGGATGGAAGGCGCCGATCCGAACCAGATGGAAGGCACCGATCCGATCCAGTTTAATGAGGTTGAGGGAACTCACTCTCTCCATACGAACCGCCCCGACCAGGCCACTATGAACCGATCCGATCCGAAACAGAATGAAGCTGGAACTTCTACTCGAGCTCCCTCCAACGCTCCGATTCCAGCCACAATGACTAATGTTCAGCCTGATCCATCTGCACCCATTACCCAGGGAGACTTTTCACGTTTTCTTGACATGCTCCAGAGCACTAAAGAAGCATTGGAAGCCCAAAGGCATGACAGCCTTCGCATGCAGGAAAACATGATCACTATGGGTAGATAACTACAGGAGCTCCATAGGCAGAAGACTCCTTCCCCAACACGTCGCCTTGCTACAGATGATTCGTCTTCTTCGGACGAGGAACGCCCTCGCAAGAGAAGGCCGCTTGAACGACCTCAGAACCTCGATCAATTGACTTTTAGATCTTTAGGATTCCGAGAAGACGCCGCTCGTGTATTGGGCCCTGATGACCCGAGCCTGCAACAGCCTATGTTGCTACCCATGCATGGATCCCACGTCCTACCCAGGGATCCTAATATTACCAACACCACACAACAACAGCTTCTCCAACCTCTACCTCCTGAGATTGACCGGGAGCATAGAGAGCAACGTAGAGTAGCTGCCGCCAGAAACAGGAGGTTATCCCCTGATCAGGAACCCAGGGGTAATCCGAACATCAAACCTAGAGAGCCTATGCAGACATTAACAAATGCCGATGTACGGGCAATGGTGCGCCAGACTATGTCCGAAAGCCAGCGGTATACTAATGAAGATTGGGGCATTGAGCGAAGTCATATCCCCTTCACAGATGACATACTGGATTTCCAGTTCCCTCGGCGATTCAACTTGCCTCAGATGGATCGATATTCAGGGAGAACAGACCCAGGGCAGCATCTAATGAGGTATGCATGATTCATGAATGCGGCAACAGCCCCGGATGCCGTAAAATGCAAAGATTTTCCAATCTGTCTTGAAGACGTAGCGTTAACGTGATTCACCCGACTCCCCCCTCAGTCGATATCAAATTTCACATAATTGAGTGAGCGCTTCATGAGTCGGTTTCGACTCCATGCCCGAAAGTCCAAGAGCGCCATAGAATTGTCATGGATTAAACATGCCCCAGGAGAATCTTTGAAGTCATATTTGGATCGTTTCAACCTGGCCATCACCGAAGTTAGTGATCCCTATGAGCCCACTATCCTGATGGCCTTGATAGAAGGGGTAGATCCTAACACAAAGTTCGGGGATTACTTGTGCGGAAAACCCACCTCATACTAGAGAATTGTTCTATGAAAAAGCTAATATCCGCTTAAGGCGAGAAGAAGCTAAGGCAAATCGGAAGAGAAAGTCCGAAGGGGCCTCGAAGGAAGGTGTCCAGAGTAATGTTGTTGTGAAACAATCTGGTGACAGTTCAGGGAAGGTGGAAGTAAATGTTGGCAACCAGAGTGGGGGTAATAGCAACAGAAATGGGAACGACAATAGAAGGAACCGAAACCGAGGGAATAGCTCTAATAAAAGACCCAGATTCCAAACTTTTGAAAATTATACGCCATTAAATGATACGTTGGAGAATATTTATTTAGATACATATAGCATATTGCAGTACAAAAAAACCACCACCCAGAGACTCCATTGAGAAAGAGATTGCAACAGGAAAGTTTTGCTTGTTTCATGGTACCCACAGTCATTCCACCAATGAATGCCGTCATTTGAGAGATATCGTCGAAAGGTTGCTGCGAGAAGGGAAGTTAGACGAGTACAAGGTCGCCCCAAGGGACAGGGGCAAGGGGGACAAGCCCCGGACCACAACCAACCTGCTTCAAAACCCACAGCTTAGCAAAAAGTTAAGGGGATCGTCATTAATACTATTATAGGCAGACCTCACTTAGTTGGTCGTAGTTTTAAAGCAATGGACCAGTACGTCAACGCCGCCAAGTATTTTGAGGTAGGAGAATGCAGTAGCCTCGAAGACGTTACTCCAGTAAAACAACAAAAGACGATGTCAGACGACGTCGTATTCCGCAATAGAGATGATTCCAGAGTTCAATCTCCAACCGACGATCCATTAGTGATTACCACAACAATTGGCCCTGCTTTAGTCCATAAATGTTAGTGGACAACGGGAGCTCGGTCAATATCCTCTTCAAGAAAGCTTTCGAACAAATGTGACTCGAAGCAAAAGATTTAAAGCCATGTGAAGGATGGATATGCGGCTTTAATGGAGCATCTATAGCTCCGATGGGTTTTGTGGAACTACCAGTCACACTAGGGCAGGGAGATTGCCAGAGATTAAGGATCCTGCCATTTGTAGTTTTGGATGTGGAGTCACCTTACAATGCCTTCCTAGGCCGACTGGCCCTTGCCGAATTTAGGGCATGTATTGCACCTTGGTGCTTGCTGCTTAAATTCCCGACCGACTCAGGAGTTGGGGTGATGAGGGGCGATCAAGCTACGGGATGAGCTTGTTACATGACGGAGTTAAATATGTTAATGAAGGGGTTGAATATAGAAGCTAAGGATGATTCCGCCCCTCCAAAGGAGGCCTCAACATAGCAATTAAGGGGTCTTGCCCCAAGAGAGTCGCCCTTAGATGTGCTCGAGGATATAAATCCCAGAGAGGATAGAGAACCTGGGGACAGGAAGGCAACTCCCAACGAAATAACAATAGATATACTTATTGATGAAACAGATTCAATAAAAGTACTAAAGATCGGCTCGCAGCTAGATCCAGTTAGAGCGAGGGAATTGGCTGATTTCTTAAAGGCAAATATGGATGTGTTTGCCTAGACTCACGCTGACATGCGTGGGATTTCGCTTGCCATCATGAGCCACTCTTTGTGTATTAATCCAAAGAACCCACCAGTCAAGCAGAAGAGACGGATGTTAGGCCCAGAACGGTCAGCAACTTTAAAAGAAGAAGTAGAGAAATTAAACGATAATGGATTCATTAAGGATTCGAAATACGCCGACTGGATATTGAATCCTGTCCTAGTCAAAAATCCAAACAGGAAGTGGCGAACGTGTATCGACTTTTCTAATTTGAACAAGGCTTTCCCAAAGGATAGCTTTCCTTTCCCCAGAATTGATCAACTAGTAGATTCGACGGCCGGACATGAGCTTTTATCCTTTATGGACGCCTATTCTGGGTACAATCAAATTCCCATGCACATACCATATCAAGAGCATACAAGCTTTATCACAGACTTGCGGTTATATTGTTACGTGGTAATGCCATTTGGGTTAAAGAATGCAGGAGCCACGTATCAGCGCCTAGTCAACCGCATGTTTTACAATCAAATCGGGAAAACCATGGAGGTTTATATGGATGACATGCTTGTGAAGTCCAAACAGTCTTCCGATCATACAAGGGACTTAGCTGAAATGTTTAATATTCTTCGAAGGTATGGGATGAAGTTAAACCCCCTAAAATGTTCGTTTGGGGTCGCATCTGGAAAATTCCTGGGGTTTATTGTGAGTTCTCGAGGAATTGAGATAAATCCTAACCAAGTAGCAGCAATAAGGGACATTAAAGAACCACGCAAGATCAAAGACGTTCAAAGCTTGGCCGAAAAAGTTGTTGCATTGAGTAGGTTTATTTCCAAAGCTACAAATAGATGTGTATCTTTGTTCGATCTTATAAAACGGGGAAAGCGAAGTTTTGAGTGGACTCCCGACTATATGGAGGCATTCCAGAATCTATTAGACTTCTTAGAAAAGCCTCCAATATTATCAAAGCCTATGGAACATGAGGATTTGTTTGTCTACTTGGTGGTATCATCTCACGCCGTCATCACAGCATTAGTATGTGAAGAGGATAAAGTCCAGAAACCTGTATATTACGTAAGCAAAAAACTAGCCGCTGCAGAACGTAATTATTCGAAGATTGAGAAGCTTGCTTATAGCCTCTTGATTGCTTCCCGCAAACTTCGCCATTATTTTCAGGCATACCCGATAGTTGTATATACCGATCAACCTTTGAGATAAGTGTTGCAGAAACTCGAAGCATCGGGGCTGTTACTTAAATGGAATATTGAGCTGAGTCAATTTGATTTGAACTTTCAGCCACAAAGATCAATAAGGTGGCAGGCATTGGATGACTTTATAGCTGAATTTACAGTTCCTTAAGAGGAAACGGTGGGTGACAAGGTAGTTATTTTGGATCGAGAGTTAGAGCTTAATCTGTGGAAACTATATACGGACGAAGCCAAGAATAATCGAAAGTCTAGCGCCGGAGTTGTTTTAATAACTCCTGAGGGACGATCTATTTACTATGCATTACAGATAGAGTTTGCTGCTACTAACAATGATTCCGAGTATGAAGCCGTGATTGCTGGGCTGAAACTCGCCAAAGAATTGGGAGTGAAGACACTAGATATATATTGCGATTCCAAGATAGTTGTATGCTAAGTTCGGGAAGAATTTGCTGCTAAAGGACCTCGACTCATTACTTATCTCAAAAAGGTAAAGGAGTTGTTGGGAGGTTTGGAGCATTTTAGCATAACACACATTCCAAAAGCGGAAAATCAGACAGCAGATCAACTGGCAAAGCTAGCAAGTTCTGATAATCCTAAAGAAACTGAAATGGTTCCGATAGAGGTGTTGGAATCACCGAGTTTTGACCTAATGGAAGCAGAGCTAGCCTTGGAAGTTGAACCAGAGAGAGAATCCTGGATGACATCGATTAAGAATTTTCTCAAGAATGGAACCCTCCCGTTGAGAAAAAGTGAAAGACGAGTTGTAAGACGCAAGGCTGCAAGATACGTTTTATAGGACGACGTCCTTTATCGCCAAGTTTTTTCAATGCCCCTATTACGGTGTATCGCACATGACGACATTAAACGTGTACTGTAAAAAGTACATGAAGGTGAGTGTGGAGATCACACTGGGGGCCAAACCTTAGTAAAGAAAATATTACGGCACAGATATTTCTGGCCTACCATGAATAAAGACGCGGCTGATTATTCACGACGCTGCGATAGATGTCAAAGATTCTCCAAAGTTCCCAGAGCGCCTCCGACCCAGCTCAAGTCGATGGTAAGTCCATGGCCATTTTCCATGTGGGGAATTGACATTATTGGAGTGTTACCTATTGCCAGAGGAGGAGCTAAGTACGCGATCGTTGTTGTGGACTACTTCACAAAATGGGTGGAAGCTGAACCTTTAACAACCATCATGGCGAGAAAGGTGATCAGTTTTGTGGTCAGTAACATTATTTGTCGATTTGGGATATCGAAGACCACCATAACCGATAATGCAATGCAGTTTGACAACATCGAGTTCAGAAACTTCTGCCAGAAATATAAGATTGATAAATGATGAACTGCAGTAGTTCACCTACAGTCAAATGGCCAGATTGAAGCCATAAACAATGTCATTAAATCAATTCTAAAGAAGCGGTTGGAGCGGGCCAAAGCTAGATGGGTAGACGAGTTGCCATTAGCTTTATGGGCCTACAGGACAACCTTTAAGATGGCTACCGGCCATACTCCCTATTCACTTTCCTTTGGGTCAGAAGCAGTGATCCCGGTAGAATTAGAAGTCCCTTCTCATCGAGTTGCGTATTATGATCCGATGACAAATAAAGCACTCCTCCTTGAATCTCTTGATATGATTGAAGAAAAAAGAGATGAAGCTGACTTGCGTGCCTCGAGATATTGACATCAAGTAGCACGCTATTATGATCGGAAAGTTCGCTTCAAAACCTTTGAACCAGGAGACCTAGTACTGAAACGAGTCTTCCCGCCTTCGACCCAATTGGGTCCAAAATGGGAAGGACCACACACCATCCAACGTAAGCTTGATACAGGAGCATTCAAGCTAACGACCGTGGACGGTGAGGAGATTTCCAGAGCCTGGAACGCTCAGCACTTACGACGATATCTGAGCTAGATATGAAATGTCATCCCTTTTGTTTTTATAAGCTACGTAAAAAGGCACGACTTGCCTTAAAAAGTCTATTTATATGAACAAAGGATTATGAAGTGGATGTAGGCTATGACTTAGCTGAACCACTATAAAAATATCGTGTGTCATTTACTTTTCTGCATTATTTTATCTTCAACAATTATTCCATCATGACCACGAAACATGAAATACTAAGTTAGATTTGGAAAGTTGAAGATGACCTATGTGCAGGAACAAATAAAATGACCGTTCGCAAAATAAAAGAATGGGAAGACAACATTCTTAACTCTAACTCTCAAGAATCGAGAGAGAGTATAAAGGACGGGAAGACGACGTCCCTTGAGGCGTGAAGGTGCACCCAGATGAGAGACCGCCTCAACAAAACTCTAACCTGGTTATGAGACAGGAGAGTATAAAGATGCTAGGAAGAATAGGCATCAATGATGAAAGGAATATGGCCCCGTCATAGAATTGGGGGCAATTGAGTTATGAATTTAATCAATCTTGAATAATTCTTGCTCAGTTATCCAAATTGACTGGGGGCATATATGTGTACGCATATTCCCCTCAATAATGACTTCATTATATAGTTGTAATATGACATGCTCTTGCATTTTTACTTAAGTACTAAACTAACAACTATCAGACATCGTAGGTAATAAATTATTATTATTTACGAACACGTGAGTTTGTACAGGGAAATCAAGCAAAGGATGCGAAGGCCGCACTCGCTGCAACAATTGCGGACCAATTAAATGCCAAAAAAAAACAAAGAACTCCGTCATTTGGGCTTTGGAGCGGACTTGGATTTTTTGGCAGCTTTACGAGTAGCCTTAGCCCCCTTTTCAGCATCAGTCATAATGCACTTCGGCCTTTTCTTCTCTGCAGTCGAAATGCTAGAATCGGTTGATTTTTTTACCAGGAGTCGAAACATTGGAATCAAGAGAAGATTTTTTAGCAAGCTCCTCTGTAATAGACCTAGTTGAAAGCTTAACGACTAACCTTGATCCAGGATCCACCTTTGCAAGGGGTTTAAGGCTTTCGGGGTTCAAGTCTTCAACTTTTAGCTACATACGTTTGTCTTATTCGGCTTTCATTTCAGCCAAAGTGACGTCATCAGCACTTTTTGAGTCCTAAATTATAGCCACATCATGGTCTTCTTCATGCCCCTCGCTACCACCATCGTCTTTCAAGGCATCTATCATCTCGTCATCATGAGAAGTGTCGGCCTTAGACAGTTTGGCTCCCCCTCCTGACTCTACAATGGTAGACTTATCCTGTTCTCCTTGAGTCTTTTCCACGGATTTTACCCCAGTGGTGGTTCCTTGATGCATGTTAGTCTTCTCGGTCGGTTCAACACCTACAGAATGAGAAGCAGCAATTATCAACTCAGGAGAAAATAAAGGATCCTCCATCGATTGCCCAGTCATATGGTGAAAAGTGGAGACGGCCTTGATGAATTGAGGTGAAAGGTAGAAATACCTTCCGATGGTTTCTCAATTGGAGTTACTACCATCTCTGGCGTTGATTTGGGTATAGGAGATAAAAGAGACGCCTGAGGGATCCCCGGGTTCTCGGAATCATATCCCTCGACTTCGGAAGTTTCAGCAGTAATGGAGGAAGAACCAGCCTCATGGATATTCTTTTGTTTGTCCATCCGCTTCTCCTCCTCCATAGCAGCGGCAATGAGGCGACGTCCCTCGGCCAGGCGTGTCGGCTCGTCATCTCTCAGATACTTTTCCATAAGTTTATCTTCGTCGACGAAGTCTACCTTAAGTTCCCCTTTCTCCCATTCGATGATTTGACTCCATACGTGAACTAGGGTAGTTGGATAGTCTTCAATCCAAGAGATGTTTCGGCGACGAATTATGTGCGCGAAGAATTCAATCAGTAATTTGCCAAAACCGTGCACTTCTTCCTGAGCCTCTGATAGCCGTTTACGGGTCTTTTCAGCAGACTTAATGACATTTTCCACATTCCCCCCAGCTAGGACAGCCCTATTCTCGGCTTCCATTAACTTGGACTCCAAGTCAGCGTTTCGTTTCTCCAATTCAACATTTTTTCTCGCTAAATCGGCTTTTTCTCGCTCAAGAGTATCGTAAGCCAGTTGCATTTTGACATTGTCCGACTTAGCATCTTCCGCCTGTTTCTTCAACTCCAAATGCTCTTGACTATGAGATTCCAACAAGTCATGATAACGCTTCTGTAACTCCTCGAATTGTTGTTTGAAGTTGTTAGCATCTCGTTGAGCGATGACAAGTTGAGCTTGTGTGTCCTCAAGGTCCTTCTCCAAAATTTTCAAGGCCTTTTCATTGGCATCTACAGTCTTTTTCATCGAATTAACATCTGTAATTAAAGTCCAATTGATTCTGGAGGGATTAGGTGAACACTTGAACATCTCCAAGTACTGCTTCTTGACTGCGTAAATCTTCGCTTTAGCCTCATCTGCCCACTTTGAGGAAATAGGCTCGAGAGTAGGCAAGAAAGTCAGATTTTCAAAATAATGGTCTGGGAATGGCTTCTCCAGATATGCCAGCTTAACTTTGGACTCAGCATCTAGTGGTGGAGGTTTGCAGTATGTTAGCACAGTGTCTCTACGCTTAGTAGGCACGATGGCTGTATCACCCTTTCCAGGTCGCTTCTCAGAAACCTTATGTTTGTCTCGTGAATCGGTATGTTTCGGTGGACCTTTTTCCCGACTGTGTTTGTCTTGAGGAGAAGTTCGGTCTTTGGGCTGCGATGTGTCTTCTCCTCGATGACTCTGATAGATTTTATATCGGTTTGGATCCAACCGGACTGGGAAGAGAGAGCGCGAGGTGTGTGGTCGATAAGAATCATGAGGCCTTCTATCCTCTCTACCCCGGCTTTCATGGCGATCATGCTCGACATCGGAAGTGGGCCTAAACATGCTACGACGTATTTTCCTGACATCATAGTAGGGGAGAGACATTGTACCTGCACAACAATGTAAAAGAATTCAGAATCAGTGCTCACATGAGAAGTGAGTGCTGTGAAGTGTGGTGCTACTGTGTTGGGTGCATCCTAAGTGGTGCCCCCCGACAAACCCGAGTCCAAAGCCAGGCCAACGCCAGTGGGCTCTTTAGCCTTCACGGGAGTATCCTCCTCTGAAGAAGTGAAAATTAAAGGATTTGTGCCAAAGTCCTCTGAAGTATAGATGGTTTTAGGTAGGGGGAGATCTCCCAAACCCTTAAATGTGGAATCATCGGTAGTAGGGACATCTCCTTGAGAAGCGTCTGTTGGCAGCTCTTTAGGGGACGTTGACTTCTCAGGAGAAATAGCATCATCAGGGACGGTATACCCTTCTCGGTGCTTTTCAGCTATGTTGGCTAACTCGTCGTCTTGGGTTGAAGATGGAGAAGGTGAAGTCCGAAGAGGTTTTGTTGGACTTTTCGAGGCCTCGCCCGTTTCAGGAATAATGTCCACTGGGGGGATGTATACATATGGACCCGACCCATGACCTATGCTACGGGTAATGGATAGTAACCCATGATGATGGAGATACTCATCTTTAGGAACTTCGTCGATGGTTAGAAATTTTTGTTCTCCATTGAGAAGTTGATGCAACCGATCAAAGTACAATTGATCCGATATTTGTTTTGGGTTATCAACTGCGAACAAAAGAGAAAGCAGGTTAATGTGTTGGCATGAGCATTCAAAATTGAGATCTAGAAAATCGATGCTTTACTTGATTTGGTCCATCTCCTGGCGCACCCCGGCTGTTGCTTGATATAAAACCATTCGAGCTTAGAATCGCCGGCCTTGCTGCTAAATGGAGCTGAAATAATTTTCCTCTTTGGAACTGATTCAAAATAACAAAAGGAAGGAGTCTCTTGAGTCTGATGCTTGAAATTATAAAAAAAGTGGACTCATCGAAGGTAGGCTCTATACCTAAAACCTCTATGTATGCTATATATAAGGTATATAAATAATATAAATAAGCATAAGAGTTGGGGTGTAACTGCATGGGGGAAATCCACATCTGCCTCGGAAAGTCGATGACAAAAGGCGGGAACGGTGGAATAGCCCCAACCATACACATCAATCGAGTAACTGCCATAAATCCTTCTAGAGATTGTGGGGACGATCAGCTTTCGATGGCACCAGGGTATCTCTTTTCAGTATACCGTGCTTTAAACATATTCGAATAAGTCTGTCGTCATCAATCGTCGATTCAATAGAATCTTTGGGTAACTCCAATATAATGGCTGACTCAAACTCATCAGGAGTTCGATTATCTGCTATCCATCCTTCCTCTTCATCGCCCAGAGAAACTTCACTATCGGGAGGTGTTTCGCTGTTATGTGCTCCTACTGCATAATCTGGGCCCTCATTATCCCATTCTGGGTCTGAGGAAGAAGGTATGTCATCAAGAGCAAATTTCTTAAAAGTTTCTGCAACTTCTATCTTCTTTGCTAACCTAGATGAATGTCTCTCAGCCATGAACACTAGACTACTGAAGAAGTAATAACATAAGTTAGATTAAGATAGCCCGCTTCCCCCCGTGTTTGTATATGAACTAAAGTGTGTGCTACGTGTACCAAAGATGCAAAGTAAATAAATGAGAGCGTGATGTAAAGATGCAAAGGAGTAATAATGTTTCAGAATAGTTCTTGATGCTTGTTATGTTCGTAAGGCGCTATCCTAACTGTTCATCAAGTTGAAGGTTATGCCAAGCATAGATTAAGCTAGTTGGATAAATTCTCGCGCATAGAGTTGGATTGTTTCGGTTCGGTTCGGGTATGTGTATTGGGATCAGATCGTGGGGCAAAGTCATGTTTCGGTCTGAAGCAGACATTCACACCCAGTAAGTAAAATCAGATCGGTTCCGATATAGGCTTTCGGAGCGGTTCGAATTGACTTGAATAAACATGCCTCTTCTCCTCCTTGTCTCTTATTCCGATCCGACCCGGTCAGGTAGGCTTTGTTTCCCTTTTTTGCTTTTTTTTGCTCCGACCCGATTCGGTCTTGTAAACATCTTTCCATTCCCTTCACTCCAGCGTTTCTCCACCCGAACCGATCCCAGTTCCTCTCCTCTTCTTCATCTTCTCCATTTCCCATCTCGCTTAACTAACACCGAACCTAACTCCATGTCAAAAACCCGAATTAAGACCAAGCATTTACGTGCTCAAATATCCAGCAGAAACTTAATTCCCTCTCCCAACGCCTCGAGGTGGTGACAGAACCACCAACGACGACGGCGAAGAGAGAGGAGGCCAAGGCGTCGAAGCCGGGAAAACGCCATGACCAAATCACTCGAAATTGACCACAAATTTTAACTAAAATCAGTTATTACAAGGATAATCAAAGTTTTTAACCTACTTACGAGTTTGATTTGAAGACTAACAAGAAGAATTTTGGAGTTTTTAAAAGAGAGGGTTTCGGTGTAAAATATGATAATCAGGAGCAGTAAAATAAAAGAAAGAGGAAGGAGATAGGCAGCGAGTTTATATACGTGTTTATAGTGACCCATCGTATTCCCAGCCTTTTTACCCCCTTTCGGACCGGAGTTGCAAGCCCACAAATGCATTATGGCCTGTTAATCCAATGTTGAGCGATACAAGAGGGAAATTCGTTCGGGTCGGAATCCGAACCGAAAGGGATTATACATATTGACTTAGCATGTAGGTTGAATTCAAGGGAAAATAAAGAAAAAGCTTACGTGGAGGAATCACTGGACATTAAAAAGAGCTCTTAAAGTTGTTTGAAAATGAAGAAAGTAATTCATATGGTTTATGGATACATATAAGCAACAAAAGGCATGACTTTATCAAGTGGCACATCTCAACAAGTAAATGGAAGCGATCATTCAATGGCTTTAATTCAAAGACTGTTTTGTAAATTACTTCGAAGCACACTTTATTTTAAATAAGAGTGTACTTCGAGGGAGAAAAATGTTAGCCTACTTTGTGAACTAGGTAACACAAAGAGCAAATAGTGGGAAAGCCATCAACTGGTTCGGATCGGAGGGAACCAGCGCAGGAAAGAAGCAGAAATCAAAGACACAGACATCACATCCGTTCGGTTCGGAGAAGTACTTCAGCGACACCAAAAGAAAGCAAGTAGCCTCATCGGATCGGATCGAAGGCGGTCGATCCGAACCCCTTTTTTCTGAGCCTGTGACCGTTGCTACACACATTTCCTAAAGACTCGGACCAAGCACAACCATTTCCTCCCACGATCTCCCACTAAATCGATGCACTGTCACCATCTGGAGGCCTCCGAACCCAACTCTTATGGGATGGGTGCCACGCAGTTCCGAACCGGAGCCACTTCGAGGAGAGTTTTCACCTATAAATACACCATCAAGAGGCATTTGAAAGGATCTTTTTGCAAATTCTCAGTTCTAACTTCCTTCATATCCGAATTTCATAACCATATTCATATCAAAATCATCTCTTAAAGTCTATTTTTGAGAGATTTGAGTGAGCTTATGCATTGTAATTGTGAAGTTGAGTGAGAATCATTGTTGTATTTGCATTCGAATCATCAATTAAGAGAATAGAAAGTGGACATCGGCTCTTTAGCGCCGAACCACTATAAATCGTGTGTTCTTCGTTGCTTTTTAGTTCTATTTCATTAAAATCATAGCTAATTTGGGTGTTAAAACCAATTTTTGGTCTAACAATGCCCATTATATTCCTCTCTCTTTCCCTTTTCATTTTTATAGCCTAGGCTACCTTCGAGCCTAGGTCAATACCACTGAAAGATGCGTACGAACGAAATTGGGATTAATTGGGAATGGTAATTTTGGGGCATAACCTATACTATGAATATGACTAAAATTTAGGGCATAACTTATATTGTAGAATATAACTGAAATATGGGGTATATGAACATGTAAACATGTATGCTTAATTCAAAGATAGGTGGACCATGTTAATGGAACTATATGTCACTTAGGTAATATGTTTGATCTGTTGGGGGTTAAGTAAACTTGTTAATCTGTTGGAGTTGTAGGGACACTATTAACCCATGTAAAACTTAACCTGTGGAAATCCTAGTTGATTGGGGACACAAGTTTAGGGGTTTGGCTTGTGTCATCTGGTGTTGGGACACATATTAGTCAGTAACCAATTCTGGTATTAAAAGGGGACCCCGCACTAGGTAGGGGTCATGGCACGCTTACTGAGCTAATTATAAGTGGTTCATTTGGGATGGGGTGTTACGATGGTGCGTTCCAATGGGGTCATGTGCGTGCATGGGTCCGGTATGTCTGGAAAAATAAGACGCCATAACACTGTAAATAGGTCTATGTCCTTTGGTGATTGCCACTTTAGGAAGTAATACACCCTACCGTGGGGTCGGCATAGGGTATTTACGAGGTAGGGAGCCAATCGCTTGGGGGTAGTAATTAGGGTACATCTAGTTCTGTTTAGGTACCAATTATTCTTTTTTGGGGGTAACACCCTTTATTTCTATTTAGGTACCTATTATTTCTGTTTGGGGGTAAAAACCTTTGCTAGAAGTAAACTTAAATCTACCAATTATGTTCTGTTGGGATCAATATGTTTCTTTTAAGTGATTGGAAAACACTTAATTCGGTATACTAGTATTGGTGCAGAGAAAAGTATTTGAGAAGCATAGTCTACACCGTTTATCCTGTCCATCTGTGCATGACTGTTATATGATACTATTATCTCCCATCTAGTTTATATGCCTATCATGGTACTTTTACTTATTTATATGCTAAAAGTAACTGAACTCGCCAGACTTTATGTCTGACCCGTTTTATTTCCTATTCTCTCTCTTCTTCCCTCCCAAGTTCTCAGGTTGGGAATGCTCAGGCTTGATTAGGACTCTCTCTCTTCCGTTTCTGCTTAGATTTGGATTTGCTTCGATGTACCGTTTTGACTTCTTGTCTACTTGTTTATGGATACTTAGGGGGACTATGGATTTTTACTTCTGTACTCTGATGGTTTTTAGCGCAAGACAGATGTTTTTATTTGATGTATTTTATTCAAGTATTTCAGTTTGATGTTGTAACTGGATTTTTAGACCATGATGTTTTCTACTTAAAAATAAAGATTTAAATTTCCGCTGCTATTTTATACATACATACATACATACATACATACATACATATATATATACACACACACACACACACATCTTGTGAGATTTTATTTCTGTTTACCTATAACGCTTCACCGAACTTAATGCATTCTGTTAAAAAGTGACATTAACAGATGTGGGGTGTCACACCTTTGTACTAAGTCAATAAGATTGTTTCCCTTATAAAAGATAAGAGGCTTATCGCTTTTTTACCTTATTGTCTATGTTAATAATGGCTTATTTCCTAAATTATTTTCAAAAGCTTTGACCCTTGTCGACTCTATACTTTTCCTTATTGGCTGTGTCAACAAGACTTATTTCTAATCTGTTTTATAAAACTTTGCACTTATTGCCTCCATCCCTATTGTCACTTATTCATGCCCGATAAGGTTAATTTTCAAGCATGTTTTTTAAAGCTTGGGCCTATTGCATATAAAAACCTTAGCGTCACCTCTTCTCCTTGTTGTCATCGAATTTTTTGACAAGCTAATATTTTTATCTTGTTTTCTTAAGTGTTTTAAGGTTGTCTCCCATATGACTTGTCACTCATCGACAATGTTGACAAGGTGAACTTTTTTTATATTGTTTTGAATAAATAGGTTGCTAACATATGGACACGTTCGATAAGCCTCTTCCAATCGGCGTAGTCATTTTTTCTTGTTATTGACACTTGGTTAAAGGGGTCTACAAAGACATGATTGACACACCTTGTGAGCCTATCATGTTTATGTTATTGTTTGGTGTTTAACCATACATTTTTCTTGTGTTACCATATCAATCGACAAGAGTGTTGCCTCTATCTAGTTATGATGGTTAACCGTATCATTATTCGATTATGTACATGTTGTTGCATATGATTAACACTAGATTATGGATATCAATGGGAGAATTAATAATCATGTCACATTAGAAATACTAATGGGAGGGAAATACCATTATAATTAAATGTTAATGGGTTACAAGATCTTTTCTTGTGCGAATCATACTCAACCCACTGGTTAAACTATGGTATGTGTGTCATGTTTAATCCACATGTTCAAATGGGTTCGTTGTCAGCGTACAGACAAAACTATGAGGTGTGGGTGGATAACACATTTCCGTAAGAGGGTTATCATAAACTTTCATTTTAGGTTTAGCCAGGAGGGTGGTTAACCCAAATGGTCGGGGTTGGATGATCCTATTATACACAACAAGGATGGGTAATCCATAAAAATATATGGAATAAAGTTGAACATGCTCAACTATTCAACTTGTATTTTATGCCAATATGCTCATGAATCATACCTACATTTATTTTTTGAATGCCCTTACGTGCTACAGATATGGGGTTGCATTTTGGACATTGGCCTATATCACAGGCCTAGCCGGTGCAGATAGGATGAATGGTACAACATTTTTTTAAGTATGACATGGAGAAATGGGGAAAGCCGATTGTTGCTGCTCTTTGTTAAATGTATTACCCAACATGCACAGGATGAGCGAAATTGCAGACTCTTTGATGATAAAGATGAAAGACCAGAATAGAATCTACAGTTATGTCTATAGGATATAAAGAGGAAAGTTACTTCTTGGAAAAATGACCTGTGTTGTAATGTTAAGTATACTTTTATTTTTGAGAGATGGATTGGTTTTGTTGTTTTTCTGATCCATCTACAAGTTTCTTCGGGTTGTAATTATTTTTGCAATTGATAGAATGAGGTAAGGGTCCTTTATAAAACCCTGCTTAAATTCCAAAAAAGTAGGTATCTTGTAATATGATGGCTAATCATAAAGTGAGTATTTGGTAGGCATCCTTAAAATCAAACATAATTCAAAGCTGATCCCTTCCTTACTTTCAACATAAAACGGTACCATGTTTTACCGTAGAAACATATCTTTGTGTGTTTTTACGCTGTTACATTAAAAAAAATCCAAAAATTGTAAATAATAATGTAAGATTATTGGCAAAAAAAGTTGCTTAAATGTACGCATTTATTATGAATAAGCGTAGACATATCTATAATTATTCATTTAGTATATTGTAGGTAATGAAAAAGAAAAAAATAGACCTAGAAATATCTACGCATATAATGAATAAGTGCAAACATATCTGCAATTATTCACATATTGCATTAAAAAGGAAGAAAGATGCTGAAATGTCTACATCTATTGTGAATAAGTGCAGACATGTCTGTACCTATTTGAAAATGAATTGCAGACATATCTCAGATTATAGAAAATTACAGGCATGTTTGTAATTTTCTGTATATTTGCCATTATGCTATTTTACTAAAAGTGATATATTATTCATTTGTATGCAAAATTCATCATTTTTTGATGATTTTTCTACAATATTGTGATGTTTGAATGACACTGAATTTCAAAGTTTGAAGTACTTAGCAAAAATTACATAAAGCCATGCAACATTTTGAAATTATTGCAGTGATGTCTGCAATTTACAAAAAAAAATGCAGGATTTCCCTAAAACGTGAAATTTTCTTGTTTTTTTCATTTTGAAGCATTATTTTTACTTTTCTTACATAAATATGAAGATGATTATTTATTGAATTAAGTTTTGAAGTTTGGTAATTTTTTATTTTAATTTATTATTTATTTGTAATGATTTTCAAGAAAGAACAATGACCTAATTTATGAAGTTTTAAGACAGAGAATTTTTGTATATTTCGAAACTTAACAGAGACCTTAGCCAAAACGTCACAATCATAAGATCGTTAAGACAGTTAGTCAGGAGGATGAGGATGGGTAGTCCATATTATATTGCACGTTTGCACATTATTATTGTTTTTGTTTAACTGTTATGAGTGCAAGAGCACATGATTGGTTATTTTGTTGCTTGGTACTAGTCAGAAAGCCGTTTCCCTAAGTGGTGTCATCTCACTAGCAATTTATGGGTTTGGGATACTTATTATTATTATTATTATTATTATTATTATTATTATTATTCACACTTGTCAGCTGACTGACTCGAAGTTTTTGTTTTCCTCCTTAATCTCTTGGGGACCCATTTGAGTAGCTAAGGGTTTAGGTTTTCATGTTTTTTTCTCGAATAAGCTTCAGAATACATGCAAGAGACAAATTAGCTATATAAGAGTTTTTTCCCTCCTATGCCTATCTAGATGTATGTAATATCAAGGATAATTATTTCCAATATCTACACTATGATCAACCAAGGAGGCATCTTCATATGTCACTCTTGTGATTATAATTTATAATAATTATATTTGATGTGAACGAGGGTTTTGCGTTGGGAATGGAAAATTATTTAATGAATGTGTTTTGAAAAAAATTCATATTCACATGTTCTTTTTTTATGATTCATTAATATATTTTTTTCTAACATCGAAAGTTAATATTATAGATAACAGTCGCATTTGTAGCGTTTAGCATTGGGCTTTAGATAATGAGGTGTTATAATTTTGTATCCGTGCATATGTTTATGTGAAGTACAAAAATATTTTTCTTAAAAGGATTTTAAAATTAAAACCCAAAGATCAGAATAATATATCAGGTATGGGAATATGATATTATAATGTACTTAAATCTGTGTTATGTAAATATGTATATATCCCATGCTCTTGGACCATCCTTCCGTCTCTTACTTAGGTTTGTATGTAGATCATAAAAAGTTAGATATAGAGAGAAGGAACAGAAGAGTGAATCTGGGTGGTGGAAGCACCATAATTAATGGTTTTTTTTGGAATAAAAAGGAATCAAGGTCGTCGAGCTATTGAGGGTGAAGGTGCTACAAGCCCACCATTTGATATGTGGAATCTTTATCAGTTTTCCATCAATTTGATGCAAGTTGGAGTTGTTGCCAATTTTGCTGGAACCAATGTTAGAAGAGATAATACAACGGCACTAGTCGGAAACAACTATGTCAAGTTGGCAAGGATTTCCTTATCTTGGAGTGAATCCTTTTTATGGAAATGAAGATGTCAATGAAGTAAAGAACTTGGTTTTGAATTACAAAAGAATCTTCTCAAATTTGGGCTTGACAGATGCATGAAATAGAAGGCTAGCTTCAAGGCAGTTGCAAAGAGCTAAATGCACTAGCGGAATAGTGCTACTATTGGAATACCATAGAATGTGTTCACTTGGTTGGATTTTCTAACAAAGTTTGATGATAAATACTATCTGAGGGAAGTAAGGCAATATTGTTTTGGAAGTTTGATGAGTTGGTGTAAGAAGATATGTTAGTAATTGAGTATGCTAATAGCATTGATAAATTATCTAGGTATGCCCACAACACCATTGCTGCCATAATCAAGAGGAATGATAAATACATTCGAGTATTGAAGCTAGTGATTGTAAGGCTACGATATAACACCCCGAATTTTAGTTAATACTAAAATTCACTAATTACAGGATAAATAATCTCAGATGTGGGAATTAGGGGAAACGGGCTGCGTCATTGCGTTCGTCTCGGAAAAATACGCGAAATAGAGTCCGAGTTTGCGTAAAACGGATACCGTATGAAAGAGATATGGACGAACGAAGTTAGGCAGAAAAACCAGAAACAGGCCAGAAATGCACTGGCGCACTTGTGAAGTGCGCCAGAACAAAGATGCACTGGCGCACTTATGAAGTGCGCCAGTACAAAGACACACTGGCGCACTTGGGAAGTGCGCCCGTGCCGAGCCAAGAAACCTGCACAGTTTCTAGAGAGTTCTGTGGTTGGGTGCACCAGTTTGGGGTTTGGGCTTGGTCTTAGGGCTAGTTTCTGGAAGGTGCCGAAATCTAAGGGTCCTAATCTAATTTAGGGTTAATCTAAGGGCCTAAAACACTCACCTAATCTATAAATACACCCTAAACCTACCCTAATCCATACTAAAAATAGTAATGATGGCCTCATGCCGCCAAATTAAATCCTAGAGAGAGCCTCCACTAATTTATGAAGGAAGTTGCAAGCTAATCAACCTCTAATCATCATCTTCTTCATATTTAGCAACTAGTTATACTCCATAAGTTTGCTAATCTTGGGTTTGGTGAGTTTTTATCACTTTAACATCAATTGCTAAAGCAAGTAGATTGGGTGTAATGAGACTTATGGTCTTGAATGCGGATTAGTGAGTTTGAATCATTTGTAATGATATGCATGTTTAATAAGTTGGTTTATGCATGTTTAACAAGTTGGTTTATGCATGTTTAACAAGTGGGTTTATGCATATTTAATAAATGGATTTATGCATGTTTAACAAAGTGAGTTATGCAAGTTCACATGCAAGTTATGTGTATGATGTTATGTAAGTTATGTGTAGGTGGTTATGCAAGTTCATATGCAAGTTATGTATATGCTTAAATGCAAGTTTAACATGATTTGCAAGTTATGTATGCTTATGCAAGTATATGAATGCTTATGCAAGATATGTATATGCTTAAATGCAAGTTTAACATGATTTGCAAGTTATGCATGCTTATGCAAGTATATGAATGCTTATGCAAGATATGTATATGCTTAAATGCAAGTTTAACATGATATGCAAGTTATGCATGCTTATGCAAGTATGTGAATGCTTATGCAAGTATGTGAATGCTTATGCAAGTTATGTGTATGCTTAAATGCATGTTTAACATGTTATGCAAGTTATGAGAATGCTTATATGCAAGTTCAACATGTTATGCAAGATATGTGTATGATAATATGCAAGTTTGGGTTAAATGTAGTTGGGTTAATATATGCTCATATTTGCAAGTTGACATCCTCTTAACCCATGACAAAGTTATATGCTAAACCCATGATATTTGTGTTGGATCTTCCCTTTTATTATGTCATGAAATGAGAACGATCTACGTGGGGAACGATGGGGTTGGTAAATATGTTAATAAAAGTATGATTGGGTATGATTAAGCATACCATAAAAATAAATTAACATAAGTGGGAATTTACCTATTGAGTTAGGTCTACCCCATGGGAATTTACCTATTGAGTTAGGTCTACCCATGTTATGAAAAACTTGATATTAATTAGGAATAATTAATATGGGGGTGATTAATTAGGTGTAATTAATCGACTAAGACATGAGGTTGGACTCATTTGTAGTGTAAAACTGCCCGGACCCAACCGGCTTAACCAGTTGCTACAAATGTCAGCCCAATGTGAGAGGTCTTAGCCATAAATTAAATACGTGATTAAAGTAAAGACACGAGGTTAGACTCTGTTATGACGTAAGACTGCCCGGACCCTACCGGCTTAACCAGGCGGTCATAACAGCCAGTCTAATGTGGGAGGTCTTTATGGGAGATCACGGTCTTAATTAATTAAGAAACACTTAACCATATTAGCATGTAGTGGGACATGAGGGGTTAAGTGGGTGCCTTGGGTGGCATGTGGAAATTTAGTGGTTGCCTTGGGTGGCATGTGGAATCTAGTGGGTTGCCTTGGGTGGCAATAGAAAATACGATTAGAATACTTAACCAAGTGAAACATGTAATTAAACATGATTAAAGGGTTAAGTGGGATTCACTAGATAAGTGACAAGCTTAGGTGGGTAGCTTGTGGGGGCCCATTTCAACCAATATCCCAAACGTATCTTTGTAGGCTCGACCCATGTCGAGTGACGGGACACGCATATTGGGCTTGATTATAAGAGGCCAAAACGGGTTAGCGGTGGCAACGCAAGTCCAACGGGTTTCATATGCGTGTGTGGGCCCGGGCTGGTAGATAAGCCGTTGTTGCATCGTGTAGATACAAAGCCGTGCACCGTTGATAGTATTGGGTTGCCACTTTAGGGGAGTGATACACCCCACTGTGGGACTAGCACGGGTATCTACGGTAGGGAGCCGATCGCTTGGGGAGTAGTGGGGTACACCTAGTGGAGATAGGGGCAGACGACACCTATGTGGTCAGCTAGGGGTACATGAAACTACTAGTTATATCTTTCTTTTATGTCCTGGGGTGGGATCAATCTTTGAGTAGGAATGACTGGTGTGGTGCAGTTAGTAATTATCCTTGGGTGGGTAGATGCGTCTTTTACAGTTATCTTAGTTTATCCTGAGTCCACCAAGCTGCTTAGTGTAGCCATTCATCCCCAGACATTACCGTATGTCAAGTTTATGTCTTCTCTGGTTACTTTAATGATTGTATTGTTAAAGTTATAGGACTCGCTCAGACTTATGTCTGACCCCGTTGTTTTTATCTTTTTCCCAACCCTCAGGTCCTACGGTGGATCCTAGCAGTAGTGGAGCTTGATCGGATTGCTGTTCCAGTCTTTAGGAGCTTGGATAGACGTAAAGCTCCAGTTACCCAGTTATCTTTTCTTTTGTCCTGGCTATTGTATGAGAGAGTGGGATTATGTACTTCTTTATTTTGATGGATATTGTACTTGACTTTTATTGTGGTTTTATGATGTAACCAGACATGTTTATTTCCGCTGTTATGAGATGATGTTTTAAATTTCAAGTACTATTTATATCTGTCTTGTTGTAATTTTTCTGTTCTATATTCACTAAAATACTCCACCGATGCTATGGCATTCCCTTAGAGAGTGACCATAGCGGGCGTGGGGTGTTACATACGATGCCACATCCGAGGGATCGTTGTCATATTGTTACAGAGATGGTTTTTCAAAATGAGAAGTTGCTTGCTTTGTTTGATGGAAAGAAGTAGATTGATAACCAGAGTTCTCAGGGAAAGAAAAGAAAATTCTTCAATGATGAGGGAGCTCAGAAAAGGGGTAAGACTAAGAGGAACAAGGCAAGTGTTGTTTTTCGATAAGTGTGTAAGAAAGGGCATTACACCAATGAATGTCGATCTGGCGAAGTTATAGGTGATGCTGGAAAACTAAACATAAGGTGCTACAATTGCAATCAGATAGGGAACTATAAGAGCAGGCGTCTAAAGGTAACGAAATGAAAAGTTATTTCTTTTAAACCATCTTCATCTAGGCCTACTACTTGTAATGACCGTCATACACCACTGGTGCTTATATAACTTAATAGTGCACTGTATAGGTACTTGATCGCTAGACCAAGAGAGAAAAAATAGAAAAGAAGGGAAAAGATAAGAAGGGAAGGGGATAAAAGTAAATAAAAGAGAAGAAACACCAAGCATAAATACACAGAACCCGTCGTATATCTCATAGTGCATTAAATAAAATATAATAGAAATGGTAGATATAAAACAAACAAGATAGTAATAGATATATAATATTGAAAACTAGGGTGTCTACAGCACAATGTTGGACGGGTTTCAAGGCTATTAAGACACTAGAAGTGGTGAAATGTGTATTACTTACTTACTTATGAATATAAAAAACAACATCTAATCAAATTGTAACAAGAAACAAATAATCAGAGAATAGGTAAGTAATAAAGTGAAATGCAAAAAAGTAAATAACACCCATATTTTTGTTAGGGAATGCGGAATGAATCGTTAAGGCAAAACTAACACTGGAGGGGGTGAATAGCGTTTTAAAGGAATTTAAGAAAATATAAAACTTATATGATCTACTATATGAATCACACACCACAGAGATAATCACAGACACATAGTCAAATACAAACACAGAAATAAAATGAAGAAAAGGAAAGAACACACTGGATTTTATACTGGTTCGGATTACTCCTACGTCCAGTCCCACGCAATACTGGATTGCGCAGAATTTTATTACTATATCAATATCCAAGTGCAACACCCTTGATTTCACGGCCACAAGGTTACGACCATTTCCAAACTCCCTTGGTCAAGTACAATTCCCTTGATTTCATGGCTACAAAGTTAATACCGCTCACTTTCCTTGATTTCAAGGCTACAAGGAACACACCTTTTACCAAACACTTTCGAAACAGTTACAACAGTCCCATAACTCTTCAATAACACTTCGATTCAGAGAGTAATGAGTAGAGAGTGAGAAGAGAAGAAGTTTTATATAAATAGAATTGAAATCATAGATTATAGAATAGAAATCATAAAAATATGCAATAATAATGGAGTAATGAAAAGGGATGAAGATGGAGAAGAAGAATGATGAATTTTTTTTGAAATCAGCCCCTATTGATAAGATTTGAAAGGTTGCAACGCTTCTGGAATGTTACAAATAGTGAAAAGACACTTCCTTTCAAAATTGAAGATGTGACAGTTATATGTCGACATTATCACATATGTATGTCGATATATGTCTTTGTAAATTTGAATTTTGAATATTCTTAAAGTATTTTACTATATATATAAAGCCTGGAAATTCTTGAATTAAAACATAGTGATATAAATAAGTATTATAAAGTAGAAAATCATATGAAATCATAAATATAAATTATATAATCATATTTATAAAATTATAAAGTTTAAAACTATATAAATATAAAGATATAAAAGTATATAACTATATGTAAATATACAAACACATAATCTTTAAAACTCAAGCTTAGAATCAAAAGTAAAATAGAAAAATTTAATTAAAATTTGGAAATAGAATTTGAAATTTGAAAATCAGGATAAAAGAAATTTGAATTTGAACCTGGAGAGCTATTCAGAGCCTTACATAAACTAGACTTTATTACTATATTTTTCTTGAACTCTTGATAACTCATGAGTCTTGAATCAATCTTGAATTCTGAGTCTCTTGAAACTTTAAAATTGTACAGTCTTCAGTACTTAAGTCCTATATACAAATCCTGCATATATATGTCTATATATTCTAGATAGAGATGTTAGTATATATATATATATATATATATATATATATATATATATATATTATAATCAATCATAATTGAGACAAGGTTGTTGTCATCAAGACTCCATTCTCCAACAATTTTTATACCAACAAACTATGGCAAGTTGTCATATAATCAATACATATTCTTGCAGATTCGGTTTAATGATCCTGTAGGCCTCCAATGGCAATATATCTTTGAATTCTTTAAGGAAATAGGATGAATTCAAATAGATATGGATTCAAGTACAACTCTCTGATATTGTGTGTTTTGCATATCTTTGAAGAATTGAACTGAAAGAGAGTAGATTTGCAAAGATAATTGGAAAGTATTCAATGGATTTCTATTGCAAATGTTTAGAGAAGTAGTAGGAGAAAATGAGAATTCTTGATGTCAAAATTCGTTTTTTGAGGCCTTTATATAGTGGTTGAAAAGATGTGTCTTTTTGGTGAAGAGATGGAGGGAAATGTCTCTACGTTTAAAATTTGGAATTATGAAAAATGGCTAGTATGTCGCCATGGTAGGATACCCCATGTCGGCATGGGTGTGTTGCAAAATGGACAACAACACTAATAAGTGTTGCAAATTTTCAAGTATTCAAAATTTCTTCTATTTGTGGACTTCGGTGATTTGGTTGAGGTCAATGATTGATGAGCTTCGAGTATAATTTCCATGGGATCTTTAGCAAGATATTCTAAGGTTCAACCAACTCCTCTCAAACACATATGTCTTTCAACATTCTTCTCTAATAGGCTTTGGCCTTCAATTGCTCTGATTATCCTTCCTCTGTAATTCTTCAATTGCTCATATAACCTTCTTAGATAATTCTTCTTTTGTACTCTTATTTATCTATATAAATGTTTTCATAATATATTTGATGTAACTACATAGCTCGAAGTTATGTTAGTAGTGTTGTTTATATGGTTGTTATAATCAAAATTAATACATAGGGTATTAACAATCTCCCCCTTTTTGATGATGACAACCATATTTGTTAGATCCAAAATTGGTTCTAACACCCAAGTTGTTCAATTATGCAGAAATTAATATCAGAAAAAATGCTAGAAAATCAGAAAAGACGCAAGATTTATAGTGGTTCGGCGTTAACGAGCCTATATTATACTTGGAATCAGAGTACAATCGATGACTTATCCCTCAATCTCACTCGTACAATGTTTATTCACTCAATAATTTCGAGACAACTCTGAGTAATAATGGAGGTGTAATAATTATGGATTCAGAACTCGGAATTGCCGAAAGTATCCCGAAAAATGCCAAGTTCTGGGCTATTTATAGGTGATTTCTTCAGGCAGATCGTGGTCATACGTGGCACACATCTCGAGAATCTCGGGTTGGTTCGGGCTTGATGAAGAATTGGTCAATATGACAGTTATGGACAGGTGTCACAGGATCCGACGTTTGCGGATCGTGGTGGACTTGGTCTTGGCCACGATCGGATCGTGCAGAAGAGGAGAGGGGGGATCGGATCGAGTATCGGCGCCACGATTCGGGGATGTGTCACGATCCGAGGAGAACGATTGACCACGATCGAATGCTTGAGGGGTTGGACACTTAGCGCCTCATATTTCCTTTGCTTTTGAACTTTGGTGGCTAGGTCGAAAAGCTAGCCAACATTTTTCCCCCTTGAAGTATGTTTTATCAAGGATGGAACACGCTTCGAAATTGCGGACTCATCTTTTCATGGAGCGATGGGAATCAGAGGTTGTGTCTATTTGAAATGTCATATCGCTTCAAAAAGTTGCATCCTTTGACTGGTATAAATATTGAGTTAGACTACCAATTATTTCCTTGCTCATCGGGTAATTTCCATCTTTTAAACTCCCGGAGATATCACTGTTGAATCGCCAAGTAAGTCTCAGAATTCATTGTAGAAAATAGTATTTAGTTTGTATTTCTGCAAGCCTAAAGCTCCATCTTTCCGATTCACAAATCATGTTGGGGCTCAGATCATCGTTTTACATCGCGGATCGTTGGGGGTTGTGCGATGCATCTAGAGGGGAGCGCCCCTTGTGCTAACGACCGTTACCTGTAAGGACCCATACTTGGACCGCGGCGGGGCTTCTTTCACGCTCCGCAGCCCACTAGGCCCAGCGAATCAAATGAGACAAAAAGTGGAAAATGAGCGGTCTCCAATCCACCTACATAAACGGACTTGCTCTCTCCTTTCCCTTTCTTCTTCGTTCGTTGATGCCGCCAGCTCTTTTGAGTGAAACCCTAGCTTTTAATTCTCTGAAAATCCAATTGTTTCCTAATTTTTAGAAAGGTTATCATATTTGAAATGTTTTCATGCGATTCTATCCTCGTTTTTCTTGGGTTCCCACTGGCTTGGGAGGAGAGAACGGCGGAGTTCTGTGGTGTTCGAGGCTTTGGAGGCTGATGAGGCGCCATGGGTTTTGCTGTCCGAGTTCAGATATGGAGAGGAGGAAAGAGGAGGAAGAAGGAGGGAGAAGGAGGGTGTCAGGTTGGTTCATGGGCGAGGCTTCGGATCGGGTCGAGTAGTGTTGGCTCGTGGGGATGTGAGTAGGAGCGGATCGGGGGGCTCTTATCACGAGATGATCTATCGCTGTGCCCAACCCACGAGTCAACATTTCATTGCCGATTCAGCTCACTAGTGATCCGCTCCTGCCATCATGACCCAATTCGTTCCCAGAAGCCAAGCTGAGGGTTATGACCCCGTCATTCAGGATCCGTAGATATACCACGATCTGATCCCTGCTGCACGATCCTGCTTGATGAACTTGTTAAATAAACAATGTGACCTAACTCTGATATATCGATGGACAGTTAGGCTAGAGCCCTTAAGAGATCCTTCTGGACCGAATGACAGCATAGTTTGACTACTGTTGATGACTAATCCCTCGATGATCTTGTTAGCTTTTATGCTTTTCTTTAACGTATGCACAGGCACACACTTGCACTTGCACACACGGGGAACGGGAAATTGTATTCTAATCTCTCATACTTGCTCACCAAAACAGCAATGTCGGATAATCGTTCTCCTGAAAGATCTGAAACAAAGGTGGACCCGGAGGTGTCGGAACACCATAATCCTGAGGTTCCTTCAATTAACCCAGAGGATGAGGATTCTGAATCCGAATATGAGGCTGAGACAGAGTCAAATTCATCTTAGGGTACCTCGCTAGAGGAGGAGTCCGAAGTGGATGACCGAGCTCCCGATGAGATTCCCGGCGTTCTAGGAATTGAGAAATTCACTGACTCTTTAGCTTCCAAACTAGACGATATAAAACTTAAGAAAATTTGTTTGAAACACGGGATCCTGTGGGACGATGTGAAAATACCCAAAAGCGGAGATAGACCTCATCTTGCTCCAGAAGGGTACATGGCAATCAGCCGACTCATGTGCTGGGTAGGCGTTATTCCTCCGTTTCCTCCAATCGTCATTGAAACCTTAAGACGATTGTGTATTGCCCCTATGCAACTTCATCCCAATGCTTACGCAGCCTTGTACACTCTATATGTCACGTATGCAGAGATTCTGCAAACTGAGCTTACTTTTAAAGACTTGAAATTCTACTATCTTTTCAAGCACCATTCCACAGCAACTCCAAATTTCTCTTTCTTTGAATCAGTAGCCAACAGGAAAGTTCTGTCCGATGGTTACAACAACATAGGGGATCCCAAAGCTGACTGGTTTTAAATAAAAAACCAAGCTGGGTGTGCGAGGAGGTGGCTCAAATCTAGTAAGTTTTGGGCCTCCAGATGCATGACTGAATTACATAATCGAAGTATTAACATGTTTCCTTTTCCTTTGCGCAGATCACACATTCCCCAAGACAAAAGGATCAGTGTATAACGATCAATTATCCCGTCTTCTAAAAAGCAAGTCTGACTTCTTGAGAATCAAGAAATGTATTACCGACGAAAACCTTCACAAACACCATCTTTTGGACATAAGATTCGGGCTTGGCGTGGGCAGCAAACCTTACAAATATGTGCCCCCAGCTAAAGTAGAAGGAACTTCTCTAGTTGCATAGACGACTACTCTTCGCAAGAGTCCTTCGCCGATGATTAATCAGGAAGACAAAGATTTAAACGTGTATAAAGGAGAGGAGAGATGAGCTGATAAATCAAAGGAGGTTCCAACCTCTGAGGGGCAGTCTCCACTAAGGACTTCATCGCCAGTTGAGTCTGTCGCTCAAGACGAATTAACGGAGGAACAGGTTTTCGGGGAATTAAGTAAAATTCCTTTGCCAGATGATATTTATACCCAAGAAGATTTCGAAGGAGAATCAATTTTTCCCCTTTCTGAAGAGACAGGTGCCTCAGTTGGAGAAAAAGAAGTTACCCAGACGAGCCTAACTTCAGGCCCTGGTCTGTTTAAAAAAAAGGGATTCCACGGGATGCACAAAACACATGCACCATTTATCGTAACACTCTTTTGCTACTATGGTTCATAGTTCTAACACGCACTTGTTTTCTTTGCAGAAAAAATGTCTCGCAGACGGTCTTATTCCTACCGTTCCCTTCGCGAGGGCACACCAAGCCTCCTTCCATATCCTGAGCACACTCGTAGCGATAGTCGGGGAAGGGATAGTCGTCGACCCCGAGATTCTCATCAATCTTATCCTGCACGACCTCGATCTCCGCCGAAGCAAACTTATGGAAAGCCACCTAGTCGTCCAATGCCACCAGCTGGGGGAAGCAACTTCCTAGAGATTTAACCCCTCCAAAAAGCACTCCGTCTCACGCCCAATCTTCTAAGAAACACGCCGAGCCAAAGGACAAGGACAAAGATGAGGGCAGGATTATAGAGAAGGGGAAGACAGTTCCTACTTCCTCTGGTGAGCGTGGCTTGGACACTACTGCTGCAAGGGATGTTGCCCCCAGTTCTGAGATCACGGCTAGGTTAGAGCATTTACGAAAACAGTTTCCCAACATTAACTTTGAGAGGATGGTGTTCGTCCCAGATCTTGAACCAGTCCGCGAGGATTGGGACACAGAGGTGATAGGGTATGTATGCCATGAATCTAAACAATACGGGGTAATGAAGAAGCATACAGCTACACTCTCTTCTATCATCCGCCGGATGGAGACGGACGCAGCTAGGGCCAGAGTAAAGATTGACAATGATGTTAGGGCTAGGTGCAAAATGGAAAAAGAACTGGAGGATGTACATGCCGAATTGGCTTTAGCTCGGCGAGACACATAGAATTACAAGTCCGAGTTGGAAAGTGCCAGGGAGCGTTTTCGCAATGAGCTTGACTTAAATAGCTAGGAACGGGTGGCCCTGAGGAAAGAAGTGGAGGATCTCAGGGCAGTTAACACTGAATTGAAGACAGTTCAGGATCGCTTTTCTGCTGAGAAAGAGGCTTGGGAGAAAGAGAAGGAGAGCTTAAAAAATGACCTTGCCCTTGCCAAGAAGGATAAGGAGGTTCTAAATGATCAACTTGCTCAAGCTGAGGAGCAGGTAGCTGTCGTTGAAAGCAATGCCATTAGTGCTCTTGAGTCAGCAGCTGTTGCGGTCGATAAGCTTGCCGAAAAAGAGAAGGATATAGACAACTTTGAAGAATTGTTGTTCGATTTCTTTGGTCAAGTTATCAAGCATCGAGATATCTCTTGGATTCCCGACTACCATGTTACCTTGGCCAATATATGGGACGCAATTGTCGAGGGTGAGAAGCGGCGACCGGGGGTTGACGAAATTGACGAGCACCAACTGATGCAAACCTTTCTCAGAGGTGAAGAGCCCGCGGCTTTGGAAGAAGGTAGACACCTTATCCACGAGGAAATGGAGAGGGAGAAGAGAAGGCTCAAGTGTAAGGATAAAGTGGGCGAGGGCTCAAGCTCAGTGGTAGAGCCCAAAACCTCTGAAGTTGAGGGATACAATCCCGATGATCCATTGATCCCCTTGGCACCTACTCCTCCGATTGTCGAGGCCACCAGTACAAGTCTGGGAGATGAGTCAGCCGAAGGTATCTCCACATTTTCTCCACAGTTCATTAAAGCAATCATAACTTGTCGTCGTCTCATGGGACAGTCAACTGACATGGCCACATCTCCTCCCGATTTGCTAACCCTTATTTCTAATGGTGTAGGTACCAAAGTGGTCGAAAAGGGTGCAGAGTAGAAGGCAGAGGAAGAGAGGGTTGAGATTCCCCCGAGTTCTGGTATCGATGCTTCCGAGGTCTCAAAGCAAACTGGGGGCTCAACCAGTGATAGAGTTACAATGGCACCCATGGAGCCTGGCGCTGGCGCTCCTACAGACGCCGAGATCATTGCTGCTTTGCATAACACAGATGGCGGTCATGGAGATGAGGAAGAGGAGGTAGAAATCATTGACGAGGCCAAGGATGATGATAGCGAAACCCTGGCTGACATATAGGCTAGGAAGGAGAAGCAGCTGGCTCTAAAGAGGGAGAAACAGAATCCTGTGTTCGTGACCCCTATTTCTGAAATCGACCCCAAGACCGAGTTGGTTATGAGATTCTCTTCTAGGTCGATAACTTCACAGCTTGCCTCCGAACCTTCTAGTCCTTCTCCGGAGCCCCTTGTCGACAAGAGGAAGAGGAAGAAAGGCGACCACTCCGGTACTGATAAAGAGGATTTAGAAAAACAGAAGAAGGACAAGAAATCAAAGCCATCCCCCAAGCGCAAATAGAATGCAACTATTGGCTCATGTTTTAGTTTTAGGATTTCTTTTGGCCAAAAGATGTAGTCGTGAGATTGACCCTCACTTTTTGCTTAGTTTCTTGTTTTTTGTATATCCGCTTCCAATAAATAAGGACTTATTTCTTTTGCATCACAGTGTTCCTGCAAATTCATCGTGTTAGCAGAGTTCAAGTAATCATAATTGAAGCTTTCATAGTTAAATGTTAAAGTCGTAAGTAATGATCATTAATCATAACGAAAACAATCATCGAGAAATACATGTGCTAAGTAATCGTGTAGTAAGGCACGTATACATTCCTAATTGATCGTCATTATAGTGCCGGGCCAGGGCGTGTTGGCGATTGATTAGAATTGTATTCGTACTACCCTGCTTTTTCCATGGGGTAATGGTTCTTGCGGTGCTAAGTCTCTAGCGCTTTTATACTCTCCCGATCCTTCAGCGGGTTAGAGTTTGCGTGGCACTAAGTCTCTAGCACCTTTATACTCTCCCGATCCTTCAGCGGGTTAGAGTTCGAGCTCGATTTTTGGTCTTCTCACCGATCCTTCAGCGGGGCAGAAGTTCTGGGGGCGTTAAGTCTCTAGCGCCTTTATACTCTCCCGATCCTTCAGCGGGTTAGAGTGTTGCCAAGGCGGTTTTATCATGGTGCACCTGCACGCCTCGGGGACGTCATCTTCGCGTCCTTTATATTCTCTCCTTGATCTCAGGAGTTAAGTTGTAATGCAATTTACCCTGCTATACCTTTTGAAGCTTTAATCATTGCGAACTTTCCGATTCACCGAATGGTATCTTGAATTAGTTGTTTTGAGATTACTACATAAATTTAAAACAATTTCCTGAAATGGTAACAGTATATATATTGATCAAAACAAAAGAGTAGATAAGAAATGGTACAGTATGGGTAAATAACACACAACATTTTTATAGTGGTTCGGTCTAATCATGACCTACGTCCACTTTATAATCTTTGTTCAAATAACCAGACTGTTCTTAGGCAAGTCGAGCCTTTTTACATGGTTCTAAAAACAAAAGAATAAAACTGACACTTTTTATGTCAGGTAAAGCCGCAAATGCTGGGCATTCCACACTCTAGGGATTTCTTCTCCATCTACGGTCGCTAGCTTAAAGGTTCCATTATCAAGCCTTCGTAAAATGGAGTACGGTCCTTCCCATTTCGGGCCCATATGTACCGAGGGCGGAAAGACACGTTTCAGAACCAAGTCTTTGGGTTCGAATGTGCGAGCTCGGACTCTTATGTTGTAGTATCGAGCTACTTGTTGTTTGTGCCTCAAGGCACGTAAGTCGGCTTCGTCCCTTTTTTCCTCAATCATGTCCAGGGATTCAAGGAGCAACTCATTGTTGGTCATCGGGTCATAATAAATGGTGCGATGGGATAGTACTTCTAACTCGACCGGAATAACTGCTTCAGCCCCGAAAGCTAGGGAAAACAGGGTGTGACCCGTTGCTGACTTTTACGTCGTTCTGTAGGCCCATAGTGCCAGGGGCAATTCATTGACCCACATAGCTTTGGCCCTCTTCAACCTTTTCTTCAGAATGGATTTGATCACCTTATTTGCCGCTTCAACCTGTCCGCTCGATTGCGGATGTGCCATAGAGGTGTATCTTTTCTCGATGTGATACTTCCGACAGAAATCTCGAAACTCCGTGCTATTGAATTGGGTCCCATTGTCGGTTATGATGACTTTTGGAATCCCAAACCGATGGATGAAGTTCTTAACGACAAAGGTGATCACTCGTTTGGTCATGATCGTGGTCAAAGGCTCTGCTTCTACCCATTTAGTAAAATAATCCACGGCCACAATAGCGAACTTTGCTCCACCCTTTGCTATGGGTAGGCTTCCAATAATATTAATTCCCCACATAGAAAAAGGCCACGGGCTTATCATTGTCTTCAACTGATTAGGTGGCGCCCTAGGGATTTTGGAGAACTTCTGGCAAGCATCACAACGTCGTGCATGCTTGGCTGCATCCTTGTTTATAGTGGGCCAGAAATAGCCATATCGCAATATCTTCTTTACCAATGTTTTCCCTCCTGTGTGGTCACCACACTCACCTTCATGGACTTCCTTCAGCACACGCTTGATGTCGTCATGGGCAATGCACTGGAGGAGAGGCATCGAGAAACCTTGTCTGTATAGGACTCCGCCTTGCAACACATATCGGGAAGCCTTCCGTATGACCATGCGCCTCTCGCTTTTCTTATTTGGGAGCGTTCCATTCATCAAGAAATTCTTCAAGGGGGTCATCCATGACTCCCTTTCAGGTTCAATTTCCAGTACCGGATCAACTTCCATCTGATCCACACAGGGGAACCGTAATACTTCAATCGGGGCTAGCTCCATATGTTCTGGATTATCGGAACTAGCCATCTTTGCTAACTTGTCCGCTCTTTGATTCTCTGCTCGAGGAATGTGAGATATACTATAGTGCCCAAAACCACCCAATAATGTTCTTACTTTTTCCAGATATGATATCAACCTTGGACTCTTAGCCTGAAATTTTTCATTAACTTGGTTCACAACCAAATTGGAGTCACAAAAGATGTCTAGCTTTGTTACCCCTAGTTCCTTTGCAAGCTTCAACCCGGCAATCAGAGCTTCATACTCGGAATCATTATTGGTCGCGTGGAACTCCAATCTAAGAGCATAGTATATTATCCGTTTCTCTGGAGTTTCAAGGACCACTCTGGCACCTGATCGTCTGTCATTTTTAGCTCCATAAGTATATAGTTTCCAGGCATTAGGGTCAAGGAGTAGCTTTGGTGGATCGTCTTCTTCAGTTTCCACATCATCTTCTGGGATGGTAAATTCTGCTATAAAGTGTACAAGTGCCTGCCCTCTTATCGACCTCAAGGGTTGGAAGTTCAAGTCGAATTGACTAGGTTCGATGTTCCATTTGAGCAATCTTCTCGATGCTTCTGCCTTTGCAAGACTTGCTTAAATCGGTGATCAATATAAACAGTAATGGAATGAGCTTGGAAGTAGTGACGAAGCTTCCTAGATGCGATCAGCAGACTATACGCGAGCTTTTCTATCTTTGGGTAATTTCGTTCTGCGGCTGCCAATTTCTTGCTCACATAGTATACTAGTCTTTGCACCATATCCTCTTCTCTTACCAAAGCCGAACTGATCGCGTGGGAAGACACTACCAGATACACGAATAAATCCTCGTGATCCACAGGCTTAGACAGTATCGGGGATCTCTCCAGATGATTTAACAGATTTTGGAAAGCTTCTACACAATCAGGAGTCCATTTAAAGTTGCACTTGCCTCACTTTATTAATTCGAAGAACGGAATGCATTTATCTGTAACTTTCGAAATAAATCTGCTTAGCGCTACCACTTTTCCAGCAAGGTTTTGCACATCTTTAATCTGCTTTGGTTCTTGGATATTTCCGATTGCTGTAATTTGATCTGGATTAATCTCGATTCCACACGAGTTTACAATGAACCCTAGGAATTTTCCAGATGCTACCCCAAACGAGCATTTCAAAAGATTCAATTTCATCTAATATTTTCAGAGAATTTGAAATATCTCTGCCAAATCGTTGGCATGATCGGACGACTGTCTGGACTTTACCAACATATCGTCGACATATACCTCCATTATTTTCCCAATCTGGTTGTAGAACATCCTATTCACCAACTGCTAATATGTTGCACCGGCATTTTTCAGACCGAAAGGCATTACCACATAGCAATATAGTCCCAAATCTGTAATGAAGTCGGTATGCTCTTGGTCTGGGACATGCATAGGGATCTGATTATATCCTGAATAGGCATCCATAAAGGAAAGGAGTTCATGACCTGCAGTTGAATCTACTAATTGATCGATTCTGGGCAACGGGAAACTATCCTTCGTACAAGCTTTGTTTAAATCAGAGAAATCGATACATGTTCGCCACTTTCCATTGGCCTTTTTTACCAAAACCGGATTCGAAATCCAGTCAGGGTACGTCGAATCTTTAATAAATCCATTACACTTTAGTTTCCGACTTCTTCTCTCAATGCTGCAGACCTTTCTAGACCCAACATTCGCCTTTTCTGCTTGACAGGAGGATGTTTCGGGTTAATGCTTGCGAATGACTCATAACCGAGGGAGATATCCCACACATGTCTGCATGGGTCCAGGCAAATACATCAAAGTTAATTTTCAGAAAATTTTCTAATTCCTTGGCTCGAACAGGATCCAACTGGGATCCAATCTTCAGGACCTTCTCTAGGTCACTATCATCGATTGGTACATCCACAGTTGCTTCATTGGGAGTCGCCATTCTGCCCCCAAGCTCTTCATCCTCTCTGGAATCTATGTCCTCGGGTAACTCTCTGGAAGACCCTCCCGAAGGTATTTTCTTTAGTTGATATGACGATTCCTCCCTTGGAGGGGAGGAGCCACCTTACGCTTCTATATCTCTTCCTTTGCGGAGCAGTTTTAGCTCTGCAATGTAGCATGCTCGTGCCACAACTTGATCTCCTCTAACAATACCCACACCAGAATCCGTGGGAAATTTCAACAATAAGCACCAGGGTGCAATACAGGCCCTGAATTTGGCTAGGGCTAGTAGGCCCAAGAAAGCATTGTATGGTGATTCAATATACAAGACCACGAAGGGGAGGATCCTCACTCTCTGGCGTTCCGCTTCCCCAAGGGTTACTGATAATTCCATGTATCCTATTGGAGCGGTTGAGGCCCCATTAAATCCGCGTATCCACCCTTCACATGGCTTTAAATCCTTCGTCTTGAGTTTCATTTGATCGAACGTTTTCTTGAACAAAATGTTGACAGAACTCCCATTATCTACCAAGACCTTATGAACTATCGCTGGGCCAATGGTGACGGTGATCACCAACGAATCTTCAGTTGGGGAGTGTACTCCAATACTCTCTTGCTTGCGAAATATGACGTCATCGGACATCGTCTTCTGTTGATTAATCGGAGCGTTGTCCTCAGGGTTACTGCACTCTCCCACTTCGAAATGCTATTTAACTACATTTATGTATTGATCCATAGCTCTGAAACTGCGCCCTGTTAGGTGGAGCCCACCAATTCTGGTATTGATAACGATATTTTTTCCTTTTTGCTGAGCCGTCGGTTTAGCAGTAGGTTGCCTTTGGTTTGGAGCTTGTACGGCTTGCCCCCTGTCCCTGGGAGTCACTTTATACTCATCAAGCTTCCCTTCTCGGAGCAGCCTTTCAACCATGTCTCTCAAGTGACGTCATTCGTTTGTGGAATGACCGCGGATCTGATGAAAAAGACATAATTTCCCAGTTGCACGCTCTTTCTCGGTAGAATCTCTCGGAGGAGGTCTTTTATACTGGAGGACATTATATGTATCCAGGAAGATGTTCTCCAATGTATCATTTAACAGTGTGAAGCTCTCAAATGGTCTGGACTGGGATCTCCTCTGAGAGTTGCTTCCTCGATTTCTCTTTCGATTGTTGTTATTATTCCCTGATTGGCGACCACTGTCTTGATACTTGTTCCCAACGTTAAATTCAAGCTTTCCTGAGCTATCTCCCGTTTGCTTGATGGCCACGTTGCTTTGGATATCTTCCTTATCAGTAGTTTTTCTTTTTCGATTAGCATATATCTCCTCCCGATGCAGGCGAATATTGGTTTTTTCATAAAATATTTCTCTGGTCGGGGGAGGTTTACTAGCCAGATATCTTCTAAACTCGGTATCTTTATCGATGCCATTGATCAAGGCCATCAACACAGTTTGCTCATGCAGATCTTTGACTTCTGTGACAGCCAAGTTAAAACGATCCAAATATGACCTCAGGCTTTCGTCCGGTCGTTGTTTAATGTGGGACTGCTCGATCACATTCTTTGACCTCTGGGCATGAAGACGGAATTGGTTTACGAGTTTCTCACTCAATCCCCTGAAGTTGTATATTGACTGTGCTGGAAGGCGGGTAAACCACAATAACGCCACATCTTCCAAGAATATAGGAAACGCTTTACATTTGACCGTGTCTGTAGCTGCAGCGAGATTCATTGACCGGGAGTACCGCATTAAATGCTGGATAGGGTCAGTCCTGCCTGTATAGCGATTCATGGATGGCATATTGAAGTGCCTCGGGAATGTAACATCCAGTATGTCGTCAGTAAAAGGTGTGTGACTGCGGTCTGTGCCCCAATCTTCATTCCTCTGTCTACGGCTATCTACCATGACTTGTCTAATCATTGCTTCAACCTATGCATGGGTCAGGGTAGATTCGAGATCAGCACTCCTTGCCCGACGTCCTCCTCCTTCGTTTCTTTGACGTGCTGCTATAAAATCTGGGCCCTGAGCAGAACTCCCTTGTCCCTTGTTGCCGCAGTCAATCACACGACGAGTGGGAGGCATGCCATTCCTTGGTGGTAGAACAGGTTCATTTAAGTTGCGGTTACTAGTTCCTTGATTAAATGCCTCCTCTTCACGATACGGAAGCGACCCAAATCGAAGTCGTTCTATGTTTTCGGGCCTTTCTAACGGGGGCCATCGTTGGTTCCTTCGGAGCTCTTCAGATGACGATGTATGTTCCGGAGAGAAAGGATGAGCTGGAGGTGGCAAAACCTGCCTTTGAATATCATCAATTCTCCTGCCTAAGGCAGTAATATTTTGACGCAGTAACGAGCTCTCTTGCCTTTGAGCAGCCAGTTCATCGGTTTGCCTATCCATTGCTTCAAGTGTTCGAGTTAAATGTCCCTCTGTAACTGGGGCAGAAGGATCAAATTGGTCACCAACATTCTCTCTTATACATAAAGAGCTTGAGCCAGGTCAAGCAGGTGTACCAGCACGAGAGGAACGAGCCATAACCTCCTTTCCGGGTATGGTCGTAGTCTGCTTGTCTCTTTGGATCGCGGAATCCTTACCTCGGTGGCTCGAAGCACCCCCCTGGGATCGGATCGTGGAAGTGTTGGGGGGACGGTTCGTGACGAGGTCGTGGGAGCGAGTGCTAACTCCTTCAGCTGGTTGGATCGTGATCCCCTCAACGGATCGGTTCGCCCCCTCCTCTTGGCGATCCGAGAGCTCCTCCTCGACCTACTCGTGCACACTTTCTTCGATTGCTTCATTTTCAGCTTCATTCGCCCGCGAAGCTCGTACTTCCATAGACTTCTTTCCAGCTATAATATCTGAACTTCGTTGAAATCTTCGAAAACTGAAACAGTGGAGTTTTGGACTATTTTCTTCGGACTTGAGTATCCAAACAACGGAACAACAATCCAATATACTGAGGATTCGTTTCTTAGTGAAAGCACCAAAATGTTAGATCCAAAATTGGTTCTAACACACAAGTTGTTCAATTATGCAGAAATTAATATCAGAAAAAATGCTAGAAAATCAGAAAAGACGCAAGATTTATAGTGATTCAGCTTTAACGAGCCTACGTCCACTTTATATCTATGATTATACTTGGAATCATAGTACAATCGATGACTTATCCCTCAATCTCACGCTTGCGACGTTTATTCACTCAATAATTTCGAGACAACTCTAAGTAATAATGGAGGTGTAATAATTGTGGATTCAGAACTCAGAATCACCGAAAGGATCCCGAAAATGCCAAGTTCTGGGCTAATTATAGGTGATTTCTTCAGGCAGATCGCGGTCATACGTGGCACACATCTCGAGAATCTCGGATTAGTTTGTGGCTTGATGAAGAATTGGTCAATATGACAGTTATGGACAGGTGTCACAGGATCCGACGTTTGCGGATCGTGGTGGACTTGGTCTTGGCCATCTCCTTGCCTTCTGGACTTGGATCGGATCGTGCATAAGAGGAGAGGGGGGATCGGATCGAGTATCGGTGCCACGATCCGGGGATGTGTCACGATCCGAGGAGAACGATTGACGACAATCGAATACTTGAGGGGTTGGACACTTAGAGCCTCATATTTCCTTTGCTTTTGAACTTTGGTGGCTAGGTCGAAAAGCTAGCCAACAATACTAATATTTGACAAATAAAATAAAATACATGTTGGGGATGAAAATTAAGGATCTTAAGGGAAAGTAAACACTAAGGGGGGGGGGGCGTGGAATAGCGTTTTATGGATTTTATAAATTTCTTGAAATCTTTTTGAATTAAACAGAATGTTATGCAGATCACATATATCAACAATCACATATTCAAACCCAGATGCAAAAAATAAAAATAAAAGCAGTAAAAGGAAAGTGCACACTAGGATTTTATACTGGTTTGGAGTAACCCTACATCCAGTCCCACACAACCTAGGTTGTGTAGAATTCTTTTCAATATAATTCCAAATTACGACCCTCGATTTCAATGGCCAGGAGGTCCACTACCACCTACTTATAAGCCTAGGGTGCTCTCTTGATTTCCGAGGCTACATGACCACCTAATTGATTTCAAGGCTACAGTCACATCTAATCGATTTACGGGATATGATCACACCTTTTCTCAGTATCAGTTTTGGATTTTTGACTCGAAAGGACTTGATCTTGCGATCTTTGTTTGCAAACATCCTATAACTCTTGAGTAGCACTTGAATTTTTTAGATAATTTGATGGAGAATCGAAAGAGAAGAAGATCGATATAATTTCTTTGTAATTTGGTAGAGTATTAGCATAGATTTAAAGAAAATAAGAAGATTAATGGCAGGAGAAGAAAGGAAGAAGAAAGAGATGGGAAGTTATTAAAAAATTCGAATTCTGAAGCATTTCTATAGTTTTCCAACAGCCACATCCTTTCAGAAAAGATTTGAATTCAAAAGACACAACTTTTCAAATTTTAAATTTCAACAAACAGCACATATGGCGACATACATAAATGTATATGACGAGTGTATTTTCAGAAAATTTAAGTCAAAGTAAATAATGTTTAAATAAATTATGATGATTCCCAAGTGAAAACAAATTATATTCCTTTATATTAAAATAGTATATTTCCAGTAAAAATGTATATTTAAAACATATATTAAGATGATTAAAAAGTGAATAAAAAACTAAATATAAAGCTATGCCAAAATCACACACACACACACACACACACACACATATATATATATATAACTATCAATATACTAACAGTTAATATAAAAAAGGAAATTGAAAACATAAGTAACTACAATAAATTTAGTTTTAAATTTATAAACTGAAAGCATTTGAATTAGGAGTTAAAATATATTAAGTATAAATTTTAAAAACAGGAGCTGAAATATATTTCAAGAGTTAAAATAATTCTAGGAATAGAAAGATATAAAATTAAAATAAGGAAGTAATTTTGAAATCAATTTGAAAATAGATTTAAAACAGGAAAGTAATCTTTGAAACATTTGAAAATAGTGAAAGAAGTTTGAAAACGGAATTTGTTAACTAGAGTTTTAACAAGATTTCTAGACATTATTACTATATATTTCTTGAACTCTTAAACTCTCGAATTCTTAATACTCATGAGTCTTGTATCTTGAACTCTTCTACTTTGAAATCTTCATCCTCTGAACTGTACAATCTTCAATAATCAATTCCTGCATAGATTTCCTGTATATATATATATTCTAGATACCAGTATTAGTATATATTTTATAATAATAATAATTGAAACAAGATTGTTGTCATTAAAACCATCATTATCAATATCTCAGTCCCGAAAAATCTCCCCTTTTTGATGATGACAACCTTGGTTTTATAAAATATTCATACCTATTCATACTTGATGTCATGATTCTCCAGTTACTTCCCCGTACTTCATTAACTCCCCTTTAATCTAAGCCCTATTTTATATTTTTCTGTCTTCGCCATTAACAAAAATTACATAATCCTAACTAGACTATAATACTCCCCTTAAAACTAAGACATACTTCTAAATTCTAAAACTAAGACTAATAAGTCTAAATTTATTCTAAGTATCAGGACATAATATAGTATCTACTTAAATGATTATATTAAGATAAACTATATTTCAGGGCATATAATTCAAACGAAATCAATTCAATGCATACATATAATCAAGCAATTCAATTAAATCACACCAATTTTTAAGTTATTTATAAATTCAAATTCTATCAAAACACACAAATTAATGAAGACAAATTCATACATTTTTAGGAACTTCTAACCAACTATCTCTATCGAAGATCAGATCAGCCTTTATAGCATCCCAGTATTCTTTGTCTTTGGTGAGAGGTGCTCCGGTGATGTTGTCTTCCTCTTTGAAAAGTGAAGCGATCATCCATAGAATTATATCAAAATGCTTCTCTTGTTGTTTTATCATCTATATTTGACTCAATTTTAATTGATGCAGATTGCGAAGAATGATAGAGAGGACATTCTTGAAGGAATTAAGGATTACCTCAAGATTTTCACTTAAATTGTGGATTTGATTAGCCATGGATTTGATATTATTAATAAATAATGAAAGGAATGAAGGAGGACCGAATAGAGAAGTTTTTCTAGAAGAAATAGTTATAAATAGGCTCTGCGATTCGTTTGAATTGAATAATGACTTGTTGGTCAAAGTAGTTTTCAAATTTAAGCAAATTGGAATGTTATACAGTTATATGTTGACATATGTAAACTTTTATGTTGACATATATATATATGTATGTTTCAAATTTTAAAGTGTTTTGTGATCTTGTGACTTGTTTGACTTATATAAATTTATTTTTATTATTTTAATGAGTTTTCCAGAGATGTTTAAATAAGAATTAACAGAAATATTAAGCTTCATTTCATACTAATGATAACAATATGTTGAATTAGAACATAAACATGAAATAGAAATTACGGAAATTGAAACACAAATGAATACAACTTGATAATAGACTTAGAATTCAGTGTAGGAGAAGGAGGACAAGCCAAGTTTTCTTCCAACTTTCCCAAAAAACTTGCTTATTTTAGAAGACACATTTTCGAATTTCTTACTAAATGATCTCTTTACTGTCTTTTGCTTCTTGTCTAGAATCATTTTATTTTTGAGAAGGATTTTCTTGGAAGGGTTTGCGGGAGATTCAATGTTTTGTATCGAAGTATCGCCTTCCTTTTCTTTGATATCCATTTGATCGGTTTCTTTTTCTTGTTCCAGTCTAGCTTTTTTATTGCGTATATTTCATATGGATGAAATACAAGTGGAATATTCATAAGAGTAATATTTCTGGAATTGAAAACTTTTCTAGAAACAAATTTTTCAACAACAAAATATTTAAAAATATGAGTAAGGAAAACTCCATGATATAACGTATTTTCTTTTGATGAAATATCCATTGGTAGAAACTCACTTATAATTACTTGTGCCCAATTAATGTCATAGTTCCCAAAAATAGCAAAGAGGGCTTTACAAACTTTCAAAGTAGGATTGTTGAAATTTCCAGAATGAGGGGTGACGGTATGTTGAACAAGTAAATTGATAATTCTTGCTTTAGGAGGATAAAAACGATTTTTGAATTCTAGTTTTTCATCCCTTTCAAAAACATCGTGAAAGGTCTCTAGAACATATTCATTGATCTTAAATTCCGTGAGATCGATTCCCGTATTTTTGCATCCCAAAATAGCACTTAAAACATCACAATTTAAAATGATTTGAGTTCCTTTAACACTACTCCAAGTTTCATTTTCCCTTCCTTGATAAAAATCATAATTCATGTTTGCATAAAACATTTTAACAAGATTTGGGTAGCAAACTTCATCGTTTTCCCAAGAATCAACTAGACTTAAAATTACATTTCAATGAAAAAGAGATTCAAGATCATAAGTAGCAAAATCAACAAAATAACAAATTTTCCCGTATTGACTTTACCAAAGTTTACATAGCTTATGTAATCTTTGATAGCGTCTGCGTTGTTGTGAAGGAAGGCTTCTGTTGGCTTAGTCTACCTCATTATTTTTGGTGTGCTTGAGGAAGCCATTAGAGATTTGTTTTTGAATAGTATAGGAAAACGAAGATAAGTTTGAATTTTAAATTAAAGGTAGAAAGAGATGATAAAAACAGATAGTTAAACAGAGATCAAAGGACATATTCTCTAGTAATGGGACACCTTTTCAGCACAGTGGGTTTGCTGAAAAGGTGGAGAGATTTAACAAGTTTTAAATTCAAAATTAAAATTTTAGATTTCAATTATCATTTATATGTTGACATATACAAACATGTATGTCAACATACCCCTTTGTATTTTCAAATTGATTTTGGATTTTTGACTATTTGATTTATTTTTAACTCTATATTCTTATTTAATTATTTCCTAGAATAATATTCATTATAAAATACTTTTATATTATTATTTTATTATTTTAAAATTTTGAATTTTGAATTTAAATTTTCAAATAAGACAAACAAACAAGCAACCATTTAAATAATTTTAAAGAAAATTATTATAAATTCGTACCTATTTTTAGATCCGTTCTTCGATTTTTTCTGATTCGTAAATTGTTGTGAAGCACATATTAGAATTATTTGTTTCTAGTTCTTCATCACTTGAAAATGAATCATAATCATTTAGAGTTAATACACCTGATGTTACTTGGTATTTTATTATTATTTTTTATAGGATTTATTTGCTCATTCCTTTTGAAATTATTATCCCTTCTTCTATATCTCAGGAATTTCCTAAATTCCTTGTCATTAAGGTTGTCTCTTCATCATCATCGCTATTTAAGTCAGAATTTTCAGTCATCGTATTAAATGCTATTGATTTCTTTTTCGATGACTTATTTTCTTTTCTTCCTTGCATCTGAACTTCAAACAACAATAGATTCTTCAATTTTTATTGCATTGATATCATTAGTCTCTTCAATTGCAAGTGTCTTTTGATCCCAACCTAAGGTTAATGAATTTAGGACCTTTCTCACTTGATCTTCCTCAGAATATGGTTTTCCCAAAGCCATTAGTGAATGCCCGATCTCTTGGAACCTACAGTACATATCAGAGAGACTCATTCTGATTCATTTTAAATAATTCAAACAGATTGGTTAACATGGATATTTTCGTCTATTTAACTTTGCTAGTTACTTCATGAGTTACTTGCAAAGTTTTCCAGATTTTATATGCAAATTCATAAATAGATACCCTACTAAACTCATTCCTATCTAGTGAACAAAATAAAATATTCATAGCCTTTGAATTATTTTGTGCAGTGGCATTTTGATCGTTAGTCCATTGTGCAAAATTAAAAGTGGGTTCAACATATTCAGTTTATGTGATATTCCAAGTGTCTAATCCTACAGACTATAAGTAAATTTTCATTCTACAAGCCCAGTATGCATAATTACTACCATTATAACTAATGCTATGATACCAATTGTTGGGGATGCAGATTAAGGATATTAAGGCAAACAAAACACTAAAGGGGGGTGAATAGTGTTTTATAGATTTCATAAATTTCTTGAAATATTTTTGTATTAAATAAAATGTTACGCAGATCATAGATATCAACAATCACAGATTCAAACACAGATGCAAAAAAATAAAAATAAAATGCAGTAAAAGGAAAGTACACACCGGGAATTCATACTAGTTTGGAGTTACCCTACATCTAGTCCCACACGACGCTGGGTTGTGCAAATTTCTTTTCAATATAATTCCAAATTATAATCCTTGATTTCAAAGGCCACGAGTTTCACCACCACCTACTTCTGCGCACACGGAGCTCTCTTGATTTCCAAGGCTACAAGATCACCTAATTGATTTCCGGATTACAATCACACCCAATCGATTTACTGGCTACGATTGCACCTTTTCTCAATATCATTTTTGGAGTTTTGACTCAATAGGACTTGATCTTGCGATCTTTATTACAAACATCTTATAACTCTTGAGTAGCACTTGAATTTTAGAGATAGTTTGATGGAGAATTGAAAGAGATGAAGATTGATATAATTTTTTGAAATTTGGCAGAGTATAAGCATACATTTAAGGAAAATAAGAAGATTAATGGCAGGAGAAGAAAGGAAGAAGAAAGAGATGAGATGAAACGACCCAAACCTCCCCTTACGAGAAATCCTGGATTGAGTTAAGAACACGACGCATCAGAACACAAACAATAGAACATGTCGTTGCTATTACAACAATTTTCATCAGAGTACAAGAATATTCCAAAGTATGAATAAAAATTACACATTGGAAAAACAATATCAGAGATTTAATAAATTACAAAGCAGCGGAAAATATAATACAATGCGTGGTGGAAAATACATCACTAGCATAACCGAAAGAAATACACGGATACAAAGCTTTTCGAATATAGTTCCAGTTGTAATTCAGGATCCTATGAAAAGAAATATCTGCAAATACCAAAACTACTAGCTTCCCGTATGGAAAATATGGGCACCCAGAGTTTAGGTTAAAACAATAAACTCCAGATCAGTCATGGGACTGGTGTGATAACTAAAACAGTTATTAATTTTGTTTTAAAGTTAGGTAAATCAAGGGACCACGCCATATAACATGGAACGGGTTAACCCCAAAGAATACCAGTTCCTAAAACAAACAGCGCAATGTTAATTTAAGAAAAATGAAGCTATTATAAGACTCAGATCCCATCACACAATGCAACGCAAGCAAGAGGATAGAGTTTTACCTTATAATAGCCAAATGTGCTTGATATGCAAAATTTATCTTTTGTTATTACTATATGTGTATAGAAATCAATTTCGAAAGTTAATGTATCAATCATAGGCGGCATAGGTACCATATATTATGTCGTCATATATAGGTTTACAATTAAAACCACAAAATGTCGTCTTGAAAGTTTGGATATCCATACTGATGGCTCCTGATTTGAAAGATCTATCGCGAAGTGCAATACACAACGGCTTACGTTCCAGCTAAAGAAAACACCGTAATGCACATCCGCTGTTTTGGGAAATCAAGTATCACTGCGGCTTATGTCCCAGCGAGAGAAAACATCGCTTACTCTATCCCTCTGGGAATCGGGAGGTGTGCCCTATCCCTCTGAGCGTGGAGCGACCACACTCATCTCATCTCGGTCGACCGAATCAATCCTTATATCGAAAGCATAATGACCTGACTATCAGTTCACCATCATACCGGGTGCGAGGCTCACGAAGTAACGCTACACAAAGCTATGCTAATTAAAGCTATGCTTTGATCATCATCCACAAGGCTCTGCTTTTAAACAAAAGCTTTAATCCATGCATCTCAGCATGTCACATTGTCAATCCATACCATACCATTGATTTCTGCCAATATATTACCTCTGAGCTCATACATCTCAGAGAAGGGTGTTAAGAAAGAGAATAAATTCTCCGCCACCAAACAGATATATATTTAGCAGAGATCAACGAATACAACATAAAGGAATACAACGTCAGACATACCATCCGTTTACAAGTCCATTCTGGGTCTGAACGAAACCGGAGGCACCTTATTCCTCATCCCATATGTCCAATACGGGAGAGACGTCCTCGCATATCCGGTCGATCTCCAAGTACGTTTGGACGATCACCGCTTATTACCTTGCCTTGGGTGTACGGCCCAGTCAAGACATCAGTTATCATCCAAACGATGTGAAGGTCTCCGGTCTTCAACCAATGTCTTCGTCGTCTACTTTTAATCGTCGTAGTAATTATTCAAAATGGGTTAAACCCGGTCTTTCCAAATAACTCGCGTATTTTGTAATCAATAATCAAGTGCTATAAAAACACATCATACGCCTCATTCCAATTCAGAATATTCTTTTAATAAAATATTCACATTATTAGGGAAAGGTTCCCATTAATTTTATCAAAAATAAATTCTTTTAAATTTATTCTTTAATCCTCCTTTGGATATCAATTTCAAAAGATTTTGTTAACTAGTCGGGTTATCGAACCTTACCGCAATAATCATTTGTTATTTTCCAATCCCAACCTATTCATCCCATAGAGGAAACTGGTATCACTCCATATCTAACACCCACTGTGCTTTGGGTAAAATTAATTACACTTTCACGTTCAAGTCTAATTAAAGATTTAACTATCGCCTGGAGTAAAACTAGTGGTACTCCATTTTCGATCATTTCAAGAATTCGATAAATTTAGTTATCTCATTCTCATTTCAGTCTAATTAAAAATTCATTAAAACTCTAGTTCGGTTTTAATTTCAAAAATCATTACTTTATGATTATTCAAATTTAAGAAATTAATCTTATCTTTAACTGGGTTAAAAAACCAATGTCATTTAAAACATAGTTCACGATAAACCCAAAATCATCTTCCATCAAAATGTAATCTACACGGAAATAATAACAGTGTATAATCGATATAAATTCCCGTATCAGACAAATACTATAAATAGAATTGCGGTAAGGCCTTTTAAATTCCATATATAGTAGTGGTCTTCATCCACAGAAGCTCATCTCGATTATTCACAAATCGAATTCCATTCAATTCCAATTTAATATATTAAATTCGAAAACTTTACTTTGGAAATTTCCATTAAATCTTAATAAAGGATTTTTTAAATTCCAAATCATCTCTTCGCTGTTAATTGGGTTAAAGAACAAATGCTATTTAAAACATTGTTCAAGATAAACCCAAAAATCCAATTTCAATTCAATTCTAATTAAATATGAATTAATTGGTAAACTTCTCTAAATCTTAATTAAAAGATTTATTCTTTTCTCAACTTCGTTTAAGAACAGTGTTATTGAAGACACCATTCACGACAAACCCAAAATCCAATTTATTTATTTAAAAACATTGGATTATTATTCTAGTTAATAAATAATTCATTTCGATAAAAATATATTTTATATCTTTTCAAATATGGAATTTTTCATTCAAAATCTTTCCAAATCACTTATTATGATTTTATATAATTTTCCCATATTTTTAATATTTTTATCAAGCCCCGTACAGTCGGTTTCCAATAACGGCCACCGAACTACATCCATATCAACCTTTTTCGAATTTAATTTGGACATAATTCGAAATCCAACCTTTCAAATTTAAATCTCTTATATCTACTGGAAATCTCTTTTCGATACGAACTCAATGGTTCTGGTTTTAGGAGAATCTGGCGCTCGGATCTCCTGTTACTTCAATTTGAATTTAATAGCCGAAATTCGCGAACGGTCGCTGCGCGGCGCGTTCTATTCAGGCCATTAAATATTATATATATATATATCGTGGATTTCCTTTTAAAACGTATTTTATAAAATATTTATAAATTCATTTTAAAACGATTCCAACTTCTTTTTCAATTTTAAATCAAAATTGAATATTCTATATCTTTATCATATTAAAATGATAATATTTTCAAAATATTAGATTTTGAAACCACTTCTTTTCGATATTCATTATAAACTGAATAAATCGATCGATAAACCCATTCGGGTTAAAAAGGCGTTTTACTACATAACTATTTTTATTGTTCAAACATTTTATTCAACAAATGTAATATATTATATAGTTTATACATTCAATAAAAATGATATTTTTATTGTTCAAACATTTTATTCAACACACGAATATTATATATAAATATACATTCAATAAAAATGATATTTTTATTGCAAACATTTTATTCAACACATGAATATTATATATAGTTTATTCATTACTTTAAAATATCTTTATTCCTGAATCGGAATGCGACTCAATCAATTTCCATATAATTTCAGTTATATGGATTTCATACATCGCATGCATTCAACAATTATGATAAATAATCATTAAACATTCCATTCACATCCAAAGTGAAATTTACAACTGTGTGAGCATTAAAATAAATAAATAACTCTCATCACAGCCTGTCAACCAATCAATTGACATATAATTAAATATTGGGACTAGTGTATGTCAAATTTCATCCTAATACCCATGTGGGGTTTTCAAACAACAACAGTTTATTTAAATAAATCATTGGTTAATAAATTTAACCAATTTTAATTCAGTTTGAACCATTTTTTTACCTAGCCAATTTTACTGTTTAAATTATAAATGGATAGTTATAATTTAATTTCACTATCACATTAATATTGACATTATTTTTAATATATTAATCATCACAACATCACAAACAAAACACCATAAAATCAATTAAATCGTCCATGGTCTGTGGACGGGGGAGGTGATCTAACAGGTACCGTATACAATTTGTAATGATTAAACTGATAAGAATCTACCCTGGCAATTCTATTTTTTTATACATGAAAACAATAACATGATAAAATAATTTAGTGAGGAGTTCTCACCTTTGGTTTCCACTCCGCCAGTCTTTATGCGGAGAAAATGTGATCTTTTCGGCTCCACAATCCGCATACGACATCCAAATCACTTTTATTGCGAAGCTCTCGTCGATACGGTTTCAAGCATCTCGTTTCGCCGAATTCCGAGTTCATATGAAAAAGTTATGCTTTTTTCAATTTTCATGTACATATATTATATATATATATATATATATCGTGGATTTCCTTTTAAAACGTATTTTATAAAATATCTATAAATTCGTTTTAAAATAATTCCAACTTCTTTTTCAATTTTAAATCAAAATTGAATATTCTATATCTTTATCATATTAAAATGATAATATTTTCAAAATATTAGATTTTGAAACCACTTCTTTTCGATATTCATTATAAATTGAATAAAATCGATCGATAAACCCATTCGGGTTAAAATGGCGTTTTACTACATAACTATTTTTATTGTTCAAACATTTTATTCAATGCATGAGTATTTTATATAGTTTACACATTCAATAAAAATGATATTTTTATTATTAAAACATTTTATTCAACACATGAATATTATATATGAAATATACATTCAATTAAAATAATATTTTTATTGTTCAAACATTTTATTCAACACATGAAAATTATATATAGTTTATTCATTATTTTAAAATATTCTTTATTTCTAAATCGGAATGCGACTCAATCAATTACCATATAATTTCAGTTATATGGATTTCATGCATCGCATGCGTTCAACAATAATGATAAATAATAATTAAAAGTTCCATTCACATCCAAAGTAAAATTTACAACTGTGTGAGCATTAAAATAAATAAATAACGCACATCACAGCCTGCCAACCAATTGATTGACATATAATTAAATATTGGGACTAGTGTATGTCAAATATCATCCCAATACCCGTGTGGGGTTTTCAAACAACAACAGTTTATTTGAATAAATCATTGGTTAGTAATTCGATTTCATTGACTCCACGGTCCGCATACGACATCCAAATCAGTTTTATTGCGAAGCTTTCGTCGATATGGTTCCAACGCATCTTGTTTCGCTGAATTCCAAGTTTGTATGAAAAAGTTATGTTTTTCTCAATTTTCATGTACATATATGTAATTAACATAATTAATTAATTACCTTAATCCTTAATAATTACATCCTCTAATCTCTTACTTCCTTCCCAAAACTATAGTATACATAGCAGCCCCATGTCCCTCTTCATGCAATCTTCCTTCACCTCTTTCTCCTTCGTTTCTCCATGTAATCACAAACCGTAATCACCGTTCTCCTTCTCTTCTTCTCCTCTACAATCTCAACACCATGAATCTTAAAAACAAGCTTGCTTCCAAAATTACTTTTACTATCATTCCGCGAAAGCATGCTCCAGGTCCCAACACTTTTTGTTGCCGAATCACCTCAAATTTGGCCATAACGTGCTATTCTACCTTCTAAACACCAAAACAAACTCGAATTCATGTTTTGTCGCTTCTATGTGAAGAACCATCCAACCCTAGCTCGCATACATCCAAGAAACGCACGTTGTAAATTTTGGAGCATAAAACATCTTCACCAAACTCAACCAAATTGATATATGTGGAAGCTTACACTCATAAGAGTTCAAAGATCTAAGCTTTGCAATTTGTAGAATTTTCTTTGATTTGTTATGGATTTTAGAAGTTGCATTTAGGTTTAGGAAATGTGGAGAAAAGGGGCTACGGTGAATGAATGATTGGGATTAGGTTTTAGATGTGTTTAGGATGTTATATAGTAGGTGCAAATTATTTTTATATTAACTTTATTCTTTTTTTATACTCGTATTATGCCTATTTTCATTGTTTAAAAATCCATGTGATCACCTACGGATCCCGTTTTCACTGAAAATTGGCATGCAACTACTCTCTGACATTATGGACAAAACGAACACAAACAACGAATTTTTAAAGTCAAAATATTGTTTGTTTTCACTTTAAAAATCAAGCGCGGTCACATACTGATTTTAAAAATCATGAAATTTGGAATCTTACCATTATTCGACGCTACGGATTCAATAAAAAAGTTATGTCGAATTCCGAGGTCGTCTCAATAATGTTTCTTTGTAAAACTGCTCAAATTAGCTTTAAAATATGATTTTAGCGTGCCTTTTCTTCTTGTACGCCCAAACACTAACTCCAAAAATTACGCCCTTTTGGATTTAACCGTTATTTGACGATACGTATCCAGAAAAAAAAGTGGAATCAAATTCCGAGATTGTCTCAACAATGTTGCTTTGTAAACTGATCGCCTGTTTTTGAACAAATGGTTTTGCCTCTCACGGCCACATACAAACTCCGTTCGACACGCATTTTGGAACTCAATAACGGTTTATCATTATGAATCCAAAAAAATTTATCTCGTCGAATTCTGAGCTTCCTAGCAAAATTTCACTTTTTAAGGGCTATGCGATGATTTTAAAAATCGCATTTTTAAAATTTTCAAAGCAAAGCTTATAAATCAATTTAATAATTTTACTGAGTTTGTTTTAAGTCAAATAAAATATAAAAACTAATTTCAAAATTATTCTCAATTTTATTTAGCAAAAATAACCAATTTATATTCATAAATTCCTTAAAATAGCTTAAATGAAAATTTTAAATTGGTTCTGAAAATGCGGGTTGTTACAATCTCCCTCACTTGAAATCTTTTTGTCCTTGAAAAGGAACGGAGCTGAAAGTTGTTTAACTAACCAAATCAACTTTCATTTTGGCTTTTATTCTTCAGCTTTGCAGTTTCTAAGAATTTTCTAATTTCCCAGAAATTTGGCTAACACCCTAAATTTTTGAAAAATTTCTCCATAACCTCCTTTGTACGGGGAGACCTTTAAAACCGCAACTTGCCTCACGGGGCCCTCATCAATCAAAAATAAAAAGAAAAATCAAAGCGGCTAGCCAGTCAGCTCATAAAATCATCAAAACCCAAGAAATATAGTAAACATGTACCTATTTGTCGGGCATAAAATTTTATTTCTCTTCTTAGCTTCCATGTTATGACCTGTTCAACATATATACATGTATATGTATCCAATTGCAATCAATTTTCAATTCAGTTCAATATTTGATTCTATTTGGTTAAATTTACCTTTCATTCACTTTTATTGGTTTAAATTAATTATCATTTCAATATTTTTTTATTAGTTAAACTAATAATCAAACATCACAACCAGTAATCAATTAGCTGATTAGCTTTTCAAACATATACTTTTTATATATACTTAAAAATCATATTTTTAGTGCAAATCACAGCAATAAACCCTATCTAAGTTTTGGTTCTCACACTAGTCAATTGGAAATATATAGATATCTCACTTTAAAAACTCTAACATAAACTACTGATGCTGACATGTCAATCACCAGTATCATCAGAGTCATCTCCAGGCGACTAGAGTGTGATTCTATATCCATCAATTATATTTGAGACTTCGAATATACGTTCATGACGCATATATGCAAAATCTTCATATACTCGATTGTCCAAATTCAATATAAAATAAAATACTCAAATACATATAATAAGATATAATTTTCAAAACTAAATTTGTTTTCATTTTTATTTTAAAAATAACACTCTTTGAAACTCATTCTAGGATACTACTGATCCCGTCTCTAACGAGTCATTCTTATAGGATGTTACTAATACTATCTCCGATGAATTCTTTTGTTCGGTTCTAATATGCCTTGTTCTCGAGCTCTATTAACAAAAGCTCTGATACCACGCTGAAACGACCCAAACTTCACTTGCGAGAAAGCCCGGATTGAGTTGAGAACACGACGCATCAAAACACAAACAATAGAACATTTCATTGCTATTACAACAATTTTCATCAGAGTACAAGAATATTACAGAGTATGAATAAAAATTACTCATTGGAAATACAATATCAGAGATTTAATAAATTACAAAGCAGCGGAAAATAAAATACAATGCGCAGCGGAATATACATCACTAGCACAACTGAAAGAAATACACGGATACAAAGCTTTCCGAATATAGCTCCAGTTGTAATTCAGGATCCTGTGAAAAGAAATATCTGCAAATACCAAAAATACTAGCTTCCCATATGGAAAATATGGTCACCTGGATTTTAGGTTAAAACATTAAACTCCAAGTCAGTTATGGGACTGGTGTGAGAACTAAAACAGTTATTAATATTATTGTAAAGTTAGGTAAATCAAGGGACCACGCTGTATAACACGGAACGATTTTACCCCTAAGAATACCAATGTCTAAAACAAACAACACAATGCAAATTTAAGAAAAATGAAGCTATTATAAGACTCAGGTCCCATCACACAATGCAACACAAGCCAGAGGTAGAGTTTTACCTTATAATAACCAAATATGCTTGATACACGAAATTTATCTTTTATTATTACTATATGTGTATAGTGCAGAAATCAATTTCGAAAGTAAATGTATCAATCATAGGTGGCATAGGTACCATATATTATGTCACCATATATAGGTTTACAATTAAAACCGCAAAAAGTCGTATTGGAAGTTTGGATTTCCATACTGATGGCTCCTGATTCGAAAGATCTATCGCGTAGTGCAATATACAATGACTTACGTCCTAGCTAGAGAAAACACAGTAATGCACATCCGTCGTCTTGGGAATTCAAGTATCACTGCGGCTTACGTCCCAGCGAGAGAAAACACCACTCACTCTATCCCTCTGGGAGTCGGGGGTGTGCCCTGTAACGACTCAGGTTTTTGATCCTGGATATCGGCATACAACACTATGTCGGCTATTCAAGCATCGGAAACACCGGATAGTCCATGAAAGAAATTAGAGGGTGAGAATAGATAAGATAGAAACTTAGAATAGGAGAAGAAGAAGAACACACAACATCAGAGTAAACACGAATCTCATAGCAAAATGAATAAAATATAACATAACTTTGAAATAAAAGATTGTACTTGAATATACATATCATTATCAAAGTACAACACTTACAACACAGCGGAAATAAACAATAGCTATATAAACACTGTTGAAGCCTCCTGCTCCAGCTTTCCAAGTATACCTATAAAATCCCGACTACTTGACTACCCGTACAAAATTGGGCACCTAAGTGTTTAGGGTAAAACTAAACAAAATAAACTCCGGGTCAATCATGGGACTGGTGTGAGTAAAACAATTTAAAACAGTTTTAAAATAAACGATATCTCATAAGACCACGCTGTATAACGGAACGGGTTTTTCCCTTATGAGAATCCAAATCAATTTGATTTAACTTTCAAATCATTTTGAAAGAAACAATGGTCTTCTATATCAAAACCTTTTTGATATTATAATAGTGTCTATCAACCACAATATAATAATCATCTTGCAGAACGCTCTAACACCCCACGTCCATTAATGTCACTCACAAAGGGAATGCATTAACTTCCTTGGAGGTTTTAAGTGAATATAGAACAGAAAAATTACAACAAGACAGATAATAAGTAGTACTTGGAAATCTAAAACTTCATTTTATTGCAGCGGAATTGAAACATGTTTGTTACATCATAAAACCATAAATCAGAGTCAAGTACATTATCCATCTTGATAAAACAAAATACATAATCCCATTACATAAATAGCCATGAAAAAGATAACAAGCTGGACTTTACTTCAACGGTCCAAGCTTTCCAAGAGAGATAAAGTAATCCAATCAAACTCCACTAGAGCTGGGCCCAACCTGAGGACCTGAGAGGGGAAAAAGGATAGAAATGGAGGGGGTCAGACATAAAGTTTGGCGAGTATGATAATTCTAACAATACTATTATCAAAATAACTAGACTAAGGCATAAGCTGGAAGACAAGTAAATGTCTATGAACTATTAGGTAGATAAAGATAGCGTTTAAGATAACGTTAAAGATAACGGTAAAGGCCCACCTAATTACTAACGAATTATTACTACACTGCACCGCACATTACTACACTGCACCGCACATTGCTACACTGCACCGCACATTACTACACTGCGCCGCACCAGTCACCCTAAAGGTTGATACCACTTGCTTCACACAGAAACAATATAAAAAGCCTTATGTACACCTAGCTGTCTACATAGGTGCCGTCTGCCCCTATCTCCACTAGGTGTACCCCACTACCCACTTGTGATCGGCTCCCTACTCGTAGATACTCGTGCTGGCCCCACAGTGGGGTGTATCACTCCCCTAAAGTGCCTACCCAATACAACTTGAGAATGCACGGCTTATACCTACACGATGCAACAACGTCTTACCTACCAGCCCGGGTCCACACACGCATATGAAACCCGTTGGACTTGCGTTGTCACCGCTCCCCGTTTTGGCCTCTTATAGTCAAACCCAGTATGCGTGTCCCGTCCTCGACTTGGGTCGAGCCCACAAAGATACGTTTGGGATACTGGTTGAAATGGGCCCCCACAAGCTACCCACCTAAGCTTGTCACCACTAGTATATCCCACTTAACCCTCTTAGCCATGTTCATTTACATGTGTGTTTGGTTAAGTCTTACTAATCGTATTTCACATGCCACTAAGGGCACCCACTATATTCCTCATGCCACCCAAGGCACCTACTTAACCCCCATGTTCCACCTTACATGTTTATCTAGTTAAGTATTTCTTAATTCATTCAGGCCATAACCTCATAAAGACCTCTCACATTAGACTGGCATTTATGGCAGCTGGATATGCCGGGCGGGTCAGGGAAGTCTTACACCATAAAAGAGTCTAACCTCGTGTCTTTACAACTGTTATGCTTTAGTTTAGGCCTAGGATCTCTCACATTGGGCTGACATTTGTGACCACTGGATTTGTCGGGCGGTTCCGTGCAGGTTTACATCACAAACGAGTCCAACCTCGTGTCCTAAGTATTGATTATCACTTATAATCTTTTACCCCAGTTTTAATAATTCCCTATCCAAATTATTAATTAAGTTCACTTTTATTGATGTCCATAATTGACTCAATTATGGTCATCCACTCATGGCATGCAAAATCATCTCAATTGCACCCCAACTTCTTATTATTAAATCCTTAATATTACCCCTACCCCACGTTTATACGTTCGCTTATTCAACGCAGAATATACGTTAGACTCGAATAGTCTAACTCATAGCACAAAGATAAATTATCACAACATATGAACAAATAAAATAATCCAATCATAATAGGAGTGAAACTTGCATAAACTACCCATGTTAAGGATGTAAAGGTGTCAACTTGTTAAATGTCACAATTTACATGATATGATCATACTCAAATTATGTACAAACTTGCATAAGGGGGTTTAGGCAACATAATGATGATGTGAACTAGCATAGCATTTCACATATGTCATATCATAATTCTAGATGTCATAATAGATGTCATGGCATATGTTCATAACTTTTACTAATCAACCTAAACTTGCATATGTGACTTGTCATATAGATCAACATAGCCCAAACATGAAGATTTGATTAACATGAACTGACTAGCATAGATAATAGCATCATGACTTTATAACCTGTATGACTCATCTCAATTTAGCATAGAAACTCTCAACATACATAACATCATCATAGCATGATTTACAACATATAGGATACATAGCATAGGATTTATAACATACATGATAGCATAAGGTTTACAACAACATATATGATAATTCACATCATCTACTCATAATCCATTCATAACTTAACCTAATTAATTTAATAATAACCTTGTTAACACTATCATACTCACAATTTAGAGAAGAAAAGAGAGTTTTTCTTTGCTTTAGATTGAGTAGAATTAGTATTTGATTAGCTTTTCTTCCTTCTTAGTTGGCGGCGGCTCCACTGAGTTCCATGGTGGCGGTATGACGGTAGCTATTCTATTTTTCATATGAATTAAGGTGAGAGATTACCTAGGTATTTATAGAGTTAGGATTTATTTTAGACCGTCAGATCAACTCAGGACTAATCTCAGCCAACCAGATTAGGTCAAAATCCTAATGGGTCATCACTCAGTCAAAAACAGGCTGAGTCAAAAACCCTAGCCGCCAGAACCAGGTCGACACCCAGGTCTACCTGGGGGGGGGCAGGTCAACACTAGTGTCGACCCCCCAATCGACCTGCCTGGGCGAGAATTTTTCCCGCCCAGCTCGCTTCTGCACTTTTCAGTTTGAATTTTAAATTTCCTGCGAGCTGTTTTGAATTTTCTGAAACTTCTGATGGCCATAACTTCTTCATACGAAGTCCAATTCACGCAAACTCAGACTCTATTTCAACCAGAATTCCAAGATGAACACAATGGCACTTCCCACAATTCTCACGTCTGAGATTAGTTATTCTTTAATTTGTGAATATTAATATTAACAGAATCACGGGGTGTTACATTCTCCCCTCCTTAAAGGATTTCGTCCCCGAAATCTTCAAGTCAAGAAGAATGTATATCCTAACACCCAATCGTCCATCTACTCAACCATCAAACACAGGCATCCATTGTCCTTATATACTTCTAATGCTTTCATGTTTAAATGCACATTGTGTGTATATGTCCGTATCTAATGCAAAATCAGGCGGTCCACTGATTCAGTTGACCTCCTTAATGCAAATCATGATAGTATCATGCGTCCATTATGTATGCAAAAGTTCCCTAATGCTACATATCATCTCTATATGCATGCACAATCATCATCCGAATGCAGCATCCATATGATAAAACAATCATCATACATCCATTTTACTAAATATAGCCATTTATATGCCATATGCAATATGAAGTGACTGAGTCGATCTAGTGCCTAATAATGTGTGTATATGCGTCCACGAGCAACCACTAGCAAACACTTGCATCCACTTTGCATCCATCATACATAACATGTCTCAAACACATGTTTCAACCATAGGATTATCCTAACTAAAGGTCAAGAATACTAGCGAGAGGATACTCTAAAGATAAGATAAGTACAAGATAAGCGATAAAGGAGAAATTAAAGGACATACCCTCGAAAAGAAAAGGGTACAACGAACGCATCTTCTCTTCCGTCTCCCAAGTAGCGTCGCTCTCATCATCTCCCTATTGTACTTTGACTAGTCTGACCTCTTGATTTCTCAGCTTCTTGATCTCTGACCCAAGAATGCGCGTAGGAGCTCGTCGAATCGTCGCATCACGCTCGATCTCCACCTCTCTAAGCAAGCTCGGCTCTACAACTTTTGCGGTCTCGTGCAAGCACTTCCTCAAATGTGACACATGGAATACGTCGTATACACCACTAAGTCTCTCAGGCAACTCCACTCTATACGCCATCTGTCCAATCTTTTCCTTAATAGGAAACGGTCCTACGAACCTTGTTGCTAACTTCCCAACGGACCCAAAGCGAACAACGTTTCGTAATGGAGACACTTTGATAAAGACCATGTCCCCAACTTCAAACTCGAGATCTGTCCTCCTCTTGTCCGCATAAGATTTCTGCCTATCTTGCGCTGCTTTCATCCTCCTTTGAATCAAGTCGATTTTCTCCGAAGTCTCCCTAATCATATCGGGCCCAAGTAAGATCTTATCCGTAGATTCCCACCAACATGTAGGTGAACGACAGGGTCGTCCATAAAGAGCTTCGACAGGTGCCATGCCAATGCTGGATTGAAAGCTATTATTATATGCGAACTCAACCAATGGAAGATGCTCTTCCCATGTACCCCCAAAGTCTAGGATACATAGCCTCAATAGGTCCTCTAAAATGCAATTCACCCTCTCGGTTTGGCCGTCCGTCTGAGGATGATATGCGGTGCTCAAACATAACTGAGTCCCTACCGCCTCTTGTAAGCTTCTCCAAAATTCGCTAGTGAAAATAGGAACGCGGTTGCTCACTATGCTAAAAGGAACACCGTGCAAACGAACTATCTCTCGGACGTATACAGAAGCTAACCATGGAGCAGTCCTCTAACTCTTCACGGGAATGAAATGGGCGCTCTTAGTAAGTCTATCTACTATAACCCAAATCCCCGTATTACCCATCCTCGATCGCGGTAATCCATCCACAAAATCCATTGAGACACTCTCCCACTTCCATAGTGGAACCTCCAATGGGTGAAACAACCCACCGGGTTTCTTTTGCTCCGCTTTTACTTGTTGGCACACCAAGCATCTAGCGACATACTCGGCCACATCTTTCTTCATACCGGCCCAAAAGTAAACTCGCTTCATATCTTTGTACATCTTGTCCCCGCCGGGATGAATGGTCATCTTCGAACGATGTGCTTCGTCAAGAATAGTCTTCCTTAGGTCATCGTCTTTTGGTACACAAAGTCTACCATCCCTACGTAACCAACCCCTATCATCTAGGGTATACCTACGGAGATGGCTTGATGACTCCCCTCCTTTGAGCTTTTCTACTAACTCAACCAACTGCGGGTCGTCTCGATGTGCCTCGCCAATCTGTCCCAAAAGTGTAGGTCTAACCTCTAAGGATGCTAGTAAACCGGGTACAAAGTCAACAGAAGGTCTAAAGTCAAACATCAAAATGAATTCTAAGCTTCGCCGCTCAACAAACAAAGGACTTAAGGATAATCTTTTTCTACTTAAGGCATCTGCCACTATGTTACCCTTGCCAGGGGTATATGCTATCTCGAAGTCGTAGGATGCTAAGAACTCCATCCACCTTTGCTGCCTTAAGTTCAAGTCCTTTTGAGAGAATAAGTATTTTAGCGATTTGTGGTCAGTGAATAATTCGAATCTTTCGCCAAGAAGATAATGACGCCAAGACTTAAGCGCGAAAACAATAGCGGCCAACTCTAGGTCATGTGTAGGGTAGTTTTTCTCATGCGCTCTCAACTGCCTTCCACCATAGGCTATTGCCCTTCCCTCTTACATTAAGACTGCGCCTAGTCCTGTCCCACAAGCGTCAGTATAAACGGTAAATGGCTTACTCCCGTCTGGCAGCACTAAGACTGGGGCTGAGGTAAAAGCTCTCTTCAAACGTTGGAACGCATCATCACAATCCACGTCCCACGTGAAAACTAGGTTCTTCTTCGTCAGGCGTGTCAATGGAGCTGATATCTTTGCGAAGTCTTTGATAAACTTCCTATAGTAGCCAGCCAACCCCAAGAAACTTCTTACTTCGGTAGCATTTTTAGGGACCTTCCAATCTTGGATGGCCACCACCTTCGCGGGATCCACAGCTATCCCTTCCTTGGAAACCACGTGCCCTAAGAATCGTACTTCCTTCCTGCAGAAGTGACACTTGTAAAATTTAGCTTTAAGGTTATGCGCTCGTAGGGTCTCCAACACTTCCCTAAGATGTAGGGCATGCTCTTCTTCATCCTTAGAAAAGATCAGGATGTCATCTACAAAGACTACCACAAATTTGTTAAGGTACTCCCCAAACACCCTACTCATCAGATCAACAAAGTATGCGGGGGCGTTTGTCAAACCGAAGGGCATCACTAGCCATTCATAGTGTTGAATATATGATTTTTTGTTTGATGATAAATAATAGATTTTATTGATGTGTTTGATAGTGGAATAATAAGTATTATTGCTTAATAGTGCTTTACACAGAATATAGGAAATTTACACAAGCATTGGTTACTCAATAACATTTATTTTATTTCACAAAACAATTAGTTACAAATTTCTCTTGGAACACTCATTTAGTTACATGTCTTTTCAACTCACTTTGCAAATGAACTCTATACAAATGACTTTACAACCCTCTCTACATTTCATAAACAACTCACTGCTAGACAAATTCTGCTATACACACTCTTACTGTCCCAGTTTTCTGTTATGCCTTTGCTGCGGCATCATCCTGAAACCTGTCACATAAAAGAAAATACACACAGTACATTGGAACTAAAATAAACACTGAACAAATAGAATTTTATAGATTTTCGACTCTCTATTTTTCTCAGTTTTCTGTGTGTTTTTCTCATCATTTTTCAGACTTGAACAGCCATGCCTTAACCATACTGGTTTGCTGATCAGAACCAGCTGATTCTGACCAGCCTCAACACAGTACAGTTTGACTGCTATTTTTCTTTATTTTGTTTCAGGGTCAAAAGACAAGGTAAAAATCAAAAGAGAAATGGAGGTATACATCAGCAAACTCAAAACAGTGTGAAAGCAATTCAGCATGGTGTACATGACAGAGATGGTGATGCAATCTCAAATAACAGTGAAAGCAAGCAGTTTAAATCAGATCAGCTAGTGACAGTGTGCAACAGCAAGTTCATGTTCAGGAGATGCTAAAGAATGCTCAGACAACTCAAGTCTCAAATTACATTTCAGCTTCATTTTTTTTCAGATAAAAAAATACAGTGTGCGGTTTCATGTGTGCATCCAAATTTCTGTGGTCGAGCTAGTCAAATTTAAGTGAAAATTCCATACTCAAGTGACAAAGGAAAATGTACAAAAACAGCATGACAAGGCATACATGTATGCACAGTGGTGATATGCAACAAAGTAAAGCTTAGTGTACCATGTGTACTAGCTCAGATTCACAACATGAAAATACAGGCATGGCAAACAATGCAGTGCAGACATGGTTCAGCATGGTGACACAAGTGATCAATGAAAACTGGATGGGGACATACATGGCTCAAGCAGTACAGCATATCAAGACAGTGGACAAGCACAAGGATGATCAGGTTGAATTACAGGTCAGGAATTGCAAGTGACAATGGCAACAGTAACTACATGGTGGTGTAAGTCAAAGATCAAAACAGAATGGTCAAGTGAAAAATGATGTGTGCACATACAACATGATGGCAGCAGTTTTTGTTGGCATTGGTTCATGTTCATGCAGCAAGGCAGCATTTAAGTATGGGTAAAAACAAGACAAATAAATGGTCAAGTCAATATGGTCGAATAACAAAACTAAACAGCAGGAAATAAAATTAGCAATGAGGAAGAATAAGTGCAAAGTGTGAAATGTGATTCTCAAGTGCCAGAACAGTAATTGTGTATGTTGGCAAGAGCAAAATTTGGTTGAGAAAAGAGTTATACAGGTTTTAATCAAATTAATTCTTTCCTGTTTTTTTTTTCAAGCCTGGAAATAAACAAGTGACAAGGAATAGTGTGTACTGATTTAAACAGTGAGCTATTGTTCTTTGGAAAGCTTTTAAATACCCCAAATTTTCGATTTCTTTCTCAAAATCTCTGGCTTATCAAAAATGGAAGGTAACATATGGTTCAAATCAATTTTAATATGGTGACCAGGCAGAAATTATTTCTGCAAATTAAACGGTCTACAAAATTAGGAAATGTTTTTAAACCGGATCATATGAAGAAAGCTTTGATAGCAATATCAATAACCTACTTATTCATTGTCAAATTAGCAGAGAAATCATTTTCGAAAAACAGGAAGGGTTCAAATCGAACAACAAAATCTCAGGAAAAAGAAAATCCAATTCGAATATTCCCAAATCAAATCGAGCAAGCCTTTATGAGGAAATCAGAGATTAGGGTCACATAAATCCTATATAAACACACTTCTTCATCATCGACAAAACACCAATAAAATTCGACGGCAAAATCAAAACCCTAATCCAAAAATCAGAAGTCTTACTTGTCGGATCGAGAGACAGAACTTTGCAGAGCCAAACCAGATGACAAATTCAACTAATTCCAGTCTTCAATCAAATTCAACTCGAAGAAATTCACGTTTTCAGAAACCCTAATTGTCTGTTGAGCCGCCATTTTTGATTTCCAGTAAAAGGAGATTGAGCCAAAAAGGAACGAGTGAAACAATTACTAAAGTGGCCAGCCAAGTGCCTCATAGGCTAAACCAAGTCTTTGATAAAGGGGGTCCTTTTAATTTGCTTCCTTTTTTTAATTTTCCTTTGTAATTGTTTGGTGTATTTTTCTCTTTAAAAGATTTCTTGTTTCTAGTTTCTTGTAAAACTAGGACACAGATTACTGGATAGTAGTCTGGGAAAATCTGGTCTAAGGTTCATAGACCAGTCTAGGATTTTAAGCTTAGGGTCAGACAAGAGCAGGAGTTGCAAGTTTACATAGGATTGTAAGTGGGATCTGTTTGTATCTCCTAGTAGAAATCTTAGAAAGGCAGCAGTAGGCATAGTTTGCCGAAGCTAGATATTTCTGTGTGTGATTCTCCTTTACTGCATACTTTATATCTCTTTGTTTCTTTTATTTTTTGTTAAACCCTATTCACCCCCCCTCTAGGGTTATTGATCCTACAATTGGTATCAGAGCCAGTGTTTAACCCTAGAATCATGACTTCAATGAACAATGCTTTTTCTGAAGGACAATCTATTACTAGACCACCCATGTTCAATGGTAGCGACTACGCGTATTGGAAAGCTAGGATGAAAATTTATCTTGTGTCTGTCGATTACGACGTCTGGGATATCATTGAAACTGGATATAAAACCCCTACTGAAATTGTTAATGGAACCAAAACACCTAAACCAAAAAGTAGGTGGGATGCGAATGATAAGAAACTATACTCTATAGATTCTAAAGCTATGTATGCTCTGATTTGCGCTCTTGATAAAACTGAATATTACAGAATCTCTCATTGTAATACAGCCCAGGAAATTTGGCATACTCTGGATGTTACACACGAAGGGACTTCTCAGGTTAAAGAATCTCGTCTTGCCATGTTCAGCAATGAATATAAAAACTTCATCATGCAGAAGGACGAGAGCATCAAAGACATGTATGGTCGCTTCTCAGTACTGGTCTACAATGCTAGAGCTCTTGGAAAGATCTATACAGAAGTGGAGCTTGTGAGGAAGATTCTGCGTGTTCTACCAATGAACTTTGAAGCAAAAGTCACAGCCATTCAAGAATCTAATGATCTGAGTAAGCTGAGCATGGAAGAGCTTATTGGAAATCTAATGACATATGAAATGGAGCTAAAAGCAAGAGAAGATCGCAACAACTCAGTTCTGAAGAAAAAGTCAATAGCTCTGTCCAACACTGTCACCAGTGATGGTGAAGATTCCATTGAACAGCTTGCTATGGCTGTCAGACAACTCACGAAGTGGAGTAAGTTCAAACCTCGAAGAAATAAACCAAAGCCAAACAATTCAGAAGACGAACCACTCTGCTACAACTGTCAGAAGCCTGGACATCTGAAACCAAATTGTCCACTTCTCCAAAGCAGAAGAAACAAGAAGAAGAAGAAAGCTTTTGCCGTAACTTGGGATGACGAGGAAGGAGAAGAAGACTCAGACAGCAGTGAGGAAGAAAGCAATCTATGTTTTATGGCAGAATCAGATCTAGAAGATACCAACGACGAAACCACTGAGGTATACAGTTATAATGATCTAGTTTTAATGTGTAAACATCTTTCTGAAATTATTGACACATTAGAATCAGAAGCAGAGAAACTGAAAGCAAAAAACCTTGATCTTGTTCACAATAATAAGAAGTTGAAATCTGAACTTGAAAATGTTTCAAAAATCAATAATCTAGATTGTGAAATTTGTAAGGATATGAATCTAGAACTCTCAACACTCAAGTGCACCATTGAGAATCTTAAAAAAGTAAACTTGACCCTAAAAGAAGATGATGACACTAAAAGAAAGAATTACATGAAACGGTGCACTTCACTTGTTAATGAGAACACAACCTTAAGAACGAGAGTTCTAGATCTTGAAGATACTTTGAACAAGTTTTCGATTGGTCAAACATCTTTTAAAATGTTACTTGGAAACCAACTGTTTGCAAATAATAGAAAAGGACTTGGCTATGGAAAGATACAAGAAAAAATGACTAGGATTGACAATGATAAAAGTAGAGGTATTTTTCCCAAATGTGTAAAATGTGGAGTAATTGGTCACAGTCATAAAAACTGCAAGAATGATAATAAGATTCAAAAGTTCAAAAAGGTTTGGATTCCTAAACACTTGGCACACAATTATTGGAACACAAATAAGGTGAATAATCAAATCTGGGTTCCAAAAGAGTCTTATGATTAACATTTTTCTACTACTGATATGCTTGGACCTAGACGATTCTCTGGGTCATCCTCTTCTCTGTATGTGTAGGTATGTTGGCGGGCTAAGGAGCAACATAAATGGTATTTGGATTCAGGTTGCTCCAGACATATGACAAGAGACAAAAGACTGTTCCTTAGCCTTGAAAAACATAAAGGTGGGAATGTGACTTTAGGTTACAACAGCAAATGTAAAATTATTGGTAAAGGAAAAGTAGGTAACAGTATTTTTGCCTTAACCGATGTTTTATATGTTGATAATCTATTTCACAATCTTATCTCTATCAGTCAACTTTGTGATAAAGGAATGAATGTTGTGTTTGATAGTAATGTTTGCAAAATCATAGAAACATCCTCTGGAAAGGTTGTTTTTACAGGGAAAAGAATTGGAAATGTCTACACACTCTCCTTCGATGATGTAACTATTTCTAGGTGCTTGGTAGCAACAGAAGAGGAGGCAATTCTATGGCACAGAAGGCTGGCACATGCAAGTATGGGTCTTCTTGAAAGACTGGAAACAAATGAACTTGTCAAAGGTTTACCACATCAGAAGTTCAAGAACAACAAAGTATGTAAAGCTTGTACCATGGGAAAGCTTAGTCGTTCATCCTTTCGTCCAAAAAATGTTGTTAGCACTTCACACGTGCTTGAGTTGATTCATATGGATTTGTTTGGACCTACTGACACTGCTAGTTTAAATGGTAAACGTTATTGTTATGTATTGGTTGATGATTACTCTAGATTTACATGTGTTTACTTTCTAGCCAAAAAGTCTGAAGCTTTTGATTATTTTTCAAAGTTTTCAAAAATTGTTCAAAATGAAAAAGGGTTTTCAATTAAAACTTTGAGAAGTGATCATGGAGGTGAATTTGAAAATTTAGACTTTGAAAAACTTTTTGAAGAAAATGGCTTTAAACATGAATTTTCCGCTCCTCGAACACCTCAACAAAATGGGGTGGTTGAAAGGAAAAATCGTACATTACAAGAAATGGCTAGATCTATGTTATGTGAATATAACTTGCCTCAAACCTTCTGGGCTGAAGTAGTAAATACTTCATGCTATGTAATGAACAGAGTTATGATTAGACCAATACTTAATAAAACGGCATATGAACTTTGGTCTGACAAAAAGCCTAACATTTCATACTTTAGAGTGTTTGGATGTCCTTATTATATTTTAAACACAGGAGAACAGCTTCGGAAATTTGAGCCAAAAACGATTGATGGGATTTTCATGGGTTATTCCTCAAGAAGTAAAGCCCACAGAATCTTCAATAAACAATCAAGAACAATTGTAGAAACCGTCGATGTAAAGTTCAACGAATCTGATGCGGATATGATCTCTGAAGGTGACAAAGATGATGATGGTGCGCAAGAAGTTGAACAAGAAAGCAACGATGTAAAAGCAAACAACAAAGAAGCCGCTGAAGTAGCAGCAAATGTTGAAAGACTGAAATTCAAGCCCAATCATCCTCCAGATTTGGTAATCGGAAGCCCAACACCTGGTGTTCGTACACGTTCCTCTCTCAATAAGGATGTTTGTACTTTTTGTATCCATAATGCTTTTATATCTGAAATAGAACCAAGTTCTTATGATATTGCTCTTAATGATGAATTTTGGTTGTTAGCTATGCAAGAAGAACTTAATCAGTTTGAGAGAAACAGAGTCTGGAACTTGGTGCCTAGGCCAAAAGACTATCCAGTAGTTGTAACCAAATGGGTGTTTAAAAATAAGCTTGACGAGTCTGGAAATGTAATTAGAAACAAAGCTAGGTTGGTTGCTAAGGGATACAATCAGATCGAAGGCATTGACTTTGATGAGACGTTCGCCCCAGTTGCTAGGTTAGAAGCAATTAGAATCTTGTTGAGCTTTGCATGTTTTAAAGGTTTTAAACTGAAACAAATGGATGTGAAAAGTGCTTTTCTGAATGGAGAACTAAAAGAAGAGGTTTATGTTGAACAACCCCCTGGTTTTGAGAGTCACGATTTTCCAAATCATGTGTATAAACTAGAAAAAGCATTGTATGGCCTTAAACAAGCTCCTCGAGCTTGGTATGACTGTCTCTGTACTTATCTTTTGGAAAACGGTTTTAAAAAGGGGTGTGCTGACACAACTCTGTTTCTATTACATGACGGTGATGATTTTCTGATTGTTCAAATCTATGTTGATGATATCATATACGGTGCTACTAATAATGTCTTGTGTGAAAAATTTGAAAAAGTTATGCAGGACAAATTTGAGATGAGCTTGGTGGGAGAACTGAAATACTTTCTTGGCTTTCAAATCAAGCAGAGCAGCTAAGGTATCTTTATCTCACAAACAAAGTATGTGATGGAGTTACTGAAGAAATTTGGAGTTGAAGATGCAAAGCCGATGAAAACACCAATGAGTCCAACAACCAAACTTGACAGAGATGAAAAAGGTGTTGCTGTTGATCAGAAAAAATATCGCGGTATTATCGGTTCACTTCTTTATCTTTCTGCTTCTAGACCCGATATTATGTTTTATGTTTGTTTGTGTGCTCGTTTTCAATCTAATCCAAAAGAATCTCATTTAAAAGCCACAAAACGAATTCTGAGATATCTGGTACACACACCAAATCTTGGTCTATGGTATCCTTCTTGTGATAACTTTAATTTAGTTGGGTTTACCGATGCTGATTATGCTGGCTCTCTCACTGATAGGAAGAGTACTAGTGGAACTTGTTTCATGCTAGGTCATTCACTTGTTTCTTGGTCAAGTCATAAACAAAACTGTGTTGCTTTATCCACCACTGAGGCTGAGTATATTGCTTTAGGAAGTTGTTGTGCGCAGATTTTATGGATGATGCAGACTCTATCTGATTTTGGTTTTTGCTATAAACGAGTTCCTTTAAAATGTGACAGTAAGAGTGTGATTGATTTATCAAACAATCCAGTACGTCACTCACGCACAAAACACATTGATGTACGACACCACTTTCTTAGAGATCATATTAGCAGTGAAGACATTTGTGTTGAATTTATTCCAACTGAATCACAACTGGCTGATATTTTCACAAAACCTCTTCCCGAAGACAGATTTTGCAGATTGCGTTTGGATTTGGGAATTATAGAAATAAATTAATCTCTTTGCATTTTTGGGTAAATTTTCTCTTAAGATGATCTATTATCAATAACATTTTTTTTAACAAATAATCCAATCTTCAAACCATCAAGAAAAGAACAGTTTTTTGTTTGGACATTTTTTTGATAAAATTTTGACTGTGTAAGATTACAGAATATGAGATGGTTGAAAGTTTGTCTGCAACTCTAATATGATTGAATATTCTTTGTAATATGAGTAAATTAGGAATTTTTTGTTCATCCATCTCTATCTCTATCATCTTTCTATCATCCATTATAAAATTATATACTAATAATTTCTCTGACCTCATTTAAAAATCCAAGTTCTGGTTATGCATGGTCATGAGATTTTTTTTTCTTTCATGCTGCAACTAATCCCATTTAAAAATCCAAGTTCTGGTTATGCGTGGTTAGTGTGCTCTTGAAAAAAAAAATTCCATTCACTCTCTGATTTGTGAACTATGTTCCAATTTTACGGATTATTATAATTTTTGTTTGATTGTTTGGAGTTGTGGCACTGGCTCTGTCAAATGTTTTGCTTTCTAACTGCAGTACATATCCTTTGCAAATGTCCAGGACTGATCGTCTTTTGATGATTACAAAGGGGGAGAAGAAGTTAAGATTTTGTGTTGTTTACAGACATCTATAGATTTTATTTTTCCATTAATGCTAAGTGTTTAATTTTTTTTCTTCTTATTTTAAATTCTTAACTTGTGTCTGTTTACAATTAGTAGGGGGAGCTATGTTATAGGGGGAGCACAAATATAAGGGGAGTTCTGCTCAAACACATCTCGTTATCCTCAAAAATCTTAAGTCTGTTTGTCATCATCAAAAGGGGGAGTTTGTTGAATATATGATTTTTTGTTTGATGATAACAAATAGATTTTATTGATGTGTTTGATAGTGGAATAATAAGTATTATTGCTTAATAGTGCTTTACACAGAATACAGGAAATTTACACAAGCATTTGTTACTCAATAACATTTATTTTATTTCACAAAACAATTAGTTACAAATTTCTCTTGGAACACTCATTTAGTTACATGTCTTTTCAACTCACTTTGCAAATGAACTCTATACAAATGACTTTACAACTCTCTCTACATTTCATACACAACTCACTACTAGACAAATTCTGCTCTACACACTCTTACTGTCCCAGTTTTCTGTTCTGCCTTTGCTACGGCATCATCCTGAAACCTGTCACATAAAAGAAAATACACACAGTACACTAGAACTAAAATAAACACTGAACAAATAGAATTTTATAGATTTTCGATTCTCTATTTGTCTCGGTTTTCTGTGTGTTTTTCTCGTCATTTTTAAGACTTGAACAACCATGCCATAACCATACTGGTTTGCTGATCAGAACCAGCTGATTCTGACCAGCCTCAACACAGTACAGTTTGACTGCTGTTTTTCTTTCTTTTGTTTCAGGGTCAAAAGACAAGGTAAAAATCAAAAGAGAAATGGAGGTATACATCAGCAAACTCAAAACAGTGTGAAAGCAATTCAGCATGGTGTACATGACAGAGATGGTGATGCAATCTCAAATAACAGTGAAAGCAAGCAGTTTAAATCAGATCAGCTAGTGACAGTGTGCAACAGCAAGTTCATGTTCAGGGGATGCTAAAGAATGCTCAGACAACTCAAGTCTCAAATTACATTTCAGCTTCATTTTTTTTCAGATCAAAAAATACAGTGTGCGGTTTCATGTGTGCATCCAAATTTCTGTGGTCGAGCTAGTCAAATTTAAGTGAAAATTCCATACTCAAGTGACAAAGGAAAATTTACAAAAACAGCATGACAAGGCATACATGTATGCACAGTGGTGATATGCAACAAAGCAAAGCTTAGTGCAACATGTTTACTAGCTCAGATTCACAACATGAAAATACAGGCATGGCAAACAAGGCAGTGCAGACATGGTTCAGCATGGTGACACAAGTGATCAATGCAAACTGGATGGGGACATACATGGCTCAAGCAGTACAGCATATCAAGACAGTGGACAAGCACAAGGATGATCAGGTTGAATTACAGGTCAGGAATTGCAATTGACAATGGCAACAGTAACTACATGGTGGTGTAAGTCAAAGATCAAAACAGAATGGTCAAGTGAAAAATGGTGTGTGCACATACAACATGATGGCAGCAATTTTTGTTGGCATTGGTTCATGTTCATGCAGCAAGGCAGCATTCAAGTATGGGTAAAAACAAGACAAATAAATGGTCAAGTCAATATGGTCGAACAAAAAAACTACACAGCAGGAAATAAAATTAGCAATGAGGAAGAATAAGTGCAAAGTGTGAAATGTGATTCTCAAGTGCCAGAACGGTAATTGTGTATGTTGGCAAGAGCAAAATTTGGTTGAGAAAAGAGTTATACAGGTTTTAATCAAATTAATTCTTTCCTGTTTTTTTTTTCAAGCCTGGAAATAAACAAGTGACAAGGAATAGTGTGTACTGATTTAAACAGTGAGCTCGTGTTCTTTGGAAAGCTTTTAAATACCCCAAATTTTCGATTTCTTTCTCAAAATCTCTGGCTTATCAAAAATGGAAGGCAACATATGGTTCAAATCAATTTTAATATGGTGACCAGGCAGAAATTATTTCTGCAAATTAAACGGTCTACAAAATTAGGAAATGTTTTTAAATCGGATCATATGAAGAAAGCTTTGATAGCAATATCAATAACCTACTTATTCATTGTCAAATTAGCAGAGAAATCATTTTCTAAAATCAGGAAGGGTTCAAATCGAACAACAAAATCTCAGGAAAAAGAAAATCCAATTCGAATATTCCCAAATCAAATCGAGCAAGCCTTTATGAGGAAATCAGAGATTAGGGTCACAAAAATCCTGTATAAACACACTTCTTCATCATCGACAAAACACCAATAAAATTCGACGGCAAAATCAAAACCCTAATCCAAAAATCAGAAGTCTTACTTGTCGGATCGAGAGACAGAACTTTGCAGAGCCAAACCAGAGGACAAATTCAACTAATTCCAGTCTTCAATCAAATTCAACTCGAATAAATTCACGTTTTCAGAAACCCTAATTGTCTGTTGAGCCGCCATTTTTGATTTCCAGTAAAAGGAGATTGAGCCAAAAAGGAACGAGTGAAACAATTACTAAAGTGGTCGGCCAAGTGCCTCATAGGCTAAACCAAGTCTTTGATAAAGGGGGTCCTTTTAATTTGCTTCCTTTTTTTAATTTTCCTTTGTAATTGTTTGGTGTATTTTTCTCTTTAAAAGATTTCTTGTTTCTAGTTTCTTGTAAAACTAGGAAACAGATTACTGGATAGTAGTCTGGGAAAATCTGGTCTAAGGTTCATAGACCAGTCTAGGATTTTAAGCTTAGGGTCAGACAGGAGCAGGAGTTGCAAGTTTACATAGGATTTTAAGCGGGATCTGTTTGTATCTCCTAGTAGAAATATTAGAAAGGCAGCAGTAGGCACAGTTTGCCGAAGCTGGGTATTTCTGTGTGTGATTCTCCTTTACTGCATACTTTATACTCTTTGTTTCTTTTATTTTTTATTAAAATCCTATTCACCCCCCCTCTAGGGTGATTCTTGATCCTACATATAGAAACCGTCTGGAGTCCTAAAGGCCGTCTTGTCTATGCTATCCTCAGCCACTCTCAACTGATGGAAACCAGTGGCTAAGTCCAACTACGAAAACACTGAGGCGCCAACTAATTGATCGAAGAGATCGTCAATCCTCGGCAGTGGGTGTCTTTTCTTCTTAGTAAGCTTATTAAGTTCTTTATAGTCCACACAAAGTCTAAGAGACCCATCCGCCTTTGTGGCAAATTCTACTGGAGCACCCCACTCCGATATACTTCGTCTTATGAACCCCTTCTCAAGCAACTCCTTCACTTGCTTATCGAGTTCCCTCCTCTCACGTGGAGCCATGTGGCGTACTGGCAAAGATATTGGTTTCGCATTATCCACAAGATATATTCCAAAATCTATCTCCCGCTTCGGAGGCAAGCCCTTCACCTCCTCAAACACATCCGAATATTCTCGGACCACTCTAACAGATTGTAGATTTTCCTCAGACGCGTCAAGCGATTCTAAATAACTTAGCATAACGGAATCTATGGGATTACAAAAGATTTCGAGAGTGTTGCCAAGGCGAGTCATGAGCCTAGCTACTCTCCTTTCACAATCAAGTACTGCCCCATTTCTGGATAACCAATCCATTCCTAAAATTAGCCCATAGCCCGTGAAGCCCAACACATAAGCATCACATCTAAACTCAACGCTAAGTATAGAAATTTTCAAATCCAAACACATCATGGACAAATAAGCTGAGCCCCCTATTGGATTTGAAACAACTAAGGGATCCTCTACTAAACTGGTGTTTAAGTGCAGTGATTCAACTAATGACGTAGAGATAAACGAATGCGATGCGCCCGAATCGAATAAGGTACGGACAGGATGATCAAACAGAAAAGCTAAGCTTTCAACAGAAATGGTTCTACCTCGTTCTTGCAGCGATGGGACCGTGAGAGCCTGAACTTGTCCCCTTTCCTGCCCTGGTGCCATAAGAGCCTGCACCTGTCCTCCTGAGCTCCTGCCCTCTGCCTCTTCTTTGGGCAGTCCTTCACTAGATGTCCTGCTTCGCCACAGTGGAAACAGCCAGTCTTCTTCTTCTTTCGGCAATCCTTGCTGAGATGGCCTAGTGTCCCACAGTTAAAGCATTTCTTCTTTCCTTTGTCGTTATTGTCTTTACCACCCTTCTTGTTTTGTTGTTGTGGTTTCTTCTGATCCCCTTTCTTCTCGGGTGCCTTATCAACTTTAGCGCTTTTATCCTCGTGCATGAGTGCCATGTCTACAAGCTTCTCAAAGGTGGCCCCCATAGGGATGTGGGTCATAGCCAACCCTTGCAACGGTTCATTCAATCCATTAACGAACCTCAGTGCCTTCTTCTCCAGCGTGTTCACTAAGTCCAAGCCAAACCTTGCTAACTGATTAAATTTGTTGACATATTCTTTTACTGATGAGCTTCCTTGCTTTAATGTCAAGAACTTTTCCATATATAGAATCTCTTCTGCCCTTGAGAGAAACTACGCCTCAAACCTACGTCTGAAATCCGCCCATGAATCAACAGGACGTTCCCCATTAGTGACCTCCCACCAGAACGAGGCCTCTCCCTTCATCAACCAAGCTGCTAATTTAACTCTCCTCCCTTCTTCCACTTCAAAGATTTCTAGCAATTCTTCCACCTCCCTAAGCCAATCTCTAGCTTCCACAAACGTTTCTGACCCTTGGAAGGGTTTTCCACCCATAGCCTTAAATTCCTTGCGCGTCTTTGCAAAAGTATCTACGCGAGGAGGAGGAGGAACGGGTGCAACTGGTGGCGGAGGAACATTGGCCGGACCTGCGGCGGCCCTAGCCTCTAATAGCCTCCTATACCATCCTGGTATCGTTACACCGTCAGGTAGGTTAAGATCTTCAGCCATGCTGAAACGAAAAAGGACAGATTCAAAATGGAGAATTCGAAAGATAAAGATATGGCTATTGGGGATTATGTTTTTCTTAAAAACTTTCCTCTTTAAATTACTCATTAAGACATGTTTTTGAAAACACTTCTTCCAAAAATACTTTAGAAAAATAGTTTTTCTAAAAAAATTATCTGTTCTGGTAACCTTAAGCTTTGATAACACGTCTAACACCCCACGTCCATTAATGTCACTCACAAAGGGAATACATTAACTTCCATGGAGGTTTTAAGTGAATATAGAACAGAAAAATTACAATAAGACAGATAATAAGTAGTACTTGGAAATCTAAAACTTCATTTTATTGCAGCGGAATTGAAACATGTTTGTTACATCATAAAACCATAAATCAGAGTCAAATACATTATCCATCTTGATAAAACAAAATACATAATCCCATTACATAAATAGCCATGAAAAAGATAACAAGCTGGAGTTCACTTCAACGGTCTAAGCTTTCCAAGAGAGATAAAGAAATCCAATCAAACTCCACTAGAGCTGGGCCCAACCTGAGGACCTGAGGGGGAAAAAGGATAGAAATGGAGGGGGTCAGACATAAAGTCTGGCGAGTATGATAATTCTAACAATACTATTATCAAAATAACTAGACTAAGGCATAAGCTGGAAGACAAGTAAATGTCTATGAACTATTAGGTAGATAAAGATAGCGTTTAAGATAACGTTAAAGATAACGGTAAAGGCCCACCTAATTACTAACGAATGATTACTACACTGCACCGCACATTACTACACTGCACCGCACCAGTCACCCTAAATGTTGATCCCACTTGCTTCACACAGAAACAATATAAAAAGCCTTACGTACCCCTAGCTGACTGCATAGGTGTCGTCTGCCCCTATCTCCACTAGGTGTATCCCACTACCCACTTGCGATCGGCTCCCTACTCGTAGATACCCGTGCTGGCCCCACAGTGGGGGTGTATCACTCCTATAAAGTGGCAACCCGATTCAACTTGAGAATGCACGGCTTATACCTACACGATGCAACAACGTCTTACCTACCAGCCCGAGTCCACACACGCATATGAAACCCGTTGGACTTGCGTTGCCACCGCTCCCCGTTTTGGCCTCTTATAGTCAAACCCAGTATGCGTGTCCCGTCCTCGACTTGGGTCGAGCCCACAAAGATACGTTTGGGATACTGATTGAAATGGGCCCCCACAAGCTACCCACCTAAGCTTGTCACCACTAGTATATCCCACTTAACCCTCTTAGTCATGTTCATTTACATGTGTGTTTGGTTAAGTCTTACTAATCGTATTTCACATGCCATTAAGGGCACCCACTATATTCCTCATGCCACCCAAGGCACCTACTTAACCCCCATGTCCCACCTTACATGTTTATCTGGTTAAGTATTTCTTAATTCATTCAGGCCATAACCTCATAAAGACCTCTCACATTTGACTGGCATTTATGGCAGCTGGATATGTCGGGCGGGTTCGGGCAGTCTTACACCATAAAAGAGTCTAACCTCGTGTCTTTACAACTGTTATGCTTTAGTTTAGGCCTAGGACCTCTCACATTGGGCTGACATTTGTGACCACTGGATTTGTCGGGCGGTTCCGGGCAGGTTTACGTCACAAACGAGTCCAACCTCGTGTCCTAAGCATTGATTATCACTTATAATCTTTTACCCCAGTTTTAATAATTCCCTATCAAAATTATTAATTAAGTTCACTTTTATTGATGTCCATAATTGACTCAATTATGGTCATCCACTCATGGCATGCAAAATCATATCAATTGCACCCCAACTTCTTATTATTAAATCCTTAATATTACCCCTACCCCACGTTTATACGTTCGCTTATTCAACGCAGAATATACATTAGACTCGAATAGTCTAACTCATAGCACAAAGATAAATTATCACAACATATGAACAAATAAAATAATCCAATCATAATAGGGGTGAAACTTGCATAAACTACCCATGTTAAGGATGTAAAGGTGTCAACTTGTTAAATGTCACAATTTACATGATATGATCATACTCAAATTATGTACAAAGTTGCATAAGGGGGTTTTAGGCAACATAATGATGGTGTGAACTAGCATAGCATTTCACATATGTCATATCATAATTCTAGATGTCATAATAGATGTCATGGCATATGTTCATAACTTTTACTAATCAACCTAAACTTGCATATGTGATTTGTCATATAGATCAACATAGCCCAAACATGATGATTTGATTAACATGAACTAACTAGCATTGATAGTAGCATCATGACTTTATAACCTGTATGACTCATCTCAATTTAGCATAGAAACTCTCGACATACATAACATCATCATAGCATGATTTACAACATATAGGATACATAGCATAGGATTTATAACATACATGATAGCATAAGGTTTACAACAACATATATGACAATTCACATCATCTACTCATAATCCATTCATAACTTAACCTAATTAATTTAATAATAACCTTGTTAAGACTATCATACTCACAATTTAGAGAAGAAAAGAGAATTTTGCTTTGCTTTAGAATTGAGTAGAATTAGTATTTGATTGGATTTTCTTCCTTCTTAGTTGGCGGCGGCTCCACTGAGTTCCATGGCGGTGGTATGACGGTAGCTATTCTATTTTTCATATGAATTAAGGTGAGAGACTACCTAGGTATTTATAGAGTTAGGATTTATTTTAGACCGTCAGATCAACTCAGGACTAATCTCAGCCAACCAGATTAGGTCAAAACCCTAATGGGTCATCACTCAGTAAAAAACAGGCTCAGTCAAAAACCCTAGCCGCCAGACCCAGGTCGACACCCAGGTCGACCTGGGGGGGTGGGGGGCAGGTCGACACTAGTGTCGACCCCCCAGTCGACCTGCCTGGGCGGGAATTTTTCCCGCCCAGCCCGCTTCTGCACTTTTCAGTTTGAATTTTAAATTTCCTACGAGCTGTTTTTAATTTTCTGAAACTTCTGATGGCCATAACTTCTTCATACGAAGTCCAATTCACGCAAACTCGGACTCTATTTCAACCATAATTCCGAGACGAACACAATGGCGCAACCCATTTCCCATAATTCTCACGTTTGAGATTAGTTATTCTTTAATTTGTGAATATTAATATTAACAGAATCACGGGGTGTTACAAACGCTTTCATCTCACGTTCCACATAGACAGTATACAATCAAAACCGTGAGCACTTATTGGGTAATGGATTTCCAACTATGGCAAGGTATGGAACCACCTTCCGATAGTTTACCTCTAGAGAGGAATACACTGGGTTCAACAAGAACATCTTGCAAACCGGCGACACATGACCGACCACTCATTTCGCTTGAGTGTATCGAATGTATATCACCAACAGTTGGGATAAGCAACCGTTTCCCGAATGGGACAACATCGGATAGATTAAAGAATGAAATGAATATCTCTAGATAGGTGATAATACACCCTAATTGGCGGATAACCACTTAGCCATGCTGCCTGCCCGATTTTTGTCATTTCCCGGTTGTGAGGCTAGAGGCCACGCTTATCTCTGACAGATCACACATTTATTCACTTTGAATGTCATATCGTCATACCCGCCAAATCACAAATTGATTTCTCAAAAATACAACGGGTATATAGCTAAGAGAAACGAATTCCTCCACCACCAAACGTAAATACGTTTGAAGAGATCAACTTACGCGATCTATTAGATATACTCTGTCAGACATTCTTCCATGCGGGTCGTCCTGGACTGGACAAACCGAAGGCACTATTCTGTAAATCCATCTTAGGCAATTTCTATCTAGGATTTGACAGAACGACCCTTGCATAAACTCCGTCTTCAATTATCTCCATCATATTTGATTCGCAATGCTAATGCCCATACAGAGTGGTTTTCAAATAATGAATCTGATCCCGGTCTCTCAGTATTGACAACGGAAAAATGTTCAAAAACTTCGATAGTCGGTGAGTTAACTATAAAAGAAAAACACGTATGCAAACAATGATATTGTTTCCAAATGGAAATTTTATTGATCAATCATCATTTAACATTTATCTCTTTAGTTCATTAATTTGTTCATTTTTCATTTCCTGCTTCCATATATTCAACATTTCTTATTTTCTAAATTTCGAAAATATATGTTATCAACATTGGAAAAACATTTCCATTTCTTATCTTTTATATTAGAAAACATTTCTGATTCTTATTTGGAAAACATTCCCAAATCTCCTTTATTGGATTTAAACAGATGTTTAAATGAAACATCGCTATGCCAACTCAACCCATTACCTTCATTAACTAAATTTACTTAACCAACTTTCCCTATTGAACCTTAACCATTCCTTAGTTAAAATGGAATCAATCAAGTTGGGGTATAACTACCTCTTAGACCTTAACTGAACAACATTTCTAACTTCGAAATAGACAAAGTTCATCTTCTAAATCTTCAACAAACTTCCTTATGTAACTCTTGGATTCTATTTATGAATCCACTTCTTTATTTAAAACATTGATTATAACTATAGCGTTATAATCCCTACTTTTGAAATATCTAACTTCAAAATATAACTTTCATTCCTTAATTCAACTAAATAACTAAATAGATAATTTATAACTAAATAAATAAATCTTGATTAAAATCGGAAACTGAATAGTACTTTCCCGAATTCGATATGATCGAATTCCAAAGTATAACTCTTTTTCGAATAATCTCTATTCAATAACTCCTTTTCGAATAAATTATATTCGATTAACTCCTTTTTAATAAACTAATATTCGATTAATTTCTTTTCGAATAACTATATTCGATTTAATTCCTTTTCGAATAAATTACTATTCGATTAACTCCTTCGAATAAACTATATTCGATTAACTCCTTTGAATAAACTAATTCGATTAACTCCTTCGAATAAACTAATTCGATTTAACTCCTTTCGAATAACTATATTCGATACTTTTTTTCGAACAACTATATTCGATTTAACTCCTTTTCGAACAAACTAATATTCGATAACTCCTTTCGAATAAACTAATATTCGATTACTCTTTTAACTCTATTCGAATAAATTATATTCGATACTCTTTTTTGAATAAACTATATTCGAATAACTCTAATCCGACTAACTCTAATTCGACTAACTCTAATTCAAATAACTCTATTTGAACAACTAATATTCGACTAACTATTATTCGATTAGCTCCATTTAATTAACTCTAACTCGATTAACTCTAATCGAATTATTCTAGTTCGATTAACTCTAATCGATTAACACCTTCTCGATTTATTTAACTTAATCGATTAACTCTAACTCTATTAACTCTAATCAGTTAACTCTAACTCGATTTGATTAACACATTTTGGTTAACTCCTTTGATTAACTCTACTTCCATATTCAATTTCAAATATCGATGTTGAAACTAATTCTTACTTCTTTATATAAGTTCTGACTTATATATTCTATTTTTCCAATGATAAATATTTTATTTAATTTATAAAATATTATTTATAAATTAATCTTCTCAATCTATCGGTTAGAACAGATTCTATTTAAACTCTTTGCTTTAAATCCATATCATGTTATAACCGTATGCGAAGCATGGGTCTAAACTTTCCTAATGTAAAATTCTATTCATTTGCCAAATATTTCCTTATATAACATTCTTTTCGTTTTCTAATAAATTCCTTTTATATTTCTATTTATTTTCCCAATAAATTCCATATTTCTATTTATTTTCCCAATAAATTCCTTTTATATTTCTATTTATTTTCCGAATTAATTCCTTTTATAACTCTATTTTTTTCTAAATAAATATCTTCTTTTATAATCTATTTATTTTATAAATAAATATTTCCTTATATTTCTATTTATAAATAATTCCTTTAATAATATCCTATTTATTTCATATAAATATTTTCTTTTATAAAATTCTTTTTCTTTTACATACAAAACCCATTCATTTTATATAAATAATTTATTTTCAAAATAAACTTTGAAAATCCCCTTTTCTACACCCCAGTATTTCTCACGGTATTTAAAATACCAAATAACAATGATCGATATCATTCAAACACACATAATCAACAACAGATTATATATCATATCATATATTACAATATATGAACAGAACAATATTATAAATATTGAGGAATCCAGTTGGATCCCTCCAACCTGTTTTCCTGCATCCACAGATGTTACACAATAAAATTAACATCAATTTCATTTCAATATGAAATATTCTGATAAACAGAATCAATATTTGATTAACGATATATATATATATATATATCGTTATCTATAATTTCAACCAATATATCAGCAGTTCATTCAAACAGTCAACACACAGCAATCAGTCATCATTTGTCAGTTCTAAATATACGTTATAAAAATATGAACTGATAGAGTTAGTGAGTTTTATTCACATTGGACGATCATCGTTAATAACGATAACCATCGCTTGATTCAGACAGATAATTTATTTTGCTATAAATTGTGAAGAGCTCCGATTCACTCCAAGTCAGTCCCATTGTGTTGCTCTCGTTCATACGATCCCAGCGTGACCAGTTTCGCTGAATTTGGATAACATATGGAAGAGATATTCTATTTACAAGTTAATAGATTGTTTTAAATTAAAACAAGATTAAATTAATTAGTTATTGGGCCTTCTTACCAACCCAGCCCAAATCAAAATACAACTCGAACCTTCTCTCTGCAGTACTCCTTCTTCCCGGTCCTAAAACTCACGCATCTACTCAAGCATCCATCGCGACATTGTCGCTACCTCAAGGTAGCAATGCTACTTCCATACTCTCTCATTAATCAAAATAAATCCATATAAATTCATCTCATCTCGAGCACTATCTCTACGTATCAGTTTGGTCCAGCTCGCATGTTCTTCCTGTAATGCGACTTCGACATTTTGCAGCCCTGTACAGTGACCACCGCGTCACTTTAAACCTCTGGACTGCACCAAAGTCTCACATAAGTTGCTACTCTCCTTCCTGATCCCAAATACACAACTCGTTTCATGAATCCATGTCCAGATTTGGACAATCCCTCATTCCTAGGTCGCGCTGTACAAAGAGGGACATCCGGGAAAACTGCTCGCACCCAAATCTAAGAACATTGGTGCGAAGCTCCTTCTCCAGGGATCTCAATGAATCAAAAATTTGGTTTTTCTGTTGAGTGTATGGTTTTTAAAAATTGTTTGAAGAAGATCTTTTCCACGTTAGTTTTTCTCTGTGGCGGCTTAGAGTATCTGACCGTGAGAAAAAGGGTTTAGGGTTAGAATGAGGTAAGGGTTTTATATAGGAAGATTATAATATTTTAATATTTGATTATTTAATTTATATTTACTCCTACACTATCCATATTTATCCTTAAAAATTCCTGTAATCACACATGACATCCAAAAATCACGAAATTGGACATGCAGCTACAGTTCGACATTATGGACCCAAGGAAACTGGCTTCGTCGAATTCCGACTCCGTTTGCTCACACAACATATTTTTAACCATCGAAATATTGATTGTTTTTCACATTAAAAATCCGTACGACCACACACTGACTTCAAAAATCACAAAAATTGAAATCTAACAATAATTTAATATTGCAGATCCAACGAAATTAGTTTCGTCGAAAACGGAGGTCGTTTACAAAACTGGCTATTTTTAAAGCTCTAAATAAACCCTTTTAAATATATAAATATATTTAAAAACAATTAAATTAAATATAAATAAATATATATTACCTTATATATTCACACTCGAAAATCATACAACTCCAGTTGGATTTATAACTCGATATTTCAAAATTCCCAGTTATATCGATATTCGATTTATATATATATAATCCATTTATAATATAAATATATATTTATAAATTTCAAAGGAATTCCATAACGACTTTTCTAAAATTTGATTTGGACATAAATCAAAATCTACATAATGAAATCTTGATTTTTCTCTTCCACTAGAAAAATATACTTCACCAGCTCCGAACGTTTCTTGTTTCACAGAAATCCGATTTGAAACGGACCCTGTACATTCAGTTGAAGTTCAAATCGCCAAATAGCGAACTGCCGCGACGTTACCGGCTCGATTATAATTATAATATAATTATACATTCAAACTGTCGTTATTTAAATATATTCGTCGTTCTAATTCAATTCTAAACTGAATTAAATATCATTAATATTATAAATAATCCAATTCACACACTATTGTGAACTCTGTTATTTTTTATTAATTCAGAATTATAATATTTTTTTATATTATAAATATTAATTAAATATTCCATTTAATTTAATTAAACGACCATTTAATTCTCTGAATCACTATTTAAATAATTAAATAAAATTAATTTTTATACTGTAAAAAGACGGGACATTACATTCTCCCCCCTTAAAATAATTTCGTCCTCGAAATTGCTAAGGTAGAAAACAACACTATTTACTGGGTAAAATTATTTGTTTAATTCTTAACTCCAGTTTCAACTAAACAATACATTCCAATTAAAATATTAATTTATTTCCATTAACGAAAATTTTCAAAAATTCTGAAAATATTCTAACACCCGAAATTTTCGAAATTTTTTGCCAGCACCTCCTTTGTACTGGTCAATCGGTACAACTACAACTCGCCTCTCTAGGCCTTCTCCAACACAAAAGAAAATAAAACAACCAAGCAGCTCACTAAATCGGCTCATAAATCTCATGCTTATACCAAATATAAACTTGTACCTTTTTGTCGGGCATATCAACTCTATCACTTACATATGCTATCAACTCAGCATATATCCTGTTATCCTAATCAAATTCCAAATCCGCTTTATCCACAAATCTAACCATTCGTTATACCTAAGTCGAATTTCATTTCAAACCAATGTCCCATCCTTGATTACATTATCCAATAACATTTCAAATTCAAATCTCACAAATCCTACTTGTCTCGATATCATTCTAATCCAATTCTATTTCTATTTCAATTTGCTTTTCCTAATTTTTACTTAATTTGTTTTCAATTTAAACAATCTCTTCTTGGGAGTTCTAAGTAGCTTCACTTTTCAAAATCAAATATTCCCTTTCGAAATTCAAAATAGCTTGTTTTTTTTCTAAACATTTCAACAATAGTCTCTTTGGTAGTAATTCGTCACTTAGAACTCATAAACGACACTGATGATGTGGCCATCATCATCAGGGTTATTTTCCAGCTATCGAAGTAAGTTCAATACTATAACAATTTCAAAATTTATCTTAAAACACTTCTATTTTGAAATCAATTTCAAAACACCATTCATAATGTCGTAAAACAATTTAAAATCTCCAAAGATTTTAAAATTCTCATATATTAACTCCAAATACATTTACAAACACCTTTCCAAATTTCCAGGGTTTTAATTTCAATTTTGATTTAAATTTAGATTTAATTCATTTCATAACACTTATACGAATTTTGATTGGTTATTTACATAACCATTTCAATTATAATCTTACTCGATTATAATAACAACCAATATATCCAATATATTATACTAATTCCAATATAATTCCTTTACATCAAAATATAATTTGGGTAAAATTATTTCATTTACCCTCTTTCCAAAACATATCATGTTGGTTCATCGTAATCAAGTGTTTATAAAACCCTACTGATACAGTGGATCAAACTGATCGACCAGAACCCATAAACAACTCAACCTATAAATCTCCACACTGCAAAACAAATTTTATATGAAATAACAAATACGTTCACTCGTATACATATGCTCAACTCAATCTAGGGTATTACTAGCCCCATCGCTACTGAGTCATGCCACAGAGCCAAGGTAATTACTTAACCTTAAGTTCTGATACCACTGTAACGACCCGGGTTTTCGATCCTAGATATTGGCATACAACACTATGTCGACTATTCAAGCATCGGAAACACCAGATAGTCCATGAAAGAAATTAGAGGGTGAGAATATATAAGATAGAAACTTAGAATAGAAGAAGAAGAAGAAGAAGAAGAAGAAGAACACACAACATCAGAGTAAACACGAATCTCATAGCGGAACAAATAAAATATAACATAACTTTGAAATAAAAGATTGTACTTGAATATACATATCATTATCAAAGTACATCACTTACAACACAGCGGAAATAAACAATAGCTATATAAACGCTGCTGAAGCCTCATGCTCCAACTTTCCAAGTATATCTGTAAAATCCCGACTACTAGACTGCCCGTACAAAATTGGGCACCCAAGAGTTTAGGGTAAAACAAAATAAAATAAACTCCGGGTCAGTCATTGGACTGGTGTGAGTAAAACCATTTAAAACAGTTTGACAAAATAAACGATATCTCATAAGACCAGCCGTATAACGGAACGGGTTTTCCCTTAAGAGAATCCAAATCAATTTGATTTAACTTTCAAATCATTTTGAAAGAAACAATAATCTTTTATATCAAAACCCTTTTGATATTATAATAGTGTTTATCAACCACAATATAATAATCATCTTGTAGAGCGCTTTCATCTCATGTTCCACATATACAGTATACAATCAAAACCGTGAGCACTTATTGGGTAATGGATTTCCAACTATCACAAGGTATGGAACAACCTTCCGATAGTGTACCTCTAGAGAGGAATACACTGGGTTCAACAAGAACATCTTGCAAATCGGCGACATGTGACCAACCACTCATTTCGTTTGAGTGTATCGAATGTATATCACCAACAGTTGGGATAAGCAACCGTTCCCCGAATGGGACAACATCGAAAAGATTAAAGAATGAAATGAATATCTCTAGATAGGTGATAATACACCCTAATTGGCAGCCAACCACTTAGCCATGATGCCTGCCCAATTTTTGTCATTTCCCGGTTGTGAGGCTAGAGGCCACGCTTATCTCTGACAGATCACACATTTATTCACTTTGAATGTCATATCGTCATACCCGCCAAATCACAAATTGATTTCTCAAAAATACAACGGGTATACAGCTAAGAGAAACGAATTCCTCCACCACCAAACGTAATTACGTTTGAAGAGATCAACTTACGCGATCTATTAGATATACTCTATCAGACATTCTTCCATACGGGTCGTCCTGGACTGGACAAACCGAAGGCACTATTCTGTAAATCCATCTTAGGCAATTTCTACCTAGTATTTGATAGAACGACCCTTGCATAAACTCCGTCTTCAATTATCTCCATCATATTTGATTCGCAATGCTAATGCCCGTACAGAGTGGTTTTCAAATAATGAATCTGATCCCGGTCTCTCCGTATTGACAACATAAAAATGGTCAAAAAGTACGATAGTCAATGAGTTAACTATTAAAGAAAAGAACGTCTGCAAACAACGAAATTATTTCCAAATGGAAATTTTATCGATCAATCATCATTTAACATTTATCTCTTTAGTTCATTAATTTATTCATTTTTCATTTCCTATTTCCATATATTCAACATTTCTTATCTTCTAAATTTAGAAAATATACGTTATCAACATTGGAAAAACATTTCCATTTCTTATCTTCTATATTAGAAAACATTTCTGATTCTTATTTGGAAAATGTTCCCAAATATCCTTTATTGGATTTAAACAGATGTTTAAATAAAACATCGCTATGCCAACTCAACCATTACCTTCATTAACTAAATTTACTTAACCAACTTTCCTTATCGAACCTTAACCATTCCTTAGTTAAAATGGAGTCAATCAAGTTGGGGTATAATTACCTCTCAGACCTTAACTGAACAACATTTCTAACTTCGAAATAGACAAAGTTCATCTTCTAAATCTTCAACAAACTTCCTTATGTAACTCTCGGATTCTATTTATGAATCCACTTTTTTTTTAAAACATTAATTATAACTATAACGTTATAATCCCTACTTCTGAAATATCTAACTTCAAAATATAACTTTTATTTCTTAATTCAACTAAATAACTAAATAGACAATTTATAACTAAATAAATAAATATTGATTAAAAACGGAAACTGAATAGTACTTTCCCGAATTCGATAAGATCGAATTCCAACGTATAACTCTCTTTCGAATAATCTCTATTATTAACTCCTTTTCGAATAAACTATATCTGATTAACTCCTTTTGAATAAACTAATATTCGATTAATTTCTTTTCGAATAACTTAATTCGATATAATTCCTTTTCGAATAAATTACTATCCGATTAACTCCTTCGAACAAGCTATATTCGATTAACTCCTTTGAATAAACTAATTCGATTAACTCCTTCGAATAAACAAATTCAATTTAACTCCTTTCGAATAACTATATTCGATACTCTTTTTCAAACAACTATATTCGATTTAACTCCTTCTCGAATAAACTAACATTCGATAACTCCTTTCGAATAAACTAATATCCAATAACTCCTTTCGAATAAACTATATTTGATAACTCCTTTCGAATAAACTATATTCAATTAACTCCTTTAACTCTATTCGAATAAACTATATTCGATTACTTTTTTAACTCTATTCGAATAAACTATATTCGATGCTCTTTTTCGAACAAACTATATTCGAATAACTCTAATCCGACTAACTCTAATTTTACTAACTCTAATTCAATTTATTCTATTCGAATAATAAATATTCGACTAATTCTTGTTCGATTAGCTCTATTCAATTAATTCTAACTTGATTAACTCTAATCGATTTATTCTAATTCGATTAACTTTAATTGATTAACTCCTTCTCGATTTATTTAACTTAATCGATTAACTCTAACTCGATTAACTCTAATTGATTAACTCTAATTCGATTAACTCTAATCGATTAACTCTAACTCGATTTGATTAACACATTCTGTTTAACTCCTTTGATTAACTCTACTTCCATATTCAGTTTCAAATATCGATGTTGAAATCGATTCTTACTTCTCTATATAAGTCATGACTTATATATTCTATTTATCCAATGATAAATATTTTATTTGATTTATAAAATATTATTTATAAATTAATCTTCTCAATCTATTGGTTAGAACATATTCTATTTAAACTCTTTGCTTTAAATCCATATCATGTTATACCCATGTGCGAAGCATGGGTTTAACATTTCCTGATGTAAAATTCTATTCATTTGCCAAATATTTCCTTATATAACATTCTTTTCATTTTCCAATAAATTCCTTTTATATTTCTATTTATTTTCCCAATAAATTCCTTTTATATTTCTATTTATTTTCCCATTAAATTCCTTTTATATTTCTATTTATTTTCCTAATAAATTCCTTTTATAACTCAATTTATTTTCTAAATAAATATCTTATTTTATAATCTGTTTATTTTCTAAATAATTATTTCCTTATACTTCTATTTATAAATAATTCCTTTTAATGCTATTTATAAATAATTCCTTTGATAATATCCTATTTATTTCATATAAATATTTTCTTTTATAAAATTCTTTTTCTTTTATATACAAAACCCATTAGTTTTATATAAATAATTTATTTTCAAAATACACTTTGAAAATCCCCTTTTCTACATCCCAGTATTTCTCATAGTATTTAAAATACCAAATAACAATGATCGATATCATTCAAACACACATAATCAACAACAGATTATATATCACATCATATATCACATCATAAATATTGAGGAATCCAGTTGGATCCCTCCAACCTGTTTCCCTGCATCCACAGATGTTACACAATATAATTAACATCAATTTCATGTCAATATGAAATATTATGATAAACATAATCAATATTTGATTAACGACATATATGTATATGTCATTATTTATAATTTCAACCAATATATCAGCAGTTCATTCAAACAGTCAACACACAACAATTAGTCATCATTTGTCAGTCCTAAATATACGTTATGAAAATATGAACTGATAGAGTTGGTGAGTTTTACTCACATTGGAAAATCATTGTTAATAACGATAACCATCGCTTGTTTCAGACGGACAATTTATTTTGCTATAAATTGTAACGAGCTTTGATTCACTTCCAGTCAGTCCCATTGTGTTGCTCTCGTTCATACGATCCCAATGTGACCAGTTTCGCTGAATTTGGATAACATATGGAACAGATATTCCATTTACAAGTTAATATATTGTTTTAAATAAAAACAAGGTTAAACTAATTAGTTATTGGGCCTTCTTACCAACCCAGCCCAAATCAAAATACAACCCGCACCTTCTATCTACAGTACTCCTTCTTCCTGGTCCTAAAACTCACGCTATACTCAAGTGTCCATCGCGACATTGCCGCTACCTCAACGTACCAATGCTACTTCCATACTCTCTCATAAATCGAAATAAACCCATATAAATTCATCTCATATCGAGCACTATCTCTTCGTATCAGTTTGCTCCAGCTCGCATGTTCTTCCTGTAATGCGACTTTGACATTTCGTAGCCCTGTACAGTGACCACCGCGTTAATTTAAACCTCCGGACTCCACCAAAGTCTCACATAAGTTGCTACTCTCCTTCCCGATCCCAAATACACAACTCGTTTCATGAATCCATGTCCAGATTTGGACAATCCCTCAGCCCTAGGTCGCGCTGTACAAAGAGGGACATCCGGGAAAACTATTCGCACCTAAATCTGAGAACATCGGTGTGAAGCTCCTTCTCCAGGGATCTCAACGAATCAAGAATTTGGTTTTTCTATTGAGTATATGATTTTTAAAAATTGTTTGAAGAAGATCTTTTCCACGTTAGTTTTTCTCTGTGGCGGCTTGGAGTATTTAAATATGAGAAAAAGGTTTTAGGGTTAGAATGAGGTAAGGGTATTATATAGGAAGATTATAATATTTTAATATTCGATTATTTAATTTATATTTAATCCTACGCTGTCCATATTTATCCTTAAAAATTCCTGTAATCACACATGACATCCAAAAATCACAAAACTGGACATGCAGCTACAGTTCGACATTACGGACCCAATGAAACCGATTTTGTCGAATTCCGACTCCGTTTGCTCACACAACATATTTTTAACCATCGAAATATCGACTATTTTTCACATTAAAAATCCATACGGCCACACACTGACTTCAAAAATCACGAAAATTGAAACCTAATAATAATTTAATATTGCAGATCCAACAAAATTAGTCTCATCGAAAACGGAGGTCGTTTGCAAAACTGTCTATTTTTAAAGCTCTAAATAAACCCTTTTAAATATATAAATATATTTAAAAACAATTAAATTATATATAAATAAATATATATATTATCATATATATTCACATAGAAAATCATATAGCTCTAATTGGATTTATAACTCGATATTTCAAAATTCCCAGTTATATTGATATTCGATTTATATATAAAATCCATTTATAATATAAATATATATTTATAAATTTCAAAGGATTTCCATAGAGACTTTTCTAAAATTTAATTTGGACATAAATCAAAATCTACACAATGAAATCCCGATTTTTCTCTTCCACTAGAAAAATATACTTCACCAGCTCGGAATATTTCTTGTTTCGCAAAACTCTGATTTAAAACGGACCCTGTACGTTCAGTTGAAGTTCAAATCGCTAAATAGCGAACTGCCGCGACGTTACCGGCTAGATTATAATTATAATATAATTATCCGTTCAAACTGTCATTATTTAAATATATTCGTCATTCTAATTCAATTCTAAACTGAATTAAATATTATAAATAATCCAATTCACACACTATTGTGAATTCAGCTATTTTTGATTATTTCGGAATTATAATATATTTTTATGTTATAAATATTAATTAAATATTCCATTTAATTTAATTAAATGACCATTTAATTTAATTAAATGACCATTTAATTCTATGAATCACTATTCAAATAATTAAATAAAATTAATTATTATACTGTAAAAATACGGGACATTACATTCTTCCCCCCTTAAAATAATTTCATCCTCGAAATTGCTAAGGTAGAAAACAACACTATTCACTGGGTAAAAACTATTTGTTTAATTCTTAACACCAGTTTCAACTAAACAATCCATTCCAATTAAAATATTAATTTATTTCTATTAACGAAAATTTTCAAAAATTCTGAAAATATTCTAACACCCGAAATTTTCGAAAAATTTCGCCAGCACCTCCTTTGTACTGGTCAATCGGTGCAACTACAACTCGCCTCTCTAGGCCTTCTCCAACACAAAAGAAAATCAAACAGCCAAGCAGCTCGCCAAATCGGCTCATAAATCTCATGTTTATACCAAATATAAACTTGTACCTTTTTGTCGGGCATATCAACTATATCACTTACATATGCTATCAACTCAGCATATATCCTTGTTATCCTAATCAAATTCCAAATCCGTTTTATCCACAAATCCAACCATTCGCTTATACCTATGTCAAATTTCATTTCAAACCAAAGTCCCATCCTTGATTCCATTATCCAATAACATTTCAAATTCAAATCTCATAAATCCAACTTGTCTCGATATCATTCTAATCTAATTCTATTTCTATTTCAATTTGCTTTTCCTAATTTCTACTTAATTTTTTTTCAATTTAAACAATCTCTTCTTGGGAGTTCTAAATAGCTTCACTTTTCAAAATCAAATATTCCCTTTCGAAATTCAAAACAACTTGTTTTTTCTAAACAGTTTTGTAACACCCCGTGTATTCTATAACAGTGAAATTCACAAAATAAAGTATAACTAATTTCAATTCAAAGAATTAAGGGAAACGGGATACGACATTGCGTTCGTCTCGGAATTCTGCTTGAGATAGAGTCCGAGTTTGCGTAAAACGGACTCCGTATAAGGGAGATATGGCCTCCGGAAATTTCAGAATTCAGTTTAAAATTCAAACAGACAAAAACAACTCAGAAGACAAATTCAAATTTCAAAAATCGGGCCAGATTGGCCAGGGCGGGAATTTTCCCACCCGAGGCAGCCAGGTCGACTGGGCAGTCGACCTGGGCTACCCAGGTCGACTGGGTAGTCGACCTGGGGCACCCAGGTCGACTACATAGTCGACCTGGGGGTCGACTGGGTAGTCGACCTGGCCCTTGAGCCAGGTCGAACCCAGCCCCTCCTGGCAGGCCTGGTCTGTGCTTGGCCGAATTTCTGAGTCTTGCCTTGTCACTAGGGCTAGTTGTCAGCTCCTGATTGGTCTCTCCTTCAAACGAACGGCTATTATTAAACCAAGCTCCATCAACGGTCCTAATCAACTCACAAACTCTATAAAAAGGACCTAAGACTCCACCTAATTCACACAAACAAAAATGAAGATGAGACCGTCATGCTGCTGAGGAAAGACTAGGAATAGCCGTCAAAAATTGAGAGACAATTAGGAGACAATTCGAAAGCTTAAAGCAACGACAACTAAATCAAAACAACGCCTACAACAAAGGATAGCATCTCCAAATTCAGAATTCAGATTCCTGAATTGAAGATTCATCATACGTTGTAAGTAGAGTGCTATTCCAATGTGAATGAACAATTGAGTTTTGATTTATGTAAAATGAGAAATGGAATTGTACTTAATTTAATTCATGATTGTATGTTGCTATGATTCTAATTCTGAATCGATTTGGGATATTATGGTATAACGATGTTAGGCCTATTGGATATTTGCAAGTATATGATTCATGTTAACGACCATATGTTGTGGTAGTTTATTTGAGATTCATGCAAGTATATGATTCACTATTATGCCAATATGATGTACATACTTTTATGATCACTTTTAGTGTGTAATTGGATTCAACTAAGTACTATGGTTTATATGAATTTATGTTGGAATTGGCATCGTGATTCAAGTGTAAAACCATACTTTTGTGTTAAAGTAAAAAGTAAGCATCTTTATGAACATGACTAAACTATGTTTGGTGTTATGCCTAGTTGAAAACATGTTTTAGGCCTATGTTGTTATCAAAATCATATGGTGATATATGTGACACATAATTAAGTTAGATTTACATTCCAATTGCAAGTTTACATGAATAGATTAAAAACCATGATTCATGTTTAGGTATGTTTATGCCATGATTATATGAATAGAATGGTTCATGTTTAGGTATGTTTATGCCATGATTATATGAATAGAATGATTCATGTTTAAGTATGTTTATGCCATGATTATATGTTATTACAATGCAAGTTCACATGTGCCTAATTCATGTTAATTAGATCGTTATGTTGCAAGTTCATGCGTTCACACTCCCCTTTTTATGTTACTTAGAATATATAAACACCATGGTCTAAGCCTCCCCTTTTTCATGTGGCTAAGTTGGGTTTAAATGTTAAACCCAACATATGTATATTTTAGCGAACGTGTAAAACGGGGGTAATGACGTTTGGGTTAAAATATAAAACATATGAGTTGGCATGTTTGACGCATGCCAACGACCTTGAGAAACACTTAAGTGGTATAAATTAATTTTACCCAATAAAGATGAATTTGAATAATGGGCCGCAAATATTTACATATAAAAAGGAAAGAGACAAAATATGTAAATTTAGAAAATACGAGGTGTTTAACCCGAGGTTGGATTGAGTTGTGATGTAAACCTGCCCGGAACCGCCCGGCTGTCCAGTAGTCACAACAATACCTATCCAATGTGGGTGGTTAAACACGGAGCCCAATAAAGACCCGAGGTTAGACTGAGTTGTGGCGTAAGACTGCCCGGACCCAACCGGCAACAGGCAGCTACAACAATATCTGTCTAATGTGAGAGGTCGAGGCTTTAATAAGACAATTTAGGCTGAGTCAGGATTGATGGGAACATGCTAAACTATACAGACTGATTGGGGGTTAGGTTTACAAAACACTTAACCAACTTAGCATGTTGGCTAGAAATAAAAAACCTAGTAGCGGGGGACCCTTTTCAGCAGTAACCCTACAAGGTGTATCAGGATACCCTGAACTAGGAAGGGTGGGGCACGATTACTGGGCTGACTGTAAGAGGTCAAATCGACGGCGGTGGTGCAGCAATGTAGGTTCTAACGGGGTGCGGGCGTGCACACACTCCGGCGCAGAAAAAATAAGGCACTGGGCACCAATAGTATACCTGTGCATTCTAGAATTGTGTCGGGCCGCCACCATGGGACTTGATACACCCCATGGTGGGACCAACATAGGTAACTATAACATCGGGGGCCGTAAGACACATGTAACTGTGCGAGTAGGAGCCGATCATTAGAAACGGATCACTTCACCCTGATTGTGGGGTGCCTGTTGGGAACTAGTTTATATGGATGCAGAGACTAATATGGGGTACGATAAGTATATTCGACTCTAGACAACTTAACTTGTTTATGGTACTTTCCCATTTCCAGTTTATACTTATCATGCCCAGTTCTTTATTCATAGACTGAATAGTCCTAGACTTACTCAGGCTTTATGTCTGACTCTACTTTTCTTTCGCCTTCTTTTCTTTCGTCCCCCCCAGGTCCACAGGGAGGGAATACCGCAGCTTGACCAGTTTTCACATCCAGCTTGAAGAAAAAGAATGTATTGCTTGGATCTTTTTCGTTTTGGACTATGGCTTCGGACAGCAATTATGGGACTTATGCAGTTTACTTATGTTTTTTTTATGCTTCTTTGAATAATGAAATCAAGACAGTTATGAAGATGTAATGCTTTTGGAAGTATTGTAAGACAATTATGGCATGGTTTGTGTAACACGTATTTTAATGAAATAAAAGTTGTTGTTGTTTTCCGCTGTTCAAAAATATGTGTTCTTATATCTGTCTTGTGTATCTGTGACTTATACTTACGAACCTCCACCAAAATTAGGGTATTCCCTTTTAGAGTGACCCTAACGGAGGTGGGGTGTTTCACTTGGTATCAGAGCATAGGTTTACCAGATAAGATAAAAAGTTTTGAAAATTTATTTTCAAAAGAAAATTTAAAGAAGCATTTTTAAAGATAAAATGTTATTTTATTTTAAAAAGGCAAAGTCCCCCAAAGCCATAGGTACTATCTTTTATCCTTCGTTTTGAATCTATCCTTTTTGTTTCAGCATGTCCGTAGAACTTAACTTGCCAGAGGGTATACCAATACCTGGTTGGTTTAGACGATTCTTAAAAGCAAGGGCCACTCAGCCAGGTCCTACCGTTCCCCCTCCCCCAGCTGCAGGAAATCATCCAGTTGCAGCAACACCTCTTCCTCCACCTCCTCCGCGGGGAAATACTTTTGCTAAGATATGTAAAGATTTTAAAGCTATGGGAGGAAAGGACTTTCATGGAACCGAGTCCTTCGTGGTAGCCAGGAATTGGCTGAAGGAAACCGAGGACTTATTCGTCATCTTTGAGGTAGAAGATAGGCAGAAGGTACAACTGGCAGTATGGCTACTTAATGGCGAGGCTTCCTACTAGTGGGAAGTCACCAATGCAGAAAGACCAGTGGAAACATGGGTGGACTTTAGGGCAAGGTTTGAGGCTAAATTTCTCTTAGAAGCTGAAAGGAGTCTTCAGTTGGAAAAATTCTTATTTCTTAAGCAAGGGAATATGACAGTCAAAGAGTATGTTAATCAGTTCGATCAGCTGGCTAGGTTCGGACTGGACCTAGTCAACACCCTGCACAAGAAGGCTCTCCGCTTTGTCAAGGGGTTGAATGATCCATTACACAGTTTGGCCATGACCCATATACCCATGGGAGCTACGTATGAAAGGTTGGTGCAGATGGCATTGCTGAACGAAGAGGATAAGGGCAAGAAGGAGACAAAGGCAGAAAGCTCTTAAGGGAAGAAAGAGGGTTTACAGCCTAAGAAGACAGACTTTAAGAAGGGCGGGAAAGACAACAAAGAGAAGAGGAAGTGTAATTTCTATGGCAAAGTGGGGCACTTAGTGAAAGATTGCCGGAAAAAGAAGGCCAAGATGAATGGTGAGTGCTTTTCTTGCGGTGAGATAGGCTACCTGGCTAAGGATTGCCCAAAGAAGCGAGGGCAGGGGCAGAGGGCTGGATCCACCTCAGGGGCACAAGTTCATGCACTAGAAGCGCCACCTATGCAGCAGCGAGGTATAAATACTTCTGTAGAAAGTGTAGTTTATCTTTATGATCACCCAGTTCGCACTTTATTTGATTCTGTCGCATCACACTCCTTTATCTCATCTACTTTAGTAGAATCTCTGCATCTAGAAACTAGAATGGTAGAGGACCCCTTAATTGTTTCGAATCCAATTGGAGGCCCAGCCTATTTATCTATGATCTATGTGGGATTGAAGATTTCTATTCTAAGCGTAGAATTTAAATGTAGTGCCTTTGTTTTGGGCTTTTCGGGATATGGTTTGATTTTGGGCATGGATTGGCTATCCAGTAATGGTGCCATCCTGGATTGTGAGAAAAGGGTGGTTAGGCTTCTGACCCAACTCGGTAACACTCTGGAAATTACTTGTAATCCCTCATACGCGGTTATGCTTAGTTATCTTGAATCGCTAGATGCTTCTGTTGAGAGTTTGCAATCGGTTAAAGTGGTCTGTGAATATTCGGATGTCTTCGAAGAGGTGAAGGGCTTACCTCCGAAGCGGGAGATAGACTTCCGCATATATCTTGTAGATAACGCAAAGCCCATTGCGTTGCCCGTTAGACACATGGCCCCACGGGAAAGGAAAGAACTCAGTAAACAGATTAAAGAGCTTCTAGAGAAGGGGTTCATTAGAAGGAGCATTTCAGAATGGGGCGCTCCAGTGGTGTTCGCTACAAAGGCGGATGGTTCACTCCGTCTGTGTGTTGACTATAGGGAGCTCAACAAGCTAACGAAAAAGAATAGGCACCCTCTCCCCAGAATTGACGATCTGTTTGATCAGCTTGTAGGAGCGTCTGTTTTCTCCCAACTCGATTTAGCGACCGGTTTTCATCAGCTAAGGGTGGCTGAAGATAGCATCGATAAAACGGCATTCAGAACCCCAGACGGCTTCTTTGAATGGCTTGTCATGCCTTTTGGCCTGACAAACGCACCCGCTTACTTCGTGGACCTGATGAGTAGGGTGTTCAGAGAATTCCTCAACAAGTTCGTGGTGGTTTTCGTAGACGATATCTTGATCTTCTCAAAGAGTGAAGAAGAGCATGCTTAACACCTAAGGGCAATCATGGAAACTCTGCGAGTCCATCAACTAAAAGCCAAATTCTCCAAATGCCACTTTTGGAGAGAGGAAGTAAGATTTCTTGGGCATATAGTATCCAAAAATGGGTTAGCTGTGGACCCTGCTAAAGTAGTAGCGGTGCAGGACTGGAAGACACCAAGAAACGCAACTGAGGTCCGAAGTTTTCTAGGGCTAGCAGGTTTCTACCGAAAATTCATAAGGGATTTTGCGAAAATATCAGCTCCGCTCACACGGCTGATGAAGAAGAATCTAGTGTTCAATTGGGACTTGGATTGCGAATTTGCTTTCCAACGACTGAAAAGGGCTCTTACAACAGCCCCAGTTTTGACGTTGCCAGATGGAGGCAAGATTTTTACAGTTTATACAGATGCATGTAGGACAGGGCTAGGCGCTGTCTTGATGCAAGAAAGGAGGGTAGTAGCTTATGGTGGAAGGCAATTGAAAGTTCATGAAAAGAACTACCCGACCCACGATCTTGAGTTAGCCGCCATCGTCTTTGCACTCAAGTCTTGGCGACACTATCTCCTAGGTGAGAAATTTGAACATTACACTGACCATAAATCGTTGAAATAACTTTTCTCGCAGAAAGATCTTAACTTGAGGCAACAGAGATGGATGGAGTTTCTTGCCTCGTACGATTTCGAGATCTCCTACACTCCGGGCAAAGGCAACGTAGTGGCAGACACGTTGAGCCGAAAGAAACTGACCCTAAGCCCGCTGTTTGTTGAAAGACAAAGCCTAGAGTTTATAGCCAGCTTTAACTTTAGGCCCTCCTCCAATTTTGTACCGGGCTTGCTAGCATCTCTCGAAGTACGCCCGACTTTAGTGGACACAATAGGGACAGCACAACGCGAAGACCCTCAGCTTGTGGAGACGATTGATAGGCTTATTAGGGGTGAGACTTCAAGTCACCTCAGCAGATACTCCATCGACGACAAGGGTTGGCTAAGGCGAGACGGAAGACTATGCGTCCCACAGACAAGGGATTTAGTAAAGAAGGTTCTCGAGGAAGCACATAACTCCAAGATGACGATACACCTAGGAGGAGATAAAATGTACAAGGACATAAAGAGAACTTTCTTTTGGAACGGCATGAAGAAGGACGTGGCAGATTTCGTTTCTAAGTGTATGGTGTGTCAACAGGTTAAGGCGGAACAGAAAAAGCCTGGCGGTCTGCTCCATCCTCTAGAGGTCCCGCAGTGGAAGTGGGATAGCATCTCAATGGACTTCATTGATAGGCTGCCTAGGTCTAGAAGAGGCAACACTAGCATTTGCGTAATAGTGGATAGGCTTACTAAAAGCGCCCACTTTTTACCTGTCAAAAGTAAAAGAACTGCCTCATCCCTAGCATCTCTTTACCTCAAGGAAATTGTTCGACTCCATGGAATACCATCCAGCATTGTTAGTGACCGAGACCCTATCTTCATAAGTGAGTTTTGGCGGAGTCTGCAAGAAGTGGTAGGCACACAGTTATGCTTGAGCACAGCCTATCATCCCCAAACCGACGGCCAGACAGAAAGAGTGAACAGAGTTTTGGAGGACCTTTTAAGACTGTGCGTCCTTGACTTCGGAGGGACGTGGGAAGACCATCTTCCTTTGGTGGAATTTGCCTACAACAAAAGTTACCAAGCAACCATCGGAATGGCGCCCTTCGAAGCTTTATATGGAAGACTGTGTCGATCGCCCACTTGTTGGTGGGAGTCTACTGACAAGCTCATACTTGGACCAGATATGATCCGAGAGACTTCGGAAAAAGTAGACTTAATACGGAGAAGAATGAAGACAGCCCAAGACAGACAAAAATCCTACACCGACAAGAGAAGGACCAACCTTGAATTTGAGGTTGGGGACAGAGTTTTTCTTAAGGTATCTCCGCTAAGGAACGTTGTTCGTTTTGGAACCACAGGAAAGTTAGCACCAAGGTTCGTAGGACCGTTTCCTATCATCGAGAAAATTGGGAAAATGGCCTATAGATTAGAGCTACCCGAAAAGCTGGCCGGAGTTCACAACGTTTTCCATGTTTCGCACCTCCGAAAATGTCTACATGAATCTGCTGAAGTGGTAGAGCCAAATATCCTAGAAGAAGCTGAAGTGGAACGCGAAGCAACCATGAGGAAAGTTCCAACCCGCATATTAGGAACGGAAGTGAAGAAGCTACGCAACCGCGAAGTCAAGCTCGTCAAAGTTCAGTGGAGCGACGCCGAGTGAGACGTAACTTGGGAAACTGAAGCTAGAATACGCGCAGCCTACCCTTTTCTTTTCGAGGGTACATCTTTGATCTTTCTGTTTCCTTAAGTTGCACTTTTATCTATCTTTTTAGGTATATCTCCTCGACCTTATCTTTTAGGTAGAAACCCTTTGGATGAAAACATGTAATTGAAACATGTTATGGATGATGGTTGCAAGTGGTTGCAAGTGATTGCTAGTGGTTGCTCGTGGTTGCATATACACACACAATCTAGATTTTAGATCGGCTCAGTCACTTCATATTGCATATGCATAAATGTATTTATTCATATATGGTTGAAGTTTAATGTGTTGTCATATGGATGTTGCATTTATATGAATGATTGTGCACTCATGTAGAATCATGAATAGGAGAATTAGCATACATAATGGATTCATGGCACTTACATAATTTGCATTAAGGAGGTCAACTGAATCAGTAGACCGACTGATTTTGCATTAGATAAGTACATGTACACGCACTCCGCATATGATCATGAAGCATTAGAAGTTTTTTAAGGACAATGGATTCTCGTGTTTGATGGAAGAGTAGATGGATGTTAGGACGTACATTCTTCCTGAACTTGGAGATTTCGGGGACGAAATCCTTTTAAGTGGGGGAGAATGTAACACCCAGTGTATTCTATAACAGTGAAATTCACAAAATAAAGTATAACTAATTTCAAATCAAAGAATTAAGGGAAATGGGATACGCCATTGCGTTCGTCTCGGAATTCTGCTTGAGATAGAGTCTGAGTTTGCGTAAAACGGACTCCGTATGAGGGAGATATGGCCTCCGGAAGTTTCAGAATTCAGTTTAAAATTCAAACAGACAAAAACAGCTTAGAAGACAAATTCAAATTTCAATAATCGGGCCAGATTGGCCAGGGCGGGAATTTTCCCGCCCGAGGCAGCCAGGTCGACTGGGTAGTCGACCTGGGCTACCCAGGTCGACGGGGTAGTCGACCTGGGGCACCCAGGTCGACTACATAGTCGACCTAGGGGTCGACTGGGTAGTCGACCTGGCCCCTGAGCCAGGTCGAACCCAGCCCCTCCTGGCTGGCCTGGTCTGTGCTTGGCCGAATTTCTGAGTCTTGCCTTGTCACTAGGGCTAGGTGTCAGCTCCTGATTGGTCTCTCCTTCAAACGAACGGCTATTATTAAAACAAGCTCCATCGACGGTCCTAATCAACTCACAAACTCTATAAAAAGGACCTAAGACTCCACCTAATTCACACAAACAAAAATGAAGATGAGACCGTCATGCTGCTGAGGAAAGACTAGGAATAGCCGTCAAAAATTGAGAGATAATTAGGAGACAATTCGAAAGCTTAAAGCAACGACAACTAAATCAAAACAACGCCTACAACAAAGGATAGCATCTCCAAATTCAGAATTCAGATTCCTGAATTGAAGATTCGTCATACGTTGTAAATAGAGTGCTATTCCAATGTGAATGAACAATTGAGTTTTGATTTATGTAAAATGAGAAATGGAATTGTACTTAATTTAATTCATGATTGTATGTTGCTATGATTCTAATTCTGAATTGATTTGGGATATTGTGGTATAACGATGTTAGGCCTATTGGATATTTGCAAGTATATGATTCATGTTAACGACCATATGTTGTGGTAGTTTATTTGAGATTCATGCAAGTATATGATTCACTATTATGCCAATATGATGTACATACTTTTATGATCACTTTTAGTGTGTAATTGGATTCAACTAAGTACTACGGTTTATATGAATTTATGTTGGAATTGGCATCGTGATTCAAGTGTAAAACCATACTTTTGTGTTAGAGACAAAAGTAAGCATCTTTATGAACATGAATAAACTATGTTTGGTGTTATGCCTAGTTGAAAACATGTTTTAGGCCTATGTTGTTATCAAAATCATATGGTGATATACGTGACACATAATTAAGTTAGATTTACATTCCAATTGCAAGTTTACATGAATATATTAAAAATCATGATTCATGTTTAGGTATGTTTACGCCATGATTATATGAATAGAATGGTTCATGTTTAGGTATGTTTATGCCATGATTATATGAATAGAATGATTCATGTTTAAGTATGTTTATGCCATGATTATATGTTATTATAATGCAAGTTCACATGTGCCTAATTCATGTTAATTAGATCGTTATGTTGCAAGTTCTTGCGTTCACACTCCCCTTTTTATGTTACTTAGAATATAAAAACACCATGTTCTAAGACTCCCCTTTTTCATGTGTCTAAGTTGGGTTTAAATGTTAAACCCAACATATGTGTATTTTAGCGAACGTGTAAAACGGGGGTAATGACGTTTGGGTTAAAATATAAAACATATGAGTTGGCATGTTTTACGCATGCCAACGACCTTGAAAAACACTTAAGTGGTATAAATTAATTTTACCCAATAAAGATGAATTTGAATAATGGGCCGCAAATATTTACATATAAAAAGGAAAGAGACAAAATATGTAAATTTAGAAAATACGAGGTGTTTAACCCGAGGTTGGATTAAGTTGTGATGTAAACCTGCCCGGAACCGCCCGGCTGTCCAGTAGTCACAACAATACCTATCCAATGTGGGTGGTTAAACACGGAGCCCAATAAAGACCCGAGGTTAGACTGAGTTGTGGCGTAAGACTGCCCGGACCCAACCGGCAACAGGCAGCCACAACAATATCTGTCTAGTGTGAGAGGTCGAGGCTTTAATAAGACAATTTAGGCTGAGTCAGGATTGATAGGAACATGCTAAACTATACAGACTGATTGGGGGTTAGGTTTACAAAAAACTTAACCAACTTAGCATGTTGGCTAGAAATAAAAAAACCTAGTAGCGGGGAACCCTTTTCAGCAGTAACCCTACAAGGTGTATCAGGATACCCTGAACTAGGAAGGGTGGGGCACGATTACTGGGCTAACTGTAAGAGGTCAAATCGACGGCGGTGGTGCAGCAGTGTAGGTTCTAACGGGGTGCGGGCGTGCACACACTCCGGCGTAGCAAAATAAGGCACTGGGCACCAGTAGTATACTTGTGCATTCTAGAATTGTGTCGGGCCGCCATCATGGGACTTGATACACCCCATGGTGGGACCAGCATAGGTAACTACAACATCGGGGGCCGTAAGACACATGTAACTGTGCGAGTAGGAGCCGATCATTAGAAACGGATCACTTCACCCTGATTGTGGGGTGCCTGTTGGGAACTAGTTTATATGGATGCAGAGACTAATATGGGGTACGATAAGTATATTCGACTCTAGACAACTTAACTTGTTTATGGTACTTTCCCATTTCCAGTTTATACTTATCATGCCCAGTTCTTTATTCATAGACTGAATAGTCGTAGACTTACTCAGGCTTTATGTCTGACTCTACTTTTCTTTCGCCTTTTTTCTTTCGTCCCCCCCCCCCCAGGTCCACAGGGAGGGAATACCGCAGCTTGACCAGTTTTCACATCCAGCTTGAAGAAAAAGAATGTATTGCTTGGATCTTTTTCGTTTTGGACTATGGCTTTGGACAGCAATTATGGGACTTATGCAGTTTACTTATGGTTTTTTTATGCTTCTTTGAATAATGAAATCAAGACAGTTATGAAGATGTAATGCTTTTGGAAGTATTGTAAGACAATTATGGCATGGTTTGTGTATCACGTATTTTAATGAAATAAAAGTTGCTGTTGTTTTCCGCTGTTCAAAAATATGTGTTCTTATATCTGTCTTGTGTATCTGTGACTTATACTTACGAACCTCCACCAAAATTAGGGCGTTCCCTTTTAGAGTGACCCTAATGGAGGTGGGGTGTTTCAAGTTTCAACAACAGTCTCTTTGGTAGTAATCCGTCAATTAGAACTCGATAATGACACTGATGATGTGGCCATCATCATCAAGGTTATTTTCCAGCTATCGAAGTGAGTTCAATATTATAAAAATTTCAAAAATTTATCTTAAAACACTTCTATTTTGAAATCAAATTCAAAACACCATTCATAATGTCGTAAAACAATTTAAAGTCTCCCAGGATTTTAAAATTCTCATATATTAACTCCAAATCCATTTACAAACACCTTTCCAAATTCCCAGGGTTTTAATTTCAATTTTGATTTATATTCAGATTTAATTCATTTTTTAACACATATACAATTTTGATTGGTTATTTACATAACCATTTCAATTATAATCTTACTCGATTATAATAACAACCAATATATCCAATATATTATACTAATTCCAATATAATTCCTTTATATCAAAATATAATTTGGGTAAAATTATTTCATTTACCCTCTTTCCAAAACATATCATATCGATTCATCATACTCATGCGTTTATAAATCCCTATCGATACAGTGGATCAAACTGATCGACCAGAACCCATAAACAACTCAACCTGTAAATCTCCATAATATAAAACAATTTTTATATCAAATAACAAATACGTTCACTCGTATATATACGTTCAACTCAATCTAGGGTATTACTAACCCTGTCTCTATCGAGTCACGCCACAGAGCCAAGGTAATTACTTAACCTTAAGCTCTGGTACCACTGTAACGAGCCGGGTTTTCGATCCTGGATATCGGCATACAACACTATGTCGATGATTCAAGCATCGGAAACACCGGATCGTCCATGAAAGAAATTAGAGGGTAAGAATAGATAAGATAGAAACTTAAAATAGAAGACGAAGAAGAACACACAACACCAGAGTAAACATGAATCTCACAGCGGAACGAATAAAATATAACATAACTTTGAAATAAAAGATTGTACTTGAATACACATATCATTATCAAAGTACATCACTTACAACACAGCGTAAATAAACAATAGCTATATAAACGCTGCTGAAGCCTCCTGCTCCAGCTTTCCAAGTATATCTATAAAATCCCGACTACTTGACTGCCCGTACAAAATTGGGCACCCAAGCGTTTAGGGTAAAACAAAACAAAATAAACTTCGGGTCAGTCATGGGACTGGTGTGAGTAAAACAATTTAAAATAGTTTGATAAAATAAACGATAACTCATAAGACCACGCCGTATAACAGAACGGGTTTTTCCCTTATGAGAATCCAAATCAATCTGATTTAACTTTCAAATCATTTTTAGAGAAACAATGATCTTTTATATCAAAACCCTTTTGATATTATAATAGTGTCTATCAACCACAATATAATAATCATCTTGCAGAACGCTTTCATCTTACATTCCACATATATAGTATACAATCAAAACTGCGAGCACTTATTGGGTAATGGATTTCCAACTATGACAAGGTACTTCTGAGGTTCATGATGGCCATGATGTTCTTGAAAAAATTGCCACATGATATGCTGTTGTTTTGCATTTTGCAATTCCAACTTTACGACCATGTATCTTTATGATGAATTTGTATTTTGTTATCACGCGTTAATCGTTGAAACGCTATAACTTAACGTAATTTTACTTGTTTGCATCGTATTACACTTTTATGAGTCGCGCGATGATTATGTTTTTACATCGTTCGTCGTTTAATATCGCTGGTTTGCTTTGAATTTGGGACATCGTATTTCCGTTTTTACCCCCCTTCTTTGAGGGGTTTAGTTCTTATTATGCATGCATTCGCGTTTTTATTTGGTCTAGTAATTCAAACCTTTAAAGTTCATTTTTGGATAAGTACCCTAATAAGGCGCAGACATTTTGTTGTACACTTAATCTTGTTCCTCATTGATTTGGCATCCCAAGTCCTTGGGAAACGTGATTAAATGTATTCTGTATGTTCAGTTTGCGTGTTTTTTTAATGTATCCAATCCCATATCTCACTAACTCAGTGACCCGAGCTCTTCGGAGAATGGTTTTGGATACGTGCCCCCATAGGAGGACTTGGGTTACAATTTTCGACCCAATTTCGATCTTATTTGATCCGGCTTATTATGATCAAATAAAGACCTAGATTGGATACGCCCAAATGGCTAGGATTTCTGATACCCCCTTTCGGCTAGGATTTCTGCTGTTGTAATCCATCCTTGGCTTTGTTTGACTTGGTTAACAACAAAGAACAAGAATGGCACCTCCATTCGGTCTGGTTTCTGTTTTTGCGCTGGTCTTTCCAGCATGTTTATGGGACTTTCCGATCCTAGGACTAATGTTATCCAGCCTAGGTTTTTTTTGAAAAGAAAGCAAAGGGCGCAGCCTCCAGATTTTGGTGTGCTCTCCATGAATTGTTTTGGAATGGTCCTTTCCTTTTGAGTTCTGCAGGACGATGAGTTTGAATACCCTGCCTTTTTTGACCAATGCTCTTGATGCGTGATGCACGTCTTGCCCTACATCAGAGACCAATTTTATCATTAGTTCGTAAATAATTTTTGCCTTTTATGATATTATAATCTATGAGTGAATATCTTTCATCATGTAGAGTTTTTACTTAACACAATAAAAGGGGGATCACATATCACTTCATGGAAATACAATTGGAAAAACAGACGACAGAAGTAGCAAAAAAAAGAGAATGGGGGTCGCGCATTTCCAGTTCTAGATATTGGATTGCGCCCAGTGGCCATTAGTCAATGATTGGTCGTAAGTCTTCGGGCGTTGGGATTATCTCGCGCGACCCAGCATGATCGGCAACCTTACCTTGCCTCTGACTTTCTGATGCGTTTTGTGGATTCTTAACATATTGTTGTAGTTGATTTTTTCGGATGGGCTCCTCAATCAAATTTCTCAAGTGTCGACATTCATTTGTGTTGTGTCCTTGCTGATTGTGAAATCGACAGAGCTTTCCAGAGTTCGCCTGCTGTTCTGTGATTCTTTGCGGTTTTACCTGAGGAAACATGCCTGAGTCCTTGGTGGCAGAATAGATTTTATCTGGGGTTTCATTCCGGGGAGTCAATTCTGATTGCTTAAAGAATTTTGACTTCGTATCAATATCCCCTTTTAAGGCCGCCAGCAAGTACCAAGGCTCCGGTTCTATAACCTCTGCTGCTGTAGTGTGGAAGCGTGTAAGGAAAGCTTTGATGGTTTCTCCGGGCATCTGTTCCATCTCACTGAGTGACATCACGTCCCTTGCCTTAGTGGTCAATACACCTGGGTGGAAGTTTGGTGAACCATAGTGAGGCCACACCTTCCAGGCAAACGGGAAAGTATAAGCACTTGATTTCGTCAGTGGCCCTAGCTTTATTCATGTGCTAGTCGTATTTGAACAGAAAAATGGTTGGATCTCCGACTTCGCTATAAGGTGCTATTGTTGGTGGTATAAATTTCTTAAGGAATTTCGCTTGACGGATCTCCTCTGTGAATGGATTTTCGTTGGGGGAAAACTCCCATTCTTTCTCCTTATCCTCTCGAGTCGCCTTCTCCTTCATTACTCACTGGATTAAGTCTATGATGCGCCTTTCGTCGCCTTCTTGTTCATCGAGATCGATGCTGATGTTCTTATCAGCGCGACCATGGTTTAAGTTTCGGTGCCTTGCATCCTTTTTGAGGGAGGTTATGTTGGTGCGACTCGTCGCACGTTCTTCCTTGCGCTATGGAGAACTGACCTTAGGATCCCCAACATCGGCCTCTCCCATGTCTCTCACTGGGTTGTGAGGTCGTCCAGGGTTTGAGGCTGATGAGTCCTCTTTTTCATTAGCATTAGGCATAGTATTTTGTGGTAACAAATTGGCTTAACCATTGGTCAGGACATCAAACCTTTCCATTATCATCTTCGCCGTATTATCCATTTTCTCGTTCAAGCTTGTTACAACCACATTTAATTCATCTCGCATTACAGATGGCCCAGGGGTTTCCCCAGCCCCTTGATTCAAGATTTTAGGTGTAGCTTCGTCAACATTATCATCCTCATTGATCGCAGCGACTTTAGTAGATTTACCTCTTTTCTTCGATCCAACCATGATTTCAAAGGAGAAAACAATTTTGGGATGTTTTATTACTGAACTACAAAAGAAATTTATGAACGTGGCCCCACGGTGGACGCCAAAAATTTTACAACAAAAATGGTCTAAACACCCAAGGTACTAAACTGTACTTCACCAATTTGGTAAGAAATAAATGGAACCGTGTTTAATCAGCAATAAAAAAGTGAAAAATGTGAGAAAAGTAAAGTAGAGACGAGATTTCGAGTGGTTCAGCTATTAACGAGGCCTACGTCCATTATGAAGGTGATTTCCTGTCTTATAATGAGAATTACAAAGTACATCAATTCTCTCTTTTCATACATCTCTATATCCACTCAATATACCCACGTTTATATATTTCAATCTAAGGAATTATACAAGAGAGTAGTAGAATTTGAGGAGAAGAAGGATAGATGAATGATTTAGAAGAAGGATGTCTTCGTTTTCCTTCATCGTAAGATTGTACTTGACGCCATGGCTGAATCTGTGGTTGAGGATGAAATTCAGCAGCACTTCGTGGTTTTTCCGAAGTCCCCCCTTTATGTTGGTAGCCATGGTGTATTTATAGGTGAACTTCTCTTGGTAAATGATCTGGAATCCATTTATCCAGGCCGTGGATTGTTCATTCTGTTAATTACAACCATGCCATTGGCTAGCTCCAGCTGTTTGTGGCTGTATCCAGTTATCATATGCGGACGGCTCGTTAGAACGAGTATCTTGAATAGCTGAGCGGGTCCATTTAAGCGAGCGTCCTGTGAGCGCTTTGGGAGATTTTGTAAGAGCAGAATGTGGGTCTGGAGTTGATTCTCTTTTGTTCCTTACGCGACCGTTCTTCTTGGTCCAAAGGCGCTCGTCTTCTTGCTGCCTTTGTATGGCGCTGTTAGATTTTACGGCTATGTTATGAGGCCACTCCTACTTATGTTGAATGGGCGGCTTGTTTTATTTTGGTGTTTGAGCGGTTCTTAGGATATGCGACCTTTATCTTTATCGGGTCACTCTTCACATAATATGTTGTGCCGTTATCTTTGATCGCACTAGTTGACTTGACCTGCCTTGATTTTGATATTTGGATCTTTCTCTGTGCGGTTGCAACGTCACGACTGACCCTGGTGATATCTGCCTTGTATCCTTTAACCAATGTGCGTATGGATTTTTAGGGATTAACACTTCCCCCTCGAAGTCCGTGATTTCTTTCTATATGGAATCACTGGCTTCGACATATTTGATCGCACATTGGTTGGTGGGTTTGTCTTGACTTGTTGAGGGCTCGATTGTGCCAAATATTAAGATTACTTCATCGTCGCTGATTGGTATTGTCTTTTCCTGTGAGCGAGAGGCTCGATGTATCTTTTTGATTACTGTGCGAATAGCTGAATTTCGGGATGCCAGTTGTGACTTGATGAGACACTTCTTGTGTAATTGAGTACTAAGCTGACATGGTGAGAATGTACTGAATGAATGCCTTTTAATCTTCCTCATTTACCTTTATCTTTTCGCTTTTTATTGGTTTTCCCACGTACATCTATATGTGCTTGTTTTGGGTGATTCCTTACTCGCTTGAATGCTAGGCTTATTAATTTGATCGTTCGGCTATTGAGCGACCGGATGAAAGTACTATTTTGGTTTTGCCAGCCCTTTCGTCTATCCTTATATATTGTCTCGCTAAATATTTTTTAAAAGAAAGCTTTAATGGTGGCGTCGTTTTAAGCGGTTTTCTTTACCACTGGGATCCCTTTTGCAATTCCTGAATATCATAGTTCTTTTATTGTTCCAATTTGCACTCGTGTGTGGCACCGTCATCAAGGCTTCTGCAATCTTGAGATCGATTCGGCCGGGTTGTTTGCCTAGGTTTGAAACTGTTCACTTGTCTGTAAGCAAATTTCTCCCTTGATTTTATCTTAACTCACTTTTGGAGCATGAATTTGATCGTGCGACCTTGGGGTTTCTAAGTAGGGTTTTCCTTTTTTCTAAAATTTCATAACTTCAGGGAGCTATCTATGTCGGACCAGGTCGGAAGGTTGGATCGAGAAGAAAGTTCTGACCAAGTTACGTCTACGCGCCATGTTGTTTCTTTGATGGGTGCTGCCCAGGAATTCCCACAACCTCGTGCGCTTTAGGAAGCGCCCAGTGAGAGGCATCCGACGGAGCTTCCACCCAGTTCGTTTTGTCAGCTGTGCAAGCAATTTGGGATTTCGAAAAAGGAAGAGGCTAAGCTGCCTATGGGAGGGGAGTTTGCTGATATCCCTCCTAAAGGATATGCTGCTGTTACTCGTGGCATGTTGAAAAGTGGAGTGGTTCCTCCCTTTAATCCTTATATAGAGATGATTCTCTGGAACTTGGTCATTGCCCCGTATCAGTTACATCCTAATGGTTACGCGATTTTGACAAGCCATTATGTCCTTTTTATGAGGGTGAAACATCGGGCTCCTTCGTTTAAGGATATATGCTCATTGTACGCTTTTAGCACAAGAGACCAGCGTCCCTCTTTGTCTTTGTGGAAAGCCGGGGTTCGAAAATAATCACTGGTTTAAAGGACAGTGTGTGAGGATTTCCCAATCAATACTTCTTTGTCCAGTGTCCCGATAATTTCTGCGGACTTTGGAAGGAAGTCGGTAAGTATCTTAATTCCTTGAATTTCAGCTCTCTCTTTCTTCCTTTTGTTTTGGTTTTCCTAAAATCTTTTGGATATATTGCAGTGCTTCCCGATCAAAGCATACTCTTTGGCCAAGATCTATGCAACTCGTTATTAGCCATCGACAAGGGGCAAAGGAATAGGAAATTCTTGATTAACGAAGGGTTCTTAAGGCAATACAACTTGCTTTCATCTCTGCGTACCTTCCCGGTGGATGCTTCCGACAAAAAGAAAGCTATCAGCAAATCCCCTGCCATGAAACCTTTGGAAAAAGGATGTTCAAGCGTCGTAGGGAGCAGCGGGGCATCTTCCAGCAGTAGAGCGATCCCTATCAAAAAGGTAGTATCCAAGCGTTCAAAGCGCAAAGGCGCTAAGACTTTAGTGGTTTTGCACGAAGAAGATAGGTCTTTGCTAGAGGGAGCCACCCGAGGAGATGTGAACGTGACTCCTTCGAAGATTGCCCCGGAACGGGTTCGAGAAGCAGAGAGGCTTGATGAAATTGTAGAAACTTTTGTAGAAAACCCGGGAAGCAGAGGGAACTCTTCTAAAGAAGACCAAGAAGTAGATGGTTCAGAGACTTTAAAAGGACTTGATCCCTCTAACTTGGCTGGAGAGCTCGTTCAAGGTAAGATCGCTACCTGAACATTCATGTTTCAAAAAACCTTTTAACCATGAGAACTTCACAGAAAAAACCCCTTGTTTTTGGGTTAAAGAGATATCTCACAAAGCTTTTAGGATTATTTTTTCATCTTTCTACAACCACGGTGCTTAGATTTTCTTTTCCATCTTAGATTCAGAAATGGAGTCACCTTTATCGGAAAGTTTCTCTCAGCAATTTGCTCTCGTTGATCTACGGAATGTCTTGCAATCTAGCCTTTCTCATTGTCTCAAGCATTCCCGTCCATCTTCAGACCCTCTAACCCAAGATGCTCTTGAAGCACCACTGGCGAGTTTGCTAAAGAAGAAGAAGCATGATCATTCTCGGGTAACTGGAGGAGAAAATCAGGATACCAAAAAGAGAGGAGGTAACAATGAATAGGCTGGGCTCAATGGGTCTTCTGAACCAGCTGAACTTCCATGCCCCAGTTCTTCGGTCCCTGTGAAGCCGTTGATTAGATCCTCTATTTCTGATGTACCTTCTCTTTGCCAGATTCAAGCGATTCTTGACAGACCTCCCTATAGAGCTGACCCTGGTAATTCTAAGTTGATGGACAGGTTCGGAGACTGGGACTTGAGGGGAGTAGACCTTGACTTAGATTTGTATCCATACGATGACCAGAGCGTCGTTGGGGAGTTGAGTGCCATAAAAAAATATGTGACCTCCCATCTTGCCACTGTCGTGGGTCAGCTTGAAGTTCAGTTTGGTGAAGCCAAAAATACTTCCAAAAAGCGATTTGAGTCTTGGGATAAGTTTTGCTTCAAATTTCAGAAATTGAATACTCAACACCTTGAACGTATTGAACTTTTGGAGAACAATAAGATTGAACTGAGTCATGTGATTGAAGGTCAAGCGGCTGAAATTGCATTCTTTAAAGATGGGAACAACATGATGAGCAGCTTAGAAGCCGACAACAGAAGACTTCAGGAAGAGATTGAACCCACCAAGAAACAACTTAACGAGGCTCAAACTGGCCGTGAGTTTGCTGAATCTCAATTAACTTCCGTACAATAGGCTATGTTCTCTTGTTGGTGGGAGAAAGCAGTGCTCGAAGGTAAACTTGCTTTCCAGAGTAAGGCTCTTGAAACTTTAGAAGGAGATAAAGTAAGGTTGGCCAGGATCTTCTGTTTCTAATGAAGGTACTTATGAGGTTCATGATGGCCATGATGTTCTTGAAAAAATTGCCACATGATATGTTGTTGTTTTGCATTTTGCAGTTCCAACTTTACGACCATGTATCTCTATGATGAATTTGTATTTTGTTATCATGGGTTAATCGTTGAAACGCTATAACTTATCGTAATTTTACTTGTTTGCATCATATTACGCTTTTATAAGTCGCACGATGATTACGCTTTTACGTCGTGTGTCATTTAATATCGCTAGTTTGCTTTGAATTTAGGACATCGTATTTCCATTTTTGCCCCCTTCTTTGAGGGGTATAGTTCTTATTATGCATGCATTCACGTTTTAATTTGGTCTGGTAATTCAAACCTTTAAAGTTCATTTTTGGATAAGTACCCTTATAAGGTGCATGCATTTTGTTGTACACTTAATTTTGTTCCTCATTGATTTGGCGTCCCAAGTCCTTGGGAAACATGATTAAATGTATTCTGTATGTTCAGTTTGCGTGTTTTTTTAAATGTATCCAATCCCGTATCTCACTAACTCAGTGACCCGAGCTCTTCGTAGACTGGTTTTGGATACGTTCCCCCATAGGAGGACTTAGGTCACAATTTTCGACCCAATTTCGATCTTATTTGTTCCGTCTTTGTAACACCCCGTAATTTATTAATGTTCACAAATTAAAGAATAACTAATCTCATATGTGAGAATTAAGGGAAACGGGTTGCGCCATTGTGTTTGTCTCGAAATTCTGGTTGAGATAGAGTCCGAGTTTTCGTAAATTGGACCTCGTATGAAGAGGTTATGGCCATCGGAAGTTTCAGAAAATTCAAAACAGATTTCAAAAATTCAAATTTCAGAGCTAGAATGGGTCAGGCGGGAAATTTCCCGCCAGGGCCAGGTCGACCATAGGGTCGACCTACCCTCACCAGGTCGACCTAGGGGTCGACCTCCCCTCCCCCCTGGGCAGATTTGATTGATGACCTGTTTGTGACTGTATGCGGACTCATTAGGGTTTCTGATCTGCTCTGATTGGCTGGGATTAATTTTGGGTTGATCAGACGGCCTAAACTAATCCTAAACTCTATAAAAAGACATGTAGACTCAAACCCTAAAATCAAATTAAAATTAGACTCATGGCATCCATGCTGTCACCTTGCAGTCTAGAATAGCCGCCACCAATTAGAGAGGAAGAAAGCTAACCAAATTCAATTCTATTCAACTCTAACAAGGAATCTACTTCAAAGGAAAGCTAATTCAACTTCAGAACTCAGATTTCAGAACTCAAGACCATCTTTGAGTTGTGAGTTCGATTTCTTTAATAAAATAATTAACAATTTAATTGGATTGAATTATAATGCGGATTATATGGTTATGTTGTGAATTATTGACAGCATGTTATCATCTATGTTGTAAAATTGTGATGTTATCATTTATGTTGTAAATTCTATGATGTTATCATCTATGTTGTAAACTTGTGATGTTTTCATCCATGTTGTAATTCTATGATTATGTATTCATAGTGATGTTTCATATGCTAGTTTGGTTATGTTGATTCATATGATAAATCATATGTATGTATGCAAGTTAGGATGTTAATTGAGACATAGATCATATGCAAGTTAGTGAAAATTTTATGCATAACTTTACATGTTTCATGACATCTACTTTATGTGCAAATTGGATCTAAAGTTAGGCTATGACATGCTAAATTCTACATGCTATCTTACACGTTTAGATGTAAGTTTACACCATCGTTATGTTGCATAAATTACATATGCAAGTTTATATAAATATATGTGTTTGGAATATGAATCATGTTATGTAAGTTTGTGGTTATTGCCTATGCAAGTTTACACCTTTAGATGTAGATCTATGACATACATGATTTATGCAAGTTTATGACTATTGCCTAAACAAGTTCACACCTTTAGATTTGGACCTATGATATATGTAGTTTTATGAAAGTTCGTGACTTTGGCCTATGCAAGTTTTAGATGAAGAACCTCATTCACACATGCAAGTTCACCCCTTATGTTTAGATCTAATTTTATTTCTATGTATGTTGTGATGTTTTCTCTTTATTCCGTAAGTTAGACTATTCGAGTCTAACGTATATTTTACGTTAAACGAACGAACGTACAACGTGGGGCAATGGTATAATATTAAAAGATTTAATATTGAGAATTGGCATAAATGCCTTAAATGGCATAAAATAAATTTGTGATGAAATTGGTATGATTTTGCATACCATAAATAGATGGACATAATTGAGTCAATTATGACCATAGTTAAATTTGGAATTGATTGATAATTTGAATAGGGAAATTAATTCAAATTGGAGGATGATTAATTAGGTGAAATTAATCGTCTAAGACACAAGGTTAGGCTCTTTTATGGTGTAAGACTGCCCGGACCCGCCCGGCAAATCCAACTGCAACAAATGCCAGTCTAATATGGGAGGTCTTAGGCATAAATTAAATGCGTTACAATTGTAAAAACATGAGGTTTGGCTCGTTTGTGGTGTAAGACTGCCTGGACCCGCCCGGCAAATTCAGCTGCCACAAATGCCAGTCTAATGTGAGAGGTCTCTACAAGGTTATGGTGTTAATGAATTAAGAAACACTTAAACAGGTAAACATGTAGTGGGACATAAGGGGGTAAAGTGGGTGCCTTGGGTGGCATGTGGAATTTAGTGAGTGCCTTGGGTGGCATTTGAAATACGATTAGAAACACTTAACAAAAATTGGAAACATGTAAGTGAACATGAATAAGGAGAGGGTTAAGTGGGATGTACTAGAGGGGACCAGGCTTTGGTGGATAGCTTGTGTCAAGTAATGGGGGCCCGTTTCAACCAGTAACCCATAAGTATCTTTGTGGGCTCAACCCAAGTCGAGGACGGGACACGCATACTGGGCTTGTAAGAGGCCAAAACGGGTTAGCGGTGGCAACGCAAGTCCAACGGGTTCATGTGTGTGTGTGGGCCCGGGCTGGTAGGTAAGTCGTTCTTGCATCGTGTAGGTATAAGCCGTGCATTATTGGTGGTATCGGGTTTCCACTTTGGGGAGTGATACACCCCACTATGGGGCCAGCACGGGTATCCACAAGTTAGGGAGTCGATCGCATGGGGGTAGTGGGTACACCTAGTGGAGATAGGGGCAGGCGGCACCTATGAAGGCAACTAGGGGTACACGAAACTACCAATATCATTATTAAAGTCTAGTGGGCGGGATCAACTTTTAGGGTGTTTGGTGTGGTGCAGTGTAGTAATTATCTTATAGCGACTAGGTGCGCCTTTAACGTTATCTTTGTTCATCTTATTTCCTTTAGTTTGCTCTGCCATGCCCAATTATTCACAGTCATTTCCTTATTTTCCAACTTATGCCTTAGCCTAGTTATTTTGGTAATTATATTGTTAAAGTTATCTCACTCGCCAGACTTTATGTCTTACCACTTTTGTTTCCACCTCTTTCCTTCCTCCCCCCCCCCTCCCTCCCCCTAGGTGCTTAGGTTGGAACTAGCACCAGTGGAGCTTGATTTTGGACAGCTGTATCTCTTGCTTTTAGAAGTTGCTTGGATCGCTGAAGTAAAAGTTCAGCCTATCTTATTTATGGCTATTTTGTGTTGGGGTTATGTCTTTTAATTTATGTTCTTTGATTTAGTCAAGATGGATATTATGTACTTTGACTCTGGTTTTTGATGATGTAATCAAACCTATGTGTTTACCGCTGCAATGAATAAAGTTTTAAATTTTTAAGTACTGTTTATATCTGTCTTGTTGTTAAGTTTCTGTTCTATACACACTTAAAACGCTCCATAGAAGTTAATGCATTCCCTTTGTGAGTTACATTAATGGACGTGGGGCATTACATGTGGTATCAGAGCTGAAGGTTACCAGAACAGATATGAATTTTGAAAAATTGTTTTCAAAAACACTTTTATAAAGAAGTACCTTCAAAAGTATGTTTTAAGGAAAGTATTTTCAAGAGAAAAGCTTATTTTTGAATGCATAACCCCAAGAGCCATATATCTTTCCTTCGGTTCTTTTGTATTGAATCTTTCCTTTTTCGTTTCAGCATATCTGGAATTCCCGAAATACCCAAGGGAATAAGGATACCAGGATGGTTTAGGAGGTATTTGGAGACTAGGGCCACCACCGCAGGTCCAGCAAATGCTCCTCCTCCCCCTCCTCCTCCTCCTCATGTCGATACTTTTGCAAAGATATGTAAGAACTTTCGGGCAATGGGTGGAAAACCTTTTCACGGGACGGAGACATTTGTTGAAGCTCGAAACTGGCTAAAGGAGGTGGAAGAATTGTTTGGAATCTTTGAAGTGAAAGATAGGAGAAAGGTCCAGTTAGCCACCTGGCTAATGAAGGATGAGGCCTTGTTTTGGTGGGAGGTCACTAATGGAGAACGTCCAGTTGATACATGGCCAGATTTTAGGCGGAGGTTTGAGCGAAGTTTCTCTCACGGGCTGAAGAGAATCTATACATGGAAAGGTTTCTAGCATTGAAGCAGTGGAATCTATCGGTGAAAGAATACGTCAACAAATTCAATCAGTTGGCGAGATTTGGCCTGGACTTGCTGAATACACCAGAAAAGAAGGCCCTGAGATTTGGTAAGGGTTTGAACGAGCCGCTTCATGGGTTAGCTATGACCCACATCCCTATGGGGACTACTTTTGAGAGACTAGTTGACATGGCACTTATGCATGAAGAGGAGAGGGGCGCCAATGCTAATGAGGCACCGAAGAAGAAAGGGGATCAAAAGAAACCGCAACAGCAACAATAGAATAAGAAAGGTGGTAAAGGCAACAATCGTAAGGGAAATAAAAGATGCTTTAACTGTGGGACACCAGGCCATCTAAGCAAAGATTGTAGGAAGAAAAAGAAGATTGGTTGTTTCCACTATGGCGAAGCGGGACATCTGATTAAGGACCGCCCAAGGAAAGGGTAGAGGGCAGGGTCTACCTCGGGAGGACAGGTGCAGGCTCTTATGGCACCAGGGCAGGCAAGGGGGCAAGTTCAGGCTCTCGTGGTCCCACCGCTGCAAGAACGAGGTAGAGCAATTTCCGTTGAAAGTTTAGTTTTTCTATTTGATCATCCTGTCCGTACTTTATTCGATTCTGGAGCATCACATTCGTTTATTTCAACATCATTAGTTGAAACACTGCACCTAGATACTAGTCTAGTTAAAGATCCCTTAGTAGTCTCAAATCCTATTGGTGGTTCGGCTCATCTTTCTATGATTTGTCGGGATTTGAGAGTGTTTATCTTGGGCGTTGGGTTTGAATGCAACGCCTTTGTTCTTGGCTTCATGGGCTACGTCTTGATTCTAGGTAAGGATTGGCTAACTAGATATGGGGCCATCCTAGATTGTGAAAGAAGGGTAGTTAGATTGTTGACTCATTGTGGAAAGACCCTTGATATTCTTGTGACCCTACAGGTCCAGTAATGCTTAGCTACCTAGAATCCCTTGACGCATCCGATGATGATTTACATTCTGTTCGTATAATTCGTGAATATGTTGATGTCTTCGATGAGGTGAGGGGTTTACCCCCAAAACGCGAGATAGACTTTCGAATATATTTTGTAGATAATGCAAAGCCAGTTGCATTTCTAGTGCGCCACATGGCTCCAAGAGAGAGAAGAGAACTCAGTAAGCAAGTGAAAGAATTGCTTGAGAAGGGGTTCATCAGACGTAGTATATCGGAGTGGGGTGCTCCAGTAGTATTTGCCACGAAGGCAGATGGGTCCCTTAGACTTTATGTGGACTATAGAGAAATTAATAAGATTATTAAGAATAATAGACACCCACTGATGAGGATTGACGATCTCTTCGATCAATTAGTTGGCGCCTCAGTGTTTTCGCAGTTGGACTTAGCCACGGGTTTCAATCAGCTGAGAGTGGCTGAGGATAGCGTAGACAAGACTGCCTTTAGGACTCTAGATGGCTTCTTCGAGTGGCTTGTGATGCCCTTTGGTTTGACAAATGCCCCTGCATACTTTGTTGACTTGATGAGTAGGGTGTTTAGGGAGTACCTTAATAAATTCGTGGTAGTCTTTGTGGACGACATCTTGATCTTTTCTAAGAGTGAGGAAGAGCAAGCCCTACATCTTAGGGAGGTGTTGGAGACCCCTCGAGGGCATAGCCTAAAAGCTAAATTTTCTAAATGTCACTTTCGGAGGAAGGAAGTGCAATTCTTAGGGCACGTGGTTTCCAAAGAAGGGATAGCTGTGGATCCCGCGAAAGTAGTGGCCATCTAAGATTGGAAGGTCCCTAAAAATGCTACCGAGGTGAGGAGTTTCTTAGGGTTGGCTGGCTACTATAGGAAGTTTATCAAAGACTTCGCAAAAATATTAGCCTCATTAACATGCTTGACGAAGAAAAACCTAGTTTTCACATGGGACGTAGATTGTGATGAAGTGTTCCAACGTTTAAAGAGGGCTTTGACCTTGCCCCAGTCATAGCGTTGCCAGATGGGAGTAAGCCATTTACCTTTTATACCGATGCTTGTGGGACAGGACTAGGCGCAGTCTTAATGCAAGAGGGAAGGGTAATAGCCTATGGAGGAAGGCATTTGAGAGTGCATAAAAAATTACCCTACGCATGACCTAGAATTGGCCGCTATTGTTTTCGCACTTAAGTCTTGGTGCCATTATCTTCATGGCGAGAAATTCGAATTGTTCACTGACCACAAATCGCTAAAATACTCATTCTCCCAAAAGGACTTGAACTTAAGACAACAAAAGTAGATGGAATTCTTAGCGTCCTACGATTTCGAGATAGCATATACCCCTGGCAAGGGTAATATGGTAGCAGACGCCTTAAGTAGGAAAAGGTTTCCTTGAGTCCATTGTTTGTTGAGCGGCGAACCTTAGAGTTCATCTCTACATTTGACTTTAGACCTTCCATTGACTTTGTACCCGGCTTACTAGCATCCCTAGAGGTCAGACCTACGCTTTTGGGACGGATTGGTGAGGCACAGCGAGATGACCCATAGTTGGTTGAGTTAGTAGAGAAGCTCAAAAGGGGGAGTCATCGAGCCATCTCAGTAGGTATACCCTAGATGATAAGGGTTGGTTACGTAGGGACGGTAGACTTTGTGTACCACGGGACGAGAATTTGAGGAAGACCATTCTTGATGATGCATATCGTTCGAAGATGACCATCTATCCCGGTGGGGACAAGATGTACATGGACATGAGACGAGTTTACTTTTTGTCCGGCATGAAGGGGGATGTGGCTGAGTTTGTCGCTAGATGCTTGGTGTGCCAACAAGTCAAAGCAGAGCAAAAGAAACCCAGTGGGTTGCTTCATCCATTGGAGGTCCCACAATGGAAGTGGGAAAGTGTCTCGATGGACTTTATTGATGGGTTACCAAGATCGAGAAAGGGTAATACGGGGATTTGGGTTGTGGTAGACAGACTTACTAAGAGCGCCCATTTCATTCCCATGAAGAGTAAGAAGACTGCTCCATGGTTAGCGTCTGTATACATTCGAGAGATAGTTTGTTTGCACGGCGTTCCTTCTAGCATAGTGAGTGACCGCGATCCTATCTTTACTAGCGAGTTTTGGAAGAGCTTGCAAGAGGCGGTAGGGACTCGGTTATGTTTGAGCACCGCATATCATCCTCAAACGGATGGCTAGACCGAGAGGATGAATCGTGTTCTAGAGGACCTACTGAGGTTGTGTGTCTTAGACTTCGGAAGTACATAGGAGAAACATCTTCCATTGATGGAGTTCGCATATAATAATAGCTTTCAGTCTAGCATTGGCATGGCACCGTTCAAGGCTCTTTATGGACGGCCGTGTTGTTCGCCTGCATGTTGGTGGGAATCTACAGATAAGATCTTGCTTGGGCCCGATATGATTAGAGAGACTTCGGAAAAGATCGATTTGATTCGAAGGAGGATGAAGACGGCGCAAGATAGGCAGAAATCTTATGCGGACAAGAGGAGGACAGATCTTGAGTTTGATATTGGGGACATGGTCTTTGTCAAGGTGTCTCCATTACGGAATGTGGTTCGCTTTGGGTCCGTTGGGAAGTTAGCACCAAGGTTCGTAGGGTCATTTCCTATTAAGGAGAGGATTGGACAGATGGCGTATAGAGTGGAGTTGCCCGAGAGACTTAGTGGTGTACACGATGTATTCCATGTATACATTTGAGGAAGTGCTTGCATGAGACCGCGGAAGTGGTAGAGCCGAGCTTGCTTAGAGAGGTGGAGATAGAGCGTGATGCGACGATTCGGCGAGCTCCTACGTGCATTCTTGGGTCGGAGATTAAGAAGTTGAGGAATCGAGAGGTCAGGCTAGTCAAAGTGCAATGGGGAGATGATGAGAGCAATGCTACTTGGGAGACGGAAGAGAAGATGCGTTCATTATAGCCTTTTCTATTCGAGGTATGTCTTTTAATTTCTCCTTTATCGCTTAGCTTGTACTTGTTTTTAGTATGTCCTCTCGCTAGTATCTTTGACCTTTAGATAGGGTAGTCATATGGTTGAAACATGTGTTTGAGACATGTTATGTATGATGGATGCATGTGGATGCAAGTGGTTGCTAGTGGTTTCTCGTGTATACATATACACACACTTTAGGCACTCGATCGGCTCAGTCACTTCATATTGCATATTGCATATAAATGTGTGTGCATATTTAAGTTAATGGATGTATAATGGTTGTACTATAATATGGATGCTGCATTTTGGTGAATGGTTGTGCACACATGTAGAAATAATATGTATTGACAGGATTATTTCGCATACATAATGGATGCATGGCACTATCATGTTTTGCATTAAGGAGGTCAACTGAATCAGTAGACCGCCTGATTTTGCATTAGATAAGGAACATATACACACACTTCTTGCATATGTTCATACAACATTTGGAATTTTATAAGGATAATGGATGTCTGTGTTTGATGGTTGAGTAGATGGTTGTTTGGATGTTAGGATATGCATTCTCCTTAACTTGGAGATTTCGGAGGCGAAATCCTTTAAGGAGGGGAGAATGTAACACCCCGTAATTTTCAATATTAATGTTCACAAATTAAAGAATAACTAATCTCAGATGTGAGAATTAAGGGAAACGGGTTGCGCCATTGTGTTCGTCTCGGAATTCTGGTTGAGATAGAGTCTGAGTTTGCGTAAATTGGACTTCGTATGAAGAAGTTATGGCCATCGGTAGTTTCAGAAAATTCAAAATAGATTTCAAAAATTCAAATTTTAGAGCCAGAATGGGTCAGGCGGGAAATTTCCCGCCAGGGCCAGGTCGACATAGGGTTGACCTGGGGGTCAACCTACCCTCACCAGGTCGTCCATAGGGTCGACCTGGAGGTTGACCTGCCCTCACCCCCCTCCCCTCCGGGAAGATTTGATTGATGACCTGTTTATGACTGTATGCTGACTCATTAGGGTTTCTAATCTGCTCTGATTGGCTGGGATTAATTCTGGGTTGATCGGACGGCCTAAACTAATCCTAAACTCTATAAAAAGACATGTAGACTCAAACTCTAAAATCAAATTAAAGTTAGACTCATGGCCTCCATGCCCTCACCTTGCAACCTAGAATAGCCGCCACCAATTAGAGAGGAAGAAAGCTAATCAAATTCAATTCTATTCAACTCTAACAACGAATCTACTTCAAAGGAAAGCCAATTCAACTTCAGAACTCAGATTTCAGAACTCAAGACCTTCTTTGAGTTGTGAGTTCTATTTGTTTAATAAAATAATTAACAATTTAATTGGATTGAGTTATAATGCGGATTATATAGTTATGTTGTGAATTATTGACCGCATGTTATCATCTATGTTGTAAAATTGTGATGTTATCATTTATGTTGTAAATTCTATGATGTTATCATCTATGTTGTAAACTTGTGATGTTATCATCCATGTTGTAATTCTATGATTATATATTCATAGTGATGTTTCATATGCTAGTTTGGTGATGTTGATTCATATGATAAATCATATGTATGTATGCAAGTTAGGATGTTAATTGAGACATAGATCATAAGCAAGTTAGTGAAAATTTTATGCATAACTTTACATGTTTCATGACATCCACTTTATGTGCAAATTGGATCTAAAGTTAGGCTATAACATGCTAAATTCTACATGCTACTTTACATGTTTAGATGTAAGTTTACACCATCATTATGTTGCATAAATCACATATGCAAGTTTATATAAATATATGTGTTTGGAATATGAATCATGTTACGTAAGTTTGTGGTTATTGCCTATGCAAGTTTACACCTTTAGATGTAGATCTATGACATACATGATTTATGCAAGTTTTTGACTATTGCCTAAACAAGTTCACACCTTTAGATTTGGACCTATGACATATGTAGTTTTATGCAAGTTTGTGACTTTGTCCTATGCAAGTTTTAGATGAAGAACCTCATTCACACATGCAAGTTCACCCCTTATGTTTATATCTAGTTTTATTTCTATGTATGTTGTGATGTTTTCTCTTTATTCCATAAGTTAGACTATTCGAGTCTAATGTATATTTTACGTTAAACGAATGAATGTACAACGTGGGGCAATGGGATAATATTAAAAGATTTAATATTGAGAAGTGGCATAAATGCCTTAAATGGCATAAAATAAATTTGTGATGAAATTGGTATGATTTTGCATACCATAAATAGATGGACATAATTGAGTCAATTATGGCCATAGTTAAATTTGGAATTGATTGATAATTTGAATAGGGAAATTAATTCAAATTGGGGGATGATTAATTAGGTCTAATTAATCATCTAAGACACGAGGTTAGGCTCTTTTGTGGTGTAAGACTGCCCGGACCCGCCCGGCAAATCCAGCAGCCACAAATGCAGTCTAATGTGGGAAGTCTTAGGCATAAATTAAATGTGTAACAGTTGTAAAGACACGAGGTTAGGCTCGATTGTGGTGTAAGACTGTCCGGACCCGCCCGACAAATCTAGCTACCACAAATGCCAGTCTAATGTGAGAGGTCTCTTCAAGGTTATGGTGTTAATGAACTAAGAAACACTTAACCAGATAAACAAGTAGTGGGACATGAGGGGGTTTAGTGGGTGCCTTGGGTGGCATGTGGAATTTAGTGGGTGCCTTTGGTGGAATTTGTAATACGATTAGAAACACTTAACCAAAAATGGGAAATATGTAAGTGAACATGAATAAGAAGAGGGTTAAGTGGGATATACTAGAGGGGACCAGGCTTAGGTAGATAGCTTGTGTCAAGTAATGGGGGCCCGTTTCAACCAGTAACCCATAAGTATCTTTGTGGGCTCGACCCAAGTCGAGAACGGGACACGCGTACTGGGCTTGACTGTAAGAGGCCAAAACGGGTTAGCGGTGGCAACGCAAGTCCAACAGGTTCATGTGCGTGTATGGGCCCGGGCTGGTAGGTAAGACGTTGTTGCATCGTGTAGGTATAAGCCATTCATTATTGGTGGTATCGGGTTGCCACTTTGGAGAGTGATACGCCCCACTGTGGGGCCAACACGGGTATCTACGAGTTAGGGAGCCGATCGCATGGGGGTAGTGGGTGCACCTAGTGGAGATAGGGGCAGGCGGCACCTATGAAGGCAACTAGGGGTACACGAAACTACCAATATCTTTATTAAAGTCTAGTATGCGGGATCAACTTTTAGGGTGTTTGGTGTGGTGCAGTGTAGTAATTATCTTATACCGACTGGGTGCGCCTTTAACGTTATCTTTGTTCATCTTATTTCCTTTAGTTTGCTCTGCCATGCCCAGTTGTTCACAGTCATTTCCTTATTTTCCAACTTATGCCTTAGCCTAGTTATTTTGGTAATTATATTATTAAAGTTATCGCACTCGCCATAATTTATGTCTGACCCCCTTTGTTTCCACCTCTTTTCTTCCTTTCCCCCTCCCCCCCCCCCCCCAGGTGCTCAGTTTGGAACTAGCACCAGTGGAGCTTGATTTTGGATAGCTGTATCTCTTGCTTTTAGAAGTTGCTTGGATCGCTGAAGTAAAAGTTTAGCCTATCTTATTTATGGCTATTTTGTGTTGGGGATATGTCTTTCAATTTATGTACTTTGATTTAGTCAAGATGGATACTATGTACTTTGACTCTGGTTTTTGATGATGTAATCAAACCTATGTGTTTACCACTGCAATGAATAAAATTTTAAATTTTTAAGTACTTTTTATATCTGTCTTGTTGTTAAGTTTCTATTCTATACACACTTAAAACGCTCCATAGAAGTTAATGCATTCCCTTTGTGAGTGACATTAATGGACGTAGGGTGTTACAGGCTTGTTATAATCAAATAAAGACCTAGATTGGATACCCCCAAATGGCTAGGATTTCTGATACCCCCTTTCAGCTAGGATTTCAGCTGTTGTAATCCATCCTTGGCTTTGTTTGACTTGGTTAACAACAAAGAACAAGAATGGCCACCTCCTTTCGGTCGGGGATCTGTTTTTGCACTGGTCTTTCCAGCATGTTTATGGGACTTTCCGATCCTAGGACTGGTGTTATCCAGCCTAGGTTTTTTTTTTTGAAAAGAAAGCAAAGAGCGCAGCCTCCAGATTTTGATGTGCTCTCCATAAATTGTTTTGGAATGGTCCTTTCCTTTTGAGTTCTACAGGACGATGGGTTTGATTACCCTGCCTTTTTTGACCAATGCTCTTGATGCGTGATGCATGTCTTGCCCTACATCAGAGAACAATTTTAGCATTAGTTCGTAAATAATTTTTTCCTTTTATGAGATTATAATCCGTAAGCGAATATCTTTCATCATATATACTTAACACAATAAAAGGGGGATCACATATCACTTCATGGAAATACAATTGGAAAAAACAGTCTACAGAAGTAGCAAAATAAAGAGAATGTGGGTCGTGCATTTCCAATTCTAGATATTGGATTGCGCCCAGTGGCCATTAGTCAATGACTGGTCGTAAGTCTTCGGGTGTTCGGATTATCTCGTGCGACCCAGCCTGATCGGCAACCTTACCTTGCCTCTGACTTTCTGAAGCGTTTTGTGGATTCTTAACATATTGTTGTAGTTGATTTTTTCGGATGAGCTCCTCAATCAAATTTCTCAAGTGTCGACATTCATTTGTGTTGTGTCCTAGCTGATTGTGAAATCGGTAGAACTTTCCAGAGTTCGCCTGTTGTTCTGTGATTCTTTGCGGTTTTACCTGAGGAAATAAGCCTGAGTCCTTGGTGGCAGAGTAGATTTTATCTGGGGTTTCATTCAGGGGAGTCAATTTTGATTGCTTAAAGAATCTTGACTTCTTATCGATAGCCCCTTTCAGGCTGCCAGCAAGTACCAAGGCTCCGGTTCTATAACCTCTGTTGTTGCAGCGTGGAAGCGTGTAAGGAAAGCTTTGATGGTTTCTCCGGGCATCTGTTCCATCTCCCTGAGTGACATCACGTCCTTTGCCTTAGTGGCCTGCAATCGGAATTGATCCTGAAATCTCCTTGCCAGATCAGCAAACTGGTCAATACACCTGGGTTAAAGTCTGGTGAACCATAGTGAGGCCACACCTTCCAGGCAAACGGGAAAGTATAAGCACTTGATTTCGTCAGTGGCCCTAGCTTCATTCATGTGCTAGTCGTATTTGAATAGAAAAATGGTTGGATCTCCGACTCCGCTATAAGGTGCTATTGTTGGTGGTATAAATTTCTTCGGGAATTTCGCTTGACGGATCTCCTCTGTGAATGGATTTTTGCTGGGGGGAAATTCCTATTCTTTCTGCTCATCCTCTCTAGTCGCCTTCTCCTTCATTACTCGCCGGATTAAGTCTGTAATGCGCCTTTCGTTTCCTGCTTGTTCATCGGGAATGATGTTGATGTTCTTATCAGCGCGACTAAGCTTCGGCGCCTTGCATCCTTTTTGAGGGAGGTTATGTTGGTGCGACTCGTCGCACGTTCTTCCTTGCACTATGGAGAACTGACCTTAGGATCCCCAACGCTGGCCTCTCCCCTGTCTCTCACTGGGTTGTGAGGTCGTCCAGGGTCTGAGGCTGATGAGTCCTCTTTTTCATCAGCATTAGGCACAATATTTGGTGGTAACAAATTGGCTTGAACATTGGTTAGGACATCAAACCTTTCCATTATCATCTTTGCTGTATTATCCATTTTCTCGTTCAAGCCGGTTACAACCACATTCAATTCATCTCATGTTACAGATGTCCCAGGGGTTTCCCCAGCCCCTTGATTCAAGATTTGAGGTGTAGCTTCGTCAGCATTATCATCCTCATTGATCGTAGCGACTTTAGTAGATTTACCGCTTTTCTTCGATCCAACCATGATTTCAAAGGAAAAAACAATTTTGGGATGTTTTTATTACTGGTCTGTAAAAGGAATTTATGAACGCAACCCCACATTGGGGGCCAAAATGTTTACACCAAAAATGGTCTAAACACCCAAAGTACTAAACTGTACTTCACCAATTTGGTAAGAAATAAATGGAACCGTGTTTAGCCAGCAGTAAAAAAGTGAAAAATGTGAGAAAAGTAAAGTAGAGACGAGATTTAGAGTGGTTCAGCCGTTAACGAGGCTTACGCCCACTATGAAGTTGATTTCCTGCCTTATAATGAGAATTACAAGGTACATCAATTCTCTCTTTTCATACATCTCTATATATGCACTCAATATACCCACATTTATATATTTCAATCTAAGGAATTATACAAGATGAATTATACAAGAGAGTAGTATTATTTGAGGAGAAGAAGGATGGATGAATGATTGAGAAGAAGGATGTCTTCGTTTTCCTTCATCATAAGATTGTACTTGATGCCATGGCTAAATATGTGGTTGAGGATGAAATTCAGCAGCACTTCGCGGTTTTTCCGAAGTCCCCCCCCCCCCTTTATGTTGGTAGCCATGGTGTGTTTATAGGTGAACTTCACTTGGTAAATGATCTGGAATCCGTTTATCCAGGCTGTGGATCATTCATTCTGTTAATTACAACCATGCCACTAGCTAGCTGTAGCCAGCTGTCCGTGGCTGTATCCAGTTATCATGTGCGGACGGGTCGTTGGAACGAGTATCTTGAATAGCTGAGCAGATCCATGTAAGCGAGCATCCTGTGAGAGCTTTGGGAGATTTTGTAAGAGCGGAATGTGGGTCTGGAGTTGATTCTCCTTTGTTCCTTGCGCGACCGTTCTTCTTGGTCCAAGGGCGCTCGTCTTCTTGCTGCCTTTGTATGGTGCTGTTATATTTTACGGCTATGTTATGAGGCAGCTCCCGCTTATGTTGAATGGGCGGCTTGTTTTATTTTGTTGTTTGAGTGGTTCTCGGGATATGCGACCTTTATCTTTATCGGGTCCTCTTCTCATAATATGTTATGTCGTTATCTTGGGTTGCACTAGTTGACTTGACCTGCCTTGGGTTTGATATTTGGATCTTGCTCTGTGCAGTTGCATCGTACACGACCGACCCTGGTGATATCTGCCTTGTATCCTTTACCCAATGTGCATATGGATTTTTAGGGATTAACAATAAATATTAATTAAATACTCCATTTAATTTAATTAAATGACCATTTAATTATCTGAATAACTATTTAAATAATTAAATAAAATTAATTATTATACTGTAAAAATACGGAACATTACATGCCCTATCCCTCAGAGCGTGGAGCGACCACACTCAACTCATCTCGGTCGACTAAATCCATCCTCATATCGAAAGCAGACAGACCTGACCATCAGTTCACCATCATACCGGGGTGTGAGGGTCGCAAAGTAACGCTACATAAAGCTATGGTTTGATCATCATCCACAAGGCTCTTCTTTTCAACAAAATCCTTGATCCATGCATCTCAGCATGTCACATTGTCAATCCATACCATACCATTGATTTCTGCCAATATATAACCTCTGAGCTTATACGTCTCAGAGAAGGGTGTTAAGCAAGAGAATAAATTCTCTGTCACCAAACAGATATATATTTAACAGAGATCAACAAATACAGCATAAAAGAATACAACGTCAGACATATCATCCATTTACAAGTCCGTTCTGGGTTTGAACAAAACTGGAGGCACCTTATTCCTCGTCCCATATGTCCAATACGGGAGAGAGGTCCTCGCATATCTAATCAATCTCCAAGTACGTTTGGACGATCACCACTTATTACCTTGTCTTGGGTGCACGGCCCAATCAAGACATCACTAATCATCCAAACGATGTGAAGATCTCCAGTCTTCATTGTCGACTTTTAATCGTCATAGTAATTATTCAGAATGGGTTAAACCGGTCTTTCCGAATAACTCGCGTATTTTATAATCAATAATCAATTGCTATAAAAACACATCATACGCCTCATTCCAATTCAGAATATTCTTTTAATAAAATATTCACATTATTAGGGAAAGGTTCCCATTAATTTTATCAAAAATAAATTCTTTTAAATTTATTCTTTAATCTTCCTTTGGATATCAATTTCAAAAGATTTTGTTAACTAGTCGGGATTATCGAACCTTACCGCAATAATCATTTGTTATTTTCCAATCCCAACCTATTCATCCCATGGAGCAAAACTGGTAGCACTCCATATCTAACACCCACAGTGCTCTGGGTAAAATTAATTACACTTTCACGTTCAAATCTAATTAAAGATTTAACTATCGCCTGGAGTAAAACTAGTGGTACTCCATTTTCGATCATTTAAAGAATTCGATAAATTTAATTATCTCATTCTCATTTCAATCTAATTAAAAATTCATTAAAACTCTAGTTCGGTTTTAATTTCAAAAATCATTACTTTATGATTATTCAAATTAAAGAAATTAATCTTATCTTTAACTGGGTTAAAAAACCAATATCATTTAAAACATAGTTCACGATAAACAAAAAATCATCTTCCATCAAAATGTAATCTACACGAAAATAATAACAGTGTATAATCGATATAAATTCCCGTATCAGACGAATAATATAAATGGAATAGAGACAAGGCCTTTTAAATTCCGTATATAGTAGCGGTCTTCATCCACAGAATCTCATCTCGATTATTCACAAATCGAATTCCATTCAATTCCAATTTAATATATTAAATTGGAAAACTTTACTTTGGAAATTTTCCAGTAAATCTTAATAAAGGATTTTTTTTTAAATTCCAAATCATCTCTTCACTGTGAATTGGGTTAAAGAACAAATGCTATTTAAAACATTATTCACGATAAACCCAAAAATCCAATTTCAATTCAAATCTAATTAAATATTAATTAATTGGTAAACTTCCCTAAATCTTAATTAAAAGATTTATTCTTTTCTCAACTGGGTTTAAGAACGGTGTTATTGAAGACACCATTCACGACAAACCCAAAATCCAATTTATTTATTTAATAACATTGGATTATTATTCTAGTTAATAACTAATTCATTTCGATAAAAATATAATTTTATCTTTTCAAATATGGAATTTTTCATCCAAAATCTTTCCAAATCACCTATTATGATTTATATTCTATATCTTTATCATATTAAAACGATAATATTTTCAAAATATTAGATTTTAAAACAACTTCTTTTCGATATTCATTATAAATTGAATAAATCGATCGATAAACCCGTTCGGGTTAAAATGGCGCTACATAACTATTTTTATTGTTCAAATATTTTATTCAACACATGAATATATTATATAGTTTATACATTCAATAAAAATGATATTTTTATTGTTCAAACATTTTATTCAACACATGAATATTATATATGAAATATACATTCAATAAAAATGATACTTTTATTGTTCAAACTTTTTATTCAACACATGAATATTATATATAGTTTATTCATATTTTAAAATATCTTTATTTCTGAATCGGAATGCGACTCAATCAATTACCATATAATTTCAGTTATATGGATTTCATACATTGCATGCATTCAACAATAATGATAAATAATCATTAAACATTCCATTCATATCCAAAGTGAAATTTACAACTGTGTGAGCATTAAAATAAATAAATAATGCTCATCACAGCCTGTTAACCAATCGGTTAACATATAATTATATATTGGGACTAATGTATGTCAAATATCATCCCAATACCCATGTGGGGTTTTCAAACAACAACAGTTATTTAAATAAATCACTGGTTAATAAATTTAACCAATTTTAATTCGGTTTGAACCATTTTTTTACTTAGCCAATTTTACTGTTTAAATTATAAATGGATATTTATAATATAATTTCAGTGTCACATTGATGTTGACATTATTTTTAATATGATAATCATCACAACATCACAAACAAAACACCATACAATCAATTAAATCGTCCATGGTCTGTGGACGGGGGAGGTGATCTAACAGGTACCGTATACAATTTATAATGATTAAACAGATAAGAATCTACCTTGGCATTTCTATTTTTTTTATACATGAAAACAACAACATGATAAAATAATTTAGTGAGAAGGAGTTCTCACCTTTGGTTTCCACTCCGCCAGTCTTTATACGGAGAAAAACCTTTTCGGCTCTACAATTCGCATACGACATCTAAATCACTCCAAATCAGTTTTATTGCGAAGCTTTCGTCGATACGGTTCCAAGCATCTTGTTTCGCTGAATTCCGAGTTTGTATGAAAAAGTTATGCTTTTTTCAATTTTCATGTACATATTATATATATATATATATATATATATATATCATGCATTTCCTTTTAAAACATATTTTATAAAATATTTATAAATTCGTTTTAAAACGATTCCACCTTCTTTTTCAATTTTAAATCAAAATTGAATATTCTATATCTTTATCATATTAAAATGATAATATTTTCAAAATATTAGATTTTGAAACCACTGCTTTTCGATATTCATTATAAATTGAATAAAATCGATCGATAAACCCGTTCGGGTAAAAATGGCGTTTTACTACATAACTATTTTTATTGTTCAAACATTTTATTCAACACATGAATATTTTATGTAGTTTATACATCCAGTAAAAATGATATTTTTATTGTTCAAACATTTTATTCAACACATGAATATTATATATGAAATATACATTCAATTAAAATAATATTTTTATTGTTCAAACATTTTATTCAACACATGAAAATTATATATAGTTTATTCATTATTTTAAAATATTCTTTATTTCTGAATCGGAATGCGACCCAATCAATTACCATATAATTTCAATTATATGGATTTCATACATCGCATGCATTCAAAAATAATGATAAATAATCATTAAACATTCCATTCACATCCAAAGTGAAATTTACAACTGTGTGAGCATTAAAATAAATAAATAATGCTCATCACAGCCTGCCACCAATTGGTTGACATATAATTAAATATTGGGACTAGTGTATGTCAAATATCATCCCAATACCCGTGTGGGGTTTTCAAACAACAACAGTTTATTTGAATAAATCACTGGTTAATAAATTTAACCAATTTTAATTTTGTTTGAACCATTTTTTTTACTTAGCCAATTTTATTGTTTAAATTATAAATGGATATTTATAATTTAATTTCACTATCACATTAATATTGACATTGTTTTTACTATGTTAATCATCACAACATCACAAACAAAACACCATTAAATCAATTAAATCGTCCATGGTATGTGGATGGGGGGGTGATCTAACAGGTACCATATACAATTTATAATGATTAAACTGATAAAAATCTACCCTGGCAAATTTTTTTTTATACATGAAAACAATAACATGATAAAATAATTTAGTGAGAAGGAGTTCTCACCTTTGGTTTCCACTCCACCAGTCTTTATGCAGAGAAAATGTGACCTTTTCGGCTCCACCGTCCGCATACGACATCCAAATAACTCCAAATCAGTTTTATTGCGAAGCTCTCATCGATACGGTTCCAAGCATCTTGTTTCGCTGAATTCCGAGTTCGTATGAAAAAGTTATGCTTTTTTCAATTTTCATGTACACATATGTAATTAACATAATTAATTAATTAACTACCTTAATCCTTACTAATTGCATCCTCCAATCTCTTTTCCCCCAAAACTAATGTATACACAGCAGCCCCATGGCCATGTCCCTCTTCATGCAATCTTCCTTCACCTCTTTCTCCTTCGTTTCTCCATGAAATCACAAACCATAAACACTGTTCTCCTTCTCTTCTTCTCCTCTACAATCTCAACACCATGAATCTCAAACACAAGCTTACTTCCAAAAATGCGTTTACTATCATCCCACGAACGCATGCTCCAAGTCTTGACACTTTTTGTCACCGAATCGCCTCAAATTTGGCCACAACATGCTATTCTACCTTCTAAACACCAAAACAAACTCGAATTCATGCATCGTCGCTTCTATGTGAAGAATTATCCAATCCTAGCTCGCATACATCCAAAAACGCACGCTGTAAAAATCTTCACCAAACTCAACCAAATTGATATATATGGAAGCTTACACTCATACGAGTTCAAAGATCTAAGCTTTGCCATTTGTAGAATTTTCTTTGATTTGTTATGGATTTTAGAAGTTGCATTTAGGTTTAGGAAATGTGGAGAAAAGGGGCTACGTTGAATGAATGATTAGGATTAGTTTTTAGAAGTGTTTAGGATGTTATATAGTAGGTGCAATTATTTTTATATTAACTTTATTCCTTTTTTATACTCAAATTATGCCTATTTTTATTGTTTAAAAATCCGTGTGACCACCTACGAATACCGTTTTCGCGTAAAATTGACAGGAAGCTACTCTCTAACATTACCGACCCAACGAAATTTGTTTCATTTAACTCTGAGTCCATATGCACAAACTGCGAATTTTTAAAGTCAAAATATTGTTTGTTTTTCACTTTAAAAATCACGCCCGGTCACATACTGATTTTAAAAATCATGAAATTTGGAATCTTACCATTATTCGATGCTACAGATTCAATAAAAAAGTTTCATCGAATCCTGAGGTCGTCTCGATAATGTTCCTTTGTAAAACTGCTCAAATTAGATTCAAAAATGCGATTTTAGCGTACCTTTTCTTCTTGTATGCCCAAACGCTAACTCAAAAAATTATGCCATTTTGGATTTAACCATTATTTGACGATACGAATCCATAAAAAAATGGAATCAAATTACGAGATTGTCTCAACAATGTTCCTTTGTAAACTGATCTTCTGTTTTTGAACGAATGGTTTTTGCCCCTCACGGCCACATACTGACTCCGTTCGACGCGCATTTTGGAAATCAACAATGATTTGTCATTATGAATCCAAAAAAATTCTCATCGAATTCTGAGCTTTTTAGCAAAATTTCACTTTTTAAGGGTTATGCGATGATTTTAAAAATCAAATTTTTAAAATTTTCAAAATAAAGCTTATCAATCAATTTAATAATTTTGCTGAGTTTGTTTTAAGTCAAATAAAATATAAAAACTAATTTAAAAATTATTCTCAATTTTATTTAGCAAAAACAACCAATTTATATTCATAAATTCCTTAAAATAGCTTAAATTAAAATTTTAAATTGGTTCTGAAAATGCGGGTTGTTGCATGAGAAGTTATTAAAAAATTGAATTCTGAAGCCTTTATATAGTTTTCCAACCGCGACATCCTTTCAAAAAAGATTCAAATTCAAAAGACACAAATTTTCAAATTTTAAATTTCAAACAAACAGTACATAGGCCGACATACATAAACGTATATGTCGACATATCCTAGTGTATTTTCAGAAAAATTAAGTCAAAGTAAATAATGTTTAAATAAATTATGATGATACATGAGTTAAAACAAAGTATATTCCTTTATGGTAAAAATAGTATATTTCAAGTAAAAATATATATTTAAAACATATATTCAGATGATTAAAAAGCGATTAAAAAAATAAATATAAAGTGATATAAAGGTGTATATATATAACTATGAATATGTTAACACTTAATATAAACAAGGAAATTGAAAACATAAGTAACTATAATAAATTTAGTACTAAATTTATAAGCAGAAAACATTTGAATTAGGAGTTAAAATATATTAGATATAAATTTTTAAAAACAGGAGTTAAAATAATTCTAAGAATAGAAAGATATAAAACTAAAATAAGGAAGTAGTTTTGAAATCAATTTGAAAATGGATTTAAAACTGGAAAGTAATCTTTGAAAACATTTGAAAATAGCGAAAGAAGTTTGAAAACAGAATTCAGTGCTAACCAAGGTTTTAACAAGATATATAGACACTATTACTCTGTATTTCATGAATTCTTGATACTCATGAGTCTTGTATCTTGAACTCTTCTACTATGAAATCTTGATACTCTAAGTTGTACAGTCTTCAATAATCAATTCCTACATAGATTTCCTGTATATATACATATACATATATATTTTTTCTAGATACCAGCGTTAGTGTATATTTTATGATAATAATAGCTAAAACAAGGTTGTTGTCATCAAAACCATCATCATCAACGTCTCAGTCCCTAATAATGCTTTTATATTTGGCTCACCCTAACACTATGCACTCCCCTATCATTTTGTCTAGTATGTTTATACCTTTTCTCCCTCTTTGTCATCAACAAAAAAGGAAAAAAGACTCATTTAACTCACTGTCACACAATATGTAGAGTTTGTATATAGAGATAAATGCATATAAATAAAACGTAAAAGAGGAAATTAAATAAAGTATAAGCATGAAATAAACTTTATCAAATAATTAGATGAGTTTTAGCATTACTAACTTTGCTGATGCCAATAATAAATCCTTTTCATATTTATCCAAGGTTTAATAGATTTCTTGTCATATGCTTTGAGCATTAGCTTTTGGTATATGAAAATTTATAAAATATGCACATTGGTACCTTTTTATTTGGTGCCCATGGGGTTAAATTTTAGGCAAACCCATAAAGAGTTTAAATGCCCTTTCAAAATATAATCATTCGATGAATGAACTTTATTAATAAAATTATCAATCTATTTTTCCTTTTCAATTTTATCCAACCTTTTTTAGAATCCATAAATTAATGAACCTATTTGGAGGCTTTAACTTTAATTTCTTAGGTTTTGGTTTGAACTTGGTAGCCTTAACAAACTTAGTACTTTAAGTACTATTTTTCTTTAATTTAGCCTTAGAAGTGTATCAAAGTCCATGTTTATTCCTGTTGTGTTTAGATGTAAATAACTATTTCTCTAGATTATCCTTCCCTTTGTTAAGTTTATCAGTATCAGTTTTCATTTTGTCAAAACCTTTAATATAGTTAAGAATAACATCGTCCAGAGTTGTTATTTTGTCATTCAAATCGGTGATCTGTGACTTCATTGAAAGATTTTCTGATTTTAAGAATTTATTTTCATTTTTTAGTTATTCAAAACCTCCCAGTGCCAAGTCCTTTTCATCATTATACCCATTAAGTCTTTCAATTTCATCTTCTAGACATTATTTTTCTTCAGTTAACCTTTCAGTAAATATTTTTATTCTATCTATTTCTACCAAACTATTATTGATCTCTTTCCTAGCTATTCTATATCGCTGATGCATATCATTCAAAACATTAGTAATTCCTTTATCAAAATTCTATACCTGGTCATCGATTGCCATGAAGTACATGTTGGCATTTTCAGTTTCTGAATCACTATCACTTGAGGATGTATCTGGATTATCCCATGTTGCATTGAATACATGTTTCCTCTCCTTATTGAAAGTATTTGAAAAGCAATTTGATTTTTTCAAGTTGGGACAAGAAACAAGTAATTAGAGAATAAATAAGGGATAAATTAAAATGAAGAAAAGTAGATAACACGCGAATTTTTATACTGGTTTAGATTAATCAATCCTATATATAGTCGCAATCCATCATGTAGAATTTCACTATGACTGCTTGATTTCCACGGGTGGCAAGAACACCTTTACAATTTTGGTTTCGCAGGCTACAAGGCACACCCTCTTGATTTCATAGGCTATAAGAACACCTTCTCCTTATCGCCAACAACCAACTATGGCAAGTTGTTGTATCATCAATACAGATTCTTGCAGACTTGGTACAATGATCCTGTAAACCTCCAATGGCAGTATATCTTTGTATTCTTTGAGGAAATAGGATGAAATCAGAGTGAATATGATGTGAATTCAAGTACAACTCTCTAATATTGTGTGTATTGCAAATCTTTGAAGAATTAGAGTGGAAGAGAGTCAATTTGAAAAGATAATTGGAAAGTATCAATGGATTTCTATTGCAAATATCTACAGAAGAAGGATTAGGAGAAAATGAGAATTCTTAATGCCAAAATTTGTTTTCATAAGCCTTTTGTATAGTGGTTGAAGAGACGTATCTTTTGGTGAAGAGATAGAGGGAAATGTCTGTTCATTTAAAATTTAAAATTCTAAAAAACAGCTAGTATGTCGACATAGTAGGATACCCGGTATCAACATGGGTGTGTTGCAAAATGAACAACAATGCTAATAAGTGTTGCAAACTTTTAGCTATTTAAATTTCTTTATATATACGGATTTTGGTGATTTGATTGAGATCAATGATTAATGAGCTTCAAGCATAATTTCTATGAGATCATTAACAAGATATTTCAAGGTTTAACCAACTCATCATCACTTCAAACACCTCTTTCCTTCAGTATTATTCTCTAATAGGTTTTGGTCTTTAATTGCTCTTATTATCCTTCCTCTGTAATTATTCCATTGCTCTAATTAACCTTCTTCTATAATTCTTCTTTTGTACTTTTGTTTAATTCTATAAATGTTTCCATAATATATTTGATGCAACTGCACATCTCAAAGATATATTTGTAGTAATATTTATATGGTTATTGTCATCAAAATCAGTACCTCGGTTATTAAAGTATAAACCACATGATCATAGTATATTGCTTATACAGCCTTAAGCAAATAGAGTTTATGCAAGAGATAAATAAACTCATCGACAAGCTGTCTCTAAATAGATAGTCAACACTGTCATGGCTCCACCGTGTCACACAGCAAAATAATCAATAATGCAAATATAATATGAGAAGACTCCACCTTCTGTTGATCCACATACGTAGCTCCAAATAACACCTACACATTCTACCTATCCTACTCTTCATTGCGTTTGATGAGTATCCAAGGTAACAAGAAGGATGTAAAATCTTGAGTCAGAGAATAGTCTGGTGTAAGCGATAGACAATATCAAAATATTGTAAAAGTCATAATAGTAATTCGACCAAAAGCATGGGAATCCATACTTGATCTATCCCTGCATCCCCAGAATTAGCACATAAAATAATATACTATTCTATAACAATAAATTTAGGTGTACCCCACGTCAGAGTACTGGGGTGTCTAAATATTTGCATTAACGCTACCTACATTTAGTGACATCCCTGAGAATGATAAATTACTAAGAAAACATAACATACATCATCCATCCTCACATCCATTCACTCAATGTATTGGATATACACTACTTTTAGACCCATGGTAGCTATACCCAATTTAGAAACAATCTACATATGACCGATAACCTACATCTGGTTGAGAATGAGCATAAATAGTAGTCATGAATCCCCCTAAACAGTCTGGATGAACATCCGACGGGCAGCCTCCAAACTGGCTTACAACCTATGTCTGGTTGAAGACTCGACAAATGGCCAGGCCTTAACTCTCCAAGTATCTGTCTGAACCTATATTTAGTGATCCCTATGCATATGTATCTCCACTACAGAGTTTATTCTTGAACCATTCTCATACTCCCATCTGAAGCCCCCTGGACAAGAACTGCACAGACAACTACATCTATTGCCAAATCCTGCTCCCTGAATCTCTCTTGACAACTACTCCATCTTGACTAGTGGTCTTGCTATCCTGACTCGGCAATAATATAATAGAAGTCCCGAGAATACTTCTATGGAAATAGGCGAAGCCCTTCTCAGCTTTTTACATAAAATTCAGAATGTCCTCTTTCGATTTTGACGAGCCATCTTTGGCATGTTAAGGAGAATCCAGAATGTCCTCTTTTGTTTTAGTTACAAAAGCGCTTTTGGTTTTAATTTATTTTTGGCCATTATAGGCAATTTTCTAAAGCATAGGCTTTGGCGTGCTTTAGCGCTTCTTCTGAGCTTTTGATCCCTTCTTTGGGATATACATAAACAGAGGTAGCGTGTGCTTATGCTGAAGTAGAGACAGGGCTTGATCATGTAATAATCAAAGGCAGAGTGTGCTTCCTTCAAAGACGGGTGCATGTCCCCTGGCTTACGCGTCCCTCCTCTAGAGGGGGGCTTAACCTGGTCCTTGGATGCGGTTAAGGGATTCGGTGCATCATCCTGACCTTTGGGCGCGGTTGATGGCTTACCCTCCTCCCTCTAGGAGGCGCCAGGGATATACCCTAGGCTTGGAGCCAAACGCACGATTTCCCAGGCTTACTCCTTTCCTTTTCTAGGGAAGGACCCGAAATATACCCAAGAGTTTCTAAACGAATCCATTGTAAGAAGGGACTCTTATATACTTTCATAGTTGTTTGGAGCAATCCTTAGCTCCTTACTTAGATTCCTTTTGCGGATTGGTTTTTACTTCAGAATGATTTTCAATTCGTAAGATACATCCGTAATTTCCCTTGCTTACAAAGTTGGTACATTATCATTTCGAGTGTCCTACACTGATTGGTTTTATGTCCATTCATTAGGTGATAGTAGCAATAATTGCCTCCTTTATTTTATTCGTGCTTTATTTCTTTCTCGTTTGCCAGTAACCAAATTCCTTTTTAGTCAGTAGGAAGATATTTTCTCTTGAGGTGACTAACTTATATTCCATAGTTGGGTTTGATTTTCCCCTTTTCCTTAAGGGCTCGACTTCTGACTTACTCTTTTTTGGCTGCAATCCTATAGTATCGTAAAACAATTTCCTTTTTGATCCTATTACGTAGGAATATTGTGAAGAGATTCTGCTTGTGATGCTTGTAGGTTTTCTCGATTGATATGAATTTTGATCCTCCTGGGGCCTGGCCATAGTATCTTGCCATTTTCAGATGAAAGCCTCATAATCCTCAGTTATTTCTTTTCAAATATTGATCCTCGTGAGAAGGTTGTATACCAGTTCTTATCTGATGGAATAACACAACGCTTTGATTGCTAAAGGATGAGGTTGATTCCCCTTGGGATGAGTTCACCCCTACCTTACGGGAGTCATAACCTCTTTTTCTCTTTTGATTAATCATATTTAGTGTTGGTATTCGTAACATTTATTTCATGTGAAACCTTAAATCCATATAAAATATTTCCTTCCAGACTGGATCAAAAGATCCTTTTTCTAATTTGGTTGATTGGGCATCTATACTCAGGGGATGATTCACCAAGCTTAATACCCTCTTTTTTTTTTCCTTTGATGGTTGACTTAACTTTTCTTTCAATTTTCTCTAGTTTACTTTTAGTAATAAAAAAGAGTAGCAACTTCTTTTCTTTTCCTAGACTGTGGAGGTGTCTGTATATCCCTATGTATTTGATACCTTATCCTTCAGGGATCCTTTCTTATTTCGTCGAGATTTTCAATCTTACCATAACCTTTGTCCTTTGGTTCGTTCAAAATATTGTTCGAGGTTTCCGCGATCCTTTGTAATTTATGGTCCTTTTATGCTTATTTCCCATTGGTTTCTATCTTCCCTTAGGATAAATGTTAGTAACACTTGGAGGAGAAAAAAAGATCAAAGATTCAGGCATTCCTTCTAGCATCAAAAAATGTTAGCCAAATTTTTGGTTAACACCCCAAAAATGAGATCTACCTGCAGAACTCGTATTTTATGACGAAAATTTGCTCAAAATTGGAAATTAACCATATTCTGGAATTCTTGTTGAAATACTGCTGTAGAATACTATAGGTATATTTCTTGTTGAGAACTAATTCATTTGCAAATTTTATTCCAATTTCCTAAATGGAAGGCTTATCCCCTTATGATATATATACTCCTCAGGAGTGTCTTAAGATTCTTAGATAGTCCACTCGGGATATCCAATTATCAAGAAACTGAGTTCAAGGAAGCCAATCCTTCTTAAATAGTCGTCAAATGATGGCTTTTCATGAGTTTTCCTTAGTTTCTCAAAGATTTGATGAGGTAGCATAAATATACTCCTAATTCGAATAAAGCATCTGAATCCTATGTGTCCCTTAGTAGGGTAACCTTAACACAAATCTATGGTTATAGCCATAGCCACTAGACTAAGGATGGTCTCTATTTCATGATCTAAGGATCTTTAACGTGATCGCGGGTCAGGGTATGAAATAAATCTAATTATGCATAGATCATGTTTTGTACCTGCGATGTTAGTGAAAAAGTAATTATAATACACGATTGAAACAAGATTTCTCATGATTTCCTTAATTTCTCGATATTACCTTTTTATTGATTGTATCCAATGTTACAAATCTTTCTCTAAGATGATTTAACAATTAAGGTTTGACCACGTGATAAGAGATTACAAAAATGCCAAAAATGAATCGAATGTTCGAAAAAAGAAACCCCCTCCCCCCACGTTGAGTCTCTGGGGTCCTATTTATAGGTGTGGATTGGTCCTTCTTTTGACTTAAATGCTCTACTTCGGTTGGCCGATAGGGTTTAACCATAAAGGATTTTCTAGTACACCAATGGCTTTCCTTCGAGAGAAAATCCAAACAGCTACTTTTGAGGGTCCTGATGAAGGGAGCTCTCAGTTGAATGTGAGAGGGATGGTCCTGTATGGGCACCCGACTCCCTTCTAACTTTCATCTTGTGCTTTTCCTTTAAGGCTTAGAGGTCCGGGATTTAGATTCCTTGCCTTTTGTGTTGTGCTAGCTGTTTCTCGCCCTTCCTAGATTTTAGAGGTATGCATCGAAAGCCTTGGTTTATTTCCTCTGAAGAGCTCATTCGACATCCGTATTAGGTTATCCTTCTTGCTCTCGTCTTCAGCAGCTTTCGAAGATCCTTTCCTTATATTATGTCCTTTCTTATTACTCAAATGGTCTCCAAGCTTCGTCTATTATTGCTTCAGAAGCCCTTCTAATGGTTATGCGAAGGCTTTCTTGGCTTCAACTATCCTTCTTTATTAGTATTCTCATGGTCAATCGATTCAGATTCGGTTTGAACAGTTGCAAGAGGCATAAATGTATGCAGACTTTCGACTTATAGCGGTGGTTATCTTCAAATTAGAACACTCCTTGATGTGGTTTGGTCCGAGAGCTCCTTTTTTGATATTTGATTTGTCTGATGAGCCTCTCTTTGGCTCTTATACCTTCCCTTTTGGTGTTATGCTTCGGATTACATTTCCTTTTAGTATACTTGAGAGATGAATTTGTCTTGTCAGTGCCTTTTTGCTTATAGAAGATGGAAATTTCGAAATACGACCGTAGGTGTTTGTCAGTTGCAATCTTGTTTGCTTCCGGCTCTTATCTCCTTCTCTATTTATTCTGATGCTTTACCCCTGGCTTGCTCCTTTTACCCTTTCTCGTAGAGCTATTAGGTCCAAAATTAGTGCCCTTTCGGTTAAGGCCGAAAGGGGCTTCTTGGCTGAAGGAAAATTCCTTTTTATCTTCTTCTCATATTTCGAAAGTGATGCTGCCGAAGATCCAATACTACTCCTTTTGGGGCACTGTTGGCTTTCGTACTCCTTTTCTTCAACTTCGATTCTTGATTTGTCTTGGTTATTTTTGGTGGTAACAGAAGGCATTTCCTAGATGTCAATTCATGTATTCGTGTTGTTGTATATTAGTTCACTTAAACATTGTTATACTCATTGTTGTATAATCGTTTAAAATGTAGCACATGTACAAGTTGTGTTTAGTGATTGTATCAGTATGTATTTATTCTGTGATCTGTAATGTATGATGTGTTGTATATTGTTTAAATTTGATCCTTAACCATTCTAGTTTCTTATTAGATGTATTCAATATGTCGATCCATTTGAGAAAAGAAAATTTTATACACCCAATCGACGTATTCGATACTAGACTAATATGGAATTATGGATGGTCTCCCCTAACCAGCTCTAGTAGATGACATTAGTCATAATGCCTTTATTAGGGTGGGTCTTGAGGTGGAGTGTCACAATACTCCTCGATCAGATCTCACAAATGCTTACAACAAACTGTATTGTTCTCATCGATCCCATGGAAACAGCAGTACCTTACGAATGCTTGCACATGCTCTGTGGGCTCTCTCCTTGTAACACCCCATAAAATAAACAAAAATTAGACATAAGGTAATTAAATTTAAAATAAATAATGAGAATCAATAATAAGCTAATGGACTGAAAAATTAAATTTTGATTAATTAGGAATTTGAAAACTATCGTAGTTGCGTTCATGGCGAGATTTCGATCTGTTTTCATATTTTATATACTGAAAATGGAGTCTTTGTATGCAAAAGGTATTAATAAATCAAGTTATGCTTAAATATTAACGCACTAGGTTTGAATTTCAAATAAATAATTGTACAAATTAATGTATATAAGCATGGAAAGAATATTCCTATTGAAATTAAATTTATTTGTATATATTTATATATAATAGGGGACAAGAATAATGAATATAAGGTAACCAATCAATAAAATTAATTCAAAAATCAATTAAAAAGTAACGTACATGAGATATAATCTCTTGGGCTCAACCCCAAAAGGGGTCGACCGCGTTCCTATATGAGCGGCCAACCGCCCTCAGTAGGTGCCCATTGAACGTGTTTTTTGTAACGACCCGGAAAATCTGAACCAATTTAAAATTTTTAAATTGGCCAAAATAGTGGATTTTAAATATTTAAAATAAATATTTTAAATAATAGCAATGAAAAGTGAGTTTGAATCGACGTTTGAAAACGAATATAACTAATTCTAATTATAAACAAGGCCTGAAATGGCGCGGTAGTTTCAAAATTTGAATTCAAACTTTGACTGACTGTACCGGGTGCAAAACAAAACGGATTTGAGTGAAACTAAAAATATTTAAATCTGTTAGTGAATACCTTTCTAACGAATCTGAAAAATCAAAGTTTCATAACGGAAAGCAAAAGTAATGGCCAAATTAATTTTCAGAAAGGTCGCTATATGAATTATATAGCCCGAGAAAATAGACATTTTGCAAACAAGCTCAGAATTCGACGAAACCACTTTTGTTGGATCCGGGATGTGAAGTAATTGCTAGGTTTCAAATTTCATAATTTTTGAAGCTAGTATGTGAGCGTGGCAAAGGAAAATGTGTTTTGGTCGATTTCTATTAAATTGGATCGACCAGAAATGGGCCATTTTTCAAACGGTCTCAGAATTCGACGAAACTAGTTTTGTTGGGACCGTATCGTTAAAACATAGCCAGATTTATTTTTCTGGAATTTTTCGAATCAGTTTGTGGCCCTGGCAAATTGAAATGTACGTTCAAATTAAATATTGAATGTTTTATATTTTAATTTGAAGGAAAACTGACTCAAACATTCGAATGGGCCTACGAAACATATCCCATTGTGTTCAGAATGGGGGTATTTAGCTAGGGACGACAGTCGTTGGGTTAAAATTGAAGTTCGTTTGTAAAAACCCTAATTTTTGAAATTATAAAACATCGGCCAATCAGAATTAATATTCATTAAAAAAATAAAATAAAAAAACACGGAAACCCCCCAGGCATCGCGATCGACGATGGAAGTAGCTCGAAGCTTCCCGGACTTTTTACCGTCACCACGTTCATCTTCAGGCCAGGCTCCAGTTGGGGTTTTTGAAGATCTCCTCTCCCTCTTCAAATCAAAACAAACCGCATCACCTATCATCGCCCCAGCTTCGAGAACGAGGTCCACAAAGTCGAGACCTTCGCGCCGCCGGAGCTCCGCCTAGTCAGCGTCGAACTCGACCTGACTACCCGCCGTGGAAGCGCCTCTCTTCCCCCTTCGACCTCGCGCAACCCGATCGTGGAACCATTGCACGGATTGATCGAAAAATCCAAACCTAGTTTGGAACCATTTCAGAAAAGGTTCGGCTGTTTATTTTGAACTGTTTTAACACCTTTAAACCGTTGCAAACTTTGAAAAATCATATCATTTTCGTTTTTCGACGAAATTCGATGAAACAGGAAACATCGTGACCGTGTGGACGTCTTCTACATTCTAGAAGAAACCGCATATTTTTCTGAGCCTTCTGCTATTTTTGGTGGAGTGGAACCCAATGTGAGATTTCTAATTTATAAACGATATGGAAAACGACGATGTATAAATTATATAGTCGATGTATGAGTTATATAAGCGTTGTACACCTCTTGTATAAGCGTTGTATAAGTTGTACGTTCGATATATAAGTTGTATATGCGTTGTAAAAATTATATATGTGTTGAAATAGAAATGAAATGCTATATATAAATATATATATATATATATATATATACGCCCCTCGTCCACAAACCATGGACGATATTTATTGGTTGTGATTGGTGTGAAAATTGATTGATAGCGAATGGTTGATTGAAATTGTTTGTGGTTGAAATTGATTGATTGTGGTTGAAAAATACCCGTTTGTGGTTGAGAAATATTTGGTTGAAACCACATAGGATTAGTTTGTGAAATGAAAAAATTATACATGCCGCCTACGTGCGAACTAGATGCATGATTCCCCATTGTCAAAAGCTGCGAGGCTTTAAGGTAGAGCGAGGAGCCGTACTAGGGACGGTCCCGGTTTTAACTACCCTGCCGTTATGCTGCCGAAATTTTGAATAATATTCATGTGTTAGAATTATTTTCCTATATTGAAACTATATTCATCTGTTGAATAGAAAACCTTCATGTGTTGAATTGAAATTCATTCGTTGAATAGAATTCATGTGTTGAATGGTATTCGTGTTTTTAAATATAAAAATCACCTTTTTATCTATTTATATAAACTATAGAAAACCTTCATGTGTTGAATTGAAATTCATTCATTGAATAGAATTCATGTGTTGAATGGTATTCGTGTTTTTAAATATAAAAATCACCTTTTTATCTATTTATATAAACTATAGAAAACCTTCATGTGTTGAATTGAAATTCATTCGTTGAATAGAATTCACGTGTTGAATGGTATTCGTGTTTTTAAATATAAAAATCACCTTTTTATCTATTTATATAAACTATAGAAAACCTTCATGTGTTGAATTGAAATTCATTCGTTGAACAGAATTCATGTGTTGAATGGTATTCGTGTTTTTAAATATAAAAATCACCTTTTTTATCTATTTATATAAACTATAGAAAACCTTCATGTGTTGAATCGAAATTCATTCGTTGAATTGAAATTCATGTGTTGAATGGTATTCATATTTTGGAAAGAAATTGTTTTATAATACAAATCCTATTTTTATTACCTATATGAACTATATAAAATAATCTTGTTTTGAAAGAAATTGTTTTATAATAAAAATCCTATTTTTATTACCTATATGAACTATATAAAATAATCGTGTTTTGAAATGAATTATTTTGCAATAAAAATCACATTTTTATTGTATACATGAATTGTTAAAAATAGTGAAGTGTTGAAATAGAAGACAGTTAGATAAAAAAATATCATTTTTATCAAACGTATGAAAACCATATAGTTTTGAAATCGAAGAATCGAGATATATATATAAATAGAATTGAAATATATCGAATAACGAAGCTGCAGTTCGTATTTTGAAACCGTGATTTCAAACGATTAGTGCGGGAGATCCAACCATCGGATTTTCCCGAAACTGCAACCATTGGGTTCACTTTGGAAATATCTTTCCAACGGCACCAACTTTGTAAAAATCCAACGGTTGGATTGTCTGGAATGTTTAATTCAAATCTGAAGAAAAACAGCGCCAGAATCGATTATATATATATATAATTATATTAAATCGAATAACGACGCTGCAGTTCGTATTTTGAAATCGAAACTTCAAACGATTGTACCGGGAGATCCGACCATCGGATTTTCCCGAAACTGGAACCGTTGGATTCGTTTTGAAAGATCTTTCTAATGATGTAAATTTTGTGAAGATCCAACAGTTAGATTTTCAGATATGTGTAAATCAAATCTGAAGAAAAACAGCGCCACGGCCGCATTATGGCCCGAAGCGTCGTTTGAATAAATTAGCTATTTTAAAATAAATAAAAATAACGATAAATCGTTATAAAATATTATAAACGATATAGATGTAAAATTTAGAAATTAACTGAAGGTTAGCTAAGTCGAATAGTTTCCTGGATTTTGATCTGATGTTGGTTTCGGCCTTCGGGGTTAATATTTGGGAAATCGTTCTCTTACTGATTGACGGTTAGTGACTAATGAATTGAAATGATGCGTATGTAGTGTTTGTGTAGCACGTGTTTATTATATACGCAAGTTGCTCAGAAAGACCGGGATTATCCCATTCTGAATAACTGAATTGACGATAAGAAATCGAAGATGAAGACGGTGGTTGAAGACTGGAAATCTTCACCTCGTTTGGATGGTAACTGATGTCCTGATTGGGAGGCATCCCGAAATATGGATAATGAGTGGTGATCTTCCAGACGTACGTGGATATCGATGGGTTTGCGAGGTATATAGTGCCTCCGGTTTCGTTCAGACCCAGAACAGACTTGTAAATGGATGGTGTGCCTGACATTGGAATTTATTCTGTGTGAATGATAGCCATCAGTTACATTGCGTGAATTGCCTGTGCGGCATGCTAAGATGCAGTAATCAGGGCTTCTATTGAAAAGCAAAGTCTTGTGGTGATGATCAAAGCCCGGCCTGTGTGGCGTAGCATTGTGATTAACGTGAATTCGCGAACCTCACACCCCGGTATGAACCAGAAACTGGAGAGGACATCAGGGAGGGCATGCGTTTCCTTCTAGTTAAAAGTGGCGTCAGTGGTTTTACATGCCCTGACGAGTTTGACTTATGTGGTTGTTGCTGTTGCGAGGCGCCTCGGTTATATCGGTCGATCCGGGACCGATGGAGTCATTCGTTGGCTCATTGACACCCCAAAGGGCGGGGAAATGCAGTGTTCAGGTATAATAATCCACTTCGGTGGACCGGCCCTGACGATCCAAGGGGCAGTTGCGGCTGTTCCTGAACACGGGCTAGAGCGTCTCGAATTCGGTAAGGACTATCTTTTGCCTTGGTTCATGACAGAAATCCAATTTCCAAATACGTGACTGTGCGGTTTTGATTGTATATATATATATGGCGACATGATATATGGTACCCATGCCGTCTATGATTGATAGTTATGATTCGAAATTGTTTTTGAAACATATAAACACTAGTAATAATATCAAATGCTTTTGTTTTATTCGTATCAATCATATTTTGGCCATTATAAGGTAAAACTCTATCCTCCGGTTTGCGTTGCATTGTGTGATGGGAACTGAGTCTTATAATGGCTTCATTTTTATAAAAAGCAATGCGATGTTTAAAGAAAGATTTGTTTTTAAAGCACTGGCAATCCAATGGAGTAAATCCGTTCCACGAAAGTGGCGTGGTCCGGTGTTTAGCCATATTTTAAATGTGTTGAGTAGATTTCTCATACCAGTCCCGTGAATGACTCGTAGTTTGTTTCACTTTCAAACTCGGGTGCCCCTTTTTCTACACGGGCAGCCTTGTATTCAGGTTTAGCTGGCTCTTTCTGGATAGCTGGAGCTGAAGATGGATTCTATTATTTATCTCTTTTTATGCTGTTCATCTCCTATTGTACATATTATGTTTGTTTTCCGCTGTAGACATTTATGTATAACTGAACTGTATTTGTACTAAGTATGATCACGTATACTTTGTAACTCTGATGATTATGTTTATCCAGTATATTCTATTGTGCATTATCTGGTGTATTTATTTAATTATGTTCTGCTGTTATCTGTTTATGTGTTATATTCCAAGGATTACCCTTTCCGCCGTCAGTACGGGGTTTGGGGTCGTCTCATTTGGTATCAGAGCGAGGTTTCGATCCTCGGACCTATGGGTTAAGGGAGGACTTATTTATATTTTTCATCAAACAAACTACTTAGATTTAATTTATTAAATCTAACAACCTATATACACGATGTCAACTATAAATATGTCCCCCAACCCTCACTCAAAATCCTACATTTATTCCTCTTTATGCCTTCATTCCGCCATTACCAATTTCCAACGAAAGGTTAGATCTTTTCTTCCTCTCTTATTTTCATTTCTTACTTCTCTTAACTAGGTTTTTCTATAGATTTATAATTTATGGAAATTTGGTTTATATATGTACACATACAAGATTCTAATTATATATATATATATATTATAGAAAGATTGGAGCTCATTGTGTAAGCCAAATCTACTGTTTTCATTTCTTCAACAAATTCCACCGTTTTTATCTCAAAATCTATGTGAGTGGAATTCATTTAAATTAACGTTTTTCTACGATTTGATAGTCTAAATTTGGATTATTAAATCTAGGAAGATTTGAGTTTTACGAAAATAATATCAAATTCCTCAAATCTTCCATTTTTTATGTTTATGTGAAGAAATAGTCAATCTGTTTGCATATATAGATTTGGATTATTGCAATAATAAAAGAGAAGCATTTGATGTTGTATAATTCTTTATATTTGGTCAGATTCATCTTATTTTATAAATTCATATGTGAAGTTTTGTTGCAAAAGGTTGAGATTTAGAGAGATTGTAAATTTGAATAGGTTTAAATCTCTATTTCGCTAAATGGAGTATTTGAACCGTATTACTTACAAGATGTCCAAATATTAAGGTTTTGCATATAAACTTACATAAAAAATGAATCTGTACCAAAATAGGAATTATATATATTGGATATATGGCACGTTGTTTATCTTTTATTGTTGAAATAATCAAATCAAACCTAGGTTACAAGTTTTGTGTTGATATTGTTGTTCTTCCCATTTTGATTATTACATGTCAATATGTATATTTATGCCATGATTGAAGGGAATATGAGTAATAGCTTGTACACCTTTAATTTGAATAGGTATTGGCATTTCAAACGAGGTAAGGACACTAATCTCGTTCGCATAATTCACGCCTATGTTCATATATATTAATAGCGCAATAAATGTAATATTAACGCGTATTAAGTGCGTAATAAATATAATTAAATTAGGAAATAAAGTTTGAATGTCCCAATAGAAATTTATATGTATCTATATGTGTTGATGGCTTAAATTATAATAAATGACACATAGACACGACGTTAACCATTACAGGTAATAGAAGCCTGCCGGAACTGACTGACATATCCAGCATCTACAAGTAAGACTGGTTAATGTGAGAGGTCCAAGTGTCATAGGCCATTATAATTAGTACACTATGATACGAGATTAGGCCCAACTTATAGTAGAAACCTGCCCAGAACCGCCTGGCAAATTCAACATCTATAAATGGTCCATCTAATGTGAGATGTCTTGTGTGTGTATATATATTTGTGTGTGATGTAGACCTGCCTCTTGTTGGTTATTAAATGGTTAGGACTAGGTCCGTTCCTAAGGTTCACTCCTTGATTCTGGACCCAAGTTATGGGACCCGCCCTATGAGGTTTTAGTGGTTGTCCGCCTTCTCTTATTTATAAGGTATTAAATGGTCCTATTAGACGATTGCATATGAGTGGGTAGTTCACCAAGTAATGTCCACTTCTTATCTAGGGGCTTAGTGTGAGATGACCTAGGGATGGTTTATATAAAAGGCCTAAAGGAACCACCGTCTAAGGGAAGTATTAAGTGGCTAGGAGTTCACCCTGAGGACAGCCAGATAGTAACAAGATGGTCCGCCAAGAGGGCCTTAAATGGTGTTCCTACATAAACTTGGTATTAAGTGGTCATTACCGTTTCTCAACCTACAAGGGATGAATATATATTGTGTAACGATGACGTTTGGACAAGGTCTTAAGTGGCTAGGGGTCCTCCATGGGTATTAAGTGATTGTAAGGATGTCTACGCTTAATAAATTAGATAATGGCAAGGTATAGACCGCCTTGTAGGGTATTAAGTGACTATAAGGATGTATGCCCTTAGATTTACTCGTAGGTTACTAAGTACTGTAAGGATGTCCGCCCTTAGACTTACTTATAGGGTATTAAGTGGTTGTAGGGATGTCCGCCGTTAAATTTTCGTATAGGCCTTAAGTGATCGTTAGGAAATCCTCCTCATATGTTTAATTGTGTGTATGTTTTTTTGCAAAGACATAACATGAAGAATTTACACTGCCAAATATAGGAAATAGTCATTCCTAAATTTATATGTATCTCATTCACTAGAACTTTATGTTTGGACCTCCCTCCTCTTAACATTAATAGTTTAGTAGGTGAGACTATTGGTTGAGGATGATGAAATATTGCTTGGAGGAGGGGCCTTACGATGAAGATTTCGTTATTATCGCAGTTGTCTTATTATTATTGTTATGTGTAACACCCCGCAGTTTTAATTAAATAAAAAAATAAAAATTTATAATGTTTTTAGAGTTTAGTCATGAAATTAGTGTCATTGCATCGGTGGCGATTTTATGATCAATTTGGAACTATGGTTTGCAGAAAACGGATTTAAAACGAAGAAGATATCTTTAAATGAAGTTTTATAACAAACGTGAAAATGAAGATATAAGAGAAATACAAATGAGAACAATAGTTACAAATGTTTTTAGTTTTGTGAACAAAAGCTAAGTTAGGTGAGTTGGTAATGCATGCACTTTCCAAGGTGGAGGACAGGAGTTCGAGTTTTTCCAACGTCATGTTCTTTTTTATAAGAGGGACAACTAAAAGGATGCATGTTCTAAGAGAAAAATATATGTGAATGTATATATGTAACAACCCGAAAATCTGGGCCAGTTTACAATTTTTATTTTGGCAATTTTAGCGAATTTTGAACATTTAAAATGGGTTATTTTAAATAATATCGACGAGAAATTTATTTTGAATAGAATTCGAACGTATGTATTATATACGTAGTCGTTAGAATATAAATAATTATTTATAATTATAAAAGGAATTGAAAATGGCGCGGTAGTTCGATAATTTGATTTCAAACTTCAATTGAATGTACCGGGTGCAAAAAAATCCGGATTTTAGTGAAACAAAAAATAATGGAATCTAATTGATGATATCTTCCCAACGAATCCGAAAAATCGAGATTTCATAGCGGGAATCAAAAGATATGTCCAGTTGAAAATTCTAAATAGTCGCTATGGAATTCAGGCCCTTAAAAATGGAAATTTTGCAAACGACCTCGGATTTCGACGAAATCACTTTTGTTGGGTCCGTGATGTCAAATTATTGCTAGATTCCAAATTTCATAATTTTTTGAATCAATATGTGAGCGTGGCAAAGGAAAACGCGTTTGACCGGTTTTAGTTGATTTTAATTGACTGGAAATTGGCCATTTTTCTAACGGTCTCAGAATTCGACGAAACTAGTTTTGTTAGGACTGTATCGTCAATACGAAGCTAGAAAATATTTTTCTGGAATTTTTAGAGTTCGTATGTGACCCCGGTAAATTGAAATGCGCGTTCAAATTCAATATATAGAGTTATATGTTGATTTTGACGAAAACTGATCGAAACGATCGAATCAGCTTGTGATACATATCCCATTGTGTTCGGAATGGGGGTAAAACGCTATGGACGACAGGAGGTGGGCCTCGTTTAGAGGTCGTATGAAAAGGTCAACCTTTTTGAAATTAAATAATTAAAATAAAATAAAAACTCTTCCCACTCCCCCCTTATCTTCTCTCAGCCCCCCCCCCATTAACAGTCAGAATCGAAATCAAATTGGAAATGAAAAAAAAAACGAACAACTGACGATCGAAGGACACCGCGACTTCACCCTCCGCCACCGCGGCAGTCGCCCCTCGACACCCCTCCCTCCTCGACGTCAACCAAGACCCGCGCCCCCCTTTCCAGCCCCAAACCCATCGAACGAGACCTCCCCCTGGCCAACCACCACCACCTCAACCTCCTACCGCCCCCTCAGCACCACCGCCCTCCGCCTTGCCTGCGCCCGCCCCCTGACCCACATCCGACGCCCGCAACCGCCGCAGCTCCTCCCCCTGGCCACCTGAACGCCACCGCCCTAACCACTCTCCTCCGGTTTGACGCAGAAAACCCCCCACTCCTCTGAAAACTGAAATCAAAGTAAGTTTTTACCTTATTTAAATTCATTTGTTTTAATTTAAAGCAATTAGGGAACAGCGAATTAAATATTCGAATTTAAATAAGGAAAGTTTGATTTTTTTTTTAAACTAATGTGTTAATTTATTAGTTAATGATAAGTTAGAGGTGTTATAAAAATTATGATTTTGATTTATAAGAAAGATTATACTTTTATATAATAGAAATGTTAAAGATATAATTTTTCTATAGTAGAAATATTAAAAATGTTATTTCTATATTGTATAGATAATAAAGATATAATTTTTATATTATAGAAAGGCTAAAAATATCATCTTTATGTAGTAGAGGTAATAAAAATATAATTTGTATATAATATAGATGATAAAAATTCGATCTTTATTATGTAGGAAATATAAAAATATGATTTTTATATTAAATAGATAATAAAAATGTGATCTTTATATGGTAGGATATAAAAAGACGATATTTTTATGTAGTGAAAGACAATATTTAGTTCTGAAAAGGCGAAATCTTTAAATATGAAAAGGCGAAATCTTTAAATATGAAAAGGCGAAATCTTTATGTATATAATAACGTGATAAAAATAGAATTTTTATCTATATATTATCGATGTAAAAATAGAATTTTTACCTATAAAGTAGCGGTGTAAAAATGGGATTGTTATATATTGAATAGCGAAGAAAAAATTAGATTGTTATATATTGAATAGCGAAGAAAAATTTTGATTTTTATATATTGAATAGCGAAGAAAAAAAATTCGTTTTTTATATATTGAATAGCGAAGTAAAAATTAGATTTTTATATATGTAGTGAATACGGGCAACGAAAGTGACAAAAGGCGAGAATGGCAGTGATTCCCTACATTGGAAGAGTCGTGGAGTTGGAATTGCTATTGGTGAGAACTTCTCACTCTAAATTTCCTTTTTTCTAGTTATATATATATACTAGGATGCAGACGGTGCTTAGTAGCACCCGACACCCGTCATCCACAGACCATGGATGGCTTGTTTGTTTGATTGATGTGTTGTGAAAATTGTTTGTGATGTTGATGTGAAATCGATTTTAAATTGTAGATGGTTGAAATAAATTAATTATCGTTAAAAATATAAATTTTAACGTGAATGTGAATAAATAAATATTTATAAACAAATCGGCCGATTTATTTATATACACTGATTTGACTGATATTGATTGGGTCGATAAATTTTACACATCGCCCAACTGCACGAATAAAAATCAGTGTTTGTTGATTTGAAACCCCACACGGGTGTTGGGATGGTATTTGGCGTACACTAATCCCAATTATTTAATTGTATGTCGATCGATCGGTCGACAGGCTGTGTAAGCATTGATTATTTATATTTGATGCTTATGCAGTTGTGGGGTGCACTTTGGATGATGGTTGATTATTTATCGTTGCTATTATATACATGTGTTGTATGGAATCCATATAATTAACATTATATTGTGATTGATTGGGCCTCATTCCAATCGGGAAAATAATGAATATTATAAAGGAAAATTCATGTGTAAAATATAAAAATAGTCATTTGTTGACGGTGTTCATGTGTTGAAACTATTTATGTGTTGAGTAAAATATTTTAATAATAAAATTTACATCTTCATCATATTTAAAATTAGAACTACTTCACGGTGGAGTCTGATTTAAAAATCAAACGATAGATACCATAGTTTTATAAAATATTTTACATAACAAAAATAGTCGTGTGTTGACAGTACTCATGTGTTGAGATTAGTCGTGTGTTGAAAGAAATATAGATTCATGTGTTGAATGGGATAAATATTCATTTGTTGAATAGAATAACGAATTTATTGAAATATATAAAGCCGTGTTGATTAGAGTTGCGCTATTTTGACGTGAACGATATTTATATCGATTATATTCGTTTTTATAATGAATATTGAGAAGTGATTGCAAAATTTAATATTTTGAAATGAAATTCAAATTAAATTAGATTAAAATTCAAATTGGAATTTTATTGAATCAATTTGAAATGAATTCGAATCAAATAGGAAATGAATTCGATTCGAATTGAATAGAAAGTGAATTTGAATTCGAATTGAATTGAATAGAAAGTGAATTTGAATTCGAATTGAATTGAATAGAAGGTAAATTCAAATTGAATTGAATTGAAGCGAATTAGAAATTGAATTGAATTGAAGCGAATTAGAAATTGAATTGAATTGAAACGAATTTGAATTCGAATTAAATAAAATTGGAATGAATTCGAATCGAATTGAAATCAAATCGATTTGAAATTGAAGATGAAGTTGAAATTGTTTTTGAAACGAATTTAGAACTATTTATAAAATGCGTTTTAAAAGGAAATCGACGAAATATATATACTATGTATATTATATATATAATGGCCTGAATAGAACGCGCCGCGCCGCGGCAGTTCGCGAATTTCGACCATTGACTTCGAATTGACGTTGCGGGAGATCCGACCGTCGGATTCTCCTAAAACCGGAACCGTTGGGTTCGTATCGAAAAGAGCTTTCTAATGAATATTATAAATTTGAAATCTAATGGTTGGATTTGGAATTATGTCCAAATCAATTTCAGAAAAGGTCGTTGTAAGTGCAGTTCGATGGCCGTTGATGGAAATCGACTGTACGGGCCTTGATAAAATTATTAAAAATATCAATAATTTGTGTAAAATCATAATATATGAATTGGAAAGAACCGGGATGAAAATCTCCATATTTGAAAAGATAAAAATAGATTTTTATCGAAATGAACTAGTTTTGAAGTAGGATTAAAATCAATTTATTTTTTTAAAATAAATAAATTGAATTTGAAAGTGATTTTAAAAATAATCAATATTCCCAATATGTGAATTGGACTGGAGTTGAATCGAAATTATCATCGGGATATTTCGATGTTGGATTTCGTGACTATACAGATATTGTTATGGGAATTTGAAAGATATGTTTTATATCGTTATTTCCAATACGATATATGTTGGTTTCAGAATTTGATATTGAATATAAGCCGATATATTTTCTATTCAGAGCCTTGTATTTAATATCAAATGTGATTTGGGTTTATCGTGAATCGTGTTTTAGATGACAGTGGTTCTTTAACCTAGTTAAAGGCAGGATGTTGATTTTTGAAAAGATTAAAACTAAGTGGAGTTTTAATGAATCTTTAATTAGATTAAAAATGTGAATTGATAATTTAAATTATCAAATTTGAAAGGTGATCGAGAATGGAGTACCACCAGTTTTGCTCCAAAGCGATAGTTAAATCTTTAATTAGATTTGAACGTGGGATGGTAATTAATTTTACCGATAACACCGTGGTGTTAGATATGGAGTATTACCAGTTTTTCTCCATGGGATATACAGGTTGGGATTGGGAAATAAAATAAATAATTACTTCGGTGTGGTTCGCTAATCCCGACTAGTTTGAAATGATATCCGAAGGAAGATTAAAGAATAAATTTAGAAGAATTTATCTTGGATAAAATTAATGGGAACCTTTCCCTAAGAATGTGATTTTGTGAATAAAAGAATATTCTGAATTGGAATGAGGCGTCTGTTGTGATTGTGTAACATTTGTTTATCATATACGTGGGTTATTCAGAAAGGCAGGGTTTATACCCATTCTGAATAACCGATTCGACGAGATGTCGAAGATGAAGATGGTGGTTGAAGACCGGAAGTCTTTACATCGTTTGGGTGATTACTGATGATCTCGATTGGGCTGTACACCCAAGATGAGGGAAACAGTTGGTGATCGTCCAGACGTACTTGGAGATGGATGGATATGCGAGGAAAGTGCCTCCGGTTTCGTTCAGACCCAGAACGAACTTGTAAATGGATTGTGTGTCTGACATTGGATTTTATTCTGTGTTGATTGATATCTATTAAATATACATCTGTTTGGCAGCAGAGAATTTATTCTCCTGCTTAATGCCCTTCTCTGAGACGTACGAGCTCAGAGGTTGTATATCGATGGACATCAGTCGCATGGAGTGAATTGCCAGTGTGGCACGCGTAAGTGGCAATTGATCAGGGCTTCTGTTGAAAAGCAAAGTCTTGTGGTTGATGATCAAAGCACGGCATGTGTGGCATAGCTTTGTGTATAACGTGAATTCGCGAGCCTCACACCTCGGTATGAGTCAAAAACGGGATAGTGACCACTGGGAGAGCACGACGTTTCTTTCTAGCTAGGGTGTTGTCAGTGACCTACCAGCCCTGACATTTATATACTTTTCACCTGTGTGGTTGTTGGAATGCGAGGCGCCTCGGATATAGGTCTGTAAGGACCGACAAACGTGTGTTCAGGAATAACTAATCCTCCAAAGTTAGGTGAGGACCAGCCCAGCCGATTCCAAGGATCAAAGTGGGGTCCTAGGACATTTACTAGAGTGTCTCGAACGGAGAGGAGCTTGCCCCTTGCCTCGACTCATGATGGAATCCAATTTCCAATACGTGTGTTTCGGTTTTATTTGTAGAGCCTAGTATAGCGACATAGTAGATGGTAGCTATGCCGTCTATGATTTATATTTATGATTGAAATTGATTTGACACTATGCACCTATAATAGTATCAAATAATGTGTTTTAAACGTATCAAGCATGCTTTGGCTGTTATAAGGTAAAAACCCTATCCTCCGGCTTGCGTTGCATTGTGTGATGGGACCTGGGTCTTATAACAGCTTCATTTTTCTTTATTTAGCATTGCGCTTTTTGTTCTATGCACTGGTATTCTTGGGAGGAAACCCGTTCCGTGTTATACGGCGTGGTCCCTTGATTTACCTAACTTTAAAACCAATATTAATAACTGTTTTAGTTCTCACACCAGTCACATGACTGACCTGGAGTTTATTGTTTTAACCTAAACTCTGGGTGCCCCTATTTTCGACACGGGCAGCTAGTAGTTTTGGTTTTGCAGATTTATATTCACAGGGTCCTGATTTACAGCTGGAACGATGCTCGGAAAAATCCGTATCCGTGCATTACTTCTAGTTGTGCTTTTGTATTATTTTCCGCTGCGATGTATTTAAATGTAATTTAAATCTCTGATATTTGTTGAATGTAATTTATTCATTCATACTCTGTATATTCTTGTATCTTATGGAATTGTTGTAATAACAATGAAATGTTCTTCCGTCTGCGTCCCGATTTGTCCTGTTCTCAAACGATCAGGGGTTTTCGAACGGTCTTAGTCGGTTTAACGATCGATTCAGATCGAGCGAAATTCCTTGCCGTTACAATATATAAGGAAAAAAAATTATATATGTGTGTATATGTGTGTGCGTGTGTGTGTGTATATATATATATGAAATTAAAAATTAACATGCAATCAATCAAAATAAGTAAGAAATAAATGTCGATAAACGTTGTTTGAATTTTGAAAATAAATGGGGTTGTGCATAAATATATACGATATATTCAAAATTGAAATCTTAAGCTTAAACTTAAGACGGAAAGTAATAAATGTGTAACGAATGAAAAATATGCAAGAGAATAGCTGCATTTGAAATTTGAACATATATTAAAAAGAAAGGAATCAATGAATTGATAACAACAATAATAACATTTATTGTGCATCTATCAACGGATAAAGTTTGAGAAATTATACGCGAAACATACTCGTAAATTTGAAATTGAAACGATAGACATAAAAATATTTACTAAGAAAACAAATATTATAACTACGTTAAATCATCAATCAACAAAAGCTAATATCAACGTCAATTTTTAATTTGAATGACTTGAGTTTTATTATATTCGATCCAACGAACAAGAATCTTTTATGCACCTATAAATAGACTAGCAGAGCCTAGCCAGCAACTCATATTTTCTGAGGCGATGCCAAGGCTCTGCCATTTTCTTTCTTCTCGAGATCTTTCAAAAATAGGAATATATTAGTTTTAGGAATTCTGATTCAAGATTTGAAGACAAAGAGTATAGATCTATAATATAGGTGCTCAGATTTCTTGTCTATCTGAGGTAAATTCTGTTTCTTTTATTCTTTTAATATCAGATTTGTAAATCTGTGGTTATTTCAATATTAGATTCCATTAGGAATACCACGAGGAAACAGATCTGAATCAGATTCAAGAATTGGAAAGCAACTAGGTGAGTGGATTTGAATTATACCTTTTGATAACGGTATGTTTATCTTTTAATTCCCCATAATTCTTAACGTAATGAATAATTGGAATTGTGGAAAATGTGATGTAATTCATTCCCGAAAAGCATTAAAATGTTACTGTTGTGTATAAAATTCATCCCTATATCTTTCTGTTTGGGCTTGAGAAATGATTGTAATGACAGGATTGTAAAATTTATGGTAAATGTAATAAACCGGAAATCTGGGCCAATTTAAAATTTTTATTTTGGCAATTTTAGCAAATTTTGATTATTTAAAATGGATTATTTTAAATAATATCGACGAGAAATTTATTTTGAATAGAATTCGAATATATATATTACATAGATCGTCGATAGAATATAAATATTTATTTATATTTATAAAAGGAATTGAAAATGGCACGGTAGTTCGATAATTCGATTTCAAACTTCAAATGAATGTACCGGGTGCATAATAAACCGGATTTTAGTGAAACCAAAAATAATAGGATCTATTTGTGAATACCTTTCCAACGAATCCGAAAAATCGAAATTTCATAGCGGGAATCAAAAGATATGTCCAGTTGAACATTTAGAATAGTCGCTATGGAATTCAGGCCCTTAAAAATGGAAATTTTGCAAACGACCTCGGATTTCGACGAAACCACTTTTGTTGGATCTGTTATGTCAAGTTATTTCTAGGTTTCAAATTTCATAATTTTTCGAATCAATATGTGAGCGTGGCAATGGAAAACGCGTTTGACCAGTTTTAGTTGATTTTAATCGACTGGAAAATGGCCATTTTTCAAACGGTCTCGGAATTCGACGAAACTAGTTTTGTTAGGACCGTATAGTCAATACGAAGTTAGAAAATATTTTTCTGGAATTTTTCGAGTTAGTATGTGACCCCAGTAAATTGAAATGCGCGTTCAAAATTCAATATGTAGAGTTATATGTTGATTTTGACGAAAACTAATCGAAATGATCGAATCAGCTTACGATACATATCCCATTGTGTTCGGAATGAGGGTAATTAGCTAGGAACGACAGTCGTTGGGTCTCGATTGGTGTTGGAAATAGAAGTCAATAGTTTGGAGAATAAAATAAACAAAATAATATATATTTTCCTTTAACTCCCTTGACCTCATTTCTCTCTCTCACTTCTGATCAGAAGAAAAAAAACTATCTGTCGGCCGCGACTACCCCCCTCCCCCCAGGCGGCTCTGCCATCGCGACTACCCCCCTCTTCCGCCGCCACGACTAACCCCCCCCCCCCCTTCCCTGCTGTCGATCGCGACTACCCCCCCCCCCCCTTTTCCCTGCTGTCGATCGCGACTACCCCCCCTTTTCCCTGCTGTCGATCGCGACTACCCCCCTCCCCCTACTGCCGACCGCGTAACCCCCCCCCCCCCTCCTGCGCCCTCCAACCGCCTCCACCACCGCTCCGCCTGTCCTCCGACCACCTGCGAAGAACCCCCTCGTCAAACGCAGCAGTGAAACCCTCCCCACCTCAAAGATAAGGTAAATTTATTTAATTAAATCAGTTTCTAGATTAATTTCAGTTTTATTTTATACTGTAGAAGGATAAAAATATAATCTTTTATATTGTAGAAGATGAAAAAATATAATCTTTTATATTGTAGAAGAAGAAAAATGAAATCTTTATATTTGAAAAGACGAAATCTTCATAGAGAGAATAGCGGTGTAAAAATAGGATTTTTACCTATATAGTAGCGGTATAAAAATGTGATTTTTATCCATATAGCGAAGTAAAATTTCGATTTTTATATATTGAATAGCGAAGTAAAAATTCGATTTTTATATATTGAATAGCAAAGTAAAAATTCGATTTTTATATATTGAATAGCGAAGTAAAAATTCGATTTTTATATATTGAATAGCGAAGTAAAAAATTCGAATTTGTATATTGAATAGCAAAATAAAAATTCGATTTTTATATATTGAATAGCAAAGTAAATATTCGATTTTTATATATTGAATAGCGAAGTAAAAATTCGATTTTTATGTATTGAATAGCGGTATAAAAATGTGATTTTTATATATGTAGTGAAAGCGGACAACGAAAGTGACAAAAGGCAAAAAGGTGAAGATTTCCTACATTTGAAGTGTCGTGGAGTTGGGATAGCTTTGGTGAGAACTTCTCACCTTTTGATTTTGTTTTCTAGTTTAAATATATACTAGGATGCAGACGGTGTTTAGTAGCACCCGACACCCGTCGTCCACAGACCATGGACGGCTTGTATGCTTGTTTGTTTGATTTTGATGTGTAGTTGATTGTGTGATGTGATGTGAAATGAAATAAAATATTTATATAGTTAAAAATATTTTATAGTTAAAAATAGAATTTTTAACGTGTATATAAAATAAATAAATATAAACAGATCGGACGATTTGTTTATATACACTGATTTGAATGATATTGATTGGGACGATAAATTTTACACATCGCCCAACTGCACAAATAAAATCTGTGTTTGATTGTTTGAAACCCCACACGGGTATTGGGATGATATTTGATGTACACTAATCCCGATTGTTTAGTTGTATGTCGATCGATTGATTGACAGACTGTTATAAGCGTTGAATATTTATATTTGATGCTTATACAATGTAGAATGCACTTTGGATGGTGGTTGATTATTCATCGTTGTTATTGTATACATGTGTTGTAGAAAATCCATATAATTAACATTATATGGTAATTGATTGGGCTTCATTCCAGTTTTGAATAGAAATATTTGAATAGAAATATTTGAAATAGAAATATTTGAAATCGAATATTTGGAAATAGAAATATATGAAGCCGTGTTGATTTGATTGACGCCATTTTGACGTGAACGATATTTATATCGATTTTATTCATTTTATAATGAATATCGAAAGTGATTTCAAAATCTGATATTTTGAAAAGAATTGAAATTCGAACTAAAACTGAATAGAAATGAATTCGAATTGAAATTGAATAGAAATGAATTCGAATTGAAATTGAATATAAATGAATTCGAATTGAAATTGAATTGAAATCGATTCGAAATGAATTTAAAACGAATTTAGATTGGAATATTCAATTTTGATTTGAAATTGAATATGAAGTTGAAACCGTTTTGAAAATGAATTTAAAACGATTTATAAATCACGTTTTGAATTGAAATCGATGAAGTATATATTATATATATAATATAATGGCCTGAATAGAACGCGCCGCATCGCGGTAGTTCGCGAATTTCGACCATTGACTTCGAACGGATATTACGGGAGATCCGACCGTCGGATTCTCCTAAAACCGGAACCGTTGGTTTCGTATCGAAAAGAGCTTTCTAACGAATATTAGAAATTTGAAATCTAACGGTTGGATTTGGAATTATGTCCAAATCAAATTTGAAAAAGGTCGATGTAAGTGCAGTTCGATGGCCGTTGATGGAAATCGACTGTACGGGCCTTGATAAAATTATTAAAAATATCAATAATTTATGTAAAATCATAAGAAATGATTTGGGAAGAATTGGGATGAAAAATTCCATATTTGAAAAGATAAAAATAGATTTTTATCGAAATGAACTAGTTTTGAACTAGAATAGTAATTTATTTGTTTTTAAAATAAATAAATTGGATTTGAAATGGTTTTGAAAATAACCAGAATTTCCAATAATTGCATTGGAATGGATTTGAATCAAAATTGTCTTCGGAATATTTCGATGTTGGATTTCGTGATGATACAGATATAGTTATGGGAATTTGAAAGATATATATATCGTTATTTCCAATACGATATTTGTTGGTCATAGAATCTGATATTGAAAATAAGCCGGTATATTTTCTATTCAGAGCCTTATATTTAATATCAAATGTGATTTGGGTTTGTAGTGAATGGTGTCTTGACTAACACTGTTCTTGAATCCAGTTGAGAAAAGATTAAATCTTTTTATTTAGATTTAATAATTGTACCAATTAAATAATATTTAATTGGAATTGAATTGGTATTGATTTTTGGGATTATCGTGAACAGTGTTTTAAATAACACTTGTTCTTTAACCCGATAATTAATGGAATGTGATTTTGGGTTTATCGTGAACTGTGTTTTAAATGACACCGATTCTCTAACCCATTTAAAGATTAAAACTAAGTGGAGTTTTAATGAATTGAAAATATCAAAAATGGAGTATCACCAGTTTTACTCCAAGCGATAGTTAAATCTTTAATTAGATTTGAACGTGAAATGGTAATTGAATTTACCGATAACACCGTGGTGTTAGATATGAAGTATTACCATTTTTACTTCATGAGATGAATAGGTTGGGATCGGGGAATAAAATAAATGATGACTTCGGTGTGGTTCGCCAATCCCGACTAGTTTGAATTGATATTCAAAAAGGAGATTAAAGAATAAATTTAAAGAATTTATCTTTGATAAAATTAATGGGAACCTTTCCCAAAATATATGAATATTTGAATAAAGGAATATTCTGAATTGGAATGAGGCGTATGTTGTGTTTGTGTAAAACTTATTTAAAATATACGCGAGTTATTCGGGAAGACCGGGTTTGTCCCATCTTGAATAACTAATTCGACGTGGGGTCGAAGATGAAGACGGTGGTTGAAGACCGGAAGTCTTCATGTTGTTTGGGTGATTACTGATGATCTTGATTGGGCTGTACACCCAAGAAGATGGAAACAGTTGGTGATCGTCCAGACGTACTTGGAGATCGATGGATATGCGGGGTACTAGGTGCCTCCGGTTTCGTTCAGACCCAGAACGAACTTGTAAATGGACTGTGTGTCTGACATTGGATTTTAGTCTGTGTGATTGATTTCTATTAAATATATATCTGTTTGGCGGCGGAGAATTTGTTCTCTTGCTTAACGCCCTTCTCTGAGACGTACGAGCTCAGGGGTTATATATTGATGGATATCAAACGCATGGAGTGAATTGCCTGTGTGGCATGCCTAAGTGGCAATTGATCAAGGCTTCTGTTGAAAAGCAAGGTCTTGTGGTGATGATCAAAGCACGGCCTGTGTGGCATTGCTTTGTGTAACGTTGATTCGCGAGCCTCACACCCCGGTGTGAACCAAAACGGGAGACGGACGTCAGGGGGGACATGCGTTTTCTTTCTAGCTAGAAGTGGCGTCAGTGGTTTTACACGCCCTGACGAGTTTGACTTAAGTGGTTGTTGCTGTTGCGAGGCGCCTCGGTTTGATCGGGCGATCCGGGTCCGATGGAGTCATTTGTTGGCTCATTTACGCCCCATAGGGCGGAGAAACGTAGTGTTCAGGCATTATAATCCACATCGGTGGACCGGCCCTGAGGATCCAAGGTACGGTTGCGGCTGTGCCTGAGGCTCGGGCTAGAGAGTCTCGAATTGGTAGAGGACTATCTTTTGCCTCGGTTCATAGACGAAAATCCAATTTCCAAATACATGACTTTGCGGTTTTATTTGTAGAGCCTAGTATGGCGACAAAGTGGGATGGGGTGCTTATGTCGTCTATGATTGATACTTATGATTTGAAGTTGTTTTATACACTATGCACTTATAATAGTATCAAATGATTTGTTTTAAACGTATCAAGCATTCTTGGCTATTATAAGGAAAAAACCCTATCCTCCGGCTTGCGTTGCATTGTGTGATGGGAACTGGGTCTTATAATAGCTTCATTTTTCTTTATTTAGCATTGCGCTGTTTGTTTTATGCACTGGTATTCTTGGGAGGAAACCCGTTCCGCGTTAGCGGCATGGTCCCTTGTTTTACCTGACTTTAAAATAAAGATTTATAACCGTTTTAGTTCTCACACCAGTCCCATGACTGACCTGGAGTTTATTGTTTTAACCTAAACTCTGGGTGCCCTTATTTTGACACGGGCAGCTAGTAGTTTTGGTTTTGCATATTTATATTCACAGGATCCTGGTTTACAGCTGGAATGATATCCGGAAAGCTTTGTATCTGTATATCTCTTCTAGTTGTGTATTGTATTATTTTCCGCTGCAATGTATTTAAATGTAATTTAAATCTCTGATATTTCTGTGTAATATTCATTTATACTCTGTATATTCTTGTATTCTAATGGAATTGTTGTAATATACAATGAAATGTTCTTCCGTCTGCGTTCTATTTTGTCGTGTTCTCCAAACAATTCGTTCTTTCTCTTCTCTTCGAAGACCGGGGAAGTTCGGGTTTCTAACAGTAAATTATATATGTTCCCAAATTATATTGTTTAGAACATAATGAAATTGTTAGGTTGAGAAAGATTACAGTTAATTGTGGGTAAAATGGAATAAGAATTAGCAATCTTAATTTTGTACATAAACTTACTCTAATTAAACTGGAATTAGGAATGGTGCATGGGAGCAGGAAATAATATAACTCGGAAAGAAAAAGGGAATTGGTAATGGATTGAGATAATTAAGGTGGAAACGGGATACTTTTCCATAATTACCATTACTGTAAATTATAGAGAAAGTAGTTGCAAGAAAATGAAATGTAATTGTTTTAAAATAGAGGGTTTTTCAATATTGCACACTAATCAAATATATATACACACACACACACATGATGTAATAAAAAGAAATAGTTTGCAACTACGGATCTTAATTGATGTACATTATGGAAATAGATTTTTATACGTTTCCACCAACCAAATTAATGAAGCGTGTGAAATATTTCTTGTAATAATAAAAATGTACAATACGGTAAATAAAGAAAGGTTACAACCGTAAAGGTTTGCTTAAATAACAAGGAACCAAGGGAAAGCATGATAAACGAGGAATATAACCTATTATAATTAATTATGTGAATAGTAATGAAATATAATATGTAGGCTTCTCCTATGGACAAGTGGTATTATAATATATGTTTTAATTAGGATGAAATGAGCACTTATTAATAAACGTTGGTTAATGGAACTAAGTTAATAAGTAAATCCACAACAATGGTTGTGGTAACGATATAACGTGGGATATAATAAGAGATAAGATAAGAACTTATTAATAAACCTTAGTTAGGTGAACTAAGTTAATATGTAAACCCACATCAGCGGTTGTGGTAATAGTATATCATGAAGTTATAAATAACATGAAAATTTAAAAGAAAGAAGAGGCTTGTTATTCTGTAAACCTATAAATGAGAAAATGTTAAGTTTAATGAATGTAATGATAAGTGGCTCATAGATAGGGTCCTATTCCGGCAGCGTGGGGCCGATTAGAGAAAATAAGCAGCCAAATGTTAGCTAATAAACCAGTAACCTGAATAGAAAATGAATGTGTAAATAATCAAGCTAATTAGCAATGTGTTAAGTTAAAGCAAGCACGTAATTAAAAATTAGGCATAGGATCTAATAACGCGATGGCGTGATGCGCTTTAACCAGTCCGTTCGTATGGAGATGAAGAACCCAACAGGGGTAAATCAACATGGTGTTTGGAGACATGATAGGAGCATATCCAATTGTTATTCTACGGGAATAGAGGGAAGCACAGGGCTTCTACGGGACGTGGTAGGATACTTTGAGATGGCCTTATAAGGAATAACCAGATGAAGCCCTTGCTCGGAGGCAGGTCTATTGCACCATCTAGAGTGTACTTTGACTGCAACTATGGTATAACAATTAGAAGGCTATGGCAGATGGTGTTGGATGATTTGACAGTTTGTCTCGCTCTGGGAAAATGGTAGTCAGACCAAATTAAGGTATTAATCGTCGGATACTTGCCATCAGCATTCAGTGGGATGCGGAAAAACTAAGAGCTAAAACAACAGACCAACGATCTTTCACTATCAGGACGTTTGTTGAGGGACACGCCAAATTATATGCTATACTGGTTGTTAGGGGAACGCCATTAGCTCTTAATGTAGTCTTTTATTAGTTGAGTGAGGGGCCAGGGTAGGCCCATAGCCACCGTGAAAAGAGACAGACCATATGTGAGACGACCCAAACCTCCCCTATCGGGAAAGCCTAGATAGCTTTGAGAACACGACGCATCAGAACACAAACAATAGAACATTTCAATGCTATTACAACAATTTACATCGGAATACAAGAATATCAGAGAATCAATAAATAATATACAGCGGAAAAATAAATATCAGAGATTAAAATACAAAGCAGCGGAAATTTAAATGTATAAATACAATGTATAGCGAAAAATACATCAACTAGCACAACTGAATGATATACACAAAGCTTTCCGAATATAGCTCCAGCTATAATCCAGGATCCTAGGAAAAGAAATATGTGCAAAAACCAAAACCGCTAGCTGCCCGTATGGGAAATATGGGCACCCATAGTTTAGGTTGAAACAATAAACTCTGAGTCAGTCATGGGACTGGTGTGAGAACTCAAAACAGTTATTAAATCTTTACTTTAAAAGTTGGGAAATCATGGGACCACGCCATATAACACGGAACGGGTTACTCCACATAAATCTCAGTTTAAAATAAAACAACGTAATGATTTTTGGAAAAATGAAACTATTATAAGACCTAGGTCCCATCACACAATGCAACGCAAGCCGGAGATAGAGTTTTCCCTAAGCCAAACATGCTTGGTGTGTTTAAAACAAATCATTTTGATATTACTATAAGTGCATAGTGTCGAAACAATTTCAAATATAAATGTATCAATCATAGACGGCATGGGTACCATATATCATGTTGTCATACTAGTTCTACAACTAGAAACCAAAAGTCGCTTATTGGAAATTGGATTCCATCTATGAATCGAGGCAAGGGATCTTCCTCACTGGTTTCGAGACACTTTTGCAAATGCCTCAGGATTACACACTTTGGGCAACCCTGATTAGCGATAGGGTCGGTCCACACTTACTTTAGTGGATTGGTTATTCCTAAACACACGTTTCCCGGTCCTATAGGACCTATCACTTGGCCAGTAGCGACCAATATCCGAGGCGCCTCGCTATCCATCATCCACATAAGTAAAATTGTCTGAGATCCATACCATGACACCACTCCTAGTTAGAAAGAAACGTCGTTCCCTCCCTAAGGTCCTCGTCCTGTTTTTGACTCATACCGAGGTGTGATGCTTGCGAATTAACGCTATACACAAAGCTATGCTAATTAAAGCCATGCTTTTATATCAACCACAAGACTCTGCTTTTCAACAAAATCCTTGATCATTTGCATCTTAGCATGCCACATTGACAATCCATACCGTGCCACTGATTTCCACCGATATATAACCTCTAAACTCGTACGTCTCAGAGAAGGGTGTTAAGCAAGAGAATAAATTCCCCGCCACCAAACAGATATATATTTAGTAGAGATCAACGAATACAATATAAAGGAATACGACATCAGATATTCCATCCATTTACAAGTCCATTCTGGGTCTGAACAAAACCGGAGGCACCTTATTCCTCGTCCCATATGTCCAACACATGAGAGAGGTCCTCGCATATCGGATCGATCTCTAAGTATGTCTGGACGATCACCACTTATTACCTTGTCTTGGGTGTACATCCTAATTAAGACATCGGTAATCATCCAAATGATGTGAAGATCTCTGGTCTTCAACCACCATTTGCATCGTTGACTTTTAGTCGTCGTATCAATTATTCAAAATGGGATAAACCCCGTCTTTTCGAATAACCCGTGTATTTTATAATCAATAATCAAGTGCTATAAAAACACATCATACGTCTCATTCCAATTCACAATATTCTTTTGTTAAAATATTCACATCTTTAGGGAAAGGTTCCCATTAATTTTATCAAAGATTAATTCTTTTAAACTTATTCTTTAATCTCCCTTTGCATATCCATTTCAAAAGATTTTATTTTATCTTTTCACAATTCTAAACCAAATTAAGGTTTATAAAACTAGTCGGGATTATCGACCCTTACTGAAGTAATCATTTATTTATTAATCTCACCTAACCTATGCATCCCATGGAACAAAACTGGTAGTACTCTATATCTAACACTCATTGTGTTATTGGTAAAATTAATTACCATTTCCCAATCAAATCTAATTAAAGATATAACTATCAGATGGAGTAAAACTGGTGGTACTCCATTCTCGATTATTTCATGAATTCAATAAATTTAATTATCCCATTCTCATTCCAATCCAATTAAAGATTTATTAAAACTCCAGTTGGTTTTAATCTTCCTAAAAATCATTATTTAATGATTATTCAAATTAGGAAACCAATCTTGCCTTTAATTGGGTTAAAGAACCAATGTCACTTAAAACATAGTTCACGATAAACCTCAAAATCCAATTCCATCAAAATGGAATCCCCACGAAAATCAGATCAGTCAAAATCAATATGAATTTCGTATCAAAATAATAATATAAACGGAATAACAGCGAAGCCTTTTAAATTCCATATATAGTAACGGTCTTCCTTCACAAAAGCTCATCTCGATTGTTACCAAATCGAATTCCATTCAATTCCAATTTAATATATTAAATGAAAAACTTTACTTTGGTAAATTTACATTAATCTTAATAAAAAGGTTTATGAATTCCAAATCACATCTTCACTGTTAGTTGGGCTAAAGAAAAAATGTCTTTTAAAAACATCGTTCACAACTAACCCAAAATCATTTTCCGTTTAATTCCAATTAATAAGTATAACTGGAAAATGTAACGACCCAGATTTTTCGTCGATTAATTTTAAATATTTAATATAGTTTTAAATATTGAATTTATAATATAAATGGTATTTTATTCGATTATCGATTAAATAATCGAAATACGATTTAATTTGATAATTATCGAAATACGAGAACTAAACAATTTAATTCAAAGGTAAAATTGAATCGAAATAGTTTAGATGATCAATGTATATATACGATTTAAATATGAACAATGATAATTGAAATTTATTTTTAAATTTATTTGTTTTGAATTTAAATTGATTTAATATGGCTATTTTAAATATACGTTCAAATTAAATTATATAATCTATTTCGTTGAATTCAGAATAGTGAATAATGTTGGGAACATCAGTTGTTTTGCTGAAATAGTTGTTCGTGGTTTCAAATTAAAGGACCGCAAGATATTTTATTTATTTAAAATAAAATCAAATATAAAAGTAAATCAATATAGGATAGCCGACCTATGCTCTATCAGAAGTCACCCTAAACTTTATTTTGCGCAGGATATCTCTTCTTCTCGAGCAGTAAATTTTGTTTCTCGTTCTCGATATCAAGGGGACAACAATTAAATGGCAGCGTACATTGTGTTTTCCCCCTTTCTTCTATAAATAGAATCCGTGTTTCATTCCCCTTTCTATTTCATTTCGTTCATTACTCTTTTGAAACCAATGTCGCTCATTTAAAAAGAAATCGATTTATACAGATCGAAATCGAACACTTCGGAGAAAAACAAATGGCTTTCTTCTAAAATCAAAAGCTTCAATATCGCTCCTCTTTATTTATTTTAAAATCAAACCCCTCGGAAGAAAAAGGGAGTCGACCTACGTTTTTTTCGGAATCATCGAGTTCGCGGTTGGAGTTTCACTTCGATTTCATAGGAATTAGGGTGATCGATTACTGGTGGTTGAGGTTGAACAACTGCAAGTGAGGGTTGAAGTTCGCAATTCTTTTAAGGCTTTTGATTTTGGGGTTTAGTCTTCTACGATGAACTTTGAGGTCAAAGGCGAGTGTGGGTTGGTGCGGTAAGGTCAAAAAGGGTGTCGATGTTCTGTTTCTTGGGTGTTTTGTTGCCGCAGTGGTTGAGGGAACAAACCGAGGTGAGGGAAAGCACCTGAGATGGGTTCGGCAATCTCCGATCATTGGAGTTGAATCGCGACAGTGCCAAGGTTACAGCCCAGAAAGGAGGAAGTTCGAACCGTGATTTTAATGAAACATAAATGGTCGGGGAGTGGTGGTGCTATACTGCTGTTGAGAGATGATCAGAAATAGTTGGACTGATGAAATATTGGAAATTAAGGTAATTTTCTTTTATTTTTGAGATTTAAAACTTCATAGAATAAATAATAAATTGATTAGAAATGTTTAATTTAATTATAATTAGTTAATTCGTCTAAGGTAATTCATTTAAATAATTCAAATTGATGGATAGGGATTTGATTAATCATAGGTGGAAATAAAATTTATTTGAGATAACTCGAGAAGTTCATAGCCGCAACAATTTGGAATTCAACAAGATATTCAGCAAAGAAATTCACGGTGAGTAAATCTCACTCACCTTTAGAATTATTTTTATTTCATTAAAAATAATTGTCTGTTGCTTGTGTGAATGTTTTATGGTTGGTTTATATATATTAGTTATTTAGGCTATATATATATATATATATATTGGGTTGATTGATTGGTTGAATTCCCGCAGTCTCATTAGCGGATGCCCGCGGTACTATAGCGGATGATTACCCTATACGCCCCACGCTATGATTAGTGGATGACCTTCTATACCGCGATATTCTGCCACGAAGCAGAATGGGTATTATTTATGTGCGAACATCTGTGGATGCAGGAAAACAGGTTGGAGGAATCCAACTGGATTCCTCAAAAATATATTATCTGTTTGTTTATTTGTTTGCATATATATTGTTATATATGATGTGTTAGAAAAATAAATAATTCGTTGCTTTGTGTGTTTAAATATCACTGGGCTTAAGTAATGATATTTAAAAATATCGTGGAAGGATATTTGAGATTTAAAAAGTAAAAATTCTATTTTTAAATAGAATTTGAATTTTAAATGGAAATAAAAATATAAACTTGTTTTTGAAAAAAATAAAACAAGTAGTTTCTTTTTAAACGAAGTTTAAGAAATAGTTCTTTTATAACGAAGTTATAAATGAAGTGAAAAGAATTATCATTTGATAATTCAGAAATAGAAATACAAGTGTGAAATTGGAATTTGAAATGAAATTTCAAAAATAGGATGTGAAAATGAAATTTTTAAATATATAACTCAAGTGAAATTTGAGTATAACATTTGAATAGTAGAATTAGAAAAGGAGTTTAAATATTTGAATTTTTATAGAAAAGAAAAGAAGTTTGGATATTAGAAATTCAAATAGAAGTTCAAATAGAGTTTGAATATGTGAAATTAGAATGAAATATAGGAATTGAATTCAAATGAATTAAATAGAGTTTGAATCCATAGGAATTCAAATAAAGAAAATTCAAATAGAGATTTGAATATGAAAATTCAAATGGAGTTTGAAATGGAAAATTGAAAATAGTAAATTCAAATAGAGATTTGAATATTGAATTTCAAAATAGAATTTGAAATAAACTTTGAAAATAGGATTTCAAAGTAGGATTGAAATAGGATTTCAAAATAGGAAATCCAAACAGTTTTGAAATGGAATTTGAATTCAAAGGAGTTCAAATGGATTTGAAATAAGGAAAATTCAAATGGGATTTAAATAATGGGTTTTAATAAAGAGGATTTAAATATAAGAATTTAAATGGAATTCAAATGGTGTTAAATATAAGAATTCAAACAAAACTCAAATGGAGTTTAAATAGAAAGAATTTGAATAAGAGGAATTCAAAGAGATTTGAAACATGGTATTTGGGTTCAAAGGAATTAAAATGTGGTATTTGAAGTTCAAGTAGATTAAAAAAAACGAGTTTAAATATTTGAAGTTCAAATAGATTAAAAATGGAATTTGGATTCAAATAGTTGAAATAGAATTTGAATATAGAATTTGAATTATAATCGAATTGGAATTTGAATATAGATTTCAAATATAAATGAAATAGAAGATCGGAAATATTTGTTGAGTTGGGAAAATGGTTTGATATATATTTAAAATATATCAGAATAGAGTTGAATTTATATAAACGAAGTTTTAAAAGTTCATATATATAAAAATATAAATAAAACGAACTCGCCGCAGCGCTGTAGTTCGTAAATTGGCGATTCGAACTTCAATCGAGTATACAGAACCCAATTGAAGTCGGAATTCTTTGAAACAAGGAACGTCAGGACCGATTTGATAATAGTTTTCTAATGAAGGAGAAAAATCTGGATTTCGTCGTATAGATTTTGAGATATGTCAAAATCAAATTTTCAGAAAAACAGCGCCAAAATCGTTTTAAACCCATAACGGTTTATTTAATTTTATAAAAGGATTTTAAACGAATAAAAATTCGAATTTCTATTTAGAAAATTTCAGATTCTGAGTTGTAATATTATGTGAACTCAAGTGAAGTAATGAATTTGATTTTGAAACAGAAATCAGATTTTTGACTTTGAATAGAACTAACTAATTTGAATAGTAATTAGTTAAATGGGATTTTGAATTGATATTGGGCTTTGAATAAGTGAATTCGATTTGAAAATTTATATTCGAAATCAAAAAGGAAACTAGAATTGAAATTGGAATTCAATTTGGTTATGAGCAAGTTAAATATTCTATTTGAACATGTTATGTTCAACAAAGAAGTGAAATAGGCAAAATGGCTAATTAAATGGGCGAAACTGAATTCAGACGATTAAGAATTGTTGAATTGATTTGGAAACAGGTGAACAGATGTTAGACAGGTATGGGATGAAGTATATGAAGATTTTAATTTATGTGCCCGACAAAAAGGTACGTTTTAATTCATATATGAGATTTTATGCGCCGTATCGGCAAGCCGCTGGCTTTTTCTTTTTCTTTTTGAAATAAGAAGGACCGGGAAAGCTATTTGAAATTTCCCGATGCTCCCGATACAGGGGAGGTTATGGCGAAATTTTCCAGAAATTTAAGGAGTTAGAATATTTTTAAGAAATTGACAATTAGAAATCTATATGTCGATATATATAGAATTCGATAAGGAAACGAAATCAAAAATAGCGTAAAGGGCCAATATGGTTATTGGAAATATTTGGTTAACAAATATTGATAGAGGAAATGGAGAAGAGATTTAATTAATGAAATATTAATTAAAGAGCTCAGTGATTTGTTTTATATGTTGGATGAACACTTGTTTTTATTCGATAGTTAAATCACAGACTATCGAAGTTTTTGACCATCGTTGTCAATATGGAGAGACCGGTTGGATTATTATCCGAAGAACCACTCCGTATCGGCATTTGCGTTGCGAACCCAGTATGCTGAATAGATTGAAGACGGAGTAAAGTGCAAGGACTCTTTCTATTAAATAGAAATAGTGCCTTCGATTTCGTTCAGTCCCAGAACGAACGTAAATGGACGAATGTCTGACAGAGTATTTCCAATGATCAAATGGGTTGGTCTGTATGAATATATATGGTTGCAACGGATTTATCCCTTAGCATAATATCCAGAATATTTGTGCAAACTCAACTAGTGATTAACGGATCTGACAATGTGGCATTCAAAGTGATTGTGCTATCAATGAATGGTAAGTATTCGTAGCCTCAGGCCTCAACAACCGGGAAAGGACAAAAATCGGGCAGGCAGCATGGCTATGTGGGTCGCACCCATTAGGATGTATAATCACCTATCTAGAGGTTCATTTAATTTCTTATTCTATTCAATGCTGTCCCAGTCGGGAGACGGTTGCTGATCCCAACCGTTGGTGATATACATTCGATACACTCAAGCGAAATGAGTGGTCGGTCATGTGTGGGCTGGGTTGCAAGATGTTCTTGTTGAACCCAGTGTATTCCTCTCTAGAGATACACTAGCGGAAGGTGGTTCCATAACTTGTCATGTTGGAAATCAAATCTCCAATAAGCGCCATGCGGTTTTTGATTTTATACTATATATGTGGAGCGTGAGATGCAAGCGTTCTGCTATTTGGTTATTTACTTGATGTAGACATTATTATAATATCATTGGATTTGATATCAAAGTGTTTTGGGTTATAGTAAGGTAAAAACCGTCCGTGTTTATGTGTGGGCTGGTCTTACTATTACCTTTTCTTTTGAAAGGATTTTTAAAGTTAAACAAGTGGTTGGAGTTTACTCACACCAGTCCCATGACTGACCCAGAGTTTATTTTGTTTTGTTTTCCCTAAACTCTTGGGTGCCCAAATTTGTACGGGCAGTCAAGTTGTTGGGATTTCACAGATTTATTTGAAGAAGCTGGAAGCAGGAGACTTCACCGGTTAGCTATAGGCTATCATATATTCCGCTGTGGACCTTGTTTGTATCTGGAAACAGATGATTATAACTGTTCCGGAAATGACTGTTGTGCTCTGATGAGGGTATGTATATAAAGTTACTGATTTGTATTTCAAAAGTTATGTTATATAATATATTTTATTCGTTCCGCTGTGAGTTGTGATCTTCGTTTTTCTTCTATTCTAATATTTCTTTCTTCCTATTTCTCATCTTCTAACCTCTTTCTATTAATGGTTCGTATTTCTGTGTTATTTGGGTTGGACGTGTGGTGTATTTAGCCAACTCGGATAGCACGGATTTGCGGGTCGTTACAGTTGGTATCAGAGCTTAGGTTGAGCGAACACCTAGGCTTTGGTGGGATGTGCTCATTAGAGATAGGGTCAGTAGTACCCTAGAATGAGTTGAGTATATATACGAGAGCGCGTATTTGTAAATTGATATAAAAACTATTTTATATTGTGTTGGCTAGTCTGTTGAGTGGTTTATGAATTCTGGTCGGATAGTGGGACGCCACAAAGTCGATAGGAATTTCTAAACACTTGAACAGGAAATTGAACACGATATTGTTTTAAAATGGGTGAATGAAAAAATTTTACCCAAAAATTTCTATTTTGATATAGAAAGAATAATTTTCTAGAATTATTGTTATATGGATGTATTGGATATTGATTTTATAATCAAATGAGATTATAAAATTGGAATGGTTATTTATAACCAAATAGAATTTGTATAGGAATTAAATATACAAATGAGATGAATTAGAATTGAATTCAAACCAGAATTTGGAATTTTAATCCTGGGAAGTTGAAAAATATTTTTCCAAGTATATTAAATAATATAGATTTGTTTTAGAAGGATTTGAAAGAAAATCATTTTAGATGAATTTTGAAATAATAAAGCACTGAACTCACTTCAGTGGCTGGGAAATAATACTGATGATGATTGCAACATCATCAGTGTTCATTTCCGAGTTTCTAAGTGATGAATTGCTACCTTAGAAAAAGTTTTGATGGAAATTTGTTTGAAAGAAAACAAATTGGTTTGAATATTCAAATGTTTTGAATTTGGGATGGAAATAAATATATGTACATGTTTAAGTGATTTCAAAAGGATTTGAAATGAAAACCCTGGGATTTGAATTCTGGAATTGAAATTTATCTTAAGCTAGTTAAATGGATTGAAGTGAATCAATTAACTAGAATCAATTTGAATAGGTTTAATGGAATATAGATTGAATATAAATGGATTGATTGTAGATCATTCGAATTGAATGAAGAAGACAAAAAGTTTTGGTTGAAAATAAAGTCATAGAAATATGAGGAGTTGAGTTTCAACATAAGTGAGATGTTGAAAAGAAATGGATTTGTACCCTTTTTCCTACCTTAGCAATTTCGAGGACGAAATTATTTTAAGGGGGGAAGAATGTAACGACCCAGATTTTTCGTCGATTAATTTTAAATATTTAATATAGTTTTAAATATTGAATTTATAATATAAATGGTATTTTATTCGATTATCGATTAAATAATCGAAATACGATTTAATTTGATAATTATCGAAATACGAGAACTAAACAATTTAATTCAAAGGTAAAATTGAATCGAAATAGTTTAGATGATCAATGTATATATACGATTTAAATATGAACAATGATAATTGAAATTTATTTTTAAATTTATTTGTTTTGAATTTAAATTGATTTAATATGGCTATTTTAAATATACGTTCAAATTAAATTATATAATCTATTTCGTTGAATTCAGAATAGTGAATAATGTTGGGAACATCAGTTGTTTTGCTGAAATAGTTGTTCGTGGTTTCAAATTAAAGGACCGCAAGATATTTTATTTATTTAAAATAAAATCAAATATAAAAGTAAATCAATATAGGATAGCCGACCTATGCTCTATCAGAAGTCACCCTAAACTTTATTTTGCGCAGGATATCTCTTCTTCTCGAGCAGTAAATTTTGTTTCTCGTTCTCGATATCAAGGGGACAACAATTAAATGGCAGCGTACATTGTGTTTTCCCCCTTTCTTCTATAAATAGAATCCGTGTTTCATTCCCCTTTCTATTTCATTTCGTTCATTACTCTTTTGAAACCAATGTCGCTCATTTAAAAAGAAATCGATTTATACAGATCGAAATCGAACACTTCGGAGAAAAACAAATGGCTTTCTTCTAAAATCAAAAGCTTCAATATCGCTCCTCTTTATTTATTTTAAAATCAAACCCCTCGGAAGAAAAAGGGAGTCGACCTACGTTTTTTTCGGAATCATCGAGTTCGCGGTTGGAGTTTCACTTCGATTTCATAGGAATTAGGGTGATCGATTACTGGTGGTTGAGGTTGAACAACTGCAAGTGAGGGTTGAAGTTCGCAATTCTTTTAAGGCTTTTGATTTTGGGGTTTAGTCTTCTACGATGAACTTTGAGGTCAAAGGCGAGTGTGGGTTGGTGCGGTAAGGTCAAAAAGGGTGTCGATGTTCTGTTTCTTGGGTGTTTTGTTGCCGCAGTGGTTGAGGGAACAAACCGAGGTGAGGGAAAGCACCTGAGATGGGTTCGGCAATCTCCGATCATTGGAGTTGAATCGCGACAGTGCCAAGGTTACAGCCCAGAAAGGAGGAAGTTCGAACCGTGATTTTAATGAAACATAAATGGTCGGGGAGTGGTGGTGCTATACTGCTGTTGAGAGATGATCAGAAATAGTTGGACTGATGAAATATTGGAAATTAAGGTAATTTTCTTTTATTTTTGAGATTTAAAACTTCATAGAATAAATAATAAATTGATTAGAAATGTTTAATTTAATTATAATTAGTTAATTCGTCTAAGGTAATTCATTTAAATAATTCAAATTGATGGATAGGGATTTGATTAATCATAGGTGGAAATAAAATTTATTTGAGATAACTCGAGAAGTTCATAGCCGCAACAATTTGGAATTCAACAAGATATTCAGCAAAGAAATTCACGGTGAGTAAATCTCACTCACCTTTAGAATTATTTTTATTTCATTAAAAATAATTGTCTGTTGCTTGTGTGAATGTTTTATGGTTGGTTTATATATATTAGTTATTTAGGCTATATATATATATATATATATTGGGTTGATTGATTGGTTGAATTCCCGCAGTCTCATTAGCGGATGCCCGCGGTACTATAGCGGATGATTACCCTATACGCCCCACGCTATGATTAGTGGATGACCTTCTATACCGCGATATTCTGCCACGAAGCAGAATGGGTATTATTTATGTGCGAACATCTGTGGATGCAGGAAAACAGGTTGGAGGAATCCAACTGGATTCCTCAAAAATATATTATCTGTTTGTTTATTTGTTTGCATATATATTGTTATATATGATGTGTTAGAAAAATAAATAATTCGTTGCTTTGTGTGTTTAAATATCACTGGGCTTAAGTAATGATATTTAAAAATATCGTGGAAGGATATTTGAGATTTAAAAAGGAAAAATTCTATTTTTAAATAGAATTTGAATTTTAAATGGAAATAAAAATATAAACTTGTTTTTGAAAAAAATAAAACAAGTAGTTTCTTTTTAAACGAAGTTTAAGAAATAGTTCTTTTATAACGAAGTTATAAATGAAGTGAAAAGAATTATCATTTGATAATTCAGAAATAGAAATACAAGTGTGAAATTGGAATTTGAAATGAAATTTCAAAAATAGGATGTGAAAATGAAATTTTTAAATATATAACTCAAGTGAAATTTGAGTATAACATTTGAATAGTAGAATTAGAAAAGGAGTTTAAATATTTGAATTTTTATAGAAAAGAAAAGAAGTTTGGATATTAGAAATTCAAATAGAAGTTCAAATAGAGTTTGAATATGTGAAATTAGAATGAAATATAGGAATTGAATTCAAATGAATTAAATAGAGTTTGAATCCATAGGAATTCAAATAAAGAAAATTGAAATAGAGATTTGAATATGAAAATTCAAATGGAGTTTGAAATGGGAAATTGAAAATAGTAAATTCAAATAGAGATTTGAATATTGAATTTCAAAATAGAATTTGAAATAAACTTTGAAAATAGGATTTCAAAGTAGGATTGAAATAGGATTTCAAAATAGGAAATCCAAATAGTTTTGAAATGGAATTTGAATTCAAAGGAGTTCAAATGGATTTGAAATAAGGAAAATTCAAATGGGATTTAAATAATGGGTTTTAATAAAGAGGATTTAAATATAAGAATTTAAATAGAATTCAAATGGTGTTAAATATAAGAATTCAAACAAAACTCAAATGGAGTTTAAATAGAAAGAATTTGAATAAGAGGAATTCAAAGAGATTTGAAACATGGTATTTGGGTTCAAAGGAATTAAAATGTGGTATTTGAAGTTCAAGTAGATTAAAAAAAACGAGTTTAAATATTTGAAGTTCAAATAGATTAAAAATGGAATTTGGATTCAAATAGTTGAAATAGAATTTGAATATAGAATTTGAATTATAATCGAATTGGAATTTGAATATAGATTTCAAATATAAATGAAATAGAAGATCAGAAATATTTGTTGAGTTGGGAAAATGGTTTGATATGTATTTAAAATATATCAGAATAGAGTTGAATTTATATAAACGAAGTTTTAAAAGTTCATATATATATATAAATATAAATAAAACGAACTCGCCGCAGCGCTGTAGTTCGTAAATTGGCGATTCGAACTTCAATCGAGTATACAGAACCCAATTGAAGTCGGAATTCTTTGAAACAAGGAATGTCAGGACCGATTTGATAATAGTTTTCTAATGAAGGAGAAAAATCTGGATTTCGTCGTATAGATTTTGAGATATGTCAAAATCAAATTTTCAGAAAAACAGCGCCAAAATCGTTTTAAACCCATAACGGTTTATTTAATTTTATAAAAGGATTTTAAACGAATAAAAATTCGAATTTCTATTTAGAAAATTTCAGATTCTGAGTTGTAATATTATGTGAACTCAAGTGAAGTAATGAATTTGATTTTGAAACAGAAATCAGATTTTTGACTTTGAATAGAACTAACTAATTTGAATAGTAATTAGTTAAATGGGATTTTGAATTGATATTGGGCTTTGAATAAGTGAATTCGATTTGAAAATTTATATTCGTAATCAAAAAGGAAACTAGAATTGAAATTGGAATTCAATTTGGTTATGAGCAAGTTAAATATTCTATTTGAACATGTTATGTTCAACAAAGAAGTGAAATAGGCAAAATGGCTAATTAAATGGGCGAAACTGAATTCAGACGATTAGGAATTGTTGAATTGATTTGGAAACAGGTGAAAAGATGTTAGACAGGTATGGGATGAAGTATATGAAGATTTTAATTTATGTGCCCGACAAAAAGGTACGTTTTAATTCATATATGAGATTTTATGCGCCGTATCGGCAAGCCGCTTGGCTTTTTCTTTTTCTTTTTGAAATAAGAAGGACCGGGAAAGCTATTTGAAATTTCCCGATGCTCCCGATACAGGGGAGGTTATGGCGAAATTTTCCAGAAATTTAAGGAGTTAGAATATTTTTAAGAAATTGACAATTAGAAATCTATATGTCGATATATATAGAATTCGATAAGGAAACGAAATCAAAAATAGCGTAAAGGGCCAATATGGTTATTGGAAATATTTGGTTAACAAATATTGATAGAGGAAATGGAGAAGAGATTTAATTAATGAAATATTAATTAAAGAGCTCAGTGATTTGTTTGATATGTTGGATGAACACTTGTTTTTATTCGATAGTTAAATCACAGACTATCGAAGTTTTTGACCATCGTTGTCAATATGGAGAGACCGGTTGGATTATTATTCGAAGAACCACTCCGTATCGGCATTTGCGTTGCGAACCCAGTATGCTGAATAGATTGAAGACGGAGTAAAGTGCAAGGACTCTTTCTATTAAATAGAAATAGTGCCTTCGATTTCGTTCAGTCCCAGAACGAACGTAAATGGACGAATGTCTGACAGAGTATTTCCAATGATCAAATGGGTTGGTCTGTATGAATATATATGGTTGCAACGGATTTATCCCTTAGCATAATATCCAGAATATTTGTGCAAACTCAACTAGTGATTAACGGATCTGACAATGTGGCATTCAAAGTGATTGTGCTATCAATGAATGGTAAGTATTCGTAGCCTCAGGCCTCAACAACCGGGAAAGGACAAAAATCGGGCAGGCAGCATGGCTATGTGGGTCGCACCCATTAGGATGTATAATCACCTATCTAGAGGTTCATTTAATTTCTTATTCTATTCAATGCTGTCCCAGTCGGGAGACGGTTGCTGATCCCAACCGTTGGTGATATACATTCGATACACTCAAGCGAAATGAGTGGTCGGTCATGTGTGGGCCGGGTTGCAAGATGTTCTTGTTGAACCCAGTGTATTCCTCTCTAGAGATACACTAGCGGAAGGTGGTTCCATACCTTGTCATGTTGGAAATCAAATCTCCAATAAGCGCCATGTGGTTTTTGATTTTATACTATATATGTGGAGCGTGAGATGCAAGCGTTCTGCTATTTGGTTATTTACTTGATGTAGACATTATTATAATATCATTGGATTTGATATCAAAGTGTTTTGGGTTATAGTAAGGTAAAAACCGTCCATGTTTATGTGTGGGCTGGTCTTACTATTACCTTTTCTTTTGAAAGGATTTTTAAAGTTAAACAAGTGGTTGGAGTTTACTCACACCAGTCCCATGACTGACCCAGAGTTTATTTTGTTTTGTTTTCCCTAAACTCTTGGGTGCCCAAATTTGTACGGGCAGTCAAGTTGTTGGGATTTCACAGATTTATTTGAAGAAGCTGGAAGCAGGAGGCTTCACCGGTTAGCTATAGGCTATCATATATTCCGCTGTGGACCTTGTTTGTATCTGGAAACAGATGATTATAACTGTTCCGAAAATGACTGTTGTGCTCTGATGAGGGTATGTATATAAAGTTACTGATTTGTATTTCAAAAGTTATGTTATATAATATATTTTATTCGTTCCGCTGTGAGTTGTGATCTTCGTTTTTCTTCTATTCTAATATTTCTTTCTTCCTATTTCTCATCTTCTAACCTCTTTCTATTAATGGTTCGTATTTCTGTGTTATTTGGGTTGGACGTGTGGTGTATTTAGCCAACTCGGATAGCACGGATTTGCGGGTCGTTACAGAAAACTTCATGAATCTTTATTAAAAGATTTATTCCAATTTGATATTATATACAAGACTCTAAATAGAAATTATATCGTCTTATATTCAATATCAAATTCTGAAACCAACAAATATCATATTGGGAATAACAATATATATATCTTCCAAATTCCTCAACAATATCTGTATAATCACGGAATCCAATATCGAAATATTCCGAAGATTATTTCCATTCAAATCCATTCCAATTTATTCATTGGAAAACTCTGATTATTTTAAAACCATTTCAATTCCTTCCAGTTCTCTATTCTAGTTGTTAACTAGTTCATTCTGATAAAAATATCATTTATCTTTACAAATACGGAATATCTCATCCCAACTCTTTCCAAATCGTTTATTATGATTTTACATAACTTATTCATATTTTTAATGATTTTAATATCCCCATTTCAGTCGATTTCCATATACAGTCATCGAACTACATTTACATCGACTTTTTCCAAAACTGATTTGGGCATATTTTAAAATCCAACCATTAGATTTCAAATCTCTTATTATTATTCGAAATCTCTTTTCGATACAAACCCAACGGTTCTAGTTTTAGTAGAATCCGACAGTCGGATCTCCCATTACGTCGATTTGAAATCAATGGTTGAAATTCGCGAACGGTCACTGCGCGGTGCGTTCAATTCAAGCCATTATATATATAATATATATATATATCATTGATTTCCATTCAAAACGTATTTTAAAATATTTATAAATTCGTTTTAAAATGATTTCAACTTCATTTTCAATTTTTAATCAAAATTGAATATTCTATATCGTTATTATATTTTCATGATATTATTTTCAAAATATCTGATTATTCATTATAAAATGAATAAAATCGATTGATAAACCCGTTCGGGTTAAAATGGCGTTTCTATAATTAACTCGGCTTCATATGTTTTTATATATTTTCGTGTTCATCCAAAATTGGATATCAAAACCTTATTTTGATTCTTTACTGAATATTATTTTAAAATATTTGTTCATTTTCTGAATTAGAATGCAACTCAATCAATTACTATATAATTTTAGTTATATGGATTTCATACATCGCATTTGACGATACGGTCCTTACGAAATTAAATTCATCGAATTTGGAGACCGTTTGAAAAACGGCCTTTTTCGGGTCGATTAAATTCAAACTGAAATTACCAAACACAATTAAATTTACCACGCTCACATATTAATTCCAAAAATTATGAAATTTGAAATCTAGGAATAATTTGACAATCCAGATCCAACAAAAGTGGTTTCGTCGAAAACGGAGGTCGTTTGCAAAATGGCTACTTTTAAGGGCTATAGATTACATAAAATATATATAAATTCCATAGCAACTATTCTGGATTTTAATCTGTACATATCTTTCAATTTCTAAAGTGAAATCTCGATTTCTTAATTTTTTAGAAAGATATTATTAAACAAATTTCAACGTTTCTTATTTTACTGAAATCCGGTTTACTTTGAATCTTGTACATTCATTTGAAATTTAAAATCAAATTTTCAAACTATCGTGCCATTTCAAACTCTTTTTATAATTAAATTAAATTTATACGTTCTAACTTCGATTTAAATAAATTTTTAGTCATTACTATTTAAATAAATCATTTTAAATATTCAAAATTCATTAAAATTGCGTTAATAAAAGTTTTAAATTGGTTCAAAAATTACGGTTTGTTACATCGCATGTATTCAACAATAATGATAAATAATCATTAACCATTCGAACTTCATCCAGAGTGCATTACAAAACTGTATAAGCATTAAAATAAATAAATAATGCTCGTCACAGTTTGTCAACCCATCGATGGACATACAACTAAATATTGGGATTAGTGTATGTCAAATATCATCCCAATACCCGTGTGGGGTTTTCAAACAACAACAGTCGATTTAAATAAATCATTGGTTAGTAAATTTAACCAATTCTAATTCGGTTTGAATTATTTGTCTAATTATCCAATTTTACTGTTTAAATTAAAAATGGATATTTATAATATAATTTCACTATCACATTAATATTAAGATTATTCTTAATACGTTAATCATCACAATCTTCACACAAATCAATAAATCATCCATATAAATAAATACTCAACTACCAATTTATGTGATTTAACATTATTCGCGAAGTATGAAATCCGAGTGTTGGTAATATCCATACATCACTTCCAATTTATGTGATTTATGTGAATTCGAGTGTTGAACTCCATACAACAGATAAAAATCTATGCTGGCAATTTCTATGTACTTACAGTTATAAAATAAGTTAAATAACTGTACAAAATTTTAGTGAGAGAATTCTTACTTTCGTTTCCACTCCATCAGTCTTTATTTGAATATTTCAGTACAGTTTGTGCTGAAATCTGCCTGAATTTCTAACGTTCTCCATTTCCATTCTGTTCAGTCCCGATATTTTCATCATGATTCCAACGGATCTGAAATCGTCGGGTTTGGACCTCGTATGACAAAGTTATGGGATTTTTATACATTGGATAATTTAAACTTGAAACTAAGTTAAATAATTAACTTTAATTAACCTTAGCAACATTTTAAAGCATTGTTGTTTCTTCTGCTTTCTTCTCTGGAAACCATCGTTACTTCTAAACCCATCATAGACTTTGATTTTCCACTGTCGCACCTCCACGACGCCGCCGGACCCTAATTAGACGATGCCACCCCGAGCGCCTATGCCAGAGCTCCCCACAGTGGCCACCTCAACCAACTTGCGGCCTCCATGTCGTCGGAATTGAGGATCGAACTCGGGGGTTTCAGGCTTCAAATTCGTGAATGATACACAACGAAACTCCATCATACCCATATAGATAGAAAGCGCTCCCCAAGCTCTCCAATTTTCATTTTTGAAATCTTTAAAATAGTTGAATGGATCGAAAGTTATTGAGGAGGACAGTTTTGAAGGATATCGGCCTTTGAAATAATCTAACGGCGGCTGAACGTTTTCTAGGATTTCGATGGATATTTATAGAAATTTATATTATATATTAATATTATTTAAATTCCAAAATGTTAGTTTTTCAATCTGAACTCCAAATCAAACCCAACGACTGTCGCCCCTAGCTAAATACCCTTATTTCGAGCACAATGGGATATATTTCATAAGCCAATTCGACTGTTTCGATTAATTTTTCTTTAAATTAAAATATAATTCAATATATATTGAATTTAAACGTACATTTTAATTTACCGGGACCACATACTGACTCCAAAATTACAAAAAAAAAAATCTAGTTATGTTTTGACGATACAGTCCTAAAAAATTAATTTCGTCGAATTTGGAGACCGTTTGAAAAATGGGCTTTTTCTGGTCGATTAAATTTAAATTGAAATTACCAAACACATTTAAATTCGCTGATCTCACATATTAATTCCAAAAATTATGAAATTTGAAACCCAGCAATAATTTGACATTCCAGTTCCAACAAAAGTGGTTTCGTCGGAAACGGAGGTCGTTTGCGAAATGGCTATTTTTATGGGCTTTATAATATATTAAAATATATATAAATTCCATAGCGACTATTCTAAATTTTAAATAGACATAACTTACAATTTATAAAGTGAAATATCAATTTCTTACATTCGTTAGAAAGTTATAGTTAATTAGATTCTAATGTTTCTTGTTTTGTCCAATTCTGATTTATATTGAATTCTATACATTCAATTGAAATTTAAAATCAAATTTTCAAACTACCACGCCATTTCAGGCTCGTTTTATAACTAAAATAAATTTATATGTTCTAACTTCTATTTAAATAAATTTTTAGTTTTTATTATTTAAAATAATTCATTTTAAATATTCAAAACCCATTAAAATAGCTAAAATAAAAAAATTAAATTGGTTCGGAAATTCCGGGTTGTTACAATATGTAAACATTTGTATTTTAGGCCTAACATATCTGTCCTTTACAGAGCATTCGTATGAGGGTCTAGATACACGCACTGGGTGGTGTATTGTAGACGTCAGGGCATTACTCTGTGTTAAGACGTGATTCGACCGAGGAATTTGAATACGAGGATCTGTACGCTTACATGGCATAGCGATGGTGGTTCTGTGCGATTATGTGGTGTAACGATATAGATTTTCATACGCGATTTGGCATATGATGGAGGTTGTGCATACTTAGGGTGACGTCAATGACCAACGAGGAGGGTACTATAGGGAGTACCTTAAGATGTTGGTTAAAGCTACATATATATTATATTAGGTTTAACATACTTGGGAGTATATAGGTACAACGTGTGTGCATAGCCTAGGGAGCTATGAACCCGAACAACCTAGTAATTAAGAAAAATAGAAAATGTAACTGAACGGTATATGTAGGGTTATTTCAGAATGTATAATTTGTCCTCTCACCAAAACTTGTTTGTTGACCCCCTCTTCATAACATACTCGCAGGTTTGATTTATGATAGAGGTTTGGTAGCCTTTGGACCCTTGTTAGGCAATGTCATTATTTTGATAAGGTTATATTTTATTATTATATTTTATCCATACCATTGTGAGACGTTTTATCGTGCTCTGATATATTTATTATCTCTGTCTTTTCTATAGGATACCAAACAAGCCTACTCGAGCTTCGATAGATTGGAATTTTTGAGAAAATTTTGATCTATAGAAATTCGGGTTGTTACATCTGGTATCAGATCTCGGGTTTAGGATTCCTATACAGATGGTGAGTGAGCATATTTATATTATTAGATATAAATATTATGTACACCTGTATCCGTAGAGGAATCCATTAATTAAGTGAATGACAAATTGTAATAACCCGGAAATCTGGGCCAATTTAAAATTTTTGTTTTGGCAATTTTAGTTAATTTCGATTATTTAAAATGAATAATTTTAAATAATAACGACAAGAAATTTATTTTGAATAGAATTAGAACGTATATATTTATATAGATCGTCGTTAGAATATTAACATTTATTTATAATTATAAAAGGAACTGAAAATGGCGCGGTAGTTCGAAAATTCGATTTCAAAGTTCAAATGAATGTACCGGGTGCAAAACAAACTGGATTTTAGCGAAACCAAAAATATTTGAATCTAATTGATAATATCTTTCCAACGAATCCGAAAAATCGAAATTTTATAGCGGGAATCAAAAGTTATGCCCAGTTGAAATTTCAGAATAGTCGCTATGGAATTTTGGCCCTTAAAAATGGAAATTTTGCAAACGACCTCGGTTTTCGACGAAACCACTTTAGTTGGATCCATGATGTCAAGTTATTGCTAGGTTCCAAAATTCGTAATTTTTCGAATCAATATGTGAGTGTGGCAAAGGAAAACGCATTTGACCAGTTTCCGTTGATTTTAATCGACTGGAAAATGGCCATTTTTCAAACGGTCTAAGAATTTGACGAAATTAGTTTTGTGAGGACCGTATCATACGAAGCTAGAAAATATTTTTCTAGAATTTTTAGACTCCGTATGTGGCCCATGTAAATTGAAATGTGCGTTCAAATTCAATATATAGAGTTATATTTTGATTTTGACGAAAACTGATCGAAACGATCGAATCAGCTTGCGATACCTATCCCATTGTGTTCGGAATAGGGGTAATTAGCTAGAGGCGACAGTCGGTAGGCTCGATTTAGAGTTCGAATTTAAAAGTAACTTTTTGGATAAAAATAAATAAATTAATTAAATATTAATAATTATATAATCTCCACCCCTCCCCTCTCTCTCTTCACATTATCAGAAAGAAAAAAAATAGAAAAAAACCTGATTTTGCCCACTCGTCGCTCCTCCCCCTACCCCGCCTGACGCCGACGCGCCCCTCCCCTCCCATGGCTGCGTCGCCCCATCCCCCTCCCTCCCTCTTCTCCGACGTCCTCCCTTCTCCCTCTCCTCTTCTGAACATCGAACCACTCCTAGCCCTAGATTGAAGACTGCCTCCACCATAGCCCGCCGCTCCGACCGCCGTGGACCCCCAGCCACCTCCTCGACCACCACCCACAACCCCACACTACCCTCCTCCGACCACCAACAGCGAATGTGGGGCCCCCTCCTTCCGAAAATTGATTTCTTTTGAAAGCAAAGAGGTGAGTTTCTTAGTGTAACTAATTTGAATCGAGTACTTAGTTTAAATTCAGTCAGGAATACATACCGTGAGTAAAAAAATTGATTTTTGGATTATAAAAGTTAAGATTTTTCCATCGTATGTAGATGTGGATTTTCATCGCATAAAGAAGTGATTTTTATGTAGTAGAGAGAATAAAAATATGATTTTTATTCATGTAGAGTAAGAAAAATATAATTTTAATTATATTACTAGCAAGATAAAAATATAATTTTTATCATGGAAGTAGCATTGTAAAGGAGTGATATTTACATATGTGGAAGCGATATAAAAATATAATTTTTATTATGAAGTTAGCGCGATACAAATATGATCTTTATTATATGAACACAGTTATAAAAATAGAATTTTTATCTATATAGCAGCGGTGTAAAAATAGAATTTTATCTATATAGTAGCGGTGTAAAAATAGAATTTTTATCTATATAGTAACAATATAAAAATGTGATTTTTATATATGTAGTGGCTATGGACAACGAAAGTGACAAAAGGCGAGCGGTGAAGATTTTCTACATTAGAAGAGTCGCGGTGAATTGGTTTAGCTAGTCGGTGAGAACTCCTCGCCTTTAATTTATTTCTAGTTGAAATATATATAGGATGCAGACGGTGTTTAGTAGCACCCGACACCCGTCGTCCACATACCGTGGATGACTTATTTGTTTGATTGTTGTGTTGTGAAATTTGATTGTGTGATGTGAAATGAAATAGAATATTTTATAGTGGAAAATATTTTATAGTTAAAAATATGATTTTTAACGTGTATATAAAATAAATATTTATAAACAAATCGACGATTTGTTTATATACACTGATTTGATTGATATTGATTGGGACGATAAATTTTACACATCGCCCAACTGCACAAATAAAATCTGTGTTTGATTGATTGAAACCCCACACGGGTATTGGGATGATATATGACATACACTAATCCCAATAATTAGTTGTATGTCAATCGATTGATTGACAGGCTGTTATAAGCGTTAAATATTTATATTTAATGCTTATGCAGTTGTGTGGTGCACTCTGGATGATGGTTGATTATCTATCATTGTTATTATATACATGTGTTGTAGAAAATCCATATAATTAACATTATATGGTAATTGATTGGGCCTCATTCCAATATAGAAAATAAATTCATGTGTTGAATTGAAAAATATTCATGTGTTGAATAGAATAAACATTCATGTGTTGAATAAAAGCCGTGTTGATTAGATTGACGCCATTTTGACGTGAACGATATTTATATCGATTTTATTCATTTTTCAATGAATATTGAAAGTGATTTCAAAATTCGAATTAAATTGAAATGAACTGGAATTCGAATTAAATTGAATAGATTTGAAATTTTAATGGATTGAAATTCGAATTAAATTGAAATCGATTTGAAATGTAATTAAAATGAATTTATATTGAAAAATTCGATTTTGATTTGAATTTGGAAAGGAAGTGAAATCATTTTGAAAACGAATTTAAAACGATTTATAAAATACGTTTTGAAAGGAAATCGACGAAATATATATAATATATATTATATATATAATGGCCTGAATAGAACGCGCCGCGCCAAGGCAGTTCGCGAAATTCGACCATTGACTTCGAATGGATATTACGGGAGATCCGACCGTCGAATTCTCCTAAAACCGGAACCGTTTGGTTCGTATCGAAAAGGGCTTTCAAATGAATATTAGAGTCTTGAAATCTAACGGTTGGATTTGGAATTATGTCTAAATCAAATTTGGAAAAGGTCGCTGTAAGTGTAGTTCGATGGCCGTTGATGGAAATCGACTGTACGGGCTTTGATAAAATTATTAAAAATAGTAGTAATTTGTGTAAAATCATAAGAAATGATTTGGGAAGAATTGAGATGAAAAACTCCATATTTGAAAAGATAAAAGTAGATTTTTATCGAAATGAACTAGTTTTGAATCAGAATAATAATTTATTTTTAAAATAAATAAATTGGATTTGAAATGGTTTTGAAAATAACCAGAATTTCCAATAATTGAATTGGAATGGATTTGAATCGAAATCATCTTCGGAATAGTTCAATGTTGGATTTCGTGATTATACAGACGTTGTTATGGAAATTTGAAAGATATATTTATATCGTTATTTCCAATACGATATTTGTTGGTTTCAGAATTTGATATTGAATATAAGCCGATATATTTTCTATTCAGAGCCTTGTGTTCAATATCAAATGGGATTTTGGGTTGTCGTGAACGGTATCTTTAATAATACTGTTCTTAAACCCAAATCGAGTTAAGAAAATTAGGAACTAACTGGGGATCAGTTAAGTTGGAGGGTTTCTTGGATATTGATTTGATGTTGGTTTCGGCCTTCGGGGTTAATATTTTAGGGAACTGTCCTCTTACTAATTTACGGTTAGGGACTGATTGAAATGTGATGTGATTTTGGGGTTTATCGTGAACCATGTTTTAAATGACATCTGTTCTTTAACCCAGTTAAAGATTAAATTAAGTGGAGTTTTAATGAATCATTAATTAGATTGAAAAGATCGAGAATGGAGTATCACCAGTTTTTCTCCAGGTGATAGTTGAATCTTTAATTATATTTGAACGTGAAATGGTAATTGAATTTACCGATAACACTGTGGTGTTAGATATGAAGTATTACCAGTTTTACTTCATGGGATGAATAGGTTGGGATTGAGAAATTAAAACAAATGATTACTTTGGTAAGGTTCGTTAATCCCGACTAGTTTGAAGTGATATTCAAAGGAAGATTAAAGAATAAATTTAAAAGAATTTATCTTTGATAAAATTAATGGGAACCTTTCCCTAAGAATGTGAAATTTAGAAACTAATTGTAGGTTAGCTAAGAAGAATGGCTTCCTAGTTATTGATCTGATGTTGGTTTCGGCCTTCGGGGTTAATGTTTGGGGAATTATTCTCTTGCTAATTTGCAGTTAGTGACTGATGAATTGGAATGAGACGTATGTTGTGTTTGTGTAACACTTGTTTATTATATATGCGAGTTATTCGGAAAGACCGGGTTTATCCCATTTTGAATAACTGATACGACGATAAGTCGAAGATGAAGATGGTGGTTGAAGACCGGAGGTCTTCATGTCGTTTGGGTGATTACTGATGATCTTGATTGGGTCGTACACCCAAGAGGAGGGAATCAGTTAGTGATCGTCCAGACGTACTTGGAGATCGATGGATATGCGGGGTACTAGGTGCCTCCGGTTTCGTTCAGACCCAGAACGAACTTGTAAATGGACTGTGTGTCTGACATTGGATTTTATTCTATGTGATTGATTTCTATTAAATATATATCTGTTTGGCGGCGGAGAATTTATTCTCTTGCTTAACGCCCTTCTCTGAGACGTACGAGCTCAGGTGTTATATATTGATGGATATCCATCGCATGGAATGAATTGCCTGTGTGGCATGCCTAAGTGGCAATTGATCAAGGCTTCCGTAGAAAAGCAAAGTCTTGTGGTTGATGATCAAAGCACGGCCTATGTGGTATAGCTTTGTGTAACGTTGATTCGTGAGCCTCACACCCCGGTTGTGAACCAGAAACGGGAGAGGACATCAGGGAGGGCATGCGTTTCCATCTAGTTAGAACTGGCGTCAGCGATTTTACATGCCCTGACGAGTTTGACTTATGTGGTTGTGGTTGTTGCGAGGCACCTCGGATATATCGTTGACTATGTGAAGCCGATGGAGTCGTTTGTTGGCTCATTTACGCCCCAAAAGGGTGGGGAAACAAAGTGTTCAGGCATTTTAATCCACATCAGTGGACCGGCCCTGACGATCCAAGGGCTCACCTGTGTCTGGGTCCTGAAGCTCGGGCTAGAGAGTTTCGAATCGGTGAGGACTATCTTTTGCCTCGGTTCACAGATGGAAATCCAACTTCAAATACGTGACTTTGCGGTTTTGATTGTATACTTATATATGGCGACATAGTGGCATAGGACGCTCATGTCGCCTATGATTGATATTTATGATTGTATATAAAATCAGAAACTAACTGGAAACGAGCTAAGATGGGTGGTTTCCTGGGAATTGGTCTGATGTTGGTTTCGGCCTTCGAGGTTAATACTTAGGGAATCATTCTCTTACTAATTTTCGGTTGGAGTCTGATTAGGATTCAAAACATGAAATTTAGCGTATCAAACATTTTTGGCTATTATAAGGTAAAAACCCTATCCTCCGGCTTGCGTTGCATTGTGTGATGGGACCTGGGTCTTATAATAGCTTCATTTTTCTTTATTTAGCATTGCGTTATTGTTTTATGCACTGGTGTTCTTGGGAGGAAACTCGTTCCGTGTTATACGGCGTGGTCCCTTTATTTACCTAACTTTAAAATAAAGATTAATAACTGTTTTAGTTCTCTCACCAGTCACATGACTGAACTGGAGTTTATTGTTTTAACCTAAACTCTGGGTGCCCCTATTTTGACACGGTAGCTAGTAGTTTTGGATTTGCAGATTTATATTCACAGGAACCTGGATTACAGCTGAAATGATATCCGGAAAGCTCTGTATCCGTATATCTCTTTCAGTTGTGTTTTGTATTATTTTTCAGCTGCGATGTATTTAAATGTAATTTAAATCTTTGATATTTTCTGTGTAATATTTATTCATACTCTGTATATTCTTATATTTTGATGTAATTGTTGTAATAAACAATGAAATGTTCTTCTTTTTGCATTCCGATGTGGCTTGTTCTCAAAGTATCCGGTCTTTCCATACCGGGGAAGTTATGGGTACTTATATTTGGTATCAGAGCTTTGGTCTACAGAGCTCGGAGAACAAGACACATTAGAACCATACGAAAGAATTCATCAGAAATTGGATTAGTAATATCCAATAAGAATGACTCGTTAGAGATAGGATCAGTAGTATCCTAGAACGAGTTTGAAGAGTATATTTTTAAAATGAAAACAAGTTTTGTTTTAAAAACTTAATTCAAGTATTCGTATTTGAATATTTATTTATATTGATTTGGACTATCAGGTATATAGAGATTTTAAAATACGTCTGATCCACGTGTATTGGAAGCCTCCAATATACTGGATGGATATAGAATCACACTCTAGTCGCCCGAGCATGATTCTACTGATGACGTACGACATCAGTAGTCTATTTTCGAGTATCGAAAGTGGGATATCTATATGTTTCCAATTAGACTGGTGTGAGAACTAAAATTAGATAGGGCTTATTGTTGTGATTTGGCATCAAAAATCTGATTTTTAGACTATGTATCAAAGTTATGAATTTGAAAAGCTAATCAACTAATTCATTGCTGATTGTGTTGTTTGATTATTGCTTGATTAATTAATTTGAACCATTTAGCCAAATTGAACCAAATGGTGAATTGTATTGAAAATTTATCGCATTTGCATGCATATACATGTACTTACATTGAACAGGTAATTGCAAAGAGGCTAGAGCAGAAGAATAAAATTGTTTGCCCGACAAATAGGTACATGTTTATTGTATTTCTCGGGTTTTGGATGATTTTATGAGCCGATTGGCTAGCAGCTTAGCTTTTTCATTTTCTTTTGGATTGAAGAAGGCCATGGGAGGCTATATGGAATATCCCTAATTCCCCGGTGCAAGGGAGGTTATGGCGAAATTTTTCGAAAATTTAGGGTGTTAGCCAAATTTTTTGAAAAATTTGAAAAGTTCTTAAAAACTGAAAAGTTGAATAACTTAAGCCGTAAAGAAAAAAATGGAAGTTGAGTTGGTTAGTTAAACAACTTTCAGCTTTGTTCCTTTTCGAGGACGAAAAGTTTTAAGTGGGGGAGATTGTAATAACCCAGAAATATGGGCTAATTTAAAAATTTTATTTTGGCAATTTTAGTTAATTTTGATTATTTAAAATAAATTATTTTAAATAATAACGACGAGAAATTTATTTTGAATAGAATTAGAATGTATATGTTTATATAGATCGTCGTTAGAATATAAACATTTATTTATAATTATAAAAGGAATTGAAAATGGCGCGGTAGTTCTAAAATTCGATTTCAAAGTTCAAATGAATGTACCGGGTGCAAAACAAATCGGATTTTAGCGAAACCAAAAACATTTGAATCTAATTGAGAATATCTTTCCAACGAATCCAAAAAATCGAAATTTCATAGCGGGAATCAAAAGTTATGCCTAGTTGAAATTTCAGAATAGTCGCTATGGAATTCTAGCCATTAAAAATGGAAATTTTGCAAACGACCTCAGTTTTTGACGAAACCACTTTAGTTGGATCCGTGATGTCAAGTTATTGCTAGGTTTCAAAATTCGTAATTTTTCGAATCAATATGTGAGCATGGCAAAGGAAAATGTGTTTGTCCAGTTTCAGTTGATTTTAATCGACTGGAAAATGGCCATTTTTCAAACGGTCTCAAAATTTGACGAAATTAGTTTTGTTAGGACCGTATCGTCAGTACGAAGCTAGAAAATATTTTTCGGGAATTTTTAGAGTCCGTATGTGGCCCCGGTAAATTGAAATGTGCGTTCGAATTCAATATATAGAGTTATATTTTGATTTTGACGAAAACTGATCGAAACGATCGAATCAGCTTGCGATACCTATCCCATTGTGTTCGGAATAGGGTAATTAGCTAGAGGCAACAGCCGGTAGGCTCGATTTAGAGTTTGAATTTAAAAGTAACTTTTTGGATAAAAATAAATTAATTAATTAAATATTAATAATTATATAATCCCCCCCTCTCTCTTCACATTATCAGAAGGAAAAAAATAGAAAAAAACCTGATTTTGCCCCCCCCCCCCCCCCGGTCGCTCCTCCCCCTACCCTGCCTGACGCCGACGCGCCCCTCCCCTCCCATGGTTGTGTCGCCCCATACCCCTCCCTCTTCTCCGACGTCCTCCCTCCCTTCTCCCTCTCCTCTTCTGAACATCGAACCACCCCTAGCCCTAGATTGAAGACCGCCGCCACCATAGCCCGCCGCTCCAACTGCCGTGGACCCCCAGCCGCCTCCACGACCACCTGTCGCCGCCCACGACCCCACACTACCCTCCTCCGACCACCAACAGCGAATGTGGGCCCCCCTCCTTCCGAAAATCGATTTCTTTCGAAAGCAAAGAGGTGAGTTTCTTAGTGTAACCAATTTGACTCGAGTACTTAGTTTAAATTCAGATAGGAATACATATTAAAAAATTTGATTTTTGGATTATAAAAGTTAAGATTTTCCATCGTATGTAGATGTGGATTTTCATCGTATAAAGAAGTGATTTTTATATAGTAGAGAGAATAAAAATATGATTTTTATTCATGTAGAGTAAGAAAAATATAATTTTTAATATATTACTAGCATGATAAAAATATAATTTTTATCATGGAAGTAGCGTTGTAAAGGAGTGATATTTACATATGTGGAAGCAATATAAAAATATAATTTTTATTATGAAGTTAGCGTGATAAAAATATGATTTTTACTATATGAACACCGTTATAAAAATAGAATTTTTATCTATATAGTAGCGGTGTAAAAATAGAATTTTTATCTATTTAGTAGCGGTGTAAAAATAGAATTTTTATCTATATAGTAACAATATAAAAATGTGATTTTTATATATGTAGTGACTACGGACAACGAAAGTGACAAAAGGCGAGCGGTGAAGATTTTCTACATTAGAAGAGTCGCGGTGAATTGATTTAGCTAGTCGGTGAGAACTCCTCGCCTTTAATTTATTTCTAGTTGAAATATATACTAGGATGCAGACGGTGTTTAGTAGCACCCGAAACCCGTCGTCCCCATACCGTGGATGACTTGTTTGTTTGATTGCTGTGTTGTGAAATTTGATTGTGTGATGTGAAATGAAATAGAGTATTTTATAGTGGAAAATATTTTATAGTTAAAAATATGATTTTTAACGTGTAAATAAAATAAATATTTATAAACAAATCGACGATTTGTTTATATACACTGATTTGATTGATATTGATTGGGACGATAAATTTTACACATCGCCCAACTGCACAAATAAAATCTGTGTTTGATTGATTGAAACCCCACACGGGTATTGGGATGATATATGACATACACTAATCCCAATAATTAGTTGTATGTCGATCGATTGATTGACAGGCTGTTAGAAGCGTTAAATATTTATATTTAATGCTTATGCAGTTGTGCGGTGCACTCTGGATGATGGTTGATTATCTATCATTGCTATTATACACATGTGTTGTAGAAAATCCATATAGTTAACATTATATGGTAATTGATTGGGCCTCATTCAAATATAGAAAATAAATTCATGTGTTGAATTGAAAAATATTCATGTGTTGAATAGAATAAACATTCATGTGTTGAATAAAAGCCGTGTTGATTAGATTGACGCCATTTTGACGTGAACGATATTTATATTGATTTTATTCATTTTCCAATGAATATTGAAAGTGATTTCAAAATTCGAATTAAATTGAAATGAATTGAAATTTGAATTAAACTGAATAGATTTGAAATTGAAATGAATTGAAATTCGAATTAAATTGAAATTGAATTGAAATCGATTTGAAATGAAATTAAAATGAATTCATATTGAAAAATTCGATTTTGATTTGAATTTGGAAAGGAAGTGAAATCGTTTTGAAAACGAATTTAAAACGATTTATAAAATACGTTTTGAAAGGAAATCGACGAAATATATATAATATATATTATATATATAATGGCCTGAATAGAACGCGCCGCACCGCGGCAGTTCGCGAATTTCGACCATTGACTTCAAATGGATATTACGGGAGATCCGACCGTCGGATTCTCCTAAAACCGGAACCGTTGGGTTCGTATCGAAAGGCCTTTCAAATGAATATTAGAGATTTGAAATCTAATGGTTGGATTTGGAATTATGTCCAAATCAAATTTGGAAAAGGTCGCTGTAAATGCAATTCGATGGTCGTTGATGGAAATCGACTGTACGGGCTTTGATAAAATTATTAAAAATAGTAATAATTTTTGTGAGATCATAAGAAATGATTTGGAAGAATTGGGATGAAAAACTCCATATTTGAAAAGGTAAAAGTAGATTTTTATCGAAATGAACTAGTTTTGAACTAGAATAATAATTTATTTATTTTGAAAATAAATAAATTGGATTTGAAATGGTTTTGAAAATAACCAGAATTTCCAATAATTGAATTGGAAATGATTTGAATTGAAATCATCTTCGGAATAGTTCGATGTTGAATTTCGTGATTATACAGATGTTTTTATGGAAATTTGAAAGATACATTTATATCGTTATTTCCAATACGATATTTGTTGGTTTCAGAATTTGATATTGAATATAAGCCGATATATTTTCTATTCAGAGCCTTGTATTCAATATCAAATGGGATTTTGGGTTTTCGTGAATGGTATCTTTAATAATACTGTTCTTAAACCCAAATGGAGTTAAGAAAATTAGGAACTAACTGGGGATCAGTTAAGTTGGAGGGTTTCTTGGATATTGATCTGATGTTGGTTTCGGCCTTCGAGGTTAATATTTTAGGGAACTGTCCTCTTACTAATTTACGGTTAGGGACTGATTGAAATGTGATGTAATTTTGGGGTTTATCGTGAACCGTGTTTTAAATGACATTGGTTCTTTAACCCAGTTAAAGATTAAAACTAAGTGGAGTTTTAATGAATCTTTAATTAGATTGAAAAGATCGAGAATGGAGTATCATCGGTTTTTCTCTAGGCGATAGTTAAATCTTTAATTAGATTTGAACGTGAAATGGTAATTGAATTTACCGATAACACCGTGGTGTTAGATATGAAGTATTACCAATTTTAATTCATGGGATGAATAGGTTGGGATTGGGAAATTAAAACAAATGATTACTTCGGTAAGGTTCGTTAATCCCGACTAGTTTGAAGTGATATTCAAAGGAAGATTAAAGAATAAATTAAAAAGAATTTTTCTTTGATAAAATTAATGGGAACCTTTCCTCAAGAATGTGAAATTTAGAAACTAACTGTAGGTTAGCTAAGAAGAATGGCTTCCTGGGTATTGATCTGTTGTTGGTTTTGGCCTTCGTGGTTAATGTTTGGGGAATTATTCTCTTGCTAATTTGCGATAAGTGACTGATGAATTGGAATGAGGCGTATGTTGTGTTTGTGTAACACTTGTTTATTATATACGCGAGTTATCCGGAAAGACCGGGTTTATCCCATTTTGAATAACTAATACGACGATATGTCGAAGATGAAGACGGTGGTTGAAGACCGGAGGTCTTCACGTCGTATGGGTGATTACCGATGATCTTGATTGGGCCGTACACCCAAGAGGAGGGAATAAGTTAGTGATTGTCCAGACGTACTTGGAGATCGATGGATATGCGGGGTACTAGGTGCCTCCGGTTTCGTTCAGACCCGGAACGAACTTGTAAATGGACTGTGTGTCTGACATTGGATTTTATTCTATGTGATTGATTTCTATTAAATATATATTTGTTTTGTGGCGGAGAATTTATTCTCTTGCTTAACGCCCTTCTCTGAGACGTACGAGCTCAGGGTTATATATTGATGGATATCCATCGCATGGAATGAATTGCCTGTGTGGTATGCCTAAGTGGCAGTTGATCAAGGCTTCTGTTGAAAAGCAAATTCTTGTGGTTGATAATCAAAGCACGGCCTGTGTGGCATAGCTTTGTGTAATGTTGATTCGCGAGACTCACACCCCTGTTGTGAACCAGAAACAGGAGAGGACATCCGGAAGGGCATGTGTTTCCTTCTAGTTAGAAGTAGCGTCAGCGGTTTTACATGCCCTGACGAGTTTGACTTATGTGGTTGTTGCTGTTGCGAGGTGTCTCGGATATACCAGTGACTATGTGAAGCCGATGGAGTCAATTGTTGGCTCACTTACGCCCCCAAGTTTGGGGAAACGCAGTGTTCAGGCATTTTAATCCTCATTGGTGGACCGGCCCTGACAATCCAAGGGCTCACCTGTGTCTGGGTCCTGAGGCTCGGGATAGAGAGTCTCGAATTGGTGAGGACTATCTTTTGCCTCGGTTCATAGATGGAAATCCAACTTTCAATACGTGACTTTGCGGTTTTGATTGTATACTTATATATGGTGACATAGTGGCATAGGACGCTCATGTCGCCTATGATTGATATTTATGATTGTATATAAAATCAGAAACTAACTGGAAACGAGCTAAGATGGGTGGTTTCGGAATTGGTCTGATGTTGGTTTCGGCCTTCAGGGTTAATACTTAGGGAATCGTTCTCTTACTAATTTACGGTTGGAGTCTGAAACACCCCACCTCCGTTAAGGTCACTCACAAAGGGAATGCCTTAACTTTGGTGGAGGTTTATAAGTAAAAGTCACAGATAAACACAAGACAGATATAAATACACATATTTTAAACAGCGGAAAACAAACAGGCTTTATTTCATCAATACGTGTTCATACAAACATTTCCATAATTGTCTCAAAATACTTCCAACATTACAACCTCATTACTGTCTTGATTATTAAAGAAGCATAAAACATAAATAAAGTAACAAAAATCCCCATAGTGATATCCAAAGCCATAATCTGAGCAAAAGAGATCCAAACCATACATCTACGGATCTCGAAGCTTGCAAAGAGTCTGACTAAGTTGGGTTGTTTCCTCCCTATGGACCTGGGGGGGACGAAAGAAAAGAAGACGAACAGAAAATAAAGTCAGACATAAAGCCTGAGTAAATCTAGTGACTCTTCATTATGTGAATAAGAAAAAGGGCATGATAGATATAAACTGAAAACAAGAAAGTATCACAAGCTAAGGAAGTGTAGTTTAGAATCGAATGTACTATCGCACCCACACTATATCTCTGCACCTACTTGAGCTTATTCTAACTGGCACCCCATGCTGAAGGTGAAGTGATCCCCATTTTCTAAAGATCGGCTCCTACTCGTATAAACATGTGTCATACGGCCCCCAAGAATTGTAGATACCTATGCTGGTCCCACCATGGGGTGTATCAAGACCCATGGTGGCGGCCCCGACACAATCCTAGAATACATAGGTTATACTACTGGTGCCCCCAGTGCCCTGTTTGTCTGCTCCGAAGTGTGTGCACGCCCGCACTCCATTAGAACCCACACTGTTGCACCCACCGTTGTCGCTTTGACCGCTCACAATCAGCCCAGTAATCGTGCCCCACCCTGCATAGTTTCAGGGTACCTTGATACCTAACTTGGGTTACTTCTAAAACGGGTCCCTCGTTACTAGGGTTTTCTAGTCAAACATGTTAAGTGGTTAAGTGTATGTATTTACCTAACCTCACCCATCAATTCTTGTTAACATGTTGAATTTGGTTAAGTGTTTTTAGTTGACTTAACCCTACCATCTGTCCTTAGCCTCTTAAAGCACTGACCACTCACATTAGACAGTTATTGCAACGGTTACAGGATGTGCCGGTCGGTTCTGGGCAGGTTTACACCGTAGCTTGGTCTAACCTCGGGTCCTTATTGGGCTCAATGCTTAACCACCCACATTGGATAGGTATTGTTGTGACTACTGGACAGCCGAGCGGGTCCGGGCAGGTTTACGTCACAACTCAATCCAACCTTGGGTTAAGCATACCGTGTTTTCTAAATTTACATATTTTTCACTTCTCAATTTTATATGTAAATGTCATGTCCTTTATTCTTGGGTATAACAATTCGTACCGATTAAATGTCATTGTCATTGGCATGTGCCAAACATGCCAACATATATTTTTCATGTTTTACACCCAACGTTATTACCCCTGTTTGTACGTTCGCAACATTATAACAAATGTTGGGCTCGACACAATTCAACCCAACTTTATAAACATGAGAAAAGGGGAAATCAAGAACATGTAATATTTTACAATACATAAAGGTGTGTGGCGCATGAACTTGCAATTTAGCGATTCAACTAAAATAAATTATGGGTCATGTGAACTTGCATTCAAATAAGAGTATAACTAAGTAGGTGTCATATGAAATGGCATAGTTTATGCTTATACAAACTTGGGTTTAAACATGTTTAACTTGGTATAATGTCAACCACAAAACTAACATGTTGTATATTCACCAAAATATCCAATTTTAACATCTAATTATATAGCCTATTTCAACATGAACTTGCATAGTTTATGTAACCCAAACGGTACTCAACATAGATCCAATTATACTTGCAAATAAACATAAGAATGTGTTCATAGGTTTTGAGTCACGTAGGCATAAAAGGTCTCAAATTTAGAACATGTTTACATAAGCCTTAACTTAGACTTAGGGAGTGTATATAGTCCATGCCATCGACATAAACATAAAGGGATCAATTACTAGTTTTTGTCACAACTTGCAAGTGTTATTATTTTCATATACAAATGTTTAATAGGCTTGCATCAATCAATTTATGCCACAAATATCAATACACAAGTCATGACAGAATTATTACAATACACAGAATTCATATCATTATTATACAATAACACAATTCTATTTTCATTTACATCGAATCACGTCACAATTTTATTCATATACTGAAAGATCACAATACTTACAACGAATGCAGAATCTTGAATTCTGGATTCTGAGTTCTGAAATTGAGATGTGTTCCTTTGGGTAGATTAACGTTGCGTTGAATAATTTGATTAAGCTTTAGTTCTCTTCTTAATTTGATTCGTCTCTAAGCTCCTCTCTCTTGACGGCTACGCTCAATTCCTTCCTAGCAGCATGATGACTCCAATCTTATTTTTTTGTGTGAATTTTAGTTGAGACTTAGGGTGTATATATAGATTTTTTGATTGTTTTGAGCTGTCAGATGAAGACAGGAGGAATCTAGACCACACAAAGTCCAAAGAGACAATCAAGAGGTGACATGTCAGCCCTAATGACACACCGAGCCACAGAAATTCGAGCCAGAGCCAGACCCAGCCAGCCAGGTTCACCAGGTAGGTCGACTGGCAGGTCGACACCCAGGTCGACACTATGGTCGACCTGGGGGTGACCAGGTCGACACCATGGTCGACCCTAAGGTCGACCTGGTCCCTGGGCGGGAATTTTCCCGTCCAGCCCAATTTGAGCTTGTTTTTCGAAGTTTGAACTTGAAACCGAGCTGTTTGAATTTTAAATTTTATTCTGAAACTTCCGAAGGTCATAACTCCTTCATACGGAGTCCGATTCACGCAAACTCGGACTCTATCTTAAGCAGAATTCTGAGTCGAATGCAATGGCGTAACCCGTTTCCCTTAATTCTTTCATTTATAATTAATTACACTTTAATTTGTGAAGCTTAATGTTATAAAATTCACGGGGTGTCACAGAGTCTGATTAGGAATCAAAACATGAAATTTAGCGTATCAAGCATTCTTGGCTACTATAAGGTAAACACCCTATCCTCCGGTTTGCGTTGCATTGTGTGATGGGACCTGAGTCTTATAATAGCTTCATTTTTCTTAATTTAGCATTGCGCTGTTGTTTTATGCACTATTGTTCTTAGGAGGAAACTCGTTCCGTGTTATACGGCGTGGTCCCTTGATTTACCTAACTTTAAAATAAAGATTAATAACTGTTTTAGTTCTCACACCAGTCACATGACTGACTTGGAGTTTATTGTTTTAACCTAAACTCTGGGTGCCCCTATTTTGACACGGGCAGCTAGTAGTTTTGGTTTTGTAGATTTATATTCACAGAAACCTGGTTTACCGCTGAAATGATATCTGGAAAGCTCTGTATCCGTATATCTCTTTCAGTTGTGTTTTGTATTATTTTTCAACTGCGATGTATTTAAATGTAATTTAAATCTCTGATATTTTCTATGTAATATTTATTCATACTCTGTATATTCTTGTATTCTGATCTAATTGTTGTAATAAACAATGAAATGTTCTTCTGTTTGCGTTCCGATGTGGCTTGTTCTCAAAGTATCCGCTCTTTCCTTACCGGGGAAGTTACGGGTCCTTATATTTGGTATCAGAGCTTTGGTCTACAGAGCTCGGAGAACAAGACACATTAGAACCATACGAAAGAATACATCAGAAATTGGATTAGTAATATCTAATAAGAATGACTCGTTAGAGATAGGATCAGTAGTATCCTAAAACGAGTGTTAAGAGTATATTTTTAAAATGAAAACAAGTTTTGTTTTAAAAACTTAATTCAAGTATTCGTATTTGAATATTTATTTATATTGATTTGGACTATCAGGTATATAAAGATTTTAATATACGTCTGATCCATGTGTATTGGAAGCCTCCAATATACTGGATGGATATAGAATCACACTCTAGTCGCCCGAGCATGATTCTACTGATGACGTATGACATCAGTAGTCTGTTTTCGAGTGTCGAAAGTGGGATATCTATATATTTCCAATTAGACTTGTGTGAGAAACAAAATTAGATAGGGCTTATTGTTGTGATTTAGCATCAAAAAACTGATTTTTAGACTTTGTATCAAAGTTATGAATTTGAAAAGCTAATCAACTATTTCATTGTTGATTGTGTTGTTTGATTATTGTTTGATTAATTAATTTGAACCATTTAGCCAAATTGAACCAAATGGTGAATTGTATTGAAAATTTATCGCATTTGCATGCAAATACATGTACTCACATTGAACAGGTAATTGCAAAGAGGCTAAAGCAGAAGAATAAAATTGTTTGCCCGACAAATAGGTACATGTTTATTGTATTTCTTGGGTTTTGGATGATTTTATGAGCCGATTGGCTAGCAGCTTAGCTTTTTCGTTTTCTTTTGGATTGAAGAAGGCCATGGGAGGCTATATGAAATATTCCGAATTCCCCGGTGCAGGGGAGGTTATGGTGAAATTTTTCGAAAATTTAGGGTGTTAGCCAAATTTTTTGAAAAATTTGAAAAGTTCTTAGAAACTGAAAAGTTGAAGAACTTAAGCCGTAAAGAAAAAAATGGAAGTTGAGTTGGTTAGTTAAACAACTTTCAGCTTCGTTCCTTTTCGGGGACGAAAAGTTTTAATTGGGGGAGATTTGTAACGACCCGGATTTTTAGCCGTTGAATTCTGGATATTTAAATTGGTTTAATATTTTATTTGAATTATATATATAGGAAATTATAACAAATTTATTTATAAAAACGAAGTTTGAACGTAAATTTATTTATATTATAAAACGAGCTCGAAATCGCGCGGCAGTTCGTAATATGGAGTTTTGGACTTCAACTGAGAATACAGGATCCGATATAAGTCGGATTTCTGTGAAACAAGATACGTTGGGACCGTATTGATGATAATTTTCATATGAAAGAGAAAAATCTAGATTTCGTGTTATAATTTGTTAGTTATGGTCAAATCAAATTTTATTATAATTGCTGTGGAAATCGTTATTAAAATATACGCGTTAAAATGACCGTTTTGCAAACGGAAACTGATTTCGACGAAATCAGTTTCATTGGGACCGTAGCGTTAAATTATTATACGGTGTTGAATGGCGTGGCAAACCGATGTTGTATGTGACCACGGTAGCCGTAAACGTCCGTTCATTTTCTATAACGCGTAATTAAATTAATAAAGGGTTATTTGGGTATAACTTGAACAGACAATCGAATTGGGCCACGAAACCAATTCCGTTGAGTTCGCATCGTCGATTAGAGTCAGAATAGCTATATGGTTTGTTATTTTTAGAGACCGGGTAATTTGGCGTTAAAAATGGTATTGCGGTGCGCGTAAAAATAGCCTACCGGGAAACAATCTCAGAATGCGATGAAACTGGTGCCGTTGGGTTCGTATCGAAGAATTATTGTAAGATTTCAAAGTTTCAAGTTGTTTCGATTTACCTAGTGATCGTGAAAAAATTAAACGCGTGTTTATTTCTGGTTTTATAAGGGAAATTTTTTCAAATGGTGTCGGAATTCGACGAAACTTGTCCCATTGGGTCCAGAATACCTTTTTACATCAAGATAAGCTTTTTTGTCAGTAAACAGAAGTCGACTGTGGTTGGTTTTACTCGATACTTCACCGTGAAGTTTCGCTGTAACATAAAGATAATAAAAATAATATTCCTGTACCAACCTTACCTCGTGCACATGGCTAAGTTGAAAAATTCTATCACCTATGCAGAAGCAGTTCTTGTCACATTCAATGAACGCACATGCAATTAAATTACACACATGCCTACGCTGCTACACTGAAACCCTGTATTAAAGTGAACGTCTACGCACGTGCCTAGAATCGAGCAGCTGCTGATATTTCTTTTCAAAATTAATATCTTCCATATGCCAAGATTTGAAAATAAGTGGCTACACTGTAAGGAGATAGAGGCGCACAGGCTCTTTAGCCTATCAACTTCACACAGGTCAATAGAACTAAATAAATGCATGCACATGATCAACAGAGCCTATAACCTATCCTATTTTCCTAGTTTTCGTGGCCACCAAGTCGTCTCAGTATATAAATACTCACTGCCTTTGCTTCTTTTCCTCAAACCAGCAAACGAAACAATTGTTGTTTCCCTTTAGAAAAACATACGCAACCTTAAATGGAAATAAAATAATAAATAAAAAGAGATATATATATATATATATTATAATAATACAAGCAAATGAGCAAGGAAGAAGCAACATGGGGAGGACCAGAAGGCGTCAACGAAGCAGGTATGGAGCAGATGTATTTGACGTGGAGAGAATAATGTAGATAGGAGGAAAACTAACAGATAGAAGGGAAGGTTGGACTGTACGGGGAAGCAGCCGCTCGGAAGTTGTGAGGGGAGTTGTTTCAAAATAATAAAAATAAGGTGGAAAGGAGTTATAGTGGAGGAGAGGAACTGTTCAAAACGAAAATGTGAGAGGGAGATAGACGTGGACTGTTGCTGGTAGTGGACTGCGAATGGGCTTACCGTGAGGACAACAGGGAAGTTACGGATCTTGTAGGGTGAAGTCGCCGGATCAGAAACAAGTGATGGAAGGGTAGTGTCGATGGTGTGGTATGGTGACAAGGTGTTGGGGGTTGCATGCGAGCTGTGTCTATTGTGAACAAGAGTTTCTAGTCCTCTCGAAAGGGTGCTGACGCGCAAGCAGGAGGCCGGGTGAGTGTTAGGTCGGAGCCGGTGCATGGTGGCCGGCGCAAGCAAGGTGGAAGCCGTGGTTTTGACTCGGGTTCGAATTAACTAAGGAAATGGGTGCAAGAGGTAGCAGGTAAAGTGTTAAAACAATGAACAGTACTTTTATTATGTGCCTAATAACCATTATCGGGCCTAATCCCAACTATATTTACCTAAATATATTTACACGTAGTCTAGTTTAACATGTATACTGTTTATAAAATGCCTAATTAAATGTGCATATGACCGGTCAGTGGTTATATTGTGAGTGAATGAATTCTAATGTGCATAGATGGCGTTATCCAAATTATATTTTTATTTTAACGTAAAGAAAGATTAACAGTAGAAACGAGTTGGTGGACCGGAAAAGATGTCCAAATATGCCAAATTGGTTACATGCGCCTAATCTAAGTCTTACGTGACTAATGGTTCAATGAATGCAAGTAGCAATTAAGGAATAGATTATAATCAAAAGTCATAATAATTTAAATCCTGAATATTGTAATAAATATATATCTGTGTCATGCAGTAACGGAAGTGGCTAAAACCAGGAACGTGGAACCACATCGACGAGCACAAAATGTTGAAACTAGAATTGGCAACTAGTGGAGTTTTTAATTAAATTAAACGTAAGTTTAATTTAATTAAAACAAACTGTTTCAGTGACGGACGGATCAAGGTGAGTAAACTCACTAACTCTGCTTCGTTATATTTTTTATATAAACGAATTTTTAAATTTATTTTATTCTATGTGATGGCTGCTTGGTTGAAATGGTTGATAAAATTAGTTGATATGATTACATCGTTGATCGATTATTAGTTCTGATATTTCATATTAATGTGAAATAATATTATTGATGTTGATTAACATCTGTGGATGCAGAGAAACAGGTTGGAGGGACCCAACTGGGTTCCTTAATATTTATATTACTGTTTTTCCTTGGTTGTGATGTGTGATATGATATAATTAGTAATTGACTTTGCTATGTTTGAACTACCCTGACTTAGGGTTTTGGTATTTAAATACCGTAAATTATTTTCGGAGATAGAAAGGAAAATTGGAGTGTTGAAAAGGAAATTTATTTTCAAAAATAGAAATTTAATTTTTTGAATAGAGTTAAAAATAGAAAACCTGTTCAAATGATTGAATTAAGAATGTGTTTATGAATGAGAATATATATTAATTGAATTATTTATCGTTGTATACATTGAATTTGTATAGCGAAGAGGGAAATGGTTTTGAAACCAAGATTTGAAATGAGATTTAGAACTTAGCTATTGTCAAGGAAATGTTAACTAAATTTTAAATGATTAAAATAAGAAAAGAGACTTTTGTGAGTAATTTTGAATGGAAATTATATCTAAAAATTTGGGTTTAAGATAGTATTTTTAAGTATGGAATCAAACGGTATATAAAAGGAATATATTCACGATAAAAGTGAATAAGGGGTTAAAGCAAATATTTTGCAAACGAAATATATATAATGGGAATTCAGATTTGAATATGAATCCAAATTGGAGTTGTAAATGAGATAGGGAAATGGGGAATCAAATTTAAAAGAAAACGATAAGTTGTATTTCAAAAGTTGGAATATAAAATAAATGGTGATAACGTAATGATTTGGAAAGTATGAATTCCAAAGTGGATTGGGGTTTTGAATTAACGTGAAATGGTAGATAAATTCCGGAGTTTGGAATATGATCGAATATAGATTATTCGAGAAAGAGTTATTGGAATTTGATTATATCGAATTCAGGGGAGTAGTTATTTCTACTTTCCGTTTTGAATCAAATTTAATTATTCAATTATATACTTATTGATTGAAATTAATAAGTACAAGTTATATTTTTATATACCAAGTATTTGGCAACAGTGATTATAACACTGCTATTATAATAAATGTGCTACGAATCTGAACAACGATTTTAACGCTGTTGTTTTAATAAATGTTTTGTAAATTCTAAGTAGCGATTTTTAACGCTGCCGTTATAATGCAATCTTAACACTATTGCTATGATAAATGTTTTATAATTCTAAACAGCGACTGTAACGCTGTTGTTAAAAGCGATGTTTTTATAAATCAATTATTTGGAGACAGCGATTTTAACGCAACTGTTATAATCAATATTTTTCCATAAACAAAGTGGATTCTTAGATTGAATCTGAGAGTCGCGTAAGTGATGTTTGGTTTGAAGTTATGAATTTTGACTATTTCAAAGATAAGAGTGTTGTTCAATTAAGGTCTGAGAGGTAATTATACCCCAACTTGATTGACGTCATGATTGACGTCATGATTGACGGAGAAATGGTTAAGGTTCGGTGGCAAGGATTGGTTAGTGATATCGTTAGTTAACGAATGATTTATGATTTGAGTTATAATAACGATGTTTTATAACATCGCGTTAATTTGAATTGTTTTTCTCAAATAAAATGAGAGTTATTTTCTACACTTAGAAAATGAAATGAATTGGTCAACGAGGAATTTAGAGACCGGAATTGTAAACGATAATATAAAAAGAAATTAATATAAAAAGGGGCCAGTGTTGTTTGATGTTTGATCGATAGAATTTCCATCTGGAAATAATATCGTTGGTTGCACACTTATTTTTCTTTGATAGTTAAATCATCGACTATCGAAGTTTTTGACCATTTTTCCGTCGTCAATACGGAGAGACCGGGATCAGATTCATTATCTGGAAACCACTCTGTATGGGCGTTAGCTTTATGATCAAATATGATGAAAATAAATTGAAGACGGAGTTATGCAAGGGCTATCCTGTTTACGGGATGGTGCCTTCAGTTTGTCCAGTCCCAGGACAACGTGGATGGACAAATGTCTGACAGGGTATATCTAACGGATCGCGTAAGTTGATCTCTTCAAACGTACTTACGTTTGGTGGCGGACGAATTCGTTTCTCTTAGCTTTATACCCGTGGTATTTTTGGGGAAATCAATTTGTGATTTGGCGGGTATGACGATGTGGCATTCAAAGTGAATGGTGGCCAGATGTTCTGGAAGGTAATTCAAACCTCAAGCCTCACAACCCGGAATGGACAAAAATCGGGCAGGCAGCATGGCTATGTGGGTCGCACCCATTAGGATGTATAATCACCTATCTAGAGAAATTCCATTTGTTCTTTAATCTATCGATGTTGTCCCTTTCGGGAAACGGTTGCTGATCCCAACCGTTGGTGATATACATTCGATACACTCAAGCGAAATGAGTGGTCGGTCATGTGAGGGCCGGGTTGCAAGACGTTCTTGTTGAACCCAGTATATTCGTCTCTAGAGATACACTATCGGAAGGTGGTCCCATACCTTGTCGTGTTAGAAATCCAATCTCCAATAAGCGCCCTGCGGTTTTCGATTTTATATATATATGGAGCGTCAGATGCAAGCGTTCCGCTAGATTCTATTTATTTGTCGTAGACACTATCATAATATCACTGGATTTGATATCAAAATATTTTGGGTTATCGTAAGGTAAAAACCATCCTTGTTTATGTATGGATCGGTCTTACGATTATCATTTCTTTCGAAAGGATTTTGAAAGTAAACAAATGGTTGAAGTTTACTCACACCAGTCCCATGACTGACCCAGAGTTATTTTGTTTGTTTTCCCTAAACTCTTGGGTGCCCAAATTTGTACGGGCAGTCAAGTAGTTGGGATTTTTCAGATTCGCTTGGAGGAGCATGAAGCAGGAGGCTTCACCTGTGAGCTATAGACTATCATATTTTCCGCTGTGTGCTATGTTGTATCTGGAAACAGGAGTTTATAACTGTTCCAGGAATGCTGTTATGCTCTGATGATGGTATGTATATATATACAAATACTGATTTGTGTTTCAAAAGTTATGTTATATAATATATTTTATTCGTTCCGCTGTGAGTTGTGATCTTCGTTTTCTTCTATTCTAATATTTCTTTCTTTCTATTTCTCATCCTCTAACTTCTTTCTAATAATGATTCGTGTTTCTGTGCAATTTGAGTTGGACATGTGGTATTATTAGTCGACTCAAAAGGTACGGAAATTCGGGTCGTTACAAGATTGTAATAACCCGGAAATCTGGGCCAATTTAAAATTTTTATTTTGACAATTTTAGTTAATTTTGATTATTTAAAATGAATTATTTTAAATAATAACGACGAGAAATTTATTTTGAATAGAATTAGAATGTATATGTTTATATAGATCGTCGTTAGAATATAAACATTTATTTATAATTATAAAAGGAATTGAAAATGGCGCGGTAGTTCTAAAATTCGATTTCAAAGTTCAAATGAATGTACCGGGTGCAAAACAAACCGGATTTTAGCAAAACAAAAAACATTTGAACCTAATTGAGAATATCTTTCCAACGAATCCAAAAAATCGAAATTTCATAGCGGGAATCAAAAGTTATGCCCAGTTGAAATTTCAGAATAGTCGCTACGGAATTCTGGCCATTAAAAATGGAAATTTTGCAAACGACCTCGGTTTTCGACGAAACCACTTTAGTTGGATTCGTGATGTCAAGTTATTGCTAGGTTTCAAAATTCGTAATTTTTCGAATCAATATGTGAGCGTGGCAAAGGAAAATGCGTTTGACCAGTTTCAGTTGATTTTAATCAACTGGAAAATGGCCATTTTTCAAACGGTCTTAGAATTTGACGAAATTAGTTTTGTTAGGACCGTATAATCAGTACGAAGCTAGAAAATATTTTTCGGGAATTTTTAGGGTCCGTATGTGGCCCCGGTAAATTGAAATGTGCATTCAAATTCAATATATAGAGTTATATTTTGATTTTGACAAAAACTGATCGAAACGATTGAATCAGCCTGCGGTACATATCCCATTGTGTTCGGAATAGGGGTAATTAGCTAGAGGCGACAGTCGGTAGGCTCGATTTAAAGCTCGAATTTAAAAGTAACTTTTTGGATAAAAATAAATAAATTAATTAAATATTAATAATTATATAATCCCCCCTCTCTCTTCACATTATCAGAAGGAAAAAAAATAGAAAAAAAACCTGATTTTGCCCCCCCCCCCCCCCCCCCCCGTCGCTCCTCTCCTTACCCTGCCTGACGCCGACGCGCCCCTCCCCTCCCATGGTTGTGTCGCCCCATACCCCTCCCTCCCTTCTCCCTCTCCTCTTCTGAACATCGAACCACCCCTAGCCCTAGATTGAAGACCGCCGCCACCATAGCCCGCCGCTCCAACTGCCGTGGACCCCCAGCCGCCTCCACGACCACCTGCCGCCGCCCACGACCCCACACTACCCTCCTCCGACCACCAACAGCGAATGTGGGCCCCCCTCCTTCCGAAAATCGATTTCTTTCGAAAGCAAAGAGGTGAGTTTCTTAGTGTAACCAATTTGACTCGAGTACTTAGTTTAAATTCAGATAGGAATACATATTAAAAAAAATTATTTTTGGATTATAAAAGTTAAGATTTTCCATCGTATGTAGATGTGGATTTTCATCATATAAAGAAGTGATTTTTATATAGTAGAGAGAATAAAAATATGATTTTTATTCATGTAGAGTAAGAAAAATATAATTTTTATTACATTACTAGCAAGATAAAAATATAATTTTTATCATGGAAGTAGCGTTGTAAAGGAGTGATATTTACATATGTGGAAGCAATATAAAAATATAATTTTTATTATGAAGTTAGCGTGATAAAAATATGATTTTTATTATATGAACACTGTTATAAAAATAGAATTTTTATCTATATAGTAGCGGTGTAAAAATAGAATTTTTATCTATATAGTGACAATATAAAAATGTGATTTTTATATATGTAGTGACTACGGACAACGAAAGTGACAAAAGGCGAGCGGTGAAAATTTTCTACATTAGAAGAGTCGCGGTGAATTGGTTTGGCTAGTCGGTGAGAACTCCTCGCCTTTAATTTATTTCTAGTTGAAATATATACTCGGATGCAGACGGTGTTTAATAGCACCCGACACCCGTCATCCACAGACCGTGGATGACTTGTTTGTTTGATTGGTGTGTTGTGAAATTTGTTTGTGTGATGTGAAATGAAATAGAATATTTTATAGTGGAAAATATTTTATAGTTAAAAATATGATTTTTAACGTGTATATAAAATAAATATTTATAAACAAATCGACGATTTTTTATATACACTGATTTGATTGATATTGATTGGGACGATAAATTTTACACATCGCCCAACTGCACAAATAAAATCTGTGTTTGATTGATTGAAACCCCACACGGGTATTAGGATGATATATGACATACACTAATCCCAATAATTAGTTGTATGTCGATCGACTGATTGACAGGCTGTTATAAGCGTTAAATATTTATATTTAATGCTTATGCAGTTGTATGGTGCACTCTGGATGATGGTTGATTATCTATCATTGCTATTATATACATGTGTTGTAGAAAATCCATATAATTAACATTATATGGTAATTGATTGGGCCTCATTCCAATATAGAAAATAAATTCATGTGTTGAATTGAAAAATATTCATGTGTTGAATAAAATAAACATTCATGTGTTGAATAAAAGCCGTGTTGATTAGACTGACGCCATTTTGACGTGAACGATATTTATATCGATTTTATTCACTTTTCAATGAATATTGAAAGTGATTTCAAAATTCGAATTAAATTGAAATGAATTGAAATTCGAATTAAACTGAATAGATTTGAAATTGAAATGAATTGAAATTCGAATTAAATTGAAATTGAATTGAAATCGATTTGAAATGAAATTAAAATGAATTTATATTGAAAAAATCGATTTTGATTTGAATTTGGAAAGGAAGTGAAATCGTTTTGAAAACGCATTTAAAACGATTTATAAAATATGTTCTGAAAGGAAATCGACGAAATATATATAATATATATATTATATATATATAATGGCCTGAATATAACGCGCCGCGCCGCGGTAGTTCTCGAATTTCGACCATTGACTTCAAATGGATATTACGGGAGATACGACCGTCGGATTCTCCTAAAACCGGAACCGTTGGGTTCGTATCGAATAGGGCTTTCAAATGAATATTAGAGATTTGAAATCTAATGGTTGGATTTGGAATTATGTCCAAATCAAATTTGGAAAAGGTCGCTGTAAGTGCAGTTCGATGGCCATTGATGGAAATCGACTGTACGGGCTTTGATAAAATTATTAAAAATAGTAATAATTTGTGTAAAATCATAAGAAATGATTTGGAAGAAATGAGATGAAAAACTCCATATTTGAAAAGATAAAAGTAGATTTTTATCGAAATGAACTAGTTTTGAACTAGAATAATAATTTATTTATTTTTAAAATAAATAAATTGGATTTGAAATGGTTTTGAAAATAACCAGAATTTCCAATAATTGAATTGTAATGGATTTGAATCGAAATCATCTTCGGAATAGTTCGATGTTGGATTTCGTGATTATACAGATGTTGTTATGGAAATTTGAAAGATATATTTATATCATTATTTCCAATACGATATTTGTTTGTTTCAGAATTTGATATTGAATATAAGCCGATATATTTTCTATTCAGAGCCTTGTATTCAATATCAAATGGGATTTTGGGTTGTCGTGAACGGTATCTTTAATAATACTGTTCTTAAACCCAAATGGAGTTAAGAAAATTAGGAACTAACTGGGAATCAGTTAAGTTGGAGGGTTTCTTGGATATTGATCTGATGTTGGTTTCGGCCTTCGGGGTTAATATTTTAGGGAACTGTCCTCTTACTAATTTACGGTCAGGGACTGATTGAAATGTGATGTGATTTTGGGGTTTATCGTGAATCGTGTTTTAAATGACATCGGTTCTTTAACCCAGTTAAAGATTAAAACTAAGTGGAGTTTTAATGAATCTTTAATTAGATTGAAAAGATTGAGAATGGAGTATCACCAGTTTTTCTCCAGGCGATAGTTAAATCTTTAATTAGATTTGAACGTGAAATGGTAATTGAATTTACCGATAACACCGTGGTGTTAGAAATGAAGTATTACCAATTTTACTTCATGGGATGAATAGGTTGGGATTGGGAAATTAAAACAAATGATTACTTCGGTAAGGTTCGTTAATCCCGACTAGTTTGAAGTGATATTCAAAGGAAGATTAAAGAATAAATTTAAAAGAATTTTTCTTTGATAAAATTAATGGGAACCTTTCCCTAAGAATGTGAAATTTAGAAACTAACTGTAGGTTAGCTAAGAAGAATGGCTTCCTGGGTATTGATCTGATGTTGGTTTCGGCCTTCGGGGTTAATGTTTGGGGACTTATTCTCTTGCTAATTTGCGGTTAGTGACTGATGAATTGAAATGAGGCGTATGTTGTGTTTGTGTAACACTTGTTTATTATATACGCGAGTTATCTGGAAAGACCGGGTTTATCCCATTTTGAATAACTGATACGACGATAAGTCAAAGATGAAGATGGTGGATGAAGACCGGAGGTCTTCACGTCGTTTGGGTGATTACTGATGATCTTGATTGGGTCATACACCCAAGAGGAGGGAATAAGTTAGTGATCGTCCAGACGTACTTAGAGATCGATGGATATGCGGGGTACTAGGTGCCTCCGGTTTCGTTCAAACCCGGAACGAACTTGTAAATGGACTGTGTGTCTGACATTGGATTTTATTCTATGTGATTGATTTCTATTAAATATATATTTGTTTTGCGGCGGAGAATTTATTCTCTTGCTTAACGCCCTTCTCTAAGACGTACGAGCTCAGGGTTATATATTAATGGATATCCATCGCATGGAATGAATTGCCTGTGTGGCATGCCTAAGTGGCAATTGATCAAGGCTTCTGTTGAAAAGCAAATTCTTGTGGTTGATTATCAAAGCACGGCCTGTGTGGCATAGCTTTGTGTAACGTTGATTCACGAGCCTCACACCCCTGTTGTGAACCAGAAACGGGAGTGGACATCAGGAAGGGCATGCGTTTCCTTCTAGTTAGAAGTGGCATCAGAGGTTTTACATGCCCTGACGAGTTTGACTTATGTGGTTGTTGATGTTGCTAGGTGCCTCGGATATATCGGTGACTATGTGAAGCCGATAGAGTCATTTGTTGGCTCATTTACGCCCCAAAGGGTGGGGAAACGCGGTGTTCAGGCATTTTAATCCACATCGGTGGACCGGCTGTAACGACCCAGAAAATCTGAACCAATTTAAAATTTTTAAATTGGCTAAAATAATGGATTTTAAATATTTAAAATAAATATTTTAAATAATGGCAATGAAAACTGAGTTGAAATCGACATTTGAAAACCAATATAATTAATTATAATTATATATAGAATTGAAAATGGCGCGGTAGTTCGATAATTCGATTTCAAACTTCAATTGAATATACCGGATGCAAAACAATCCGGATTTTAGTGAAACCAAAAATATTTAAATCTGTTAGTGAATATCTTTCTAACGGATTCGACCAATCGAAATTTGATAGCGGGAATCAAAAGGTATGTCCAGTTGAAAATTCTGAATAGTCGCTATGGAATTCAGGCCCTTAAAAATGGACATTTTGCAGATGACCTCGGATTTCGACGAAACCACTTTTGTTGGATCCGCAGTGTCAAATTATTGCTAGGTTTCAAATTTCATAATTTTTCGAATCAATATGTGAGCGTGGCAAAGGAAAACGCGTTTGACCAGTTTCTGTTGAATTTAATCAAATGGAAATTGGCCATTTTTCAAACGGTCTCAGAATTCGACGAAACTAGTTTTGTTAGGACCGTATCATCAATACGAAGCTAGAAAATATTTTTCTGGAATTTTTCTAGTCAGTATGTGGCCCCGGTAATTTGAAATGAGTTTAAAATTCAATATAGTGATTTAAATGTAAATTCAAAGGAAACTGATTGTAACAAGCAAATCAGCTTGCGATGCATATCCCATTGTGTTCGGAATGGGGGTAAAACGCTATGGGCGACAGGCGGTGGGCCTCGTTTCGAGGTCATGGGTAAAAGTCAACCTTTTTTTTTAAAAAAAAAAAGAATAAAATAATATACTTTCCCTCCCTATATCCTTCGTACTGGCCCCCGTTCATTTCAGTTTCAACGAATAAATAAAAAAAAAAAAAAACCCCTCGTCGAAGACCGACCGCTCCTCCCTCCATCGCGAGCAGATCGATCGACGCCACCGCCCTGTCCTCCTCCAAGCCCCGCCTCGCCTGTTCCCCCTCCCTCGATCGATGACCCAAAGCCTGGAAGCCGCTCCCCGTTCGGAACCCTAGCGCCGCCACCCTCGAACCCTGCCGCCGCACCTCCGCTTCGCCAACTCCTTCTGCCTCCGACGATCGGTGAAACCCCCCCCCCTCTCTGTGAGTTCTATTTATTTATTTTATTTTACTTCTGATTTTTAAACTGCATTGAAAACTGAATTGATTTTTTTTTTTTTTTTTTAGGTTTAAAAACCGAATTGATTTTTAAAAGTATAAAAACTGAATTTTATAAAACTATAAAAACTGATTTTAAAAGATTTAAAAACTGTTTTGAAAAGCATTTTTAAAAACTGATTTTAAGAAGATTTAAAAACTGTTATGAAAAGCATTTTTAAAACTGATTTTAAAAGATTTAAAAACTGTTTTGAAAAGCATTTTTAAAACTGATTTTAAAAGATTTAAAAACTGATTGGAAAAGCATTTTTAAAACTGATTTGTTTTAAAATAAAAACTGATTTGTTTTAAAATAAAAACTGATTTGTTTTAAAAATAAAAACTGATTTGTTTTAAAAATAAAAACTGATTTGTTTTAAAGGTAAAAACTTTAAATGGGAAAAAGGTTTAATCTTTAAAGAGAAAAAGGATTTGAACTTTACGAAGTAAAAATCATATTTTTATATATTGAAAGTCGAGGTAAAAAAATTCGATTTTTATATATTGAATAGCATCGTAAAAGTTCGATTTTTACATGTGTAGAGAATACGGGCGAAAGCGACAAAAGGCGAAGATTTCTATAAAGGAAGTATCGTGCAGTTGGATAGCTATTGGTGAGATTTCTGATTTAAAAATTATATATATGTGTTGAAAATAAAAGTGAATTGCTATATATAAATATCTATATATATATATATATAATTATATATACGCCCCTCGTCCACAAACCATGGACGATATTTATTGGTTGAAATTGTTGTGATAATTGGTTGATAGCGAATGATTGTTTGGGATTGTTTGTGATTGATATTGGTTGATTGTGGTTGAAAAATACCCATTGGTGGTTGTGAAATATTTGGTTGAAACCACATAGGATTAGTTTGTGGAAATGAAGTAAATATATACATGCCGCCTGCGTGCGAACTAGATGCATGATCCCCATTGTCAAAAACCGCGAGGTTTTAAGGTAGAGCGAGGAGCCGTACTAGGGACGGTGCCGGTGTAACTACCCTGCCGTTATGCTGCCGAAATTTTGAATAATATTTGTGTGTTTGAATTATTTTCATATGCTTAAACTATATTTATTCATTGTATAGAAAACATTCATGTGTTGAATTGATATTCATTCGTTGTTTAGAAATTCATGTGTTGAATGGTATTCATATTTTGAAATAAATTGTTCGATAATAAAAATCACATTTTTATCTATATATAAAAACTACTGAAAACATTCATGTGTTGAATTGATATTCATTCGTTGTTTAGAAATTCATGTGTTGAATGGTATTCATATTTTGAAATAAATTGTTCGATAATAAAAATCACATTTTTATCTATATATAGAAACCATAGAAAACATTCATGTGTTGAATTGATATTCATTCGTTGTTTAGAAATTCATGTGTTGAATGGTATTCATATTTTGAAATAAATTGTTTGATAATAAAAATCACCTTTTATCGACTATATGAACTATATAGAAAAATAGTGTTATGAAATGAATCGTTTTACAATAAAAATCGCATTTTTATTGTATGCATAAATCTTTGAAATGTGAAGTGTTAAAAATAGCCACTTGTTCAAAATAAACATATATGAGATGAAATATTCATTAATTAGCTAATGAAATGATTTGCACCTATTTATGTAACATTAGAATGAATGGAGTTTTTAAACCAAATAGAAATCAAATATGAAGTCGAATAGAAATTGATAAATGATAAGAACTGTATATATATGTACATGCAATATTCATTGAACAGGTTATAGCAAAGGGGCTAGAGAAGAGGAATAAAATTTTGTGCCCGACAAATAGGTACACATTTACTGATTTGTTTGGGTGATGATTTTGAGCCTGTTGGCTATCCGCTTGGCTTCTTCTTTTTCTTTTTGAGATTAGAAGGACCGGGAACGCTATTTGCGATTTCCCGATGCTCCCGGTGCAGGGGAGGTTATGGCGAAATTTTTCCAAAATTTAAGGTGTTAGAAAAATATTTGAAGTGAAAACGATATTGAAATTGTTGAATGAACTATATTTAAATAAATATATAAATATAAATAAAATTAAAACGAAACGAAGCCGTGCAGTTCGTATTTTGAAACCGTGATTTCAAACGACTAGTGCGGGAAATCCGACCATTGGATTTTCCCGAAACCTCAACCGTCGGGTTCGCCTTGGAAATATCTTCCCAACGGCACCAACCTTATAAAAATCCAACGGTTGGATTGTCTGGAATGTTTAATTCAAATCTGAAGAAAAACAGCGCCAGAAACGATTATATTTATATATATATAAATATAATTATATATTTAATCGAATAACGACGCTGCAGTTCGTAATTTGAAATCGAAAATTCAAACGATTGTACCGGGAGATCCGACCGTCGGATTTTCCCGAAACTGGAACCGTTGGATTCGTTTTGAAAAGACCTTTCTAATGATGTAAATTTTGTGAAGATCCAACGGTTAGATTTTCAGATATGTGTAAATCAAATCTGAAGAAAAACAGCGCCACGGCCACCTTATGGCCCGAAGCGTCGTTTTGAATAAAATGGCTATTTTAAAATAAATAAAAATAGCGATAAACAGTTATAAAATATCATAAGCGATATGGAATGGAAATAAACTGAATTTGCTTGATTTATGTGATGTTTGATGGTTGAATGTGTTTGGTGTGAAAATTACATTAAATGACAAAATTGGTGTTGTAGAATAATTTAACCATTGAAATAAATCGAATTGAAATTCTAAATATACGTGAATTAATTGAAAAGGCCGAGTTAATTCTCATTTCGAATAATTGACCGACGATTGAAATTCGAAGATAAAGACGGTGGTCGAAGACCGGAGATCTTCACCTCGTTTGGATGGTAACCGAGGTCCTGATTGGGAGGCATCCCGAAATATGGATAATGAGTGGTGATCGTTCAGACGTACGTATTGATCGAAGGGTTTGCGAGGTATTTAGTGCCTCCGGTTTCGTTCAGACCCAGAACGGACTTGTAAATGGACTGTGTGTCCGACATTGGAAGTTGTTCTGTGTGATTGATAGCCATCAGTTGCACGGTGTGAATTGCCTATGTGGCATGCTAAGATGCAGTGATCAGGGCTTCTGTTGAAAAGCAAAGTCTTGTGGTGATGATCAAAGCACCGCCTGTGTGGCGTAGCTTTGTGTATAACGTAAATTCGCGAGCCTCACACCCCGGTAGGAACCTAAAACGGGAGAAAGGACCTCAGGGAGGGCCTACGTTTCCTCCTAGCTAAAAGTGGCGTCAGTGGTTTTACACGCCCTGACGAGTTTGACTTATGTGGTTGTTGCTGTTGCGAGGCGCCTCGGTTAGATCGGACGATCCGGGTCCGATGGAGTCATTCGTTGGCTCGCTTACGCCCCAAAGGGCGGCGAAACGTAGTGCTCAGGTATAATAATCCACATCGGTGGACCGGCCCTGTCGTTCCAAGGCTTGCCTGCGCGCTTGCCTGAGACTCGGGCTAGGCAGTCTCGAATTCGGTAAGGACTATCTTTTGCCTTGGTTCATGACGGAATTCCAATTTCCAAATACGTGACTGTGCGGTTTTGATTGTATACCTATATATGGCGACATAGTGGTATGGGGCATTAATGCCATCTATGATTGATAGTTATGATTTGAAATTGTAACACCCCGAATTTCGGTTAATGCTAAAATTCACTAATTACAGAATTAATAATCTCAGATGTGAGAATTGGGGGGAAACGGGCTGCGTCATTGCGTTCGTCTCGGAAAAATACGCGAAATAGAGTCCGAGTTTTCGAGAATCGGAGTCCGTATGAAAGAGATATGGACGAACGAAGTTAGGCAGAAGAACCCGGAACAGGCCAGAAATGCACTGGCGCACTTGTGAAGTGCGCCAGAACAAAAATGCACTGGCGCACTTGTGAAGTGCGCCAGTACAAAAATAGACTGGCGCACTTGGGAAGTGCGCCCGTGCCGAGCCAAGAAACCTACACAGTTTCTAGAGAGTTCTGTGGTTGGGTGCACCAGTTTGGGGTTTGGGCTTGGTCTTTGGGCTGATTTCTGGAGAGTTCCGAGATCTAAGGGTCCTAAACTAATCTAGGGTTAATCTAAGGGTCTAAAATTCAACCTAATCCTATAAATAAGACCACAACCCTACCCTAATTCATTCATAATTAAACCTAGTAACTAAACTATGGCAAAATGAAACTTGATCATGGCCTCCACAAATCAATGAAGAGGAAAGCAAGCTAATCAACCTCTCTAATCAACTTCTAATCCATTCTAAGCATCTTAATCTTCTTCATTTGGAGTGCAAATTTGCTAGTAGTGAGTTTCTATCACTTTGATGATCTTTTGTTAAACTAAGTAGATGAGATGTGATGGGATTTATGGTTTTGTATGGGGATTAATGAGTCTTGAATCATATGATATGATGTTAGCATTAATCTTATGTTTATGCTTGTTGAGTATGTAAGTTTATGCAAGTTTAATATGATGTATGTTATGTTTGCATGATGCTAAATATGCAAGTTGTGGGCTATGTGATCATATGCATGCTATGCAAGTTACATGTTTGTTAATATGCAAGTTACATGTATGTTAATATGCACGATATGCTATGCAAGTTACATGTTTGTTAATATGCAAGTTACATGTATGTTAATATGCAAGATATGCTATACAAGTTACATGTTTGATAATATGCAAGTTCTTGGTGATATGCTATGCAAGTTACATGTATGTTAATATGCAAGATATGCTATGCAAGTTACATGTATGTTAATATGCAAGATATGCTATGCAAGTTACATGTTTGTTAATATGCAAGTTACATGTATGTTAATATGCAAGATATGCTATGCAAGTTACATGTTTGATAATATGCAAGTTCTTGGTGATATGCTATGCAAGTTACATGTATGTTAATATGCAAGATATGCTATGCAAGTTACATGTATGTTAATATGCAAGATATGTTATGCAAGTTACATGTTTGTTAATATGCAAGTTACATGTATGTTAATATGCAAGATATGCTATGCAAGTTACATGTTTGTTAATATGCAAGTTACATGTTTGTTAATATGCAAGTTCATGATGACACATTATGCAAGTCTATGGGTTAATATGCAAGTATATTATGCAAGTGAATATGTAAGTTATGCGACATATTATATGCAAGTTATGTGACATGTTATACAAGATTATATGCAAGTTATGTGACATATTATGCAAGTTTATATGCAAGTTATGTGTTTGTTAATATGCAAGATGGCACCTTTGAAACATGTTCATTCATATGCAAGTTGGCACCTTTTATATGTATTATGTCATGAGAACGAAATTACGTGGGAACGATGGGGTTAATTAAATGCATAAGTTAATAAGATTGTGTGAAATTAATATGATTATGCATAACATAAAATAAAGGAACATAGTATGGGTATTTGCCTATTAAGTTAGGTGTACCCATACTATGTGTTGGGAATTTACCTATTGAGTTAGGTCTACCCCATGGGAATTTACCTATTGAGTTAGGTCTACCCATGTTATGAAAAGCTTAATATTAATTAGGGATAATTAATTTAAATTATGAGGGTGATTAATTAGGTGTAATTAATTGACTAAGACACGAGGTTGGACTCAGTTGTAGCGTAAAACTGCCCGGACCCAACCGGCTTAACCAGTTGCTACAAATGTTAGCCCAATGTGAGAGGTCTTAGGCACAAACTAAATACGTGATTAATGTAAAGACACGAGGTTAGACTCGGTTATGACATAAGGCTGCCCGGACCCAACCGGCTTAACCAGCGATCATAAAAGACAGTCTAATGTGAGAGGTCTTTACAAAGGTTACGATCTTAATTAATTAATTAAGAAACACTTAACCACATTAGCATGTAGAGGGACATGAGAGGTTAAGTGGGTGCCTGGGGTGGCATGAGGAAACTAGTGGGTTGCCTTGGGTGGCAATAGAAAACACGATTAGAATACTTAACCAAAGTGGAACATGTAATTAAACATGATTAAGGGGTTAAGTAAGTGCCTCGGGTGGCATGTGGGAATTAAGTAAAGGACTTGGGTGTCATGTGGAAATCTAGTGGGTGCCTTGAGTGGTAATTAAAATATGATTAATGACTTAACCAAAGTATTTATAACATGTAAGTGAACATGGTTAAAGCGGTTAAGTGGGATACACTAGACAAAATAACAAGCTTAAGTGGTAGCTTGAGGGGGCCCATCTCAACCAATATCCCAAACGTATCTTTGTGGGCTCGACCCAAGTCGAGTGACGGGACACGCATATTGGGCTTGACTATAAGAGGCCAAAAACGGGTTAGCGGTGGCAACGTAGGACCAACGGGTTTCATATGCGTGTGTGGACCCGGGCTGGTTAGTAAATCGTTGTTACATCGTGTAGATATAAAGCCGTGCACCGTTGATATTATCAGGTTGCCACTTTGGGAAAATGATACACCCCATTGTGGGACCAGCACGGGTATCTACGTTAGGGAGCCGATCGCTTGGGAGTAGTGGGTACACCTAGTAATGATAGGGGCAGACGGCACCTATGTAGGGGTACTAGAAACTACTGGGTAAAAATTACTAAGTGCATTTAGTGGGATCAACCTTTAAGTAGGAACTAATCTTGGGTAGGTAGAACTGGTGTGGTGCAGTGTAGGAATTATCTTTGAGTAGGTCTGGGGCGGTGTAACTTAGTAATTATCCTTGGGTGGGTAAATGCGTCTTTACGGTGATCTTAGTTTATCCTAAGTTTACCAAGCTGCTTAGTGTAGCCATTCATCCCCAGTCGTTACCATATATCAACTTATGTCTTCTCTGGTTATTTTAATGATTGTATTATTAGGGTTATAGGACTCACTCAGACTTATGTCTGACCCCGTTGTTTTTATCTTTTTCCCCCAACCCCAGGTTATTAGAGTGGGCCTGGTGCTAGTGGGCTTTGATCCGATTGCTGTATCTATCCTATGGAGCTTGGACCTCTGAAGTGAAGCCAAGCTTATCTTTCCTTTTATGGCTATTAGTTATGTAGTGGGATTATGTACTTCTATTTTATCAAGACGGATATTATGTACTTGACTTTGGTTTATGGTTTTGTGATGTAACCAAACATGTATTACTTTCCGCTGCAATGAAACGATGTTTTAAATTTTCAAGTATTACTTATATCTGTCTTGTTGTAATTTTACTGTTCTATATTCACTTAAAATACTTCACCGAAACTAAGGCATTCCCCTGGTATGAGTGACCTTAGCGGACGTGGGGTGTTACACGTGGTATCAGAGCTTAAGGTTACCAGAACAGATAAAATTTTTAGAAAAACTATTTTTCTAAGAAAATTTTTGAAGGAATATTTTCAAAAACATGTCTTTTAAGAGAAAAGTTTTTGAGAGAAAAGCATAATCCCCGATAGCCATATCTTTATCTTTCGAATTCTCCATTTGAATCTCTTTCTCTCTCGTTTTGAGTTTCCCCTCCGTGTGTAGATGATCTTTCTAAGATAGATAAGAATGGAAAACCGCTTCAAGGGACTTAGACGTAAATCAGATTAGAAGTTGGTTCAAGAAGGAGGAGGACTTGTAAGTACTTATTGGATGGACGATGGGAGGAAGGCTCTAATAGTTGTTTGGTTAATAAAGGACGAAGCCTCATTGATGGGAGGTTACGAGGGGAGAATGGGAAGGAGAAGGCTAGTAGTTATCTTTTTGGGAGGAATAGGACACCTTATTAGGATCGTCCAAAGAAGCAAGGGCAAGGTATGGAATCTTCTGGAGGATAGTTGTATTTCCTCACGACTAGGGTGCCGGATGGGGATAAGACCGTCTAGGTTGGAATTTGGATTTCTTTATTATCCGATTCGAACTTTATTTGATTTGGACGCATTAAGTTCGTTTATCTCATCATTGTTAGTGAGTCACTGCACTTAGACACCAGTTTAGTAGATGATCCCTTAGTTGTTTCAAACCCAATTGGGCTCCATGATGTGTTTGGGTTTGAAAGTTTCTATACTTAGCATTGAGTTTGGATGTGATGCTTGTTGGGCTTCATGGACTATGGGTTAGTTTTGGGCATGAACTGGTTATCCAGTAGGGGTGCCGTTCTTGATTTTGAAGGGAGAGTTGTTAGGCTTATGACCCGCTTGGGTAACACTCTCGCGATCTTTTGTAATCCCATGGAATCTGTTTTGCTAAGTTACCTAGAATCGCTTGACACGTCGGTCGAGAGTTTGCGATCTGTTAGAGTGGTCCGGGAATACTCGGATGTGTTTGAGAAGGTGAAGGGCTTACCTCCGGAGCGGGAGATTGACTTCCGAATATATCTGGTAAACAATGCCAAACCAGTGACTTGGCCAGTGTGCCACAAGGCTCCTCGTGAGAGGAGGGAACTCCATAAGTAAGTAGGCGATTGCTTGAGAAGGGGTTCATAAGAAGAAGTATATCGGAGTGGGGCGCTCCAGTAGTTTTTGCCATGAAGGCGGATGGGTCCCTCAGACTTTGTGTAGGCTAAAGAGAACTAAATAAACTCACAAAGAAGAATAGACACCCATTGCCAAAGATTGATGATCTCTTTGATCAGTTGGTTGGCGCCTCAGTATTTTCGCAGTTGGACTAAGCCACATGGTTTGGTTAGTTGAGAGTGGCTGACGATAGTATAGAGAAGATTGCCTTTAGGACTCCGGATGGTTTTATGAGTGGCTGGTGATGCTATTTGGTTTGACGAACGCCCCCGCATACTTTGTTGATTGGAAGAGAAGGGTGTTCAGGGAGTACCTAAATAAGTTTGTGATGGCCTTTGTAAATGACATCTTGGTCTTTTCAAGGAGCGTAATAAGTTTTCGTATGTGCTCAATAGGGTGAGCAAAGCCAGTTATAGGATAAACGGTGGTTTTGGAGCGATACTGGCGAGGACATCCAAAGTTGGTCAAAGGCTTAATTGTTTAGCCATTATTATTATTATTTTTAGTATCATCTCACGTAGGTTGCCTGAACTCGAAGGAGATGTCCCTTGGGTGTTTGTCTGATATTGGTTTCGGCCTTTGGGGCTTGCATTTGGGGGATGTCGAATTCGACTAGGGTGGTCTGCGTGAGAGATGGACAGTTGTGACGATTTTGGATAGGATTTTTAGCATCTTATGAGTTTGAGATAGCGTATACCCCTAACAAGGGAAACATGGTAGCAGACGCCTTAAGAAGAAAAAAAAGGTTGTCCTTGAGTTCATTGTTCGTTGAACTATAGAGTTTAGAGTTTATTCCTATGTTTGACTTTAGACCTTCCGTTGACTTTGTACCCGGTTTGCTAGCCTCTTTGGAGGTTAGACCTACTCTTTTGGGGCGGATTGGAGAAGCACAGAGGGACGACCCACAGTTGGTTGAGTTGGTGGGGAAGCTCATAAGGGGGGAGTCGTCCAGCCATTTGAGTAGGTACACCCTAGATGGTAAGGGGTGGTTGCGTAGAGACGGTAGACTTTGTGTACCGCAAGACGAGAATTTAAGGAAGTCTATACTTGAGGATACACATCGGTCGAAGATGACCATTCATCCCGGTAGGGACAAGATGTACCAAGACATGAGGCGAGTTTTCTTTTTGGCCAATATGAAGAAAGACGCGGCCAAGTATGTCGCTAGATGCTTGGTATGCTAACAAGTGAAAGTGGAACAGAAGAAACCCGGAGGGTTGCTTCACCCGTTGGAAGTTCCGAAATAGGAAGTAGGATAGTGCCTCGTTGGATAACCGAAATCAAGGAAGGGTAATACGGGGATTGGGCTTATGGTAGATAGACTTACTAAGTGTGCCCATTTCATACCCGTGAAGAGCAAGAGGACTATTCCATGTCTAGCTTCAGTTTACCTTCAAGGGATTATTAGATTGCATGGTGTACCTCCCAGTATAGTGAGCGATCGAGATCCTATCTTCACTAGTGAGTTTTGGAGAAGTTTGCAAGAGGCGGTAGGGACTCAGTTGTGTTTGAGCACCGCATCTCATCCTCAGACGGACGGTCAGACCAAGAGGGTGAACTGTATCTAGAACATCTTTTGAGGTTATGTATTTTGGATTTTGGAGGTACATGGGAAGAGCATCTTCCGTTGGTGGAGTTCGCATATAATAGCAGCTTTCAGTCCAGTATTGGTATGGCTCCTCTCAAAGCTCTTTATGGAAGGCCTTGTCGATCTCCTACATGTTGGTGGGAATCTACGGATAAGATCTTGCTTGGGCCAGATATGGTTAGAGAGACTTCAGAGAAGATGGGTTGGATTCGAAGAAGGATGAAAGCGGCGGAATCTTATGCGGACAAGAGGAGAACAGAGCTTGAGTTTGATATTAGGACATGCTTTTTATCAAGGTGTCTCCGTTACGGAATGTGGTTCACTTTGGATCTGTTAGGAAGTGAGTACCAAGGTTTGTAGGGCCATTTCCCATTAAGGAAAGAATTGGACGGATGGCATATAGATTGGAGTTGCCTGACAGACTTAGTGGTGTACCGGATGTATTTCATGTGTCCCATTTGAGGAAGTGCTTACATGAGACCGCTGAGGTGGTAGAGCCGAGTTTGCTTAAAGAAGCAGAGCTAGAGCGCGATGAGACGATTCGATGAGCTCCTACTCGCATCATTGGGTCAGAGACTAGGAAGTTGGGGAACAGAGAAGTTCAACTAGCTAGAGTGCAATGGGGAGATGACGAAAGAAATGCTACTTGGGAGACGGAAGCGAAGATGCGTTCTTTGTATCCATTTCTTTTTGGAGAGTATGTCTTTTAACTTCTCCTTTATCGCCTGCCTAGTACTTACCTTATCTTTAGTATGTCCTCTCGATTAGTGCTGTTTGACCTTTAGATAGGGAAAACCTATGGTTGAAACATGTGTTTGAGACATGTTATGGTTGATGGATGCAAGTGGATGCAAGTGTTTGCTGGTGGTTGCTCGTGGATGCATATATACACACTCTAGGCACTAGATCGGCTCAATCACTTCATATTGCATATTGCATAAAATTGTGTGTAGTTAGCTATATTGATGGATGTATAATGATTGTGTTATCATATGGATGATGCATTTTGGTGAATGATTGTGCACTCATATAGATACGGTATGTGTCGATAGGGTTATCTCGCATACATATTGGATGCATGGCACTATCATGGTTTGCATATGCTCATACATCATTAGAAATTGTTTAAGGACAATGGATGCCCGTGTTTGATGGATTGAGTAGATGGTTGTTTGGATGGTAGGATATGCATTCTCCTTAGCTTAGAGATTTCGGGGACGAAATCCTTTAAGGAGGGGAGAATGTAACACCCCGAATTTCGGTTAATGCTAAAATTCACTAATTACAGAATTAATAATCTCAGATGTGAGAATTGGGGGAAAACGGGCTGCGTCATTGCGTTCGTCTCGGAAAAATACGCGAAATAGAGTCCGAGTTTTCGAGAATCGGAGTCCGTATGAAAGAGATATGGACGAACGAAGTTAGGCAGAAGAACCCGGAACAGGCCAGAAATGCACTGGCGCACTTGTGAAGTGCGCCAGAACAAAAATGCACTGGCGCACTTGTGAAGTGCGCCAGTACAAAAATAGACTGGCGCACTTGGGAAGTGCGCCCGTGCCGAGCCAAGAAACCTGCACAGTTTCTAGAGAGTTCTGTGGTTGGGTGCACCAGTTTGGGGTTTGGGCTTGGTCTTAGGGCTGATTTCTGGAGAGTTCCGAGATCTAAGGGTCCTAAACTAATCTAGGGTTAATCTAAGGGTCTAAAATGCAACCTAATCCTATAAATAAGACCACAACCCTACCCTAATTCATTCATAATTAAACCTAGTAACTAAACTATGGCAAAATGAAACTTGATCATGGCCTCCACAAATCAATGAAGAGGAAAGCAAGCTAATCAACCTCTCTAATCAACTTCTAATCCATTCTAAGCATCTTAATCTTCTTCATTTGGAGTGCAAATTTGCTAGTAGTGAGTTTCTATCACTTTGATGATCTTTTGTTAAACTAAGTAGATGAGATGTGATGGGATTTATGGTTTTGTATGGGGATTAATGAGTCTTGAATCATATGATATGATGTTAGCATTAATCTTATGTTTATGCATGTTGAGTATGTAAGTTTATGCAAGTTTAATATGATGTATGTTATGTTTGCATGATGCTAAATATGCAAGTTGTGGGCTATGTGATCATATGCATGCTATGCAAGTTACATGTTTGTTAATATGCAAGTTACATGTATGTTAATATGCACGATATGCTATGCAAGTTACATGTTTGTTAATATGCAAGTTACATGTATGTTAATATGCAAGATATGCTATGCAAGTTACATGTTTGATAATATGCAAGTTCTTGGTGATATGCTATGCAAGTTACATGTATGTTAATATGCAAGATATGCTATGCAAGTTACATGTATGTTAATATGCAAGATATGCTATGCAAGTTACATGTTTGTTAATATGCAAGTTACATGTATGTTAATATGCAAGATATGCTATGCAAGTTACATGTTTGATAATATGCAAGTTCTTGGTGATATGCTATGCAAGTTACATGTATGTTAATATGCAAGATATGCTATGCAAGTTACATGTATGTTAATATGCAAGATATGCTATGCAAGTTACATGTTTGTTAATATGCAAGTTACATGTATGTTAATATGCAAGATATGCTATGCAAGTTACATGTTTGTTAATATGCAAGTTACATGTTTGTTAATATGCAAGTTCATGATGACACATTATGCAAGTCTATGGGTTAATATGCAAGTATATTATGCAAGTGAATATGTAAGTTATGTGACATATTATATGCAAGTTATGTGACATGTTATACAAGATTATATGCAAGTTATGTGACATATTATGCAAGTTTATATGCAAGTTATGTGTTTGTTAATATGCAAGATGGCACCTTTGAAACATGTTCATTCATATGCAAGTTGGCACCTTTTATATGTATTATGTCATGAGAACGAAATTACGTGGGAACGACGGGGTTAATTAAATGCATAAGTTAATAAGATTGTGTGAAATTAATATGATTATGCATAACATAAAATAAAGGAACATAGTATGGGAATTTGCCTATTAAGTTAGGTGTACCCATACTATGTGTTGGGAATTTACCTACTGAGTTAGGTCTACCCCATGGGAATTTACCTATTGAGTTAGGTCTACCCATGTTATGAAAAGCTTAATATTAATTAGGGATAATTAATTTAAATTATGAGGGTGATTAATTAGGTGTAATTAATTGACTAAGACACGAGGTTGGACTCAGTTGTAGCGTAAAACTGCCCGGACCCAACCGGCTTAACCAGTTGCTACAAATGTTAGCCCAATGTGAGAGGTCTTAGGCACAAACTAAATACGTGATTAATGTAAAGACACGAGGTTAGACTCGGTTATGACATAAGGCTGCCCGGACCCAACCGGCTTAACCAGCGGTCATAAAAGACAGTCTAATGTGAGAGGTCTTTACAAAGGTTACGATCTTAATTAATTAATTAAGAAACACTTAACCACATTAGCATGTAGAGGGACATGAGAGGTTAAGTGGGTGCCTGGGGTGGCATGAGGAAACTAGTGGGTTGCCTTGGGTGGCAATAGAAAACACGATTAGAATACTTAACCAAAGTGGAACATGTAATTAAACATGATTAAGGGGTTAAGTAAGTGCCTCGGGTGGCATGTGGGAATTAAGTAAAGGACTTGGGTGTCATGTGGAAATCTAGTGGGTGCCTTGAGTGGTAATTAAAATATGATTAATGACTTAACCAAAGTATTTATAACATGTAAGTGAACATGGTTAAAGCGGTTAAGTGGGATACACTAGACAAAATAACAAGCTTAAGTGGTAGCTTGTGGGGGCCCATCTCAACCAATATCCCAAACGTATCTTTGTGGGCTCGACCCAAGTCGAGTGACGGGACACGCATATTGGGCTTGACTATAAGAGGCCAAAAACGGGTTAGCGGTGGCAACGTAGGACCAATGGGTTTCATATGCGTGTGTGGACCCGGGCTGGTTAGTAAATCGTTGTTACATCGTGTAGATATAAAGCCGTGCACTGTTGATATTATCAGGTTGCCACTTTGGGGAAATGATACACCCCATTATGGGACCAGCACGGGTATCTACGTTAGGGAGCCGATCGCTTGGGAGTAGTGGGTACACCTAGTAATGATAGGGGCAGACGGCACCTACGTAGGGGTACTAGAAACTACTGGGTAAAAATTACTAAGTGCATTTAGTGGGATCAACCTTTAAGTAGGAACTAATCTTGGGTAGGTAGAACTGGTGTGGTGCAGTGTAGGAATTATCTTTGAGTAGGTCTGGGGCGGTGTAACTTAGTAATTATCCTTGGGTGGGTAAATGCGTCTTTACGGTGATCTTAGTTTATCCTAAGTTTACCAAGCTGCTTAGTGTAGCCATTCATCCCCAGTCGTTACCGTATATCAACTTATGTCTTCTCTGGTTATTTTAATGATTGTATTATTAGGGTTATAGGACTCACTCAGACTTATGTCTGACCCCATTGTTTTTATCTTTTTCCCCCAACCCCAGGTTATTAGAGTGGGCCTGGTGCTAGTGGGCTTTGATCCGATTGCTGTATCTATCCTATGGAGCTTGGACCTCTGAAGTGAAGCCGAGCTTATCTTTCCTTTTATGGCTATTAGTTATGTAGTGGGATTATGTACTTCTATTTTATCAAGATGGATATTATGTACTTGACTTTGGTTTATGGTTTTGTGATGTAACCAAACATGTATTACTTTCCGCTGCAATGAAATGATGTTTTAAATTTTCAAGTATTACTTATATCTGTCTTGTTGTAATTTTACTGTTCTATATTCACTTAAAATACTTCACCGAAACTAAGGCATTCCCCTGGTATGAGTGACCTTAGCGGACGTGGGGTGTTACAGAAATTGTTTTCAAAACATATAAACACTAGCAATAATATCAAATGCCTTTGTTTTATTCGTATCAAGCATATCTTGGCCGTTATAAGGTAAAAACTCTATCCTCCGGTTTGCGTTGCATTGTGTGATGGGAACTGAGTCTTATAACGGTTTCATGTTTATAAAAAGCATAGCGATGTTTAAAAGAAAGATTTGTTTTAAAGCACTGGCAATCCAATGGAGTAAACCCGTTCCACGAAAGTGGCGTGGTCCTGTGATTAGCCAATTATATATGTGTTGAGTGGATTTCTCATACCAGTCCCATGACTGACTCGTAGTTTGTTTCACTCTCAAACTCGGGTGCCCCTTTTTCTACACGGGCAGCCTTGTATTCAGGTTTAGCTGGTTCTTTCTGGATAGCTGGAGCTGAAGATGGATTCTATCATTTATTTCTTTTTATGCTGTTCAGCTCCTATTGTACATATTTTGTTTATTTCCGCTGTAGACATTTATGTATAGCTGAACTGTATTTGTACTAAGTAAGATCCTGTATACTGTGTAACTCTGATGATTACTTTTATCCAGTATATTTTGTTGTTCATATCTGGTGTATTTATTTAATTCTGTTCTGCTATTATCTGTTTCTGTGTTATATTCCAAAGATAACCTTATTTCCGTGAGAACGGGAAATCGGGTCGTCTCAACGTGGTATCAGAGCTTTGGTTAAGCTTAGTTCTGGAATATAACATTTGAACGAACTCGTCAGAAATAGAACCAGTAGTGTTCTAGGACGGGCGACTACATACAGATAGGATCAGTAATATCCTAGTATGAGTAAAGCAGAATGAAATTTCACCTCGATAGACACATTTACATTTAAAGTATGTGTTTCTATATTTTAAACTATCTTTTCTGTGACCTGACACTTGATCTGCTAATTGCAGAAGTACTAGAAAAATGAGTGCCAGAAACAGAAGGAATACAGAACCCGATCTAGAGGCTCTATTCAAGAGATATCGAAATCTGGGTGGAGAAAAATTCTCGGGCAATGAATCTATTATTCAAACTCAAGCTTGGATGAGTTCTGTCGAAAAAATCTTTGAGCATATCCAGCTAAGAGATGACCAGAAACGGTTAGTAGCATCTTGGGCGCTCAAAGAGGAAGCTTTAATCTGGTGGGAAACAATCATCAAAGATAATCCAGAAGGTGATATCACCTGGGACAGATTTAAAGTAATTTTCTTAGAAAGATTTACTCCTCCCGAAGTAACCGAGAGATTATGTGATGAATTTTCTTATCTAATACAAGGTGATATGACCATTCCCGAATATCATAAGAAATTCAACGATCTTGCTCACTTTGCTCCTCATCTAATTCAAAATCCGAAGAGGAAAAATATGAGATTTATTCACGGGCTTCAAAGGAAATACCAGAATAAGGTATTGGGGCATGTGAAGCTTCCTTTTTCTGAAATGATTTACATAGCTTATCAGTATGAAGATCTCTATAAGAAAGGAATGTTGCGAGACGAAGAAGAAGTCTGTTCTAGTGACAAAACAGAGTCGGAAACTGATATCCCTGAAGGCAGTACGAGGTCTGAGGTCAGTAAGGAGCCCAAAGTCAATCGAAAAAGGGCTAGATCTGAAAAAGAACCTGTCACGACTGCCACATGCTCTAACTGCAATAAACAGGGGCATCTGACTAGGAAGTGTAGAACCTCGAAGAAGCGAAGGGAGGGTGGGTCTAAATCCAAGAGCAAGTTTCCTGTGACTCGAGAGTGCAATCTTTGTCATCAGGCCGGTCATATAAAGCGAGATTGCTGGCTGTTAAGAAAGACCAAAGAGGCTCGGGTAAATGAAGTGGCCGAAGTACCTGTATCCTCGTCTGTTCAGGAAAGATCTGATGTTTTAGAAGGCACGCTCAATGTCAAAAACATTCCAGTAAAAGTACTGTTTGACACAGGCGCGTCAAGAAGCTTTATTGCAAAGAGTGCAGTCAAGAAACTGGATTTGAATTTGAAGAAGCTCAAAGAGCCAATGACTGTCCAAAATCCAGTTGGAGGTTCCATCAATCTCAGTTGGATTTGTGCAGTACCTGTCTCTTTTTCTTGCTATAAATTCCCTATTATCTCTATCGTCATGAATTTTAATGAATTCGATCTTATTCTGGGATTGGATTGGCTAACTAGATATGAAGCTGAAGTTAAATGCGCCGAGAGAGTGGTTAAAGCAAAGGCCCAATCGGGGAATTATATAACCATACCATGTGAAGGCCCGACTTCAAGTAGAAAAGATTTCTGGTCAGCTCTCGATGTTTCTCCAGCTCAAATAGAAAATATCCCTGAAATCACAGAGAATATTCCTGACCTCATCAAAGATATTCCTGTCGTCAAGAACTATGCGGATGTGTTCGAAGAAGTTGTTCGCTTACCTCCGCAAAGAGAAATAGATTTCAAGATTGCTTTGATTCCCAATGCAAGGCCGGTAGTTCACGCTATTCGAAGAATGTCCTTGAAAGAGAAGGAGGAATTAGACAATCAAACAAGACAGCTAGTATGGAAGGGTCTGATTAGGCCTAGTTTCTCTGATTGGGGAGCAGCAGTGGTATTTGTCCCAAAATCTGACGGTACTCTACGGCTATGTGTAGATTATCGTGATTTAAACAAGTAGACTATAAAGAACAAGTATCCATTGCCGCGGATAGATGATCTGTTGGATCGATTAAATGGAGCACAAGTATTCTCAAGGATGGACCTAGCTACAGGTTTCCATCAACTTCGTATTGCCGAAGAGTGTGTTCCAATGACAGCGTTCAGAGGCCCCGACTTATTCTACGAGTGGTTAGTAATGCCGTTCGGCTTATGTAACGCTCCAGCTTATTTCGTCGATCTAATGAATAGAGTATTCAGAGGAGTACTGAACAAATTTGTTTTGGTTTTTATTGACGATATTCTAATCTTCTCTAAATCAAAGGCCGAACATGAAAAGCATCTGGAACAGGTTTTGGAAATTCTCAGACGGAATGTACTTAAAGCCAAATTTTCCAAGTGTATCTTCTGGCAAGATGAAGTAAAATTTCTAGGCCATGTCGTATCGAAAGACGGAATCGCTGTGGATCCAAGTAAAATCACGGCCATTCAGAATTGGAAACAGCCCAGTACTCCCACTGAAGTCCGTAGTTTTCTCGGATTGGCTAGCTATTACCGGAAGTTCGTTAAAGACTTTTCGAAGATATCTGGTCACTTAACGAAGCTTACAAAGAAGCATTCTAAATTCAAATGGACTCAAGAGAGTGAGGAGGCTTTCGAAGAGCTGAAGTTGAGATTAACCACAACTCCAGTGTTAACCATCATCGATGGCAACCAAGATTTAAAAGTCTGGACTGATGCGTCTAGAGAGGGCCTTGGCGCAGTGTTAATGCAAAGAGGCCAAGTAATTGCCTATGCTAGCCGTCAACTGAAGCCGCACGAGAAAAACTATGTAACTCATGATCTTGAGTTATTGGCTATCATATTCTCTTTGAAAATCTGGAGACATTATCTTCTGGGCGAGAGATTCGAACTGTTTACAGATCACCAGTCGTTAAAGTATCTGTTCACTCAGAAGGACTTAAATTTGAGGCAGCAACGTTGGTTGGAGTTTCTTGCAGCATATGACTTTGAAATTATATATACTCCAGGAAAAGCCAATGTCGTGGCCGATGCGTTAAGCAGAAAGAATGTAATGATCGCCAGCTTTATTATCACAACATCCTTGATTGACAGAATATCTATTCTTCAGAAGGAGGATAACTTTATTAAAGATATGATCAAAAGGATTCAGAAAGGCGAACCCTCGTGTTTTCAAATAGATAACGACGAGACCTTGAGGTTAAAAGGAAGGATTTGTGTCCCTGACGTTCCTGAGCTAAAAAGGGAAGTGTTAGACGAGTGTCACAAGTCCAAGCTGAGTATCCATCCTGGTGTGGCCAAAATGTATAACGATCTCAAAAGAACTTTCTGGTGGAAGGCCATGAAAAGAGACGTTTCGATATATGTTAGTCGATGCCCTACTTGCCAGCTAGTTAAAAGCGACCAACAGAAATTGGCTGGACTATTGCAACCACTAGAAGTTCCTGGCTGGAAGTGGGAACATATTTCTATGGATTTCATTGATGGTCTGCCCAGGACCAGAAAAGGAAATGACAGTATTTGGGTGATCGTAGATCGTTTAACGAAGACCGCCCATTTTATACCTGTCAAATCAAATAGAACCGCTCAGAGTCTGGCGCAGATATACTTCAGGGAAATAGTTAGACTACATGGAGTGCCACTCAGTATAGTCAGTGATAGGGATACAATATTCACTAGTAAATTCTGGGAAGCATTTCAAGTCGAGCTAGGAACGAAGTTAAACCTGAGCACCGCTTATCATCCTCAGACAGACGGTCAGACTGAGAGGGTGAATCGCATTTTAGAAGATCTATTGCGGGCTTGTGTTATAGATTTCGATGGATCATGAGAAGACAATCTGCATTTGGCTGAATTCTCTTATAACAACAGCTACCAGGCGAGTCTGACAATGTCGCCATTCGAAGCATTGTACGGCAGACCGTGCCGATCTCCTGCTTGTTGGGTCGAGCCTGGAAATAGACTGGTGTTGGGTCCTGATATGATTCGCGAAGCTGCTGACAAAGTTGATTTTATTAAGAAGCGATTACTCGCCGCTCAAAGCCGACAAAAGAGCTATGCCGATAGAAGAAGAAGAGATATATCCTTTGAAGTTGGCGACTATGTATATTTGAAAGTATCGCCGATGAGAGGAGTTATCAGGTTCGGTAAAACTGGAAAGTTAGCGCCTAAATTTATTGGTCCGTTTCCTATTCTGGAACGGATTGGAACTCTCGCTTATAGGGTCAAACTGCCTGACTGGTTGCCTGGAGTGCATGATGTATTTCATATATCTCAACTTCGAAAGCACGTTCATGATCCAGACTTGATCGTGGAAGAAGCAGCTCAGCAGGACATTGAAATTACTCCAGAATTAGCCGTGAGGCGTGAGCCGCTAAAGATTATCGGCAAAGAAACCAAAGAGCTGAGGAACAAGAAGGTTCACTTAGTCAAAGTGCAATGGAGTGGAGATCCGAGAGATTGTGCTTGGGAAACCGAGGAGAGCATTCAGAAAGCTTATCCCAGATGCCGAGTAGATATCTCTGATTGACTCCGGTGCAAGGTATATTTACCATACTTTACCTCACCATTTAATTCTCTATTCTATTATAATTGTTTGAATGATTTTAGAAGAAAAATAGGAATTAATTTGTATGACTTTGAAAGGTTAAAAACAATTGGATTGGTTGTTGTGTTGTGTGATCGTAGATTTATCAAACCACTTTCGACTTTATTCCTTTTCGGGGACGAAAAGTTTTAAGTGGGGGAGATTGTAACGACCCAGAAAATCTGAACCAATTTAAAATTTTTAAATTGGCTAAAATAATGGATTTTAAATATTTAAAATAAATATTTTAAATAATGGCGATGAAAACTGAGTTGAAATCGACATTTGAAAACCAATATAATTAATTATAATTATATATAGAATTGAAAATGGCGCGGTAGTTCGATAATTCGATTTCAAACTTCAATTGAATATACCGGATGCAAAACAATCCGGATTTTAGTGAAACCAAAAATATTTAAATCTGTTAGTGAATATCTTTCTAACGGATTCGACCAATCGAAATTTGATAGCGGGAATCAAAAGGTATGTCCAGTTGAAAATTCTGAATAGTCGCTATGGAATTCAGGCCCTTAAAAATGGACATTTTGCAGATGACCTCGGATTTCGACGAAACCACTTTTGTTGGATCCGCAGTGTCAAATTATTGCTAGGTTTCAAATTTCATAATTTTTCGAATCAATATGTGAGCGTGGCAAAGGAAAACGCGTTTGACCAGTTTCTGTTGAATTTAATCGAATGGAAATTGGCCATTTTTCAAACGGTCTCAGAATTCGACGAAACTAGTTTTGTTAGGACCGTATCGTCAATACGAAGCTAGAAAATATTTTTCTGGAATTTTTCTAGTCAGTATGTGGCCCCGGTAATTTGAAATGTACGTTTAAAATTCAATATAGTGATTTAAATGTAAATTCAAAGGAAACTGATTGTAACAAGCAAATCAGCTTGCGATACATATCCCATTGTGTTCGGAATGGGGGTAAAACGCTATGGGCGACAGGCGGTGGGCCTCGTTTCGAGGTCATGGGTAAAAGTCAACCTTTTTTTTTAAAAAAAAAAAAAAGAAGAAAACCCTCGTCGAAGACCGACCGCTCCTCCCTCCATCGCGAGCAGATCGATCGACGCCACCGCCCTGTCCTCCTCCAAGCCCCGCCTCGCCTGTTCCCCCTCCCTCGATCGATGACCCAAAGCCTGGAAGCCGCTCCCCGTTCGGAACCCTAGCGCCGCCACCCTCGAACCCTGCCGCCGCACCTCCGCTTCGCCAACTCCTTCTGCCTCCGACGATCGGTGAAACCCCCCCCCCTCTCTATGAGTTCTATTTATTTATTTTATTTTACTTCTGATTTTTAAACTGCATTGAAAACTGAATTGATTTTTTTTTTTTTTAGGTTTAAAAACCGAATTGATTTTTAAAAGTATAAAAACTGAATTTTATAAAACTATAAAAACTGATTTTAAAAGATTTAAAAACTGTTTTGAAAAGCATTTTTAAAAACTGATTTTAAGAAGATTTAAAAACTGTTTTGAAAAGCATTTTTAAAACTGATTTTAAAAGATTTAAAAACTGTTTTGAAAAGCATTTTTAAAACTGATTTTAAAAGATTTAAAAACTGATTGGAAAAGCATTTTTAAAACTGATTTGTTTTAAAATAAAAACTGATTTGTTTTAAAATAAAAACTGATTTGTTTTAAAAATAAAAACTGATTTGTTTTAAAAATAAAAACTGATTTGTTTTAAAGGTAAAAACTTTAAATGGGAAAAAGGTTTAATCTTTAAAGAGAAAAAGGATTTGAACTTTACGAAGTAAAAATCATATTTTTATATATTGAAAGTCGAGGTAAAAAAATTCGATTTTTATATATTGAATAGCATCGTAAAAGTTCGATTTTTACATGTGTAGAGAATACGGGCGAAAGCGACAAAAGGCGAAGATTTCTATAAAGGAAGTATCGTGCAGTTGGATAGCTATTGGTGAGATTTCTGATTTAAAAATTATATATATGTGTTGAAAATAAAAGTGAATTGCTATATATAAATATCTATATCTATATATATATATATATATATATATATACACGCCCCTCGTCCACAAACCATGGACGATATTTATTGGTTGAAATTGTTGTGATAATTGGTTGATAGCGAATGATTGTTTGGGATTGTTTGTGATTGATATTGGTTGATTGTGGTTGAAAAATACCCATTGGTGGTTGTGAAATATTTGGTTGAAACCACATAGGATTAGTTTGTGGAAATGAAGTAAATATATACATGCCGCCTGCGTGCGAACTAGATGCATGATCCCCATTGTCAAAAACCGCGAGGTTTTAAGGTAGAGCGAGGAGCCGTACTAGGGACGGTGCCGGTGTAACTACCCTGCCGTTATGCTGCCGAAATTTTGAATAATATTTGTGTGTTTGAATTATTTTCATATGCTTAAACTATATTTATTCATTGTATAGAAAACATTCATGTGTTGAATTGATATTCATTCGTTGTTTAGAAATTCATGTGTTGAATGGTATTCATATTTTGAAATAAATTGTTCGATAATAAAAATCACATTTTTATCTATATATAAAAACTACTGAAAACATTCATGTGTTGAATTGATATTCATTCGTTGTTTAGAAATTCATGTGTTGAATGGTATTCATATTTTGAAATAAATTGTTCGATAATAAAAATCACATTTTTATCTATATATAGAAACCATAGAAAACATTCATGTGTTGAATTGATATTCATTCGTTGTTTAGAAATTCATGTGTTGAATGGTATTCATATTTTGAAATAAATTGTTTGATAATAAAAATCACCTTTTATCGACTATATGAACTATATAGAAAAATAGTGTTATGAAATGAATCGTTTTACAATAAAAATCGCATTTTTATTGTATGCATAAATCTTTGAAATGTGAAGTGTTAAAAATAGCCACTTGTTCAAAATAAACATATATGAGATGAAATATTCATTAATTAGCTAATGAAATGATTTGCACCTATTTATGTAACATTAGAATGAATGGAGTTTTTAAACCAAATAGAAATCAAATATGAAGTCGAATAGAAATTGATAAATGATAAGAACTGTATATATATGTACATGCAATATTCATTGAACAGGTTATAGCAAAGGGGCTAGAGAAGAGGAATAAAATTTTGTGCCCGACAAATAGGTACACATTTACTGATTTGTTTGGGTGATGATTTTGAGTTTGTTGGCTAGCCGCTTGGCTTCTTCTTTTTCTTTTTGAGATTAGAAGGACCGGGAACGCTATTTGCGATTTCCCGATGCTCCCGGTGCAGGGGAGGTTATGGCGAAATTTTTCCAAAATTTAAGGTGTTAGAAAAATATTTGAAGTGAAAACGATATTGAAATTTTTGAATGAACTATATTTATATAAATATACAAATATAAATAAAATTAAAACGAAACGAAGCCGTGCAGTTCGTATTTTGAAACCGTGATTTCAAATGACTAGTGCGGGAAATCCGACCATTGGATTTTCCCGAAACCTCAACCGTCGGGTTCGCCTTGGAAATATCTTCCCAACGGCACCAACCTTATAAAAATCCAACGGTTGGATTGTCTGGAATGTTTAATTCAAATCTGAAGAAAAACAGCGCTAGAAACGATTATATTTATATATATAAATATAATTATATATTTAATCGAATAACGACGCTGCAGTTCGTAATTTGAAATCGAAAATTCAAACGATTGTACCGGGAGATCCGACCGTCGGATTTTCCCGAAACTGGAACCGTTGGATTCGTTTTGAAAAGACCTTTCTAATGATGTAAATTTTGTGAAGATCCAACGGTTAGATTTTCAGATATGTGTAAATCAAATCTGAAGAAAAACAGCGCCACGGCCGCCTTATGGCCCGAAGCGTCGTTTTGAATAAAATGGCTATTTTAAAATAAATAAAAATAGCGATAAATAGTTATAAAATATCATAAGCGATATGGAATGGAAATAAACTGAATTTGCTTGATTTATGTGATGTTTGATGGTTGAATGTGTTTGGTGTGAAAATTACATTAAATGACAAAATTGGTGTTGTAGAATAATTTAACCATTGAAATAAATCGAATTGAAATTCTAAATATACGTGAATTATTTGAAAAGGCCGAGTTAATTCTCATTTCGAATAATTGACCAACGATTGAAATTCGAAGATGAAGACGGTGGTCGAAGACCGGAGATCTTCACCTCGTTTGGATGGTAACCGAGGTCCTGATTGGGAGGCATCCCGAAATATGGATAATGAGTGGTGATCGTTCAGACGTACGTATTGATCGAAGGGTTTGCGAGGTATTTAGTGCCTCCGGTTTCGTTCAGACCCAGAACGGACTTGTAAATGGACTGTGTGTCCGACATTGGAAGTTGTTCTGTGTGATTGATAGCCATCAATTGCACGGTGTGAATTGCCTATGTGGCATGCTAAGATGCAGTGATCAGGGCTTCTGTTGAAAAGCAAAGTCTTGTGGTGATGATCAAAGCACCGCCTGTGTGGCGTAGCTTTGTGTATAACGTAAATTCGCGAGCCTCACACCCCGGTAGGAACCTAAAACGGGAGAAAGGACCTCAGGGAGGGCCTACGTTTCCTCCTAGCTAAAAGTGGCGTCAGTGGTTTTACACGCCCTGACGAGTTTGACTTATGTGGTTGTTGCTGTTGCGAGGCGCCTCGGTTAGATCGGACGATCCGGGTCCGATGGAGTCATTCGTTGGCTCGCTTACACCCCAAAGGGCGGCGAAACGTAGTGCTCAGGTATAATAATCCACATCGGTGGACCGGCCCTGTCGCTCCAAGGCTTGCCTGCGCGCTTGCCTGAGACTCGGGCTAGGCAGTCTCGAATTCGGTAAGGACTATCTTTTGCCTTGGTTCATGACGGAATTCCAATTTCCAAATACGTGACTGTGTGGTTTTGATTGTATACCTATATATGGCGACATAGTGGTATGGGGCATTAATGCCGTCTATGATTGATAGTTATGATTTGAAATTGTTTTCAAAACATATAAACACTAGCAATAATATCAAATGCCTTTGTTTTATTCGTATCAAGCATATCTTGGCCGTTATAAGGTAAAAACTCTATCCTCCGGTTTGCGTTGCATTGTGTGATGGGAACTGAGTCTTATAACGGTTTCATTTTTATAAAAAGCATAGCGATGTTTAAAAGAAAGATTTGTTTTAAAGCACTGGCAATCCAATGGAGTAAACCCGTTCCACGAAAGTGGCGTGGTCCTGTGATTAGCCAATTATATATGTGTTGAGTGGATTTCTCATACCAGTCCCATGACTGACTCGTAGTTTGTTTCACTCTCAAACTCGGGTGCCCCTTTTTCTACACGGGCAGCCTTGTATTCAGGTTTAGCTGGTTCTTTCTGGATAGCTGGAGCTGAAGATGGATTCTATCATTTATTTCTTTTTATGCTGTTCAGCTCCTATTGTACATATTTTGTTTATTTCCGCTATAGACATTTATGTATAGCTGAACTGTATTTGTACTAAGTAAGATCCTGTATACTGTGTAACTCTGATGATTACTTTTATCCAGTATATTTTGTTGTTCATATCTGGTGTATTTATTTAATTCTGTTCTGCTATTATCTGTTTCTGTGTTATATTCCAAAGATAACCTTATTTCCGTGAGAACGGGAAATCGGGTCGTCTCACTGGCCCTGACGATCCAAGGGCTCACCTGTGTCTGGGTCCTGAGGCTCGGGCTAGAGAGTCTCGAATTGGTAAGGACTATCTTTTGCCTCGGTTCACAGATGGAAATCCAACTTCCAATATGTGACTTTGCGGTTTTGATTGTATACTTATATATGGCGACATAGTGGCATGGGACGCTCATGTCGCCTATGATTGATATTTATGATTGTATATAAAATCAGAAACTAACTGGAAACGAGCTAAGATGGGTGGTTCCCTGGGAATTGGTCTGATGTTGGTTTCGGCCTTCGGGGTTAATACTTAGGGAATCGTTTTCTTACTTATTTATGGTTGGAGTCTGAAACACCCCACCTCCGTTAAGGTCACTCACAAAGGGAATGCCTTAACTTTGGTGGAGGTTTATAAGTAAAAGTCATAGATAAACACAAGACAGATATAAATACACATATTTTAAACAGCGGAAAACAAACATGCTTTATTTCATCAATACGTGTTCATACAAAACATTTCCATAATTATCTCAAAATACTTCCAACATTACAACCTCATTACTGTCTTGATTATTAAAGAAGCATAAAACATAAATAAAGTAACAAAAATCCCCATAGTGATATCCAAAGCCATAATCCAAGCAAAAGAGATCCAAACCATACATCTACGGATCTCGAAGCTTGCAAAGAGTCTGACTAAGCTGGGATGTTTTCTCCCCGTGGACCTGGGGGGGAACGAAAGAAAAGAGGACGAAAAGAAAATAGAGTCAAACATAAAGCCTGAGTAAATCTAGTGACTCTTCAGTATGTGAATAAGAAAAAGGGCATGATAGATATAAACTGAAAACAGGAAATTATCACAAGCTAAGGAAGTGTCATTTAGAATCGAATGTACTATCGCACCCACACTATATCTCCGCACCTACTTGAGCTTATTCTAACTGGCACCCCCATGTTGAGGGTGAAGTGATCCCCATTTTCTAAAGATCGGCTCCTACTCGTATAAACATGTGTCATATGGCTCCCAAGAATTGTAGATACCTTTGCTGGTCCCACCATGGGGTGTATCAAGACCCATGGTGGCGGCCCCGACACAATCCTAGAATACATAGGTTATACTACTGGTGCCCCCAGTGCCCTGTTTGTCTGCTCCGAAGTGTGTGCACGCCCGCACTCCATTAGAACCCACACTGTTGCACCCACCGCCGTCGCTTTGACCGCTTACAATCAGCCCAGTAATCGTGCCCCACCCTGCATAGTTTCAGGGTACCATGATACCTAACTTGGGTTACTGCTGAAACGGGCCCCTCGTTACTAGGGTTTTCTAGTCAAACATGTTAAGTGGTTAAGTGTCTGTATTTACCTAACCTCACCCATCAATTCTTGTTAACATGTTGAATTTGGTTAAGTGTTTTTAGTTGACTTAACCCTACCATCTGTCCTTAGCCTCTTAAAGCACCGACCACTCACATTAGACAAATTTTGCTACGGTTACTGGATGTGCCGGTCGGTTCTGGGCAGGTTTACACCGTAGCTCAGACTAACCTCGGGTCCTTATTGGGCTCAATGCTTAACCACCCACATTGGATAGGTATTGTTGTGACTACTGGACAGCCGGGCGGGTCCGGGCAGGTTTACGTCACAACTCAATCCAACCTCGGGTTAACCATACCGTGTTTTCTAAATTTACATATTTTTCACTTCTCAATTTTATATGTAAATGTCATGTCCTTTAAACTTGGGTATAACAATTCATACCTCTTAAATTTCATTGTCGTTGGCATGTGCCAAACATGCCAACATATATTTTTCATGTTTTACACCCAACGTTATTACCCCCGTTTGTACGTTCGCAACATTATAACAAATGTTGGGCTCGACACAATTCAGCCCAACTTTATAAACGTGAGAAAAGGAGAAATCAAGAACATGTAATATTTTACAATACATAAAGGTGTGTGGCGCATGAACTTGAAATTTAGCGATTTAACTAATATAAATTATGGGTCATGTGAACTTGCATTCAAATAAGAGTATAACTAAGTAAGTGTCATATGAAATGGCATAGTTTAGGCTTATACAAACTTGGGTTTAAACATGTTTAACTTGGCATAATGTCAACCACAAAACTAACATGTTGTATATTCACGAAAATATCCAATTTTAACATCTAATCATATAGCCTATTTCAACATGAACTAGCATAGTTTATGTAACCCAAACGGTACTCAACATAGATCCAATTATACTTGCAAATAAACATAAGAATGTGTTCATAGGTTTTGAGTCACGTAGGCTTAAAAGGTCTCAAATCTAGAACATGTTTACACAAGCTTTAACTTAGACTTAGGGAATGTATATAGTCCATGCCATCGACATAAACATAAAGGGATCAATTACTAGTTTTTGTCACAACTTGCAAGTGCTATTATTTTCATATACAAATGTCCAATAGGCTTGCATCAATCAATTTATGCCACAAATATCAATACACAAGTCTTGACAGAATTATTACAATACACAGAATTCATATCATTATTATACAATAACACAATTCTATTTTCATTTACATTGAATCACGTCACAGTTTTATTCATATTCTGAAAGATCACTATACTTACAACGAATGCAGAATCTTGAATTCTGGATTCTGAGTTCTGAAATTGAGATGCGTTCCTTTAGGTAGATTAACATTGCGTTAAATAATCTGATTAAGCTTTAGTTCTCTTCTTAATTTGATTCGTCACTAAGCTCCTCTCTCTTGACGGCTACGCTTAATTCCTTCCTGGCAGCATGACAACTCCAATCTTATTTTTTTTTTGTGAATTTTAGTTGAGACTTAGGGTGTATATATAGATTTTTAGATTGTTTTGAGCCGTCGGATGAAGACAGGAGGTATCTAGACCATACAAAGTCCAAAGAGCCAATCAAGAGGTGACATGTCAGCCCTAATGACACAACGGGCCACAGAAATTCGAGCCAGAGCCAGACCCAGCCAGCCAGGTCGACCAGTTAGGTCGACTGGCAGGTCGACACTATGGTCGACCTGGGGGTGACCAGGTCGACACCGTGGTCGACCCTAAGGTCGACCTGGTCCCTGGGCAGGAATTTTCCCGCCAGCCCAATTTGAGCTTGTTTTTCGAATTTTGAACTTAAAACCGAGCCGTTTGAATTTTAAATTTTACTCTGAAACTTCTGAAGGTCATATCTCCTTCATACGGAGTCCGATTCACGCAAACTTAGACTCTATCTTAAGCAGAATTCCGAGACGAACGCAATGGCTTAATCCGTTTCCCTTAATTCTTTCATTTAGAATTAATTACTCTTTAATTTGTGAAGCTTAATGTTATAAAATTCACAGGGTGTTACAGAGTATGATTAGGAATCAAAACATGAAATTTAGCGTATCAAGCATTCTTGGCTATTATAAGGTAAAAACCCTATCCTCCGGCTTGCGTTGCATTGTGTGATGGGATCTGAGTCTTATAATAGCTTCATTTTTCTTTATTTAGCATTGCGTTGTTGTTTTATGCACTGGTATTCTTGGGAGGAAACCCGTTCCGTGTTATACGACGTGGTCCCTTGATTTACCTAACTTTAAAATAAAGATTAATAACTGTTTTAGTTCTCACACCAGTCACATGACTGACCTGGAGTTTACTGTTTTAACCTAAACTCTAGGTCCCCCTATTTTGACACGGGCAGCTAGTAGTTTTGGTTTTGCAGATTTATATTCACAGGAACCTGGTTTACAGCTGAAATGATATCCGGAAAGCTCTGTATCCGTATATCTCTTTCAGTTGTGTTTTGTATTATTTTTCCGCTGCGATGTATTTAAATGTATTTTAAATATCTGATATTTTCTATGTAATATTTATTCATACTCTGTATATTCTTGTATTCTGATGTAATTGTTGTAATAAACAATGAAATGTTCTTCTGTTTGCGTTCCGATGTGGCTTGTTCTCAAAGTATCTGCTCTTTCCTTACCGGGAAAGTTACGGGTCCTTATACAAATGTAGAATGTTGGATGTCAATTTTGTACACTTAGGAAATGGTTATAGAAGTTTGATGATTATAGACCCACGAGTGGTAAGGGTGGATGGAAAGTGTATAAAATATTTGAAGAAAAAAGGTTTTATGTGTTAATATTTGAAATTTTAGTATTTCAGATTAGTGGATTATGCAGTAAGGCCTCGTAAATTGAGAAAAGGTTAAGAGAAAGAAAATGGATTAGGAATTTATGCATATATATTTGGCGCTAGTCCTATTCTTCAGTTCAGACATGGTTTGGAAGAAATTTAGGACGGAGAAATGTAATTTTGCCTAAAGAGTTTAAAAAATGCAAAAGTTAGAAACCACTTAGTAATCAATCCCACAGTTGGAATTTTAAAAAGAACTTGAAAAACAAATGTAAGTGTAGAAAAAGTTTCCAAATTTCAAAATTTTAAAATTTTACTGCTGGAGAATGGAATATTGATGATAGCAACCTTGTTTCAATTAATAACATTAATCGACGCAGGAATTATATACAAGTGATATAGAAGACTGTACAGTTTAAGAAATTCAAGATTTATAGATTTCAAGGCTCATGAAAATCAAGATATCGAGATTTCAAGAGCTCAAGAATATCAGGTAATAGAGTCTAGTTAATATGTAAAACTCCGGTTAGCACTTTCAAATTCTGTTTTCAAATTCCGTTTTCAAATTTTGTTTTCAAATCATATTATTATCAGACTTCTTTCTAAAAGATTTCAAATTATTCTTACTTATGTTTTTCATATATATGTGTGTGTGTGTGTGTGTTTATATAGTTTATATATATTATAAAGATTTATATTTACATTATATATGTATATATATTTATTTATTTATAACTATAATATAGTTATATATCATTTAAAAATATAAATAGTTTATATCATATGATTAGTACATTTTTATACTTTAGAAATTGTATTTTAAAGAACTAGTTTTGATTCGAGAGTTTCCAATATATATATATATATATATATATATATATATATATATATATATTTAAACACTTTAAAAAATGTTTTAAAATTCAAAAACCCTACATATTTCGAGATACCATAATGAACATGTCGACATATAACTGTTACAATTTTAATTACCAAAAAAGTGTCTTTTCATTATTTGAAACATTTCAAAACTGTTGCAATCTTTGGGACTCTATATAAAGGGGTCATTTTCGAACTTTTAACCATCTTACCTTCTCCTTCTTTATCCTTGTTCTACCACCATTATTCTAACTTAGTTTCTTGATTTCTACACTTATACTCTGCCGATTTCAATACAAATTATGCCAAACTCTTTCTCTTCTCATTCTTTATCAAATACTCTATGTTTGGAAGGTGTCTAGGTTGTTTGTAATTGTTAAAGAAAAGGTGTATTGCTTGTGGCCTGTAAATCAAGGAAAGGGAGCGGTGTAAATCTTGTAGCTGTGAAATCATGGCTGGTGAATCGGTGTGAACCTTGTAGCTATGAAATCAAGGGTGTGGAATCGGTGTTAACCTTATAGCCGTTAAATCAAGGATGTTGTATGATTGATACTAGTATTAATAAAACTCTACGCAATCCAGCATTGCATGGGATAGGACGTAGGAGTAATCCAAACCAGTGTAAAATTCGGTGTGTTCTTTCCTTTTCTGCATTTTATTTCTGTTTATATTTGCATCTGTGATTGTTTCTATTGTGATATTCATTCTATGTTTCATATAGTTGTTTTAGTAATCGTTAATTGTTTAAGTTTTCCATAATCTCTTTAATACATTATTCACCCCCTCTAGCGTTAGTTTTGACTTAAGATCTGTGATTCTCATCCCTAACAATTGGTATCAGAGCATAGGTTTTCAAAAGTTCATCATCTGAATTTTGGAAATATTAAATGGAAACCAACACTGGAATTGCTAACAATAATAGTTCATTTGTAGAGGGTCAGTCCACTGTTAGACCACCATTATTTAATGGAAGTAATTATCCATATTGGGTATCTAAGATGAAAATATATTTGCAATCCATAAGATTAGACACTTGGAATATTACCAGAACGAATATGTTAAACCCAGTACTAATTTTGCACAATTGACTAATGAACAAAAGGCTGCTGCACAAAGTAATTCTAAGGCTATGAATATGCTATTATGTTCATTAGATAGAAATGAATTCAATAGAGGTTAAGTTTGTAAATCTGGTCATGATATATGGAAAACCTTACAAGTTACCCACGAAGGAACCAATAAAGTTAAACAGACCAAGATACCAATGCTAACTAATCAATTTGAATTATTTAAACTGAATCAGAATGAATCTGTCTCCGATATGTACTGCAGGTTTCAGGAAATCATGCATTCATTAATGGCCTTAGGAAAAACTTATACTAAAGAGGACCAAGTCAGAAAAATTCTTAATTCACTAACTCCAGAATAGGACCAAAAAACACGGGCAATTGAAGAGGCCAATAATATCAGTGAAATGAAAATTGAGGAGTTAATAGGAAACCTGATATCGTTCGAAGTACATTTACACAAAAGAAGGAAAATCAGCTGACAGAAAATAAATTTACAGCATTCAAAGTGACAACTGACGATTCTGATTCAAGCATTGAGGATGACGAAGAAATTGCCTTCGTGACAAGGAATTTCAGAAAATTTATGATATAAAGGAAGAAATAATTTTCAAAGAAATAATCAAGGAAGTTCGAGAAAAAATGATGATAGATGCTACAACTGCAACAAACCATGTCATACAAAAGGGTTGTGTCCATATCCGGATAAATCAAATCAAAAAACAGACCACAATTCGTCAAAGAAGAGGAAAAGGGCATACGCGATAACTTTGGATGACTCGGACTTATCATCAAGTGATGAAGAGCCAGAAACTAGAAATTCAAATATGTGTTTCACAGCGATTCAAAATTCAGAAAATATCGAAGAAATGGATCTAAAACCCAGGTACACTTAATTAATAATTTTTGATTGAATTGGTTGAATGGATGCTTGTTTTCTTGCTTTGTTTGAAATTTGAATTCTAAAATTTGAATTTGAATTTTGAAATTTAAATTTGAAATTCAAAACAATAAAATAATAATAATAATAATTAATCTTAATTTTTTAATATTAATATTATCTTAGGATATAATTAAATATAAAATATAGAATATTAAAATAGTTAAACAAATTCAAAAAGCAACTTGAAATTTGAATATATACATATATGTCGACATACATTAATAGGCATGTCGACATATACACCAGTAAATGAAATTCAAATTTCAAATTTCAAAATTTTAAACTATCAAACTTCCCTCCTTCTTTTCGCCAACTCCCAATGACTGAAAAAGTGTCCTTTTACTCAGAAAGTTGTGTCCATTTACTCTCTATTTATTTATCTATTCAATTATATTCTCTTTACCTTTCATTCAAAATTCAAAACAACATCCTTTATTTTGTTCTCTTCATATTTACATTCTAATAGCTTCCTCAAGTAACCCAAAAACCATGAGATTGACCAAAACCCTCAAAGGTCATCTCTACAATGATCCGGAAGCTATTCAAGCCTATATTGACTATGTTACTAATGGAAAAGTCAATATGGGAATTTTTGCTATAAGATTTCCCTACTTATGATCTTTGTTCTCTTTTTGAACAAAACGAAGTTTTAAGCTTGATAGATTCTCGGGATAATAATGAAGTATATTACCTGAATCTAGTCAAAATGTTTTATGCGAATTTGAATCGTGGCCTTTACGAAGAAAATGAAAATCAAGTTTGGAGTAGCGTAAAAGGCACTTAAATTGTTTTGGATTATGATATTTTGGGTACCATTTTAAATTGTAATAAAATGGGCTCGGATTTTGAATTTGATGAACAAAATTTGGAAACAATTCATCGCATCTTTTAAAGCGGTGAACACATGGATTTTAAAAATCGCTTTTTCCGACCAAAAACAAGAATTGTCGACCTCCTCCTACTTCGACATACTCTCACCCTCGTTCCGTAAATTTCAATAACCCTACTCTTAAGGTCCAAAAGGCTCTTTTTGCTATCCTTGGCAATTATGATATTAATTGGTCTGATGTGGTTTTAAAAGAGTTCAAGCCCAAAGAAATGTCCACCAAAGAAAATACTCTCTATGATGGAATTTATCTTACGCGCATCTTTAAATATTTTGGAGTGGATCTCAAAGGATAGGAATTTGTATCAAGAAAGGTTTTTAACTCGGGAAATATATCCCTTATGCAAATTCCACTCTCTTTTAAGCCTTATAAAACATTTTCCGATAAACAAGCTCGAATGGTACAAGATGAAAATCCAATCGAAATCAATGAAGAAGAATCCTCTTTGGAAAGTTTGGATTGTCAAAAAAATAGTAGAACCATATCTAAAGAATTGCTTGTCTAAAACCAAGTCAAGTTAGCCAAGAATCAAAAGAAGATCAACAAGACACTCAATAAGATGTCTTCTAAAACGAACAAGTTTTTTGCAAAATAGGAAGAAAACTTGGAATATCATCTTCCTGCTCCTCACCCACTAAAATCAAAGCTTATTAGTTTGTGTTATCTTTCCATAGTAGCTTGTATTTCCTTTCGAATATTCATATTTCGTACTTCTATCTTTAAATTTCATGTATCGTTTTCTTGTAATCATTTAGTAGTGATGAACGATTATTACTTTCTGTCAAAACAAGCTATGAATCTTTGTAAAAACATTTTAATTAAATAATATAGTAATAAACAATTCAAAAATTCAAAATACCTATAAAAATAAAACACATGGGTATGTCGACATGTATAAATTGACATGTCGACATATAACTACCAGGAAATTTAAATTATTTCAAATTTAAATTATTAAGAAACTACCTTACGTCTCTCCATTTCAAATGAATTCCAAACCCTATAAATACCTCTTTCTTCCAAAAAAACTCAATTTTTAATTCTCTACTTCTTCTCTAAAGTCTCATTCTCTAAATAATCAAATAATGACCAATCCTATTCACAATCTAAGTGAGAACCTTGATGAAACACTCAATTCTCTCAAGAATATCCTTTCTATAATCCTCCATAATCAGCGTCATCTAGAGTTAAGTCAAATAAAGATGGTTGAACATCAAGGGAAACACTTTGATGCCATTTCATTGGTTGATTTCTTTTCTTTCCAGAGATGAAGACAACAACATCACTGGGGAACCTCTCACCAAAGACAGCGAAGACTAGGAAGTCATCAAAAAGGATCCAATCTTCGGTGGAGATGGATGGGTGGAAGTTCCAAGGGATGTATGAATTTAGTTGATTTGATATGCTTTGTTTGGTGTATAAATATTGTTTGATTTGGATTTGGTTTGACTGGTTCAATATGAACAATGTTTTATTGTATATTGATAATTTAATTGTTTGAAAATATTGTTTTATTTGTTTGCTGGTTGCACTGTTCAACAAAATCCAAGTTATACTCTTGTTTATACAATTAAGTTAGTTATTAATTTAGAGAAAGTTATAAGTATTGTCGTCTTACAAAAGTTTGTACATCTAGAATGGGTTATTAGAATCATTTATAACATAGATTTAGGGGGAGTATAATATAGTTTAGTATAATTTAGAGTAGTTTATAGTTAAGATAGGCATAGTTTAAGGGGGAGTTAAGGAATGCATGGTGAAAGGGGGAGTATTCAAGGAATCAGATCATCAGGTATAACAGGTATGAATATTTTATAAACCAAGGTTGTCATCGTCAAAATGGGGGAGATTGTTAGAGAATGGAATTTTGATGACAACAACCTTATTTCAATTACTAACATTGTTGATTATAAAATATATACTAACATCTTTATCCAGAATATATATATATATATATATATATATATGCATGAGTTATATACAGGTGATATAGAAGACTGTACAATATAAGAGATTCAAGATATCAAGATTCATGAGAATCAAGATATCAAGATTTCAAGAGTTCAAGAATATCAAGTAATAGAGTCTAGTTAATATGTAAAACACCAGTTAGCAATTTTAAATTGTGTTTTCAAATTCTGTTTTCAAATCATATTATTTTCAAACTCCTTTCTAAATGATTTCAATTTATTGTTACTTATGTTTTTCATATATATATACATATATATATACACACACACATATGTATATATATATATGTTTATTATATAGTTTATATATATTATAAAGTTTTATATTTACATTATATATATATATATATTTATAATTACAATATAGTTATATATCATTTACATATATATATAGTTCTATATCATATGATTAATATGTTTTTATACTTTAGAAAATGTATTTCAAACAACTAGTTTTGATTCAAAAATTTCCATAATATATATATATATATATATATTAATTTAAACATTTTAAAAAATGTTTTAAAATTCCAAAACCCTACATATGTCGACATACCATAATGAATATGTCGACATATAACTGTTACAATTTTAATTTTCAAAAGAAGTGTCTTTTCATTATTTGAGACATTTCAGAACTGTTGCAACCTTTGGGACTCTATATAAAGGGTTCACTTTTGAATTTTTAACCATCTTATCTTCTCCTTCTTTATCCTTACTCTTACCACCATTATTCAAACTTAATTTCTTGATTTCCACACTTATACTCTACAAATTTCAATACAAATTATATCAAACTCTTTCTCTTCTTTGTCTCTATCAAATACTCTCTGTTTGGAAGTGCTATTCATGGGTTCTAGGGCTGTTTGTAATTATTAAGGAAAAGGTGTGTTGCTTGTAGCCTGTAAATCAAGGAAAGAGAGTAGTGTAAACCTCGTAGCCGTGAAATCAAGGGTGTGGAATCAGTGTTAACCTTCTAGCCGTGAAATCAAGGGTGTTGTAAGATTGATACTAGTATTAATAAAACTCTATGCAATCCAGCGTTACTAGGGACTGAACGTAGGAGTAATCCAAACCAATATAAAATCTGGTGTGTTCTTTCCTTTTCTGCATTTTATTTCTGTTTATATTTGCATCTGTGATTATTTCTGTTGTGGCATTTATTATGTGTTTCATATAGTTGTTTAAGTAATCGTTAATTGTTTATGTTTTCCATAATATCTTTAAAACACCATTCACCCCCTCTAGTGTCAGTTTTGCCTTAAGATTTGTGATTCTCATCCCTAACATTTATAATTTTAGAAATTTATTGGTTTGTAATGTAAAGAGTGGCATAAAAAGGATTTTTGAGGTAATCGTTCAAACTTGATTTCAAATTATTAAATGCATAAGCAAGTTGAGGGGTTAAGTGATATAAGTGTTTAAGAGAAAGCACGAATAAATGAATTGGCCTTATAGGGTGCATAGCTGACCTTGAGTGAAATAAAACATTAATTTTTCTAAAAGGACATATTGTGACACACTTTGACTTGTTGGGATAAGAAGAATTATTAGATTAGTTCTTATGAATCAATAGACTTGTAAGTGAACATGTTTTGTTAAAATGACAATGAAATGTACAGTGAAAGAGATGTACAAAATATAGGTGAAAGAGTTCACAAAAGCTTAACCTTATTTAATTAAAAAAAATTAGTGAGAAATGATCCCATTAGTGTGCATTCACAGTTACTAAAGGTTTGAGCAAATTTTGAAAAGATATTTCAATTAGTTACAATTTAGTAGAAAAAACAAGTTGAAGTTTTTATAAGTAATTTATGATAGGGTTAGTAATTAATAGAAATCATTTTTAGCACCCTTTGCGGGAATAAGAAAGATTTCTTTTAGTATAACCATGCATTCCTATGACACCATGTAATTTTAAAGAACACTGATAAGCTGAAGAATAATTAATTAAAAATTGGGAATTAAGTAAAACGGACTGCACCATTATATTCACCTTGGAATTATGCGTAAGATAGGCTCAAAGTTTGCATAAAACAGACATCGTATGAGAAAGTTATTAATCTTAGAAGTTTGTACATGTACAAGAGAAATATATATATATATATATACAAATCAAGTCCAGAAATTCAAAATAAGTCAAAAATAAAGTAGGATAACAACAAGGGATTGTGACCGGTCGGGGGTCATGCCCCAAGGGGGTCGACCCAATCAAGGAGGTGTCGACCCTAGGGTTGGGGTCGACCCACCCCAGATCCATCCAGGTTCATTTCCTAAACCTGGACCTGTTTCTGAGCGAGATTAGTTGGCTTTAGGCTATATATAGGGGATCATTTCTATTATTTTACACATCAAAAACAATGGAGACAACGAGATGTTGCCCCTGCTTGGATTGAGTTAGCCTATTTTTCTTCAACAACAGCCTATTAGCATACAAGAATTTCTTCTGCAACATCTGCTTATCATTCTATGTTCTTTAGATCCAGTCTCTGTGATTTCATGTTACTTTTAGATATAAACATTTAACAAGTAATCCTGACATGTTTATAAATATGGATCTAAACCTATGCCTATTAAGAATCTAATTCATACCGAAACATATTTGTCATTACATGTACACCTGATCTACTGTTTAGTTCTTATATGCCTATTTCTGATATGCCTATTTCTGTTCTTCTCTCTCCCTCTTTCCCATTTTATTTTTATAGCCTAGGCTACCTTCGAGCCTAGGCCTATTGCTGAAAATTGCGAACGAACGAAATTGGGAATGGTTAGGAAAGATAAATTTGGGCATACCTTGTATTATGAATCATGATTGGAGCTGTGAATTATTACTTGAGGGTTAGGGCATGTAAATCTGTAGGCTTAATTTATAGATTAAGCGGAACATGTAATGAAACTATAAACAACATGTGAAACCTGTTTAGATATATGGGAATTATATGAACCTATTAATCTGTAATACGTAACCTGTTTAAATCTATAGGGGTTATATGAACCTATTAAATAGTGGGGGGTTAAGTAAACTTGTTTGATTCTGTGGGGGTTAAGTAAATCTGTTAAATCTGTGGGAGGTTATACGAACCGATAAACGTAACTTGTTTTATTTGATGGGATTATGCGTGCCTGTTAATCTGTTAGGCATAACCTATCAAAATCCTAGTAGTAGGGGATACAAGCCTAGGGGGTAGCTTGTGTCATCTATTGTGTGGGACCCGTACAAGTCAATAACCCATTCTGGAATCAAAAGGGGGACCCTAAACTAGGTAGGGGTTAGGGAACGCTTACTGAGCTGATTATAAGAGATTCATATGGGTGGAGGTGTTCAAATAGCGCGTTCCAACAGAGTCATGTGCGTTCATAGGTCCGGCTTGTTTAGGAAAATAAGTCGCTATAACACCAGTAAATAGGCATGCGTCCTTCTAGGGATTGCCACTTTAGAAAGTGATACATCCTACTGTGGGGCCGGCAGAGAGTATTTACGTGCTAAGGAGTCGATCGATTGGGGTAGTAATTAGGATACATCTAGTCCTGCCTGTTCAAGTGCCTGTTGTTTCTGGTTAGGGTTACACCCGTTATTTCTATTTGGGTACCTGTTATTACTGTTTGAGTTAAACCTGTTACTAGAAGTAGACCTAAGTCTACCATTATGTTTCTGTTGGGTTCATATCTATTATACTAGTATTTGTGCAGAGAAAAGTAATGGAGAAGCATAATCTATTCAGTTCATTCTGCTTATCCTGTTCATACCTGTTATATGATATTGTTATCTCTCATCCAGTTTATATTCCTGTCATGATGCTTTTACTTATTTATATGTTAAAAGTAACTGGACTCGCCATGATTTATGTCTGACCCGTTTTGTTTCCTTTTCTCTCTCTTCCTGCCCCCTAGGTTCTAAGGGTGGGAACGCTCAGCTTGATTAGGATTCTCTCTTCAGTTTCTGCTTGGAGCTGCTTAGATGTACTGCTTTGACTTCTTGTCTACTTGTTTATGGCTACTTATAGGGACTATGGATTTTTACTTCTGTACTCTAATGGTTTTTAGTGCAAGACATATGTTTTTATTTGATGTATTTTATTCCAGTATTTCAGTTTGATGTTGTAACTGGATTTTTAGACCACGATGTTTTCTGTTAGAAAATAAAGTTTTAAATTCCCGCTGCTATTTTATATCTATCTTGTGATGTTTCTGTTTACCTATAATGCTTCAACTTAATGCATTCTGCAAATGAGTGACATTAACGGACGTAGGGAGTTACATTTGGTATCAGAGATGAAGGTTACAAGATCGGATAAAAGGTTTTGAAAATTGTTTTCAAAGGGTTTCAAAAAGAAAGTATTTTCAAAGGAAAGTCTGTTTTTGAAAAACATATTCCCCAAAGCCATATGAAATATCTTTTGATTCCCTGTTTGAACTCCTTTTTCTTTTCTTTTCAACATGTCTAGGGAACCGATTTTTCCCGACGGTGTTACGATACTGGCTTGGTTTCATAGGTATCTTGAGGCTACGGCGCCTACCGGAGGCTAAGTAGATGCCCCTCCCGCAGGTGCAGCCACCGCTCCTCCTCCGTGAGCGGATAATTTCTCCAAGATATGCAAGGATTTCTGTGCTATGAGAGGACGTCCTTTACGAGGAACTGAGACCTTTGTGGAAGCAAGGAACTAGCTTAAGGAGACAGAGGATTTGTTTAGGATTTTTGAGATTGACGACTGTAGGAAGATTCAGTTCGCCGCTTGGCAGCTGAAGTAGGCTTCATTCTAGTGGGAAGTGACGCAAGTAGGGCATCCATTTGAGACTTGGGATGATTTCCGATAGGGATTCGAGCTGAATTTTCTTTCTCAGGCAGAAGAGAGTATGCAAATGGAAATGTTTCTGGCACTTAAGTAAGGAAGCCTGTCTGCCAAAGAGTATGTCAATAAGTTCAATCAGTTGGCAAGGTTTGGTTTGGAGCAGGTGAATACCCCGCACAAGAAAGCTTTGAGTTTTGTAAGGGGAATGAATGAGCCCCTCCATGGATTGGCTATGTCTCATATTCCGATGGGGGCAACTTTCGAGAAGCTTGTTGATATGGCATTGATGTACGAATAAGATAAGGGAGAAAAGAAAGAGGCTAAGACTGATGAGACACAAAACAAGAAAGCGTGGCCCCAAAAAGAACAACAAAAGAAGGGCGAAATGAATGAAAAAGAAAAAGGCAAAAAGAAATGTCATGGTTGTGGACGCGTAGGTCATTTAATCAAAGACTGCAGAAAAAGGAAGAATGCTTGTTTTCACGGTGTAAGTTCAGACACTATTCTTGGGAGTGCCTGAAGAAGAAAGGACAGGGCCAAACAGCAGGAACTTCTGGAGGGTAGGTGCATGCTCTCGAGGCCAGTGTACCAGATAGAGGTAGGAAAGTTTCCATTGAAGGTTTGACTTCTCTTTCTGATCATCCTGTTAAGAGCGCGTCTTTTTGATTCTGGCGCTTCGCACTCTTTTATATATGATTATGTGGTTGAGTCTCTGCGCCTTAGTACTAGTATGGTTTCAGATCCCGTTGTTGTCTCAAACCCCATTGGGGGCACAACTCATCTGTCTATGATTTGTCGGGGTTTGAGGATATCTGTGGTGGGCGTCAACTTTGAGTGCGACGCATATGTGCTTGGTTTTACAGGCTATGGTTTGATTCTAGGGATGGATTGGCTAGCCATGTATGGTGCCATTCTAGACTGAGAGAGGAGGGTCATTAGACTTTTGACTTGCCACGGGAGGACTCTCGAGATTTTTTGTGACCCAAGGGGGTCCGTTATGCTTAGTTTCCTGGAGTCACTAGATGCTTCTGTCGATGACTTGCGATCTGTACCTGTAGTCTATGAGTATCCAGATGTTTTTGATGAGGTTAGGGGTTTACCTCTGAGACGCGAGATTGATTTCCATATATATTTGGTGGATAATGCGAAGCCAGTCGCATTGCCCGTGCACCACATGGCTCTTAGGGAAAGGAGGGAGCTCAGCAAGCAAGTAGGGGAGCTACTTGAGAAGAGATTTATTAGGCAAAGCATATCTGAATGGTGTGCTCCAGTCGCCTTTGCAACTAAGACGGACGTCTCGGTTCTCTTATGTGTAGATTACAGGGAGTTGAATAGGCTCACGAAGAAGAATAGGCACCCACTTCCGAGGATAGATGATCTGTTTGACCATCTTGTTGGTGCGTCTGTTTTCTCTTAGTTAGACTTAGCCATGGATTTTCATCAGTTGAGGGTGGCCGAGAACTGTATAGACAAGACCGCTTTCATAACTCCAGATGGTTTCTTCGAGTGGCTAGTCATGCCTTTTGGGTTGACGAATGCACCTGCGTATTTTGTGGATCTGAAGAGTAGGGTGTTACGGGAGTTTCTGAATAAGTTTGTTGTGGTCTTTGTGGATGACATTATGATCTTCTCGAAAAGCGAGAAGAGCATGCCCTACATTTAGGGTTGGTTTTGAAGACTCTCTGAGTGCACCATCTTAAGGCAAAATTCTCCAAATGTCATTTTTGGAGAAAGGAAGTGAGGTTTCTGGGGCATGTGGTCTCCAAAGAAGGGATAGCAGTAGATCCCGCGAAAGTAGTTGTAGTTCAAGAATGGAAGGTTCCAAAGAATGCAACGGAGGTGAGGAGTTTTCTTGGTTTAGAGGGCTACTATAGGAAGTTTATTAAGGATTTCGCTAAGATATCAGCCACACTCACCAGACCGACGAACAAGAATCTGACCTTTTCTTGGGATGTTGACTATGAGGATGCTTTTCAGCGATTGAAGAGGGCTCTGACAAAAGCCCCGGTCTTGACTTTGCCTAATGAGAACTAAGTGTTCATATTGTACACTGATGCATGTGGTACAGGGCTTAGTGTTGTCTTGATGCAAGAGGGAAAGGTAGTATGTTACGGTGGTAGACAACTAAGAGTTCACAAGAAGAACTACCCTACCCATGATTTAGAGTTGGCTTCTATAGCATTCGCGCTTAAGACTTGGCGGCATTATCTGCTTGGAGGTTCGAGTCATGCACGTACCATAAGTCGCTCAAGTATCTGTTCTTGCAAAAGGATCTCAATTTAAGACAACAGAGATGGATGGAGATCCTAGCATCCTATGATTTTGAGATTTCTTATACCCTTGGCAAGGGTAATGTGGTGGTGGACGCATTGAGTAGGCAGATGATGACTTTGAGTCCTCTATTCGTAGAGAGGCGGAGCTTGGAGTACATATCGACCTTCGATTTTAGGCCATCTACGGATCTTATACCTAGTTTGTTGGCATCCTTAGAGATGCGACCTACTCTTATGGATCATATAGGATCTTTGCAGTGAGAAAACCCACAGATAGCAGACATCTTGGATAGGCTCGGTAGAGGACAGACTTCTAGTCACCTTAGTAGATATTCCACGGATGATAGAGGGTGGCTGCAACGGGATGGAAGGCTTTGTGTTCCCTTAGTTATGAGTCAGTTGAAGACAGTCCTTGAGGAAGCCCATCATTCTAGGATGACTATCCATCCAAGCAGTGATAAGATGTATAGGGACATGGAGAGGATTTTCTTTTGGGTTGGTATGAAGAAAGATGTAGCGGAGTTTGTCTCTCGATGTTTAGTTTGCCAGCAATTCAAAGATGAAAGGAAGCCCGGCGGTTTACTTCATCCTTTTGAAGTCCCACAGTGAAAGTGGGAGAGTGTCTCTATGGATTTCATTGATGGTTTACCTAGATCAAGGAAGGGAAACACCAGTATCAGGGTTATAGCAGACAGGCTTACTAAGAGTGCTCATTTCATTCATGTTAAGAGTAAGCGAACGACAACATGGTTGGCATCAGTTTATCTTCGTGAGATAGCCCATCTACATGGAGTACCTTCTAGCATAGTGAGTGATCGTGACCCTATCTTCACTAGTGAGTTCTGGAAGAGCCAACTAGAAGCATTAGGTACACAGTTATGTTTGAGCACCGCATATCACCCTCAGATCGATGGGAAGATTGAGAGGGTGAATAGAGTTCTAGAGGATCTTTTGAGGCTGTGTATCTTAGTATTCGGAGCAACTTGGGAGGAGCATCTTCTGTTGGTTGAATTTGCCTATAATAACAGTTATCAGGCTAGTATTAGCATGGCACCCTTCGAAGCATTGTACAAACGACCTTGTAGATCACCGACTTGGTGTTGGGAGCCTACAGATAGGCTTCTACTTGGGCCCGAGATGATTATAGAAACCATAGAAAAGATTAATCATATCTGCAAACGCATGAAGACAGCTCAGGACAGGCAGAAGTCATACGCAGATAAGAGAAGGACCAACATTGAGTTTGAGGTGGGAGACATGGTTTTCATCAAAGTATCACCTCCAAGGAATGTGGTTCGCTTTGGATCTATAGGGAAACTGGCGCCAAGGTTTGTAGGGCCATTTCCCATAGTGGAAAGGATAGGTCAAATGGCCTATAGGTGAAGCTACCAGAGAGGTTGGTGGGTGTTCATGATGTTTTCCACGTTTCTCATTTGCAGAAGTGTTTGCACGATATAGATGAGGCAGTTGAGTCAAGCATGCTTGAGGAAGTAGAGGTAGAACGGGAGGCGACAGATAGACGAGTTCCTACTCGTTTTCTTGGATTAGAGGTTAAGAAGCTTCGCAACCAAGAGGTCAAATTGATGAAAGCTCAATAGGGAGAAGACCGCGAGGATGCAACTTGGGAGACTGAAGACAAGATTCACGCTTCGTACCCTTTTCTTTTCAAGGGTATGTTCTTAACTTCTTTTTCCAAATCTTCTATTCGTACTTGCATTGGTCATACTGATCGAATCTTCGACCTTTAGGTAGGAAACCAATGGATGTAAACATGTGTTTGAGACATGTTATGGTTGATGGATGCAAGTGTTCGCTAGTGGATGCTCGTGGATTCACACACACACATGCACACGACACTAGATCATCTCAATCAGTCTCATACTGCATATGAATGTGTGTGTATTTTTCCTTTTATGGATGTAAATAGGTGTATCAACATACGAATAAGGCATCTGGATGGATGGTTGTGCACACATATAAAGTTTTACACGATATACTAGGACTATTTGCATACATGTTGGATTCATGGCACTAACATACATTGCATTAAGGAGGTTGACTGAATCAGTAGACCGCCTGATCTTTCGCATTAGTATAAGGACATATACACACATCTTTGCATATGTTCATATAAACATTAGAAATTTCTTAAGGACAATGGATGCCTGTGGTTGATGGGTGAGTAGATGGTAGACGGATGTTAGGATATGTATTCTTCTTAACTTAGAAATTTCGGGGACGAAATCCTTAGTAGGGGAGAACGTAACGCCCCGTAATTTTAAAGAACACTATAATGATAACCTAAAGAACTCTTAATTTGAATTGGGAAGTAATTACAACGGACTGCACCATTGTGTTCGTCTCGGAATTCTTCTTAAGATAGACTCCGAGTTTGCGTAAAACGGACATCGTATGAGAAAGTTATCAAGCTTAGAAGTTTGTATACGTATAAGAGAAATTTATATATACAAATCAAGTCCAGAAATTCAATATAAGTCAAAAACCAAGAGGGAGAACGACGCGGGATTGTGACCCGTTCGGGTCGACCCACGCCCAAAGGAGGTCGACCCATGGGTCGACCCACTCAAGGGGGTGTTGACCCTTGGGTCGACCCCGGGGTCGGCCTACCCCAGATCCAGTCAGGTTCATTTCCTAAACCTAGATTTATTTCTGAGTGAAATTCGTTGGCCTTAAGCTATATATAGGGCATCATTTCAATTGTTTTTACACATCAAAAACAATGGAGACAACGAGATGTTACCCCTGCTTGAATTGAGTTAGCCTATTTTTTTTCAACAATAGCCTATTCGCATACAAGAATTTCTTCTGCAACATCTACTTGTTATTCTCTGTTCTTTAGATCCCGTCTCTTTGATTTCATGTTATTTTTAGATATAAACATTTAACAAGTAATCCTGACATGTTTATAAATCTGGATCTAAACCTATACCTGTTAAGAACCTAATTCATACCTAAACAGATCTGTCATTACATGTACACCTGATCTACTATTTGGCTCATATATGCCAATTTATGATATGCCTATTTCTGTTCTTCTCTCTCCCTCTTTCCCTTTTTATTTTTATAGACTAGGCTACCTTCGAGCCTAGGCCTATCGCTGAAATATGCGAACGAACGAAATTGGGAATGGTTGGGAAAGATAAATTGGGGAATACCTTGTATTATGTATCACGACTGGAGTTTAGGTGTAAAATCTATACTGTGATGTATGACTAACATTTAGGGCATATCTTATATTGTGTGTTGAATCAAGGAATTCACGACGTTTTGATTAAATGACAAGGAGAAGTTCAAGATCGACAAAAAGAAGAGATTCAATGGTATTTAATATTAGAGGTTGATTATTTAGAGTTTTAGTTGGGTTATAAATGTTAAAATCTATCCTCAAATAATCATATACCTCAATGGTTTGAATATATATATATATATATATATATGTATATATATATATGTATGCACATTCATTGTGCATACTATCAGAAACCGGTCGACCGGTTTCATTCTGGGCGGTCGACCGTTTCTGGGCAGAAATGAACAATGAACGTGCACATATGTATATAACATATGTATATATATATTCAAATACCAGTCTACTGGTCATTTTCAACTAGTCGACTGGTCTACGAACTAAAAAACTTTTCGAACAGACACTCTTATTTATCAAGGGTTGTTTCCTTTTCTCTTCGCCAAAAATCATCTCTATTCGTTGCTTCTCTTCACCAATGATTACAACTCTCCATCCTCTATAAAAGCAACATGAAATCACCATTTTAACAATAACAATTCTTTATATTCTTGCTATCTAATTGTTGATTTCATTCTTGCTCTCTAAAAGCATTCAAAAGCTCATAATTCTCACATATCGTTATTTGAATCCTTGAATCTATATATTATTCTTTAGATTCAAACAACAATATCATCTTCCAAATCTTCATAATCACAAGATCATATTTGAGGATAAAATTATAGGATGGGTGTACAAGAATTGACAAATTCATGTTACTGAGAATACACATTGTCAAATTACAAGTTTAATTATCTTGTCTGAAGTCCTCGGTGCTGTAAGAGGCAAGTTCTGAAGTCCTCGTGTTGATAGAGGCGTGAAATTCCGTTCGGCTGCTCGGGTGTTGTGAACCTGTTCCTCCGGGTGAAGTGAGGTAGTTGTTTAGTGAAATTCCAGATACGAGATCTGGGACTGGACGTAGGACGGTACTCCGAACTAGTATAAAAATCCCTGGTGTGATTTTTCTATTACTGCACTTACTTATCTGTGATATTGCTTCTGTGAGATCGTTTTATAATAAATATTTACCTGCATAACTATTGTAAATATACAAGTTAGTATATCACATACTTTCCACTTATCCATATTACTTATCCTGCCTAAGTCGTATATCGACACTTTCAATTGTTATCAGAGCGAGGTCATCACATAACCGTAACACAGTTATTTGATATATTCTAGTAATATGGCAAATAACCCAAGTAGTAGCACTAACACTACTTACACAGAAGGTCAATCGACACAAAGATCTCCTTTTTTTAATGGTCTTAACTGTAGTTATTGGGCAACACGTATGGCTTTTTACATGCAATCAACTAACTATGATGCTTGGAATGCTACTCAGAAAGAAATAGTCAATCCAACGACTGAGTATGCAGAATGGACGGCTGCTGAGAAAACCACAGCTGCTGTAAATGCAAAAGCAATTAATATGTTGTTTTGTGCATTAGATCAAAACGAATATAACCGTGTTAGTATCTGCACTACTGCTTACCAAATTTGGCAAACGCTAAAAACCACTCATGAAGGTACTAACAAGGTTAAACAAGCAAAAATAGCTTTGTTGAAAAGTCAATTTCAAAATTTCAAAATGAAACCAAATGAAACTATCAATTAGATGTATTCAAGGTTTCAAACCATTCATCATGCACTTATCGGATTAGGACAAAAATATTCTGATTTTGATGTAGTTTCAACAGTCCTACATTCTCTGACTAATGAATGGGAAGGAAAAGTATTAGCAATAGAAGAAGGTAATGATCTTTCCACCATGAAGCCAGATGAATTGATAGGAAATCTTATGTCCTATGAAGCTAACTTGCAGGCTCGAAAAGAACAAAAAGAAGAAAAGAAAAATGTAGCTTTTCATGCTGAGAAAGATGAAGACATCTCAGATTCCGATGATGAGGATCTAGCATTCATTGCAAAAGGATTCAAGAAATTCTTAAAGCAACGAAAAGCTAGTCGATACAACAAAAAGAAGTTCGGATCAAATAAACCATCATCTTCAAATATAGAATGCTTTAACTGTCACAAAAGGGGACACATGCACAAAGATTGTCCGGAGCAAAAGAAGAAGTCAGAAAATGAAAAATTCAAACATAAAAAGGACAAGTCAAAGAAACGAGCATTCTCAGTGACATGGGATGATTCAGACTCATCTTCATCTGATAGTGAAAGTGACTCAGATGATGAACAAGCAAATATGTGTTTTATGGCTAAAGAAGATGAGGTATAAATTCCTTCTTTTGAAGAAGTTCTTGATATAAATGCTGAATTAATATATAAATTTAAAGTTATGAAACGACAATGCAAACAAGCTCAAGCTGATTTAAGTAGAGCTGAATTTGAACGAGATATGCTAAAAGATGAGAAGAAAATATTAGAGGAAGAACTTGAAAAAGCTCAAGAATCATCATCTAATATTGATTCTCAACTATCTCTTTTGAGTCAAGAAATTGAAACTCAGAAAAAGGAAAAATGATGCTCTTACTACCGAAAATCATGAGCTTAAGACAAAAGTCAAAATGTTAGACCTTGAAAAAGCTAGTTTACAAACAAAGTTAGACGACATTACTCAAAATGTTTCTAACTTTAACAAAGGTCGAGAAAATTTGACAAAAATTATTGAAAGTTCACAATCTGCTACAAATAAACATGGCTTGGGATATAAGAAACAAGTTATCAAGAAACATCTTGGAAATAAAAGAAAAAGGAAAAATAAGGTAGTACAAGAAACTGAAGCTAAGAAAAATCTTAGTTTATTATATTCCAAACCAAAACCGATTGTGAAATTTCAAAACAAGAATGTCAAGTCTATAAAAATGTGTGTTCCTAAAACAAATAACAATTTGATTAGGAACAAGTACATTCAAAAAATTTTGAATTCTGTGCATCACAATCCAAATTATATGTATAAAGGGGATACCGGACCCGTATGGGTTTGGACTCCTAAGACCTAACTCTTAGGACCCTATAAAAAAAATGGGTACCATGGACTTAATTTTATTTTTTGCAGGACCCACTCAAGAAAAGAGGAAAGTGGATATTGGACAGTGGTTGCTCGAAGCATATGACTGGAGACAAGAGCTTATTAACAAATATCACTTATTCAGATGGTGGTTCAGTCACTTTTGGAGATAATTCAAAAGGCTATATCATCGGCAAAGGCGATGTGAGCAATTATGGTACATCTAACTTACCTCTTATTACTAATGTCATGCTAGTTAGAAATTTGAAACATAATTTACTAAGTATCAGTCAATTGTGCGACAAAGGTTTTATTATTTCCTTTTCGGACAATAATTGTAGTATCTTAGATAAAGATCGAAATCTAGTTTTTGAAGGTTATAGAGACAGAAATATCTAAATTCTGAATATGAATATCAATCATAACTCAGATATATGTCTTGTAGCAACTGATAATGATCCATGGCTATGGCACAAACGTTTCTGTCACATAAACTTCAGAACTATTGACAAGCTAGCTAAAAATGATCTAGTTAAAGGACTACCCAAAATTAGTTTTACGGGTAATAATCTTTGTGATGCATGTCAATTAGGAAAATTGACTAAATCGTCTTTCATATCCAAGAAAGTCATATCAACGTTACAACCACTTGAGCTATTACATATGGATTTATTTGGACCAACATAGGTTCAGTCAATAAACCATAATCGCTATGTGCTTGTAATAGTTGACGATTACTCTCGTTATACATGGGTGATTTTTTTGAAAAACAAAAGTGACACTTTCAAACATTTCAAATCCTTCGTTAAGAGAATTCAAAAGTCAAAAGGACTTAAGGTTAAAAATATAAGAAGTGATCATGGCGGAGAGTTCGAAAATAATGAATTTGAACATTTTTGTACAAAGAAAGGTATAAATCATAATTTTTCGTTTCCTAGAACTCCACAACAAAACAGAGTTGTAGAAAGGAAAAATCGAACTTTACAAGAATGTGCAAGAACATTGTTAAATGGATCCACTCTACCAAAACATTTTTGGGCAGAAGCTGTTGCAACTGCATGTTATGTTTTGAATCGTGTATCCATTCGACCTCTGACCAAGAATACATCCTATGAGCTATTTAATCAAAGAAAGCCAAATATCTCATATTTCAAAGTTTTCAGTTCTAAATGCTTTATTTTAAATACGAAAGACCATCTTGGAAAATTTGATTCAAAATCCGATGAAGGTATATTTGTCGGATATTCGGAACGAAGCAAGGCCTATCGTATATTTAACAAGAGAACTAAAACTATTGAAGAATCACTTCATGTCTCTTTTGATGAATTCTGTAAACCATCTCATATCGTATCAGATGACGAAGAGACCATAGTGACTAATAATCCTATCATCACAAATAATGACTCTGACTCAGAAATTTTTGACGATATTCCTCAACTTGTTGTGGTACCTTCTCCACCAAGATTTAGATCTCCTCCTAGAATTCTAAGAGATCATCCGGTTCAAAATGTTATTGGAGAAGTAACATCACAAATAAGAACAAGGAGTCAACTAAATCAAATGGGTCATATCCTGTTTCTCTCAAATATCGAACCTAAGAATCCTAAAGAAGCTGCGGCTGATGATTACTGGATCATTGCCATGCAGGAAGAACTAAATCAGTTCGAGCGCAATTATGTCTGGGAACTTGTTCAAAGACCGACTGATCAGTCAGTCATTGGTACAAAATGGGTTTATAAAAATAAAGCCAACGAACAAGGAAATATAACCAGAAATAAGGCAAGATTAGTAGCACTAGGATATAATCAGAAAGAAGGTATCGATTATGAAGAAACCTTTGCATCTGTAGCTCGATTAGAAGCTATTCGAATCTTGCTGTCCTTTGCTTGTCATCATAATTTTAAACTTTATCAAATGGCTGTCAAAAGTGCATTCTTAAATGGGTTTATCAAAGAGAATGTATATGTCGAACAACCTTCCTTGTTCGTACGTGAGAAATATCATGATCACGTATATAAACTTAAGAAAGCTTTATATGGATTAAAACAAGCACCTCGTGCTTGGTACGAATGATTACGAAGCAATCTTATTGATTCTGGTTTTCAAATCGGTAAAGTTGATCAGACTCTATTCATAAAACGTTCTCGAAAAGATATATTAGTTATCCAGATATATGTAGACGATATTATCTTTGGTTCAACAAACGATAAACTCTGCAAAGAGTTTGCAAATATTATGACCAAAGAATTTGAAATGTCTCATATGGGAGAACTACCGTATTTCCTTGGTCTTCAAATCAAACAGCTTTCTAATGGTATTTTTATTAGTCAAAAGAAGTACCGTGGAAATCTAGTCAAACATTTTGGTTTAGAAAATACCTCTGGTAAACCAACTCCTATGAGTATGACCACACATCTTGAAAAAGATAAACATGGTAAGAATGTTGACCAGAAGTTATATCGAAGCATGATTGGTTCACTCCTGTACCTTACCGCAAGTCGTCCAGATATTATGATGAGTGTTTGTTTGTGTGCAAGGTTTCAAGCTAATCCTAAAGAATCACATTTACGAGCTGTAAAACGAATAATACGATATCTTAATAACATCAAAGACTTTGGTCTTTTCTACCCAAAAGATTGTTCATTCGAACTAGTATCATATAGTGATGCTGATTTTGGTGGCTCTCACACGGATAGAAAGAGTACAAGTGGTACGTGCCATTTTATTGGAAAATCACTTGTCTCTTGGTTTAGTAAGAAAAAAAATTGTGTTTCACTCTCGACATGTGAGGCTGAGTATATATCAGCAGCTCTAGCTTATACTCAAGTATTATATATGCAACAAACACTTCGAGATTTTGATATATATTTATCAAACTCCATCATATACTGTGATAACACAAGCGCAATCAATTTATCGAAAAACCCAGTCAATCATTCCTGAACAAAGCACATTGATATTCAACATCATTTCTTAAGAGACAATATTGAAAAAGGAACAATATGTCCAGACTGACAACCAACTAGCAGACATTTTTACTAAGCCTCTCCTCGAATCTAGTTTTATTTCTTTACGTAGAGAGCTCGGCTTAATTTCTAGAACTGAACTCGATGTATAATATACACTATAATGTTGAGTTCTTATCTAGATGACACATATACTCTTATTAACTTAGCTGGTTAATAGCTTTTTGCTATTATTAGCAAACAATTGTGAGCTTTACAATCTTTTAGTGGCTTATATTCTCTGAGTGTTTTAACCATTGCTTTAAAATTTCTTAAATCCTATATATACATACTCCTTTCCTATTGTTTTCTGCATCTCCATCCTTAAACATTTGTATACAAGTTCATAATTTCTATAATGGCACACATATGCGATGAATGTGCACAACGATCACATATCTCGATCACTAGTTCCAAACCTGAAGAATACTACTCTCCGGAAACACCAAAGAGTAGACCGGAATGTTCGCATGACCCCAGAGATACACTAAAACCCAAACATGCTCAGAAAGCATTATGCTGTTCTCCACGAACAAGAGAGAAGATTAGTGAAATTCATCACTGCACTAAACATCAGATAGATCTCCAGCGTCAACTTCATTATGAACAAAAACTCACATCTGATCGTTTAACTCTCTTAGAACGAATCGCGTCATTTTTCTGTAGCATGGATGTAACACCCCGTATGTTGAATAACTTACTATAATATAAAACAGGGCAGAATTAAATTTTAAAATCTGAATCAGGGGAAACAGGCTATGCCATTGCGTTCGTCTCGGAAAAATACGCGAAATAGAGTCCGAGTTTTCGAAAATCGGAGTCCGTATGACCCAGTTAAGGCCCGAAGAAGTTTTTAGAAAATTCAAAACAGATTTAAATACAAAAATTTCACATTTCAGAAGAGGCGGGAAAATTCCCGCCAGGCAGAGGGTGTCGACCCCCTCCCTAGGGGTCGACCCAGGGGTCGACCCCCCCTGTCGGTCTGTGTGACCTGGGTGCACCATTTTGTCTTTTGGGCTATGCTTGGTGGCTATTGACGAGATCTGACGGCTCTAATCTGATTTAGGGTTAATCTAATGGCCTAAAACACTTAACTAATCTATAAATACACCCTAAGACTACCCTAATTCATACTAAAAATAGATACAACGTCGTTATGCTGTCAAAATGCAACTTGAAGGAGCCTCCATCAAATTAAAGAGGAAGATAGCTTCTCAAATCAACTTTAGCAACTTAATCTTCTTCTTAGGAGTGCCAATCAACAAATTGTGAGTACTATAGCCTTAATGACCAATTGTTGAAATGATTATGATAGGATATAATGAGGTTATGGCTATGAATGTGGATCAATGCAAGTTATGTTATCATATGCTATGTGTTCATGATGTTATGCAAGTTATGCAAGTCATATGCTATGTGTTATGCAAGTTATGCAAGTCATATGCTATGTGTTCATGATGTTATGCAAGTTATGTAAGTCATATGCTATATGTTCATGATGTTATGCAAGTTATGCAAGTCATATGCTATGTGATCATGATGTTATGCAAGTTATGCAAGTTTTAGGCTATGTGTTCATGATGCTAGTTATGCAAATCGCTATGATAAACATTGATCCATTATGACACCATGTTATGCAAGTTTGGTATATGATTATATGCAAGTTCATATATGATATGTTATGCAAGTTTGGTGTATGATTATATGCAAGTTCATATATGATATGTTATGCAAGTTTGGTGTTTGATTATATGCAAGTTCATATATGACATGTTATGCAAGTTTGGTGTTTGATTATATGCAAGTAACATGTGCAAGTTTACACCTTTGTATGATATGCATACATATGCAAGTTAACCCCTTTGTATGTCATACATACATATGCAAGTTTACCCTTTTGTATGACATAAGTAGCTTATGCAAGTTATCCTCTTTATGACATATGTGATTCATGCAAGTTTGGGTTGATTATTTATGCTAGTTGGGTTTGATGCTAGATGCACGTTGACACCTTTAAAACCCATGTTGATGCTAATGTTATGCAAGTTGAACCCATTGTATTTGTGATGAATCTTCCCTCTTAAGTATGTCATGTTAGCGAATTACGTGGGGAACGATGGGGTTAATATTCATGTTAATGAAATGGTGTGAAGTTGGTATGATTATGCATACCATAAAGTGGATGGACATAATTGAGTCAATTATGTACATCGTTAAATTTGTAATTAATTAGGGATAATTAATACAAATTATGGGGGTGATTAATTAGGTGTAATTAATCGACTAAGACACGAGGTTGGACCCTTTTGTAGCATAAGACTGCCCGGAAACGACCGGCAAATCCAGCGGCTACAAATGATTGGCCCAATGTGAGAGGTCTTAGGCATAAACTAAATACGTGACAAGTGTAAAGACACGAGGTTAGACTCGGTTATGGCGTAAGGCTGCCCGGACCCGACCGGCAAATCCAGCTGCCATAAAAGATAGTCTAATGTGAGAGGTCTTTACAACGGTTACGTTCTTAATCAATTAAGAAACACTTAACCAGATAAGCATGTAGTGGGGCATGAGGGGTTAAGTGGGTGCCTTGGATGGCATGTGGAAATCAAGTAAGTGCCTTGGGTGGCATGTGGAAATCTAGTGGGTTGCCTTGGGTGGCAATAGAAAATACGATTAGAATACTTAACCAAGTGGAAACATGTAATTAAACATGATTAAAGGGTTAAGTGGGATGCACTAGAAAAAGGGACAAGCTTAGGTGGGTAGCTTGTGGGGGCCCATTTCAACCAGTAACCCATATGTATCTTATTGGGCTCGACCCATGTCGAGGACGGGACACGCGTACTGGGCTTGACTATAAGAGGCCAAAACGGGTTAGCGGTGGCAATGCAAGTCCAACAGGTTTCATATGCGTGTGTGGACCCGGGCTGGTAGGTAAGACGTCGTTGCATCGTGTAGGTATAAGCCGTGCACCGTTGGTTGTATCGGGTTGCCACTTTGGGGAGTGATACACCCCACTGTGGGGCCAGTACGAGTATCTACGGTAGGGAGCCTATCGCTTGGGGAGTAGTGGGTACACCTAGTGGAGATAGGGGCAGACGGCACCTACGTAGTCAGCTAGGTGTACATGAAACTACTAGTTAAATTTTCTAAGTCCTTGGGTGGGATCAACCTTTAAGTAGGAATGACTGGTGTGGTGCAATGTAGTAATTACCCTTGGGTGGGTAGATGCGTCTTTACCGTTATCTTAGTTTATCCTATGTCTAGTTGGCTGCTTAGTGTAGTCATTTATCGCCAGTCATCACCGTACCAAGTTTATATCATACCCTAATTACTTTAATGATTGTATTGTTAAAGTTATAGGGCTCACTCAGACTTATGTCTGACCCCGTTGTTTTTATCTTTTTCCCAACCCTCAGGTTATCAGAGTGGGCCTAGCACTAGTGGGCTTTGATCAGATTGCTTTATTTATCTTTTGGAGCTTGGACTCTTGAAGTAAAGCTCGGTTATCTTTTCTATTATGGCTATTAGTTATGTAGTGGGATTATGTACTTATGTTTTAACGAGATGGATATTTTGTACTTGACTCTTGTTGGTTTTTGATATGTAACCAAACATGTTTACCTTCTACTGCAATGAAATAATGTTTTAAATTTCAAGTATTACTTATATCTGTCTTGTTGTAACTTTTCTGTTCTATATTCACTTAAAATACTCCACCGAAGTTAAGGCATTCCCTTAGTGAGTGACCTTAGCGGGCGTGGGGTGTTACACGTGGTATCAGAGCTGAAGGTTACCGGAACAGATAAAATTTTTAGAAAACTATTTTTCTAAAAACATTTTTGGAAGAAGTATTTTCAAAAACATGTCTTTTAAGAGAAAAGTTTTTGAAAGAAAAGCATAATCCCCAATAGCCATATCTTTATCTTTCGAATTCTCCGTTTTGAATCTTTCCTCTTTCGTTTCAGCATGGCTGAAGATCTTAACTTTCCGGAGGGTGTAGCGATACCAATATGGTATAGGAGGTTGATGGAGGCTAGGGCCGCCACTGCGGGTCCAGCAAATGTTCCTCCACCAACAGTAGCACCCGATCTTCCTCCTCTTCCTCCTCCTCGCACGGATACTTTTGCTAAGACTTGCAAGGAATTTAAGGCTATGGGAGGGAAACCTTTTCAAGGATCAGAAACTTTTGTGGAAGCTAGGGATTGGCTTAAGGAGGTGGAAGAGTTGATAGATATCTTTGAGATGGAAGAAGGAAAGAAAGTCAAGTTAGCTGCTTGGTTAATGAAAGGAGAGGCCTCATTCTGGTGGGAGGTCACTAATGGAGAGCGCCCTGTTGACTCTTGGGAGGATTTCAGGCAAAGGTTTGTGGCAAAGGCTCTTTCAAGGGCGGAAGAAAACTTGTATATGTAAAGGTTCTTGACTCTAAAGCAAGGAAACCTATCAGTGAAGGAATATGTCAACAAGTTTAATCAATTGGCAAGGTTTGTCATAGACATGGTGAATACACCAGAGAAGAAGGCTTTGAGGTTCATTAAAGGCTTGAATGAACCGATGCATGGATTGGCTATGACTCACATCCCTATGGGGGCCACCTTTGAGAAGCTAGTAGACATGGAACTCATGCATGAGGAAGAGAAGGGTCCCAATGCTAATAAGGCACCCGAGAAGAAAGGAGATCAGAAGAGACCTCAACAGCAACAGCAAAACAAGGGTGGGAAAGGCAACGGTGGCAAGGGAAAGAAGAAGTGCTTCAATTGCGGGACACCAGGCCACCTAAGCAAAGATTGTCGGAAGAAGAAGAAGACGGGCTGCTTCCACTGTGGCGAAGCAGGGAATCTAGTGAAGGATTGCCCTAAGAAGGGGCAGAGGACGGGATCTACCTCAGGGGGACAGGTGCAAGCTCTTATGGCACCAGCTCAGGCAAGGGGGCAAGTTCAGGCTCTCGCGGTTCCACCGATTAAGGAAAGAGGTAGAAATATTTCCGTTGAAAGTCTGTTTTTCTGTTTGATCATCCTGTCCGTACTTTGTTTGACTCTGGCGCATCGCATTCGTTTATCTCATCATCATTAGTTGAGTCACTGCACTTAGACACCAGTCTAGTAGATGATCCCTTGGTTGTTTCAAACCCAATTGGGGACTCCACTTATTTGTCCATGATATGTTTGGATTTGAAGATTTCTATACTTAGCGTTGAGTTTAGACGTGATGCTTTTGTTTTGGGCTTCATGGGCTATGGGTTGATTTTGGGCATGGACTGGTTATCCAGTAATGGTGCCGTTCTTGATTGCGAAAGGAGAGTTGTTAGGCTCATGACCCGCTTGGGTAACACTCTCGAGATTTCTTGTAATCCCATGGAATCTGTTATGCTAAGTTATCTTGAATCGCTTGACGCTTCGGTCGAGAGTTTGCGATGTATTAGAGTGGTCCGGGAATACTCGGATGTGTTTGAGGAGGTGAAGGGCTTACCTCCGAAGCGGGAGATAGACTTCCGAATATATCTGGTGGACAATGCTAAACCAGTATCTTTGCCAGTGCGCCACATGGCTCCTCGTGAGAGGAGGGAACTCCATAAGCAAGTAGGGGAGTTGCTTGAGAAGGGGTTCATAAGACGAAGTATATCGGAGTGGGGTGCTCCAGTAGTTTTTGCCACGAAGGCGGATGGGTCCCTCAGACTTTGTGTAGACTATAGAGAACTCAATAAGCTCACAAAGAATAATAGACACCCATTGCCGAGGATTGATGATCTCTTTGATCAGTTGGTTGGCGCCTCAGTGTTTTCGCAGTTGGACTTGGCCACGGGGTTTCATCAGTTGAGAGTGGCTGAGGATAGTATAGAGAAGACTGCCTTTAGGACTCCGGATGGTTTCTATGAGTGGCTTGTGATGCCATTTGGTTTGACGAACGCCCCTGCATACTTTGTTGATTTGATGAGTAGGGTGTTCAGGGAGTACCTTAATAAGTTCGTGGTGGTCTTTGTGGATGACATCTTAGTCTTTTCTAAGAGTGAAGAAGAGCATGCCCTACATCTTAGGGAAGTATTGGAAACTCTTCGAGCGCATAGCCTTAAGGCTAAATTCTCTAAATGTCACTTTTGGAGGAAGGAAGTGCGGTTCTTGGGGCACGTGGTCTCCAAGGAAGGGATAGCTGTGGATCCCGCGAAGGTAGTATCCATCCAAGATTGGAAGGTTCCGAAGAATGCTACCGAGGTGAGGAGTTTCTTGGGGTTGGCTGGCTACTATAGGAAGTTTATCAAGGACTTCGCGAAGATATCAGCCCCATTAACTCGCTTGACGAAGAAGAATCTAGTCTTCGCATGGGACGTAGATTGTGATGATGCGTTCCGACGGTTAAAGAGAGCTTTAACCACAGCTCCAGTCTTAGTGTTGCCAGATGGGAGTAAGCCATTTGTTGTCTATACCGATGCTTGTGGGACAGGACTGGGCGCAGTCTTAATGCAAGAGGGAAGGGTAATAGCCTACGGTGCAAGGCAGTTGAGAGCGCATGAGAAAAATTACCCTACCCATGATTTAGAGTTGGCCGCTATTGTTTTTGCGCTTAAGATTTGGCGCCATTATCTTCTTGGCGAGAGGTTCGAATTGTTCACTGACCACAAATCATTGAAGTACTTGTTTTCTCAGAAGGATTTGAACTTGAGACAGCAAAGGTGGATGGAGTTCTTAGCATCCTATGATTTCGAGATAGCTTATACCCCTGGCAAGGGTAATATGGTGGCGGACGCCTTGAGCAGAAAAAGGTTGTCCTTGAGTCCATTATTCATGGAACGACGAAGCTTGGAATTTATCTCGATGTTTGATTTCAGACCTTCCGTTGACTATATACCCGGTTTGCTAGCATCCTTGGAGGTTAGACCTACTCTTTTGGGACGGATTGGCGAGGCACAGCGGGACGACCCACAGTTGGTTGAGTTGGTAGAGAGGCTCATAAGGGGGGAGTCGTCCAGCCATTTGAGTAGGTACACCCTAGACGATAGGGGGTGCTTGCGTAGAGACGGTAGACTTTGTGTACCGCAAGACGAGGGTTTGAGGAAGGCTATTCTTGATGATGCGCATCGTTCTATGATGACCATTCATCCCGGTGGGGACAAGATGTACCAAGACATGAAGCGAGTTTTCTTTTGGGTCGGTATGAAGAAAGATGTGGCCGAGTATGTCGCTAGATGCTTGGTGTGCCAACAAGTGAAAGCGGAGCAAAAGAAACCCGGTGGGTTGCTTAACCCATTGGAAGTTCCGCAATGGAAGTGGGATAGCGTCTCGATGGATTTTATTAATGGGTTACCGAGATCGAGGAAGGGTAATACGGGAATTTGGGTTGTGGTAGACAGACTTACTAAGAGCGCCCATTTCATACCCGTGAAGAGTAAGAGGACTGCTCCATGGCTAGCTTCAGTTTACCTTCGAGAAATAGTTCGGTTTCATGGCGTACCTTCTAGCATAGTGAGCGATCGAGATCCTATCTTCACTAGCGAGTTTTGGAAGAGTTTGCAAGAGGAGGTAGGGACTCAGTTGTGTTTGAGCACCGCATATCATCCTCAGACGGACGGCCAGACCGAGAGGGTGAATCGTGTTCTGGAAGACCTTTTGAGGCTATGTATCTTAGATTTTGGAGGTACATGGGAAGAGCATCTTCCATTGGTAGAGTTCGCGTATAATAACAGCTTTCAGTCCAGTATTGGTATGGCTCCTTTTGAAGCTCTTTATGGAAGGCCTTGTCGATCACCTACATGTTGGTGGGAATCTACGGATAAGATCTTGCTTGGGCCTGATATGGTTAGAGAGACTTCGGAAAAGATTGATTTGATTCGAAGAAGGATGAAAGCAGCGCAAGATAGGCAGAAATCTTACGCGGACAAGAGGAGGACGGATCTTGAGTTTGATGTTGGGGACATGGTCTTTGTTAAAGTATCTCCATTACGGAATGTTGTTCGCTTTGGGTCCGTTGGGAAGTTAGCACCAAGGTTTGTAGGACCGTTTCCTATTAAGGAAAGGATTGGACGGATGGCATATAGAGTGGATTTACCCGAGAGACTTAGTGGGGTACATGACGTATTCCATGTGTCACATTTGAGGAAGTGCCTACATGAGACCGCAAAGGTGGTAGAGCCGAGCTTGCTTAAAGAAGTGGAGGTAGAGCGTGATGCGACTATTCGACGAGCTCCTACCCGCATCCTTGGGTCAGAGATTAGGAAGTTAAGAAACAGAGAGGTTCGACTAGTCAAAGTGCAATGGGGAGAGGATGAGAGCAATGCTACTTGGGAGACAGAAGCGAAGATGCGTTCATTGTACCCATTCCTTTTTGAGGGTATGTCTTTTAACTTCTCCTTTACCATTTGACTAGTACTTATCTTATCTTTAGTATGTCCTCTCATTAGTATCTTTGACCTTTAGATAGGGTAAACCTATGGTTGAAACATGTGTTTGAAACATGTTATGTTTGATGGATGCGTGTGGATGCAAGTGGTTGCTAGTGGTTGCTCGTGGATGCATATACACACACTTTAGACACTAGATCGGCTCAATCACTTCATATTGCATATTGCATAAAATTGTGTGTAGGTAGCTATATTAATGGATGTATAATGGTTGTGTTATCATATGGATGATGCATTTTGGTGTATGGTTGTGCACACATGTAGAGATAGTATGTGTCGATAGGGTTCTTTCGCATACATATTGGATGCATGGCACTATCATGGTTTGCATTAAGGAGGTTAACTGAATTAGTAGACCGCCTGATTTTGCATTAGACAGGGAACATATACACACACTCGTTGCATATGTTCATACAGCATTAGAAACTTTAAGGACAATGGATGCCAGTGTTTGATGGCTTAGTAGATGGTTGTTTGGATGGTAGGATACGTTCTTCTTGACTTAGAGATTTCGGGGACGAAATCCTTTAAGTAGGGGAGAATGTAACACCCCGTATGTTGAATAACTTACTATAATATAAAACAGGGCAGAATTAAATTTTAAAATCTGAATCAGGGGAAACGGGCTATGCCATTGCGTTTGTCTCGGAAAAATACGCGAAATAGAGTACGAGTTTTCGAAAATCGGAGTCTGTATGACCCAGTTAAGTCCCGAAGAAGTTTTCAGAAAATTCAAAACAGATTTAAATACAAAAATTTCACATTTCAGAAGAGGCGGGAAAATTCCCGCCAGGCAGAGGGTGTCGACCCTAGGATCGACATGGGTGTCGACCCCCTCCCTAGGGGTCGACCCAGGGGTCGACCCCCCCTGTCGGTCTGTGTGACTTGGGTGCACCATTTTAGCTTTTGGGTTGTGCTTGGTGGCTAGTGACGAGATCTGACGGCTCTAATCTGATTTAGGGTTAATCTAATGGCCTAAAACACTTAACTAATCTATAAATACACCCTAAGACTACCCTAATTCATACTAAAAATAGATACAATGTCGTTATGCCGTCAAAATGCAACTTGAAGGAGCCTCAATCAAATTAAAGAGGAAGATAGCTTCTCAAATCAACTTCTAATCAACTTTAGCAACTTAATCTTCTTCTTAGGAGTGCTAATCAACAAATTGTGAGTACTATAGCCTTAATGACCAATTGTTGAAATGATTCTGATAGGATATAATGAGGTTATGGCTATGAATGTGGATCAATGCAAGTTATGTTATCATATGCTATGTGTTCATGATGTTATGCAAGTTATGCAAGTCATATGCTATGTGTTATGCAAGTTATGCAAGTCATATGCTATGTGTTCATGATGTTATGCAAGTTATGTAAGTCATATGCTATATGTTCATGATGTTATGCAAGTTATGCGAGTCATATGCTATGTGATCATGATGTTATGCAAGTTATGCAAGTTTTAGGCTATGTGTTCATGATGCTAGTTATGCAAATCACTATGATAAACATTGATCCATTATGACACCATGTTATGCAAGTTTGGAATATGATTATATGCAAGTTCATATATGATATGTTATGCAAGTTTGGTGTATGATTATATGCAAGTTCATATATGATATGTTATGCAAGTTTGGTGTTTGATTATATGCAAGTTCATATATGACATGTTATGCAAGCTTGGTGTTTGATTATATGCAAGTAACATGTGCAAGTTTACACCTTTGTATGATATGCATACATATGCAAGTTAACCCCTTTGTATGTCATACATACATATGCAAGTTTACCCTTTTGTATGACATAAGTAGCTTATGCAAGTTATCCTCTTTATGACATATGTGATTCATGCAAGTTTGGGTTGATTATTTATGCTAGTTGGGTTTGATGCTAGATGCATGTTGACACCTTTAAAACCCATGTTGATGCTAATGTTATGCAAGTTGAACCCATTGTATTTGTGATGAATCTTCCCTCTTAAGTATGTCATGTTAGCGAATTACGTGGGGAACGATGGGGTTAATATTCATGTTAATGAGATGGTGTGAAGTTGGTATGATTATGCATACCATAAAGTGGATGGACATAATTGAGTCAATTATGTACATCGTTAAATTTGTAATTAATTAGGGATAATTAATACAAATTATGGGGGTGATTAATTAGGTGTAATTAATCGACTAAGACACGAGGTTGGACCCTTTTGTAGCATAAGACTGCCCGGAAACGACCGGCAAATCCAGCGGCTACAAATGATTGGCCCAATGTGAGAGGTCTTAGGCATAAACTAAATACGTGACAAGTGTAAAGACACGAGGTTAGACTCGGTTATGGCGTAAGGCTGCCCGGACCCGACCGGCAAATCCAGCTGCCATAAAAGATAGTCTAATGTGAGAGGTCTTTACAACGGTTACGTTCTTAATCAATTAAGAAACACTTAACCAGATAAGCATGTAGTGGGGCATGAGGGGTTAAGTGGGTGCCTTGGGTGGCATGTGGAAATCAAGTAAGTGCCTTGGGTGGCATGTGGAAATCTAGTGGGTTGCCTTGGGTGGCAATAGAAAATACGATTAGAATACTTAACCAAGTGGAAACATGTAATTAAACATGATTAAAGGGTTAAGTGGGATGCACTAGAAAAAGGGACAAGCTTAGGTGGGTAGCTTGTGGGGGCCCATTTCAACCAGTAACCCATATGTATCTTATTGGGCTCGACCCATGTCGAGGACGGGACACGCGTACTGGGCTTGACTATAAGAGGCCAAAACGGGTTAGCGGTGGCAATGCAAGTCCAACGGGTTTCATATGCGTGTGTGGACCCGGGCTGGTAGGTAAGACGTCGTTGCATCGTGTAGGTATAAGCCGTGCACCGTTGGTTGTATCGGGTCGCCACTTTGGGGAGTGATACACCCCACTGTGGGGCCAGCACGGGTATCTACGGTAGGGAGCCGATCGCTTGGGGAGTAGTGGGTACACCTAGTGGAGATAGGGGCAGACGGCACCTACGTAGTCAGCTAGGGTTGGGTGGGATCAACCTTTAAGTAGGAATGACTGGTGTGGTGCAGTGTAGTAATTACCCTTGGGTGGGTAGATGTGTCTTTACCGTTATCTTAGTTTATCCTATGTCTAGTTGGCTTCTTAGTGTAGTCATTTATCCCCAGTCATCACCGTACCAAGTTTATATCATACCCTAATTACTTTAATGATTGTATTGTTAAAGTTATAGGGCTCACTCAGACTTATGTCTGACCCCGTTGTTTTTATCTTTTTCCCAACCCTCAGGTTATCAGAGTGGGCCTAGCACTAGTGGGCTTTGATCAGATTGCTTTATCTATCTTTTGGAGCTTGGACTCTTGAAGTAAAGCTCGGTTATCTTTTCTATTATGGCTATTAATTATGTAGTGGGATTATGTACTTATGTTTTAACGAGATGGATATTTTGTACTTGACTCTTGTTGGTTTTTGATATGTAACCAAACATGTTTACCTTCTGCTGCAATGAAATGATGTTTTAAATTTCAAGTATTACCTATATCTATCTTGTTGTAATTTTTCTGTTCTATATTCACTTAAAATACTCCACCGAAGTTAAGGCATTCCCTTAGTGAGTGACCTTAGCGGGTGTGGGGTGTTACAATGGATAGACACGGGGTTCACGAACCAATGCCACCTCCTCCATCTACATCTCGAAGTCCTAACTCATGGGATCGTAATTACACGAGAAATGAAGGAGCAAGAGAAAATTGGTCGCCATGGACACCGAGAGTTACGAATATTAAAGAAATATCCGAAGTCAAGTCATTCACCTCTCATTAATTTATATCGTTTTTGTTGCATAATAAGTTTTTGTTTTAATTCTTATTTTTTGGTTTTTCATGTATTTTGTTTTTCAAATCCATGTTGAGTTGAAATAAAAATTTATATAACTTTTTAAGCACTCATAAATCCAGAAAAACAAATATATACAAAAACGGTCGACCATCAGGAATGGACCAGTCGACTGATCAAGTCTCTGGAAATATTTATATTTTGGAACCGGTCGACCGCCAGAAAAATTATCAGTCGACCGTTCAACTCTCTAGAAATTTTTCAACTCAAAAGTCAACCAGTCGACCGGTCTATATCCCACCAGTCGACCGGTCTATATCCCACCAGTCGACCGGCTATCTTCTTTGGAAATTTGTATTTCAGATACCAATCGACCGGTATAATTCAACCAGTCGACCGGTAAAGTTCTCTGGAATTAAAACTTCCAGACACCAGTCGACCGTTCCAACCCTAATGGTCGACCGGTACGCGCTTTTCAGTTTTTTCAACTACAAATTCACACGTCGATTCATATATCCCACCTCTTCACTCATTATTTATTTATCTCCTTTCTCTCAAATCCCTGAAAAACAAACACCCCCAAATCAAATTCTCTGTAATCGATGGCATCACCTCAAAAGAAACACAAGAAATCAAATTCCACTTCACACCAACCCATAGATTCTAACATCAAACAATGGCTCATGGATCCTGTTGCACTGAAACGTTGGAATGCTATGAAGGATTACACCATTCACGAAGGTTCTTTCATAAATCTTTCTGCTTTTATCCTCTATGATGTTGAAGAACTACTGGATAAGGCTCGTATTAAATCACTTCTTACCTTTGATAAGAACAACATAGAAATTAATCATATTATGATTCGGTTGTTCTATGCCAATCTTAACCTACCAAAATTCGAACCAAAGAATTCTGCTAATTGTCTTTGGTCTGTAGTTTGTGGTCAGCATGTTTTCATTTCAAAGGAACGAATGGCCATGGTTCTCAATTCACCAAGTAGTGGAAGAGAATTTTCTTCGGATTTCTGCACTATCCATATTCATGATAAAATCAGTCATCTTTTTATCGAGGATCACAAAACTAGCACTAAGGCGATTAACTTACGGCCTACAGCTCGTGTTTTACATCATGCCATCACACACTCATTATTGCCGAGGGTTGGTAACTTTGATGCCGTATATAAAGAAAACTTCAAGGCATTATATGCAATCTATGGGGATATTGAGATAAATTAGATAAATATGATTTTCGACGAGATTTTACTTGTCAATGAACGCACAAGGCCACACATTTTCTATAATGAATATGTTATGAGACTTTTGCTCGATTGTGGTGTCAAGTCTTGTGACTCTAAAATATCCAAGCCAAAGTGCATCGACAAAGCAACTAAAAAGAGAATGAAGCTCCTTGAACCTTGTGTGAATATCATTCCTTTTGAACAATACCAAAAGCAATGTCCTTAAGAAACCACTTCTTCTACGACTCCCAAGCCTAAACCGGAAGATGTCAAACTCCTTCAACCTTCCTCGTCAACTAAGGATTCACTAGCACAAATTGCACGGAACCAATTCCTCCTCGAAGCGAGACTTAAACGTACCGACACCAAACTCGAGAGTTTGGATAAAAAGCTCGACAAACGATTTTCAAAACTTAATTCTTTCTTCGATATTATTTGGGATGCAATTTCATGTGCATCATCATCTTCCTCTACCCAAATACAAGACCCGGGAAAACGTACCATGCCTCCTACATTTACGTGGTCATCATCTGACGAAGGCACCACTTCAGGAACCAATATAGGACGTGGTCGTGGGGAATATGAGACCGAGGAGGAAGACGAAGGAAACAACAACGAGGAAGATGTTCCAAAAGAAGGAGACAAGGAAGAAGGAGGGAACGAACAAATTGAGTGGGACACCACTGAATCCAAATCGTCATCACATTAGTTTGTTTTTCATCCACGTTTTATGATTGTCCCATTGAATCCAAATCGTCATCGCATTAGTTTGTTTTTCATCCACGTTTTATGATACTATGTTTTATATTTTTATGCAAAACTTCAAACCGGCACTTGTATGTAAATAGTGTTGTATTTATTTTGTGTTTGTACGTCTTAAGCTATTAGGTACATGACTTGCTTGTGGTATGTTTGGTGTATATTATATGCTACAATCTTATAGTTCTTCTTAAGCTATTTGTGTGTTCACTACTCCTTTTTGTCAATGACAAAGGGGGAGAAAAATATTACTAACATTATGTTTTGCAGATTTTTTTAGTATGTATTTCAGGGGGAGCATATATTCAGGGGGAGTTAAAAACAATTTCAGAGCTATGTTGTCATCAATTAAAAAGGGGGAGAATGTTGAATCAAGGAATTCAAGGCGTTTTGATTAAACGGCAAGGAGAAGTTCAAGATCGACAAAAAGAAGAGATTCAATGGTATTTAATATTAGAGGTTGATTATTTAGAGTATTAGTTGGGTTATAAATGTTAAAATCTGTCCTCAAATAATCATATACCTCAATGGTTTGAATATATATATATGTATATATATGTATGCACATTCATTGTGCATACTATCAGAAACCGGTCGACCAGTTTCATTCTGGGCGGTCGACCGTATCTGGGCAGAAATGAACAATGAACGTGCACACATGTATATAACGTACATATATTCAAATACCAGTCTACTGGTCATTTTTAACCAGTCGACTGGTCTACGAACTGAAACAACTTTTTGAATAGACACTCTTATTTATCAAGGGTTGTTTCCTTTTCTCTTCGCCAAAAATCATCTCTATTCATTGCTTCTCTTCACCAATGATTACAACTCTCCATCCTCTATAAAAGCAACATGAAATCACCATTTTAATAATAATAATTCTTTCTATTCTTGCTATCTAATTGCTGATTTCATTCTTGCTCTCTAAAAGCATTCAAAAGCTCATAATTTTCACATATCGTTATTTGAATCCTTGAATCTATATATTATTCTTTAGAATCAAACAACGATATCATCTTCCAAATCTTCATAATCACAAGATCATATTTGAGGATAAGATTATAGGAAGGGTGTACAAGAATTGACAAATTCATGTTATTGAGAACACACATTGTCAAATTACAAGTTTAATTATCTTGTTTGAAGTCCTCGGTGTTGTAAGAGGCAAATTGTGAATTCCTCATGTTGATAGAGGCGTGAAATCCCGTTCGGCTGCTCGGGTGTTGTGAACCTGTTCCTCCGGGTGAAGTGAGGTAGTTGTTTAGTGAAATTCCAGATAAGAGATCTGGGACTAGACGTAGGACGGTGCTCCGAACCAGTATAAAAATCCCTGGTGTGATTTTTCTATTACTGCACTTACTTATATGTGATATTGCTTCTGTGAGATCGTTTTATAATAAATATTTACCTGCATAACTATTGTAAATATACAAGTTAGTATATCACATACTTTCTGCTTATCCGTATTACTGATCCAGCCTAAGTCGTATATCGACACTTTCACTGTGAATTATGACTTGAGGGTTGGGGCATGTAAATTTGTAGGCTTAATTTGTAGATTAAGCAGAACATGTAATGTAACTGTAAACAACATGTGAAACTTTATGGGGGTTATATGAACCTGTTAACCTGTAATACTTAACCTGTTTAAATCTGTAGGGGTTATATGAACCTATTAAATAGTGGGGGTTAAGTAAACTTGTTTGATTCTGTAGGGATTAAGTAAATCTGTTAAATCCGTGTGGGGTTATACGAACCCAATAAACTTAACCTGTTTTATCTGTTAGGGTTATGCGGGCTTGTTAATCTGTTAGGCATAACCTATCAAAATCCTACTTGTTGGGGATACAAGGCTAAGGGGTGTTATGTGGGCCCCGTATCAGTCAGTAACCCATTTTGGTATCAAAAGGGGGACCCCGAACTAGGTAGGGGTTAGGGTACACTTATTGAGCTGATTATAAGAGGTTTATATGGGTGGCGGTGTCCTGATAGCGTGTTCCAACGAAGTCATGTGTGTGCATGGGTCCACCTTGCTTGGGTCATGTGTGTGCATGAGTCATGTCCTTCTGGGGGTTGCCACTTTAGGAAGTGATACATCCAATTGTGGGGCCGACATAGGGTATTTACGGTATAGGGAGTCGATCTATTAGAGGTAGTAATTAGGTTACATATAGTCCTGCCTGTTTAGGTGCCCTTTGTTTCTGGTTGGGGTAACACCCGTTATTTCTGTTTGGGTTCCTATTATTACTGTTTGGGGGTAAAACCCGTTACTAGAAGTACACCTAAGTTTACCATTATGTTTCTATTGGGATCATACCTGTTATAATAGTATTGGTGCAGAGAAAAGTAATTGAGAAGCGTAATATGTTCAGTTCATTCTGCTTATCCTGTTCATACCTATTATATGATACTGTTATCTCTTATCCAATTTATATGTCTGTCATGATGCTTTTACTTATTTATATGCTAAAAGTAACTGGACTCGCCAGACTTTATGTCTGATCCATTTTGTTTCCTTTTCTCTCTCTTCCTCCCCTCAGTTTCTTAGGGTAGGAACGCTCAGGCTTGATTAGGATTCTCTCTTTTATTTCTGCTTGGAGCTGCTTAGACGTACCGCTTTGATTTCTTGTCTACTTGTTTCTGGCGACTTATGGGGACTATGGTTGTTTACTTCTGTACTCTGATGGTTTTTAGTGCAAGACAAATGCCTTTATTTGATGTATTTTATTCCTGTATTTATGTTTGATGTTGTAACTGGATTTTTGGACCACGATGTTTTCTGTTAGAAAATAATGTTTTAAATTTCCGCTGCTATTTTATATCTGTCTTGTGATGTTTCTGTTTATCTATAACGCTTTACGAAACATAATGCATTCTGCAAATGAGTGACATTAGCGGACGTGGGGTGTCACAATTCCTATGTAGTGTTCAATTTTAGAAAAATAGAATGGTTTAGTTAGATATTTTCTTCTTAGGCGTTTTTGGTGATCGCCAGGTAAGAGTCATAGTATATTGTTAATTAAGTGAAAAAGAAGATAAAAGAACAACTTAAAGAAAACAAATAATGATGACAACTGCAAAAAAAGATAACAATAAAAGAAAATGAATTCTTTTTAAGTAAGTTTTGAAAACTGAAAAGAATTTTTTGTTACGCAAACCGTGCTTGGAACAAAAAATTAGAATTTGGTAAAATTAGCAATTAAGTTTTTCAAGAATGGAGAAAAAGATGCGTAAAAGTGGATGGATAATATGTAATTTTCCATTTTCTACCTCTTTCTAACATAAGAAATCGAATTCAGAAAATTAGACTTTTCTGTAATTTGCAAATTTAAAGTCGGTTGGTAGTGTTTGGATGCAAAAATTGGATGGACTATGCTCTTGCTTTGTAAGAGTGTAGGAAAAATTAGATGAAAAAGTGTTTTTGATTTTCAAAATATTGCATTCATATAGAAAATGCCAGTGTATTTAAGATGTATGCATCATGTTTTCAAAAGGTTTTCGAAAAAAATTGCATTCATGTAGAAAGTACCGCTTTGGCATTCATTGCATTCATGTGTTATTATGTGGCGTTATTCTTTGCACAAGTGTACAAATGGTTATAAAATTGGATGTACACATGATGGTTGTAAATTATGCGAGGAATTACTTAATTTTACCCTTACCAAATTTCAGGGACGAAATTTCCTAAGGTTGGGAGAATGTAATGCCTCGCATTTTTAATTTAATGATAAAATAAAAAATTTATAAAATTTTCAGAATTTGGTCATGAAACTAGCGTGATTTGTCCGTGGTAATTTTTTGATTAATTTAGACCTATGGTTTATAGAAAACAGATTTAAAATGAAGAAGATATCTTTAAATGAAGTTTTAGAACAAACATGAAAAAGAAGATATAAGAGAAACACAAACGAGAACAATAGCTACCAATGTTTTTAGTTCTGTGAACAAAAGCTAAGTTAGGTGAGTTGGTAAAACATGCATTTCCTAAGGTGGAGGTCGGGAGTTTGAGCCTCGTCAACGTCATGTTTTTAATTTTAAGAGGGCCAACTAAAACGATGCATGTTCTAAGAGAAAAATATATGTGAGTGTACATATAAGAAGAAAAAAATTATATATAGGTGAGTATATATATATACACAGTGTATGTATATATATATATATATATATGTGTGTGTGTGTGTGTGTGTGTGTGTGTGTGTGTGTGTGTGTGTGTGTTTATATATATGTATGTGTGTGTAAATACACACACACGCATACATACATACATACATATATATATATATGTATGTATGTATGCATATGAATATGAAATTCAAAAGTAACATGCAATCAAAATAAGTAAGAGATAAATATCGGGAAAACGCTGTTTGAATTTTAAAAATAAATGGGGTTGTGTGTAAATATATACGCATAGATTCCAAATTGAAATACTAGGCATAAACTTAAAACAGAAAGTAATAAATGTGAAATGAATGAAAAATATGCAAGAGAATAACTGCGTTTGAAATTTGAAGATATATTAAACAGGAAGGAATCAATTAATTGATAACGTTAATAATAACATTTATTGCGCAGCTATCGATGGATAAAGGTTTATGAAATTATGCGTGAATATATACGCATAAATTTGAAATTGAAACATTAGACATAACAATATTTATTAAGTAAATGAACGTTACAGCAACGTTAAATCAGAAATTAATAAAAGGAAAAATCAACATCAATTTTTGATTTGAATGGCTTGGATTTTATTATATTTGATCCAACGAACAAGAATCTTCCGTGCATCTATAAATAGACAAGCAAAGCCTAGCCTCCAACTCATATTTTCTGAGGTGACATAAAGGCCCTGCCATTTTCTTCCTTCTCCAAATCTTTCAGAAATATGAATATATTAGTTTTAGGAATGATTCAAGATTTGAAGGCTAAGAATATAAATCTACAATATAGATGCTCTAATTTCTTGTCTGTGTGAGGTAAATTCTATGAATCTGAATTATTAAGATTTCTTTCATTCCTTTAGCATCAGATTTTTAAATCCGTGGTTATTTCAATATTAGATTCAATTAGGAAGACCACGGGGTAACGGATCTGCATCAGATTCAAGAATTGGAAAGAAACCAGGTAAGTGGGTTTAAATTGTACCTTTTGGTAAAGGTATATTTATCATTTAATTCCCCGTAGTTCTTAACGTAATGAATAATTGAAATTATGGAAAATGTGATGTAATTCATTCTCTAAAAGCGTTAAGAATGTTGCTGTTGTGTATAAATTTCATCCAGAGATCCTTTTTGTTTGGGCTTGAGAAATGACTGTAATGACTGCATTATAAAATTTATGGTAAATTATGTATGTTCCAAAATTATATTGTTTAAAATATAATGAAATTGTTTGGTCGAGAAAGATTACGATAAATTGTGGGTAAAATGGAATAAGAATTAGTAAGCCTAATTTTACACAGAAACTTACCGTGATCAAATTGGAAGTAGGAAAGTGTATGAAATCAGAAAATAATATAACTCGGAAAGAAAAAGGGAATTAGTAATGGACTGAGTTAATTAGGAATGGAAAGATGATACATTTCCATAATTACCATTACAGTAAATTACAGAGAACGTAGTTGCAAGAAAAAGAAATGTAATAAGGATTAATGTAAAATAGAGGTTTTTGCCATATTGGACACTAATCAAACACACACACACACACACACATGATGTATTAAAAAGAAATACCTTGCAACAACGGATCTTAATTGATGTATATTATGGAAATAGATTTTATACAATTCCACCAACCAAATTAATGAAACGTGTGAAATATTTCCTGTAATAATGAAAATGTACAAGACGGTAAATAAAGAAAGGTTGCAACATTAAAGGTTTGCTTAAATAACAAGGAACCAAGGGAAAGCGTGATGAACATGGAATATAACATATTATAATTTTTTTATGTGAATGGGAATAAAATATAATAGGTAGGCTTGTCCTAGGGACAAGTGGAACTATAACATAGGTTATAATTAATGATGAAAAGTGAACTTATTAATAAACCTTAGTTAAGGGAACTAAGTTAATAAGTAAATCGACAACAACGGTTGTGGTAACGATATCACATGGGTTATAATAAGAGATAAGATGAGAACTTATTAATAAACCTTAGTTAGGGGAACTAAGTTAATAAGTAAACCCACAACAACGGTTGTGGTAATGGTATAACATGAAGTTATAAATAACATGAAAAATTAAAAGAAAGAAGAGCCTTATTATTTAGTAAACTTATAAATGGGAAACTATTAAGTTTAATGAATGTAATAATAAGTGGCTCATAGATAGGGCCCGTTCCAGCAGCGTGGGGGCTGATTAGGGAAAATAAGCGACCAAATGTGAGCTAATAAACCAGTAATTTGAATAGAAAATGAATGTGTAGATTATCAAGTTAATTATTAATGTGATAAGTTAAAGTAAGCACATGTTTAAAAAATTTGACGTAGGATCTAATAACGCGATGGCGTGATGCGCTTGGACCAGTCTGTGTGTATGGAGAAGAAGAACCCAACAGGGCAGATCATTGTGGTGTTTGGAGACACGAGAGGAGCATGTTCAACTGATTATTCTACAGGGATGGAGGGAAGCACGTGGCTTCTACGGGACGTGGTAGCGTACTTTGAGATGGCTCTCTAAGGAATAACTGGATAAATCCTTCGCTCGGAGGCATGTTTGTTGCACCATCTAGAGTAGACTGCAACTATGGTGTGGCAGTCAGAAGACTGTGGCAGATGGCGTTGGATGATTCCGCTGTTTGCCTCGCTTCGGGAGGAGGTAGGCAGAACCAAATTAAGGATAATAATCGTCGGATACCTGTCATTGGCAGTCAATGTGATGCGAAAAGTGTTGGAGAATGGAGTTTTGATGACAACAACCTTATTTCAATTATCATTGATTATAAAATATATACTAACATCTCTATCTAGAATATGTAGACATATATATATATGCAGGATTTGTATACAGGACTTAAGTACTGAAGACTGTATAGTTTTAAAGTTTCAAGAGATTAAGAATTCAAGAAAGATTCAAGACTCAAGAGTTATCAAGCTTTCAAGATTTCAAGAGTTCAAGATAAATATAGTAATAGAGTCTAGTTTATGTAGGACTCCGAATAGCACTCTAGGTTCAAATTCTGTTTTTCAAATTATCTGTTTTCAAATTCAAAACTATTTTCAAATTGATTTCAAACTTCTCTAAAAATAATTTTTAATCTTTCAAGAATTTCAAACTTATGATTTCAAATATATTTCCTAATTTATAAGCATTCTTATTTTCATAGTTTTATTAATTATGTTTTACCAAGTTTATATTTGAATATTTAAGCTCTAAGATTTCATATAACCTTTTGTTTATATATAGTTTATAAACATTTATTTATAAATTCCTATATATATGTTTATAATTATATTATATAGTTTTTATATCACATGTATATTAAGTTTTTAATCATATGTTTAAATAATATTTTCTTATGTTTTTATACTTGAAAAATAATGTTTTAGCAACTAGTTTTATTTCAGGAATTTCCAGGATTTAATAAATACTTTAGAAATCATAAATATGATAAGTATGTTGACATATAACTGATAGAAATTTAAATTTGAAAGGAAGTGTCTTTTCACCATTTGTAACGCTTTGGAAATGTTGCAACCTTTCACACACTATAGAAAGGGGTGAATTCGAATTTTTTATCATCTCTTCTTCTCCACTTTCACTCTCTTTCATTATATGATTATTCTTAATCATTTTTATGATTTCTATACTTATACTCTACCGAATTCAATTCCATTTTGATCAAACTTCTTCTCTCTACACTCTCTTATCATCTCTCACTGAATCAAGTGCTATTGAAGAGCTATAGGGCTGTTTGTAATTGCTTGGGTTAAATAAAGTAGGAACTGGTGTTTTCCTTGTAGCCGTGAAATCAAGGAAGTAGGAATCGTGTTTTCCTTGTAGCAGTGAAATCAAGGAAGTAAGAATTGGTGGTATCCCTTGTAGTCGTGAAATCAAGGAGGTTGTACTTGACTATTGATATAGTAATAAAACTCTGCGCAATCCAGCATTGTGCGGGACTGGATGTAGGAGCAATCTGAAGCAGTATAAAGTCTGATGTGTTCTTTTCTTTTCTGCATTTTTATTTCTGTTTATTTTGCATTTGCGTTTGAATCTGTGATTGTGTTTGTGGTGTTTGATTCATTTTGTAATTCACATAAGTTTTAGATTTTGTTTAGATTATCACAAACACTATTCATCCCCCCTCTAGTGTTTGTTTTGCCTTAACGATCCATTCCGCAATCCCTAACAGAAAGACTAAGAGCTAAACCAGCAGACCAACGGTCTTTCACTATCGGGACGTTTATTAAGGGACACACCAAATTGGATGCTGGACTGGTTGTTAGGAGCACGTCATTAGCTCTTGATGTAGTCTTTCATCAGTTGAAGGGGTCGGGATGGGGCCATAGTCACCGTGAAAAGAGGCAAATCGTATGTGAATATCTGTATTGTAGGCCCAAAGAAGCTGCTCTCTACAGATATCAAAAGCTCCCAACCGGATTACGCGCTTTAGATGTAGCCCTATTATGGGACTCAGATATAATAGGTAGTACGTTCATGTAAGGGTCTAGATACACTCACTGGGTGGTGTATTTTAGATGTTAGGGCATTACACTTTGTTGAGATGTGGTTCGACCGAGGAGTTTTAATACGAGTATCCGTACGTTTACGTGGCATAGCGATGGTGGTTCTATGCGATTACATGGCGCAACGATATAGATTTCCATACGCGGTTTGGTGTAGGATGGAGGTTGTGCATACTTCTGTGGTGTGACGGCGGAGACCGTACGAGGATGGTACTATAGGGAATACCTTGAGATGTTGGGTATAGCTACATATATATTATATTAGGTTTAATCTAATTGGGAATTGATGGGTGCGACGGGTGTGCAGAGCCTAGAGGGCTATTAACCTGAATAACCTAATAATTAAGAAAATGAAACTGAACGGTATATGTAGGGTTATTTCAAAATGTATAATTTTTCCTCTCACCAGAAGTTGTGTTCTGACCCCCTCCTCATAACATACTCGCAAGTTAGATTTATGGTAGAGATTTGGTAGTCTTTGGACACTTGTTAGGCAGTGTCATTATTTCGGTAAGGCTATATTTGGTTATTATGTTTTATCCATTCTGCTGTGAGATGTTTTATCAAACTATGGTATATTTATTATCTCTGTCTTTTCTGCAGGATACCAGACAAGCCATCCCGAGCTTCGATAGATTAATATTTTTGAGAAAATTTGGTCTGTCGAAATTCGGGTTGTTATATTATGTACTTGGGATATTGAATGATGTACCTGTTATCTGTGAGACTTATTGTATCTGACTTTATGGCTATAATAATGGTACATCTATTTTTATGATATTATATTTTATCCCTTTCGTTGTGTAAGATTCTGATTTTCGTTTAGACTGCTCTATAATACCTGTATAATATTTCCTTATAGGAACGAACGATCCACTTAGAGTTGCTCTAAATTTTGATGGGTCTTTTCGAGGTCGGAATTTAAGCCCATTTTGGGCGAGTTGTTACACTCCTTCTCAGCTATTGATATGGAAGGTGGTCCTTAAATCCAGATAAATATGCTCTAGCTTTTGTTCAAGTCTGCATAAGAAGGGAACTTTAGTTTCCTTGCCTCTTAGCTTATCTAAATTCCCTATCATCGCCATCAACGCTCTTTTTTCCATTATCCTTCTTAGGTTCGGTTTCGGACAGTCCTCTTCTTTTCACAACAATGATTTCATCAAAAAAAATAGTTTCCATTGCCTTGGCTCCTGTCGCAGGTATCTTTCAGTCTCATGATAGAATTTAGCTCGATCCATTAGTGGATCTCTCACTAAATCCACTTTGTCCATCCTGTTTGCAACTACGGATGCAGTTGCCATCAAGATAATTGATGGACCTAGTCTATCAACTGCAGCAACAGCTGCATTGAATTTGATTAAATAACTTCTAAGGCCCTCTCCGGATATCTACTTCATACTACATAACGACATCACATTCTTTTGCCTTGAAACATGCACTCGAAATTTCCTTAAGAACCTATCCATCAGCTTAGTCCATGAATGAACAGATATGTTTTGTAATTTCCTAAACAACAGCACAACTAAACCAGTCAAGTGAAGCAAGGAACAATATCTTATAACTTCCTCCGAAGCTCCCAAGCTCCTCCATGTGTCAGATATATCTCATATAGTGAATGGTTGAATCTGACTTTTAGTCATATGCATCTGTCATCGGAAGCTTGAAATCTAGGGGATTTCTTGCTTTTTGAACATTAGAAGTGAAAAGGTTTTTGTTCACATCTTTTATGATTTGATATGATGGTCTACCTCTAATTACTCTCATAATCATCTCTGCCATCTGACTCATGCTATTTGGTTAAAGTCTCTAATCCATAGCAATATCTTGCCCTCTAGTACTATGACGCACTCTTGGCACATACTCAAGTACATACCCCTTCATTTGTTGCCTATTCAAATTATGATCTATTGATCTAACTCCATCTTGCCCATTATTCCTTTAGGGAAATTCTAGCATGTACTCTTTTATTGGTTGTACTCTAGCATTCAGATCTATGTTCCTAGTTCCAGTACCATTTATTCTCGACATTTCAATAGTTACTCCTACATTAGTTATCCCATTGTCGTCTTCCAGTAGAGCTTCTACTACTTTGGGTTGAACCGGATTTGCCCTAAATTGTTCACATCTTGGGGGTATGTTTCTAGTTTGACCTCCTTTAATTCCTGCAATTCTCATGCTACTTTGTAGCATCTAATGCAATTCTCATGCTACTTTGTAGCATCTAATTCTGAATCCATATGGTTCCAACAACTCCTTGTTGTCTTAGCATATGGATACTGCCTAGCCCACATCTTATCCAACATCTCTTTCACCATCATCCCCATGGCTTCTTTACTAACATAGTTAGATCTACTTGAGGATGAAGACACCTTGGTTGCCCCATGCTCTAAAGGCCTTCCTCCAACCCGAGATTTGGTTTTAGGTCTTGTCTTCTTTTCTAAATCTTCAATCTCAAAGTTATTTCCTTCTCTTCCAAGTGAAGTCACTAAAACGTTAATCCAAAAATTAGACTACCACCCGAAATCAAAATAAAAGCATGAATCTAGGAGATAACAAGCACATATGAAGTTAAAAAAGTACTGGAAAAGTGAACTTGACACAAGAATTTTTTAGTGGCTCGGTTTACTCTGGTCTACGTCTACTTCAATTAGATTTTATTACAAGTCTACTAGTAGGATCTCTCTCGATCGCAACTAGTTTATCCTAGATCTAAATTACAAGAATTTGAATAAGTATTGGAGAAAATAAGAAATGAAGAAGTGAAAATGATCTAGCGGAATAATGACAGGCTATTAAGATCCAAAATCTCTTTCTCTAGTTGTAGGTATGCAAGTATTTATAGAAGAATCGAATGAGTGTAGGACCATATATTTGATTGCAGTCAGGTCTAAAGGGCAGCACAAGCCGCCACATAAGTCACTTGTTAGGCTGAGTCAACATGATGCCTAAATAACGAGTCATGGTGATGACTCGATGCCGAGTCATTCACTTAGTGGATTTTAGTGTTTTCTTCCTTGAGTCCTTTTTTTATCTTCTGGTTGAGAAACTTAATCCAATCTCTAATTGTGCTGAGTTGATTCGATCGTTCATCTCATTAACTCTTCAAGTTAATCCAACTCATAATATAGGTCATTCAGTCTTCATTCGGGTCACATGCAATCAGGTAAGCATGAGGTACTAAAGCAGGGAAATCAAGTGGTTCAATCAAAAAGGCCATATGATTGGTCTTTATGACTGGGTGTCGAGTCATCATGATAGCTCAGTACCGAGTCTTCCCTTCTATTTCAAATGAAGTGCAACTAGGCATGCCAATGGGGAGGGACGGGGCGGGGCGGGCACGGGTAGTAACCCCCTATCACTCGCTCCGTTAGTTATTTTTTTACCCTGTGCCCGCCCCATACCCGCACAGGTACCTATTAAATGGATTTTAAACAAGTTGAGGGTAATCGCGGATATCCATGATATTTTATTCAATTTACTTTTTTAACTGTCTATTGAAATTGTTTAAAAATACATACATTTGGTAGAAAAAACAAATCAGACTAGGCATGAATTTTGGCAACGCGTTGCTTGGATTTGACAACGAATTGATATAAATCAGTGAGGAGAAGTGAAGTAAGAACTTTGGAAGGATGTGTTGAATTTGCTAAAGAGAGCAGAAGGTTTGGAGAAACGAAAAGACGCTTGTTTGCTGCGTTGGAATTTGAAACAATTAATGGAAATTTGAGAATTTCTAACTAGGTATATATAGAGTTTTAATTAACAGTATGCACAGTTATTACAAATATCAAGAGTTGCGTATAAATTGTTAAATAAAAGCATGCGCACTAATACCCAACTACCAACCCTAATGATTTTTGCATTGGCAATAAATCACACTCAATACATGTACGAGTGCCCACGGACTCATATATCTTAATATCCGTACCCGCCTCATTATTAACGGATATTAAAAAACCTATTTATTTTATTTATGACTACCCATTTAGCTATCTGTTTCATGTCTATGACGGATTTTATCCCTAAGTGCAACTTGTTTATTTTGTTCTCTTGTCTCTTCTAAGTGTCTCTTCCAAGTTTCAAAGTCAGTCTGATTCCACTAAAATTTCATATATCCAGTTAAATTTGCTTTAGTTCAAAAACCAGTAAACAATACTCCTACGGATGGCGACGAGGAGATTCAGAATAATAGTAATGGACCATATGACCAGATACATGCATTAGGTGTTGCGTATATTAGCTAATTATATATTGTATATGATGTTCCATGCTATGTTAATATCATGTTGGTTGTGGATGTACTTCCGTTCCCCATTTCTTATACCCTTGTTAGCGTTCTGTTTGACCTATGCTGCTTGTTCAACTTATATACTAATTGAACAAAGTGTTTTAAGTTTTAACAGATGCATCTTAAACAGTAAGGTTGACAATTAGATTACTGGCTCAGATCTGAATCCAATGGATCATCAATAAATCAAGTTTAAATTTGATTCAGTGTTCAATTTGAATTGGAGCGGAGTAATTATTATTAATAAATCAACAGAATCTGAATACAATTGATGATGCCATTAGACGACTTTTTACAAGCCCATTCTTGTCTGAACAGAAACAAGGTTGCTCAAAATAGTAAGATGACCGAATCAGTCAACTAGAAAATACTATATTAGTGAATTTCTACACAGATGACTCCAGATAAGGTAATGCAAAAAATAAAATTTACACTAGTAAACCGTGGTATAAAAATAGATTAACTAATAAAAAAATCAGATAATTTTAGTATCATTCAAAGCTCCAGCCACTGCCCGGGCTGATTTGACATTCTTTCCTATTGTTTTTTGCTTATTTCTCTTTCTTATTCTTTCAGCCTTATCTTTGTTCTCCCTTTTCTTCTTCTCCTTGAGAGAATTCCGCATGTTTCGCTCTTTCTCATATATTCCTTGCCAAAACACTTCACCAGTTGATGGCCAAAGCCGTCTATCGTTTGTGCCTTCGCAATCAGACTCCTCAGCCAAATCTTCATCCATTCTTTTAAGCGTGTTGTATGAGAACCAACTGATTAACATATGACCTTTCCTGCTTTTCAATTTGTGATGTTCTTCCATTTCTCCTGTATTTGGATTTATATATATCATTCGACGTGCACTGTGGTATGCCCATACATTAACTAGCAACTCAAGTACCCGAGAGTAGCAGTGTCGATCCTGTGGGGAGCGCAAAGTCATGGATCAGCCAATAAATAGAAAAGAAATATTTTTATTAATTATTAATCTAAGAAATTATTCTCAAAGTAAAAATGATATTATTAGCCCATCAAGCATTGCATGACTGAATATCTAAGAGCTCGTTTGGCAACTTGATTTAAATCTTTTGAAAACAATGTTTGAATAGTGACTTTTAAGTAAAACTGTTGGGATGTAATTTAACATTTAAATATAAATATTTGTTTAAAATCGCTTATGGAACTGGTTCAAAATCACAAGCAACAACCAGTTGATTTTCTTTTTTCTACTTATCTGCTAGCTTTGCACGTTTCTTGCAAGTTTTCAAAAACTAAAATTGAAATAAATTACTAATTTTTACTACTAATAACGAGTGACAAACATGCTCTAAAACCAAGAAACAATGTACTGATTTCAAATTTTATTTGAATACAATTAAAGATGCTAATGAGGTTCGATCTGTGATCCTTCAGTAACGGCACTAATATTGTTGACTATTGCTTCCAAACTTGCTTAACTTCGGTTATTTATAGTTTTTTGGTCCAAAAAAATTCTACATGTAGGATAACATATGTAAAATTGATTCTGTTACGCGATTTTTTGTAAACAAGCCTAATAGAAATGATCAAATTATAAACTAAATTAAAGGGCTTAAGAGTATAATTATTATGGTATTAACGTGTAGCTAAAGAAATGATATTTTAATTTACAGGACCAGACTAGAAAAGGTCAACATTATAAACAAGGAGGAGTTATAGCCACCAAATTACATAAATCACAATGATTCTCCAAACCACTTATATGGCAATAATTTTATATTTAGGATTCACGTCAATTTCGGAAGACCAAACCAATCTTTGTCTTCCAAATAAAATCAGGTGTAGGCTTGAAGTTTGATGTATAAAAAGCTATGACTATTTATTTAGTCTGCAGACTTATTGACCTGAAATAAAATTTTCGTGTGGAAGTTGGTATCATCTAATTTTCATCAGGCGAATAAGAACCGTTTCACTAAAATAGCGTTCTCCTCACAAAAACTGTTTGGCAGGACATTTTTATATGCATTCTAAGTCAAAACTATGTAATTTGAAACCAAGTACCTTAACTAAATTCAAATAACAATATCCGCTTTGATGGTGCTCGCCATACATCTGAGCATCCATGGCATCTACAAACATCCTGGAATCGAAACATTTAAGATAAGATGAGCATATGTAGAACAAAAACGTATTTCATGTCCATAAGGCACTTGCGCATAGAAAGATATTAGACAAATTAAAATATTATTTCATCTGACAACTATACTAAATAATTTTTATCTGCTTTGTGTCAAGGGCCATGGATCGTTGTTCAGGATGTCTTGAATTTGATCCTTCAAGACACCAAAATGAGTGCTCTGCTTAAATTACCACTCTTGTTACCCAAAAAAATTACATGCTTTGTGATAAACGGAAGACAAGACCAAACAGGTTTATCATATTACAAAAACCCAAATTGTGCCTAAAGGTTTTCAACAAGATGTTTAGCTTTCATTTTTACAACAAATTAATGTTATTTTTTTTACAGACCTAGAGATCCATGTTCTGTTAATAAACTCTGAGGGAGTATAATTGCGCGCCCAACCCCCAGGTACATTCACAAGTATAGCGTAGCTGGCAAGGATCACACTTTCGACCCCACCGACAAAAGAGACAACCTCAACCAACTGCAATATCGATGAGCGATGTCTTTTTTTTTTTTTTCATTTTAAAAAATTGTATGTAGTTTCAGATTTCAAACGAAATCTCATTCATATTTCAATTGTAATCATAATATCTTAAGTGAGATGAGTGTTGACTGTTGAATAAGGTAAGAATGATATTTGAAGTTCCATCTCGCCTAAGTGCAATCTTGGAGTGGATGCTATACTCTCATCCAGAATTTATAATCAACAACAAGATGTTTAAATTTGATACCCAAGGGAGAAAGGGAATTATGCATCTTCTCAGTGTATTTAAATTGGGAAAGCAATATGAATAATTCAGTTTCATTGTATGATTCTTTAGAAACAACAATCAATATAGTTTCATAGTTACGTTCGCTTTAGGGTGAGATTCATTCTTTTACAAGTTTATCAAAGTTATAAACCTGTCTATTGCATCATGAGTACAATTGTCTTACATAAAATGCCTTTAAAACGGTAGCACGCTTATTGACTTAAGCAAGGGTAATTCAGCAGTGTACTAAAACCTATGTGAACATAATATAAAATAGAATATATAAAATAGAAAATTATGTGTTATCTGTATGCTAATTAAAATCAGAGGTATATGTTTTCCCCCTTTGTACATAGATGAGATGAGACATGATACTTTGATCAAAAAGAATGAGGAAAAACCAAATGAAAATATGTCAACTAGTGGTCGATAAGCACTTACAAGTTATACAAACTAAATGATAACTGGATAAATTTCCCGGTGATAAACAAGAAGACAGCATACCTTGAGAACATAATAAACTCAAGAAAAGATCTTGTAGGCAGAACCCAACTGTGCATGACAGACCATGTATTCCCATCTTGTGGCATTTTTGGCAACATGTCCAAATTATCTTTTAATCTTATACCATACATCATCCGAAGTGCATCAGAAACAGCATACCTACAAATATATGATAGAAGGAAGCTATATGAAACATCTAGATATCCTATTATAGGGAATATCTGTGAACTATACATATGTTTATGCAGGAGGAAAGATAATAACTTTGTAAGTGAATCTTTTGTTATCAGAAATGTCATAATTAGGTAGCATCAATCACCAATCTTAACCGTTATAATGCATTGATAAATCAGCTCAAGTTGAAATTAGTGAATATTCAGTAATAACAACAGAGACTTACTGAATGTCCTATCATTAAAGATATGTGAAAGAGAAAAAAGCAAATTTTCAGGGTAAAGAAGCATTATCAGACCTGCAATTCCCAGCATTAATGGTATCACAGAAAGACCAAAAATCTTGCCGTAAGGTGTTTCTTGGATCATTATCCATGTGAACCCAAAAATAAAGAGCATCTCCATGCCTTCTACCCTGAATTGTCTCTAAGAGTCTGGTCTCAGCTATATTTGATAAGCTTTCCTGCAATATGTGAGCCAATTACCTTAGTCCAGGCTACAGGGAGGAGCGTTATATAAATGTCACCGAAGTAATATCACTTGCTGAATGTCCCCAAATATACCCGTAAGAAACAACAATCTGAAATTTGATCAGCATAAGATTGTACCTTTCTAGCGACTGCTCTCCAAGACTGAAATCCTATCCAAGCATTTTTGTGAATTTGATCAATTCGATTAGCTATAGCAAAAAAAGCTCCATATTCGCCTAGAGTGTCTCTATAGTATGCATCAGCAAGGAGTGGAAGCCTAGAAGAAGCATCTATATCATCAGATCCAGGTCTCTGCCCATTGGTCGACTACAAGTATAAAAATGGATGAGAAAGTAAGTACCAGAAGGTACAATCTTAATTATAAACCTCCAGAGCAATTGCAAACTCCATCCTATATGCTATATTTGTCTTTCCAGGCTTAAGTTTTCCTTCCATCATCTATCACTTTACAACACTATACTATTATTGAGTTATGTTGCAGCCAGGTCTTTTACATTACCATTTAAGAAGTCTTTTATCAAACCAATACTTCAAATCACATTGTTCAGACTTACCACTATCCAAGTAGTTATTGGAAACTAATGAGAATGATGACCTATGAGCATTATAAATAAATAAATAAAAGGGTTTTTTATTCTGTGTTTGTTGTCATTTGAGTAAATAGAACAAGAAAAATTATAGGAATGATGACATTATATTATCACATATTTATTCAAGAATGCATTCTAACTTGAAACACTGACTACTGATGCATAGGTACTTATTTAGACATGGAACAAGGTTCCAGCAAAAAATGCTAACTAATGATGAGTAGTTATTTTATTTAGATCGGATCAAGATCCGAGCCAAAATGCTGACTAATGATAAGTAGGAGATCTATTTAAAACATGGATCAAGATACCAGCCTGAATGCCTGAGAATTCTTGATCCATGTTAATAAACTAATGCCGGAGAATTCCTCATTGATTGCAATTTGACTAATGCTAATGATGGTAGGTGGTGTCTGAGACAAAATCCGGTCTGTATTCAGATTCAAATCTTCAAGTGCTACAGAAAATGTAAAACACAAACTGCAGTAAACATGTAAAAAAAACAAAAAAGTTAACGAATCAGGTAAAACAATATTAAAAATGCACCAAAGACCAAAACAGCTTCGAGAAAAACGTGATGCTCTCATCATCCCTAACCCGATTCAGCAGAAAATGTGAAATGAATGGTGTAAATATCAATAACTGAATCAACTTTTTAGAGCACAATGTATTTTTTCTAATTTTTGTGAATACAAATATGCAATATCTATTGATGTATTTCTATAGTAAAAAAATACATACATTCAAAATCAGAACCATAATTGAAACTTCCACATTTCAAAACATGACTGGAATTTCAAAAATCTCCAATGAACTAAACGGAAACATTTGATTTCAGGTGAGAACAATGAAAAAATAATGAGGAATTTGTGTTTATTTTTGTTCTTTTTAAAGAAAAATGGATGTACCTAAACCCTCAATTGGAACCTTCTGCATCAGTGTATACTGAATTTACAAAGTGCATGGTACATGAATCAGTATCATATTTCTTGGCCTTAGGAGAAAATAAATAGGGATGGAGGGATCAAAATCCATGATAAATATCCATCTGACCCATGGAGACGGTCATCAGTCCAAGGGGTATATGCTTTTTATGCCTACTGAATATTTGTATATTTGAGCAACAAGAAAAAAAAAGACAGAAAAAGGGAAAATCATAGCCATCTGTATATTTGATCAGTATATATGCTTTTTATGCCTACTGAATATTTTAGATTGTTATCAAATTGCAATCAGATATAGCATGCATGCATCCTTCATAATGAGACATCTACTATAATATCATGAATGTTACTAACTCACCAAACTTATTCCACGATAGAGTGATGTATTATGTAGAAAGGGCCAGGTTCCTTCCCCAAAATAAGGTTCATATATACACAAAGGTTGACCTGTTCGCTCAAGCTCCCTGTCGTCTCTTTCATGTAATTCATTTTTTGCTCTGTCTGCTTTTCTGACATTCCTGTATACTTCATCCCAGGTACCATGAGGGCGATCCATTCTGTCCTTTAACTGTGCCAACAGTTTTAATAATATATTAGAGACTACACTGGGAAGAAAATATGAACATTCACATATCTACAATTAGATATAACAAGGATTGCACCCTTGAAAAATGCAGCAACTTGTGTATCTTACCTCTTCATCTTCAACTTTCTCTTTCTTATTAAGCCTCTCAATCGTTTTCCCTACTTCCCAATCTTTTGAAGAGAATGATTCATCTTCACTCAACGTGTTATTTGCAGAATCCTCATTATGGGTTTGATTCCAACGCATCTCAATTTCGTCCAGTATTCCATATGTTGCTGCTTTCTTACTCAGGTTACTAACATCTGTTAAATTTTTAAGTAAATGCCACTGCCATTTTTCTGTAAAATTTGTTGAGATGTCTTCAATCGTTTTTGGAGAAGTGATATATGATGGTAGCTCGATTACATTTTCAATCAACGATGCATAAACATGTATTGTATTGGAAACCATCATATTTAAGGCATTTTCTCTACCCGTAGATGCAATATTTTGAGCCAACGAAGACAAATTTTTCTCTGTGATTGCCTGAAGTAAAATCTGCTTCAGCATACCCAAATCTTTCTTTGAGTAAATAAATCCATTTACTTTGTCATGAACCTAATGTCATATCGAATCAATTCAGCACAATTTTACAGTTAATATAGTTAAAAAAAACAAAACAAAAAAAGCCAGCAATACATACATATTTGTCAACAATGTCTAGGTTGGGTGCAATTATCGGTTTTCCCAGGCTCATTGCCAGCACTAGAACTGGTGGAAAAGACTGCTCCTCAAGAAATGATCCATAAATGACAAGGTTAGCTATAGTAAGAAATTTCAACTCATCTCTGTCGCGATCAATTAGCTGTAAACTTCCTTCATCGTAATTAGAGTTCAAGGCCACTTTCTACGACAACAAAATTAAATCAGAGTTGGTAACCTTTTAAGTTAAATCATCTAAATAACAACCTTTTAAAAATTACTGCAGGTTGTGCATAATTTTCTAACAACCTCCAAAGTCTTCTTATATGCATTTGATGTATCTGACGTTGAGATTCCAATTTTCAGTTTGTTATTGGAAGACAGCTGTTTGACTGCAGGAGCTAGAGCTTGCAAAATAAGGGCATACTCCAGCAGCATTCCACTATATGAAAACTGACTACCAACTACAGCAATGACAAAATCCTCTGGTCTGTAACCCATGCTAACTCTTAAATCGTATACATTATGCAGTGTGAAAGAAGTATCCGCTTGCCAGGATTCAATAGCAGAACTTGGAATAACAAAATAGTTACTTGTATCAAATGCTGAATACATTATCTGGATTGAGGCAGAACAAACAAATTAGGTCTTTGTATCCTTTCCGTATAAGAAATGATAGCAAACAAAATCAAATTACCGGCATTGAATGAGTTGGAAACGCAATAACAGCAGCTCTCATAAATAATTGTTTCCAATGATTGATAAGCTGACCTTGGCCATCTGCAGCATATTTACCTACACGAAGAGCTAGAGATTTTTCATGTATTACCCATATAATAGGCATCGATTTGAAAGGCTCCTGAAAAAAACTGTAAAATCATATTAATTTTCTATTTTGATCCGTGCATATGCAGCATACTATTACACAATGCAAATTTGCCTATAAAATAGGAATTCAGTGCTATGTGATATTGTTGATGCATCAAAAAAGGACACCAAAATTGCCAATTGTTTGTGAAAAAAAAATATTTTAAACAAATACAATACTTTGTTTGGCATGAAACATGTGTTGTTTGGAAGGAATCACCGGTTTATAAACAGCACTGTTATGAGCTAACCTGTGGTCAACTTTGTAACTAAAATGGTTGCATATTCCCCTAAGATTTCCAAACAGAGGGAAGTAGACAGCAAAAATCAAGCACTATAAACATCCCACCGCTAATGAACACACTGTTGAGATAATTGTTCAGAAAAAGTTTGATAGCATTTTGCACACCAGGAATGGATGCTCATATACTGAATGATTGATATGTAATTATTCAGTTTTAGTATTTTTCAGATTACGGATAATACGTAATCTATTAATCTATTAAATAATAGTAAAGCAGAACCTTTTAAAGCTTTCTCCTTAGTTTCAGGAGTTTTCTCATTTCTTTTAAATACTAAAAATGACAATTATATTTTTTGACTCCAAATACTTGCACTTTAAATTTTCTATAATTAATTAAATTTCTCCCAATTCTTTTGTAATATGTTACATTTAGTACCATATTTTACAATTAATTACATATTATTAAAACTATTTAAATAAATTGAGCAAACTATTATTTGACTTGCCCAATAAATCACATCAAGATTAATCATATTCATTTTAATAGAAATGAAAGAAAAAACAAATATATAAAACGTCAATCACGTAGCATAAATTATACATATAAATAACTATCACAAGTTCAAAGTTGAACTCATTTACGTTAATATATTTACCCTGTATTACATTGTAATATTAATGTCAGACACTTACATTTTAAAATTTATTTAGTTATTTACAAAATATTGCACTAACCTTGTACATTCAAGTCAATATATTTAAATTAATAATGTGATTTTAAATTTAACAAATGAATTCAACTAATAAATTGTTATTAATTAATCTAATTAACGCTAAGCGTGATGTTTTAAAATGTACACCATGTGCATATCAACAACAATGGCAAAATTAGTTTTTCTTCCAAATCTAAAGTTAAATAAGTCACACAATTTAAATAATATATGTAAACAATAATAAAATAATTAATATATTATACATTTATCTTGATAAATTTATCATAAATTGAATAAAATAATTTCCGCTTTAAATACCTGCATTTTAATATTTCTACAATTATTTGTTGAACCTCCTCAATTCTTTTGTGATATTTTATGTTTTAATCCATATGTTTAAACCAAGGTTCAAGAACTCGGTTTCGGTCGTTTGAAATTTTGTCAATTTCGGATGATTTCGTAAATTTCGGAAGTTTCGGTTTTGTTTCGGTTTCGGTTCAGATTTCGGTTTTCAGCAATTTATCAATAATAAAGACAGTCTTGAATAATTTTGTGTTTGTTGATTAGGATAATAAATGGATAAATATGGTTAAACTCAACACTCATGTAAGATGTAACACACTAAAATATAATAATTAGCTGGAAAATAAACAAAATCAGTAAGGTCTTTCAGTTTTATTTTACAGCAGTGCATTTTGTTCCAGTCAAACATCCCTCTGCCCTAGCCCAACTCAACTTCCCTCGGCCCTAGCCCAACTCAGCTTCCTGCAGCCCTAAATTATGCCTCGGTCCATTTCCCCAACATTTCTATCATCATCGAAAAAGAAAAAAAAAAAAAAAAAAAAAAAAAAAGAGGCGACGCTCGACTGAAAACATTCAATCGATCAAAGCTTTAAAAAACAAATCGATCGAGCACCAAAAAAGGCGATGCTCTGAAGGAGAAGTAATCGACAAAAAAAAAAAAAAGGTTTGCTGTTTTGTTAAACCCTCGACCGAAACCGATTTTCTTTCTTGATTTCGTACCGTTCATAACCGATCCCGGTCCGGTACCTCCGAAATTTCGAGGTACCGGCCGAAATCTTGAACCATGGTTTAAACTACTCGTGAAAACTTAAATTCTAATTATTTAAATAATCTTAGAGAGTATTTAGTCCATTTTTCTAATAGCTCAATTTTACCATATACATTTATAATAGAAAAAATGTAGTTTTCTATGTAACTGCAAAGATGTATATAAATCACATAACATGAATTATGTATATTAACAATAATGACAAAGTTAATTTATAAATCAGTCATGATTCATTTATATCAAGAGTTTACCATATATTTATATCATAAAATTATTTTTGAACATCAATAACTCCACAACGAATTTTATACATTTCTTTACGAATTTCTTTTCAATTCTTTCTGCTATGCTATACAGCTATACTAACTTTGTAATTTTACACTTAACTTATTTATACAAATTCTATTAAATAGTATTCGCTAATTCATCGAATAAATTACTAATATACATCAATTTCAACATGTATATCTATATTAACAAAAATGATTTTAAAAAATTCTCAAATACGCCCACATACATATTGTTTGTGTAGGCTATAAAGCATATATTACACACACAAACAATAATAATAATTTTAATTAATAGTTTATGCATTTCACATCAAAATATATCATATATTGCATGATATAATTCTCATATTAACATTAAAATAATAGATACTATTTTTAATAATATTGTCATATGCAATGAACAGGTTACACACTAGTTCACATAAAAGATTTACCTCCACCTCTATTGTTCTATTTGTGCCTTCTTTCAGATTTCTTTCATATGGTGGTAGGCTTGCTTTATTCATTATGGTTACGTCGGAATTATTTTATTACCCTGATACAGCTAAAAAAGTGGTAAATGTTGTGACTAAATTGGCCAAATAGCCTTTGAGCAAGTAATACTGTAGAATAAGGAATTCGTAAATTCATATGTTTTTAAAATAGCCACTTAAAATCTCCAGTGAATCTCATCTAATTGCTTTTGATCTTAACAGATCATCTTGAAGAAGCCTACTAAATAAACTATAGTTCTCTACTGAAAAAGAATATTGATGCAGAAATCCAATCTCAAGGATAAGATCTATATAATATTTAAATAAATGACCGCCTTCCAATAGTTTTAATCTAATTGGTAACTTTTTATCCACCTTATCACCTAAAATAACTTATTTATCCAACCCAGGAGATCACCTTCACAATTGATCACCTTGACATGGTTTCAGTTCAAGCCCCAGTGGTCAGCTTCACACAGTTACATCAAAATTTTACAACTTCGTTCTATTATTTAAAATTCAACCGAAACCAGGGTAAGTATGATCTTAGCATTTTTTAAACAGCATTAAAATTCCTCTCTTAATTACTCAGGTTACTTTTGAGATTCGGATGAATTAAATTTTTGATTACCAAATAAGAAGTAGAAAACAAAAAATTACATAACACTTATGATTTTCTCCCCCGCTTTGTAGGAAAGAACAGCTTAAGCTTAGTCAAACACCCTCTACTTATCCCATTTTTGTTCTATTACTTGCCAAGTTTCCTTGGAAAAAATATTGGTCAAGATGCCTAACACATAATCGACCGTTGTTGGAATACAAGCTACACATAGAATCATAAAGTTCAGGTCATAGTTGCATTCAGATTTCTAGATTGCTGTGAATGACACGACTAAACTAGCTGACAAGACAAAAATACAAACTATGACTTGCATTCAGTTTTGTAGATCGCTGTGAATGATATGACCATACTAGCTGACACGACAAAAAACGAATTATGACTAATATATGCATGTTTCGTGGTAATGCATTCAACATCCATAACTTGCATACAATATTAGAAGCGAAGCGCAACAATTATAAAAGGCAATAAAATAGAATTTGTTGGTAACGACCGCAATGAATAATATGGAACACATAAATAAAACACTGGAAAGTTGAGACAAATTACCAAGAAACAACAGGACTGGAATCAAGAGAGCTAACGATAATCCCATTATATCTGCACAAAAGAAAAGGAAAGAAAGAAAAAAGAATCAAGGAGGAATCATGTTTACATAAGCTTTTAAAACGTGTCAACTGTCATCAGCAAAATAAGCATGATATAGTATTAAAAAAAAATATAACAGAGAATCTCCAGGAACATACTCCAACCAATCAACATTTATTTCGCACTTCATGCGCATAGGTATGATATTTACTGAAATCTTAATTGTTTTCCAAGCTGAGCGAGCAGGACCATCATTCAGTGAGTAAACCTACATTCAGACAATAGTTGACAAAAAGATGAGAATGATGACCAAAAAACTTGCACAAAATAATAAAGCAATTAACAAATAATATTGTTGGTGAAACTTCAACAAAAACTACACTTATCATTAGCTCAAAAACCAAGATATGGGTTCCACAACCATAAAATAATACTATTTCCAGATCAAGTCTTGGATCTGAAAACTTATATCGGAACAATCTTGGGGTATATAATTTGTTAAAAACTGATTTTCTTACACAATAATTTTTATGAATAATATTATAAAAATAGTAACTTAAACTTGAATTACAAGATCACTTCAGATATTGCAATATCTCGGGCGATATATTCGAAACGAGATCTACAATGAGATTTGTTGTTTCGTATCAAGAGTAACCTAAAATGAGATCTCGGACGATATTTCAAGATCTGAAACAGCAGGGCGGAGGGCAGTTCTTCCGCTGATCTTCATCATCAAAAGGTTTTAAATCATGATTCTTGCAGCCAAGTGACTAATAATTATTTCCATTGCCACCTAGCGCATATTAGAGTTCTTATGGTAACGGTAACAATTTGTCGATATGGAGAAAAACCATTATCATATCAGTAGTTACCATTACAATACTAATACTGTTGGTAAGCATAGTTAATAATGGTGCACGGTGCAAAAAGACATCAAGCCTCCCTGGAGTCCTGGCGCATAGCATGACTAATGACGCATGCCTTTATAATTTACTGAACATGTTTAGAGAAACTATAAATTTAACATATATATATATATATATATATATATATATATAATGATGAACATAAAAATTTTAATATAATTTTTATGTTTTTTTACTAAAACATGTATGTAACAAAGAATTTTCTTTTTAGATATTTTTGTAAAAAAACATCATCAAATATAATATCATAAGCGTAGAAAATTAAGCATGCTAGTTTTCAAAAGCCAAAATCCAAGATAATTCCATAAAATACTGGTAAACTAGAAATCTAATTTTGATTAAGGAATCGTATTTCTTATTTAAATCAATATTTGCATCATCAATTCATAAGCTTCAACATCTTCCACATCTTATTTACATCAACTAACAATTTATTTGGTGTGATCATAATACTCAAAGACAATTTTGAAATCCATTGAAGATTAATATGAAAAATCATCTATTTGAGATTATTGTTCGGTGCAAAAACAATTAGAACAGTTAGTCTGAAGTCAGATCAAGATTAATTTGAAGATTATGACCATTTGAGATTCATTTGTTTGGTGCAAGAATGGTAATTAGACCCATTGGTCAGATCTGGAACCAACCCAACGGGTCTCTATTCTAATCGCCTTGGGTTTTGTCGAGTATAATATTTATATTTTAAAACTTTGGTCCAATTGTTCGATTCGGATCGGATATGTTCAACTATGATTGGGTAATAACACTAAAAATGTATTTCTTGCCTTTTTTGTCTGATATTCCAAGTCAATCGGTTTTTTCATGTTATTATTTCATCAACAAGATCCGACCTGAGACCCCATCGGGTTCAAGTCAGGTTTGGACCGATCCTGCTTTGATTTGCAGATCTTGGTTCTAAGCTCATTGTACTTCGGTGCGACAGTAATATAACAAGTAGTTTGGCGTTTATTGAAAACTAGTTTAAAGTATAATCGTATCATTGTATAAAAAATATAATAAATTCAATCATTGTTAAATATAATATGATCTCTGTTCCTTTTTGTTAATACGTGTTTGTCTTCGTTTAGTGTAGTCGTTGATATGCTATGTTATCTCTGTGTATCTTTTGTTTCTTTTACTTTCTTTGTATCTATGTAATCCTCCTTGCATATCAATAAAAATGGTAGGGGTCCATTCAACCCCGTCGGCTTCGCCCAAAAAAAAAAAAAAAAAAAGTAAACAACAATAAAGTTACGAAAAGACGCACCATATTTGTGATGTGCATCATTTTCACTAAAAGCATCATTCATTGTGTCTTTCCCTGTGTGACACACCATATGGAAGAAAGGCACAGAAGTCATGTTGTGCCTTGCGCGCACCATAGCGCGTCTTTCATAATCATGTTGATAAGTCAAATATGGTTATTGATTGTTACTTGGTTTGTGCCTGGTCACTTTCAACTATTCAAGTGAGTGCGACGGGGCGAATTGGACAAATGGCCCAAAGCGGTGATTTGAAAATCTAGACATCAAGCACAGATAGCATCATGAGACAACAGTCAAACGAACTCAACAGAACAATGCTCGAGAACTCACCAAGTGAAGGACCGGCCCTCGTCCATGCTTTGAATCGATATAATGTAGTGTACCAGCAGAATACTCAAGTTCATTCAACATCACACTGTATCTCTCAAACAACAGAGTTGCCAAAACAACATGCAGAACCACAAAGCTAGCAACCAAAAGAAGCTCCACGAGGGGTCGCACCCTCTGATTCAATGATCAAAGGGGTGATTGGTACTAATTCCTCTATATGGATCAATACTGATTTGTGTCTTTACCCACTCTTGGGACCAATTTCCTATGGTGACTTCGTCGATGGTCCGTGATTTTCCCAGAAAATTTTCAAGACGATCTGATCTTGTCTTCGCTTATAAATACCAGATGCCTTGAAGAGAAATGGATCTTTTGGCTCTTTGTTTTTTTTTTAATATTTTGTACACTTCAAATCTTTATCAATCTGAACCTTATGACCACTCAAATTCAGCAATAAAGAGATTAAAACTACCAATCTAACGTAGTTCATTCAACATCGGACCACTATAAATCGGTCTTCTCATTTTCTCTTGTTTTGTATTGCTTAATTCCATTTTTTACATTTATATTTTTCATTTTAGTTTACTACAAGAACTCTTGAACGTCTATACCAACTTTTGATGCAAACATTTTGGTGCTTTCACCGAGAACAGCTCAAGTTCCTGATCTCTCATTCCTCGTTCCATCAAGTTTCCATTCCTATTCAGATTTAAAGAAAGACTGTAGGAAAAACTTAAACAAAGGGCTTGAAGGAAGACTTCAACTTCACACGTTGTTGCTGCAAATGATGATCATGAAGATACATCTACCACCTCCAAGTCACAGCTGATGTGGCCACCACCTTTGAGTCGTTGATGCTCCAATCAACAGAGCCCATTCGGAAGGCACGATTAAACACTTTACGGATACTCAACAGCAGTTGAACACTTATATCCAATATAACTTAAATCTTATGCGACGGTTGTAAGAGGCAACTCAAGCTACTGTCCAGCAGCTTGAGAGGAATAGGAGGGTATCCACTCCAATCAACTACAAGTCTGAAAGCTCTTCATCTTCATCACGCCACGGCCACAGTAATAAGCGGAGTAGAACTGGCGAAGACGACGCAGGAGTCGCTGCAGTTATGGGGACCAGGTCAATACTGATCCTTATGCAAGGGTCAGGATTAATCCCTTGGGCAGGGAAGTCGACGCTGCTTCTGCCAACAACTTGATTCTCGAACTTCTTGCGACTGATCGAAATCGAGGTACTATTGTCCAGCCTTCGACAAAACGAGCGTAATGACGTCGCTCAACCGAAGTAGCATCACAAAAGATATAACAACGAGATGGATTACGACCATTCTCAATCGATGAAGCTCGAGACTTCCGATCTTAATATCATGATTTGACATATCAAGAGGAAAACATAAGGGCAAAGCCGACGACGACTGAAAAACCAGACCGAGGCGAAATCCTTTTACGGATGACGTCTTTAAGGCCAAATGGCCTAAAGGATTCAATATGTCTATCATGACTTCTCATTCAATTAAGATTGATACAAGACAATTCCTAAACAAGTACGACTTGCACATGGTCTCTGCTTTGCCAGACGTGATGAACTGCAAGAGTTTCCACGTCTTCCTCGAAAACGTAGCTTTTCAATCGTTCTCTCGACTATAGTTTACCAAAAGGCTTGCGGACAAGTTCAGCATGCACACTACCCGCGCCAAGGATGTCATGTCCATATCCAACATTTTTCATAGGACTGAGAGTCGTTGAAAGTTTTCCTACAAAGATTCCATAACCCTCTTACGGAGGTAAACAATCCACAAAAGAGCATCGTCCTTATGGCTCTTATTCGGGACATCCATTCTGACACTAATTTAGGTGATTGGCACGAACGGAAACCTCCAACCACATTGGAACGCTTTTGCAACAAAGCATCCGAGTACTTGCAAAGAAGCGTGAAAATAGAGGGAAAACACCCTTATCAATAATTGCATGACACGGTTCAAAGCAATATTGCAATCAAGCAATAGAGTTCTAATAAAGTCAATGTCATCGTACAGAATAATCCAAATCATCAAAAGCAAGGTGACAATAGCAGAAACGGTTGTAGCAAAAAGAAGGAATTCAATAAACGACTGAGATTTTCTTCTTACGACACTTACACTCCATTCAACAACTATGTGGAGAACACTAATTTTGAAACATGCAATACATTCCAATACAAGAAATCAAATCCTAGAGAACCGACGGAGAAGGGAAATATTGCAAGTTTCACAAAATGTACAGCCACGAGGCCAATGATTGTCCTTATTTGAAGGGTGTTGTTGAAAAGCTCATCTGTCAAAAGAAACTGGAGCAACGTGCAAAACTCCGCCAGACAAGGCACCAAGACTTCCAACCCTCGCCAAGAACAATAGCCCGAAAGGGCCTTGATCATAAACTAGACCTCCAATGGTCACATACCGACTGAACGAAGCCGAAGTAAAATACAGGGTTAAGACAGGTGACGCTAATTCATTACAAGATAAGACTTGTGTTTATTTGAGTTAGACTGTCAGACAACATAAACTATGTTGTCCGTTTCCTTCCAAAAAGACTCTTTCAACTGTGAATCTTATTTTCACATGCCTTATGAGTTGTTGGCATAACCAGCTCAAACGAAATCGGATGTGAATTATGCAGGTATCTAGAATCAGGTGATGACAAAACCTCTATGGTCCGCCATCGGGCCCTCAGAGTACCACCAAAATGAGTGGTTCACTCGTCCGACTCTTGACCCTTTCCTTTGCACTGAGAGCACGAGTCTAAATACAATCGAATAGGATTCGCCTATTAGATCATTTACTCTAGCCTTCAATTTGTCAGGCAGAATACATGTACAAATGAGTATCCTACATATCCTCAGCCAATCAACAACTCCATCCCTCGATATGTTAGGAGAAGCATGTCCATCGAAGAACATGATTTGACTATTTGCCATTTAACCTTATGCATAACGAGCATTAATTTGGACAAGACTGGATGTGGTCTGCCCAACCATTTGTCACTAAAGTCGTGCCTTCGATCCATCAGGCGAGTGCAATCTAAAGTGGATGTGATTCGTCTGTCCACTCATCAAATCATACCTTGAATACGACGGGAATCAGTTGATCAAATTTGGATCTACCATGCATATTATGTTAGTTGTGATACGACCGACTAACATACACGAGTGCAAGACATCGAAGTTGTAGTGCCTCAAAGCTTGGCTCCAACCAAATCATTCAAGTCTACAACTTGACTCCCCATATTCGAACGTGAATCGACCGTCTACTAACTAACTCTAGCTTATGTTTGGACGAGTAGAGCATAAACCAAAGAGTACGTGTGAACCGACCAACTACTCACCGAGCCGAACCTTGAAAAAAGGATAAGGTCATGTACAAACAATCCAAACGCTTATGACTCAAAATTTCAATCACCAACCCTTGTTTGGGGACTCGAGGGTAACAAAACCAAGCCTAAGCGAATGTGATACCGATCGTTCATTTGACCAACTCTAACCCGATCCAACGACAAGATAGTATAAAGGACGAACCTACGACGTTCACAACTCTAACCTGCACCAAAGACAGAAGAGCAAAAAGGACGAACCAATAACGTTCACAACTCAAACCTGAATCAATGACGGATGAGTATAAATCCAAACAGCGAAACCCAACACCCGCACTAACTCCGTCGCCGTGTTATAGGGGCACGAGTATAAACACTTACAGGGTTGATTACGACATCCAAATTCTAGGTTTACACGACTTATGACCACAACCGAAATGAGACTTTGAAAGTGGAACATCGATGATGTACCACACGACCTAAAGTCACAACAGAAAGGAGATTTTAGGAGTGGTCGATCCAACTGACGCTCAAACTTAAAAGCGACCAACCAATACTTGAATGTAACTATGAGCTATTAAATGCAAGTACATTGAACGAAAAGCACAAAAGCTTGAACACTTAAATAATTCAATATAGAATAAAAGAAAGCCAAACATTTGTTCACATAACTAGCACTCGGAAAGTACCTACAAATTTTATGTCTAAATATCCAAAAGCAAAGGTCGTACTCGCACAAACCCGACCAATATAGGTTAAAAAGGAGCATACACGGAATAAAATCCACTCAATAACATCTCGTTTGTCCTTGGACTTTTAGGTTGACTTGCCGTGGGAGCTTTTTCCAATTCCTCTTCTTTGAGCCTCACTCATTCTTTCTCTTACCGTCCTTTCCGGGAATGGACTTGGATAAAGAGAGCTAAACATCAAATTGCTCAGTAGTCTTATGCGCTGCTTTTCCATAGTCGGGATTGTCTAGCACGAGCATTGCAAATGGCTTCAGAAGAAGGATGGCCTTATCTTCATTGGCGACTAATTGTGCCTCTTGTTTTTTGCCATCTCTTTCAAGTTTAACTGCCAAATTTTTCTTGTTCGCTCTCATATGTGATGTCTTTGGTCTCCTTACTCAACTCGACATTTCCCGTGTTGGTATCCATTAAAACTGTGATCATCTTCATCTCATTGAGACTCCTCGCTTTGGGCATCGAATGAAGACACTTGAAGCACAGAGGCTGATGTTATCGAAATCGCAGTCGGTAGCTTCCCAGATTGAGTACATGCAGTAGAAAGATCTATTATGGTTAGATTCTTATTTCCCTTCGAAGACCCAAATGAAAGTCTACTGGCCCGCTCACAAGCAATCGGGACTCTTTCACAAGTTGGAGAGAGTGTGGAAATATCTTCAGTTCCTTGCTCTTTGCTTTTTTGCGGAGTCTCACGCTCTTAAATCTGAGTCAATGTTGGTTGGATCATCAAGGTTGGACGTTTATGATCATATTTAGGGTCGACGGATGATGGTTGAGAAGAGAAAATCCCTAGAACAATAATTGGCGCAACGTGAATCTGAATGGAAGTGTCCAAACTCGACGATTGGCCAACCAACTCAATGTCATGCACAATTCCGACATTTTCACCTGCTATTTTCTTCCTTTTTCTCGTGCCCTCTCTACCGACTTATCCCCTTCCTTTTTAAGTATGCACCGACCTTCATGCAAAACACCCGACTCACTCCCCTCGAATATCTCCTAACCAGGTCCTCCTCATCAACGGTGTCGTCATGGGTCAGATACTTCTCATCCTCAATAAAACGATTCCAAGCATCAAGAAGTGTCACCGTATAATCTAGAAGTCACGACAAATCCCGATGGCGAAGAATCTATGCATAAAAACACAAGATGGCGAGCTTGAATTCTTTCCTCTCTTCTTCAGCCTCATCAACTTTGGCATGAAGTTCCATTATCTCTCTTTAATATATATGCTTGTCCGCAATGGCTTCATCACAAACGGATTGAGTAACTTCCGCAGCAGTCAACTTTGCTTTCTCAGTCGCGGCAAGCTTGACCTTGAGATTGGCCATCTCTTTAGCAAGGGCAACTTTATCTTGTTTCAGCTTCTCATTCTCTTTTGTAAAAGCTTCATTGTCGCCTTCAAGATAAGTGGCCCTAAGAGACATATGATCTAATTCTCTTTGGAATCGGTCTTGCGCTTCGTTAGCTTCTTTCTTAATTTCCTCAATTTGGTTCTATGCTCCGGCTAACTTAACTTTATAACCGACCACTTCTGCATCGAAGTATTTGATTTTATCTTTATTAAAGTCGGCATCGAGCTATGTGTTCTCAATCTCAAGCTCTAACTCCCTTATGACATCAGAGAATTTCCCAGCTATTCGGCTCACCTCTCTATACTGAACATACACATCTAACACCTGATCCACTATGTCTTTATCAGTCCCGCGACGGATAGGATGGATATTTGAGACAAATTCTAGCCTTTTAAGACGATGTCCGAAGAATTGAGCTTAAATCTCGAGTTTTTTGTTGTTGTGCGGAGATACACAACACAAGGGCCACAACAACTTAGGTTGGTGTCTTTTTGGACATTTCTACATGAAAGGGAAATTTCCTCAACTGTTTTGAAAGCTGCTCGGTACAACTATGACTGGTATGCACCGACGATGGAGGAACTTGAAGGGGGCATAAAGAGAAACCCTCGATTGTTCACTAACTCAAGACTATGCATGGTGACTTGATAACTTCTCATATTCCATTCAGGGAGGTGATCACAACCTAGAACAATACTCAATGTTGGAAGTGCGGAGCACCACACCTCCACGGTGTCGGTAATCCAACTTTGAATGACACTTGCGGTATCTGTGAACGTTGCCAACCAGATTACGACGAAAATTCCGTTCTCTTCCCGTGCTACATGCATGAAGAAAAAGACTCAAACCAGAATCAACGAACTACTACACAAACAAGTGTTGTATCACGTGCCATTTGTGTTGTGTGTCCTAGACTCCTAGTGCTCGTCCAACGGATCAGTTTTCAGTATGTTACTAGACGAAGTAACTTCTCTGACGCTCGTCGATAACGCTATTCCCTCAAAGCCTGGGAAGAAGATATACACATTAACATTTTTGAAATCGGACATTGTGGCCTCGAGCGGAACGTCGTCGAGCCCCCTAACATCTCCTCGACACAGTGAAAGTCTCTCTTACCGACAACAAAGGTATGAGACGCATGCGTAAAAATCTGCCCTTTCTTGAGTTTGACCACCATGGAGGGTCGCGGGGTAAACGGTTGGTTTTTCTCATGTCTAATACCACTACCGCCAGCTGTCTCTCCACCTTTGATGTCACCCTGACCCTTTCTGGTTCCTGACCGACGACTAGGGACAAAAGTGCACATCGTCACTACCTTACTCTTCCTCTTTTGTTGCTTCTACTACGACCTCCTCTTCATCTCCACCACCATCACGATCGATCATCGTCTAACAAGCCGAAAACACAAGAGGTTATCAAAAATCAAAAGCTTCACATCCCAGTACATTACATCTACAGCCTTCATAGCCACCACAGCAATTACACAGTTTTGACCAATGGGCCTCGGAGGATTCCGTGCACAACTCAACTATCACGTTAGTCAGCTCACGACTTGATTAATGTGGTAGCATTCAAGTAAATGAATATGACGCTTACATCCTTCGATTCAACGCCTCGTGAAACTAGGAAGACAACATACATAGAACCAATCATTCTTCACATTACTTAGCTTATTCCACGCTTTGGTAGCGACGCGACTGTTAGATGAAACCTCAAGAAAAATAAGATAAGGTGCAGTCCTCTGCCGTTTGAAACTGAAAATGTATCGGATGTCTTCCCTTGTTCGGTCATAATAGATGTTCTCTAAAGGGTGCATATATAGTCTAAACAGAAACGTATAACTATTTGGATGCATGTGTGAGAGTCGGTCTCATATAATATAGCATCTCTCATATAATACAGTGTCTCACGAATAAATGAGTAGAATGGCGAAACGCATTCAATCAGCATATATATCTATTACAAGCGGTATACCCCTCCGCGGATATGTGAGAACTGTCTTCGCGACTCGGAACTCACACTTCTTCAAAAGGGATATTATGTTTGTCACAAATCTTTCTCAGCATCAACTCATCGATTCTCGATGGCACGGAATCAAAAGGATCTTCTAGAATCGCAACTCCTTCAAATGCATCTGAAATCGGAGGAATAACTTCTAGATTGCTTCTTCAGCCAGTTGAAAGACCTCTTGAATCAGGTGTGGCCCTTCAGGTTGGTCTACTCAATGAGTTAGGGAGAGTCTATCTGAAGTCGTTATTGAATTTGACTTAACGTCAGAATCATGATGAGTAGAAATCTCTTCGGTTCTCTCAGCTCCAATGGCTTTTGATATGATCAAAGCATCTTAGCATAATCAGCTATGAAACTTAGCAAATACTTGCACTTAACGCAATTAGCATGTAACTCTTGTGCATAGTGTAAACTAGTGCAGTGTGTGCAGTATCGTGCTTATGCATACAATTCACAAATTCAACAACATGTGATGACGCGATTCGGATTTCGACCAAAGCGATCGTCGCCGCTGACCGTTTCACCGTCTTTGGTTCGACTGTGTGGAGTTCTATTAAACTTTAGGATCGGATGTCGGCATTCAAATTTCCATATTCATGGTCATATATGATGTCCACAACATATGCCATATTCCTATGTGTAATGTTCAAGGTCGAATGTTCACATCCGAAACAACCATGGAACAAGCTCTATTCCTATGAGCAAACTCCTTATTGCATGCAAAATCATTATCCATGGTCCGGTGGTTCAACCTCTTATGTGCATAAGAGGAGCAAATTCATCACACAGAGGAATCATACCTAATCCCTAGCTTTGATTCCACCTCTCAAAATGTGCTAACCTGATTCCTCCACTACACCAAATTTCGCAAAAGATTTGATCTTTAGCCTCTCTCTCCATCTCCACTTATATCCTTCCATTCGCGGTCCGATCGACCAGATCCCATCTCTCCTCCTCATCTTCTTCTTCAAAACCAGTCATACTCCATGCTCTCTCCTTTCCTCCTTCACCCAGCACCTCGATCTCCCATCATCGCCGCCTTCCTGCTTTTCAACATCGTCTTCGCAGTACAATGATGCAATAAAACCTATCTATATTCATGAAATTATGTTGGATCGACTTAAAAGTCATAAACAATAGTGATGCGATGAACTCTGGTTTAGAGAGAATGAATGGGTGCTAGCAATGGATCGATGGCCAAAGTAATGGAGGATAGCTCGAGAATTGGTGTAGATTTCAAATTTTTTAACGGTAGGAAGCTAGGAAAGGGTTCGCTTCATGTTGAAGTGAGAGAGAAGAAGAAGAGAATACGTATATATAAGGGTACCCCTCATGTACCTATCAGACCACTGAATTTCATCTAAGTATCAATTCGATACCGATCCCACCCATAGGGATCGATACTAACCCGTCATTAAAAAAACCAATGCATATACATCCATGGATACACATGCACACTATACACACATATGCATTCACGTGCTTCATGTAGGTGTAATTCTAGATGTATTGCACAACATTACGTATGTGCATGTGAGTGTGTACACGATTCCATCCGACAATGCTCTATTTACGTTTAAACGTACTAAGAAGCCGATGACTAGCATATAACTTCTTGACCTGAAAACTCCAAAGTGAGGCTCGATCTAGATTGTTGAGGTCTGACAATTCAATCAACAAGCTCAACGAAATCGAGCAAAGTGGACTGCCAGCAGGTTGCAGACACATGCTTATACTACCAGAAATCGTCAAATGTCTCATCCAATCGCAAGAGGCATATCTGCTGGCACATACAACTCTCTAGAAGGATAATGATCATTTGTGAAAGCATTATGAAGTCCTTTCTGACAGCCTGAGTTTATCTCGATTGAAAGCACGTTATGTTAGTCATGAGATGTCCTTTGGAAGGCAAATGTTATCTGGCCTTTGTGTTTGCGACCAAATGTCTCATCCAATCGCAAAAGGCATATCTCTTGGCACATACAACTCTCTGAAAGGATAACGATTTTTCGCAAAAGCCTTATGAAGTCATTTCCAACAACCTGAATTTGCCTTGATTCAAAGCAAGTTATGTTAGCTACGAGACGTAATTTGCAAGGCAAACGTTACCCTATTTGTGTCTCACAACTTTTGACTAAACAAGCGAGCACGGCTGGACAATCATCAAGGAAAATGGTCCAAAGTGGTGACTTGAAGGTCCAAACATGAAACATGGATAGGACACGCCCGAGAACTTTCAAAGTAAGGGATCATCCCTCATCCATGCTCCAAATCGATATAAAAACAACATTACTTTGTATTTCTCAAATAACAAGGCAACTATCAAAACAACCTGCAAAATCACGAAGCTAGCAATCAAAAGATGCTCCACGAGGGATCACACCCTTTGATTCAAATATCAAAGGGATCGGTACTGATCTGTGTCTTTGCTCATTCTTGCGCACATCTCCTTGTGGTGACTTCGTCAATGACCCGCGATTTTCCTGAAATCTTTTCAAAACGATATGATCTCGTCTTCGTATATTATAAATACCAGATGCCTTTGAGAGAAATGGATCTTTTAGAATTCCTTGTTCTCTCTTATATTCTGTCAGCTTCGGATCCTTACCGATCTGAACCTTGTAACCACTCAAATTCAACAATAAAGATATTAAAACTACCAAGTGGATGTAGATCATTCAGCGTTAAGCCACTAGAAATCGTTGACTTCTCGTATTCTCTTGTTTTTTCTGGTTTAATTCCACTTTTTACATTTATATTCTTCATTGTAGTTCTCTACAAGAACTCTTGGGTGTTTACGGCCAACTTCTGACGTAAACACTGACATTTACCATCACCATGTGTAAAATGATCTCAGGTATATCAACAAATTGGTAAACTATTCATAGATAATAGTAAATTTACCAATACAAACATTGAAAATTTACTGCCCTGGGATTTCTATAATAGTATAATGATAAAGCGATATTATTTCATCATCAATTCTAACACATCAATGATTATATCAGTACTTCAATTTATTTTAGTTGGTATATTTTTTTTTATTGAATATCACAGATTATTTACGATAATATGAAACAATACCAATCTCTAATTTTGAAGTTCGGAAAACTTGAATAAAAAAGGAACACTATCAAGAATAACACCATAAATATCTTCTTAAAATCTGATACATCTTCAAAATTGTCCATGATCAAGATTAATCAAAATAGTTAACAAGCAAAATTAACATGATTGCTAAAATTGTTCGTGGTATTGATAACATGTGTAAATGGTGTAGCCCAGTATTGGTTAGCAATTGTTTGATATTGGTATGGTCATGCTAAATTATTCCCTATCACATATGCGTAAAATTTAACCACCAAAGGAGCGGAGAATCCCATGGCCGGCCATAGGGAGTCCAGGTTTGTAAACAGTGTAAATACAGCAAGGACCGTGTGAACATAATAAGCACAACATAGTTACAAATTTTGGCTGGGTTTGCTGATCCATGACCACTCCAAACCATCAAGGTATTTTTGCCTATGGTGGATAACTGAAATTTATTATAGATCTGCTCAAACCACCAAAACTGATTTATTGACCCTTCAACACAGATATTCTACACAGTTCACTCCTGCATCATGAGTTTGCTCGAAGGTTTACATTTATACCTCCGGTAAGGCTTGATTCAATTTGACATCATTACCTGGATTTCGTATCCAATCTCCTTCAATGCAGCTGCAACAGTAATCATTTCCAGTTGAACTCCATCTGCTTCCAGGTTGGCTACAATCTAAATTCAAGAATCTAAAATCATTAGCTAATAAATTAGCAAACAGAAATGTTATAAATTAAACTGACCAAAGCAATCTTAGCATTCTTCACCCCCAACCTCCTCCCAACTCTCCCGAAATTAGTAAAATTCGCTGCATTTCTTTCCTTTTCCCACTTCTCAACCAGTCCACTTGGCAAAAACCTAATGCCATCCCCGAAATCTAAATTCCTAATTTCTTCTAACAGCCCTAAATCATAGTTTTCGTCAATTACAGAACCAGGAAGAAAAGATTGAAACACAATTGTCACTATGAAGAAAGACGCAGCTGTGAGAATCCATTGCCAAAAATTGAATTTCTCGAAGAGCAGGAATCGAGCTAATCGAGATCTCAAAGATCTAGTGCCTGGAGCTGGAAAAAAGGATCGAAGAACTGGAGTCCTTTTAACGTTGATTGGCGAACCAAGAGACCCCATTAATTGTAACAATTGTAGTTTAGTTTCATTTGGCAGAGAATTTAAGTTTGTTATCGAAAGTGAAAAAAGAAATATAGAGAGCAGAATTTCAGTGAAGACGACGGAGGGGTTGAGGCAATGAATGCGGAGCTGGTCGAGAAATTTTGAATTTGGTTAAATCAAAAAAAAAAAAAAAAAAAAAAAAAAAAAAAAAAAAAAAAAAAAAAAAAGCTGCGCCAGTTTTGGTCGGTATTTTGAACTGGTAAAATCAGCTTTCTCGCATCGTTTTCGATGGATTGGACTTGCATTTGCAGCCACGGCAAAAACAATGCTTTGTCCTAACCTTTACCCGTAGAGTGTGTTCTTTTTACAGCGGAGATGTAGTAGTTAGCGGACTATGCGTTTGGCGGTTTTAGCGGAGTATTTTATTTATATTTTGTAATTTAACTAATTATAGATTAAAACATAACATTATAATTATTGCAGAATAACACAATTAACAAAACATAACAGTTCATTACATAAAAACAGTACAGAAAGTGATACATTGCAGAAATACAAAAAAAAGCAGCTAAAGGGATACATTGCAGAAATAAGAAAACAGTAGATAAAGTGATACATTGCAGAAATCTATTAGTGCAATCCTGCTGCAACAAGCTCGTCTCTTATGTGATCGCGACGCACTGCCATATCAGCGCTGCCTTGATAGCGTTGAGCCGGTGCTAGGTCATTATTGTCTATGTTTCGCACGTCTGCGTATTCTTGTTCGTACTCTTCTGGATAAGATTTGGATCATCATCATAAGTCATAAAATCTGGATCACCCATATTGTATTTGCGTATATAATTGTGTATAGCCATCGTAGCAACAACAATTTTTGTTTGAGCTGCGAACTTGTAGGTTGACATATTTCTGAGTATAACAAATTTCTTTTTCCATATTCCGAATGTCCTCTCAATTGCCATACGTAAACTAGAATGGTAGAAATTAAAATTTTCATTATGGGATTTCGGTTGATTTGTGGTCATACGAAACTGGGGGATGTGATATCTAACGTTTCGATATGGTGGTATATACCCAGTTGTAAGTGGAAAACTGGAATCTACAACATAATACTGGCCAGTAGGAGGATGAGGAAAATTGGAACTTCTGTCATTCACCACAGAATTAAAAATTCGACTGTCGTGTGTAGTACCTTCCCATCCAGATACAGCATACGTAAATAGTAAATCGAACGAGCATACAGCCAAAATATTATGTGTAGCGTATCATTTTCGTCCGATATACGGAACAATTCGATCTGGAGGTAAGTGTGACATAACATGTGTGCCGTCTATTGCACTAATACAGTTTTTAAAGTACGGATAGTAACGGTTATCATTGATAATTTCAGCAGGAATTGAGTTAAATTGAGGATCACCCGGTTTTATAATAGCGGTAGATAATACTAGGACGACATTCAAAACAGCATGAAAATAATGAAAGATTGTGCAACCTGACCTTTGAAATCTTTCAGCCACTTATCTGTTCGAATTAGCGGTGGCAATAGTCCATAAAAATATCCCAACCGCTTCTCGAACATTAACATTTTCTAAAGTGGTCAATCCGCAACTTTCCAGTCTATCGCATAACGAAAGAAAACATAACTGTTTCATACGAAACTGCCTTTGACATCTTGCCTGATGACCGTTAAGTATGTCGTCTATCCACATCAATCCGGTATACGTTGAAGTATGAATCTGGCGTCCTATTTCGCTTCGGCGACCACGTAAGTACGCTCCAATTAGGATGATATCTTCTAAATCGTCTAAATCGGAATCACCATCATTTGGAAATGGATTCTCCATTGTAAGAAAGAGTGGAAGAAGGTAAGTTGGAAGAAGGTGAGTGAGGAGTAGATGAGTGGGGGGAGGATTTATAAGGGTAGGGGAATAGGGGGAGAAGTGCCAACGGCTCAACTTTGAGCCGTTGGCACAACGGCTCAAAATGAGCCGTTAGCCAACGGACGCGTCCGACGCGTCCAACGCGTCCGTTGGCTAACGGACCCGTTAGGAGCCAAAGAACAGCCCTGTAGTACTCTTAAAACACAAAATTTCTTTTGGACCATAAATTTTCAAAAATGTTCTTACATGGTTCTTTTTCTATATATCATTTTATTATGAGATATAACAATTATAATCACTTAAAAATATAATTTAAAAATTAATGTATTTTTACAAATCTTAATATTACTTAAAAATAGGATCTAACAATTAGTGTATTTTACCATATCACTTAAAATTCAGATCTAATAAATTGATATTTTTTACATCATCGTTATTTACTAATAAACGATACAAATAAAAACTAAAAATAATAGGAAATTTAAATATTGCACCATGAAAATAAAATTTCAAACTTACTATACATGATTTCAACGCAACGTTAAAACCAAATACTCGCAAAAATCATTTTCTCTTCTTTATTAATTATTGTCTTGAAACGCAAGCTTTCAGTTCGAATATGAACATCCAAAAATATTCTTATCTATTTTAAGTTTTATATACCATTTTATAGTATGATCTAATTTCTCGACTGCTGACTACCCTAACAAACTCGTCGCCCCTATTTCCTCAAATCTAATTTTCAAATCTCCTCTTTCGCCCATGTTCTTCAAATATGATGATCCTCTAGAAGATGTAACCAGCGCGGCGTCATGGAGAATAACGTTAAATCATTTGGCTGACCATACCTACCATCATGACTGTTTACAGCTGAACATGTATGGTTTCTGGTCCAGTGGTTATCAAATTGAATTGGTGATTGTTGTGTGTTTTGTTTTATGGTGGTTTGTGTTGCCTGATGACCTGGATGTTTCAGTTGGTATGTATCTTGGATTTATTGTCTTAGTTTGCTTGGTGTTTTGGGGTTGGGTTTGTGGTTATGTTGCTTCGTGATAGTGTTGTTCCTTCTTATAATTCGGTTATTGAGTTGATGCTACTCTTTTTGATACCGTCCTAACCCGTGGAAGCGTACTTGTAATGGTTTTCTCGAATGATTGGTGTGGCGAGGTTCCTTCTTGTTGCAGTGAAGGCTTGGCTTATGTCATGATGTTGCTATCTATCAATGCTAGTTTAAGTTCAGTTCTTGTATGTAATGCTTCCTAGTCATAGCTGCCTGGTTATGTAAAGGTTTGTCTAGCTGTGTTGTTTTGGTTTGCAGTTTAGCTTTTGTAATAGTTTGACACTGGATTGATGTATGAAAGTCTTGTCTGTGGTTTTTTGTATTATGTAATTCACATCTGTATGGTGTAAGTGAGTATGTTGGCTCTTGTTTCAGGTCAATTTTTGTAATTATGCTCCCTGCATGGAGTATGGAGGCTTTTAGTAGTCTAGACAACTTGTAGTCCCTGATCTATAAGCTAGAATAATTTAATGGTCGGTCCACTTTAGAAATCATCTGTAGTAGATAGGCAACCGGTCTATCTCTTGTATCTATTGTAATTTATTATTTGCTATAATAAAAAGTGTTACGGGTCACAATAAAGATCGATCGACTATGCCAAAACACAATTAATATCACTTAAAATATGATTTAACAATTAATACCATTTTACAAATCTTAGTATCACTTAAAAATAAGAATAAGTAAATAGATATTTTTTACATTGTCGTTACTATTAATTAACATCATAAACAAAAAAATGAATAGAAAATTTAGATATTGCAACTTGAAAATAAAAATTCAAACTAATTATACATGTTTCAACACAATAATATAATTAAATATTCATAAAAATCATTTTCTTTATAGTGTGCTGAACACATGCAGCGTCTCAAAACATAATTCAAGGGCAAAGCATGTATCATGATCACTTGCGAAGCATGTGCCATGATCACTTGCGAAGCATGTGCCATGATGCTCGTGTCAGAGTAGTGTATCTGGGAGAAACAAAAGAAATTCAGGGAGATGATATGGTAATTTAATTGCGCAAAGCATGTATCATGATCACACATGAAGCGTGTCTCATGACGGTCGTGTCAGAATAGTGTAGTTGGATGGAACTAAAGAAATTTAGGGAAGTGATGTGGTATTTTAATTATACTAGCATTTTTAAAATAATAGAAGTGAATAATTTCTAACCCATTACCAACCAAAAAAGTTCATCCATACCGGATTGAATGGTACCGCTAGTATTAATACCAAAGTTTCTAGTTTGGTTTGCCAATCTAAATCAAGAGAAAGCAATGCAAAACATATTTCATTAGCGAATTGATCATGTTTTTTGCAATTTCTATTTTCATCGTTTGTTCTTAAAAATGTTGCTACTCATTCGTTCATCTGATATCATTTTTCCTCTTTCTAGTTTGAAGTTAATCAATCCATTTTATTTCTTTCTTTTTACTTCTAAATCCCTAAAGTTATCGGTTCCCTTATTTGAAATCTTTGATTGAAGGTAGAAACAACAAAAGCAAAGTAACTCTCTTGATTGACAACAATTTTGTACAGTACAAGGTACCATTTTCATATTATATTACTCATTAGCATAGTTAACGTGTTATAACTAGTATTAATTAGTGAATGGGAGCATAGCAAATTAACAAATTTTTATAATCAATAAATAGCTTCTTCATCTGACTGAATAAACCATAGAAGCTTGTATATAACTATTAGCGGCATGCATATTCTTTGATCTATTTTTTTCTAGTACATAAAATATGCTTATCCATTGAAAACTAGAGATTGTAAACTAATGAAGTGTTTTCTATATAATATTCTTAAAAAGAATGATCATTACACTCTTCAAGGAACGATTTATCGTACCTTTATTGTTTATTAACACTTAAAATCATATGTTTGTTGAGCTTGGATTTAATTTTGATGTTCGCAGATTTAGACAATTGTTTAAACTTAATTGCTTCATTTGTGCCAAGAAAATTAACAACATTTAAGTGAATGTTATTAAATGATTTTCAATGGAGCAATCTTTTGAAATTATTTTTCAATCTTCTTTGCTATATTTAATTGATTATTTCGGTTCATGTCGTTAGGAATTCATATGCGTTAACACCATATTATATTCGGGTGTTACTCATTCAATGGCAAGGCTGCAAAATTAGTCGAGGTTTATGCATATAGTAATGTTGCATGGAGATCTAAATGCTATGATTAGTAATCGATCCTTACCATTTTCCATTGAATTTTTGTGAAGCTTAAAGAGTACTTTGGATTCAAAATTGTGTATGAGTACAATATATCATTCACAAACATGTGCACGGATCAAGAGGATAATCAAGGTCTGGAGGATTTGTTACAAACACGCATATTATATTTCGCTAGAAGTTGGGAAGATCACTTCCACTTAGTGGAATTTCCATACACAATACAGCAATAGTACCATTCCAATATAGGAATGGAACCGTTTGAGGGGTGGTATAAAAGACCATCCAAGTCCCACATATGTTGGTGCAAGATAGAAGATAAGCTTGTAGAGGATAAATCTCATAAAAGAAGCCTAGGGATAGGTCGAGGTCATTTAGTAAAGGATGAAGCCTAACCGAGGCAAAAGAGTTACACCAATAGGTGACAAAAGGATCTAGAGTTTGATTTGAAGGATCAAGCAATTGTTGAAGTTTCATCAACAAGAGGCATTATGAGGTTTGGAAAGGCTAGAAAGAGAGCACCAAGATATGTTATGAAATTTTTTGTTTTTGTTAAAATTGAAAGGGTGGCATATAAATTGCATTGTCGAGTGCTTTTGCTAAGCTCCATAATGTATTTCACACAACACATTTGAGGAATTGTGCCCCATACCTAGTGCGATGGTAAATTCGAAGTTATGGATGACTTGGTTATTAAACTAAACATGATTTATATAAGGGAGCATACTTGAATGATAGGCTGAGATGTGAAGAGCAACAAGGAAAATAAGCCTACAAGGGTCCGTTAGAGTAAATATTGGGATGATTGTACTTGAGAAATAGAAGATAGCCAGGAAGGACTTATCATGAGCTGTTTGTTTAGACTTGACATGTGTTTGTGCTATGTTTGGATATGGGCCGTATGTGTATGTGTTATTATGGTTAATTTTCTGTATATTAATAGATGCACTAGTATATTTTGCTTGATGACTTTTAGTATGGAACTTACCGTGATTATGCTAGGGTGGAAATGTGAAAGACAGGGAATCACTAACGCACCTTATCTGGATTTCCGACATGATATTTTTGCAAAAAGGAAGCCTATAACACTCCATCAATTAATAAGAAAAATTAATTATGAGAAGAGGCATTGACTAAAAATATTATCAACTTCAGAATTTTGATTAAAATTTTAGTAGAAATAATTTATTCTTTGCCCTTGTCCTTGTCCTATGATACTTAACTACATGTCCCTTTTTACCATACCAACGATGTTCTTTCTTATCATGGGTTTTATTATTCTTTTACTTTGACCTCTTCCCTTTCACCTTTTCCTCCTTTGTGGATTACGCCTTATCAACAAGTTTCTCATTCTTAGGCTTGTGTTCTTTATCCTCATTCTTACTATCCTTGTATAGCTTGTTGACAAGTTTCTTGAAAGCTACTTCCATCGCACGGCAACCCTACAAAGCTTGAGATAAGATTAGTCGCAAGTAAAACTACTGCGGCTACAGATGGAGGTTGGGCACTACTTTGCCCTCCGACATGTGTCGCATGCCTACAAACTATGGTGAAAAAGAAAGAGAGAAGAGACTCAAGGAGAGAATTAAAAGATAGTGCATATGGCTTTGGGGAATATGCCTTTCGTAAAACGAAACTTTTCTTGAAAAATGCTTCTTTGTAAATGGTTTTGAAAATGATTTCAAAAGGTTTTATAAACTTTTGCCCAGTCTGGTAACCTTCTGCTCTGATACCAAATGTAACACCCCACCTCCGCTAGGGTCACTCACAAAGGGAATGCACTAGCTTTGGTGGAGTATTATCTAGGTAAACATACACAGAAATATTACAAGACAGAACATATAAAACAGCGGAAGAAGAACCAAATTTCATTGCTTTAAAATCTAGAAAGGTCTAAAACCTTTTACATCAAAATGCTATTAAATCCATTACATCAAAATCTGTCTTGCAATAGTAAAGAAGCATAAAACCATAGTCATAAATCATTCCCTAATAAAGCAGAAAAGCAAGCCATAGCCAAGAGAAATCCAAGCAGTACATGAAAGAGCCTTGGAGCTTGGTAAGATCAGAACTAAGCTGTATTCCTACCCTGCGAACCTGGGGGGGGGGGGGGGGGACGAAAGAAAAAGAGGAGAAACAAACTGTGTAACACCCCACACCCGCTACGGTCACTCACTAAGGGAATGCCATAACATCGGTGGAGTATTTTAAGTGAATATAGAACAGAAAAATTACAACAAGACAGATATAAGTAATACTTGAGAATTTAAAACATCATTTCATTGCAGCGGAAAGTAAAACATGTTTGGTTACACCAAAACCATAAACAAGAGTCAAGTACATAATATCCATCCTGATAAAACAAAAGTACATAATCCCACTACATAACTTAATAGCCATAATAGAAAAGATAAACTGAGCTTTACATCCACGGTCCAAGCTCCAAAAGATAGATAAAGCAGTCTGATCAAAGCCCACTAGTGCTAGGCCCACTCTGATAACCTGAGGGTTGGGAAAAAAAAGATAAAAACAACGGGGTCAGACATAAGTCTGAGCGAGTCCTATAACTTTAACAATACAATCATTAAAGTAACCAGATTAAGACATGAGCTTGATATACGGTAACGACTGGGGATAAATGGCTACACTAAGCAGCCAACTAGACTTAGGATGAACTAAGATAACCGTAAAGACGCATTTACCCACCCAAGGATAATTACTACACTGCACCACCCCAGATCTACCCACCCAAGGGTAATTCCTACACTGCACCACACCAGTTCTACCCACCCAAGGGTAATTCCTACTTAAGGTTGATCTCACTAAGTGTACTTAGTAATTTTTAATAGTAGTTTCGTGTACCCCTAGCTGACTACATAGGTGCCATCTGCCCCTATCTCCACTAGGTGTACCCACTACTCCCCAAGCGATCGGCTCCCTAACGTGTATACCCGTGCTGGCCCCACAGTGGGGTGTATCATTCCCCAAAGTGGCAACCTAATAATATCAATGGTGCACGGCTTATACCTACACGATGCAACAACGTCTTACTTACCAGCCCGGGTCCACACACGCATATGAAACCCGTTGGACTTGCGTTGCCACCGCTACCCCGTTTTGGCCTCTTACAGTCAAGCCCAATATGCGTGTCCCGTCCTCGACTTGGGTCGAGCCCACAAAGATACGTTTGGGATATTGGTTGAAATGGGCCCCCACAAGCTACTCAAGCTTGTCATTTTATCTAGTGCATCCCACTTAACCCCTTTTTAAAATCATGCCCACTTACATGTTAAGGTTTGGTTAAGTCATCTAATCATATTTCAATTGCCACTCAAGGCCCCCACAAGCTACTACTTAAGCTTGTCATTTAATCATATTTCAATTGCCACTTAAGGCCCCCACAAGCTACTACTTAAGCTTGTCATTTAATCATATTTCAATTGCCACTTGAGGCACCCACTAGATTTCCACATGCCACCCAAGGCACTTACTTGATTCCCACATGCCACCCAAGGCACTTACTTAACCATTTAATCATGTTTAATTACATGTTCCACTTTGGTTAAGTATTCTAATCGTATTTTCTATTGCCACCCAAGGCAACCCACTAGTTTCCTTATGCCACCAAAGGCACCCCCACTAGTTACTACATGCCACCCAAGGCACCCACTTAACCCCTCATGCCTTACTACATGCTAATTTGGTTAAGTGTTTCTTAATTAATTAAGATCGTAACCTTTGTAAAGACCTCTCACATTAGACTGTCTTTTATGGCAGCTGGATATGCCGGTTGGTTCCGGGCAGCCTTACACCATAACAGAGTCTAACCTCGTGTCTTTACACTTGTCACGTATTTAGTTTATGACTAAGACCTCTCACATTGGGCCAATCATTTGTAGCCGCTGGATTTGCCGGTCGGTTCCGGGCAGTCTTATGCTACAAAAGGGTCCAACCTCGTGTCTTAGTCGGTTAATTACACCTAATTAATCACCCCCATAATTTGTATTAATTATCCCTAATTAATTACAAATTTCAAGAATATGGGTAGACCTAGCTCAATAGGTAAATTCCCAATTCCATAATATGGGTAGACCTAACTTAATAGGTAAATTCCCAATTCCATAATATGGGTAGACCTAACTTAATAGGTAAATTCCCAATTATGTCCATTCACTTTATGTTATGCTTAAGCATACCCATTTCACACCATTTTATTAACATGCATATTAACCCCATCGTTCCCCACGTAATTCGTTCTCATAACATGACATAATAAAGGGAAGATTCATCACAAATGTCATGGGTTTAACCAACATAGCATATAACTTTATCATGGGTTTAAAAGGTGTCAACTTGCATATATGAGCATACATTAAACCCAACTAGCATTTAACCCAAACTTGCATGAAGCACATATGTCACAAGGGGGTAACTTGCATATGATTCTTATGTCATACAAAGGTGTGAACTTGCATAGCATGTCACATGTTAACTTGCATATAACCAAACACATAACTTGCATAACATGTTACATATGAACTTGCATATAATCATGCACATAACTTGCATTACATGTTACATATGAACTTGCATATAATCATGCACATAACTTGCATATAACCAAACACATAACTTGCATAACATGTTACATATGAACTTGCATAAAATCAACCACCAAACTTGCATAACATGTTACATATGAACTTGCATATGTATGTATGACATACAAAGGTAAACTCGCATATGTTATGCATATCACTAATCCAAACAACTTGCATAGATTATGCATATTATAGATCCAAACTCATATGTTAAACTTGCATGTCATGTCGCTTATTTCACACATGATTCTAGCATAAAACCAAGCATTTAACTTGCATAAAACCACATACTTAGCATGCATAAAACCAAACACTTAGTATGCATAAAACCCACCACTTAACATGCATAAACCCAAACACTTAACTTGCATAAACATAGTGTCATCATGAATAAGTGTTAAACATAGTGATTAGCAAACTAGCATCATAACATATGACCTAAAACCCATTGATCCGCAAGCAAAACCATATGATCTCATCATATCTCATCTACTTAGTTTAGCAATTGGTTATTAAAGTGATAGAAACTCACTAACTCCAAGATTAGCTCCTTAGATAGTTGCTAGAGTTGAAGTAGAGGTGGATTAGTAGTTGATTAGCTTGCAATCCTCTTCACAAATTAGTGGAGGCTCCTTCTAAGTTGCATTTTGGCGGCATGATGGCATAGATTCTATTTTTAGTATGGATTAGGGTAGTCTTAGGGTGTATTTATAGGATTAGGTTGTGTTTTAGACCCTTAGATTAACCCTAGGTTAGTTTAGGTCCGTCAGATTTCGTCCCAAGCCCTCCAACCCAGCCCAAAACTCAACCAGGTGCACCCAGGCCAGAATCAGCCGACAGGGCCAGTCGACAGCCCTGTCGACTGCCAAGTCGACAGGCATGTCGACAGGCAAGTCGACAGCCCTGTCGACTTGGCTGGGCGGGAGTTTTCCCGCCTGGCCCCCCATTTCTGCATGTTTCGAAATTCAAATTTCCCGAAAACTTCTTTGGGCCTTAACCGGGTCATACGGACTCCGATTTACAAAATTTCGGACTCTATTTCGCGTATTTTTCCGAGATGAACACAATGACGTAACCCGTTTCCCCTGATTCTCACATCTGAGATTATTAATTCTATAATTAGTGAATATCAGTGTTAACTGAAATTCGGGGTTTTACATTCTCCCCTCCTTAAAGGATTTCGTCCCCGAAATTTCCAAGTTAAGGAGAATGCATATCCTGCCATCCAAACAACCATCTACTCAATCCATCAAACACGGGCATCCATTGTCCTTAAAACAATTTCTACTGATGTATGAGCATATGCAAAAAGTGTGTGTATATGTTCCATATCTAATGTATGAACATATGCAAACCATGATAGTGCCATGCATCCATTATGTATGCGAGAGAACCCTATCGACACATACAATATCTACATGAGTGCACAATCATTCACCAAAATGCATCATCCATATGATAACACAATCATTATACATCCATAAATATAGATACCTACACACAATTATATGCAATATGCAATATGAAGTGACTGAGCCGATCTAGTGTCTAGAGTGTGTGTATATGCATCCACGAGCAACCACTAGCAAACACTTGCATCCACATGCATCCATCAATCATAACATGTCTCAAACACATGTTTCAACCATAGGTTTACCCTATCTAAAGGTCAAAGGCACTAACAAGAGGACATACTAAAGATAAGATAAGTACTAGATAAACGATAAAGGAGAAGTTAAAAGACATACCCTCAAAAAGGAATGGGTATAATGAACGCATTTTCGCTTCCGTCTCCCAAGTAGCGTTGCTCTCATCTTCTCCCCATTGCACTTTGACTAGTTGAACCTCCCTGTTTCTCAACCTCTTAATCTCTGACCCAAGGATGCGTGTAGGAGCTCGTCGAATAGTCGCATCACGCTCCATCTCTACTTCTCTAAGCAAGCTCGGCTCTACCACCTCTGCGGTCTCATGTAGGCACTTCCTCACATGGAATACATCATGTACACCACTAAGTCTGTCGGGCAACTCCACCAATGGAAGATGCTCTTCTCATGTACCTCCAAAATCTAAGATACATAGCCTCAAAAGGTCTTCTAAAATACGATTCACCCTCTCGGTCTGGCCGTCCGTCTGAGGATGATATGCGGTACTCAAACACAACTGAGTCCCTACCGCCTCTTGCAAACTCTTCCAAAACTCTCCAGTGAAGATAGGATCTCGATCGCTCACTATACTGGAAGGTACACCATGCAATCTAATAATCTCTCGAATGTAAACTGAAGCTAGCCATGGAGCAGTTCTCTTACTCTCCATGGGTATAAAATGGGCGCTCTTAGTAAGTCTGTCTACCACAACCCAAATTCCCGTATCACCCTTCCTCGATCTTGGTAATCCATCGAGCTACTATCCCACTTCCATAGCGGAACCTCCAATGGGTGAAGCAACCCACCGGGTTTCTTTTGCTCCGCTTTTACTTGTTGGCACACCAAGCATCTAGCGACATACTCGGCCGCGTCTTTCTTCATACCGGCCCAAAAGAAAACTCGCTTCATGTCTTGGTACATCTTGTCCCCACCGGGATGAATGGTCATCCTTGACCGATGTGCATCATCAAGTATAGCCTTCCTCAAACCCTCGTCTTGCGGTACACAAAGTCTACCGTCTCTACACAACCACCCCTTACCATCTAGGGTGTACCTACTCAAATGGCTGGACGACTCCCCCCCTTATGAGCTTCTCTACTAACTCAACCAACTGTGGGTCGTCTCGCTGTGCCTCGCCAATCCGTCCCAAAAGAGTAGGCCTAACCTCCAAGGAGGCTAGCAAACCGGGTACAAAGTCAACGGAAGGTCTAAAGTCAAATATAGAAATAAACTCTAAGCTCCGTCGTTCAACGAACAATGAACTCAAGGACAACCTTTTTCTACTTAAGGCGTCCGCTACCACGTTACCCTTGCCAGGGGTATACGCTATCTCAAACTCATAGGATGCTAAGAATCCTATCCACTTTTGTTGTCCTAAGACTATGCGCTCGAAGAGTCTCCAACACTTCCCTAAGATGTAGGGCATGCTCTTCTCCACTTTTAGAGAAAACCAGGATATTACCCCTTCAAAAATCATCACAACTGTCCATCTCTCACGCAGACCACCCTAGTCGAACTCGACATCCCCCAAATGCAAGCCCCAAAGGCCTAAACCAATATCAGACAAACACCCAAGGGATACCTCCTTCGAATTCAGACGACCTACGTGAGATGATACTAGTAAAAACGGCTAAATAATTAAGCCCTTGTCCAACTCTGGATGTCCTCGCCAGTCTCGCTCCAAAACCACCGTTTATCCCATAACTGGCTTTGCTCAACCTATTGAGCACATACGAAAACTTATTTCGCTCCTAGAAAAGACCAAGATGTCATTTACAAAGACCATCACGAACTTATTTAGGTACTCCCTGAACACCCTTCTCATCAAATCAATAAAGTATGCGGGGGCGTTCGTCAAACCAAATGGCATCACCAGCCACTCATAAAAAAAACCATCCGGAGTCCTAAAGGCAGTCTTCTCTATACTATCCTTAGCCACTCTCAACTGACGAAACCCCGTGGCTAAGTCCAACTGCGAAAATACTGAGGCGCCAACTAACTGATCAAAGAGATCATCAATCCTCGGCAATGGGCGTCTATTCTACTTTGTGAGTTTATTTAGTTCTCTTTAGCCTACACAAAGTCTGAGGGACCCATCCGCCTTCGTGGCAAAAACTACTGGAGCAACCCACTCCGATATACTTCGTCTTATGAACCCCTTCTCAAGCAAATCGCCTACTTGCTTATGGAGTTCCCTCCTCTCACGAGGAGCCATGTGGCACACTGGCCAAGATACTGGTTTGGCATTGTCTACCAGATATATTCGGAAGTCAATCTCCCGCTCCGGAGGTAAGCCCTTCACCTCCTCAACCACATCCGAGTATTCCCGGACCACTCTAACAGATCGCAAACTCTCGACCGACGTGTCAAGCGATTCTAGATAACTTAGCATAACATATTCCATGGGATTACAAGAGATCTCGAGAGTGTTACCCAAGCGGGTCATAAACCTAACAACTCTCCCTTCAAAATCAAGAATGGCACCCCTACTGGATAACCAGTCCATGCCCAAAACTAACCCATAGCCCGTGAAGCCCAAAAAGCATCACATCTAAACTCAACACTAAGTATAGAAACTTTCAAACCCAAACACATCATGGAGCCCCAATTGGGTTTGAAACAACTAAGGGATCATCTACTAAACTGGTGTCTAAGTGCAGTGACTCAACTAACAATGATGAGATAAACGAACTCGATGCGTCAGAATCAAATAAAGTTCGAACCGGATAATAAAGAAATCCAAATTCCAACCTAGACGGTCCTATCCCCATCTGGTACACTAGCAGTGAGGGAATACAACTACCCTCCAGGAGATTCCATACCTTGCCCATGCCCCTTTGGACAATCCTAATAAGGTGTCCTATTCCTCCCAAAAGGATAACTACTCACCTTCTTCTTCCCATTCTCCACTCGTAACCTCCCACCAATGAGGTTTCATCCTTCATTAACCAAACAACTATTTGAGCCTTCCTCCCATCGTCCATCCAATAGGTACCTACAAGTCCTCCTCCTTCTTGAACCAACTTCTAATCCGACTAATGTCTAAGTCCCTTGAAGTGGTTTTCCATTCTTATCTATCTTAGAAAGATCATCTATACGCGGAGGGGAAACTCAAAACGAGAAAGGAAGAGATTCAAAACGGAGAATTAGAAAGATATAGATATGGCTATTGGGGATTATGCTTTTCTTTCAAAAACTTTTCTCTTAAAAGACATGTTTTTGAAAATACTCCTTTCAAAAATATTCTTAGAAAATAGTTTTTCTAAAAATTTTATCTGTTCTGGTAACCTTAAGCTCTGATACCACGTGTAACACCCCACACCCGCTACGGTCACTCACTAAGGGAATGCCATAACATCGGTGGAGTATTTTAAGTGAATATAGAACAGAAAAATTACAACAAGACAGATATAAGTAATACTTGAGAATTTAAAACATCATTTCATTGCAGCGGAAAGTAAAACATGTTTGGTTACACCAAAACCATAAACAAGAGTCAAGTACATAATATCCATCCTGATAAAACAAAAGTACATAATCCCACTACATAACTTAATAGCCATAATAGAAAAGATAAACTGAGCTTTACATCCACGGTCCAAGCTCCAAAAGATAGATAAAGCAGTCTGATCAAAGCCCACTAGTGCTAGGCCCACTCTGATAACCTGAGGGTTGGGAAAAAAAGATAAAAACAATGGGGTCAGACATAAGTCTGAGCGAGTCCTATAACTTTAACAATACAATCATTAAAGTAACCAGATTAAGACATGAGCTTGATATACGGTAACGACTGGGGATAAATGGCTACACTAAGCAGCCAACTAGACTTAGGATGAACTAAGATAACCGTAAAGACGCATTTACCCACCCAAGGATAATTACTACACTGCACCACCCCAGATCTACCCACCCAAGGGTAATTCCTACACTGCACCACACCAGTTCTACCCACCCAAGGGTAATTCCTACTTAAGGTTGATCCCACTAAGTGTACTTAGTAATTTTTAATAGTAGTTTCGTGTACCCCTAGCTGACTACATAGGTGCCGTCTGCCCCTATCTCCACTAGGTGTACCCACTACTCCCCAAGCGATCGGCTCCCTAACGTAGATACCCGTGCTGGCCCCACAGTGGGGTGTATCATTCCCCAAAGTGGAAACCTAATAATATCAATGGTGCACGGCTTATACCTACACGATGCAACAACGTCTTACTTACCAGCCCGGGTCCACACACGCATATGAAACCCGTTGGACTTGCATTGCCACCGCTACCCCGTTTTGGCCTCTTACAGTCAAGCCCAATATGCGTGTCCCGTCCTCGACTTGGGTCGAGCCCACAAAGATACGTTTGGGATATTGGTTGAAATGGGCCCCCACAAGCTACTGCTTAAGCTTGTCATTTTATCTAGTGCATCCCACTTAACCCCTTTTTAAAATCATGCCCACTTACATGTTAAGGTTTGGTTAAGTCATCTAATCATATTTCAATTGCCACTCAAGGCCTCCACAAGCTACTACTTAAGCTTGTCAATTAATCATATTTCAATTGCCACTTAAGGCCCCCACAAGCTACTACTTAAGCTTGTCATTTAATCATATTTCAATTGCCACTTAAGGCCCCCACAAGCTACTACTTAAGCTTGTCATTTAATCATATTTCAATTGCCACTTAAGGCACCCACTAGATTTCCACATGCCACCCAAGGCACTTACTTGATTCCCACATGCCACCCAAGGCACTTACTTAACCCTTTAATCATGTTTAATTACATGTTCCACTTTGGTTAAGTATTCTAATCGTATTTTCTATTGCCACCCAAGGCAACCCACTAGTTTCCTTATGCCACCAAAGGCACCCCCACTAGTTACTACATGCCACCCAAGGCACCCACTTAACCCCTCATGCCTCACTACATGCTAATTTGGTTAAGTGTTTCTTAATTAATTAAGATCGTAACCTTTGTAAAGACCTCTCACATTAGACTGTCTTTTATGGCAGCTGGATATGCCGGTTGGTTCCGGGCAGCCTTACACCATAACAGAGTCTAACCTCGTGTCTTTACACTTGTCACGTATTTAGTTTATGACTAAGACCTCTCACATTGGGCCAATCATTTGTAGCCGCTGGATTTGCCGGTCGGTTCCGGGCAGTCTTATGCTACAAAAGGGTCCAACCTCGTGTCTTAGTCGATTAATTACACCTAATTAATCACCCCCATAATTTGTATTAATTATCCCTAATTAATTACAAATTTCAAGAATATGGGTAGACCTAGCTCAATAGGTAAATTCCCAATTCCATAATATGGGTAGACCTAACTTAATAGGTAAATTCCCAATTCCATAATATGGGTAGACCTAACTTAATAGGTAAATTCCCAATTATGTCCATTCACTTTATGTTATGCTTAAGCATACCCATTTCACACCATTTTATTAACATGCATATTAACCCCATCGTTCCCCACGTAATTCGTTCTCATAACATGACATAATAAAGGGAAGATTCATCACAAATGTCATGAGTTTAACCAACATAGCATATAACTTTATCATGGGTTTAAAAGGTGTCAACTTGCATATATGAGTATACATTAAACCCAACTAGCATTTAACCCAAACTTGCATGAAGCACATATGTCACAAGGGGGTAACTTGCATATGATTCTTATGTCATACAAAGGTGTGAACTTGCATAGCATGTCACATGTTAACTTGCATATAACCAAACACATAACTTGCATAACATGTTACATATGAACTTGCATATAATCATGCACATAACTTGCATTACATGTTACATATGAACTTGCATATAATCATGCACATAACTTGCATATAACCAAACACATAACTTGCATAACATGTTACATATGAACTTGCATAAAATCAACCACCAAACTTGCATAACATGTTACATATGAACTTGCATATGTATGTATGACATACAAAGGTAAACTCGCATATGTTATGCATATCACTAATCCAAACAACTTGCATAGATTATGCATATTATAGATCCAAACTCATAGGTTAAACTTGCATGTCATGTCGCTTATTTCACACATGATTCTAGCATAAAACCAAGCATTTTTAACTTGCATAAAACCACATACTTAGCATGCATAAAACCAAACACTTAGCATGCGTAAAACCAAACACTTAGTATGCATAAAACCCACCACTTAACATGCATAAACCCAAACACTTAACTTGCATAAACATAGTGTCATCATGAATAAGTGTTAAACATAGTGATTAGCAAACTAGCATCATAACATATGACCTAAAACCCATTGATCCGCAAGCAAAACCATATGATCTCATCATATCTCATCTACTTAGTTTAGCAATTGGTTATTAAAGTGATAGAAACTCACTAACTCCAAGATTAGCTCCTTAGATAGTTGCTAGAGTTGAAGTAGAGGTGGATTAGTAGTTGATTAGCTTGCAATCCTCTTCACAAATTAGTGGAGGCTCCTTCTAAGTTGCATTTTGGCGGCATGATGGCATAGATTCTATTTTTAGTATGGATTAGGGTAGTCTTAGGGTGTATTTATAGGATTAGGTTGTGTTTTAGACCCTTAGATTAACCCTAGGTTAGTTTAGGTCCGTCAGATTTCGTCCCAAGCCCTCCAACCCAGCCCAAAACTCAACCAGGTGCACCCAGGCCAGAATCAGCCGACAGGGCCAGTCGACAGCCCTGTCGACTGCCAAGTCAACAGGCATGTCGACAGGCAAGTCGACAGCCCTGTCGACAGCCAAGTCGACTTGGCTGGGCGGGAGTTTTCCCGCCTGGCCCCCCATTTCTGCATGTTTCGAAATTCAAATTTCCCGAAAACTTCTTTGGACCTTAACCGGGTCATACGGACTCCGATTTACAAAATTTCGGACTCTATTTCGCGTATTTTTCCGAGACGAACACAATGACGTAACCCGTTTCCCCTGATTATCACATCTGAGATTATTAATTCTGTAATTAGTGAATATCAGTGTTAACTGAAATTCGGGGTGTTACAAACTGGGTCAGTCATAAAGACTGAGTAAGTCCTAGTGGCTTTCAGCATAAAAACAGGTGAAGATAATATGGCATGAATAAACTGAAAGTAAACATAAGCATGATGACAAGGTAAGCTACAGGCACGATGAATCAAGTATAACATCCCATGCTTCCTATCAAGAGTATCACCACAAGGTTCCTACCAAGTATCACATTGCGAGGTTTCTACTAAGTATAACATCGCCAGATTTCTAAGCTTCACCATTCCACTATTTTCTTTGATTTCCTACATTCTCTGCACCAACTGTACTAGTACCCCAACCCGTATCATCCTTTCCATGTATATGTACAGTCCCTTGCCGTATATCGTACGGGTTTCATCACGTATTTCTATACTACTTCAACGTAGTGCCACCATTCTTGAAATCATTTGGACCGCCACCCTTGTTCTGGCTAGGTTTCCTTATCATGAACTATCGTGTGTTCAACTAGGATTTATGCCACCTAGGACCACTAGGGATTATGCTACCTATTGAACGTTTTCTAGATTCGATTAGGATTTATGCCACCTAGGACCACTAGGGATTACGCTACCTAACGAATTCCACGTAACGATCTATTAATCAATCGGCTCCCTACAAGTCCTAGCTCGTTCATGTGTCTGTGTCATACGGCCCAATCACGAAATGTAGTCACCTGTGCTAGGTCCACCATAGGGTGTATCAAGCCCTAGGGTGCCAACCACCGACACGAATCAAGCACGCACAGTGTAAACCTACTGGTGCCCAATGCTTGCTTTTTCAACTCCGGACTACGTGCACGACCATAGTCCGTCTGAACCTACAATGGCGCACCAACTCAGCCGTCGTTCTGGTCGCTTACAATCAGCCCAGTAATCGTGCCCCACCCTGCCTAGTTCCAGGGTACCATGATACATCTAGTGGGTTACTGCTGAAAAGGACCGCGTAACTAGGGTTTCCGTCCAGTAGGTTAAGTACATTCAAGCGGTTCATGACTTAACCCTATCAATTCATCGTGTAAAATTGGTTAAGTATATTCAAGCGGTTCATGACTTAACCCTATCAAATCATCGTGTCAAATTGGTTAAGTATATTCAAGCGGTTCATGACTTAACACTATCATGTGGCATTAATTCATTAATGCACCCCAACCTCTCACATCAGACTTGTTGTTGTGGTCACTAGATATGCCGGGCGGTTCCGGGCAGATTTACACCACAACTCAGTCTGACCTCGGGTTTCAAGTGCGATATGACCAACTACCCACATTGGATCCTATTGTTTGCAGTAACTGGATTTGTCGGGCGGTTCCGGGCAGATTTACACTGCAAACTCAACCCAACCTCGAGTTGGCCATTTTCAAGTTCATTCTAAGTGTCACGACCATGTTCAAGTTATAACAGCGTTCATGTTACAAGTTTTGCCTTTTATCAGGTTCATAATTCATGTTCATAACCAATTCATGTTTTGCCTATTTTACCCAAATCGTATTCCCATCGCACGTAAACGTGAATCGATACAAATAAATTCAAACCTCAGAATAAAGGGAATAACATCAAAACTATGATAGGCAAAAGAGACGAGCATAAAGAGATAAAAAGGGGTTACAAGACTAGCATGACATAACTTGAGATAATTGGTTACAACATCACTGGCATAAAGGATTTCAAATCTAGCAAGATAAGGCGATAGTCAAGGTAAACGTTGACATAAAAGAATAGGCATGCGAAAGCAAGCCAAATACAAGGATAATGGATCCAATGGTTTCGGTGTACATAATAGCGAATAAACTAAGCAAGTCACACCCTCGGTATGAGATCCAACAAACTGCAAATTCGGTATACAACATGGGTTTCTATCAACTATAATAGTTCCAGGTAATTAACCCCAATAGTCATAGTCATGGTCATAGGTAGAAATCTCATAATTAAGAACCCTAAGCGATTAATTACAATAGTCATGGTTAATTATCCAAAATAGTTCTAGGCAATAGTCATAGGCAACAGTCTTACGTTCACCGTCATAGGCATAGGCATAGTCTTATGTTTACAATCATAGGCACATGCATAGTCTTATGTTCACAGTCATAGGCACAGGCATAGTCTTATGTTCACAGTCATAGGCACAGGCATAGTCTTATGTTCACAGTCATAGTCATATTAAGGTTTATAGACACAAAAGAATTTGATTTACAACATGAATAGGCCCCAAATAGAAATATTCCCACGAGTCAAGATCCAAGAATTTATGTTACAATCTAGCGTTTGAATAATAAACTAGGTCCAACAACATGAATGGGCATGATTCAGTCGATAAGAAATAACCCAAAATCATAGATTCAAGAAGAGACAAGAACAGATCCAAATAGATAACCAAGCTTAGGTCCAATTTCATTTTATTCCATTACCATATCAAATTTAACAAGTTTCAATCTCAAAGTAACTAGAACTTACAGAGCGCGGATCGAGAATTAGAGTGCAGAGATTTGATTCTAGAAACGGTTGTTGCAGTTGTTGAATCTCTATTTATTTAGTCTTGTTCTAGTTGAAAATCCCCAATTTGCAATTCCTAGATGTTGTCTTGACGAAGAAGAAGTAGCCATTCTCTCTTTAATTTAATTATTTCAGAAGCAGCATAAGGACCGAATGAAATGGTGTGGAGAGAATGAGGCTAGGGGTGAGTTTATATAGGATTAGGCAGACGAATCTGGACAGAAAACGAGGTCAAATACATCAGAATGTATCTGGTTCAGAAAATAGGTTCGGGAGGCAGGTCGACCCCCAGGTCGACACTTTGGTCGACCTGGTCCTTGGGAGGTCGACACTATGGTCGACCCCCAGGTCGACCTGGTCTATGGGCGGGAGTTTTCCCGCCCTGCCTGCTGCGGGGTTTGAATTCGAATTTTGAATTCGAATTTTGAGCTGTTTTTGATTCTGAAAATTCCTGAAACTTCGGAGGGTCATATTTCCCTCATACAGACTCCGATTCTTGCAAAATCGGACTCGTTTCCAAGCAGAATTTCGAGACGAACGCAATGGCGCAACCCATTTCCCTTGATTCTTGTTTTAAAAATTAATTCTGCCTTGATTTACATTTTTAACATGTTATTAAAATACGGGTTGTTACATTCTCCCCTCCTTAAAGGATTTCGTCCCTGAAATCTTCAAGTTAATAAGAATGTGTCCTACCATCCAATCATCCATCTACTCAATCATCAATCACAGGCATCCATTGTGCTTAAGAGATTTCTAATGCTATATGAACATATGCAGAAAGTGTGTGTATATGTCCCTTATCTAATGCAAATGATCAGGCCTGATTGATCTTGTTAATGCAAAATATGTTTAGTGCCATGAATCCAACATGTATGCAAATAGCCCTAATCACATAAACACTATATGTGTGCTCAAACATCCATCCATATGCAACATTCACATGATAACACGTTCAATTTCATCCATAAGCAAGTATAAAAACTCATGCATATGCAATATGAAAATGTGTCTAAGCCGATCTAGTGCCTACTGTGTGTTATGCAACCACGAGCAACCACTTGCGACCATCAATCATAACATGTCTCAAACACATGTTTCACCCAATTATTCCTACCTAAAGATATAGCCGAATGATAGAAGCAAGTAAAAACTTTGTGCCCATTAGGCAATGTCAAAGCTGGAAATCTACGTCACATATATACTGAATAGGAGAAGAACTCCCTAAGCACCAGCCCATATCCTATAAAACCCAAAAAGTTTAGTCATCCCAACAGACATCCTCAAACCCCAACATATATCACAACCAGATGAGTCATACTCCTTATGGGGTTTGCAACAGAAATAAGATTGAGAATAGGACCGAGAGGATATACATAAAAGATAGCATGCAAGTAAGCTCTACAGGAAAAGTGGTATCATGGATATACTCTTAAAAAGAGATATGATACGTGTATCTAGTCTTCAATCTTCTGAGTCACATTTCCTTGAGCTTAACTCCATTGTGCTTTCACCGTCTTTACTTCATATTTTCGTAGCTTCTTAATTCTTGTTTCCAAAATATGAGTTGGAACTCATTTCACTGTTGTCTCTCGTCCCATTTTCATTTATTCTTTTTCTAGTATACTCGGCTCAAACATAACTGCGTACTCATGGTTTCATGCAAGCTCTCCAAAATTCACTAGTGAATCTCGGATCTCGTTTATAGGGTATTCCATGCAGAAGAATTATCTCTTGCAAATAAACAGATGTCAACCATGTTGCCAAGTGTACTTACTAAGGTGATTTTCTATAACTCATGCATAAGCGAGATGAAGCATCCGCCTTAGTGGCGAACATTACTCGAGCGGACCAATAAATGCGTCAAGAGATTCTCGGTAACTAAGCCTGGCAGAACCCTAAGGGTTACACTAGACTTCGAGGGCATTACCAAGGCAAGTCAAGAATCTAACTACCCTCTTTTCATACTCGAGAATGGTACCATTTCTGGATAACCATTCCGTCTCTAGAATCAACCCATAGCCCAAAGATATAAGTTTTACTTCTAAACTCAACACTTAGCATAGACATTCCCAAATCCAAACAAGTCATGAATAAATGAGTCGATTCCCTAACAGGATTTGAGAATAAAATGGGATTTGCTACTACGCTAGTACTAAGGTGCAGAGACTCAACTATCGAGGTAGAATTAAAAGGATGCGGTGTATAAAAACAAAGTTCCCACGGTATGATAGAAAAGAGAAGCTAAACTTTTAACAGAAACGTTACCACCTCTCTTAGGTATGCTAGTAGTGAGAGCATACAATTGCCCTCTCGACGATCCTGTTCTTTGCCCTTGTCCTTGTCCTATGATACTTAACTACGTGTCCCTTTTTACCATACCAACGATGTTCTTTCTTATCATGGGTTTTATTATTCTTTTACTTTGACCTCTTCCCTTTCACCTTTTCCTCCTTCGTGGATTACGCCTTATCAACAAGTTTCTCATTCTTAGGCTTGTGTTCTTTATACTCGTTCTTACTATCCTTGTATAGCTTGTTGACAAGTTTCTCGAAAGCTACTTCCATCGCACGACAACCCTACAAAACTTGAGATAAGATTAGTCGCAAGTAAAACTACTGCGGCTTCAAATGGAGGTTGGGCACTACTTTGCCCTCCGACATGTGTCGCATGCCTACAAACTATGGTGAAAAAGAAAGAGAGAAGAGACTCAAGGAGAGAATTAAAAGATAGTGCATATGGCTTTGGGGAATATGCCTTTCGTAAAACGAAACTTTTCTTGAAAAATGCTTCTTTGTAAATGGTTTTGAAAATGATTTCAAAAGGTTTTATAAACTTTTGCCCAGTCAGGTAACCTTCTGCTCTGATACCAAATGTAATACCCTACCTCCGCTAGGGTCACTCACAAAGGGAATGCACTAGCTTTGGTGGAGCATTATCTAGGTAAACATACACAGAAATATTACAAGATAGAACATATAAAACAGCGGAAGAAGAACCAAATTTCATTGCTTTAAAATCTAGAAAGGTCTAAAGCCTTTTACATCAAAATGCTATTAAATCCATTACATCAAAATTTGTCTTGCAATAGTAAAGAAGCATAAAACCATGGTCATAAATCATTCCCCAATAAAGAAGAAAAGCAAGCCATAGCCAAGAGAAATCCAAGCAGTACATGAAAGAGCCTTGGAGCTTGGTAAGATCCGAACTAAGCTATATTCCTACCCTGCGAACCTTGGGGGAGGGGGAACGAAAGAAAAAGAGGCGAAACAAACTGGGTCAGTCATAAAGACTGAGTAAGTCCTAGTGGCTTTTAGCATAAAAACAGGTGAAGATAATATGGCATGAATAAACTGAAAGTAAACATAAGCATGATGACAAGGTAAGCTACAGGCATGATGAATCAAGTATAACATCCCATGCTTCCTATCAAGAGTATCATCACAAGGTTCCTACCAAGTATCACATTGCGAAGTTTCTACTAAGTATAACATCGCCAGATTTCTAAGATTCACCATTCCACTATTTTCTTTGATTTCCTATATTCTCTGCACCAACTGTACTAGTACCCCAACTCGTATCATCCTTTCCATGTATATGTACAGTCCCTTGTCGTATATCGTATGGGTTTCATCACGTATTTCTATACTACTTCAACGTAGTGCCACCATTCTTGAAATCGTTTGGACCGCCACCCTTGTTCTGGCTAGGTTTCCTTATCACGAACTATCGCGTGTTCAACTAGGATTTATGCCACCTAGGACCACTAGGGATTATGCTACCTATTGAACGTTTTCTAGATTCAATTAGGGTTTATGCCACCTAGGACCACTAGGGATTACACTACCTAACGAATTCCACGTAACGATCTATTAATCGACCGGCTCCCTACAAGTCCTAGCTCGTTCATGTGTCTGTGTCATATGGCCCAATCACGAAACGTAGTCACCTGTGCTAGGTCCACCATAGGGTGTATCATGCCCTAGGGTGCCAACCACCGACACGAATCAAGCACGCACAGTGTAAACCTACTGGTGCCCAATGCCTGCTTTTTCAACTCCGGACTACGTGCACGACCATAGTCCGTCTGAACCTACAATGGCGCACCAACTCAGCCGTCGTTCTGATCGCTTACAATCAGCCCAGTAATCGTGCCCTACCCTGCCTAGTTCCAGGGTACCAGATACATCAAGTGGGTTACTGCTGAAAAGGACCGCGTAACTAGGGTTTCCGTCCAGTAGGTTAAGTGTTGTCATTTAAATTCGAGACTTAACCTCATAAGTCTAGCATGTCAACTTGGTTAAGTGTTGTCATTCAAGTTCGTGACTTAACCCGCCTACGTGTCATGTCAAATTGGCTAAGTGTTGTCGTTCAAGTTCATGACTTAGCCCTACGAATCATGTGTCAAGTTGGTTAAGTATATTCAAGCGGTTCATGACTTAACCCTATCAAATTATCGTGTTAAATTGGTTAAGTATATTCAAGCGGTTCATGACTTAACCCTATCAAATCATCGTGTCAAATTGGTTAAGTAGGTTAAGTACATTCAAGCGGTTCATGACTTAACCCTATCAATTCATCGTGTAAAATTGGTTAAGTATATTCAAGCGGTTCATGACTTAACCCTATCAAATCATCGTGTCAAATTGGTTAAGTATATTCAAGCGGTTCATGACTTAACCCTATCATGTGACATTAATTCATTAATGCACCCCAACCTCTCACATCAGACCTGTTGTTGTGGTCACTAGATATGCCGGGCGGTTCCGGGCAGATTTACACCACAACTCAGTCTGACCTCGGGTTTCAAGTGCGATATGACCAACTACCCACATTGGATCCTATTGTTTGTAGTAACTGGATTTGTCGGGCGGTTCTGGGCAGATTTACACTGCAAACTCAACCCAACCTCGAGTTGGCCATTTTCAAGTTCATTCTAAGTGTCATGACCATGTTCAAGTTATAACAGCGTTCATGTTTCAAGTTTTGCTTTTTATCAGGTTCATAATTCATGTTCATAACCAATTCATGTTTTACCTATTCTACCCAAATCGTATTCCCATCGCACGTAAACGTGAATCGATACAAATAAATTCAAACCTCAGAATAAAGGGAATAACATCAAAACTATGATAGGCAAAAGAGACGAGCATAAAGCGATAAAAAGGGGTTACAAGACTAGCATGACATAACTTGAGATAATTGGTTACAACATCATTGGAATAAAGGATTTCAAATCTAGCAAGATAAGGCGATAGTCAAGGTAAACGCTGACATAAAAGAATAGGCATGCGAAAGCAAGCCAAATACAAGGATAATGGATCCAATGGTTTCGGTGTACATAATAGCGAATAAACTAAGCAAGTCACACCCTCGGTATGAGATCCAACAAACTGCAAATTTGGTATACAACATGGGTTTCAATCAACTATAATAGTTCCAGGTAATTAACCCCAATAGTCATAGTCATGGTCATAGGTAGAAATCTCATAATTAAGAACCCTAAGCGATTAATTACAATAGTCATGGTTAATTATCCAAAATAGTTCTAGGTAATAGTCATAGGCAACAGTCTTACGTTCACCGTCATAGGCATACTTATGTTTACAATCATAGGCACAAGCATAGTCTTATGTTCACAGTCATAGGCACAGGCATAGTCTTATGTTCACAGTCACAGGCACAAGCATAGTCTTATGTTCACAGTCATAGGCACAGGCATAGTCTTATGTTCACAGTCATAGTCATATTAAGGTTTATAGACATAAAAGAATTTGATTTACAACATGAATAGGCCCCAAATAGAAATATTCCCACAAGTCAAGATCCAAGAATTCATGTTACAATCTAGCGTTTGAATAATAAACTAGGTCCAACAACATGAATGGGCATGATTCAGTCGATAAGAAATAACCTAAAATCATAGATTCAAAAAGAGACAAGAACAGATCCAAATAGATAACCAAGCTTCGGTCCAATTTCATTTTATTCCATGTCCATATCAAATTTAACAAGTTTCAATCTCAAAGTAACTAGAACTTACAGAGCGCGGATCGAGAATTAGAGTGCAGAGATTTGATTCTAGAAACGGTTGTTGTAGTTGTTGAATCTCTATTTGTTTAGTCTTGTTCTAGTTGAAAATCCCCAATTTGCAATTCCTAGATGTTGTCTTGACGAAGAAGAAGTAACCATTCTCTCTTTAATTTAATTATTTCAGAAGCAGCATAAGGACAGAATGAAATGGTGTGGAGAGAATGAGGCTAGGGGTGAGTTTATATAGGATTAGGCAGACGAATCTGGACAGAAAACGAGGTCAAATACATCAGAATGTATTTGGTTCAGAAAATAGGTTTGGGAGGCAGGTCGACCCCCAGGTCGACACTATGGTCTACCCCCAGGTCGACACTATGGTCGACCTGGTCCTTGGGAGGTTGACACTATGGTCGACCCCTTGGTCGACCTGGTCTATGGGCGGGAGTTTTCCCGCCCTGCCTGCTGCGGGGTTTGAATTCGAATTTCAAATTCGAATTTCGAGCCGTTTTTGATTCTGAAAATTCCTAAAACTTCGGAGGGTCATATCTCCCTCATACGGACTCCGATTCTTGCAAACTCGGACTCGTTTCCAAGAAGAATTTCGAAATGAACGCAATGGCGCAACCCATTTCCCTTAATTCTTGTTTTAAAAATTAATTCTGCCTTGATTTACATTTTGAACATGTTATTAAAATACGGCTTGTTACATAATAGCTCATAATAAATATCCCACGGTGGAATTGAAAAAAATATAATAATAGGTCAATACTTACCGTAATAATGACACTGTCCAACAAGTGTCTCTAAGCTGCATAATCTCTGCGACTTGCCTAGCCTGCGGGTTTGTTATGAGGAAGGGGTTAGAACAAAAGTTCTAGTGAATGGACAAATTATACTTTCGACAACACTACATTTACCATTCTATCACTGGTTTATATTTATTAAGTTATTCGAGTTCACTACTCATTACATTTTCAGTTTTACGCATGAAACGTACCCATCAACTCCCAAGTAGATTAACATAATATATACACACATGTATATATATATGTATGTAGCTATATACCTAATATATCAAGGTACTCGCCATAGTACCCTCCTCGAGTGGTCTTCATCGTCGCATTGCGAAAATTTACAAAACCTCCATCGCCAAACAACAAAAGCATACTAGACCATGCTACGAAAGCATACTAAATCTCCGTCGTTACGCGGAAGCGTACTAGGCTATGCCATGAATGCAAATAAGCCTCTATCACTGCAGCACTAAAGTGCACTATAAGTCAATATATCCATATTAAAGCCTAATTCCTTTTAGGCTCGTAATTTACCTCTCTATAAGTCTGTATGTTCATATTAAAGCCTAATTGTCCCTTAAACTATCTTTCTGTCATATTCGTATTTGCAAATAAGTTATGTTCATTTAATATGATTTTTCCAGTTTATCATACTTATGCAAATATTGGTTATCGTCCATTTTTCTATAACATCCTGCACCATAGCCATAAAATTGCGCTTATTAAATTTACGATCGTAAGTTTACAATGAGCCTTTTTCTATATATCATCCTTTAGTTGTGTTAACCTTTTTCTTTCTATCTTGCAATTTATTCTTTAGGAAGATAGGCTCATTCCTAATTGATTGGTTATTAAAACTGTATAAAAATTTATTTTCATAGCTTAAGGTAAGTACTGCAATAAAAATCCATAATTGCAAGACATTTTTTCTTTTATTTTTAGGTAATTGAACAATGCGCAATATGGCTAAATCTCTATTTTATACTAATCCAAGCCTTTTTTTATTTTCTTATTTTGAAAACAAAAATGTGTGATCTTGTAAAAAGAAGAGAGCAAACACAAATATATATATATATATGTACACACACACACACACACACACATATATATATATATATATATACACATATATATAAAGAAAAACACATAGTCCACAGTAGCTGCCAACATGCTTGGCAGGTGACCAAAAGTACACAACCACCTCAAATTATGACCACATGCATAGGATGGTAGATAAATGAGCTCCGGATAAACCACCACCCATCATACTTCAAAATCGAGTTCTGGCAAGGCCACCACCCGATAGTGAAGTATATCCACTCCTACACAATATAATAGTCTTTCCAAAAAACATAATAAAAAAATACATGTGAACAGAACACCACAATGAAAGAAATGTATTCCACTTATTTTAAAACTTGCAATTATGTTTTCCACTTTTCTTACAAACCAAACAATGGAAATGTATTCCTTTTTTCCTAGCCAATCAATATAGGAACTTTCTATTTTTAATTGGTAAGCATTAATTCCTATTTTTAACTTATTTTCCCATTTTGGCATAATTGCAGTGAATTTGAATACAACTAGGTTAGATCCCTTTTTCCTTTCCCAACAAATTATATATTCATTCCATTCTAAATATGAGAGGTAATTTTAAAAATAATGTGGAAATTCTTAGATTTACTATTTAACAACACATTACTATCTGAAATACTAATTATGCCATGTCATGCCAACCTGTGTCATAATTTCCAAGTTTGCCTATCTTCGGTCCAATTTCCCTGATTATTACAGTTTTGATATTACATGTTCATTTAACCACAAATCACCAAATCCTCTTTTATTCATAATTCCAATTGAATTTTATTTTCCCACGCGCACAAACAAAAGAGATTATAATCAGTCGTGCAAAATTAGGTGCAAACTCTGTCTTATACAAATGCTAATATTATATACATGTATATTATGCGTAGCCAAAATTCAACATAAAACTATAAATTCCTATGCAAAAAGGGGAAAAGAGGCAGGAGAGAACATATTATAAATTTATACAGGATTCAAATGATATCATGTATTATTATAAGAAAACATAATTTAAATCAACGCACCTGATTGCTTTCCAACTCCTGAATTCGATCCAGATTTATCACCTGTGGTCTCCCCTAATTGAATCTGCTGCTGTAAATACCACAGATTTACAAATCTGAGCCTAAAGCAATGAAAAGAATGGTATTGTATTCATATTCGTGGAATTTACCTCACACGGAGGGGAAAACTGGGCACTATAATCTAAGCCTACAATCTTTTTCTCCAAATCTTGAATTAGAAACCTTAGAACAAATATTTTTCTATTTCAGAAGAGTTTAGAGAAAGGATGAAATGATAGGGCTTCAGCGCCAATTCAGAAAAATATGAGTTTGGTGGCTAGCCCCATAGTTTATTTATAGCTGCCCAAAGGAACCACGTATATTTGATATAAATCTCGCTGTTCAGGTAAAACAAGGTCAAAAACCACGCTTAGAAAAAAAAAATTGCTGACCTGGGTTGACCCATGCCATGCCTGGGTCGACACAATGGTCGACCTAGCCAATTCATGGGCCGACCCATGCGATTTAAAATCGCTGGGTATCCCATCTGTTTCGTGCGTAATTTTCTCGTTGCCTGTTTGTTTGATTGCATGTTTATTTCTTGACCCGTTTTGATTATTTTTATATTTTACAATATTCTTTTCCGATTTTGGACACATGTTCAAATTTGAAATTCAAGCATGTGCATATATATTCGTGTACATTTATGCTAAATTTCAAATGATGAAAATTCCTCGTGCGAACTTCTTTTGGGACATATTATGTATGAAAATTAATCTGAAAATTGCAACGAATGCAATGGTATACATTTCGCAGCCTAAATCTGATAATTTCAAAATGTCTATTTTTCATTAATAATTATTTCTGTAATTATTCTGATTATTTTTATTATTAAAAATGTGGGGTGTTACATCTCCCACCCTGTAGGAAATTTCGTCCCCGAAATTTATTAACGGTTAAATTTGTTGGATATAGATTAATCCTAGAGGGGGAGGGGGTGAATAGGGTTTATCACAGTTTTTAAATGAATTAAAAATCTAACGTGATATATAATAATAACAGATCACAGAATATAGCAGAAACAGAAATGCAGAAAATAAATCACACACAGATATACCCTGCTTCGGAAAAACCCTGCCTACTTCTACATTTCTATGGTTTCTACTAGGTGATAGAACAGATTCCGCATACAAGACCATGTACACTCGCAAACCCTGCTCCTATTCTAACCGTACACTCAAAACCGTAGACTGATCTAAACCCCTAGATCAGATTCCCCCTGATTACAACCCCGTAACCAGTAAATCCTAGATTTTACAGACTCTAGCAACTTCCAGTCAACACCCTGACTGGATCACCTAGATTTTAGAAAACTCTAGAAACTGATTAAGACGATTTACAAAACAAATTAAAAAGTACAAACCAAAGTAGAAAATAAAATAGAAAACCCTAGGGGATAAAAAATAAATAAAGGGTCATTCCCTTTTTCTTTGAAACATGGTCGGCCCTCTTTGTTAATTGGTTGCCCCCATTAAAACAAATGTCCCGATTCCTTTTGATTTTCCAATTAGAAATGGCGGCAGATCTCTGGAAAGAAAACAACTAGGGTTTTCTACAAATCCTTCAGATCGAAACTCGATTGCTTGATTGATAAAATCCAATTCTCTGAAGCTTGAATCTCTGTGGCTTGATGCTTCGATTTGTGAGTTGCTTTCTGGCGATCAAAACCCTAAACGAATGTGAGTGATTTCCTCTTGAATTCTATTAATTAGGTGTGTGGATTCTCGATCGAATTGTTTGTGGTTTTGATACTCCTATGCCTGTGATGAATTGGTGTGAATAATATAGGGTATATAAAACCCCTAATTACTCTGATTTCATGATAAAAATGACTTGGCCTGATATTTGCGGTTTCCTCTTTTGTTCCTTCGATTAAATGAGAAATTTGCGTGATTTTTGCTCTCTGATTTCCACAGCTTTGATATACTTGAGAAATTCTGGACCATTTCTTTTTCCTCTATGATTAATGTTGTGAATGTTGCCTTGTATAATTGATGTTATTCTGAAATCAATTTGTTGCTTTAATTCTTGCCAGAAATGCAGTGAAAAATTGGAAAGAAAGAAACTTTGGCCCACTTTAAAGTTTTTCTTATATGGTTTCCACTTTTTATTGCACATATGAAAATTTTCTCAAAATAACAGATGCGAGATTTATTTGATTGATTCTTGCTTGCCCTGTAAATTGTAATTTTACCAAGAATTGGACTCTGGTCTTTGGAAATAAATATTGTGATTATTTATATTTCAAAACTGGAAACTCCATTTGAAATCTTGTATGCTGAATTTGAACATTTCCCAAACTAGTGCAAAAATCATTTTTGGAACCTTTAAAAGCAAACTTGTCAAAAACCGGAAATGCATTTGATTCATGCATGATTTCGTGAATGCATTTTTGAGCTCGAACCTGCCGTGTGCTTGACCCTATATCCAAACATATGTACATATTGTTGAGATGAGATCTTGTTTTCTTGCTGGAAATATGCTATGTGCTTTTTGTATGAACATTTCTTGTTGCTCTGCAACTTTAAACTGCCTCGACCACCATGTTGCTTGTTTGTCCACACAGCTCCATGTATACATGTGTAAGCTTGTTCATGCTGCTGCACTAGTCTGGTGCCATGTTTGACCATTTTATTGTAATTCGACTACTCCATCACTATGCACACATATGCATGCATACAATTTGTCATCACACTTGGTTGTGAGTTGCCTGAACTACCATGTTTCTCCTTTGATCATGTTGCATTCATCACCACTGCGCCTCATGTGTACTTTGAAATGCTCAGACATGTTATTGTACTATATACATGAACCTGAAAAACTCCATGCACTTGCCGCTTAAACTGAACTGTGCATTTGTGTTGCTTGGCCATCCCCTTTGAACTCACTGCACATTGTATTGTTCCATTTCTATTACTGTCCCTTGTTCATGCTTTGACTGAAATTGCTACCATACCATTTTGCATTTATAGCTGCACCAATATCATACCATACCCATGCTGCATTAAAACTTCTTGCCAACACCTATGTGTGCACCACTGTGTTATGCACCAAGACTTGTTTGTGCACCTGAATTGTACCCTTTTACTTATGTTTAGCTGGATCATAAATTTGCTTTGACCCTGGCTATGAAAAATTTGCACTTGAACTTATCACTTGCTTGCTGTTTGTACATGAATCATTTGTTTTGATGGCTTGCCACTTTCTTTAAAGTTGTGTAGTGCACCTTGTACATACTGTATCATCCAGCCTTGTACTCGACCATGGTTTACAAACTGTTTTCATGTTTGTTGTATGTTGATATGTGTTGACCATGATTGATTTTGTGCACTGTCTTCATGTTTAACTATGCTGCACTGAGTCGAGATGGTCCACGTGGCTACTCCTTAGTTGCACGCTGATTGGCGAGGTAGTGCACAAGTGTGTATATATATGCATGTGTGTACATGCAGTCGATCAGAAAATTTCTTGTCCATGTACATATACAAACTGTCTGCCTAGACACAGATGAATCAGATCAAGTCATGAAAAATGATGAGAAACACACCAGGAAACTAAAGCAAATAAAAATTTTAAAAATAAAATTTATATTCACATGTATTTTGAAAATTATTTCTGTTCCATATACTGTGTGTGTGTTTCTGTATATGACAGGTATGAAGATGATGACTGGACTGACAGTGAAGATGCAAAGAAGACAGAAGACTGAAGATAAAAGACTAAGAGACAGTGACAGTGAATGTATCAGTGAATGTATATGGATATGAAAAAGTAAAAACAGTGATTGTATATATATGAGATGTATAGACACGGTGTTATAGTGAGGAGCTGTGTAACAACAAAATTGTACTGATGTTTGCATTAAACAAATTTGTTTGAAATAAAATATTATTTAAATTTGTTCAAACAAACTTGTCTAACGTATTCATTTTATATACAAGTACAATATCATGGGTAATATCTGTGAATGTGTACAAATAGTGGATTCATATAATTTGTACTGTTTGAATGTTGAAATATAATATTATATTTAAATAAAACACTGTATGAATATATGAATGTCTGTACAGTCATATTCTATTTAAATATATTACATTTCTGTCTGTGATAAATATATGAAACAGTACAGTAACAAACACACTTAAAATAATATTTATTTGGTTGTTATCATTAAACAAAAAATCATATAATTGTGTATACAACTACGTTATATACAACAATCTCCCCCTTTTGATGATGACAAACAAATAAAAGATTTGAGCACAATAAATGTGTTTGACAGAGAATATTAAACTCTCCTTATTCATATGCTCCCCTACAACCAAACTCAATATTAAACTCCCCTATTCATATGCTCCCCTACAACCAAACTCCCCCTATAACTATGCATGAGTGAAAAGAGAAAATAATGAATTTTCAAAATTAAAAATATTCATAAAATATTCACTCATAAATCAAAATCTCAACCTTCAAAATTAAAAATATTTATAAAATATTCACTCATAAATCAAAATCTCAACCCATTCTCCCCCTTTTGTTATCATCAAAAGGATATAGAAATTAAAATATAGTTGTAAAGTGACTAAAAATTATAATTTCAGCTTAAGAGGAAGGACGGTCATCATAAATCTCAATCAATCAAACAGAAATCATAATATTATAAGAATAGGTGGCATATTTCACATTGCAGAACGATGGATTTACAATGAATTTTATAAAAATTAGGAGAGTTATAACAATATATATTTCCAATTATTTCCAAAAGAATTTTATAAAAATGAAGTTCAAAAACAGTGACGGATTTGGACTATAATTAATAATTCAATTTAAGTGGCAAAATCAAATACTCTCAAATCCCAATAGTTATCAATCACCAAATCATAATACTTCATAAAATATTAACACATTTCACAAATTAGAAAGATGGATTGATAGACAGGTTTTTATACACCAAGGAGGATTTCATATAAAAAATTATTTATTTAATTTTCTTTTCCTTTTCTTTTATTTTTCATTTAAGAGCACACTGACCACGCATAACCAAAGCTTGGATTTTTAAATGAGATCAGTTGCAGCTTAAATATAAGTAATCTCATAACCATGCATAACCAGAGCTTGGATTTTTAAATAAGGTTAGAGAAATACTTAAGAATATTATATTTTTATTATTTTCAGTTTCAAAATGAAAAACTCCTCAGTATGTAAAACCAAAAATGGATGATAGAAATGCGGTAGGTACTGAAATGGTTTGTGAAATAAATTTCTAAATTAATTATATTATGAAATATACTCGACTGTACCGGGATTATTGAAAATTTTCAGTTTATCACTAATTCTGAATAATAACATAGTCCAATTTCTATCACAAATATTTTCACTGTTGTTCAATAAGATTTTAAAACATATTAACTGCCCGCATTAATATAAAATTATCATGTATGGAAGAATGATGATATAAAGGAGATGGTCGTGAAATAATTCCCAATTCAAAGATATTATAATAAATATTCAACCATCATGAAAAATTTAAATAAAAACTCCTCTTGTTGTGAAATATATTGCAGTCACAATTCATCACAATTTCAAAATCTGGTAATAATTTTGATGAATTATAAATACAGTTCAATTTGGATATTGATTTCAATTTCTGAATGAACAATCAATAAATATCTTTAAAATTGAAAATCCATTACAAGAGGAATATGAAGAGCTATACAGGACAAGAGGGTTAAAAAAAATAAAGCACTTCTGATACAAATTTGTGTCTCTATTAATGAAAAATGTAACAAGATACTGGAGACAAACCATGATATCACAGACAACAAAAATTTAAAGTCCAAGCAGACAAATTTAGCACAGAGCAGTAGACAGATCAAAAATATGCAGTTATCTAAGAACAGTATCAGAGCAGTACAAAAACAGTTTCCAAGCATACAAGACAAGATGATGGTCACAAAAAATATTTCATGATCCCAGATTAAAAAATATACTTTGTTTTGAATCATTTGAAGAAATGTGAAAGTATTAGGATTTAACGAATCAATCACACCAGGTTATATTTCAGATTCAAAATTATGTGTGAGATTCGATTAATCAATAATTTCAAATGATTTTTAACAAACATATATTCAAATCAAATAATCATGAAATAACAGTGATATTTATGACCATATTTTCAAAAGAATTTTCACAAATATTTTTGACAAGTATAAAGAATATTCAGATCATTTACATCTAATTTGAAGGATATTCATGATCAAGAAAATTTATTTGAAATTACTTGAACCAATGTTAAGTTTTGGGATATAATGAATCAATCACACAAGATTGATAATTTCAAATTTAAGAAGTGTGTGATATTCAAAATATCAAGGATTTCAAATGATTTCAAACAAATAATTTTCAACAAAAAATGATCATGAATAAAGATGAGATTCTAGATGTATCACTGATTTCAAGGCATTTCAAAAAATATTCAAGCCAATCTAAAAAATAATGAAATTATCACATCTGATAAATAGTAGAGTGTTGTAATAAGTATATTATTTCAAGCTTTTCTAAAATAAATTAGAAAGAACTCAAAACAGCAGATTTGTGTGAAATTTCAATAATTATTAAGATCTTCAAACATTAAGAATTCAAACAATAGTGTTCAAGATATGACAAGACTACATCAACACTGTTATGACTTCAAAAATCTGAAAATAAACTTCACAACAATTGCAGATATTTAGAAAGTTAAAATTCAAGATCTAAGAAGATTATAACATCAGAGTTCTATTTAAATAAAGCAAATCTTCAGAAGATCATGAGTACTGCAATTTGAAGTTAAGGAAGTCCAGAAGAAGAAAATATGGCAGTGATAAATCAAAAAAGAAAATATCAAAGAAAAATAAACAGAAGGGAAGAAGGAGGAATAAACAAAGAAAAAATATTTACAAAGATAAGTTTAGAGATCATACATGAAATCAATGTAAACCAAAATCTCTAACTCATCGGTCTTGGCTAAAGGAACTGTGAATGATATAGAAGTATAGACAGCTTTGCTTGACATTTCTTTTTGTACAGCAGTTCCTCAGCCTCCTCTGGTACCTAACAGTTTAGGGTATTGAGTGGTCTAACAAAATTAGTAAAACCACTCATAGCTTTGTTCACATCTTTTGGTACCCAAATCTGTTTGTATAACAATCCATTCGAATTAACTTTCGTACCCTTAGGAACCCAAATCTGTTTGAATTTGACGAAGCCCGTATTTTTTGGGATCCAGGAATGTTTAAATTATTTATTATAGAACGATTTCTCATCAAAAACCTTTGAAATTTTCAGAGTTCAAATTTTCAAAGGCGTTCTTTCCAAAGCAGTTTGAGGGATTTTTCAAATCATTTGAATTTTGTTTTCCAAAAACATCATTTTTCCCAAAGCCAAGACCAGATTTATTTCCAATAGAAACTTAGTTTTGTAACAGCATATTCAATGATTTTTCCCCATTAGAAAATTTATGCAAAGTTGATTCTAATTGTCGAATTTTGGATTTTGGGTCCCTATTTTCTTTTAATAAATTTGAGCAATTATTTATAGCGATCTTCTGTTCAGCATTGGACTGTTTGAAAAACAAATTCTCATTTCCAAGAAATTTAATTTTGGCTTGGGATTCGGAAATTTCAAGTTCAAATCATTTTTGTTTTTCATACTCAAAAATCTTGGATTTTTCAATCTCATTTTCAAGTTCTTTCAAAATCAAACCACTTTTCACCAAATTTTCATTTTCAGCAATTTCAAATTTGGAATACATATTAGTCTTAAAAATTTCAAATTCCTTTTGTAAAAAATTATTCAAACTAGATAACTCAATCTTGTTTTCTTTTAAGATCAGAATTTCCTTTTCAAATTTTTGAATATTTTTATTGAGATGAACAAGATTGGTTTTCAATTTCAAACAATTTTTGCAATCTGAATTTGAAGAATTTTTAAAATGTTCAAGTTGTGATTCCAAATCATCAATTTTGCTGATCAATTCAAGATTTTTAGATTTCAGAAATTTGTTTTTAGATTGGAGTTTATTAATAGACTTAGTTAGATCAGCACACATATAACTTAATCTTCATATGAGAAATTTCCTGTCTCATCGTCTGTTGAATCTTCATCGACTGATCCATCTGAATTTTCATTTGTAAATCCTGTTAAGCAGAACTCTGAATCTGGGTTGACTTTCTCGGGTTTTGAGCTACCATTATCAGATCTTCCATACTTCGTATCGAGAGTATCCCAGATTTCCTGTGTAGATAAACAATGGCAGACAAGATTAAACTGTTCAGTACTAAGATAATCAAATATAATTTTCATAGCATAAGTATTGAAATTAATATCTACACTATCAAATCCATTGATAACAACATCCCAATATTTAATATTAACAGATTTTAAATAAAATTTCATTTTGTATTTCCAGTTTAAAAAATCTGTTCCATCGAAAATAGTTGGAGATGAACTGGACTGACTCTCTATCGACTGACAACTAGGATTACCCATGACTCTAGAGTTAAGGAAATACCTGCTTTGATACCACTTGTTGGATCTAGATTAACCCTAGAGGGGGGGGGGGGGTGAATAGGGTTTATCATAGTTTTTAACTGAATTAAAAATCTAATGAGATATACAATAATAACAGATCATAGAATATAGTAGAAACGGAAATGCAGAAAATAAATCACACACAGATATACCCAGCTTCGACAAAACCCTACCTACTGCTGCATTTCTATGGTTTCTACTAGGTGATAAAACAGATTCCGCATACAAGACCATGTACACTCGCAAACCGTGCTCCTATTCTAACCCTACGCTCAAAACCGTGGACTGATCTAAACCCCTAGATCAGGTTCCCCCAGATTACAACCCCGTAACCAGTAAATCCTAGATTTTACAGACTCTAGCAACTTCCAGTCAACACCCTGACTGGATCACCTAGATTTTACAAAACTCTAGAAACTGATTAAGACGATTTACAGAACAAATTAAAAAGTACAAACCAAAGAAGAAAATAAAATAGAAAACCCTAGGAGATAAAAAATAAATAAAGGGTCATCCCCTTTTTCTTTGAAAACATGGCCGACCCTCTTTGTTAATTGGTTGCACCCATTAAAACAAATGTCCCGATTCCTTTTGATTTTCCAGTTAGAAATGGCGGCCGATCTCTGGAAAGAAAACAACTAGGGTTTTCTACAAATCCTTCAGATCGAAACTCGATTACTTGATTGATGAAATCCGATTCTCTGAAGCTTGAATCTCTGTGGATTAATGCTTCGATTTGTGAGTTGCTTTCTGGCGATTAAAACCCTAAATGAATGTGAGTGATTTTCTCTTGAATTCTTTTAATTACGTGTGTGGATTCTCGATCGAATTTTTTGTGGTTTTGATACTCCTATGCCTGTGATGAATTGGTGTGAATAATATAGGGTATATAAAACCCCTAATTACTCTGATTTCGTGATAAAAATGACTTGGCCTGATATTTCCAGTTTCCTCTTTTGTTCCTTCGATTAAATGAGAAACTTGCGTGATTTTTGCTCTCTGATTTCCATGGCTTTGATATACTTGAGAAATTCTGGACCATTTCTTTTTCCTCTATGATTAATGTCGTGAATGTTTCCTTGTATAATTTGATGTTATTTTGAAATCAATTTGTTGCTTTAATTCTTGCCAGAAATGCAATGAAAATTGGAAAGAAAGAAACTTTGGCCCACTTTAAAGTTTTTCTTATATGGTTTCCTCTTTTTATTGCACACATGAAAATTTTCTCAAAATAACAGATGCGAGATTTATTTGATTGATTCCTACTTGCCCTGTAAATTGTAATTTTACCAAGAATTGGACTCTGGTCTTTGGAAATAAATATTGTGATTGTTTCTATTTCAAAACTTGAAACTCTATTTGAAATCTTGTATGCTGAATTTGAACATTTCCCAAACTAGTGCAAAAATCATTTTTGGAACCTTTAAAAGCAAACTTGTCAAAAACCGGAAATGCATTTGATTCATACATGATTTCCTGAATGCATTTTTGAGCTCGAACCTGCCTTGTGCTTGACCCTATATCCATACATATGTATATATTGTTGAGCTGAGCTGAGATCTTGTTTTCTTGTTGGAAATATGCTATGTGCTTTCTGTATGAACATTACTTGTTGCTCTGCAACTTTAAACCGCCTCGACCACCATGTTGCTTGTTTGTCCACACAGCTCCATGTATACATGTGTAAGCTTGTTCATGCTGCTGCACTAGTCTGGTGCCATGTTTGACCATTTTATTGTAATTCGACTACTCCATCACTATGCACACATATGTATGCATACAATTTGTCATCAAATTTGGTTGTGAGTTGCCTGAACTACCATGTTTCTCCTTTGATCATGTTGCATTCATCACCACTGCGCCTCATGTGTACTTTGAAACGCTCAGACATGTTATTGTACTATATACATGAAACTGAAAAACTCCATGCACTTGTAGCTTAAACTGAACTGTGCATTTATGTTGCTTGGCCATCCCCTTTGAACTCACTGCACATTGTATTATTCCATTTCTATTGTTGTCCCTTGTTCATGCTTGACTGAAATTGCTACCATACCATTTTGCATTTATAGCTGCACCAATATCATACCATACCCATGCTACATTAAAACTTCTTGCCAACACCTATGTGTGCACCACTGCGCTGTGCACCAAGACATGTTTGTGCACCTGAATTGTACCCTTTTACTTATGTTTAGCTGGATCATAAATTTGCTTTGACCCTGGCTATGAAAAATTTGCACTTGAACTTATCACTTGCTTGCTGTTTGTACATGAATCATTTGTTTTGATGGCTTGCCACTTTCTTTAAAGCTGTGTAGTGCACCTTGTACATGCTGTATCATCTAGCCTTATACTCGACCATGGTTTACAAACTGGTTTCATGTTTGCTGTATGTTGATATGTGTTGACCATGATTGACTTTGTGCACTGTCTTCATGTTTGACCATGCTGCACTGAGTCGAGATGGTCCACGTGGCTACTCCTTAGTTGCACGTTGATTGGCGAGGCAGTGCACACGTGTGTATATATATATGCACGTGTGTACATGCAGTCGATCAGAAAATTTCTTGTCCTTGTACATATACAAACTGTCTGCCTAGACACAGATGAATCAGATCAAGTCATGAAAAATGATGAGAAACACACCAGAAAACTGAGGCAAATAAAAATTTTAAAAATAAAATTTATATTCACATGTATTTTGAAAATTATTTCTGTTCCATATACTGTGTGTGTGTGTGTTTCTGTATATGACAGGTATGAAGATGATGATTGGACTGACAGTGAAGATGCAGAGAAGACAGAAGACTGAAGATAAAAGACTAAGAGACAGTGACAGTGAATATAAATGTATCAGTGAATGTATATGGATATGAAAAAGTAAAAACAGTGATTGTATATATATATATATATATATATATATATATATGATGTATAGACAGAGTGTTATAGTAAGGAGTTGTGTAACAACAAAATTGTACTGATGTTTGTATTAAACAAATTTGTTTGAAATAAAATATTATTTTATTTTGTTCAAACAAACTTGTCTAATGTATTCAGTTTATATACAAGTACAATATCATGTGTAATATCTGTGAATGTGTACTAATAGTGGAGTCATATAATTTGTACTATTTGAATGTTGAAATATAATATTATATTTAAATAAAATACTGTATGAATTTATGAATGTCTGTACAGTCGTATTCTATTTAAATATATTATATTTCTGTCTGTGATAAATATATGAAACAGTACAGTAACAAACACACTTAAAATAATATTTATTTGGTTGTTATCATCAAACAAAAAAATCATATAATTGTGTATACAACTACGTTATATACAACAAAATTATCTTGTTCCTCGCAAAATTTACAACCATCATGTGTAAATCCAATTTTTCAACGATTTGTGTAATTTTGAAAAGTGTAACACATCGTAAAAATTATGAATGAAATGAATGCCTAACTGGTGCTTCCTATATCAATGCACTATTCTTTTAAAAATATTTTGGAAACATGAAGCACATATCCTGAATATACTGGCAATTTCTTTATGAATGTAATGTTTTGAAAATCATATTTTTTTCATTCAATTTTTCTCACACTCTTACAGAATAAGAGCGTAGTTCATCCAATTTTTTGCATCCAAATCCTACCAACCAACTTTATATTTCGAATTTCAGAAAAATATAATTTTTCGAATTCGATTTCTTATATTAGAAAAGTTAGAAAAAGGGAAAATTCCGTATTTTCCATCCCACTTTTACGCACCTTTTTCCTTGTACTTGGAAATCTTTATCGCTAATCTTACAAAAATTCCTATTTTCTATTCCAAACACAGTTTGCATAAGAAGAATTTCCTTTTTCGTTATTATTTATTGTAGTTATGGTCTTGGTTGTTTTCTGGAAAATTTGCTTGTTTTTCTTTTAATTATTCATCTTTCGTTTCCATTGTTATTTTCTTCATAATACCTGTATCTTTGTTCTTTTCTAGTGGTCTTCAAAAACACCTAAAAAGAAAATGTTACACCAAACTATTCCAATTTTCTACAACAAAACAAAATACTAGATAGGAATGCAAATCTGTTACTAAAAGTAAAATTGCTCTACTGCAATCACTACTTGGTAAAAGATACTACGGCTAAATGTGGCCATCCACTAGGACTAAGGCCATGTCCTACTGACATTAAAAGGGCCATCATAACTGAATCTAGACAACCATAACACTCCTTCGTTCTACCACTCTTTACCAGCTCATGTCATGCACCCCTAGTTCTTATTCGAAATAGCCAACCTTTTCCACTTAACTTGTACCCTTGATTAAATTTGTATTTATGAGAATCCATCTCTTTCTATCTTTTCCGCATAAACCATACAAGTCTTAATTTCTCTTTAAATTTTCTAAAATAAAATAGTAACCACTCGGGAGACATCTTTTCACCATTTCTTCTCACCTCAATCCTTATACGCTTTTTGTGCAACTGTTGGATGCTGCAAATTTCTGGTTTCTGCTTCTTAATTCCTCTCTTAAGGTTTTCCACAGTTGCTACTTAAGTTTTATGGTTTATTCACATGCTAAAATAATTCCTTGCAACTTTACATAGTCTTCAAGCACACAACCTGAGTCTTTCTACTAAACCATGTTAATTCTTTTAAAAGAATTCTTCTCAAAAGTCAAAAAAGATTATGCACTTTAACTCAGTTAAAGTTCCTTTTTATTTCAATACACATTTATTTTTCAAGGGGAATTAATAAGATTAGTTTCTATGAATCTTTTCTAAAAAGGACATTTGTGTTTCGTGCAAAGTAACAAGGAAAATTCATTATTTTAATATTATTTATTTCTTTTTCGAAATAGGTAGCACAAAACATAGTGTTCGCCTGTATTTTGTACACCTCTTTCGCTACACATTTCCTATTTACTTTAACAAAACACTTCGACTTCTAGGCTTATAATTCATAAAAACTTATCTTATAATTCTTCTTGCTCTAGTGAGTTGAAATGTGTCATAAAACATTCTTTATGGAAAACTCTTATATTTTATTTTAAAACAAATATGTATAATTTTGTCGAAAATTATTTTAATGCATACCTCAGTATAAATTTCTGAAAATTGTAAACTATAAAAATTGTGAAACTCTTTTAGAAATCCTATCTCCATGTCCATATTTTTTTCAAGTTCTTTCAAACGTTTAATTGTGGGGCGAAGTACAAAGTGGTGTTTAAATTTTTAGGTCCCCAAATCCTATTTGCAAAATTAATTTCTATATCCAAATTCTCTACCATAGAAAATTCCTCCAAGGTTGTCCAAACTCAAATCCGAGTCTAGCGCCACTTTTCGCCAAGTGTGTGTGTATATGTATGTATGTACGAACTCCTAATTCATTTTCCTTCTTATACTTCCTAAATTATAAATCTATACTGGCCAACCCACTAATCTGAAATACTAAAATTTCAAATATTAACACATAAATACTCTTTTTCATTTCAAAACATATTGTACACTCTACATTATTGCCACTCATGAGCCTATAATTCTCTAATTTCCATAACCATTTGTGTCATGTACAAAACTAACATTCCATCTTTTCCTATGTGTTGCTTTTATTATTTAGCGGGTTCTCTTTGGATCTAGTTATACATATATATATATATATATATATCAAAAATACAAATACATTTTTTTACTATCTATAGAGGAATTCTAAACCTAAGCTCTGATACTAGATGTAACAACCCAAATTTCAGCAGGTCCGAATTTTTTGTAAAATGCTAAAATCCAAGTTTATGGAAACCCGAGTTGGTTTGTCTGGTATCTGCAAAAAAACAAAGATAAATATATCAGAGCTCACAATAAATATCTCACAATGGAACTAAACAAGACATAATAATAGGTAAATACTTACCATAACAATGACATTGCCTAACTAGTGTCTCTAAGCTGTATAATCCTTGTCCCTTGCCTAACCTGCGGGTTTTGTTATGAGAAGGGGGTCAGAACAAAAGTTCAGGTGAATTAAAAAATTATACTTTCAATAAATAACACTACATATACCATTCTAGCAGTGGTTTATATTTATAAAGTCATTTAGGTTTACTGCTCATTAACTTTTCAGTTTTACGAATGAAATGTACCCATCAATTCCTAAGTAGATTAACCTAACAAATCTCACATATATATATAGCTATATGCCCAATATATCGAGGTACTCCCCGTAGTAGCCTCATCGAGTAGTCTCAATTGCCGCACTGTGAAAATGTACAAGAACTTCATTACCACATCACAAAAGCGTAATGGACCATGCTACGAAAGCACAAAGAATCTCCATCATTACCATACGAAAGAATACCAAGCTACGCTATGAAAGCGAATAAGCCTCTATCACCATGCCACTAAAGCGCACTAACTCTGAGTCTCCCCTATGGAACTTAGTCGGGAGGTTTCCATATCCGCCAAGAATGGCTTCATTGGGCCTGAAATGCTGATATCAATGATTGATCTATCACTTTCGGTGGCTATGTCCCCTCCAACCCGTAAATAATGAAAGACCATTCAGAGAGATAAGTGATAGTGCCTCTAACAAACAATCTAAGCATACAATTTCGCGTTGTCCACTACAACAAATTCACCCTATTACAACGGTGCAACACCGTTGTAATATCATTTTACAACGGTGCCTCCACCGTCGTGTATGCAGACGTGGTAATATATTAGTTTCTTTTACAACTTTTCTGCACCGTTGCAACACCGTTGTAAAAGGGTTATCTAACAACAGTTTTATACTGTTGTAATAAAATTTATTACAACTATAATTCTCCGTTGTCGTATATACCATAGTAAAGTTAGAGTATACGTATAATAACTTTTGTCACCGTTGTAATAAACTATATTACAACTTTTATTCCCGTTGTTGTAGATATTGTAATATGTTGTGTTCATTTATATAACAACATGTCTACACCGTTGTGATTTCATTGATATTACAACATTTTTACACTGTTGTGAATTTCTTTATATTACAACATTTTCTCACCGTTGTAACATGACTTATTACAACTTTTTTTTCTGTTGTAATTTACATGGACCTGACTAGTAAAACAAATTCATATATATTAATAATATTATGATTCACATTTCAATGCAACAAATATTAGTACACGGAATCATTCATATATATTACTTAACATAATATTCGATCAACATAAAACACAAGTACGTAGTACATCACCAACTTAACCCGTCACCAAAAACATAACCGTTTCATAATACATGCATGATTTAACCCAATATATACATAAAAAAGATGGAATGTCTACAAAAGCATACCCTACGAAAGCACTCTAGCTGAAGGCAACGTAATTTTTATTCCAGACCACAGTTGATCCAACAGCTTCTCCAATAGTATTCATTGCGGAATTCGGCTTCCACAAGAATGCTTCTGGATCCACCGCCGCATCAATCCAAACTTTCCAACCTTGCGATCCAAGTTTTTTAAAGTGTACCAAAGCTTCTGGATCAGTGGATGCCAATCTTCCTTCCGCAACTACTTGTTTTTCCCAATTCAATATCTTACACTTTCTGCCCTGATTTTCATCAGCTTGCACTGCTGTTTTTCTGCCCGGATTTTTCTGTTTAGACTGTTTTTCTGTTTTGCTCCCGTCAATTTCAGATGGATGCTTTTCATTTTCAGCTGATTGCTTTTCATTTTCAGGTGCATGCTTTCCATTTTGTTTAGACAGTTGAACTGCCAAGGTATTGCTTCCACGGTGTGACTGCAAGCAAAAAAAATCTAGAAAATCTGAACTGGAAACTAAAAACAGAAAGTGAGGCAAATAAAAACATGGAACTAAATACAAAAGACAGTAAGCACTTATGTGAGTAAATCACCCATAAGTAATATTCTAATATAAGTTAAATCGCTTGTTGTTTGGATACAGTAAATATTTCTTCTATTTATAAGCCTTGAATGAGCATTCCATACCTGAGTAAATGTTGAATGAATGCCTCCTTTCTTTTATAAATGTTGTGTAAATTTTTCACGACAGTATTGTGTGTTTGATGCTTGGTTATACTTCTATGTACAAGTTCATTCATTTTTTTTCAAATATAGAATTCTTTATTAGCAATCTAGAGACCATGGATGAATAAACTGATTAAATCAGAGCACAAGGTATTTTCAAACCAGTAAAATAACAGCTGAAACGTGAAGGAAAACAATGGATCTTTTGTGAATAAACTCTGTGCAAACTCTCTGAATTTAATCTAGTGTGGGTATAGATATTGGTACTTTGATAGATTATTAGTTGACTACACTTATATATGACTGGAAGTGATTAACTATGTGAAGTAAGATCTAGAAATGAGAAATTTCCTTTACTGTTGTATGAATACAATAATATAATAATAAAAGATGAACACCTCACTTTCAAAAATAAAGTACCCCAATTTTAGCATGTTTTAGATAATAGTATAAACACAAAGGTTATTCCAAATTGAATTTAGTTTACGTTAAAATTTTCTTCAGCTTCTAATGCGCGGGAATTTAGTTTAACAGTACCCAACCCCCCTCCATTTACTGTCCTTAAAATCACCCTTAAATTTCACAGTTCCGGTAAAAGCATTTCAATGTTCACCAAACATTGTACCAAAGAATTAAACTTGCATTGTCAAAAAAAAGTTGACGCATTTTAACAGCAATATTCCAATCATGTAGATCATGAAATGTTACATCTTTTTATCAATTATACCAATAAAAAAGGGTACCTGAGGCGTATTAGGATCAGGAGTTGTTGGATTTCCCGCATTAGCTTGCTTTTCTTTTAGATCCTGTAAAGATTGCATATACATAGGTCATATAAAATTAGCACAAAATATGATTATGGTCATATAAAACTAGCATAATTGGGAAGCCGTAAATTTGAGAATAGTTCATTTCCCTTTCACATGATGGTTTACTACAGGTATGGTTCATTGTATATTGCTTGCATGAAACCAATGGGAAAGTCGGACTGCCAGCTAAAAATAGCTATACAGTTACCACATAAATTAGAGTATTTATAAAACAGGATGAATTTTGGATAAAGGAGAAACCAGGAAAAAAAATCTGTTGAGAGGGAAATCAATTTTGGATAAAATAATGAAATTTGGGCCAAGGTTCGAAATCCCGGTTTTCGATTCCGTTCCGGTCACGTAGAAAATTTAAAATTTTGATCCCGGTCCGGAAATTCCGGTTTATTTCCGATTTGTCAATTCCGGTACCTTTTTTAATAAATATACAAATAAATATGCAAACATTTAATTATTTAATATTTTAATAATTTAACATTTAATTTCAATTCATATTTTCCTACTCATGACAATATCAGATTTTAAATAATAGCAGATTAACAGGGGACTAAATTCCCTGTTTTTATAACTTTGGCATATTTAATTAATATTCACTCATGTAACAATATAATGGTTTATAATCAAGCATCAGTCTCATTTTGGTTGCCTGCGGTTTATATCAATAACTCGTAATATTACATGACCTGCTATACGCACATAACCTGTAATATTACCCATTATTTCCACTTAGCTTCTGCATCGTTCAAAATAAAACCTAGCCGACATTTGACCTGCTAATCCGTTCAAACCAAGAAGACCCCAAAAGGCTCTGATGTCTATAACATACCGAAACTTGTGTCGAGCCATGAGAGAGAACGAGGATAAACTGCAGCCACACAAGAACGAACAAGAGAGAAGATGAATTTAGGTCGCATGCAAGAAGGAGCATCCTAATCAGGAGCCACCTTCAATTTCATTGAATTTTTGTATCCGTATTATTAATGAAACTATAGGACCTTAATCTTGTCATATTATGTACACAAGGAATTCATGGCATTTACAAGTTGAGTATCTAATTTCACTAACTTATTTCCTTCAATCTTAGGAGTGTGATAGATCTTTTCAGAAAGCCAAAACGAAAAATCATATTCATCATTAAACGACAAACTTCGTGGGTTTTCTAATGATAAGTAATATGCTAAACACAGATCAAATTTTAAGAACATCCAAATTTATGTGCAAAAGTCGAAAGGATTACGTGAGTCTGTATTATTTCAAAGCTTTTTATAAATAATAATCAACATATGTAATAATATTTTTTACTAAAAAAAAAAATTCACACTCCTATATGACTTTTTGGTAACTTGTATTTCCTACAAAATAATTAATGGTCTCATTAAAGAATCCAAATGAAACATTGTTTGGTTCGCTCACAAATGGTAATGAAACACGAAATTATGCACAATACAAAAAAGCTCAGCCACTCTATTAGTAGAATTAAGCACATCAAAAAATAACTAGTCAAGTTGGTGCCCAGAAAAAAAGGCATTTTGCTTTGCTCTTTTTTTTTTTTTTTTTTTTTTTTTTTTGCAATTGTAGAGACATAATGGGTTATGTCCAAGAACAAACATTTAAACATTCTATTGAATACATGATACACATTATGAGAAAAAAATTGCAAACCTTGCCTATATATTGCATTATGCTTTTAGATCTCAAAATTTCAGGCAACCGTTCATTATGTGATATGAAACATGAAACTTCATACAAATCAGATCTTTAATCGAGATGTCATCTAAAGTATTGACTGGAGACATACATATTGATTGCAGTCTTTAGCAAATTGGCAAGCATTTTCTTTTAAAAGGACACACAATTTTTAATGCAGAATTTTTGATGCATGTTTATTTGTGTATTTATAAAACATCTTTGTTATGTACATCTTTATATCAAAACACATATTCTGTGTATAACCGAAAATAAATCAGAAAACAAAATTTTAAATCTTGATCAGTAATGTTTATTTGCATATTTATTAAAAACCGCACCGGAATTATCAAACCGAAAATTTACCGGAAATTCCGAAATATCCGGAACGGAACCGGAAACCGACAATAACTTGGTTTCTAATTAATAGGAAAACAGGAAAAATCGCCGTTAAAATAAATTTCTAATTAACACTTACTATCAACATCGAAGTAAGCTCCTGTACTTTGGTCTCCAATCCACTAACTTGGTTTCGCAATGCATGTACTTCACTTGATGAGCTACCCCGAATACGAAGCTGAGATGGTACAACCCCAAAACCAAGCCCTCTTACACGTCCTCCATGCTCCTGACCAAAAAGCTTCGACACGCCATCTTGAGTAACTGATGTTGCTCCATGAGAATCCTGACTTGCGGCATTATGATGCTCGTTTATCTTAGACTACAAATTCAAAAACAACCAATATTCAGAAATTAAAATTAAAACTACTTTAACAATAGCAACAGTTTCTGATATTGTATATTTGAGCTTATTCTTACTATGCATTCGGCAGCAATTGAATTCAGAGGTTTTCCATCTTTTCTAGTGTGGCCTTTGCACCACAATTCGTCTCTAGTGATAGTAGATGTTCCTTTTTCTGCAAAAATAGCTTAACAGCTTCAGAATGTTCAAGTGATAACAAATAATAGTTGCTTTAACAATATTTTTTTACCATTTCTTCTTCCAATCTTGCATAACCTTTTCTGCTCATGGTGTGTGGAACTTTATTCTTTTCTCTAATACTTTTGAATCTTTGGCTTGTTGCCTATAAGATCAATTCAATAAATATGATATAGGAAAATGTAATATATTTAACAGTTAAAATCAATAAGACAAAAATAACCACCTCAAACTTTTCGGATAATTTTTCAGTTACAAAAGCATTCCACTCGTCATTGCTCTTTATATTTAACGGTTTTAGGCCTGCTAAAGTATCGGTAGAGTCGAGATTTTGAGACGCTTTTTTGATAGCTGCAACTAACCTTGATTTCGACTCCTTCCACCGCTGTCCTATTATCATTAACAAGTAATCCTTATACACCATATCTACCTTGAATCTTGACTGCACACACACACACACACAAAAAAAAACCCGCAGATTAGTCTCTAACAGTATTGCAAAATGCAATGTTGTACCACAGCAGGTATATAATATGTTGCTTTGAATATTGAGACATATAATATGTAACAGTATTGCAAAATGCAATGTGCATAATGCATATGTCATTATAAAGAGAACTATAGCAGTTATATAATATGTTGCTTTTAATATTGAGACATATAAGTACTCTAACATAAATAACATAGAATCAGTAAAATTAAATACAACTGAAAGCCAGAATTTATTATTCACTTGCTCATGTTATCGCCAACATATGATATACAAGTCAAATATCAGTACGTACCTCTATACAAGTCCACAGATCATCCCTCAAATCGTCACCGACGTTCCTCCATGTGCTAATGGTAAAAGGCACCATCTCCCTTGCTAGAGTACCAATATATGACGACAAATGTTTGGAATTAGCACCTATTGCTTGTCCGCGTTCATTAAATTCAACTTCCGGCTTCTCATCCGGTATCATAGCTAATGATTTCATCATCGTTCTGCCTCTCTTTCTTCTAGCATGCGTCAATCTTTGACCTTCAGTAGAATCAGGTTGAATTTCGTTTGGACTGGAATCATCGTTGGCTGAAGTTTCCTGGAAGTGTAGTTGACGGGCAGGGGGATGTGCTGGGTTTGTATTGTCAAAGGGGCTGTTACTGGAAGGAGGGGGCTGAATCTGGTTTGTAGTGTCGACGGGGATGCTACTGGAAGGAGGAGGGGGCTGCATCCCTTTTGTAGTGTGGCCAAGGTTGCTTCCAGGTTTGCGAGTAGTGCGTATTGGGTATTTAACATGTTTTCGAGGAGATCTTCTTATAGCAATATTTAAATCACGAAGCAACGGAAGTGGTCCATCTGGGTGTTCGTTGATTCTAATCCCAACCGGTCTTTCATCAGCAGCACGAACAGCTGCAAGTGCAGCTAAACTTTGCTTTTTTGTTTGCAATTTTTGAGCTCTAAAAAATAAAAAATTTAAGTCAGTTTTCAATAGCGATAAAAACTGACAAGTAGCGATAAAAACTGACAAGTAGCGATAAAAGAGTTATAAGACCTGTTAAGCAATGAATAAGTGCATGAATATAACACAATATGTTTATACATGATCATGTTGGCACTAACATGTAATCTACAGTTATACATGTTTCATGTAAACCCCAATTTCATGTTACTATATTTTATCCACATCCTTGCTTAATGATCTGCTAAAAAAGTTGTAGTCCAAGTTTAACTATGGTGTGTTACTATAAAATATATATATATATGATTTTATTGAAAACGTAAGAGCACTACAGTTTCAATACGCTCTTCTACATGTTTGATTTTTTAGTGAAAGCATAACATTGTGTATAGATATGTATGATTGTTTGTTTCTACGACAGAGTTTGAATGTTATTTGATTTAATAAGCACTATTTCCTTTGAATAATGTAACTGCAAAAATTTCGCTTAAAAAATAGCGGTCCTATCAAAACATATAATTAAATCACAAATTATGTCTTAGACTACTCCAGGTGAGCAGAGTACGAAAGCTGCTGACAGTTTAGCTGTTAACGGTAGGACAACGCTTCTGCCTCAGACTGATATAGAAAGAGATTTATAAGTTTGACTCGAAATTTTCATGATTTTCTATGTCAATTTATATAATTCGTTATATAAATCAATCTTAATACTGACAATGAAAATTTTATTGCCTGCTCAGCAACACTACACTTAAAATGGAAGGAAGAAGAGATTTTTTTTACCGGAGTTCAGCGCTTGTGACCACCAAACATACTCATCGTTTTATACTTATTCTCGCTATTGATTTATATCACTATGTGGATGTCGTTCACAAACGATTTTTCCGATTTCAAAACTGCTTTTACAATCATAGTCTGTTAATGGTTGTAAAAATATTTTAGTGTGCGCTTTTTTTCTTTAACCAGTCTACTTATAAGAGTGCAAAAATAAACATATTCTTAAAAAATACAACAATTAACAAGAGCATGACAAAGGTGCAACTCATTCTGACCCGTTACGCAACAAGAACCAAGACAAGTGAAGGAAAAAGAAACCGACCGATGAGGGAACCAAAATTTGCTGACATCAAGTAAACAACCAGTGCATGGCCGAATTGCCAGAATTAGTTCTCTTTCCAGGTCTTAACTCTCTTTCCTTTTCCAAAAATTTTGTCTAACTTTCTTCATTAAACGTATGACTATATGTTACCTTGATAGATAAAATCCAATGCATCCTCCATCATGAAAGAGCATTTGAATGGGCTGACATCTCCATAATGGTCACATCTAATGCAGGTATTTTAGTTGTTTGTAACTCTGCTGTTATTTAAACATGGATTAGAAAAATACAAGTGACTTTTAGTTGTATTCCGAACTTGGCTGTATTACATGTATCTTTTTCTATCCACCAAGTATTCTCTCCAAAATTCTTTATTAGCATACGCTGTTTGAACATTTATACACATTCAATTTCAAATGAAAATAATGGTTGAATTATTCTAAATAGATGTAATCGCGTTGAAAGTAAATCTGGAAACAATGAAATAAAATTGAAATATTTTAACATACGTGTTGTACTAAAAATACGAGTACTAGGGGCACGTACTTGAGGCAAATTAAGCTTTGTGCCTCTATTACAAAATGTTTGAAGGCAGAATTACGATGATTCCAGTCCAAACGAAATTCACTTGTAATTTTATACAGTGAAATGATTTTTGGCCTAAAAAGATGATATATGACAACATGCTAGTGTATAGATATTCGTATAACTTGTATGGAATAAATAGTTGATTTTTTAACAAAACATTTTCTGATCACATTAATAATATTTACTTAAATTATATACATTTGTAAACACATTTCAGGAGTATGTTTTCAGTCGTACTAAAAGAAACAAAATAAGGCTAAAGTAAAAAAAACATGTGGTAAAAAATGCAATATGTAACTTGAATACCTCTCCTTCGTCTAGCACCATATTCCTCGTCGATAATACAAGATCAATCTTCCTCGTCGACCTATAAAAAAACAAAACGATTTACAAAGGATTAGAACATCACACTAAATATAGCACTACTTTGTAACAACCACGTACAAAATATAATACACATGCAAAGAACATACAATAGAAAATAAAGTTATTTTGATACACGCTAAGATGTCAATCTTATATCAGATTTTTTTTCTTTTTTTTTCATTCTAACAACACATTTTATGGTATATATGAACAACACATTTTATGGTATATATGAACATGCATAAAATAAAAAATCAATAAAATATGCTTATAACATACCAAAATACCGTTACAACCCTCCCTTACGTAACTTTCATCCCCATTATCTACGTTTCTATCATCAAGTTGTGACTCATCCAATGGTTTACTAGTTGATTCTTCATCCTCGTCGTATTTTTCCAATTCATGAAACCCTCTAGAGGGCACTCTCAACACAACATACCAATTTGAAGAACTACCTTCTCTAGAGAAGAACACTTGAACCGCTTGTGTTGCTAAGATAAACGGGTCGCTTTCAAACTTATTTTGAAATTGATGCAAATTGACCAATGTAAATCCATCTTCAACTTTGACTCCACGATACATATTTGCCCAATCACATTTAAACAAGGCAACTTGAAATTGACGATAATCCAACAAGAAAATCTCACGCAAGACCCCATAATATATTATTTTTTCAATAGACCCATCTACACAAACAGTACTTGACTCAATGGAAACACCACTATTTTGTGTCGCCTTCTCAAAGTCTTTCGTATGAAAACGTCGACCATTAACAATATAGCCAGAATAAGAAATTATTTGCGAACGAGGTCCGTATGAAAGCCATTTTATTATGTTGCTGACATTGGATATACGTCTATCATCTCTAACCTGGACAAATACAATATATTAAATAAAGATTTATGTTGATCTATTACTTTCATCATTAATAGTTTTTTAAGATATAGCTATCAACCTTTTTTCCGAACCAAAAACTAAAAGTCTTCGATTGCAATTTTGACAGTTCCAAATCATCTTGTGATTTATGTTGCTTCTACCTCCTCATCATAGATTTGCGCATCAACATACATTCTATAAGTATCTGTCTCACTTTTATTTTGTGATGGCCGTTTTTCTCCATGAAAAATCCATATATCATAGGTTGGGTCCATTCCAAAACAAATCAAGTGTGACACAACTTCCCTTGATGTTTGCCAAATTAGATTCCTACAATCACGACATGGGCATCTAATTTTTTCGGGATTCCCTTCACTCGCAACATGCCCATATACAAAATTTTCCACAGCTTGCCTATATTCGCTTGTCATTCTACAAAACAAAAAATGTATTAATACTCATTCTTAAATACTTATAGTGTGATGCTAGGGCACCTCGTTTTCTTCTTGCTAATACCAAAATTTTATACTACATTTTTCCTAACACCAAACTCATTCATAAATACTTATATTTGTTTATAATGGTATTAGGAAGTACATAAAATTTATTGTACTTATTATTTTTATTCGTGGTATTAGTAAGAGGAAAATGACGTGCCCTTAGCATCACACTACTTATAACTATGGAAGTAATAGCCAAAATGATGAAACCTTAGTAGATTGACCCATGCTTTGTCCATCTTGGTAAAACAACGCCTCTAATTTTCGGACCTACTATAAAGAATTATGCTCAACATTATTGTACAACTTGGTTATACGCACCCACCTTGGTAGATTACCCCTCTTATGTAACAAATATTAACTTATATATTTGTTAGAATTTTATATCTCAAATGATCATATATGGTTCAACAGTTCATCACATACTAGAGATAACTCCATGTCAACCAACCCATTGACCTACTGGAAAGTGTACGCAACGTACATCACATACTAGAGATAACTCCATGGCAACCAACCCATTGATCACCCTATCACCACCAAGATAACCAGCTCCAAGGGAACTAAACCAAAACTGCTCCGCCAGATCAGCATACAAACCAACACACTGCCTATCTAATATATTTATTATTTAGTTTGTTTATCAATTTTAGCTTTTTATATATAAGCAGGAACTAGAGCCAGTATCAAACAAATAAAAAGTGTGATGAAATATCGATTTAGGTATAATGAAGCAAAATATTCTGAGAACGAAGATCCGGTTTCAGAAATAATGAAGCAAGATACTGGTCAGAACGAAGATCCGGTTTCAGAAATAATGAAGCAAAATATTCTGAGAAGAAAGAAGAAAATTACAATCACGATTGAGCAGGCAAGTGTGTATGCATCACCTATCATACTTCGACCCACCCTCTAAAACAACGTATTTGCATAATAATATATATATATATCATCAAAATAAACACAAATAAAAGACCATCATACATGGCAACATGTATTTATTTGCATGAATCAGTCATGTTCATAATAGAGAATGGAATGACACATCAGTAACTGGAATGCAAGAAGACTGGAAAATTTTAATGTGCACAAGTAGACTCGGCAATGACATGAGCACGGAGAATTTCATCTCGCATAGCATCTTGCATTTTATTCCCAGGAATTCAACCAATTATTTATTTCAAAGGGGGCAACTCACGGCAAGAAAAAATATTGCCAGGAAAACAGTAAGCAATTTTAGACAACAAAAGAACCCATTTATTATTTCAAGAATTTAAAGAAAGACTCATGGTTTAAGAAAAATATTACAAGTATAACATAGGCAACTATGGATTTAATCAGAGTATATTTCGCTCAAGTTGGTAATTGAAATGTAATTTATTTATCACTTAGCAATTATTTATCACTAGCAAGGGAAACTTCCTTTCAGGTTTACTTCTAAAACTATAAGTGGGGGCACATCTGTGCAAACATTTTTGGTTTGTATATCTACTAACATACGGTTTCAGATAAGGTACAACATGTTCAAAACTCACATACTCAAGGTGCAAGAACAGGGTTTCCAGTTTTGTAACACAGCCGAGGTAAGGATAAATGGCCGAAAGCTATTCAATAAATGAACACTAAATAAACTGGGTGTATACAAAGTATATGTGTTCCCAAATACACATCTCCACTTCAGATTTTAATAGTGTAACAGCAGGGCACGAGATGAATCAAATGTGTTTAAGTTTTATCAACAGGGTACGGTAGCTAGCATGGTTTCAATTCAGGGGAAATTGAAAAGAAAAAAAACGATCATGTATCCTTTATTTTCTTCAAAACAAAGCAACGTAAACTTGAATACAAAGCGGATTGAAGCAAAATATTCTAAGAAGAAAGAAGAAAATTACAATCACGATTGAGCAGGCAAGAGCGACGATCGAGCAGCGACGATTGAGACCAAAGGCAAGAGCGGCGATCGAGCAGCGGCGATTGAGCAGCAGCGGCCTGATTATCGAAAGGGGAATTAGGGTTTCGGTGGAATACGATGGAAAAGGAATACTATGAAACAATGGAAAAGGAAATGTGAACAGATGGAAAAGGCATACGATGGAATACGATTGAAATGTTTGTGAACCGATGTCAAAAGGCACAACGTTTCAACCAGTGGGAAGAATAATTGAAACATGGAAATTGTTAAGTGTAGGGGTGTGAAATCACTAAGTTTTCAACATTATGCTTTGAATTGTGCCACATTTCAAATTAATAATTATTATTTAGTCTTAGTTATTAATTATTATATATTTGTATTTAATTTTTATTGTTAACATTATGCTTAGAACCGTTTACAAAAACCCACTAAACGGAGATACGACACGAGTCGAGTACATAAAGAGATGACAAGAGGTATAGCTAGGTGGCGGCCTATTGGCATACTTGTCTCTCGATGGTAGCTCTAAATTCTCTTATGGGTTTTCGAATTGCAGACATATACTATGAGGCATTTCCACTTTGACGACTATGGGGTACCCCTCTCGTGGGTCAGTGATAAGTCTTAGAGCAATTTAAATAGGACCATAAAATGATGGTAGTTGAGGCCCCCGTATGAACAGAAAATGATGGCATGGAAGAATAAGACTCTGTTTTAAATAAGAAAACCCTCAATTTCGAGATTGTAAATAGAAGTAACATCGCAAAACCATTCTATACAGGGAAACTTGTGTTTAAAACAGGTAGGTACATTCAATTCCTACGTGTCCACTTGGCGGTATAACGTTCGAAATTCAAAGGAAATTAACATGAGTTGACCAACCGAATTGAATTCCAAACGCTAACCATGGAAACTATAGTGCTTTATTTAAGCAACTAAATTCGAATCAGCCTCGAGCGTTGAAAATGGACCATCTCGCAAAGGTAGCCCAATTGAAACAAAATTAGAAACACGTACTATTTCTTTTTTTTGTTCAAATTTACCTGTTGCGAATTTTAAAAAATCAACAATAGTTCTGTTGCCCAAAAGGATGCGGGAAGCTCTTTGTTTCAGGATCCTTGAAGTGAAAATGAATCCTAAAGGAACCATTGGAGAGCTAAAGAGCTCAGACTTGATCTATTACAACGGTGCTTTTGCATCGTTGTAAAATTAAAGTTGTAATATGGTAATATATATGTTCTTTACAACAGTGATTATTGCACCGTTGTAAAAAAGAATCTATTACAATGGTGCTTAATGCACCATTGTAAAATTAAAGTTGTGATATGGTAATATATATGTTCTTTACAACAGTGATTATTTTCCCATTGTAAAAAACATTTATTACAACAGTGCGTTTTGCACCATTGTAAAAAAGGATCTATTACAACAGTGCTTTATGCACCGTTGTAAAATTAAAGTTGTAATATGGTGTTTTTGTTGTAGTGGTCACTTATCGAATGTCGCGACAGTGAAGAATCATTGGCCTTCTGGTTAAGTTCTAGCCTTTCCCGTACTCGCTTCGATTGACCATGACAGGTATTTTACAACTCACTATCCTTGTTGGGTACTGACAATGAATCCTTCTCTCTCGAGTCGATGTAGATGCTGAATCATCCTAAAAATCATCCGAAATAGTCTTTAGGATGCGCTCTACCATAGATGCAACCAAGGCATACTCTATCGATGGAACTGTACAAACCATGCCTCTATGGGTACAGCTTCGTAATATGAGTTTGGCGGCTAGCCCCGTAGTTTATTTATGGCTGCCCAGAGGAACCACGTCTGTTTGATTTAAATCTCACCGTTCGGGTTAAAACGAGGTCAAAAACCATGAAACCCACGCTAAAATAATAGTGAAAATGACCGACCTGGGTTGACATATTGGTCGACCCAACAATTGCATGGGTCGCCCCATGCGATTTAAAATCGCTGGGCATCCCATCTATTTTGTGTGTGATTTTCTCGTTGCTTGTTTTGTTTGATTGCATGTTTATTTCATGACTCGTTTTGATTATTTCTATATTTTAAAATATTCTTTTTCGATTTTGGACATACGTTCAAATTTCAAATTCAAGCATGCGCGTATATATTCGCATAAGTTCACACTATCAAAGTTGAAAATTTTCTTGTGCCGTTCGGGATATATTTTGTATGAAAATCCATCAAAAAATTGCCACGAACGCAATGGTATACATTTCGAATCCAAATACTGATAATTTCGAAATGTCTATTTTTCATTAATAATTATTCCCGTAATTATTTCAATTATTTTTATTAATATAAAAGAGGGGTGTTACATTCTCCCACCTTTAGGAAATTTTGTCCTTGAAATTTAGTAAGGGTAAAATTTTGTAATTCCTCTCAAAATTAGCAACCACCATGTCTACATCCAATTTTTCAATGATTCATTTACTTTTGCAAAGTGTAATATGTTTTAAAAATTATGAATGAATAACTAGTACCTCCTATATGAATGCACTTTCTTTTAAAAATCTTTTGGAAACACGATGAACATCTTGAATATACTCGCAATTTTTATACGAATGTAATATTTTGAAATTAAAAATAAATTTCATCTAATTTTTCTCACTCTTACATAGCAAGAGCGCAGTTCATCCATATTTTTTTTTGCATACAAGCCCTACCAACCGACTTTAAATTTTGAATTTCAAAAAAATGTAATTCCAGAATTCGATTTCTCGTGTTAGAAAAAGGTAGAAAAAGGAAAATTCCATATTTTCCATCCACTTTTACGTGCTTTCTTCCCTATACTTGGAAACCTTTATCGCTAATTTTACAAGAATTCCTATTTTCTATTCCAAACACAATTTATATAAGAAGAATTTCCTTTTTTGTTCTTATTTATTGTAGTTGTGGTCTTGGTTTTTTCTGAAAATTTTGCTTGTTTTTCTTTTAGTTATTCATTTTTCGCTTCCATTGTTATTTTCTTCATAACATCCTATGTCCTTATTCTTTTCTAGTGATCATCACAAACACCTAAAAAGAAAATGTCACACTAAACTATTCCATAAGTCTACGTTAAAATAGAATACTACATAGGAGTGCAAATTTGTTTCTAAAAGAAAACATGCTCTACTACAATCACTACCAAGCAAAAGATATCGCGGCTAAATGTGGCCATCCACTAGGACTATGAGGTCTAAATCCATGTCCCTCTGACATAAAAAAGGCCATCATCACTGAATCTAGACAACCATAACACTCCTCCTTTCTACCACTCTTTACCAGCCCATGCCGTGTACACCTAGTTCTCGTTTGAAATAGCCAACCTTTTCCACTTAACTTGTATTCTTGATTAAATTTGTATTTATGCAGAATACATCTCTTTCTATCTTTTCCATATAAACCATACAAGTCTTAAAATTCTCTTTAACTTTTCTCAAATAAAATAGTAACCACTTGGAAGACATCTTTTCACCATTTCTTTTTTCCTGAACCCTTATACACTTTTTGTGTAACCGTTGGATGCTGCAAATTTCTGGTTTTCGCTTCTTAATTCCTCCCTTAAGGTTTTCCACAATTGCTACTTAAGTTTTATGTTTTATTCAGATGCGGAAATAATTCCTTACAGCTTTACCTAGTCTCCAAGCACACAACCTGAGTCTTTCTACTAAACCATGCTAATTCTTTTAAAAAAAAAATCTCAAAAGTCAAAAAGGATTATGCACTTTAACTCAATTGAATCTCCTTTTTATTTTAATATTAATACACATTTCTTTTTCAAGAGGAATTAATAAGATTAAGTTACCATGAATCTTTTCTAAAGAGGACTTTTATGTTTTGTGTAAAGTAACAAAGAAATTTCATTATTTTCATATTATTCGTTTCCTTGTCGAAATAGGTAGCTTAAAATATAGTGTTCCCCTATATTTTTTTATACCTCTTTCGCTGGACATTTCCTAGTTACTTTGACTTCTAAGCATATAATTCATAAAAGCTTATCTTATAATTCTACTTGCTCCAGTGAGTTAAAATGTGTCACAAATCGTTCTTTAAAACTTTTATATTATCTTTTCAAAACAAATCTGTATAATTTTGTCAAAAATTATTTTAATGCAAATCTCAATATAAATTTCTGACAACTATAATTTTTTTTTGGCAAAGCCGACCGGTTTTTAAGGTGACCGCAAACACCTTTTATTATTACCAATAATAAAATACAAGAAGTTCAGGTGGTTGGGGTTAACAATCAGCTATTGGTTTTTAATATGGTCCATGCACATAATACTGTTAAAAAGAAAAACAGGAGCTTAGCGTATTACTTAGACTACTATGCACTGTCAGAGAACTAATCTCCAGCAGCATCACCTAGTGAAACTCCCTGCACGACCTCAGCAAATTGGGTAGCTAGATCGAACAAGTAAAATGGAGAGGTCTTTGAATAAAGGAGTCATCTGTCCCATGCTGTGTCATGAAGTAATTGCTCGTTGTTCTTTGCATTATCACCATCCGTTGCTAGAATAAGACCTTCGCCTTCAACCTGATACACTAACTTTTGTGATACATCTCCCTCATCAACTAGGATGTGATAAGTACCTTCACTCAAATTATGCTTCATACCTGTGTTATCGTGTGTCAGTACCCTTTCTGTCTTATCCCAGTTGAAACTTTGGCCTGGAGTCAGAAATTTTGCAATGGGATTCTCATCTCCAACTAGATCAGTAAGAGGAACAACATGCTTGGGTTTTGGTACCCAAATCATAGGCGGAGCCCGTGGTAGAGGCACTTTGTCAGCCTGAATAGAGTCACTAGTGGCAATACATTTCTCCATAACATGACCAAACGATTTGCACGCATTACAAATTTCCGTTTTCCATTTGTATGTAACATCAACAAAATAAAAATTATCTTCAATGCATACCTTCAACTGAGTTGGTAAAGGCTTATTTGGAGTGACTTCAATTAGAGCTCTAGCAAATATAAGATTCCTCCTGGCTACCGTGTTGACGTCAAAACATTTGAGCTTCCTAATATGTCACGTAAGCCAATTGAGCCCATAAGAGGTTGGAGCGCTAATGGAACGTTGTTGAATTGGACCCACACAGGTATGGATAGGACCTGTTCTCTAGCTCTATCGACAGATGTGTTCCATGAAGTGACAATGAATGGTTTTACTCTGATAACTGCTGGTGCTGCTTCCAGGATCCTTTGCTTTTCTACACTATATGAGAATTTCCGATAGTACATACCATTGATGAGAGATAAACCGAGCTGTCCATGAAGGCGCCAAGAACTTCGACACGCCTCAAGCATTCAAAGTTGGGAATTTTGGAATCTAAAAAGAAGCCGACAACATGATCTTTCCAAAAAACCTTAGCTTCATCGAGAATCTCCATGGGTGGGGCTGGACATGATGATTGGTCAGGGATTGAGAAGTGAATAGGTTCATACTCTCCAGCAATATGTGGAAGAGAAGCAAAAAGAGATTTCCAACATGGTGGTGTGGTTTTGACATTCTGCCGTACAGGAATAGTGCAATCTTATGAATCAACAATACTATTCACCGAAGCAGACTCGGTCGGCACAACTACATTCTCTTCAACTGGTTGTGCACTAACATTGACTACGCTATCATTACCAAGCTCAACAGATACTTTATCAACTGCTAAACCAGTTGCAACCATTCGACTACCTGAACCATTTTTGCCCAGTATACCACTTACTCCATCATCCAAGTTCAGAGGATCGAGAGAATTAGCTTGAATAGCTTGTGAATTGTTTGTTGCAGAGAGCATTTGTGAAATAGCAGTTGTTTCATGATTCATAGTATTAGAAGTAACGAATTGAGGTATTTTGGGTATCTCACTAATAAGTTGTTCCAGAGTATCAGCAGGAGCAGGTTTCACAGGAGAAGAAGGCTCAGATGAAATTTCGTCAAAAAATTTCAGATTACGAGCGATGGCAGCAGCAGAAAAATTGTAAAAGCGACCAGATCTGGTACAGGAAGCAGGAGATCATGAGCGAGCGAGCCTCAGTTTGTGTTTTTTGCTCCGTACCATTGACCGGCGGAGATGGAGGGGGAAGAAGAGAGGCAGGAGAGAGAGTGGATTAGACGATGGGGGGGATGATGCGACTCAGATCTGAAAAACTGTAAACTTTTAAAATTGAAAAATTCTTTTGGAAATCTTATCTCTATGCCCATTTTTTTTTCAAGTTCTTTCAAAAGTTTAATTGTGGGGCTAAGTATAAAGTGGTTTCTAAATTTTTGCGTCCCCAAATCCTATGTACGCAATTAATTACTATATCCAAATTCTCTTCGATACTAAATTCCTCCATGGTTATCTGAACTGAAATATGTGTCTAGCGCCACTTTTGCGCCAAGGTTGGGTGTGTGTGTGTATATATATATGTATGTATGTATGTATGTATAAATTCCTAATCCATTTTCCTTCTTACACTTCCTAAATTACAAAGCTATATTGCCCAACCTACTTATATGAAATGCTAAAATTTTGAATATTAACACACGAAATACACTTTTACATTTGAAAATATATTGTACACTCTGCATTCTTGTCACTCATGTGCCTACAATTCTCAAATTTCCATAACCATTTCCGTCATGTACAAAACAGGTATCCCTACCTTTTCCATGTGTTGCTTTTCTTATATATATATATACATAATATTTATATTTTAAAAATACAAATACATTCTCTCACTATCTATAAATGAACTATGAACCTAAGCTCTGGTACCATATGTAACAACCCAAATTTCAGCAGGTCTGAATTTTTCTTAAAATGCTAAAATCAAAGTCTATCGAAACCCGAGTTGGTTTGTCTGGTATTTGCAAAAAGACAAAGATAAATATATCAGAGCTCATAATTAATATCTCACAGCGGATCTGAACAAAATGTAATAGCAAAATACTTACCATAATAATGACATTGTATAACAAGTGTCTCTAAGCTGTATAATCTCTGCCACTTGCCTAACTTGCGGGCTTGTTATGAGTAGGGGGTCAGAACAAAAGTTCTGGTGAATGGACAAATTATACTTTCTATGAATAACTCTACATATACCGTTCTATCGTTGGTATATATTTATTAAGTCATTTGGTTCACCGCTCATTAAATTTTCAGTTTTATGCATGAAATGTACCCATCTACTTCAAAGAAGACTAATCTAACAAATCTCACATATATAGAGTTATATGCCCAATATATGGATGTGCTCCCCGTAGTACCCTCCTCGAGTGGTGTCCATCACCGCACTGTGTAAATGTACAAGACCTTCATCACCAAACCACGAAAGCGTACTGAACCATGCTACGAAAGACACTAAGTCTCCATAGTTACACCATGAAAGTGTACTAGGCTACGCCATGAAAGCGAATAAGCCTTTATCGCCATGCCACTAAAGCACACTACTCTGATTTTCCCCTACAGAACTCAGTCGGGAGCTTTCCATATCTATCATGAACGGCTTTGTTGGGCCCGCAATACAGATATAACTGATTGAACTATCTCTTTCGATGGCTATGCCCCCCACCCGTGACTAATGAAAGACCATTCAATGAGCTAAGTGATCGTTCCCCTAATAAACAATCTAAGCATACAATTTTTCGCCATCACTCATCTGATGTCCCGATAGTGGAAAATTATTGGCCTTTTGGTTTAGCTCTAGTCTTTCCCGCACTCGCTCCGACTGACCATGACGGGTATTCTATGACCCACTATCCTTGTTGGGTGCTGACTACGAAGCCTTTTCTCTCAAGCTGAGGCAGCCACCGAATCATCCTAAAAATCATTCTAATCATACTTTAGGCTGCCCTCAACCATAGATGCATCCTAGGCATACTCTATGGATGGGACCATACAGACCTTGCCTCTATGGGTACAGCTTCATTAAGCCTACCACATATAGCCATTTCAGAGTATTCTCACGTCCCGTTGAAGTATCGCACTTCCTTGTAGTCCCGTTGAATAATTTGGATGTGCTCTCACTGTGTCTCCGGACACCTATGATGGTTTCCCCCGTTAGGCTTTTCATTCCCACTAACTGGACAAAACGCATATCATTATTTTATTAGACCTTATGTCTAATTTATCCTGAATCGTTTTTCTTACTTTTCTTTTTGTTGATTTCCGATATTAATTAATATGCTAAATTCAAATATTCATTATTCGTTAATCAACTTTAAGTTACCACATAATTTTAGGCTCATAACTTAACCCCTATAAGTCAATATGTCCATATTAAAGCCTAATGTCTTTTAGGCTCGCAGTTTACCTCTCTATAAGTCAATATGTTCATATTAAAACCTAGTTTTTCCTTAAACCATCATATTTGTATTTGCAAATAAACTGTGTTCGTTTAATATGATTTCCCAATTTATCATACTTATGTAAATATTGGTTAAAATCTGTTTTTCTGTAAAATACTGCACCATAGCCATAGAATTATGCTTATTAAATTTACAATTGTAAGTTTATAATAAGCCTTTTTATCATCCCTTTTCTCTACGTGTCATCTTTCAGTTGTGTTACCCTTTTTCTTTATGTCTTGCAATTTGTTCTTTAGGAAGGTAGGCTCATTCCTAATTGATTGGATATTAAAACTGTACAAAAATCTATTTTCATAGCTTAAGGTAAGTATGACAATAAAAACCCATAATTGCAAGATATTTCTTTCTATTATTTTTAGGCTATTGAACAACGCACAATATGGCTAAATCCCTATTTTGGACTAATCCAAGTCTTTATTTATTTTTAAAGTTGCAATTATGTTTTCCACTTTTTTTACAAACTAAACTATAGAAATGTATTCTTTTTTTCCTAGCCAATCATTCTAGTCTATTCCTAAATTTCTACTTTAAGTTGGTAAGCATTAATTCCTGTTTATTTTTGTACTTATTTTCCCGTTTTGGCATAATTGCAGTAAATTTGAATACAATTGGGTTATATCCCTTTTTCCTTTCCCAACAAATTATATATTCGTTCCATTCAAAATCTAAAATGTAATTTTATAAATAATGTGGAAATTCTTAGATTTACTATTTAAATATACATTTACTATCCAAAATACTAATTATGTCATGTCATGCTAACCTGTGTCACAATTTTTAAGTTTACATCTCTTTAGTCCAATTTCCCTGATTATTACAGTTTTGATATTACATGTTTATTTAACCCCAAATTACCTAATCCTCTTTTTTCATAATTCCAATTGAATTTATTTTCTGACACGTGCAAACAAAAGAGATTATAATCTGTCGTGCAAAATTAGTCGCTTAACTTAGTCTTATACAAATGTCAATATTATATATATTATGTGTACCTAAAATTCAACATAAGATTGTAAATTCCGAAGTAAAAATGGTAAAAGAGGAAGGAGAGAACATATTATAATTTTTTACAGGATTCAAACAATATCATATATTATTATAGGAAAACATAATTTGAATCCACTTACCTGATTACTCTCCAATTCCTGAATTTGATTCTAATTCATCACTTATGGTCTCCCTTAATTGAATCTACTACTGTAATTATCATGGATTTACAAATCTGATCCTAAAGGAATGAAAAGGATGGTATCATAGTCTGATTCGCGGAATTTACCTCATACTGAAGGGAATTCTGGGCGCATATAATCTAAGCCTACAATCTTAATCTTCAAATATTGAATTAGAAACTAGAGAACTAATATTTTTCTATTTCAGAAGAGTTTGGAGAAGGGATGAAACGACAGTGCTCCAACGCCTATTCAGAAAAAAAAAGAGTTTGATGGCTACCCCGTAGTTCGTTTATTGCTGCCCAGAGGAACCACATCCATTTAATTTAAATCTCACCGTTCGGTTTAAAACGAGGTTGAAAACCATGATAAAATAAAAATGGCCGACCTGGCTAGACCTATGCCATGCCTGGGTTGCCACAATGGTCGACCCAGCCAATGCATGGGTCGACCCATGCGATTTAAAATAGCTGGGCATCCCATCTGTTTCGTGCATGATTTCCTCGTTGTCTGATTTGTTTGATTGCATGTTTATTTCTTGACTCGTTTTGTTTATTTCTATATTTTACAATATTCTTTTCCAATTTTGGACATAAATTCAAATTTTAAATTCAAGCACGCATCTATATTTTTGCGTAAGTTTACACTAAATTTCGATCATTCAAAATTTCCGATGCCATTCGGGATATATTATGTATGAAAATTAATCAGAAAATTGCCATGAACGCAATGGTATATGTTTCGAAGCCAAATTATGATAATTTCAAAATGTCTATTTTTCGTTAACAATTATTTCTGTAATTATTTCGATTATTTTTATTATTAAAAATGCGGGGTGTTACATTCTCCCATTCTTTCGTAAATTTCATCCCTGAATTTTAGCAAGGGTAAAATTATGCAATTCCTCGCAAAATTTACAACCATAATGTGTACATCCAATTTTTCAACGATTCATGTAGTTTTGCATAGTGTAACACATTGTAAAAAAATTACGAACGAAACGAATGCCTAACCAACACCTCCTATATGAATGCATTTTTCTTCTAAAAATCTTTTGGAAACACGATGCACACATCCTAAATACACTGGCTATTTCTATATGAATGTAATATTTTGAAAATCAAAAATACATTTTCATCCAATTTTTCTCATACTTATAGAATAAGAGCATAGTTCATCCAATTTTTTGCACCCAAACCCTAACAACCAACTTTAAATTTTGAATTCCAGAAAAATGTAATTTTCCAAATTCGATTTCTCATGTTAGGAAAAGGTAGAAAAAGGAACCCACATTTTCCATCCTATTTTTATGCATCTTTTTCCCTATACTTGGAAATATTTATCGCTAATCTTCAAAAATTCCTATTTTCTATTCCAAACACAATTTACATGACAAGAAATTTTTTTTTGTTCTATATTGTAGTTATGATCTTGGTTGTTTTCTAAAAAGTTTGCATGTTTTTCTTATAGTTATTCATCTTTCGCATACATTGTTATTTTCTTCATAATATCCTATTTCTTTATTCTTTTCTATTGATCATTAAAAACAACTAGAAAGAAAATATCACACTAAACCATTCCATTTTTCTACAACACAACAATATACTACATAAGAGTGCAAATCTATTTCTAAAAGCAAACATGCTCTACGACAATCACCACTAGGTAAAAGATACTGCGGCTAAATCTGGACATCCACTAGGACTAGGAGGTCTAAGGACATGTCCCTCTGACATAAAAAAGGCCATCATCACTAAATCTATGCAACCATAGCACACCTCCTTTCTACCACTCTCTACTAGCTCATGCCGTGTAAACCTAGCTCTCATTCAAAATAGCCAACCTTTTGCACTTAGCTTGTATTCTTGTTTAAATATGTATTTATGCAGAATTTATCTCTTTATACCTTTTCCACACAAACCATACAAGTATTAAAATTCTCTTTAACTTTTCTCAAATAAAATAGTGACCACTCGAGAGACATCTTTTCATCATTTCTTTTTTCCTCAATCCTTGTACACTTTTTGTGTAACTGTTGGATGTTGCAGATTCCTGGTTTCTGCTTCTTAATTCCTCTCTTAAGGTTTTCCACAGTTGTTAATTAAGTTTTATGGTTTATTCACATGCCGAAATAATTCCTTGCAGCTTTAGCTAGCCTTCAAGCACACAAATGGAGTGTTTCTACTAAACCATGTTAATTCTTTAAAAAAAACTTCTTAAAAGTTAAAAAGGTTTATGCACTTTAACTCAGTTGAAACTCCTTTTTATTTTAATACACATTTCTTTTTCAAGGGGAATTAACAATAATAAGTTTCTATGAATCTTTTCTAAAGAGGACTCTTGTGTTATGTGTGAAGTAACAAAGAAACTTCATTATTTTAATATTATTCATTTCTTTGTCGAAATAGGTAGCACAAAATATAATGTTCACTTATATTTTGTACACCTTTGTCGTTGTACATTTCCTGGTTACTTTTACGAAACTTTGACTTCCAAGCATATAATTCATAAAAGCTTATTTTATAATTCTTCTTGCTCAAGTGAGTTAAAATGTACCATAAACCATTCTTTACTAAGAACTCTTATATTTTCTATTCAAAACAAATCTGTATAATTTTGTCAAAAATTATTTTAATGCAAATCCCAATATAAATTTCTAAAAACTGTAAGTTTCAAAATTGAAAAACTCTTTTAGAAGTCTTATCTCTATGTCCATATATTTTTTCAAGTTCTTTCAAAGTTTAATTGTGGAGCGAAGTATAAAGTGGTTTCTAAATTTTTGCGTCCCTAAATCCTATGTACGAAATTAAATTATATATCCAAATTCTCTTCCATACTAAATTCCTCCAATTGTCCGAACTGAAATATGAGTCTAGTGCCACTTTTGCGCCAAGTGCGTGTGTATGTGTATATATATGTATGTATAAATTCCAAATCCATTTTCCTTCTTATGCTTCCTAAATTACAAAGCTATACTGCCAACCCACCAATCTGGAATATTAAAATTTTGAATATTAACACATGAAATACTCTTTTCATTTCAAAACATATGGTACACTCTATATTTTTGACACTCATGTGCCTACATTTCTCATATTTCCATAACCATTTCCGTCATGTACAAAACCGGTATCCCTACTTTTCCCATGTGTTGCTTTTCTTATTTAGTGGGTTCCCTTATGGACCTAGTTATATATAATATTTTTATTTTAACAATACAAATACATTCTCTCGCTATCTATATAGGAATTCAAAACCTAAGCTCTAATACCAGATGTAACAACCCTAATTTCAACAAGCTCGGATTTTTTGTAAAATGATAAAATCCAAGTCTACCGAAGCTTGAATTGGTTTGTATGGTATCTGCAAAAAGACAAATATAAATATATCAGAGCTCATAATAAATATCTCACAACGGAACTGAAAAAAATATAATAATAGGTAAATACTTACCATAATAGTGATGTTGTCTAACAAGTGTCTCTAAGCTGTATAATCTCTATCACTTGCCTAGCCTATGGGTTTGTTACGAGGATAGGGTCAGAACAAAAGTTATGGTGAATGGATAAATTATACTTTCTATGAATAACACAACATATACCGTTCTATCACTGGTTTATATTTATTAAGTCCTTTGGGTTCACTACTCAATAAATTTTCAGTTTTACGCATGAAATGTACCAATTTACTCCAAAGTAGATTAACCTAACAAATTTCACATATATATATAAATATGTCCAATATATCAAGGTACTCCGCATAGTACCCTTCTCGAGTGGTATCCATCGCCGCACTGTGAAAATGTGCAAGACCATCATCACCACACCACGAAAGCATACTGGACCATGCTACGAACGCACAATAAGTCTCCATGGTTACGCCACGAAAACGTACTAGACTACGCCATGAAAGCGAATAAGCCTCTATCGTTGCTCCACTAAAGCGCACTAACTCTGAGTTTTCTCTACGGAACTCAGTCGGGAGCTTTCCATATCTATCAAGAACAGCTTCGTTGGTCCCGTAATGCAGATATCAATGATTGGTATGTCTTTTTCGGTGGCTATGCCCCCTTGCCATAACTAATGAAAGACCATTCAAAGAGCTAAGTGACTGTGCCCTTAACAAACAACCTAAGCATCCAATTTGGCGTTGTCACTCATCTGATGTGCCGATAGTTAAGAATCATTAGCCCTTGGTTTAGCTCCAGTCTTTCCCGTACTCACTCCAACTGAATATGATAGGCTTATAACGAATCACTATCCTTGTTGGGTCCTGACCATGAAGCCTTCTCTCTCGACCTGAGGTAGCCGCTGAGTCATCCTAAAAATCAGTCTTTAGACTGCTTTCAACCATAGATGCAACTCAAGCATACTCTATGGATGGAACCGTACAGACCATGCCTCTGTTGGCACAACCTTGTTAAGCCTACCACATAGGGCCATTTCAGAGTATCATCACGTCCCGTTGAAGTCCCGCACTTCTTTGTAGTCCCGCCGAATAATTTGGACTTGTTTCCACCGTGTCTCCGGAACCTATGCTGAATTACCCCGTTGGGCTCTTTATTTCCGTCGATGGGAAGAAACACATATTATGATTTTATTAGACCTTATGTATAATTTATCCTGAATGTTTTTTCTTACTTTTCATTTTGTTGATTTGCGATATTATTTAATCCACTAAATCCAAATATTCATTATTCATTAATCAACTTTATAAGTTACCACAGAATTTTAGGCTCGTAACTAAACCCCTATAAGTCAATATATCCACATTAAAGCCTAACGACTTTTAGGCTCTAATTTACCTCTCTATAAATCAATATCTTCATATTAGAGCCAAATTGTCCCATAAACCATTTTCTGTCATATTCATATTTGCAAATAATCTATGTTCGTTTAATATTATTTCCCATTTTATCATATTTGTGCAAATATTGGTTACAATCCATTTTTTTGCATCCTCACAAGAGCCATAGAATTACGCTTATTGAATTTACAGTTGTAAGTTTACAATAAGCCTTTTTCTTATCTCTTTTATATACATTTCATCTTTCAGTTGTGTTACCCTTTTTCTTTTTTTCTTGCAATTTATTCTTTAGGAAGATAGGCTCATTGCTTAATGATTGTTTATTAAAACTGTACAAAAAATCTATTTACATAGCTTAAAGAAAATACTGCAATAAATATCCATAATTGCAAGACATTTCTTTCTATTATTTCTAGGCTATTGAACAGTGTGCAATATGGCTAAATCCCTATTTCACTTTAATCCAAGCCTTTACTTATTTTTAAACTTACAACTATGTTTTCCACTTTTTTTTACAAACCAAACTATGGAAATGTATTCCTTTCTTTCCTAGCCAATCAATCTAGGCTATTCCTAACTTTCTTTTTTTTAAATTGTAAGCAATAATTCCTGTTTTTAACTTATTAAACCATTTTGGCATAATTGCAGTAAATTTGAATACAATTGGGTTATATCCCTTTTTCTTTTCCCAGCAATTTACATATTTATTCCATTCTAAATCTGAAAGTTAATTTTGCAGACAATGTGGAAATTCTTAGATTTAATATTTAAATATACATTTACTATCCAAAATACTAATTATGTCATGTCATGCCAACCTATGTCACAATTTTCAAGTTTACCTCTCTTCGGCCCAATTTCCCTGATTATTACAGTTTTGATATTACATGTTCATTTAACCCCAAATCATCAATTCCTCTTTTTTCATAATTCCAATTGAATTTTATTTTCCAACACGTGCAAACAAAAGAGATTATAATCTACTGGGAAAAATTAGTCGCATAAACTAGTTTTATACAAATGCCAATATTATATATATTACGTGTACCCAAAATTCAACATAAAATTGTAAATTCCGATGCAAAAAGGGGAAAAGAGAAAGGAAAGAACATATTATAAATTTTTACAGGATTCAAACGATATCATATTTTATTATAAGAAAATATAATTTAATCCACTCACATGATTGCTCTCCAATTCCCGAATTTGATTCAGATTTATCACATGTGGTCTCCACTAATTGAATCTACTGTTGTAATTACCACAAATTTACAAACCTGAGCCTAAAAGAATGAAAAGAATGGTATCATATTCAGATTCGTGGAATTTACCTGACACGAAAGAGAAATCTGAGCGCCTATAATGTAAGACTACAATCTTTGTCTCTAATAAATCATGAATTAGAAACCATAGAACTAATATATTTCTATTTCTATTTCAGAAGAGTTTGGAGAAGTGTGAAATGACAGGGCTTCAACGCCTATTCAGAAGAAAAAAATGAGTTTGGCAGCTAGCCCCGTAGTTTATTTATAGTTGCCCAGAGGAACCACGTCCGTTTGATTTAAATCTCACCGTTCGGGATATAACGAGGTCGAAAACAACACTATAAAAAAATAAAAATGACCGACCTAGGTCGACCCTTGCCCTGGCTGGGTCGACATTGTTCGACCTAGCCAATGCATGGGCCGACCCATGCGATTTAAAATCGCTGGGTATCCCATCTGTTTCGTGCGTGATTTTCTCGTTGCTTGTTTTGCTTGATTGCATGTTTATTTCTTGACCCGTTTTTATTATTTCTATATTTTACAATATTCTTTTCCGACTTTGGACATATGTTCAAATTCAAATTCAAGCTTGCACATATATATTCACATATGTTTACACTAAATTTCAAATGTTGAAAATTTCCCCTTGCCGTTCGGGTCATACTATGTGTCAATATTTATCGGAAAATTGCCACGAAAGCAATGGTATATGTTTCAAAGCCAAATTCTGATAATTTCAAAATGTTGATTTTTCGTTAATAATCATTACTGTAATTATTTCGATTATTTTCATTATTATAAATGCGAGGTGTTACCTTCTCCCACCCTTTAAGAAATTTCATCCTCGAAATTTAGTAAGGGTTAAATTATCTAATTCCTCGCAAAATTTACGACCATCATGCATACATCTAATTTTTCAACGATTCACGTACTTTTGCAAAGTGTAACACATCATAAAAATTATGAATAAAATGAATGCCTAACTAGTACTTCATATATGAATGCACCGTTCTTTTAAAAATATTTTGGAAACATGATGCACATATCCTGAATATACTGGCAATTTCTATATGAATGAATATTTTGAAAATGAAAAATATGTTTTCATTCAAATTTTCTCAACTCTTACAGAATAAGAGTGTAGTTCATCCAATTTTTTGCATCCAAATCCTATCAACCAACTTTAAATTTTGTATTCCAAAAAATTGTAAATTTTCGAATTCGATTTCTCATGTTAGAAAAAGGCAGAAAGGAAAATTCAATATTTTCCATCCCACTTTTACGCACCTTTTCCCCTATACTTGGACACCTTTATTGCAAATCTTACAAAAATTCCTATTTTCTATTCCAAACACAGTTTATGTAAGAAAAATTTCCTATTTTTTCTTATTTATTGTAGTTATGGTCTTGGTTATTTTCTGAAAATTTTGATTGTTTTTCTTTTGTTATTCATCTTTTGCTTCCATTGTTATTGTCTTCATAATATCCTATATCTTTATTCTTTTCTAGTGATTATCACGAACACCTAGAAAGAAAATGTCACATTAAACTATTCCATTTTTCCGCAATAAAACAAAATACTTCATGGGAGTGCAAATATGTTTCTAAAAGCAAACATGCTTTAGTACAATCACTACTAGGTAAAAGATACCGCGACTAAATGTGTCCATCCACAAGGACTAGGAGGTCTAGGGCCATGTTCCTCTAACATAAAAAAGATCATCATCACAAAATCTAGAAAAACTTATCACTCCTCCTTTCTACCACTCTCTACCTGCTCATGCCATGTACCCCTAGTTCTCATTCGAAATATCCAACCTTTTCCACTTAACTTGCGTCCATGATCAAATTTGTAAATATGCAGAACCCATCTCTTTATATCTTTTCCACATAAACCATACAAGTTTTAAATATCTCTCTAACTTTTCTCTAATAAATTAATAACCACTTGGGAGACATCTTTTCACCATTTCTTTTTTCCTCAATCCTTATACGCATTTTGTGTAACTGTTGGATGTTGCAAATTTTTGGTTTTTGCTTCTTAATTCCACTCTTAAGGTTTTCCATAGTAGCTACTTAAGTTTTATGGCTTATTCACATGCTGAAATAATTCCTTGCAACTTTACCTAATCTTAAAGGATACAACTGGAGTCTTTCTACTGAACATGTTTAATTCTTCAAATTTTTCTTCTCAAAACTCAAAAAGGATTATGCACTTGACTCAGTTGAAGCTCCTTTTTACTTTAATACACATTTCTTTTTCAAGGGGAATAAATAAGATTAAGTTTCTATAAATCTTTTCTAAAGAGAACTTTCGTGTTCTGTGTAATGTAACAAGGAAACATCATTATTTTAATATTACTCAATTCTTTGTTGAAATAGGTAGCATAAGATATAGTGTTCACCAATATTTTTTACACCTCTTTCATTGCACATTTCTTGGTTACTTTAACAAAACATTTTGACTTCTAAGCTTATAATTCATAAAACATATCTTATATTTCTTCTTGCCCGGTGAGTTAATATCTGTCACAAACCATTCTTTATGAAAAACTCTTATATTATCTTTTCAAAACAAATCCGTATAATTTTGTCAAAAAATATTTTATTACAAATCTGAATATAAATTTCTGAAATCTGTAACTTTTAAAATTGAAAAACTCTTTTAGAAATCTTATCTATATATCTATATCTTTTTCATGCTCTTTCAAAAGTTTAATTGTGGGTCGAAGTAAAAAGTGGTTTCTAAATTTTGTGCCCCAAAATCCAATGTGTGAAATTAATTTCTATATCCAAATTCTCTTCCATACAATATTCCTCCAAGGTCGACCAAACTGAAATCTAAGTCTAGCACCACTTTTGCACCAAGTTTGTATGTAAATATATGTATAAATTCCTAATCATTTCCCTTCATATAATTCCTAAATTGCAAAGCTATACTGCCCAACCCACTAATCTAAAATACTAAAATTCGAATATTAACACATAAAATACTCTTTTTCATTCAAAAACATATTGTACACGTACATTCTTGCCACTTATGGTCCTACAATTCTCAAATTTCCATAACCATTTTCATCGTGTACAAAACTTGTACCCTAACTTTTCCCACGTGTTGCTTTTCTTATCTAGTGGGTTCCCCTATGAATCTAGTTATATATATATAATATTTATATTTTGAAAATACAAATACATTCTCTCACTATCTATATAGGAATTCTAAACCTAAGCTTTGATACCAGATGTAACAACCCAGATTTCAGCAGGTCCGAATTTTTCGTAAAATGTTAAAATCCAAGTCTCCCGAAACGAGTTGGTTTGTTTGGTATCTGCAAAAAAGACAAAGGTAAATATATTAGACATCATAATAAATATCTCACAACGACACTGAACAAAATATAATAATAGGTAAATACTTACCATAATAATGATATTGTCTAACAAGTGTCTCTAAGCTATATAATCTCCGCCACTTGCCTAACCTGCGGGTTTTGTTATGAGAAGTGGGTCAGAACAAAAGTTCTAGTGAATGGAAATTTTCTATGAATAACACTACATATACCGTTCTATCACTAGTTTATATTTATTAAGTCATATGGGTTCATTGCTCATTAAATTTTTGGTTTTACGCATGAAATGTACCCATCTACTCCCAAATAAATTAATTAACCTAACAAGTCTCACAAATATATATCTATATGACCAATATTTAGAGGTACCCCTATAGTACCCTTCTCGAGTGGTCTTCGTCGCTGCACTATGAAAATGTAAAAGACCTTCATCACCACACACGCAAGCGTACTAGACCATGCTACAAAAGCACACTTAGTCTCCGTCATTACACCACAGAAGAGTCCCAGGATATGCCATGAAAGCAAATAAGCCTCTATCGTCGCACCACTAAAGCCACTAACTCTGTGTTCCCCTCTGGAACTCAGTCAGGAGCTTTCCATATCTGTTAAGAACGACTTCGTTGGGCCCACATTACATATATCAACGATTGTCTATCTCATTCAGTGGTTATGCCCCCTCACCATAACTAATGAAACACCATTCAGATAGCTAAGTAATTGTGCCCCTAATAAACAATCTAAGCATCCAATTCGGTGTTGTCACTCATTCAATGTCCTGATAGTGAAGGATCGTTGGGCTTATGTTCAGCTCCAGTCTTTTCCATACTCGCTCCGACTGACCATGACAGGAATCTTACGACTCACTGTCCTTGTTGGTTCCTGACCACGAAGCCTTCTCTCTCGTGTCGAGGTAGCTGCCGAATCATCCTAATCAGTCTTTAGGCTGCCCTCAATCATAGATGCAGCCAAGGCATACTCTATGGATGGAACCGTACAGGCCATGCCTTTGTGGGAACAACTTCGTTAGGCTTACCACATAAGGTCATCTCCTAGTATCCTCATGTCCCGTTGAAGTCTCACACTTCCTTGTAGTCCCATCGAATAATTTGGATGTGCTCCCACTATGTCTTCAGACACCTATGATTATTTACCCTGTTGGGCTCTTCATTCCCATGGACTAAGCCAAGCGATAACATTATTTTATTAGACTTCCTTATCCATTTTTTTACTTTTCTTTTCGTTGATTTACGATATTATTTAATCAGTTAAATCCAGATATTCATTATTCGTAAATAAACTCTATGAGTTATTGTTAGATCAAAATTTGGACCTAACACCCAAATTGTTCTGAATTTTATAGAGTTTTAACTGAAGAATGAAGAAAAGGAAAATAACACACAGAATTTATAGTGGTTCGGCGTTAACAAGCCTACGTCCACTTTATATGTTATTAATTATACTTTGAATGCTAGTACAATCAATGATTTCTCTCTAGCCCACTTTTACAATTGTGATTTCTCTCAGTAATCTAGTAATAAAACTGATAAGAAATGGTAGTATGACAATAATGGCGGAATCAGTCCTCAATATTGCCAAAAGGATCCTAAAAAATGCCAAACTACGGGCTATTTATAGCTGATTTTGTCAGGCGGATCGTGGTAACACGTGGCACGAATCCCGAGAACATCGGATCGCATCGCTACCGTTGAAGAAATAGTCAAATTAGCCGTTGTGGACAGGTGTCGCGATCCCCTTGAAAATCAGATCGAGCAAATGGGGAGAATCAGTCAAAATGACGGTTAGGGACACGTGTCGCTGGATCCGTGCGTCTCGGATCGCTGAAGACTAGCTCGTGTTTGAACGGGTCAGAGGCTTCGCCGTGCATCAGGGGATCGGATCGGTCTATACTGGGTAATAATGCATGTACGGATCGAATCGCATAGAGGTGTCATTTCGCTAATGAAATGGGGGCGATCCGTTGAGGCGCGATCCAATGAGGTGCGATCCAATGAGGTGCGATCCGATAAGGGGGCGATCCGATGAGGGGCGAGTCAATGGTGCGATCCGTTCCTTCATGTACTTAGGGAATGTGGTTTCATACTTTCTTCTTGTGAATGAACCTGGGTGGCTTGGTCAAAAAGCTAGCCAACATTTTGCCCCCTTGAAGTATGTTTTATCGATGATGGAACATGCTTCGAAGCTATCGAATCGTCTTTTCACAACGAGACGCAAATCAGTGAACAATTCCTTTTCTGGGATCTTTCAGAGTCTTCATCACTGGATCTGTCGGTCATTTATCGATTCGGATCGCGTGCTTGAGTCGCGGTCCGTTAGCAAGCCATTCGCCTCGTTCTTTGGTGAGCACTTGGGCCTCTTCGCGAAACAGAACGAGATGGGCTTCTCTTCGAGACGTGGTGGGCTTTTGGTTCGCGGCCCGTCTGTTTTCGCGGATCGAATAAGACAAAAAAGGGGAGACAAACGGTCGCCCTTTTGCCTATATAAGTCGACCCTCCTCTCCACTTTCTTCCTTCTTCTCGCTTTCGTATCGTATCGCTATCTCACCGAGAAAAAAAAAACTTTAGTCTCGATTTCCAAATTTCCGCCCAATTTCAAACTTTTAAAAAGGTAACTAGATGACTTCTCTTGAATTTCTACCGTGCTCGCACTAGTTTATAGAGCATGGACAGCGAGATTTTATAAGATTTGGTGAGAATGGACGTGAGTGTGCCTGGTGCGAAGGGGAGAGTTGAGGAAGAAGATGGAAGAGATGACCAGGTCGACTCGTGGGGATACTAGAGCTTCGGATCGTGGAGGAAATGGTGAAGTGGTGAATCGGATCGTGGAGATGCTTGTGAGGATGGGAGAAGAGCAAGCAGCGGATCGTGACGAGGTGGCGGGGACACGGATCGCTACGAGATTATAGCGATCCGATCCGAAATACTTCCTGGAGTTAGCGCCTCTGTTGTTGGTCCAGGCTGGCCTCGCGAACCCGTGATCCCGCCACGATCCGATCCACACCCCACGATCCGAAAGGGTTTTCACGAACCGAAGAGTGATGTGACAGCCCGCCCCGCACCAGCCTGCATTTCCTCCAAAAGTGCGCTGTACACATGCCCGACTAGCACAAGACGGTCGTCATAAGAAAGGAAAGAAGGGAATGAACTAATCAAAGAACCTGTAGAATGTCTCACAGCGCATGGAATAAAATATAATAATAACATACTTGACATAAAACAGGCGAGACAGTGCATAAGCTGATAACTAATAATCAATGTCAACATCAGAGCAGCGGAAATCCAAATACAGCTTATTACAACTTTCCAAATTTACTGTCTCTAACAAAAGAAAACTAGAGTAGAAGATGCACCACCAATGCCCAAGCAGTGATCTTCAACAATACAGGGAGAATACTATGTATATATATCACGTGGAAGCCTCCTGCTCGTCTCCGGATCATCTACCCGTGCATCACCAGCTAACCTGTCTCTAGTCTGCTCGTGTGAGCACCCAGAGTAATAAGAGGAGACATAAAACTCTGGGTCAGACATAAAGCCTGGTATGAGCGATAAGCATCTAAACAGAGTAATAACAGGTATACTAAACCATACCTGAACCTGGACCTGCAACCAAAGAGTTAGTACCACATACCGTACAATGCTCTAAGGTGCCATAATAAATAGTGTGAGAATATGGGGGTGGGGTGTGTATGTCAAACAATCAAGCATAGCAACCATCCTTACGTCTCTCACTCAGTGCGTAAAGCATACGATATCTACCACTTTGAAACACTAGACAAACTGAGGCAACGACGAATCCCGACTTGTAGAAACCCTGCTATGACCAAGCTAAACATATGGAGTCATGACCAAACATTTCAATGACCCACTTCATTGGTTGTAGCCCTTGGTTCTACCGATGCCATAATGGCCCTGAATCCGCCTTCGTACCTCCTACCATAGTGGTTCAAAGCTATAGACGTCGATAACTCCTTAGCACGCGTCCCGCAGCAAAGCCCAATCATGAAGCCCACTCATTAGTTCCCAGCTGGATCCTGAGTCAAAGCTCCTCATTTGGACTTCCTTTGCATGTCGGGTTTTGATCGAATTGGAGTGGGTCTTCAGAAGAGTTGTCGTGCAGTAGTAGCCCTAGAATACGGTTCGGTTCGATGGTCATCATCCTCGTCGGTTCGGTTCGGTAGTCATCTTTCCATTCGGTTCGGGTCGGGTACTCCACTTCAGGTCGGGTCGGTGTCCTCCTCCGGGTCGGGTCGGGTGTCCTTCCTTCCAGTGCTCCGATCCGCTCCCTCATTTCTTCACGTATTCTGATCCGATCCCTCCTTGCCATCTGATCCGCGTGGCCTTCCCTCTTGCTAGTTCCCCCAAATGTTTACTTCCGATCCGAGCCGTGCGTCTCCAAGTCGATCCGATCTGGCCTCCAATTATTCTTCCGATCCGATCCGATCCGATCCCCTTGTCCACTCCAACTCTAAGCAAACGGCCTTCCTTCTCGCCAAGCCTCCTATGTGTCAACTCCGGTTCGGGTCGGATTTCTTGCCCAGTTCACATATCCGATCCGAGCTCCCATCCGATCCGATCCGAAGCCCTGCACAACTTTCTGCAACTTTTCCAGCAACTTGTTTACGTCGTTCGACGACGTTTTTGACAAATCTAACTATTCTAATCAATCACAATTCAAGTCAAATAGTCATAACAACATAGCAAACTAGCCTCAAACACCAAAACAATGAATTTATATGTCAAAATGGATCAAACGTGCCCAAAAACCCCTTATTTTCCTACAATCCTTCTTAATCATGTTTAAGCATACAATTAGCAAAACACATCGAAATTAACCCAAATTTCTAACAGAGCCTTAAAACATTATTTTAGAATTTTAAGAATTTTTCCAGAATTTATTTACGTATAAATTCGCTAATCTTCACTAATTACCCTTAATCACCGTAATTAGTGCAAAAACTATGTAAATCACTCACCTTGGCCACAAATGAAACACCAAATCTGAAATACTTTCTGTTTGGGTCGAATTCCTATGTATAGCAGCAGCTCCAACCTTGCTTTGTTGCTATTTGGCCTTGCTTTGATGTATTTTAGGCTTAATCTTCACTAAAAATGTGTTTTGGAGTGGTTTTAGAGGATGGAAGCCATTACTAAGGTGTCAAGGAGGTTTGTGGCGGCTCAAAACTGAAATGAAAGTGATAACCTAACCCTATTCAGTCCTCCTATACCTCTAAACCCGAAATTCCCCTTGGGCCTAGCTGCTAATCACCCGGTTAAGCCCAATTAAGCTGTTTTTCACCATCTGAAACTTCTTTCAGCCATATCTCCCAAACGGTGAGTCCGTTTGGCTAATGTGACCACTCTACGGAAAGAGAAACCATCATCCGGAGCCAATGGAGGTGGTTTCAGGTCAAAATCCCTTTCCAGTCAAAAGTTATGGCCAAAACAGTGCCAACTAGGGGTAAAATGGTCATTTAAAAATCGGGAAAAATCATGAACATGGGAAATGACCCCAATAGTCGTCTTCCAAAGTTACACGACCATACGACTTCGTATGTGACAGAAATAAATATTCTACGATCCTATGATGCGTAGAATGCGGGTCGTTACACTCTCCCCCCTTAAGAAATTTCGCCCCCGAAATTCCTTAACCCAAAACATACAAAGGATCCCGCATGCCTAACAACCACATACAACAATCAAACATGCAAAACAAGTAAACAAGCCTATCCTAGCATGCGGAAAACTAAATCAAACTCAAAATCTTACCAGGCAAAGAGTTCTGGGTGTGTTTTCCTAATGTTCTCCTCTGTCTCCCAAGTACAATCATTCTCGTCTTCGCCCCACTGGACCTTGACTAGTCTCACCGCCTTCCTTCGAAGTTGCTTCATGTCGTGCTCGACAATACGGGCCGGCTTGCGGTTCCCAACCGCCTCGGGTTCTACTTCGAAGTCCTCTAACTGATCAGGTGAAATAGTCATATTTGAGTCGTGAACGAACTTCCTTAGTTGGTAAACATGAAATACGTTATGAACTCCCGCCATCTTCTCTGGTAAGTCAATTCTATATGCCAAATTCCCGACTAGCTCAAGAACAGGGAATGGGCCAACAAATCTTGGTGCCAACTTGCCTCTCCTGCCAAATCGTATTACGCTCTTCAACGGAGAAATCTTGACAAACACCAAGTCACCAATGGAGAATTTTAGGTCTCTTCGCCTCTTATCAGCATAACTCTTCTGCCTATCTTGGGCAGCCTTCATTCGTTGTTGAATAATTTTAATCTTATCTGAAGTTTCCCTCACCACATCTGGTCCAAGCATAAACTTCTCGCCGGTCTCTATCCAACATGATGGTGAGTTGCACAGTCTTCCATACAAAGCCTCAAATGGAGCCATACCGATACTGGATTGGTAGCTATTATTATATGCAAACTCTACTAGATGCAAATGGTCATCCCACGATCCACCAAAATCCAATATACATGCTCTCAAGAGATCTTCCAAAATACGGTTCACCCTCTCCGTCTGACCGTCGGTCTGAGGATGATATGCGGTACTGAGATGTAACTCTGACCCTAGAGCCTCTTGTAAGCTCTTCCAAAACCCACTAGTGAACAACGGGTCTCGGTCGCTCACAATGCTTTTAGGTACTCCATGAAATCTCACTACCCACTTCATATACAACTCTGCTAACTTAGCTGCCGTTCTGGTCGATTTGACTGGTATAAACCTTGCGCTTTTAGTCAATCGATCCACAATCACCCAAATGCTATCATGTCCCGATCTAGTCCTTGGTAAACCATTGATGAAATCCATCGAGACTTGCTCCCATTTCCATTCGGGAATTTCTAATGGCTGTAACAATCCACTAGGCTTCTTTTGCTCGGCTTTAACTAGCTGGCAATTCATGCATTTGGATATAAACTTCCCAACGTCTCTTTTCATTCCTTCCCAGTAGTAAGTCTGCTTCATATCTCGATACATCTTGTTACCACCGGGGTGTATAGTTAGCTTTGAGTGATGACATTCTCTAAGCACTTCATCTCTCAATCCATTGACATTGGGTACAACAAGCTTTCCATTCTTTCTAAGCCATCCATCTCGATCAAGCCCATACTTGTTCATCTCCTCATCGATATCCATCTCTAATTTGGAGATGATTTCCAATACATTAGGATTGTCCCTCTGACTAGAGCCGATCCGCTCAATCAAAGTGGGTCTGATCGTCAAACTTGCTAACATTTCTGGATTCAATTCGCACTTTGGTCTGAAATCAAACCCCGCGATAAACTCCAGTTGCTTCCATTCAAGGAACATAGCCCCTAAGCTGGCATGTCTTCTACTCAATGCATCAGCCACCGCATTGCCCTTTCTTGGTGTGTATGCGATGTCAAAATCATAGGAAGCTAAGAACTCTAGCCATCTCTGCTGACAGAGATTCAGATCTTTCTGAGAGAAGAGATACTTTAACGACTTATGATCTGTAAACAGCTCAAATCTTTCTCCCAAGAGATAGTGTCTCCACATCTTTAACGCGAACACGATTGCTGCCAACTCTAAATCATGGGTAGGGTATCTTCTCTCGTGCGGTTTCAATTGCCGACTTGCGTAAGCTACAACCCTACCGCCTTGCATTAATACAGCACCCAGTCCGGTACCACAGGCATCCGTGTATACCGTCATCTCTTCATCCCCCTTAGGAATGACTAACACTGGTGCGCTTGTCAACTTGTCCTTTAGACTTTTGAATGCATTCTTGCACCTTTCATCCCAGACAAAAGCTTGATTCTTCTTGGTCAACTGGGTCAATGGTGCTGACATCTTGGAGAAACCTTGGATAAACTTACGATAATATCCCGCTAACCTCAAGAAACTTCTTACATCTGTTGCATTCTTGGGCGTAGGCCAATCCTGTACCGTAGCCACCTTCGCCGGGTCCACGGCAATCCCATTTTCTGATACAACATGGCCCAAGAATCTCACTACCCTCTTCCAGAAGTGACACTTAGAAAACTTTGCTTTCAATTGGTGTTTTCTCAACACCTCCATCACTATTCTTAAATGTCCCTTGTGTTCTTCCTCTGTCCTCGAGTAGACCAAAATATCATCAACGAACACAAGGACAAACTTATTCAACTGATCTCTGAATACCCTATTCATAAGATCCACAAAATATGCTGGGGCATTGGTCAGCCCGAATGGCATGACCAACCACTCATAAAATCCAGACGGCGTCCGAAATGCCGTTCTAGCTATACTCTCAGCTTCCACTCTAAGCTGATGAAAACCTGTCGTGAGATCCAACTGAGAAAATATCCTCGCGCCACTCAACTGATCGAACAAATCATCTATCCGCGGTAGAGGATACTTGTTCTTCCTCGTCACTTTATTCAACTCGCGGTAGTCTACACACAAACGAAGGGAACCATCCGCCTTGGTAGCAAACACAACTGGTGCTCCCCATTCAGAAACACTCCTTCTGATAAATCCCTTCTTCAAAAGATTGCTGACTTGCACCTCGAGCTCTCGCTGCTCTCTTGGTGCCATACGACGAAGTGGCATCACTATAGGCCTGGCATCTTTTACCAAATCAATACGGAACTCAATCTCTCGGTGTGGTGGAAGTCCGGTCACTTCTTCGAAAACATCCGGATACTGGCCAACCACGGGCAAACCTGACAACTCACTATGCGGAATGTCGAGGGAGTTTAGAAAACTAGCCAATACCCCCTTACTGGGTAGACCACCAAACACTATCCTCCGCCCATCATCCGCTCTAGCTGTCACCAACAAGCCCTCACAGTCTACCACCACCCCGTATCTTTGGAGCCAATCTACTCCCAAAATAATGCCAAACCCAGTAAAGCCCAAAACAAAGCAATCACAAACAAACATGCATCCATGACTCGATAAGACCACATTACGACAAATCATGCTAAGGCTAGTCGAACCGCCAATCGGGTTCGTCACTACTAAAGGTCTATCGACAATCTCGGGCTCCAATCCCAACCTATCTACCAGGTCACTAGATATGAAAGAACTGGAAGCTCCGGTATCAAACAAAACTCTAACAGGAACATCGTAAACAGAAAGCATACCTTGAATGACGACATTCTTTCCCTTCTCCGCCGCTGTTGGGGCATTCGACGAAGAAGGAATAGCATTAAGGGCGTATGCTTTCACCATTTGCTTCTCCTTAGGGGGCTGTGGACACTTGTCCTTGTGATGTCCCATTTGGCCACAGTTGAAGCACTTCCTATCCGCTGGCTTGGCCCGACAATTACTAGCATAATGGCCCTTCTTACCACAGCTGAAGCACTCAATATCTTGTTTATTCTTTTTCTTCTGGCCATCCTTAGTCTGACTCTGCTTTCTTTTATTCTGGGAACCACCCTTGCCTTCACCACTTGCTTGTGGCTTTGGCTCACCTGCGGACGCAACCTCAGTCTTCGGCTTAGGGTAGAGACTTTCCGATCTTAACGCTTTCCCCACAATCGATTCAAACGTCTCATCGATGTGGTTAATAAGTTTTTCCCCCAAGTACTGATCCAAACCAGTTATGAATTTCTCATTCTTTTTCTCGGCAGTTTCAATAAGAGATAACCCATATTTTGACAAAGTGTCAAATTCAGCAATATATTCCGAGACAGCTCTGCCATTCTGCTTGAGCTCCAAGAATTTCTTAAACAGCACTGACTTCTGAGCAGCTAGAATGAACTTCTCGCTAAAGCGAGCCTTAAACTGCTCCCAAGAAATCTGATCTTCGGGAGTAGCTGCCTTTATAGCATTCCACCAATTCATTGCCCGCCCTTGCAGCTGACGGGACGCTAGCTTTCTCTTCATTGCATTCTCGATACCTAAATCCTCGAAGATACGTTCGTAACTATCCAACCAATCCTGAACATCTGTGGCCGACTCCGTTCCGTGGAACGGCTTCCCACCAAGGCTAGTATAATCCTTATTCAGCTTGGCGAAGTCGACTCTTGGCGCCTGCACTATTGGACCACCACCATTTCCACCATTGGGAGCTGCCCTCTGCACATCTCTAAGCATCTCTCTCATGAGGTCAGTAAACATCGTCCTCATGTCAGCAGCATTCCCATTATTGGCTCCCCTACCGGTACCTCTAACATATCGGCTCATCGTCAATCTGAAAAAGGAAACGATTAACGACTCCATAGTGGTGCTAGTGCAGTACGACTTCATCCTTATACTACTAATAGTATATATATAGCTTTTAAAAACCAAAATAATCACAAATACGCTCTCTCGTATACGTATATTATCTCTCCCTGATAACTTCCCTAGGTTAACTACGCAACCTAGAGCTCTGATACCAAGTGTGACAGCCCGCCCCGCACCAGCCTGCATTTCCTCCAAAAGTGCGCTGTACACATGCCCGACTAGCACAAGACGGTCGTCATAAGAAAGGAAAGAAGGGAATGAACTAATCAAAGAACCTGTAGAATGTCTCACAGCGCATGGAATAAAATATAATAATAACATACTTGACATAAAACAGGCGAGACAGTGCATAAGCTGATAACTAATAATCAATGTCAACATCAGAGCAGCGGAAATCCAAATACAGCTTATTACAACTTTCCAAATTTACTGTCTCTAACAAAAGAAAACTAGAGTAGAAGATGCACCACCAATGCCCAAGCAGTGATCTTCAATAATACAGGGAGAATACTATGTATATATATCACGTGGAAGCCTCCTGCTCGTCTCCGGATCATCTACCCGTGCATCACCAGCTAACCTGTCTCTAGTCTGCTCGTGTGAGCACCCAGAGTAATAAGAGGAGACATAAAACTCTGGGTCAGACATAAAGCCTGGTATGAGCGATAAGCATCTAAACAGAGTAATAACAGGTATACTAAACCATACCTGAACCTGCAACCAAAGAGTTAGTACCACATACCGTACAATGCTCTAAGGTGCCATAATAAATAGTGTGAGAATATGGGGGTGGGATGTGTATGTCAAACAATCAAGCATAGCAACCATCCTTACGTCTCTCACTCAGTGCGTAAAGCATACGATATCTACCACTTTGAAACACTAGACAAACTGAGGCAACGACGAATCCCGACTTGTAGAAACCCTGCTATGACCAAGCTAAACATATGGAGTCATGACCAAACATTTCAATGACCCACTTCATTGGTTGTAGCCCTTGGTTCTACCGATGCCATAATGGCCCTGAATCCGCCTTCGTACCTCCTACCATAGTGGTTCAAAGCTATAGACGTCGATAACTCCTTAGCACGCGTCCCGCAGCAAAGCCCAATCATGAAGCCCACTCATTGGTTCCCAGCTGGATCCTGAGTCAAAGCTCCTCATTTGGACTTCCTTTGCATGTCGGGTTTTGATCGAATTGGAGTGGGTCTTCAGAAGAGTTGTCGTGTAGTAGTAGCCCTAGAATACGGTTCGGTTCGGTGGTCATCATCCTCGTCGGTTCGGTTCGGTAGTCATCTTTCCATTCGGTTCGGGTCGGGTACTCCACTTCAGGTCGGGTCGGTGTCCTCCTCCGGGTCGGGTCGGGTGTCCTTCCTTCCAGTGCTCCGATCCGCTCCCTCATTTCTTCACGTATTCCGATCCGATCCCTCCTTGCCATCTGATCCGCGTGGCCTTCCCTCTTGCTAGTTCCCCCAAATGTTTACTTCCGATCCGAGCCGTGCGTCTCCAAGTCGATCCGATCTGGCCTCCAATTATTCTTCCGATCCGATCCGATCCCCTTGCCCACTCCAACTCCAAGCAAACGGCCTTCCTTCTCGCCAATCCTCCTATGTGTCAACTCCGGTTCGGGTCGGATTTCTTGCCCAGTTCACATATCCGATCCGAGCTCCCATCCGATCCGATCCGAAGCCCTGCACAACTTTCTGCAACTTTTCCAGCAACTTGTTTACGTCGTTCGACGACGTTTTTGACAAATCTAACTATTCTAATCAATCACAATTCAAGTCAAATAGTCATAACAACATAGCAAACTAGCCTCAAACACCAAAACAATGAATTTATATGTCAAAATGGATCAAACGTGCCCAAAAACCCCTTATTTTCCTACAATCCTTCTTAATCATGTTTAAGCATACAATTAGCAAAACACATCGAAATTAACCCAAATTTCTAACAGAGCCTTAAAACATTATTTTAGAATTTTAAGAATTTTTCCAGAATTTATTTACGTATAAATTCGCTAATCTTCACTAATTACCCTTAATCACCGTAATTAGTGCAAAAACTATGCAAATCACTCACCTTGGCCACAAATGAAACACCAAATCTGAAATACTTTCTGTTTGGGTCGAATTCCTATGTATAGCAGCATCTCCAACCTTGCTTTGTTGCTATTTGGCCTTGCTTTGATGTAGTTTAGGCTTAATCTTCACTAAAAATGTGTTTTGGAGTGGTTTTAGAGAATGGAAGCCATTACTAAGGTGTCAAGGAGGTTTGTGGCGGCTCAAAACTGAAATGAAAGTGATAACCTAACCCTATTCAGTCCTCCTATACCTCTAAACCCGAAATTCCCCTTGGGCCTAGCTGCTAATCACCCGGTTAAGCCCAATTAAGCTGTTTTTCACCATCTGAAACTTGTTTCAGCCATATCTCCCAAACGGTGAGTCCGTTTGGCTAATGTGACCACTCTACGGAAAGAGAAACCATCATCCGGAGCCAATGGAGGTGGTTTCAGGTCAAAATCCCTTTCCAGTCAAAAGTTATGGCCAAAACAGTGCCAACTAGGGGTAAAATGGTCATTTAAAAATCGGGAAAAATCATGAACATGGGAAATGACCCCAATAGTCGTCTTCCAAAGTTACACGACCATACGACTTCGTATGTGACAGAAATAAATATTCTATGATCCTATGATGCGTAGAATGCGGGTCGTTACAAGTGAATGCTCCAAAGAACTTGTAGAATAAGCAATGCAATTTAATTCCAGTACATTAATGGATAGTTAGGCTAGACCCTTCATGACGAACATTCTGGACTGACCAAGTGCATAACTTAACAGCATAAAACGACCAATATTTTGACGATCTCATCAGCCTTTACGCTTTTCTTTAATGCATGCACAAGCACACACACCGACACTTGCACACACGGGGGACGGGTAGTTTTAATCTCATTTTTCATGTTTTCTCGCCTAACAGTAATGTCGGATAATCAATCTTCTTCAAGATCCGTTACAAAAACGGAGTCCGAGGTTCCTGAGCAATACAACCCCGAGATCCCTCCAATTAACCCAGGAGGCGAAGATTCTGGATCTGAATACGAGGCAACGGAATCAGATCCGTCTGGAAGTACCTCATCTAGTGAAGAGTCTGAGATAGACAGGCGAGCTCCCGACGAGATTCCTGGCGCACTCGGGATAGAGAAATTTTCTGATTCTTTAGAATCTAAACTCGATGATATAAAGCTTAAAAGAATCTGCCTGGGACATGGGATCCCTTGGGATAACGTGATGACACCCGGTAGCGAAGATAGACCCCACTTAGCTCCGGAAGGGTATATGGCAGTCAGTCGAACCATGTGCTTAGTAGGATCTATTCCTCCGTTTCCTCCAATCGTCATCGAGACTCTAAAACGACTGGGTATCGCTCCGATGCAGCTTCATCCTAACGCCTACGCATCTCTATACACCCTATATATTGCATACGCTGAGATCCTACATACCGAACTCACATTTAGAGATTTGACATTCTTCTTTCTTTTCAAGCATCGCTCCTCGGCAACCCCAAATTTCTCTTTCTTTGAATCGGTGGCGAATAGGAAGGTTCTGTATGACGGATACAGCAATATATGGGATCCTAAGTCTGATTGGTTCTATATAAAGAAACAGGCCGGATGCTCAAGAAGATGGCTTAAATCAAGTAAACTTTAATCTTTTGACTGAATATCTTGTTTAAGAAGCCGAAGCATTAACATTCTTCCCCCTTTTTATTTGTTTTAAACAGATCACGTCTTCCCAAAAACGGAGGGTCCGTTATACAATAATCGATTGTCTATTCTTTTGCAAAGCAGATCCGACTTTCTAAGGATCAAAAAGTGCATCACTGACGAGAATCTTCATAAGCATCGTCTTCTAGATGTAAGATTTGGACTTGGCGCTGGTGGCAAACCTTATAGATACGTGCCTCCAACGGAAGGAGAGGGAACATCGCAAGCAGTAGAAACAACTAAATTTCGCAAGAGTCCTTCCCCGATAGTCATCCAAGACGATGAGGACCTGAACATATACAGAGGGGATGAGGCCCGCGGTGACAAGTCCAAGGAAATCCCAGTTTCTACTCCAATCGAACCCGCTGCTCCCGATGACCTGACAGACGAACAGCTATTCAAAGAGCTGAGCAAAATTCCTCTGCCCGACGATGTATATACAGAGAGGGACTTTTAAGGGGAGCCATTCTTCCCTGCTTTTGAGGAGACCATCGCTCCAACTAGAGAACAAGAAACTAGTCAGATGAGCCTGTCTTCAGGCCCGGGTCTGTTAGGGGGAATTATATGGGATGCACAAATCACACACACTCTCTGACCCCGCACTCTTATATCGTCAGTATTCAAAGTTTTAATATGCTCTTTTCTTCTTTGCAGGAAAGATGTCCCGTAGGCGATCTTATTCTTATCGTTCTCTTCGTGAGGGCACACCCAGTCTTCATCCGAGTACTGAGCGCTCTCGCGGTCCTTCTCACAAGCCGACTTCCTCACAACCCCGGTCTCCACCGAAATTGACATCTGCCAAGCTCCCCAGCTATCCGGTAGTTCCTGCAGGGGGAAAGAAACTTCCTAAAGAGTTAACTCCTCCAAAGAGTGCACCTTCTCACAGCAGGTCATCAAAAAGGCATCACGAATCTAAAGATAAAGGCAAAGATCCAATCAAAGAGTCTGAAAAGGAGAGGAGTGACATCGTCCCTTCCAGCCAGCCAGAGTTGGCTGCCCCCGGGTCACGGGACTACATCCATGGTCCCGAGATTCAAGGTAGGCTGGAAAAGCTGCGGGAACAATTCCCAGACATTTTCTTCGAAAGGATGACGTTTGTTCCGGCCTTGGAACCAGTCCCTAAGAACTGGGATAATGAAGTTGTCGGGCACATCCGCCATGTAGCCAGGCAGTATGAGATGATGAAGAAACATGCAGTTAACCTTTCAGAAGTCATTCGAATGCTTGAAATAGAAGCACATAGATCTAAGGCGAAACTTGATAACAACGAAAGGGCCAGGACAAAGATGGAGAAGGACCTGGAAGATGCTCAATCCCAACTCGCCTTAGCGCGGAGAGATGCCGAAAATTATAAGACCGAGTTGGAGAATGCTAAGAAACGCTTTCATTCGGAACTGGACTCCAATAGCCAAGAGAAAATGGCCTTAAAGAAGGAGGTTGAAGATCTCAAAATTGCCAACATTGAGTTGAAAACAGCACAAGGCCATTTTGAAGCTGAGAGAGCTGCTTGGGAGGCAGAAAAAGCAAGTTTGAAAGAAAGTTTAGCTTTGGCTGAAGCAAAAAAGGTGATTTTACATGATCAAGTCGCGGATGCGGAGAGACGGGTGGCTCTTGCCGAAAAGAATGTTGAAAGTGCCATCGAAATGGCTACTGCTTCTAACCACAAGCTCCTCGAGAGAGAGAAGGATATCGAGGGGTTTGATGAGAAGATTTTTGAATTCCTGGGACAAGTCCTCAAAACCCGCAACATCTCGTGGATCCTGGATTACCACGTTACTTTGGCCAATTTATGGGATGCCATTGTTGAAGGTGAGAAGCAGAGATTGGGAGCCGAAGAAATTGATGAAGACGAGTTGATGAAGAACATCTTGAGGGATAACGAGCCCGAGGACCTGGCAGAAGGTCGTCGTTTGATTCAAGCGGAAATAGAAAAGGAGTGGGCCCTGGCTAAGGGTAAAGGCAAAGCTGACGAAGGTTCGAGTTCAGCCGTGGCGCCCAAGACCTCCGGAGCTGAGGAATACCATCCTGATGATCCACTAATCCCTTTGGGCCTAACTCCTGTGGTTGTTGGAGCTCCTGCAGCTACTCAAGAAGGAGGATCTGCGGAAGGTATCTCCCTTTTTTCCCCACAATTTGTCAAAGCAATTGTGAATTGTCGTCGTCTGGTAGAACAACCAATTGAATTCGTAACGTGTATTCCCCATAATACAGGTGGTGAGCCCGTCAACGAGGGTGTTGAAAAAGGAAAAGAGGCGGAGAAGAAGGTCGTCTCGCCAGGTGCTGGTATCGATATATCAAAGCAGGCTGAGGACACAACAGCTGAGAAAAGCATCCTAGCACCTAGTACTGATGTTCCCAAGGATGCTGAAACCATCGAGGCCTTGAAAGACATGGATGGGCGCCATGTAGAGGATGAGGAAGATATTATTGGCGCCAAAGAGACCGACGACGACGAAACTTTGGCCAGCAGAAAAGCTAGGCAGGAAAAAGAGATGGCTTCGAAGAAGGTGGGAGAATAGGCTTTGGACATAGTCCCTATCGCAAAATTTGATCCCAAAACCGGGAAGATTTTGAAAATCCAGCCCAAATCCATCAGCAGACAGCTTCATTTTGCGAATCCTGATGATTTCCCGGCTTCCCTTTCTGATAAAAGGAAGAGAAAGGAGGTGGAAGAGGAATCTTATGAAGAGTCGGATGTTCCTCTCATAGACAAAAGGAAGAGGAAGAAAGGGGATCAATCCGATGCCGACAAGGCGAAGCTGGAGAAACAGAAGCAGGAGAAGAGGCCAAAGCGTAAATAGGATATTGTTGCTTGTTTATATTTTGTCTTTAGGTTTTCCACTGGCCAGGAAGTGTAATTATGAGACTGGCCCTCACTTTTGTTTTCTAGGTTGTTTTTCACTTTGTAGGTTTGCAGTATATAAAGGAAAGTTTACCTCTTTTTGCATCATTGTGTACCTGTATTCAAATAAACTTTCCATGTTTAGTCATAGACAATCAAACAATAGAAAGAAAATTTTCGTGCTGCATTGCTGCATTAAAGATCATGCGTATATGCATATGGCCCATAATCATTAATGTAGCGCTTAACTAGGGCTCATTAAAGATTGATTAGCATTATTCGCATGTTGCCCCCTATTTCTGAATATGGGGGACTTAGAAAATTTCATAAGATAACTGTTCTTGTGGTACTGAATTTCTGGCACCTTTCTCAGTGCTTAATCATAGACTCCTTCATACTCTCCTGGCGGTCGCCGAGGTTAGAGTTCAAATTCAATAGTTCAATCGGTCCCTGTTCCTTTAGCAGGGAAGTAGTTCTTTCTCAGCGCTCAATCGGATACGCTTTTATACTCTCTCTCTCTCTCTCTGGAGAGTTAGAGTTCGAGCTCAGCAATTCAATCGCTCCCCGATCCTTCAGCGGGGTAGGAGCTCTTTCTCAGCTCTCAATCGAAGACGCTTTTATACTCTCTCTCTCTCTGGAGAGTTAGAGTTCGAGCTCAGCAATTCAATCGCTCCCTAATCCTTCAGCGAGGAAGGAGCTCTTTCTCAACGCTCAATCGGAGACGCTTTTATACTCTCTCTCTCTGGAGAGTTAGATTTCGAGCTCAGCAATTCAATCGCTCCCCGATCCTTCAGCGGGGTAGGAGCTCTTTCTCAGCGCTCAATCGGAGACGCTTTTATACTCTCTCTCTCTCTGGAGAGTTAGAGTTCGAGCTCAGCAATTCAATCGCTCCCCGATCCTTCAGTGGGGTAGGAGCTCTTTCTCAGCGCTCAATCGGAGACGCTTTTATACTCTCTCTCTCTCTGGAGAGTTAGAGTTCGAGCTCAGCAATTCAATCGCTCCCCGATCCTTCAGCGGGGAAGGAGCTCTTTCTCAGCGCTCAATCGGAGACGCTTTTATACTCTCTCTCTCTCTCTGGAGAGTTAGAGTTCGAGCTCAGCAATTCAATCGCTCTCCGATCCTTCAGCGGGGAAGGAGCTCTTTCTCAGCGCTCAATCGGAGACGCTTTTATACTCTCTCTTTCTCTGGAGAGTTAGAGTTCCGTCGAGGCGGTTCCGATCATGGTACCTCGCCATGACTTATGGACATCGGCTTCATGTCCGTTATGTTCTCTCTCTGCTCTGGAGAGTTAGAGCGCTATCAACGATATAATTTACTTTATTGCATCCTCAGAACTTTGACTAGTGATTACATTCCATTCTGATGGATGGCACCTAAAATCATTGCATGATTCACAGTAGTTTTCATAAAAATAGAAAGACAGATAAATAATGCAATAAAGGTAAACGACACACAATATTTTATAGTGGTTCGGTCGAATCATGACCTACATCCACTTTATAATTTTTTTTTTGCTTTAAGGAATCAGACTATTCTAGGCAAGTCGTGCCTTGTACATGGTTTTCAACAAAGCAAAAGAATAGATTTGAAACTTTCATGTTAAGATTGGCCGTAAATGTTGGGCATTCCACACTCTGGGGATTTCCTTTCCATCTACGGTTGCCAGCTTGAAGGTTCCATTATCAAGCTTGCTCAGAATGGAGTACGGTCCTTCCCACTTCGCTCCCATATGAGTTGGGGGTGGAAAGACACGTTTCAGAACCAAGTCTCTGGGTTCCCAGGTTCGGGCTCGAACCTTTTTGTTGTAATATCGAGCGACCTGTTGTTTGCATCTCAAGGCACGCAGGTCTGCTTCATCCCTCTTTTCTTCGATCATATCCAGGGACTCAAGGAGCAATTCATTATTGGTCATCGGATCATAATAAGTCACCCGGTGAGAAGGTACCTTTATCTCAACCGGGATGACCGCTTCCGTTCCAAAAGCAAGGGAGAAAGGGGTATGTCCTGTTGCCGATTTATATGTTGTCCTGTAGGCCCATAGTGCCAAGGGCAATTCATCAGCCCACATGGCTCTGGCCCACTTCAGTCTTCTTTTCAGAATGGACTTAATCACTTTATTCGCCGCTTCGACTTGTCCGTTCGATTGCGGGTGCGCCACAGAGGTGTATCGATTCTCAATGTGGTATTTTTGGCAGAAATTTCTGAATTCAGTGCTATCGAACTGAGTTCCGTTATCCGTTATCACAATCTTTGAAATCCCAAATCGACAGATGATGTTTCTAACGATAAAATTGATCACTCATTTGGTTGTGATTGTAGTTAGTGGTTCAGCCTCGACCCACTTAGCGAAATAATCCACGGCCACAATAGCGAACTTTGCTCCGCCCTTTGCTATGGGGAGACTTCCAATGATATCAATTCCCCACATAGCGAAAGGCCATGGGCTCATCATTGTTTTTAACTGATTAGGAGGTGCTCTAGATATTTTTGAAAATCTCTGGCACGCATCACACCGTCGTGCGTATCTTGCCGCATCCTTGTTTATGGTAGGCCAGAAATAACCATGCCGCAACACCTTTTTTGCCAAAGTTTGCCCTCCAGTGTGATTGCCGCATTCGCCTTCATGTACCTCCTGCAGCACACGCTTGATGTCATCGTGAGCTATACACCGGAGGAGGGGCATCGAAAATCCTTGTCTGTAAAGAACTCCGCCTTGCAGAACGTATCGGGCAGCTTTACGAATTACTTTACGCCTCTCGCTTTTCTTGGTCGGAAGCGCTCCATTCATCAAGAAATTCTTTAGAGGGGTCATCCACGACTCCCTTTCTGGTTCCGTCTCTAGTATTAGACCAATTTCCATTTGATCTATACTGGGGGACCGAAGTACTTCAACGGGGGCTAGCCCGGTCTCTTCAGGATCGTCGGAAATAGCCATCTTTGCCAACTTATCCGCCTGCTGATTCTCTGACCGTGGAATGTGAGATATGCTGTAGTGATCAAAATCGTTCAGCAACTCCTTCACTTTCTTCAAGTATAAAATCAATCTTGCACTTTTAGCTTGGAATTTTCCAGTAACCTGGTTCACAACTAACTTGGAGTCGCAAAAGATGTTCAGCTTTGTGACCTCTAATTCCTTTGTGATTCTTAATCCGGCTATCAGGGCTTCATATTCGGAGTTGTTGTTAGTGGCGTGAAACTCCATCCAGATAGCATAGGATATCAATCGTTTCTCGGGAGTTTCAAGCACTATTCCAGCGCCGGATCTTTCGTTGTTCCTAGCGCCATCAGTATACAATCTCCAGGCATTGGGATCGAAAAGTAATTTTGAAGGATCGACTTCTTCGTTGGCTATATCTTTCTCCGGGACGGTAAACTCTGCTATGAAGTCGGCTATCACTTGCCCCCGAATTGATCGTCGGGGCTGAAAGTTCAGATCAAATTGACTTAACTCAATGTTCCATTTGAGTAATCTTCCAGACGCCTCTGGTCTCTGTAGGACTTGCTTGAGTGGATGATCGGTGTATACGATAATGGGATGCGCCTGAAAATAATGTCGAAGCTTTCTAGAGGCGATCAGTAAACTATATGCCAACTTTTCTATCCTTGGATAATTACGCTCTGCTGCCGTCAATTTTTTGCTCACGTAATACACAGGTCTTTGGACCTTATCTTCTTCTCTTACCAGCGCTGAGCTGATCGCGTGGGATGACACTGCCAAGTATACGAATATGTCCTCGTGATCCATCGGCTTAGATAATATCGGAGGTTTCTCCAGGTGCCTCAGTAGGCTCTGAAATGCTTCTACGCAGTCAGGCGTCCATTTGAAGTTGCGTTTTCCCCGCTTTATGAGTTCGAAGAATGGGATGCACTTGTCCGTAGCCCTGGAAATGAATCTGCTTAGTGCGGCTACTTTTCCTGCAAGGCTTTGCACATCCTTAATTTTCCTAGGTTCCTGAATGTCTCTGATTGCCGCGATCTGGTCCGGATTAATCTCAATCCCACGGGAACTGACGATGAACCCCAAGAATTTCCCGGAGGCAACACCGAATGAACATTTTGTTGGGTTGAGTTTCATTCCATACTTTCGAAGAATGCCGAACATCTCTGCCAAGTCCGTAGTGTGATGGGAGGATTGCTTGGACTTAACCAACATGTCGTCGACGTATACTTCCATTGTCTTCCCGATCTGGTTATAGAACATTCTGTTGACTAAATGTTGATATGTAGCGCCTGCGTTTTTCAAGCCAAAGGGCATCACTACATAGCAATATAATCCCAGATCCATGATAAAACTAGTGTGTTCTTGATCTGGAACATGCATCGGAATCTGATTATATCCTGAGTAAGCATCCATAAATGAGAGAAGTTCATGACCCGCCGTCGAGTCCACCAACTGGTCGATCTGGGGTAACGGAAAACTGTCTTTTGGGCAGGCTTTGTTCAAATCCGAGAAGTCGATACACGTTCGCCACTTCCCGTTGGCCTTCTTTACCATGACTGGATTTGAAATCCAGTCTGGGTAGATCGAGTCTCTGATAAATCCATTACTCTTTAGCTTTCCAACCTCTTCTTTCAAGGCAGCGGACCTCTCTGGGCCCAGCATTCGCCTTTTTTGTTTTACCAGAGGATGTTTAGGGTTAATGCTTAATGAATGGCTCATGATTGATGGGGATATCCCACACATGTCTGCGTGGGTCCAAGCAAATACATCCAAGTTATTTTTTAAGAAATCCGTAAGTTCTTTAGCGAGATTCAGATTTAACTGGGATCCAATCTTAAGGACCTTCTCTGGGTCATTATCATCGATCGGTACATCCACAGTTGTCTCGTTGGGAGTCACCATTCTGCCCCCAGGTTCTTGATTGTAACAACCCGGAAATGCGAACCAGTTTAAAATTTTTATTTTGGCAATTTTAGCGAATTTTGAACATTTAAAATAGATTATTTTAAATCATATCGACGAAAAATTTGTTATGAATATAAATCGAACGTATATATTATATACGTCGTCGTTAGAATATAAATAGGAATTGAAAATGGCGCGGTAGTTCGATAATTCGATTTCAAACTTCAATTGAATGTACCGGGTGCAAAACAATCCTGATTTTAGTGAAACCAAAAACATTGGGATCTATTTGAGAATATCTTTCCAATGAATCCGAAAAATCGAAATTTCATAACGGGAATCAAAAGATATGTCCAGTTGAAAATTCTGAATAGTCGCTATGGAATTCAGGCCCTTAAAAATAGACATTTTGCAAACAACCTCGGATTTCGACGAAACCACTTTTTTTGGGTCCGTGATGTCAAATTATTGCTAGGTTTCAAATTTCATAATTTTTCAAATCAATATGTGAGCGTGGCAAAGGAAAACGCGTTTGACCAGTTTTAGTTGATTTTAATCGACTGGAAAATGACCATTTTTCCAACGGTCTCAGAATTCGACGAAACTAGTTTTGTTAGGACCGTATCGTCAATACGAAGCTAGAAAATATTTTTTTGCAATTTTTAGAGTTTGTATGTGACCCCGGTAAATTGAAATGCGCGTTCAAATTCAATATATAGAGTTATATGTTGATTTTGACGAAAACTGATCGAAACGATCAAATCAGCTTGCGATACATATCCCATTGTGTTCAGAATGGGGGTAAAACGCTATGGACGACAGGCGGTGGGCCCCGTTTTGAGGTCGAAAATAAAAGTTGCTTTTTTGTGGAAAATTAAATAATAAAAAAATAAAATAAACCCTTTCTCTCTCTTCCCCCTTAAACCCCTCTGGCCCCCCCCTTTTATTTCAAACCCAATCTTAAAAAAAAAAGGGAGGAGCTGTCGCTCCTCCACCAGAGGCCGTCGCGGTCTGGTGAGCCACCGCCCTCCACCGAATCCCCTCCCCCTCCTCCGTCGTTCAACTCGAGCGAAACCCGAAGCCCCCTTTCCAGACCCCCCTGCCCAAGCCCTGCCGTCACCGCGCCTCACCCTCCAGACTGCAATCGCCACCTCCGCCATTCTCTCAGCCGCCGCGAGCAGCTCCGAGGCCGACGAGCTCCAGACCAGTAGAAACCCCCTCCTTCCCCTTGAACGTGAGTTCTCCTTTGCTGTTTTTTTTTTATTTATTTATTTTATTTATTTAACATAGTTAAATCAGTTTTAAATTAAGGAAAAAAATAATAAATATTTTTATTTTCAGAAATATAGAGATATTTAAAATGGAAAAGATTTTATTCAGTTAAAAATATGATTTTTATATTTTTAAAAAATTAAAAATATAATTTTTTACATGAAAGTAATATTAGAAATATCATCTTTGTATGTGTAGCAAAGGCGAAATCTTTAAAATTGAAAAGGCGAGATCTTTATATAGAAAATAACGAAATAAAAATTTGATTTTTCTATATTGAATAGCGAAGTAAAAATTCGATTTTTATATATTGAATAGCAAAGAAAAAAATTTGATTTTTATATATTGAATAGTATAATAAAAATTCGATTTTTATATATTGAATAGCATAATAAAAATTCGATTTTTATATATTGAATAGTATAATAAAAATTCGATTTTTTATATATTGAATAGCGAAGTAAAAATTCGATTTTTATATGTGTAGTGAATACGGGCAACGAAGATGACAAGAATGCGATAACGATGAAGATTTCTATCAAAGAAGAGTCAAGATGATTGGATAGCTATCGGTGAGAATTTCTCACCTTTCAATTTCTTTTTCTAGTTATATATATATATACTAGGATGCAGACGGTGTTTTGTAGCACCCGACACAATCGTCCACAAACCATGGACTTGTTTGTTTGGTTGTGTAGTTGGTTAGATTATTTGGTTTGAATTGATTTGTTTGGTGAAATAGAATGGATTGATTGATGTGTGAATGGCGTGGGCCTTCATTAGACCGGGGATAAGGCTAGGCCTCGTCCCGTTTCTAGTATCGTGCCGTTATGCTGCCGAAATTTTCTAAAATAAAAATATCATTTTATTTATAGAATGAACTGAATAGAAATTCATATGTTAAAATAAAATGTTTTATCGTTAAAAATATAATTTTTAACGTGAATATGAATATAGTGAATGTGAATAAATAAATATTCATTTACAAACCGGACGGTTTGTTTATGTACACCGATTTGACTGACATTGATTGGGACGATAAATTTTACACATCGCCCAACTGCACAATTTAAAATCTGTGTTTGATAGTTTGAAACCCCACACGGGTGTTGGGATGAAATTTGAAGTTCACTCATCCTGATTGATTAAACATGTCGATCGATTGATTGACAGGCTGTTATAAGCGTTAGATATCTATATTTGATGCTTATACAGTGTAGTGCACTTTGGTTGATGGTTGATTATTTTTCAATGCTATTATACACGTGTGATGTATGAAAATCCATATAATTAACATTATATGGTGATTGTTTGGGCCTCATTCCAATTTGAAAAATAAAAAATATTATAATATAAAGGTTCATGTGTTGACTGTACTCATCCGTTGAGATTAGTCATGTGTTGAACGAAATATTTTAACAATAAAATTTACATCTTTATCAATATAAAATAAAGGTTCATGTGTTGACAGTACTCATCCGTTGAGATTAGTCATGTGTTGAACGAAATATTTTAATAATAAAATTTACATCTTTATCAATATAAAGTAAAGGTTCATGTGTTGACAGTACTCATCCGTTGAGATTAGTCATGTGTTGAACGAAATATTTTAATAATAAAATTTACATCTTTATCAATATAATATAAAGGTTCATGTGTTGACTGTACTCATTCGTTGAGATTAGTCATGTATTGAACGAAATATTTGTAATCGAAATATTTGAAATAGAATATTTGAAAAATAGAAATATATGAAGCCGTGTTGATTGGATTGACGCCATTTTGACGTGAACGATATTTATATCGGTTTTATTCATTTTAAATTGAATATTCAAAAGCGATTTCGAAATGAATTTGATTCGAATAGGAAACCAATTTGAATTGAATCGAATAGAAAACCAATTTGAATTGAATCGAATAGAAAACCAATTTGAATTGAATCGAATAGAAAACCAATTTGAAATGAATTGAATAGAAAACCGATTTCGAAATGAATTGAATAGAAAACGAAATGAATTCGAATCGAATTAAAATCGATTTGAATTGAAATCAAATAGAAATGAAAGTAAAAAGGATTTATAATAGAAAATTCAATTTTGATTTGAATTGAAATGGAAGTTGAAATTGTTTTTGAAACGAATTCAAAACTATTTATAAAATTCGTTTTAAATAGAAATCGACGAAATATATATATTATATATATAATAAAATGGCCTGAATAGAACGCGCCGCGCCCCGGCAGTTCGTGAATTTCGACCATTTATTTCAAACAGACATTACGGGAGATCCGACCGTCGGATTCTCCTAAAACCGGAACCGTTGGGTTAGTATCGAAAAGAGCTTTCTAACGAATATTAGAAATTTGAAATCTAACGGTTGGATTTGGGGATACGTCCAAATCAAATTTGAAAAAGGTCGCTATAAGTGCAGTTCGATGGCCGTTGATGGAAATCGACTGTACGGGCCTTGATAAAATTATTAAAAATAGTAATAATTTGTGTAAAATCATAAGAAATGATTTGGGAAAATTTGGGATGAAAAACTCCATATTTAAAAAGGTAAAAATAGATTTTTATCAAAATGAACTAGTTTTGAACTAAAATTAAAACCGTTTAATTTCTAATATATTTGATTGGATTTGAAATGGGTTTATCATGAACAGTGTTCTAAATAACACTAGTTCTTTAACCCGATAATAAATAGAATGTGATTTGGGTTTGTCGTGAAATGTGTTTTAAAAGACATTAGTTCTTTAACCCAGTTAAAGGAGTTTTAACGAATCTGCAATTAGATTGAAATGTGAATTTATAATCTAAATTATCGAATTTAGAAAATGAGCGAGAATGGAGTATCACCAGTTTTTGCTCCAAAGCGATAGTTAAATCTTTAATTAGATTTGAACGTGAAATGGTAATTAATTTTACCAACAACACTGTGGTGTTAGATATGGAGTATTACCAGTTTTGCTTCATGGGATGAATAGGTTGGGATTGGGAAATAAAATAAATAATTACTTCGTTACGGTTCGCTAATCTCGACTAGTTTAGAAAACCATAATTTGGTTTGAAACGACATCCAAAGGAAGATTAAAGGATAAATTTTAAAGAATTTATCTTGGATAAAATTAATGGGAACCTTTCCCTAAGAATGTGATTTCGTGAATAAAAAGGATATTCTGCATTGGAATGAGGCGTATGTTGTGTTTGTGTAACATTTGTTTTAAATAAACGCGGGTTGTTCGGAAAGGCCGGGTTTATACCCATTCTGAATAACCGATTCGACGATATGTCGAAGATGAAGACGGTGGTCGAAGACCGGAAGTTTTCACATCGTTTGTGTAATTACTAACGATCCTGATTGGGCTGTACACCCAAGAGGATGGAAATAGTTGGTGGTCGTCCAGACGTTCTTGGAGATGGATGGATATGCGAGGAAAGTGCCTCCGGTTTCGTTCATACCCAGAACGAACTTGTAAATGGATTGTGTGTCTGACATTGGATTTTATTCTGTGTTGATTGATTTCTGTTAAATATATATATCTGCTTGGCGGCGGAGAATTTATTCTCTTGCTTAACGCCCTTCTCTGAGACGTACGAGCTTAGAGGTTACATATCGATAGATATCAATCGCATGGCATGAATTGCCTGTGTGGCACACTGAGTTGCATGGATCAAGGCTTCTGTTGAAAAGCAAAGTCTTGTGGTTGATGATCAAAGCACGGCCTACGTGGCATAGCTTTGTGTATAGCGTGGATTCGCGAGCCTCACACCTCGGTATGAGTCAAAAACGGGATACGGACCGCTGGGAGAGCACGACGTTTCTTTCTAGCTTTGGTGGTGTCAGTGACTTACCAACCCTGACATTTATATACTTTTCACCTTTGTGGTTGTTGGAATGAGGCGCCTCGATTATAGGTCTGTAAGGACCGGGAAACGTGTGTTCAGGCATAATTAATCCTCTAACGTAAGTGAGGACCGGCTCAGCCGAATCCAGGATTGCCCAGAGTGTGTAGTCCTGAGACATTTGCTAGAGTGTCTCGAACGCGGAGAGGAGCTTTCCCCTTGCCTCGACTCATGACGGAAATCCAATTTCCAATACGTGTATTGCGGTTTTAATTGTAGAACTAGTATGGCGACATAATATATGGTACCCATGCCGTCTATGATTTATATTTATGATTGAAATTGTTTTGACACTGTACACTTATTATAGTATCAAATGATTTGTTTTAAACGTACCAAGCATGTTTGGCTATTATAAGGGAAAACCCTATCCTCCGGCTTGCGTTGCATTGTGTGATGGGACCTGGGTCTTATAATAGCTTCATTTTTCGAAAAAGCGTTGCGCTGTTTATTCTATGCACTGGTATTCTTGGGAGGAAACGCGTTCCGTGTTATACGGCGTGGTCCCTTGAATTACTCTCTTTTAAAGTAAAGATTTAAATAACTGTTTTAGTTCTCACACCAGTCACATGACTGACCTGGAGTTTATTATTTTTACCTAAACTCTGGGTGCCCCTATTTTCCGCACGGGCAGCTAGTAATTTTGGTTTTGCAGATTTATTTTCACAGGATCCTGGTTTACAGCTGGAATGATATCCGGAAAGCTCTGTATCCGTATATCACCTTCAGTTGTGCTTTGTATTATTTTCCGCTGCCATGTAATTTATTGTAATCTATGATATTTATCGAATGTAATTTATTCAATTATACTCTGTATATTCTTGTATCTGATGGAATTGTTGTAATAGCAATGAAATGTTCTTCCGTCTGCATTCTGATTTGTCCTGTTCTCAAACGATCAGGGGTTTCGAACGGTCTAGATCGGTTTAACGATCGATTCGGATCGAGCGAAATTCCCAGCCGTCACATTTGGTTTCAGAGCTTTGGTTTACAGAGCTCGAGAACAAGACACATTAGAACCATACGAAAGAATTCATTAGATATTGGATTAGTAATATCCGATTAGAATGACTCGTTAGAGATAGGATCTGTAGTATCCTAGAACGAGTGTGAAGAGTATGTTTTTCAAATGAAAACAATTTTGTTTTGAAAATTTAAATCAATTCTACGTATTTGAATATTTATTTATATTGAATTTGGACAATCTAGTATATAAAGGCTTTGCATATACGCGTCATGAACGTATATTCAAAGTTTTAATATAGTAGATAGATATAGAGTCACACTCTAGTCGCCCGGACATGATTCTGATGATGGCGCGCCATCACCAGTATTTATTTTCGTGTTTCGAAGGTGTGATATCTATATATTTCCATTATACTGGTGTGAGAACCAAAACTTATATAGATAGATTTATTTGTTGTGAATTGGCATCAAAAACATGATTTTCAGTATATATATCAAAATTATGAATTTGAAACGTTAAATTCACTAATTGATTGATGTTTGTGTTGTTTGTTTATTTGTTAGACAATTTTTGAACCATTATTCCTAATTGAATCAAATATTGGACTGTATTGAAAATTGGTCGCATTTGCTTGCATATACATGTACTTACATTGAACAGGTCATAGCAAGGAGGCTAGAGCCGAAGAATAAAATTTGTTTGCCCGACAAATAGGTACATGTTTACTATAATTTGCAGTTTTGTTTGGGTGATGATGATTTTATGAGCCTATTGGCTAGCCGCTTGGCTTTTTCTTTTTCTTTTTGAGATCAGAAGGCCTATATGGCAATTTTGGGATTTTCCCGTGGCTCCCGGTGCAGGGGAGGTTATGGCGAAATTTTTCGAAAATTTAGGGTGTTAGCCAAATTTTTGAAAATTTGAAAATTCTCAGAAACTGAAAAGTTGGAGAATGGAAGCCAGATCGAACGTAGAGTTGATTAATCAAACCACTTTCGACTTTGTTCCTTTTCGGGGACGAAAAGTTTTAAGTGGGGGAGATTGTAACAACCCGGAAATGCGAACCAGTTTAAAATTTTTATTTTGGCAATTTTAGCGAATTTTGAACATTTAAAATAGATTATTTTAAATCATATCGACGAAAAATTTGTTTTGAATATAAATCGAACGTATATATTATATACGTCGTCGTTAGAATATAAATAGGAAATGAAAATGGCGCGGTAGTTCGATAATTCGATTTCAAACTTCAATTGAATGTACCGGGTGCAAAACAATCCGGATTTTAGTGAAACCAAAAACATTGGGATCTATTTGAGAATATCTTTCCAACAAATCCGAAAAATCGAAATTTCATAACGGGAATCAAAAGATATGTCCAGTTGAAAATTCTGAATAGTCGCTATGGAATTCAGGCCCTTAAAAATAGACATTTTGCAAACAACCTCGGATTTCGACGAAACCACTTTTGTTGGGTCCGAGATGTCAAATTATTGCTAGGTTTCAAATTTCATAATTTTTCGAATCAATATGTGAGCGTGGCAAAGGAAAACGCGTTTGACCAGTTTTAGTTGATTTTAATCGACTGGAAAATGACCATTTTTCCAACGGTCTCAGAATTCGACGAAACTAGTTTTGTTAGGACCGTATCGTCAATACGAAGCTAGAAAATATTTTTCTGCAATTTTTAGAGTTCGTATGTGACCCCGGTAAATTGAAATGCGCGTTCAAATTCAATATATAGAGTTATATGTTGATTTTGACGAAAACTAATCGAAATGATCAAATCAGCTTGCGATACATATCCCATTGTGTTCGGAAAGGGGGTAAAACGCTATGGACGACAGGCGGTGGGTCCCGTTTTGAGGTCGAAAATAAAAGTTGCTTTTTTATGGAAAATTAAATAATAAAAAAATAAAATAAACCCTTTCTCTCTCTTCCCCCTTAAACCCCTCTGCCCCCCCTTTTATTTCAAACCCGATCTTAAAAAAAAAAAAAGTAAAAAAGGGAAGGAGCTGTCGCTCCTCCACCAGAGGCCGTCGCGGCCTGGTGAGCCACCGCCCTCCACCGAATCCCCTCCCCCTCCTCCGTCGTTCAACTCGAGCGAAACCCGAAGCCCCCTTTCCAGACCCCCCTGCCCAAGCCCTGCTGTCACCGCGCCTCACCCTCCAGACCGCAATCGCCACCTCCGCCATTCTCTCAGCCGCCGCGAGCAGCTCCGAGGCCGACGAGCTCCAGACCAGTAGAAACCCCCTCCTTCCCCTTGAACGTGAGTTCTCCTTTGCTGTTTATTTTATTTTATTTATTTAACATAGTTAAATCAGTTTTAAATTAAGGAATAATAATAATAAACATTTTTATTTTCAGAAATATAGAGATATTTAAAATGGAAAAGATTTTATTCAGTTAAAAATATGATTTTTATATTTTTAAAGAATTAAAAATATAATTTTTTACATGAAAGTAATATTAGAAATATCATCTTTGTATGTGTAGCAAAGGCGAAATCTTTAAAATTGAAAAGGCGAGATCTTTATATAGAAAATAACGAAATAAAAATTTGATTTTTATATATTGAATAGCGAAGTAAAAATTCGATTTTTATATATTGAATAGCGAAGAAAAATTTTGATTTTTATATATTGAATAGTATAATAAAAATTCGATTTTTATATATTGAATAGCATAATAAAATTCGATTTTTATATATTGAATAGTATAGTAAAAATTCGATTTTTTATATATTGAATAGCGAAGTAAAAATTCGATTTTTATATGTGTAGTGAATACGGGCAACGAAGATGACAAGAATGCGATAACGATGAAGATTTCTATCAAAGAAGAGTCAAGATGATTGGATATCTATCGGTGAGAATTTCTCACCTTTCAATTTCTTTTTCTAGTTATATATATATACTAGGATGCAGACGGTGTTTTGTAGCACCCGACACAATCGTCCACAAACCATGGACTTGTTTGTTTGGTTGTGTAGTTGGTTAGATTATTTGGTTTGAATTGATTTGTTTGGTGAAATAGAATGGATTGATTGATGTGTGAATGGCGTGGGCCTTCATTAGACCGGGGATAAGGCTAGGCCTCGTCCCGTTTCTAGTATCGTGCCGTTATGCCGCCGAAATTTTCTAAAATAAAAATATCATTTTATTTATAGAATGAACTGAATAGAAATTCATATGTTAAAATAAAATGTTTTATCGTTAAAAATATAATTTTTAACGTGAATATGAATATAGTGAATGTGAATAAATAAATATTCATTTACAAACCGGACGGTTTGTTTATGTACACCGATTTGACTGACATTGATTGGGACGATAAATTTTACACATCGCCCAACTGCACAATTTAAAATCTGTGTTTGATAGTTTGAAACCCCACACGGGTGTTGGGATGAAATTTGAAGTTCACTCATCCTGATTGATTAAACATGTCGATCGATTGATTGACAGGCTGTTATAAGCGTTAGATATCTATATTTGATGCTTATACAGTGTAGTGCACTTTGGTTGATGGTTGATTATTTTTCAATGCTATTATACACGTGTGATGTATGAAAATCCATATAATTAACATTATATGGTGATTGTTTGAGCCTCATTCCAATTTGAAAAATAAAAAATATTATAATATAAAGGTTCATGTGTTGACTGTACTCATCCGTTGAGATTAGTCATGTGTTGAACGAAATATTTTAACAATAAAATTTACATCTTTATCAATATAAAATAAAGGTTCATGTGTTGACAGTACTCATCCGTTGAGATTAGTCATGTGTTGAACGAAATATTTTAATAATAAAATTTACATCTTTATCAATATAAAGTAAAGGTTCATGTGTTGACAGTACTCATCCGTTGAGATTAGTCATGTGTTGAACGAAATATTTTAATAATAAAATTTACATCTTTATCAATATAATATAAAGGTTCATGTGTTGACTGTACTCATTCGTTGAGATTAGTCATGTATTGAACGAAATATTTGTAATCGAAATATTTGAAATAGAATATTTGAAAAATAGAAATATATGAAGCCGTGTTGATTGGATTGACGCCATTTTGACGTGAACGATATTTATATCGGTTTTATTCATTTTAAATTGAATATTCAAAAGCGATTTCGAAATGAATTTGATTCGAATAGGAAACCAATTTGAATTGAATCGAATAGAAAACCAATTTGAATTGAATCGAATAGAAAACCAATTTGAATTGAATCGAATAGAAAACCAATTTGAAATGAATTGAATAGAAAACCGATTTCGAAATGAATTGAATAGAAAACGAAATGAATTCGAATCGAATTAAAATCGATTTGAATTGAAATCAAATAGAAATGAAAGTAAAAAGGATTTATAATAGAAAATTCAATTTTGATTTGAATTGAAATGGAAGTTGAAATTGTTTTTGAAACGAATTCAAAACTATTTATAAAATTCGTTTTAAATAGAAATCGACGAAATATATATATTATATATATAATAAAATGGCCTGAATAGAACGCGCCGCGCCCCGGCAGTTCGTGAATTTCGACCATTTATTTCAAACAGACATTACGGGAGATCCGGCCGTCGGATTCTCCTAAAACCGGAACCGTTGGGTTAGTATCGAAAAGAGCTTTCTAACGAATATTAGAAATTTGAAATCTAACGGTTGGATTTGGGGATACGTCCAAATCAAATTTGAAAAAGGTCGCTATAAGTGCAGTTCGATGGCCGTTGATGGAAATCGACTGTACGGGCCTTGATAAAATTATTAAAAATAGTAATAATTTGTGTAAAATCATAAGAAATGATTTGGGAAAATTTGGGATGAAAAACTCCATATTTAAAAAGGTAAAAATAGATTTTTATCAAAATGAACTAGTTTTGAACTAAAATTAAAACCGTTTAATTTCTAATATATTTGATTGGATTTGAAATGGGTTTATCATGAACGGTGTTCTAAATAACACTAGTTCTTTAACCCGATAATAAATAGAATGTGATTTGGGTTTGTCATGAACTGTGTTTTAAAAGACATTAGTTCTTTAACCCAGTAAAAGGAGTTTTAACGAATCTGCAATTAGATTGAAATGTGAATTTATAATCTAAATTATCGAATTTAGAAAATGAGCGAGAATGGAGTATCACCAGTTTTTGCTCCAAAGCGATAGTTAAATCTTTAATTAGATTTGAACGTGAAATGGTAATTAATTTTACCAACAACACTGTGGTGTTAGATATGGAGTATAACCAGTTTTGCTTCATGGGATGAATAGGTTGGGATTGGGAAATAAAATAAATAATTACTTCGTTACGGTTCGCTAATCTCGACTAGTTTAGAAAACCATAATTTGGTTTGAAACGACATCCAAAGGAAGATTAAAGGATAAATTTTAAAGAATTTATCTTGGATAAAATTAATGGGAACCTTTCCCTAAGAATGTGATTTCGTGAATAAAAAGGATATTCTGCATTGGAATGAGGCGTATGTTGTGTTTGTGTAACATTTGTTTTAAATATACGCGGGTTGTTCGGAAAGGCCGGGTTTATACCCATTCTGAATAACCGATTCGACGATATGTCGAAGATGAAGACGGTGGTCGAAGACCGGAAGTTTTCACATCGTTTGTGTAATTACTAACGATCCTGATTGGGCTGTACACCCAAGAGGATGGAAATAGTTGGTGGTCGTCCAGACGTTCTTGGAGATGGATGGATATGCGAGGAAAGTGCCTCCGGTTTCGTTCATACCCAGAACGAACTTGTAAATGGATTGTGTGTCTGACATTGGATTTTATTCTGTGTTGATTGATTTCTGTTAAATATATATCTGCTTGGCGGCGGAGAATTTATTCTCTTGCTTAACGCCCTTCTCTGAGACGTACGAGCTTAGAGGTTACATATCGATAGATATCAATCGCATGGCATGAATTGCCTGTGTGGCACACTGAGTTGCATGGATCAAGGCTTCTGTTGAAAAGCAAAGTCTTGTGGTTGATGATCAAAGCACGGCCTACGTGGCATAGCTTTGTGTATAGCGTGGATTCGCGAGCCTCACACCTCGGTATGAGTCAAAAACGGGATACGAACCGCTGGGAGAGCACGACGTTTCTTTCTAGCTTTGGTGGTGTCAGTGACTTACCAGCCCTGACATTTATATACTTTTCACCTTTGTGGTTGTTGGAATGAGGCGCTTCGATTATAGGTCTGTAAGGACCGGGAAACGTGTGTTCAGGCATAATTAATCCTCTAACGTAAGTGAGGACCGGCCCAGCCGAATCCAGGATTGCCCAGAGTGTGTAGTCCTGAGACATTTGCTAGAGTGTCTCGAACGCGGAGAGGAGCTTGCTCCTTGCCTCGACTGATGACGGAAATCCAATTTCCAATACGTGTATTGCGGTTTTAATTGTTGAACTAGTATGGCGACGTGATATATGGTACCCATGTCGTCTATGATTTATATTTATGATTGAAATTGTTTTGACACTATACACTTATTATAGTATCAAATGATTTGTTTTAAACGTACCAAGCATGTTTGTCTATTATAAGGGAAAACCCTATCCTCCGGCTTGCGTTGCATTGTGTGATGGGACCTGGGTCTTATAATAGCTTCATTTTTCGAAAAAGCATTGCGCTGTTTATTCTATGCACTGGTATTCTTGGGAGGAAACCCGTTCCGTGTTATACGGCGTGGTCCCTTGAATTACTCTCTTTTAAAGTAAAGCTTTAAATAACTATTTTAGTTCTCACACTAGTCACATGACTGACCTGGAGTTTATTGTTTTAACCTAAACTCTGGGTGCCCCTATTTTCCGCACGGGCAGCTAGTAGTTTTGGTTTTGCAGATTTATATTCACAGGATCCTGGTTTACAGCTGGAATGATATCCGGAAAGCTCTGTATCCGTATATCACCTTCAGTTGTGCTTTGTATTATTTTCCGCTGCTATGTAATTTTTTGTAATCTCTGATATTTAGCGAATGTAATTTATTCAATTATACTCTGTATATTCTTGTATCTGATGGAATTGTTGTAATAGCAATGAAATGTTCTTCCGTCTGCGTTCTGATTTGTCCTATTCTCAAACGATCAGGGGTTTCGAATGGTCTAGATCGGTTTAACGATCGATTCGGATCGAGCGAAATTCCCGGCCGTCACATTGATCCTCTCTGAGATCTATATCCTCGGGCAACTCTCTGGGCGACCCTCCAACAATTATCCTCTTTAGTTGCTATAAGGTCTCCGCCCTTGTAGGTGGAGAAGCGCCCTTGGTTTCTATGTCCCCTCCATTGCGAAGTAAATTTAGCTCGGCAACATAACATGCTCGTGCGGCAACCTGATCTCCTCTGACAATACCAATGCCAGCTTCTGTGGGGAATTTCTATAATAAGCACCAGGGGGCTATGCAGGCTCTAAACTTTGCGAGGGCCGGTCGGCCCAAGAAGGCATTGTAGGGTGATTCAACATCCAAAACCACGAAGGGAAGGATTCTCACTCTCTGGCGTTCTCCTTCCCCAAGCGTAACTGGTAACTCTACATAACCTATTGGAGCAGTGGATGCTCCGTTAAATCCACGGATCCATCCTTGACAGGGCTTCAAGTCTTTTATTTCGAGGTTCATCTGGTCGAATGTCCTTTTGGAAAGAATGTTGACAGAACTCCCGTTGTCCACTAAAACCTTATGAACAGTGGCTAGTCCAATAGGTACTGTGATTACAAATGGGTCTTCAGTCGGAGCATGGACTCCAATGCTTTCTCGTTCCCGGAAAACGACATCATCGGACATCATCTTTTGTTGTTTTACCGGGATATTGTCCTCGGGGTTGCTACACTCCCCTACCTCGAGGTGTTGCTTGGCTGCATTGACATATTGATCCAATGCCTTGGAACTATGTCCGGCGAGATAAAGTCCTCCGATTACGGTATTGATAACGATGTCCTTTCCCTTTTGCTGGGCAGTTGGCCTGGCAGCAAGTTGATTTTGGTTCTGATTTGGGGCCTGTACGGCTTGCCCCCTATCTCTTGGCGTTACTCTGTATTCATATAATTTTCCTTCTCGAAGAAGCCTCTCGACTACATCTCTTAGGTGACGGCATTCATTTGTCGAATGGCCATGAATATGATGAAAGAGACAAAACTTCCCCGTTTCACGTTCTTTCTCCGTCGACTCTCTGGGAGGTGGCCTCTTATTATGGAGGACATTGTACGAATCCATGAAGATATTTTCTAGAGTATCGCTTATTGGCGTATAACTCTCAAAGACCCTGGGACGAGTCCTTCTCTGGGAGTCGTTCCCTCGGTTCCTCTTCCGGTTGTTGCCATTACTATTATTATCATTGTTCCCTGACTGACGACCACCCTGATTCTGATTTCCGACATTAACTTCGACCTTCCCCGAGCTATCTCCTGTCTGCTTAATGGCGACATTGCTCTGGATTTCCTCCTTATCGCCTGTTTTTGCCTTTCGATTAGCATATACCTCTTCCCGGCGTAAATGTACGTTGGCTTTTTCGTAGAATAACTCTCTAGTATGGGGTGGCTTGCCTGCCAGGTATCTCCCAAATTCAGTGTCTTTATCTACTCCATCAATCAGAGCTGCGACAACGGTTGGCTCATGGGGATCTTTAACTTCAGTAGCGGCCAAGTTGAAACGGTCTAGGTACACCCTCAAACTCTCGCCTGGTCGCTGCTTGACAAGGAACAAGTCAATCACACTCTTTGTCTTTTGTGCATAGATGAGGAATTGTTCTACGAACTTTTCACTCAACTCCCTGAAGCTAGAAATCGATCTTGCTGGTAAGCGAGTAAACCATAACAATGCTACATCCTCCAAGAATATGGGAAATGCTTTGCACTTGACAGCGTCAGAAGCTGCTGCAGCGGTCATTGACCAAGAATATCTCATCAGATGCTGGACGAGATCAGACCTACCCGCGTATCGGTTCATCTGTGGCATGTTGAAACGCCTTGGGAAAGTCGTATCCAAAATATCATCAGTGAAAGGGGTGTGACTGCGGTCGATTCCCCAATCTTCATTCCGTTGTCCACGGCTATCCGCCAGAATTTGATGGATCACAGCTGCAACATTTGCACTGGTCAACGGAGGTTCAGGGTCAGTGCTTCTTGCTCGGCGGGGTTCTCTAATCTCTCTTCCGGGAGCAGTCACAAAATCCGGGGCTCGGATTGGGCTTCGTTGCCCCCTGTTGCCATGAGCATTTGCACGGCGACGGGGCTGAGGTAGTCTATTCTGTACAGGACTGTCCACACCTCGAGCTCTGGGAGTTGCGGAGTGATCGTTCACATTATGGTTTGAGGGCCCTGCACCCAGTGCCTCTTCTTCTCATGACGGCAAGGTCCCGAACCGAAGCTGCTCTATGTTTTCGGCTCTCTCATATGGTCGCCGCGGTGGCCTTGGCGATTCCTCTGACGAATAAGAATATTCCGGGGTGAGCGGACGAGCTGGTGGCGTCCTTTTCCTTGCGAGTTCATCGAGCCTTCTATCCATAGCAGTCAAATTTTGTCGTAGGACGGAGCTTTCCTGCCTTTGGGCAGCCAATTCATCAAACAGTCTCTCCCACATTTCGGAAAAGCGAGAGAGATCCCCCTCAGTAACGGGAGCAGCAGGGTCATATTGATCATCATCACTTTCTCTTATGCGCAAAGAGCTTGAGCCAGGTCGAGCGGAGGGGCCAGGACGGTAGGAGCGAGTCATAGGCTCTTTTCCAGGTCGAGTTGTAGTCCGATCATCAATTCGGATCGCTATGGATCGAGGATGGTGGTTCGCTGCGCCCCCCTGGGATCTGTTCGTGGTCACGGTACGCGGAGGATTCGAGGCGTTATCTCGGGATCGAGTAACAACCCCTTCAGCAGTCCGGATCGCCTCGTTCTCATCGACTCGGAGCGTGGCGTCGTCATCGGATCGGTTCGCCCCTGGCGCTCCGCGATCCAAAGTTCCCTCATTGCCTAGCTCGTGCACACTTTCTTCGACTGCTTCATTCGTGGTTTCATTGGTTTGTGAAGCTCGTACTTCCTTAGATCTCTTTCCAGCCATGATATCCGAATCGCTGGAATCTTCAAAGAACTGAATAGTGAAGCTTTAGGACTGTTCTCTCAATGAAAGCACCAAAATGTTAGATCAAAATTTGGACCTAACACCCAAATTGTTCTGAATTTTATAGAGTTTTAACTGTAGAATGAAGAAAAAGAAAATAACACACAGAATTTATAGTGGTTCAGCGTTAACAAGCCTACATCCACTTTATATGTTATTAATTATACTTTGAATGCTAGTACAATCAATGATTTCTCTCTAGCTCACCTTTACAATTGTGATTTGTCTCAGTAATCTAGTAATAAAACTGATAAGAAATGGTAGTATGACAATAATGGCGGAATCAGTCCTCAATATTGCCAAAAGGATCCTTAAAAACGCCAAACTCCGGGCTATTTATAGCTGATTTTGTCAGGCGGATCGTGGTAACACGTGGCACGAATCCCGAGAACATCGGATCGCATCTCTACCGTTGAAGAAATAGTCAAATTAGCCATTGTGGACAGGTGTCGCGATCCCCTTGAAAATCGGATCGAGCAAATGGGGAGAATCAGTCAAAATGACGGTTAGGGACACGTGTCGCTGGATCCGTGCGTCTCGGATCGCTGAAGACTAGCTCGTGTTTGAACGGGTCAGAGGCTTCGCCGTGCATCAGGGGATCGGATCGGTCTATACTGGGTAATAATGCATGTACGGATCGAATCGCATAGAGGTGTCGTTTCGCTAATGAAATGGGGCGATCTGTTGAGGCGCGATCCAATGAGTTGCGATCCAATGAGGTGCGATCTGATAAGGGGGCGATCCGATGAGGGGCGAGTCAATGGTGCGATCCGTTCCTTCATGTACTTAGGGAATGTGGTTTCATATATTCTTCTTGTGAATGAACCTGGGTGGCTTGGTCAAAAAGCTAGCCAACAGTTACCATAGAATTTAAGGCTCGTAACTTAACCACCATAAGTCAATATATCCATATTAATGCGTAACGCCTTTTAGGCTCGTAATCTACCTCTCTATAAGTCAATATGTTCATATTAAAGCCTAACTGTCCCATAAAACCATTTTCTATCATGTTCGTATTTGCAAATAAACTATGTTCGTTTAGTATGATTTCCCAATTTATCATACTTATGCAGATATTGGTTACAATCCATTTTTCTATTACATCCTGCACCATATCCATATAACTACGCTTATTAAAATTACAATTTTAAGTTTACAATAAGCTTTTTTCTTATTCCTTTTCTCTAAATATCATCTTTCAGTTGTGTTACCTTTTTTCTTTCTATGTTGCAATTTATTCTTTTGGAGGCCAGGCTCATTCCTAATTGATTGGTCATTAAAACTTCACAAAAAACTATTTCTATAGCTTAAGGTAAGTACTGCAGTAATAACCCAAAACTGCAAGACATTTTTTCTATTATTTTTAGGCTATTGAACAATGCGCAATACGGTTAAATCCTTATTTCGCACTAATCTAAGCCTTTTATTTTTAAACTTACAATTATGTTTTCCACATTTTTTACAAACCAGACTATGGAAATATATTCTTTTTTCATAGCCAACCAATCTACATTATTCCTAACTTTTTATTTTAATTGGTATGCATTGATTCCTTCTTTTAACTTCTTTTCTATTTTTGGCATAACTGTAGTAAATTTGAATATAATCGGGCTATACCCCCTTTTCCTTTCCCAGCAATTTCCATATTCATTCCATTCTAAATCTGAAATGTAATTTTACAAATAATGTTAAAATTCTCATATTTAGTACAACTACACATCTATTGTCCAAAATGCTAATTATGCCATATCATGTCAACTTGTGTCACAATGATCAAGTTTACGTGTATTTAGTCCAATTTCCCTGATTAATACAGTTTTGATATTACATGTTCATTTAACCCCAAATCACAAAATCCTCTTTTATTCATAATTCCAATTGAATTTTATTTTCCAACGTGTGCAAACTAAAGAGATTATAATTACCTCAAAATACATATAACAATATTATATATTTTTATGTGTGCCTAAAATTCAACATAAAACTGTAAATTCTGATGTAGAAAAAAGGGAGAAGAAAAAGGAGAGAACATATTATAAATTTTTACAGTATTCAAACGATGTCTTATATTATTATAAGAAAGCATAATTTAAACTCACTTACCTGATTGCTCTCCAATTTTTGAATCTGATTCAAATTTATCATCCATCGACTCCCTAATTGATATCTACTATAACTAGTACAAATTTACAAGTCCGAGCCTAAAAGAATGGTACTATATTCAGATTCAGGAAATTTAGCTCATACTAAAGGGAATTTGGGTGCTTATAATCTAAGCCTACAATCTTCGTCTCAAAATTTTGAATTAGAGACAATAGAACTAATATTTTTTTATTTCAGAAGAGTTTGGAGAAGGGATGAAATGATAGGGCCTTAGCGCCTGTTCTAATAAAATATGAATTTGGCGGCTAGCCATTTATGTTTATTCATAGTTGCCTAGAGGAACCACATCCGTCTGATTTAAATCTCACCGTTCGGTTTAAACCAAGGTCAAAAACCACAAGAATTGCACTCAGAAAAAAAATGGCTGACCTAGTTGACCCATGCCATGCCTGGGTCGACCGAGTCCCCAATGTGGATCGATCCATGGGTTGAACCATAGGTCAACACATGCGATTTAAAATCATTAGGTCTCTCATCTATTTCACGTGTGATTTTCTCGTTGCTTGTTTTGTTTGATTGCATGTCTATTTTTGGATCCGTTTGAATTATTTCTATATTTTACAATATTCTTTTCCGATTTTGGACATATGTTCAAATTTCACATTCAAGCATGCCTGTATATACATTTACACTAAGTTTCAAATGTTGACAGTTTTCCCATGCGAACTCCATTTAGGACATATTATATATGAAAATTAATCAGAAAATTGCCACACATGGAATGGTATACGTTTCGAAGCCGAATTCTGGTAATCTCAAAATGTCTATTTTTGTTTATAATCATTTCTGTAATTATTTCGATAATTTTATAACTAAAAATGTGCGATGTTACACCAACACCTCAAAATAAATTGGCATACAGGTCCTTTCATAGCATCTCGTGGTACCAAGGAGTAATATCTTTACTAATAATCAGAATAGGTTTGGTGTCACACTTTTTTGGTGTACACCTGAACCGACGAAAATGCCCTTTACTTAATTTATATCATATATTTAACTCACACGTAGATAAGTATTCAAACGTTATTAATTATAATCCGCATACATCAATTATATGTAACGTATATTAATTATCATTAATTCTTTGACTGTTTCTCTTTTTCTATGCATACATTTTTAATATCAATCCTTTCTATAATTAAATTCTGATATGTATATCAATTCCGCAAATTTGTTTCTCCTTAAATATATTTTCAAATTTGAAATCCAAATGTTTATATGTTTACTTAGTTTCTGCTTTATATAGCCTTTTTAAAATTTATTTCCTACTTTACTTTATATAATACGTATACACCATTTTTTTAATCACTTTATTTAGAAGCAGTCAATCCCTTGAAATTCGCGTACGTTAATTATCATTAATTATTTGACCATTTCTCTTCTTATATTTATATATTTTTAATATCATTTATTTCTATAATTAATTTCTGATAATTCCGCAAACTTATTTCTAATATCATTTATATGTTTACATATTTTCTGCTTTATATAGCTTTTTTTATACTTTATTTCCTATTTGACTTTATAAAATACGTATACGCCATTTTTTTAATCGCTTTATTTAGAAGCAGTCAATCCCTTAAAATTCGCATAATCATTAATTCTTTGACCATATCTCTTCTTATATGTATATATTTTTAATATCATTCACTTCTATAATTAATTTCCGATACATATATCAATTCCGCAAATTTGTTTCTACTTAATCATATTTTCATATTTGAAATCCATATGTTTATATGTTTACTTATTTTCTACTTTATGTGGCTTTTTTTAAACTTTATTTCCTACTTTACTTTATATAATATGTACATGCCATTTTTAATCATTTTATTTTGAACAGTCAATCCCTTGAAATTTGCGTACGTTAATTATAATTGTAATGTACATTAATTGTCATTAATTCTTTAAGCATTTCTCTTTTTATGTACATATATTTTAATCACTTTATCTAAAAGCAGTCAATCCCTTGAAATCTGCATACATCAATTATAATTGTAACATATATATTAGTTATCATTAATTCTTTGACCACTTCTCTTCCTATATATATATATATATATCATTCATTTCTATAATTAATTTCTCATATGTATACCATGCCCCAAATACCCTCAAACATCTTCCTCCTACCTATAAATAGGATGCCATGTTTTATCGCTTTCACATAAATCAAGTTCTTCTCCACTTCGACCTTTTAGGCATATTTACCAGTTTATACAATTTCATATCTAAACCGCCTCTACCACATTTATAAATTATAAGTTTATTCTTTACTCTCTGCAAAGTTGTTTTTTTAGCATATCTTTACTCTTTGCAAAGTCGTTTTTTAGCATACTAGAAAGAACACATCGTGTCATGGTCACGTGCGAAGTGCGTGCCATCACCACGCGTGAAGCACGTGCCTATACGCTCGTAAGACATACTCTAGATTGACCAAGCAATCTCTCTATGCACCTCTTCGATACCACATTCGCAGGTCATGCTGAATTGCCAATAGCTACCGAAAATGAATACCAAGAGCTATAACTGTACTAAAGACCTCCTTGTAAACTAACACCCAACAGAATTTGGTTTGTAGGTCCTATCGTGGTACACGAGAGTACTACGGAATAACATATGACCTACTCTAGATTGACTTCCTACTCTCTCTTCGCTCTTTCCCCAGAACCATATATGCATGTCATATGCCTCAATGGTACAATTGATTCATGGTAAAAATTTAAACCTTCTTATTGTTCAAAGATAAAAGTTAGAATTCAAGATATCACATGCTGCTGAACCTCGTTTAAGCTCTGAAGCTCCTTCAAGATAAAGCATTTCCATTACTTTATCCAAATGGGACCAATACTCCTCAAGCTTGAATAATCCAAAGGTAATGAATCAAATATTTGCTTGAATCTAAAACTATCTCCTTGCTATCCAATGATCCACCCAATCATGCATGCTCATAGTGCTTGTCTATGAAACCGACTATTGTCTCTATCTCATATTCGACTAGTTCTTGAATGTTGTATTTCCATATTCGAATAGCGATAACATAAGTACTATATTTTCATCATTAATAATGCCAAACTAAAACTTACATAGTTTATAACCATGTTTTAAATTAATCTCAAATCCATCTAAATCTATCCAATCCAAATAGAATATCGTATTTTCTTATACGGGACAAGGTTGAAAAAGTCAATAGGTAGATTTTAGGTGGTAAGCGTGAACTAGAGATTAATTGCCAAAGCAGGATTAATCAAGAATTAATTGAAGCTATGTTTTTTTAATAAATCGATGTATTTTTGATAAAATTTTAGTATTTTGCTTAGTATTAACTGATACACAAAGGAATATCATGGATTTAGCTGGATTTTGAAGTACCCATAGAGACAAAATAATATAAAGAAAACAGTCTGATGCTTATAACATGCGTCTAGTATAAAATATTGCATAGATGCCTTGTATGTGAAGCTTAGGTGGACTATAAGCGATTTAGACAAAAATTTAAGCAGTAAGCTAGCCTAACTCCCAAGCAAGATCTAGGAGGGAGCCTAGAAGGATTTTTACAACACTAATACATGATTAACAGCCATCTTCTTGAAAAATGTACATATATATCTAATAATATTTCTATCACCTGTCCACTTATTGTATTATATTACATTCAAGCAATGAAATATTACATTAACCAATAAATTAGGTAGTCCACAAATATGTCATCAATTCTAATCGATAATCACTCTAATTAATTTAATCCGCTTAGCTAATTAAACAATCATATAAACACAAGTTATTTTATAAGATTTGGGGTCTCATAATTCGATTGTTCAAATATTGTAATTTACACACAAATATAATAAAGGAGAGTAAAATTTGCTCACCATAGTCTTTTTTCTCAATTACTCGGATTTCAACGACACTTATTCCACCACAAAGATGACAAATCCACGAGTGCAATGTATCAAACCACGTCTAAATCCTATAATATATGAGTACGATAAGAGTTACTGTAACACCCCGTATATTCTATAACAGTGAAATTCATAAATTAAAGTATAATTAATTCTAATGAAAGAATTAAGGGAAATGGCTTACACCATTGCGTTCGTCTCGGAATTCTGGTTGAGATAGAGTCCGAGTTTACGTGAAACGGACTCCGTATGAAGGAGTTATGATCTCCGGAAGTTTCAGAATAAATTTGAAATTCAAAAACAGCTCATAACAGGTTTAAAATTCGAACTCGAGTTCAAACTGGGCTGGGCGGGAAATTTCCCGCCCAGTGACCAGGTCGACACTAGTGTCGACTGGGCAGTCGACCTGCCCCCCCAAGTCGACTGCGCAGTCGACTTGGGTGTCGACCTGCAGGTTGACTTGCCTGGTCGGCCTGACCAGGTGGGTCTGACCCTGGTTCGACTTCTGGTGTGCTGTACGGTCTGATTTCCCTCCCCGTTTGCATCTGACGGCTCAAATTAACTTGAAAACCCTATAAATACACCCTAAACTCAACTAATTCACATAAGAAAATAAGAGAGAAGTCGTCATGCTACCAGGAAGGAGTTGATCGTAGCCGCCAAGAATCAAACTAAGAAGCAAATTAAAGTCCAATCAAATCAATCAACGAATTGCTACCCAAAGGAGAGCATCTCCAAATTCAGAAAACAGAAATCAGAAAACAAGATCTCGTCACACGTTGTAAGTATAGTGGTCTTTCAGAATTTGAATAAAATTACGATGTTATACGATGTAATTTGGAATAGAATTGTATCATTATAATGATATAGATCTTGTGTATTGTAATGTTTCTATCGTGATTGTTTTTGGAGTATTGATTTGTGGCATAAATGGATCGATGCAAGTTTATTATACATTTGTATATGAAAGTAATGGTAATTGCAAGTTTGTGGCAAAGTCTATGATTAGATCCCTCTCATGTTTATGTTAATATCCCCTTTATGTTTATGTTGATATCATGGGCCATATACTTATATAAACACACCCTAGATCTGAGATCCTTTATGCTACATGACTCAGAACTTATGTATACATCTTAGATCCATTACAAGTATGATTAGAACTATGTTAAATGTAGTTTGGGCTACATAAACTATGCAAGTTCATGTGGAAATAGACTATATATTAGATTTGGACATTTTGGGTTAGTTTACAACATGCTAGTTTTGTGTTCGGCGTTATGCCAAGTTAATATGTTAAAACCCAAGTTTGTATAAGACTACATATGCCATCCTATGTGACACCCATTTAGTTGTATGCCAATTTTGAATGCAAGTTCACATGATTCAATGTTTATGTTAACGCCAATTTGCAAGTTCATGCACTACACCTTCTATGTATCATAGAAATATTATATGTTCTGAATTCCCCCTTTTCTCATGTTTATCAAGTTAGGCTGAATTGTGTCGGGCCCAACATTAGTACGTACAAACGGGGGTAATAGCGTTGGGTGTAAAAAACATGATATAATAAATATGTTGGCATGTTTGGCACGTGCCAACGACGGTGACATTTTAGCGGTATAAATTGTTATACCCAAATTAAAAGACGACATGACGTTTACATAAATAATAAAATATGTAAATCTAGAAAAGACGACATGTTTGACCCGAGGTTGGATTGAGTTGTGACATAAACCTGCCCGGACCCGCCCGGCTGTCCAGTAGTCACAACAATACCTATCCAATGTGGGTGGTTAAACATTGAGCCCAATAAAGACCCGAGGTTAGACTGAACTACGGTGTAAACCTGTCCGGAAACAACCGGCACATCCAGTAACCGTAGTGATATCTGTCTAATGTGAGTGGTCGGTGCTCTAAAAGGCTAAGGACAGGTGGTAGGGTTAAGTCAACTGAAAACACTTAACCAAAGATTCAACATGTTAACAAATATTGATGGGTGGGGTTAGGTATATACATACACTTAACCACTTAACATGTTTGACTAGAAAACGCTGGTAACGTAAGGACCCGTTTCAGCAGTAACCCAATTTAGGTATCAACGGTACCCTGAAACTAGGCAGGGAAGGGCACGATTACTGGGCTGATTGTAAGCGGTCAAATAACGACAATTGTTGGGTGCACAGTGTAGGTGTGCGGTCGTGCACGCACTCCGGAGCAGACAAGCAGGGCACTGGGGGCACCAGTAGTATAACCTATGTCTTCTAGTAATTGTGTCGGGGCCGCCACCATGGGTCTTGATACACCCCATGGTGGGACCAACATAGGTATCTACACTTCTTGGGGTTGCCGTAAGACACACGTACGAGTAGGAGCCGATCTTTAGTAAAAACAAAAAGGATCACTTCACCCTCAGCCTGGGGTGCTAGTTAGAATAATCCTAGTAAATGCAGAGATATAATGTGGGTTCGATAGTATATTCGATTCTGGACTACACTCCCTTAGTTATGATAGTATCATGTTTTCAGTTTATGTCTATCATACCCTTTTCTTATTCACATACTGAAAAGTCACTAGATTTACTCAGGCTTTATGTCTGACTCCGTTTTTCTTTTCGTCTTCTTTTCTTTCATTTCCCCCCCCAGGTCCACAGGGAGGAAACAACTCAGCTTAGTCAGACTCTTTTGCAAGCTTGAAGACAGAAGATGTACGGTTTGGATCTCTTTTGTTTGGATCATGGCTTTGGATATCATTATGGGGATTTTGCTGCTTTATTTTATGTTTTATGCTTCTTTGATAATCAAGACAGTTATGGAAATGTAATGTTTTTGGAAGTATTGTAAGACAATTATGGTATGGTTTGTATGACACGTATTTTGATGAAATAAAAGTTGCTGTGTTTTCCGCTGTTTAGAAATATGTGTATTATATCTGTCTTGTGTATCTGTGACTTATACTTATAAACCTCCACCAAAATTAGGGCATTCCCTTTGTGAGTGACCCTAACGGAGGTGGGGTGTTTCACTTGGTATCAGAGCATAGGTTTGCCGGATAAGATAAAAATTTTGATATTATTTTCAAAAAAAAGTTTAAAGAAGCATTTTTTTTAGAAAAAGTGTTATATTTTAAAAGGCATGATCCCCAAAGCCATGTGTACTATCTCCCTCTATCCTTCGTTTTGAATCTTTCCTTTCTGTTTCAGCATGTCTGGAGACCTTAACATTCCTGAAGGAGTACCGATACCCGGTTGGTTTAGGAGGTTCTTAGAAGCTAGGGCCGCCAATGGCGCGGGCCCGGCAGATATTCTTCCTCCCCCAGTAGTAGCAGCTCCTCCTCCTCCTCCTGCTCCTCCCCTTGGAAATGCTTTTGCCAAAACATGTAGAGAATTCAAGTCTATGGGTGGAAAATACTTCCATGGAACTGAACCCTTTGTAGGAGCAAGAAATTGGCTAAAGGAGACCGAGGATCTGTTTGACATCTTCAGAGTTGATGATAGGCAAAAGATACAGCTAGCAGTGTGGTTGCTCAAAGATGAAGCTTCCTATTGGTGGGAGATCACTAATGCTCAAAGGGCAGTAGAAACTTGGGATGATTTTAGGACAAGGTTTGAGTTGAAATTCCTCTCCCAAGCTGAAAGGAGCCTGCAAATAGAGAAGTTCTTAAATCTTAAACAGGGAAGCATGACGGTCAGGGAGTACGTTAATCAGTTCAATCAACTGGCCAGATTTGGGCTGGACTTAGTAAATACCCAACACAAGAAGGCGCTTCGCTTCGTCAAAGGTCTGAATGAGCCTATACACAGCCTTGCCATGACCCATGTGTCCACGGGAGCGACTTATGAAAGCTTGGGGGACATGGCGTTGCTACATGAGGAAGACCACAGCAAGAAGGAGACTAAGGCTGAGGAAAAGAAAGAAGGTTTACAGGCTAAGAAGACAGACTTTAAGAAAGGAGGAAAGAACAAGAAGTCCCGTGAGAACAGAAAGTGCCATTTCTGTGGCATAGTTGGGCATATAGAGAAAGGCTGCCGGAAGAAGAAGGAAAAGATGGGTGGTTGCTTCCATTGCGGGGAGACTGGGCACCAAGCTAAGTACTGCCCAAAGAAGAAAGGACAGGGGCAGAAAGTTGGATCTACTTCAGGAGGTCAAGTTCATGCTCTGACAGCACCTCCACATGAGCGAGGTAGTAATATTTCTGTAGAAAGTGTAGTCTATCTTTATGATCATCCAGTTCGCACACTTTTTGACTCTGGTGCATGACACTCCTTTATTTCATCTGCGTTAGTAGAATCTCTGCATTTAGACACTAGTATGGTTGAGGATCCCTTGGTAGTTTCAAATCCAATTGGGGGCTCCGCTTACTTGTCAATGGTTTGTTTGGGTTTGAAAATCTCTATTCTCAGTGTTGAGTTTAGTTGTAATGCCTTTGTTCTAAGCTTCTCGGGATATGGTTTGATCTTAGGCATGGACTGGTTATCCAGTAACGGTGCCATTCTTGATTGTGAGAAAAGAGTAGTTAGACTCTTGACTCGGCTTGGTAACACTCTAGAATTTTCCTATAACCCTTTGAATGCTGTTATACTTAGTTATCTAGAGTTGCTTGATGCTTCTGACGAGAATTTGCAGTCGGTTAGAGTAGTCCGGGAATATCTGGATGTCTTCGAGGAGGTGAAAGGCTTACCTCCGAAGCGGGAAATAGACTTCCGTATCTATCTTGTAGATAATGCAAAGCCCGTAGCTTTACCTGTCAGACATATGGCTCCAAAAGAGAGAAAGGAGCTCAGTAAGCAGGTTAAAGAGCTTCTAGAAAAGGGGTTCATTAGAAGGAGCATTTCAGAATGGGGTGCTCCAGTGGTGTTCGCAATCAAAGCAGACGGTTCGCTTTACCTCTGTGTTGACTATAGGGAGTTAAACAAGTTGACCAAGAAAAATAGGCACCCTCTTCCCCGAATCGACGATTTGTTTTATCAGCTTGTAGGCGCGTCGGTTTTCTCCCAACTTGATCTAGCAACTGGGTTCCATCAGCTAAGAGTAGCTGAGGATAGTATTGATAAAACGACATTCAGAACCCCAGATGGTTTCTTTGAGTGGCTTGTCATGCCTTTCGGCCTGACAAATGCACCCGCTTACTTCGTGGACCTAATGAGCAGAGTGTTCAGAGAATTCCTCAACAAATTTGTGGTTGTCTTCGTAGATGATATCTTGATCTTTTCAAAGAGCGAGGAAGAGCATGCTCAACATCTGAAAGAAATCATGGATACTCTCCGATCACACCAGCTAAAGGCAAAGTTTTCAAAATGCCATTTTTGGAGGGAAGAAGTAAGATTTCTTGGGCATGTTGTGTCTAAAGAAGGGCTGGCCATAGACCCCGTGAAGGTAGTTGCGGTGCAAGACTGGAAGGCACCAAAGAATGCAACTGAGGTCCGAAGTTTTCTAGGACTAGCAGGTTTCTACCGAAAATTCATAAGGGATTTTGCGAAAATCTCAGCTCCACTCACAAGGCTGACAAAGAAGAATCTAGTGTTCAATTGGGACTTGGATTGCGAGTTGGCTTTCCAACGCCTAAAAAGGGCTCTTACAACAGCCCCAGTCCTGACTCTGCTAGACGGAAGCAAGATGTTCACAGTTTATACAGATGCATGTGGGACAGGGCTAGGCGCTGTCTTGATGCAAGAAGGGAGGGTAGTAGCTTATGGTGGAAGGCAATTGAAAGTTCATGAAAAGAACTACCTGACCCACGATCTTGAGTTAGCCGCCATCGTCTTTGCACTTAAGTCTTGGCGACATTATCTCCTAGGTGAGAAGTTCGAACTTTACACTGACCATAAATCGTTGAAATATCTTTTCTCGCAGAAAGATCTTAACTTGAGGCAACAGAGATGAATGGAGTTTCTTGCCTCGTATGACTTCGAGATTTCCTATACTCCAGGCAAGGGCAATGTGGTGGCAGACGCCTTGAGTAGGAAGAAACTGACCCTAAGCCCACTCTTTGTAGAAAGGCAAAGCCTAGAGTATATAGCCAGTTTTAACTTTAGGCCCTCCTCTGATTTTGTACCGGGTTTGTTAGCATCTCTTGAGGTGCGCCCTACTCTTTTGGACACAATAGGGACGGCACAACGTGAGGACCCTCAGCTAGTTGAAGTGGTTGATAAGCTAATTAGGGGTGAGACTTCTAGTCACCTCAGTAGATACTCTATCGATGATAAAGGCTGGCTGAGACGCGACAGAAGACTATGCGTACCACAAGTGAGAGAATTGGAAAAGAAGGTTCTCGAGGAAGCACATCGTTCCAAGATGACAATACATCCAGGCGGAGACAAAACGTACAAGGACATGAAAAGAGTTTTCTTTTGGAACGGCATGAAGAAGGACGTGGCAGATTACATTTCTAAGTGTAGTATGCCAACAGGTCAAGGCGGAACAGAAGAAGCCTGGAGGACTACTTCATCCCCTAGAGGTCCCACAGTGGAAGTGGGATAGCATTTCAATGGACTTCGTTGATGGGCTGCCTAGGTCGAGAAGGGGCAATACTAGCATTTGGGTAATAGTGGATAGGCTTACAAAGAGCGCCCACATTTTACCTGTCAAGAGTAGAAGGACTGCCTCATCCCTAGCGTCTCTTTACATCAACGAGATAGTTCGACTCCATGGGATACCCTCGAGCATTGTTAGTGACCGAGACCCTATCTTCACAAGCGAGTTTTGGCAAAGTTTGCAAGAAGCTGTAGGCACTCAGTTATGTTTAAGCACGACCTATCACCCTCAGACCGATGGCCAGACGGAAAGGGTGAATAGAGTTTTAGAGGATCTTTTGAGACTTTGCGTTCTAGACTTTGGAGGGACATGGGAGGATCACCTTCCCTTAGTGGAGTTTGCTTACAACAATAACTTCCAAGCTACCATAGGCATGGCACCCTTCGAAGCATTGTATGTAAGACCGTGCAAGTCACCAACTTGTTGGTGGGAGTCTACAGATAAGGTTATTCTTGGTCCATACATGATCATAGAAACTTCAGAAAAAGTGGACTTGATACGAAGAAGGATGAAGACGGCCCAAGATAGACAGAAATCCTACGCCGACAAGAGAAGGACCGACCTTGAGTTTGAGGTTGGGGACAGAGTTTTTCTTAAGGTATCTCCTCTAAAGAACGTTGTTCGTTTTGGATCCACTGGAAAGCTAGCACCGAGATTTGTAGGACCATTTCATATCATCGAGAAGGTTGGGAAGATGGCCTATAGATTAGAGCTACCCGAAAAACTGGCCGGAGTTCACAACGTCTTTCATGTTTCTCATCTCCGGAAGTGTTTACATGAGTCTGCTGAAATAGTAGAGCCTAGAATTCTAGAAGAACCCGAAGTGGAACGTGAAGCAACTGTGAGAAGAGTTCCAACACGCATCTTAGGAACTGAAGTGAAAAAGCTACACAACCGCGAAGTCAAGCTCGTCAAGGTTCAGTGGAGCGACGCCGAGGAAGACGCGACTTGGGAAACTGAGGCTAGAATACGCGCAGCCTACCCTTTTCTTTTTGAGGGTACATCTTTTGATCTCTCTTTTTCCTCAAGTTATGCTTTATCTATCTTTTAGGAATATTTTCTCAACCCTTTCTCCTTAACTCCTTAGGTAGAAAACAAATGGATGCAAACATGTATTTGAAAACATGTTATGGATTATGGCTGCAAGTGGTTGCAAGTGATTGCTAGTGGTTGCTCGTGGATGCATATACACACACACCCTAGGATTTAGAACGGCTCAGTCACTTCATACTGCATATGCATATATGTATTCTCGTTCATATGTGGTTGAAATTTTATATGTTATCATATGGTTATCACATTTGTATGAATTGTTGTGCACTCATGTAGAATTATGAGTAGAAAAAAAAAATTTGCATACATAATGGATTCATGACACTTACATGATTCGCATTTAGGAGGTCAACTGAATCAGTCAACCGCCTGATTTCTGCATTAGATAGGGACATTTACACACACAATGCATATGATCATAAAGCATTAGAAGTCTTTAAGGACAATGGACACCTGTGTTTGTTGGTTGAGTAGATGGATGATTGGATGGTAGGATATACATTCTTCCTAAACTTGAATATTTCGAGGACGAAATCCTTTTAAGTGGGGGAGAATGTAACACCCCGTATATTCTATAACAGTGAAATTCATAAATTAAAGTATAATTAATTCTAATGAAAGAATTAAGGGAAATGGCTTACGCCATTGCGTTCTTCTCGGAATTCTGGTTGAGATAGAGTCCGAGTTTGCGTGAAACGGACTCCGTATGAAGGAGTTATGATCTCCGGAAGTTTCAGAATAAATTTGAAATTCAAAAACAGCTCAGAACAGGTTTAAAATTCGAATTCGAGTTCAAACTGGGCTGGGCGGGAAATTTCCCGCCCAGTGACCAGGTCGACACTAGTGTCGACTGGACAGTCGACTTAGCCCCCCCACAAGTTGACTGCGCAGTCGACTTGGGTGTCGACCTGCAGGTCGACTTGCCTGGTCGGCCTGACCAGGTGGGTCTGACCCTGGTTCGACTTCTGGTGTGCTGTACGGTCTGATTTCCCTCCCTGTTTGCATTTGACGGCTCAAATTAACTTGAAAACCCTATAAATACACCCTAAACTCAACTAATTCACATAAGAAAATAAGAGAGGAGTCGTCCTGCTGCCAGGAAGGAGTTGATCGTAGCCGCCAAGAATCAAACTAAGAAGCAAATTAAAGTCTAATCAAATCAACCAACAAATTGCTACCCAAAGGAGAGCATCTCCAAATTCAGAAAACAGAAATCAGAAAACAAGATCTCGTCACACGTTGTAAGTATAGTGGTCTTTCAGAATTTGAATAAAATTATGATGTGATACGATGTAATCGGGAATAGAATTGTATCATTATAATGATATAGATCTTGTGTATTGTAATGTTTCTATCGTGATTGTTTTTGGTGTATTGATTTGTGGTATAAATGGATCGATGCATGTTTATTATACGTTTGTATATGAAAGTAATGGTAATTGCAAGTTTGTGGCAAAGTCTATGATTAGATCCCTCTCATGTTTATGTTAATATCCCCTTTATGTTTATGTTGATATCATGGGCCATATACTTATGTAAACACACCCTAGATCTGAGATCCTTTATGCTACATGACTCAGAACTTATGTATACATCTTAGATCCATTACAAGTATGATTAGAACTATGTTAAATGCAGTTTGGGCTACATAAACTATGCAAGTTCATGTGGAAATAGACTATATATTAGATTTGGACATTTTGGGTTAATTTACAACATGCTAGTTTTGTGTTTGGCGTTATGCCAAGTTAATATGTTAAAACCCAAGTTTGTATAAGTCTACATATTCCATCCTATGTGACACCCATTTAGTTGTATGCCAATTTTGAATGCAAGTTCACATGCTTCAATGTTTATGTTAACGCCAATTTGCAAGTTCATGCGCTACACCTTCTATGTATCATAGAAATATTATATGTTCTGAATTTCCCCTTTTCTCACGTTTATCAAGTTGGGATGAATTGTGTCGAGCCCAACATTAGTACGTACAAACGGGGGTAATAGCGTTGGGTGTAAAAAACATGATATAATAAATATGTTGGCATGTTTGGCGCGTGCCAACGACGGTGACATTTTAGCGGTATAAATTTTTATACCCAAATTAAAAGACGACATGACGTTTACATAAATAATAAAATATGTAAATCTAGAAAAGACGACATGTTTGACCCGTGGTTGGATTGAGTTGTGACATAAACCTGCCCGGACCCGCCCGGTTGTCCAGTAGTCACAATAATACCTATCCAATGTGGGTGGTTAAACATTGAGCCCAATAAAGACCCGAGGTTAGATTGTACTATGGTGTAAACCTGCCCGGAACCAACCGGCACATCCAGTAACCGTAGTGATATCTGTCTAATGTGAGTGGTCTGTGCTCTAAAAGGCTAAGGACAGGTGGTAGGGTTAAGTCAACTGAAAACACTTAACCAAAGATTCAACATGTTAACAAATATTGATGGGTGGGGTTAGGTATATACATACACTTAACCACTTAACATGTTTGACTAGAAAACGCTGGTAACGTAGGGACCCGTTTCAGCAGTAACCCAATTTAGGTATCAACGGTACCTTGAAACTAGGCGGGGTGGGGCACGATTACTGGGCTGATTGTAAGCGGTCAAATAACGGCAATTGTTGGGTGCACAGTGTAGATCTAACGGTGTGCGGTCGTGCACGCACTCCGGAGCAAACAAGCAGGGCACTGGAGGCACCGGTAGTATAACCTATGTCTTATAGTAATTGTGTCGGGGCCGCCACCATGGGTCTTGATACACCCCATGGTGGGACCAACATAGGTATCTACACTTCTTGGGGTAGCCGTAAGACACACGTACGAGTAGGAGCCGATCTTTAGTAAAAACAAAAAGGATCACTTCACCCTCAGCATGGGTGCCAGTTAGAATAATCCTAGCAAATGCAGAGATATAGTGTGGGTTCGATAGTATATTCGATTCTGGACTACACTCCCTTAGTTATGATACTATCCTGTTTTCGGTTTATGTCTATCATACCCTTTTCTTATTCACATACTGAAAAGTCACTAGATTTACTCAGGCTTTATGTCTGACTCCGTTTTTCTTTTCGTCTTCTTTTCTTTCGTCTCCCCCCAGGTCCACAGGGAGGAAACAATTCAGCTTAGTCAGACTCTTTTGCAAGCTTGAAGACAGAAGATGTACGGTTTGGATCTCTTTTGTTTGGACCATGGCTTTGGATATCATTATGGGGATTTTGCTGCTTTATTTTATGTTTTATGCTTCTTTGATAATCAAGACAGATATGGAAATGTAATGTTTTTGGAAGTATTGTAAGACAATTATGGTATGGTTTGTATGACACGTATTTTGATGAAATAAAAGTTGCTGTGTTTTCCGCTGTTTAGAAATATGTGTATTTATATCTGTCTTGTGTATCTGTGACTTATACTTATAAACCTCCACCAAAATTCGGGCATTCCCTTTGTGAGTGACCCTAACGGAGGTGGGGTGTTTCAGTTACTAAACAAAAATGATTAATTAACCACTTAATTGATCAGTTAACCCTAACTACCGTCGCTAATCAACCAATCCTAAGCCGATCCCGACTTTTAAATGGACCTTCATCGCCTTTACCGTGGAACAGAGGCTGATCTACACCATCGCCTCAATGGTCGATGAAATGACCCAAACTTCCTAGTAAAGGAAAATCTGGATTGCTTTGAGAACAGTACACATCAGAACATAAACTGGAGAACATTTTATTGCTGATTACAACAATTACATCAGAGTATAAGAATATAACAGAGTATGAGTACTTATTACGCAATAGAAATACAATAATGTCAGAGATTTAGATTACATTTAAATAGCAGCGGAAAATGTTACAAATACACAACTGAAAAGAATACACGGATATAGAGCTTTCCGAATACCTCTTCAGCTGTAAACCAGGATCTTGTAAATATCTGCAAAAAGCTAATCGACTGCCCGTGTGGAAAAATATGGCCACCCGAGTTTGCCAGTGAAACAAACTACAGGTCAGTCATGGGACTGGTATGAGAAATCTTATCTTAACTATCTAATAATAAGGCTAATCACAGGACCACGCCACTAACGCAGAACGAATTTACTCCATTGGATTGCCGGTGCATAAAATAAAGTAAAACGTTAAACAACGTAATGCTTTTTAGGAAAATGAAACCATTATAAGACTCAAGTCCCATCACACAATGCAACGCAAACCGGAGGATAGAGTTTTACCTTATAATGGTCAAAAATGCTTGATACGATAAAACGGATTTAATATTAGTGTGTATATATATGGGTATGTATATATTTCAAAAACATTTCAATCATAATGTATCAATCATAGACGGCATAGTACCCCATCCTACTATGTCGCCATACTAGATCTACAATCAAAATCGCAAGGTCGTATTGGAAATTGGATTTCCATCATGAGTCGAGGCTAGGGGCAAGCTCCTCTCCGATTCGAGACACTCTAGCTAATGCCTCAGGATCCCCCGCAGTGAACCCTTGGAGCGGTAGGGCCGGTCCCCGCTTATCGGCAGTGGATTGGTTATGCCTGAACACACGTTTCCCGGTTCCTTTGAACCTATAGTATGACCACTAACGGCCTATAAAAATCCGAGGCGCCGCAAAATCCATCGTCCACATTATCCCCTTTGCCAGTTTCATTTCCCCCTTTGCCAGTTTCATTTTCCCTATTATCCATTTCGATTTCAATTGGCCTCGCATCTTCCTTCATCCTCTGCATTGGATTATGGTTAGGCATCTCTCTCGTTGGCTTTTTATGTGCGTCGAATCCGCGTATTATTGCCCTAAACAGGCGTAACTGGTAAGATTTTTTATTCTTAACCCTAGTTTTCAGTCGAGTTCATAATTGCGAAGTTTCATATTTGACTGAGTCTATTGTTTAACCTGAATTCCTTTTGCTTTGTGGCTGAAATCTTATGGATGTAAATTATTTGAGCAAAGTATCATTTCTGTAAATTGTTTTTAATGGATTGTGTTACATACAAGGTCCCTTTTCTTTTCAGAAAAACAAGCGTTGAAGGTGGCCAAACAGTGTACAGTATTCTAGATTCATCAATCAAATTTAAGAAGTTGCGGTCAGATGTTTATGGGTAAAGGATGACTTGTAGAAATGAAGGTCCTGTCCACTATTTTAAACATTAGCAGGTCATTATGTAATACTTATGTAAGCTTTTTATTTACAAACATTTCTTAAATTTTAAAGAGAATATTTTTAACACTTTAATCCATTTTAGTCTCCTATTTGTGTTTATGAAAAGTACCAGGTGGACTAAGCAATCAGTTCATTAGTTCATCATGTTGGAAAAAGTCTTAGAAAACGATGTTTAAATATATTAATATGAAACATTCTGCATGTCCTAAAACCAGTTTTAAACATTGCTCAAACTACTTACGCTTACAACCAGATTTTGTTTTAGGACCATATGCTCAAGTCCACTCATGCCTTCTTGCCAAACCATATACAACGTCTTATTTTTTGGATGATGGACTATCAATTTTTGTGTGCTGAGCCATGAGGATTTGAATTTGTTTAACACAATTCCAAATTAGTTAGTTGTAAAGGTAGGATTGGGAACATTTTCAATTTTAAGATGTGGCACACTACTCTATGTACAGACACAAACATGTATGTATGTTCTAGATTTTAGTAAATGCAAGCCTATATTAAAATTTTGTCTTTAAAAAATGAATTGGAAATGATTTGTATCTTTCAGGAAGTGTTAATTAACGAATTAAGATATTGTCCGTTTGTATTCAAGATCCTAGAAGTGTAAAGTTTATTGAACATTCACAGAAGTTTGCAACGCTGATGAAGTTTTTTGGTGTATGAACAATCCTAGGCCAATTTTCCGCTTCAAGTTTTGCATTTTGGGATTCAGAATTCATCGTATATAGGATTCTAAGATGGTTAAGAGAGGAAGAGGACTAGAAAGTAGAAACAAAAACTGATTTCTTGACTGTAGAATTATTACGTATGGATTAGTTTCTCTTGTTTTCTCCCCAAGATTATGTATGTTTTGTTTATGTTCTTTGATATTATTTTTTTCCTTCCTGCATTAGTTACTTGCATTAGTGGCACCTACCTTCAGAAGATTTGTTCAAAGCACACGAATAAAGAGATTGATGTTAGTAAATTAAATATTTTTTAATAAAAACACAAAAGTAAGTTTGTCTTTTTATATTTTTCTGAATTGAATCTTATGATGGCGCGTGCTGATCTGGTGGTGATAGAAAAACCGCAAGATCAGGATTTAGATTGTATGTCTTCTAACAGTAAATGAGTCGGTGATGTCCTGTGCATTGTGTACCAAAGGAAAAAGAAGAGGTATGAAAAGAGTTTTGAAGAGGCAAAAGAAAAGTCATGATAACAAAATAACCTGGTCAACAACATGTCAATAAGTTTATGCGATTATATATACCAACTGATCAAGCTCTCTACCATCTACATAGTGTGGACCGCACAATGGAGAGTAAACATTTGGGAGAAGTATAGGAGAAATTAAACTTCTCACTTTGAATCAATTTCAAGCTCATATCATAATACGTAAAAGTTCAAAAATCGGTAACAAAATGATATCATCGATGAATAAAATCGGTTTATATACACAATAAACAAGAATCCTAAGAGAATAAGTAATAAATAAGCATCATTGCTTCTCTACTACTTCGGGTATACTCTTCAACTTGGGCCTCCAATGTTGGCCATCTTCTCTTCTTTTCATCAACATCAATTCATTCAGCAAATCTTTAACTGTGAAGCCTGTAACGTTGCCCCTTCTTTTTAACACTTTCGCTAATTCCTCCTTTATCTTTGTCTTTATCTCCCTTCTCATTTCCTCCTCTTTCCCCTTCTTTTCTTCATGATTATCGATATTGCTATAGTTCACGCTATAGTACAAGAACTGCTCTTCATCGTACTCATCAGCCTGTGTTCTTGAATCATTCCTATTAATGCAGCAATTTCCAATTTTACAAATAATATCAAATGTATTATGCGGAAATGAAAGAAGTTTTAACTGATAAAGAAATGAAGGCTTCTTATATATACATAAGAGAAAAGAGAGGAGGTCAAAGATGCTTAATTGTATTTGGGCCTATCAATATGTATTGCCAAACCAAATCAAACTGAAATTTTTATGTTGTTCCTACTTGGCAGTGTCTACGTTCGCCTGCTTCATCTCACGATTCTCACCCCATTTTTCTACCTTTCTACAAATGTATGGAGTCATATACAAATTTTTAAATAAGAGAATAGGGGATTATTGAGGTCAGTTTTGAATAAAAATGTATGGAGTTATACAAATTTCTATATAACTCCATACATATAAGCAGAAGGGAGATTTTTTAGGACAGTTTACAAGAAATAGTTTTAATGCAGATTTATGAATCTCTCTTGCAATTAAAGGGGAGACGGAGCTTAAATGCAAAGATTCAAATAAGAGAATTATGTTCAAACTAAAACTAATGCGGTGGGAAGCTTCTAAACTTTCTATAAATTGTTTGTAATGGGTTCGGTTAGAAGCAAAATTAATCGACCTGTGTACTTTTGCTTTGTACATATTTGGTTTTGGTTGGTACATATATATTTAAAGTGATGGGTATTCTCTAAAAATGCAGCGAAGGATAAATATTTATCGTTCCTAATCTTCTTTGTTGTTTTGTAGGGTAGCCTTTACATTCCATAAAAGAAAAATCATTAATTAGAGGATGTAGCTGAGCCCTTCAATTCCATTTGGGAATTGTTTGAACCATTTGACTTCCATCGTTTCGATTTTCTTGACTTAGCTATAAATTGAAGATGCCATAAGCTGAACATTTGCAATATTAGGATTTTGAATTCTCACATTAGAATCATCTATCTTACACTTTTGAATATGATCAATATTTTCAAATTTTATGTTTCTTTATTTTTCCCGATATGTAAGTTGCATTATCAAAAGCCATTTTGTTTGAAACTGGTGCAATTATCTATATAACATACCACATACATGTTTGTTCTAGGATTTGGGAAAACAAAATTTAGTTTTCAAAGTACATGGTCGCATTTACTAAAATGAATACAATAGAAAATTTGTAGTTGGAGACCATGATACATTTTTTTCAACTATCTAGTATCCTTTTCTTAGATCTATAGGGTCTTTGTTTTATTATCAAAATCAAAACTAAAAAAATAATTATCAAAAAACTTAAAATAATAAAAATTAACACTTATTAAACTAATCAATTAACTTTGAAGTTGACAATATCAGGAGTGCTTGTCTTTTACTAAGACATGACAACTTCCAAATCCCACGTTTGGAATATTTATTTGATAGTGTAGCCCATGTCGTGTAGTCAATTCATTTATTTGAGCCTACACCGACATGTAGTCTTAGCCTGCACATCCTCGACTTGTTCAACTGCTCATGTCCTGTTACTCCATTATCAGTTTACGTCTTTTTTTTAAACCTTATATGTAAAATTTGTTGTGTCTTCTTTGTATGGGTTCATGACCTATAACTCAAACTTTCCATATTTTCTCATTCATGCATGCTGTTCTTAAATTCAGTTTCGTAATCGTTCATAAGAAAATTTATGTATGATGATTTGGGAGTGATAAATGGTTAAAGATTATTAACTATTAGTCAAGATTTTATTTTGAGTCTTGTGCCACTAACAAATCTTCCACACTTCCTACAGGGACCAAAGGCTGATCAGCCTCTAAACTGGAGACAGCCATGGCTCCAACATAAGGAAGGCTTTTCTATTACAGCATCAGCAAGATCTGATATAAATGCAGGTTCACATCCTAACGAAGGCACACAACCCCATTTCTCGATTCCAGACTTTAAGGCCAGTTCTTTGTACTCCACATCTATTTCATCCAGGGTCTCTATATGCTCACTTACAAAACTTAAAAGACCGTTGGTGCAAAAAAGAAAGACAAGACTTTCTTCTTTCGTAGCAAGCATATGAAAAATTCTGGTTGTTCATTTTATTGGTATTTGGTGCAAACTTGCTTTATAGATATTGTGCTTTTATCTATAGGTATTATGACTTTGTTCAATGGATAGTGTGACAATATTGAATTTAGAAACACAACAGTTTTGTAATATTAAGTTTAGAGACACAACAGTTCAAATATAAGCAGATTAGTTTTTGTTTTCTACCCTGGCCTATAAAATAGTTATGAAATATGAACCAATTTTCTCCCCTGTAGCTCTCCTAAAGCGCCAAGGTTTGGATGTGAAAGGACTTATGAAATCTTATCTTGTTCAGGAGGAACCTCGACCTACATTGAGTACACAGGAAGACTCCAGGTACTTTGATGGTTATAAATGTAATTAGTCGTATATTTCTATTTTCCAATTTGATGAAATATTGTAAATTCCGTACTTTAAAGGGTGAAAAAGTTCCTTATTTTCATGTATGATAACACGTTTATTTTGCAGGTCTGGCATGTAAATGGAAATGAAAAGACTCTTCCTTCCTCTGACCCATCAAGGTTATACACTGGAGACTGCAGTAGCCATGTCATGATGTTGACAAAGAGGAGTAACCTGTAGGCACTTGGTTCGGGAAGAAGGGCGTTGAGGTAGACAAATCTTCCTGCTTATTTTCTGATGTTTTGCGTGCACTCACGCACATATTATACACATGCACACATACAGACACATAAGAGAAATTTTGGGTTATTGTATCATGCCATTTTTAAGCGTGTGCATAATATTGTATTCAAATAAGCACTCTATGTCTAGGTTTTCTGTCTTGCAAATGCACTTGCAAATTCAGAAATACTGACTTGTAAGTACGATACTTGGATCTTCTGGCTAGGTTTTATATTGGATAAATCTTCCGTGTCCTGCTACTTTGTGAAGGCAAACCAGAAAATCAAAACCATGCCATAATATTTACACGAGGTGAAGGTTTACAAACTATAGACATAGACCAGGTAATTATTTCTGTTGTTGCTTTGCTATATCCATACTTATTTCTAAAAGAATATCAATATTGTAGGAAAATTACCTAGAGGAGGCTTTCAAAATGAGAAATTTACTGCAAAAATTTGTTTAAAATCAAGATGGTGTTATATATCTCACTATACTTGGAGTTAGAGAGCACATGTTTACTAGCAGGTTTGTGTCTCAAAATTTCAACATCCTTTTTTTCTACCATTTTTATACATTGAAGTTTTAACTTAATCAGTTGGTCTTTTTTTTATTGGGGGGGGGGGGGGGGGGGAAGGGGGATTTATGTATGTAGAAGCTGGTCGATACTGCAGAGGTTATTGTTGGAATTAATTCAAGGGAACAGCTGGAATTTATACACGTAACAATAAAAGCATTAGAAATGGAAATAATAACAGTAACAATAGTTGTACCACAAGAATCAACACATATATGCACGGTTTTGATTACATAAAATGATAGATGTTTACAGCACTCGCACAAAAGCGAGTGGGCTGCACGTTGGATCATTGCTGGGGAAAAACTGATTTACTAGTTAATTTTACACATGTGGGGCCCACCAGATATTTTTTCCCCTTTTGGGCACGTATTTCCTTTTTTACTTTGTTCTTACTCTTCTTTGCTTTCTTGGGTTCTTATATGTTTTTAGATTATTCCTGAAGTGAAGTGTATTATACTATCTTATCAATAATTATCAGCATGTTGTTGCCCTTATTTAGGATTTTCTGATCCTGAATTTTAATGCAATCATGCTTTCCTTCTTATCATTACATCTGGATATTGAATCCTATTTTTGTTATTCTTTTCTCTCGTCATTATAACAAATTATCGTTATATTAAGCATGATAAATGCATGAGTAAGTGTCCCGGACACAACATTTGTGCAAGTCATATTAGACATTTCTAGTGTGTAGAATTTGATATGAGGGAAATGCCAGAGATTACTCTGGCATCAACACAATACATTATTTGCTGTAATGACATCATTACTGTAATGTGGTACTTGTGGAAAGTATTTTTTAAAAATTATGCACAACATGTTGTCAGTTACCGTGCCTTAAAATTGCTGGACTTTGAAAGCAATGATGTAATGAACTATATTTTATATTGATGGGTGGCCATACGCTTATTGTTTAAACGTCAATATATGGAGTTAAACATAACCCTCAAAATTATAGTAACATTTTTCCTTCTTCCAAATATCCTTATTATCTATCAAAATCATTAGGTGAATTGCTGATAACGCTGCTTTAATCAAGTAATGTAGGCTAAACTGAAAAGTAAAACTTTACCAGAGTTTGTTCTTTTTAACTACCATGATATGCTCTCATGTTCGCATCTTATTACTTGTCTGTAATATCTATGCCGGTTTTTTTGATCTGTTTTTCAAAATTTCTCTATTAATTTAACTATACAGTTTAATTTAATTTTTATTTCAATTTCTTGAGCTATGCCATCCGCCTATGCATTATATCTAATGCAAATGTTATTCCCACTTCAAAAAAAAAAAAAAAAAAACGGCTTGCAGTGCACTTCCCTTCATATGAAATACCCGAGTGAAGTGGAGATGGTTCACTCTTGGAGTGGGAATGACATATTCCTCTAATTATTCTTTGCCCCTGCAACACTACAAAGATGCTTACTCAATTACCATTTCTTGTAGGCAATTACTGATACTAGTTAAATAAGAACTTTGCAGGACCAAAGGAATTTACCTCTGTGTTTTGCAGTCTTCAAAGATGGAGGATACTGGCAATTGTTATCATGATCTATTATTTTGGTGGGAAATAGAATGCTTTATTTACACATTCTTAGTTACATAACCTGCATAGAATACTGAAACAAACTTGTGATAGCCTTCCCCACACTAGAAATAATATATGTTTTGCCACATCACATAATTTTGGCCATATGACAAACATTTTATTTCTTATATAAACGATAGTGCTATAAACATCCATATTACAAGTATGTAGAAGAAATTTTGAATATGTTGGTCTTTAATATATCATTTAAAGTGGGGGTACATTACCATTTTTATATGATTTGTACACAAGAAAAATCACAGTATCGTGTAATATTCCAGTCTATCCTTGTGAGAGCAGATCGAGACCACAGTGGAAGAATTGACACTTCAGGGCTAAGAGATGCTCTTATGAGCCTTGTATTTGTTGTATCTCCTGTTGTTCTTGACTTGCTTGTTTCCAAGTTAGACAAATCTAGAGGCAAGACCTGGCCTATTGAATACGACAACTTCAGGGAGTATGATTTACTCCCTTTTTTCCCATCACTTTATTTCCTTTTTCTACTTTGTTAATTTCTCAATTTTCTAATGTACTTCCTTTTTAAATACTTTTTAAATCATGTTACAGGTGCTTCTTAACTATCAAGGTAAATTACATATGTTTTTTTGTTATCATTTTTCTAATATATTTTGTTATCATTTTTTATATTTTTTAAATCAAGTTACAGGTGCTGCTTAATTTGTATTGCTTCATTACTAAAATAACTAATTTGATGACTAACGTGTGTTTTTTATTATGTGTTAGTCAGAAGTATCTGCAACTGCATTTGCTATCTTAGCGGCCAGTGGAGATATCGTGTTTTTGTCTAATGTTGTATGAAGTTTGTTTACGAGTATTATCTTTGTTCAGGAATTTATGTAAAAAAATATGGAGACTATGTTCAACTTAATTTGTATGGAAAAGATTAATGGTTCTCTTTTTATATAATAGTTTTTAGTCTGTTTTGTTTATGTTATGTATATTATCCAGTCGAAATATGATAAAATGTAGTTTAGGTTAATGATACATGATTAAATATTGTAATGGAACAATGTAATACAATTGCTGTGAAAATATTAGGAACAAACAACAACGTTTAAACCATGTTGTCAGTTTTATGAAAGGATATTGTACATTACTATGACTGCATAACATAAAGGCTGTGAAAAATAAGTTACAGTGTTTACAAAACCACTGAGGAAAACACTTTTAATGCTTTTAAAAGCAGATAATAAACGCTGTGAAAACTCAATAATATACCGCCTACATTTTGAAACAGCAACAAAATAAACACTGTAGAAAAATATCTACAACAGTAGAAAAACGCTGTCTATTATCGTTTTTAACAGCGTTTTATTTTTGCTGTCATTAATTCCATACCTACGACAACATGTCGTTATACAGCGTTTCTAACAATGCTGTTATAACCTATTACAGCGTTTTTCGAACGTTGTTAAAAGCTCATTTTGGTGTAGTGTGATGTGAAGATCGTCGGTCTTCAACCATCGTCTTCATCTTCGACTCTTCATCGTCGTAGTAATTATTCGGAATGGGTTAAACCCGGTCTTTTTGAATAACTCACGTATTTTTATAATTAAAAATCAAGTACTATAAAAACACATCCAACGCCTCATTCCAATTCAGAATATTCTTTCAATTAAAATCTTCACATTATTCTATCAAAGATAAATTCTTTACATTTATTCTTAAATCTTTCTTTTAAAGATTTATTAAGAACCCAATTTGGTTTTAAATATCACAAATCATTATTCAATGATTAATTAAATTCAAGAAATTAATCTTATCTTTAACTGGGTTAAAGAACTAATGTCATTTTAAAACACCGTTCACGATAAACCCAAAATCGACTTCCATTAAATATGGAATCTTCACAGAAATCAATCCATATATAATCGTTATAAATTTCTGTATCCGACCAATAATATAAATGGAATAACGGCAAAGCCTTTTAAATTCCATATGTAGTATCGACCTTCTTTTACGGTTATTATTAATTCGAATTCCATTCAATTCCAATTTAATATATTAAATTGGAAAACTTTACTTTTGGAAAATTACCTTTTAAATCTTGATACAAGATTTATAAATTCCAAATCATATTCTTACTGTTAATTGAGTTAAAGAACATATGTCGTTTAAAAACATTGTTCACGATAAACTCAATTCACAAATCATTTTTATTCCAATTACACAATATAGTTTGAAACTCTAGTAATCTTAATTAAAAGATTTATTCTTTTCAACTGGGTTTAAGAAAGGTGTTATTGAAGACACCATTCACGACAAACCCAAAACCCAATTTATTTAATTAAATTTCAATTAAATATTCACTAATTGGAAAACTTAAGTACATCTTAATTTAATGATTTATTCTAGTTAATAACTTGTTCATTCAATAAAAATATATTTTTCTAAAATATATTCCTTTTTCTAAAACATTTTCTAAAATATTCTTTTTCTAGAATATTCTTTATTGGAATGTGACTCAATCAACAACCATATATTGCGTGAAACCAACAACCATGATAAATAATTATCAAACATCCAAATAACAACCAGAGTGGAATTTATAACTGTGTGAGCATTAAAGTAAATAAATAACGCTCATCACAGATATATATCTCAATTATTTTATTGTGAACAAATGACAATAAAAACCTAGTCTTTTATTCCCATTCTTTTTATTATTAACAAGTGACAATAAAATCTTAACTTTTATTTCTAATCTTTCGTGTAATCCTTTTTCCACTAACCATTCCTTTTGACAAAAATGCGCTAATCTTTCTTTGACAAAAGTGTTATTTTATCGCCAATCTTTCTTTGACAAAAGTGTTCATTTCTTTAAATTGACAAACATAAATGTTTCCAATACACTTCTTTAAATTGACAAAAATGACTATTCTTAATCATCCTTTCTAATATGACAAAACTGTATATTTTTGCTTGCAAAATACATTTCAAATAAAAAATGTGATTTTATTTATATACATGTTTTAAATCAAAAATGTCATCTTTATATGCATAATACATTTTAAATAAAATGTTGTTTTTATCTAACAAAATCTAATTAACAAAAATGTTAATTTTGATCTAACAAGATTTAATTAACGAAAATGTTAATTCTACTTACTAATCAAATCTGGACCAAAAATGAAAATCCTATTCACTGATCATATTTTGACAGAAATATGTTGTTCTATTCATTAATCATATTTTGACGAAAATATGCTGATTTTATTCACCAATCAGATTTTAAGAAAAATGTTGATTTTATTCACTAATCAAATTTTGACAAAAATGATGATTTTATTCAATAATCAAATTTTGACAAAAATGTTGATTTTATTCACTAATCGAATTTTGACAAATATGTTGATTTTATTCACTAATCAGGTTTTGACAAAAATGTTGATTTTATTCACAAAAATGTGAATCATTGTTTGATCTATTTAAATGTAAACCGAAATGAAAATCCTGTTTAATTCTAATCTTTATTGTAGACAAATATGACCATAAAACATGATTTCTTTTTATTTCATTCTTTCAAACATAACAAAATATCTCTTTTTATTTCATTAACAAAAATGATAATTTCAAATTAACAAAAATGTAATATTCTGTTTGATCTATTTCAATTCAACAAAAATGTGAATTTTGTTTTATAAACAAGCTATATTCTCGGGTCTAAAATAAAAGGGAAGTCCTTATTTTCAACTCTTTCAATATTCATAACCCCGAAATAAAAATATGATTTTTATTACAAATCAAATACGAATCTAATTTTAACCAAACGCATATATCACAATCAACAAAATCAACAGGCAACAAACACAACATCATACATTACAGATCTGAATTTAATCAACATACACACCTAGAATTTAAATAACGAAATATAGTTAAATTTTAATTATTTCTAAAATATAGAAATCTCACATTGCTATGGCTGAATTCTCAAAGTGTTCAGTTTCAGATCTGAATTTTCCTGAGATTTTGATTTGCTCCTTTTCAGATCTCGTCAGTGTCATGTTGTAGATCAGGCCAAGACGGTTCCAACGCTTCAGAAATCATATGATTCTGAATTCGTACGAGTGAGTTACGATTATTTAAAGATTTAAACATTTAAATATATAATTAAATTAATATTTAATTATATTAACCCTTTCTTCCTTCTTATCAAACTCGGCCGATGGTTTCAAAGTCGGGTTCAATACTAGGGTTGACTTTTGCACTCGCCGGAGATGATCAAACCCAGATCTGGAGCCACCACGGGCTGCGCCTCCGTGCGTCCTGCTCTCGCCTGGAATTGGTGCCCGCTCGCGCAGCTGGTGTGGTCGGGAAAAGCCTCGACGCGGTGGTAGTTTACAGGCCCCGAACTCGAGAATCGTGCCACCATCTGAGATCCCACCGTATGATTTCGAAGAGGGAAGGATGCTCTTTCATTTCGTTTTTGAAGATTCTAAAATCATTGAAAGGATTGAGAGATTTTGGCTGATGAAAATCGGAGCACCATGGCCATCGAGAAAGCTTGGCGGCGGCTGTACCATTATAACTAGGGTTTGCGTATTTCTGACAGTATTTATATTGTATTTTAGTGTATTTTATATTTATTTTAATTATTTAATTCAAAAATATTCGTTCGTTGATACTAACTCCGTATCGAACCCAATGAGTGTCGCCTCTAGCTAATAACCCCCGTCCGGGACATAATGGAATATGTTATGTAACTCAGTTCGGCTGTTACGATATGTTTTTCTTTAAATTAAAATATAAAACATTTATATATTTAATTTGTACGTACATTTTAATTTACCGGGGCCACATACTGACTCTAAAAATTACAGAAAAATTATTTCTAGTTATGTTTTGACGATACGGTTCTAACGAGACTAATTTCGTTGAATTCTGAGACTGTTTGAAAAACGGCCTTTTTCTAGTCGATTAAATTTGACTAAAACTGACAAAACACGTTTTCTTCTGCCACGCTCACATATTAATTCGAAAAAGTATGAAAATTGAAACCTAGCAATAATTTGACATTTCGGTTCCAACAAAAGTAGTTTCATCGAAAACCGAGCTTGTTTGAAAAATGGCTATTTTTAAGGCTAATATTTTATATATAAATTATATAGCGACTTTTCTAAATTTTAAACTGGACATAACTTTCAAATTATAAAGTGAAATTTCAGTTTTTCAGATCCGTTAGAAAGATATGATTAAACGGATTTAAATATTTCTTGTTTCGCTCAATTCTGATTTATTTCGAATCCTGTACAGTACATCAAAGTTCAAATTCAAATTTTCAAACTACAGCGCTGTTTTAAACTCCTTTTGTAATTAAATTAAATTCATTCGTTTTAACTTTGATTAAAATAAATTTTTAGTCGTTCTTATCTAAAATAAATTATTTTAAATATTGAAATCCATTAAAATTTCTAAAATAAAATTTTTAAATTGGCCCCAAAATTCCGGGTCGTTACAATCGCCCCCACTTAAAATCTTTTCGTCCTCGAAAAGGAACGTAGCTAAAAGTTGTTTAATTAACTAACTTAATTAAAATTTTATTTATTGTTTTCAATAATTTTATTAGTTAAATTAAATATCATTTCTATACTTTTATCAGTTAAACTAATAATCAAACATCACAACTAGCAATCAATTAGGTGATTAACTTTCCAAATATATATAACTTTTATATATAATCAAAAATCATATTTTTAGTGCAAATCACAGCAATGTGTACTAACTAAGTTTTGGCTCTCATACCAGTCAATGGAAATATATAGAAATCCCAATTTCGAGACTCGAACATAAGTACTGGTGATGGTGCACCGATCATCAGAATTATCTCCAGGCGACTAGAGTGTGATTCTATATCTACCCAGTATATTAAAACTTCGAATATTCGTTAATTACTCGTATATTCGAAATCTTTATATACTCGATTGTCCACATAAAAATATAGTAATATACTCATATACGTATTTTAAGATAAAATTTTCAAAACTAATTTTGTTTCCATTTTTATTTTTAAAGAAAATAATACTCTTCACACTCGTTCTAGGATACCACTGATCCTATCTCTAACGAGTCATTCTCATTGGATATTACCAATCCAATCTCTGATGAATTCTTCCGTTCGGTTCTAATGTGTCTTGTTCTCGAGCTCTGTAAACCAAGGCTCTGATACCAAATGAAACGACCCAAACTTCCTAGTAAAGGAAAGCCTGGATTGCTTTGAGAACAATACACATCAGAACATAAAATGGAGAACATTTTATTGCTGATTACAACAATTACATTAGAGTACAAGAATATAACAGAGTATGAGTACTTATTACGCAATAGAAATACAATAATGCCAGAGATTTAGATTACATTTAAATAGCAGCGGAAAATGTTACAAATACACAACTGAAAAGAATACACCGATATAGAGCTTTCTGAATACCGCTTCAGCTGTAAACCAGGATCCTGTAAATATCTGCAAAAAGCTACTCGACTTCCCGTGTGGAAAAATATGGGCACCCGAGTTTGCCAGTGAAACAAACTACAGGTCAGTCATGGGACTGGTATGAGAAATCTTATCTTAAATATTTAATAATAAGGCTAATCACAGGACCACGCCGCTAACGCAGAACGGGTTTACTCCATTGGATTGCCAGTGCATAAAATAAAGTAAAACGTTAAACAACGCAATGCTTTTTAGGAAAATGAAACCATTATAAGACTCAAGTCCCATCACACAATGCAACGCAAACCGGAGGATAGAGTTTTACCATATAATGGTAAAAAATGCTTGATACGATAAAACGGATTTAATATTAGTGTGCATATATATGGGTATGTATATATTTCAAAAACATTTCAATCATAATGTATCAATCATAGACGGCATAGTACCCCATCCTACTATGTCGCCATACTAGTTCTACAATCAAAATCGCAAGGTCGTATTGGAAATTGGATTTCCATCATGAGCCGAGGCTAGGGGAAAGCTCCACTCCGATTCGAGACACTCTAGCAAATGCCTCAGGATCCGCCGCAGTGAACCCTTGGAGCGGTAGGGCCGGTCCCCGCCTATCGGCAGTGGATTGGTTATGCCTGAACACACGTTTCCCGGTTCCTTTGAACCTATAGTATGACCACTAACGGCCTATAAAAATCCGAGGCGCCGCAAAATCCATCGTCCACATAAGTAAAATGCCAGCTAGTTTAAGCACTGACACTACCACTAGCTAGAAAGAAACGTGTGCACTCCTTACGGTCCATATCCCGTTTTTACTCATACCGGGGTGTGAGGCTCGCGAAGTCATGATATACACAAAGCTATGCCGTAATAGGCTATACTTTGATCATCCCCAAGGCCCTGCTTTTCAACAAAAGCCTCGATCATTTGCATCTTGGCATGCCACATTGACAATTCACGCCATGCGATCAATCACTATTAATATATACCCGGGTGTTAAGCAGAGAATAAATCCTACACCACCAAACAGACGTACATTAACATAAATCGATTTAATTCACATGGAACGACCTCCAATGTCAGACACGCATCCATTTACTAGCTTATGCTCTGGGTCTGAGCGAAAACCAAATCCGAACAATCGACAATAGTCTGGACGGCCACCACTGAAGCCCCTTCAAGGTAGCTACTCCCATCAAGGGTCTCAGTAGCAACACATCCATTCGATGTGAAGATCATCGGTCTTCAACCATCATCTTCATCTTCGACTCTTCATCGTCGTAGTAATTATTCGGAATGGGTTAAACCCGGTCTTTCCGAATAACTCATGTATTTTTATAATTAAAAATCAAGTACTATAAAAACACATCCAATGCCTCATTCCAATTCATAATATTCTTTCAAATAAAATCTTCACATTATTCTATCAAAGATAAATTCTTTACATTTATTCTTAAATCTTTCTTTTAAAGATTTATTAAGAACCCAATTTGGTTTTAAATATCACAAATCATTATTCAATGATTAATTAAATTTAAGAAATTAATCTTATCTTTAACTAGGTTAAAGAACTAATGTCATTTTAAAACACCGTTCACGATAAACCCAAAATCGACTTCCATTAAATATGGAATCTTCACAGAAATCAGTCCATATATAATCGTTATAAATTTCTGTATCCGACCAATAATATAAATGGAATAACGGCAAAGCCTTTTAAATTCCATATGTAGTATCGACCTTCTTTTACAGAAACTGATCTTGGTTATTATTAATTCGAATTCCATTCAATTCCAATTTAATATATTAAATTGGAAATTTTACTTTTGGAAAATTACCTTTTAAATCTTGATACAAGATTTATAAATTCCAAATCATATTCTTACTATTAATTGAGTTAAAGAACAGATGTCGTTTAAAAACATTGTTCATGATAAACTCAATTCACAAATCATTTTTATTCCAATTACAAAATATAGTTTGAAACTCTAGTAATCTTAATTAAAAGATTTATTCTTTTCAACTGGGTTTAAGAAAGGTGTTATTGAAGACACCATTCACGACAAACCCAAAACCCAATTTATTTAATTTAATTTCAATTAAATATTCACTAATTGGAAAACTTCATTACATCATAACTTAATGATTTATTCTAGTTAATAACTAGTTCATTCAATAAAAATATATTTTTCTAAAATATATTCCTTTTTCTAAAATATTCTTTTTCTAAAACATTTTCTAAAATATTCCTTTTCTAGAATATTCTTTATTGGAATGTGACTCAATCAACAACCATATATTGCGTGAAACCAACAACCATGATAAATAATTATCAAACATCCAAATAACAACCAGAGTGGAATTTATAACTGTGTGAGCATTAAAGTAAATAAATAGCGCTCATCACAGATATATATCTCAATTATTTTATTGTGAACAAATGACAATAAAAATCTAGTCTTTTATTCCCATTCTTTTTATTGTTAACAAGTGACAATAAAATCTTAACTTTTATTTCTAATCTTTCGTGTAATCCTTTTTCCACTAACCATTCCTTTTGACAAAAATGCGCTAATCTTTCTTTGACAAAAGTGTTATTTTATCGCCAATCTTTCTTGGACAAAAGTGTTCATTTCTTTAAATTGACCAAAATGACTATTCTTAATCATCCTTTCAAATATGACAAAAATGTATATTTTTGCTTGCAAAATACATTTCAAACAAAAAATGTGATTTATTTATATACATGTTTTAAATCAAAAATGTCATCTTTATACGCATAATACATTTTAAATAAAATGTTGTTTTTATCTAACAAAATCTAATTAACGAAAATGTTAATTCTACTTACTAATCAAATCTGGACCAAAAATGAAAATCCTATTCACTGATCATATTTTGACAGAAATATGTTGTTCTATTCATTAATCATATTTTGACGAAACTATGCAGATTTTATTCACTAATCAGATTTTGACAAAATTGTTGATTTTATTCACTAATCAAATTTTGACAAAAATGTTGATTTTATTCACTAATATGATTTTGACAAAAATGTTGATTTTATTCACTAATCAAATTTTGACAAAAATGTTGATTTTATTCACTAATCGAATTTTGACAAATATGTTGATTTTATTCACTAATCAGGTTTTGACAAAAATGTTGTTTTATTCACAAAAATGTGAATCATTGTTTGATCTATATAAATGTAAACCGAAATGAAAATCCTGTTTAATTCTAATCTTTATTGTAGACAAATATGACCATAAAACATGATTTCTTTTTATTTCATTCTTTCAAAAGTGACAAAATATCTCTCATTATTTCATTAACAAAAATGATAATTTCAATTTAACAAAAATGTAATATTCTGTTTGATCTATCTCAATTCAACAAAAATGTGAATTTTGTTTTATAAACAAGCTATATTCTCGGGTCTAAAATAAAAGGGAAGTCCTTATTTTCAACTCTTTCAATATTCATAACCCCGAAATAAAAATATGATTTTTATTTCAAATCAAATACGAATCTAATTTTAACCAAACGCATATATCACAATCAACAAAATCAACAGGCAACAAACACAAAATCATACATTACAGATCTGAATTTAATCAACATACACACCTAGAATTTAAATAACGAAATATAATTAAATTTTAATTATTTTTAAAATATAGAAATCTCACATTGCTATGGCTGAATTCTCAAAGTGTTCAGTTTCAGATCTAAATTTTCCTGAGATTTTGATTTGCTCCTTTTCAGATCTCATCAGTGTCATGTTGTAGATCAGGCCAAGACGGTTCCAATGCTTCAGAAATCATCTAATTCTTAATTCGTACAAGTGAGTTACAATTATTTAAAGATTTAAACATTTAAATATATAATTAAATTAATAATTAATTATATTAACCCTTTCTTCCTTCTTATCAAACTCGGCCGATGGTTTCAAAGTCGGGTTCAATACTAGGGTTGACTTTTTCACTCGCCGGAGTTGATCGAACCCAGATCTGGAGCCACCACGGGCTGCGCCTCCGTGCGTCCTGCTCTTGCCTGGAAGTGGGGCCCGCTCGCGCGCCTGGTGTGGTCGGGAAAAGCCTCGACGCGGGGGCAGTTTATAGGCCCCGAACTCGAGAATCGTGCCACCACCTGAGATCCCACCGTATGATTTCGAAGAGGGAAGGATGCTCTTTCGTTTTGTTTTTGAAGATTCTAAAATCATTAAAAGGATTGAGAGATTTTGGCTGATGAAAATCGGAGCACCATGGCCATCGAGAAAGCTTGGCGGCGGCTGTACCATTATAACTAGGGTTTGCGTATTTCTGACAGTATTTATACTGTATTTTATTGTAATTTATATTTATTTTAATTATTTAATTCAAAAATATTCGTTCGTTGATACTAACTCCGTATCGAACCCAACAAGTGTCGCCCCTAGCTAATAACCCCCGTCCAGGACATAATGGAATATGTTTCATAACCCAGTTCGGCTGTTATGATATGTTTTTCTTTAAATTAAAATATAAAGAATTTATATATTTAATTTATACGTACATTTTAATTTACCGGGGCCACATGCTAACTCTTAAAATTACAGAAAAATAATTTCTAGTTATGTTTTGACGATACGGTTCTAACGAGACTAATTTCGTTGAATTCTGAGGCTGTTTGAAAAATGACCTTTTTCTAGTCCATTAAATTTGACTAAAACTGACAAAACACGTTTTCTTCTGCCACGCTCACATATTAATTCGAAAAATTATGAAAATTGAAACCTAGCAATAATTTGACATTCCGGTTCCAACAAAAGTGGTTTCGTCAAAAACCGAGGTCATTTGAAAAATGGCTATTTTTAAGGCCAATATTTTATATATAAATTCTACAGCGACTTTTCTAAATTTTAAACTGGACATAACTTTCAAATTATAAAGTGAAATTTCAGTTTTTCAGATTCGTTAGAAAGATAGGATTAAATAGATTTAAATATTTCTTGTTTCGCTCAATTCTGATTTATTTTGAATCTTGTACAGTCCGTCAAAGTTCAAATTTTCAAACTGCAGCGCTGTTTTAAACTCCTTTTGTAATTAAATTAAATTCATTCGTTTTCACTTTGATTAAAATAAATTTTTAGTCGTTCTTATTTAAAATAAATTATTTTAAATATTGAAATCCATTAAAATTTCTAAAATAAAAATTTTAAATTGGCCCCAAAATTCCGGGTCGTTACAGTCGACCAGGGACTGATCCAGGCTATTACAAAAGGCGTCTGCTTCTCTATGTTGATTGAGATAGGTTTGATCTCATTTAGCTTCGCCATTACAGAGATCTTCCTCATAAAATGCTTATGCTTCTAATGATCACCCATGCGACATCATTGCACCGAACCTCAATTGCTTCAAGACGAAGCTAGTACAAGCCAAAATAGTTGTTTTCCCTTTAGGAACCATGGCTTGAAACGTCTCGACGATGATTATCTAAGACCTTGAGTTTTGGTCGTATATTACGCTAATCGTGGCCAATATAGGGACAATGAGAGGGAGAGAAAAAAATATCATTTATGAAAATAAAAATTAAGTATAAATTATATATGTTCAATTTTTCAAACATGTTTTCAACTTGTATGAGTTGTAGAAAAATTTGATTAGATGATTCTTAGTCCATGCGACTAAACACATTTTTTTTATCTCACTAGTATCTAATATACTACAATCCAAGAAAGTTTCGCGAATGGTTAATTTTTCACATATCGATCACAAATATTTACCGAAAAGTTTATAATTCCAAATGTAATTGTGCTTTCTGTCATTTACAATGAAATATCCCTATTACGCACAAATGTCGATACTTTATTTCATTATTTGCAAAAGTAAGTCATTCGATCGACCTACATGTCCAATGCATCTACTAACTTAAAACTCATCGGATGAAACATATCGATGCTTATATCATTGTTCATCTCTCGAACATTCCAGACTCTTTGAAAGTGGTCTCGAATCCTATTTGTTTTTGAGCCCATCGATCAAATTAGCTATTCAATATTTATATAAATCAATTATATACAAATTTAAGTGTATATAAAAGAATTATGTGTTACTACACTCTTTCCTCTTATTGAATTTTGTCCTCAAAATCTTAGAGAAAAAAATATAAATTTACCCTTACACTCAGCCACAACCGACCCTACACTTAAAATTGCTTACCTACATGTCAACAGCCGAACAATAAATATTCAATCAATCTTTCGCTAATATATATTGTGATGATCGCTCTACACCGTTTGATACCCAAGACAACTGAAAAATGCATTGTTACGGTGCTCAGAAATGTAGGGCAGTCATTAAAGTTGACATAAAATAATAAAAATAGTTTGGATCGGTACATACTCATATATGGGTTCAGCAGCTGATCTCCAGTTTGGTGTGCAAAACATACCGATCTGTTCCCTAAGCACCCATACCAATATGCTGATTTGAATTTTCTCCCTCCAACATCGAAGCCATCAACCTTCATGCCGATCCAAAGCATAACACTTATACTGATCCGATCCTCCCACCATAACGAAAATCTGATCCGAAGTGCTCCTCTTTACTTCAACTCGTGCCGATCTCAGACACATATCCATGTTGATCTGAACTTTGTAAGACCATAACTGGAGCTTACGAACGCCAAACCACTTGAAACTTGGATATCAAAAGTCCTTCGCTGTCATTTCCACAAGTTTATGCAAATCTAGGCACTTTGAAACCTGTTACAATTCTAAATTTAACTCATTGCTCATTTGGAAATTTCATAAATTCAATCAACGAGAAAGAATGCATATAATCATACATAAAAGAATAAAACATCAAATCAATTAACTACCATAAGTTTATAATGTTTAGATCTAGGGAAGGAATCTAAGATTTGTGTGAAAAAGTTTATTCATGTGATAAGATTCCTAACAAGTTTAATTAACATCTAAAAGAGATTTTAGATTTAAAAAACCACAATCAACACATGAAAAATTATGTCACTCGCGTTTTCCAACAACATTTAGATCTGATAAACCCTTCCAGATCTAAGACGGAGTAATAAATAATGTGGATTCCTTCCCTCCAAAGCAGAAGATCTTCCTTTCTAAGTGTGTAGATCCAAATTATCTCCTTTTAATTTGTTAATTTGTTTGGATTTTGTTATTTTTTGATATGGATCTAAAGAAAAATAAATTTTAATGGAGGTTGGGAAGATTTTAGGAAGAAGAAAATCATGAGAAATGAGGTTACAACAACCTAATTCAATTCCTTCCTCTCTTAATCTCGAAATTAATGGTAGTCCCCACCATTAATGACCCTTAATTTCATAATTAGGTTGTTTGAATTCAAAAATATTTAAAGCACCTATAATTCTCAAATAGCAAGCTCGTTTTCTTGATCCAATCTCTCTATAAAAAGGGAATCCATTACCCCATTCCAATGTATGTGGTTTCAGGTTCAAATTCCACTCTAATCAAAAGTTAGGAACGAAATAAGATCTCGTCGTGGGAAAAACGGTTAATAAAGAATTCTATATGTGGGAAATGTCCTTAGTCGTCATTTCCTAAATTTACGGTATCATACCACCTCATATATACATAATATTCTTATTAAACTCTAAAAATGCATAAAACTATGGGTCGTCATTGTAACGACCCGGGGATTTTTGACTCTGAAAATCGACATAAAATACCATGTTGACTATTCAAACCTCGAAATTACCGGATCATTAATAGAAAGAAGTTAGAGGGTGAGAAATAGAAAGAAAGTTAGAATAGAAGAAGAAGAAGATCACAATGAAACAAAATCAGAGTAAACGCGAGTCTCACAACGGAACGAATAAAATATATTGTATAATACAACTTTTGAAATACAAACTTATACCGGTATATACATACCAATTCAGAGTACAACTCATAATATCACAGCAGAAATAACTATATACATATCTAGTATTGAAGCCACATGCTCCAAGCTCCTCCAAGTATCTATAAAATCCTAAGTACTTGACTGCCCGTACAAATTTGGGCACCCAAAAGTTTAGGGAAATCAAAACAAAATAAACTCCGGGTCAGTCATGGGACTGGTGTGGGTAAACTCCATTCATTCGGTTTAACTTTGAAAAATCCTTTGAAAGAAAAGGATAATAGTAAGACCAGCCCACACATAAACATGAACGGTTTTTACCTTACTATAACCCAAAACATTTTTAAAATCAATACTTTTATGATATTATAATAGTGTCTAATCACAAGTAAATAAAATATAGCAGAACGCTTGCATCTCACGCTCCACATATATAGTATACAATCCAAAACCACGGGCGCTTATTGGAGATTGGATTCCGACCATGACAAGGTATGGAACCACCTGCCGATAGTGTATCTCTAGAGAGGAATACACTGGGTTCAACAAGAACGTCTTCCAAACCGGCCCACACATGATCGACCACTCATTTCTCTTGAGTGTATCGAACATATTATCACCTACAGTTGCTAGCAACATAACCATTCCCGGGAGATACAGAAGTGAAAAGAAGTAACAAATATGAATATACTCTAGATGGTGATAATACACCCTAATGGGGGCGACCCACATAGCCTTGCTGCCTGCCCGATTTTTGTCATTTCCCGGTTGATGAGGCTTGAGGTTATAACGTATCTTTTGATAGATCACATCTTCATTTACTTTGAATGTCACATCATCATACCCGCCAAATCACAAATTGATTTCCACAAAAATACCACGGGTATAAAGCTAAGAGAAACGAATTCCTCCGCCACCAACGTGAATACGTTTGAAGAGATCAACTTACGCGATCTATTAGATATATTCTGTCAGACATTCGTTCATGCGAGTTGTCCTGGGACTGGACAAACCGAAGGTACTATTCTGTAGACGGAACAACCCTTGCATAACTCCGTCTTCAGTTATCTTCATCATAAATGATTCGCAACGCTAATGCCCATACGGAGTGGCTTTCAGATAATAGATCTGATCCCGGTCTCCCCGTATTGACAACAGAAAAATGGCCAAAAACTTTGATAGCCGGTGATTTAACTAACAAAGGAAAACATACAAACATGCAACAGTTATATTCCCATATGGAAATCCTACCGATCAATCATCAACCAATGCTGAGCCCCTTTAAATAGATTTATCATTTTATTTCCCCAATTCCCTGCTTCATGTATTTTCGCAAGTATTTCTCAAAACCCGTTTTGCCTCACCCGATCCTTGGAAAATGTTTCCATTTACTTTAAACTATTTATTTCCTATTTTAAGAAAATATCTCCTTTTTAACATTGGGAATTAATTCTATATATTTACAACTCTTATTTTCTATATTTAGAGAATATACGTTATTAACACTAGAAAAGCATTTCCAATTATCATTTCTTAATTTCTTGTTATCCCAAATCATTTGAATTTGTATACTTAGAAAACATCTTTGATTTTACTAATCTCTACACCGAACCTTAACTATTCCTCAGTTAATCATGAAGTCAGTCAAGTTGGGGTATAATTACCTCTCAGACCTTAACTGAACTTCACTTTCAACTTTGGAACAGTCAAGTTCACCAGTTCAGATCTTTAATGGTCGCAACTTTCGGATTCAATTTAAGAGTCCACTTTCTTTACGGAAAAACTTTGATTATAATGATATCATTATAATTCTTGTTTCTGAAATGTTTAATTTCAAAATATAACTTAGATTAATTACTTTAAATGAATACATAATTAATTAAATAATTACTAAACAGATCTTGATAAAACTGGGAAGTAAATAGTACTTTCCTTAATTCGATATAATTGAATTTCAATTTATAACTCTATTTCGAATGGTCTATATCTGATCAACATTTCCGAACTTCGGAATAGACTTACCATTTCAGTATAACACATTTACTTTTGAATTTATCACTTCCAACATTTACCATTTCCCCTTTGACACTATTCCAATTTTCAGACGTTTACATTTAAAATCGTTATTCAATTTATAAAGTAAATATTGTTCCTTTATAGAAAACTAGACCGTTATATCAATCAAATCTTGAATTTTATTTATAAATACCATTACAGGTTCAAACCTTGTTTATCGAATTATTTTATAAATTCACATTTATATCTCACTTTATAATTTCCATTTATAATTCAGTTTCTTGTTACTTATATATCAAGTTTAAACTACATCTTGCTTACATATTCTATTGTAAATTATTGGTTTTAAACCAGTATTAATTATCTTGTACATTTCCACTTTATCTAATATATATTTTTCTAAAATAAACTATCTTAATAACATTCGACATTTGTCGAATTATAATTACAAACCTTTATAGTTTTATTTAACCCATATTCACATTTTAATCCTTGAAATAAATTCAACAATTCCCCTTTCCCAATTTAAGAAACTCATTCTTGAATTTATCAATTCAAACTATTTAATAATAGTCATTTCGCTTGAAAAAAAATATAATACCATTTATAAATCAATTTTCTTGTTTTTATATAAATAAAACTAGTCGTTACATTCTAGCTAATCGAAATTCCATTTCTATCTTTAAGTAGAAATTTCTTTTTAAAATCCCAATTTCTTTTCCCATATATTTGAGTATATTTCACAGTATTTTAATACCAATTATTTTAGGATGATGTTGTCCAAACACCCCAAACACACACAATAATCAACCAGGGATTATTTGCCACACCATATAATGCAATATATGAAAAAATAATAATAATCTGATTTGTTTTTCCAGTTGGATCCCTCCAACCTGTTTCCCTGCATCCACAGACGTTAATCAACAGAAATAATATTTATGTCATATAAATATGAAATATTCGAATCAGTATTTAAGCAACGGTTTATAACGGTGCCTATAATTTTAACCAATCAATTAGCAAATCATCCAAACAACCATCGCACACCATATTCAATCATTTTTATCGAAAATAAATAACGTTTATAAAATTATAACACTGAACAGAGTTAGTGAGTTTGCTCACCTTGGTTGTTAATTGTTAAATAACGATTAAGGTTGGTTGATTATATCGGACGTTTAATTCTGCCATGAATTGAAATAATCTCCAAATCACTGCAGACCAGTTCCAATATGTAGTCTACGTCCATTTGATTGTAACGGATTATTTATTTACCGGCCCACACCACCACTTAAACCCCTTTTATTCTTTCCAACTCCAGAAATTTAACCCGCCAGCTCCCCCTATTTCCCATGCCTTCACGATTTAGTTCCCTATCCTTTTCATTTCATGTTCCTTCTTTTTCACATTGTTATTCTGGGCTTCTTCCTTTATTTTATTTTATTTTATTTTTTTCTATATTTTGGGCTCACCATTTTTAGCTCCTGGCCCAATACCTCTCCAAATCCCACACCCGCTTCCACTACCCATTTTAACCACGCGATTCTTATCCCTCATCAGACACAACTTTCCCAATCCTTCTTCTCCAAAAAACAGAAATACGAATAGCGCTTGGCTTCTGTAAATTGTTGCCGCCGTCCAACCAGGACATCAGAGTCCACGTCGTTGGTCCTTTCAGGACCACTGCTCCCACCACTTTCCACATCGATGGTCCTGGCCGCCATCATCCCACCTTCTCATCAGTGATCAGTTTCGATCGGAAACGCACCTTTTCCAAAAACAAACACCTCAGGCTGTGTTCAGTCCTTTGACCCCCTCTGCTAAGGCCGCGGTTCATTCCTCAGACTCGGCTTCCTGGAACTCACATCGGCGGTATGAGAAAACAGGGCACCACTACCACTGTTTTCACTCAGTCGATATCAGCACATCCATCTCCTTAAGTACGAAATAACCCCACACCTTTCGTTTGCTTTTCGTCTATTTGTATTTCAAAATTTTCTTGCGTTGAATATTAATGGTGTTGGAATTTTGAAATCCATTAGAACACTAGGTTTGTTGAATTCGAAAGAAGAAATTCATTGCGTTATTTATAGAGTTCAATTCCTTCATGGCCAAGGAATAGACCTTCGTAGCATGTACACCCTCTACCTAGGTTTACAGTATTCCAATAGAGTTTTAATTTGCTCGCCATAGGGTATGACACGGTTTTGATTAGAATAAGGTGTACAGTCTGTGTTGAAAAGAAAACTTGGCATGTGCAAATTAAATCCTTGTCAGATGGTTACAACTGGAGAGATTTCACTTGGCAATGGCATGTGCAAAGAAGATCATCAATCCCGGGATACATGATGTGAATGGTACAGGTTGGGTATCCACGTGATTTGAAAGAAAAGGTTCCTGTATATGTTAGCTCTTAGGTCTACAACCTTTTATTTTCCTTGGAGATGAAGGTTTTAACCTCATTGGTTTGCAGAATGGTATGTGTAGTAGAGTGTATTTCATTTCACTATGCCTTGAAAGGGGATGGCTGAGTCTTCATAGGCATGTGCGTCCTTTTGCTTTTTCTTTGCAGGCTTCTTTTCCAATTAAGGTTGCCAAGAGTCCAAAGAAGAAAGGTGCTTTAAAAAATAAACTCTGAAGATGATGCTGACCTCCCTAGTTTTCTGATTATAGTCCGTACATGTTAATGGGATTACTTTTCATGACTTACACTTTTATTTTGTCTAATAGATTTGAAATATGTCACCAAATTTATACGTGTGGAAATAAATTTAGTTGTTTAAATCATTCTTTCGGTGATGTGAGGATACTACAGAGTCTAGGGAAAAAGAATGGTAGTAGAATGGCAGAGATAGGTTCTATGCATTCACCTCAACTGTTGTACATATTGTCGTGCTAAAAAGTATATATATATATAATTATTTAGTGTAGTGCCATGAGTTGTTCATTTCAACTTTTAGTACATATTTTTGTATAATTTATTAAGTGCTTCAGTAGAGCATCCTTCTGTTTTATATCGTTGTGAAGTCTCACTTCGTCCCTAAGTCTTAGCTGTAGGGTACAAGTAGGCCATGCATGGGTAGCGTTCTTAAGTCGGCTTCAAGAGTACAAGGACATTGGAAATATTTTTAAATAACTAGTTACTGTTTCTGAATTGTTTTAATATAAGCTTTCATCTGATCTTATGCAAAGACACTGATAAGTTTACAATACTCGGCTAATCTAACACGTAGTTGGTTTGTAATTTATATCAGTCCATACTCTCCCTAGCATTGCTTGGTTGTCATTATCACATTAATGTGATGCGGTTACTTGATTTATGAAGTTTTATTTAGTCAACTCCAAGTGATAGAAAAATTATATAGCTTTGACTTAGCCTTCCAGTTGTAATCTTGAAGGTAATTTCTGTTACAGTGGTACAATCGAAAACTTTATCTTGGTGTAGTGGGTTTTTAACTGATTCATTTAACCTGTTAAAACAAATTCGGCCTATTTTGATTTCAACTATTACTCGATTTTGTTTAAGGTGTTTACTAGTTGTGGCATTCAAAAGTAAATCGATCAGTATATTCATACTGTCTATTGCCATGCAGACGACAAAATGATAACCCAGTTGTTATATCTATGGTTTAGCTACATAGAATTCCATTAATATATATTAATCAAATATTCAAAATATTTGAATACAAACCATTTGAATTACCAAACCAATATATTAAAATAATTAAATAAATTAATTATTCAATCGTTAAAAATCTGGGATGTTACAGTTAAATTCTCTCCTATTTAAGAATTTCACCTTCTAAATTCCACAAACAAGTCATAGCTTCATCCTGCATGCCTAACAACTATATATAACCATCCAAATAGAACATGCATTCATAGTAACTGACAAGAAATGGAATAATCTAGTCCTATCCTAGCATGCACGACATTAGACTAAGGCATATTATTTATATTATATAGGAAAGTGAAAGCGATAATAAAAATTGTTACCAAGTGAGGAGCTTCGGATATGAATGCTCATGCTCTCTCAGTCTCCCAAGTTCAATCGATATTAACTTACTCTGATAAACCTTTACCAAACTCACTGTCTTTCGCCTAAGCTATTTCGTACCATATCTGATAATATGAATAGACTTTCAAGGTCTCAATGCCGCTAGTTTAATTTTTATATCTTCAAGCTAATTTAGTGCGATAGTTACCATTAGCCATGCATAATTTTTTGCAATTGGGATACATGGAACACATTATGGACTCCTGCCATCTTTTAGGGTAAGTCGACTCTATATACTAGGCTCCCATCCTTTCTAGAATCAGAAAAGGACCTACAAATCTTGGTACCAACTTCCATCTTCTAACAAAGCTCAAACTCTTCAAAGGAGAAACACTGATAAGTACCATATCACCGATAGAGAATTCAAAATCTCGGCTTCTCTTGTCAGCATAACTCTTCTGACTATATTAGGCAGCTTTTATTCGTTGTTGAGTGACCTTTATCTTCTCCGAAGTCTCCATCGCCATCTTTGGCCCATGTATTAATTTCTCGCCCACTTCTCGCCAACACAAAATGGCATTATACGATAGGTCGTGCCTCGAAACTAACAACTATTATTATATATGTGAAGTCAACGAAATGCAGATGATCATTCCATGAGCCTTTAAAGTCCAATATGCAAACATGCATATGATCCTCCAAGATATGATTCACTCCCTTAATTTGAGCATTAGTCTGAGGGTAATATGCTATGCGTAGGTGCATCCCTGTCCCTAATTCCTCCTATAAGCTTTTCTAAAAGCTACGAGTGAACATCGGATCTTGATTGCTTAAAATGCCCTTTAGTATACAATGAAATCGTTCTACCCACTTCGGATACAAATCGACCAGTTTGGATGTCGTTCTACTTGGTTTGGTGCGAACAAATGTAGCACTCTTGGTCAATCAAACGACTATATACCAAATGATATCGTACCCTTCTCGAGTACTCGTAGTCCATTAATTAAATCCATCGATACTTGTCCCCATTTCCATTCAAGAACCTCTAGTGGTTGCATCAAATCACCAGAACTTCTTTTGTTCTACCTTAACTAACTGAAAGTTCATATATTTTGAGACAAACACTCCAATGTCCTTCTTTATCCCTTCAAAATAATAGGTTTATCTCATATCACGGTACATTTTGTTACTACTGGGACATATGTTTAATCTTGAGTTATGAAACTCTCGAAGCACCTCATCCCTCGATCCATCGACATCAGGAATAGACAACTTTCCCTTCTTACGGAGCCAACCATCTTGCTCAAGTCGTTATTTTTTTATATCCTTGGACTCCACTTTGGCCTTGACTTTAGCGATGATCTCGGCTAACTCACGATCATGCTTTTGACTATCTCCAATCCTATCAATCAAATTAGGTTCAACATTCAGGCATGACAGATTTCTGGCTCCAACTCGTACCTAGATCCAAAATCTAACCAGCAATATACTCCAATCTTTTCCACTCTAAGTATATGACTCCTAAACTGACATGTCTCCTACTCAATGCATCAACAACTACATTACCTTTCCCCAGCGTATATGCAACAAAAAAGATCATAAGAAGCTAAAAATCCTAACTATCGCTCTAGTGAAGGTTATGGTCCTTCTTCTAAAAAAGGTACTTCAATGATTTATGATCGATGAATAGTTCAAACCTCTCTCCCAAAAGATAATGCCTCCACATCTTTAGAGCAAGCATAATCATTGCCAACTACAAATCATGAGTAGGATACTATATTGTAGGAGTTGAAGGACTGAACAAGTCATGATATATTTTATACATAGTAACAAAATTTGTTATTTTTTATTTTGTATTTTCTTTCCTATTTATTTTGTTTCTTCATTCTTCCTTATGTTGTTTTCAAGGGTTCATCTAAATGACATGCACGGTACATAGTTCCTTCTTCTCATGCAATTTTAACCGGCAAGTAGCGTAAGTGACAACTTTACCATTCTACATCAATACTGCACTTAACCTGAAACCATAAGCCTTCATGAATATTGTAATATACTCGTTTTCACTTGTAATAATTAAGGTTGGGCAACTCATCAAATTTTCTTTTAGACTCACAAATGCATGCTCATATCTTTCATCCCAAAAGAAAAAAAATCTATTTTTTCTTCGTTGATCGAGTCACCAGTGCTGCTACCTTTGGGAAATCCTGGATGAATCTTCCACAACATTAAATTAATCAAAAAAACTTCTCATATACGTAACATTCTTAAGCATAACCCAATCATGTACCTCCAGGATCCATGTCAATACCTTGCTTCGAAATAACATGATCCAAAAATTCACTTTTCTCCTCTAGAAGTGACACTTTTAAAACTTTGCCTTCAGCCAGTGTTCTCTCAACACTTAAAGAACAATCCTCAAACATGATTTTTGCACCTCCTCAATCCATGTATAGACCAACATATCGTCGATGAACATAAGAAAAACTTTTTTAGATGATCTTTGCAAACATGGTTCATGAGATTCACAAAGTATGTTGGCGCATTGGCTAACCCACATGGCATAACCCACCATTCGTAAAATCCAAAAGGTATTCAAAATGTTGTAATCGACACGCTCTTAGTTGGAAAAAATCAGTCACAAGATCCAAATCAAAAAACACCACACTACCATAAAGTTGGTAAAACAAATCATCAATGGGTGGAGGTGCGTACTTCTTCTTCTTCATCACCTTATTCAGTTCACGATAATTAATGTACAATATGATGAAACCATCAACCTTTGTTTCTGATACTACTAGTGCTCCTCACTTTGATAAACTTACAAGAATAAACCCTTTTCATATAAGATCACTCACTTTCACCTCGAGCTTTTGTTGCTGTCCAGGTCTCGTCCTCCTCAAATGCATCTGGCATCATTCATCTCAATATGGAACTCAATTTCCCTACTTGATTGAAGGCTGGTTACCTCCTCAAATAAGTTTGGATATTTCCTAATGATTTATACTATCAACGACTTATTGTACAGGACATCGAGAAAATATAAAAAAGCTAAACATCACCAAACGACCAGGTAGGAAGATTAACACCGCTTTCGCCCATCATCCACCCCTACTATCACTGATGACTTCTTGCAATCCACGATTACTCTGTATCTACATGTAGTGTCACGAAATTCCAGTCCAATTTGAGCTGACTAAATAACACAAGTCCAACCCACATTACACTGGAAATCAGAAAACTAATAGAAAGAAAACAGAGGGTAAGAATAAATAAGATAGAAACTTAGAATAGAAGAAGAAGAAGAACATACAACATCAGAGTAAACACGAATCTCACAGCAGAATAACATAACTTTGAAATAAAAGATTGTACTTGAATATGCATATCATTATCAAGTACAACACTTACAACACAGCATAATAACAATAGCTATATAAATTCTTGAAGCCTCCTGCTCTAGCTCTTCAAGTATCTGTAAATCCCGACTACTTGACTGCTCATACAAAATTGGGCACCCAAGAGTTTAGGGAAAACAAAACAAAATAAACTCCGGGTCAGTCATGGGACTGGTATGAGTAAAACAGTTTGAGCCATTAAACAATATCTCATAAGACCACGCCGTATAACGGAACGTGTTTTTCCCTTTTGAGAATCCAAAGTAATCTTTATTTCAAAACTCATTGATATTATAATAGTGTCTATCAACCACAATATAATAATCATCTAGCAGAAACGCTTTCATCTCACGTTCTATATACATAGTATACAATCAAAACCGCGGGCACTTATTGGATAATGGATTACCAACTATGACAAGGTATGGAACCACCTTTCGCTAATGTACCTCTAGAGAGGAATACACTGGGTTCAACAAGAACATCTTGCAACCCGGCCACACATGACTGACCACTCATTTTGCTTGAGTGTATCGAATGTATATCACCAACGGTTGGGATTAGCAACCGTTTCCCGAATGGGACAACATCGACAATAGATTTTTAGAAGTAAATGAAACTCTAGATCAGGTGATTATACACCCTAATAGGTGCGACCTACATAGCCATGCTGCCTGCCTGATTTTTGTCATTTCCCGGTTGTGAGGCTAGAGGCCACGCTTATCTCTGACAGATCAAACATTTATTCACTTTGAATGTCACATCGTCATACCATCCAAATCACAAATTGATTTCCTTAAAAATACAACGGGTATACAGCTAAGAGAAACGAATTCCTCCGCCACCAAACGTATATACGTTTGAAGAGATCAACTTACGCGATCTATTAAATATACTGTGTCAGACATTCTTCCATACAGGTCGTCCTGGGACTGGACAAACCGAAGGCACTATTCAGTACATCCATCTTAGGCAATCTTTACCTAAGATTTATACAACAACCCTTGCACTTTACTCCGTCTTCAATTATCTTTGGCATATATGATACGCAACGCTTATGCCAATACGGAGTGGTTCTTCGGATAATAATCCAACCGGTCTCTCCATATTAACAACGTTAAAATGGTCAAAACTTTGATAGTCAGTGATTTAACTATCAAAGAAAAACACGTGTGTAAACAACGATATTTTTCCCAAATGGAAATTATATCGATCAATCATCATTGAACATTTATCTCTTTAGTTCATTAATTTACTTATCTCCTGTTTCCATATATTCTAAATTCTTATTTTCTATTATCAGAAAACATTTCTGATTCTTATTTGGAAAACATTTCCAAAACCCCTTCACTGGATTTAAACAGATGTTTAAATCAAACATCGCTATGCTAACTCAAACCATTAACTAAATTCAATTAACCATCATTCACTATCAAACCTTACCATTCCTTAGTTAAGAAGGAAGTCAATCAAGTTGGGGTATAATCACCGCTCAGACCTTAACTAAACAACGTTTTAACTTCGAAATAGTCAAAGTTTATCTTTTAAATCTTTAACAAACTTCCTTACCAAACTCTCGGATTCTATTTACGAATCCACTTCTTTATTTGAAACATTGATTATAACGCTAACGTTATAAACCCTACTTCTGAAATATCTAACTTAACATATAACTTTTTATTTCTTACTTTGAGTAATTAACCTACTCTAATTTATTTATAAATAAATAAATCTTGATTTAAAAACCAAAAAGTAAATAATATTTTCCCAAATTCGATGATTTACTCTCTTCGAAAAACTAATATTCGATTAACTCACTTCGAATAACTTATATTCGATAACTCTTTCTTTCGAATAAACGATATTCGATAATCTATCTTTTCGAATAAACTATATTCGATTAATCTCTCTTCGAATGAACTATATTCCATAACCCTTTTCGATTAACTAAAATCGATAACTCCTTTCGATTAAACTGATATTGATAACTCTTTTCGATTAAACTAATCGATAACTCCTTTCGATTAAACTATAATCGATAACTCCTTTCGATTAAACTATAATCGATACCCTTTCCTTTAACTCTATTCGAATAAACTATATTCGATACTCCTTTAACTCTATTCGAATAACTAATATTCGCCTAACTCCTTTAAGTCTATTCAATTAACTCTTTCAATTTAACTCTAACTGGTTAACTCTAACTAATTAACTCTAACTGATTAACTTTAATTGATTAACTCTAATTGGTTAACTCTAACTAATTAACTCTAATTAATTAACTCTAACTGGTTAACTCTAACTGGTTAATTCTAATTAATTTACTCTATTCGATTAACTCAAATCGAATAACTAATATTCGATTTACTCATTTCGATTAACACATTTTGATTAACTCCTCTGGTTAACTCTACGTCCATATTTAGTCTCAAATATCGATGTTGAAATCGATTCTTACTTCTCTATATAAGTCCTGACTTATATATTCTATTTATCAACTGATAAATATTTTACTTAATTTATAAAATATTATTTATAAAATAATCTTTCCAATTTATCTGTTAAAATAGATTTCTATTTAATTCCACTTTAAATAAATCTTTTCCATTTCTCTGTTAAAAACAGATTTCCATCTTTGATTCATTTTCTAAAAATTTCTTTGATTTAATTCTATTTATTTAACAAATAAATATTTCCTTTGATTTAATCCTATTTATTTAACAAATAAATATTCCTTTCAATTCTATTTATTTAATCAATAAATATTTCCTTTTTATCTTTCTTTTTATTTTCTAAATAAATATCTCATTTGTAACATTGTATTTATTTCCTATTAATAAATATTTCCATTTAATCTATTTGTAAATGTTTTACAGATATTTTCTTTCCAATTCCATTTGTAAATGTTTTACAAATGTTTTCCTTTTTATTTCTATTTATAATTGTTTTACAAATATTCCTTTTACTATTTGTTTGACAAATATTTTCCTTTACATTTGTTTTACAAATATTTTCCTTTATATTTGTTTTACAAATATTTTCCTTTGTATTTGTTTTACAAATATTTTCCTTTATATTTGTTTACCAAACATTTTCTTTATATTTGTTTTACAAATATTTTCCTTTATATTTGTTTACCAAATATTTTTCCCTTATATTTGTTTTACAAATATATTCTTTTTCAGTCCTTTGATTTTATAATTTATTTCCTTTTATAAAATCCTTTTTTCTTTTATATATAAAATCCATTGATTTTATATAAATAAATTATTTTCAAAATATACTTTGAAAATCCCCTTTTCTACATCCTAGTATTTCTTACGGTATCTAAAATACCAAATCACAATGATCGATATCATTTAAACACACATAATCATCAACAGATTATATATCACATAATATATTACGATATATGAAAACAGTAAAATAAATGTTGAGGAATCCAGTTGGATTCCTCTAACCTGTTTCCTTGCATCTCAAATGTTAAACAACACGAATATAAAATATTCTGATAAACAGAATCAATATTCAATTAACGATTTATATATATCGTTATCTATATTTTCATCAAATAAATTAAATGTTAAATCCAAACAGTTAACACACATCAATCAACAGATAATTATCAGTTCTAAGAATACGTTATAAAAATGTATCTGTTCAGAGTTGGTGAGTTTTACTCACATTTCGCGTTAACCGTTAAATAACGATTTGCGTCTGTTGATTCAGACGGACAATTTATTTTGCTATAAATTGTAATGAGCCTCGTTTCACTCCTAGTCAGTTCCATGGTGTAGCCACCGTCCATACGATCCCAACGGATCCAACCGTTCGCGATTCTGATAACGTATGGATATGATATTACATTTAAAAGTTAATATACTGTTTTAAATTAAAACAAACTAAATTTATTTATTTCGAAACTGGGCTTTACCTTTTCTTTTTTCACGGCCCACTCCTTTATTTTGTCAAACCCGCAACGCGTATCCCCTTCCAAAATGTAACAACCCGGAAATGCGAGCCAATTTAAAATATTTTTTTTGGCAATTTTAGTGAATTTTGAACATTTAAAAAGAATTATTTTAAATAAAAACGATGAGAAATTTATTTTGAGTAGAATTCAAACGTATATATTTATTCGAATCGTTGTTAGAATATAAATAATTATATATAATTATAAAAGGAATTGAAAATGGCGCGGTAGTTCGATAATTCGATTTCAATTTTCAAATGAATGTACCGGGTGCAAAATAAACCGGATTTTAGTGAAACCAAAAATATTAGGATCTATTTGAGAATATCTTTCCAACCAATCCGAAAAATTGAAATTTCATAGCGGCGATAAAAAGATACGTCCAGTTGAAAATTCAGGATAGTCGCTATGGAATTCTAGCCCTTAAAAATGGAAATTTTGCTAACGACCTCGGTTTTTGATGAAACCACTTTTGTTGGATTCGTGATGTCAAGTTATTGCTAGGTTTCAAATTTCATAATTTTTCGAATCAATATGTGAGCGTGGCAAAGGAATACGCGTTTGACCTGTTTTAGTTGATTTTAATCGACTGGAAAATGGTCATTTTTCAAACGGTCTCAGAATTTGATGAAACTAGTTTTGGTAGGACCGTATCGTCAATACGAAGCTAGAAATAATTTTTCTGGAATTTTTCGGGTTAGTATGTGACCCCAGTGAATTGAAATGTACGTTTAAAATTAAATATAAGGATTTAAATGTTAATTTGAACAAAAACTGATCATAACAATCGAATTGGGTTGCGATCCCATTGTGTTCGGAATGGGGGTAGTTAGCTAGAGGCGATAGTCAGTGGGTTTGATTTCGAGTTTGAAATAAAAAGTTTCTTTTTGAAATTTAAAGATAATAAAATATATAAATATTTATATAAAACCCCTTAGCCCCCCTCTCCTTTCTTCCTTCAGTCAAAATTAGGTCAAATGAAAAAAAAAACCGCTGCCATCCTCGCATCGTCGCGCCTCCACCTGGAAGATCCGCCGCCATCCATCGTGAAGCCCAGACCCCGACCATCCTCCTCCCTCTCGCGCGAGCTCCATAGCTCGACCCCCCCATTTCAGAAATCGATCGCCCCTTCATCAAAACCCCGCCCCACGGCCAAAACCCAACCGCACCACCCCACTGCCCGCTTCGCAGCCTAGGCCACCGTGCCCCCTCGCCGGAGCAGCGCCCCCTACCGCCAAAAAAACCCCCCTCTTACGCTGTTCAACGTCCAAGTAATGACAGTACGTTCTTTTATTATTTATTTTTATCTTTTTTCTTTCTTCTTCTGATTTTTTTCAAATTAAAAACATTGTTTTACAATCAGTTTATTCATATAATAAACATGGTGATAAAAATTCGATTTTTAAAAGAAAAAGAAATGGGGGTTTGATTTTTAACTAGGTAAGAATATGAGCGTTATGTAAAAAAATAATTAAATAAATAAATATGATTTTGATGCTAATAAAAATTTGATTTTTATGATAAAGGAAGTTATGATTTTTATACGAATAACGTTAGTTTAAATAAGTTATTTTTATAGTACGATTAACATGATAAAAATGCGGTTTTATAGAGTTAGCAATATAAAAATATGACTTTTATATATATTAAGTAGCGGTAAAAATTAGATTTTTATATATGAGGTAGCGGTATAAAAATGGGATTTTTTTTATATATGTACAATGATGTAAAAATCTGATTTTTAAATATATGTAGCATTGTTAAAGATGTGATTTTTAACGTATACCGCGTGAAACAGATCTCGTTGAAAACACGGCGAAGATTTCCTACATATGAAGAGTCATGGCGATTGGTTTAGCTAATCGGTGAGAACTTCTCACTTTTTAATTTTAATTTTCTAGTTAAAATATATACTAGGATGCAGACGGTGTTTAGTAGCACCCGACACCCATCGTCCACAGACCATGGACGACTTGTATGCTTGTTGGTTTGATTTTGCTGTATAGTTGATTGTGTGATGTGATGTGAAATGAAATAAAATATTTTATAGTGAAAAATATTTTATAGTTAAAAATAGAATTTTTAACGTGTATATGAAATGAAATAAAAATAAACAAATCGGACGATTTATTTATATACACACATTTGACTGATATCGATTGGGACGATAAATTTTACACATCGCCCAACTGCACAAATAAAATATGTGTTTGATTGTTTGAAACCCCACACGGGTATTTGGATGATATATGACATACACTAATCCCAATAATTAGTTGTATGTCGATCGATTGATTGACAGACTGTTATAAGCGTTGAATATTTATATTTGATGCTTATACAGTGTAGAATGCACTTTGGACGATGGTTGATTATTTGTCATTGTTGATATATACATGCGTTGTATGGAAATCTATAGAAATAAAATCTATGGTTATTGATTGGGCCTCATTCCAGGTTTGAATAGAATATTTGAAATAGAATATTTGAAATTGAAATATTTGAAAAAGAAATGTTTGAAATAAAATATTGGAAAATAGAAATATATTAAGCCGTATTTATATCGATTTTATTCATTTTTCAATGAATATTGAAGTGATTTTGAAATTCGAATTAAATGGAAAAGAATTGAAATTTGAATTAGATTGAAATAGAATTTAAATCGTTTTGAATTGAATTTAAAACGTATTGAAATTGAACGGAAATTGATTTGTATTGAAACCAATTCGAATTAAATTGAAATTGAATTGAAATCGATTTGAAATGAAATTAAAATGAATTTATGTTGAAAAATTCCATTTTGATTTGAATTTGAAAAGGAAGTTGAAATTGTTTTGAAAACGAATTTAAAACGATTTATAAAATACATTTTAAAAGGAAATCGACGAAGTATATATTATATATATTATATATATAATATAATGGCCTGAATAGAACGCGCCGTGCTGCGGCAATTCGCGAATTTCGACCGTTGACTTCGAATTGACGTTGTAGGAGATCCGACCGTCGGATTCTCGTAAAACCGGATCCGTTGGGTTCGTATCGAGGAGAGCTTTCTAACGAATATTAGAAATTAGAAATCTAACAGTTGGATTTGGAATTGTGTCCAAATCAAATTTAGAAAAGGTCACTGTAAGTGCAGTTCGATGGCCGTTGATGGAAATCGACTGTATGGACCTTGAAAAAATTATTAAAAATAGTAATAATTTGTGTAGAATCATAAGAAATGATTTGGGAAGAATTGGGATGAAAAACTCCATATTTGAAAAGATAAAAATAGATTTTTATCGAAATGAACTAGTTTTGAACTAGAATTGTAATTCTATTTATTTTTAAATAAATAAATTGAATTTGAAAAGGGTTTTAAAAGTAACCAGAATTTCCAATAACTGAATTGGAACGGATTTGAATCGAAATTGTCTTAGAAATATCTTGATGTTGGATTTCATGATGATACAGATATTGTTATGGGAATTTGGAAGATATATTTATATCGCTATTTCCAATACGATATTTGTTGGTCGTAGAATTTGATATTAAATATAAGCCGATATATTTTCTATTCAGAGCCTTGTATTTAATATCAAATGTGATTTTGGGTTTATAGTGAATCGTGTTTTTAAATGACATTGATTCTTTAACCCAGTTAAAGATTAAAACTAAGTGGAATTTTAATGAATCTTTAATTAGATTGAAATGGTCGAGAATGGAGTATCACAAGTTCTGCTCCAGGCGATAGTTAAATCTTTAATTAGATTTGAACGTGAAATGGTAATTGAATTTACCAATAAACCGTGATGTTAGATATGAAGTATGACCAGTTTTACTTCATGGGATGAATAGGTTGGGATTGGGAAATAAAATAAATGATTACTTTGGTGTGGTTCGCTAATCCCGACTAGTTTGAATTGATATTCAAAGGAAGATTAAAGAATAAATTTAAAGAATTTATCTTTGATAAAATTAATGGGAACCTTTCCCAAAGTGTAGGAATATTTGAATAAAAGAATATTCTTAATTGGAATGAGGCGTATGTTGTGTTTTTGTAACACCTATTTATTATATACGCGAGTTATTCAGAAAGATCGGGTTTATCCCATTCTGAATAACTAATTCGACGTGGTGTCGAAGATGAAGACGGTGGTTGAAGACCGGAGGTCTTCATGTCATTTGGATAATTACTGATGATCTTGATTGGGCCGTACAACCAAGAGGAGGGAATCAGTTAGTGGTCGTCCAGATGTACTTGGAGATCGATGGATATGCGGGGTACTAGGTGCCTCCGGTTTCGTTCAGACCCAGAACGGACTTTTAAATGGACTGTGTGTCTGACATTGGATTTTAGTCTGTGTAATTGATTTCTATTAAATATATATCTGTTTGGCGGCGGAGAATTTATTCTCTTGCTTAACGCCCTTCTCTGAGTCGTACGAGCTTAAGGATTATATATCATTGGATATTAAACGCATGGAGTGAATTGCCTGTGTGGCACGCCTAAGTGGCAATACGATCAAGGTTTCTGTTGAAAAGCAGAGTCTTGTGGTGGATGATCAAAGCACGGCATGTGTGGCATAGCTTTGTGTAACGTTGATTCGTGAGCCTCACACCCCGGTTGTGAACCAGAAACGGGAGAGGACATCAGGGAAGGAATGCGTTTCCTTCTAGCTAGAAGTGGCGTCAGTGGTTTTACACGCCCTGACGAGTTTGACTTATGTGGTTGTTGCTGTTGCGAGGCACCTCAGATATATCGGTCGATCTGGGATCTATGAAGTCATTGGACTCATTGACACCCCATAGGGTGGGGAAACGCAGTGTTCAGGCATTTTAATCCACATCGGTGGACCGGCCCTGACGATCCAAGGCTTGTCTACGCGCTTGCCTGAGACACTTGCTAGAGCGTCTCGAATCGGTAGAGGACTATCTTTTGCCTTGGTTCACAGATGAAAATCCAACTTCCAAATACGTGACTATGCAGTTTTTATTGTAGAGCCTAGTATGGCGACATAGTGGTATGGGGCACTTATGCCGTCTATGATTGATACTTATGATTTGAAGTTGTTTTGACACTATACACTTATTATAGTATCAAATGATTTGTCTTTAACGTATCAAGCATGCTTTGTCTATTATAAGGGAAAACCCTATCCACTGGTTTGTGTTGCATTGTGTGATGGGACCTGAGTCTTGTAATAGCTTCATTTTTCTTTATTTAGCATTGCGTTGTTGTTTTATGCATGGTGTTCTTGGGAGGAAACCCGTTCCGTGTTATATGGCGTGGTCCCTTGATTTACCGAACTTTAAAAATAAAGATTAATAACTGTTTTAGTTCTCACACCAGTCCCATGACTGACCTGGAGTTTATTGTTTTAACCTAAACTCTGGGTGCCCTTATTTTCGACACGGGCAGCTAGTAGTTTTGGTTTTGCAGATTTATATTCACAGAATCCTGGTTTACAATTGGAATGATATCCAGAAAGCTTTTATTCGTATATCTCCTTCAGTTGTGTATTGTATTATTTTCCGCTACTATATATGTTATTTAAATCTCTGATATTTTTCTGTGTAATATTTATTCATACTCTGTATATTCTTGTATTCTGATGGAATTGTTGTAATATACAATGAAATGTTCTTCTGTCTGCGTTCTGATTCGTCTTGTCCTCAAAGTAATTCTTTCTCTTCTCTTCGGAGACCGGGGAAGTTCGGGTCGCTTCATTTGGTATCAGAGCTTTGGTTTACAGAGCTCAGAGAACAAGACACGTTAGAACCATGCGAAAGAATTCATCAGATATTGGATTAGTAATATCCAATGAGAGTGACTCGTTAGAGATGGGATCAGTAGTATCCTAGAACGAGTGTGAAGAGTATATCTTTGAAAATGAAAACAAATTTTTCATTGAAATTTAAATCATTTTATACGTATGTGAATATTTATTTATATTTAATTTGGACAATCAAATATATAAAGATTTTTCATATACGCCTTGCAAACGTGTATTCGAAGTTTTAATGTACTGGATAGTTATAGAATCACACTCTAGTTGCCCGGGGATAATTCTGGTGATGGGGCACCATCGCCAGTATTTATATTCGAGCAACGAAAGTGAGATTTCCATATATTTCCAATTGACTGGTGTGAGAACCGAAACTAGATAGGGCTTATTGTTGTTATTTGGCATCAAAAATCTGATTTTTTGACTATATATCAAAGTTATGAATTTGAAATGATAACCAACTAATTGATTGATGGTTGTGTTGTTTGATTATTGCTTGATTAATTAAAGTAGAACCATTTAGGCCAAATTGAACCAAATATTGAATTGTATTGAAAATTATTTGCAGTTGCACGCATGTACATGTATATCTATTGAGCAGGTCATAGCAAGGAGGCTAGAGAAGAGGAATAAAATTGTTTGCCCGACAAATAGGTACATGTTTATTGTATTTCTTGAGTTTTGGGTGATTTTGTGAGCCGATTGGCTTTTTCCTTTTCTTTTGGATTGAAGAAGGCCATGGGAGGCTATATGAAATATCCCGAAGTCCCCGGTGCAGGGGGGTTATGGCAAAAAAATTCGAAAATTTAGGGTGTTAGCCAAATTTTTGAAAAATTTGAAAAGTTCTTAGAAACTGAAAAGTTGAAGAACTTAAGCCGTAATGAAAATAATGAAAGTTGAGTTGATTTGTGAAACAACTTTCGGCTTCGTTCCTTTTCGGGGACGAAAAGTTTTAAGTGGGGGAGATTGTAACAATCCGGAAATGCGAGCCAATTTAAAATTTTTATTTTGGCAATTTTAGTGAATTTTGAACATTTAAAATGAATTATTTTAAACAAAAACGATGAGAAATTTATTTTGAATAGAATTCGAACGTATATATTTATTCGAATCATTGTTAGAATATAAATAATTATATATAATTATAAAAGGAATTAAAAATGGCGCGGTAGTTCGATAATTCGATTTCAAATTTCAAATGAATGTACCGGGTGCAAAATAAACCGGATTTTAGTGAAACTAAAAATATTAGGATCTATTTGAGAATATCTTTCCAATGAATCCGAAAATTGAAATTTCATAGCGGGGATAAAATGATACGTCCAGTTGAAAATTCAGAATAGTCGCTATGGAATTCTAGCACTTAAAAATGGAAATTTTGCTAATGACCTCGATTTTCAATGAAACCACTTTTGTTGGATCCGTGATGTCAAGTTATTGCTTGGTTTCAAATTTCATAATTTTTCGAATCAATATGTGAGCGTGGCAAAGGAAAACAAGTTTGACATGTTTAAGTTGATTTTAATCAACTAGAAAATGGCCATTTTCCAAACGGTCTCAGAATTTGACGAAACTAGTTTTGTTAGGACCGTATCGTCAATACGAAGCTAGAAATAAATTTTCTGGAATTTTTTGTTAGGACCCGTAACTTCCCCGTGAAGGAAAGCACGAATACTTTGAGAACAACACACAAAAGGACACAGACGTAAGAACATTTCATTGTTATTACAACAATTCCATCAGATACAAGAATATACAGAGTAAAAATGAATAAATTACATTCGACAAATATCAGAGATTACAATAAATTACATAGCAGCGGAAAATAATACAAAATACAACTGAAAGTGATACACGGATACAGAGCTTTCCGAGCATCGTTCCAGCTGTTAATCAGGACCCTATGAATATAAATCTGCAAAACCAAAACTACTAGCTGCCCGTGCGGAAAATAGGGGCACCCAGAGTTTAGGTTAAAACAATAAACTCCAGGTCAGTCATGTGACTGGTGTGAGAACTAAAACAGTTATTAATCTTTATTTTTAAAGTTAGGTAAATCAAGGGACCACGCCGTATAACACGGAACGGGTTTCCTCCCAAGAATACCAGTGCATAAAACAACAGCGCAATGCTAAATAAAGAAAAATGAAGCTGTTATAAGACCCAGGTCCCATCACACAATGCAACGCAAGCCGGAGGATAGGGTTTTTACCTTATAACAACCAAAGCATGCTTGATACGTTTAAAACACATTATTTGATACTATAATAAGTGTATAGTGCCAAAACAATTTCAATCATAAGTATCAATCATAGGCGGCATGGGTACCATCTATCATGTCGCCATACTAGTTCTACAATTAAAACCGCAATACACGTATTGGAAATTGGATTCCATCATGAGTCGAGGCAAGGGGCAAGCTCCTCTCCGCGTTCGAGACACTCTAGCAAATGCCTCGGGACCGCACACAGCAATCCCCTGGATCCTCCAAGGCCGGTCCTCTCTTACTTTTGAGGATTGGCAATTCCTGAACACACGTTTCCCGGTCCTTACAGACCTATATCCGAGGCGCCTCGTATCCAACAACCACACAGGTGAAAAGTATATAAATGTCAGGGCTGGTAGGTCACTGACACCACCCTAGCTAGAAAGAAACGTCGTGCACTCCTTGGGTCCGTATCCCGTTTTTGACTCATACCGAGGTGTGAGGCTCGCGAATTGACGTTATACACAAAGCTACGCCACACAGGCCGTGCTTTGATCATCCACCACAAGACTTTGCTTTTCAACAGAAGCCCTGATCATTTGCCACTTACGCATGCCACATTGACAATTCACTCCATGCGACTGATGTCCATCGATATACAACCTCTGAGCTCGTACGTCTCAGAGAAGGGCGTTAAGCAAGAGAATAAATTCTCCGCCGCCAAACAGATGTATATTTAATAGAGATCAATCAACACAGAATAAAATCCAATGTCAGACACACAATCCATTTACAAGTTCGTTCTGGGTCTGAACGAAACCGGAGGCACTTTCCTCGCATATCCATCGATCTCCAAGTACGTTTGGACGATCACCGACTGTTTTCCCTCATCTTGGGTGTACAGCCCAATCAAGATCATCAGTAATTACCCAAACGATGTGAAGACTTCCGGTCTTCAACCACCGTCTTCATCTTCGACATCTCGTCGAATCGGTTATTCAGAATGGGTATAACCCGGCCTTTCTGAATAACCCACGTATATGATAAACAAATGTTACACAAACACAACAAACGCCTCATTCCAATACAGAATATTCTTTTATTCACAAAATCACATTCTTAGGGAAATGTTCCCATTAATTTTATCCAAGATAAATTCTTCTAAATTCATTCTTTAATCTTTCTTTGGATATCACCTCAAACTAGTCGGGATTAACGAACCACACCGAAGTAATTATTTATTTTATTTCCCAATCCCAACCTATATATCCCATGGAGAAAAACTGGTGATACTCCATTCCTAACACCACGGTGTTATCGGTAAAATTAATTACCATTTCACGTTCAAATCTAATTAAAGATTTAACTATCGCTTTGGAGCAAAACTGGTGGTACTCCATTCTCGATCATCTTTCAGATTTGATAATTTAAATTATCAATTCACATTTTAATCTAATTAAAGATTCATTAAAACTCCACTTAGCTTTAATCCTTTCAAAAATCAATATCCTGTCTTTAACTGGGTTAAAGAACCAATGTCATCTAAAACACGATTCACAATAAACCCAAATCACATTTGATATTAAATACAAGGCTCTGAATAGAAAATATATCGACTTATATTCAATACCAAATTCTGAAACCAACAAATATCGTATTGGAAATAACGATATAAAATATATCTTTCAAATTCCCATAACAATATCTGTATAGTCACGAAATCCAACATCGAAATATCCCGAAGATAATTTCGATTCAGCTCCAGTCCAATCCACGTATTGGAAATTATCGATTATTTTCAAAATCACTTTCAAATTCAATTTATTTATTTCAAAAATAAATTGATTTTAATTCTAGTTCAAAACTAGTTCATTTCGATAAAAATCTATTTTTACCTTCTAATGTGGAATTTTCCAGCCCAATTCTTTCCAATTCACATATTATAATTTTACACAAATTATAGATATTTTTGATAATTTTATCAAGGCCCGTACAGTCGATTTCCAACAACGGCCATCGAACTGCACTTACAGCGACCTTTTCTGAATTTGATTTGGACATAATTCCAAATCCAACCGTTAGATTTCAAATTTCTAATATTCATTGGAAAGCTCTTTTCGATACGAACCCAACGGTTCTGGTTTTAGGAGAATCCGACGGTCGGATCTCCCGCAATGTCCGTTTGAAATAAATGGTCGAAATTCACGAACTGCCGCGGCGTGTTCTATTCAGGCCATTATATTATATATATAATATATATAATATATATTTCATCGATTTCTATTTAAAACGAATTTTATAAATCGTTTTAAAATTGTTTCAAAAGCAATTTCAACTTTCTTTTCAATTCAAATCAAAATTGAATTCTTCTTTATAAATTCATTTTAAAATTCATTTCTATTCAATTCAAATTTTAATTCAATTTGAATTCATTTCAATTCACTTTCAATTCAATTTGAATTCGTTTCCAATTCAATTCATTTCGAAATCGTTTTCAATTCAATTCATTTCGAAATCGTTTTCAATTCAATTCATTTCGAAATCGTTTTCAATTCAATTCATTTCGATTTCGTTTTCAATTCAATTCATTTCCTAGTCAATTCGAATCGAATTCATTTTCCATTCAATTCGAATTCATTTCAAATTGATTCAATAAAATTTCCATTTAAATTTTTAATCTAATTCAATTTGAATTTCCTTTCAAAATATTAAATTTTGAAATCACTTTTCAATATTCATTATAAAACGAATAAAATCGATATAAACATCGTTCGCGTCAAAATAACGCATCTCTAATCAACACGGCTTTATATTTCAATAATTCGTTATTCTATTCAACAAATGAATATTTGTTCTATTCAACACATGAATCTATATTTCTTTCAACACACGACTAATCTCAACACATGAGTACTGTCGACACATAACTATTTTTGTTATGTAAAATATTTTATAAAACTATGGTATCTATCGTTTGATTTTTAATTAGACTTCTACTGGGAAGTAGTTCTAATATTAAATATGATAAAGATGTAAATTTTATTATATAAAATATTTCACTCAACACATGAACATCGTCAACACATGACTATTTTTATATTCAACATATGAATTTCCTTTTATAATATTCATTATTTCCCCGATTGGAATGAGGCCCAATCAATCACCATATAATGTTAATTATATGGATTCCATACAACACATGTATATAATAGCTTTGAAAAATAATCAATCATCAACCAAAGTGCACTACACTGTATAAGCATCAAATATAGATATCTGACGCTTATAACAGCCTGTCAATCAATCGATCGACATATTTAATCAATCAGGATGAGTGAACTTCAAATTTCATCCCAACACCCGTGTGGGGTTTCAAACAATCAAACACAGATTTTATTTGTGCAGTTGGACGATGTGTAAAATTTATCGTCCCAATCCATATCAGTCAAATGGGTGTACATCAACAAATCGTTTTGATTTGTAAATGAATATGTTATTTTATTCATTCCTAATAAAAATGATATTTTTATTTTTCTAACTTATTTTAGAAAATTTCGGCGGCATAACGACACGATACTAGAAACGGGATAAGGCCTAGCCTTGTCCCCGGTCTAATAATGGCCACCGCCATACCCATATCAATCAAATCACTTTCGTTATGCAAACCACAAAATTTGGAGTAAGAGTCTAACCTAGCCTTACTCCCTCGCCTTATAACGGCGCACGTCTAATCCTAACCAATTTATCGATTCGATTTTTCACACCACAAAACCACATTCAAACCAATATCGCAATCAATCACCAAACAGCCAAACAAACAAGTCCATGGTCTGTGGACGATTGTGTCGGGTGCTACTAAACACCGTCTGCATCCTAGTATATATATATATAACTAGAAATTTAAATTGAAGAGTGAGAAGTTCTCACCGAAAGCTATCCAATACCACGACACTCCTATTGTAGAGATCTTCGTCGTTCTCGCCTTTTCTTCTCCTTTGTTGCCCGTAGCCACTACATATAGAAATCACACATTTTTTATATTGCGATGTCTTTAAAATAAAAATCACATTTTTATTTATTCACTCTCAATTTAAAAATCATATTTCCTTACCGCTAATATATAGATAAAAATTCTATTTTTATAACGCTATTCTCTATATAAAGATCTCGCCTTTTCAAAAATATAGATTTCGCCTTTTCAGAAATATAGATTTCGCCTTTATAAAAATAAAGTTTTCGCCTTTTCTATTATTAAAATAACGTCTTTTTATTTTTAAAGATTTTACCTTTTCAATTTCATCCTATTAGAAATCACATTTTATTTTGCTACCTATAAAAAGATGATATTTTTAATATTCCTAACATGTAAAAATTATATTTTTAATTCTCTAAAAATATAAAAATCATATTTTTACATCTTCTATATAGTAAAGATTATATTTTTAATTCTTTAAAAATATAAAAATCATATTTTTACATCTTCTATATAGTAAAGATTATATTTTTAATACTTTAAAAATATAAAGATCATATTTTGATTATATTCCTTATATAAAAATTATATTTTTACTTCACTACTCATCTCAAAATATCGTCTTTTATGTTTTAAAAATATCGTCTTTTATGTTTTTAAAAATCAAACTTTTTATAATTTAAAAATCCTAATCTGAAAAATAAATAATAAAGTAAATAGATTATATAAATAAAAATAAAATTAACATAAAAAAACTTACAGTGTTTTGCCGAAGAAGGGGGGGGGGGGGGGTTTGCGGGTTCGGGTCTGGGTGGGGTCGGCGGCGGTGGCTAGGGCTAAAGGGGTGTCGGGTTTTGGGAAGAGGGGGGGGGGGGCTCGGTTGCGTCAGGGGAGGGGAAGAAGGAAGGGAGGCGGCAGCTCATCGACGGTGGGGCTTGTGGTGGAGCGCAGGCGGGATTCGAGAGGAGGGGGCGGTTTCTGATGTCGTTCCAAAGGGGGGGCTATCGGCGAACGACGGTGGCGCCTGGTTAGGGGGGGGGGGGGCGTCTTCTCGAGGCGGCGGTGGTCCTCCGAGGGTGGCGGCGGGTTTTCGCAGTCGCCCTTTTCCTTTTTTTTTTTTAATTTTGAAATCGATTTGAGAAAAAGGGGGGGGGGCAGCGGGTTAAAGGGGGAGATTTAAATTTTTTTATTAATTTAATTATTTAATTATTTTATTTTAATTCAAAAAGTCAACTTTTTCAAACGACCTCTAAACGAGGTCCACCGCCTGTCGTCCCTAGCGTTTCAGCCCCATTCCGAACACAATGGGATATGTATCGTAGGCTGATTCGGTTGTTACAATCAGTTTCCGTTAAATTTACATTTAAATCACTTTATTGAATTTTAAACGTACATTTCGAATTACCGGGGTCACATACTAACTCTAAAAATTCCCGAAAAATATTTTCTAGCTTCGTATTGACGATACGGTCCTAACAAAACTAGTTTCGTCGAATTCTGAGACCGTTAGAAAAATGGCTATTTTCCAGTCGATTAAAATCAACTAAAACTGGTCAAACGCGTTTTCCTTTGCCACGCTCACATATTGATTCGAAAAATTATAAAATTTGAAACCTAGCAATAATTTGACATCACGGACCCAACAAAAGTGGTTTCGTCGAAATCCGAGGTCGTTTGCAAAATGTCCATTTTTAAGGGCCTGAATTCCATAGCGACTATTCAGAATTTTCAACTGGACAAAACTTTTGATTCCCGCTATGAAATCTTGATTGGTCGGATTCGTTGGAAAGGTATTACCAATTAGATCCTAATGTTTTTGGTTTCACTAAAATTCGGATTGTTTTGCACCCGGTACATCCAAATGAAGTTTGAAATCGAATTATCGAACTACCGCGCCATTTTCAATTCTATTTATAATTATATATAATTATTTATATTCTAACGACGACGCGTATAATATATGCGTTCTAATTATATTCAAAATAAATTTCTCGTCGATATTATTTAAAATAATCTATTTTAAATGTCCAAAATTCGCTAAAATTGCCAAAATAAAAATTTTAAACTGGCCCAGATTTTCAGGTTATTACATTTTTCGAGTTAGTATGTGACCCCAATAAATTGAAATGTACGTTTAAAATTCAATATAAGGATTTAAATGTTAATTTGAACCAAAACTGATCATAACGATCGAATTGGCCTGCGATACATATCCCATTGTGTTCGAAATGGGGGTAGTTAGCTAGGGGCGATAGTCGGTGGGTTTGATTTCGAGTTCGAAATAAAAAGTTGCTTTTTGAAATTTAAAGATAATAAAATATATAAATATTTATATAAAACCCCTTAGCCCACCTCTCCTTTCTTCCTTCAGTCAAAATTAGGTCAAATGAAAAAAATAAAACCCGCAGCCATCCTCGCGTCGTCGCGCCTCCACCTGGAAGATCCGCCGCCATCCATCGTGAAGCCCAGACCCCAACCATCCTCCTCCCTCTCGCGCGAGCTCCACAGCTCGACCCCCCCCCATTTCAGAAATCGATCGCCCCTTCATCAAAACCTCGCCCCACGGCCAAAACCCAACCGCACCACCCCACTGCCCGCTTCGCAGCCTAGGCCACCGCGCCCCCTCGCCGGAGCAGCGCCCCCTACCACCAACAAACCCCCCTCTTACGCTGTTCAACGTCCAAGTAATGACAGTACGTTCTTTTATTATTTATTTTTATCTTTTTTCTTTCTTCTTCTGATTTTGTTCAAATTAAAAACATTGTTTTACAATCAGTTTATTCATATAATAAACATGGTGATATAAATTCGATTTTAAAAAAAAAAGAAACAGGGTTTGATTTTTAACTAGGTAAGAATATGAGCGTTATGTAAAAAAATAATATGATTTTGATGCTAATAAAAATTTGATTTTTATGATAAAGGAAGTTATGATTTTTAGACGAATAACGTTAGTTTAAAGAAGTTATTTTTATAGTATGATTAACATGATAACAATGCGGTTTTTATAGAGTTACCAATATAAAAATATGACTTTTATATATATGAAGTAGCGGTAAAAATTCGATTTTTATGTATGAGGTAGCAGTATAAAAATGAGATTTTTTTTATATATGTACAATGATGTAAAAATCAGATTTTTAAATATATATAACATTGTTAAAGATGTGAATTTTAACGTACACCGCGTGTAACTGATCTCGTTGAAAACACGACGAAGATTTCCTATATATGAAGAGTCGTGGCGATTGGTTTAGCTAATCGGTGAGAACTTCTCACTTTTTAATTTTAATTTTCTAGTTAAAATATATACTAGGATGCAGACGGTGTTTAGTAGCACCCGACACCCATCGTCCACAGACCATGGACGGCTTGTATGCTTGTTGGTTTGATTTTGCTGTATAGTTGATTGTGTGATGTGAAATGAAATAAAATATTTTATAGTGGAAAATATTTTATAGTTAAAAATAGAATTTTTAACGTGTATATGAAATGAAATAAAAATAAACAAATTGGACAATTTGTTTATATACACACATTTGACTGATATCGATTGGGACGATAAATTTTACACATCGCCCAACTGCACAAATAAAATCTGTGTTTGATTGTTTGAAACCCCATACGGGTATTGGGATGATATATGACATACACTAATCCCAATAATTAGTTGTATGTCGATTGATTGATTGACAGACTGTTATAAGCGTTGAATATTTATATTTGATGCTTATATAGTGTAGAATGCACTTTGGATGATGGTTGATTATTTGTCATTGTTGATATATACATGCGTTGTATGGAAATCCATAGAAATAAAATCTATGGTAATTGATTGGGCCTCATTCCAGTTTTGAATAGAATATTTGAAATTGAAATATTTGAAAAAGAAATATTTGAAATAAAATATTTGAAAATATAAATATATTAAGCAGTGTTGATTAGATTGACGCCATTTTAACGTGAACGATATTTATATCGATTTTATTCATTTTTCAATGAATGTTGAAGTGATTTTGAAATTCGAATTAAATGGAAAAGAATTGAAATTCGAATTAGATTGAAATAGAATTGAAATCGTTTTGAATTGAATTTAAAACATATTGAAATTGAACTGAAATTGATTTGAATTGAAACCAATCCGAATTAAATTGAAATCGATTTGAAATGAAATTAAAATGAATTTATGTTGAAAAATTCGATTTTGATTTGAATTTGAAAAGAAAGTTGAAATCGTTTTGAAAACTAATTTAAAACGATTTATAAAATATGTTTTAAAAGGAAATCGACGAAGTATATATTATATATATAATATAATGGCCTGAATAGAACGCGCCGCGCTGCGGCAGTTCGCGAATTTCGACCATTGACTTCGAATTGACGTTGCAGGAGATCCAACCGTCGGATTCTCCTAAAACCAGAACCGTTGGGTTCGTATCGAGAAGAGATTTCTAACGAATATTAGAAATTAGAAATCTAACGGTTGGATTTGGAATTATGTCCAAATCAAATTTAGAAAAGGTCGCTGTAAGTGCAGTTCGATGGCCGTTGATGGAAATCGACTGTACGGGCCTTGATAAAATTATTAAAAATAGTAATAATTTGTGTAAAATCATAAGAAATGATTTGGGAAGAATTGGGATGAAAAACTCCATATTTGAAAAGATAAAAATAGATTTTTATCGAAATGAACTAGTTTTGAACTAGAAATATAATTCTATTTATTTTTAAATAAATAAATTGAATTTTAAAAGGGTTTTAAAAGTAACCAGAATTTCCAATAAGTGAATTGGAACGGATTTGAATCGAAATTGTCTTCGGAATATTTCGATGTTGGATTTCGTGATGATACAGATATTGTTATAGGAATTTGGAAGATATATTTATATCGCTTTTTCCAATACAATATTTGTTGGTCGTAGAATTTGATATTGAATATAAACCAATATATTTTCTATTCAGAGCCTTGTATTTAATATCAAATCTGATTTTAGGTTTATAGTGAATCGTGTTTTTAAATGACATTGATTCTTTAACCCAGTTAAAGATTAAAACTAAGTGGAGTTTTAATGAATCTTTAATTAGATTGAAATGGTCGAGAATGGAGTATCACCAGTTCTGCTCCAGGCGATAGTTAAATATTTAATTAGATTTGAACGTGAAATGGTAATTGAATTTACCAATAAACCGTGATGTTAGATATGAAGTATGGCCAGTTTTACTTCATGGGATGAATAGGTTGGGATTGGGAAATAAAATAAATGATTACTTCGGTGTGGTTTGCTAATCCCGACTAGTTTGAATTGATATTCAAAGGAAGATTAAAGAATAAATTTAAAGAATTTATCTTTGATAAAATTAATGGGAACCTTTCCTAAAGTGTAGGAATATTTGAATAAAAGAATATTCTGAATTGGAATGAGGCGTATGTTGTGTTTGTGTAACACCTATTTATTATATACGCGAGTTATTCAGAAAGACCGAGTTTATCCCATTCTGAATAACTGATTCGACGTGGTGTCGAAGATGAAGATTGTGGTTGAAGACCGGAGGTCTTCACGTCGTTTGGATAATTACTGATGATCTTGATTGGGCCGTACACCCAAGAGGAGGGAATCAGTTAGTGGTCGTCCAGACGTACTTGGAGATCGATGGATATGCGGGGTACTAGGTGCCTCCGGTTTCGTTCAGACCCAGAACGGACTTGTAAATGGACTGTGTGTCTGACATTGAATTTTAGTCTGTATGATTGATTTCTATTAAATATATATCTTTTTGGCGGCGGAGAATTTATTCTCTTGCTTAACGCCCTTCTCTGAGACGTACGAGCTCAGGGGTTGTATATCGATGGATATTAAACGCATGGAGTGAATTGCCTGTATGGCACGCCTAAGTGGCAATATGATCAAGGCTTCTGTTGAAAAGCAGAGTCTTGTGGTGGATGATCAAAGCATGGCCTGTGTGGCATAGCTTTGTGTAACGTTGATTGGCGAGCCTCACACCCCGGTTGTGAACCAGAAACGGGAGAGGACATCAAGGAGGGCATGCGTTTCCTTCTAGCTAGAAGTGGCGTCAGTGGTTTTACACGCCCTGACGAGTTTGACTTATGTGGTTGTTGCTGTTGCGAGGCACCTCGGATATATCAGTCGATCTGGGACCGACGGAGTCATTGGACTCATTGACACCTCATAGGGTGGGGAAACGCAGTGTTCAGGCATTTTAATCCACATCGGTGGACCGGCCCTGACGATCCAAGGCTTGTCTGCGCGCTTGCCTGAGACACGGGCTAGAGCGTCTCGAAACAGTAGCGGACTATCTTTTGCCTCGGTTCACAGATGGAAATCCAACATCTAAATACGTGACTTTGCGGTTTTGATTGTAGAGCCTAGTATGGCGACATAGTGGTATGGGGCACTTATGCCGTCTATGATTGATACTTATGATTTGAAGTTGTTTTGACACTATACACTTATTATAGTATCAAATGATTTGTCTTTAACGTATCAAGCATGCTTTGGCTATTATAAGGGAAAACCCTATCCTCTGGTTTGTGTTGCATTGTGTGATGGGACCTGGGTCTTATAATAGCTTCATTTTTCTTTATTTAGCATTGCGCTGTTGTTTTATGCACTGGTATTCTTGGGAGGAAACCCATTCCGTGTTATACGGCGTGGTCCCTTGATTTACCGAACTTTAAAAATAAAGATTAATAACTGTTTTAGTTCTCACACCAGTCCCATGACTGACCTAGAGTTTATTGTTTTAACCTAAACTCTGGGTGCCCTTATTTTCGACACGGGCAACTAGTAGTTTTGGTTTTGCAGATTTATATTCACAGGATCCCGGTTTACAGCTGGAATGATATTCAGAAAGCTTTGTATCCGTATATCTCCTTCAGTTGTGTATTTTATTATTTTCTGCTGCTATGTATGTAATTTAAATCTCTGATATTTTTCTGTGTAATATTTATTCATACTCTGTATATTCTTGTATTCTGATGGAGTTGTTGTAATATACAATGAAATGTTCTTCTATCTGCGTTCTGATTCGTCTTGTCCTCAAAGTAATTCGTTCTTTCTCTTCTCTTCGGAGACCGGGGAAGTTCGGGTCGCTTCATAAAATCACCCATCCACTCCTGTACTCACAGTTCTCTCCCCCTTCTTCTTCTTCTTTAATTCTTTAAGTGTAAAGTTAGTCACAAAAGCTCTAAAGTGCTCACGCGCTTCACGTTCTTTCCATCCGTCCACACCAACTAACCCGCATGCAACCGTACACTCCACTCCATCTTCTTCCTCCAATTAAAACGCGAGCCCTTCCATTACCCATTTCTACACTTCTGACTCTACGTCCCGGTCCTCTACTTCTTAATTCAACATCCCATCATTTTACTGCCCATGATCACCGTGCTTCACCCATACAAGCCCCAGCACTCCACTGAAATACACACATGCTTCTTCACGTTTCTTTCCTTTTGGATCTTTAATCCTAGCCTCATTTATCCACGCTGTGAATTCCTGAGCGTGCAAAAAGATGTTCGAATTTATGATGTATACTTGGAAATGGAGAGAATTTCGATACGCATTGGAATGTATATTTTTTTGAATATTTTAAGGGAGGATTTAGGTTGTTCTATTTTTCCAAAGCCATAGGAAAAGCTTTCGGCATGGATATATTCATTTGGAGTTGCTGTAGCAAAGCAAAAGGGCAACGAAGGCTAGTAGTTGATGTATTTATAATATTTGATTTACTTGGTTCTTAAGGAACCACGGTACATGTAGACGTGGTAGGCGTTGAAACCCATCAGTAGTTGTGGACGATATGATTACACAGGGAGGAGAATTTCTTCTATTTGTTTTAAAGTTTTAAAAGTTACACACCCATTCCATACAATTATATTCATATATGAGCTCTACGGACTGAAATAAAAAGGCAGCCATGATAAGCGATGTGCCACGATCCCAAAAATATGAAATTACCGGTAGGTTATCTCATTCTGTGAAACCCCAAAATGTTGACATAGGGTGCAAAATACTCCAAATAAAAATTTGCGTATTTAATTAATTTAAAATTACAGTAAAATTCTAAATATTAAATTATCACTATGTCTCAAAAGAATCTTGTCTAAATTCGAAACCGGTATCTAGTTATATCGAATAAACCATTAGGGTAGATAAACGATTCTATAGAGACTATTTTAAAATTTGATTTGGACATAAATCAAAATCTACACGACGAAGTCCTGATTTTTCTTTTCCACTAGAAAAATATACTTCACCAGCTCCCAACATTTCTTGTTTCACAGAAATCCGATTTAAAACGGCTTCTATATATTCGTTTAAAGTTCGAATCGCCAATTTACGAACGGCCGAGCCATTTTGAGCTCGATTATAATTATATTATAATTCTACGTTCAAAAAACGGTCATTTATATAATACATTTGTTATTCAAATTCAATTCCAAGCTGAATTATAACTTATAAATAATCCCATTCACACGATATTGTGAATTCCACCATTTTTGATTATTTCTGAATTATATATATATTTCTATTATTTATATTAATTAAATATAAATATTATTCAATTCAAGTTATCGATATCGCTAAATCGATATTTAATAATTAAATAAATTAATTATTCTACCGTTAAAGTACGGGATGTTACACTACGTAGCTATTCCACCTACGGTGTAATGGCAAACCCATAAAACCCTCAAAACAAAGCAATCACAAGCAAAAGAACATCTATGACATGATAAAACTGGATTGTGTTAAATGATACATAAACTAGTACATCCACCGACAAGGTATGTCACTGTCAAAGGTTGGGCTTCAATTTCGTTTTCCGATACTAATCTATCTATAAGTGATCAAATATAAAGGAATGAGAAGCTCCACTAGAACTTCTTTCTTTTAGCTTTATGGTCCTTGCTATAGTGGCCCTCTGCTCCACAATTGAAAAAAGGTATCTCCGGTTTCACCTTCTTCTTATTATTTTCCTTGCCTTCCGAGGATTTCCTCTTATTATCCTATTTTTTACCTCCCCTACTCGCCTGCTACTTTGGCTCACCTTAGAGACAACAACAACTTTTGGCTTTAGCCAACTGCTTTCATGTCGTGTTTTACCAAAAATTGACTCAAAAGTCTCATCAACGTGGTTTAAGATTTTCCACCTAGGCGATCTTACAATCCTTGGATAAACTTCTCATCTTCTTTTGTGCAATGTTAATGAAGGACATCCCATATTTCAACAAAGAGTCAAAAACTCTGCTATAAACTCAAAGACACTATTATCTCCCTGCTTCAATTCTGAAAACTTGTAAAACAAAGCTAATTCATAAGCAGCCAAAATAAACTTCTCTTCAAATCGAGCTTGAACTAATTACAAGGGAATTAATTCTTACATGTAGAAACTTTCATCGGATTCCACCAATTCATTGTTTCCCTCGAAGTTGACGTGAGGCCAGTCTCCTCTTAATTGTGTTCTTTAAACAAAGATAATAAAAGATATGCTCACAAGTGTTAAGCCAATCTTGAACCTCCATAGCTGAATTCGTTCCTTGGAATGGTTTATCGCCCCGACTAGAAAAGTCTTTGCTCGACTAAGCGAAGTCAGCTCTGTGCGCCTGCGATGGAGCACCATCTCCAACATCATTATTAGGAGCAGTCACTTAAGCATTCTACAACATGTTCCTCTTGAAGGCATTAAACATGGTCTGCAAATCAAGTTAAGTCCTCTCGAACCAGACCCCTCTTCTACTTAGAATTATAGTTCCTTGCAATATTCCTCATTTGTCGATTCATCGTTCAATCCAAGATAAGGAGAATTAGCCTCCTTACCAGAAATATTGCTTAATTAAAGCTCGCACATCGAGCGCTTATACTAATATATATATATATATACACACATACTACTATATAGTTTTGTGAGACCCCACGTCTGTTAATATCACTCTTTATCAGAGTGCATTAAGTTTTGTGAAGCGTTATAGGCAAACAGAAACAGAAACATTACAAGACTGATATAAAATAATAGTGGAATTTAAAACTTTATTGAATAGAAAACATTATGGTCCAAAACATGGTTACATTATAAGTCTGAAATACTGAAAACATAAAACTTCTGCCTTGTAAAAAAATAATCATCAGAGTACAATGATACATAAAAGAGCATAATCCCAAAATATAGCCATAGTAGAGAAGATATGAAATCAAGCAGTACATCTAAGCACCTCCAAGCAGAATGAAAGAAGAATCCTGATCAAGCTTGAGTATTCCCACCCTGACAACCTTGGGGGAAAGGAAGAGAAAGAAGAGGAAACAAAAGGGGTCAGACATAAAATCTGGCGAGTCTAGTTATTTTTAGCATATAAATAAGTAAAAGCACCATGACAGGCATATAAGTTGGAGAGAGATAATAATGTCATTTGAAAGCCATAACAAGGTAAACTGGATAAACTGAACAGAGCAGGCATTGCACTTCTCTAATACTTTTCTTTGCACCATCATTAGTATAACAAGAACAAGATGATCCACAACAAGTACAAGATGGTTGAATTAGGTGTACTTCTAGTGAGAGGTTTTACCCCATACAATAACAGGTAGCCCAACTGAACTTACCGGTGTCACCCCTAAGGATAATAACGAGTTCCTAAACAAGCGAGACTAGATGCACCCAAATTACTACCCCAATCGATCGACTCCCTAACTCCGTAGATACCCTGTGCTGGCCCCACAATAGGATGTATCACTTCCTAAAGTGGAAACCCGTTGTTAACAAGATGTGCACAACCATATCTACTAATGTCACAACATCTTATTTTCCCGAGCAGTCAGACTCATGCACGCACATGACCCCTATGGAATGCGCCATCAGACACCTTTTCCCAAGTGACCTCTTATAATCAGCTCAGTAAGCGTGCCCCGACTCCAACCTAGTTTAGAGTACTCGTTTGATACCTATATGGGCTACTGACTGAAATGGATCCCACACACCAGATGATACAAGCTTCTCCCTAGGCTTGCATCCCCACTACTATGATTTCAACAGGTTATGCTTACCAGTTTAACAAGACTGCATAACCCACAGGTTAAATTTGTGGGCTTATATATAAATATTACCCACCACCCCAAGATTTACTTAACCCTCCCACTGATTCAGCAAGTTTACTTAACCCCTACTCAAGTTAATATGTTCATGTAATCCCTGTGGATTCAAACAGGTTAAGTATTACAAGTTCATTACCACTTACTCATTTATGGTTATAATGTGCTAGACCTCCCACATTAAGCCTAACACTTGTGAATGTTGGATATGTCAGTCGGGTCCGAGCAGACTTCTTCCACAAGTCGGACTTAATCTTGCATCTTAGCATGTTACGTGTTTTTGCACTTAGACTCCTCACATTAGATTTACCACTTGCGGACGTTGGATATGCCGAGCGGTCCCGGGCAGACTTCTACAATAAGTGTAATCTAACCTTGTGTCTAAGCGCCATTACAATTTCTAACTACTGTAAATCTAGGCATTTTCATTATTAACCAATTATCATGTTTATCATTCCCCAATTCCCCGTCTGTTCTACAATACAAGTTATGCCCCAAATTTAGATCAAGATCTAGATTCTGCCCTCAAATTCTATGTTTCGGCTCAAGGTACAAATTATGCCCAAAATTCCCAATCATGTTTTACAACAAGAATTATGCCCTAAATTAACCATTCCCAATCGTTCCTAATTTCGCACGTTCGTGTATTTCAACGATGGGCCTAGGCTCGAAGGTAGCCTGACAATAAAAACAAAAGGGGAAAAAGGGGAAGAAGAGAACAAGAATATGCATAGAAAATAGAAACTAGCATATAATGATTGAATTGGTCATACTAACAGAATAAGCTTAGTGACATGATTAGGCAAACTATCAAAATAGGCATAAGGTGACATGATTAGGCAAACTGGTAGAATAGGGATATCATGAATAGACATATGAGATCTAAATAGTAAGTTAAGTACACAAGTAATGGTAGATCTAATACGATTCAAATAGTCATAGGCTTAGATCCAATTCATAGACATGTCAAGATAAATTTTAAGTGTTTACATCTAAAAATAACATAGACTCACTATGATTGGATCTAAGAAACAGAAGAATGATTGCAGATGTTGAATCACAGATCCTTGAATACGTATAACATGTTTGTTGAAGAAGAAGCAGGCTAGATCGGGCTATGTTGGAGCAACACCTCATTGTCTCCATTGAATTAGATGAATAAAACAATGGATATAGGGTCCTACTTATATCCTAGGGTCAACGAATCTGGTCAGAAAACAAGTCCACATATGCAGAACTAAATCTGCCTTGGATCTGGGGGGTGTCGGCATGGGTGTCGACACCCCTGTTGTGATGTCGACCCATGTGTCGACACCCCTAAGGTGGGGTCGACCCCTAATGTCCGAACTCCAGCCCTAGCTCGCATCTTTTGATTTCAAATTATTTTGAATGTTTTGAGTTGTTTTGTATATATATAATTCTCTTGTGCATATACAAACTTCAAACCTTAATATCTTCTTCATATGATGTCCGTTTTACGTAAACTTGGTGTCTATCTTAAGCAGAATTCCGAGACAAATGCAATGGCGCAGTCTGTTTTACTTAATTTTCAATATTAAATTAAGTATTCTTAATTTATAGTTATAGTGTCTTTTAAAAATTACGGGGTGTTACATTCTCCCCAACTTAAATGATTTTGTCCCTGAAATCTCCAAGTTAAGAAGAATGTATATACTAACATCCATCATCCATCTACTCATCCACCAATTACAGCCATCCATTGTACTTAAAAATTTCTAATGCTTTTATGAACATATACAAAGGTGTGTGTATATGTCCCTATACTAATGCGTGAAATCAGGTGGTCTACTGATTCAGTCGACCTCCTTAATGCAATGTATGTTAGTGCCATGAATCCAACATGTATGCAAATAATCCTATTATAACATGTAAGTTCTATATGCATGCGAAATCATTCATCCAAATGCAACATGCATATGATGATACACCCACTTTCATCCATATTAAGAAGAAAAATGCACACACATCTATATGCAATATGAGAGTGATTGAGCCGATCTAGTGCCTAATGTTTGGGTATATGCATCCACGAGCAGCCACTAGCAACCACTTGCATCCACTTGCATCCATCAAACATAACATGTCTCAAACACATGTTTACACCCATGGGATTTCCACAAAAAGGTCAAAGATTCGATCAATAGGATGTACTTTAAATGATAGAAACAGGCATGAATAAAAGCTTTGGAAAGGGAGTTAAGAACGTACCCCTGAAAAGAAAAGGGTAAAAAGCGCGAATCTTGTCTTCAGTCTCCCAAGTTGCACCTCTTGGTTATCTACCTACAGTACTTTCATCAACTTAGCTTCCCGGTTGCGTAGCTTCTTAACTTCCGCTCCAAGAATATGTGTAACACCCTATAATTTTATAACATAAAATTGAAAAATTAAAGAATACTTAATTTTATAAGAAGAATTAAGGGAAATGGGTTATGCCATTGCGTTCATCTCAGAATTCTGCTTGAGATAGAGTCCGAATTTGCGTTAAACGGATACAGTATGAAGAAGTTATAGAGCTTAGAAGATTTTAGTTTAAACCAGAATAAAATAATAATTAAAATCAAATTTGAAATTCAAATCAGCAAGAAGTGGGATGGGCAGAAATCATCCCGCTCTAGGGTGTTGAGCCCCCTAGGGGAGTCGACATAGGTGTCGACCCCCTTATATGGGTGTCAACATAGGTGTCGTCCCCCCTATAGGTGTCGACCCCATCGGCCAGATCTGGGCAGCGACGAATTTTGGAGAATTAGGGCTTATGTGGCATTATCTGATTGGCTGGGTGATTCCTTTTTTGGATGGTTTATATGGATCCTAACCTAATCTAAAGGCCCTAATTCACCTAATACACCTATATAAACACACACTAGACCTAACCCTAATTTCAATAAACAAATCCATGGCACCTGTATGCTTCTCAAAACTAAATTAACCTAGCCTCCACTAAAGCAAAGCGGAATAGAGTATTCATATTGGAAGACAAGAATCAAAATTCAACAGCAACGGTTTAGCTAATCAAATTCAGAATACAGAATTCAGATCTATTTTCTCTTCTACCACTGTGAGTCCATGTTACTTTCACTTATAATTAATTAAAAGTAATTGTGATAAGTTTGTGAATTGGACTATATGAAAATGCCTGTAAGATGAATCATATCATGTTTGGTGGATTCTTATCTTTTAGATTCATACCTAAAGTTCATGTTTCATATGCCTTATTGGATCTATCTTATTGTTCTATGCCAGTTTATGTTCCAAATGCTAATTGGATCTATCTTATTGTCCTATATCAGTTTATGTTCCATATGCTAATTAGATCTATTTTGTTGCTCTATGCCAGTTCATATGCCAAATTAGATCTATTTTATTGTTCTATGCCAGTTCATACTTCTTATGCTTATTTTTATGCCAGTTTTGATGTCATGGTTGTCTTCCCCTCTTCTCTTCTTTTCCTTTTTATGAGATTAGGCTAACTGCGAGCCTAATATATTATTATACGTACGAATGATGTGGGAACGTTGTGGGAAAAGTTTGGGGAAATTATTGAATATTATGCAGTTAGGCATAAAAAGGCTTGAAATCATGTAATTGATTTGGGGTATGAATTGGTACAATTTGTCTACATGAGACGTAAATTTGGGATTAAAATGATGAACATAATTTAGATTGGAAATTATGGGTATATATTATAATCCAAGATTTGAAATTGGGGACATGAATTGGGAAAGTGATAATGAACGCTTAAGACACGAGATTAGATTCGAATTGCGGTATGAGATTGCCTGGAACCGCCCGGCACATCCAGCAACCGCATTTTTGTAATCTAATGTGAGAGGTCAAAGGTAGAAATTAGATACATAATAATGTAAAGACACGAGGTTAGATTCGGATTGCGGTATAAGACTGCCCAAAATCGTTCGGCATATCCAGCAACCGCAAGACGACAATCTAATGTGGGAGGTCTTGCAAGATTATGGTTATAATGAATTAATAAGCACTTAATCAAGATAAGACGTGTAGTAAGACATGGGGGTTAAGTGGGTGACATGGGTGACATGTGAAATATAATTTGAAGCACTTAACCATGGAGAAACATGTAAGAAGACATGAGAATAAGAAGGGGTTAAGTGAGAATTCCTAGTGGGGACCAAACTTAGGAGGGAAGCTTGTGTCAAGTGTGTGGACCCTTGTCAACCAGTAACCCATTCTGTATCTATGTTAGCTCGAACTAGATCGAGGACGGGACATGCTTACTGGGTTTGATTGTAAAAGGTCAATAAAAAGTTAGAGGTGGCAACGCAAGTCCAACAGAGTCATGTGCATGTGTGGGTCCGGGCTGGTAGGTAAGACATTGTTGCACCGTGTAGGTATAAGCCATGCATTTTTAGTAGTATCGGGTTGCCACTTTAGAGAGTGATACACCCTACTTTGGGACCAATACGAGTATCTAGGAGTTAGGGAGCTGATCGAATGGGGAGGGTAGTGGGTACAACTAGTGGAGATAGGAGCAGGCGGCACCTATGACAACAGCTTGGAGTACATGAAACTGCCATTATTATTATTATGATTAGTAAGAGGGATCAACTTTCAGTATGGTACTAGTAATGGTGCAGTGTAATTAGCATTGGTGCAGTGTAGGAATTATCTTATAGTGATTAGAAGCGCAATCAACGTTATATCCTGTTCATCTTGTTCACCTTGTCAAACTTTCTTATGTTACAGTCATTTCTTATATCCAGTTTATGTCCTTATCATATTACTTTACTAATTATATAGTTAAAGTCATTGGACTCGCCAGACTTTATGTCTGACCTGTTTTGTTTCGCCTCTTTTCTTTCCTTTCCCCCCCAGGTGCTCAGGGTGGGACTAGTGGAGGTTGACTTGGATTTCTTTCTTCTTGAAGTACTTGGAAGTGTTGAGAGTAATGCTCAGCTTTATCTCTTTTCCATTATGGCTATTTGGAGTGGGATTATGATTTTACTTTTACGTACTCTGATAATACGTTCGTTCAAGATGGATATTTATGTACTTGACTCTAGTATGTGGTTTTGATGTTGTAACCAAACCTGTTTTGCTTTTCCGCGGCAATGAATAAATTTTGAATTTTCTTAAGTACCATTTTATATATCTGTCTTATGATTTTTTGTTCTATACTCTTATAATACTCCATGAAAGTTAATGCATTCCCTTGGTGAGTGATATTAATAGATGTAGGGTGTTACACGTGGTATCCAAGCTGAAGGTTACCAGAACATTTACAAATCAGACGATTTGTTTATGTACACCCATTTGAAGGATATTGATTGAGACGATAAATTTTACACGTCGCCCAACTTCACAAATAATATTCGGTGTTTGTGGATTGAAACCCCACACAGGTGTTGGGATGATATTTGATGTACACTAATCCCAATTGTTTAGTGGTATGTCGATCATTTGATTGACAGACTGTATGAGCATTAATTAGTTATATTTAATGCTTATGTATTTGTGTGGTGCACTTTGGATGATGGTTGATCATTTATCATTGCTATTATATACATATGTTGTATGGAATCCATATAATTAACATTATATGGTAATTAATTGGGCCTCATTCCAATTGGGAAAATAAAGATTCATGTGTTGAATAGAATAAATAGTCATGTGTTGACGATGCTCATGTGTTGAGAATATTCATGTATTGAAAATATTCATGTGTTGAGTAAAATATTTTAAACAATAAAATTTACATCTTTATCATAATTTACAAAATATATTAAATAGAATAAATAGTCATGTGTTGACGATGCTCATGTGTTGAGAATATTCATGTGTTGAAAGAAATATAGATTCATGTGTTGAAAGAAATATAGATTCATTTGTTGAATAGAATAACGAAGTTATTGAAATATATAAAGCTATGTTGGTTAGGTATGCGCCATTTTGACGCGAACGATATTTATATCGATTATATTCATTTTTATAATGAATATAGAAAAAGAAGTGATTTCAAAATGTAACGTTTTGAAAATATTATCATTTATATAGTAATGATATGAAATATTCAATTTTGATTTGAAATTGAATTTGTTTTGGAAACGAATTTAAAACGATTTATAAAATACGTTTTGAATTGAAATCGATGAAATATATATAATATATATATTATATATATTAAATGGCCTGAAAGAACGCGCCGCGCCGCGGCAGTTCGCGAATTTCGACCATTGGCTTCGAATTGACGCTGCAGGAGATCCGACCGTCGGATTCTCCTAAAACCAGAACCATTGGGTTCGTATCGGAAAGAGCTTTCCAATGAATATTAGAAATTTGAAATCTAACGGTTTAATTTGGAATTATGTCCAAATCAAATTTGGAAAAGGTCACTGTAAGCGCAGTTCGGTGACAATTATTGAAAACCGACTGTACGTGCCTTGATAAAATTATTAAAAATATTAATAATTTGTGTAAAATCATAATGTATGAATTGGAAAGAACTGGGATGAAAAATTCCACATTTGAAAGGATAAAAATATATTTTTATCGAAATGAACTAGTTTTGAACTAGATTTGAAATGGTATTGAAAATAATCAGAATTTCCAATACATGAATTGGAATGGATTTGAATCGAAATTATCTTCGGAATATTTCGATGTTGGATTTTGTGATTATACAGGTATGGTTGTGGAAATTTGAAAGATATATTTCATATCGTTATTTCCAATACGATATTTGTTGGTTTCAAAATTTGATATTGAATATAAGCCGGTATATTGTCTATTCAGAGCCTTGTATTTAATATCAAATGGGATTTTGGGTTCGTCGTGAATGGTGTCTTAAATAACACTGTTCTTGAACCCAGTTTAGAAAAGAATAAATCTTTTAACTAAGATTTAGTGAAATTGTCTAGTTAATTATTATTTAATTGGAATTGAATTTGAATTGGTTTTTGGGGTTTATCGTGAGCGGTGTTTTGAATAACACCTGTTCTTTAACCCGATTAACAATAGAAAGTGATTTTGGGTTTATCGTGAATCGTGTTTTAGGTGACATTGGTTCTTTAACCCAGTTAAAGACATGATATTGATTTTTGAGAAGATTAAAACTAAGTGGAGTTTTAATGAATCTTTAATTAGTTTGAAAAGATCGAGAATGGAGTATCACCAGTTTTGCTCTAAAGCGATAGTTAAATTTTTGATTAGATTTGAATGTGAAATGGTAATTAATATTTAGCAATAACACCGTGGTGTTAGATATGGAGTATTACCAGTTTTGCTCCATGGGATGAATAGGTTGGGATTGGGAAATAAAATAAATAATTACTTTGGTGTGGTTCGCTAATCCCGACTAGTTTGGAAAACCTTAACATGGTTTGAATGATATCTAAAGGAAGATTAAAGAATAAATTTAGAAGAATTTATCTTTGATAAAATTAATGGGAACCTTTCCCTAAGAATGTGAAAATTTTAATAAAAGAATATTCTGAATTGGAATGAGGCGTATGTTGCGTTTGTGTAACACTTGTTTATTTTATACGTGGGTTATCCAGAAAGGCCGGCCTATACCCATTCTGAATAACCGATTCGACGATATATCAAAGGTGAAGACGGTGGTTGAAGACCGGAGGTCTTCACGTCGTTTGGATGATTCCTGGCAATCTTGATTGGACTGTACACCCAAGATGAGGGAATATGTTGGAGATCGTCCAGACGTACTTGGAGATCGACAGATATGCGGGGAAAGTGCCTCCGGTTTCATTCAGACCCAGAACGAACTTGTAAATGGACTGTGTGTCTGACATTGGATTTTATTCTGTGTTGATTGATCTCTTTTAAATATACATCTATTTGGCGGCGGAAAATTTATTCTCTTGCTTAACGCCCTTATCTGAGACGTACAAGCTCAGAGGTTGTATATCGATGGACATCAGTCGCATGGAGTGAATTGCCTATGTGGCACGCCTAAGTGGCAAATGATCAAGGCTTCTGTTGAAAAGCAAATTCTTGTGGTTGATCATCAAAGCACGGCCTGTGTGGCATAGCTTTGTGTATAGCATGAATTCGCGAGCCTCACACCTCGGTATGAGTCAAAAACGGGATAGTGACCGTTGGGAGAACACGACGTTTCTACCTAGCTATGGGTGATGTCGGTGACCTACCAGCCCTGACATTTATATACTTTTTACCTGTGTGGTTGTTGGAATAAGCGGCGCCTCGAATATATGGTCGATAACTGGCACTATGTGAGCCGACGTACAGACCATTATATAGATCCTATAGGACCGGGAAACGTGTGTTCAGGAATGACTAATCCTCAAAAATAAGAGACGACCGGCCCAACCGATTCCAAGGATCGCTGTGTGTGGTCCTTAGACATTTGTTAGAGTGTCTCGAACGGAGAGGAGCTTGCCCCTTGCCTCGACTCATGATGGAATCCAATTTCCAATACGTGATATTTTAGTTTTATTTGTAAAGCCTAGTACGATGACATAGTGGTATGGGTCACTTATGCCGTCTATGATTTATATATTATGATTGAAGTTGTTTTCTTCACTTATATTAATAATAAAATATGAAATTTCACGTACCAAGCATTTTTGGCTATTATAAGGTAAAAAACCCTATTCTCTGGCTTGCGTTGCATTGTGTGATGGGACCTGGGTCTTATAATAGCTTCATTTTTCTTTATTTAGCATTGCGCTGTTTGTTTTATGCACTAGTATTCTTAGGAGGAAACCCGTTCCGTGTTATACGGCGTGGTCCCCTGTTTTATCGCTGTTTGTTTTATCCACATGATCTTGGTTTATAGCTGAAGTGATATTCGAAAAGCTCTGTATCCGTCTATTTCTTTCAGTTATGTTTTGTATTATTTTTCCGCTGTAGTAATGTATTTAAATCTCTGATATTTGTCAAATGTGTAATATTTATTCATACTCTGTATATTCTTGTATTCTGATGGAATTGTTGTTATATACAATGAAATGTTCTTCTGTTTGTGTTCTGATTCGTCTTGTCCTCAAAGTAATTCATTCTTTCCTTATCGGGGAAGCTACGGGTTACTTCATTTCGGACCCGACCGGCATATCCAGCAACCACTAATGTTGAACCTAATGTAAGAGTGCTAATTGCAAAATTAAAAACATGTAATGGTGCTAAGACACGAGTCAACTTGTGGTAGAAGTCTTCCCGGACCCGCCCAACAAATACAACGTCCACAAGTGTAGGCTTAATGTGAGAGGTCTAGTGCTTATATATATATAAAAATATATGTATATAACAAGATACGAATAAATGGCAATGGTGGTAATTAAATTTCTAACTCAGAAAATAAGAAAGAAAGGGATGTAATGAACTGAGTTAGTGTGATAAGAAGGAAAAGTGATGTATTTCCCTAAACGATTTATTTCTGAAAATGTTGTTGCAAGTAAGCCAAAGTAAATAAAGAAAAGTAAATAGATTACTTACTACCATGGATTTAGACGGGAATACATCATGAAAATAGATCATTGGTTCCTTATATCAAATTGATAAAGTGCATGAAGTGTTTTCCTTAATATAGTAAGGAATATATATTATAGTGAATGAAGAATAATTGTTTACAACAGTAAATGGTTTAAAAAGGGAATGATAATAACATATTATAAATAAATAAAATTAATGAAAATATTTTATAATAGGTAGACATGTCCTAGGTACAAGTGAATATTATAACTTAGGTTATAATAAACTAGTAAGGGAATAGGATAGCTGGTGAATTGAGTTAAGGGGCACTTAATTATAAATTAAGGGAAAAATCTGAAACCAGATAAGAAAAGAGGGAAATTATATTGTACTTAATTATAAATTAAGTAATCTGTAAGCTTGGAAGTCTGAAACCCGTTGATAAGAATGTTTAGGCTTGTCCCAGGGACAAGAGGAAATTATAACATAGGTTATAATAAACGGGTAGAGAAACTTATTAATGGACCTTAGTTATTAGAACTAAGTTAATAAGTAAAAAGTGATAGGTTGTATTGACAATGTAAAATGGAATTATGATTAAATGAGAAAGGATGAGGAAAACTTATGAAATAAAATAAGATATATTTAATCATAAATGGTAAGTGACATGTTAATTAGAAAACATGTGAATTTGATATACTTAATTACATATTAAGTAAAACATGTTATTGTAACTGTAACACCCCACGTCCATTAATGTCACTCACAAAGGGAATGCATTAACTTTCATGGAGCATTATAAGTGTATAGAACAGAGATCACAAGACAAATATATATAAAATGGTACTTCAAAATTTAAAACAACTTCATTGCAGTGGAAAAGCAAAACATATTTGGTTATATCATCAAAACCACTGAGTACAGTAATATCCATCTTGGACAAATTATTTTCTGAGTACATAAAACAAAAGAATAACTCCAATACAAATAGCCATGAAAAGAGATAAGCTGAACATTACTTTCAGCACTTCCAAAGAGAGAGAGAGAGAGATAGAAAAAGATTCAAGTCAAGCTCCACTAGTCCCACCCTGAGAACCTGGGGGGGGGGGGAGGAAGGAAAGAAAAGAGGCGAAACAAACGAGGTCAAAGATGAAGTCTGGCGAGTCCAGTGACTTTAACAATATAATCATTAAAGTAACAAGATAAGAACATAAACTGGAAAATAGGAAATGACTGTAACATAAACGGCATGACAAGGCAGACAAGATGAACAAGATATAACGTTGATTGTGCTTCTAATTACTATAAGATAATTCCTACACTGCACCAACCCTATTTAATCTGAAAGCTGATCCCTCTTACTAACCATAATGATAATAATAATGGTAGTTTCGTGTACCCCTAGCTGCTATCATAGGTGCCGCCGGCCCCTATCTCCACTAGTTGTACCCACTATCCTCCCCATTCGATCGGCTCCCTAACTCGTGTGTATTTATTACTTATGTCATTCGGCCCCGCTTGTTTGTAGATACCTGTGCTGGTCCCACCACGGGGTGTACCAATCCCTGTGATGGAAAACCGACACTATTCAAGATGCACAGTGTATAACTACTAATGCCCAGTGTCTGATTTTTCCAATCCAGAGCACGTGCACGCCCGTACTCCGTCAAAACCTACACTGACGCACCACCCACAGCTATTTTGACCGCTTATAATCAGCCTAGTAATCGTGCCCCACCTGCTAGTTCAGGGTGCCATGATACATCTATGTGGGTTACTGCTGAAATGGGTCCCCATTACTAGGGTTTCCTAATCAACATGTTATAACGGTTAAGTGTTCTCAATTTAACCTAACCCTATCCATTTGTTTAATTAACATGTTGTATTGGTTAAGTGTCGCCTATTCATATGTTACTTAACCTTACCATTCTTAGCATGTCTATTCATTGGCATTAATTGATTTATTAACACACCAACCTCTCACATTAGAACTGTTGTTTGCGGTTGCTGGATGTGTCGGGCGGTTACGAGCAGACTTCTACCGCAAACTCATTCTAACCTCGGGTTTTGGGTTTGATGCACTAACCTCTCACATTAGACCTGTTGTTGCGGTTGCTGGATGTGCCGGGTGGTTCCGGACAGTCTTACACTGCAACTCAATCTAACCTCGGGTTAGGCATGTTCATCTTTTAACCAATTTACATATTTACCATTCATGTCCAAGTATATATGTCGATTATCCACAAGTGTAGTCAATTCAAGTTAATTATATCATTACAACCCAATTTATGCCAATTACATAATATTCAACTTTTACCCAAACTTTCCCCCAACGTTCCGACGTCGTTCGTACGTATAATTCATGTAATATGTTAGGCTCGCAACTAGCCTAACTCATATAAAGGAAAAAGGGAAGAAACACATGACATCATAACTGGCATAAAACAATATAGATCTAATTAAGTATAGGTAACATTAACTTGGCATAGAACAACATAAATCTAGTTAAGCATATAAATGTGAACTAGCATATAAGATAAATCCAATCAACATATGGAATGCGAACTAGCATAGATCTAAACATATAAACATCAACTTGCACAGATCTAAACATATGAACTGGCATGGATCTAAACATATAAACATATAGATTTAAACATATGAACTGGCATGGATCTAAACATATAAACATATAGATCTGAACATATGAACTGGTATGGATCTGAACATATAAATATAAACTTGCATAACTTGCATAGATGAACATAACTTGCACATAAACTTGCATAACTTGCATAGATCATAACTTGCATAGCACATAACTTGCATATTAGGGTTTTCGATATTTTGATGATTCAGATGGCTTTTGGGCAAATCTAAGGGTCCTGGTTGCTCCATACTCCTATAAATAAGACCATAGACCTAACCCTAAATCTAATAATTCGGTATCTACGCCAGAGCTCTGCCATTACACTCTCCCTCTCTTTCTTCTCAAATCTATTCTGAAAATTAAAATATTAGCCTAGGAAAATTATGAATTCGGATCTAGAAGTGGGAATCAACGTTAATAAAAAGATTATTGAATCATGAAAGTAAGGTAAACTTCTAAGACCAAACTAATTAAATTATTTCTCTTTCCCTTCTCTCTTCATGAAAATAATAAATCCATGGTCGTTAAGTTTCAAATCAAACTAAAAGGGAAAAACCATGGAAGAATAGATCTGGATAAGATTCAAGTTTTGGAAGGCTTTTTGGTGAGTGGGTTTAAAATATACTTTTTGAATAATAGTATATTTATCGTTTGCCATTCCCCATTAACATTACTATGAACATGTTGGATGATTTAATTTGATGAAATGAATTATTACGCTAAAATGGATATTATGTTCAATTAGTTAACATGTTGAGATGTACATGAATACTATTGTAACGATCTATTTTATTAACTTGTCAATTAGGATAATTGAGATTTTGGGTAAATGATACACTAATGGAGAATTATACTTTATTTTAAATAAAGTTAATTACATGTAGAAAGACATGCGACACATATTGGGATTTAGGGTATAATTTGTAATGGGATTTTGGGACATAACATATATTATGTTTTAAGACTTTAATTTGGGAGCGCAATTTGATATGAAAATAAATGATTGAATGAAGATGAATATGCCTAGGATAACAATTAGGAATTGTAACTTCACTTATAGCACGAGGTTAGGTTGCATTAGTGGCGGAAGTCTGCTCGGACCCGACCGGCATATCCAGTAACCACTAATGTTGAACTTAATGTGAGAGGCCTAGGTGCAAAATTAAAAACATATAATGGTGCTAAGACACAATGTTGTGGTAGAATTCTGTCCAGACCCGCCCGACAAATCCAACGTCCACAAGTATAGGCTTAATGTGAGAGGTCTAGGGCTTATATATATTTAAATATAGGTATATAACAAGATATGAATAAATGGCAATGGTGGTAATTAAATTTCTAACTCAGTAAATAAGAAAGGAAGGGATGTAATGAACTGAGTTAGTGTGATAAGAAGGAAAAGTGATGTATTTCCCTAAATGACTTATTTCTGAAAAGGTTGTTGCAAGTAAGCCAAAGTAAATAAAGAAAAGTAAAGAAATTACCTGCTACCAGTGATTTAGATGGGAATACGTTATGAAAATAAATCATCGATTCCTTCTATCAAAATAATAAGGTGCACGAAGTGTTTTCCTTAATATAATAAGGAATATGTATTACATTGAATGAAGAATAATGGTTTACAACAGTAAATGGTTTAAAAGGGAAATGATAATAACCTATTATAAATATATAACATTAATGAAAATGTTGTATAATAGGTAGACTTGTCCTAGGGACAAGTGAATATTATAACTTAGGTTATAATAAACTAGTAAGGGAATGGGATAACTTGTGAATTGAGTTAAGGGGCACTTAATTATAAATTAAGGGCAAAACCTGAAACTAGTTAAGAAAAGGCGGAAAATATATTGTACTTAATTATAAATTAAGTAATCTGTAAGCTTGGAAGTCTGAAACCCGTTGATAAGAATGTTTAGGCTGGTCCTAGGGATAAGAGGAAATTATAACATAGGTTATAATGAATGGGTAGAGAAACTTATTAATGGACCTTAGTTCGAACTAAGTTAATAAGTAAGCAGCGATAAGTTGTATCGACAATGTAAAATGGAATTATGATTAAATGAGAAAGGATGAGGAAAATTTATGAAATGAAATAAGATATATTTAATCATAAATGGTAAGTGACATGTTAATTAGAAAACATGTGAATTGGATATACTTAATTACCTATTAAGTAAAACATGTTATTGTAACGATGAACTCAAACAAAGGGATTGTGGATTATAGACATTGGACCACAATCTAGGGAATAACATGTTGTGGGCTTATTTATAAACTTAAACGGGTTAAGTTATATAACTGAAATTAATAAGCAAGAGAAACATGGTAACTTGAATAAGAAGTCAATGTGAACGGGGATAACCAAGTTAAATGGAAACCTGGTGAGGTAAAGCAAGCGCTTAAAAGAATGTTTATACATAAGGTCTAATGACACAATAAAATGAGGCGCTTGGACCAGTTCGTACGTTTGAGGGTGAATAACCCAACATGGTAGATCATCGTGGTATTATCAGGCACGAGGGGAGCACACGTTCATCTGATCATTCTGGCAGCTCCGAAGGACTGGAAGGGGAAGCACATGACTTCCTGAGGTACGTAAGGTGCTCCTTATAGTCCTCTGTGCGGTGACAGATGCCTTAGGCTGTGCTCGCAAAGGTTGGGTCTGCGCATAACTACTAGGTGGGTGGGCCTTGACTGCAGATGTAGATATGCAGTCAAAATGATGTGACGCGATGACACCAAGATGATTCGGCGGTTGCCTCAACGGGGAGGCAGAGGGTCACGACCAAGGATAGTAGATCGTCGGATACCCATCATCGACAGTCAGTGGGATGCGAAAAGACTAGAGCTAAACCCAAGATACCATTTCACCCTTCATTATCGGGGGTAAGAGGTTGAGGGGAGATGCCAGATGGATGTTTTGATTGTTTGTTATTAGGGGCATGTCACTTAACTCTTGTAGTCTTTGCTAGTTGAGGGAGGGGCCGAACCGAGGTGGGGCCAGAGCCACTGCGAAAACAGACCCTAGTATATCTACATATTGAGGCTCATTAAAAGATGGGCCTGTACAGATATGGAAAAGATCTCGACCGAGTTCCGTGTTTGTTGTATCGCCCTGCTACGGAACTTGGTGCACATTAGAGGACGTTCGATTGAGGCATCGAGCTATAATTAACAGTATGTACAAGGGAAAGTCTAGATATATGCATATCCGCTTTGGGTGGTGTATCGTAGACTTGAGGGCATTAAACCGTTATGAGATCTGATTCGATCAAGGGTGGTAGTCTGTACGCTTACATAGCGTAGTGATGGAAGATATATGTTGATCGTAACATTGTTATATAGAGAACCGTACGTCACTCCAGCGTAGGATGAGGGACTGCGAGCATTTCGATGGCATTACGGTGGAGACCATGCAAGTGGGGTACCATGGGGTGTACCTTGATATTCGGGGTAGCTACACATATACTGTATTAGGTTAATCCACTGGGAAGTGAATGGGTACGACCTGTGTGTTAGCCTTGAATGCTGTTAACCCAGGTAACTTAATAAATAAGAAAATACGATTGAACGATATATGTAGGATTATCCAAAGAGTATAGTTTAAATCCAGTCACCAGAACTTGTGTTCTGACCCTTCCTCATAACATATTCGCAGGTTAGATTTGTGGCAGGGACATGATTGCCGTGGATACTAGTTAGGCAGTATTATTAATACGGTAAAGCTATATTTTGATTATATTATATTTTATTCATTCCGCTGTGAGATATTTTTTGAGCTCTAACGTATTTTATGTCTCTGTCTTTTCTACAGAATACCAGAGCAATTCAATCCGAGTTTCGATAGATTGGAGTTTTTGGAAAAAAATCGATTTATCGAAATTGGGGTTGTCACACCTGAGTTATCTTCATGCGCCGTCTGATAAGATCAATCTTTTCTGAAGTTTCTCTAACCATATCCGGTCCAAGTAGAAGTCTTTCTATAGACTCCCACAACCAAGTCGGTGATCTACAGGGTCACCGTACAATGCTTTGAAGGGTGCCATGCCAATACTATCCTGTTAACTGTTGTTGTAGGCAAACTCTACCAAAGGAAGATGCTCCTCCTAAGTCTCTCCGAAGTCTAGGATACACAGTCTTAAAAGATCCTCAAGAACTTTGTTCATCCTTTTCGTTTGTCCATCAATCTAAGGGTGATAAGAGGTGCTCAAACACAACTGTGTATCTAATGCTTCCTGCAAGCTCTTCCAAAATTCACTACTGAAAATGGGGTCACGATCACTCACAATACTTGAAGGTACTCCATGCAGACGGACTATCTCACGAAGATAAACTGCCGCCAACCATGCTGTTGTTCTCTTACTCTTAACAGGAATGAAATGAGCGCTCTTAGTAAGCCTGTCTATCATAACCCAAATACTGGTGCTGCCTTTCCTCAGTCTAGGCAAACCATCAACGAATTCCATCAAGATGCTCTCCCACTTCCACTGTGGTACCTCCAGAGGATTAAGTAAACCACCGGGCTTCTTTTGCTCAGCTTTTACTTCCTGAAAAATCAAACATTGAGAAACGAACTCTGCTACATCTTTCTTCATCCCAGCCCAAAAGAAAACCCTCTTCATATCTCTATACATCTTATCACCGCCTGGATGTATAGTCATCTTTGAATGGTGGGCTTCCTCAAGGACTGTCTTCAACAGACTCCCAACTCGGGGAACACAAAGCCTTCCATCTCATCGCAACCTTCCTCTATCGCCGTGGAATATCTACTGAGGTGACTAGAAGTCTCCCCTCTACTGAGCCCATCCAAGATGTCTGAAATCTGTGGATCCTCTCGCTGTGAAGTTCCTATCTGATCCAAAAGAATAGATCGCACCTCTAGTGATACCAATAAACCAGGTGTAAACTCGGTGGAGGGTCTAAAATCAAAAGTCGATATGAACTCCATGCCTTTCCTCTCCATAAACAGAGGACTAAACGTCATCCTCTGCCTACTCAATGCATCTGCCACTGCATTACCCTTGCCAGGGGTATAAGCAATCTCAAAGTCATAGGATGCTTGAAACTCCATCCATCTTTGTTGTCTTAAATTAAGATCCTTCTGCGAGAACAATTACTTAAGAGATTTATGATCTGTGTACAACTCAAACTTCTCCCCAAGTAGATAATGGAGCCAAGTCTTAAGTGCGAATACTATGGCAGCTAACTCTAAGTCATGGGTAGGGTAGTTCTTCTCATGAACTCTTAGCTGCCTACACCCATAACGTACTACCCTTCCTTCTTGCATCAGAACCGCATCAAGCCCTGTACCACATACATCAATGTATACTGTGAACACTTTATTCCCATCGGGTAAGGTCAAGACTGGGCTATTGTCAGAGCCCTCTTCAATCACTAAAAAGCATCGTCACAATTATATCCAAGAAAATGTCAGATTCTTTTTCGTCAGTCTGGTGAGTGAGGCTGATATCTTTGCGAAGTCCTTAATGAACTTCATATAATAGCCCGCTAATCCAAGAAAACTTCTCACCTCCGTTGCATTCTTTGGGACTTACCAATCTTGAACTACAACTACCTTTGCAGGATCCACTACTATCCCATCTTTAGAGACCATATGCCCTATAAATCTTACTTCTTTTCTTCAAAAATGACATTTGGAGAATTTTGCCTTAAGCTGGTGCGCATGGAGAGTTTTCAAAACCTCCCTCAAATGTTGGGCATGCTCTTCCTCGCCCTTCGAGAAAATCAAAATGTCATCAACAAAGACCACAACAAACTTATTTAGAAACTCCCTAAACACCCTACTCATCAAATCAACAAAATAGGCGGGTGCATTCGTCAACCAAAAAGGCATAATGAGCTACTCGAAGAAACCATCTGGAGTTCTAAAAGCGGTCTTGTCTATGCTATCCTCGACCACCCTCAGTAGATGAAACCCCTGGCCAAGTCTAAATGAGAGAAAACAGATGCACCAATAAGCTGGTCAAACGGATCATCTATCCTCGGAAGTGGGTGCCTACTCTTCTTAATGAGTTTATTCAACTCTCTATAGTCCACACATAAGCGAAGCGAACCATCTGCCTTAGTTGCGAATACTACTGGGGCACCCCATTCAGATATGCTTCGCCTAATAAACTGTAACACCCCGTAATTTGAACATAAAAATTCACAAATTAAAGTATACTTAATTAAGTGAAATGGGTTGCGCAGAGAAATATATATATACTGATATATATATATATATATATATAATTGAAAATTTAATAAATAAATATGCAAAAATGTTCAAAACAGCGAATTGGGAGAGGGGAATAACCGAACCGGCCGATTATTGAGGTCGACCCGAGCTCGCTGGGTCGACTAGGGGTTAATCCAGGGTGTTTGGCTGTCAACCCGTGGGCCGATTCGCTCGAATGCAGATTTTGCATTTGAATGGTTCTCATGGTTCAGCTTTAATCTAAAGGCCCTAAATGGTTCCTACATGTGACTTCTTCCCCAAGACATGCTTTAAAGGCTAGGATTGGTTCTAGGGTTTATCCTATGGCTAAAACTATCCTAGTCTTCTATAAAAAGACCCCTAACCCTCTCCTAAAACCCACATAAATTGATCCTACAACTAAACTATGCCAAAATGATTCCTCATCATGGCCTCCTCTTCAACCCATGGCCTCCATCTTCTTCTTCATGATAGCTTAAGTGTTCTAAGCTAGTTTCAAAGTAAAGGAGCCTCTTTTCTTCATTCATGAGAGATTCTATGATCATTTGAGTGATTTCATGTTTGTATGAGAGTTCATAAGTTGCATTCTAGCCAAAGTTGCAACCTTTTCTTGATCAAAAAGAAAGGATCTTGCATGAGAGCTCATAAGCTTCATTCAAAGCCAAAGTTGAAACCTTTCTTCTTCAAAGCAAGGATTTTTATTGATATTTGCTCAAGGGTTTCATTTGGAGCTTGTTCTTTTGGGGTTTTTGGGTGATAGCATGAATGGCTTCGTCTCAATCTTTGTTTTATATGTTGATTTGTGCCTTCATAGCATTGTAAGCCCCCTCTTACTCTTAGACATTAACTGTAAAGTTAAATGAATGTTGCAAGTTTGGGTTTGATCATTAAGTATGATACATGCTATCATGTTATGCAAGTCTATAAAGTCATTACCTTGATCTTGTGGGTGAAAAGCTATAACCTTTATGTTGAAATGTTGCATTATGCAACATGAGAACCCTCATAACCTTTAGGTTAACTTGCATATGAAGTCATAACCCTTATGTGATGTTATGTGCGAGTTACTTGTCATCATTTCATGTCATCTATGACCATGTATCACCTATTTGCCAAGTTTGAATGTTATGCATGTTTTTGAGGCTTGACAATGTAACATGCAAGTTTGTGAGCACATTTATGCCTCATTTCCACCATGTTTAATTTGTGGCCTTATACCCTTTTTGTCATGCCTTTGCCAAGTTCCTTCTTTAAATCCATTATGCGTTGTTGTGAATGTATATGCGAGTTTAAAAGCGTTGGGGTTAGGTTATGGGGAAACTTTAATGACATGAAACATGATTTGGGTAAGTTGGTATAAACGTGACAACATGTAACTTTGGCTATGAGCATGGGACTTGGAAATTTGACACGTATGGGTTGTAAGTGTAACAAGACACTAGACCAAACATGAAAATGGCCAACTCGAGGTTGGGTTGAGTTTGTAGCATAAATCTACCCGGACCCGCCCAGCTTAACTAGTGGCTACAAACAATAGGATCCAATGTGAGAAGTTGGTCATGTCGCGCTTAAGACCCGAGGTTAGACTAGGTTGTGGTGTAAATCTACCCGGACCCGCCCGGCTTAACTAGTAACCACAACAAAGTCTAATGTGAGAGGTTGAGAGTGCATTAATTAAATTGTTGCCACATGATAAGATTAAGTAAATTTGACAAATGACACTTAACCGATATGACACAAATGGGTAGGTTAAGTGGGACCGGGCTTGATTTCTTAATGACACTTAACCATACAAGACAGTTAGGGGATGGGGTTAAGTAATTTATGCTTAACTAATCTAAACACAGTAATTAGATGGGGTTAAGTAACTAAGACTTAACTAATCTAAACACGGTAATTAGATGGGGTTAAGTAACTAAGACTTAACTAATCTAAACACGGTAATTATATGGGGTTAAGTAATCTATACTTAACTAATCTAAACACGGGAATTCGATGGGGTTAAGTTAAACACTTAACCAATCTAAAATTGGTTATTCAATGGGGTTAAGTAACCAATACTTAACCAATTTAACATGATAATTTAATGGGGTTAAGTAACTTATACCTAACCAATTATACGTGATGATTTGATGAGGTTAAGTAACCTATACTTAACCAATCTAATAGGTGGACCTGATAAGGGTTAAGTCACAAGACCTTTTAAGATTAGGCTTAACCATTGTAATACGATTAGTGGATGGGGTTAAGCTAACCCATACTTAACCAATCCGACTCGATAATCTGATGGGATTAAGATAATCCATGCTTAATCAATCTAACATGAAAATATGATAGGGTTAAGGCAAATAAATACTTAACCAATTTGACTCGATAGGGTTAAGTCATGAGCTTCTTGGTACACTTAACCAACTTGTATGGCTAAGCCTTGAACTTGAGTACTTAGCCAATCTTGACATGATTTGTAGGCGGGTCAAGTCACGAACTTGGATAACAACACTTAACCCATTTGACAAAACCCTAGCTCAAAGGACTAGGTTGGAAATCGTAGTTAACAAGGATAGCGGAAAGAGGGGCTAAGTGGTAAACCTTAGTTAAGGGTAACTAAGTAATAATTCTTAGCTAAGGACATGGGACTAGTTCATAAAGAGATGAGTAACCTGGTACGGTAGGTCATCGCTTAGTATACGAGGAGGAGCAAGTTATCTGACTAAGATAAAAGCTCCAGCGAACTGGGTGATGAAGTGAAAGCTTCGGGGAACGTGAGGGTACTCTTGGTATCCCTCTGTGAGGTGGCGAGTGGTCCACGAAACCCGGCCTCATAGGGGTTAAGGTCTGCGGTAGAAGAGCCAAGAGTATGCCTTGGTTGCTATGCGAGCGACCTAAAGACTGGGATGGATTAGCGTGGAGTCGACGATACTTGATTTTGCCCCGGGATAGCATGTCGCCGACTACCTACCATCTTTAGTCAATCGTGTACGTACGGAATGGCAGGGAACTCCCAAAAGACCATATACTAGCTATCAAGTTATGGGTGAGGTTGGCTATCTGGAAGTGGGCATCGATGGGCCTTAGTGTAGTTCTCATACATGATTTTTCTTGGATTGCCTTTCAGTGGTTGAGGGAGGGGTCACGTGGGACCATAGCCACGGGTACAAAAACAGACCTAGATATCTGCATCAGCAGACTACTTAAAGCTCCCGACCGAGTCCCGTATTTCTTGATTTGCCCTGGCACGGAACTCGGATGGCACATTGAGGAACATGTGCATCTAGACATGGAAAACGATTCATGATACATACGTGGGATAAAGGGCGCGGTTGACGGGTGGCATAATCCCTAGTGGCCCTAGGTGGCTGAACCCAAACCGAGACACGGAAATGTTCATTAGGTAGCATAATCCCTAGTGGTCCTAGGTGGCATAAATCCTAAGTGGACACGCGATAGTTCATGGTAAAAAACATAACTAGATCAAGGGTAGCAGTCCAAAATAACTTCAAGGATAAGACGTTTACATGGGAAAGCCCGTATGGCCTACGGCAAAGGACTAAACTTATACATGGAAAGAAACATACGAGTTGGGAAAACCTACATATGCTATATATTAGGTTGACATGGACCATTACGTGGCGTTGGGCAAGGGACATTCATAGTTAACACATGACGCGGGTTGGGATACTAGTACGAGGGGTGTAGAGCAAATATACATGATATATACCTTAGGATGTTATACATGATAAATACCTTGGGATAGTATACTTGATAGGAACCTGACGATGTGGTACCTTGATTTATCTTGACACCGTAGTTTATCATGACACACTCGTTTATTTTGGTACCGTAGTTCATCCTGTTATTTTGGTTTAGCTTATCTATCTTGTCATCATACTTATGTTCATCTCAGTTCCTCATGCCAGTTAACTTTACTAGTTTATATACTGATAGTAGATAGGGCTTACCAGTCTTTATGACTGACCCCGTTTTGTTTCGCCTCTTGTCTTCCGTTTTCCCCCCCAGGTTACAGGGAGGAAATGCTATTGTTAGTTTGGACTTCTTCTGTTTGAAGGTCATCACGCAGGGCTTGGACTTCTCTTGGCTATGGCTACTTTACTGTTTTACTTGGGGAATAATTTATGAAATGGTTTTATGCTTCTTTATTATTGCAAGACAGGTTTTGATGTATTTTGATGTAAAAGGCTTTTAGACCTTATTTTATAAGGTAATGAAATTTGTTTTACTTCCGCTGTTTTATATATATATGTTCTGTCTTGTAATATTTCTGTACATGTTTACCAATAATACCCCTCTAAAGCTAGTGCATTCCTTTGCGAGTGAGCCTAGCGGAGGTGGGGTGTTACATTTGGTATCAGAGCAGAAGGTTACCAGACTGGGCAAAAGTTTTTAAAAACCTTCTGAAAACTATTTGAGAAACCGTTCACAAAGAAGCATTTTTCAAGAAAAGTTCTTAAAGGCTATTCCCCAAAAGCCATTAGCACTATCCTTTGTTCCCTTGATCGAATCACTTTTCCCTTTCTTTCCCCCATCTGGAGTCACAGTAGTTTTAACTGCGACTAATCCTTGTCTAGCTACGTAAGTGTTTTCCCGTGCGATGGAGGAAGTTCTCGAGAGACCGGTTACTGAAGTTATAAGAAGGGATAATAAGAACAAGGATAAAGGACGCGAGCTTAAGGATAAGCAACTGTTGCTATGGCTTAGTCCATCAAGGAGGACAAGGACAACATCATCGGAGAGGGCAATTGTACGCTCCCATTTCTAGGGTACCTAAAAGAAATGGTACCGTTTCTGGTAAAGGTTTAGTCTTTCTTTTCTATCATCCCGTCCAGACTTTGTCTTGACCATCGTATCATTTAAGTCTGCTTGGATAGTTGAGTCTCTGCACCTTAGTACTAGCATGGTAGAGGATCCCAGTTTTTGTCCCAAAATCTGGTTGGAGAGTCGGTCCATTTATTCATGACTTGTTGGATTTGAGAACGTCTATGCCAAGTGTTGAGATTAGAAGCAATACTTCTATTGTTGAGCTATGGATGGATTCTAGGGGTAAAGTGGTTATCCAGTAAGGGATACCATTCTCGGTTTTGAAAAGAGGGCAGTTAGACTCTTGGCTTGCTTTGGTAATACCTTCGAAGTCTTGTGTAACCTTTTAGGTTCCGTCATGGTTAGTTACTTAGAATCTCTTGATGCATTTATCGGAAATCTCTGATCCAATCGAGTAACGTCCGCCAATAAGACGGATGGTTCATTCCGCTTAAGCATGGGTTATAGGAATCACCCTAGTAAGTGCACGTGGTAACATAAATTGGCATTGGTAAACGAGATCCAGAATTCACTAGTGAATTTTGGAGAGCTTGCATGAGTACGTAGATATGGTTGAGCCAAGTATACTAGGGAAAGAATAAATGAAAGTGGAACGAGAGGCGACAGTGAAAAGAGTTCTGACTCATACCTTGGAAATAGGAATTAAGGAGCTACGAAACCATGAAGTCAAAGGCGGTCAAGGCACAATGGAATTAAGTTCGTGGAAATGCGGCTCAGACGCGCGCATCATGTCTCTTTTTAAGAGTGTATCTTTGATCCTTGGTTCACCTGTAGAGCTTACTTGCATGCTATCGCTTGGTGGATATCCTCTCGGTCCTATTTCTGTTACAAACCCCGTAAGGAGTTTGTCTTGTTTATCTCCTCGATCTTATCTTGGGAACCTTAGATAGAACTCTATGGATGTAAACATGTATTTGAAACATGTTATGATTGATATGGTTGCAAATGGTTGCAAGTGGTTGCTCGTGGATGCGTGAATACACATTAGATACTAGATTGACGCGGTCATGTTTCATGTTGCATATGCACGAGTATTTATACTTGTTTATGGATGAAATTGAATGTGTTATCATGCGGATGTTGCATATGAATGAATGTTTGTGCACGCATATAGTACTTATATGACTAGGACTATTCGCATACATGTTGGACTCATGGCACTAAACATATTTTGCATTAGAAAGATCATTCAGGCCTGATCATTAGCATTAGCTAAGGAGCATATACACACACGTTCTGCATATGTTCATATGGAATTAGAAATCGTCTAAGGACAATGATGCCAGTGTTTGATGGTTTGAGTAGATGATTGTTTGGTTGGTTGGATACGTTCTTCTTGACTTAGAGATTTCGGGGACGAAATCCTTTAAGGAGGGGAGAATGTAACACCCCGTAATTTGAACATAAAAATTCACAAATTAAAGTATACTTAATTAAGTGAAATGGGTTGCGCAGAGAAATATATATATATATATTGATATATATATATATATATAATTGAAAATTTAATAAATAAATACGCAAAAATGTTCAAAACAGCGAATTGGGGGAGAGGAATTACCGAACCGGCCGATTTTTGAGGTCGACCCGAGCTTGCTGGGTCGACTAGGGGTTAATCCAGGGTGTTTGGCTGTCAACCCGTGGGCCGATTCGCTCGAATGCAGATTTTGCATTTGAATGGTTCTCATGGTTCAGCTTTATTCTAAAGGCCCTAAATGGTTCCTACATGTGACTTCTTCCCCAAGACATGCTTTAAAGGCTAGGATTGGTTCTAGGGTTTATCCTATGGCTAAAACTATCCTAGTCTTCTATAAAAAGACCCCTAACCCTCTCCTAAAACCCACATAAATTGATCCTACAACTAAACTATGCCAAAATGATTCCTCATCATGGCCTCCTCTTCAACCCATGGCCTCCATCTTCTTCTTCATGATAGCTTAAGTGTTCTAAGCTAGTTTCAAAGTAAAGGAGCCTCTTTTCTTCATTCATGAGAGATTCTATGATCATTTGAGTGATTTCATGTTTGTATGAGAGTTCATAAGTTACATTCTAGCCAAAGTTGCAACCTTTTCTTGACCAAAAAGCAAGGATCTTGCATGAGAGCTCATAAGCTTCATTCAAAGCCAAAGTTGAAACCTTTCTTCTTCAAAGCAAGGATTTTTATTGATATTTGCTCAAGGGTTTCATTTGGAGCTTGTTCTTTTGGGGTTTTTGGGTGATAGCATGAATGGTTTCGTCTCAATCTTTGTTTTATATGTTGATTTGTGCCTTCATAGCATTGTAAGCCCCCTCCTACTCTTAGATATTAACTATAAAGTTAAATGAATGTTGCAAGTTTGGGTTTGATCATTAAGTATGATACATGCTATCATGTTATGCAAGTCTATAAAGTCATTACCTTGAACTTGTGGGTTAAAAGCTATAACCTTTATGTTGAAATGTTGCATTATGCAACATGAGAACCCTCATAACCTTTACGTTAACTTGCATATGAAGTCATAACCCTTATGTGATGTTATGTGCGAGTTACTTGTCATCATTTCATGTCATCTATGACCATGTATCACCTATTTGCCAAGTTTGAATGTTATGCATGTTTTTGAGGCTTGACAATGTAACATGCAAGTTTGTGAGCACATTTATGCCTCATTTCCACCATGTTTAATTTGTGGCCTTATACCCTTTTTGTCATGCCTTTGCCAAGTTCCTTCTTTAAATCCAGTATGCGTTGTTGTGAATGTATATGCGAGTTTAAAAGCGTTGGGGTTAGGTTATGGGGAAACTTTAATGACATGAAACATGATTTGGGTAAGTTGGTATAAACGTGACAACATGTAACTTTGGCTATGAGCATGGGACTTGGAAACTTGACACGTATGGGTTGTAAGTGTAACAAGACACTAGACCAAACATGAAAATGGCCAACTCGAGGTTGGGTTGAGTTTGTAGCATAAATCTACCCGGACCCGCCCGGCTTAACTAGTGGCTACAAACAATAGGATCCAATGTGAGAAGTTGGTCATGTCGCGCTTAAGACCCGAGGTTAGACTAGGTTGTGGTGTAAATCTACCCGGACCCGCCCGGCTTAACTAGTAACCACAACAAAGTCTAATGTGAGAGGTTGAGAGTGCATTAATTAAATTGATACCACATGATAAGGTTAAGTAAATTTGACTAATGACACTTAACCGATATGACACAAATGGGTAGGTTAAGTGGGACCAGGCTTGATTTCTTAATGACACTTAACCATACAAGACAGTTAGGGGATGGGGTTAAGTAATTTATGCTTAACTAATCTAAACACGGTAATTAGATGGGGTTAAGTAACTAAGACTTAACTAATCTAAACACGGTAATTAGATGGGGTTAAGTAACTAAGACTTAACTAATCTAAACACGGTAATTAGATGGGGTTAAGTAATCTATACTTAACTAATCTAAACACGGGAATTCGATGGGGTTAAGTTAAACACTTAACCAATCTAAACTTGGTTATTCAATGGGGTTAAGTAACCAATACTTAACCAATTTAACATGATAATTTAATGGGGTTAAGTAACTTATACCTAACCAATTATACGTGATGATTTGATGAGGTTAAGTAACCTATACTTAACCAATCTAATAGGTGGACCTGATAAGGGTTAAGTCACAAGACCTTTTAAGATTAGGCTTAACCATTGTAATACGATTAGTGGATGGGGTTAAGCTAACCCATACTTAACCAATCCGACTCGATAATCTGATGGGATTAAGATAATCCATGCTTAATCAATCTAACATGAAAATCTGATAGGGATAAGGCAAATAAATACTTAACCAATTTGACTCGATAGGGTTAAGTCATGAGCTTCTTGGTACACTTAACCAACTTGTATGGCTAAGCCTTGAACTTGAGTACTTAGCCAATCTTGACATGATTTGTAGGCGGGTCAAGTCACGAACTTGGATAACAACACTTAACCCATTTGACAAAACCCTAGCTCAAAGGACTAGGTTGGAAATCGTAGTTAACAAGGATAGCGGAAAGAGGGGCTAAGTGGTAAACCTTAGTTAAGGGTAACTAAGTAATAATTCTTAGCTAAGGACATGGGACTAGTTCATAAAGAGATGAGTAACCTGGTACGGTAGGTCATCGCTTAGTATACGAGGAGGAGCAAGTTATCTGACTAGGATAAAAGCTCCAGCGAACTGGGTGACGAAGTGAAAGCTTCGGGGAACGTGAGGGTACTCTTGGTATCCCTCTGTGAGGTGGCGAGTGGTCCATGAAACCCGACCTCACAGGGGTTGAGGTCTGCGGTAGAAGAGCCAAGAGTATGCCTTGGTTGCAATGCGAGCTACCTAAAGACTGGGATGGATTAGCGTGGAGTCGACGATACTTGATTTTGCCCCGGGATAGCATGTCGCCGACTACCTACCATCTTTAGTCAATCGTGTACGTACGGAAAGGCAGGGAACTCCCAAAAGACCATATACTAGCTATCAAGTTATGGGTGAGGTTGGCTATCTGGAAGTGGGCATCGATGGGCCTTAGTGTAGTTCTCATACATGATTTTTCTTGGATTGCCTTTCAGTAGTTGAGGGAGGGGTCACGTGGGACCATAGCCACGGGTACAAAAACAGACCTTGATATCTGCATCAGCAGACGACTTAAAGCTCCCGACCGAGTCCCGTATTTCTTGATTTGCCCTGGCACGGAACTCGGATGGCACATTGAGGAACATGTGCATCTAGACATGGAAAACTATTCATGATACATACGTGGGATAAAGGGCGCGGTTGACGGGTGGCATAATCCCTAGTGGCCCTAGGTGGCTGAACCCAAACCGAGACACGGAAACGTTCATTAGGTAGCATAATCCCTAGTGATCCTAGGTGGCATAAATCCTAAGTGGGCACGCGATAGTTCATGGTAAGAAAACATAACTAGATCAAGGGTAGCAGTCCAAAATAACTTCAAGGATAAGACGTTTACATGGGAAAGCCCGTATGGCCTACGGCAAAGGACTAAACTTATACATGGAAAGACACATACGAGTTGGGAAAATCTACATATGCTATATATTAGGTTGACATGGACCATTACGTGGCGTTGGGCAAGGGACATTCATAGTTAACACATGACACGGGTTGTGATACTAGTACGAGGGGTGCAGAGCAAATATACATGATATATACCTTAGGATGTTATACATGATAAATACCTTGGGATAGTATACTTGATAGGAACCTGACGATGTGGTATCTTGATTTATCTTGACACCGTAGTTTATCATGACACACTCGTTTATTTTGGTACCGTAGTTCATCCTGTTATTTTGGTTTAGCTTATCTATCTTGTCATCATACTTATGTTCATCTCAGTTCCTCATGCCAGTTAACTTTACTAGTTTATATACTGATAGTAGATAGGGCTTACCAATCTTTATGACTGACCCCGTTTTGTTTCGCCTCTTGTCTTCCGTTTTCCCCCCAGGTTACAGGGAGGAAATGCTATTGTTAGTTTGGACTTCTTCTGTTTGAAGGTCATCACGCATGGCTTGGACTTCTCTTGGCTATGGCTACTTTACTGTTTTACTTGGGGAATAATTTATGAAATGGTTTTATGCTTCTTTATTATTGCAAGACAGGTTTTGATGTATTTTGATGTAAAAGACTTTTAGACCTTATTTTATAAGGTAATGAAATTTGTTTTACTTCCGCTGTTTTATATATATATGTTCTGTCTTGTAATATTTCTGTACATGTTTACCAATAATACCCCTCTAAAGCTAGTGCATTCCTTTGCGAGTGAGCCTAGCGGAGGTGGGGTGTTACATTTGGTATCAGAGCAGAAGGTTACCAGACTGGGCAAAAGTTTTTAAAAACCTTCTGAAAACTATTTGAGAAAACCAATAATATCTCGAGAGTCCTCCCATGGCATGTCAAAAGTCTAACGACCCTCCTCTCACAATCTAGAATGGCACCGTACATGGCTGGCCAATCCATCCCTAGAATCAAACCATAACTCATGAAACCAAGCACATATGTGTTGCATTCAAACTCGATGCCCAACACAGATATTCTCAAACACCGACAAATCATAGACAAGTGAGCCGTACCTCCAGTGGGATTTGAGACAACAACGGGATCCAAAACCATACTAGTACTAAGGTGCAAAGACTCAACCACAAAAGTATATATAAAAGAATGCAAAGCGCTCAAATCAAAAAGAGTTCTAACAAGATGGTTGGAAAGAGAAATCAAACCTTCAACGGAAACTTTCCTACCTCTATCTAGAACACCGACCACGAGAGCATGCATCTGCTTCCCGAAGATCCTGCTCTTTAATCTTGGTTCTTCGGGCACTCCCTAGTGTTGTGTTCGACTTTGCCACAGTTGAAACAAGCGTTATTCCTACTTCTGCATTGCTTGACCAAATGACCCTAGTGTTGATGACATTTCTTCTTGCCTTTATTTGAACTTTATCTATGTTCCCTTCCTGGGCCACCATTTTTCTTATCCTTGGGATGTGCTCCTTAGCCCTAACTCCGTTATTCTCCTTCTTACCATACTTGTGTAAGAAGCTAATATGTCTCTCGAAAGTTGCCTCCATCGCACGGAAATCCTTACGAAGTTCGAGAAAATTAGTCGTTGGTGAAACTATTGCGGCTACAGATGGAGATTAGGCACTTCCTTGCCCTTCGACATGTGCCATAGTTTTAACATGCCTATGGAACTATTCCGCAATGGGGACACCTTTCGGGAAGAATCGGTTCCCCATACGTGCTGAAAAGAAAAGGAAAAAGGGATTCAAACAGAGAATCGAAAGATATTACATATAGCTTTGGGGAATATGGTTTTCAAAATAGACTTTTCTTTTGGAAAATGCTTTCTTTTAAAACCTTTTTGAAAACAATTTTCAAAATCTTTTATTCTTTCTGGTAACCTTCAACTCTGATACCACGTGTGACACCCCACATCTGTTAATGTCACTCTTTATCAGAATGCATTAAGTTTCGTGAAGCATTATAGGTAAACAGAAACATAAACAATACAAGACAGACATAAAATAACAGCGGAATTTAAAACATTATTGAATAGAAAACATCGTGGTCTTAAACATGGTTACATCATAAGTCTGAAATACTAAAAACATAAAACTTTTGCCTTGTACAAAAACCATCATCAGAGTACAATGAAAGAAGAATCCTGATCAATCTTGGTTATTACCACCCTGAGAACCTTAGGGTGAGGGGGGAGGGGGAGGGGGTAGGGGATGGAAGAGAAAGAAGAGGAAACAAAATGGGTCAGACGTAAAGTCTGGCGAGTCCAGTTACTTTAAGCATATAAATAAGTAAAAGCATCATGACAGGCATATAAGTTGAAGAGAGATAACAGTGTCATATGGCAGACATAAAAAGGTAAACATGATAAACTGAATAGAACAGGCATTGCGCTTTTCTAATACTTTTGTCTACACCATCACTAGTATAACAAGAACAAGATGATCCCCAACAACTACAAGATGGTATACTTAGGCATACTTCTAGTGAGAGGTTTTACTCCCATACAATAACAGGTAGCTCAACTGAACTTACCAGTGTCACCGCAAAGGATAAGAACGGGATCCTAAACAAGCGATACTAGATATACCCTAATTACTAACCCAATCGATCGGCTCCCTAACTCCGTAGATACCCTGTGCTGGCCCCACAGTAGGATGCATCACTTCTTAAAGTGAAACCTGTTGTTAACAAGATGTGCACAACCATATCTATTAATGTCACAACATCTTATTTTCCCGAGCAGTTGGACTCATGCACGCACATGACCCCGATGGAACGCGCCATCATACACCCTTTCCCAGGTGACCTCTTATAATCAACTTAGTAAGCATGCCCCGACTACGACCTAGTTCGGAGTACTCGTTTGATACCTATATGGGTTACTGACTGAAACGGATCCCACACACCAGATGATACAAGCTTCCCCCTAGGCTTGCATCCCCACTACTAGTATTTCAACAGGTTATGCTTACCAGTTTAACAAGATTGCATAACCCACAGGTTAACTTTATGGGCCTATATATAAATATTACCCATCATCCCAAGATTTACTTAACCTTCCCACTAATTCAGCAAGTTTACTTAACCCCTACTCAAGTTAATATGTTCATGTAATCCCTATGGATTCAAACAGGTTAAGTATTACAAGTTCATTACCATTTATTCATTTACTGTTATAATGCGCTAGACCACCCACATTAAGCCTACCAGTTGTGGATACTGGATTTGCCGGTCGGGTTCGGGCAGACTTCTTCCACAAGTCAGACTTAACCTCGTATCTTAGCACGTTACGTGTTTATGCACTTAGACTCCTCACATTAGATTTACAACTTGTGGACGTTGGATATGCCGAGAGGTTCCAGGAAGACTTCTACCACAACTGTAATCTAACCTCGTGTATAAGCGCTGTTACACTTTCTAACTACTGTTAATCTATGCATTTTCATTATTAACCAATTATCATGTTCATTATTCCCCAATTCCCCATCCGTTTACAATACAAGCTATTCCCCAAATTTAGATCAAGATCTAGATTATGCCCCTGAATTCTATGTTTTGGCTCAAGGTACAAATTATGCCCAAAATTCCCAGTCATGCTCTAAAATAAGAATTATGCCCTAAATTAACCATTCCCACTCGTTCCCAATTTCGCTCGTTCATGTATTTCACCGATGGGCCTAGGCTCTAGGTAGCCTAGCTATAAAAAAAAAGGAAAAAAAGGGGAAGAAGAGAATAAGAATAGACATAGCAAAGAAAAACTGGCATATGATGATAGAATTGGTCATACTAACAGAATAAGCATAGTGACATGATTAGGCAAACTATCATAATAGGCATAAGGTGACATAATTAGGCAAACTAGTAGAATAGGGATATCATGAATAGACATATGAGATCTAAACAGTAAGTTAAATACACAAGTAATTGTAGATTTAATACGATTCAAATAGTCACAGGCTTAGATCCAATTCATAGACATGTCAAAATAACTTTTAAGTGTTTACATCTAAAAATAACATAGACTCACTGTGATTGGATCTTAGAAACAGAAGAATGATTGCAGATGTTGAATCACAGATCCTTGAATACATATAACTTGTTTGTAGAAGAACTAGGCTAGATCAAACTATGTTGGAGCAGCACCTCGTTGTCGCCATTGAATTAGATGAATAAAGCAATGGATATAGGGTTCTATTTATAGCCTAGGCTCAAGGAATCTAGTGAGAAAACAAGTCCACATACGCAGAACTGAATCTGCCTCGGATCTAGGGGTGTCGACATGGGTGTCAACACCCTTGTTGTGGTGTTGACCCATGGGTCGACCCCCCTTAGGGTGGGGTTGACCCCTAACGGTCCGAACTCCCGCCCTAGCCCGCTTCTTCTGATTTTGAATTATTTTGAATATATTGAGTTGTTTGTATATATATATATATATATAATTCTCTTGTGCGTATACAAACTTCAACCTTAATATCTTCTTTATACGATGTCCGTTTTACGCCAACTTAGTGTCTATCTTAAGCGGAATTCCGAGACGAACGCAATGGCACAGTCCATTTTACTTAATTCTCAATATTAAATTAAGTATTCTTAATTTATCATTATATTGACTTTTAAAAATTACGGGGTGTTACAGTTTTGAAAATCAAAATATATAACAAGTCTGTGCTCTTATATATGTATATATTGTTCGACTCAAACCTTTGGTTAAACAACGCAACATAAGCTCTAATGCTAAATTGTCGAACACCCTACACCTCCAACAACCAAGATATCTGAAAAGTGTGTTGTTACGGTGCTCGAACGATGTGGAGCAGTCATCAAGGTTGAAATAAAAAAATAATCAATACAAAACTTGTTGGACATCTCACAATGCACGGAATAAATAGTAAACACAACACATATAAAATGGGCGAGATAATAAATACTGAAATGAATCCAAACATTGGAGTAATAAACTAACAGAATATAGCAGTACAATGGATTTATATCTCTGCAAAATAACTCATAAATCTTATCTCTAAAGAAAAAGCACTAATTAGCTCCATATTGCTAAACAGCGAAATAAAAAAAATCATAATTACGATAATTCGTGAGTAACTTCCAATTAGCCACAAAAATAGTTAAAACCCTAAGGTAGTTTACGATTGACAAATTCCAAAAGCAATGGTTTCTGTATCGTGCTCATTGCTATTAAGCAATTCAAAAGGTAAGTGTGCTCCAACTTTTGATGCCTCAAGAAGCTTTATTTGAGATAAACTGACATTTATGACTTCCGTGCCACCAAAGGAACATGAACTTAGGGCTTCATAGGTAACAACCCGGAAAATCAGAACCGATTTAATTTTTTTATTTTGGCAATTTTATTGAATTTTGTATATTTAAAATGATTTATTTTAAATAATAATGACTAGAAATTTATTTTTAATAGAATTTCGTATAAATTAATCAAAGTAAGAATATAAATATTTATTTTAATTATAAAAGGAATAGGAAATGGCGCGGTAGTTTGAAAATTCGATTTTAAATTTCAAATGAATGTACAGGATTCAAAATAAACCGGATTTTGGTGAAACTAAAAATATTTGAATCTATTCGAAAATATCTTTCCAAAGAATGTGAAAAATCCAAATTTTATAATTGGAATAAAAAGTTATGTCCAGTTGAAAATTCAGAATAGTCGCTATGAAATTTAGCCCTTAAAAATAGCGATTTTGCAAACGACCTCCATTTTTGACGAGACCACTTTTGTTGGATCCGGAATATCGAAGTATTGCTAGATTCCAATTTTCATAATTTTTGGAATCAATATGTGGGCTTGGTGAATTTAAACGTGTTTGGTCAATTAAGTTTGAGTTTAATCGACTGAAAAATGACCGTTTTTCAAACGGTCTCCAAATTCGACAAAATTAGTTTTGTTATGACTATATCGTCAAAACATAGGCAAACTTATTTTTATGGGATTTTTGGAGTCCGTATATGTCCTCGGTAAATTGGAATGTACGTTGAAATCGATATAGAACATTATATTAATATATATTTTAATGTTAATGAAAACTGATCGAAACAGTTGAACTGGCTTACAGGATCTATCCTACTGCGTCCGGAATAGGGGTATTTGGTTAGGGACGACAGTCGTTGGGTTCGATTTGGAGCTCGAATGGAAAACTAACTTTTTGGAAATAAATTAAATTAAATATATATATTTATATTATTATACTTGGCCAACTCTCTCTCTCTCTCTTCCTCTCTTCCATCGTAAAAAAAAAGAAACGCATGGCGCTCATGCTCCAGCCCCTCCCCGTGCGCCACCACCACCTTAGGCCTCTCCCCTCCTCCTCCTCCTCCTCCTCCTCTTCTTCCTCCTCTTTCCCACTTTCGATTAGCAAAAACCCTAGGCCCCAAATCACTAAACCCGTCACCGTGGTCCCCTCCAACGCCACCACCACTAGCTGCAGCTCCTTCGTGTCTAATCAGGTCCGCCGCCGCCCTCGGGCCACCCATCTCCGGCCGTGGGCCCCCCGTCACCAGAAACCCATTTTTCACAAAAATTCCGTTTTGCAAAAAAACCCCTGTCACTATTTCGCCAATAACTCTCAAACGGTGCGCTTTTCGCCAAAACTCCACAACACCAAAATCGAAGAGCACAATTTTCTCTTCGATTTGTTTTATGGAAGTCCTATTTTGGATTGTGGAGCTGTCCGGAAATCGTATCCGAAGTCAACGGACCTGCTGTTGTTTTTAGCGATTTCCGGCGAATTGGTGCAGTTTTGGAAGAAAGTCTACTAAGCAAAAGTTGTCCGGAATTGCGCGTTTAGGCTAGTGACAAAGTTTGGTGAAGATTGGAGGCCATATGCAAATTCTAGAGCCAAAGAGGTGAATTCAAGTGCGAGAAAGCGACAAAACGGAGCGCTACGACAAAATCCGCCAATTAAAGAATGACGGAGTGGATCCCAAAAGTGAGAACTTCTCACTTTAATTTATTTTCTAATTAGTAATATATACTAGGATGCAGACGGTGCTTAATAGCACCCGACACCGTTGTTTGAAACCATGTTTGTTTGGTTGTTCGGTTGATTGGTTTAGTTTTTGGAATTTGGCTTGAGAAATGAAATGAATTGATTAGAATTGGTATGTACATGGCGCGAGCCATTAGTAGGCGAGGGATAAGGCTAGACCTTATTCCGATTCTAGTATCGCGCCGTTATGCTGCCGAAATTTTCTAAAAATATTAGAACAATAAAAATATAATTTTTATTGTATAAATGAACTGTATAAAATATTCATGAGTTGAAATAAATATTTTATAGTTAAAAATTTAATTTTTAACGTGTATATAAATAAAATAAATATTCATTTACAAATCGGACGATTTGTTTATGTACACACATTTGGCTGATATGGATTGGGACGATATATTTTACACATCGCCCAACTGCACAAATAATAATCAGTGTTTGTTGTTTGAAAACCCCACACGGGTATTGGGATGATATTGGAAATATACTAATCCCAATATTTAGTTGTATGTCAATCGATGGGTTGACAGACTGTTGTAAGCGTTAATTATTTATATTTAACGCTTATCCAGTTGTATAATGCACTCTGGATGGTGGTTGACTGTGCTTGATTACTGTTGTGTAGATGTGTGTATGAAATCCATATAAATAAAATTATATGGTAATTGGCCGTGTCTGATTCCAATTCGGAAGGAACGAATATTTTAAATTAACGAATTTTCTAAATTGACGAATAGAGAATATTTTAAAATAATATTCAATAATGGAACAAAATATGATTTTGATGTCCGATTTGGGATGGACAGGAAAATATTTAAATATATAAAGTCGTGCTGATTAGATTAATGCCATTTTGACATAAATGATATTTATATCGATTTTATTCATTTCTATAATGAATATCGAAAAGAAAGTGATTTCAAAATCTAATGTTTTGAAAATATTATCATTTATATATTAATGATATGGAATATTCAATTTTGATTTGAAATTGAATTTGAAGTTGACATCGTTTTGAAAACGAATTTAAAACGATTTATAAAATACGTTTTAAATTGAAGTCGATGAAATATATATAATATATATATTATATATTTAATGGCCTGAATAGAACGCGCCGCGCCGCGGCAGTTCGCGAATTTCGACCATTGACTTCGAATGGACATTACGGGAGATTCGACCGTCAGATTCTCCTAAAACTGGAACCGTTGGGTTCGTATCGAAAAGAGCTTTCCAACGAATATAAGGGATTTGAAATCTAATGGTTGGATTCGGAATTATGTCCAAATCAAGTTTGGAAAAGATCGTTGTAAGTGAAGTTCGATGACCATTTATGGAAATCGACTGTACGGGCCTTGATAAAATTATTAAAAATATCAATAATTTGTGTAAAATCAAAATAAATGATTTGGAAAGAACAGAGATGAAATATTCCATATTTTAAAAGATAAAAGTATATTTTATCAAAACGAACTAGTTATGAACTAGAATTTTAAATCCGATATTTTAAATAAATAAATTGGATTTGAAATGGTTTTAAAAATAACCAGAATTTCCAATATATGAATTCGAATAGATTTGAATCGAAATTATCATCGGGATATTTCAATATTGTATTCCGTGATTATACGGATATTGTGGAGGAATTTGGAAGATATATATATCATTACTCCCAATATGATATTTGTTGGTTCCAGAATTTGATATTGAATATAAGCCGATATAATTTCTATTCAGAGCCTTGTATTTAATATTGAATTGGATTTTGGTTTGTCGTAAAATGTGTTTTAAGTGACACTGTTCTTAAACCCAGTTGAGAAAATATTAAATCTTTTAAATAAGATCTAGAAGAGTTTACCAATTAATTAATATTTAATTGGAACTGAATAGAATTGGATTTTGGGTTTGTCGTGAATGGTGTCTTTATTAACACCGTTCTTAAACCCAGTGTGAAAAGAAAAAATCTTTTAATTAAGATTTAAAGAAGAATTACGAATTAATTAGCATCTAATTGGAATTGAAAATGGAATGTGAATTGGGTTTGTTGTGAACTGTGTTTTTAACGACATTCTTTCGTTAACCCGATTTAAAGTGAAATGTGATTTGGAATTTATAAATCTTTTTATTAAGATTTAACGGGAATTTTCCAAAGTAAAGGTTTCCAATTTGATATATTAATTTGGAATTCGATTTGATAATAATCGAAATGAGCTTCTGTGGAGGAAGTCTGTTAATATATATGGAATATAAAAGGCTTTGTCGTTATTCCATTTATATTATTAGTCAAATACGGAAATTGATATCGATTATATATTTATTTGTTTATCCATGAAGATTCCATTTTCATGTAATGTCATTTTGGGTTTATCATGAACTGTGTTTTAAATGACATTGGTTCTTTAACCCAGTTAAAGATAGGATTACATGTCTAACATTTTATGTCGAACAGTATGGTTGATCTCTTCTAAATATACATCTGTTTGGTGGCGGAGAATTTGTTCTCTTGCTTAATACCCTACTCTAAGACGTACGAGCTTAGAGGTTATATATCGGCAGAAATCAACAGTACGGTGTAGATTGTCGATGCGACATGTTTGTATTTCCAAAGTTAAATAATCATTAATATTGATTTTTTGGAAGATTAAAACTAAGTGGAGTTTTAATGAATCTTTAATTAGATTGAAATGGTAATTGATAATTTAAATTATCAATTTTGGGAAATGATCGAGAATGGAGTATCACCAGTTTTGATCCTAGCGATAGTTAAATCTTTAATTAGATTTGAACGTGAAATGGTAATTAAATTTACCAATAACACCGTGGTGTTAGATATGGAGTATGACCAGTTTTTCTCCATGGGATGAATAGGTTGGGATTGGGAAATTAAACAAATGATTACTTTGGTAAGGTGCGTTAATCCCGACTAGTTTGGAAAACCTTAATATGGTTTGAATTGATATCCAAAGGAAGATTAAAGAATAAATTTAAAGAATTTATCTTTGATAAAATTAATGGGAACCTTTCCCAAAGGATACGAATATTTAAATAAAAGAATATTCAGAATTGGAATGAGGCGTATGTTGTGTTTTTATAACACTTGTTATTATATATGCGAGTTATTCGTAAAGGCTGGGTTTATACCCATTCTGAATAACTGATTCGACGATAAGTCGACGATGAAGATGGTGGTCGAAGACCGGAGGTCTTCACATCGTTTGGATGATTACTGATGTCTTGATTGGGCTGTACACCCAAGACGAGGTAATAAGTGGTGATCGTCCAAACGTACTTGGAGATCAACCGGATATGCGAGGACCTCTCTCCTGTATTGGACATATGGGACGAGGAATAAGGTGCCTCCGGTTTCGTTCAGACCCAGAACGAACTTGTAAATGGATGTGTGTCTGACATTCGATTTTATTCTATGTTGATTAATTTCTATTAAATATATATCTTTTTGGCGACGGAGAATTTATTCTCTTGCTTAACGCCCTTCTCTAAGACGTTCGAGCTCAGTGGTTATATATCGATAGATATTAGTCGCATGGCCTGATTTTCTTGTGTGGCATGCTGAGATGCAGATGATCAAGGCTTTTGTTGAAAAGCAGAGTCTTGTGGTTGATGATCAAAGCACGACATTAATATAGCATAGCATTGTGTATAGCGTTAATTCGCGAGCCTCACACCTCGGTATGAGTTAAAAATGGGATAGGGGACCCAAAGAGGACATGACGTTTCTTTCTACCGATGGGTGGTGTCAGGGTTTTGCAAGCCCAAACATTTTTATATTTTTACCTATGTGGTTGTTGGAATGCGAGGAGCCTCGTATATATCGGTTACTGCGGGAGCCAATGGATATAGGTCGTATAGGACCGGGAAACGTGTGTTCAGGAATACTAATCCACAAACATAAGTGTGGACTGGCCTTGGAGGATCCAAGGGTCTACTGCGGGAGATCCTGAGGCATTTGCTAGAGTGTCTCGAAGCCGGCGAGGAGTACATCCCTTGCGTAGACTCATGACGGAAATTCAATTTCCAATACGTGATATTCAGTTTTATTTGTAGAGCCTCGTATGGCGACATAGTGGGATGGGGCACTGTGCCGTCTATGATTTATACATTTATATTTGAAGTTGTTTTCATACACTTTACACTATAATAGTATCAAAATGATTTGTTTTAAACGTGCCAAGCATGTTTGACTATTATAAGGTAAAACTCTATCCTCCGGCTTGCGTTGCATTGTGTGATGGGACCTGAGTCTTATAATAGCTTCATTTTTCCAAAAAGCATTGCGTTGTTTGTTATATGCACTGGTATTCTTGGGAGGAAACCCATTCTGTGTTATATGGCGTGGTCCCTTGATTTACTTTATTTTTAAAGTAAAGATTTAATAACTGTTTTAGTTCTCACACCAGTAACATGACTGACCTGGAGTTTATTGTTTTGGCCTAACCTCTGGGTGCACCTATTTTCCACACGGGCAGCTAGTAGTTTTGGTTTTGCAGATTTATATTCACCGGATCCTAGTTTACAGCTAGAACGATATTCAGAAAGCTCTGTATCCGTTTATCTCTTTTAGTTGTGTTATGTATTATTTTTCCGCTGCTAATGTAATTTAAATCCCTGACATTTATCAAATGTATTTTATTTGTTCATACTCTGTATATTCTTGTACTCTAAGGTAAATTGTTGTAATAAGCAATGAAATGTTCTTCTGTTTGTGTTCTGATATGTCGTGTTCTCGACTCAATCTGAGCTTTCCTTTACGGGGAAGTTTGGGTTGTGTCAGTTTGGTATCAAAGATTTAGTTTACAGAGCTCGAGAACAAGACACATTAGAACCATACGAAAGAATTCATTAGAGATTGGATTAGCCATATCCAATAAGAATGACTCGTTAGAGATAGGATCAGTAGCATCCTAGAACGAGTGTGAAGAGTAGTGTTTTGTTTTAAAAATATAAATGAAAACAAATTTCATTTTGAAATTTTAAACCATTTTATACGTATTTGAATATGTATTTGTATTGAATTTGGACAATCCAATATATAAAGATTTTGCATATACACCTTGCAAACGTATATTCAAAGTTTTAATATACTAGATAGATAAAGAATCACGCTCTAGTCACCCGGAGATGATTCTGATGATAACAACCGCATCACCAGAATTTATGTTCGAGTTTTGAAAGTAGGATACCTATATATTTCCAAATGACTGGTGTGAAAACCAAAATTAGATAGGGTTTATTGTTGTGACTTGGCATCAAAAATGGATTTTATATATAAGAAATTATGAATCTGAAAAGATAATCAACTAATTGATTGCTGGTTGTGTTGTTTGATTATTGGTTTGATTAATTAAAATTTTGAACCATTAAGCCAAATTGAATCAAATATTGTACTGAGTTGGAAATTGTTTAGAAATGCATGCATGTATATATACACATTGTTGAACAAGTTATGGATAAACTGCTAAGAAGAGAAATTAAATTTTATGTCCGACTAATAGGTACGTGTTTACTAGTTTTCTTTTGCTTTTAAATAGTTTATGAGCCTAAGGCTGGCCGCTTGGCATTTTCTTTTGCTTTTAAAGAGTTTATGAGCCTAATGCTGGACGCTTGGCATTTTCTTTTACTTTTAAAGAGTTTATGAGCCCAAGGTTGGCCGATGGCATTCTCTTTATTTCTTTTGGATTGATGAGGACCCTGTATGGCTAGTTGCGTTTTTAAATGTCTCCCCGTACAAAGGATGTTATGGCGAAATTTTTCAAAAATTTAGGGTGTTAGCCAAATTTTTGAAGAATTGGAAAATTCTTAGAAACTAAAAAGTTGAAGAATGAAAGCCAAACTTAAATTTGAGTTGGTTAGTTAAACAACTTTCAGCTCCATTCCTTTTCGAGGACGAAAAGATTTTAGGTGGGGGAGATTGTAACAACCCGGAAAATCAGAACCAATTTAAAATTTTTATTTTGGCAATTTTAATGAATTTTGAATATTTTAAATAACAACGACTAGAAATTTATTTTGAATAGAATTAAATCGTATAAATTTATTTAAATCAAAGTTAGAATATAAATATTTATTTTAATTATAAAAGGAGTTGGAAATGGGGCGGTAGTTTGAAAATTCGATTTCAAATTTCAAATTTCAAATGAATGTACAGGATTCAAATAAATCGGATTTTGGTGAAACCAAAAATATTTGAATCTATTCGAAAATATCTTTCCAACGAATGTGAAAAATCCAAATTTCATAGCGGGAATAAAAAGTTATGTCCAGTTGAAAATTCAGAATAGTCGCTATGGAATTTAGCCCTTAAAAATAGCGAATTTGCAAACGATCTCCGTTTTCGATGAGACCACTTTTGTTGGATCCAGAATGTCGGAAGTATTGCTAGATTCCAATTTTCATAATTTTTGGAATCAATATGTGGGTGTGGTGAACTTAAACGTGTTTTGTCAATTCAATTTGAATTTAATCGACTGAAAAATAACCGTTTTTCAAACGGTCTCCAAATTCGACGAAATTAGTTTTGTTATGACCGTATCGTCAAAACATAGCCAAATTTATTTTTCTAGGATTTTTTGAGTCCGTATGCGGCCCCGGTAAATTGGAATGTATGTTGAAATCAATATAGAACATTTTATTAATTTATATTTTAATGTTAACGAAAACTGATCGAAACAGTCGAACTGACTTATGGGACTTATCCCATTGTGTCCGGAATGGGGGTATTTGGTTAGGGACGACAGCCTTTGGGTTCGATTTGGAGTTCGAATGAAAAACTAACTTTTTTCGAAATAAATTAAATTATAGAGTAAATTAGTTTAAAGGAAAAAGTTTATATTAATTTTTAAATTAAGGACGCAACTTTTAAATTTTAGGGAGAAGGACAAGCGCAAATTTTCTAGCCGACTCAATCGTTTCCACCAACACGTTCGCAGCCGTTGTCGTCTTCATAGCCGCCGTCGTCCAAGCCACCGCCGCCTCCCAAAGCCGCCGCCTTCAACTTAACCTCCACTCCAGTTCCGTCGCCGACCTCATGCCCTAGCTGATCCAAGCCCTCGCTGCCGTCCACGTGTCTTAGCCGCCATCCAACTCATATCTATCATCGTCGTCCACGTGCCCTAACCGTCGCCATTCAAGTCTTCCAACGCGTTGCAGCTGTTGATTTCTTTTGTTTTAAAAAATGTTATGTTATATTCTCATATCATTTCACATTCTTCTTGTGCAATGCATTCTAATGTATTTATAATTTTCAAATGCAATATTCATATATCATTCGATGTATGCAAGGCGTGCTATTTATGTAAAAAATTCAAATAATATAATCAGTTATCATTCTTCATATGAAATGCATGCATTTGTAATTCAAAATCTGAAATGGTATATGCATCTATCATTTTTCGTATGCAATGCATGTTTCAATATTTCAATAATTATAATGCTGTATTCATCTAACATCCTTTATATGAAATACATGCTCATGTATTTGAAAAAAATACAAATACACTATTAAACAATCATTTATTAAACAAATTATTTTTCAAACACAACACGTACTAATTCACATCAAAAATACAAATGATTAATTAAACAATCAATTATTATATTTTATACATGGTAGCTCACTTTAAAAATATAATGCTATATTCAAATATCATTTAGCACATTGTACATATGTTATTTTACTTTAAATAATACAATGCTAAATTCAACTACCATTTTATTGTATTTTAAAATACAATGTTATATTCAACTATCATTTAGCATATTCTATACATGCTACTTCACTTTAAAAATACGATGCTGAAATCAACTATCATTTATTATGTTCTGTACATTCTAGTTTACTTTACAAATACCATGCTATATTCGACTATCATTTAGCATATTTAAACGTTCTATTTCCTTTTAAAAAATACAATGCTAAATTCAACTATCATTTACTATATTCTATTCATGCTAGTTCATTTTACTAATAAATCCTATATTCAATCAATATTTTGCAAACTCTATACATGCTAACTTACTTCAAAAATACAAATGATAAGTTCAACTATCATTTATTATATTTTATACATGGTTGCTCACTTTAAAAATGGAATGCTATATTCAACTACCGTTTAGCATATTGTACATATGTTATTTCATGTTAAAAAATACACTGCTAAATTCAACTGTCATTTACCACTTTAAGAATGTAATGCTATATTCAGATATCATTCGTTATATTATGTACATGCTAGTTCAATTTGAAAACACAATGCTATATTCATATATTCAAAATAAAACAACTCAATGAGCAAGGAAAAGAGCAACTGATGCATTATACTTTATGCACAGTTTACTAATTTTTTGAAACATAAGATATTTTATCACGTCAAAATCAAATGTACACATAATAAAAGAGCACAATCATCACAAAACAACATGATGGAGCAGTGGCACAAGTGATACAACAACAGCAACAAAACAGAATATAACGTTCAGTTATACAATATACATAAAGAATCAAAATGATAAGTTCATATAGCATTTGTTTTTGAGTTCATTTCAAAAAAACCTAGTTAATCGTCATCATTACCTATAGCAACACCACCATCGACCTTAACCTCCACTCCACTGCCGTCGTTCATCTGAAATCGACTATCAACATCATCCTTGAATAGTCGTCGTGTTCTAATGCAGTCGCCACCATCTGTAGCCCATCGTCGTCTTCGCCTGAAGGAGCACCGTCGACTCATGTGGTTGCGCCGTCGTCGCCTGTTCTTCTGATATGCCGCCGCCTATTCAACTGAAGACGCCACCTCTTGTACGATTGATTTGAGAAGAAATTTGAGCCGCATAATTATTTTGAGAAGAATTTCCTTTAGGCGGAAAAATGAAACTTACGTCCTTGAAATGTAAAAAAAATAGCTGCGTCCTTTAATCTAAAAAGAATGCAAAGTTTTTCCTTTAGCCGATTTTCCTGTAAATTAAATATGTATATTATTATACTTGGTCAACTCTCCCTCTCTCTTCCTCTCTTCCATCGTGTAAAAAGAAGAAGAAAGAAATGCACGACGCCAACGCTCCAACCCCTTCCCACGCGCCACAACCACCTCAGGCCTCTCCCCTCCTCCTCCTTCTTCTCCTCCTCCTCCTCCTCTTCTTCTTCCTCCTCTTTCCTCTTTCAATTAGCAAAAACCCTAGGCCCTAAATCACGAAACCCGCCACCGTGGGCCCCTCCAGCGCCACCACCACTGCCTGCACCTCCCCCACGTTCAATCAGGTCCGCCGCCGCCCTCTGGCCACCTAGCTCCGGCCGTGGGCCCCCACCCGTCACCAAAAACCCATTTTTCATAAAAACCCCCCTGTCACTATTTTGCTATTAACTCTCAAACGGTGCGCTTTTGGCCAAAATTCAATAATACCAAAATCGAAGAGCACGATTTTCTCTTCGATTTGTTATATGGAAGTCCTATTTTGGATTGTGGAGCTGTCCGGAAATCGCATCCGAAGTCAACGGACCTGCTGCTGTTTTTCACGATTTCCGGTGAATTGGTGCAGTTTTGGAAGAAAGTCTACTAGGCAAAGTTGTCCAGAGTGGCACGTTTAGGCTAGTGACAAAGCTTGGTGAAGATTGGAGGCCGTATGCAAATTCTAGAGCCAAAGAGGCGAATTCAAATGTGAGAAAGCGACAAAACGGAGCGCGACGACAAAATCCGCCAATTAAAGAATGATGGACTGGATCCCAAAATTGAGAACTTCTCACTTTAATTTATTTTCTAGTAAGAAATGTATACTAGGATGCAGACGGTGCTTAGTAGCACCCAACACCTTTGTTTGAAACCATGTTTGTTTGGTTGATTGGTTTAGTTGTTGGACTTTGGTTTGGGAAACGAAATGAATTGATTAGAATTGCTAGGTACATGGCGCGAGCCATTAGTAGGCGAGGGATAAGGCTAGACCTTATTTCGGTTCTAGTATCGCGCCGTTATGCTGCTGGAATTTTCTAAAAATATTAGAACAATAAAAATATCATTTTTATTGTATAAATGAACTGTATAAAATATCCATGAGTTGAAATAAATATTTTATAGTTAAAAATATACTTTTTAACGTATATATGAATAAAATAAATATTCATTTACAAACCGGACGATTTTTTATGTACACACATTTGACTGATATGGATTGGGACGATATATTTTACACATCACCAAACTGCACAAATAATAATCAGTGTTTGCTGTTTGAAAACCCCACATGGGTATTGGGATGATATTGGACATACACTATTCCCAAGATTTAGTTGTATGTCAATTGATGGGTTGACAGACTGTTGTAAGCAATAATTATTTATATTTAACGCTTATGCAGTTGTGTAATGCACTATAGATGGTGGTTGACTGTATTTGATTATTGTTGTGTACATGTGTGTATGAAATCCATATAAATAAAATTATATGGTGATTGGCTGTGTTTGATTCCAATTCGGAAAGAACGAATATTTTAAATTAACGCATGTTCTAAATTGACGAATAGAGAATATTTTAAAATAACTAATATTTAAAATAATATTCAGTAATGGATCAAAATATGATTTTGATGTCCGATTTGAGATGGTCACGAAAATATTTAAATATATAAAGCTGTGTGGATTAGATTAATGCCATTTTGACGTGAACAATATTTATATCAATTTTATTCATTTTTATAATGAATATCGAAAAGGAAGTGATTTCAAAATCTAATGTTTTGAAAATATTATCAATTATATTTTAATGATATGGAATATTCAATTTTGATTTGAAATTGAAATCGTTTTGAAACAAATTTAAAACGATTTATAAAATTCGTTTTAAATGGAAATCGACGAAATATATAATATATATATATTATATATATTTAATGGCCTGAATAGAACGCGCCGCGCCACGGCAGTTCGCGAATTTCGACCATTGACTTTGAATGGACATTACGGGAGATCCGACCGTCAGATTCTCCTAAAACCGGAACCATTGGGTTCGTATCGAAAAGACTTTCCAACGAGTGTAAGGGATTTGAAATTTAACGGTTGGATTTGGAATTATGCCCAAATCAAATTTGGAAAAGGTCGTTGTAAGTGCAGTTCGATGACCGTTTATGGAAATCGAATGTATGAGCCTTGATAAAATTATTAAAAATATCAATAATTTGTGTAAAATCAAAATAAATAATTTGGAAAGAATTGGGATGAAAAATTCCATATTTTAAAAGATAAAAAAATATTTTTATCGAAATGAACTAGTTATGAACTAGAATTATAAATCCAATATTTTTAAATAAATAAATTGGATTTGAAATGATTTAAAAATAACCAGAATTTCCAATATATGAATTGGAATGGATTTGAATCGAAATTATCATCGGAATATTTCGATATTGGATTTTATGATTATACAGATATTGTGGAGGAATTTGGAAGATATATATATCGTTATTCCCAATACGATACTTGATGATTTCAGAATTTGATATTGAATATAAGCCGACATAATTTCTATTCAGAGCCCAGTATTTAATATTGGACTGGATTTTGGGTTTTTCGTGAACTGTGTTTTAAGTGACACTGTTCTTAAACCTAGTTGAGAAAAGATTAAATCTTTTAAATAAGATCTAAAAGAGTTTACCAATTAATTAATATTTAATTGGAATTGAATAGAATTGGATTTTGGGTTTGTCATGAATGATGTCTTTATTAACACCGTTCTTAAACCCAGTGTGAAAAGAATAAATCTTTTAATTAAGATTTAAAGAAGAATTACCAATTAATTAACATTTAATTGGAATTGAATATGGAATGTGAATTGGGTTTGTTGTGAACTGTGTTTTTAATGACATTCATTCTTTAACTCGATTTACAGTGAAATGTGATTTGGAATTTTTAAATCTTTTTATTAGGATTTAACGGGAATTTTCCAAAGTAAAGTTTTCCAATTTGATATATTAAATTGGAATTGAATGGAATTCGATTTGATAATAATCGAAATGAGATTATGTGGAGGAAGATTGTTAATATATTTTGAATTTAAAAGGCTTTATCGTTATTCCATTTATATTATTAGTCGGATAAGAAAATTGATATCGATTATATATTGATTTGTTTTTCCGTGAAGATTCCATTTTTATGGATTGGGATTTTGGGTTTTGTAACGACCCGCATTCTATGCATCGGAAGATTGTAGAATATTTATTTCTTTCTCATATGAAGTCGTATGGTCGTGTACTTTTGGGGAACGACTATTGGGGTCATTTCCCATGTTCTTGATTTTTGCCAATTTTTAAATGACCGTTTTACCCCTAGCTGATCTTGTTTTGGCCTTAACTTTTGATTGGAAAGGATTTTTAAATTGAAACCACTTCCATTAGATCCGAATGATGGTTTACCTTTCCGTAGAGTGGTCACATGTGAAAAATGAACTTACCGTTTGTAAGATATGGCTGAAATAATGTTTGGATGGTGAAAAACTGCTTAACCGGGCCAAATAAGGTGATTACTGAATGGGCCCATAACCCATTTCTAGACTAGTGTAATGGGGAGGCTGAAATGAGTTAGGTTTTCATTCTATTTCAGTTTTCTAGCCGCCATTTACCTCTTAGAAACCCTAACAATGGCCTCCACCTTCTAATTTCATCCCAAATCGCTCTTTAATCAAGGATTAAGCTTAGCAACATCAAATCAACGAGAAATAGCACCATTTCAGAGTTAGAGCTGCTGTTAGACATTGGTATTCACCCAAATCAGAGGAGTTTCAGTTCTGAAAGTTTTAATTGTGGCAAAGGTGAGTGATTAGCATTGTTTTTACACTAATTATAGTTAATTAGGGTGATTAGTGTTAATTAACGAAATTATGCATGATTAAATTCTGGAAAAATATTTATAAATTCTGAAATACTATTTTAAACCTCTGTTAGAAATTTGGCTTAATTTGGATAAGTTTTGCTAATTGTATGCTTAAACATGATTAAGGGGAAAATATGGGTTTTGGGTATGTTTGATCCATTTTAACATATCATATTATTGTTTTGGTGTTCGTGGTTGATTATACATGTTGTTAGTACTGTATGGTATGATTTGTGGTTGCATAGAACTATTAAAATGGTCGAAAACGCCGTCGATAGGCGTAAATTGCTTGTTGGAAAGTTGCAGAATTGGTCAGTATAAAGCCCGTTCGTGAGACACATATCACGACCCGACCCCGGATCGTGACACCATCCTCACGAACCAATGGAGGAGTGCGATCCGACCCTGAAGCGAGTATCATGATCCGAAGTACCGATCCGACCAGGGAGCCTTCCACGAGCCAACCTCCACGAGATGAACTTCGGCGAGCCACGAGCTGGATGTTCCCCGCAGGCCCAATTACAACCACGAGCCGACACGGAAGAAGGACCATGACCGGAGCATCATCACGAGCCAGGCGCGGCGTCATGAGCAACGAACTGAAGGAGGATCCACAAACTGATTTTCAAGTCTGGACAACGAATGAACTGAATGGAAATGAAGTACGAACGGGATGATAGTGACCAAAACCCGAGACGCAAAGGTAGTCCAAATGGGAAGTTTGTACTTAGGATCCAGTTGGGGACCAATGAGTCAACTTCATGATTGGGCTTTGCTGCGGGACGTGTGCTAAGGGGCTATCGATGTCCATAACTTTGATTCACCACCAAAACGGATGTTAGGCTACGTATCAGTGCAGTGGGGTGGCTATTACCCCATGGGGAAAATGATCGTAGAATGGCTATGAGCCAGTGCAGTGAAGTCGTCATGACTTCATGAGGCAGAGTGGACATAACAAGGACTAGTGGCTATGGATCAGTGCAGTGGTGTCATCATGACTCCATGGGGGCAGAGTGATCATAGCAATGATTTGGGTGGTCAAATTAGTGGATATCGTATGCTTTACGCATTGAGTGAGAGATGTGAGGATGGTTGCTATGCTTGATTGTTTGCCATCACTATGACATGCACACCCCCACCCCAGTATTCCTTACACCATATGTTAGTGGCACCTTAGAGTATTGTACGGTATGTTGTGCTAACTCTTTGTTGCAGATCCAGGTTCAGGTATGGTTTAGTATACCTGTTATTGTTCTGTTTTGCTGCTTATCGCTCATACTAGACTTTTGTCTGACCTAGAGTTTTATGTCTCTTATTATTACTCTGGGTGCTCTTAAACGGGCAGACTAGAGACAGGTTAGCTGGTTGTGCACGAATAGCTGTCCGGAGACGAGCAGGAGGCTTACACGTACCATTTTATATATATTCTCCCTGTTTCGCAGCTGGTCACTACTTTGGGCATCAGGGTCGGCCCTGAGTATTTGTAGGCCTAGTGCGGACCCAAAATTTTGGGCCTTTAAATTTTTTTTTATGAAATTGAAATTATGTGAAAATGTGATTTTTTTTACTGTGCATCTCCATTGAGAAATTGCGTGTTTCATCAAATTCATAAAGTTTTTACCCACATTTTCAATCTGTCAACTAGAGGTCCACACAAGCCACATCTCCATTTTAGTATATTGATTGATGTCAACAAAGCATACAGTCATATCTACTTTTTCATAGTTAAATTACTATTGAGTACACGCATCCTGACAAGAAAAACAACTCTAGAAAAGGTAATACATTTTTTTGGGCCCCCTGACCTAATGGGCTCCGTGCGGTCGCACGACCCGCACTAGGCCAGGGCCGACCCTGTTGGGTATTAGTAGTGTACCTTCCTTATTTTGCTTTAGAGATAGTTTTCAAAAGTTGTAATAATGATGATGTGGAACATAAGATTTATTTGGATTTTCCGCTGCGACGATGTTTAGTTTTCAGCTTATGCACTGTCTCGCCTGTTTTACGTCAAAGTATTTTATTATTATATTTTATTCCATGCGCTGTGAGACATTCTACAGGTTCCTTGTTAGTTCAAATTCCTTTCTTTTCCTTTCTTTGGCGATCGTCTTGTGCTAGTCGGCATGGGCACGACGCATTTCTGAGGAAATGTCGGCTGGTCCGGGGCGGGCCGTCACAGGTTTATCGTGAACTGTGTTTTAAATGACATTGGTTCTTTAACCCAGTTAAAGACAGGATTACATGTCTAACATTGTATTTCGAACTGTATGGTTGATCTCTGCTAAATATACATCTGTTTGGTGGCGGAGAATTTATTCTCTTGCTTAACACCCTTCTCTAAGACGTACAAGCTTAGAGGTTACATATCAGCAGAAATCAATAGTACGGTGTAGATTGTCGATGTGACATGTTTGTGTTTCCGAAGTAAAATAATCATTAATATTGATTTTTGGGAAGATTAAAACTAAGTGGAGTTTTAATGAATCTTTAATTAGATTGAAATGGGAATTGATTATTTAAATTATCAAATTTGGGAAATGATCGAGAATGGAGTATCACCAGTTTTGCTCCTAACAATAGTTAAATCTTTAATTAGATTTGAACGTGAAATGGTAATTAAATTTACCGATAATACTGTGGTGTTAGATATGGAGTATGACCAGTTTTGCTCCATGGGATGAATAGGTTGGGATTGGGAAATTAAAGAAATGATTACTTCGGTAAGGTGCGTTAATTCCGACTAGTTTGGAAAACCTTAATATGGTTTGAATTGATATCCAAAGGAAGATTAAATAATAAATTTAAAGAATTTATCTTTGATAAAATTAATGGGACCTTTCCCAAAGGATATGAATATTACTATAAAAAAATATTCAGAATTGGAATGAGGTGTATGTTGTGTTTTTATAACACTTGTTTATTATATACGCGAGTTATTCAGAAAGGCCGGGTATAACCCATTCTGAATAACTGATTCGACGATAATTCGACAATGAAGACGGTGGTTGAAGACCAGGTTATAAGTGGTGATCATCCAGACGTACTTGTAAATCGACCGGATATGCGAGGACCTCTCTCCTGTATTGGACATATGGGACGAGGAATAAGGTGCCTCCGGTTTCGTTCAGACCCAGAACGAACTTGTAAATGGATGTGTGTCTGACATTGGATTTTATTCTGTGCAGATTGATTTCTATTAAATATATATCTGTTTGGCGGCGGAGAATTTATTCTCTTGCTTAACGCCCTTCTCTGAGACGTGCGAACTCGAAGGTTATATATCGACAGATATCAGTCGCATGGCATGAATTGCCTGTGTGGCATGCTGAGATGCAAATGATCAAGGCTTCTGCTGAAAAGAAGAGTCTTGTGGTTGATGATCAAAGCACGACTTTAATATAGCATAGCTTTGTGTACAGCGTTAATTCGCGAGCCTCACACCTCGGTATGAGTTAAAGACGGGATAAGGGACCCAAGGAGGACATGACATTTCTTTCTAGCTATGGGTGGTGTCAGGATTTTGCAAGCCCAGACATTTTTATATTTTTACCTGTGTGGTTGTTGGAATGCAAGACGCCTCGGATATATCGGCTACTGCGGGAGCCGATGGATATAGGTCCTATAGGACCGAGAAACATGTGTTCTGGAATACTAATCCACTAACGTAAGTGTGAACCGGCCTTGGAGGATCCAAGGGTCTACTACGGGAGATCCTGAGGAATTTGCTAGAGTGTCTCGAAGCCGACGAGAAGTACATCCCTTGCCTAGACTCATGACGGAAATCCAATTTCCAATACGTGATATTCGGTTTTATTTGTAGAGCCTAGTACGACGACATAGTGGTATAGGGCACTGTGACGTCTATGATTGGTACATTTATATTTGAAGTTGTTTTCATACACTTTACACTATAATAGTATCAAAATGATTTGTTTAAACGTACCAAGCATGTTTGGCTATTATAAGGTAAAACTCTATCCTCCGGCTTGCGTTGCATTGTGTGATGGGACCTGAGTCTTATAATAGCTTCATTTTTTCAAAAATCATTGCGCTGTTAGTTATATGCACTGGTACTCTTGGGAGGAAACCCATTTCGTGTTATACGGCATGTCCCTTGATTTACTTTATTTTTAAAGTAAAGAATTAATAACTGTTTTAGTTCTCACACCAGTCACATGACTGACCTGGAGCTTATTGTTTTAACCTAAACTCTGGGTGACCCTATTTTCCACACGTGCAGCTAGTAGTTTTGGTTTTGCAGATTTATATTCACATGATCCTGGTTTACAACTGGAACGATATTCAGAAAGCTTTGTATCCATTTTTCTCTTTCAGTTGTGTTATGTATTATTTTTCCGCTGCTAATGTAATTTAAATCTCTGATATCTATCAAATGTATTTTATTTGTTCATACTCTGTATATTCTTCTACTCTGAGGTATATTGTTGTAATAAGCAATGAAATGTTCTTCTGTTTGTGTTATGATTTGTCGTGTTCTCAACTCAATCCGGGCTTTCCTTTACGAGGAAGTTTGGGTTGTGTCATCATATGTCAAGTTTAACTGAAATTGCATACAATACCGAAAGCTTATTCCTTTCGAGAGATTATCAATTTTACTTGTTTGGCAACGTTTTATAACTAAGTAAATGAAGAATCAAATGTTGTCAAGTTCAATAAAGAGGGAATAAACTTAATTATGTTTTCTTAGGAGCAATATGCTCTGTTGATAATACTTATGCCTTTCAGATATGAATTTACTACTTTCAGTCCTTATTGCTTTATCCCTCTTCATGTATTTCACAACATCGTTTTAGATAAGTATAAGAAGTTATAAATTAGAATCATGTTCAACTGACTATTAAATAAGTTAATAGCCAAAGATGAACAGGTCCAATTCTCTTAAAATTAAACTCTATAAGTCATTATCCTTAACTCCATTTTGTTTACTACGAATTGCCAAATAGGATTACAAGAGTAAGAGAAAATCCCAAATTTGATTTAGAAATTAGGGTTACACTCAATTTGTTATTTCAATTTTTGGAATTCACTGTCCCAATTCTAGATCCTTATGGTCATATTTATAGGTGCAGATTGGCCTTATTTTCCTTATAGGCTTTGTCTAATGCTTTTTTAAAGGCATTCCTAAGAGCTTCACGGAGGCAACCTTGCTATCAAGTAGCTGACGTTTATAGCACTTCTGGAATGTATCCTTCAGGAAGAGAGTTCACTCTCAATAGGAAGATGTTCTCATGAGAGCTCCCGGCTTGTGTTAACAACTTATTCCGGAATGATACATCCATTGAAATTATGATTCATTCACTGGGAATGAAGTTGTTTCCTATGTAAAATTTTGTGAAGCCTTCGTATTTAAGTCTTTTCAAGGCTCATTATTTATGCTAAGTTCTAGATCATATTTCTTGTAATATATGCCATCCGTTATTATCAGAAGGGGTTTTTCTTCACTGCACCGGAATCCTGTATCTTTACCACTGCTTTTCTTAACGATAATGGACCTTTCGACTGGTGTACGAAATCCTTTATTTCTCTAGAAGTCTTGGATTTGGATAACCTTTAAGGAACCTGACTCTTTTGTTAGGAAATGAGACTATGGTTTTGATGACAACAACCTTTTAACCTTTTTAACTATTATTATAAAATATATACTAATATTATTATCTAGACATATATATACACATATATATATAATGCAAGATGGGTATACAAGTATTTTACTTAGGTATTGATTATTGAAGACTGTACAATTTAAAGATTTCAGATTGTAGATTACAAAGAAGAAGAGTTCAAGATTGAAGATTCATGAGTAACTAGAATTCAAGAGCTCAAGAAAGATATCAGGGTAAGTAATAGAGTCTAGGATTTTTATTAAAACTCCATAATAGCACTAAATTTTTGTATTCTAATTCTCTTACAAGTTTTATCTTATAACCTTTCAAAAATCTTCTATTTTTTTTTTTTTTTTTAAATAATTCTTTATATATATATATATATATATATTCTAATTATTTAAATTATTTCTTGAATTTTAATCTAACACTTGATTTAAACATTTTAGATTTTCTTATTTATATTATAGTTTTTAATGAATGTTTACATAGTTAATTTTATTAAGTTTTATTTTCTTATATTCACATTTTTGGTTTTATATCTTAAGTTTTAAGTTTCTCATATGAATATTTATAGTTTTATATTAAGTTTTGATATCACTTTTATAATTTTAAATATATGTTTTAAATTTATATTCTTATTCTATTATACAACTTTAATATATAGGAAAATAGCTTGTTTAAACTCCAGAAATAGCATGATTTATTTAAACGTTGCTCAGATTGTTTTCAAAAAAATTAATTTCAGAATTACATAGGGCTCGTCAACGTGTATTATTACCCCCATATGTCGACATCATAGCTGTTTTTTTTTTCAAAAAAAATATAAATTTCAAAAGAAGTGACTATTCGTTTAAAACTTTTCCTAAAGAGATATGACTGTTAGTTCCGTATAAACACCCATCTAAACTCGATTTTTTTACTAACTTTCATTGCTTTCTTCTCTCCTTTTCTTTTCTCTATTTATACTCTTAATTTTCAAGTTTCCATAATCAAACTCTACTGAAATTCAAAGAGAATCAAACTAGATCATTTCTACGTTGATTCTCTACCACTCTCTCTCAAACATTCAAGTGCTATTCGGAGTTATAGGATTATTTGTAGTCAAAGATTGAAAGATAAAAGTCCTATCGAGCCTCTCTACCAAACTGTTACTGAAAATGTGAGGTTGTAGTCTGTTCAAATCAACTGGGTGTGATTGTAGCTTGCAACCAATTAGGTGATTTTGTAGCCTTGTTAAATCAAGAGAGTACCCATGTTCTCGGAAGTAGTTAGGAGTGGACCTCGTGGCCCTTGAAATCGTGGATTGAAAATTATTTAAACAGAAATTTGAATAACCCAGAGTTGTGTGAGACTGGATGTAGGGTAACTCCGAACTAGTATAAAATTCTGGTGTGTTTTTTCCTTTATTGCTTTTACTTATTATTTGCATATATGTCTGATTTTGTATCTGATTCATATCTATGATTTGCATTTGATTCTGTTAAATTCAAAAAGTTCATAAATTTCATTAAACACTGTTCACCCCCTCTATTGTTAAGTTAGCCTTAAGATTTGTGATCCGCCTTTCCTAACAATTGGTATCAGGCATTGATTTTATAAGTATTCACAATCTAATTGTTGAAAAGTTTTTAAATGGCAACCAACACTCGTAATGTCAACACTAGTAGTTTTAACTCATTTGTAGATGGTCAATCCACTGTTAGATTAGCATTGTTTAATGGAAATTATTATGCATATTGAGCTTGTAGAATGAAAATATAGTTATAATCAATAGGATTAGACACTTGGAACATCACATAAACTGAATAATTTGAACCTACAACTAATTTTTCACAGTGGACTGCTGAGAAAAAGGCCATTATAAAAAATAATTCAAAAGCCGTGAATATATTATTTTGTTCACTTGATAGAAATGAATTTAATAGGGTGTCTGTGTAAGTCTTCATATGAAATCTGGAAAACTTTGCAAGTTACTCGTGAGGAAACGAGCAGAGTTAAAAAGACCAAGATATCCATCTTAACTAATTAGTTTCAATTTTTTAAAATTAATCCCAATGAGTCTATCTCTGATATGTACTGCAGGCTTTAGGGTATTATGCATTTATCGATTGCCTTGGAAAATATATTCTTTGAAGAAGACCAAGTAAAAAACCTGAATTCATTAACTTTAGAATGGGATCAAAAGACTCCGGCAATTGAAGAGGACAATGATATAGGTACTTTGAAAATCAAAGAGTTAATTAGAAATCTAATGTCGTTTGAAGTTCAGATGCAAAGGAGGAGAGAAAATAAACCATCATAAAAGAAATCAATAGCATTTAATGTAATAACCGAATATCCAGATTCAACAACGATGACGATGAAGTGATAACATTGATGATAAGAAATTTTAGAGACTTTTTAAAATACAGAAAGATGAACACTCTCAGAAGTAATAAGCATTCGAACTCTGTGAAAATAATGAGATTCCAAAGGATGTTAGATGCTGAAATTGTGATGAACCAAGGCACTTAAATAGATATTATTCATATCCAAATAGACATAATCATTCCCCGAATAACTGTGACACCCCACGTCCATTAGTGTCACTCACAAAGGGAATGCATTAAGTTTCGTGAAGCGTTATAGTAAGCAGAACAGAAATATTACACGCAATACATATAAAATAATAGAGGAATAAAAACTTTATTTATCATGAGATATCGTGGTCCAAAAACATCATATGTCTGAAATACAAAAGCCCATTACAACATAAAAGCTATTGTCTTGTACTTCAAAAATATCAGAGTACATAAAAGGAATAAAATTCCCCAAAAAAATATAGCTATAGCAACAAGGATAGGAGCTTGAGACATACATATCAGCAGCTCCAGCAAAAGTAAGCAGAATAAGGTCAAGCCTGAGATTTCCCGCCCTGAGAACCTGGGGAAGGGGGGGGCTGAAGAAAGAAGGAGAAACAAAAAGGGTCAGACATAAAGTCTGGCGAGTCTAGTTACTTTTAGCAAGTAAATAAATAAAAGTAGCATGACAAGCATATAAAGTGGATAAGAGAGGTTACTACATAAAAGACAGGCGTGACAAGGTAGACAGGATAAGGTGTTTATGCTTCCCTAATGATTAATCTGCACTATTACTAGTATATCCAGAATAAAATGATCCCTTCCACTATAAAGTGGTAGACTTAGGTATACATCCAAGTGTACCCTAAATACTACCCTAATCGACCGGCTCCCTAATCCGCATAGATACCCTGTGCCGACCCCACCGTAGGATGTATCACGTCATAAAGTGGCAACCCTCCACTGATATGCACAACCCAATATCTACAGGTGTCACGGTCATCTTATCACCTTCTGCCCGCCTCATGCACGCACATGGCCCAGTCGGTTTGCACCGCTCACACCGCCCTCCACGTTTGGATCTCTTACAATCAGTCTAGTAAGGGTGCCCCTTATCTGACCTACTTCGGAGTACATGATTATACCTACTCCGGGTTACTGGCTGAAATGGGTCCCACACAATATGATACAAGTTCTCCCCTTTGTCTTGTATCCCCCACTAGGATTTCATTGGCTATGTATACCACTATGTGTCTTTAATTACATATCTTTATTATTTCCATCGGTTATGTATACCACTATGTGTCTATAATTACATAACCTTATCGGGTTAAGTTTTTGGGCCTATATGTAAATATTACCCACCCCCTCCAGATTTGCTTAACCCACCTACTGTCCAACCAATTTTACTTAACCTAACTTTAGCTCATAATCATACAATCCCTATGGATTAGATTAGGTTAAGTAGTCCAATTTATTAACATGTCCATTTATGGTTTATAATGGGTTAGACCTCCTACATTAGGTCTACAACTTGTGGATGCTGGATATGTCGGTCGGGTCCACGCAGACTTCTTCCACAAGTTGGGCCTAACCTCGTATCTTAGCCTGATTCGTATTTATACACTTAGACCTCTCACATTAGGTTCAACATTAGTGGTTGCTGGTTATGCCGATCGGGTTCGAGCAGACTACCACCACTAATGCAACCTAACCTCGTGTCATAAGTGCATTTACAATTTCTAATTGTAATCTTAGACATTTCATTCTTATCGAAATTTACCTATATAGGTTACAAGTTCCATGCCCTTTTTTCCCCATTTTGAGTTATATGTCCAATTCATATAAACATTATTTAAATTATGCCAATTCTAATCTTTTTCCCCCGTTCCCTAACTAGCGCATTCACATAATTTGCGGCATGCCTAGGCTAGATAATAGAATAATTATAAACAATAAAAAGGGAAATGTGATGGGAATATGACAAAGGTGATTTTTTTGGCATAAACATAAACTAGCATGGTGATAAGGTGGGCATACAAGCATAAATCTGATGAACTTGTGGTAGTTAACTAATCCTAACATAACTATGATGTCATGAAAAGCATAATAAGATCTAAATTAACAATTTAGATGTCCAACTAGTTTAGATCTAATATGATAGGCACAAGGTGATAAATTAGATCTGATTAATAATTTAATGTCGACATAATTCAGATCTAATAGTTAAAAATAGATCTAACACAAATAAGATCAGGATCCACATCATAGAATGTCATAGAAGTTAAAATATATCCGACAAGACAGAGATTTAGATCCAAGTTATAACCAATTTAGAATACGATATGTTCACAATTTTCAATGGATCCAGTATAATATAGGCACATGAACAAATCCAAACTATAGTCATATCAGGTTTACTTTTAAATATTTAAATCTAAAAGCAACAAAGAACTCATAGTGTTTGGATTAAAAGAAAAGGTAGAAAATAGCTGAGGTTGGATCTACACCTTAATCTCTAAGTTTGATTTGCAAAGTTAATCGTTGTTGAAGAAAGGATCCGTCTCAGTTCAGACACCGGCAGCATTTGGCCTCCATGATTTCCAATGAAGAAAACAAGAGAAATTACCATGTATTTATAGCTGCCAACCCCTCTTAAACCGACTGCCACGTCAGCCCTAGGGGTGTCAACACCCCTGTAGGGGGGTCGATGCTGGCGTCGATGTCCCTTAAGGGGGGTCGACCCTGGTGTCGACACCCCTCTAGGGGAGTTAACCCCCTAGAGCGGGAAAACCGCCGCCACTTTCTTTTTCAATTTTTGAACGATTTTGGATAAGGTTCTGACTCATATCTAACTCATATGTATATATATTTTTCTTCTATGTGTATACAAACTTTAAACTCTCTTATCTTCTTCATACGGTATCCGTTTTACGCAAACCAAATGTCTATCTTGCCTAGAATTTCGAGACGGACGCAATGGTGCAGTCTGCTTCCCTTAATTGCGGATATTAAATTAATTATTATTTAATTTATCCTCTTTTAGTGTTGATAAAAATACGGGGTGTTACATTCTCCCCTACTCAAGGGATTTCGTTCCCGAAATCTCCAAGTTGAGAAGAATGCATATCCTTCTGTTCATCATCCATATACTCATCCATTAATCACTGGAATCCATCATCCTTAAAGATTTCTAATGCTTATATGAATATATGCAAAGGTGTGTGTATATGTCTCAATACTAATGCGAAGATCAGGCGGTCTACTGATTCAGTTGACCTCCTTAATGCAATGTATGTTAGTGCCATGTATCCAATATGTATGCAAATAATCCTATTATAATATGTAATTTACATATGTGTGATGAATATATGCAAAGGTGTGTGTATATGTCCCAATACTAATGTGAAGATCAGGCGGTCCACTAATTCAGTTGACCTCCTTAATGCAATGTATGTTAGTGTCATGTATCCAATATGTATGCAAATAATCCTATTATAATATGTAATTTCTATATGTGTGCACACTCATTCGTCCAAATGCAGCATTCATTTGATAGTACATCCATTTCCGTCCATTGAAAGAAAGAAAAATGCATACACATCCATATGCAGTATGAGAGTGATTGAGCCGATCTAGTGCTTAATGTGTGTGTATATGCATCCACAGGAAGCCACTAGCAAACACTTGCATCCACTTGCATCCATCAAACATAACATGTATCAAACACATGTTTACATCCATTGGATTCCTATCTAAAGGTCGAAAATACTATGGATAGGATATATTCAAATGATAGTAACAAACACAGATAAATTTTGGAAAAGGAGTTAAGAACATACCCTCGAAAAGAAAAGGGTATGAAGCCTGAATCTTGTCTTCGGTCTCCCAAGTCGTATCTTCTGGGTTATCTCCCCATTGAACCTTTATCAGATTGATCTCTTTATTGCGTAGCTTCTTAACTTCTGATCCAAGAATACAGATAGGAACTTGTCTAACTGTCGCCTCCCGCTCTACTTCCACATCTTCTAATATGCTTAGCTCAACAACTTCCGCGGTGTCATGCAAACACTTCCGCAGATGAGAAACGTGGAAAACATCATAAACACCTGAAAAATTTTCTGGAAGCTTTACTCTATAAGCCATTTGGCCAATCCTCTCGGTTATGGGAAATGGTCCCACAAACCTAGGTGCCAACTTCCCTACCGATCCAAAGCGAACCATATTCCTCAGAGGTGACACTTGATAAAAACTAAGTCTCCCACTTCAAACTCAATGTCGTTCTTTCTCTTATCTACGTAGGATTTCTTCCTATCTTAAGTTGTCTTCATCTGCAGTCGAATAAGGTCAATCTTCTCGGTCGTTTCTCTAACTATATCTGGTCCAAGTAATTATCTTTCTGTAGATTCCCACCAACAAGTTGGTGATCTACAGGGTCGTCCATACAATGCTTCGAAGGGTGTCATGCCGATGCTAGCTTGATAACTATTGTTAGGCAAACTCTACTAAAGGAAGATGCTCTTCCCAAGTCCCTCCGAAGTCTAGGATACACAGCCTTAAAAGATCCTCCAGAACTCTGTTCACCCTCTCCGTCTGTCCATTGGTCTGAGGATGATAAGCGGTGCTCAAATACAGCTGTGAACCTAATGCTTCTAGCAAGCTCCTCCAAAATTCACTGGTGAAGATGGGGTCACGATCGCTCATGATGTTGGAAGGTACTCCATGAAGACGAACTATCTCTTGGACATAAATTGCTGCCAATCATGATGTCATCCTCTTACTCTTAACTAGAATAAAGTGAGCACTCTTAGTGAGTCTATCAACCACAACCCAGATACTGGTGTTGTCTTTCTTCGAATCTAGGCAAACCATCTATGAAATCCATATAGACGCTCTCCCATTTCCAATAAGGAACCTCCAAAGGATGAAGTAAACCACCGGGCTTCTTTTGCTCAGCTTTGACTTGCTGACAAACCAAACATTGAGAAACAAATTCGTCCACATCTTTCTTCGTCCCAACACAAAAAAAAACCCTCTTCATGTCTCTGTACATCTTATCACCACCAGGATGATCAGTCATCTTGAATGGTGGGCTTCTTCTAGGACCGCCTTTATCAAGCTTCCAGTTTGGGGAGCACAAAGCCTTCCATCTCGTCTCAACCACCCCTTTTCATCTATGGTATATCGACTGAGGTGACCAGAAGTCTCCCCTTTTCGAAGCTTATCCATGATGTCTAAAATCTGTGGGTCACCTTGCTGCGAAGCTCCTATCTGATCCATAAGAGTTGGTCGTATCTCCAATGATGCAAACAAGTCAGGCAAAATCTCGATGGAGGGTTTAAAATCAAAGGTTGATATGAACTCCAAGCTTTTCCTCTCCACAAACAGAGAATTTAAGGCCATCCTCTGCCTACTTAGTGCGTCAGCCACCACATAACCCTTGCCCGGGGTATAAGCGATTTCAAAATCACAAGAAGCTAAGAACTCCATCCATCTTTGTTGCCTTAAATTAAGATCCTTCTGTGAGAACAGATACCTGAGATATTATGATCGGTGTATAACTCGAACTTCTCTTCAAGTAAATAACGATGTCACATCTTTAGCGCGAATACTATGGCAGTTAGCTCTAGATCATGGGTGGGGTAGTTCTTCTCATGAACTCTCAACTGTCTACCCCATAACACACTACCTTTCCTTCTTGCATCAGAATCGCACCAAGCCATGTACCACATGCATCAATGTAAACTGTAAACACTTTATTCCCATCGGGCAAAGTCAAGACCGGGGCAGTTGTAAGAGCCCTCTTCAAATGTTGGAAAGCAACATCACAATAAATATCCCATGAAAATGCCAAGTTCTTCTTCGTCATCCTGGTGAGAGGGGTTGATATCTTTGCGAAGTCTTTAATGAACTTCCTATAATAACCCGCCAATCCAAGAAAGCTCCTCACCTCTGTTGCATTTTTAGGAATCTGCCAATCTTGCACCACAACTACTTTCGCGGGATCCACAACTATCCCTTGTTTGGAGACTACATGCCCTAAGAATCTTACCTCCTTTCTCCAAAAATGATATTTGGAGAACTTTGCCCTATGTTGATGGTCACGGAGAGTTTTCAAAACTTCTCTCAAATGTTGGGCATGCTCTTCTTCACTCTTGGAGAAGATCAAAATATCATCAACAAAGACTATGACAAATTTAGTTAGGAACTCCCGAAACACCCTACTCAACAAATCTAGAAAATAGGCGGGGTGCATTCATCAACCCAAAAGGCATAACTAGCCATTCAAAGAAACCATTCGGAGTCCTAAAAGCAGTCTTGTCTATACTGTCCTCAGCCACCCTCAACTGGTGAAACCCCATGGCCAAGTCTAACTGAGAGAATACCAAGTTCCCGACAAGCTGGTCAAACAAGTCGTCTATCGTCGGAAATGGGTGCATATCCTTCTTTGTGAGTTTGTTTAATCCTCTATAGTTCATCCAAAAACAAAGCGAACCATCTACCTTAGTTGCGAATACAACTGAAGAAACCCATTTAGATATATGCTTCGTCTGATAAATCCTTTCTTAAGCAGCTCCCCTACTTGCTTACTTAACTCCTTCCTTTCCCTCGGAGCCATATGGCGAACTGGTAATGCATCTGGTTTTGCATTGTCCACCAGATATATACGAAAGTCGATCTCGTGCCTCGAAGGTAAGCCCCGAACCTCCTCAAAAACATCAGAATAATCTCGGACTACCGGAACAGATTGCAAATCATCTATGGATGCATCAAGAGACTCTAGGAAGCCAAGCATAACATACCCTTGGGGCCACAAGAAATCTCGAGGGTCCTCTCATGACAAGTCAGTAGCCTAACAACCCTCTTCTCACAATCCAAAATGGCACCAATGTGGTAAGCCAATCCATTCCTAGAATTAACCAATAGCCTATAAACCCGAGCACATATGCGTCGCATTCAAATTCGAGGCCTAATATAGATATTTCAAACCCCAATAAATCATAGATAAATAAGCCGAACCACCAATGGGGTTTGAAACAACTACGGGATCCACTACCATAAATAGTAATTAAGTGCAGAGATTCAACCACAGAACTAGATATAAATGAGTGTGAAGCGCCAGAATAAAAAAGTGTTCTAATACGATGGTTTGAAAGAGAAATTAAACCTTCCACAGAAATTTTTCTACCTCTATCAGGAGCACTAGTTGTGAGAGCATGCACCTGCCCTCCAGAAGTTCCTGCCCTTTGACCTTATCCCTGTGATCCCTTTTTCTTTGGGCACTCCCTGGCAAAGTGTCCGACTTCTCCACAATTGAAGCAAGTGTTCTTCCTTTTTTTACAGTCTTTGATCAAGTGACCTTATTTCCTACAACCGTGACACTTCCTTTTCTCCTTACCGTTGTCATTCTTTCCTCCTTTCTTCTATTGCTGTTGCTGTTGTCCTTTCTTTGGCCATGTCTTCTTGTTTTGCATTGTTTCCTCAGCTTTAACCTCCTTCTTTTCCCCTTTCTCTTCCTCATACATCAAGGCGATATCAACAAGTCTTTCAAAGGTGGCTTCCATTAGGATGTGGGACATGGCTAACCTATGAAGGGGTTCATTTAGCCCTTTAGCAAACTGCAAAGCCTTTTTATGCGGAGTGTCTACTAGTTCCAGTCCAAATCTTTCCGACTAGTTAAATTTGCTCACATACTCTTTAACCGTCAAGTTCCCTTATTTGATTGCCAAGAACCTCTCCGTCTACTGGGTCTTCTCAGCTTGAGAAAGGAATTTCATCTCAAACCTCTGTCTAAAGTCATCCCAAGTTTCCACCGGACGGCCTGCTTGGGTTACCTCCCACAAAATGAAGGTTCATCCTTCAATAGCCAAGCAGGTAACTGAATCTTTCTTCGATCCTCTACTTCAAAGATTACAAACAAGTCCTCGGTCTCCTTGAGCCAGTTCCTCGCCTCCACAAACGTCTCGGTTCGATGGAATGGCTTCCCTCTCATAGCACAGAAATCTTTTTAGATCTTTGAGAATTTGTCTGCACGTGGAGGAGGAGGAGGAGCAACGTGTGCAGCTGGGGAAGGAATGTTTCCTTGGCCTTCGGCATGCGCCGTGGCCTCCAGATACCTACGGAACCATCCTGGTATCGTAACGCCCTCTGGAATGTTGGGTTCCCCAGACATGCTGAAAAAGAAAAGGAAAGAGATTCAGACAAGGGATCGAAAGATATTACTTATGGCTTTTTGGGGAATGTTTTTTCAAAACAGACTTTTCTTTTTGAAAATTCTTTCTTTTAAAACCTTTTTGAAAATATCTTTCAAAAACTTTTATCTAATCTGGTAACCTTCAGCTCTGATACATAGTGTTAACCCCACGTCCGTTAATCTTACTCACAAAGGGAATTCATTAAATTTCGTGAAGCGTTATAGTAAACAGAACGAAAATATTACAAGACAGACATATAAAATAACAACGGAATAAAAACTTTATTTATCATAAAATACCGTGGTCCAAAAACATGTCTCAAATACAAAAGCACATTACAACATAAAAGCTATTGTCTTGTACTTCAAATATCAGTGTACATAAAAGAATTAAAATTGCCCAAAAATAAAATATAGCCATAGCAACAAGGATAGGAGCTTGAGCCATACATATCAGCAGCTCCAGCAAAAATAAGCTGAATCACGGTCAAGCCTGAGAGTTCCCGCCCTGAGAACCCAGGATGGAATGGAAGAAAGAAGGAGAAACAAAAAGGGTTATACATAAAGTCTGGCAAGTCTAGTTACTTTTAGCAAGTAAATAAATAAAAGTAGCATGACAGGCATGTAAAGTGGATAAGAGAGATTACTACATAAAAGACAGGTGTGACAAGGTAGAAAGGACAAGGTGTATCGCTTCCCTAATGAGTAGTCTGCACTATTACTAGTATATCCAGAATGAAATGATCCCTTCCACTATAAGGTGGTAGACTTAGGCATACGTCCAAGTGTACCCTAAATACTACCCTAATCGATCGGCTCCCTAATCTGTGTAGATACTTTGTGCCGGCCCCACCGTAGGATGTATCACGTCCTAAAGTGGCAACCCTCCATTGATATGCACAACCCTATATCTACAGGTGTTGCAGTCGTCTTATCCCCTTCTGCCCATCTCATGCACGAACATGGCCTGGTCGGTTTCCGTCGCGCACACCATCCTCTACGTTTGGATCTCTTACAATCAGTCTAGTAAGCGTGCCCCTTCTCCGACCTAGCTCGGAGTACATGTTTGATACCTACTCCGGGTTACTGGATGAAACGGGTCCCACACAATATGATACAAGCTTTCGCCTTTGTCTTGTATCCCCCACTGGGTTTTCCATTTGATTACGTATACCACTAGGTGTCTTTGATTACATATCTTTATTATTTCCATCGGTTATGTATACAACTAGGTGTCTTTAATTACATAACCTTATCGGGTTAAGTTTGTAGGCCTATATGTAAATATTACCCACCCCCTCCAGATTTGCTTAACCCACCCACTGTCCAACTAATTTTACTTAACCCTAACGTTAGTTCATAATCATACAATCTCTATGGATTAGATTAGGTTAAGTAGTCCAATTTATTACCGTGTCCATTTATGGTTTATAATTGGTTAGACCTCCCACATTAGGTCTACAACTAGTGGATGTTGGATATGCCGGTCGGGTCCGGGCAGACTTCTTCCACAAGTTGGGCCTAACCTCATGTCTTTGCCTGATTCGTATTTGTGCACTTAGACCTCTCAATTAGGTTCAGTAATGTGGTTGTTGTTATGCCGGTCGGGTGCGGGCAGACTTCCACCACTAATGCAACCTAACCTTGTGTCATAAGTGCATTTACAATTTCTAACTGTAATCTTAGACATTTCATTCTTATCCAAATTTACCCATGTCTTTATAGGTTATAAGTTCCATGCCCATTTCCCCCCATTTTGAGTTATATGTCCAATTTATAAAAAACATTATTTAAATTATGCCAATTCTTACTTTTTTTTTCCCCCGTTCTCTAACTAGCGCATTCACATAATTTGTGGCATGCCTAGGCTAGATAATAGCCTAGTTATAAACAATAAAAAGGGAAAAGTGATGGGAATATAACAAAGGTGATTGTTTTGGCATAAACATAAACTAACATGGTGATAAGGTGGGCATATAAGCATAATTCTGATGAATTTGTGGCAGTTAGCTAATCTTAACATAACTAACTTGTCATGATAAGAATAATAAGATATAAATTAACAATTTAGATGTCCAACTAGCTTAGATCTAATATGATAGGCACAAGGTGATAAATTAGATCTGATTAATAATTTAGATGTCCACATAATTCAGATCCAGAAATTAAAAATAGATCTAAGGCAAATAAGGTCAAGATCCACATCATAGAATGTCATAGAAGTTACAATTGATTCGACAAGATAAAGATTTAGATCAAAGTTATAACCAATTTAGAATGTCATATGTTCACAATTTACAATGGATCTAGTATAATATAGGCATGTGAACAAATCCAAACTATAGTCATATCAGGTTTACTTTTAAATATTTAAATCTAAAAGCAACTAAGAACTCACAGTGCTTGGATTAAAAGAAAAGGTTGAAAATAGCTGATGTTGGATCTACACTTGAATCTCTAAGTTTGATTTGCAAAGTTAATCGTTGTTGAAGAAAGGATCCGTCTCTGTTCAGACACCGACAACATTTGCCCTCCATGATTTCCAGTGAATAAACCAAGAGAAATGACCATGTATTTATAGCTGCCTGCCCCTCTAAAATCGACTGCCACGTCAGACCTAGGGGTGTCAACACCGCTGTAGGGGGGTCGACCCTGGTGGCGACAACCCTTAAGGGGGGTTGACCCTGATGTCGACACCCCTCTAGGGGGGTCGACCCCCTAGAGCGGGAAAACTGCAGCCACTTTCTTTTTCAATTTTTGAACGATTTTGGATAAGGTTCTAACTCATATCTGCCTCATATGTATGTATATTTTTCTTTTGCGTGTATACAAACTTTAAACTCTCTTATCTTCTGCATACGGTGTCCGTTTTACGCAAACCGAATGTCTATCTTGCCCAGAATTTCGAGACGGACGCAATGGCACAGTCTGTTTCCCTTAATTCCAAATATTAAATCAATTATTTTTTAATTTATCCTCTTTTATGTTGATAAAAATACTGGTGTTACAATAATAGTACATCAAAGAAAAAGAAAACAGCATATACTGCCACACTATATGATTCTGATTCATCCTCCAGTGATGAAGATAAAGAGATAAATAATTCAAATTTGTGCTTCACGACTGTTTATGATTCAGAAAATATGGAAATTGAATCTAAAAACAGGTACGTGTTTAAATTACTTTGATTGAAACTATTTATTTGAATGTTTGTTTGATCGCTTGCTTTGTCTGAAATCCTTGAATTTAAAATTCAAAATTCATCTTCTAAAATTTGTAATTTGTAATTTGAAATTTAAAAATAATACTTTTTAATAAAATATTAATATAAAAGTACTATTATATTAAATATTATCTTATGAGTTATATAAATAATGATATAAGATATATATATATATATATATATTAAGAATAGAAATACATATATCCTTTGTAAAATAAGACACATGTCGATATTCCCCACTACCCATGTCGGAATGCCTCCTGAATTTTGAATTCAAACTTCTCAAATTCCCTCCACCTTTTCACTGATTCCAATGTATTGAAAAGGTACCTATTGACCACAGAACATGTCTATAGATTCTCTATTTATCTCTCTATCCTTATCATCACTTGTCACCTTTATTTTAAAATTAAAAGTTATCTTCCTTATCTTCAACTCTTCACAAAACTCCAATAATGGCTTCCTCAAGCACTCCAAGCACTATGAGTCTTTCTAAGACTACCAAAGGCTATAACCCGGAAGTTATCAAAGATTATAACAACTATGAAAACTTTGGTAAAGTCGACATAGGAAAATTTGCCATCTTTCAAGATCTTATGAGCTTGAATCTCTTTTTGATCAAAATTAAATTCTCAATTTGATTAATTTTAAGAAAATGATTACATGTTTTATCCAAATCTTGTAAAAAGGTTTTATATGAATTTGAATCACGTATTTAATCAAGGAAATGAGAATGAAGTATGGAGTAGTGTAAAAGATACTCAAATTGTTTTGGATTTGAAGTTTTACGAAATATTTTGGGTTGTGAGAGTATCGGAATGGATCTCTCGAATTTCAAATTTAACGAACATGATCATGAGACCTTCTATCATATTTTTGAAGATGATGATCATTTTGGAATTCCAAAAACAGTTATTTTCATCCGAAAGCAGGGATGTTAATCTACTTCTTCAACATACTATGACCACAAGATCGCGAAATTTCAATAACCCGACCATGAAGGTATGCAAAGCTCCTTTTTCGGTTTATGGATAATACAACATCAATTGAGATTAAGTTATTTTAGATGAATTTTGACCTAAAATTTTTTCGATGGGAGAAAATACGTTATATCATAGAATTTACCTTACACGTTATATCGCATATGAAGATTCCACTAATATTTCAACCATTTGAAACACTTATGGAAAAGGAGGAAAAGCTGGCTCATAAAATAGAAGAAGAGAAGAAGATGAAACTACTTCCTTAGAAAACATATAATATCCCGCTAATACCTCCAATCCATCCAATAAAATCCTTCTTGAGAATCAAAAGATTTTAAAGTGGTCATTTAGTAAGAAAATGGAAAATATATCCACAAAGATGAACAAGTTCTTTATAAAAGTGAGTCACAAGATAAGATTATCATCATACTCATCATCTTCCGCCGAATTCTACTTTTACCTTTTTGTAGTAGTTTCTGTTTCTACCGTATTTCAATTCCATGTTACGTATCATTTCTATGTATCGTTATCTAAAATTATCAATGAAGATCCTTTATTTTATTTTCATCATCACTAAAACATCTCTGAAATATTTAATTATTTTGTTAAGGATGTTTAAATATAAACCAAAAAAATAATATACAAAATTCAAAAATCAGAAGGGAACATGTCGACATGTACTACCCCCATTTTGACATCTAACAGCCAAATTATCAAATTTGTTTGAATTCAAAATTGTCCTAACCGACTTGTGTCCATTCATTTTAGCGAATTTCAGAGCGCATAAGTACCTATTTCTTAAAAAAACAGTTCATTTCTCCTTAATACCCATTCATTATCTACTAATTTTATCAATATAATGGCTTCTCTAATCCATACTCTAAGTGAAAATCTCAAAGAGACACTCAATTTCTTCGAATTACCCTTTCTATTATTCACCGCAATCAATGTCACTTTGAATTGATTCAAATATAGATGATTAAAAAACCAGGAGAAGCATTTCGATGACATTTGTTGAATGATCTCTGTACTCGACAAAGGAGAAGAAAATAACAATCCAAAAGAAAATATTACCAAAGAAAATGAAGAATGGGATGCTTTAAAGCTTGATTGTATCTTTGGAGAAGAAGGATGGGTGGATGTTCCAAGGAACGTTTAAATTTATGATTGAGTATAGTTTGGTTAGTTTGTCTAATTTGAATTTGAACTTGAATCCTTTTTGGCAAGTCCAAACAGTTTTTAACGTGATCCATAATACTTTTTCCATTATAACAAAACATGTATACAAAAAGATACAAGAGGTAGGCAGTTTGCCTATCTGCTACAGACATCTTCCTAGACCTAGCTAAAGATAGACCACTAAATCACCATGCAGGGTGAGGGTCAAGTACAGTACATAGGTCTAGGAAAATGTAATGCAACAAAGCAAACTATTGCACAAACAACTGGCTGCACATGCAATCCCAAATTACAACCAGAATTACGCACTCATACTGACCTAACATAAATTACACAGTAGTATCCACCAATTCAAATAGGAGCAAACTGCCAAGCAAGATAAACTGCCTAAACTTACATTGCAATTTCAATTCAACGATGTCATAGAGAATTCACACCTAAATCCAGAAAACTCACTCGAAAATCAACCACTGAATTGTCAACCTCGACCACCAAAACAGTGCAAACAAAATATCCAAGCCCTCTCACAAAATACACCTAAGACGTATCACAAACAACAACATTACCAAAAAAACGAAAAAAGCTATACTTACCAATAAACACCCTACCGGCAAAAGGTACTAACAACGATCCAAAATGGATCCAACGCTCTTTCCAGCACGTTGCTTAAGTAATCTACTACCATTAAACTGGACTGACTTTCATAGATCCAAGGAAGAGAAGAGCGGGGAGTGACGCATAACTAAGTAGAGGAAGTCACGTAAAGAAAAGTAGTGGTTTGATAGAGGAGGTAATAGCCGAGGTCACAGGGAACTCCGCGGACGGTTGGAGGGGACAAGAAAGAAGAAACAACGAAATAGACTAAGGGGAGGAGAAGATCTGGCTATTGTTAAGCAGATCCGCGAAGGAACGAGAAGAAAAGCATTGGAAGGGTACGACATACAACTGGCCCTTAAGATGAAAACTAGTGTTAGAGAGAGAATGTGACATATAAATAGGATGGGGGACGTGGTTAGGGAACGAGAAGAAGGAGTTCGATGAGGGTGGGGAGAAAACTTCAAGGAACCCTAGCCGCCATTGAAGAACAGGCTATCACCATTTTCATGTCTTGACCTTTTCATGTTGATGATAAATCGACTAATTAAGTTTAAATGATTGAATTTGAATTGATTGTATGTGAAAATAATTTGGATTAATGATGTGTAAAAACATGATTTGAATTGGCTTGGATTGATTGTATGATTAAGTGTTAACATTATTCTAGTTAATCTTGATACTGCTTGTTTAAATCTAGATATTGTTTGTTTAATAGTACCATAATTTAAGGAGGAGTATTAGAGTCATTTTTTCATCTAGATTAATTCGTATATTAGTTTAAGGCGGAATATCATACAATAAACATAGTTATATAGTGTTTCTTGATGACAAAGGGGGAAAATAATAAAATAGGGCTTAGATTAAGGGGAAGTTAGTAGTTTCAGAATGAGTTATTGGAGCTGGGGAAAGTAATTGAAGAATCAAGGTATCAGGTAAGTATATTGTAAGTATATTTTATAAATAAAGGATGTCCTCAAAAAAAAGGGGAAGATTGTTAGGGAATGAGATGATGGTTTTAATGAAAACAACCTTTTAACATTTTTAAATATTATAATAAAATATATACTAACATTATTGTCTATATATATACATATATAGAGAGATAGGATCAAGGGCACCCCTAAATAGTGCATCACTGCTATAGCCCCCTGATTTCCACCACACATTCTCGTTTCTCTCTCCTCCCATCAACTTTCTATTTACTCGATAACTTATTTAAATATAAATGAGTGGTCTACATTAAGGTGCAAAAGGGGTGCAATAAAATTGGGGTGCTCTTGAACCCTCCTCGTGTATATATATATATATATATATATATATATGCAGGATGTGTATGTAGGTATTTTATGCATGTATTGATTATTGAACACTGTACAATTTAAAGATTCAAGATTGTAGACTATAAAGAAGTAGAGTTCAAGATCGAAGACTCATGAGTAACAAAAATTCAAAAGCTCAAGAAAGATATCAGCATAAGTAATAGAGTCTAGAATTTTTGTTAAAACTCAATAATAGCACTAAAATCTTTAATCTAATTCTATTACCAATTCTATCTTATAATCTTTCAAATATCTTCAAATTTTCAATTGGTATTGAAATTGTTTCTTTTTTAAATATAAATTTCTTATGATTATCTAAATTATTTCTTGAATTTTAATCTAACTGCTAATTTAAATATTTAAATTTTTATTTATATTTTAGTTTTTAGTATATGTTTATATAATTAATTTTATTAATTTTTATTTCCTTATATTCACATTTTTAGTTTTATATCTTAAGTTTTAAGTTTCTCATATGAGTATTATAGTTTTATATTAAGTTTTTAATATCAATTTTATAGATTATATATATGTTTTAAATTTATATTCTAACTCTACTATACTACTTTAATATATAGGATAATAATTTGTTTAAAATCCAGAATTACTCTAATTTATTTGAACATCATCCGTTGTTTTCAAAAAATATTAATTTCAATTACATAGGGCATGTTGACATGTAATACCCCACATGTAAACATCATAGTCGTTTTTTTTCCAAAAATTATAAATTTCAAAAGAAGCGTATTCGTTTAAAACTTTTCCTGAAGAGACATGACATTAATTCCCTCTAAATACCATTTCAATTCAATTTTTTTAAACTAACTTTCATTATCTTCTTTTCTCTTCTCCATTTAAACTCTTAATTTTTAAGTTTTTGTAACTCTGCCGAAATTCAGAGAGAATCAAACCAGATCATTTCTAGTTTAACTATCTACCACTCTGTCTTAAAGATTCAAGTGTTATTCAGAGTTATAGGAGTATTTGCAATCGAAGATCGAAAGATCAAATTCCTATCGAGTCTCTCAACAAAATTGTTATCGAAAAAGTGTGGTTCTAGCCCATTCAAATCAGTTAGGTGTAATTCCAGCCCATAAATCATTTGGGTGGTTACGTAGCCTGGTTAAATCAAAAGAGCACCGTGTGCTCGGAAGTAGTTGGGTGGACCTCGTGGCCCTTGAAATCGAGGATTGTAAGATTGGATATTGAAGTCTATTTGAAAATGTTAGTTCACGGGTTTTTGATTCATGACAAGAAAGAAAAGTTGATCAAGAGGAATTGGTACGCAAAGCTCACAAGTGTGGTTATATCTTAAGTTGAGTTTTAAATGTGTTATATTGTGTTAAAGTCTATCCTCAAATATTACTACACACTAACACAACAGATCGTATAACACATATTGGAACAAGTGCCAAAATTGTGCAATATTGCACAGACCAGTCGACTGGTCAATAATCCACCAGTCGATTAATGTGTGTATTTATGCACATTTTTGTGCACTGCATATATATATATATATATATATATACACACACACACACACACGATCTTCTATAACCTCTTGTCTAGTCTTTTTTTTACCAGTTGATTGACTTGAACCAACTGTCATATTTCAGTAAAGAGACACTTCCTTTCATGAAGAGATTCAAATCCAAGAGAAATGGACTCCTCTTTTGATTGAAACTCTTTGCAAATGATTACTACTTTTCATACACTATTTAAACACTTAAATATCACTTTCTAAATCACCAATTCGTGTTCTAATTTCTGATTCTAATCTCTCTATATTCTATGCATTCAAAAGCTCCAAAAACTATCTTTCATCGCTTGAATCTTTGATTCCATATTTGTACTTCTTGATTCAAAAGCGATTTACTTCCTTAAAATCTTCACATACACTTCATATATTTGAGGATAAGATTATACGAAGCATGTACTAAAAGTGTGACCGATCCGTGTTATTTAGATCACATATATAGTCAAAGCTACTACTGTATTTGTGATGTTCTGTTCCGCTACTCAAGCAAGAAGCCCTCTTTCGGCTGCTGAGGCGAAATCCCATTCAGTTGCTCGGGTATGTGAAAACTGTTCCTCCAGGCCAAATGAGGGCATTGCTTAGTGAAATTCCATAAGGAGTCTGGAACTGAACATAGGATGGTGCTCCAAACCAGTATAAAATTCCTGGTGTCATTTATTTTTATTTACTGCATTTACATATTGCTTATCTGTGATATTTTAGTATTTATCTCATTAATTTTGTACTTGCATAACTATATCAAAGTATAGTATATCACATTATCAACACTTCTGCATATACATTCAGTTCCATATTACTCGATCCTAATCTAGTTGTCTTTTCATTTGGTAACAGAGAAGGAAATCTTATGACCGTAAAACAGTTATTTGATATCCTGATAATATGGAAAAATAACACTAGCACTAACACCAACACAAACACAAGCTTCACAAAAGGTCAATCTACTACACGACCTCTACTTTTTAATGACATGAACTATAATTATTAGGCTACACGTATGAAAATTTATATGTAAGCAAATGATTTGACTCTTAGAATATTACCCAAAAAGAATATGTACCTCCTACTATAATTTTCCAAGTGGTCAACCAGTGAAAAAGTAAAAGCTGATGCTAAAGAAATGAATATGTTGTATTGTGCCTTGGATAAAAATGAGTTTAACTTAGGTTTTGATCACTAATCAGGGGTCTAAGTTTGGTTCTCTATCGTTAATGGTGACAAGGGAAATTTCCTCTTCTTTCTTCGTCGTCTTCATCTCCACTTCATTCGCCGTCTTTATCTCCACTTCATACTATCCCTACTTTTCCTTCTCCTTTCACTCTCCTTTCTCTCCACCATCGTCTATTCCCTATTTTCGTCATCGTGATAGAACCGAACCCCTAATTTTTCATTTGCTCGGATCTGACCCCTTTTTATGCGCCGATGCCCATACATTCTCAGATCCAACACTCTTCCTGCTACTACCCCATTCTTGCTACAGTCTAAGCCACCTGTTGGAGCGTGGTGTCCCAATCTGTAACTGGCAACTCCCTGATGTTTCTCCATAGTTATTGTGTGGAGAACCCTTGTGGTTTTGCTAGTGATCCTGTGTTGAACACAACGGTGGGATTCAACGGTTTTTGGTTGGGTTTGACTTGTTATGATGGCGGTTGTCTCGTATCTGACATAGAGCCTTACTGGAAGACAGTTTTTTCTTACATTTGGAACTATTTTGCGACTTTTCATCCACATCTGATATGCCATTCTTGTATTAACCATGTACGCAATGAAATTATGCTCCTTGTCTCTTACATGGTGAGCTAACGAGGTATTTTTTGGCACTGCTAGTTGTGGGTTGAAATTTGTTGGGCACTTTGGGTGTTTCAAATGTCTGTTTTTCTTTGAGTTGCGTCTTGTTGGATTTCTGAGACTCTGATTGTCTCGTAAGTTTGGGTTTGGTTTGTTTAGGAGGAAGGTTTGGTTTTTTCTTTCATTAGATGGTCGGTGTTTTGTGCCTTTTAGCCTAGCTCATGGTCTATTTCATGACAAGTTCATGTTCCTCAGTTCCAATCTATTTGTTGCACCATCTGCTTTCTCGGTGATAGCCAAGGCTATAGATAAGTTCTATAGTTCAGCAGATCATCCTCTTCATACTTGCGTGACTGCACATGTAATTCTCACTGGATATTTCTCTTCTTGCTAGGATGTTGGCTATGTAATAGTTTAAGTTGCCTGCCATGGTATCACTCTTCACACTATACAGTGTGGAGATCATGTATTTTTTTCTATAGCTATGTTGTCACGTCTCAGTTCTTTCTACAGCAGTCTCCATGTCATTGTACACTATTTACACTGTAGGGCCTGTGGTTGTATTGTGTATATTTTGTACTTAGTGTAATTCACTTCATTTTGAAGTAAGTAACTGCCTCCATGCGTGGAGTGCTTATATTAGTCTAGTAATTAAGCTAGCTCCAGTGTTGTAAGCCTGATAGGTAGAGTGGACGGAACACTATAAACTCCGTAACGGACGGACGGTCCACCTTAAAAACTAAATTTAGCTAACTGTTAACTACAACCACTTGTACTATATCATTTTTTTTGCAAGGCAAGTAAGGTAATGGACCCTTACCACGTTTATTAAAAAGAAAAACAATCATACAAGAGTACTTAGCAGAAAATCTAAGAACAACACACAGGGTAAAATATGGACAAAAGAAACAAAGAATAAAAACAAAAGTTATAACAACTTGGCAAACCAATCAGACGAAAGGCAATGTCAAAATGGTATAGAGACGTAGGTCAAATCATGATGGATTTGGAGCTTCATCAAAGACCACAGCACCTCGATACGTCTCCTCTTTGACTCAAAGGCACGCAAGTTTTTTTCTTCCCACAACATTATCATAAGCTTTTTGATGCAAAGAATGATAGGATGTGTTCTTGCTTTCTCCAACGAGTTGTCATGTGTATGAAGAACTACTGTTTGTCAAAAGTTGCAGGTTGCACAGATGAACCGAATAGCATGAGAAGCTTGTTCCGTAACACATTACTGTAAACGCACTTAAAGAACATGTGGGCAGTATCGTCTTCTTCAATGACACAAAGCAGGCAAGTCGTATAGACAACCATCCCCATACGAGCAAGCCTGCATTTCATTAGCAAAGCCTTGTTAATTACCTTCCATAACATAAGACTTTCGCGTGGAACTGAATTTTTGCTCCAAATAATACTAGACCATGGACACAAGGGCAATAAGTTGTAAGCAATAAGGCCAAGGTAAACACATGTTGTGTCCATTGTCGTTCCATGAAATGCCATTGTCATTAGAGTATGCCACATACTGAAGAATCTCATTACAAGCATTTCTCGCAGCATGATCAACAAAAAATGGCAGGACAACTTTTCCAATCCTAAGAAATCTAGGAACGGTCGCATTTCCATTGATGCCAGACTGAGAAATCGTATTATACCCCATAACTTTGGAAAGAATGATACCGCTCCCCGTTCAAGGATCGTCCCAGAAGGACACCGAACAGTTGGATGAAATATTATATTGAATTAGGGGCAAGATTTCACCCTAGCTGCCAACAGACATTTCCAACTCCAACTACAAGAGAGAGGAGCTTCCATAACCCAAAATTTTCCATTTTTAACATTGAACTTCCAGCACCACTTCACCCATAATCTTTCCTTGCGTGTAATGAAATTGTTAAAATGCGTGTTCAAAGCAGCAAAATTCCACTGTTGAAGGGACAACAATCCAAGACCGCCCTTATTCTTTAGGAGGAGCATTTTCTGAAAAGCACAAGGAATCGGTTTCCTACCATGAACAGACCCAGTCCAGAGGAATCTAATCAAGACAGAATTAATTAAGGACAGAAGTTATTTTGGAAGAACGAAAGCCCTAGCGCAGTAAACAGTTAAAGAGAAAGCAATACGTTGCACAAGAATTAGGCGACCAACATGGGATAGAAATTTGTTCCCCCAATTGTTCAAAGAAGCTATAATTTTATTATAAAGCTGCATGCAATCAGATTTTGTTATTTTAGTGGTGCCTAACGGCAGACCTAAATAAACTGTGCCCTTTTGAAGAATTTACATGCCAAGAAGAGAGTACAATCTATTAGCATTAGCATCATCAATTCCTACAAACATAGCTTGGGATTTATTTAAGTTGAGCCTAAGAGTAGTCATGTTGTAGAAATTTTTTAGGGTTTTGATTATGGCTATCAACGAGGTAACAGCCGGCCTAGAGAACACCAAAATATCATTAGCAACAATAGGGTAGAGATTGCATTATGTTTGCACCTGGGATGAATTGATTTATGCAAGGATCATATTTTACTTTAAACAAGGATGTGAGCACTTCTATGACAATAATAAATAAGCAAGAAGAGATCGGAGCGCCTTGCCGAGTTCCTTGTTTACGCTTGAAGAAACCAGAATTTCTATCATTAAACACGAGAGAGAAGGTAGATGTCGAGATGCACGTGTACACCCAAGCAACAAAGACTTCGAGAAAATTCATATTTGCAAGAATTCTGACAATTGAGGTTCAATGAATGCTATCGAAAGCCTTACTGAGATCAAGTTTCAAAACAGCGGAGGGAGTGGCATTAACAGTATTATACCCCTTAATAAGCTCATGGGTCAGAAGAACATTCTCAATTATATCCCTAGAAGGGAGGAAGGCAGACTGATTGTTTGAAATGAGGGAAGGAAGAACAAACAACAATCTATTGGATAATATTTTAGAAATGCATTTATAGGTAACATTACAGCAAGAGATTAGTATGAAGGACATCATAGAATCTGCATGCTCAAATTTGGGGATTAAAACAAGGTTAGTGGTATTCACTTCGGAAAGCAACTTGAATTTGTCGAAAAAATCGTGGATAGCTTTGCAAAAATCAGATGAAATAATATCCCAAGAGGCTATGAAAAAGTTAACATTAAAATCATCACGTCCACCGCTAGATTTCTATTCATGGAGAAGAGTGTGTTAGAGATCACTATAAAAACTGGACGTCTATTCCAAAAAAAATGAGTTTAACCGTATCTGCATGTGCAATACTGCATATGGAATATGGTGAACACTCAAGTAACTCACGAAGTAACTAGCAAGGTTAAACAAAGCAAAATATCCATAATTAAAAATCAATTTCAGGAGTATCACAACAAAAATAAGAAGGAGAAATCCAAAAGATGAGCTTTCTCTATAACTTAGGATGACTCAGATTCTTCATCTTCTGAAAGTGACAGTGGAACGATAATGAACAAGCTAACGTATGCTTCATGGCCAAAGAAAACGAGGTTAGTGATTTTACTTTTGAAGAAATGGTAGAAAAAAATATGAATTATTAGAATCTAAAAATAATTTCAAAACAAAGTACAAACAAGCTAATGAAGATCAGGAAACGATAGAATTTGAAAGGGATATGCAGAAAGATGAAAAAGAGATATTAGAAGATAAAATTAGAAAACTTCAAGAATCTCTCCCAAATGCAAACTATCAACTTTCCTTATTGAGTCAAGAAATTGAAACTCAAATAGATAAGAACAATCTGCTTGCTTCTGAGAATCATGAGTTAAATACTAGAATTAAAATAGTAGAATTTGATAATTCTAGTCTCAAATTAAAATGGATAATATTACTAAAAATGTCACAAACTTTAATAAAGGTAGGGAGCATTTATATAAGATTATAGAAACTTCTCAACCTGCATCTAGCAAGAAAGGGCTAGGATATATACATAAAATTGATATTTCAAAGAAATCAAATAAAAAGAAGTCTAAACCTAGCAAGCCAGTAACACCTTTGACAAAGAAAAAGGTTTCTAAAACTATTAATATATGGATTCTTAAAATGAATAATTATTTGATTAGGAATAAGTAGATAAAAACATTCGTAGAAACTATCCATAATAATAAGGATTATGTTTATAAAAGGGACACTGAACTTCGGTTTGGCTTCCTAAGACCTAACTCTTAGAACTCTAATGGAGGAAGTGGGTACCAACGCCATTACATATTTTTTGCAAGTCCCACTCAAGAAGAGAGGAAAATGGATACTTGACCATCGTTGCTCAAAACATATGACAGGAGACAAAGAGATGCTAACAAATATTATGTACCTACAAGGAGGAACTATCACATTTGGAGATAACTCCAAAGGCTATATTATCGGCACTTGCAATGTGTGTAACGACCCTGTTTTTTGCCCGGTTTTCGCCGGTAATTAAACCAACTTAAACCATTCATAAAGATGGATTGTTAGGGGCACTTACACGTTTGCACAAAATAAAAGAACTTTTCCATTATCATTAAAATAATTTTACATCAGAGTTACAAGAGGTACATCAAAGTACATCGGTTACACAGCGAAAAAGATACTAAACTCAGCGGAAGAATGCGAATGCTCCAAGACGTAATAGCTCCAGCTAAAACCAAAATCCTACTCCTACTAACTCCAAGGCTAAATCTGCGAACCAAACTACTAGGATGCCCGTGTAAAAATTATGGGCACCTAGAGTTTAGGTGTGGGAACAAAAAACTCCAGGCCAGTCATGGGACTGGTGTGAGAACTCAAAATAATTGTTTTTAGGGTTTATTTTAAAGTTAGGTAATTCACCGGACCATACTGTTAATGCGAAACGGGTTTATTCCATGTGAATACCAGTGCATAGAAATCCACAATGACTTTTGAAAAATGAAGCTATCATAAGCCCGTTCCACATCACACAATGCAAGCGCACACCAAATGGGCGAGTTTTGCCTTATGATAATCAAAAATGATTTCATACATGAAAATCCTCTTTTACTACTATATCTAGTGTGAAAACCATTTTATCAAATAAATGTATTAATCCTAGCCAGCATAATGCCCCATCCCATTATACTAACAATCCTGCCGGTAACCAGCAGGCTGTACAATCAAAACCGTACGGGCTCGTAGTGGAGACTGGGTTTCCAACATGATGGTTCCTGGTACGAAATATCATTCGTGGGCTCACAAACTTTCTTGCATGCATCATCCCTGTACTCGCGGATAACATCCAGACTAGGATTCCGTTATACTAACCTGCCATACATGAATCAGAGTACCGAACAAATAGAGTCCCAGACTGGGGACTTCGTAGTACCCTTTCATCATCACATCTCGGTGCACCGAACATACGAAACGCACATATAAATCTGACCACCAGTTTACCATCAATCCGGGATGTGAGGTTCGTCGAGGTCACTATATACACAAAGCTATGCTTGAATAAGCCATGCTTTGATCATCCATAGCTCATCACATAACTTAAGTATGCCACATTTTCCGTTCACTACACATCACTGATTTTCCATTAATATATAACCTCTACGCTCACACGTCTTAGAGATGGGTGTTAAGCAAGAGAATAAATTCTCTGCCACCAAACACACACACACACACACACACATATATATATATATATATATAAAGATCAGTGCTATGCAGTCAATCACAATGTCAGAAACACAATCCGTACATGTCCGTTCGGGTCTGAACGAAACAACAATCTAGAATTCCTTTACATACGTTTGGGCTTCTTGCCATTTAACTGGTATATAAAATTCATCTGCGAATGGGAGCCAGCCATTCGAGACATTCAGGAAGTCACCCTTACGACATGAAGGGTCCCGGTCTTCAATGTCGTCTCCGTATCTTCAATTGCTCCACAACGTCGTATTATTATTTGGAATAGTTTTTAGACATAATTTCGATCCCGGTCTTTCCAAATAATAAGCGCAATTTAAAAAATACAATTATGGAACACACAGGCTTTCAACAAAATCTCCTTCCATCTTGGATTTTGTCAAATTAAACTTCTTTAAATTCATTCTCAATTATTGCAAAATCCGTATTTAACCTTTCTCTTTTAAAAACACATTCCTTAAATCAAAGATAATTTAGCCTCAACGCCTTAATTAATTTTCTATTTGATAACTCGTTATCAAAAACCCAGTTTCCTTTGAAAATCATTACCCCACATTTCAACCATAGTTTCCAATTAAATCAGTTTCCCAACATTCAATTCTGTAATCTTAACTAAAAGATCTTTCTTCCCAATTCCTTATTTCTAATTTCCACAAATCAAAGATTTGATTAAATCCCCAAATTATGATATGAATTTCCACAACTCAATCTCATTGTGTTTCAAGAATGATATTATTAAAGATATGATTCACGACAAAACCCCAATCAATCGATATTGAACATAAGTTACATAGAAATTATATCTACTTATATTCGATATCAATTCTCATAATCAATGAATACTATAAGTGGAATAACGATATAATAATAATATCTTCCAAACTCCTCAAATCGTATACGTTTACACCAAAGAATTTCATATCAAATGTCCGAAGATTATTTCTATCAAACTTATCCCAATCAAATTGGGAAACCCATATCTTAATTAAAAGATTTATTCAACTCTTTGACATTAGATCTAGATAGAAATATCCACTTATACTTAATATTAATCTCTGTATCCAACTCACACTATAAACAAAATAACGGTGAACTACCTTTTAAATTTCTCAAATAGTAAGGTTCATCATCTACCGGATTAATATCAAACATCCGAAGATTTATCTCCGACCATATCCAATTATTTAAAATTGAAAACCCCGTTTTAGTATCAAATAAATCAATTTAGTTTCCTTATAAAACATTTTCAATACTTTTAAATCTTTGAAAACATCCCACCAATCATTTACAAATGATTACTTATAGTTCGGGAAACAGCTCGCGGTTTACAACATCAAAATAGACTGTTTTCAAAGAAAGAGTTACCATAGTATTTCAAATTACAAAACAGTTATCTTAACTACTTTGATCAAAATATCATTTATCTTAGCCAATAACTTAAACTTTACAATTCAAAACACTTTTGCATAATTTATAATGATTTTACAATTTTTTTTCCATATTTTTAAAACATTTAAAATAACTGTTTATAGTTATGGTCGATAACTGCTCTTACAGCGACCTTTTCCAAAATGGTTTTAAACATAACTTAAAAATTATAACCCTAAATTAAAATCTGCTTTCACTCATTTAAAAGCTCTTGTTAATATAAATCAATTATTTTCCATTTCTTGGAAATCCGATTTAGATAATAAAAGTTATAAGCGTTTAAAGTTTGTAACTAAAATACGCAAATTACCCTCGTGCGACAAGCTCTATTTTGACCGCAATAAAAACTATTCTTCCGTACTTCAAAATACCTTAGAAAACCATTATATACTCATGTAAACCATTTAAAGTAATTTACATTGACTTTCCAAAATATTTTGGGTTCAAACTTCAACTTTTATTTTTTACTTAATAAATCAAATTCCAATTCATTTCTGAATTCAAATAATTTCAAATTAACCATCCCATTCGTCGGATCAGCTAGGGATAGCCAGGGAGAGCAGGAAATTATATTTTCCAAACCCAAGCCTAGACACTATCCTCTCTGTCATCCTAGAACGTTCCGGTATTTATTTATTCATTTAAAGAACTTTATCAATATATATGAATTCATACATATGATCTTTCCTAATTATTAACCTTCAATTTCAACAATGATATTGCTTCTAATTACAAAGGAGATTTGTCGATCACCAATGTGATATTATATTTGTTGTGTCATAGTGTGTGCAAAACAACATCAACAACCATTATAAACATCTATAGCAACCATCATCAACATAATTAAATAAATCATAACTGTGCACAAGCGTTTTAACACTAACGCTTAATAGTGTGTGTTCTAAACTACGCATCCATCATCCGTCACAACAAACATCAATCATCATTAACCACTAATAATTCATCACTATATTTAAATTAGTCTAACTACTAATTAAATATATAAACCATGGTTAAAAAGTTCTCACCTAACAGCTTTCCAATCTTCACAGTAAGTGGCTAAGCTGAGTGAACCGTCGGACAGTATTTCAGCGCACCATCTTCTTCACCAAAATATATAATATAATATACAATAATCTCTCTCTCTTTATATTATAAGAGGAGGAGGATGACTACGAACTTCGGCATGGTGGTGGTGGAAAAGAGGAAAACTTATGCCATTGAAACCATGGCTATAAGCTTAAGAAGAAGAAGGAAGGTAGGAAAAATGAAAGTGGATGATAAAAAATGAAGTAAAGAACTTCTTATATAGGAAAGGAGGAGTAAGGAGGTAAAAACACATAAGGGGACAAGTGGAAACGATGCATGAAAGCTTACATGCAAAATTACAAGTGTCCATACACTTATCTTAAGAAGAGAATGTGAACTTTTGGTGGCATTTTCCCTTAAATGCTATGAAAACTAAAGGCACCACTTAAGTCTAATGCTACTAATTCATGTTATAGTTTGACCAATCTGATCGAACGTCAAATAGTATCAATAAATCAAAACTTATTAATAATAATTCTCATTTATAATTCAAATAAAATCTATCATATAACTTATCAAAATTATTAAATATTCTTAACCGTATATATTTATGTCAAATTCAAATTTAAATTAAGTAATAAAAATTCCAATTTTAAATTGGTTAAAAATTCTGGATCATTACATTCACCCCCTTAAAACTTTTCGTCCTCGAAAAGGAAAGGGAATCACAACAACTCATTCGACATCTCTAGATTTTCAGACTCCAGTTACCCAACAATTCTGGATCGTTACATTCACCTCCAGTTACCCATTATATTCGATTCATCATTTACTAGTCCAATTACTTATACTCAACCATTTACTGCTTTCAAAAAAATTCAGAGTTATAAATTATTATCTTAAATCTTGTCTCGCGAATACAAAGGTTATGCAACTTATTCCTTTTCAGTTTCCAAAATTTACTATTATTCGTTACACGAAAAACTTAATCATCTCCGAACTCAGCTTGTCTAATTGTTTCAGTTTAGGTAATTTCTTCTTACTATTCCCGCATGCCAAATATCCTTTAATCAAATTGTGAAACTTAATTCAGAAGGTATTCATGCTCACTTAAACAGTTCCTTTTGTTGCCACAATATAGTTTAGAACCTATCGAATTGTCCAAAATCGTCGATAATTCCAATCTTCCTATGTATACCTTTAATTAATTTCAATAACTTTTTCATTAAAATAGGACCTATTTGGATATATCATAGAATACATTAAAAAGATTTATAAAAGAAGTTATATATATATATATAATTAACATCATATACATACATTTATTCATGCATCCAACTTTTCAGAGATAATTCCCTAGGGGTCAAAGAGCTTGCTTTGATTACATAATTCTTGCTTTCCTTCTTCTTCACTTATAACTAGGGGTGGTGTTGCTTTAGCTGGTCTTTCTCCCTTCTTTAAATGACAATCCTGGACTACATGCCCTACTTCTCTATTTAAGTTCACATTAATTTACCAAACAATTTCAAACACTTATCTAAATGTGTTTAAGTATATATTAACGTTTTAATCGGAATCATATAGTCATCCCACTTTCGAAACTCGAAAATAGACTAATGAAGCTGCAGTCATCAATAAAATCATCTTCAAGCGACTAGAGTGTGATTCTGCATCTATCTAGTATACTTAAGACTTCGTATATACGTTGATCGGACGTATATGCGAAATCTTCTTATACTCAATAGTCCAACCTCAACATCAAACAAAATACTCAAATTCTAATTTTTAATTTCTAACCATATTGATTAGTCACCTTAACAGATTTGACCTAAGTTTATCGATATTTCGAAATGTTACCCAATAGTGAAAGTAAATCCAAAAAGCATTTGTACTCGAATCATTTCCTGATCAGTGGAAGGGGCTTACCTACCATGCCATAAGTAGTATTTTATGTGTAATTATAATCACAAAATGCAAACTTAACCTTAATCGATTGATTAAGTATTCAGGTTGTAATTAACCATATATTTCCAAAATATGTTTCTTTCTTAAAACATAACTTTTCAAAACTCATTTCATATTTTCAAATAAGCTCTTTCAAATATAATACTCCAAAATATCATTCTAGGGCTGTAACACCCTGTATTTTTATCAACACTAAAAGAGGATAAATTAAATAATAATTAATTTAATATTCAGAATTAAAGGAAACGGACTGCACCATTGCGTTCGTCTCGAAATTTTGGGCAAGACAGACATTTTGTTTGCATAAAACGGACACTGTATAAAGAAGATAAGAGAGTTTAAAGTTTGTATACACGCAGAAGAAAAATATATATACATATGAGTCAGATATGAGTCAGGACCTTATCCAAAACTGTTCAAAAATTGAAAAAGAAAGTGGTAGCAGTTTTCCCGCTCTAGGAGGTCGATCCCCCTACAGGAGTGTTGACACCCATAGGGCTGACATGGCAGTCAGTTTCAGAGGGGCTGGGAGCTATAAATACATGGTCATTTCTCTTATTTTCTTCGTTGAGAATCCATTGGGGCCAAACTCTGTCGGTGACTGAACTGAACCGAATTAGCTTCTACAACTATCAACTTAAGAAAATCAGTTAGAGATTCAAGATCCATTCTTCTTCTATTTTCTAATCCAAACACTGTGAGTTCCTAGTTGCTTTTAGATTTAAATATTTAAATGTAAACATGATATGACTATAGTTTGGATTTGTTCATGTACCTATATTATACTGGATCCATTGTAAATTGTGAACATATGACATTCTATGATGTGGATCTTGACCTTATTTGTGTTAGATCTATTTTTAACTATTGTTTCTAAATCTCTATCTTGTCGGATCTATTGTAACTTCTGTGGCATTCTATGATGTGGATCTTGACCTTATTTGTCTTAGATCTATTTTTTTAACTATTGAATCTGAATTATGTGGACATCTAAATTACTAATCTGATCTAGTTTATCACCTTGTGCCTATCATATTAGATCTAAACCAGTTGGACATCTAAATTGTTAATTTATATCTTATTATTCCTACTATGACATCATAGTTATGTTAGAATTAGTTAACTGCCACAAGTTCATCAGATTTATACTTATATGTCCACCTTATCACCATGCTAGTTTATGTTTATGCCAAAACTATCACTATTGTCATTTTTCCGATCACCTTTCCCTTTTATTATTTATGGCTAAGCTACTTTCTAGCCTAGATGCCGCCAAATATATGTGAATACGTTAGCTAGGAAACGGGGGAAAAAGGACAGAATTGGCATAATTTAAATAATGTATATATGAATTGGACATATAATTCAAAATGGGGAAAAAGGGGCACAATCACCTATAAAGACATAGGTAAGAATTGGATAAGAATGAAATGTCTAATAATTACAATTAGAAATTGTAATTACACTTATGACACGAGGTTAGGTTGCATCAGTGGTGAAGTCTGCCCGGACCCGACCAACATATCCAGCAACCACTAATGTTGAACCTAATGTGAGAGGTCTAAGTGCGCAAATACGAGACGAGCTATGACACAAGTTTAGGCCCAACTTGCGGAAGAAGTCTGCCCGGACCCGACCGGCATATCAATGATCCACAAGTTGTAGGCCTAATGTGGAAGTTCTATCCCATTATAAACCATAAATGGACATGGTAATAAATTGGACTACTTAACCTATTTTAATCCATATGGATTGTGTGATTATGAACTAAAGGTAAAGTTAAGTAAAATTGGTTGGACAGTGGATGGGTTAAGCAAATCTGAGGGGGTGGGTAATATTTATATATAGGCCCACAAACTTAACCCGATAAGGTTATGTAATTAAAGACACTTAGTGGTACACATGACCTGTGGGAATAATAAAGTTATGTAATTAATGACACCTTTTAGAGTAAACATAACTAGTGGAAACAATAGGGTTATGTAATTAAAGACATTAGTGGTATACATAGCCAATGAAATCCTAGTGGGGGAAAAAAGACAAAGGGGAGAACTTGTATCATATTGTGTGAGACCCGTTTCAGCCGGTAACTCGAAGTAGGTATCAAACATGTACTCCAAACTAGGTCGAAGAAGGGGCACGCTTACTGGACTGATTGTAAGAGATCCAAACATGGAGGATAGTGTGGGTAGCGCAAACCGACCAGGCCATGTGCGTGCATGAGCCGGGCAGAAGGGGATAAGACGACCGTGACACCTATAGATATGGGGTTGTACATAACAATGAGGGGTTGCCACTTTAGGATGTGATACATCCTACGGTGGAGTCGGCACAGAGTATCTACGCGGATTAGGGAGCCGATCGATTAGGGTACTAGTTAGGATACATTTGGACGTATGGCTAAGTTTACCATATTATAGTGGAAGGGATCATCTCATTCTGGTTATACTAGTAAAAGTGTAGAGTAATCATTGGGGAAGCGTATACACCTTATCCTGTCTACCTTGTCACACCTGTCTTTTATGTAGTAATCTCTCTTATCCACTTTATATTCCTGTCATGCTACTTTTATTTATTTACTTGCTAAAAGTAACCAGACTCGCCAGACTTTATGTCTGACCCTTTTTGTTTCTCCTTCTTTCTTCCGTTCCCCCTCAGGTTCTCAAGGTGGAAACATTCAGACTTGACCGTGATTCTGCTTACTTTTGTTGGAGCTGTTGAGATGTATGGCTCAAGCTCCTATCTTTGTTGCTATGGCTATATTTTATTTTTGGGGAATTTTATTTCTTTTATGTACTCTAACATTTTTGAAGTACAAAATAGTAGCTTTTATGTTGTAATGGGCTTTTATATTTCGGACATGTGATGTTTTTGGACCACGGTATCTTATGATAAATAAAGTTTTTATTCCACTGTTATTACATATGTCTATCTTGTAATATTTTTATTCTGTTTACTATAGCGCTTCACCAAAATTAATGCATTCCCTTTGTGTGTGTCATTAACGGACATAGTGTGTCACACTTGGTATCAGAGCTGAAGGTTACCAGATTGTATAAAAGTTTTTGAAAGCTATTTTCAAAAAGGTTTTAAAAGAAAGCATTTTCAAAAAGAAAAGTATGTTTTGAAAAACATTCCCCAAAAATCCATAAGTAATATCTTTTGATCCCTTGTTTGAATCTCTTTCCTTTTCTTTTTTCAGCATGTCTGGGGAAACCAACATTCCAGAGGGCGTTACGATACTAGGATGGTTCCGTAGGTATCTCGAGGCCACGACGCCTACCAAAGGCCAAGGAAACGTTCCTCCCCCAGTTGCACACGTTGTCCCTCTTCCTCCTCCTCAGCTTGTAGACAACTTCTCAAAGACGTACAAAGACTTCCGTGCTATGGAAGGGAAGATGTTCCATGGAACTGAGATGTTTGTGGAAGCTAGGAACTGGCTCAAGGAGACCGAGCACTTGTTTGTAATCTTTGAAGTAGAGGATCGAAGAAAGATTCAGTTAGCTGCTTGGCTATTGAAGGATGAAGCTTCATTTTGGTGGGAGGTAACCCAAGCAGGCCGTCCGCTGGAAATTTGGGATGACTTTAGACAGAGGTTTGAGATGAAATTCCTTTCCAAAGCTGAGAAGAGCATGCAGATGGAGAGGTTCTTAGCACTCAAATAAGGGAACTTGACAGTTAAAGAGTATGTGAACAAATTTAACCAACTGGCAAGAATTGGACTGGAACTGGTAGACATGCCACATAAGAAGGCTTTGCGGTTTGCTAAAGGACTAAATGAACCCCTTCATGGGTTAGCCATATCCCATATTCCAATAGGAGCTATTTTGAAAGACTTGTCGATATGTCCTTGATGTATGAGGAAGAGAAAGGGGAAAAGCTGAAGGTTAAAGCTGAGGAAACAATGCAATATAAGAAGGTGTGGCCCAAGAAGGGACAACAACAACATCAACAGAAGAAAGGAGGAAAGAATGACAAGAGTAACGAGAAAAGGAAGTGTCACAGTTGTGGGAAAGAGGGTCACTTGATCAAAGACTGTAAAAGAAGGAAGAACACTTGCTTCAATTGTGGAGAAGTCGAACACTTTGCTAGGGAGTGCAGAAAGAAACAGGAATCATAGGGATAAGGTCAAAGGGCAGGAATATCTGGGGGGGCAGGTGCATGCTCTCGCGATCAGTGCTCCTGATAGAGGTAGAAAAATTTCTGTGGAAGGTTTAATTTCTCTTTCAAACCATCCTATTAGAACACTTTTTGATTCTGGCGCTTTACATTCATTTATATCTAGTTCTATGGTTGAATCTCTACACTTAATTACTAGTATGGTAGTGGATTTTGTAGTTCTTTCAAACCCCATTGGTAGTTCGGCTCATTTATCTATGATTTGCCAAATTTTGAAAATATCTTTGTTAGGCGTCGAGTTTAAATGCGATGCATATGTGCTCGGGTTGATGGGCTATGGGTTGATTCTAGGAATGGATTGGCTTACCACGTGTGGTGCCATTCTGGATTGTAAGAAGAGGGTCATTAGGCTTCTGACTTGTCATGGGAGGACTCTTGAGATTTCTTGTGACCCCCAAGGGCCTGTTATGCTTAGCTTCCTAGAGTCTCTTGATGCATCCATTGATGACTTGCAATCTGTTCCAGTAGTCCGAAATTATTCTGATGTTTTTGCGAAGTTTCGGGGCTTGCCTTCGAGGCACGAGATCAACTTTCGTATATATCTGGGGAACAATGTAAAGCTAGTTGCATTACCTGTGCACCATATGGCTCCGAGGGAAAGGAAGGAGTTGAGTAAGCAAGTAGGGGAGCTACTTGAGAAAGGATTTATCAGACGAAGTATATCTAAATTGGGTGCTCCAGTTGTATTCGCAACTAAGGCGGGTGGTTCTCTTTGTATGTGTGTGGACTATAGAGAATTGAACAAACTCACAAAGAAGAATAAGCACCCACTTACGAGGATAGACGATTTGTTTGACCAACTTGTCGGGGCCTCGGTATTCTCTCAGTTAGACTTGGCCACGGGGTTTCATCAGTTGAGGGTGGCAGAGGACAGTATAGACAAGACTGCTTTTAGGACTCCAGATGGTTTCTTTGAATGGCTAGTTATATATGCCTTTTGGGCTGATGAATGCACCCGCCTATTTTGTCGATCTGATGAGTAGGGTGTTTCGGGGGTTCCTAAATAAATTTGTCGTAGTCTTTGTTGGTTGAATGGTGCTTCAAAGTTGTCCCACATCGGGAAATACTGAACTAAGATCCTGGATATAAACTAAGATGTTCCCCATCACATAGCCAATTGGTTTTGTGATAATAAGGGGATTAATAAAAAAACTAACATGGTATCGGAGCTCAGGATTTCTGTAGAGTTAAAGAGAAGTGCTTCAACAATTGAAGGTGATGAGAAAGTGCATCACAAAATCGAAGAGAAAAGTGCTTCGATCTCAACAACCTTGAAGCAATAGGGTGTGTTGAATGGTGCTTCAAAGTTGTCCCACATCGGGAAATACTAAACTAAGATCGTGGATATAAACTAAGATGTTCCCCATCACATTGCCAATTGGTTTTGTGATAATAAGAGGAGCTCGAGAGTCTTTCTCGGGGGTGGTCCCTGATTTTTTGGTGGCTTCTGTAAATTGTGGTGGCTATTTTGGCCATGATAGTTGCACGCTTGTATCGGCTGAGGTAGGTGGTGATGGGGAATTGATCGCCCCTCCCACTATGGGTGTTTCGTCCTTGAGCGTTGTCGAGACCAAGTCGGTTGCAGGCCCCTCTATGTCTTCTTTTGGCGCAGGTTCTGACTTGTCATCGGATTCGAATTTCGCTGGACGTGGCTCTTCGCGCCATCGTCGTCGTCGGCGGTTGAAGAAGGTAACCAATCCGGCTTCCTTTTCTACTGCAAGAGCTGTGACGGCGTGTGAGGTGCGTGCAGCTACGACGAAACCTTTGTTGCTGTCTAACTCCTTTGAGCTGTTGGGTTTGGAGATGTATGGTGAAGTAGATTGTTCAGGCAATGATGTTCATGAGCAGGTCAGTCCGGTTTTGAATTTTCCTGTGGATTCTTCGGGCAATGTCGGCAGTTCGCAGGGGTGTGGCGAGGCTGTGCTGAGAAGGGGTCGACGATCCTCATCTTCTGAACTTTGTATGTAGCCAGAGATTGCCTCTCTAGGCGTGGCAATGAAGGTCAGTCGAGTTTCTTGTGAGGAGGAGGTCCCTGCGCGTGCAGTGGCTGCTCGGGTGGTAGATCCTTCTTGTGGTCGTCGGTTTCTTATTGCTGGTTCCAAGTGCATCGATCTTGATGTAGTGGTTGCCAGGGAGGTTTGTTCTTCCCTATTTTTAAATGTTCATGTTTCTGTATTGGTTTTTGATCCATATTTGTGGCGTTCTCATTGTCCTGTGCTTGGTGAGTTTTTTTCTAGTGCGTCAGCTTTTGTTGGCAAGCCTGTTGGCTCGGCTTTAGGGGAATTTCCTAATTCTCTTAAGCTTGTCTCTTTTAGACAGCCTTGCCCTGAGGCTGTATGTTCTGTTTTTGATTCTCTTGTATCCGGTGATGTGTGCATTGGTATGAGCATTTCCACCTTTGCGTGTGCGCTCCCTATCAACGCTCTGTCATCCATGGATGTTAGCGTGATGGGTCATGTGAGTGTAGATGTGCTCTTGGGTGTGTCCGATTGGTGGTTCTTCTGCATGGTGCGGCACTCTTGCTGTGCCTTATCGGCAGGCTCGTTTTGTGCTTGCTATTGGTTGTGTTTTTTGGTCCTTTCAGCCTTTTCTAGGTTTCTGTATCGTCTTAGCAGATGTGGTCTGTTTCGGAGTGCTGTTGCGCCTGCTTGTGCTTTGAGTTTGCGTATCCTTTTCTTTGTGGACTCTCGAGAGAACCGGTTCAATGAGTCACTGCGAGGCCTTCTTCGTGTCGTTAGTGACTCTATTGGACTGGTTTTGGCACTCGTTTGGTCGGGATTGTTGTAGGCAGCTTTTTTGGGTATTGGTTTGGTCGGATGGCTCGTCTCGTAGTTGTAGCCGTATAGCAGATCCTGATGCGGTACATTATACGGTTTACCAGGGAGATGACCTCCCTCCATTGCTTTTACCCAATTTAGGCGGCCGTTGTCCGGTTTTGAGTTTCTTACCTATGTCGCGGGGTTGTCAATCTTATGACAGATCGGCTTTGGTGAAGCTCACGCATCAGCCGGAATGGCCTCCATTAGGCGATTCTGCATGTCCCTCGGCTTGGGATCCCTTCTTTTCTTTTCCTCCCTCCATTTATTATTTTCATTTTCCCCCTTGTTTAGTAGTTTTTCCTGCTTTTCCCTTTTATGTTGTCCCTCTTAGCCCCCCGTCTCGTCTTTGTCCTCCCGTCGCCTCTGTGTCCGTTTCGTCTCCCCTGCTTAGTAAGGTAGAGATAGCGATCATTAATGATCGTCTATCACGACTTACTAAGATCTCTTGCCCTTCTAGATGTGGTAGGCCTTCATATAGTATTCTTCAGGATAAAGGGAGGTCTATGAAGTTTTCTGAGTCCGTAGAGCTCCCGTCTCGCTCTTCTTCTCGTTCATCGCGTCGTAGACGAGTGGCTACTAGCGCTCCCCGTACTATTCGCACACGCTCTATAGCGGCGTCTGAGCAGATCATTAGATCTACTCGCCACTCTTTGTATCGTATTTGAGCTGTTTGGATATAGGTGATTTCTTCTTGTCAGTTTATTGGCTCTAGTCCTTTTCCGGGCTTCAGTTTGTTCTTTGTTCTCGTCATGGCGAATTTTCTCTTCTGGAACGTTCGTGGTATCGGCAATGACGCGTCTGTGGCTAGACTCAAGCGCGTTGTGAAGAAGTATTCTATCCTTTTGGTGGCTCTTCTGGAACCTATGTTAGGTCCGGAAGGGCTCACCAAGTGCGTTTTATCCCTTGGCTATGGTGGTGCCTTAGCTAACGTATCAGACAAGATTTGGATCCTTTGGTCCAAAGCTGTGGTTGTCCGCTCTGTTTTTGATTCCGATCAGCTCCTTTCGGTAGCCTGCTCGATCTCTTCCTTCTCCTCCTCCTTCTTGTTTTCGGCTGTTTACGCTAAGTGCGACAGGATTGAGCGTTTGACCCTTTGGCACGATATTCTCGCCCTCTCTGTGTTGGGGCTTTCCATCTCAGTTCTGGGAGGCGACTTCAATATCGTCGCTTGCCAAGATGAAAAAAGGGGAGGGAATGCCGTTAGCCGGTCGGCTATTGCGGATTTCAACTCCTTCATCATCAACTCTGGTCTATCCGAAGTCTCTTTCCAAGGTTCGGCTTTCACTTGGTGTAATAACCAAGAAGGACCGAATCGGATCCTTTCAAGGCTTGACAGGGTTTTCGGATCGGAAAGTTGGTTCAACCTGCCGTTCACTTTCTCTGCTTCTCACCTGCATCGGACCTTCTTCGATCATGCTCCTTTGCTTATATCATGTTCTCCTCTGTCCTTATCGGGTCCTTCCTCCTTTAGGTTTCAGAGTATGTGGAGATCCCATCACTCCTTCCTTAGTGTTGTGGAGGACTCTTGGAATTCCCCAGCAATTGGTTCGCCAGCTGTTGTCTTCTCCTATAAGCTTAAGCGTCTCAAGACTTGCTTAAAGTCTTGGAACGTGCAAGTGTTCAGGAATATTTTCGACCGCGTTCGAGCGGCCGTAGAGTCTTTGGTCCTTGCAGAAGCCTCTTTCGACGAGGATCCTTCCTCTGCAAACAAGGAGGCATGGGCCCTTGCCCAGCTAGCATACTCGTCCGAGCTCCGTGTCGAGAACGACTATCTTCGACAAAAGGCGAGGATCAAGTGGGTTGTTGACGGGGATACAAACTCCAGGTTCTTTCATTCCTCGATTCGTAAGAAGAACAAACTTCTTACGATTCTTCAACTTGAGCGCCCAGATATGACGTTGGCTTCCACGCCCGGGGAAGTCAAGGAGACCATTCTGTCTCACTTTCAGTCTTTCCTTGGAGAGCCGTCGGTTTTGGTTGCAGATCCAACCTTTTTAGCCTTTATCCCCAGGTTGCTTCAGTCTTCTGATAATGCTGATCTAGCTGCTCCTCCTTCAGCGGAAGAGATTCGTGCTTGTGTTTTGGCTCTGACTAAGGACAGTGCTAGTGGGCCTGATGGTTTCAACGGCCCCGGGGCTAGACCTCCACCAACTTGATTCTTATCCCGAAGTGCGAAAATCCACGTTCTTGTGTGGATTTTCGTCCGATTAGCCTGTGTAATTTCTCTAATAAGGTTATTTCTAAGGTTCTTGCCGTTAGGCTGGCGCCTTTCCTTCAGCGTCTTATTTCCGCTTCCCAAGCCGGGTTTGTAAAAGGACGGCTGATTACGGACAACATCCTTTTAGCTCAGGAGCTCGTCTCTCAGATCGACCGGAAAGTCAGGGGTTCCAATGTGGTCATTAAGCTGGACATGGATAAAGCGTATGATCGCATGTCCTGGTTTTTCATCATTAAGGTTCTAAGGGCTTTTGGGTTTCCCGAGGCCCTTATTAACATTATCTGGAGGCTTATCTCCAACTGTTGGTTTTCCGTACTCATCAACGGTTCAGCCAACGGTTTTTTCAAGGGGGGAAGGGGAATTCGCCAAGGAGATCCCCTTTCCCCTACTCTTTTAGTGATCGCCGCTGAGGCTTTTGTTCGTGGTTTGCATTCTTTAACGATAGCAAACTAGATCCACCGTTTTGGCATCCCGTTCGGCTGCCCTATCATCTCTTCTTTATCCTTCGCTGACGACATTATCATTTTCATGAATGGTAACCGTCGATCAATCCGTCGCCTTATCTGCCTCATTCAGCAATACGAGAGATGCTCTGGTCAACTTGTTAATTCTGCGAAAAGCTGTTTCGTCCCAGCCAAGGAAATGTCCGCGATTCGATCCTCTTGGATTGAAACTTTCTCCGGTTTCAAGGCTGCGTCCCTTCCTCTCCTTACCTCGGAATTGTCCTTTATAGAGGTCGCAAGCTCAATGCCATATTCGACCCTCTGACCGATAAAGCCAGGGGGAAGATCATCAAGTGGAATGCGGCTCTCTTATCTCAAGCAGGTAGATTGGTCCTTATAAAGTCGGTGCTTGACTCTATAGGTTCCCACGTCTTTGCTGCTATGACTCCTACCTCATCTTTCTTTCGTTCTTTCCGATCGTTGGCTTCGTCTTTTTTCTTGGGTAATAAAGATTCTCATCGTCATCACTGGATTTCTTGGGACATTATTTGTCGTCCCAAAAGTGAAGGAGGCTTAGGTCTCAGAAATCCCAAAGATATTTGTACTGCTTTTGCTTGCAAGCTGTGGACTAGGTTTGTTGCGGACGACTCCTTATGGGCGACGTTCCTTCACGTCAAGTACCGCCGCCTTCAAGTTGCGAATTTCTCTGATGTCCCGTCCTACGCTAGTGAGACGTGGAAACGGATGCAATCCGTGAAGGCCTTCTCGGATTCACATGGTGGTGGATCCGATTGGGACGACAGTCCGTTTTCGATTAAGGCGGCATGGAGCTCGATTAGGACGCTTGATCCTCGTCTCCTTCTCTTCTCTTTCATCTGGGATATCCGTATTCCTTCGAAGGTTTCTCTGTTTATGTGGAGGACCATGCTTGAGGGGATGCCAATTGACGAGAACCTCCAGAGGATTGGCATTCCTCTAGTGTACCGATGCAGGTGTTGTGGGTCTGGTGCCTCGGAATCCACTGCTCACATGTTTTTCTTTGGCTTTACCGCCAAATCTGTTTGGAATTACTTCGGGAACTTGGTAGGTTTTCAGTGTAGTGCGTCTTCCCTTTCAGATTTACTGAGGCACTGGTGGGCCGGCATCTTAGGTAAATCTTTACGATCGATCCTATATCGCCTTATCCCTTGTCTTATTTGCTGGCATATCTGGTGCTCTAGGAATAAGGTAGTGTTTAAGGCGGTTCCAATGGACCCGACATCCATTATCCGAAAGGTTAGGAATGATGTGTTCCTTGCCTTCCGCGGTAGACCGTTTAGAGGGTCAATTGGTTCCCGTTCGAGGCGGTTGGCTGGTGTTTTTGATGTTTTGACGGTACCATCTACACCTTGAGCAGGGATTGGTTGAGTCTCCTTTCTTTTGGGAAGAGGGCCCTATCCTTCTGACCTCTCCACACCTTCCCCCTCCCCCCGTTATTGCTGACATCGTTTGCTAGTACTGCAGGTCTGGTTTTTTCAGGTTATTCTGGTCTCCCGATTCGCTGGTCTTTGGATAGGATGTCTCATATTTTCTTTGGAGACTAGTTTGGGATCTGCCATTGGCTCTTGGTTGGGTGACGGCTAGTGGCTTTGGCTTGGAGCTTTCCTTCTACTGTGGCTTCGATTGGGGCTGGTTTCTGTGTGATTGTTGGTCTTCTGCATTAGTGGGATTGGCGCTGTAGTGGCTTTGTCAGGCGGAGGATTTTGCAGATGGTGAGTCTGGACCTTAATCGGTGCCTTCAGACTTCTTTTGAGATCCTCACCAATTGGCCTTCTCTTGGTCTTGACCGTGTTTACGCTGGCTGTTCCATGGTCTGGTTGGAGGTGTTTTGGGTCTTTTTGGTTCGCGGCTTAGTGAGGTGATGTACTTCATAATCTGGTGGTGGCATTGCCGAAACTCGATTTTGAAGTATGATGGGCGGTGGTTTTACCGGAGCTCATCCATCTATCTTTTGTTTTTTTGATCAAAGTCTGTACTGGTTGTATTGGTTACCTGCCTGGCATGTTGGCAGCTTTTGTTTCTTAAATAAAAAACTATATATTTAAAATAATAATAATAATAAGGGGATTGATAAAACAAAAAAATCTAACATTATCGATCTTCTCCAAGAGTGAAGAAGAGCATGCCTAACATTTGAGAGAAGTTTTGAAAACTCTCTGTGACCATCAACTTAAGACAAAGTTCTCCAAATGCCAATTTTGGAGAAAGGAGGTGAGATTTTTAGGGCATGTAGTCTCCAAAGAAGGGATAGCTGTGGATCCCGCGAAAGTAGTTGCGGTGCAAGATTGGCAGATTCCTAAAAATGCAAAAGAGGTGAGGATTGTTCTTGGATTGGCAGGTTATTATAGGAAGTTCATTAAGGACTTCGCAAAGATATCAGCCCCTCTCACCAGGCTGACGAAGAAGAACTTGGCATTTTCATGGGATATATATTGTGATGTTGCTTTCCAACGTTTGAAGAGGGCTCTTACAACTGCCCTGGTCTTGACTTTGCCCGATGGGAACAAAGTGTTTACAGTTTACATTGATGCATGTGGTACAGGGCTTGGTGCGATTCTGATGCAAGAAGGAAAGGTAGTGTGTTATGTGGGTAGACAATTGAGATTTCATGAGAAGAACTACCCTACCCATGATTTAGAACTAGCTGCCATAGTATTCGCGCTAAAGACGTGACATCGTTATTTACTTGGAGAGAAGTTCGAGTTATACACCAATCATAAATCTCTCAGGTACCTGTTCTTACAGAAGGATCTTAATTTAAGGCAACAAAGATGGATGGAGTTCTTAGCTTCTTATGATTTTGAAATCGCTTATACACCGGGCAAGGATAACGTGGTGGCTGACGCACTAAGTAGGCCGAGGATGGCCTTAAATCCTCTGTTTGTGGAGAGGAAAAGCTTGGAGTTCATATCAACCTTTGATTTTAAACCCTCCATCGAGATTTTTCCTGACTTGTTTGCATCATTAGAGATACGACCAACTCTTGTGGATCAGATAGGAGCTTCGCAGCAAAGTGACCCACAGATTTCAGACATCATGGATAAGCTTCGAAAAGGGGAGACTTTTGGTCACCTCAGTCGATATACCATATATGAAAAGGGGTGGTTGCAACGAGATGGAAGGCTTTGTGCTCCTCGAACTGGAAGCTTGATAAAGGAGGTCCTAGAAGAAGCCCACCATTCTATGATGACTATTCATCCTGGCGGTGATAAGATGTACAAAGACATGAAGAGGGTTTTCTTTTAGGCCGGGACGAAGAAAGATGTGGACGAATTTGTTTCTCAATGATTGGTTTGTCAGCAAGTCAAAGCTTAGCAAAAGAAGCCCAGTGGTTTACTTCATCCTTTGGAGGTTCCTTAGTGGAAATGGGAGAGCGTCTATATGGATTTCATAGATGGTTTTCCTAGATCGAAGAAAGGAAACACCAGTATTTGGGTTGTGGTTGATAGACTCACTAAGAGTGCTCAATTTATTCTAGTTAAAAGTAAGAGGACGGCACAATGGTTGGCAGCAATTTATGTCCAAGAGATAGTTCGTCTTCATGGAGTACCTTCCAACATCATGAGCGATCGTGACCCCATCTTCGCCAGTGAATTTTGGAGGAGCTTGCTAGAAGCATTAGGTTAACAGCTGTGTTTAAGCACCGCTTATCATCCTCATACCGATGGACAGATCGAGAGGGTTAAAAAAATTCTAGAGGATCTTTTAAGGCTGTGTATCCTAGACTTCGGAGGAACTCAGGAATAGCATCTTCCTTTAGTAGAGTTTGCCTATAACGACAGTTATCAAGCTAGCATCGACATGGCACCCTTCGAAGCACTGTATGGACGACCCTGTAGATCACCAACTTGTTGGTGGGAATCTACAGAAAGATTATTACTTGGACCAGATATGGTTAGAGAACATCCGAGAAGATTGACCTTATTCGACGGCGGATGAAGACAGCCGAAGATAGGCAGAAATCCTATGCATACAAGAGAAGGACTAACATCAAATTCGAAGTGGGAGACTTAGTTTTTATCTAAGTGTCACCTCTGAGGAATGTGGTTCACTTTGGATCGATAGGGAAGTTGGCACCTAGGTTTGTGGGACCATTTCCCAGAACCGAGAGGATTGGCCAAATGGCCTATAGGGTAAAGCTTCCAGAAAATTTATCTGGTGTTCATGATGTTTTCCACGTTTCTCTTCTGCGGAAATGATTGCTTGAGACTGCGGAAGTTGTTAAGCCAAGCATATTGGAAGAAGTGGAAGTAGAGCGGGAGGCGTCAGTCAGACGAGTTCCTACCCGTATTCTTGGATCGGAAATTAAGAAGCTACACAATAAAGAGATCAAGCTGATAAAGGTTCAGTGAGGAGATAATCCAGATGATGCGATTTAGGAGACCGAAGAAAAGATTCATGCTTCGTACCATTTTCGTTTCGAGGGTATGTTCTTAACTCCTTTTCCAAAATTTTATCTGTGCTTGTTTCTATCGTTTGAATATATCCTATCCATAGTATTTTCGACCTTTAGATAGGATCCTATAGATGTAAACATGTGTTTGAGACATGTTATGTTCGATGGAGGCAAGTGGATGCAAGTGTTTGCTAGTGGCTGCATGTGGATGCATATACACACATTAGGCAGTAGATCGGCTAAATCACTCTCATATTGCATACGGATGTGTGTACATTTTCTTTTCTTTTACAGATGGAAATAGATGTATTAGCATATGGATGTTTCATTTGGATGAATGAGTGTGCACACATATAGAACTCGCATGTTATAATAATATTATTTGCATACATATTGGATACATGGCACTAACATACATTGCATTAAGGAGGTCAACTAAATCAGTAGACCGCCTGATCTACACATTAGTATTGGGACATATACACACACCTTTGCATGTATTCATATAAGCATTAGAAATCTTTAAGGACAATGGATGCCTGTGATTGATGGATGATGGATGGTAGGATATGCATTCTTCTCAACTTTGAAATTTCAGGGACAAAATCCTTTAAGTAGGGGAGAATGTAACACCCCGTATTTTTATCAACACTAAAAGAGGATTAATTAAATAATAGTTAATTTAATATTCAGAATTAAAGGAAACAGACTGCACCATTGTGCCCGTCTCGAAATTCTGGGCAAGATAGACATTTAATTCATGTAAAACGGACACCGTATGAAGAAGATAAGAGAGTTTAAAGTTTGTATATGCGTAGGAGAAAAATATATATACGTATGAGTTAGATATGAGTCAGAACCTTATCCAAAACCATTCAAAATTTGAAAAAGAAAGTGGCGGCAGTTTTCCCGCTCTTGGGGGTCGACCCCCCTAGAGGAGTGTCGACACTGGGGTCGACCCCCCTAGGGGATGTTGACACGCCTAGGGATGACATGGCAGTCAGTTTCAGAGGGGATAGAAGCTATAAATACATGGTCATTTCTCTTGTTTTCTTCATTGAGGATCCATGGGGACCAAACTCTGCCGGTGATTGAACTGAACCGAACTATCTTCTACAACTATCAACTTAAGCAAATCCGTTAGAGATTCAAGATCCATTCTTCTTCTATTTTCTAATCCAAACACTGTGAGTTCCTAGTTGCTTTTAGATTTAAATATTTAAAAGTAAACATGATATGACTATAGTATGGATTTGTTCATGTGCCTATATTATACTGGATCCATTTAAATTGTGAACATATGACATTCTATGATATGGATCTTGACCTTATTTGTGTTATATCTATTTTTAACTTTTGGATCTAAATCTCTATCTTGTCTGATCTATTGTAACTTCTATGGCATTCTATGATGTGGATCTTGACCTTATTTGTCTTAGATCTATTTTTTAACTATTGGATCTGAATCATGCGGACATCTAAATTACTAATCAGATCTACTTTATCACCTTGTGCCTATCATATTAGATCTAAACTAGTTAGACATCTAAATTGTTAATTTAGATCTTATTATGCTTACTATGACATCATAGTTATGTTAGAATTAGTTAACTGCCACAAGTTCACCAGATTTATACTTATATGTCCACCTTATCACCCTTTATGTTTATGTCAGAACAATCACTATTGTCATTTTTCCCATCACCTTTCCTTTTTATTGTTTATGGCTAAGCTACTTTCTAGCCTAGATGTTGCCAAATATATGCGAATGCGTTAGTTTGAAAATGGGGGAAAAAGGTTAGAATTGGCATAATTTAAGTAATGTCTATATGAATTGGACATATAATTCAAAATAGGGAAAAGGGGGGGCATAATCACCTATAAAGACATGGTAAGAATTGGTTAAGAATGAAATGTCTAATAATTACAACTAGAAATTGTAATGCACTTATGACACGAGGTTAGGTTGCATAAGTGGTGGAAGTCTGCCCGGACCCGACCGGCATATCCAGCAACCACTAATGTTGAACCTAATGTGAGAGGTCTAAGTGCGCAAATACGAGACGGGCTATGACACGAGGTTAGGCCCAACTTGTGGAAGAAGTTTGCCCGGACCCGACTGGCATATGCAGCATCCACAAGTTGTATGCCTAATGTAGGAGGTCTAACCCATTATAGACCATAAATGGACATGGTAATAATTTGGACTACTTAACCTAATCTAATCCATAGGGATTGTGTAATTATGAACTAAAGTTAGGGTTAAGTAAAATTGGTTGGACAGTGGGCGGGTTAAGTAAATTTGAGGGGGTGGGTAATATTTACATATAGGCCCACAAACTTAACCCGATAAGGTTATGTAACTAAAGACACCTAATGGTATACATAAACAGTGGGAATAATAAAGTTATGTAATAAAAGACACCTTTTAGGGCAAACATAACTAGTGGAAATGATAAGGTTATGTAATTAAAGACACCTAGTGGTATATATAGCCAATGAAAACCTAGTGGGGGATGCAAGGCAAAGGGGAGAACTTGTATCATTTTATATGGGACCCGTTTCAACCAGTAACCCGGAGTTGGTATCAAACATGTACTCCGAACTAGGTCAGAGAATGGGCACGCTTACTGGACTGATTGTAAAAGATACAAACGTGGAGGACGGTGTGGGCAACACAAACCGACCAGGCCATGTGCGTGCATGATCCGGGCAGAAGGGGATAAGACGACCGTGACACCTGTAGATATGAGGCTATGCATATTAGCAAGGAGTTGCCACTTTAGGACGCGATACATCCTACGGTGGGGCCGACACCTTGTATCTACGCGGATTAGGGAGCCGATTGATTAGGGTAGTAGTTAGGATATATTTGTATGTATGCCTAAGTCTACCACCTTATAGTGGAAGGGATCATTTGATTTTGGTTATACTAGTAATAGTGCAGAGTAATCATTAGGGAAGCATATAGACCTTATTTTGTGTAACACCCCGCCTCCGCTAGGGTCACTCGCGAAGGAATGCACTAGCTTTAGAGGGGCATTATTGGTAAACATGCACAGAAATATCACAAGACAGAACATATAAAATAGCGGAAGTAAAATCGAACTTTCATAAACATCAATAATTAAGGTCTAAAGCCTTTTACATCAGAGTACATCAAAACCTGTCTTGCAATAGTATAGAAGCATAAAGACTTTTTCATAAATTATTCCCCAAGTAAAAACAGTAAAGTAGCCATAGCCAAGAAAAGTCCAAGCCATCCATGATGACCTTCAAGCAGAAGAAGTCCGAACTAAACAACAGTATTTCCTCCCTGTAACCTGGGGGGGAAACGGAAGAAAAGAGGCGAAACAAAACGGGTCAGTCAAAAAGACTGAGTAAGCCCTATCTACTATCAGCATAAAAACTAGTAAAGTTAACTGACATGAGAAATTGAGATGAACATAAGCACGATGACAAGATAGATAAGCTAAATCAAAATAATAGGATGAACTACTGAACTCAGATAAACTAAGGTGTCATGATAAATTACGATGTCAAGATAAAACAAGGTATCCCATCGTCAGGTTCCTATCAAGTATAATATCCCCAAGATATCTATCACGTATAACATCCCATGGTATCTATCCTGTCTTTTAGCTCTGCACCTACCGTACTAGTATCCCCACCGTATCATGTGTTTACCATGAATGACCCTTACTCAAAAGTCGTGTAATGGTCTATGTCAACCTAATATATCGCATATATAGGTTACTCAACTCGTATGTTTTATTCCATGTAAATGTTCAGTCCCTTGCCGTAGACCATACGGGCTTTCCCATGAGATTCTATACTACTTTAACATAGTTCCATGATCCTTAAGATCGTTTTGGATTGTCACCCTATATCTAACTAGGGTCTTTCAACATGAATCATTGTTTGTACAACTAGGACTTATGCTACCTAGGACTACTTGGGATTATGCTTACCTATTGCACGTTTCCGTATCTCGGTTTTGGTTCAACCACCCAGGGCCACTAGGATTTACGCTAACCGTCAAACGCGCCCTTTTTCCCACGCATTCATCGTGAATCGTTTTTCCATGACTGTATGCACATGTATCACATCGTGCCATCCGAGTCCTGTCACAGGCCAGACCAGGAAATACAGGACTCGGTCGGGAGCTTTCGATTTATCTGCCGATGCAGATGCTAAGGTCTGTTTTTTCTATACGTGGCTATGGTCCCACGAGACCACTCCCTCAACTAGTGAAAGACAAGACAGGATAAATCCTGTATGAGAACACACTACTGGCCAACCCACAATCCTAGCCTTACCGCAACCATAATTAGATAGCAGTTTTGGTCTTTTGGGTGTTCTCTGCCTTTCCGTACGTACACGCTTGACCAAAGATGGTAGGTAGCCTGACGAAATGTTATCTAGGGTACGACCGTGTATCGTCGACTATCCCCTATCCATCCCTGTCTTTAGGTCGCTCGTATAGCAACCAAGGCATACTCTTGGTTCTTCTAACGCAGACCTTAACCTCTCATGAGCCTAGTATGATCACCTGGCAGCTCACAGAGGGATACCAAGAATATCCTCACGTTCCCCGAAGCTGCTGCTTCGTTACCCAGTTCGCTGGAGCCTTTATCTAAATCAGATACTTGCTCCTACTCGTATACTTAAACGATGACCTACCGTATCAGGTTACTCATCTATCTATGAACTGGTCTAAATTTCCTTGACTAAGAATCATTACTTAGTTATTCTTCAACTAAGGTTTACCACTTAGCCTTATTCCCGTTATCCTTGTTAACTACGGTTATCCACCTAATCCTCGGAACTAGGGTTTACATAATGGATTAAGTGTCACTTAAGTTCATGACTTAACCCGTCTACAAATCATGTCAAAATTGGATAAGTATCCAAGTTCAAGACTTAACCCTACAAACCATGCTCAAGTTGGTTAAGTATATATTAACTTGACCCTATCAAATTACTGGGTCAAATCGGTCAAGCGTATTTAAGCGATTCGTGACTTAGCCTTATCATGTTTTCACGTTAGATTGGTTAAGTATAGGTTAACTTAACCTCAATAAATTAACGAGTTAGATTGGTTAAGTATAGGTCACTTAACCACATCAAATCATCATGTTAGATTAGTTAAGTGTTTAACTTAACCCCATTAAACTGCCAAGTGGGATTATTTAAGTCTAGGCTAACTTAACCCCATCCGATTTCCATGTTTAGACTAGTTGAGTCTAATCTTAACCCCATCCATTAACTGTATTTTTCGGTTAAGTGTTATTAAGAAAACTTACTTAACCTTACCAAATTATCGTGTTGGATTGATTAAGTGTTGGTTAACTTAACCCCGTCCACTAATCGTATAAAAATGGTTAAGTGTCATTAGGCAAATCAAGTTACTTAACCTACCCAACCTTGTCATGTTTTGTTAAGTATCATTAGCCTAATCAAATTACTTAACCCATTTGTCCATGTCATATTTGGTTAAGAGTCATTAATCAAATTAACTTAACCCTATCATGTAGCATTAATTACTTAATGCACCTCAACCTCTCACATTAGACTTTGTTGTGGTTACTAGTTAAGCCGGTCGGTTCCGGGTAGCTTTACACCACAACTTGGTCTAACCTCGGGTTCAAGCACAATATGACCAACTTATCACATTGGGTCCTATTGTTTGCAACTACTAGTTAGGCCGGTCGGTTCCGGGTAGTTTTACGTTGCAAACTCAACCCAACCTCGAGTTGGTCACTTTCATGTTTAGTCTAGTGTCATGTTCATATTCAAGTTTCTAAGAATATGGGTAGACCTAACTTAATAGGTAAATTCCCAATTCCATAGTATGGGTAGACCTAACTTAATAGGTAAATTCCCAATTTCATATTTTCAAACATACTCACATGTCAACTTCCATGTTATATTTCAAGTCATGTTTTCAAGTTGTATTTTCATGTCATTAGAAATTACCCATAACATAACCCAACGCTTTTAAACTCGCATATACGTTCGCAACAACGTAATGGATTAAAAGAAGAGACTTGGCAAAGGCATGACAAAAATGGATATTAAGCCACAAGTTAATCATGGTGGCAAATGAGGCACAAATGTGTTCATTAACTTGCATGTTACATTCTTAAGCCTCAAAAACATGCATAAACCCAAACTTGGCACATAAGCGAATCATGGTGACAAAAGACATGGAATGATGACTAGTAACTCGCATATATCATCATATAAGGGTTATGACTTCATATGCAAGTTGACATAAAGGTTATGAGGGTTCTCATGTTGCATAATGCAACATTTCAACATAAAGGTTGTAGCTTTTAGCCCACAAGATCAAGATAATGACTTCATAAACTTGCATGACATGATAGCATGTATCATACTCAATGATCAAACCCAAACTTGCAACATGAACATTTCGCTTCATAGTTAATATCTAAGAGTAGGGAAAGGGCTTACATTGCTATGAAGGCACAAATCGATTAAATTAAAGATTGAGACAAAGCCTATGCATGCCATCATCCAAAAACCCAAAGATGAAAGCTCCAAATCAATAAAAACCCCATCTTGATGAACAAAGGTCAAGGCTTTAGCCTTGAAATCAACTTGAGAAGCTCTCATACTAACATAGGAACTCTCTAACACTCACATGATCATGAAACCTCTCATAGAAATGAAGTGGAGGCTTGGATTTTGAGTGGAGGCCATGAGAGGAGCAATTTTGCCATAGTTTAGTTGCATGAATGAATAATGAGGATTTAGGAGAGGGTTAGGGGCTTATTTATAGAGATTAGGATTAGTTAGGACCCTTAGATTAACCCTAGGACCAACCTGAACCATCAGATTTCAAACCAGGCCCAAAAACCTAGCCAAGACAGGAAATAGGTGCACCAGGCAAAACTGCCCGGCCACCATAAGTCGACCCCCAAGTCGACAGGGCTGTCGACTTGGGTCAAGCCATGTCGACTCCCAAGTCGACAGGGCTGTCGACTTGGGGTACCTGGCGGGAATTTTTCCCGCCTAGCCCTCCAGCCCTAATTTCCGAAATTAGAACTCGGTTTTGAACTTGAATTTTCTGAAAACTTCGTCGGACCATAAATTGGTCATACGGACTCCGATTCTCGAAAAATCAGACTCTATTTCGCGTATTTTTCCGAGACGAACGCAATGGCGTAGCCCGTTTACTTGATTCAGAATTTAAAATTAAATTCTGCCTTGATTCTCGTCTTAACATGTTATCGAAATACGGGTTGTTACATTCTCCCCACCTTTTAGGATTTCGTCCCCGAAATCTCCAAGTTAGGAAGAACATATCCTACCATCCATCATTCATCTACTCAAAACATCATCCACAAGCAACCATTGTCCTTAGATGATTTCTAATGCTGTATGAATATATGCAAAACGTGTGTGTACATGTTCCTTAGCTAATGCTAATGATCAGGCCTGAATAATCTTTCTAATGCAAAATATGTATAGTGCCATGAATCCAACATGTATGCAAATAATCCTAGTCATATAGATACTATATGCGTGCACAATCATTCATTCATATGCAACAACCGCATGATAATACATTCGATTTCATCCATAAACAAGTATAAATACTCGTGCATATGCAATATGAAATGTGACCGAGTCGAGCTAGTATCTAATGTGTATTCGCGCATCCACGAGCAACCACTTGCAACCATATCAATCATAACATGTTTCAAATACATGTTTACATCCATAGGGTTCTACCTAGGATTCCCTGAAACAGGGTCGAGAAGATAAACAAGAAAAACTCCTTACGGGGTTTGTAACAGAAAATAGGACCGAGAGGATGTCCGCAAAAGATAGCCTACAAGTAAGCTCTACAGAAAACAGGGATCAAGGATATACTCCCAAAAAGAGGTATCATGCGCGTATCTAGTCTTTGACCATCAAAGTCGTATTTCCTCGAGCTTAATTCCATTGTGCCTTGACCGTCTTTTAACTTCGCGATTTCGTAGCTTCTTATTTCCTGTTTCAATAACATGAGTTGGAACTCATTTCTTCGTCGCCTCTCATTCCACTTGCACTTATCCTTTTTCTAGAATACTTGGCGCAAACATGACTGCGTACTCATGATCTCATGCAAGCTTTCCAAAATTCACTAGTGAATCTTGGATCTCGTTTGTATACTATAAGGCATTCCATGTAGAAGAACTTTTTCTTGAAAGTAAACAGATGTCAACCAGGTTATCAAGCGCACTTACTTGGGTGATCTCTATAACCCATGCATAAATGAAGTAAACCATCCGTCTTATTGGCGAACACCACTCGATCGGGCTTCAAATTTCCAATAAAGGCATCAAGGGATTCTAAGTAACTAGTCATGACAGAACCTCAAAAAGGTTACACGATACTTCGAGGGTATTACCAAGGCTAGTCAAAAGGTCTAACTACCCTCCTATCAAAGCCGAGAGTGGCACCCCCTACTGGATAACCACTTCATCCCTAGAATCCATCCATAGCTTATAAACATAAGCATTATTTCCAAACTCAACACTTGGCATAGACATTCTCAAATCCAAACAAGTCATGTATAAATGGACTGATTCTCCAATAGGACTTTGAGACAAAAAATGGGATTCTCTATTACGCTAGTACTTAAGGTGCAAAGACCCAACTATCGAGGCAGACTCAAATGATACAAAAAACGAAGTCCTAACGGGATGATAGAGAAGAAAAGCTAAACCTTTAACAAGATAGTTACCCTCCTTCCGAGGTACCCTAGAAATGAGAGCATACTACTGCCCTCCCGATGATCTTGTCCTTGTCCCATAATACTTAACTATCTGCCCCGTTTTACCATGCCAAAGGTACTCTCTCGTCATGGGTTTCATTGTTCATCTTTCTCCCTCCTTTGAGGAATAAGCCATACCAACAAGTTGCTCATCCTTAAGCTCGTATACTTTATCCTCTTTCTCACTATCCTTTCTTATAACGCGACCACTGGTCTCTCGAGAACAACCTCCATCGTATGGAAAGCACTTTCGTAGATAGAAAAGACTAGTCGCAGTTAAAACCACTGTGACTACAGATGGAGGAAAGAAAGGAAAAGAGATTCAATTAAGGAAACAAGGATAGTGCTAATGGCCTTTGGGGAATAGCCTTTTTCTTTTAAAAGAAAATTTTCTTGAAAAAATGCTTCTTTGTAAACGATTTTCAAATAGTTTTTAGAAGGTCTTTAAAAACTTTTGCCCAGTCTGGTAACCTTCTGCTCTGATACCACGTGTAACACCCCGCCTCCGCTAGGGTCACTCGCGAAGGAATGCACTAGCTTTAGAGGGGCATTATTGGTAAACATGCACAGAAATATCACAAGACAGAACATATAAAATAGCGGAAGTAAAATCGAACTTTCATAAACATCAATAATTAAGGTCTAAAGCCTTTTACATCAGAGTACATCAAAACCTGTCTTGCAATAGTAAAGAAGCATAAAGACTTTTTCATAAATTATTCCCCAAGTAAAAACAGTAAAGTAGCCATAGCCAAGAAAAGTCCAAGCCATCCATGATGACCTTCAAGCAGAAGAAGTCTGAACTAAACAACAGTATTTCCTCCCTGTAACCTGGGGGGGGGGGGGAAACGGAAGAAAAGAGGCGAAACAAAACGGGTCAGTCAAAAAGACTGAGTAAGCCCTATCTACTATCAGCATAAAAACTAGTAAAGTTAACTGACATGAGAAATTGAGTTGAACATAAGCATGATGACAAGATAGATAAGCTAAATCAAAATAATAGGATGAACTACTGAACTCAGATAAACTAAGGTGTCATGATAAATTACGATGTCAAGATAAAACAAGGTATCCCATCGTCAGGTTCCTATCAAGTATAATATCCCCAAGATATCTATCACGTATAACATCCCATGGTATCTATCCTGTCTTTTAGCTCTGCACCTACCGTACTAGTATCCCCACCGTATCATGTGTTTACCATGAATGACCCTTACTCAAAAGTCGTGTAATGGTCTATGTCAACCTAATATATCGCATATATAGGTTACTCAACTCGTATGTTTTATTCCATGTAAATGTTCAGTCCCTTGCCGTAGACCATACGGGCTTTCCCATGAGATTCTATACTACTTTAACATAGTTCCATGATCCTTAAGATCGTTTTGGATTGTCACCCTATATCTAACTAGGGTCTTTCAACATGAATCATTGTTTGTACAACTAGGACTTATGCTACCTAGGACTACAAGGGATTATGCTTACCTATTGCACGTTTCCGTATCTCGGTTTTGGTTCAACCACCCAGGGCCACTAGGATTTACGCTAACCGTCAACCGCACCCTTTTTCCCACGCATTCATCGTGAATCGTTTTTCCATGACTGTATGCACATGTATCACATCGTGCCATCCGAGTCCTGTCACAGGCCAGTCCAGGAAATACAGGACTCGGTCGGGAGCTTTCGATTTATCTGCCGATGCAGATGCTAAGGTATGTTTTTTTCTATACGTGGCTATGGTCCCACGAGACCACTCCCTCAACTAGTGAAAGACAAGACAGGATAAATCCTGTATGAGAACACACTACTAGCCAACCCACAATCCTAGCCTTACCGCAACCATAATTAGATAGCAATTATGGTCTTTTGGGTGTTCTCTGCCTTTCCGTACGTACACGCTTGACCAAAGATGGTAGGTAGCCTGACGAAATGCTATCTAGGGTACGACCGTGTATCGTCGACTATCCCCTATCCATCCCCGTCTTTAGGTCGCTCGTATAGCAACCAAGGCATACTCTTGGTTCTTCTAACGTAGACCTTAACCTCTCATGAGCCTAGTATGATCACCTGGCAGCTCACAGAGGGATACCAAGAATATCCTCATGTTCCCCGAAGCCGCTGCTTCGTTACCCAGTTCGCTGGAGCCTTTATCTAAATCAGATACTTGCTCTTACTCGTATACTAAAACGATGACCTACCGTATCAGGTTACTCATCTATCTATGAACTGGTCTAAATTTCCTTGACTAAGAATCATTACTTAGTTATTCTTCAACTAAGGTTTACCACTTAGCCTTATTCCCGTTATCCTTGTTAACTACGGTTATCCACCTAATCCTCAGAACTAGGGTTTACATAATGGATTAAGTGTCACTTAAGTTCATGACTTAACCCGTCTACAAATCATGTCAAAATTGGCTAAGTATCCAAGTTCAAGACTTAACCCTACAAACCATGCTCAAGTTGGTTAAGTATATATTAACTTGACCCTATCAAATTACTGGGTCAAATCGGTCAAGCGTGTTTAAACGATTCGTGACTTAGCCTTATCATGTTTTCACGTTAGATTGGTTAATTATAGGTTAACTTAACCTCAATAAATTAACAAGTTAGATTGGTTAAGTATAGGTCACTTAACCACATCAAATCATCATGTTAGATTAGTTAAGTGTTTAACTTAACCCCATTAAACTGCCAAGTGGGATTAATTAAGTCTAGGCTAACTTAACCCCATCCGATTTCCATGTTTAGACTAGTTGAGTCTAATCTTAACCCCATCCATTAACTGTATTTTTCGGTTAAGTGTTATTAAGAAAACTTACTTAACCTTACCAAATTATCGTGTTGGATTGATTAAGTGTTGGTTAACTTAACCCCGTCCACTAGTCGTATAAAAATGGTTAAGTGTCATTAGGCAAATCAAGTTACTTAACCTACCCAACCTTGTCATGTTTTGTTAAGTATCATTAGCCTAATCAAATTACTTAACCCATTTGTCCATGTCATATTTGGTTAAGAGTCATTAATCAAATTAACTTAACCCTATCATGTAGCATTAATTACTTAATGCACCTCAACCTCTCACATTAGACTTTGTTGTGGTTACTAGTTAAGCCGGTCGGTTCCGGGTAGCTTTACACCACAACTTGGTCTAACCTCGGGTTCAAGCACAATATGACCAACTTCTCACATTGGGTCCTATTGTTTGCAACTACTAGTTAGGCCGGTCGGTTCCGGGTAGTTTTACGTTGCAAACTCAACCCAACCTCGAGTTGGTCACTTTCATGTTTAGTCTAGTGTCATGTTCATATTCAAGTTTCTAAGAATATGGGTAGACCTAACTTAATAGGTAAATTCCCAATTCCATAGTATGGGTAGACCTAACTTAATAGGTAAATTCCCAATTTCATATTTTCAAACATACTCACATGTCAACTTCCATGTTATATTTCAAGTCATGTTTTCAAGTTGTATTTTCATGTCATTAGAAATTACCCATAACATAACCCAACGCTTTTAAACTCGCATATACGTTCGCAACAACGTAATGGATTAAAAGAAGAGACTTGGCAAAGGCATGACAAAAATGGATATTAAGCCACAAGTTAATCATGGTGGCAAATGAGGCACAAATGTGTTCATTAACTTGCATGTTACATTCTTAAGCCTCAAAAACATGCATAAACCCAAACTTGGCACATAAGCGAATCATGGTGACAAAAGACATGGAATGATGACTAGTAACTCGCATATATCATCATATAAGGGTTATGACTTCATATGCAAGTTGACATAAAGGTTATGAGGGTTCTCATGTTGCATAATGCAACATTTCAACCTAATGGTTGTAGCTTTTAGCCCACAAGATCAAGATAATGACTTCATAAACTTGCATGACATGATAGCATGTATCATACTCAATGATCAAACCCAAACTTGCAACATGAACATTTAACTTCATAGTTAATATCTAAGAGTAGGGAAAGGGCTTACATTGCTATGAAGGCACAAATCGATTAAATTAAAGATTGAGACAAAGCCTATGCATGCCATCATCCAAAAACCCAAAGATGAAAGCTCCAAATCAATAAAAACCCCATCTTGATGAACAAAGGTCAAGGCTTTAGCCTTGTGTAATGGCGCGTTTTGTTAGCTATCGAATAATTAATTTATTTAATTATTAAATATTGATTGGGCGATATCGATGACTTGAATTAAATAATATTGAATATTTAATTAAAATAAATAATATAATAATATATTATAATGTCGAAATAATCGGAAATCACCGAATTCACAATACTGTGTGAATTGGATCAGCTAAAATATTTAATTCAGTTTAGAATTGAATTTGAATAACGAATCGATTTAATAATCGACGTTAAAACGTATTAATTATATTATAATTAAAATAGAGCGCGTAACGACGCGACAGTTCGTTATTTGGCGATTTAGACTTCAAGTGGGTGTACAGGGTTCGTTTTAAATCGGATTGCTGTGAAACAAGAAACGTGTGGAGCTGGTGGAGTATATCTTTCTAGTGGAAGAGAGAGATCGGGATTTCGTCGTGTGGATTTTGAGTTACGTCCAAATCAAAATATCAGAAATGCAGCGCCCTGACCATAACGATTTAATTATATTTTAAATAGGGATTTAAATAGGAATCGAGCGTCGATATAACTCTGACAAGGCAATATCGAGTTGTAAATATATACAGGAATAGTCTAGAGCTGTACGGCATTACACTGTGAATACATACGATAATAATTAATTTTAAATATTTAATTTAATTATATTTAAATATATTTATATATTTAAATAGGCTATTTAGAGCGTTAAAAATAGCCACTTTTGCATACGAAGTCGGAATTCGACGAAATCAGTTTTGTGGATCCGCAATGTCAAATAGTTGTTAGATTCCAAGTTTCGTGATTTTTAGAGTCAGTATGTGACCGTAGGGATTTTTAGAGTGAGAAATAGTCGGTATTTCAACAGTTAAAAATACGTTGTGTGAGCATACGGAGTCGGAATTCGACGAAACCAGTTTCGTTGGGACCGTAATGTCGAACTCTAGCTACATGTCCAGTTTGGGAATTTTTAGGTATCGTATGTAACCACTGTGATTTTTAGAAGGAGGATACGATGAGAAAATCATTTAAATAAAATGTAAAATCAATTCAAAAATATCTCCAACCATTTTTCTGGTAACAAGCAGGCCACACAGGCTTCCTTCTCAACCACAAATGCTACCAACCCAATCTCAAGTATAAAACCCGTCGAACAGAACACAACAAACAAAAATTCCCAAAAGAGAAAATCAAAAGAAAATAAAAGTAAATCCTATGAATTAATACATATATATAACTGTGTTGCTGGGATCGTGCTCTTCGATTTGGTACCCTCGTTGTAGCATTCGATGCATGAATTAGGAAGTCGACATTTTTCCAGTGCATCATTTTCGATCTAGGGTTCGGGAATACGTGAATTTGGGATAATTTGGGTTTGATTCGATCTTTGTTTTGGATTCAGAGGACAAAACCACAGCTAGTATCAAACTATGGTGGGATTCGGTTCCCGTTTTGGTCGATGGTTTCCACGATGTCCTGCTATCGTCGGGGAGAGAAGTGAGCTCGAGTGGGACGGGATGCATATGAGCAGGTTCGGTTTTGGATGGGGAGTACTATGGTGGAGGTTGCGGTGGGGGTTGGTGGCCGAGGTAAGGGAGAACGTCGGTCAAAGTAGCGGTCAAAAGGGGAAAGTGATTACTGGAGGGAGCGGGTTTAGGATTTGGGGTAGAAGACTAAATGCGGTGGGGCTTTATGAAGGGATAGCGGGCCTGCATATTTGGTTGGGCCGACGAATAAATATAGGGTAAAGGCCCACTAACTTTATTTAGTTTAATTTAAATTCAAATTTAATATATAAACTTTATAATGTCATAACTTGCTCGTACGAGGTCGGAATCACAAACCGTAAATTGCCTTGGGATCGTATGGACGGGAGCAACACAATGGGACTGACCGCGAGTCAATCCGAGCTCGTTTGAATTTATGGCGAAATAAATTGTTTGATTCAAATCAAATACAGTTTATCGTTCTTTAGCGATGAACTGCAAATGTGAGTAAATCTCACAAACTCTAAACAGTTTTATTTTCACGTTGTATTCTTAGAACTGTTAAAATATTGTCTGTTTGACTGTGTGTTGATTGTTTGCTTGAACTGCTAGTCAGTTAGTAGAAATTATATATATATATTTACGTATATATTTATATATATAAACCATCAAATAGTTATATGTTGATTCTGTTTATCAGAATATTATACTGGGGTTGTCTAACATCTGTGGTGCAGGGAAACAGGTTGGAGGAATCCAACTGGATTCCTCAACAGTTATTTTACTATGATTTTTATATTGTGATATATAATGTGATGTATATAATCTGTGTGATTTTGTGTGGTGGGACGATATTTATCGTTGTTATATGGTGTGTTAAATACCATGAGAAATACCAGAATGTAGGAGAGGGGTTTTCAAAGTATATTTGAAATATAGTTTATTTATATAAAATCAAGGGATTATATATATATATATATAAGAAAAAGGATTTTGAATATAAAGGAATATAGTTGGTAAAACAAATATAAAAGAATTATATTTGTAAATCAAATACAAAGGAATATATATGTTAATCGAATATAAGGGGTTATATTTGTTAATCAAAATATAAAGGAATTATATTCGTTAAAAGAAATATAAAGGATATTTATTTAGAGATTAAATAAATAGAATTAAACTAAAGGAGATATTTATTTGTTAAATAAATAGGAGTTAACCAAATGAATTGGTCGAGTTAATCGAAGTGAATTAGTTAAGTTAAACTAAGTGGTTAATCGAAGTGAATTAGTTAAGTTAACTAAGTGGTTAATCGAAGTGAATTAGTTGAGTTAAACTAAGTGAATCTGTTAGAGTTAATCAACGTGAATTAGTTAAGTTAACTAAGTGGTAAATCGAAGTGAATTAGTTGAGTTAAACTAAGTGAATCGATTAGAGTTAATCGACGTGAATTAGCTAAGTTAAACTAAGTGGATTGGTTCAGTTAATCAAGACGAGTTAAACCAGTTGAGTTAACCCGTTGAGTTAACCAGTTAGAGTTGACCAGTTAGAGTTGACCAGTTAGAGTTAACCAGTTAGAGTTGACCAGTTAGAGTTGACCAGTTAAAGTTGACCAGTTAGAGTTATCCAAGTGGAGTTAATCGAGTAGCGTTGTCAAATATCACTTATTCGAAGAAGAGTTATCGAATATAGTTTATTCGAGTGGAAAAATCAAATGTTATTCATTTGAGAAGAGTTATCAAATATTATTTATACGATGAGGAGTTATCGAATATTGGTTATTCAGAGTTAGTTAATCCAAAGGAGTTATTCGAAGTTAGTTAATCCAAAGGAGTTATTCGAAGTTAGTTAATCCAAAGGAGTTAGTCGAAGAGTAAATTGAATATAGTTATTCGAAAGAAAGTGTTAATCGAATATAGTTTATTCGAGTAAAGTTAAAAGAGTAAATCGAATATAATTTATTCGAATAGAGTTAGAGAAGTAAATCGAATGTAGTTTATTCGAATAGTGTTGAAAGAGATAATCGAATATAGTTATTCAAAAGAAGGTGTTAATCGAATATGGTTATTCGAGTAAAGATAAAAGAGTTAATCGAATTTAGTTATTCGAAATGAGTTATTCGAATTAGATATTTGAATAGAGTTAAACACATTAGAGTGATCCAAATTACTTATTCGAATAGAGTTAAACAGGTAAGAGTTAATTGAATATTAGTCATTCAATTTGAGTTAATCGAATTTAGTTATTCGAGAAGAGTTAAATCGAATTTAGTTATTCGAAAGGAGTTAATCAATTTGAGTTAAGTTAATCGATTAGAATTAAGTTAATCGAGTTAGAGTAAATCGAATATTAGTTATTCGAAGGTAAGTTATTCGAATTAGTTATTCGAAGGAGTTAATCAATTAAGTTATTCGAATGAGTTATTCAAAGGAGTAAATCAAATTAAGTTAATCGATTAGAGTTGAGTTAATCGATTTGGGTTAAGTTAAGTTATCGAGTTAAGTAACCGAGTTAAGAGATCGAGTTGAGATAATCGAGTTAAGAAAATCAAGTTGAGTTTATCGAATAAGTTATTCGATAAGAGTAAATCCATTTAAGTTAATCGGATGTTAGTTATTCGATAAGAATTGACACATTTAAGAAAATCGAATATTTGTTATTTGATAAGAGTTAATGAAATAGAGCCAACCAAGAAGAGTTATTCGAATATTAGTTATTCGATAGGAGTTAATCGAAATAGAGTTTATCGAATATAAGTTATTAAAAAGGGAGAGTTAATCGAATAGAGATTACTCGAAAGAGAGTTATACGTCGAATTCGATTTTAGCGAATTCAGGAAAGTACTATTTACTTCCTAGGGTTTAAATCAAGATTTAGTTATTGATTTAGAAATTAGGTGTCTGTTAAATTATTCGAGTTAGGAAATAAATTTAGGTTAGATATTTTAGGAGTAGGAATTATAACGTTATAGTTATAATCAAACACTGTCATATAAGAAATGGATTCGTAACCTGAATCCGAGAATTTGCGTAAACAGATGATTGTAAAAAGTGAGTGATGAGCTTTACCTATTTCACAGTAAAGGACACTGTTCAATTAAGGTCTGCGAGGTAATTATACCCCAACTTGATTGACTTCAGAATTGACAAAGGAATAGTTGTGGTTCGATAGAAAAGTTGATTTGAAATATAGTTAAGTAATAAGCGATTAATGGATTAAGCGAAACGATGTTTTATACAACGTTCATTGGAAATCTGTAAATGAGTTTTGGAAACGTTTTCCAAATATAGTCAGATATGTTTTCTAAACATAGAAAATGAAATGTTTTCGCGATAAGAATTTAAGAAATAGAGTTAAGCAAATTCAGAAAACTAATTGGAGAGGGTAAGTTGAACGGTTTTCTAAGTGACGATCTGATGTTGGTTTCGACCTTCCGGATTGATACTTAGAGAATTGTTCTCATACTAGTTACAGTTAGGGACTGATAGTTGCGAAATAATAGTGATGTGAAAATAAGCTATGGAAATGTTTTCCAATGATTAATAACATATATTTTCTAAATATATGAAATAAGGAAATATGAACATATGATGATTGATCGATCGAATTCCCATTTGGAAATAAGATCGTTGTTTGTACACCGACATGTTTTCATTTGATAGTTAGATCACAGACTATCAAAGTTTTGACCATTTTAACGTTGTTAATATGGAGAGACCGATTGGATTATTATCCAAAGAACCACTCTGTATTGGCATAAGCGTTGTGAGCAATATATGCCAAAGATAAATTGAAGACGGAGTAAAGTGCAAGGGCTGTTGTATAAGTCTTAGATAACAGTGACTGAGATGGATATACTGAATAGTGCCTTCGGTTTGTCCAGTCCCAGGACAACGTATATGGAAGAAGGTCTGACAGAGTATATCCAATGGATCGCGTAAGTTGATCTGTTCAAACGTATTCACATTTGGTGGTGGAGGAATTCGTTTCTCTTAGCTGTATACCCGTGTTATTTTTGGATAAGTCAATTTGTGATTTGGCGGGTATGACGATGTGGCATTCAAAGTGAATGGTGATCAGATGTTCTGAAGATAGACGTAGCTTCTGGCTTCACACCAGGAAGTAACAAAAGTTGGGCTAGGCAGCATGGCTAGTTGGGTCATTCCCAAGCAGGGTGTATTGTCACTGATCTAGGGAATATTCATATTTATACTTCTTTTTGATTCTGTATCTTCGGATGACGGTTTGATGGCCTATAACCGTGGTGGCAATATATTCGCGACACTCAAGCTAAATGAGTGAGCGGTCATGTGTGGCCGGGTTGCAAGACGTTCTTGTTGAACCCTGAGTGTATCACCTCTAGAGTACACTATTCAGAAGGTGCTCCCATACCTTGTCTATTGGAATCCATTCTCCGATAAGCGCCCTGCGGTTTATGATTTTATACTATGTATGTAGAACGTGAGATGCAAGCGTTTCTGCTAGATTGATACCTATTTGTACTTAGACATTATTATAATATCACAATGATATTGCTTGTCAAAGTTGTTTAGATACTCATAAGGAAAAACCCGTTCCGTATTCACGGCGTGGTCTTATGAGATATCATATACCTGTTCAATTGTTTTAAACTGTTTTACTCATACCAGTCCCATGACTGACCCGGAGTTTACTTTGTTGTTTTCCCTAAACTCTTGGGTGCCTAAATTTGTACGGGCAGTCAAGTAGTCGGGATTTACAGATATACTTAGAGAGCTTGGAGCAGGAGGCTGCAAGATTCTATAGCTATAGTTATTTCCGCTGTGTTGTAAGTGTTGTACTCTGATACGTGCTATTGTATATATATAACTGTTTACTTCAAAGCTATGTTATATATTATATGTTATTCGTTCCGCTGTGAGATTCGTGTTACTCTGATGATTCTGATGTTCTTCTTCTTCTTATATTCTATTAGTTCTATCTTTTCTTTCTCACCTTCTAAATTCTTTCACTAACGTCGTGGAATTTTCGACTCTCGAGGAGTCGAAAATTTTCAGCCGTTACAGTTGGTATCAGAGCTTAAGTTAAGAATTACTTGGCTCTGTGGCGTGACTCGGTAGAGATAGGGTTAGTAATACCCTAGACTGAAATTGAGTTTATATATACAAGTGCGTATTTGTATTTGATATAAAATGGTTTTATATTGTGGAGATTCATTGGCTGAGTTGTTTATGAGTTCTGGTCGATCAGTTTGATCCACTGTATCGGTAGGAGTAAATAAACACTTGAATACGACGGGTCGTCACGATATGTTTTGAAAAAGGGTAAGTGAATTTAACATTACCCAAAGTATATTTTGATATAGAAATATATATATATATATCAAAATTTTAATATATTAGATATATTGGTTGTTATTATAATCGAGTAAGATTATAAATTAAATGGTTATATATAAATAACCAATCAGAATTCCTATAAGTAAAATACGTGGAATCAGTTGAATTAAAATCTGAAATTTAAATCAGAATTTGGGATTAAAATAAGGAAATTTTAAGTTCCTGGGAGATTTTGAAAAAGTTTTTCAATTTGAAATAAATATAGTATCTAACTCACCTGGATGTCTGGAAAATAATTTCGAGGATGGATCGATACATCGTCGGTGTAATTTTCGAGTTTCTAAGTGGCAAATTACTACCAATGGTTTTGTTTTCAAATGGTGTTGAGGAAAACAAGTTGTTTAGAAATTCAAAAGTTTTGAATTGGTGTTAGGATTTGAAATTTGATTTGAAATAAATCCCAGGAATTTAAATCTTGAAATTTAAAATTTAACTTGTTAAGTTGAATGAATCAAGATGGTAAAAACAAATAGTAAATTAAAATTTAACTTGAACCAAGTTAAATAAATCGGGATTCGGTTAGAGAATAATCTGGATTGGAATTAAGTTGATGGGTTAAGAGTTTGAAATCTGATATTGGAGTTTGAATAGAATTTGACTTGGATAGAACCAAGTGGTTGAGTGGAAGATTGGATTGAGAAAACCTTGGTATATGTTGGGTTGATACAGTTGAAAGTGATAAGGTTGATATGCCCGACAAAAAGGTACAAGTTTATTTGTGATATAAGCATGAGATTTATGAGCCGAATCGGCAAGCCGCTTGGCTATTTGATTTTCATTTGGGTTGGAGAAGGCTTAGAGAGGCGAGTTGTGGTTTTACCGATAGGGCTGTACAAAGGAGGTTATGGCAAAATTTTCCGAAAATTTAAAGTGTTAGAAAATTTTCAGAATTTTTGAAAATTTTAATTAGTCGGAAGAATAAATATTTTAGTCGATATTAAGTGGTTCGGTTGAAATCAGAAATAAGGGGTAAACCAATCTTAGGAGTTCCAATATATAGGGTCATCCTCTAACTTAGCAATTTCGAGGACGAAATTATTTTAAGGGGGGAAGTCTGTAATGGCGCGTTTTGTTAGCTGTCGAATAATTAATTTATTTAATTATTAAATATCGATTGGGCGATATCGATGACTTAAATTAAATAATATTTAATATTTAATTAAAATAAATAATATAATAATATATTATAATGTCGAAATAATCGGAAATCACCGAATTCACAATACTGTGTGAATTGGATCAGCTAAAATATTTAATTCAGTTTAGAATTGAATTTGAATAACGAATCGATTTAATAATCGACGTTAAAACGTATTAATTATATTATAATTAAAATAGAGCGCGTAACGACGCGACAGTTCGTTATTTGGCGATTTAGACTTCAAGTGGGTGTACAGGGTTCGTTTTAAATCGGATTGCTGTGAAACAAGAAACGCGTGGAGCTGGTGGAGTATATCTTTCTAGTGGAAGAGAGAGATCGGGATTTCGTCGTGTGGATTTTGAGTTACGTCCAAATCAAAATATCAAAAATGCAGCGCCCTGACCATAACGATTTAATTATATTTTAAATAGGGATTTAAATAGGAATCGAGCGTCGATATAACTCTGACAAGGCAATATCGAGTTGTAAATATATACAGGAATAGTCTAGAGCTGTATGACATTACACTGTGAATACAGACGATAATAATTAATTTTAAATATTTAATTTAATTATATTTAAATATATTTATATATTTAAATAGGCTATTTAGAGCGTTAAAAATAGCCACTTTTGCATACGAAGTCAGAATTCGACGAAATCTGTTTTGTTGGATCCGCAATGTCAAATAGTTGTTAGATTCCAAGTTTCGTGATTTTTAGAGTCAGTATGTGACCGTAGGGATTTTTAGAGTGAGAAATAGTCGGTATTTCAACAGTTAAAAATACGTTGTGTGAGCATACGGAGTCGGAATTCGACGAAACCAGTTTCGTTGGGACCGTAATGTCGAACTCTAGCTACATGTCCAGTTTGGGTATTTTTAGGTATCGTATGTAACCACTGTGATTTTTAGAAGGAGGATACGACGAGAAAATCATTTAAATAAAATGTAAAATCAATTCAAAAATATCTCCAACCATTTTTCTGGTAACAAGCAGGCCACACAGGCTTCCTTCTCAACCACAAATGCTACCAACCCAATCTCAAGTATAAAACCCGTCGAACAGAACACAACAAACAAAAATTCCCAAAAGAGAAAATCAAAAGAAAATAAAAGTAAATCCTCTGAATTAATACATATATATAAATGTGTTGCTGGGATCGTGCTCTTCGATTTGGTACCCTCGTTGTAGCATTCGATGCATGAATTAGGAAGTCGACATTTTTCGATCTAGGGTTCGGGAATACATGAATTTGGGATAATTTGGGTTTGATTCGATCTTAGTTTTGGATTCAGAGGACAAAACCACAGCTAGTATCAAACTATGGTGGGATTCGGTTCCCGTTTTGGTCGATGGTTTCCACGATGTCCTGCTATTGTCGGGGAGAGAAGTGAGCTCGAGTGGGACGGGATGCGTATGAGCAGGTTCGGATTTGGATGGGGAGTACTATGGTGGAGGTTGCGGTGGGGGTTGGTGGCCGAGGTAAGGGAGAACGTCGGTCAAAGTAGCGGTCAAAAGGGGAAAGTGATTACTGGAGGGAGCGGGTTTAGGATTTGGGGAAGAAGACTAAATGCGGTGGGGCTTTATGAAGGGATAGCGGGCCTGCATATTTGGTTGGGCCGACGAATAAATATAGGGTAAAGGCCCACTAACTTTATTTAGTTTAATTTAAATTCAAATTTAATATATTAACTTTATAATGTCATAACTTGCTCGTACGAGGTCGGAATCACAAACCGTAAGTTGCGTTGGGATCGTATGGACGGAAGCAACACAATGGGACTGACCGCGAGTCAATCCGAGCTCGTTTGAATTTATGGCGAAATAAATTGTTTGATTCAAATCAAATACAGTTTATCGTTCTTTAGCGATGAACTGCAAATGTGAGTAAATCTCACAAACTCTAAACAGTTTTATTTTCACGTTGTATTCTTAGAACTGTTAAAATATTGTCTGTTTGACTGTGTGTTGATTGTTTGCTTGAACTGCTAGTCAGTTAGTAGAAATTATATATATATATATATTTACGTATATATTTATATATATAAACCATCAAATAGTTATATGTTGATTCTGTTTATCAGAATATTATACTGGGGTTGTCTAACATCTGTGGTGCAGGGAAACAGGTTGGAGGAATCCAACTGGATTCCTCAACAGTTATTTTACTGTGATTTTTATATTGTGATATATAATGTGATGTATATAATCTGTGTGATTTTGTGTGATGGGACGATATTTATCGTTGTTATATGGTGTGTTAAATACCATGAGAAATACCAGAATGTAGGAGAGGGGTTTTCAAAGTATATTTGAAATATAGTTTATTTATATAAAATCAAGGGATTTTATATATATATATATATATATATATATATATAAGAAAAAGGATTTTGAATATAAAGGAATATAGTTGGTAAAACAAATATAAAAGAATTATATTTGTAAATCAAATACAAAGGAATATATATATGTTAATCGAATATAAGGGGATATATTTGTTAATCAAAATATAAAGGAATTATATTCGTTAAAAGAAATATAAAGGATATTTATTTAGAGATTAAATAAATAGAATTAAACTAAAGGAGATATTTATTTGTTAAATAAATAGGAGTTAACCAAATGAATTGGTCGAGTTAATCGAAGTGAATTAGTTAAGTTAAACTAAGTGGTTAATCGAAGTGAATTAGTTAAGTTAACTAAGTGGTTAATCGAAGTGAATTAGTTGAGTTAAACTAAGTGAATCGGTTAGAGTTAATCAACGTGAATTAGTTAAGTTAACTAAGTGGTAAATCGAAGTGAATTAGTTGAGTTAAACTAAGTGAATCGGTTAGAGTTAATCGACGTGAATTAGCTAAGTTAAACTAAGTGGATTGGTTCAGTTAATCAAGACGAGTTAAACCAGTTAGGTTAAACCAGTTGAGTTAACCCGTTGAGTTAACCAGTTAGAGTTGACCAGTTAGAGTTGACCAGTTAGAGTTAACCAGTTAGAGTTGACCAGTTAGAGTTGACCAGTTAAAGTTGACCAGTTAGAGTTATCCAAGTGGAGTTAATCGAGTAGCGTTGTCAAATATCACTTATTCGAAGAAGAGTTATCGAATATAGTTTATTCGAGTGGAAAAATCAAATGTTATTCATTTGAGAAGAGTTATCAAATATTATTTATACGATGAGGAGTTATCGAATATTGGTTATTCGGAGTTAGTTAATCCAAAGGAGTTATTCGAAGTTAGTTAATCCAAAGGAGTTATTCGAAGTTAGTTAATCCAAAGGAGTTAGTCGAAGAGTAAATTGAATATAGTTATTCGAAAGAAAGTGTTAATCGAATATAGTTTATTCGAGTAAAGTTAAAAGAGTAAATCGAATATAATTTATTCAAATAGAGTTAGAGAAGTAAATCGAATGTAGTTTATTCGAATAGTGTTGAAAGAGATAATCGAATATAGTTATTCAAAAGAAGGTGTTAATCAAATATGGTTATTCGAGTAAAGATAAAAGAGTTAATCGAATTTAGTTATTCGAAATGAGTTATTCGAATTAGATATTTGAATAGAGTTAAACACATTAGAGTGATCCGAATTACTTATTCGAATAGAGTTAAACACGTAAGAGTTAATTGAATATTAGTCATTCAATTTGAGTTAATCGAATTTAGTTATTCGAGAAGAGTTAAATCGAATTTAGTTATTCGAAAGGAGTTAATCAATTTGAGTTAAGTTAATCGATTAGAATTAAGTTAATCGAGTTAGAGTAAATCGAATATTAGTTATTCGAAGGTAAGTTATTCGAATTAGTTATTCGAAGGAGTTAATCAATTAAGTTATTCGAATGAGTTATTCAAAGGAGTAAATCAAATTAAGTTAATCGATTAGAGTTGAGTTAATCGATTTGGGTTAAGTTAAGTTATCGAGTTAAGTAACCGAGTTAAGAGATCGAGTTGAGATAATCGAGTTAAGAAAATCAAGTTGAGTTTATCGAATAAGTTATTCGATAAGAGTAAATCCATTTAAGTTAATCGGATGTTAGTTATTCGATAAGAATTGACACATTTAAGAAAATCGAATATTTGTTATTTGATAAGAGTTAATGAAATAGAGCCAACCAAGAAGAGTTATTCGAATATTAGTTATTCGATAGGAGTTAATCGAAATAGAGTTTATCGAATATAAGTTATTAAAAAGGGAGAGTTAATCGAATAGAGATTACTCGAAAGAGAGTTATACGTCGAATTCGATTTTAGCGAATTCGGGAAAGTACTATTTACTTCTCAGGGTTTAAATCAAGATTTAGTTATTGATTTAGAAATTAGGTGTCTGTTAAATTATTCGAGTTAGGAAATAAATTTAGGTTAGATATTTTAGGAGTAGGAATTATAACGTTATAGTTATAATCAAACACTGTCATATAAGAAGTGGATTCGTAACCTGAATCCGAGAATTTGCGTAAACAGATGATTGTAAAAAGTGAGTGATGAGCTTCATCTATTTCACAGTAAAGGACGCTGTTCAATTAAGGTCTGCGAGGTAATTATACCCCAACTTGATTGACTTCAGAATTGACAAAGGAATAGTTGTGGTTCGATAGAAAAGGTTGATTTGAAATATAGTTAAGTAATAAGCGATTAATGGATTAAGCGAAACGATGTTTTATACAACGTTCATTGGAAATCCGTAAATGAGTTTTGGAAACGTTTTCCAAATATAGTCAGATATGTTTTCTAAACATAGAAAATGAAATGTTTTCATGATAAGAATTTAAGAAATAGAGTTAAGCAAATTCAGAAAACTAACTGGAGAGGGTAAGTTGAACGGTTTTCTAAGTGACGATCTGATGTTGGTTTCGACCTTCCGGATTGATACTTTGAGAATTGTTCTCATACTAGTTACAGTTAGGGACTGATAGTTGCGAAATAATAGTGATGTGAAAATAAGCTATGGAAATGTTTTCCAATGATTAATAACATATATTTTCTAAATATATGAAATAAGGAAATATGAACATATGATGATTGATCGATCGAATTCCCATTTGGAAATAAGATCGTTGTTTGTACACCGACATGTTTTCATTTGATAGTTAGATCACAGACTATCAAAGTTTTGACCATTTTAACGTTGTTAATATGGAGAGACCGGTTGGATTATTATCCAAAGAACCACTCTGTATTGGCATAAGCGTTGCGAGCAATATATGCCAAAGATAAATTGAAGACGGAGTAAAGTGCAAGGGTTGTTGTATAAGTCTTAGATAACAGTGACTAAGATGGATATACTGAATAGTGCCTTCGGTTTGTCCAGTCCCAGGACAACGTATATGGAAGAAGGTCTGACAGAGTATATCCAATGGATCGCGTAAGTTGATCTGTTCAAACGTATTCACGTTTGGTGGCGGAGGAATTCGTTTCTCTTAGCTGTATACCCGTGTTATTTTTGGATAAGTCAATTTGTGATTTGGCGGGTATGACGATGTGGCATTCAAAGTGAATGGTGATCAGATGTTCTGAAGATAGACGTAGCTTCTGGCTTCACACCAGGAAGTAACAAAAGTTGGGCTAGGCAGCATGGCTAGTTGGGTCATTCCCAAGCAGGGTGTATTATCACCGATCTAGGGAATATTCATATTTATACTTCTTTTTGATTCTGTATCTTCGGATGACGGTTTGATGGCCTATAACCGTGGTGGCAATATATTCGCGACACTCAAGCTAAATGAGTGAGCGGTCATGTGTGGCCGGGTTGCAAGACATTCTTGTTGAACCCTGAGTGTATCACCTCTAGAGTACACTATTCAGAAGGTGCTCCCATACCTTGTCTGTTGGAATCCATTCTCCGATAAGCGTCCTGCGGTTTATGATTTTATACTATGTATGTAGAACGTGAGATGCAAGCGTTTCTGCTAGATTGATACCTATTTGTACTTAGACATTATTATAATATCACAATGATACTGCTTGTCAAGGTTGTTTAGATACTCATAAGGAAAAACTCGTTCCGTATTCACAGCGTGGTCTTATGAGATATCATATACCTGTTCAATTGTTTTAAACTGTTTTACTCATACCAGTCCCATGACTGACCCGGAGTTTACTTTGTTGTTTTCCCTAAACTCTTGGGTGCCTAAATTTGTATGGGCAGTCAAGTAGTCGGGATTTACATATATACTTGGAGAGCTTGGAGCAGGAGGCTGCAAGATTCTATAGCTATAGTTATTTCCGCTGTGTTGTAAGTGTTGTACTCTGATAAGTGCTATTGTATATATATAACTGTTTACTTCAAAGCTATGTTATATATATTATATGTTATTCGTTCCGCTGTGAGATTCATGTTACTCTGATGATTCTGATGTTCTTCTTCTTCTTCTATTCTATTAGTTCTATCTTTTCTTTCTCACCTTCTAAATTCTTTCACTAACGTCGCGGAATTTTCGACTCTCGAGGAGTCGAAAATTTTCAGCCGTTACACCTTGAAATCAACTTGAGAAGCTCTCATACTAACATAGGAATTCTCTAACACTCACATGATCATGAAACCTCTCATAGAAATGAAGTGGAGGCTAGGATTTTGAGTGGAGGCCATGAGAGGAGCAATTTTGCCATAGTTTAGTTGCATGAATGAATAATGAGGATTTAGGAGAGGGTTAGGGGCTTATTTATAGAGATTAGGATTAGTTAGGACCCTTAGATTAACCCTAGGACCAACCTGAACCATCAGATTTTAAACCAGGCCCAAAAACCTAGCCAAGACAGGAAATAGGTGCACCAGGCAAAACTGCCCGGCCACCATAAGTCGACCCCCAAGTCGACAGGGCTGTTGACTTGGGTCAAGCCATGTCGACTCCCAAGTCGACAGGGCTGTCGACTTGGGGTACCTGGCGGGAATTTTTCCCGCCTAGCCCTCCAGCCCTAATTTCCGAAATTAGAACTCGTTTTTGAACTTGAATTTTCTGAAAACTTCGTCGGACCATAACTTGGTCATACGGACTCCGATTCTCGAAAACTCAGACTCTATTTCGCGTATTTTTCCGAGACGAACGCAATGGCATAACCCGTTTTACTTGATTCAGAATTTAAAATTAAATTCTGCCTTGATTCTCGTCTTAACATGTTATCGAAATACGGGTTGTTACATTTTGTCTACCTTACCACACCTATCATTTATGTAGTAATCTCTCTTATCCACTTTATATGCCTGTCATGCTACTTTTATATATTTACTTGCTGAAAGTAACTAGATTCACCTGACTTTATGTCTGACCCTTTTTGTTTCTCCTTCTTTCTTCCATCCCCCCCTCGGGTTCTCAAGGTGGAAACACTTACGCTTGACTGTGATTCTGCTTACTTTTGCTGGAATTGCTGAGATGTATGGCTCAAAGCTCATATCCTTGTTCGTATGGCTATATTTTGTTTTTGGGGAATTTTATTTCTTTTATGTGCTCTGATATTTTTGAAGTACAAAACATTAGATTTTATGTTGTAATGGGCTTTTGTATTTCAGAGATGTGATGTTCTTGGACCAAAATATCTTGTGATAAATAAAGTTTTAATTCCGCTGTTATTATATATGTCTGTCTTGTAATATTTTCGTTCTGTTTACTATAACACTTCACGAAACTTAATGCATTCCCTTTGTGAGTGAAATTAACGGTCGTGGGGTGTCATAAGGGTATTACTAACCCTATCTCTAATGAGATATATAACTCTGATGAGTCTTCCTTTTGTTCAAATGTGTCGTACCCCATTGCTTTGTATAAACCGAAGCTCTGATACCACGTGTAACAACCCGGCTTTTTGCCCGGTTTTCGTGGTAGTTAAACCAACTTAAATCATTCATAAAGACGGATTGTTAGGGGCACTTACACATTTGCACGAAGTAAAAAGAACTTTTCCATTATCACTAAAATAATATTACATCAGAGTTACAAGAGGTACATCAAAGCACATCGATTACACAACGGAAAAGATACTAAACTCGGCAGGAGAATGTGAATGCTCTAAAACATAATAGCTCCAGCTAAAACCAGAAACCTGCTAAAAATAATTCCAAGGCTAAATCTGCGAACCAAACTACTATGTTGCCCGTGTAAAAATTATGGGCACCCAAAGTTTAGTTGTGGGAACAGTAAACTCCAGGTCAGTCATGGGACTGGTGTGAGAACTCACAATAATTGTTTTTAGGGTTTATTTTAAAGTTAGGTAATTCATCAGACCACGCTGCTAGTGCGAAATGGGTTTACTCAATGTGAATACTAGTTCGTAGAAATCCGCAATGATTTTTTTGAAAAATGCAGCTATCATAATCCCGTCCCACATCACACAATGCAAGCGCACAACAGATGGGCGAGTTTTGCCTTATGATAACCAAAAATGCTTTCATACATGAAAATCCTCTTTTACTACTACATATAGTGTGAAAACCATTTTATCAAATAAGTGTATTAATCTTAGCCAGCATAATGCCCCATCCCATTATACTGACAATCCTGCCGGTAACCAGCAGGCTATACAATCAAAACTGTATGGGCTCGTAGTGGAGATTGGATTTCCAACATGATGGTTCCTGGTACAAAAGATCATTCGTAGGATCACAAACTTTCTTGCATGCATCATCACAGTACTCGCGGATAACGTCCAGACTCGGACTCCGTTATACTAACTGTAACAACCCGGATTCTGACAGACCGATTTTTTCTTTCAAAAACCCAATCTATCGAAACCCGAGTTGGGTGCTCTAGTATCCTGCAGAAAAAGACAGAGATAAAGAAACATGTTAGAATTCATAAGCATCTTACAACGGAAGGAATTTAAAGTATAATATACTTAAATATAGCTTTATCTTATAAAATATACTGCCTAACCAGTATCTAAAGCTTATACCATCTCTGTCATGAACCTAACCTGGAAGTATGTAATGAGGAGGGGGTCAGAACATAAGTTCTGTGTGAATGGACTTAGAATAAACTTTTGTATAATCCTACATATACCATTCGGTTATATTTTCTTGGTTATTATGTTATTAGCAATGTTAGCTCTTTAAGCTATACTTATCCATCCACTAGTAGATCAACCTAATACAATGTATACGTAGTTACCCTCTACTCATGTCCCCTTTTCATGTGTATGCAGTACCTTATCCAACTCATTTCATCTTGTCATATGTACAGTTCCTTATCCAATGCCGTATGTCGTACGGGCTTTCACGTATATATATATATATATATATATATATATATATATATATATATATATATATATATATGTAACACCCCGCCTCCGCTAGGGTCACTCGCAAAGGAATGCACTAGCTTTAGAGGGGCATTATTGGTAAACATGCACAGAAATATCACAAGACAGAACATATAAATATAGCGGAAGTAAAATCAAACTTTCATAACATGAATAAATAAGGTCTAAAGCCTTTTACATCAGAGTACATCAAAACCTGTCTTGCAATAATAAAGAAGCATAAAAACCTTTTCATAAATTATTCCCCAAGTAAAACAGTAAAGTAGCCATAGCCAAGAGAAGTCCAAGCCATCCATGATGACCTTCAGGCAGAAGAAGTCCGAACTAAACAGCATTGTTTCCTCCCTGTAACCTGGGGGGGAAACGGAAGAAAAGAGGCGAAACAAAACGGGTCAGTCAAAAAGACTGAGTAAGTCCTATCTACTTCCAGTATAAAAACAGGTAAAGGTAACATGACATGCATAAACTGAAAGTAAACATAAGGATAACTACAAGATAGATAAACCAGGATAGCCGGTTGAACTACTGTGGCAAGGTAAACCAAGGTATCATGATAAACTGCGGTGTTATGATAAGTCAAGGTATCACATCGTCAGATTTCTATCGAGTACATTATCCCAAGGTATCTACCCCGTCTAACATCCCACGGTGTCTATTATGTATATTCTTCCTAGTCCTAACATGTACATTTGCTCTGCACCTCTCGTCCTAGTATCCCTACCCGCGTCATGTGTTAACCATGAACGTCCCATGCTCAAAGCCGTGTAATGGTCCATGTCAACCTAATATCGCATATATAGGTTACTCAAATCATATGTTTCTTTCCATGTATATAAATTCAGTCCTTTGCCGTACCTCGTACGGGCTTCCTCATGTCGTATTATCCTTGAAATCGTTTGGACTGTCACCCTCGTTCTAGCTAGGCTCTTGCATATGAATCATCGTTTGAACTACTAGGACTTACGCCACCTAGTACCACTAGGGATTACGCTTACCTATTGCACGCTTTCGTATTTCGGTTTGGGTTAAACCACCTAGGCCACTAGGGATTACGCTAACCCTCAACCGCGCCCTTTTTCCCACGCATTCATCGTGAATCGTTTTTCTATAACTGGATGCACATGTATCACATCGTGCCATCCGAGTCCTGTCACCGGCCAAAACAAGAAATACAGGACTCGGTCGGGAGCTTTAGATTTATCTGCCGATGCAGATACTAAGGTCTTCTTTTCTACACGTGGCTATGGTCCCACGAGACCCCTCCCTCAACTAGTGAAAGGCAACACAAGAGAAAATCTTGCATGAGAACTACACTCCGGCCAGCCCACATCCTACGGCCTACCTCACCCATAATTAGATAGCAATTATGGTCTGTTGGGTGTTCCCTGCCTTTCCGTACGTACACGCTTGACTCAAGATGGTAGATGATCGACGAACTTGCTATCTCGGGCACCTTATGTATTCGTCGACTCACTGCTATCCACCCCAGTCTTTAGGTCGCTCGCATAGCAACCAAGGCATATTCTTGGTTCTTCTACCGCAGACCTCAACCTCTCGTGAGCCTAGTATAATGACCTGGCAGCTCACAGAGGGATCCCAAGAATATCCTCACGTTCCCCCGAAGCCGCTGCTTCGTTACCCAATTCGTTGGAGCCTTTATCTAAATCAGATAGTCTGCTCCTTCACGCATACTTAAACGTTGACCTAACGTATCGGGTTACTAATCTTATCTAAGAAATGGTCCGAATTTCCTTGACTAAGAATTATTACTTAGTTTCCCTTAACTAAGGTTTACCACTTAGCCTTATTTCCATAATCCTTGTTAACTATGGTTATTTACCTAATCCTCCGAATTAGGGCTTATCTAATGGGTTATAAGTGTCACTTAAGTTCATAACTTAGCCCGTTTACAAACCATGTCAAAATTGGCTAAGTATACAAGTCCAAGACTTAACCCTACAAACCATGTAAGTATATCAAGGAATCCATGACTTAACCTCGTCTAATTATCATTTTAGATTGGTTAATTATATAAATTAACTTGACCTTGTCATCAAATCGGTCAAGCGTTTTCAAGTGATTCGTGACTTAGCCTTATCATGTTTTCACGTTAGATTGGTTAAGTATAGATTAACTTAACCTCATCAAATTAACGAGTTAGATTGGTTAAGTATAGGTCACTTAACCTCATCAAATCATCGTGTTAAATTAGTTAAGTGTTTAACTTAACCCCATTAAATTACCAAGTTGGATTAATTAAGTCTAGGCTAACTTAACCCTATCCGATTTCCATGTTTAGATTAGTTAAGCCTAATCTTAACCCCATCCATCAACTGTATTATACGGTTAAGTGTCATTAAGAAAATTTACTTAACCTTATCACGTTATCGTGTTGGATTGATTAAGTGTTGGTTAACTTAATCCCGTCCACTAGTCGTATAAAAATGGTCAAGTGTCATTAGGCAAATCAAGTTACTTAACCTACCCAAGCTTATCATGTTTTGTTAAGTATCATTAGCCTAATCAAATTACTTAACCCATTTGTCCATATCATATTTGGTTAAGCCTCATTAATCAAATTAACTTAACCCTATTATGTGGCATTAATTTAATTAATGCACCCTCAACCTCTCACATTAGACCTTGTTGTGGTTACTAGTTAAGCCGGGCGGGTCCGGGTAGATTTACACCACAACTTAGTCTAACCTCGGGTCTTAAGCGCGACATGACCAACTTCTCACATTGGGTCCTATTGTTTGCAACTACTAGTTAGGCCGGTCGGTTCCGGGTAGTTTTACGTTGCAAACTCAACCCAACCTCGAGTTGGCCATACTCATATTATCTAAGTTCATCATGTTTCCAAAACATGTTACAAGTTTTCGAGCATTTGGGTAGACCTAACTTAATAGGTAAATTCCCAAAGGGTAGACCTAACTTAATAGGTAAATTCCCAAGCTCATGTTTTTATGCATCCTTACATGTCATATTCAAGTTAAGATTTTTCGACATGTTCATGTTTATCTAACTACCCAAAATCGTGTTTTCCCAACGCAAGCAAAGCGAGTCAACATAGTAAGGATGCTATGCCACATATTGGTCTCAAAACATGCATGATGCCAAAAAGGGATTGGCTTCCACATGCATAACATCATAAAGAAATTGACCATAAACATGCATAGTCTCATAAAAGACTTGGCCACAAACTTGCATGATAGCATAAAAGGGTTTGGGTTCATAAACATGCATAAGCCCCAAAATCTAGTCTTAGCCAATGTTTCACAAGTAAAATGGTTCCTAAAGGTTCATGCTAGCATTTCATGCATAAAGATCCAAACTTGCAAGTTAAACTAGGTTATGCATAGCATGAGAGGCATGATTAAGTCACTCACATGGCCTAAGATCATAAACATGAACACAAGAGGCAAGGTAAGGTTTATATAGGTTCGCATAATCATGTTTAGCCTCATTTTATCCCATGTCAACATTAAAATACCGTTTTGACCCAAAAGTAGCTAGAACTTACATAGTTAGGCCTAGGGAAAGGAGCATGAATCATCTTGGCTAAGAAAGGTGCCTCCTTTGTAGAAGAATCGTCATGGAACTCGCATAGCAATGTTGATTTGGCCTTGATTTGGTGTAGCAAGCTTGCACCTTTTGATTTGAACTTGATTTGAGTGCATAGGCTCTAGGGATTTGAGATGGAGGCCATGAGAGTAGAAATTTGGCCATAGTTTAGTTACATGAGTGAGTAATGAGGGTTTAGGGGTAGGTTTAGGGTCTTTTTATAGAGATTAGGATAGTTTTAGGCCCTTAGATTAACCCTAGGACCAACCTGAACCGTCAGATTTCAAACCAGGCCCAAAAACCTAGCCAAGATAGAAAATAGGTGCACCAGACCAGAATCAGCCGACAGGGCAAGTCGACAGCCCTGTCGACATGCCTGTCGACATGCATGTCGACATGCCTGTCGACATGCCTGTCGACATGTTTGGGCGGGAATTTTCCCGCCTGGCCCCATTTCTGCATGTTTCGAAATTCAAATTTCCCGAAAACTTCTTTGGGCCTTAACCGGGTCATACGGACTCCGATTTTCGAAAACTCGGACTCTATTTCGCGTATTTTTCTGAGACGAACGCAATGGCATAGCCCGTTTTACTTGATTCAGAATTTAAAATGAAATTCTGCCTTGATTCTCGTTTTAACATGTTATTGAAATACGGGTTGTTACATTCTCCCCACCTTTTAGGATTTCGTCCCCGAAATCTCTAAGTTAGGAAGAACATATCCTACCATCCATCATCCATCTACTCAAACCATCATCCACAAGCAACCATTGTTCCTTAGACGACTCCTAATGCTTTATGAATGTATGCAAAACGTGTGTGTACATGTTCCTTAGCTAATGCTAATGATCAGGCCTGAAAAATCTTTTGAATGCAAAAATATGTTTAGTGCTATGAATCCATCATGTATGCAAATAGTCCTAGTCATATACACTATATGCGTGCACAAACATTCAACCATATGCAACATCTGTATGATAACACATTCAATTTCATCCATAAACAAGTATAAATACTTGTGTATATGCAATATGAAATGTGACCGAGTCGAGCTAATATCTAATGTAAATTCGCGCATCCACGAGCAACCACTTGCAACCATTTGCAACCATATCAACCATAACATGTTTCAAATACATGTTTACATCCATAGGTTTCTACCTAAGATTCCTTGAAACAGGGTCGAGAAGATAAATAAGACAAACTCCTTACGGGGTTTGTAACAGAAAATAGGACCGAGAGGATGTCCACAAAAGATAGCCTACAAGTAAGCTCTACAGAAAACAGGGATCAAGGATATACTCCCAAAGAGAGATATCATGTGCACATCTAGTCTTCATCCTTCGGAGTCGCATTTTCTTGAGCTTAGTTCCATCGTGCCTTGACCGTCCTTTAACTTCACGATTTCGCAGCTTCTTATTTTCTGTTTCCATATCATGAGTTGGAACTCATTTCCTCGTGGCCTCTCGTTCCACTTGCACTTATTCTTTCCCTAGTATACTTGGCTCAACCCTATCTACGTACTCAAGCCAGCTCTCCAAAATTCACTAGTGAATTCTGGATCTCGTTTTCCGATGCCAATCCAAATTGCCAAGAGTCCTTACTAGGGTGATTCCCATAACTCATACAAAATCGAAACGAACCATCCGCCTTAGCGGCGAATTCTATTCAAACGGATTACCAACAACTGCATCCTGGGATTCTAGGTAACTAGCCATAACAGAACCCAAAAGGTTACACGAGACTTCGAGGGTATTACCACAGCAAGCCAAGAGTCTAACTACCCTCCTTTTAAAACCGAGAGTGGCACCCCTTACTGGATAACCACTTCATCCCTAGAATCCATCCACAACTTATAAACATAAGCATTATTTCCAAGCTCAACACTTGATATAGACATTCTCAAATCCAAACAAGCTATGAATAAATGGACCGATCTTCCAATAGGACTTGAGACAAAAGCGGGATTCTCTACTATGCTAGTACTAAGGTGCAGAGACTCAACTATCGAAGCGGACTTAAAAGATGCGGTGATCAAAACAAAGTCCCGACGGGATGATAGAGAAGAAAAACTAAACCTTTAACAAGATCGTTACCCTCCTTCCGAGGTACCCTAGCAATGAGAGCATACTATTGCCCTCCGAATGATCTTGTCCCTGTTCCATGATACTTAACTATCCATCCCGTTTCACCCTGCCAAAGGTACTCTCTCGTCATGGGTTTCATTGTTCATCTTTCTCCCTCCTTTGAGGACTAAGCCATACCAACAAGTTGCTCATCCTTACGCTCGTATCCTTTATCCTCTTCCTCACTATCCTTTCTTATAACGCGGCCACTGGTCTCTCGAGAACCACCTCCATCGCATGGAAAGCACTTTCGTGGATAGAAAAGACTAGTCGCAGTTAAAACCACTGTGACTACAGATGGAGGAAAGAAAGGAAAAGAGATTCAATTAAGGAAACAAGGATAGTGCTAATGGCCTTTGGGGAATAGACTTTTTCTTTTAAAAGAAAACTTTCTTGAAAAATGCTTCTTTATAAACGATTTTCAAATAGTTTTCAGAAGGTCTTTAAAAACTTTTGCCCAGTCTGGTAACCTTCTGCTCTGATACCAAATGTAACACCCCGCCTCCGCTAGGGTCACTCGCAAAGGAATGCACTAGCTTTAGAGGGGCATTATTGGTAAACATGCACAGAAATATCACAAGACAGAACATATATAAATAGCGGAAGTAAAATCAAACTTTCATAACATGAATAAATAAGGTCTAAAGCCTTTTACATCAGAGTACATCAAAACCTGTCTTGCAATAATAAAGAAGCATAAAAACCTTTTCATAAATTATTCCCCAAGTAAAACAGTAAAGTAGCCATAGCCAAGAGAAGTCCAAGCCATCCATGATGACCTTCAGGCAGAAGAAGTCCGAACTAAACAGCATTGTTTCCTCCCTGTAACCTGGGGGGGAAACGGAAGAAAAGAGGCGAAACAAAACGGGTCAGTCAAAAAGACTGAGTAAGTCCTATCTACTTCCAGTATAAAAACAGGTAAAGGTAACATGACATGCATAAACTGAAAGTAAACATAAGGATAACTACAAGATAGATAAACCAGGATAGCCGGTTGAATTACTGTGGCAAGGTAAACCAAGGTATCATGATAAACTGCGGTGTTATGATAAGTCAAGGTATCACATCGTCAGATTTCTATCGAGTACATTATCCCAAGGTATCTACCCCGTCTAACTTCCCACGGTGTCTATTATGTATATTCTTCCTTTTCCTAACATGTACATTTGCTCTGCACCTCTCGTCCTAGTATCCCTACCCGCGTCATGTGTTAACCATGAACGTCCAATGCTCAAAGCCGTGTAATGGTCCATGTCAACCTAATATCGCATATATAGATTACTCAAATCATATGTTTCTTTCCATGTATATAAATTCAGTCCTTTGCCGTACCTCGTACGGGCTTCCTCATGTCGTATTATCGTTGAAATCGTTTGGACTGTCACCCTCGTTCTAGCTAGGCTCTTGCATATGAATCATCGTTTGAACTACTAGGACTTACGCCACCTAGTACCACTAGGGATTACGCTTACCTATTGCACGCTTTCGTATTTCGGTTTGGGTTAAACCACCTAGGCCACTAGGGATTACGCTAACCCTCAACCGCGCCCTTTTTCCCACGCATTCATCGTGAATCGTTTTTCTATAACTGGATGCACATGTATCACATCGTGCCATCCGAGTCCTGTCACCGGCCAAAAAAAGAAATACAGGACTCGGTCGGGAGCTTTAGATTTATCTGCCGATGCAGATACTAAGGTCTGCTTTTCTACACGTGGCTATGGTCCCACGAGACCCCTCCCTCAACTAGTGAAAGGCAACACAAGAGAAAATCTTGCACGAGAACTACACTCCGGCCAGCCCACATCCTACGGCCTACCTCACCCATAATTAGATAGCAATTATGGTCTGTTGGGTGTTCCCTGCCTTTCCGTACGTACACGCTTGACTCAAGATGGTAGATGATCGACGTACTTGCTATCTCGGGCACCTTATGTATTCGTCGACTCACTGCTATCCACCCCAGTCTTTAGGTCGCTCGCATAGCAACCAAGGCATATTCTTGGTTCTTCTACCGCAGACCTCAACCTCTCGTGAGCCTAGTATAATGACCTGGCAGCTCACAGAGGGATCCCAAGAATATCCTCACGTTCCCCCGAAGCCGCTGCTTCGTTACCCAATTCGTTGGAGCCTTTATCTAAATCAGATAGCCTGCTCCTTCACGCATACTTAAACGTTGACCTAACGTATCGGGTTACTAATCTTATCTAAGAAATGGTCCGAATTTCCTTGACTAAGAATTATTACTTAGTTTCCCTTAACTAAGGTTTACCACTTAGCCTTATTTCCATAATCCTTGTTAACTATGGTTATTTACCTAATCCTCTGAATTAGGGCTTATCTAATGGGTTATAAGTGTCACTTAAGTTCATAACTTAGCCCGTTTACAAACCATGTCAAAATTGGCTAAGTATACAAGTCCAAGACTTAACCCTACAAACCATGTAAGTATATCAAGGAATCCATGACTTAACCTCGTCTAATTATCATTTTAGATTGGTTAATTATATAAATTAACTTGACCTTGTCATCAAATCGGTCAAGCGTTTTCAAGTGATTCGTGACTTAGCCTTATCATGTTTTCACGTTAGATTGGTTAAGTATAGATTAACTTAACCTCATCAAATTAACGAGTTAGATTGGTTAAGTATAGGTCACTTAACCTCATCAAATCATCGTGTTAAATTAGTTAAGTGTTTAACTTAACCCCATTAAATTACCAAGTTGGATTAATTAAGTCTAGGCTAACTTAACCCTATCCGATTTCCATGTTTAGATTAGTTAAGCCTAATCTTAACCCCATCCATCAACTGTATTATACGGTTAAGTGTCATTAAGAAAATTTACTTAACCTTATCACGTTATCGTGTTGGATTGATTAAGTGTTGGTTAACTTAATCCCATCCACTAGTCGTATAAAAATGGTCAAGTGTCATTAGGCAAATCAAGTTACTTAACCTACCCAAGCTTATCATGTTTTGTTAAGTATCATTAGCCTAATCAAATTACTTAACCCATTTGTCCATATCATATTTGGTTAAGCCTCATTAATCAAATTAACTTAACCCTATTATGTGGCATTAATTTAATTAATGCACCCTCAACCTCTCACATTAGACCTTGTTGTGGTTACTAGTTAAGCCGGGCGGGTCCGGGTAGATTTACACCACAACTTAGTCTAACCTCGGGTCTTAAGCGCGACATGACCAACTTCTCACATTGGGTCCTATTGTTTGCAACTACTAGTTAGGCCGGTCGGTTCCGGGTAGTTTTACGTTGCAAACTCAACCCAACCTCGAGTTGGCCATACTCATATTATCTAAGTTCATCATGTTTCCAAAACATGTTACAAGTTTTCGAGCATTTGGGTAGACCTAACTTAATAGGTAAATTCCCAAAGGGTAGACCTAACTTAATAGGTAAATTCCCAAGCTCATGTTTTTATGCATCCTTACATGTCATATTCAAGTTAAGATTTTTCGACATGTTCATGTTTATCTAACTACCCAAAATCGTGTTTTCCCAACGCAAGCAAAGCGAGTCAACATAGTAAGGATGCTATGCCACATATTGGTCTCAAAACATGCATGATGCCAAAAAGGGCTTGGCTTCCACATGCATAACATCATAAAGAAATTGACCATAAACATGCATAGTCTCATAAAAGACTTGGCCACAAACTTGCATGATAGCATAAAAGGGTTTGGGTTCATAAACATGCATAAGCCCCAAAATCTAGTCTTAGCCAATGTTTCACAAGTAAAATGGTTCCTAAAGGTTCATGCTAGCATTTCATGCATAAAGATCCAAACTTGCAAGTTAAACTAGGTTATGCATAGCATGAGAGGCATGATTAAGTCACTCACATGGCCTAAGATCATAAACATGAACACAAGAGGCAAGGTAAGGTTCATATAGGTTCGCATAATCATGTTTAGCCTCATTTTATCCCATGTCAACATTAAAATACCGTTTTGACCCAAAAGTAGCTAGAACTTACATAGTTAGGCCTAGGGAAAGGAGCATGAATCATATTGGCTAAGAAAGGTGCCTCCTTTGTAGAAGAATCGTCATGGAACTCGCATAGCAATGTTGATTTGGCCTTGATTTGGTGTAGCAAGCTTGCACCTTTTGATTTGAACTTGATTTGAGTGCATAGGCTCTAGGGATTTGAGATGGAGGCCATGACAGTAGAAATTTGGCCATAGTTTAGTTACATGAGTGAGTAATGAGGGTTTAGGGGTAGGTTTAGGGTCTTTTTATAGAGATTAGGATAGTTTTAGGCCCTTAGATTAACCCTAGGACCAACCTGAACCGTCAGATTTCAAACCAGGCCCAAAAACCTAGCCAAGATAGAAAATAGGTGCACCAGACCAGAATCAGCCGACAGGGCAAGTCGACAGCCCTGTCGACATGCCTGTCGACATGCCTGTCGACATGTCTGGGCGGGAATTTTCCCGCCTGGCCCCATTTCTGCATGTTTCGAAATTCAAATTTCCCGAAAACTTCTTTGGGCCTTAACCGGGTCATACGGACTCCGATTTTCGAAAACTCGGACTCTATTTCGCGTATTTTTCCGAGACGAACGCAATGGCATAGCCCGTTTTACTTGATTCAGAATTTAAAATGAAATTCTGCCTTGATTCTCGTTTTAACATGTTATTGAAATACGGGTTGTTACAATATATATATATATATTAGGGTACTTTTGTCTCACGTCCTTATTTAAGTTTTAAATTAAAGCTACGTCCACCCATACTTTTCCATACGTTTCCGGTCCCTAAAATCACATGCCGCCCAAAAATTTTGGTCCATTCGCCTGCTCCTCAAGTCCCCTTCGCCTTTTTCAATTTGTGGCAAAAAAAAAATGCGCTCATGCATAAAAAAAAAAAATCTAAATTCTGGAAATAATCCCAGGAGCCCACGCAAACTGAAAAAAAAAGTTGCATACATGTATGCAACTATCAGTAATAGTTGCATACATGTATGCAACTTTTTAAATACACATGCAAAAAAGATCCGCAAGCCTGTTGAATAATTGCATACAAGTATGCTGTTATTCAAAATAGCTGCATACTTGTATGCAGTAATGTGTTGAAAGCGGAAGGCGTGACAATATGTGCATACTTGAATGCATATTTTCTGCATAACTGCATACTCGTATGCACATATGCAAGCATGCGTGTTTTCCATGCAGAAATCGAATAGATGCATGAAATCATGCATGTATTTCGGAAAATCTGCATACATGTATGCATATATGCTGCTGTATGATGCGGAATTGAAATAGATGCATACATGTATGCAACTATTTGAAATATGTGCATGTTTTTATGCATTTTTCGCTGTTTTGTGTATTTTTTGATTTTGACGTGTTTGTTGATTGATTTTCCACCTGATTTTTTTGGCGTGAACATGTTTTATTTAATTATGAATTTACTTGATTTTTTTTATATTTTTTATATTTTTTTTATATGTTTTTGAAAAATAGGGACCTAATTTACAATAAGTTTAGGACCGGATGTGAGCCTAATTAAGTTTCGTTTTAGGGATGTGTGCCTAATATTCACTATATATTATCACTACGTCCACCATTCCTATGTTGCGTAAGCGTTTGGACTGCCAACCTAGGTCTTACTAGGTTCTGTTGCCGAATACTACCTAGATCCAACTAGGGTTTACTTATCGAACTCTTTCCAGATTCAACCAGGGTTTACGCTACCTAGGTCCAACTAGGGTTTATGCTACCTATCGAACAATGCCCTATAGTCTAGGATACACTACCTAGAGCGATATGTGTTCCTAGGCTTTACGTCCCAATCGTATTGTTAAACGTGCTAGATATCTAGTTGCACATGCCCTCTATATGTGCGACCCGAGTCCCGTGCCAGGGCTAATCAAGAAACACGAAACTCGGTCGGGAGCTTTAAGTTATCTGCCGATGCAGATGCTAAGGTCTATTTTTAATGTGGCTATGGTCCCACTTGACCCCTCCCTCAACTAATGAAAGGCACCCAAGAATATCAAGAATGAGAACTATACGCAGGCCCTCTATGCCCTCAAAAACCTATTGGCCAACCTCACCCATAACTAGATAGCAAGTATATGGTCTTTTGGAATTCTCCACCTTTCCGCTTTACGTGCTCGAATGACTCAAGATGGTAGGTAGCCGACGACGTGCTATCATAGGGCCAACTGGTTATCACTGACTCACGCTTGTCCATCTTAGTCTATAGGTTGCCTTATTATTGCAGCCAAGGCAAACTCTTAGTTCTTCTTACGTAGACCTTAACCTCTGTGAGCCCAGGTGGATCTTCTACATTCTCACAGAGGGATACCAAGAGTATCCTCACGTCCCCTTGAAGCCGCGTGCTTCGTAACCCAGTCTATTGGAACCTTCTATATGATCAGATGGACGTATGCTCCCCCTCGCGCCTTACGGAACTGTGATGATCTACCATGTTTTGTTATTCATCCCCTATCGTATGGAATGGTCCAAGCGCCTTATCCTTTCATACTATTAGACCTTATGTCTAAACTTCTGATTATGCGCTTGCTTTGTCTTATTAACTTGGTTATCCCCATTTATGTTGTCCTTGAATTCTAATTACCAAATTTCTCTTTAACTAAGGTTTATTACTTAGTCCTCTTCAACTAAGGTTTACTTAGTTATCTTTACCATTGCTTACTTAGTTCTCTAACTAAGGTTCTTTACCCAGCGGCCAATTTACTTAGTTCTCTAACTAAAGTTCATTACTCAGTTGCCATTATCGTTATTTACTTAGTTCTCTAACTAAGGTTCAACATTATGTTACCTTCATCTTTATTTACTTAGTTCTCAAACATGACTTAAGTTTTCTTTATGAAACGATAGCGTACGGGTGCTTTCCCACATTTTCAGCTTAGATTAACTTATTTCATAGTATAAATCATCCCACCCTTCAAATCTTGTATTACATCTTAAGTCATAATCTTCCCTTGTCCCTAGGACAAGTTTACCTATTATTTAATTTTACATTACCGCAACTCTGGTTTATAATAGGTAGTTATCATTCCCCATTACTATGTCGGTTAAGTTTGTCCATATGTCAAGTTTTACTTAACCCTACCTCCCCGCTCATGCGACAACTCGTATGTTCCACAAATTTGGTTAAGTGTTGTCTATCAGTTCATATTGACTTAACCCAGCCATGCATCATGTCAAATTGGTTAAGTGTTGTTAACCTAACCCTACCATACTAGCACGTGTCATTAGCATTAATTGATTATTAATGCGCCAACCTCTCACATTTGACCTATTATTGCGGTTGCTGGATGTGCCGGGCAGTTCCAGGCAGTCTTACACCACAGCTCAATCTAACCTCGGGTTTTAGCGCATTATGACTAACTTCTCACATTATACCCTATTGTTTGCGGTCACTGGATATGCCGGGTGGTTCCGGATAGAATTACACCGCAAACTCATTCTAACCTTGAGTTAATCATGTTTCATCTTTAGCCAATTAGCCATTTTTATGAAAACATTAAGCATCTAATTTCAGGTTATGAGTTAGGTTTCATAATCACATAAGAGGTCTCATAATCGCCTAAGCTATGTTTTATCTGTTCCTTTATCAACTTAGGATTTTTACCTTTAAAATCTGTTTTCCCAAAATCCATAATTCCAACTTATAGTTTAAAACCTCAACCCCATAATACTATATTTGAAATGAATCACTTTTTTCCCAATCCCATCCCATATTCCAATAATTCTAATTAAATTTACACAATTTCATGTTAACATCATAAATCAAAATTCGTAATTATGCGCTATTCACCATAGATTCACGTTCCCAAATCATACCCAAATATTCATTATGGATTACGCTCCAAAATTACCAATTACAGGCTATATCACAATGATTTCCCAATGTTTGCAATAATAATTGTTATGCCACAATCCCCATATTACAGATTATATCCCTCGATTGCATAAAATAGATTATGCCCCAATATTTCCATATTTCAATTGCACGTATGTATAATAAGATTTCGTCTAGGTTCGAGATAACCTAGATCCAAAAATAAAAAAAAGAAGGGAAGGAGAATAAAAGAACAATTATTATAACATGAATCTTGAATTGAATTCATAAATGGGGAATGACGAACAATATTTATACCATTATGAAACAAGTTTATTATAATTCCGCTCAACTTGTTTTTCATCTTCAATTCGTGGATTTGATTTAACTTTGATTGATTTTATGCCCCAATCCATAGATCTGATCTATCTTTGATTTATTTACGCAGCGTAAGTTGTGAATCTGAATTTCTCCTCCTTGCATAGCGTAAATTGCAGATTTGAATCCCTTTTTCTCTTTAATTTGGAGGTTGTCTTGATTCTAAATTTTAATTTTAAGAATAGAAGTTTTGAAGAGAAAAGAGGAAGAAAGTGGACCTAGAAATCTCTTGGAGAAGAAGAATGTAATAACCCGAAAATCCGAGCCAATTTTTTTATTTTTTTTTATTTTGGCGAATTTTGATTTATTTAAAATGACTTATTTTAAATAATAACAACAAAAAATTTATTTTGAATAGAATTAGAACGTATATATTTATAAAGATCGTCGTTTGAATATAAATATTGATATATAATTATAAAAGGAATTGAAAATGGCGCGGTAGTTCAATAATTCGATTTCAAATTTCAAATGAACGTACAGGATTCAAAATAAACTGGATTTTAACGAAACCAAAAATATTTGAATCTAATTAAGAATATCTTTCCAACGAATCTGAAATATTGAAATTTCATAGCGGGGATAAAAAATTATGCCCAGTTGAAAATTCAGAATAGTAGCTATGGAATTCTGGCCCTTAAAAATGACCATTTTGCAAACGACCTCGGTTTTCGATGAAACCACTTTTGTTGGATCCGAGATGTCTAATTATTGCTAGATTCCAAAATTCATAATTTTTCGAATCAATATGTGAGCGTGGCAAAGGAATACGCGTTTGACCAGTTTCAAGTTGATTTTAATCGACTGGAAAATTACCATTTTTCAAACGGTCTCAGAATTCGATGAAATTAGTTTTGTTAGGACCGTATAGTCAATACAAAGGTAGAAAATATTTTTCTAGAATTTTTAGAGAGTATGTGTGGCCCCAGTGAATTGAAATGTGCGTTTAAATTCAATATATAGAGTTATATTTTGAAATTTAACTGAAACTGATCTTAATGGTCGAATTGGCCTACGATACATATCCCATTGTGTTCGGAATAGGGGTATTACGCTATAGGCGACAGGCGGTGGGTCTCGTTTGGAGGTCAAAATTAAAAGTAGCTTTTTGAAATTAAATAAATTAAATAATATATAAAATAAACACCTCTCTCTTTCCCTCTTTTCACTTCAGCCCCCCTTTCAAAATCACAATAAGGAAATAAAAAAAAAGAAAAAGAAAAACCTACTCAACATTCGTTGCCCCTCCCCTTCCGTTCACAGCCATCCATCACCGGTCGAAGCCCCATCGCCAGCACCGCCTCTGAAGCTCCTCCTCCCTTCGAAACCCCCCAACCCACGAAGTCCCAAATCGAGCAGCCCCATCGATGAATCCCACCCCCTAGCCCCTCCTCAAATCGTTTGAACCCGCCAACAGAAGGCCGTCCTGCCTGATGAACCTCGGGGCCACCCCCTGAGCAACACCACCGCCTCCACAAGCCCTCGGTCGCGCCAAAAACACTTCCTCCTCCATTTTACAGTAAGTTTTTTTAAGATATGGAATGTGAATATTTTTCTTTACTTAAAGCTTATATTTTTACTTACTTAAAGTTATGTTTTTACCTACATAGAGTTTTGATTTTGATTTTACTTAAAGCCCATATTTTTATTCACTTAAAGTTTATATTTTTAATTAGGGTAAAGATTACATTTTCATGAAGTGAAAGATTGCATTTTTTTATAAAGTAGAAATATTAAAGATGTGATTTTTATATAGTAGAAATTATAAAAATATAATTTCTTATGAGATAGAGAATATAAAAATATGATTTTTATATTATATAGATAATAAAAATTCGATCTTTATATCATAGGAAGAATAAAAATATGATTTTTATCCATGAAGAGTAATTAAAATATTTTTTTATTATATTAGTGGCAAGGTAAAAATAGAATTTTTATCTATATAGTAGCGGTGTAAAAATAGAATTTTTATCAATATAGCGTGGTTATAAAAATGTGTTTTTTATATACATGGCAACAATATAAAAATGTGATTACGGACAATGAAATTGACAAAAGGCGAGCACGACGAAGAATTCTACATAAGAAGAGTCGTGGTGTTTGGTTTAGCTTCTCTGTGAGAACTCCTCACCTTTTAATTTATTTCTAGTTTGAAATATATACTAGGATGCAGACGGTGTTTAGTAGCACCTAACACCCGTCGTCCACAGACCATGGACGGCTTGTATGCTTGTTTGTTTGATTTTGATGTGTAGTTGATTGTGTGATGTGAAATGAAATAAAATATTTATATAGTTAAAAATATTTTATAGTTGAAAATAGAATTTTTAACTATTTAAAATGAAATAAATATAAACAAATCGGATGATTTGTTTATATACACCCATTTGACTGATATTGATTGGGACGATAAATTTTACAAATCACCCAACTGCACAAATAAAATCTGTGTTTGATTGTTTGAAACCCCACATGGGTATTGGGAAGATATATGACATACACTAATCCCAATAATTAGTTATATGTCGATCGATTGATTGACAGACTGTTATAAGCGTTGAATATCTATATTTGATGCTTATACAATGTAGAATGCACTTTGGATGATGGTTGATTATTTGTCATTGTTGATATATACATATGTTGTAGAAAATCCATATAATTAACACTATATGGTAATTGATTGGGCCTCATTTCAATTTGGAAAATAAGAAAATATTTTCATGTGTTGAATAAAAGCTGTGTTGATTAGATTGACACCATTTTGACGTGAACGATATTTATATCGATTTTATTCATTTTATAATGAATATCGAAAGTGATTTCAAAATCTGATATTTTGAAATGAATTGAAATTCGAATTAAATTGAAATGAATTGAAATTCGAATTAAATTGAAAAGAATTGAAATTCGAATTAGATTGAAATAGAATTTAAATCGTTTTGAATTGAATTTAAACCATATTGAAATTGAATTGAAACCGATTTGAATTGAAACCGATTTGAATTGAAATGGATTTGAAATGAAATAGAGTTGAAATGAATTTAAAACGAATTTATATTTAAAAGATTCAATTTTGATTTGAATTTGAGATGGAAGTTGAAATCGTTTTGAAAACGAATTTAAAACGATTTATATAATACGTTTTAAAAAGGGAATCGACGAAATATATATATATTATATATATATTATATATATATATATATATATATATAATGGCCTGTATAGAACGCGCCGCGGCGCGGCAGTTCGCGAATTTCGACCATTGACTTCGAATGGATATTGCGGGAGATCCGACCGTCGGATTCTCCTAAAACCGGAATCGCTGGGTTCATATCGAAAAGAGCTTTCTAAGAGTAGTGGAAATTTGAAATCTAACGGTTGGATTTGGAATTATGTCCAAATCAAATTTGGAAAAGGTCGCTGGAAGTGCAGTTCGATAGCCGTTGGTGGAAATCGACTGTACGGGCCTTGATAAAATTATTAAAAATAGTAATAATTTGTGTAAAATCATAAGAAACGATTTGTGAAGAATTGGGATGAAAATTTCCATATTTGAAGAGGTAAAAATAGTTTTTTATCGAAATGAACTAGTTTTTAAGTAGAATTATAATTCTATATATTTTTAAAATAAATAAAGTGGATTTGAAATGGTTTTAAAAGTAACCAGAATTTCCAATAATTGAATTGGAAGGGATGTGAATCGAAATTGTCTTTGGAATATTTCGATGTTGGATTTCGTGATTACACAGATATTGTTATGGGAATTTGAAAGATATATTTATATCATTATTTCCAATATGATATTTGTTAGTCGTAGAATTTGATATTGAATATAAGCCGATATATTTTCTATTCAGAGCCTTGTATTTAATATCAAATGGGATTTGGGTTTGTCGTGAATGGTGTCTTCGTTAACACTGTTCTTAAACCTAGTTGAGAAAAAGATTAAATCTTTTTATTTAGATTTAATGAAGTGTACCAATTAAATGGTATTTAATTGGAATTGAATTGGAATTGATTTTCGGGTTTATCGTGAACGGTGTTTTAAATAACACTTGTTCTTTAACCCTATAATTAATAGAATGTGATTTTTCATTTATCGTGGACCATGTTTTAAAAGACATTGGTTTTTTAACCCAGTTAAAGACAGGATATTGATTTCTGTGAAGATTAAAACTAAGTGGGGTTTTTAAAGAATCTTTAATTAGATTGGAATGGTCGAGAATGGAGTATCACCAGTTCTTGTTGCAGTCGTGATGGGGGGTTCTCGCTTCACGGTTTTGTGGCGAACGGGAGACTCTTACGCCCACACGTCCCTTGCGGGGGTTGGTTAGGCAGTGGCCGGGAGGCTCGAGAGGGTTGCCGTAAAACAAGCGTACTGGGGGACCACTTGGAAGCCACGATGGGTTTTATCTGCTGCTTTAGGGGATGAAGGGATGGTTGCAAAGCCTACCGGATTTGTTCGGGCTGTTTCAGCTTGGTATCAGAGCTTTGGTTTACAAAGCTCAGAGAACAAGACACATTAGAACCATACGAAAGAATTCATCAGAGATTAGATTAGTAATATCCAATGAGAATGACTCGTTAGAGATAGGATCAGTAGTATCCTAGAACGAGTGTGAAGAGTATATTTTAAAATGAAAACAAATTTTGTTTTGAAACTTAAATTTAATTATACGTATTTGATTATTTATTATATTTGAATTTGGACAATCAAGTATATATAGATTTTGCATATACGTCTGATCCACGTGTATTCGAAGTTTTAATATACTAGATTGATATAGATTCACACTCTAGTCGCCCGGAGATGATTCTGATGATTGTAGCTACATCATCAGAATTAGTGTTCGAGTTTCGAAAGTGTGATATCTATATATTTCCACTAGACTGGTGTGAGAAGAAAACTAGATAGGGCTTATTGTTGTGACTTGGCCCCAAAAATGTGATTTTTGGACTATGTATCAAAGTTATGAATTTGAAAAGCTAATCAACTAATTGATTGATGATTGTGTTATTTGATTATAGTTGTGATTAATTAGAAAGTTGAACCTTTAGCCAAATTGAACCAAATAGTAAATTGTATTGAAAATTTATCGCATTTGCATGCATGTAGATGTACTTACATTGAACAGGTCATTGCAAGGAGGCTAGAGCAGAGAATAAAATTGCTTGCCCGACAAATAGGTACATGTTTACCATAATTTACTGTTTTGTTTGGGTGATGATGATTTTATGAGCCGATTGGCTAGCCGCTTGGCTAGCCGCTTGGCTTTTTCTTTTGGATTGAAGAAGGCCATGGGAGGTTATATGAAATATGAGACGACCCAAAATCCCGTTCTCACGGAAATAAGGGTTATCTTTGGAATATAACACAGAAACAGATAATAGCAGAACAAAATTAAATAAATACACCAGATATGAACAACAAAATATACTGGATAAAATTAATCATCAGAGTTACACAGTATACAGGATCTTACTTAGTACAAATACAGTTCAGCTATACATAAATGTCTACAGCGGAAATAAACAAAATATGTACAATAGGAGCTGAACAGCATAAAAGGAAATAAATGATAGAATCCATCTTCAGCTCCAGCTATCCAGAAAGAACCGGCTAAACCTGAATACAAGGCTGCCCGTGTAGAAAAGGGGGCACCCGAGTTTGAGAGTGAAACAAACTACGAGTCAATCATGGGACTGGTATGAGAAATCCACTCAACACATATATAATTGGCTAATCACAGGACCACGCCACTTTCGTGGAACGGGTTTACTCCATTGGATCGCCAGTGCTTTAAAACAAATCTTTCTTTTAAACATCGCTATGCTTTTTATAAAAATGAAGCCGTTATAAGACTCAGTTCCCATCACACAATGCAACGCAAACCGGAGGATAGAGTTTTACCTTATAATGGCCAAAATATGCTTGATACGAATAAAACAAAGGCATTTGATATTATTGCTAGTGTTTATATGTTTTGAAAACAATTTCAAATCATAACTATCAATCATAGACGACATGAGCGTCCCATGCCACTATGTCGCCAAATATATATATATATACAATCAGAACCGCACGATGTCGTATTTGGAAATTGGATTTCCGTCATGAACCAAGGCAAAAGATAGTCCTTACCGAATTCGAGACGCTCTAGCCCGCCCCTCAGGAACAGCCGCAACTGCCCCTTGGATCGTCAGGGCCGGTCCACCGATGTGGATTATTATGCCTGAACAATACGTTTCCCCGCCCTTTGGGGCGTAAACGAGCCAATGAATGACTCCATCGGACCCGGATCGTCCGATCAAACCGAGGCGCCTCGCAACAGCAACAACCACATAGGTGAAAAGTATATAAATGTCAGGGCTGGTAGGTCACTGACACCACCCTAGCTAGAAAGAAACGCATGCCCTCCCTGAGGTCCTTCTCCCGTTTTAGGTTCATACCGGGGTGTGAGGCTCGCGAATTCACGTTATACACAAAGCTACGCCACACAGGCGGTGCTTTGATCATCACCACAAGACTTTGCTTTTCAACAGAAGCCCTGATCACTGCATCTTAGCATGCCACACAGGCAATTCATGCCATGCGACTGATGTCCATCGATATACAACCTCTGAGCTCGTGCGTCTCAGAGAAGGGCGTTAAGCAAAAGAATAAATTCTCCGCCGCCAAACAGATGTATATTTAACAGAAATCAATCAACACAGAATAAACTCCAATGTCAGACACACAGTCCATTTACAAGTCCGTTCTGGGTCCGAACGAAACCGGAGGCACTAAATACCTCGCAAACCCATCGATCACCACGTACGTCTGGACGATCACCACTCATTATCCATATTTCGGGATGCCTCCCAATCAGGACCTCGGTTACCATCCAAACGAGGTGAAGATCTCCGGTCTTCGACCACCGTCTTTATCTTCGACTTTCAATCGTCGGTCAATTATTTGAAATGAGAATTAACTCGGCCTTCTCAAATAATTCACGTATATTTAGAATTTCAATTCAATTTATTTCAATGGTTAAATTATTCGGCAACACCAATATTGTTCTTTAATGTAATTTTCACACCAAACACATTCAACCATCAAATACAACATAAATCAAGCAAATTCAGTTTATTTCCACTCCATATTGTTTATGGTACTTTATAATGATTTATCGCTATTTTTATTTATTTTAAAATAGCCCATTTATTCAAAACGACGCTTCGGGCCATAACGCGGCCGTGGCACTGTTTTTCTTTAGATTTGATTTACACATATCTGAAAATCTAACCGTTGGATCTTCGCATAATTTACATCATTAGAAAGGTCTTTTCAAAACGAATCCAACGGTTCCAGTTTCGGGAAATTCCAACGGTCGGATCTCCCGGTATAATCGTTTGAAGTTTCGATTTCAAAATACGAACTGCAGCGTCGTTATTCGATTAAATATATAATTATATTTATATATATATAAATATAATCGCTTCTGGCGCCGTTTTTCTTCAGATTTGAATTAAACATTCCAGACAATCCAACCATTGGATTTTTACAAGGTTGGTGCCGTTGGAAAGATTATTCCAAGGCGAAACCGACGGTTGAGGTTTCGGGAAAATCCAATGGTCGGATTTCCCGTACTAGTTGTTTGAAATCATGGTTTCAAAATACGAACTGCACGGCTTCGTTTCGTTTTAATTTTATTTATATTTATATAAATATATAAATATAGTTCATTCAATGATTTCCATATCGTTTTCACTTCAAATATTTTTCTAACACCTTAAAATTTTGGAAAATTTCGCCATAACCTCCCCTGCACCGGGAGCATCGGGAAATTGCAAATAGCTTTCCCGGTCCTACTAATCTCAAAAAGAAAAAGAAAAAGCCAAGCGGCTAGCCAACAGGCTCATAAAATCATCACCTAAACAAAGCAGTAAATGTGTACCTATTTGTCGGGCACAAAATTTTATTCCTCTTCTCTAGCCCCTTTGCTATAACCTGTTCAATAAATATGCATGTACATATATATACAGTTCTTATCATTTATCATTTTCTATTCAACTTCATATTTGATTTCTGTTTGGTTTAAAGACACCATTTATTCTAATGTTACATACATAGGTGCAAATCATTTCATTAGCTAATTAATGAATATTTCAACTCATATATGTTTATTTTGAACAAGTGGCTATTTTTAACACTTCACATTTCAACGATTTATGCATACAATAAAAATGTGATTTTTATTGTAAAACAATTCATTTCAAAACACTATTTTTCTATATAGTTCAAGTTGGTGATAAAAATGGGATTTTTATCATAAAACAATTTCTTTTAAAACGAGATTATTTTACACAGTTCATATAGTCGATAAAAGGTGATTTTTATTATCAAACAATTTATTTCAAAATATGAATACCATTCAACACATGAATTTCTAATCAACGAATGAATATCAATTCAACACATGAATGTTTTCTATAGTTTCTGTATATAGATAAAAATGTGATTTTTATTATCAAACAATTTATTTCAAAATATGAATACCATTCAACACATGAATTTCTAATCAACGAATGAATATCAATTCAACACATGAATGTTTTCTATTCACTGAATAAATATAGTTTAAGCAGAGGAAAATAATTCAAACATACGAATATTATTCAAAATTTCGACAGCATAACGGCAGGGTAGTTAAAACCGGGACCGTCCCTAGTACGGCTCCTCGCTCTACCTTAAAACCTCGCGGTTTTTGACAATGGGGTTCATGCATCTAGTTCGCACGCAGGCGGCATGTATATATTTATTTCATTTCCACAAAACTAATCCTATGTGGTTTCAACCAAGTATTTCACAACCACAAATGGGTATTTTTCAACCACAATCAACCAATATCAATCACAAGCAATCCCAAACAATCATTCGCTATCAATCAATTTTCACAACAATTTCAACCAATAAATATCGTCCATGGTTTGTGGACGAGGGGCGTATATATATATATATATATATATATATATATATATATATTTATATATAGCAATTCACTTTTATTTCCACACATATATATATATATAGAAAAAGAAATTGAAGAGTGAGAAATTCTCACCAATAGTTATCCAATACTACGACCCTTCCTTAATAGAAATCTTCGCCAATCTCGCCTTTTGTCGCTTCGTTGCCCGTATTCTCTACATATGTAAAAATCGAATTTTTACTATGTTATTCAATATATAAAAACTGCATTTCAAAAATATACATTCCACCTTTTCAAAAATAAAGATTATATTTTTAATATTCCTATGATGTAAAAATTATATTTTTATTGCTTTAAAAATATAAATTTTCATATCTTACTTCTTTTACCTAATAAAAATTCCGTCTTTTCTATTTTAAAAATATGATCTTTTCCATTCTAAAAACCTGATCTTTTCTATTTTAAAGTTCAAACCTTTTCTATTTTAAAGCTCAAACCTTTTTTCTTTTTAAAGTTCGAATCTTTTTTCTTTTTAAAGTTCTAATCTTTTTTCTTTTTAAAATTCGAATCTTTTTTTCTTTTTAAAATTCGAATCTTTTTTCTTTTTAAAGTTTAAATTAAAAATCCAATTTATAACCTGCTCAAAATCAGTTTTTAAACTTCTTAAAAATCAGTTTCATACCTTTATAAAATCAGTTTTTAAACTTCTTAAAAATCAGTTTTATACCTTTATAAAATCAGTTTTTAAACCATTTTAAAAATCTGTTTTTAAATCCTTTATAAAATCAGTTTTAAATCTTTCTAAAAATCAGTTTTGAATCTTTCTCAAAATCCGAATTTACAGAATAAAAATAAAAATAAAATTAAATAAAATATTCACCGTAATCTGCGAAGGGGGGGCTGCTGCTGCTCTTGGCGGCGTCGGGGAGGCGTCGCGATGCTTCAGGGAGGGCGGCGGCTTCAGCGTCTCGAACGGGGAGGGGGGCTCGTCTTCGTCGGAGCTGGCTCCGAGGTGGGCGGATGCTTCAGCGCCTCGAACTGGGAAGGCGACTCGTCTTCGTCGGCGGCGTTCGCTTGAGGGGGGGCGGCTGCTCGATAGGCTTAGGTTTTTTTTTTTTTTTTTTTTTTTTTTTGAAACTGAATCGGGAAGAAATGAACGGGGGGGGGGGGACAGTTTGACTTAGTTAAAGGGGGAGAGAAAAGAATTTTTAATTTATTAAATTATTTAATTTGCCAAAAAGTTGACTTTTACATATTACCTCTAAACGAGGCCCACCGCCTGTCGTCCATAGCGTTTTACCCCCATTCCGGACACAATGGGATATGTATTGCAAGCTGATTTGATCGTTACAATCAGTTTCCGTTGAATTTAAAGTGTACTTCTTTATATATTCAATTTAAACGCACATTTCAATTTAGTGGGGCCACATACGAACTCGAAAAATATTTTCTAGCTTCATATTGACGATACGGTGCTAACAAAAGTGGTTTCGTCGAAATCCGAGTTCGTTTGCAAAATGTCCATTTTTAAGGGCCTGAATTCCATAGCGACTATTCAGAATTTTCAACTGGACATATCTTTTGATTCCCGCTATGAAATTTCGATTGGTCGGATTCGTTAGAAAGACATCATCAATTAGATCCTAATGTTTTTGGTTTCACTAAAATCCGGATTGTTTTGCACCCGGTATATTCAATTGAAGTTTGAAATCGAATTATCGAACTACCGCGACATTTTCAATTCTATAAATAATTATAATTAATTATATTCGTTTTCAAATGTCGATTCAAACTCAGTTTTCATCGCCATTATTTAAAATATTTATTTTAAATATTTAAAATCCATTATTTTAGCCAATTTAAAAAATTTTAAATTGGTTCAGATTTTCCGGGTCGTTACAAAATATCCCGAAGTCCCCGGTGCAGGGGAGGTTATGGCGAAATTTTTCGAAAATTTAGGGTGTTAGCCAAATTTTTGAAAAATTTGAAAAGTTCTTAGAAACTGAAAAGTTGAAGAACTTAAGCCGTAATGGAAATAGTGAAAGTTGAGTTGATTAGTTAAAAAACTTTCGGCTTCGTTCCTTTTCGGGGACGAAAAGTTTTAAGTGGGGGAGATTGTAATAACCCGAAAATCCGAGCCAATTTAAAAAATTTTATTTTGGCAATTTTGGCTAATTTTGATTTTTATTAAAATGAATTATTTTAATTAATAACAACGAGAAATTTATTCTGAATAGAATTAGAACATATATATTTATACAGATCGTCGTTTGAATATAAATATTTATATATAATTATAAAAGGATTTGAAAATGGCGCGGTATTTCGATAATTCGATTTCAAATTTCAAATGAATGTACATGATTCAAAATAAACCGGATTTTAACGAAACAAAAAATATTTGAATCTAATTAAGAATATCTTTCTAACGAATCCGAAAGATTGAAATTTCATAGCGGGGACAAAAAGTTATGCCCAGTTGAAAATTCAGAATAGTCGCTATGGAATTCTAGCCCTTAAAAATGGCCATTTTACAAACGACCTCGGTTTTCGATGAAACCACTTTTGTTGGATCTGAGATGTCTAGTTATTGCTAGATTCCAAAATTCGTAATTTTTCGAATCAATATGTGAGCGTGGCAAAGGAAAACGCATTTGACCAGTTTCAGTTGATTTTAATCGACTGGAAAATGGCCATTTTTCAAACGGTCTCAGAATTCGACGAAATTAGTTTTATTAGGACCGTATCGTCAATACGAAGGTAGAAAATATTTTTCTGGAATTTTTAGAGACTGTATGTGGCCCTAGTGAATTGAAATGTGCGTTCAAATTCAATATATAAAGTTATATTTTGAAATTTAACGGAAACTGATCTTAATGGTCAAATTGGCCTACGATACATATCCCATTGTGTTCGGAATGGGGGTATTACGCTATAGGCGACAGGCGGTGGGTCTCGTTTGGAGGTTGAAATTAAAAGTAGCTTTTTGAAATTAAATAAATTAAATAATATATAAAATAAACACCTCTCTCTTTCCCCCTTTTCACTTCAGCCCCCTACCCCCGGTTCAAAATCACAATAAGGAAATAAAAAAACCCGCTCAATATTTGTCGCCCCCCTTCTGTTCACCGCCGTCCATCACCAGCCGAAGACCCATCGCCAGCGCCGCCTCTGAAGCTCCTCCTCCCTTCGAAACCCCCCAACACATGAAGTCCCAAATCGAGCAGCCCCATCGATGAATCCCATGCCCTAGCCCCCCCCCAAATCGTTTGAACCCGCCAACAGAAGGCCGCCCCGCCTGAAGAACTCTGGCGCCACCCCCTGTGCAACAACACCGCCTCCACAAGCCCTCGGTCGCACCGAAAACCCTTCCTCCTCCGTTTTACAGTAAGTTTTTTTTAAGATATGGAATGTGAATATTTTTATTTACTTAAAGCTTATATTTTTATTTACTTAAAGTAATGTTTTTACTTACATAGAGTTTTGATTTTTATTTTACTTAAAGCTCATATTTTTATTCACTTAAAGTTTATATTTTTAATTAGGGTAAAGATTACATTTTCATGAAGTGAAAGATTGCATTTTTTATAAAGTAGAAATATTAAAGATGTGATTTTTATATAGTAGAAATTATAAAAATATAATTTTTTATGAGATAGAGAATATAAATATATGATTTTTATATTATATAGAAAATAAAAATTCGATCTTTATATCATAGGAAGAATAAAAATATGACTTTTATTCATGAAGATTAATAAAAATATAATTTTTATTATATTAGTGGCAAGGTAAAAATAGAATTTTTATCTATATAGTAGCAGTGTAAAAATAGAATTTTTATCCATATAACGTGGTTATAAAAATGTGATTTTTATATACATGGAAACAACATAAAAATGTGATTTTTATATATGTAGTGGCTACGGACAATGAAATTGACAAAAGGCGAGCACGACGAAGAATTCTACATAAGAAGAGTCGTGGCGTTTGGTTTAGCTTCTCTGTGAGAACTCCTCACCTTTTAATTTATTTCTAGTTTGAAATATATATTAGGATGCAGACGGTGTTTAGTAGCACCTGACACCCGTCGTCCACAGACCATGGACGGCTTGTATGCTTGTTTGTTTGATTTTGATGTGTAGTTGATTGTGTGATGTGATGTGAAATGAAATAAAATATTTATATAGTTAGAAATATTTTATAGTTGAAAATAGAATTTTTTTTAACTATTTAAAATGAAATAAATATAAACAAATCGGACGATTTGTTTATATACACACATTTGACTGATATTGATTGGGACGATAAATTTTACACATCGCCTAACTGCATAAATAAAATCTGTGTTTGATTGTTTGAAACCCCACACGGGTATTAGGAAGATATATGACATAAACTAATCCCAATAATTAGTTGTATGTCGATCGATTGATTGACAGACAGTTATAAGCGTTGAATATTTATATTTGATGCTTATACAGTGTAGAATGCACTTTGGATGATGGTTGATTATTTGTCATTGTTGATATATACATGTGTTGTAGAAAATCCATATAATTAACACTATATGGTAATTGATTGGGCCTCATTTCAATTTGGAAAATAAGAAAATAATTTCATGTGTTGAATAAAAGCCGTGTTGATTAGATTGACGCCATTTTGACGTGAACGATATTTATATCGATTTTATTCATTTTATAATGAATATCGAAAGTGATTTCAAAATCTGATATTTTGAAATGAATTGAAATTCGAATTAAATTGAAATTCGAATTAAATTGAAATGAATTGAAATTCGAATTAAATTTAAATGAATTGAAATTCAAATTAAATTGAAATGAATTGAAATTCGAATTAAATTGAAAAGAATTGAAATTCGAATTAGATTGGAATAGAATTGAAATCGTTTTAAACTGAATTTAAACCGTATTGAAATTGAACTGAAATTGATTCGAATTGAAACCAATTTGAATTGAAATGGATTTGAATTGAAATCGAGTTGAAATGAATTTAAAATGAATTTATATTGAAAAGATTCAATTTTGATTTGAATTTGAGATGGAAGTTCAAATCGTTTTGAAAACGAATTTAAAACGATTTATATAATACGTTTTAAAAGGGAAGCGACGAAATATATATATATATATATATATATATATATATATATATAATGGCCTGAATAGAACGCGCTGCGCCGCTGTAGTTCGCGATTTTCGACCATTGACTTCGAATGGATATTGCGGGAGATCCGACCGTCGGATTCTCCTAAAACCGGAACCGTTGGGTTCGTATCAAAAAGAACGTTCTAATGAGTAATGGAAATTTGAAATATAACGGTTGGATTTGGAATTATGTCCAAATCAAATTTGGAAAAGGTCGCTATAAGTGCAGTTCGATGGCCGTTGGTGGAAATCGACTGTACGGGCCTTTATAAAATTATTAAAAATAGTAATAATTTGTGTAAAATCATAAGAAACGATTTGTGAAGAATTGGGATGAAAATTTCCATATTTAAAAAGGTAAAAATAGATTTTTATCGAAATGAACTAGTTTTGAACTAGAATTATAATTCTATTCATTTTTAAAATAAATAAAGTGGATTAGAAATGGTTTAAAAGTAACCAGAATTTCCATTAATTGAATTGGAAGGGATGTGAATCGAAATTGTCTTTGGAATATTTCGATGTTGGATTTTGTGATTATACAGATACTGTTATGGGAATTTGAAAGATATATTTATATCGTTATTTCCAATATGATATTTGTTGGTCGTAGAATTTGATATTGAATATAAGCCGATATATTTTCTATTCAGAGCCTTGTATTTAATATCAAATGGGATTTGGGTTTGTCGTGAATGGTGTCTTCATTAACACTATTCTTAAACCCAGATAAGAAAAAGATTAAATATTTTTATTTAGATTTAATGAAGTGTACCAATTAAATGGTATTTAATTGGAATTGAATTGGAATTGATTTTCGGGTTTATCGTGAATGGTGTTTTAAATAACACTTGTTCTTTAACCCGATAATTAATAGAATGTGATTTTGGGTTTATCGTGGACCGTATTTTAAAAGACATTGGTTCTTTAACCCAGTTAAAGATAGGATATTGATTTCTATGAAGATTAAAACTAAGTGGGTTTTTTAGAGAATCTTTAATTAGATTGGAATGGTCGAGAATGGAGTATCACCAGTTTTTCTCCAGGCGATAGTTAAATCTTTAATTAGATTTGAATGTGAAATGGTAATTGAATTTATCTATAACACCGTGGTGTTAGATATGAAGTATTACCAGTTTTACTTCATGGGATGAATAGGTTAGGATTGGGAAATAAAATAAATGATTACTTCGGTGTGGTTCGCTAATCCCGACTAGTTTGAATTGATAGTCAAAAGAAGATTAAAGAATAAATTTAAAGAATTTATCTTTGATAAAATTAATGGGAATCTGTCCCAAAATACAAGAATATTTTAATAAAAGGATATTCTGAATTGGAATGAGGCGTATGTTGTGTTTGTGTAACACTTGTTTATTATATACGCGAGTTATTCAGAAAGACCGGGTTTATCCCATTCTAAATAACTGATTCGACGTGGTGTCGAAGAGGAAGACGGTGGTTGAAGACCGGAGGTCTTCATGTCGTTTGGGTGATTACGAATGATCTTGATTGGGCCGTACACCCAAGATGAGGAAATCAGTTGGTGATCGTCCAGACGTACTTGGAGATCGATGGATATGCGAGGTACAAGGTGCCTCTGGTTTCGTTCAGACCCAGAACGAACTTGTAAATGGACTGTGTGTTTGACATTGGATTTTATTCTGTGTGATTGATTTCTATTAAATATATATCTGTTAGGCGGCGGAGAATTTATTCTCTTGCTTAACGCCCTTCTCTGAGACGTACGAGCTCAGGGGTTGTATATCGATGGGTATCAATCGCATGGAGTGAATTGCCTGTATGGCATGCCTAAGTGGCAATTGACCAAGGCTTCTGTTGAAAAGTAAAGTCTTTTAGGTGATGATCAAAGCACGACCTGTGTGGTATAGCTTTGTGTAGCGTTGATTCGCGAGCCTCACACCCCGGTAGTAGACCAGAAACGGGAGAGGACTTTAGGGAGGGCATGCGTTTCCTTCTAGCTAAAAGTGGCGTCGTTGGTTTTACACGCCCTGACGAGTTTGACTTATGTGGTTGTTGCTGTTGCGAGGTGCCTCGGATATATCGGTGACTATGTTGAGCGGATGGAGTCATTGGACTCGTTGACACCTCATAGGGTGGGGAAACGCAGTGTTCAGGCATTTTAATCCACATCGGTGAACCGGCCCTGACGATCCAAGGGCCCACCTGAGTCTGGGTCCTAAGACACGGGCTAGAGCGTCTCAAATCAGTAGAGGACTATCTTTTGCCTCGTTCATAGACGGAAATCCAATTTCCAAATACGTGACTTTGCGGTTTGATTGTAGAGCTAGTATGGCGACATGATATATGGTACCCATGCCGTCTATGATTAATATTTATGATTGAAATTGTTTTGACACTATACACTTATAATAGTATTAAAAGATAATTTAGCATATCAAGCATTCTTTGGCTATTATAATGTAAAGCCCTATCCTCCGGTTTGTGTTGCATTGTGTGATGGGACCTGGGTCTTATAATTGCTTTATTGTTCTTTATTTAGCATTGCGCTGTTGTTTTATGCACTGGTGTTCTTGGGAGGAAACCTGTTCCGTGTTATACGGCGTGGTCCCTTGATTTACCTAACTTTAAAATAAAGACTAATTACTGTTTTAGTTCTCACACCAGTCCCATGACTGACCTGGAGTTTATTGTTTTAACCTAAACTCTGGGTGCCCTTATTTTGACACGGGCAACTAGTAGTTTTGGTTTTGCAGATTTTTATTCACAGGTTCCTGATTTACAGCTGGAACGATACTCGGAAAGCTCTGTATCTGTGTATTACTTCTGGTTGTGTTCTGTATTATTTTCCGCTGCGATGTATTTAAATGTAATTTAAATCTCTGATATTTTATCTGTATATTTATTCATACTCTGTATATTCTTGTATTCTGATGGAATTGTTGTAGATAAGCAATGAAATGTTCTTCTGTTTGCGTTCAGATTTGTCTTGTCCTTGACTCAATCTGGGCTTTCCTTACAGGGGAAGTTCGGGTCGTTTCAAATAATTTAAGTTAGAATAGAGCCATGGCATCGACATAAGCTTCGGTGAAGAAAAAGAAAGGGTTAAGGGTCATTATATAGCTGTTTAGTCAACGTATCAGGTCAGAAATCACGTCCAGGTGCAGAAAATGAATTCTGCCCAGATTTGGGGGGAGGTCGACCCCTAGGTCGACCTGTTTTAGGGGAGGTCGACCCCAAGGTCGACCTGCTTGGGTAGGTCGTCCTCCAGGTCGACCTGCCTTGGTATAGGTCGACCTCTAGGTCGACCTGTCTGGGTTATATTACTATTTAATTTCTGAATTTCTCTTGAATCTTCTGAAGGCCATAACTCTTTCATATAGAGTCCGATTTTTGAAAACTTGGACTTTATTCCAAGCAGAATTCCGAGACGAACGCAATGGTGATGTCCGTTTTACTTAATTCCTGATATTTAAATTAAGTATCCTTATTTTATTATCTTTTCCATTACGCAGACTGTTTAATTTTTCCTACTCTTCCATATATTAATTAATTTTCATCATACATCACCATTATTTACCTATCTATGCATATATACATATTTGTACATTTTTAATTATATTAAAAATGCAGGGTGTTACATTCTCCCACCCTTAAAGAATTACGTCCCCGAAATTCGATAAGAGTAAAATAGATAACCCCTCGTAATATCCATCCATCAAGTGTGCATCCAATTGTTGCAAACATTGTGCACATGTGCAAAGTGAGATACAACATAGTAAAGTATGTATGCCTAATTTGGATCCACCTATATGTATGCAAATTTTAAAAACTCTTTCAAAACATGATGCTCACATCCTAAATATACTTGCAGTTCTATATGAATGCAATATTCTTGAAAAATAAAAATATTTTTAATCTAATTTTTCCCATACTCTTATAGAATAAGAGCATAGTGCACCCAATTGTCGCATCCAAAACCCTACCATCCATCATTAAATTCGAAATTTAGAAAAATCTAATTTTCCAAATTCGATTTCCTTATGTTACGAAAAGATATAAAATGGAAAAATTCACATCCTCCGTTTTTCTTTTCTAATCATACTTGGATTTTTATATGACTATTCTTTGAAGATTTCCTATTTTCCTATCCAAGCACAACCACATAAGAAAATTTCTTCTCTTTTTTCAACTTATCTTGGTAAAATTTCATATTTATTCATCTTTTTCTTCATATTTTCATTTTCCTTTCCCGTCACATTTGTTGCCTTACTAAATTTGTTGTTTTCTTTTTAGTTAGGTTAGTTTCTTTCTTAGCTTATTTGACTTAATCAAATTACCTAAGTTTATTATTTTTCAAATAAACCTTTTCGTTTTTAACTCAACAACATCCTACACAGCTACTACTACGGGCCAAGAATCTTAGGACTTTGTCATCTCAGATAATTACGAGTCCATACAGCAGGTTCTACACACCTTCTTTCCCTCCACTACCTAGTAGTCACTACTAGTCCTCGCTGTGCATTACTAGCCTATACTTTACTCTCTTTCTCAAGCAACAAACCTAGGTTTCTCAATGCTTATGCATTCTACAGGAATTTTCCATTAGTTTAATATTAGCTAATCCCTGATTGTAAATTGGCAAGAGAGTAACTCCCTAAAAATCAACCCCGAAGACCGAAAATAACATCAGATTGATACTCAGAGAATCACTCAACTCAACCATTCTCTAGTTGGTTCCAATTGTTTAATTCATAACTTTAACTTTCTCTCGTTCTTTTCTAGGAACTAATCCTTACCTACTCCATTCTTTTTAAAACATGGTTTGGCCTTCTTTCTTTTCATTACATTTTTCTTTCAAAAATTAAAAGTGTTAAAACTTTTATTTTCTTCTCCAAAACTTGTTTTCGCCAAACCATAAAAACATGTTACAAAATAAAATGCAAAACATTTTTTTTTTTAAATCACAAAACTGGAGTAGACAAGGACAACTATTGGGATTACATTGTTTCTAATTACAATGTTAATTTAACTACTCGCTATAAGGTGAAAACATCTATTCTATTCCTACAACTTATTTTGTCCACCCAACAAAATTTCATTGTAAATCAATAATCAAAATTTATTGTTAACAGAATAGAATTTCTTTTACAAAACGCAACACTATCTTTTCAATCCTTTCATATATTATAACATGAAAACTAGCGAGCTATATATGCTATATATTATGCACCTTTTAATGAGAGAATTCTTTTAAAACAAGAAATCATTATTTTACCAAAATATACACCACTTTACTTTAAAAACCTAACATGCACTGAATATGTCCTTTACGTATTTTTCTTAAACATCAAAAATACTTTTAAGAAACTTGAAAATACTACAAACTCTTTTACAAATTCAAGTTCTTAAAAGTTTATTATTGGGTTAGACTCAAAGTGGGTCTTTCAACTCAACTAGGCTTTCCTAGGCACTTTCGAAACCAATTCTCTCAACTATGTGTATTCCTTATCCATTTTCCATATTTTAACCTTTTTCTAATTTATAAGGTTTCACTTTAAAACCCACTACTCTGAAATAATAACATTTCTTTTAATTCTTATGGAATACGTTCTTTCTCCAATACCAAATCATATTGTACACTTTCCAACCAAACCACCTAAGGGTCTTAAAATTTCTAGGTTCGTTCCTTTAGTGTGCAAAATAGCTATCCCAACTCTTTCCATACCTAGTGGGCTACTCTATGGATTTAGGTTTTTATATATAATATATTTATATTTTAGAAAATACAAATACGTTCACTCATTATCTCCCTATGATCACTAAACCGAAGCTCTGATACCAGATATAACAACCCGGATTCCGACAAACCAATTTTTTTCTTCAAAAACCCAATCTATCGAAACCCGAGTTTGGTGCTCTAGTATCCTACAGAAAAGACAGAGATAAAGAAACATGTCAGAATTCGTAAGCATCTTACAGCGGAAGGAATTAAAAGTATAATATACTTAAATATAGCTTTACCTTATAAAACATACTGCCTAACCGGTATCCAAAGCTTATACCATCTCTGTCATGAACCTAACCTGGAAGTATGTAATGAGGAGGGGGTCAAAACATAAGTTTTGTGTGACTGGACTTAGAATAAACTTTTGTATAATCCTACATATACCGTTCAGTTATATTTTCTTGGTTATTAGGTTATTAACAATGTTAGCTCTTTAAGCTATACTTATTAACCTAATACAATGTATATGTAGTTACCCCCTACTCGTGTCCCCTTTTAATGTGTACGTAGTCCCTTATCCAACTTGTCTCATCTTGTCATATGTACGCAGTTCCTTATCCAATGACGTATGTCGTACGGGCTTTCATATATATATATATATATATATATATATATATATATATATATATAGACACACACACACACGTGTATATATATATATATTATCACTACGTCATATGTATGTAGTTCCTTATCCAATGCTGTATGTCGTACGGGCTTTCATGTATATAAATATATATATTATCACTACGTCCAGCATTCCTGTGTTACGTAAGCGTTTGGACTTCCAACGTAGGTCTTACTAGGTTCTGTTGCCCAATACTACCTAGATCCAACTAGGGTTTACCATCGAGTGTTACCTAGGTCCAACTAGGGTTTACTTATCGAATGCTTTCCAGATTCAACCAGGGTTTACACTACCTAGGTCCAACAAAGGTTTATGCTACCTATCGAACAATGCCCTCTAGACTAGGACACACTAACCAAAGCGATATGTGTTCCTAGGCTTTACATCCCACTCGTATCGTGAAATGTGCTAGATATCTAGTTGCACATGTCCTCTATATGTGCGACCCGAGTCCTGTGGCATGGCTAATCAAGAAACACAAAACTCGGTCGGGAGCTTTAAGTTATCTGCCGATGCAGATGCTAAGGTTTGTTTTTACTGTGGCTATGGTCCCACTTAACCCCTCCCTCAACTAATGGAAGGCACCCAAAAATATCAAGAACGAGAACTGTACGCAGGCCCTCTGTTCCCCCACAAACCTATTGGCCAACCTCACCCATAACTAGATAGCAAGTATATGGTCTCTTGGAGTTCTCCGCCTTTCCGCTTTACGTGCTCGACTAACTCAAGATGGTAGGTAGCCGACGACGTGCTATCACAGGGCCAATTGGTTATCGCCGACTCACGCTGGTCCATCCTAGTTTTTAGGTGGCCTTATTATTGCAACCAAGGCATACTCTTGGTTCTTCTAACACAGACCTTAACCTCTGTGAGCCCAGTCGGATCATGTGCATTCTCACAGAGAGATACCAAGAGTATCCTCACATCCCCTCGAACCCGCGTGCTTTGTAACCCAGTCTGAAACGACCCGAACTTCCCCGCGAAGGAAAGCGCGGATTGAGTTGAGGAAAAGACCAATCAGAACACAAACAGAAGAACATTTAATTGCTTATTACAACAATTTCATCAAAATACAAGAATATACAAAGTACGAATAAATAATATACATCAGAAAATATCAGAGATTTAAATACATTACTGCAGAGGAAAAATAATACAAAACATAACTGAAAGAAATACACGGATACAGAGCTTTTCGAATATTACTTCAGCTATATACCAGGATCCTGTGAATATAAATCTGCAAAACCAAAACTACTAGCAGCCCGGGTGGAAAATAGGGGCACCCAGAGTTTAGGTTAAAACAATAAACTCCAAGTCAGTCATGTGACTGGTGTGAGAACTAAAACAGTTATTAGTCTTTATTTTAAAGTTAGGTAAATCAAGGGACCACGTCGTATAACACGGAACGGGTTTTCTCCCAAGAATACCAGTGCATAAAACAACAGCGCAATGCTAAATAAAGAACAATGAAACTGTTATAAGACCCTGGTCCCATCACACAATGCAACACAGGACGAAGGATAGGGTTTTACCTTATAATAGCCAAAGAATGCTTGATACGCTAAATTTCATCTTTTATTATTACTATAAGGGTATAGTGTTAAAACAATTTCAAATATAAATGTATCAATCCTAGACGGCATGGGTACCATATATCATGTCGCCAATACTAGGCTCTACAATCAAAACCGCAAAGTCACATATTGGAAGTTGGGCTTTCCGTCTGTGAACCGAGGCAAGGGATCGACCTCACCGCTTTGAGATAATCTAGCCATGTCTCAGGAGCCAGACACAGGTAAGCCCTTAGATCGTCAGGGCCGGTCCACCGATGTGGATTAAAATGCCTGAACACTGCGTTTTCCCACCCTATGGGGTGTAAATGAGCCAAACGACTCCATTGGACCCGGATCATCCGATCTAACCGAAGAGCCTCACAATCCATCATCCACATAAGTAAAATGTCCGGGCGTGCAAAACCCAAAACACCACTCCTAGCTAGAAGAAAACGCATGTCCTCTCTGAGGTCCTCTCCCGTTTTTGGTTCACACCGGGGTGTGAGGCTCGCGAATTAACGCTACACAAAGCTACGCCACAAAGGCCGTTCTTTGATCATCAACCACAAGACTCTGCTTTTCAACAAAAGCCTTGATCATTTGCATCTTAGCATGCCATACAGGGAAACCACTCCAAGCAACCGATATCCATCAATCACACAAAATGATATCCAATGTCAGACACACAGTCCATTTACAAGTTCGTTTGGGTCTGAACGAAACCGGAGGCAGCTTATTCCTCGCATATCCATCGATCTCCAAGTACGTCTGGACGATCACCAACTGATTCCCTCCTCTTGGGTGTACAGCCCAATAAAGATCATCAGTAATTATCCAAACGATGTGAAGACCTCCGGTCTTCAACCACCGTCTTCACCTTCGACTTATCGTCGTATCAGTTATTCAGAATGGGATAAACCCGGTCTTTTCGAATAACTCACGTATATAATAAACAAGTCTTACATAAACACAACATACGCCTCATTCAAATTCATCAGTCACTAACCGTAAATTAGTAAGAGAACAATTCCCCAAATATTAACCCCGAAGACCGAAACCAACATCAGATCAATACCCAGGAAACCATTCATCTTAACTAATCTTCAGTTAGTTTCCAAATTTCACATTCTTAGGGAAAGGTTCCCAGTAATTTTATCAAAGATAAATTCTTTAAATTTATTCTTTAATCTTCTTTTGAATATCAATTCAAACCAAATTATGGTTTAACCAAACTAGTTGGGACTAACGAACCTTACCGAAGTAATCATTTGTTTTAATTTCCCAACCCCAACCTATTCATCCCATGAAGTAAAACTGGTAATACTTCATATCTAACACCACAGTGTTATCGGTAAATTAAATTACCATTTCACGTTCAAATATAATTAAAGATTTAACAATCGCATGGAGCAAAACTGGTGATACTCCATTCTCGATCATTTCTTGAATTTGACAATTTTTGTTATCAATTTCACCTTTCAATCTATTTAAAGATTCATTAAAACTCCACTTGGTTTTAATCTTCCCAAAAATCAGTATTGATGATTATTTAACTTGGGAAATCATATCCTATCTTTAATTGGGTTAAAGAACCAATGTCATTGAAAACACGGTTCACGATAAACCCAAAATCACATTTCATTTCCGTCATCCTTTAACCGTAAATTAGCAAGTGAACAATTCCCTAAGTATTAACCCCGAAGGTCGAAACCAACATCAGATCAATACCCAAGAAACCATTCAACTTAACTAATCTCTAGTTAGTTTCTGTTTTTCTTAATTCTGTTGGGTCTGAGAACAATATTATTAAAGATACCATTCACGACAACCCCAAATCACATTCCATTAATTATCGGGTTAAAGAACAGGTGTTATTTAAATCACCGTTCATGATAAGCCCAAAAATCAATTCAAATTAAATTCCAATTAAATATTATTTAATTGGTATACTTCAGTAAATCTAAATAAAAAGATTTAATCTTTTTCTCAACTGGGTTTAAGAATAGTGTTAATGAAGGCACCATTCACGACAAACCCAATACCCATTTGATATTAAATACAAGGCTCTGAATAGAAAATATATCGGCATATATTCAATATCAGATTCTACGACCAACAAATATCGTATTGGAAATAACGATATAAATATATCTTTCAAATTTCCATAACAATATCTATATAATCCCGAAATTCAATATCGAAATATTCCGAAGATAATTTCGACTCAAATCCATTTCCAATTTATATTTTGGAAATTCTGGTTATTTTCAAAACCATTTCAAATCCACTTTATTTATTTTAAAAATAATTGAATTATAATTCTAGTTCAAAACTAGTTCATTTCGATAAAAAACTATTTTTATCTTTTCAAATATGGAATTTTTCATCCCAATTCTTTCCAAATCATTTTTTATGATTTTACGCCAATTATTAATATTTTTAATAATTTTATCAAGGCCCGTACAGTCGATTTCCACAAACGGCTATCGAACTGCACTTACAGCGACCTTTTCCAAATTTGATTTGGACACAATTCCAAATCCAACTGTTAGATTTATAATTTCTAATATTCATTATAAAGCTCTTTAAGATACGAACCCAACGGTTCCGGTTTTAGTAGAATCCGACGGTCGGATCTCCCGTAATGTCCATTCGAAGTCAACGGTCGAAATTCGCGAACCGCCGCAGCGCAGCGCGTTCTATTCAGGCCATTATATATATATAATATAATATATATAATATATTTCATTGATTTCCTTTTAAAATGTATTTTATAAATCGTTTTAAATTCATTTTCAAAACGATTTCAACTTCATATTCAATTTCTAATCAAAATTGAATATTCTATATCATCGATATATAAATGATAATATTTTCAAAACATTAGATTTTGAAATCAATTCCTTTTCGATATTCATTATAAAAATGGATAAAATCGATATAAATATCGTACACGTCAAAATGGCGTCAATCTAATCGACACGGCTTTATATATTTCTATTTCAAGTATTTCTATTTCAAATATTTCTATTTCAAATATTTCTTTTCAAATATTTCTTTTCAAATATTTCTATTCAAATATTTATTTTCAAATATTTCTATATCAAAACTGGAATGAGGCCCAATCAATTACCATAGATTTTATTTCTATGGATTTCCATAAAACACATATATATACCAATAGTGATAAACAATCATCCATCATCCAGAGTGCACTATTCAACTGCATAAGCATTGAATATAAATAATCAACGCTTACAACAGCATGTCGACCCATCGATCGACATACAACTAAACTATTGGGATTAGTGTACGTCAATCTCATCCCAACACCCGTGTGGATTTTCAATCAATCAAACACATATTTTATTTTTGCAATTGGGCGATGTGTAAAATTTATCGTCCCAATCAATATCAGTCAAATGTGTGTACATAAACAAATCGTCCGATTTGTTTATAAATATTTATTTTATATACACGTTAAAAGTTATATTTTTAACTATAAAATATTTATTCATTCAACATCACACAATCAATTTTCATAACACATCAATCAAACAAATAAGTCATCCATGGTCAGTGGACGACGGGTGTCGGGTGCTGCTAATCACCGTTTGCATCCTAGTATATATTTCAACTAGAAAATAAATTAAAAGTGAGGAGTTCTCACCTTTGGGATCCACTCCTCCATTCTTTATTTCTGAACGGTTCAGATTTTTGTTTTGTTTTCAGTCCATCCCATCGCACTCCCTTTCACGCTGTTTATAGTAAAAATCACATTTTTATAATGGCATTTCGTATATAAAAATCATATTTTTATCAACGCAACTATATGTGTCAAAATCACCTCTTTAACACGATGTTTATATTATAAAGATAATATTTTTAATTCGCTAACTTATATATAGAAATCAAATTTTTATATCATTAAAAATCAAATCTTTGTATGATTATTTATCCTATCTTTTCATAAATAAAAATCAAACCTTTTCTTAAATAAACATCAAATCTTTTCGCTTCTAAAAATATAATCTTTTCTTTATTAAAAATCAAATCTTTTCTATATATAAAATTTAATCTTTTTCAAATTAAAAATCCTATTCTTTACTATGATAAAAATATATCCTATATATTGACAAAAATATATCTTTATACTTAAAATCACAATGCTACTATATATGTTTTTTTCAGATTTCTAAACCAATAATATATATATAATTAGACAAATTAAAAACTCACGGTAGTCGAGGTGGGTATTGGCAGTGATGGTCGGGCGGAAAGGGGGTCTTGGCAGCCGGCGCTCTGGCGGGTGGCGTCAAGGGGATGGCTGCGACGACGGTGGGTTTCAGGGGGGTTTCGGTGTGTCTCGAATTGAGGAAGGAGGGGGGAGAAGGCAGATCGGAGAAGGAGGGAAGGGACGGTGGTGGGTGGAGGGTCTCGCGGCGTCGGGGTCGCGGTGGAGACAGGCGCGATTCCGTCGAGAGTTTTTTCTCTATTCTTTTTTTTAATTTCTTTCAACGTTGACTGAGAATGAGTGGGAGAGAGGTGAGGTAAGGGAGGGATTTTATAATTTATTTATTTTATTATTTTTAATTCCATAAAAATTAACTTTTTAATTCAACCTCTAAACGAAACCCACCGATGGTCGCCCCTAGCTAATTACCCCCATTCCGAAAACAACGGGATATGTCCTACAAGCTGATACAACTGTTTCGATAATTTTCCGTTTAAATTAAAATTTAAATCTATATATTCAAATTTTGAATGTACATTTCAATTTATCAGGACCACGTAATAACTCTAAAAATTCCAAGAAATTTATTCCTAGCTTCGTGTCGACGATACGGTCCTAACAAACCTGATTTCGTCAAATTCCGAGATCGTTTGAAAAATGGTCATTTTCTGGTCGATCGAAATTGACAAAAACTGTCAAAGCACGTTTTCCTTCTCCACGTTCACATATTGCTTTAAAAAATTACGAATTTTGGAATCTAGCAATAACTAGACATTCCGGATCCAACAAAAGTGGTTTCATCAAAAACCGAGGTCGCTTGCAAAATCTCCATTTTTAAGGGCTAGAATTCCATAGCGACTATTCTGAATTTTCAACTGGGCATAACTTTTTATCCCCAACAAAAGTGGTTTCGTCAAAAACCGAGGTCGCTTGCAAAATCTCCATTTTTAAGGGCCAGAATTCCATAGCGACTATTCTGAATTTTCAACTGGGCATAACTTTTTATCCCCGCTATGAAATTTTGTTTTTTCCGGATTCTCTATAAAGATATTCTCAAATAGATTCTAATATTTTTGGTTTTGCTAAAATCCGATTTATTTTGAATCTTGTACATTCATTTGAAATTTGAAATCGAAATTTCGAACTACCGCGCCATTTTCAATTCCTTTTATAATTTAAAATGAATATTTATATTCTAACGTCGATTCAAATAAATATGCATTCTAATTCTATTCAAAATAAATTTCTCGTCGTTATTATTTAAAATAATTCATTTTAAATATTCAAAATTCATCAAAATTGCCAAAATAAAAATTTTAAATTGACTCGGATTTCCGGGTTATTACAATCTCCCCCACTTAAAATTTTCGTCCCCAAAAAGGAACGAAGCGGAAAGTTGTTTTACATATCAACTCAACTTTCATTATTTTATTATGGCTTATGTTCTTCAACTTTTCAGTTTCTATGAACTTTTCAAATTTTTCAAAAATTTGGCTAACACCCTAAATTTTCCAAAAATTTCGCCATAACCTCCCCTGCACGGGACCACTGGGAAAATCTCGAAATTGCCATACAGGCCTTTCCAATCCAAAAAGAAAAAGAAACAGCCAAGCGGCTAGCCAATCGGCTCATAAAATCATCCAAAACCCAAGAAATACAATAAACATGTACCTATTCGTCGGGCAAACAATTTTATTCCTCTTCTCTAGCCTCCTTGCTATGACCTGTTCAATGTAAGTACATGTATATGCATGCAATTTCAAACAATTTTCAATTTAGTTCAATATTTGATACCATTTGGCTATTTGTACCGTTCTTTCACATAATGGTTTTATTATAAAACAAATAATCATACAACACAACCATCAATCAATTAGTTGATTATCGTTTCAAATTCATAATTTTGATATATATATAGAAAATCATGTTTTTGATGCCAAATCACAACATTAAACCTATCTAGTTTTGGTTCTCACACCAGTCTGATGGAAATATATTGAAATCCCACATTCGAAACACAAAAAAATGCTGATGATGACGCGTCAATCATCAGAATCATGTCCGAGCGACTAGAGTGTGATTCTATATCTAACCAGTATATTAAAACTTCGAATACACGTGGATCGGACGTATACGCAAAATCTTTATATACCGGATTGTCCAAATTCAATATAAAATAAATAATCAAATATGAATAATTGATTTAAATTTTCAAAACAAAATTCGTTTTCATCTTTAATTTTCAAAACAGCACTCTTAACACTCGTTCTAGGATACTACTGATCTTATCTGTAACGAGTCATTCCTATTAGATATTACTAATCCAATCTCTGATGAATTCTTTCGTTCAGTTCTAACCTGTCTTCTTATCTGAGCTTTGTAAACCAAACCTCTGATACCAAAATGAAACGACCCGAACTTCCCTGCAAAGGAAAGCATGGATTGAGTTGAGGACAAAACCAATCAGAACACAAACAGAAGAACATTTTATTGCTTATTACAACAATTTCATCAGAATACAAGAATATACAGAGTACGAATAAATAATATACATCATAAAATATCAGAGATTAAAATACACTACTACAGCGGAAAAATAATACAAAACATAACTGAAAGAAATACACGGATACAGAGCTTTTCGAATATTACTTAGATATATACCAGGATCCTGTGAATATAAATCTGCAAAACCAAAACTACTAGCAGCCCGCGTGGAAAATAGGGGCACCCAGAGTTTAGGTTAAAACAATAAACTCAAAGTCAGTCATGTGACTGGTGTGAGAACTAAAACAGTTATTAATCTTTATTTTAAAGTTAGGTAAATCAAGGGACCACGCCGTATAACACGGAACGGGTTTTCTCCCAAGAATACCAGTGCATAAAACAACAGCACAATGCTAAATAAAGAACAATGAAACTGTTATAAGACCCTGGTCCCATCACACAATGCAACACAGGCCGAAGGATAGGGTTTTACCTTATAATAGCCAAAGAATGCTTGATACGCTAAATTTCATCTTTTATTATTACTATAAGTGTATAGTGTTAAAACAATTTCAAATATAAATGTATCAATCCTAGATGGCATGGGTACCATATATCATGTCGCCAATACTAGGCTCTACAATCAAAACCGCAAAGTCACGTATTGGAAGTTGGGTTTTCCATCTGTGAACAGAGGCAAGGGATCGTCCTCACCGCTTTGAGACAATCTAGCCCATGTCTCAGGACCTAGACACAGGTGAGCCCTTGGATCGTCAGGGCCGGTCCACCGATGTGGATTAAAATTCCTGAACACCGCGTTTCCCCATCCTATGGGGTGTAAATGAGCCAAATGACTCCATAGGACCCAGATCGTCTGATCTAACCGAGGCGCCTCGCAATCCATCATCCACACAAGTAAAATGTAAAAGCGTGCAAAACCCAAAACACCACTCCTGGCTAGAAGAAAACGCATGTCCTCCCTGAGGTCCTCTCCCGTTTTTGGTTCACACCAGGGTGTGAGGCTCGCGAATTAACGTTACACAAAGCTACGCCACAAAGGCCGTGCTTTGATCATCAACCACAAGACTCTACGTTTCAACAGAAGCCTTGATCAATTGCATCTTAGCATGCCACACAGGCAAACCACTCCATGCAACCGATATCCATCAATCACACAGAATGATATCCAATGTCAGACACAAAGTCCATTTACAAGTTCGTTCTGGGTCTGAACGAAACCGGAGGCAGCTTATTCCTCGCATATCCATCGATCTCCAAATACGTCTGGACGATCACCAACTGATTCCCTCCTTTTGGGTGTACATTCCAATCAAGATCATCAGTAATTATCCAAATGATGTGAAGACCTCCAGTCTTCAACCACCGTCTTCACCTTCGACTTATCGTCGTATCAGTTATTCAGAATGGGATAAACCCGGTCTTTCCGAATAACTCACGTATATAATAAACAAGTGTTACATAAACACAACATACGCCTCATTCCAATTCATCAGTCACTAACCATAAATTAGTAAGAGAACAATTCCCCAAATATTAACCCCGAAGGCCGAAACCAACATCAGATCAATACCCAGGAAACCATTCATCTTAACTAATCTTCAGTTAGTTTCCAAATTTCACATTCTTAGGGAAAGGTTCCCATTAATTTTATCAAAGATAAATTCTTTAAATTTATTCTTTAATCTTCTTTTGAATATCAATTCAAACCAAATTATGGTTTATCCAAACTAGTCGGGATTAACGAACCTTACCGAAGTAATCATTTGTTTTAATTTCCCAACCCCAACCTATTCATCCCATGAAGTAAAACTGGTAATACTTGATATCTAACACCACGGTGTTATCGGTAAATTCAATTACCATTTCACGTTCAAATCTAATTAAAGATTTAACTATCGCTAGGAGCAAAACTGGTGATACTCCATTCTCGATCATTTCTTGAATTTGACAATTTTAGTTATCAAATTCACCTTTCAATCTATTTAAAGATTCATTAAAACTCCACTTGGTTTTAATCTACCCAAAAATCAGTATTAATGATTATTTAACTTGGGAAATCATATCCTGTCTTTAACTGGGTTAAAGAACCAATGTCATTTAAAACACGGTTCACAATAAACCCAAAATCACATTTCATTTCCATCATCCTTTAACCGTAAATTAGCAAATGAATAATTCCCTAAGTATTAACCCCGAAGGCCGAAACTAAGATCAGATCAATACCCAGAAAACCATTCAACTTAAATAATCTCCAGTTAGTTTCTGATTTTCTTAATTTCGTTGGGTCTAAGAACAGTATTATTAAAGATACCAATCACGACAACCCCAAATCACATTCCATTAATTATCGGGTTAAAGAACAAGTGTTATTTAAATCACCGTTCACGATAAACCCAAAAATCAATTCCAGTTCAATTCTAATTAAATATTATTTAATTGGTATACATCATTAAATCTAAATAAAAAGATTTAATCTTTTTCTCAACAGGGTTTAAGAACAGTGTTAATGAAGGCACCATTCACGACAAACCCAAATCCCATTTGATTGGCTCTGAATAGAAAATATATCGGCTTATATTCAATATCAAATTCTACGACCAACAAATATCGTATGGGAAATAACGATATAAATATATCTTTCAAATTTCCATAACAATATCTATATAACCCCGAAATTCAATATCGAAATATTCCGAAGATAATTTCAATTCAAATCCACTTCCAATTTATATATTGGAAATTATGGTTATTTTCAAAACCATTTCAAATCCACTTTATTTATTTTAAAAATAATTGAATTATAATTCTAGTTCAAAACTAGTTCATTTCGATAAAAAACTATTTTTATCTTTTCAAATATGGAATTTTTCATCCTAATTCTTTCCAAATCATTTCTTATGATTTTACGCCAATTATTAATATTTTTAATAATTTTATCAAGGCCCGTACAGTCGATTTCCACAAAAGGCTATCGAACTGCACTTACAACGACCTTTTCCAAATTTGATTTGGACACAATTCCAAATCCAACGTTAGATTTCTAATTTCTAATATTCATTAGAAAGCTCTTTTCAATACGAACCCAACGTTTTCGGTTTTAGGAGAATCCGACGGTCGGATCTCCCGTAATGTCCATTCAAAGTCAATGGTCGAAATTCGCGAACTGCCGCAGCGCGAGGCGTTCAATTCAGGCCATAATATATAATATATATATTATATATTTCATTGATTTCCTTTTAAAACGTGTTTTATAAATCGTTTTAAATTCGTTTTCAAAACGATTTCAACTTCATATTCGATTTCTAATCAAAATTGAATATTCCATATCATCGATATATAAATGATAATATTTTCAAAACATTAGATTTTGAAATCAATTCCTTTTCGATATTCATTATAAAAATGGATAAAATCGATATAAATATCGTTCACGTTAAAATGGCGTTAATCTAATCGACACGACTTTATATATTTCTATTTCAAATATTTCTATTTCAAATATTTCTTTTCAAATATTTCTTTTCAAATATTTCTATTCAAATATTTCTTTTCAAATATTTCTATTTCAAAACTGGAATGAGGCCTAATCAATTACCATAGATTTTATTTCTACGGATTTCCATACAACACATGTATATATCAATAGTGATAAACAATCATCCATCATCCAGAGTGCACTACTCAACTGCATAAGCATTGAATATAAATAATCAACGCTTACAACAGCCTATCAACCCATCGATCGACATACTACTAAACTATTGGGATTAGTGTACGTCAATCTCATCCCAACACCCGTGTGGGGTTTCAATCAATCAAACACATATTTTATTTGTGCAATTGGGCGATGTGTAAAATTTATCGTCCCAATCAATATCAGTCAAATGTGAGTACATGAACAAATCATCCAATTTGTTTATAAATATTTATTTTATGTACACATTAAAAATTATATTTTTAACTATAAAATATTTAATCATTCAACATTACATAATCAATTTTCATAACACATCAAACAAACAAACAAGTCATCCATGGTCGGTAAACGACGGGTGTCGGGAGCTGCTAAGCACCGTCTGCATCCTAGTATATATTTCAACTAGAAAATAAATTAAAAGTGAGGAGTTCTCACCTTTGGGATCCACTCCTCCATTCTTTATTTCTGAATGGTTCATATTTTTGTTTTGTTTTCAATCCGTCCCATCGCACTCCCTTTCACGCTGTTCAAAGTAAAAATCACATTTTTATAATGGCATTTCATATACAAAAATCATATTTTTATCAACACAACTATATGTGTCAAAATCACCTCTTTAACACGATGTTTATATTATAAAGATAATATTTTTAATTCGCTAACTTATATATAGAAATCAAATTTTTTTATCATTAAAAATCAAATCTTTGTATGATTATTTATCCTATCTTTTCATAAATAAAAATCAAACCTTTCTTAAATAAACATCAAATCTTTTCACATCTAAAAATTTAATCTTTACTTTTTTAAAAATCAAATCTTTTCTATATATAAAATCTAATATTTTTCAAATTAAAAATCCTATTCTTTACTATGATAAAAATATATCCTTTATATTGATAAAAATATAATCTTTATACTTAAAATCACAATGCTACTATATATGTTTTTTTCAAATTTCTAAACCAATAATAAATAAATAAATAAATAAATATAAATTAGACAAATTAAAAACTCACGGTGGTCGAGGTGGGTGTTGGCGGTGATGGTCAGGCAGAAAGGGGGTCTTGGCGGCCGGCGCTCTGGCGGGTGGCATCAGGGGGATGGCTGCGACGACGGTGGGTTTCAAGGGGGGGGGGTCTGGGTGCATCTCGAATTGAGGAAGGAGGGGGGAGAAGGCAGATCGGAGAAGGATGGAAGGGGCGGTGGTAGGTGGAGGGTCCTGCGACGTCGAGGTCGCGGTGGAGACAGGCGCGGTTCTGTTGAGAGTTTTTTTTTTCTTTTTTTTTTAATTTCGTTCAGCGTTGACCGAGAAGGAGTGGGAGAGAGGTGAGGTAAGGGAGGGATTTTATAATTTATTTATTTTATTATATTTAATTCCATAAAAAGTAACTTTTTAATTCAACCTCTAAACGAAACCCACCGACTGTCGCCCCTAGCTAATTGCCCCTATTCCGAACACAATGGGATATGTCCTGCAAGATAATACGACTGTTTCGATCAGTTTCCGTTTAAATTAAAATTTAAATATATATATTCAAATTTTAAACGTACATTTCAATTTACCGGGACCACGTACTAACTCTAAATATTCCAAAAAAATTATTCCTAGCTTCATATCAACGATACGGTCCTAACAAAACTAATTTCATCAAATTCTGAGACCGTCTGAAAAATGGTCATTTTCTGGTCGATTGAAATTGACAGAAATTGTCAAAACACGTTTTCCTTCGCCACGCTCACATCTTGCTTACAAAAATTACGAATTTTGGAATCTAGCAATAACTAGACATCCCGGATCCAATAAAAGTGGTTTCGTCGAAAATCGAGGTCGTTTGCAAAATCTCCATTTTTAAGGGCCAGAATTCCATAGCGACTATTCTGATTTTCAACTGGGCATAACTTTTTATCCCCGCTATGAAATTTTTATTTTTTTGGATTCGTTGGAAAGATATTCTCAAATATATTCTAATATTTTTGGTTTCGCTCAAATCCGGTTTATTTTGAATCCGATACATTCATTTGAAATTTGAAATCAAAATTTCGAACTACCACGCCATTTTCAGTTCCTTTTATAATTTAAAACAAATATTTATATTCTAACGTCGATTCAAATAAATATACGTTATAATTCTATTCAAAATAAATTTCTCGTCGTTATTATTTAAAATAATCCAATTTAACTATTCAAAATTCATCAAAATTACCAAAATAAAATTTTTAAATTGGCTCGGATTTCTGGGTTATTACAATCTCCCCCACTTAAAACTTTTCGTCCCCGAAAAGGAACGAAGCGGAAAGTTGTTTTACATATCAACTCAACTTTCATTATTTTCATTATGGCTTAAGTTCTTCAACTTTTCAGTTTCTAAGAACTTTTCAAATTTTTCAAAAATTTGGCTAACACCCTAAATTTTCGAAAATTTTCGCCATAACCTCCCCTGCACGGGCACCGGGAAAGTCCCGAAATTTCCATACAGGCCTTTCCAATCCAAAAATAAAAAGAAACAGCCAAGCGGCTAGCCAATCGGCTCATAACTCATCCAAAACCCAAGAAATACAATAAACATGTACCTATTTGTCGGGCAAACAATTTTATTCCTCTTCTCTAGCCTCCTTGCTATGACCTGTTCAATGTAAGTACACGTATATGCATGCAATTTCAAACAATTTTCAATTTAGTTCAATATTTGATACCATTTGGCTATGTGTACCATTCTTTCACATAATGGTTTTATTATATAACAAATAATCATACAACACAACCATCATTCAACTAGTTGATTATCGTTTCAAATTCATAATTTTGATATATATATATATATATATACAGAAAATCATGTTTTTGATGCCAAATCACAATAATAAACCTATCTAGTTTTGGTACTCACACCAGTCTGATGGAAATATATAGAAATCCAACTTTCAAAACACAAAAATAAATGCTAATGATGACACGTCAATCATCAGAATCATGTCGGAGCGACTAGAGTGTGATTCTATATCTACCCAGTATATTAAAACTTCGAATACATGTGGATCAGATGTATACGCAAAATCTTTATATACTGGATTATCCAAATTCAATATAAAATAAATAATCAAATACGAATAATTGATTTAACTTTTCAAAAAAAAGTCGTTTTCATCTTTAATTTTCAAAACAACACTCTTTACACTCATTCTAGGATACTTCTGATCCTATCTCTAACGAGTCATTCCTATTAGATATTACTCATCCAATCTCTGATGAATTCTTTCGTTCGGTTCTAACCTGTCTTGTTCTCCGAGCTTTGTAAACCAAAGCTCTGATACCAAAATGAAACGACCCGAACTTCCCCGCGAAGGAAAGCACGGATTGAGTTGAGGACAAGACCAATCAGAACACAAACAGAAGAACATTTCATTGCTTATTACAACAATTTCATCAGAATACAAGAATATACAGAGTACGAATAAATAATATACATCAGAAAATATCAGAGATTCAAATACATTACTACAGCGGAAAAATAATACAAAACATAACTGAAAGAAATACACGGATACAGAGCTTTCCGAATATCACTTCAGCTATATACCAGGATCCTGTGAATATAAATCTGCAAAACTAAAACTACTAGCTGCCCGTGTGGAAAATAGGGGCACCCAAAGTTTAGGTTAAAACAATAAACTCCAAGTCAGTCATGTGACTGGTGTGAGAACTAAAACAGTTATTAATCTTTATTTTAAAGTTAAGTAAATTAAGGGACCACGCCGTATAACGCGGAAAGGGTTTTCTCCCAAGAATACCAGTGCATAAAACAACAGCGCAATGCTAAATAAAGAACAATGAAGCTGTTATAAGACCCAGGTCCCATCACACAATGCAACACAAGCCGGAGGATAGGGTTTTACCTTATAATAGCCAAAGAATGCTTGATACACTAAATTTCATATTTTATTATTACTATAAGTGTATAGTGTCAAAACAATTTCAAATATAAATGTATCAATCCTAGACGGCATGGATACCATATATCATGTCGCCAATACTAGACTCTACAATCAAAACCGCAAAGTCACGTAATGGAAGTTGGGTTTTCCGTCTGTGAACCGCGGCAAGGGATCATCCTCACTTCTTTGAGACAATCTAGCCCATGTCTTAGGACCCAGATATAGGTGAGCCCTTGGATCTTCAGGGTCGGTCCACCAATGTGGATTAAAATGCCTGAACACTGCGTTTCCCCATCCTATTGGGTGCAAATGAGCCAAATGACTCCATCGGACCCAGATCATCTGATCTAACCGAGGCGCCTCGCAATCCATCATCCACATAAGTAAAATATCCGGGTGTGCAAAACCCAAAACACCACTCCTAGCTAGAAGAAAACGCATATCCTCCCTGAGGTCCTCTCCCGTTTTTGGTTCACACCGGGGTGTGAGGCTCGCGAATTAACGTTACACAAAGCTACGCCACAAAGGTCGTGCTTTGATCATCAACCACAAGACTCTACTTTTCAATAGAAGCCTTGATCATTTGCATCTTAGCATGCCACACAGGAAAACCACTCCATGCAACCGATATCCATCAATCACACAGAACGATATCCAATGTCAGACACACAGTCCATTTACAAGTTCGTTCTAGGTCTGAACGAAACCGGAGGCAGCTTATTCCTCGCATATCCATCAATCTCCAAGTACGTCTGGACGATCACCAACTGATTCCCTCCTCTTGGGGGTACAGTCCAATCAATATCATCAGTAACTATCCAAACAATGTGAAGACCTCCGGTCTTCAACCACCGTCTTCACCTTCGACTTATCGTCGTATCAGTTATTCAGAATGGGATAAACCCAGTCTTTCCGAATAACTCACGTATATAATAAACAAGTGTTACATAAACACAACATAAGCCTCATTCCAAGTCATCAGTCACTAACCATAAATTAGTAAGAGAACAATTCCCTAAATATTAACCCCGAAGGCCGAAACCAACATCAGATCAATACCCAGGAAACCATTCATCTTAACTAATCTTCAGTTAGTTGCTAAATTTCACATTCTTAGGGAAACGTTCTCATTAATTTTATCAAAGATAAATTCTTTAAATTTATTCTTTAATCTTCTTTTGAATATCTATTCAAACCAAATTATGGTTTATCCAAACTAGTCGGGATTAACGAACCTTACCGAAGTAATCATTTGTTTTAATTTCCCAACCCCAACCTATTCATCCCATGAAGTAAAAGTGGTAGTACTTCATATCTAACACCACGGTGTTATCAGTAAATTCAATTACCATTTCACATTCAAATCTAATTAAAGATTTAACTATCGCTAGGAGCAAAACTGGTGATACTCCATTTTCGAACATTTCTTGAATTTGACCATTTTAATTATCAAATTTACCTTTTAATCTATTTAAAGATTCATTAAAACTCCATTTGGTTTTAATCTTCCCAAAAATCAGTATTAATGATTATTTAACTTGGGAAATCATATCCTGTCTTTAACTGGGTTAAAGAACCAATGTCATTTAAAACACGGTTCACGATAAACCCAAAATCACATTTCATTTCCATCATCCTTAACCGTAAATTAGCAAGTGAACAATTCCCTAAGTATTAACCCCGAAGGCCGAAACCAACATCAGATCAATACCCAGGAAACCATTCAACTTAACTAATCTCCAGTTAGTTTCTGATTTTCTTAATTCCGTTGGGTCTAAGAACAATATTATTAAAGATACCATTCACGACAACCCCAAATCACATTCCATTAATTATTGGGTTAAAGAACAAGTGTTATTTAAATCACCGTTCACGATAAACCCAAAAATCAATTCCTGTTCAATTCTAATTAAATATTATTTAATTGGTATACTTCATTAAATCTAAATAAAAAGATTTAATCTTTTTCTCAACTGGTTTTAAGAACAGTGTTAATGAAGGCACCATTCACGACAAACCCAAATCCCTTTTGATATTAAATACAAGGCTCTGAATAGAAAATATATCGGCTTATATTCAATATCAAATTCTACTAACAACAAATATCATATTGGAAATAACGATATAAATATATCTTTCAAATTTCCATAACAATATCTATATAATCTCAAAATTCAATATCGAAATATTCCGAAGATAATTTCGATTCAAATCCATTTCCAATTTATATATTGGAAATTATGGTTATTTTCAAAACCATTTCAAATCCACTTTATTTATTTTAAAAATAATTGAATTATAATTCTAGTTCAAAACTAGTTCATTTCGATAGAAATCTATTTTTATCTTTTCAAATATGGAATTTTTCATCCTAATTCTTTCCAAATCATTTCTTATGATTTTACGCCAATTATTAATATTTTTAATAATTTTATCAAGGCCCGTACAGTCGATTTCCACAAACAGCTATCGAACTGCACTTACAGCGACCTTTTCCCTATTTGATTTGGACACAATTTCAAATCCAACCGTTAGATTTCTAATTTCTAATATTCATTAGAAAGCTCTTTTCGATACGAACCCAATGGTTTTGGTTTTAGGAGAATCCGACGGTCGGATCTTCCGTAATGTCCATTCGAAGTCAACTGTCGAAATTCGCGAACTACCGCAGCGCAGCGCGTTCTATTCAGGCCATTATATATATATATATATAATATATTATACATATTTCGTCTATTTCCATTTAAAACATATTTTATAAATCGTTTTAAATTCGTTTTCAAAACGATTTCAACTTCATATTCAATTTCTAATCAAAATTGAATATTCCATATCATCGATATATAAATGATAATATTTTCAAAACATTATATATCGAAATCAATTCCTTTCCGATATTCATTATAAAAATGGATAAAATCGATATAAATATCGTTCACGTCAAAATGGCGTCAATCTAATCGACACGACTTTATATATTTCTATTTCAAATATTTCTATTTCAAATATTTCTTTTCAAATATTTCTATTCAAATATTTCTTTTCAAATATTTCTATTTCAAAACTGGAATGAGGCCCAATCAATTACCATAGATTTTATTTCTATGGATTTCCATACAACACATGTATATATCAATAGTGATAAACGATCATCCATCATCCAGAGTGCACTACTCAACTGCATAAGCATTGAATATAAATAATCAACGCTTACAACAGCCTGTCAACCCATCGATCGACATACGACTAAACTATTGGGATTAGTGTACGTCAATCTCATCCCAACACCCATGTGGGGTTTCAATCAATCAAACACATATTTTATTTGTGCAATTGGGCGATGTGTAAAATTTATCGTCCCAATCAATATCAGTCAAATGTGTATACATAAACAAATCGTCCAATTTTTTGTAAATATTTATTTTATATACATGTTAAAAATTATATTTTTAACTATAAAATATTTATTCATTCAACATCACACAATCAATTTTCATAACACATCAATCAAACAAACAAGCCATCCATAGTCCGTGGACGACGGGTGTCGGGTGCTGCTAAGCAGCGTCTGCATCCTAGTATATATTTCAACTAGAAAATAAATTAAAAGTGAGGAGTTCTCACCTTTGGGATCCACTTTTCCATTCTTTATTTCTGAATGGTTCAGATTTTTGTTTTATTTTCAGTCTGTCCCATCGCACTCCCTTTCACGTTGTTTATAGTAAAAATCACATTTTTATAATGGCATTTCATATATAAAAATCAATTTTTATCAACGCAACTATATGTGTCAGAATCACCTCTTTAACACGATGTTTATATTATAAAGATAATATTTTTAATTCGCTAACTTATATATAGAAATCAAATTTTTATATCATTAAAAATCAAATCTTTGTATGATTATTTATCCTATCTTTTCATAAATAATAATCAAACCTTTTCTTAAATAAACATCAAATCTTTTCGCTTCTAAAAATATAATCTTTTCTTTATTAAAAATCAAATCTTTTCTATATATAAAATTTAATCTTTTTCAAATTAAAAATCCTATTCTTTACTATGATAAAAATATATCCTTTATATTGATAAAAATATAATCTTTATACTTAAAATCACAATGCTACTATATATGTTTTTTTCAGATTTCTAAACCAATAATAAATATACATATATAAAATTATACAAATTAAAAACTCACGGTAGTCGAGGTGGGTGTTGGCGGTGATGGTCAGGCGGAAAGGGGGTCTTGGCGGCCGGCGCTCCGGCGGGTGGTGTCAGGGGGATTGCTGCGACGACGGTGGGTGCATCTCGAATTGAGGAAGGAGGTGGGAGAAGGCGGATCGGAGAAGGAGGGAAGGGGCGGTGGTGGGTGGAGGGTCCCGCGGCGTCGGGGTCGCGGTGGAGACAGGCGCGATTTTCTCGAGAGTTTTTTTTCTTTTCTTTTTTTAATTTCATTCAGCGTTGACCGAGAATGAGTGGGAGAGAGGTGAGGTAAGGGAGGGATTTTATAATTTATTTATTTTATTATTTTTAATTCCAAAAAAAGTAACTTTTTAATTCAACTTCTAAATGAAACCCACCGACTGTCGCCCCTAGCTAATTACCCCCATTCCGAACACAATGGGATATGTCCTGCAAGCTGATACAACTGTTTCGATCAGTTTCCGTTTAAATTAAAATTTAAATCTATATACTCAAATTTTAAACGTACATTTCAATTTACCGGAGCCACGTACTAACTCTAAAAATTCCAAAAAAATTATTCCTAACTTTGTATTGACGATACGGTCCTAACAAAACTAATTTCGTCAAATTCTGAGACCGTTTGAAAAATGGTCATTTTCTAGTCGATCGAAATTGACAAAAACTGTCAAAACACGTTTTCCTTCGCCACTCTCACATATTGCTTTCAAAAATTATGAATTTTGGAATCTAGCAATAACTAGACATCCCGGATCCAACAAAAGTGGTTTCGTCGAAAACCGAGGTCGCTTGCAAAATCTCCATTTTTAAGGGCCAGAATTCCATAGCGACTATTCTGAATTTTCAACTGGGCATAACTTTTTATCCCTGCTATGAAATTTTGATTTTTTTCGGATTTGTTGGAAAGATATTCTCAAATAGATTCTAATATTTTTGGTTTTGCTAAAATCTGGTTTATTTTGAATCCTGTACATTCATTTGAAATTTGAAATCGAAATTTCGAACTAGCGCGCCATTTTCAATTCCTTTTATAATTTAAAGTAATTATTTATATTCTAACGTCGATTCAAATAAATATACGTTCTAATTCTATTCAAAATAAATTTCTTGTCGTTATTATTTAAAATAATCCATTTTAATTATTCAAAATTCATCAAAATTGCCAAAATAAAAATTTTAAATTGGCTTGGATTTCGGGGTTATTACACAGTCCGTTGGAACCTTCTATTTGATCAGATGGACGTACGCTCCCCCTCGCGCCCTACGGCACCGTGATGATCTACCGAGTTTGATTATTCATCCCCTTTCATATGGACTGGTCCAAGCGCCTTATCCTTTTGTACTATTAGACCTTATGTTTAAACTTCTGATTATGCGCTTGCTTTGTCTTATTAACTTGGTTATCCTCATTCATGTTGTCCTTGAATTCTAATTACCGATTTCTCTTTAACTAAGGTTTATTACTTAGTCCTCTTCAAATAAGGTTTACTTAGTTATCTTTACCATTGCTTATTTAGTTCTCTAACTAAGGTTCGTTACCCAGTTGCCATTTTACTTAGTTCTCTAACTAAGGTTCATTACTCAGTTGCCATTATCATTATTTACTTAGTTCTCTAACTAAGGTTCAACACTGGGTTACCTTCTTCTTTATTTACTTAGTTCTCTAACTGAGGCTTTCCAATGAATTCAAACATGACTTAAGTTTTCTTTATCAAACGATAGCGTACGGGTGCTTTCCTACATTTTCAGCTTAGATTAACTTATTCCATAATATAAGTCGTCCCACCCTTCAAGTCTTGTATTACATCTTAAGTCATAATCTTCCCTTGTCCCTAGGACAAGTTTACCTGTTATTTAATTTTACATTACCGCAACTCTGGTTTATAATAGGTAGTTTTCATTCCCCATTACTATGTTGGTTAAGTTTGTTCATATGTCAAGTTTTACTTAACCCTACCTCCTCGCTCATGCAACTACTCGTATGTTCCACGAAATTTGGTTAAGTGTTGTCTATCAGTCCATATTGACTTAACCCACCCACGCATCATGTCAAATTGGTTAAGTTTTGTTAACCTAACCCAACCATACTCGCATGTGTCATTAGCATTAATTGATTATTAATGCACCAACCTCTCACATTAGACTTATTGTTGCGGTTGCTGGATGTGCCGGGAGGTTTCGGGCAGTCTTACACCACAACTCAATCTAACCTCGGGTTTTAGCACGTTATGACTAACTTCTTACATTAGACCCTATTGTTTGCGGCCACTGGACAAGCCGGGCGGTTCCGTGCAGAATTACACCGCAAACTCATTCTAACCTCGAGTTAGTCATGTTTCATCTTTAGCTAATTAACCATTTTTATGAAAACGTTAAGCATCTAATTTTAGGTTATGAGTTCGGTTTCATAATCACATAAGAGGTCCCATAATCGTATAAGCTAAGTTTTATCCGTTCCTTTATCAACTTAGGATTTTTACCTTTAAAATATGTTTTCCCAAAATCCATAATTCCAACTTATAGTTTAAACCTCAACCCCATAATACTAGATTTGAAATGAATCACTTTTTTCCCAATCCCATTCCATATTCCAATAATTCCAATTAAATTTACACAATTTCATGTTAACATCATAAATCAAAATTCATAATTATGTGTTATTCACCATATTCACATTCCCAAATCATACCCAAAGATTCATTATGGATTACGCTCCAAAATTACCAATTACAGGCTATATCACAATGATTTCCCAATGTTTGAAATAATAATTGTTATGCCACAATCCCCATATTACAGATTATATCCCTCGATTGCATAAAATAGATTATGCCCCAATATTCCCATATTTCAATCGTACGTATGTATAATTAGATTTCTTCTAGGTTCGAGATAACCGAGATCCAAAAAAAGGGAAGGAGAATAAAAGAACAATTATTATAACATGAATCTTAAATTGAATTCATAACTGGGGAATGACAAACGATATTCATACCATTATGCAACAAGTTTATTATAATTCCACTCACCTTGCTTTTCATCTTAAATTCATGGATTTGATTTAACTTTGATTGATTTTATGCTCCAATCCATAGATATGATCTATCTTTGATTTCTTTACGTAGCGTAAGTTGTGAATCTGAATTTCTCCTCCTTGCGTAGTGTAAATTGCGGATCTGAATCCCTTTTTCTTTTTAATTTGGAGGTTGTCTTGATTCTAAACTTTTAATTTTAAGAATAGATGTTTTGAAGAGAAAAGGGAAAGAAAGTGGACCTAGAAATCTCTTGGAGAAGAAGAATTTGAGTTAGAACAGAGCCATGGCATCTCCATAGGCTTAGGTGAAGAAAAAGAATGGGTTTATATAGCTGTTTAATCAACGTATCAGGTCAGAAATCGCGTCCAGGTGCAGAAAATGAATTCTGCCCTAATTTGGGGGGTTGGTCGACCCCTTGGTCGACTTGTTTTTGAGGAGGTCGACCCCAAGGTCGACCTGCCTGGGTATAGGTCGACTTCCAGGTCGACCTGTCTGGGTTATATTACTATTTAATTTCTAAATTTCTCTTGAATCTTCCGAAGGCCATAACTCTTTCATACGGAGTCCGATTTTCGCAAACTTGGACTCTATTCCAAGCAGAATTCCGAGATAAACGCAATGGTGATGTCTGTTTTGCTTAATTCCTAATATTTAAATTAAGTATCCTTATTTTATTATCTTTTCCATTATGCACACTGTTTAATTTTTCCTTCTCTTTCATATATTAATTAATTTTCATTATACATCACCATTATTTACCTATCTATGCATATATACTTATTTGTACATTTTTAATTATATTAAAAATGCGGGGTGTTACACTAACCCACCATACATGAATCAGAGTACCCAACAAATAGCATCCCGACTGGGGACTTCGTAGTACCCTTTCATCATCACATCTCGGTGCATCGAACATATGAAATGAACATATAAATCTGAGCACCAATTTACCATCAATCTGGGGTGTGAGGTTCGTCGAGGTCATGATATACACAAAGCTACGCTTAAATAAGCCTTGCTTTGATCATCCATAGCTCATCACATAACTTAAGTATGCCACATTGTCCATTCACTACACATCACCGATTTCCATCAATATATAACCTCTAAGCTCATACGTCTTAGAGAAGGGTGTTAAGAAAGAGAATAAATTCGCCGCCATCAAACAGAGATATATTAATAAAGACCAATGCTACACAGTAAAGTACAATGTCAGGCACACAATCCATACATGTTTGTTCGAGGTCTGAACAAAACAACAATTCGGAATTCCTTCACATAGTTCGGGCTTCTTGCCACTTAACTGATATATAAAATTCATCTGCGAATGGGAGCCAGCCATTTGAGACATTCAGCAAGTCTCCCTTACGACATGAATGGTTCCGGTCTTCAATGTCGTCTCCAATGTCTTCAATTGCTCCACAATGTCGTATTATTATTTGGACTAGTTTTCAGACATAATTCTGATCCCAGTCTTTCCAAATAATCGGCGCAATTTATAAAATACAATTACGGAACACACCGGCTTTCAACCAAATCTCTTTCCATCTTGAATTTTTTCAAATTAAACTTCTTTAAATTCATTCTCAATTATTGAAAAATCCGTATTTAAACTTTCTCGTTTAAAAACACATCCCTTAAATCAAAGATAATTTAGCCTCAAAGCCTAAATTAATTTTCCATTTGATAACTTGTTATCAAAAACCTAGTTTCCTTTGAAAATCCTTACCCCACATTTCAACCATAGTTTCCAATTAAATCGGTTTCCCAACATTCAATTTTGTAATCTTAACTAAAAGATTATGCATCCTTCCCAATTCCTTATTTTTAATTTCCACAAATCAAAGATTTGATTAAATCCCCAAATTACGATATGAATTTCCGCAACTCAATCTCATTGGATTTCAAGAATGATATTATTGAAGATATGATTCACGACAAAACCCAAATCAATTGATATTGAACATAAGTTACACAGAAATTGTATCTACTTATATTCGATATCAGTTCTCATAATCAACGAATACTATAAGTGGAATAACGATATAATAATAATATCTTCAAATTCCTCAAATCGTATACGTTTACATCAAAGAATTTCATATCAAATATCCGAAGATTATTTCTATCCAACTTATCCCAATCAAATTGGGAAACCCGTATCTTAATTGAAAGATTTATCCATCTCTTTGACATTAGATCTAGATAGAATTATCATCCACTTATACTTAATATTAATCTCTGTATCCAACTCACACTATAAATAAAATAACGGTGAACTACCTTTTAAATTCCTCAAGTAGTAAGATTCATCATCTACCGGATTAATATCAAACATTCGAAGATTTATCTCCGACCTTATCCAATTATTTAAAATTGAAAAGCCCGTTTTAGTATCAAATAAATCAATTTAGTTTCCATATAAAACATTTTCAATACTTTTAAATCTTTGAAAACATCCCACCAATCATTTACAAATGATTACTTATAGTTTGGGAAACAACTCATGGTTTACAACTTCAAAATAGATTGTTTTCAAAGAAAGAGTTACCATAGTGTTTCAGAAGCATTACAAAATAGTTATCTTAACTACTTTGTACAATTCAAAACACTTTTACATAATTTATAATGATTTTACAATTTTTTCATATTTTTAAAACATTTAAAATAGTTGTTTATAGTTATGGTCGACAACTGCTCTTACAACAACCTTTTCCAAAACGGTTTTAAACATAACTTGAAAATTATAACCTGAAATTAAAATCCTCTTTCACTCATTTAAAAGCTCTTGTTAATATAAATCAAATGTTTTTCATTTCTTGGAAATCCGATTTAGATTGCAAAAGTTATAAGCATTTAAAGTTTGTAACTAAAATACGCAAATTACCGTTGTGCGTCAAGCTCTATTTTGTCTGCAATAAAAACTATTCTTCCATACTTCAAAATACCTTAGAAAACCAATATATACTCATGTAAACCATTTAAAGTAATTTACATTGACTTTCCAAATTATTTTAGGTTCAAAATTCAACTTTTATTTTTTACTTAATAAATCAAATTCCAATTCATTTCTAAATTCAAATAATTTCAAAATTAACCATTCCATTCGTCGGATCAGTTAGGGAAAGCCAAGGAGAGCAGAAAACTATATTTTCCAAACCTAGGCCTAGATATTATCCTCTCCGTCGTCCTAGAATGTTCCGATATTTATTTATTCATTTATAGAACTTTATCAATATATATGAATTCATACATATGGTCTTTCCCAATTATTAACCTTCAATTTCAATAATGATATTGCTTCTAATTACGAAGGAGATTTGTCGATCACCAATGTGATACCATACTTGTTGTGTCATAGTGTGTGCAAAACAGCATCAACAACCATTATAAACAACTATAGCAACCATCATCAACATAATTAAATAAATCATAACTGTGCACACGCGTTATAACACTAACGTTTAATAGTGTGTGTGTGTGTGTTCTAAACTACGCATCCATCATCTATCACAACAAACATCAATCATCATTAACCACGAATAATTCATCACTATATTTAAATTAGTCTAACTACTAATTAAATATTTAAACCATTGTTTAAGAGTTCTCATCTAACAACTTTCCAATCTTCACGGTAGGCGAGCCTAGCTGAATGAACCATCAGACAGTATTTTGGTGCACCGTTTTCTTCCCCAAAATATACATAATATAATATACGCTAATCTCTCTCTTTATATTATAAGAGGAGGAGGCTGACTATGAGCTTCGGCAAAGTGGTGGTGGAAAATAGGAAGACTTATGCCATGGAAACCAAGACCATAAGCTTTAGAAGAAGGAGGAAGGTAGGAAAAATGAAAGTGGATGATAAAAAATGAAGTAAAGAGCTCCTTATATAGGAAAGGAGGAGTAAGGAGGTAAAGACACATAAGTGGACAAGTGAAAACCATGCATGAAAGCTTGCAAGCAAAATTACAAGTGTCCATACACTTGTCTTAAGAAGAGAATGAGAACTTTTGGTAGCATTTTCCCTTAAATGCTATGAAAAACTAAAGGCAACACTTAATTCTAACGCTACTAATTCATGTTATAGTTTGACCAATCTGATCGAACGACAAATAGTATCAATAAATCAAAACTTATTAATAATCATTCTCATTTATAATTCAAATAAAATATATCATATAACTTATCAAAATTATTAAATATTCTTAACCATATATATTTATGTCAAATTCAAATTTAAATTAAGTAAAAAAATCCAATTTTAAATTGGTTAAAAATTCTAGATCTTTACAATGTGAGCAATTACGATACATATAATTTACGTCTTATTACTGATGTCTTATTAGATAAAAATTCAAAACATAATCTGCTAAGTATTAGTCAGTTATGCGATAAGGGTTTCAAGATATAATTTTCTAAAAATATGTGTAACATTTCAGATAAAAATCAAAATCATATTCGAAGGAAATAAAGATAAAAATATTTATATTCTAAATATGAAAATTAATAACAATCCAAATCATGGTTTATTACCCAAACCAAATGATCCTTGGTTATGACACAAAAGATTTTGTCATATAAATTTGGAAACTATAAATAGGATCTCAAAAAATGGAATCGTAAAAGATTTGCTGGAAATGAAATTTAAAGCAGAAAATCTGTCTGATGATTGTCAACTATGAAAATTAACAAAATTTTCATGAAAATCTAAAAGGTCATTTCAACATTACAACCATTAGAATTACTGCATATGGAACTATTTTGCCAACTCAAATTCTATCCATAAATCACAATAGATATGTATTTGTGATAGTTGATGATTTTCTTGATATACCTGGACGATATTTAAAATAAATAAAAGTGACACTTTTGATCATTTTAAAATATTCGTTAGACAAATTCAGAATTTTAAAGATATAAAAATCGAAAATATAAGAAGTGATCATGGAGGAGAATTCTAAAATGAAATTTTTAATCATTACTATAAAAAGAAAGTTTTTTCATAATTTCTCGTCTCCTAGAACCCCACAAGAAAATGAAGTTGTAGAACGGAAAAATCGAACATTACAAGAATGTGCCAGAACCCTATTAAATGGAAGCATGTTACCTAAACATTTTTTGGTAGAAGCTGTTGCGATGGCCTGATATGTTTTGAATTGTGTTTCTATTCGTCCACTTACAAAAAATAATCCATATGAACTTTTTAATGGCAGAAAACCAAATATTTCATATTTAATAGTATTTGGTTCAAAATGTTTTATTTTAAATACTAAAGTACAGCTTGGAAAATTCAGTTTGAAATCTGATGAAGGTATATTACTAGGATATTAAGATCGAAGCATTTTTAATAAAATTAAAATAGAAGAATTGTAACACCCCGCCTCCGCTAGGGTCACTCGCAAAGGAATGCACTAGCTTTAGAGGGGCATTATTGGTAAACATGCACAGAAATATCACAAGACAGAACATATAAAATAGCGGAAGTAAAATCGAACTTTCATAAACATTAATAATTAAGGTCTAAAGCCTTTTACATCAGAGTACATCAAAACCTGTCTTGCAATAGTAAAGAATCATAAAGACTTTTTCATAAATTATTCCCCAAGTAAAAGACAGTAAAGTAGCCATAGCCAAGAAAAGTCCAAGCCATCCATGATGACCTTCAAGCAGAAGAAGTCCGAACTAAACAACAGTATTTCCTCCCTGTAACCTGGGGGGAAACGAAAGAAAAGAGGCGAAACAAAACGGGTCAGTCAAAAAGACTGAGTAAGCCCTATCTACTATCAGCATAAAAACTAGTAAAGTTAACTGTCATGAGAAACTGAGATGAACATAAGCATGATGACAAGATAGATAAGCTAAATCAAAATAACAGGATGAACTACTGAACTCAGGTAAACTAAGGTGTCATGATAAATTACGATGTCAAGATAAAACAAGGTATCCCATCGTCAGGTTCCTATCAAGTATAATATCCTCAAGATATCAATCACGTATAACATCCCATGGTATCTATCCTGTCTTTTAGCTCTGCACCTACCATACTAGTATCCCCACCGTATCATGTGTTAATGTAATAACCCGAAAAATCTGGGCCAGTTTAAAATTTTTATTTTGGCAATTTTAGCGAATTTTGAATATTTAAAATAGATTATTTTAAATAATATCGATGAGAAATCTATTTTGAATATAATTCGAACGAATATAATTATATACGTCGTCGTTAGAATATAAATATTTATATATATATTTAAAAATAGAATTGAAAATGGCGCGGTAGTTCGATAATTCGATTTCAAACTTCAATTGAATGTACCGGGTGCAAAACAATCCGGATTTTAGTGAAACCAAAAACATTAGGATCTAATTGATAATATCTTTCCAACGAATCCGACAAATTGAAATTTCATAGCGGGAATCAAAAGATATGTCCAGTTGAAAATTCTGAATAGTCGCTATGGAATTCAGGCCCTTAAAAATGGACATTTTGCAAACGACCTCGGATTTCGGTGAAACCAGTTTTTTTGGGTCCGGGATGTAAAGTTATTGCTAGGTTTCAAATTTCATAATTTTCCGAATCAATATGTGAGCGTGGCAAAGGAAAACGCGTTTGACCAGTTTTAGTTGATTTTAATCGACTGGAAAATGGCCATTTTTCAAACGGTCTCAGAATTTGACGAAACTAGTTTTGTTAGGACCGTATCGTCAATACGAAGATAGAAAATATTTTTCTAGAATTTTTCGTGTTAGTATGTGACCCTAGTAAATTGAAATGCGCGTTCAAATTCAATCTATAAAGTTATATTTTGATTTTGACGAAAACTGATCGAAACGGCCAAACTGGCTTATGGGACATATCCCATTGTGTTCGGAATGGGGGTGATTAGCTAGGGGCGACAGTCGTTGGGTCCGGTTTTGAGTTCGTATGCGAAAGCACATATATAGGAATTAAATATAAAATAAATATTAAATTATTCCCTTCCATCCCTTTTTCTCCCCTTTTACCCGGTCAAACCTACCCCACTCCCTCATTCAAATCAAACCCAAAAAAAAAAAAATGAACGGAGCTAGACGCCATTGCACCCTCAGCCACCGTCGATGGTGGCGCCCTACCCCGTAACCTCATCGACCTCCTCCAGACATCGACGCCTTCACAATTGCGCTCGCCATCGCCCTAAATTGAGAAGCCCTAGCCCCTTAAAACCCACTGTACCACCACTGAAACCGCCAGCACCGACTACCCACACTCGAACCCGCGGCGTTGACCCCGCAACCGAAGCTCCGGACTGGAAGTGGACAACGACGATTGTGGAGGAGGCTCAGGCGCTCCGTTCGCCGGCCGTGGATCGAACTTCGGCCTTCTCTGGTGAAGCGCGCAGGAGGATTTTGACATCAACGAAGAACGGGCTCGATTAACAGTGAGTGAAAAAGATTTCGAAATGAATTGAATTGAAAACGATTTCGAAATGAATTGAATTGAAAATGATTTCGAAATGAATTGAATTGAAAACGATTTCGAAATGAATTGAATTGAAAACGATTTCGAATGGAATTGAAAGCGAATTGAAATGAATTCAAATTGAATTGAAATTTGAATTGAATAGAAATGAATTTTAAAACGAATTTACAAAGAAGAATTCAATTTTGGTTTGAATTGAAATGGAAGTTGAAATTGCTTTTGAAACGAATTTTAAAACTATTTATATAATTCGTTTTAAATAGAAATCGACGAAGTATATATTATATATATTATATATATAATATAATGGCCTGAATAGAACGCGCCGCGCCGCGGTAGTTCGTGAATTTCGACCATTTATTTCAAACGGACATTACGGGAGATCCGACCGTTGGATTCTCCTAAAACCGGAACCGTTGGGTTCGTATCGAAAAGAGCTTTCTAACAAATATTAGAAATTCAAAATCTAACGGTTGGATTTGGAGATACGTCCAAATCAAATTCGAAAAAGGTCGCTGTAAGTGCAGTTCGATGGCCATTGTTGGAAATCGACTGTACGTGCCTTGATAAAATTATTAAAAATAGTAATAATTTGTGTAAAATCATAAGAAATGATTTAGAAAGAATTGGGATGAAAAACTCCATATTTGAAAAGATAAAAATAGATTTTTATCGAAATGAACTAGTTTTGAACTAGAATTACAATTCTATTTGTTTTTAAATAAATAAATTGAATTTGAAATGGTTTTGAAAATAACCAGAATTTCCAATGATTGCATTGGAGTGGATTTGAATCGAAATTGTCGTCGGAATATTTCGATGTTGGAATTCGTGATTATACAGATGTTGTTATGGAAATTTGAAAGATATATATTTATATCGTTATTTCCAATACGACATTTGTTAGTCGTAGGATTTGATATTGAATATAAGCCGACATATTTTCTATTCAGAGCCTTGTATTGAATATCAAATGTGATTTGGGTTTGTCGTGAATGGTGTCTTCACTAACACTGTTCTTGAACCCAGTTGAGAAAAGATTAAATCTTTTTATTTAGATTTAATGAAGTGTACCAATTAAATAATATTTAATTGGAATTGAATTGATATTGATTTTTGGGTTTATCGTGAACAGTGTTTTAAATAACACTCGTTCTTTAACCCGATAATTAATGAAGGTGATTTTGGGTTTATTGTGAACTGTGTTTTTAAATGACACGGATTCTTTAACCCAGTCACAGATTAAAACTAAGTGGAGTTTTAATGAATCTTTAATTAGATTGAAATAATCGAAATGGAGTATCACCAGTTTTGCTCCAGGCGATAGTTAAATCTTTAATTAGATTTGAACGTGAAATGGTAATTGAATTTACCGATAACACCGTGGTGTTAGATATGACGTATAACCAGTTTTACTTCATGGGATGAATAGGTTGGGATTGGGAAATTAAAACAAATGATTACTTCGGTAAGGTTCGTTAATCCCGACTAGTTTGAATTGATATTCAAAAATATATTATAGAATAAATTCAAGAAATTTATCTTGGATAAAATTGATGGGAACCTTTCCCTATGAATGTGAAATTTAGAAATTGACTGTCGGTTAGCCAAACAGAATGGTTTTCTGGATATTGATCTGATGTTGGTTTCGGACTTCAGGGTTAATATTTAGGGAATTATTCTCTTGATTAATTTACGGTTAGTGACTAATGAATTGGAATGAGGCGTATGTTGTGTTTGTGTAACACTTATTTAAAATATACGCGAGTTATTCGGAAAGACCGGGTTTATCCCATTCTGAATAACTGATACGACGATAAGTCGAAGATGAAGACGATGGTCGAAGACCGGAGTTCTTCACGTCGTTTGGGTGATTTCTGACGATCTTGATTGGGCTGTACACCCAAGAAGATGGAAACAGTTAGTGATCGTCCAGACGTACTTGGAGATCGATGGATATGCGGGGTACTAGGTGCCTCCGGTTTCGTTCAGACCCAGAACGGACTTGTAAATGGACTGTGTGTCTGACATTGGATTTTAGTCTGTGTGATTGATCTCTATTAAATATATATCTGTTTGGCGGCGGAGAATTTATTCTCTTGCTTAACGCCCTTCTCTGAGACGTACGAGCTCAGGGGTTATATATTGATGGATATCAAACGCATGGAGTGAATTGCCTGTGTGGCATGCCTAAGTGGCAATTGATCGAGGCTTCTGTTGAAAAGCAAAGTCTTGTGGTGATGATCAAAGCACGGCCTTTGTGGCGTAGCTTTGTGTAACGTTTACTTCGCGAGTTTCACACCCGGTATGAATCAAAAACGGGAGACGGGCCTCAGGGAGGGCATGCGTTTCTTCCTAGTTAGAAGTGGCGTCAGTGGTTTTACACGCCCTGACGAGTTTGACTTATGTGGTTGTTGCTGTTGCGAGGCGCCTCGGATTGATCGGTCGTTCTCGAACCGATGGAGTCATTTAGTTGGCTCATTTACGCCCCAAAGGGCGGGGAAACGTAGTGTTCAGGCATAATAATCCACATCGGTGGACCGGCCCTGTCGCTCCATGGGGCAGTTGCGGCTGTTCCTGAGGCTCGGACTAGGCAGTCTCGAATCGGTTGAGGACTATCTTTTGCCTCGGTTCATAGACGGAAATCCAATTTCCAAATACGTGACATTTGCGGTTTTGATTGTAGAACTAGTATGGCGACATGATATATGGTACCCATGCCGCCTATGATTGATACTTATGATTTGAAGTTGTTTTATACACTATGCACTTATAATAGTATCAAATGATTTGTTTTAAACGTATCAAGCATTCTTTGGCTGTTATAAGGGAAAACCCTATCCCCCGGCTTGCGTTGCATTGTGTGATAGGACCTGGGTCTTATAACAGCTTCATTTTTCTTTATTTAGCATTGCGCTGTTTGTTTTATGCACTGGTATTCTTGGGAGGAAACCCGTTCCGTGTTATACGGCGTGGTCCCTTGATTTACCTAACTTTAAAAATAAAGATTAACTGTTTTAGTTCTCACACCAGTCACATGACTGACCTGGAGTTTATTGTTTTAACCTAAACTCTGGGTGCCCTTATTTTGACGCGGGCAGCTAGTGGTTTTGGTTTTGCAGATTTATATTCACAGGATCCTGGTTTACAGCTGGAACGGTATCCGGAAAGCTTTGTATCCGTATATCTCTTCTAGTTGTGTATTGTATTATTTTCCGCTGCTATGTATTTAAATGTAATTTAAATCTCTGATATTTCTGTGTAATATTCACTTATACTCAGTATATTCTTGTAATCTGATGCATTGTTGTGATATACAATGAAATGTTCTCCCGTATGTGTTCTGTTGTGTCCTGTTCTCAAATGATAGGGCGTTTCGAACGCCTTGAATCGGTTTAGCGACTGGTTCGGACCGAGCGAAATTCCCTGCCGTCACAGTTGGACCATGAATGACCCTTACTCAAAAGTCGTGTAATGGTTCATGTCAACCTAATATATCGCATTTATAGGTTACTCAACTCGTATGTTTTATTCCATGTAAATGTTCAGTCCCTTGCCGTAGACCATACGGGCTTTCCCATGAGATTCTATACTACTTTAACATAGTTCCATGATCCTTAAGATCGTTTTGGACTGTCACCCTATATCTAACTAGGGTCTTTCGACATGAATCATCGTTTGTACAACTAGGACTTATGCTACCTAGGACTACTAGGGATTATGCTTACCCATTGCACGTTTTCGTATCTCGGTTTTGGTTCAACCACCCAAGGCCACTAGGAATTACGCTAACCGTCAACCGCGCCCTTTTTTCCCATGCATTCATCGTGAATCGTTTTTCCATGACTGTATGCACATGTATCACATCGTGCTATCCGAGTCCTGTCACAGGGCAGATCAGGAAATACAGGACTCGGTCGGGAGCTTTCGATTTATCTGCCGATGCAGATGCTAAGGTCTGTTTTTTTCTATAGGTGGCTATGGTCCCACGAGACCACTCCCTCAACTAGTGAAAGACAAGACAGGATAAATCCTGTATGATAACACACTACTGGCCAACCCACAATCCTAGCCTTACCGCAACCATAATTAGATAGCAATTATGGTCTTTTGGGTGTTCTCTGCCTTTCCGTACGTACACGCTTGACCAAAGATGGTAGGTAGCCTGACGAAATGCTATCTAGGGTACGACCGTGTATCGTCGACTATCCCCTATCCATCCCCGTCTTTAGGTCGCTCGTATAGCAACCAAGGCATACTCTTGGTTCTTCTAACGCAGACCTTAACCTCTCATGAGCCTAGTATGATCACCTGGCAGCTCACAGAGGGATACCAAGAATATCCTCACGTTCCCCGAAGCCGCTGCTTCGTTACCCAGTTCGCTGGAGCCTTTATCTAAATCAGATACTTGCTCCTACTCGTATACTTAAACGATGACCTACCGTATCAGGTTACTCATCTATCTATGAACTGGTCTAAATTTCCTTGACTAAGAATCATTACTTAGTTATTCTTCAACTAAGGTTTACCACTTAGCCTTATTCCCGTTATCCTTGTTAACTACGGTTATCCACCTAATCCTCAGAACTAGGGTTTACATAATGGATTAAGTGTCACTTAAGTTCATGGCTTAACCCGTCTACAAATCATGTCAAAATTGGCTAAGTATCCAAGTTCAAGACTTAACCCTACAAACCATGCTCAAGTTGGTTAAGTATATATTAACTTGACCCTATCAAATTACTGAGTCAAATTGGTCAAGCGTATTTAAGCGATTCGTGACTTAGCCTTATCATGTTTTCACGTTAGATTGGTTAAGTATAGGTTAACTTAACCTCAATAAATTAACGAGTTAGATTGGTTAAGTATAGGTCACTTAACCACATCAAATCATCATGTTAGATTAGTTAAGTGTTTAACTTAACCCCATTAAACTGCCAAGTGGGATTAATTAAGTCTAGGCTAACTTAACCCCATCCGATTTCCATGTTTAGACTAGTTGAGTCTAATCTTAACCCCATCCATTAACTGTATTTTTCGGTTAAGTGTCATTAAGAGAACTTACTTAACCCTACCAATTTATCGTGTTGGATTGATTAAGTGTTGGTTAACTTAACCCCGTTCACTAGTCATATAAAAATGGTTAAGTGTCATTAGGCAAATCAAGTTACTTAACCTACCCAACCTTGTCATGTATTGTTAGGTATCATTGGCCTAATCAATTTACTTAACCCATTGTCCATGTCATATTTGGTTAAGAGTCATTAATCAAATTAACTTAACCCTATCATGTGGCATTAATTACTTAATGCACCTCAACCTCTCACATTAGACTTTGTTGTGGTTACTAGTTAAGCCGGTCGGTTCCGGGTAGCTTTACACCACAACTTGGTCTAACCTCGGGTTCAAGCACAACATGACCAACTTCTCACATTGGGTCCTATTGTTTGCAACTACTAGTTAGGCCGGTCGGTTCCGGGTAGTTTTACGTTGCAAACTCAACCCAACCTCGAGTTGGTCACTTTCATGTTTAGTCTAGTGTCTTGTTCATATTCAAGTTTTTAAGAATATGGGTAGACCTAACTTAATAGGTAAATTCCCAATTCCATAGCATGGGTAGACCTAACTTAATAGGTAATTCCCAATTTCATATTTTCAAACATACTCACATGTCAACTTCCATGTTATATTTCAAGTCATGTTTTCAAGTTGTATTTTCATGTCATTAGAAATTACTCATAACATAACCCAACGCTTTTAAACTCGCATATACGTTCGCAACAACGTAATGGATTAAAAGAAGAGACTTGGCAAAGGCATGACAAAAATGGATATTAAGCCACAAGTTAATCATGGTGGCAAATGAGGCACAAATGTGTTAATTAACTTGCATGTTACATTCTTAAGCCTCAAAAACATGCATAAACCCAAACTTGGCACATAAGCAAATCATGGTGACAAAAGACATGGAATGATGACTAGTAACTCGCATATATCATCATATAAGGGTTATGACTTCATATGCAAGTTGACATAAAAGTTATGAGGGTTCTCATGTTGCATAATGCAACATTTCAACATAAAGGTTGTAGCTTTTAGCCCACAAGATCAAGATAATGACTTCATAAACTTGCATGACATGATAGCATGTATCATACTCAATGATCAAACCCAAACTTGCAACATGAACATTTAACTTCATAGTTAATATCTAAGAGTAGGGAAAGGGCTTACATTGCTATGAAGGCACAAATCGATTAAATTAAAGATTGAGACAAAGCCTATGCATGCCATCATTCAAAAACCCAAAGATGAAAGCTCCAAATCAATAAAAACCCCATCTTGATGAACAAAGGTCAAAGCTTTAGCCTTGAAATCAACTTGAGAAGCTCTCAAACTAACATAGGGACTCTCTAATACTCACATGATCATGAAACCTCTCATAGAAATGAAGTGGAGGCTAGGATTTTGAGTGGAGGCCATGAGAGGAGCAATTTTGCCATAGTTTAGTTGCATGAATGAATAATGAGGATTTAGGAGAGGGTTAGGGGCTTATTTATAGAGATTAGGATTAGTTAGGACCCTTAGATTAACCCTAGGACCAACCTGAACCATCAGATTTCAAACCAGGCCCAAAAACCTAGCCAAGACAGAAAATAGGTGCACCAGGCAAAACTGCCCGGCCACCATAAGTCGACCCCCAAGTCGTCAGGGCTGTCAACTTGGGTCAAGCCATGTCGACTCCCAAGTCGACAGGGCTGTCGACTTGGGGAGCCTGGCGGGAATTTTTCCCGCCTAGCCTTCCACCCCTAATTTTCGAAATTAGAACTCGTTTTTGAACTTGAATTTTCTGAAAACTTCGTCGGACCATAACTTGGTCATACGGACTCCGATTCTCGAAAACTCAGACTCTATTTCGCGTATTTTTCCGAGACGAACGCAATGGCATAGCCCGTTTTACTTGATTCAGAATTTAAAAATGAAATTCTGCCTTGATTCTCGTTTTAACATGTTATCGAAATACGGGTTGTTACAAGAATCACTTAATGTTTCTTTTAACGAATATTATATTCAAAATTCTTATAATAATGAGGCTTTGATAAATAGGAATTCTCAAGATGATGCTAATATTAATTATATTTTTAGAAATCATCCAGCTCAAAATATTATTGGTGAAATAAATTCAAACATTAGAACTAGAAGTCAATTAAATTTAGTAAATCACTAACTTTCTTGTTCAATATAGAACCCAAAAATCCAAAACAAGCATCTTTTAATAAAAAATGGATTATAGCCATGCAAGAAGTACTAAATCAGGTTGAATGAAATGAAGTTTGGGAATTAGTTCCTAGACCAAGTGTTCAATCTGTTACGGGTACAAAAAGGGTTTATATAAATAAAGCTAACGAGTTAGAAAGTATAACTACAAATAAAGCTAGACTAGTTGCTCAAGGATGTAATCCAAAAAAAAAAAATATACTATGAAGAAACATTTGCTCCAGTTGCTAGATTAGAAGCAATTTGTATCTTATTAGCCTATGCCTGCTATCACAACTTTAAATTATACCAAGTGGATGTAAACAGTGCATTTTTAAACGGATATATAAAAGAAAATGTTTACATTGAACAACCATCTTTATTTACACATGAAAAATATCCTGATCATGGATATAAATTATAAAAGGCCTTAAATGGATCAAAACAAGCACCTTGTTCTTGGTATGAACATCTTAAAAATTATTTGATAAGTTCAGGTTTTCAAATTGGAAAGTTGATCAAACACTATTCATGAAACGATCTAATAAGGATATTTTAATAATTCAATTTATGTAGACGATATTATATTTGGGTCTACTAACAAAAGCCATGTCAAGAATTTTCCGAAATTATGACTAGTGAATTTGAAATGTCTCACATGGGAGAATTATCATATTCTCTCGGTTTACAAATTAAACAATTATCTAATGGTATTTTTATAAATCAAGAAAAATATTGTAATAAATTAATAAAACGACTTGGAATGGAAAATACTTCTACCAAACCAACTCTTATGAGTACAATAACACATCTTGATAAAGATGAAAACGGTGAAAGTGTTGACCAAAAATTATATCATAGTATGATAGGATCATTATTATATTAACAACTAGTCGACCTGAAATAACGATGAGCGTTTATTTATGTGTATGATTTCAAACCAATCCTAAAGAGTCACATTTACGAGCAGTTAAACGTATTTTACATTTCTAAGCAACACCAAAGATTTTGGACTTTTCTACCTGAAAGATTGTTCTTTTGAATTATTAACGTATAGCGATGCTGATTTTGGAGAATCACGGACGGATCGGAAAAGTACAAGTGGAAATTAGTCATTTTATTGAAAAAATCACAAGTATCTTGGTTTAGCAAAAAATAAAATTGTGTTTCACTATCAACTTGTAAAGCTGAGTATCTATCAGCAACTTTAGCATATGCTCAAGTCATATACATGCAACAAGCACTTAAAGATTTCAATGTAAATTTATCAAATTCAACTATTTATTGCGATAACACAAGCGCTATAAATTTATCCAAAAATCCAGCAAATCACTTACGAACTAAACATATAGGTACAAGACATCATTTCTTACGTAATAATATAGAAAAAGAGATAATAAACTTAAAATTTGTAACATCTGATAATCAAATAGTCGATATTTTCATTAAATCGTTACTTGAAAACACATTTATTAAACTATGAAAAGAACTAGGCATTTTTTCTTTAAAAGATTTATAATTTTTTCAATATTTTAGTGCAAAAATAAAAAATTTAGAAAATAATTTTTTGTGCATCAACTGGGACTCAAACCCTGGTGGTCTATATGGTAGTTGCATAACCTTGCCATTGGGCTACTTGATGTTTCTTGTCTAACTATAAAACAATAACAATTTTATACTACGTTCTAAAAATTCTATTTTTAAAAACTTCAAAACAAACTTTCTATAAATATAAATTGCTTATATTAAATCTACCTTAATGACCATTCATTTTTCTCTGGCAATAAGGCTGTTTTGTTATAAAACGACTTAAAAGTGGTTTTACAAACATAATTTTCACAAAACTCAAATACTCTCTTAAACTCAAACATAAGCTATCATGTCTAATTCAAGCTCAAATTCTCCAAAGAACTCTACCTCACCAAAACAATCATCTTCTTCATTTCAAATCATATCACCTAATCAAGAGAAAGAATTGGTATGCAAGTGGTTTGAGTATCATAGAGGCTATACCCTAGAATCGAAGAAGTCAAAACATACACTATTTGTTTCATTGTCTACAAAGGAAAAAATAAATGATATTCACCACTATCAATAACAACAATTGGATCTCCAACGAGAATTGTTTTTCAAATAGAAAGTAATAGCAAGAAGATTGGATTTTTTGGAATAAATTGCTTACGTATTTGTGGAAAATAACACGTTTATAAACCTAAATGTTATCCCTCATATTCTACTCCAGAACGACCATCAACATCATAGAGTCCTTGGAATCTTACTCCATGACAACCTCCTTATAGTCTGAATTCATGGGATAAAAATTACGTAGCTAATGAGGAATCAAAGAAAAAAATTCCGAAGAAGTCAACATCTTTTGATTCCGATTGAAAGTTGTCTTAATTTTTTTTCCATAATAATGTTACTTTGCATAACAAAGAATTGAGAGTATATTTCCTTTGAATGTTCATGAATAAACTATTGCTTTTTATTTCTATTTTAATTCCTATTACATAGACTATTGAAATAAATAATATGTACTCAGTAACATAAACCAAAATACTATACAACAAAAATATATAAACTTTGAAACCATTTTCATATATATAAATTGAAAAGTCCCATATATACGGAGGATCATAATTTATGTTGGAAAACCATACACCAGTCGACTGGTGCATTACATACCAGTCGATTAGTACTGGGTCAGGCACAAAACATTTGTTTTTACCGAACGTTTAAATCATCCCCATCCACCTTTTCAACCTCACCCCAAAACTCCTCCTTTTCTATCTCAAAAACTAAATTCTCTAGCAAATTAAAAACTCAATCTTTTCACTTAGAATTTATCAACCAATGGCTCCTTCGTCCAAGAAATCAAAAAAAGCATCATCCTTTTATAATAAACCTATTGATTCTTACATTTCCAGATGGTCTGTGATTCTACTACCATTGAAAGATGGCATAAAATGGAAGGCACAAGGTTTATAAAAGGTTCGCTTGTTCAATTTCCTAATTTTAATTCATATGGCCTTCAAGCCTTAACACAATGAGGTAGAATTTAATCTCTACTTGATTATGAGAATAACAAGTTGAAAATCAATCATGTTACGGTGAAATTATTCCTAGCAAATCTCAACCTAGGTCGCCAAGCACCTGAAAATTTGGAAAATGTGGATGGAGCTTGGTATGTGGTAAATAAGTTTTATTCTCTCTTATAAGAATGGGACATATATTAGAATACCAACCAACAGATTAAACTTACAAGAAGTTAATTGTGTAATTCATGCACGGGATGAAGTAAGTTACTATTTTGTGGACGACGATTCGTATGGTACTAAAACAATGGGTTTAGTCTGAGTGCAAGACTACTTCATCATGATTTAACAAAAATAATACTTCCCGGAACCGGCACTTTCGATCTCGTTTATAGGGAAAGATTTATGGCATTATATGCAATTTATGATGGCATCCAAATAAATTGGACAAAATTAATCATGGATGAGTTTTTGGAATTCAATCAAGGTAGCATGAGATATATTTTCTATGATGAATACATCATGAGATTACTTGCTGATATCTTCATTCCTCAACCCGATTCGAAGACTATGGATGTCAAAATTTTAAATAGTAAAAACATTAAAATGATGAAGCTACCACCTCCCACTATTCAGATTATGTCTTTTGACGAATGGATACTACGTTCTAAATCTCAGCAACAACATCCTCCAGGTGAATCCTCCACTGTAGCATCCCGGATATTTCGACTCTTGATTTCAGACATAATACGTCCCGTGTCCAGATTCAAGTATCAAAAACCCGGAAAACTAATAGAAAGAAATTAGAGGATGAGAAAAAGATAAGAAAGAAAGACTAGAGTAGAAGAAAAGGAAGAAGAACAACTAACCACAATATCAGAGTCTCACATCGCAGCAGAATAAAATATAATACAAAAATAAATCTTTGTTGAAAACTCGAAATAATACTTACAGTTATCAAAGTACAACGGACATTTAATCCATCTGGGCAGTTATAACAACCTGTCCATATTTACAGCACACAACAGAATAATAACTATATATATATATATATCTGATCTTGTCCAGCTTGTCTCCTGGAATTCATAACATCTTATCCTGAACCTGTAACTCGGACTGGCCTGAGTATTACAAACACCACAGGTCAGTCTGGTGAACCAGCGTGAAAAAACTCATTAAATTATTGGTATCATCCAACTTGATTTTTATGTTAAAAATCATTTCGAAAGAAAAGGATAATCGTAAGACCAATCCACACATAAACACGAACGGTTTTTACCTTATGATAACCTAAACCATTTATTTGAAATCATAATTTTTTTAATATTATGATAATGTCTAGATCAAATAAATAATCATCTAGTAGAACTTTTGCATCTCACGCTCTACATATATAGTATAAAATCGAAAACCGCGGGCTCTTATTGGAGATTGAATTTCCAGCTATGACAAGGTATGGAACCACCTTCCGATCAGTGTATTCAAGATGGGATACACTGGAATTCAACAAGAACATCTTGCAACTCAGCCATACATGACCAACCACTCATTTTGCTTGAGTGTATCGAATGTATATCACCAACGGTTGGGCTCAAACCACCGTTTCCCGAAATGGACAACATAGAATAGAATAAAGAAGGAAATTAATTTTATCTAGATAGGTGATTATACACCCTAATGGGGGTGACCCACTAAGCCATGCTGCCTACCCAATTTCTGTCATTGACCAACTAATGAGGCTTGAGGTTAATTCGCTTTTGAACATCTAACCACCATTCACATCGTCAATACAAGTTATCCAGGAATAGGACGAACCAAAGGCACCCTCCTACCGCATCATAGGAATCACCCTATAGATAAGTAGCGAGTAGTCCTTGCAATCCATCGATTTCAACCACGATCGGAATACCAATAGAATATCTTTGGGCGCGACTCCAGAGAATTCGACAAGTAGCCCTTTCGCTTATGAAGATTCACGGTCTTCACTGCTCCATCTTCAATCAGCATCTTCCACGTTTACGTATTAGTTGGTTCGAAATGGTTTTCGAATATATTCGATCCCGGTCTTTCCGTACCAACAAGCGTGTATGCCAGATTTGATAGTCGGTTATTTAACTATCAAATAAAACAATTTGTAACAACCCGCAAATTCTGAACCAATTTAAAAATTTTATTTTAGAAATTTTAGTGAATTTTTATTATTTAAAATAATTTATTTTAGATAATAACGACGGAAAATTTATTTAAATGGAAGTTAAAACGAATAAATTTATTTTAAAAGGAGTTAGAAATAGTACGGTAGTGTGAAAATTTGAATTTGAACTTTGACTGACTGTATCAGATTCAAAAATTTAACGGATTTTAGTGAAACCAAAATTATTTAAATCTATTTAAAAATGTCTTTCCAATGAATCCGAAGAATCAAAATTTCATAGCGGGAATCAAAAGTTATGCCTAGTTTAAAATTTAGAAAAGTCGCTGTAGAATTTATATATATTTAATTAAATATATTGGCCTTAAAAATAGCCATTTTACAAACGACCTCCGTTTTCGACGAAACACTTTTGTTGGAACCGGAATATCAAATTATTGCTAGATTCCAGTTTTTATAATTTTTAGAATTAATATGTGAGCGTGGCAAAATAAAATGTGTTTTGTTAGTTTCAATCAAATCGGATCGACCAGAAATTGGCCATTTTTAAAACAGTCTTGGAATTCGACAAAATTAGTCTTGTTAGAACCGTATTGTCAAAACATAATTAGATATAATTTTTCTGGAATTTTTAGAGTCCGTATGTGGGCCCGGTAAATTTAAATGTACGATGGAATTAAATAATTAAATGATTTATATATTAAATTAAAGAAAATAAGATGGAGATGATCAAATGGGCTGACGGGACCTAGCCCATTGCGTCCGGAACGTAGGTATTTGCCTGGGGACAACATTACTTGGGTTGAATTTGGAGTTATTATAAGTTAGTGGTTTTGTTCTGAAAATTAGAAAACTAAATAATATAAAATATTATAAATAGGAATAAAAAATTCAAAACCTAACCTTAATTACATCCTAATACAGCCGCCGCATTTTGCATTTCAATGGCTGAAAATCCATCTTGTTTTCTCTTTAAATTCTCATGATCCTCCTAATAAAGTTCGATACAACCAAAGCAAAAAGGATAGAGGAGATTGTGATCTAGGGTATGAACAGTAGTGATCGGAAATATGAATCTGTGGTGCTCGATTATGAGTTTGATCGGACTCCGGCGGTCTCTAGGAGGAGCGGCGACGATGGTTGTTCAGGCGGTTATGGGTTTGATTTTATCAGAAGAGCACGATGTAGAAGAAGACCTAGAAATGTAATTAGTTGTTTAATTATAATATTATTAAATTTATAATGTTTAAAATTATATTAACTTTAAACTCTCGTATCTTATTCAATACTTATCAGAATTAACCGAAACGAAATGCGTTCCGATCGTATTGAAGAACACTACAACATGGAACTGACCAGATCTGAAATAGAGCACTTTAAAAATTCAGACAATCGATGTGAGATTTCTCATTTTAAAATTTAAAATATAATTATTGGTTGATTGTGATGTAAATACATATATGTGTGAGTTGACTGATTGTGTTTGCAAAGAACAACTAGATTGAATTGTATACATATGGAAAATTGTCATGTTAATATAAATTATCATTGTAGTGATAAAATTGTCATGTTAATATAAATTATCATTGTAGTGATAAAATTGTCATGTTAATATAAATTATCATTGTAGTGATAAAATTGTCATGTTAATACAAATTATCATTGTAGTGATAAAATTGTCATGCTAATATAAATTATCATCGTAGTGATAAAATTGTCATGTTAATATAAATTACCATTTTAGCGATAAAATTGTTTACAAATAATACATTCAATTATTTGCCATTGAAATGCATAGGAAATGTTTACAAATAATACATTCAATTATTTGTCATTGAAACGCATAGATTTTTTTTTACAAATAATACATTTAATTATTTGTCATTGAAATGCATAGAAAATTGTTTACAAATAATACATTCAATTATTTGTCATTGAAATGCATAGAAGATTGTTTACAAGTAATACATTCAATTATTTGTCATTGAAATGCATAGAAAATTGTTTACAAATAATACATTCAATTATTTGTCATTGAAATGCATGGAAAATTGTTTACAAATAATACATTCATTTATTTGTCATTGAAATGCATAGAAAATTATTTATAAATAATACATTCATTTATTTGTCACTGAAATACATAGAAAATTGTCTATAAATAAATCATTCATTTATTTGTCATTAGAAAAAAAATTTGTAAACAAATAAAATATTCTTTATTTGTCAATGGAATACGTAGGAAAATGTATGTAAATAAATATGTCATCTATGTTGGAAAACATATTTTGTAAATAAATATGTCATCTAGTTAGAGAACATAGTTTGTATATAAATGTCATTTTAGTAGAATTGTAATGTAAATGAATCATTAAATATGATTCATTGTTTTGATATTGTATTTACATTAAATCCACTCTATAATGTAAATGACTCATTAAATATGATTCATTGTTTTGAAATTGTATTTACATTAAATTCACTCTTTAATGTAAATGAACCATTAAATATGATTCATTGTTTTGAAATTGTATATACATTAAATCCACTCTCTAATGTAAATGAATCATTAGAAATGATTCATTGTTTCGAAATTGTACTTACATTAAATCCACTCTTTAATGTAAATGAACCATTAAATATGATTCAATGTTTTGAAATTGTATTTACATTAAATCCACTCTTTAATGTAAATGAACCATTACATATGATTCATTGTTTCGAAATTGTGTTTACATTAAATCCACTCTTTAATGTAAATGAACCATTGAATATGATTCATTGTTTCGAAATTGTATTTACATTAAATCCACTCTTTAATGTAAATGAGCCATTAAATATGATTCATTGTTTTGAAAATGTATTTGTATTTAAAATTTACTTTTGAAAATAAATGAATCATTAATTATGATTCATTTGTTTGAAAATGTATTTACATTAAAATTCATTTTTACCATTTAAGAAGATTGAGACCAAAAATATTCATTTTTGTCATTTAATGAAACAAAAACATTCATTTTTTTCATTAGAAAGGAATGAAACAAAACATTCATTTTTGTCACTTAAAAAAAAGAATGAGAAAAAATATTCAATTTTGTCATTTTTAAGAGAATGAGACAAAATATACATTTTTGTCATTTAAAAAGAGTAAAACCAAATTATACAATTTGGTCATTAAAAAGAATTAAACCAAAATGTACATTTTTGTTCATTTAAAAAGGATGAAACAAGAATATGCATTTTTTGTCAATTAAAAAGGATTAAACTAGAATTGTCATAAAAAGTGAAAGAATCACTTTTATTGTACATACATTTATTAGAATTTATATGCAAATATAAAATATCATTTTATTGTACTTGCATATATTAGAGTTTCTATGCAAAATGAAAATATCACTATTGTACAATTATAAAAGTTGAAACTAAAAGAGTTAAACATAAATAGCATTTTTGTTAAATAGGTTTGTGTTACAACAAAAATATTCATTTTGATAAAATAGAATTGTCAGCAAAATAGATTTATCACTTTTATACATTTTGTTGAAATAGAATTTATATGCAAATATAAGAATCATCTTTATTTGCAAAACATACATTAAAATTTGTATGTGAAATAAAGAGTCATTTGTATTGTCACACCACACCTTAGAATTTGTATGTAAGTAAAAGCGACATCTTTATATGTTAATCCATACATTAGAATTTGTATGCAATTTAAATAAACATTTTTATGTGTAAGAACCCGTAACTTCCCCGGTAAGGAAAGAGCAGATACTTTAAGAACAACACACAAAAGAATGCAAACGGAAGAACATTTCATTGCTTATTACAACAATTCCATCAGAATACAAGAATATACAGAGTATAAATCAATATTAAACATTTACCAAATATCAGAGATTACAATAAATTACATAGCAGTGGAAAATAATACAAAACACAACTAAAGGAGATATACAGATACAAAGCTTTCCGGATATCATTCCAGCTGTAAAACTGGTTCCTGTGAATATAAATCTGCAAAACCAAAACTCCTAGCTCCCTGTGTCAAAATAAGGGCACCCAGAGTTTAGATTAAAACAATAAACTCCAGGTCAGTCATGTGACTGGTGTGAGAACTAAAACAGTTATTTAAAACTATACTTTAAATCAGATATATTAAGGGTTCACGCCGTATAACACAGAACGGGTTTCCTCCCAAGAATACCAGTGCATATAACAAAACAGCGCAATGCTTTTTGGAAAAATGAAGCTATTATAAGACCCAGGTCCTATCACACATTGCAACGCAAGCCGGGGGATAGGGTTTTCCCTTGCAATAGCCAAACATGCTTAGTACGTTTAAAACAAATCATTTGATACTATTATAAGTGTATAGTGTCAAAACAATTTCAATCATAAATATCAATCATAGACGGCATGGGTACCATATATCATGTCGCCAATACTAGGCTCTACAAATAAAACCGCAAAGTCACGTATTTGGAAGTTGGATTTCCATCTGTGAACCGAGGCCAGGGATCGTCCTCTACCGATTCGAGACTATCTAGCCCGAGTCTCAGGGACAGAATGCATCGACCCTTGGAGCGTCATGTAACACCCCGTATTTCTGTTAACACTAAAGTTGCTAATTAAATAATAAATGTGTAAACGGGAGATGTATCTAATGTGCATACAAATAAATATGTAAAGGGGAGATGTATCTAATGTGCATACAAATAAATGTGTAAAGGGGAGATGTATCTAATGTGCATACAAATAAATGTGTAAAAGGGAGATGTATCTAATGTGTACGTATTTATATTTGATGGATTGACAAATAATAATAAATTTTGATAATGTACATTAAGAAAGTAATTATGACATAATTTGAAATAGGAGTAATTTACGGCCCTTAAATTGTGAACATAATTGGCTTCTCTTTAGATCGGATGGCTTTGATTAACCCTGGCTTCATTGATGACTCAAATTAACTTGCAATTCTATATATACACCCTAGGTCTCTAGACTAAAATTCACATAAAAATAAGAACTGTAGCCGCCATGCTGTCGGGAGAAAACTAAAGAGAGCCTGCACTTGAAGAGACGAACAACAAATCAATTCAAAGCTAATCTATTCAACTCATATCAAAGAACAAAGCTTCAACAATGGTTCAAATAATAAATCAGCAACGCCGCAACATTTCTACAACAAAACCAATTCTTAATTCATTAGCCGTGCTATGTAAGTTCTAGTTATTTTCAGAACTAAATACTTAATTATAATATGGCGATGAAATAAAGTGAAATTGATGTAAGTTTAGTTATATTTGTGGGATGCGAATTAAGATTTATGTCATGCCTTGTATTGAAATGAAAATAGAATGATGTTGGTTATGTTATATGTGAAATTTTATAATATTAATTTATGCCTGTGATTTGATTTATCATGATGAATTGGGAATTATGAATGAGCCTATTCATATGTATAGCCTGTTATGACAAGTTGTAGTTTATTATGTTATGCAAGTATTAGGTTGTAAAACCATACCACTTATGTGACCAAATGCTAGATCTATATGTTTAACATGATTTGTATGTACTTGAGATCTCATGTATATATAATTATGTGCTAAAAACCTCTATGCCTACTTGATTAAGTTTACACATATGTTCATATGTTCGCACAAATATTGCTAGTCATAAATTGGATCCATGTCACGATCCACTTTAATACATGCCTTATGTCATGATTTTAGATCTAGTTCATGTGATAAAAATTATACATGTCTCGTCATATGCTAGTTATGTCTAATTCATGAGACACTTATTTGGATTTCCCCTTTTTATGCAAGTTGAAACCCATGAATAATGCTAAGTTGCAAGTTTACACCTCTGACATTATAGTATTCATGTTCGTCATTTTGCAAGTTCACCCCTATAATGTTCATGATGGCTATTTTGCAAGTTCACCCCTATTATATTCATGTTGACTATGTCATAAATTCCTAATTACACCTATGCCATGTTTATGTTTATTTATGCCAATTTGTGTACACTAAATTAGGCTAAGTTTTTAGCCTAATACCTTACACCAAAAATCATGCGAACGTAAATTAGGCTGAGATGGTTAGCCTAATATTAGACGGGGTAACGTTGGGTTAAAATGATAATTTTAGGAAAACTTGCCATAAATTGGTCATTAATCACATAAGTGATTTATGGTATAAAAAGGCATTAATTACCTTAATTAATGAGATTAATTGGAAATGAATGTGACAGTAATTTGAATATTTTCTAATTTACATATTGGTCATTAATCACATCAGTGATTTATGGCATCAAAAGGCATTAATTACCTTAATTAATGAGATTAATTGGAAATGAATGTGACAGTAATTTGAATTTGAATAATTTACATAATTAAAATGTAAATTAGAAAATGCGAATATGCTTAGCACGAGGTTGGATTTAGTTGTGATGTAAACCTGCCCGGACCCGCCCGGCTGTCCAGTAATCATAACGATACCTATCCAATGTGAGTGGCTAAGCATTGGGCCCAATAAAGACCCAAGGTTAGACTGAGTTGTGGCGTAAGACTGCCCGGACCCAACCGGCATACATGCAGCCACAACAATATCTGTCTAATCTGAGAGGTTGGTGCTCTAATAAGACAATTAGAGCTGAGTTAGGACTGATAGGGTTAAGTCAATTTAATAAATACTTAACCAAATTCAACATGTTAACTAAATTGGTGGGTAGGGTTTGGTTAATCTGGACACTTAACCAATTTAATATGTTGACTAGGGGAGTGGGTAAGGTTAAGCAAATGTTTAACCATTATAACATGATTAACTGGACTAGTGATTGAGGTTAAGTTAATTAGAACACTTAACCATAGAAACATGTTAGTTAGACAAGTGATTGAGGTTAAGTAAGTTAGAAACACTTAACCAATATAACATGAATAACTAGGGTTAAGGCCGCTTAACCAGTATAACAAGATGGGTGACTGGGGTTAGGTTAACAGGAAACACTTAACCGCTGTAACAGGTTAGTTAAAAAGATGGTGAGGTTAAGTTAACACCAGGAGGCAACACTTAACCAGAGTAACATGATAAGTAGGAGGGTTAAGTTAACTGGAATTTATTAATGACACTTAACCACAACAACCTGAGGAACACGTGGGGTTAAGTTAACAATTAAAAACACTTAACCAATATGATATGAGGAATGGGCGGGTTAAATTAACATGAATAAACAAACACTTAACCATAAAATAAATATGATTGAATCAGTGGAAGGGTTAAGTACATATCAGGGTTGGTGGGTAATATCAGTAAATATAGGCCCACAAACTTAACCGTTAATGAACATGCTTGAATCGGTGGGAGGGTTAAGTACATCATGAGTAGGTGGGTAATATCTGCATATATAGGCCCACAGACTTAACCAATAGGAAACTCTAGTAACGTGGACCCATTTCAGCAGTAACCCAATTAGGTATCAATGATACCCTGAACTAGGCAGGGTGGGGCACGATTACTGGGCTGATTATAAGCGGTCAAAGCGACGGCGGTTGGTGCACAGTGTGAGTTCTAACGGAGTGCAGGCGTGCACACACTCCGGAGCAGATAAGTCAGGGCACTGGGGCATCAGTAGTATACCCTATGCATTCTAGAAATTGTGTGTCGGGCCGCCACTATGGGACTTGATACACCCCATGGTGGGACCAGCATAGGTATCTACAATCGAATAGGGCCGTATGACACACGCGACACAGGCGTACAGATAGGGAGCCGATCGAGAGGGTAGTAAGGGTACATCTAACATCTTCATAGCAATTGGTCTGATTGAGGTGGAATCCTCATACTAGATGTATACCTAAAGGCTACCACAACTGCGGGGATTGGGATCGCGTTGCAATATTAGCATTTGATATAAATGACTAGTTAGGACATTAGTTAGGTGGTGCAGAGCAATTAGATATCATTTTAATGGTGTAGCCTAAGAAACCTTGCGATGTTATTCTTGATAGAAACCATGCGATGTAATACTTGATAGGAATTATGGGATGTTATACTTGATTTATCGTGCCTGTAGCTTACCTTGCCATCATGCTTATGTTTACTTTCAGTTTATTCATGCCATGTTATCTTTACCTATCTTTATGCTGAAAGTCACTAGGACTTACTCAGTCTTTATGACTGACCCGTTTTGTTTCGCCTCTTTTTCTTCCGTTCCCTCCCCAGGTTCACAGGGTGGGAATACAGCTCAGTTCGGATCTTACCAAGCCCCAAGGCTCTTTCATGTAAGGCTTGGATTCCTCTTGGCTATGGCTTGCTTTGCTTTATTGGGGAATACTACAGTTTATTTTTATGCTTCTTTGTTTTTGATCAAGATAGATATTTTAGCTATGTATTTGGGTATTGGAAGTTGATATGCTTTTATTGTAAACAATTCTACTTAATAAATGATTTGAAGTACTTCTACTTTACTTTCCGCTGTTTTATATATGTCTGTCTTGTAATATTTCTGTTCCAGTACCCATAATGCTCCATTGAAGTTAAGGCATTCATTTTGTGAGTGACCTTAACGGATGTGGGGTGTTACATTTGGTATCAGAGCAGAAGGTTACCAGACTGGGCAAAAGCTTTTAAAAACCTTCTGAAATTATTTTCCAAACGTTTACAAAGAAGCATTTTTCTAAAGAAAAGTTTTGTTTTACGAAAGGCATATTCCCCATAGCCACATGCACTATCTTTTGATTCTCTCTTTGAATCTTTTCTTTCCCTTCTTTTCACCATAGTTTTGTAGGCGTACGACTCATGTCGGAGGGCAAAGAAGTGCCCAACCTCCATCTGTAGCCGTAGTAGTTCCATCTGCGTCTAATATCATTTCAAGCTTTGTAGAATTGTCGTGCGATGGAGGTAGCTTCCGAGAAAACTTGTCAACAAGCTATACAAGGATAGTAAGAACGTCCAAGAAGGAGGAAAAAGGTGAAACGAGAGAGGCCAAAGTGAAAGGAATAAGTAAAACCCATGACAAGAGAGAGTATCTTTAGTATGGTAAGAAGGGACGTGTAGTTAAGTATTATAGGACAAGGACAAGGGCAAAAGACAAGATCGTCGAGAGGGCAATTGTATGCTCTCACTACTAGCGTTCCTAAGAGAGGTGGTAACGTTTCTGTTAAAGGTTTAGCTTTTCATTTCTATCATCCCACTAGAACTTTGTTTTTGTACATCGCATCCTTTTAATTATGCTTCGATAGTTGAGTCTCTGCACCTTAGTACTAGCGTAGTAGAGGATCCCATTTTTGTCTCAAATCCTATTAGGGAATCGGCTCATTTATTGATGACTTGTTTGGATTTGAGGATGTCTATGCTAAGTTTTGGGTTTAGAAGTAATGCTTATGTTTTTAGGCTATGGGTTGATTGTAGGAATGGAGTGGTTATCCAGAAATGGTACCATTCTTGAGTATGAAAAAAGAGGGTAGTTAGACTCTTGACTTGCCTTAGTAATGCCCTCGGAGTCTCGTGTAACCCTTAGGGTTCTACCATGATTAATTACCTAGAATCTCTAGATACATTTATTGATCCGCTCGAGTAGCGTTCGCCCCTAAGGCGGATGGTTCATTTCGCTTATGCATGAGTTGTAAAGAATCACCTTAGTAAGTACATTTGGCAACATGGTTGACATTTGTTTATTTTCAAGAGATAATTCATCTATGTGGAATACCTTCTAGTAAGTGAACGAGATCCAAGATTCACTAGTGAATTTTGGAGAGCTTGCATGAAACCATGAGTACGCAGTTATGTTTGAGCCAAGTATACTAGAAGGAGAATAAGTGAAAGTGGAACGAGGGGCAACAGTGAAATGGGTTCCAACTCATATTTTGGAAACAAGAATTAAGAAGCTACGAAATTGTGAAGTTAAAGACGGTCAAAACACAATGGAGTTAAGCCCAAGGGAATGAGACTTAGAAGATTGAAGACTAGATTCGTGCATCATATCTATTTTTATGAGTATATCCTTGATCCCTCTTTTCCTGTAAAGCTTACTCACATGCTATCTTTTGTGTATATCCTCTCGGTCCTATTCTCAATCCAATTTCTGTTGCAAACCCCATAGGGAGTATGACTCATCTGTTGGTAACACTTGTTGGGGCTTGAGGGTGTTCGTTGGGTTGACTAAACTTTTTGGGTTTTATAGGATATGGGTTAGTTTTAGGAAGGGATTTCCTATGACCTAAAAGGAGTCTGTCATGCTTAGTTTCCTAGAAACATATATATATTGGTTGGGTTGAGTAATTCTTTGGGTGTCAGTCTGATGTTGATTTCGATCTTCGGGGCTGATGCTTAGGGGGTTCTTCTCCTAATCAGGATATATGTGGCGTAGATTTCCAGTTTTGACATTGCCTAATGGGCACAAAGTTTTTACTTGCTTCTGTCTTTCGACTATATCTTTAGATAGGAACAATTGGGTGTAAACATGTGTTTGAGACATGTTATGATTGATGGTTGCAAATGGCTGCAAGTGGTTGCTAGTGGTTCCTCGTGGATGCATTTACACATTAGGCACTAGATCAGCTCAGTCACCTTTCATATTGCATATGCATGAGTGTTTATACTAGTTTATGGATGAATTTGAATGTGTTATCATATGGATGCTGCATTTCGATGAGCGGTTGGGCATGCATGTAGAATTAATATGTATCATTAGGAATCTTTTTGCATACATATTGGATGCATGGCACTATCATGGTTTGCATTAAGGAGGTCAACTGAATCAGTAGACCGCCTAATTTTGCATTAGATACGAACATGTACACACACTGTGCATATAAACATGAAAGCATTAAAAGCCTTTAAGGACAATGGATGCCTATGTTTGATGGCTGAGTAGATGGACGATTGGATGGTAGGATATGCATTCTCCTAGACTTGAAGATTTCGGGGGCAAAATCCTTTAAGGAGGGGAGAATGTAACACCCCGTATTTCTGTTAACACTAAAGTTGCTAAATAAATAATAAATGTGTAAAGGGGAGATGTATCTAATGTGCATACAAATAAATGTGTAAAGGGGAGATGTATCTAATGTGCATACAAATAAATGTGTAAAGGGGAGATGTATCTAATGTGAATACAAATAAATGTGTAAAGGGGAGATGTATCTAATGTGCATACAAATAAATGTGTAAAGGGGAGATGTATCAAATGTGCACGTATTTATATTTGATGGATTGACAAATAATAATAAATGTTGATAATGTACATTAAGAAAGTAATTATGACATAATTTGAAATAGGAGTAATTTACAGCTCTTAAATTGTGAACATAATTGGCTTCTCTTTAGAACGGATGTCTTTGATTAACACTAGCTTCATCGACGGATCAAATTAACTTGCAATTCTATATATACACCCTAGGTCTCTAGACTAAAATTCATATAAAAATAAGAACTGTAGCTGCCACCTTGTCGGGAGAAAACTAAGGAGAGCCTCCACTTGAAGAGACGAACAACAAATCAATTCAAAGCTAATCTATTCAACTCATATCAAAGAACAAAGCTTCAACAATGGTTCAAACAATAAATCAGCAACGCCGCAACATTTCTATAACAAAACCAATTCTTAATTCATTAGCCGTGCTATGTAAGTTCTAGTTATTTTCAGATCTAAATACTTAATTATAATATGGCGATGAAATAAAGTGAAATTGATGTAAGTTTAGTTATATTTGTGGGATGCGAATTAAGATTTATGTCATGCCTTGTTTTGAAATGAAAATAGAACGATGTTGGTTATGTTATATGTGAAATTTTATAATATTAATTTATGCCTGTGATTTGATTTATCATGATGAATTGGGAATTATGAATGAGCCTATTCATATGTATAGCCTGTTATGACAAGTTGTAGTTTATTATGTTATGCAAGTATTAGGTTGTAAAACCATACCACTTATGTGACCAAATGCTAGATCTATATGTTTAACATGATTTGTATGTACTTGAGATCTCATGTATATATAATTGTGTGCTAAAAACCTCTATGCCTACTTGATTAAGTTTACACATATGTTCATATGTTCGCACAAATATTGCTAGTCATAAATTGGATCCATGTCACGATCCACTTTAATACATGCCTTATGTCATGATTTTAGATCTAGTTCATGTGATAAAAATTATACATGTCTCGTCATATGCTAGTTATGTCTAATTAATGAGACACTTATTTGGATTTCCCCTTTTTATGCAAGTTGAAACCCATGAATAATGCTAAGTTGCAAGTTTACACCTCTGACATTATAGTATTCATGTTGGTCATTTTGCAAGTTCACCCCTATAATGTTCATGATGGCTATTTTGCAAGTTCACCCCTATTATATTCATGTTGACTATGTCATAAATGCCTAATTACACCTATGCCATGTTTATGTTTATTTATGCCAATTTGTGTACGCTAAATTAGGCTAAGTTTTTAGCCTAATAATTTACACCAAAAATCATGCGAACGTAAATTAGGCTGAGATGGTTAGCCTAATATTGGACGGGGTAACGTTGGGTTAAAATGATAATTTTAGGAAAACTTGCCATAAATTGGTCATTAATTACATAAGTGATTTATGGCATAAAAAGGCATTAATTACCTTAATTAATGAGATTAATTGGAAATGAATGTGACAGTAATTTGAATATTTTCTAATTTACATATTGGTCATTAATCACATCAGTGATTTATGGAATAAAAAGGCATTAATTACCTTAATTAATGGGATTAATTGGAAATGAATGTGACAGTAATTTGAATTTGAATAATTTACATAATTAAAATGTAAATTAGAAAATGCGAATATGCTTAGCAAGAGGTTGGATTTAGTTGTGATGTAAACCTGCCCGGACCCGCACGGCTGTCCAGTAATCACAACGATACCTATCCAATGTGAGTGGCTAAGTATTGGGCCCAATAAAGACCCGAGATTAGACTCAGTTGTGGCGTAAGACTACCCGGACCCAACCGGCATACAGGCAGCCACAACAATATCTGTCTAATCTGAGAGGTTGGTGCTCTAAGAAGACAATTAGAGCTGAGTTAAGACTGATAGGGTTAAGTCATTTTAATAAATACTTAACCAAATTCAACATGTTAACTAAATTGGTGGGTAGGGTTAGGTTAATCTGGGCACTTAACCAATTTAATATGTTGACTAGGGGAGTGGGTAAGGTTTAGCAAATGTTTAACCATTATAACATGATTAACTGGACTAGTGATTGAAGTTAAGTTAATTAGAACACTTAACCATAGAAACATGTTAGTTAGACAAGTGATTGAGGTTAAGTAAGTTAGAAACACTTAACCAATATAACATGAATAACTAGAGTTAAGGCCGCTTAACCAGTATAACAAGATGGGTGACTGGGGTTAGGTTAACAGGAAACACTTAACCGCTGTAACAGGTTAGTTAAACAAATGGTGAGGTTAAGTTAACACCAGGAGGCAACACTTAACCAGAGTAACATGATAAGTAGGAGGGTTAAGTTAACTGGAATTTATTAATGACACTTAACCACAACAACCTGAGGAACACGTGGGGTTAAGTTAACAATTAAAAACACTTAACCAATATGATATGAGGAATGGGCGGGTTAAATTAACATGAATAAACAAATACTTAACCATAAAATAAATATGATTGAATCAGTGGAAGGGTTAAGTACATATCAGGGTTTGTGGGTAATATCAGTAAATATAGGCCCACAAACTTAACCGTTAATGAACATGCTTGAATCAGTGGGAGGGTTAAGTACATCACGGGTAGGTGGGTAATATCTGCATATATAGGCCCACAGACTTAACCAATAGGAAACTCTAGTAATGGGGACCCATTTCAGCAATAACCCGATTAGGTATCAATGATACCCTGAACTAGGCAGGGTGGGGCACGATTACTGGGCTGATTATAAGCGGTCAAAGCGACGGCGGTTGGTGCACAGTGTGGGTTCTAACGGAGTGCGGGCGTGCACACACTCCGGAGCAGACAAGTCCGGGCACTGGGGCATCAGTAGTATACCCTATGCATTCTAGGAATTGTGTGTCGGGCCGCCACTACGGGAATTGATACACCCCATGGTGGGACCAGCATAGGTATCTACAATCGAATAGGGCCGTATGACACACGCGACACTGGCGCACAGATAGGGAGTCGATCGATAGGGTAGTAAGGGTACATCTAACATCTTCATAGCAATTGGTCTGATTGAGGTGGAATCCTCATACTAGATGTATACCTAAAGGCTACCACAACTGAGGGGATTGGGATCGCGTTGCAATATTAGCATTTGATATAAATGACTAGTTAGGACACTAGTTAGGTGGTGCAGAGCAATTTGATATCATTTTAATGGTGTAGCCTAAGAAACCTTGCGATGTTATTCTTGATAGAAACCATGCGATGTAATACTTGATAGGAATTATGGGATGTTATACTTGATTTATCGTGCCTGTAGCTTACCTTGCCATCATGCTTATGTTTACTTTCATTTTATTCATGCCATGTTATCTTTACCTAACTTTATGCTGAAAGTCACTAGGACTTACTCAGTCTTTATGACTGACCCGTTTTGTTTCGCCTCTTTTTCTTCCGTTCCCCCCCAAGGTTCACAGGGTGGGAATACAACTTAGTTCGGATCTTACCAAGCCCCAAGGCTCTTTCATGTAAGGCTTGGATTCCTCTTGGCTATGGCTTGCTTTTCTTTATTGGGGAATACTACAGTTTATTTTTATGCTTCTTTGTTTTTGAGCAAGACAGGTATTTTAGCTATGTCTTTGGGTATTGGACGTTGATGGGCTTTTATTGTAAACAATTCTACTTAATAAATGATTTGAAGTACTTCTACTTTACTTTCTGCTGTTTTATATATGTCTATCTTGTAATATTTCTGTTCCAGTACCCATAATGCTCCATTGAAGTTAAGACATTCCCTTTGTGAGTGACCTTAACGGATGTGGGGTGTTACACGTCAGGGCCGGTCCACCGATGTGGATTAGATGCAATCCTGAACACTACGTCTCCCTGCCCTATGGGGCGTAAATGAGCCAAGGAATGACTCCATCGGTTCGAGAATGACCGATATATCCGAGGCGGCTCGCAACAACAACAACCATATAAGTCAAACTCGTCAGGGCGTGTAAAACCACTGATGCCACTTCTAGCTAGAAAGAAACGCATGTCCTCCCTGAGGTCCTTCTCCCGTTTCCGGTTCACAACCGGGGTGTGAGGCTCGTGAATCAACGCTACACAAAGCTACGCCACATAGGCCGTGCTTTGATCATCAACCACAAGACTCTGCTTTTCTACGACCAACAGATATCGTATTGGAAATAACGATATAAATATATCTTTCAAATTCCCGTAACAATACCTGTATCATCACGAAATCCAACATTGAAATATTCCAAAGACAATTTCGATTCAAATCCATTCCAATTCAATTATTGGAAATCTAGGTTATTTTCAAAACCATTTCAAATCCAATTTATTTATTTCACAAATAAATAGAATTATAACTCTAGTTCAAAACTAGTTCGTTTCGATAAAAAACTATTTTAATCTTTTCAAATATGGAGTTTTTCATCCGAATTCTTCCCAAATCATTTCTTATGATTTTACACAAATTATTACTATTTTTAATAATTTTATCAAGGCCCGTACAGTCGATTTCCATCAACGGCCATCGAACTGCACTTACAGCGACCTTTTCCAAATTTGATTTGGACATAATTCCAAATCCAACCGTTAGATTTCTAATTTCTAATATTCATTAGAAATCTTATTTCGATACGAGCCCAATGGTTCCGGTTTTAGGAGAATCCGACAGTCGGATCTCCCGCAATATCCATTCAAAGTCAATGGTCGAAATTCGCGAACTGCCGCGGCGCGTTCTATTCAGGCCATTATATTATATATAATATATATAATATATACTTCGTCGATTTCCTTTTAAAACATATTTTATAAATCATTTTAAATTCGTTTCAAATCGATTTCAATTCAAATTGATTTCTATTTCAATTTCAGTTCTAATTCAATTCAATTCAATTTGAATTCATTTGTATTCTATTTTAATCGAATTCATTTCTATTCAATTTAATTCGAATTTCAATTCTTTTTAAAATATCAGATTTTGAAGTCACTTTCGATATTCATTATAAAATGAATAAAATCGATATAAATATCGTTCACGTCAAAATGGCGTCAATCTAATCGACACGGCTTTTATATATTTCTATTTCCAAATATTCTATTTCAAATATTTCTTTTTCAAATATTTCTATTCAAATATTTCTTTTTCAAAACTGGAATGAGGCCCAATCAATTACCATAGATTTTATTTCTATGGATTTCTATACAACGCATGTATAAATCAACAATGACTAATAATCAACCATCATCCAAAGTGCATTCTACACTGTATAAGCATCAAATATAAATATTTAACGCTCATAACAGTTTGTCAATCAATCGATCGACACACAACTAATTATTAGGATTAGTGTATGTCATATATCATCCCAATACCCGTGTGGGATTTCAAATAATCAAACACAGATTTTATTTGTGCAGTTGGGCGATGTGTAAAATTTATCGTCCCAATCAATATCAGTCAAATGTGTGTATATAAACAAATCATCCGATTTGTTTATTTTTATTTCATTTCATATACATGTTAAAAATTCTGTTTTTAACTATAAAATATTTTCCACTATAAAATATTTTATTTGAACTATAAAAATATTTTATTTCATTACACATCACATCACACAATCAACTACACATCAAAATCTAACAAACAAGCATACAAGCCGTCCATGGTCTGTGGACGACGGGTGTCGGGTGCTACTAAGCACCGTCTGCATCCTAGTATATATTTTAACTAGAAAATTAAATTAAAAGTGAGAAGTTCTCACCGACTAGCTAAACCAAACACCACGACTCTTATGTAGAAATCTTCACCGTGATCGCCTTTTGTCACTTTCGTCGCCCGAATTCGCTACATATATAAAAATCACATGTTTATAATCACTCTATATTGATAAAAAATTATATTTTTACATTGCTACTATATAGATAAAAATTCTATCTTTACGCCGGTGTTCATATAATAAAGATTATATTTTTATCACGCTATTCTCTATATAAAAATTATAATTTTATAAAATTAAAAATCACTTCTTTATATATTTAAAAATCTAATATTTTCACTTCTAGAAATAAGATCTTTTTGATTTTAAAAATACGATCTTTTTGATTTTAAAAATACGATCTGGGGGGAAGGGGGGTTTCAAGGCCACGGCGGTGGAAGCTTTTGGCTTCGCCAAGGGAGAAAGGGGTAGAGAGGAGGAGTGAAGAGGAGAGGTTGAGCGTAGGCGTCTCGCCGGAGGTAGGCGCCAGTCAGGCGGCGTGGGCGTCGCGAGTTTAGGCTCTGGCGATTTCCCTTTTTTTTATTTCTGAAGTGAATTTGATCGGGGGGAGCAAATGAAAGAGGGAGGGGTTTTATATAAATTTAATTAATAAATTTATTTATTTTCAAAAAGCTACTTTTAATTTTGACCTCCAAACGAGACCCACCGCCTGTCGTCCATAGCTAATTACCCCCATTGCAAACACAATGGGATATGTATCGTAGGATGATTCGATCGTTTCGATCAGTTTCCGTCAAAATCAACATATAACTCTATATATTGAATTTGAACGAACATTTCAATTTATTGGGGTCACATATGAACTCTAAAATTTCCTAAAAAATATTTTTGGTTTCACACCCCGGTATGAACTGGGCATAACTTTTTACCCCGCTATGAAATTTCAATTTTTCGGATTCGTTGGAAAGATATTCTCAAATAGATTCTAATATTTTTGGTTTCGCCAAAATCCGGTTTATTCTGCACCCAGTACACTCATTTGAAATTTGAAATCGAAATATCAAACTACCGCGCCATTTTCAATTCCTTTTTTAATTTAAAATAAATATTTATATTCTAACGACGATCTATATAAATATATACGTTCGAATTCTATTCAAAATAAATTTCTCGTCGTTTTTATTTTAAATATTCATTTTAAATATTCAAAATTCACTAAAATTGCCAAAATAATTTTTTTAAACTGGCTCGGATTTCCGGGTTATTACATTATGTGTTAAGTTATACATTGAAAAATATACAAATAAGATTATTTCTCTATGTGTTGAAATTAATAATATTTGCAAACAAATAAAAGAAAATAGGAATTATCTTCTTATTTGTCATTAGCAATAAGGTCATGTGAATAAATCACATTTTATTAGACATTAGAAATGTATAGGGAAATTATACGAGTAAAATATATTTTTATTCGGCACTAGGAATAAAATAACATGTTCGGTTTAGCAGAATTGAAATTGGTTAAATTCATTAATCAATTATTTATTTATATGAACTGTTTTGGCTGAAAACCCCACACGGGTGTTGGGATGATATTTGACATACACTAGTCACAATATTTAGTTGTATGTCAATCGATGGATTGACAGGCTGCGATGAGCGTTATTATTTCATTTTAATGCTTACACAGTTATAAATTTCATTCTGGATGTGAATGGATGTTTAATGATTATTTATTATTATTGTCATATACATACGATGTATGAAATCCATATAAACGAAATTATATGGTAATTGATTGAGTTGCATTCCGAATCAGAATATCTTTTAAATAAAGATTATCTTTTTATAAAGAAGATTTTAAAATAAAGAACATTGTAATATAAAGAATATTTTATATAAATAATATTTTTATATAAAGAATATTTTTAAATAAAGAATATTTTAAATAATATTCAACAAAGAATAAAATGATGATTTCTGTGTCCGTTTTGAATGAACACAAAAGATAAAAATATTTTTTTATCAAAATGAACTAGTTATTTACTAGAATAAATCTTTTAAATCTTTTAAGTTAAGATTTAATGAAGTCTTCCAATTTATTTAATATTTAATTGGAATTAAATAAAAGAAATAGATTTTGGGTTGTCGTGGATGGTGTCTTAAATAACACTATTCTTAAACCATGTATGAAAGGAATAAATCTTTGAATTAAAATTATTAGAGTTTCCAATTGTATTTAGTAACTGAAATAAAATGATATGTGAATTGGGTTTATCGTGAACTATGTTTTAAACGACATTTGTTCTTTAACCCAATTAATAGTGAAAATATAATTTGGAATTTATAAACCTCTCATTAAGATTTGAAAATAAATTTTCCAAAGTCGATTTTTCCAATTTAATATATTAAATTGGAATTGAGTGGAAATTCGATTTGATAATAATCGAGATAGGCTTTTGTAAAAGAAGACTGATGCTATATATGGAATTTAAAAGGCTTTGTCGTTATTCCATTTATATTAGCGGTCTCATATGAAAATTTATATCGATTATATATTGATTTGATTTCTGTGAAAATTCCATTTTTAGTGGAAAATGATTTTGGGTTTATCGTGAACTGTGTTTTAAATGACATTGGTTCTTTAACCTAGTTATAGATAAGATCAATTTTTTACAGTGGAAAATGATTTTGGGTTTATCGTGAACTGTGTTTTAAATGACATTGGTTCTTTAACCTAGTTATAGATAAGATCAATTTTTTAAAACTGAATAATCATAAAGTAATGATTTTTGATATTAAAAATCAAATTGGAGCTTTAATGAATCTTTTTAATCTTTAAAAAGAAGATTAAGGATTATATTTAAAGAATTTATCTTTGATAAAATTAATGGGAATCTTTCCCTTTTAATATGAATATTTTATTAAAATAATATTCTGAATTGGAATGAGGCGTATGATGTGTATTTATAGCACTTGATTTTTAATTATAAAAATACGCGAGTTATTCAGAAAGATTGGGTTTAACCCATTCTGAATAATTACTATGACAATTAAAGTCAAAGACATTGAAGACGGTGATTGAAGACTGGCGATCTTCTCATCGAATGGGCAACTACTGATGCATGGCATTGGGTCACTCCCAGTAAAGGGTTAATAGTGGTAGTTTGTCCGGACGTACTTGTCGATTGTCCGGATATACGAGCACCTCACTTCCGTATTGGACATATGAGACGAGGAATAAGGTGTCTTCGGTTTCGTTCAGACCTAGGACAGACTTGTAAATGGATGTATGTCTAACATTGGATTTCATTCCATGTAAATTAAATTGATTTATATTAAATATATATCTGTTGTGGCGGAGAATTTATTCTCTTTCTTAACACCCTTCTCTGAGACACACGAGCTCAGAGGTTATATATTGGTAGTTATCGATCGCATAGCGTGAATTTTCAATGTTGCATGACAAGATGCAAATGATCGAGGCTTTTGTTGAAAAGCAGAACCTTGTGGTTAATGATCAAAGCATGACCTATTTAGGCATAGCTTTGTGTAGAGATACTTCGCCAGCTTCACACCCCGGTATGAACCAGAAACGAGAGAAGGATCCCAGGGAGGACATGTGTTTCTTTCTAGCTAGAAGTGGTGTCAGTGTTTTTATGAGGCCTGATATTTTTACTTTTGTGGATGATGGATTGTGAGGCGCCTTTGTTATTTGAGTCCCTAGTGGCTCTATTTACGTCCATAGGGCGGAGAAACGTATTGTTCCGGAAAAACCAATCCACTAACATATTTGTGGACCGACCCTGACGCTCCTAGGTGCAGTTGTGGCTGTATCCTGAGACATGGGCTAGATTGTCTCGAAATCGGTAAGGACTATCTCTTACCTTGGTTCATGATGGAAATCCAACTTCCAATACAACACCATATGGCTTTGATTGTATAACTAGTATGGTGACATAGTATATGGTAGTTATTCTGTAGTGACCCGCAAATCCGTAATATCCGAGTTGACTATATACATCATACGTCCAACCCAAATATCATGAAAATACGAATCATTTTTTTTAGAAGAAAAAGGTAGAAGAGGAACAAACATAACCACACAGAATCTCACATTGCAGCGGAACAAAATATAATATATCATATCTTACAAAATTTGTACTGTATACACATATCATTATCAGAGTACAACACTTACAACACAGCAGAAAAAAACTCTATATAACTAACGCTGAAGCCTCCTGCTCCAAGCTCCTTTAGATAGATCTGTAAAATCCTGAACTACTTGACTGCCCGTACAAATTTAGGCACCTAAGAGTTTAGGTAGAACAAAACAAAATAAACTCCAGGTCAGTCATGGGACTGGTATGAGTAAACGGTTTTAAACAGTTTCAGAAAACTAAATGACACCTCATAAGACCACGCCGTATAACATGGAACGGGTTTTTCCCTTATGAGAATCCAAACACTTGATTTAACTTTCAGAATCCTTTTGAAAGGAAAGATAATTCTTATATCAAAACTCTTTTGATATTATAATAATGTCTAAATCAAGTAGATAACAATCTAGTGGAACGTTTGTATCTCCATTCCACATATATAATATACAATCATAAACCGCGGGCACTTATTGGATATTTGATTTCCAACTATGACAAGGTATGGAACCACCTGCCGCTGGTATATCTCTAGAGGAGAATACACCGAGTTCAACAAGAACATCTTGCAACTCAGCCACACATGATCGACCACTCATTTCGCTTGAGTGTATCGAATGTATATCACCGACGGTTGGGATCAATAACCGTTTCCCGAATGGGACAGCATCAACAATAGATTTTTAGAAGTAAATGAAACTCTAGATCAGGTGATTATACACCCTAATAGGTGCGACCTATATACCCATGCTTCCTGCCCGATTTCTGTCATGTTCCGGTTGATGAGGCTTGAGGTTACGCTTTATCATCACATCAGATTCACTTCGAATGCCACATTGTCAGATCCATCGAAAATCACTAATTGACGTCTACAAAAGTACATTACATGTTAGCTAAAGAAGTTTCCTTCTCTGCTTCCACTCTTGGTACGGTTGAAGAAATCAATGTACGTGACCTTTCTGAAAATACTCTGTCACACATTCATCCATACAAGTCATCCAGGAACAGGATGAACCGAAGGCACTATTCAGTACATCCATCTTAGGCACTATTATCTAAGACTTATACAATATCTCTTGCACTTTACTCCGTCTTCAATTTTCTTTGGCATATATGATTCGCAACGCTTATGCCAATATAGAGTGGTTCTTTGGATAATAATCCAACCGGTCTCTCCATATTGACAACGATGGTCAAAACTTCGATGGTCTGTGATTTAACTATCGAATAAAAACAAGTGTTTCGATAGTCGATGATTTAACTATCGAAGAAAACAAGTGTTCATCCAATTATCAAACAATTACTGAGCCCTTAATTAATATTCCATTAATTAAATCACTTCTCTATTTCTTTATCAATATTTGTTAACCAAATATTTTCAATAACCATATTGGCCTTTTACGTTATTTGGAAAACATTTCCGAATATCGCCTTCCTTTATTTTCTAAACTTTTAGAAAAATATACGCTATTTATAATTGGAAAATATTCCAATTACTTATCTCTTTTCCGATCTCGTTTATTTCTATACTTAGGGATATTTATTATTCTATTTCCAAGCTTACATTTATTTGGGTTAAAAAGGATGTTGTGTAAAACATCGTTAAGGCAACCCAAATACTATATTCAACTAATTCTTATCCAACATTGATCTTTGAACCAGAAATCTTACTATTTGTTTGTTAATAATGAAATCAATCAAGTTGGGCTATGACTACCTCTCAGACCTTGACTGAATAACATTTATAACGTCAAAACAGATATGACTACTTACTCGAATAATCAATACCATACAATTACTTATTCACTTTTAAACACGTATACACTTTCTCTTTCTATTCTTATGAGATTTTATTCCTAGTCTTCCTTTTTGATTATACTATTCTATTTTTAAGTTCGTTTCCTTCTCGACTTATATATATATATATATTGATATATAGATTCTAGTTTTCAAACTTCTTAAAAATATTCTAACTCCTTAAATTTTTGGAAAAATTCGCTATAACCTCCTTTGTACCGGGAGCATCGGGATATTTCAAATAGCCTCCCATGGCCCTCACCAATCCAAAAGAAAAAAGAAAAGCCAAGCGGCTAGCCGATACGGCGCATAAAATCTCATATATGAATTAAATACGTACCTTTTTGTCGAGCATTCTATTTATATACCTTCAAACCTTATCCATACCTGTCTCCTGTATATCTATACCTATCCAATTTATTTCCAACATAATCCAATCATTTTACTCAATTCGTTAATTAACTTGCTAGTTTACTCCTTTTCATGTTTTACTTTTATATGTGAACATAACATGTTCAAATAAAATTCTAACTCGCTTATAAATTCTTTGGATTCGATTTTTAATTTAAGTTTCATATTCGATTTTGAATATGAAATCCACACATCCAATTCACCTTTCAAAGTTCAATTCAATTCAAAACTCGATTAACTAATTTCTCTTTGACTTAGTTAATTCTATTCAAAAATCAAAATATGATTTAATTTTTCGAAAATCATTTTACTTACTTCACTTGAGTTCACATTTATTTTATAACTCAAGTCTAGATGTTCAAATGGCAATTCGGATTTTAATTTGCTTAAAAATCCTTGTATTTATTTAAATAAACCCTTATGGTTTTTAAACGATTTTGGCGTTGCATTTTTAGAAATTTGATTTTGACATATCTCAAAATCTATTCGACGAAATCCAGATTTTTCTCTTCTATTAGAAAACTCTTATCTAACTGGTTCTGACGGTTCTTGTTTCAAAGAATTCCGACTTCAATTGAATTCTGTATACTCAATTGAAGTTCGAATCGCCAATTTACGAACTGTAGCGCTGCGGCGAGTTCATTTTAATTATATTTATATATATAAACTTTTAAACTTCGTTAAAATGAATTCAACTCCATTTCAACTCTATTCGAATTGTAATATTCAAACTCCATTTCATTTCTGTTTGAAATCTAATATTCAAACTCCATTTTAACTCTATTTGAATTTTCTCGATTTAAACTCCATTTTCACTTTTATTTGAATTCTATATTTAAATTCCAATTTGAATTTCTATATTCAAACTCCATTCTGATATTCTATATTCAATTCTATTCAAATTTTATATATTCAAATTCTATATTCAAACTCCATTTGAATTTCTATATTCAAATTCCATTTCACTTTCGATATTCAAATCCTATATTTGAATTCCTTTATATTTTCTATATTCAAATTCTGTATTTGAATTCCATTTGAATTTCTATATTCAAACCCCATTTTTATTTCTATATTCAAATTCTATTTCAAACATTCTTTATTCATTCTTTAAACAAGTCTCGATTTCAATCCCTTTTGAAATCGATATTTCTACTTTTGAAAAAAAATAGCTTTCCCTTTAAAATTTCACACTTGTATTTTATTTTTGAATTATCCAATGATAATTCTTTTCACTTCATTTATAAACTTTGTTTATAAAAGAACTATTTATAAACTTCATTTATAAAGGAACTACTTGTTTTATTTCTTTTAAAACAAGTTAATATTAATATTCTATTCACATTTCAAATTCTAAAAAAAAAAAGAATTTCCCTTCTAAATCTCAAATATCCTTTTTAGGATATTTTTATAAATTAACACTTAGGCCCAGTGATATTTAAACAACAAATTATTTATTTCAGGTTTTCTAACACATCATATATGAAAGTATATATGCAAATAAATAAACAAACAGATAATATACATTTTTGAGGAATCCAGTTGGATTCCTCCAACCTGTTTTCCTGCATCCACAGACGTTAGTCACATAGTAATACCCACCCTGCTTCGAGGCAGGATATCGTGGTATGAAGGTCATCCACTAATATATATTTGTGGGGCGCATATGGAAATCATCCACTATGAAACTGCGGGCATCCGCTAATGAGACTGCGGGAATCCAACCAATCATCAACCCAATATATATATAATAGTCAACCCTAAATAACTAATATATTTCAAACAATCAGAAAGCATTCAACAGGCAACAAACAAATATTTTTAACGATATAAAAATAATTCTAATTCAGGTGAGTGAGATTTACTCACCGTGGTTTTTTTATCTCTCGAAATACAGTAGGCTTTTGAGTAAATTAAACAAGTGTTTAATTTAAACAAAAATACCAAATGGCTCCAATCTAGTTCAATCTAATTCCACTGCGAAGTATTTCCTAACATGATCCCAACGTACTTCATTTTGTCCTAATTTGACATCATATGAATTAATTATAAATTTTACAAGTTGGTAAACATTTTATATAATTTGAACCTTATAACCATAATTAGCTAAAAATTTAATTAACTTAAATGAATTACCTATTTAATTTCCTCCTTGATAATGCGTTGAAACTCCTCCTCCTTCCTTCTAAACCTTGCCACAAGCCGCACTCCTCAAATTCCCTTAGTTGATCGCACCCATTCCCTGACCCATTGTTCACAAATTCGAACTCCACAAAATTGAATCTCGGCTATGAACAGACAATGACTGTTCTTGGGTATCGAATCCCTTAAAAAGGCAGCGCGCCTCTTCTCCAAATTCGTACTGCTCCAGCATCGATATCCACTTCTCTGAATCGCACTCCAGTACCTCACGATCAACTTTCGTCCCAACGACTTCACCTTCCTCAACAAGAAAATCGCGGCCTCCTGTTCTCCCTGAAATCACCATGCTTCTTCCAGTAACCGCACCCTCATTGAACCCCCGAATCACCTCACCGTAACCCCAAAACAACTTCGACACCCCACCACAACGTTCAATAGCCCCTACCTGCTATCGAGTTTGGTTCGAGCTTCATGGGTGCGTCGCGGTCTTTATTGCGACTCCTATTGCTTTCAATTTTGGGGGAATTAAAGAGAGAGGCGTTGTTGGATTTATTTTCCTGAAAATGAATTGGCAAAAGGAGTGGAGAGGAGCATCGCGGGTTTATATAAAGAAAGGCGTGGTTTTAAAAAGGACAGTGAGGCCATTGGTTTGTGGAGTTAAAGTGGACGATGTGGTAGATTTTCTTCCATTTGAATTTGAGGAGAAGGGAAAAGCCACGTTAATTTCAATTTAATGAAGGAGAAGGAGCCACGGTTCCTAATTGTTTTTGCCTTGTTGCTTAATTCATGTCCACCAACTATGATATTTTATAATTATTATTATTCTAATTTAAAACCGGTGTCCTTAAATTAAAATACTCCTTGACTGCGAACTCCTTTCTAAACCCAACAACTGTCCATTCTAGGGTAAAACCACTATTCGGAACCCAGTGGGATAAGTTTCGAGGTCCAGTTCGATCATCCGGGACAGATATTAATTTAAATTGATATAAATTAAATTCAACACAATTTATTCTGCGGAAATAAATTAATATTATTATTCGAATTCAAACAGAAGTCTGAAATGTATTTAATTTAGTTGTAAATCTCGAACTGAATTATTTTTCGTATAACGATGATTTAATATATATTCGATATTAAATCGAAATTGATTATTAAATTAATAACTTAATATAAATATTCATTTATATTATCCACCTAATATTTATATCTGTATTAAATAGTTAAAATTAACCCATAAGAATCCGGGTCATTACAATCTTCCCCACTTAAAATAATTTCGTCCTCGAAATTGCTAAGGTAGAAAAAGTGCTACAAACCCATTTATCCTTTCAATTCTTATTTATGTTGATACTCAACATTTCAAACTTCCTTACGTAACTCTCTTTCGAATAAATCCCTATTCGATAACTCCTCCCTTCGAATAACTATATTCGATAATCTCTCTATCGAATAACTAGATTCGAAAACCTTTCTTCGAATAAACTACATTCGATTTACTCTATTCAATTTACTCTTATCAATTAACTGTATTGGATTTAACTCTTATCGATTAACCCCATTTGATTAGCTCTTTTCACTTAACTCCTTCCGAATAAGCTATATTCGATAACTCCTTTAACTCTATTCGAATAAACTATACTCGATAAATTCTAATTGAATAACTAATATTCAATTAACTCTACGGATTAACCCTAACTGATTAACTCTAACTGGTTAGTTCTTACTCTAATCAATTTATTCTAACTCTAATCGACTTCTCCTATTCGAATAACTCCTATTGGATAACGTTTATTCATTTATAAAGATTTACTTTTAGTAACGGTTCTTCACTTTATAAATGTTCTCTTTAATAACGTTACTTCACTTATACAAGTGTTGTGTACCCCTTCTATTTAAAACTATCGGTGTTGAAGACCAATATCTCTTCTCTATATAAGTTCAGACTTATATATTCCATTTACTGAATGATAAATATTTAATTTAATTTGTAAACTGTTATTTATAAATTAATCTTTTCTATTTATCTGTTAAAAACAAATTTCCATTTTCTATTCATCTTCTAAATATTCCTTTGATTAAATTCTATTTATTTAACAAATAAATATCTCATTTATAACATTCTATTTATTTTCTATAAATAAATATTTCCATTTAATCTATTTGTAATTTTTTTACAAATATTTCCTTTTAAATTCTATTTGTAAATGTTTTTACAAATATCTCTCCTTCTATTTGTTTGCACATAACTTCCTTTGTATTTGTGTTACAAATATAATTCCTTTATATTTGTTTTACAAATATATTTTCTTTTTAACTCTTTTGGTTTTTCCTTTATTCACACCCAATTCATATTTCATTCACATTGATTTTACTCAATTTATTCATTTCGATCCATTTAACTTACTTCAGTTAAATTTAATTTCAATCATTCAAATTCTGAGGGTTTCATTTCAAAACTCCTTTGAAGTAATATAAATATATACATATATTTATATCCATCTCAAACTCAAAACATTTGAATTTTCAACAACTTGTTTTCTTTTCAAACAAATTTCCATCAAAAACTTTTCTAAGGTAGCAATCCATCACTTAGAAACTCGAAAATGAACACCGATGAAGGTCGACTCATCATCAGAATTATTTCCCAGCTACTGAATGAGTTCAGTGCTATATTACTTGATATTCATTTAGAAAATATTTTCCAAACTCCTAGGATTTTTAAATCCTTAATTCTGGTTTGAATTAAATTTTAATTCATCTTATTTGTATATTTCCTTCTTATACAAATTCTATTGGTTATATATATAACTATTTCCGTTTTATAATCTCATTCGATTATAATCCTAACAATCAACTCAACTATTTAAAAACAATACCATGTCCAATCTTCTGTTCAAGTGTTTATAAACTCCTATCGACATCGTGCCATCCCATGATTCGATCAGAATTCATAATTCACTCAACTGACTAGTCAACACAATACAAAACAGTTTTTATATCAAATAACAAATACGCTCTCTCGTATATATATACATATACACTCAACTCATTCTAGGGTACTACTGACCCTATCTCTAATGAGCACATTTCCCTAAAGTCTAGGTATTCACTCAACCTATGCTCTGATACCAACTATAGTGACCCGCAAATCCGTAATATCCGAGTTGACTATATACATCATACGTCCAATCCAAATATCACGAAAATATGAATCCTTTTTTTTATAAGAAAAAGGTAGAAGAAGAACAGACATAACCACACAGAATCTCACATCGCAGCGGAAAAAAATATAATATATCATATCTTTGAAATACAAAATGTGTACTGTATACACATATCATTATCAGAGTACAACACTTACAACACAGTGGAACAAAACTCTATATAACTAACGCTAAAGGCTCCTGCTCCAAGCTCCTTTAGATAAATCTGTAAAATCCTGAACTACTTGACTGCCCGTACAAATTTAGGAACCCAAGAGTTTAGGTAGAACAAAACAAAATAAACTCCAGGTCAGTCATGGGACTAGTATGAGTAAACAGTTTTAAACAGTTTTAGAAAACTAAATGATACCTCATAAGACCACGTCGTATAACACAGGGGTTTTTCCTTTATGAGAATCCAAACATTTGATTTAACTTTCAGAATCCTTTTCAAAGGAATGATAATTCTTATATCAAAACTCTTTTGATACTATAATAATGTCTAAATCAAGTAGATAACAATCTAGTGGAACGTTTGCATATCACGTTCCACATATATAATGTACAATCATAAACCGTGGGCACTTATTGGATATTTGATTTCCAACTATGACAAGGTATGGAACCACCTGCCGCTGGTATATCTCTAGAGGAGAATACACCGAGTTCAACAAGAACATCTTGCAACTCAACCACACATGACCGACCACTCATTTTGCTTGAGTGTATCGAATGTATATCACTAACGGTTGGGATCAGCAACCATTTCCCGAATGGGACAGCATCAACAATAGATTTTTAGAAGTAAATGAAATTCTAGATCAAGTGATTATCACCCTAATAGGTGCGACCTACATAGCCATGTTGCCTGCCCGATTTCTTTCATTTACCGGTTGATGAGGCTTGAGGTTACGCTTTATCATCACATCATATTCACTTCAAATGCCACATTGTCATATCCATCGAAAATCACTAATTGACGTCTACAACGGTACATTACGTGTTAGCTAAAGAAGTTTCCTTCTCCGCTTCCACTCTTGGTATGCTTGAAGAAATCAATGTACGTGACATTTCTAGAAATACTCTGTCAGACATTTATCCATACAAGTCATCCAGGAACATGATGAACCGAAGGCACTATTCAGTACATCCATCTTAGGCACTATTATCTAAGACGTATACAATAGCCCTTGAACTTTACTCCGTCTTCAATTTTCTTTGGCATATATGATTCGCAAAGCTTATGCCAATACAGAGTGGTTCTTTGGATAATAATCCAACCGGTCTCTGCATATTGACAACGATGGTCAAAACTTCAGTGGTCTATGATTTAACTATCGAATAAAAACAAGTGTTTCGATAGTCGATGATTTAACTATCAAAGAAAACAATTTTTCATCTAATTATCAAACAATCATTGAGCCCTTAATTAATATTCCATTAATTAAATCACTTCTCTATTTCTTTATCAATATTTGTTAACCAAATATTTTCAATAACCATATTGGCCTTTTACGTTATTTGGAAAACATTTCCGAATATCGCCTTCCTTTATTTTCTAAACTTTTAGAAAAATATATGCTATTTATAATTGGAAAATATTCCAATTACTTATCTCTTTTCCGATCTCGTTTATTTCTATACTTAGGAAATATTTATTATTCTACTTCCAAGATTACATTTATTTGGGTTAAAATGGATGTTGTGTAAAACATCGTTAAGACAACCCAAATACTATATTCAACTAACTCTTATCCAACATTGATCTTCGAGCCTGAAATCTTACTATTTGTTTGTTAATAATGAAATCAATCAAGTTGGGGTATAACTACCTCTCAGACCTTGACTAAATAACATTTATAATGTCAAAACAGATATGACTACTTACTCGAATAATCAATACCATACAATTACTTATTCACTTTTAAACACGTATACACTTTCTCTTTCTATTCTGACGACATTTTATTCCTAGTCTTCCTTTTTGATTATACTATTCTATTTTTAAGTTCGTTTCCTTATCGACTTCTATATATATTGATATATAGATTCTAGTTTTCAAACTTCTTAAAAATATTCTAACTCCTTAAATTTCCGGAAAAATTCGCCATAATCTCCTTTGTACCGGGAGCATTGGGATATTTCAAATAGCCTCCCATGGCCCTCACCAATCCAAAAGAAAAAAGAAAAGCCAAGCGGCTAGCCGATACGGCGCATAAAATCTCATATATGAATTAAATACGTACCTTTTTGTTGAGCATTCTATTTATATACCTTCATACCTTATCCATACCTGTCTCCTGTATATCTATACCTATCCAATTTATTTCCAACATAATCCAATCGTTTTACTCAATTCGTTAATTAACTTGCTAGTTTACTCCTTTTCATGTTATACTTTTATATGTGAACATAACATGTTCAAATAAAATTATAACTCACTTATAAATTCTTTGGATTCGATTTTTAATTTAAGTTTCATATTCGATTTTGAATATGAAATCCACACATCCAATTCACCTTTCAAAGTTCACTTCAATTCAAAACTCGATTAACTAATTTCTCTTTGACTTAGTTAATTCTATTCAAAAATCAAAATATGATTTATTGTTTCAAAAATCATTTTACTTACTTCACTTGAGTTCACATTTATTTTATAACTCAAGTCTAGATGTTCAAATGGCAATTCGGATTTTTATTTACTAAAAAATCCTTGTATTTATTTAAATAAACCCTTATGGTTTTTAAATGATTTTGGTGCTGCATTTTTAGAAATTTGATTTTGACATATCTCAAAATCTATTCAACGAAATCCAAATTTTTCTCTTTTATTAGAAAACTATTATCTAACTGGTCCTGACGGTTCTTGTTTCAAAGAATTCCGAGTTCAATTGAATTCTGTATACTCAATTGAAGTTCGAATCGCCAATTTACGAATTGCAGCGCTGCGGCGGGTTCGTTTTAATAATATTTATATATAAAAACTTTTAAACTTCATTAAAATGAATTCAACTCCATTTCAACTTTATTCGAATTCTAATATTCAAACTCCATTTTAACTCTATTTGAATTTTCTTGATTTAAACTCCATTTTCACTTATATTTGAATTCTATATTTAAATTCCAATTTGAATTTCTATATTCAAACTCCATTCTAATAATTTTTATTCAATTCTATTCAAATTTTATATATTCAAATTCTATATTTGAATTCCATTTGAATTTCTATATTCAAACTCCATTTGAATTTCTATATTCAAATTGCATTTCACTTTCGATATTCAAATCCTATATTTGAATTCCTTTATATTTTCTATATTCAAATTCTATATTTGAATTCAATTTGAATTTCTATATTCAAACCCCATTTGAATTTCTATATTCAAACCCCATTTGAATTTCTATATTCAAATTCTATTTCAAACTTTCTTTATTCATTCTTTAAACAAGTCTCGATTTCAATCCCTTTTGAAATCGATATTTCTACTTTTGAAAAAAAATAGATTTCCCTTTTCTATTTCACACTTGTATTTTATTTTTGAATTACCCAATGATAATTCTTTTCACTTCATTTATAAACTTTGTTTATGAAAGAACTATTTATAAACTTCGTTTATAAAGGAACTACTTGTTTTATTTCTTTTAAAACAAGTTAATATTAATATTCTATTCACATTTCAAATTCTAAAAAAAAAAAATAGAATTTCCCTTTTAAATCACAAATATCCGTTTTAGGATATTTTTATAAATTAACACTTAGGCCCAGTGATATTTAAACACCAAACAACCAATTATTTATTTCAGGTTTTCTAACACATCATATATGACAGTATATATGCAAACAAATAAAAAAAACAGATAATATATATTTTTGAAGAATCCAGTTGGATTCCTCCAACCTGTTTTCCTGCATCCACAGACGTTAGTCACATAGTAATACCCACCCTGCTTCGAGGCAGGATATCGTGGTATGAAGGTCATCTACTAATATATATTTGTGGGGCACATATGGAAATCATCCGCTATGAAACTGCAGGCATCCGCTAATGAGACTGCGGGAATCCAACCAATCATCAACCCAATATATATATATAATAGTCAACCCTAAATAACTAATATATATCAAACAATCAGAAAGCATTCAACAAGCAACAAACAAATATTTTTAACGATCATCCAGAACCCACTGGGATAAGTTCCGAACCCACTGGGATAAGTTCCAACAACTGTCCATTCTAGGGTAAAACCACTATTCGGAACCCAATGGGATAAGTTCCGAGGTCCAGTTCGATCATCCGGGACAGATATTAATTTAAATTGATATAAATTAAATTCAACACAATTTATTCTGCTGAAATAAATTAATATTATTATTCGAATTCAAATAGAAGTCTGAACTATATTTAATTCAGTTGAAAATCTCGAACTGAATTGTTTTTCGTATAACGATGATTTAATATATATTCGATATTAAATCAAAATTGATTATTAAATTAATAACTTAATATAAATATTCATTTATATTATCCACCCAATATTTAAATCCGTATTAAACAGTTAAAATTAACCCATAAGAATCCGGGTCATTACATATTCCATCTATGATTGATATATTATGATTGGAATGTTTTTGAAACATATATACACTAATAATAATGTCAAATCCGTTTTATCGTATCATGCATTTTTGACCATTGTAAGGTAAAACTCTATCCTTTGGCTTGCGTTGCATTGTGTGATGGGATCTGAGTCTTATAATGATTTCATTTTTCTAAAAAGCATTGCGTTGTTTAATGATTTACTTTATTTTATGCACTGGCAATCCAATGGAGTAAACCCGTTCCGCGTTAGCGGCGTGGTCCTGTGATTAGCCTTATTACTAGTTAAGTTAAGTAAAGATTTCTCACACCAGTCCCATGTCTGACCCATAGTTTGTTTCACTCTGCAAACTCGGGTGCCCTCTTTTCCACACGGGCAGTCGAGTAGCTTATTTTGCAGATATATTGAGCAGGATTCTGGATCGAAGCTAAGAGCTGTGTCGAGAGTATTGATAGTCTTCCACTGTGTTAATTTAATTGTTTCGCTGTAGTGTATCATATTTATTGTAATTTAATTTTCCGCTGTATTATTATATTTAATGTACTCTGATATTCTGTACTCTGATGTAACATTATTATGATGTAATAAAAGTCTGTTGTTATTTGTTCTGATGTGTTGTATTCCTAGAGTTAACATATTTGGGTTTTGAATGGTCTTGGTCGATTTAGCGGTTGATTAGGTCCGGGTGAAATCCGTTTCATTACAATTGGTATCAGAGCTTTGGTTAGCTCAAATCTTTGGGGTACAACTCATTAGAACTGAACAAAAGACTCATCAGAGATTGGATTAGTAATATCCAATAAGAATACTCACTAGAGATCGGATCAGCAGTATCCTAGATTGAGAAACTCATTAGAGATGGGGTTAGTAATGCCCAAGAATGAGTTGAGTGTGACAAGTTTATTATTAACGTATTTGTGATTATATATATATATATATAATCCATTCTTAGAAAATATGATTTTTGAATATATAAAAGTTATATATATTTGAAAAGTTGATCAACTAGTAAAATTATTGAAACCAATAAAAATGAAAAAAAACTTAAAATTGAGTCGGTTAATTAAACAACTTTCAGCTCTATTCCTTTTCGAGGATGAAAAGATTTTAAGTGGAGGAGATTGTAACAACCCACAAATTCTGAACCAATTTAACAATTTTATTTTAGTATTTTCAGTGAATTTTGCATATTTAAAATAATTTATTTTAAATAATAGCAACGGTAAATTTATTTAAATGGAAGTTAAAACGAATAAATTTATTTTATATGGAGTTAGAAATAGCACGGTAGTTTGAAAATTTGAATTTGAACTTTGACTGATTGTACCGGATTCAAAATTTAACGGATTTTAGTGAAACCAAAAATATTTAATCTATTTAAAAATATCTTTCCAACGAATCCGAAAACTCGAAATTTCATAGCGGGAATCAAAAGTTATGCCCGGTTTAAAATTTAGAAAAGTCGCTGTAGAATTTATATATATTTAATTAAATATATTGGCCTTAAAAATAGCCATTTTTCAAATGACTTCCGTTTTCGATGAAACCACTTTTATTGGAACTGGAATGTCAAATTATTTCTAGATTCCAGTTTTCATAATTTTTAGAATTAATATGTGAGTGTGGCAAAAGAAAATGTGTTTTGTCAGTTTAAGTCAAATCGGATCGACCAGAAATTGGCCATTTTTCAAACGGTCTCGGAATTCAACGAAATTAGTCTTGTTAGAACCGTATCATCAAAACATAACTAGAAATAATTTTTCTGGAATTTTTAGAGTCCGTATGTGGGCCTGGTAAATTTAAATGTACGATGGAATTAAATAATTAAATGTTTTATATATTAAATTAAAGAAAACAAGCTGGAGATGATCAAATGGGCTGACGAGATCTAGCCCATTGCGTCCAGGATGTGGGTATTTGCTTAGGGACAACATTAGTTGGGCTGAATTTGGAGTTATTATAAGTTAGTGGGTTTGTTCTGAAAATTAGAAAACTAAATAATATAAAATATTAGAAATAGGAATAAAAAATTCAAAACCTAACCCTGATTACATCCTAATACAGCCGCCGCATTTTGCATTTCAATGTCTGAAAAGCCATCTCGTTTTCTCTTTAAATTCTCATGATCCTCCTAATAAAATTCGAAAAAACCAAAGCAAAAAGGATAAAGGAGACTGTGATCTAGGGTATAAACAGTAGTGATTGGAAATAGGAATCTGTGGTGCTCGATTTTAGACCGTAAAGGCCGGAGGTTTGGAGCATTCTCCAGAGAAAGGGGTGCGGCGAGTTGGACGATGGCGGGTGGCGTAGAGCGGCGACATCGAGGCCTTCGAGGCGGCGTTGTTTGATCGGACTCCGGCGGTCTCTAGGAGGAGCGACGACGATGGTTGTTCAAGCGGTTATGGGTTTGATTTTATCAGAAGAGCACGATGTAGAAGAAGGCCTTGAAATGTAATTAGTTGTCTAATTATAATATTATTAAATTAATAATGTTCAAAATTATATTAACTTTAAACTCTCGTATCTTATTCAATACTTATCAGAATTCAACGAAACGAAATGCCTTGCGATAGTATTGAAGAACACTAAACCTTGGAACTGACCAGACCTGAAATGGAGCACTTTGAAAATTCAGACAAATCGATGTGAGATTTCTCATTTTAAAATTTAAAATATAATTATTTATTGATTGTGATATAAGTACATATGTGTGAATTGATTGATTGTGTTTGCAAAGAACAACTAGATTGAATTGTATACATATGGAAAATTGTCATGTTAATATAAATTATCATTGTAGTGATAAAACTGTCATGTTAATATATTGTAGTGATAAAATTGTCATGTTAATATGAATTATCATTGTAGTGACATAATTGTCATGTTAATATAAATTACCATTTTAGTGATAATATTGTTTACAAATAATACATTCAATTATTTGTCATTGAAATGCATAGAAAATTGTTTACATATAACACATTCAATTATTTGTCATTGAAATGCATAGAAAATTGTCTATGAATAATACATTCAATTATTTGTCATTGAAATGCATAGAAAAATGTTTACAAATAATACATTCATTTATTTGTCATTAAAATGCATAGAAAATTGTTTACAAATAATACGTTCATTTATTTGTCATTGAAATACATAGAAAATTGTTTACAAATAAATCATTCATTTATTTGTCATTGAAATACATAGATAATTGTCTACAAATAAATTATTCTTTTACTTGTCATTAGAATACATAGAAAATTTGTAAACAAATAAAATATTCTTTATTTGTCATTGGAATACATAAGAAAATGTATGTAAATAAATATGTCATCTATGTTGGAAAACATATTTTGTAAATAAATATGTCATCTAGTTAGAGAACATAGTTTGTATATAAATATGTCATTTTAGTAGAATTGTAATGTAAATGAATCATTAAATATGATTCATTGTTTTGAAATGGTATTTACATTAAATCCACTCTTTAATGTAAATGAACCATTAAATATGATTCATTGTTTTGAAATTGTATTTACATTAAATCCACTCTCTAATGTAAATGAACCATTAAATATGATTCATTGTTTTGAAATTGTATTTACATTCAATCCACTCTTTAATGTAAATGAACCATTAAATACGATTCATTGTTTTAAATTTGTATTTACATTAAATCCACTCTTTAATGTAAATGAACCATTAAATATGATTCATTTTTTTGAAATTGTGTTTACATTAAATCCAATCTTTAATGTAAATGAACCATTAAATATGATTCGTTGTTTTGAAATTGTATTTACATTAAATCCACTCTTAAATGTAAATGAACCATTAAATATGATTCATTGTTTTGAAATTGTATTTACATTAAATCCACTCTTTAATGTGAATGAACCATTAAATATGATTCATTGTTTTGAAAATGTATTTACATTTAAAATTTACTTTTGAAAGTAAATGAATCATTAATTATGATTCATTTGTTTGAAAATGTATTTACATTAAAATTCAATTTTACCATTTAAGAAGATTGAGACCAAAAATATTCATTTTTGTCGTTTAATGAAACAAAAACATTCATTTTTGTCATTTAAAAAGAATGAAACAAAACATTCATTCCGGTCACTTAAAAAAAAGAATGAGATAAAAATATTCAATTTTTTCATTTTAAAGAGAATGAGACAAAATATACATTTTTGTCTTTTAAAAATAATAAAACCAAATTATACATTTTGGTCATTAAAAAGAATTAAATCAAAATGTACATTTTTGTTCATTTAAAAAGGGTGAAAAAAGAATATGCACTTTTGTCAATTAAAATGGATTAAACTAGAATTGTTATCAAATGTGAAAGAATCACTTTTATTGTACATGCATATATTAGAATTTATATGTAAGTATAAAATATCATTTTATTGTACTTGCATATATTAGAGTTTATTTGCAAAATGAAAATATCACTGTTATCAAGTTATAAAAGTTGAAACTAAAATTATAACTTTGGTCAAATATACTAGTTGAAACAAAAACTACATTTTGTTAAATATGATGGTTGAAAACAAAAATTACATTTTTGTTAATTAGATTTTAAATGAAACAAAAATCACATTTTTTTTAAATAAAAGAGTTAAACATAAATAGCATTTTTGTTAAATAGGTTTGTGTTACAACAAAAATATTCATTTTGATAAAATAGAATTGTCAGCAAAATAGATGTATCACTTTTTATACATTTTGTTGAAATAGAATTTATATGCAAATATAAAAATCATCTTTATTTGCAAAACATACATTAAAATTTGTATGTGAAATAAAGAGTCATTTGTATTGTCATAACACACCTTAGAATTTGTATGTAAGTAAAAGCGACATCTTTATATGTTAATGCATACGTTAGAATTTTTATGCAATTTAAATAAACATTTTTATGTGTTAAGTTATACGTTGAAAAATATACAAATAAGATTATTTCTCTATGTGTTGAAGTTCAGAATATTTGCATACAAATAAAAGAAAATAGGGATTATCTTTTTATTTGTCATCAGCAATAAGGTCATGTGAATAAATTACATTTTATTAGATATTAGAAATGTATAGGGAAATTATACGAGTAAAATATATTTTTATTCGGCACTAGAAATAAAATAACATGTTCAGTTCATTATCATAGACATGTTAGTAGAATTGAAACTGGTTAAATTCATTAATCAATTATTTATATGAACTGTTTTGGCTGAAAACCCCACACGGGTATTGGGATGATATTTGACATACACTAGTCCCAATATTTAGTTATATGTCAATCGATGGATTGACAGGCTGTGATGAGCGTTATTATTTCATTTTAATGCTCACACATTTATAAATTTCACTCTGGATGTGAATGGATGATTTAATGATTATTTATTATTATTGTCATATACATACGATGTATGAAATCCATATAAACGAAATTATATGGTAATTGATTGAGTCGCATTCCGATTCAGAATATTTTTTAAATAAAGATTATCTTTTTATAAAGAATATTTTAAAATAAAGAACATTGTAATATAAAGAATATTTTATACAAAAAATCTTTTTATACAAAGAATATTTTTAAATAAAAAATATTTTAAATAATATTCAATGAAGAATAAAATGATGATTTCTGTGTCCGTTTTGAGTGAACACAAAAGATAAAAATATATTTTTATCAAAATGAACTAGTTATTTACTAGAATAAATCTTTTAAATCTTTTAAGTTAAGATTTAATGAAGTCTTCCAATTTATTTAATATTTAATTGGAATTAAATAAAAGAATTAGATTTTGGGTTATCGTGGATGGTGTCTTAAATAACACTGTTCTTAAACCCCGTATGAAAGGAATAAATCTTTGAATTAAAATTATTAGAGTTTCCAATTGTATTTAGTAACTGAAATAAAATGATATGTGAATTGGGTTTATCGTGAACTACGTTTTAAACGACATTTGTTTTTAACCCAATTAACAATGAAAATATAATTTGGAATTTATAAACCTCTCATTAAGATTTGAAAAGAAATTTTCCAAAGTCAATTTTTCCAATTTAATATATTAAATTGGAATTGAGTGGAAATTCGATTTGATAATAATCGAGATAGGCTTCTGTAGAAGAAGACTGATGCTATATATGGAATTTAAAAGGCTTTGCCGTTATTCCATTTATATTAGCGGTCTGATACGGAAATTTATATCGATTCTATATCGATTTGATTTATGTAAAAATTTCATATTTAATGGAAAATGATTTTGGGTTTATCGTGAACTGTGTTTTAAATGACATTGGTTCTTTAACCCAGTTATAGATAAGATTAATTTCTTAAAACTGAATAATCATAAAGTAATGATTTTTGATATTAAAAATCAAATTAGAGTTTTAATGAATCTTTTAAAAGAAGATTAAGGATTATATTTAAAGAATTTATCTTTGATAAAATTAACGGGAACTTTTAGTATGAATATTTTATTAAAAGAATATTCTGAATTGGAATGAGGCGTATGATGTGTATTTATAGCACTTGATTTTTAATTATAAAAATACGGGAGTTATTCGGAAAGACTGGGTTTAACTCATTCTGAATAATTACTACGACGATTAAAGTCAAAGACATTGAAGATGGTGATTGAAGACTGGCGATCTTCACATCAAATGGACGACTATTAATGCCTGGCTTTGGGTTTCTCCCAGTAAAGGGTTAATAGTGGTAGTTTGTTCGGACGTACTTGTTGATTGTCTGGATATGCGAGCACCTCACTTCCATATTGGACATACGGGACGAGGAATAAGGTGTCTCCGGTTTCGTTCAGACCCAGGACAGACTTGTAAATGGTTGTGTGTTTGACATTGGATTTCATTCCATGTAAATTAAATTGATTTCTATTTAATATATATCTGTGGTGGCGGAGAATTTATTCTTTTGCTTAACACCCTTCTCTGAGACACACGAGCTCAGAGGTTTTATATCGGTAGTTATTGATCGCATGGCATGAATTGTCAATGTGGCATGCCAAGATGCAAATGATCGAGGCTTTTGTTGAAAAGTAGGGCCTTGTGGTTGATGATCAAAGCATGGCCTATTTAGGCATAGCTTTGTGTAGCGATACTTCGCGAGCCTCACACCCTAGTATGAACCAGAAATGGGAGAAGGACCCCAGTGAGGACATGCGTTTCTTTCTAGCTAGAAGTGGTGTCAGGGCTTTTACAAGGCCCGACATTTTTACTTATATGGATGATGGATTGCGAGGCGCCTCAGTTATTTGAGTCCCAAGTGGCTCTATTTAATCCCCATAGGGCAGAGAAACATGTTTTTCAGGCATAACCAATCCACTAACATATTTGTGGACCGGCCCTGACGCTCCTAGGTGCAGTTGCGGCTGTATCCTGAGATATGGTCTAGATTGTCTCGAATTTGTCAAGGACTATCTCTTGCCTTGGTTCATGATCGAAATCCAACTTCCAATACGACACCATACAGTTTTGATTGTATAACTAGTATGGCGACATAGTATATGGTGGCTATGCCGTCTATGATTGATATATTATGATTGGAATGTTTTTGAAACATATATACACTAATAATAATGTCAAATCCGTTTTATCGTACCAAGCATTTTTGACCATTATAAGGTAAAACTCTATCCTCCGGCTTGCGTTGCATTGTGTGATGGGACCTGAGTCTTATAATGGTTTCATTTTTCTATAAAGCATTGCATTATTTAACGACTTACTTTATTTCATGCACTGGCAATCCTATAGAGTAAACCCGTTCCATGTTAGCGGCATGGTCCTGTGGTTAGCCTTATTACTAGTTAAGTTAAGTAAATATTTCTCACACCAGTCCCATGACTGATTCGTAGTTTGTTTCAATTTGCAAATTCGGGTGCCTTCTTTTCCACTCGGGCAGTTGAGTAGCTTATTTTGTAGATATATTGAGTAGGATTCTGGATCGAAGCTTAGAGCTGTGTCTAGAGTATTGATAGTCTTCCACTGTGTTAATTTAATTGTTTCGCTGTAGTGTATCGCATTTATTGTAATTTAATCTTTCGCTATATTATTATATTTAATGTACTCTGATATTCTGTACTCTGATGTAACATTATTACGATGTAATAAAAGTTTGTTGTTATTTGTTCTGATGTGTTGTATTCCCAGAGTTAACGTATTCGGGTTTTGAACAGTCTTGGTCGATTTAGCGGTCGATTAGGTTCGGGTGAAATCCGTATCGTTACACAATCAATCATCCATAAAAGAAAATTAAATTCACCGTTTTAATATCCATTACCATTTTAGCCTCTTTTTGATTAACCATTCGTTAACTCAAAACTTCTCCATTTTTCCAATAATTGAAATACTCTTTTCTCTCCTTATATAAATATATAAGAAAATTCAAAACCCTATCATCTTAAACTACTTTTAAGAAAGTATTTCTCATTTCGGTCATTAGTCCCTAACCATAAACTTGAAAGAGAATAATTCCCTAAATACCAACCCCGAAGGCCGAAACCAACATCAGATCGACACCCGGAAAATCATTCAACTCGCTAATCCTCAGTCAGTTTCTAATTACCTTAACTCTGTTTCCTAACTTCTAACGAATAAAAATTCCAATTATTCATTATCACTTTAAACGAGATATTTATCTCTAATTCAAATATTTTACTTAAATATGATTTACAAAACCATTATTGAATATTCCCATAAATATTCTTTATAAACACCTTTATGGTTTTACAACTTATCTCAGCTTATTTTAATAACTTCATTCCATAAAAATTATAAATATCATTTTGCCAATTCTTACTACTCAAGAATATTATCTATAAACTCTTATATAAAATCTTTTAATAAAATCTATATTATATTATTCAAATTAGTTTGATTTAAATTCAATTAGAATTCTAATTTTAAAACACTTTTCCTCCTTTCTTCTACGTATTCCTATTTGCAAAATATTTACTCTATCCCTTATTCATTTTAACTGCGAATAATACCCATTAATACAAGTTCATATTTGACTTAATTCATACTTGAAACTTCAAGTTCTAATTCTATTTTCTTTTATAACTTCTATTCGTTATAAAATCTTCTTATTATTTTCATTTGCAAATTAGGTGGATTTCAATCTATTTTAAAATAATGGTTTACATTTTGATTTCCATTTCTTTTCCAAATTTACACATACTTTATATTTTCCACAAATTCCCCTAAAATAATTTCTTTAATAAATTTTCCTCTTCATCTCATATGTATTATCTAAAATAGTATATAAAGTTAGGTTGACTCAAATACAATCAGAATCTATACATTAAAAATCCCTTCTTAACTTGCTTTTAACAAATTAACATTTGTAAATTATTTATATTAGCCCTTATTTGCTTTAGTCGTACATAATATCCATTTTCGACTTATTTAGTGAACTTGGTTTCATATTTGTAAATTCAAGTTTTAAATTTCAACTTATAACTTCAATTAGTAGATGTATTTCAAATAATCTCTTTTTAAACTTTCCCTTTGCAACTTGGAAAATATAAATATAAATTATTGGTTTAGAAGTGATTTCTATTTTTCTTCCAAATTCACATTGAAATTATTTTTCCACATTCTCAAATGATAACCATTTCATTTGTTAATAACCATCATTTATAAAATCGCCTCATTAACACATTTATTTAAACAAATCCTTTCTTTTAAATTATATTTAAAATTCGAATTTCAAATGAACATTTCTACTTAAAAATAAATATTTCCTTTAAACTCTTTTTACATTTCAATCACTGTTTTGAAATCCATATGTTATTATTTAGGATATTTAAAATATCCAAAATCGACAATCAGTGTTACTAACACATCAAACTATACCATAAACTTTCACAGGTTATAAACCCATCATATATCAGCATATATATGAAAAACAAATAATTTAAATGTGAGGAATCCAGCTGTTTGCGAACAAATTATACAATTGTAAACAACTGTAAAATCCATTCGGATTTCCTAAACAACAAGGATTGTTGTAGAGGGTGTCGAACTCTGGGACCAAAAATATTTTAATTAATAAATCCAATCAAATTATTCCAAGATTTTGATTGATTGAAAACACAGAAAATAACAGCAGTTAAATAAAGAAGAGAGATTTATCTAATAAGAGAAAGCAATTAGGGGATAATGACATAGATTAGATTCACACTAATCAATAGCCAACAAATAAATATAGAACTAATTCATGTTTCTGCCACAAACACGAATCAACGATAAATAGATTCTTACAAACAAATAAGTAAATAATGACAAGCATAGCCTATGCAGGAGCTGAGCTCTTAAACAACCATAGACTATCAGGACAGATTCACAAATTACTTTCTAAAAACCTAAAATTAGATCTAAATCTGATAATTGTTAGATCGAACACGAATATACCCAGTGAAGGAGCATATCTCTTAAATGACACAGAATATGAAGGTTCAGATCTAACCCTTGATTCAGATCTAGATCTACATATATAAAGTCCTCATCTATTGGCTATGTGATTCATGTTGAATCATATCTATTAGTGTCATCACCCACTAATCAAAGGGGATTTGCTAGACATAGCTAAAGAAGAAGAAAAACAGAAATTAAATAACGTGAACATAAATAAAACTAAAACTAAATAGAACATAGGAAGAAGAGTTTTATTCGAAGAGAAAGATTACAGAATAAAACTAAGTGTGTTTTACATTGAATGAGATAGAGTGTATTTATAGCTGATATGACAAAGGCTACTTGGCAAATTCCATATTGTGGGACTAAAGAATTAGCCCAACTAACACATAAGCTAGTGTGAACGCAGCTGTAGAGTGAGAGGCCGTGCAAATGAGCTAATGTGAACGCAATATGGGTCTTTATTGAGCCAAATCTACCCAACTGAACTCTATTTGCAACCGTTCTTAAAGCTTTAAACTCTTCAAGCTTTAGTAATTTCAACTTCACTCTTTTTAAGAAAATTCTTCTTACTTTATCCATCAAATGCTCTAAACCAAGCTTTTTATCAACAATCTGAAAACACAGCTATAAATACACAATATTAATTATTTTAAATAGAAAACTAGATAAATAAGCGAATAAAATATACACATTTACGTGTATATCAAATACCCCCACACTTATCTTTTTATTCGTCCTCGAATAAACTAAACTAAGATATATCACACTTTTGTAGGAAACACAATTGCATTTAGCGTATGCAACAAGCCATTAAACCTCTGGGTGACCCCAGTAGGACAAGTGTTGTCTCGTGAGGGTTTTCAGCGGATACTACCCACAAAATCCAAAGCGTCTTATGTACGTGGATTAATCAAACAATATATTTACATATTCCAAGGATTTCACTTAACTTCAATAATAACGGTTTAGCCCCAAATTGTCCATCCCATAATTAGTGCAAAAATGAACAAAAAATTTCAAGCTGAATCGTAATTCCTTGATAACACTGTAATTGTCTTGAAGGTTAAGAGCGTGGTGTCAACCAAAGTTCTACACATCGACAATGTACACCCAATCATTTCTTTATTCTTTTTTTTTTGAATAATTTTGCACCAATGTAACTGTAATGTATTGGATATGAGTTATGCATAGATGAAGGAAAATTTTGTAAGTTCTAAAAATATTCTAGATAAGAGGGCAAGTGTATTAGTTGAATTTCAAGCTACAAAAGATAAAGTAATACTAAGGCACATATGAACGTTTTGTTTCCTTTCATCTCCTCAACTACAATCCTTGCTTCTAAGTACAGTATGATGGATGTGGATGGAATGGAAATGGATGCTTCATAGTCAAGAATGATGAAGACTATTTTATTCAGAGAGACTCTCTCTTTATTTCATTTTTTTTCTTTTCCTTCTTTTTTTTTTTTTTTGGGCATGATGAATGATGAATGGAAATGGAATGGAATGATGCCGTATATTATTTCATTTGATTCCTCCTCTACTAAACCAATACTTCATGAAAGGAAAGTTTTGTGCCCCAGTTACTCTACTTCTATAACCCTAATTCAACACACAAGTCTGGATTGATGTTATACAAAAAGCTGAAAGGAATGATAAGCAAAGTTTCGTAAGATAGATAACCCATATAAAATAAGATGTGGTATATGGTTATCCTACCTTAAAACAAGTTCAGAGTGGGTGGTGTAATATTGGTATAAAAAGTGATGTTTTTGACCTTTAAAGAAAGGTTCTTGAATATACCAATATAAGATAAACTTGTCGAAACATGGATGTAAATCGACTAAAAACTTGGGTTTGAATAATGTGGGGTATCGAAGAAGAACGCTACAATGAGTCATTTCTCCTTAATTGGGCCAAGTGGATTTTAGAACTTACGATTTTGAAAATTTGAGTGGAAAAGAAAATATTATGCATGAAAACAAACTCAGAAAATCCAACAAATGTAGGTGCAAAATCCTTTTATTTCATGATTTTTTTTTGATTATTTTTACTTGCACATTCTAACATGTATAACAAAGGTTGACACGCTTACTCCAGAACACGACTAACGTCTGCACAGTCTCAAGCTAGCATCTTAAAAAGACACATTACGATTCAATGAATAAATAATGTTCATTCCCATCACCCAACAATTCAACTTATCAAACAAGAACCAAGGTGTTATTTATGAATTTTAAGTTAATCCTTGTTCAATGAATGACCTACTTCATAAAATTTGATTGTTGATGTAATGTAAATTCCCCCCACACTTGAGTGTGACTGTGTCCTCACAGTCGTTAATCAGACATATCTTAGTGAAAGGAAAAATAAAATAAGAGACTATTTACATATGTACAAAAGAGGGTTAGTTCGTCTTACCAAATGTAATGTGGCTCATGGAGGACCATGAGCTCTTCCTCTTGGTTGGGTATTGGTTCCAAGTGAGGTTTAAGGCGTTGACCATTGACCTTAAAGGATGATCCATCGGTTGGATTCTCAATTTCTACCGCATCATATGGAAAAACAGTCCATACAGTGTAAGGTCCTGTCCATCTAGATTTCAACTTACCCGGAAATAAATGCAGTTTTGAGTCATACAATAGAACTTTTTGACCTGGCATGAAAGTTTTACGTAAAATTGATTTATCATGAAAAACTTTCGTTCTGTCCTTGTAAATTCGTTCATTTTCATAGGCATCATTTCGAATTTCATCAAGTTCATTGAGTTGAAGCTTCCTATGTTCACCTGCTTGCTCTAAATCAAGATTCAAAGTTTTTATTGCCCATAATGCCCTATGTTCTACTTCAACTGGCAAATGACATGGCTAACCAAAAATCAACCGATAAGAGGACATACCTAAGTTTGTTTTAAAAGCAGTGCTGTTGAGACGACCCCGAACCCCGTACTGACGGTGGCAAGGGTAATCTTTGGAATATAACACATAAACAGATAATAGCAGAACATAATTAAATAAATACACCAGATAATGCACAATAGAATATACTGGATAAAATTAATCATCAGAGTTACACAGTATACGGGATCATACTTAGTACAAATACAGTTCAACTATACATAAATGTCTACAGCGGAAACAAACATAATATGTACAACAGGAGCTGAACAACATAAAAAGAGATAAATGATAGAATCCATCTTCGGCTCCATCTATCCAGAGGAAGCCAGCTAAAACCTGAATACAAGGCTGCCCGTGTAGAAAAAGGGGCACCCGAGTTTGAAAGTGAAACAAACTCCGAGTCAGTCATGGGATTGGTATGAGAAATTTACTCAACACATTTAAAATATGGCTAATCACAGGACCACGCCACTTTCGTGGAACGGGTTTACTCCATTGGATTGCCAGTGCTTTAAATCAAATCATTCTTTTAAACATCGCAATGCTTTTTATAAAATGAAGCCATTACAAGAATTAGTTCCCATCACACAATGCAACGCAAACCGGAGGATAGAGTTTTACCTTATAATGGCCAAAATATGCTTGATACGAATAAAACAAAAGCAATTGATATTATTACTAGTGTTTATAGGTTTCGAAAACAATTTCAATCATAACTATCAATCATAGACGGCATGGGTACCATATATCATGTCGCCATATATATATATATATACATATATATACAATCAAAACCGCACGGTGTCGTATTTGGAAATTGGATTTCCGTCATGAACCAAGGCAAAAGATAGTCCTTACCGACTTCGAGAATCTCTAGCCCGAGCCTCAGGGTCAGAACGCATCGACCCTTGGATCATCAGAGCCGATCCACCGATGTGGATTAAAATTCCTGAACACTGTGTTTCCCCGCCCTATGGGGCGTAAATGAGCCAACGAATGACTCCATCGGTCCCGGATCGACCGATATTTCCGAGGCGCCTCGCTATCCATCATCCACATAAGTAAAATGTTAGGCCGTGTAAAAACACTAACACAACTCCTAGCTAGAAAGAAACGCATGCCCTCCCTGAGGTCCTCCTCCCGTTTCTGGTTCATACCGGGGTGTGAGGCTCGCGAATTCACGTTATACACAAAGCTACGCCACACAGGCGGTGCTTTGATCATCAATCACAAGACTTTGCTTTTCAACAGAAGCCCTGATCACTGCATCTTAGCATGTCACACAGGCGATTCACACCATGCAACTTATGGTTATCAATCACATAGAATAAATTCCAATGTCAGACACACAATCCATTTACAAGTCCGTTCTGGGTCGGAACGAAACCGGAGGCACTATATACCTCGCAAACCCATCGATCTCCACGTATGTCTAGACGATCACAACTCATTATCCATATTTCAGGATGCCTCCCAATCAGGACATCAGTTACCATCCAAACGAGGTGAAGATCTCCGGTCTTCGACCACTGTCTTCATCTTCGATTTCTTATCGTCGATTCAGTTATTCAGAATGGGATAAACCCGGTCTTTCTGAGCAACTCACGTATATAATAAACAAGTGCAACACAAATACACATACGCATCATTTCAATTCATTAGTCGCTAACCGTAAATCAGTAAGAGAACGATTTCCCAAATATTAACCCCGAAGGCCGAAACCAACATCAGATCAACACCCAGGAAACCATTCGACTTAGCCAACCTTCAGTTAGTTTCTAAATTTCACATCCATATCGTTTATAATATTTTATAATGATTTATTGCCATTTTTATTTATTTTAAAATAGCCAATTTATTCAAACAACGCTTCGGGCCATAACGCGACCGTGGCGCTGTTTTTCTTCAGATTTTCTTTACACATATCTGAAAATCTAACCGTTGGATTTTCATAAAATTTACATCATTAGAAAGATCTTTTCAAAACGAATCCAAGGTTCCAGTTTCGGGAAAATCCGACGGGTAGATCTCCCGGTATAATCGTTTGATGTTTCGATTTCAAAATACGAACTGCAGCGTCGTTATTCGATTTAATATAATTATATATATATAAATATAATCGATTCTGGCGCTGTTTTTCTTCAGATTTGAATTAAACATTCCAGACGATTTTCACAAAGTGGGTATCGTTGGAAAGATATTTCCAAAGCGAACCCAACAGTTGCGGTTTCGGGAAAATCCGATGGTCGGATCTCCCGCACTAATCGTTTGAAATCACAGTTTCAAAATACGAACTGCAGCTTCGTTATTCGATATATTTCAATTCAATTTACATAATATATATATATATATATATATATATCGATTATTCGACTTCAAAGCTATATTTTATTCATTCATTTGATAAAAATGATATTTTTATCCAACAAACGTTCACTTCGACACTTCACTATTTTTAACAACTCATGTGTACAGTGAAATGTGATTTTTATTGTAAAAAACAATTCATTTCAAAACCCGATCATTTTTATATAGTTCATATAGGTAATAAAAATATGATTTTTATTATAAAACAATTCATTTCAAAACAAGATTATTTTATATAGTTCATATAGGTTATAAAAATATGATTTTTATTATAAAACAATTTATTTCAAAATAAGATTATTTTATATAGTTCATAGAGGTAATAAAAATATGATTTTTATTATAAAACAATTTATTTCAAAACGAGATTATTTTATATAGTTCATATAGGTAGTAAAAATATGATTCTTATTATAAAACAATTTATTTCAAAATATGAATACCATTCAACACATGAACTTCAATTCAACGAATGAATTTCAATTCAACACATGAAGGTTTTCTATATTTTATAAGGTGATTTTTATATTTAAAACACGAATACCATTCAACACATGAATTTCTATTCAACCAATGAATTTCGATTCAACACATGAAGGTTTTCTATGTTTGGTATATATAGATAAAAAGGTGATTTTTATATTTAAAACACGAATACCATTCAACACATGAATTTCTATTCAACGAATGAATTTCGATTCAACACATGAAGGTTTTCTATAGTTTGTATATATAGATAAAAAGGTGATTTTTATATTTAAAACACGAATACCATTCAACGCATGAATTTCTATTCAACGAATGAATTTCGATTCAACACATGAAGGTTTTCTATAGTTTGTATATATAGATAAAAAGGTGATTTTTATATTTAAAACACGAATACCATTCAACACATGAATTTCTATTCAATTAATGAATTTCGATTCAACACATGAAGGTTTTCTATAGTTTGTATATATAGAGTGAAAATGTGATTTTTATCTTTCAAAACAATTTATTTCAAAACATGAATGTTGTTAAATAGATGAATTTCCATTCAACACACGAATATATTTTCAACACATGAAAATAATTCTAACACCTGAATATTATTCAAAATTTTGGCAGCATAACGACAGGGTAGTTAAAACCGGGACCGTCCCTAGTACGGCTCCTCGCTCTACCTTAAAGCCTCGCAGCTTTTGACAATGGGGAATCATGCATCTAGTTCGCACGCAGGCGGCATGTATATTTTTTTTCATTTCCACAAACTAATCCTATGTGGTTTCAACCAAATATTTCTCAACCACAAACGGGTATTTTTCAACCACAATCAATCATTTTCAACCACAAACACTTATAATCAACCATTCGCTATCAACCAATTTTCACACCAATCACAATCAATAAATATCGTCCATGGTTTGTGGACGAGTGGCGTATATATATATATATATAATCATTTCAATTCTATTCAACACATATATAATTTTTACAACGCATATATAACTTATATATCGAACGTACAACTTATACAACGCTTATACAAGAGGTGTACAACGCTTATATAACTCATACATCGACTATATAATTTATACATCGTCGTTTTCCATATCGTTTATAAATTAGAAATCTCACGTTGGGTTCCACTCCACCAAAAATTGTAGAAGGCTCAGAAAAATACGCGGTCTCTTCTAGAATGTAGAAGACGTCCACATGAGCCCACTGTCTCTTGTTTCACTGGATTTCGTCAAGAAACGAAAAAGATATTATTTTTACAGTGAAATCAAAAACGGTAGCGCTTTAAACTGCTATTAAATAGTTAAAAATAAAATAGCCGTATACCTCATTTTGATGTTCAAAACTAGGTTTCAGGATTTCTTTCAATCCGTTGAACGTTGCAACGATCCGCCAGCACCACCTTCAAGGACTTGGAGAGGCGCAGCGATCGATGTCTGGTGGGCCCCCTGCGATGGCGGATTGGAGGAGCAAAGCGGCGGTGAACGGCGCGACTTCTCGAGGGCGATTCTCCCAAAATACTCAACGAAAAAAATCTGGTTCTTGTCTTGATTTGAAGCCCTCTCGACGCTCTAAAAAAAACTCCAAACGAGGGGTAGGTTTCGTTGAGAGATGGAAGAGAAACAGAGGAGGGAAGTTTCGAAGGTCAGCCGCCGTTAATCACGATGGGGAGAGAGAAATGATGTGGCCAATTATATTTTTTTTATTTTATAAATTTTAAAATCCGAAAATACCCCTTGCCACACACGAACACCAATCCAAACCCAACGACTATCGTCCCTAGCGTTTTACCCCCATTCCGAACACAATGGGCTATGTTTCGAAGGCCCATTCGACTGTTTCAGTCAGTTTTCATTCAAATTAATATATAAAACATTCAATATTCGATTTGAACGTACATTTCAATTTGACGGGGCCACAAACTGATTCGAAAAATTCCCAAAAAATAAATCTAGCTATGTTTTGACGATACGGTCCCAACAAAACTAGTTTCATCGAATTCTGAGACAGTTTGAAAAATGGCCCATTTCTGGTCGATCCAATTTAACTGTATTTGACCAAAACACATTTTCCTTTGCCACGCTCACATATTAACTTCAAAAATAATGAAATTTGAAACCTAGCAATATCATGACATCTCGGATCCAACAAAAGTGGTTTCGTCGAATTCCGAGGTCGTTTGCAAAATGGACATTTTCACGGGCTATATAAATTCCATAGCGACCTTTCTGAAAATTCATTTGGCCATAACTTTTGCTTCCTGCTATGAAACTTCGATTTTTCAAATTCATTAGAAAGATATTCATTAACAGATTTAAATATTTTTGGTTTCACTCAAATCTGTTTTGTTTTGCACCCGGTGCAGTCAGTCAAAGTTTGAATTCAAATTTTGAAACTGCCGCGCCATTTCAGGCCTTGTTTATATTTCAAAGTAATTATATTTATTCTCAATGTCGATTCAAACTTACTTTTCATCGTTATTATTTAAAATATTTATTTTAAATATTTAAAATCCACTATTTTAGCCAATTTAAATTTTTTAAATTGGTTTAGATTTTCCGGGTCGTTACAATCTCCCCCACTTAAAACTTTTCGTCCCCGAAAAAGAACAAAGTCGAAAGTGGTTTGATTAATCAACTCTACGTTCGATCTGGCTTCCATTCTCTAACTTTTCAGTTTCTGAGAATTTTCAAATTCTTCAAAAATTTGGCTAACACCCGGAATTTTCGAAAAATGTAACAACCCGAAAATCTGGGCCAGTTTAAAATTTTTATTTTGGCAATTTTAGCGAATTTTGATTATTTAAAATGAATTATTTTAAATAATATCGACGAGAAATTTATTTTGAATATAATTCGAACGAATATATTTATATAGATCGTCGTTAGAATATAAATATTTATTTATATTTATAAAAGGAATTGAAAATGGCGCGGTAGTTCGATAATTCGATTTCGAACTTCAAATGAATGTATCGGGTGCAAAATAAACCGGATTTTAGTGAAACCAAAAATAATGGGATCTAATCGAGAATATCTGTCCAACGAATCCGAAAAATCAAAATTTCATAGCGGGAATAAAAAGATATGTCCAGTTGAAAATTCTGAATAGTCGCTATGGAATTCAGGCCCTTAAAAATGGAAATTTTGCATAAGACCTCGGATTTCGACGAAACCACTTTTGTTGGGTCCGTGATGTCAAATTGTTACTAGGTTTCAAATTTCATAATTTTTCGAATCAATATGTGAGTGTAGCAAGGGAAAACGCGTTTGACCAGTTTTAGTTGATTTTAATCGACTGGAAAATGGCCATTTTTCAAACGGTCTCAGAATTCGACGAAACTAGTTTTGTTAGGACCGTATCGTCAATACGAAGCTAGAAAATATTTTTCTGGAATTTTTAGAGTTCGTATGTGACCCTAGTAAATTGAAATGCGCGTTCAAATTCAATATATAGAGTTATATGTTGATTTTAATGGAAACTGATTGTAACAGCCGAATCAGCTTACGATATATATCCCATTGTGTTCGGAATGGGGGTAATTAGCTACGGACGACAAGCGGTGGGTTCGGTTTCGAGGTCAAAATAAAAAGTTACTTTTTTGAAAAATAAAATGAATTAAATATAAAATATATATAGCCCCCCCTTTTCGATCTCCCCCAAATCATTTCAGATAAAAAAAAAAACCTGAACTACCGCCGAGCCCCCCCTCCCGCTGCGCCACCGCGCGATACCCCCCTTCCCCTGCACCACCGCGCGATACCCCCCCTTCCCCTTTGCCACCGCGCGATACCCCCTCTTCCCCTGCGCCACCGCGATACCCCCCCATCCTCTGCCGAGACCGACGCCCCCCCTCCTCCTGCTGCCGACCGAAGATCCCCCCCCTCTGAAAATCCGATACAATGTAAGTTTATTTTATTTTTATTTTTATTTTGGTTTATTTAATTGTCTAGGTTATTTATTTATAAAGTAATTAGTTCGTTAGAGATAAAAATATGATTTTGATATTAGTAGACAAGTAAAAATATGATTTTTATCATATGTAAAAAATAATTTTTATAAAATAGAAGTTATAAAAATATAATCTTTTATGTTGTAGAGTTATAAAAATATAATCTTTTATATTGTAGAAGTATAAAAATATAATTTTTATATAGGTAAGATAGTAAAAATATCACCTTTATATATGTAGGGAAATAAAAATTAAATCTTTATATTTGAAAAGTCGAAATCTTTATGTAGAGGATAGCGTGTAAAAATATAATTTTTAACTATATAATAACGAAGTAAAAATTCGATTTTTCTATATTGAATAGCGAAGTAAAAATTCGATTTTTCTATATTGAATAGCGAAGTAAAAATTCGATTTTTATATATTGAATAGCGAAGTAAAAATTCGATTTTCCTATATTGAATAGCGAAGTAAAAATTCGATTTTTCTATATTAAATAGCGAAGTAAAAATTTGATTTTTATATATGTAGTGGCTACGGGCAACGAAAGTGACAAGAGGCGAGAACGACGAAGATTTATGCATAAGAAGAGTCGTGGCGTTGGATTAGCTATTCTGTGAGAATTTCTCACTCTTTAATTTTGTTTTTCTAGTTATAAATATATATACTAGGATGTAGACGGTGTTTAGTAGCACCCGACACCCGTCGTCCACAGACCATGGACGGCTTGTATGCTTGGTTGTTTGATTTTGATGTGTAGTTGATAGTGTGCTGTGATGTGAAATAAAATAAAATATTTTATAGTTAAAAATAGAATTTTTAATGTGTATACGAAATGAAATAAAAATAAACAAATCGGACGATTTGTTTGTATACACACATTTGACTGATATTGATTGGGATGATAAATTTTACACATCGCCCAACTGCACAAATAAAATCTATGTTTGATTGTTTGAAACCCCGCACGGGTATTGGGATGATATTTGAAGTACACTAATCCTGATTGTTTAGTTGTATGTCGATCGATTGATTGACAGACTGTTATAAGCACTGAATATTTATATTTGATGCTTATACAGTGTAGAATGCACTTTGGGTGATGGTTGATTATTCATCGTTGTTGATATATACATGTGTTGTAGAAAATCCATATAATTAACATTATATGGTAATTGATTGGGCCTCATTCCAGTTTCGAAAAAGAAATATTTAAAATAAAAATATTTGAAAAAGAAATATTTGAAATAGAAATATTTGAAATAGAAATATTCGAAATAGAAATATTTGAAATAGAATATTTGAAAATAGAAACATATGAAGCCGTGTTGGTTAGATTGACGCCATTTTGACGTGAACGATATTTATATCGATTTTATTCATTCTTCAATGAATATTGAATAGATTTGAAATTCGAACTATATAGAAGTGAATTGAAATTCGAATTATATATAAAGTGAATTGAAATTCGAATTAAACAGAATTGATTTGAAATTCGAAATACACTGAAATGATTTGAAATTCGAATAGAAATGAATTCGAGTTGAATTTGAATAGAAATGAATTCGAATTGAAATTTAATAGAATTGAATACGAATCAAAATTTAATTGAAAACAAATCGAAATTGAATTAAAAATCGATTTGAATTGGAATCAATTTGAAATGAATTTAAACCGAATTTGAAAGGGAAAATTCAATTTTGATTTGGATTTGAAAATGAAGTTGAAAACGTTTTGAAAACGAATTTAAAACGATTTATAAATTTCATTTTAAATAGAAACCATTGAAATATATATTATATATATTAAATATATAATATAATGGCCTGAATAGAACGCGCCGCGCCGCGGCAGTTCGCGAATTTCGACCATTGACTTCGAACGGATATCATGGGAGATCCGACCGTCGGATTCTCCTGAAACCAGAACCATTGGGTTCGTATCGAAAAGAACTTTCTAACGAATATTAGAAATTAGAAATCTAACGATTGGATTTGGAATTATGTCCAAATCAAATTTGAAAAAGGTCGCTGTAAGGGCAGTTCGATAGCCGTTGATGGAAATCGACTGCACGGGCCTTGATAAAATTATTAAAAATATCAATAATTTGTGTAAAATCATAAGACATGATTTGTGAAGAACTGGGATGAAAAATCCCATATTTGAAAAGATAAAAATAGATTTTTATCGAAAGGAACTAGTTTTGAACTAGAATTATAACTCAATTTTTTTTAAATAAATAAATTGGATTTGAAATGGTTTTGAATATAACCAGAATTTCCAATAATTATATTGGAATGGATTTGAATCGACATTATCTTCGGAATATTTCGATGTTGGATTTCGTGATGATACAGATATTGTTATGGGAATTTGAAAGATATATATATATCTCGTTATTTCCAATACGTCATTTGTTAGTCGTAGAATTTGATATTGAATATAAGCCGATATATTTTCTATTCAGAGCCTTGTATTTAATATCAAATGTGATTTGGGTTTGTCGTAAATGGTGTCTTCATTAACACTGTTCTTGAACCCAGTTGAGAAAAGATTAAATCTTTTTCTTTAGATTTAAGGAAGTGTACCAATCAAATAATATTTAATTGGAATTGAATTGGTATTGATTTTTGGGTTTATTGTGAACAGTGTTTTAAATAACAGTTGTTCTTTAACCCGATAATTAATGGAACGTGATTTTGGGTTGTTGTGAATGGTATCTTCAATAATACTATTCTTAGACCTAAAGGAGTTAAGAAAATCAGAAACTAACTGGAGATTAGTTAAGTTGAATGGTTTCAGAGGTATTGATCTGATGTTGGTTTCGGCCTTTGGGGTTAATACTTAGGGAACTGCTCACTTGCTAATTTACGGTTAGGGACTGATTGAGATGTAATGTGATTTTGGGTTTATCGTGAACCATGTTTTAAATGACACTGATTCTTTAACCCAGTCACAGATTAAAACTAAGTGGAGTTTTAATGAATCTTTAATTAGATTGAAATGATCGAGAATGGAGTATCACCAGTTTTGCTCCAGGCAATAGTTAAATCTTTAATTAGATTTGAACGTGAAATGGTAATTGAATTTACCGATAACACCGTGGTGTTAGATATGAAGTATTACCAGTTTTACTTCATGGGATGAATAGGTTGGGATTGGGAAATTAAAACAAATGATTACTTTGGTAAGGTTCGTTAATCCCGACTAGTTGAATCGAAATTCAAAAGAAGATTAGAGAATAAATTCAAGGAATTTATCTTTGATAAAATTAATGGGAACCTTTCCCTATGAATATGAAATTTAGAAACTAACTGTCGGTTAGCCAAGCAGAATGGTTTTCTGGATAATCTGATGTTGGTTTCGGCCTTCGGGGTTAATATTTGGGGAATTATTCTCTTGTTAATTTACGGTTAGTGACTGATGAATTGGAATGAGGCGTATGTTGTGTTTGTGTAACACTTTTATAATATATACGTGAGTTATTCAGAAAGACCGGGTTTATCCCATTCTGAATAACTGATTCGACGTGGTGTCGAAGATGAAGACGATGGTTGAAGACCGGAAGTCTTCACATCATTTGGGTGATTACTGATGATCTTGATTGGGTTGTACACCCAAGATGAGGGAATCAATCGGTGGTCATCGAGATGTGCTTGGAGATCGATGGATATGCGGGGTACTAGGTGCCTCCGGTTTCGTTCAGACCTAGAACGGACTTGTAAATGGACTGTGTGTCTGACATTGGATTTTAGTCTTTGTGATTGATTTCTATTAAATACATATCTGTTTGGCGGCGGAGAATTTATTCTCTTGCTTAACGCACTTCTCTGAGACGTACGAGCTCAGGGGTTATATACTGATGGATATCAAACGCATAGAGTGAATTGCCTGTGTGGCATGCTAAGATGCAAATGATCAAGGCTTCTGTTGAAAAGCAAAGCCTTGTGGTTGATGATCAAAGCACCGCCTGTGTGGCACAACTTTGTGTAACGTGAATTCGCGAGCCTCACACCCCGGTTGTGAACCAGAAACGGGAGAGGACCTCAGGGAGGACATGCGTTTCTTTCTAGCTAGGGTGGTGTCAGTGACCTACCAGCCCTGACATTTATAAACTTTTCACCTGTGTGGTTGTTGCTGTTGCGAGGCGCCTCGGTTTGATCGGACGATCCAGGTCCGATGGAGTCATTTAGTTGGCTCACGTACGCCCCAAAGGGCGGGGAAACGCAGTGTTCAGGCATTTTAGTCCACATCGGTGGACCGGCCTTGTCGCTCCAAGGGACGATGCGTTCTGTTCCTGAGACACGGGCTAGAGCGTCTCGAATCGGTTGAGGACGATCCCTGGCCTCGGTTCATAGATGGAAATCCAATTTCCAAATACGTGACTTTGCGGTTTTAATTGTAGAGCCTAGTATGGCGACATAGTGGGATGGGGCTCTTATGCCGTCTATGATTGATACTTATGATTTGAAGTTGTTTTATACACTATGCACTTATAATAGTATCAAATAATATGTTTTAAACGTATCAAGCATTCTTTGGCTATTATAAGGTAAAAACCCTATCCTCTGGCTTGCGTTGCATTGTGTGATGGGAACTGGGTCTTATAATAGCTCCATTTTTCTTTATTTAGCATTGCACTGTTCGTTTTATGCACTGGTATTCTTGGGAGGAAACCCGTTCCGCGTTAGCGGTGTGGTCCCTTGATTTACCTAACTTTAAAATAAAGATTAATAACTGTTTTAGTTGTCACACCAGTCCATGACTGACCTGGAGTTTATTGTTTTAACCTAAACTCTGGGTGCCCTTATTTTGACACGGGCAGTTGGTAGTTTTGGTTTTGCAGATTGATATTCACAGGATCCTGGTTTACAGCTGGAATGATATCCAGAAAGCTTTGTATCCGTTTATCTCTTCTAGTTGTGTATTGTATTATTTTCCGCTGCGATGTATTTAAATGTATTTTAAATCTCTGATATTTCTGTGTAATATTGATTTATACTCTGTATATTCTTGTAATCTGATGCATTGTTGTAATATACAATGAAATGTTCTCCCGTCTGCATTCTATTTTGTCGTGTTCTCAAAACAATTCGTTCTTTCTCTTCTCTTCGGAGACCGGGGGAGTTCGGGTCGTTTCAGCGTGGTATCAGAGCTTTGGTTTACAAAGCTCAGAGAACAAGACACATTATAACCATACGAAAGAATTCATCAGATATTGGATTAGTAATATCCAATTAGAATGACTCGTTAGAGATAGGATCAGTAGTATCCTAGAACAAGTGTGAAGAGTATATTTTTAAAATGAAAACAATTTTGTTTTGAAAATTTAAATCAACTATTCGTATTTGATTATTTATTTTAAATTGATTTGGACAATCCGATATATAAAGATTTTGCATATGCGTCTTGCAAACGTGTATTCAAAGTTTTAATATACTGGATGGTTATAGAATCATACTCTAGTGCCTGAGGATAATTCTGGTGATGGGGCACCGTCGCCAGTATTTATTTTCGAGTAACGAAAGTGAGATTTCTAAATTTCCAATTGACTGGTGTGAGAACCGAAACTAGATAGGGCTTATTGTTGTGAATTGGCATCAAAAACATGATTTTCTGTATATGTATTTGTATCAAAATTATGAATTTGAAACCTTAATACACTAATTTATTGATGTTTGTGTTGTTTGTTTATTTGTTTGATAAATTTGAACCATATAGCCAAATTGTATCAAATAGTGAATTGTATTGAAAATTTGTCGCATTTGCATGCATATACATGTACTTACATTGAATAGGTCATAGCAAGGAGGCTAGAGCAGAGAATAAAATTTGTTTGCCCGACAAATAGGTACATGTTTACTATAATTTACTGTTTTGTTTGGGTGATGATGATTTTATGAGCCGATTGGCTAGCCGCTTGGCTTTTTCATTTTCTTTTTGAGATCAGAAGGCCTGTATGGCAATTTCGGGATTTTCCCGTGGTTCCCGGTGCAGGGGAGGTTATGGCGAAATTTTTCGAAAATTTAGGGTGTTAGCCAAATTTTTGAAGAATTTGAAAATTCTCAGAAACTGAAAAGTTGGAGAATGGAAGCCAGATCGAACGTAGAGTTGATTGATCAAACCACTTTCGACTTCGTTCCTTTTCGGGGACGAAAAGTTTTAAGTGGGGGATATTGTAACAACCCGAAAATCTGGGCCAGTTTAAAATTTTTGTTTTGGCAATTTTAGCGAATTTTGATTATTTAAAATGAATTATTTTAAATAATATCGACGAGAAATTTATTTTGAAAATAATTCGAACGAATATATTTATATAGATCATCGTTTGAATATAAATATTTATTTATATTTATAAAAGGAATTGAAAATGGCGCGGTAGTTCGATAATTCGATTTCAAACTTCAAATGAATGTACCGGGTGCAAAATAAACCGGATTTTGGTGAAACCAAAAATAATGGGATCTAATCGAGAATATCTTTCCAACGAATCCGAAAAATCAAAATTTCATAGCGGGAATAAAAAGATATGTCTAGTTGAAAATTCTGAATAGTCGCTATAGAATTCAGGCCCTTAAAAATGGAAATTATGCAAAAGACCTCGGATTTCGACGAAACCACTTTTGTTGGGTCCGTGATGTCAAATTGTTGCTAGATTCCAAATTTCATAATTTTTCGAATCAATATGTGAGCGTAGCAAGGGAAAACGCATTTGACCAGTTTCAGTTGATTTTAATCGACTGGAAAATGGCCATTTTTCAAACGGTCTCAGAATTCGACGAAACTAGTTTTGTTAGGACTGTATCGTCAATATGAAGCTAGAAAATATTTTTCTGGAATTTTTAGAGTTCGTATGTGACCCCAGTAAATTGAAATGCACGTTCAAATTCAATATATAGAGTTATATGTTGATTTTAACGGAAACTGATTATAACAGCCGAATCAGCTTACGATATATATCTCATTGTGTTCGGAATGGGGATAATTAGCTATAGGCGACAGGCGGTGGGTTCGGTTTCGAGGTCAAAATAAAAAGTTGCTTTTTGAAAAATAAAATGAATTAAATATAAAATATATATAGCCCCCCTTTTCGTTCTCCCCCAAATCATTTCAGATAAAAAAACCCCTAAACTACCGCCGAGCCCCCCCCCCCCCCACTCCCGCTACGCCACCGCGCGATACCCCCCTTCCCCTGCGCCACCGCGCGATACCCCCCCTTCCCCTGCGCCACCGCGATACCCCCCCATCCTCTGCCGAGACCGACGCCCCCCCTCCTCCTGCTGCCGACCGAAGACCACCCCCCCTCTGAAAATCCGACACAATGTAAGTTTATTTTATTTTTATTTTTATTTTGGTTTATTTAATTGTCTAGGTTATTTATTTATAAAGTAATTAGTTCATTAGAGATAAAAATATGATTTTGATATTAGTAGACAATTAAAAATATGATTTTTATCATATGTAAAATATAATTTTTATAAAATAGAAGTTATAAAAATATAATCTTTTATGTTGTAGAGTTATAAAAATATAATCTTTTATATTGTACAAGTATAAAAATATAATTTTTATATAGGTAAGATAGTAAAAATATCACCTTTATATATGTAGGGAAATAAAAATTAAATCTTTATATTTGAAAAGGCGAAATCTTTATGTAGAGGATAACGTGTAAAAATATAATTTTTATCTATATAATAGCGAAGTAAAAATTGGATTTTTCTATATTGAATAGCGAAGTAAAAATTCGATTTTTCTATATTGAATAGCGAAGTAAAAATTCGATTTTTCTATATTGAATAGCGAAGTAAAAATTCGATTTTTATATATTGAATAGCGAAGTAAAAATTCGATTTTTCTATATTGAATAGCGAAGTAAAAATTCGATTTTTCTATATTGAATAGCGAAGTAAAAATTCGATTTTTCTATATTGAATAGCGAAGTAAAAATGTGATTTTTATATATGTAGTGGCTTCGGGCAACGAATGTGACAAGAGGCGAGAACGACGAAGATTTCTGCATAAGAAGAGTCATGCCGTCGGATTAGCTATTCTGTGAGAATTTCTCACTCTTTAATTTTGTTTTTCTAGTTATAAATATATATACTAGGATGCAGACGGTGTTTAGTAGCACCCGACACCCGTCGTCCACAGACCATGGACTGCTTGTATGTTTGGTTGTTTGATTTTGATGTGTAGTTTATTGTGTGCTGTGATGTGAAATAAAATAAAATAAAATAAAATATAGTTAAAAATAGAATTTTTAATGTGTATATGAAATGAAATAAAAATAAACAAATCAGATGATTTGTTTGTATACACACATTTGACGGATATAGATTGGGATGATAAATTTTACACATCGCCCAACTGCACAAATAAAATCTGTGTTTGACTGTTTGAAACCCCACACGGGTATTGGGATGATATTTGAAGTACACTAATCCCGATTGTTTAGTTGTATGTCGATCGATTGATTGACAGACTGTTATAAGCGTTGAATATTTATATTTGATGCTTATACAGTGTAGAATGCACTTTGGGTGATGGTTGATTATTCATCGTTGTTGATATATACATGTGTTGTAGAAAATCCATATAATTAACATTATATGGTAATTGATTGGGCCTCATTCCAGTTTCGAAAAAGAAATATTTAAAATAAAAATATTTGAAAAAGAAATATTTGAAATAGAAATATTTGAAATAGAAATATTTTAAATAGAATATTTGAAAATAGAAACATATGAAGCCGTGTTGGTTAGATTGACGCCATTTTGACGTGAACGATATTTATATCGATTTTATTCATTCTTCAATGAATATTGAATAGATTTGAAATTCGAACTATATAGAAATGAATTGAAATTCGAATTATATTTAAAGTGAATTGAAATTCGAATTAAACAGAATTGATTTGAAATTCGAAATACACTGAAATGATTTGAAATTCGAATAGAAATGAATTCGAATTGAATTTGAATAGAAATGAATTCGAATTGAAATATAATAGAATTGAATACGAATCGAAATTTAATTGAAAACGAATCGAAATTGAATTAAAAATCGATTTGAATTGGAATCAATATGAAATGAATTTAAACCGAATTTGAAAGGGAAAATTCAGTTTTGATTTGGATTTGAAAATGAAGTTGAAAACGTTTTGAAAACAAATTTAAAATGATTTATAAATTTCGTTTTAAATAGAAATCGATGAAATATATATTATATATATAATATAATGGCCTGAATAGAACGCGCCGCACCACGGCAGTTCGCGAATTTCGACCATTGACTTTGAACGGATATTACGGGAGATCCGACCGTCGGATTCTCCTGAAATCGGAACCGTTGGGTTCGTATCGAAAACAGCTTTCTAACGAATATTAGAAATTAGAAATCTAACGATTGGATTTGGAATTATGCCCAAATTAAATTTGAAAAAGGTCGCTGTAAGGGTAGTTCGATAGCCGTTGATGGAAATTGACTGCACGGGCCTTGATAAAATTATTAAAAATATCAATAATTTGTGTAAAATCATAAGACATGATTTGTGAAGAACTGGGATGAAAAATCCCATATTTGAAAAGATAAAAATAGATTTTTATCGAAAGGAACTAGTTTTGAACTAGAATTATAACTCTATTTATGTTTTTAAATAAATAAATTGGATTCGAAATGGTTTTGAATATAACCAGAATTTCCAATAATTATATTGGAATGGATTTGAATCGAAATTGTCTTCGGAATATTTCGATGTTGGATTTCGTGATGATACAGATATTGTTATGGGAATTTGAAAGATATATATATATATCGTTATTTCCAATACGACATTTGTTAGTCGTAGAATTTGATATTGAATATAAGCCGATATATTTTCTATTCAGAGCCTTGTATTTAATATCAAATATGATTTGGGTTTGTCGTGAATGGTGTCTTCATTAACACTGTTCTTGAACCCAGTTGAGAAAAGATTAATTCTTTTTCTTTAGATTTAAGGAAGTGTACCAATTAAATAATATTTAATTGGAATTGAATTGGTATTGATTTTTGGGTTTATTGTGAATAGTGTTTTAAATAACACTTGTTCTTTAACCCGATAATTAATAGAACGTGATTTTGGGTTGTTGTGAACGGTATCTTCAATAATACTGTTCTTAGACCTAAAGGAGTTAAGAAAATCAGAAACTAACTGGAGATTAGTTAAGTTGAATGGTTTCAGAGGTATCGATCTGATGTTGGTTTCGGCCTTCGGGGTTAATACTTAGGGAACTGCTCACTTGCTAATTTACAGTTAGGGATTGATTGAGATGTAATGTGATTTTGGGTTTATCGTGAACCGTGTTTTAAATTACACTGATTCTTTAACCCAGTCATAGATTAAAACTAAGTGGAGTTTTAATGAATCTTTAATTAGATTGAAATGATCGAGAATGGAGTATCATCAGTTTTGCTCCAGGCGATAGTTAAATCTTTAATTAGATTTGAACGTGAAATGGTAATTGAATTTACCGATAACACCGTGGTGTTAGATATGAAGTATTACCAGTTTTACTTCATGGGATGAATAGGTTGGGATTGGGAAATTAAAACAAATGATTACTTCGGTAAGGTTCGTTAATCCCGACTAGTTGAATCGAAATTCAAAAGAAGATTAGAGAATAAATTCAAGGAATTTATCTTTGATAAAATTAATGGGAACCTTTCCCTATGAATATGAAATTTAGAAACTAACTGTCGGTTAGCCAAGCAGAATGGTTTTCTGGATAATCTGATGTTGGTTTCGGCCTTTGGGGTTAATATTTGGGGAATTATTCTCTTGTTAATTTACGGTTAGTGACTGATGAATTGGAATGAGGCGTATGTTGTGTTTGTGTAACACTTTTATAATATATACGTGAGTTATTCAGAAAGACCGGGTTTATCCCATTCTGAATAACCGATTCGACGTGGTGTCGAAGATGAAGACGGTGGTTGAAGACCAGAAGTCTTCACATCGTTTGGGTGATTACTGATGATCTTGATTGGGTTGTACACCCAAGATGAGGGAATCAATCGGTGGTCGTCGAGATGTGCTTGGAGATCGATGGATATGCGGGGTACTAGGTGCCTCCGGTTTCGTTCAGACCCAAAACGGACTTGTAAATGGACTGTGTGTCTGACATTGGATTTTAGTCTGTGTGATTGATTTCTATTAAATACGTATCTGTTTGGCGGCGGAGAATTTATTCTCTTGCTTAACGCCCTTCTCTGAGACGTACGAGCTCAGGGGTTATATACTGATGGATATCAAACGCATAGAGTGAATTGCCTGTGTGGCATGCTAAGATGCAAATGATCAAGGATTCTGTTGAAAAGCAAAGTCTTGTGGTTGATGATCAAAGCACCGCCTGTGTGGCACAGCTTTGTGTAACGTGAATTCGCGAGCCTCACACCCCGGTTGTGAACCAGAAACGGGAGAGGACCTCAGGGAGGACATGCGTTTCTTTCTAGCTAGGGTGGTGTCAGTGACCTACCAGCCCTGACATTTATATACTTTTCACCTGTGTGGTTGTTGCTGTTGCGAGGCGCCTCGGTTTGATCGGACGATCCGAGTCCGATGGAGTCATTTAGTTGGCTCACCTACGCCCCAAAGGACAGGGAAACGCAGTGTTCAGGCATTTTAATCCACATCGGTGTACTGGCCCTGTCGCTCCAAGGGACGATGCGTTCTGTTCCTGAGACACGTGCTAGAGCGTCTCGAATCGGTTGAGGACGATCCCTGGCCTCGGTTCATAGATGGAAATCCAATTTCCAAATACCTGACCTTGCGGTTTTAATTGTAGAGCCTAGTATGGCGACATAGTGGGATGGGGCGCTTATGCCGTCTATGATTGATACTTATGATTTGAAGTTGTTTTATACACTATGCACTTATAATAGTATCAAATAATCTGTTTTAAACGTATCAAGCATTCTTTGGCTATTATAAGGTAAAAACCCTATCCTCCGGCTTGCGTTGCATTGTGTGATGGGAACTGGGTCTTATAACAGCTTCATTTTTCTTTATTTTGCATTGCGCTGTTTGTTTTATGCACTGGTATTCTTGGGAGGAAACCCGTTCCGCGTTAGCGGCGTGGTCCCTTGATTTACCTAACTTTAAAATAAAGATTAATAACTGTTTTAGTTCTCACACCAGTCCCATGACTGACCTGGAGTTTATTGTTTTAACCTAAACTCTGGGTGCCTTATTTTGACATGAGTAGCTAGTAGTTTTGGTTTTGCAGATTGATATTCACAGGATCCTGGTTTACAGCTGGAATGATATCCGGAAAGCTTTGTATCCGTATATCTCTTCTAGTTGTGTACTGTATTATTTTCCACTGCGATGTATTTGAATGTAATTTAAATCTCTGATATTTCTGTGTAATATTGATTTATACTCTGTATATTCTTGTAATCTGATGCATTGTTGTAATATACAATGAAATGTTCTCCCGTCTGCGTTCTATTTTGTCGTGTTCTCAAAACAATTCGTTCTTTCTCTTCTCTTCGGAGACCGGGGGAGTTCGGGTCGTTTCTGAAAATTTCGCCATAACCTCCTTTGTACGGGGAGGGGTTTGGAAATTTATTGGGCCGTATTAGGTACCCAATAAATCCTATAAAGCATACACATATTTATAGTGATATATTCTGGTGTTTACAGGGGAGCGTGTATAGATAATAACTCCAGAGAATAAATTCTCGTCACCCTGTCAAAGCCTGAGGGAGTGTGTATTTTAATTGCTCCAGAGGATAAATCCTCATCACCTCATCCCGTGTGGGAAATAAATAATCCATGTGCCGTATCTAATGACTAGAGAGACGTGATTTTTGTCAACTCCAGACCCGTGTGGGGTTTTTTATTAATCTGGCCATTTTATCGTTACAATTTATATGGTCATATCAGTCATCAGTTCAACCTGTAAAATAAAGTCATCGCCATACAAGCCTCTCGCTCGTATGTTAAATCTTCCACCTCGTCACACAAGCTCCAAATGCTTATGTGGTATATGATGAAGTATGCCTATCTTCAAGAAGTATGCCATGCAGTGTAGTTCAAAATTAATTGTTACTATCCTATAGCGACGTTTATTATTTCACACAGAACAACCAGCACTCCGCATCCAATGACATTCACAGGAGTTGATATAATAATATTTCGCATCCAACTCATTAAGGTTTACCTATTTGTCGGGCACACAAATAAAATCTTTACTCAACAGCTATCCATTTACCTGTTCAAACATATATATGCACATGTATATATATTTCTATCTATTTTCATATCAGTTCAATGTGTGATATAATCGAATAAATCCTACCATTCATTCTCTTATTAATTAAATTAACTATCGTTCTAATAATTTAATTAATCAAATCTACTATCACACAACACAAACAACAATCAAATTGTTTTTAACTTTTCAAAAATATACTAATTAATTCATACACTCTTTTTAAATTAAGCAGACCATAGAATTAAAAGTGCACATCCATGGAAAGAAAATAACAACAAAGTAGAGAACTAATTGGTAATGCAAAGTATGGTAAATGTACCTTGCACCGGAGTCAATCAGAGATATCTACTCGACACTTAGGATAGGCTTTCTGAATGCTCTCCTCAGTTTCCCAAGTACAATCTCGCGGATCTCCACTCCATTGCACTTTGACTAAGTGAACCTTCTTGTTCCTCAGCTCTTTGGTTTCTTTGCCAATAATCTTTAGCGGCTCTCTTCTCACAGCTAATTCTGGAGTAATTTCAATATCTTGTTGAGCTGCTTCTTCCACGATCAAGTCTGGATCATGAACGTGCTTTCGAAGTTGAGATATGTGAAATACATCATGCACTCCAGGCAACCAATCAGGAAATTGAACCCTATAAGCGAGCGTTCCGATCCGTTCATGAATAGGAAACGGACCAATGAATTCGGGCGCTAACTTCCCAGTTTTACCGAACCGGATAACTCCTCTCATCGGCGATACTTTCAAATATACATAGTTGCCCACAACAAATGATATATCTCTTCTTCTCCTATCGGCATAACACTTTTGTCGGCTTTGAGCGGCAAGTAATCGTTTCTTAATAAAATCGACTTTGTCGGCAGCTTCACGGATCATATCAGGTCCCAATACAAGCCTATTACCGGGTTCGACCCAACAAGCAGGAGATCGGCACGGTCTACCATACAATGCTTCGAATGGTGACATTGTCAGGCTCGCCTGATAGCTGTTGTTATATGAGAATTCATCCAAATGCAGATGGTCTTCCCATGATCCACCGAAATCTAGAACACAAGCCCGCAATAGATCTTCTAGTATACGATTCACCCTCTCAATTTGACCATCTGTCTGAGGATGATAGGCGGTGCTTAGGTTCAGCTTTGTTCCCAGCTCTACTTGGAATGCCTCCCAGAATTTGCTAGTGAATATTGGATCTCTATCACTAACTATACTGATCGGCACTCCGTGCAGTCTAACGATTTCCTTGAAATATATCTGCGCCAGACTCTGAGTAGTTCTGTTTGATCTGACAGGTATGAAATGGGCGGTCTTCGTGAAGCGATCTACGATCACCCAAATACTGTCATTTCCTTTTCTGGTTCTGGGCAAACCCTCTATGAAGTCCCTGGAAATATGTTCCTACTTCCAACCTGGAACGTCCAGCGGTTGCAACAATCCAGCCAGTTTCTGTTGGTCACTTTTGAATAGCTGGCAAGTCGGGCTTCGGCTAACATATAAAGAAATGTCCCTCTTCATTGACTTCCACCAGAAAGTGCGTTTGATGTCATTATACATTTTTCCTACTCCCGGATGGATACTAAGTTTTGACTTGTGGCACTCATCCAGTACTTCCTTTCGGAGCTCAGAAATGTTAGGGACACAGATTCGAGCTTTAAGCCTTAGAATCCCATCATTCTCAACTTGAAAACTCGAGGGCTCTCCTTTCTGAATTATCTCTTTGATCTTCTGAATGAAGTGATCATCCTTCCAAAGTGCAGATATTTTATCTATCAATGAAGTCGTGATTATAAAACTGGCGATCATTTCATTCTTTTGGCTTAACTCATTGGCCACGACATTGACTTTCCCTTGAGTGTATAGAATCTCAAAGTCATATGCTGCAAGAAACTCTAGCCAACGTTGCTTCCTCAGATTCAAGTATTTCTGGGTGAACAGATACTTTAACGACTGGTGATCTGTAAACAGTTCAAATCTCTCACCCAGAAGATAGTGTCTCCAGATTTTCAAAGAGAATACTATAGCCAACAACTCAAGATCATGAGTTACGTAGTTTTTCTCGTGTGGCTTCAGCTGACGGCTAGCATAAGCGATCACTTGACCTCTTTGCATTAATATTGCGCTAAGGCCTTCTCTAGAGGCATCCGTCTAGACTTTTAAATCCTGATTGTCGTCGATAATGGTTAACACTGGAGCAGTCGTTAATCTTAACTTTAGCTCTTCAAAAGCCTCCTCACATTCTGGAGTCCATTTGAATTTTGAGTGATTCTTTGTAAGCTTCGTTAAGTGACCAGATATCTTCGAAAAGTCTTTAACGAACTTCCGGTAATAACTAGCCAATCCAAGAAAACTGCGGACTTCTGCAGGAGTACTAGGCTATTTCCAATTTTGAATAACTGTGATTTTACTTGGATCCACAGCAATTCCTTCCTTCGATACAACATGGCCCAGAAATTTTACTTCATCTTGCCAGAATATGCATTTGGATAGTTTGGCTTTTAGAACGTTCCTTTTCAGAATTTCTAGAACCTGTTCCAGATGCTTTTCATGTTCGGCCTTCGATTTAGAGAAGATTAGTGTGTCATCAATAAAAACCAGAACAAATTTATTCAAGACACCGCGGAACACTCGATTCATCTAATCGACAAAGTAAGCTGGAGCGTTACATAAGCCGAACGACATTACTAACCACTCATAGAATAGGTCTGGACCTCTAAATGATATCATAGGAACACATTCTTCGGCAATACGAAGCTGATGGAAGCCTGTAGCTAGGTCCATCCTTGAAAATACCAGTGCTCCATTCAGACGATCCAATAAGTCATTGATTCGCGGCAATGAATATTTATTCTTTATTGTCTGCTTGTTCAAATCACGATAATCCACACATAGCCATAGAGTACCGTCAGATTTTGGGACAAACACCACTGCTGCTCCCCAATCAGAGAAACTAGGCCTGATCAGACCCTTCCATACGAGCTGTCATGTTTGATTGTCTAATTCCTCTTTCTCTTTCAAGGACATTCTTCGAATAGCGTGAACTACCGGCCTTGCATTCGGAATCAAAGCGATCTTGAAATCTATTTCCCTCTGCGGAGGTAAGCGAACAACTTCCTCGAATGCATCCGCATAGTTCTTAACGATAGGAATGTCTTTGATGAGGTCAGGAATATTTTCTATGACTTCTGGGATATTTTCTATTAGAACAGGAGAAACATCCAAAGCTGCCCAGAAGTCTTTTCTATTTGAATTCTGGCCTTCACAGGGAATGGTTATATAATCACCTGATTTTATCTTTGCCTTAACGACTCTATCGGCGCATTTAACCTCAGCTTCATACTTGGTCAACCAGTCTAACCCCAAGATAAGATCAAACTCTGTTAAATTCATGACGACCGCGATAGTATGAAACCGATAACGAGAAAAAGAAACCGGCACTCCACAAACCCAACTGAGATCAATGGAACCCCCAACCGGATTCTGGACAGTCATTGGTTCCTTGAGCTTCTTCAAATTCAAATCCAGCTTCTTAACTGCATTCTTTGCAACAAAGCTTCGCGACGCGCCGGTGTCAAACAGTACTTTAACTGGGATATCTTTGACAGTTAGCGTGCCTTCTAAAACATCTGACCTTTCCTGAGCAGACGAAGATGCAGGCACTTCTGCCACTTCATTCACTTGAACTACTTCGGGCTTGTTTAAGAGCGGGCAATCCTTTGCAAGATGACCAGCCTTATGGCACTGTTTGCACTCCCTATTCTCTTGAAACTCCCCATCAGTTCTAAATCTCTTCTTCTTTTGCTTTCGATTGGCTCTATATCCATCCTTTCTTTGTTTCTTTAAAGATCTGCAACTCATCGACAAATGTCCTTCCTTATTGCAGTTAGAGATATAGTAGTTGTTACTGGTTCTTTCCCAGATTTAGCCCTTTTTCTCTTGTTACTGGGCTTCTCACTGACCTCAGGACTATCAGTCACCGACTCCACTTTGTTACTCGAACTGACTTCCTCTTCGTCGCGCAACATACCTTTCTTATGGAGATCTTCATACTGATAAGCCATGTATATCATTTCAGAAAAAGGAAGCTTCACATTCTTCGTCACACTATTCTGATATTTTCTTTGTAGGCCATGAATAAATCTCAGATTCTTCCTCTTTGGATCTTGAATCAAATGAGGAGCAAAGTGAGAGAGTTCGTTGAATTTCTTATGATATTCTGGAATGGTCATATCTCCTTGTATCAGATAAGAGAATTCATCACATAATCGCTTAGTCACTTCAGGAGGAGTAAATCTTTCTAGGAAAATCTCTTTGAATCTATCCCAGGTGATATCACCTTCTGGATTATCTTTGATGATTGTTTCCCATCAGATTAAAGCTTCTTCTTTGAGCGCCCAAGATGCTACTAATCTTTTCTGATCATCTCTCAACTGGAAAAGCTCAAATATTCTTTCTGTAGAGCTCACCCAAGCATGAGTTTGAATAATAGATTCATTTCCCGAGAATTGTGCTCCACCCAGATTTTGATATCTCTTAAATAGAGCCTCTAGATCTGGTTCTGCATTTCTTTTGTTTCTGACACTCATTTTCAAGTACTTCTGCAAACAGCAGATCAAGTGTCAGGTCACAGAAAAGATATTTCAAAACATAGAAACATATACTTCAAATGTAAATGTGTCTAGTGGGGTGTATTTCATTTTGATTTACTCATACTAGGATATTACTGATCCTATCTGTAATGAGTTACCCGTCCTAGAACACTACTGGTTCTATTTCTGACGAGTTCGTTAATATGTTATATTCCAGCACTAAGCTTAACCAAAGCTCCGATACCAAATGAGACGACCTCGAACCCCGTACTGACGGCGGCAAGGGTAATCTTTGGAATATAACACATAAACATATAATAGCAGAACATAATTAAATAAATACACCAGATAATGCACAATAGAATATACTGGATAAAAGTAATCATCAGAGTTACACAGTATACGGGATCATACTTAGTACAAATACAGTACAACTATACAAAAATGTCTACAACGGAAACAAACATAATATGTACAACAGGAGCAGAACAGCATAAAAAGAGATAAATGATAGAATCCATCTTCAGCTCCAGCTATCCAGAGGAAGCCAGCTAAAACCTGAATACAAGGCTGCCCGTGTAGAAAAAGGGGCACCCGAGTTTGAAAGTGAAACAAACTACGAGTCAGTCATGGGACTGGTATGAGAAATTTACTCAACACATTTAAAATATGGCTAATCACGGGACCACGCCACTTTCGTGGAACGGGTTTACTCCATTGGATTTCCAGTGCTTTAAAACAAATCATTCTTTTAAACATCGCAATGCTTTTTATAATAATGAAGCCATTATAAGACTCAGTTCCCATCACACAATGCAACGCAAACCGGAGGATAGAGTTTTACCTTATAATGGCCAAAATATGCTTTATACGAATAAAACAAAAGCATTTGATATTATTACTAGTGTTTATAGGTTTCGAAAACAATTTCAATCAGAACTATCAATCATAGACGGCATGGGTACCATATATCATGTCGCCATATATATATACAATCAAAACCGCACGGTGTCGTATTTGGAAATTGGATTTCCATCATGAACCAAGGCAAAAAATAGTCCTTACCGACTTCGAGACTCTCTAGCCCGAGCCTCAGGGTCAGAGCGCATCGACCCTTGGATCGTCAGGGCCGGTCCACCGATGTGGATTAAAATTCCTGAACACTGCGTTTCCCCGCCCTATGGGGCGTAAATGAGCCAACGAATGACTCCATCGGTCCCGGATCGACCGATATTTCCAAGGCGCCTCACTATCCATCATCCACATAAGTAAAATGTCAGGCCGTGTAAAAACACTGACACAACTCCTAGCTAGAAAGAAACGCATACCCTCCCTGAGGTTCTCCTCCCGTTTCTGGTTCATACCGGGGTATGAGGCTCGCGAATTCACGTTATACACAAAGCTACGCCACATAGGCGGTGCTTTGATCATCAATCACAAGACTTTGCTTTTCAACAGAAGCCCTGATCACTGCATCTTAGCATGTCACACAGGCGATTCACACCATGCAACTGATGGTTATCAATCACATAGAATAAATTCAAATGTCAGACACACAATCCATTTACAAGTTCGTTCTGGGTCAGAACGAAACCAGAGGCACTATATACCTCGCAAACCCATCGATCTCCACGTACGTCTAGACGATCACCACTCATTATCCATATTTTGGGATGCCTCCCAATCAGGACATCAATTACCATCCAAACAAGGTGAAGATCTCCGGTCTTCGACCACCGTCTTCATCTTCGATTTCTTATCGTCGATTCAGTTATTCAGAATGGGATAAACTCGGTCTTTCTGAGCAACTCGCGTATATAATAAACAAGTGCAACACAAATACACATACGCATCATTTCAATTCATTAGTCACTAACCGTAAATCAGTAAGAGAACGATTTCCCAAATATTAACCCCGAAGGCCGAAACCAACATCAGATCAACACCCAGGAAGCCATTCGACTTAGCCAACCTTCAGTTAGTTTCTAAATTTCACATCCATATCGTTTATAATACTTTATAATGATTTATCACCATTTTTATTTATTTTAAAATAGCCAATTTATGCAAACAACGCTACGGGCCATAACGCGGCCGTGGAGCTGTTTTTCTTCAGATTTTCTTTACACATATCTGAAATATAATCGTTGGATTTTCACAAAATTTACATCATTAGAAAGATCTTTTCAAAATGAATCCAACGGTTCCAGTTTCGGGAAAATCCGACGGTCGGATCTCCCAGTATAATCGTTTGAAGTTTCGATTTCAAAATACGAACTACAGCGTTGTTATTCGATTTAATATAATAATATATATATATATATATATATATATATATATATATATATATAATCGATTCTGGTGCTGTTTTTCTTCAGATTTGAATTAAACATTCCAGACAATCCAACCGTTGGATTTTTACAAAGTTGGTGCCGTTGGAAAGATATTTCCAAAGCGAACCCAACGGTTGCGGTTTCGGGAAAATCCGATGGTCGGATCTCCCACACTAATCGTTTGAAATCACGGTTTCAGAATACGAACTGCAGCTTCGTTATTCGATGTATTTCAATTCAGTTTATATATATATATATATATATATATCTATTCTTCGACTTCAAAGCTATATTCTTTTCATTCATTTGATAAAAATGATATTTTTATCCAACAAACATTCACTTCGACACTTCACTATTTTTAACAACTCATGTGTACAGTAGAAATGTGATTTTTATTGTAAAACAATTCATTTCAAAACCCGATCATTTTATATAGTTCATATAGGTAAAATAATTCATTTCAAAACAAGATTATTTTATATAGTTCATATAGGTTATAAAAATATGATTTTTATTATAAAACAATTTATTTCAAAATATGATTATTTTATATAGTTCATATAGGTAATAAAAATATGATTTTTATTATAAAACAATTTATTTCAAAATGAGATTATTTTATATAGTTCATATAGTTAGTAAAAATATGATTCTTATTATAAAACAATTTATTTCAAAATATGAATACCATTCAACACATGAATTTCAATTCAACGAATGAATTTCGATTCAACACAAGAAGGTTTTCTATATTTTATATATATAGATAAAAAGGTGATTTTTGTATTTAAAACACGAATACCATTCAACCCATGAATTTCTATTCAGCAAATGAATTTCGATTCAACACATGAAGGTTTTCTATATTTGGTATATATAGATAAAAAGGTGATTTTCATGTTTAAAACTCGAATACCATTCAACACATAAATTTCTATTCGACGAATGAATTTCGATTCAACACATGAAGGTTTTCTATTGTTTGTATATATAGATAAAAAGGTGATTTTTATATTTAAAACACGAATACCATTCAACACATGAATTTCTATTCAAGGAATGAATTTCGATTCAACACATGAAGGTTTTCTATAGTTTGTATATATAGATAAAAAGGTGATTTTTATATTTAAAACACGAATACCATTAACCACTTGAATTTCTATTCAACGAAAGAATTTCGATTCAACACATGAAGGTTTTCTATAGTTTGTATATATAGAGTGAAAATGAGATTTTTATCTTTCAAAAAAATTTATTTCAAAACATGATTGTCGTTAAATAGATGAATTTCCATTCAACACACGAATATAGTTTCAACACATGAAAATAATTCTAACACATGAATATTATTCAAAATTTCGGCAGCATAACGGCAGGGTAGTTAAAACCGGGACCGTCCCTAGTACGGCTCCTCGCTCTACCTTAAAGCCTCGCAGCTTTTGACAATGGGGAATCATGCATCTAGTTCGCACGCAGGCGGCATGTATATTTTTTTTCATTTCCACAAACTAATCCTATGTGGTTTCAACAAAATATTTTTCAACCACAAACGGGTATTTTTCAACCACAATCAATCAATTTCAACCAAAAACAATTATAATCAACCATTCGCTATCAACCAATTTTCACACCAATCACAATCAATAAATATCGTCCATGGTTTGTGGATGAGGGGTGTATATATATATTTATATTTATATATAAGCATTTCAATTCTATGCAACACATATATAATTTTTACAACGCATATATAACTTATATATCGAACGTACAACTTATACAATGCTTATACAAGATGTGTACAATGCTTATATAACTCATACATCGACTATATAATTTATACATCGTCGTTTTCCATATCGTTTATAAATTAGAAATCTCACATTGGGTTCCACTCCACCAAAAATTGTAGAAGGCTCAGAAAAATACGCGGTCTCTTCTAGAATATAGAAGACGTCCACACAAGCCCACTGTCTCTTGTTTCACTGGATTTCGTCAAGAAACGAAAAAGATATGATTTTTACAGTGAAATCAAAAATGGTAGCGCTTTAAACTGCTATTAAATAGTTAAAAATAAAATAGCCGTATACCTCGTTTTGATGTTCAAAACTAGGTTTTAGGATTTCTTTCAATCCGTTGAACGTTGCAACGATCGGCCAGCACCACCTTCAAGGCCTTGGAGAGGCGCAACGATCGATGTCAGGTGGGCCCCCTACGACGGCGGATCGGAGGAGTAAGGCGGCGGTGAACGGCGCGACTTCTCGAGGGTGATTCTCCCAAAATACTCAACGAAAAAATCTGGTTCTTGTCTTGATTTGAAGCCCTCTAGACACTGTTAATCGCGATGGAAGAGAAATGATGTGAAGAGATGGAAGAGAAAAGGTGGAGGGAAGTTTCAAAGGTCAGCCGCCGTTAATTGCGATGGGGAGAGAGAGAATACGGGAAGAGAGAAATGATGTGGCCAATGATATTTTTTTTATTTTATAAATTTTAAAATCCGAAAGTACCCCTTGCCACACACGAACACCAATCCAAACCCAACGACTATCGTCCTTAGCATTTTACCCCCATTTTGAACAAAATGGGCTATGTTTCGAAGGCCCATTCGACTGTTTCAGTCAGTTTTCATTCAAATTAAAATATAAAACCTTTAATATTTGATTTGAACGTACATTTCAATTTGACGGGGCCACAAACTGATTCGAAAAATTCCCGAAAAATAAATCTAGCTATGTTTTGACGATACGATCCCAACAAAACTAGTTTCGTCGAATTCTGAGACCATTTGAAAAATGACCCATTTCTGGTCGATCCAATTTAACGGTATTTGACCAAAACACATTTTCCTTTGCCACGCTCACATATTAACTTCAAAAATTATGAAATTTGAAAACTAGCAATAACTTGACATCCTGGATCCAACAAAAGTGGTTTCGTCGAATTCCGAGGTCGTTTGCAAAATGGACATTTTCACGGGCTATATAAATTCCATAGCGACCTTTATGAAAATTCATTTGGCCATAACTTTTGCTTCCTGCTATGAAACTTCGATTTTTCAGATTCGTTAGAAAGATATTCATTTACAGATTTAAATATTTTTGGTTTCACTCAAATCCGCTTTGTTTTGCACCCGGTACAGTCAGTCAAAGTTTGAATTCAAATTTTGAAACTGCCGCGCCATTTCAGGCCTTGTTTATATTTCAAAGTAATTATATTTATTCTCAATGTCGATTCAAACTTACTTTTCATTGTTATTATTTAAAATATTTATTTTAAATATTTAAAATCCACTATTTTAGCCAGTTTAAATTTTTTAAATTGGTTCAGATTTTCTGGGTCGTTACAGCGGTAAGCCCAAAGATCGTCGGTTAACTTTTGGGACCAATCTTTACGATTTCGACTCACAGTTTTCTCAAGGATTTGTTTAATCTGCCAATTCGATACTTCAACTTGCCCAAAAGTTTGAGGATGGTACAGAGTGGACAACTTGTGGGTTATCAAATACTTTCTCATAAGAGCTTCAAAAGAACAATTACAGAAGTGTGTTCCATTATCACTGATTATTGTGCGAGGTGTGCCAAACCTAGAGAAGATATTTTCTTTCAAGAAGCGCACAACAACCTTGATATCGTTTGTTATGCATGCAACAGCTTCGACCCATTTGGAAACATAATCAACAGCTAAGAGAATGTAAAGGTTCCCAAAAGAATTAGGGAAGGGACCCATGAAGTCTATACCCCACACATCAAAAATTTCGACCTCTAGAATGGGGTTTAGGGGCATCATATTCCATTTAGAAATTTTCCCTAAGAATTGACATCGATCACAAGTTTTGCAAAATTCATACGCGTCTTTGAAAAGGTTGGGCCAGTAGAAACCCGATTAGAGAACCTTTTCGGCTGTCTTTTTGGGACCGAAGTGACCACCACAGGCTTGGTCATGACAGAAAGAGAGGACACTGTGAGTTTTAGTGTCGGGAACACACCTTCGAATGATTTGGTCTGGACAGTATTTGAAAAGATAGGGGTCGTCCCAATAAAAATGTTTCACTTGAGAAAAGAATTTGTGTTTATCCTGCTTAGACCAAAATGAAGGGGTCTGCTTGGTGACTAAGTAGTTGACAATGTCAGCAAACCAAGGATCAGTGGATAGAGAAAACAGCTTTTCATCGGGGAAATTCTCGTTGATCGGAAGAGAAGAAAACGGGGCATTTGGAAGACGAGACAAGTGGTCCGTAATAACGTTGTCGGATCCTTTTTTATCCTTAATGGTAAGGTCAAATTCTTGAAGTAGAAGGATCCAACGAATGAGACGAGCCTTAGCATCCTTTTTAGAGAAAAGGTACCTAAATGCGGAATGATCGGTATAAACCGTGATGTGTGAGCCAACTAGATAAGGCCTGAATTTTTCTAGAGCGAAAACAACTGCCAAAAGTTCCTTTTCAGTGGTCGTATAATTGATTTGGGCATCGTTCAAAGTCTTACTCGCGTAGTAAATTACATGAAGAATTTTATTGATGCGTTGTCCTAAGACAGCGCCAACAGCGAAATTCGAGGCATCACACATGATTTCAAAAGGCAGCTTCTAGTTGGGAGAGCAGATGATCGGAGCAGAGACAAGTTCATTTTTAAGTTGCTCAAAAGATGAAATGAAATCAGAATTGAAGTCGAACGGAACATCCTTACCAAGAAGATTGGTCAAAGGTCGAGTGATTTTGCTAAAATCTTTTATAAAGCGACGGTAAAACCAGCATGACCTAAAAAGGATCGGATGTCTTTAACGGATTTGGGAATGGGAAGATTCGAGATAACTTCGATTTTGGCTTTATCTACTTCAATTCCTTTATTAGAGATGACATGTCCTAAAACAATGCCATGTTTGACCATGAAGTGACACTTTTCCCAATGAAGAGTTAAGTGTTTATCTTTGCAACAGTTAAGAACAAGATCAAGATGATTTAAACACTCAGAGTAAGAATCACCAAATATGGAAAAATCATCCATGAAAACTTCTAAAAATTGCTCGATCATATCAGAAAAAAATGCTAATCATACACCTCTGAAAGGTTGCAGGTGCATTACAGAGGCCAAAAGGCATACGACGGTACGCAAATGTACCAAATGGACAAGTGAAAGTGGTTTTCTCTTGGTCCTCAAGAGCGATAGGGATTTGATTATAGCCCGAGTAGTCAAGGAAACAATAGTACTCATGACCGGCTAGCCGTTCTAACATTTGATCGATAAATGGTAGAGGGAAATGATCCTTACGTGTTGTAGCGTTAAGTTTCCTATAGTCAATGCAAACACACCAACCGGTTTGGGTGCGGGTTGGGATAAGCTTGTTAGCTTCATTTTGGATCACGGTAATCCCTGATTTCTTAGGTTCGACATGAATCGGACTAACCCATTGACTATCGAAAATTGGGTAGATGATTCCATTGTCAAGACATTTAAGGATTTTAGCATGAACTGCCTCTTTCATGATAGGGTTTAGTCGACGCTGGGGAACACGAGTGGGTTTGGCATCATCTATAAGGTGGATTCGATGTTGGACCATCGAAGGACTAATCCCCTTAATATCAGCCATGGACCAACCAATTGCTTCCTTATTTTTCTTAAGAATGGGAAGGAGCAATTGTTCCTGCTCTAAAGTAAGATCAGAAGCGATAATGATAGGAAAAGTTTCATTGTCCCCTAAGTAAGCATACTTAAGATGACTGGGAAATACTTTGAGTTCAGATTTTGGGGACAACTCAACCAAAGAAACTGGTTGAACGGACAGACTCAATTGTGAGCGGGTCGACAGGAATCGAATCAGAGACATTTTTGGGAATATCTTGAAACAAGATTTCGTAATTTGATTCAATTTCGTTATTCAGATGGTCGAGCTCGGGTTCGTTGTCATGGACTAAATGAATTTCAGAAAACTGATCCACGTAAGAATTAGGAGAGTTTTCAGTTCTAAAGATGTTTAGCTCGACAGTCATGTTACCAAAAGAAAGTTTCATAGACCCATTTCTACAGTTGATAAGCGCATTAGAGGTTGCTAAGAAGGGTCATCCTTGAATTAAAGGGATCTGGTTTGCAGGATTGCTTACCTGTTGAGTTTCTAAGACAATGAAATCAACTGGAAAGATGAATTTGCCCATTTTGATCAATACATCCACGATTTCGCCCACATGTTTCTTAATTGAACGGTCAGCCAGCTGAAGGGTAACCTTGGTGGGTTTCAGTTCTCCTAGCCCTAATTGGCGATAAACGGAATATGGAAGCAAGTTCACACTAGCACCTAAGTCTATCAAGCATCTATCGTTTTTCTTGTCCCCAATAGTACACGATGTTGTGGGGCAACCAAGATCTTTGTATTTCACTGGCATCGATTTCGACAAGACTTCTCTTAGAGTTGCCGCTAGAAACACTTTCTTAGGTACATGTGTATGACGTTTTTGAGTGCACATATCTTTTAGAAATTTTGCGTACTGTGGAACTTGTTGTATAATATCTAAAAGAGGAATGTTCACTTTAAATTGCTTAAATATTTCAAGGATCTTTTCTAGATGATCCGTCTTTTTCCTAGGTCGGAGTCTATGAGGAAATGGAGCAGACAACTCCGTAGGTTGGGCTACTTGAGTTTGAGGATGGTCCTTGTCAGAAATTGGCTCAATGTTTTAATCTGCGTTGGTCGAATTTTCGATAGGATTTGGAAGATTGTCCGGTAAAGCATTCGGGTTGACCACATGGTTGTCAATTTTTTTGCCGGATCTAAGAGTCGTGACAGCATTCAATTGACTAACGTATGAATCTTGAATGATGTGAATTTGGTTGGGGTTTGAATTTTGTCCTCTAGGGTTTTGGATGGGTTGACTTGGAAACGTACCCTTTTCCCTTTCACTTAATCTAGCGTTAAGTTGAGACATTTGTTTTTGAAGTTCACTCATTTGTTGATTCGTGTTTTGCATATATGATTGCAAAGAGTTGTCTAACTTGTTTTGACTTTCAACACTTTGCTTAGTCATTTGCGCTAATAAGTTGCTTACTTCAGATAAATTCCCCTCAATCGTAGAAAGGCATTTTTCATATTGGGGTGCAACCGTTTGATTGTGGAAAGGCGCCTAATTCGAAGTGTACTGATTTTGCCTAAGACGAGGGTTCACAACATTGTTCGGAAATGCTTGATTCGAAGGTCTGTTCATCAGAGGGTTATTTGGACCATAAGAAAGATTTGGGTGGTTATTGGGTCTGTTGAAAGCGTCTACTTGCTCAAGGGACTGGGGACAGTCATCAACCATGTGATTAGTGTCAAGACATATGTGACACATAGCTTGGGAAAAGTTATTAGACTGAGTGTGTGTTCTAACAACGTTCAGGATGGCATCAACAAGAGTATTAGAAGAAGAGGACTCGACAGAATTACTGCTTGATCGCGAATAGAGAGATTTTTCATTGGTTTGTTCCCATTGTTTCTATTTTTCTGCTAACTCGTCCAGAAATTCCCAAGCTTCTATGTCAGTCTGTTTTAGAAAATTGCCCTGACACATGGACTCTAACATTTGCCTAGTACTATTAACAAGTCCATCGTATACAGTTTGACATAACGACCATGTTTCATAACCATGATGGGGACAACTCAACAGCAGTTCTTTAAATCTTTTGAAGTATTTCCAAAAAGATTCACCCCCTTTTTGGGGGAAATTAGTGATTTCATTTCTAACTCTAGCTGTTTTTTCTGGTGGGTAGAACATTTTAAGGAAAACTGCTGTAAATTCATCCCATTTTTTAATCGAATTTAGGGGCAAGCTGCGAAACCATTTTTCTGCGGAGTCAGTTAGTGCGAACGGAATCAAACGAAGTTTAATACCATCCTCACATAACTGTTGTAATTTAAAGGTTGCACAAGCATTTTCAAATTTCGTTAAGAAACTATATGGTTCATCATGAGAAAAATTTCCGAATTTGGGAAGGATGTTTATCTGACTCGATCGGATTTCAAAGTGGTTACCCACAGGATTTGGTAACTGAATGCAAGACGGGACAGAAACTCTATCGGGAAGAATTTTGTCCATCAGGGTGCGAGGTGCAGGCTCGTTAGCCATTTCTAAAGGTTGGTCGATTGAACTGGGTTTTGAGGAAAGAGAAGGTGGTTCAATTCTAACTAAACGACGAGATTCTTGGTCACGGGTCCAAGTTTGCATGCACTAGAAAGAAGAAGTAAAGAGTTCGCCAAAGAAATTTAGACAATGAAGAAGTTCAGAAAGAGGCGAGAAGGAAAAAGGTTTTGAAATTGGGAGGCTATTTTTTTTTTTTTTTGGAAAAGTACGACCTACAGACTAGCGAGGTTTAAAAGAGAGAAAAAGAAAGAAAATGTTAAATTTTTTATTTGTTTTTCATATTTTTATTTGTTTTTTTAAGGAATTTTGAATTTTTTTTTCACAAAACAGTCACACACAGAAGTTAGCTACAATGAAATTTTCTGTCCTTAATGGCTCCTAACCCAAAATTATATAGTGATACGTTTGATTACTTAGACCAAACGATTCCTCAGCCAGTTAACGGACATGAGTTATCGGTGCACCAGGAATCACCCTAGCAATGCAGTCGAAGGTTTAAGTACCTTCAGAGTAACAACCGATATAATATTTACGAATCACCGTAATATTTATAAACATTTATTTCTCTACCGTAGTCTAGACACCAAGAAATAATTCGTTCCAAATAAATCAACTATCAAAATACAATTAAGCCCTAGATGAGCCCGCGACTCCCTTAAGTCCAACGTCTAACCGTTATTATTAGTCAGATTCTATGATGAAATTCAGTTTGTGGGCTAAGGAAAGGGTGATGAAATCCCTCACCTTATGTGAATTGGGGTGTTGCCCTTAATAGAATGAATACAGATGCAGAAATAATGTTCACAGAAATAAAAAGATTTTACAAGCAAGCCACTGCCCCTGCAGAAGATTTTTACAAGGCAATGTCTATATTTTTTTTATTTACAGCAGCAGTCCCTGTAGAGTTTAGAAGAAAAAAAATCTCACTTAGATCGGCAGTCCGTCCAGTGCAATTGAGAAGCGCTAGCGCGTTCACACCCCACTTGGTGTGTAACCGCTCCAACCTGTCTGAATCATCCGCAAATTTATTGTTGTTTTGCTTTCTATTAATTGTTTAACTGCGCTGCGGCATGGGTTCGTGCTAGGAGCCCGAAAAAAGAAAAAAAATTAGGCCTTTTTCAAATTGCTGTTGTACCTGTTTTCGAAAAATTTCTCCTCTTTTTTTTGAGAATATTAAAACAAATTGAAGCTAAAAATTAAATGAGTAAAAAATATATTAATAAACTAACCCTAAAAAGAAAGATGTTTTTTCTTTTTTTTGAAATAAGTAACTGAATTTGCAAATTAGAACTAACAAACAACTTTTCACTCTTTTTTTTGTTTTGGAATCAAATAAAAATAGATAACAAAGAAAGATATAAATCAATTCTTAAATCAAAAGTAAAAGTCGGTCCAGCAAGCAAGCCCAAACTTCTACAGCCCGATGTTTAAAAAAAGCTTTCAGCTGCTCAAAAGTCATTCATTCCCTTCGAAATAAAATAAACCACGAAGTGAAATTGGCAAAATCCGAAAAGAAAGTAACGAGATGAAATCGGATTCAACGTTTGAATTGGGGCTTTCGAGTATCGGCTGATAGTTGATGGCGTTTTTCAGTTCGAATTGGTGATGAAGGGTGGCGGTTCAAGTGCCGTTGTGAAGGATGAGAGGTAGTTCGGTCGAGGTGGTTGTCTGGTGCTTGGACGAAGACACTAGGTTATTTGGTTGCGGTTATGAGAACGGGAGAGGAAGGTGATGAAGTGAGTGGTGCTTTCTGATTTCGGTGAAATGGGTTCGGAAAGGAAGACGGGGTTAAGGTAGGCGATTTTGTGGTTGTGAATGGTTACGACAGATCTGGAATAGTATGGTGTACGGTGTTGTGATCGACTAGTTGAGAGGATCTTGGTTGGAGGTGCTAGCTCAACGTGGATATGGTGATGACGGTCAGAATTGTCTGAAGTGGATGGAGTTGGGCTTTTGTGGTATTCGGGTTTTGGTGAAATTTGAGGTGGATGAAGGATGGATTGACGTAGAAGGGGCGATTTGAAACGAAGGGGGCAGTCCAGTTCTGTGATTTCGGATCGAGAATGGTGCAAGAAGTTGCTTGTGTGATTTCCGTGGTTTATGGGTTTTATGATAGTAGTGAATGGTATGGAGTTGGAGCGTGGTAGACAGAGGATATTTGGTGTATGAATTGAAGGATGGTTGTGATGTGGTTTTTGGTATGTGGATGTTGGCACAAGTGAGATGATGATGGAGGGTTGCAGGCAGCGAAGAGCGGTGAACTGAAGAGATGAACTGAAGAGGAGAGGGTGGTTTGTACGATGAGGAGGCTGCTGAATTTTGGTTGTAGAGGGAATGATCGGAGATGCCAAGATGATGGTCGGTGTGTGGATGTGCTGCAGTGAAGAGAAGAGTACAGGAGGGGCTTCTAGTTGAAGGTTAAGTAGCTGACTATGGTCGAAGTTGATGGCGCTGTTTCGCAGCAAAAGAGTAGGGCAAATTGTCTTGTGCAGGAAGTTATAGGTGGAGGGGATGTTGTGGATCGAAAAGCAGTATGCAGTGCCTGGATGGTTGAATGACTCTTGTAATGCGAGAGGAGGATGAGTATGGAGTATTTGGTGGGATGGAGTATTTGTCTTTGAGAAGTTGCGGCAGCAAGGTTTGTGATCGGCGCTTGATCGTGGAGGCTCACGCTTATGTTCGGCGCTGATGAGTATGAACTTGGTGATGTACGTGGTAAGGGGATGGTAGAGAACAACGATCTGGATTGCTGGTTTTTGGTTCTGAAATAGATGGATGATGACGGGGAGGAGGGAGTTGAATTGGTCACATACTGGAGCAATTTCAGGAGGGTGAGTATGTTGAGGTTGGTTTGATCTGACAGCAATAGGGAGATCAAAAGCAGGAGAGAAAGAAAATGCCAAAAAGTTTTTTTTATTGTTGTAAAACAGAAAAAATATGTAAAAGAGGAAAGAAATAAAAAAGGGAAAGAAATTTGAGAAAATAAATGGCAAAAAATGACAGTTTTTTTCTTTTGTTTTCTCGTACAAATAAAAAAATATTTTTGTGTTTTAAAAAAAAAAGAAAATAAATATATAACCTAAAGGATTTAAAAATAAAAATTATTTTGGTCCCCGGCAATGGCGCAAAAATTTGTTTGTGAACAAATTATACAATTGTAAACAACTGTAAAATCCATTCGGATTTCGTAAACAACAAGGATTGTTGTAGAGGGTGTCGAACCCTGGGACCAAAAATATTTTAATTAATAAATCCAATCAAGTTATTCCAAGATCTTGATTGATTGAAAACACAGAAAATAACAGCAGTTAAATAAAGAAGAGAGATTTATCTAATAAGAGAAAGCAATTAGGGGATAATGACATAGATTAGATTCACACTCATCAATAGCCAACGAATAAATATAGATCTAATTCATGTTTCTGTCACAAACACGAATCAACGATAAATAGATTCTTAGAAACAAATAAGTATATAACGACAAGCATAGCCTATGCAGGAGCTGAGCTCTTAAACAACCATAGACTATCAGGACAGATTCACAAATTACTTTCTAAAAACCTAAAATTAGATCTAAATCTGATAATTGTTAGATCGAACATGTATATACCCTGTGAAGGAGCATAGCTCTTAAACGACACAGAATATGAAGGTTCAGATCTAACCCTTAATTCAGATCTAGAACTACATATATAAAGTCCTCATCTATTGGCTATGTGATTCATGTTGAACCATATCTGTTAGCGTCATCACCCCCTAATCAAAGGGGATTAGCTAGACATAGCTAAATAAGAAGAAAAACAGAAATTAAATAACATGAACATAAATAAAACTAAAACTAAATAGAACAGAGGAAGAAGAGTTTTATTCGAAGAGAAAGATTACAGAATAAAACTAAGTGTGTTTTACAATGAATGAGATAAAGTGTATTTATAGCTAATATGACAATGGCTACTTGGCAAATTCCATAATGTGGGACTAAAGAATTAGCCTAACTAACACATAAGCTAGTGTGAACGCAGCTGTAGAGTGAGAGGCCTTGCAAATGAGCTAATGTGAACGCAATATGAGTCTTTATTGAGCCAAATCTACCCAACTGAACTCTATTTGCAACCGTTCTTCAAGCTTTAAACTCTTCAAGCTTTAGAACTTTCAACTTCACTCTTTTTTAGCAAATTCTTCATGCTTTGTCCATCAAATGCTCTAAACCAAGCTTTTTATCAACAATCTGAAAACACAGCTATACATACATAATATTAATTATTTTAAATAGAAAACTAGATAAATAAGCGAATAAAATATACGCATTTACATGTATATCACCAGCTGGACTCCTCAAACTTGTTTTTCCTGCATCCACAGATGTTAATCAACAATAATAATACCCATCCTGCTTCGAGGCAGGATATCGCGGTATAGAAGGTTATCCACTATATATATTGTGGGGCGCATAGGGAAATCATCCGCTAATGGTACTGCGGGCATCCGCTAATGGTACTGCGGGAAATCCAGTCACCAATATTATTATTATATAATATTATCACTTTATACAATCAATTATCAACCAACAAGCAATAAATAAAATTTGAACTATTAAAAATAGTTCCCAACAATTTATGGAGTGAGTTTAACTCACCTCTATTTTCTTTGCTGATATCCATTTAAATTTCCCATATCATCTCAGCACCGCATTTACTTGAACGGTCCTGAATAAATTTATTCCTACGTGTGACAACCCCAAACCCCGTACTGACGGTGGCAAGGGTAATCTTTGGAATATAACACATAAACAGATAACAGCAGAACAGAAATAGATAAATACACCAGATAATGTACAAATAATACACTGGATAAACATAATCATCAGAGTTACGCAGTATACAGGATCGTACTTAGTACAAATACAGTTCAGCTATACATAAATGTCTACAGCGGAAAACAAACATAATATGTACAATAGGAGCTGAACACCATCAAAAGAGATAAATGATAGAATCCATCTTCAGCTCCAGCTATCCAGAAAGAGCCTGCTAACCTGAACACAAGGCTGCCCATGTAGAAATAGGGGCACCCGAGTTTTCAAGTGAAACAAACTACGAGTCAGTCATGGGACTGATATGAGAAATCTACTTAACACATTATATAATTTGGCTAATCACAGGACTACGCCACTTTTACGGAATGGGTTTACTCCATTGTATTGGCAGTGCTTTACAACAAGTAAATCTTTTAAAACATCACAATGCTTTTTATAAAAATGAAGCCATTATAAGACTCAGTTCCCATCACATAATGCAACGCAAACTAGAGGATAGAGTTTTACCTTACAATGGCCAAAATTTGCTTGATACGAATAAAACAAAAGAATTCGATATTATTACTAGTGTTTATATGTTTCAAAAACAATTTCAAATCATAAGTATCAATCATAGACGGCATGGGTACCATATATCATGTTGCCATATATAGGTATACAATCAAAACCGCACAGTCACGTATATGGAAATTGGATTTCCGTCATGAACCAAGGCAAAAGATAGTCCTTACTGACTTCGAGACTGTCTAGCCCGAGTCTTAGGATCAGAGCTCGAGTGACCCTTGGATCGTCAGGACTGGTTCACCGATGTGGATTAAAATTCCTGAACTCTGCGTTTCCCCACCCTTTGGGGGCATAAATGAGCGAACGAATGACTCCATCGGTCCCGGATCGACCGATATATCTGAGGCGCCTCGCAACAGCAACAACCACATAGGTGAAAATAATAATAATGTCAGCCAGTTTAAGCGCCGACGCCACCTCTAGCTAGAAGGAAACGCATGCCCTCCCTGAGGTCCTCTCCCGTTTCTGGTCCATACTGTGGTGTGAGGCTCGCGAATTAACGTTATACACAAAGCTACGCCACACAGGCGGTGCTTTGATCATCAACCACAGGACTTTGCTTTTCAACAGAAGCCTTGATCACTGCATCTTAGCATGCCACACAGGCAATTCACACCATGTAATGGATGGTTATCAATCACACAGAATGAATTCCAATGTCAGGCACACAGTCCATTTACAAGTCCGTTCTGGGTCGGAACGAAACCGGAGGCACTATATACCTCGCATACCCATCGATCTCCACGTACGTCTGGACAATCACAACTCATTATCCATATTTCGGGATGCCTCCCAATCATGACATCAGTTACCATCCAAACGAGGTGAAAATCTCCAGTCTTCAACCACCGTCTTCATCATCGATTTCTTATCGTCGATTCAGTTATTCAGAATGGGATAAACCCGGTCTTTCTGAGCAACTTGCGTATATAATAAACAAGTGCTACACAAACACAACATACGCCTTATTCCAATTCATTAGTCACTAACCGTCAATCAGTAAGTGAACAATTTCCCAAATATTAACCCCGAAGGCCGAAACCAACATCAGATCAAAACCCAGGAAACCATTCGACTTAGCTAACCTTCAGTTAGTTTCTAAATTTCACATTCCATATCGTTTATAATATTTTATAATGATTTATCGCTATTTTTATTTATTTAAAAATAGCCATTTCATTCAAACGACTCTTCAGGCCATAACGCGACCGTGGCGCTATTTTTTTTCAGATTTAATTTACACATATCTGAATATCTAACCATTGGATCTTCATAAATTTTACATCATTAGAAAGATCTTTTCAAAACGAATCCAACGGTTTCAGTTTCGGGAAAATCCGACGGTCGGATCTCCCGGTACAATCATTTGAAGTTTCGATTTCAAAATACGAACTGCAGCGTTGTTATTCGATTTAATTTAATTATATATATATATATATATATATATATATATATATATGTATATATAATCGATTCTGGCGCTGTTTTTCTTCAGATTTGAATTAAACATTCCAGACGATTTTCACAAAGTGGGTATCGTTGGAAAGATATTTCGAAAGCGAACCCAACGGTTTCGGTTTCGGGAAAATCCGATGGTCGGATCTCCCGCACTAATCGTTTGAAATCACGGTTTCAAAACACGAACTGTAGCTTCGTTATTCAATATATTTCAATCATTTTTTACATATATAAATAAAATCGAATCTTCGATTTCAAAACTATTTTATTTTCATACATTTGATAAAAATGATATTTTTATCCAACAAACTTTTATTTCAACACTTCATTATTTTTAACGATTCATGTATATATTAAAAATGTGATTTTTATTGCAAAATAATTTATTTCAAAACACGACTATTTTATATAGTTCATATAGATGATAAAAATAGGATTTTTGTTATAAAACAATTTATTTCAAAACATGACTATTATATATAGTTCATATAGATGATTAAAATATGATTTTTATTATAAAACAATTTATTTCAAACACGAATACCATTCAACGCATGAATTTCTATTCAACAAATGAATTTCTATTCAACACATGAATGTTTCCTATAGTTCATATATATAAAATAAAAATGTGATTTTTATTGTTAAAACAATTTATTTAAAACACGAATACCATTTAACACATGAATTTCTATTCAACGAATGAATTTCTAATCAACACATGAAGGTTTTCTATAGTTCACATATATAAAATAAAAACGTGATTTTTATTGTTAAAACAATTTATTTCAAACACGAATACCATTCAACACATGAATTTCTATTCAACGAATGAATTTCTATTCAAAACATGTGTTGGCTAGCTTTTGGACCAAGCCATCAAGGTTCACACACAAGGAGAAAATATGAGGTCTCATTCCTCTAGTTCACAAAAAGTCAGATCACAGTCGCTCAGTCATCCCCAGGTCGGATCGTCCCCTTTTGGATCGCCCTATCAGGTCGCTAAACCCCTATGCGGATCGATCCGCCTATTCCACCTCGATCCGATCCAAGCCTAGAAGTTGCAGTGAAGACTCTGACCCATTCTATCACGATCCGAGATGTACGGATCTCGCGACACCTGTTCACCAACTGCCGTATTGACCAATTCTTCGTCAAGCTACGATCCGATCTGATATTCTCGGGATTTGCGCCACGTATGACCGTGATCCGCCTGACCAAATCAGCTATAAATAGCCTAGAGCTTGGCAATTTTGAGGATCTTTGGGCAGTTTTAAGGATTGATTCCACCATTACTGTCATACCACTATTTCATACCCGATTTACTTCGAGATAACTGAGAGAAATCGTAATTGTAAGAGTGAGTTTGAGAGAAATCATTGGTTGTACTAGAATCCAAAGTATAATCAATAGCATATAAAGTGGACATAGGCTCGTTAACGCCGAACCACTAAAAACTGTGTGTGTTTTCTGCTTTTTCCTCATTTTTCAGTTATAATTCCCTACGAATCAGAACAATTGGGGTGTTAGAGCCAAATTTTGATCTAACATTTTGGTGCTTTTACTGAGAATTGATTTCTCAGCATATTGGATTGTTGCTCCGTTGTTTAGATATTCAAGTCTAAAGGAAACAGTCCTGAAACTTCACTGTTCAGATTTTTGAAGATTCCAGCGGCATCTGGTATCATGGCTGGAAAGAAGTCTAAGGAAGTACGGGCTTCGCAGGCGATTGAATTAGCGAATGAAGCAGTTGAAGAAAGTGTACATGAGCACGTTGAGGAGGGCCTCGCGGATCGCGGTGACATAGGGGCGGACTGATCCGGACGCGGCGTCACGAACCAGTCTGAAGGGGGCGCCACGATCCGAACTGTTGAGGGCGGCACGAACCAACCATCTGAAGGGGTCGTCACTCGATCCCACGACAATGCCGCGAACCCTCCCCCTAATGTTACCACGATCCGACCCCAGGGGGGCGCTACGAGCCACAGACACAGGTCCACTGCGATTCGAAGTGATGACCAGACTACAACTCGACCTGGAAAGGAGGTTATGGCTCACTCTTCCCGTCCCGGTACCTCTGTTCGACCTGGCTCAAGTTCTCTGTGCATAAGAGAAAATGTTGATGATCAATATGACCCCTCTGCTCCAGTCACTAAAGGAGATCTCTCTCGCTTCTCTGAAATGTGGGATAGGCTGTTTGATGAATTAGCTGCTCAAAGGCAGCAAAGCTCTATGATGCGGCAGAACTTAACTGCTATGGATAGAAGGATCGATGATCTCGCAAGGCAAATAACACTCCCAGTTCGTCCTCTCACCCCAAAGTACTCTTCTTCGTCAGAGGAATCGCCAAGACCTCCGCGGCGACCGTATGAGAGGGCTGAAAACATAGAGCAGCTCCGATTTGGAACCCTGCCATCACGAGAGGAAGAGACACTTGGTGTAGGACCCTCAAACCGCAACTTGAATAATCGTGCCGCAACTCCTAGAGCTCGAGTTGTGGACAATCCTGTTGAGAATAGACCACCTCAGCCCCTTTGCCGTACAAATACTCATGGTAACAGGGGGCAACGAAGCCCAATCCGAGCTCCAAATTTCGTGGCTGTTCCTAGAAGAGAAATCGGAGAATTCCACCGAGCTAGAAGCGCTGATCCCAAGCCTCCGATGACCAGTGCAAATGTTGCAGCTATGGTCCATCAAATCCTGGCGGATATTCGTGGACAAAGGAATGAAGATTGGGGAATTGACCGCAGTCACACCCCTTTTATTGATGACATTCTAGACGTAACATTCCCGAGGCGCTTCAACATGCCTCAGATGAACCGTTACGCGGGTAGATCTGATCCAATCAAACATCTAATGAGATATTCTTGGTCAATGACTGCTGCCGCAGCCTCTGACGCTGTAAAATGCAAAGCATTCCCTATATTCCTAGAGGATGTAGCGTTATTATGGTTTACTCGCTTACCAGCAAGATCAATTTCCAGTTTCAGGGAGTTGAGTGAAAGGGTCGTGGAACAGTTCCGCATTTATGTACAGAGGACAAAGAGTGTGATTGATCTGTTCCTTGTCAAACAACGACCAGGCGAGAGCTTGAGGGTGGATCTGGATCGTTTCAACCTAGCCGCCACTGAAGTCAAGGATCCCCATGAGCCAACTGTTGTGGCAACCCTGATCGATGGGGTAGATAAAGATACTGAATTTGGGAGATACCTGGCTGGCAAGCCACCTCATACTAGAGAATTGTTCTACGAGAAAGCAAACGTACGCTTACGTCAGGAGGAGGTATATGCTAACCGGAAGATGAAAATGACAAATAAGGAGGAGATCCAAAGTAATGTGGCCATCAAGAAAACCGGAGATAGCTCGGGGAAGGATGAAGTCAATGTTGGAAACCGAAACCAGGGTGGCGGCCACCAGTCAGGAAACAATGGTAACAGCAGTAATGGCAATAACCGGAAGAGAAATCGTGGGAACGACTCCCAGAGAAGGACCCATCCCAGGTCTTTCGAAAATTATACGCCAATAAATGATACTTTGGAGAATATCTTCGTAGACTCGTACAACGTTCTCCAACATAAAAGGCCTCCTCCAAGAGATTCGACGGAGAAAGAACGTGAGACGGGGAAGTTTTGTCTCTTCCATCAGACTCACGGCCACTCTACAAATGAATGCCATCATCTGAGAGACGTAGTTGAGAGGCTGCTCCGGGAAGGGAAATTGGATGAGTACAGGGTGACTCCTAGAGACACGGGGCAAGCTATTCAGACCCCAAGCCAAAACCAGAATCAACCTACTACCATGCCAACTGTCCAGCAAAAGGAAAGGATCTTATTATCAATACCATGATCGGAGGGCTTCACCTAGCCGGGCATAGTTTCAAGGCGATGGATCAGTACGTAAACGCAGCAAAGCAACATCTTGAGGTAGGAGAGTGTAGCAACCCTGAGGATAATGTCCCGGTAAAACAGCAAAAGATGATATCAGATGACGTCATTTTCAATGATCGAGAGAGTATTGGAGTTCATGCTCCGATCGAAGATCCATTTGTAATCATAGTTCCTATTGGCCCGGCCACTGTCCATAAATTTTTAGTGGATAACGGGAGTTCAGTCAACATTCTATTCAAGAAGACGTTCGATCAAATGAACCTTGAATTGAAAGATTTAAAGCCATGTGAAGGATGGATCCGTGGATTTAATGGAGCTTCAACTTCTCCAATGGGATATGTAGAGCTGCGGGTAACACTTGGGGAAGGAGAACGCCAGAGAGTGAGAATTCTTCCCTTCGTGGTTTTGGGTATTGAATCGCCCAATAATGCCTTCTTGGGCCGACCGGCCCTAGCAATGTTTAAAGCTTGTGTAGCCCTCTTGTGCTTGTTATTGAAGTTTCCTACGGAAGCTGGTGTTGGCATAGTCAGAGGAGATCAGGTTGCTGCACGAGCATGTTACATTGCAGAGCTAAAGCTACTCCGTAAAGGAAGAGATATAGAAACTAAAGACGCTTCTTTCCCCCACAAGGGAGGAGACTTCATAGCAATTAAAGAGAATGACTATGGGTGTATCGCCCAGAGAACTGCCCGAGGATATAGATCCCAGAGAGGACGAAGAGACTGGGAGCAGAATGGCGGCTCCCAACGAAACGACTGTGGATGCACCGATCGATGATAGAGACCCAGAGAAGGTCCTGAAGATTGGATCCCAGTTGGATCCGGTTCGAGCTAAAGAACTGATGGATTTCCTGAAAGATAACTTGGATGTATTTGCTTGGACCTACGCGGACATGTGTGGGATATCTCCATCAATCATGAGTCACTCATTAAGCATTAACCCAAAACATCCCCCCTGTAAAACAAAAAAGACGAATGCTGGGCCCAGAGAGGTCCGCAGCCTTGAAAGAAGAAGTTGAAAAGTTAAGAAGTAACGGATTCATCAGAGACTCAACCTACCCAGATTGGATTTCAAATTCAGTTTTGGTAAAGAAGGCCAATGGGAAGTGGCGTACGTGTATTGATTTTTCTGATTTGAATAAAGCCTACCCAAAAGATAGCTTTCCGTTGCCCAGAATTGATCAGTTGGTAGATTCAACGGCGGGTCATGAGCTTCTCTCTTTCATGGATGCTTATTCAGGATATAACCAGATCCCTATGCATGTTCCAGATCAAGAACACACTAGCTTCATTACGGATCTGGGATTATACTGCTACGTGGTAATGCCTTTTGGTTTGAAGAACGCAGGCACTACATATCAACGGTTAGTGAACAGAATGTTCTATAACCAGATTGGGAAAACGATGGAGGTATACGTTGACGACATGTTGGTTAAGTCCAGACAATCATCCAATCACACTACAGACTTGGCAGAGATGTTTGGTATCCAACGAAAATATAGGATGAAACTCAATCCAACGAAATGCTCATTTGGGGTTGCCTCTGGGAAATTCTTGGGATTCATTGTCAGCTCACGCGGGATGGAGATTAATCTAGACCAGATCGCCGCAATCAGAGGCATCCAGGAGCCTAGACAAATCAAAGATGTGCAAAGTATTGCAGGGAAAGTAGCAGCATTAAGCAGATTCATCTCTAGAACGACAGACAAATGCATTCCATTCTTTGAATTGATAAAGCGAGGAAAACGCAATTTTAAATAGACTCCTGATTGCATAGAAGCATTTCAGAACCTGTTGAATCATCTGGAGAGGCCTCTGATACTGTCTAAGCTAGTGGACCACGAGGATTTATTCGTGTACTTAGCAGCGTCGTCCCACGCGATCAGCTCAGCATTAGTGAGAGAAGAAGACAAGGTTCAAAGGCCAGTGTACTACGTGAGTAAAAAATTGGAGGCAGCTGAGCGCAATTATCCGAGGATAGAAATCTGGCATACAGCTTATTGATTGCATCTAGGAAGCTTTGACATTATTTCCAAGCTCATCCTATCACCGTGTACACTGATCATCCGCTCAAGCAAGTTCTACAGAGACCAGAAGCTTTCGGAAGACTACTCAAATGGAACATTGAATTGAGTCAATTTGATCTGAATTTTCAGCCCCGACGATCGATACGGGGGCAAGTGCTGGCAGATTTCATAGCAGAATTTACTGTCCTGGAGGATGACATAGTAAACGAAGAGGCTGACCCACCAAAACTACTTCTCGATCCTAGTGCATGAAATTGTATACTGATGGTGCTAGGAATGATAAACGATCCGGTGCCGGAGTGGTGCTTGAAACTCCTGAGAAACGACTGATATCCTATGCTATCCAGCTGGAATTTCACGCCACTAACAACGACTCCGAATATGAAGCCCTGATACCCGGGCTGAGGATCGCAAAGGAATTAGAGATCGCGAAGCTGGACATATTTTGTGATTCCAAGTTGGTTGTAAATCAGGTCATTGGAAAGTTCCGAGATAAGAGCCCAAGATTGATTTCGTATTTGGAGAAAGTGAAGGAGTTGCTGACTAGCTTTGATCACTACAGTATATCTCATATTCCGCGGTCAGAGAACCAACAGGCGGATAAGTTAGCGAAGATGGCTAGTTTCGACGATCCTGAAGAAGCCGGGCTAGCCCCAGTTGAAGTACTTCAGTTCCCTAGCATAGGTCAGATGGAAATTGATCTGATACTAGAGATTGAGCCAGAAAGGGAGTCATGGATGATCCCTCTAAAGAATTTCTTGATGAATGGAACGCTTCCGACCAAGAAGAGCCAGAGGCGTAAAATAATCCGTAAAGCTTCCCGATACGTTCTGCAAGGCGGAGTCCTGTACAGACAGGGATTTTTGATGCCTCTTCTCCGGTGTATAGCCCATGATGACATCAAGCGTGTACTGCAGGAAGTACATGAGGGTGAATGTGGTGACCATACTGGAGGACAAACATTGGCAAAAAAGGTGTTGTGGTATGGTTACTTCTGGCCTACCATAAACAAAGATGCGGCAAAATACGCGCGACGTTGTGATGCATGCCAAAGATTTTCAAATATTCCCAAGGCACCTCCTGGCCAGTTAAAGACAATGACAAGTCCATGGCCTTTCGCTATGTGGGGAATTGATATCATCGGAAGCCTCCCTATAGCGAAGGGCGGAGCAAAGTTCGTTATTGTAGCTGTAGACTACTTCACCAAATGGGTCGAGGCTGAGCCGTTAACTACAATCACAACCAAGCGAGTGATTAATTTCGTTGTTAGGAACATTATTTGCCGGTTTGGGATCCCGAAGATCGTCATAACTGACAATGGAACCCAGTTTGATAGCAACGAGTTCAGGGACTTCTACCAGAAGTACCACATCGAGAAACGGTACACCTCTGTGGCACATCCGCAGTCGAACGGATAGGTCGAAGCAGCAAATAAAGTGATTAAGTCCATTATCAAAAGAAGATTGAAGCGGGCCAAAGCCATGTGGGTCGATGAATTACCCTTGGCATTATGGGCCTATAGGACAACGTATAAATCGGCGACAGGCCATACCCCTTTCTCTCTCGCTTTTGGAGCAGAGGCAGTCATCCCGGTTGAGCTAAAAGTACCATCTCATCGAGTCACTCACTACGATCCGATGACTAATAACGAGTTGCTCCTTGAATCCCTAGATACAATAGAGGAGAAGAGGGATGAAGCAGACCTGCGTGCCTTGAGACACAAGCAACAGGTCGCTAGATACTACAACAAAAGAGTTCGAGCCCGAACCTTTGAACCCGGAGACTTGGTTCTGAAGCATGTCTTTCCACCACCAACTCATATGGGTGCGAAGTGGGAAGGACCATACTCCGTTCTACGAAGGCTTGATAATGGAACCTTCAAGCTAGCAACTGTAGATGGAGAAGAAATCCCCAGAGTGTGGAATGCCCAACATTTGCGGCCCTATCTGACATAAAGTTGTCAGATTTATCCTTTTGTTTCATAGGACCATGTAAAAGGCATGACTTGCCTAGAATAGTCCAATGTTTTGAGCAAAGGATTATAAAGTGGACGTAGGTCACGATTCGACCGAACCACTATAAAAATATTGTGTGTCGTTTACCTTTATTGGCACTATTATTTATCTGCTCTTCTATCTTTATAAAGTTAGCTGTAAAACCATATAGCGATCACAGAAACGTGTAATTCTAAGTGCCTTCCATCAGAATGGAGAGTAATCTACAGCCAGAACATTGAAGGTGCAATAAAGTGAATCACACCATTGATTGCACTCTAACTCTCCAGAGCCGAGAGAGAATGTAAAGGACGCAAAAATAACGTCCACATGGCAAGGCGACGCACCATGATAAGAACCGCCTTGACAGGACTCTAACCTTGGCGACTGCCAGGAGAGTATAAAGGCGTCTATGATTAAGCGTTGAGAAAGAGCTCTTACCCCGCTGAAGGATCGGGAGGCGACTGAACAGCTGAGCTCGAACTCTAACCTTGGCGACTGTCAGGAGAGTATAAAGGCGTCTATGACTAAGCGCTGAGAAAGAGCTCTTACCCCGCTGAAGGATCGGGAGGCGACTGAACAGCTGAGCTCGAACTCAAACCTTGGCGACTGCCACGAGAGTATAAAGGCGTCTATGATTAAGCGCTAAGAAAGAGCTCTTACTCCGCTGAAGGATCGGGGGGCGACTGAACAGCTGAGCTCGAACTCTAACCTTGGCGACCGCCAGGAGAGTATAAAGGTGTCTATGATTAAGCACTGAGAAGGATGCTGGAGACTCAGCACCCCCAGAATTTCTGCCCCGCTGAAGGATCGGTGAGCGGATCATGGTACGAGTTCGAACTTTAACCCGCTGATGGATCGGGAAAGTATAGAGGTACCGGAGATTTGGCGCCTCAAGGACTATAATCCTACTAAAAATTCCAAGTCCCCCGTATTCTGAGATAGGGGCAACGTGCATAGAAATTTTTAAATTTTTTCTGTCACTTGAAGGATTTGTAATATAATTTCAACTTGATTATAGTCAAATGACTTGTGACTAAGTGTGAAGAGTTTATTGAATGCAGGTACACGATGATGCAAAAGAAATAAACTTTCATTCATAAACTGCAAGCTTACAAGATAAAGAGGAACCTAAACAAAAGTGAGGGCCATTCTCACAATTACATTTCATGGCCAGTGGAAAGCCTAAAAACAAAATACGGACAAACGACTACATCCTACTTATGCTTAGGAGACGGCTTGGATTTTTTCTCCTTCTTCTGCTGTTCCAGTTCCGCCTTGCCAGCATCATATTGATCACTCTTCTTTCTTTTTCTTTTGTCAATAAGGGGAGCTGAGGGATCATCAGAAGACTGAGAAGCAAGCTGTTTGGTAATTGATCTGGGTTGGAGTTTTAGTACCAACCCAGTTTTGGGATTAAACTCCGAGATCGGAGGCACATGCAAAGGCTCTTGCTCAACTTTTTTCAAGGCCAACTGTTTTTCTTGCCTATCCTTCCTTTCAGCAAAGGTTTCCTCATCATCGCCTTTGATTTCTTTGGTAATGGTGACTTCTTCTTCATCGTCTTCGTGGTGCCCGTCCATATCTCTCAAAGCCTCGATGGGCTCAGCATCTCCGGAAATATCAGCACTGGGTGCGAGAATGACTTTCTCCGTTGTCGCACCTTCGGACTGCTTGGGAGCGTCAGTACTAACACTTGGCGGGATGACAATCTTCTCCGCCTCTGTCTTCTTCTCAGCGTCCTTATCGGCTGGCCCGCCACCCGTAACATGAGAAACAAATGTTATTTCAGGAGAGAATGCGGTTTGCACAGTTGATTGTTCGGCAAGACGGCGACAAGTGACGATTGCTTTGACAAATTGCGGAGAGAATATAGAGATACATTCCGCTGATCCTCCATCCAAGCTAGCAGCAGAAGCTCCGACAACTGGAGGAATCAGACCCAGAGGAATTAATGGATCATCTGGACTGTATTCCTCAATTTCGGAGGCCTTGGGCTCTGCAGCTGAGCTCGAGCCTTCTTCAATTTTATTTTTGCCCTTGGCCAGAGTTTTCTCCTTATCCGTCTCTTCTTGGAGTAGGCGTCTGCCTTTCTCTAAATCCTCGGGTTCGTTATCCTTAAGAATGGTCCGCATCAACTCATTCTCATCAATCTCATCGACTCCTAATCGCCGTTTCTCGCCCTGGACGATTGCATCCCATATGTTGGCTAAAGTGACATGGTAGTCCAGGATCCAGGAGATGTTATGGGTCTTGATGACCTGGCCAAGGAAGTCAAACAAATTTCTTAAAATCCTTCAATATCTTTCTCTCTCTCGAGGAGCTTTTCATTGGAAGCAGTAGCCATTTCAATGGCACTTTCCATATTATTTTTAGCAAGAACCGCGCGCTTCTCTGCATGCGCGAGTTGATCATTCAGTATCGCCCTCTCTTTTTCGGCCAGAGCTAAACTATCTTTCAAGCTTGCCTTTTCTTTCTCCCAAGCAGCTTTTTCAGCTTCAAAATGATCCTATGCTGTTTTCAGTTTGGTGTTGGCCATCTTGAGATCTTCCACCTCCTTCTTCAATGACACACGCTCTTTGCTGTTGGAATCGAGCTCATTATGAAAACGTTGCCTGGCCTCCTCCAGCTCTGTCTTGTAATTTTTAGCATCTCGTTGAGCCAAGGCAAGCTGAGATTGTGCATCTTCCAAGTCCTTTTCCATTTTCACCCTGGTCCTCTCATTGTTATCTATCCTTACTTTGGACCTGTGCGCTTCCATTTCTAGCGTTCGGATAGCGTCTGAAAGGTTGACAGTGTGTTTCTTTATCGCCCCATATTGCTTGGCTACATGGCGAACATGTCCGATGACTTCAGTATCCCAATTCCCAGGGACTGGTTCCAGAGCTGGAACGAACATCATCCTCTCGAAGAAGATATCGGGGAATTGTTATCGTAATTTCTCTAGCTTAGCCTGAGCCTCAGGACCATGGACATAGTCTCCTGCACCAGGGGCACTCAAACTTTGTTGACTGGAGGGGACGATGTCAGTTTTCTCCTTCTCAGAATCCTTGTTTGGATCCTTGTTTTTATCCTTAGGCTCGTGGTGTTTTTTGGATGATCTGTTGTGAGATGGCGTGCTCTTTGGAGGAGTTGAGTCTTTGGGAAGTTGTTTTCCCCCTGTAGGTGGCACTTGATGACTATGGGGCTTTCCAGAGATTTGTTTTGACGGAGATCTGGACCGTGAAGAATGAGGCTTGTGAGAATCCCTGGACCGATGGCTGTCTCCCCCTCGGCTGCTGCTACGAGCACGCTCAGGATCTGAACGAAGATTTGGGGTGCCCGCACGAAGGGAACGATAAGAATAAGATTGTCTGCGAGTCATCCTTCCTGCAAACGAAACAAGCATATATTAGAACTATGAACAACAATAGTGTAGAAAGTGCTGTGGTGAGCGGTGCATGTGATCTGTGCATCCCATATAATCCCCTAACAGACCAGGGCCCAGAGCTAGGCTCGTCTGTGTAGTTTCTTTTTCTCCAACGGGGGCATTTGCTTCCTCGGAGGAAAGAAAGTATGGCTCCTCATCAAAGTCTTCATGAGAGTAAATGGCATCTGGCAGAGGAATCTTGTTTAGTTCCCCTGTTATCTGCTCCTCCGTGAAATCATCATGAACGATCGGATCAACCGGTGGTGAAGCTTTTGAGGGAGAATGCTCTTTAGAGGCCGGAATTTCTTTAGGCTCGTCAGCCCGGATCACATCTCCCTTATACTTAGTCAGATCTTCATCGTCTTGATCAATGAGCGGTGAAGAACTCTTGTGGAGTCTAGTTGTTTCTGTAGCCCGTGAGGTTCCCTCTCACCCAACCAGAGGCACATATTTATAAGGTTTGCCATCCTTGCCCAGTCCGAATCTTATATCCAGAAGATGGTACTTGTGAAGTTTCTCGTCGGTGAGACACAGCTTTATTCTCAAGAAATCTGATTCACTTTTGAGGAGACGAGACAATCGGTTTTCATACACTGTGCCTTTTGTCTTGGGGAAAGTATGATCTGCATGGAGAAAAGAAACATGTGAGCGTCTTGATTATTTAGCCTAGTCACCAATCTGGAGAATTAAAACTCACTTGCTCTAAGCCATTTTCGTGCACATCCCGCCTACAGTTTTATGTAAAACCAATCGGCTTTGGGATCCCCTATGTATCTGTAACCGTCAGTTACGACCTTCCTGTTGGCCACTAATTCAAAGTAGGATATATTTGGAGTTACCTTGGAACGATGCTTAAAAAGGTAATAGAACTTTAAATCCTTAAATGTAAGCTCAGTCTCCAGAATCTCTGGATACGCAAAGGATAAAGTGTATAGAGCTGCATGAGCATTGGGGTGGAGCTGCATTGGAGCAATGCGCAACCGCCTTAAAGTTTCGACGACGATTGGCGGGAACGGAGTGATAGCACCTACCATACACATCAATCTACTAAAGGTCATGTGCCCAGCTGGGGCAGAATTAAGTCTATCGTCCTTTCCTGGAGTTTTGACATCATCCCAAGATATTCCATGCTTCAAGCATAGTTTCCAAAGCTTGTTGTCATCCAATTTGGAAGCCAGACAATCAGTGAACTTATCTATATCCTTAGCTCCTGGAAGCTCATCGGGAGCCTAATCGTCCGCCTCTTCGGAGAATGTATCGTCTGAAGATGTTGATTCCGCACCAGTGTCCATTTTGTAGTCAGGATCGGACTTATCCTGATCTGAGGTTGAGGGAAGCACGTTGGATTCATGATGCGCCGATGCCTCTAGTTCAATGCCTTTCTCTGGCATCTCAATCACTTGTATATCCGACATAGATGTGTTGGCAAGTATAACAAATTAGAATATAGCTACCCTTCCCCTCGTGTGTGCAAGTGCCAGTGTGTGCCTGTGCATGCATTAAGAAAAAGCATAAAAGTCAACAAAATCATCGAGATATTAGTCGTTGTTCGCTGATAAGTTATGCGCTTGTTCAGTCCATAAAGTTCATCTCAGAGGCTCTAACCTAACTGTCCATTGGTATATCGGAATTAAGTTGCAATGTTTGTTTAACAAGTTCAAGGGATCGCTCAATGTTAGGATCGTGATACATCGGGTCGGGTCGCATATCAGGCTTCGGATCGTGCGCCATCTATGGATCGTGGAACAGGTTCGGATCGAGAAGGAGCATCAAATAGCGTAACGCTAGGATTCCTGATCAGTCATACTTTACCAGAGCGGATCGTGACAACCCCCTGCGATCCACACTACTTCAAGAACCCACGAACCGACACTCCTCCGTATCCACGATCCGATCCGCAAGGCAAGCCAACCATCCATCCATCTCGCCACCATCACGACCCGACCTGGTCAAACCTTTTCTCCCCTTCTTCTTCTCCTTCCTTTCTCCTTCTTCTCCATCAGCGAATGTGAGCAGCTGAACCCATCAGCAATGGCGTCTCGACAGCCTCCAAAACCTCGAAAACTACAAAATTCCGTTGTCTTTCCCCTCCCAAACCAGCTAAAAACTCAGAAAAATGAGATTAAAGTTGCATCGAGGCTTTAATAGTGCAATTACCTTTCTTAAAAATGGAGAAAATGAGTGGGTTTTCTTGAAGATCGGAGGTTAGGGTCTGAATTGGAGAGAGAGGCGGCAACGAAGGGAAAAGAAGGGGAAAAGTGAAGAGGGTTCGGGTTTATATAGGAAAAACCGCGACCGTTAATATTCCCATTTTTGTTTTATTCGAACCATGGAAATAGGTGGGCCGCAACATAAAGCCCATCACGTTTCGGGGCCCCAATGCTCACCAAAGATCGAAAGGAGCAGCTCGCTCTGCGGATCGTAATGATCTCACACGATCCGAACCATCAAGCAATAGACGGAAGGAGAGACTCAGAAATATTTGCAAAAAATTCAGAAACTTACCTGGTAAATTCGACGATGAAGTCTCCAAAAATTCCAAAGATAAAATTTATCCGGTAAAAAGGGAAATGATTGAAGATTTAACCGATATTTATACCAATAAAGGAATGCGATTTCCGAAGTGACACGACATTTTAGACAGACGCAACCATTGATTTGCATCTCCCTATGAAAAGATGTCTCTGCAGTTTCGAAGCATGTTCTATCCTCGATAAAACATACTTCAAGGGGGCAAAATGTTGGCTAGCTTTTTGACCAAGCCATCAAGATTCACACACAAGGAGAAAATATGAGGTCTCATTCCTCTAATTCACGAAAAGTCAGATCACGGTCGCTCAATCATCCCCAGGTCGGATCGCCCCCTTTCGGATCGCCCTATCGGGTCGTTAAACCCCTATGCGGATCGATCCGCCTATTCCACCTCGATTCGTTCCAAGCCTAGAAGTTGCAGCGAAGACTCTGACCCATTCTATCACGATCCGAGATGTACGGATCTCGCGACACCTGTCACCAACTGTCATATTGACCAATTCTTCATCAAGCTACGATCCGATCCGATATTCTCGGGATTTACGCCAAGTATGACCACGATCCGCCTGACCAAATCAGCTATAAATAGCCCAGAGCTTGGCAATTTTGAGGATCTTTGGGCAGTTTTAAGGATTGATTCCACCATTACTGTCATACCACTGTTTCATACCAGATTTACTTCGAGATAACTGAGAGAAATCGTAATTGTAAGAGTGAGTTTGAGAGAAATCATTGGTTGTACTAGCATCCAAAGTATAATCAATAGCATATAAAGTGGACGTAGGCTCGTTAACGCCAAACCACTAAAAACCGTGTGTGTTTTCTGCTTTTTCCTCATTTTTCAGTTATAATTCCCTACGAATCAGAACAATTTGGGTGTTAGAGCCAAATTTTGATCTAACATTTTGGTGCTTTCACTGAGAATTGATTTCTCAGCATATTGGATTGTTGCTCCGTTGTTTGGATATTCAAGTCCGAAGGAAACAGTCCCGAAACTTCACTGTTCAGATTTTTGAAGATTCCAGCGACATCTGGTATCATGGATGGAAAGAAGTCTAAGGAAGTACGGGGTTCGCAGGCGATTGAATTCACGAATGAAGAAGCTGAAGAAAGTGTACATGAGCAGGTTGAGGATGGCCTCGCGGATCGCGGTGACATAGGGGCGGACCGATCCGGACGCGGCGTTACGAACCAGTCTGAAGGGGGCGCCACGATCCGAACTGTTGAGGGCGGCACAAACCAACCATCTGAAGGGGTCGTCACTCGATCCCATGACAACGCTGCGAAACCTCCCCCTAATGTTACCACGATCCGACCCCAGGGGGGCGCTACGAGCCACAGACAAAGGTCCACTACGATCCGAAGTGATGACCAGACTACAACTCGACCTGGAAAGGAGGTTATGGCTCACTCTTCCCGTCCCGGTACCACTGTTCGACCTGGCTCAAGTTCTCTGTGCATAAGAGAAAATATTGATGATCAATATGACCCCTCTGCTCCGGTCACTAAAGGAGATCTCTCTCGCTTCTCTGAAATGTGGGATAGGCTGTTAGATGAATTAGCTGCTCAAAGGCAGCACAGCTCTGTGCTGCGGCAGAACTTAACTGCTATGGATAGAAGGATCGATGATCTCGCAAGGCAAAGAACACTCCCAGTTCGTCCTCTCACCCCAGAGTACTCTTCTTCGTCAGAGGAATCGCCAAGACCTCCGCGGCGACCGTATGAGAGTGCTGAAAACATAGAGCAGCTCCGATTTGGAACCCTGCCATCACGAGAGGAAGAGACACTTGGTGTAGGACCCTCAAACCGCAACTTGAATAATCGTGCCACAAATCCTAGAGCTCGAGTTGTGGACAATCCTGTTGAGAATAGAACACCTTAGCCCCTTTCCCGTACAAATACTCATGGTAACAGGGGACAACAAAGCCCAATCCGAGCTCCAAATTTCGTGGCTGTTCCTAGAAGAGAAATCGGAGAATTCCACCGAGCGAGAAGCGCTGATCCCGAGCCTCCGATGACCAGTGCAAATGTTGCAGCTATGGTCCATCAAATCCTGACAGATAGTCGTGGACAAAGGAATGTAGATTGGGGAATTGACCGCAGTCACACCCCTTTTACTGATGACATTCTAGACGTAAACGAGCCTACGTCCACTTTATAACTGAAAAATGAGGAAAAAGCAGAAAAAACACACGTTTATAGTGGTTCGGCGTTAACGAGCCTATGTCCACTTAGTATGCTAATGATTATACTTTGGATGCTAGTACAACCAATGATTTCTCTCAAACTCACTCTTACAATTATGATTTCTCACAGTTATCTCGAAGTAAATCTGGTATGAAATAGTGGTATGATAGTAAGGGTGGAATCAATCCTTAAAACTGCCCAAAGATCCTCAAAATTGCCAAGCTCTGGGCTATTTATAGCTGATTTGGTCAGGCGGATCGCGGTCATACGTGGCGCAAATCCCGACAATATCGGATCGGATCGTAGCTTGACGAAGAATTGGTCAATATGACAGTTGGTGAAAGGTGTCGTGAGATCCGTACATCTCGGATCGTGATAGAATGGGTCAGAGTCTTCGCTGCAACTTCTAGGCTTGGATCAGATCGAGGTGGAATAGGCGGATCGATCATCATAGGAGTTTAGCGACCCGATAGGGCGATCCGAAAGGGGGCGATCCAACCTGGGGATGATTGAGCGACTATGATCTAACTTTTCGTGAACTAGAGGAATGAGACCTCATATTTTCTCCTTGTGTGTGAACCTTGATGGCTTGGTCAAAAAGCTAGCCAACAACATGAATGCGGTTTCAACATATGAAATTAATTTCAACAAATGAAAATAATTCTAACACATGAATATTATTCAAAATTTCGGCAGAATAACGGCAGGGTAGTTAAAACCGGGGCTGTCCCTAGTACGGCTCCTCGCTCTACCTTAAAGCCTCACAGCTTTTGACAATGGGGATTTCATGCATCTAGTTCGCACGCAGGCGGCATGTATATTTTTTTTTTCATTTCCACAAACTAATCCTATGTGGTTTCAACCAAATAATTCTCAACCACAAACGGGTATTTTTCAACCACAATCAATCAATTTCAACCACAAACAATTCTAATCAACCATTCGCTATCAACCAATTTTTACACCAATCACAGCCAATAAATATCGTCCATGGTTTGTGGACGAGGGGCGTATATATATATAAGGATATTTCACTTCAATTCAACACATATATAATTTTTACAACGCATATATAACTTATACATCGACTGCACAACTTATACAACGCCTATACATGTGGTGTACAACGCTTATATAACTCATACATCAACTATATAATTTATACATCGTCGTTTTCCATATCGTTTATAATTTAGAAATCTCACATTGGGTTCCACTCCACCAAAAATAGCAGAAGGCTCAGAAAAATATGCGGTCTCTTCTAGAATGTAGAAGGCGTCCACACGAGTCCATTATCTCTTGTTTCACTGAATTTCATCAAAAACGAAAAAGATATGATTTTTACAGTGAAATCAAAAACTGTAGCGCTTTAAAGTGCTATAATATAGTTTATTTAAAATAGGCCGTACCTCCGCTCATTTGTTCATAACTAGGTTTCGATTTTTCTTCGAATCCGTGTAGCTATTCGTCGATCGGCCTTTGCAGCGTCGGAGGGGGAGGAGCGGCGCACCTGCGCCTGGAGGGGGGAGGCATTCGATCGCCTGAGGCAGGCGGGGCGGCGAGTTGAACGGCTCGACTTCCGAGCCCGATATCTCCCCCAATACTCAACGAAAAATTCGAACTTTGGCATGGATTTAAAGATCTCGAGGAGCTCTACAAATTTCCCAACTGGAGTGTTTGATTTTGATGCGTGGATTGATCAGAAAATGAACAGGAAAGATGGAAGAGCTTCCGTCGTCGATCGGGGGTGCGGGAAGAGAGAAAGTCTGATGTGGACAAATGAGACATTTTCTTATATTTATAAATTTTTAAAAATCCAAAATACCCCTTATCTCTTACGAACACCAATTCAAACCCAACGACTGTCGTCCCTAGCCAAATACCCCCATTCCGAACACAAAGGGATATGTTTCGTAGGCCCATTCGACTGTTTCAGTTAGTTTTTCTTCAAATTAAAATATAAAACATTCAATATTTAATTTGAACGTACACTTCAATTTGCCGGGGCCACATATTGATTCTAAAAATTCCTGAAAATTAAATCTAGCTATGTTTTGATGATACGGTCCCAACAAAACTAGTTTCGCCGAATTCTGAGACCGTTTGAAAAATGGCCTTTTTCTTGTCGATCAAATTTAATAGAAATCGACCAAACACATCTTCCTTTGCCACGCTCACATACTACCTTCAAAAATTATGAAATTTGAAACCTAGCAATAATTTAACATCCCGGATCCAACAAAAGTGGTTTCGTCAAATTCCGAGATCGTTTGCAAAATGGCCATTTTCACGGGCTATATAAATTCTATAGCGATCTTTCTGAAAATTCATTTAGCCATAACTTTTGCTTCCCGCTATGAAACTTCGATTTTTCAGATTCGTTAGAAAGATATTCACTAACAGATTTAAATATTTTTGGTTTCACTAAAATCCATTTTTTTTTTTGCACCCGGTATAGTCAGTCAAAGTTTGAATTCAAATTTTTAAACTACCGCACCATTTCAGACCTTGTTTATAATTAGAATTAATTATATTTATTTTCAAACATCGATTCAAACTTACTTTTCGTTGTTATTATTTAAAATATTAATTTTAAATATTTAAAATCCACCAAAATAGCCAATTAAAATTTTTTAAATTGGTTCAGATTCTCCGGGTTGTTACAATCTCCCCCACTTAAAACTTTTCGTCCCCGAAAAGGAACAAAGTCGAAAGTGGTTTGATTAATAAACTCTACATTCAATCTGGCTTCCATTCTCCAACTTTTCAGTTTCTGAGAATTTTCAAATTCTTCAAAAATTTGGCTAACACCCGGAATTTTCAAAAAATTTCGCCATAACCTCCTTTGTACGGGGAGGGGTTTGGAAATTTATTGGGCCATATTAGGTACCTAATGAATCCTATAAAGCATACACCTATTTATAGTGATATATTCTGGTGTTTACAGGGGAGCGCGTATAGATAATAACTCCAGAGAATAAATTCTCGTCACCCTGTCTAAGCCTGAGGAAGTGTGTATTTTTAATTACTCCAGAAAATAAATTCTCGTCACCTCGTCCCGTATGGGAAATAAATAATCCATGTGCCATATGTAATAACTAGAGAGACGTGATTATTGTCAACTCCAGACCTGTGTGGGGTTTTTATTAGTCTGGCAATTTATCGTTACAATTTTATATGGTCTATATCAGTCATCAGTTCAACCTGTAATATATAGTCATCGCCATACAAGTCTCTCGCTCGTATAGTAAATCTTCAACCTCGTCACACAAGCTCCAAATACTTATGTGGTATATGATGAAGTATGCCTATCTTCAAGAAGTATGCCATGTAGTGTAGTTCAAAATTAATTGTTACTATCCTATGGCGAAGTTTATTATTACACACAGAACAACCAACACCCCGCATCCAATGGCATTCACAGGAGTTGATATAATAATAAAATTGTGCATCCAACTCATTAAGATTTACCTATTTGTCGGGCACGCAAATAAATTCTTTACTCAACAGCTAATCCGATTACCTGTTCAAACATATATAATGTACATGTATATATTTCTATCTATTTTTAACTCAATTCAGTGTGTGATTTAATTGAATAAATTCTACCATTCATTCTCTTATTGATTAAACTAACTATCGTTCTAATAATTTAATTAATCCAACCCACCATCACACAACACAAACAACAAGCAATTTGTTTTTAACTTTTCAAAATCATACAAATTAATTCATACACTCTTTTTAAATTAATCAGACTATAGAATTAAAAGTGCACATCCATGGAAAGAAAATAACAACAAAGTAGAGAACTAAATGGTAATGCAAAGTATGGTAAATGTACCTTGCACCGGAGTCAATCAGAGATATCCACCCTGCACTTAGGATAGGCTTTCGTAATGCTTTCCTCTGTTTCCCAAGTACAATCTCGCGGATCTCCACTCCATTGCACTTTGACTAATTGAACCTTCTTGTTCCTCAGTTCTTTGGTTTCTTTGCCGATAATCTTTAGCGGCTCTCTTCTCACAGCTAATTCTGGAGTAATTTCAATATCCTGTTGTGCTACTTCTTCCACGATCAAGTCTGGATCATGAACATGCTTTCGAAGTTGAGATATGTGAAATACATCATGCACTCCAGGCAACCATTCAGGTAATTGAATTCTATAAGCGAGAGTCCCAATCCGTTCAAGAATAGGGAATGGTCCAATAAATCTGGGCGCTAATTTTCCAGTTTTGCCAAAGCGAATCACTCCCCTCATCGGAGAAACCCTTAAATACACATAATCACCAACAGAAAAAGCCAAATCTCTTCTTCTCGAATCAACATAGCTCTTCTTCAGCTTTGAGCGTCGAGTAATCGTTTCTTAACGAAATCAACTTTGTCTACAGCTTCACGGATCATATCAGGTCCCAATACAAGCCTATTGCTAGGTCCGACCCAACAAACAGGAGATCGGCACGGTCTACCATACAATGCTTCGAATGGTGACATTGTTAGGCTCGCTTGGTAGCTGTTTTTATATGAGAAATTGGCCAAATGTAAATGGTCTTCCCATGATCCACCGAAATCAAGAACACAAGCCCGCAATAAATTTTCTAAAATACGATTCACCCTCTCAGTCTGACCATCTGTTTGAGGATGATAGGCGGTGCTTAGATTCAACTTCGTTCCCAGTTCTACTTGAAACACCTCCCAGAATTTGCTAGTTAATATTTGATCCTATCTCTGACTATACTGAGCGGCACTCCATGTAGCCTAACAATTTCCTTGAAATAAATCTGTGCCAGACTCTGAGCAGTTCTATTGGATTTGATAGGTATGAAATGGGCGGTCTTCATGAAGCGATCTACGATCACCCAAATACTGTCATTTCCTTTTCTGGTTCTGGGAAAACCATCTATGAAGTCCATGGAAATATGTTCCCACTTCCAACTTGGAACATCCAGCGGTTGCAACAATCCAGCAAGTTTCTGTCGGTCGCTTTTGCCATGGCAAGTAGGGCATCAGCTAACATATAAAGAAATGTCTCTCTTCATCGACCTCTACCAGAAAGTGCATTTGATGTCATTATACATTTTGCTTACTCCTGGATGGATACTAAGTTTTGACTTGTGGCATTCATCCAGTACTTCCTTTCGGAGCTTAGAAATGTTAGGAACACAGATTCGACCTTTTAGCCTTAGAACCCCATCATTGTCAATCTGGAACTCAAGTGTTCGCCTTTCTGTATTCTTTCTCTGATCCCTGGAATGAAGTGATCATCCTTCTGAAGAGCAGAGATTTTGTTAATCAATGAAGTCGTAATAATAAAGCTGGCGATCATTACATTCTTTCGGCTTAGCGCATTGTCCACGACATTGGCTTTCCGTGGACTGTACAGAATCTCGAAATCGTATGCTGCAAGGAACTCTAGCCACCGTTCCCGCCTCAGATTCAAGTCTTTCTGGGTGAACAAATACTTTAGCGACTGGTGATCTGTAAATAGTTCAAATTTCTCACCCAGAAGATAGTGTCTCCAGATTTTCAAAGCAAATACGATAGCCAACAACTCAAGATCATGAGTAACGTAATTCTTTTCATGTGGCTTCAGCTGACGGCTAGCATAAGCAATAACTTGGCCTCTTTGCATTAATACTGCACCAAGGCCTCCTCTAGAGGCATCTATCCAGACTTTCAAGTCCTGATTGCCGTCGATAATCGTTAACACTGGATCCGTTGTTAATCTTAACTTTAGCTCCTCGAAAGCCTCCTCACATTCTGAAGTCCACTTGAATTTTGAGTGCTTCTTTGCAAGCTTTGTTAAGTGACTAGATATCTTCGAAAAATCTTTAACGAACTTCCGGTAATAACTAGCCAATCCAAGAAAACTTCGGACTTCTGTGGGAGTACTAGGCTGTTTCCAATTTTGAATAGCAGTGATTTTACTTAGATCCACAGCAATTCCCTCTTTTGATACGACGTGGCCAAGAAACTTTACTTCATCTTGCCAGAATATACATTTGGAAAGTTTAGCTTTCAATACATTCCTTCTCAGAATTTCTAGAACTTGCTCCAAATGTTTTTCTTGCTCGGCTTTTGACTTAGAGAAGATTAGAATATCATCAATAAAAACCAGAACAAATTTATTCAAGACACCGCGGAACACTTGATTCATCAAATCGACGAAGTAAGTTGGAGCGTTACATAAGCCGAACGACATTACTAACCACTCATAGAATAAGTTTGGACCTCTGAATGTTGTCATAGCAACACACTCTTCAGCAATACGAAGATAATGGGAGCCTGTAGCTAGGTCCATCCTTGAAAATACTTGTGCTCCATTCAGACGATCCAATAAATCATCGATTCACAGCAATGGATATTTATTCTTTATTGTTTGTTTGTTCAAATCACAATAATCCACACATAGTCGCAGAGTACCATTAGACTTTGGGACAAACACCACTGCTGCTCCCCAATCAGAGAAACTATGCCTGATCAGACCCTTCCATACAAGCTATCGAGTTTGATTGTCTAGTTCTTCTTTCTCCTTTAGAGTCATTCTCCGAATAGCGTGCACTACTGGCCTTGCATTCGGGATTAAAGCAATTTTGAAATCAATTTCTCTCTGCGGAGGTAAGCTAACAACTTCTTTGAACACATCCGCATAATTCTTGATGACAGGAATATCTTTTATGAGGTCGGGAACATTCTCTATGACGACCGGGATATTTTCTATTTGAGCAGGAGAAACATCCAAAGCTGCCCAAAGTCTTTTCTATTAGAATTCTGACCTTCACAGAGAATGGTTATATAATCACCTGATTTAATCTTCGCCTTAACGACTCTGTCGGCGCATTTAATCTCAGCTTCAAATTTGGTCAACCAGTCTAACCCCAAGATAAGATCGAACTTTGTAAAATTCATGATGACCGCGATGGTAGGGAACCGATAACGAGAAAAAGAAACCGGCACCCCACAAACCCAACTGAGATCGAGGGAACCCCCAACCGGATTATGGATAGTCATTGGTTCTTTGAGCTTCTTCAAATTCAAATCCATTTTCTTAACCGCATTCTTTGCAACAAAGCTTCGTGACGCGCTGGTGTCAAACAATACTTTAACTGTAATATCTTTGACAGTTAGCGTGCCTTCTAAAACATCTGGCCTTTTCTAAGCAGACGAGGTTGCAGGCACTTCTGCCACTTCATTTACATGTACTGCTTCAGGTTTTCTGAATAGCGGGCAGGCCTTTAAAAGATGACCAGTCTGATGACATTGATTGCACTTTCTATTATCTTGAAACTTCTTACCAGATTTAGATTCATCCTTCTTTCGTTTCTTCGAGGATTTATAATTCCTGGTCAAATGCCCTTGTTTTTTGCAGTTAGAGCATGTGGCAGTTGTTATGAGTTCTTTCTCAGATTTAACCCTTTTCCTCTTGGCTCGGGGCTTCTTACTGATGTAACACCCCACCTCCGTTTAGGTCACTCACAAAGGGAATGCCTTAACTTTGGTGGAGCATTTTAGTAAACAGAACAGAAACTTACAAGACAGATAATACAGTACTTGGAAAATTTTATCTTTATTACAGCGGAAACAGAAATCAATATGGTTACATCCTTTCAAATCTCAGAATTCAAGTACAAATATCAGTCTTGTACAAAAGCCTTCAAAATGCATGGTTTAAAATCATAATCCCCATAAAACGGGATCTATACAGAGCCAAGCCATACTTTAAGCACTTCAAGCAGAGAGAAATCTGGATCAAGCTAAAGTATTCCCTCCTTGGATAACCTAGGGGGGAAACGGAAGAAAGGAGGCGAAACAACAAGGGTCAGACAAAAAGTCTAGCAAGTCCAGTGACTTTCAGCATATGAACAGATAATAATAATATGACATGAACATAAAACTGGATGAGAGATAACTGTAACAGTTGTAGCAGATATAACAGAGGAACAGAATGACATAAACTATTGCTTTACACTTCTCTGCACTAATACTAGTATAACAGAATTACGGTGTCACCCTAATGTCTAAACCGAAATGGAAACGGGTACAGAATAATTTAACAGAAACAGGATGCTAATAATGGGCCTTTACTACCCGATCAGAAACAGATAGAAGCAGAAACAGATTAATCCCTACGGAAACAAAATGTAGAATTAGGTGTACACTAGTAATGGGCCTTTACCACCCAAACAGACGGTACCATGCAGAAACAGACAGGTGTTACCACCCAACAGAAACAGACGGTACCAACAGAAACAGACAGAACTAAGTGTACCCTAAAACCCTACCCCAAAGCGATCGGCTCCCTAATACATAAATATCCTGTGTCGGCCCCACAGTAGGGTGTATCACTCCCTAAAGTGACAACCAATTGGCACAGACCTATTTACAGATGCCACGGCGTCTTACATCCTCAGAGGCAGACTGGGATCCATGCACGCACATGACCCGGTTGGAACGCACCATCAACACCCCTCGCCATTATTAGAATGAACCGCTTATAATTAGTTCAGTAAGCGTGCCCAGACCCTACCTACTGTTGGGTCAAAGTTTTGATACCAGAAAGGGTTACTGACTAATATGGGTCCCAAACAACAGATGACACAAGTAATTCCACTCCTAACCTTGTGTCCCCAGACTAACAGATTTCAAATTAACTTGTTTATAGGTTCAGACAAACAGAATTCAGATCAACTAGTTCACAGACAAGTTTTCAGACTAACAGATCAGATATACAGATTAACAGACTTACAGATTAGCTGATTTCAGATTAACAGGCTTACAGATTAACTAGTTACAGATTAACAGACTTACAGATTTGTCTAACTTTGTAATTGGGCCTACAGATTCACGGAACAGATTTATTAAATTCATCAGTCTAGTGAGTTTAACCCTATCCGCCCAACACATTATATTTATCTCAGATTTTCATTAATTAAATATTAATTCCCAGACCTCTCACATTAGACTGACAGTTTGCGGCTACTGGTTAGGCCGGTTGGTTCCGGGCAGGTTTCTATCGCAAACTGAGTATAACCTCGGGTTTCAAGCACGTTATGACTAAATTCTCACATTAGAACCTATTGTTTGCGGCCACTGGATATGACGGGCGGTTCCGGGCAGAATTACGCCGCAAACTCATTCTAACCTCGAGTTAGCCATGTTTATCTTTGCGGCCAATTAATTAATGATTTACCATTTATACCCACGCCTAATATACATGTCAATTTTCATAATTATAGCCAATTCAGATTATGTCAATAACAGACTAAATATATCAACTCAACAGATATGGCAGATAACAGATTTAGCAGATTAGGCGACTTAACGGATTCAGTAGATTAAGCAGTTTAGCAGATTTTGCATATAACAGTTTAGGCATCTTCAGCAGACTTAGCAGATGACAGATTTGGTATATGAACAGATATAGCAGATTATAGCAGAACTAGCAGATTAGGTAATATAACAGAACTAGCAAATTAGGCAATATAACAGAATTAGCAGATTAGGCCATATAACAGATTTTATCATCCCTTAAAGTTTCATAAGCATATCTTGCCTAATTATAAATTTGGCCTAAGTTTGCATGCCTAAATAGTTGTCATGATTCACATTATGATCATATACCCCACGTTTGCATTGAATTTATATGGCACAGATTATGGTCATAATTTACCATATAACACACGTCTCAAATTTAGTTAAACTTGCCTAGTACAAAAGATTCACATATAAATTATACCAAATATAGCCATCGATTTCAATGCATGTCATATATTCAAAAATCTCCCACTTAGGTGTTATTCACATTTAATAGTTATCAAATCTTAACATAAATCTTCACACCTAAGTCATATTCCCTTTTTATCCCAAATCATGAATTTCTATATAAACAATATGCCCAACAATCTAGAACTTTAAATTATAACAGATCTTTAATTCAAAAATATGCGTTATGTCCAATGTCTCAAGTCACATGTTAATATACAATGGTTCCTCTTCTTCCAATTCACAGAATATGCACAGATCTAAATCTAGTTTACAACCTATGTCCTTTTAGTCACAGATTAGCCATGTCCAATTATGCCATCATTCATTATTTATCCCAAAGTTTAACGTTCGTGCATTAATCTCTTATGAGATTTGGCGCAGGCTCGGGGTAGCCTGGCTGTAGAACAGAAAGAAGAAAGAGATATAGAATAAAATAGATTAGAACAGAACATACGCAATCTCACATTCAGATTTACAATCATGTCACAATTATAATTAAAGTTTATATCGGAAAATAACTGCACTTGCCTTGGTTGGATTCTAAAAGAAAAAGGTGTTGTAGCTGTTCTCTTTTAATCCTAATCAGAAATGGAGGAAGAAGAAGCACAAGTCCTAGCTTAGGTTTCAGCAGAGTAGAGACGCCATTGATTTATTTATTTTTAGAGAGGAAGAGAGCAATGGAGGCTAGAGAATTGTATATGAGATTTAGGTTTAGGTTAGGGATGTATATATAGGTGTAGGAAGTTATTTAGGACCATTAGATTAACCCTGAATCATGAGAACCATTCAAATGCAAAATCTGCATTAGAGCGAATCGGCCCATGGGATGACAGCCAAACACCCTGGATTAACCCCTAGTCGACCCAGCAGAGCTCGGGTCGACCTCAAAAATGGGCCGGTTCGGTTATTCCCCTCCCAATTCGCTGTTTTGAACCTTTTTTGCATGTTTATTTATTTAGTTTTTATATATATCTATATATATTTCTCTCATATGCATACAAACTTCAAGGCTTAATAACTTCTTCATAATTAACCATTTTTTTTAATTTATGAACATCACTATTATTAGAAACACGGGGTGTTACATTCTCCCCTCCTTCAAGGATTTCGTCCCCGAAATCTTCAAGTTAAGAAGAATGTGTCCTACCATCCAACATCCGTCTACTCAATCATCAATCACTGGCGTCCATTGTCCTTAGAAACTTCTAATGTTGTATGAACATATGCAAAGGTGTGTGTATATGTTCCTTATCTAATGCAAAGATCAGGCGGTCCACTGATTCAGCTGACCTCCTTAATGCGAATTATGTCAGTGCCATGAGTCCAACATGTATGCAATTTTCCTACTTGATACATATCATTCTTATATGAGTGCACAACCATTCAGTCATATGCAACATCCATGTGCTGAGTCAATCATTTTGCATCCACAAAAATTGAAAAATGCTCACACATCCATATGCAGTATGAGAGTGTTTTTGAGCCGATCTAGTGCCTAGTGTGTGTATATGCATCCACGAGCAACCATTAGCAACCACTTTCTTATCGTGTGTCCTATCCATGTCTCCCATGTACGTTCTCCATTCGTGACCTTCCACCAAAATGAAGCTTCATCCATCATTAACCAAGTAGCTGGTTGAACCTTCCTCCCATCGTCTATCTCAAAGGTACCAACAAGTCCTCCACTTCGTTCAGCCAACTTCTAGCCTCAACAACGTCTCAGTCCCATAAAGCGGTTTTCCGCCCATCGCACGGAAGTTCTTACATATCTTAGAAAAAGCATCTATACGCAGAGGAAGAGATTCAAAAGGGAAAGAGGAAGGAACTCGAAACAAAGAATCGAAAGAAAGATATATGGCTTTTGGGGATTATGTTTTTTTTTTTCAAAATAAGCTTTACTTTTGAAAATACTTCCTTTTTAAAACATAGTTTTCAAAAACTTTTTATCAAATCTGGTAACCTTCAGCTCTGATACCAAGTGTAATACCCCACCTCCGTTAAGGTCACTCACAAAGGGAATGCCTTAAATTTGGTGGAGCATTTTAGTAAACAGAACAGAAACTTACAAGACAGATAAAACAGTACTTGGAAAATTTTATCTTTATTACAGCGGAAACAGAAATCAATATGGTTACATCCTTTCAAATCTCAGAATTCAAGTACAAATATCAGTCTTGTACAAAAGCCTTCAAATGCATGGTTTAAAATCATAATCCCCATAGAACGGGAGCTATACAGAGCCAAGCCATACTTTAAGCACTTCAAGTAGAGAGAAATCCGGATAAAGCTAAAGTATTCCCTCCTTGGATAACCTGAGGGGAAACGGAAGAAAGGAGGCGAAACAACAAGGGTCAGACAAAAAGTCTGGCAAGTCCGGTGACTTTCAGCATATGAACAGATAATAATAATATGACATGAACATAAAACTGGATGAGAGATAACTGTAACAGTTGTAGCAGATATAACAGAAGAACAGAATGACATAAACTATTGCTTTACACTTCTCTGCGCTAATACTAGTATAACAGAATTACGGTGTCACCCTAATGTCTAAACTGAAACGGAAACGGGTACAGAATAATTTAACAGAAACAGGATGCTAATAATGGGCCTTTACTACCCGATCAGAAACAGACAGAAGAAGAAACAGATTAATCCCTACGGAAACAGAATGTAGAATTAGGTGTACACTAGTAATGGGCCTTTACCACCCGAACAGACGGTACCTTGCAGAAACAGACAGGTGTTACCACCCAATAGAAACAGACGGTACCAACAAAAACAGACAGAACTAAGTGTACCCTAAAACCCTACCCCCAAGCGATCGGCTCCCTAATACATAAATATCCTGTGTTGGCCCCACAGTAGGGTGTATCACTCCCTAAAGTGACAACCAATTGGCACAGACCTATTTACAGATGTCACGGCGTCTTACATCCTCAGAGGAAGACCAGGATCCATGCACGCACATGACCCGGTTGGAACGCACCATCAACACCCCTCGCCATTATCAGAATGAACCGCTTATAATTAGTTCAGTAAGCGTGCCCGGACCCTACCTACTGTTGGGTCAAAGTTTTGATACCAGAAAGGGTTACTGACTAATATGGGTCCCAAACAACAGATGACACAAGTAATTCCCCAAATAACCTTGTGTCCCCAGACTAACAGATTTCAAATTAACTTGTTTATAGGTTCAGACATACAGAATTTAGATCAACTAGTTCACAGACAAGTTTTCAGACTAACAGATTAGATATACAGATTAACAGACTTACAGATTAGCTGATTTCAGATTAACAGGCTTACAGATTAACTAGTTATAGATTAACAGACTTACAGATTTGTCTAACTTTGTAATTGGGCCTACAGATTCACGGAACAGATTTATTAAATTCATCAGTCTAGTGAGTTTAACCCTATCCGCCCAACACATTATATTTATCTCAGATTTTCATTAATTAAATATTAATGTCCAGACCTCTCACATTAGACTGACAGTTTGTGGCTACTGGTTAGGCCGGTTGGTTCCGGGCAGGTTTCTGTCGCAAACTGAGTCTAACCTCGGGTTTCAAGCACGTTATGACTAACTTCTCACATTAGAACCTATTGTTTGCGGCCACTGGACATGCCGGGCGGTTCCAGGCAGAATTACGCCGCAAACTCATTCTAACCTCGAGTTAGCCATGTTTATCTTTGCGGCCAATTAATTAATGATTTACCATTTACACCCATGCCTAATATACATGTCAATTTTCATAATTATAGCCAATTCAGATTATGTCAATAACAGACTAAATATATCAACTCAACAGATATGGCAGATAACCGATTTAGCAGATTAGGCGACTTAACGGATTCAGCAGATTAAGCAGTTTAGCAGATTTAGCATATAACAGTTTAGGCATCTTCAGCAGACTTAGCAGATGACAGATTTGGTATATGAACAGATATAGCAGATTATAGCAGAACTAGCAGATCAGGCAATATAACAGAATTAGCAAATTAGGCAATATAACAGAATTAGCAGATTAGGCCATATAACAGATTTAATCATTCCTTAAAGTTTCATAAACATATCTTGCCTAATTATAAATTTGGCCTAATTTTGCATGCCTAAATAGTTGTCATGATTCACATTATGATCATATACCCCACGTTTGCATTGAATTTATATGGCACAGATTATGGTCATAATTTACCATATAACACACGTCTCAAATTTAGTTAAACTTGCCTAGTACAAAAGATTCACATATAAATTATACCAAATATAGCCATCGATTTCAATGCATGTCATATATTCAAAAATCTCCCACTTAGGTGTTATTCACATTTAATAGTTATCAAATCTTAACATAAATCTTCACACCTAAGTCATATTCCCTTTTTATTCCAAATCCTGAATTTCTATATAAACAATATGCCCAACAATCTAAAACTTTAAATTATAACAGATCTTTAATTCAAAAATATGCGTTATGTTCAATGTCTCAAGTCACATGTTAATATACAATGGTTCCTCTTCTTCCAATTCACAGAATATGCACAGATCTAAATCTAGTTTACAACCTATGTCCTTTTAGTCACATATTAGCCATGTCCAATTATGCCATCATTCATTATTTATCCCAAAGTTTAACATTCGTGCGTTAATCTCTTATGAGATTTGGCGCAGGCTCGGGGTAGCCTGGCTATAGAACAGAAAGAAGAAAGAGATATAGAATAAAATAGATCAGAACAGAACATACGCAATCTCAAATTCAGATTTACAATCATGTCACAATTATAATTAAAGTTTATATCAGAAAATAACTGCACTTTCCTTGGTTGGATTCTAAAAGAAAAAGGTGTTGTAGCTGTTCTCTTTTAATCCTAATCAGAATTGGAGGAAGAAGAAACACAAGTCCTAGCTTAGGTTTCAGCAAAGTAGAGACGCCATTGATTTATTTATTTTTAGAGAGGAAGAGAGCAATGGAGGCTAGAGAATTGTATATGAGATTTAGGTTTAGGTTAGGGATGTATATATAGGTGTAGGAAGTTATTTAGGACCATTAGATTAACCCTGAATCATGAGAACCATTCAAATGCAAAATTTGCATTTGAGCGAATCGGCCCACGGGATGACAGCCAAACACCCTGGATTAACCCCTAGTCGACCCAGCAAAGCTCGGGTCGACCTCAAAAATGGACCGGTTCGGTTATTCCCCCTCCCAATTCGCTGTTTTGAACCTTTTTTGCATGTTTATTTATTTATTTTTTATATATATCTATATATATTTCTCTCATATGCATACAAACTTCAAGGCTTAATAACTTCTTCGTAATTAACCAATTTTTTTTAATTTGTGAACATCACTATTATTAGAAATACGGGGTGTTACAACTGACCAATGGTATCGTACTGGCCTCAGGATTATCAATTTCAGACTGTTCTTTGTTACTAGAACTGACTTCCTCTTCGTAACGTAACATACCTTTCTTGTCGAGATCTTCATACTGATAAGCCATGTATATCATTTCAAAAAAAGGAAGCTTCACATTCCTTATTACACTATTCTGATATTTTCTTTGCAGGCCATGAATAAACCTCAGATTCTTCCTCTTTGGATCTTGAATCAAATAAGGGGCAAAATGAGAGAGTTAATTGAATTTCTTATGATATTCGGGAATGGTCATATCTCCATGTATCAGATAAGAGAATTCATCACATAACCTCTCAGTTGCTTCCGGAGGAGTAAATCTTTCTAGGAAAATCACTTTGAATCCATCCCTGTTGATATCACCTTCTGTATTATCTTTAATAATCGAATCCCACCCGAACAAAGCTTCGTCTTTGAGTGCCCAAGATGCTAGTAATCTTTTCTGGTCATCTCTCAGCTTTAAACCGTCAAAGATTTCTCAACAGAATGAATCCAAGCTTGTGTTTTCATAATAGATTCTTTGCCCGAGAACGGTTTTCCACCCAGATTTCTATATTTGATAAATAGAGCTTCAATATCTGGTTCTGCATTCCTTTTGTTTCTGATACTCATTTTCTAGTACTTCTGCAAATAGCAGATCAAGTGTCAAGTCAACAGAAAAGATATTTTAAAACATAGAAACATATACTTGAATGTAAATGTGTCTGTCGGGGTGTATTTCATTCTGCAATACTCATACTAGGATATTACTGATCCTATCTATAATGAGTTACTCGTCCTAGAACACTACTGGCTCTATTTCTGACGAGTTCGTTATTATGTTATATTCCAGAACTAAGCTTAACCAAGGCTCTGATACCAAATGTGACGACCCCAAACCCGGTACTGACGGTGGCAAGGGTAATCTTTGGAATATAACACATAAACAGATAACAACAGAACAGAAATAGATAAATACACCAGATAATGTACAAATAATACACTAGATAAACATAATCATCAGAGTTACGCAGTATACAAGATCATACTTAGTACAAATACAGTTCAGCTATACATAAATGTCTACAGCGGAAAACAAACATAATATGTACAATAGGAGCTGAACATCATAAAAAGAGATAAATGGTACAATCCATCTTCAGCTCCAGCTATCCAGAAAGAGCCTGCTAACCTGAACACAAGGCTGCCCATGTAGAAATAGGGGCACCCGAGTTTGCAAGTGAAACAAACTACGAGTCTGTCATGGGACTGGTATGAGAAATCTACTTAACACATTATATAATTTGGCTAATCACAGGACCACGCCACTTTCGCGGAACAGGTTTACTCCATTGGATTGCCAGTGCTTTACAACAAGTAAATATTTTAAAACATCGCAATGCTTTTTATAAAAATGAAGCCATTATAAGACTCAGTTCCCATCACATAATGCAACGCAAACCAGAGGATAGAGTTTTACCTTATAATGGCCAAAATACGCTTGATACGAACAAAACAAAAGAATTCGATATTATTACTAGTGTTTATATGTTTCAAAAACAATTTCAAATCATAAGTATCAATCATAGACGGCCTGGGTACCATATATCATGTCGCCATATGTAGGTATACAATCAAAACCGCACAATCACGTATTTGGAAATTGGATTTCCGTCATGAACCAAGGCAAAAGATAGTCCTTACCCACTTCGAGATTGTCTAGCCCGAGTCTCAGGATCAGAGCTCGAGTGACCCTTGGATCGTCAGGGCTGATCCACCGACGTGGATTAAAATTCTTGAACACTGCGTTTCCCCACCCTTTAGGGCATAAATGAGCTAACGAATGACTCCATCGGTTTCGGATCGACCGATATATCGGAGGCGCCCTGCAACAGCAACAACCACATAGGTGAAAATAATAATAATGTCAGCCAGTCTAAGTGCCGATACCACCTCTAGCTAGAAGGAAACGCATGCCCTCCCTAAGGTCCTCTCCCGTTTCTGGTCCATACCGGGCTGTGAGGCTCGCGAATTAACGTAATACACAAAGCTACGCCACACAGGCGGTGCTTTGATCATCAACCACAAGACTTTGCTTTTCAACAGAAGCCTTGATCACTGCATCTTAGCATGCCACACAGGAAATTCACACCATGTAACGGATGGTTATCAATCACACAGAATGAATTCCAATGTCAAGCACATAGTCCATTTACAAGTCCTTTCCGGGTCAGAACGAAACCGGAGGCACTATATACCTCGCATACCCATCGATCTCCATGTACGTCTGGACGATCACCACTCATTATCCATATTTCGGGATGCCTCCCAATCAGGACATCAGTTACCATTCAAACAAGGTGAAGATCTCTGGTCTTTAACCACCATCTTCATCATCGATTTCTTATCGTCGATTCAGTTATTCAGAATGGGATAAACCCGGTCTTTCTGAGCAACTCGCGTATATAATAAACAAGTGCTACACAACAATATACGCCTTATTCCAATTCATTAGTCACTAACCATTAATCAGTAAGAGAACGATTTCCCAAATATTAACCCCGAAGGCCGAAACCAACATCAGATCAAAACCCAGGAAACCATTCGACTTAGCTAACCTTCAGTTAGTTTCTAAATTTCACATTCCATATCGTTTATAATATTTTATAACAATTTATCGCTATTTTTATTTATTTAAAATAGCCATTTCACTCAAACGACGCTTCAGGCCATAACGCGACCGTGGCGTTGTTTTTCTTCAGATTTGATTTACACATATCTGAAAATCTAACCGTTGGATCTTCACAAATTTTATATCATTAGAAAGATCTTTTCAAAACGAATCCAACGGTTTTAGTTTCGGGAAAATCTGACGGTCGGATCTCCCGGTACAATCGTTTGAAGTTTCGATTTCAAAATACGAACTGCAGCGTCGTTATTCAATTTAATTTAATTATATATATATATAAATATAATTGATTCTGGCGCTGTTTTTCTTTAGATTTGAATTAAACATTCCAGACAATCCAACCGTTGGATTTTCACAAATTGGGTATCGTTGGAAAGATATTTCCAAAGCGAACCCAACGGTTTCAGTTTCGGGAAAATCCGATGGTCGGATCTCCCGCACTAATCGTTTGAAATCACGGTTTCAAAACACAAACTACAGCTTCGTTATTCGATATATTTCAATCATTTATATATATATATATATATAGAAAATCGATTCTTCGATTTCAAAACTATTTTCTTTTCATACATTTGATAAAAATGATTTTTTTATCCAACAGACTTTTATTTCAACATTTCACTATTTTTAACGATTCATGTATATAGTAAAAATGTGATTTTTATTGCAAAACAATTTATTTCAAATCACGACTATTTTATATAGTTCATATAGATGATAAAAATAGGATTTTTATTATAAAACTATTTATTTCAAAACACGAATATTTTATATAGTTCTTATAGATGATAAAAATATGATTTTTATTATAAAACAATTTATTTCAAACATGAATACCATTCAACACATGAATTTCTATTCAACGAATGAATTTCTATTAAACACATGAATGTTTTCTATAGTTCGTATATATAAAATAAAAATGTGATTTTTATTGTTAAAACAATTTATTTAAAACACGAATACCATTTAACACATGAATTTCTATTTAACGAATGAATTTCTATTCGACGAATGAATTTCTATTCAACACATGAAGGTTTTCTATAGTTCGCATATATAAAATAAAAACATGATTTTTATTGTTAAAACAATTTATTTCAAACACGAATACCATTCAACACATGAATTTCTATTCAACGAATGAATTTCTATTCAACACATGAATGCGGTTTCAACATATGAAATTAATTTCAACAAATGAAAATAATTCTAACACATGAATATTATTCAAAATTTCGGAAGAATAACGGCAGGGTAGTTAAAACTGGGGTCGGCCCTAGTAAGGCTTCTCGCTCTACCTTAAAGCCTCGCAGTTTTTGACAATGGGGATTTCATGCATCTAGTTCGCACGCAGGCAGCATGTATATTTTTTTTTCATTTCCACAAACTAATCCTATGTGGTTTCAACTAAATAATTCTCAACCACAAACGGGTATTTTTCAACCACAATCAATCAATTTCAACCACAAACAATTCTAATCAACCATTCGATATCAACCAATTTACACACCAATCACAACCAATAAATATCGTCCATGGTTTGTGGACGAGGGGCGTATATATATAAGGATATTTCACTTCAATTCAACACATATATAATTTTTACAACGCATATATAACTTATACATCGACCGCACAACTTATACAACGCTTATACATGTGGTGTACAACGTTTATATAACTCATACATCGACTATATAATTTATACATCATCGTTTTCCACATCGTTTATAATTTAGAAATCTCACATTGGGTTCCACTCCACCAAAAATAGCAGAAGGCTCAGAAAAATATGCGGTCTCTTCTAGAATGTAGAAGGCGTCCACACGAGTCCACTATCTCTTGTTTCACTGAATTTCATCAACAAACGAAAAAGATATGATTTTTACAGTGAAATCAAAAACTGTAGCGCTTTAAAGTGCTATAATATAGTTTATTTAAAATAGGCCGTACCTCCGCTGATTTGTTCAAAACTAGGTTTCGATTTTTCTTCGAATCCGTGTAGCTATTCGTCGATCGGCCTTTGCAGCGTCGGAGGTGGAGGAGCGGCGCACCTGCGCCTGGAGGGGGGAGGCATTCGATCGCCTGAGGCAGGCGGGGCGGCGAGTTGAACGGCTCGACTTTCGAGCCCGATATCCCCCCCAATACTCAACGAAAAATTCGAACCTTGGCATGGATTTAAAGATCTCGAGGAGCTCTACAAATTTCCCAACTGGAGTGTTTGATTTTGATGCGTGGATTGATCATAAAATGAACGGGAAAGAGGGAAGGGCTTCCGTCGTCGATCGGGGGTGCGGGGAGAGAGAAAGTCTGATGTGGAAAAATGAGATATTTTCTTATATTTATAAATTTTTAAAAATCCAAAAATACCCCTTATCTCTTACGAACACCAATTCAAACCCAATGACTGTCGTCCCTAGCCAAATACCCCCATTCCGAACACGATGGGATATGTTTCATAGGCCCATTCGACTGTTTCAGTCAGTTTTTCTTCAAATTAAAATATAAAACATTCAATATTTAATTTGAACGTACACTTCAATTTGTCGGGGCCACATATTGATTCTAAAAATTCCCGAAAAATAAATCTGGCTATGTTTTTATGATACAGTCCCAACAAAATTAGTTTCGCCGAATTCTGAGACCGTTTGAAAAATGGCCTTTTTCTCGTCGATCAAATTTAATAGAAATCGACCAAACACATTTTCCTTTTCCACGCTCACATACTAGCTTCAAAAATTATGAAATTTGAAACCTAGCAATAATTTGACATCCCGGATCCAACAAAAGTGGTTTCGTCGAATTTCGAGGTCGTTTGCAAAATGGCCATTTTCACGGGCTATATAAACTCTATAGCAACCTTTCTGAAAACAGGAAAATGGGCTGAAAGAAGTTTTATTCAAATTATTTGGGCCTACGGACGCGGTTCTTTTTTTTTCGTCTGAAGGAAGCGGTCGTTAAACTTTCATTCCAAGGAAAAATACTCAGCAACATTTAAATTTTTTCTTCTGTTTAATTTGGTTGCGATCTTCTTCATCACCGATTTCTCGATTCAAGACGACGCTCACTCTAATTTTGTATTCGATTTCTCCATTGTCAATCGATTTTCGTCTTCTTTCATTGCTACAAATCTCCATTGGTGATTTCTATCTTCATTAAACAATTAGGTAAATTCAGGTATGCTTCTTTAATTTCTTTCGAGTATTTCTGTTTTTTATTGCATATAATTGTTGTCGATTAATAATCGATTTTTTGCTCATCTAGGTTATACAGCTTGTTCTTCTTCCAGTAATTCATATCAAATTTGGATTTATTTCAATGGAGAAGTAAGATTTTAATGTTTATTTTTGCATTTCTTCAACAATGTTTACTGTTTTATAGTTTGATGATGTTCTGTCGTTCTAGTGAATATTATATGTGGTTTGTTATCTTATGCTATGTATATATAGCATTACTGCAATATTCACATTTAGACTATAATTTTGCCAGTGATATGTTTATTTATCATACGGTTTTTTAGTTAATGTATTCTTGTTTAATCCAGCCGCAACATTGGTTCTATTTTGTTATGATATGTAAATTTAACATTTACTGTTACTTTTTTATTCGTTTAAGCATTTTAATTGGATTTTTTTTGGCAGTTCTGATACTATCAATAATGAAGCAAATAGTTTGCTTGTTATCTTTGAATACAATGAGAATTGTTATTCTACTCGTCTGACCACAGCATCTTCTTTATTTGGTGTTAAAAGTGAAATATGTGATGTTTGGCCACATCTTAATCGGTTTTCTATTGAGATTTCTTATGTTCTTGAGAATAAGACTATAGTTATCGACACTGATTCAGACTTTCTTAGCATTTTGTGTCTTCTGACTTTTAAGAAGAGTCAATATTTCAAGTTTACAGTTAAGGAGAATGTTGGTTTTATGGAATCTGATAGTAATGGCTGTGGTTTGGGTTCTGAAAGCATACAAAGCACTTCGATTGGTAGTAATTCTGGAACAAATTGCGACTCACATGTCGATTCATCTCATTATTTGAAAGATAGGTTAAAGAAAGGTTCTCAGAAAAATATTGCGGATTTTCTTGGTTTTTGTTTTAATGGAGCTGAGGATTTTAGAGAGTTTTAATGGCGTATCAAATAAAATATGGTTATGCTTTGATTTTTGTTAGAAATGCTCCGGATAGAATTTCAGTAAATTGTTCTTGGATTAATGATGGTTGCAAGTTTTATGTTAATGCTTCTTCGGATCCGGGCTTGCTCTCTCGATTTTTTATTAGAACTTATAATTTTAATCATTCGTGTGGAGCGGGTCTTAGAGATGTTAATAGAGTAACTATTTCAAGTAGATTTGTTAAGTCTTTGATTTTGGATCAAATTCGGGATGCTCCTATGAAGAAGTCGAAGGATATCATTACGGAATTTAGAAGAGAGTATAATTTCAATTTATCATACTATTATGCTTATAGCGGAAAACAGTTAGCATTGAAAGAGATATATGGGGATGATGCGATGTCATATAATGATTTACGTTGGTATTCGGAGGCATTGCAACAGTATAATCCTGGTAGTTATGTATCTATGGATGTTGATTCTTCAACCAATCAGTTTGAGAGAATTTGTCTTGCTTTTGGTGCTTGCTTGCTTGGTTTTAAACACTGCAGACCATTAATATTTTTAGATGCTGCTCATTTGAAGGGAAGACCTGGAGTTTTGTTAGCTGCTACTTCTAAAAATGCTAATCAAGGTACGAGTTTAATTTTACTTTTGTTTTCTTTTTCTTGGTTATTTTTGTACCTATGATACATGAAACTATCATTTTTATGCACATTAACTAATTTTAATGCAACAATGCTTACACTAGATTTGTTTGCTTTATTTATCAATGGTTCCACTGGAAGTGTTTGTAGTATTACTGTTTAGATAGTAAGGTACTAAAAGACTAATATATAATATATGATATATTCATATATCGTTTTGATTCTAATTCAATTGTTTTTGCCAGACATTACTAACATATTTCTGATGCTTAATGAGGCTCATGTATCTTTGTTTTGGAAGGTCATTACTTAATTATTTTGCAGGTTTCTTTCCTCCTGCTATGGGTATTGTTTCACATGAAAACGAATCTAACTGGTCTTGGTTTTTGTCACATTTGAAAGAAATGCTAAATGAAGACCGATCTCTAGTTTTTATGTCTGATCGTCATTGGGGTCTCTTATTAGGTGTTCCTAAAGTATTTCCTTCTTCATATCATAGCTACTGTTTGCTTCACATGGAACAAAATATTGGTAGTGTTGTGAAGGCAGCTAAAGGTGATTCTTCTGTTGTAGAGTTATTCAAACTTTGTGCTAGAGCTTCTAATAGGTATGATTTTGAGCGATATCTTTCTAAATTTAAGAATATTGGGGGTATGGCTGCTGAAAATTTTCTACAAGATAAACCTTTTGATCACTGGGCAGATTTGTTTTTTCAAGGAAAGCGGTATGGTGAATATACTTCAAATGTTGCAGAAAGCTTCAACTCTTGGATTTTGGAAGATAGAGTAATGCCGATAACATCTTGTTTGGATGGTATTCGAGTGAAAGTTATGGAGCAAATGGCTAGGCGAAGGGAGGAATGTCATTTGTGGACAACGACTCTTTGTCCTATTATGGAGGAACGCTTGTCTAAGTTAGTTGATGTTGGTTTTGGCTGGGATGTTTACAAGTCTTCAGACTTTGTGTTTGAAGTAAAATCCCCTAAATCTCATTTTGTTGATCTCGAAAATCATTTATCTAGCTGTAATCAATGGAGAATTACCGGATTTCCATGTGCTCATGCAATCAAATGTATTAATAAGTCAAGGTTATCAGTTTACGACTATGTGGAGCACTACTTTACTGTTGACGCTTTTCGATCTTCATATGCTGAAGCCATTAATCCAATTCCTAATTTTGATAAGCCAGTTATTGCTGAAAATGATGTTATTATTAGGCCTCCTAAAGAAGTTCGCGGAGCAGGTAGACCTTCTACAAAGAGACGTGGTGGCTATGGCTATTGTCAGAATAAAAGAAATAAATGTAGCCAATGTAATTCTACAGGCCACAACAAAAGAAACTGTGAGGCTTCTTCTATACGTTGATGTTTAATACTGTTTTTTTCCACAATGACCAATTTTTATACTGTAATGATACATATAGTTATCATTTTTTTCTTTTATTATGCAATTCATATATGTAAACTGTTTGACTATATGACTATTATGATAATGTTGTTTGAGTGTTTGATTTATGTTAGATTTGCTTTTGGCTTCTGTGTATATTTAGTGGATGTATTATTGTTTGTCATTTAATAATGCTATATGCATTTTTTTTTAATTTTAATGTTGCTTAGTTTCTGTATGCTGTTTATAATATTGTATGTTTGACAGTGGTATGGCGATTTTGATTTTTGTTATACGTTTGTATTGCGATAATACTGTAGGATGGTTATAATTATGTATAATGGTTATATTACATAATGTTTATGTTGCCATCTGTATTATCTTTGGTTATAACACTGTTCGTCAATTTCTGCTAATTATAATAGTGGTTGATGGTTATTTATGTTTAGCATGCATTATGTCATTTTGTTAGTTGACAGTATTATTTAAACAGACAATTTACGCTATCTGCATATAGCACTGTGCTTTTGAGAATAAGATAATTTATATTTTTTAATGTTTAAAGCTATTACAACTGTTATTGTACTAATTAATGTTTAGATTTCATCGACAGCAAAAAATAGAAAATATTTTTAAATAATGATAGTTTCATATATCATTTTGATATTCTGTAATGTTGGAAAACTTTTGAGACAACATCATATCATTTTGATATCATTACACGCAATTTAACCGCATCTTACTGCATGCAAAACAACAATATTGCAATTTGATGATGAAATGAAGCATATCAAACTTTCAACGTTACCGTACTACAAATGATGTTATCAGCACATATTATTACAGACTAAACAGTTAGCATAAGTCTATTGTGCTTTCTAGAAATATAGCAAGGAAACTTATAAGAAAATTACAAGTAAACTTCAATATATCAAATCTAATTGCAATTAAAAATCAATATTTTTGCTTTGCTACTGGTTTCATTTGTTCCTTTTCCGCCGTTGTAGATGATTTGAAATACTGTATCCGCTTTGAGTCGGTCGATCTCTTCCTTTTCATACATCTGTGGAAGATTTCCACTGTCAAGCAATTTAATGTTTGTCATTACAAACCAAGCACAGTCATTCCTACAAATGGCAAGAAAAGCATTTAGTAACAATCAATTATTGAGCTTTTTTTAAGACAGTTTACAAAATAGTTGAGTGTTGCCGTGTGGATGGTTACGGTATCACTGTTACAAAGGTATTACTAAATACTTTTCGTGTGCTTTATGTGAATGAAAACTGAAAACCACTAAATCTATATTTTAGGAATGACTAAATACTTACGAGGATGGTTCTTGCCGTGGGGATGGTTCTTGTATTAGTGTTTTTTTCCCGAAACTTTTATTCAAGATTCCCTTTTCCTGCCATTTTTTCTCAAATAGCCATTCAATCTTCTTTCTCTGGATATGTAGAAAATAATTAAATTATGATAGTTGAATGTAGCATTATTCAGTTTTTGTCTATCAAGATACTAATTATTTTACCTGATCAATAGCGTGCCTGTAGCTTGGATTTGACATCCTTGTAGATCTAGTTAGAGGCTTATTTGAATCATAATGGGTCCGTTGCATTGTGACATAGTTCAATTTCAAAAGCGTCCAATGGTTGATATGATGCAACGAAAAGAATATGTTGTCGGTATACTCATTCAGAACAATACTTTCTATCATAGGAAGAACTAGTTTGTGTATCACATTATCCAAATCATTGCTTATTGCATTCTGCATATTAAATTTTTTTAGCATAATTTTTAAATAACTTAACCTTACTTTTAAAAAAGGTTTGCCTTACCATCATTATAGTGGAGAAGGTGTAGCTGTGCTCATACAACTCTTGGTTTTGAACATACCAGTCAATTATCTGATAGAATAAAGAAAATAATAACCTGCGTTAGTAGCTTTATACAAAAATGATAAGTTTTATATCATTTACAAAATATTTGTCTATCTTTGTTTTCGTCTGTTCATTCAATATGAATATCAGCATAATACGTATGTTGCTAATTTTTCAGGTGTGGTAGTGGCATTATATCAAAATGATACATTTATGTATCATTTCAAATACACCTGTTTATTTTCAATTTTTCCTGTTAATCATATCCCAGCTATTATCATAGCATACAAGGCTCTTTTTTGCATGTACAGTTTATATATACTATGTATAGTTGAGGCTTTATATCAAAATGATAAGTTTATATATATATCATTTTGAACATATGTGTACATTGTCTATTTTTCCATCCTATTAAATATGAATATAAGTTATATATAAATAAAAAGAAAAATACCTGGCCATCTGTGTACGATTCCAGCAAAATAGATTCAAGCATAGATTTTACAATTGTAATCCCACCCCTTTTACCATCATCTGATATGAAAACTACAGAGCTGCATTTTACATAAACACAAAATAAGTTAGTAGGTATTATTTCGATGAAATTGTAATGAAAAACTATTAATGATAATATAATTACTTACTTCTCATTCTCATTTGTTTCAAAATATGAAAGAACTATGCTTTTCTTGCTTTCTTCAAGAAGATTTAGAAGCTTTCTTTTTTTGACTTTTAAACTAGTTTGATAGTTTTCCCTTTTCGGCAAGTATGCATCAACATCTACTATTTTGACTGTATTGTCCGTACCGGTGTCATTTTCTTCATTGCTTTCTTCTTCAATGTTTTCTTCATCGCTTTCTTCTTCAATGTTTGATACATCTTTCAACTCGCTGTCAATTTCTTCGTCGATACTAATTTTATTTTGATCTTCCTTTTCCAGATCGGTTTTTTCTACATTTTCTTCATGTTCATTTTTCCTTTCATCAACTTTTCCCTCAGCTTCTGATTTATTTCGAGCAGCCCTTGTTGTCACCCTATTAACCAATGAGCTTGGGGCTGTTTCTATTTTTGACTTTGATTTTTCCTTCTCTCTCCTTTCTGGTTCTTTTCTTTTTTCCTGTAGAATTAGCATTTGTTGTATAATTTTCAGATCAAATGTGGGACCTTCGAAATCAATTTCATTTTGCTTATTTACATTTTGGCTTTCATCTCCTTCTTCTGTGCTGGTTGTTTTTGATTTCAATTTCTCAATTTCTTTTTTCAATCCTACAATCAACTCTTTCTCTTTTATTCTTTCAGCTCTTTCATTTTTCAGCTCTTCTTCAGTTTTTCTTAGTTTACTTTCCAGTTGTTGTATATACTGCTGAAGAGAGTTAATTTGATTATTATCATCATCATTTTCCATTTCAGATCTGCGTGGAGCATGTTGAACTTGCAATTTTTCTTGTTGCAGTAAAGTCTTCTTATTTTCAGTAATTTGTCTCAAGTTCTCAAAAATCTGTTCAAAAACAATAATAAGGTATCTAAATGATTAAATATAAATTTACAAGACAAAAATGTAAATTGAATATTACCTTTTCATCATCCATTCTGGTTAATGTATCGTTTGTGACATTGTTCTTCAGACAGCTTATATCCCATTTCACAAACCTTGGGAAATTATTGTTGCATTTTGCCTTTTCTTCAATTAAATTAACATGTTCGCAAAGAAAATACTGCAAAAGTAAAAATAAAAGCATTTGAGAAAATTATATGTTTGGGTATGTAGGAAAATAAAATATGCAGTGTAACTGTGAAAGTTAATTAAATGCTATTTTCAACTATCATTTTAATTTACAAACAAAAAGGTATGTGTTATATAATAAGGAAGAAGATAGAAATTTTATATCTATGTTAATAAACCAATTGTAGCTAAAAACAGAAGGTTATATAAAATGATATGTGAAATTATCATTACATATTTCAATGTAACATTTGAACAAAAACATTGACAGAAAAAGCAAATTCTGATGTTTAATTAACAAAATTTAAAACATTTTAAAAAAAGGAGGTTTCAATAATTAAAGTTAAGTTAAAAAGTAACATAAAATAATGATATGTAGAACTATCATTTCAATGTAACTGGTTTAAGTGTACTTAGAGAAGCAATTAAGTTAATAACATAGGCTGTTGCCTGAATAATGCATCAATAAAAAGGGTATCTCTTACCAAAATAAGCATGGAACATCCAGACATTTGACGTGGCTTGGACTTGAACACTTTTAGTGAACGTAACAGTGAACAATGTATTGTTAATGGCCATGATACATCAAACATTTTTTCTTCATCAATTAAGTACTGTAGATAACCCCAAGGTAAATACATTTGGTTATCTGGAAAAAAGAAAGTTATCATTGCTAGAATTATTATTAGTTTTGGTAAATCAGTTTGATATTGATAATTTTCATTTTCAAAAACAAAGTTAATTCTAGCAATGGTATGTATTTTAGTAATATGATCAACTATTCCAAAATTCCTTACAACAAATTCTTTACAGTAGTCAGATAGGTGTTGAAAAGAAGATTTTGGCAAAGGAAACAAGTTTTTTTCATGTATTGGCAAACCAAACAGCAATGCAATATCTTCAGTCATAATTTTTAAACTTTTTTCCCAATTTTGAAATCTTCATTCTCATCAGAAAATGTACTAATAAGAATATCCACAGTCAAAGTTGATTTTCTACATTCTTTCAAAGTTACATAACCTTCATATATAGAAAAAATGAACTGATGAAATGGTGTTTGTTTAATGAAATCTAATTGATCTGCTGTAAAACCTTTGCCTTTTTTAATTTTTTCCATTGTTTTGATCATGGCCATTAAACTACAACGATACTGATTTGTATCGACTTCTTTCTTTTTCTTAGTGCTTTCTTTTTTTTTTTTTTTGTATTTTTTGCTGCAGTATTCTGTGCATACACAAATGTTTAAATGTTAATATAACATCACAAATTCAGCGTAATAGACAAATTCACCAAAACATTATAAATGATATATAAAACTATCATTTTAATACTATTAAAAGTAACAGTAAATAACATACTGTTATTGATACCAGTAAGTAACAATAAAACAAGAGTAAGTAACAGTATGATAACAGTAAAATTGGTAGTGAACATGGATAAAAATGATATATTAAGCTATCATAATTAACATTATCAATATTCTAAGCAATTTAAGAATAAAATGTCATATGAAATTATCATTACTTATAGGACAATCATGTTACTAGAAATGGTACCATTACAAAAATGCTATATGGAACTGTCATTTTATTTATATCTTAATTCATCCGAAATCACAATTACTAAAAATGCTATATGGAACTGTCATTACTTATAGGACATCAAGCCTTTATTTCACCTTTAAACCAATTCAATGACTAAAAATACATGGCACACACAACAACAGTAATAAAAAGGCAAAACTAAGTAAAAAAAAAAAGGTCAAAACCAAAGATTGTGCAAACCATTCCTCTATAACTATCTTCTTTCACAAATCTTAATCATGCATTAGATAACAAATTAAAATGCAAAGTGATATCTATAACTATCATTATATTTTGTTCGAATGCAAAATGATATGCTAAAAGGCAAAATGATATCTATAACTATCATTATATTTTGCTGGAATGCAAAATGATATGCTAAAAGGCAAAGTGATATCTGTAACTATCATTATATTTTGCTGGAATGCAAAATGATATGCTAAAAGGCAAACTGATATCTGTAACTATCATTATATTTTGCTGGAATGCAAAATGATATGCTAAAAGGCAAACTGATATCTATAACTATCATTATATTTTGCTTGAATGCAAAATGATATGCTAAAAGGCAAAGTGATATCTATCTATAACTATCATTATATTTTGCTGGAATGTAAAATGATATGCTAAGAGGCAAAGTGATATCTATAACTATCATTATATTTCGCTGGAATGCAAAATGATATGCTAAGGGGCAAAGTGATATCTATAACCATCATTATATTTCGCTGGATTGCAAAATGATATGCTAAGAGGCAAAGTGATATCTATAACCATCATTATATTTCGCTGGAATGCAAAATGATATGCTAAGAGGTAAAGTGATATCTATAACTATCATTATATTTCACTGGAATGCAAAATGATATGCTAAGAGGCAAAGTGATATTTATAACTATCATTATATTTTGCTGGAATGCCAAATGATATGCTAAGAGGCAAAGTGATATTTATAACTATCATTATATTTTGCTGGAATGCAAAGTGATATGCTAAGAGGAAAAGTGATATCTATAACTATCATTATATTTTGCTGGAATGCAAAATGACATGCTAAGATGCAAAGTGATATCTATAACCATCATTATATTTCGCTGGAATGCAAAATGACATTATATTTCACGGGAATGCAAAATGACATGCTAAGAGGCAAAGTGATATCTATAACCATCATTATATTTTGCTGAAATGCGAAATGACATGCTAAAAGGTAAAGTGATATCTATAACCATCATTATATTTTGCTGGAATGCAAAATGATATGCTAAAAGGTAAAGTGATATCTATAACTATCATTATATTTTATTGGAATGCAAAATGATATTCTAAGAGGCAAACTGATATCTATAACTATCATTATATTTTGCTGGAATGCAAAATGACATGTTAAGAGGCAAACTGATATCTATAACCATCATTGTATTTTGCTGGAATGCAAAATGACATGCTAAGAGGCAAACTGATATCTATAACTATCATTATATTTTGTTGGAATGCAAAATGACATGCTAAGAGGCAAACTGATATCTATAACTATCATTATATTTTGCTGGAATGCAAAATGACATGCTAAGAGGCAAACTGATATCTATAACCATCATTACATTTCGCTGGAATGCAAAATGATATGCTAAGAGGCAAAGTGATATCTATAACTATCATTATATTTTTTAATTCATGTATCAGGATTTTCTCGTTCTCATTTAGACGAAACATACAAAATTTCAACAAAATCTAACACCTTCAAAACCCTAGGACGCTTCCTTGAACGCACAGTACCTTCTTCATCGCCGATTTGCAGTGCGAGTTGTTTAACTGCTCTTGATTTTGCAACTCTAGCTTTTGATTTCCCACTTTTTGGAGATTTTTCCTTCGATTGAGGAGTTGATGATTCACGATTCCGGGATCTTGCCTTGAATACCCAATCGCCTATTGGCAAATTGGAAGTCGAAGTTGAAGAATCTGTTTTAGTTGTCAACATTACTGATTTTAGGGATTGATTTTTTTTTTTTGGATCGAATATACTGATGATTTTTTGATCGAGACAAAACCCTAGAAGGAATGAAATGGGGAACGGTTTGTTAGTGGGGTTAGTGGGGTGAAGCGCGCGTCCTTCAAACCAAAAATAAAAAGTTCCGTCCGTAATTTAAAATGCGGGTCTAAGTTTTTCCTTTAAACTAAAACGCTGTTCTGAAAATTCATTTAGCCATAACTTTTGCTTCCCGCTATGAAACTTCGATTTTTCAGATTTGTTAGAAAGATATTCACTAACAGATTTAAATATTTTTGGTTTCACTAAAATCCATTTTGTTTTGCACCCGATACAATCAGTCAAAGTTTGAATTCAAATTTTGAAACTACCGCGCCATTTCAGGCCTTGTTTATAATTAGAATTAATTATATTTATTTTCAAACGTCGATTCAAACTTACTTTTCGTCGTTATTATTTAAAATATTTATTTTAAATATTTAAAATCCACGAAAACAGCCAATTTAAAAATTTTAAATTGGTTCAGATTTTCCGGGTTGTTACACTACGATTATCGATTTTATTTATTGATTAAATATTTATTTATATTAAACAAACTATAAATAAATTATTCTACGCATTCTAAATTTCGTTTAAAAACTTATACCTTATCTCTATTGTGAATGCTCGATAAATGCACGAAGAATGTCTTTGAATAGCCTTATGCATTGCAATCAGCTCGAACTACTGCTCCTCGCCATTTTGGCATTTGACCTTCCTTCCTTTCAACATACATACCCATTTTTTTGTTGTTGACCTGCTGCCACTCGACCAAATGACTTCAACCCCACAATGCCTTAAACATATTAGTCTCATTCAAACATTGTTGAGCATTCCCATCTTCATTTTACTAAACATTCAACTGCCAAGCTCCAGGCCCGTCCACTTCGATTAGCCCATATCTACTCAACGTCCATTGTCGCTTCCCCCCATCTTCACTTGCGAACTATCATCATTCCAGATCCACAATCACATTGCAAATATCCACTGTCGAATTTCCAGTCAATCACCCACTTTAAACCCTAGACTTGCATGATCTTCCAGACATTCGCAACAGCCTCCTCCGTTCATCTGACTATCAAACTCTACTTGATGGCAACCCACAACAACATCCACCCTCAACTATAAACTATCGCACCTTCACAGTCCACCATCAGTTCCGCAGCACTATACCTAATTGGCCTCTTCTCTGAATCGCAGTGCCCCTCCTTCTTCAAATAACTCTATAACCCTCAATCAAATCTCCTCCATGCAAGCGTTCTTATTTTTATCTCGAGATTCGGAATCTATGAGCGCGTCTCCTACTTTAGGAGCTTCAGGATTTTGTTGCGATTTTGATTGACGATGTAGTTTTAAATTGTGATGAACGCGATTTTCCATTCTGTATTGGTTTTCGATTTTTCTTTTTATTTTTAATTTCCGGAGGATGATTTTCCCCGATTAATAGAAGAGAGAAAGGAAGTAAATCGAATCGGTTGTGAGGATGGGTAAATGAAGACGCGGTTTATATAGGAGAACGATTTAACAGATAGGATCAGCGTCCAAATCAATAGGGTATAGGAGTGGACATTGCTTCAGTGTACCTTGCTGAAGACTTGAGGGAGAAGGAAAGAAATCAATGTAAGGGTGAAAAGAGAGGACGGTAGAATAGCCTGTGCTATAATTTTAAGGTCATCCCCTATATATTTAATAAATTTGTTTATTTTATATAACGCAGTGTGATTCAAATTAAAGGATATTACGGTTCTGAACGCCTATATGAATGCAACAAAAGAAGTTCCTAGGGTTCTACCCTTATTCTGAACACACCGGAACAGTTTGCATGGTCCAATTCGACCATATACATAAGATATTAAATTAAATGACAATTTAACATTAAATTCAATTTAATCTGAATTGACCCAATAATAATAAATTATTATTGTCATATATATTTACAAACCGAATTTATACAACTTCCAAAATAAAAAATATGAATTTAAAACTCGATATTATATTTTCAAGTTAATATAATATTCAACTGAATTAAAATCGATTTATTTAATTTCATAAATCGTTGCGGTTTATAAATGATTTCACAACGACTATTCGAAAATTTGATTTGGCCATAACTCTCAATATAAAATACAAAATCTTGATTTTTCTTTTCCACTATAAAATTATAATTCAACAGATTCAGATATTTCTTGTTTCAGCGAATTCCGACTTATAATAGATTCTGTACGCTCAATTGAAGTTCAAATTAAATATTACGAACTACCATGCCATTTCGACCTCGTTTTAATATATATATACATACATTTCAAACTTCGTTTTAATTAATATAAAAATTCATTTATATTACAAGTTCAATATTTAAACTAATTTAAATATTCAAATAAAAATCGATTAACATGCGGGACATTACATTCTTTCCCCCTTAAAAGAATTTCGTCCCCGAAATTACTAAGCAGGCAAAATAACTATATCTCATTAACTTCTCTTAATCCACTCATGCAACTTGATGCATACTTCAATATCCAACCCACTTAATAGTTTCCAATTTCACTTATTAATCCTTATCTTCGATTAACTTTTGGTAACAAAAATTTTCAAAACTGTTGAAAATTTTTCCAACTCCCTAAATTTTCGGAAAATTTCTCCAGCACCTCCTTTGTACGGGCTGATCGGTAAAACTACAAAATGCCTCTCTGGGCCTTCCCCAATCAAGTAGAAAATTAAAAAGCCAAGCGACTTGCCAGATAGGCTCAGAAAATCCCATATTGGATTAAACATGTATCTTTTTGTCGGGCAACCCATATTTATTCTCTATATTTGCTTCTATCCAATAAACCTGTATAATCATATACATATCCATTCTTATTCGATCATAATCAATTTAACATTTTATTCCACTTTGTAAATTTATCCATTAATTCGTTATCTTGCTTCACTTATGACAATCTAAACACTCATGTTCACATATATATCCATCTTTGTTTACAACAAGTCGAGTTTAATTTTAGCCCAAATTCCAGTTTTAGTTTCTAATTTACAGGTCCAATTAAATTTACACTTGAGTTTTTAATCCAATTCATTCTTCATTCATTATCTATTCAACTCAATGTTATACAATTCAAGTTTGTATTCACTATTCAAAATATACACATATTCACTTCATTTCAAAATTCGATTTCATAGTCCAACTCAATTGAACAATATTTTAAATCCTATTCAATTATTCTTACTTGAATTTGATTTATTTTAATTTACTTCTTACTCTACTTGATACATTCAAGTTGTATGTGTCGAGCTCTATTTATGTTGTCGACATTTAACTTATTTATATTTTAACTTGAATTCAAGAATCCTTATTCCATATTGGTTTAATACTTCGTTTTAGTTCAATATGGTTTCAATCCAAATCCAATCTATTTAACTTACTTTCCAATCAAGTTTCAATCTATACATTTATATTGGAATTTGTTTACTTTGCTTCCAATTTATACCCAAGTTTTGATTTTTATTCCAAAAAATCATTGATTACATCTTTTGGTTATACTTAACCATTCTAATTTCAAAATCTCGTTTGAATTATATTCACATAAAGAAATTCAAATACCAACAATAATTTGATAAAAATTTTCTATATAAAATATTGTTTGGGCAAAATTATTTCATTTTCCCACCTTTTAAAACAATATTGTATCAGTTTCCAGTTCAAAATTGAACCGATCAAGTGGCACAATACAAAACATTTTTATAAAATATACATATACGCTCTCATATATATACACTCAACTCAATCTAGGATATTACTAATCCTATCTCTATTGAGTTACTCCACAGAGCCAAGGTTATTCCTAAACCATTGCTCGGATACAAACTGTAGCGTCCTAGAAATTTCGACTCTTGAATTCAGACACTAACATGTCCCGTGTCCAAATTGAAGTATCGAAAACCCAGAAAACAAATAGAAAGAAATTAGAGGATGAGAAAAAGATAAGAAAGAAAGATTAGAGTAGAAGAAAAGGAAGAAGAACAACTAACAACAATACCAGAGTCTCACATCGCAGCGGAATAAAATATAATACAGAAATAATTCTTTAATGAAAACATGAAATAATACTTACAATTATCAGAGTACAATGAACATTTAATCCATCTGGATAGTTATAACAGCCTGTCCATATTTACAGCACATAGCGGAATAATAACTATATATATCTGATCTCGTCCAGCTTGTCTCCTGGAGTTCATAACATCATATCCTGAACCTATAACTCGGACTGGCCCGAGTAGTACAAACACCACAGGTCAGTCTGGTGAACCAGCGTGAGATAAAACACATTAAATTATTGGTATCATCCAACTTGATTTTTATGTTAAAAATCATTTCGAAAGAAAAGGATAATCGTAAGACCAATCCACACATAAACACAAACAATTTTTACCTTACAACAACCCAAACCATTTATTTGAAATCACAAATTTTCTTATATCATGATAAATGTCTAGATCAAATAAATAATCATCTAGTAGAACCTTTGCATCTCACGCTCTATATGTATAATATAAAATCGAAAACCGCGGGCTCTTATTGGAGATTGAATTTCCAACTATGACAAGGTATGGAACCACCTTCCGATCAGTGTACTCTAGATGGGATACACCGGAGTTCAACAAGAACATCTTGCAACTCAGCCACACATGACCGACCACTCATTTTGCTTGAGTGTATTGGATGTATATCACCAACGGTTGGGCTCAAACCACCGTTTCCCGAAAGGGACAGCATCGAATAGAATGAAGAACGAAATTAATTTTTTCTAGACAGGTGATTATACACCCTAATGTGGGCGACCCACTTAGCCGTGCTGCCTGCCCAATTTTTGTCATTTACCAGCTGATAAGGCTTGAGGTTAATTCGCTTTTGAACATCTGACCACCATTCACATCGTCAATACAAGTCATCTAGGAACATGATGAACCGAAGGCACCCTCCTACCACACCATAGGAATTACCCTATAGATCAGTAGCGAGTAGTCCTTGCAATCCGTCGATTTCAACCACGATCGGATCACCATTAGAATATCTACGGGAGCGACTCCAGAGAATTTGACAAGTGGCCCTTTCGCTTATGAAGATCCACGGTCTTCACTGCTCCATCTTCAATCAACATCTTCCACGTTTACGTATTAGTTTGTTCGGAATGGTTTTTGAATATATTCGATCCCGATCTTTCCGTACCAACAAGCGTATAGGCCAGATTTGATAGTCGGTTATTTAACTATCAAATAAAACAATCATTCATCCATAAAATAAAATAAAATAAAATTCACTGTTTTAATATCCATTACCATTTTAGCCGCTTTTTGATAAACCATTCGTTAAGTCAAAACTTCTCCCATTTTTCCAATAATTAAAATAATCATTTCTCTGCTTCTATAAATATATAAGAACATTCGAAACCCTATCATCTTAAAATACTTTTAAGAACGTGTTTCTCATTTCGGTCATTAGTCCCTAATCGTAAACTTAAAAGAGAATAATTCCCTAAATACCAACCCAAAAGGCCGAAACCAACATCAGATCGACACCTAGAAAATCATTCAACTCACTAATACTCGACCAGTTTCTAATTACCTTAACTCTGTTTCCTAACATCTAACGAATAAAAATTCCAATTATTCATTATCACTTTAAATGAGATATTTATCTCCAATTCAAATATTTTACTTAAATATGATTTACAAAACCATTATTGAATATACCCATAAATATTCTTTATAAACACCTTTATGGTTTTACAACTTATCTCAACTTATTTTAATAACTTCATTCCATAAAAATTATAAATATCATTTTGCCAATTCTTACTACTCAAGAATATTATCTATAAACTCTTATGTAAAATCCTTTAATAAAATATATATTTTATTATTGAAATTAGTTCGATTTAAATTCAATTTGAATTATAATTTTAAAACACTTTTCCTCCTTTCTTCTACATATTCCCATTTGCAAAATGTTTATTCTATCCCTTATCATCTTAACTGTGAATAATACCCCTTAATACCAGTTCATATTTGACTTAATAATTCATACTTGCAACCTCAAGTTCTAATTCTATTTTCTTTTATAACTTCTATTCGTTATAAAATCTTCTCATTATTTTCCTTTGCAAATTGGGAAGATTTCAATCTATTTTAAAATAATGGTTTACTTTCCGATTTCCATTTCTTTTCCAAATTTACACATACTTTACATTTTCCACAAATTCCCCTAAAATAATTTCTTTTATAAATTTTCCTCTTCATCTCATATGTATTATCTAAAATAGTATATAAAGTTAGGTTGACTCAAATACAATCAGAATCTATACATTAAAAATCCCTTCTTAACTTGCTTTTAACAAAATAACATTTGTAAATTATTTACATTAGCCCTTATTTTCCTTAGTCGTACATAATATCCATTTTTAACTTAATTAGTGAACTTGATTTCATATTTGTAAATTCAAGTTTTAAATTTCAACTTATATCTTCAATTAGTAGATTTATTTCAAATAATCTCTTTTTAAACTTTCCCTTTGCAAATTGGAAAATTTAAATTTAAATTATTGGTTTTAGAACCGATTTCTATTTTTCTTCCAAATTCACATTGAAATTATTTTTTCACATTCTCAAATGATAACCATTTCATTTCTTTATAACGGTCATTTATAAAATCGCCTCATTAACACATTTGTCTAAACAAATCCTTTCTTTTAAATTATATTTAAAATTCGGATTTCAAATGAACATATCTATTTAAAAATAAATATTTCCTTTAAACTCTTTTTACATTTCAATTACTGTTTTGAAATCCATATGTTATTATTTAGGATATTTAAAATATCCAAAATCGACAATCAGTGTTACTAACACATCAAACTATACCATAAACTATCACAGTTTATAAACACATCATATATCAGCATATATCTGAAAAACAAATAATTTAAATGTGAGGAATCCAGCTGGATTCCTCCAACCTAATTTTTCCTGCATCCACATATGTTAATCAACAATAATACTGCCCATCCTACTTCGAGGCAGGATATCGCGGTATAGAAGGTCATCCACTATATATATTGTGGGGCGCATAGGGAAATCATCTGCTAATGGTACTGCGGGCATCCGCTAATGGTACTGAGGGAAATCCAATCACCAATATTACTATTATATAATATTATTATATAATATTATCACTTTATATCAATCAATTATCAGCCAACACGCAATAAAATAAAATTTAAACTATTAAAAATAGTTCCCAACAATTTACTGAGTGAGTTTAACTCACATCAGTTTTCTTTGCTGAATATCCATCTAAATTTCCTATATCATCTCAGCACCACATTTACTTGAACGGTCCTGAATAAATTTATCCCTACGATTACAGATTTTATTTATCTATTAAATATTTATTTATTTCAAATGAACTATAAATAAATTATTCTACGCATTCTAAATTTCGTTTAAAAACTTATACCTTATCGCTATTGTGAATGCTCGATAAATGCACGAAGAATGTCTTTGAACAACTCATGCATTGCAATCAGCTCGAACTACTGCTCCTCACAATTTTGGCATTTGACCTTCCTTCCTTTCAACATACATACCCATTTGTTTGCTGTTGACTTGCTGCCACTCGACCAAATAACTTCAACCCCACAATGCCTTAAACATATCAGTCTCATTCAAACATTGTTGAGCATACCCATCTTCATTTTACTAAACATTCAACTGCCAAGCTCGAGGTCCGTCCACTTCGATCAGTCCATATCTACTCAACGTCCATTGTCGTTTCCCCCTATCTTCACTTGCGAACTGTCACCATTCCAGATCCACAATCACGCTGCAAATATCCACTGTCAAATTTCTAGTCAATCACCCACTTTGAACCCTAGACATGCGTGATCTTCCAGACATTCGCAACAGCCTCCTCCGTTCATATGACTATCGAACTCTACTTGATGGCAACCCACAACAACATCCACCCTCAACTATAAACTATCGCACCTTCACAGTCCACCATCAGTTCCGTAGCACTATACCCAATCAGCCTCTTCCCTGAATCACAGTGCCCCTCCATCTGTCGAACAACTTTACAACCCTCAATTAAATCTCCTCCATGCGAGCATTCCAGTTTTTATCTCGAGATCCAGAGACTGTGAGCGTGTCTCCTACTTTAGGAGCTTTGGGATTTTGTTTCGATTTTGATTGACGATGTAGTTTTAAATTGTGATGAATGCGATTTTCCTTTTTGTATTTGTTTTCAATTATTCTTTTTCTTTTTATTTTAAATTTACAGAGGATGATTTTCCCCGATTAACAGAAGAGAGAAAGGAAGTGAATTGAATTGGTTGTGAGGATGGGTAAATGAAGACGCGGTTAATATAGGCTAACGATTTAAGAGATAGGATCAACGTCCAAATAAGTAGGGTGTAGGAGTGGACATTGCTTTAGTGTACCTTGCTGAAGACTTAAGGGAGTAGGAAAGAAATCGAAGTAAAGGTGAAAAGAGAGGATGGAAGAATAACCTGTGCTATAATTTTAAAGTTATCCCCTATATATTTAATAAAATTTATTTATTTTATTTTATTTAACGTGGTGTGATTCAAATCAAGATATTACGGTTCCGGACGCCTATTTGAACGCAATAAAAGACGTACCTAGGGTTCTACCCTTATTCTGAAAAACTGGAACAGTTTCCACGGTCCAATTCAACCATATACATAAGATATTAAATTAAATGACGGTTTAACATTAAATTTTATTTAATATAAATTGACCAAATAATAATAAATAAATTATTATTATCATATATTTTTACAAACCGAATTTATACCACTTCCAGAATGAAAAATATGAATTTAAATCTCGATATTATATTTTTAAGTTAAAATAATATTCAACTGATTTAAAATCGACTTATTTAATTAAATAAATCGTTACGGTTTATAAATGATTTCGCAGCGACTATTCGAAAATTTGATTTGGCCATAACTCTCAGTATAAAATACGAAATCTTGATTTTTCTTTTCCACTATAAAATTATAATTCAACAGATTCGGATATTTCTCGTTTCAGCGAATTCCGACTTATAACAGATTTTGTACGTTCAATTGAAGTTCAAATTAAATATTACGAACTACCATGCCATTTCGACCTTGTTTTAATATATATATATATATATATATATATATATATATATATATGTTTATACATTTCAAACTTCGTTTTAATTAGTATAAAAATTCATTTATATTACAAGCTCAATATTTAAACTAATTTAAATATTCAAATAAAAATCGATTAAAATGCGGGTTGTTACATCCACTCCACGTATATTACCTTGTCCCAAAGATGTCAGACTCACCACACCATCTCAAACAACACAAGAGCCCATTAATCAAGTTGCCCAAAATCAACTACTTCTTGAAGCACATCTCAAAAGAATAGATAAAAAGTTTGATAAGCTTAAATCATTCTTTGGGATCATATGGGAAGTTATTTCTTGCTCTTCCTCGACATCAACCTCAATTCAATACCAGGGTAAGAGGCCAACGCCAACTTTCACTCGGTCTACTTCCGAAGAAAGCATAAGCTCTAACACTATTTGAAATAATGAAATGGTAGTAAGTTCATTGTAATTTATCTATAACTTTTATAAGGGTTGTACTAAATAGTCTCATATTCTTTTGAACTCGATTTATTTTGGCTTGAAAACATGGTCTATTATGTACTTCTGTATCAATTATGGTATTTCTCTTTAGATGTTATTTACTTTTATCGATGACAAAAGCGGAGAGAGATTGATATACTAAATATAGCCACAAATTTAGAGGGAGAATTTATATACGTATCACATATTTAGTGGGAGGAATATACACTTTGAAATTATCTACAAAAGGTTGTCATCAGTCGAAAAAGGGAGAGAATGTTAGTTCACGAGTATTTGAATCATGACAAGAAGAAGTGAAAATCAAGAGGGATTGATATGCAAAGCTCACAAGTATGGTTATATCTTAAGTTGAATTTTAGATGTGTTAAAATCTATCCTAAAATATTACTACACACTAACACAACAGATCATATATCACATATTAGGCAAGTGCCAAAACTGTGCAATATTGCATAGACCAGTCGACTGGTCAATCATCTACCAGTCGACTAGTATGTGTATTTATGCACAGTTTTGTACACTTGTGCATATATATATATATATATATACACACACACACAAACACACACACGATATTCTATAACCAGTTACTGGTCATTTTTTACCAGTTGATTGATCAAACCAACTATCGTATTTCAGTGAAGAGACACTTCCTTTCATGAAGAGATTCGATCCAAATCCAAGAGAAATGGATGTCTCTTTTGATTGAAACTCTTTGCAAATGATTACTACTTTTCATACACTATTTAAATACTTCAATATCACTTTCCTTATCACCAATTCTTGTTCTAATTTCTGATTCTAATCTCTCTATGTTCTGTGCATTAAAAAGCTCAAAAACTATCTTTCATCGCTTGAATCTTTGATTCCATATTCATACTTCTTGACTAAAAAGTGATTTACTTCCTTAAAATCTTCACAGGTGATTTACTTCCTTAAAATCTTCACATACACTTCATATATTTGAGGATAAGATTATAGGAAGGGTGTACTTAAAGCGTGACTGATCCACATTATCTAGAATACACATATAGTCAAAGCAACCATTGTACTTGTGAAGTCCCATTTCGCTGCTCAGGCAAGAAGTCCTCTTCGGCTGCTAAGGAGAAATATCGTTCAACTTCTCAGGTGCATATAAACCTACTCCTCTGGGTTAAGTGTGGGTATAGCTTAGTGAAGTTCCAGAAGGAGTCTAGGATTGGACTTAGGAAGGTGCTCCGAACTAGTATAAAAATTCCTGGTGTCGTCTGTTTTTATTTACTGCATTTACATATTGCTTGTCTCACTATAAGAAAGACGATTTTTTGTTGCAAAAATCAGTGGTGTTTATTATCAAATGCAAGCAAAAGTGTTTTCATGACCAATGTAAGCATGGTAAAAAAAATTCACATTCCCGCCTCTTCGTATACACAACTCTGCGTGTCCAAGGAGAAACATAACCAACCTATTCTCTTTTCCTGTTCCTTCATACTTAACATCTTTTAAGTTTTAACCCTCGTTCACTTTTTTTCTTTTTCTAGAAAAAACCCTATCTTTTTACCCCTTTCAATCTCCCGCTTATTATTTCTCAGTTTAATTCGAATTTGAAAAAACTATATTGTTCAACGATAGTATGGAAACCAGTATGGGCGGTTCATCTCAGCGACACTACAAAGCGATTCGATTCAATTCCTAATCATATTCAAGATCATGAAATCGGTAAAGCTACAAAGCTATAAAACCAAACCTAATTTATCTAATTTTGTTTGGATCCTATCGTTTAGGCTTTTGAACAGTTAAAATCTGCTGAGTATTGAGTTCTGCAACCACAAACCAAATAGTTGATTTCTGCAAACAGTGTTTGTAAATAGGTTTTATATCTAGGTTTTTAAGTTACTTTTGAGCTTTGGGTTTTGATAGTATAACAGATTAAATTACTCCTAAATCGAATTGGTTTTTAACTCTGGGTTTTGATAGTATACCCGAAAAGATTACCAAACAGTGTTGATTTCTAGTGTTTGCATCTGCATCGGATGGGTTTTGAACATGTTTTGTACATATATGTTGATTGCCTGAACTATAGTCTATAGTGATTGGAATTTAATATGGACATTGATTTTAAATGTTAACATGTTCATTTTAATTACTTGATTGAGTACTTGCAGCAAACATAATACATTGATATACATATATGTATATGTACATATACATATACGCATATGTATATATGTATATATATATATATAGGAACCTTGCAATGCATGAATTATATATATGAGTTACTCAGTATACAAAATTGTGCAGCTTATGACTTGGGAGTTTTTGAATTTTGCAGTATGTGATATTATGCAAGTATATCAGAATGTGTTTATGTATGTTAATTTAATATGTTTTCTTTGATCTGATTTGCATGTATGCGAGTATACATGAATACTGAAATTGTGCAGTATAAAAGAGTGACACTTAACTGATACGTTTCATACAAAATTTCTCTGTAGGCTCAGGAGAACACAAAGGGAAAAAGACAATTTGTTTTAGGCTCTGGTCCCATTAATATCAATAATCGAGATCGCAAAATTTGTGTTAGGCCATCGATGATCAAGTTGAACCTGAACTGTGTTTGTAGTCTCGATATTGATATTTTGAGTGAGAAACGTGAATTGATGTGGGAAACTGAACAGAGAAATAGATTCAAAACAGGTATACCTACATTGCAATCAGAATGTGTTTATGTATGTTAATTTAATTTAATTTATTCCATCTGATTTGCATGTATAGGAGTATATATATGTGAACAATGAAATATGCCATATATCTATTGTGATTGAACATGTGAATCCAGGCGCCCCCCACACACACACATATATATATATATGTATATATATATATGCAAGGTTTTCAAAATGGGATTTAAATCGTAAAGTTTATATTTCAAATCAAAACGTATTTTAAATCATAAGTCATAGTTTTCGAATATCATTACTTATGGGTTTAATATGCACTTTGAATTTGATTTAGATGTTTGTATTTCTACAATTAAATTTAAAACTCAAATTTTTTCCTTTCAATTTCATTCTTATTTTGTTTTAAAAGCATTGTCAGGTGATTGTGAATCTAAACAAGTATATTACATATGGTAGTTTGAGTTGAATGTGTTTTTTTTTAACTAAGTTTAAATCGTAATGTAAAAATCGAGTCATAAACGGGGAGATTCAGATTGGATCGGGATTCAAATCGCAAGATTTTAGGATTTTTGACAACAATGTGTGTGTGTGTATATATATATACATACATACACACACAATGATATACATCAGCACATGTATATATAACATATAGTGATTATGAGCATACTGACATAGATAGTGTGGGTAAAACTATGTTTTGTATCTGTGAAGAATGAGAACATATGTTTATGAGTGGTGTATATATCAAGTGTGTGTAAACATTTCGAAAAATCTCGGAAATATGAGCAAGTTAATTTTGTGGACCGAAAGTTCTAATTTATATGAGCTGACAATGAATCTGTCCTGGGAGTTACTAAATTAAGTTAATTTGACTTGAGAGTTACTAAATTAAGTTAAGTGACTACGTAAATTCAGTTTATCTTGGAGGTAAGAGAGGTATTGATCTCCTATCAATGAATCAACAATTAATTTGAAACGAAATACTAACGTGGTAGGATATCCTATCAAAGTTCATTGCTAGTGTATAGTAGTGCTGTCAGGAGGTATATTTCAGATCCATGTCGACTGTTGTTTAGTATTTTAGGATACTGCAACTTATTTCTGTGAAGGTGGAACATTCACGGGTTATTAAGAAACAAATCGCGAGTTCTAAGCGTATACTTGGAGGTAAGAGAGGTATTGTTCTAGCTTTCTGTGGTCTGGTTAAAGAAACACTCTCGAATGATGAAAAATTTAAAATGAATTTTTAAATCATTAAAGATCTTCAAAATTCGGTAAATCAATTTCAGAAAATCAATAATTTCAATGGATCAATTTAGTATCTCCCTAGATAAGTCGAGTTTAGTTGGTTTGTTTATCAGACCAAATTATTAAACAGTAAGTGGTAAAAAAAATTGTTCATATGATCTACTTTATCATTTCGGAGCGTTTCTTCTGCTAGCTCACAGAATGCTGGTTCAATTGCTCCTTTATCTTCAGGTGTATGCATATAACTCGTGATTTAGGACTTAATAAAACACGAATGTTCCATCTTTATGGAATTTGGTCACAGTATCTTAAAATTACTGAACATCCAGTCGCCATGGTTCTGAAATTTACTTTCTGGAAGTACTGGTTAATAGTGTTAGGATATTCAAAAGTTTGTGGTTGCTAATGAATGTTACGTCGGTTAACATACTTATTTTTTGTGCATATGCAGATCTCTCAATGATTATGTAATGGTACAAGGATTATGTAATGGTACAAGGATTATGTAACATTCTGATACATTTCATACAAAATTTCCATGTATGCTCTGGAGAAGCATTATGTAACGACCCGTATTTTTTCTAGTTAATTATTTGAATTATTTAAAATATTTTTTGAATTTAAATTATTGGATTTTCCAAATTATTTTTGAATTTGTTTATTTAATTAAATAGTATAATAATATTTTATTTTCAAATATTGGAAAATGTTGAATTGGCAGTATAAGGTGGACGGGCAGTTTAAAGTGGTGAAGTATTGGTTATTTTGGAATTACACTAATGATTTCATTTATTCGGCGGCGTTATAATGTTTAAATTCTAATTTAATTAGAAATAGAGTTGCAGCGGGGCGGCAGTTCGCGATATTGGGTTTTGAAATTTAATTGGCCGTACACGATTCAAAATAAGCCGGATTTTCTCAAAACAATAAATGTTGGAACCGTATTGACGATAATTTTCATATGAAAGAGAAAAATCCAGATTCCGTGCTATAGAGTGTTAGTTATGGCCAAATCTAATTTTGAAATAAACGCTATGAAAATCGTTATCTGCTTTTAAAATGGCCATTTTGCAAACAGACTCTGTTTTCAATGAAATTAGTTTCATTGGGACCGTATCGTTAAATTATTGCCTGAAAATCAAACGGCGTGGCAAACCGATGTCGTATGTGACCACAACAACCGTAAACGCCCGTTCAAATTTCTATAGCGCGTAGTTAACTTAATCGAGAGATATTTTAGTGTAACTTGAGCAGACGATCGAATTAAGCTGCGAAACCAAATCCATTGAGTTCGTATCGTCGATTAGAGTCAGGATAGGTATATAGTTTGTCATTTTTGGAGACCGGCTAATTTGGGGTCCGAAATGATATTGCGGTGCGTATAAAAATAGCTTATCGGGGGAACAGTCTCAGAATGCGACGAAACAGGTGCCGTTGGGTTCATATTGAAAAATTATTTTAGGATATCGAAGTTTCAAGTTTATTTGATTTACCTGGTGATTGTGAAAAAAAATTAAACGCGTGTTTATTTCTGGTTTTATAAAGGAAATTTTTTCGTATGACCTCGGATTTCGACGAAACTTGTCCCATTGGGTCCGGAATACCTTTTTACACTAAGATTATTTTTTTTATCAGAAGAAAGAAATCGTTTGTTGTGGTTTTTATCAATTATATCCTAACTATATAAACCCCACCAGCCTAAAATAACATTCAAAATCTAAAATTGGACGTATTTAAATCAAAAAATGGTCTTTACGTAAAACTACCATGGATCTTAATCATGCTTACCGTGTAGAATTTAATGGGAACTACCACTTGCACACCAGGAAAATAAAATACTATTTATATATATTTATTGTTCCTTTCTAGCTGGCCAAACTATTTTTTTCCTTGGCCGCCAATTCAACTAAAATCTGTGATGCCCAAGTTTTTGAAAACCCCGTCTCGTACCGGCTACCTACTTTTTCTCTGCAAGCCTACACCCTAACACCCCTTGGCTCCTACGTTGTCTTCTGAGTATAAGTAAACATCGCGGCTTATTTCTTTCTTTGGTTTCCAGTAGAGGAATTTACACAAAACCATCTTGTAATGGCGCGTTTTGTAAGGTATAATAATTAAGTTATTTAATTATTTAAATAACGAATATTTTAAATAAACGATAGTTGAACGTATAATTATAATATAATTAAAACCGAGTGCGTAACGACACGGCAGTTCGCTGTTTGGCGATTTGAACTTCAACTGAGTATACAGGGTTCGTTTTAAATCGGATTCCTGTGAAACAAGAAACGTGTGGAGCTGGTGGAGTACATCTTTCTAGTGGAAGAGAAAGATCGGGATTTCGTCGTGTAGATTTGGAGTTATGTCCAAATCAAATTCTCAGAAGTGCAGCGCCCTGACCATAACGATTTAAATATATTTTTATATAAGGATTTAAATAGAAATCGAACATCGATATAACTCTGACGATGTAATATCGAGTTAGAAATAAATATAGGATTTATCCTGAGCTGTATGGTATTCCACTATGAGTATAGACGAGAATATTTATTTTTAAATATTTATTTTTATTTATATTTAATTATATTTATATATTTAAATAGGTTATTTAGAGCGTTAAAAATAGCCACTTTTGCATACGAAGTCGGAATTCGACGAAACCAGTTTTGTTGGATCCGCAATGTCAAATAGTTGTTAGATTCCAAGTTTCATGATTTTTAGAGTCAGTGTGTGACCGTAGGGATTTTTAGAGTGAAAAATAGTCAGTATTTCGACAGTTAAAAATACGCTGTGTGAGCATACGGAGTCGGAATTCGACGAAACCAATTTCGTTGGGACCTTAATGTCGAACTCTAGCTACATGTCCGGTTTGGTGATTTTTAGGCGTCGTATATGACCGCAGGGATTTTTAAGGACATGAGATAAAGGGAAAAATCAAATAAATAAAATAGAAAATCAATTAAAAATATATCCCACTATTTTTCTTGAAAAATAGGAGGCCACGCAGACACCTCTCTCAACCACAAAACCTACCTACCACCGCAGCTTATATTACCCGTATAATCATAACACTACCAAGAAAATCCAAATACAAGAAAATCAAAAGCAAATCAAATAAATTCCTTTAAAATCTAAAACAATGATCGATAGATTTCTCATCAGTTTATCTACACAATGGTATGACTCTGGTGTGGTGCGATCGCAGCTTCAGACATTCGATAGTTTACAGTTCGAACTAGGTTTGATCTGTTCGATCAGTGGAGGCAGTGAGGATGGATGTTGAGGCCGGTTTTGGGTTCAGGGTGAGAATCCGCGTCTGGTGTGGGAACATTGGGTGGTTCAGTGGTCAAAGGCGTCGCTGCCTTCGTGGAGCCACCGCAGGAAAAGTCGACGTCGAGTAGCTCCTTGTGGGTCTAGGCGGACGGAGGAGTGGACGAGGAGTCAGATGGCGGTGGTCTTGAGGAGTTCGGTGGAGTGAGGATCGAGAATAGGGCGGCCGACGTTGTGAAAATGGGGGTGGTGTTTTTACTGGAGGCATCGAAGTGTTTGGGAAAGAAGATAAGGCGGACGGGTTATAAGGGAAGCAGGGTTGGATTTAGTGGGTGGGCTGTTGGGCTCAAGGTAATGGTTAAGGCCCGATAGGATATTAAAGTTTTAGTTTTAGTTTTAATTTAATTTAAAATTTGTGTTAACTTGTGAATGTGATATCTCATCCATACGAAGTCAGATTGACGAACCGTAAGTTGCGTTGGGATCGTATGGACGAGCACTCCACAATGGAACTGACCGCGAGTCAATTGGAGTCCGTCACAATTTATAGCAAAATAAATGGTCTGAATCAAGCGATGGTTATTGTCATTGACGATGATCGTCCAATGTGAGTAAAACTCACCAACTCTGAATAGTTCTATTTTTACAGTGTATTCTTAGGACTGTTAATTATTGTCTGTTTGACTGTATGTTGACTGTTTGATTGAACTGCTAGTCAGTTAGTAGAGATTATATATATATATATATAAACCGTCAAATAGTTATATGTTGATTCTGTTTATCAGAATATTATACTGTTGTTGTCTAACATCTGTGGTGCAGGGAAACAGGTTGGAGGAATCCAACTGGATTCCTCAACAGTTATTTTTACTGTAATTTATGTATTGTGATATATAAATGCGATATATATAATCTATTGTGATTATGTGTGGTTGGACGATATTCATCGTTGTTAGATGATGTGTTAAAAACCATAAGAAATACCAGGATATAGAAAGAGATTTTCAAACTATAATTTGAAAATAATGTATTTATATAAAATCGATGGATTTTATATTATAAAGAAAAGTGGATTTTGAGTATAAAGGAGAAATATTTGTTAATCGAGTATAAAGGATTAAACAAAGTAATTGGTTAGGTTGACCAAAGCAAGTTAGTCGAGTTAAACAAAGTAATTGGTTAGGTTAACCAAAGCGAGTTAGTCGAGTTAAACAAAGTAATTGGTTAGGTTAACCAAAGCGAGTTAGTCGAGTTAATCAAAGTAATTGGTTAAGTTAACCAAAGTAAATTAGTTAAGTTAAACTAAGCGGTGAATCAAAGTGAATTTGTTAAGTTAAACTAAATGATTAATCGATGTGAATTAGTTAAGTTAAACTAAAGGATCAATCGATGTGAATTAGTTAAGTTAAACTAAAGGATTAATCGATGTGAATTAGTTAAGTTAACTAAGTGGTTAATCGAAGTAAATTAGTTGAGTTAAACTAAGTGAACCGGCTAGAGTTAATCAACGTGAATTAACTAAGTTAAACTAAGTGGATTAGTTCAGTTAATCGAGACAAGTAAATCAAGTTAGGGTAAACCATTTGAGTTAACCAGTTAGAGTTAACCATTTGAGTTAACCAGTTAGAGTTGACCAGTTAGAGTTGACCAGTTAGAGTTGACTAATTAGAGGTGACCAGTTAGAGTTAACCAGTTAGGTTAAACCAGTTGAGTTGACCAGTTAGAGTTGACCAGTTAGAGTTATCCAAGTAGAGTTAATCGAGTAGAATTGCCGAATATCACCTATTCGAAGTAGAGTTATCGAATATAGTGTATTCGAGGGAAGAGTAATTGAATATAGTTTATTCGAGTAGAGAAATCAAATGTTATTCATTTGAGGAGAGTTACCGAATATTATTTATTCGAAGAGTAGTTATCGAATATTGATTATTCGAAGTTAGTTAATCCAAAGGAGTTATTCAAAGTTAGTTAATCCAAAGGAGTTATTCAAAGTTAGTTAATCCAAAGGAGTTATTCGAAGTTAGCTAATCCAAAGGAGTTATTCGAAGTTAGCTAATCCAAAGGAGTTATTGGAAGTTAGTTAATCCAAAGGAGTTAGTCGAAGAGTTAATCGAATATAGTTATTCAAAAGAAGGTGTTAATCGAATATAGTTATTCGAGTAAAGTTAAAGGAGTTAATCGAATTTAGTTATTCGAAATGAGTTATTCGAATTAGATATTTGAATAGAGTTAAACACATTAGAGTGATTCGAATTACTTATTCAAATAGAGTTAAACACGTAAGAGTTAATTGAATATTAGTTATTCAATTAGAGTTAAATCGAATTCAGTTATTCGAAAGGAGTTAATCAATTTGAGTTAAGTTAATCGATTTGAATTAAGTTGAATCGAAATGGAGTAAATCGATTAGAATTAAGTTAATCGAGTTAGAGTAAATCGAATATTGGTTATTCGAAGGTAAGTATTCGAATTAGTTATTCGAAGGAGTTAATCAAATGAGTTGATCCAAAAGAGTTAGTCGAATATTTGTTATTCGAATAGAGTTAAAGGAGTTATCGATTTTAGTTTGATCGAAAGGGGTTATCGATTAGTAAATCGAAAGGAGATTTTCGAATATAGCATATTCGAAAGAAAGAGATCGAATATTGTTTATTCGAAAGAGAGAGATTTCGAATATGAGTTATTCGAAGAGAGATAATCGAATATAGGTTATTCGAAGAAGATTTAATCAAATAGAGATTACTCGAAAGAGAGTTATACGTCGAATTCGATTATAGCGAATTCGGGAAAGTACTATTTACTTTCCAGGGTTTAAATCAAGGTTTAGTTATTGATTAAGAAATTAGGTGTCCGTTTAATTATTCGAGTTAGGAGATAAAGTTATAATTTAGGTTAGATATTGTAGAAGTAGGAATTATAACGTTATAGTTATAATCAAACGTTGTCATATAAGAAGTAGATTCGTAACCTGAATCCGAGAATTTGCGTAAACAGATGATTGGAAAAAGTGAGTGACGAGCTTCATCTATTTCACAGTAAAGGACGTTGTTCAATTAAGGTCTGAGAGGTAATTATACCCCAACTTGATTGACTTCAGAATTGACAAAGGAATAGTTGTGGTTCGATAGAAAAGGTTAATTTGAAATATAGTTAAGTAATAAATGATTAATGGATTAAGCGTAACGATGTTTTATACAACGTTCATTGGAAATCCGTAAATGAGTTTTGGAAACGTTTTCCAAATATAGTCAGATATGTTTTCTAAACATAGAAAATGAAATGTTTTCATGATAAGAATTTAAGAAATAGAGTTAAGCAAATTCAGAAACTGACTGGAGAGGGTAAGTTGAACGGTTTTCTAAGTGACGATCTGATATTGGTTTCGACCTTCCGGATTGATACGTAGAGAATTGTTCTCATACTAGTTACAGTTAGGGACTGATAGTTGCGAAATAATAGTGATGTGAAAATAAGCTATGGAAATGTTTTCCAATGATTAATAACATATATTTTCTAAATATATGAAATAAGGAAATATGAACATACGATGATTGATCGATCGAATTTCCATTTGGAAATAAGATCGTTTTTTGTACACCGACATGTTTTCATTTGATAGTTGAATCACAGACTATCAAAGTTTTTACCATTTTAACGTTGTTAATATGGAAAGACCGGTTGAATTATTATCCAAAGAACCACTCTGTATTGGCATAAGCATTGCGAGCAATATCTGCCAAAGATAAATTGAAGACGGAGTAAAGTGCATGGGCTGTTGTATAAGTCTTAGATAACAGTGACTAAGATGGATATACTGAATAGTGCCTTCGGTTTGTCCAGTCCCAGGACAACGTATATGGAAGAAGGTATGACAGAGTATATCCAATGGATAGCGTAAGTTGATCTGTTCAAACGTATTCACGTTTGGTGGCGGAGGAATTCATTTCTCTTAGCTATATACCCGTGTTATTTTTGGATAAGTCAATTTGTGATTTGGCGGGTATGACGATGTGGCATTCAAAGTGAATGGTGACCAGATATTCTGAAGATAGACGTAGCTTCTAGCCTCACACCGGGAAGTAACAAAAGTTGGGCTAGGCAGCATGGCTAGTTGGGTCATCCCCAAGCAGGGTGTATTGTCACCAATCTAGAGAATATTCATATTTATACTTCTTTTTGATTCTGTATCTTCGGATGATGGTTTGATGGCCTACAACCGTGGTGGCAATATATTCGCGACACTCAAGCTAAATGAGTGAGCGGTCATGTGTGGTCGGGTTGCAAGACATTCTTGTTGAACCCTGAGTGTATCACCTCTAGAGTACACTATTCAGAAGGTGCTCCCATACCTTGTCTGTTGGAATCCATTCTCCGATAAGAGCCCTGCGGTTTATGATTTTATACTATGTATGTAGAACGTGAGATGCAAGCGTTTCTGCTAGATTGATACCTATTTGTACTTAGACATTATTATAATATCACAATGATATTGCTTGTCAAAGTTGTTCAGATACTCATAAGGGAAAAACCCGTTCCGTATTCACGGCGTTGTCTTATGAGATATCCTATACCTGTTTTAAACTATTTTACTCATACCAGTCCCATGACTGACCCGGAGTTTACTTTGTTGTTTTCCCTAAACTCTTGGGTGCCTAAATTTGTACGGGCAGTCAAGTAGTCGGGATTTACAGATATACTTGGAGAGCTTGGAGCAGGAGGCTGCAAGATTTTATAGCTATAGTTATTTCCGCTGTGTTGTAAGTGTTGTACTCTGATAAGTGCTATTGTATATATATAACTGTTTACTTCAAGGTTATGTTATATATTATATGTTATTCGTTCCGCTGTGAGATTCGTGTTACTCTGATGATTCTGATGTTCTTCTTCTTCTATTCTATTAGTTCTATCTTTTCTTTCTCACCTTCTAAATTCTTTCACTAACGTCTCGGAATTTTCGACTCTCGAGGAGTCGTAAATTTCCAGCCGTTACAGTTGGTATCAGAGCTTAAGTTAAGAATTACTTGGCTCTGTGGCGTGACTCGGTAGAGATAGGGTTAGTAATACCCTAGATTGAGTTTGAGTGTATATATACGAGTACGTATTTGTATTTGATATAAAATGGTTTTATATTGTGGAGATTCATTGGCTGAGTTGTTTATGAGTTCTGGTCGATCAGTTTGATCCACTGTATCGGTAGGAGTAAATAAACACTTGAATACGATGGGTCGTCACGATATGTTTTGAAAAAGGGTATGTGAATTTAACATTACCCAAAGTATATTTTGATATAGAAATATATATATATATCAAAATTTTAATATATTAGATATATTGGTTGTTATTATAATCGAGTAAGATTATAAATTAAATGGTTATATATATAACCAATAAGAATTCCTATAAGTAAAATACGTGGAATCAGTTAAATTAAAATCTGAATTTAAATCAGAATTTGGAATTAAAATAAGTAAATTTTAAGTTCCTAGGAGATTTTGAAAATGTTTTTAAATTTGAAATAAATATAGTATCTAACTCACCTGGATGACTGGAAAATAATTCCGAGGATGGATCGATACATCGTCGGTGTGATTTTCGAGTTTCTAAGTGGCGGATTACTACCAAGGATTTTGTTTTCAAATTGTTTTGAGAAAACAAGTTGTTTAGAAATTCAAAGGTTTTGAATTGTTAGTATGATTTCAAAATGGAATTTGAAATAAAACCCAGGAATTTAAATCTTGAAATTTAAAATTTAACTTGTTAAGTTGAATGAATCAAGATGGTAAAAACAAATAAGTAGATTAAAATTTAACTTGAACCAAGTTAAATAAATCGGGATTTGGTTAGAGAATCATCTGGATTGGAATTAAGTTGATGGGTTAAGAGTTTGAAATCTGATATTGGAGTTTGAATAGAATTTGACTTGGATAGCACCAAGTGTTTGAGTTGAAGGTTGGATTGAGATGACATTGGTATATGTTGGGTTGATAACAGGTGAAAGTGATAAGAGTTGATATGCCCGACAAAAAGGTACAAGTTTATTTTTGATATAAGCATGAGATTTATGAGCCGAATTGGCAAGCCGCTTGGCTGTTTGATTTTCTTTTGGATTGGAGATGGCCTAGAGAGGCGAGTTGTGGTTTTACCGATAGGGCTGTACAAAGGAGGTTATGGCAAAATTTTCCGAAAATTTAAAGTGTTAGAAAATTTTCAGAATTTTTGAAAATTTTAGTTAGTCGGATGAATAAATATTTCAGTCGATATAAATTGGTTCGGTTGAAGTCAGAAATAAGGGGGTAAACCAATCTTAGGAATTCCAACATATAGGGTCAACCTCTAACTTAGCAATTTCGAGGACGAAATTATTTTAAAGGGGGAAGTCTGTAATGGCGCGTTTTGTAAGGTATAATAATTAAGTTATTTAATTATTTAAATAACGAATATTTTAAATAAACGATAGTTGAACGTATAATTATAATATAATTAAAACCGAGTGTGTAACGACACGGCAGCTCGCTGTTTGGCGATTTGAACTTCAACTGAGTCTACAGGGTTCGTTTTAAATCGGATTCCTGTGAAACAAGAAACGTGTGGAGCTGGTGGAGTATATCTTTCTAGTGGAAGAGAAAGATCGGGATTTCGTCGTGTAGATTTTGAGTTATGTCCAAATCAAATTCTCAGAAGTGCAGCGCCCTGACCATAACGATTTAAATATATTTTTATATAAGGATTTAAATAGAAATCGAACATCGATATAACTCTGACGATGTAATATCGAGTTAGAAATAAATATAGGATTTATCCTGAGCTGTATGGTATTCCACTATGAGTATAGACGAGAATATTTATTTTTAAATATTTATTTTTATTTATATTTAATTATATTTATATATTTAAATAGGTTATTTAGAGCGTTAAAAATAGCCACTTTTGCATACGAAGTCGGAATTCGACGAAACCAGTTTTGTTGGATCCGCAATGTCAAATAGTTGTTAGATTCCAAGTTTCATGATTTTTAGAGTCAGTATGTGACCGTAGGGATTTTTAGAGTGAAAAATAGTCAGTATTTCGACGGTTAAAAATACGCTGTGTGAGCATACGGAGTCGAAATTCGACGAAACCAGTTTCGTTGGGACCGTAATGTCGAACTCTAGCTACATGTCCAGTTTGGTGATTTTTAGGCGTCGTATATGACCGCAGGGATTTTTAAGGACATGAGATAAAGGGAAAAATCAAATAAATAAAATAGAAAATCAATTAAAAATATATCCCACTATTTTTCTTGAAAAATAGGAGGCCACGCAGACACCTCTCTCAACCACAAAACCTACCTACCACCGCAGCTTATATAACTCGTATAATCAGAACACTGCCAAGAAAATCCCAATACAAGAAAATCAAAAGCAAATCAAATAAATTCCTTTAAAATCTAAAACAATGATCGATAGATTTCTCATCAGTTTATCTACACAATGGTATGACTCTGGTGTGGTGCGATCGCAGCTTCAGACATTCGATAGTTTACAGTTCGAACTAGGTTTGATCTGTTCGATCAGTGGAGGCAGTGAGGATGGATGTCGAGGCCGGTTTTGGGTTTTGGGTGAGAATCCGCGTCTGGTGTGGGAACATTGGGTGGTTCAGTGGTCAAAGGCGTCGCTGCCTTCGTGGAGCCGCCGCAAGAAAAGTCGACGTCGAGTAGCTCCTTGTGGGTCTAGGCGGACGGAGGAGTGGACGAGGAGTCAGATGGCGGTGGTCTTGAGGAGTTCGGTGGAGTGAGGATCGAGAATAGGGCGGCCAACGTTGTGAAAATGGGGGTGGTGTTTTTACTGGAGGCATCGAAGTGTTTGGGAAAGAAGATAAGGCGAACGGGTTATAAGGGAAGCAGGGTTGGATTTAGTGGGTGGGCTGTTGGGCTCAAGGTAATGGTTAAGGCCCAATAGGATATTAAAGTTTTAGTTTTAATTTAATTTAAAATTTGTGTTAATTTGTGAATGTGATATCTCATCCATACGAAGTCAGATTGACGAACCGTAAGTTGCGTTGGGATCGTATGGACGAGCACTCCACAATGGAACTGACCACGAGTCAATTGGAGTCCGTCACAATTTATAGCAAAATAAATGGTCTGAATCAAGCGATGGTTATTGTCATTGACGATGATCGTCCAATGTGAGTAAAACTCACCAACTCTGAATAGTTCTATTTTTACAGTGTATTCTTAGGACTGTTAATTATTGTCTGTTTGACTGTATGTTGACTGTTTGATTGAACTGCAAGTCAGTTAGTAGAGATTATATATATATATATATAAACCGTCAAATAGTTATATGTTGATTCTGTTTATCAGAATATTATACTGTTGTTGTCTAACATCTGTGGTGCAGGGAAATAGGTTGGAGGAATCCAACTGGATTCCTCAATAGTTATTTTTACTGTAATTTATGTATTGTGATATATAAATGCGATATATATAATCTATTGTGATTATGTGTGGTTGGACGATATTCATCGTTGTTAGATGATGTGTTAAAAACCATAAGAAATACCAGGATATAGAAAGAGATTTTCAAACTATAATTTGAAAATAATGTATTTATATAAAATCGATGGATTTTATATTATAAAGAAAAGGGGATTTTGAGTATAAAGGAGAAATATTTGTTAATCGAGTATAAAGGATTAAACAAAGTAATTGGTAAGGTTGACCAAAGCAAGTTAGTCGAGTTAAACAAAGTAATTGGTTAGGTTAACCGAAGCGAGTTTGTCGAGTTAAACAAAGTAATTGGTTAGTTTAACCAAAGCGAGTTAGTCGAGTTAATCAAAGTAATTGGTTAAGTTAACCAAAGTAAATTAGTTAAGTTAAACTAAGCGGTCAATCAAAGTGAATTTGTTAAGTTAAACTAAATGATTAATCGATGTGAATTAGTTAAGTTAAACTAAAGGATCAATCGATGTGAATTAGTTAAGTTAAACTAAAGGATTAATCGATGTGAATTAGTTAAGTTAACTAAGTGGTTAATCGAAGTAAATTAGTGGAGTTAAACTAAGTGAACCGGCTAGAGTTAATCAACGTGAATTAACTAAGTTAAACTAAGTGGATTAGTTCAGTTAATCGAGACAAGTAAATCAAGTTAGGGTAAACCATTTGAGTTAACCAGTTAGAGTTAACCATTTGAGTTAACCAGTTAGAGTTGACCAGTTAGAGTTGACCAGTTAGAGTTGACTAATTAGAGGTGACCAGTTAGAGTTAACCAGTTAGGTTAAACCAGTTGAGTTGACCAGTTAGAGTTGACCAGTTAGAGTTGACCAGTTAGAATTATCCAAGTAGAGTTAATCGAGTAGAATTGCCGAATATCACCTATTCGAAGTAGAGTTATCGAATATAGTGTATTCGAGGGAAGAGTAATTGAATATAGTTTATTCGAGTGGAGAAATCAAATGTTATTCATTTGAGGAGAGTTACCGAATATTATTTATTCGAAGAGTAGTTATCCAATATTGATTATTCGAAGTTAGTTAATCCAAAGGAGTTATTCAAAGTCAGTTAATCCAAAGGAGTTATTCAAAGTTAGTTAATCCAAAGGAGTTATTCGAAGTTAGCTAATCCAAAGGAGTTATTCGAAGTTAGCTAATCCAAAGGAGTTATTGGAAGTTAGTTAATCCAAAGGAGTTAGTCGAAGAGTTAATCGAATATAGTTATTCGAAAGAAGGTGTTAATCGAATATAGTTATTCGAGTAAAGTTAAAAGAGTTAATCGAATTTAGTTATTCGAAATGAGTTATTCGAATTAGATATTTGAATAGAGTTAAACACATTAGAGTGATTCGAATTACTTATTCAAATAGAGTTAAACACGTAAGAGTTAATTGAATATTAGTTATTCAATTAGAGTTAAATCGAATTTAGTTATTCGAAAGGAGTTAATCAATTTGAGTTAAGTTAATCGATTTGAATTAAGTTGAATCGAAATGGAGTAAATCGATTAGAATTAAGTTAATCGAGTTAGAGTAAATCGAATATTGGTTATTCGAAGGTAAGTATTCGAATTAGTTATTCGAAGGAGTTAATCAAATGAGTTGATCCAAAGGAGTTAGTCGAATATTTGTTATTCGAATAGAGTTAAAGGAGTTATCGATTTTAGTTTGATCGAAAGGGGTTATCGATTAGTAAATCGAAAGGAGATTTTCGAATATAGCATATTCGAAAGAAAGAGATCGAATATTGTTTATTCGAAAGAGAGAGATTTCGAATATGAGTTATTCGAAGAGAGATAATCGAATATAGGTTATTCGAAGAAGAGTTAATCAAATAGAGATTACTCGAAAGAGAGTTATACGTCAAATTCGATTATAGCGAATTCGGGAAAGTACTATTTACTTTCCAGGGTTTAAATCAAGGTTTAGTTATTGATTAAGAAATTAGGTGTCCGTTTAATTATTCGAGTTAGGAGATAAAGTTATAATTTAGGTTAGATATTGTAGAAGTAGGAATTATAACGTTATAGTTATAATCAAACGTTGTCATATAAGAAGTAGATTCGTAACCTGAATCCGAGAATTTGCGTAAACAGATGATTGGAAAAAGTGAGTGACGAGCTTCATCTATTTCACAGTAAAGGACGTTGTTCAATTAAGGTCTGAGAGGTAATTATACCCCAACTTGATTGACTTCAGAATTGACAAAGGAATAGTTGTGGTTCGATAGAAAAGGTTGATTTGAAATATAGTTAAGTAATAAGCGATTAATGGATTAAGCGTAACGATGTTTTATACAACGTTCATTGGAAATCCGTAAATGAGTTTTGGAAACGTTTTCCAAATATAGTCAGATATGTTTTCTAAACATAGAAAATGAAATGTTTTCATGATAAGAATTTAAGAAATAGAGTTAAGCAAATTCAGAAACTGACTGGAGAGGGTAAGTTGAACGGTTTTCTAAGTGACGATCTGATATTGGTTTCGACCTTCCGGATTGATACTTAGAGAATTGTTCTCATACTAGTTACAGTTAGGGACTGATAGTTGCGAAATAATAGTGATGTGAAAATAAGCTATGGAAATGTTTTCCAATGATTAATAACATATATTTTCTAAATATATGAAATAAGGAAATATGAACATATGATGATTGATCGATCGAATTTCCATTTGGAAATAAGATCGTTGTTTGTACACCGACATGTTTTCATTTGATAGTTGAATCACAGACTATCAAAGTTTTTACCATTTTAACGTTGTTAATATGGAGAGACCAGTTGAATTATTATCCAAAGAACCACTCTGTATTGGCATAAGCGTTGCGAGCAATATCTGCCAAAGATAAATTGAAGACGGAGTAAAGTGCAAGGGCTGTTGTATAAGTCTTAGATAACAGTGACTAAGATGGATATACTGAATAGTGCCTTCGGTTTGTCCAGTCCCAGGACAACGTATATGGAAGAAGGTATGACAGAGTATATCCAATGGATAGCGTAAGTTGATCTGTTCAAACGTATTCACGTTTGGTGGCGGAGGAATTCGTTTCTCTTAGCTATATACCCGTGTTATTTTTGGATAAGTCAATTTGTGATTTGGCGGGTATGACGATGTGGCATTCAAAGTGAATGGTGATCAGATGTTCTGAAGATAGACGTAGCTTCTAGCCTCACACCGGGAAGTAACAAAAGTTGGGCTAGGAAGCATGGCTAGTTGGGTCATCCCCAAGCAGGGTGTATTGTCACCGATCTAGAGAATATTCATATATATACTTCTTTTTGATTCTGTATCTTCGGATGACGGTTTGATGGCCTACAACCGTGGTGGCAATATATTCGCGACACTCAAGCTAAATGAGTGAGCGGTCATGTGTGGCCGGGTTGCAAGACGTTCTTGTTGAACCCTGAGTGTATCACCTCTAGAGTACACTATTCAGAAGGTGCTCCCATACCTTGTCTGTTGGAATCCATTCTCCGATAAGAGCCCTGCGGTTTATGATTTTATACTATGTATGTAGAACGTGAGATGCAAGCGTTTCTGCTAGATTGATACCTATTTGTACTTAGACATTATTATAATATCACAATGATATTGCTTGTCAATGTTGTTCAGATACTCATAAGGGAAAAACCCGTTCCGTATTCACGGCGTGGTCTTATGAGATATCCTATACCTGTTTTAAACTATTTTACTCATACCAGTCCTATGACTGACCCAGAGTTTAATGCAAGCGTTTCTGCTAGATTGATACCTATTTGTACTTAGACATTATTATAATATCACAATGATATTGCTTGTCAATGTTGTTCAGATACTCATAAGGGAAAAACCCGTTCCGTATTCACGGCGTGGTCTTATGAGATATCCTATACCTGTTTTAAACTATTTTACTCATACCAGTCCCATGACTGACCCAGAGTTTACTTTGTTGTTTTCCCTAAACTTTTGGGTGCCTAAATTTGTACGGGCAGTCAAGTAGTCGGGATTTACAGATATACTTGGAGAGCTTGGAGCAGGAGGCTGCAAGATTTTATAGCTATAGTTATTTCCGCTGTGTTGTAAGTGTTGTACTCTGATAAGTGCTATTGTATATATATAACTGTTTACTTCAAAGTTATGTTATATATTATATGTTATTCGTTCCGCTGTGAGATTCGTGTTACTCTGATGATTCTGATGTTCTTCTTCTTCTTCTATTCTATTAGTTCTATCTTTTCTTTCTCACCTTCTAAATTCTTTCACTAACGTCTCGGAATTTTCGACTCTCGAGGAGTCGAAAATTTCCAGCCGTTACACATCCTGAACAAAAATTAAAACTCTCCATCAGATCAGTATTTGGCAGAGGCCCCAAAAGGAAAAAAATGAAGAGGAGGAGCAGGGGGTACACGACCGGAGTTGGACGAGGTCCGGTGGCTTATGGAGGTGGTGGCAGTTATTTTTAGATCTAGTTTGTGGGTTTAAAGTAGCAGTCGGTTTTGAATTTTTGTTGGTGAACCGGCGCTGAATAGGAAGTGATGGTCTGAAGGAGAAGTGGAGTACAGAGGGAGGGCGTCACGGTGGCAGTGGTTGTTGGCGATCTGGTGGTTGGTGGCGGATGTGGTGGCCGGTCCAAGGTTCAGTTTGCAGTTTTGGGGTAGTATTGGATTCTTATTTTTGGCGACCGATATAGCTAGTTTCAGGGATTGGTGTCAATGGGGAAAGGGAGGCCTGAGGTCAGGCAGCCACGAGGATGTCGGCGCGGCGGTGGATGGTGGTCAGGTGATGGAGAAGTCGTGGGAAGAACGGAATATTGTCGTTTCCGAGTTTTGTGTTCAATCGGCGGCTACAGGTGATCGTCGGAGGCAAGGCCAGCTGGAGAAGGAAGCCTGGACGGTGGCGCATCTGGTGAGGCCGAGGTTATGGGGTCCAACACTTGGGTTCGCCGGCGATGGTAGCACAAACTTTCGGGTTTGTTCCGTGTTTTTGAAAAGCAAGAAGAATCAAGTGAATTAAAGTGGATTAAGTTATTTTTTGGATTGTCAGAGCAGAAAAGGGGAGTCTGACGTGGAAGGGGTTTGGGAAGATTAAGGGCAACACTGTTTTTTTTAGGTAACGGATAATGGTTTAAACGATTAATTTAAGTAAAATGGTTTAATTTATAAAATTCTAAACCATTGGTAACCTTCTCAATTATTACCAGGAAGGATTCAAAACAAAAAACATAGGAAGTAGTCTTGGTTGTGGGATACAGGAACATTTTGAGCAAAATAGAAGCAAGATTCGGCCATTTATTTTAGTAACAAAGTAATTAGTTAAACTACTTTCTTTTTTTTTCTTTTTCTTTGATCAAAGAAATAAATTTATAATTAAACAATTTATTTATAACTTGATTTTATAAATTAAAGAAATCTATGGTATAAATTTATTGTTAACAATATAGTGGGTATGTAATTAATTTAATTAGAATTTATTTAGTCTAAGTACTAAGTGGAGCTAAAAACTAGATTTAGGAAACAAAGGAGTTAGACCTAATTGTTTTAAAATAGAACGTGGTTAGTTAAACGGAAAGTAGTTAATTTGAATAATGATCAATGATTAATTAAATTATATTAATTTCAATTATTAATAACAAATCCATATATGATCAGAATTGGGCAAATCAAGAGACATCGGGTCATCTCCACTAACAGTACGTCATGGGGCAGAACTGGACATGAATTGGAACCAACTGGGATGTTTGATTTAATTAAACAACTGTTTAATTTATTTAAAACGAGCCGTTGACAGCGACATAAAATCAAGGTGAGTTAAAACTCACTCAGTATATTTTCCTCATTTATATTTTTATATAAATTGGATTTTTATTTTGTGTGCTCTATTTGCTATGGTTGACTGTTTGATAGTATTATATTTATTTGTTGATACGACTGATGAAATTAAACCGTTGTTTAATTTCAATGAAATACCCAATCGTTATTTTTACGATTGGTTACCAATAAGGGTAACTTACCTTGTTGGTCATGTTTATAAAATAAACGTGTTTAATGGTTTGAATTGTTTGATCTATTTGAATTGAATGATCTGGGTTGTGATAACCGTTTGGAATACAGGGAAGGATAGGTTGGAGGAATCCAACCGGATTCCTCAAATAGATTATTTATTTTCATATTATCATAGATGAACTGTTCTGATTGGTATGAGGGATTTGATTTTTGATCATTGTTGTGAAAACCAACCTATGTTGTGTGTTAACCAATGGGCGGAAATGGTTGAGTAATCGGCAGTAAATGGCCTAAAAGTAAATTGTTTGTTTATATCGATTTATCGTCAGGTAAATCGATAGAGCTGAAGTTATGAAATTTATTTTATAACTGGTAATAGATTTTGAAAAATGTATATATATATATATATATATATATTGAATAAAACTTTATTCAAAGGAAATAAATATTTATGGCTATAATCAATTGTAAATTGATCTTATAAAGTCAAAACTGATGTTAATCAGATTTGAAATTGTAAGGATAAAGAAATTAATCAAAGGGTTAAGTTTGGATAATTGTGCTGTTGAGAAACAATTTAATGGAATTATTTAAAATTAATTATATTCTAAATTAATTTAAAGGGAAGAACAAATGGAAGTTTGTTAATAAGGTAATCCTGTTTTAAGTGAATAAATCGACTCTTTATTTGCATTGATTTCTGAATTAGTTTGTTCTGAATAGGAAATAGTTTAATGAATATTGTTAGTTTTTAAAAAGGGATTTACTGGTTATTTTGGTTAATAAAGAAATTAACTACCTATGTAGTTAATGGTTGAAATAAATTATTATCATAATTAATTATAATTTAGAAAATTACTTTTTAATGGAAAATCCTTTAAAAAGTAGTCTAAGTTAAAAGGGAATTCAATTGAATAACGAAAGTAGAGTGTGAACAAGTTTTTTTATCACTTGAGTTTTGTAACGAAGTTATGAAAGGAATGGTTAAGCAAATGTGTTAGAGTAAAATAAATATTACTTAATTATTTGATTAAGTAAAAGGAAAGTAAGATAAAGAGTTGATGATAAACCAGAGTTACATAAAAGAGATTTGAGGTGTTATAACGTTAATTCTAAATTAACGTTGCTAAAAATGGGATTAAGTAAAGATGGGCAATTGAAATGAAATTTCGAGTAAGAAATAGTTTAATGTAATTTGATTTGATATTGGATCCAGATATTGGTTTTTGGGATTACGACTTATATTTATCTTTAGGTATGAACGTTGTTGATCAAGGTCTGAGAGGTAATTAAAATACCCCAACTTGAACGACAGCGGGAGTATCTGAAGGTGATGTTAGTTGTAATGGTAAAAGGAAATAGTGATGGTTTATTATTTCATTCGACAAATAATAACGCAACGTTTTGATGAAAGATTTGGACTATATATATAATAAGGATTTCCAAAGTAAAAGGAATTAAAAAGGGGATTGCGTAAATTATAACATATTGTCGAGATTTGAAAAGAAAATGTAAAGATGAGTTTATTCTACAAGAATAAGCAGGAATTATCGTTTTCAAGTAAATGAATTAAATACATGTCGTAACCTTGATTTAGGTATATAAATAAGTTGATTTGATTCCCCTATATTTGACAATAATGTGGATAATGTTTTTGAAAGTGAAATAGGAATCTGGATATGTATAGAACCTTCTTAAGTAGTAAATTGAATCGGTTTAAAGAGAAATCTTAAGACGAATAAGAAGAGGAAATATGTTTATAAGATTGAAATATATAAGAGTTTAAACTTAAAATTTGTTTTACATTAAAAGGCCAAGTGATGCCGAATATGGAACCAATGAACTCATTGGGTTGTCATGATTGAAACACTGTCTATTTTGATAGTTAAATCATCGACTATCAAAGCTGTCCAATACGCTTGTTGGTATGGAAAGACCGGGATAAGAATATATATTCGAAAACCATTCCGACCAACAAATATGTGAAGATATCAGAAGATAGTCGAGATGGAGCCTTGAAGACCGTGAAATTTCATAAACGGAAGAACTGCTAATAATCTTCGGTTTAGCTGCCAAAGATAAACTGTAGTTCTGTCGTGATTGGAATCAATGGATTGCAAGGACTTCTCGCTACTGATCCATGGGGTGATTCCTACATTGGATGCAGTAGGAGAGTACCTTCGGTTCATCCTGTTCCTGAATTACTTGTATGGACGGATGTGTAACAGAGTATTTCCAAAGGAATTACGTACGTTGATTTTCTCCAAACGTGTCATAGTTGGTGGCGGAGGACGACGGTTCTCTTGGCTTAACCACTAGAGTACTTTTGTGGATGTCAATTAGTGATATCTGGCGGATCTGACGATGTGGCATTCAAAGTGAATGGTGGCCGATGTTCAAAGGCTAATCTGACCTCAAGCCTCATCAACCGGAAGATGACAAAAATCGGGTAGGCAGCATGGCTATGTGGGTCGCTTCCATTAGGGTGTATAATCACCTATCTAGAGAAAATCCATTTCATTCTTTAATCTATTTCGATGCTGTCCCTTTTCGGGAAGACGGTGGGTCACACCCAACCGTTGGTGATATACATTTGATACACTCAAGAGAAATGAGTGGTCGGTCATGTGGGGGCCGGGTTGCAAGACGTTCTTGTTGAACCCATTGTATTCGCCTCTAGAGATACACGATCGGCAGGTGGTCCCATACCTTGTTATAGTCGGAATCCAATCTCCAATAAGTGCCCGTGGTTTTGATTGTATACTATATATGTAGAGCGTGAGATGCAAGCGTTCTACTAGATTCTATTTACTTGTATTTAGACATTATTATAATATCAGACAAGATATTGATTTTAAAACTGTCTTGGGTTGTCGTAAGGTAAAAACCGTCTGTGTTTCTGTGTGGATTTGGTCTTACGATTATCCTTTTCTTTGAAAAATTTTAACTTTAAAATAAGGTTGTGTGATACCCTAAAAACTGTGCAAGTTTATCTCACTCTGGTTCACCAGACTGACCCGGTGTTTTGTAAATGCTCGGGTTAGCCTGGGGTGTACAGGTTCAGGTTATCAAATGCTGTGAAGAGACGAGCTGGAAGAGTCCATACGTATGATATTATATAGTTACTATTCCGTTGTGTGTTGTATATGGGAACATGTTATGATAACTGTCCCATGGTGTGATGTACTCTGATATTGTAAGTATTTTAAAGCTCTCAATAAAGATTTATTTTTGTATTATATTTTGTTCCGCTGCGATGTGAGACTCTGTGTCGTGGTTCTTCATCTTCTTCTTCTTCTTCTATTCTAATATTTCTTTCTTTCTTTTCTCACCCTCTAATTTCTTTCTAATAACGTCCAGTGTTTTCGGTGTTTGTAAGGTCGGCATGAGTTACGGTAAAGGTATTTGTGTCGATTTTTGGAGCCGAAAATCCCTGTTCGTTATAGTGGTATCAGAGCTATTGGTTTAGTGATAACCTTGGCTCGGTGATGTAACTCAATAGAGATGGGGTCAGTGATGCCCTAGATTGAGTTGAGGGTATATACGAGTGCGCGTATTTGTAATTTGATATAAATTATTTTTTTAAATTATTTTAAATCATTTTGCCTAATATATTTTATAAAGTAGTAAAGGTGATAATTTTCTTAAATTATCATAATATGGGAAATTGAATTCACCAATGTTTATTGGAATGGATTATGAGGTTGGGTTGAACCAACCAGAGGTCATTTCATATTTGGAATGTAAAATTATGAAAACATTAATCTATGTTGAGCTAAAGGTAAGATTTGGATTGGGATATCGAAATAAAATTTAACTTAAGCCATTGGGTATTTGACTTAAGTTGGGATTAAATATTTGCCGATATTGTTTTGAATGGAATGTTTGGATTGTTTGGATGGATGGTTGCATAAATATAGATTTGAAAATGGATAAACTTGATTGAATCCCATCTGGTATGAATGAGTCGAGCCTATGGGAAATGAATTCAAATACCATGAATTCAAGTGAAACATTTATAAATGTAAATGGATTGTTAGAATCGATTGGAGTGTGTGTAGAAATTAGATGATATCGATGTTTGAAGCTTACTGGCATTATTTGGAAACTAACGAGTTTATTGGAGTTGAGAACAGGTGCAGAAAGTTATTTCAATTTTGAAAACCTGTCCAAGAGAATTCAGGAGTAATTTAAATCCAGTTTGGCCTGCTAATTGAGCAAGGACAAAAAATAAATTTTATCGCTTATCACGTAATAGCGCTCGCAAAAAGGTACGCCTACGCAAATATAAAACTTTGGGTTCTATTTGGATTTTTGAGTTTGGATTTTGGATTTTTCCGACCGTGTTGGTCGAGATATACATATTTCTTGAACTTGCAATATTGCAGATGTCCCTCTATGCAGGGGAGACTCTGCCAAAATTTTTCCAAAATTTAAGGTGTTAGAATATTTTTGAAGATTTTTGGAAAATTCCTTTATTTTGAATTTAATTGGTTTTAAAACCAACTGGATTAATTTTGAAAATGAAATCGAGTTTGAATTAAATATTTTTGTAAAGATAATTGGATGAAGCATTTCTTTTACCTTAGCAATTTCGAGGACGAAATTATTTTAAGGGGGAAGGAAAGTAACGACCCGTATTTTTTCTGGTTAATTATTTGAATTATTTAAAATATTGTTTGAATTTAAATTATTGGATTTTCCCAATTATTTTTGAATTTGTTTATTCAATTAAATAATATAATAATATTTTATTTTCAAATATTGGAAAATGTTGAATTGGCAATATAAGGTGGATGGGCAGTTTAAAGTGGTGAAGTATTGGTTATTTTGGAATTACACTAACGATTTCGTTTATTCGACGGCGTTATAATGTTTAAATTCTAATTTAATTAGAAACAGATCTACAACGGCGCGACAGTTCGCGATATTGGGTTTTGAACTTTAATTAGCCGTACAGGATTCAAAATAAGCCGGATTTTCTCGAAACAAGAAACGTTAGAACCGTATTGACGATAATTTTCATATGAAAGAGAAAAATCCAGATTCCGTGCTATAGAGTGTTAGTTATGGCCAAATCAAATTTTGAAATAAACGCTATGAAAATCATTATTGGCCTTTAAAATGGCCATTTTGCAAACGGACTCTGTTTTCGATGAAATTAGTTTCATTTGGACCGTATCATTAAATTATTTCCAGAAAATCAAACGACGTGGCAAACCGATGTCGTATGTGACCACAGCAACCGTAAACGCCCGTTCAAATTTCTATAGCGCGTAGTTAATTTAATCGAGAGATATTTGAGTGTAACTTGAGTAGACGATCGAATTAAGCTGCGAAACCAAATCCATTGAGTACGTATCGTCGATTAGAGTCAGGATAGGTATATAGTTTGTTATTTTTGGAGACCGACTAATTTGGGGTCTGAAATGGCATTGCGGTGCTCATAAATATAGCCTATCGGTGGAACAGTCTCAAAATGCGACGAAACTAGTGCCGTTGGGTTCGTATTGAAAAATTATTTGAGGATATCGAAGTTTCAAATTTATTTGATTTACCTGGTGATCGTGAAAAAAATTAAACGCGTGTTTATTTCTGGTTTTATAAAGGAAATTTTTTCATACGACCTCGGATTTCAACGAAACTTGTCTCATTGGGTCCGGAATACCTTTTTACACTAAGATTAATTTTTTTATCAGAAGACAGAAATCGTTTGTTGTGGTTTTTATCAATTATACCCTAACTATATAAACCCCACCAGCCTAAAATTACAGTCAAAATCTAAAATTGAACGTATTTAAATCAAAAATGGGTCTTTACATAAAACTACCAGGGATCTTAATCATGTTTACCGTGTAGAATTTAATGGGCACTACCACTTGTACACCAGGAAACTAAAATACTATTTATATATATTTATTGTTACTTTCTTGCTGGCCAAACTATTGTTTTCCTTGGCCGCCAATTCAACTAAAATCCGTGATGCCTAAGTTTTTGAAAACCCCGTCTCGTACCAGCTACCTACTTTCTCTCTGCAAGCCTACACTCTAACACCCCTTGGCTCCTACGTTGTCTTCTGAGTGTAAGTAAACATCGCGGCTTATTTCTTTCTTTGGTTTCCAGTAGAGGAATTTACACAAAACCATCTTCAACAAAAATTAAAACTCTCCATCCGGTCAGTATTTGGCAGAGGCCCCAAAAGGAAAAAATGAGGAGGAGGAGAGGGGGGTACACGGCCGGAGTTGGACGAGGTCCGGTGGCTTATGGAGGTGGTGGCAGTTATTTTTAGATCTGGTTTGTGGGTTTAAAGTAGCAGTCGGTTTAGAATTTTTATTGGTGAACCGGGGCTGAATAGGAAGTGGTGGTCTCAAGGAGAAGTGGAGTACAGAGGGACGGCGTCACGATGGTAGTGGTTGTTGGCGATCTGGTGGTTGGTGGCGGACGTGGTGGCTGGTCCAAGGTTCAGTTTGCAGTTTTGGTGTAGTATTGGATTCTTATTTTTGGCAACCGATATAGCTAGTTTCAAGGATTGATGTCAATGGGGAAAGGGAGGCCTGAGGTCAGGCGGCCACGAGGATGTCGGCGCAGCGGTGGATGGTGGTCAGGTGATGGAGCAGTCGTGGGATGAACGGAATACTGTCGTTTCCGGGTTTTTTGTTCAATCGGCGGCTACAGGTGATCGTCGGAGGCAAGGCCAGCTGGAGAAGGAAGCCTGGACGGTGGCACATCTGGTGAGGCCGAGGGTGTGGGGTTCGGCACTTGGGTTTGCCGGCGACGGTAGCTCAAACTTTCAGGTTTGTTCCATGCTTTTGAAAAGCAAGAAGAATCAAGTGAATTAAAGTGGATTAAGTTATTTTTTGGATTGTCAGAGTAGAAAAGGGGAGTCTGACGTGGAAGGGGATTGGGAAGATTAAGGGCAACGCTGTTTTTTTTAGGTAACGGATAATGGTTTAAATGTTTAATTTAATTAAAATGGTTTAATTTATAAAATTCGAAACCATTGGTAACCGTCTCAATAATTACCAGGAAGGATTCAAAACAAAGAACATAGGAAGCGGTCTTGGTTGTGGGATACAGGAACTTTTTGAGCAAAACAGAAGCAAAAGTCGGCCATTTCTTTTAGTAACAAAGTAATTAGTTAAACAACTTTCTTTTTTTCTTTTTTTTTCTTTTTCTTTGATCAAAGAAATAAATTTGTAATTAAACAATTTATTTATAACTTGATTTTATAAATTAAAGAAAACTATGATATAAATTTATTGTTAACAATATAGTGGGTATCTAATTAATTTTAATTAGAATTTATTTAGTCTAAGTACTAAGTGAAGCCAAAAACTTGATTTAGGAAACAAAGGAGTTGGACCTAATTGTTTTAAGATAGAACGTGGTTAGTTAAACGAAAAGTAGTTAATTTGAATAATGATCAATGATTAATTAGTAATTAAATTATATTAATTTCAATTATTAATAACGAATCCATATGTGATCAGAATTGGGCGAATCAAGAGACATCGGGTCATCTCCATTAACACTACGTCATGAGGCAGAACTGGACATGAATTGTAACCAACTAGGATGTTTGATTAAATTAAACAACCGTTTAATTTAATTAAAACGAGCCGTTGACAACAAAATTAAATCAAGGTGAGTTAAAACTACTCAGTATATTTTCCTCATTTATATTTTTATATAAATTGGATTTTTATTTTGTGTGCTCTGTTTGCTATGGTTGACTGTTTGCTAGTATTATATTTATTTGTTGATATAAATGATGAAATTAAACCGTTGTTTAATTTCAGTGAAATACCAAATCGTTATTTTTACGATTGGTTACCAATGAGGGTAACTTACCTTGTTGGTCACGTTTATAAAATAAAGGTGTTTAATGGTTTGAATTGTTTGATCTGTTTGAATTGAATGATCTGGGTTGTGATAACCGTTTTGAATACAGGGAAGGACAGGTTGGAGGAATCCAACCGGATTCCTCAAATAGATTATTTATTTTCATATTATCATATATGAACTGTTCTGTTTGGTATGAGGGATTTGATTTTTGATCATTGATGTGAAAACCAACCTGTGTTATGTGTTAACCAATGGGCATAAATGGTTGAGTAATCGGCAGTAAATGGCCTAAAAGTAAATTCTTTGTTTATATCGATTTATCGTCAGGTAAATCGATAGAGCTAAAGTTATGAAATTTATTTTATAACTGGTAATAGATTTTGAAAAATGTATATATATTTTGAATAAAGCTTTATTCAAAGGAAATAAATATTTATGGCTATAATCAATTGTAAATTGATCTTATAAAGTCAAAACTGATGTTAATCAGATTTGAAATTGTGAGGATAAGGAAATTAATCAAAGGGTTAAGTTTGGATAATTGTGTTGTTGAGAAACAATTTAATGGAAATATTTAAAATTAATTATATTCTAAATTAATTTAAAGGGAAGAACAAATGGAAATTTGTTAATATGGTAATCCTGGTTTAAGTGAATAAATCGACTCTTTATTTGCATTGATTTCTGAATTAGTTTGTTCGGAATAGGAAATAGTTTAATGAATATTGTTAGTTTCTAAAAAGGGATTTACTGGTTATTTTGGTTAATAAAGAAATTGACTACCTATGTAGTTAATGGTTGAAATAAATTATTATCGTAATTAATTATAATTTAGAAAATTACTTTTTAACGGAAAATCCTTTAAAAAGTAATCTAAGTTAAAAGGGAATTCAATTGAATAACGAAAGTAGAGTGTGAACAAGTTTTTTTAACACTTGAGTTTTATAACGAAGTTATGAAAGGAATGGTTAAGCAAATGTGTTAGAGTAAAATAAATATTACTTAATTATTTGAATTAAGTAAAAGGAAAGTAAGATAAAGAGTTGATGATAAACCAGAGTTACATAAAAGAGATTTGAGGTGTTATAACGTTAATTCTAAATTAACGTTGCTAAAAATGGGATTAAGTAAAGATGGGCAATTGAAATGAAATTTCGAGTGAGAAATAGTTAAAGGGAATTTGATTTGATATTGGATCGAGATATTAGTTTTTAGGATTACGACTTATATTTAACTTTAGGTATGAACGTTGTTGATCAAGGTCTGAGAGGTAATTAAAATACCCCAACTTGAACAACAACGGGAGTATCTGAAGGTGATATTAGTTGTAATGGTAAAAGGAAATAGTGATGGTTTATTATTTCATTCGAGAAATAATAACGCAAAATTTCGATGAAGATTTGGACTATATATATATAATAAGGATTTCCAAAGTAAATGGAATTAAAAAGGGGATTGCGTAAATTATAACGATATTGTCGAGATTTGAAAAGGAAATGTAAAGATGAGTTTATTCTATAAGAATAAGCAGGAATTATCGTTTTCAAGTAAATGAATTAAAGACATGTTGTAACCTTGTTTTAGGTATATAAATAAGTTGATTTGATTCCCCTATATTTGACAATAATGAGGATAATGTTTTTGAAAGTGAAATAGGAATCTGGATATGTATAGAACCTTCTTAAGTAGTAAATTGAATTGGTTTAAAGAGAAATCTTAAGATAAATAAAAAGAGGAAATATGTTTATAAGATTGAAATATATAAGAGTTTAAACTTAAAGTTTGTTTTACATTAAAAGGCCAAGTGATGCCGAATACGGAACCAGTGAACTAATTGGGTTGTCATGATTGAAACAATGTCTATTTTGATAGTTAAATCACCGACTATCAAAGCTGTCCAATACGCTTGTTGGTATGGAAACACCGGGATCGAATATATATTCGAAAACCATTCCGGCCAACAAATACGTGAAGATATCAGAAGATAGTCGAGATGGAGCATAGAAGACCGTGAAATTTCATAAACGGAAGAACTGCTAATAATCTCTGGTTTAGCGGCCAGAGATAAACTGTAGTTCTGTCGTGATTGGAATCTACGGATTGCAAGGACTTCTCGCTACTGATCCATGGGGTGATTCCTACATTGGATGCAGTAGGAGAGTACCTTCGGTTCATCCTGTTCCTGGATGACTTGTATGGACGGATGTCTGACAGAGTATTTCCAAAGGAATTACGTACATTGATTTTCTTCAAACGTATCATAGTTGGTGGTGGAGGACGACGGTTCTCGTGTCTTAACCACTAGAGTACTTTTGTGGACGTCAATTAGTGATATCTGGCGGATCTGAAGATGTGGCATTCAAAGTGGATGGTGGCCGATGTTCAAAGGATAATCTGACCTCAAGCCTCATCAACCGGAAGGTGTCAAAAATCGGGCAAGCAGCATGGCTATGTGGGTCGCTCCATTAGGGTGTATAATCACCTATCTAGAGAAAATCCATTTCATTCTTTAATCTATTTCGATGCTGTCCCTTTTCGGGAAGTCGGTGGGTCGCACCTAACCGTTGGTGATATACATTCGATACACTCAAGCGAAATGAGTGGTCGGTTATGTGTGGGCCGGGTTGCAAGACGTTCTTGTTGAACCCAGTGTATTCGCCTCTAGAGATACACGATCGGCAGGTGGTCCAATACCTTGTCATAGTCGGAATCCAATCTTCAATAAGCTCCCGCGGTTTTGATTGTATACTATATATGTAGAGCGTGAGATGCAAGCGTTCTACTAGATTCTATTTACTTGTATTTAGACATTATTATAATATCAGAAAAGATATTGATTTTAAAACTGTCTTGGGTTACCGTAAGGTAAAAACCGTCCATATTTCTGTGTGGATTTGGTCTTACGATTATCCTTTTCTTTGAAAGTTTTTAATATTAAAATCAGGTTGTGTGATACCCTAAAAACTGTGCAAGTTTATCTCACTCTGGTTCACCAGACTGACCCAGTGTTTTGTAAATGCTCGGGTTAGCCTGGGGTGTACAGGTTCAGGTTATCAAATGCTGTGAAGAGACGAGCTGGAAGAGTCCAGACGTATGGTATTATATAGCTACCTATTCCACTGTGTGTTGTATATAGGAATAGGTTATGATAACTATCCCATGGTGTGATGTACTCTGATATTGTAAGTATTTTTAAAGCTCTCAATAAAGATTTCTTTCTTTTCTCACCCTCTAATTTTTTCTAATAACGTCCAGTGTTTTCGGTGTTTGGAAGGTTGGCATGAGTTACGGTAAAGGTATTTGTGTCGATTTTCGGAGCCGAAAATCCCTGTTCGTTACACATTATGTCACGTAAGGGACGAAGACAATTAGTTTTAAGCTATTCCCCCATCAATATCAATAGTTGAGATTGCAAATTTTCATGTTAGGCCATCAACGATCAAGTTGAACCTGAACCGTATTTGCAATCTCGATTATTAATATTGTTGAGGCTAGAGGAACCTGAATTGATGTGGGAAACTGGACGGTGATCCGGTCAACCTAAATTGGTATTATAGAAGAAATGATTATACCGTACAAGGGGAGTTTGAGATCCGGTCTTACAATTTTTTGGACAATTATGTTTCTTCTTATCTGAATATGCCTGTAGTTCAAAAGGCTCTTCAAGTTTGTCGCATTGCTCGGAACTCTACAGGCATGCCTATTACTTACAAAAACTTTGTCTATTTTGTTAATTTACCATTGTTACATGTCTTAACAAATTTTGATTGTGGTACCTATTACTTACGAACTCTATAGGCGTGCTCTTGGATTTTCTAAAAGACAAACTGATACGGTATGATTTCTTATTGTTGCATGTTAGCACATTTTATCCTAAAACTAATCCCAAGTCACTATTTTTTAAACTGGTTTGCATTCTGTTATATTATGCAGATTAGGAAAGACAAGAATATCTGCGAGAGCATGATTGCATGTGCATGTTAGGCCATCAATGTAAATAATAGGAGGTAGGAAAACAGGTAAACCTTAGGTTCATCGAGGGGAATTCAAATCCCATATACATACATGTGTGTGTGTAATATATGTGTGTATGTATGCATATGTTTCAGCTAAGATCGTAGATCATGGAGAGAAATAATATGGCTATTTACGTGTACAGATAACATGATGAAATTGATCAAGAAACATGATTGAGTGATCCTGAAGGGTTATGTCAATATATATCTGCTCAGATTAGAAAAATGGATCTTGAGGCAAGAAGTTTGCAACCAAGTGTTAGAGTTGTATTGCTGACAAAGCTGAGAGTGTACAAGTCCGATTTGCATAATCTGAAAGCTGAAGTTAAGCAAATTTCTTTAAGTAATTTGGATAAAGCTACTCGAGAGGAACTTATGGAGGTAGGATTGGCAGATACTTTAGCGATATTGATTTGGAACTTTTTAGTTATGTTATGCATTTTACATTGAAGTGTTTATTTGCAATCCTGTTTTGCTTAATGTTAAACTTCAAAACAGTATTCATCATGTTGTTGTAGCTGTTGTTTATGTGAATTGTGCCCCCCCACCACAACGCACCCGCAAAAACCCCACAAAAAGAACATAAGGAATGAGAAATTGGAAGAAATGAAATTCAATGCTATTTTTCCATCCATTATTCAACACATAGATTAATGATTGTTTCCTACAACCTAAGTAAAATGTTCATCCTTTTGGAGGTAAAGCAATATTTATTTCTTGTTCCTAAATTGCAGTTGTAAACTTCTATGCATCACATATAAATAGGAAACATGGCTGAGTTCACCATTTCAATGGAAGTAAGTTGTCACATAAACATTTGGTAGTCTAATTTTTCTGTATACAGTTTGACGAATATGTCTTTTCACTGCTGTATACAGTTATCACATAAACATTTCAATGGCTGAGTTCGCCATTTCAACAAAACTGCCTGTGGAAGTACTTTCGGGTCTATTGCCTGTGGAAGTACTTTCAATGGCTGAGTTCACATTAATTTATTGTATACTACTTTACTATTTACACGAATGGAACACATAAATGCTGGCTTCAGCTGAGACTAGTATTTTGTATTGTCACTTGTGTTCAGCTGTTGCTAAAGCTACACATTAGTAATTTGTATTTACACGAAGGTAACAAACATATGACCTTGCATTGCCTGGTATGTCTAGTCATGTTTTGCGATGACTCATAATCTGCTGGCTTGTTAACATAGCTTGTTAACATTTGTGAATCTTGTTGTGAAATCAGGGAGGAGTTGTCCGACTATATGTTGCATCACTTCAAAGAGCAAAGTGGTTAATGTACTAGATGCGTACGTTACGGGTATAACATTTTCTTTTTATAAATTGTGTGAATTTGCATATCAGAGTGGTTATTGTATGTGAGTTTTTGGTCAGTTATACGGAAAACTATTATATTGAATTCGTTATCCATATTATACTTGATTATATGGTTAATTGCTTTTCTGATTGTTTGAACGTCATGAGTATGTGAATGATTATGGATTGATATTGTAGAAACAAAATAGACTGATAGCAGGAAAAAAGAGAAAATTAATTAATAATTTTTAGTTGCGTTTTAAAAACGCTACAGAAATATATTTAGCGGCGTTGAATAAACGCAAACGTAAACCAGGGGTAAAATTGGAAATTTTATTAGTAACATTATAAGCTTTTTTATGGCGTTAATTTAGTGCGACGAAAATTATTTTGGTGGCGTTTAATAAACATTACAACAAAATAAATTATAGTGGCGTTAAAAATAGTGCAACCAATTTGCAATGATATTTAGTGGCATGTTTTCTCGTAACGATTATCGAACGCTACCAAAAATGATTGGTAGCGGTTTTTGAGCGCTACAAAAAAAAATATTTTTCTTGTAGTTCCAGTGATATCTTAGTATTTATCTCATTAAATTTTTACTTGCATAACTATATCAAAGTATAGTATATCACATTATCGACACTTCCGCATATACACTCAATTTCATATTACTCGTTCTTACTTTTGCTGTCTTTTTAGGAAAGAAATTTGTACAACCCAGAGTTATGTCGACTAGATGTAGGGTAACTCTGAACCAGTATAAAATTCCGGTATGTTCTTCCCTTTCATGCTTTTACTTATTATTTGTATTTGTGTCTGATTCATATCTGTGATTTGCATTTGATTCTATTAAATTCAAAAAATAACTTAAAAAGTTCACAAATTCCATTAAACACTATTCACCCTCCACTGGTGTTAAGTTAGCCTTAAGATCCATGATCCCCATTTCCCAACATATTTTCTATTTCTTCTGGAGGTTTTCTCTTTTGCTTTAGCCTTCTTTCACAAAATTTTCTTGAAGGAATATATTTTGGTTAATCTTTAGCTCCCCTAGTGTGAAAGAAGTTGTTTTTCTTTAGGACAAAAACTGTGAATGCTTTCGTCTTATTTCTACCTTCAAGCTTATTCATGTTAGCATTGGCGTTGGTTAGGAATTCCAATAATAGTATATATGTATAAATTCGTTTAAATGTAATTAACTAGAAAGGTATGACATTGTTCTGTTGGTTACAATGTTGGAAACTAATGTGTTGTATAACCCTTGAATGGATTTTATCGTAGCCTCTTCTGGCTTTGAATAATTCCCAATTTCAAAAAACAGAAATCTGAAAATCTTTTTCTAGAAATTGGTTGGTTTGACTGACACCATTTTCGATGTATAAGAAATTCATAACCTAGATTTGGGTTCTTCAACTTAAGGAAGACCAGTAACAATAAAGGATCGAAATATCCTCTGATATTTGGAACTTGGATTTGGGCAACAATAGAAACTCAAGAAAATTTATTTTTAGGAATAGTAAATAGCAAGTAGCTTTCGGCATAATGGCATACCCAAAGCTCATATTCAAAAAATAAGATAGCAGTAAACTAGGAGTCTTTTTCCTAGAGGCAATAGTTATGAAGCACCTTTGGCTTAATAGAGAGCCTGAAACTCGAACTTAAGTAATAAAAAAATTTCAGAAGCCTTCTTCTGAAAATAACGAACAAAGCCTCTACGGCTTATGAAAACTTTGGAACCCGCGTTTGGGATATAGAAATCCAAGAATTATTATCTGGAAACAATAGACCTGAAGCCATCTTTGGCTTATTGGAAGAATGGAAACACAGGCTCGAGTATTTGAATAACAGATGTCCAGAAACCTTTTTCTGGGAATATATATGAAGCTACTTTCGACTTTATATTAGACCCGAAACCCAAATACGTGTATTAGAAAATAAATTTAGAAATCTTCTCGAAAAGTAATAAATACAAGGCCACCTTTGGCTCAATAGAAGACCCGAACCCTATGTCTCAGTATTAAAATATTTGAATTTCAGAAAAAACCTTCTATAAATAACGGATATGAAGCCACCTTTGGCTTAATAAATGACTCAAAACCCAGATTCAAATAGTTAATATTAGAATTCCAAAAATCTTTTTCTAGAAATAATGAATACGTAGCCACCTTTGGCTTAATAGAAGACCCAAATCCTAATTTTAGGTATTAAAATATTTGAATTCCTAAAACCCTTTTTTGAAGATAATGAATATGAAGCCATCTTCGACTTAAAAGAAGATCCAAAACCTAGATTTATGTATTAAAATATTAGAATTCCAGAAACCTTTTTTTGGGAAATAATGAACACGAAGCCACCTTCTTCTTAATAGAAGACCCAAAACTCAGATTTGGGTATAGAATTGTAGAAAACTTTTTTTGTAAATAATGAATATGAGGCCACCTTCGGCTTAATAGATGCCCAAAACCCAAATTCGGGTATTAAAATATTAGAATTTCGAAAACCTTTTTTTTGGAAATAATGAATACAAGGCCACCTTCAGCTTGATCCAAAACCCAGATTCTTGTATTAAATATTAAAATTCCGAAAACCTTTTTCTAGGAATAATGAATACGAAGCCACCTTCGGCTTAATAGAAGGCCCAAAACCCTGATTTGGGTATTAAATTATTACAATTCCATAAACCATTTTCTGGAAATAATGAATATGATGCCACCTTCAGCTTAATAGAAGACCTGAAACCCAAATTCGGGTAATAATTAAAATCCAGGGAACCATCATCTAGAGGCAATTAATATGCATGAAGCCTCTTTCGGCTCATAGAAATCCAGAAATACTCTTCGGAAGTGATAAATACGAAAGTGCTTTTGGTTTTAACTAACTCTTGCAATTTTTGGGCTTTTTCTAAAGTAGAGGCTTAGCATGCTTTAGGTGCTCCTTTTGAGCTTTCATTCCTTCTATAGGATGAGCCATAAACAATGGAAGATCATGCTCATCTTTTAGAGAAAAGGTAGGACTTGCTTATGTTGGATCTAGATTAACCCTAGAGGGGAGGAGGTGAATAGGGTTTATTGAATTAATTTGAGATATTAAAAAAATCGCAGCACAGAATAATAATCAAAACACAGATAGAAGCGGATAAAATAAATGCAGAAAATAAATAACATAGAATTTGCCCAGCTTCGGCAAACCATGTCTATTGCTACATTCCCAAATATTTTTACTATTTATTAAAACCGATCCCGCTAACAAAACCCTGTAAACTCGCAAACTCTGCTCCTGTTCTAATCCTATGCTCAAAGCCTTGTACTGATTTTAACCCCAAAATCAGATTTTTTTTCCCTAGCTACAAACCCGTAGCTAGTAAACCCTAGTTATTACAGACACTAAAAACTGCTAGTTAAAATTGTATAACAAGATGGCGTTGTTAAACAAACACTAGAAAACTGAACGACGATTATTAGTGTGATATCGAAACAATACAAAACTAAAGGAAAAACAATTAAAAAACAAAACCCCCTTCGCCCTTACAAAAGAATAAGCCGACACTTTGTTTTATAATTTTGCTAAGTCCTCTCCTAAAAAAATTATCGGCCATTTCTTTTTCTTTTTCTGCCCCAAAATGATGCCGGCTAGGGTTCTGATGATCCTCCAAATTGTTGAGAATTGGAGGAATTGCTTTCAGCTGATCTTCGATCTTGAGTGTGAATGAACCTTTGCTATCTCTAAATCTCCAATCACTCAGTCGAACGAAAAGTAAGCTCTCTGAAATTGTCTTCTTACTCGAATATTTTTTCTTGAATTGTTTTCTATTGGGATTAGATTTTCCAGTGATGAAATGGGTGATATTTATAGGATTTATTAAACACTATGATAACTCTGATTTCGAGTATGGTTGGTCTTCTTGTTGCGTGAAATTGTTGCATGACTATGGCTTGCTTCATTTAGATTGACATGACTTTGAATTGTTGAGTGATTGATGATTTTTTTCCAAGAAACTATGATTGGATTTTTGAGATATATGTCGTGAAATCTGGTTTAATTTTGGAAACACAATAAAATAGTATTTGCCCAAAATGTTTTCTCTTTGAATTACTTACGAAATATTTCTAGAAACAGTAGTGTATCTAGTCAATTACATTTTTGGAAATACTTGGAACACTTGCCATATTTGTTGGTTGATTCCATAAAGTACTCGACTTAATTTCTTGCCCAAAAGGAATTGATTTCAGAAAAATGCGCGATTTGATTTCTTGCCAAAATAAGTTGATTGCATTTTAAATCTTCGGCTTTGAATTGGCTTTGTATCAAAGTTGAACATTTCACAACTTTCCTGGGATTCAGATTTTCCAATAACTTTGTTGTCTGAATTCTTTGACCATTTCAACGAGTTGAACATTTCCTTAAAATTTGAATGGAATAATTTTCTTTTTTTGGCTTCCTTGTTTCGCTTTGTCTGGAATGATTTAAGTTGAAGGAAACTGTTGACAAAGATGTTTTTCTTGCCTAAAATTTTTTTTCTATTAATTTTGAAAGCACTCATGTTACCTGTATTCTTGCATGCCAATTTGAATTTGAACTCTCCAAAAAAAACCTTTCCTTCCTATACAAATTTGCATGTGAACATCCTCGACCATGCAGTCATTTGTTTGCTGTAAATTTGAATGTTCATACTTGATGCCTGTTTTCTCTTTGTGTAACTTGTGTTGTACCATCCTGAATGCATCATCCTTGCTATGCTCTAACTAATATACCTCTAGTATGAATTAATTCTTGTTTGAACCTGAGTTGCACTTGCTGACTTGTAATGTCTTTGGCTTATGTACATGGTCAGTCTGTTCACACCCTATTTGACTTTCTTGCTTGCATGTATAAGCATGGATACTTGTTTCACCATGCATGCAAATTTGAAACTATGCATATATAACGTGGTGCATTAGTACGTGTTGCTTTCCCATGGTTAGATTTGTCATGTTGAACCTTGTCCTTGTTGTCTTGATGGCTGTAACTTGTTGTATGTTGAACATCAAACTGGCCCGACCACTTTGACACTGTCATGTTGAATCATTCTTTGCCCTGTTGCATGCTTGATCAAACTGCTTTGTAAGTTGTAATTCGCTGTTGTGTTTGGTGCTTTTACTTTGTCCATTTGCCTATTCATATGAACATGTGTACTTGCATTTGCATTAGAACATAACAGAACATTATTGTACGTGACATTTGCCCAGCCTTGTCATTTTTGCAATTTGCTCATTGCCTTCATGTTGCACCTGACCCTTTGTCCATGCTATGTCTTCCATGTCGAGTTGCACTGTCATGTTTGCTCTGCCATGATGCATGCACATCTCTGTTGTACAAATATATATATATATATATATATGTATGTATATGTATATGTATATGTATCACACACACACACACACATATATATATATATGTATTTGTTGTACACTATTTTGAGAACTGTTGATTTGTGTGATCATGGATACTTACGGCATGAAAATGTTGTCAAGCTTCACCTGACACATCATATTCGATATATTTGTCCCTTTAATACCATATGCCCCTGCATAGAAAATATGTGTATATACATACACATGTATGTGTGTACATGTCAATCTATATATATATATATATATATATATATATATATATATATATATATATATATACATATATGTGTGTGTGAGAGCACTACAAATAATGTCTACCTTGTGGTATTTAAAGTCTATCACTGTGAATATCATAAGCTGTCTAGACATAGATGGATGTATATATAAATCAGATTAAGTCATGAAATATGACAATAAACACACCAAAATTCTGAGGCAAATAAAATTTTAAAATAAAAATTATATCTACTAGAATATAAAATATTTTTGTTCCAGTTTACTATATGTTTCTTCTGTGATAGGTAAGTAGAAGATTAGACTAACAGTGAAGTAGTGAAGACATGATGACAAAGGGCAATACTGTGTCAGAGTGTAGACATATATATATATATATAACACAAAGAGTGAATATAGAATAGTGACAGAGTGAAATGTATGTGTATACAACCGAGTGACTGAGTGATGTAGTGAGGAGTAATGTAACAAATGAAATTTATATTGAAATGTATTGTATAACATTGAAATGTACAAATAGTGGAGTTATAAATTTGTACTGTTGAGATGTTGAAATAAAATATTATATTTAAATTAAATACTGTTTGAATATTTTAATTCTTGTGTAGTAGTATTCTACTTAAGTATAAATATTATAATCTGTCTGTGACGTAATATAACAGTACAACTATAAACACATTTATAATAATAAATATATGTTTGTTATCATCGAACAGACAGTATAGAATCATTAAATACAACAGCTTATGCCCAACCAGAGTTTGGCATGCTTCATTTGGAACCGGGATTGTGCACCGATGATTATCCATCCCTCCTCCAGAGGGTGCCTTGACTGCATCAAGGGCTGGTCGGAACCGGGCTTATGCACCGGTGATTACCTCTCCCTCCTCAAGAAAGTACCTTGACTACGTCAAGGCTTTGCGAACCAGGCTTGTATGTCTTGGATTCACCCCGGGGCCAGGCTCGTATGTCTTGGACTTACCCCCTCCTTTTTGGGAGAAGGTCCTTGGTATACCAAGTAATTTAACGGGTGTTGGGTGTATCCCCCAAGCTTACCTATCCCCCCTTTGGGGAAGAGCCTTGACTATATCAAGGACTTTTTAGGTTAATCCATTTATGCGTGGGTATTTTACTCCTAACCAAGTCAAATTTTTTATTTTGTTTTTCCATTTGGAAGTTATTAGTCCATTATTTTATCCATGTGGATGAATTTGACGAAACCTTTTTGAGTCTTAGACTCCTTTTTGCCTTGGCGGTAATTTCTCTTAATTCTTTACGAAAACATTTCCCTTGATAAATTTACTTCATTCACATATAGGGAGGAAATAGGGTCCTAAGTGTTATGCATTCCCTGTTCTCATAGCCATATTTCCATTGGGATAAGATAAGCAATAAGCTCTCGGCGGTATTACTATGTGGATAATTAAGGGTCCTTCCCAATTTGGCCTTAATGGCCCAAAATTTGGATTTTTGGTGTTTGCCATTATCCTTCGGAAAATTAGGACTCATTCCCTGAATAGTCTTGAACTTATTTTCATATTATAGTATTGGGTCATTCTCCTTTGATACTCTGATGTTCGAAAATCGGCTTTGTCCCTGAGGTCAGGGATTAAGTCTAAATATTCCTTCTTTAGCTCTTGATTTTTACCAAAAGAATAGGCTATCCTTTGGTGGGATGCGATTTCTACCTCGACCGGAAGCATTGCTTCGCCTCGGCAAAGAATAAGGTGTATAACCTATCGTCATTTTGTTGAAGTCCAATAAGCCCAGAGAACTATAGGTAATTCTTCTACCCAATTTCCTTTTGCTCTATTTAACCGTTTCTTTGATAGGGTTTTGATGGTCTTATTTGCACTTCTATGGAACCATTTGCCTTCGGGTGTGCTACAGATGAGAAACTTTTTATGATGTCGTTATTGAATTAGAATCGCAAGAGCTTCTCACTTTTGAGTTGTGCTCCATTGTACAAAATGATCCTATGAGGTATTCCAAATCTAGTGACTACGTTCATGATGACAAATCTTAGAACTTTACCAGAAGTGATTTTCAAAAGCGGTCCTGCTTCCACCTATTTAGTAAAATAATCAATTGCTACTACAATGTATTTGGTACCTCCTTTCGCAGTTGGTAGAGGGTCGATAAGGTCTATTCCCCACTGATCAAATGTCCATGGGATCTTTATGGAGTTAAGTTGCTTGAGGGTAGGTGAGGAATTTTAGAGTATCTTTGGCACTTATCACATTTGTTTACCCAGTCGATGGCCTACTTAGTCATTTGTGGCCAGAAAAATTCTTGTTGCACCATTCTCTTAGCTAATTTTATTCCCTTAGAGTGGTCTGTATAGAAACCATCATGTGATTCTTTTAGCAATCTTAATGTTTACACCAAAAATGGTCTAAACACCCAAAGTACTAAACTGTACTTCACCAATTTGGAAAGAAATAAAAGGAACCGTATTTAATCAGTAATTAAAATGAAAAATGCAAGAAAGGTAAAGTAGAGACGAGATTTAGAGTGGTTCAGCCGTTAATTAGGTCGACGTCTACTATGAAGGTGATTTCCAATCTTACAATGAGTATTACAGGATACATCAATTCTCTCTTTTCACAGATCTCCATTTTCACTCAATATTCCCTCGTTTATATATTTCGAATCTTGGAGTTATACAAGAGAATCGTAGAGTTTGAGGAGAAGAAGGATGGATGAATGATTGAGAAGCAGGATGTCTTTATTTTCCTTGAATCACCAGATTGTACTTGACGCCATGGACGAATCAATAGTTGAGGATAGAATTTAGCCGTACTTAGTGGTTTCAAAGATTGGATCCCCTTTATGTTGACAGCCATGGTGTATTTATAGGTGTGCTCCCCTTGGGAAATGACCTGAAGTCTATTTATGCCAGCTACGGAACGCTCATTTTATTAATTAATACCATGCCATCGGCTAGCTGTAGCCAGCTGTCCGTGGCTGTATTCAGTTACCACGTGCGAGCGACTCAATGGAGCGAGCGTCTTGAGTAGTTGTGCGATTCCGTAGGAGCGGGCGTCCATGTGAGAATGATTGCTTTGAGAAATTTTATAAGAGCAGAACGTGGGACTAGAATCAACTCTCCTTTGTTTCTTGTGCGACCGACCTTCATGGTTCTAGGGCGCTCGTCCTTTTGTTGTCTTCGTATGGCGCCGTTTGCCCTTACGGCTATGCTATGAGGTCGTTTCTGCCTATGTTGAATGGATAACTTGCTTTGCTTTAATGATTGAGTGGCTTTACCCCAATATGAACGACCGACCTTTGCTTTTGCGCCTGAACCATGATTCGTGTCTAACTTTTGGTTGATGTCATTCGGTTGTGGCTATTTCTAGCGTTTGACGGGTAGATATCTGATTTGCTTGATGGCGAAGTGAAGGAACGAGTCGACCATAGCTCCTTATTGTGGTTATATCTGATTTGAGTGGGCAAGCGACGATCTTCCTTAGTCTAGAGGTGACCGACATAGGCTTGTGACTCTGAGATGTAAATGTGCTTTTTCAAGGACCGGTGTATGACTGATCAGTAGGTTTCTGATCTGAGTGACGATCGACAGGTGTTGCAATCCATGAGCAATTGTTAAGTACATATGTGACCATGACTCTTATCCTGATACGTGCGATTAGACATTGATATTAGACCCACTATCTCTAGTTGTTCCGGTCGTCTTGACTTGTCTCGGGTTTGAAATTTGGGTCTGGCTCTGTGCCGTTGCATCCTACCCATTATGAGTCGTTTGAGTGTTTTGATTAAAATTATGCACGACCGACCCTGATGGCGACCATTCCGCATCTTTAGCTCAATGTGCATATGAATTTTTTGAGGGATTAACACTTTCCCTTCAAAGCCAGTGATTTCTTTTAGTAAGGAATCACTGGCTTCGACATATTTTATCGCACATTTTGTGGTAGATTTGTCGAGGGGTCGCGCAATAATTTGGGATTTTTTCATTAAAGTGGACCGATACTGTCTCTTTTGTGAGCGGAAGGCTCGACATGTCTCTTTTGTTATTGCGCAAACAGTCGGATTTCGGGATGCCAGCTGGAATTTGATGGAACATTTTTGTGTAATCAGGCAGTTAAGTTGTCGTGGTGAGAATTCTCTGGATGTATGCCTTTTAATCTTCCTTATTTACCTTTAACTTGCTTCATTCCACTTTTATCTTTTTCGAGAAATCCTTTGGTCATAGTTGTGCTTCTTCGAGAAATTAACCAGGTAATCTATGTTTGACATTTCTGCCTTGATTTCTCTTCAAAAGGTTTTGGCTTTCTCATTTCATCATTTTGCCTAGTATTTGCAGTAGCACCTGTTTTTCCTTGAGCAATTTTCTTTTGGCTCTGAGGTACCATGATATTTCTGGGTAAGTGTTTTTTTTTTTGAAATACTCATATGTTCCCAAGTTAGGATGTTCCAAACATGACCTGACCCAGCTGTGTATGAATTTGGGATTTGGGTAATAGCCAGTTTTTTTGTAGTGTAGATATCGTTTCTATAATCATCTTTGAAGAATATGAATCATCCAGTGGTTTTCTTTGAAAACTCGATGCTTGGTATTTTTTCATAAATTGTTTGGTGAAATGCCCCGGGTTTCTCTAGTTGAAATGTTTTTGTTTATGCCTGAGTCTGGCTGGATTGTTTCTATTTTCATGGTTGTTGTTTGAGTCCACACCGATCTCTTTTGAAATAGGACATCCGAGGATGGAATTTTTCATGTCTAGGAGGCTCCGGAAAAAGTCGACAAGGAGGGCTGGTAGCAAAAAGATGCCCCAAGGCAAGGAGATCTTGGGTGCGACTGACACTCAAAGTCATCGTTTGCTGAATGAAATTCCTGACTTAGATATTCAGGCTGCTCTTGGTCGTATGGCTTCTTCGTCCATCACCCAGGGTCCTGCAGCTGTACCGGAGCCTCTTTCTGTTCTTAACCCTTGCTATCCCGAACTTGCTAAGGACTTTATGGCTCAGTGTCCAGCTAGCTCGCATTCTGGTGTGTGTATATAGACCCGTTTGACAGATGGATTATTGTAGGTAAGATGGATGCCATGAAAGATTGCATATTGGCTGAGTTCAATCAGTTGGAAGCACGTCCGCATTTGGTTGAAGGCCTCATCACAACTGTTAGAGATTACATTGTGGAACAAATGGGTGCCTGGCATTCTCTTATCGAAGATCTTCAGCAGTCAAATAAAGAGAATTTTGAACAACTTTGTGCCTTGGAGAAGGACAGGCTCAAAATTGTCGAGGCCCTTGAGTCTAGGGAGAGGATCATCTCTTACCTCATCTGAATTCTGTAGCTTGCTAATGCTTTACCTGTTTTGTTATTTTGATTTTGATTTTGATTTAGAATGGTACTTTTTAGTCTAGCTTGTGTATGCGGGAGCCAGCCTCGCTTAGGTTTGTGACTTTTACGGTTTGTTTTGGACCTTAACGCACTACAGCTCTTATTATGTAACTTGTTTACTTTCACGCTCGTGCGTCGTACGCTGCACCTTTCTGATTTACACACTCGACCGAGCGCTTTATTAATCGTTCGGTTGCGCCCGATTTTCTATTATTATTGTTGTTGTTGGGATTTAGTTATCTTTTGAGATTTCTCGCTTATCGAAGGCTGTTACACATTTGTATTATTATAAGCGGGTTTGGTATCTTTTGCTTATTAGTATTCAACCCTGCGCCTCACTGACTTGGTAATCCGAGCCCTTCAGAGACTGGTTTTGAATACGTGCCCCCTGGGGAGGTCTTGGGTTAAAGATTTTCGATCCATTCTAGGCCCTGATTGATTGTTTTAGTTACTCAAAAAGATTCTAGAATGGATACCCCCTTTCGGCTAGGATTTCTGACACCCCCTTTTGGCAAGGATTTCTGATATCCCCTTTCGGCTAGGATTTCTGTTTTGCGCTGATCCTTCCAGCATGTTTAATCCTTCCCAATTTTTATGCTTCATCCCAAGGAGTGGACACTAATTCATCTCATCGAGCCTTGACTCAGAAGGGATAAAATTCGTGTCCTTCACCTAACAAGGTGCCCCTCATGAATTGGCATTTTTTTTCGTTTCGGGACATATTGGTTTTTCTGACTTTAAGCCTTTGCCCTAGGAAATAGACACTGGTTCGGCTCATTGAGTTTTCTTTTTCAAGCTGAGGAATCCGTGTCCAGCACCTAAGAAGGTGTTTCTTTGGTGGGCTCAGCAATTTTATCTGTGGTACTTTTTTGAATTGCTTCCACTTCGGCATTGACTCCTAGGAGGTGGACATCAATCCTTGATACCGAATTTAACTTCGGTTTTAAGGATTTCATGTCCTATACCTGAGAGAACGCCTCTCTAGGATTAGCAATTTTATCCGAGGGACAGATTTGGTAATATTCCTGTACTTTCAATGAGGTCTGGTGGCAGTCCTTCGAATGGGTGTTTGCTAAGCATTCAGCATACTCCATAATGAGAGGTGCAGCCTTGTTGTCTGTCTTAGAATAGCTTGTTCTTTTTGAGGTGATGTGTCTATTCCTCCCGTTTGATCTTTCTTGATGTTCACGATTCCCAAATTGCTTCGTTTAGTGTGTGCCCTGGGATTTTTTGTTACAGTCCTACTGCGTATGGCGGATTGCTGTTACTATGCCTACATTCCAAGAGATTGTTCTTCTTTTAGCATGGACCAATAAGTATGTTATTCAGGTAGACACATAATTAATTTTTGATGCACATAGTTCTTGCAAGTAAACCGCTGCTTAATACAAACATAGTGAATAGTAAAGTAAGTTAAAACAATCTTAACAACAAGATAAAATCAGGGGAATGAAGCAAATTAATGAGAGCTCTAGTTTAATACTCCATTATTGAGATATTAGTGACTAGTCCCCTTGATGAGCGTCATCTTTGGATTGGTTTAAGCCCTTTCCTCTTTAAGGCGTATTGCCCCTTGTTTGCGAAGAGTCGGGATAACTTTTATGATCTTGTACATACTGTTGCAAATGGTTTTTTCGGATCAACCCCTCGATTACTGACTTCAAGTGCCCACATTCATATATCGTGTCCTGGTTGTTCATGGAACTGACAGAATCTTCCTGACTTCAAAGCGATATTTTTGACTTGTCTTTGTTGTAGTCCACTTAGCTCCGTAGCATCCCGAGTTTCGAGTTCCTGGGATTTGAACTGCTCGTTGAATAGCTTAGCCAAGGTCATGAAATTATCCATGGACTACGATGGCAGCTTTGTGAACCATAGATAAGCCACTCCTTCTAAATAAGTTGGGAAATATAAGCGTTTGATTTCATCAGTAGTGCACGCCCCATTCATGTACTGGTCATATTAACATAGAAGTATATCAGGGTCGCTTGTCCATTCATAGGACGGTAATGATGGAGGTTCGAATCTTCGACGGTATATAGTTTTCTTAACCTTTCAGTGAGCAGTGTTTTAGTTGGGAAGGACTACCATTCACTTCGATCATCCTTCTTCTCTAGACTTTCCTTCACAATTGCTCGTGCCATTCCCAAGATGTACTTCCATTCCTTCCTTGGATCCACGGATTGACCGCCTTTTTATATCGACCTCTGATCTAGATGTGTCTTCATGAACTAGGGGCAAGGAATTTGGGCATCCCTTTGGAAGGGACATCCTGATGATAGTGGAACTGTTTTCCCGCTCCGCGATTGTATCGTCGGAGTGATCGCGCATAGGTGCTTTGCCCCCTTCGTAGTTTGGATTGGTGCGATGTGCAACTCTCTGGATGAATCCTGCTGTCTAGAGCTTGAAGCAGGGAGCTCTGTTTCTGACTCGCAATTCGTTCGAGTTAGCGAGGAACAGGTGGCGCATAAAGTGGCTTTTGCGGTGGCGGCTTGAATGGAGAGTATCAACTCGAGCTTCTTCATCATTGCATTGCTTGCAACAGTTATTTGACTCGATAATCCTATCATCGTCTCCTCCAATTCCTTCTTGGTTACAACTTCTTTAACTTCTGGCAACCCCTCTTCCCCGGAGTCGTTGTCTGATGGCGTGACAATGTTGACGTCGTTATTGGGGTTGTTGAAATCTTCGGTGATTCTCCTCGGCGTTCTCATGATTTCAAGCACATTGCCTCCCAGAAAACCTCATCGGACCTGAAATGGGGAAAGAAGCAAAACACAGCCCCATGATGGGCGCCAAAATGTTTACACCAAAAATGGTCTAAACACCCAAGGTACTAAACTGTACTTCACCAATTTGGTAAGAAATAAATGGAACCGTATTAAATCAGCAATTAAAAATGAAAAATGCAAGAAAGGTAAAGTAGAGACGAGATTTAGAGTGGTTCAGCCGTTAATTAGGCCTACGTCCACTATGAAGGTGATTTCCAATCTTAAAATGAGTATTACAGGATAAAACAATTCTCTCTTTTCACAGATCTCCATATTCACTCAATATTCCCTCGTTTATATATTTCGAATCTTGGAGTTATACAAGAGAATCGTAGAGTTTGAGGAGAAGAAGGATGGATGAATGATTGAGAAGCAGGATGTCTTTGTTTTCCTTGAATCACCAGATTGTACTTGATGCCATGGACGAATCAGTAGTTGAGGATAGAATTTAGCCGTACTTAGTGGTTTCAAAGATTGGATCCTCTTTATGTTGACAGCCATGGTGTATTTATAGGTGTGATCCCCTTGGGAAATGACCTGAAGTTTGTTTATGCCAGCTACGGATTGCTCATTTTATTAATTACAACCATGCCATCGGCTAGCTGTAGTCAGTTGTCCGTGGCTGTATTAAGTTACCACGTGCGAGCGACTCAATGGAGTGAACGTCTTGAGTAGTTTTGCGAGTCCGTAGGAGTGGGCGTCCATGTGAGAATGATTGCTTTGAGAAACTTTATAAGAGCAGAACGTAGGACTGGAATCGACTCTCCTTTGTTCCTTGTGCAACTGGCCTTCTTGGTTCTAGGGTGCTCGTCCTTTTGTTGTCTTCGTATGGCGCCGTTATCCCTTGCGGCTATGCTATGAGGTCGTTTCTGCCTATGTTGAATGGATAACTTGCTTTGCTTTAATGCTTGAACGGCTTTGCCCCAATATGAATGACCAACCTTTGCTTTTGCGCCTGAACCACGATTCGTGTCTAACTTTTGGTTGATGTCGTTCGGTTGCGGCTATTTCTGGCGTTTATCGGGTAGATATCTGATTTGCTTGATAGCAAAGTGAAGGAACGAGTCGACCATAGCTCCTTAATGCAGTTATATCTGATTTGATTAGGCGAGCGACGATCTTCCTTAGTCTAGAGGTGACTGAATGAGACTTATGACTCTGAGATGTAAATGTGCTTTTTCAAGGACCGGTGTATGACCGACCAGTAGGTTTCTGATCCGAGTGTCGAGCGATAGGTGTTGCAATCCATGAGCAATTGTTAAGTACATATGTGACCTTGACTCTTATCCTGATACGTGAGATCAGACTTTGATATTAGACCCACTATCTCTGGTTGTTCCGGTCGTCTTGACTTGTCTCCGGTTTGATATTTGGGTCTGGCTCTGTGTCGTTGCATCCTAACCATTATGAGTCGTTTGAGTGTTTTGGATAACATTATTCACGACCAACCCTGATGGCGGCCATTTCACATCTTTGACTCAATGTGCATATGGAATTTTTGAGGGATTAACACTTAAATCATCCTTTGGGTTTACACATGTCAAATATAGTATTGCATAGCCTTTCTTATAGAGATTCCATTATCTCTTGATTTTCACGGTCTTCGTTTTTATCTGTAGGCAATATGTCATCATTTAGATGTTGAAGGACTGGGGTCATCCAATTGCTTTCATTATTATTTCTGAATGGGCTTTCCAATTCAGTTGGAATTTCTTGAGTTATCCCTTTCTCATTTTTTATTTGGGCCTTTCCTGGGATCCCATCAGCAACAAGAATACTTTTCCATTTTCAGTCTTTTTTTCCTCAATGCTTCGCGACGCCTGATATTCGATAGGGACTATTCGACTTTTCGGAGCTTGCTTGAGCTAGCAAATTTGGCCAAGAAATCAACATGGGAATTTTCTTCTCTCAAGATTTGATGTATTGAGAAATCCTCAATGACCTCTAGCATTCCCAATTTTAGTTAACATTTGGATATATTTTCGAATCCTTTGTCTGATACGTTTGCTTAAGTTGATTTACAATTAGTTGAGAATCACTAAAAATTTAGATCCACGGAACTTTAAGCTGCTTTTCCAAGGTTAATATTACAACCATAGATTTGTATTCTTCTACATTATTTATGGCAGGGAAACCCGATTTCATAGCATAATGAAGTCAATGCCCATTCGGTGTTATGATGGTGTATCCTGCACCCATACCTTGTCCACTGGATGCTCCATTAACAAACAATTGCCATTTTGGTTCCATGTCCTTTTCCCTTTCAGGTTGTTGTTCAGTAAATTCAGTACATTCATTTACAAAATCCATTAGGGCTTGGCCTTTGAGAGTCAACCAAGGTTTAAACTCAATGTCGTATTGACTTAACTCAATTCCCGTTTTATAAGCCTTTTGATGGTTTTTGGCTTGCTAAAATCATTTTAAGGGCTAAGTTGGTAAAAACCTTAATTGGGTGCGTTTGGAAGTATGAACGTAGGTTTTGGGAAGTTACGATTAATCCATAAGCCAACTTTTCAATAAATGGGTTGCGCGTTTCTTTATGACATCTCTTTTCCTCTGGTTGACATAATACACATGAAACTGGGTTCCGTTATCTTCTCATATTAAGACTGAGCTGACGGCATGTTTCGAAACTGCCATATAGAGATACAAGGCTTCCCCGTGTTTCGGGATTAACATTATAGGGAGTTTTTCCAAATGATTTATAACACTTGGAAGGCCCTTTTGCATTCCTCTTCCCATTCAAAGTTCTTCTTTTTAATTACGTCGGAGAATAGCACACACTTATCGGTAGCCTTTGAAATAAATCTATTTAAAGTCGCCACCTTTCCATTAAGGCTCATTATATATTGTCTTGTTTTAGGCTTAGCCATTTCTCTTATCGCCTTGATTTATATAGGACTGGCCTTTATCCCTCGTTCACTTATAATACAACCAAGGAATTTCCCCAAGCAAACCCCAAAGTGGCATTTTTGAGGATTCAATTTCATTTGATATTTTCTCATCACCCCCAAACATATCCTCAAAATCTTTACATGGTTTTCTACCTTTAATGATTTGACCAATATATCATCTACATTGACTTCCATGCACTTTATGATTTGATCGTAGAACATTATATTAACTAGCCTTTGATATGTTGCTCCGATGTTCTTTAGACCGAAAGGCATAGCTTTATAGCAGTATGTCTCGTTGTTAGTGACGAAGCTTGTATGCTCTTTGTCTTGTTTGAACATGGGTATTCGGTTATATCCCGAATAGGCATCCATAAGAGATAAAAACTTCAGTCCACTTGTGGAATCCACTAGTCGAATGATTCTTGGTAAGGGATAACAATCCTTCGGACACATGTTCTTCGCTTTCCATTGGATTTCCTCACGAAGATGGTGTTTTCCAACCATTTAGTGTAAAATAACTCATGGATCAATCTATTATTGAGAAAAAAAATCACTTCCTCCTTTATGGATTTAGACCAAACTTTGTAAAGTTTCCTTTTCTTTTGCCAAACCGGGGCCATGCTAGGATCAATATTGAGCGAATGACGCATAATCGAAAGGTTAATTCCTGTCATGTCGGTGTGTGTCCATGCAAAGTTATCCTTACTTTCCTTGAGGAAGTGGATTAATTCATTCTTTACCTTTGATTCCATAAAATTTCCACTTTAATAGTTTTTTCCTGGATCAGTAGGATCTATTACTATTTCCTCAACTTCTTTGGAAGATGTAATCCTTTCGACCTCTCCCCGATAGTCTAGGTCAGTTATGATTTCTTCTTCATCAATGCTATTGACCTCTTGCTTCTTTCATTTTCTGTCTTTTGTCTAGCAATCATTCTTTTTACGTGTAATAGATTGAATGCTTCTTAGCTTTCTTACCATTACTTCAAATGTTGGGTTTAGGAACCCATCATCTGATGGATGCAATTTAGTGGATGTATCGAAATAAGCAAAGTATTCTTTCTTATATTGATCAAGTGTTGAAAAATGCATTTCCTTTAAGCTGAATTGTTCTACTTTGATAATTCCCTAGCCTTTCTTTGTTAGGAATTTGACCATCAAGTATTTGGGGCAGATTAAGGCATCCACCTCATCCAGTGCTGGATGCCCAAAGAATGCATTATAAAAGGATGGTTGATTGATGATTATGAAGAGCACATCAAAAGTACGACAACAACGAGGGTGTCCCATATGAACTTTTAGCTTTACTTGACCGACGAGTGTAGAACCCTTGTTATTGAACCCGAAGATTGGCTTTGGCCTAGGTTCCAGCTTTGCTTCTGGGATAATTATTTGATCAAAAGCATGCTTAAAGATAACATTGATAGTGCTTCTGGTATCACCTATGGACTGTCCTATTTGCGCAGTGGTCATCAATAGGTCATTATAAGGGTGGTGAATCCCTTTTTGGAGGTCTTGCGAGGTCACAACTAAAAGTATGCATGTGGACCCCCTCAAGGAATGCTCCGACACCCTCTCTTGAATTAAGAACACCCCACCTTTGGCTCCTTTTATGTAGCAACTCTTTGCCCCCTTGTCTCTCTTGATAATATGTGGGCCTTCGTGGAAGAGGTTGATACGGTTGAGTGTACGTCGACAAACATACTGTTGACTCGTTTTTAAAATTTTGAAAAGTTATGTCTTTTGAATTCAAATCTTTTCTGAAAGGCCATTGTTGTTGAAAAACTATATAAAGGCTTCAGAAATCAATTTTTTTTTAATTATTTTTCATCTTCTTCTTCCTTGACCTTTTCACTATTATTCTTCTTAATTTCTTAAATTTCTACACTTATACTCTGCCGATTTCCACATAAATTATATCATTCTTCTTATCTTTCAATTATAAATTAAACTCTCTCTGAAATTCAAGTGTTATTCAAGAGTTATAAGCCGTTTGCAATCAAAGATCCCAAGATCAAGTCCTATTGAATTAATACTACAAAAACAGATAAGAAAAGGGTGTAGTGGTATCCCGTATAAATTTTCTAGGTGTGACTGTGTCCTTGAAATCGATTGGGTGTAAATTTTTGGCCTGGAAATTAACTAAGTCTCACTATATGTGCCCTTATAGCCCTCAAATCAAGGATTGTAATTGTATTTGTTGAATAAGAATCCACATCAACCCAGCATTGGGTTGGACTGGATCTAGGGGAGTCCCGAACCAGTGTAAATCCCGGTGTGTACTTTCCTTTTACTGCTTTTTATTTTACTTACTACTTCTGTGATTTGTGATATATGTGATTTGCATATTATACTGTTTAATTCAAAAAGAACTGTCCAATCATTTAATACCTGTAAAAGCGAACCCCATGACTCTACCCTTATGGGAAAGGGTGAATCCATACACTTTATACTCAAAAGGCATGTCCCACTACTAAATACCTCTAATCCCGATGTAGGTCATGCTATGAATCATTCCCTTTTTTATTCCTTCTTTCCGAAAGTAGGCAAGCCCTTTAACCACTTAATAGCTCAACACTTTAAGTGACCCTTTTCGGAATAATTCTCGTTACGCAATTAACTATCATCATGGGTTCCTATAGTTAATGATACCTCACATCTGTTGTACATATACCCGACTGTTGGAAAGTGCAAACTTCTACTGAGTAAGGCATCTAACCTCGCATCATTAACCTACAAATTCGAATCCTTATTTCTAATTAAAGAAATTCTAGAATTAAACTAGAATATATAAGGATAAATCTCTGTAACTTCCTATCTTAAGACATATAATTATTTATTTCCTTACTGGACTTAGTATTTTCTACGACAATTAATACCCACTACGGCAATGAATACCCATTAAATCCCCTTTAATTGGATTTACTATTATAACGGCTCTATGCCATTAATGACCATAACGGTCATATTTCCAAAGGTATCAGTAACCTATTAAATCCCCTTTAATTTCATTTACTATAATAACTGTTATATGCCATTAATGACCTTAACGGTTATATTTCCTAAGGCATCAATAACCTATCAAATCCCTTTTAATTCCATTTACTATTATAACAGTTATATGCCATTGATGACCCTAATGATCATATTTCCTAAGGCATCAATAACCTATTAAATGTCATTTATATCAGTCCCATTTAATTACACCAATTCTAATCATTGTAACTCCCAAATATAACTGTATTTATTAAATTTCATTAGTCTTACATGAATATATAGGTGTATTACTATTATTAGTTTTCCTAACTGTAGACATAACACCTATTCCCATTTTAATTGTAACCAATTTGTCATTTATTTTCTATTCAATTCATTTTCCTAAAAGATTCATGTTTATAATATTAATTCCCTTATTTGTAACCTTTTAAATATAACAACCAACACCGCATTTATTAATATCACGGACACAAATATTAATTTACATTTATTATGGGAACACTACCATATATATTCCCATTAAAATGGAAATCATTCAAATTTAAATACACAACAAACATTTATATAGTAATAATATAATAACGTAATTTACAAAGGTTTGGACGGATAAGATTGTAATAATTATATATTTATATTTTAAGTGTGATATTAACATAGTTACTAATTATATTTTATTGTTATTGTTATTATTATTTTATATTCCAGTCTAAACTAATGACCAAAACAAGCTACTTGTGTTTAATCTTGTTTTGAGACTCTAGATTATAACTATGTTATTTATTATAATTATTGTAAATTTTGGCTAAACTATTTAAAAGAAGAACGTTGACATATTTCAAATCAGAAGGTAATAAGTAATCTTTTCATTTGGAATGAATGATGTAAACTACGTACAAAATACATAAATTTACACATCCCTACAAATATGATTTGTTTACGTTTCTTGTAGATTTTAAATAATGCATTTTTATTCGAAAAGAGTGAAATGGGAAACATAAACAGGTTTATAATTACAAAACCATTACTGCAAAAATCATATATTTACACCTAAATCCTATAATTCTAGATTAACAACATCACACATATGATAATATTTTGGGTCTAATTTCCATATTTAGTGTGTTTATAATAATCACAAACAATCCAAGATAAATTGTAGGCATTATAATAATATTAAACTAAAAGGCCTACAAATGCATATTCAACTTCACATATTATTCTAGATTTGACATAAACAAAAAATATGATATTTTAGGCATACAACCCAGATTAAAAAAACGAATTATATAAGGTATTCTAAACAATGAATATATTTCCCACTCACTTGGAAGCTATCCAAACCAAAATAGGAACACAACTTTTAGGCCTATAATTTCCAAAGCTTATAAATCTATAATTTGTATACATAGGGGATACATTTACTAATTTAGTTTTGTAGATATAAAAGAATAACTGGAAAAGAAGAAGAAAAATTATAATAAAAATTACCTATCCGAAGAACTAACCCTTTTGCACAAATCTAGATTCGATCTCTCCAATCTTTGTTAAGTTGATTTGCATTTGTTTATATATTAGAAATTTAGAAGAGATTGGAGAATTGGGAATGAAAGAGCTTCATTGCAGCCTCCATAAAATATGAGCAAAAGAATGGGGGTCTAGCCCATTATTTATAAGCATAGAAATTGAGCCTGAACCGTCAGATTTAATTCTAGAAAAATCCCGTCGGTCGATATATATATATATATATATATATATATATATATATATATATATATATATACTTTAACTGTAGCCACCACTGGAGTGTAGCGACCAGGGCGTCGATCGTTCTACTTGTTTGTTCTCCAGTGGGGTAGGAATATAATATTATACATATTCCATTTTTTATTTTCCATCTGTTTCGTATTTCATCTGAATTTTTTTCACATGGACTCTATTCGCCAAGTTCCAAAACGATAGTTGACCAGAATTCCATCACCAATGTAAAAATGAAAGATTCGCGTCAAATTCCACTAATTGCAAAAATTCTATTTATGGAATCTAATTAAATAATTGATTTAATTATTGCCAATTTTAGGGTGTTAAATTCTCCCTCCTTAAAAGAATATTTTCCTCGAAATTTTGCTAGTGACAAAGCCATGGTCATGGCACCTAATTATCTTAAATTACACAACCAATTAGTGTACATCAAATATTTGCAACCAAACGTGCACATGTGCACAGTGTACATAATAAATTGCAACCGCACATGTGCACAGTTTACATAATAAACTGTGGGTCTCGCACTATAAATCTAGTTTATTGTTTTAATTAATTTATATTCTAGATCTTGTTACTGATTGGAACAATCACTTCATGTTTTGAATCGTCGAGATTTTTAAATCTTCGAAGGGTTATTTGTAATAATTTCCATAAATCATCCAAAATATCAAAAACAGGAATATTAAAATTCACAAGGAATTAATATTAATAAAAAAATTGATTTTTAGCATATTCCCTGTTATTTTCAAATTGCTTCTTTTTACCAAAAAATATTATTTACTAGAATAGCACAAAACCAAAACAATCCAAAATATGTATAGATTTTAAAATCTTTAAAAAAATTACTTTCTCAAATCTTTATTTATTGAACAATTTTCTTGAACACTATAATTGAAAATTTTTAAATCCCTTTTTCTTTTTCAAACTATTTTTAGATTTGAATTTTCTCCAAATACAAGACCAAGGACTCAAAGGAATAGTCCAAAAAAGATTATTCGGATTTCCAAAATGAAGTACCAAATGGATTTTCCTCATAATTATATTTTCAGATTAATACGGCATATTAACACGAAGTTCCCATAGAAAAATTGACGGGAACTCCCAACGGAACCCAAAAAACTAGAAATTGGACTATTCTAGTTATAACTAGTTTTTCGTCCAATCACCAAGCTCAAATCCAAAAGATTCACTATATGATGTCCTCACGCTCTTCATGAAAAATTGCCAAACGTATCGTGGGGTAAGTCAGGGTTGGTCCTGAAACTCAAACTCAAAAGACTTCTAACTCCTAGTTGTTTCAAACCCAACTTAAATAAATAAGCTCACGACTATCTCATCATCGAAATAATTTAGAGTCAAGCAAGAAATACTAAAGAAGAAAGATTTTTTTTTGAATATGTTCTCTCACTAATCCTAATTTATTAATTCTTATGATTGTATAAAGTTAATCTCGAATACGCAATGTAGCACCCCCACACTTTTTTGAGTCCGAAATGTCAATAAAAATCGAAAATCAAACTCATCCAAGCATAGAGAGTATGAATTTTGTACCTGAAAAGAATGAACATTAGCATAATATAAGTATAATAAACTAAATCATAGAAAAAACAAGATATTATAAAAAGTATCAACTCAGGCGACTACCTTAAAAGTGAACCTCCACGTCAATACCGAGCACGAGAGAATAACAACATAAAAACCGAAATTGAACACTTGAAAAATCCCGTCTTCCCTGAGATAAACATGAGAGTTGTTATAAGGAGGGGGTTCAGAACAACAAGTCTTGTTGAGTAGAAAATGTATAATATTGTCCACGTTACACAAATATATCCCATTTGGTTTAACCCAAAATTAAATGTCTAATAAGGCTATTAATTCTAATCTAACCTTGTAAATATTTGCGTACGACGGTTAACTACCATACCCAAGATACGCTTCCCAGAGATAATATTATCGCAATACGGAGATAAAACTTTTATGCATAAGTGTGAACCCTTCACGTCAGTGCTTGACTCCATTGGTACCCATGTCTTCGCGGCCATGACACCTACTTCTTCCTTTTTCCGATCTTTCTGATCCTTAACTTCGTCCTTCTTCCAGGGGACAAGAAATTGATTCATCGTAATCACTAGGTATCCTGGGATATCATTTGTCGTCCTAAGTGTGAAGGTAGTCTCGGTCTTCGAAACCCAAGAAATGTTTGCACTGCTTACGCCTGCAAGCTCTAGGTAAGGTTCCATTCAAACGATTCCCTTTGGGCATCGTTTCTTATTCCTAAGTACCATCGTCTTTTGCCAGTAGGCTACTCTGGGACCTGGTCTTATGCTAGTGAGGCGTGGAAAAGGATGCAGCCGGTCAAGGCTTTCTTCGACGCTAATGGACGTGGGAGTAATTGGAATGGCTCCACCTTTTTCGTTTTTGGTGCTTGGGATTTCGCAAGGACCTAGGCTTCGGATATTTGGACTCATCTTGGACTCCAGTCTCTGCCCAAGGTTTATATCCTTATGTTGAAAATCCTCCGTATGGACTTACTGAAACACCCCACCATCCATTAAGGTCAATCACAAGGGACTGCCTTAACTTTGGTGGAGGTTTGTAAGTAAAAGTCACATATAAAACACAAGACAGTTATAAATACATACATTTATAAGAAGCGGAAAACAACAGGCTTTTTATTTCATAAATACGTGTTCATACAAAACATTTCCATAACTGTCATAATAACTCCCAAAACATTACATCATCATTTCTGTCTTGGTTATTAAATAAAGAAGCATAAAACATAATTAAAACTGCATAAATCCCCATGATTATGTCCAACAGCCATAGCCAAAGCAAGAGAGTCCAAACCGTACATCTACTATCTTGAAGCTTTTAAAGAATCTGACTAAGCTGGGTTGTTTCCTCCCTTTGGACCTGGGGGGGAACGAAAGAAAAGAAGATGAAAGAAAACAGGGTCAGACATAAAGCCTGGTAAGTCTAGTGACTCTTCAGTATGAGAATAAGAATAAGGGCATGATAGGTATAAACTGGAAACAGGAGAGTATCATAAACTAAGATGAAGTAGTTTTGAAACGAATATACTATTGCACCCCACACTATATCTCTGCACCTACATGCATTAGTTCTAAACTGGCACCCCATGCTGAGGGTGAAGTGATCCCCTTATTTTAACGATCGGCTCCTACTTGCATAATTACATGTGTCTTACGGCCCCCAAATATTGTAGATTCCTATGCTGGCCCCCCCATGGGGTGTATCAAGTCCCATGGTGGCGACCCGACACAATACTTAGAATGCATAGGTTATACTACTGGTGCCCCCAGTGACCTGTTTGTCTGCTTCGAAGTGTGTGCACGCCCGCACTCCGTTAGAACCCACATTGTTGCACCCCCCCACCGTCGTTTTTGACCGCTTACAATCAGCCCAGTAATCGTGCCCCACCCTGCCTAGTTTCAGGGTACCATGATACCTAGTTGGGTTACTGCTGAAATGGGTCCCCATTACTAGGGTTTTCTAGTCAAACATGTTAAGTGGTTAAGTGTCTGTATTTACCTAACCCTACTGTAACACCCCACATCCGTTAAGGTCACTCACAAAGGGAATGCCTTAACTTCAATGGAGCATTATGGGTACTGGAACAGAAATATTACAAGACAGACATATATAAAACAGCGGAAAGTAAAGTGGAATTACTTCATATCATTTATTAAATATAATTGTTTACAATAAAAGCCCATCAACTTCCAATACCCAATTACATAGCTAAAATATATGCCTTGCACAAAAACAAAGAAGCATGAAAATAAATTGTAGTATTCCCCAATAAAGCAAAGCAAGCCATAGCCAAGAGAAATCCAAGCAGTACATGAAAGAACCTGAGGGGGGAAACGAAAAAAAAAGAGGCGAAACAAACTGGGTCAGTCATAAAGACTGAGTAAGTCCTAGTGGCTTTCAGCATAAAAACAGGTAAAGATAACATGGCATGAATAAACTGAAAGTAAACATAAGCATGACGACAAGATAAGCTACAGGCACGATAACTAAGAATAACATCATAGAATTTCTGTCATGTATAACATTGCAAGGTTCCCATTCAAGATGAACTAAGTATAATTTCGCAAGATTTCTATCAAGTATCACAAGACTTCTCTGCTTCACCATTAAAATGATATCTATTTGCTCTACACCACTTAACTAGTGTCCCAACTAGTAATCAATATAAAATGATAAAATCATAACGTGATCCCGGTCCCCGAAATTAAGGTTGCTTTCACGTCTACATCTATTATTTATTACCTAGATCTAATCTAGGGTTTTCTATCGAGCGCTTCCTAGATTCAACTAGGATTTATGCCACCTAGGTCCAACCTAGGGATTATGCTACCCACTGAACACTTCTTGGATTTAGGGTTTATGCCACCTAGGTCCAACCTAGGGATTATGCTACCTGTTGAACACTTCTCGGATTTAGGGTTTATGCCACCTAGGTCCAACCTAGGGTTTATGCTACCTATGTGTGTCATACGGCCCGCAATGATTGTAGATACCTATGCTGGTCCCACCATGGGGTGTATCAAGACCCATGGGGACGGCCCGACACAATTCTAGAAGGCATAGGTTATACTACTGGTGCACCCAGTGCCCTGTTCGTCTGCTCCGAAGTTTGTGCACGCCCGCACTTCATTAGAACCTACACTGTTGCACCCACCGCCGTCGTTTTGACCGCTTACAATCAGCCAGTAATCGTGCCCCACCCTGCCTAGTTTTGGGGTACCGTTGATACCTGATTTGGGTTACTGCTGAAATGGGTCCCCATTACTAGGGTTTCCTACTGGTTAAGTGTGTGGGCCTATATATACAGATATTACCCGCCTTCCCGTAATGTACTGTAATAACCCGGAAATCTGGGCCAATTTAAAATTTTTATTTTGGCAATTTTAGCGAATTTTGATTATTTAAAATGAATTATTTTAAATAATAACGACGAGAAATTTATTTTGAATATAATTCGAACATATATATTCGTTTGAATCGACGATAGAATATAAATATTTATTTATATTTATAAAAGGAATTGAAAATGGCGCGGTAGTTCGATAATTCGATTTCAAACTTCAAATGGATGTACAGGATTCAAAATAAACCGGATTTTAGTGAAACCAAACATATTTGAATCTAATTGATAATATCTTTCCAACGAATCCGAAAAAGCAAAATTTCATAGCGGGAATCAAAAGATATGCCCAGTTGAAAATTCTGAATAGTCGCTATGGAATTCAGGCCCTTAAAAATGGAAATTTTGCAAACGACCTCGGATTTCGATGAAACCACTTTTGTTGGATCCGCTATGTCAAATTATTGCTAGGTTTCAAATTTCATAATTTTTCGAATCAATATGTGAGCGTGGCAAAGGAAAACGCGTTTGACCAGTTTTAGTTGATTTTAATCGACTGGAAAATGGCCATTTTTCAAACGGTCTCAGAATTTGACGAAATTAGTTTTGTTGGGACCGTATCATCAATACGAAGCTAGAAAATATTTTTTTGGAATCTTTCGAGTTAGTATGTGACCCCGGTAGATCGAAATGTGCGTTCAAATTCAATATATAGAGTTATATGTTGATTTTGACGAAAACTGATCGAAACGGCCAAATTGTCTGACGAAACATATCCCATTGTGTTCGGAATAGGGGTAAAACGCTAGGGACGACAGTCGGTGGGTCGCATTTCGATTTTGTATTTTAAAGTACCTTTTTGAAATTTAAAATAATTAAATAAAAATAACAAAAAAACCTCTCTCTTCATCCCCTTACCCTCTCAGCCCCCCCCCCCCGTTCATTACAGTCAAACAAGAAAAAAAACCAAAACATCGTGTCCTCCCCCCCCCCCCCCGACCACCGCCTGTGCGCCGCCATAGGCAGCCCCCCCCCACCGCACCCCCCTTCCTTCCTCCCCCTCTTCTTCTCCACCTCGCGCCCCTCCCCTGAACCCACCGCAAAACCCCCCCTCCCCGTGGATCGAAGACCGAGCGCCCCCCCCTTGGTCAGAGCCGCCGGTCAGCCCTGATTCCCCCTCCACTTACCAATTCCCACGACGCCATCCTAGTGAGTTTTCTTTTATTATTTTATTTATATTTATTTATTTTCAGTTTTATTATACCTGTATATAATTAAAAATATGAAATTTATATGTATGCGTATGCTAAAGATTAGATTTTCATTAAGTTAATCAAAGTGAAAAGGTCGGATTTTTATATAGTGAGAGGTGTAAAAATAGAATTTTTATCTATATAGTAGCGGTATAAAAATAGAATTTTTATCTATATAGTAGCGGTGTAAAAATAGATTTTTTATCTATATAGTAGCGGTGTAAAAGGAGAATTTTTATCTATATAGTAGCGGTGTAAAAATAGAATTTTTATCTATATAGTAGCGGTGTAAAAATAGAATTTTTATTTATATAGTAGCGGTGTAAAAAATAGAATTTTTATCTATATAGTAGCGGTGTAAAAATAGAATTTTTATCTATATAGTAGCGGTATAAAAATAGAATTTTTACATACATAGCTACAATATAAAAATGTGATTTTTTATGTATGTAGTGGCTACGGACAACGAAATTGACAAAAGACGAAAATGGGAAGAATTCCTACATATGAAGTGTCGTGGAGTTGGGATAGCTTTGGTGAGAACTTCTCACCTTTAAATTTATTTCTAGTTAAAATATATACTAGGATGCAGATGGTGTTTAGTAGCACCCGACACCCGTCGTCCACAGACCATGGATGGCTTGTATGCTTGTTTGTTCGATTTTGATGTGTAGTTGATTGTGTGATGTGATGTGAAATGAAATAAAATATTTATATAGTTAAAAATATTTTATAGTTAAAAATAGAACTTTTAACGTGTATATGAATGGAAATAAAAATAAAAAAATCGGACGATTTGTTTATACACACACATTTGACTGACATTGATTGGGACGATAAATTTTACACATCGCCCAACTGCACAAATAAAATCTGTGTTTGATTGTTTGAAACCCCACACGGGTATTGGGATGATATTTGACGTACACTAATCCCGATTGTTTAGTTGTATGTCGATCGATTGATTGACAGACTGTTATAAGCGTTGAATATTTATATTTGATGCTTATACAGTGTAGAATGCACTTTGGATGATGGTTGATTATTTGTCATTGTTGATATATACATGCGTTGTATAGAAATCCATAGAAATAAAATCTATGATAATTGATTAGGGCCTCATTCCAGTTTTGAAATAGAATATTTGAAAATAGAAATATTTGAAAAGAAATATTTGAATAGAAATATTTGAAAAAGAAATATTTGAAATAGAATATTTGAAAATAGAAATATATGAAGCCGTGTTGATTAGATTGACGCCATTTTGACGTGGATGACATTTATATCGACTTATTCAATTTTCAATGTATATTGAAAGTGATTTTGAAATTTGAATTATATTGAAAATAATCGAAATTCGAATTAAATTGAATAGAACTGAATTCGAATTGAAATCGAAAGGAATTGAATTCGAATTAAATTGAAATTTAATTGAAATCGATTTGAAATGAATTTAAAACGAATTTATATTGGAATATTCAATTTTGATTTGAAATTGAATATGAAGTTGAAACCGTTTTGAAAATGAATTTAAAACGATTTATAATGCACGTTTTGAATTGAAATCGATGAAGTATATTATATATATATATATTATATATACAATATAATGGCCTGAATAGAACGCGCCGCGCTGCGGTAGTTCGTGAATTTCGACCATTGACTTCAAATGGATATTGCGGGAGATCCGACCGTCGGATTCTCCTAAAACCGGAATCGTTGGGTTCGTATCGAAAAGAGCTTTCTAACGAATATTGGAAATTTGAAATCTAACGGTTGGATTTGGAATTATGTCCAAATCAAATTTGGAAAAGGTCGCTATAAGTGCAGTTCGATGGCCGTTGATGGAAATCGACTGTACGGGCCTTGATAAAATTATTAAAAATAAAAATAATTTGTGTAAAATCATAAGAAATGATTTGGGAAGAATTAGGATGAAAAACTCCATATTTGAAAAGATAAAAATAGATTTTTATCGAAATGAACTAGTTTTGAACTAGAATTAAAATTCTATTTATTTTTAAATAAATAAATTGAATTTGAAAAGGGTTTTAAAAATAACCAGAATTTCCAATGATCGCATTGGAATGGATTTGAATCGAAATTGTCTTCGGAATATTTCGATGTTGGATTTCGTGATTATACAGATGTTGTTATGGAAATTTGAAAGATATAGATATATATATCGTTATTTCCAATACAATATCTGTTGGTCGTAGAATTTGATATTGAATATAAGCCGATATATTTTCTATTCAGAGCCTTGTATTTAATATCAAATGTGATTTGGGTTTGTCGTGAATGGTGTCTTCATTAACACTGTTCTTGAACCCAGTAGAGAAAAGATTAAATCTTTTTATTTAGATTTAATGAAGTGTACCAATTAAATAATATTTAATTGGAATTGAATTGATATTGATTTTTGGGTTTATCGTGAACCGTGTTTTAAATGACACTGATTCTTTAACCCAGTTGAAGATTAAAACTAAGTGGAGTTTTAATGAATCTTTAATTAGATTGAAGAGATCGAGAATGGAGTATCACCAGTTTTGCTCCAGACGATAGTTAAATCTTTAATTAGATTTGAACGTGAAATGGTAATTAAATTTACCGATAACACCGTGGTGTTAGATATGAAGTATTACCAGTTTACTTCATGGGATAAATAGGTTGGGATTGGGAAATAAAATAAATAATTACTTCGGTGTGGTTCGCTAATCCCGACTAGTTTGAATTGATATTCAAAGAAGATTAAAGAATAAATTTAAAAGAATTTATCTTTGATAAATTTAATGGGAACCTTTCCCAAAGTATAAGAATATTTGAACAAAAGAATATTCTGAATTGGAATGAGGCGTATGTTGTGTTTGTGTAACACTAGTTTATTATATACGCAAGTTATTCAGAAAGACCGAGTTTACCCCATTCTGAATAACTGATTCGACGTGGTGTCGAAGATGAAGACGGTGGTCGAAGACCGGAAATCTTCACATCGTTTGGGTGATTGCTAATGATCTCGATTGGGCTGTACACCCAAGAGGAGAGAAACAATTGGTGATCGTCCAGACGTACTTGGAGATCGATGGATATGCGAGGAAAGTGCCTCCGATTTCATTCAGACCCAGAACGAACTTGTAAATGGACTATGTGTCTGACATAGGATTTTATTCTGTGTGATTGATTTCTATTAAATATATATCTGTTTGGCGGCGGAGAATTTATTCTCTTGCTTAACGCCCTTCTCTGAGAAGTACGAGCTCAGGGGTTATATATTGATGGATATCAAACGCATGGAGTGAATTGCCTGTGTGGCATGCCTAAGTGGTAATAGATCGAGGTTTCTGTTGAAAAGAAAAGTCTTGTGGTTGATGATCAAAGCACTGCCTGTGTGTCATAGCTTTGTGTAACGTGAATTCGCGAGCCTCACACCCCGGTTGTGAACCAGAAACGGGAGAGGACCTCAGGGAGGGCGTGCGTTTCCTTCTAGCTAGAAGTGGCGTCAGTGGTTTTACACGCCCTGACGAGTTTGACTTAGGAGGTTGTTGCTGTTGCGAGGCCCCTCGGATATATCGGTCGATTCGGGACCGATGGAGTCATTCGTTGGCTCATTTACGCCCCATAGGGCGGGGAGACATAGTGTTCAGGCATAATAATCCACATCGGTGGACCGACCCTGACGATCCATGGGGTAGTTGCGGCTGTTCCTGAGACATGGGCTAGATTGTCTCGAATCGGTAGAGGACTATCTTTTGCCTCGGTTCACAGATGGAAATCCAACTTCCAATACGTGACTTTGCGGTTTTATTTGTAGAGCCTAGTATGGCGACATAGTAGCATGGGATGCTATGCCGTCTATGATTGATATTTATGATTTGAAGTTGTTTTATACACTATACACTTATTATAGCATCAAATGAGATGTTTTAAACGTATCAAGCATTCTTGGCTATTATAAGGTAAAAACCCTATCCCCCGGCTTGCGTTGCATTGTGTGATAGGACCTGGGTCTTATAATAGCTTCATTTTTTCTTTATTTAGCATTGCGTTGTTGTTTTATGCACCAGTATTCTTGGGAGGAAACCCGTTCCGTGTTATACGGCGTGGTCCCTTGATTTACCTAACTTTAAAAATAAAGATTAATAACTGTTTTAGTTCTCACACCAGTCACATGACTGACCTGGAGTTTATTGTTTTAACTTAAACTCTGGGTGCCCTTATTTTCGACACGGGAAACTAGTAGTTTTGGTTTTGCAGATTTATATTCGCAGGATCCTGGTTTACAGCTGGAATGATATCCGGAAAGCTTTGTATCCGTATATCTCCTTCAGTTGTGTATTGTATTATTTTCCGCTGCTATGTAATTTATTGTAATCTCTGATATTTTCTGTTGTGTAATATTTGTTTATACTCTGTATATTCCTGTATTTTGATGAATTGTTGTAATAAGCAATGAAATGTTCTTCCGTCTGCGTTCCTTTGTGTGTTGTTCTCATAGTATCCGCGCTTTCCTTACCGGGGAAGTTACGGGTTTTTACAAGTACTTAACCCACCGATTCAAGCGTGCTTATTAATGTTTAAGTTTGTGGGCCTATATTTACTAATATTACCCACCAACCCGATATGTACTTAACCCTCTCTGCCCATTACGTTAAGTTGGTTAAGTGTTTTCTCTTGTTTTACTTAACCCTACCACACATCATGTTATATCGGTTAAGTGTTGTTCCTTGTGTTACTTAACCCTACCGCAAGCCTTGTTATACTGGCTAAGTGTTCTCCCTTGTGTTAACTTAACCCCACCGCATGTCATGTCATATTCGTTAAGTGTACATTGACTTAGCCCACCTACTTATCATGTTGTGACGGTTAAGTGTTACCCTCTGTTGTTACTTAACCTTACCACGCATCACGTTATATTGGTTAAGTGCATGTTAACTTAACCCCATCCACCAGTCATATTATAATGGTTAAGTGTTACCCTTTTGGGTTAAATTAACCCTACCACGCATCAGGTTATATCGATTGGGTGTTATCAACCTATTCACATTAGCCCAACCCATCCGCTAGTCATGTTATAACGGTCAAGTGTCATTAGCCTAACCATGTTACTTAACCCACCCATTGGTCTGACTAACAGTTATGTTGGTTAAGCCCACATTTATAAGTTTTACATGTTCTTAACTCATACCGGTTAGGTCCACCTTTACATGTCAAATTTCCATGTCATCCCACCTAACCCTCTAACCATACGCACGTTTTATTATGGTTAGTATTCCTTAATTCATTCATTATGACGAACGAATCATGACCTCTCACATTAGACCGCGCACTTTGTGGCCACTGGATTTGCCGGGCGGTTCCGGGAAGATTTACACCACAAACTAAGTCTAACCTCGTGTCATAAATCGTTACGCCTACAATTCAACCTTCGACCTCTCACATTAGACTGACACTTTGAGGCTACTGGATTTGCTGGGCGGTTCCGGGAAGATTTACACCACAAACCGAGTCTAACCTCGTGTCAAAGGTTCATTAATGGTCGTATTCCACCAAAAAACCCAATATCAGTTCATGTGTTTAACATATAGAAATGTTCATGATTCACGTTTTTTCCTCAAAACGTATTCCCAAATTATTATCATAATTCACTATAAGGTTATGCCAAGTTATAGCCTTTTCTTTACAATACATGGCAATTACCCAAAACCCAACTTAGGCGCGTTCATATTAAACCTCTACTAAGTCATAAATTATCATATATATTTCAACTCCAAATTTTACATAATTAACATATGCCCAAGTTCTAGATTACATGTAAATTTTACATATGCCCAATTCGTACCAAATTTACATATGTTCAATTTATGCCGTTTTACATGTATGGCAATTTTATGCCATTTTACCATATCAAGTTCTAGCCAAAATTACATGTATCAAGTTTTATACCCAATAAACCCAAATCATTATTCATGACGTAGATATCCCAAACTATAATCTTTTTATTACAATACATGTCAGTTTCCCAAGTTCATATTACATGTTTATGCCCATTATCAGGTTTACAATCGCTTTCATGTTCAAATTCCCAATTCTACATATGCCTAATTAACATAAACCCAATCTTTTTATTTAATTTACATAGTCCCAAACTCGTGATTTAATTTACATGCCAATTCATGTATGCCCAAACTTGCAATTTCAATTATATTGACAATACCCAAATTTCAAATTTCATGTTATGCCATCAATTCCACCACACACATATATCCACATAGGTAATATCCCAATATTTCCCCGTATACAAATCGCACGTATATCGTAGTTTAGGCCTAGGTCCGAAATTGACCAAGGTTCATCAAAAGAAAATAAATAGGGGAAGGTAGAATTTTGCATAAAAATAAGAACAGAGAGAAAAACATCATCACAGGCATGAAGATTACAACTTGATAATAATATCAACATGAATTGAGAAAACTGATTTACAACAAGCTGAATAGATCATAGGCTTGACATGAAAATGAGAATTGAAAGGTCCCAAAACTCAAGATTCAAGAAGCAATAGATCTGAATCAATAAACATACTTAAATCCAATTCCATTTTATTCCATGGCCATATTATAATTAAATGTTTAAATCTAAAAACAACTAGAACTTACAGAGCATGGCTAGTGAATTAGGAACTGAATTTGTTGTAAAAATTTTGGGGTGTTGTTGATTTATTGTCTTGAATCATTGTTGAAGCTTTGTTCTTCGAATTGTTTTGAGTTTGAATGTTTGTACTTCAATTTGGGGGCGGCGACCATGTTTCAAGAGGGAGTTTAGCAGCATAATAGTGTAAGAATGATTTGATATGAATTAGGTTAGGTCTAAGGGTGTTTTTATAGGTGTAGCAACTAGTTTAGGCCCTTATATTAAACCTAGAATCAATTCGGACCGTCAAAACATGTCTCAGGCTTCAAAAATGAGTTCTGGGTCAAAACAGGCCGATCAGGTCGACCTGTAGGGGGGAAGGTCGACACTATGGTCGACCTGGTGAGTAGGTTGACCCTATGGTCGACCTGGGAGGGGGGGGGGGGTAGGTCGACCCCCTGGTCCAGTCCTGCCTGAAAACTGCTGAAACTTGTACATGCCATAACTTCTTCATCCGGACTCCGATTTTCGAAAACTCGGACTCTATTTCATGTAAAATTTCGAGACGAACGCAATGGCATAACCCGTTTCCCCTGATTCTGATTTTAAAATTTAATTCTGCCTTGATTTCTTGTTTTAATATGTTATAAAAATACGGGTTGTTACGTTCTCCCCTCCTTAAAGGATTTCGTCCCCGAAATCTTCAAGTTAAGAAGAATGTGACCTACCATCCAATCATCCATCTACTCAATCATCAATCACAGGCATTCATTGTCCTTAAGAGATTTCTAATGCGGTATGAACATATGCAGAAAGTGTGTGTATATGTTGCTTATATAATGCAAATGATCAGGCCTGATTGATCTTCTTAATGCAAAATATGTTTAGTGCAATGAGTCCAACATGTATGCAAATAGTCCTAGTCACATAAACACTATATGTGCATAAACATCCGTCCATATGCATCATCCATATGATAACACATCCAATTTCATCCATAAACAAGTATAAACACTCATGCATATGCAATATGGAAATGTGTCTGAGCCGATCTAGTGCCTAATGTGTGTTATGCAATCACGAGCAACCACTAGCAGCCACTTGCAACCACTTGCAATCATCAATCATAACATGTCTCAAACACATGTTTACACCCAATTGTTCCTACCTAAAGGTATAGTCGAACGATAGAAGCAAGTAAAAACCTTGTGCCCGTTAGGCAATGTCAAAACTGGAAATCTATGTAACATATATACTGATTTGGAGAAGAACTCCCTAAGCACTAGCCCAAAACCAATATATATGATTCTAGGAAACCAAGCATGATAAACTCCTTTTAGGTCGCAAGAAATCCCTTCCTAAAACCAACCCATATCCTATAAAACCCAACGAGTTTAGTCAACCCAACAGACACCCTCAAGCCCCAAAATGTATTACTAATAGACGAGTCATGCTCCATACGGGGTTTCTAACAGAAATGGGATTGAGAATAGGACCGAGAGGATATACTTGAAAGATAGCATGCAAATAAGCTCTACAGGAAAAGAGGGATCAAGGATATACTCTTAAAAAGAGATATGATGCGCGTATCTAGTCTTTAATCTTCTAAGTCGCATTTCCTTGAGCTTAACTCCATTGTGCTTTGTCCGCCTTTAACTTCATAATTTCTTAATTCTTGTTTCCAAAATATGAGTTGGAACTCATTTCACTGTTGTCTCTCGTCCAATTTTCCCTTATCCTCCTTCTAGTATACTCGGCTCAAACATAACTGTGTACTCATGGTTTCATGCAAGCTCTCCAAAATTCACTAGTGAATCTCGGATCTCGTTCACTTACTAGAAGGTATTCCACTTAAATGAATCTTCTCTTGAAAACAAACAAATGCCAACCATGTTGTCAAATGTACTTACTAAGGTGATTTTCTATGACTCATGCAGAAGCGAAATGAACCATTTGCCTCAATGGCGAACACTACTCGAGCGGATCAATAAATGTATCAAGAGATTCTAGGTAACTAAGCATGGTAGAACCCTAAGGGTTACACTAGACTTCGAGGGTATTACCGAGGCAAGTCAAGAGTCTAACTACCCTCTTTTCATACTCGAGAATGGTATCATTTCTGGATAACCACTCTATCCCTAGAAACAACCGATAGCCCAAAAACATAAGCATTACTTCTAAACTCAACACTTAGCATAGACATTCTCAAATCCAAACAAGTCATGAATAAATGAGTCGATTCCCCAACAGGATTTGAGACAAAAAAAATGGGATCCTCTACTACGCTAGTTCTAAGGTGCAGAGACTCAACTATCGAAGCAGAATTAAAAGGATGCGATGTACCAAAAACAAAGTTCCCACGGTATGATAGAAAAGAAAAGCTAAACTTTTAACAGAAACGTTACCACCTCTCTTAGGTATGCTAGTAGTGAGAGCATACAATTGCCCTCTCGACGATCTTGTACTTTGCCCTTGTCCTTATCCTATAATACTTAATTACATGTCCCTTTTGACCATACTAAAGATATTCTCTCTTGTCATGGGTTTTTATTATTATTCCACTTGGCCTCTTTCCTTTCACATCTTTCCTCTTCGTGGATTAAGCCATATCAACAAGTTTCTCATCCTTAGACTTGTGTTCTTTATCCTCGTTCCTACTATCCTTGTATAGCTTGTTGAAAAGTTTCTCGAAAGCTACTTCCATCGCACAGCAACCCTACAAAGCTTGAGATAAGATTAGTCGCAAGTAAAACTACTGCGGCTACAGATGGAGGTTGGACACTACTTTGCCCTCCGACATGTGTCGCATGCCTACAAACTATGGTGAAAAAGAAAGAGAGAAGAGACTCAAGGAGAGAATCAAAAGATAGTGCATATGGCTTTGGGGAATATGCCTTTCGTAAAACAAATCTTTTCTTTAGAAAAATGCTTCTTTGTGAACGTTTTGAAAAAAAAATCTCAGAAGGATTTTTTTAAAAGCTTTTGCCCAGTTAGGTAACCTTCTGCTCTGATACCAAATGTAACACCCCACATCCGTTAAGGTCACTCACAAAGGGAATGCCTTAACTTCAATGGAGCATTATGGGTACTGGAACAGAAATATTACAAGACAGACATATATAAAACAGCGGAAAGTAAAGTGGAAGTACTTCAAATCATTTATTAAATATAATTGTTTACAATAAAAGCCCATCAACTTCCAATACCCAATTACATAGCTAAAATATATGTCTTGCTCAAAAACAAAGAAGCATGAAAATAAATTGTAGTATTCCCCAATAAAGCAAAGAAAGCCATAGCCAAGAGAAATCCAAGCAGTACATGAAAGAGCCTTGGAGCTTGGTAAGATCCGAACTAAGCTGTCTTCCCACCCTGCGAACCGGGGGGGGGGGGGGGACGAAAGAAAAAGAGGTGAAACAAACTGGGTCAGTCATAAAGACTGAGTAAGTCCTAGTGGCTTTCAGCATAAAAACAGGTAAAGATAACATGGCATGAATAAACTGAAAGTAAACATAAGCATGACGACAAGATAAGCTACAGGCACGATAACTAAGAATAACATCATAGGATTTCTGTCATGTATAACATTGCAAGGTTCCCATTCAAGATGAACTAAGTATAGTTTCGCAAGATTTCTATCAAGCATCACAAGATTTCTCTGCTTCACCATTAAAATGATATCTATTTGCTCTGCACCACCTAACTAGTGTCCCAACTAGTAATCAATATAAAATGATAAAATCATAATGTGATCCCGATCCCCGAAATTAAGGTTGTTTTCACGTGTACATCCATTATTTATTACCTAGATCTAATCTAGGGTTTTCTATCGAGCGCTTCCTAGATTCAACCGGGATTTATGCCACTTAGGTCCAACCTAGGGATTATGCTACCTATTGTACACTTGTAACACCCCGGGAATTCTATAACGCTAAGCTTCACAAATCAATGTATTATTAACTCTAATGAAAGAATTAAGGGAAACGGGTTACGCCATTGCGTTCGTCTCGGAATTCTACTTGAGATAGAGTCCGAGTTTTCGCGAATCGGACTCCGTATGAAGGAGTTATGGCCTTCGGAAGTTTCAGAATCAAATTTAAATTCAAACAGCTCAGTTTAATTTCAAAATTTCGAATTTCAGGTTCAAACTGGGTTGGGCGGGAAAATTCCCGCCCAGAGACCAGATCGACCATAGGGTCGACCATGGTGTCGACCTAGTCACCCCAGGTCGACCACAGTGTCGACCTGGTCCCCCCCAGGTCAACCATAGTGTCGACCTGGGTGTCGACCTGGCTGGTCGACCTGGCTGGCCAGGTCTAACTCTGGTTCGAGTTTCTGAGGCCCTGTGTGTCACTAGGGCTGACATGTCACCTCTTGATTGGCTCTCTGAATTTTGAATGGCCTAGATTCCTCCTATATTCATCTAACGGCTCAAAACAACTTAAAAATCTATAAATACACTCTAACTCTCAACTGAAAATTCACACAAAAATATGAGAAAGGAGTCGTCATGCTGCTAGGGAGGAATTGAACATAGCCGTTAAGAGAAAAGCCTAGAGACGAATCAAAACTAAGAGGAAGATTAAAGTTTAAATCAAAAATTATCAACGCAACGTTAGTCTACCCAAAGGAGCGCACCTCAATTTCAGAATTCAGAATCCAGAATTCAAGATTCTGCATTCGTTGTAAGTATAGTGACCTTTCAGAATATAAATAAGAATTGCGATGTGATTCGATGTGAATGAAAATAGAATTGTGTTATTGTATTATATAAAATTCTATGTATTTTGATGATTCTATCATGACTTGTGTACTGACGTTTGTGGCATAAATTGATTGATGCAAGCCTATTGAACAATTGTATACGAAAACAATGACACTTGCAAGTTTGTGGCAAAAGAATAGAACTGATCCCTTTATGTATATGTCAATGGCATGGACTATGTATATTCCCTTAGTCTAAATTAGAGTTTATGTAAACATGATTTAGACTTGAAACCTTTTATGCCTACATGGCCTAAAGTTTTTGTAAACATGATTTAGACTTGAAACCTTTTATGCCAACATGACCCAAAGCCTATGCTATCATTTCCATGTTTATTTGCAAGTATAATTGGATCTATGTTGAGTATCGATTGTGTTTCAACAACTATGCAAGTTCATGTTGAAATAGGCTATGTGATTAAATGTTATAATTGGACCTTTTGGTGAATATACATCATGCTAGTTTTGTGATTGACATTATGCCAAGTTAAACATATTTAAACACAAGTTGTGTAAGCCTAAACTATGCCATTTCATATGTCACCTACTTAGTTGTACTTTGATTTGATTGCAAGTTCATATGACCCATCATTTATGTTAGTATCGCTAAATTGCAAGTTCATGCGCCACACACCCTGATATGTTGTCAAATATTACATGTTCTTGATTTCCCCTTTTTCTTATGCTTATAAAGTTGGGCTGAATTGTGTCAAGCCCAACATTTGTTATAACGTTGCGAACGTATAAACGAGGGTAATGACGTTGGGTGTAAAACATGAAAACATATGTTGGCATGTTTGGCACATGCCAATGACAATGACATTTAAAGCGGTATGAATTGTTATACCCAAAAATAAAAGATATGACATTTACATATATATATTTGAGAAATAATAAAATATGTAAATTTAGAAAACACGACGTGCTTAACCCGAGGTTGGATTGAGTTGTGATGTAAACTTGCCCGGAACCGCCCGGCTGTCCAGTAGTCACAACAATACCTATCCAATGTGGGTGGTTAAGCATTGAGCCCAATAAAGACCCGAGGTTAGACCGAGTTACGGTGTAAACCTGCCCGGAACCGACCGGCATATCCAGTACCGTAGCAATACCTGTCTAATGTGAGTTGTCTGGTGCTCCTAAGAGGCTAAGTACAGGTGGTAGGGTTAAGTCAACTATAACACTTAACCAAATTCAACATGTTAACAAGAATTGATGGGTGGGGGTTAGGTAAATACAGACACTTAACCACTTAACATGTTTGACTAGAAAATCCTGGTAATGAGGGACCCGTTTCAGCAGTAACCCAATTTAGGTATCAACGGTACCCTGGAACTAGGCAGGGTGGGGCACGATTACTAGGCTGATTGTAAGCGGTCAAACGACGGCGGTGGGTGCATAGTGCAGGTCTAACGGGGTGTGGGCGTGCACACACTTCGGAGCAGACAACCAGGGCACTAGGGACACCAATAGTATAACCTATGCCTTCTAGAATTTGTGTCGGGGCCACCACCATGGGTCTTGATACACCCCATGGTGGGACCAGCATAGGTATCTACAATTCTTGGGGGCCGTATGACACATGTTAACGCGAGTAGGATCCGATCTTTAAATAAAGTTGGGGATCACTTTACCCTCACCATGGGGAGCCAGTTAGAGTAAACTCAAGTAGATGCAGAGATATAGTATGGGTGCGATAGTACATTCGACACCCCCTTAGCTTGTGTCACTATCCTATTTTCAAAATATATCTATCATGCCCTTTTCTTATTCACATACTGAAGAGTTACTAGATTTACTCAGGCTTTATGTCTGACCCTATTTTATTTTTGTCTTCTTTCTTTCGTTCCCCCCCCCCCCCAGCTCCACAGGGAGGAAACAACTCAGCTCAGTCATGCTCTGTTCAAGCTCCAAGAACGTATATGTATGATTTGGGTCCCTTTTGCTCGGACTATGGCTTTGGATATCACTATGGGGATTTTTTGTCATTTTATTTATGTTTTATGCTTCTTTAATAATCAAGACAGTTATGATGTTGTAATGATGGAAGTATTTTGAGACAATTATGGAATGTTTTGTTTTGGAACACGTATTGATGAATAAAAGTCTGTTGGTTTCCGCTGTTTAAAATATGTGTATTTATATTTGTCTTGAGTTTATCTGTGGCTTATACTTATAAACCACCATCAAAATTAAGGCATTCCCTTTGTGAGTGACCTTAACCGAGGTGGGGTGTTTCACTTGGTATCAGAGCATAGGTTTACCAGATAAGATAAAAGTTTTTGAAATTGTTTTCAAAAAGAAAATTTAAAGAAGCGTTTTTCAAGAAAAGTGTTATATTTATGAAAAGACAAAATCTCCCAAAGCCATGTGCACCATCTACCTCTCTCTATCCTTCATTTTGAAATTTTCCCTTTCTATTTCAGCATGTCTAGAGACCTTTACCTCCCGGAAGGAGTGTCGATTCCTGGCTGGTTTAGGAGGTACTTAAAAGCAAGGGCCAATGGCGCGGGCCCAGCAGACATCCCTCCTCCAATGGTCGCGGTTCCTCCTCCTCCTCCACCTCCTCGTGGAAATGCCTTCGGAAAAACATGTAGAGACTTCAAGGCAATGGGTGGAAAAGACTTTTATGGGACAGAATCCTTTGTAGGGGCAAGAAACTGGCTAAAGGAGACTGAGGATCTATTTGTCATCTTTGGAGTGGATGACAGACAAAAGATACAACTAGCGGTATGGTTGCTTAAGGATGAGGCTTCCTATTGGTGGGAAGTTACCAATGCTCATAGGGCGGTGGAAACATGGGAAGACATCAGGACAAGGTTTGAGATGAAATTCCTCTCCCAAGCAGAAAGAAGCCTGCAAATGAAGAAGTTTCTAACTCTGAAACAGGGGAGCATGACAATCAGGGAATATGTTAATCAGTTTAATCAACTGCCAGATTTGGGTTAGACTTAGTAAACACCCAACAAAAGAAAGCACTTCGCTTCATCAAGGGTTTAAATGAGCCTCTACACATCCTTGCCATAACCCATGTATCCACGGGAGCGACTTATGAAAGCTTGGTGGACATGGCGTTGCTACATGAGGAAGACCACGGCAAGAAAGAAACTAAGGTGGAAGAGAAGAAAGAAGGTCTACAAGCAAAGAAAACAGACTTCAAGAAAAGAGGGAAGAACAATAAGCCCCGTGAGAAGAGAAGGTGCAATTTCTGTGGCATTGTGGGCCATATATCAAAAGACTGCCGGAAAAGGAAGGCGAAGATGGGTGGTTGCTTTCATTGTGGAGAGACTAGGCACCAAGCTAAGGACTGCCCAAAGAAGAAAGGGCAGGGACAGAAAGCTGGATCCACTTCAGGGGGTTAGGTTCATGCGCTAGTGGCACCTCAGCAAGAAAGAGGTAGTAATATTTCTATAGAAAGTGTAGTCTATCTTTATGATCATCCAGTTTGTACACTTTTTGACTCTGGCGCATCACACTCTTTTATTTCCTCTGCCTTAGTAGAATCTCTGCATCTAAACACTAGTATGGTAGAAGATCCCTTAATAGTTTCAAATCCAATTGGGGGCTCCGCTTACTTGTCAAGGGTTTGTTTGGGTTTGAAAATCTCTATTCTCAGCGTTGAGTTTAGTTGTGATGCCTTGGTCTTAGGCTTCTCGGGATATGGTTTGATCTTAGGCATGGACTAGTTATCCAGTAACAGTGCCATCCTTGATTGTGAAAAAAGAGTAGTTAGGCTCTTGACTCGGCTTGGTAACACTCTAGAAATTTCTTGTAATCCCTTGAATGCTGTTATGCTTAGTTATCTAGAATCGCTTGATGCTTCTGATGAAAATTTGCAATCGGTTAGAGTAGTCCGGAAATATCCGGATGTCTTTGAGGAGGTAAAAGGCTTAACTCCGAGGCGGGAAATAGACTTTCGCATATATCTTGTGGATAACGCAAAGCCTGTAGCTTTACCTGTCAGACACATGGCTCCAAGGGAGACAAAGGAGCTCAGTAAGAAGGTTAAAGAACTTCTCGAAAAAGGGTTCATTAGACGGAGCATTTCGGAATGGGGTGCTCCAGTGGTGTTCGCAACCAAAGCGGGCGATTCGCTTCGTCTTTGCGTCGACTATAGGGAGTTAAACAAATTGACCAAGAAAAATAGGCACCCTCTTCCCCGAATCGACGATTTGTTTGATCAGCTTGTAGGTGCAACGGTCTTCTCCCAACTTGATCTGGCAACTGGGTTCCATCAGCTAAGAGTAGCTGAAGATAGTATTGATAAAACGGCGTTCAGAACCCCAGACGGTTTCTTCGAGTGGCTTGTCATGCCTTTCGGCTTGACAAATGCACCCGCTTATTTCGTTGACCTAATGAGCAAGGTGTTCAGAGAATTCCTCAACAAATTTGTGGTTGTCTTCGTAGACGATATCTTAATCTTCTCAAAGAATGAGGAAGAGCATGCCCAGCATCTGAAAGAAATCATGGAAACTCTTCGAGCTCATCAACTAAAATCCAAATTCTCCAAGTGTCACTTCTGGAGAAAAGAAGCAAGATTTCTGGGGCATATAGTGTCAAAAGAGGGGTTGGCTGTGGACCCCGCAAAAGTGGTGGTAGTGCAAGATTGGAAGACACCAAGAAATGCAACCGAAGTTCGAAGCTTTCTTGGGCTAGCCGGTTTTTACCAAAAGTTTATTAGGAATTTCGCAAAGATCTCGGCCCCACTCACAAGGCTAACAAAGAAGAATCTGGCGTTCACTTGGGATTTGGACTGCGAGTTTGCTTTCCAACGATTAAAAAGGGCTCTCACAACAGCCCCAGTTCTGACTTTGCCAGATGGAAGCAAAATGTTCACGGTATACACGGATGCATGTGGAACGGGACTAGGCATTGTTCTAGTGCAAGAAGGAAGAGTGGTAGCTTATGGCGGAAGACAACTGAAAGTTCATGAAAAGAACTACCCAACCCACGATCTTGAGTTAGCCCCATCGTCTTTGCGCTTAAGTCTTGGCGCCATTATCTCCTAGGTGAGAAGTTTGAATTATACACTGACCATAAATCATTGAAATATCTCTTCTCGCAGAAGGACCTTAACTTGAGGCAGCAAAGATGGATAGAGTTTCTTGCCTCGTATGACTTTGAAATTTCCTATACTCCCGGCAAAGGCAACGTAGTAGCAGATGCGTTGAGCCGAAAGAAACTGACCTTAAGTCCGCTCTTTGTGGAAAGGCAAAGCCTGGAGTATATAGCCAGTTTTAACTTTAGGCCCTCCTCAGATTTTGTACCAGGTTTGCTAGCATCTCTCGAAGTACGCCCTATACTCTTGGACTCAATAGGGGCGGCACAACGTGAAGACCCTCAGCTTGTCGATGTGATTGATAAACTTATTAAGGGTGAGACTTCCAGTCACCTCAGTAGGTACACCATCGATGATAAGGGTTGGCTGAGTCGAGATGGAAGATTATGCGTCCCACAAGCATGGGAGTTGACAAAGAAGGTTCTCGAAGAAGCGCATCATTCCAAGATGACTATACACCCTGGCGGTGACAAGATGTACAAGGATATAAAAAGGACTTTCTTTTGGAACGGCATGAAGCAAGACGTGGCAGATTTCGTTTCTAAGTGCATGACCTGCCAACGGGTCAAGGCGGAACAGAAGAAGCCTGGAGGACTACTTCATCCTTTAGAGGTCCCACAGTGGAAGTGGGAAAACATTTCAATGGACTTCATTGATGGACTGCCTAGGTCGATAAGAGGCAACACTAGCATTTAGGTAATAGTGGATAGGCTTACTAAGAGCGCCCACTTTATACCTATCAAGAGTAGAAGGACTGCCGCATCCCTAGCATCTCTTTATCTCAAGGAAATAGTTCGACTCCATGGGATACCCTCCAGCATTGTTAGTGACCGAGACCCTATCTTCATAAGCGAGTTTTGGCGGAGTCTGCAAGAAGCTGTAGGCACATAGTTATGTTTGAGCACGGCCTATCACCCCCAAACCAATGGTCAGACGGAAAGGGTGAATAGAGTTTTAGAGGATCTTTTAATACTTTGCGTTCTTGACTTTGGAGGGACTTGGGAGGATCACCTTCCTTTAGTGGAATTTTCCTATAACAACAGCTACCAAGCTACCATCGGTATGGCACCCTTCAAAGCCTTGTATGGAAGACCGTGCAAATCACCAACTTGTTGGTACGAGTCTACAGATAAGCTTATACTTGGACCAGATATGATTTGAGAGGCTTCGGAGAAAGTGGACTTGATACGTAGGAGAATGAAGACTGCCCAAGACAGACAGAAATCCTACGCCGACAAAAGAAGGACCGACCTTGAGTTTGAGGTTGGGGACATGGTTTTCCTTAAGGTATCACCTTTAAGGAACGTCGTTCGTTTTGGATCCGCAGGAAAGCTAGTACCAAGATTTGACCGTTTCCTATCATCGAGAAGGTTGGAAAGATGGCCTATAGATTAGAGCTACCCGAGAGATTGGCCGGAGTTCATAACGTCTTTCATGTTTCTCACCTCCGGAAGTGTTTGCATGAGTCAGCGGAAGTGGTGGAACCTAGCATTCTAGAAGAAGCCAAAGTGGAACATGAAGCAACTGTGAGGAGAGTTTCAACCCGCATCTTAGGAACTGAAGTGAAAAACTACGCAACCGCGAAGTCAAACTCATTAAAGTTCAGTGGAGCGACGCCGAGGAAGACGCGACTTGGGAAACCGAGGACAGAATACACGCTGCCTACCCTCTTCTTTTTGAGGGTACATCTTTGATCTCTCTCTTTTTCCTTAAGTTATGTTTTATCTATCTTTTAGGTATATCTCCTCGGTTCTTTTCCTAACTCCTTAGGTAGAAAACAAATGGATGCAAACATGTATTTGAAAACATGTTATGGATGATGGCTGCAAATGGTTGTTAGTGGTTGCTCGTGGAGGCATATACACACACACCCTAGGTTATAGATCGGCTCAGTCACTTCATATTGCATATGCATATATGTATTCTCATTTGCATATGGTTGAAACTTGATATGCTGTCATATGGTTGTCGCATTTGTGTTGTGCACTCATGTAGAATTATGAGTAGGAAAAATTTGCATACATAATGAATTCATGACACTTACATGATTCGCATTAGGGAGGTCAACTGAATCAGTAGACCGCCTGATTTCTGCATTAGATAAGTACATGTACACACACTATGCATATGATCATGAAGCATTAGAAGTCTTTTAAGGAGAGTGGATGCCTGTGTTTGTTGGTTGAGAAGATGGACTGTTGGATGGTAGGATATACATTCTTCCTAACTTGAAGATTTCGGGGATGAAATCCTTTTAAGGGGGGAGAATGTAACACCCCGTGAATTCTATAATGCTAAGCTTCACAAATTAAAGTATAATTAATTCTAATGAAAGAATTAAGGGAAACGGGTTACGCCATTGCATTCGTCTCGGAATTCTACTTGAGATAGAGTCCGAGTTTGCGCGAATCGGACTCCGTATGAAGGAGTTATGGCCTTCGGAAGTTTCAGAATCAAATTTAAATTCAAACAGCTCAGTTTAATTTCAAAATTTTGAATTTCAGGTTCAAACTGGGCTGGACGGGAAAATTCCAGCCCAGAGACCAGGTCGACCATGGTGTCGACCTGGTCCCCCCCCCCCCCCGGGTCGACCATAGTGTCGACCTGGGTGTCGACCTGGCTGGTCGACCTGGCTGGCCAGGTCTGACTCTGGCTCGAATTTCTGAGGCCCTGTGTGTCACTAGGGCTGACATGTCATCTCTTGATTGGCTCTCTGAATTTTTAATTGCCTAGATTCCTCCTATCTTCATCTGACGGCTCAAAACAACTTAAAAATATATAAATACACCCTAACTCTCAACTGAAAATTCACACAAAAATATGAGAAAAGAGTCGTCATGCTGCTAGGGAGGAATTGAACATAGCCGTCAACAAAAAAGCCTAGAGACGAATCAAAACTAAGAAGAAGATTAAAGTTTAAATCAAAAATAATCAACGCAATGTTAGTCTACCCAAAGGAGCACACCTCAATTTCAGAATTCAGAATTCAAGATTCTGCATTCGTTGTAAGTATAGTGACCTTTAAGAATATGAATAAGAATTGCGATGTGATTCGATGTGAATGAAAATAGAATTGTGTTATTGTATTGTATAAAATTCTATGTATTTTGATGATTCTATCATGACTTGTGTATTGAAGTTTGTGGCATAAATTTATTGATGCAAGACTATTGAACAATTGTATATGAAAACAATGACACTTGCAAGTTTGTGGCAAAAGAATAGAATTGATCCCTTTATGTATATGTTGATGGCATGGACTATGTATATTCCCTTAGTCTAAATTAGAGTTTATGTAAACATGATTTAGACTTGAAACCTTTTATGCCTACATGGCCTAAAGTTTATGTAAACATGATTTAGACTTGAAACCTTTTATGCCTACATGGCCTAAAGTTTATGTAAACATGATTTAGACTTGAAACCTTTTATGCCTACATGACCCAAAGAGTATGTTATCATTTCCATGTTTATTTGCAGGTATAATTGGATCTATGTTAAGTATCGCTTGTGTTTCAAAAACTTTGCAAGTTCATGTTGAAATAGGCTATGTGATTAAATGTTATAATTGGACCTTTTGGTGAATATACATCATGCTAATTTTGTGTTTGACATTATGCCAAGTTAAACATATTTAAACACAAGTTGTGTAAGCCTAAACTATGCCATTTCATAAGTCTCCTACTTAGTTGTACTTTGATTTGAATGCAAGTTCACATGACCCATCATTTATGTTAGTATCACTAAATTGCAAATTCATGCGCCACACACCCTTAAATGTTGTCAAATATTACATGTTCTTGATTTCCCCTTTTTCTTATGCTTATAAAGTTGGGATGAATTATGTCAAGCCCAAATTTGTTATAACGTTGTGAACGTATAAACGGGGGTAATGATGTTGGGTGTAAAACATGAAAACATATGTTGGCATGTTTGGCACATTCCAATGACAATGACATTTAAAGCGGTATGAATTGTTATACCCAAAAATAAAAGATATGACATTTACATATATATATTTGAGAAATAATAAAATACATAAATTTAGAAAACACGACGTGCTTAACCTGAGGTTGGATTGAGTTGTGATGTAAACCTGCCCGGAACCGCCCGGCTGTCCAGTAGTCACAACAATACCTATCCAATGTGGATGGTTAAGCATTGAGCCCAATAAAGACCCAAGGTTAGACTGAGCTACGGTGTAAACCTGCCCGGAGCCGACCAGCATATCCAGTAACCGTAGCAATACCTGTCTAATGTGAGTGGTCTGGTGCTCCTAAGAGGCTAAGGACAGGTTGTAGGGTTAAGTCAACTATAACACTCAACCAAATTCAACATGTTAACAAGAATTGATGGGTGGGGGTTAGGTAAATACAGACACTTAACCACTTAACATGTTTGACTAGAAAATCCTAGTAACGAGGGACCCGTTTCAGTAGTAACCCAATTTAGGTATCAACGGTACCCTGAAACTAGGCAGGATGGGGCACGATTACTGGGCTGATTGTAAGCGGTCAAACGATGGCGGTGGGTGCACAGTGCAGGTCTAACGGGGTGTCGGCGTGCACACACTTCAGAGCAGACAACCAGGGCACTAAGGACACCAGTAGTATAACCTATGCCTTCTAGAATTTGTGTCGGGGCCGCCACCATGGGTCTTGATACACCGCATGGTGGGACCAGCATAGGTATCTACAATTCTTGGGGGCCATATGACACATGTTAACGCGAGTAGGAGCCGATCTTTAAATAAAGTTGGGGATCACTTTACCCTCACCATGGGGAGCCAGTTAGAGTAAACTCAAGTAGATGCAGAGATATAGTATAGGTGCGATAGTACATTCGACACCCCCTTAGCTTGTGTCACTATCCTATTTTCAAAATATATCTATCATGCCCTTTTCTTATTCACATACTGAAGAGTTACTAGATTTACTCAGGCTTTATGTCTGACCCTATTTTATTTTTGTCTTCTTTCTTTCGTTCCCCCCCCCCCCCCAGGTCCATAGGGAGGAAACAGCTCAGCTTAGTCAGGCTCTGTTCAAGGTCCAAGAACGTAGATGTATGATTTGGTCTCTTTTGCTCGGACTATGGCTTTGGATATCACTATGGGGATTTTTTGTCATTTTATTTATGTTTTATGCTTCTTTAATAATAAGGGCAGTTATGATGTTGTAATGATGGAAGTATTTTGAGACAATTATGGAATGTTTTGTTTTGGAACACGTATTGATGAATAAAAGTCTGTTGGTTTCCGCTGTTTAAAATATGTGTATTTATATCTGTCTTGAGTTTATCTGTGGCTTATACTTATAAACCTCCACCAAAATTATGGCATTCCCTTTGTGAGTGAACTTAATGGAGGTGGGGTGTTTCAACACTTCTCGGATTTAGGGTTTATGCCACCTAGGTCCAACCTAGGGATTATGCTACCTATTGAACACTTCTCGGATTTAGGTTTTATGCCACCTAGGTCCAACCTAGGGATTATGCTACATATGTGTGTCATACGGCCCCCATTGACTGTAGATACCTATGCTGGTCCCACCATGGGGTGTATCAAGACCCATGGCGGCGGCCCGACGCAATTCTAGAAGGCATAGGTTATACTACTGGTGCCCCCAATGCCCTGTTTGTCTGCTACGAAGTGTGTGCACGCCCGCACTCCGTTAGAACCTACACTGTTGCACCCACTGTCGTCGCTTTGACCGCTTACAATCAGCCCAGTAATCGTGCCCCACCCTGCCTAGTTTCAGGGTACCGTTGATACCTGATTTGGGTTACTGCTGAAATGGGTCCCCGTTACTAGGGTTTCCTACTGGTTAAGTGTGTGGGCCTATATATACAGATATTACCCACCTTCCCGTGATGTACTTAACCCCCCGATTCAAGCGTGCTTATTAATGGTTAAGTTTGTGGGCCTATATTTACTAATATTACCCACCAACCCGATATGTACTTAACCCTCTCCGCCCATTACGTTAAGTTGGTTAAGTGTTTTCTCTTGTTTTACTTAACCTTACCACACATCATGTTATATCAGTTAAGTGTTGTTCCTTGTGTTACTTAACCCTACCGCAAGCCTTGTTATACTGGCTAAGTGTTCTCCCTTGTGTTAACTTAACCCCACCGCATGTCATGTCATATTGGTTAAGTGTACATTGACTTAGCCCAACTACTTATCATATTGTGACGGTTATGTGTTACCCTCTGTTGTTACTTAACCTTACCACGCATCACGTTATATTGGTTAAGTGCATGTTAACTTAACCCCATCCACCAGTCATATTATAATGATTAAGTGTTACCCTCTTGTGTTTACTTAACCCTACCACGCATCAGGTTATATCGATTGGGTGTTATCAACCTATTCAAGTTAGCCCAACCCATCCGCTAGTCATGTTATAACGGTCAAGTGTCATTAGCCTAGCCATGTTACTTAACCCACCCATTGGTCTGATTAACAGTTATGTTGGTTAAGCCCACATTTATAAGTTTTACATGTTCTTAACTCATAAAAGTTTGGTCCATCTTTACGTGTCAAATTTCCGTGTCATCCCACCTAACCCTCTAACCATACCCACGTTTTATTATGGTTAGTATTCCTTAATTCATTCATTTTGACGAACGAATCATGACCTCTCACATTAGACCGTGCACTTTGTGGCCACTGGAATTTGCCGGGCGGTTCCAGGCAGATTTACACCACAAACTGAGTCTAACCTCGTGTCATAAATCGTTACGCCTACAATTCGACCTTCGACCTCTCACATTAGACTGACACTTTGTGGCTACTGGATTTGCCGGGCGGTTCCGGGCAGATTTACACCACAAACCGAGTCTAACCTCGTATCAAAGGTTCATTAATGGTCGTATTCCACCCAAAACCCCAATATCAGTTCATGTGTTTAACATATAGAAATGTTCATGATTCACCTTTTTGCCCCAAAACGTATTCCCAAATTATTATCATAATTCACTATAAGGTTATGCCAAGTTATAGCCTTTTATTTACAATACTTGCCAATTACCCAAAACCCAACTTAGGCGCGTTCATATTAAACCTCTACTAAGTCATAAATTATCATATATATTTCAACTCCAAATTTTACATAATTAACATATGCCCAAGTTCTAGATTGCATGTAAATTTTACATATGCCCAATTCGTACCAAATTTACATATGTTCAATTTATGCCGTTTTACATGTATGCCAATTTTATGCCATTTTACCATATCAAGTTCTAGCCAAAATTACATATATCAAGTTTTGTACCCAATAAACCCAAATCATGATTCATGATGTAGTTATCCCAAACTATAATCTTTTTATTACAATACATGTCAGTTTCCCAAGTTCATAATACATGTTTATGCCCATTATCAAGTGTACAATCGCTTTCATGTTCAAATTCCCAATTCTACATATGCCTAATTAACATAAACCCAATCTTTTGATTTAATTTACATAGTCCCAAACTCGTGATTTAATTTACATGCCAATTCATGTATGCCCAAACTTGCAATTTCAATTATATTGACAATACCCAAATTTCAAATTTCATGTTATGCCATCAATTCCACCACACACATATATCCAAATAGGTAATATCCCAATATTTCCCCGTATACAAATCACACGTATATCGTAGTTTAGGCCTAGGTCCGAAATTGACCATGGTTCATCAAAAGAAAATAAATAGGGAAAGGTAGAATTTTGCATAAAAATAAGACCAATCATCATAGGCATGAAGATTACAACTTGATAATAATATCAACATGAATTGAGAAAATTGATTTACAACAAGCTGAACAAATCATAGGCTTGACATGAAAATGAGAATAGAAAGGTCCCAAAACTCAAGATTCAAGAAGCAATAGGTCTGAATCAATAAACATACTTAAATCCATTTCCATTTTATTCCATGGCCATATTATAATTAAATGTTTAAATCTAAAAACAACTAGAACTTACAGAGCATGGCTAGTGAATTAGGAACTGAATTTGTTGTAAAAATGTTGCGGTGTTGTTGATTTATTGTCTTGAATCATTGTTGAGGCTTTGTTCTTCGAATTAATTTGAGTTTGAATGTTTGTACTTCAATTTGGGGGGTGGCGACCATGGTTCAAGATGTAGTTTAGCAGAATAATAGTTTAAGAATGATTTGATATGAATTACGTTAGGTCTAAGGGTGTTTTTATAGGTGTAGCAATTAGTTTAGGCCCTTAGATTAACCCTAGAATCAATCCGGACCGTCAAAACACGTCTCAGGGTTCTAAAATGTGTTCTGGGTCAAAACAGGCTGACCAGAACGACCTGTGGGGGGGAGGTCGACACTATGGTCAAACTGGGGGGTAGGTCGACCCTATGGTCGACCAGGGGGGGTAGGTCGACCCTATGGTCGACCCCCTGGTCCAGTCCTGCCTAAAAACTGCTGAAACTTGTACAGGCCATAACTTCTTCATCCGGACTCCGATTTTCGAAAACTCGGACTCTATTTCATGTAAAATTTAGAGACGAACGCAATGGCGTAACCCGTTTCCCCTGATTCTGATTTTAAAATTTAATTCTGCCTTGATTTCTTGTTTTAATATGTTATAAAAATACGGGTTGTTACACCCACCCATCAATTTCATTAACATGTTGAATTGGTTTAGTGTTTTAGTTAACTTAACCCGACCATCCTGACTTGTCTGTCCTTAGCTTTTTAAAGCACCGACCACTCACATTAGACAAATATTGTTACGGTTACTGGATGTGCCGGTCGGTTCCGGGCAGATTTACACCGTAACTCAGTCTAACCTCGGGTCCTTATTGAGCTCAATGCTTAACCACCCACATTGGATAGGTATTGTTGTGACTACTGGACAGCCGGGCGGGTCCGGGCAGATTTACATCACAACTCAATCCAACCTCGTGTTAAGCATAATCGTATTTCTAAATTTAAATATTTGTCTTTATTACTTAATATATGTAAATTTGTCAACAATTAAATGTTATGGCCCACATTCCAAGTTTAACATTTTTGGTATAAGAATTTATACCGTTTAAATGCCACCAATTTTGGCATATGACAAACATGCCAATTTCATATATTTTTATGTCAAGTTTTGTTAATATCCCCAAAGTTACCCCGTTTAAACATTAGGCTAACAATCTTAGCCTAATTTTCATTCGCATAGTTTTAGCATATAATATCAGGCTAAAAACTTAGCCTAATTTAGCGCACACAAATAGGCATAAGGGAATTCATAAACATAAACATGACATAGGTGTAAATTTTGCATTTTTGGCATAGTCAATATGAACATTATAGGTGTGAACTTGCAAAATAGCCAATATGAATATCATAGATGTGAACTTGCAAAATAGTCAATTTACATATATGTGAATTTGCATTGAAATAAGGGTCTAACCAAATAGGTGTCACATGAATTAGCATATGATTTAGACAACATAAGTCTAAACTTGTTTGTGGATCTAGGCATAACATCGAACATCACTAGCACATGACAAGAATATGACATTTTCATAAATATGTATAACTTTATGATAAGGGTGTGAACTAGATCCAATCGCATATCTAATTACAACATGAAACATGTACTAAAGTGGATCTTAACATGGATCCAATTAGGAACTTGCAAATTTTGTATAAACATAGGGGCATGTATATGATCATAACCATTTAGGCATAAAGATTCTTGCATAAAGTATATACATGAGGTTCTAATCACAAACAACCTATATAATCACATAAACATGAACTATACTACTTGCTTGTGATGTTGTTGTCAAACTAAAAGTACAATAGGATCAACATCAATCTTAATTATACCACAAACATCCCAATTTCATTCGCAAAACAATCATTTCAATACATAGATATGAATTAACATCGTCGTTACATAATAGCACGATTGGACTTCCAATTTACATCGAATCAAGTCTTAGTTTTATTCTCATCGGAAAAATCACTATACTTACAACGAACGACGAACTTGGATTCTGAATTCTGAATTTGATATGCTTTCCTTTGGGTAGACTAACGTTGTTTTGATTCGTGTTTTACTTTAGTATTGGCTTGTCTCCAAGCTTTCTAACTGACGGCCTCTCCTAGTTTCTTTCCAGCAGCATGAAGACTTTAGTATTATATTATTTGTGTGAATTTAGGGTTAGACGTGAGTTGTATTTATAGAATTTTAATCTGATTAGAGCCGTCGATGAAATCAGAGTGAATCCAGACCATCCATCTCAAGAGAAGCTAATCTGAAAGTGACATGTAAGCCGTAGTGACTCAGCCAAGCCTCAGAAATCGACCAGAACCTGACTAGGCCAGCCAGGGCCTAACCAACAGGTTTTCTGGCCTGGGCACTTGGCAGGTGCGCCATTGCTAAAATTGTACTGCCGCACTTCCCAAGTGCGCCAGTGCAATTTTGTTCTGGCGCACTTCCCAAGTGCGCCAGTGCATTCTGACCCGTTTTTGGGTTTTCTGCCCAACTTCGTTCGTCCATATCTTTTTCATACTGTATCCGTTTTACGCAAACTTGGACTCTATCTCAAGCAGAATTCTGAGGCGAACGCAGTGGCGTAACCCATTTCCCTTAATTCCATCATTTAGAATTAATTATACTTTAATTTATTAAGTTACAGTTAATAGAAAATTCGGGGTGTTACATTCTCCCCTCCTTAAAGGATTTCGTCCCCGAAATCTTCAAGTCTAGGAGAACGTAAGTCATAACATCCAATCGTCCATCTACTCAACCATCAAACACAGGCATCCATTGTCCTTAAAAGACTTCTAATGCTTTATGATCATATGCACCGTGTGTGTATATGTCCTTAACTAATGCAAAGTCAGGCGGTCTACTGATCCAGTTGACCTCCTTAATGCAAATCATGTAAGTGTCATGAGTCCATTATGTATGCAAATTTGTCCTTAATCATAATTCTACATGAGTGCGCAACCATCACTACAAATGCGACATCCATATGAAAACATATCAAGTTTCAACCATATCCAAATATGAATACATATATTCATATGCAGTATGAAGTGACTGAGTCGATCTAAAACCTAGGTTGTGTGTGTATATGCATCCACGAGCAACCACTAGCAACCACTTGCAACCATATGCAGCCATCAACCATAACATGTTTCAAATACATGTTTACATCCAAAGGGGTTTCTAACTAAGGATAAAGGATAATATCGAGGAGATATACCTAAAAAGATAGATACAAGCACAACTTAAGGAAAAAGAGAGGTCAAGGATGTACCCTTAAAAAGAAAAGGGTAGGCCGCATGTATACTGTCCTCAGTTTTCTAAGTCGCGTCTTCCTCTGCGTCGCTCCACTGAACCTTAACAAGCTTCACTTCGCGGTTGCGTAGCTTCTTGATTTCAGTTCCTACGATTCGAGTTGGAACTCTCCTCACAGTTGCTTCGCGTTCCACTTCGGCTTCTTCTAGAATGCTTGGCTCCACCCCTTCTGCTGATTCATGTAGACATTTCCGTGGATGAGAAACGTGAAATACGTTGTGAATTCCAGCCAATCTTTCAGGCAGGTCTACTCTATAAGCCATTTTCCCAATCTTCTCGATGATAGGGAACGGTCCTACAAATCTTGGTGCTAGCTTTCCTGTGGATCCAAAGTGAAAGACGTTCCTTAAAGGGGATACCTTAAGGAAAACCCTGTCCTCAACCTCAAACTCAAGGTCAGTCCTTCTTTTATCAGCGTAGGATTTCTGTCTGTCTTGGACCGTCTTCATTCTCCTTCGTATCAAGTCCACTTTTTCTGAAGTCTATCTAATCATGTCTTGTCCAAGTATAATCTTGTCAGTGGACTCCCACCAACAAGTTGGTGATCGGCAAGGTCTTCCATACAAGGCTTCGAAGGGCGCCATACCGATGGTGGCTTGGTAACTGTTGTTGTAGGCGAATTCCACTAAAGGAAGGTGATCCTCCCAAGTCCCTCCGAAGTCAAGAACGCACAGTCTTAGAAGATCTTCTAGTACTCTATTCACCCTTTCTGTCTGACCATCAGTTTGGGGGTGATAGGCTGTGCTCAAACATAACTGTGTGCCGGCAGCTTCTTGCAGACTCCGCCAAAATTCGCTCGTGAAGATGGGGTCTCTGTCACTCACTATGCTGGAGGGTATTCCATGGAGTCGAACTATTTCCTTGAGATAAAGAGAAGCTAGAGACAAAGCAGTCCTTCTACTCTTGATAGGTATAAAGTGAGCGCTTTTAGTAAGCATGTCCACTATCACCCAAATGCTAGTATTGCCTCTTCTTGACCTAGGCAACCCGTCAATGAAGTCCATTGAAATGCTATCCCACTTCCATTGCGGGACTTCTAGAGGATGAAGCAGTCCTCCAGGTTTCTTTTGTTCCGCCTTGACCTGTTGGCATGTTACGCACTTAGAAACGAAATTTGCCACGTCCTTCTTCATGCCGCTCCAATAGAAAACTCTCTTTATGTCCTTGTAAATCTTGTCTCCACCTGGGTGTATTGTCATCTTGGAATGATGGGTCTCCTCGAGAACCTTCTTCACTAAATCCCTAGCTTGTGGGACGCATAGCCTTCCATCCCGTCTCAGCCAACCCTTATCATCGATGGAGTACCTATTGAGGTGACTGGAAGTTTCACCCCTAATTAGTTTATCAATCACATCCACAAGCTGCGGGTCTTCACATTGTGCGGCCCCTATCGAGTCTAAAAGCATGGGTCGTACTTCTAGGGATGCCAACAAACCAGGTATAAAATCTGAGGAGGGCCTAAAGTCAAAACCGGCTATATACTCCAAGCTTTGCCTTTCTACAAAGAGAGGGCTTAGGGTCAGTTTCTTTCTGCTCAACGCGTCTGCTACTACGTTGCCTTTGCTAGGAGTATAGGAAATTTCAAAGTCATACGAGGCAAGGAACTCCATCCACCTTTGCTGCCTCAAGTTAAGATCTTTCTGCAAGAAAAGATACTTCAACGATTTATGGTCAGTATATAATTCGAACTTCTCACCTAGGAGATAATGGCGCCAAGACTTAAGCGCAAAGATGATGGCGGCCAACTCAAGATCGTGGGTTGGGTAGTTCTTTTCATGCACTTTCAATTGTCTTCCACCATAAGCTACTACCCTCCCTTCTTGCATCAGAACAGTGCCTAGCCCCGTACCACAAGCATCCGTATATACTGTGAACATTTTGCTTCCATCTGGCAAAGTCAGAACTGGGGCTGTTGTGAGAGCCCTTTTTAATCGTTGGAAAGAAAACTCGCAATCCAAATCCCAAGTGAACGCCGGATTCTTCTTTGTTAGCCTTGTGAGTGAAGATGAGATTTTCGCGAAATCCCTAATGAACTTTCGGTAAAAACCGGCTAGCCCAAGAAAGCTTCGAACTTCGGTTGCATTCCTTGGTGTCTTCCAATCTTCACCACTTTCACGGGATCCACAACTAACCCCTCTTTGGACACTATATGTCCAAGAAATCTTACTTCTTCTCTCTAAAAGTGGCACTTGGAGAATTTGGCTTTTAGCTGATGTGTACGGAGAGTACCCATGATCTCTTTCAGATGCTGAGCATGTTCTTCCTCATTCTTTGAGAAGATCAAAATATCGTCTACGAAGACCAACATGAATTTATTGAGGAATTATCTGAACACCCTTCTCATTAGGTCTACGAAATAAGCGGGTGCGTTTGTCAAACCGAAAGGCATGACAAGCCACTCAAAGAAACCATCTGGGGTTCTAAACGCTATTTTATCAATACTATCTTCAGCTACCCTTAGCTGATGGAACCCAGTAGCTAGATCAAGTTGGGAGAAGACCGACGCACCTACAAGCTGATCAAACAAATCGTCTATTCTGGGAAGCAGTGTCTATTCTTTTTGGTCAGCTTGTTTAGCTCCATATAGTCCACACAAAGACATAGTGAACCATATGCTTTGGTGGCGAACACCAGTGGAGCACCCCATTCCGAGATACTCCTTCTTATAAACCCCTTCTCGAGAAGCTCCTTAACTTGCTTACTGAGCTCCTTTCTCTCCTTTGGAGCCATGTGTCTAACAGGCAGAGCTACGGGCTTTGCATTATCAACAAGATATATGCGAAAGTCTATTTCCCGCTTCGAAGGTAAGCCTTTCACCTCTTCAAAGACATCCAGATATTCCCGGACTACTTTAACCGACTGCAAATTCTCAACAGAAGCGTCAAGCGACTCTAGATAACTAAGCATAACAACATTCAAGGGATTACAAGAAATTTCTAGAGTGTTACCGAGCCGAGTCAAGAGCCTAACCACTCTTTTCTCACAATCAAGAATGGCACCATTACTGGATAACCAGTCCATGCCTAAGATCAGTCCATACCCTGAGAAGCCCAAAACAAAGGCACTACATCTAAATTCAACACTTAGAATAGAGATTTTCAAATCCAAGCAAACCATCGACAAATAAGCCGAGCCCCCAATTGGATTTGAAACAACCAAGGGATCTTCTGCCATACTAGTGTCTAGGTGCAGAGATTCTACTAAAGCAGATGAAATAAAGGAGTGTGATGCACCAGAATCAAAGAGAGTGTGAACTGGATGATCATACAGATAAACTAAGCTTTCTACAGAAATATTTCTACCTCGTTCCTGTGGAGGTGCCACCAGCGCGTGAACTAGTCCGCCTGAGGTGGATCCAGTCCTCTGTCCTTGCCCCCGCTTCTTTGGGCAGTCCTTAGCCAAGTGTCCAGTCTTGCCACAACTGAAGCAACCACCATTCATCTTTGCCTTCTTCTTCCTGCTGTCTTTTGCTATATGTCCCACAATGCCACAGAAATTGCACTTTCTCTTTTCATGGGATTTGTTGTTCTTCCCGCCTTTCTTGAAGTATGTTTACTTAGCCTGTAAACCCTCCTTCTTTTCTTGAGGCACTTCCGCCTTTGCCTCTTTCTTGCCTTTATCTTCCTCGTGTAGCAGCGCCATATCCACCAAGCTTTCATAGGTCGCCCTCATGGGTATATGGGTCATAGCAAGGCTGTGTAGAGGCTCATTCATACCTTTGACGAAGCGAAGGGCCTTCTTGTGTTGGGTGTTTGCTAAATCAAGCCCAAATCTGGCCAGCTGATTAAACTGATTGACATACTCCCTGATCGTCATACTCCCTTGCTTAAGAGTTAGGAACTTCTCCATCTGCAGACTTCTTTCAGCTTGGGAGAGGAATTTCATCTCAAACCTCGTCCTGAAATCTTCTCATGTTTCCACTGGCCTCTCTGCATGCGTAACTTCCCACCAATAGGAAGCTTCATCTTTGAGCAACCACACTGCTAGCGGTATCTTTTTCCTGTCATCAACTTCGAAGATAACGAATAAATCATCAGTCTCTTTCAGCCAGTTCCTTGCTACCACAAATGATTCAGTTCCATAAAAGTCCTTTCCTCCCATAGACTTGAAGTCTCTACATGTCTTAGCGAAAGTGTTCCCACGAGGAGGAGGAGGGGGAGGAGGAACCGCTGCCACCGTAGGAGGAGGAATGTCTGCTGGGCCCGCACCATTGGCCCTAGCCTCTAGGTACCTTCGGAACCAGCCAGGGATCGGTACTCCTTCTGGATGGTTAAGATCTTCAGACATGCTGGAACAAAAAGGAAAGTATTCAAGACAAAGGAATAGAGGGATAGTGCATATGGCTCTGGGGAATTATGCCTTTTAAAAACAACACTTTTTTTTTTGAAAAAGATGCTTCTTTAAACTTCTTTTTGAAAATAGTTTCTAAATTTTTTATCTAGTCTGGTAAATCTATGCTCTGATACCAAGTGAAACACCCCACCCTCCATTAAGGTCACTCACAAAGGACTGCCTTAACTTTGGCGGAGGTTTGTAAGTAAAAGTCACAGATAAAACACAAGACAGATATAAATACATATATTTATAAGCAGCGGAAAACAACATGCTTTTTATTCCATAAATACGTGTTCGTACAAAACATTTCCATAACTGTCATAATAACTCCCAAAACATTACATCATCATTTCTGTCTTGATTATTAAATAAAGAAGCATAAAACATAATTAAAACTGCATAAATCCCTATGATTGTGTCCAACAGCCATAGCCAAAGCAAGAGAGTCCAAACCGTACGTCTACTATCTTGAAGCTTTTAAAGAATCTGACTAAGCTGGGTTGTTTCCTCCCTGTGGACCTGAGGGGGAGGGGCGGAAGAAAAGAAGACGAAAGAAAATAGGGTCAGACATAAAGCCTGGTAAGTCTAGCGACTCTTCAGTATGAGAATAAGAATAAGGGCATGATAGGTATAAACTGGAAACAGGAGAGTATCATAAACTAAGATGAAGTAGTTTTGAAACAAATATACTATCGCACTCCACACTATATCTCTGCACATACATGCATTAGTTCTAAACTGGCACCCCATGCTGAGGGTGAAGTGATCCCCTTATTTTAACGATCGTCTCTTACTCGCATAATTACATGTGTCTTACGGCCCCCAAATATTGTAGAAACCTATGTTGGCCCCACCATAGGGTATATCAAGTCCCATGGTGGCGACCCGACACAATACATAGAATGCATAGGTTATACTACTTGTGCCCTCAGTGCCCTGTTTGTCTGCTCCGAAGTGTGTGCACGCCCGCACTCCGTTAGAACCCACACTGTTGCACCTACCGCCGTCGTTTTTGACTGCTTACAATCAGCCCAGTAATCGTGCCCTACCCTGCCTAGTTTCAGGGTACCAAGATACCTAATTGGGTTACTACTGAAATGGGTCCCCATTACTAGGGTTTTCTAGTCAAACATGTTAAGTGGTTAAGTGTCTGTATTTACCTAACCCCACCCATCAATTTCATTAACATGTTGAATTGGTTAAGTGTTTTAGTTAACTTAACCCTACCATCCTGACTTGTCTGTCCTTAGATTTTTAAAGCACCGACCACTCACATTAGACAGATATTGTTACGGTTACTGGATGTGCTGGTCGGTTCCGGGCAGATTTACACCGTAACTCAGTCTAACCTCGGGTTCTTATTGGGCTCAATGCTTAACCACCCACATTGGATAGGTATTGTTGTGACTATTGGACAGCTGGGCGGGTCCAGGCAGATTTACATCACAACTCAATCCAACCTCGTGTTAAGCATAATAATATTTTCTGAATTTACATATTTGTCTTTATTACTTAATATATGTAAATTTGTCAACAATTAAATGTTATGGCCCACATTCCAAGTTTAACATTTTTGGTATAAGAATTTATACCATTTAAATGCCACCAATTTTGGCATGTAACAAACATGCCAATTTCATATATTTTTATGTCAAGTTTTATTAATATCCCCAACGTTACCCCGTTTAAACATTAGGCTAACAATCTTAGCCTAATTTTCATTCGCATAGTTTTAGCATATAATATTAGGCTAAAAACTTAGCCTAATTTAGCGCACATAAATAGGCATAAGGGAATTCATAAACATATACATGACATAGGTGTAAACTTGGCATTTTTGGCATTGTCAATATGAACATCATAGGTGTGAACTTGCAAAATAGCCAACATGAATGTCATAGATGTGAACTTGCAAAATAGTCAATTTACATATATGTGAATTTGCATTGAAATAAGGGTCTAACCAAATAGGTGTCACATGAATTAGCATATGATTTAGACAACATAAGTCTAAACTTGTTTTTGGATCTAGGCATAACATCGAACATCACTAGCACATGACAAGAATATGACATTTTCATAAATATGTATAACTTTATGATAAGGGTGTGAACTAGATCCAATCGCATATCTAATTACAACATGAAACATGTACTAAAGTGGATCTTAACATGGATCCAATTAGGAACTTGCAACGTTTGTATAAACATAGGGGCATGTATATGATCATAACCATTTAGGCATAAAGATTCTTGCATAAAGTATATACATGAGGTTCTAATCACAAACAACCTATATAATCACATAAACATGAACTATACAATTTGCTTGTGATGTTGTTGTCATTCTAATAGTACAATAGGATCAACATCAATCTTAATTATACCACAAACATCCCAATTTCATTCGCAACACAATCATTTCAATACATAGATATGAATTAACATCGTCGTTACATAATAGCATGATTTGAGTTCCAATTTACATCGAATCAAGTCTTAGTTTTATTCTCATCGGAAAAATCACTATACTTACAACGAACGACGAACTTGGATTCTGGATTCTGAATTTGATAAGCTTTCCTTTGGGTAGACTAACGGTGTTTTGATTCGTGTTTTACTTTAGTATTGGCTTGTCTCCAAGCTTTCTAACTGACGGCCACTCCTAGTTTCTTTCCAGCAGCATGACGACTTTAGTATTATATTATTTGTGTGAATTTAGGGTTAGACTTGAGTTGTATTTATAGAATTTTAATCTGATTAGAGCCGTCGATGAAACCAGAGTGAATCCAGACCATCCGTCTCATGAGAAGCCAATCAGAAAGTGACATATAAGCCCTAGTGACTCAACCAAGCCTCATAAATCGACCAGAACCTGACCAGGCCAGCCAGGGCCTGACCAACTGGTTTTCTGGCCTGGGCGCACTTGGCAGGTGCGCCAGTACTAAAATTGTAGGCGCACTTCCCAAGTGCGCTAGTGGAACTTTGTTCTGGCGCACTTCCCAAGTGCGCCAGTGCATTCTGACCCGTTTCTGGTTTTTCTGCCCAACTTCGTTCGTCCATATCTTTTTCATACTGTATCCATTTTACGCAAACTTGGACTCTATCTCAAGCAGAATTACGAGACGAACGCAATGGCGTAACCCATTTCCCTTAATTCCATCATTTAGAATTAATTATACTTTAATTTGTTAAGTTACAGTTAACAAAAAATTCGGGGTGTTACACTTACCACTAGACGTGAATCTTTGGAGGATCGAAATTCCAGTCATGTCTCATTGTAGATGTTGCTGATCAAGAGACGTGGAATCGTCTGGTATCCTCTTCTTCTCCGACATTTGTGCTAGAGGTGTTTGTTTTTACTTTTGGAACTAGGTTCGTCTCCAAGGTAATGTCGGTTCTCTTATCAGATTACTCCACCTCTGATGGGATGGCAATTCCGGTCGCTTGCTTTGATTTTTCCTTTTTCGTCTAATTCCTTATCTGGTTTGTTGGCACCTTCGGTGCACGAGGAATAAGGCAGTTTTTGACGAGATTCTTGTGAACCCGGATTCCATCATTCGTTATATGAAGAGTGATGTGTCATTTGCTTTTCATGGTAGGCCCTTTACGGGAGCTATTTATTCTCAATCGCGAAGCTGGCTTGCCTTTCGATGTTTTTTTGGGGCCTTTGACCAGAGAGAGCATATGTTGATCTTCGTGGTTTTGTTAGTGTATGTAGTGTCTCGCTTCAGGGTTCACTTCCTCCTCCTCCTCCCCCTCCCCCTCCCCCTCGTTGATCTTTTTCCCTTTTGTGAAAAGATTGGATTACAGGTTTCCATAATCGTAGGTGGTTCTCTTGTTTGGTGGATCTCTATGGAGCTCACCGGATATGAAGCAGGATATATCCCCTGGTGGTTCTTTGTGGGATGTCTTTCTCCTACCCTTTGGAGGTGGTCGTTGTGAGGTTTTGGAGCCCTCCTTGTTCTCCTCCATGACTGTCACACCTTTCGCTTCCAGTCAGGAGCTTCTTGCTTCTATTTTGTTCGTCTTTGTGTGATTGGGGTTTGGGTGTATGGAGATGTTATCGGGTTTTGTATAGGTTTTTTCTTTTACGACTACTAGTTTTTCTGGTAGTCCATTTTTGTTAGCCACCGGAGATTGGTTATTATCCCCTTTTTGGTATATATTTATATGTATTATATGAAATTATTTTGTTGATTGGATTTCATTTTTCTATCTATGGCTCAATTACGTGTGCTCGAGGTAGGAGTTTTGTATAAATGTATCACCATGTTATTAATTAATTTTTTTAAGTTCTTTTCCCTATAAGAGGTGGAATAGAATAACCCACTTGAAGCATTATGATCATACATCTGTAATGTGTTAAATGTCCCTTAATAGACCCTCTTCTTCTACCCTTTCCTGGGAGTCGATGACAATTCATTGCTTTTACCTTGACACCAAAGAATAGTTTGACCCAATGCTTTATTGGGAATATTTTGTTTAGATTCATACATTCATTATTTTAAATAAATAAAAACATAATAAATAAGAAGTAATAGACAAATAAAAAGTTTTAGAGTGAGTATATGGAGCTTCTTCTTCTATTGTTCAATTAACTTCCCACTACTTATCTTTTGCTATTAAGATTGATGTATAGTTTTCGTTGAATTTATGTTTGTGTTAGAATACTTGCTATGCACATCACTGAATTTTTCAATGCTTCTTAAGAGTTAACAGTTTCTTAGGTTGTTCATGATATCACACGGTTTATGAAAATGCAATTGGTAACATAGATGTTGTGGCGGTAACAAATTCACAGAGGGTTCCATAATTCAGATTTGTAAGAACGCAGTCTGGAACACTTCATCTTTGAATATGTAACGGTAACGTGAACTAAAATCGTTTTATCGACAAATAAATTTTTATTCAACAAAAGTACTTATACATAACTCCGAAATTTCACTGTATCTAGGAGTAACTTTGTGAGAGCATTTTTGAATATTGTGTATTATCGTTCCACTACAAAACTATAATGTTACAATCTGCCTTATTGTAATTCTTCCCTTTTATTTTGCCATAACAATTTGTTTTTCCGACATTTAGGTGATACCACGTAAATACTATGAATATATTAGAGTTGACAATTAAGAACCAAAAAGTTGGATCATTATAACTGTGGTTTATTTAAAACCATAGTATGTTATTATGTTTAGTATGGAGAGAATGAATGTAAAAGCACTACTGACGTGGGAACTAATAAAAAGGTTAGTACAGTAGGCAACTTATTTGTGTGCATGCTCTGAAAAAACTAACCAATTAAACCATTTGACAACAGAAACAACGTAAGTATTTAACATACTTGTTGTGCTATTAATGTTCATTTGTTGACAAATTAGGGTTATAAGGGTTCTATATAACGTAGTTGTATACACAATTATATGATTTTTGTTTGATGATAACAAACAAGTATATTTTACTTTAAATGTGTTTGTTACTATTATATCACATCTCAGATAGAAATATAATATTTATGTTTAAATAGAATACGACTATACACGAATTCAAATATTCAACTGTATTTTATTTAAATAGAATATTTTATTTCAATAATTAAACAGTACAAAATATATAAACTCCACTATTTGTACATTTCACTGATATTCATTATTGTACAATCAATTTTAGTATACACAAAGCTCCTTTCTACAGACACTCGATTATACAAGCATACACTCAGACGCTCATTTACAGTTTCACTGTTACACACACTAATATACTTTCACTGTCATCTTCTGTCTCTGTGTTCTGTCATTCCAGTCGTTGTCAGTCCAATCATTATCTGCTTACCTGTCACATGAAACACACACACAGTACACTGCAACAGAAATGAATATGGTGCTGATTTATGTCAAGTGTTTAGGTCAAGCAAACTCAGCATCATGGAAGCTGAATAAAAAAAATTGACATATGGGAACAAGCATGTATACGACAATGTGGAGCTACAGTCTATACATGTCCATATTAATGAACAAGTTTTTAATGTGCCAAGAATCAATCAAGAAATCAATTCATGTTTCACAGATTATGTGTTGATTATGGCAAGTTTCAAGAGCATGGCAAAATGTTTCAGATTTTCAAATGGTACATGCAAATGAAGTTAATGTGTATAACCAGTATGACCAGGTCAAAACAAAAGAGAGCATGACAACAATCATGGAAGGAATACATTTTCTCACTCATTCATGGACCAGTTTAAGCAACATGATTGAAGCATTGCATTTGCTCGTATATGGGAGGTGTTCAGTTTTTTAGCAAGGAGATCTTTGCTAAAATATTCCAGAATTCAATGGTTTCCAATTATACAGTGGGAAATAAATGTGCTAATATTTTATTCAAGAAATCTAAATTCACATTTGACAAGACAATCATTCTTTTAGGGCAATTTATTTTCAGAAACTCAATTTGTTTTTGGCAACAGGTTAAATGACTGAAGTTCATAAGCCAACATTGAAGAGAACCAAATTGGCAGCAAAACAATTGTTCTACAGCAGTTCAATAGATCAACATGAGCATTCAGTGTTCAAGTGTAATTAATCTCACAAACAAATGGCAAGACTCAAGCATGTGTGAATTAATGTGCCAGATGTACAAGAATAATACATGAGCAAGTGCATGCAAGAGCTTTTGGAAAGAAATCACAAACATTTCTTTTTGAAATTCTACTAAATGTGGCAAGTGTTATCTATCCTCTAGAAATTCAAATTATGTCTTTCCAGAAATTACAGGAATCAGGTTTGGCAAGCAAGCATATATTTGTCAAGCTTTAATGACACTCCAAAAATCCATTCATGATTTTCTGTAACTATTTTTAAGAGTCAATGTTGGCAAGGAATCGATTTTTTTGGAAAAACACAATTCAGCAAAACCATGTTTGGCAAGTAATAAATAATTTCTTTCCAAGAACATAAATCAGCTTTCCAGAAATTCAGAGTAAACATTTATGCAATCAAATCTTTGTGTTTCATGAATTTTATCAATGAATTCATCAATTCATGTTCACAGCAAGTTTTCAAGGCCAAGGATGTCAAAAGAGGAAAGCATCAATATGTTTCCAGATTTAAAACAAATCAATATGTATTTGTTTGGCAATTTTTTCTAAGGGGACAGCTAATGAAATATATTTTTCCTGAATTGCTATCAATGCTGATTCAATCAATAAATCATTTAATGGCAGAGCTGCTATCATGCAAAGAGAATGTTGAATTTCCAAGAAATATCATTTAAACCTTTTTTTGGCAAGCTTTATTCATTTTCCAGAAATGATTTCATGGCATAATATCAAGTGGGCCAAAGATTTTATTTCTTTATTTTACAAAGGTGTTATAAGGCAACAATTCAAAAAGGTTTCCAGAAAATTTTCAAGGGCGATTCAATCAAGGTACCAAAGGGAAGAAATCACGCAACGCAAATCAGTCAAGTCATTCAGTGAAATCAGAGCAATAAAAGGATTCTATTATCCTATATTAACACCTATCCTCATCAGCAATTTGCGTCAAAAACAAAAATCCAAAATTTCAAGAGCAAAAAAATCTAATCAAATTCAGAGAACTCACAAAACGTTTTTGATTGCAATCCAAGACTGTGAATCGAGCAGGAGTATAAATTTGAAGAAGCTTTGGAGATTATTTCTTTCAGAACATCAATCAATCGATTCGAGTTGGAGGATTTCAAAGAAACCCGAAAATTCCTTTTTCCCATAGCCTCCATGTTCATTTCCTTATAAGCAAAGGATCAGGCTGAACAAATAAAGAAAATGGGCAGCCAACATAAGTCAAAAGGGATTAGTTTGTATTAAAGAGGGGGTTTCTTTGCTTTCTTTTTATTTATTTTGTATTTTCAATTCTTTTGTAAACTGTCAAAACAGTTTCTAGAATTCTGTAAAAATCTAGGGAAAACCAGTTAGGTGTTTAACTGGCAGTTGGCAGAGTCTGTAAAATCTGGGTTACTGGTTAAAGGGTTGTAATCAGGGGAAATCTGATCGAGGGGATATCGATCAGTCTAGGGTTTTGAGCGTAGGGTTAGAATAGGAGCAGGGTTTGCGAGTGTACATGGTCTTGTATGCGGGAGCTGTTCTATCACCTAGTAGAAACCTTAGAAATGCAGCAGTAGGCAGGGTTTTGCCGAAGCTGGGTATATCTGTGTGTGATTTATTTTCTGCAGTTCTGTTTCCGCTATATTCTGTGATGTGTTAATTATTATATATCTCGTTAGAATTTTAATTCTGTTAAAAACTGTGATAAACCCTATTCACCCCCCTCTAGGGTTAATCTAGATCCAACAAGTGGTATCAGAGCAGGTATTCTGTTAACTCTAGAGTAATGGGTCATTCTAGTTGTCAGTCCGTTGAGAGTCAGTCCAGTCGTATTCCATCTATTTTTAATGGTACAGATTTTTTAAATTGGAAATCGAGTTATATTTAAAATCTGTTGATGTTAAATGTTGGGATACTGTTATTAATGGATTTGATATAGTTAGTAGAAACGATATTGGGTTTAATTCTCGTGCTATTCATGCTTTATATTCTTATATTGATGATGTCCAATATAGCCTTATCTCCCATTGTTTGACTGCGCAGGAAATCTGGACAACTCTCAACACGCTATATAGAAAAGAAGACAATAGCTCAAAACCCCAAAAGGTCAACTCAGTTTCAGATCTGTGCTTAACAGGTTATACAGATGGAAATCCAGATGGAGACTCAACAAGAGATCTTTCTTGTAAAGCTTTAATTTCTCGCTTAAATGATTTAACTGAATCTGTTGAGAACCTGAAGTCTAAAAATAAAATTCTGAAATCTGAAAAACTTGAATTGATTTGCAAAAATAATCTTTTGGAATCAAAGCTTAAAAATGTCAAGAAGTTTTCAAATTCTAATTGCAAAAAATGTTTAAATTTGAAAAATGATCTTGTTCGTCAAAATAAAAATGTTCAAAAACTTAAGGATGAAATTCTGTTTTTAAAAGAGAACAAGATAGAGTTTGAAAGCACAAACAATTGTTTGCAAAAGGAATTTGAAAATTTCAAGAAGACTGAAAATTCCAAATATATTTTTGCTGAAGAACAAAGCTTGTTGAAAACTGAGTCTATTTTGAATGAACTAGAAATTGAGATGGAAAAACTCAAGAATTTTGAATCAGAAAGTCGAAAATATTTTGAATTTGAAATTGGTGATTCCCAAGCCAAAGTTAAATTGCTTGAAAATGAGAATTTGCTTTTGAAAAAGTCCAATGCTGAACAGAAGATTGCTATAAATAATTGCTCAAATCTATTAAAAGAAAATAGCGATCTAAAATCCGAAATTCAACGATTAGAATCAACCTTGGATAAATTTTCCAATGGGGAAAAATTGTTGAATATGTTGTTACAAAACCAAGTTTCTATTGGAAATAAATCTGGACTTGGCTTTGGGAAAAAGGATGTTTTTGGAAAACATAATTCAAATGATTTCAAAAATCTCTCAAATTGCTTTGGAAAGAACTGCTTTGAAAATATGAACTCTAAAAATTTCAAAGGATTTTTGAATCGTAATTGTGATGAGAAATCGTTTTATAATAAACCATTTAAACATTCTTGGATCCTAAAAAATAAAACAGGCTTCGTTAAGTTCAGAAAGATTTGGGTTCCTAAGGGTACGAAAGTTAATTCTAATGGTTTGTTATATAAACAAGTATGGGTACCTAAAACTGTGAACAAAACTATGAGTGGTTTTAAAAATTTTGTTAGACCACTTGATTCTCTAAACTGTTAGGTACCAGAGGTGGCTGAGGAACTGCTAGACAAAAGAGATTTGGATTAAAGCTGCTCAGTACTTCTGTAATCATTCACAGTTCCTTAGCCAAGCTTGTTGAGTTAGAGAGCCTGATTTACATTGGATTCTGGTATGATCTCTAAACTCACCTTTGTAAATATTCTCAGTTTTTTTTTTTTTCTTTGTTTATTTCTCCTTCTGCCTCCTTCTGTTCTTTTGTTTCTGTTTTTGTCACTGTTGTATCTTTTATTCTGGGCTTTCTTAACTTCAAATTGCAGAATTCATGATTTTCTGGAAATTTGCTTTATGTGAATAAAACTCTCTTATTTTTAATCTTTTCCAGATCTTGAATTTATTTCTGTAAATATCTGCAATTGTTTTTTGTAGTTTTTTTTTTTTGAATTCTTAATAGTGCTGAAGCATTAATATCATATCTTGAACACTGTTATTTTGGATTCTAAAATTTTGAAGATCTGAATAATTAATGAAATTTCACACTTATGCTGTTATGAGTTTCTTCCAATTCATTTTGGAAACGCTTAAAATACTATACTCATTACAGTACATCTTGTAACTTATCAGTTGTGATAATTTCAGAAATTTTCAGATTGGCTTGAATATGTTAAATTGTCTTGAATCAGTGATACATCGTGAAATCTATATTCATTCGTGATCATTTTATTTTGAAATCTGTTTTTTTGAAATCATCTGAAATTCTTGATATTTTGAATATCACACACCACTTAAATTTGAAAATTAAAAAATATACCAATCTTGTGTGACAGATTCATTATATCTCAAAAATCGACATTGATTCATGTGATTTCAAATAAATAATTTCTTAATTTTAGGATCTTGAATAATTCTCAAACTTGATGTAAATGATCTGAATATTTCACTTGTGCTTGACACAGATTTCTTGTGAAAAATTCGTCAAAAATCTGATTTGGTAACTCACTGTTATTTCATGATCAATTGGCTTGAATATTTGTTTGAAATCATTTGAAATTATTGATTTCTTGGATCTCGCACACTTCCTAAATTTTAATTATACAAACTGGTGTGATCGATTCATTTAATCTTGAAATTTTCATATTCCCTCAAGTGATTTCAAATAAATCGAATTCTTGGATCATGATTTTTTTTACCATCATCTTGACAAGTCTGACTTGATATTTTTCTGGTGCTGCTCTGATACTGATACGATTTTTTTTTTTGATGACTGCTTGCTTTGGTATATACTGTTTGTTGCTCTGATGAATATGCCTAATTTATTTGTCTTGTCTACTTGGGCCTAATGATTGTACTTGGATGTCTAGGTCACTCGTGTCATATTTCAAATCCTTGATTGTTGTGACATAAACATGTGGTATCAGTTTTGATGTGCTGTTCTCTTTGATCTATTCTCATCATGTACATATATTTTTTTTTTTAAAAAAAAACCCTTATGTCTTGTATAAATCTTTCAATTTCCTCTTGTAATTATTAAAAAAAACCCTTATGTCTTGTATAAATCTTTCAATTTCCTCTTGTAATTATTTTTCAATTTTAAAATTATTTATTGATTATTCATTCAGAAATTGAAATCAATAACCAAACTGGACTGTAGTTAAATTCAACAAAATTATTATCAGACTTCAAAACTGTGATGAGTTATGACTACATACTTCACAACAAGAGGAGATTCTATTTAAATTTTCATGATGATTGAACAGTTATTATAATATCTTTGGATTGGCGCTAATTTCACGAACATCTTCTATGTTTATCATCCTTCTGTCATCCATCATGATTTTATATTAATGAGGAGAGTTTTTTCTTATGTAAACAGTGAAAATATTGGTGATGGAAATGTGACTGCATTATTTTTCAGATTTAGTGATGATTCAAAATTATCGAAAATCCCGGTACAGCCGAGCATATTTCATAATATGATTAATTTAGAAATTTATTTCACAAATCATCTCTGTACCTACCACCTTTCTATCATCCATTTTGGTTTTATATTCCGAGGAGTTTTTTCTTTTAAAAGCTGAAAATGATAAATATACATAAGTATGTCTCTAACCTCATTTAAAAATCCAAGCACTGGTCATGCATGGTTAAGAGACAACTTATAATTTAAGCGGCGACTGATCTCATTTAAAAATCCGAGCTCCGGTTATGCATGGTCAGTGCGCTCTTAAATAAAAAGAAAAGAAAAGAAATGAAAAATAATTTGAAATAAATAAAAAATTCTTATATGAAATTCTACTCTATGTATAATAACCTGCCTATCAATCCATATTCTAACTTGTGAAATGTGTTATTATTTTATGACGTATTATGATTTGTTGATTGATAGCTACTGGGATTTGAGAGTATTCGATTTTGTCACTTAAATTGAACTTATAATTATAGGACAAATCCATCACTGTTTTTGTGCTTAGTTTAAAAAAAAGGTCTATTTTGAAAATAACTGAAATTCATTTTTTAAAAAAGCTCTCTCCATTATTATAATTTCACCATAAATCCTTCATTCTCAAATGTGAAATTTGCCACTGATTCTTAGAATATTATGATTTTTGTTTGATTTTTTTTAGAAATGTGGTGAACATTCTCTCTTAAGCTGATTTTTAGTCATATTTTCATCGTTCTTTTATAATCTGTATCCTTTTGATGATAACAAAAGGGGGAGAATGGTTGAGATTTTGGTATATGAGTGATTTTTTTTAATACTTTTGAAAAATCATTCGATTTATTCTGTTCACTCTTGCACATATGCATCAGAGCTAGGGGGAGTTTAGTTGCAGGGGGAGCATACATTTAGGGGGAGTTTCACTATTCACGAATAAACACATTTAATATATTCAAAATCTTTTATTTGTTTGTCATCATCAAAAGGGGGAGATTGTTGTATATAACGTAGTTGTATACACAATTATATGATTTTGGTTTGATGATAACAAACAAGTATATTTTACTTTAAATGTGTTTGTTACTATTATATCACATCTCAGATAGAAATATAATATTTATTTTTAAATAGAATACGACTACACACGAATTCAAATATTCAACTGTATTTTATTTAAATAGAATATTTTATTTCAATAATTAAACAGTACAAAAATATAAAGTCCACTATTTGTACATTTCACTGATATTCATTATTGTACAATCAATTTTAGTATACACAAAGCGCCTTTCTACAGACACTCGATTATACAAGCATACACTCAGACGCTCATTTACAGTTTCACTGTTACACACACTAATATACTTTCACTGTCATCTTCTGTCTCTGTGTTCTGTCAGTCCATTCATTGTCAGTCCAATCATTATCTGCTTACCTGTCACATGAAACACACACACAGTACACTGCAACAGAAATGAATATGGTGTTGATTTATGTCAAGTGTTTAGGTCAAGCAAACTCAGCATCATGGCAGCAGAATAAAAAAAAATGACATATGGGAACAAGCATGTATGCGACACAGTGGAGCTACAGTCTATACATGTCCATATTAATGAACAAGTTTTTAATGTGCCAAGAATCAATCAAGAAATCAATTCATGTTTCACAGATTATGTGTTGATTATGGCAAGTTTCAAGAGCATGGCAAAATGTTCCAGATTTTCAAATCGTACATGCAAATGAAGTTAATGTGTATAACCAGTATGACCAGGTCAAAACAAAAGAGAGCACGACAACAATCATGGAAAGAATACATTTTCTCATTCATTCATGGACCAGTTTAAGCAACATGATTGAAGCATTGCATTTGCTCGTATATGGGAGGTGTTCAGTTTTTTAGCAAGGAGATCTTTGCTAAAATATTCCAAAATTCAATGGTTTCCAATTATACAGTGGGAAATAAATGTGCTAAGATTTTATTCAAGAAATCTAAATTCACATTTGACAAGACAATCATTCTTTTGAGGCAATTTATTTTCAGAAACTCAATTTGTTTTTGGCAACAGGTTAAATGACTGAAGTTCATAAGCCAACATTGAAGAGAACCAAATTGGCAGCAAAACAATTGTTCTACAACAGTTCAACAGATCAACATGAGCATTCAGTGTTCAAGTGCAATTCATCTCACAAACAAATGGCAAGACTCAAGCATGTGTGAATTAATGTGCCAGATGTACAAGAATAATACATGAGCAAGTGCATGCAAGTGCTTTTGGAAAGAAATCACAAACATTTCTTTTTGAAATTCTACTAAATGTGGCAAGTGTTATCTGTCCTCTAGAAATTCAAATTATGTCTTTCCAGAAATTACAGGAATCAGGTTTGGCAAGCAAGCATATATTTGTCAAGCTTTAATGACACTCCAAAAATCCATTCATGATTTTCTGTAACTGTTTTTAAGAGTCAATGTTGGCAAGGAATCAATTTTTTTGGAAAAACACAATTCAGCAAAACCATGTTTGGCAAGTAATAAATAATTTCTTTCCAAGAACATAAATCAGCTTTCCAGAAATTCAGAGTAAACATTTATGCAGTCAAATATTTGTGTTTCAAGAATTTTATCAATGAATTCATCAATTCATGTTCACAGCAAGTTTTCATGGCCAAGGATGTCAAAAGAGGAAAGCATCAATATGTTTCTAGATTTAAAACAAATCAATATGTATTTGTTTGGCAATTTTTTCTAAGGGGATAGCTAATGAAATATATTTTTCCTGAATTGCTATCAATGCTGATTCAATCAATAAATCATTTAAAGGCAGAGCAGCTATCATGCAAAGAGAATGTTGAATTTCCAAGAAATATCATTTAAACCTTTTTTTGGCAAGCTTTATTCATTTTCCAGAAATGATTTCATGGCATAATATCAAGTGGGCCAAAGATTTTATTTCTTTATTTTACAAAGGTGTTATAAGGTAACAATTCAAAAAGGTTTCCAGAAAATTTTCAAGGGCGATTCAATCAAGGCACCAAAGGGAAGAAATCACGCAACGCAAATCAGTCAAGTCATTCAGTGAAATCAGAGCAATAAAAGGATTCTATTATCCTATATTAACACCTATCCTCATCAGCAATTTGCATCAAAAACAAAAATCCAAGATTTCAAGAGCAAAAAAATCTAATCAAATTCAGAGAACTCACAAAACGTTTTTGATTGCAATCCAAGACTGTGAATCGAGCAGGAGCATAAATTTGAAGAAGCTTTGGAGATTATTTCTTTCAGAACATCAATCAATCGATTCGAGTTGGAGGATTTCAAAGAAACCCAAAAATTCCTTTTTCCTATAGCCTCCATGTTCATTTCCTTAGAAGCAAAGGATCAGGCTGAACAAATAAAGAAAATGGGCAGCCAACATAAGTCAAAAGGGATTAGTTTGTATTAAAGAGGGGGTTTCTTTGCTTTTATTTATTTATTTTGTATTTTCAATTCTTTTGTAAACTATCAAAACAGTTTCTAGAATTCTGTAAAAATCTAGGGAAAACCAGTTAGGTGTTTAACTGGCAGTTGGCAAAGTCTGTAAAATCTGGGTTACTGGTTACAGGGTTGTAATCAGGGGAAATCCGATCAAGGGGATATCGATCAGTCTAGGGTTTTGAGCGTAGGGTTAAAATAGGAGCAGGGTTTGCGAGTGTACATGGTCTTGTATGCGGGAGTTGTTCTATCACCTAGTAGAAACCTTAGAAATGCAGCAGTAGGCAGGGTTTTGCCGAAGCTGGGTATATCTGTGTGTGATTTATTTTCTGCAATTCTGTTTCCGCTATATTCTGTGATGTGTTAATTATTATATATCTCATTAGAATTTTAATTCTGTTAAAAACTGTGATAAACCCTATTCATTCCCCCTATAGGGTTAATCTAGATCCAACAATAAGTAACACTTTCCACGGTATTCTATGTATAAGGATATCAAAGTAATTGTTTTAATGTTACTTCCATGCATTTGACTATAAAGGTTAGATTTATATAGAGTGAAATTTTGCTAGTGTGATTACATTAAGACCAAATAAAGAGTGTACATACATATGAAGAACGTAAACAATGAACTAAAATTAAACTACCACAGGTGATGTGGTAAGAAAATGGGTAGTTACCAAAATATAAAGCAATACAAATATGTATCACTAACCAAATGGAAACTGAATACACACAACAAAATGCTATTTTATTTTCTACTAAAATAAAAAACAAAGTCAAATTCAAATAAATACTGTACTTGTGAAACAGAATGCCAAGAGTGTAGAACTTGGTACACAAAACACAGAACTGGATACCCCCATCTGCTGGAATTTAAGAGGAGGAGGATAAATAAATTTTCTTGCAATACTTCTTACAATATTTCTTGCATAACTTACATTTCATTTCTTACAACAAAATATGACAACCCTTATATAGTAGACTAGACACACCCTTAAACATACCAATAGACACTGATTGATTAATAGACACAACATTAAACGAAGTGACATAACACTTAAACTAATAGACACAACAAATTACGAGAGAATAATAAATTGGGTTTATTTTCAACATCCCCCCTTAAACCCAATTCTTTAAGCATTTTGAACATTTTTTTTTCTTCAAACTTCAAAGAACTTCCGGGAACATCTCGGTTTCGATTTTATATCTCACATGTTTCGGTAGAAGGATAGAAAATTTCCGAACTTTCTTTTTCATATGCTCCTCTTCTTTTGCTTCTTCACCAGTAGGAACTTTAGGTTTTGATTTAGCTGTTTGTTTTGATTAAGGCTCTTGCTTTTCATCAAAATATCCAGAACGGTAATTTCCTTTCCAGAAAAATGTAACATAACCAAATTTAATGGTCTCACTGCAAGCAAAAGTTCGCACACCATTTTTGACCAAGTATTCACCGGATGTCCTATCAATCTCAGGAGGAGTAATATTATACTTAGATGGAAGCTTCAATTCACCATCATATTGAAGCATACCAGCATATCGGATCTTTGGTACTCTGACCTGGTCAAACATGTTAAAATCTTCATATTCAAGTGCTTTGGCAAGCATAACCATTCGGTCTGCATGGAAATTGATAATTACAAATGCAGCACCATCAACAATAGGTCTCACGGCTTTCAGAAGTTTGCAGCCTCCGCTGATTCCTTCTATGTAATCACCAGCAATTTCATCACTCTTCATGGGTTCAAGTAAAGCATCATCCTTTGCTTTGTCACCTAACTTCCCTTCTTGAGATTTTTCAGATTTCTCCACTGCTATTCTCAAAGCTTCTCTCTTCTCATTCAACTCCTTATGAGCATCTTCCAACTTTTCCAAAGTTTACATCTCAGATTCTTTTGCTACCTCGATTTGAGCAATAGCAGCAGCGCCCAGTTCATTTAGCAGTTCCTCGGCTTCATGAATCTTGTTTGCAAACCCAATATCTTGTTTTTCCTTTGCTGCATCCAATACAACCTCCTCTTTTTCATTCTCCGCCGAAATCACCTCATCAGCATGAATAATTGTTTCATTAACCTCCTCTGCTTCTTCTTCTTTATTCTCCATTAGTGCTTCATCCACATGATCTACAATGATCATTTGTACTGATTCCTCATCAGCAGCCTCATCTTCTTTATTTGCCATTGGAGCTTCCTCGTATGCATACACCTCTTTCAACAAATTCCACGAATCCTTTGCGGATTTTTCTCCAATAATATGGTCGAAAGCTTCTTCATCGACGTTCTCACTCATTGCAGCACGTGCACAACGATCTTTCCATCTCAACTTTGTGAATGCCTCACTCTCTTTCTCCGTCATATTTTTCACGTCTTTTGGCCATTCATAGCCATTCTCAACGATCTCCCAAAGCCCTTTGGAGATCAACTCTTCTTTCTTTTTATCACTCCACTCTTTGAAATTTTCTTTTGTGAGAACAAACGGTGAGAAAAACAGCATTGCCATAGTTTCAACCTGGGGCTCTGATACCAATTGTTGGAATTTAAGAGGAGGAGGATAACTAAATTTTCTTGCAATACTTCTTACAATATTTCTTGCGTAACTTACATTTCATTTCTTACAACAAAATATGTCAACCCTTATATAGTAGACTAGACACACCCTTACACATACCAATAGACACCGATTGATTAATAGACACAACATTAAACGAAGTGACATAACACTTATACTAATAGACACAACAAATTACGAAAGAATAATAAATTGGGTTTATTTTCAACACCATAGTGGTTGACTGTCTTCGTGACTATTCCTTTTCCTCTCTTCTCGTTTGTTCTTCCACGAATCTTTTACTCGCCAGGATTCAAATTTTAGTCACCCTCTCAATAGTAGATAAATATCTAAGTTGATTTGCATAGAAGTAAGCACACAATACTTAAATTACCTCAACTCTCCAATCACTATACTAAGTTGAGATGTAGTTTCGGCTTTCATAGGGTAGCTGGTTCCAGTGGCATTGTCTTTTAATTCCGCACTGCCCTGCATGGAGATAGTGTTTCGAAGTTTAGTAGTATCATTGACTGGTATACGGATTTGGTTGTTTTCTAACGTCGAACCCACCCCCACTTTCTAATTCATCTTGTGCTCCAAATCTACGTGATCAATATCGGTTAGTAACATAATTTATGGTGTGCATTAATGATTGATGTGTTTAATGTAGTATGTAATCGTACTCAATTTTTCTCTGTTGATTTATTCTGTAGCGATTTGTGTGGCTGCAACTTATTTTGCTTCATTTGCTAATGTCACTATGGGCGGTTGTAAGTTGTATGGTAATACACATTAGAATTTATGTTGATTATGTCAATAGTCGCTAAGTATGAATTCAAACCAAGCATATAAACGAAAATGAAAAGTATCTGAAAAGGTAAAATATAATAAATTTATGCTGCAATAAGATATGAATTCCAAAAAAAATATAAAACATAAATTTACAGCCATGTACTTGTAACAGTGATAGAGTGGTAACAAAAAATAGCAGCAACTCCTACTCTTTTTTTTTTTTTGCTTCACTACGCTAAAAACTGGGGATTCATCTTTATCAGGCTTTGTTATACAAATTGGTTTACGAAATTGTTTTAGACTAAAGGCTTTCAAAAATCCGTTTGTGTATTCTAACATTTGTTAACCATCATTCAAAGAAATAATATTTTGAGTTAAATGGGTTGTGAAATCTATTTCAAGCTAAACTGTTCTACACTTTTTTTTCTTTTAAAATAGAAAAATCATAAAAAGTAAATTTTACATTTAGCTTCAGAAGAGACAATGATATTTTAACCACTTCTCTTGCGTCCTCACGCTTTTAATTGGCCTACAACGAGAGATGTTTTTCTAAAGGTCAAGCAGCATGCATAACTAACGCAGTTCCAATTGTTCAGGTGGAACTAATTTTAAGTAGGTGGAATTTAAATTATTTGTTGTGGGTAAGGTTACTTTACAAAGTGGTCTCAACCAGTGGTCAGTAACTACATCTACGTCAATTTTAGTTGCTTTACATGCTTATTATCCACTATCTATTGTGAAGAATAGTTAAACACTGTGATATTTGTTAATAACTCAAAGTTTATTTCCTTCAAGTGTAAAGTAGAAAGTGATTTATTAATTTATTGATATTATATTTACAGAGTTTCCTATGTTAGAGCGTAAACCATATAAAAGCAAATTGCAGGTAGAATGTTTTCATAAAAATAAGTATTTGTACTTCATACTGTATTCAAATTAGCTAGTATTGTCATACACATTATTAAATGCTCACCTAACAGAAGTTAGCCTATTGTATAAGTTGCCATGTTCGATACATTGAAAAATTGAATTATTCATTGCTAATGCATCCTAAGAATTTCATACTAAATAACAGTATGTACTTAACTTATGATACCACGGATGGAGGCAGTTGGTATTGTAATCTATAAATTATCGGGTTGTGATGGTAGTATGAACTTTTAAATATTTATAGTATGATTTAATTTATTTAACAAAGCAGTTTTGTTTGGTTCAGCTTTAACCAATTGCTAGTTTCCCACTTAAGATATTTGGAATACTGAAATATAACATAATTATTAGTGCATTCGATGATTATTATTTTCTCTAACCGTGCAAAATTAATCATGCATCTCTCTTTTCAAATTTAAAGGAATGTTAATTATTAGGAAATAACTACAGTTGAAAATTAACCTCCATGGAAAACTATAACTTGATCCCAAAGCAATAACATGAATGGTAAAGCTAGCAAAAGAATATGATCACAATCTTATTTATTTTATTTTATTTTCCCTTAAACTAAATGTAAATATTTCATGTTCACTTTCTCTTATAAAAAATTACAAAATACTTCAAATACATGAATGGAGAACATATGAGTCAGAAATTTATATATAAAAAATTACTTGGTAATTCAACAATATCTGACCAAAATTTATTTAAAGCAGCAAGTGAGCAACATCATCATTTTGTAAGGATGGCACCATCCATGTTACCTTTAATCCATAGTAGAAACGAATGTAGACAACAAATACATGGTAAAGAAACTGGTTATTTATAGTCGGCTGTACATTTACATAGTGCATGACAAACTGTATGAAACTAACAACCGTGGTATGCAGTCTTACATATATCGCATAAATTATTTTAGTTAGGCATATAAATCATTATTTGAATAGGAAGCAACTACTGTGACTGAAATAGCACAAAAAGAATAAGTCTACTGAACAATATCAGTCACTCAAGAGGTCGCATTAATCGACCTTAAATATTCGCATTAATTAATATTGCATAAACATTGATATTTCCTAAATCTATAAGTCTTAATTAATGAAACTATTGTTTTTGTTGTCTTTCAGAAATTTCAAAAATAAAAATTCAACAATTAGACATTAGAAGGTGCTTTCTTTAAATATTTGAATTTGTTGTTCACAGCCATCTTTTTTTTTTAAATATACACTGTCTATATTATGCAGTATCACCCATTAAATCACACACGTGGATGCACAACGAAGTTTAATTCACAACATCCCTCATTTTATAATGTTGATGTTGAGTAAAATAAATAAATAAAGTTACCCACAAACAAAAGGTACATGCAGTAAACAATTTCAGTTGTGAGAGGAGCAGTTAAGAGACAATGTTAGGGAATTTATATAATTTGACATCTCCAAATATCTAATTATAAACAGTATGCATGATGAAATATAAGACATATATATCATTTTATACTAAGAAGACTGAATACGAAGATATACCCCTACTTCATCAATCAGCAAAGGCTTATTGATCATGAAGGACAAAAAAAATCATGGAAACGTAGGCATGTTAAATAAATTCGATGTTTTGTATCAAGTTAGTATTGGAAAATGAATGAGCAAAGAAAGAAGAAGAGATAGGGAAGAAGAAGGGATAGCAACATTTAAAGTCCCACATCATAGAAATATTAGCACAATCTCTCCTTATATATTAGAAGCCAAATAGGCTTATGTAAAATAAAAAAGAGAGAGATGATAAAAGGATGTGGACTTGGCCATATTAAGTACATTAAAAAGTCAAAGATAAGGGCCTTAGGCCTTGGACGCTCTTGGGGTCTCCTGATTGGATATGGCCGACGTTGCTGATTGGCCTAGTGCACTGACATAAGAATATTTTTTTTCTCAGAATTTTAAAAGGTGTGTCTGTTCAGTCCAGAATTCGAAAGGAATGTCTGTTAACTGAACGAGTACAACCATTTGAATTTTCAGCGTATGCATATTAATAACCGAGCGATTAAAGGGTCTTCCAAGAATTCACTTTTCTGCTTGCATTGCTTCTTCTTTAAAGTAATTCTCTGATCTAGTTTTTGTAATCAACTTCAGTTCATCAGAGCTCCGTTTGCTGGCACTACGCAACGGAGTTGGTCCGTTTTATCCTAGGAAACAAATTGCAACTACGTCGATTGGTGCATACGACGACAATATTGTTTCAAGGAAACAGAAAATATCTGGACTCGGACATTAGTGAAACAGAATACTTTCTGTTTATCTTCTATCTTGCGCACAAATCGGTTACGCTTTCTGTGATTATTGTAAACACAGTTTGACGTGACAATTGTGGCATAATTGATTATCATTGATTTTTGTTGCTGTCTGTTTGTAATACAATTGTGTAATTACAAAAGTTCTAACATCTTGAAACAATATTTTGCTGCAGATGACGAAAAACAACAACACTGATTCTGCACCGATTCAGACGGTGAAAACTGCTCAGCCAGCGCCAATGCTACCAACAATGGCTCTGTCTCATGGCGAAAGGCCAGAGATGTTCAATGGAATCAATTTCAAGCACTAGCAACAGAAAATGTTGTTTTATTAAACAACATTAAGCCTTGCAAAGTTTCTGACTGAAGAGGCTCCTATGGTAGACGAACTCGAACCTGATGCTACCAAAGTAGAGGCACATAATATCTGGACAAATTCAGATTTCATGTGCAAAAACTATATTCTGAATGGTCTGGATGATAGCCTCTACAATGTCTATTGTACTTTTGTAACGTCCAAACAACTCTGATTGGCTCTGGAAAAGAAGTACAAAACTGAAGATGCAGGCATGAAGAAATTCATTGCTGGAAAATTTCTAGACTTCAAAATTGTTGACTCAAAGACAGTGATAATTCAAGCTCAAGAACTGCAACTTATCATCTGTCAATTAGAAGATGAAAAGATGACTCTTAGCGAGACTTTTCAAGTTGCTGCAACTATTGAGAAATTGCCTCCTTCTTGGAAGGACTTTAAAAATTACCTTAAGCACAAGCGTAAGGAAATGAAAATGGAAGATCTCATAGTTCGGCTACGCATTGAGGAAGATAACAGAAATTCTGAGAAAAAGATTTCTCAGAATATTGCTGCCAAAGCAAATGTTGTTGAGTCAGACAAAACTAACAAAAGAAAAAGGGAGAATGCTCCTAAGAAGTCAAAGAAATTTCTGGGTTCTTGCCACAACTGTGGAAAGAAGGGGTACAAAGCAGCCGAATGTCGTGCGCCTAAAAAGAAGAAGTTGGAAGCAAATACGACTGATGTTTCAAAAGGCATTTCTGATCTTGATTTATGTGCAGTAATATCAGAATGTAACCTTATTGGTAACTCAAAGGAATGGTTTGTAGACACTGGAGCCACTCGACACATATATGCTAACAAGTGGATGTTTACAACCTATAAAAATGCAACTGATGTTAAACAACTTTTTATGGGCAATTCTTCCACTTCAAAGGTCGAAGGCAAAGGAAAAGTTGTGCTGAAACTGACTTCTGGAAAGGAACTGACTTTAAATGATGTTCTCCATGTTCCAGAAATTCGCAAGAACCTGATTTCAGGATCGTTGCTGAGCAAGCATGGCTTCAAATTGATCTTTGAAGCTGACAAATTTGTTCTTTCCAAGAATGGGGTGTATTTTGGAAGAGGATATGTGTGTGATGGTTTATTTAAAGCAGATGCAACCACTATTGTACCACACACTGAAATGAATGAAAGTGAATCTTCTGCTTATATTGTTGAATCTTCTAACATATGGCATTCTAGATTAGGGCATGTAAACTTTGATACATTGCGAAAATTGATTAATCTAGAATTTATACCAAAATGCAATATAGATTCCAACTATAAATGTCAAGTTTGTGCAGAAGCAAAATTGACAAGAACCTCATTTCATCACGTTGAACGAGTGACAGAATCTCTAGACTTGATACATACTGATGTATGCGATTTGAAAATGTGTCAAACTAGAGGTGGAAAAAGGTACTTTATTACATTCATTGATGATTGTACCAGATATTGTCATGTATATCTCCTTAGAAGTAAGGAAGAAGCATTCGAAATGTTTAAACAGTATAAGCAGAAGTTGAGAATCAACTCAACAAGAAAATAAAATCTTTAAAAGTGATAGAGGAGGAGAATACGAGTCTCCATTTGAGGAATTCTGTGCTGAACATGGAATTATACATCAAACTACAGCCCCGTATTCACCTCAATCCAACGGTATAGCCGAACGGAAAAATAGAACTCTTAAAGAAATGATGAATGCCTTACTAATTAGCTCTGGCTTGCCAGATAACTATTGGGGAGAAGCTATTCTTTAGGCAAATCATATTTTAAATAAAATAGCCCGAAAGAAAATATCTAAATCTCCTCATGAACTTTGGAAAAACAGACCACCATCCTACAAATACCTAAAAGTGTGGGGGTGTCTTGCCAAAGTAGAGGTACCAAAACCAAAGAAAGTCAAAATTGGACCAAAAACAATTGATTGTGTATTCATTGGATATACACAAAACAGTGCTGCATATCGATTTTTGGTACACAAATCTGAAATTGATGATATTCATGAAAATACCATCATCGAGTCGAGAAATGCTAGATTTTTCGAACATGTATTTCCCTTGAAACTTGGTACTGAAAATCATGCACCTAAGAGACCAAGGGAAAATGAAGTTCCTTACTCTATTGAGGATGCTGAACAAAATAACACTCATCAAAGTAGTGTTGAGCAGCAAGTGGAGGAACCAAGAAAAAGTAAAAGGTCAAGGACTTTGAAAACCTTTGGACCGGACTTCTATACATTTATGTTAGAAGATGATCCATTGACATACAAACAAGCTATGTCTTCCAGCGATGCCCCTTATTGGAAGGAGGCAATTAACAATGAAATTGAATCCATCATGTCGAATCATACATGGGAATTGGTTGATTTACCTCAAGGATGTAAGGCCTTAGGTAATAAATGGATATTTAAAAAGAAATTGAAACCTGATGGTTCAATAGACGAGTACAAAGCTCGTCTGGTAGGCCAAGGATTCAGACAAAAGGAAGACTTGGACTATTTCGATACATATTCACCTGTAACGAGGATAACGTCAATTAGAATGCTCATTGCAATTGCATCCGTACATGACTTGGAAATACATCAAATGGATGTTAAAACTGCATTCTTGAATGGTGAACTAGAGGAGGAAATCTATATGAAACTACCTGAAGGATTTCTAAGCTCAGAAAATGAGCATAAAGTTTGCAAACTGGTAAAATCACTTTATGGCCTTAAGCAAGCTCCAAAACAGTGGCATGAGAAGTTTGATAATACTATGTTATCAAATGGATTCACGATAAATGAATCAGATAAATGTGTGTACATAAAACATACACACATTGGATGTGTCATTGTTTGTCTTTATGTTGATGACCTATTGATCCTAGGCAACAACAAGGTCATAATAACATCTACAAATAATATGTTATCCTCAAGATTCGATATGAAAGACCTAGGACTGGCTGATGTGATATTGGGTGTAAAAATTCTGAGAACACCACAGAGATATGCATTATCCCAATCGCATTACATCACCAAAATACTTGAGAAATTCAAGCAATATAATGTAACTATTGCAAAATCACCAGTAGATATGAACCAAAATTGGGTAAAAAACACTGGTGATGTTATTTAGCAATTGTAATACTCTCTTATACTAGGAAGTATCATGTATGTTATGAACTGTACTGGGCCAGATATCGCTCATGCTGTAAGCAAACTAAGTAGATTTACTATCAATCCAAGTAAACATCACTGGAATGCAATAATTAGAGTTCTAGGATATCTAAAGTATACACAGAGTTATGGTCTATACTATACAAACTATCCTTCAATAGTGGAAGGATACAGTGATGCTAACTGGATCATATGACACAAAGTCTACAACTGGATACGTGTTCACATTAGGAAAGGAGCAATTTCATGGAAATCATCCAAACAGACTTGTATCGCTAGATCTACGATGGAATCAGAGTTTATTGCACTAGATAAGACTGCAGAAGAAGCAGAATGGATTGAAGCTTCTTGGAAGACATTCCTAATTGGAGCAAACCTATGCCTCCAATATGTATACATTGTGATAGTCAATCAGCTATTGGAAGAGCAAATAGTACACTATACAATGGTAAATATAGGCATATTCGTCGTAGACATAAAACGATAAGACAACTTCTCTCTAATGGGGTTATCACAATAGATTACATTCGATCTAAAGATAACTTAGCGGAACCACTTACAAAAGGCTTGCCAAGAGAGAAAGTTCAAACCTTATCGAAGGGAATGGGGCTAAGGCCTATAGACTAAAGGTTTTTCTAAAATGGAAACCCCACCTAGTTGACTGGAGATCCCAAGATCTAGGTTCAAAGAGACAATGAAGTTTTAGAGAAACTTGATGGCACTGTTATACACAAACCATTCCTATGATACGTCAGTGCATCATATGTTGAATAAGGATAAGTATTATTACTTTTAATAATGTCTATATTTGAAAAATTAGAGAATACCCTTTATAGAATCACCTACGTAAGTGCGAAGGCGCCGCTTCAAAGAGAATTATGAGGCCAAATTCTCTAAGCACTTATGAGACCAGGCAGGCGTTCAAGGAAAAAACGAACACATACAGGGAACGAAGGGTTATAAGAAACATTTATCGTGTGTTATCTACTTTGGAATTACACAAAAGGCTTATAGTTCAAGGATAGTCTATGTCTACTGATTCGCTTGTAATACAAATAGGTAATCACTAGGAAAGTTCAAAGCCCTTGTGCTACTTTAACCGATGCGATAAATGGTTCGTGAAACTAAGATCGATTGCTCATTCATGTGGGGGATTGTTGGAAAATGAATGAGCAAAGAAAGAAGAAGAGAGAGTGAAGAAGAAGGGATAGCAACATTTAAAGTCATACATCATAGAAATATTAGCACAATCTCTCGTTATATATTAGAAGCCAAATAGGCTTATGTAAAATAAAAAAGAGAGGGATGATAAAAGGATGTGGACTTAGCCATATTAAATACATTAAAAAGTCAAAGATATGGGCCTTGGGCCTTGGGGATCTTGGGGTCTCCTGATTGGATTTGGCCGACGTTGTTGATTGGGCTAGTGCACTGACATGAGAATAATTTTTCTCAGAATTTTAAAAGGTATGTCTGTACAGTCCAGAATTCGAAAGGAATGTCTGTTAACTGAATGAGTACAACCATTTGAATTCTCAGAGTATGCATATTAATAACCGAGCGGGTAAAGGGTCGCAACCTTTCCTATTCTGACGGTTACTGATGCATGCGAACAGGCACTCCTCCTTGCCTATATATACACTGCCCAAAACAAGATAGAATTCACTTTTTTGCTTGCATTGCTTCTTCTTCTTCTGAGTAATTCTATGATCTAGTTTTTGTAATCAACTTCAGTTCATCAGAGTTCCGTTTGCTGGCACTACGCAATGGAGTTGGTCCGTTTTATCCTGGGAAAAAATTGCAACTACATCGATTGGTGCATAAGACGGCAATATTGTTTCAAGGAAACAGAAAATATCTGGACTCGGACATTAGTGAAATAGAATACTTTCTGTTTATCTTCTATCTTGCGCACAAATAGGTTACGCTTTCTGTGATTATTGTAAACACAGTTTGACGTGACAATTGTGGCATAATTGATTAACATTTATTTTTGTTGCTGTCTGTTTGTAATACAATTGTGTAATTACAAAAGTTCTAACATCTTGAAACAATATTTTGCTGCAGATGACGAAAAACATCAACACTAATTCTGCACCAATTCAGACGGTTAAAACTGCTCAACCAGCACCAGTGCTTCCGACAATGGCTCTGTCTCATGGCGAAAGGCCAGAGAAGTTCAATGGAGTCAATTTCAAGCGCTGGCAACAGAAAATGTTGTTTTATTTAACAACATTAAGCCTTGCAAAGTTTCTGACTGAAGAGGCTCCTGTGGTAGACGAACTCGAACCTGACGCTACTAAAGTAGAGGCACTTAATATCTGGACAATTTCAGATTTCATGTGCAAAAACTATATTCTGAATGGTCTGGATGATAGCCTCTACAATGTCTATTGTACTTTTGCAACGTCCAAAAAACTCTGGTTGGCTCTGGAAAAGAAGTACAAAACTGAAGATGCAGGCTTGAAGAAATTCATTGTTGGAAAATTTCTAGACTTCAAAATGGTTGACTCAAAGACGGTGATAAGTCAAGCTCAAGAACTACAACTTATCATCCGTCAATAAAAAGATGAAAAGATGACTCTTAGCAAGACTTTTCAAGTTGTTGCAACTATTGAGAAATTGCCTCCTTCTTGGAAGGACTTTAAAAATTACCTTAAGCACAAGGGTAAGGAAATGACAATAGAAGATCTCATAGTTCGGCTACGCATTGAGGAAGATAACTGAAATTCTGAGAAAAAGATTTCTCAGAATATTGCTGCGAAAGCAAATGTTGTTGAGTCAGACAAAACTAACAAAAGAAAAAGGGAGAATGCTCCTAAGAAGTCAAAGAAATTTCTGGGTTCTTGCCACAGCTGTGGAAAGAAGGGGCACAAAGCAGCCGAATGTCGTGCGCCTAAAAAGAACAAGTTGGAAGCAAATATGACTGATGTTTCGAAAAGCATTTCTGATCTTGATTTATGTGCAGTAATATCAGAATGCAACCTTATTGGTAACTCAAAGGAATGGTTTGTAGACACAGGAGCCACTCGACACATATGTGCTAACAAGTGGATGTTTACAACCTATAAAACTACAACTGATGCTGAACAACTTTTTATGGGCAATTCTTCCACTTCAAAGGTCGAAGGCAAAGGAAAAGTTGTGCTGAAACTGACTTCTGGAAAGGATATGACTTTAAATGATGTTCTCCATGTTCCAGAAATTCGCAAGAACCTGATTTCAGGATCGTTGCTGAGCAAGCATGGCTTCAAATTGATCTTTGAAGCTGACAAATTTGTTCTTTCCAAGAATGGGGTGTATGTTGGAAGAGGATATGTGTGTGATGGTTTATTTAAAGCAAATGTAACCACTATTGTACCACGCACTGAAATGAATGAAAGTGAATCTTCTACTTATATTGTAGAATCTTCTAACATATGGCATTCTAGATTAGGGCATGTAAACTTTGATACATTGCGAAAATTGATTAATCTAGAATTTATACCAAAATGCTATATAGATTCCAACTATAAATGTCAAGTTTGTGCAGAAGCAAAATTGACAAGAACCTCGTTTCATCATGTTGAACGAGTGACAGAACCTCTAGACTAGAAACACTCTGATGTATGCAATTTGAAAATGTGTCAAACTAGAGGTGGAAAAAGGTACTTTATTACATTCATTGATGATTGTACCAGATACTGTCATGTATATCTCCTTAGAAGTAAGGACGAAGCATTTGAAATGTTTAAATAGTACAAGGCAGAAGTTGAGAATCAACTCAACAAGAAAATAAAATCTTGAAGAAGTGATAGAGGAGGAGAATACGAGTCTCCATTTGAGGAATTCTGTGCTGAACATGGAATTATACATCAAACTACAGCCCCGTATTCACCTCAATCCAATGGTATAGCCAAACGGAAAAATAGAACTCTTAAAGAAATGATGAATGCCTTACTAATTAGCTCTGGCTTACCAGATAACTATTGGGGAGAAGCTATACTTTCAGCAAATCATATTTTAAATAAAATACCCCGAAAGAAAATACCTAAATCTCCTCATGAACTTTGGAAAAACAGACCACCATCCTACAAATACCTAAAAGTGTGGGGGTGTCTTGCCAAAGTAGAGGTACCAAAACCAAAGAAGGTCAAAATTGGACCAAAAACAATTGATTGTGTATTCATTGGATATGCACAAAATAGTGCTGCATATCGATTTTTGGTACACAAATCTGAAATTGATGATATTCATGAAAATACCATCATTGAGTCGAGAAATGCTAGATTTTTCGAAAATGTATTTCCCTTGAAACATAGTACTAAAAATCATGCAGCTAAGAGACCAAGGGAAAATGAAGTTCCTTCCTCTATTGAGGATGCTGAACAAAATTACACTCAGCAAAGTAGTGTTGAGCAGCAAGTGGAGGAACCAAGAAAAAGTAAAAGATCAAGGACTTTGAAAACCTATGGACCGGACTTCTATACATTTATGTTAGAAGATGATCCATTGACATTCAAACAAGCTATGTCTTCCAGCGATGCCCCTTATTGGAAGGAGGCAATTAACAATGAAATTGAATCCATCATGCCGAATCATACATGGGAATTGGTTGATTTACCTCAAGGATGTAAGGCCTTAGGTAATAAATGGATATTTAAAAAGAAGTTGAAACCTGATGGTTCAATAGACAAGCACAAAGCTCGTATGGTAGTCCAAGGATTCAGAAAAAAGGAAGACTTGGACTATTTCGATACATATTCACCTGTAACGAGGATAACGTCAATTAGAATGCTCATTGCAATTGCATCCGTACATGACTTGGAAATACATCAAATGGATGTTAAAACTGCATTCTTGAATGGTGAACTAGAGGAGGAAATCTATATGAAACTACCTGAAGGATTTCTAAGCTCAGAAAATGAGCACAAAGTTTGCAAACTGGTAAAATCACTTTATGGCCTTAAGCAAGCTCCAAAACAGTGGCATGAGAAGTTTGATAATACTATGCTATCAAATGGATTCACGATAAATGAATCAGATAAATGTGTGTACATAAAACATACACACATTGGATATGTCATTGTTTGTCTTTATGTTGATGACCTATTGATCCTAGGCAACAACAAGGCCATAATAACATCTACAAAGGATATGTTATCCTCTAGATTCGATATGAAAGACCAAGGCCTGGCTGATGTGATATTGGGTGTAAAAATTCTGAGAACACCACAGGGATATGCATTATCCCAATCGCATTGCATCACCAAAATACTTGAGAAATTCAAGCAATATAATGTAACTATTGCAAAATCTCCAGTAGATATGAACCAAAATTGGGTAAAAAACACTGGTGATGGTATTTACCAATTGGAATACTCTCGTATACTAGGAAGTATCATGTATGTTATGAACCATACTCGGCCTGATATCGCATATGCTGTAAGCAAACTAAGTCGATTTACCAGCAATCCAGGTAAACATCATTGGAAAGCGATAATCAGAGTTCTAGGATATCTAAAGTATACACAGAGTTATGGTCTATAGTATAAACACTATCCTTCAATAGTGGAAGGATACAGTGATGCTAATTGGATCACTAGATCAAATATACAAAGTCTATAAGTGGATACATGTTCACAATAGGAAAGGAGCAATTTCATGGAAATCATCCAAACAAACTTTTATCGCTAGATCTATGATGGAATCAAAGTTTATTGCACTAGATAAGACTGCAGAAGAAGCAGAATGGATTCTAAGCTTCTTGGAAGACATTCCTAATTGGAGCAAACCTATGCCTCCAATATGTATACTTTGTGATAGTCAATCAGCTATTGGAAGAGCTAATAGTACACTATACAATGGTAAATCTAGGCATATTCGTGACAGACATAAAACGATAAGACAACTTCTCTCTAATGGGGTTATCACAATAGATTACATTCGATCTAAAGATAACATAGCGGATCCACTTACAAAAGGCTTACCAAGAGAGAAAGTTCAAACCTTATCGAAAGGAATGGGGCTAAGGTCTATAGACTAAAGGTTTTTCTAAAATGGAAACCCCATCTAGTTGACTGGAGATCCCAAGATCTAGGTTCAAAGAGACAACGAAGTTTTAAGAAACTTGATGGCACTATTATACACAAACCATTCCTATGATAAGTCAGTGCATTATATGTTGAATAAGGATAAGTATTAGTACTTTTAATGATGTCTGTATTTGAGGAATTAGAGAATACCCTTTACAGAATCACCTACGTAAGTGCGAAGGCGCCGCTTCAAAGAGAGTTATGAGGCCAAATTCTCTAAGCACTTATGAGACCAGGCAGGTGTTCAAGGCAAAAACGAACACATACAGAGAACGAAGGGTTATAAGAAACATTTATCGTGTGTTATCTACTTTGGAATTACACAAAAGGCTTACAGTTCAAGGACAGTCTATGTCTACTAATTCGCATGTGATACAAATAGGTAATCACTAGGAAAGTTCAAAACCCTTGTGCTACTTTAACCGATGCGATAAATGGTTCGTGAAACTAAGATCGATTGCTCATTCATGTGGGGGATTGTTGGAAAATGAATGAGCAAAGAAAGAAGAAGAGATAGGGAAGAAGAAGGGATAACAACATTTAAAGTCCCACATCGTAGAAATATTAGCACAATCTCTCGTTATATATTAGAAGCCAAATAGGCTTATGTAAAATAAAAAAGAGAGGGATGATAAAAGGATATGGACTTGGCCATATTAAATACATTAAAAAGTCAAAGATAAGGGCCTTGGGCCTTGGGGCTCTTGGGGTCTCCTGATTGGATATGGCCGACGTTGCTGATTGGGCTAGTGCACTGACATGAGAATATTTTTTCTCAGAATTTTAAAAGGTGTGTCTATTCAGTCCAGAATTCGAAAGGAATGTCTGTTAACTGAACGAGTACAACCATTTGAATTCTCAGCGTATGCATATTAATAACCGAGCGGTTAATGGGTCGCAACCTATCCTATTATCACGGTTACTGATGCATGCGAATAGGCACTCCACCTTGCCTATATATACACTGCCCAAAACAAGACAGAATTCACTTTTCGGCTTGCATTGCTTCTTCTTCTTCAAAGTAATTCTCTGATCTAGTTTCTGTAATCAACTTCAGTTCATCAGAGCTCCGTTTTCTGGCACTATGCAACGGAGTTGGTCCGTTTTATCCTGGGAAACAAATTGCAACTACGTCGATTGGTGCATAAGACGGCAATATTGTTTCAAGGAAACAGAAAATATCTGGACTCGGACATTAGTGAAACAGAATACTTTCTGTTTATCTTCTATCTTGCACACAAATCGGTTACGCTTTCTGTGATTATTGTAAACACAGCTTGACGTGACAATTGTGGCATAATTGATTAACATTGATTTTTGTTGTTGTCTGTTTGTAATACAATTGTGTAATTACAAAAGTTCTAACATCTTGAAACAATATTTTGCTGTAGATGACGAAAAACAGCAACACTGATTCTGCACCGATTCAGACGGTGAAAACTGCTCAGCTAGCGCCAGTGCTTCCAACAATGTCTCTGTCTCATGGCGAAAGGCCAAAGAAGTTCAATGGAATCAATTTCAAGCGCTGGCAACAGAAAATGTTGTTTTATTTAACAACATTAAGCCTTGCAAAGTTTCTGACTGAAGAGGCTCCTATGGTAGACGAACTCGAACCTGATGCTACTAAACTAGAGGCACTTAATATCTGGACAAATTCAGATTTCATGTGCAAAAACTATTTTCTGAATGGTCTGGATGATAGCCTCTACAATGTCTATTGTACTTTTGTAACGTCCAAACAACTCTGGTTGGCTCTGGAAAAGAAGTACAAAACTGAAGATGCAGGCATGAAGAAATTCATTGCTGGAAAATTTCTAGACTTCAAAATGGTTGACTTAAAGACGGTGATAAGTCAAGCTCAAGAACTGCAACTTATCATCCGTCAATTAGAAGATGAAAAGATGACACTTAGCGAGACTTTTCAAGTTGCTGCAACTATTGAGAAATTGCCTCCTTCTTGGAAGGACTTTAAAATTTACCTTAAGCAAAAGCGTAAGGAAATGACAATGGAAGATCTTATTGTTCGGCTACGCATTGAGGAAGATAACAGAAATTCTGAGAAAAAGATTTCTCAGAATATTGCTGCCAAAGCAAATGTTGTTGAGTCAGACAAAACTAACAAAAGAAAAAGGGAGAATGCTCCTAAGAAGTCAAAAAAATTTCTGGGTTCTTGCCACAATTGTGGAAAGAAGGGGCACAAAGCACCGAATGTCGTGCGCCTAAAAAGAAGAAGTTGGAAGCAAATATGACTGATGTTTCGAAAGGCGTTTCTGATCTTGATTTATGTGCAGTAATATCAGAATGCAACCTTATAGGTAACTCAAAGGAATGGTTTGTAGACACTGGAGCCACTCGACACATATGTGCTAACAAGTGGATGTTTACAACCTAAAAACTGCAACTGAAGTTGAACAACTTTTTATGGGCAACTCTTCCACTTCAAAGGCCGAAGGCAAAGGAAAAGTTGTGCTGAAACTGACTTCTGGAAAGGAACTTACTTTAAATGATGCTCTCCATGTTCCAGAAATTCGCAAGAACCTAATTTCAGGATCGTTGCTGAGCAAGCATGGCTTCAAATTGATCTTTGAAGCTGACAAATTTGTTCTTTCCAAGAATGGGGTGTATGTTGGAAGAGGATATGTGTGTGATGGTTTATTTAAATTAAATGTAACCACTATTGTACCACGCACTAAAATGAATGAAAGAGAATCTTCTGCTTATATTATTGAATCTTCTAACATATGGCATTCTAGATTAGGGCATGTAAACTTTGATACATTGCGAAAATTGATTAATCTAGAATTTATACCAAAATGCAATATATATTCCAACTATAAATGTCAATTTTGTGCAGAAGCAAAATTGACAAGAACCTCGTTTCATCATGTTGAACGAGTGACAGAACCTCTAGACTTGATACATACTGATGTATGCGATTTGAAAATGTTTCAAACTAGAGGTGGAAAAAGGTACTTTATTACATTCATTGATGATTGTACCAGATATTGTCATGTATATCTCCTTAGAAGTAAGGACGAAGCATTCGAAATGTTTAAACAGTACAAGGCAGAAGTTGAGAATCAACTCAACAAGAAAATAAAATCTTTAAGAAGTGATAGCGGAGGAGAATACGAGTCTCCATTTGAGGAATTCTGTGCTGAACATGAAATTATACATCAAATTACATCCCCGTATTCACCTCAATCCAACGGTATAGCCGAACGGAAAAATAGAACTCTTAAAGAAATGATGAATGCCTTACTAATTAGCATTGGCTTGCCAGATAACTATTGGGGAGAAGCTATTCTTTCGGCAAATCATATTTTAAATAAAATACCCCGAAAGAAAATATCTAAATCTCCTCATGAACTTTGGAAAAACATACCACCATCCTACAAATACCTAAAAGTGTGGGGGTGTCTTGCCAAAGTAGAGGTACCAAAACCAAAGAAGGTCAAAATTGGGCCAAAAACAATTGATTGTGTATTCATTGGATATGCACAAAATAGTGCTGCATATCGAATTTTGGTACACAAATCTGAAATTGATGATATTCATGAAAATACCATCATCGAGTCGAGAAATGCTAGATTTTTCGAACATGTATTTCCCTTGAAACATGGTACTGAAAATCATGCACATAAGAGACCAAGGGAAAATGAAGTTCCTTACTTTGTTGAGGATGCTGAACAAAATAACACTCAGCAAAGTAGTGTTGAGCAGCAAGTGGAGGAACCAAGAAAAAGTAAAAGGTCAAGGACTTTGAAAACCTTTGGACCGGACTTCTATACATTTATGTTAGAAGATGATCCATTGACATACAAACAAGCTATGTCTTCCAGCGATGCCCCTTATTGGAAGGAGGCAATTAACAATGAAACTGAATCCATCATGTCGAATCATACATGGGAATTGGTTGATTTACCTCAAGGATGTAAGGCCTTAGGTAATAAATGGATATTTAAAAAGAAATTGAAACCTGATGGTTCAATAGACAAGTACAAAGCTCATCTGGTATTCCAAGGATTCAGACAAAAGGAAGACTTGGACTATTTCGATACATATTCACCTGTAACGAGGATAACGTCTATTAGAATGCTCATTGCAATTGCATCCGTACATGACATGGAAATACATCAAATGGATGTTAAAACTGCATTATTGAATGGTGAACTAGAGGAGGAAATCTATATGAAACAACCTGAAGGATTTCTAAGCTTAGAAAATGAGCATAAAGTTTGCAAACTGGTAAAATCACTTTATGGCCTTAAGCAAGCTCCAAAACAGTGGCATGAGAAGTTTGATAATACTATGTTATCAAATGGATTCACGATAAATGAATCAGATAAATGTGTGTACATAAAACATACACACATTGGATATGTCATTGTTTGTCTTTATGTTGATGACCTATTGATCCTAGGCAACAACAAGGCCATAATAACATCTACAAAGGATATGTTATCCTCTAGATTCGATATGAAAGACCTAGGACTGGCTGATGTGATATTGGGTGTAAAAATTCTGAGAACACCACAGGGATATGCATTATCCCAATCGCATTAAATCACCAAAATACTTGAGAAATTCAAGCAATATAATGTAACTATTGCAAAATCACCAGTAGATATGAACCAAAATTGGGTAAAAACACTGGTGATGGTATTTACCAATTGGAATACTCTCGTATACTAGGAAGTATCATGTATGTTATGAACTGTACTAGGCCTGATATCGCATATGCTGTAAGCAAACTAAGTAGATTTACCAGCAATCCTGGTAAACATCATTGGAAAGTGATAATCAGAGTTCTAGAATATCTAAAGTATACACAGAGTTATGGTCTATACTATACAAACTATCCTTCAATAGTGGTAGGATACAGTGATGCTAATTGGATCATTGGATCTGTAACGACCTAGAAAATCGGAACCAATTTAAAATTTTTATTTCAAATTATTTGGTGGAAAAATGTGGCAAAAATTAAAAAAATTCATTTTTTTAAATATTAAAGCCAGTGAATATAGTCAATTTTCAAACGTTCTCTGTTTTCGACGAAACCACTTTTGTTGGAACCGCATGTTGAATTGTTGGTAGGTTTCAATTTTTAGAATTTTTCGAATTAATATGTGAGCGTGGCGAAGGAAAATGTGTTTGGTCGATTTCGGTTAAATTTAATCGACTGAAAAATAGCCATTTTTCAAACAGTATCAGAATTCGATGAAATTAGTTTTGTTAGGACCGTATCGTCATAACAAAGACAAATATATATTTTTTGGATTTTTCTGAGTCCTTATGTGGCCTCTGTGAATTTATTTATGCAGACAAATTAAATTAATAAAGGATTTAATTATTAAATTAAATAATACAGGCCACAGACAGCCTTTTCGGCTGACGGGACCTGTCCCATTGGATCCGGAATATGGGCTATTGGCTGCGGGCACCTTCTGCTGGTATGGAATTGAACCAGTTTGTAAGATATGGATTTAATTGTAAAAATACATTAAAATATATTATAAATATAGGAATTTGATAACCCTAAATCACTATTCACGTTTCTTCTGCCGGCGCCACCTCCAAATCCATGGCCACCATCCTCCGAACTTCTCCTCCTAATTTCTCCTTCGTCTCTTCGAATTAGAACCCACTCTTTACACCAAATCGAAGCCCTTTCCTCCCTCTTTAATCCCATATGAGTAGATCGACCCCTCGTCGCCTGAAATCAGAGGACCAAGCCCCCAAAGGCCGCCGCTTTGCACTGCCGTGGGCCCCCTAGGCTCGACCGAGCTCAGCCAAACCACCCCCCACCCCCACCCCCACCCCCACCCCGCGTGTGCCTCCCGTACCCTCTGCCGTAGTCTGGTCCGATCGTCAGCAGGTGTCCCGGTTCTCGAGCAAATTCCAACCCTAAGTTCGAAGGAAAACCGAAACCCATCGGCCTGTAGACTGTAGGAAGGAGAAAGGTCTATTTGCTTAACTAATTTATCTATTAATTAATTTAAATTGTTTTAAAACTTCATTTAACCATAACCGATTCGTTTCAACTTAGAATTTGACGATTTCGGAAGCGTTGGAATCGTAAAAGCGAATATAACGTGTTGAGATTGAAACGGGACCATTCTGAACAGTTTGAATTTTGGCCAAAATCTGCAACGACTGTGAGATTTCTAAATTTGAATAATTAAATAATTTAATTATATTTGTTATGTAAATCATTGTATGTCATTTCTGATCTGTGATGTGGTGATTGTTGTATGGTTGTTAATATTCGTTGTGATATTATGATATAGCATGTCAGTAAGATCTATAAATTTTGATGTAATCTCTATAAAGCTCTCATCTTTATTAGTTTTATTTTTATTTTATTTCTATTTTTATTTTTATCCCTTTATAGGAAAAAAAAATTGAATCTTGTTTGTTTTACAAACAAAAGTGAAATTTTGAATCTTTATTTTGTTTTTACAAAATAAAATGAAAAATTGAATCTTTGTTTATTTTACAACAAAGATGAAAAGTTAAATCTTTATTTTTGGCTCAACACATAAAATGAAAAGTTGAGTTTTTTTTATTAGCAAAATAAAAGAAAGGTAAATTTTATTTTTGTTTGTAAAATAATAGCATAAGGTAAATTTCTATTTTGATTTACAAAATAAAACAAAGATTTGATCTTTATTTTTGATTTACAAAATAAAAACAAAAATTAAATTTCTATTTTTGATTTACAAAATAAAAACAAAAATTAAATTTCTATTTTTGATTTGCAAAATAAAACAAAAATTGAATCTTTAATTTTGATTTGCAAAATAATAACGAAGGTGGAATCTTTATTTTGATTTACATAAAAAGAACAAAAGATGAGACCTGTTATTGTGATTCATCAAATTTATACACCAAATCATATATTGTGTTGTATGTGTGGACATTGAAATGACGTTGTTGGGTAAATAGAAATGGTTAGACAAAAACCATTATTTTTGGGTATCATATTTTGACACCAAATTGAGTAAGATAGGAAAATGCCCCCTATAGGAAAAATGTGTAATAAGTAGAGAAATAGAAAATTTACATTTTTCTAATGTAATAAAGATAAATAGAAAATTTACATTTTTCTATTATAATAAAGAGAAATAGAAAATTTACATTTTTCTAATGTAATAAAGATAAATAGAAAATTTACATTTTTCTATTGTAATAAAGAGAAATAGAAAATTTACATTTTTCTAATGTAATAAAGATAAATAGAAAATTTACATTTTTCTATTGTAATAAAGAGAAATAGAAAATTTACATTTTTCTAATGTAATAAAGATAAATAGAAAATTTACATTTTTCTATTGTAATAAAGAGAAATAGAAGATTTACATTTTTCTAATGTAATAAAGATAAATAGAAAATTTACATTTTTCTATTGTAATAAAGAGAAATAGAAGATTTACATTTTTCCAATGTAATAAAGATAATTAGAGAATTTACATCTTTCTAAAGATAATTAAAAGATTTACATTTACCTATGTAAAAATATAAGATTCACATTTCCCTACGTGAAGATGAAGGATTTACCATTTTTCCTTGTAACAATGGAAGGTTTACATTTTTCAATGTAAAGGTAAAGAATTTACAATTTTCATTGTAAAAGAAAAGGAGATAAAATATTTACATTTTATAAAAACATAAAAAGTACATCTCTATGTTATTAAAATGAATTACATTAAAAAGTACATTTTTGTGTATTTAAAATGAATTAGGACAAAAAGTACATTTTTGTGTATTTAGAAATGAATTGGACAAAGTACATTTTACGTTATAAAAATGAATTAGACAAAGTACATTTTTATGTTATAAAAATGAATTGGAGGAAAGGAATATTTTTATATCTGTTGCATTAGAATTGGCGGACAACAATGTTATTTTTGTAGAATAAAGGAATGAATTTTAATGAAGGGAATCGTTAAGTGGTTTATATATATAAATATAAATATAAAATTTAACGAAACGAGAGTGGCAGTTCGCGTATCGACAATCGTAACTTCAAACGATTATCCCAGAAGATCCGACCATTGGATTTTCCCAAAACTGGAACTGTTAGGACCGTTTTGGGAAGAGCTTTCCAACGATATAAATTTCATCAAAATCCGACGGGGCCGCCCATTGACCCGAAACGTCATTTATTTATTTCGAGCTATTTTTAATAAATAAAAATAGCGATAAATAGTTATAAATATATATGAAATGATTTAAATTATAATTTTGCGACAATTATTTGAAAAGACCGAGTTTAACTCATTTCAAATAATTGCATGGCGATTAAATCAAAGTTGTGAGAAGACGATGGTTGAAGACCGGCGATCTTCACATCGAATGGACGATGACTACTGATGCCTTGGACTGACTTGCTCCCAGGACGGGGTTGAAGCAGTAGTTGTCCGGACGTGTGTGTTGGTCGTGCGGATAAGCGAGCGCCTTTTTGGTGTCTCCGGTTTCGTTCAGATCCAGAACGGACTTGTAAATGGATGCGTGTCTGACGTTGGAGTTCATCCCATGTAATTAAATCGATTTCTATTAATATATGTCTGTTTAGTGGTTGAGAATTTATTCTCTACTTAACACCCTGGTATATAGTAATAGTTATCGATCGCATGGCGTTGAATTGTCAATGTGGCACGCCAAGATGCAATGATCAAGGCTTTGTTGAAAAGCAGGCCTTGTGGCTGATGATCAAAGCAAAGTCTGTTTAGGCATAGCTTTGTGTATAACGTGACTTCGCGAGCCTCACACCCCAGTATGAGTCAAAAACGGGATATGGACCGTAGGGAGTGCACACGTTTCTTTCTAGCTAGGAGTGGTGTTTGGGCTTTATCACGGCCCGGCATTTTACTTATGTGGATTTTGGATTGAGGTACCTCGAGTTTTATAAGCCGGAAGTGGTCATACTATAGGTCCAAAGGGACCGGGAAACGTGTGTTCAGGCATAACTAATCCACTACCATTAGGTGGGGACCGGCCCTTCCGCATTCAAGGGTTCACTGCGGGGGATCCCGAGGCATTTGCTAGAGTGTCTCGAATCAGAAGAGGACGATCCCTAGCCTCGACTTCATGAAAGAAGACCAATTCCCAATACGATGACATTTCGGTTTTGATTGTAAACTTATATACGGCGACATAGTAGGATGGGGTACTATGCCGTCTAGGATTGATATATTTATATTGAAGTATTTTAATACTGCTTAAACACAAATGATAATATTAAAATATTACTTTTTACGTATTAAGCATGTTTGATCATCATAAGGGAAAACTCTATCCTCCTGTGTGCGTTGCATTGTGTGATAGGATTTGAGTCTTATGATGATTTCATTTTTCAAAAGTCATTTCGCTGTTTTATATAAAGTTTATAAAATTATGCACTGGCAATCCAATGTAGTAAACCCGTTCCGCGTTAGCGGCGTGGTCCTGAGATATGCCACGTAGTTAGATAATTTAGTTAAGAATTCTCACACCAGTCCCATGACTGACTCGTAGTTTGTTTCACTTTTGCAAACTCGGGTGCCCTCTTTCCACACGGGCAGCCAATTGACAGGTTCAGGTGATACTTTCTGATTGGAGCTTGCCTGGACGGAAGAAGAAGACCTTTTCTCTAGTTTTTACTTCTGCTTGAGACATTTTACCTTTTGTAGCTTTGATGTATGTGACGGAGTTTGAGATTGTTTCTTTCCATTTGAAACTTATTTCCCTTTTGTTAAGACTCTTTATTTGGCTAAGTTGTATCCTGTACTGCGTACCCTGATGTATTGGATATTATGATGCCGATGACATTTATCTCTGCTGCAATGGTTTATGTGTTATGATAATTATCTGAGATCTGTTTTTCTTGTAAATATGTTGTATTCCTAATAGATTATCCTTACTTTCGTAATACGGAAGTTTGGGGTCATCACAGGATCAAATGATACAAAGTCTACAAGTGGATTCGTGTTCACATTAGGAAAGGAGCAATTTCATTGAAATCGTCCAAACAGACTTGTATCGCTAGATCTACGATGGAATCAGAGTTTATTGCACTAGATATGACTGCAGAAGAACCAGAATGGATTCGAAGCTTCTTGGAAGACATTCCTAATTGGAGCAAACCTATGCCTCTAATATGTATACATTGTGATTGTCAATCAGCTATTGGAAGAGCTAATAGTACAATATACAATGGTAAATCTAGGCATATTCGTCATAGACATAAAACGATAAGACAACTTCTCTCTAATGGGGTTATCACAATAGATTACATTCGATGTAAAGATAACTTAGCGGATCCACTTACAAAAGGCTTACCAAGAGAGAAAGTTCAAACCTTATCGAAGGGAATGGGGAGAAGGCCTATAGACTAAAGGTTTTTCTAAAATGGAAACCCCACCTAGTTGACTGGAGATCCCAAGATCTAGATTCAATGAGACAACGAAGTTTTAGAGAAACTTGATGGCACTGTTATACACAAACCATTCCTATGATAAGTCAGTGCATTATATGTTGAATAAGGATAAGTATTAGTACTTTTAATGATGTCTGTATTTGAGGAATTAGAGAATACCCTTTACAGAATCACCTACGTAAGTGCGAAGGCGCCGCTTCAAAGAGAATTATGAGGCCAAATTCTCTAAGCACTTATGAGACCAGGCAGGTGTTCAAGGCAAAAACGAACACATACAGAGAACGAAGGGTTATAAGAAACATTTATCGTGTGTTATCTACTTTGGAATTACACAAAAGGCTTACAGTTCAAGGACAGTCTATGTCTACTGATTCGCCTGTGATACAAATAGGTAATCACTAGGAAAGTTCAAAACCCTTGTGTTACTTTAACCGATGCGATAAATGGTTTGTGAAACTAAGATCGATTGCTCATTCATGTGGGGGATTGTTGGAAAATGAATGAGCAAAGAAAGAAGAAGAGAAAGGGAAGAAGAAGGGATAGCAACATTTAAAGTCCCACATCATAGAAATATTAGCACAATCTCTCCTTATATATTAGAAGCCAAATAGGCTTATGTAAAATAAAAAAGAGAGGGATGATAAAAGGATGTGGACTTGGACATATTAAATACATTAAAAAGTCAAAGATAAGGGCCTTGGGGCTCTTGGGGTCTCCTGATTGGATATGGCTGACGTTGCTGATTGGGCTAGTGCACTGACATGAGAATATTTTTTCTCAGAATTTTAAAAGGTGTGTCTGTTCAGTCCAGAATTCGAAAGGAATGTCTGTTAACTGAACGAGTACAACCATTTGAATTCTCAGCGTATGCATAGTAATAACCGAGTGGTTGAAGGGTCGCAGCCTTTCCTATTCTGACAGTTACTGATGCGTGCGAACAGGCACTCCTCCTTGCCTATATATACACTGCCCAAAAAAAGATAGAATTCACTTTTCTGCTTACATTACTTCTTCTTCGTCAAAGTAATTCTCTGATCTATTTTATGTAATCAACTTCAGTTCATCAGAGCTCCTTTTGCTGACACTATGCAACGGAGTTGGTCCGTTTTATCCTAGGAAACAAATTGCAACTACGTCGATTGGTGCATACGACGACAATATTATTTCAAGGAAACAGAAAATATCTGGACTTGGACTTTATCTTCTATCTTGCACACAAAATGGTTACGCTTTCTGTGATTATTGAAAACACAGTGTGATGTGACAATTGTGGCATAACTGATTAACACTGATTTTTGTTGTTGCCTGTTTGTAATACAATTGTGTAATTACAAAAGTTCTAACAGTTAGTTGATGCACAAAATTGATTTAATGTTTCATATTGTATTTTGATGCATATATTTAGTAGAAAGGAAAATCATTTACTTATAACAAAACTTGTTCACTCTGTTCCTGTCTACAGACAAACTTTAATTAAAAATTGAATAAAAAAATATACAAAGGAATATCTCAGCGTGTGGTTGGTCTCTGGTTTAACTTGATTTACTGAATAATATGTTTTTGGTCATATTTACTAACTGGGTAATATAAGGAGCTTCCAAATTTAAGCTAACTTCCACATGCAAATATCAAATCACTCCCAGGATATAGCTTTTCCACATACAAATATCAAATCACTCCCAAAATATAGCATTAACTTTGTATGGTGGAATTATGTTTATAGAAAAATTCCTATTACATTTATGTAATTATGCTTATTTTTGAATTGATCCTTTATTCGGATGAAACCAACGAACTCAGCAAAGAAAGCTATCACCATATCAATTATACTTTAGAATAGTTAAAAAAATTCTTACACTTCAGAAAATATAACTTAGAAAATTGCATTAGCAAAGTCTTAATTGATCTTCTCATATTGATTATTGTATTCGTACCAATATCCAATATCCTAATATAAAAAATTCACGATATTCATACCTGCAAAAGAGAGAAGTTACAATGGTCAGAATACAGTAGGTAAAAAAAATTAAGTACGCAGCTGTCAAATCAAATACGACATCAAATAATGTGGATACAATGAAACTAAAGACTTAGAAACCTAAACTGCAATAAAGAAATAAATTCCTATCTTTATATACAAATTCAGTGCAATCCCATCCCAACCTAATTGTGTACCTTTTTAACTTGGAAATGTGTATTATGATAAGGGTTCACAGCATGCTACTACTTAGAGTTTGAGTTTGTACACACCGTTCCGTACGGTGTGTACATAACTCTATGGGCTGATTGGAGGAATTCAGTGGGGCCCATACAGGCCCCACTGAATTCCTCCAATCAGCATGTAGAGTTATGTTCACCTCACGAAATGTGAGGTGAACAAACTCGTACCCCTACTACTTATACCTACTAACATTAAGGATGTCGCCCCATACACCTAAGGAGTTAGATGTCACCGTGATAAATGTAAACCATGAAGTGACATATATGATGCGCCACTACTAAAATTGACCGAGTATTCTTGAATATAGCTTACATCAGAATACACATTTTCTTAACTTTGTGAGACCAAAATCAGTCAAAATTACTAAATTAGAAAATAGGGTAAATAGGCTTTCAGTGGAAAAAGGTAAGCTAGGATGAAAACGCGTCCCAAAAAAAAAAAGATAAAAGTGACATAATATGCAGACTTTATAAGGTAAGGAACCATATTTCCTATATCAGCATATGTTTTCAGTACAGCATTCAAATATATAGAGTGCGATTGATTGGTGTTACCTACCTCTTTGGTTCTACAGTGTATTTTCTTTGCCAGGTGAAATGTGATAAGATCATGTCCCATTTAAAAGTCGATTAATTACGATAGTTGCCCAAAAAAAGTGAATTCTGTTTGATATCTTGCACTCGGTGATAGAATCATCTAGTCTATTTTATCATTTTGTTTGCCTAAACATAGGAGAAACTTATGAGATACAATCACATAATCCTGCAAGAATAAGTAGGCAATCACTTAGGCTATGCAGTCTATTTTTATAATTACTTCACAAATCATTGTCTCTAAAATTTCAGCTCCACCATGTACATGTACTTCAAGCTACTACTTTATACAAATTGACTGATTTAAGATAACGATAAATCTTTGCTGAATGTTGATTTTTCTACTGAGAAATACCATTTTCATACATTATTCAAAATAAAATGAGGCATAAATAGTTAAAGGGTAAGGAGAAAAACTTGCTAATTGATTAGTACAGTAAGATATTGAACAGGATGATTGATTAACCAAGACCATTTCCCCTAATGACTATGTAACACAATAAATCACAAAGTGTTTACCAACCGATTAATTACCTTAATAATGCATAAGACTTTTTATTATTTATTACAATGTGATATTTATTACCAACTTAGAAACATTTACCGAAACGACGACAGTCTAATGCATCTGATTTGGTAAACATAACAGAATGAATAACAGCCATACAACCTTTTATTGACTTTGCATATATTCGGTCATTCAAATTAGTATACCAACTGCATTATTAAACAAATTATCTAATCATATCGAACATGCATGTTACTAACACTGATGTCAAACCAGAAAACAGTTACATCATCCATCTATGGCATTTATATATCAGACTTTACTGTTAACTCATTATTAAACCTTCATTTACAATTTTTGAAAATAACCAGTTAAAAGAGTTGATAGATTTATAAATGTTATGATCTTCAAAAATATTTATATGTAGATAATATCAGTAAAAAACTAAAACGGTCCTTAGATTTTATCCTCTATCATACAACAAACGACCATAAATTGGTTCATTAACAACACAATGTAAATCTCTTTCACTCTATATTCCTCACCCACTCCCCATCCCCAACAACATAAATATCCCCCTTTTTCTAGTTAGAAATGTTTTCCGGGTTCAACAACGGATAACAGTACGATACTACATCATATGAAAAACAATATTACAACTTATTCATTTACATAAACAAAGTAACGATCTAAAACATATCAATAACTTTGGTCAGAAAGGATGACAAATGATTGGTTCAACGCTTGAAATTTTTTTTTTACTGTGCTACTGTTATAAAAAAATATAAACCAATAGCAGTGAAAATAATTAACGTGTTTTTTCAAAATATGCTTGAACACCTACTTTGTGTCACATGCATTTAGCTAAAATTTTGCTGACAATCAATTATTCATATAGTTGGCACACTAACAAAACTGGTAGTGAGAGCAAAAGATCAATTAATTTTATTTTTCTCAAAAAAAAATTGTGCCTACTAATTTACAATACCTAGTTAACTATTTTTTGAAGATAAATGTAAAAGTAAAAAGGGCATGAACAATGGGTTAAGAAAAACTGCATATTCACAATCTACTGTCATTCATATATATATATATAAATATATATATATATATATATATGTGTGTGTGTGTGTGTGTGTGTGTGTTCCTGAGTTCCTAACCACACAAAAAGTTTGAGCAACTACAACCGCATAAGGTCCATACATTTCACATTATATGAAACACCTATTGTCACATATAGTCCACTAAATATAAAAATATGGTAAAATGATAAAGTAGTTATATAAAAAACTAAAAAGTAATGATGAAATATTTGGACATCTACATTATGATGTGTAAGATTCAAACTTTGGATTGCTGAACCGTAAAATTAAGTTGATGGATGCAATATTGAGCACTTGCTTTAACTTTATCTACGCAAAACCGTAGGAATGTTACCATTTTGTAAATAACAAAACAGCAAAATTTATGTAATTAGTAACTTAGAAAAAGATTTACTTAGAAACAGGAAATATTCTATTGCTACCAAAGGTTGGGACCATCACACTTGTGACCATTGTTTGAAATATAGTTGATTTTTAATATAAACCGATATGTTCATTCTACCAACAAAAATATTGCTTAAGGTATAGTAAAATATAGATAAAGTCTAGTAGAATGAAAATACATAAAGCAATAAATTTTGAAATTTATTTTTGATGTTGGAAAAAAGTATGATTTGCATATCTTACCTTCGGGGAAGTAAATGAAATTATATCGAGCGTTTTGCCAGTTTCAGTGTTAACTTTTTATAACCTAGTCTTGTATGTGAAATTGAGATGAATTATATGAATCAATTATACATATTTGTAGACCGTCAACTGTAACTCATAAATTGTATATGGTTAAATAATAACGATGAAAATATGAGTCCCACACAAATTGCATGCAAACGAAACAGGATGGCACTCTTCTCCTTTCATCATACTTATTATGGCTAATTAGATTTATTTACTACCTTGAGAAGTATCTAGTGCTGAGTATTTGGACAAAACAGACATCAAACTGAGACAGAATATATGTTAAATTGTCCAAATATTAAAAACAGATTGAGCTTATCAAAAAAGAAATTTCAAATGTAAAGACATCCATGCACATTGAAACATATATGAAATGCTAATAACCTTTCACAGCACAACTTGTGATGGAAAAATGAATGCATTAAGCAATCATATAATAAAAGCGAAAGTTTTCCTGATATATCCAATAGTGGATATGAGGTACTCATTTTAACCAATGTTGTAGGAAACCAATTGGCCCAAAGCAGTTGGAATCGAACTTGCAAATCATTAAAAATATCGTATAGGAACCCATGGCTGTTGCGTATGTTAATGAAAATGCTTACAGATCGTATAATCTATGCATAATAGAGATCTAGTGTTGAACAATGAAAAACAAAAAATTACCACATTACAGCCTATGCAAGTTTAGTGCTATGAAAACAGCATATATTTAATGGAACCGGTAGTCAATTTAGGCATGAATTAATTTATTAAAACAATATTTGAAATGAGTGGCACCTCATTAAGGTATCATCCTCTATAATTAACCAAGCGCGTCCAAGCAACTATTACTTCAAGTATGTTTATTCGGTGTAACTTTTATTCAAAGTCACCATCTATAATTATGTAGTGGAAAAAACAAAAGGATATTCAAAAAATAAACATTTAAATCATCATGTCATGGAGCTGCAGTTGATGTTGTATTGAAATAGTATAGTTCAAATCAAATAATTGTTGCGTACATTTTATGTCTCCAACCATAAAGAATGTATTCCATATAAAAACAAAATTAGCAATAAAATCACTTTTAATTGAACAAAAGATTGTAAAGAATATAACTAATAATTTTATAACCAAATTTGTATTTTGTATCATTGGGTTATGATATTAAGACTAAAAACAGTATATGTTTCATAATTAAGGGGGAGGGGTTTTCCATTTTTCCCATACCAAAAGTCAACGAAGTCTTCATATCATAACTCCACACTACATGATTATTAGATATTATTTTAATGGTAGTATTTAAATAATAGATTAAGAATAGTTAAGAATTTACGAATCCATATATGGAATTGCTTTCACGTACTAATAGCTATAATACAAAAAAAGATCAAACAAACTTAATTTCCAAAACTTATAACCATACCGTGTTCAGTTTATATTTGACGATATCAACATATAAAATTCTAAGAAGTGGCAAAGTAATTATAATATTGTTATGTTTCATAGTATCTAGAATGAATAAAGTATTGGCTACCGATAAAATCATCAAACGTATACTAAACTTAAAAGGTAACTTGTACAGTTTAAAAAACAAAATCCAACCAAACATACGAAGCCCAAATAGTGGATAGAATGCCTGACATTTATAAATAAAAGCGGCATCGGTTTTTTATGATTAGCAGCACAGATTATAGCAAATTCATGATATGATGTTTTGCTTATTTCATTAGCAGAGCAATAACCATTAAAAACAAAGAGGAACTGTGAACATGAACTTATTATGAATAGAAATGTTTCTACACTAATCCTGTGTTCAAATTAAAATTGAAAATAAAAAGTAACAAATTAGGTTTAAATGTTACTTTGATACCTGAAATCGAAGTTGTCCATCCATATCCACTCCCAAAGATATCAACGAAACCAAAGCTGAAACATGAGTCTTCTCCAAAATAAGATTCAGTGTAGTAGTTGTGAAGTTTTGATTGGAAAATCTAGAAAATGAAAAAAAAAAATCCGTTTTGTGAGATAAGGCTGGATATCGATTATGCTGGTGATACAAACAATGAATCAGACTGTTATCTTAATTTGATACCTTAAATCGTAGTTATTCATCTATATTATCCGGTTCGAAAGATGTCAACGAATCGAAATCCGAAACATAGATCTTCTCTAAATCAGAAGGATTTGTAGTAGTTGAGAGGTTTTGACGGGAAAATTTGTAAGCGAAGACGAAAAAATTAATAGTTGTTTTGCGAGGTAAGGCTGGATATCGATTGTACTGGGGATACGAACATTTAATCTGACCGCTATGTTAAATCTTCAGAAATAACAATCGAATTGGGAGTAGTAGAAGAGGAAGTATTGATAAGAATTAGAGAAGATGATAACTGTAGCCTCGGCGGAAGAGAAGAAAAACAAAATAAATTGTAAAAGAACGGCATAAGATGTTTGAGGACACGTGTAAGTGCAGCAATGATTTGGATTCTGCTTTCCAGCATAAGTAATAGATATGATATATTACTTTTTAATCTCTTTTATTTGCTAATCTTATTGGAATTTTTTTAATGATAATTCTTATTTGATATAGCTATCTATGCAAGTATTTTACGATTAAGAAGCAGTTGCTTCTTATACAGATTGTGTATTAATTTAGTACAACTATAGAATACTATATAGGTACAGCCCCTACATTCGACGATTCTTAACACATTAAGACTTTAGTCTTATCCATTTGTAGATGGAACTTCTACAGCAGCTAGGTCCAGAGGGAAGTTATGAGCATCTTTCTTAAGAAAAAACCACCACTCAAACAAATACCAAAACTAAGAGGGGAGTCTCCCATTAATAAATACCCAATAAAGGAGGTAGGATATTTTATGTAGCCAAATATAACCTCACTCATAATCTAGTATAAGGGCAGATCCCTATGATCATTTAAGGCCCAAGGAGGATCCATTGATCACTTAATACCTTACTAGGTGGTTTACAACACACTGATATAAAGTAGAGGACATTAGATTCTAAGCCACACTAATTTAAGGCTTCCTCCATTCATGCATATCCCAAATCCACATAAGGCGAGAGATAGTAAGAAGCCACTTATGACCTATATGATAGGTAGACGACTAACGTCATTTATGACCTTCCCCCGGTGGACCTCTGTGTTACAATCTAGCTAACCTTATTGGATAATCTCCTAGCCACTTAATACTTCTCCCAGGATAGCAGAACTATGACACCGTAGTGGTCATTTATTACCTTATCCTAAGGTGGACTCTAACCCAAAACACTTACTACCTAGAGAAAGCGGACTTTCATGGAGACTACCGACCACGCATCCAATTAGCCTTTCAACACTTCTTATTTATAAGGAGGCAAGCTATTTGATCACTTAATACCTATAAGGGCGGACCCTATGATTTTAACCTTATGGGGAAGGGTAAATCCAGCCACTTAATGCCCAAAAGTCGGATCCCATTACTTAGTACCTCTAATTCCAAAGTAGGCCACACTATGAATTATTCCCTTTTTGGTTTCTTCTTCTCTGAAGGGAGGCGAGCCATACAACCACTTAATACCTCAATATTTGGAGTACTTTTCAAAATAATTTTCGTTACGCATTTAACTATTATCATGGATTCTTATGGTTAATGATATCTCACATTAGTAGTACATATACCCGAGTATTGGAAAGTGAAAACTCATATCAAATAAGGCATCTGACCTCGCATCATTAATGTACTAAGTCTGATCCTTATTTCTAATTAAAGAAATTCTAGAACTAAACTAGAATAGAATGGATAATTCTCTATAACTTCCAATCCGAGGACATTTAACTATTTATTTCCCTATTAGACTTAGAATTTACTATGACAATCAATACCCATTAAATCCCCATTAGTTCCATTTACTATTATAATAGTTATACGCCATTAGTGACACTAACTGTAATATTTCCAAAGGAATCAATAACTTATTAAATCCCCTTTAATTCCATTTACTATAATAATGATTATACGATGCTTATTTTCTATTCAATTTATTTTTCCAAAACATTCGTGGTTACAATATTTATTCCATTATTTGTAACCTTTTAATTATAGCAATCAACTCCACACTTATTAATATCATGGTCACAAATATTCATATCCATTTATTATGGGAACATTATCATATAAATATTCCCACTAAAACGGAAATCATTCAAGTTCAATTACACAACAAACATTTATTTTGTAATAATACAATAGCGTTATTTATGAAGGTTTAAACAGATAAGATTATAATAATTATATATTTATATTTTAAGAGCGATGTTAACATAGTTACTAATTACATATTACTATTATTTTATATTACAGTCTAAACTAACGAACACAACAATCCTTTCTGTGTTTAATCTTGTTTGAGATTCAAAATCTCATGAATAGGTTTTATATCGTAATTATTGTAAATTTTGCCCAAACTATTTAAAGAAGGAATGGCATATTTCAAATCGCAAGGAAATAAATAATTTTTTTATTTGGAATGGATGATGTTAACTACGTATAGAATACGTGAATTTACACATCCCTTCCTATGTGATTTGTTTATGTTTCTTGTACATTTCAAATAATGCCTTTTTATTTAAAAGAGAAAATAGGGCTAATTTACAACAATCAAATAAAAATCCCAACAACACCAAACACAAATAGGTTTATAATTCCAAAACAATAACTGCACAAATAATATATTTACACCAAAATCCTATGAATTTAGATTAATAAAACTACACATCTGACAATATTTTGGGTCTGGTTTCCAAATTTAGGGTGCTTACAATAACAACAAACAATCCAAAATAAATTAAAAGCAATATAAGTATGTTAAACTAAAAGGCTTATAAATCCATACCCAACTTCCCATATAATTTCAGATTTGACATAAACGAAATAAATATGATATTTTAGGCATACAACCAAGATTTAACACAAAATTATTATATAAGATATTCCAAATAGTGAATATATTTCCTACTCACATGGAAAAAAATTGGAAAAGAAGAAGGGCAATTTAAAATAAAGATTACCTATTCGAAGAACCGACCCTTTTTGCAAAAATCTAGATTCAGTCTCTCCAATCTTTGTTAAGTTGATTTGTATTTGTTTATATTTCATAAATTAAGAAGAGAATGGAGAATTGGGAATGACAGAGCTTCGTTGCTGCCTCCAGAAAACATGAATAGAAGATTGGGTCTAGCCCTTTATTTATAGGCATAGAAATGACCATGAACCGTCATGCTTGATTCCAAAAAAACCATCCATCGATATATATATATATATATATATATATATATATATATATATAGTACTTTAACCCTATCCGCCACTGGAGTGTAGCCACCTGGGGGTCGACCCCTAGGTTAACTGCTTTGGTTGTTTTTCTCCAGTGGAGCATGAAAACAAATGGTAACAAATATTATACAAATTTCGTTTATTTATTGTCTGTCCGTTTTTGTATTTCGCTCGTAACTTTTTCATACGGACTTTGTTCGTGTTGTTCCAAACATTAAAGTTTATTACAATTCTATCAAGAACACAATAGTGCAAGTTTCGTGGTCAAATTCCATCACTTGCAAAAATTCCGTTTTTGGAATCTAAATAAACAATTAATTTAACTATTACCTAAATTTCAAGGTGTTACAAATTCTTTTTCCAAACTGCACCTTCCCATGTCTACCACTCAAGACTTGAACCCCAAATGTCATATCTGACATTTTTATAGTGCGTGGCATCCGAGGTCGAATCGAGCAGTGGGTGCGAGTTATGTAGGAGGGTGATTAGTTCGTAGCTTGTTCAAAGGGGAGTACATCAGTGAAAATCGTTCGTCATTTTGTTGATCGAAGAGGGAGAAAGTGAGGAGAGAAGGTGCGTGTGTTGTGGGTTCTCCATATACAAGTTGCGTGCGTTTTTATAAGTGGAGGAAGATGGATTAAAGACTCAATGAAGGTAATTAGTGTGTTATTTTATATTAGACTAATTTAATCATTAAAATAATGTGAAAACTTATATCATGTTTAAATTTTGTGTATGAGGTCAGATTTTTATGTCGTTTCTTCCATTGAACATGTATTGGCGAGCTCTACGCTTTGACATCGATTTAGGCTGATTTGGTGTAGGTGAGTGTTATTGTCTCTCACTAAACTGTAGTTGCTTATGTAGCATAAATCTGACGATTGAACTGTTTTCTAGTTATAACATCATGTTTAAGACCTTTGGATCTAGTAAATAATAAATAAAAATATTATAAAGTGATTTAAGTTTTTGTTATTATTATGATTATCACCTTTTACCCAATTGCGTGTTGTCATGCTCATTGTTTACCCATTTACATGCTATTGCACGTTGTTTTGACCATGTTGCCAGATTTAGGCTATTTAGACATTTATTTCACTTTGATGCTACAAATAGGATCTATTTAATTTATTAATGCTATAGTGGATGCATGTGTTCTAGTTTAGGAATTTTTGTGAGTATTGGTTGCATGGTTGAATTGTTTACTTAGTTTTGTTAAAACTTCGTTCATAGGCAATCTAATATTAGGAAATCTCGTACGTTAGAGTTTGGGGTGCTTATGATCTAATGCACACATCGATATATATTGATTGAACGCACAACGATGATAGACTCGAACCGTTGAGATAAAATCTTGAAGGAGTTTCAGAGCGCATGGATGGATTTGACATCTCCCCCACTTAAAATTTTTCGTCCCCGAAAAGGAACAAAGTCGAAAGTGGTTTGATTAATCAACTCTACGTTCGATCTGGTTTTCATTCTCCAACTTTTCAGTTTCTAAGAATTTTCAAATTCATCAAAAATTTGGCTAACACCCGGAATTTTCGAAAAATTTCGCCATAACCTCCCCTGCACCGGGAGCCACGGGAAAATCCCGAAATTGCCATACAGGCCTTCTGATCTCAAAAAGAGAAAGAAAAAGCCAATCGGCTCATAAAATCATCATCACCTAAACAAAACAGTAAATTGTAGTAAACATGTACCTATTTGTCGGGCAAACAAATTTTATTCTCTGCTCTAGCCTCCTTGCTATGACCTGTTCAATAGATATACACGTATATGCATGCAAATGCGACCAATTTTCAATACAACTCAATATTTGATTCTATTAGGCTAAATGGTTCAAAAGTATCAAACAATTAAACAACCAACACAAACATCAATCAATTAGTGAATTAGAGTTTCAAATTCATAATTGGATATATATACAGAAAATCATGTTTTTGATGCCAATTCACAACAATAAATCTATCTATATTAGTTTTGGTTCTCACACCAGTCTAATGGAAATATATAGATATCACACCTTCGTAACACGAATATAAATACTGATGATGTGGCCACATCACCAGAATTATCCCCGGGTGTCTAGAATGTGACTCTATATCTATCCAGTATATTAAAACTTCGACTATACGTTCATGACGCGTATACGCGAAATCTTTATATACTCGATTGTCCAAATTCAAAATAAATAAATAATCAAATACGTATAAAACGATTTAAATTTAAAAAACAAAATTGTTTTCATTTGAAAAATATACTCTTCACACTCGTTCTAGGATACTACTGATCCCATCTCTAACGAGTCATTCTAATTGGATATTACTAATCCAATATCTGATGAATTCTTTCGTATGGTTCTAACGTGTCTTGTTCTCGAGCTCTGTAAACCAAAGCTCTGATACCAACTGTAACGGCAAGGAATTTCGCTCGATCTGAATCGATCGTTAAACCGACAAAGACCGTTCGAAACCCCTGATCGTTTTGAGAACAACACATATCGGAACGCAGACGGAAGAACATTTCATTGTTATTACAACAATTCCATCAGATACAAGAATATACAGAGTATAAATGAATAAATTACATTCAACAAATATCAGAGATTACAATAAATTACATAGTATACAAAATACAACTGAAAATGATACACGGATACAGAGCTTTCCGAGCATCGTTCCAGCTGTAAATCAGGACCCTGTGAATATAAATTTGCAAAATCAAAACTACTAGCTGCCCGTGTCGAAAATAAGGGCACTCAGAGTTTAGGTTAAAACAATAAACTCCAGGTCAGTCATGTGACTGGTGTGAGAACTAAAACAGGTATTAATCTTTATTTTTAAAGTTCGGTAAATCAAGGGACCACGCCGTTTAACACGGAACGGGTTTCCTCCCAAGAATACCAGTGCATAAAACAAACAGGGCAATGCTAAATAAAGAAAAATGAAGCTGTTATAAGACCCAGGTCCCATCACACAATGCAACGCAAGCCGGAGGATAGGGTTTTTACCTTATAACAGCCAAAGCATGCTTGATACGTTTAAAACACATTATTTGATACTATTATAGGTGTATAGTGTCAAAACAATTTCAATCATAAATATCAATCATAGGCGGCATGAATGACCCATATCACTATGTCGCCATACTAGGTTCTACAAATAAAACCGCAATACCACGTATTGGAAATTGGATTCCATCACGAGTCGAGGCAAGGGGCAAGCTCCTCTCCGCGTTCGAGACACTCTAGCAAATGTCCCAGGACCCCACTATGATCCTTGGATCTTCAGGGCCGGTCCTCGCTTACTTTTGAGGATTGGCAATTCCTGAACACACGTTTTCCGGTCCTTACAGACCTATATCCGAGGCGCCTCGCATTCCAACAACCACACAGGTGAAAAGTATATAAATGTCAGGGCTAGTAGGTCACTGACACCACCCTAGCTAGAAAGAAACGTCGTGCTCTCCCTGCAGTCACTATCCCGTTTTTGACTCATACCGAGGTGTGAGGCTCGCGAATTCACGTTATACACAAAGCTACGTCACACAGACCGTGCTTTGATCATCAACCACAAGACTTTGCTTCTCAACAAAAGCCTTGATCAATTGCCACTTACGTGTGCCACAACGGCAATTCACTCCATGCGACCGATATCCATCGATATACAACCTCTGAGCTCGTACGTCTCAGAGAAGGGCGTTAAGCAAGAGAATAAATTCTCCACCGCCAAACAGATGTATATTTAATAGAGATCAATCAACACAGAATAAAATCCAATGTCAAACACACAATCCATTTACAAGTTCGTTCTGGGTCTGAACGAAACCGGAGGCACTTTCCTCGCATATCCATCCATCTCCAAGTACGTCTGGATGATCACCAATTTTTTCCCTCATCTTGGGTGTATAGCCCAATCGAGATTATCAGTAATCACCCAAACGATGTGAAGACTTCCGGTCTTCAACCACCGTCTTCATCTTCGACATCTCGTCGAATCGGTTATTCAGAATGGGTATAACCCGGCCTTTCTGAATAACCCACGTATATGATAAATAAATGTTACACAAACACAACAAACGCCTCATTCCAATTCAGAATGTTCTTTTATTCACAAAATCATATTCTTAGGGAAAGGTTCCCATTAATTTTATCCAAGATAAATTCTTCTAAATTTATTCTTTAATCTTCCTTTGGATATCATTTCAAACCATTTTATGGTTTTCCAAACTAGTCGGGATTAGCGAACCACACCGAAGTAATTATTTATTTTATTTCCCAATCCCAACCTATTCATCCCATGGAGAAAACTGGTAATACTCCATATCTAACACTACGGTGCTATCGGTAAAATTAATTACCATTTCACGTTCAAATCTAATTAAAGATTTAACTAACGCTGTGGAGCAAAACTGGTGGTACTCCATTCTCGATCACTTTTCAGATTTGATAATTTAAATTATCAATTCACATTTCAATCTAATTAAAGATTAATTAAAAATCCACTTAGTTTTAATCCTTTCAAAAATCAACATCTTGCCTTTAACTGGGTTAAAGAACCAATGTCATCTAAAACACGATTCACGATAAACCCAAATCACATTTGATATTAAATACAAGGCTCTGAATAGAAAATATAACGGCTTATATTCAATATCAAATTCTGAAACCAACAAATATCGTATTGGAAATAACGATATAAAATATATCTTTCAAATTCCCATAACAATATCTGTATAGTCACGAAATCCAATATCGAAATATTCCGAAGATAATTTCGATTCAACTCCAGTCCAATCCACGTATTGGGAATATTGATTATTTTTAAAATCACTTTCAAATTCAATTTATTTATTTCAAAAATAAATTGATTTTTATTCTAGTTTAAAACTAGTTCATTTCGATAAAAATCTATTTTTATCGTTTCAAATATGGAATTTTTCAGCCCAATTTTTCCCAAATCATTTCTTATGATTTTATACAAATTATAGATTTTTTTAATAATTTTATCAAGGCCCGTACAGTCGATTTCCATCAACGGCCATCGAACTGCACTTACAGCGACCTTTTTCAAATTTGATTTGGACATAATTCCAAATCCAACTGTTAGATTTCAAATTTCTAATATTCATTGGAAAGCTCTTTTCGATACGAACCCAACGGTTCCGGTTTTAGGAGAATCCGACGGTCGGATCTCCCGCAACGTCAATTCGAAGTCAATGGTCGAAATTCACGAACTGCCACGGCGCAGCGCGTTCTATTCAGTCCATAATATAATATATATATATATTATATATTTCGTCAATTTCCTTTTAAAACGTATTTTATAAATCGTTTTAAATTCGTTTTCAAAACCATTTCAACGCTACATTCAATTTCCAATCGATTTGATTTCAATTCAATTCGAATTCATTTCAATTTTATTTAATTCGAATTCAAATTCGTTTCAATTCAAATTCTAATTCGTTTCAATTCAAATTCTAATTCGTTTCAATTCAATTCAATTTGAATTTACCTTCTATTTAATTCAATTCGAATTCATTTCAAATGGATTTCAATTCAATTTCAGTTCGTTTTAAATTCAATTTCAATTTAATTCAATTTGAATTCATTTCTATTCAATTTAATTCAAAATCACTTTCTATTCAATTCGAATCGAATTCATTTTCTATTCGATTCGAATTCATTTCAGATTGATTCAATAAAATTTCAATTTTAGTTTTAATCTAATTCAATTTGAATTTCATTTCAAAATATTAAATTTTGAAATCACTTTTCAGTATTCATTATAAAACGAATAAAATCGATATAAATATCATTCGCGTCAAAATAACGCATCTCTAATCAACACGGCTTTATATATTTCAATAAATTTGTTATTATATTCAACAAATAAATAATTATTCTATTCAACACATGAACCTATATTTCTTTCAACACACGACTAATCTCAACACATGAGTACTGTCAACACATCACTATTTTTGGTATGTAAAATATTTCATAAAATTATGGTATCTATCGTTTGATTTTTAAATCAGACTCCACCGTGAAGTAGTTCTAATTTTAAATATGATAAAGATGTGGATTTTATTGTTAAAATATTTTTCTCAACACATAAATGGTTTCAACTCATGAACATCGTCAACACATGACTATTTTTATATTCAACACATGAATTTTCTTTTATAACATTCATTATTTTCCCGATTGGAATGAGGCCCAATCAATCACCATATAATGTTAATTATATGGATTCCATACAACACATGTATATAATAGCAACGATAAACAATCAAACATCATCCAAGGTGTACCACACAACTGCACCAGCATCAAATAGAAATAATTAACGCTTACACAGCCTGTCGACCAATCGATCGACATATAATTAAATAATCGGGATTAGTGTACGCTAAATTTCATCCCAACACCCGTGTGGGGTTTCAAATCAACAAACACAGATTTTTATTTGTGCAGTTGGGCGATGTGTAAAATTTATCGTCCCAATCAATATCAGTCAAATCAGTGTATATAAACGAATCGGCCGATTTATTTATAAATATTTATTTACTCACATTCACGTTAAAAATTATATTTTTAACGATAATTAATTTATTTCAACACATCTACATTTTATTATTGATTTCACATCATCATCACAAACAATTTTCACAACACATCAATTAAACAAACAAGCCATCCATGGTCTGTGGATGACAGGTGTCGGGTGCTGCTAAGCACCGTCTGCATCCTAGTATATATATAACTAGAAAAAGGAAATTTAGAGTGAGAAGTTCTCGCCAATAGCTAATCCAACTCCACGACTCTTCATTTATAAAAATCTTCGTCGTTCTCGCCTTTTGTCTCTTTCGCTGCCCGTAGCCACTACATATGTAAAAATCGAATTTTTACTTCGCTATTCAATATATAAAAATCGAATTTTTACTTCGCTATTCAATATATAAAAATCGAATTTTTACTTCACTATTCAATATATAAAAATCGAATTTTTACTTCGCTATTCAATATATAAAAATAGAATTTTTACGCTACTACTATATAGATAAAAATTCTATTTTTACACTGCTATTCTCTATATAAAGATTTCGCCTTTCTACCTATAAAAATATCGTCTTTTTATATCCTACCATATAAAGATCACATCTTTATTATCTATATAATATGAAAATTATATTTTCAACCTTTACATGCGATAAAAATTATATTTTTAACCTTTCTATATAATTAAAAATCGATCTTTTATATTCGCCTTCAAGATGATAAAAATCGTATTCCTACATTAATTTCATATTTAAAAATACGATCTTTTAATATTTAAAAATTGTATCCTCTTACATATAAAAATCAAAACCTTTCATCTATAAAAATCTAATTTTTATTCGTTATTCATTGATCTAAAAATCGAACTTTCTTTGTTTTAAAATTTCAAACTTTCCTATAATAAAAATATCAACTTTCCTATGTTATTTATATAAAATCTGAAAATAACCAATTGATTTTTGGATATATAAAAATCAGAAAATGAAACAACGTATTTTAATTAAATATAAAATAAAAAACGAACTTACTGTGCTCAAAATCGGAAGAGGAGGGGGGTGCTCTCGGGTGGCGCGCAAGGGGGTTGAACGGAGGGTGGTGGTTGCGGTTAGGGTTTGGGTGGCGGCTCCGTTCGGATTTGAGGGGGAGGCGACGAGGGGTTAATTGGAGCATCGAACCGTAGAGGAGTGGGAGGGGAAAGAAGGGAGGGGGCGGAGGTCAGAATGGGGAGGCGCGGGCGGCGGTCCTCCCCCCTGGTGGCGGCGCAGTCGACGAAGAAGAAAAGGGGGGCGCGATTAGGTTTTAATTTTTTTTCTCTTTTGTTTGACTGAATCGATTTTTAACGGGGGGGATGACTTTGGAGAGGGAAGGATAGGGGGGTAAAGAAAATTATATATTTTATTATTATTTTTAAATTCAAAAAGCATCTTTTTACTTCGAACTCGAAATGAGACCCACCGACTGTCATCCCTAGCGTTTTACCCACATTCCGAACATAATGGGATATGCCATGTAGGCCAATTCGATCGTTTCGATCAGTTTTCGTCCAATTTACATTTAAATCATTATATTGAATTTTAAACGTACATTTCAATTTACCGGGGCCACATACTGACACCGAAAATTCCAGAAAAATTATTTCTAGCTTCGTATTGACGATACAGTCCTAACAAAACTAATTTCGTCGAATTCTGAGACCGTTGGAAAAATGGCCATTTTCCAGTCGATTAAAATCAACTAAAACTGGTCAAACGCGTTTTCCTTTGCCACACTCACATATTGATTCGAAAAAACATGAAATTTGGAATCTAGCAATAACTTGACATCGCGGATCCAACAAAAGTGGTTTCGTTGAAATCCGAGGTTGTTTGCAAAATTTCCATTTTTAAGGGCCTGAATTCCATAGCGACTATTCAGAATTTTCAACTGGACATATCTTTTGATTCCCGTTATGAAATCTCAATTTTTCGGATTCGTTGGAAAGATATTCTCAATTAGATTCCATTATTTTTGGTTTCACTAAAATCCGGTTTATTTTGCACCCGGTATGTTCAATTGAAGTTTGAAATCGAATTATCGAACTACCGCGCCATTTTCAATTCTATTTATAATTATATATAATTATTATATTCAAACGACGACGTATATAAATATATACGTTCGATTCTATTCAAAATAAATTTCTCGTCGATATTATTTAAAATAATCTATTTTAAATGTTCAAAATTCGCTAAAATTGCCAAAATAAAATTTTTAAACTGGCCCAGATTTTCGGGTTGTTACATTTGACGACAGAGCGACATTAGAGCTCAGCGACGGATTTGAAGATGGAGCAACACTATAGCTCAATGGCTGATTTGAGAAACGATGAATGGACTAGGCAATGAGCCGGACTTCATGACGAATGCCAACTATTTCCCTAGATGTTTATTTAACTAATTTTGATTAAATAGGTGATCCCAGTAATCAATATCGATTACCATTAAGTGGTCGATATCGATTATATGGTTATTGGCCACTTCGGCCAATTTGACATTGACAACGATGTGATTTCAAGGAGCATGACATGGTGGTTCGTTCGATGGTGATTTCGACATGATGGCTCTTCGATTAGTGGTTCATTATCCGACGATGGCGATTCTAGGATTGAAAGCATAGTAGAGACTTTGATAAAGGATAGCGATACTCCAAAATGTAAAGCATTGATAATGGATCAAAGGGAAGCTACAGTAGAGGGTTGGAAATGATTAATTGGGCTCGATGACAAGCAGATTGTATATACCTAGTTCTAACCAAGGGGACTCCAAGTTAGGGGTCATAAGAGTAGCTCCAAAGACAGACTCTGCTACGGATGACGTATGCAAAGGGATTATCGATATGTGTGGTTTTACCGGTTACTCGAGAAAAAGGGATAGTGGGTGTGATGTCCATTTGGACCAGCTGGGTCCTCCTTGTTTATGTCGTGGGAGACTTATGGGATTTACCTGGACTAAGTTGTTCCTTACCTTGGGCCGTACAAGTGGGTAAAAACTAGGTACTAACTGACTGAGTGGCATGGATTCCAATGTCATGGAAACCAAGCGTTATCATATATCCAATGCACCGAGTGGGTGAATGTGAGGAGGTTGATTGATGCTATGGTTGTTTACTTATTTACCACCATTTAATACTTAGACATCTATCACACCTTATCTACTTGATATTTATCATAATGTAGCATATATCGATTGTTGTGTGCTAACTTTGTGGATGCAGGAGCATGGCAAATATGATTCTCTATACCCTCCGTGACGTATATACTATTATGAATTTCAAAGTACTTTGATATTTGTTTATTGCTCACACCAGAATATTGTCTAACTCAAGATTTTATTTCCCTCTTATTACCTTGGTGCTCATCAACGATGCTGATGAGCAGACTAGGTGGCAGGTATGGTCATTACTCTGAGCTGTATGGGTCAACTAGCTGGAAATGACATATTTCCTATTTATATTTGTATTAACATTGTTTATTCCGATGTGTGACACAGTGGAGCCTTGATAGTGTTATGTATTCTTATTAGACTGTTTATCAGTTGGGTTTATCTATCCCTTGTATAAACTCTAATACTGTTTTATATAACTTTATGACCCAACATACTTCGATTATCTGGTTTATGTACTTACTACTATCTCATTTATTTTTTATCTGTGATCTTTTATCTGATGCACTGTGAAATATACGACAAGTTCTATGATTGTGTTTTGTATTTCTTCTTAGTCTTTTCTTATATTTCCTTCTTTTATTTCCCTTTTTCTCTTCTTTTGTATTGTTCCTTTCTCTTGACGATTGCATTACATCGATCGTGTGCTTATACAGTAAATTTTTGGTCATTCGCACTGGTGGTGTATAGCGGGTCATCACAATACTATAGTTGAACATCTACTTTAACTTGCACCACTTCATCATAGAGGTGAAGATCCTACAGATTTTTGTCAACTGCAATCTCAAGTGGCTACAGTAATTGTTGAGCCTCAAGAAGGCCTGAGTCCTCTCCATTTCTTGTTTTATTTTACTGTTTCAATTCTACCTTACAAGAAGATAGTTTGTACTGAAAGTGGTAACTGGGAAATCCCCATGTAATATTTTACCAACCAATTTCAATACATTTCTTATATCCATGAAGTAAAGGCCACATGTTTTTAAATCGAAAGGGATAGCCTTTGATTTGAGAAGTAGGGATAAGGTCTAAAATGATGGGATTATGATCACTTGAAAATTGTGAAATGGAGAGGACCTTCATAAACTTAGCAAACGAACACTTTAACCAAAAATTTATCTGTATGTGTAGTAGTACCCATTCTTCCCCCCTGTATAGTTAAAGCCAAGAGGTTTGATCTCCATTAAACCAGTTTGTGTCATAAGTTCTGAAAAGCTCTCAAGTGTTGAAAGGTAATGGATTATAATAACAGATATTTTAACTATTAGACATTTAAATAATTATTGAAATATTGATAGTTAATATTTAATTGAACAATTCCAAAAGGCAATTTTTCACATAAATGTCGAATAAGGACTTGAGATCAGTTCCGCTGAGTTTGTATGGCTCATAACGTGAATAAAAAGTATAACGATTACTACACTTCGAGATAGGGAGATGGGTCGAAACCGTCTCGAAATACGCATAAAATTATTGTTTTGGGAATCAGTCCGGGTTTATGATGAAACTTTTACCATTGGAACTATATCGTGGTAGTGATGCATGTTGTCAAGTTACGTAGTGATTGGATGATTCGTTTGATCGTGGTGAGCTAGAACGCACGTTGATTCATGAAGAGTATTTAAAACAAAAACAATAAAATAATAATAAAACCTAATTGTGATGGGCCACCACTGTTCATTTTCATTCCCTTTCGTATGTTTATTGTTGCATTGCCAAGCCATGACCGCCCCTCTTTAAATCTTTAGAAAAGGATTTCAATCAAATACAAAAGGAAAACTCATGATTTAAGTCTCGTCGAGCTCTTGGGAGGAAAGGCTATCTCCAGCGTGAAAATAGGCATATTCGATAATGGTGTACACATGCGTTTAATTCTTGAGTTTGGATTTTTGGAAAGCATGGTTGGAATTAAAGGCTGCGATGGTTGCGAATGTCTCGAGCTTGGGGAGGCACTCCTTTTCCCCGAGTTCAAGCCAACTCGGTCTCCTTTGGAAGAGTGCGATGTTCGCACCTGGACAGCGAGAGCGGGGAGGGCGCGATTTGCTGGAGGGTTCGAAGGTGGAGTTTGTAAGGTCAGCGAGTTGGGTTTCAAAAGGGAAGCGCATTGGTGCGATCGACTTCAGGTTTCATCGGCTGGTTCTCCGTATCATAGGAAGAACATGTATGCATATATTGGTCGTTTTCACTGTCTATGCTGCATGCATTTTTGAGTAGGAAGAAAGATTATGAGTGGAGGTAATTAAGTTATGCTAATAAATTTTAGTTTAAGTTAATTAATTATTGAACTAGTTCACAAACATGTAACGCAAACAATTTTCTCGTATGAGGTCGCATTTAGACGTGGTTTCATGTGTTGGACCAATATTGACGAGCTCTATATCTTAAACCTGATTTAGACTGGTTTAGTTGAGGTGAGTGATATTATCTTTCACTGGACTACATTTGTTTAAACAGTATATTTGATGTTTAATTTTTTTTTTAATTATAAAACGTAATATTTAGGATAATTGAACCTAGTAAATAATGAATAAAAAAAATTAATAAGTGATTAAGTTGATGTAACTTGACTGTCACATTCTTATCTGATTGTGCACTATTACGCGCTATTTAACCACGCTTTTAAATTTAGGTTATCTGGACATTTATTTTATTTTGATTGTTGTATATAGGTTCTATTTGATGTATTACCGCTATTTTGAAAGTTTGTATGTTAGTTTATGAATTTTTATGACTATTGGTTGCATGGTCATATTTTAAGTTTAGCATAAATGTCGTTCATTGGCGATCTAGTATTAGGAAATATTTCATTTGTTAGATTTTGGGGTGCAAACCGATTGAATACACACGTCGTTGTATATCGATTGAATGTACTAGGATGGTATTCTCGAGCGGGAGAGATATATTCTCGATGAAGCTTCAAAGTACTTGGATGGATTTAGCGATGGGGTGCATTGGAAATTGGCGACGAATTTGAAGATGGAGCGACACTAGAGCTTGATGGCCAACTTGAATATGATTGTTAGACTTGACGACGAGCTGGACTATGCAACGAATGTCGCACATTTTCTATGTATGAGTATTTAACCAATTTTTGCTAAATATGTGATCCGGGTAATCATTAAAAATTACTATGAAGTCGTCGTTGACGATTACTATTGTTATTGACCATTTTAGTTAATTTGATATGAAAAATGGTGCGATTTCAAGGAGTAGTATATGATGGTTCATTCGATAGCAATTTCAGTATGATGGCTCTTCTACTAGAGGTTTTGGATTGAGAGAGGATGTGATGCTTCTATGCAGTGATTCGTCATTCGACGATGATGATTTCGAGATGGAAAGAAAAGGTTGTTGCGATGGAAAGTTTACCACGAGATGTAAAAAAGACAACATTAAGTCATATTGAGTTGCCTGTCAAAGAGAGAGGGAGAGATGGGAGACACATGATGATATCTTACTACAAATGATGACCATCGAGGATAGTTCCAATATTGAAACGACTTCGAATAGGAGTCTCCTGGATAGGCTAGAGATGGGTTCTGTCGTGGCGACCGTGTATAAAGGGGTTGTCGGTATTCGTTACTTTGGTGCACTTTTTAGAGAGTAACATAAGGACAAATAAGATCCAATGCAATGTGAATTGATTAGACCAGAGCCAATGCAGTATGGACTAGGTAAGATTATTGGCTATGGTCCATGTAGTGGGATATAGTGATCGTTTAGTGGAGCTCAAGCAGTGGATTCTTCATGTGCCTTGATTGATTGTGTGATCGGAGTACTAGATCTTATATTCTTTATGCATTGAGTGAATGTGAGGATGATTGATGGATGTTATCGATGTTTACTTATTTATCATCATTAGTACTTAGATATCTATCACACCTTGTCTACTTGAATTTTATCATAGTGTAGCACATATCGACTGTTATGTGCTAACTCTTTGGATGAAGGGGAAGGAAAATTATGATTCTTCATACCCTTCGTGCCATGATATACTATAATGACTTTTACACTGCTTTGAGATTTGTTTATCGCTCACACTAGACTGTTGTCTGATCCAAAGTTTTATTCCCTCTTATTACCTTAGGTGCTCATCGACGATGCTGATAGGAAGGCCAAATGACAAATATAGGTATTATTCAGAGTCACACCGGTGGATTAGCAAAAGGCTATGTTTTACATATTTATACTTATATTCTTATTGTTTATTCTGCTGTGTAGCACCATGGAGCCTTGACAGTGTTATACATTTCTATTAGTCTTATATAAACTCTATTTTTGTTTAGTATAGCTGAATGAGCCTATATACTCTGATTATATGGTTTATATAGTTAATTATGTCTCGTTTGTTTTATATACGTGATTGTTATTTGATGCGCTATGAGATATACGACATATTCTATGATTGAGTTTATATAATTTTCTTTCTCTTCTCTTTTGTTTCCTTCTTTTCTTCCCTTTTCTCTTCCTTTCTGCTATTTCTTTCTCTTGACGATCGCATTACATCGATCGGTGCTTGTACAATGCAAATTTTTAGTTATGGGCACCGGTGGTGTATAACGGGTGATCACATTTGGTATTCAAGCTTAGGTTGTGTTGTTTAATCTAAGTAGTACTGGAGTCAAGATTAAATATATATACAAGAGAGCATGTATTTGTATATATTTTGGTTTTTAAATCTATATATTATTATATATAGCATAAGTTGGTTTGCACATGAGATCCATAGGAACTGTTTTCTCCATTAGCGACTAATCGTCCCTACCACTTATTTGAGATGATCCAGCAAACGAGAAATACTTCAAATTACTCCATATATGGATTTGAGAGTCGCGCAGAATCGAGAACTACCACTATCGATTTACATTTTATGTTTTCAGTATTGGTACGCTAGATTATCTGGAATGCCCTTTATATCTCCAATTGGTTATGGCACTCTAGTGCAGCGAGTCTGATATGCCGCGTTGTGTGATGCTTATGTATCCATGTGACATACCGTTCCTTGGAATAGAGTCGACCATTAAGGTGTGAGAGTTATTGGGTTCTCGTAAGAATTATCTTCGATGATTTGGAGTTGGATATTGAATGAAATAGGAGTTCCCTCCTAAGAGACTCCAAAGTTGATCCTGAATTGATCAAGATTCATTATCGTTTTGAGTTCCGAAATTGATTCACTCGAGACTAGTAATGTTCACTTCGAAGAGGTTTTGTATCAACTTCTTATAAGTTGATGAGAATTTCATAGATTTAGGTGATATATCTGTGTCGGAGAGTATTACTGAATTCGATGTGATATCGAAGTAAGGTTTAATCCCCTCTTTTATCACTCCAAGGTATGGAGTTTGTGGGTGGTGTTAATCCCTAAAAAATCCATATGAACATTGAGTAAAGGATACGGAACGAACACCATCAGGGTCGGTCGTGCGCAATGCTATCCGAGGCACTTAAACGGCTCACGATGGATAGGACACAACCGCACAGAGCAAGATCTAGACATCAAACCCGAGACAAGTCAAAACGACCGGAGCGAACAAAGATGATGGGTCTAATATCAAAGTCCGATCGCACGTATCAGGATAAGAGTCAAGATCGCATATATACTTAATAACTGCTTATGGATTGCAACACCTATCGCTCGACACTCAGATCAGAAACCTACTGGTTGATCATACACCAGTCCTTAGAAAGAGCACATTTACATCTCAGAGTCCCAAGCCTTAGTCGGTCACCTCTAGACTAAAGAAGATCGTCGCTCGCCCACTCAAATAAGACATAACCGCATTAAGGAACTATGATCGATTCGTTCCTTCATTTTGCAATCAAGTAAATTAGATATCTACTCGTCAAATGCCAGAAATAGCCACAACCGAAGGACATCAACCAAAGTCACTCGCACAACTACTCAAGACGCTCGCTCCATTGAGTCGCTCGCGCATGATAACCGAATACAGCTCTGGACAGCTGGCTACAGCTAGCCGATGGCATGATTGTAATTAATAGATTGAGTGATCCACAGCCTGCATAAATGGATTTCAAGTCATTTTCCGAAGGGATCTCACCTATAAATACACCATGGTTGCCAACATAAAGGGGACCCAACTTTTGAAACCACGAAGTGCTGCTGAATTCTATCCTCAACCACTGATTTAACCATTGCGTCAAATACAATCTTGTGATCAAGGAAAAAGAAGACATCCTCCTTCTCAATCATTCATCCATCCTTCTTCTCCTCAGAATCTACCATTCTTTTGTACAATTCCAGGATTGAAATATATGAATGAGGGTATATTGAGTGAATGTAAAGATGTATGAAAAGAGAGTGTAACAACCCGGAAATTCTGAACCAATTTAAATTTTTTATTTTAACTATTTTAATGGATTTAATATATTTAAAATAATTTATTTTAAATAATAATGACGAAAAATTTATTTAAATTAAAACGATTTATTTTATTTTAATTAGGAAACGAGCCTGAAATGGCGTGGTAGTTTGAAAATTCGATTTCAAATTACAAATGAATGTACAGGATTCATAATAAATTGGATTTTAGTAAAACCAAAAATATTTGAATCTTTTTGAAATTTTTTTCCAATGAATGCGACAAATCTAGATTTCATAATGGGAATTTAAAGTTATGTCCCGTTTAAAATTCAGAATTGTCGCTATGGAATTTATATATATATATTTTTTAATATTAAAAATAGCCATTTTACCCACAACCTCCGTTTTCGACGAAACCACTTTTGTTAGATCCGAAATGTCAAATTATTGTTAGATTCCAATTTTCATAATTTTTGGGATTAATATGGGGGCGTGGCAAGAGAAAACGTGTTTTGTCAATTTCAGTCAAATTGGATCGACCAGAAAATGGCCATTTTTCAAACGGTCTCCAAATTGGATGAAATTAGTTTTTTTTAGGATCATATCGTAAAAACAAAGCTAGAAATAATTTTTCTGTAATTTTTAGAGCTAGTATGTGGCCATGAGAAATTAATTGTGAATCGATCAGCCATATAAGGACAAAAACAGGACATTTTGAGCAAACGGACTCGGAATTCGACGAAAACAGTTTTTTTAGACTGTATCGTCAAGATATAGTAGCATGTCAATTTTCATTGCCAACGGAGTTCGTATGTGATCGTGGCATCAATAACTGTCGAATAAAGAGAGCGCGAACTAAAAATTTAATAATAAAGCTAGAAAACTAATAATAAATAATAAATCCTAACCCACTGCTACATAATATCTTTTCCCTCTCCACAAACCCTCATTTCTCTTCTTCCTCAAAAATTGACAGCAGCCATCTTCCTCTCTCTCTCTTGTAATTTTGCAAATAAGCCCTTGGAAACAAAATAAATTATATCTCTAAATCCATACATAATCAACCCAAACCATTTCTGGGTGTTGCAGATCGTCATGATCTCTACCTACCACAAAAATTCCATGACCTATAGTCGCACGGATTCGCCGGAATCGACGATCAAAGTCAGAAAAGTGATTTTGGATTTTGGCAATTTCTAGTCAAACGAAGAAGAATTAGGTGATGGCCCAATTAAAGAAATTGTAGAGGAGAGGAAGGGCTATGACTTTGGCTTTGGGTGCTCGGTCTGAGATTGATCGTGGTTGCCAGAAATTGGAGATGAAAGGAGAGTAGCATTTTTAGGGAGTTCGATTGGGTTTGCCATTGATTGCCGACGGTTGAGGCCTTGATGGCCAGAGTGGTCTGAAGGAAGGTGGTAGAGGGGTCGGCGGCGAGTTGATTTGAGGTGGTGCGCGATCGTGGTTCGGCTTGGTGGTGGTTAAATCGATGACGAGGTGGAAAAGGGGGAAACCCGAAATTCGAGGCAACAGTGGCGCAATAGGGCATAGGGCCGGTCTGGATCGGAGCGCCTCCGATCAGGAAAGGTTACAGTGGGTGGCGGCGGCGCCCAGGCGGGCCCAAGTGGCGGCGGTGACGATCTGAAGAAGGGGACGCACGGTGGAATCAAATAGAGGGTAAAATTAGGGTTATTAATTTTAATTAATTATTTAATTACATGTTTAAACTTCGTAACATCATATCTTCTACATACGAGGTCAAAATCTGACGATTTCAGATCCGTTGCGATCATGAAGTCGAGAGCTTCGCAACGACACTAACTAGGTCCAATTTGAAGCAAGTTAGAATTTGGGGCAAATTCAAATCCAAACGGTACCAAAATCATCAGTTAAAGACTGACGGAGAGGAAACGAAGGTGAGAAGTCCTCACTAGAAAATTTTGCATAGTTATTTATTTATTTTCATAACTGAAAAATATATAGAACTACCAGTGTAGATTTTTATCAGTTGAACCATTATAAATTGTATACGATGCATGTTAGATCACCTTCTTCGTCCACAGACCATGGATGATTTAAATTGACCTTATTATGTGCTTATTTGTGATGTTGTGATGACTACCATAAAAATAAATGTTAACATGGATGTAGTGATTGGAATTGAATTATAAATATTCATTTATAAATATAAACAGTGAAATTGGTTAATTAGAAAAATAATTCAAATTGAATTAGAACTGGTTAAATTTATTAACCAGTTATTATTTTAAATAAACTGTTGTTGTTTGAAAACCCCACACGGGTATTGGGATGATATTTGACATACACTAGTCCCAATATTTAATTGTATGTCAGTCGATGGATTGACAGTCTGTGATGAGTGTTATTTATTTATTTTAATGCTCACACAGTTGTAAATTCCACTTTGGATGTGATTGGACTGTTTAATGATTAGTTATCATTATTTTTGTATACATGTAATGTATGAAATCCATATAACAGAAATTATATGGTAACTGATTGAGTCGCATTCCGATTCAGAAATAAATAATGTTTTATAATAAATAATGTTTTATAAAGAACATTTTAGAAATAAAGAATATTTTAAATTAAAAATGTCACCTTTTATATGGTAATGAAAATAAAATAACCATTTATTGTATTACATTTTTATACATTGAAAATGTCACCTTTCATATGTTAATAAGAATAAAATAATCATTTAATTGAGTTACATTTTTATACATTAAAAATGTCACCTTAAATATGTTAAGAATCATTTTTATGCAAATGAAACGTTCCTATGTTAAGAATCATTTAAAAAGAATCATTTTTATATAAAAGAAACATTTTTATATAAAAGAAACATTTTTATGTAAAAGAATCATTTTTATATAAAAGAAACATTTTTATATAAAAGAAATTTTTTTGTGTAAAAGAATCATTTTTATTATAAAGAACATTTTTATGTAAAAGAATCGTTTTTGATGTAAAAGGATCAATTTAGTGTAAAATGAATCATTTTAGTGTAAAGAACATTCTAATGGAAAGACATTTGAATTAAAAGAATAATATAAAATAAAGAATATTTAAAAATGAAGAATAATTTAAAATAATATTTAGTGAAGAATAAATATTATGATTTTGATGTCCGTTTTTAGATGGACACAAAAATAAAAAAAATACGAAGCCAAGTTAAGTATAGAAATGCCATTTTTACCCGAACGGGTTATCGATCGATTTTATTCATTTAATAATGAATATCGGTAAGAAGTGATTTCTAAATCTAATATTTTGAAAATATTATCATTTTTATATGATGAGAATATAGAATATTCAATTTTGATTTATAATTGAAATGAAGTTGGAATCGTTTTAAAACGAATTTATAAAAGATTTATAAAATACGTTTTAAATGGAAATCAACAATATAATATATATATATATATATATATATATATATATATTATTTGAATGGCCCGAATAGAACGCGCCGCGTTGTGACCTTTCGCGAATTTCGACCATTAACTTTAAATTGATGTAACGGGAGATCTGACAGTCGGATTCTCCTGAAACTGGAACTGTTGGGTTCGTATCGAAAAGAGCTTTCCAATGAACGTAAGAGATTTGAAATCTAATGGTTAGATTTGGAATTATGTCCAAATCAAAATTGAAAAAGGTTGCTATATATGCAGTTCGGTGGCCGTGATTGGAAACTGACTGTACGGGCGATAAAAGAATTATTAAAAATATGGAAAAATTATGTAAAATAATATTAAATGATTTGGAAAGAATTTGGATGAAAAATTCCAATTTTGTAAAGATAAAATATATTTTTATCGAAATGAACTGTTTAATGAACTAGTTATTAACTAGAATAATAATTTAATTATTTTTAGAAATAAAGAAATTAAATTTGAAAATGAGTTTAAAATAACCAAAATATTTCAATACATATTTATATATATTGGAATGGATTTGAATGGGAATTATCTTCGGAATATTTCGATATTTGATTCCGTTGTTATACGAATATTGGGAGGAATTTGGAAGATATATATATATATATCGTTATTCCCAATACAATATTTGTTGGTTTCAGAATGTGAATTTGAATATAAGCCGATATAATTTCTACTCAGAACCTTATATTTAATGTCAAATTGGATGTTGGGTTGTCGTGAACGGTGTCTTTACTAACATTGTTCTTAAACCCCGATTAGAAAAGAATAAATCTTTTAAATAAGATTTGGTGAAGTTTTCCAATTAATATTCAATTGGAACTAAATAGAAATATAATTTTGGAAGTTATAAATCTTTTAATTAAGATTATTAGAGTTTCCAAATATATTTAGTAATTGGAATAAAATGAAATGTGAATTGGGTTTATTGTGAACTATGTTTTTAACGACATTTGTTCTTTAACCCAATTAAACAATGAAAATAATATTTGGAATTTATAAAGCTTTTATTAAGACTTAAATGGAATTTACCAAAGTAAAATTTTCCAGTTTAATATGTTAAATTGGAATTAAATGGAAATCGATTGGTTAATAATCGAGGTGAGCTTCTGTGGATCAAGGCCACTACTATTTATGGAATTTAAAAGACCTTGTCGCTATTCCATTTATATTATTGGTCTGATACGGAAATTTGTATCGATTATTCATTGATCTGATTTCTGTGAAGAGTCCATATTTGATGGAAGATGATTTTGGGTTTATCGTGAACTATGTTTTAAATAACATTTGTTCTTTAACCCAGTTAAAGATAAAGTTTATTTCTTGAATGTGAATAATCATTAAGTAATGATTTTTGAGTTTAAAACTGAATTAGAGTTTTAATGAATCTTAAATTAGATTTTTAATGTGAATATTTTATTAAAAGAATATTCAGAATTGGAATGAGGCATATGATGTGTTTTATAGCACTTGTTTATAAAATACGCGAATTATTCGGAAAGACCGGGTTTAACCCATTCTGAATAATTTCTAAAACGATCAAGAGTCGAAGATGAAGACGGTGGTTGAAGACCGGAGTTCTTCACATCGTTTAGGTGATTACTGATGTCTTGATTTGGCTGTACACCCAAGACAAGGTAATAAGTGGTGATCGTCCAAACGTTCTTGGAGATCAACGGATATGCGAGGACCTCTCTCCTGTATTGGACATATGGGATGAGGAATAAGGTGCCTCCGGTTTCGTTCAAACCCAGAACGAACTTGTAAATGGATGGTATGTCTGACGTTGTATTCCTTTATGTTGTATTCGTTGATCTGTGCTAAATATATATCTGTTGGTGGCGGAGAATTATTCTCTTACTTAACACCCTTCTTTGAGATGTACAAGCTAAAAGGTTATATATTGGCAGAAATTAATGGTATGGTATGCACTGACAATGTGGCATGCTAAGATGAAAATGATCAAGGCTTTTGTTGAAAAGAAGAGCCTTGTGGTTGATGATCAAAGCACAACTTATTTAGGCATAGCTTTGTGTATAGCGTTACTTCGGGAGCCTCACACCCCGGAATGGACCAGAAACGGGAGAAGGACCCCAGGGAAATGGATATATGTTAGTTTCTAGCCAGGAGGAGTGTCAGCGTTTACAAGTCCTGGCATTTTACTCATGTGGATGTTGCTTATTACTTGATGGATTGAGAGGAGCCTCGGACATATATATTGATAGTAGTCTAGTCGACATTACTGACCAGATTATTTTATGCCCCATAGGGCAGGCTAACATATAGTTTATGGTATAACTAATCATCGACGGATGACCGACCCTGGCGCTCCTAGGGTCACTCGAGCTCTATTCCTGAGGCACGGGCTAAAGTGTCTCGAATTCGGTAAGGACTATCTCTTGCCTTGGTTCATGATGGAAATCCAACTTCCAATACGACACCGTACGGTTTTGATTGTAGAACTAGTATGGCGACATGATATATGGTACCCATGCCATCTATGATTGATACATTTACTTTCGAAATTGATTTCTACACTATGCACTTATATAGTAATAATAAAAGAGTAATTTTGTGCATCAAGCATTTTTGGCTATTATAAGGGAAAACTCTATTCTTCGGCTTGCGTTGCATTGTGTGATGGGACCTGAGTCTTATAATAGCTTCATTTTTTCCAAAAAGCATTACGTTGTTTTAGTTTAAACTAAGGTTCATGTGGAGTAAACCCTCCCGTGATTTACCTAACTTTAAAATCAAGTTTAATAGCTGTTTTGAGTTCTCACACCAGTCCCATGACTGACCTGGAGTTTATTGTTTTAACCTAAACTCTGAGTGCCATTATTTTCCAAACGGGCAACTAGTAGTTTTGGTTTTGCAGATATTATATTCACATGATCCTGGTTTACGGCTGAAGCAATATTCAGAAAGCTCTGTGTCCGTGTATTTCTTACAGTTGTATTATGTATTATTTTCCGCTACTGTTTAAATGTAATTTAAATCTCTGTTATTGTATTTCTATTGTATATTATTTATTCATACTCTGGAATATTCTTGTACTCTGGTGTAATTGTTGTAATAGCAATGAAATGTTCTTCTGTTTTGTGTTCTGGTGTGTGTTGTTCTCAAAGCAATCCGGGCTTTTCTTTACAGGGAAGTTTTGGTCGTTACAGAGAGAATCGATGTATTTTGCAATCCTCAAAATAAGAATGGAAATCTCCTTCATAGTGGATGTAGGCCTAATTAATGGCTGAACCACTCTAAATCTCGTCTCTACTTTACCTTTCTCACATTTTTCATTTTTAGTTGCTGATTAAACATGGTTCCATTTATTTCTTACCGTATTGGTGAAGTACAGTTTTAGTACCTTGGGTGTTTAGACCATTTTTGGTGTAAATAGCTGGGTTAGGTGATCAACTCAGAGGGTGATTATTTCATTCCGGGGGAATGATGGGTTGGATGATTTAGATAGAGTAAGCTTGGAGCTTGCACCTAGAATTAAAGTTTGTCCTGCCTTATCGGGACAAATCATGGATACATGTAAGATAGTCAATTATGTTTCGTCAAGTGCTCCCTCATTAAAAAAATGAGGAATCGACATCGCCACTCGATATATGTTTCCGCTAATGGCATTTCCATACGTGTTTTATTTTGACATCGAGGTTTCATTGGTCCATCTGATATTGTAATTCTATGGGTGGAACAATATTAGGACTCGTGATGAGTAGTCTCTTTTCGGGACTGTGACTTACTGTGTTGAGGGCTCATTTAGATTATATACGCATGTTACATCTTGTGTTTGGCCTCCAAATCATAATACTACGGGCGATTGCAACATCCATAGCGATTAATGTCTAGCCTAGAGGTGAGGGAGTGTTATAGCATAACCTGTTTACACTTTGCTTTATACAACATTTTTCAAATTCAAAATTCATCGAGTCATATTGCATGTTAGCTAAATGTTTGCTTGTTGGTTGTTGAACTTAACTGGATTTAATATTTAAGCCTAGTAGTTCAATATAGATGGTATTGAGCGGTTGTTGGTGACGACAGTGGGCTAGGACAAGCTCTTTAGTTGTGGGACTTCTTCAATTTAGCGATAGTGGGCCAAGCATTGGATCTTCAGTAGCGAATCACGTATGATCAGAAAATAGAGGACCGTGACAAATCTTTAGTAGTGAGTTGTTATCTGATTTAGTTGCTTGAGAGTATCTGGACACAGTTGATAAGGTGACCAGATTTCCACCATATTTGAGTTGAGTTCCCTATCGATATAGTTATGGGAGTTCTTTCAATTGGAAATCCCGAGGGGATTTTATCGATTATGGGTAGTTAGTTGATGTACGCCGAGTGCATCATCTCACGCGCTGCTTTAATCTTGATTGATTGGTTGGGCTGTTTGGGCTAACTAGTGAGTCGACATATTTTGTTGGTTGCATTATGGCGTTTGAGAATACACCACTTGATGGGGTTTCACTTTTCGAAGAAAAAAGTGAAATGATTGGGTCACGTCGCATTAAGTAGGATGCCACTATAAGTCCTACAAGAGTTTAAATAGTTTGGAAGTAAAAGTTGACTAATGAGTATGTTGATTTCTCATCTCGAGTGAGAACAAGAAGTTGAGAGCACTCACTTAGTCATGTGGGTCGTTTAAGTGAGGATTGTTTTTGAATGGATGGTTATTATGTATTAGTCGATAACCATAACCATATGAGGAGCATTCGACTCCTGATATAAAGTCGATGGCAATAGAGTTTGTTCTGGTGAGTTAGAGTCACTATTTATTGGCAAGTGGGCTACAGTTGTTGGTGATGTCACATCACCAGTGTGACAACCCAAATTTTAACGGGACTAAGTTTTTTGTAAAAATGCTAAAATCCTAGTCCACCAAAACCTGGGTTGGTTCGTCTAATATCCTGCAGAAAGGCAAAGAAAAAATATATTAGAAAACACGATAAAATATCTCACAATTAAATGAATAAAAATACGATAGTAAGTAAATACTTAGCCTAATAATGACATTGTCTAGCACGTGTCTTTCAGTTGTAGTCTCTGCCAGCTATCTAACCCGTGGGTTTGTTATGAGGAGGAGATCAGAACAAAAGTGCTGGTGAACGGACAAATTATACTTCCTATAAATAACACTATATATACCTTTCTATCATGAATTTATCTTTATTAAGTTATTTTGGGTTTATTCTCCGATTTCACGCATAAATTGTACTCCCAAATAGATTAACCTAGTAAATCATATATGTAGCTATATTCCCAATATATTGAGGTACTCCCCGTAGTACCCTCCTCGAATGTTCTCGATCATCGTATTACAAAAAAACTTAAAAAACCTCCATCATCATGCTACTAATACGTACTAGACTATGCTACCAAAACATACTATGTCTTCATCACTATGCCATGAAAGCATACTAAGGCAAGCTACGAAAGCAAATAGGATTCTACCACTGCGCCATAAAGGCGCCCAAAACCTGAGTTCTTCCATGGTACTTGGTCGTGGGCTTTACTATATTTATCAAGGATGGCTTTGGGATGGCCCAAAAATAATGGCTTTATTAAGCCGAAAATACAAATATCAAAATTTGGTCTATCTCTTCTATGGCTCTTGCAAGCCCCACCAGCTTAACCCCTTACTAAGAAAAACCATTTGAAAAGAGCTAACTGACCGAACCTAACAAACATGTGGTCCTTTATCCAATGACCCGATAGTGAAGATCATTGGCCTCTTGGTTTAGCTCCAGTCTTCCCTGCACACGCTACGATTGACGATGACAGGTCCGACGACCTACTATCCTTTGTTGGGTCCTGACCTTGAAGCCTCCCACCCAGAGGCAGCGGCCGAATCATCCCCGAAATCATCCCAATCAGTCTTTAGGATATGCATAAACAATAAATGCAGCCAAGGCATATTCACCAGATTGTAACATGCCTCTTTGAGTACAGTCCTGAGCCTACCATAGAGGACCATCACGGAGTATCCTCTCATCCGGTAGAAGTCCTACATTTCCCTCCAGTCCTGCCGAATAAGTTTGACATCTGGATATCCTCCAAAGTTTTGGTATGACTGGTGTTGATGCCAGCCCTGCTTCTCCTCAAGATACCATTCAAAATCCTCCGGAGGGATATTTTGCATATACCACCATTCACATCTGGCATGGAGGTTTCTTTCCTTTCCCAAAGTTTGTATCCAGATTCCTGCGCCATTTGGGGGTTGTCCCTATTCAGCTTTCCTCGAAAACATATACCGTTCTTTTATGATTGTAAATCTTAGCGCTCGAGTCAAGTCGGTCCTCCTTTGATGTAATTCTTCTGCGGTTTTTGCTTTGTTTAGCCAAAGTATCAGATTCTTTTATTCGTTGCCCCAGTCCTTCGAAGAAATGGATTAGTGATCCCATCAATAAGTCTAAAGATTGGGAAAATTAGTTTTTTTTATATTAGATGTCCTCCTGGTATATCGGGAACTTTCATTAATCCTAGTAAGTTGCTCATCTTTTCCTCAAACTTCTATGTTTTTATCACGTTCCATCTGTCATTGCTTCTTTCAACTTTCATCCTTAAAAAAAGGAGCTAGAGACAAAAGAGAGCTAGGTTGTTGATGCTCTTTGTAGGATGTCTAAATAATTAGGACGACGTTCCAGTCTTTTGACTTTGGACAATCTCCGCAAACATGCCCTCTTGCCTCCTGGGCAAAAGATTTTAGGATAGCCTCCTATCCATTTTCCGGGCACTATAAGCTTGTCTTTCGGTTCTGATGACTTTATTCTTTCATCGCCCTTATTTTCGGGTTACTCGGCTATGGTATTTTATTAGAAAGGTTGCAAGACTTCATTAAATCATTCCAACTCTTCTTTGGATATATTTTTCTATGATTAGCCACCCAAGATGCTAATGAGTCCTCTGCTTTAACTTCCCTTGCTCACTTTAGCGATCTAGCCATAAAAAGCTTTGCTTTAGTTGTTGACGATGGTCCCTCTACAAGGCAAAAAGGTGGGATCTTCGTATCTCCCCTTTCTAATGAAGGGATTTTTGCTTTGCCTATGGGTCGGCCATTGCTTGATTGCATTGCCCCTCCTGCTGATACTAACCCCAACGTGGGATTTTCTCTAACTGAGATTACAGGTAATGGCTTTATTACTGGCCTCCTAACATCTGATCCTCAGGTAGCTTAAGATTCGAGGGAACATGAGCTGACCCTTTCCCTTCTCCTCACTATGATGATATTCAAGATTTCGTTTACCGACTCCTAACTTTGATAGAATTGAGAAATCTGTTCTTCCTTCCGATGACGTTTCTGACATGCCATTTCCTTCCTCTTTGCATTGGTCAGATTTCTATCATTGCCGTATCAAGCAACAACCTTTTGTTTGTCTTTTATCCTTTCCAATTCCTCTTTGGATTTTTTTCTTCCATATATGGACCGGTATGATCTCACTCTTTTTTAGGTATCCAAAGGGTGGTACTCTCCTCGTACAGTAATTTCTTTATCCACTTTTGAAGTGAATAAACATAAAGAGGAAAAAATTTGCGTTAGAGTCCCAGGTTCGTGTTTTAACTATAGCGAAGAGAAGAAGTGATGAGGAATGAGAACCGCTGAAAACATCCCTTGAAAAAGAAAGGAAAGCCAAGAATCTTTTGACCAATAAGGTTTCGGCTTTTGAGCATGAGTGGGCACATGTGTTAGTTGAGCATGCCGAGAGGTTGAGGGTGAAGGATGATGCACTTTGTAATGCTAGACGGGTTGTCTATGAAGCTAAAAACAGGATCTCTTCATTCTTAAGACACATCTTTCAGATGTGGCAATAGAATATTACGAAAATGATCTCTTCCTGTCTTACTGTGATAACTTTAAAAAGTTTCCAGGCATGAATTTTCCTTCTATTCATCCTTCTATTCAAAACAGTGCGATGGAAATAATAGACTTAGCCAAACAGGGTATTAAGGTTCCGAAAAGGGACAAGACAAAATTCAAGGAGCTTTTGTACATTGAGATTTTGCCAAATGATACAGAATCTGGTGACAAGGAGGAAGAAGATTTTCTATTGATGAAGATGGTGATGATCATATCAATGATCCTTGCTCTAAGTGTAGAGGATGTCAGGACAGTATTGACAAAAATGATGGTAATCCTCCCCCAACTATTGGAGGTTCCCAAAGCTCCAGGCCAGTGAACCCTGATCTCTTATGTGTTCCTGCTACCCCATATCCTATTGGTACATCTACCAAAGAGACTGGTTTCTTGGAGGTCAATGAAAAAGAATAACCTATGTGATCTGCTTCTCCTATTTCTCAGGTATAGAATTTTCCCTTGAGACATTTCCCTCTCTGCATTTCATTAGTTTATCTCACCTTTAAACTTATTGTTATTTGCAAAACATAATTCTTTGGTTGCATGCTTCTGAGGGTGTCCCCTTGTTTGTAACCATTGTTCCTCTTTCTGTATTACAACAGAACCGCGTTTTTACTAATGACATCGTTCCTAAGGATGATTTGCATTCATTATCTAGCTTAAGGAGAGAGTTCCTCACAAAATCACCTTGTAAGTCTAGTAGAGATCGCTTTTTGAAAGATCTGAAGCATATTTACATGAAGCATCCTCAACTCGCTTTTAACTTCTTGGGTGACGATAGAGAGGTGACGTTAAAGAAACTTAGAGCTCATCATGCAAAGATGATATATGATATGAATAATAAATGTACTAAAGGAAATGACTTAGCTACATAATCTTTGTAGTTAAAGCTTGTTTGAATGGGCTTAGGGTAACACATGTATTGGTCCCTTTTGAATGATGAGAACTATGGTTTATTGTTATTGTTTTCTTCCAAAATTAAGTTCAATAAGCAACGGTTTGTATGCTTACAAAACAAGGAATTCCAATCAAAGATTTTTTTTTCCCTCTTTACTGGGAAGGATGCACTACGACCTTCGGGTCAGATGGATTTTTTAAAGGACTCTTTTGTTAACAGCAACGGTTTGTGTGCTTATAAAATAGGGAATTCCAATGAAAGATTTTTTTCCTCTTTACTGGGAAGGATGCACTATGTTAGCCCTCTTTTTGGCACTAATCTTATCGGGCCAAAACCAAAGCCCAAACGCACAACCAAATATAAGTTGCGCTCCAAGAGGCCCATCGTGCATTACCTGAAAAATCACTTACCAGGGCGACCGAGTTTCTCGCTTAAAGAAAGAACTCATCGACTGGTTATCTCGGGCCAGCGTGGAAGATTTCTACAGCCAGTCCACTTAATATCCCGACTTCCAAGGAGATAATGGCAGTCAGCCATATGCGGGCAAAGCTCTGCTTTGGATATACCTCTCCACGGATGCCACGTTAGCCACAACTTTCGAGGATACTATTTATGAGCAGTGGAATCAGTCTTCCAGCCGCAATTCGAGCCAATGAATGGATTCCACGTGTCTAGAACTTCCCGAAATGGCCGGACCATTTTGCAACAGCCCAAGCAACATTTTCCACCTATAAATACCTCCAAGCTTAAAGAGAAAAAGGACGACTTCTTTTGGCCAGACGGCTTTCTTCACACTTTTCATCTCTACTCTCCTCCAGAACCTCAATCTCTCAAAAGGAAGAAAAGAAAATAGTCATTTTCTTTCTTTTCTCCAAACAGAAAAAGCATTGTAATTGTAATAAAAAAAAAGAGAGAGAAATAATATATAAAGTGGATGTTGGCATTGTCTTTGCCGAACCACTATAAAAATTCTGTGTGTGTTCCCCGTTCTTTTAATTTTTATTGTGTAATGTATCTTTATTTGTGTGTAGATCACGCAATTGGGGGTTGATCGTCGCTAGTGACCAACTTTTGACGTCAACACTTTGGCGCGCCAGGAAGGGGAAGCGCATCGACACCGCCATCGAGCTCTTGCTTATCCCTGGTCATGGCGAACAAACGAAAGAAAGATGCAACATCCTCTCTTCCCGCAAACGCCGATGCAGCTGATGCCGATGCTGCAGATGCAAGCCACGAAGTTTCCTCTCATGACAACATGTCCCGATTCCTTACCCGGGACGACCTGGATAAAATCATGGCCGAACTCAGAGGCCATATGACATCTCAGGGTAAAGTCCTCGAACGACAACAACAGTTGATGGATCACCTTCTCGGTCGATTGGAAACAGGGTTGAACGCTTCAACATCAATTCGTCAATCGACCGAAGTTGGGGCAATAACCGATCTTCGGTCTGCACGAAATCAGGCCACTGATCAGGCTACACCTTTATTTCATCCTGGTTTGGTTCCACCAACCGATCGATCCCAGCCGAGAATATCGCTTCCAGCAACCAGCGCGGCTGCAACAACAGAACCTCAGGAGGCAGGCGACCAAGATATCGGTCGTCTGGCAAATATGCCTGCACTCTTTGGAACATCTCGACCTATCGAATCAGTCGAGCTACCCCCGGGTCTCTCAGAATCAACAACATTCCCATTATAACCCGGGATCTTGCCGCAGACCAGTCTAACTACTATTCCTCTTTAACGAAGAGTTGGAGTACCCTTCCCTTCGAACGAGGGAAGCCATCTTATCATGCCGGTCCTCACCGTAGTGGAAGAAAACGCTACCGTAGACCCTCCTAACCTCGCTTCAAACGGGGGCAACCCTGGCCCCCGAACATCAGATGCTATGCTAGATCAACCTAGACCTTTAGCTACAAATATGGCTTGATCCACAACTCATCAGCTTCCAGAGGGGCCATTCTACCCAGAACCACCCGCCAGATCTCACCTTCCCTCACACCTTCACTCAACTCTCGGAGGTCGAGCCCAGCCAACGGCCACCCTTCCGAGCATGCTTTTGCCGGATCCTCGTGCAGAACCCCCTCAGGATGCAGAGTTAAGTTCATGGCAACGACTCCTCGGAGATGGGAGTCAGCTTGCAAGCATCATCCGACGTTTCACTCAGGGAAATTTTTCGCAGCAAGACATAGACAATGTCAATCGCAGCCCCTTCACTAGAGAAATCAGAAATTCTCGAAACCCTCCGGACTTCAGGTTCCCTGCCATCGAACAATACAATGGTCGCACTGACCCGACCATTCATCTTATGCGATACATGCGACATATGGAAGTACTTGGTGCATCGACTAGCTTCATGGCTAAGTGCTTTCCACTGTTTCTCACAGATATAGCCGGTATGTGGTTTCGGCAGCTAACAACGGAGTCGATCAGTAGTTGGAATACTCTGGTCACCCGCTTCATCGAGCAGTTTCGAGTGCATATCTCTCGACCGAAAAGTGTCATGTTTCTATCTACCATCAAACAGCGATCCGGAGAGATGCTAAGATCCTTCCTCGAAAGGTTCAACGCAGCCGTAGCATCTGTCGATCGGCTCGAGCCATCGATGGTGTTGATGGCAGCCATCGCGGGAGTCTAGAAGAGATCAGAATTCTCGAACTCCTTAACTAGGGATCCTCCCAAAGGTATAGATGATTTCTATTCCGAGGCCAAAAGATTCCTCCAACAAGAGGATGCCAGCCTTGAGATGGAGAGCCTTGAAGTTTTAGTAGTCAAACAACAAGGTCCACTCAACGGCAATGGCCAGAATGAAGGAAGAGGAACGGCCCCAGAAAAGGATAAACGTAATGTACGACCTCGAAATGAAAACAAATATAATCGGTACACCGAGCTCAAATCCTCTTTGCTCGATATCTATCTCGATATGCGCGAGTCCTTCCCCACTCCAAGGCCACCTCAACGAGAACCGACCCAGATGGAACTTGACTCTGGCAAGCATTGTATATTCCACAACGTAGCTGGACATAATAAAAATGATTGCAGACATCTGCGCGATCTCATCGAAGGGCGAGTCAGAAATGGGGAACTTGCTGAGTATGTCAAAAATTGCGCCCCGGCCACGTCGCCGCGACCTTCTGCCCAAGCTCCTCAGGGTGGTCCGCACGCTCCTAGAAATGGAAAGGACCCTGAGACTAGCACTCGCGGCGTTATCATTAATTAGATTTTTTATCTTTTCTCTCGATGTATTTCTTTCAATAATAGGGACACCATCATGCTATGTAATCAATCGTTGTCCCAATAGATTTTCTTTGTAATAGTTGCTTATGAACTTTACTTTTTGCAAAAGTAGATCGATTGTTGTAAAATTTCTGAGCCGAACCAAATTAGTGTTCGCCATTAAGCCGAGCATGGTTAATGCTCGCCCCTCTGTTCTATGTGGTTAGCACGAAAGACCACCACTACTTCAAACACCTACTCTTTCAAGTGAGAGAGGTCACTTTTTCTTAAACACGAGTGTGGATTACACTCTCTTTCTTTACACCACGAGTGTGCATAGCTCGTTAAACTAACTAACCCAACATGAGTTGAGCATGAGAAACACTTGCCCTAAGCCGAGTATGGTTTATGCTCGCCCCTAAGCCGAGTATGGTTTATGCTCGCCCCTAAGACAAGTATGGTTTATGCTCTCCACTAAGCCGAGTATGGTTTATGCTCGCCACTAAGCCGAGTATGGTTTATGCTCGCCGCTAAGCCGAGTATGGTTTATGCTCGCCACTAAGCCGAGTATGGTTTATGCTCGCCACCCTCTAAAGCCAAGTGGAATAAAATGCTCGACCCATGGTTTATTTTGTATTTGCAGGAACCAACTTTTGTACCAGTGGCGATCATCATCTCGGCCTTAATACGGTTTCCGATAGTTGTTGGTTTTCTGGCCTTAATACGACCTGACATGGTCGTCTGATTTCTGGTCTTAATACAACATCGGACCGTCGGTTTTCTGGCCTTGATATGGTCCGGCGTGACCATAGCAGCTCAAGCGTTTGTGCTTCAGTTCAGATTTCAGAATACACCTCCCTCTGTCGATGAAGATACATTCTAAGGGGCAAAGTGTTAGCCCTCTTTTTGGCACTAATCTTATCGGGCCAAAACCAAAGCCCAAACGCACAACCAAATACAAATTGCGCTCCAAGAGGCCTATCAGGGGCGCTACATCAAGCAATGGTATATCGACCCAAATCCAACTCAATCAGATTGACTGCGCATTGCCTGAAAAATCGCTTACCAGGGCGACCGAGTTTCTCGCTTCCAGAAAGAACTCGTCGATCGGTTATCTCGGGCCAGCATGGAAGATTTCTACAGAGCCAGTCCACTTAATATCCCGACTTCCAAGGGGATAATGGCGGTCAGCCATATGCGAGCAAAGCTCTGCTTTGGATAAACCTCTCCACGGATGCCACGTCAGCCACAACTTTCGAGGATACTATTTATGAGCAGTGGAATCAGTCTTCCAGCCGCAATTCGAGCCAATGGATGGATTCCACGTGTCTGAACCTTCCCAAAATGGCCGTACCATTTTGTAACAGCCCAAGCAGCATTTTTCACCTATAAATACCTCCAAGCTTAAAGAGAAAAAGGACGACATCTTTTGGCCATACGGCTTTCTTCAAACTATTCATCTCTACTCTCCAGAACCTCAATCTCTCAAAAGGAAGAAAAGAAAATAGTCATTTTCTTTCTTTTCTCCAAACAGAAAAAGCATTGTATTTGTAATCAAAAAAAATAGAGAAATAATATATATAGTGGACGTAGGCATTGTCTTTGCCGAACCACTATAAAAATTCTGTGTGTGCTCCCCGTTATTTTACTTTTTATTGCGTATTTTATCTTTATTCGTGTGTAGATCACGCGATTGGGGGTTGATCGTCACTAGTGACCAACTTTTGACATCAACACACTACGACCTTCGGGTCAGATGGATTTTTTAGAGGACTCTTTTGTCAGCACTATAGATGGATCCCCTTTATCAAAGGAACCGTCTGTGGAGTATTTGAGAGAACAAACAAACATTATGGAGGGCCACCTAAGACAGAAGGATAAAATGTCCCTGAGCTAAAGAGAGAAATAAAGATGAATCCCTTCATTGATTTTGATAAATAAGTAGACGAATTACGTCGTCAAACTGCAAGATTTGGAAGTTGAACGCGATAATGCGTTGACAAATTGCAAACTTGGGAATTTGTTTTGGGTGTGCCACCGACTTTTCTATATCAAAGACTCCATAAGTCACGATTGAAATCAGAGCCCTAGAGTTTGAGATAGGTTGTTATGCGAGGAATCTTCCTCTTGGGTTAGACTATCCTATTGCTAATAGGTGGTGCCGGAAAATCAAGGCTGGCATAAAAAGATTTTATGACCGAAAATATAATGAGGGCACACTCTGGCGTATTGACTGTTATGTTTCCAATGTCAAGCAACTACAAAAAGAAAGGCATATTTTACGAAAAGTGCTTTCAGTTTGGAGAAAAAAATAAGACTCTTTAGGCCATGTGTAGGGACTATAACCAAGCTTTGAAGCTTCAAATTATGCCTTCAGATGGCCCTGATAAAGTTATGAAAAAAATTCAGAAGATCAACGAGCTCTTATGCATCGCGCTTCGTCATGTTATTGTCCCCCCTTTACCCGAAAATGAGGAAGCGTGGAATGTTGCATTATGTGTTACCAATGCCTAACTTTCTTTAGAATAGTTAATGACATAACTTTGTGAACGAATTCGTAAATCGGATATGTGTTACTTGACATGTTATTTTTTTTATATTTTCATAAATAATAGCAATTTGTATGTAATGAGTTTAAGAAATCTCCCTTTGAAAGATGGAAGATCAAGATCATTGTTTGAAGGCTCTTAGGTAGTAGACTCAAGTCATCACCTTGAGTGTGGAAAGTTGATCCTTTCTTTACGGATAAGAATTAGAATCTTGTGACCCACATTAGGGTATTAATAAGAGAAGTTCTGAATCTTCCCTCTGGTGAGTAATTAGGAGCCCTCCATCTACTTAGATTTAAATATTCGTTATCAGACCATAATTCCACTTCGCGCTATTAGGATAAATCTCGAGCCATGCTTTAGATTCGGCTATTTAATGAGGGACTAGATATCCACTTCTGATGATTGTGAAAATCCAAAATCAACCCCAATTCAAGTATAAAAAATGTAAGACCAAAAATACACTTCTGGCAATTAATAGAAGTCCCAGACCAACCCAGATTCGGGTATTAAGGTAGAAGACCAGAAATTCACTTCTGGCAATTAGTTTCGTTACCCCCAATTGGGTTTGACTTATGAAGCAGAGGATGTACGTGCTTCATGATCCACTCTTTGGGTTATTGATTGTCAAAGCAGAGGATGTACGTGCTTTTGTTGGTCTCTCTCTGAGCCTATGCATCTGGTGCGCTTGGATAGCTTATTCTCAAGCTGGGTCCAAGAACTTACCCAACCTCCCTCCAAGAGCAGCCTTACCCCTGCCATCGTAGACGATAATGAGAGCTTGGATGCTTAAACCAGGCCATCGCAGACATGAACTTTAAGTCTTACTATTTTAATGCTTTACCTCGTCTATCGTAGGCGATGATAGAGGCTTATACTCCACCCCTCACCAAGGGGTGCCTTACCCCGACCGTCGTAGGTGATTATAAGGGTTTTTGTTCCCTTCTGTTGGTCACAAGGAACATAAGTAGAAGTAGGATGTGCTTAGTTCATAACTGAGGAAGGGCATACTCTTATACGAGCAGAGGTAGAGTGTGCTAATTAGATGCTTTGTCCCGACCATTTCTGGCGTGGATCGGAGGCTTACGCTTTTGATGCTTTAACCTGGTACTTTCTGATTTGGACAATGTTAAAGGCTTAAACACCACCACTCTCAGAGGGGCACCTTGTGCCGTCCAACTTGGCGATGACAATGGTTTTTATCCATTTGTAATTTGACCATTTTCGGGTTTTTACAAAGCTTGAGAGGGTTTCTGTACCCTTATCTATGCAAGTAATCTTTTTTCCAAAGGACCTTCATTGGACTTAGTTGGACTCTTTTACAAATTCTTCTAATTGGCCTCGATTAAGGAACTTGATAGTCATCCCTTCCAGGATTCTGCAGTGGTTGGTTTTATGTCAATTCACCATGTGATAGTGGCAGTAAAGCCCTCCCAACTTTCTCTCGTACTTGAGCCTTTTCTTTTTGGATGGCAGGAAATTAATCTCGTGTTTAGTTAGGAAATAGATATTTTCCATTGAAATGGTATCCATTAGGTAATCTTGGTAAATAGTTTTTTCCTACTGTGGGCCTTATTGCTTCATCCATATCCTTGTTTCTCCTTTTCAAGGTGCATCGAGATTGAAGTACTATCCTTTTAGTCCATTTAGAAGCAAATCGGTTAAATTCCTTCATTATTCCTTGTTCGACTACCATTCCTTTGGCTTTTTCATGGATAGTTTCTCTTATATGAGAGAATGGGTCATACTCCTTTAATGTAGACCACTTAAGGTAAAGGTTGGGGTTCGTCCTAAGTAGGAAGGGTTGTTGCTCCAAAAATCAGGATCGTATCATTCCATTTCCTTTTTCCAGTTGACTATTTGCAAGGCTTCTATTCTTAACCTTTGTTCTTCCATCACTCTTGGGTCAATAGTACCTGACGTAGCCATTTGAGATCCAGAAGACTCTTGTTAGGATCCTTCTCCCATATTCTTGCTTCCTCCAAGCTTAGTCCAATCCTGGGCGGAACAACACAGTTAGATATGTGGTTGTTAACCACAAGGTCGGAGGTTCAGTCCCTCCTTCTAGTGCCAAAATGTTAATGATTTTTTTGCCAACACTGGAGATAGGTATAAGGAAATGGACCTATGGGGAAAATGGGATTACTTAGTTCCTACAATCTTGATCTAGTTTACCGTTTCCTAGATATCAAGGTCTTAAGCCCGAATATTAGTTACTGTAACCTTAAGGGGTGAGTATCACGCTTACGAGACTTAACAACCAACAGTTACCTTGGGATAAGGGTTCCCTAATAACATCACAAGATAAAAAGCTAAACGGTTCATAAAACGAGTTTATACATAATAATGAATAAATATAAATTAAAAATGAGAAACAATAAGAAAACACATGAGATTTATAATGGTTGGTCGTTAACAAGCCTACATCCACATTATAATTCTTATATTCAACAAAGAATTACAATTACATTGCTTGAAACCTTCAATCACTCATAATACAATCGAATTTCTCTCAAGAATGTGAAGACTCACGCGGAAATCATCAAAACAGTGCTCAAGTCGAACATAATGGCGGGTTGAATATGCAGTTTCAATGTTAGAATGGCATAAGTCCTCTTTTTGGTCTCTGGATCAAGTATATATAAGGTCGGATTGGGTAATATGAGCGGGAACGGTTATCATGCAGGTGGCATCAAATCCTTGTTCATAGGGTGGACGAAGAGTTCAGGTCGTTGCCATGTGGCAGTTGCTCCATTCAAATAGGAGGTAGTGGAGATAATGGGCAGTTGTCTTGCTCGGTTTTGAAATTGTGGCCAGGTCAAGTTGAGTCTATTCGACCCGAAGGCCATCGACCAACGCCTCTTTTTCCGTTTGGCCTGAAGGCCGTCGACCCGGCGTCTCTTTATTCTGTTCGACCTGAGAGGTGGAAAGCTATTTAGCTTGGCTAATATTTGACTCAACACAATTCCTAGCTCTTGAATAGGCATGAATCTTGGTCTCTAATGCACGTGATCGTGATCATATGGACTTTGGACGACCTTGTTATATGGCAGGCTAACATGTATATTTTGCGCATAACTAAAATTCAACATAAACTATATATATTCTGATGTAGAAAGGGGAAAAGAAGAAAAGAACATATTATAAATTCTCACAGGAATCTAACGATGTAATATACTATTATAAAAAAAATTGATCCCCTCACCTGACCGCTCTCTAATTCTTGAATCTTATTTAGATCTGTCATCCGTGGTCTTCCTAATTAAATCAATCACTTATACGGAAGAGAAATCTGAGGAGCTACAACCTAAATCTATGATTTTCATTTCCAAATCTCAATTATGAAGTCCTAGACTAATATTTTGTAATTCAGAAGAGTTTGAAGGAGAAAAGAAATGGTTTATCTATAGTTGTTCAGAAAAATCACATCTGTCCATTTACGAACATTAAATCAGAGTCGCTCACACAGAAGAAAACACGTTGTCTTGGCTCAAAGATGGGTCGAGCCATGCTTCAGGTGGGTCGACCCATCTTTGAATCATGTCTACACCTGGGTCGACCCACTTCTGGCATGGGTCCACCCATATATGATTAAGAATCGTAAATCGAGTCTTCACTTTCTGCGTGATTTCCTCTTTCTAAACGTGCGTCCTAATTTTAACCATGTGACCAATGTGTACAAAAATAATTTTTTTTTATTTTCAAGTTCTTGTGCATTTCTTCCTTTTTCAAATGCGCATTATTAATATATGTATCTCCGAATTAAATTGAAACGTTACTGAATTTGTGCCATTTGAACTTTCTTTTATTTCTTGTTTTCATGCCATTTATGACACGCATTATTTACGTAACTTATATCTATATATTTTTATTTTGACTATATCAATATGTGTGTTGTTCACATGTGTGTTGTTCACATGTGTGTCAATATTCCAAAATTGATTGTCTATTTCAAATTTTGACATTATTCCCATTAATTATATTTTAAGGTTGATTATGACATGCGTTGTCATTTAAGAGGAAATAGGAATATTGATGCAAATTATTTTCAGTCTCAAACGCACTTTGTTTATACAATTGATATGTGTACCATTTAATAATTTCAATCCTTTCTTTTGTTTCTTTTTATTTAATTCTATTTATAATATTGCATGTTCTATTTGCAAAATGCATAATCCTTATTTCTCATTTTGTAACATGCATTTGATTTTGAATTCCAAATGCAAATTATTAATATAATTATTTTGATATTAAAAATGCGGGTGTTGCATTCTCATACCCTTAGGAAATTTCGTCCTAGAAATTTGGTAAGGGTAAAATTATGTAGTTCCTCACATAATTTGCAACCATAATGCATACATCCGATTTTGCAACCATTTGTGAATTTGTGCAAAGTGTAACACAACATAAAATATATGAACGCAACGAATGCCTAAGCGGTACCTTCTATATGAATGCAAATTTTCTTGAAAATCTTTTGAAAACTTGATGCACATATCCTATATATTGGTAATTTTCATATAAATGCAATATTTTGAAAATAAAAATACTTTATCATCTATTTTTTCCCACACTTTTACAAAGAAAGAAAGCGATTCATCCAATTTTTGCATTCAAATCTTACTAACCAACTTTAAATTTCGGAATTCTAGAAAAATATAATTTTTTGAATTCGATTTCTCATGTTAGAAAAATGTAGAAAACGGAAATTACGTATTTTCCGTGTACTTTTACGCACCCTTTTCTCATACTTGGAAGCCTTAATCGCTGATCTCATAAAAATTCCTATTTACTTTTCCAAGCACTGTTTACATAAGAGAAATTTTCATTTTCAGTTTTCCAAACTTACTGTGGAAGAATTTATTTTCTTTTAGTGTTCTCATTTATTGTAGTTATCGTCTTCGCTGCTTTTGCAAATTTTGTTTAGTTCTCTTTTAGTTCTTCATCTTTTCTTTCATTTTCGCTTTATTTGTAATACTTAATGTTTTCGTTCTTTTCTAGTGATCATCACAAACACCTAGAAGGAAAATATCCCGCAGAACTATTTTATTTTTCTAGGATAAAATAGAACACTACATAGGAGTGCAAATCTATACTAAAACAAAACAAGCTCTATTGCGACCACTACTAGGTAAAAGATATAATGGCTAAATGTGGTTATCCATACGGACTAGGAGGCCTAGGACCATGTCCCTTAGAGATAAAAAATAGTCCTCATCACCGAATCTAAATAACCATAGTGCTCCCCCTTTCTATCTACCACTCTCTACAAATTATTGTCACATATTCCTAGTTCTCATTCCATCATAAATTGAGACAACATGTTAAACCTTCACATTCCCCCAAGAGGTGCTAAAAAAAGATTTCTATTAATAAATAACCATGCCATAATTCTGCTTGCAAAATCTCAACTTGCTCTTTACTATTCAATCTCTTTATCCTCTTCCTTTAAACCATGCAACTTTTAAAATATATTTTAACTTCTTTCTATTAAACGGTAACCACTTGAAACATCTTTAATTTAATAAAATTTTATATTCTCAAAGTAAGCAAATATATATATATATATATATATATATATATATATATATATATATATATATATATATATATAGAAGATAGGATTATGCACTTTAACTTAAGTGGAGCTCATACATCTCTTTTCGAAGAGGAGTTAATAAGGTTAAGTTTCTATAAATATTTGCTAGAAAGGAATTTTATGTGCTGTGTAAAGTAACAAGAAACTATATTATACTTTTTTCATCTCTTTGTTGAAATAAGTAGCATAAAGTATGGTGCTTTACCTATATTTTGTACTCCTCTTTCGCTGCACATTTCTTTTTCACTTTATCAAAACATGTTTACTTGCAGACTTATTGATTCATAAAAACTTAACTTGTAATTCTTCTTATTTCAATAAGTTAAAGTGTTCCACAATCCGGCTTTATGAAAAACTTTTATTTTATTTCACTCAAGGTCACCTACACACCACATATGGCTAATTCATTTATATTTGCACTTTCTTTTAACCACTTATATTACTTAACCCTGAAACTTGATTATGCACTCCATTCTTTTAGAAATCAAATTTGCGTAATTTTATCAAAAACTAGTTTAATGCAGATCTCAATATTACAAACCCATAAATCTGTGAAAACTGTAAACTTTTTAATTTGAAACTGAGAATTTCTCCAAAACTATGCCTAAACTAAAGAATAAGAATGGCGCCACTTTTGTGTCAAATGTATATGTATAAATTCTTAATCCATTTTTATCTTTCTTAATTTACAAGGCATACTGCCTAATTCACTAATATGAACCAAAATTTTGGAAATCAACACATGGAATTCTCTTTTTCATTTCAAAACATACTGAACATTCCACATTCTTGCCACTCATGGGCCTATAATCCTCAAATTTCCATAACCATTTTCTCAGTGTACAAAATTGACACCCAACTTTCTCTATGTGTTGTTTCACTTAGTTAGTGGGTTCCTCTATAGATATAGGTCTATATACATAATATATTTATATTTCAAAAATACAAATACGTTCACTCACTATCTATATAAGAATCCTAAACCTAAGCTTTATACCAGATGTAACAACCAAATTTCAACAGGCCTGGATTTTTTGTAAAATGCTAAAATCCAAGTCCACCGAAACCTAGATTGGTTTGTCTAGTATCCTATAGAAAGGCAAAGAAAAAATATATCAGAGCTTACTATTGTATATAACAGTGTTGTATACACAATTATATGATTTTTGTTTGATAATAACAAACAAATATATTTTATTATTGAATGTGTTTGTAACTGTACTGGTATACTACACAACAGAGAGGAATATAATATTTCAATTCAAATAAAATACAACTGTACAGAAATTTAAATATTCACATAGTACTATATTTGAATAGGAATATTTTATTTCAGTACAGATTTACAACTCCACTATTTGTATATACATCACTGATATATATTTCAATATATTAAATTTCATACTCAGCTTCTCTCTACAACACTTACACTCACAAATATAGACACACACTAACAATTTTCTTGTCTTCATCTTCAATCTTCTGTCTTCGTAGCATTCTTATGTCAGTCCAGTCATCTTCATACATGTCACATACAGAAGAACACACAAAGTAGACTGCAACAAAAATAAAATTAAATAAAAGCAAATAAAAAATTTATTTTTAAATTTTATTTGCCTTAGAATTACGGTGTGTTTCTCATCAATTTTCTAGACTTGGTCTGATATGCAGGGACAGAAAATCAGTCTGATAGCTGCATATACACACATGTATAGATATACACATGTGCATTGCCTCGCCAATCAGCGAGCAACTGAGGAGTAGCCACGAGGACCATCTCTACTCAGTGCACAGTCCATAATCAAGCCAAAGTGAAAAACAACTCAACATATACATGGTAATGGTCGAGCTCAAGACTATATGCATGATCATTAAACAAGCATGGTACAAAAGCAAATGGTCGAGCACAAGGCATCAACAAGGACTGGAAAAATCAGTTGAGACAGCAGCACATGTAATAAGGTTTTAAAGCAAGTGAACTGTAAATATGTAGAAAGAATGCTCAAGTAACATGTGCAAATGGTTGAAGTCAAACACAAAAACAGAGAACAGGTTCATGGCAGGTTCAATTGACATGTCTGAATTATGAATTGCAAATGCACATATACAGTAGATATGGAGTACACTACATGGAGCAATGAGTTAAATGATACAACATGTAAATGGCAACAGGAAGTGCATGCACCAATATGTGTGCAGTTATCACATTTGCAACAAATCAATGAGCCAGTCTTGCCAAGGATTGGAGATGCAGCTCAATGGTGTTTCAGGTACATATAAACAATGGTGGAACCAGTCAAACATGGGAGCCAATACTGTATGAATAAAGTGAGAAAGCGGTCGAGACAGTGGTGAAGCTAGCACCAAGTTCACACAAAAATTTCAAGTGACAAAACCAAACAAGTGCATGGTTCATTTACAAGTGCAACAATAATTAAGATTTTCGAGTGCGACATCAAATATAAACAGCATTAACAAGTTTCAAATATCAAAACAGTGGCAAGCTAATGTGATTCAAGAAACTACAAATGCAACATACAGCAAACTCAAACCAGGTTAACAACGAGAGGTGCACCAATTTACCAAAGTTTCTAGCCAAGATAATCTAGTAAAAGTTCTATGGTGAAGCCGGTCAAGCCAACATTTACAAGTCAAGCCAAGTTAATGACGCAAAACACAATAGCAAGTCAGAGTGGTTCGAGATGGCATCAGTTTTTAACTTGAGCAAAGACAAGCCAGTATAGTGGAACCCAAGCTAGTGGTCGAGCAGTATAACTATGGTGTACACAACATGATGTCAAATAAGGAAGAATAACAAAAAGTCGAGCAGTATAACTATGGTATACACAACATGTTTCAAGTTCAAAAAATTTATCAAGTCTTAGATGCGTTCAATGGCAAGTAAAATTATAGAGCATCTGTTCGTATCAGTTTCTTTTATGGATAAATTCAAACCCAAATTTCAAAGTATATTTCAAGAAGTCATAGTTTAAATTCTGGAAGTATATATGAAATATATAAGGAAGATTTAAATTTCAAATTTTTTGCAAAGTTCCAGTAATCAAGGGATTGATTCAAAGCAGGAAATTCAAGTTTAAAATATAAAGGTTATCACAAGTTTATCCCAAAAGTTTGAACATTTCAAACTTAAAACATTCAAAGCCATGGATCTCAAGCTCCAATATTTTCATATATATCATAAACAAATCAACATATCAAAAATCAGAGATATTAAGGATTTTAATCATATAAATACACCAATCATCATCGGCAGATAATCATCCAAGTTCAAGAAAAATTAAAGCATAAATTCAAATCTAAAATCGTACCAGATTATCAACAAAGTGCTTGGATCAAATAGAAGTGCTTCCACTTGTATAAGCAAAACTGGAAATTCGAGAGTATCATAGGAGAGTGTAGCGGCTTCTAATCAGAATCGAAACCCTAAATCAATAAATTCCCAAATTAATCGATAAACGCCAGAGACTGAAGCGAAAAGTACTCGAGCATCAGAGAATCTAATTTCAGCAACCAAGCATCGCAATTTAGGGATTTGAGAGGAAACCCTAGAATAATTACGGCCGCCATATTTTTGTTTTCCAGAGAAACAAGAAGATTAGTCCAAAATATAGAAGGGTGTAATATTTTAAAGTAGCCGGCCAAGATTTACAAGGGCAAAAAGGAGCTTGCAAATTCAAACTAGGGTTTTGTCTTTTTAAAAGGGTTTTAAATATTTTTTATTATTATTCGTCCTTAGTTTCAATTTGTAATTAGTCTAGAGTTTTCTAGTTTGTCTCTAAAACTTGGGAGACGAATTATGGGATTTGTAATTTGGGGAAATCTGGTTTCGAGGATAGAAACCAGTGCTGGGTTTTGAGCGTAGGGTTAAGAACAGTTGGGAGCGAGTGTCGCGAGTTTACAGGGGATTGTAAGCATAGAGATTGTTTTAACTTCTAGTAAAAATGAGATGACCCGAACTTCCCCGTTAAGGAAAGCACGGATAGAATTGAGGACAAGACGAATCAGAACGCAAACAGAAGAACATTTCATTGTTATTACAACAATTCCATCAGATACAAGAATATACAAAGTATAAATGAATAAATTACATTCAACAAATATCAGAGATTTAAATTACATTTAAATACAATGCAACGGAAAATAATACAAAAGTACAACTAGAAATAATGCACAGATACAGAGCTTTCCGAGCATCGTTCCAGCTGTAAATCAGGACCCTGTGAATATAAATCTGCAAAACCAAAACTACTAGCTGCCCATGTGGAAATAGGGGCACCCAGATTTTAGGTTAAAACAATAAACTCCAGGTCAGTCATGTGACTGGTGTGAGAACTAAAACAGTTATTTAAAACTTTACTTTAAAAGAGAGTAATTCAAGGGACCACGTCGTATAACACGGAACGGGTTTCCTCATAAGAATACTAGTGCATACAACAAAACAGCGCAATGCTTTTTTGAAAAATATAGCTATTATAAGACCCAGGTCCCATCACACAATGCAACGCAAGTCGAAGGATAGGGTTTTCCCTTATAATAGCCAAACATGCTTGGTACGTTTAAAACAAATCATTTGATACTATAATAAGTGTATAGTGTCAAATCAATTCAAATCATAAATATCAATCATAGGTGGCATGGGTACCATCTATCATGTCACCATACTAGTTCTACAATTAAAACCGCAATATCACGTATTGGAAATTGGATTCCATCATGAGTCGAGGCAAGGGACAAGCTCCTCTCCGTTCGAGACACTCTAGCAAATGCCTCGGGACCGCACACAGCAATCCCTGGATCCTCCAAGGTCGGTCCTCTCTTACTTTTAAGGATTGGCAATTCCTGAACACACGTTTCCCGGTCCTTACAGACCTATATCCGAGGCGCCTCGTATCCAACAACCACACAGGTGAAAAGTATATAAATGTCAGGGCTGGTAGGTCACTGACACCACCATAGCTAGAAAGAAACGTCGTGCACTCCTTGGGTCCGTATCCCGTTTTTGACTCATACCAAGGTGTGAGGCTCGTGAATTCACGTTATACACAAAGCTACGCCACACAGGCCGTGCTTTTATCATCAACCACAAGACTTTGCTTTTCAACAGAAGCCTTGATCAATTGCCACTTACGCATGCCATTTTCAATTCCTTTTATAATTATATATAATTATTATATTCTAACGACGACGTATATAAATATATACATTCTATTTATATTCAAAATAATCTATTTTAAATGTTCAAAATTCACTAAAATTGCCAAAATAAAAAATTTAAACTGGCTCACATTTCTGGGTTGTTACAAAAAACCTTGTGGAATGCAACAGCAGGCAGGGTTTTGCCGAAGCTGGGTATATCCATGTGTTATTTATTTTCCGCATTTATTCTGATTATTATCTGTGCTGTTATTTTTTAATTACTCTGTGAAAATCTGCGATAAACCCTATTCACCCCCCCTCTAGGGTTAATTTAGATCCTATAAGTGGTATCAGAGCAGGTATTTATTATTTTATTTTAACTTTAGAGTCATGAATCTATCTAATAACGCGTTTTCTGAGGGTCAATCCATAGCTAGGCCACCAATGTTTAATGGAACTGATTATGCATATTGGAAGGCTAGGATGAAAATTTATTTGAGTTCAATCGATTATGATGTGTAGGATATTATTGAAACGGGTTATAAATCTCCCACTGTTATTGTTAGTGGTGTTGAATTCCTAAATCAAAAGACAGGTGGGATGCTAATGATAAAAAATCATTTTCAACTAATGCCAAAGCGATGAATGCTTTAATCTGTGCTCTTGATAAAACATAATTTAATCGAATTTATCATTGTGAAACTGCACAGGAAATATTGCATACGTTGGAGGTCACACATGAAGGTACATCTCAAGTGAAGGAATCTCGTATTGCTCTACTCAGCAACGAATATGAAAATTTCTCTATGCAAAGAGATGAAGATATAAAAGAGATGTATGGACGCTTCTCATCACTAGTCTATAATGCAAAAGCTCTTGCAAAACTTAAACCGAAGTGGAATTGATCAAAAAAATATTGAGAGTGCTACCGATGAATTTTGAAGCAAAAGTGACGGCACTTCAAGAATCCAAAGATCTAAATAAAATAAGCATGGTAGAGTTGATCGGAAATCTGATTACTTACGAGGTGGAGTTAAAAGCAAGAGAAGAACGAAAGAATTCTGAATCAAAGAAAAAGACGATCGCTCTAAATAATACTGTTGAAAGTGATGATGAAGATCCCGCTGAAGAGCTAGCCATGGTTTTGAGAAAGTGGGCCAAAGGAAATTACAAATCACAAAAGAAAAATTCAAAAACAAGTAAGTCCGAAAGTTCAGAAAGTTCAGACGATGAAGTGTTTTGCTACAATTGCAAGAAACCCGGACATATCAAAAAAAAATTGCCCATAGCCCAAAAATGAAAAGAAGAAGAAGTTCAGAAGAAAGAAGAAGGCTTTTGCTGCCACATGGGTTAACGAGGAAGGAGAAGAAGTTTCTGAAAGTGATGAAGAGGAAGCAAACTTGTGTCTTATGGCTCAATCTGATTCGGAAAGTAGTGAAGAGGATTGAAGTGAGGTATCGAATTTCACTTATAAAGATTTAATTTTAATGTGTCACGATCTCACTAAAACCGTTGATTCTCTTGAACTAAAAATTAAGAAATTGAAATTTGATAGGTCAAAACTAGTTCAAGAGAATAACAGTTTAGAAAGAAAACTTGAAAAAGTTAAGAATTCACCATTTTCAGAATGCGAAAAATGACAATTTTTGAGTAACGATTCTTTGAAATTCAAAACTGGTTTTGAGTTACTTAAAAGTAAAAACGTGAATTTGAAGAACGAAAATCGTGATTCTGAAAAGGAAATTGAAAGGCTTAAAGAGTCTTAAAAACTTGATTTTGAAAAGCGAAAATAGTTTGAAATTGAAATTTCTAAGTCCAATGCAAAAATCAAAGCACTTGAAAATGAAAATTTGATTTTAAAACAAACTGATGCTGAAAAGAGGAAAACCGCTATTAATCATTGTTCAAATTTAATGAAAGAAAATAGCGATCTTAAATTTAAAATTCAACGACTTGAGTCAGCTTTGACAAATTTTCTAAAGGATAGAAATCATTGAATATGTTGTTAAAAAATCAATTTTGTTCAGAATAAAAAGGGACTTGGTTTTGGATTTGATCAAGTTGAAAAACAAAATCCAAATGATTTTAAAAATCCTTTAAATGGGTTTGAAATTGATCAGATTGAAATTTTGAACTCTAATAATTTCAAAGGGTTTTTAAATCATGAACGATATGAAAACTCGTTTAGAAAAAATTCAATTAAACGAATTTGGATTCCAAAAAATAATAAAATGAATTCGAATAAATCTAAACGAATTTGGGTTCCAAAGTGTATGCTAGTGAATAGTAATGGATTGTTATATAAATGGGTTTGGGTACCAAAACATGTAAACGAAGATAAGAGTAGTAAAACAATTTTTGTTAGACCACTCGACTCTATAAACATTTAGGTACCGGGGAAAGGCTAAGGAACAATCGTGTTTAAGAGATAAAAATTCAAATTATTCCATTTTATTGAATTGGCTGAAGTTCCTTAGACATAGATTCAAAGTTGGAGATTCATTGAATCACATCGATTATGGTAAGTCAGGTATGATCTCTAAACTCGTATTTTTTATTCCTTTTTAGTTTATTTTCCTTTTCTGGTTTTTATTTCTTTTATTTTCTTTATTTTTTACTTGGTTGTTTTTGAAATCATTCGTTATTGATTGTTGAAATTCTTGGATTATAAAATTTTGATTTTTTAAGTAATTTCAAATAATTATCTTAGATTTGATCATTAACTGTTTCTTGTGCTTGTTTTAAAAATTCTCTGAAAAATTTCACTTATGATTCTTGCTTTAAAAATGATCTTGTGTTGCGCTGATAAGAAAATTGATTTAATTCGTTTGAATATCTTGGTGACTGGACGATGAGTTGAAAAAACAGTGATTAAATATTTTCAATTTCCATAGACAAATTGAATTAAATATATTGTTTTTAAAATTGTCTAAGAACAATCACTGTTAAAAATATTAGAAAATTCCATATCCTACTGATTGATTTTTGAAACTGACTTTCAACTTGCATTGATATTTTCAAAAAAATCCTCTTGAAATTGGTATTTTCAATTTTAAAATTATTTATAATTATTTATTCAAAAATTGAAATTATTGATTGATCTGAACCGTTTTGTGATCCATCAAAATTATTAATAGATTTATGAATTTGTGATGATTTGTGACTATGGTATAACTCATAACTAGAGGAGATGTTATTTTAAATCTCATGATGATTGGACAGATTTTATAATATCTTTGAATTAGAGCTTATTTCACGACCATCTTCTATATCTACTATATTTCTGTCATTCATCATGGTTTTATTTAATTTGGGGAGTTCTAATTACTCTTGGAATTAAATAAATAATTTATCCTTGGTATTCACTCCCATTTAAAAGTCCTCGCGGTTATGCGTGGGTGAATTACCTTTAATCTCTATGTGCTTCCATTCTCACTTAAAAGACCTTTGGGTTGTGCATGAATGGAACTCATCAGAGAGGATAAAGTTAAGTTACTACTAACCCCATTTAAAAGACCTTTGGGCTATGCATGGTTAGAAAATGCTTAACACATTTTGAGCTTATTTAAAATCTTCAAAATTCATATTCAAATATTCAATTTTATTGAACTCTCCTCATTCTATAAAATCCATCGTAAATCCATTCATTCTGAAAGTGAAATTTGCTTGTGATTTAAAGATTATTATAATTTTTGTTTGATTAAATGGGTTTTACGATATATATTCTCTCTCTCGAAGTGAATTTATAATTTTTAGTCTATATTCATCACTATTTTGATTTCTACTATCCTTTTGATGATAACAAAAGGGGAAGAATGGTCAAGATTTTGATTGGTGAGTATTTAATTCGAGAATATTTTAAGATTGGAAATTAAATATCTAGAGGGAGAATGGTCAATTGGATTTCATCATTCATATTTTCCACATATATAGGGAGAGTTCAGTTGTAGTGGGAGCATACAAACAGGTGGAGTAATATATTTCACATTCAAACACATTCAAAATCTTTTATTTGTTTGTCATCATCAAAAGGGGGAGATTGTTGTATATAATAGTGTTGTATACACAATTATATGATTTTTGTTTGATGATAACAACCAAGTATATTTTATTATATAATGTGTTTGTAATTGTACTGGGATACTGCCCAACAGACAGGAATATAATATTTCTATTTAAATAAAATACAACTGTACAGAAATTTAAATATTCACACAGTATTTTATTTGAATAAGAATAATTTTATTTCAGTACAGATTTACAACTCGACTATTTGTATATACATCACTGATATACATTTCAATATATTCAATTTCATACTCAGCTTCTCTCTACAACACTTACACTCACAAATACAGACACACACTAACATTGTTCTTGTCTTCATCTTCAATCTTCTGTCTTCATAGCATTCTTATGTCAGTCCAGTCATCTTCATACATGTCATATACAGAAGAACACACACAGTAGACTGCAACAAAAATAAAATTAAATAAAAGCAAATAAAAAAATTTATTTTTAAATTTTATTTGCCTCAGAATTACGGTGTGTTTCTCATTATTTTTCTAGACTTGGTCTGATATGCAGGGACAGAAAATCAGTCTGATAGCTGCATATACACACGTGTATAGATATACACATGTGCATTGCCTCGCCAATCAGCGAGCAACTGAGGAGTAGCCATGAGGACCATCTCTACTCAGTGCACAGTTCACAATCAAGCCAAAGTGAAAAACAACTCAACATATACATGGTAATGGTCGAGCTCAAGACTGTATGCATGATCATTAAACAAGCATGGTGCAAAAGCAAATGGTCGAGCACAAGGCATCAACAAGGACTGGAAAAATCAGTTGAGACATCAGCACATGTAATAAGGTTTTAAAGCAAGTGAACTGTAAATATGCATAAAGAATGCTCAAGGAACATGTGCAAATGGTTCAAGTCAAACACAAAAACAGAGAACAGGTTCATGGCAGGTTCAAATGACATGTCTGAATGATGAATTGCAAATGCACATATACAGTAGATATGGAGTACACTACATGGAGCAATGACTTAAACGATACAACACGTAAATGGCAACAGGAAGTGCATGCACCAATATGTATGTAGTTATCACATTTGCAACAAATCAGTGAGCCAGTCTTGCCAAGGATTGGAGATGCAGCTCAATGGTGTTTCAGGTACATATAAACAATGGTGGAACCAGTCAAACATGGGAGCTAATACTGTATGAATCAAGTGAGAAAGCGGTCGAGACAGTGGTGAAGCTAGCACAAAGTTCACACAAAAATTTCAAGTGATAAAACCAAACAAGTTCATGGTTCATTTACAAGTGCAACAATATTTAAGACTGTCGAGTGCGACATCAAATATGAACATCATTAACAAGTTTCAAATATCAAAACAGTGGCAAGCTAATGTGATTCAAGAAACTACAAATGCAACATACAACAAACTCAAACCAGGTTTACAACGAGAGGTGCACCAATTTACCAAAGTTTCTAGCCAAGAAAATCTAGTACAAGTTCTATGGTGAAGCCGGTCAGGCCAACATTTACAAGTCAAGCCAAGTTAATGACGCAAAACACAGTAGCAAGTCAGAGTGGTTCAAGATGGCATCAGTTTTTAACTTGAGCAAAGACAAGCCAGTATAGTGGAACCCAAGCTAGTGGTCGAGCAGTATAACTATGATGTACACAGCATGATGTCAAATAAGGAAGAATAACAAAACGTAGAGCAATATAACTATGGTATACACAACATGTTTCAAGTTCAAAAAAATTATTAAGTTTTAGATGTGTTCAATGGCAAGTAAAATTATAGAGCATCTGCTCGTATCAGTTTCTTTTATGGATAAATTCAAACCCAAATTTCAAAGTATATTTCAAGAAGTCATGGTTTAAATTCTGGGAGTATATACGAAATATATAAGGAAGATTTAAATTTGAAAATTCCCGCAAAGTTCCAATAATCAAGGGATTGATTCAAAGCAGGAAATTCAAGTTTTAAATATACAGGTTATCGCATGTTTATCCCAAAAGTTTGAACATTTCAAACTCAAAACATTCAAAGCCATGGATCTCAAGCTCTGATATTTTCGTATATATCATAACCAAATCAACATATCGAAATCAGAGATATTTAAGGATTTTAATTCTATAAATACACCAATCATCATCGGCAGATAATCATCCAAGTTCAAACAAAATTAAAGCATAAATTCAAATCTAAAATTGTACCAGATTATCAATAAAGTGCTTGGATCAAATAGAAGTGCTTCAACTTGTATAAGCAACACTGGAAATTCGAGAGTATCACAGGAGAGTGCTACGGCTTCTAATCAGAAATGAAACCCTAAATCAACATATTCCCAAATCAATCGATATACGCCAGAGACTGAAGCGAAATGTGCTAGAGCATCAGAGAATCGAATTTCATCAACAAGCATCGCAATTTGGGGATTTGAGAGGAAACCCTAGAATAATTATAGCCTCCATGTTTTTATTTTCCAGAGAGACAAGAAGATCAGTCCAAAATAAAGAAGGGTGCACCATTTTAACGTGGCCGTCCAAGATTTACAAGGGCAAAAAGGAGCTTACAAATTCAAACTAGGGTTTTGTCTTTTTAAAAGGGTTTTAAATATCTTTTATTATTATTCATCCTTAGTTTCAATTTGTAATCAGTCTAGAGTTTTCTAGTTTGTCTCTAAAACTAGGAAGACGAATTGCGAGATTTGTAATTCGGGGAAATCTGGTTTCGAGGATAGAAATCAGTGCAGGGTTTCGAGCATAGGGTTAAGAACAGTTGGGAGCGAGTGTTGCAAGTTTACAGGGGATTGTAAGCGTAGAGATTGTTTTAACTCCTAGTAGAAACCTTGGGGAATGCAGCAGTAGGTAGAGTTTTGCCGAAGCTGGGTATATCTGTGTGTTATATATTTTCCGCATTTATTCTGATTATTATCTATGCTATTATTAATTATTTACTCTATGAAAGTCTACGATAAACCCTATTCACCCACCCCCCAGGGTTAATTTAGATCCTACACTTACGACAAAATAACTCACAATTGAATGAATAAAATATAATAGTAAGTAAATACTTACCCTAATAATGACATTGTCTAACAAGTGTCTCTAAGCTGCAGTCACTTTTACCTGTTTAACCTCGGGTTTGTTATGAGGAGGGGTCAGAACATAATTTATGGTGAATGGACAAATTATACTTTCTATAAATAATAATACATATACCGTTAAATCATTGATTTATCTTTATTAAAATATTTTGGGTTTATAACACATTACATCTCTAATTTCACGCATAAACCATACCTGTATACTCCCAAGTAGGTTAACCTAGTAAATCATATATGTAGCTATATACCCAATATATTTTGAGGTACTCCCTTCTCGAGTGGTCTCCATCGTCATACTGCGAAAAATGTACAAGACCTCCATCGCCACGTTACAAAAGTGTACTGGACCATGCTACTGAAATACACTATGTCTTCATCACTACGCCACGAAAGCATACTAAACCATGCTACGAAAGCGAATAAGCTCCTACCGTTGCGCCATAAAGGCACCCAAAACCTGAGTTCTTCCATGGAACTTAGTCGGGAGCTTTACTATATCTGTTAAGGATGGCCTCAGGCTTTGTTAAGCCCAAAATACGTATAAAAAAATTTGACCTGTCTCTTATGTAGCTTTTCCGGGCCCCGCCAGCCTACCACCTAACTAATGAAAGACCATTCAAAAAGATCTAAGTGACCGAACCTAACAAACAATCTAGATAAACATGTGGTCCCTCATCCAATGACCCAAAAGTGAAGATCATTGGTCTCTTTGTTTAGCTTCAATCTTCCCGCACATGCTCTGACTGATGATGATAGGCGTTTGACGACCAACTATAATTTGTTGGGTACTAGCCTCGAAGCCTCCTACCCTGAGGCAGCCGCCAAATCATCCCCGAAATCATCCCAATCATTCTTGAGGCTGCACGTAATGAAAAATGTAGCCAAGGCATACCCACCGAATGGTACCTTGCATACCATACCTCTGTGGGTATAGCCTTGAGCCTACTACGCAGGACCATCACATGTCCCGTAGAATTCCCGCATTTCCTTCCTGTCACATCGAATAAGTTGGATGTGCTCCCACCATGTCTTCCGACACCAATGTTGATTAACCTTGGTGGACTCTTTATCTCCAAGGACTGGTCCAAACACATATAGTTATACTAATTAGACTTTATGTCTAATTTAACTATTACGCGTTCACTTTCTTTTCTTTTTCATTGATTTATAATATTCATTAATCTGTTTAATCAAATATTATTTATTCATAAATCAACCTCATTAGTTACTATAAAATATCACCTAATTACAAGGCGACCATTGAATATCTTTTGGCTTAATAAACTAATTTTCCAATTATTTCGTAATAAGCTTTGTTCCTTTCTTTTCACTTTCCAAATTATAATATTTATGTTATAATCTTTCTTATATGTTAATTCCATCGAACTATGCTTATTATGTTCTAGATACAATTTTTCTTAAGCCTTCATCATTTTATAACCTCTTTCACTTATGTTACCTTTTCTTCTTTCCATCTTTATAATTTACCTTTTAGGAAATTAGACCAATTCCTAATTGATTGGTTATCAAAACTATACAAAAATCTTTTTCCATAGCTTAAGGTAATTACGGTCATAGAATCCATATTTGCAAGACATCTCTTTCAATTATCTTTAGGGTATTGTATAGTGCGCACTATTGCTAAATCCATATTTCATACTAATATGCATCTTTATTTATTTTTAAACTCACAATTATGTTTTCTACTTCTTTTCAAACTAAACTTTGAAATATATTCCTTTTTTCTAACAAATCAATCTAGGCTATTACTAATTTTCTGTTCTAATTAGTATACATTTTTCCTATTTTAACTTATTTTTCCCTTTTTCTTTCAACCCCAACAATTCTTATATTCATTCCATCCTAGATCTGAAACGCGATTTCTCACAAATAATATGGAAACTGTCAAATTACCATTTAACCATAAAATTTACTGTGCATAATCTTGATTATGTCAGCTTTGCTTACTTTCAGTCCAAATATCACTTTCATTGCAATTTTTGGCTTTATTCATTCATTTAGCCCCCAAATCATCAAATTTCCCCTTTTTGTTCATAATTCCAATCAAACTATATTTTCAAACACCTGCAAACAAAAGGTATTATAATTAGTCTTATACATTAATCACAAAATTCAATTGTATTTTCCAACATTTCAAGTTCATGTATATTTTGCGCATAACTGAAATTCAACGTAAACTATATATATTTCGACGCATAAAGGAAAAAAAGAAGATAACATATTATAAATTCTTAATGGAATCAAATGTTATAATATACCATTATAAGAAAATATAGTTTAGATCCACTCACTTGACTGCTCTCCAACTCCAAAATCTGATTCAGATCTGTCATATATGGTATTCCTAATTAAATCAATCACTTATATGGAAGAGAAATCTAAGCAGCAACAACCTAAATCTACGATTTTCATTTCCAAATCTTAAATATGAAGTCCTAAACTTATATTTTATAATTCAGAAGAGTTTGGATAAGAAAAGAAATGGTAGAGCTCTGGCGTCCTCTACGAAAATATGGGTTAGTGGCTAGGCCATGCTGGTTTATTTATAGATGCTCAAAAGAATCACGTCCGTCTATTTACAAAGATTAAATCAAAGCCACACACACAGAAGAAAACACATTGTCTTGGCCCGAATATAGTTGATCCATGCTTCAGGTGGATAGACCCCTGGGTCGACCCATCCTAGAAGTGTGTCGCCCCTTGGTCGGCCCACTTCTAGCATGGGTCGACCTATATACGAATAAAAGTCGTATATCGGGTCTTTACTTTCATCATGATTTTCTCTCTTTAAATATGCATCCTAATTTTAAATGTGTAACCATATATTTTTTCTATTTTCAAATTCTTGTGTGTTTATTCCTTTTTCAAATGCACACTATTAATGTGTGCATATTCTAATTAAATTGAAACATTGCTTAATAGTGCCATTCGAAAAAAATCCTTGTTTTCATGCTATTTATGACACACATTATTTCTTATATCTATTTATTTTTATTTTAACTGTATCTACATGTGTGTTGTTCACATGTGTGTCAACATTCTAAAATTGATTGTCTATTTCAAATTTTAACGTTATTCCCGTTAATTATCTATTAATGTTACTTATGACTTGCATTATTATTTAAAAGGGATGTCGCAATATTGATGTTAATTACTTTCAAATTCAAATGCACATTGTTTACACTATTAATATGTGCACCATTTATTAATTTTCATCCTTTCTTATGTTTCTTGTTATTTAATTCTGTTTATACTGCTGAACTTTATATTTTCATAATGGAAAATCCTTATTTATCTCCCATTTTATAACATGAGTTTGATTTTGAATTTCAAATGCATATTATTATTATAATCATTCTGATAATTTTGATATTAAAAATGTAGGGTATTACAAATGGGATTTTCTTCCTCGAGAAGTATCTCAACCTTTACTAGCAACAACTGGAATTCTTAGCCTTCTACGAACATGAAGTTCACAACAGGTACGTATAAAAAGTTCATAGTTTGTGTGTGTCGAGTTAGAGATGTGCCAGTTTAATAGAAATATTCCTTTTTTGAATGTCGATTGTGTTTAATACTGTTTATGATTCCCTAACTCAAGGTGAGGTAGTGCAGACACAATCTTGATGGTTGGTTCCGCATGGAAGAGGTGTTATTTGTTTCTACATCAATAAAAAGGGGTTGGTTATGCATTTATTTATAATGAATGCGATATCAGCTAGCTATATTTGAATGGGATAGATCAGAATATAATTTTTTATAACTATTCGAGATTTCCAAATGGATGTGGGAATGGTTGTTAATGGTTTCTATTAGTATGTTTCCATATAAATTGGAATAATATGATAGTGCTCGAGTCATACCCGATTCATTAACGAGAGATGCATGATTATCATTCTTAATCTTTGGACTTACAACCAAGGTGTCGAGTCATATATGGATTGAATTTAATATTTAATATCTCATATTAGCTAGATATGCATGATAGGATGGTAGGAATGTTATTTTTCGTAATTGTTGTTGTTTTGTTTATGCATGTTTGATTGATGATGGTTGCATGACTATTTATGTTCACACGACTGTTAGGCACGCAGGATACTTGTATTGTTGTATGTTTGTTCATTGGAAATAAAGTCCATACATGACTTTGACATGCTAATGTTAGATAAATTCTATTTATTTAACATGTCAATTCCCTTGTTGCTATTTCTACTATTGTATCTAATCCTTTTTGTTGATTACATGCCCAGGTAAACAAAAGTAAGATTTGATTTATTTGGATGTTAACTTGATTTTATTTGCATCTAAATGCAATGATTGCTTAAGAAGAGGTAGGAAGTAGATGTACAGTTGTGTTTTTTACCATTTGGTGCATTTTGATGATTTTATGCCGTATATATGGATAGCCACTTTTGGGCTTTTGTATTCTTTTGTTAGGATGAGCCTTACATGGAGATTTGTGGTTTTTTCGAATCGAGACGTACAAAGGTGGTGCTACCAAAAAAATTCAGGAATTTTGCCTAATTTAGAAATAAATTCAATGTGCAATGATAGATTGAATTGTCTTCCAAATTAGTCAATTGCCTCTTTTGTTTTCCATCATCAAATTGTTTGGGAAAATAAATGTACAACTTAGGAACTAGGCTTAAAAGCTTTGATCCTGTATGGATTGTGGTTGTACAAAGGAATGGGAATGTTGGCTCCATGCCAAATTCCTAGTCTATTTCTTTTGTTATGACTGTTTCACTGGTAGTTGTTGAAAGCGTTCAGTGGCGGTTTCTCTTGTATCGTCGCTTATTCGAGATTGTTTGGTTATGCTGTTTTGTCCGTAAAGATTTCGGGGACAAAATCCTTTATGTGAAAGAAGAATATAGTGACCCATATTTTAATGATTGGATATTTAAATATTGATTGTCAGTTATTCAATTGACGGTTCCAAAATGTAATTTTCACAAAGGATCAAATCGGGACTTAGGATCAGTTTATTGAGTTCAAATGGTTTATTACGTGAATAAAAAGTATAAGGATCGCTATTTTTTTGAGATTTTAAGGTCAAAACCATCTCCAAATACGCGTAAAGTTATCGTTTCGGGTACCGGTCTCAGATTACTATGAATCTTATACCATCGAAATCATATTGTTGTAATGACGCCTACTGTAAAGTTTCATAGTGATTGGATGAGTCGTTTGATCATGGCAAGCTAAAACGCGAATTGATTTCATGAAAAGGATTTGAGAGTGAAAACAATAAAATAATAATAAAACTTAATTGCGATGGGCCGCAACAGTTTATTTTCCTTCCTCTTCGTATGTTTACTGTTGCATTTCCAAGCCATTGCCGCTTTTCTTTAAACCTTCATAAAATGATTTCGATCAAAATACAAAATAAAGATTCACGATTTAAGACTCGTTGGGATCCTGGGAAGAAGGGCTATCTTCAACATGAAAATAGGTATATTCGATAATGATAAATGCAGATCTTTGATTCTATGGTTTGGATTCTTGGCGATCATGGTCGGAATTAGAGGCAACGATGGTCAAAAATGCCTCAAGCTTAGGGAGGCGCTTCTTTTCCCCGAGTTCAAGCTAACTCGATTGCCTTTGGAAGAGTGTGATGTTCCCACCTGGACATCGAGATCAAGGAGGACGCGATTCACTAGAGGAGGTCGAAGATGGAGTTAGTGGGGTCGGAGAGTCGGGTTTTGGATGGAAATTATATTGGTGCAATCGATTTCGGGTTTCGTTGACTGGTTCTCTGTATCATAGGAAGAACATGCACGTGTGTATGGGTTGTTATCACTGTGTGTGCTACAAGCATTTTAGAATGGGAAGAAAGATTATGAGGAGAGGTAATTAAGTTAATAAGTTTTAGTTTAAGTTAATTAATTGTAAATTTAATCCACAAACTTATAATGTGTATAACTTTGTCATACGAGGTCGGATTTGGATGCGTTTTCTTGTGTTGGACTCGTATTGAAGAACTCAACATCTTAGAGCTTATTTGAACTGGTTAGGTTGAGGTAAGTGATATTATCTCTCACTGGACTGTATTTGTTTAAATAATAAAATTTGAGGTTTAAATTGTTTTCTAATTATAAAACATAATATTTGGGATAATTGATCCTAGTAAATAATTAATAAAAAGATTAATATGTGATTTAAGCATATTTAACTTGGTTATCACATTCTTACTTGACAGCACACTATTACGCACTATTTACCCATTTACGTGCTATTGTGCATTGTTCTCCCCACACTGTTAGATTTTGCTGGACACTTATTCTACTTTGATTGTTATAGATATGTTCTATTTGATCTATTACTAATATTATGGATGATTTTATGTTAGTTTAGGAATTTTTATGAATATTGGTTGCATGGTTTGTTTATTTTAGCTTAAAACACCATTCATAGGTGATCTAGTACTAGGAAATATTTTGTTCATCTTATCGATCGAATACACATGTTGGTGTACATTGATTGAACGCATAAGGATGGTAAACTCGAACGGGCAAGATATATTCTCGATGGAGCTTCAGAACGTTCGGATTGATTCGATGACGGGGCAATATTGGAGATTGGCGACAAATTTGAAGACGGAGCGACACCGGAGCTTCATGACCGACCAGAAGACTATGGTTGGACTTGACAATATGTTGGACTTCACAAAAAATGTCGGACACTTTCCCTAGATGGGTAATTAACCAATTTTAGTTAAATACGTGAATCGGGTAGTGGTTATCGATTACTATGAAGTGGTCGATATCGACTACTATTGTTGTTTAACGTTTTGGTCAATTTGACATGGACAGTGCTATGATTTCGAGGAGCAGGATATGATTGTTCATTCGATAGCGATTTTGATACAATGGATCTTTGATCAGAGGTTTTGGCTTGATAGATGATGTGATGCTTATATGCAGTGATTCACCATTCGGCAACGTTGATTCCAAGATGGAAAGGAAAGGCTGTTGCGATGGACGGTTTCCCCCGAGATGCATATAACAAGACATTAAGTCTTATTGAGATGAATATCAGAGAGGGAGAGATGGACACAAGATGATATCCTATGACATAAGATAACCATCAGGGATAGTTCTCGTATTGAGACGACTTCGAACAGGAATCTTATGAATAGTTTAGAGATGGATTCTGCTGCGCAGACCATGTGAAAAGGGGTTGGTATTCGTGACTTCGGTACTCTTTTGAGAGTGTGACATAAGGACGGATCAGAGCCAATGCATTGTATACTGATTGGCGTAGACTCCAGAGACAATTTAGTATGGACTGGGTAGAACTAGTGGCTAAAGCCAATGCAGTAAAACATAGCGATAGTTTGGTGGAGCTCATGCAATTGGGCATGCCAATGCCTTGATTGATTGGGTACCAGAGTGTCGGATGCAGTATGCTTTACACTGAGTGAGTGAATGTGAGGATGGTTGATGGATGTTATGGTTGTTTACTTATTTATCATTATTAGTACTTAGACATCTATCACACCTTCTCTACTTGATGTTTATCATAGTGTAGCATATACTGACTGTTATGCGCTAACTCTATAGATGCATAGGCAAGAAAAGTATGATCCTCCATACCTTCCATGACATGATATGCTATTACGACTTTTATAGTGCTTTGAGATTTATTTATCGCTCATACCAGACTGTTATCTGACCCATGGTTGTATTTTCCTCCTATTACCTTAGATTCTCATTAACGATGTTGATGAGTAGGCCCGGTAAGATGACCCGCTATACACCACCGATGATCATAACTATAAATTTGCATTGTAAAAGCACCCACTCGATGTAAATAGATCATCATGAGAAAGAAATAGTAGAGGAAAATAGAAAATAGAATGAAAAAAGGAAATAGAAGAGAAAAGAAAGAAGACGACACAAAACATAAACAAAATCACAGAATCTGTCATATATCCCATAGCTCAGCAGATTTTATATATATATATATCATAGATATAAAACATAAGAGATAATAGTAACTAAATTAACCATAGAATTAGAGTACATAGGCTTATACAATTATACAGGACAAATAACATAGTTTATACAAGTGATAAATAAACTCAAACTAGTAAATGTTCTCTACCAAGAATACATAACACTATTAAGGCTCCACAATGCCATATAGAGGAATAAACAATAAAGATACAAGTATAAATACGTAAAATGTCACCTTCTATGAATGCACTTGTGCAACGCTAGATAATACTCGTATTTGTCACCTAGTCTGCCCCACCAGCATCATCGATGAGCACCCAACGAATAAGAGGGAAACAAAACTTTGGGTCAGACAATAGTCTAGTGCAAGCGATAACTAAATCTCAAATTACTATAAAAGTCATAATAGCATATATGGTACGGAGGGTCTGGAGCATCATACATGTCCTTCCCCTACATCAACAGAGTCAGCACATAAGGATATGTATATATACACATATATATACATACTACACTATGAGAATAAGTATGGGTGCATCCTACGTCATAATACTAGGGATGTTCACATATATGAACCGATGATATCCACATCACATGATTCCCCTAAGATGATAAATGGTTAGTTAAACATAGAATCCATCATCTGTCCTTATATTCACTCGCTTAGTACGTTGAAAATACGGAAATGCCTCTTGTTCCTTGGTACCCGATTCCATGCCACTTAGTTGGCCAGAAACTAAGTTGTACCATCGTACAACCCAAAATAAGGACCCAAACCTTGTCCAGGTGATTTCCATAAGTTTCCTGAACCTTAAAACAATCTCCTGAACATGGTCTAGCAGACATCACACCACTGTCCCTTCTTCCCAGTAAATGTCGAACCTGCGCATCGATAATCCATTTGCACATGTAATCCATAGAAGAGTCAATCCTAAGACTACCACCATGACTCCTCTGTAGTAGTTACCTCTCGATCCATCATCACTACTCTACATCCTGGAATATCGCTATCCTTTGTTGAAGTAGACGCTTCGCTTCCCATCTAGGATCACCATCATCGGATAATGAACCACTGATCGAAGACATCATGTTGAAATCACCATCAAATGAACCATCATGTCTTGCTCCTCGAAATCGCACCATCTTCAAGTCAAATTAGCCAAAGTAGCCAACAACAATAGTAATCGATATCACCCACTTCATAGTAATCGATAACGAGTACTCGAAGCACCTATTTAACCAAAATTAGTTAAATACGCATCCAAAGAAAATGTCCGTCATTCGTTGTGAAATCCAAGTCGCTGCCAAGTCCATCCTTCATCTTCATATTGTTTACCAGGCTCCAGTTTTGCTCTGTCTTCAAATCCATCGTCAAGCTCCAATGTTGTTGAGTTGTTGGATCCATCCAAGCATTATAAAGCTCCCTCATGATTTTATCTCATCCTTTCAAGTCTATCATCCTAGTGTGTTCAACCAATATACACCAACATGTGCATTTGAACAATAGGCATCCATATCCTAGCGATGAAATTTTCCTAATACTAGACTGCATATGAGTGGCGTCTTAAGATAAACTAAGAAAAAAATAACCATGCAAGCAATTATCGAACAAATCCATGAAATAGCATACAAGAATCCATAATAGCAATGAAAAATTAATAGAATCTATCTTAGCAATCAAAGTGAAATAAGTGTCAAAATAACCTAATTTTAGCAGTGTGGTCAAAATAACACATAATAGCACGTAAATGGGAAAATAGTGGTAATAACGCGCATATAGAAATAAATGTGATAACTAGGTTAATACTACTTAAATCACTTTCTAATATTTTTATTTATTATTTACTACGTCCAGTTATCCTAAATATTACATTTTATCAACTAGAAAATAGTTTAAAACGTCAAATTACACTATTTAAACAAATACAATTCAGTGAGAGATAATATCAATAACCGTAGCCAAGTCAGTCCATACAAGCTCTAAAGCGTATAGCTCGTTAATACGAGTCTAATGCACGAAACCACGTCCAAATATGACATTGTATGAGAAATACATAATAAATAGAAGTTTTATGGAATAAAATCGACACAATTAAACTAAACGTCACAATTTTACCATTTTGCCCCCAATTCACCTTCTTCCTCGAATGTCCAAAATTTCGAGCATGCATCACAAACCCATCATGCGTCACATAATTATAGTGATACAGAGCAATAGTTGATAGAATATGAAACTGTCTTCATCATTGCACTCATCTTCGATTGCCCGACATCCTCATACCAAAGCCAATCCACCCGAACCCACCAACAAAAGTGCATCCCTGGCGATGTCATGGCCATGTAGATATGGCTTACGAAATGTAATGGCACCAAGTTGGCCAGAAATTCTGGTGAAGGTGCACCTTCCGATCCTCTATCCAATTCCGGTCTCCATTCTTCCCCTCGACGATTGTGGCTCGCGCAAAACCTAAACCTAGTTTAGGTGGATCGAACTTGAACGTCATCGTTTATGCCAAGATTTAAAGAGGAGGTAGATCTCTTCTCCACAATCTCAATAAGCCAAGAATTGTGATTTTAGGATTAGTATTTCAATGGGAATGAATTTTTTGGAAGTTATGAAGGAATGTGGCAATTATTCATTAATGGAACAATGAAAATGACTTTGGGGAAGAATGGCTATTGTAGCTTTAGCTAATAGAAAATTAGGTTTTGGGATTATTTTATTAATTTATTCTCCAATTGTGGACAAAAACCCGTGAAATCCAATCGACATGTGCCGCCTACCGTCATCTATGTAAAAATGTCTTCTAAAAAAATGAGACTAGCCTCACAACCCAAATCAATCGTATATGGAAGTTAGCCTTTAAAACTCGAATTATACAATGTTAGTTTCTTATAAAAATCGACACACGTTTTATTTGGGGGAATTTTACGTTAAGGGCCTCCCTTAGTTAAACAATTAGTTTCTAGGACACAGGTTCAAAACAATTATTTTCCAGGACATACTTCCGAACCAGCGTCCATCTCTACCGTCTTCTTATAATTGCATCTAGCTTCAAATGAAATCCAAAAATGAAATACTATTTTTTTCTAAATCTAAATTGATTACAAACTATTTTTCTCGATCGATTTTGTTCTTTGGAGAATTTCAATTGCAAGGTATTCTTGCTTCATTGATTTTAGCGTAACCAATTTTAGCTAAAACTGAAATATCTTCAATGAACGATCTGTGGAATCACCTCAAAAAGATTCGATGAACGATTTATGGAATCAATTAGCAAGCTCTATTTCTAATTACAAGGTTTTTCATTTATCTTTGATTTAGGGGAGTTTGTGCGCTTTAGATTTGACCCAAGTTGATTATGCTCGAATCAGGACGGGTGGCGATCATCGTCTTCAGTGGAAGAAAAGGAGTACTTGAAGCAGTTGATTTTAATTTTAATTTCCATAATTTAGGATTTGGATTTATATTGACATAAGCTTATTGTCATCAATCCATGGTATTATTATCGCTTTCCGCAATAAAAGTATACGTTATATGATTTCCTGAGAAAAAGATAAAATCGTTTATCTTTTTTCTGATAAAAATGGCGTCCTGAAGTGTTTATTTACCATGGAATTTATGAAATGAATGGTCCAGTAGTAATGAGGTTGGTTAGATGGTATGCTTACATATGTAAAAGGTAGTAAGCTCATAATCTTTTTGTATATGAATTGCGTATCTTTTTGTATATATCTTTTTGTATATCTTTTTGTATGATCAAATATATATATATAAGGTAAATACAATACCTAAATTAAAATTATGGCAAACTTCATCATAGATTGGTTCATCTTCTATCATTTTATTATAGTATAATGATAAAAATGAGATATTGATGATATAATAGTATAAACATTAAAAAAATATAATCGTATATCCTTTTAATGTATATATCTTTTTATTATATATTATAGAATGGTTCATTTTCTATTATAGTATAATAATATATAAATCTTCATTACAATATATCTTTTTAATTGGAAAATGATATAATGATGTCACACTGTTGAAAATCCATTTTTATGCACTTTTCAGAAAAAGATATAATCATACATCTTTTTCGGAATTCAAACTTTGGAAAAATATTGCAACAACTTAAATTTGTGCATTTCATGAAAATGATATGTAAATTCATATACAAAAAGATACACAATTCATATACAAAAAGATATATAGCATTTTGTATATATAAAAAGATGTATAAAATTATATATTTATTTATATATAAGTATTGGTTTTGTTTTTATAACTAATAGAAGTGCAATGTGTTTTGTCAAGGTTGTATATATAGGCCTTGTAGGATTTTCTGTTAAAATGAAAAATATTAAATGGTTTTCTGAGAAAAAGATAAAAAAAATTATCTTTTTTCTGTTAAAAGTATAAGTTATATGATTTTCTGAGAAAAAGATAAAATCGTTTATCTTTTTCAGATAAAAATGGTGTCCTGAAGTGTTTAGTTACCATGGAATTTATGAAACGAATGGTCCGGTAGTAATGAGGTTGGTTAGATGGCATGCTTACATATGTAAAAGTTGTTTGTTTAGTAAGCACATAATCTTTTTGTATATGATATGTATATCTTTTTATATATAACTTTTTGTATATCTTTTTGTATGATCAAATATTGACAATTATGAATTGTATTGATGTAAGAAAATTGAACCAAGGATCATGGTGCAAAACTTATCAAGAAATTAATTGGAACCAATAAGCAAGTAATCAAAAAATTAATACTGTTAAAACATTCCTTATATCTAAGAATTTCACAAAAGAAAAACTACAAAAAAGACAATGCTAACGAACACAATGCAGATAACAAAATTACACAAAACATGAATTAACTCTCTTCATAACTGCCCTACGTGATCATATCAGCAACATACTTGTAGAGCAGAGAATTTCAACACTTCAAAAATACCAAAAATCACCACTTGCATCATACCCAAAGGAAGACATAAGAAATGAATTCATTACATCAATGTCACCACTTAAAGGATCACAGTAGCTTCAACATCAAACAGTAATTTCAACATGAACAATCATATCACTCCAAAAAGTAATTTCAATATCAACAGTAGATTCACAATAATTTCAAAATGAATTCCATTATAGTGGCTTCTATAGCTTCATAATAGCTTCACAACAATATATCTGTCAGGAACTCCATCATTTTTATCAAAGTAATTCAAGTATCAACAGAAAAACCATTTCACTTGCTTCTCATAAGTTACAACATCAAACAGTAAATCTTATTTGCACATCAGGATTATTCACAGAAGTTGCACTTCAATAAGCACATCAGAATTTTCACAGTACACATAAAAACAGATACCACCATAGCAATTGCATCAGATTGAAATTGAGATTTAGTAGAAGCGAATACTTACAGATTGAAATAGCATTAGAATGAGATTGGGATTTAGTAAAATGCATAAGCATAGCAGATTGCATAACAAATTGAGATTTAGAAGAAGCAATTACATCTCATAACTCTCATAGCATAACCAGTTAACATGCAAGTTGTAACAACCCGAAAAATGTGAACCGATTTGAAAATTTTAAATTGGTTATTTCAAAGAAATTTAAACAATTGAAATAGAATATTTCAATAAAATAATGAATTGGAAATAGTGTGGCAGTTTGAAATTTTGAATTCAAACTTTGACTGACTGTACCGGGGGGAAAATATAATGGATTTTAGTGAACCCAAAAATATTTAAATCTGTTTATGAATATCTTTCTAACGAATTTGACAAATCGAAGTTTAATAGCGGAAATCAAAAGTTATGGCCGAATGAATTTTCAGAAAGGTCGCTATAGAGAATATATAGCCCTTGAAAATAGACATTGTGCAAACGACCTTGGAATTCGACGAAACCACTTTTTTTGGATCCGGGATGTCAAATTATTGCTAGGTTTCAAATTTCATAATTTTTGAAGCTAGTATGTGAGTGTAGCAAAAGAAAACGTGTTTGGTTAATTTCTGTTAAATTGGATCAACAAGAAAATGGCCATTTTTCAAACGATCTCAGAATTCGACGAAACTAATTTTTTGGGACCATAGCATCAAAACATAGCTAGATTTATTTTTCTGGAATTTTTCGAATCAGTTTGTGGCCCTGGCAAATTGAAATGTACGTTCAAAACAGGCTTTGAATGTTTAATATTTTAATTTTAAGAATAACTGACTGTAACAGTCGAATTGGCCTATGAAACATATCTCATTGTGTCCGGGATGGGGGTATTTAGCTAGGGGCGATAATCGTTGGGTTTGAATTGGTGTTCGTGTTGAGAAACACTATTTAAAAATTTAATAAAACCATCGACCAATATGATTTCTCCATTCATAATTATATAAAAAAATTTATCTCAAACCCCCCTCCCCCATAACCTAATCTCTACGGCGGAACCCCTTTCACCGTTTCCCAAGCGATTTCTGATCGCCACAGGCCGAATCAGCCCCACCCCCAATTGAACTATTAGTAGTTGTCTTCCCCCTCTTCAAATCCATATAAAGAACTCCCCTATCGTCGCTCCTACCTCGAGATTTCCCCTCCAAAGATCCCACCTTGCCACCGTCGCCATGAACGCTAGGCCCCACCGAACTGCCTCCAACCGCCACCCGCCTGAATCTCCCTCGACCCTCTTTCGCGTGGTACAAGCCAATTATCCTATCTTGCAGCGGTTCGTTCGAAAATTGGAAAACTAGTTTTGAAGGTTCGTGAAAGGTATCAGCCTTATTATATTTGAACTGAAAATAACACTTTTACGTGTTGCAAACTTTGAATAATCATATCTTTAAGGTGTGTTAACGAAATTTGATGAACCAGGAGACATTGTGACCGCAAGGACGCTCTCTACAATCTAGAAGAGACCGCGGATTTTTCTGAGCTAGCTACGATTTTTAGCATCTCAAAAACCAATGTGAGATTTCTAAACTGAAATGTGAATTGAAATGTGATGTATAAATTATATAAGCGAAATATAAATTATATACTTGTTGTATACCTCATGTACGTGCGTGGTATAAGTTTTATGAGCGAAGTATGAATTATACATGCATTTTATAAATGATATGTGTGTTGGAATGGAAATAAAATATATTTATATACGAATATATATACTCCCCTCGTCCAAAAACCATGGACGATATTTATTGATTGTGAATTGATGTGAAAAATTTGGTGAATAATGCGAATGGTTGATAGAATTGTTTGTGGTTGAAAAATACCCATTTGTGATTGAAATAAATTGTGGAAAAGAAAAATGATACTCGCCTGCATGCGAATTAGATGTATGAAATCCCCGTTGTCAAAAACCGCGAGGTTTTAAGGTAGAGCGAGGAGCCGTACTCGTGACGGTGCCGGTTTTAACTACCCTGCCGTTATGCTGCCGAAATTTTGAATAATATTCATGTGTTAGAATTATTTTCATATGTTGAGATTATTTTCATGTGTTGAAATTAAAGTCATGTGTTGAACCTATATCCATGTGTGGAAATGCTCATGTGTTGAGAAGTCATGTGTTGAAAATTAAATTCAGGTGTTGAATGAATAAAGTGTTTAAACAATAAAAATCACATTTTTATTATATAGGAAGTATGTAAAATATTCGTATTTTAAATAAATTGTTTCAACAATAAAAATAACATCTTTCTTATATGTACAAACCATATAAAATATATCCATGTGTGGAAATGCTCATGTGTTGAGAAGCTCATGTGTTGAGAAGTTCATGTGTTGAATACAAAGATCGAACATTAAAAATTACATTTTTATTGAGAATATTAAGTGTTGAGAACATTCATTTGTCGAATAAATATTTTTTATGATAAAAATACCATTTCTATCATGTGTGTGAATTGCTAAAAATATACAATGTTGAAATAAATATTTGTTTGCTATGAATATTATTTTTAACATGTATAGGAACAAAATAAAATAGTCATGTGTTGAAATATATTTTAGTTCGACAAAAATATCATTTTTTAAGTGAAACGTGATGTGTTAAAAATAACCATAAGTGGAAATAAACCTTTGTTCGCTAGAAATATAAGTTTTAGCTTAGTTTTGCACATATATATACATGTGTTGAAAAGGAAATGGATTAGCTGTTGAGTAAAGAATTTATTTGCGTGCCCGACAAATAGGTAAACCTTAATGAGTTGGACGTGCAAATTTTATTATTATATCAACCCCTGTGAATGCCATTGGATGTAGAGTGCTAGTTGTTCTGTGTGTAATAATAAACATCACCATGGGATAGTAACAATTAATTTTGAACTACACTACATGGCATACTTCTTGACGATAGGCATACTTCATCATATTCCACACAAACATTTGGAGCTTGTGTGACGAGGTTGAAGATTTACCATACGAGCGAGAGGCTTGTATGGCGATGACTATATATTGCAGGTTGAACTGATGACTGATCTGGACTATATAAATTATAACGGTAAATTGCAAGATTAATAAAAACCCCACACGGGTCTGGAGATGACAATAAACAAGTCTCTCTGGTCATTAAGGCACAAAAACCATTTATAAGGTGACGAGAATTTATTCTATGGAGTTATGATCTATACATACTCCCCTGTGGACACCAGAATATATCACTATAAATATGTGTATGCTTATTAGGATTCATTGGGTACCTAACACGGCCCAATAAATTTCCAAACCTCTTCCCGAACGATGGAGGTTATGGCGAAATTTTTCAAAATATAAAGGTGTTAGTGAAATATTTGAAGTGAAAATGATATTGAAATCGTCGAATGAATTATATTTACATATATATAAATATAAATTAAATTAAAACGGATCGAGGCCGTGCAGTTCGTGTTTTGAAATCGTAACTTCAAACGATTATACTGAAAGATCCGACCATCGGATTTTCATGAAACTGGAATCGTTGGGTTCGCTTTGGGAATATATTCCCAATGATATAAACTTTGTTGAAATCCAACGGTTAGATTTTTAGATATGTGTAAAACAAATTTTGGGAAAACAGCGCCAGTGCCTCGGCACGACCTGAAACATCGTTTAATTAAATAGGGTCGTTTTTAAATAAATAAAAATGGCGATATATCGTTATAAAATATTATAGACGATATAGAGTGGAAATAAACCGATTCTGCTTGGTTTGCTTGATATTTGATGGTTGAATGTGTTTGACATGAAAACTATACTAAAGAACTGAAATGTGAATGTCGAATGATTGAACCATGTGAAGAATTTATTTGAAAATCTAAATATACGTGGATTATTTGAAAAGGCCGAGTTAATTCTCATTTCAAATAATCGATCGACGGTTAGAAGTTGAAGACGGTTCAAGACCAACGATCTTCACATTGGATGGATGGGCGCTACTGATGCTCATGATTGGAGTAGCTACCTTGAAGGAGCTGAAGTGGTAGCCGTCCAGACGTAATGTTGATTGTACGGATATGCGAGGAATTTGATGCCTCCGGCTTCGTTCATACCCAGAACAAACTTGTAAATGGAGTGTGTGTCTGACATTGGATTTTGTTCTGTGCTGATTGATCTCTATTAAATATATATCTGTTTGGCAGCGGAGAATTTATTCTCTTTCTTAACGCCCTCCTTTGAGACGTATGAGCTCAGAGGTTATATATCGATAGAAATCAGTCGCATGGGGTGAATTTCCTGTGTGGCGCACCTAAGTGGCATGTGATCAAGGCTTTTGTTGCAAAACAAAGTCTTGTGGTTGATGATCAAAGCATGGCCCGTGTGGCATAGCTTTGTGCATAGCGTGGATTCGCGAGCCTCACACCTCGGTATGAGTCAAAAACAGGAGAAGGACCCAAGGAGTGCACGACGTTTCTTTCTAGCTACGGTGGTGTCAGTGACTTACCAGCCCTGACATTTATATATACTTTTCACCTGTGTGGTTGTTGGAATGTGAGGCACCTCGATTATAGTCTGCAAGGACTGGGAAACGTGTGTTCAGGAATTGCTAATCCTCAAAAGTAAGAGAGGACCGGCCTTGGAGGATCCAGGGATTGCTGTGGGGGGTCGTGGGACATTTGCTAGAGTGTCTCGAACGGAGAGGAGCTTGCCCCTTGCCTCGACTCATGATGGAATCCAATTTCCAATACGAAATTGCGGATGTGATTGTATTACTAGTATGGCGACATAGTAGATGGTAGCTATGCCACCTAGGATTGATATTTATGATTGAATTTGCTTTTGAAACATATATGCACTAGTAATAATATCAAACACTTTTGTTTATACGAATGAAGCATCTCTTGGCCATTATAAAGTAAAAACTCGATACTCCGGCTTGCGTTGCATTGTTTGATGGGACCTGAGTCTTATAATGGCTTCATTTTTATAAAAAGCATTGCGATGATTTAATAATTCACTTTATTTCATGCACTAGCACTCATTGGAGTAATCCCGTTCCGCGAAAGTGGCGTGGTCCTTTGATTTGCCTCATTATTGTGGTTTAATTAGTTAAGCACATTTCTCATACCAGTCCCATGACTGACTCGTAGTTTGTTTCACCTTGCAAACTCAGATGCCCTTATTTTCACATGGGCAACCTAGTTACAGGTAGCTGACATATTTTGGCTTGGCGCCACAGTAGAAGTGCACTTTTGGCTCATGGCGAGGCTTGATTACACCGTGATGACTATGATTTTTCCGCCATTACTATATATGTATTATGATTCTGCCTCAGGCGATGTAGACTGATGTTTCATTTATGTACTTACTATGTATATGATTCCACCTCAGGCGATGTAGACTGATTATGTATTATTTTGCACTAAGTTGTATCCTGCACTGTGCTCTCTGATGATGTGATATGTATATGATTCTGCTGTCATATTTGTGTAAATTATTCTATTTCCTGCTTTTGCTATTTTCTGTACTCTGCTAATGTTGATTAATGTGTTATATTCCAATGATTATCCTTAACACCATAGCACGGGGTTTTGAGATCGTCACAGGTGGTATCAGAGCTTTGGCTAACCTTAGTTCTGGAATTTAACACATTAAACACTTCATCACAATAGAATCAGTAGTAATCTAAGGTGAGTAGCTTATTAGAGATAGGACTAGTAATGTCCTAGAATGAGCTAAGCAGAATAGCAAAATAATTTGATCAGTACATCGTCGTCTTTCCTTAAGTTCTTCTGCTTTACCATACAATAAAATTATCGTTTATGTTGGCTGACTCTTTTCTTGCTTATACAGAACTTGAACAATGGCTACCCGAGCAGCCGCAGGTAGAGGAGGCCGAGCTGAGCCGCAGGTAGAGGAGGCCGAGCTGAGCCGTGGCAGAGGACGAGGAGAAGTCCCAGCTGAAGATGGACCCTTAATACAACCCCCAGCTGCTTAGCCATTCGAGCTCGACCGCGTGGCTAAAAGGTACAAGAATCTAGGAGGCAAAACCTTCTCTGGAACGGGCACTATGATTGAGGCCTTGGCATGGGTGAAAACATGCGAGAAGATATTAGGAGGCCTGAGGCTGGGTGATCAAGACAAAGCTTTCGTGGGTGCCTGGCTTCTGCAAGAAGAAGCCGAATTGTGGTGGGAAGCTCTCGCCGCAGGGAATAGAAATGCTGGTAGGACATGGGATGAATTCAAGGATTTATTCAAAGAAAAGTACGTCCCAGAGCAAGCCCTTGAGCGCATGCACGACGAATTCGCAAACCTCCAGCAAGGAGATCTCTATGTGCAAGACTATCTGAACAAGTTTACACAATTATCCCGCTATGCTCCCGAGCTCATCGCGATCGCTAAGTCCAAGAACAAGAGGTTCATCCTCGGGCTAAAGCGTAAGTACCAAGACAGGGAAATGGCCCACATCAAGCTGGCGTTTAAAGAATTAGTGGAGATGGAATGCAATTATGAGGACCTGGATCAAAGGAACCTTGATCTGGACCGTGCTAAAATCCAGGCGGGGAATAAACGCAAGCCCTCTACAAACCAGCCAGAATCAAGCAACGCGACATCCACGAATCAGCATACTAGCAGGCCGTCGAAGGGAAGATGCTACAATTGTGGCAAGGTGGGGCACTACTCAAATGTTTGCATAGCCCCGAAAAGGCAGAAGACCGATTCTCAAGGGTCAAGCTAGAGCTCTCAGAACCCTCGTTCATGCTTCAACTGTCGTAGAACAGGAAATCTTGTCAGAGATTGTCCCTTGCTTAAGAAGGCCGAGGTTGCTCATGTGTATGACGGGGCGAACCCGCCGGCTGCTTCCGATGGAGTAGGTAAATCCGATGGTTTGGGAGGTACCCTTACAATTAAAAATATTCCTGTTTCTATATTATTTGACACAGGTGCATCACGTAGTTTTATTGCAAGTAACACGGTTCACAAATTAAAGTTAAAACAGAAAAAGCTTACAGAACCGATTAGAGTTCATAATCCGGTAGTAGGATCTCTTGCTCTTAGTTCATACTGTAGACTGCCAGTCTCTTATTCTTTCTATAAGTTTCCTTTTAATCTAGTCGTTATGGATTTTCCTGAGTTCGATATCATTCTTGGGCTAGATTGGTTAACGAAATGCGAAGCTGAAGTAAATTGTGCTGAAAGAATAGTAAAAATTAGAACGAAGCTTGGATATATTACTGTCCCATGCCATGGTTCGAATCCAGATAGAAAGAAATTTTGGTCTGCGCTAGAAGTTATCCCCACTTCCTTAGAAAAGATTTCAGTTGTTAGAAACTATGCGGACGTGCTTGAAGAAGTCGAAAACTTAACTCCGCATAGAGAAATTGAATTTAGAATCGATCTAATTCTGAATGCCAGACCAGTGGTACATCCAATTTGAAGAATGACTCCCACAGAAAAAGAAGAATTAGGTGATCAAACTCGTCAACTGCTATGGAAGGGTCTGATCAGACCTAGCTTTCCTAGTTGGGGTGCAGCTGTAGTGTTTGTCCCAAAGTCGGACGGTACTTTCCGATTATGTGTTGATTACTGAGACCTTAACAAACAGACGCTCAAAAAAAATACCCGTTACCCCGCATCGATGATCTGTTAGACCTATTAAATGGGGCGAGAGTATTTTCCAGAATGGACCTAGCTACAGGTTTTCGTCAACTGAGAATTGCCGAAGAGTGTGTTCCTTTGACAGCTTTCAGAGGTCCAGACATATTTTATGAATGGTTAGTAATGTCGTTCGGCCTATGCAACGCTCCAGCATACTTCGTCGATCTAATGAATAAAGTGTTCAGGGGAATTCTGAATAAATTTGTCTTCGTATTCATCGATGATTTTTTAATCTACTCCAAATCAAAACCTGAGCATGAATAACATTTAGAACAAGTATTGGAGATTCTAAGAAAGAACGTCTTCAAAGCCAAATTCTCTAAATGTGTCTTCTGGCAAGAAGAGGTGAAGTTCCTTGGCCATGTCGTGTCAGAGGAAGGAATTTCTGTAGATCCGAGCAAAATTACAGCAATTCAAGACCAGAAACAACCTACTACACCCACAGAGGTCAGAAGTTTTATGGGGTTGGCTAGTTATTATCGAAAATTCGTTAAGTATTTTTCAAAGATATCCGGTCCTTTGAGAAAGCTTACGAAGAAGCACGAGAAATTTAAGTGGACTTCCGACTGTGAGGAAGCTTTCCTGGAATTGAAATCGAAATTGAAAACCGCTCTAGTATTAACCATTATGATGGCAATTAGGATTTGACGGTTTGGAAGGATGCTTCTATTAGAGGTCTAGGTGCAGTATTAATGCAAAGAGGCCAAGTAGTCGCTTATGCAAGCCGCCAGCTGAAACCGCATGAGAAGAATTATGTAACTCATGATCTTGAGTTGCTAGCTATTGTTTTTGCTTTGAAAATCTGGAGGCATTACTTGCTGGGTGAGAAATTCGAACTATTTACAGACCATCAATCATTAAAGTATTTGTTCATCCAGAAAGATCTGAACTTGATACAGCAGCGTTGGCTAGAATTTCTTGCCGCGTATGATTTAGATATCCTGTACACTCCAGGAAAGGCTAACGTAGTAGCTGATGCACTCAGTAGGAAGAATGAAATCATCTCCAGTATAATTGTTACATCTTCATTGATCGATAAGATTTCAGTTCTTCAAAAAGAATTTATTCAGAGAATCAGTCAGAGGATCAAGGAAGGTGAAACAACAATTTTTCGTATTGATGACAAGGGGGTTCTTAGATTAAAGGGCAGGATTTGTATCCCGAACATTCCAGAGCTTCGAAAAGAAGTCATGGATGAATGCCATAAGTCTAAACTTAGTATCCATCCTAGTGTGAGCAAAATGTATAATGATATTAAGCGGACCTTCTGGTGGAGGGCAATGAAGAGGGACATTTCTTTATATGTTAGCAGGTGCACTACTTGTCAATTAGTCAAGAGCGACCAACAAAAGCTGGCCGGATTGTTGCAACCGTTGGAAGTCCCAGGTTGGAAATGGGAACAGATTTCCACGGATTTCATAGATGGTTTTCCCCGAACCAAGAAAGGTAATGACAGTATTTGGGTAATCGTAGATCTCTTCACGAAGACCGCCCAATTCATACCTGTCAGATCCAATAGAACCGCCCAAAGTCTAGCACATATATATTTCAAAGAAATTGTTAAGCTGCATGGAGTTCCCATCATCATAGTCAGTGATAGAGACCCAATTTTTGCTAGCAAATTCTGGGAAGCATTCCAGATCGAATTGGGAACAAAACTGATCTGAGCACCGCATATCACCCTCAGACAGATGGCCAAACTGAGCGGGTGAATAGAATTCTAGAAGATTTACTGTGAGCTTGTATTATTGATTTTGGCGGGTCATGGGAAGATCACTTGCATTTGGCATTTGAAGCATTATACGGTAGACCGTGTAGATCTCCCGCAAGTTGGGTAGAACCTGGCAACAGACTTGTGTTGGGACCCGATATGATTAGAGAAGCATCTGATAAAGTAGATTTCATCAAGAAGCGATTGAAAACCGCGCAAAGCCGATAGAAAAGTTATGCGGATTCTAGAAGAATAGATTTGGTATTCGCTATTGGTGATCATGTTTATTTGAAAGTTTCTCCGATGAGAGGAGTGATCCGATTCGGTAAAACTGGGAAGTTGGCACCCAGATTTATTGGTCCCTTTCCTATACTTGAACGAATTGGAACTCTTGCTTATAGGGTTCAATTACCTGATTGGTTTCCTGGAGTGCATAATGTATTTCACTTATCTCAACTTAGGAGACATGTGCATAATCCGGATCTTGTTATAGAAGAAGCGGCGCAACAGGACTTGGAAATTACTCCAGAATTAGCAGTCAGAAGAGAGCCATTAAAAATTATTGGCAAAGAAACTAAAGAACTAAAGAGCAAGAAGGTTCATTTAGTTAAAGTGTAGTGGAGTAGTGATCCTAGAGACTATACTTGGGAGAACGACGAAAGCATTAAGCAAGCTACCCCAAATGCAGAGTGGACCTCTCTGACTAACTCCGATGCAAGGTACCTTCACAATACTTTGCATTTATTTTTTGTTTCCTACTGTACTGTTGTTTCCTTTTCGGGGACGAAAAGTTTTAAGTGGGGGAGATTGTAACAACCCGGAAAATGTGAACCAATTTTAAAATTTTAAATTGGTTATTTCAAAGAAATTTAAACAATTGAAATATAATGTTTCAATAAAATAATGAATTGGAAATAGTGTGGGAATTTGAAATTTTGAATTCAAATTTTGACTAACTGTACTGGGGGGAAAACATAACGGATTTTAGTGAAACCAAAAATATTTAAATCTGTTTATGAATATCTTTCTAACGAATCTGAAAAATCGAAGTTTCATAGCGGGAATCAAAAATTATGGTCGAATGAATTTTCAGAAAGGTCGCTATAGAGAATATATAGCCCTTGAAAACAGACATTGTGCAAACGACCTCGGAATTCAACGAAACCACTTTTGTTGGATCCGGGATGTCAAATTATTGCTATGTTTCAAATTTCATAATTTTTGAAGCTAGTATGTGAGTGTGGCAAAAGAAAACGTGTTTGGTTAATTTTTGTTAAATTGGAACGACCAGAAAATGGCCATTTTTCAAACGATCTCAGAATTCGACGAAACTAGTTTTGTTGGGACCATAGCATCAAAACATAGCTAGATTTATTTTTTTGGAATTTTTCGAATCACTTTGTGGCCCTGGCAAATTGAAATGTATGTTCAAAATAGAATTTGAATGTTTTATATTTTAATTTGAAGAATAACTGACTGTAACAGTCGAGTTGGCCTATGAAACAGATCCCATTGTGTCCGGGATGGGGGTATTTAGCTGGGGGCGACAGTCGTTGGGTTTGAGTTGGTGTTCGTGTTGAGAAACACTATTTTAAAATTTAATAAAACCACCGACCAATAGGATTTTTCCATTCATAATTATATAAAAAAAAGTATCTCAACCACCCCCCCTAACCCGATCTCGACGGCGGAACCACTTTCGCTGCTTCCCAGGCGATTTCCGATCGCCATAGGCCGAACCAGCCCCACCCCTAGTTGAACTTTTTGTAGTTCTTCTCCCCCTCTTCAAATCCATATAAAGAACTCCCCCTATCGTCGCTCCTACCTCGAGATTTCCCCCTCCAAAGATCTCACCTTTTCACCGCCGCCACGAACGTTGGGCCCCAACGAACTGCCACCAACCGCCACGCGCCTGAAGCTCCCTCGACCCTCTTTCGCGTGGTATAAGCCGATTATCCTATCGTGCAGCGGTTCGTTCGAAAATTGGAAACCTAGTTTTGAAGGTTCGTGAAAGGCATCGGCCTTATTATATTTGAACTGAAAATAACACTTTTAAGTGTTGCAAACTTTGAAAAATCATATCTTTATGGTGTGCTAACAAAATTTGATGAAACAGGAGACATCGTGACAGCAAGGACGCTCTCTACAATCTAGAAGAGACCGCGGATTTTTCTGAGCTAGCTACGATTTTTAGCATCTCGAAAACCAACGTGAGATTTCTAAACTGAAATGTGAATTGAAATGTGATGTATAAATAATATAAGCGAAATATAAATTATATACGTGTTGTATACCTCATGTACATGCGTGGTATAAGTTATATGAGCGAAGTATGAATTATACATGCGTTGTATAAATGATATGTGTGTTGGAATGGAAATAAAATATATTTATATACGAATATATATATATACTCTCCTCGTCCACAAATCATGGACGATATTTATTGATTGTGAATTGATGCGAAAATTTTGGTGAATAATGCGAATGGTTGATAGAATTGTTTGTGGTTGATATTGTTTGGTTGTGGTTGAAAAATACCCATTTGTGATTGAAATAAATTATGGAAAAGAAAAATGATACTCGCCTGCATGCGAATTAGATGTATGAAATCCCCATTGTCAAAAACCGCGAGGTTTTAAGGTAGAGCGAGGAGCCGTACTCGTGCCGGTGCCGGTTTTAACTACCCTATCGTTATGCTGCCGAAATTTTGAATAATATTCATTTGTTAGAATTATTTTCATATGTTGAGATTATTTTCATGTGTTGAAACTAAAGTCATGTGTTGAACCTATATCCATGTGTGGAAATGCTCATGAGTTGAGAAGTCATGTGTTGAAAATTAAATTCATGTGTTGAATGAATAAAGTGTTTAAACAATAAAAATCACATTTTTATTATATAGGAAGTATGTAAAATATTCGTATTTTAAATAAATTGTTTCAACAATAAAAATAGCATCTTTCTTATATGTACAAACCATATAAAATATATCCATGTGTGGAAATGCTCATGTGTTGAGAAGTTCATGTGTAGAAAAAAAAGATTGAACAATAAAAATTACATTTTTATTGAGAATCTGAAGTGTTGAGAACATTCATGTGTCGAATAAATATTTTTGATGATAAAAATACCATTTTTATCATGTGTGTGAATTGCTAAAAATATACAATGTTGAAATAAATATTTGTTTGCTATGAATATTATTTTTAACATGTATAGGAACTAAATAAAATAGTCATGTGTTGAAATATATTTTAGTTCGACAAAAATACCATTTTTAAGTGAAACGTAAAGTGTTAAAAATAACCATAAGTGGAAATAAACCTTTGTTCGCTAGAAATATAATTTTTAGCTTAGTTTTGCACATATATATACAAGTGTTGAACAGGAAATGGATTAGCTGTTGAGTAAAGAATTTATTTGCGTGCCCGACAAATATGTAAACCTTAATGAGTTGGATGTGCAAATTTTATTATTATATCGACTCCTGTGAATGCCATTGGATGCGGAGTGCTAGTTGTTCTGTGTGTAATAATAAACATCGCCATAGGATAGTAACAATTAATTTTGAACTACACTACATGGCATACTTCTTGACGATAGGCATACTTCATCATATACCACATAAGCATTTGGAGCTTGTGTGACGAGGTTGAAGATTTACCATACGAGCGAGAGGCTTGTATGGCGATGACTATATATTACAGGTTGAACTGATGACTGTTCTGGACTATATAAATTGTAACGGTAAATTGCAAGATTAATAAAAACCCCACACGGGTCTGGAGAAGACAATAAACACGTGTCTCTGGTCATAAAGGCACAAAAACCATCTATAGGGTGCGAGAATTTATTCTCTGGAGTTATGATCTATACACACTCTCCTGTGGACACCGGAATATATCACTATAAATATGTGTATGCTTATTAGGATTTATTGGGTACCTAACACGGCCCAATAAATTTCCAAACCCCCTCCCGTACAAAGGAGGTTATGGCGAAATTTTTCGAAATATAAAAGTGCCAGTGAAATATTTGAAGTGAAAACAATATTGAAATCGTCGAATGAATTATATTTATATAAATAAATATAAATTAAATTAAAATGAATCGAGGCCGTGCAGTTCGTATTTTGAAATCGTAACTTCAAACGATTATACCGAAAGATCCGACGATCGGATTTTCATGAAACTGGAATCGTTGGGTTCGCTTTGGGAATATCTTCCCAATGATATAAACTTTGTTGAAATCCAATGGTTAGATTTTTAGATATGTGTAAAACAAATTTTGGAAAAAACAGCGCCAGTGCCACTGCATGACCTGAAACGTTGTTTAATTAAATAGGGCCGTTTTTAAATAAATGAAAATGGCGATATATCGTTATAAAATATTATAGAAGATATAGAGTGGAAATAAATTGATTCTGCTTGGTTTGCTTGATATTTGATGGTAGAATGTGTTTGACATGAAAACTATACTAAAGAACTGAAATGTGAATGTCGAATGATTGAACCATGTGAAGAATTTATTTGAAAATCTAAATATACGTGGATTATTTGAAAAAGCGGAGTTAATTCTCATTTCAAATAATCGATCGACGGTTAGAAGTCGAAGAGTTGAAGACGGTTCAAGACCGACGATCTTCACATTGGAAGGATGGGCGCTACTGATGCTCGTGATTGGAGTAGCTACCTTGAAGGAGCTAAAGTGGTAGTCGTCCGGACGTAATGTTGAATGTATGGATATGCGAGGAATTTGATGCCTCTGGCTTCGCTCATACCCAGAACGAACTTGTAAATGGACTGTGTGTCTGGCATTGGATTTTGTTCTGTGCTGATTGATCTCTATTAAATATATATCTGTTTGGCGGCGGAGAATTTATTTTCTTGCTTAACGCCCTTCTCTGAGACGTATGAGCTCAGAGGTTATATATCGATAGAAATCATTCGCATGGGGTGAATTGCCTATGTGGCGCGCGTAAGTGGCATGTGATCAAGGCTTTTGTTGCAAAGCAAAGTCTTGTGGTTGATGATCAAAGCATGGCCCGTGTGGTGTAGCTTTGTGTATAGTGTGGATTCGCGAGCCTCACACCTCGGTATGAGTCAAAAACGGAAGAAGGACCCAAGGAGTGCACGACGTTTCTTTCTAGTTACGGTAGTGTCAGTGACTTACCAGCCTTGACATTTATATATACTTTTCAACTATGTGGTTGTTGGAATGCGAGGCGCCTCGATTATAGGTCTGTAAGGACCGGGAATGTGTGTTCAGGATTTTCTAATCCTCAAAAGTAAGAGAGGACCGGCCTTGGAGGATCCAGGGATTGCTGTGTGCGGTCTTGGGACATTTGCTAGAGTGTCTCGAATGGAGAGGAGCTTGCCCCTTGCCTCGACTCATGATGGAATCCAATTTCCAATACGAAATTGCGGATGTGATTGTATTACTAGTATGGCGACATAGTAGATGGTAGCTATGCCGCCTAGGATTGATATTTATGATTGAATTTGATTTTGAGACATATATGCACTAGTAATAATCTCAAACACTTTTGTTTATACGTATGAAGCATCTCTTGGCCATTATAAGGTAAAAACTTTATCCTCCGGTTTGCGTTGCATTGTTTGATGGGACCTGGGTCTTATAATGGCTTCATTTTTATAAAAAGCATTGCGGTGATTTAATAATTTTCTTTATTTCATGCACTAGCACTCATTGGAGTAAACCCGTTCCACCGAAAGTGGCGTGGTCCTTTGATTTGCCTTATTTTTGTGGTTTAATTAGTTAAGTAGATTTCTCATATCAGTCCCATGACTGACTCGTAGTTTGTTTCACCTTGCAAACTCGGGTGCCCTTATTTTCATACGGGCAGCCTAGTTACAGGTAGCTGACATTTTTTGGCTTGGCGCCGCAGTAGAGGTGCACTTTTGGCTCATGGCGAGGCTTGATTACACGTGATGACTATGATTTTTCCGCCATTACTATATATGTATTATGATTCCGCCTCAGGCGATGTAGACTGATGTTTCATTTATGTACTTACTATGTATATGACTCCGCCTCAGGCGATGTAGACTGATTATGTATTGTTTTGCACTAAGTTGTATCCTGCACTGTGCTCTCTGATGATGTGATATGTATATGATTCCGCTGTCATATTTGTGTAAATTATTCTATTTCCTGCTTTTGCTATTTTCTGTACTCTGCTAATGATGATTAATGTGTTATATTCCAATGATTATCCTTAACACCATAGCACGGGGTTTTGAGATCGTCACATGTGGTATCAGAGCTTTGGTTAACCTTAGTTCTGGAATTTAACACATTGAACACTTCGTCACAATAGAATCAGTAGTATTCTAAGGCGAATACCTCATTAGAGAAAGGAATAGTAATGTCCTAGAATGAGCCAAACAGAATAGAAAAATAATTTGATCCGTACATCGTTGTCTTTCCTTAAGTTCTTCTGCTTTACCATACAATAATATTATTGTTTCTGTAGGCTGACTCTTTTCTTGCTTATACAGAACTTGAACAATGGCTACCCGAGCAACCGCAGGTAGAGGAGGCCAAGCTGAGCCGCAGGTAGAGGAGGCCGAGCTGACCGTGGCATAGGACGAAGAGAAGTCCTAGCTGAAGATGGACCCTTAATACAACCCCCAGCCGCTCAGCCATTCGAGCTCGACCGCGTGGCTAAAAGGTACAAGAATCTAGGAGGAAAAACCTTCTCTGGAACGGGCAATGTGATTGAAGCCTTGGCATGGCTGAAAACATGCGAGAAGATATTAGGAGGCCTGAGGCTAGGCGATCAAGACAAAGCTTTCGTGGCCTGAGGCTGGTAGGACATGGGATGAATTCAAGGATTTATTCAAAGAAAAATACGTCCCAGAGAAAGCCCTTGAACGCATGCACGATGAATTCGCAAACCTCAAGCAAGGAGAAATATCTATGCAAGACTATCTAAACAAGTTTACACAGTTATCCCGCTATGCTCCCGAGCTCATCGCAATCGCTAAGTCCAAGAACAAGAGGTTCATCCTCGGGCTAAAGCGTAAGTACCAAGACAGGGCAATGGCCCATATCAAGCTGGCGTTTAATGAATTAGTGGAGATGGCGTGCAATTATGAGGACCTGGATCGAAGGAACCTTGATCCGGACCATGCCAAAATCCAGGCCGGGAATAAATGCAAGCCCTCTACAAACCAGCCAGAATCAAGCAACGCGGCATCGACGAATCAGCATACTACCAGGCCGCCGAAGGGAAGCTGCTACAATTGTGGCAAGGTGGGGCACTACTCAAATGTTTGCATAGCCCCGAAAAGGCAGAAGACCGATTCTCAAGGGTCAAGCCAGAGCTCTTAGAACCCTCGTTCATGCTTTAACTGCCGTAGGACAGGACATCTTGTCAGAGATTGTCCCTTGCTTAAGAAGGCCGAGGTTGCTCATGTGTATGACGGGGCGAACCCGCCGGGTGCTTCCGATGGGGAAGGTAAACCCGATTTTTTGGGAGGTACCCTTATAATTAAAAATGTTCCTATTTCTGTATTATTTGACACAGGTGCATCACGTATTTTTATTGCAAGTAACACGGTTCACAAATTAAAGTTAAAACAGAAAAAGCTTACAGAACCGATTAGAGTTCATAATCCGGTAGGAGGATCTCTTGCTCTTAGTTCATACTATAGAGTGCCAATCTCTTATTCTTTCTAAAAGTTTCCTTTTAATCTAGTCGTTATGGATTTTCCTGAGTTCGATATCATTCTCGGGGTAGATTGGTTAACGAAATACGAAGCTGAAGTAAATTGTGCTGAACGAATAGTAAAAATTAGAACGAAGCTTGGATATATTACTGTCTCATGCCATGGTTCGAATCCAGATAGAAAGGAATTTTGGTCTGCGCTAGAAGTTATCCCCACTTCCTTAGAAAAGATTTCAGTTGTTAGAAACTATGCGGACGTGTTTGAAGAAGTCGAAAACTTACCTCTGCAAAGACAAATTGAATTCAGAATCGATCTAATTCTGAATGCCAGACCAGTGGTATATCCAATTTGAAGAATGACTCCCAAAGAAAAAGAAGAATTAGGCGATCAAACTCGTCAACTGCTATGGAAGGGTCTGATCAGACATAGCTTTTCTAGTTGGGGTGCAGCTGTAGTGTTGGTCCCAAAGTCAGACGGTACTCTCCGATTGTGTGTTGATTACTGAGACCTTAACAAACAGACGCTAAAAAAAAATACCCGTTACCCCGCATCGATGATTGTTAGACCAATTAAACGGGGCGAGAGTATTTTCCAGAATGGACCTAGCTACAGGTTTTCATCAACTGAGAATTGCCGAAGAGTGTGTTCCTTTGACAGCTTTCAGAGGTCCAGACATATTTTATGAATGGTTAGTAATGTCGTTCGGCCTATGCAACGCTCCAGCATACTTCGTCGATCTAATGAATAAAGTGTTCAGGGGAATTCTGAATAAATTTGTCCTCGTATTCATCGATGATATTTTAATCTACTCCAAATCAAAACCTGAGCATGAATAACATTTAGAACAAGTATTGGAGATTCTAAGAAAGAACGTCTTCAAAGCCAAATTCTCTAAATGTGTCTTCTGGCTAGAAGAGGTGAAGTTCCTTGGCCATGTCATGTCAGCGGAAGGAATTTCTGTAGATCCGAGCAAAATTACAGCAATTCAAAACTGGAAACAACCTACTACACCCACAGAGGTCAGAAGTTTTATGGGGTTGGCTAGTTATTATCGAAAATTCGTTAAGTATTTTTCAAAGATATCCGGTCCTTTGAGAAAGCTTACGAAGAAGCACGAGAAATTTAAGTGGACTTCCGACTGTGAGGAAGCTTTCCTGGAATTGAAATCGAAATTGAAAACCGCTCTAGTATTAACCATTATGATGGCAATTAGGATTTGACGGTTTGGAAGGATGCTTCTATTAGAGGTCTAGGTGCAGTATTAATGCAAAGAGGCCAAGTAGTCGCTTATGCAAGCCGCCAGCTGAAACCGCATGAGAAGAATTATGTAACTCATGATCTTGAGTTGCTAGCTATCGTTTTTGCTTTGAAAATCTGGAGGCATTACTTGCTGGGTGAGAAATTCGAACTATTCACAGACCATCAATCATTAAAGTATTTGTTCACCTAGAAAGATCTGAACTTGAGACAGCAGCGTTGGCTAGAATTTCTTGCCGCGTATGATTTAGATATCCTGTACATGCCAGGAAAGGCTAACGTAGTAGCTGATGCGCTCAGCAGGAAGAATGAAATCATCTCCAGTATAACTGTTACATCTTCATTGATCGATAAGATTTCAGTTCTTCAGAAAGACGATGAATTTATTCAGAGAATCAGTCAGAGGATCAAGGAAGGTGAAATCACAAGTTTCCGTATTGATGACAAGGGGGTTCTTAGATTAAAGGGCAGGATTTGCATACCGAACATTCCAGAGCTTCGAAGAGAAGTCATGGATGAATGCCATAAGTCTAAACTTATTATCCATCCAGGTGTGAGCAAAATGTATAATGATATTAAGAGCACCTTCTGGTGGAGGGCAATGAAGAGGGACATTTCTTTATATGTTAGCAGGTGCCCTAGTTGTCAATTAGTCAAGAGCGACCAACAAAAGATGGCTGGATTGTTGCAACCATTAGAAGTCCCAGGTTGGAAATGGGAACAGATTTCCATGGATTTCATAGATGGTTTGCCCCGAACCAAGAAAGGTAATGACAGTATTTGGGTGATCGTAGATCGCTTCACGAAGACCGCCCATTTCATACCTATCAGATCCAATAGAACCGCCCAAAGTCTAGCATAGATATATTTCAAAGAAATTGTTAAGTTGCATGGAGTTCCCATCAGCATAGTCAGTGATAGAGACCCAATTTTTGCTAGCAAATTCTGGGAAGCATTCTAGACAGAATTGGGAACAAAACTGAATCTGAGCACTGCATATCACCCTCATACAGATGGCCAAACTGAGCAGGTAAATAGAATTCTAGAAGATTTACTGTGAACTTGTATTATTGATTTTGGCGGGTCATGGGAAGATCACTTGCATTTGGCAGAGTTCTCATATAACAACAGCTATCAAGCAAGTTTAAAAATGACGCCATTTGTAGCATTATACGGTATACCGTGTAGATCTCCCGCAAGTTGGGTAGAACCTGGCAACAGACTTGTGTTGGGACCCGATATGATTAGAGAAGCATCTGATAAAGTAGATTTCATCAAGAAGCGATTGAAAACCGCGCAAAGCCGACAGAAAAGTTATGCGGATTCTAGAAGAAGAGATTTGGCATTCGTTGTTGGTGATCATGTTTATTTGAAAGTTTCTCTGATGAGAGGAGTGATCCGATTTGGTAAAACTGGGAAGTTGGCACCCAGATTTATTGGTCCCTTTCCTATACTTGAACGAATTGGAACTCTTGCTTATAGGGTTCAATTACCTGATTGGTTTCCTGGAGTGCATAATGTATTTCACGTATCTCAACTTAGGAGACATGTGCATAATCCGGATCTTGTTGTAGAAGAAGCAACGCAACAGGACTTGGAAATTACTCCAGAATTAGCAGTCACAAGAGAGCCATTAAAAATTATTGGCAAAAAAACTAAAGAGCTAAGGAGCAAGAAGGTTCATTTAGTTAAAGTGCAGTGGAGTAGTGATCCTAGAGACTGTACTTGGGAGACTGACGAAAGTATTAAGCAAGCTACCCCAAATGCAGAGTGGACCTCTCTGACTAACTCCGGTGCAAGGTACCTTCACAATACTTTGCATTTACATTTTTGTTTCCTACTGTACTGTTGTTTCCTTTTCGGGGACGAAAAGTTTTAAGTGGGGGAGATTGTAACAACCCGGAAAATGTGAACCAATTTTAAAATTTTAAATTGGTTATTTCAAAGAAATTTAAACAATTGAAATAGAATATTTCAATAAAATAATGAATTGGAAATAGTGTGGCAGTTTGAAATTTTGAATTCAAACTTTGACTGACTGTACCGGGGGGGAATATAACGGATTTTAGTGAAACCAAAAATATTTAATTCTGTTTACGAATATCTTTCTAACGAATCTGAAAAATAGAAGTTTCATAGCGGGAATCAAAAGTTATGGCCGAATGAATTTTCAGAAAGGTCGCTATAGAGAATATATAGCCCTTAAAAGTAGACATTGTGCAAACGACCTCGGAATTCAATGAAACCAATTTTGTTGGATCCGGGATGTCAAATTATTGTTAGGTTTCAAATTTCATAATTTTTGAAGCTAGTATGTGAGTGTGGCAAAAGAAAACGTGTTTGGTTAATTTCTGTTAAATTGGATCGACCAGAAAATGGCCATTTTTCAAACGATCTCAGAATTCGACGAAACTAGTTTTGTTGGGACCGTAGCATCAAAACATAGCTAGATTTATTTTTCTGGAATTTTTCGAATCAGTTTGTGGCCCTGGCAAATTGAAATGTACGTTCAAAACAGAATTTGAATGTTTAATATTTTAATTTGAAGAATAACTGACTGTAACAGTCGAATTGGCCTACGAAACATATCCCATTGTGTCCGGGATGGGGGTATTTAGCTGGGGGCGACATTCGTTGGGTTTGAGTTGGTGTTCATTTTGAGAAACACTATTTTAAAATTTAATAAAACCATCAACCAATAGGATTTCTCCATTCATAATTATAAAAAAAAATATCTCAACCCACCCCCTAACCCGATCTCGACGGCGGAACCCCTTTCGCCTCCCAGGCGATTTCCAATCACCACAGGCCGAACCAGCCCCACCCCCAGTTGAACTTTTTGTAGTTCTCCTCCATCTCTTCAAATCCATATAAAGAACTCCCCCTATCGTCGCTCCTACCTCGAGATTTCCCCCTCCAAAGATCTCACCTTTCCACCGCCACCACGAACATTGGGCCCCACTGAATTGCCTCCAACCGCCACGCGCCTGAAGCTCCCTCGACCCTCTTTCGCGTGGTACAAGCCGATTATCCTATCGTGCAGCGGTTCGTTCGAAAATTGGAAACCTAGTTTTGAAGGTTCGTGAAAGGTATCGGCCTTATTATATTTGAACTGAAAATAACACTTTTAAGTGTTGCAAACTTTGAAAAATCATATCTTTATGGTGTGTTAACGAAATTTGATGAAACATGAGACATCGTGACCGCAAGGACACTCTGTACAATCTAGAAGAGACCGCGTATTTTTTTGAGCTAGCCACGATTTTTAGCATCTCGAAAACCAATGTGAGGTTTCTAAACTGAAATGTGATGTATAAATTATATAAGCGAAATATAAATTATATACGTGTTGTATACCTCATGTACATGCATGGTATAAGTTATATGAGCGAAGTATGAATTATACATGCGTTGTATAAATGATATGTGTGTTGGAATGGAAATAAAATATATTTATATACGGATATATATATATATATATACATACACCCCTCGTCCACAAACCATGGACGATATTTATTGATTGTGAATTGATGTAAAAAAATTGGTGAATAATGTGAATGGTTGATAGAATTGTTTGTGGTTGATATTGTTTGGTTGTGGTTGCAAAATACCCATTTGTGATTGAAATAAATTGTGGAAAAGAAAAATCATACTCGCCTACATGCGAATTAGATGTATGAAATCCCCATTGTCAAAATCCGCGAGGTTTTAAGGTAGAGCGAGGAGCAGTACTCGTGACGGTGCCGGTTTTAACTACCCTGTCGTTATGCTGCCGAAATTTTGAATAATATTCATGTGTTAGAATTATTTTCATATGTTGAGATTATTTTCATGTGTTGAAACTAAAGTTATGTGTTGAACCTATATCCATGTATGGAAATGCTCATGTGTTGAGAAGTCATGTGTCGAAAATTAAATTCATGTGTTGAATGAATAAAGTGTTTAAACAATAAAAATCACATTTTTATTATATAGGAAGTATGTAAAATATTCGTATTTTAAATAAATTGTTTCAACGATAAAAATAACATCTTTCTTATATGTGCAAACCATATAAAATATATCCATGTGTGGAAATGCTCATGTGTTGAGAAGTTCATGTGTTGAATACAAAGATTGAACATTAAAAATTACATTTTTATTGAGAATATGAAGTGTTGAAAACATTCATGTGTCGAATAAATATTTTTTATGATAAAAATACCATTTTTATCATGTGTGTGAATTGCTAAAAATATACAATGTTGAAATAAATATTTGTTTGTTATGAATATTATTTTTAACATGTATAGGAACAAAATAAAATAGTCATGTGTTGTCATTTTTTAAGTGAAACGTGATGTGTTAAAAATAACCATAAGTGGAAATAAACCTTTGTTCGCTAGAAATATAATTTTTAGCTTAGTTTTGCACATATATATACATGTGTTGAAAAGGAAATGGATTAGCTGTTGAGTAAAGAATTTATTTGCGTGCCCGACAAATAGGTAAACCTTAATGAGTTGGATGTGCAAATTTTATTATTGTATCAACCCCTGTGAATGCCATTGGATGCGGAGTGCTAGTTGTTATGTGTGTAATTGAAACACCCCACCTCCGTTAAGGTCACTCACAAAGGGAATGCCTTAATTTTGGTGGAGGTTTATAAGTAAAAGACACAGATAAAACACAAGACAGATATAAACACATATAAATAAGCAGCGGAAAAACCAACAGACTTTTATTATCTTAAATATGTGTTCATACAGAACATTTCCAACTTTTTCTCAAAAAAAACTTCCAATTATTACAACCATAATACTGTCTTGATTTTAAAAGTTAAAGAAGCATGAAACATAAATAAAGCTGCATAATCCCCATAAATGATATCCAAAGCCATTGTCCAAATGAAAGAAATCCAAGCAATACATTCTCTCTCTCTCCAAGATGGATGAAAAACTGACTAAGCTGTGGTGTTTCCTCCCTGTGGACCTGGGGGGGAACGGAAGAAAAGAAGACGAAAGGAAAATGGGTCAGACAAAAATCTGGTAAGTCTAGCTATATTCCTAGAATGTTAATAATAAAAAGATCATGACTTGCATAAAGTGAGAACAGGACGATATCAGGATAATAGACTATCCTAGAACTAGATAAGGTGTCCTAAAACGAACATCCCTTCACACCCTATTTTAAATCTCTATCTTTGCACCTACTAATTCTTATACCAACAGGCACCCCGTGATTGGGGTGAAGTGATCCCTTTCTCTTTCTTTAAAAGATCGGCTCCTACTCATATATTCACATGTGTCCTACGGCCCTATATGGTAGATACCTATGCTGGTCCCACCATGGGGTGTATCAAGTCCCATGGTGGCGGCCCCGACACAATTCTAGCATGCATAGGGTATACTACTGATGCTCCAGTGCCCTGACTTGTCTGCGCTAGAGTGTGTGCACGCCCGCACTCTGTTAGAACCCACACTATGCACCAACCGCCGTCACTTTTGACCGCTTACAATCAGCTCAGTAATCGTGCCCCACCCTGCCAAGTTCAGGGTACCATGATACCTAATTGGGTTACTGCTGAAACGGGTCCCCGTTACTAGGTTTTCTAGTCAAACATGTTAAGTGGTTAAGTGTATGAATGAACCTAACCCCCACCCATCCAAATTATTTAACATGTTGAATTTGGTTAAGTATTTATTAAATTGACTTGACCCTATCAGTCCTAACACAGCACTAATTATCTTATTAGAGCACCAACCTCTCAGATTAGACAGATATTTTTGTGGCTGCCTGTATGCCGGTTAGGTCCGGGCAGTCTTACGCCACAACTCAGTTTAACCTCGGGTCTTTATTGGGCCCCATGCCTTAACCTCTCACATTGGATAGCTATTGTTGTGACAACTGGACAACCGGGCGGGTCCGGGCAGGTTTACGTCACAACTCAATCCAACCTCGGGTTAAGCGCGTTCGTATTTTCTAATTTACATTTTAATTATGTAAATTATTCAAATTCAAATTACTGTCACATTCATTTCCAATTAATCTCATTAATTAAGGTAATTAATGCCTTTTTATGCCATAAATCACTTATGTGATTAATGACCAATTTATGGCAAGTTTTCCTAAAATTATCATTTTAACCCTACGTTACCCCGTCCAATATTAGGCTAACCATCTCAGCATAATTTACGTTCGCATGATTTTTGGTGTAAAGTGTTAGGCTAAAAACTTAACCTAATTTAATATACGCAAATTGGCATAAATTAGCATAAACATGACAAGGGTATAATTTTGGTATTGATGGCATAATCAATATGAACATAATAGGGTGTACTTGCAAAATAACTAACATGAACATTTTAGGGGTGAACTTGCAAAATAACTAACATGAACATTATAACGTCATAGGTACAAACTTGCAAAAAGACTAACATAAACATTATAATGTCATAGGTATGAACTTGCACTTATAGGCTAACTCAACATATATGTGTTTTTAACATAGGCCTTATTAACAACATATATGAGAATTAGCAATATGAACTAATCCATATACATATGTTAATTTGCAACATAGGCAAATCAACATACGTATATGTGAGTTACCAACATAGGCTAATCAACATACACATGTGTTAATTAGTAACATATATTTAAACATACTTGCAAATTAATCCCAACATATGATAAGTGTGAACATGGCATAAGTTTTGCATAAACATGAACATATAGATTAGACAATTGGTCGCATAACTTCACTACATAAACTTGCATAATAAACTACACAATTCTCATAAGACGTTACAATCCAAGTCCATGCTTATACAAATAATCTAATCCAATAATCCCAAATTTAACATGATAATAGAATCAAGTCACTGGCATAGATTAATATTATAAAACATAATAAACATCATACTTAATAATTCTCAATTCAACATGATAATAGAATCAAATCACAAACGTATATTAATAACATAACGAGTATCGTACTATTATCATTTCATCACAACACATGATATTCATATTAATTCGCATTCTAAAAATGTAGCTAAACTTACAATCGTAGACGGTCTTGTTTTCTGAGTTCTGAAATTCTGAATTTGCAAAGCTTTCCTTTGGGATGACGTTGCTTTGATTCTAATTTGTTGTTGCTTTTTAATCTTTTAGCTTGTATTCGCTATGTTGTTCGTCTCTTTCAAGTGGAGGCTCCCTCTAGTTCTCAGCAGACAGCATGGTGGCTCCAATTCTTATTCCTTTTTTTTTGTGAATTTTTAGTTTGAGACCTAGGGTCTTTTTATAGAGTTACAAGTTAATTTGAGCCGTCGATGAAGCTTGGGTTAACCAGAGCCGTCCGTTGTAAAGAGAAGTCAATTATGTTCACCATTTCTTTCTTAATGTACATTTACTATTATTTTTCAATCCATATAAATACGTACGCATTAGATACATCTCCCCTTTACACATTTATTATTATTTTTGTATGCACATTAGATACATCTCCCCTTTACACATTTATTATTATTCTTGTATGCACATTAGATACATCTCCCCTTTACACATTTATTTTTGTATTAGCAACTTTAGTATTAACAGAAATACGGGGTGTTACATTCTCCCCTCCTTAAAGGATTTCGTCCCCGAAATCTCCAAGTCTAGGAGAACATATATCCTACCATCCAAATGTCCATCTACTCAATCATCAAACATGAGCGTCCATTGTCCTTAAAAGACTTCTAATGCTTCATGATCGTATGCATCGTGTGTGTACATGTTCTTATCTAATGCAAAAATTAGGCGGTCTACTGATTCAATTGACCTCCTTAATGCAAATTATGTAAGTGTCATGAATCCATTATGTATGCAAACTTTTTCCTATTCATAATTCTACATGAATGTGCAATCATTCAAACCAATGCGACATCCATATGACAACATGTTAAGCTTCAACCATATACAGACATAAACACATATATGCATATGCAATATGAAGTGACTGAGACGATCTAAAACCCTAGATTGTGTGCGTATATGCATCCATGAGCAACCACTAGCAAACATTTGCAACCACTTGCAACCATCATCCATAACATGTTTCAATTACATGTTTACATCCAAAGGGGTTTCCACCTAAGGATAAAAGGGTAAGGTTGGGGAGATATACCTAAAAAGATAGATACTAACATGACTTTAAGGAAAAAGAGAGATCAAAAATGTACCCTCAAAAAGAAAAGGGTAGGCTGCGCGTATTCTATCCTCAGTTTCCCAAGTCGCGTCTTCCTCGGCGTCGCTCCACTGAACTTTGACGAGTTTGACTTCGCGGTTGCGTAGATTTTTCACTACAGTTCCTAAGATGCGAGTTGGAACTTTCCTCACAGTTGCTTCGCGTTCTACTTCAGCTTCTACTAGAATGTTTGGCTCTACCACTTCCGCTGACTCATGTAGATACTTCCGGAGGTGAGAAACATGAAAGACGTTGTGAACTCCGGCCAGTCTCTCGGGTAACTCTAACCTGTAGGCCATCTTCCCAATCTTCTCGATGATAGGAAACGACCCTACAAATCTTGGTTCTAGCTTCCCTGTGGATCCAAAGCGAACGACGTTCCTTAAAGGAGATACCTTAAGGAAAACCCTGTCCCCAACCTCAAATTCAAGGTCGGTCCTTCTCTTGTCTGCGTAGGATTTTTGTCTGTCTTGGGTTGTCTTCATTCTTCTCCGTATTAAGCCTACTTTCTCTGAAGTCTCTCGGATCATATCTGGTCCAAGTATGAGTTTGTCAGTAGACTCCCACCAACAAGTAGGCGATCGACACGGTCTTCCACATAAAGATTCGAAGGGCGCCATCCCGATGGTGGCTTGGTAGCTGTTGTTGTAGGCAAATTCCACCAAAGGAAGATGGTCCTCCCAAGTCCCTCCAAAGTCAAGGACGCAAAGTCTCAAAAGGTCTTCCAAAATCCTGTTCACCCTTTCCGTCTGATCATCGGTTTGGGGGTGATAGGCCGTGCTCAAACATAACTGTGTGCCTACAGCTTCTTGCAGACTCCGCCAAAACTCACTTGTGAAGATAGAATCTCTGTCGCTAATAATGCTGGAAGGTATTCCATGGAGTCGATCTATCTCCTTAAGATAAAGAGATGCTAGAGACGAGGCAGTCCTTCTACTCTTGACAGGTAAAAACTGGGCGCTTTTAGTATGCCTATCCACTATTACCCAAATGCTAGTGTTGCCTCTTCTAGACCTAGGCAGCCTATCAATGAGGTCCATTGAAATGCTATCCCACTTCCACTGTGGGACCTCTAGAGGATGGAGCAGACCGCCAGGCTTCTTCTGCTCCGCCTTGACTTGTTGGCAAATCATGCACTTAGAAACAAAATCTTCCACATCCTTCTTCATGCCACTCCAAAAGAAAACTCTCTTTAAGTCCTTGTACATTTTGTCCCCGCCTGGATGTATTGTCATCTTGGAATGATGTGCCTCCTCAAGAACTTTCTTCACCAACTCCTTTGCCTGTGGGACGCATAGTCTTCCATCCCGTCTTAACCACCTTTTGTCGTCGATGGTGTATCTATCGAGGTGACTATAAGTCTCACCCCTAACGAGCTTATCAACCACTTCTACAAGTTGAGGGTCTTCTCGTTGTGCAGTCCCTATTGAGTCTAAGAGAGTGGGCCGCACTTCTAGCGATGCTAACAGATCGGGTACAAAATTAGAGGAGGGCCTAAAGTCAAAACTGGCTATAAACTCTAGGCTTCGCCTTTCAACAAATAGCGGGCTCAACGTTAGCTTCTTTCTACTCAAGGCATCTGCGACTACGTTGCCCTTGCCAGGAGTGTAGGAAATCTCGAAATCATACGAGGCAAGAAACTCCATCCACCTTTGTTGCCTTAAGTTAAGGTCCTTCTGCGAGAAGAGATACTTCAAAGATTTATGGTCAGTATACAGTTCAAATTTCTCACCTAGGAGATAGTGGCGCCAAGTGTTAAGCGCAAAGACGATGGCGGCCAACTCAAGGTCGTGGGTTGGGTAGTTCCTTTCATGAACTTTCAACTGTCTTCCGCCATAAGCTACTACCCTTCCTTCTTGCATTAGGATAGCGTCTAGTCCTGTCCCGCATGCATCCGTGTATACTGTAAACATTTTGCTTCCATCCGGCAAGGTCAGAACTGGGGCTGTTGTAAGAGCCCTTTTTAAGCATTGGAAAGCAAACTCGCAATCCAAATCCCAAGAGAAAACTAGATTCTTCTTTGTTAGACTTGTAAGAGGAGCTGAGATTTTTGCAAAATCTCTGATGAACTTCCGATAAAAGCCTGCAAGCCCGAGGAAGCTTCGGACCTCAGTTGCATTCCTTGGTGCCTTCCAATCTTGCACCGCTACTACTTTTGCGGGGTCTACACCTAACCCCTCTTTGGATACTATATGCCCAAGAAATATCACTTCTTCTCTCCAAAAGTGGCACTTGGAGAATTTAGCTTTTAACTGATGTGTTCTAAGAGTCTCCATGATTGCCTTTAGGTGCTGAGCATGCTCTTCCTCATTTTTTGAGAAGATCAAAATATCGTCTACGAAGACCACCACGAATTTATTGAGGAAATCTCTGAACACCCTACTCATTAGGTCCATGAAGTAAGCGGGTGCGTTTGTCAAGCCAAAAGGAATGACAAGCCACTCAAAGAATCCGTCTGGGGTTCTGAAAGCTGTCTTATCGATGCTATCATCAGCTACCCTTAGCTGATGAAATCCGGTCGCCAGATCAAGTTGGGAGAAAATCGACGCTCCTACAAGCTGGTCAAACAAATCGTCAATTCTGGGGAGAGGGTGCCTATTCTTTTTAGTCAGCTTGTTTATCTCCCTATAGTCAACATATAGACGGAGTGAACCATCCGCCTTTGTAGCGAACACCACTGGAGCGCCCCATTCTGAAATGCTCCGCTTAATGAACCCCTTTTATAAAAGCTCTTTAATCTACTTACTGAGCTCTTTCCTTTCCCTAGGAGCCATGTGCCTAACAGGCAAAGCAACGGGCTTTGCATTGTCAACAAGATAGATGCGGAAGTCTATTTCCCGTTACGGAGGTAAACCCTTCACCTCATCAAAGACATCCGAATATTCTCGGACCACCTTAACTGACTGCAAATTCCCAACAGAAGCATCAAGCGATTCAAGATAACTAAGCATAACCACATTCGAGGGATTACAAGTAATTTCCGGAGTGTTACCGAGTTGGGTTAAGAGCCTAACCACTCTTTTCTCACAATCAAGGATGGCACCATTACTGGATAGCCAGTCCATGCCCAAAATTAATCCATACCCCGAGAAGCCCAAAGCAAAGGTACTACATCTAAATTCTACACTTAGAATAGAGATTTTCAAATTCATACAGATCAATGACAAATAAGCTGGGCCTCCAATTGAATTGGAGACAACCAAGGGATCCTCTACCATACTAGTTTCTAGGTGCAGAGATTCTACTAAAGCAGATGAAATAAAGGAGTGTGATGCACCAGAATCAAATAAAGTGCGAACTGGGTGATCATAAAGATAAACTACACTTTCTATAGAAGTATTTCTACCTCGCTGTTGCAGAGGAGGTGCCTCTAGTGCATGAACTTGTCCACCCGAAGTGGATGCAGCTTTCTACGCCTGCCCTCGCCTCTTAGGACAGTCCTTAGCTATGTGTCCTGTTTCTCCACAATGAAAGCAACCACCATTCATCTTTGCCTTCTTCTTCCTGCAGTCTTTCACCACATGTCCAACCACACCAAAGAAATTACACTTTCTTGTTTCGCGAGCTTTGTTGTTTTTCCCGCCCTTCTTAAAGTCTGTTTTCTTAGGCTATAAAGCTTCTTTCTTTCCCTGAGACCCTTCCGCCTTTGTCTCCTTCTTGCCTTTATCCTCCTCATGTAGTAACGCCATCTGTACCAGCCTTTCATATGTAGCTCCCATAGGTATATGGGTCATGGCCAGGCTATGAAGCGGCTCATTCAGTCCCTTGACAAAGCGGAGAGCCTTCTTGTGTTGGGTGTTGACTAGGTCCAGTCCGAACCTAGCCAGCTGATCAAAATGGTTGACGTACTCTTTGAAGGTCATACTTCCTTGCTTAAGGGATAGGAACCTCTCCATTTGAAGACTTCTCTCAGCTTCTGAAAGGAACTTCAGCTGAAATCTAAATCTGAAATCTTCCCAAGTTTCTACTGGTCTTTCTGCATTGGTGACATCCCACCAGTAGGAAGCCTCTCCTTTGAGCAACCACACTGCCAGTCTTACCTTCTGCCTGTCTTCTACCTTGAAGATAACGAAAAGATCTTCGGTCTCTTTCAGCCAGTTCATGGCTGCTACGAAGGACTCGGTTCCATGAAAGTCTTTCCCACCCATAGCTTTAAAATCTCTACAAGTCTTGGCAAAAGCATTTCCTCTCGGAGGAGGAGGAGGAGGGGGAATTTCAGCAACTGGGGAGGAGGAGGAGGAGGAATTGCTGCAGCTGGGGGAGGAAGATTCGCTGGGCCCGCCTCATTGGCCCTAGCTTCCAAGTACCTTCTAAACCAACCAGGTACAGTCACACCTTCTGGAAGGTTAAATTCTCCCGACATGCTGAAACGAAAAAGGAAAGATTCAAAACGAAGGATAGATAATTCACATGGCTTTGGGGGATTATGCCTTTCTAAAACTATAAAACAATTCTTTTTCTTGAAAAATGCTTCTTTAAATTTTAATTTGAATATAGTGTCAAAAACTTTTTATCTGGTCTGGTAAACCTATGCTCTGATACCAAGTGAAACACCCCACCTCCGTTAAGGTCACTCACAAAGGGAATGCCTTAATTTTGGTGGAGGTTTATAAGTAAAAGACACAGATAAAACACAAGACAAATATAAACACATATAAATAAGCAGCGGAAAAAACCAACAGACTTTTATTATCATAAATACGTGTTCATACAGAACATTTCCAACATTGTCTCAAAACAAACTTCCAATTATTACAACCATAATACTGTCTTGATTTTAAAAGTTAAAGAAGCATGAAACATAAATAAAGCTGCATAATCCCCATTAATGATATCCAAAGCCATGGTCCAAATGAAAGAAATCCAAGCAATACATTCTCTCTCTCTCTTCAAGCTGGATGAAAAACAGACTAAGCTACGGTGTTTCCTCCCTGTGGACTTGGGGGGGGGGGAACGGAAGAAAAGAAGACGAAAGGAAAATGGGTCAGACATAAGTCTGGTAAGTCTAGCTATATTCCTAGAATGTTAATAATAAAAAGATCATGACTTGCATAAAGTGAGAACAGGACGATATCAGGATAATAGACTATCCTAGAACTAGATAAGGTGTCCTAAAACGAACATCCCTTCGCACCCTATTTTAAATCTCTATCTCTGCACCTACTAATTCTTATACCAACAGGCACCCGGTGATTGGGGTGAAGTGATCCCTTTCTCTTTCTTTAAAAGATCAGCTCCTACTCGTATATTCACATGTGTCCTACGGCCCTATATGGTAGATACCTATGCTGGTCCCACCATGGGGTGTATCAAGTCCCATGGTGGCGGCCCCGACACAATTCTAGCATGCATAGGGTATACTACTGATGCTCCAGTGCCCTGACTTGTCTGCTCCAGAGTGTGTGCACGCCCGCACTCTGTTAGAACCCACACTGTGCACCAACCGCCGTCGCTTTTGACCGCTTACAATCAGCCCAGTAATCGTGCACCACCCTGCCTAGTTCAGGGTACCATGATACCTAATTGGGTTACTGCTGAAACGGGTCCCCGTTACTAGGTTTTCTAGTCAAACATGTTAAGTGGTTAAGTGTCTGAATGAACCTAACCCCCACCAATCCAAATTATTTAACATGTTGAATTTGGTTAAGTATTTATTAAATTGACTTGACCCTATCAGTCCTAACCCAGCTCTAATTGTCTTATTAGAGCACCAACCTCTCAGATTAGACAGATATTGTTGTGGCTGCCTGTATGTCGGTTGGGCCCGGACAGTTTTATGCCACAACTCAGTTTAACCTCGGGTCTTTATTGGGCCCCATACCTTAACCTCTCACATTGGATAGCTATTATTGTGACAACTGGACAACCGGGCGGGTCCGGGCAGGTTTACGTCACAACTCAATCCAACCTCGGGTTAAGCGCGTTCGTATTTTCTAATTTACATTTTAATTATGTAAATTATTCAAATTCAAATTACTGTCACATTCATTTCCAATTAATCTCATTAATTAAGGTAATTAATGCCTTTTTATGCCATAAATCACTTATGTGATTAATGACCAATTTATGGCAAGTTTTCCTAAAATTATCATTTTAACCCAACGTTACCCCGTCCAATATTAGGCTAACCATCTCTGCCTAATTTACGTTCGATTGATTTTTGGTGTAATGTATTGGGCTAAAAACTTAGCCTAATTTAATATACGCAAATTGGCATAAATTAGCATAAACATGACAAGGGTATAACTTTGGTACTGATGGCATAATCAATATGAACATAATAGGTTGTACTTGCAAAATAACTAACATGAACATTTCAGGGGTGAACTTGCAAAATAACTAACATGAACATTATAATGTCATAGGTACAAACTTGGAAAAAGACTAACATAAACATTATAATGTCATAGGTATGAACTTGCACTTATAGGCTAACTCAACATGTATGTGTTTTTAACATAGGCCATATTAGCAACATACATGAGAATTAGAAATATGAACTAATCCATATACATATGTTAATTTGCAACATAGGCAAATCAACATACGTATATGTGAGTTAGCAACATAGGCTAATCAACATACAATGTGTTAATTAGTAACATAGATTTAAACATACTTGCAAATTAATCCCAACATATGATAAGTGTGAACATGGCATAAGTTTTGCATAAACATGAACATATAGATTTGACAATTGGTCGCATAACTTCACTACATAAACTTGCATAATAAACTACACAATTCTCAAAAGATGTTACAATCCAAGTCCATGCTTATACAAATAATCTAATCCAATAATCCCAAATTTAACATGATAATAGAATCAAGTCACTGGCATAGATTAATATTATAAAACATAATAAACATCATACTTAATAATTCTCGATTCAACATGATAATAGAATCAAATCACAAACGTATATTAATAACATAACGAGTATCGTACTATTATCATTTCATCGCAACACATGATATTCATATTAATTCGCATTCTAAAAATGTAGCTAAACTTACAATCGTAGACGGTCTTGTTTTCTGAGTTCTGAAATTCTGAATTTGCAAAGCTTTCCTTTGGGAAGACGTTGCTTTGATTCTAATTTGTTGTTGCTTTTTAATCTTTTAGTTTGTATTCGCTATGTTGTTCGTCTCTTTCAAGAGGAGGCTCCCTCTAGTTCTCAGCAGACAGCATGGTGGCTCCAATTCTTATTCCTTTTTTTTGTGAATTTTAAGTTTGAGACCTAGGGTCTTTTTATAGAGTTGCAAGTTAATTTGAGCCGTCGATGAAGCTAGGGTTAACCAGAGCCGTCCGTTGTAAAGAGAAGCCAATTATGTTCACCATTTCTTTCTTAATGTACATTTACTATTATTTGTCAAGCCATATAAATACGTACGCATTAGATACATCTCCCCTTTACACATTTATTATTATTTTTATATGCACATAAGATACATCTCCCCTTTACACATTTATTATTATTCTTGTATGCACATTAGATACATCTCCCTTTTACACATTTATTTTTGTGTTAGCAACTTTAGTGTTAACAGAAATACGGGGTGTTACAGTAATAATAAACATCGCCATAGGATAGTAACAATTAATTTTGAACTACACTACATGGCATAGTTCTTGACGATAGGCATACTTCATCATATACCACATAAGCATTTGGAGCTTGTGTGACGAGGTTGAAGATTTACCATACGAGCGAGAGGCTTGTATGGCGATGACTATATATTACAGGTTGAACTGATGACTGATCTGGACTATATAAATTGTAACGGTAAATTGCAAGATTAATAAAAGTCCCCACACAGGTCTGGAGATGACAATAAACAAGTGTCTCTGGTCATTAAGGCACAAAAACAATTTATAGGGTGCGAGAATTTATTCTTTGGAGTTATGATCTATACACACTCCCCTGTGGACACCAGAATATATCACTATAAATATATGTATGCTTATTAGGATTTATTGGGTACCTAACACGGCCCAATAGATTTCCAAACCCCTTCCCATACAAAGGAGGTAATGGCGAAATTTTTCGAAATATAAAGGTGTTAGTGAAATATTTGAAGTGAAAACGATATTGAAATCGTCGAATGAATTATATTTATATATATAAAAATAAATTAAATTAAAACAAATCGAGGCCATGCAGTTCGCGTTTTGAAATCGTAACTTCAAACGATTATACCGAAAGATCCGACCATCGAATTTTCATGAAACTGGAATCGTTGGGTTCGCTTTGGGAATATCATCCCAATGATATAAACTTTGCTGAAATCCAACGGTTAGATTTTTAGATATGTGCAAAACAAATTTTGGGAAAAACAGCGCCAATGCCTTGGCACGACCTGAAACGTCGTTTAATTAAATAGGGTCGTTTTTAAATAAATAAAAATGGTGATATATCGTTATAAAATATTATAGACGATATAGAGTGGAAATAAACCGATTCTGCTTGGTTTGCTTGATATTTGATGGTTGAATGTGTTTGACATGAAAACTATACTAAAGAACTGAAATGTGAATGTCGAATGATTGAACCATGTGAAGAATTTATTTGAAAATCTAAATATACGTGGATTATTTGAAAAGGCCGAGTTAATTCTCATTTCAAATAATCGATCGATGGTTAGAAGTCGAAGAGTTGAAGACGGTTCAAGACCGACGATCTTCACGTTGGATGGATGGGCGCTACTGATGCTCGTGATTGGAGTAGCTACCTTGAAGGAGCTGAAGTGGTAGCCGTCCGGACGTAATGTTGATTGTACGGATATGCGAGGAATTTGATGCCTCCGGCTTCGTTCATACCCAGAACGAACTTGTAAATGGACTGTGTGTCTGACATTGGATTTTGTTCTGTGCTGATTGATCTCTATTAAATATATATATGTTTGGAGGCGGAGAATTTATTCTCTTGCTTAACGCCTTTCTCTAAGACGTATGAGCTCAGAGGTTATATATCGATAGAAATTAATCGCATGGGGTGAATTGCCTGTGTGGCGTGCCTAAGTGGCATGTGATCAAGGCTTTTGTTGCAAAGCAAAGTCTTGTGGTTGATGATCAAAGCATGGCCCGTGTGGCGTAGCTTTCTGTATAGCGTGGATTCGCGAGCCTCACACCTCGGTATGATTCAAAAACGGGAGAACGACGCAAGGAGTGCACGACGTTTCTATCTAGCTATGGTGGTGTCAGTGACTTACCAGCCCTGACATTTATATATACTTTTCACCTGTGTGGTTGTTGGAATGCGAGACGCCTCGATTATAGGTCTGTAAGGACCGGGAAACGTGTGTTCAGGAGTTGCTAATCCTCATAAGTAAGAGAGGACCGGCTTTGGAGGATCCAGGGATTGCTGTGTGCTGTCATGGGACATTTGCTAGAGTGTTTCGAACGGATAGGAGCTTGCCCCTTGCATTGACTCATGATGGAATCCAATTTCCAATACGAAATTGCGGATGTGATTGTATAACTAGTATGGTGACATAGTAGATGGTAGCTATTCCGCCTAGGATTGATATTTATGATTGAATTTGCTTTTGAAACATATATGCACTAGTAATAATATCGAACACTTTTGTTTATACGTATGAAGCATCTCTTGGCCATTATAAGGTAAAAACTCTAACCTCCGGCTTGCGTTGCATTGTGTGATGGGACCCGAGTCTTATAATTGCTTCATTTTTATAAAAAGCATTGCGATGATTTAATAATTTACTTTATTTCATGCACTAGCACTCATTGGAGTAAACCCGTTCCGCGAAAGTGGCGTGGTCCTTTGATTTGCCTTATTATTGTGGTTTAATTAGTTAAGTAGATTTCTCATACCAGTCCCATGACTGACTCGTAGTTTGTTTCACCTTGCAAACTCGAGTGCCCTTATTTTCACACGAGTAGCCTAGTTACAGGTAGCTGACATATTTTGGCTTGGCACCGCAGTAGAGGTGCACTTTTGGCTCATGGTGAGGCTTGATTACACCGTGATGACTATGATTTTTCCACCATTACTATATATGTATTACGATTCCGCCTCAGGCGATGTAGACTGATGTTTCATTTATGTACTTACTATGTATATGATTCCGCCTCAGGCGATGTAGACTGATTATGTATTATTTTGCACTAAGTTGTATCCTGCACTGTGCTCTCTGATGATGTGATATGTATATGATTCCACGGTCATATTTGTGTAAGTTATTCTATTTCCTGCTTTTACTATTTTCTGTACTATGCTAATGATGATTAATGTGTTATATTCCAATGATTATCCTTAACACCGTAGCACGGGGTTTTGAGATCGTCACAGAAATCATCATTACAAAAAGATACACAATTCATAAACAAAATGATACAATTCATATACAAAAAGATATATAGCATTTTTTATATATAAAAAGATATATAAAATGATATATATATATATATTTGTGTGTGTGTATAATTAATGGTTTTGTTTTTATAACTAGTAGAAGGGCAATGTGTTTTGTCAAGGTTGTATATATAGGCCTTATAAGATTTTCTGTTAAAAAGGAAAAAATTAAATGGTTTTCTGAGAAAAAGATAAAAACATTCATCTTTTTTCTGTTTAAAGTATAAGTTATATGATTTTGTGAGAAAAAGATAAATTTGTTTATCTTTTTTCTGATAAAAATGGCGTCCTGAAGTGTTTATTTACCATGGAATTTATGAAATGAATGGTCTAGTAATAATGAGGTTGGTTATATAGTATGCTTACATATGTAAAAGGTGTTTTTTTAGTAAGCACATAATCTTTTTGTGTATGAATTATGTATCTTTTTGTATATATCTTTTTGTATATCAAATATATGTATATATATATAAGGTAAATACAATCACCTAAACTTAAATTATAGCAAACTTCATTATAGACTGGTTCATCTTTTATCATTTTATTACAGTATATTAATAACAATGAGATATTGATGATATAATAGTATAAACATTAAAAAGATGTAATCGTATATCCTTTTAATGTTTATGTCGTTTTATTATATATTATAGAATGGTTCATTTTCTATTATTGTATAATGATATATAAATCTTTATTACAATATATCTTTTTAATCGGAAAATGAGATAATGATGTCACACAATTGAAAATCCATTTTTACGCATTTTTCAGAAAAATATATAATCATATCTTTTCTGGAATTCAAACTTTGGAAAAATAGTGCAACAACTTAAGTTCGTGTGTTTCATGAAAAAGATATGTAAAATTCATATACAAAAAGATACATAATTCATATACAAAAAGATATATTGCATTTTGTATATATATATAAAAAGATATATAAAATGATATATATGTATATATATATATATATATTAATATTGGTTTTGTTTTTATAACCAATAGAAGGGCAATGTGTTTTGTCATGGTTGTATATATAAGACTTATAGGATTTTCTATTAAAAAGAATAAAATCAAATGGTTTTCTGAGAAAAAGATAAAAACATTTATCTTTTTTCTGTTAAAAATATAAGTTATATGATTTTCTGAGAAAAAGATAAAATCGTTTATCTTTTTTCTGGTAAAAATGGCGTCCTGAAGTGTTTATTTACCATGGAATTTACGAAATGAATTGTCCATCGGTAATGAGGTTGGTTAGATGGTATGCTTACATATAAGTGACATAAAGTAAATGAAAACACAATAGAGCGTGAAATTTAATGAAAAGATATTATGTTATATCTTTTTAAGTTCTTTTAAGCTTTTTTAGAACATAGTTGTTTTGTATTAAATAATGGTATTTGATTTTTGAATTAATATATAATAATATTATGAATATAAACTTATAACAGAAAATTATAGTAAACATAATTGAAAAATTATAAATATGTTTAACATTTAATAGTAACTATGATATGTAAGTACGATATAATATGTTATTTCATTCCTTATCTTAAAAGATAGATGCATATTTTTTTTAACTCATGTATACATTGAAATGCAGTTATCAGTGAAATCATTTACCATTTTCTGTCCCACTTATAATTTTCTGTAAAGAATATCATCAATTTATCGTTTTCTGCCCTACTTTCTGAAAAAAGATAAAATCATTTATCTTTTACGAATCATAAATCTCCAAGAAATAAAGAACAAGCGTCATCAACTAATATTATTTAAGATCCAATTTAATAATTAAATACAAAAATCATAATCTAAAGTGAATAATGCAACCAGGTTAAATGCACATTGCTTGTTTAATCAGAAAAATACCTTTCAGAATTCATTATTCCAATTACGGTATACGAAACCTTCCTCTAATAGATCAAAACTGCCTATGTTGATAAGAAATATACAAGAGCATCAACAACGACATAAAACATCGAATTGACAACGAAAATTACCAAATAAAATAGAGACTCACTAAAGAACAAGGAATCCAACAGAGAAAATCAATTAGCCAATCCAAATGAACAAATTCGCCTCATGATTTCCTACAATTAAACTCGAATTTGATTTCAGAACAAACTAACACCTAATTTTTTCCTAAAAAATCAACAAGCGCTTTAATTGCATAAGAATCGACGGATTAATTTTGACCTAATTTCAGAAGATACGAATATTGTTTGAGAACATGAAGACGTCCGCTTTGATTTTTGTCCTAGAAAATAATAATTTAAAACCCGTGTCCTAGAAAACAATAGGACCCGAATAGTAAGCCCTTAATGCAAATTTCTTGTTTTATTTACGCACAATCGAACCGTACATCCGATCGCTATGAAACTTGACGGTGTGTAAAAAACTCACTATAACAATTCTAGAAATATATGTTTCCTCGTAATCCGAGACTGTGCTCCCAAAACGACTATTTATGCATATTCCGAGATTAATATCACCACCAACTGATCTGAACTCGAAATATAGCTATCCATAAACTTATTCTTTGTGACGAACCATTTGGACTCAACGGAATTGCCCCAAGTCCCGATTCAATCATTCGTGAAAAATCCCATTTTATAATTATCAATTGAGTAATTAACGATCAATAATTAAATAAATTATTTAACTATCAAATTGTTAAAATATGGATCGTTACATTCTTCCCACCTTAAAGGATTTCATCCCGAAAATCTTCAAGGACAAAATAACATAACCCAACACCCACGAAAAAGTGAACAACATCAGACGAACCATCACTTAGCACTCCTTACAACAACCATTGAAATCCATCACAACAAAGGAAATAGACTTAAAACTTGACATGGAACCAATATTTTCATTCGTATGTACAACCACAATCAAACTCGAGATCAAGGCAGCCAAGTCAGACACCTAAATCGTACACTTATTTCCCAATTAAATAATTAATTGAAAACAAAAACGACAACTTACTAATTTGGAAGATAAGTCAACTTAGTAGTACATACTGAATTTCTTTCCCAATTTGGCAAAATCTACATAAAGTTTCGGTTGCACCTCCTTTGTACGGCTCGATTCGGGTAAACCACAAATTGCCCTGCAAGGTTCATCCCAACAAAGAAAATAAAAGTCCAAAAGAAGTTATCCATACACAGGGAATAAAATCACCAAAATGCACCAAAAGGCAAAAACCATAACTTAACATCTACTACATACCTCTTTTTAAGCAAGATTAGCATTTATATGTAAATAATAGCAAATTAGAATCCAAAAAAATAAATCAAATCTTGCTTTTTTGTACCTGGGAATCAAAAAAGAAGATATAATGCAATAGTAGAAATAGCAACAAGATAATTAAACATGTCAAATAGATAAATTTTATTTAACATAAGCATGTCAAGTCATGTATGGATTTTGTTTCGAATAAATAAATGATATAGCATACCCTACAAGCCTAACAATTATATAATTATAAATAGACATGCAAACATCATCAATCAAATATGCATAAGCAAAGCAATATCAATTGTAATAACAACATCCATACCTATCCTAGCATGCAAGATACTAACCTAACTAGTAAGATACACCAAATATTAGATTTAATCCATATATAACTTGACAAATTGGTTGCGTTCCAAAAATAAAGAATATTAATTTAGCATCTTCTGTCAACGAATCGGGTATGACTCGAGCACTATCATACTATTTCCAATTTGTATGGTAACTTGTCGATGAAAACCATCGATAATTATTCCCGCATCCGTTTGAAAATATCTAATAGTTATAGAAAAACTATTCAATTCGTGTCATTCAGTGACTTCGCATTCATTTTCGAATGAATGTTCAATTAACCCCTTCTCATGATGCCAAATACAACAACACTTCTTCAATATGGAACCAACCACCTCGGTCGAGTATGCTCTACCTAGCGGCAAGTTATAGCGTCATAACCAGTAATAAATGCAAGCGACTTTCACTAAAGGAATATCGCTCCAAACCGATACACCTCCTACTCGGTTCGAACAAATGACTGTATTTCCTATACGTACCTATAGGAAACTTCATACTTGTAGAAGGCCAAGAATTTCAACAATTGCCACTAGAAAATGTTGAGATACTCCTCGGGAAAGAGAAATCCTGATAATGCAACATCACCAACCACTCTAACCCCTTTGCTAATATATAGTGACTCCAACTCACCAAAGAAAACTCTATTGCCATTGATATCGAACCAGGAGCCAAATACTCCTCATGCGGTTTTGGTTATAAACAAAAATGCGACAACCTTCTATTTGAAAACAAAGCACACAAGAATCACACAAATAACCAAGTGAATACCTTCAGATTCTCGTTCTTGCTCACAACAAGAAATCAACATATTCATGGGTTAACCCTAACTTCCAAACCATCCAAACTCTCGTAGGACTCATATCGACATCCTACTCGAGATAGTGTGACCCAATCACTCCACTTTTCTCAACAAAGATTGAAACTCCAACAAACCAACCGTAAAGTATGTTTACTCACTAGTTGGTCTGAATGGCCCAACCAAACAATCAAGATCAAAGAAGCACATGAGATGCTGCAATCAACATACATCAACCAACTACCCACAATCATCAAAATCCACTCAGGATTCCTAAATGAAAGAATATCCATAACCAGATTGATACAGACCTCGAATCAAACATGATGGCAATCAGGTCATCTCATCGAATATACCCATATAATCTCAAGCTACAATGTTAGGTAACAACTCGCTGCTAGAGATTTGTCTTAGTTTGTTGTCTCCGATCATAAGTGACTCGCTACTGAAGATCTAAGTATCGGTCCATTATCATTAAATCGAAGACAACTCACTACTAAGCTTGTCCTAGCCCACTATTGTCATCAAAAACCTCTACTACCATTGATATTCCATATCCTCCTAGTAATTGAACTTCTAGAATTAAATATTAAGTCCATTTTAGGTCAATAACCAACAAGCAAATAATATAGCAAACATGCAACCATGACTCGATGAATTTAAGTTTTTGATGAACCATGTATACTGCCAAGTATAGACTAGCTATGCTGTAACACTCCCTTACCTTAAGGCTCGAATTTATAGTTATGGATGTTGCAGTCACCCATAGTATTAGGTTCTAGTGACCAAACACGAGGTGCTATACAAATATATATTCTAACTCAACACTCAACAAGGTAAGCGACAATCAAGAAAAAACTAATTATCACGAGTCCCAATATCGTTTCACCCATCTTACTACAAGATCAAATAGAACAACGAAACCTCGACGCCAAAATAAAACATGTATGGAAACGTCATTGATGGAAGCATATATCGAGGGGTGATGTTGTTCCCTGTCTCTTTCATCGAGAGAGCACTCGACAAAACGAAAACAACAATCTATACATGTCTCCACAATTTGTCCCAGTAGAACGTGACAAACTTCGAAATTGGGCATGAGCTTGAACTTAGCGAGCTTACTCAATCGACTCCTCCAAACCATCATTCCCTCAAAATGAGATAACCACGCTCAGAGTCAATTGCCCAACCTAGCCACTAACTCCATACTTCAGAGTGACAACATAAAGAATACCCGTACTTCGATAGCATATAGAATTCGATCACACACTCCAACACAGACACCTTGCCTGAATCAACGAATCTCATCGACTTCTAAGAAGTCGATACAAAACCTCTTCGAAGGGAACTGGTCTTGAGTGAGTCGATTTTGAGAACCCAAAACAATGATGACTCTTGGTCAATTCAAGATCGACCTTGGAGTCTCTTACGAATAAACCCCAAAATTATCCAATTCTAATTATAAGTCATCAAAAAATTTCATATAAGAACCCATACTGCTCCCATACCACAACACTCGATTTTGTTCCAAGGAACGGTATTCGCGCTGACGCATAAGCATTCATACAATGTGGCACAGTCGACTAGCTGCACTTTAGATCCTTAGCCAAATAAAGATAAAAAGGTATCCCAGATAATGGATTGTACCATTACTGAAAACTAAATTGTAAATCGAGGCTAATAGTCCTCGATTCTTCCCGACTCTCAACTCTAGAGACTGAATAATTAAAAGAATTTCTCATTTTCCAGATCGTCTCAAATAAGTGGTAGGGATGACCAACCACTAACAGAGAGGAACTATTATAATGGCACTGGTGTGCAAAACAACCTATACTATATATACTAATAATAATTGATTTGAAAACCAAAATATACACAAATATGTATTCTCTCGTATATACTAGCTCTCAAATTCAGTACTGCTTAGGTCAAACAATGCAACCTAAGCTCTGATACCGATTGAGATGACTCGTTACACACCACCGGTGCTCATAACTAAAAATTTGCGTTGTACAACCGCTCGATCAATGTGAAGCGATCGTCAAGAGAAAGAAATAATAAAGGAGAAGAGAAAAGAGAATGAAAAGAAAGAAATAGAAGAGAAGAAATAAAGAGAACTCAAAACAAAAAACAATTGCAGAATCTATCGTATATCTCACTACTCATCAAAAAACATAATAGTAACAATCACAGATATAAACAGGCGAGACAGTAATAACTGAAAAAACAAAGAATTAGAGTACATAGGCTCATACGGTTATACAGAATAGTAACAAAGTATATACAAGTGACAAATAAACTAAAATGGGGAGACTATCTTTACTAAGAATACATAACATTGTCAAGGCTCCATGGTGCTATATAGTGGAATTAACAATAAGGATACAAGTATAAATAGGCAAAACCTCAGCTTCTACGAATCTACCTATATAGCTTTAGATAATACTTGCAACTGTCACCTTGTCTTCTCATCAGCATCATCGATGAGCACCCAAAGTAACAAGAGGGAAATAAAACCTTGGATTAGACAATAATTTTGTGTGAGCGATAACTAAATTTCAAAGTATTGTAAAAGTTATAACAGAATATGTGGCATGGATGATATGGAGAATCATACATGCCCTACCCCTACATCCACAGAGTCAACACATATAAGGATATATATATATATACATACTACTATATGTGAATAATTATGGGAGTCTCCTACATCAAAATACTAGGGATGTCCAGATATCTGAACCGATGATATCGACATCACATGTTGTCCTAAAGGTGATAAATGATTAAGAAAACATAGTATCCATCATTCGTCCTCACATTCACTTGCTCAGTGCTTTAGATATACGATAACGCCTCTGTTCCTTGGTACCCGATTCCATGCCACTCAGTTAGCTAGGAACTAAGTTGTACCATCGTACAACCTAAAGTTTAGACCCAGAACTGGTCTAGGTGAATGCCAAAAGTTTTTTTAACCTGGAAACAATCTCCTAAACCTAGAGATAAGGACACAAACCTGGTCCAATGAAAATGAACCAATACCTTTCTCCTGGAGTACCCATCAAACCTGCATATCGATAATCCCTTTGCATATGCAACCCTTAGCATATTCAACCCTAGGACTACTACCATGACTCCTCTTTAGTAGTTCCCTCTTGATCCATCATCAATACTCTTCATTCTGGAATGTCATTATCCTTTGACGTAGTCGCTGCTTCACTTCCCATCCAAGGGTTACCATCGTCGGATAAGGAACCACTGATCGAAGAGTCATCATGTCAAAATCACCATCGAAGAATCATCATGTCCTACTCATTGAAATCACAACATCGTCAATGTCAAATTATCCAAAGTGTCCAACAACAATAGTAATCGATATGGACCACGTCATAGTAATCAATAACGACTACTCAAATCACCTATTTGAAGAAAATTGGTTATATACCATCTAGTGAAAACATCTGGCATTCAAAGTGAAATTCAGCTCGTCACCAAGTCCATCCTTCATCTTTAAATTGGCCACCAAGGTCTAGTGTCGCTCCATCTTCAAATCTGTCATCAACCTCCATCGTGAATTTATCTCACCTTTCGAGTCTATCATCCTTGTGCGTTCAATCAATATACACCAATATGTGAATTTGACATATAAGCACCCAAAACTCTAACGAACCAAAATATTTCCTAATACTTGATCGTCTATGAATGACATTTTATGATAAACTCAGAAAACAATACAACCATGCAGCTAACAGTAAAAAAAAATCCCTAAACTAGCACATAGCATCCATAATAGCAATAATAAATTAATAGGACATATCTATAACAATCAAAGTGAAAAACGTGTCAAAATAACTTAATCTAGTAGTGTGGTCAAAATAGCGCATAATAGAGCATAATAGCACGCAAATAGAAATAAATGTATATGTTAAAACAACTTAAATAACTTTCTAATATTTTTATTTATTATTTAATAGGTCCAATTATCCTAAATTTTATGTTTTACAATTAGAAAACAGTTTAAAACGTTAAATTGTATTATTTAAACAAATAAAATCTAGTGAGGATAATATCACTCACCTTAGCCAAGTCAGTCCAAGCTATGTCTAAAGCATATAGCTCGTCAATACGAGTCCAACGCACGAAACCGCATCCAAATCTAACATTGTATGAGAAAGACATCATAAATACAGGTTTTGCATATCAAAATTGGCACAATTAAACTAAACATCACAATATTTACCACTTTTCCCCTAGTTCACCTTCTTTTCCAAATGTCCAAATTCCAGCGTGCATCACAAACCCATCATGCATGCACGTTGTTGTATATAAAAATTACATGATTTTTGTTTGATGACAACAAACATATATATTATTATAAATGCATTTGCAATTGTACTATTCTACTACATCACATATAGAAATAAATATTTATATTAAAATTGAACACTACTGCATAAGAATTTAAATATTCAAACAGTATTTTATTTAAATATAATATTTCATTTCAACATTTGAATAGTACAGATTTTTAACTCCAATATTTATACATCTAATTGTAATACAATACATTCAATTTCATTTATGTACATAGCTCCTCACTACGGTTTACTCTGCTACATATTCACTTAATTGTATAGTCACTCACTCATATAAATTCAGATTCTCTCAGCTCACTCATATACAAGTTTCACTCACTGACACATCATTGTTTCTTCTGTCTACTTCAGTTAGTCCAGTCACCTAGATACATGTCATAGAAACACACAATGTAAACTGGAACGAAAATAATTGTAAATTCTAGTAGATATAATTTTATTTTAAAATTTATTTGCCTTAGAATTTTGATGTTTTTCTCATCATATTTCTTGACTTGGTCTGATAAGTATATTCATCCATCTGTGTCTAGGCAGCTTGCGATATTCACAGTGGTTCACTGTAAATACCACAAGGTAAACATTGTCTCTAGTGCTCTCTCTCTGTCTCTCTCTATATATATCTCTCTCTCTCACACACACACACACACATACATACATATATATATATATTCTGCACATACATAATACATGTATACGCATACATGTGTATGTATATACACATATATTTTGTGCATGGGCAATATGGTAGAAAGAGACAAATACATCAAGTATGATGTGCTCGGGTGAAGCTTGACAGTAAAGGAATGCTACAAGTATTCATGAACACGCAAGTGCAACAAAACAGTAATGGCAACACACAAAATACAAACATATATATATATATACACATACACACACACATATGTGTATATATATATGAGTGTAGGCAGCAACAAGACCAGGTGCAAGCATCCAAGTATACAATTGGCAAAAATATAGTGACATGGCATGCATAGATCAATATGGAAAGTTCAAATCGGCCATGACATATCCAAGACAAGCCAGAAATACAAATCTGATCAGAAATGCAACAAAATCCAAAACAAGTCTCAGCAATGTAATATGGAGTGACACACACACACACACAAACACACACACACACACACACACACACACACACACATATATATATATATATTTATACGCACATACGTGTATATATACATATATGTATACATGGAATGCTCATGTCAGCAATTCAAGTGGTCGAATAAAGTTCAGTGTTGCAGCATGTGAGTTGCATATGCAACACAAATTTGCGACATGCAAGCATATGCAAGAGCAACACAAATGTCATGCACATCAAATGTCACATGCACATAAAACATGAATCTGCCAAGACATATCTGCAGTTCATAGAATGGGAAGCAAACAATGACCACAACAAGAAATTGTTCAACAAGTCAGTAGATTTAAAGTGGTGTACAAAAGGGACAGAACAAGTGTCAAGGGTTCAACAAAATGATCTGTGCACAGTTGCAAGGAATACAATGACATGCAACACACTAGTGGCAAATGATACACAACAAAGGTGGTGTATATGAAAACTTGATATACATATAAACACACACATGTGTGTGTGTGTATATATACACACTTGTATTTGCAGTCATGAAGTTTGTCATGCAAGGAGATAAGTTCAAGTGCCACAAATCAATGCATAGATTCAATCAAGGCGGTTTTTAAATATTGTGCACAGAGCAAGTCAGGGGAAATTTCAAATGCAATTACTAGGCCAAAGTAACTAGATAAAATTAAAAGGAATTTACTAGTGCAGTATATATGTAGCAACAAGCACAAAAATGCACAAAAGTACATGAAAATAGCAAAAAAACAAAGACAAACTGGAAGGTGAAAGCAAGTCAGTGAGCAAAGAATGCACAACATTTTTAATATAACAATAGGTGCCAATGTATATTCAAGAGAAAGACACACACGTAAATATATATACAAGTTTTTGTACACACACACACACACACACATACACACACACACACACATATATATATATATATATATATATGGATGTATGTATGGATATCAACTTGGCAGTGAAAATAAAAAGAAAATGGGATGCATCATGCAAAAATTCATGGCAGCGAGATGGTAAACACAACAAACTAACATGTGCAAGATGAATTAGAGCACAAGTCACTACACAGCAAGTAGACAAAAGCAGTTTTTTCTTTTCATGCAAATGGTCGAGCAAGTCTTTCTTAATTGGAGTAGTTTGAATTCAAATTAGCATGCAAGAATAAAATTGGTACTCAAATCCATGCAATTCCATTTTTGGAAAGTATTAAGCTCACAAAACTAAAGTGTTTCTAAAAAATATCAAGTTATCAATCCTTGGGCAGAAAATCAAATTGTTCCCAGAAATACACAAATCATTTGATTGTTTCCAAGCATGTCACAAATTTCAGAAATCAATATTGTAAATAAAATCATTCGAGCATTTCCGAGAATTCAAAGAATGATTCACGATTTTGAAACATTCCAAGTATTCATGGGTTTAAAATATTTCCAGATTTCGAAATTGGCAAGCAATTTAATTTGATTCCAGACATTCCAGGAATGGCTATGACATTACAAACTTCCAGAAATTCATTCAACCATTCACGACATTTAATCAAACATTCACGCATGTCAAAGCCAAGAAAAACAAAGGGGGAACTCACGAAAATCGTACAACAAATCAAAGCAAGTCTTTTTGGGAAGTCAGAGAATGGATTAAGGGTTTCTATACCTAATTTAAGCACCAGATTCATCATCACATGGGCATCGAAATCAAACAACAAAAATACGAGAGAAAGCAATTTTAAATCAGAATTACTCACACTGATTACGATTGCAAGGGTCAAATTAGACCGAAAAGAAAGTAACAACGATTCAAAGCTTCAGAGAATATAATCCCAGAACAACCGAAATCATGATTTGATTTAAAGGCAGCAAAAAACCCTAATTTAATTTTGAGTCGGTCGACATTGAAGAATAAAGAGAAGCCAGCCTATTTGAGTAAAAAAGGAAAGAGGTCGGCTATTTTTTATTTAGAAGGGAGGGTTTTGTTTTTGTTTTATTTTGTATTGTTTTTTATTTTGTTTTTTGTAAATCGACCAATCGGTTTTTCTAGTTTTCTATAAAAACTAGGGGTTACTAGTTATAGGATTTATACCTAGGGTTTATGAGTAATACGTTTGTAATTTGGGGAAAATCTGATCTTGGGTTTAAAGATCAGTCTAGGGTTTTGAGCGTAGGATTAGAGCAGGAGCAGAGTTTGCGAGTTTACAGGGTTTTGTAAGTAGGATTTGTTTTAATACCTAGTGCAAATCTTGGGGATGCAGTAGCAAATAGGGTTTTCCGAAGTTGAGTAAAATTTGTGTTATTTATTTCCTGCATTTAATTTCTCTGTTGCAATATGTGTTGTAATAATTTTAATATATCGTAAAACTCCAATAAACCATATTCATCCCCCTCAAGGGTTAATCTAGATCCAACACACATAGTTATAGTGATATGGAGCAATAGTTGACGGATTTTGCATCCGACTTCACCGCTGCACTCGTTTTTGATTGCTCGATAGACTCATGCCAAAGCCAAACCACTCGGACCTACTAGCAACATGCATCCCTGGTGATGTCGTGAACATGTAGATATAAGTTGCGACATGTAATGGCACTGAGTTAGCCAGAAACTCGGGCGAAGGTCCCGTTTACCGTCCTCTATCAAATTCTAGCCTCCATTCTTCCTCTCGATAATTGTGGCATGCTCAAAACCTAAACCTAGTTTAGGAGGATCGAACTCGAACATCACCATTCATGTGTGATTTAGGGAAAGGGTAAATTTCCTTTCCACCATCTCAGTGAACCTAGAATTGTGATTTTAGGATTAGTATTTCAATAGGAATAATTTTTTTTGAAGTTATAAAGGAATGCGATCATTATTTGTTTATGGAACGGTGAAAATGATTTTAGGGAAGAATGGCTACTGTAGTTTTAACCAATAGAAAAATAGGTTTTGGGATTATTTTATTATTTTGTTCTTCAATTGAGGAAAAAAGTCCGTGAACTCCAACCAATATGTGTCGTCTGTTGCATGTCGCCATTTATATAGAAATGCCTTATAAAAATAATGAGACTAGTCTCGAGACCCAAATCGATCGTATGTGGAAGTTAGCCTTTAAAACTCAAGTTATACAATGTTAGTTTATTACAGAAATTGACATAAATCTTATTTACGCACGGTCGAACAATACATCCAATCTCTGTGAAACTTGACGGTGAGTAAAAACTCACTATAACAATTCCATAAATATAAGTTTCCTCGCAATCTGACAATGTACTCCCAGTACGACTATTTACACATATTTCGAGATTCATATGACCACCAACTGATCAGAAATCGAAATATAGATATCTGTATATTTATTCACGTAATGGACAATCCGAACTCTACGGAGTTGGTCGTAAGCCTTGATTCGATCATTTGAAAAATCCCATTTTGGAACCATCAATTGAGTAATAAACGATCAATAGTTAAATAGATTATTTAAATATTTAATTGTTAAAATATGGGCCCTTACACCAGGTGGTAGGTACAAGTATTATTCGGAGTTGCGCAGGTGGATTAGCAGAAGACTATCTTTTACATATTTATACTTGTATTGCTATTATTTATTCCGCTATGTAGCACTATGGAGCCTTGGCAGTGTCATGTATTCCTATTTGTGACAGTTTATTAGTTGAGTTTATTTACCTTTTGTATAAACTCTATTATTTTCTATATAACTATATGATCATGTATACTCTGTTTATATGGTTTATATAGTTATTATCGTCTCGTATGTTTTATGTTTGTTATTGTTACTGTTATATATTATCTGATAGTTGTGAGATATAAGACAAATTTTATGATTGGGTTTTATATTCTTTCTTTCTCTTTTCTTCTATTTCCTTCTTTTCTTTCCCTTTTATCTTCCTTTCTATTATATTTTTCTCTTGACGATCGCTATACATCAATCGGGTGCTTGTACAACGCAAATTTTTAGTCAGAGCATCGTAGGTGTATAGCGGGTCATCACATGGGTAGTCACCCTTTCTTAACTAATTGTGATGTTGCTTTGTTGAAATCGCCCATAAGGACCCAAGAAATGGAAACAACGGTTCATTCAAGCATGAGTGATTCCAATAAACACTGACGGTCATGGAAATGGTTGCTTGCATAGATTATCGAAACAGTTATAGGTACACCACCCTAATTATTGGCATAGATTATGATGTGTTTTATGGAAGAAATAACATATTAACTCCCTACACATTTGAATCTCGCAATACCAAAATTCTATCTATGCTATTGGTGGTGCTATTTGTCATAAGCCCCAGTGTGTTTGCTGTTATCGGAAAAGGATTGTAGATTTGTCTGGTTTAATTAATTTGTTCTCGACCAAACCAACAATTGGTGGTTTTAGTTTAGTTAGGAGTTTGAATACATCACGTATCCAGTGTGGCATATTCATTACTTTAACATTCCACGTCGATATCACCATCTGACAAAGGAGGAGGTCCTCAAATTCCTTTTAGGTGGAGCTGAAGTAGTTTTTAATTTTTTTGGTAGCAACAAAGCTTGTCGATTTTCATCCTTATTTTGGATTTGAGGTTCTTCTGCAATCACATCTGTTGGGAAACAATGGCTGAGTCGCGGACCAGGTCGCTTTCTTGAAGACGATTTGGCGATCTTGTCGATGGTGCAAAACCAGTTCGTACTTTCGTCGCCGCCTCTAGGATAAAACAGCCTCTCTGAAATTAATAACTGATCTGCTTTGCACAAACAGATCAGTGCAGATTTGCACTTTCGGATTTAACTGCTCGAAAATTTTAATGGCGGTGGAAGAGAAAAAACAGTTTTTTTTTTCTGTACTCATCTCGTCTAATCTGAAGATAATAATATATAGACGAGGATTAGGTTATTCGAAAATACTGGTCAGTGGAGGAAAATAGGATCTGCGAAATAATTGGTCAAAAGTTTACCGTTTCAAATTAAATTCGGTTCAGAAATATTTTCCGTAATTAAAAAATGGTTCGAAAAATCAAGTTTTTCTGGTCTAAAAATATAAGTGTCTACACCACATAGCCAAGGCCCAAAGCCCAAGCCTGAACCGAACCGAACCGAACCGAGCCGGGTCGAGTCGAGTCGAGTCGGTCGGTCACGCGCGCGTGGGTGGTGGTCATGATGCATGGGCTCCCTCCTCACAACAAAGCATGTATTGGGAGCCCCAAGGCCCCATCAAAGCTTCTTAGAAACAAGTATAAATACTTGCTTCTTTCATATAATCCCATGATGTGGGACTATTCACATTTAGGAGCCATCATACACTTATTTCTATATTTTAAACAATTCACATAAATTTCCAACAATCCCCCACTTGAAAATTTTAAAATATTATCGAGCAGTTTCTAAAAACATAAGACTGTGCATAAACAAAGGTGTCATCCGACTTGAACCTTTGCGTAGTGAATAAGATTCAGTTTTTACTAGAGTGACACGTAGTCTTGAACTCTATTCCTGACATCAAACCACACACAATCTTTTCCATAGTGCAATCAAATAAGCCCGTGTGTTTATGGCCATGCACATCTATCCTAGTTTAGTGAATGCTCTAGAAGTTTTGCCCAAAACTCCATAGGAAACGGCCACATTTCCACATTCACATAGGTGAGTCTATCAAGAGTACTCCTGAAGGTAGGTACTCCACTCCAAATAGAGTTTAGATCTCATTAAGAGTTTCTATTAACTCATCCTCTAATCACTTCAGGAATACATGCTTCTTAATTTATTATATAGCATGTCCAACTTCTATCACTACACAACTTGTTTTCACCCATTGAACCTAGTTCTTGGGATCTCCAGTCATTTAGGTCGGGTTACCATTGTGCGTGATTCCACAATCTCAAGGCAATAGTCCAATTCTTTTAGAATTATTAATGACTTTCTTTCTGGTCAGTCCTTTCATCAAAGGATCTGCCAAATTATCATCACTTTATATGTGATGTCCTCTAACAATACTGTGTATACGACTTTCATTTCTTACCGTTGTAATATCGGTTCTGTTTTTCTTTCAATAGTCGACAAATTTTTCATCACTATATATGTGATGTTCTTTTACAGTATTGTGCTTACGACGTCGTTTTCTACCGTTGTTATAACGGTTCTATACTTTTTGTAATAGCCGCGGAACTATCACAATCGATTACACCACTGGTGTCTATTTTTTCTTTATAGGGATCTCAAATAGCAGATTTCTTTAGTTCTCTGCTTCTTAACTAGCTGTAGCTAGTGCTATTATCTTAGTCACTATAGTATACTGAGTCAAGATATTCTGTTTCTTAGATTTCCAAGAAACAGTTCTTCCAGCAATGCTAAATATATAGCCACTGGTCGCAATAGAATCAACAGATAAAATATTCCGGTCAGCATCGGAATATCTTTCAAGTACAGCTTGAAACTTTTCATAATGTAAACCAAGGTTCATGGTTCGTTTAAGGTATCTCATGACCCTTTCAATATCATGTCAATGCTTTATACTAGGTCTACTGGTAAACCTGCATAATAATCCCACGACATAGGCAATGTCGGGTCTAGTACATTCAGTGGCATACCGTAGGCTGCCAATGATGCTCGCATAATCAGACTGTCTTACACCTTCATCAGTGTTCTTAAATAACTTTACACTGTGATCATATGGGGTATTTGCATATTTACAGTCTAAATAATTGTATTTCTTTAGTATCTTCTCAATGTAATAAGATTGATCCAAAGAAATTCTCTTTTCTGACCTAGTAATTTTAATACCAAGGATTACACTCGTCTCACCTAGATCTTTCATATCAAAATTGGCACTCAATAAGGATTTGACTTAATTTATGGCATGAATGTTTAACCCAAAGATGAGTAGGTCATCTACATAAGGCATATAATAGTGCAAATGTCATTCTCAGATTTGTAATAAATGCATTTGTCACTTTCATTAACTTTAAAATCATGTGAAATGGGCTGTGCCATTGCGTTCGTCTCGGAAAAATACGCGAAATAGAGTTCGAGTTTTCGAAAATCGAAGTCCGTATGACCCGATTAAGGCCCAATGAAGTTTTCAGAAAATTTCAAGTTCAAAACAGATTTCGAATTTCGGGTTCAAAATTCGAAAAAGGGTCAGATTGGGCTAGGCGTGAAAATTCCCGCCAGAGCACCCAAGTCGATAGCCCTGTCGACTTGGGAGTCGACTTGGTGGGACCCAAGTCGACAGCCCTGTCGACTTGGCTCAGCCGGGCAGTTTTGCCTGTGCACCATTTTGGGGTTTTGGTTAGGTTTTGGGGCCAGATTCGGTTTTAAGGGCTGAGATTGGAATTAGGGTTTAATCCTAAGGTTGAAACTAATCCTAATCTCTATAAATAAGCCCCTAACCTAACCCTAAATCATCATTATTCATTCAAGTAACTAAACTATGGCAAAATCATTCCTCTCATGGCCTCCACTCTCTTCATAAATTTCTAAGTTATTTCTATGAGAGATTTTCCATGCATACAAGTGTTTTCAATCTTGTATGGGTGTTATTAGCTTGCATTCAAGTCAAGGTTCCATATTTACATCATAAAGCAAGGGTTTTGATCATTTTGGCTCAAGGGTTTTTCTATTGGAACTTGCATTTTGGGTTTATTTGATTGCATAAGGGCTTTGGCATTGTAAGCCCTTTTCTACTTTCATATTTAAACTCTAAAGTTAAATGAATGATGCAAGTTTGGTTGATCATTATGATATGCAAGTTTGCCATGTTATGATATGCAAGTTTATCATGTTATGTTATGCATGTATGCCATGTTATGATATGCAAGTTTATCATGTTATGTTATGCAAGTTTGCCATGTTATGATATGCAAGTTTATCATGTTATGTTATGCAAGTTTGTTATGCTATGATATGCAAGTTTGCCATATAATATGCAAGTTATGTTATGTAAGTTTGGGTTGATCATTTTGCTCATGTTATCATGTTATGCAAGCTTATCTTGGGTTTATGAGCTTAAAGCTTCAAGCTTTATGCTAAAGGTTGCATTTTGGCAACATGTAAGTTATCATATCCCTTATGATAACTTGCATGTGAGGCTAAATGCGAACTTATGGCAACTTCTACATGTCATTTATCACCATGTATCACTTATATGCTAAGTTTGGTTTTATGCATGATTTTGAGGCCTAAAAATGTAATATGCAAGTATATGAACATATGTACATTTCATATGCCACCATGTTAAACTTGTGGCTTCAACACCTTTATGTCATGATTATGCCAAGTTCCCTCTTTCTATCCTTTATGCGCTATTGCGATATGTAAGCGATGGGATTGCGTTTGGGGTTGGGTAAACTTAAAAGACATAAAAACATAAGATTGGGAATTTACCAATTAAGTTAGGTCTACCCATTTGGAATTTACCTATTAAGTTAGGTCTACCCAAATGCTTGAAAACTTGTAATGTGTTTTGGAAACATGATGGACATGACACTTAGAAAATATAAGTGTGACCAACTCGAGGTTGGGTTGAGTTTGTAGCGTAAACCTACCCGGAACCGACCGGCTTAACTAGTTGCTACAAACAATAGGACCCAATGTGAGAAGTTGGTCATGTTGTACCTTGAACCCGAGGTTAGACCAAGTTGTGGTGTAAAGCTACCCGGAACCGACCGGCTTAACTAGTAACCACAACAAAGTCTAATGTGAGAGGTTAAGGCACATTAAATTAATTAATGCCTCATGATTAGGGTTAAGTCATGGTCCACTTAATACTTAACCAATTTGGGCTTGGTAGATTAATCAGGGTTAAGTCGTGAACTCATCGTTACACTTAACCAAGTTAATCCATGATTAGTAAAAGGGTTAAACCGTACTTAACCCACTAGAAAATCCTAGCAATGGGGGTCCACTCCAGCAGTAATCCCAAGTTTGTATCATTAAGACCCTAGGGACTAGGCTAGGGTGGGGGGCACAATTACTGGACTTGAGGTAAGTGACCAAAAACGACGGCAGAGTGGTACGCCGATGTAGTTCCGGACGGACTATGGTCGTGCACGTAGTCCGTATTTGGAGAAGTCAAGCATGGGTACCAGTAGATCGAGACTGTGCACTTATGTTTATGGTGTCCAGGGGTTGACACCCTAGGGCTTGATACACCCGACGGGAGACCCGGCACAGTCCGACTACAATTATGTTTGGGCCGTATTGACACCAACACGTGACGAGTTAGGCTTAGGGAGCCGATCGATTAGACCGTTTTATTGGACCTCGTATTAGGGTCACTTCATGTTATTGGACCTTGTATTAGGGTCACTTCATGTTATTGGACCTCGTATTAGGGTCACTTCATGTTATTGGACCTCGTATTAGGGTCACTTCATGTTATTGGACCTCGTATTAGCGTCACTTCATGTTATTGGACCTCGTATTAGGGTCATTTCATGTTATTGGGCCAAAGCTTGGGCCAAGGGATCAATACTTGTTTATTCAAGTCATGTTAGCTTGCTAGTACACCTGTGGTGCAAAAACCTTAAACCTGATTATGCGATGACACCTTTATCTACCTTGTCAGTTAATCATCATGCTAGTATGTTGTTATCCTTATGTTCATCCCTGCTTCTCATGCCAGTTAACTTTATCAGTTTACATTGATTGTAGTAAGGCTTACTCAGTCTTTTTGACTGACCTGTTTTTCTTTCGCCTCTTTTCTTCCGTTCCCCCCCCCCCCCCCCCCAGGTTCTCAGGGTGGGAATATTGGAGCTTAGCTTGGATTTCTGATCGCTTGCTTGTGGGATTTTAGCTCATGTACGGTCTTGACATGAAGCTAGCTATGGTTATCTCTTATTTTGGGGATAATACTTATGTATTTCAGTTTTTCAGTGATATTGTTTTTTATCTAGACTTGTGTATTTGGAAAGTTAACATTATGTTGTACCAGACTTGTTTTGAAATAGTTTGAAATCTTCCGCTGTTTTACTTATCTTATTTACTCTTTTTACATATATACATATGTTCTTGTTCTGCCTTGATATACCATTATGCATGTTTACCCGGTACAAACGCCCCTCCAAAGTCAGAGTGCTTGCAAGAGCCACCCTGGCGGAGGTGGGGTGTTACATTTGGTATCAGAGCATATGGTTTACGAGAAGGAACAAAAAGGTTTTTAAAACTTTTGAAAAACTATTTTCAAAACCAAGTATAAAGTATTTTTCAAGGAAAAGTCTAGTTTATTTTAAAGGCTATTCCCCAAAAAAAGCCATTAGCAAAATTCCTTCGTTTTTCTCAATTCTGAATCTATCTTTTTCTTCATTTTCAGTATGGCCAATAACTTTGCCTTTCCAGAGGCAGTACACGTACCTGTTTGGTATAGGAGACTTTTGGAGGCTAGGGCGACCGAAGCCGGCCCCGCCGATGTTCCTCCTCCTCCTCCGGTAGTTAATATTCCTCCTCCTCCTGTCGTTGAGGTTCCTTTTCCTCCTCCCCCTCAGCATCCACAAGAGGATTTCGCGGAGATTTGCAAAGACTTTAAGGCGATGGGTTGCAAGAATTTCATTGGAACCGAGACTTATGTAGAGGTAAGGAATTGGTTGAAAGAAACCGAAGATCTTTTTGCCTTCTTTGACATAAATGACCGTAGGAAGGTTTTATTGGCAGTGTGGTTGCTAAAGGAAGAAGCTGCACGTTGGTAGGTGGTCACCACCGCTACTAGGCCAATTGAGACTTGGGATGACTTTAGGGGAAAGTTTGGACTAAGGTTCCTATCACTGAAGCAAGGGGACATGACTATTAGGGAATACATAGATAAGTTTAATCAACTGGCTCGGGTCGGTTTAGACTCGGTTAACACAGCTCAGAAGAAGGCCCTATACTTTGCTCTAGGATTAAACGAGCCATTACATGGTTTAGCCATGACTCATATACCCTTGGGGGCAACTTTCGAGAGTTTGGTGAATATGGCCCTACTCAATGAAGAGAATAGGAGTGACAAGAAGGAAATCAAGGTGAATGAGTCCCAAAACAAGAAAACGGGGCCCAAAAAGGAAATGAAAAAGAAGGAGGAGAAGTCTGAAGATAAGAAGGAAAAGAAGTGCTTTACTTGTGGAAGTTCGACTCATCTTATTAAGGATTGTAAGAAGAGGAAAAGGAAGAATGGTGAATGCTTTTTCTGCGGTGAGATTGGACATTTCAGCAAAGATTGCCCGAAGAAGCAAGGGCAAGGTCAGACTCAGTGTGCAAGACCATCTGGAGGGCGAGTTCATCCCCTCAACATCGTTCTTTCAGCTCATGATCGAGGTAGTGTTTCTGTTAAAAGTCTTGTTTACATTTCTGATTTTCCTGTTTGCACTTTGTTTGATTCTGGCACATCGCATAGTTTATTTCATCTAATCTAGTTGAAAGTTTGCACCTAAGTACTAGTCTAGTTAATGATCCCGTGTGTGTTTCAAATCCAATTAGGGGTTCCGCCCATTTGTCTATGATCTGCGTGGATTTGAAAATTTCTATCTTGAGTGTAGAATTCTTGTGTGATGCTTATATTTTCGGTTTCATGGGGTATGGGTTGATTTTGGGCATAGATGGGTTGTCCAGTTTTGGAGCCATCCTTGATTTTTGAGCATAGGGTTGTGAGGCTCATGACTCGCCTCGGTAATACCCTAAAAATTTCCTGTAACCCTATGGGTCCCGTCATGTTGTGTTATCTTGAATCCCTCAATTCGTCTATCGATAGTTTGCAATCGGTGAGGGTGGTCCGAGAATATCCTGATATCGTGGGTGAAGTGAAGGGGGGTTACCCCTAAGCGAGAGATTGATTTCCGCATTTATCTGCTTGATAATGCCAAGCCAGTTACTTGGCCGGTTAGGCACATGGCCCCGCAAGATGAGAGTTAAGAAAGCAAGTCAAGGAGTTGCTTGAGAAGAACTTCATTAGACGAAGTATATCTGAATGGGGAGCGCCTGTAGTATTTACTACTAAGGCAGATGGTTCTCTTCGACTTTGTGTTGATTATCGTGAGTTAAATAAAGAGAATAGGCAACCATTGCCAAGGATCGATGATTTGTTTGATCAGCTTGTAGGAACATCTGCTTTCTCTTGATCTTGCTACTGGATTCCATCAGCTCAGAGTAGCTGAGGATAGTATAGACAAAACTACGTTCAAAACTCCAGATGGATTCTTAAAATGGCTAGTCATGCCATTCGGTTTGACTAATGCACCCGCCTACTGTTAGCCTGCTTTGTGACCAGGCTACCCAAAGCAAAGATCATGTTGACACACCTCTGGGTAAATGTTGTCTCATATGGAATCTCTGGATAACATCGCTCTCTGGCATTGGAAGCATCGTCAGAAGACACAAGGCAGTTTGGTCAAAATCACAACATCAGTATAAACTGGCCCGAAACCCCTATCAAATGACCTCATTTGGATCTATTCACCTCATATAATCGTAGCCCTTTGAATTAGCTTCAGTTTGAGCTTTGGTTTGGCTCAATCGGACTTACGGTTTGAAAGTTACGCCCATTTCCGTGAACGAGTGTAAGCTGGCATATGACCGCGATCCGATTCGCCCTTGCCTACGCGATCAGATCCGCCCTTGCCTACGCGATCCGATCCGCCCTTGCTTACGCGATCCGTTCCGACCTTGTCTACGCGATCCGACTTATGACCGCGATCCGACCCATGACCGCGATCCGACCTTCGGACCTGTTCAAACGCAGCTTGTTTTGACCTATTCTCAAGGCTACTGGCTCTCCTATTTTTCTGGATCGCCTGCCACGTACCCCATCACGAACCAGTCCTCCCAGGAGCTTTCCTACAGCTATAAATACACCTTCAGAGGGCATTTTCAAGGGACTTTTGGCATCTCAACTTCCATGGCTGCCATGGCCAACACTTCTCCATGAATAACCACCATCTTCCTCAATAAATTCAATGGATTCGGAGAGAATTATTCATTGAATTCAAGTGATTGAAAGACAATATTCATTGTAATTGTAATCTATGAGTGAAATGAGAAAATATGAAGTGGACGTAGGCTCGTTAACGCCGAACCACTATAAAAATCTTGTTGTCTTGCTTTTCTCTTATTTTTCCAGTTATTTCTTCATATCCTATGCTCAAAATACGACGATTTGGGTGTTAGGACCATTTTTTGGTCTAACATTTTGGTGCTTTCATTGAGATCCGAATTCTCAACCTATCGGATTGCTATTCTACTATTTGGATTTGAAAGTTCGAAGAAAACAGTCCTCGTTTCTACCATTTTTGAATATTTCGTTGATTTCAGAAAATCAGAGCTTCATGCCTTCGAAAAAAGCTAAGGGTTCACAAGCTTCACGACCAAATGAGGATAATAAAGAAAATATGCTGGAGTAGGTCGAGGGGATCGCGGATCGCGGATCGTGGATCGCGGATTGCGGATCGTGGATCGCGGATCGCGGATTGCGGATCGCGGATCGTGGATCGTGGATCGCGGATCGCGGATCGCGGGGAGACCACGATCAGGTCTCAAGATGAACCCACGACCCGACCGAGCAAGGAAGTCGCGATCCTACCCGGTGATACTTCCACGACCCGACCTGGAGCAATTGTTGTGAACATATCCACGAACTGGAGAAGACCACGAACCGATCCGAAGCTGGAAGGATGGAGTATCCCGATCGCCAAGCTGGACCACGAACCGGAGGACAGTAGCGAACCACGACCCGGAAAAATGACGATGAACAAGGGCCACGACCTGATCCAAAAAAGTGACAATTTTTGAAAAAAATACAATTTTCAGATCATTTCAGAAAAGGCTCCATCTTCCAAAATCGTGCGGGACTACGGGGCCCCGGACCCCCGCCGACGCTGCGCCCGGACCCGCTGACGGCCTCGCCTTCGGCTCGGAGCACGGCTCGCCTTCGGCTCGTAATACGTTTTGGCGTACAATTATCACAAACGCTTAACAACCAAGATTCAGTAGATAGCCTGAGGAAATCGACAACAAATTGGCAACGACGGGAGTTCTTCCTAGAGCCATAACACCTATTTACTGATGTTATTCAATGTGAGGAGATATAGAAAAGATTCAGCATGCTGGCTATGATGATATACGAGGTAAAGATTATCTCCTGGTAACCACCTCTTCCAGAGCTCCGATGGTGTATAGATTTCACCAATGCAACCGATGATGTTCCTGAACGAGTGGTGATCACCTAGTTACGTGGCTTAAACATGTCCAACAGGCGGAGTCCCAGATGCCATTGACATAGAACGATCCAGACACTGCTCTAAAGGTGACTCAGAAGATCCCAATGGCCATGATTCTCAATAATGGGATACCCAACAACAAAGATTGATTGTCATCGAATAAGGTTTGGATCAACACGCTTAGGTGCCCAGAGTTAGGTACCAATTGAACCACCGTGGGCCATGATCGGGCATATGGATCCTTGCCCGGGCGATAGCAATTTGACTGCTCACCAGCCACCATACGATCTCGGTTGAGAGATGAGAACTTGAGATCAACACAAATATGAACCAACCATTAGCTATCCACTTCATACAACAGTTATGACAGAATGTATGAGCATTACTTGAAGCCTTGCAAGCCATGCTATTGCATTCAAGCTTATCTGATCGTGGTCTCAACCAACCAGGTCTAGCGGAATTCAGAGCTTACATAGCATCTTGGTGTTAACCGTTAAATATCCCTACCAAAGACGGAGTGAGACTGGTCTATGGTGACCAAGTTATTGGAGAAGCCGACTGATTAGGAAGGATGGAATATGCTACGCAACAGAGATTGCGTGAAACCCAAAGACGCTTCCCCTCCAGATGAAATGGAGTGTGAAGGAGGTGTCAATATTGCGAATAATGGGAGCATCGCAAAAGGAATTGCCAAACGACCTGCCCGAAGACATAGATTCCAGAGAGGATGGTGATTCGGGATGAAGAAGGGTGACATCTAATAACGCAACTGCACGTGTTCCGACTGATGACGCCGACCTGACTAAGGTCTTCAAATCGAACCTCATTTAGTCATCTTCCGAACAAGGGAACTGACATGTTTTCTACAGGCGAGCCTGGATGTGTTCTCTTAGACCAATGCTAATACCCCCTACTACTTCCAAGTTTATCCGCTTGTGATACGCACTTATAAGCCATTCCGACAGGACCTGCAGCGACTTGAGGCATCTGGAAAATTGCTCGATCGGGACATAGCGCTAAACCAGTTTGATCTCAACTCCCTCCTAAAGAAGTCCATACGAGGGCAAGCATTAACCAACTACATCGCTGAATGTACCACTCCCGAAGAGGATGTGGCAGATGTAGAAGATGCACCTGGAAGATGTAATCAGACGGTGCAAAGAATGATTGACTGTCCGACGCCGGTGTCTTATTAATAACCCCTAAAGGGCGGTCAATTTACTATGCCCTGCGGTTGAAATTCTCCACTACTAACAACGACTCCGAAGACGACACCCTGATTATCGAATTGAAACTCGCTAAGGAGTTGGGAATAGTGGCATTAAGCATATTTTCTGACTTTCACATTGTTGTTCGCCAGGCTCGAAAGGAATTCCAGACGAAGGAACCACCACTCGCATCCTACCTAGAACCGGAAGAAGGGTTGTTGGATGTATTAGAACATTACAACATATCTCATGTCCTGTGAGCAGAAGATCAGAAGGCGGATAATCTGACCAAGTTAAAAGGGTCCGACAATCTAGAAAAGATAGAGATGATCCCCATCAAGACACTATGAAATACAACCATTGATCAGATGGAAGTTGATCGAACGTTGGAGGCCAAACCCGGAAGAGAGTCATGGTTAACTCCATGATAAACTTCCTACAGCACAGAATGCATCTAAAAATGTGAAGTGAAAGGCGTGCAATCGTTCTTTATGCCTCGAGATATAACATGCAATTCGACGTTGCCTACTTTTCTTGGAAGGTTGTCCCAAAACAAGCACCAACGAGTGCAATTGCCAAATTCACCGCCCTGAATGATTCGATCAAATCACCAATCAGCCACCCATTAGATGGGACATGTACATGAATGAAACTTTTGGTGAACGGCGTTCTAAAGTTAGAAAGTGAAGACTCATACTTCCACTCTTTTCATCGATTATCTGCCAAGTGACTCACTCCCCTGAGGCTGGGGGCAACTACAGATTTGAGCATAAATTGCTCGAGATTACATCATCTAATTCAGAGCTGATACATCAAGAATTTGCCTGGCCAATTGACTTAGTCTTGCCTGAAAGTTAGCAAGTTGAAGATCTAGAACGCTTACGCATGAATGTTGGTTGATTGTCGGCGCACCAACCCTTGTCCCCGATATGGGATCGAGGGTATATCAGCAAATTTATGTGATATGATTATCCCACCAGCAGTAATATCCTATTTCCTAGCATGGAAAGTGAAAAAATTTCTATAAGCATGAATCCATTGGTCTCGTGCTAGTTTACAACCTAACACTAATGCAAAGATGCGCTACCTTTAGCAATCCAGTCATGACTTCCTGACACTCTATCCTTACCCTCAGCACGGGGGCAAAAAGACGATTTGAATGAGATGCGACCTCATCACTCACTTATAGTACCTACCTAACCGCCTTTGCCATCTCAAGACCCCGACCAAGGTCTATTCAATTTTTGGGACTGCCACCCCCATGATAATCTGAAAAGACACCCCTCATCAACTAAAGGACTTTGGCAGCCCTTTATTGACAGAGATAGGGCAAAGCAAAATGGACCTGCAATGATTATGCAACGCCATTTTTCACTCAGAATGATACTCATTCCTTTAACAGGATTATTCTGTACCTTGGATCTGGTATCGATCAGACTTTTAACACCCGCATGCAGAATTATGGAGCACTGCCATAACGGGCCTGACTGAACTGCTCGCCAGCAAAGTCATGCCCCTCGTCTAAAGAAAGTCATATAGCTCAAGGTGGATTCAGAATGATCATCCAATCCTTGGCTTACACGTGGCAGACCGCAAGACAATTGTACATAAATCATTGAATCGCAAAGTCGTAGTCCAACTCCAGATGAACCCGGTGTGACCGCCTACATGGCTCGATCCTATGCTCGACGCCACTGGATTACATGAATTCAAATAAAGGAGGCAACACTGCCTCTTAATTTGCTTACTTTTCAATCATAAAATTTGCTTTCACATGCTTTCCGAGTTACTGACGTGACTAATTCGTGCGGTGTGAATAATGCAGGTACCCGAAGTCTGGTGCCAACCATTCCTCCCGTAGACTGTTCGGAGGAACTCAAAGCCTTGGCAAATGCTCCAACTGCTTGTCCGACTGGTTTTAATCCTCGGAGCTTGGATTAAAATGTAAACCTAGGACGAGTTTGATGAGCGTGCATGATTGCAGACCGCTTGATCCGTGACTCTAACTCTCCAGAGCTGAGAGAGAGTATAAAGGATGCGAAGATGACGTCCACAAGGCATGGCGGTATACCATGATCGGAGCCGCCTGAGAAAAAGTCTAACCTTGGCGACCGCCAGGAGAATATAAAAGCGTCCATGATTTGGCGCTGAGAAAGGACTCTTACCCCGCTGAAGGATCGGGGAGCGATGGAACAGCTGAGTCCCAACTCTAACTCTCCAGAGTCGAGAGTGAGTATAAAAGCGTCCATGATTTGGCGCTGAGAAAGGACTCTTACCCCGCTGAAGGATCGGGGAGCGATGGAACAGCTGAGTCCCAACTCTAACTCTCTAGAGTCGAGAGAGAGTATAAAAGCGTCTATGATTTAGCGCTGAGAACTTCTGCTCTGCTGAAGGATCGTTGAGCAGATCATGAACCGAGCTCGAACTCTAACCCGCTGAAGGATCGGGAGAGTATAAAAGCGCTAGAGACTTAGCGCCACGGGAAAATTCCTCCCCCGTTAAAGGATCGGGGGGCAGGATGGAAGCTGATCCCAAATCCTCCATGTCCGGACATGGGGGCAACACAGTTATGGTCCTAATCAATCCTCAACAAGACCTGGCCAGGCACTAAGTTAATGATTGATTGGGGGCATACCTATACATACATACTACTTTACTGCACTTTCACTTATAAGTTGCACTGATAACTTATAATGTTTCATGACTTATTTGCTTATTTGTGTTTCAAATGTTTAAATGCATAACTAATTATGGAATGCTTGCAGGTACAGGATAATGCGAAAGGACTATCACCCCGTTGAAGGATCGGGGAGCGACTGAACAGCTGAGTCTGAACTCTAACCTTGGCGAACGCCAGGAGAGTATAAAAGCGTCTCCGATTGAGCGCTGAGAAAGAACTCTTACCTCGCTGAAGGATCGGGGAGCGACAGAACAGCTCAGTTCGAACTCTAACCTTGGCGACCGCCAAGAGAGTATAAAAGCGTCTATGATTAAGCGCTGAGAAAGGTGTTGGAGACTCAGCACCCCCCATGATTTCTAGCCCGCTGAAGGATCGGGAGAGTATAAAAGCACTAGAGACTTAGTGCCACAAGGATTCATACCCCGCTGAAGGATCGGGGTGCAGACTTAAAGCTAAATTCAAACTCTATCCCGAACTACGACAGGAGAGTATAAATGCATGACGACATATGCCACTCAAGGGATCCTATCCCGTCACACGACTAGGACCAAGAATGAAAATGAAGCTCGAACCACTCGTTTCCGGGAATGGGGGGCAGCACACGAACACAGCAGTATAAAAAGAAATGGAATTTCATTCACTAAGTATAGGCTCAGAAAACAAAGCTGGACAAAATGCGAGATCCGAACTCGCACAACAACAGCAGACCAGTAGGGAATAACTAAAGGGCCGCGTCCAGAAGGATGACGTAGGCGTATAATTCTAAGCTGCCTGTGCGACTCACGGCGACGACAGAAAAGAAGCCTGGATAGTGAATTGTTCAGCGACATGTTATACAACTTCATACTCGCAACTGGAAGGACCTGGCGAGGCCCTGAGATTTTTTGATGTCTACCCTACCTTAGTACGATCTTGAGCGATCATTGACTCCTTGGCCTTAATACGATTCGACGTAATCGTGGAATTCTGGACATTTATGAATTACAGGCTTCTTGTACCGTCCCAAACACGTCCTACTCCATGCTTGGATAGTATGATCGCTTGAATTCTGAAAGTGACTTCCTCTTCTCATGTATACATGTCTGAATTCGAAAGGGAAGTGATCCAACCGCATGTCTCTCACACTTACCCTATAACTGGGGCCATGGTTATTGAAAATATTTACAAACGGCATAACTTAAGTGCCTGTGTTTAACTTGTGTTGTGATCCTAACAGGGCCCCTTGAGGACCAAGAAACAAATGCAAAGAGAATGTCCATCTGCTGATCCCAACCGACTTCTAGAATGGGAAGCTCATATAAGGCTGGATATATCTCATACAGCAATTGGACAAGATGCAGCTATTTCGCCTCCAACCTCTCCCTTCATGCAGAAAGCAAGTGGGAACACCCGAGATGAACACGAACCAATCAGCAGTCACACAACGTGCAGCTTCGATTCAGAACGTCGTAGATGGAAACATGGTCGATGGAACGGCTACCTGCAACTTCCTATATGAGAATGCAAGAATCACAATGAACTTAGGCCATGCACGACCAACTTCAGCTCTAGCTCGAATGGGTACTCAAGCGCTAGAGTACGCTCAACTCCAAGATGGAACGCAACAATTCGAAGAACAGAAGCCTGGTCGAGTCGAATGACTCGACCCGTGACTTGGGAGTAACATCAATGCGGAAATAAGAAATCCACAAAGACGCCCTTGTAATTTCAGATTCAATACTGGGGGCACCAGCTATGATCTTGAAAATGTGCAGCAATTCTTTGACGGTGATCTGCTCGCCAGTTTAATTCGGCACCTCTCGAGGAGCGATACTCCTCTAGTTGATGTGGATAACAACAATTACAGCCCTCACACGTGGGACGTCAGGATCCCCTATTATTCCCCCGGACTTTAAATTTTCTCTATAACAAGATTTGCTCAGAGATTTTGATGAATTCAACCCTGAAGTGGATAAACTTTCATGACAAAAAGGTGTTAGCGTCGAGACGAATGACCTAGAGGCCTTCCTGACGAAAGAATGGAGTACCTTCTAATTCCCGAAACGATAAGGACAAAGGAAAAGCCCTGGAAAACAACGACAAGAATGTGCAATTCCAAAGAGAATCTATACCACTTATCGAGCCCATGATCTTGTTTGTCAAGCTCGATTGAACCGAGCATGAGAAAGAGACTCAATAAGACTGTGATAACCATTTCGGACTATGCTGAAGCATAAACTGTGGAGCCCAACTAACTTCATAACGACATTTATTCATTCGCATTCAACAACCTTACTTGACTCCGCAACTGATCTAATGAGAGTAACCGAAGTCGCTGATGCCCAATGAGGCAATCCTCAATATCTGACTAAAGAGAAGAGATGATATCAAAGCAAACGTGGTTCAACCATTTGCATATACAATTCCGATTTTTGCTAAATTGAGAAACAGTACAAAATGATCTGGGTCGGCTAAGATTGCTGAACCTACAACTCTTACCAGATGCAACGACAGGAAGTATAAAATCTTCAAGATTAAATGCTTTATTGACTCAACTCAACCCCCATCGATACTGGGGGCATAAGTACTGACCTCGCTTGTCCTCCGATGGCACTGAGAGCACAAGTGTCGGTTCATAGACTAACTTTGAAGACAATCCTGGCATGAAATGGGATTCAAAACATGTACGTCATGCCTCCGGAGTACAACCTTACTCATCTTTGCCGACCAAGCGAGCTAGCTTGTGGATCGAATGTGAACTTAAAGACTCAAACTACACCAAATGGAAGGTGTGACAAACCTATCTACTACCTTGCGATGGTGACAATCCTATAGGCACTGGTCCACATAATTTTAATAACGTCCCTTACTGACTACTTCATATGTGAATATTGGATTAAGAAATGATCTGTAACAGTTGTGGATTCTCTCGACTACGATCCAGAGTGATCATGGCTTTTGAATTCCTTACTATTACGATTCAATGCGATTTTAAGATCCTGAATTAATATCAAGATATCAGGCTAGTCCAATCTTGAGTACAAATGACAAATTCGTATGTTGATTCTGATGTGCTTTATCTCAATAGTCCAGTTGTTAGCTCAGAGCCCAAGGATTCTTACATCGCCCCCTGATTTGGGTGGCTACTTCATACATTGACTCATATGTAAAAGAAAGTCCAACCCTACCATGCACTTGGCTTGCATAGAATGATGATGTCGTTTGGCAGCGACCTGTACGTGTAGAATCACGCTCGGGAGCCGACGATTTAGCATGAATTCTGACGGATGAATTAGATCTTTTGATTTGACAAGGTTTAAACAATTTCTTGATCGTCTCGAATACCCCTCTCATAGAACTTAGCCTGATTAGCTCCAATGGAAGCAATGCAACAATTGGATAAAGCCTTCTCAAGAACAAATGACACTCGATAAAGATTTAGCTCAACATATACAAAGCACATCTCATCTTCGATAAGATGTACTTTGGGGGGCAAAATGTTAGCCTGCTTTGTGACCAGGCTACCCAAAGCAAAGATCATGTTGACACACCTCTGGGTAAATGCTGTCTCATATGGAATCTCTGGATAACGTCGCTCTCTGGCATTGGAAGCATAGTCAGAAGACACAAGGCAGTTTGATCAAAATCACAACATCAGTATAAAATGGCCCGAAACCCCTATCAAATGACCTCATTTGGATCTATTCACCACATATACTCATAGCCCTTTGAATTAGCTTCAGTTTGAGCTTTGGTTTGGCTCAATCGGACTTACGGTTTGAAAGTTACGCCCATTTCCGTGAACGAGTGTAAGCTGGCATATGACCGCGATCCGATTCGCCCTTGCCTACGCGATCAGATCCGCCCTTGCCTACGCGATCCGATCCGCCCTTGCTTACGTGATCCGATCCGACCTTGTCTACGCGATCCGACCCATGACCGCGATCCGACCCATGACCGCGATCCGACCCATGACCGCGATCCGACCTTCGGACCTGTTCAAACGCAGCTTGTTTTGACCTATTCTCAAGGCTACTGGCTCTCCTATTTTTCTGGATCGCCTTTCACGTACCCCATCACGAACCAGTCCTCCCAGGAGCTTTCCTACAGCTTTAAATACACCTTCAGAGGGCATTTTCAAGGGACTTTTGGCATCTCGACTTCCATGGCTGCCATGGCCAACACTTCTCCATGAATAACCACCATCTTCCTCAATAAATTCAATGGATTCGGAGAGAATTATTCATTGAATTCAAGTGATTGAAAGACAATATTCATTGTAATTGTAATCTATGAGTGAAATGAGAAAATATGAAGTGGACGTAGGCTCGTTAACGCCGAACCACTATAAAAATCTTGTTGTCTTGCTTTTCTCTTATTTTTCCAGTTATTTCTTCATATCCTACGCTCAAAATATGACGATTTGGGTGTTAGGACCATTTTTTGGTCTAACACCTACTTCGTGGACTTGATGAGTAGGGTGCCTAGGGAGTTCCTGAACAAGTTTGTGGTAATCTTTGTAGACGATATCCTGACTTTCTTAAAGAACGAGGAAGAACATGCTAGACATCTCAAGGAGGTGATGGATACGCTTAGAGCGCATCAGTTGAAAGCCAAGTCCTCCAAATGTCATTTTGGAGAAAAAGGAGTTAGATTTCTTGGGCACATAGTTTCTAAGCAAGGCTTAGTGGTGGATCCTGCTAAAGTGGTCGCGGTTCAAAACCAAAAAGCTCCGACGAGGACAATTGAAGTAAGAAGTTCTCTCAGTTTAATTAGTTAGTTAGCGTCCCTTGAGCTTAGACCTACCCTTCTGGATCAAGTAGGGACTTCACAGAAAGAAGACCCGCAGTCAGTCGAGACCATGGACAAGTTGATTCGAGGCGAGATGGTAAGACACCTCGCTATAGATGACAAGGGATGGCTAAGACGCGATGAGAGAAAGAAGGTTCTTGAAGATGCACATCACCCGAGGAGGTGGCCGAGTTTGTCCCAAGGTGCATGTTGTGCCAACAGGTTAAAGGCCGAGTCATAGAAGCCCGGTGGGCTATTATATCCATTGGAGGTCCCCGCAATGGAAGAGGGAAAAGCGTCACGAAGGATTTCGTGGATGGACTGCCTAGATCAAGAAAGGGAATAAGAGCATGTGGGTCATAGTAGGTAGACTCACGAAGAGTGCTCATTTCACTCCGGTAAAGAGCGAAAGGACTGCATCATAGCTAGCGATAGTTTACTTTCAAGAAATAAAGCGGTTGCACGAGGTTCCCTAAAGTATAGTTAGTAACCTTGACTCAATCTTCACTAGCCAGTTTTGGGATAGTCTACGGGAAATCATGGGCAAGCAACTGAATCTAAGTACGGCCTATCATTCGCAGGCGGATGGTTCATTTCGTTCAAGCATGAGTTATAGAAAATCACGTTGGTAAGAGCAATTGGCAACGTGGATTGGTATTTCCAAGAAAAGTTCTGCTGCGTGGAATACTTTATAGTAAGTAAACGAGATCCAGGATTCACTAGTGAATTTTGGAGAGCTTGCATGAAACCATGAGTTCATAGTTATGTTTAAGCCAAGAATGATAGAAGAGTAAGTGAAAAAGGAAGACGAGTGGCGACAATGAAATGGGCTCCAACTCATATTTGGAAATAAGAGTTAAGAAGCTAAGAAATCATGAGGTAAAAGACGGTCAAAGCACAGTGGAGTTAAGCTCAAGGAAATGTGACTTAGAAGACTGAAGGCTAGATACGCGCATCATATCTCTTTTTAAGAGCATATCCTTGATCCTTGTTTTCCTGTGGAACTTACTCGCATGTTATCTTTTTACGTATATCCTCTCGGTCCCATTCTCGATCCCATTTCTGTTGTAAACTCCATAAGGGGGTATGACTCATCGGTTAGTAATACATGTCAAGGTTTGAAGGGGTCCGTTAGGATGACTAAACCTTTTGGGCTTTTATAGAATATGGGTTAGGTTAGGAAGGAATTTCTTGTAATCCAAAAGGAGGATATCTTGCTTATCTTCCCGATCTCTTTGTAGCATATCTTTCTTTTGCTATCTATATCGTGTTAATCTTGTCATGAGAACCTTAGGTAGAAACCCTTTGGATAAAACATGTGTTTGAAACATGTTATGCTTGATGTTTGCAAGTGGTTGCAAGTGTTTGCAAGTGGTTACTCGTGGATGCATTATACACATTAGGCACTAGATCGGCTCACACACTCCTCATATTGCATATGCATGAGTGTTTACGCTTATTCATGGATGAAAATTTTTGTGTTATCACATGGATGTTGCATATGGATGTATGTTATGTGCACACATATAGATGTTATACATTATGTTAGGAATTGCATACATATGGATTCTTTTCACTAACATAATTTGCATTGATGATATTTGCATTAGATAAGTACATATACACACACCTTTGCATATGTTCATACAACATTTAGAATCTTGTAAGGACAATGATTGCTCGTGGATGATGTTTTGAGTAGATGGATGTTGGATGGTAGGATATGTTCTTCCTAACTTAGAGATTTCGGGGACGAAATCCTTTATGGAGGGGAGAATGTAACAACCCGTATTTTCAATAACTGTTATAACATAAATCGAGGCAGAATTTAATTCTAAAATCTGAATCAAGGGAAACGGGCTGTGCCATTGCGTTCGTCTCGGAAAAATACGCGAAATAGAGTCCGAGTTTTCGAAAATCGGAGTCCGTATGACCCGATTAAGGCCCAATGAAGTTTTCAGAAAAATTCAAGTTCAAAACAGATTTCGAATTTCGGGTTCAAAATTCGAAAAAGGGTCAGATTGGGCTAGGCGGGAAAATTCCCGCCAGAGCACCCAAGTCGACAGCCCTGTCGACTTGGGAGTCGACTTGGTGGGACCCAAGTCGACAGCCCTGTCGACTTGGCTGTCGACTTGGCTCAGCCGGGCAGTTTTGCCTGTGCACCATTTTGGGGTTTTGGTTAGGTTTTGGGGCCAGATTCGGTTTTAAGGGCTGAGATTGGAATTAGGGTTTAATCCTAAGGTTGAAACTAATCCTAATCTCTATAAATAAGCCCCTAACCTAACCCTAAATCATCATTATTCATTCAAGTAACTAAACTATGGCAAAATCATTCCTCTCATGGCCTCCACTCTCTTCATAAAATTCTAAGTTATTTCTATGAGAGATTTTCCATGCATACAAGTGTTTTCAAGCTTGTATGGGTGTTATTAGCTTGCATTCAAGTCAAGGTTCCATATTTACATCATAAAGCAAGGGTTTTGATCATTTTGGCTCAAGGGTTTTTCTATTGGAACTTGCATTTTGGGTTTATTTGATTGCATAAGGGCTTTGGCATTGTAAGCCCTTTTCTACTTTCATATTTAAACTCTAAAGTTAAATGAATGATGCAAGTTTGGTTGATCATTATGATATGCAAGTTTGCCATGTTATGATATGCAAGTTTATCATGTTATGTTATGCAAGTATGCCATGTTATGATATGCAAGTTTATCATGTTATGTTATGCAAGTTTGCCATGTTATGATATGCAAGTTTATCATGTTATGTTATGCAAGTTTGCTATGCTATGATATGCAAGTTTGCCATATGATATGCAAGTTATGTTATGCAAGTTTGGGTTGATCATTTTGCTCATGTTATCATGTTATGCAAGCTTATCTTGGGTTTATGAGCTTAAAGCTTCAAGCTTTATGCTAAAGGTTGCATTTTGGCAACATGTAAGTTATCATATCCCTTATGATAACTTGCATGTGAGGCTAAATGCGAACTTATGGCAACTTCTACATGTCATTTATCACCATGTATCACTTATATGCTAAGTTTGGTTTTATGCATGATTTTGAGGCCTAAAAATGTAATATGCAAGTATATGAACATATGTACATTTCATATGCCACCATGTTAAACTTGTGGCTTCAACACCTTTATGTCATGATTATGTCAAGTTCCCTCTTTCTATCCTTTATGCGCTATTGCGATATGTAAGCGATGGGATTGCGTTTGGGGTTGAGTAAACTTAAAAGACATAAAAACATAAGATTGGGAATTTACCAATTAAGTTAGGTCTACCCATTGGGAATTTACCTATTAAGTTAGGTCTACCCAAATGCTTGAAAACTTGTAATGTGTTTTGGAAACATGATGGACATGACACTTAGAAATAAGTGTGACCAACTCGAGGTTGAGTTGAGTTTGTAGCGTAAACCTACCCGCAACCGACCGGCTTAACTAGTTGCTACAAACAATAGGACCCAATGTGAGAAGTTGGTCATGTTGTACCTTGAACCCGAGGTTAGACCAAGTTGTGGTGTAAAGCTACCCGGAACCGACCGGCTTAACTAGTAACCACAACAAAGTCTAATGTGAGAGGTTAAGGCACATTAAATTAATTAATGCCTCATGATTAGGGTTAAGTCATGGTCCACTTAATACTTAACCAATTTGGGCTTGGTAGATTAATCAGGGTTAAGTCGTGAACTCATCGTTACACTTAACCAAGTTAATCCATGATTAGTAAAAGGGCTAAACCGTACTTAACCCACTAGAAAATCCTAGCAATGGGGGTCCACTCCAGCAGTAATCCCAAGTTTGTATCATTAAGACCCTAGGGACTAGGCTAGGGTGGGGGGCACAATTACTGGACTTGAGGTAAGTGACCAAAAACAACGGCAGAGTGGTACGCCGATGTAGTTCCGGACGGACTATGGTCGTGCACGTAGTCCGTATTTGGAGAAGTCAAGCATGGGTACCAGTAGATCGAGACTGTGCACTTATGTTTATGGTGTCCAGGGGTTGACACCCTAGGGCTTGATACACCCGACGGGAGAATGTGACGACAAGGAATTTCGCTCGGTCCGAACCAGTCGCTAAACCGACCCAGACCGTTCGAAACGCCCTATCGTTTGAGAACATGACAAAACAGAACGCATACAGAAGAACATTTCATTATATATTACAACAATGCATCAGATTACAAGAATATACAGAGTATAATTGGATATTACACAGAAATATCAGAGATTTAAATTACATTTAAATACATAGCAGCGGAAAATAATACATTACACAACTAGAAGAAGATATACGGATACAAAGCTTTCCGGATATCGTTCCAGCTGTAAACCAGGATCCTGTGAATATAAATCTGCAAAACCAAAACTACTAGCTGCCCGTGTCAAAATAAGGGCACCCAGAGTTTAGGTTAAAACAATAAACTCCAGCTCAGTCATGGGACTGGTGTGAGAACTAAAACAGTTATTATCTTTATTTTCAAAGTTAGGTAAATCAAGGGACCCCGCCGTATAACACGGAACGGGTTTCCTCCCAAGAATACCAGTGCATAAAACAAACAGCGCAATGCTAAATAAAGAAAAATGAAGCTGTTATAAGACCCAGGTCCCATCACACAATGCAACGCAGCCGAGGATAGGGTTTTCCCTTATAACAGCCAAAGAATGCTTGATACGTTTAAAACAAATCATTTGATACTATTATAAGTGCATAGTGTATAAAACAACTTCAAATCATAAGTATCAATCATAGGCGGCATAAGCGCCCCATCCCACTATGTCACCCTATATAGGTTTACAAATAAAACCGCAAAGTCACGTATTTGGAAATTGGATTTCCGTCTATGAACCGAGGCAAAAGATAGTCCTCAACCGATTCGAGACGCTCTAGCCCGCCCCTCAGGCAAGTACTCAGTCAAGCCTTTGGATCGTCAGGGCCGGTCCACCGATGTGGATTAAAATTCCTGAACACTACGTTTCCCCACCCTATGGGGTGTAAGTCTGGTCCGTCAGCCGACCAGAATGCATCGGCCGAAACCGATATAACCGAGGCGCCTCGCAACCGCAACAACCACATAAGTCAAACTCGTCAGGGCGTGTAAAACCACTGACGCCACTTCTAGCTAGAAAGAAACGCAAGTCCTCCCTGAGGTCCGTCTCCCGTTTTTGGTTCATACCGGGTGTGAAACACGCGAATCAAACGTTACACAAAGCTACGCCACAAAGGCCGTGCTTTGATCACCAACCACAAGACTTTGCTTTTCAACAGAAGCCTTGATCATTTGCATCTTAGCATGCCACACAGGCAAACCATCCTATGCAACCGATATCAGTCACACAGAATGAAATCCGATGTCAGACACACAGTCCATTTACAAGTCCGTTCTGGGTCTGAACGAAGCCGGGAGCACCTAGTACCCCGCATATCCATCGATCTCCAAGTACGTCTGGACGATCACCAACTGTTTCCATCTTCTTGGGTGTACAGCCCAATCAAGATTATCAGTTATCACCCAAACGACGTGAAGACCTCCGGTCTTCGACCATCGTCTTCATCTTCGACTTATCGTCGTATCAGTTATTCAGAATGGGATAAACCCGGTCTTTCCGAATAACTCGCGTATATTTTAAATAAGTGTTACACAAACACAACATACGCCTCATTCCAATTCATCAGTCATTAACCGTAAATTAATCAAGAGAATAATTCCCCAAATATTAACCCCGAAGGCCGAAACCAACATCAGATCAATATCCAGAAAACCATTCTGCTTGGCTAACCGACAGTTAATTTCTAATTTCACATTCATAGGGAAAGGTTCCCATTAATTTTATCAAAGATAAATTCTTTAATTTATTCTTTAATCTACTTTTGAATATCAATTCAAACTAGTCGGGATTAACGAAACTTACCGAAGTAATCATTTGTTTTAATTTCCCAATCCCAACCTATTTATCCCATGAAGTAAAACTGGTAATACTTCATATCTAACACCACAGTGTTATCGGTAAATTCAATTACCATTTCACGTTCAAATCTAATTAAAGATTTAACTATCGCCTGGAGCAAAACTGGTGATACTCCACTTCGATTATTTCAATCTAATTAAAGATTCATTAAAACTCCACTTAGTTTTAATCGTTAATTGGGTTAAAGAATCCGTGTCATTTAAAAACACAGTTCACAATAAACCCAAAATCACCTTCATTAATGATCGGGTTAAAGAACGAGTGTTATTTAAAAACACTGTCCACGATAAACCCAAATCACATTCGATATTCAATACAAGGCTCTGAATAGAAAATATATCGGCTTATATTCAATATCGAATTCTACGACTAACAAATGTCGTATTGGAAATAACGATATAAATATATATCTTTCAAATTCCCATAACAACATCTGTATAATCACGAATTCCAACATCGAAATATTCCGAAGACAATTTCGATTCAAATCCACTCCAATGCAATCATTGGATATTCTGGTTATTTTTAAAACCCTTTTTAAATTCAATTTATTTATTTAAAAATAAATAGAATTATAATTCTAGTTCAAAACTAGTTCATTTCGATAAAAATTTATTTTTATCTTTTCAAATATGGAGTTTTTCATCCCAATTTTTCCCAAATCATTTCTTATGATTTTACACAAATTATTACTATTTTTAATAATTTTATCAAGGCCCGTACAGTCGATTTCCATCAATGGCCATCGAACTGCACTTACAGCGACCTTTTTCAAATTTGATTTGGACATAATTCCAAATCCAACCGTTAGATTTCTAATTTATCACATTCGTTAGAAAGCTCTTTTCGATACGAACCCAACGGTTCCGGTTTTAGGAGAATCCGACGGTCGGATCTCCCGTAATGTCCGTTTGAAATAAATGGTCGAAATTCACGAACTGCCGCGGCGCGGCGCGTTCTATTCAGGCCATTATATTATATATATAATATATATATTATATACTTCGTCGATTTCTATTTAAAACGAATTATATAAATAGTTTTGAATTCGTTTCAAAAACATTTTCAACTTCCTTTTCAATTCAAATCACAATTGAATTCTTCTTTATAGATTCGTTTTAAAATTCATTTCTATTCAATTCAAATTTCAATTCAATTTGAATTCGTTTTCAATTCAATTCATTTCGAAATCGTTTTCAATTCAATTCATTTCGAAATCGTTTTCAATTCACTTTGAATTCGTTTTCAATTCAATTCATTTCGAAATCGTTTTCAACTCAATTCATTTCGAAATCGTTTTCAATTCAATTCATTTCGAAATCGTTTTCAATTCACTTCATTTCGAAATCGTTTTCAATTCAATTCATTTCGAAATCGTTTTCAATTCACTTTGAATTCGTTTTCAATTCAATTCATTTCGAAATCGTTTTCAATTCAATTCATTTCGAAATCGTTTTCAATTCAATTCATTTCGAAATCGTTTTCAATTCACTTCATTTCGAAATCGTTTTCAATTCAATTCATTTCGAAATCGTTTTCAATTCAATTCATTTCGAAATCGTTTTCAATTCACTTTGAATTCGTTTTCAATTCAATTCATTTCGAAATCGTTTTCAATTCAATTCATTTCGAAATCGTTTTCAATTCAATTCATTTCGAAATCGTTTTCAATTCACTTCATTTCAAAATCGTTTTCAATTCAATTCATTTCGAAATCGTTTTCAATTCACTTCATTTCGAAATCGTTTTCAATTCAATTCATTTCGAAATCGTTTTCAATTCACTTTGAATTCGTTTTCAATTCAATTCATTTCGAAATCGTTTTCAATTCACTTTGAATTCGTTTTCAATTCAATTCATTTCGAAATCGTTTTCAATTCAATTCATTTCGAAATCGTTTTCAATTCAATTCATTTCGAAATCGTTTTCAATTCAATTCATTTCGAAATCGTTTTCAATTCAATTCATTTCGAAATCGTTTTCAATTCAATTCAAAATATTCGATTTCGAAATCACTTTTCAATATTCATTTTAAGATGAATAAAATCGATATAAATATCGTTCACGTCAAAATGGCGTCAATCTAATCAACACGACTTCATAAATTTCTATTTTCAAATATTCTATTTCAAATATTTCTTTTTCAAAATAGTTGTTATTATCAAAATATTTCGTTCAACACATGACCAATCTCAATGAATGAGTACTGTCAACACATGAACTTTTATTTTATATCGATAAAGATGTAAATTTTATTACTAAAATATTTCGTTCAATACATGACCAATCTCAATGAATGAGTACTGTCAACACATGAACTTTTATTTTATAATATTCTTTATTTTTCAAATTGGAATGAGGCCCAATCAATTACCATATAAAGTTAATTATATGGATTTTCATACAACACATGTATATAATTACATTGAAAAATAATCAACCATCAACCAAAGTGCACTACACTGTATAAGCATCAAATATAGATATTCAACGCTTATAACAGCCTGTCAATCAATCGATCGACACATTTAATCAATCAGGATGAGTGAACTTCAAATTTCATCCCAACACCCGTGTGGGGTTTCAAACAATCAAACGCATATTTTATTTGTGCAGTTGGGCGATGTGTAAAATTTATCGTCCCAATCAATGTCAGTCAAATAGGTGTACATAAACAAACCGTCCGGTTTATAAATGAATATTTTATTTTATTCACTTCACGTTAAAAATTATATTTTTAACGATAAAACATTTTATTTCAACCTATGAATTTCTATTCAATTCATTTACACAATAAAATGATATTTTTATTTTTCTAACATATTTTAGAAAATTTCGGCGGCATAACGGCACGATACTAGAAACGGGACGAGGCCTAGCCTTATCCCCGGTCTAGTGAAGGCCCACGCCATTCACACATCAATCAAATCAATTTCGTTATGCAAACCACAAAATTTGGAGTAAGAGTCTAACCTAGCCTTACTCCTTCGCCTTATAACGGCGCACGTCTAATCCTAACCAATTTATCGATTCGATTTTTCACACCACAAACCACATTCAAACCAATATCGCAATCAATTACCAAACAGCCAAATAAACAAGTCCATGGTCTGTGGACGATTGTGTCGGGTGCTACTAAGCACCGTCTGCATCCTAGTATATATATATAACTAGAAAAGAAATTGAAAGGTGAGAAATTCTCACTTATAGCTATCCAGCTCCACGGCACTTCCAATGCAGGAAATCTTCAACGTCCTTGCCTTTTCGTCATCTTCGTTATCCGCTTTCACTATATATGTAAAAATCATATTTTTACTTCGCTATTCAATATATAAAAATCACATTTTTAATTCGAAGTTCAATATATAAAAATCACATTTTTAATTCGAAGTTCAATATATAAAAATCACATTTTTAATTCAGACATTTCTTATCTTTTCATTTTTTTTTAAAATCATACTTCTCTATTTTTAAAAAATCATACTTTCCTATTTTTTAAAAAAAGTCATACTTTCCTATTTTTAAAAAAAAGTCATACTTTCCTATTTTTTAAAAAAAGTCATACTTTCCTATTTTTAAAAAAAAGTCATACTTCTCTATTTTTTAAAAAAAAGTCATACTTTCCTATTTTTTAAAAAAAGTCATACTTCTTTTTGTTTTTTTTTTGTTTTTTAAAAAAAATCTCGCCCTTTTTGTTTCCTTTCCTTTTCTTTAAAGGTAAAGCTATCTTTATTTAAAGCCATTGCTATAATACAAAAAAAAAAGAAATTACATTTTATCATAATGTTATATTTTTAAGAAAAATAAGATTTTTACACAAGGGTATTATATATTAAAAACTGATTTTTTTTTTTTAAAACAATGTAATATATTTAACATTTACTAATATAACTACAAAAAAATTTACTAAATTATATATAACATTTAAAAATAACGAAAGAGAATCTGTTACCTTCCTCCTTCTGAACACTAGGCCGACGCTGTTTCTTTCTGGCTCGATACTAGGGCTCATCTTTGCCACCGCCACGCCAAGCAGGAGGAGGATCGGAAGGCACCGCTGTGAAGCCGCCAGACCCCTTGACCACAGCCGGAAACCCTAGGTCGTTCGATCCTGCCTGCGTCGCGAAATCTCCATCCAAACACCAGCGTCCCTGAGTAAAAATACAGCCCCATCGGCTAACAATAACCCATCCCCTCCGTTGATTTGAACGAGCTCGACGACCCCTTTGATTTTGCTTTGATTCCCTCTTCGATGGTTGCGTGGATCGATTGGAATAAAGGAGGAAATATCGGAGCGCTTTCCTTTTTCTTTTTCTTTTTTTTTTATACTGGTATCGCTTGAAAATGAAAAAAAGGGGGGGCCAGAGCGGGTTAAAGGGGAGGGAGATATTTTTTTTATTTTATTTTTTATTATTTTATTTATAAAAAGTTGACTTTTACATACGACCTCCAAACGAGGCCCACCGCCTGTCGTCCATAGCGTTTTACCCCCATTCTGAACACAATGGGATATGTGTCGCAGGCTGATTCGGCTGTTACAATCAGTTTCTGTTAAATTTACATTTAAATCTTTATATTGAATTTTAAACGCACATTTCAAATTACCGGGGTCACATACTAACTAGAAAAATTCCAGAAAAATATTTTCTAGTTTCGTATTGACGATACGGTCCTAACAAAACTAGTTTCGTCGAATTCTGAGGCCGTTCGAAAAATGGCCAATTTTCAGTCGATTAAAATCAACTGAAACTGGTCAAACGCGTTTTCCTTTGCCACACTCACATATTGATTCGAAAAATTATGAAATTTGAAACCTAGCAATAACTTGACCCTGCGGATCTAACAAAAGTGGTTTCGTCGAAATCCGAGGTCGTTTGCAAAATGTCCATTTTTAAGGGCCTGAATTCCATAGCGACTATTCAGAATTTTCAACAGGACATATCTTTTGACTTCCGCTACGAACTTTTAATTTTTCGGATTCGCTGGAAAGATATTCGCTATTAGATTCCATTATTTTTGGTTTCACAAAAATCCGGATTGTTTTGCACCCGGTACATTCAATTGAAGTTTGAAATCGAATTATCGAACTACCGCGCTATTTTCAATTCTATTTATAATTATATATAAATATTTATATTCTAACGACGACGCGTATAATATATACGTTCGAATTATATTCAAAATAAATTTCTCGTCGATATTATTTAAAATAATTCATTTTAAATAATCAAAATTCGCCATAATTGCCAAAATAAAAATTTTAAACTGGCCCAGATTTTCCGGGTTGTTACAATCTCCCCCACTTAAAACTTTTCGTCCCCGAAAAGGAACAAAGTCGAAAGTGGTTTGACTATTCAACTCTACGCTCGATCTGGCTTCCATTCTCCAACTCTTTAGTTTCTGAGAATTTTCAAAATTTCAAAAATTTGGCTAACACCCTAAATTTTCGAAAAATTTCGCCATAACCTCCCCTGCACCGGGAGCATCGGGGAATTTCAAATAGCTTCCCCGGTCCTTCAGATCTCAAAAAGAAAAAGAAAAAGCCAAGCGGCTAGCCAATAGGCTCACAAAATCATCATCACCCAAACAAAACAGTATATCATGTAGTAAACATGTACCTATTTGTCGGGCAAACAAATTTTATTCTTCGGCTCTAGCCTCCTTGCTATGACCTGTTCAATGATATACATGTATATGCAAGCAAATGCGACCAATTTTCAATACAGTTTAATATGTGATGCAATTAGGCATAATGGTTCAAAATTATCAAACAATTAAACAAACAACACAATCATCAATCAATTAGTGAATTAGAGTTTCAAATTCATAACTTTGATATATAGTCAAAAATCAGATTTTTGATGCCAAATCACAACAATAGGCCCTATCTAATTTTGGTTCTCACACCAGTCAATAGGAAATATATAGAAATCTCACTTTCGTCACTCGAATATAAATACTGATAATGTGATCACAATTATCAGCATCATCCCCGGGCGACTAGAGTGTGATTCTATATCTATCCAGTATATTAAAATTTCGAATACACGCGGATCAGACGTATACGCAAAATCTATATATACTGGATTGTCCATTTCTATATAAATAAATAATCAAATACGAATAATTGATTTAAATTTTCAAAACAAAATTTGTTTTCACTTTCATTTATCAAAAACACTACTCTTCACACTCGTTCTAGGATACTACTGATCCCATCTCTAACGAGTCACTCTCATTGGATATTGTTAATCCAATATCTGATGAATTCTTTCGTACGGTTCTAATGTGCCTTGTTCTCTGCTTTGTAAACCAAAGCTCTGATACCAAATGTGACGACAAGGAATTTCGCTCGGTCCGAACCAGTCGCTAAACCGACCCAGACCGTTCGAAACGCCCTAGCGTTTGAGAACATGACAAAACAGAACGCATACAGAAGAACATTTCATTATATATTACAACAATGCATCAGATTACAAGAATATACAGAGTATAATTGGATATTACACAGAAATATCAGAGATTTAAATTACATTTAAATACATAGCAGCGGAAAATAATACATTACACAACTAGAAGAAGATATACGGATACAAAGCTTTCCGGATATCGTTCCAGCTGTAAACCAGGATCCTGTGAATATAAATCTGCAAAACCAAAACTACTAGCTGCCCGTGTCAAAATAAGGGCACCCAGAGTTTAGGTTAAAACAATAAACTCCAGCTCAGTCATGGGACTGGTGTGAGAACTAAAACAGTTATTATCTTTATTTTCAAAGTTAGGTAAATCAAGGGACCCCGCCGTATAACACGGAACGGGTTTCCTCCCAAGAATACCAGTGCATAAAACAAACAGCGCAATGCTAAATAAAGAAAAATGAAGCTGTTATAAGACCCAGGTCCCATCACACAATGCAACGCAGCCGAGGATAGGGTTTTCCCTTATAACAGCCAAAGAATGCTTGATACGTTTAAAACAAATCATTTGATACTATTATAAGTGCATAGTGTATAAAACAACTTCAAATCATAAGTATCAATCATAGGCGGCATAAGCGCCCCATCCCACTATGTCACCCTATATAGGTTTACAAATAAAACCGCAAAGTCACGTATTTGGAAATTGGATTTCCGTCTATGAACCGAGGCAAAAGATAGTCCTCAACCGATTCGAGATGCTCTAGCCCGCCCCTCAGGCAAGTACTCAGTCAAGCCTTTGGATCGTCAGGGCCGGTCCACCGATGTGGATTAAAATTCCTGAACACTACGTTTCCCCACCCTATGGGGTGTAAGTCTGGTCCGTCAGCCGACCAGAATGCATCGGCCGAAACCGATATAACCGAGGCGCCTCGCAACCGCAACAACCACATAAGTCAAACTCGTCAGGGCGTGTAAAACCACTGACGCCACTTCTAGCTAGAAAGAAACGCAAGTCCTCCCTGAGGTCCGTCTCCCGTTTTTGGTTCATACCGGGTGTGAAACACGCGAATCAAACGTTACACAAAGCTACGCCACAAAGGCCGTGCTTTGATCACCAACCACAAGACTTTGCTTTTCAACAGAAGCCTTGATCATTTGCATCTTAGCATGCCACACAGGCAAACCATCCTATGCAACCGATATCAGTCACACAGAATGAAATCCGATGTCAGACACACAGTCCATTTACAAGTCCGTTCTGGGTCTGAACAAAGCCGGGAGCACCTAGTACCCCGCATATCCATCGATCTCCAAGTACGTCTGGACGATCACCAACTGTTTCCATCTTCTTGGGTGTACAGCCCAATCAAGATTATCAGTTATCACCCAAACGACGTGAAGACCTCCGGTCTTCGACCATCGTCTTCATCTTCGACTTATCGTCGTACCAGTTATTCAGAATGGGATAAACCCGGTCTTTCCGAATAACTCGCGTATATTTTAAATAAGTGTTACACAAACACAACATACGCCTCATTCCAATTCATCAGTCATTAACCGTAAATTAATCAAGAGAATAATTCCCCAAATATTAACCCCGAAGGCCGAAACCAACATCAGATCAATATCCAGAAAACCATTCTGCTTGGCTAACCGACAGTTAATTTCTAATTTCACATTCATAGGGAAAGGTTCCCATTAATTTTATCAAAGATAAATTCTTTAATTTATTCTTTAATCTACTTTTGAATATCAATTCAAACTAGTCGGGATTAACGAAACTTACCGAAGTAATCATTTGTTTTAATTTCCCAATCCCAACCTATTTATCCCATGAAGTAAAACTGGTAATACTTCATATCTAACACCACAGTGTTATCGGTAAATTCAATTACCATTTCACGTTCAAATCTAATTAAAGATTTAACTATCGCCTGGAGCAAAACTGGTGATACTCCACTTCGATTATTTCAATCTAATTAAAGATTCATTAAAACTCCACTTAGTTTTAATCGTTAACTGGGTTAAAGAATCCGTGTCATTTAAAAACACAGTTCACAATAAACCCAAAATCACCTTCATTAATGATCGGGTTAAAGAACGAGTGTTATTTAAAAACACTGTCCATGATAAACCCAAATCACATTCGATATTCAATACAAGGCTTTGAATAGAAAATATATCGGCTTATATTCAATATCGAATTCTACGACTAACAAATGTCGTATTGGAAATAACGATATAAATATATATCTTTCAAATTCCCATAACAACATCTGTATAATCACGAATTCCAACATCGAAATATTCCGAAGACAATTTCGATTCAAATCCACTCCAATGCAATCATTGGATATTCTGGTTATTTTTAAAACCCTTTTTAAATTCAATTTATTTATTTAAAAATAAATAGAATTATAATTCTAGTTCAAAACTAGTTCATTTCGATAAAAATCTATTTTTATCTTTTCAAATATGGAGTTTTTCATCCCAATTTTTCCCAAATCATTTCTTATGATTTTACACAAATTATTACTATTTTTAATAATTTTATCAAGGCCCGTACAGTCGATTTCCATCAATGGCCATCGAACTGCACTTACAGCGACCTTTTTCAAATTTGATTTGGACATAATTCCAAATCCAACCGTTAGATTTCTAATTTATCACATTCGTTAGAAAGCTCTTTTCGATACGAACCCAACGGTTCCGGTTTTAGGAGAATCCGACGGTCGGATCTCCCATAATGTCCGTTTGAAATAAATGGTCGAAATTCACGAACTGCCGCGGCGCGGCGCGTTCTATTCAGGCCATTATATTATATATATATATAATATATATAATATATACTTCGTCGATTTCTATTTAAAACGAATTATATAAATAGTTTTGAATTCGTTTCAAAAACATTTTCAACTTCCTTTTCAATTCAAATCACAATTGAATTCTTCTTTATAGATTCGTTTTAAAATTCATTTCTATTCAATTCAAATTTCAATTCAATTTGAATTCGTTTTCAATTCAATTCATTTCGAAATCGTTTTCAATTCAATTCATTTCGAAATCGTTTTCAATTCACTTTGAATTCGTTTTCAATTCAATTCATTTCGAAATCGTTTTCAACTCAATTCATTTCGAAATCGTTTTCAATTCAATTCATTTCGAAATCGTTTTCAATTCACTTCATTTTGAAATCGTTTTCAATTCAATTCATTTCGAAATCGTTTTCAATTCACTTTGAATTCGTTTTCAATTCAATTCATTTCGAAATCGTTTTCAATTCAATTCATTTCGAAATCGTTTTCAATTCAATTCATTTCGAAATCGTTTTCAATTCACTTCATTTCGAAATCGTTTTCAATTCAATTCATTTCGAAATCGTTTTCAATTCAATTCATTTCGAAATCGTTTTCAATTCACTTTGAATTCGTTTTCAATTCAATTCATTTCGAAATCGTTTTCAATTCAATTCATTTCGAAATCGTTTTCTATTCAATTCATTTCGAAATCGTTTTCAATTCACTTCATTTCGAAATCGTTTTCAATTCAATTCATTTCGAAATCGTTTTCAATTCACTTCATTTCGAAATCGTTTTCAATTCAATTCATTTCGAAATCGTTTTCAATTCACTTTGAATTTGTTTTCAATTCAATTCATTTCGAAATCGTTTTCAATTCACTTTGAATTCATTTTCAATTCAATTCATTTCGAAATCGTTTTCAATTCAATTCATTTCGAAATCGTTTTCAATTCAATTCATTTCGAAATCGTTTTCAATTCAATTCAAAATATTCGATTTCGAAATCACTTTTCAATATTCATTTTAAGATGAATAAAATCGATATAAATATCGTTCACGTCAAAATGGCGTCAATCTAATCAACACGGCTTCATAAATTTCTATTTTCAAATATTCTATTTCAAATATTTCTTTTTCAAAATAGTTGTTATTATCAAAATATTTCGTTCAACACATGACCAATCTCAATGAATGAGTACTGTCAACACATGAACTTTTATTTTATATCGATAAAGATGTAAATTTTATTACTAAAATATTTCGTTCAACACATGACCAATCTCAATGAATGAGTACTGTCAACACATGAACTTTTATTTTATAATATTCTTTATTTTTCAAATTGGAATGAGGCCCAATCAATTACCATATAAAGTTAATTATATGGATTTTCATACAACACATGTATATAATTACATTGAAAAATAATCAACCATCAACCAAAGTGCACTACACTGTATAAGCATCAAATATAGATATTCAACGCTTATAACAGCCTGTCAATCAATCGATCGACACATTTAATCAATCAGGATGAGTGAACTTCAAATTTCATCCCAACACCCGTGTGGGGTTTCAAACAATCAAACGCATATTTTATTTGTGCAGTTGGGCGATGTGTAAAATTTATCGTCCCAATCAATGTCAGTCAAATAGGTGTACATAAACAAACCGTCCGGTTTATAAATGAATATTTTATTTTATTCACTTCACGTTAAAAATTATATTTTTAACGATAAAACATTTTATTTCAACCTATGAATTTCTATTCAATTCATTTACACAATAAAATGATATTTTTATTTTTCTAACATATTTTAGAAAATTTCGGCGGCATAACGGCACGATACTAGAAACGGGACGAGGCCTAGCCTTATCCCCGGTCTAGTGAAGGCCCACGCCATTCACACATCAATCAAATCAATTTCGTTATGATGCAAACCACAAAATTTGGAGTAAGAGTCTAACCTAGCCTTACTCCTTCGCCTTATAACGGCGCACGTCTAATCCTAACCAATTTATCGATTCGATTTTTCACACCACAAACCACATTCAAACCAATATCGCAATCAATTACCAAACAGCCAAACAAACAAGTCCATGGTCTGTGGACGATTGTGTCGGGTGCTACTAAGCACCGTCTGCATCCTAGTATATATATATAACTAGAAAAGAAATTGAAAGGTGAGAAATTCTCACTTATAGCTATCCAGCTCCACGGCACTTCCAATGCAGGAAATCTTCAACGTCCTTGCCTTTTCGTCATCTTCGTTATCCGCTTTCACTATATATGTAAAAATCATATTTTTACTTCGCTATTCAATATATAAAAATCACATTTTTAATTCGAAGTTCAATATATAAAAATCACATTTTTAATTCGAAGTTCAATATATAAAAATCACATTTTTAATTCGAAGTTCAATATATAAAAATCACATTTTTAATTCAGACATTTCTTATCTTTTCATTTTTTTTTTAAAATCATACTTCTCTATTTTTAAAAAATCATACTTTCCTATTTTTAAAAAAAAGTCATACTTTCCTATTTTTAAAAAAAAGTCATACTTTCCTATTTTTAAAAAAAAGTCATACTTTCCTATTTTTAAAAAAAAGTCATACTTCTCTATTTTTAAAAAAAAAGTCATACTTTCCTATTTTTAAAAAAAAGTCATACTTCTTTTTGTTTTTTTTTTTGTTTTTTAAAAAAAATCTCGCCCTTTTTGTTTCCTTTCCTTTTCTTTAAAGGTAAAGCTATCTTTATTTAAAGCCATTGCTATAATACAAAAAAAAAGAAATTACATTTTATCATAATGTTATATTTTTAAGAAAAATAAGATTTTTACACAAGGGTATTATATATTAAAAACTGATTTTTTTTTTTTTTAAAAAACAGTGTAATATATTTAACATTTACTAATATAACTACAAAAAAATTTACTAAATTATATATAACATTTAAAAATAACGAAAGAGAATCTGTTACCTTCCTCCTTCTGAACACTAGGCCGACGCTGTTTCTTTCTGGCTCGATACTAGGGCTCATCTTTGCCACCGCCACGCCAAGCAGGAGGAGGATCGGAGGGCACCGCTGTGAAGCCGCCAGACCCCTTGACCACAGCCGGAAACCCTAGGCCGTTCGATCCTGCCTGCGTCGCGAAATCTCCATCCAAACACCAGCGTCCCTGAGTAAAAATACAGCCCCATCGGCTAACAATAACCCATCCCCTCCGTTGATTTGAACGAGCTCAACGACCCCTTTGATTTTGCTTTGATTCCCTCTTCGATGGTTGCGTGGATCGATTGGAATAAAGGAGGAAATATCGGAGCGCTTTCCTTTTTCTTTTTCTTTTTTTTTTTATACTGGTATCGCTTGAAAATGAAAAAAAGGGGGGGCCAGAGCGGGTTAAAGGGGAGGGAGATATTTTTTTTATTTTTTTTTTTATTATTTTATTTATAAAAAGTTGACTTTTACATACGACCTCTAAACGAGGCCCACCGCCTGTCGTCCATAGCGTTTTACCCCCATTCTGAACACAATGGGATATGTGTCGCAGGCTGATTCGGCTGTTACAATCAGTTTCTGTTAAATTTACATTTAAATCTTTATATTGAATTTTAAACGCACATTTCAAATTACCGGGGTCACATACTAACTAGAAAAATTCCAGAAAAATATTTTCTAGTTTCGTATTGACGATACGGTCCTAACAAAACTAGTTTCGTCGAATTCTGAGGCCGTTTGAAAAATGGCCAATTTCCAGTCGATTAAAATCAACTGAAACTGGTCAAACGCGTTTTCCTTTGCCACGCTCACATATTGATTCGAAAAATTATGAAATTTGAAACCTAGCAATAACTTGACCCTGCGGATCTAACAAAAGTGGTTTCGTCGAAATCCGAGGTCGTTTGCAAAATGTCCATTTTTAAGGGCCTGAATTCCATAGCGACTATTCAGAATTTTCAACTGGACATATCTTTTGACTTCCGCTACGAACTTTTAATTTTTCGGATTCGCTGGAAAGATATTCGCTATTAGATTCCATTATTTTTGGTTTCACAAAAATCCGGATTGTTTTGCACCCGGTACATTCAATTGAAGTTTGAAATCGAATTATCGAACTACCGCGCTATTTTCAATTCTATTTATAATTATATATAAATATTTATATTCTAACGACGACGCGTATAATATATACGTTCGAATTATATTCAAAATAAATTTCTCGTCGATATTATTTAAAATAATTCATTTTAAATAATCAAAATTCGCCATAATTGCCAAAATAAAAATTTTAAACTGGCCCAGATTTTCCGGGTTGTTACAGAGACCTGGCACAGTCCGACTACAATTATGTTTGGGCCGTATTGACACCAACACGTGACGAGTTAGGCTTAGGGAGCCGATCGATTAGACCGTTTTATTGGACCTCGTATTAGGGTCACTTCATGTTATTGGACCTCGTATTAGGGTCACTTCATGTTATTGGACCTCGTATTAGGGTCACTTCATGTTATTGGACCTCGTATTAGGGTCACTTCATGTTATTGGACCTCGTATTATGGTCATTTCATGTTATTGGGCCAAAGCTTGGGCCAAGGGATCAATACTTGTTTATTCAAGTCATGTTAGCTTGCTAGTACACCTGTGGTGCAAAAACCTTAAACCTGATTATGCGATGACACCTTTATATACCTTGTTAGTTAATCATCATGCTAGTATGTTGTTATCCTTATGTTCATCCCTGCTTCTCATGCCAGTTAACTTTATCAGTTTACATTGATTGTAGTAGGGCTTACTCAGTCTTTTTGACTGACCTGTTTTTCTTTCGCCTCTTTTCTTCCGTCCCCCCCCCCAGGTTCTCAGGGTGGGAATATTGGAGCTTAGCTTGGATTTTTGATCGCTTGCTTGTGGGATTTTAGCTCATGTACGGTCTTGACATGAAGCTAGCTATGGTTATCACTTATTTTGGGGATAATACTTATGTATTTCAGTTTTTCAGTGATATTGTTTTTTTATCTAGACTTGTGTATTTGGAAAGTTAACATTATGTTGTACCAGACTTGTTTTGAAATAGTTTGAAATCTTCCGCTGTTTTACTTATCTTATTTACTCTATTTACATATATACATATGTTCTTGTTCTTCCTTGATATACCATTATGCATGTTTACCCGGTACAAACGCCCCTCCAAAGTCAGAGTGCTTGCAAGAGCCACCCTGGCGGAGGTGGGGTGTTACATTATGTTTTAACCATGTACTACAAATCCTTCAGGCTGGTCTATATAAATTTCTTCGTCTAATTCACCGTTTAAAAAAAACGTTTTAACATCCATTTGGTGTCTTAGTAAATTATAAATGCAAGGAAGTGAAATTAATACCCGAATGGATGTTATTCTAGTCACATGTGAGAAATTGTCGAAAAGTTTATATTTTCTTTTTGTTTAAAAAACCTTTAGCTACTGATCGTGCCTTATATTTATTAACAGTGCCATCAAGTTTTAATTTTCCTTTAAGTACTCATTTACAGCCTATAGATTTACAACCAGAAGGTAAATCTGTCAAATGCCAAGTCCTATTGGATTCCAGAGAATCCATCTCATCATTTATAGCCTCTCGCCAAAAAATCGGCGTCTGAATAAGATAAGGCCTCTTGGAGGTTTAAGTGATCCTCCTCTATAGTAAAAGCACAAAAATCTGAATCAAATCTTTTACGATTCTTGCTCTTTTACTTCTTCTAGGTTCAACTTCAGAACTTTTATTAAGTTCTGTTCTAATAGGCATACTTGATGTGCCCCCACTATTCCTTAATTTAAAAGGAAATTTCGTTTCATAAAAATTGGCATCATTTGATTCAGATTATATTATGTGTATTTAGATCATAAATTCTGTATACTTTGCTATTAACAGCATAGCTTATAAATACACATTCGTATGATTTACTTGCCAATTTTATTCTCTTAGGGTCTGGAATGCGAACATATGCTAAGCAACACCAAATTCTAAAGTATGACATATTGGATTTATATTTCTCTAAAATTTCATAAGACGAAATTTTATTCTTAGATTTGGGGATTCTATTCAGAATATAACGTACAGTCTATAAAATATCCCCCCACTAATGTTATGCTGCACCAAAATTTAATAAAATGACAATTATTAATTCGGTAAAGGTCCTTTTTTTTAGCTTTACCGTTCATTTCAGGTGAATAGGGTGCAGTTCTCTTATGTACAATATATCACATAAAAAATCCAGAATAGAATTTGATTCGTATTCTGTTCCTCTATCACTACGTAGTCTCTTAATTTTCTTATTAACTTGATTCTCAATTTCAGTTTTGAATGTTTTAAACATGTCAAATGCATCTCATCTTTTAAGAATCATTGTTTTTCTAATTATAAGCTTTATTTTCATATTACCAGTCTCTACAGCTTAAGTGGTGTGAAGATCTCACAACACACTTTCTGATCGTCAGCAACCGTGTATATTGTGAATATATCACGATCATAGCAAACATGGCGAGAAACACCAATGTCTACCCACCAACCATCTAATCCACCAAAAAGTGAATCTCAGTAATTATAGCCGTTAGAGTCTTCTTATTCAGGTTTGTCTGCGGTGCAGGGCCTTACCTGTTCCTACACTTTCGTGTCATATGATCTGGTTTTTCACAGTTGTAACATAGAAACAACTGTCCAGAATCACTCTTTTGGGTTGGTTGTTGTTGTCCTTTATGGTTTCCTTGCGGATTCTCATTCTATTCTATACTGACTGGTCGTAGAAGCTTATTAATGTTAAAGATGTTCATATGTTTGAGAATTCATATTTTATCGTATAGAAAAATATACGTAAACTCAGAGACTAACGTAAGTGAATCTCATAAAATATTATTTTCTGCATTTTCGAAAAAATTCAGCATGTTCTTTTGGTTTGGCTCAAGGAGTCACAATTTACATGCTGTCCTCCATATTAGGCTACAATGCAGTCTAACTCATGTAGAAATATTGAATACATATGTATGCAACAAAGATGTTCTATATTCTATCTTTTCACTTGTATGCATATAAATTATGTCAATTTATTTGATGCAAAAAACCTATTCATCCAATTAATGTCTATTCTTAATGACATTATCAAATAACATACACATTCTATTAATGTCAAAAAAATTAGTGACATTTCCAAATAATATATGTGTTCTATTAATGTTAATTTTAATGACATTTTCATATAATCATATGTATTTCAGTAATGCCAAAATTTTAATGGCATTTTCAACATAATTATGCACTTAAATAATGTCAATTTATGATAAAAACATCTTCACTATTTGCATTCAAATAGTGCCTCCTCTAATGACACTTTCAAAATAAAACTCATTAAATCATATGATTTAGCTCAAAATAGATCTGAAATAATCAACTGAAAAGAAAGGCGAAAACAGAACCTGAGCATGTAGATCCATGGTCCACAGTTCAGATTTCATCGCGTTCAATCGTTGCAAAGTGATTTCAGTCGTTCGATATGCCTGGCCGCGGCGATGATGCGGCATCCAGCAACAGCGAGATCTGTTACAATGGCTGATGACGCGCCAATGATCATCACGACTGTTCCGTCCAGATCATTTTAGTGTCCTGCCATTGATTAATTGTCTGTAGGGTAGCAACCGCCTCCATCTAGGACTGCAACGAAGCCATTGTTTCTTATCGTCTTCAAATTGTTGGGAAACAATGGCTGAGTCGCGGACCAGGTCGCTTTCTTGAAGACGATTCGGCGATCTGGTCGATGGTGCAAAACCAGTTCGTACTTTCGCCGCCGCCTCTAGGATAAAACAACCTCTCTGAAATTAATAACTGATCTGCTTTGCACAAACAAATCAGTGCAGATTTGCACTTTCGGATTTAACTGCTCGAAAATTTTAATGGCGGTGGAAGAGAAAAACAGTTTTTTTTTTTTTTCTGTACTCATCTCGTCTAATCTGAAGATAATAATATATAGACGAGAATTAGGTTATTCGAAAATACTGGTCAGTGGAGGAAAATAGGATTTGCGAAATACTTGGTCAAAAGTTTACCGTTTCAAATTAAATTCGGTTCAGAAATATTTTCCAAAATTAAAAAACGGTTCAAAAAAATCAAGTTTTTCTGGTCTAAAAATATAAGTGTCTACACCACATAGCCAAGGCCCAAATCCCAAGCCCGAACCGAGCCGGTCGGTTGCGCGCGCGTGTGGTGGTCATGATGCATGGGCTCCCTCCTCACAACGAAGCATGTATTGGGAGGCCCAAGGCCCCATCAAAGCTTCTTAGAAACAAGTATAAATACTTGCTTCTTTCATATAATCCCATGATGTGGGACTATTCACATTTAGGAGCCATCATACACTTATTTCTATATTTTAAACAATTCACATAAATTTCCAACAACATCAGTGATATGTTTAAAATCATCTTGTTATATGTCAGATGGAAAATCAGTATTAATGAATTCCAAACCATCTTCAATTGCCTTGTCTGGTTGCTGATGGGGTTCTGAGACATTTGATTGTGGGCAGATAATTGATTTACTTGGTTTATTAGCAGTTTATGGTATCCATGCTGGGGCTGATTGAACTTCATGCACTGATGTCTTATGTCCAAATTCGGCATTTGTCATATTATGAGCCACATACTCATATTCAACATCCACTTTATGCATTTTACCATTGTGTAACAGTATGGGGATTTTTTTTTTTTTTTTTTTTTCTTCATTTCAGTATGTGTATCTATACATATTTGAACCCTTGCATACTTTGTGAATTTTTTCTCTGTAGTTTGGTCATCGACGTTAAAGGTTTGCCTATGAAGCATGAGATCATTGATAGAGAATTATTGCTCCACATTTTCATTAGCAGGTCGTAGAGTTTCACCTATGTTTGCATTTCAGTAGCATTTAATTTAGAATAATCATATCTAGGAGTCCAAATATATATATCATTAAGCAGTAATTTTCCAAAATATGAGTATGTCATGCATGCACTCAATGATTTTATCGAAATCTGTGTGAGTTTCAAACTGCACTATGAAATGATATGGATCGATGTGAATATGAATGAAAGACATCGCCCATTGCCATTGGTAGGTTTCCAAACCTTTTCTGTATATTCTTTCAGTTTGGCATATGAGAGGCGAAAATCGGTTGGATGAAGGACTACGGTGTTCTTCCATCAAGTTTCTGATTGCTCAAAGACAGTTTCAGGGAGGTAGACATGAGTTTCAAAAGGCTTTAAAAAAATTGATTTTATGGTTTGGCAATTGTGAAGGGGTGGTGGACTAGACAATATCTACATAGGACTAAAAGGTGGTGCACGGTGTAGTTGATGGATGAGCAGTTGGAATCAGTGGTGGGTCTAGAGGTTTTTGGTAAGGGGATCATGGGCAGTTATTAACCAGAGTGTTCGCCATGTTTTCAATTTTAAATATCCTAATATATATGTATATATATATATGTATATATATATATATATATATATATATATATATATATATGTATAATTATGTTCAGGATTATTCTTTATAACAAATTTCAAAAGACGTAAGCTTGTTTAAGGAACTAAGTACCCTTTTTAAGGCATTAGTCATGAGGACGTTAGCCGTTTAGGGGAAGTCGTTCTTAGAGTGAAAAGGTGAGAATTTGCTATACTAAGAGTATCCTGAAAGTTTTAATAAACACTAATCCATGTTAGAATACCGTCATAGTACCCGCTTTACTTAGTATTCTCTGATTCATGTCTTCCTGTTCAAATTAAATCATCAAAGCAAAATTACGAATTTACTAATGGAGTTTTTACAAAACCATTTAGAAGAAGAATTTCTTACAAAAATAATTTTCGTCTTAAAAAATACAGACTTAACAGAGAAAGACCAGTACACTATTGCAAACATATTTAAAAGCAAATATACAACTGAACTCGTAGATTTAACAGACTCTTGCTTAAACCTACTAAAAGTACTAAATGAAGTAGATATTTTTCATTATCTTAATAGAACACAAAACAAAAATATAATTTTAAGTCAAAGATTTTTAGATTCGTTTCATCGAGAATGGACAAATCTTATAGAACAACAAGAAGAAAGAAACAGATCCACAGATTATGATTATGATTTTGATATGGATCTGTATCATGATCTATAAATGCTAGGACAGAAAAAATTTCAGGAGCCTAAACCAAAAATTAGAAGACTCTGAGAAAAGAAGGAGTTCCTAATTCCCGGTTTAGACATCCACTTAGTGCACCCTTGGGTTTAACCTACAAGCTGCCACTAAGGTAAAAAAAAAAAAAAAAAAAAAAAAAAAAAAAAAGAGTATTATTTCGAAAAATTACTAGATTACACAATCAATATAGTATTATTCTACATAAGCAGACAGAAAATAAAAACAAGTACTCCACAATAAAAATTTATTGGTATCTATAGCATAATTCTACAGCACACATATGCATTATTACTATTCATTTACAAATACTATTCACCTGAATGCTATTACTAAATGCCTCTAAAGAAAACATATAATTACTCTATTCTACATATTATTACTAATATCTTAGAACTATTTATAGATATGACTTTATATTTAATTGGTACTATAGCATATCTAGTAGAAACGCTAGATATACTAGACATACCATTACATGAAATGACCAAATCTTATTTCTTTGAAGAACTGGATTTCATATACCATGGTCTATGCACAAGGTTTTTATAAATCACTATTTATATATATCTGTCCTATTTATTGGTATCAGAGCTTAAAAGATTACTAGGCCCAATCAATACAAAATAAAACATGAATTATAAAAAATTCAGCTATTTGAATTTAGAAGTAAACAATCCAAATAAAAAGGTTATTACCTTAGACAAACAAAAACACATATGTTATATAAAGGATAATAATTATACACATAAAGTACATTCAGAATCCGAACATATGAACACAATTACAGATTTAATTATAGAATTAAGTGAAAATTTAAATCTCTATAATGAAAAACACTATAACCTCATGCAATTAGTCCTTGAAGGAATAATTGAGAAAAATAAATTACTAAAACAAATATCAAATAACCAAGATTATTTGAAAACTAACCTACATAAAATAGACTATTTTGAAATAACTCTTAAACAACTCACAGAAAAATTTAAAGTTATAAAACTAAAAGAGTTCCCCAATAAAAATGATATTATAAAACTCAAAAATTTAATGGAAGAAAATAAGCCTAAAGATATTGAAATACATTCTAAAGAATTAATAATGAATTTAAAAGAACAATTTGACTTACAGATACAACAGATTGAAAAAATGTTAGAAGAAATAAAAAACTTAATATTAAGTTAATGAGTTACGAAAACAAATATTATCTAGAAGCAGTTAAATTCGTAGAAGCAAACTACAAATTCACAGACCCAAATATAAATGTAGGATATAACAAAGATGAAGTTTCAGGAAAAAGTGATAAGATACAAATATTGCAGAATAATATAATAATAGCCATGCTAACTCAAATACAAAACAAAATAGACAATATCCAAAAACAAATGTTTGATATAGACAAAAATGGTAAAGAACAAGAATACGAAATAAATAAGCTTACAGAAAGCTTACATAAGATGAATTTAGGACCAAATGATCCCACAACACATATTACAAGTAGAAAAACTAAAATTAATTTCCTTATGTATAAAAAATTTGACCAAATATGAATAATAGAAGACTATCTTTTACAGGACCATCTAGGACAATAACAGATAGACCAACAGAATCAAATAGTTTATCATCCACAGGTTGGATTGATAACATGTTAAGAAGAACTAATAATACACAAGCTCAATTAGAAGAAATAATTGACTTAGACAGAGACATAGAAATATTTTCGAACAACCAATTAAACTTTCTAAATCCTAGGGAAATCTATAGAACATGACTATTTACAACAGTAACAGGACTATACAGACACCATAGGGAAGAAATACTTTCTATCCCAGATGGAACACAACAAATAATAAGTTTAATGTCACAAGAGGCTATAAAACAACTAAAAATCCAGAAATATAAATTAATCCACTTAGGACTAATAGTCATAGGCATAAGAGGATTAGTTAGACAAAAAGTTGGAACAAAACTATTGTTAATACTAATTGATGATAGACACCAAGATATGGATAAAGCTATATTCGGAATGATGGAAGTAGATATGAATAATAATATAGGTATTGTTTACATAGCTCCAAATTTTAGTATGACAATAAATGATTTTTACAAACATATAAAAATAATAATACAATCCAAAGGATTTGAAAACTTTATAGGAAAAAATATTTTATTAGATATAACATTTTTGGGAAAATGTATGTCCAGATATACACCAAAAATAAAAATAAGATTAGATAAGGTAATAGAAACCTTAAACTCCACAGGAATAAGTTTTATAAAACCAATGGAAATAGATTCCTCTATTCTTGCTGGTCATGAATGGAAAATAGAAAATCCTAAAAACACAACAACAACATTAAAACCAAATGATGTTGTAACATATAATAATTTAGACAAATCCATGTCTATAAGATTCAGAGACTATGGACCATCAAACCAACAAGAAATTGAAACTGATGAAGAAACAGAAGAATTAAACAAAAGAATAAATGGATAAAATAATATACCCAAAAGAATTAGGGATGGTTCTTGAACCATCCGAAATATATGAATTAGAACAAACCTTAAGGTCAACAAACCAAATAAATGAAAATACATTTGTTTACATAGATGACGAGAATAACATAAGGATAAGAGAAATACATAATCTTGATGATTTCTTAGAAGATTCAAGAAGAGACAATAAAGAAACCATAGAACACAGTATTCTAGAAGATATAATATCAGAATTCACTGAACACATGGAGCTAGTTGACCATGAACAAACTGCTAGTTCAGGAATAACATATCCAAATAGAAATCAAGACCAACCAATGCCTTACGATGTAGGACAACCACCTAGACAACAAGTAGAACCATACACAAATGAAAATAAAAATATAAGAACAACTGGAAAAAGAATACCAAATGAAACTTCCTTTTTCAAAAATAACTCGGTTATCCTAAATGTAACAGAATGTCATCCACAACTGCTAGATACTTATCTAGAACAATGGACTGCTGCTATAGCAAGAGACTATACAGCAAGACATACGAATATTAATTCTGGTGAAGAAATGATAAGAATAGCAGAAAATTACTTAGGTGACATAGCTAAAGCTATATGGGAAGCATATAAGAAAAACTTTCCAGATGAAATAAACGTTCTAGTAGCACAAGGAAGCAATATATATAATTTTGCTTATTCAATACATAGGATAATAACAGGAAGAGATGTAAATACAGGAACAACTATTAGACAACAAGAAGCTATGCGTGACCTTGAACAAATCCAATTACTAGATTGGAAATACATAATAAAATTCTTAAAAGAATTTTTACATTATGCAACTATTTCAGGAAATTATTACAGTACTGAAATAGGAAATAGACTATTTTCCAAATTACCAGGTGATTTGGGAAAAGAAATACATAGGTCTTGGATAGAATGTTACCAAGATAAACCGGAACATCTTCCTAAAGGATATGATAACATAGGAATAAGAATAACGCATATAATTTCAGAATTAAAAAAGAAATGCACATATATACAAATCCAAAGAGAGTTAAAACAGAAAAACTATGGATTTTGTGGACAAATATATACCCCACAACAATATGGAACAAGAAATTACAAAATAGACAATAAACCCAAATTTAAGAAAAGATATGCTAAAAAATATTATCTTAGAAAATCAAATGCTAGAAAACCTTATCTAAATAAAGAAAAACATGTGAGGAAATACAACCCCAGAAAAACATATACAAATACCATTACATGTTTTGCATGTAATCAAACAGGACATTTATCCTCTTCTTGTCCCAAAAAACATAATCTTTTTACACGTGAATCAAATCTTGTTGATTCAGTTAAAGAAGACTTACTAGAAATTGCTTCTGATGTCTCAGAAACATCAACAATATATTCAATAGTATCTCTAGAAGGATTAGAAGAAGAAGAACAAATAAGTTCGGCAAATTATACACTAATTAATGAACTAACAAATTTTGAAGAAAACACACCAAATGAATATATGTTTAATATGGTTAATAAAGACATATGTACCCATAGCTTCAAATTTAGAATGGGAACAGATACAACAAAATGTGAATTTTGTCCTTGGTATCCTGCATTTGACAAAAGATATAAATGTACAGAATGTACCATGGAAATATGTCAAATTTGCGCAAAAAATAAATTTAACATAGAACCACCAAGAGAAAACAAGATAATATATACAGATAGAAATAAGATAAACGAAGAAAGAATAAAAATCCTAGAAGAAAGGATAAATAATTTTGATTTAGAAATTGAGGAAATAAAAATAAAAATACATAATATTGATAAAGGAAAAATAACAACTAGTGAGGAAGAACTAATCACAGATAATAATCTAAACAATATTGATATACCAATCAATATTCCATTAATATGCAATACAGGAAATTTGAAAGAATTAAGAGTTCCAACAAAAGTAAATATAAAAGGAACTGAAATAAAAATTTTAGCATTTATAGATACAGGAGCTACTAGTTCAACTATATGTTCTAGTATAATACCTCTAAAACATGTCACGAAAGCAGAAAAACCAAAACAAAGTATGCAATTTGACGGAACTACAAAAATATGTACAGATATAATAAAAAACATAAATGTAAGTTTTACAAATACTTGTGATGAATGGTCACCACAATATAATATAAAACAAGTATGGGTTCTAGAACTTAACTTAGACGGAATAAAACAAATTCTAGGATTAGATTTCTTATTAAGTGATAATGGATCTTTTTCATTTAACAAAGATTATTTACAAATTTCAAAAAAGACTACATTAACCCCAATACTATCAGAATATGCAATAGAAAAACATAGTGGAAATAACAAAGATAATAGACAAAAAAAAATGCAATTGCCCAGTACCAGGACAATGCAATTTACTAATAAAAGAAAACGAACTAACAAATACTAATGCAGAAAATGAAGAAATAAAATATGATGAATTTGAAAGCTTAGAACTTACTCTAGATTTAATAAACCCAAACAAATTAAGTAAAATTTTACTAAGTACTGACGACATAAACCAAATTATTAGCAAACTTGAAAAATTAGAAATCATTGGAGAAAAACCACTAAAATATTGGGAAAAAGATTCTATTTATTGTAAACTAGATATAATTAATCCAGATATTACAATCAAAACTAGATCACCCAAATATGATAACTGGATGATGGAAGAATTCAAAATGCACATAGACATTTTAAACGAATTAGGAATTATAAGAAAGACGGATTCTAGACATAGAACATCAGCTTTTATAGTACAAAAGGAATCTGAAAGAAAAAGAGGTCAAAGTAGGATGGTTATGGACTACACAAGATTAAATGACAATACAAATGAAGACGGATACTGCATTCCAAATAAAGATGTACTAATCAACAAAATACAGAATAACTATTGGTATTCCAAGTTTGATTTAAAATCAGGATTTTGGCAAATAAAAATGCATCCAGAATCAATACCTTGGACAGCCTTCACTTGTTCAGAAGGACATTATGAATGGCTCGTCATGCCATTTGGACTAAAAAATGCTCCACAAATATTCCAAAGAAAAATGGATAACATCTTTAGACATTGTAGTAAATTTACATGCGTATATATAGATGATATACTAGTTTTTTCAAAAACAAAAAAAGAACACATTTCACATTTATATACAGTATTTAAACTTTTTGAAACCCATGGACTAATAATTTCTAAAAGAAAGATTGAATTATTTAAAAATACAATTGATTTCCTAGGAGTAAAAATAGGAAAAGGACAAATAGAATTACAACCACATATATCCAGGAAAATATTAGAATTTCCAGATAAAATAGAAAATTTAAAACAATTACAGTCATTTTTAGGATTAATAAATTATGCTAGACCATTCATACAAAATTTATCCAAATACACTGGACCTTTATATAATAAAGCAAGTCCCAAAGGCAAAAGAGAATTTAATAATGAAGACATAAAACAAATCCAAAAGGTAAAAGAACTAGCAAAAAATCTAAAACCATTAACCTTACCTTTATCCACTGACTATTTAATCATAGAAACCGACGGCTCCTCCTTAGGATGGGGAGGAATATTATTAAGTAAAAAACACAAAACAGACCCTAAATCTACTGAAAAAATTTGTAGATACACTTCAGGAACATATAAAGAAAAGGGTTATATGACTTCATTAGACTATGAAATACTAACAATAATATATATTTTAGAATCATTCAGGCTTTTCATAATATCACAAAAGGTAATAACAATCAGAACAGACTGTGAATCCATAGTAAAATATGCAAATAATAAAAAAGAAAAAAGCATAATAAATAACAGATGGTTAAAGTTCAAAAATGCAGTCTTAAATTGTGGTGCCCAAATCATTTGGGAACATATCAAAGGTAACTTAAACATACTACCAGATAAATTATCAAGACTGTTTATTGATATTCTTGAAGATTGTGATTCTTAAACAGGGAAGACGAAACAAAAATGTCTCACACAAAACCAATGACAAATAGCGGGTTATTTCTGAAGACATACAAACAAAACAGATTCAACACAAATGTCCATCTAACTGAAGAACAACAGTCTATATGCGACAACATATGGAACTTATCCACAACAGGAGCAGACAACAGTAGAAAACTCAGTATCTTATACACTCTTGTTGACATGTTCACAAACAAAGAGAAAAAGAAATTCACACATTATGGCCTGTTTAATGGACCAAGTGCAGGTATATATATCTCTTGGGAAGAAATGATACCAAGACTAAAAGAACTTGAACAACTCCCCAAGTATGGGATACCAATTTTCAAAGGATATTACGATTATGAGACAGCAAAGGAAGCTATAGAAAAACAGCTTGGAAAAGACTACATAGTCTCAGATAGCATCAAACAATTACAAATTATAGCTTCAGGAGTAAACATAAAAGAAGAAGACTTAACCCCTACAGAATTGAGCCTGAGGCCCAAGACATCATTTGCAACAATAACAGCCAAAGAAGTACAAAAGGGAAAAATGGTCCAGCTTGGTCGTATTCCACAGATTACTCCAACACAAACAAAAAACAAGACAATCTGTTTTCCTGAAACCTTCAACAGAGAAATACATTTCCTACAGACCACAAAAGAGCAAAATGCCACCACATACAAAGAAATCTATTCATTATTGACAAAGATCTCTACACAGAAAATCCCTGGGTTTAAGATTACATGGGAAATAATAAAAAACCAAAATATCCCATGCACAAAACAATTTACAGATTGTAAAGATTTTTCCACAGATTGCAGGTGCACAATAATTGCATCCATGCCTCTTATAAGCCTGAGACTCTCACAATACAAATATCTAGTACACAACAAATTCACTCTGGATCCTGCCACTTTACTGAACTACGGATTCATCAAAGAACTATACCTAAATGGATAGCATCAGACAGATTTGCCAGAACCGCTCAATTCAATCACAGATTATTTCACAGAGATTCTTGATACAGAACTACATCTTGGGATTACAACAGTCCCTCCTCATTATGGAAATGACATAATAGACCCATCAAGACATATAATCAAAATCAAAGCAGAAAACTTTGATTTAGATTTTCCGATTTGGGAAGAACATACAGAGCTAACAGATAAGTCTACACCAAAAATGAATGAACAACAACATTATGAAAGGTACCGTGCCTACATAATAGGAAGAAACCTAAATTGGGAGAACACAGACAAAACAAATTTCAAGCTATATGCAGAATCACAAGTAACAAAGATATACATATCAAGACAAATAGAAGAATTTGGCCCAGAATATAGGCCTTTTGACATCTTTCATCCCAGGCCCAACACCATAAATATCTACAAAAAACTACAAACAAAACTTCCAGAAGACAATGGATCTACAAGCAGCAAAGAGATAGAAATGAAAAAAGAAATCCCCGACATAATGTGACAGCACTAATTGGTGGACAGCTATAATGTGACAAGCACTAATTGATCTACCTAAACAAAGGACATACGTGGAAAGGCATTCCATATTATTCTCCACGAAGCTTCATAGTGGGAAGATACTTTAAGATATAATATTACCCACGAGCACACATGGTAGAATAAAAAATTAGTAGTGGAAATGTATGCTGTAATATTATTAGCTGTATAAAGACAGCTGTGTGTTTATTTTATGTGTGTAACCGGGTGCATATGGCTATAAAAAGCACCCATATCTTGTAAGAAGGATCATCGAAGTTTGTAAAAATAGTTGTAAGCATTAAGAGTGAAATAAAAATTTCTTATGCAATCTCTGTTCACATATCTTTTAATGGCGTTCTCTGGAAACATGAACTAAACATATAAGGCGTGGATCAAAGAAGAAAAGTAAAGCGGCCTCGGTACGATCTTTATCTTAAATATTTACATGCTTAAGTGTTTTATTTATTATGTTCAGGATTATTCTTTATAACAAATTTCAAAAGACGTAAGCTTGTTTAAGGAACTAAGTACCCTTTTTAAGGCATTAGTCATGAGGACGTTAGCCGTTTAGGGGAAGTCGTTCTTAGAGTGAAAAGGTGAGAATTTGCTATACTAAGAGTATCCTGAAAGTTTTAATAAACACTAATCCATGTTAGAATACCGTCATAGTACCCGCTTTACTTAGTATTCTCTGATTCATGTCTTCCTGTTCAAATTAAATCATCAAAGCAAAATTACGAATTTACTAATGGAGTTTTTACAAAACCATTTAGAAGAAGAATTTCTTACAAAAATAATTTTCGTCTTAAAAAATACAGACTTAACAGAGAAAGACCAGTACACTATTGCAAACATATTTAAAAGCAAATATACAACTGAACTCGTAGATTTAACAGACTCTTGCTTAAACCTACTAAAAGTACTAAATGAAGTAGATATTTTTCATTATCTTAATAGAACACAAAACAAAAATATAATTTTAAGTCAAAGATTTTTAGATTCGTTTCATCGAGAATGGACAAATCTTATAGAACAACAAGAAGAAAGAAACAGATCCACAGATTATGATTATGATTTTGATATGGATCTGTATCATGATCTATAAATGCTAGGACAGAAAAAATTTCAGGAGCCTAAACCAAAAATTAGAAGACTCTGAGAAAAGAAGGAGTTCCTAATTCCCGGTTTAGACATCCACTTAGTGCACCCTTGGGTTTAACCTACAAGCTGCCACTAAGGTAAAAAAAAAAAAAAAAAAAAAAAAAAAAAAAAAAGTATTATTTCGAAAAATTACTAGATTACACAATCAATATAGTATTATTCTACATAAGCAGACAGAAAATAAAAACAAGTACTCCACAATAAAAATTTATTGGTATCTATAGCATAATTCTACAGCACACATATGCATTATTACTATTCATTTACAAATACTATTCACCTGAATGCTATTACTAAATGCCTCTAAAGAAAACATATAATTACTCTATTCTACATATTATTACTAATATCTTAGAACTATTTATAGATATGACTTTATATTTAATTGGTACTATAGCATATCTAGTAGAAACGCTAGATATACTAGACATACCATTACATGAAATGACCAAATCTTATTTCTTTGAAGAACTGGATTTCATATACCATGGTCTATGCACAAGGTTTTTATAAATCACTATTTATATATATATATATATATATATATATATATATATATATATATATATATATATATGGGGTGCACGGTGTAGTTGATGGATGAGCAGTTGGAATCAGTGGTGGGTCTAGAGGTTTTTGGTAAGGGGATCATGGGCAGTTATTAACCAGAGTGTTCGCCATGTTTTCAATTTTAAATATCCTAATATATATGTATATATATATATATACATATGTATATATGTATATATACATATATATATATATACATATATATATATATACACATAACTAATGCTAGTTATTGTTAATATTAGGTAATGCTAGTTATTGTTAATATTAGGTACACGCTAAATGTAGGCTTGAATTAGAAATGTTCTCCATTACTTATGGGTATTTTTTTATAAGATCAACCAGTTTTATAGTGTTCTGTGACACTTATTATTAAAACAAATAATAAATACAAATAAGTTCAGGAGATTAACATATTGTAAACCTACTAATATCGGTTTTTAAAGTGCAACGTCCACTACATCTATTTTAGTTTCTAGTACAGAAACTTGGCATTTCCTAGACTACTGCGGTTCCGGGTTGGGAGCAAAATCTCACTTAAAATATACAATTTCACTCTTACTAATACAGACTTTCACGTACACAATACATGACCTCAAATAGATACTTATCAAAGACTGTGCCAGCAGCGACCGACCATACAAAATTCAGTCCAACTTCCATGAACTCAGACTTCTAACGTAACACCCGTTGAACCTTCACCCAAAAGAACCGTCTTAGGCCGATGAAGACCTGAATCACTCCTGTGCTATTAACATAGGCCTCAAAAAGCAAGGAAAGCACAACTATTTCCAAGCACAACAAGTCACTACCACAATTATCCTGAATTGAGTAACCAAAAGGGAACTTCACAACACCTAAATGCACCAAAATATACTGATGGAGAAGAAGACAGCAAGCAACTCAAACACAAGAAAACCATCGTTGCAAGCAATCGCCATGGTGAAATAGTGACAGTAAAACTACATTGCCAAATTCTCCACAAGCAAAGATGAAAAACAAGGTTTGCCAAAGGGGAACCAAGCGAAGAAAACCAAGCAAAATAACGTCAGTTTTCCACTCACAACATAAAGGCCAGACACCAAGATCTAGAATCACGCATTCACCATAATACCGTTACTTACGGGTATTAATTAACGTTAACGATAACAAATGTAAAATCTACAATTGTAAACGTTGGTTTTAATTAGAAATAAGTGTGGGAATAAAGGTTAGTGAATCCAAAAATGTTACAATTAGCATAAATAAGAATTTAAATATTGTAATGAATGTGGGAATAAAGGTTAGTGAATCCAAAAATGTTACAATTACCATAAATAAGAATTTCAATATTGTAACTCCAAGTTAGGAGCAATTAATATAATGAACATAAATATATGTGTATATATATAAGTAAAATAATAAACAGTAACTGATGTAATTAACGTGAGATATAATAAATAGGAACAGTGATATAAAAGGGAATGATATAAATGGTAATTATTTGAGTGCCTGTTACCTTAGGAAAAATGACTGTTGTTGTCATTCATGGCATATGGAAATTATGGTAATTAAAAATAATGAGGATTCAGGTAAAAATTACCATAATACGCATTAAGTCCAATGAATCAACTTAAAACCTATATTAGTCTTACTTATCTTATAGGAATAGTAAACTCATCTTATCTTTAGTTTAATTCAAGGAATAATATAACGAAAATAAGAATTGGACTTAGTAGATTTATCGCGCGGAATCAATTGGGTTTTCCAACAGAAGTTTGACTTTCCAAAAGTCGGATATATATACAACTGATTTGGGATATCATCGATCATAGGAACCCATGAGAATTATTTACTACAATTATTATCGTAGCGCAAAATGTACCAAGAGGTTTACTTCATGTGCTGATGTCTTAAGTGGTTGTAGGGCCGCCTCCCTTCCAAAAGAAGAACCCTAAAGGACAACTTAAATCATAGCCTACTTTAGAATTGAGGTATTATGTAGTTGGCATCCACCTATCGAGGTATTAAGCGACTGGATTTACCCTTTTCTTTTAAAGTAAGGGTGGAGTAGTAGGATCCGCCCTTGTAAGGTATTAAGTGATCAGATAACTCGCCTTTTCTAATAAGAAGTATTAAATGACTAATTAGGTACGGAACTGGTAATCTCTAGAAGAGTCTGCTTCCTCTAGGTAGTAAGTGATTGAGTTAGAGTATGTCTTGGGATATGTTATTAAATGAACGCTGCGTAGGTACCATAGATCTTCCTGTCCTACGGGAAGTATCAAGTGGCTCATGGATTATCTAATAAGGTAAGCCAGTTGTAACATAAGGGTTTGCCAAGGGAAGGTCTTAAATGGTGAGCTGGCTTCTACCTATCCTTTAGGTAATAAGTGACTGCTTGTCATCTCTCGCCTTATATGGCATTAGGATATGCGCAAATGGAGAAAGCCTTAAACTAGTGCTTAGGGTACTTAGTAGCTAGTGTCCTCTAATTTAGAATAGCGTGTTGGTAAATGTTGACCAACTTTTTGGCAAAAACTCACCCCAACCCGAAGTCGAAGCCTGCTACCAAGATATCGGCCCGATCCAGGCCTCAAAGAAGAATTATCATCTTAGGTTGACCGACTTCAGATCACCCCGTGCCCATATAGTAAGGCAACACCTTCCTAAGGAAGAGATTAAACCAATCGGTCGAACCATCAGCATATCGATCGACCTATTCCCTGAAAGATCGGATCGAGCTGGAATCTCAAAGCGGAAGAATCCAGTAGGATTATCTCTTACAGTATCGGATCAAAGCAAGTTATGCACTATCAAACAAATTCCTATTCCCAAGGCCGGAGAAACAGATAAATTTGACCAGCTCTCCTTTTTATACGCCGGATACAAGTCTCAACGTCAATAACGATTTCCGAGGAGAACTATTCATCAGCAGTAGACAGGGTCCCTCTGCCGCAATTACTTTACCGGATCGAGCTCCACGTGTCCGAACTCCGTAAAAGAGGCAATCCATGAGGCACTCAGCTCAGCCCACTTTCTTCACCTATAAATACATTATTCCTGAAAATGGAAAGGCATGTAAAAATTCTTCACCAACAACTCATGCTCGGTATATTGGAAACAATGAACCGTGCACTTCAAACATTACAAGGAAATTGTAATCTCTACTTTTGTCCACTGAAAAACCATTGTAAACTGTAATCGACGGTATAAAAAAAGATTATAGGTGGACATAGGCACCGATATAAACCGAACCACTAGAAGATATTGTGTCTCCCTTGTTCATTTATTTTTTTCTTGTATCTCTGTGATCATTTTCATGTGCACTTGTCACACGTTGGGGGTTGATCGTCACTAGACCAACTTTTGACGTCAACACTTTGGCGTGCCAGGTAGGGGAACGTAGATATACCCTATGACCTTCGGTAACTCTTAAGGAAACAACGAAAAAACGAAAGGACACAAGACCTTCTCACTATCAATCCTGACCTGCTGATGCAGCAGGAACAGCAGCAACGGAGGTAAGCCATGAAGCTTCCTCCCATGAAGAGCCATCCCAATATCTCACCAGGGACAACATGGATAAAGTTTTGGATGAATTCAAAAACCTGATGTCATCTCAGGGTGAACTTCTCAAACATCAGCATGAAGTGATGTATAACCTCCTCGCCCATATGAGAAAGGAACCTCACTTCCAGCACCATTTCCTGTACCGGGAGAGACTGGGAAACAACTGATCTTCGGACTGCGGATATCCAAGCCCCAGATCGGCCCACACCTTTGCTTCCTCCTGGTTCAACTTCACTTCTCGATCGGCTAGTGCTATGATCATCACTGTCGGTACTACATGGAGGTTTGGTAGATGCAGATTCTCAGGTCGACCCTAGCCAAGGTCAGAACCAGTCGACTGTTATACCCTCGGTCCAAGGATCAACTCAACTCCCTAGGCAAACAGCTCTTAAACCAGTTCAACCTTTGAGTCAGCCAGAACCAGGAATGTTGTCACATCCGGGTCGACCCAACCCATCTTATGCAGCCTCCCCTTCAACGAAGAGCTAGTGACAGCAACCCTCTGTGTCACCAAGACCACTCTACCATACCAATCCCCAACGTGACAGAGGGAAACACTACTGTAAACCACTCTAACATCGCCCCGGGCCGGGGCAATACTGAACCTCAGATGGATAACACTCACTTGGGGCAATCACCTCCAATCGGAACGGATATGGGTCGGTCCAACAATAACCAACCGAATTTAGCAACAAGGCCCAAGATTGGGGGTTACCTTCACTCAACTTTCAAAGGATGAACCAAGCCAATTCTAGGTGCTCGGGGCATGTTTCCACCTCATGCTAGTACTGGGATTCTCGCTGATGTACCCAATACAGAATTGGATTCGTGGCGTCGACTCCTCAGAGATAGAAGCCAACTTGTAAGCATCATCAGACGTTTTACTAGAGGTACATTTCTCATAAGGATGTAGATGACATCCATTGTAGTCCGTACACACGGGAAATTAGAAATTCCCACAATTCTCTATACTTCAAGCTTCCAGTCCTGGTGCCCTACAACGGCAGGAACAACCCAACTGTACATCTCTTGCGATACATATGTCACATGGAAGTACTTTCTACATCGACCAATGTCTTGGCCAAGTGCTTCCCTCTCTTCCTCACTGACATAGCTGGCATGTGGTTCCGGCAGTTAACAACTGAGTCGATCAATAGCTGGAATATGTTGGCCACCCGCTTCATCGAGTAGTCAGAGTCCACACCTCCCGACCAAAGAGCGTCATGTTCTTTACCTCCATCAAGCAGCGGTCCGGTGAGACCCTATGCTCCTTAGAAAGATTCAATGCGGTCGTAGCATCAGTTGATCGACCTGAGCCATTGATGGTGCTTATGGCCGCCATAGCTAGTGTTTAGAAGTGAACGGAATTCAGGATCTCTTTAACCAGACACCCCCCTCATGGACATTGAAGATTTCTATGCCAAAGCTGATAGATTCCTTCAGCAAGAGGATGCTAGCATTGAGATGGATAGCCTCGAAGTTCTTGATACTAAGGACGGGAGTTCATCCAACACCAATGGCCAGAACAAAGGAAAGGGAAAAGCCTCAGAAAAGAGCGATCGGAATGTACGACCCGAAGAGTAGACAAGTACGACCGATACACCAAGCTCAATTCATCCCGATTTGATATCTACCTTGATGTACGAGGATTGTAACAACCCGTATTTTCAATAACCTGTTATAACATAAATGGAGGCAGAATTAAACTGTAAATTCTGAATCAAGGGAAACGGGCTATGCCATTGCGTTCGTCTCGGAAAAATATGCGAAATAGAGTCCGAGTTTTCGAAAATCGGAGTCCGTATGACCAAGATATGGCCTCGCGAAGTTTCACGAAAAATTCCCAAATTAAAGTATACTTAATTAAGTGAAATGGGTTGCGCAGAGAAATATATATATATATATATATATAATTGAAAATTAAATAAATAAATATGCAAAAATGTTCAAAACAGCGAATTGGGAGAGGGGAATAATCGAACCGGCCGATTTTTGAGGTCGACCCGAGCTCGCTGGGTCGACTAGGGGTTAATCCAGGGTGTTTGGCTGTCAACCCGTGGGCCGATTCGCTCAAATGCAGATTTTGCATTTGGATGGTTCTCATGGTTCATCTTTAATCTAAAGGCCCTAGATGGTTCCTACACTTGACTTCTTCCCCAAGACATGCTTTGATGGCTTGGATTGAATCTAGGTTTAATCCTATGGCCTAAAACACTTGCCTAATCTATAAATAAGACCCTAACCTATCCTAAATCCTCATTATTCATTCATGCAACTAAACTATGGCAAAATTTTACCTCTCATGGCCTCCACTCTCATCATAAAATTTCTAAATGGTTTCTATGAGAGATTTTCCATGCATACAAGTGTTTTCAAGCTTGTATGAGTGTCATTAGCTTGCATTCAAGTCAAGTTTCTATCTTTGCATCATAAAGCAAGGGTTTTGATCATTTTGGCTCAAGGGTTTTTATGTTAGAGCTTGCATTTTGGGTCTATTTGATTGCATAAGGGCTTTGTCATATCTTTTGTGCCTTCATAGCAATGTAAGCCCTTTCCCTACTCTTGGATATTAACTATGAAGTTAAATGTTAATGTTGCAAGTTTGGGTTTGATCATTGAGTATGATACATGCTATCATGTCATGCAAGTTTATGAAGTCATTATCTTGATCTTGTGAGCTAAAAGCTACAACCTTTATGTTGAAATGTTGCATTAGGCAACATGAGAACCCTCATAACCTTTATGTCAACTTGCATATGAAGTCATAACCCTTATATGATGATATATGCGAGTTACTAGTCATCATTCCATATCTTTTGTCACCATGATTCGCTTATGTGCCAAGTTTGGGTTTATGCATGTTTTGAGGCTTAAGAATGTAACATGCAAGTTAATGAACACATTTGTGCCTCATTTGCCACCATGATTAACTTGTGGCTTAATATCCATTTTTGTCATGCCTTTGCCAAGTCTCTTCTTTTAATTCATTACGTTGTCGCGAACGTATATGCGAGTTTAAAAGCGTTGGGTTATGTTATGGGTAATTTCTAATGACATGAAAATACAACTTGAAAACATGACTTGAAATATAACATGGAAGTTGACATGTAAGTATGCATAAAAACATAAGCTTGGGAATTTACCTATTAAGTTAGGTCTACCCTTTGGGAATTTACCTATTAAGTTAGGTCTACCCAAATGCTTGAAAACTTGTAACATGTTTTGGGAAACATGATGGACATGACACTTAGATAATATAAGTGTGGCCAACTCGAGGTTGGGTTGAGTTTGCAACGTAAAACTACCCGGAACCGACCGGCCTAACTAGTAGTTGCAAACAATAGGACCCAATGTGAGAAGTTGGTCATGTTGTGCTTGAACCCGAGGTTAGACCAAGTTGTGGTGTAAAGCTACCCGGAACCGACCGGCTTAACTAGTAACCACAACAAAGTCTAATGTGAGAGGTGAAGGTGCATTAAGTAATTAATGCCACATGATAGGGTTAAGTTAATTTGATTAATGACTCTTAACCAAATATGACATGGACAAATGGGTTAAGTAATTTGATTAGGCTAATGATACTTAACAAAACATGACAAGGTTGGGTAGGTTAAGTAACTTGATTTTCCTAATGACACTTAACCATTTTTATATGACTAGTGGATGGGGTTAAGTTAACCAACACTTAATCAATCCAACGCGATAACTTGGTAAGGTTAAGTAAGTTTTCTTAATGACGCTTAACCGAAAAATACGGTTAACGAATGGGGTTAAGATTAGACTCAACTAGTCTAAACATGGAAATCGGATGGGGTTAAGTTAGCCTAGACTTAATTAATCCCACTGTAACACCCCGAATTTCGGTTAATGCTAAAATTCACAAATTAAAGAATAACTAATCCCAGATGTGGGAATTAGGGGAAACGGGTTGCACCATTGCGTTCGTCTCGGAAAAATACGCGAAATAGAGTCTGAGTTTTCGAAAATCGGAGTCCGTATGAAGAAGATATGGACGAACGAAGTTAGGCAGAAAAACCGAAAAACTAGCCAGAATGCACTGGCGCACTTGTGAAGTGCGCCAACACAAAAATGCACTGGCGCACTTGTGAAGTGCGCCAACACATTTTTACACTGGCGCACTTGGGAAGTGCGCCCGTGTCGAGCCAGAAACCTGCACAGCTTTCTGGCTGGCCTGGTGCACCATTTTAGGGTTTAGGCTGTGTTTTGGGGCTGGTTTCTGGAAGCTTCCGAGATCGGATGGTCCTAATCTAATTTAGGGTTAATCTAATGGCCTAAAACACTTGCCTAATCCTATAAATAAGACCCTAAGCTAGCCCTAAATGGTCATAATCCTATCTCCTAACTAAACTATGCCAAAATTTTCTATGATCATGGCCTCCACTCAAAACCCTAGCCTCCATCCTATTTCTAAACTATTTCTATGAAGGCTTTCATGTGCATACAAGCATCTTTGAGTTGTATGAGTGATCATTGGCTTGCATTCATCATCAAGTTGCAAGCTTTATGTTCAAGGCTAGAGTTTTTGGGTGATTTGTGGCAAGGGTTTGCTTATTGGAGTTTAGTGGTGAGTTTCTATAGACTTAACAATCAATTGTTAAATTGATTATGATAGGATATGATAAGATATGGCTATGTTTGTGGAATCAATGTGTTTATGCAAGTTTAGTATAGTGTATGTTGTGTGCTATATGCAAGTTTAATGTTATGTTTTATGATGCAAAACACTATGTTGAACATTGATTCATATGTAACATGTTATGCAAGCTATATGGGAGATTATATGCAAGTCTATATGTAACATGTTATGCAAGTTATGTATTTGGTTTTATGCATGCTAAGTATTTGGTTTTATGCATGCTATGTATGTGGTTTTATGCATGCTAAGTATTTGGTTTTATACATGCTAAGTATTTGGTTTTATGCATGCTATGTATGTGGTTTTATGCATGCTAAGTATTTGGTTTTATGCATGCTAGGTGTTTGGTTTTATGCAAGTTTGTCTCTTTTTATGATATGCATAATATATGCAAGTTTGTCTCTAAGTATGGCATGTTATGCAAGTTCATATGCAAGTTATGATACATATTCATATGCAAGTTATGATGCAAGTTCATATGCAAGTTATGATACATGTTCATATGCAAGTTATGATGCAAGTTCATATGCAAGTTATGATGCAAGTTCATATGCAAGTTATGATGCAAGTTCATATGCAAGTTATGATACATGTTCATATGCAAGTTATGATGCAAGTTCATATGCAAGTTATGATGCAAGTTCATATGCAAGTTTATGTGCAAGTTCATATGCAAGTTGTCTCTTTTATGATATGCTTAATGCAAGTTTGGGTTAAATACTAGCTGGGTTTAATGTATGTTCATATATGCAAGTTGACACCTTTTGAACCCATGATAAAGTTACATGCTATGTTGGCTAAACCCATGACCTTTGTGATGAATCTTCCCTTTATTATGTCGTGTTATGAGAACGAACAACGTGGGGAACGATGGGGTTAATATGCATGTTAATAAAATGATGTGAAATGGGTATGATTAATCATACCACAAATTAAATGGACGTAATTGGGAATTTACCTATTAAGTTAGGTCTACCCATATTATGGAGTTGGGAATTTACCTATTAAGTTAGGTCTACCCATACTATGGAATTGGGAATTTACCTATTGAGTTAGGTCTACCCATATTCTTAAAAATGTGTAATTAATTAGGCATAATTAATTCAAATTATGGGGGTGATTAATTAGGTGTAATTAATCAACTAAGACACGAGGTTGGACCCTTTTGTAGCGGAAGTCTGCCCGGAACCGACCGGCCATCCAGCAGCTACAAATGATTGGCCCAATGTGAGAGGTCTTAGTCATAAATTAAATACGTGATTAAAGTAAAGACACGAGGTTAGACCTTTTTATGACAGAAGTCTGCCCGGAACCAACCGGCATATCCAGCAGTCATAAAAGATGGTCTAATGTGAGAGGTCTTTATGAGGTCATGATCTTAATTAATTAAGAAACACTTAACCATATTAGCATGTAGAGGGACATGAGGGGTTAAGTGGGTGCCTTGGGTGGCATGTGGAAATCTAGTGGGTTGCCTTGGGTGGCAATAGAAAATACGATTAGAATACTTAACCAAAGAGGAACATGTAATTAAACATGGGTAAAGGGTTAAGTAAGTGCTTTGGGTGGCATGTGGAAATCTAGTGGGTACCTTAAGTGGCAATTGATATATGATTAGATGACTTAACCAAACCTTACCATGTAGGTGGGCATGATTATAAAAGGGGTTAAGTGGGATACACTAGATAAAATAACAAGCTTAGGTGGTAGCTTGTGGGGGCCCATTTCAACCAATATCCCAAACGTATCTTAGTGAGCTCGACTCTAGTCGAGTGACGGGACACGCATATTGGGCTTGACTATAAGAGGCCAAAATGGGTTAGCGGTGGCAACGCATGACCAACGGGTTTCATATGCGTGTGTGGACCCGGGCTGGTAAATAAGACGTTGTTGCATCGTGTAGATATAAGTCGTGCACCGTTAGTTTTATCAGGTTGCCACGTTGGGGAATGGTACACCCCACGGTGGGGCCAGCACGGGTATCTAAGTTAGGGAGCCGATCGAATGGGGAGTAGTGTGTACACCTAGTGGATTGTAGGGCCCCGTGGCGTCTACTTAGTCACCTAGGGGTACGCGAGAACTATTAAGTTAATTTTATAAGTCCATGGGTGGGATCAACCTTTAAGTTAGGAATGACTGGTGTGGTGCAGTGTAGGAATTACCCTTGGGTGGGTAGATCTGGGGTGGTGTAATCTAGTAATTATCCTTGGGTGGATAAATGCGTCTTTTCGGTTATCTTAGTACATCCTGTGTTTAGTTGGCTACTTAGTGTAGTCATTAACCCCAGAGGTACCGTACCTTGTTTATATCATACCCTAATTACTTTAATGATTGTATTGTTAGGGTTATAGGACTCACTCAGACTTATGTCTGACCCCGTTGTTTCTTTATCTTTTTCCCAACCCTCAGGTTTTCAGAGTGGGCCTAGCACTAGTGGGCTTTGATCAGACTGCTTTATCTATCTTTTGGAGCTTGGACCGTGGATGTAAAGCTCAGTTTATCTTTTCTATTATGGCTATTAGGTTATGTAGTGGGATTATGTACTTTCGTTTTTATCAGGATGGATATTATGTACTTGACCCTTATTTATGGTTTTGGTGTAACCAAACATGTTTTACTTTCCGCTGAAATGAAATGATGTTTTAAATTCTCAAGTATTACTTATATCTGTCTTGTTGTAATTTTTCTGTTCTATATTCACTTAAAATACTCCACCGATGTTATGGCATTCCCTTAGTGAGTGACCGTAGCGGGTGTGGGGTGTTACACCCACTTGGTAGTTTAATGGGGTTAAGTTAAACACTTAACTAATCTAAACATGATGAATTGATGTGGTTAAGTGACCTATACTTATCCAATCTAACTCGTTAATTTATTGTGGTTAAGTTAACCAATACTTAACCAATATAACGTGAAAACATGATAAGGCTAAGTCACGAATCGCTTGAATACACTTGACCGATTTGACTAAGTAAATTGATAGGGTCAAGTTAATATATACTTAACCAATCTAGAATGATAATTGGACGAGGTTAAGTCGTGAATTGCTTAATATACTTAACCAACTTGAGCATGGTTTGTAGGGTTAAGCCTTGAACTTGGATACTTAGCCAATTTTGACAGGATTTGTAGACGGGTTAAGTCATGAACTTAAGTGACACTTAATCCATTATGTAAACCCTAGTTCTGAGGATTAGGTGGATAACCGTAGTTAACAAGGATAACGGGAACAATGCTAAGTGGTAAACCTTAGTTGAAGAATAACTAAGTAATGATTCTTAGTCAAGGAAATTTAGACCAGTTCATAGATAGATGAGTAACCTGGCACGGTAGGTCATCGTTTAAGTATACGAGTAGGAGCAAGTATCTGATTTAGATAAAGGCTCCAGCGAACTGGGTAACGAAGCAGTGGCTTCGGGGAACGTGAGGATATTCTTGGTATCCCTCTATGAGCTGCCAGGTGATTATACTAGGCTCATGAGAGGTTAAGGTCTGCGTTAGAAGAACCAAGAGTATGCCTTGGTTGCTATACGAGCGACCTAAAGACGGGGATGGATAGGGGATAGTCGACGATACACGGTCGTACCCTAGATAGCATTTCGTCAGGCTACCTACCATCTTTGGTCAAGCGTGTACTTACGGAAACGCAGAGAACACCCAAAAGACCATAATTGCTATCTAATTATGGTTACGGTAAGGCTTGGATGTCGGTTGGCCAGTGTTGTGTTCTCATACAGGATTTATCCTGTCTTGTCTTTCACTAGTTGAGGGGGTGGTCTCGTGGGACCATAGCCACGTATAAGAAAAACAGACCTTAGCATCTGCATCGGCAGATAAATCGAAAGCTCCCGACCGAGTCCTGTATTTCTTGATTTGCCCTGTGACAGGACTCGGATGGCACGATGTGATACATGTGCATACAGTCATGGAAAAGCGATTCACGATGAATGCGTGGGAAAAAGGGCGCGGTTGGCGGTTAGCGTAATCCCTAGTGGCCCTAGGTGGTTGAACCCAAACCGAGATACGAAAACGTGCAATAGGTAAGCATAATCCCTAGCAGCCCTAGGTAGCATAAGTCCTAGTTGTACAAACAATAATTCATGTTGGAAGACCCTAGCTAGGTTTAGGGTAACAGTCCAAACCGATCTTAAGGATCATGAAACTATGTTAAAGTAATATAGAATCTCATGGGAAAGCCCGTATGGTCTACGGCAAGGGACTGAACATTTACATGGAATAAAACATACAAGTTGAGTAACCTATATATGCGATATATTAGGTTGACATGGACCATTACACGACTTTTGAGTGAGGGTCATTCTTGGTTAACACATGACACGGTGGGGATACTAGTACGGTAGGTGCAGAGCTAAAATACAGGATAGATATCACGGGGCGTTATACGTGACAGATATCTTGGGGATATTATACTTGATAGAAACCTGACGATGTGATACCTTGTTTTTTCTTGACATCATAATTTATCATGACACCTTAGTTTATCTGAGTTCAGTAGTTCATCCTGTTATTTTGATTTAGCTTATCTATCTTGTTATCATGCTTATGTTCATCTCAGTTTCTCATGTCAGTTAACTTTACTAGTTTTTATGCTAATAGTAGATAGGGCTTACTCAGTCTTTTTGACTGACCCGTTTTGTTTCGCCTCTTTTCTTCCGTTCCCCCCCCCCCCCCCCCCAGGTTACAGGGAGGAAATATTGTTGTTTAGTTCGGACTTCTTCTACTTGAAGGTCATCATGGATGGCTTGGACTTTTCTTGGCTAATGGCTACTTTACTGTTTTTACTTGGGGAATAATTTATGAAAATGTCTTTATGCTTCTTTACTATTGCAAGACAGGTTTTGATGTACTCTGATGTAAAAGGCTTTAGACCTTATTTATTCATGTTATGAAAGTTTGATTTTACTTCCGCTATTTTATATGTTCTGTCTTGTGATATTTCTGTGCATGTTTACCAATAATGCCCCTCTAAAGCTAGTGCATTCCTTTGCGAGTGACCCTAGCGGAGGCGGGGTGTTACACGTGGTATCAGAGCAGAAGGTTACCAGACTGGGCAAAAGTTTTTAAAGACCTTCTGAAAACTATTTGAAAAAAAAACCGTTTACAAAGAAGCATTTTTCAAGAAAATTTTCTTTTGAAGGAAAAAGGCTATTCCCCAAAGGCCATTAGCACTATCCTTGTTTCCTTAATTGAGTCTCTTTTCCTTTCTTTCCTCCATCTGTAGTCACAGTAGTTTTAACTGCGACTAGTCTTTTCTACCTACGAAAGTGCTTTCCATACGATGGAGGTGGTTCTCGAGAGACCAGTGGCCACGTTATAAGAAAGGATCGTGAGAAAGAAGGATAAAGGATAAGAGCTTAAGGATGAGCAACTTGTTGGTATGGCTTAGTCCTCAAAGGAGGGAGAAAGATGAACAATGAAACCCATGATGAGAGAGTACCTTTGGCATGGTAAAACGGGGCGGATAGTTAAGTATTATGGGACAAGGACAAGATCATCGGGAGGGCAGTAGTATGCTCTCATTTCTAGAGTACCTCGAAAGGAGGGTAACGATCTTGTTAAAGGTTTAGCTTTTCTTCTCTATCATCCCGTTAGGACTTCGTTGTTCGTATCATTTAAGTCTGCTTCGATAGTTGAGTCTCTGCACCTTAAGTACTAGCGTAATAGAGAATCCCATTTTTGTCTCAAAGTCCTATTGGAGAATCAGTCCATTTATACATGACTTGTTTGGATTTGGGAATGTCTATGCCAAGTGTTGAGTTTGGAAATAATGCTTATGTTTATAAGCTATGGATGGATTCTAGGAATGAAGTGGTTATCCAGTAGGGGGTGCCACTCTCGGTTTTGATAGGAGGGTAGTTAGACCTTTTGACTAGCCTTGGTAATGCCCTCGAAGTGTCGGGTAACCTTTTTGAGGTTCTGTCATGACTAGTTACTTAGAATCCCTTGATGCCTTTATTGGAAATTTGAAGCCCGATCGAGTGGTGTTCGCCAATAAGACGGATGGTTTACTTCATTTATGCATGGGTTATAGAGATCACCCTAGTAAGTGCGCATGATAACCTGATTGACATCTGTTTACTTTCAAGAGAAAGTTCTTCTACATGGAATGCCTTATAGTATATAAACGAGATCCAAGATTCACTAGTGAATTTTGGAAAGCTTGCATGAGATCATGAGTACGCAGTCATGTTTGCGTCAAGTATTCTAGGAAAAGGATAAGCGCAAGTGGAACGAGAGGCGACGAAGAAATGAGTTCCAGCTCATGTTATGGAAACAGGAATAAGAAGCTACAAAATCGTGAAGTTAAAAGACGACTTTGATGGTCAAAGACTAGATACGCGCATGATATCTCTTTTTGGGAGTATATCCTTGATCCCTGTTTTCTGTAGAGCTTACTTGTAGGCTATCTTTTGTGGACATCCTCTCGGTCCTATTCTCCGTTACAAACCCTGTAAGGAGTTTGTCCTGTTTATCTTCTCGACCCTGTTTCAGGGAATTCTAGGTAGAACCCTATGGATGTAAACATGTATTTGAAACACGTTATGATTGATATGGTTGCAAGTGGTTGCTCGTGGATGCGCGAATACACATTAGATACTAGCTCGACTCGGTCACATTTCATATTGCATATGCACGAATATTTATACTTGTTTATGGATGAAATCGAATGTATTATCATGCGGTTGTTGCATATGAATGAATGATTGTGCACGCATATAGTATCTATATGACTAGGACTATTTGCATACATGTTGGATTCATGGCACTATACATATTTTGCATTAGAAAGATTATTCAGGCCTGATCATTAGCATTAGCTAAGGAACATGTACACACACGTTTTGCATATATTCATACAGCATTAGAAATCATCTAAGGACAATGGTTGCTTGTGGATGATGTTTTGAGTAGATGGATGATGGATGGTAGGATATGTTCTTCCTAACTTGGAGATTTCGGGGACGAAATCCTAAAAGGTGAGGAGAATGTAACAACCCGTATTTTCAATAACCTGTTATAACATAAATGGAGGCAGAATTAAACTGTAAAATCTGAATCAAGGGAAACGGGCTATGCCATTGTGTTCGTCTCGGAAAAATTCGCGAAATAGAGTCCGAGTTTTCGAAAATCGGAGTCCGTATGACCAAGATATGGCCTCGCGAAGTTTCACGAAAAATTCCCAAATTAAAGTATACTTAATTAAGTGAAATGGGTTGCGCAGAGAAATATATATATATATATATATATATAATTGAAAATTAAATAAATAAATATGCAAAAATGTTCAAAACAGCGAATTGGGAGAGGGGAATAATCGAACCGGCCGATTTTTGAGGTCGACCCGAGCTCGCTGGGTCGACTAGGGGTTAATCCAGGGTGTTTGGCTGTCAACCCGTGGGCCGATTCGCTCAAATGCAGATTTTGCATTTGGATGGTTCTCATGGTTCATCTTTAATCTAAAGGCCCTAGATGGTTCCTACACTTGACTTCTTCCCCAAGACATGCTTTGATGGCTTGGATTGAATCTAGGTTTAATCCTATGGCCTAAAACACTTGCCTAATCTATAAATAAGACCCTAACCTATCCTAAATCCTCATTATTCATTCATGCAACTAAACTATGGCAAAATTTTACCTCTCATGGCCTCCACTCTCTTCATAAAATTTCTAAATGGTTTCTATGAGAGATTTTCCATGCATACAAGTGTTTTCAAGCTTGTATGGGTGTCATTAGCTTGCATTCAAGTCAAGTTTCTATCTTTGCATCATAAAGCAAGGGTTTTGATCATTTTGGCTCAAGGGTTTTTATGTTAGAGCTTGCATTTTGGGTCTATTTGATTGCATAAGGGCTTTGTCATATCTTTTGTGCCTTCATAGCAATGTAAGCCCTTTCCCTACTCTTAGATATTAACTATGAAGTTAAATGTTCATGTTGCAAGTTTGGGTTTGATCATTGAGTATGATACATGCTATCATGTCATGCAAGTTTATGAAGTCATTATCTTGATCTTGTGAGCTAAAAGCTACAACCTTTATGTTGAAATGTTGCATTAGGCAACATGAGAACCCTCATAACCTTTATGTCAACTTGCATATGAAGTCATAACCCTTATATGATGATATATGCGAGTTACTAGTCATCATTCCATATCTTTTGTCACCATGATTCGCTTATGTGCCAAGTTTGGGTTTATGCATGTTTTGAGGCTTAAGAATGTAACATGCAAGTTAATGAACACATTTGTGCCTCATTTGCCACCATGATTAACTTGTGGCTTAATATCCATTTTTGTCATGCCTTTGCCAAGTCTCTTCTTTTAATCCATTACGTTGTCGCGAACGTATATGCGAGTTTAAAAGCGTTGGGTTATGTTATGGGTAATTTCTAATGACATGAAAATACAACTTGAAAACATGACTTGAAATATAACATGGAAGTTGACATGTAAGTATGCATAAAAACATAAGCTTGGGAATTTACCTATTAAGTTAGGTCTACCCTTTGGGAATTTACCTATTAAGTTAGGTCTACCCAAATGCTTGAAAACTTGTAACATGTTTTGGGAAACATGATGGACATGACACTTAGATAATATAAGTGTGGCCAACTCGAGGTTGGGTTGAGTTTGCAACGTAAAACTACCCGGAACCGACCGGCCTAACTAGTAGTTGCAAACAATAGGACCCAATGTGAGAAGTTGGTCATGTTGTGCTTGAACCCGAGGTTAGACCAAGTTGTGGTGTAAAGCTACCCGGAACCGACCGGCTTAACTAGTAACCACAACAAAGTCTAATGTGAGAGGTGAAGGTGCATTAAGTAATTAATGCCACATGATAGGGTTAAGTTAATTTGATTAATGACTCTTAACCAAATATGACATGGACAAATGGGTTAAGTAATTTGATTAGGCTAATGATACTTAACAAAACATGACAAGGTTGGGTAGGTTAAGTAACTTGATTTGCCTAATGACACTTAACCATTTTTATATGACTAGTGGATGGGGTTAAGTTAACCAACACTTAATCAATCCAACGCGATAACTTGGAAAGGTTAAGTAAGTTTTCTTAATGACGCTTAACCGAAAAATACGGTTAACGAATGGGGTTAAGATTAGACTCAACTAGTCTAAACATGGAAATCGGATGGGGTTAAGTTAGCCTAGACTTAATTAATCCCACTTGGTAGTTAATGGGGTTAAGTTAAACACTTAACTAATCAAAACATGATGAATTGATGTGGTTAAGTGACCTATACTTATCCAATCTAACTCGTTAATTTATTGTGGTTAAGTTAACCAATACTTAACCAATATAACGTGAAAACATGATAAGGCTAAGTCACGAATCGCTTGAATACACTTGACCGATTTGACTAAGTAAATTGATAGGGTCAAGTTAATATATACTTAACCAATCTAGAATGATAATTGGACGAGGTTAAGTCGTGAATTGCTTAATATACTTAACCAACTTGAGCATGGTTTGTAGGGTTAAGCCTTGAACTTGGATACTTAGCCAATTTTGACAGGATTTGTAGACGGGTTAAGTCATGAACTTAAGTGACACTTAATCCATTATGTAAACCCTAGTTCTGAGGATTAGGTGGATAACCGTAGTTAACAAGGATAACGGGAACAATACTAAGTGGTAAACCTTAGTTGAAGAATAACTAAGTAATGATTCTTAGTCAAGGAAATTTAGACCAGTTCATAGATAGATGAGTAACCTGATACGGTAGGTCATCGTTTAAGTATACGAGTAGGAGCAAGTATCTAATTTAGATAAAGGCTCCAGCGAACTGGGTAACGAAGCAGCGGCTTCGGGGAACGTGAGGATATTCTTGGTATCCCTCTATGAGCTGCCAGGTGATTATACTAGGCTCATGAGAGGTTAAGGTCTGCGTTAGAAGAACCAAGAGTATGCCTTGGTTGCTATACGAGCGACCTAAAGACGGGGATGGATAGGGGATAGTCGACGATACACGGTCGTACCCTAGATAGCATTTCGTCAGGCTACCTACCATCTTTGGTCAAGCGTGTACGTACGGAAAGGCAGAGAACACCCAAAAGACCATAATTGCTATCTAATTATGGTTGCGGTAAGGCTTGGATGTCGGTTGGCCAGTGTTGTGTTCTCATACAGGATTTATCCTGTCTTGTCTTTCACTAGTTGAGGGAGTGGTCTCGTGGGACCATAGCAACGTATAAGAAAAACAGACCTTAGCATCTGCATCGGCAGATAAATCGAAAGCTCCCGACCGAGTCCTGTATTTCTTGATTTGCCCTGTGACAGGACTCGGATGGCACGATGTGATACATGTGCATACAGTCATGGAAAAGCGATTCACGATGAATGCGTGGGAAAAAGGGTGCGGTTGGCGGTTAGCGTAATCCCTAGTGGCCCTAGGTGGTTGAACCCAAACCGAGATACGAAAACGTGCAATAGGTAAGCATAATCCCTAGCAGCCCTAGGTAGCATAAGTCCTAGTTGTACAAACAATAATTCATGTTGGAAGACCCTAGCTAGGTTTAGGGTAACAGTCCAAACCGATCTTAAGGATCATGGAACTATGTTAAAGTAATATAGAATCTCATGGGAAAGCCCGTATGGTCTCCGGCAAGGGACTGAACATTTACATGGAATAAAACATACAAGTTGAGTAACCTATATATGCGATATATTAGGTTGACATGGACCATTACACGACTTTTGAGTGAGGGTCATTCTTGGTTAACACATGACACGGTGGGGATACTAGTACGGTAGGTGCAGAGCTAAAATACAGGATAGATATCACGGGGCGTTATACGTGACAGATATCTTGGGGATATTATACTTGATAGAAACCTGACGATGTGATACCTTGTTTTTTCTTGACATCATAATTTATCATGACACCTTAGTTTATCTGAGTTCAGTAGTTCATCCTGTTATTTTGATTTAGCTTATCTATCTTGTTATCATGCTTATGTTCATCTCAGTTTCTCATGTCAGTTAACTTTACTAGTTTTTATGCTAATAGTAGATAGGGCTTACTCAGTCTTTTTGACTGACCCGTTTTGTTTCGCCTCTTTTCTTCCGTTCCCCCCCCCCCAGGTTACAGGGAGGAAATACTGTTGTTTAGTTCGGACTTCTTCTGCTTGAAGGTCATCATGGATGGCTTGGACTTTTCTTGGCTAATGGCTACTTTACTGTTTTTACTTGGGGAATAATTTATGAAAATGTCTTTATGCTTCTTTACTATTGCAAGACAGGTTTTGATGTACTCTGATGTAAAAGGCTTTAGACCTTATCTATTCATGTTATGAAAGTTTGATTTTACTTCTGCTATTTTATATGTTCTGTCTTTTGATATTTCTGTGCTTGTTTACCAATGATGCCCCTCTAAAGCTAGTGCATTCCTTTGCGAGTGACCCTAGCGGAGGCGGGGTGTTACAAGGATCTTTACCTTTCCCCAAACCTCCTCGAAGGGAGCCGACTCAGAGAGAGCTCGAGTATGGGAAACATTGCATGTACCATAAGATAGCTTGTCACATCACCAGTGAATGCAGACATATACATGATCTCATTGAAGAAAGGGTCAGACGTGGAGAACTACCCGAATATGTTAAGAAAGTTGTACAGGCCGTGCCACCATAACCCTTTGCCCAAGCTCCTTAGATCGGTCCCTGAGCTCCTCGAAATGGAAAGGACCCTGAGACCAGCAATCGCGGCATCATCATCAATTGATCAGCTGGTTTAGATCACCATGGATATTTCTAATTTCTTAGGATATAAGAAATGTTCTTTTATTATTTTTTATTCAATAATGTGGTCATGTTGAAGTCCACATGCACGGGGTTAGGATGTATCTCGTAGGCATGCTCTGGATTCAACTATCACTCTCTTAGAATTTGTTTTCATGATAGCTCCCTAGCAGCAATAAACTATCTTTTTCAAACATGGATTATGTTTGATCGACCTAAAAATCTTGTCAAGACTCGGCGGGATCATTAATATGAGCCAAGTATGGTTAATACTCGCCAAGTATAGTCAGAGCTAGCCACCATCTCTAAACCGAGTAGGGTCAACGCCTGCCACTATACTTAAACAAACTCGTAAAGCCGAGTACGGTATACTCACCAACTCCTAAAGCCGATTACGGTTAATACTCGCCAACTACTTAAACTGAGTATGGCTTATGCTCGACCCTTAGGTATGGATAATACCAGCACTAATATTCCAATTGTCAGGACACGATAAACTCCTTTTTTATAGTATGAGTACGACTTATGATCAAACCCTCTGATCATTCCACGAACGTAGTTAATGTTCAATCTCAAAAACCTTAGTACCAAAAAACTATAACGTTTTACCAAGCAAAACCGAGTGTGGATTATACTCGTCCTCCAGATATGGTTTATATTCTACTTTATAAACCGAGCATGGTTTATGCTCATGCTCTAAGTCCTGGCAGATATCATTTAATAGGCAGGATCCCCGTTCTTCTGTCTCCATCGGAGATTGACTTAAAAGGATCGACTCTTTCTCATTCACAAGCCCCTGGCCTTAATACGATCATTCAGATGATTGTCGATTTTCTGGCCTTAATACAATCCTTAGCGGTCGTTGGTTTTTCGGCCTTAATACAATCATCGATCGTCAGTTTTCTGGCCTTAATTTGGTTCGGCGCAACCATGGTTTTCTGGATTCTTCTTCAATGTTCTTTGAAAGATCCAGAACACATCCTCCTTCTCTAGAAAAGATTTGTTCTAAGGGACAAAGTGTTGACCAACTTTTTGGCAAAAGGTCGCCCCAACCCGAAGTCGAAGCCTACTACCAAGATATCGGCCCGATCCAGACCACAAAGAAGAATTATCATCTTAGGTCGACCGACTTCAGATCGCCCCGAGACCATATAGTAAGGCAGCACCCTACTAAAAAAGAAATTAGACCAATCGGCCGAACCACCAGTATATCAATCGGCCTATTCCCTAAAAGATCGAATCGAGCTGGAATCTCGGAGTGGAAGAATCCAGTAAGATTATCTCATATAGTATCGGATCAAAGCAAGTTACGCGCTATCAAACGAAGCCCTATTCCCAAGGCCAGAGCAATGGATAAATTTGACCAACTCTCCTTTTTATACACCATATACAAGTTTCTATGTCGATAACGTTTTCCAAGGAGAACTATTCATTAGCAGTAGACCAGGTCCCTCTGCCGCGACTACTCTGCCACATCGAGTTCCACGTGTCCGAACTCCGAAAAAGAGGCAAGCCATGTGGCACTCATCTCAGCCCACTTTCTTCACCTATAAATACACCATTGCTGAAAATGGAAATGCATGTAAAAGTTCTTCACTAACAACTCATGCTCGGTATAATGGAAACATGAAACCGTGCACTTCAAACATTACAAGGATACTGTAACCTCTACTTTCTTCCACCGACATGTAATCGATAGTATAAACAAAGATTATAGGTGGACGTAGGCACCGATATAAGCTGAACCATTATAAAATATTGTGTCTCCCTTGTTCATTTACTTTTTTCTTGCATCTCAGCGATCATTTTCGTGTGCACTTGTCACACCATGGGGTTGACCATCACTAGACCAACTTTTGACCTCAACAGTAAACAACCTAGCAAAGTATTAAGTGATCAATTGATCTGCCTTAGGCCTTAAGTGATTATAGGGATCCACCTTATATATTATATTTTAAGTGAGGTCATAAGTGACTACAGAACCACCTCTTTTGGTCTAATGAGGTAATAAGTAGTTAAAAGGTCCGCCTCTTGGTTATTGGTTCGTAGGGTAGTTTAAGGGCTTCATATATATATGTCAAAGTTCTATAACATTATATAACAATAACCTATTTTTAGGAAGTGCTACCTTGGATATGGTAGTTAATCGTTATGCATAAACTTGTAAGGTTATCTTAGAATTACTAACCTTGTTAGACATATAAATTTTTGTGAAACCAAAAGGGACACATTTGTGTATTATAGATAGTATCTCATATCTACACCTCATTAGGACTTGTTGTTCTAAACACCCTCATAATAAATCTCAGGTTATCTTATGGAAGACAGGTCTTTGGAAGTGTTCATGCTTGGTTTTTTGTTGTTGTTCTCTCATGCTTGGTACTTATATGGCGATTCATTATCAAGGTAGTTGTCGTGGTTAATACTTATTATCCTATCTTTTTTCTATTACGATTTTAATTTTATTGCACTCTGATTATGCTCATTATTTGTAAATACATAATTTACATGATTTGTGTTGGGATAGGTTTGAGTTTGGATTTTTGTCGAAATTCGGGTTTATAAAAGTGCGGATTGTTACATTTAGCATCACAGGTTAAGTTTAGACGATCAGAGGAATAAATAATTAAGATTTAGTGAGAGAACATATTTGATCTTCTTTTTATTCCTTTATTTTTTTTCTTGTGCATAACTCTAATTAATTTGACAATGAAATAGTCATGATCGTATTTAGTAATAATGAATAGAAATATTTTTGAAGCTCAAGTTTCTTGCTAACCCCAATTTACTTACGGTGCGCTTGACAATTGCCTTAAAGAGCACGAGGATGACATATTGTAAATCCTGTGGACCTGATATTTATGACTGAACAGAAATCTAGTTTCATCTGAGGTAGTCGAGATTTTTGGTTTTGATTTGAGTTTCAATCGAAGACCTTTTCTTGGTTTTGAGTAAGTCAGCAAATTCATGTTAATATATCGTACTAGTACGGAGGCATCTTAATGAGGTATATTCATTAGATATTTTGTTATGGTAAGCCATATATTCTTTTGTTTGAATTGATTTCTTTGAGTTTCTTAGTCTTATAGTTTGAAGAAATTTAATTTTAAACTTGTTTCGAATAACTATGGGTTTCAAAAGTTATTTTTCTAAAAATTCGTTTTAAAATAAAAAAAGATTTGGTTTCAGAAGGAATTATATATATAATTATATATATATATATATTTGAAAATTGGTACCCTTTTATTAACTTATGAAATAATAGTACAATGCAGATTACGTAAACACGCCAAAAACAGAACGCAAAATACAAACAAAATTATTCTAATTAAGACCCAAGATGAGGTCAATTATGGATCCAACAATCAAATTTAGAGATCGTCCGGCTTGTTTCACATCTTGTGCACTTCACACAACTCCAAAGTCTCCATTTTATAAAGCATTGTCCATGGAATAGCACCATTTGCAAGCTGATAGGAAACATGTGAAATTCAAACAAATAATCAACAAACACATAAGTAACCACTTGTTGCACGTCTGAGTATCATTATTTCACGATCCATAAACCAGCAAAAATGTAACCAATCTGATCCTTAAAAACAACACGCACCTTTTATCAAGTAGGAGCGGTTGAAGATGACAATAACCCACGTCTTACAGTGCAAAATCATTGTAGAAACCAATCATGGAAGAAATCAAACATATAAACTGATGCAAATCATTGTAGAAACCAATATGAAACCCACTCTTAACGCTTTTACCGTAAACCAACAGATGAAACTACACAAGTTTACTCCTTATCCATGAATTTGATAACCAGAAATTCTCCATTCCATGTTTTTGAACTGACTCAAAATCAACGCATTAACTCTTTGGTTTAAGGCACTAAGAATCAATCAACAAGCATATTACTATACTTATAATACACCAATATGATTGAACTGAACCTTTTACCGCATATGTGATTGAACAGCGTCTGTTAATGTGGTAATACGCGCTACAGCTTCCTTGAATTGCCCATTTGTTAAAAGTCCTGCTACAGACAAACCCACACTCAGCATAAATTGCCATTTTCCCAGTCAGAAATACTTAAGCCGTCAATACCACTGGCCTTTGAAGCGGAGAAGGATCGAGAATTTTCACAAAATAGAGAGATTGGTTTAAGGAAGTTGCAACTGAACTTAGTCAGTTGCGCCGACAATGTCGGAACCCAATTCCTGGATGGCTTGATCCTCCGTATTCGAGAATTCCCCTCTTCCCCTTGTAGAAGGACAAGATGGTGGTTCCGGCAGTCTTGAAAGATTATCGGAAGAAGGCGATGCGAGTCTAAATGTCGGATTTGATGTAGAAAGAAGATTACTCGGGAATATTATGTGGATCAAAAATTGCAAGTTTCTTTGTCGATGCTTTAGGGGAAGAAACGTTGATCTGGCTTCCAATTGTGGTAGCAGACAAAATACTTGGTGGCTTATCAACGAAGAGTAAACTTCATCGAAATTTATACTGTGAAATGTTTATATACTACAAAGTAGTTTTAGTTTCGTGATGAATCACCTCCTCTCTCCATTGGAGAGAGGAAAGTTTTTGTATATACATATATATATATATAAAAAGTACGAGACTCTCATTTCATAAACAATGTTGGATTTCAAAAAAAAAGTTTTCTGAGTTTTTCTCTCAGATGGACTAAAAAAAAATGTTTAGGTTGGGGTATTTCCTTCTTAAACCAATAACCCATCAGCTAGATAAGTGAATAATTCTGTGTAAATTTAATATGAAATAGTAGCAGAAATATTATCGAGTATTCGTTTGATTAGATGGTCGCAATTGTATTTCAGAGGCGAATGAGTAGTATGGTGGGGAAGATCTATCAACTAGATAAATGGTGGTTATCGGTATGGAATAATCAGATATGTCAGGACGTTTTCGTTTGTAAGAGGAAGGTGGTACGAACCAAATTTAATTTTTCTATTCGGAACTAGCCCTTAAGGGTCTATGTTCAAACAATTCCCAAAACAGGGCTAGCGGTCGACCTTTAGCAGTTGATCGGGGGTCGACCGACCTCCTTGATAACGGTCGTTCATCCTCCAGTTTTGAGGAAATTGTGTATTTATTGTAAGTATATAATAAAATCTCGCTAGAAGCAAAAGGTTGTTTTCTATTATACATTTATTATATTATGGTATATTAATCAAATAATTAATTTGAAAATATTTTAATAGAAAATCCTCAAAGGATATATTATGTGATAATAATTATAAGAAGTAACGATCAATAAAAATTCATAATATTAAATAATAAGGTATTATCATATTCTCGATCCAGATGTTTATAGAAATAATATCAATACATTTGATTAGATAATAGCACGTAATGCTTTCTGAGTATTAGGAAGTGCGTTACTTGTGGTTATTGTTGACATCCGTAGGTTACAGATTTAAAGTTTTTGAAAAAATATGAAATGACTCGTCCAAGAGCTTTATATTGATTAATAACTAAGTCAATAGGAAAAATCTCGAAGTGACAATATTACGCGATTCTCTGGAATTCTGAAATTTGTTGTATTTTAATATAAAACTCCAATTTGATTCTAATAAAATTATGGAATGAAGTACACCAAACGTTTATAGTTGGGTCCGAGTTGAAGCGTTGGAAATGAAATATTATTCAATAGAAAAAATTTCCTATAGGTTTTATGACTTTGGAATCACAATGAACTTTAGTCAATTAAAATTCTAAACCTCTAGTCATAGTAATGCAGTTACTAATATACAATACTATTAAACGAGCGACTATGTTTATTGACTGACTGAGTTGAACGTGGGTGGCACCAGAATTTTGGAAAAAACTAAATTCAATAAATTCTATGTTATAGATGAAAAGTATTAGTGTAAATAATTGTTTATGAAAGACATTACTAACGATATTTGTGTATGATGAACTAAGTCAAATTCCTACACCACTAAGTATCGTAAAGTATAAACTTTACTATTTGAGCTACCTAGATATTAATCGTTTCAGCGAAATGCTTCTTAATTTAGTGTATTCATTATAATTATAAATTAGTTCAATCAATTAAAAGGAACATTAAAAAATGCACATTGAACTTGGACATTTTCCCTAGTAATGCGCGTTACTAATACATAGTTCAAAATGTGGTTACTAATTTAATTGACTGAATCAATTATGGTATATGAAAATTTTGTGTTTTATTTGCAAAATTTATTATTCAAAATGAGTTATGGGTTGTTTTAGGAATAAAACCGACTGACTTAGTTTTGCACACTAACATTGTATTTGAATTAAATTCATTCATGATTATTTAGCTCAATTTTAGTAAGCAAAAAACTTGCATTTTAATTAAGGTATAGTAATTTCAGTTAAGACATAAGAATTATTGGTCCAGTGATAGAGTATAAAATTTTGAATTTTAGCTAATATGAAAGTATATTAATCAAATATATTAAGATGTACTTTGACTTTAAACGTTATTTCGAGATGTTTACATTTAAACTAATCTTTTTGGAATTTAAAGATAGTGTAACGTCCCAGTTTTTGACTGTTTTATTAATACAATTTATTTAATAATGAATTTAAATTAATAAATTGTAAATAATAAATATTGAGAAATTCCTGTATATGAATGATTTAAAATTTATTAACCAGTATATATATGTGTATAAAAGCAATAAATAATGTTGCGTCATTTTGATTTGTATTTTTGATGTGTTTTAAATTCTTGTTAAAATGCAGATGAGATAGATATAGAGAATTAGAATAATAATCAGTTAAAAACCTTATCTGTATATTTTTACTTGTTATATTTAAATATACTCAAGTAAGTGTTGTTTTTGTTTAAACTTGTTTTGTTACATGTAAATTATAAAATTAGGTCTTCATAAATAAATTTTTATGTTTGTTTTATACACTAAATTTGCTATTTTTAATCCGTAGAGTAAATAGCTATATATATATATATATATATATAACTAGCTTGCATTTACCTTAGAATTAAGATTTTTGCTATATCTAAAACATTTAAATATATTGATTTGCTTTACTATGAAGCTTGATTTCTTTGTGTATATACATATAGGCTGCACAAATAGAGCTGAGCCTAAAACTTCAATCAATCTAGCTAAAAACTCTAGGCTTAGCATCCTTTTACATCCTATAGAATAGAACATGTAGACAACACCATACATATTTATGCACATGTCTATACATATTGTATAGTAAAAAGATTTCACACTAGTTCTCTAGCACACCTTTTCCTAGGTATTTCAGCATAAATCATTCATGATTTGGTTACTTAGCTATGAAGCTTGGGGTTGAAAACATTTTTGGGTACATATGTACATGTGTTTTGTCTGTCTAGCCAAGACAGGCCTGGAAAGAATTTAATGTGTGGAAAAGCCTTCACAACAACATAAACCTTCAATCAAGAATACAACAGCTTCCTATCCTCAAAACATCCCATATATCTACCCTAACATAGCCTATTTTTATAGCATATCAGCACATGTTCTTGTACACACATGTGTACTTCAACAACATGGCCGTGCATACTCCCTTTTTCAATCAGATTGGACAGTCTAAAACCATCACCATCTCCATCTCTACCCTTAAATAGCCTAGCTCCTATAACCCTTTGATACATAGCTAGTACGCATATATACACTGTTTTGTATGCTACACTTCTTGGCGTACACATGGAGAGAATTAAATGAGAAATGAGTTAATAATGCACCTCTTTTCAATCCATTCTGTAGCAGTCTTTACATCACCCAAACAGCCCCATACCTACCCTGTTATAGCCCAAGCTAGGACATATTTTAATACTTGTTCCAACTATAAATACGCTCATATACCACCACGTTTTTCACACAAGAACCTGGGTTGAACTAGGATATAAATGGCAGAAGAACAAAAGGGAAATCTGATAATAATCTTGAAACTGAAAACAATGAGCAAACTCTTCCCTTGTATTCTACTTTAATTTTTTTGTGTTTGAATGATATGTATGTATATATATAGTTATATATGTTTATGAATGTCGTATTGAATCTAGTAAATTAAATCTTCATGTCAAAACTGGAAACAGAATTAAAAACTAGTGAACAAATTATAAAGCAGCAGCAGTGTATTCGTGAGTACAGCACTTTTCTTTTCCATTGTAAACAGCTTTTGTTTGTGTTATGGAGGCATACATGTATATTGACATGAATTTTTGAATGTATGGAATGAACTAATTAGATCTGAATGGCAAATAGGAAATAAAACCAAGTATTTGAAGTTTAAAACTAGTGAACCAAATACCCAGCAGTGAACAATTTCAAGGTGAGTAAACTAAAACTTCATTTTAGTTGTTGTTTCTATTAATACCAGTATTAGAATAAGATGTTAAACTATGTCTGATCATATGCTAAGTTTTAACCTCTGTACAAAATGATACATTGTTGTATAGCTGATCCTTGTCTGTCTTGTACCCATCCAGAAATACTGAAGTATGTTCTTGCCTAAATACCTATTTAGTTTGAGTAGATGTTTCCCTTGTATTCTCTGTTAAACTTCTGTGCCAAGTGATTTTATCAACTTGGCCATGTATGTTTATATACATCACAATTAATACTGAGTACCCTGTTATGAAGTTAAAACCAGTTATGAACACCCTGTTCCGGAGGAAAATCATACACACTGGATTTAGTTAGATGCAAGGAACTAATGTATACATTACGAGATTCGTACTTCAACAATAACAACAATGAAATCATACGGTAGTGCTTATATATGGACAGGAAAACCAGAACCTTACTTGTTCTCTATAAACCAACTTACAACATGAAATGTCAAACAACCCAGAACCATGTTTTAAGTGTATAAATGGAATTGTGGAATAAAACAATGATTTTTAGTGGTACCTTCAAGATTTTTAAGTCTGTGTTTGCCGTGATAATGTGTGATGAACTGAAAAGGCTTTTTGGTCAAGATCCGGCGATCGAAGCCACCAGAATCCATGGCGTGAGGAGGAAAGCAACGTTTAGGATAGAAGATCATAGGAAAAATACAAGATGAATTTTATATTGAGTACAGTTTGTAAACGAGTCAAAATTAGGGTTTTCTTTGAAATTCAACATAGCCGAGTTCACCGAAGAACTGCGCCGCCACAGTGATGAACGGAGGTTGCGCATAGGTGGGATCGGAGCAGGACGTCATGGATTTTACGTGGGTGGAGTTATAGGCACTCTGGTGGTCTGAGGAAGTGACAGTCGAAGTTTTCTTCGATGGAACCCCTTTCGACGAGGAGGAATAAAAGCAGTCAAAACACTGTAGAAGGGGAGATGGTCCGATCAGAGTTGAGCGACAAGGTCCGAAGGCGATGAGCGAGTGTGTGGGTGGTCGCGAGAGGTGGATAGTGGCTCGATGGTTTGTACACATGCACCGTGTACGCGCAAAGTACCAGCAAGGAAGAAGGAGTTCGGTACTTAGCACTTGCAAAAGGAAGTTGGTAACTGGTACTTTGGTAAAGTAGCAAATGGAGATGGTACTGGGCAGAAGCATGGGATTTGGAGTGGATTTTACGTGCGCAGGATGGAGTTTTGGAGAAGTGGTACTGGTACTTTGGCAGTGTGGTGGTACTAGGCTGGAGCACGAGTTTTTGGAGTGATCAGACATGTGCGGCATAGGATTTGGGAACGTGGTACTTTTGCAAGGTGGTACTCTGGAAGTGGTAGTTGGTTGGAGCATGGGATCTGGCATGCGTGGAATGAAGTTTTGGGAAGGTGGTACTTTGGCAAAAGTGGTACTTTGGCAAAAGTGGTACTTTGGAAAATGGAATTGGTACTTTAGCAAAAGGGGTTTAATTAAGTCAAGGTTTAAAATAAAAATAGAAAAATCAAATAAAAATAAAAGAAGGAAAAATAAATAAAAGGAGATTTTTAATTTAATAAGATCGAAAAGAAATGAAATATCTTGGCAGGTGGAAGGAAGGACACTAGCAGGGAAATCAAACACATAAGCTTGGTGTAAGAGTTTCAACGTGTTTGAAAATAAAAGAAGAAAGGAGATAATTATAAATCAAGTTATTTATAATTATAAGGAGATAATTTACAAAGTTTAACAAAGGTATAAAATGTCGTATAAACAACAAGACATTTTAGAGTTAAGTACCATGTGTGACGCACACGTTTTAGTTGTTCGTTTATAAAGGATAGTCAAAATTGACTAAATTACCGTGTGCGACGCACACGTTTAAGTTTGTCATTTATAAAAGATAATCAAAATGTCTAGATTTAAACAATGCAGACATATACCATTCTGTTTGGTTGAAACTTATAAATTAAAAAGTATATAAAATGAATTGTGCTAAGTTAATAACTATTCCATTAAACAAGAATTGTTTCTTAAGTATCGTCTAACCATTAAAGACATCACGTTAATCATTTCGAAGAATCTAGAATTAATATTCCCAGATTATTAACCATTAAATAAAATGACTCGATGAATAACTTGGATTAGTATTTCCAAATGAAATCAAGTTGATCAAATAAAAAGAGTCGAAAAGAAATATTATTCATAGTTCTAAGTAAATAACATTTAAAACAAGTGTTTGTAGATGTGGTTTTGTTGTAAAAGAAATTAGTAAGGGAATTAGGTAAATCTTCTAATAATAAGATTATTCCGTAGTTCATAAGTTAAATTGAATTGAGATGAAAAATCGAATATGTCGATATTAGGGAAGTATCGTTTACTTCCCGTTTTAATAAATGATTTAATTATTTAATTTATTTACGGAAGTAAAGTTTAAGCTAAAATAAATGTTTTATATCTCAGAGTATGGATTACAACACTACTGTTATAATCAACAATTTCTGTGAAGGGATAGACTCGTAAAGTGGATCAAGTTTAAATAGATAAAATATGGAAATAATCATTTTTAACCAATTTTGAACGATGATTGGTTGAATTTGAATTGTCGAACTATAATCGACAAGTTATGTTGTGGAAATTAATGGTTGATTGATTTGATAGTTATATTGTGATTATTTTAACTTGAATAGTTTAAAGTAAACATTTACATATCATTCTGTATTAGATCACCATTTAAATCTGTATGTTGAATCTTATATGTAAAATAATTTTATCAAATAAATCCTGATAATCAATTAGGATATAGAAACCACATTAAATATGTTGATTTGATTACTATTAAGTATCACTTGACCCTAAAAGATATTAACGTTGTCGTTTCGAAGAATCCGGAATCTATATTCCACTTCGATTCGATTTATACGAGTCAGAGATTATTAAAGACGACTGAAGACGGTGTTTATCCAAGGACTGTTCTGGTTACAGAATGGTGCCTTCGATTTGTCCAGACCCAGGACAACTTATATGGTCGAATGCCTGACAGTGTATTCCTAACAGATCGCGTAAACTGATCTCTTCAAAACTATGTTTGAGGATGGAGGATTCATTTCTCTTAGATTTTTACCCGTGGTTTTGGGGAAACCAATTTTTGATTTGATGGGTTTGACGATGTGGCATTAAAGTGAATAAAGATATATTGTTCTAAAGGTAAGTTATAACCTCAAGCCTTACAATCGGGAAATGACAAAAATCGGGCAGGCAGCATGGCTATGTGGGTCGCTCCCATTAGGATGTATAATCACCTATCTAGAGAAATTTCTTTCCTTCTTTTATCTATTTGATGCTGTCCCTTTTCAGGAAATGGTTGCGGATCCCATTCGTTGGTGATATACATTCGTTACACTCAAGCGAAATGAGTGGTCAGTCATGTGTAGGCCGGGCTGCAAGACGTTCTTGTTGAACCCCAGTGAATTCCCCTCTAGAGATACACTATCGAAAGGTGGTTTCATACCTTGTCATAGTCGGAAATTCAATCTCCAATAAGCACCCGCGGTTTTGATTGTATACAATATATATGTGGAGCGTGAGATGCAAGCGTTCCGCTAGATTCTAATATATTTATGGAAAATCCTAGACATTATTATAATATCAGAATAATTACGATTTCAAAATGTTTTGGGTTATCGTAAGATGAAAACCATCTGTGTTTATGTGTGGATCGGTCTTACGATTATCTTTTCTTTCAAAAGAAATTTTCCAAGTTAAGCAAACTGTTTAAAATTGTTTACTCACACTAGTCCCATGATTGACCCAGAGTTTATTTTTCTATGTTTCACCATAACTCTTGGGTGCCCAAATTTGTATGGGCAGTCGAGTAGTCCAGAATTTTTCAAATCCACTGGAGGAGCTTGGAGCAGGAGGCCTCAACGATAGATATATAGAGTTTACTTCTATTGTATTCTATATGTTATGTACTCTGATGACATTTGTAAGTTCGATACTATTTTATATTTCAAATGATGTTGTAATGACCCGGGATTTTGACGACTTTGGTTATCGGCATAAACACGATGACGACTAACCAAACATCGAAAAATACCGGTCATTAATGAAAGAAATAAGAGGGTGAGGAAAGATAAGATAGAAACTTAGATTAGAAGAAGAAGAAGAACACAATATCAGAGTAACACAAATCTCACAGCGGAACGAACAAATATATTTCACAACATAACTTTGAAATACAAATCTGTACTTGAATATACATATCATTATCAAAGTACAACACTTACAACACAGCGGAAATAGCTATAACTATATGATCCTGAAGCCTCCTGCTCCAAGCTCTTCCAGTATATCTGTAAATCCAGACTACTTGACTGCCCATACAAATTAAGGCACCCAAGAGTTTAGGGAAACAAACAAATAAACTCCGGGTCAGTCATGGGACTGGTATGAGTAAAACAGTTTAAAACAGTTCAAGCAGCTAAATGATATCTCATAAGACCACGCCGTATAACGGAACGGGTTTTTCCTTTATGAGAATCCAAATTATATTTATATCAAAAACCTTTGATATTATAATAATGTCTATCAACCACAATATAATAATCATCTAGTAGAAACGCTTTCATCTCACGTTCTACATATATAGTATACAGTCAAAACCGCAAGCACGTATTGGGAAATGGATTTCCAACTATGACAAGGTATGGAACCACCTTTCGCTAATGTACCTCTAGAGAGGAATACACTGGGTTCAACAAGAACATCATGCAACCCGGCCACACATGACCGACCACTCATTTCGCTTGAGTGTATCGAATGTATATCACCAACAGTTGGGATCAGCAACCGTTTTTCGAATGGGACACCATCAACAATAGATTTTTAGAAGTAAATGAAACTCTAGATCAGGTGATTATACACCCTACTTCGGTGCGACTGACTTAGCCATGCTGCCTGCCCGATTTCTGTCATTTACCGGATGTGAGGCTAGAAGCTACGCTTTGTCATCACACCAGATTCACTTTGAATGCCACATCGTCAAATCCATCAAATCACCAATTGACGTCCTCAACCATACATTATGTGTTAGCTAAAAGAAGTTTCCTTCTCTGCTTCCACTATTGGTACGGTTGGAGAAATCAATATACGTGATCGTCTGGAAATACTCTGTCAGACATCCGTCCATACAAGTCATCCAGGAACAGGATGAACCGAAGGCACTATTCTGTAAACAGGATAGCCCTTGCATAACTCCGTCTTCAATTTACTTTGGCATATATGATTCGCAACGCTTATGCCAATACAGAGTGGTTCTTTGGATATTAATCCAACCGGTCTCTCCATATTAACAACGTTAAAATGGTCAAAAACTTCGATAGTCTGTGATTTAAATATCGAAGAAAAACAGGTGTGCAAACAACGATATCATTTCCAAATGGAAATTTATATCGATCAAACATCATTCAACATTTATCTCTTTATTTCATTAATTTACTTATCTCCTGTTTCCCTATATTCAATATTTCCTATTTTATAAATTTGGAAAATATACGTTATTAATAATCGAAAACATTTCCATTTCTTGTTTTCTTTATTAGAAAACATTTCTGGTTTCTTATTTGGAAAACATTTCCAAAGCTTATTCATTGGACTTAGACAGATGTTTAAACAAACCATCGCGATGCCAACTCAAAACCATTTCCTTTAATTACTAAATTCACTTAACCATCCTTTACTATCGAACCTTAACCATTCCTTAGATAAAAATGAAGTCAATCAAGTTGGGGTAATACTACCTCTCAGACATTAACTGAACAACGTTTCTAACCTTGAAATAGACAAAGTTCACCCTTCTAATTCTTTAACAAACTTCCTTACGTAATTCTCTTTCAAATCTTTTCTATTCGATAATTCTTTCCTTCGATAAGGTATATTCGATAACTCTATTCAGTTTATTCTATTCACTTAACTCTTTTGATTTAACTCTAACTCTATTCACTTAACTCCTATCGAATAAACTATATTCGATAACTCTTTTAATTCTATTTGAATAAACTATATATTCAATTAACTCCTTTTACTCTATTCGAATAAACTATATCCGATTAACTCCTTTATTCTATTCGAATAAACTATATCCGATTTACGCCTTCATTCTATTCGAATAAACTATATTCGATTAACTCCATTTGAATAACTCTAGTACGATTTAACTCTATTCAATAAATTCTAGTTCGATATAACTCTATCGATTTACTTTAACTTATTAACACTAACTGTTTAACTCTAACTGGTTTACCCTAATGGTTTAACCTAACTGATTTACTCTAACCAATTAACTCTAACTGGTTAACCCTACCTGATTAACTCTGGTTGATTAATTCTAATCAATTAATTCTATTCGATGAATTCTGATCGAATAACTCCTTTTGGCTAAACTATATTCGAATACCTCCTTTTAACTTTTATTCGATAACTTCCTTTATTCTATTCGAATAATTAATTCTATTAACTCCGTTTCGAACAAACTATTCATTTATAAAGATTTACTTTTAGTAACGGTTCTTCACTTTACAAATGATTTCCTTTTATTCTAACTTATCCTTTTGATTTTATAAATATTCCTTTTATAAAAATCCTTTTCCTTTTCTATATAAAATCCATCGATTTTATATAAATAATTCATTTTCAAAATACACTTTGAAAATCCCCTTTCCCATATCCAGTATTTCATATGGTATTTAACATACCATATAACAATGATAAATATCGTCCAACACACATAATCAACAACAGATTATATATCACATCATATATCACAATATATGAATCACAGTAAAATAAATGTTGAGGAATCCAGTTGGATTCCTCCAACCTGTTTCCCTGCATCACAGATGTTAAACAATATGGATAACATCACTTTCAGTTCCATATGATATATTCTGTTAAACAGAATCAATATAGAAATTTAATGTAACACCCCGCGAATTCTATAACTGTGAAATTAACAAATTAAAGTATAATTAATTTGAAATCAAAGAACTAAGGGAAACGGGATACGCCATTGCGTTCGTCTCGGAAAAATACGCGAAATAGAGTCCGAGTTTTCGAAAAACGGAGTCCGTATGAAGAAGATATGGCCTTCGGAAGTTTCTGAATTAAGTTTAAAATTCAAACAGAATAAAATATCTCATAAAATCAAGTTTAAATTCCAAAATGGGGCCCAATGGGCCAGGGCGGAAGAACACCCGCCTAAGGCACCCAGGTCGACTGGGCTGTCGACCTGGTCTAGCCAGGTCGACAGGGCTGTCGACAGGGCTGTCGACCTGGTCCAGAGCCAGGTCGAACCCAGCCCAACCTGGCTGGCCTATTCTAGGTTGGTCGATTTTCTGCAGTCTGCTTTGTCATTAGGGCTAGGTGGCAGGCTCTAATTGGTCTCTCCTTAGGATGAATGGCTACGATCAATCCAAGCAACATCAATGGTCCTAATCAGTTCATAACCCCTATAAAAATGACCCTAGACTCAACCCTAATCTATTCATTCAAAAATAAGAACAAAGCCGCCATGTTGCTGAGGAACGACTAAGAGTAGCCACCAATTGGAGAGAGGATTAGGAGGCAAATTCTAAAGCATAAAGCAACCTAAACAAATCAAATCAACAAGGAATCGCATCTCCAAATCCCTAAATTGGAGAATTCGCCACACAATTGTAAGTAGAGTATTATTTTGGTATGAACAAATAACTGTGTTGGTTTGTATACTTGATTGTGGTGATAAATAATTCATAATTTGTGCGTTACTATGATTCTTATCGATTTGGAATATTGTATACGTTTGGATATTCTCGAATTATGTTATTCATTATAAAAAACTACATGCGGTAGTTTTATGCAAGTATACGTTTGGAATATTCGCAAATTATGTAATCCTTGTTGAAGCTACATGTATGTAGTTGTTTAATTGAAACTCATGCAAGTTTGGGGTTTTACTACTATGCCATCATGATGTATATTTTTGTACATAAATCATTTTGTACGTAATTGGAACAAGTTTGGTTGTTATAGTTCATATAAAACTATGTTGAAATTTTGGCACCATGATTTATGTATTAAGACATGCTTTTGTACTAGAAAACCTATTTGCAAACTTATGAATATGACTAGGCTATGATTGATATTTGGCATAATTGAAATCCATGTTAAGTCTATATTGTTTACAAGAATTATATGATGACATATGTGGTACATAGCTAGGTTAGATTCAAAATCCCTTTTTGCAAGTTTGCATGACTAAAGTAAAAAATCATGATTTCATGTTAGAAATATTTATGCCATGGTTATGTGGACAAATTTAACTATACTTTTGTATTAGTCACAAAAGTAGGCACCTTTGTAAACATGTAGTAGTCTTATGAACATGATTTGCTTATGTTTGACATTATGCCTGAATAAAAATATAGGTTTATGTTGTAGTTAAGCCTATGTGTCGATAGTGATATTCTTAACTTAACTACAAGTTTACATGGTTTGATTCATGTCACTTATGCTTTATGACCAAAGTATATGTCACTACTATGCAAGTATACCAGTTTCTATTTTGTGTTTCCAACGTCATATTGCAAGTTCATGCGTTCACATTCCCCTTTTTGTGTATGTAATCACGCTTTAAGCCTCCCCTTTTCGCATGGCTAAGTTGGGCTTTAAAAGGCTAAGCCCAACATATATATAATAAACGGACGTGTTAAACGGGGGAAAATAACGTTGGGTTAAAATTACTAATGAATGAAAATACAAAATAGAAGGGCCCAAATTCAAGTATGGGTTGGGCCCATGATTGGTGTAACCTTTACACCATTAACTTAATAATGGGCCGCAAATATTTACATATAAGAAAATAAAGAAGAAAGACAAAATATGTAAATGTAGAACATACGATGTGTTTAACCCGAGGTTGGATTGAGTTGTGATGTAAACCTGCCCGGAACCGCCCGGCTGTCCAGTAGTCACAACAATACCTATCCAATGTGGGAGGTTAAACATGGAGCCCAATAAGGACCCGAGGTTAGACTGAGTTGTGGCGTAAGACTGCCCGGAACCAACCGGCAACAGGCAGCCACAACAATACCTGTCTAATGTGAGAGGTCAAGGCTTTAATAAGACAATTAAGGCTGAGTCAGGATTGTTAGGATTAAGTGAACTAAAGACTTAATCAAAATGGAACATGCTAAACTAAACGGACTGGTGGGGGTTAGGTTAGAAAACACTTAACCAACTTAGCATGTTGGCTAGAGATAGAAAACCTAGTAACGGGGGACCCTTTTCAGCAGTAACCCTATAAGGTGTATCAGGATACCCTGAAACTAGGCAGGGTGGGGCACGATTACTGGGCTGATTGTAAGAGGTCAAATCGACGGCGGTGGTGTAGCAGTGTAGTTTCTAACGGGGTGCGGGCGTGCACACACTCCGGCGCAGAAAAATAAAGCACTGGGCACCAGTAGCATACCTGTGCATTCTAAGGTTGTGTCGGGCCGCCACCGTGGGACTTGATACACCCCATGGTGGGACCAGCATAGGTAACTACAACATCGGGGGCCGTAAGACACATGTAACTATGCGAGCAGGAGTCGATCATCATAGAACGGATCACATCACCCTGATTATGGGGTGCCAGTTGGAAACTAGTTTATATGGGTTCAGAGATTTACATGGGGTGCGATAGTATATTCGACCCTAGACAACTTAACCAAGTTTATAGTGCTTTCCCACTTCTTGTTTATACTTATCATACCCAGTTCTTTATTCATAGACAGAATAGTACTAGACTTACTCAGGCTTTATGTCTGACTCTACTTTTCTTTCGTCTTCTTTTCTTCCGTTCCCCCCCCCCCCCAGGTCCACAGGGAGGGAACACTGCAGCTTGACCAGCCTTAACATCCAGCTTGAAGAAGAGAAATGTATTGCTTGGACCTTTTCGTTTGAAACTATGGCTTTGGACAAACTCTATGGGGCTTTTGCAGTTTATCTATGTTTTATTTATGCTTCTTTAAATAATGTAATCAAGACAGATTATGAAAGTGTTATGTTTTTGGGAAAAGATGTAAGACAATTATGGTGATGTTGTTGTAGCACGTATTTGCTTTCATGAAATAAAAGTTTGTTGATTTTCCGCTGTTTACAAATATGTGTTCTTATATCTGTCTTGTATATCTGTGACTTATACTTATAAACCTCCACCAAAATTAGGGCATTCCCTTTGAGAGTGACCCTAACGGAGGTGGGGTGTTTCACTTGGTATCAGAGCATAGGTTTACCAGATAAGATAAAAAGTTTTGAAAAATTATTTTCAAAAAGGAAATTTAAAGAAGCATTTTTAATAGAAAAATATTATTTTATTTTAAAAAGGCAAAGTCCACTCCCCAAAGCCATAGGTACTATCTCTTATCCTTCGTTTTGAACCTATCCTTTTTGTTTCAGCATGTCCGAAGACCTTAACTTGCCGGAAGGGGTGCCAATACCTGGTTGGTTTAGACGGTTCTTAGAAGCAAGAGCCACTCAGCCAGGTCCTACCGTTCCTCCTCCCCCAGCTGCCGGAAATCATCCAGCTGCAGCGGCACCTTTTCCTCCACCTCCTCCACGGGGAAACACGTTTGCTAAGATATGTAAAGATTTTAAAGCTATGGGAGGAAAAGATTTCCATGGAACTGATTCCTTCGTGGCAGCTAGAAATTGGCTGAAAGAAACTGAGGACCTATTCATCATCTTTGAGGTAGAGGATAGACAAAAAGTACAATTGGCAGTGTGGCTATTGAAGGGCGAGGCTTCCTACTGGTGGGAAGTCACTAATGCTGAAAGACCAGTGGAGACATGGGAGGACTTTAGGGCAAGGTTTGAGACTAAATTTCTCTCAGATGCGGAAAGAAGTTTGCAGTTGGAAAAATTCTTATTTCTTAAGCAAGGGGACAAGACAGTCAGAGAGTATGTGAATCAGTTCGATGAGCTGGCTAGGTTTGGGCTTGACCTAGTCAACACCCCGCACAAGAAGGCTCTCCGTTTCATCAAAGGGTTAAATGAGCCATTACACAGTTTGGCCATGACCCATATACCCATGGGAGCCACGTATGAAAGATTGGTGCAAATGGCATTGCTGAATGAAGAGGATAAGGGCAAGAAGGAGACAAAGGCAGAAAGCTCTCAAGGGAAGAAAGAGGGTTTGCAGCCCAAGAAGACAGACTTTAAGAAGGGCGGGAAAGGCAACAAAGAGAAGAGGAAGTGCAATTTCTGTGGCAAAGTGGGGCACTTAGTAAAGGACTGCCGGAAAAAGAAGGCCAAGGAGAATGGTGGGTGCTTTTCTTGCGGTGAGACAGGCCACAGGGCTAAGGACTGCCCAAAGAAACGAGGACAGGGGCAGAGGGCTGGATCCACCCCAGGGGCACAGGTTCATGTGCTGGAAGCGCCACCTCTGCAACAGCGAGGTATAAATACTTCTGTAGAAAGTGTAGTTTATCTTTATGATCACCCCGTTCGCACTTTATTTGATTCTGGCGCATCACACTCCTTTATCTCGTCTGCTCTAGTAGAATCTCTGCACCTAAAAACTAGTATGGTAGAGGACCCCTTAATTGTTTCAAACCCAATTGGGGGCCCAGCTCATTTGTCTATGATCTGTTTGGGATTGAAAATTTCTATTCTAAGTGTAGAATTTCAATGTAGTGCCTTTGTTTTGGGCTTTTCGGGTTATGGTTTGATTTTGGGTATGGATTGGCTATCCAGTAATGGGGCCATCCTTGATTGTGAGAAAAGGGTTGTTAGGCTCCTAACCCAGCTCAGTAATACTTTGGAAATTTCTTGTAATCCCTCGTATGTGGTTATGCTTAGTTATCTTGAATCGCTAGATGCCTCTGTTGAAAATTTGCAATCAGTTAGAGTGGTCCGGGAATATCCGGATGTCTTCGAAGAGGTGAAGGGCTTGCCTCCGAAGCGGGAAATAGACTTCCGCATATATCTTGTAGATAATGCAAAGCCCGTTGCGTTACCCGTTAGACACATGGCTCCACAGGAAAGGAAAGAGCTCAGTAAACAGATTAAAGAGCTTCTAGAAAAGGGGTTCATTAGGAGGAGCATTTCAGAATGGGACGCTCCCGTGGTGTTCGCTACAAAGGCGGATGGTTCACTCCGTCTATGTGTTGACTATAGGGAGCTCAACAAGATAACGAAAAAGAATAGGCACCCTCTCCCTAGAATTGACGATTTATTTGACCAGCTTGTAGGAGCGTCTGTTTTCTCCCAACTCGATTTAGCAACCGGTTTTCATCAGCTAAGGGTGGCTGAAGAGAGCATCGATAAAACGGCGTTCAGAACCCCAGACGGCTTCTTTGAATGGCTTGTCATGCCTTTCGGCTTGACAAATGCACCTGCTTACTTCGTGGACCTGATGAGTAGGGTATTTAGAGATTTCCTCAACAAATTCGTAGTGGTCTTCGTAGATGATATCCTTATCTTCTCAAAAAGTGAAGAGGAACATGCTCAGCACTTAAGGGCAATCATGGAAACTTTGCGAGTCCATCAACTAAAAGCCAAATTCTCCAAATGCCACTTTTGGAGAGAAGAGGTGAGATTCCTTGGGCACATAGTATCCAAACAAGGGTTAGCAGTGGACCCTGCTAAGGTAGTGGCGGTACAGGATTGGAAGACACCAAGGAATGCAACTGAGGTCCGAAGCTTTCTAGGACTAGCGGGTTTCTATCGAAAATTCATAAGGGATTTTGCGAAAATCTCAGCTTCGCTCACGAAATTGACTAAGAAGAATCTAGTGTTCAATTGGGACTTGGATTGCGAGTTTGCTTTCCAACGACTGAAAAGGGCTCTTACAACAGCCCCAGTTTTGACGCTGCCAGATGGGAACAAGATGTTTACTGTTTATACGGATGCATGTGGGACAGGGCTAGGCGCCGTCTTAATGCAAGAAGGAAGGGTAGTAGCTTATGGCGGGAGGCAGTTGAAGGTGCACGAAAAGAACTACCCAACCCACGATCTTGAGCTAGCCGCCATCGTCTTTGCACTCAAGACTTGGCGACACTATCTCCTAGGTGAGAAGTTCGAACTTTACACTGACCATAAATCGTTGAAATATCTTTTCTCGCAGAAGGATCTTAATTTGAGGTAACAAAGATGGATGGAGTTTCTTGCCTCGTACGATTTTGAAATCTCCTACACTCCGGGCAAAGGCAACGTGGTGGCAGACGCGTTGAGCCGAAAGAAATTGACCCTAAGCCCGTTGTTTGTTGAAAGACAAAGCCTAGAGTTTATAGCCAGCTTCGACTTTAGGCCTTCCTCCGATTTCGTACCAGGCTTGCTAGCATCTCTCGAAGTGCGCCCAACTTTAGTGGATTCAGTAGGGACAGCACAATGCGAAGACCCTCAGCTTGTGGAAATAATTGATAGGCTAATTAGGGGTGAGACTTCAGGTCACCTCAATAGATACTCCATCGACGATAAGGGTTTGCTAAGGCGAGACGGAAGACTATGCGTCCCACAGACAAAAGATTTAGTAAAGAAGGTTCTCGAGGAAGCGCATCACTCCAAGATGACGATACACCCAGGCGGAGATAAAATGTACAAAGACATAAAAAGGACTTTCTTCTGGAACGGCATGAAAAAGGACGTGGCAGAGTTCGTTTCTAAGTGTATGGTGTGCCAACAGGTTAAGGCGGAACAGAAAAAGCCTGGCGGACCGCTACATCCTCTGGAGGTCCCGCAGTGGAAGTGGGATAGCATCTCAATGGACTTCATCGATGGGCTGCCTAGGTCTAGGAGAGGCAACACTAGCATTTGGGTAATAGTGGATAGGCTTACTAAAAGCGCCCACTTTTTACCTGTCAAAAGTAAAAGAACTGCCTCATCCCTAGCATCACTTTACCTCAAGGAAATCGTTCGACTCCATGGAATACCATCTAGCATTGTTAGTGACCGAGACCCCATCTTCACCAGTGAGTTTTGGCGGAGTCTGCAAGAAGCAGTAGGAACGCAGTTATGCTTGAGCACAGCCTATCATCCCCAAACCGACGGCCAAACAGAGAGAGTGAACAGAGTTTTGGAAGACCTTTTAAGGCTATGCGTCCTCGACTTCGGAGGGACATGGGAAGACCACCTTCCTTTGGTGGAATTTGCCTACAACAACAACTATCAAGCAACCATCGGAATGGCGCCCTTCGAAGCTTTATATGGAAGACCGTGCCGATCGCCCACTTGTTGGTGGGAGTCTACTGATAAGCTCATGCTTGGACCAGACATGATCCGAGAGACTTCAGAGAAAGTAGACTTAATACGAAGAAGGATGAAGACGGCCCAAGACAGACAAAAGTCCTATGCCGACAAGAGAAGGACCGACCTTGAATTTGAGGTTGGAGACAGAGTTTTCTCAAGGTATCACCACTAAGAAACGTTGTTCGTTTTGGAACCACAGGAAAGCTAGCACCAAGGTTCGTAGGGCTATTCCCTATCATCGAGAAAATTGGGAAAATGGCCTATAGATTAGAGCTACCCGAGAAGTTGGTCGGAGTCCACAACGTTTTCCACGTTTCACATCTCCGAAAATGTCTACACGAGTCAGTCGAGGTGGTAGAGCCAAATATCCTCGAAGAGGCCGAAGTGGAACGCGAAGCAACCATAAGAAAAGTTCCAAACCGCATATTAGGAACGGAAGTGAAGAAGCTACGCAACCGCGAAGTCAAGCTCGTCAAAGTTCAGTGGAGCGACGCCGAGGGAGACGCGACTTGGGAAACTGAAGCTAGAATACGCACTGCCTACCCTTTTCTGTTCGAGGGTACACCCTTGATCTTTCCTTTTCCTTAAGTTGCGCTTTTATCTATCTTTTTAGGTATATTTCCTCGACCTTATCTTTTAGGTAGAAACCCTTTGGATGGAAACATGTAATTGAAACATGTCATGGATGATGGTTGCAAGTGGTTGCAAGTGATTGCTAGTGGTTGCTCGTGGTTGCATATACACACACAATCTAGGTTTTAGATCGGCTCAGTCACTTCATATTGCATATGCATATATGTTTGCATTCGTATATGGTTGAATTTTAATGGGTTGTCATATGGATGTTGCATTTGTATTGAATGATTATGCACTCATGTAGAATCAAGAATAGGAAAATTTGCATACATAATGGATTCATGGCACTTACATAATTCGCATTAAGGAGGTCAACTGAATCAGTAGACCGCCTGATTTTGCATTAGATAAGTACATGTACACACACACACTTCGCATATGATCATGAAGCATTAGAAGTCTTTTAAGGACAATGGATGCTCGTGTTTGATGGATGAGTAGATGGATGATTGGATGTTAGGATATACATTCCTCCTAACTTGAAGATTTTGGGGACGAAATCCTTTTCTGTGGGGGAGAATGTAACACCCCGCGAATTCTATAACTGTGAAATTAACAAATTAAAGTATAATTAATTTGAAATCAAAGAACTAAGGGAAACAGGATACGCCATTGCGTTCGTCTCGGAAAAATACGCGAAATAGAGTCCGAGTTTTCGAAAAACGGAGTCCGTATGAAGAAGATATGGCCTTCGGAAGTTTCTGAATTAAGTTTAAAATTCAAACAGAATAAAATATCTCAGAAAATCAAGTTTAAATTCCAAAATGGGGCCCAATGGGCCAGGCCGGAAGAACACCCGCCTAAGGCACCCAGGTCGACTGGGCTGTCGACCTGGTCTAGCCAGGTCGACAGGGCTGTCGACAGGGCTGTCGACCTGGTCCAGAGCCAGGTCGAACCCAGCCCAACCTGGCTGGCCTATTCTAGGTTGGTCGATTTTCTGCAGTCTGCTTTGTCATTAGGGCTAGGTGGCAGGCTCTAATTGGTCTCTCCTTAGGATGAATGGCTACGATCAATCCAAGCAACATCAATGGTCCTAATCAGTTCATAACCCCTATAAAAATGACCCTAGACTCAACCCTAATCTATTCATTCAAAAATAAGAACAAAGCCGCCATGTTGCTGAGGAACGACTAAGAGTAGCCACCAATTGGAGAGAGGATTAGGAGGCAAATTCTAAAGCATAAAGCAACCTAAACAAATCAAATCAACAAGGAATCGCATCTCCAAATCCCTAAATTGGAGAATTCGCCACACAATTGTAAGTAGAGTATTATTTTGGTATGAACAAATAACTGTGTTGGTTTGTATACTTGATTGTGGTGATAAATAATTCATAATTTGTGCGTTACTATGATTCTTATCGATTTGGAATATTGTATACGTTTGGATATTCTCGAATTATGTTATTCATTATAAAAAACTACATGCGGTAGTTTTATGCAAGTATACGTTTGGAATATTCGCAAATTATGTAATCCTTGTTGAAGCTACATGTATGTAGTTGTTTAATTGAAACTCATGCAAGTTTGGGGTTTTGCTACTATGCCATCATGATGTATATTTTTGTACATAAATCATTTTGTACGTAATTAGAACAAGTTTGGTTGTTATAGTTCATATAAAACTATGTTGAAATTTTGGCACTATGATTTATGTATTAAGACATGCTTTTGTACTAGAAAACCTATTTGCAAACTTATGAATATGACTAGGCTATGATTGATATTTGGCATAATTGAAATCCATGTTAAGTCTATATTGTTTACAAGAATTATATGATGACATATGTGGTACATAGCTAGGTTAGATTCAAAATCCCTTTTTGCAAGTTTGCATGACTAAAGTAAAAATCATGATTTCATGTTAGAAATATTTATGCCATGGTTATGTGGACAAATTTAACTATACTTTTGTATTAGTCACAAAAGTAGGCACCTTTGTAAACATGTAGTAGTCTTATGAACATGATTTGCTTATGTTTGACATTATGCCTGAATAAAAATATAGGTTTATGTTGTAGTTAAGCCTATGTGTCGATAGTGATATTCTTAACTTAACTACAAGTTTACATGGTTTGATTCATGTCACTTATGCTTTATGACCAAAGTATATGTCACTACTATGCAAGTATACCAGTTTCTATTTTGTGTTTCCAACGTCATATTGCAAGTTCATGCGTTCACATTCCCCTTTTTGTGTATGTAATCACGCTTTAAGCCTCCCCTTTTCGCATGGCTAAGTTGGGCTTTAAAAGGCTAAGCCCAACATATATATAATAAACGGACGTGTTAAACGGGGGAAAATAACGTTGGGTTAAAATTACTAATGGATGAAAATATAAAATAGAAGGGCCCAAATTCAAGTATGGGTTGGGCCCATGATTGGTGTAACCTTTACACCATTAACTTAATAATGGGCCGCAAATATTTACATATAAGAAAATAAAGAAGAAAGACAAAATATGTAAATGTAGAACATACGATGTGTTTAACCCGAGGTTGGATTGAGTTGTGATGTAAACCTGCCCGGAACCGCCCGGCTGTCCAGTAGTCACAACAATACCTATCCAATGTGGGAGGTTAAACATGGAGCCCAATAAGGACCCGAGGTTAGACTGAGTTGTGGCGTAAGACTGCCCGGAACCAACCGGCAACAGGCAGCCACAAAATACCTGTCTAATGTGAGAGGTCAAGGCTTTAATAAGACAATTAAGGCTGAGTCAGGATTGTTAGGATTAAGTGAACTAAAGACTTAATCAAAATGGAACATGCTAAACTAAACGGACTGGTGGGGGTTAGGTTAGAAAACACTTAACCAACTTAGCATGTTGGCTAGAGATAGAAAACCTAGTAACGGGGGACCCTTTTCAGCAGTAACCCTAGAAGGTGTATCAGGATACCCTGAAACTAGGCAGGGTGGGGCACGATTACTGGGCTGATTGTAAGAGGTCAAATCGACGGCGGTGGTGTAGCAGTGTAGGTTCTAACGGGGTGCGGGCGTGCACACACTCCGGCGCAGAAAAATAAAGCACTGGGCACCAGTAGCATACCTGTGCATTCTAAGGTTGTGTCGGGCCGCCACCGTGGGACTTGATACACCCCATGGTGGGACCAGCATAGGTAACTACAACATCGGGGGCCGTAAGACACATGTAACTATGCGAGTAGGAGCCGATCATCATAGAACGGATCACATCACCCTGATTATGGGGTGCCAGTTGGAAATTAGTTTATATGGGTTCAGAGATTTACATGGGGTATGATAGTATATTCGACCCTAGACAACTTAACCAAGTTTATAGTGCTTTCCCACTTCTTGTTTATACTTATCATACCCAGTTCTTTATTCATAGACAGAATAGTACTAGACTTACTCAGGCTTTATGTCTGACTCTACTTTTCTTTCGTCTTCTTTTCTTCCGTTCCCCCCCCCCCCAGGTCCACAGGGAGGGAACACTGCAGCTTGACCAGCCTTAACATCCAGCTTGAAGAAGAGAAATGTATTGCTTGGACCTTTTCGTTTGAAACTATGGGTTTGGACAAACTCTATGGGGCTTTTGTAGTTTATCTATGTTTTATTTATGCTTCTTTAAATAATGTAATCAAGACAGATTATGAAAGTGTTATGTTTTTGGGAAAAGATGTAAGACAATTATGGTGATGTTGTTGTAGCACGTATTTGCTTTCATGAAATAAAAGTTTGTTGATTTTCCGCTGTTTACAAATATGTGTTCTTATATCTGTCTTGTATATCTGTGACTTATACTTATAAACCTCCACCAAAATTAGGGCATTCCCTTTGAGAGTGGCCCTAACGGAGGTGGGGTGTTTCATTTAACTAACTAACTAGCAGTTCAATCAAACAGTCAACACACAGTCAATCAGCCAATATTTAACAGTTCTAAGAATACAACATGAAATTATAACTGTTCAGAGTTAGTGAGATTTACTCACATTGGACTATCATCGTTAAATAACGATAACCATCGCATGATTCAGACAGACAATTTATTTTGCAATAAATTGTAACGAGCTTTGATTCGCTCCCCGTCAGTTCCATGGTGTAGCCACCGTCCCCACGATCCCAACGAATCCTATTTTGTTGAATTTCGATAAAATTTGAATAAGTTATTCGATTTACAAGTTTTCATTGTAATATTTAACTTAGTAAATAAATAAATAAAAACCCGGGCCTTACCCCTTGTTATTTGGCCCATCCACTTTCATTTGTTTCTGACCCGTGCCCGCGTCTCTTACTTCCTCTCCTCATTTTCATTTTACGCTCTAGCAAATACCCTGTGTCCCCTTTCCTCCAATTCGCATCCCTTTTCCTCCCATTGATGTCCCCTTTCGGTCCTCTACCCTTTCCTTGTATTTGGGCTTGACATATATAAAAATAAAAACAGCCCAACCCAATTATATCTCCACCAACCCATTGAAAATAGTGTCTTCTACCCTTTTTCTTTTACAACGCACTCCTGTACTCCTCTGTATCTTAACTGCACTGTTCCTGTCAAACTTCACGAAGCAATGCCGATGTTAACCTCCTCTCTGCGAACTACATCCTATGGCCATTAAATCCGCCTAGACCTTCGTTCTCGTCCATCAGCACAGACGTGCGACTTTCCACCATACTCACGCACCCCTCCTTCACGGTCCTCCATCAAACCACCACCCCTTCCGAAGTTATTCCAATCATCAAGACGTTGGTGGCAACCTTTTCTCTCATCATTGAAAGATGAGGTCCAAGTCAGAAATGAAGAAAAGAAAAAGGAACGAGAGAGAGAGAGAGAGGACGGTGAGGTTTCTGGTTTTGAAGAGGATCAAAGGGACGGTAGCAGTAGTGTTTGGGTGTATATATATACACGGATTCCTTAGTGGTTTAGGAAAAAGGAAAAAGTACACTATAATATTCTAAAGAATATCCTATACTTTCATGGCTAAGGAATACACAGCACGTCCGCAGTGTGGTGCTTTGCATGAAACACGTCCCCCACCTGATGTATTGTCTTGGATTGAACACGTCCCCCCCCCCCCTTGATGTACTGTCTTGGATTGAACACGTCCTTCCCCGAATGTATTGCCTTGGATTGAACACGTCCTGGTCCAAATGTATTGCCTTGGATTTGAACACGTCCTGGCCCGAATGTATTGCCTTGGATTTGTATATTTTGATTTAGTTTTAAAAACACTTATGTGTTCTGATACCCAAAATTTTGTTCATATATAAACTACTATGGACAGAAATAAGAGTACGGTCATGTCTAGCAATGTGTCATGATCACAAAAATATAATAATACCGGTAGATGGACTCATATTTAGAAACTTCAAAATGTTGATTTCAGGGTACGAAATACTTCAAATAAAAAGTCGCTTATTAAATTAATTAATAATTACTGTAAAATTCTAAAAATTAAATTATCACTATGTCCCAAAAAAACCTTGTCTAAATTCAAACCCGATCTCTAGTTATATCGAATAAACTGATACGGTCGATAAACGATTCTATAGCGACTATTTTAAAATTTGATTTGGACATATCTCAAAATCTGCACGACGAAATCTCGATTTTTCTCTTCCACTAGAAAGATATACTCCACCAACTCCACACGTTTCTTGTTTCACAGAAATCCGGCTTAAAACGAATCTGTACGTTCAGTTGAAGTTCGAATCGCCAATTTACGAACTACATCGCCATTTCGAGCTCGATTATAATTATTTTATAATCTATACGTTCAAACTGTCATTTATATAATATATTCGTTTTTCAAATTCAATTCCAAACTGAATTGAATATCACAGATGATCTGGTTCACACCATATCGTTATTTCAGCCAATTCTGATTATTTCAGAATTAGATATATTATTTAATTTATTATTTTAATTAAATATCCACCATTGTTTAATTCCACGACCATTTAATTCACTATATCACTATTTATATAATTAAATAAATTAATCATAATACCTCTGCCAATGCGGGTCATTACAATCTTTCCCACTTAAAATAATTTCGTCCTCGAAATTGCTAAGGTAGAGAATGACCCAATCGACTGGTTAGAACATATTTGTTCACTTCTTAACTCCAGTTTCAACTAAACCAAATTAATTTCAATTAAATTATTAATTACTTCTTATCAACAAAAAATTTCAAAAATCCTGAAAATTTTCTAACACCTTAACTTTTCGAAAATTTTTGCCAGCACCTCCTTTGTACTGGTTAATAGCTCAAACTCCCACTTGCCTCTCTGGGCCATCTCCAACCCAAAAGAAAATCAAACAGCCAAGCGGCTTGCCAATTCGGCTCATAAATCTCATATCCAATAGAAATATAAACTTGTACCTTTTTGTCAGTATATCATTATATCCTTTCCACCAGTTATCAATTCAGCGGATACAAGGGTCATCCCAATCAAATTCCAATCTGCTTTTATCCACAACACAACCATTCGCTTATATCCGAGCTAAATATTATTTCAACTCGAGTTTCTTCTCGATTCCCAACTCTTAACTTGATTATCACATTACACTTCAAATTTGAATCTCTCAATCCAATTTGTCTTGATATCATTCTAATTCAATCTCAGTTACCACTTTACTGGCTTTACTTTAATCCAAATTTGCTTTCACAAATTTCTGTTAAATTTGTTTTTAATTCAAACAGTCTTTCCCTGGGAGTTTTTTAAATAGTTTACTCTTTTCAAAAATCAAAATTTTCTTTTGAACATGTCACTGAGCCCTTAATTAATATTCCATTAGTTAAATCACTTCTCTATTTCTTTATCAATATTTGCTAACCAAATATTTTAAATAACCATATTGGCCTTTTATGTTATTTGGAAAACATTTCCGAATATTGCCTTCCTTTATTTTCTAAACTTTAGAAAATATATGCAATTTATAATTGGAAAATATTCCAATTACTTATCTCTTATCTGATCTCGTTTATTTCTATACTTAGGAAATATTCTTTATTATATTTCCAAGCTTACACTTATTTGGGTTAAAACGGATGTTGTGTAAAACATCGTTACGACATACCAAATACTATATTCAACTAACTCTTATTCAACATTGATCTTCGAGCCTGAAATCTTACTATTTATTTGTTAATAATGAAATCAATCAAGTTGGGGTAAAACTACCTCTCAGACCTTGACTGAATAACATTTATAACGTCAAAACAGATATGACTACTTACTCGAATAATCAATACCATACAACTACTTATTCACTTTTAAACACATATACGCTTCTTCTTTCTATTCTGACTAGATTTTATTCTTAGTCTTCCTTTTTGATTTTACTATTCTATTTCTAAGTTCGTTTCCTTATCGACTTCTATATATATATCGATACGTTGATTTCTAACTATCAAACTATCTTAAAAATATTCTAACTCCTTAAATTCCTGGAAAAATTCGCCATAACCTCCTTTGTATCGGGAGCATCGGAATATTTCAAATAGCCTCCCATGGCCCTCACCAATCCAAAAGAAAAGGAAAAAGCCAAGCGGCTAGCCGATACGGCGCATAAAATCTCATATATGACTTAAATACATACCTTTTCTCGAGCATTCTATTTATATACCTTCGTACCTTTTTCCATACCTATCTTATGTATATTTATACCTGCCCAATCTATTTTAACTATACCTGATCGTTTTAACTCAATTCGTTAATTAATTTGTTAATTAACTCTTTAGTCTATTTCACTTTTATATTTGAACATGACATGTTCAAATATAATTTAACTTACTTATAAACTAATCAAATTCTACTTTTTCAAACTCAGGTTTCATATTCGATTTTAAATATAAATTTACCAGTCCCCCTTACTTATCTAAAGTTCAACTTCAATTCAAGATCCATTTACTAATGGCTAATTAACTGGTTTACCTATTTCACCTTTTTATTTGAATATACATGTTCAAATATAATTTTAACTTGTTTATCAACTAATTGAATTCCATTTCAATTTTATTTGAATTTCCTATATTCAAATTCCATTTCAATTCTCTTATTCAAATTCTATATTTTCAAACTCCATTGAATTATATATTCCAATTCCCATTTCAACTCTATTTGAGTTCTATATTCAAATTCCTATTTCAAATTCTATTTTCAAATTCTATTTTCAAATTCCATTTCAATCTATTTGAATTCTATATTCAAATTTCATTTCAAACTTTTTGAATTCTATATTCGAATTCCTATTTCAAATTCTATTTTGAAATTCTATTTTCAAATTTCATTTCAAACTATTTGAATTCTATACTCAAATTTAATTATTACTCTATATGAATTCTATATTCAATTTTCCATTATTTAAATCTTCTTCATTCAAATCACATTTGAATTTCTATATTCAAATCCCCTTTGAATTTTCTATATTCAAATCCCCTTTGAATTTTCTATATTCAAATCCCCTTTGAATTTTCTTATTTACATTCTATGTTTAAACTTCCTTTATTCAAATTCCTTTTCAAACTTCTTTATTCATTCTTTACATAAGTCTCGATTTCAATTCCTTTTGAAATCGATATTTCTAACTTTGGAAAATAGATTTCCCTTTCAATTTCACACTTGTATTTTTATTTCTGAATTATCCAATGATAATTCTCTTCACTTCATTTATAAACTTCGTTTATAAAAGAACTATTCATAAACTTCATTTATAAAGGAACTTCTCGTTTTTATTTCCTTTAAAACAAGTTAATATTTCAAATCTATTTAAAAATTCAAATTCTATATTATAAATCCCATTTTGAAATTCAACACAACTTGTCTTTCCCAAAACAAATTCAAAACAGTATCTCTAGTAGTAATTCGTCACTTACAACTCGAAAATGAATACTGATGATGCAGCTGTCATCATCAGAATCTATTTTCCAGTGATCGAAGTGAGTTCAATACTATAAAACCATTTCTAAACATTTCCACTTTGAAATTCATTTCAAAATATAATTCACACGGCTTGTAAAATAATTTAAAATCTCCTAGGATCTTAAATTTTCCTTACCTTTAATCCAAATCCATTTACAAACACTTACCCAATTCTCCAGAGTTTTTACTCCATTTCTGGTATAAATTTCTGATTTAACTCATCTGATTTCACGTATTTCACTTATACGAATTCTGATTGGTTATTTACATAACCATTTAATTTATAATCTTACTCGATTATAATAACAACCAATATATCCCATATATTAAAATTTTGATATATATATCTTCTCTATATCAAGATATACCTTGGGTAAACTTATTTTAATTTACCCTCTTTTCAAAACATATCGTGACGACCCATCATATTCGAGTGTTTAGTAACTCCTACCGATACAATGGATCAAAATGATCGACCAGAACCCATAAACAACTCAACCAATGAATCTCCACAATATAAAACCACTTTATATCAAATTACAAATACGCACTCGTATGTATACACTCAACTCAATCTAGGGTATTACTAACCCTATCTCTACTGAGTCACGTCACAAAGCCAAGGTACTTCACTTAACTTAAGCTCTGATACCAACTGTAATGACCCGGGATTTTGACGACTTTGGTTATCGGCATAAACACGATGACGACTAACCAAACATCGAAAAATACCGGTTATTAATGAAAGAAATTAGAGGGTGAGGAAAGATAAGATAGAAACTTAGAATAGAAGAAGAAGAACACAATATCAGAGTAACACAAATCTCACAGCGGAATGAATAAATATATTTCATAACATAACTTTGAAATATAAATCTGTACTTGAATATACATATCATTATCAAAGTACAACACTTACAACACAGCGGAAATAACTATAACTATATGATCCTGAAGCCTCCTGCTCCAAGCTCTTCCAGTATATCTGTAAATCCCGACTACTTGACTGCCCGTACAAATATAGGCACCCAAGAGTTTAGGAAAACAAACAAATAAACTCCGGGTCAGTCATGGGACTGGTATGAGTAAAACAGTTTAAAACAGTTCAAGCAGGTAAATGATATCTCATAAGACCACGCCGTATAACGGAACGGGTTTTTCCTTTATGAGAATCCAAATTATCTTTATATCAAAAACCTTTGATATTATAATAATGTCTATCAACCACAATATAATAATCATCTAGCAGAAACGCTTTCATCTCACGTTCTACATATATAGTATACAGTCAAAACCGCAAGCACGTATTGGGAAATGGATTTCCAACTATGACATGGTATGGAACCACCTTTCGCTAATGTACCTCTAGAGAGGAATACACTGGGTTCAACAAGAACATCATGCAACCCGGCCACACATGACCGACCACTCATTTCGCTTGAGTGTATCGAATGTATATCACCAACGGTTGGGATCAGCAACCGTTTCCCGAATGGGACAACATCAACAATTGATTTTTAGAAGTAAATGAAACTCTAGATCAGGTGATTATACACCCTACTTCGGTGTGACCGACTTAGCCATGCTGCCTGCCCGATTTCTGTCATTTACCAGATGTGAGGCTAGAAGCTACGCTTTGTCATCACACCAGATTCACTTTGAATGCCACATCGTCAAATCCATCAAATCACCGATTGACGTCCTCAACCATACATTATGTGTTAGCTAAAAGAAGTTTCCTTCTCCGCTTCCACTATTGGTACGGTTGGAGAAATCAATATACGTGATCGTCTGGAAATACTCTGTCAGACATCCGTCCATACAAGTCATCCAGGAACAGGATGAACCGAAGGCACTATTCTGTAAACAGGATAGCCCTTGCATAACTCCGTCTTCAATTTCCTTTGGCATATATGATTCGCAACGCTTATGCCAATACAGAGTGGTTCTTTGGATAATAATCCAACCGGTCTCTCCATATTAACAACGTTAAAATGGTCAAAAACTTCGATAGTCTGTGATTTAACTATCGAAGAAAAACATGTGTGCAAACAACGATATCATTTCCAAATGGAAATTTATATCGATCAAACATCATTCAACATTTATCTCTTTATTTCATTAATTTACTTATCTCTTGTTTCCCTATATTCAGTATTTCCTATTTTATAAATTTGGAAAATATACGTTATTAACAATGGAAAACATTTCCATTTCTCGTTTTCTTTATTAGAAAACATTTCTGGTTTCTTATTTGGAAAACATTTCCAAAGCTTCTTCATTGGACTTAGACAGATGTTTAAACAAACCATCGCGATGCCAACTCAAAACCATTTCCTTTAATTACTAAATTCACTTAACCATCCTTTACTATCGAACCTTAACCATTCCTTAGATAAAAATGAAGTCAATCAAGTTGGGGTAATACTACCTCTCAGACCTTAACTGAACAACGTTTCTAACCTTGAAATAGACAAAGTTCACCCTTCTAATTATTTAACAAACTTCCTTACGTAACTCTCTTTCAAATCTTGTCTATTCCATAATTCTTTCCTTCGATAAGGTATATTCGATAACTCTATTCAGTTTATTCTATTCACTTAACTCTTTTGATTTAACTCTAACTCTATTCACTTAACTCCTATCGAATAAACTATATTCGATAACTCTTTTAATTCTATTTGAATAAACTATATATTCGATTAACTCCTTTTACTCTATTCGAATAAACTATATCTGATTAACTCCTTTATTCTATTCGAATAAACTATATCCGATTAACTCCTTCATTCTATTCGAATAAACTATATTTGATTAACTCCATTTGAATAACTCTAGTACGATTTAACTCTATTCTATAAATTCTAGTTCGATATAACTCTATCGATTTACTTTAACTTATTAACACTAACTATTTAACTCTAACTGGTTTAACCTAACTGATTTACTCTAACCAATTAACTCTAACTGGTTAACCCTACCTGATTAAATCTGGTTGATTAATTCTAATCAATTAATTCTATTCGATGAATTCTGATCGAATAACTCCTTTTGGCTAAACTATATTCGAATACCTCCTTTTAACTTTTATTCGATAACTTCCTTTATTCTATTCGAATAACTAATTCTATTAACTCCCTTTCGAATAAACTATTCATTTATAAAGATTTACTTTTAGTAACGGTTCTTCACTTTACAAATGATTTCCTTTTATTCTAACTTATCCTTTTGATTTTATAAATATTCCTTTTACAAAAATCCTTTTCCTTTTCTATATAAAATCCATCGATTTTATATAAATAATTCATTTTCAAAATACACTTTGAAAATCCCCTTTCCCATATCCAGTATTTCTTATGGTATTTAACATACCATATAACAATGATAAATATCGTCCAACACACATAATCAACAACATATTATATATCACATCATATATCACAATATATGAATCACAGTAAAATAAATGTTGAGGAATCCAGTTGGATTCCTCCAACCTGTTTCCCTGCATCACAGATGTTAAACAATATAGATAACATCACTTTCAGTTCCATATGATATATTTTGTTAAACAGAATCAATATAGAAATTTAACTAACTGACTAGCCTTTCAATCAAACAGTCAACACACAGTCAATCAGCCAATATTTAACAGTTCTAAGAATACAATATGAATTTATAACTGTTCAGAGTTAGTAAGATTTACTCACATTGGACTATCATCGTTAAATAACGATAACCATCGCTTGATTCAGACGGACAATTTATTTTGCTATAAATTGTAACGAGCTTTGATTCGCTCCCCGTCAGTTCCATGGTGTAGCCACCGTCCCCACGATCCAAACGAATCCTGTTTGGTTGAATTTCGATAATATTTGAATAAGTTATTCGATTTACAAGTTTTCATTTTAATATTTAACTTAGGAAATAAATAAATAAAAACCCAGGCCTTACCCCTTGTTATTTGGCCCATCCACTTTCATTTGTTTCTGACCCGTACCCGCGTCTCTTACTTCCTCTCCTCATTTTCATTTTACGCTCTAGCAAATACCCCGTGTCCCCTTTCCTCCAATTCGCATCCCTTTTCCTCCCATTGACGTCCCCTTTCGGTCCTCTACCATTTCCTTGTATTTGGGCTTGACATATTTAAAAATAAAAACAGCCCAACCCAATTAAATCTCCACCAACCCATTGAAAATAGTGTCTTCTACCCTTTTTCTTTTCCAACGCACTCCTGTACTCCTCTGTATTTTAACTGCACTGCTCCTTTCAAACATGACGAAGCAATGCCGATGTTAACCTCCTCTCTGCGAACTACATCCCATGGCCATTAAATCCGCCCAGACCTTCATTCTCGTCCATCAGCACAGACGTGCGACTTTCCACCATACTCGCGCACCCCTCCTTCACGGTCCTCCATCAAACCACCACCCCTTCCGAAGTTATTCCAATCATCAAGACATTGGTGGCCACCTTTTCTCTCATCATTGAAAGATGAGGTCCAAGTCAGAAATGAAGAAAAGAAAAAGGAACGAGAGAGAGAGGACGGTGAGGTTTCTGGTTTTGAAGAGGATCAAAGGGACGGTAGCAGTAGTGTTTCGGTGTATATATATACACGGATTCCTTAGTGGTTTAGGAAAAAGGAAATAGTACAGTATAATATTCTAAATTATATCCTATACTTTCATGGCTAAGGAATACACAACACGTCCGCAGTGTGGTGCTTTGCATGAAACACATCCCCCACCTGATGTATTGTCTTGGATTGAACACGTCCCCCCCTGTTGTATTGTCTTCGATTGAACACGTCCTGCCCCGAATGTATTGCCTTGGATTGAACATGTCCTGGCCCGAATGTATTGCCTTGGATTTGAACATGTCCTGGCCCGAATGTATTGCCTTGGATTTGTATATTTTGATTTAGTTTTAAAAACACTTAAGTGTTCCGATACCCAAAATTTCGTTTATATATAAACTGCTATGGACAGAAATAAGAGTACGGTCATGTCTAGCAATGTGTCACGATCACAAAAATATAATAATACCGGTAGATGGACTTATATTTTGAAACTTCAAAATGTTGATTTCAGGGTACGAAATACTTCAAATAAAAAGTCGCTTATTAAATTAATTAAAAATTACTGTAAAATTCTAAAAATTAAATTATCACTATGTCCTAAAAGAACCTTGTCTAAATTCAAACCCGATCTCTAGTTATATCGAATAAACTGATACGGTCGATAAACGATTCTATAGCGACTATTTTAAAATTTGATTTGGACATATCTCAAATTCTGCACGAAGAAATCCCGATTTTTCTCTTCCACTAGAAAGATATACTCCACCAGCTCCACACGTTTCTTGTTTCACAGAAATCCGACTTAAAACGAATCTGTACGTTCAGTTGAAGTTCGAATCGCCAATTTACGAACTACAGCGCCATTTCGAGCTCGATTATAATTATTTTATAATCTATACGTTCAAACTGTCGTTTATATAATATATTCGTTTTTCAAATTCAATTCCAAACTGAATTAAATATCACAGATGATCCGGTTCACACCATATCGTCATTTCAGCCAATTCTGATTATTTCAGAATTAAATATATTATTTAATTTATTATTTTAATTAAATATCCACCATTGTTTAATTCCACGACCATTTAATTCACTATATCACTATTTATATAATTAAATAAATTAATCATAATACCTCTGCCCATGCGGGTCATTACAATCTTTCCCACTTAAAATAATTTCGTCCTCGAAATTGCTAAGGTAGAGAACGACCCTATCGACTGGTTAGAACATATTTGTTCACTTCTTAACTCCAGTTTCAACTGAACCAATTTAATTTCAATTAAATTATTAATTACTTTTTATCAACAAAAATTTTCAAAAATCCTGAAAATTTTCTAACACCTTAACTTTTCGAATTTTTTTTGCCAGCACCTCCTTTGTACTGGTTAATAGCTCAAACTCCCACTTGCCTCTCTGGGCCATCTCCAACCCAAAAGAAAATCAAACAGCCAAGCGGCTTGCCAATTCGGCTCATAAATCTCATATCCCATAGAAATATAAACTTGTACCTTTTTGTCGGTATATCATTATATCCTTTCCACCAATTATCAATTCAGCGGATACAATGGTCATCCCAATCAAATTTCAATCTGCTTTTATCCACAACACAACCATTCGCTTATATCCGAGCCAAATATTATTTCAACTCGAGTTTCTTCTCGATTCCCAACTCTTAACTTGATTATCACATTACACTTCAAATTTGAATCTCTCAATCCAATTTGTCTTGATATCATTCTAATTCAATCTCAGTTACCACTTTACTGGATTTACTTTAATTCAAATTCGCTTTAACAAATTTCTGTTGATTTTTTTTTAATTCAAACAGTCTTTCCCTGGGAGTTTTTTAAATAGTTTACTCTTTTCAAAAATCAAAATTTTCTTTTGAACATGTCACTAAGCCCTTAATTAATATTCCATTAGTTAAATCACTTCTCTATTTCTTTATCAATATTTGTTAACCAAATATTTTCAATAACCATATTGGCCTTTTATGTTATTTGGAAAACATTTCCGAATATTGCCTTCCATTAATTTCTAAACTTTAGAAAATATATGCAATTTATAATTGGAAAATATTCCAATTACTTATCTCTTATCTGATCTCGTTTATTTCTATACTTAGGAAATATTCTTTATTATATTTCCAAGCTTACACTTATTTGGGTTAAAACGGATGTTGTGTAAAACATCGTTACGACATCCCAAATACTATATTCGACTAACTCTTATTCAACATTGATCTTCGAGCCTGAAATCTTACTATTTATTTGTTAATAATGAAATCAATCAAGTTGGGGTAAAACTACCTCTCATACCTTGACTGAATAACATTTATAACGTCAAAACAGATATGACTACTTACTCGAAAAATCAATACCATACAACTACTTATTCACTTTTAAACACGTATACGCTTCCTCTTTCTATTCTGACTAGATTTTATTCTTAGTCTTCCTTTTTGATTTTACTATTCTATTTCTAAGTTCGTTTCCTTATCGACTTCTATATATATATATCGATACGTTGATTTCTAACTATCAAATTATCTTAAAAATATTCTAACTCCTTAAATTCCTGGAAAAATTCGCCATAACCTCCTTTGTATCGGGAGCATCGGGATATTTCAAATAGCCTCCCATGGCCCTCACCAATCCAAAAGAAAAAGAAAAAGCCAAGCGGCTAGCCGATACGGCGCATAAAATCTCATATATGAATTAAATACATACCTTTTCGTCGAGCATTCTATTTATATACCTTCATACCTTTTTCCATACCTATCTCATGTATATTTATACCTACCCAATCTATTTTAACTATACCTGATCGTTTTAACTCAATTCGTTAATTAATTTGTTAATTAACTCTTTAGTCTATTTCACTTTTATATTTGAACGTGACATGTTCAAATATAATTTAACTTACTTATAAACTAATCAAATTCTACTTTTTCAAACTCAGGTTTCATATTCGATTTTAAATATAAATTTACCAGTCCCCCTTACTTATCTAAAGTTCAACTTCAATTCAAGATCCATTTACTAATGGCTAATTAACTGGTTTGCCTATTTCACCTTTTTATTTGAATATACATGTTCAAATATAAGTTTAACTTGTTTATCAACTAATTGAATTCCATTTCAATTCTATTTGAATTTCCTATATTCAAATTCCATTTCAATCCTCTTATTCAAATTCTATATTTTCAAACTCCATTGAATTATATATTCCAATTCCCATTTCAACTCTATTTGAATTCTATATTCGAATTCCTATTTCATATTCTATTTTGAAACTCTATTTTCAAATTCCATTTCAATCTATTTGAATTCTATATTCAAATTTCATTTCAAACTATTTGAATTCTATATTCGAATTCCTATTTCAAATTCTATTTTGGAATTCTATTTTCAAATTTCATTTCGAACTATTAGAATTCTATATTCAAATTTCATTATTACTCTATATGAATTCTATATTCAATTTTCCATTATTTAAATCTTCTTCATTCAAATCTCATTTGAATTTCTATATTCAAATCCCCTTTGAATTTTCTAAATTCAAACCCCCTTTGAATTTTCTATATTCAAATCCCCTTTGAATTTTCTTATTTACATTCTATGTTTGAACTTCCTTTATTCAAATTCCTTTTCAAACTTCTTTATTCATTCTTTACATAAGTCTCGATTTCAATTCCTTTTGAAATCGATATTTCTAACTTTGGAAAATAGATTTCCCTATCAATTTCACACTTGTATTTTTATTTCTGAATTATCCAATGATAATTCTCTTCACTTCATTTATAAACTTCGTTTATAAAAGAACTATTTATAAACTTCGTTTATAAAGGAACTTCTCATTTTTATTTCCTTTATAACAAGTTAATATTTCAAATCTATTTAAAAATTCAAATTCTATATTATAAATCCCATTTTGAAATTCAACACAACTTGTCTTTCCCAAAACAAATTCAAAACAGTATCTCTTGTAGTAATTCGTCACTTACAACTCGAAAATGAATACTGATGATGCAGCTGTCATCATCAGAATCTTTTTTCCAGTGATCGAAGTGAGTTCAATACTATAAAACCATTTCTAAACATTTCCACTTTGAAATTCATTTCAAAATATAATTCACACGGCTTGTAAAACAATTTAAAATCTCCCAGGATCTCAAATTTTCCTTACCTTTAATCCAAATCCATTTACAAACACTTATCCAATTCTCCAGAGTTTTAACTCCATTTCTGGTTTAAATTTCAGATTTAACTCATCTGATTTCAAGTATTTCACTTATATGAATTCTAATTGGTTATTTACATAACCATTTAATTTATAATCTTACTCGATTATAATAACAACCAATATATCCCATATATTAAAATTTTGATATATATATCTTCTCTATATCAAGATATACCTTGGGTAAACTTATTTTAATTTACCCTCTTTTCAAACCATATCGTGACGACCCGTCGTATTCGAGTGTTTAGTAACTCCTACCGATATAGTGGATCAAACTGATCGACCAGAACCCATAAACAACTCAACCAATGAATCTCCACAATATAAAACCACTTTATATCAAATTACAAATACGCACTCGTATGTATACACTCAACTCAATCTAGGGTATTACTAACCCTATCTCTACCGAGTCACGCCACAAAGCCAAGGTAATTCACTTAACTTAAGCTCTGATACCAACTGTAATGACCCGGGATTTTGACGACTTTGGTTATCGGCATAAACATGATGACGACTAACCAAACATCGAAAAATACCGGTCATTAATGAAAGAAATTAGAGGGTGAGGAAAGATAAGATAGAAACTTAGAATAGAAGAAGAAGAAGAACACAATATCAGAGTAACACAAATCTCACAGCGGAACGAATAAATATATTTCATAACATAACTTTGAAATACAAATCTGTACTTGAATATACATATCATTATCAAAGTACAGCACTTACAACACAGTGGAAATAACTATAACTATATGATCATGAAGCCTCCTGCTCCAAGCTCTTCTAGTATATCTGTAAATCCCGACTACTTGACTGCCCGTACAAATTTAGGCACCCAAGAGTTTAGGAAAACAAACAAATAAACTCCGGGTCAGTCATGGGACTGGTATGAGTAAAACAGTTTAAAACAGTTCAAGCAGGTAAATGATATCTCATAAGACCACGCCGTATAACGGAACGGGTTTTTCCTTTATGAGAATTCAAATTATCTTTATATCAAAAACCTTTGATATTGTAATAATGTCTATCAACCACAATATAATAATCATCTAGCAGAAACGCTTTCATCTCAAGTTCTACATATATAGTATACAGTCAAAACTGCAAGCACGTATTGGGAAATGGATTTCCAACTATGACAAGGTATGGAACCACCTTTCGCTAATGTACCTCTAGAGAGGAATACACTGGGTTCAACAAGAACATCTTGCAACCCGGCCACACATGACCGACCACTCATTTCGCTTGAGTGTATCGAATGTATATCACCAACGGTTGGGATCAGCAACCGTTTCCAGAATAGGACAGCATCAACAATAGATTTTTTGAAGTAAATGAAACTCTAGATCAGGTGATTATACACCCTACTTCGGTGCGACCGACTTAGCCATGCTGCCTGCCCGATTTCTGTCATTTACCGGATGTGAGGCTAGAAGCTACGCTTTGTCATCACACCAGATTCACTTTGAATGCCACATCGTCAAATCCATCAAATCACCGATTGACGTCCTCAACCATACATTATGTGTTAGCTAAAAGAAGTTTCCTTCTCCGCTTCCACTCTTGGTACGGTTGGAGAACTCAATATACGTGATCGTCTGGAAATACTCTGTCAGACATCCGTCCATACAAGTCATCCAGGAACAGGATGAACCGAAGGCACTATTCTGTAAACAGGATAGCCCTTGCATAACTCCGTCTTCAATTTCCTTTGGCATATATGATTCGCAACGCTTATGCCAATACAGAGTGGTTCTTTGGATAATAATCCAACCGGTCTCTCCATATTAACAACGTTAAAATGGTCAAAAACTTCGATAGTCTGTGATTTAACTATCGAAGAAAAACAGGTATGCAAACAATGATATCATTTCCAAATGGAAATTTATATCGATCAAACATCATTCAACATTTATCTCTTTATTTTATTAATTTACTTATCTCCTGTTTCCCTATATTCAATATTTCCTATTTTCTAAATTTGGAAAATATACGTTATTAACAATGGAAAACATTTCCATTTCTTGTATTCTTTATTAGAAAACATTTCTGGTTTCTTATTTGGAAAACATTTCCAAAGCTTCTTCATTGGACATAGACAGATGTTTAAACAAACCATCGCGATGCCAACTCAAAACCATTTCCTTTAATTACTAAATTCACTTAACCATCCTTTACTATCGAACCTTAACCATTCCTTAGTTAAAAATGAAGTCAATCAAGTTGGGGTAATACTACCTCTCAGACCTTAACTGAACAACGTTTCTAACCTTGAAGTAGACAAAGTTCACCCTTCTAATTCTTTAACAAACTTCCTTACGTAACTCTCTTTCAAATCTTTTCTATTCGATAATTCTTTCCTTCGATTAAGGTATATTCGATAACTCTATTCAGTTTATTCTATTCACTTAACTCTTTTGATTTAACTCTAACTCTATTCACTTAACTCCTATCGAATAAACTATATTCGATAACTCTTTTAATTCTATTTGAATAAACTATATATTCGATTAACTCCTTTTACTCTATTCGAATAAACTATATCCGATTAACTCCTTTATTCTATTCGAATAAACTATATCCGATTAACTCCTTCATTCTATTCGAATAAACTATATTCGATTAACTCCATTTGAATAACTCTAGTACGATTTAACTCTATTCATTAAATTCTAGTTCGATATAACTCTATCGTTTTACTTTAACTTATTAACACTAACTGTTTAACTCTAACTGGTTTACCCTAATGGTTTAACCTAACTGATTTACTCTAACCAATTAACTCTAATTAGTTAACCCTACCTGATTAACTCTGGTTGATTAATTCTAACCAATTAATTCTATTCGATGAATTCTGATCAAATAACTCCTTTTGGCGAAACTATATTCGAATACCTCCTTTTAACTTTTATTCGATAACTTCCTTTATTCTATTCGAATAACTAATTCTATTAACTCCCATTCGAATAAACTATTCATTTATAAAGATTTACTTTTAGAAACGGTTCTTTTCTTTACAAATGATTTCCTTTTATTCTAACTTATCCTTTTGATTTTATAAATATTCCTTTTATAAAAATCCTTTTCCTTCTCTATATAAAATCAATCGATTTTATATAAATAATTCATTTTCAAAATACACTTTGAAAATCCCCTTTCCCATATCTAGTATTTATTATGGTATTTAACATACCATATAACAATGATAAATATCGTCCAACACACATAATCAACAACAGATTATATATCACATCATATATCACAATATATGAATCACAGTAAAATAAATGTTGAGGAATCCAGTTGGATTCCTCCAACCTGTTTCCCTGCATCACAGATGTTAAACAATATAGATAACATCACTTTCAGTTCCATATGATATATTCTGTTAAACAGAATCAATATAGAAATTTAACTAACTGACTAACAGTTCAATCAAACAGTCAACACACAGTCAATCAGCCAATATTTAACAGTTCTAAGAATACAACATGAAATTATAACTGTTCAGAGTTAGTGAGATTTACTCACATTGGACTATCATTGTTAAATAACGATAACCATCGCTTGATTCAGACGGACAATTTATTTTGCAATAAATTGTAACGAGCTTTAATTCACTCCCCGTCAGTTCCATGGTGTAGCCACCGTCCCCACGATCCCAACGAATCCTGTTTTGTTGAATTTCGATAATATTTGAATAAGTTATTCGATTTACAAGTTTTCATTTTAATATTTAACTTAGTAAATAAATAAATAAAAACCCGGGCCTTACCCCTTGTTATTTGTCCCGTACACTTTCATTTGTTTCTGACCCGTACCCGCGTCTCTTACTTCCTCTCCTCATTTTCATTTTACGCTCTAGCAAATACCCCGTGTCCCCTTTCCTCCAATTCGCATCCCTTTTCCTCGCATTGACGTCCCCTTTCGGTCCTCTACCCTTTCCTTGTATTTGGGCTTGACATATATAAAAATAAAAACAGCCCAACCCAATTAAATCTCCACCAACCCATTGAAAATAGTGTCTTCTACCCTTTTTCTTTTCCAACTCACTCCTGTACTCCTCTGTATTTTAACTGCACGGCTCCTGTCAAACATCACGAAGCAATGCCGATGTTAACCTCCTCTCTGCGAACTACATCCCATGGCCATTAAATCCGCCCAGACCTTCATTCTCGTCCATCAGCACAGACGTGCGACTTTCCACCATACTCACGCACCCCTCCTTCACGGTCCTCCATCAAACCACCACCCCTTCCGAAGTTATTCCAATCATCAGGACGTTGGTGGCCACCTTTTCTCTCATCATTGAAAGATGAGGTCCAAGTCAGAAATGAAGAAAAGAAAAAGGAACGAGAGAGAGAGAGGACGGTGAGGTTTCTGGTTTTGAAGAGGATCAAAGGGACGGTAGCAGTAGTGTTTGGGTGTATATATATACACGGGTTCCTTAGTGATTTAGGAAAAAGGAAACATTACACTATAATATTCTAAAGTATATCCTATACTTTCATGGCTAAGGAATGCACAGCACATCCGCAGTGTGGTGCTTTGCATGAAACACGTCCCCCACCTGATGTATTGTCTTGGATTGAACACGTCCCCCCTGATGTATTGTCTTGGATTGAACACGTCCTGCCCCGAATGTATTGCCTTTGATTGAACACGTCCTGGCCCGAATGTATTGCCTCAGATTTGTATATTTTGATTTAGTTTTAAAAACACTTATGTGTTCCGATACCCAAAATTTCGTTCATATATAAACTGCTATGGACAGAAATAAGAGTACGGTCATGTCTAGCAATGTGTCACGATCACAAAAATATAATAATACCGGTAGATGGACTCATATTTTGAAACTTCAAAATGTTGATTTCAGGGTACGAAATACTTCAAATAAAAAGTCGCTTATTAAATTAATTAAAAATTACTGTAAAATTCTAAAAATTAAATTATCACTATGTTCCAAAAGAACCTTGTCTAAATTCAAACCTGATCTCAAGTTATATCGAATAAACTGATACGGTCGATAAACGATTCTATAGCGACTATTTTAAAATTTGATTTGGACATATCTCAAAATCTGCACGATGAAATCCCGATTTTTTTCTTCCACTAGAAAGATATACTCCACCAGCTCCGCACGTTTCTTGTTTCACAGAAATCCGGCTTAAAACGAATCTTGTACGTTCAGTTGAAGTTCGAATCGCCAATTTACGAACTGCAGCGCCATTTCGAGCTCGATTATAATTATTTTATAATCTATACGTTCAAACTGTCGTTTATATAATATATTCGTTTTTCAAATTCAATTCCAATCTGGATTAAATATCACAGATGATCCGGTTCACACCATATCGTCATTTCAGCCAATTCTGATTATTTCAAAATTAAATATATTATTTAATTTATTATTTTAATTAAATATCCACCATTGTTTAATTCCACGACCATTTAATTCACTATATCACTATTTATATAATTAAATAAATTAATCATAATACCTCTGCCAATGCGGGTCATTACAGATGTTATATATTATATTTGTCCATTTCGCAGTGAGATTCATGTCACTCTGATTCTATTATGTTATGATCTTCTTCTTCTTCTATTCTACTCTTTTATCTTTCTATTTCCCACCCTCTAACTTCTTTCAATTGATGATCTGGTATTTCTGATACTTGAATGGTCGACATGTTATACAGGAGGCGTATTTATGTTGATTTTCTGGGTCGAAAATTCTTTGGTCGTTATAGTGGTATCAGAGCTGAAGGTTGAGTAGTAACCTTGGCTCTGTGGCGTAACTCGATAAAGATGGGGTTAGTAATACCCTAGATTGAGTTTGAGTGTATATATATGAGCGCGTATTTGTAGATTGTATAAAAACTGTTTTAGATTGTGATGATTGGTTTGTCGAGTGATTTAAAATTTCTAGTCGATACAGTCGTCAAACACTGGATCGAAAAGATTTTCTAAACTCTCAAACAGAACAATTCAACACAGTATTATTTCATAAGCAGGGTAAATGAAATAATTTGGCCTAAATTTATAATTTGATATAAAAGAATAATTTTCTAAAATTATTATTATATATGGATGTGTCGATTGTTGTTAGATTAAATGGTTATATATAAGCAAATTAAATTTATATAAAAAAGAGATATACAATAAGATGAACTAGAAATTTATTGAGTAAAACAAAATGGTTTGGAAAAATTCAACGGTTTTGAATTTAAATGAAATCAAGTTATATGATTTCATATTGTTTTGGAATTAAAAATTGAAAATTTGGATTCTAGAGTTTGGAAATTTATCTGGTGTAAAGAAATTGGAACCTAACTGGAGATTGGTTGAGTTGAACGATTTTCTAAGTATTGGTCTGATGTTGATTTCGGTCTTCGGTGTCGATACTTAGAAAATTATTCTCTTACGATTTATGGTCAGGAACTGATGAATGCTAAAGAAATGGGAATGTTTTCCAACTGTAATAACAAATATTTCTAATTATGAAGATGGATGTAATTGATAGCTTATTGCTAATATATTGAATATCTTGATTTCTTGAATTGTTTGGCAGTTAACTTGTGTATTTGGACACCTTATTTGTTGTAATTATGACGGGATGAACTATGTATTTGTTGTGAATATAAATCTATAACTATACTCCTCGTTACTCTTCAATTTCAAGGACGAAATTCTTTTAGGAGGGGTAGATTGTAACGTCCCGGTTTCTGACTGTTTTATTAATACAATTTATTTAACAATGAATAAATTGTGAATAATAAATATTGAGAAATTCCCGTATATAAATGATTTAAAATTTATTATCTAGTATATATATATATACACATATATATATATATGTGTGTGTGTGTGTGTATAAAACCAATAAATAATGTTGCATCATTTTGATTTGTATTTTTGATGTGTTCTAAATGCTTGTTAAAATGCAGATGAGATAGATATAGAGAATTAGAATAATAATCAGTTAAAAATATTATATGTATATTTTTACTTGTTATATTTAAATATACTCAAGTAAGTGTTGTTTTTGTTTAAACTTGTTTTGTTACATGTAAATTATAAAATTAGTTTTTCATAAATAAATTTTTATGTTGGTTTTATACACTAAATTTGCTATTTTTAATCCGTAGAGTAAATAGCTATATATATATATATATATATATATATATATATAACTAGCTTGTATTTACCTTAGAATTAAGATTTTTGCTATATCTAAAACATTTAAATATTTTGATTTGCTTTACTATGAAGCTTGATTTCTTCGCATATATACATATAGGCTGCACATGTAGAGTTGAGCCTACCACTTCAATCAATCTAGCTAAAAACTCTAGGCTTAGCATCCTTTTACATCCTATAGAATAGAGATGTAGAAAACACCATACAAATCTATGCACATGTCTATACATATTGTGCAGTAAAAATATTTCACACTAGTTCCCTAGCACACCTTTTCCTAGGTATCTCAGCCTAAATCATTCATGATTTAGTTTCTTAGCAATGAAGCTTGGGGTTAAAAACATTTTTGGGTCCATATGTACATGTGTTTTGTCTGTTTAGCCATGACAGACCTGGAAAGAATTTGATGTGTGGAAAAGCCTTCACAACAACATCACCTTCAATCAAGAATACAACAGCTACCTACCCTCAAAACAACCCATATTTCTACCCTAACATAGCCTATTTTTATAGCATATCAGCACATGTTCTTGTACACACATGTGTACTTCAGCAACATGGCTGTGCATACTCCCCTTTTCAATCAAATTGGACAGTCTAAAACCATAACCATCTCTACCCTTAAATAGCCTAGCTCCTACAACCCTTTGATACATAGCTAGTACACATATATACACTGTTTTGTATGCTGCACTTCTTGGTGTGCACATGGAGAGAATTAAATGAGAAATGAGTTAATAATGCACCTCTTTTCAATCCATTCCGTAGCAGTCTTTACATCACTCAAACAACCCCATACCCACCATGTTATAGCCCAAGCTAGGCTATATTTTAGTACTTGTTTCAACTATAAATACACTCACATACCACCACGTTTTTCACACAAGAACCTGGGTTGAAATAGGATATAAATGGCATAAGAACAAAAGGGAAATCTGAAAATAAACAAGGGTCTTGAAACTGAAAACAGTGAGCAAACTCTTCCCTTGTATTCTACTTTAAAGTATTTATGTTTGTATGATATATATATATAGTTATATATGTTTATGAATGTCGTATTGAATCTAGTAAATTAAATCTTCATGTCAAAACTAGAAACAGAATTAAAAACCAGTGAACAACTTATAAAGCAGCAGCAGTGTATTCGTGAGTACAACACTATTCTTTTCCATTGTAAACTGCTTATGTTTGAGTGATGTAGGCATACATATATATTGACATGAATTTTTGAATGTATGGAATGAACTAATTAGATCTGAATGGAAAATAGGAAATAAAACCATGTATTTAAAGTTTAAAACTAGTGAACCAAATACCCAACAGTGAACAATTTCAAGGTGAGTAAACTAAAACTTCATTTTAGTTGTTGTTTCTATTAATACCAGTATTAGAATATAAGATGTTAAACTATGTCTGATCATATGCTAAGTTTTAACCTCTGTACAAAATGATAAATTACTGTATAGCTGATCCTTGTCTGTTTTGCACCCATCCAGAAATACTGATGTATGTTCTTGCCTAAATACCTATTTAGTTTGAGTAGATGTTTCCCCTGTATTCTCTGTTAAAATTCTGTGCCAAATGAATTTATCAACTTGGCCATGTATGTTTATATACATCACAATTAATACCGAGTACCTGTTATGAAGTTAAAACAAGTTATGAACACCCTATTCCAGAGGAAAATCATACACACTAGATTTAGTTAGATGCAAGGAACTAATATATACTTTACGAGATTCATACTTCAACAATATCAACAATGAAACCACATGGTAGTGCTTATATATGGAAAGGAAAACCAGAACCTTGCCTGTTTTATGTAAACCAACTTACAACATGAAATGTCAAGCAACCCAGAACCATGTTTTAAGTGTATAAATGGAATTGTGGTACAAAACAACGATTTTCAGTGGTAGTTTCAAGATTTTTAAGTCAGTGTTTGCCGTGATAATGTGTGATGAACAGAAAAGGCTTTTTGTTCAAGATCCATCGATCGAAGCCACCGGAATCCATGGCGTGAGGAGGAAAGCAACGTTTAAGATAGACGGTCATAGGAAAAATACAAAACGAATTTTCTATTGAATACATTTTTTTAAACAAGTCGAAATTAGGGTTTTCTTTGAAATTCAACATAGCCGAGTTCATCGAAGAACTGTGCCGCCACGGTGATGAACGGAGGTTGCGCATAGGGGGTGATCGGAGTAGGAGGTCATGGACTTGGCGTGGGTGCAGTCAGAGGCACTCTGGTGGTCTGAGGAAGTGGTAGTTGATGTTTTCTTCGATGGAACCCCTTTCGATGAGGAGGAATAAAAGCAGTGAAAACACTGTAGAAGGGGAGATGGTCGGATCAGAGTTGAGCGACGAAGTCCGGAGGCGATGAGCGACGTGTGTGGGTAGTCGCGAGCGTTGGATAGTGGCTCGATGGTTTGTACACATGCACCGTGTACACGCAGAGTACCAGCAAGGAAGAAGGAGTTTAGTACTTGGCACTTGGCAAAGGAAGTTGGTAACTGGTACTTTAGTAAAGTAGCAAATGGAGATGGTACTGGGCTGGAGCATGGGATTTGGAGTGGATTTTACGTGCGCAGGATGGAGTTTTGGAGAAGTGTTACTGGTACTTTGGCAGTGTGGTGGTACTAGGCTAGAGCACGAGTTTTTGGAGTGATCGGACATGTGCGGCATGGGATTTGGGAACGTGGTACTTTGGCAAGGTGGTACTCTGGAAGTGGTAGTTGGCTGGAGCATGGGATTTTAAAGGGATCTGGCGTGCGCGGCATGAAGTTTTGGGAAGGTGGTACTTTGGAAAATGGAATTGGTACTTTGGCAAAAGGGGTTTAATTAAATCAAGGTTTAAAATAAATATAGAAAATCAAATAAAAATAAAAGAAGGAAAACTAAAAATAAATAAAAGGAGATTTTTAATTTAATAAGATCGAAAAGAAATGAAATATCTTGGTAGGTGGAAGGAAAGACATTAGGAGGGAAATCAAACATAGAAGCTTGGTGTAAGAGTTTCAACGAGTTTGAAAATAAAAGAAGAAAGGAGATAATTATAAATCAAGTTATTTATAATTATAAAGAGATTGTTTACAAAGTATAACAAAGGTATAAAATGTCGTATAAATAAGCAGATATTTTAAAGTAAAGTACCGTGTGCGACGCACACGTTTTAGTTGTTCATTTATAAAGGATAGTCAAAATTGAATAAATTACCATGTGCGACGCACACGTTTAAGTTGGTCATTTATAAAATATATTTAAAATGTCTGGATTTAAATAATGCACATATATACCATTCTGTTTGGTTGAAGATTATAAATTAAAAAGTATATAAAATGAATTGTGCTAAGTTGATAACTATTCCATTGAACAAGAATTGTTTCTTAAGTATCGACTAACCGTAAAAGATATCATGCTAATCATTTCAAGGAGTCCAGAATTAATGTTCCCAAATTATTAACCATTAAATAAAATGACTCGATGAATAACTTGGAATAGTATTTCCAAATGAAATCAAGTTGATCAAATAAAAAGTGTCGAGAAAAAATATTATTCACAGTTCTAAGTAAATAACATTTAAAACAAGTGTTTGTAGATGTGGTTTAGTTGTAAAAGAAATTAGTAAGGGAATTAGGTAAATCTTCTAATAATATGATTATCTGTAGTTTACAAGTTAAATCGAATTGAGATGAAAAATCGAATATATCGAAATTAGGGAAGTATCGTTTACTTCCCGTTTTAATAAAAGATTTAATTATTTAATTTACTTACATAAGTAAAGTATAAGCTAAAATAAATGTTTTATATCTCAGAGTATGGATTACAACACTACTGTTATAATCAACAATTTCTGTAAAGGGATAGACTCGTAAACTGGATGAAGTTTAAATAGATATAATATGGAAATAATCATTTTTAACTAATTTTGAACGATGATTGGTTGAATTTGAATTGTCGAACTATAATCGACAAGTTATGTTGTGGGAATTAATGGTTAATTGATTTAATAGTTGTGTTATGATTATTTTAACTTGGATAGTTTAAAGTAAACATTTACATATCATTCTGTATTAGATCATCATTTAAATCTGTATGTTGAATCTTATATGTAAAATAATTTTATCAAATAAATCATGATAATCATTTAGGATATAGAAACCACATTAAATATGTTGATTTGATTACTATTAAGTATCTCTTGACCCTAAAAGATATTAACGTTGTCGTTTCGAAGAATCTAGAATCTATATTCCACTTCGATTCGATTTATACGAGTCAGAGATTATTGAAGACGACTGAAGACGGTATTTATGCAAGGACTCTTCTGGTTACAAAATGGTGCCTTCGGTTTGTCCAGACCTAGGACAACTTATATGGCAGAATGTCTGACAGAGTACACCTAACAGATCGTGTAAATTGATCTCTTCAAAACTATGTTTGATGGTAGAGGAATTCGTTTCTCTAAGCTTTTTACCCGTGGTTTTGGGGAAACCAATTTGTGATTTGATGGGTTTGACGATGTGGCATTCAAAGTGAATAAAGATATATTGTTCTAAAGGTAAGTTATAACCTCTAGCCTCACAACTGGGAAATGACAAAAATCGGGCAGGCAGCATGGCTATGTGGGTCGCTCCCATTAGGGTGTATAATCACCTATCTAGAGAAATTTCGTTTCCTTCTTTAATCTATTCGATGCTGTCCCTTTTCGGGAAACAGTTGTTGATCCCAACCGTTGGTGATATACATTCGATACACTCAAGTCAAATGAGTGGTCGGTCATGTATGGGCCGGGTTGCAAGACGTTCTTGTTGAACCCAGTGTATTTCCCTCTAGAGATACACTATCGAAAGGTGGTTCCATACCTTGTCATAGTCGGAAATCCAATCTCCAATAAGCACCCGTAGTTTTGATTGTATACAATATATATATGGAGCGTGACATGCAAGCGTTCCGCTAGATTCTAATATATTTGTGGAAAACCATAGACATTATTATAATATCAGAATAATTATGATTTCAAAATGTTTTGGGTTATCGTAAGATAAAAACTATCCGTTTTTATGTGTGGATCGGTCTTACGATTATCTTTTCTTTCAAAAGAAATTTTCCAATTTAAGCAAACTGTTTAAAATTGTTTACTCACACCAGTCCCATGACTGACCCAGAGTTTATTTTTCTATGTTTCCCCTAAACTCTTGGGTGCCCAAATTTGTACAGGCAGTCGAGTAGTTCAGGATTTTTCAGATTCACTGGAGGAGCTTGGAGCAGGAGGCCTCAACGATAAATATATAGAGTTTACTTCTGTTATATTGTATATGTGATGTACACTGATGACATATGTGAGTTTGATACTATTTTGTATTTCAAATGATGTTATATATTATATTTTGTCCATTCTGCTGTGAGATTCGTGTCTCTCTGATTTTGTTCTCTTATGATCTTCTTTTTCTTCTATTCTACTCTTCTATCTATCTATTTCCCACCCCCTAACTTCTTTCAATTAATGATCCAGTATTTCCGATATTTGAATGGTCGACATGTTATACAGGAGGCGTATTTATGTCGATTTTCAGGGTCGAAAATCCTTGGGTCGTTACAGATAGTTCAAGTATAATTAAAGACTTTTGGAATATTAATTACAATATTGTTGTATAAGCTTTGTCAAGTAAAATGAGGTTGCATATAATATTTATTAAATTTAATGATGGTCAGAAACACTTTTGTGGATGACAATAACTTCATTTTGTATAGTGAGAGCTACTTCGATATTTGTTTTTCGGGAATTATTAATTTTTTTAAGAGAGTAACTTTAGGAGAACTCCAATAAAAGATTTGTTAATGGGATATAAAACGTGGGCTTCAACCGAAACAACTTACTATTTATATCATTCAAGCAAATTTATTGGTGCTTTACCAAAACTAAAAAAGAAAAGCGCAATTTATAACAAAAAAATGCATATCTATTAAATAATAGTAAAGCGGAACCTTTTAAAGCTCTCCCCTTAATCCAGGAGTTTTCTCATTTCTCCTTAATTATCTCCAGATTTTTTTAAAAATTAGTACATCACTTTACTCTTATTTACTATTTGTCTCGGATTGTTTTACCTCTTTTTTCTTTTTTACATTTTGATATAAACATTTCAAAGTTTACAACAACTATTTATTAGCAGTTAGCTCCTAATATTGATATTTAAGTCCATATATTTAAATTAATTAGGAAAACCCAAAATTTTAGCAATGTAAATAAATTTAATTCATTAATATTTCTTTTAAATACTCAAAATGACAAAATTTTGTTCTTTTGACTCCAAATACCTACACTTCAAATCTTCTATAATTATTTAAGTTTGGGAAAATCTATTTAGACACAAAATTTAGACACCATTGGTGATATAATTGATCTCTACCATTGGATTACCCCCATGAATTTCACATTTCCATATAAGGACAAAAAGACCCAAAGGCTCAGATTTCGTGTCCCTCGGTTTATGTCCAATTTTATGTTCAAATAGCCGCCTCTTTAAGTTTTTCTCAATTCTTTTATATATTTTGCATTTAGTAACATATTTTACAATTAATTACATAATACTAAAACTATTTGAATGACTTTAGCGAACTATTATTCAATGATTCACCTAATAAATCACACTAAGATTAACCATATTCATTTTAACAAAAATGAATGATAAATCAAATATACGAACATGTCAATTACATAAATACATTATACACATACATAACTATAACAAGTTCAAAGCTGAATCCATTTACGTTAATATATTTATCGTGTACTGCATTATAATATTAATGTCAAGTACTTACATTTTAAAATTATTTAGTTATTGACAAAACACTGCACAATATCACTTAGTATTATACATTCAAGTCAATATGTTTAAATTAATCATGTAATTTTAAATTTAATAAATGAATTCAACCAATAAGTTGTTGTTAATTCGTCTAATTAACGCTAAGTGTGATGTTTTTAAATTTAAACCATGTTCATATCAGAAAAAAACACCAAAATTAGTTTTTCTTCCAAATATAAAGTTAAACAAGCCATATAATTTATTTATTTTGGCAAGGCTGACCGGTTTTTATAGTGTTCCGTAACACTCTTTTATTAAAGAAAATAAAATTGGTACATAAGATACAGGTGGTATACAGTAGATATATCAGCTAAAGGCTATTACGCAGGGAAGACAATGACATCTGTTACAATAATACAAACAATTGACACTATCACTTTGACATTCGCAGTAAGTATGACATTACTTTTGCCTAGTAGTTACACTGCGTATAGTGGCAGTTAACCATTTTCTTGGAGATTCTGCTGCATCTCATTCTTCCTACTCCGAGTAATCGGTGTTTTTGAACTTGCTTTTTCATTTGAACTTGTAGGCACGGGTCAGTAGTGATGTCCGGTGGCCGCTCCTTGTAAGCAGAAGGAACAGTTAGATGTGCATATGGGTTTTAACTTTTGGTTGTTGGAGTTGTTTGTCTTCTGTTGTTGACTAAACTACCATTTGCTTCACTAGATCAGCAACGCCATCTAGTCTGGCTTTGTCCATCTGGTCAAGAGAATTCCTCAGTTTGAAGTCTTCAAAGTCCTTCATTGTCCTCTTTGTTGCGTAAAATGTTTAGTGTTTACTTCTCTTTTATCCAGCTCAGCCTGTAGCTTTTCTCCTATTTGCTGCATGTTACCGGTGATTATTTTAATCAGTGCCTCTATCTCAGTGTCTTTTTCTTTACATTGATCGTCCAACGCTTCCAATTGTCGAACTTGTATTACTGGAAGTTCATTTGATTCTTTGTTCGATGGAAAAGCTGCATTCAGCATTTCATTTACCCATGCAATTTCAATTACCTAGACGGACTCTCCAATTTTGTCGCTACTATTTTCTCCCACTGCTTTGACCTGATTTTTTACAACAGCACCCGAGTCCACTCTTTCGTATGCATTCAGGCCACTAAAATTCTCTGCAGCTTTGTTACCTGCATGTCCATCAACCAATTGCCTCGTATCAGTTTTCTCATGGACATTAACACTATTTAACCGTACAAACTCATCCCCTGTTTCCTCATCTAGCTAGCTTATCTCTCCATCCTCTAATCCCTTACCAATTCGTACATCATTATTGCCATTTTGCCTTTTAGCTCCTTTCTCACTATTTTGTCCTTTATCAGAAATACTCTTCGTAGTAGGAATGCCAGACAGAACAGTGATAAGACCTATGCTAGCATCATGCAAGTCTATGGGTGGGAGAGTAAAATCGAACAAATCCACTTCAATATCTTCAAGGCCTTAAAGGTTGCTTCAACATTATCTTTCACCACTGTCTTATCCCGATTTTCTTCCTGGTGCAATGTGTGCACCTTTTTCCATGCTTGCTTCCTCTTGTAAATATTGAATTTTTCCCTGTCTTGTACCCTCACTTTAAATCTCTGCAATTTTATAGGCTCCTCAGTAGAGACATCAGTTGCACTTTTAAGAGCATCCTTATCCTGCTTCAAAGGCGACAAACTACAGTTATCAACGACGTGTCCACAAACTTTACATTTTGAACAGATCTCTAGTTTCCAGGGATATTCCACTCTCACTACATGTTCTGTTTCATTTGGTAGTAGTACAGTAAACTCATCTGGTAGCACTTGGTCGGGATTCATCTCGACCATGCATTTAGCATATTCAAGCCGCTCAAACTTTTTCGTGTTCTCGTCCATGCACAAAAACTTCCCAACCATTGTCGCTAAAAGATTCCAATTTGGGTCCAAGCAAGTGGGGGAATATCATACATTTTTAACCAAACAGGCATAGATCTAATTCGAGCACTGTTATTTCCAATACTGGTGTCCCATTCCTTAACAACGAAAACTTTATTACTAATTATGAGAGTATCTGTTTCTAAGACCTTAGCACGATCTTCATCTAAAGCAAAACGGAATGACCCATTCAATTTATCTTTACAACTCCCTTCGGTCTCCAATGCTTGTTTATTTGGTAGGACCCTGCGGAGAAGGGTAGAGCTTCATCAAGGAAAAAACCCACTGGATATCTTCTCCAAACCTCTATTCCAGCTGATAGCATTTCCTCCGATGGCACCAGTCTATGACCTGAGAATTGAAGCTTGATGGCTGGAGGCACAAATTTGCTTGCGTTTCTTGGTTTCGTTGCAAAAAGGTCCGACCATTTCTTGATCGTTGGAGGCGCAAGCTGGGAAGCGGAGGATAGATCGGTAGGGTGAGGGTTGTGGGACGGTGGAATTGGGATCGGAGGAGGTTTAGTCGGAGGAAGCGTCTTCGATGCGGTGGACTTCGAAGAGGCGATTTGAGGAATTTGGGATTTGAGGGTGTCGGCCATTTTTGTGGAGTTTATAATTTATAAGCCATATAATTTAAATAATATAAAAAATAAAAAATAAAAAAAATTGATATATTAGACACTTACCTTGATAAGTTTATCGCAAATTGAAAAATTCTCTTTAAATACTTGCATTTTAACATTTCTACAATTATTTGTTGAACCTTCTCAATTCTTTCTTGATATTTTATATTTTAATCCATAGGTTTAAACTACTCATGAAGCAATTATTTATATAATCTTATAGAGTATTTAGTTCATTTTCTCAATAGCTCTTAAAAATATATGCCAATTTTACTATATATATATATATATATATATATATATATATATATATATATATTAGAAAAAGGTAGTTATCCATGCAACTATACAGATGTACAAATCATTTAACTTGAACCATGTATATCAACAATAATTAATGACAACGTTAATTTGTAAATTGGTTATGATTTTTTATACCAAGAATTTGCCATATATTATATCATAATTTTTTTTTCGAACATCAGTTACTCCACAACAAATTTATACGTGTTTTTACAAATTTCATTTCTATCTTTCCCGATGTGCTATATTGTTAAACTAACTTCGTAATTTTATATTTATCTTATTTTAACAAATTATAGTAAACAATATTTTTTAATTCATAGAATAAATTACTAACATACATCAATTTCAACATGTATTTTTATGTTAACAAAAGCGATCTAGGAAAATTCTCTAATGTACACACATACATATTGTTTGTGTAAGCTATATAACATAAATTATACACAAATTATAGTAATAATTTTAATTAATAGTTTATGTATTTCACCCAAAAACTTATCATATATTGCATAACAATTTCTCATTTTAACATTAAAATAATAAATACTATTTTTAATAATATTGTTGTGTGTACGATGCTGTTGCCGAAATTACGATAATAGACCAAGCTATATCGGAAACCGTATAAAAAGCTATCCCTGTTTTAATTTGAAACGCTAATTAAAATGTACCCGGTGTGTTTAAAGCAGGGCTTTTTTTTGGTCCTTTTCAATTTTTTTTTTTTTTTTAAACGCAAAACGTTTACTTCTGCAGATCATACAATCTCGAAAACGAACTTAACATAAAAAATAAAACAAAAAATTTGATCACTTATTTTCCTTGCCCTCAATTCTCTCTTGGTCGTTCTTTGTATTCATGGTTACATAGGAAAAATAAATGCTCCGAAATGTTGTAAACAGAATGAGGATTCAAAAGAAAATCAACTGAAATTAACGTCTTCTTTTTCTCCATGGGACCTGAAAATAAAATAAGAAAACATAAAATATTGATCGTCTTTTAATTAAGCCCGGATTATTCCAGTATTAAATCTTTGGTTTTCGGGTGGAGGTTGCTGGTTCTCATATTTAAATGGGGACCTGTACGTACACCATTTGTAGTTCAACAGCATGGAACCATTTTTTTTCATTTCAACGAACCACTTAAAATAATTCTTTATTAACATTTTTAATTAATAATACTAATAAAAGAAATAAAAGCATTTAATTGTGTAGACAAATGACAAAAGCGAAGGATGACCAACTACGTTTGGAGTTATTTATTTCAGGTATAAAGAAGATAATCCATTAATTAGCAAGTCACGTGTTGGTTGTTTACAATTCTTATGTTTGAACACGATTTTGTGCGCACATATTTGTGTATGTGCATGCAACATCGGTACGTTTAATAAGGTTTTGTAGATATTCAATTGATATTTAAATATTTAAGGTTTAATCATGATTTTGAAAAGGCTGCCAATATCAAAACGTACTCGGATTTTATGCGGTTGACATTTGAATATATACAAAATTTTGTGGATTTTGGAATTATAGCTCATGATACAATAAAAACGCTAAATAATGCTGCAAGCTTTTTGTACATCGTATGCTTACTTTTTTTTTTTTTTTTTTTTTTTTTTTAATATTCTATGATTTTAGAGGATGAAGATGGAATTGTTCGGACAGATGTTCCATTTCGAATGACAGAATCAAAATAGGAGGTACTTATTTGAGTAGAATAGTAGTAGTTCACCGTCTTTGCGGTTTCTAAAGCAATTTTATATTGTGAAGCGGTGCAACAAGTGCCTTACCTGCTTATATCGAACAGTCAAAAGCAATAATAGGACGGCCAACTGCTTTATGTATTGCGCATACAAGGCTTTGATCATGACCCACTTATTTTCTTGTACAAGTTTATTTTATTTTCGTGTTCTTCTCTAATGGGACTTTTTTTTTTACGATATAACCGTTTTTCAACTAGAAAATGGCAGGCAAGTGTGCTTTATGACGTCTAACCAATTGCACACGGATTGTGTTTGGGGTTGGGATCACCTGGACTCAATTTCTCTGGTCCGGTGGTCCCAACCAATTAAATCATCCATTTTGGGGTGATTTACACATTGTTGCTATTCTTAATGATGTTGGAGGGAGACAACACACGTGTTGCAGGCAAAAGAGGCTTTTCAGAAGTGTACGAAATATCAAACAAATGAAAGTTTGTTTTAGGATTAAAAAAAATAAACGTCATATTCATATTCTAACCTCCTTTTGCACAAATCCCAGATTTCCAGCATGTGAACATGTGGCCCGTCCTGGTATTATTACACATATTCGATATTTAGATATATATGTGGACCGGATAGAAACAGGAATATGCTACTTTCGGCACTGATAAAATGTTTATTTCGAAAATATCACAGGAAAGTGACCAATGCAAAAGCACTAACAAGAAAAAGTACATATACAAAAGCGCTTATTCTGAAATGACTCTATATAGCATTTGCCCAAAATCGTAGTAATAACTAATAAACCATGTATTCACACAACATAATTTCCATCACGTACAAATTACAATTCGAGCAGAACAGTTCATTAGCATGTAGTTTTGAAATCAATCAAGTATTATAGCAGTTATTCATTCATAACACTTCAAGTTCGACAACAGATCAGGAGAACACATGAATATATAATAAACAAGAGTGGATAACAAATTCATTTCATTCAACTAATTTTCATTTTGCTAATTTACAAAATTAAAGCAACAAAGAATTGAATATATCAATTTAAAAAAGAAAACCCATTGCAATACAAAACAAATATACGATTTAATAGCTGAATGTGAGTTGACAAATTAGCAACTAGCAAGCATTTAAATAGTTTTCAATGAATTTTGTCGCATTTACCAATATTTACAAATTGTTACGCCTCAAATTCCTGTATAGTTGTAAAATATAAAAAGTGAAATTTGAATTAATCAAAAGTTAGATGTAAGAATTGGCACTACAAAAATATATTCAATTAAAGACTGATAAATAGAAACTGATAACTTTCAGTTTGTAATTAAGGACCGGTTAATCACTAAAACAATCGGTTCTTAATATTAGATACTTCAGACTGAATAATAGTTTGTAGTTGATCTGTACCATTAGGGACTGCTCATTAATGACTGAAGTTCAGTTTTTAACTAGTGTTTGGATTAGTAAATATCTAACGGTTGAGATCTTCTAATTACAATAAATCTAACGGCTATTATTAGCAATCCGTGTTAATTATTTTCAGTTCTTTTATATATTTAATGAAATTTACCCACTCCTTCCATTTGCCTCAGTAACTTCAGCACTTCCCACTACCGAAACCCATCACTTTCACACCTATTCATAAACTATCTATTTGTATTTAGAGAATCCTGCTAACGATTCTAACTGGTTCAGAAAAGATGATTTAGATCTACACGCTTTGGACATGAAGCTTTGGGATGATTTGAAGCGTTTGAAGAAGATGAGGAACCATCGTCGTCTGCCATACTATTGGGGTCTTAAAGGCAAAGGACAGCACACCAAGACTACTTGCAGAAGACGAAAGGCTGTTGGTGTCTCCAAGAAGCGTCGATGGGTTTCTTTACACTGCTTCAGTGCTTCTCATATGTCTATCGTTTATGGTTTTATCGATATTCCTTGATATTTATGCGTTCAGAAGTTCTGTTTTGAGAGTTTGCTTTATGATGGGTTGTAGCTTCGCCTGCCATCATCTGTATCAATCAAATGTTCGATTGCGTTCGTACAGAAAAGGCTTTAAATTATTAGATTGAGGGGCTGACTGTATTCTTCACTGTGTATTGAATGAGATGGCTTGTGTATATTGTTGCAGAGCTGAAGGTTAAAGTGACTTCTGCTTTTGTTGATCATTACAAAAAAAAGTGCGCATGTTTCCAATGCAGATTACTTGTATGTATTTTACTTGTTTATAGTAACCGAGTATTTGAATATGTATGTCATGAATGTTGAACTGCATGTCCAGTTATTACATAGACTTATTCATGCACATTTTTTTCTTCTGAAAGACAATAATTAGATATGTTTTTACTATGAAACACTATACTATATCATTCAAAATAATACGTTTCTTAATAAATGTAAATAACTAATATATATTTTTAACTTAAGACTGATTAATAACTACCTCTCGGTCTTTAGAATTCTGTCTTTAAACAATTTTGAAACTGAAACGTCTGTCTTTAAATTTTAAGACTGAATGCGCAGTCTCAAACGTTTTTAAGACTTGAGAAATAGTAACTAAAATAATTGGTTTTTAATCGGTCCTTAAAAGCAATATAGAGACTGAATTGTGTACATAAAAGACTGATATTTTCAGTCTTTAGTTTAACATTTTTTAGTAGTGTGGCCCAAAAGAAGACTAACTAACTGTAGATAGAGAATATATACTTTTGGAAGAAATTGTTGAATTTGTAGAGAGCCTTTCCTTTGCAAAATAATATGCTAATTGTTTGCTATTAAAAGGTAATAAGACGAAAGTTTGAACATATATAAATGATAATTAAAATCAACCATGTTGAAGAAGAAAAAGGAATCAAAATAAAAACAAATATACACAGTGTACGAAAAGGTATTTCGAAAAACAAAAATGCTAGACACAGTCGCCTATAGGTGACTGGGCCAGCACTCGCACAGGCCTCCAGAGAACAGTGGGGCCACCGTAAAAAAAAATTAATTTTTTTATATAGGACCCCTAAATTTCTACAGGGGGTCCGCGACTATATAAACAGTCGCCTACAGACGACTGTCCGTAGCAGGCCTCTTCAAAAAGTGGTATATTCGATTACACGTAGTGTTAGATTGGTGTCATAGAACACAAATTACTTGATAGACTTTTGACTTTTATTTATTTTATGATATAAAAATTCATAAGGAGAGATAATATGTTTTGTGCCTTCTTAAAAGTCAAGTCCTGGGCCATCGCCCAGCTTGCCCACCCAAAGGGCCGCCTCTGCATAGCACTCAACGTCTTCAATCCAAAAAAAGGCCATTGAGACAATTAAATAACATCAAATCCACTATAAAAATAGGACCACCTGCTGCAATTAAGGGACTGAAGAATTTTTGATATTTCTTTAGTAACACCTCATGTTTTTGAATAATTAAAAAATTGTAAACAGTAAAAACAAACAATTTTTTAATTGTCGGAATTTGGTCTTTATACCATTGTGTTCGTTGCGAATTTCTGATTAATTTACATATATATTATGTTTCAAACGGGGTTCTTATCGGAAAAATTATTAACGTTGGAAGTTTTTTATCAAAAAATAATTGTATGTATAAACACACGCGCACACGCAAATATATATATATATATATATATATATATGAAAATGAATGAGAAGGTTAGAGAAGAAGAGGCTATGTGGTAGTGGAGAAATACAAAGAAACAAAGTCTCACATTGTGTGTGATTTGTGGATACATCTCCATAAATACAAAAGCCCCACATGCTATATCAAACAAATGACATGAGCACATAAGGACTTGAATGAATGAGCTATGTAGGCTTTGGGCCTTCATATTAAATATTAAAATATCAAAGGTAAGGGCCTTGGGCTCTTGGGGTCTCTCGTGATGAAATGGGCCGCTGACTGTTAAAATGCGCGGAAAACAGTATTTTTACGCGAGTGCATCCGTTCGCCTGAACAATGATCGGATGCGACTGTTTGAAGCAGCGCGCCCGTACAGACAGTCGCAACTACACAGAAAGGCACCCCTCCGCCGCTATATATAGGCAGCTTGGCAGAGCCATTATGATCGACAAAAAATAGTTCATTCTGTCTTCTTTTCTTCCCTGAAAGTCTGTTCTTATAAAACTCACTTGAGTTTGTTGTTGCTCTACAATTGTAAGCGCTACATTGCAAAGATCGGTCTGTTTCATCTTGGTAACAATTGCTCACGTACCTTCAGCGCTGTAGTGGGGGCACTACTGTTTCAAGGAAACATATTATTCTGGACTCAGACAGTACTAACAGGTACTCCTCTTTACTTTTTTTTTGCAACTGCTCTGTGCTGTTGCAAATCCGGTCACGCTTTCTGCCATTACTAAATTTGAATGTATTTCATAATATTAACGCTTCTTGACGTGATAATTGGATAGTGACAATTTATTGATCGCTATCGTGTTCGTGCTATATTTGCATTGTTACGAACAACAATCTTGAAACAGTATTTTCGTTTTGCAGAAAACGATAATGGCTAAAAGCAATAATGGTCCTACTGCGCCAACACCACCTGTAACAAATTCTTTTGCACCCGTGGTTACACCAATGACACTGTCTCACGGAGAAAGGCCAGAAAAGTTCACCGGAGCGGACTTCAAACGTTGGCAGCAAAAGATGCTATTTTACTTGACGACGTTGGGCCTAGCAAAGTATCTTACAAAAGATGCTCCAGTTGGTGCCGAATTGGAACCAGATCCAGTTAAAGTTGAAGCCCTTAATGCTTGAAAAAATTCTGATTTCATGTGAAAAAATTACATCGTGAATGGCCTCGACAACAGTCTATACAATGTGTATTGCACAGTTGTAACATCTAAACAACTATGGTTGGCTTTGGAAAAGAAGTATAAAACTGAAGATGCTGGCATGAAGAAATTCATCGCCGGGAAATTTCTTGACTTCAAAATGGTCGATACAAAAGCTGTGATCAACTAAATTCAAGAACTGCAACTTATCATTCGTCAACTAGAAGATGAAAAGATGACCATTAGTGAATCTTTTCAAGTTGTCGCTGCTATTGAGAAGCTTCCTCCATCGTGGAAGGACTTCGAAAACTACCTAAAGCACAAGCGCAAAGAAATGATAATGGAGGAACTTGTAGTTCGATTGAGAATTGAGGAAGATAATAGAAATTCTGAAAAGAAGATTTCTCAAAATGTGGTTGCCAAAGCAAACGTTGTCGAGACGGATAAATCCAATAAGAGAAAACGTGACAACCAATCTAAGAAGTCAAAGAAATTAAAGGGGTCATGCCATAATTGTGGAAAGACGGGTCATAAAGCTGCATAATGTCGCGGCCCACCCAAAAAGAAGAAATCAGAAGCAAATGTGGCGGAAGTTTCAGACGGTGTTTCTGAAATGGACTTGTGTGCAGTTGTTTCAGAATGCAACCTTGTTGGTAACAACAAAGAGTGGTTTGTAGACATTGGAGCCACTAGGCATATATACGCAAATAAGTGGATGTTCACAAACTACGAAAGTGCTACTAATGAAGAACAACTGTTAATGGGTAACTCGTCCACATCAAAGGTCGAAGGCAAGGGAAAGATTGTGCCGAAATTGACTTCCGGAAAAGAACTCACTCTAAATGATGTTCTCCATGTTCCAGAAAGTTGCAAGAATCTAATTTCAGGATCGTTGCTCAGCAAGCATGGCTTCAAACTGACATTTGTGGCTGATAAATTTGTGTTGTCTAAGAATGGAGTGTACATAGGAAAGGGTTATGTATGTGATGGCCTGTTTAAGGCTAATGTAACCACTGTTGTACTAAACAATGATATGAATAAAATTGAATCTTCTGCTTATATGGTTGACTCTCATAATCTATGACATTCTAGACTAGGTCATGTGAATTTTGATACTTTACAAAAACTGATCAATCTAGAATTCATACCTAAGTGTAGAATCGATTTAAATTACAAATGTCAAATTTGTGCTGAAGCCAAATTGACAAGAACCTCATTTCATCATGTTGAAAGAGAAACCGAACCTCTAGACTTAACACATACTGATGTTTGTGACTTGAAAATGTGTCAAATTAGAGGAGGAAAAAGGTACTTTATCACCGATGATTGTACAAGATATTGTTATGTATATCTCCTTAAAAGTAAGGATGAAGCATTCGATATGTTTAAACAGTATAAAGCAGAAATTGAGAATCAACTCAAAAGAAAAATTAAAGCTTTAAGAAGTGATAGAGGAGGAGAATACGAGTTTCCGTTTGAGGAATTCTGTGTTGAGCATGGTATAATACACCAAACTATAGCCCCTTATTCTTCTCAATCCAATGGTATAGCCGAATGGAAAAATAGAACTCTTAAAGAAATGATGAATGCCTTACTAATAAACTCTGGCTTGCCAGATAATTTTTGGGGAGAAGCTATTCTTTCGGTAAATCATATTTTAAATAAAATACCACGAAAGACAACGTCTAAGACTCCCCATGAACTTTGGAAAAACATACCACCATCCTACAAATACTTAAAAGTGTGGGGGTGTCTTGCCAAAGTGGAAATTCCAAAACCGAAAAAGTCAAAATAGGACCGAAGACTATAGATTGCATATTCATTGGATATGCTCATAATAGTAGTGCATATCGATTTTTGGTGTATAAATCTGAAATTGACGACATTCATGAAAACACCATTATCGAGTCTCGAAATGCAAGATTCTTTGAACACATTTATCCTCTGAAAACCACTATTGAAACAAGTACTCAGAAGAGGCCAAGAGATCCAGATACTCCCGAGGATAATGTTGATCAAAGAAAAATGAATGATGAAACTGAGATAGAGGAACCGAGAAGGAGCAAGCGACAAAGGACCTCAAAATCCTTTGGACCTGGTTTCTATGCATATATGATAGAAAATGAACCTCTAACTTATCAACGAGCAATGTTATTTCCCAATGCTCCTTGTTGGAAAGAAGCTATCAATAGTGAAATAGAACCCATTCTACAAAACCATACGTGGGAACTAGTGGATCTCCCTAAAGGATCAAAACCACTAGGATATAAATGGATATTTAAGAAGAAACTAAAAGCTGACGGCTCAATAGACAAGTATAAAGCAAGACTTGTAATAAAAGGATTCAGACAGAAGGAAGATCTGGATTACTTTGATACATACTCTCTAGTTACCAAAATAACATCAATTAGGATGCTTATTGAAATCACATCTATATTAAATTTGGAAATACACCAAATGGATGTGAAAACTGCATTTTTGAACGGTGAACTGGAAGAATAAATATATATGCAGCAACTAGAAGGGTTTCTAAGCCCAGGAAATGAAAATAAGGTGTGCAAATTAGTAAAATCTCTTTACGGCCTTAAACAAGCACCAAAAAAATGGCATGAGAAATTTGATGAAACAATGTTATCAAATGGATTCAAAATAAATGAATCAGATAAATGCGTCTATATAAAATGTATAGATGCTGGATATGTCATTGTTTGTCTCTACGTTGATGATTTACTGATCCTAGAAAATAATAAGGTCGTAATAAAATCTACGAAGGACATACTATCCTCTAGATTTGATATGAAGGACCTAGGAGTGGCCGATGTAATTTTGGGTGTAAAAAGTATAAAGATACTACAGGGATATGCGTTATCTCAGTCACATTACGTTGCTAAAATTCTTGAAAAATCCAAGCAGTATAATATAACTACTGCAAAATCATCAGTAGATATGAACCAAATTTGGGAAAAGAACACTGGTGATGGTATATATCAGCTTGAATACTCTCGTATATTGGGAAGTATTATGTATGTCATGAATTGCACTAGGCCTGATATTGTGTATGCTGTAAGCAAGCTAAGTAGATATACCAGCAATCCTGGTAAAAATCATTGGAAAGCAATAATCAGAGTCCTAGGATATCTAAAGTATACACAAAACTATGTGTTGCAATATGATAAGTATCCTTCAGTAATAGAAGAATATAGTGATGCCAATTGGATAACGGGCTCAAATGACACAAAATCCACAAGTGGATATGTGTTTACATTAGGAAATGGAGCAATTTCGTGGAAATCATCCAAACAGACTTACATAGCAAGGTCAACAATGGAATCTGAGTTCATTGCTCTAGATAAAGCCGCGGAAGAAGCAGATTGGCTTAGGGTGTTTTTAGAGGACATTCCATGGGAAAAACCAGTACCTCCAATATGTATATATTGTGATAGTCAATCTGTTATAGGAAGGGCGAATAGTACATTGTACAATGGTAAATCTAGACATATTCGTCGTAGGCATAAAACCATAAGACAACTTCTCTCTAATGGAGTTATCACTATAGACTATGTAAGGTCAAAGGATAACATTGCGGATCCACTAACTAAAGGCTTGCCTAGAGAGAAAGTTCAAACCTTATCGATGGGAATGGGTTTAAGACCTATAATCTAAAAGTTTTTCTAAACGGAAATCCCACCTAGTTGACTGGAGATCCCAAGATCTAGGTTCAAAGGGACAACTAAGTTTATAGATAAACTTAATGGCACTGTTAAAATACAAACCATTCCTATGATAAGTCAGTGCACAACCCATCGGAGAATATGATAAGCTTAGCTTTTGATGATGTCTATACTGTGGTGTTATAAAAGACCCAAGTGGAGTATTACAGATACTCTTTATAGAATCAACTACGTGAGTGTGAAGGCGCCGCTTCAAAAAGAATTGTAAGGTCGAATTCTTTAAACACTCATGAGACCAAGCAGGTGTTCATGGCAAAAACGAACACAAACAGAGAACCCTGGGCTAAGAAACAGTTAATGTGTGTAATCCTTATAGACTTACACAAAATGCTTACAATTCAAAGACAATCTAGTCCACTGATTTGCCAGTAGGTTATAACGATAAACACTAGGAAAAGTTCAAAGCCATTGTGCTACTTTTACCGATGCGTTGAATGTTTCACAAAATTTAAGAACAAAATAAAGTAACCTCTCATTCATGTGGCGGATTGTTGGAAATGAATGAGAAGGTTAGGGAAGAAGAGGCTATGTGGTAGTGGAGAAATACAAAGAAACAAAGTCCCACATTGTGTGTGATTTATGGATACATCTCCATAAATACAAAAGCCCCACATGCTATATCAAACAAATGACATGAGCACATAAGGACTTGAATGAATGGGCTATGTAGGCTTTGGGTCTTCATATTAAATATTAAAATATCAAAGATAAGGGCCTTGGACCTTGGGGCTCCTGGGGTCTCTCGTGATGAAATGGGTCCATTCGCCTGAACAGTGATCAGATGCGACCGTTTGAAATAGCGCGCCCGTACGGACAGTCGCAACTCCCCAGAAAGGAACCCCTCCGCCGTTATATACAGGCAGCTTGGTAGAGCCATTATCATCGACAAAAAATAGTTCATTCTGTCTACATTTCTTCCCTGAAAGTCTGTTCTTATAAAAATCATTTGAGTTCGTTGTTGCTCTGCAATTGTAACTGCTACATTGCAGAGATCGGTCTGTTTCATCTTGGTAAACAATTGCTCACATACCTTCAGCGTCGTAGAGGGGGCAATACTGTTTCAAGGAAACAGATTATTCTGGACTCGGACAATACTAACAGGTACTCCTCTTTACTTCTGTTTTGCAACTGCTCCGTGCTGTTGCAAATCCGGTAACGCTTTCTGTCGTTACTAAATTTGAATATATTTCATAATAGTAACGCTTCTTGACGTGACAACTGGATAGTGATAATTTATTGATCGTTATCGGGTTCGTGCTATATTTGCATTGTTACGAACAACATATACTATATGAATATGTGGATTTCAGAAGTAGCGCATGTTTGAATTTAAAAAGTTGAACATGCAGAATAAATGAGAATTAAATAAAAATTTAACGTTACATAACATTACAATAATATAAATTGTATTTATTAAAAATGCTAATGTTAAGTAAATGTAACATTATAAAATAATTAGTGGAGGTTTATTAAAGGTTGACTTTTTCAAACCGATCATTAGGGAGGTTTCCCTAATGTAAGAGATGCAAAATGATTTTGTTTACGCGTTACAATGGTCGTTCCGATTCTTTCATATCAATAAACGTCGATTCTTCCTCCTTTGCTCAAATCAATGCAAGATTCTCTAAAAACCCATTCCGTTTACCTTAAAAAAAAATCAATCCATTGGTTACCCCATCTTCTTTTCTATATCTGGCACCGTAAGATATCGTCTCCGTATCAAAACGCAACTTTATGTCCAATGTTACGAGATTTAGGGAAAATCAATGTCCAATATAGGCGACTTTAGGTATGAGACCTTTTCTGAAGATTTTAAAATAAACATATCAGATCTTGGTTGATTTCAAAAGTACTTGATTTCCAACAAATAAGAGTTATCGATTTCAAGCTTGGTGATTTTTAGCTTACTAAATTTACTGGTTACAAGCTAACTGATTTCAAAGATGAAAGATTTCAACAATTTCGTTAATCACTTGATTTCATCATGGATTTCTATTTTTGGGTAATGGATGTATAAATTTGCTGAAGTCACACACGAATTCATTTTTCAAAGATGAAAGATACCAACAATTTCATAAATCCTTTAAGATACACTTGTTATTTCAGGTAGTTGAGAAGATGGAAAACATATGAACTTCACGGTTTATTGAATATTAAATTTATGTTTTCAAAAAAAAAAATCTTTTAAAAATTTATTAAATTTATGCTACATCAAATGTTTTAGAGATGTCCAAAAATAAAATGTTCCTTGTTGATATTGCTCATTTTGAAGTACTGAACAAATACAGGCTTCCAATATGTGAAAGTAATTAGTTGTTTGGTTGAATCGGTTGAAATAAAAAAAAATACTACTTTGCATTCCTATTTAGCCTGGGATAATGTGATCCCTATCCTTAATTGTGGAGACCTTATACACCTGACTTATTCATGAGCAATTCATTTTTGGAATGTTGTCTCTTCAAGATTTTTATCTACAGTCATGGTGCATGCACTGTGGAGTCTAAACCTTTTGAATTTTAAATGTTAGGCATAATTGAGAAGCTAGAAAACATATAGTTTTCATTGTTTATTGAATTTTAATTAATACTACCTATATTAAATACTTTAGTGAATCTCCAAGAAAATGTGCTCCATGATAATTTTACTTATTTTAAAGTACTAAATGAATACATACTTCCGATATATGAAAATTCTGAACTGTTTGACTGGATCATTTGAAATAAAAAACAAATTAAAACACTACTTGGCATTGCTCTTTAGCCTACACTACCATGTTTTTAGGATCATAAGCCTTTTATTTGTTTTTATTTTCTGCCATATTTTCAATTTTCTATGGTATTTTAATTTTTAAGTAATGGTAATCGGTATTTGGTTATTGCTAGACCAATGAACACATTTTTATTTAGTTTTATCATTATTATCGATTTGGAATCATATGTCTAGATCTAATGGATGAGAGGTGACGATAACTGGCTTTTTGCCTTTATCAGTAGTTTGCTGTAGTAATTTTCATGCATAGAGTGTAATCGTTATAATTCTTTGTATTTTGTCTGTAAGAAAGAACTGCCTTTAGAATATTTTCTAAGACTAAGGAATTTGAGTCAAAATTATTTAAGAATGCGTTGAGAACTTTGACTTAAGAGTTAAAAATAAAAACACATAACGTGCGAATGCATCTCATGGATAACGAGGAAGAAGCAACACTGTGCTGATAATGAACAAAGGATAAGTTTTCCTTTTTTAACTTACATATTGTATACTGTTATCGTCGAAATGAATTAATGTCAAATGTCATGTTTGTAAGCTGTAAACTTACATTTGCCCTATTTACTCACTGATTTTTCACATCCACTACTCCATCAAGCGCTTAACCCAACGCTCATCTTGCTATAATTCCATCCATTGCTGCATGGTTCCAGAACAAGATTTCATTATAAAACCAGTGAGGTGACTGTTGTCGGTTTAGAGTATGTCTGTGTGCAGCAATCAAAGCCCCTGGGGCTTTGGTGAGAGACGGAAGGTTTTTCTCCAAGATATTGCTATTGTTAAAGGTAATATTGAATAAACTATACTATATTACATGTTATTTTTTTATTGATTGGGGTATTCTTAAATCATGAAATTTGTTATATGTGTAGTCTTTAATTTGTTATATGTATTTCAACATTTTAATGAAACTGTGTTGTAGAACTTTAGCAAAAGAAAGAAAAAAAGGTAGGAGGTTATTTGTTAGGAAGTTGCACTAAAGTATTTAGCGTAAAACCTGTATGTGGAATTAAAGATGTATGAATGGCAAAATATAGTGCTTAGCTGCAAGTAGAAAGTTTCCTTAGTTTAGTTCTAAAGATGGAACATGTATTGCAAAGATGGTTTAGTCAATTTCACATTAAAATTGAGGACTCTTTCTAGAAATTGGCCTCCTAAAAAAGCTTATTGCAAAATTAGGCCTCACTTGGAATTGTTCTGCAGAACTAAACCTTGTAGAAATGCGAGAATGCACACACACGCGCGCGCACGCGCGCGCATTGTTTGGTTAGAGTGAATGGGACAGCAATTTGGTATATTATACTTGGATTAAAGATACACTATTTGGGCTTTAACACATATATTTGTGATATTTTGTTTCATTTTAGGAGCAAGTCCCAAGGTAAGGACCAAGGTTTATTGCTAGAAAACTTGACAATAAAACAATTTGTTGTAGCAAGAAAGATAACCATCTCTCAGAGCTCAACAACATTGATCGTTGATGCTGCAACCAAGGATGAAATCCAAGTTAGAATTGATCAAATCAGGAAAAAGCATGCGGAGACCGACATAGTATACGATCTTGAAAAGCTAGCCAAGAGAATTGCTAAGTTTTCAGGCGGTATGGCAGTCCTTAAAGTCGGTGCAACATCGTTGCAGGAATGGTTCTAAAAACACAAGCAATAGTTATTGAGAAATCCAAGCCTTAGGTTCCAGTCAGCACACTGACGTCTGGCTCGTTACCATTTAAGTATTGTTGATGATAATTCAAATTTGATAGAGAATTTTATGTCAGTGGGTAGTGTAAGATTATGCCTTCATGCATATTGATCGTGTTAATCAGGGACGGAGGTTGTCATAATTGCAGCTAATTTGGCTCTCACCTGTTTTCCGGTTTCACATGTTCCAAATTAATTTTTAGCAATATTAAGTGTTAACCTGTTATGAAATATGGATCATTTTTGTGAGATCATTAAGCAGTGTAGATAAGCATGAAGTTGTATTTGAATGTCTATAATAGATGGTTGTGCATGTTCTTGTAAAATTTATCTACGTGTATTCTTATTTGAAACTATATTTTTATTTAGAGAAACTCTTATGCGAGTCAAAGTTGATAATTTGTTGCTTTTCAATCTTGTCAGCTGTTTTAAGGATGAAATCTACATACTAATCAAAGTAAAGATTGTAACACATTCATGGGCACATGTTCATTTTGTGTCAAATATGTGATATGTTGAATTAATTCCCAAACTATGGATGTACAGGTTTATTTTGAACTTTTATGTTCGCATAACTAAAACAAAATTACTTCATTGGACTGACTGAACAATTTGAAAAAAAAGTACCATCAATTATATTTAAATGATGATGTATTTAGAAGATGTGCTTTAGTGCGATAATGATATTAATGATGTTTGGTATATTGATTTAGTAGTCGTGTTTACCTATAATAGTATTACGCTTTACCAAAATACTATTGTTGTTAAATGTGGATAAAGGGTGTCACGAGGTGGTATTAGGTATCGGTGCTGAGGGAGAAAGGGATTGACGCCATTTTTTCCTTCTTCGTTTTCTCAATGCATTGAAAAATTATTTGCTTTCACTACAAGAAAAACAACAAATAACAGCGGCAGAATCTGCTTCAAATCCGTCGCTAAACAGACTTTAGCGACAGATTTCCTACGTAACTTGGTGATTGGTAAAAACCATGACGGTAATTGTGTCAGATTTAGCGACGGAATATAGCATGAGTTTTCCGACAGTTTTACTATTTTTAAATAAAAAATTTATTTTATTTATTAATTTAATTTATTTACCGATGGATAAGTAATTTATAATAAATTATTGTTTATAAAAGACGTTAGTAAACCCTTACTAATTGCCAAGGGATTAGCGACGGAAATAAAATTGAAATAGATTTAACCTCACTTTTTTGGTTGGTAATCCGCCGCTATTCCCCTTCTGATCTGCATATATATATATATATATATATATATATATATATATATATATATATATATATATATATATATAGACACACACATTCATACATACATACATATATCGAACTAACATCATTCAACTGTGAACACTGAAATAGCACATCAAAAAAGACAGATAAATTTGCAAGAAAAAACATTTATAATCACATTCAAGAAAGAACAACATCCATATTAACATGTAAAAAAGAACAACATCAGAAAACCTTTATCTGAAGGCGCTTCAACTAATTTTAGTACATTAAAACCTGACAGAATTTTGTTAATCAGTGTAGCTTAGACAATAACTTACTAAACATGTCAAAACCTACCAAGCTGCCTCTTCACTACTTTTGATTATTGTTGTATGTGCCTTCTTTGCAACTATTGCTGCATCTGTTTCGGCACCAAGTGCACCACTCAAATTATTTTGAAACTCCTGAGTATTCAAACGATTCATTACAGATAGTGACTAGCTCGGACTGTTTGGCAACATTAAACCGACCAGCCACATCAAATGAAAGTAGTATCAAAGGAGCACATCATCCCTACCATCCAAACAACCTGCATCCACATCAAAAAAACCATCACCCTTAATCAAAATAAAAACTGAATCCCACCTCTTATTAGTGTCCACTCTCCAAAAAAGTTGAAACTAGAAACAATCAAAACCATCGATTGCATGAAAAATGAAACCCAAAACCATTTCAGCTAATACTTATCTAAACTAAAATGGTATACAAATAAACTATGCTTGTTTATTGAAAAACATAGTAGTAACATGCCGAGATCCATCCAATCATTAAGATCTGGATTCAAAAACTGTACAAAGTGAAACAAACGAAAAGAAATGTATATAGAAACCATACCCTTTTAATAAGATCCAAGTTCAACTCATCTTCTCTAAGCTGCATTTTGGCACTAGGATTCCTGTAAAACAAAAACTCATTTTCACCATCAGCTCTCAATGTGAGAAAAGAAAGCACAGTCCTACAAATTTATAAATAGAAATCATACTCTTTTAACAAGATCCAAGTTCAATTCATCTTCTCTAAGAAGAACTTCTACACTACGATTATTGTAAAACATAAACTTATTCTCACCATCAGCTCTCAGTGTGACAGAAGCAAGCGCAGTCTTGGAACTTGAGTTTTGAATATAAAATCACATGAGCTGTATATGTAGAAGCATTCACAACTAATATTGCACTGTTTGCTGTGCAAATGTTTAGCAGTATAAACTACCCATTTAAAAGGCATTATAATATAGATGTAGAAGAACAAATCAGCAAAACGTAGAAGACATTATAATACTAACATATATGCAACTCTATATTAGCCTAAATATCATAACCTTTGTTAAGAAAAGTGAGAAGTTGATGTTATATTACTTGTTTACAATGTAAAGTTACTGCATATACAGTTGTAACGATTAGCATATCACATATATATATATATATATATATATATATATATATATATACACACACACATAAGTGACCATGTCATATGTCTATAAACAAGTGGTTCATGACTTGCACATAATTCCATTGGCTGATTAAGGCAAGTCAGAATGTTCACAGACATAACAGGGATAACAACTGAGCAGTTCATTATATATATATTTCTCATAATAGTACAACTATGTTGGTGAACTATTGAAGCAAATTTTTAATCTAAGTTTTTCAAAGGTTCCATGCGTGTGCAGGTACCATGTTAAAACAAAATAATCATATGGCCAAACTGTATATGCAGTAGTTTACATTAACAATACAAGACCGACCCCAAAACAGGTCATGAACACATGCAGCAGATATTTGTTTCTAGTGTAAGTCTAAATCAAAACCAAGATCATCTAATTAGCTTATAACATAGATGCATGCATTTCCTATGTTCACGTTTTATTTTTGCCTTCATGTGCACTCGTTATATCATGTATTGGGTTTGTTTGACAAAGTCGAACTTTGATGGCACTTGTTAATTATCCAAATAGAAGAGAAATCCATAAGCATTTTGTAACATGTTATATAAAATAAAATATCATAAGATGTTGATAAACTAATGGAATCAACTTGGTCCATATCCGAACTCAGATTTTGTACACATTTTAAACCAGTCAGATATATGGTCAGAAAACCAATGTATGAGCAGTAAAGAGAAGCATATCTACTAAAACAAATGAGTGAGCCATTTAATTCCATGTTACTTCAATGTATGAAGGATGACAAATGTGCTTTCAAGGCATATATGAGCACACATGCATGATTGGCTGAACTTATGTTCACTGCGTGTTGGGTCTCAAAAGCATGTTACTTAAGGACAAACCAAGAAGTCCAGATCAAAAGCATGTTAGAGTTTAGCAAATGATGTTACAATATAAAGGGTAATAACCATTATGCAGCCATACAAAGAGTTACATGCATGGTAGAACAGGGTACTGCAAATGTTAATGGCTTAGTGAACTCGGATATAAGTTCAAATACAACCACAAATACTACATCCCTGTACGTGCTTCACTATTAATAGGTTAGTTTACTTTTTATTAACTAGTTTAATATATACATTCCCTTTAAATGTATACATTGGATTTGCAACCTGCTATGATACTGTTAACCTATTTCATAATTTATATAAGTATCATTACTCCAGTTTCGATAGTACACATTATTATAAGTGTTAAACAAATGTTCCAGATAACTGAAACAGAAGCACATGTTCATACAAAGGAGGGTAACCAAACTAACAAGGCGGGTATATGAGTACATGTGTGTGGGTGTGATCATATTATCAAGGCACAATACTCAAGTTATTGTGTTTGTCTAGGTGATAGTTTCCAAAAATACAACTATTCATATTCTGACAGTTTTGAAGCAACCTGGGACAATATACTTTGGGTCATGATTTAAGTAAAATCTTACATCTACAGTTCACACCATAGAGTATGTAAAACGTTTTCAAAACAACATGGTGAACACTCGTATCATAGTGCGACTACGTCAAGACATATATAGAATACAACGCATAAACTAATGCATACTCCAGGTCATAGCAAGTCAGTTTTACCAGCCGACAATAAGTGGACAAGCCGATTTCGGATCCGGGGACGGGTAACAATAAATGAATGTAAAGGCACATGGCCGACATAGTGTATACGCAACCACAGTTCAACAATTCAACACGACATAGCAAAACACAAACCCAATCCGGTTATCTTATCAAGACTAACTGTAGAAGTTAATAAACTTGAATCTACGATTAATCGTGAGTGAGAATACTCACCATATGGATTACTAACTTGTTTACTTAGAGAAAACATGAAGCATGAACAATACATTACAAACACAAGCTTTGATTTTATATTGCAGTAAATAATAGTTGGAAACTGTAAGATCCAAACTCAAGTATTAGTGGAAAATGTTTACTTCATCTAAGGCCAAAAAAAATCATTTCTCTTCAAGTTTAATTACCACATATCAAACATGAGCAAGTTACACGCAATAATCGAACATTCAAATCAAATAATAAATTTAAAACGAAATAGATCACAGGAAATACCTTTTAGATACCAAACATGATGACATGATCTGTAAAAGAGAAAATAATTCCAGTCAATTAGAAAAGCGAATAACAAAGCCCTAATTTGAGACTGAAAATACAAAAATAAATATTCTGAAAATCAAATACTGAAAGAAAATAAAAAGATAATACCAGAAAGTAATAAAACGGAAGAAATCAAATCTTCGTCCACAACCAGATTGACGAGATCTAAACAATTTTTTTCTATATGCAGAAATTATAAAAAAAAAAAAAAGGTTGAGGAGATCTGAGCGAATTTTCTTTAGCGTGAGGAGAAATGAGAACCGGAGATGGCAATAAGCCTACAACGCTAGATCGAAATCTGAATCGATGGATTAATATCTTATCCAACGGTTGAGGACATGAGGCATTGAAGATGCGGATTGCCAGATTGGTAATGGATATCTGGGCTGTTATTTTGCATTAAAACCTTTTTAATACATTAAGATATTAACATATTAGGTAAATAAATAATAAAATGTGATTGATTGAGAACAAACCTACACTATTTGTAAATAATTTCGCAGCAGTAGTTTCAGAAGAAGAAGAAATCTTGTTAATACAATTAAAACTATAAATACCTATTTATTGTTTCATAAATAATGTGAATATAATAAACTTATAACACCAAAAAGTTTGCATGGTTTAAAATTTAACTACATCATGTGAGTGTATTATTAACATTAATTATTAACATGAATTTTTTGAATTTCGAATTTTTTTAATATTTATTTAACTTCTTATTTTTAAACTTTGACCATTTTGTTTTTCTTAATTACTAATTATTTATCAAATAATACGTACCAATCAATTTCTTAAAAGCAAATATGTATTAATAATTTCTTGATATTAATTTAATTAATCGTATTAAAGACTATTAAATAATCATTGATTATCAAAACAAATTTAATAAACATCGAACAACAATGTATTTTATTAATTACTATTACCTCTCATTCATATTATATAGTAATTAATAATTAATCAACATTAATTTTAAAAAAAAATCAGCATTAACTATTGAATTTTATTTACTTCTAATAGTTATTATTTATTATTAACTACTAATGTATTATTAACATTAATTATTTAAAATAACTAATTGATTACTAAGTAATAGCACAAATTTAAAACATTTAATAAATAAAAAATATAAAAGTTCATTTCAAATCTCTTGGAAAACCGCAGGAGAATAGCTTCAAAATTATGTCGACGGTAATCCGACTCTATTAGCAACGAAATTTAGCGTCAAATATTATATGACGGTAAAGAGCAGCAATTTCCATTGATTTAGCGACATAATTAGTATTCGACGGTAATAACTTATAATAAGATGACATATAAAATCCAAAATATTTTCTCTTACAAAGCCCACGGAAATCCGCCACTAATTAGTGACGGAATTTTCCGCTGCTAAAAATCTGTCGCTAATCTCGGTTTTTTTGTAGTGTTTATAACGTTATGTTTCATTTATTAATTTATAAATGTTACGTTTAACTAGTATTACGGTATAAAGTTGGAAAAACTGACCATTAAAATTGCGTAATATCAAAAATAATAATTCTATTAACTATTTTTCTAACCAAAAAACTAATGAAAAATTCACCGTGAAATTTAAAAAAAATTGAAAATAAGTGCAAAAATGTAAACTCAGTTAATCAATATATTCTATATCATTGAGTTTTTTATACTTCTAAATAATTATTGAATTTATAAAATAACATAACAAATCAAACAAACGTTAGCTTAAAACACATCATCATATTTGTGAATACTCAATTAAAGAAAATAAATAATGCAATAATAAGTGTAATAAATAAATAACATATTAACGAACCACATTATTTAAATAAATACCTAAAAGTACCATTATTATTTTAAAAAACTAAAATTAATGAGATGATTAAACTAACATTGCTGGTAAATAGACAAGTTATCAGATTTTGACTTCTATGTGAAGCGAGAATGAATGAATATGTAGAAAAATAATAACTATTAGATTTTTTCATTAGTTTCTGTATAACGTAAAATGATAATGTATTGATCTTTTTTTTACAATTATGTATTATAAATTAAGAAATAAAATTTAAAATATACATATAATGAAAAATCTAAATATTAAAACTCAAGTCTAAGCTTTAAATTCAAATATTCAAAATTGAAAATTTTAGTTTGAACTTACAAAATTTTAAAATCAAGTTCAAAAAATGAACTAGAATTTCAAATTTTGAATTTAAAATATTAAATTCTTAGATAACATTTCAAGCTTTTTAACAGAATATTTTCTGAAAACTAGTATAAATCCAAAATATTGCAAAGAAATCAACAATTTCCTTCCTCTGATTAGTGCTACAAAAGTCTCTTCTGCGAACCCCTTCGGTATCCTTTAATCTACGATCCTGGATTTCAACTCGGATGATGCTCTGCTATCTGGCGTGTTTCCTGCAATCGCTTCTCCACTCTCGTCATTGTTGGCGAATGATGACTCGCGTTGGTAGAGTCTAAGTAGCTTTACTACTGCTTTTGGGTCTTTGGACAAATATGTTGTTAATGTGATTAAGCCAAGTGTTATTCAAGATTTTAACGTTGTTGAGGATAGAAATGTAAGTGCGAAATGAAAGTGCTTCTGCTTCAAAAACTAATATTAATCTTTTGCCTTGTTTGAAAACGCTTAGAAAGTTAGCTAGTGTTTGTATAAAATGAACGGTCTGGCAAACACAGAGGCAACACAGTTTATATTATTATTTGTTTCATTCAGTTTGTATGGGCCTAGCCCAATGTTTTATTACATGTCCGCATTGGTCAAACTGTAGGCTATATATGCAGTGCCTATCTTATGTACATAATTTTAATTTTCACTCTATAATAAAATTGCGTTATTGCTTTACATCTCTACTGCAAACTCAGTTTTGCATCTTTCTTCAATCTCTATTTTGGTATCGGAGCTATTCAAGCCTAACGGCATTTTTGATCCATCTGCAAGTTTCTTGATCAACTCATCAGTTCTTTCATCATCATTTGAGCTGCTTATCTTCTCCTCAGTTTTCTTTCATCATCGGAGAAGATTGTTCAAATATTCTAACTGTGCCTTGCCATTACAATCAATACACGGCTGCATCAAATCACTGTGCCTTGCCTGTATATTAATTGTGGCTGCAACTCGATAGAAATTTGAACATCTTGCAACAAAGATTCAAGAAAGCCGTTCAAAGATTTCAAGAAACCGAAAAACTCAACTGTACCATACCTAGGAACTCAGATCAGATTCATCTTCATCATTTCTGAGTGTCCCGATTGCAGCAGTTGCAGCTCTCTCAATTTCTTTTATCCTCATACCAGTGTTTCTTGATCCTGTTGCGTGTCTTACTTCCATCTTTCATCATGGTCAACGATAACGGGACTTCATCATCATCTCAACCTTCAGTTGGTTCAATTAATACTGTTGTTACCGCAGATAATCTGATAAAATCTGCAATCAGTCCAAAATCTCAGTTAATCACTGTGCAATTGGAGGAAAACAACTATCTGTTATGGAAATTACAGATAGAAACAGCAATAGAAGGCTACGGCCTTGAAGGATATCTAAAAGGGACAATTGCCATTCCTCCAAAGTTTATCACCGACCAGGCTAACAACATTGTACCCAATGAAGACTACAACAAGTACTTCAGACAAGACAGATTAATTAGCTCATGGTTACTATCATCTATTGGACAAAATCTTCTGCCACAAGTTATTGGATGTAAATCCGCTAATGATATTTGGCAGGCCGTCGAAAAATCATTCAATAATCAATCTTATGCTAAGATAATGTTCTACAAAAGACAACTTCAGAAGATTAGAAAAGAAGGTGTGACCATGAGAGAATATCTTGCTAAAATCAAGTCAATGTGTGACATGTTAGATGCTGCAGGAAGTAAAATTCCAGATTCTGAACAAATTCTTATTATATTAAATGGTCTTAGTGAGGAATATGAGGCTGTGGAAGCTTTAATAGCATCTCAAAAACAATTTTCATCTATAGATGATGTGCATGCGATTTTACTTTCTCACGAGGCCAGAATTGAAAGCAAGAAGGTTCAAGAAAGTGATTACAGTGTGAATTATGCTAGCAGCAGTACTAAGAACAAAAATCAGAGTAATAAGATAGATCAAACCTTCCAAAGAGGGGGTCCTTCTACCAGAGGCAGAGGCAGGGGCAGATGGACCAACAACAGTAACCGGCCGAAGTGTCAGATTTGCGAAAAAACTGGTCATACCGCTCCAAGATGTTACTTCAGATTTAACGCCAATTATGCCGTCAACCAAAATCCAAATAATCTAAAAAGATCAAATCTTTCTGTCAATGTGGCTCAAGTCCAGAATGAAGCATCTCAAACTGAATCCGCAAGTAATCAGACTGAATGCGCTAGAGCTGAACACATTAGTGACGAGAGCTGGTATCCAGATTCTGGAGCTACCAATCATATAACCAACAATCTGGAAAATCTCAACCTCGGCAACAGTGAATACAAAGGTAATCAGACAATTTCAATGGGAAAAGGTAAGTGTATAAATATTTCACATATTGGTAGAGGCAGTATTAATGGCAAAAGGCAACTATTTTTACATAAATTACTAAGAGTACCCAAGATCAAGAAAAACTTGATAAGTGTCTCTCAATTTGCTAGAGACAATAACATTTATTTTGAATTCTTTCCTGAATACTGTCTAGTTAGAGATATACTAACTAATGATATTCTATTACAGGGTGATGCAGTAAAGGGACTTTACAAGTTCAACTTTAATAACTGCAATAAAATTCCTAATGTCAATTCTGCATGTAATATGTCTGTATTGAATAACCATACTTCTCCTCACTCTGTATTCGATTTATGGCACTTTAAATTGGGACACCCAAGTGCTAAAATTGTTAAACAAGTTCTTCTTGATAACAAAATATCTTTTAATGATGTTAGTTTGCCTTATATATGTACATTTTGCCAGATGGGCAAAAGTCATAAGTTGCCATTTGCCAATTCTACTACTGAATACACCAAGCCATTTGAATTAATTGCAACAGACTTGTGGGGTCCTACCCCAATAAGTACTGACTATGGCTATAAATTCTATATATCTTTCGTGGATGCTTTTACTAGGTACACATGGTTATACCCGTTGAAAACTAAGTCAAATACTTACGGTACTGTCATAAATTTTATTAAGATGATTGAAAATCAATTCAATAGTACTGTAAAGATAATACAATCTGATGGTGGCACCGAATTTAAACCACTCTCTGATTTCTTTTAGAAAAAAGGCATAATTCACAGAATTACTTGTCCGTACACTTCTGAACAAAATGGTTTAGTTGAAAGGAAACATAGACATATAGTTGAAACTGGTTTAACACTGCTTGCTCAGGCATCACTACCCTTAAAATTCTGGTCTGAGGCATTCAATTCTGCTGTATTTTTAATAAATCGAATGCCAACCAAAATTTTAAGTGGAATTAGCCCATTACAAAAATTATATAACATTAAACCAGATTATAACATTCTCAAAACCTTTGGATGTCTATGTTTTCCACATCTAAGACCATTCAATTCAAATAAATTTGATTATAGATCAAAACCATGTACATTTATCGGTTACTGCCCTAACCAGAAAGGATATAAATGTATTGATTCTAATGGCAGAATTTTTATAAGTAGACATGTAATCTTTGATGAAAGAACTTTTCCATATAAACAATCTAATATAAAAACTTCAAAGAAAGTCTACAGTTCAAAAGTTGTCCTACCTGAAATACCAATTATACATGATCTGTGGGAGCATCAAAGTGGCACTGAGGCTGCTGGTGTTCAAAGCAGTAGCGATGATGCCACTGAATGGCAAAATCAACATCAACCTGAATCTCCAAGCCACGCCTGCCAGCAACCTATCACAGAAGAAAATCAAACTTCAAGCTCTGAGGACAGCAACAATCAAAGCACTGACAATAGAGCAGAAGACAACACAAATGAATCTGAACAAACAAACTTACCACAGAGTTCTTCTCACGTGCAACCAAGACATCATATGATGACAAGAGCAAAAAGCGGGATATTCAAGCCAAAAATCTACTCAGCGTCCATTAGTCAAGATGAACCAGTGGATTTCAATCAAGCTGTCACTGACAAAAGATGGAGAACTGCCATGAAGGAGGAATATGATGCTCTTATCAAAAACAACACATGGGAACTTGTCGATCCACCTTATAACAAAAATATAATAGGATGAAAGTGGACATTTAAACTCAAGAAAAATCCAGATGGATCAACAAGCAGATTCAAAGCAAGACTTGTGGCAAAAGGCTTCACACAGGAATACGGCTTTGATTTTAGTGACACTTTTTCTCCAGTTGTGAAGCCTTCTACTATCAGACTTATATTTACAATTGCTTTGAACAATAATTGGAAAATAAAGCATCTAGATGTTAATAATGCATTTTTAAATGCTGACCTACAGGAAGATATATATATGCAACAACCACAAGGGTTTATTCAGGATTCAAGCCAAGTGTGCAAGTTAAAGAAGGCTATTTATGGTCTCAAGCAAGCTCCTCGGGCCTGGTTTCAGAAGCTTAAAACAACCCTGAACTCAATGGGATACCACCCAACAAAATCTGACTCATCGCTATTTATTAAAAATACCAATACTTCTACTGTATATATTCTTATATATGTTGACGATTTGATTGTTTCAGGTAGCAGCAATGATGATGTCAGGCATCTAACAGAGCTTTTACATAAGCAGTTTTCTATTAAAGATCTAGGTGAAATCTCACATTTTTTGGGGATAGAAGTTACTAAGCAATCAAATTCAGAAATGCATCTTTGTCAGAGAAGATACATTTCAGAAATTCTGCTTAAGACTAACATGGATGGTGCCAAGCCTCAACCCACACCTATGATTTCTAACCAGCATTACTCTAAAAACAGGGGAGAAAGCATAAACAATATTAAACAATATAGAAGTGTTGTAGGAGCGTTACAATACGTTACTATAACACGACCTGATATTGCATTTAGTGTTAATAAGGTGTCTCAATTTATGCAGAATCCTCTTGATGAGCATTGGAAAGCTGTAAAAAGGATTCTCAGGTATCTAAAAGGGACCAACAACTATGGATTAACCTTAAAAGCAAGCAATCACCTGAACATCACTGCCTACAGCGACTCAGATTGGGCTGCAGATAGTGATGACAGAAGATCTGTTACTGGATATTGTATCTACATTGGGAGCAATTTAATCTCATGGTGTTCTAAAAAGAAAACTACAATATCCAGATCTAGTACAGAAGCTGAATATCGCAGTGTTGCAAGCACAACTGCAGAAATTTTATGGCTACAATCTCTATTAAAGGAACTAAACTTACTGTCTGAAAAAAGGCCGGTCATTTGGTGTGATAATCAAAGTACCGTCTATATGACAGCCGATCCAGTTCAACACGCAAAGACTAAACATATAGAGATTGATATCTACTTCGTTCGTGAACAAGTACAGCAAGGCAAACTCCAAGTAAATCATGTACCAAGTTTATACCAAAAAGCAGACATCTTTACTAAAGCGCTATCAGCTAAAAACTTCACAAGACTCAGGGAAGAGTTAAATATTAAGGGAAACATACAACCTGGTTCGGATTCACACGAACGAAGACTCCAGTGATGTCGTGTACTTCTTATGGTCATCCCTCTTTCTCCTTGCTCTGCACGAAGCCCTTTTAATGCTCTCGAATCTCAGACCTAGCCAATTCGAGCGTTAGAAGGGCGAATTCTCTCAGCCGCCGTACCAAATTAGAAGACTCCAGTGATGTTGTGTGCTTCTTCTGACCATCCTCCCTACTTGTTTTTTTTTCTCCAGATGAAGACTCTTTAATGCTCTAGAGTTTCAGATCTAGTCTATTTGAGTGTTGGAGGGGATAATTCTCTCAGCCGCCATGCCAAATTAGGGTTCCATGAAGATCCGAAGCCTAATTTGAGGGGGGGGGGGGTATAAAATGAACGGTCTGGCAAACACAGAGGCAACACAGTTTATATTATTATTTGTTTCATTCAGTTTGTATGGGCCTAGCCAAATGTTTTATTACATGTCCGCATTGGTCAAACTGTAGGCTATTCTTCAATCTCTATTTGTTTGGTTTAAAATATATTTTGAGTTTTGAGTTTTCAATATTAATAACAAAAAAAGAGAAAAGTTAATGGATGATGGAGGGAGTGAAAGAGTGATGGAGGGGACCACATAAATGAGTGAGAGACGACGGAATGATACTATCTCGTTTTCTTATGTTAATTCTCAAAATAAGGAAAGCAAATAAAAGTTGTTTTCTATTTTGCGTATCAACTTTGTTTTCTAAAACGATCGTTTTTGACGTTTTACATGTATCGTTCGTTGTTACAATGGGCAAAAAATAAAAAGCGTAAACCAAACATCACCTAGTGTTTCTTTGGATGGAGTTTTGAGGGTCGGGCAGGTTGCTACTGCTAGTTCCTCCCCTATGAAGTGGGTTTCTTTGTTTGATTGGATGCCCCGAAACGCTGGTGCTTTCATCCCCATTCTTTGATATGGAAGCTTCCCCTGTAAATTTGTCGGATAATGTTATACAAGCAAGATATCACTTTTGGTCTGATTGCCTTGTTTCCTTTTTCTTAAGCTCGATTCCTATGAATATTGATGTCTACGAACATGTTTGTCATGTGTGGAAATTAAGTGGTGGATTACGAGTAACCTTCGTCGAATATATGTTCTACCTAAAATTTTCTAATATGGAGGAATGAAGAAGAGTATTAGAATTCGAACCGACTATATTAGTGGGTATGCCATTTACTATTACTTCTTGGTGTCCATCTGTTGATAGTACTCGTGAGCATGTATTTTCTATTCCATCTTGGGCACAATTCACACATATTCCTCCAGCCTTGCTGTCTCTTTTGGGTTTGATTTGGTTGGTTTGCCATATAGACAAATTGAAATGTTTTGATGCTAACACGGTAGCGAGAAGGAAACTCACTTATACTAAGGCTCTAATTGAGATTACCACGGACAAGCCACCTCCCTATATGACTGAGGTAATTATGTAAGGCAGCGCTGTAGCTGTTGACGTTAGCTATAGCTAGAAGCCTGACGTATGCATAACTTAATGTTTTTTGGACATACTGGCAAAACTTGTATTTGTTCCTCTCTTGTTAATCTTTTCCCTTTCCTATTAAGCTTCTTCTTCGCTCCCCCCCCCAACCCCAAAAATAGGATGTGGGTCCCTAAACTTATGGTGCCTGCTATGGTTGCGTAGGTTCCTGATTTTAGTCCTATATTTGCATAACTTCTGTAACTGCTACATGTTGGATTTCTCATGAGAAGGTATGGCTCCATGTGCCATTTGATATGTGATTTGATTCAGTTGATAAAGGTTTCTATATCTTTGTTATCGGTAATGATAAGGAGAGCAGGCGACTTCACTACTCAGTTGTTGAGAATGACCTTGTTCTCTATAATACTTCTTTTTATGGCGATAGAAAAGGGAGGTGCTAGAAGACAACAGTTGGGATAAGCAGTATGTTTACGGTAAAAATTATGATCTTTATGTTCCTGGTCTTATCTCCAATTTTTTGTTTACATGCTAGTTACTCGACCAGTGTCTACTAGCTCCCATGGCAATTCCTCTTCTGATGGGAAGGAATAGCGAAGGACATTAATTGTTGAGTCATCTTGTCTCACAATTATTTTATTATGTAATGATCTGGACATTGTTAATCTAGCTTTGTAGCAGGTAGATAATAAAAGCGTTACGGGTCACTATAACAATGGTCGACCTTGCTAAAAAAAGATAACGTCATAAAATAATTAATTCACGGAAGGTAACACACATTTAAGTACGCATATACATATATATATATATATATATATATGTGTGCGCTTTAATTTTAGAAATAACGTGTGTTTAAATTTGAAAATAAACGCTCGTCGGAAAGGAATTAAATATATAATTTAGGAAAATTAATTAATGTTGTTAATCAACATTTAATTAAAAAACAAATAATAAATACGAATAGAGACACATCAGAAATACACATTTAAAACGTGTATTGGTCGACCTTTTATAGGTAGGGTAGACCCAGACACGCTAACTTGGCGTGTTTATTTCTGATGTGGAGGGCTAGATAACGGATGATTTTATTTTGGACAACTATAAATAAAGGTGCATGGCTAGCATTCAAACTCGTATCTTCCTGAATGAAGGCGGAATCCTTATCACTTCTCTTTCTCCTCTAATTCTTCAAAAATAAAAAATATATTAGATTTAGGTTTTTTGATTCAAAATCTAGAGGTAGAAACAATAGATTTAGGAAGAAGATGTCCAGATTTCGCCATTCATATGAGGTAAGCTTTACGGTTCTGAATTTTAGATTAATTATCCTTTTTTAGATCCAAATCTACAAATTCGTGTAAATTCCAGTTTATAGGTCCAAATAGGTTTACAAAAGAGAAAGATTACGTATAATAGAACTGGACTTGAATCTGACTTGGAACTTATAATGATTTTCCAAAGTGAGTGGCTTTAAGTTATTTGTCTTTTAAATAATGGTATATAACATTGTTCAATTCCCGTTATAATAAGTAAAGTTGACAGTTAAACGAGAATTATTTTCAATAATTATTTATAAAGATTTCTTGTGTTGAAATTGTAAATGTTGGTAAATATACTTAAATATAAAAAGTTATTCTTTTGGGAATTAGACTTAAATAAATATAAGTGATCGTGAGATTGAAGAATTATAAGGAAAAACATTGTAAATCCAAATATTGTAAATTTACAGTAAACACGTCAAGATTGAGGGTTGGGATATAAAACATGAATCTAATGTACAAATTAAATTGGAAATTAGAAATAGCTGAGAATGGTTGGTTAAGAAAAAAAAGATATATTTCCATAGTTTGATTTGTAAGAAATACAACAAACATAGTTGCAAGAACAAAAGTAAAAGAAGATGGATTAGCATAACATAGGAGTTTATCCGTGTTTTGCACTATTAGTAGTTCATAAATGAATAAAAGAAATGTCTTGCTATTAAAGATTTCTGTTTGTAGGAGTGTTTTATATTAAATTATGGAAATAAATTTTAGTATTTTTTCAGCAACCAACCAAATGGAACAAATATAACTTCATAAAGATATAACTTATGAAGGCGGTAAGTAAAAGAGTAACATAACTGACAAATGTTACAAAAAGAAAATGAGTAAGAATCAAGTTAGACACTAGATAGCCCAAAAAAGAGAAATAAAAGTTTAAGATTAAGATATGTTGTTATAGCACAAATAATAAGAAGAAAAGATATTGTTATGATAAAGGATTTGTGACAAGATAATATAGCCCCAGATTAAGATTGTCACAAAAGCTAAATAAGAAGAGATCGGAATAGTATCGTAATAATAGAATAAGAGCATATTAAGAATGATAAGATAAGAGAAATTAAATGCATAGAAAAGACTAAGACATTGAGTTTAATAAGAAATGTGAGATGCATTTAGAGTAGTCCATAGCGAATCTAAAGGAATGCCTAGCGTTGCAAAATATAGCAAATTCATCGGAGCACGTTGATCTCACGAGGTGCGTTTATAGCAGCATCCCCTGTCCGTCGAGGACTGATGATCTCAAGAAGATCAAGACCAACCATATTAAAGATAGGAAGCGTAGAATTTGATGCGAGGATTTCTCGAGGATGGCCCTCCGATGTAGGCATAGTTAGGCGATTCATTGGAGGCAGGTCTGTATTTTCCATCAAAAGGGTATACCTTAACCTCTTTCATAGAGTAGGTAGTCAGAAGGATGATGGATGACTTTAGGATTTGGTAGTTTTCCAGGCTCAGTGAACAGGCTTTATGGTCAAGACCCAATATGGATGGTACCCGTTTGAATACATGTCATCGTCAGTCAAAAGCGAAGACGCGAAGATGGGGGTTAAAACATCAGGACAACGATCACTATCGAAACACTGTATAAGGTAAATTATCTCTACATAAGGAGGTAAATAACCAAAAACCAAGATGCGGGCTTCCAATTACTCATTATTCCATAAGAGGTGAATTATCTCTACACTGCCACTTAAGACATCACTATCAAGTATCAATATAAGATAAGGCAGATCCTATCGATCACATAAGATCCAAAATGAACCTATCGATCACTTAATACCTAAATCAGTGGTTTACCTTATAGTACTATAAATTAGAGGACACTAGCTGCTAAGTCCTACTAATTTAAGGCTTCCGTCATTCATGTATATACCCAATCGTCGCATAAGGCGAGAGATAGAAACTAGCCACTTAATACCATGTTTAGGTAGGAAATCGACAACATTTAAGACCCTCCAGGAGAGCACCCATGTTACTATCTAGCTAACCTTATTAGATGATCCCCTAACCACTTAATACTTCTCGCATGATAGGCAGACTCATGGTACTTCCTTAACTGTCATTTAATACCTAATCCTAAGGCGGACTCTCGCTCCAGTCACTTACTACCTAGAGGAAGATGGACGACTTAGGCGTGGATTACCAAACTCGTAACCAATAACCAATTAATACATATTATCTATGGGGAGGTGTGCTACGCGATCACTTAACATCCATTTAAGGGTGGATCTAACTACTTAATACCTCTAATCCCGAAGCAGGCTACGCTTACGAATTATTCCCTTCATGGTTTATCCTTTTGGAGAACCTCTTTATGAAATAATTCTCGCTACGCAATCAACTATCATCACGGGTTTCTATCATTAATGATATCTCACATCAGTTGTACATATATTCGACTGGTGGAAAGTGTAGCCTTCTGTCGAATAAGGCAACTGACCTTGCATTATTAACCTACTAAGTCTAACTCATATTTCTAATTATATTAATTCTAGATTAACTAGAATAAAATAAGGAAAAATCTATAACTTCCTATCCTAGTACATTTAGTTATTTATTTTCTTATTAGACTTAACATTTGCTATGCCAATCAATTCCTGTTAATCCTTTTTTTCTACTTTTTACTATTTAGATGATTTGTCCTTTATGACACTAACAGTCATATTTTTCCTAAAGCACTAATTACCCGATCAAATGCCATTTTTATCAGTCCCATTTAAATTCTTATCTAACTATTGTAACTCCCAAATATCACTATAAATTTAATTCCATTTAATTCTTATTTGAATAGGTATATACATAAGTTTGTTATTTATTTATTTATTTTCCCTGGTTGGAGTTACAATCACTATTTCTAAAACCAATTTAATGAATAGTTTGGAGAGGTCTCGTACGACATCGCCAATTCATAGATCTTCGCCTGCTTTTATACAGTTAGATACGAAATTATCAATCTTTGAAAGAGAATACATGAGAGTGAATCCTATTTAGTTACATTTCAACTGAATCACAGGCACATTCAAACTCAATCATTCTGGGTAAACAACCGAAACGGTAATCATTTAGGCTTAATTATCATATTCAATCCAATCCCCAAACAACCATGGTTAGAATCTTTATTACCTTACTTATGAACCCTTTTATTTATAGCAAATCAATTACATTTATTACTATAATGGTCATAATATTTATTTCCATTCAATATGGGTTATATTTCCATATACATCCCCATAAAAACGAAAACTATTTAAACACATAACAAAAAACATTTATTATTATAACATGTTACCTTTATTTACGTAGATTTAGACCGATAAGATAATCATTAATTTATTTATTTATATTCTAAGCACTGGGTTAACGTAGTTACTAATTTTACTTTATTATTTATGTTTTGGTCTAAACTAACGATCAAAACATCCCTTTATGTGTTTAACCTTATTTTAAGATTCAAATCTTATAAAATGTTATTTACTGTAATTATTGCAAATTTTTCCCAAACTATTAAAAAGAGGAAAATTGACATTATTTCAAATCCTAAGGAAATAAGTTAATATTTTATTTAGAATATATGTTGCAAACTAGTAAAAAAATACGTTAATTTACGCAACTCTTCTTATTTGATTTCAAATACTGCATTTTTATGCAAAAAGGACAAAAATTACAATAACCAAGTTGAAACGACCCAAACTCGCCCTTACGGAGAAACCCGGATTGAGTTGAGAACAGGACAAATCAGAACACAAACAGAAGAACATTTTAGTGTTTATTACAACAATTTACATCAGAGTACAAGAATATAACAGAGTATGAATAAATTGTACACATTGGAAAATATCAGATATTTAAAATACATTACATAGCAGCGGAAAAATAATACATAACACAACTGTAAGAAATACACGGATACAGAGCGTTTCGAATATAGCTCCAGCTGTAAACCAGGATCCTGTAAAAATAAATCTGCAAAACCAAAACTATTAGCTGCCCGTGCGGAAAATAGGGGCACCCAGAGTTTAGGTTAAACAACAAACTCCAGGTTAGTCATGTGACTGTTGTGAGAACTAAAACAGATAATTAATACTTTATTTTAAAGTTAACTAAATCAAGGGACCATGTCGTATAACACGGAACGGGTTTCCTCCTAAGAATACCAGTGCATTAAACAAACAGTGCAATGCTAATTAAAGAAAACGAAGCTATTATAAGACTCAGGTCCCATCACACAATGCAACACAAGCCGGAGGATAGAGGTTTACCTTATAATAGCCAAATAATGCTTGATACTTGAAACTTCATCTTTTATTATTACTATAAGTGAAGAAATCAACTTCAAATATAAATGTATCAATCATAGGCGGCATGGGTACCATCTATCATGTCGCCATACTAGGCTCTACAATAAAAAACGAAATGTCACGTATTGGAAATTGGATTTCCATCATGAGTCAAGGCCAGGGATGGCTCCTCACCGCTTCGAGACACTCTAGCAAATGCCTCAGGATCTCCCGCAGTAGACCATTGGATCTTCAGGGTCGGTCCACACTTACGCTAGTGGATTAGTATTCCTGAACACACGTTTCTCGGTCCTATCGGACGTTTCCATCGGCTTCGTAGTAACCGATATATTCGAGGCGCCTCGCAATCCAACAACCACATAGGTAAAAATATAATAAATGTCTAGCTTTATACCATGACACCACCCATAGCTAGAAAGAAACGTCGTGCACTCCCTATAGTCCGATCCCGTTTTTGATTCATACCGAGGTGCGAGGCTCGCGAATTAACGCTATACACAAAGCCATGCCCTTTAAGGTCGTGCCTTGATCATCAACCACAAGACTCTGCTTTTCAACAGAAGCCTTGATCATTTGCATCTCAGTATGCTACACAGGCAATTCATGCCATGCAACTAATGTCTATCGATATATAACCTCTAAGCTCGTACGTCTCACAGAAGGGTGTTAAGTAAGAGAATAAATTCTCCTCCACCAAACAGATATATATTTAATAGAGATCAATCAACATAGAATAAAATCCAATGTCGGACACACATCCATTTAATAGTTCGTTTGGGGTTTGAAAGAAACCGGCAGCACCTTATTCCTCGTCCCATATGTCCAATACAGGAGAGAGGTCCTCGCATATCCGGTCGATCTCCAAGTACGTCTGGACGATCACAACTTATTACCTTGTCTTGGTTGTACAGACCAATTAAGACATCAGTAATCATCCAAACGATGTGAAGACCTTCGGTCTTCAACCACCGTCTCCATCGTCGACTTATTGTCGAATCTGTTATTCAGAATGGGTATAAACCCGACCTTTCCGAATAACTCGCGTATATTTTAAACAAGTGCTACACAAACACAACATACGCCTCATTCCAATTCAGAATATTCTTTTATTCAAATATTCACATCATTAGGGAAAGCTTCCCATTAATTTTATCAAAGATAGATTCTTTAAATTTAATATTTAATCTTCCTTTGGATATCAATTCAAATCAAATTAAGGTTTGTCCAAACTAGTCGGGATTAGCGCACCTTACCGAAGTAATCATTTGTTTTATTTCCCAATCCTAACCTATTCATCCCATGGAGCAAAACTGGCAATACTCCATATCTAACACCACGGTGTTATCGATAAATTTAATTACCATTTCACGTTCAAATCTAATTAAAGATTTAACTATCGCTTGGAGCAAAAATTGTGATACTCCATTCTCGATCATTTCCCGAATTTGATAATTTAAATTATCACATTCTCATTTCAATCTAATTAAAGATTCATTAAAACTTCACTTAGTTTTAATCTTCAGAAAAATCAATATTAGTGATTATTTAACCTTGGGAAATCAAACATGCCGCATCGACAATCTACGTTGTACCATTGATTTCTACCTATATATAACCTCTAAGCTCGTACGTCTTAGAGAAGAGTGTTAAACAAGAGAATAAATTCTCTGCCACCAAATAGATATATACTTAGCAGAGATCAACGAATATGGTATAAAGGAATCAATGTCAGACATATAATCCTGTCTTTAACTGGGTTAAAGAACTAATGTCAATAAAAACACAGTTCATGATAAACCCAAAATCACATTCCATTTAATATGGAATCTTCACGGAAAAGAGATCAATATATAATCAATATCAATTTCCATATCCGACTAATAATATAAATGGAATAACGACAAAGCCTTTTAAATTCCATATAAATTAACAATCTCCCTCTACAGAAGCAATCGAATTCCATTCAATTCCAATTTATTTTATTAAATTGAAAAACTTTACTTTGGAAAATTTCCATTAAATCTTAATAAAAGATTTATAAGTTCCAAATCATCTCTTCATTGTTAATCAGGTTAAAGAATAAGTGTTATTTAAAACACCATTCACGATAAACCCAAAAATCCAATTTTTAATTCAGTTCCAATTAAATATTAATTAATTGGTACACTTCACTAAATCTTAAATTAAAGATTTATTCTTTTCTCAACAGGGTTTAAGTACAGTATTAATGAAGACACCATTCACGACAAACCCAAAATCCAATTTGATATTAAATACAAGGCTCTGAATAGAAATTATATCGGCTTATATTCAATATCAAATTCTGAAACCAACAAATATCGTTTTGGGAATAACGATATATATATATATATCTTCTAAATTCCCATAACAATATCCGTATAATCACGGAATCCAATATTGAAATACTCCGAAGATTATTTCCATTCCAAATCCGTTCCAATTCGTTCATTGAAAGTTTCTGGTTATATTAAAACCTTTCAAAAACTAATTTATTTAAAAATTATTGGAATCCAAATCTAGTTAATAACTAGTTCATTTAGATAAAAATATATTTTCATCTTTCTAAATGTGTAATTTTTGATCCAAATCCATTCCAAATCATTCAATATGGTTTTACAAAAATTATTAATATTTTTGATAATTTTATTAAGGCCCTTTCAGTCGATTTCCGTAAACGGTTATCGAACTGCACTTACAACGACCTTTTCCAGATTTGATTTAGATATAATTCCAAATCCAACCGTTATATTTCAAATCTCTTATATTTGTTGGAAGTTCTTTTCGATACGAACCCAAAGGTTCCGGTTTTAGGAGAATCCGACGGTCGGATCTCCCGTATTGTCAATTCAAAGTCAATGGTCGAAATTCTCGAAAGGTCGTGGCACGACGCGCTCTATTCAGGCCATTAAATATATATAATATATATATATTTCACCAATTTCCATTTAAAACGTATTTTATAAATCGTTTATAAATTCGTTTTAAAGGATTCCAACTTCATTTTCAATTTTAAATCATGATAGACCGAAATTTGGGCCTAACACGCAAATGCTATGTGAAAACCTCACAATCACAGATTAATACAGAAAAAGCAGTAAAATAAGAGGAGATACACGAGATTTTTATAGTGGTTCGGCTCAATCCAAGCCTACGTCCACTTTATAGTTTCTTAAATCCTAAGAAGCTATTATGTAATAACCCGGGATTTTTGCACTGATCACTGACACGGTTATTGATTTATCATGAATATGTATTCACAATTTCAAATCAAAATTTGAGACTTTAAAATATTAAAACATATCAAGACTAAAAATTTGCAATTTTCTCTTTTGTATATATATATATATATATATATATATATATGATAGCATATTTTAATAGGTGCTGTTTAAAGTTATGTTTCAAATATATGTTAAATAACATTTTGCATAGCAATTATTAAATGCTATGACTTTGCAAATACTTGTTCATGTTTTCAAAAAATGCTTTAAAAACATTTGTTTTAGCAAACCCCTTGTTTCAAACATGACTAAAACACCTTGACTACAATATGATTTAAACATCTCTTTATGTTCTCAAATAAATGCAAGAAAACATTTAAATTTTTGTATGCATTTAAATTGAAAAAATGTATTGTCTCATCTCTTTCAAATTCATGATCCCATAGACATGATAGCAAATAAAATCGCATGTATGCATTGAAAACAAGAACTTGTATTGTCGAATTCTTGTAAAATCACACTCTCGCCCTTGTATCACTTAGTTATGATAACAAGTAAAATCTCAAAGATTTGTCAAAATCTACATGCACGCTTATGATCTCATCAGATCTATAGATCATGCTAGCAAATAGGAATATTTTAGGCACATGATAAAATAGATTTTGATAAGGACAATTTCAGTTTTTAATTTATTTATTTATATATACATTTCCTTTCTCACATTCACATAAGAATGCACCTACACCATATACAACTACACTAGATTTATACACTAGGAAAGATGATTGGAAAGCATATCTACTTGCACATGGCAAATCAATTTGGTTGCTACATTTTCTGATTTGAAATCTTATCATCTCATTTCAATTGATTTTCTGAAAAATAAAGAACCTTTGCTAATTCCAATATCACGGCCATTTTATCAAGAAACACATGTGTATATTGATCTACAAAATCATATTTGGATATCACTATATCACCTACACTAGTTAAACACTTAAGAAATGATTTTTCCAAGATTTCCTTTGCAAAAAAAAACTCACATGGCCGTGAGAAAACTTGGTGCAGAAATGTTAAAATTTTTGCATACCTTGACGGCCAAGGTGTTGTATTATATAATTGTTGTTAAATCAACATGTTTTGCATATAAAAGAGGTGGCAAATGCATGTGAGGAACTGGCCTATAAATGGTACCAAGGGAAGCTACTATTTTAGCTAAGTCCCAGGACATATGACATGCAGTACATGGAGCATTTAACTGATTTTCCATAGTCCACCAATACAAAGTCTTGCACAGGAAGCATCTCATAAGAAATGGCTGGTAAAGCCATGTGAACCCTAGGTAGGTGTGTGATGTTGTTGAAAGAAATGTTTTTTTATTTTGTCTTTCAATGGTCATCAAAACAGAAAACTGTTTTTTAGTCTCTCCTTTCAAAACATGCATTTAATACACCGCATATTATAATATTTTCGACTACTATATAAAGACCTACCCATGCACATTTCACACTCACACAGACACAGCAACTCAAAGGGTTGTAGCTAAGGGAAAATTCAAGGTTTTTGGAGCTTTCTAGGTGAGTAAGCCTGATTTGAAATTTCTGTTTTAATTCCTGCATTCTTGCTGTGTTTGAATTATATGTTTGAATTATATCTTAGTAGAATGTTTGTCCAAATTGTACATTTTGGATGGGTGCTTGATTTGTGTAATATAGGAGTTGATGACTCGTTAAAACCAAGCTTAAGTACCGGGTATTAAGAGAGTTATTACCTGAAAATGTTCCAGACTCTATATATTATAAATTTTGACCACCCTAGTTAGATCAGTAGATCTATGGTTAAGGAATTGAAACTAATATGTTGTACTATGTTTACACCTTCATCTAGTCATACCAATATCCAATTTAAGGTAGACTCGGCTCAAAAACATTGCTGTAATCATTAAACAGAAACAGATGAAACAACAGTATCTTCTCTGTTGCAAGCTTTCAAAGTGATTTTTCAAACTAAATAAAAATGAGTTTTGATTGTATAAACCTGACAAAGGAACTAAAGGATGATTTTTAAACCAAAAATCAAGATTTTAAATAAAGTGAATTAAGAGAGAAAGGAGGATGGTCAAAAAAGGGACTTTGATCGATTTCCGGCGAACCACTCGACTAGGGGAGGTGGCGTTCGGTCTGAAGGGGTAGAAGGAGTTAGTGATTAAGGGAAAAATACGAAATGAATTTTATAATGCATCTAATTTGAGAATTAAACCGATTTAGGGTAAAACTGGCACTTTTGGGGTTCGGTTGTTCAAATCCGAACTGCTCTTCATCGGGGAAGCTTTGGGGGTGCGGTATAGGGGGAATAGGGGCGTCATGGCCTGGTGTTGGCGTGTCCATGTGGCGGTAGCAACTGATGGTCGAGAGGAGGAGCAATGGGGCGGTTCTTGGATGATGTTCGTTTTCTGGAAAAGGGAGGAGCACGACAATTTTGTGATTAACGACGAGAAGGGGTCGGTGACCGTTGCAAATGTGATCAGGGAAGGAGGAGAAATTTGCATGGCTGGTCATTGGGTGATGGAGGCGCCGGATTTGACTGTGCACGTGCATAAGTCTGTGTTGTGAAAGAGGAGGAAAACACTGTGATCGGCCATGTTGTTTTCAAGTGTTGTGTTCAGCAAAAACTGGTACTTTGGGTTTGTTTTTGAACGTGGTACTTCGGGTTTTGCTTGTGAAGGTGGTACTTTACCAAGTGATCTTGGCACTTTGGTTTATCAGGTCATTGGCACTTTAGTTTTTGGGCATCCTGGCATTTTGAATTTCCAGGCTTTGACATTAGTTTAGCAACTTAACACTTTAGTTTTTAAGTAAGGGTTTTTAAACTTTAGTTAATTTAAAATTTCAAACTTTAATTATGTAAGTAAATTATATTTATATTTATGTTTATAATAAAGGAAGTAAAATTCTAAACATAATTGAAAGATACAAAGTGAGATTAAAATAACATTTTCAATATGCAAGAAGAGAGAAAGTGAATCAGGATAGTTCGTCAGAAATTCTAGTTCAAAACCGGTAAATTTTATTAAATTATAAATTCAGTTTATAATTTAAATTTGATTTTTTTTTCGTTAATAAAATTCTTGAATTTTTAAGCATACAAGAAGTAAAGAAACGAATGAAATGCATACACTGAATTTGACCGTTAAGCTGTAATCTCAAAATACAAGGAACAGTCATGAACAGTTTAGTTTTTGATGAAGTAAAAAGGATATTTTAAATCGGTTAAACTGATAAAATAAAAAGGGGAGCAATTTTATCGGTATAAAAAGGAAGGAGGAGAAAATCAGATCAAAGGGAGATCTGACGGAATTTCGTCAAGAAATACAGAAGAGAGATTTGTTATGAATTTAGTTATAAATCAAAATTTTGAATTCATTTCAAAATAAAATATTTGGGTTAAGGTAATAAAATAGGAGTATTTTATTTACCAAGTTCAAATCTGTAAGACAAAATCTCTATCACAACATAACTGATAACATTATACTGTCTGAACTGTTATAAACAGAACTGTGTTTTTATTCTTTGTAGTTTGATAAATTTAAAAAGAGGAAATTTTATTCAGTCGAGGAAGCAAAGGAATTTGACACAGAAAAATATACAGTATAAAAGCTGTAAATGAGAAATTAAATTATAGATTTAAATTCATTGTAAAGAATCAGAATTAAAGGCAGTCGAGGAAGGATTAATTTCTGAAAAGAAAAATGTAAGGATTCATTTTCATAAATGACGAACAAGATAGAAGTAAAACCCGTGCAGCGCGCACACTAAATTTGTCAAATTCTAAGATTTGATCAAAATATCAAATATAAGCAAGATGATTATATACTTTTTGATTTAACCGTATATGTAGTTGGTTTTAAACTGTTAGATTAAAGAATTTAAAGAAAATGTTCGTAATCATTTCAAGGAGGCCGGATTAATTTCCACTTTGATTTGATTAGATGCCGCGCGTCAAAGATGATCAAACTGAAGACGACGTTGTGCAAGGAGATTGTGAATGATATCGTTCGTCTGTTCAGTCCCGGAACAAACCTGAATGGACGAGTGTCTGACAACGTATATCAGTCAGATTCTACACATCAAATTTACGTAAGTATATTACGTTGGTGGCGGAGAAATTCGTTTCTCTTAGCTTTATTACCCGTGATATATTTGGGAAATCGAATCAGTATTTCAAACGGGTAGGACGATGTGGCATTCAAAGGAAATGATTCAGTAATGGTGAAACGTAATCCAGCCTAAAGCCTCACACCCAGGAAATGACAAAAATCGGGCTGGTAGCATGGCTATGTGGGTCGCTCCCATTAGGGTGTAGTATCACCTATCTAGAGAAATTCCTTTTGTTTCTTGATCTATCGATTCTTCCCATTCGGGGATGGTTGCCGTACACAACCATCGGTGATATACATCCGATACACTCAAGAGAAATGAGTGGTCGGTCATGTGAGGGCCGGGTTGCAAGATGTTCTTGTTGAACCCAGATGTATTTGCCTCTAGAGATACATCATCGGAAGGTGGACCCATACCTTGTGAAGTTGGAAATCCAATTTCCCTAAGCACCAAGCAGTTTTTATTTGTATACTATATCAGAGAATGTGAGATGCAAGCATTCTTCTAGATTCTAATTTATTTGTGAAAACCAAATAAACGCCTTGATAATATCTGGTTTAAAGTATAGAAAAGTGTTTTGGATCTCATAAGGTAAAAACCCGTTCCGTACTTAACGGCGTGGTCTTATGAGATGTTTTTCTTTAAACTGTTTGCTCATACCAGTCCCTTGACTGACCCGAAGTTTATTTTCTGTGTTTTCCCTTAAACTCTTGGGTATTCATAACGCTTGTTATGAATAGACAAGTGAATTAGGATGTAGAACTTATGATGCTGAATAGAGATTATCAGTGTGCTGACCTACCTATCTACCTAGCTATTTTATAATTACAAGTTTGCCAGTCAGTAGTGAATGTTATGTATAATTACTAATGTACCATGAATGGGTTGTATCACTAGATATTGTATACTCTGATGTAATATATTCCGCTGTGTAATGATAAAAAGTATTATCTTTTGTGAAAATTCCGCTGTGAGATTCTGATGTTTCTGTGATTTATCTTCTATCTATTCTTTTTCTTATTAATGGCATGACTTCCAATGTGTTCGAAAGTTGGGTTGTTACAGTTGGTATCAGAGCTTAGGTTACTGATTACCTAGGCTTTGGGTAAGTGTGAGAGAGCGTATTTTTATATAAAAATTAAAATGAATTAAAACAACTTGGATGTTATACCTAAGATAGATATACCCTATCCAGTCCCGATTGACAACCTGTTATATTCAGATAATCGAAATGAGTACCCGTGCACGAAGAGGTCGAGCTAGGGGTCTTCCACTATTACTGGTCGTACTACAGGATCCCAAGACCAAGGGGAGACAGTAGAGGAAGTTGCACAAGTTCAACAAGATAAGAGCTTTACGACTATTTGTAAGGAGTATACGACTTTGGGAGGAAAGGTTTTCAAGGGAACTGAGTCTTTTACTGAAGTACAAGCCTGGATGAGGTCCTGTGAAAGAATTTTTAAAGGATTGAAGTTGAATGACGATCAGAAACGTCTTCTGGCATTGTGGCAACTTCAAGAAGTGGCTGCGATTTGGTGGGATGCTCAAATTGCTAACGTTCCTGAGGAAAGTTTCACTTGGGACAAGTTCAAAGAGGCGTTCGAAGCACAATTTTTGCCTGCTGCTGGAAAGACAAGGATGTATAGATATTTTATCGATCTCAATCAGGGAAATATGAAAGTGTCAGAATATGAGAACAAATTCAACTCGCTTTCTTATTTCGGGCCAGAACTGATTAATACCCCACTAAAGAAGAATGAGATGTTTATAGCAGGATTGAAGGATAGCCTGCAACTTCAGATGATTGGACATCTCAAGATTCCATTCGTTGATCTAGTGGATATGGCTGTTCGTTATGAGGCACTGGAAGGTAAAAAGCCAGTTGCTAAAGCAGCACAGATAGGAGGATCTAGTGGAGAGAATCCAAACAAGAGGAAATTCAATCCGAACTGGAACAACAACAATGGAGTACCTAAGATGGGAGAAAAAGCTAAAGAACGATTCAAAGATACCAAATGTCACAACTGTCTACAGAAAGGACACATTGCCAAGTTCTGCACCAAGTCAGCAGCGGAGAAGCCACAGCAAACTCAGCAGCCGGAGCAACCTCAATAGAAGCCAAGGGAAACCAATGATGCTATTCCCAAAAAGTTTTCATGTTATAACTGTCATCAGCCTGGACACTTGGTCAATGACTGTCCGCTTATGAAAAAGGCACAGCAACCTAAGGTCTATGCTTTAATGGATAAGGCGTCAACTTCTGAGAGTGTGAAGATAGAAGGAGTTTCAGAAGGTACCTTACTCTTTTTATAAAGGGAGTTAATTAACTAGGGTCAGCCTGGAGAAAAATTAAATATGGTTGGATTAAATTAGAATAATATCCATTCATATTTATACCGGAAATCAAGTTAGAATTTTAAATTGAATTAAAATTTGGATTTCCTAAAATTAAGGTTGGGCCTAAGTAATTATGTGGGTATGGACTCAGAAAGAGTGGATTAATCGATTTATGAAATAAAATCATATGTGTAAGTCCCGTAATGGAGATCATTAATTAAGTGAATGAAGAATTTGGAAATACTTAATGAAGTTAAGTAAATTGACCGATGAGTTAAGAAGGAAATTTTGACAGATATTTTTGGTTATTAATAGGAAATTGTTGATGTGCGTTTTATTTAGCGATGTGTTTGATGTGTGTTTTTACAGGTCGATAACTTTAATCTACTACTTACAAACTTCGGGGACGAAATTTTTATAAGGGGGGTAGAATGTAATAACCCGGGATTTTTGCACTGATCACTGACACAGTTATTGATTTATCATGAATATGTATTCACAATTTCAAATCAAAATTTGAGACTTTAAAATATTAAAACATGTCAAGACTAAAAATATGCAATTTTCTCTTTTGTATATATATAATAGCATATTTTAATAGGTACTGTTTAAAGTTATGTTTCAAATATATGTTAAATAACATTTTGCATAGCAATTTTTAAATGCTATGACTTTGCAAATACTTGTTCATGTTTTCAAAAAAAGCTTTAAAAACATTTGTTTTAGCAAACCCCTTGTTTCAAACATGACTAAAACACCTTGACTACAATATGATTTAAACATCTCTTTATGTTCTCAAATAAATGCAAGAAAACATTTAAATTTTTGTATGCATTTAAATTGGAAAAATGTATTGTCTCATCTCTTTCAAATTCATGATCCCATAGACATGATAGTAAATAAAATCGCATGTATGCATTGAAAACAAGAACTTGTATTGTCGAATTCTTGTAAAATCACACTCTCGCCCTTGTATCACATAGTTAGGATAGCAAGTAAAATCTCAAAGATTTGTCAAAATCTACATGCATGCTTATGATCTCATCAGATCTATAGATCATGCTAGCAAATAGGAATATTTTAGGCACATGATAAAATAGATTTTGATAAGGACAATTTCAGTTTATAATTTATTTATTTATATATACATTTCCTTTCTCACATTCACATAAGAATGCACCTACACCATATACAACTACACTAGATTTATACACTAGGAAAGATGATTGGAAAGCATATCTACTTGCATATGGCAAATCAAATTGGTTGCTACATTTTCTAATTTGAAATCTTATCATCCCATTTCAATTGATTTTCTAAAAAATAAAGAACCTTTGCTAATTCCAATGTCACGGCCATTTTATCAAGAAACACATGTGTATATTGATCTACAAAATCATATTTGGATATCACTATATCACCTACACTAGTTAAACACTTAGGAAATGATTTTTCCAAGATTTTCTTTGCAAAAAAAAACTCACATGGCCGTGAGAAAACTTGGTGCAGAAATGTTCAAAATTTTGCATACCTTGACGGCCAAGGTGTTGTATTATATAATTGTTGTTAAATCAGCATGTTTTGCATATATAAGAGGGGGCAAATGCATGTGAGGAACCGGGCTATAAATGGTACCAAGGGAAGCTACTATTTTAGCTAAGTCCTAGGACATATGACATGTAGTACATAGAGCATTTAATTTATTTTCCATAGTCCACCAATACAAAGTCTTGCGCATGAAACATCTCATAAGAAATGGCTGCTAAAGCCATGTGAACCCTAGGTAGGTGTGTGATGTTGTTGAAAGAAATGTTTTTTTTATTTTGTCTTTCAATGGTCATCAAAACAGAAAACTGTTTTTTAGTTTCTCCTTTCAAAACATGCATTTAATACACCGCATATTATAATATTTTCTACTACTACATAAAGACCTACCCATGCACATTTCACACTCACACAAACACATCAACTTAAAGGGTTGTAGCTAAGGGAAAATTCAAGGTTTTTGGAGCTTTCTAGGTGAGTAAACCTGATTTGAAATTTCTGTTTTAATTCCTGCATTCTTGCTGTGTTTGAATTATATGTTTGAATTATATCTTAGTAGAATGTTTGTCCAAATGGTACATTTGGATGGGTTCTTGATTTGTGTAATATAGGAGCTGATGACTTGTTAAAACCAAGCTTAAGTACCGGGTATTAAGAGAGTTATTACCTGAAAATGTTCCAGACTGTATATATTGTAAATTTTGACCACCCTAGGTAGATCAGTAGATCTATGGTTAAGGAATTGAAACTAATATATTGTACTGTGTTTACACCTTCATCTAGTCATACCAATATCCAATTTAAGGTAGACTCGGCTCAAAAACATTGCTTTCATCATTAAACAGAAACAGATGAAACAACAGTATCTTCTCTGTTGCAAGCTTTCAAAGTGATTTTTCAAACTAAATAAAAATGAGTTTTGATTGTATAAACCTGACAAAGGAACTAAAGGATGATTTTTAAACCAAAAATCAAGATTTTAAATAAAGTGAATTAAGAGAGAAAGGAGGATGGTCAAAAAAGGGACTTTGATCGATTTCCGGCGAACCACTCGACTGGGGTGGTGGCGTTCGGTCTGAAGGGGTAGAAGGAGTTAGTGATTAAGGGAAAAATACGAAATGAATTTTATAATGCATCTAATTTGAGAATTAAACCGATTTAGGGTAAAACTGGCACTTTTGGGGTTCGGTTGTTCAAATCCGAACTGCTCTTCATCGGGGAAGCTTTGGGGGTGCGACATAGGGGGAATAGGGGCATCATGGTCTGGTGTTGGCGTGTCCAAGTGGCGGTGGCAACTGATGGTTGAGAGGAGGAGCAATGGGGCGGTTCTTGGATGATGTTCGTTTTCTGAAAAAGGGAGGAGCACGGCAATTTTGTGATTAACGACGAGAAGGGGTCGGTGACCGTTGGAAATGTGATCAGGGAAGGAGGAGAAATTTGTGTGGCTGGTCATTGGGTGGTGGAGGCACCGGATTTGACTGTGCACGTGCACAAATCTGTGTCGTGAAAGAGGAGGAAAACACTGTGATCGGCCATGTTGTTTTCAAGTGTTGTGTTCAGCAAAAACTGGTACTTTGGGTTTGTTTTTGAACGTGGTACTTCGGGTTTTGCCTGTGAAGGTGGTACTTTACCAAGTGATCTTGGCACTTTGGTTTATCTGGTCATTGGCACTTTAGTTTTTGGGCATCCTGGCATTTTGAATTTCCAGGCTTTGACATTAGTTTAGCAACTTAACACTTTAGTTTTTAAGTAAGGGTTTTTAAACTTTAGTTAATTTAAAATTTCAAGCTTTAATTATGTAAGTAAATTATATTTATATTTATGTTTATAATAAAGGAAGTAAAATTCTAAACATAATTGAAAGATACAAAGTGAGATTAAAATAACATTTTCAATATGCAAGAAGAGAGAAAGTGAATTAGGATAGTTCGTCAGAAATTCAAAATCAAAACCGGTAAATTTTATTAAATTATAAATTCAGTTTATAATTTAAATTTGATTTTTTTTTCGTGAATAAAATTCTTGAATTTTTAAGCATACAAGCAGTAAAGAAACGAATGAAATGCATACACTGAATTTGACCGTTAAGCTGTAATCTCTGAATACAAGGAACAGTCATGAACAGTTTAATTTTTGATGAAATAAAAAGGATATTTTAAATCGGTTAAACTGATAAAATAAAAAGGGGAGCAATTTTATCGGTATAAAAAGGAAGGAGGAGAAAATCAGATCAAAGGGAGATCTGATGGAATTTCGTAAAGAAATACAGAAGAGAGATTTGTTATGAATTTAGTTATAAATCAAAATTTTGAATTCATTTCAAAATAAAATATTTGGGTTAAGGTAATAAAATAGGAATATTTTATTTACCAAGTTCAAATCTGTAAGACAAAATCTCTATCACAACATAACTGATAATATTATATTGTCTGAACTGTTATAAACAGAACTATGTTTTTATTCGGTGTAGTTTGATAAATTTAAAAAGAGGAAATTTTATTCAGTCGAGGAAGCAAAGGAATTTGACACAGAAAAATATACAATATAAAAGCTGTAAATGAGAAATTAAATTATAAATTTAAATTCATTGTAAAGAATCAGAATTAAAGGCAGTCGAGGAAGGATTAATTTCTAAAAAGAAAAATGTAAGGATTCATTTTCATAAATGACGAACAAGATAGAAGTAAAACCCGTGCAGCGCGCACACTAAATTTGTCAAATTCTAAGATTTGATCAAAATATCAAATATAAGCAAGATGATTATATACTGTTTGATTTAACCGTATATGTAGTTGGTTTTAATCTGTTAGATTAAAGAATTTAAAGAAAATGTTCGTAATCATTTCAAGGAGGCCGGATTAATTTCCACTTTGATTTGATTAGACGCCGCGCGTCAGAGATGAACAAACTGAAGACGACGTTGTGCAAGGAGATTGTGAATGATATCGTTGTTCTGTTCAGTCCCGGAACAAACCTGAATGGACGAGTGTCTGACAATGTATATCAGTCAGATTCTACACATTGAATTTACGTTAGTATATTACGTTGATGGTGGAGAAATTCGTTTCTCTTAGCTTTATTACCCGTGATATATTTGGGAAATCGAATGAGTATTTCTGACGAGTAGGACGATATGGAATTCAAAGGAAATGATTCAGTAATGGTGAAACGTAATCTAGCCTCAAGCCTCACACCCAGGAAATGACAAAAATCGGGCTGGCAGCATGGCTATGTGGGTCGCTCCCATTAGGGTGTAGTATCACCTATCTAGAGAAATTCCTTTTGTTTCTTGATCTATCGATTTTGCCCATTCGGGGATGGTTGCCGTACACAACCATCGGTGATATACATTCGATACACTCAAGAGAAATGAGTGGTCGGTCATGTGAGGGCCGGGTTGCGAGATGTTCTTGTTGAACCCAGATGTATTTGCCTCTAGAGATACATCATCGGAAGGTGGACCCATACCTTGTCAAGTTGGAAATCCAATTTCCCTAAGCACCAAGCGGTTTTTATTTGTATACTATATCAGAGAATGTGAGATGCAAGCATTCTTCTAGATTCTAATTTATTTGTGAAAACCAAATAAACGCCTTGATAATATCTGGTTTAAAGTATACAAAAGTGTTTTGGATCTCATAAGGTAAAAACCTGTTCCGTACTTAACGGCATGGTCTTATGAGATGTTTTTCTTTAAACTGTTTTAAACTGTTTGCTCATACCAGTCCCCTGACTGACCAGGAGTTTATTTTTTGTGTTCTCCCTTAAACTCTTGGGTATTCATAACGCTTGTTATGAATAGACAAGTGAATCAGGATGTAGAACTTATGATGCTGAATGGAGATTATCAGTGTGCTGACCTACCTATCTACCTACCTATTGTATAATTACAAGTTTGCCAGTCAGTAGTGAATGTTATGTATAATTACTAATGTACCATGAATGGGTTGTATCACTAGATGTTGTATACTCTTATGTAATATATTCCGCTGTGTAATGATAAAAAGTATTATCTTTTGTGAAAATTCCGCTGTGAGATTCTGATGTTTCTGTGATTTATCTTCTATCTATTCTTTTTCTTATTAATGGCACGACTTCCGATGTGTTCGAAAGTTGGGTCGCTACATATTACAATGTTGTTTGCTTTCTGTTTATACACGAAATCCTCGTGTTTACAATGTGGAATTCGATTTCTAGGTTATGCAATAGCCTTGCGAAGAACCATAATGGAAGCCATGAAGAGTTAGAGTTCCCAAAGTCCCTTGAAATAGCCATGTGAGGGTGTATTTATAGGCATAGAGGAGCCTTGCAAAGCTCTGAAGTGGTCCGGTTCGGAGGCGCCACGTGGAGGGTGGTGAGGCCATCTCGGAAGTAGTGGAGAAGTGGTCTTCAGATCGTGCTAGGACAGGTGGAGCTTGATCCATGAGAGTCGGAGGTATTGGGTCCTTAAGAATAGGTCAGATCCGAAGTGTAGCAGCAGGTCACTAGGGGTCGGATCGGTTCGGGTCTGATCCGAACCGAGGTGGAATCCCCGATCCGAAGGCTGGAAGCACTTCTGTGTAAGATACTTCAGGTGGGTCGGTTCGGGTCCAATCCGAACCGAGTTGGTGTCCTCAATCCGAAGTCTCCGTGTCCAATGCTTTGAAGGTGGAGCGGATCGGGAATGCTCCCTCAGATCTAATCCGTGCGGATGTGAATGCGAAGAGCAAGTGCCAAGTTGTCCATTTCAAGGAATCGTCCGATCCGAACAGGCTTGTCCGATCCGATCCGAGGATCTATTCAATGCTAAATTCCAGATTTCCGGTTCTGCATGCGTTCACGGAAACGGGCGTAACTTTCAAACCGTAAGTCCTATTGAGCCAAACCAAAATTCAAACTGAAGCTGATTCAGAGATCTACAGGAGTTACGGAGCTTTGCTCCGTAATCGCTGTTTTCGGGCCCAAAAAAGGTCATTTGGTAGGAGTTCCGGGCCTTTCTTTGTTTGTGATGCGATTTCGACCAAATCGCTTGCTGTCTTCTGACGGTATTTTCAACACTTGAGCGTATTGTTGAGAAGAGATTCCATGTGTGACTGCTTTAACTAAAAAGCGGGTCAACAAATCAAAATTGAATATTCCTCATCATCATAATATTTAAATGATAATCTTTTCAAAAATCAGATTTTGAAATATTTTCATTTTCAAAATTCATTATAAAAATGAATAAAACCAATGTAAATATCATTTGTGTCAAAATGGTGCAAATCTAATCAACACAGCTTTATATATTTCCATATTTTCGTGTCCATCCAAAATCGAACATCAAATTCACAATTTAATCCTTTACTGAATATTATTTTAAAATATTCGTTATTTTAAAATATTCGTATTCGTTATTTTAAAATCTTTGTTATTCGTAATTTTAAAATATTCGTTGTTTCTGAATTGGGATCAGACATAGTCAATTACCATATAATGTAATTTATATGGATTTCATATAACACATGTATGCAACAATAATGATACACAATCAACCATCATCCAAAGTGCATTACACAACCGTATAAGCATTAAATATAAATAATTAACGCTTACATCAGTCTGTCAACCAATTGGTTGACATACAACTAAACAATTGGGATTAGTGTATGTCAAATATCATCCCAATACCCGTGTGGGGTTTAAATCAACAAACACAGATTTTATTTGTGCAGTTGGGTGATGTGTAATATATATCGTCCCAATCAATATCAGTCAAACGAGTGTACATAAACAAATTGTCCGATTTGTAAATGAATATTTATTTTCATTCATATACACGTTAAAAATTATATTTTCAATGATAAAATAATTATCTCAACGCATGAATATTTTATACAGTTCATTTATACAATAAAAATGATATTTTTATTGTTCTAACATATTTTAGAAAATTTCGGCAGCATAACGATGCGATACTAGAACAGGAATAAGGTCTAGACTTATCCCTCGCCTAATACTGGCTTGCGCCATACACATTCCAATTCCAGTCAGTTCTATTCACATCCCAAACCAAATTCAAACAAATAAATCAATCAAAACAAACCACCAAACATCCATGGTTTCAATCAAAGGTGTCGGGTGCTACTAAGCACCGTTTGCATCCTACTATGTATTTATCTGTAAACAAAAATAGAGTGAGAAGTTCTCACCTTTGGGATCCACTCGGCAGTTTTATTTCTGAATTTCTGAACAGTTTGGATTTTCCTGAAAGTTCAACGCAATCTTTACCACGCTGTTCATAGTAAAAGTCACATTTTTAATATGATATTTATATATTAAAAATCATATTTTTAATCAGCGATATTTATATTTGAAAAATCACTTTTTTATTTCAATGTCATATATATAAAAATCACCTTTTTATAACGATGTTTACATTATAAAGATCATATTTTTAATCCCATACGTATATAAAAATCTGGGTTTTAATCATCGCTATATATATAAAAATCAAATTTTTATTCCAAAACTATATATATAAAAATTATAATTTTATAACACTATTATATATATATATATATATATATATATATATATATATATATAAATCATCGCTATATATATATATCCAATTTTTATCATCGCTATATACAATTAAAAATCGCATTTTTATGCTATGTTCTTATTTATAAAAATCATATTTTTATAACGCTCTCTATGTAATAAAAAACATATTTTTAAATCGCCATTATATTATAAAAATCATATTTTTATAATGCTACTTCATATGTAAAAAGTATATTTTTATAATGCTTTATATATAATAAAAAATATATTTTTATATCTTTATTCATATAAATAAAAATCAAATTTTTATTTCAAAACCATATGTGTAAAAATCATATTTTTATACAACAAAAATCATATTTTTACTTAACTAAAAATCCTATTTTTATATACTTAAAAATCATAGCTTGATATAATTAAAAATCATAGCTTTATGTATATAAAAATCGTACCTTTATATTACTAAAAATTTCACCTTTATGTAATTAAAAATCTCACTTTTATGTAATTAAAAATCTCCACTTTTCCTTTCTAAAAATCATAACTTTTCATTTAAAAAATTCTAGCTTTTCATTTTCTAAAAGAAATAAGAAAACAAAGTCAAGAAAAAAAACCTTACATTGATTTTCTAGGTTTTTCATCATCAGAGAAATCAGAGGGTCGGAGCTCGCGCGGAGGTGGCGCGGCTGACCGGCGCGTTAGGGGTTGCGGCGGCCAGGGCGCAGGCGGGCGTGGCACAGAGGGGGTGCGGGGGTTCTTGCTCGCGGGTGGGAGTTGGGTTGTGGGGCTCGATCGACTGGAGCAGAGGAAGGAGAAGGAGCTGGGCGAAGGGGGCCGCTGGAGGTGGGGGGAAGGCGAAGGGAAGCGCGGTGGGTAGGGGAGCGACGGGAGGGGTTACGGGATTTTCTAATTTAGGGACTCGATGTTCTGAGTGGAGATAACGTTGACCGAGGGGGGGGGAGGGGGGTTAAATGTAAAATGAATACATTTTATTTAATTAATTCTCAAAAGAAAATGTGTTTTTCATTCGAACCCAAAATGAGATCCAGCGACTGTCGTCCCCAGCATAACACCACTATTCCGAACACAATAGGATATGTGTCATAAGCCAATTCTATCGTTTTGACTAGTATTTGTTTAAATGAAAATATAAATCAGTATATATTCAACTTATACGTACATTTTAATTTACCGGGGCCACATAATGACTCTGAAAATTCTAGAAAAAAAAATCTGGATATGTTTTGAAGATACAGTCCTATAAAAACTAATTTCGTCGAATTTGGAGACCGTTTGAAAAACGGTCATTTTCCAATCGATTAAATTCAACTAAAATTACCAACCATGTTTAAATTCACCACGCTCGCATATTAATTTCAAAAATTATGAAAATTGGAATCTAGCAACAATTTGACATTCCGGATCCAACAAAAGTGGTTTCATCGAAATCGGAGGTCGTTTGCAAAATGGCTATTTTTAAGTGCTATATATTATATTAAATTCCATAGCGACTATTTTAAACTAGACATAAATTTTTTATTTCTGTTATGAAATCTTGATTTTTCAGATTCGTTAGAAAGATATTTTTAACAGATTCAAATATTTTTGGTTTTACTGAAATTCGATTTATTTTGAATCCTGTACATTCAATTGAAATTTGAAATCGAATTTTCATACTACCGTGCCATTTGGATCATTTTATAATTAAAATAAATTTATTCGTTCTAACTTCGATTAAAATAAATTTTTAGTCGTTATTATTTAAAATAAATCATTTTAAATATTCCAAATCCATTAAAATTGCCAAAAAAAAAAAATTAAATTGGTTTTGAAAATCCGGGTTGTTATAATCTCCCACAATTAAAATCTTTTCGTCCTCGAAAAGGAACAGAGCTGAAAGTTGTTAAACTAACCAACTCAACTTTCATTCTTCAACTTTTTAATTTCTAAGAATTTTCAAATTTTTCAAAATTTTTGCTAACACCCTAAATTTTCGAGAAATTTCGCCATAACCTCCTTTGTACGGGGAGACCTTTAAAACCGCAACTAGCCTCACAGGGCCCTCATCAATCCAAAAGAAAAAGGAAAATCCAAGCGGCTCATAAAATCATCGAAACCCAATAAATTAGTAAACATGTACCTATTTGTCGGGCATACAATTTTATTCCTCTTCTTGGCTTCTTTGCTATGACCCGTTCACACATATATATCTGTACATGCATGCTATTTCAACCAATTTTCAATTCAGTTCAATATTTGATTTGATTTGGCTTAATTAATTTTTTGTTCTCTTATTGGTTCAACATTTTAATCAATCAAACTAATTATCATACAACACAACAGCAATCAATTTGTTGATTATCTTTTCAAACATATAACTTTATATTTAAAAATCATATTTTTAGTGCCAAATCACAACAAATAACCCTATCTAGTTTTGGTTCTTACACCAGTCAATTGGAATCATATAAATATCCCACTTTTGAAACTCGAGCATAAATACTGATGATGCAGCCGCATCACCAGAATTATCGCCGAGCGACTAGAGTGTGATTCTATATCCATCCCGTATATTTGAGGCTTCAATACACGTGGATCAGACATATATAAAAATCTCCATATACTCGATGGCCCAAATCAATTTAAAATAAAATATTCAAATACGTATAATAAGATTTAAATTTTCAAATCAAGATTTGTTTTCATTTTTATTTTTGAAAACAACCCTCTTTACACTCATTCTAGGATACTACTGATCCCATCTCCAACGAGTCATTCTCATTGGATATTACTAATCCAATCACCGATGAATTCTTTCGTTCGGTTCTAATGTGTCTTGTTCTCGAGCTCTGTAAACCAAAGCTCTGATAGCAACTGAAACGACCCAAACTCGCCCTAACGAGAAAGCTCGGATTGAGTTGAGAACACGACAAATAAGAATACAAATAGAATAATATTTCATTGCTTATTACAACAATTTACATAAGAGTAGAAGAATATAACAGAGAATGAATAAATATCAAGTCCCGTCACACAATGCAACGCAAGCCAGAGGATAGGGTTTTACCTTATAATAGACAATAATGCTTGATACATGAAATTTCGTCTTTTATTATTACTATAAGTGAAGAAATCAACTTCAAATATAAATGTATCAATCATAGGCGGCACCGGTACCATCTATCATGTCACCATACTAGGCTCTGCAATCAAAACCGAAATGTCACGTATTGGAAATTGGGTTTCCATTATGGGTCAAAACTAGGGATGGCTCCTCACCGCTTCGAGACACTCTCGCAAATGCCTCAGGATCTCCCGCAGTAGACCATTGGATCTTCAGGGTCGGTCCACACTTACGTTAGTGGATTAGTATTCCTGAATACACGTTTCTCGGTCCTATCGGACCTATCCATCGGCTCCGTACTAACCGATATATCCGAGGCGCCTCACAATCCAACACCACATAGGTAAAAATATAATAAACGTATGGCTCTATACCATGACACCACCCATAGCTAGAAAGAAACGTCGTGCACTCCCTGTAGTCCGATCCCATTTTTGATTCATACCGAGGTGCGAGGCTCGCGAATTAACGCTATACACAAATCCATGCCCTTTAAGGTCGTGCCTTGATCATCAACCACAGGACTATGATTTTCAACAGAAGCCTTGATCATTTGCATCTCAGCATGCCACACAGGCAATTCACGCCATGCAACTGATGTCTATCGATATATAACCTCTGAGCTCGTACGTCTCAGAGAAGGTTGTTAAGCAAGAGAATAAATTCTCTGCCACCAAACAGATATATATTTAATAGAGATCAATCAACATAGAATAAAATCCAATGTCGGACACACATCCATTTAATAGTTCGTTTGGGGTTTGAACGAAACCGGCAGCACCTTATTCCTCGTCCCATATGTCCAATACAGGTGATAGGTCCTCGCATATCCGGTCGATCTCCAAGTACGTCTGGACGATCACAACTTATTACCTTGTCTTGGGTGTACAGACCAATTAAGACATCAGTAATCATCCAAACGATGTGAAGACCTTCGGTCTTCAACCACCGTCTCCATCGTCGACTTATTGTCGAATCTGTTATTCAGAATGGGTATAAACCCGACCTTTCCGAATAACTCACGTATATTATAAACAAGTGCTACACAAACACAACATATGCCTCATTTCAATTCGGAATATTCTTTTATTCAAATATTCACATCATTAGGGAAAGGTTCCCATTAATTTTGTCAAAGATAAATTCTTTAAATTTATTCTTTAATCTTCCTTTGGATATCAATTCAAACCAAATTAAGGTTTATCCAAACTTGTCGGGATTAGAGCACCTTACCGATGCAATCATTTGTTTATTTCCCAATCCCAACCTATTCATCCCATGGAGCAAAACTGGTAATACTCCTTATCCAACACCTCAGTTAATCGGTAAATTTAATTACCATTTCACGTTCAAATCTAATTAAAGATTTTAACTATCGCTTAGAGCAAAACGGGTGATACTCCATTCTTGATCATTTTCCGAATTTGATAATTTAAATTATCACATTCTCATTTCAATCTAATTAAAGATTCATTAAAACTTCACTTAGTTTTAATCTTCAGAAAAATCAATATTAGTGATTATTTAACCTTGGGAAATCAAACATGCCGCATCGAGAACCTACACTGAACCATTGATTTCGTCCTATATATAACCTCTAAGCTCGTACGTCTTAGAGAAGGGTGTTAAGTAAGAGAATGAATTCTCCGCCACCAAAAAAAAATATTTAGCAGAGTTCAACGAATACGGTATAAAGGAATCAATGTGTAACAACTCGAAAAATCGGAACCAATTTAAAATTTTATTTTGGCAATTTTAATGAATTTTGAATATTTTAAATGAATTATTTTAAATAATAACGACTAAAAATTCTTTTTAATAGAATTAGAACGTATATATTTATTTAAATCGAAGTTAGAATATAAATATTTATTTTAGTTATAAAAGGAATTTGAAATGGCGTGGTAGTTTGAAAATTCGATTTCAAATTTCAAATGAATGTTCATGATTCAAAATAAACCGGATTTTAGTGGAACATGAAACATTGGAATCTGTTTGAAAATATTTTTCCAAAGAATCTGAAAAATCCAAATTTTATAGCGGGAACAAAAAGTTATGCCCAGTTGAAAATTCTGAATAGTCGCTATGGAAAATTCAGAATAGTCAAATTATTGCTAGATTCAAATTTTCATAATTTTTTTAACCAATATGTGAGCATGGTGAATTTAAACGCGTTTGGTCATTTCAGTTTGAATTTAGTGAAAGTAAGGCTCAGGTCCTTAAAAGCAAACTTAATTAGGCTCACATCTGGTTATAAACTTATTATAAATTAGGTCCCTATTTTTCAAAACTTCATGAAATAATAATTTAAAAAAATAAAAAAAATTGTAAATTAATATTAAAGTAAATTATGCATTCTACAAAAAATTCTGTCCAAAATACACGGTAAAAAAAAACAGCAAGAAAAAGTGCAGTTAAATGCATCATATTATGCACATATTTGATTTTGTAGCATGCATATGTGCATGTATTCTAGTGCTTCCTTCTGCCTTGATTTATTTGCATATTTATGTGCATGTATTGCACATTTCTTGCATAGAAGGATGCAATAATTCATAACAGTGAAACTCAGTTCATTTTTATTTGCATTCAAGTGTGCAAATAAAACTGAAAACATGCACAGATGTTTGCAACATATCTGTAGGCAAAAAATTTAACTGAATTCCCTTTATGAAACAGTTGCGTACATGTGTGCAACTATTGGCAATAGTGGAATACATGTATGCAACATTTTTTTTAGATTGGCGTGGATCTCTGAGATTATTTTATGATTTTAGAATTTTTTTTATACACTGTTGCATTGTTTTTCTTGCAGGAAATGGAGGAGGCGAAGGGAAGAAAGGAGGAAGCGGAACTTTCAAGATGTATCAGGCGGAAGTAATTCTAGGGACCGGGTTTGAAGATTTTATATGGGAGGGACGTGATTTTAATTTCAAACCTTAATAGGGACCTCTAAAAAACGCACCCATGAATTTAATCGACTGGAAAATGACCGTTTTTCAAATGGTCTTCAAATTCAATGAAATTAGTTTTGTTATGACTGTATCGTCAAAACATAGCCAGATTTATTTTTCTGGAATTTTTGGAGTTAGTATGTGGCCCCTGTAAATTGAAATGTTCGTTTAAATTAAATATATATTGATTTATATTTTAATTTAAGGCAAAACTGATCGAAACGATAGAATTGGCTTACGGGACATATCTCATTGCGTTCAAAATGGGGGTAATTAGCTAGGGGCAACAGTCGTTGGGTTTGATTCGGAGTTCGGATGGATAAGCAACTTTTTGGAAATTAAAATTAGTTGAATAATATAATTATATAACTCCCTCTCCCTCATTATTTTCTCTTTCCCCAACACATCAGAAATAAAAAAAGAAAAAAGAGGGGGGCGACAGAACCCTAGCCGCCAGAGACGACGCCGTGATCACCCCTCCCTCGCGCATCGCGCAGCCGGCGTTCTTCCCTCCCCCCTATGATCCTCCTCCGCTGTAAAATTCAGCCTCTCCCCCTTTTAAACCCACGCGCCCTAGCCCCAAAGACCCACGCCGCCGCCACCGTGGGGCATGCCTCCGACCGCCGCCGATTAGGGCGCCATCCCCCACCCCTGCGCCTCTTCAACAACCACCAGAAAAGAGCAGTGAATTTTTTATTATCATTTATTTATTTTCAGTTTTTTATAGTAAACATTGATTTAAAAATATGTTTAGCTGTATAAAAATGGAATTTTTATACATAAACAACTTAGATGAAAAGATGATTTATATATATATAGCTTGGGATTAAAAATGTGATTTTTAATTTATTTAACTATATATAAAAATGTGAGTTTTAAATGTGAATAGCGTTATATAAAGATATGAAATTCGCTATAAAGATTTAACTTTTATATGAAAAGCATGATAAAATTTATGATTTTTATTTAGCAAATATTAGATTTTAATAACGAAAAGATAGAATTTTTAATAATGAAAAGATACGATTTCTAAAAAAAGAAAAATATGATTTTTATATATGTAGAGTATATAAAAATTGGATTTTTATTATGTATGTATGGTCATAAAAATTGGGTTTTTATTATGTATGTATGGACATAAAAATTGGATTTTTATTATATAAATAGCGATATGAAGATTTGAATTTTATCATATAATGATTTGGTTTTTTTTAATTATATAAAAATATGATTTTTATACATATGGTTTTGAAATAAAAATATGATTTTTATATATGCAGCGAAATAAAAATATGGTTTTTATATAAATAATAGCGAGAAATAAATTGTGATTTTTATACATGAAGCGTCAACATATAAAGTTGTGATTTTTATTTATATGAACTACAAGTAAAAATATGATTTTTATTATCATGAAAGCAAAGTAAACATATGATTTTTATTATCATGAAAGCGAAGTAAAAATATGATTTTTATTATCATGAAAGCGAAGTAGAAAGGTGATTTTTATATATGTAGTAGCGATGTAAAGATATGATATTTAAAATATATACATCGTTGTAAAATAGGATTTTTATTAAATAACCTTGATTTAAAAGCGTGATTTTTATATGAACGTTATTAATACAAAAATATGGTTTTTATATGAGTGGTGTTATAAAAATATGATTTTTATTATATGGATAACAATATAAAAATGATATTTTTATTATAGGGATTATAGAAATATGATTTTTATATATGTAGCGATAAAAAAAAGTGATCTTTATAATGTAAACATCGTTATAAAAAGGTGATTTTTAATATATAAATCGTGTGAAACAGATAACAATGGAACTGACAAGAATCAAATCCAAATCCGAACCATTCAGAAATCGAGAATGAAGGAGTGGATCCCAAGGGTGAGAACTTCTCACTTTAATTTATTTTCTAGTTAAAAATACATACTAGGATGCAGACGGTGCTTAGTAGCACCCGACACCCTTTGTTTGAAACCATGTTTGTTTGGTTGGTTGGATTATTTGGTTGAATTTGGTTTGGGAAATGAAATGAATTGATTAGAATTTGGTTTGTACATGGCGCGTGCCATTATTAGGCGAGGGATAAGGCTTGACCTTATTCCGGTTCTAATATCGCGCCGTTATGCTGTCGAAATTTTCTAAAATATTAGAACAATAAAAAATATCATTTTTATTGTATAAATAAATATTTTATAGTCAAAAATATAATTTTTAATGTGTATATGAATAAAATAAATATTCATTTACAAATCAGACAGTTTGTTTATGCACACACATCTGACTAATATGGATTGGGACGATATATTTTACACATCGCCCAACTGCACAAATAATAATCAGTGTTTGTTGTTTCAAAACCCCATATGGGTATTGGGATGATATTGGACATACACTAATCCCGATATTTAGTTGTATGTCAATTGTTGGGTTGACAGGCTGCTGTAAGCATTAATTATTTATATTTAACGCTTATGTAGTTGTATAATGCACTCTAGATGATGGTTGACTGTGTTCGATTATGGTTGTATACATGTGTGTATGAAAGCCATATAAATAAAATTATATGGTAATTGACAGTGTCTGATTCCAATTCGGAAAGAACGAATATTTTAAATTAAAGAATATTTTAAAATGACAAGTAATGAATATTTTAAAATAACTAACAATTTAAAATAATATTCAATAATGGATCAAAATATGATTTTGATGTCCTATTTGGGATGGACACGAAAATATTTAAATAGATAAAGCCGTGTTGATTAGATTGACGCCATTTCGACATAAACGATATTTATAGCGATTTTATTCATTTTATAATGAATATCGAAAAGGAAGTGATTTCAAAATCTAATGTTTTGAAAATATTATCATTTATATATTAATGATATGGAATATTCAGTTTTGATTTAAAATTGAATATGAAGTTGAAATCGTTTTGAAACCGAATTTAAAATGATTTAAAAAATACGTTTTAAATGGAAATCGACGAAATATATATTATATATATTATATATGTTTAATGGTCTGAATAGAATGCACCGCGCCACGACAGTTCGCGAATTTCGACCATTGATTTCAAATGGAGATCTGACCGTCGGATTCTCCTAAAATCGGACCTGTTAGGTTCGTATCGAAAAGCGCTTTCTATTGAATACCATAAATTTGAAATCTAACGGTTGGATTTGGAATTATGTCCAAATCAAATTTGGAAAAGGTCACTGTAAGTGCAGTTCGATGGCCGTTTATGGAAATCGACTGTAAGGGCCTTGATAAAATTATTAAAAATATTAGTAATTTATGTAAAATCATAATAAATGATTTGAAAAGAATTTGGGTGAAAAATTCCACGTTTGTAAAAATAAAAATATATTTTTATCAAAATGAACTAGTTATGAATTAGAATTATAATCCAATATTTTTAAATAAATAAATTGATTTGAAATGGTTTTAAAAATAACCATAATTTCCAATATATGAATTGGAACGGATTTGAATCGAAATCATCTTCAGAATATTTCGATATTAGATTTCGTGATTATACGAATATTGTTATAGAAATTTGGAAGATATATTCTATATACCGTTATTTCCAATACGATATTTGTTGGTTTCAGAATTTGATATTGAATATAAGCCGATAAAATTACTATTCAGAGCCTTGTATTTAATATAAAATTGGATTTTGGGTATGTCGTGAATGGTGTCTTCAGTAACACTATTCTTAAACCCAATTGAGGAAACAATATATCTTTTTATTAAGATTTAGTGGAATTTTCCAATTAATTAATATTTAATTGGAATAGAATAAAAGAAATGGGATTTTGGGTTGTTGTGAATGGTGTCTTCAGTAACGCTATTCTTAAACCCTATTTGAAAAGAATAAATCTTTTTATTAAGATTATTAGAGCTTCCAGTTACAGTTGGTAATTGGAATAAAATAGAATGTGAATCGGGTTTATTATGAACTGTGTTTTTAACGACATTCGTTCTTTAACCCGATTTACAGTGAAATGGGATTGGAATTTATAAATCTTTTAACTAAGATTTAATGGATATTTCCCAAAGTAAAGTTTTCGAATTTAATAAAATAAATTGGAATGGAATGGAATTTGATTTGGTAATAATCGAAGTGAATTTCTGTGGAGGAATACTGCTAATATATATGGAATTTAAAAGGCTTTGCCGGTACTCCATTTATATTATTAGTCGGATATGGAAGTTTATATCTATATATTGACCTGTTTTCCGTGAAGATTCCATAATTAATGGAATGTGATTTTGGGTTTATCGTGAGCTGTGTTTTAAATGATATTAGTTCTTTGACCCAATTAAAGACAGGATTTATTTCCTGAATTTGAATAGTAATTAAGTAATGATTTTTGGAGATTAAAACTAAATGAAGTTTTAATGAATCTTTAATTAGACTGAAAGGTGGATCTGATAACTAAAATTATCAAATTCAAGAAATGATCGAGAATGGAGTATCATTATTTTTGCTCCAAGCGATAATTAAATCTTAAATTAGATTTGAACGTGAAATGGTAATCAATTTTACCGATAACACCGTGGTGTTAGATATGAAGTATTACCAGTTTTACTTCATGGGATGAATAGGTTGGGACTGGGAAATATAACAAATGATTACTTCGATAAGGATCGCTATCCCCGACTAGTTTCGATAAACATTAATTTTGTTTGAATGATATCCAAAGGAAGATTAAAGAATAAATTTTAAAGAATTTATCTTTGATAAAATTAATGGGAACATATCCCTAAAGATGTGAATATTTGAATAAAAGAATATTTTGAAATGGAATGAGGCGTATGTTGTGTTTTTATAGCACTTGTTTATTATATACGCGAGTTATTCGAGAAGGTCGGGTTTATACCCATTCCGAATAACTTATTCGACGATAAGTCGACGATGAAGACGGTGGTTGAAGATCGGAGGTCTTCACATCGTTTGGATGATTAGTGATATTTTGATTGGGCTGTACACCCAAGATGAGGTAATAAGTGGTGATCGTCCATACGTACTTGGAGATCGACCGAACATGCGAGGACCTCTCTTCCGTATTGGAAATATGGAACGAGGAATAAGGTGCCTTTGGTTTCGTTCAGTCCTAGAACGAACTTGTAAATGGATGTGTGTCTGACATTGGATTTCATTCTGTGTGATTGATAGACATCGGTTGCATGGCATGAATTTCCTGTGTGTCATGCTGAGATGCAAATGATCAAGGCTTCTGTTGAAAAACAGAGTCTTGTAGTTGATGATCAAAGCATGACTTTAATATAGCATAGCTTTGTGTATATCATTAATTCGCGAGCCTTACACCCCAGTGTGAACAAGAAACGGGAGAAGACATCAGGGAGGACATGCGTTTCTTTCTAGCTAGGAGTGGTGTCAGGGTTTTGCAAGCCCAGACGTTTTACTTGCACAACACCAGAAAGGCCCATTTGTCATGCTTATGACTGTGAGGAAAAAGAATACTCACGGTTATAACCGTTAAGCCAACATGCGTTGGTAATTTTTATCACGCATGCTATCACGGTTATAACCGTGACAAATACTAGTTTATGCTCACGGCTATAAGCATGATTACATTTTCTCTACTAATGATTATAAGCGTGATTATATTTCTCTACTAACGGTTTTAAATGTGAAGAATTCGAAAATTATAATGGTTATAAGCGTTGTATTAAAAATTTTACCAATGGTTATAAGCGTTACGTTATCGAAGATTCCATTAGCTACTGTCACATTTGTCACGGTTATAACCGTGGCAAACTACAAAAAGCACGCTACATCCATAAAATACCTATATTTCATATCAAATATACACAAATAGCAAACATAACAAGTTTCAAATACCAAGTTATACACCGTCATTAACATACATAGTTTTAAAACAAGATTCAACACATTTCTTCTAAATTCGGTCTTAACATACATATGATTTACCAAATTAACTTCAGTCCAATTTTCACAGTACTTTAAAATGCATACCCCCACCGTTAAAGTTAAAACCAGTTAGAAACTTCTTAAAGGTGATACATGTCTCCTGCATATGCTATTCTTCTTCTCATATACTCTTCAAGGTGATACATGTCCCCCGCATGGGTACACCATCATGTGCAAAGTCAATGGGTATACCGAGAGTTAATCTGAAGTAATTTTCATCTCTCTAGAACATTGTCCTAGTGAAAGTAGCATTAATAATAACTCATTGTATTGTAATAAGAACATTGTCCTAGTGAAAGTAGCAATGATTTCGGATAAATATACATGCAAGCCTACATGCTAGTTCTAATGTTAACAAATGCAAGCATGTATAAAATAAAAAGCAGGAAGTGAGAGGGAGAGAACACATTTCATCCATGCATGCTAACAAATGCTAGCCTACGTGTGCAGAAGTGTAACGACTCATGCCATTTATATATATATCAGACAATCATATTATACACAAACTATATAGTAAACATGCAACTGTATTAATGTCGAACTAAAAAAACCTACATTGATGTGTGCTTATCTGCTATACAACTGAACAATGTACAACTTAATATTCAAGCTACAGGTCATTTTAAAACAATGTCATGGGAAACGCTATAATGTGTGATTAGTTTCAATGGCGTAGGGGCAGCGGTTCCCCATTTAAAATGGTTCCCTCAGGTGTACTTGTTGATTTCATAGATGTTAAAAATAATGATATATGTAATAACACAGTTGATATAGTTCAAAAAATCCTACATTACCAGACTGCAAATGACATCTTTAAATCATACAAATTTGACATAATTATAGGTGTATAATATATGGGTCTACTTTTATACAGACCAGGAATAAATGTGTTCAAGTTAGAATGTGTTCAAATAGAGCAGGAATGAAATTTGGGATCCGACAGAACCAAGGTATCAAATGTGTTCGAACTTTAAAGTCCATAAGGAAATTCAGTGACAAAGGAAAACAATAAACTGAATAACGTCCATGCCATCCCACATAAACCTGACCCGTCTCACTTCGAAAATCTTGATAGCTCCTATATATACATGTATATTATATTCCCTGTCTCATCACAGATATCATCACAATATATACATGCAACCAATGTAGTTCTTAAATTAACAGTACTTATTTTATGCAATGCTCAACTACAGTATACGTATACACATATATGAATATATGTATACACACAGACAAACTCAGATGTACCGGGAAAAATCAGGGTAGGTCGGCAATGATTCACAGGGCAAAAAAATAATAACAACAAGTAAGCAACGTTCAATAGTCGCGACAGTCAACAAGCATGCAGGTCAAGTAAATAAAGAACTTTACTATTATAATTTTGTCGAAGTTATGATTCTTAAACAAAATAAATCGTGAGCTATAAAACTCACCTTCCGAAATGAAGCAGCGATGGAAGACGGGCTTCACAGCAGCTCCAGGTGAGATCAAGCGCTGCCGTCTGTTGGAGACGTCACCTGCGGTGGTGGCGCTCGCGGATTAGAAGAATGAGAGATTCGATAATTAAAGGATCTGTGACCAACATTTCATCCATAGGCGGTCTTGACCGTCCCCAACCTCCTGGAGCTATAGCCTATATTCACATTCTCTGAAATTTATGTATGAGTCTATTAACTCCTGCATATTAACAAAATGATATTAAAAATGAGTGCACGTTATGGCGCTGGAACTGGGAAAGTATAACAGAAGAGTAAATGCTGTTGCGCCAGAATTATTCAAGTCTGAGATAACTGAAGGTTTAATGAATAAAATATGGATAAACGATGTGGCTGAAAGGATTGCTCCTTTAAAATCTTTTGGCACTACTGACCCAGCTGTTTCAACATGCAACTATTGAGTATTAGGCATTGTTTCAACATGCAACTATTGAGTATTAGGCATTGTTTCAACATGCTCATAATTCAATATCCTTTCAACATGCAACCAAGTTAAAATCTATTTATTATCCAATATATTAGCTCATAGTTCAGTAGGTTATTAGAAATTTCCCTACCTGGAGGCAACACTCAGCTAGCTTTGAACATGCAAACGTCTAGTATACAATTTAAGGTTTAAAAGGAAGAAGAAAAGGAAGTAATACTCGCTATATGATATACTATGCAAAATATACAGCAGAGATTTCCCATACATCAAAAGAAAACCACAAATATGATCCTTATGTTAGCCACATAGACTATTTAAAGATCTGTGTTAAAATTAGAACCAAATTCAGAAGAAAAACAAATAATGAATTGTAAAGTCAAGATACTATAGTTCGGGTACACTCTTTTGAGGGGTATATTTCAAAAGCTGCATTTCTCATACATATGGAAAAATAGTACATTAGTCATTCTTCTAAGAATCAAAAACATCATGCTACAACTGTTTAAAGAAGCCAACATAAAAATTGATGGAAGCCATAATCTTTCTTAAAATTTTTACTACACATGCGGAACAAAAATTTTATGGTTGAAATTTGCCATATCAACAAAAGCCACCGTCAGATTGTGCTTGCATACATCTTTGCAACTTTGATCATTTTACCGAATGAGATTGGTAAACAGACTAGATTATGACAAAAACCTACGCATAAATGATACTTTTATTTAGAGCTTGCTTGTAATTGATATTGCATTCATACTCCCTTCTTTTGTTTTAGTTTGTATGTGCATTTGTACTACTTCAAATGGTAGTTACATGAACTGAGAATTATATTTAATTATGTCTAAAATAACGTTATTAATCGCCATTGTAATGGTTTACCCACTGTTGTTGCAAAATAAAATGGATCAAAACTAAAATTAAAAAGTAACCCACTCACCACGACCTTGAAAATGTTTGTTTTCGGCCTTAGAAATTCAATATTAAGTTCAGAGAAAAACAAGTTAAAAGTTCAAGTTAACAGGGTCAAGTAATCAAGATAACGATATTTATCATAGTGTTCTTTTCAGGCTGCACACAAGTACGGTTTCGGGGCATCACTAGCTTGCTTTGTTATATTGGAAAATCCAAACGTTGCGCCTCTCTTCGAGTTTGATGCAACCTGATAATTGGCAAGGTCCATTTAAATTTGGCTTCCCCATTTTATTGGCAAGGCTACATAACTCCTTGTAAGTATCAAGTTTCCCACCACCAAGATTTTCACCAATCGCCCCTTCTTGAAAAAACTTCAGTATCTTTGATAAGATGTAATAGATCAGATAACCAAAATAAATCGATCATGCCTAAAAGACTAAATGAACAGATAAAAACTTTGCATAGTTAATAACAGACATAGTCCAAACAGTTATAACGTTGGATTGCTATTTTAGAACCACAATCCAAATTACAATGACACGGTCATGATTTATAATAGTGAATTTCACTTAAATGTTGATGATAACAATTTATTTATTTATCTTTACCATATTATACTCACCAGATTCAATTTAAATTGAGATTCAAAAACGTTCAGCTTGTTGTATTGATTGGTTAAATAAACTTTCATGGACGAGCTATAGATTTATGTCAAACAGTTTCTGGTTAGACAAATTCAGTTACAAGTTATTAAATGTTAAAAAAATGAACTTACATATTGACTAAGGAAAATATAAAAGACGATTAAAAAGGCTAAAAACACCAATATAAGCTAGGATACAATACATCTTAGAGGAATAAATCAGTCCACTGTAACCTCGGAATACAACAGTAGGGATTAAAAATATTTTTTATTCAAATCTTAGTGGAAACAATTATAGATTCAATAATTGTGACCTAGAATGGAATTAGTTATACTAATTATCATGCCTTTGCAACTCTTTGCTTCTTTCTCGAGCCATCGAACGTACATACAAGTAGAGTAATGAGTTAAATATAAATTTATCTGGATAAAAGTAGAGTAATCAGAAAACACAACAAGAAACCATTATTATATGCGGGAGAAAAATAGAAAAACATATACATTAATATTTCAAATTAACTAAAATACAGATTCAACTTGATAAGAGATGGCTTAAAATACATACCGAAAATTTGTAGATTTGAAATTTATAACAATTATTCACTAAATTGATAAAGCTAGGAATTTATAAAATAATGTAGAATCCTTTAAGTTTTACGTGATATGACGCTGACAATACATATATTCATCATGCGCTTACCCTAAAAGCTAACTGTAGAAAATAAATCAGTTAAAAAACAGTTTGAATTCTTGTACAAAGCAACAAATTTGATTGAAATCTGCTATTTAGTGTAGTAAGGAAAGCGATGACGTATTAATCTTGGTGTATGCTATGAGCGTCCATAACTTGTGTTGTGCGGAACCAAAGTAATACTGAGTTTGACCGAATGTGAGCATAGAGGGAGAATTTCACATAATATACAATTTTTGATATGTGAAGCAAGGTTTAAAATTACGTTTTCCATTTTCGTTCCGGTCATCGGCAAATTCTGAAATATCGGTTCCGTTCGGAGAATTCCCGGAATCTCGCTTTAATTCCATTCCGGTACTTTTTGTACAAAATGTATTAAATATGAATGATGCAACTAATCAATATGATAAATAAATTTTATACTATTTATGGGCCCAAATTTTTATAGCTTAAACAGTCCATGACTGCAACCGAAATCTATACAGTCAATAATTAAAAGTTTATTCAGCCCATAATCACTCAACTATATTTATAAAATTTCAGATCCTATTATTACTTGGTACAAAAATTTAAAACCAATTTTTAATAGGCCCAAGTATACTGTGCTTCCCTTTGTTGAATTAAGGCTTCTTCTCGCTTAGAAAACTGCAGAGCACAGGAAAACTACACATTCTTTGTCTTCCAGAAAGATCGACTTTAACGTTCGCCCCCGATGAATGCTAAATTGGTAGGTCCTTCAGTTGGTCTAATTTTTCAATTTCTCGCTCTCATTTTTTATGCCCTAGATCCCGAAACGATCCCAAATTCTCTTCCGGTCCACGCCTAAACCGGAACGAAAACACTGATATTTCGGAGTGCCAGACGGAAGTTTGAACCTTGATGTAAAGGCACATTAATTAGTTTCCCACCTAAAGAGTAAAATTGTTGGCCCGTCTCAAACTTTCTAAACCTAGTTAACATTTATCCATCATCATCAAGTTAAAGTGATATTAGGCACAATGTTCAGCATGTATTCAAAATAACCTATTCATTTACCTTGCCTGAAACACCAGATATTGCCTAGTTTGCCGAGAAAGAAAAACGTTAGCATCTTATTATTTAATTGTCTGTATTTATTTCTTCTGAGAAATTATGTTAAGAATTAGTCCAATGAGCATGCCATAACTAGGACACAGTTTATGCTAAACAACAAAGTAGGGATAACTAGGACGTAGCATAATGCTTTCCTCCGTATACTGGTTTTAGTTAAGAAATTGAGATAAGAACTACTCAATCTTACTAATGCAGTTTTTTTGGTGGCTTACTACGAATAAATTATTCTTATTTTAAGTTAAGTTACAGAAATGAAAATAAAACATGAAATTTACAATTTTACTTAAACATTTTAATATTTTGTATATCTTCTCAAAATATCAGACCGATTAATGCAGTATGCACTCCTTGGTTTTTTTATCTCCCACCAGCTTATGGACATTCTTCTTCAACTTATCTTTTTCCCCACTTTCTGCGTGCTACAAATTCTTTTCCTAATTTCTTCCATTTTTTTAGTTCCTATTCTTTTTTTTCACTTTATACATTTTTATTTCTCTATTTTATTACAATTGCATCTATGATTGTTTTTGCTACAATTTTTTGGAAGGTTATTTTCAGATCTACTATTTTATATCCAAACCAACATGCTTAGATTAATCAATCAGGTACTTAAATCTAAACTATGTAGATAAATCCAAATAACTAATTTTAGGAAATCAACATAACTAATGCGGGATCTTATTAAAGATAAAAGCAGTGAAAAATGAACTTACATCCAAAGTTAAAAACATACAAATAAAGTAAAATGAATAATCTGTACTTCTTAAAAGCGCAGTTTACAATATGTCAAAGAAAGGTCCTCTGCCTTGATCCCATTATTCTGCATTGCACTCCTAAGAGTTGTACACTGAGAATCTTTTTCTAACAGTAGACTTCTACGTGTATGTTTACTGTATGATTAAGATTTTCAGCCTTCAACAGTAGCAATTATACAAAAAAAGAACCATGAGAAATCTAATGTCAAAGGAGCTAAACAAATACATGAATTTGAAATGATAGCATACCAAATAACCAAAGAAAAGACAAGATGGTATATGTTGCGTTTATTATCTAACTTGACTTTCTTTTTAGGGGTATATTCTAAATTTTCTTTTCACATCTCCTAGATTATGTACAATAATTGGTGTTTTATTCCTAGATGATACCGAACTACATTCACGTCCAGACATCCCATTATAATCTATATACAACAGTATATATATAGCAATAGTAAATTTCCAGGGATTAATCAATCAGATGTTAGGAAGAAGATGTCGACATGAGCCGAGACGCTAAGGTGCTTGTAACTAAATCGGGGTCAAAACCTCTTTGAGCACGGATTAACCAGTATTAAAATATAACAAATTCACAATATAATATAATTTAATCAAAAACCTCTAATAGTAAAATCCCAGTTACCCATTCATAGGTAAATAGCTGATTAATTTGTCAAACAAAACCTAGATCGTCTAAATTTAATAACTCTTTAGTTTGTGTTAACACGCTGAAATCATGATGCAGAAAATCAAAATCTATCACGAGGTAGCAGCAGTTCACAAATACCCCCAAATCACACAGTCAACATCCAATATGAAAACTCACTAAACATTGACTCCTACAATGAAATATGGCGAAAAATCCCCCACAAATCTGAATCGATCAACATGATTGAAAGAATTTTACAGCCTGATAGGACTTTGATTCACAAGATCTTAGATTCTACTACATAGACACCACTCTGTTAACCAAAATCTTTAACAGTAATAATTATTTAGAACTAAAGATTCGAGGAATTGAAGTATACCTGATGGAGAGTTGCTGGAAGGAGGAAGTGGCGGAGAGGATGATAAACGCAAATCCGACTTTTAGGTGGAATCCCTGAACCAAGCAAAATGAAGAGTTGTTGAAAAACAAAAATTCACGAAAGTGGAGAGGATGATAAACAAAGAGCTGCGAGAAAGACTGAAGATCCGATTTTGAGATCAAAACCTTAATCCAAAATCTTGTATTTGGTATGCCAGAAGCGTGATAGATGCCAGATGTAAATTAGAAAACGAAATGATGACTCTGCCCAATGTAACTTGAACTATTTACGGGAATTCATAGTATTATCACGGAAATAACCGTGATTACTAGATATTACGGTAATAACCATTGTAATTTATCATAGTTATTACTGTGATAAAATAAAAAGAAAAAAGTGTGACAAACTGGGCTTTTTGGTGTTGTGTTATGTGGATGATGGATAGTGAGACACCGCAGTTATATCGTCGCTACGGGGCCGATTGATGGTTTAGTCGACATACTGACCATTTTACGCCCCATAGGGCGGGGAAACTCGTGGTTCAGGCATTTTAATCCACTTCGTGTGGACTGGCCCTGATGATCCAAGCTGCAGTTGCGGTTGTTCTTGAGACATGGTAGGCTAGATTGTCTCGAAGCGGTAAGGACGATCCCTGGCCTTGGTTCACAGACGGAAATCCAACTTCCAATACATGACATTTCTGTTTAATTTGTAGAGCCTAGTATGGCGAGGTAGTGGGATGGGGCACTATGCCGTCTATGATTGATACATTTATATTTGAAGTTGTTTTCATACACTTTACACTATAATAGTATCAAAATGATATGTTTTAAATGTACCACGCATGTTTGGCTATTATAAGGGAAAATCTCTATCCTCCGGCTTGCATTGCATTGTGTGATGGGACCTGAGTCTTATAATAGCTTCATTTTTCCAAAAAGCATTGCGCTGTTTGTTTTATGCACTGGTATTCTTGGGAGGAAACCCGTTCTGTGTTATACGGCGTGGTTCCTTGATATATCTGATTTTAAAGTAAAGTTTTAAATAACCGTTTTAATTCTCACACCAGTTACATGACTGACCTGGAGTTTATTGTTTTAACCTAAACTCTAGGTGCCCCTATTTTCCACACGGGCAGCTAGTAGTTTTGGTTTTGCATATGTATATTCACAGGATCCCGGTTTACAGCTGTAATGATATTCGAAAAGCTCTGTATCCGTGCATCTCTTTCAGTTGTGTTTTGTATTATTTTCCGCTGCATTGTAATTTGTAAATCTCTGATATGTATCAAATGTATATTATTTGTTCATACTCTGTATATTCTTGTACCCTAATGTAAATTGATGTAATAAGCAATGAAATGTTCTTCTATTTGTGTTCTGATTTGTCGTGTTCTCAGACAATCCATTCTTTCTCTTCTCTTCGGAGCGCAGGGAAGTTCGGGTCATTACACAATGTCAGACATGTAATCCTGTCTTTAACTGGGTTAAAGAACTAATGTCATTAAAAACACAATTCACGATAAACCCAAAATCACATTCCATTAATTATGGAATCTTCACGAAAAACATTTCAATATATAATCGATATGAATTTCCGTATCCGACTAATAATATAAATGGAATAACGACACAGCCTTTTAAATTTCATATATATTAATAGTCTTCCTCCACAGAAGCTTACTTCGATTATTACCAATCGAATTCCATTCAATTCCAATTTATTATATTAAATTGGAAAACTTTACTTTGGAAAATTCCATTAAATCTTAATAAAAGATTTATAAGTTCCAAATCATCTCTTCACTGTTAATCGAGTTAAAGAACAAGTGTTATTTAAAACACCATTCACGATAAACCCAAAAATCCAATTTCAATTCAATTCTAATTAAATATTAATTAATTGGTAAACTTCACTAAATCTTAAATTAAAGATTTATTCTTTTCTCAACTAGGTTTAAGAACAGTGTTAATGAATACACCATTCACGACAAACCCAAAATCCAATTTGATATTTAATACAAGGCTCTGAATAGAAATTATATCGGCTTATATTCAATATCAAATTCTGAAACCAACAAATATCATTTAGGGAGTAACGATATATATATATATCTTCCAAATTCCCATAACAATATCCATATAATCACGGAATCCAAAAAAATTATTTCCATTCCAAATCCATTGTAATTCGTTCGTTGGAAATTTCTGGTCATATTAAAACCATTAACAAATCCAGTTTATTTAAAAATTATTGGAATCCAAATCTAGTTAATAATAGTTCATTTAGATAAAAATAAATTTTTATCTTTCCAAATGTGCAATTTTTCATCCAAATCATTCACTATGATTTGACACAAATTATTAATATTTTTAATAATTTTATTAAGGCCCTTTCAGTCGATTTCCATAAACGGTCATCAAACTGTACTTACAACGACCTTTTCCAAATTTAATTTCGACATAATTCCAAATCCAACCGTTAGATTTCAAATCTCTTATATTCTTTGGAAAAATCTTTTCGATACAAACCCAACAGTTCCCGTTTTAGTAGAATCCGACGGTCGGATATCCCGTTATGTCAATTCGAAGTCAATGGTCGAAATTTGCAAACGGTCACGGCGCGGCATGTTCTATTCAGACCATTAAATATTTATATCATATATATTTCGTCGATTTACATTTAAAACTTATTTTATAAATCGTTTATAAACTCGTTTTAAAACGATTCCAACTTCATTTTCAATTTTAAATCAAAATTGAATATTCCTTATCATTATAATATTTAAATGATAATCTTTTCAAAAATCAGTTTTTGAAATATTTTCCTTTTTGATATTCGTTATAAAAATGATTAAAATCGATATAAATATCGTTTGTGTCAAAATGGCGCAAATCTAATCAACACGGGTTGATATATTTCCATAGTTTCGTGTCCATCCAAAATCGAACATCAAATTCACATTTTAATCCATTACTGAATATTATTTTAAAATATTCGTTATTTTAAAATATTCATTATTTGTTATTTTAAAATATTCGTAATTTGTTATATTAAAATATTCGTTATTTCTGAATTGGGATCAGATATAGTCAATTACCATATAATATTATTTATATGGATTTCATACTACACATGTATACAAAAATAATGATACACAATCAACCATCATCTAAAGTGCATAACACAACCACATAAGCATTAAATATAAATAATTAACGCTTACAACAGACTGTCAACCAATTGATTGACATACAACTAAACAATTGGGATTAGTGTATGTCAAATATCATCCCAATACCCGTGTGGGGTTTAAATCAACACACATAGATTTTATTTGTGCAGTTGGGCGATGTGTAAAATATATCATCCCAATCAATATCAGTCAAATGAATGTACATAAACAATCATCCGATTTGTAAATAAATATTTATTTTCATTCATATAAATGTTAAAAATTATATTTTTAACGATAAAATATTTATTTCAATGCATGAATACTTTATACAGTTCCTTTATACAATAAAAATGATATTTTTATTGTTCTAAAATATTTTAGAAAATTTCGGCTGCATAACGACACGATACTAGAACCGGAATAAGGTCTAGCCTTATCCCTCGCCTAATACTGGCTCGCGCCATACACATACCAATTCAAATCAGTTCCATACAAATCCCAAACCTAATTCAAACAAATAAATCAATCAAAACAAACAACAAAACATCCATGGTTTCAATCAAAGGTGTCGGGCGCTACTAAGCACCGTCTGCATCCTAGTATATATTTAACTGTAAACAAAATTAGTGTAACGACCCGGTTTTTAGCGACTTTGGTTATCGACATAAACTCAATGACGACTAACCAAACATCGAAAAATACCGGTAGTTAATGAAAGAAATTAGAGGGTGAGGAAAGATAAGATAGAAACTTAGAATAGAAGAAGAAGAATACGACATCAGAGTAGCGCGAACCTCACAGCGGAATGAATAAAATATAATATATAACATAACCTGAAATCACAAATATGCATTTGTATATTAGAGTACAACACTTACATCACAGCGGGAATAAACAACAGTTATGTAATCCTGAAGCCTCCTACTCTAGCTCTTCAAGTATATCTGTAAAATCCTGACTACTTGACTGCCCTTACAAAATTGGGCACCCAAAAGTTTAGGGAAACAAAACAAAATAAACTCCGAGTCAGTCATGGGACTGGTATGAGTAAAACAGCTTAAAACAGTTTGAGCCATTACGCGATATCTCATAAGACCACGCCGTATAACGGAACGGGTTTTTCCCTTATGAGAATCCAAAAAAATCTTTATATCAAAACTCATTGATATTATAATAGTGTCTATCAATCACAATATAATAATCATCTAGCAGAAACGCTTTCATCTCACGTTCTACATATATAGTATACAATCAAAACCGCAAGCATGTATTGGGTAATGGATTTCCAACTATGACAAGGTATGGAACCACCTTTCGCTAATGTACCTCTAGAGAGGAATACACTGGCTTCAAAAAGAACATCTTGCAACCCAACTACACATGATCGACCACTCATTTCGCTTGAGTGTATCGAATGTATATCACCAACAGTTGGGATCGGCAACCGTTTCCCGAATAGGTGCGACCTACATAGCCATGTTGCCTGCCCGATTTCTGTCATTTCCCAGTTGTGAGGCTAGAAGCCATGCTTATCTCTGACAGATCACACATCTATTCACTTTGAATGTCACGTCGTCATACCCGCCAATCAAAAATTGATTTCCCTAAAAATACCACGGGTATACAGTTAAGAGAAACGAATTCCTCCGCCACCAAACGTAAGCACGTTTGAAGAGATCAACTTACGCGGTCTATTAAATATACTCTGTCAGACATTCTTCCATACAGGTCATCCTGGGACTGGACAAACCGAAGGCACTATTCAGTATATCCATCTTAGGCAATTGTTATCTAAGATTTATACAACAGCCCTTTCACTTTACTTCGTCTTCAATATATTCAGCATACTTGATTCGCAATGCTTATGCCAATACGGAGTGGTTCTTTGGATAATAATCCAGCCGGTCTCTCCATATTAACAACGTTAAAATGGTCGAAAACTTCTGTAAAGACCCGCAACTTCCCCGTAAAGGAGAGCGTCGGATAGTTCGAGAACAAACCACAACAGAACGCATACAGAAGAACATTTCATCGTATATTACAACAATGCATCAGATTACAAGAATATACAGAGTATAAATGAATATTACACAGAAATATCAGAGATTTAAATTACATTTAAATACATAGCAGCGGAAAAATAATACAATACACAACTAGAATGAGATATACGGATACAAAGCTTTCCGGATATCGTTCCAGCTGTAAACCAGGATCCTGTGAATATAAATCTGCAAAACCAAAACTACTAGCTGCCCGTGTCAAAATAAGGGCACCCAGAGTTTAGGTTAAAACAATAAACTCCAGGTCAGTCATGGGACTGGTGTGAGAACTAAAACAGTTCATCTTTATTTTAAATCATTAGGTAAATCAAGGGACCACGCCGTATAACACGGAACGGGTTTCCTCCCAAGAATGCCAGTGCATAAAACAAACAGCGCAATGCTAAATAAAGAAAAATGAAGCTGTTATAAGACCCAGGTCCTATCACACAATGCAACGCAAGCCGGGGGATAGGGTTTTCCCTTATAACAGCCAAAGAATGCTTGATACGTTTAAAACAAATCATTTGATACTATTATAAGTGCATAGTGTATGAAACAACTTCAAATCATAAGTATCAATCATAGGCGGCATGAATGCCCCATACCACTATGTCGCCATATATAGGTTTACAAATAAAACCGCAAATGGCACGTATTTGGAAATTGGATTTCCGTCTATGAACCGAGGCAAAAGATAGTCCTCAACCGATTCGAGACAATCTAGCCCATGTCTCCGGAGCAGCCGCAACTGCCCCTTGGATCGTCAGGGCCGGTCCACCGATGTGGATTATAGTGCCTGAACAATACGTTTCTCCGCCCTATGGGGCGTAAACGAGCCAACAAATGACTCCATCGGTTCGAGAACGACCGATCAATCCGAGGCGCCTCGCAACAGCAACAACCACATAAGTCAAACTCGTCAGGGCGTGTAAAACCACTGACGCCACTTCTAGCTAGAAAGAAATGCAAGTCCTCCCTGAGGTCCGTCTCCCGTTTTTGGTTCATACCGGGTGTGAAACACGCGAGGTATACGTTACACAAAGCTACGCCACAAAGACCGTGCTTTGATCATCACCACAAGACTTTGCTTTTCAACAGAAGCCTTGATCATTTGCATCTTAGCATGCCACACAGGCAAACCATCCTATGCAACCGATATCAGTCACACAGAATGAAATCTGATGTCAGACACACAGTCCATTTACAAGTTCGTTCTGGGTCTGAACGAAACCGGAGGCACCTAGTACCCCGCATATCCATCGATCTCCAAGTACGTCTGGACGATCACTAACTGTTTCCATCTTCTTGGGTGTACAGCCCAATCAAGATCATCAGTAATTACCCAAACGACGTGAAGACTTCCGGTCTTCGACCACCGTCTTCATCTTCGACTTATCGTCGTATCAGTTATTCAGAATGGGATAAACCCGGTCTTTCCGAATAACTCGCGTATATTTTAAATAAGTGTTACACAACACAACATACGCCTCATTCCAATTCATTAGTCACTAACCGTAAATTAATCAAGAGAATAATTCCCCAAATATTAACCCCGAAGGCCGAAACCAACATCAGATCAATATCCAGAAAACCATTCTGCTTGGCTAACCGACAGTTAGTTTCTAAATTTCACGTTCAAATCTAATTAAAGATTTAACTATCGCCTGGAGCAAAACTGGTGATACTCCATTTTCGATCATTTCAATCTAATTAAAGATTCATTAAAACTCCACTTAGTTTTAATCTTTGACTGGGTTAAAGAATCAGTGTCATTTAAAAACACGGTTCACGATAAACCCAAAATCACATTCCATTAATTATCGGGTTAAAGAACGAGTGTTATTTAAAACACTGTCCACGATAAACCCAAAAATCAATATCGATTCAATTCCAATTAAATATCATTTAATTGGTACACTTCATTAAATCTAAATAAAAAGATTTAATCTTTTCTCAACTGGGTTCAAGAATAGTGTTAGTGAAGACACCATTCACGACAAACCCAAATCACATTCGATATTCAATACAAGGCTCTGAATAGAAAATATATCGGCTTATATTCAATATCGAATTCTACGACTAACAAATGTCGTATTGGAAATAACGATATCAATATATATCTTTCAAATTTCCATAACAACACCTGTATAATCACGAATTACAACATCGAAATATTCCGAAGACAATTTCAATTCAAATCCACTCCAATGCAATCATTGGAAATTCTGGTTATTTTTAAAACCCTTTTCGAATTCAATTTATTTATTTAAAAATAAATAGAATTATAATTCTAGTTCAAAACTAGTTTATTTCGATAAAAATCTATTTTTATCTTTTCAAATATGGAGTTTTTCATCCCAAACTTTCACAAATCATTTCTTATGATTTTACACAAATTATTACTATTTTTAATAATTTTATCAAGGCCCGTACAGTCGATTTCCATTAACGGCCATCGAACTGCACTTACAACGACCTTTTTCGAATTTGATTTGGACGTATCTCCAAATCCAACCGTTAGATTTCAAATTTCTAACATTCATTAGAAAGCTCTTTTCGATACGAACCCAACGGTTCCGGTTTTACGAGAATCCGACGGTCGGATCTCCCGTAATGTCCGTTTGAAATAAATGGTCGAAATTCACGAACTGCCGCGGCGCGGCGCGTTCTATTCAGGCCATTATATTATATATATAATATATATAATATATATTTCGTCGATTTCTATTTAAAACGAATTATATAAATAGTTTTAAATTCGTTTCAAATTCTATTTCAACTTCTATTTCAATTCAAAGCAAAATTGAATTCTTCTTTATAAATTCGTTTTTAAAATTCATTTCTATTCAATTCAAATTTCAATTCAATTTGAATTCATTTTATATTCAATTCATTTCGAAATCGTTTTCAATTCATTTCATTTCGAAATCGTTTTCAATTCAATTCATTTCGAAATCGTTTTCAATTCATTTTGAATTCGTTTTCAATTCAATTCATTTCGAAATCGTTTTCAATTCAATTCATTTCGAAATCGTTTTCAATTCATTTTGAATTCGTTTTCAATTCAATTCATTTCGAAATCGTTTTCAATTCAATTCATTTCGAAATCGTTTTCAATTCATTTTGAATTCGTTTTCAATTCAATTCATTTCGAAATCGTTTTCAATTCATTTCGAATTCGTTTTCAATTCAATTCATTTCGAAATCGTTTTCAATTCATTTTGAATTCGTTTTCAATTCAATTCATTTCTTTTTCAAATATTTCTTTTTCAAAACTGGAATGAGGCCCAATCAATTACCATATAAAATTAATTATATGGATTTTCATACAACACATGTATATAATAGCATTGAAAATAATCATCAACCAAAGTGCACTACACTGTATAAGCATCAAATATAGATATTCAACGCTTATAACAGCCTGTCAATCAATCGATCGACATATTTAATCAATCAGGATGAGTGAACTTCAAATTTCATCCTAACACCCGTGTGGGGTTTCAAACAATCAAACACATATTTTATTTGTGCAGTTAGGCGATGTGTAAAATTTATCGACCCAATCAACGTCATTCAAATAGGTGTACATAAACAAACCGTCTGGTTTGTAAATGAATATTTATTTATTCACATTCACGTTAAAAATTATATTTTTAACGATAACACATTTTATTTTAACATATGAATTTCTATTCAGTTCATTCCTTAAATAAAATGCTATTTTTATTTTTCTAACTTATTTTAGAAAATTTCGGCGGCATAACGGCACGATACTAGAAACGGGACAAGGCCTAGCCTTATCCCCGGTCTAGTGAAGGCCCACGCCATTCACACATCAATCAAATTCACTTTCGTTATGCAAACCACAAAATTTGGAGTAAGGGTCTAACCTAGCCTTACTCCTTCGCCTTATAACGGCGCACGTCTAATCCTAACCAATTTATCGATTCGATTTTTCACACCACAAACCACATTCAAACCAATATCACAATCAATAACCAAACAGCCAAACAAACAAGTCCATGGTCTGTGGACGATTGTGTCGGGTGCTACTAAACACCGTCTGCATCCTAGTATATATATATAACTAGAAAAGTAAATTGAAAGGTGAGAAATTCTCACCGATAGCTATCCAAGCTCCACGGCACTTCTAATGCAGGAAACCTTCGCCAACTCGCCTTTTGTCGCTTTCGTTGTCCGCTTTCACTACATATGTAAAAATCGAATTTTACTTCGCTATTCCATATATAAAAATTGAATTTTTAGTTCGCTATTCAATATATAAAAATCGAATTTTTAGTTCGCTATTCAATATATAAAAATCGAATTTTTAGTTCGCTATTCAATATATAAAGATCGAATTTTTAGTTCGCTATTCAATATATAAAAATCGAATTTTTAGTTCGAAGTTCAACATATAAAAATCATATTTTCACATCTATGTTATATAGATAAAAATTATATTTTTATCACGCTATTTTCCACCTAAAGATTTTGCCTTTTCTAAAATAAAGATTTCGCCTTTTTACTTTCAAAGAACTCGCCTTTTTATTTTCAAAGTTCATATCTTTTTAAAAAAAAACAAAGTTGATATCTTTACAAAAACAAAGTTGTTTTTATTTTTAAAAACAGTTTTTAGAATCAGTTTTTTTTAAAATCATTTTAAAGATCAGTTTTAAATCATTAAAAAAAAGAAACAGTTTTGAATCTAATTAAAATCAGAATCTAAAAACATAAAAATCAGTTTTTAAATGTTTTATAAAATCAGTTTTCTATTTTAAATAAAATCAGTTTTCTATTTTAAATAAAATCAGTTTTCTATTTTAAATAAAATCAGTTTTCTATTTTAAATAAAATCAGTTTCCTATTTTAAATAAAATCAGTTTTCTATTTTAAATAAAATCAGTTTTCTATTTTAAATATAATCAGTTTTCTATTTTCTTTAAAATTTCAGTTTTTAACTTTTATAAATTTCAGTTTTTCCTTTTTATAAATTTCAGTTTTCTTTTTAATTCCCTTTTTTCTGTATTTTAATGAAAACGAAATTAAAATAAAATAAAATAAGAAAATAAAAGTAAAATAAAATACCAGCGAAGGGGGCGGTGGCCAGGCCCGGCGGCATCGTCGGCGGCTGAGGGGCTTCAGGGGGGGGGGGGGAGGTTCGGTTGCGAGATGGGGGTTCCACCGATGTCGTCGGTCTTCGCGTCTTGGGGGGGGGGGCGATGGTCAGGGGAAGGAGAAGAAGGGGGTCGCGACAACATCAGGGGGAGGCGGCGGTGCTGGAGTTCGACGAGGGGGTGAGGGTGACTGGATCGTCGAGGGCCGGCGACGAGGCTCCGCCCTTCGTTCGAAATTCTTTTTTTTTTTTTATACCTGGAAATGAAAATGATTGGAAAAGGGGGGGGGGCAGGTTAAGAAGGGAAATTATATATATATATATATATTTTTTTATTATTATTTTATTTTGCAAAAAAAAAGTTAACTTTCACATACGATCTCGAAACGAGGCCCACCGCTTGTCGTCCACAGCGTTCTACCCCCATTCCGAACACAATGAGATATGTATCGCAAGCTGATTCGATAGTTACAATCAGTTTCCATTGAATTTACATTTAAATCACTTTATTGAATTTTAAACGTATATTTCAAATTACCGGGGGCACATACTAACTCTAAAAATTCCAGAAAAATATTTTCTAGCTTCGTATTGACGATACGGTCCTAACAAAACTAGTTTCGTCGAATTCTGAGACCGTTGGAAAAATGGCCATCTTCCAGTCGATTAAAATCAACTGAAACTGGTCAAACGCGTTTTCTTTTGCCACGCTCACACATTGATTCGAAAAATTATGAAATTTGGAATCTAGCAATAATTCGACATCACGGACCCAACAAAACTAGTTTCGTCGGAATCCGAGGTCGTTTGCAAAATTGCTATTTTTAAGGGCCTTATATATATAAAAATATATATAAATTCCACAGTGACTATTTCTAATTTTAAACTGGACATATCTTATCATTTCTAAGATGAAATCTCAGTTTGTTAATTTCGTTACAAAGATATAGTTATACAGATTCAAATATTTCTTGTTTCGTTCAATTCTGACTTATAACGAATTCTGTATATTCATTTGAAATTAGAAATCGAATTTTCGAACTACCGCGCCATTTTCAATTCCTTTTATAATTATATATAAATATTTATATTCTAGCGACGACGCGTATAATATATATACGTTGAATTCTATTCAAAATAAATTTCTCGTCGATATTATTTAAAATAATTCATTTTAAATAATCAAAATTCGCTAAAATTGCCAAAATAAAAATTTTAAACTGGCCCAGATTTTCCGGGTTGTTACAATCTCCCCCACTTAAAACTTTTCGTCCCCGAAAAGGAACAAAGTCGAAAGTGGTTTGATTAATCAACTCTATGTTCGATCTGGCTTCCATTCTCCAACTCTTTAGTTTCTGAGAATTTTCAAAATTTCAAAAATTTGGCTAACACCCTAAATTTTTGAAAAATTTCGCCATAACCTCCCCTGCACCGGGAGCATCGGGGAATTTCAAATAGCTTCCCCGGTCCTTCAGATCTCAAAAAGAAAAAGAAAAAGCCAAGCGGCTAGCCAATAGGCTCACAAAATCATCATCACCCAAACAAAACAGGAAATTATGTAGTAAACATGTACCTATTTGTCGGGCAAGCAAATTTTATTCTCTGGCTCTAGCCTCCTTGCTATGACCTGTTCAAGGATATACATGTATATGCAAGCAAATGCGACCAATTTTCAGTATAATTCAATATTTGGTTCAATTAGGCTAAATGGTTCAAAATTATCAAACAAATAAACAAACATCACAAACATCAATCAATTAGTGAATTAGAGTTTCAAATTGATAATTTTGATACATATACAAAATCATGTTTTTGATGCCAAATCACAACAATAGGCCCTATCTAATTTTGGTTCTCACACCAGTCAATAGGAAATATATAGAAATCTCACTTTCGTCGCTCGAAAATAAATACTGGCGACAGTGCCCCATCACCAGAATTATTCCCGGGCACTAGAGGGATTCTATATCTACCCAATATATTAAAACTTCGAATACACGTTTGCAAGACATATATGCAAAACCTTTATATATCGGATTGTCCTAATCAATATAAAATAAATAATCAAATACGAATAATTGATTTAAATTTTCAAAACAAAATTTGTTTTCATTTGAAAAATATACTCTTCACACTCGTTCTAGGATACTACTGATCCTATCTCTAACGAGTCATTCTAATTGGATATTACTAACCCTATATCTGATGAATTCTTTCGTATGTTTCTAATGTGTCTTGTTCTCTAGCTTTGTAAACCAAAGCTCTGATACCACGTGTAAAGACCCGCAACTTCCCCGTAAAGGAGAGCGTCGGATAGTTCGAGAACAAACCACAACAGAACGCATACAGAAGAACATTTCATCGTATATTACAACAATGCATCAGATTACAAGAATATACAGAGTATAAATGAATATTACACAGAAATATCAGAGATTTAAATTACATTTAAATACATAGCAGCGGAAAAATAATACAATACACAACTAGAATGAGATATACGGATACAAAGCTTTCCGGATATCGTTCCAGCTGTAAACCAGGATCCTGTGAATATAAATCTGCAAAACCAAAACTACTAGCTGCCCGTGTCAAAATAAGGGCACTCAGAGTTTAGGTTAAAACAATAAACTCCAGGTCAGTCATGGGACTGGTGTGAGAACTAAAACAGTTCATCTTTATTTTAAATCATTAGGTAAATCAAGGGACCACGCCGTATAACACGGAACGGGTTTCCTCCCAAGAATGCCAGTGCATAAAACAAACAGCGCAATGCTAAATAAAGAAAAATGAAGCTGTTATAAGACCCAGGTCCTATCACACAATGCAACGCAAGCCGGGGGATAGGGTTTTCCCTTATAACAGCCAAAGAATGCTTGATACGTTTAAAATAAATCATTTGATACTATTATAAGTGCATAGTGTATGAAACAACTTCAAATCATAAGTATCAATCATAGGCGGCATGAATGCCCCATACCACTATGTCGCCATATATAGGTTTACAAATAAAACCGCAAATGGCACGTATTTGGAAATTGGATTTCCGTCTATGAACCGAGGCAAAAGATAGTCCTCAACCGATTCGAGACAATCTAGCCCATGTCTCCGGAGCAGCCGCAACTGCCCCTTGGATCGTCAGGGCCGGTCCACCGATGTGGATTATAGTGCCTGAACAATACATTTCTCCGCCCTATGGGGCGTAAACGAGCCAACAAATGACTCCATCGGTTCGAGAACGACCGATCAATCCGAGGCGCCTCGCAACAGCAACAACCACATAAGTCAAACTCGTCAGGGCGTGTAAAACCACTGACGCCACTTCTAGCTAGAAAGAAACGCAAGTCCTCCCTGAGGTCCGTCTCCCGTTTTTGGTTCATACCGGGTGTGAAACACGCGAGGTATACGTTACACAAAGCTACGCCACAAAGACCGTGCTTTGATCATCACCACAAGACTTTGCTTTTCAACAGAAGCCTTGATCATTTGCATCTTAGCATGCCACACAGGCAAACCATCCTATGCAACCGATATCAGTCACACAGAATGAAATCCGATGTCAGACACACAGTCCATTTACAAGTTCGTTCTGGGTCTGAACGAAACCGGAGGCACCTAGTACCCCGCATATCCATCGATCTCCAAGTACGTCTGGACGATCACTAACTGTTTCCATCTTCTTGGGTGTACAGCCCAATCAAGATCATCAGTAATTACCCAAACGACGTGAAGACTTCCGGTCTTCGACCACCGTCTTCATCTTCGACTTATCGTCGTATCAGTTATTCAGAATGGGATAAACCCGGTCTTTCCGAATAACTCGCGTATATTTTAAATAAGTGTTACACAACACAACATACGCCTCATTCCAATTCATTAGTCACTAACCGTAAATTAATCAAGAGAATAATTCCCCAAATATTAACCCCGAAGGCCGAAACCAACATCAGATCAATATCCAGAAAACCATTCTGCTTGGCTAACCGACAGTTAGTTTCTAAATTTCACGTTCAAATCTAATTAAAGATTTAACTATCGCCTGGAGCAAAACTGGTGATACTCCATTTTCGATCATTTCAATCTAATTAAAGATTCATTAAAACTCCACTTAGTTTTAATCTTTGACTGGGTTAAAGAATCAGTGTCATTTAAAAACACGGTTCACGATAAACCCAAAATCACATTCCATTAATTATCGGGTTAAAGAACGAGTGTTATTTAAAACACTGTCCACGATAAACCCAAAAATCAATATCGATTCAATTCCAATTAAATATCATTTAATTGGTACACTTCATTAAATCTAAATAAAAAGATTTAATCTTTTCTCAACTGGGTTCAAGAATAGTGTTAGTGAAGACACCATTCACGACAAACCCAAATCACATTCGATATTCAATACAAGGCTCTGAATAGAAAATATATCGGCTTATATTCAATATCGAATTCTACGACTAACAAATGTCGTATTGGAAATAACGATATCAATATATATCTTTCAAATTTCCATAACAACACCTGTATAATCACGAATTCCAACATCGAAATATTCCGAAGACAATTTCAATTCAAATCCACTCCAATGCAATCATTGGAAATTCTGGTTATTTTTAAAACCCTTTTCGAATTCAATTTATTTATTTAAAAATAAATAGAATTATAATTCTAGTTCAAAACTAGTTTATTTCGATAAAAATCTATTTTTATCTTTTCAAATATGGAGTTTTTCATCCCAAACTTTCACAAATCATTTCTTATGATTTTACACAAATTATTACTATTTTTAATAATTTTATCAAGGCCCGTACAGTCGATTTCCATTAACGGCCATCGAACTGCACTTACAGCGACCTTTTTCGAATTTGATTTGGACGTATCTCCAAATCCAACCGTTAGATTTCAAATTTCTAACATTCATTAGAAAGCTCTTTTCGATACGAACCCAACGGTTCCGGTTTTAGGAGAATCCGACGGTCGGATCTCCCGTAATGTCCGTTTGAAATAAATGGTCGAAATTCACGAACTGCCGCGGCGCGTTCTATTCAGGCCATTATATTATATATATAATATATATAATATATATTTCGTCGATTTCTATTTAAAACGAATTATATAAATAGTTTTAAATTCGTTTCAAATTCTATTTCAACTTCTATTTCAATTCAAAGCAAAATTGAATTCTTCTTTATAAATTCGTTTTTAAAATTCATTTCTATTCAATTCAAATTTCAATTCAATTTGAATTCATTTTATATTCAATTCATTTCGAAATCGTTTTCAATTCATTTCATTTCGAAATCGTTTTCAATTCAATTCATTTCGAAATCGTTTTCAATTCATTTTGAATTCGTTTTCAATTCAATTCATTTCGAAATCGTTTTCAATTCAATTCATTTCGAAATCGTTTTCAATTCATTTTGAATTCGTTTTCAATTCAATTCATTTCGAAATCGTTTTCAATTCAATTCATTTCGAAATCGTTTTCAATTCATTTTGAATTCGTTTTCAATTCAATTCATTTCGAAATCGTTTTCAATTCATTTCGAATTCGTTTTCAATTCAATTCATTTCGAAATCGTTTTCAATTCATTTTGAATTCGTTTTCAATTCAATTCATTTCTTTTTCAAATATTTCTTTTTCAAAACTGGAATGAGGCCCAATCAATTACCATATAAAATTAATTATATGGATTTTCATACAACACATGTATATAATAGCATTGAAAATAATCAACCATCAACCAAAGTGCACTACACTGTATAAGCATCAAATATAGATATTCAACGCTTATAACAGCCTGTCAATCAATCGATCGACATATTTAATCAATCAGGATGAGTGAACTTCAAATTTCATCCTAACACCCGTGTGGGGTTTCAAACAATCAAACACATATTTTATTTGTGCAGTTAGGCGATGTGTAAAATTTATCGACCCAATCAACATCATTCAAATAGGTGTACATAAACAAACCGTCTGGTTTGTAAATGAATATTTATTTATTCACATTCACGTTAAAAATTATATTTTTAACGATAACACATTTTATTTTAACATATGAATTTCTATTCAGTTCATTCCTTAAATAAAATGCTATTTTTATTTTTCTAACTTATTTTAGAAAATTTCGGCGGCATAACGGCACGATACTAGAAACGGGACAAGGCCTAGCCTTATCCCCGGTCTAGTGAAGGCCCACGCCATTCACACATCAATCAAATTCACTTTCGTTATGCAAACCACAAAATTTGGAGTAAGGGTCTAACCTAGCCTTACTCCTTCGCCTTATAACGGCGCACGTCTAATCCTAACCAATTTATCGATTCGATTTTTCACACCACAAACCACATTCAAACCAATATCACAATCAATAACCAAACAGCCAAACAAACAAGTCCATGGTCTGTGGACGATTGTGTCGGGTGCTACTAAACACCGTCTGCATCCTAGTATATATATATAACTAGAAAAGTAAATTGAAAGGTGAGAAATTCTCACCGATAGCTATCCAAGCTCCACGGCACTTCTAATGCAGGAAACCTTCGCCAACTCGCCTTTTGTCGCTTTCGTTGTCCGCTTTCACTACATATGTAAAAATCGAATTTTACTTCGCTATTCCATATATAAAAATCGAATTTTTAGTTCGCTATTCAATATATAAAAATCGAATTTTTAGTTCGCTATTCAATATATAAAAATCGAATTTTTAGTTCGCTATTCAATATATAAAGATCGAATTTTTAGTTCGCTATTCAATATATAAAAATCGAATTTTTAGTTCGAAGTTCAACATATAAAAATCATATTTTCACATCTATGTTATATAGATAAAAATTATATTTTTATCACGCTATTTTCCACCTAAAGATTTTGCCTTTTCTAAAATAAAGATTTCGCCTTTTTACTTTCAAAGAACTCGCCTTTTTATTTTCAAAGTTCATATCTTTTTAAAAAAAAACAAAGTTGATATCTTTACAAAAACAAAGTTGTTTTTATTTTTAAAAACAGTTTTTAAAATCAGTTTTTTTTAAAATCATTAAAGATCAGTTTTAAATCATTAAAAAAAAGAAACAGTTTTGAATCTAATTAAAATCAGAATCTAAAAACATAAAAATCAGTTTTTAAATGTTTTATAAAATCAGTTTTCTATTTTAAATAAAATCAGTTTTCTATTTTAAATAAAATCAGTTTTCTATTTTAAATAAAATCAGTTTTCTATTTTAAATAAAATCAGTTTTCTATTTTAAATAAAATCAGTTTCCTATTTTAAATAAAATCAGTTTTCTATTTTAAATAAAATCAGTTTTCTATTTTAAATAAAATCAGTTTTCTATTTTCTTTAAAATTTCAGTTTTTAACTTTTATAAATTTCAGTTTTTCCTTTTTATAAATTTCAGTTTTCTTTTTAATTCCCTTTTTTCTGTATTTTAATGAAAACGAAATTAAAATAAAATAAAATAAGAAAATAAAAGTAAAATAAAAATACCAGCGAAGGGGGCGGTGGCCAGGCCCGGCGGCATCGTCGGCGGCTGAGGGGCTTCAGGGGGGGGAGGTTCGGTTGCGAGATGGGGGTTCCACCGATGTCGTCGGTCTTCGCGTCTTGGGGGGGGGGGGGGGGCGATGGTCAGGGGAAGGAGAAGAAGGGGGTCGTGACAACATCAGGGGGAGGCGGCGGTGCTGGAGTTCGACGAGGGGGTGAGGGTGACTGGATCGTCGAGGGCCGGCGACGAGGCTCCGCCCTTCGTTCGAAATTCTTTTTTTTTTTTTTTTTATACCTAGAAATGAAAATGATTGAAAAAGGGGGGGGCCAGGTTAAGAAGGGAAATTATATTTTTTTTTTATTATTATTATTTTATTTTGCAAAAAAAAAAGTTAACTTTCACATACGATCTCGAAACGAGGCCCACCGCCTGTCGTCCACAGCGTTCTACCCCCATTCCGAACACAATGGGATATGTATCGCAAGCTGATTCGATAGTTACAATCAGTTTCCATTGAATTTACATTTAAATCACTTTATTGAATTTTAAACGTATATTTCAAATTACCGGGGGCACATACTAACTCTAAAAATTCCAGAAAAATATTTTCTAGCTTCGTATTGACGATACGGTCCTAACAAAACTAGTTTCGTCGAATTCTGAGACCGTTGGAAAAATGGCCATCTTCCAGTCGATTAAAATCAACTGAAACTGGTCAAACGCGTTTTCTTTTGCCACGCTCACACATTGATTCGAAAAATTATGAAATTTGGAATCTAACAATAATTCGACATCACGGACCCAACAAAACTAGTTTCGTCGGAATCCGAGGTCGTTTGCAAAATTGCTATTTTTAAGGGCCTTATATATATAAAAATATATATAAATTCCACAGCGACTATTTCTAATTTTAAACTGGACATATCTTATCATTTCTAAGATGAAATCTCAGTTTGTTAATTTCGTTACAAAGATATAGTTATATAGATTCAAATATTTCTTGTTTCGTTCAATTCTGACTTATAACGAATTCTGTATATTCATTTGAAATTAGAAATCGAATTTTCGAACTACCGCGCCATTTTCAATTCCTTTTATAATTATATATAAATATTTATATTCTAGCGACGACGCGTATAATATATATACGTTGAATTCTATTCAAAATAAATTTCTCGTCGATATTATTTAAAATAATTCATTTTAAATAATCAAAATTCGCTAAAATTGCCAAAATAAAAATTTTAAACTGGCCCAGATTTTCCGGGTTGTTACAACTTCGATAGTCGGTGAGTTAACTATCAAAGAAAAACACGTATGCAAACAACGATATTATTTCCAGATGGAAGTTACATCGATATATCACCAATCAACTTTTATCCCTTTATATTAATTTATCATTAATTTATTCCATTGGTCATTTCCTGTTTCCATATATTCAACATTTCTATTTTTCTAAATTTAGAAAATATATGTTATTAACACTGGAAAACATTTCCCTTTCTTGTTTTCTATATTAGAAAACAATTCTGATTCTTCTTTAGAAAACATTTCCAAAACTCGTACATTGGACTTAGATAGATGTTTAAATAAAACATCACTATGCAAACTCAAACCATTTAATAAATCCACTTAACCATCATTCACTACCAAACCTTACCATTCCTTAGTTAAGAAGGACGTCAATTAAGTTGGGGTATAATTACCTCTCAGACCTTAACTGAACAATGTTTTAACTTTGAAACAGTCAAAATTTATCTTTTAAATCTTTAACAAACTTCCTTACGTAACTCCCTTTCGAATAAATCTCTGTTCGATAACTCCTCCCGTCGAATAACTATATTCGATAATCTCTCTTACGAATAACTAGATTCGAACACCTTTCTTCGAATAAACTATATTCGATTAACTCTATTCAATTAACTCTTATCAGTTAACTCTATTGGATTAACTCTTTTTGATTTAACTCTAATCGATTAACTCTATTTGTTTAACTCGAATCGATTAACTCTATTTGATTTACTCTTTTCACTTAACTCCTTTCGACTAAACTATATTCGATAACTCCTTCAACTCTATTCGAATAAACTATATTCGATAACTACTTTAACTCTATTCGAATAAACTATATTCGATAACTCCTTTAATTCTATTTGATTTCGAATAACTAATATTCGATAACTCCTTTAACTTTATTCGAATAAACTATATTCGATAACTCCTTTAATTCTATTTGATTTCGAATAACTAATATTCGATAATTCCTTTATTTGACTAACTCTAATCGATTTATTCTAATTCCTTTAACTCTATTTGAATAACTCTAACTGGTTAACTCTAACTGGTTAACTCTAACTGATCAACTCTAACTGGTCAACCCTAATTGATTAACTCTGATGGGTCAACCCTAACTGTTTAACTCTAACTGGTTAACAATATTTAATTTACTCCTTGAAATTAACTCCTTTGATTTATTCCTTTGAATTAACTCCTTTGATTAATTCCTTTGAATCAACTCCTTTGATTGATTCCTTTGAATTAACTCCTTTGATTAATTCCTTTTCTATTTGCTTACTTAACAAATGACTATTCCCTTTCCAATTCTATTTATTTAACAAATAAATATTCCCTTTAAATTCTATTTATTTAACAAATAAATATTCCCTTTCAATTATATTTATTTAATAGATAAATATCCCTTTCAATTCTATTTATTTAACAAATAAATATTCCCATTCAATTCTATTTATTTAACAAATAAATATTCCCTTTGATAACATTATTTATCCAATAAATAAATATCTCCATTTAACCTATTTGTTAATGTTTTACAAATATTTCTTCTTTAAATTCTATTTGTAAAATGTTTTACAAATGTTTTCCTTTCTATTTTATTTGTAAATGGTTTACAAATATTTCTCTTTCTATTTGTTTTACAAATATCTTCCTTTTATATTTGTTTCCACAAATATTCCCCTTTAAATCCTGTTTATTTTCCAAATAAATATTCTTCTTATAATATCGTAATTTATTTTCTAAAAATATTCCTCTTTTGTAAAATCCTTAGATTTTATAAAAAAAATCCCTTCTTATAAAATCCTTTGATTTTATAAATATTTTCTCTTTAATAAATTTAATTCATTTTATAAATTAATATCCCTTTTATAAAATCCTTTTCCTTTATAAATAAATTTCCTTTCTATAAAACCCTTTGATTTTATAAATGTTTCCCTTTCAGTTCTATTATTCCTTATGGTATTTATCGTACCATATAACAATGATTGGTATCATTCAACATATAAAATCATCAACAGATTTCATATCACATCATATAACACAATATATGAAACAAAACAGTATTATATATATTGAGGTACCCAGTTGGGTCCCTCCAACCTGTTTCCTTGCATCACAGATGTTAAATAATATAATCATTTCAATATGAAATATTCTGCTAAACAGAGTCAACATATATTTGACGATATATATATATATATATATATATATATATATATATATATATATATATATATATATATGTTTATATATATTTATATAAATTTCAACCAACTGACTAGCAGTTCAATCAAACAGTCAAAACACAGCAATCAACAGATAATTAACAGTTCTAAAAATACATTATAAAAATATAACTGTTCAGAGTTGGTGAGTTTTACTCACATTTCGCGTTAACTTTAAATAACGATTTGCGTCTGTTGATTCAGATGGACAATTTATTTTGCTATAAATTGTGACGAGCTCGGATTCATTCCTAGTCAGTCCCATGGTGTAGCCACCGTCCATACGACCCCAATGGATCTGACTGTTCAAATTTCTAATATCGTATGATAAAGTTATTGTCATTACAAGTTATACAAATAATTTAAACTAGAATTTAATTAATTAAATTAACCATTGGGCCTCACCCTTATTCTCTCCCGGCCCATCTAAATTCAAAAGCCCAGACCCGTATGTCTTTCTGCCCCAACGATGAACAGACCGTGTCTCTCACCATTAACGCCACTTCGATGCTCCACCATCCCTTCTACACTTCACCGAGTTAAACTCTGGCAACACCAACGAACTCAGCATCCCGAGCTCCATCTCTCTATACCCTTATCACTCAACTCGAACACAGGAATCAAATTCCGTCGACAGCAGGTTCGTGCACTTTATAGTGCAACTTGCGATGGAATCAATGTCCGATTCCTTCAAAAAAAAAACCAATGATGCAACTCTACCTCCTAAGCTCAAATACGAAATCGAAAACACACCCAGATGCCTGAATTCTCCCTAAAACCCAACCCTAGCTTATAACTAACGCACGCTGTACGATTTCGCACACCTAAAAATGACGTCGAACTTCACAAAGCGTACCCGAAATCGAAGAGAATCGTCGCTGGATCTCGAATAAATATGTCATTGGATTTATAGGTTTTACTTTGATTTTTGAGGATTGCGTTTTTGGGTTGAAAAACGAATGAGAAGTGGCGGCTTAGAGAAGTCTTATTGGGGGAGATGAATCTTGTGTGGCTGAGAATGGTGAGTGGTGGCCTAGTTTAGCTCCACACATAAATATTTTATTTTATTTTTAATTTATAATGTCATACAAGTCTTTAAAAATTCCTGTGATCACTCATGATACCCAAAAATCACCAAACTGGACATGCATCTACAGTTGGATATTGCGGTCCCAGCGAAACTGGTTTCATCGAATTCCGACTCCGTTTGCTCATACAGCGCATTTTTAACCATCAAAACATTGACTGTTTTTCACTCTAAAAATCGGTACGGCCACATACTGACTTCAAAAATCTTGGAAATTGAAATCTAGCAATAATTTAATATTGCGGATCCAACAAAATAGGTTTCGTCGAATTCCGAGGTTGTTTGCAAAACTGGCTATTTTTAAAGCTCTAAATAACCCTTTTAAATATATAAATATATTTAAAAACAATTAAATTTAATATTTAAAAATAAATATTATTGTGTATATTCAACGTGGAATACCATACAGCTTCAGAATATTCCTATATGAATTTCTAACTCGACATTTCAAATCCCGATATAAATCGATATTCGATTTATAATGAAATTCCTTTTATTATATAATTAAATCGTTATAAATTATAAAGGAATTCCACAGCGACTTTTCTACAGTTTGATTTGGACATAAATCAAAATCTACATGACGAAATCCCGATCTTTCTCTTTCATTAGAAAAATATACTTCACCAACTCCTAACGTTTCTTGTTTCACAGAAATCCGATTTAAAACGGCTTATGTATTCCCAGTTGAAGTTCGAATTGCCAATTTACGAACTGCAGCGCCCTTTCGAGCTCGATTTTAATTATAATATAATTTCTACCTTCAACTAACGATTTAAAATATATTCGTTATTCTAATTCAATTCTAAACTGAATTATATATTTTGAATTGCCCAATTCACACCATATCGCCATTTCAGCCAATTCTGATTATTTCAGAATTAAATATATTATTTAATTATTATATTAATTAAATATTCAAAGTTATTTAATTTAAACCATTAAATTCTCTAATTCACTTTTTTAAATAATTAAATAAATTAATTATTATATCGCTGCAAATGCGGGTCGTTACATTCTTCCCCACTTAAAATAATTTCGTTCTCAAAATTGCTAAGGTAGAAAACAAACCCTATCGACTGGCCATACTTATTTGTTCACTTCTCAACTTCAGTTTCAACTGAACCAATTAAATTTTTATTAAAATATTAATTAATGTTTATCAACGAAAATTTTCAAAGATCCTGAAAATTTCCTAACACCTTAAGTTTTTGAAAAATCGCCAGCACCTCCTTTGTACTGGTCATTAGCTCAAACTCCAACTCGCCTCTCTAGGCCATCTCCAATCCAAAAGAAAATCAAACAGCCAAGCGGCTTGCCAATTCGGCTCATAAATCCCAAACTCATATCAAAATAAACTGGTACCTTTTTGTCAGGCATATCATTATATCTTTTCCATCTGCTATCAATTCAGCACATAACAATGTCATCCCAATCAAACTCCAATCGGTTTATATCCTCAAACCGAATCATTCGCTCATATCCAAGTCGAATTCCATTCGAACTCTAATCTCAAATTTCAAACTCTTAACTCATTGACTCAATTCCATTCCAGATTATCCTCTAATCAATTTCAGTTTTGCTTAACTTATCATCTCAAGTTAAATTCTGGTTTATTATTTACTTTCGTCATCCCATTCGAATTAACTTCACAAGTTAAATTTAAATTCTAGAATTTAAATTCCTGGGTTTTGTTTATTTCAAATCAATTTGAAATCACTATAACAATTCAAAACCCTTGAATTTCTGAACACCATGTTTTCGTAAAACAAATTTGAAAACAAAATCTTTGGTAGTAATCCGTCACTTACAACCCAAAAATGAACACCGATGATGTCTAGATCATCATCGGAATCTATTTTCCAGCTATCGAAGTGAGTTCAATACTATATCACCTTTCAAACCTCATATTTTAACACTTCCCATTTTGAAATTTATTTCAAAATATCCTTCCAATGTTTGTAAAACAATTTAAAATCTCCCAGGATTTTAAAATTCTCATATACTTAATTAACCTCCATTTACAAACACCTTTCAAATTCCAGGGTTTAAATTTCAACTTCGATTTAAATTCAGATTTAATTCATTTCGTAACACTTATACGAATTCTGATTGGTTATTCGCATAACCATTTTACTTATAATCTTACTCGATTTTAATCACAACCAGCATATCCAATATATATATTCATTCCAATATAAATCCTTTATATCTAAATATAATTTGGGTAAAATTATTTCGTTTACACTCTTTTCAAAACATATCGTGTCGACCCATCGTATTCGAGTGTTTAGAAACTCCCATCGATACAGTGGATCAAATTGATCGACCAGAACTCATAAACAACTCAACCAATAAATCACCACAATATAAAACAATTTTTATATCAATAACAAATACACTCACTCGTATATATACACTCAACTCAATCTAGGGTATTGCTAACCCTATCTCTACTGAGTCACACCACAGAGCCAAGGTAATTACTAAACCTTAAGCTCTGATACCAACTGTAACGACCCGGTTTTTAGCGACTTTGGTTATTGACATAAACTCAATGACAACTAACCAAACATCGAAAAATACCGGTAGTTAATGAAAGAAATTAGAGGGTGAGGAAAGATAAGATAGAAACTTAGAATAAAAGAAGAAGAAGAACACAACATCAGAGTAACACGAACCTTACAGCGGAACGAATAAAATATAATATACAACATAACCTGAAATCACAAATCTGCATTTGTATATTAAAGTACAACCCTTACATCACAGAGGGAATAAACAATAGTTATCTAATCCTAAAGCTTCCTGCTCCAGCTCTTCAAGTATATTTGTAAAATCCTGACTACTTGACTGCCCGTACAAAATTGGGCACCCAAGAGTTTAGGGAAACAAAACAAAATAAACTCCGGGTCAGTCATGGGACTAGTATAAGTAAAACAGTTTAAAACAGTTTGAGTCATTACGCGATATCTCATAAGACCACGCCGTATAACGGAACGGGGTTTTCCCTTATGAGAATCCAAAAAAATCTTTATATCAAAACTCATTGATATTATAATAGTGTCTATCAACCACAATATAATAATCATCTAGCAGAAACGCTTTCATCTCACGTTCTACATATATAGTATACAATCAAACCCGCAAGCACATATTGGGTAATGGATTTCCAACTATGACAAGGTATGGAACCACTTTTCGCTAGTGTACCTCTAGAGAGGAATACACTGGCTTCAACAAGAACATCTTGCAACCCGGCCACACATGACCGACCACTCATTTCACTTGGGTGCATCGAATATATATATCACCAACAGTTGGGATCAGCAACCGTTTCCCGAATGGGACAACATCGACAATAAATTTTTAGAAGTAAATGAAACTCTAGATCAGGTGATTATACACCCTAATAGGTACGACCTACATAGCCATGCTGCCCGCCCGATTTCTGTCATTTCCCGGTTGTGAGGCTAGAGGCCACGCTTATCTCTGACAGATCACATATCTATTCACTTTGAATGTCACGTCGTCATACCCGCCAAATCACAAATTGATTTCCCTAACAATATCACGGGTATACAGCTAAGAGAAACGAATTCCTCTGCCACCAAACGTAAGCACGTTTGAAGAGATCAAATTACGTGATCTATTAAATATACTCTGTCAGACATTCTTCCATATAGGTCGTCCTGGGACTGGACTAACCGAAGGCACTATTCAGTATATCCATCTTAGGCAATTGTTATCTAAGATTTATACAACAGCCCTTGAACTTTACTCCGTCTTCAATATATTCAGCATACTTGATTCGCAACGCTTATGCCAATACGGAGTGGTTCTTTGGATAATAATCCAACCGGTCTCTCCATATTAACAACGCTAAAATGGTCGAAAACTTCGATAGTCTGTGAGTTAACTATCAAAGAAAAACACGTGTGCAAACAACGATATTATTTCCATACGGAAATTACATTGATATATCACCAATCAACTTTTATCCCTTTATATTAATTTATCATTAATTTATTCCATTGGTCATTTCCTGTTTCCATATATTCAACATTTCTATTTTTTTAAATTTAGAAAATATATGTTATTAACACTGGAAAACATTTCCCTTTCTTGTTTTCTATATTAGAAAACAATTCTGATTCTTCTTTGGAAAACATTTCCAAAACTCGTACATTGGACTTAGACAGATGTTTAAATAAAACATCGCTATGCCAACTCAAACCATTAACTAAATTCACTTAACCATCATTCACTATCAAACCTAACCATTCTGTAGTTAAGAAGGAAGTCAATCAAGTTGTGGTATAATTACCTCTCAGACCTTAACTGAACAACGTTTTAACTTCGAAACAGTCAAAGTTTATCTTTTAAATCTTTAACAAACTTCCTTACGTAACCCCCTTTCAAATAAATCTCTATTGATAACTCCTCCTGTCGAATAACTATGTTCGATAATCTCTCTTACGAATAACTAGATTCGAAAACCTTTCTTCGAATAAACTATATTCGATTAACTTTATTCAATTAACTCTTATCAATTAACTCTATTAGATTAACTCTTTTTTATTTAACTCTAATCGATTAACTCTATTTGATTAACTCGGATCGATTAACTTTATTTGATTTACTCTTTTCACTTAACTCCTTTCGAATAAACTATATTCGATAAATCCTTCAACTCTATTCGAATAAACTATATTCGATGATTCCTTTAACTCTATTCGAATAAACTATATTCGATAACTCCTTTAATTTTATTTGATTTCGAATAACTAATATTCGATAACTCCTTTAACTCTATTCGAATAAACTATATTCGATAACTCCTTTAATTCTGTTTGATTTCGAATAACTAATATTCGATAACTCCTTTATTCGACTAACACTAACGGATTTATTCTAATTCCTTTAACTCTATTTGAATAACTCTAACTGGTTAACTCTAACTGGTTAACTCTAACTGATCAACTCTAACTGGTCAACCCTAATTGATTAACTCTGATGGGTCAACCCTAACTGTTTAACTCTATTTAATTTACTCCTTGAAATTAACTCCTTTGATTTATTCCTTTGAATTAACTCCTTTGATTAATTCCTTTGAATTAACTCCATTGATTAATTCCTTTGAATTAACTCCTTTGATTAATTCCTTTTCTATTTGTTTACTTAACAAATGACTATTCCCTTTCCAATTCTATTTATTTAACAAATAAATATTCCCTTTCAATTCTATTTACTTAACAAATAAATATTCCCTTTCAATTCTATTTACTTAACAAATAAATATTCCCTTTCGATTCTATTTATTTAACAAATAAATATTCCCTTTCAATTCTATTTATTTAACAAATAAATATTCCCTTTGATAACTATATTTATCCAATAAATAAATATCTCCATTTAACCTATTTTTAAATGTTTTACAAATATTTCTTCTTTAAATACTATTTGTAAAATGTTTTACAAATGTTTTCCTTTCTATTTTATTTGTAAATGGTTTACAAATATTTCTCTTTCTATTTGTTTTACAAATATCTTCCTTTTATATTTGTTTCCACAAATATTCCCCTTTAAATCCTGTTTATTTTCCAAATAAATATTCTTCTTATAATATCGTAATTTATTTTCTAAATAAATATTCCTTTTTTATAAAATCCTTATATTTTATAAAAAAAATCCCTTCTTATAAAATCCCTGGATTTTATAAATATTTTCCCTTTAATAAATTAGAATTCATTTTATAAATGAATATCCCTTTTATAAAATCCTTTTCCTTTATAAATAAATTTCCTTTTTATAAAACCCTTTGATTTTATAAATGTTTTATTTTCAACAAACACTTTGAAAATTCCCTTTCAGTTATATTATTCCTTATGGTATTTATCGTACCATATAACAATGATTGGTATCATTCAACATATAAAATCATCAACATATTTCATATCACATCATATAACATAATATATGAAACAAAACAATATTATATATATTGAGGAACCCAGTTGGGTCCCTCCAACCTGTTCCCCTGCATCACAGATGTCAAAACAATATAATCATTTCAATATGAAATATTCTGCTAAACAGAGTCAACATATATTTAACGATATATATATATAAATTTCAACCAACTGACTAGCAGCTCAATCAAACATTCAACACACAACAATCAACAGATAATTAACAGTTCTAAAAATACATTGTAAAAATATAACTGTTCAGAGTTGGTGAGTTTTACTCACATTTTGCGTTAACCGTTAAATAACGATTTGCGTCTGTTGATTCAGACGGATAATTTATTTTGCTATAAATTGTGACGAGCTCGGATTCATTCCCAGTCAGTCCCATAGTGTAGCCATCGTTCATACGACCCCAATGGATCTGACCGTTTGAATTTCTGATATCGTATGATAAAGTTATTGTCATTACAAGTTATACAAATAATTTAAACTAGAATTTAATTAATTAAATTAACCATTGGGCCTCACCCTTATTCTCTCCCGGCCCATCTAAATTCAAAAGCTCAGACCCATATGTCTTTCTTCCCCAACGATGAACAGACCTTGTCTCTCACCATTAACGCCAGTTCGATGCTCCACCATCCCTTGTACACTTCACCAAGTCGAACTCTGGCAACACCAGCGAACTCAGCATCCCGAGCTCCATCTCCCTATACCCTTATCACTCAACTCGAACACGGGAATCAAGTTTCATCGACAGCAGGTTCGTGCACCGTACAGTGCAACTTGCGATGGAATCAATGTTCGTTTCCTTCAAAAAAAAACACCAATGATGCAACTCTACCTCCTAAGCTCAAACACAAAATCGAAAACACACCCATATGCCCAAGTTCTCCCTAAAACCCAACACTAGCTTATAACTAACGCACGCTGTACGATTTCACACATCCAATGGATCTCGAATATATATGTCATTGGATTTATAGGTTTTACTTTGATTTTTATTTGATTTTTGTGGATTGCGTTTTTGGGTTGAAAAACGAATGAGAAGTGGCGGCTTAGAGAAGTCTTATAAGGGGAGCTGAAATCTTGTGTGGCTGAGAATGATGAGTGGTGGCCTAGTTTAGCTCCACACATAAATATTTTATTTTATTTTTAATTTATAATGTCATACAAGTCTTTAAAAATTCCTGTGATCACTCTTGATACCCAAAAATCACCAAACTGGACATGCATCTACAGTTGGACATTACGGTCCCAACGAAACTGGTTTCGTCGAATTCCGACTCCGTTTGCTCACACAGCATATTTTTAACCGTCAAAACACTGACTGTTTTTCACTCTAAAAATCGGTACGGCCACATACTGACTTCAAAAATCATGGAAATTAAAATCTAGCAATAATTTAATATTGCGGATCCAACAAAATTGGTTTCGTCGAATTCCGATGTTGTTTACAAAACTGGCTATTTTTAAAGCTCTAAATAACCCTTTTAAATATATAAATATATTTAAAAACAATTACATTTAATATTTCAAAATAAATATTATCGTGTATATTCACCGTGGAATACCATACAACTTCAGAATATTCCTATATGAATTTCTAACTTGACATTTCAAATCCCAATATAAATCGATATTCGATTTATAATGAAATTCCTTTTATTATATAATTAAATCGTTATAAATTATAAAGGAATTCCACAGCGACTTTTCTAAAATTTGATTTGGACATAAATCAAAATCTACACGATGAAATCCCAGTCTTTCTCTTCCATTAGAAAAATATACTTCACCAGCTCCTAACGTTTCTTATTTCACAGAAATCCGATTTAAAACAGCTTCTGTATTCCCAGTTGAAGTTCGAATCGCCAATTTACGAACTGCAGCGCCATTTCGAGCTCGATTTTAATTATAATATAATTTCTACCTTCAACTGATGATTTAAAATATATTCGTTATTCTAATTCAATTCTAAACTGAATTATATATTTTGAATTGCCCAATTCACACCATATCGCCATTTCATCCAATTCTAATTATTTCAGAATTAAATATATTAATTAATTATTATATTAATTAAATATTCAAAGTTATTTAATTTAAACAATTAAATTCTCTAATTCACTTATTTAAATAATTAAATTAATTAATTATTATATCGCTGCAAATGCGGGTCGTTACAATTAGAGTGAGAAGTTCTCACCTTTGGGATCCACTCCACCAGTTTTATTTCTGAATTTCTAAACAGTTTGCATTTTCCCGAAATTTCAACGCAATCTTTTCCATGCTGTTCATAGTAAAAATCACATTTTTAATATGATGTTTATATATTAAAAATTATATTTTTAATCAACGATATTTAGATTTAAAATTTTATTTCAATGTCATATATATAAAAAATCACCTTTTTATAACGATGTTTACATTATAAAGATCATATTTTTAATCCCATACGTATATAAAAATCAGGGTTTTAATCATCTCTATATGTATAAAAATCAAATTTTTATTCCAAGATTATAAAACAAAAATCATATTTTTATAACGCTATTATATATATAAAAACCATTACAACATATATATATATATATCCAATTTTTATCAACACTATATACAATTAAAAATCGCATTTTTATGCTATGTTCTTATTTATAAAAAATCATATTTTTATAACGCTCTCTATGTAATAAAAATCATATTTTTAAATCGCCATTATATTATAAAAATCAGATTTTTATAATGCTACTTCATATATAAAAAGTATATTTTTATAGCGCTTTATATATAATAAAAATTATATTTTTATATCGTTATTCATATAAATAAAAATCAAAATTTTATTTCAAAACCGTATATGTAAAAATCATATTTTTATATGACAAAAATCGTATTTTTACTTAACTAAAAATCCTATTTTTATATACTTAAAAATCATAGCTTTCTATAATTAAAAATCATAGTTTTATTGTGATAACCCCAAACTCCCGTGCCACAGAAGCAAGGATAATCATTGGAATATAACACATAATCAATAACAGCAGAACATGATCATAGAATTACACCAAATAAAGTACATCAAAGTTACACTGGAAATAATATTAACATCAGAGTTACATAGCATAACAGGATCATACTTAGTACATAACACAGTTTCAGTTTAATGTAAAATGTCTGCAGCGGAATTAAACATAATATACTAAATGAAGTCTGAACAACATAGTAGAAATGATAGGATCCATCTTCAGCTCCATAGCTATCTAGAATGAGTCTACTAAAACCTGGATACAAGGTTACCCGTGTGGAAAAGAGGGCACCCAAGTTTGCAATGTGAAACAAACTAAGAGTCAGTCATGGGACTGGTATGAGAAATGTTACTTAACTTATTTAATAATAAGGCTAATCACAAGACCACGCCGCTAACGCGGAACGGGTTATTCCACTGAATTGCCAGTGCAAGAAATAAAGTAAATCGTTAAACAACGCAATGCTTTTTAGAAAAATGAAGCCATTATAAGACACAAGTCCCATCACATAATGCAACGCAAACTGGAGAATAGAGTTTTACCTTATAATGGCCAAAATAGGCTTGATACGTATAAAGCAAATTATGATATTATTATTAGTGTCTATATGTTTCAAAAACATTTTCTATCGTAATGTATCAATTGTAGACGGCATAGCTACTATATACTATGTCGCCAGACTAGTTTTACAATCAAAACTGCACGGTGTTATATTGGAAGTTGGATTTCCATCATGAACCAAGGTAAGGGATCATCCTTACCGAATTCGAAACAATCTAGCTTACCATGTCTCAGGATCAGTTGCAACTGCACCTTGGATCTTCAGGGCCGGTCCACAAATACTTTAGTGGATTAATAATTCCTGAACAATACGTTTCTCTGCCTTATGGGGCATAAATCAAGAGCCACTTGGGACTCAAATCCGAGGCGCCTCATTCCATCATCCACATAAGTAAAAATGTTTGGGCTCCATACTATGACATCACTCCTAGCTAGAAAGAAACGCATGTCCTCCCTACAATCCTCTCCCGTTTCTGGTTCATACCGGGGTGTGAAGCTCGCAAATCAACGTTATACACAAAGCTATGCTAATTAAAGCTATACTTTGATCATCAACCACAAGGCTCTGCTTTTCAAAAAAGCCTTGATCATTTGCATCTTGGCATGCCACACTGACAATTCACGCCATTCGACTGAAGTCTATCAATATATAACATCTGAACTCGTACGTCTCAAAGAAGGTGTTAAGCAAGAGAATAAATTCTCCGCCACCAAACAGATATATAATTAATAGAAATCAATCAGCACAGAATAAAATCCAATGTCAGGCATACATCCATTTACAAGTCCATTCTAGGTCTGAACGAAACCGAAGATGCCTTATTCCTCGTTCCATATGTCCAATACGGAAGAGAGACTCTCGCATATCTGGACAATCAACAAGTACGTCTGGACGACTACCACTGTAACCCTTTCCTGAGAGCTAACCAATCCAGGGCATCAGTAGTCATCCATTCGATGTGAAGATCGTCGGTCTTCAACCACCGTCTTCAATGTCTTTGACCTCAAATCGTTGTATAATTATTTAAAATGAGATTTAACTCGGCCTTTTCAAATAATTCGCGAATATATATAATTCAAATCAATCCTTTTCATTCCATATCGTTTATAATATTTTATAATGATTTATCGCTATTTTATTTATATAAAAATAGCCCATTTTAATTAAACGACGCTTCAGGTCATTACGCTGCCCTGACGCTGTATTTATCAAAATTTGGATTACACATTTATCAAAATCTAACCGTTGGATCATGCAAAATTTTATATCGTTGGAAAGATCTTTCCAAAGCGAACCCAACGGTCCCAGTTTTGGGAAAATCCGACGGTCGGATCTCTCGGTATAATCGTTTAAAGTTAGGATTCCAAATCGCGAACTACCACACGCGATTCGTTTTATTTTAATTTATATATATATATATATATATGTGTGTGTGTGTGTGTGTGTGTGTATAAATATAAATATAATTCGCTCAACGATTTCAAATTATTAATTCTTTAAATAATTTTCTACACTTCATACACGTGTTAAAAAGAACATTTTTATCTGACAAACATATATTTTTAACAAATAATTCTTTTTCTAACTTGTCAAAACATATTTAACCAAACATATTTTTCTTACTTTAATCTTTTGATGAATTCATCTCTACATTGAAAATGTGATTTTTTTTTTTTTTAATGTTAACACATTTCCATTCAAACTTGAATATTTTAATGATTCCTTCTTGCATAAAAATGTAATTTTAATGTTAACAACATTTTATCTTTTCTAGAATCTTTTTAAATGATTCATTCTTACATAAAAAATTGTAATTTCAATGTTACAACATTTCATTAAGCAATGAATATTTTTTAATGATTCATTTACATTAAAAATGTAATTTTATTGTTACCTCATTTTTATCAAACAATGAATCTTTTCTAATGATTCATTACAATAAAACTGTAAATTTCAATGATAAAACATTTTTATTATACATTGAATCTTTTTAATGATTCATTTACATTAAAAATGTAATTTTAATGTCTCAACATTTTGTCAATCTTGAATCTTTTTAATGAATCAACTGTACATTAAAAATGTAAATTTTAATGTAAAAACATTTTTGTCTATCTTGAATCTTTTTAATGATTCATCCTTACATTAAAAATGTAAATTTTAATGTAAAAACATTTTCTTATCAAAGTTTTAATCTTTTTAATGAATCCTTATTTACACTAAAAAGTAATTTTAGTGTTAACAAATTCTTATCAAAGTTCTTTTTTAATGAATCCCTATTACATAAAAAATGTAATTTTAGTGTTAACAAATGCTTATCAAAGTTTACACTTTTTTATGAATCCTTGTTACATAAAAAATGTAATTTTATTGTTAACAAATGCTTATCAAAGTTTACTCTTTTTAATGAATCCTTATTACATAAAAAATGTAATTTCAGTGTTAACAAATCCTTATCAAAGTTTAATCTTTTTAATGAATCTTTATTACATAAAAAATGTAACATCAATGTTAACAAATTCTTATCAAAGTTTCATCTTTTAATGAATACTTATTACATAAAAAGTGTAATATCAGTGTTAAAAAATTCTTATCAAAGTTTCATTTTTTAATGAATCCTTATTACATAAAATAATGTAGTTTCAATGTTAACAATTTCTTATCAAAGTTTCATCTTTTTAATGATTCCTTATTACATAAAAAGTGTAATATTAATGTTAACAAATTCTTATCAAAGTTTCATCTTTTTAATGAATCCTTATTTACACTAAAAATGTAATTTTATATGTAAAAACGTTTTTATCAAGCAATAGGTATTTTTAATGATTCCTACTTACATTAAAAATGTGATTTTTAATTTAAAAACATATTTTATCAAACTATGAATCCTATTTTTAATGATTCATCTTTTACATTAAAAATGTAACTTTTAACGTGAACCAGTTTTCATTTCAAATAATGATCATTTTTTAAATCTTTTCTAATATACAATAAAAATGTGAATTCTTATTGTTAACAATTTTCATTTCAAATAATGATCATTTTAACAAATTCTATTTATACAATAAAAATGTGATTTTTATTGTTTGACCAATTTTATTCAAACATGAACATTTTCATTTTTAATATATATACAATAAAAATGAGATTTTTACTGGTTAACCAATTTATTTTCAAGACATGAAAATTTAACATATTCTATATAAGTAATAAAAATGTGATTTTTATTATTCAACAAATTTTATATTTCGAATAATGATCATTTTCATATTTTCTATTCATACAATAAACATGAGATTTTTATTGTTCGAACATTTCTATTTTAAAACATGAATATTTCAACTAGTGAATATTTCAGAAAATTTTGGCATTATAACGGTAGGGTAATTAAAACAGGCATCGTCCCTAGTACGGCTCCTCTGCTATCCTAGGCCTCGCGGTGATACAAGGGTTTTATTTTCCTAATACAATTTATTTTCACTATACAATCCATTTTCACAATATCAACCAATCTCGTTTCAACTACAATCAATCATCCACAATCACAATCAATTTCACACCACAATACAATCAAGTCGTCCATGGTCTGTGGACGTCGGTGTCAGGAGTTATTAAACTCCGTCTGCAACCTAATATAATTTTATTTGTTATATTTTGAATTTAGAAATCTCACCTTGCTTTTTATTCCCTCTAAAATTGTAGAAAGCTCCAAAAATTCTCTGGTCTCTTTTAGAATGTCGTGTACGATGCCATGAGTCTAATGTCTCCTGTTTCATCAAATTTCGTTATCGTATGATAAAGATACGATTTTTATAAATAAATATGAATTCGCAACGCTTAAAAATGTTGTTAACCCTTTAAATAAATCAAAGTCGTACCCTTTCAGATTTGGTTCAAAACTAGGTTTAGAATTTTCTTCAAATCCATTCAGCGTGAAGCCGATCGGGTTGCGTCATCTCGAAGACCTCGGAGAGAGCTTTCCGTCGCCGTGCACCTCATCCAGATCGGTGGTGGCTTCCAGGCGCGGCGACGGTCCAAAGCGCTCGACTTTGGAGCGTCAGATCTCGAGGTACGTGCAACTACAGGGATCGAAATATATATGGAATCGAAGATCAAAGGATTCTCTACAAAAGCTTCAAAAGGACCATTGAATTTTATTGCAAGAATCACGAGTTATTGAGGAGGGAAATTTCTTGCTGTAGCCGCCATCGTATTTTAAAGGGAATCGTATTTTTTTGAAGATAACGACAAAAGGGTTTTTGGATTTTAAAGAATATATATTATTTAATATAAATTTAATTTACAAATTATTTTTTTTATCGGTCCGGACTCCAAATGAGTCCCAATGACTTTCGCCCCTTGCTAATCACCCTCATTCCGGACACAATGGACTAGGTCTCATCAACCTATTTGATTGTTTCAGCCTATTTTTCTTTAAATTAAAAATATAAAACATTTAATTATTTAATTTGATCATATATTTTAATTTACCAGGGAAACATATTGACTCCAAAAATTCCCAAAAAATAAATCTAGCTATGTTTTGATGATATAGTCCTAACAAAATTAATTTCGTCGAATTTGGAGAACAGTTGAAAAATGACCCTTTTCTGGTCGATCCAATTTGACTAAAATTGACAAAACACGTTTTCTTTTGCCACACTCACATATTAATTCCAAAAATTATGGAATTTTAAACCTAGCAATAAATTGACATTCCGGTTCCAACCAAAATGGTTTCCTCGAAAACGGAGGTCGTTTGCACAATGGCTATTTTAAATGGCTATATATTATATTAAATTCCATAGCGACTATTCTGAATATTTAACTGGCCATAACTTTTTGTTCCCGCTATGAAATTTCATTTTTTCACATCCGTTAGAAAGATATAATTAAACAGATTTAAATATTTTTTGTTTTACTGAAATCCGATTTATTTTGAATCCTATACATTTAGTCAAAGTTCGAAATCAAATTTTCAAACTGCCGAGCTATTCAGGCTCGTTATGTAATTAAAATAAATTTATTCATTCTAACTTTATTTAAAATAAATTTTTAGTCATTATTATTTAAAATAAATCATTTTAAATATTCCAAATTCATTAAAATAGCCAAAAAAAAAAAAAAAATGGTTCTGATTTTCCGGGTTGTTACGATCTCCCCCACTTAAAAACTTTTCGTCCCCGAAAAGGAAACAATAGTAAAGTAGGAAATAAAACGGAAAATGCAAAATATTTTAAATGTACCTTGCACTAGAGCTAATCAGAGATGTCCACTCTGCACTGGGGATAAGCCTGCTTAATGTTATCTTCGGTCTCCCATGTACAATCTTTAGGATATCTGCTCCACTGCACTTTGACTAATTGTATTCTCTTGTTTCTCAGAACTCGGGTTTCTTTACCAATGATTTTAACTGGCTCTCTTCTCACTGCTAAGCTTGGAGAATTTCCAAACCTTGTTGCGCTGCTTCTTCCACAATCAAGTCTGGATCATGTACATGCTTTCAAAGCTGAGACACGTGAAATACATCATGTACTCCTGGCAACCAGTCAGGCACCTGAACCTTGTAAGCAGGAGTTCCAATCCTCTCAAGTATAGGAAATGGACCAATAAATCTAGGCGCCAACTTCCCTGTCTTCCTGAAACGGACTACTAGGAGGAACTCTCAAGTACACATAATTGCCAACAGCAAATTCTAAATCCCTTCTTCTTGAATCGGCATAGCTCTTCTGTCGGCATTGAGCAATCTGAAGTCGTTTCTTAATAAAATCAACTTTGTCTGAAGCTTCTCGAATCAGGTCGGGACCCTATACTAGCCGATTGCCTGGTTCTACCTAACATGCGGGAGATCTACATGGCCTGCCATACAAAGCTTCGAATGGCGACATTTATAAGCTTGTTTGGTAACTGTTATTGTATGAAAACTCAACCAGATGCAAGTGATTTTCCCACGATCCGCCAAAATCAAGAATACATGCCCGCAACAAGTCTTCTAGTATACGATTCACCCTCTTAGTTTGGCCATCTGTTTGAGGATGATATGCGGTGCTCAGATTTAGCTTTGTCCCTAGCTCTTCTTGGAATGTTTCCCAGAATTTACTAGTGAATATAGGATCACAGTCACAAATAATACTACTGGGAACTCCATGTAGTCTAACGATTTCTTTGAAATAAATTTGCGCTAGACTTCGAGATATTCTATTTGATCTGACAGGAATAAAATGGGCGGTCTTCGTGAAATGGTCTACGATCACCCATATACTGTCAAAACCTTTCCTGGTTCGGGTCAAGCCATCGATGAAATCCACAGAAATTTGATCTCACTTCCAATTTGGGACCTCTAGTGGTTACAACAATCCTGCGAGTTTTTGTTGATCGCTTTTGACTTGTTAGCAAGTAGAATACCTGCTAAGATAAATGGAAATGTCTCTTTTCATAGACTTCCGCCAGAACGTGCGCTTGAGATCATGATACATGTTACTCACCCTTGGATGAATACTAAGCTTGGATTTATGACATTCATCCGTCACTTCCCTCCTGTGCTCAGGAATATTCAGAACACAAATTCGGCCTAATAACCTCAGAACTCCCTTGTTATTAATCTAGAAACTCGAGGGTTCGCCTTCCCGAACTCATTCAGTAATTGTGTGAATAAATTCATCATCTTTCTGAAGTGCAGAGATTTTGTCAATCAATGATGGCGTAATAATGAGATTAGGGATATTGGCATTCTTTCTGCTAAGCGCATATGCTACAACATTGGCTTTCCCTGGAGTATACAAAACATCTGGATCGTATGCCGCAAGAAATTCTAACCAACGCTGCTATCTCAAATTCAAGTCCTTCTGGGTGAATAGATACTTCAAAGACTTATGAGCTGTATACAATTCGAACTTCTCACCCAAAAGATAGTGCCTCCATATTTTTAAAGTGAACACGACGGCTAACAACTCAAGATCATGTGTAGGATATCTCTTCTCATGCGGCTTCAACTGACGGCTAACATAAGCAACTACTTTGCCTCTTTGCATTAATACCGCACCAACACCTTCAATAGAAGCATCGGTATAGACTGTCAAATCTTGATTGCCATCAATAATAGTCAACACTGGAGCAGTAGTCAACCTTAATTTCAGCTCTTGGAAAGCTGCCTCACATTCAAGCGTCCAATTAAACCTTGTATGCTTCTTGGTAAGCTTCGTTAATGGACAAGATAGCTTCGAAAAATCCTTAATGAATTTTCGATAATAGCCAGCCAATCCTAGAAAACTTCTAACTTATGTAGGCGTGCTAGGCTGGTTCCAATCTTGAATGGCTGTGATTTTACTTAGATCCACTTTAATTCCTTCCTTCGATACTACATGACCGAGGAACTTCACTTCTTCTTGCCAGAATATGCATTTAGAAAATTTGGCCTTTAATACATTCTTTCTTAGAATTTCCAAAACTTCTTCCAAATGCTTTTCATGCTCAGCCGTTGACTTAGAAAAGATTAGAATATCATCAATGAAGACCAGCACGAATTTATTCAAGACATCGCGGAATACTCGATTAATTAAATCCACAAAATAAGAAGGAGCATTACATAAGTCGAATGGCATTACTAACCACTCATAAAAATATATCTGGACCTCTGAAAGCTATCAAAGGAACACACTCTTCGGCAATTCGGAGTTGATGGAAACCTATAGCTAGGTCCATTCTAGAAAATACTTGTGCTCCATTCAAGCGATCTAATAAATCATCAATACGGGGCAATGGATATTTATTCTTGAGTGTCTGCTTATTTAAATCTCAGTAATCCATAAACAATCTAAGAGCACCATCTGACTTTGGAACAAACACTACTGTTGCACCCCAATTTGAAAAGCTAGGCCTGATCATACCTTTCCATAAAAGCTGTTTAGTTTGATTACCTAATTCTTCTTTCTCTTTCCATGTCATTCTTCGAATAGGATGCACAACTGGCCTTGCATTCAGAACTAGGTCAATCCTGAAATCAATTTCTCTTCGCGGAGGTAAGCTAGCAACTTCTTCGAACACATCCGCATAATTCTTGACGACATGAATATTTTCAATAGTAGTGAGGTGACCTCAAGAGTAGCCCAAAATTCTTTTCTATCTGAATCTAAGCCTACGCAAGGTACAACAATATTCCCAAGCTTTGTTTCAACATTAACAACTCTTTCTGCAAATTTAACTTCGACTTCAAATTTGGTTAACCAATCCATTTCGAGAATAATATCAAATTCAGAAAGATCCATAACAATTAAATTGAAAGGAAACCAATAGCAAGAGTAGGAGACATGCACTCTACAATATAAGCCATGAATAAGAGAACCCCCTATCGGATTATGAACACTAATCGATTCTTTAAGATTCTTTAGGGTTAACTTTAACTTTTCAATTGTGTTACTTGAAATAAAACTTCGTGATGCACCAGTGTCAAATAATACTGTAACTGGAATATTGTTGACAGCAAGAGTGCCTTCCAAAACATCTGGCCTTTCCCTATTAGTTGAGGGTGCTGGAGTGTCTGCCACTTCATTAACATGAGCTACTTCAAACTTCTTTGATAACTAACAACTCTTTGAAAGATGACCCAACTGATGGCAAAGATCGCATTCCCTATTCTCTTGAAACTTTTTATTGGATTTAGATCAACCATTCTTTCGTTTCTTCAAAGATTTGCAATTCCTTAGCAAATGCCCTTGCTTATTGCACTTGAGACACACAGCTTCCTTTACTTTTTTCAGATTGGCATTAGGCTTCCTACTAACCCCAGTCTTTGTACTTGCCTCAGGGCTATCTGCTTCAAACTTCCTTTTGCTACTGGAACTGCCTTCGTCTTCATCTTCCAAACCACTTTGCTTAACAAGATACTCATAGCGATAAGCCATTTGTATCATCTTAGAAAAAGGAATATTCACATGAGCAAGTACTCTACCTTCGTATTTTCTTTGAAGTCCGTTAATAAATATCAGATTCTTCCTTATAGGATCTTTAATTTGCTTTGGGGAAAACGAGAAAGTTCATTGAATTTATTCTGGTACTCCTGGATGGTCATATCTCCTTGTTTCAGACTGTAAAACTCATCATATAACCGCTCAGTTGCTTCTGGAGGAATAAATTTTTCTGGGAAAATTTCTTTAAATCTATCCTAGGTAATATTACCTTCTGGATTATCCTTTGTAACGGTTTCCCACCAGATTAAAGCTTCGTCTTTGAGTGCCCAAGATGCCATCAATCTCTTTTGATCATCTCTCAACTTTGAGCCTTCAAAAATTCTCTCAGAAGAATGCATCCATGCTTGTGTTTCAATAACAGACTCTTTGCCCAAGAATGGTACTCCACCCAGATTTCGATACATCTTTACTAGAGCTTCTAGATCTAGTTCTGGTTATAGGAGCACGATTGGCTCATTAGATTGTTGAACCATAGAATTACTTCATCTGTTTCTGCCACTCATTTTCTACTATGTCTGCAAATAGCAGACAAAGAGTCAGACCAACAGAAAAGATATTGTAAAGCATAGAGACATATATTTAAGTATAAATGCATCTATTGGGGTGTATTTTATTCTGCTATACTCATTCTAGGAAATTACTAATCCTATCTGTAATGAATTATTCATCTTAGAATACCGCTGATTCAATTTATGATGAGTTCGTTAACATGTTATATTCTGGAGATATGGTTAACCAAAGCTTTGATACCAATTGTGATAACCCCAAACTTCCGTGCCCTGGAAGCAAGGATAGTCATTGGAATATAACACATGAACAATAATAGCATAACAAGATCATAGAATTACACCAGATAAAGTACATAAAAGTTACACTGGAAATAATATTAACATCAGAGTAACACGGCATAACAAGATCATACTTAGTACATAACACGGTTTTAGTTTAATATAAAATGTCTGCAGTGGAATTAATCATAATATACTAAATGAAGTTTGAACAGAATAATAGAAATTATAGGATCCACCTTCAGCTCCATAGCTATCCAAAATGAGTCTGCTAAAATTTGAATACAAGACTGCCCGTGTGGAAAAGAAGGCACCTGAGTTTGCAAAGTGAAACAAAATACGAGTCAGTCATGAGACTGGTATGAGAAATTTTACATAACCTATTTAACAATAAGGCTAATCACAGGACCACGCCGCTAACGCGGAACTAGTTTACCCTATTGGATTTCCATTGCAAGAAATAAAGTAAGTCGTTAAACAATGCAATGCGTTTTAGAAAAATGAAGCCATTATAAGACTCAAGTCCCATCACACAATGCAACGCAAAACGGATGATAGAGTTTTACCTTATAATGGCAAAAATATACTTGATACGTATAAAGCAAATTTGATATTATAATTAGTGTCTATATGTTTCAAAAACATTTTCAATCATAATGTATCAATCACAGATAGCATAGCTACCATATACTATGTCACCAGACTAGTTTTACAATCAAAACCGCACGGTGTCATATTGGAAGTTGGATTTCCATCATGAACCAATGCAAGGGATCTTCCTTACCGAATTCGAGATAATCTAGCCTACCATGTCTCAGGATCAGTCGCAACTGCACCATGGATCTTCAGGACCGGTCCACAAATACTTTAGTGGATTAATAATTCCTGAAAAATATGTTTCCCTGCCCTATTGGGCATAAATCAAGAGCCACTAGGGACTCAAATCCGAGGTGCCTCATTCCATCATCCACATAAGTAAACATTTCTGGGCCCCATACCATGACACCCTCCTAGCTAGAAAGAAGCACATGCCCCCCTACAGTCCTCTCTCGTTTCTGGTTCATACCAGGGTGTGGGGCTCGCGAATCAACGCTATACACAAAGCTATGCTAATTAAAGTCGTGCTTTGATCATCAACCACAAGGATCTGGTTTTTAAGAAAAGCCTTGATCATTTGCATCTTGGCATGCCACACTGACAACTCACGCCACTCGACTGATGTCGATCGATATATAACCTTTGAGCTCGTACGTCTCAGAGAAGGCTGTTAAGCAATAGAATAAATTCTCCGCCACCAAACAGATATATATTTAATAGAAATCATTCAACATAGAATAAAATCCAATGTCAGACATACATCCATTTACAAGTCCGTGGGTCTGAACGAAACCATAGACGCCTTAATCCTCGTTCCATATGTCCTATACGGAAGAGAGGCTCTCGCATACTCGAACAATCAACAAGTACGTCCAGACGACTACCACTGTAACCTTTTCCAGGGAGCTAACCAATCTAGGGCATCAGTAGTCATCCATTCGATGTGAAGATCGCCGGTCTTAAACCACCGTCTCCAATATCTTCGACTTCCAATCGTCGTATAATTATTTGAAATGAGATTTAACTCGGACTTCTCAAAGAATTCACGAATATATATATTTAAAATCAATCCTTCTCATTCCATATCGTTTATAACATTTTGTAATGACTTATCGCTATTTTTATTTATATAAAAATAGCCCATTTTAATTAAACGACGCTTCAGGTCATTATGCGGCTCTAGCACTGTTTTTATCAAAATTTGAATTACACATTTCTCAAAATCTAACCTTTGGATCTTAGCAAATTTTACATCAATGGAAAGATCTTTCCAAAGCGAACCCAAAGGTTCCAGTTTTGGGAAAATCCGACAGTCGGATCTCTCGGTATAATCGTTTAAAGTTACGATTCCAAATCACGAACTACCGCGCGCGATTCGTTTTATTTTAATATATATATATATATATATATAATTCGCTCGACCATTTCAAATTATTTTTCTTTAAATAATTTTCTATACTTCATACACATGTTAAAATGAACATTTTTATCTAACAAAAATATATTTTTAACACATAATTCTTTCTCTAAATTGTCAAAACATATTTAACAAAACATATTTTTCTAACTTTAATCTTTTGAAGAATTGATCTTTACATTGAAAATGCAATTTTTTTTTAATGTTAACACATTTTCATTCAAACTTGAATATTTTAATGATTCCTTCTTGCATAAAAATGTAATTTTGATGTTAACAACATTTTATGATTTGTAGAATCTTTTTAAATGATTCATTCATACAAAAAAAATGTAATTTCAATATTACAACATTTTATTAAACAATGAATCTTTTTTAATGATTCGTTTACATTAAAAATGTAATTTTAATGTTAGCTCATTTTTATCAAACAATGAATCTTTTCTAATGATTCATTTACAATAAAAATGTAAATTTCAATGACAAAACATTTTTATTATACCATGATTCTTTTTAATGATTCATTTACAATAAAAATGTAATTTTAATGTCTCAACATTTTGTCAATCTTGAATTCTTTTAAATGATTCAACTTTACATTAAAAATGTAAATTTTAATGTAAAAACATTATTGTCTATCTTGAATCTTTTTAATGATTCAACCTTACATCAAAAAGTAAATTTTAATGTAAAAACATTTTCTTATCAAAGTTTTAATCTTTTTAATGAATCCTTATTTACACTAAAAATGTAATTTTAGTGTTAACAAATGCTTATCAAAGTTTACTCTTTTTAATGAATCCTTATTACATAAAAAATGTAATTTTAGTGTTAACAAATGCTTATCAAAGTTTACTCTTTTTAATGAATCCTTATTACATAAAAAATGTAATTTCAGTGTTAACAAATGCTTATCAAAGTTTACTCTTTTTAATAAATCCTTATTACATAAAGAATGTAATCTCAATGTTAGCAAATTCTTATCGAAGTTTAATCTTTTTAATGAATCCTTATTGCATAAAAAATGTAAAATCAATGTTAAAAAAATTCTTATCAAAGTTTCATCTTTTAATAAATCCTTACTACATAAAAAATGTAATATCAATGTTAACAAATTCTTATCAAAGTTTCAACTTTTTAATGAATCCTTATTACATAAAAGATGTAATTTCAATGTTAACAAATTCTTGTCAAAGTTTCATCTTTTTACTGAATCCTTATTACATAAAAAATGTGATATCAATGTTAACAAATTCTTATCAAAGTTTCATCTTTTTAATGAATCCTTATCTACACTAAAAATGTAATTTTATATGTAAAAACATTTTTATCAAGCTATGGGTATTTTTAATGATTCCTATTTACACTAAAAATATTATTTTTAATGTAAAAACATATTTTATCAAACTATGAATTCTATTTCAAAATAAGAATATTTTAGCACATGAATATTTCAGAAAATTTCGGCATTATAATGGCAGGGTAATTAAAATAGTCACCGTCCCTAGTACGGCTCCTCTGCTATCCTAGGCCTCGCAGCGATACCAGGGTTTTATTTTCCTAATACAATTTCTTTTCACTATACAATCCATTTTTGCAATATCAACCAATTTCGTTTCAACCAAAATCAATCATCCACAACAACAATCAATTTCACACCACAATACAATCAAGTCATCCATGGTCTATGGACGACGGTGTCAGGAGTTACTAAACTCCGTATGGAACCGAATACAATTTTATTCGTTATATTTTGAACTCAGATATATCACCTTGCTTTTTATTCCCTCTAAATTGTAGAAAGCTCCAAAAATTCTCCGGTCTCTTATAGAATGTCGTGTACGGCGGCACGAGTCCAATGTGTTTACACCAAAATTGGTCTAAACACCCAAGGTACTAATACTGTACTTCACCAATACGGTAGGAAATAAATGGCACCGTGTTTAATCAGCAATTGAAAATAAAAATTGCGAGAAAGGTAAAGTAGATACGAGATTTAGAGTGGTTCAACCGTTAATTAGGCCTTTGTCCATTGTGAAGGCGATTTCCAATCTTATAATGAGGATTACAAAATACATTAATTCTCTCTTTTCATACATCTCTATATTCACTCAATATACCCTCGTTTGTATATTTCAATCTTGTAATTATATAAGAGAATGGTAGAATTTGAGGAGAAGAAGGATGGATGAAAGATTGAGGAGGAGGAAGCCTTCGTTTTCCTTGATCACAAGATTGTACTTGACGCCATGGCCGAATCAGTAATTGAGGATAGAATTTAGCAGCACTTCGTGATTTCAAAGATTTGATCCCCTTTATGTTGGCAGCCATGGTGTATTTATAGATGATCTTCCTTCGGGAAATGATTTGAAATCCGTTTATGCAGGCTACGGATCGCTCATTATGTTAATTACAATCATGCCATTAGCTAGTTGTAGCAAGCTGTCTGTCACCGTATTCAGTATCATGTGCGAGCGACTCAATGGAGCGAGTGTCTTGAGTAGTTAAGCGAGTGACTTCGACCAGTGCTTTTCGGTCGCGTCTATTTCTAGCATTCGAATGAGTAGATATCTGATTTTCTTGATGGCGGGATGAGGGAACGACCAATCACAGTTCCTTAATGTGGTTGTGTTTGATTTGTGCGAGAAAGCAACGATCTTCATTAGTCTAGAGGCGACCGACTAAGACTTGCGACTTTGAGATGTGAATGTGCTCTTTCTAGGAGTCGGTACAGGACCTACCAATAGGTTTCTTCTTCGAGTGTCGAGCGATAGGAGTTGCAATTCACGCGCAGTTGTTAAATATATGTGCGACCTTGACTCCTGTCTTGATGCGTGCGACCGAACTTTGATATTAGATCAAGCATGCTCCGTTGTTGTGGGCGGCTTTACCGAATGTACGATCCTTATCTCTATTCAGCCGCATTTCTCATAGCATATCGTGTTATCTTCTTCGGTCATACTGGTCGATTTGATTTGTCTTGAGTTTGATACTTGGGTCTTGCTCTGTGTGGTTGCGTCCTATCCATTGTGAGTCGTTTAATTGCCTTGGATAACATCATGCACGACCGACCCTGATGATATCCTTTCTGCATCTTTTTTTCAATGTGCATATGGATTTTTAAGGGATTAACACTTGTCCCTCGAAGTCCGTGATTTCTTTTAGCAAAGAATTACCGGCTTCGACATTTTTGATCTCACATTGTTTGATAGATTGGTCGAGGGGTCGGTCGTACAAAAATTTGGGATTGTTTCATTGTAGTGGACTGGTATTGTCTCTCTCTGTGAGCGAGAGGCTTGGTGTATCTTTTTGGTTATTGTGCGAACAGTTGAATTTCGGGATGCCTTCTGGAGCTTGATGGGACACTTTTGTGTAATCGGGCACTTAAGTCGACATGGCGAGAATTCTAGATATGCGCCTTTTAATCTCGCTTTTTATTTTCTTACCTGTGCACATTTAATTGGTTTTCCATGTATACCTATATGTGCTTGTTTTGAGTTATTCCCCAATTGCCTGAGTGCTAAGCCCACTAATCTGAACATAGGGCTGTCTTTCGTACGAGCGACCGGATGGAAATACTATTTCGGTTAGCCAATCCTTTCGTCTGTCTTTTATATATTATTTTACTATCTTTTTCTTTTCCAGAATTTTTTTTTTAATGGCGGCGCTAGTCTGAGCAATCCTCTTTACTGCTTGGATTTCTTTCATAACTCCTGATTACTCTAGTTCTTTTATTGTTCTGATTTGCATTCGTGCACGGAACTGTCGTCGAGACCTCCGCAATCTCGAGATCGATTTGGCTGGACTATTCGCCTAGATTCGAGACTGTTCGCTCGCCTGTAAGTAAATTCCTCCTTTGATTTTATCTCGACCCAATTTTGAAGCATGAATTTTGATCATGCGGCTTTGGGGTTTCTAAGTAGGGTTCCCCTTTTTCTATAATCCCATAATTTTAGGAAGCAATCTATGTCGGATCAGGTCGAAAGGTATGATTGAGCAGACAGTTCTAATCAAGTCGTGTCTACGCCCAATGTTGTCTCTTTGATAGGCGCTGTGCAAGATTTCCCACAATCTCATGTACTTTCTAAAGCACCTAGCGAGAGGCACCCAATGGAGCTTTCTCTCAGCCCGTTCCATCAACTGTGCCTGGGGAAAAAGAGTTCGCAGATATCCCTCCCAAAGGATATGTTGCCGTTACTCGCGGCATGTTGATAAGCGGAGTGGTTCCTCCCTTTAATCCTTATATAGAATTGATTCTCCAGAGCTTGGCTATTGCCCCGTATCAGTTACATCCTAATGGTTATGCGATTTTGATAAGCCTTTATATCCTTTTTATGAGGGAAAAACATCGGGCTCCTTCATTTAAGGATATATGCTCATTTTATGCTTTCAGGACAAGAAACCAGCGTCCCTCGTTTATCTTTGTGTAAAGCCGGGGTTCGAATATAATTACTGACTTAGCGAACAGTGTGCGAGGATTTCCCGATCAGTACTTCTTTGTCCGATGTCCCGATAATTTCTACGGCTTTTGGATGGAATGCGTTAAGTATTTTTATTCCTTATATTTCATAATGCCCCCTCTTCCTTTTTCTTAAAATCTTTGGATATACTGCAGCGCTTCCCAATTAAAGCATACCCTTCGACCAAGATTTGTGCAACTCATTATTAGCTGTTGACGAGAGTGAGAGAAATAGGAAATTCCTGATCACTGAAGGGTTCTTAAAGAAATACAATTTACTTCCTCTCTGCGCACCTTTACGGTGGATTCTTCTGATATAAAAGAAGCTACAAGCAAATCCCCTATCAAGAAATCTTCGAAAAAGGAATGTTCTAGCATCGTGGGGAGCAGCGAGGCATCTTTCAAAAGCAAAGCGACCTCTTCTAAAAAAGGTAGTATCCAAGCGTCCAAAGCAAAAAGGCCCAAAGACTTCAGTGGTCTTGTGCGAAAAAGATGGACCTCCCTTAGAGGAAGTTGTCCAGGGAGACGTGAATGTAACTCCTTTGAAGATCACCTCGGATCAAGTGTAGGAAGTGGACCAGTCTGACAGAATTGTAGTGACTTCTAAAGAAATCCCGGGAGGCGGAGAGAATTCTTCTAAGTACAACCAAGAGGAAGATGGTTTAGAGACTTTTAAAGGTCTTGGTCCCCTTGATTTATCTGAAGACCTTGTGAAGGCAAGACCATTATTTGGACATTTGTATTTCAAAACCTTTTAATCGTAAGAATTTTATGAAAAACCCCTTGTTTCTGGGTCAAAGTGATATCTCACAGAGTCTGGAACTATTTTTGTCTTGTTATTTTCATATATTCCGTGTATTCCCTCTCCTGGCCTTCTTTTTCACTTTTCAATGATTAAGGTGCTTAGATCTTCTTTTTCCTCTTAGATCCAGGAATGGGATCATCTTTATCGGACAGTTTCTTATGGCAATTTGCTCCCGTCAATCCACGGAATATCTTACAGTCCAGTCGTACTCGTTGCCTCAAGCGTTCCCGTCCATCTTCAGATCTTCTAACCAAAGATGCACTTGAAGCACCACTAGCGAATTTACTAAAGAAGAAGAAGCATGATCAATCTCGAGTATCTGGAGGAGAAAACCAGGATGCTGAGGGGAGAGAAGGTAATAATAAACAACATAAGGATAGGCTTGGTGGGTCTTCTGAATCGGTTAAACTTTTATGCCCTAGTTCTTTGGTCCTGTAGAATCGTTGCTCAAATCCTCTATGCCTAATGCACCCGCTCTCTGTCAGATTTAAGAGATTCTTGACAGACCTCCCTATGGAGTTATCTAAATTGAAGGACAGGTTCAGAGATTGGGACTTAAGGGGGATGGACCTCGACTTAGACTTGTCTCCACATGATGACCAGAGTACCATCGGGATGTTAAGCGCCATAAAAAATTATGTGACCTCTCAGCTTGCCACTGTCACGGATCGGCTCGAAGTTCAGTAAGAAGAGGCCAAAAATACTTCCAGAGAGCGATTCGAGTCTTGGAACAGGTTCTGCTTCGAATTTCAGAAGTTGAATACTTAACATCTTGAGCGTATCGAGCTTTTGGAGAATGATAAGACTGAATTGATCTGTGTGATCAAAAGTCAAGCGGCCGAAATTGCATTATTTAAGGATAGGAACAGTAGGATGAGCAGCTTGGAGGCCGACAATAGAAAGCTTCTGGAGGAGATTGAAGCCATCAAAAGACAACTTGATGAGGCTCAAACCGACCGCGAGTCCGATGTATCTCAATTAACTTCTATACAACAGGCTGTGGTTTCTTGTCGTTAGGAGAAGGCAATGCTCGAAGGTAAACTCGCTTCCCAAATTAAGGTTCTTGAAACTTTAGAAGGAGATAAAGCAAGGTTAACCAGTGATCTTGAGCAAGCCAGAATTAAAACTGATGAGACCCTGTTTCGATTTTACACCTTTAGTGTTATGACCCGCGGAAGCTTGAGTTATCTGAACAAGGACTTCCCCCATACATTAGCTCTTGTCACTACAAAAATATACCATATTACAACGGTGCAAAAACGTTGTAAAACGTTTTTACAACGGTGGAGCCACCGTCATGTATTAAGAAGTTGTAATATACTTATATCTTTTACAACATTTCTGCACCATTACAACACCGTTGTGAAATAGGATATTTAAACAACTTTTACTCACAGTTGTAATAAATTTTATTACAACTTTTATTCCCCGTTGTTGTAGACATTTAAATATCGTAAGATCATAGGTATGACAACTGGTGATTACCGTTGTGACTTCCAGAATATTACAACTCTTTCACACCGTTGTAAAATGATTTATTACAACTTTTTTTTTATGTTGTAGCTTATATACACCTTACTAATATAAAGAACTCGTGTATATTAATAGTAATATGATTCATGTTTCAATGCAACAAAAACAACCATACATAATCATTCATATATATTAATTGTCATAATATTCGATCAACATACACATAATACATCACCAACTAAGCCCATCACAAAAAACATAACCTTTTCAAAATACAAACATCGATCTAACATAAAAGATACATAAGACAAAAGTTTTGTCCACAAAAGATACATAAGCATACCCTATGAAAGCACTCTAGCTGAAGGCAACGTAATTTTTATTCCAAGCCCCTGTTGATCCAACAGCTTCACCAATGGTAGTCATTTCGGAATTCGGCTTCCATAAGAAAGCTTAGATACAAGATGTACACGTGCATAAAATCCCCTATAAATAGCCAAAAAGAACTTGCACTTAGATACAAGATGTACATCTACATAATAGTACTTCCAAGACGTTCTGCCATATAATTAGATGATTTTGCATTACTTGTTGCATTGTAGAGAGATACTGTTGAGGATCAATTTAGGGGCGGGCCACTCCATCTAATCCCAGATTTTGAATTCCTTATTGAAATTGTTCAGCCATATGGGAAAATACAAGATCACTCACAATTTTCTCAGCTAATTTTTTTATAGATGGATCCTACATATCCCATTCAAAAGTAGACCTTGTATGAGAACTCAAACAATTTAATAAAAATAACAACATGTGTATGTACAAAAGTATATACTAACAGTGAAATCTAGATAAAATCACATCTAAAAGCAGTTGTGTATCTTTTTTAACAACATTTTACCATGTTTCCGCATCCATATCACATCCGATTATTAGAACTATGACATGGTCTAATTTGACTTATAAATAAGCATTAAACATTTCTAAATTCAATTTGCGTTAAAAGTATATTAAAGTTTGATTACAAATTAGAGAAGTGGAACCTGTGTTTTTAGACCACCTTTGAGCTTCAACCTATTTACTATACATACAAGAAGAATCAAATGGCAGATGCCACCACTACTGAAGATAGTACAAAGAAATTAGTTATAGAATCTGTGTCATTTCTGAAGTTTTTAACAGCAACTTGAAACAATATACTACTTAAAATTTACACATTTGCGCATGGACAACTCACTTTTGATCCTCATAAAAATGTTCATCACTTATGCATCAAATCAAGTTATTTTGTACCAAAGTCTTTTTTCTCCCTTTTCCTTTTGGTAAAATTAACAAAATGAAATCTTTCTGATGGCCAAAAAACTATGGCGGCATATAGCGGCAAGAAAGGATGGTTAAGAATAAACTAGCAAAGAAATATTAAGTAGACAGTTCTTTTTCCTCCTCTAATGAGTCTATGATCAACTGTGAGATGAATCATTGCTAACAATTAATCAGAAAGCATACCTGTGACATTAACCCAGTTTGTGAAAGAGGACCTCCAACAATCGGTTGACTGTTAGGACTATCCATAGATAGTCTAAACTCAGAATTAACATGTTGATTATTTTGCTGGTGAGAAAGATAGTCCACTGCCTCAGGGCCGGTCCCAGAAGTTTTGCTACCTAAAGGCAAAAGAAAAAACGAGGCCTTAATATAGTTGTGTTTTTTTTTTGAAACAAAGGGGTACTTATATTACAGAAATGAGGTTACAAAGGGATGATTGAGCTGGAAAATAATTACAACATCATACTAAACAAATACTACACATAACCACTACAAATTCCAGCTCAATCCTAACTAACACAAGAAACAAAAAAATACAGAGACATAAGGCAAAAAATGCCACACACACTAATAGACACAGACAACAAAGAACATGGACAAAAGAAAATCCAGGCACAACCGAAGACATAACATAAATTAAGACAAACTACAAGCCAAAATCCACAAATTCAAAGAGCAAATGAGCCACAAAACCAGATCAATATCCATGGAGCCACCCAAAAGCAATTCATGATGAAGAGCTGCCTTTATATAGTTACATCTAGACAATTTACATTGTTTAAAATAACGACAAGAGAAGGAAAAAAAGGTAATTTTACTCACAACAAATTGTAGATTAACTTCCTATAAAACATAGTAATTTATTAACAAATTGTCATCGACTAGTCATTTAAAAATCCATTGACTACTACCTATTTCAAGTTAATCTTAGTTAATTATCATGAAACTTTGAAACTATAGATTAATCCTTAAGGTAATATACAACCACAAACCTCAAATTAAAAAATAAGAGGAAAATCATATTTGGAACTCGCCTGAGCGTAGTTGATGCTGTTCATAATTTAGTTAGTTATGTTTTACAACCTAGTGATCACAATGCAGTCTCAGCAAAATAACAATATCCCTGTCCATACATGATGAAGGACAGCACAACATAGACGATGTTCATAATAACAAAATAAAAACATAGATGTTACAGTAATTTGTAAACCATATACAATTAAATATTATAAACATATGATCAAATTAACCAAATTACTTACCTAATGCCCTTCAGCGTCTTCAACTGAACTAAATTCACACGTATGATGTTTGTGCCACAGCTGCTAACGTCTGGAATTGGATCACAGTCTAGATCGTTGCTTGATTTCACTGATTTCAACAACTGAAATCATTCATGTGTCTGGTGTCTTTGCATGCTTGGAGAATCACAATTTGATCGTACCTGTAATACCCCGGAAAATGTGAACCAATTTAAAATTTTTAAAATTGGTTATTACCAAAGAATTTGAGTAATTGAAATAGCATATTTCAATAAAATATTGAATAAGGAATACTAAGGAAGTTTGAAAATTTGAATACAAACTTTGTCTGACTATACCGGGTGGAAAATATAACGGATTTTAGCAAAACTGAAAATATTTAAATCTGTTTATGAATACCTTTCTAACAAATCTGAAAAATCGAAATTTCATAATGGAAATCAAAAGTTATGGCTGAATGAATTTTCAGAAAGGTCGCTATATAGCACATATAGCCCTTGAAAGTAGATATTTTGCATACAACCTCGAAATTCGACGAAACCACTTTTGTTGGGTCCGGGATGTCAAACTATTGCTAGGTTTCAAATTTCATAATTTTTGAAGCTAGTATGTGAGCGGGGCAAAAGAAAATGTTATTGGTCAATTTCTGTTAAAATGGGTCGACCTAAAATTGGACATTTTGCATATGAGCTCAGAATTCGACGAAACTAGTTTTGTTGGGACCGTATCGTCAAAACAAAGCTAGATTTTTTTTCTGGTATTTTTCGATTCAGTTTGTGGCCCTGGCAAATTGAAATGTACGTTCAAATTAAATATTGAATGTTTTATATTTTAATTTGAAAAATAACTGACTGTAACAGTCGAATTGGCCAACGAAACATATCCCATTGTGTCCGGAATGGGGGTATTTAGCTAGGAGCGACAGTCGTTGGGTTGGAATTGGTGTACGTTGGCTAGAAGGGGTAATAAAGGAATTTAAAAATATAATATAATAGAAAATATCTCTATTTTCTCTCTCACATCAAAAAAACCCGATCAACCCTTAATCGAATGGCGGAAATCATCGAAACCTTCCCATTGATTTCGCCGCCGCCACAGCCAGTATTGCCGCCACCTCCAGTTAACAATTCTGATCGCATCCCTCCCCTCTTCAAATCAAAGCAAGCCTCGCCAGAAACCATCACCAATTCGCGTCGAATTTCCTCCAGGAAGTTCGCCTCTTTGAAGCGCTGCCGTGCCTTGCTGGAGCTGCCGAGTCTGCCGCCACCACCATCGATCGGAAGCTGGTTCGTAGCCCTTCAACGTCGCAAGGTCTGATCGGAGCAACGAGGTACGGTTTGGATTTAAAATCAAAACCTAGTTTTGAAGGTTTGAAAACCCTTCTGCATCGAATTTCTGAAATGAAAATAACACTTTTAATTGTTGCAAAACTTTGAAAATTAATATATTTTTCGTTCGTTAACGAAATTTGATGAAACAGGAGACACCGTGACCGCAAGGAGGCTCTCTACCATCTAGCAGAAGCCGCGGATTTTTCTGGTCTTCCTACGATTTTTAGCACTACAAAAACTAATGTGAGGAATCTAAACTAAATTGTGTGAATGGAATCGTGTTGTATAAATTATATAAGTGAAGTATAAATTATATACGCATTGTATACCTCATGTACTTGTGTTGTATAAGTTATATTAGCGATGTATAAATTATACAAGTGTTGAATGAAACATATATGCTTTGAATTGTGATGAAATGCAAGTGAATTATAGAAATAATATATATATATATACTCCCCTCGTCCACAGACCATGGACGATATTTATTGCTTGTGATTGACGTGATATTATACGGTATGACGAATGGTTGGAAATAATTGTTTGTGGTTGATATTGTGGTTGAAAAATATCTTTGTGGTTGAAAAATACTCACTTGTGGTTGAAACAAATTAGAATAGGATTGTGGAAATGAAAATAAAACATGCCGCCTGCGTGCGAACTAGATGCATGATCCCCATTGTCAAAAACCGCGAGGTTTTAAGGTAGAGCGAGGAGCCGTACTAGGGACGGTCCCGGTTTTAACTTCCCTGCCGTTATGCTGCCGAAATTTTCTGAAATATTTATGTATTAGAATAATTTTCATTTGTTGAAATTAATAACATATGTTGAAACCAATATTCATGTGTTGAATTGAAATTCATTCGTTGAATCGAAATTCATGTGTTGAATATTATTCGAATTTTAAACAAATGGCTTTAACGATAAAAATCACATTTTTATATATATACAACCTATAGGGAATATTCATGTGTTGAATTGAAAGTCATTCGTTGAATCGAAATTCATGTGTTGAATATTATTCGAAATTTAAACAAATGGCTTTAACGATAAAAATCACATTTTTATATATATACAACCTATAGGGAATATTCATGTGTTGAATTGAAATTCATTCGTTGAATCGAAATTCATGTGTTGAATATTATTCGAATTTTAAACAAATGGCTTTAATGATAAAAATCACATTTTTATATATATACAACCTACAGGGAATATTCATGTGTTGAATTGAAATTCATTCGTTGAATCGAAATTCATGTGTTGAATATTATTCGAATTTTAAACAAATAGCTTTAGCGATAAAAATCTCATTTTTATATATATACAAACTATAGAGAATATTCATGTGTTGAATTGAAATTCGTTCGTCGAATTGAAATTCATGTGTTGAATGTTATTGTATTTTAAAATAAAATGAATAGACAATAAAAACTACATCTTTATTGTGAATATGAAGTGTTAAAAACATTCACGTGTTGAATAAATATTTTTGATGATAACAATATTTCTTTTATCATGTATACACTTTAATAAAAATACACACGTGTCGAAATAAATAATAGTTTGCTAGAAATATTATTATTAGCTTTGTTCTGCATATATATACATGTGTTGAACAGGGAAAACGGATTAGCTGTAGAGTAAAGAAATTATTTGCGTGCCCGGCAAATAGGTAAGCCTTGATGAGTTGGCTGCGCAATTTTATTTTTATATCAACTCCTGTGAATGCCATTGGATGCGGAGTGCTGGTTTTTCTGTGTGAAATAATAAACATCGCCATAGGATAGTAACAATTAATTTTGAACTACACTACATGGCATACTCCTTGATGATAGGCATACTTCATCATATTCCACATAAGCATTTGGAGCTTGTGTGATGAGGTGGAAGATTTACCATATGAGCGAGAGGCTTGTATGGCGATGATTATAGACTACAGGTTGAACTGATGACTGATATGGACTATATAAAATATAACGATAAATTGCCAGATTAATAAAACCCCCACACGGGTCTGGAGTTGACAATAATCACGTCTCTCTAGTCATTTAGATACGACACATGGACTATTTATTCCCACACGGGACGAGGTGACGAGGATTTATCCTCTGGAGCATTCTAAAAACACACTCCCTCAGGCTTTGACAGGGTGACGAGAATTTATTCTCTGGAGTTATGATCAATACACACTCCCCTGTAAACACCAGAATATATCACTATAAATATGTGGGTGCTTTATAGGATTTATTGGGTACCTAACACGGCCCAATAAATTTCCAAACCCCTCCCCGTACAAAGGAGGTTATGGCGAAATTTTTCGAAATATTAAGGCGTTAGTGAAATATTTGAAGTGAAAATGATGTTGAAATATTTGAAGTGAAAACGATGTCGAAATAAATGAATGAACGATGTCGAAATAAATGAATGAACGATATTTGAAATAAAGAAATGAACTATATTTATATATATATATAAATATAAATAGAATTGAAAGAAATCGAAGCCGTGCAGTTCGTGTTTTGGAATCGTAATTTTAAATGATTGATACGAGAAATCCGACCATCGGATTTTCCCGAAACCGCAACCGCTAGGTTCACCTTGGAAATACCTTTCCAACGGCACCAACCTTGTAAAAATCCAACGGTTGGATTGTCTGGAATGTTTAATTCAAATCTAAAGAAAAACAGCGCTAGAATTGTTTATATTTATATATAAATATAATTAAATTAAATCGAATAATGATGCTGCAGTTCGAATTTTGAAACCGTAACTTCAAACGACTAGTGTGGAAGATCCGACCGTCCGATTTTCACGAAACTGAAACCGTTGGGTTCGCTTTGGGAATATCTTCCCACTGATATTGACTTTGTAGAAATCCAACGGTTAGATTTTCCGATATGTGTAAAACAAATTAGGGGAAAAACAGCGCCAGTGCCATGGCACGACCTAAAACGTCGTTTAATTGAATATGGCCATTTTTAAATAAATAAAAATGGCGAAAAATCATTATAAAATATTCTAAGCAACATAGATTGGAAATAAACTAATTTGGCTTGATCTGTTTGATATTTGATGGTTGTATGTGTTTGAAACGAAAATAACACTAAAGAACTGAAATATGGATGTCAAATAATATAACCATAGAAAGAATTGATTTGAATTCTAATTTCGTGAATTATTTGAAAAGGCCGAGCTAACCCTCATTTCAAATAATTAATCGAGCGATTCGAATTGGAAAATGCAAAGACGAATCAAGACCGATGATCTTCGTATCGGTTGGATGGGCGCTGCTGAGGTTCCTGACTGGAGTAGCTACCGTGAAGGAACGGAAGTAGTAGCCGTCTGAACGTATGTGTTGATTGGACGGATATACGAGGAATTTGACACCTCCGGTTTCGTTCAGACCCAGAACGGACTTGAAAATGGACTGTGTGTCTGACATTGGATTTTGTTCTATACTGATTGATCTCTGTTAAATATATATCTGTTTGGCGGCGGAGAATTTATTCTTTTGCTTAATGCCCTTCTCTGAGACATACGAGCTCAGAGGTTATATATCAATAGAAATAAGTCGTATGGAGTGGATTGCCTATGTGGCATGCCAAGATGCTGTGATCAAGGCTTCTGTTGCAAAGCAAAGTCTTGTGGATGATAATCAAAGCACGGTCTACGTGGCCTGGCTTTGTGTATAGCGTGGATTCGCGAGCCTCACACCTCGGTATGAGTTAAAAACTGGATACGGACCGCTGAGAGAGCACGACGTTTCTTTCTAGCTATGGTGGTGTCAGTGACTTACCAGCCCTGATATTTATATCTATTTTTCACCTATGTGGTTGTTGGAATGCGAGGCGCCTCGATTATAGGTCTGTAAGGACCGGGGAAACGTGTGTTCAGGAATAATTAATCCTCAAACGTAAGAGAGGACCGGCCCAGCCAATCCAGGGTTACCCAGAGTGTGTAGTCCTGAGGCATTTGCTAGAATGTCTCGAAGCGAAGAGGAGCTTGCCCCTTGCCTCGACTCATGACGGAAACCTAATTTCCAATACGAATATAGGACTCGATTGTAGAACTAGTATGGTGACATAGTGGTATGGGGCACTTATGCCATCTATGATTGATATTTATGATGCTATTCGTTTTGAAACATATATGCACAAGTAATAATATCAAATGATTTTTCTTTACACTTATTAAGCATATTTGGCCATTATAAGGTAAAACTCTATCCTCCGGCTTGCGTTGCATTGTATGATGGGACTTGAGTCTTATAATGGCTTCAGTCTTTTTAAAAGCATTGCGTTGTTTTAAAGAATTTATTTTGTTTAAATGCACTAGCAATCACTGGAGTAAACCCGTTCCGCGAAAGTGGCGTGGTCCTATGATTTGCTTATTACTGTTGTTTAAACTATTAAATAGATTTCTCATACCAGTCCCCATAACTGACTCGTTGTTTGTTTCACTTTGCAAACGTGGGTGCCCGTATTTTCACACGGGCAGCCTAGTTCACAAGTGACAGGTTGTTTTTAGCTCTGCACTGTTGCATAGAGTGCATTTAGGCTCATGGCGAGGCTGGCTTCACAGAGATGACTTTGACATTTTCCGCCATTATTGTACTTATATTATGATTCCGCCACTGGCGATGCAGACTGCTTTACTTTCAGTACTTATTATCGTATGTATATGTACCGCCTTCGGCGATGTAGACTGATACCTTATTATGTCTCACTGCATGTATATACTCTGCCTCTGGCGATGATGACTGATCATTTCTCCTTTATTTACTAAGTTATATCCTACGCTGTGCTATTCTGATGTTGTTACATGTTGTGATTCCGCTGTCATACCCATGTAAAAATATTCTATTTATTGTTTTTGCTATTTTCTGTACTCTGCTATGATGATTGATGTGTTATATCCCAATGATTATCCTTAATACTGCACCTTGGATTTTGGGATCGTCACAGTTGGTATCAGAGCTTTGGTTAACCTTAGTTCCGGGATCTAACACATTAAACACCTCGTCTGAATAGAATCAGTAGTGTTCTAAGGCGAGTAGCTCATTAGAGATAGGATTAGCGATGTCCTAGAATGAGCTAAGCAGATTAGCAAAACAATTTGATCAGTACATCGTTACCTTTCCTTATGTTCCCCTGTTTTATCATATATGAAAATTATCAAATCTGTGAGCTTGACTCTTTTCTTGCTTATACAGTACTCTCTCTGATGGCTATGCGAGCAGCAGTAGCTAGAGGAGGCCGTGGAGGCCGAGCAAGAGTACCAAGAGGACGGGGGAATATCCCCATAGTTGAGGAGGGCCCTATTATTCAGCCACCAGCACCCCAGGACTTTGAGCTGGACAGAGTAGCGAAGAGGTATAGGAACCTAGGGGGAAAACCCTTTTCTGGCCTTGGTACAGTGACAGAGGCTATAGCTTGGTTAAAGACCTGTGAAAAGATCTTTTAAGGAATGGGATTGGGCACCAACAACAAAGCACGACTAGGTATTTGGCTCCTACAGGAGGAAGCAGAGTTGTGGTGGGATGCCATCACCTCAGAGGATGCACCAGGTACTGTTAGGACTTGGGAGCAATTCAAGGCCATGTTCAACGAGAAGTTTGTACCTGATCAAGCCTTGGAGAGGATGCGAGAGCAGTTTGCTAATCTCCAGCAGGGAGATCTCTCTATTCAGGATTACCTCAATTATCGCGCTACGCTCCAGAGCTTATTATGACTAACAAAGCTAAGAACAAGAGGTTCATATTTGGGCTAAGGCGCAAGTACCATGACAGAGCCATGAGCAACATCAAACTTTCCTTCTCAGAATTAGTGGAAATGGCTTGCAATTATGAAGATATGGATGAAAGACACTCCAGCCAAGACCGCGCCAAAAGCCAAGCTAGAAATAAGCACAAAGCCTCAGCAGATCAGCCAGAGTCTAGCATTACAGCGGCCGCTACTCAGAAACCTGGAAAGATACCGAAAGGGAATTGCTACAACTGCGGGAAGCCAGGACATTTTTCTAATGTGTGCAAAGCCCGGAGGAAACCAAAGGCAAATCCAGACCACAGCTCGGCCGAATGCTACAACTGCCATAAGAAAGGGCACTATAGCAGGAATTGTCCTCTGAAGCAGAATGCACAAGTGGCTCATGTGTACGACAGGGAGACCCCGCCAGCTATCACCGATGGATCAGGTAAACCCGACGTCTTGGGAGGTACCCTTACCATTAAAAATATTCCTGTTTCTATACTTTTTGATACTGGTGCATCACGTAGCTTCATTTCTGGTAACATTGTTCACAAGTTAAAATTGAAACAAAGAAAGCTTAAAGAACCAATTAAAGTTCAAAACCCGATAGGAGGTTCTGTTAGTCTCAGTTCGTACTGCAGAGTGCCTATCTCTTATTCACGTTACAAGTTTTCCATCCACTTAATCGTTATGGATTTGTCTGAATTTGATGTTATTCTCGGTTTGGAATGGTTGACAAAATATAAGGCCAAATTTAGATGTGCCGAGAGAATCGTGAAAGTTAAAACAAAATTTGGGCATATCACTATACCATGCCATGGCTCAGAAATTAATAGAACAGATTTTTGGTCTTCTTTAGAAGTTACTCCCCCTTCATTAGAAAAGATACCGGTCATCAAAAACTACGCGGATGTGTTTGAAAAAGTAGAAAACTTACCGCCGCAAAGAGAAAATGAATTTAGAATAGATCTAATTCCTAACGCCCGACCAGTAGTACATCCAATTAGAAGAATGGCCCCGGAAGAAAAAGAGGAGTTAGGTAGTCAAACCCGAGAATTGCTTTGGAAAGGTCTGATCAGACAGAGCTTCTCAGCTTGGGGAGCAGCAATGGTATTTGTCCCAAAATCAGACGGTACTCCAAGACTTTGTGTTGATTACCGAGATCTCAATAAGTAGACACTGAAGAACAAATATCCCTTGCCTCGTATAGACGACCTGCTAGATTAATTAAATGGATCAACAGTATTCTCCAGAATGGACCTAGCTACAGGTTTCCACCAATTACGTATAGCTGAAGACTGTGTTCCTTTGACAGCCTTCAGGGGTCCAGATTTATTCTGCGAATGGTTAGTAATGCCGTTCGGCTTGTGTAACGCTCCGGCATACTTTGTCGATCTTATGAACAGAGTGTTCCGGGGTGTATTGAATAAATTTGTCCTAGTCTTCATCGATGACATTTTAATCTACTCCAAGTCGGAAGGCGAACACGCACAGCATTTGGAACAAGTGTTGAAAATTCTGAGGAGAAATGTCTTGAAAGCTAAATTTTCTAAGTGTGTCTTCTGGCAGGATGAAGTTAAGTTCCTAGGCCATGTCGTATCAAAAGAAGGGATTGTTGTAGATCCAAGTAAAATTACAGCGATTCAGAACTGGAAACAACCTACTACCCCCACAGAAGTTCGAAGTTTCCTTGGATTGGCTAGTTACTATCGGAAATTCGTTCAGGATTTTTCAAAGATATCTGGTGTATTGACAAAGCTTACAAGGAAGCATGAGAAATTTAAATGGACTCCCGAATGTGAAGAAGCTTTCCAGGAGCTGAAACTGAAATTGACAACTGCTCCAGTATTGACAATTATAGAAGACAACCAAGACTTGACTGTATGGATAGATGCTTCTATTAGAGGGCTTGGCGCAGTATTAATGCAAAAAGGCCAAGTGGTCGCTTATGCCAGCCGTCAGCTGAAGCCGCATGAAAGAAACTATGTAACTCATGATCTTGAGTTATTAGCTATCGTATTTGCTTTAAGAATCTGGAGGCATTATTTACTGGGAGAGAAGTTCGAACTATTTACCGATCATCAATCCTTGAAATATCTATTCACTCAGAAAGATCTAAACTTGAGACAACAGCGTTGGTTAGAATTCCTTGCAGCATACGATTTTGAGATTCTATACACTCCAGGGAAAGCAAATGTTGTCGCAGATGCACTCAGCAGAAAGAATGAAATCATTGCCAGTTTTATCATTACGTCTTCATTAACTGACAGGATCTCGACCCTTCAAAAAGAAGATAATTTTGTAAAGGAGATGATCAAAAGAATCAGTGAAGGCATAGACTCCAGCTTCCAAGTGGAAAGTGAGGGAGTTCTGAGATTAAAAGGAAGAATTTGTGTTCCTAACATCTCCGAGCTAAAGAGGGAAGTGCTTGATGAATTCCACAGGTCCAAACTCAGTATCCATCCCGGTGTGAGCAAAATGTATAACGACCTCAAACGCACCTTTTGGTGGAAGGCAATGAAAAGAGGTATTTCACTATATGTTAGCAGATGCTCCACTTGTCAGCTAGTTAAGAGCGATCAGCAGAAATTGGCTCGATTATTACAACCATTAGAAATTCCAAGGTGGAAGTGGGAGCAAATTTCGATGGACTTTATTGATGGCTTGCCTCGAACTAAGAAAGGAAACGACAGTATATGGGTAATTGTAGATCGCTTCACGAAGATTGCCCATTTCATACCTGTCCGATCCAACAAAATGGCTCAAAGTTTAGCACAGATTTACTTCAAGGAAATAGTTAAACTACATGGAGTGCCGCTCAATATAGTCAGTGATAGAGACCCCCTATTTACTAGCAAATTCTGGGAAGCATTCCAGGCAGAATTGGGAACCAAGTTGAATCTAAGCACCGCTTATCACCCACAGACAGGCGGCCAAACTGAGCGGGTGAATAGAATTCTAGAAGATTTACTGCGGGCTTGCGTTATCGATTTTGGAGGCTCATGGGAAGATCACTTACATTTAGCTGAATTCTCTTATAACAATAGCTATCAAGCAAGTTTGGGAATGTCTCCATTTGAAGCATTATACGGTAGACCGTGCAGATCTCCCGCATGTTGGGTAGAACCTGGCAACAGACTTGTGTTTGGGCCTGATATGATTCGAGAAGCATCGGATAAAGTCGATTTCATTAAAAAGCGATTGAAAACCGCACAAAACCGACAGAAAAGTTATGCTGATGCGAGAAGAAGAGATTTATCATTTGCCGTAGGCGATTATGTTTATTTAAGAGTTTCTCCGATGCGAGGAGTAATCAGATTTGGCAAAACTGGGAAGTTGGCATCGAGATTTATTGGTCCCTTTCCTATACTTGAACGGATTGGAACTCTTGCATATAGGGTTTCATTACCTGATTGGTTGCCTGGTGTACATGATGTGTTCCACGTGTCTTAACTCAGAAAACATGTTCATGATCTGGATCTTGTTGTAGAAGAAGCAGCGCAATAGGATATAGACATAACTCCAGAATTAGCACTCAGAAGAGAGCCATTAAAGATTGTTGGCCAAGAAACTAGAGAGCTAAGGAGCAAAAAGATTCATTTAGTCAAAGTGCAGTGGAGTAGTGATCCTAGAGACTGTACTTGGGAGACTGAGGAAAGCATTAAACAAGCCTACCCCAAATGCAGAGTGGACATCTCTGACTAACTCCGGTGCAAGGTACTTTTACAATACTTTGCATTTACATTTTATTTCCTACTTTGCTGTTATTTCCTTTTCGAGGACGAAAAGTTTTAAGTGGGGGAGATTGTAATAACCCGGAAAATGTGAACCAGTTTAAAATTTTTAAAATTGGTTATTACCAAAGAATTTGAGTAATTGAAATAGCACATTTCAATAAAATATTGAATAAGGAATACTAAGGCAGTTTGAAAATTTGAATACAAACTTTGTCTGACTATACCGGGTGGAAAATATAACGGATTTTAGCGAAACTGAAAATATTTAAATCTGTTTATGAATACCTTTCTAACGAATCTGAAAAATCGAAATTTCATAACGGAAATCAAAAGTTATGGCCGAATGAATTTTTAGAAAGGTCGCTATATAGCATATATAGCCCTTGAAAATAGATATTTTGCATACGACTACGGAATTCGATGAAACCATTTTTGTTGGGTTCGGGATGTCAAACTATTGCTAGGTTTCAAATTTCATAATTTTTGAAGCTAGTATGTGAGCGGGGCAAAAGAAAATGTTATTGGTCAATTTCTGTTAAAATGGGTCGACCTAAAAATGGACATTTTGCATATGAGCTCAGAATTCGACGAAACTGGTTTTGTTGGGACCGTATCGTCAAAACAAAGCTAGATTTATTTTTCTGGAATTTTTCGATTCAGTTTGTGGCCCTGGCAAATTGAAATGTACGTTCAAATTAAATATTGAATGTTTTATATTTTAATTTGAAAAATAACTGACTGTAACAGTCGAACTGGCCAACGAAACATAACCCATTGTGTCCGAAATGGGGGTATTTAGCTAGGGGCGATAGTCGTTGGGTTGGAATTGGTGTACGTTGGCTAGAAGGGGTAATAAAGGAATTTAAAAATATAATATAATAGAAAATATCTCTATTTTCTCTCTCACATTAGAAAAACCCGATCAACCCTTAATCGAACCGTGGAAATCGTCGAAACCTTTCCATTGATTTCGCCGCCACCACAGCCAATATCGCCGCCACCTCCAGTTAACAATTCTGATCGCCTCCCTCCCCTCTTCAAATAAAAGCAAGCCTCGCCAGAAACCATCACCAATTCGCTTCGAATTTCCTCTAGGAAGTTCGCCTCTTTGAAGCGCCGTCGTGCCTTGCTGGAGCCGCCGAGTCTGCCGCCACCACCATCGATCGGAAGCTGGTTCGTAGTCCTTCAACGTCGCAGGGTCTGATCGGAGCAACGAGGTACGGTTTGGATTTAAAATCAAAACCTAGTTTTGAAGGTTTGAAAACCCTTCTGCTTCGAATTTCTGAAATGAAAATAACACTTTTAAGTGTTGCAATAATTTGAAAAATAATATCTTTTTCGTTCGTTAACGAAATTTGATGAAACAGGAGACACCGTGACCGCAAGGAGGCTCTCTACCATCTAGCAGAAGCCGCGGATTTTTCTGGTCTTCCTACGATTTTTAGCACTACAAAAAACAATGTGAGGAATCTAAACTAAATTGTGTGAATGGAATCGTGTTGTATAAATTATATAAGTGAAGTATAAATTATATACGCATTGTATACCTCATGTACATGTGTTGTATAAGTTATATTAGCGATGTATAAATTATACAAGCGTTGAATGAAACATATATGCTTTGAATTGTGATGAAATGCAAGTGAATTATAGAAATAATATATATATATATATATATACACACTCCCCTCGTCCACAGACCATGGATGATATTTATTGCTAGTGATTGACGTGATATTATATGGTATGACGAATGGTTAGAAATAATTGTTTGTGGTTGATATTGTGGTTGAAAAATACCTTTGTGGTTGAAAAATACCCTCTTGTGGTTGAAACAAATTAGAATAGGATTGTGGAAATAAAAATAAAACATGCCGCCTGCTTGCGAACTAGATGCATGATCCCCATTGTTAAAAACCGCGAGGTTTTAAGGTAGAGCGAGGAGCCGTACTAGGGACGGTCCCGGATTTTGACTACCCTGTCGTTATGCTGCCGAAATTTTCTGAAATATTTATGTGTTAGAATAATTTTCATTTGCTAAAATTAATTACATATGTTGAAACCAATATTCCTGTGTTGAATTGAAATTCATTCGTTGAATCGAAATTCATGTGTTGAATATTATTCGAATTTTAAACAAATGGCTTTAACGATAAAAATCACATTTTTATATATATACAACCTATAGGGAATATTCATGTGTTGAATTGAAATTCATTCGTTGAATCGAAATTCATGCGTTGAATATTTTTCGAATTTTAAACAAATGGCTTTAACAATAAAAATCACATTTTTATATATATACAACCTATAGGGAATATTCCTGTGTTGAATTGAAATTCATTCGTTGAATCGAAATTCATGTGTTGAATATTATTCGAATTTTAAACAAATGGCCTTAACGATAAAAATCACATTTTTATATATATACAACCTATAGGGAATATTCATGTGTTGAATTGAAATTCATTCGTTGAATCGAAATTCATGTGTTGAATATTATTTGAATTTTAAACAAATAGCTTTAGCGATAAAAAACTCATTTTTATATATATACAAACTATAGAGAATATTCATGTGTTGAATTGAAATTCGTTCGTCGAATTGAAATTCATGTGTTGAATGTTATTGTATTTTAAAATAAAATGAATAGACAATAAAAACTACATCTTTATTGTGAATATGAAGTGTTAAAAACATTCACGTGTTGAATAAATATTTTTGATGATAACAATATTTCTTTTATCATGTATACACTTTAATAAAAATACACACGTGTCGAAATAAATAATAGTTTGCTAGAAATATTATTATTAGCTTTGTTCTGCATATATATACATGTGTTGAACAGGGAAAACGGATTAGCTGTAGAGTAAAGAAATCATTTGCGTGCCCGACAAATAGGTAAGCCTTGATGAGTTGGCTGCGCAATTTTATTTTTATATCAACTCCTGTGAATGCCATTGGATGCGGAGTGCTGGTTTTTCTGTGTGAAATAATAAACATCGCCATAGGATAGTAACAATTAATTTTGAACTACACTACATGGCATACTCCTTGACGATAGGCATACTTCATCATATTCCACATAAGCATTTGGAGCTTGTGTGACGAGGTGGAAGATTTACCATACGAGCGAGAGGCTTGTATGGCGATGATTATATACTACAGGTTGAACTGATGACTGATATGGACTATATAAAATATAACGATAAATTGCCAGATTAATAAAAACCCCACACGGGTCTGGAGTTGTAACGACACGGGTTTCGCCCGACCTTAATCGATCGCAAAATCGACCAAGACCGTTCATAATCCGCATACGTTAACTTTGGGAATACAACAACATCAGAACAATAACAGCAGACTTTTATTACATCATGACAATATAACATCAGAGTACAGAATATATCAGAGTACAACGAAATTAAAATACAGCGGAAGAAAATTCTACAATAAATTTAATATAGTGCAGCGGAAATAAAATAGATACAGCGGAAGACAACTATGCTCTGGACACAGCTTTAAGCTTCAATCCAAAATCCTGCTCGAGATAAACCTGTAGACAAACTACTCGACTGCCCGTGTGGAATAGAGGGCACCCGAGTTTGCAAAGGTGGAAACAAACAACGGGTCAGTCGTGGGACTGGTGTGAGAATTCTTAACTAATTTAACTAATAGTAATAAGGCAAATCCATGGACCACGCCGCTAATGCGGAACGGGTTTTATTCCAATGGATTGTCGTGCATAACTTAAATTAAATCGTAAAACAACGCAATGCTTTTTAGAAAAATGAAATCACCATAAGACTCAGGTCCCATCACACAATGCAACGCACACCAGAGGATAGAGTTTTACCTTATGGTGATTAAACATGTTTGATACGTTAAAAACGAATTTGATATTATTATTAGTGTGTATATGTTTTAAAAACAATTTCAATCATAATGTATCAATCCTAGGAAGCATAGGTACCATATGCTATGCCTCCGTACTAGTAATACAATCAAAACCGCATGGGACGTATTGGATTTTGGTTTCCATCATGAGTCAAGGCTAGGGAGGAGCTCCTACCTATTCGAGACACTCTAGCTAATGTCTCAGGATCCCCCGCAGTGAACCCTTGGAAAGCTGCAGGGCCGGTCCACACATACAGCTTCGTGGATTGGCAATTCCTGAACACACGTTTCCCGGTCCTATAGGACCTATCATCCGAGGCACCTCATTCCATCATCCACATAAGTAAAATGCCGGGCCGTGTTAAAACCCAAACACCACTTCTAGCTAGAAAGAAACGTGCTGCTCTCCCTGCGTTCCCTTCTTCCGTTTTAGACTCCGACGGTGTGTGAGGCTCGCGAAGTCACGCTAAACACAAAGCTATGCCGAAACAGGCTATGCTTTGATCGTCCCACAAGGCCTGCTTTTCAACAAAGCCTTGATCATATGCATCTTAGCATGCCACATCATCACTTCATATCACACTACCAATCCTTTGCCGAAATACATGAACGGGTGTTAAGAAAGAGAATAAATTCTCCGCCACCAAACATCCATAGATTCGACAGAAGATTAATAACATGATATATAATGGAGTACGATGTCAGACACACAATCCATTTATAAGCTTATGCTCTGGGTCTGAGCGAAAGCCAAATCCGTACAAATCAACACTACGTCTGGGCAACTCCTACTATTACCTTATCATGGTAGCGAGCCATTCTAAGGCAATAGTCATCATCGTCCATTCGATGTGGAGATTTGACGGTCTTCAATCGCCGTCTTCCAATCTTGGATTTTAAACATCGTTTAATTATTTGGAATGAGATAAACTCGGACTTTCCAAATAAGCCTCGTATATATATATATATATATATATATATATATATATATATATATATATATATATATATATATATTGAAAATCCTTCTTACACATTAATAATTATTTTTATTAACGATTCATTCCTATTTTAATTATTTAAAATAATTAAATTCTTATATAACGATGCCTTAAGTCCATGGGCGACTATGGCGCTGCATTTCAACAATTTTGATTTTCACATTTCTCAGAATCTAACCGTTGGATCTTAACGTAATATATATCATTGGAAAGATTTTTCCAAGAAGGTCCTAACGGTTTCAGTTTCAAGAAAATCCGACGGTCGGACCTTCTTGTATAGTCGTTTAAAAGTACGATTTCAAAACGCGAACTACCACGCCCTATTCGTTTAATTTTAATTAATTATATATATATATATAATCATTGAATCGTAATAACGTCGTTTGATAAAAACAACGCTCTACACAATTACCGATACTTACTAAATTTTAATTCATTTGAAAATGAAGATAATATTACCGCATCCTAAATTCATTCTTTCCTTACATTGAAAATGTAAATTCCATCCTTTTTATTTACATAAAAATGTAAGTTTAATTCCTATGCAAATTCCTATATTCTTTATTTACATGTAAAACAAATGTAAATTTTGATACATTCAAAATCCTACTTTTAAATTACATATAAAGACGTAGATTTCAACTTCAATGTACATTCTCATCTTAGCTACATTATAAAAATGTAACTTATATTTGCTATGAATCCTATTTTAAATTTACATATCAAAATGTAAGTTTTATTTACAATGCAAACTCTACTTCTAATTTACATTGTAAAAATATGATTTTTAATTACAATGCCACATTTCTACATCTAAATTACATATGAAATAAATCAATTTTATTTCTAATGTTCATTCTCATTTCATGTTACATATATACATAAGAAAAATGCAAATTCTATCATACCATGAAATTGCATACTTTAATTGCATAGAAAAATGTAGTTTTGTTATACGGTATACTTTCCTATAGACATTACATATAAAAATGTAATATTTAACACACAATGTAAATTCATGTTTTAATTACATATAAAAATGTAAATTTTATCCTACGGTGTAATTCCCTATATAATTTACATATAAAAATGTAAATCTTAACATATGATGAAATTTCCATGTTAATTACAAAGAAAAATGTAATTTTTAACATACGACATTAATTCACTTTATAATTTACATATAAAAATGTAAATTTTAACGTACGATGGAATTCTCATATTAATTACAAAGAAAAATGTAATTTTTAATATACGACATAAATTCACTTTATAATTTACATATAAAAATGTAAATTTTAACATAAAGTGGCATTCACATGTTAATTACAAAGAAAAATGTAATTTTTACAATACGGTGTATATTCCTATATAATTTACATATAAAAATGTAAATTTTATCATACGATGAAATTCCCCTTTTAATTACAAAGAAAAATGTAATTTTTAACATTCAACGTTGATTCACTTTATAATTTACATTAAAAAATGTAATTTTCGACATGCAATGTAAATTTACATTTTAATTACATAGAAAAATGTAATTTTCAACCTACGGTGCAAATTTATATATAAATTACATATAAAAATGTAACTTTTGTTCATGCGGTGTAAATTCATTCTTAAACTACATAATAAAATGTTATTTAATTCATGCGATCCAGATTCATTCATAAATAACAAAATAAAATGTTATATAATTCATGCGATGTAAATTCATTTTACAACATAAAATTTCATTCTTTTACTTACAATGTAAAAACATCATCTTTTTATGTACAATGTAAAGGTGTTCTCTTTTATATTTACAATGTAAAGATATCAACTTTTATACTTATAATGTAAAAATATCAGTTTTTATATTTCACAATGTAAAAATATCAACTTCTCTATTTTACAATGTAAAAATATTAACTTCTTTATTTTACAATGTAAAAATATCATCTTTTCTACTTTACAATGTAAAAATATTAACTTTTCTATTTTACAATGTAAAAATGTAATCTTTTTATTTTGAACATAAAAAGATGGTTTTTTTTTATTTTCAACATAAAAAGATTGTCTTTTTATTTTCATCGCCAAATTCTCAATATAAAATCCATTCTTTACAATGTAAAATTTACTCTTTAATTACAATGTAAAGTCCATTCTTTTTATTAAATAAAAAATAGAAAATAATGTAAATCTTCCTACGGTGAAATTCATATATATTAATATTAAAAATAATGTCAACTAATCCTACGATTAAACTTCTTTTTAAAATTGACATTAAAAATGTTAATGACATCCTACGGTTAAATTTACTATTTAATTTACATTAAAAATAATGTAAATTTATACATGCGGTGAAAATACTTTATTTACATAATAAAAGGTAAATTTCATGTCATCGCAAATTCTGGTTTTTAATTTCCATCCTACGGTTGAATTTCTATCATATTAACATTAAAAATGTTAATTTACATCCTACGGTTGAATTTCTATCATATTAACATTAAAAATGTTAATTTACATCCTACGGTTGAATTTCTTATCATATTAACATTAAAATTGTTAATTTACACATACGATGTAATTACTTATTATTACACTAAGAATAATGTTAATTTTCTCCTACGATGTAAATTTCTTATTTTAATTTTACATAATAAAATGTAAATTCCACCACAAGTCGCATTCTTATTTTATTTGCATCAAATAAGATGTAAATTTTCATCACATAACATAACAACAACATCCCAAACATACAACAAGTCCAAATCTAACAACTAGCATCAAGGTAATTACTAGGTGATGTTATAACTTGGCATATGTAAAATCAACACGGCATGATTAAACACATAATTAATTTTAATTAATTATTAATTTAGATTTAAACCTCAAAATTTCAGATCTAATCTCATGCAAATCAGATTCAACATCATACGGAGTGAACAACTCAAATCCATGTTCTAAACATCATGTCTTATTAGATCTACCTATTAATAATCATAGAAATAATGATTAAATAAATCAAATTAAATTAAAAATAAATTCTCATAGTGGTCTGGTCTGAGAAGATGATACAGGTTCGATCCGATTCAGTGTTCGTATTCAAATAGATTTCAGATCTGGAACGATTCAAATACAAATACATATGAAAAATCAAAATTCAGCTTTTAACAACTGACACAGCGACATTTAAAAGCGTCGCAAAATCTGAAATAAATTTTACCTAAAGTGTTCAAAACTTTGAATCGAGATAACTCGAGCTACGATCGACGGTTTTACAAACGGTTTGCGGGAGATTGAAGAGCTACGAGAGGGCTATCTTCACCGGGATTTGGAGGAGGTGCGGCGGCTTGTGGGAGGCGCAGTGGGGCTGCGTTCGGCGGCAGTTTGGGAGGGTGGTGCGGTGGCTACGGTCAATGAGAGGTGGTGATTCTTGTCAGAGAATGAAGAGCACGAAAATCTCTTCGAAACGTGTATTTACACGAAGGATTTCGTTGAGAATTGGGAGAGAAATCAAGGTTTGAAATTCTGAAGTGTTATGGGTTCTTACGGCTAAAAATGACGAGGAGGAAGAAGAAGAACCCGACGTCCCTTTTATATTATTATATTTAGGGTTATTTAATTATTATTTAATTCGCCCGTTTAAGCCCGTTTTGGTCCGATCTCAGAATTAGGCCTGCTTACTGTCGTTCGTAGGGTTTTGACATCTTCTGAGCGCAATGGGCTATGTCTCGGGCCCCAATTCTGATGTCTGTAGCATTTTTTATTTAAAATCCTATTAAAAATTAATTAATTAAATATTGACCATACATGAAAATTCACCGGGGCCACAAATTAACTTTAAAAATTCCCGAAAAATATATTTAGCTATGTTTTGACGCTGCGGAACTAGAAAAATTAATTTCGTTCAATTCTGAGCTTGTATGAATTTTTAAAGTCAAAAATTGCCCGTTTACACTGAAAAATCAATTATAATTATATATTAATTATAAAAATTACCGAAAAATCATTTTTAGCCTTGTTTTGACGATATGAACCCAACAAAATTATTTTCGTTGAATTCTGAGACTGTTTGAAAAATGGCTATTTTTAAGGCGTTTAAATTTAACTAAAATAGTCAAAACACATTTTATTTTCCCACGCTCACATATTAATTCAAAAAATTCTGAAAATTGAAACCTAGTAATAATTTGACATTCCGGTTCCAACAAAAGTGGTTTCGTCGAAAACAGAGGTCGTTTGAAAAATGACTATTTTTAAGGCCAGTATATTTAATATTAAAAATACATTTTTAAACAAATAATTTTCGAAACTCGTGTTTACTGTTTTTCAATGTAGAAACATCATTCTGAACTCAATGGAAGTGGTTTCGAGTTCAAATTCCTTCATATGCAAAAAGTAGCATTTTTGACCTATGCAAATTACCTAGCGACCTTTCTCAATTTTAATTTGGGCATAACTTTTGATTCCTGCTATGAAATTTCGATTTTTCGGATTCATTGGAAAGATATTTTTAAATAGATTCTAATATTTTTGGTTTCACTAAAATCCGTTAAATTTTGCATCCTGTACGGTCAGTCAAAGTTCAAGTTTGACTTTTCAAACTACCGCGCTATTTCTAACTCTTTTTATAATTAAAATTAAATTATTCATTCTAACTTCGATTTGAATCAAATTTGTGATCATTATTATTTAAAATGGACTATTTTAAATATCAAAACTCATTAAAATCACTTAAAATAAATTTTTAAATTGGCCCTAAAATTCAGGGTTGTTACCGTCTCCCCCACTTAAAAACTTTTCGTCCTCGAAAAGGAACGAAGCTAAAAGTTGATTAATTAACTAACTAATTTAAATATATATTTTCTCCATTGGTTCAAATAATTTCGTTAGTTGATTAACTTTCAAGTATTTAACTTTTTATATATTCAAAATCATATTTTCCAAAATAGAGTATAATTAATCACAAATACGTATATTATAGGCTTGCTACTCCCAACTCATTCTAGGGCATTACTAACCCTATCTCTAATGAGTTTTCTCATTCTAGTATACTGCTGATCCTATCTCTAATGAGTATTCTTATTGGATATTACTAATCCAATCTCTGATGAGTCTTTTGTTCAGTTCTAATGAGTTGTGCCCCAAAGATTTGAGCTAACCAAAGCTCTGATACCAACTGTAACGACACCCCGAAATCCGGTAGGCTTTGCAACCATCCCTTCATCCCCCAGTGCAGCAGGTAAAACCCACCGTGGCTTACAGTTGTACCCCAGACACCTTGTTTTACGGCGACCCTTTCGGGATCCCCCGGCCGCAGCCTACCAACCCTCAACAGGGACATGTGGGGGTAAGAGTCTCCCATTCGCCACCAAATCGCGAAGCGAGAACCCCCCATCATGCTGCATCCTATTCCCGGCATGCTAAACAAGGACTGGTGTGAGAATTCTTAACTAATTTAACTAATAGTAATAAGGCAAATCCATGGACCACGCCGCTAATGCGGAACGGGTTTTATTCCAATGGATTGCCGTGCATAACTTAAAGTAAATCGTAAAAAACGCAATGCTTTTTAGAAAAATGAAATCACCATAAGACTCAGGTCCCATCACACAATGCAACGCACACCAGAGGATAGAGTTTTACCTTATGGTGATTAAACAAGCTTGATACGTTAAAAACGAATTTGATATTATTATTAGTGTGTATATGTTTTAAAAACAATTTCAATCATAATGTATCAATCCTAGGAAGCATAGGTACCATATGCTATGCCTCCGTACTAGTAATACAATCAAAACCGCATGGGGCGTATTGGATTTTGGTTTCCATCACGAGTCAAGGCTAGGGAGGAGCTCCTACCAATTCGAGACACTCTAGCTAATGTCTCAGGATCCCCTGCAGTGAACCCTTGGAAAGCTGCAGGGCCGGTCCACACATATAGCTTCGTGGATTGGCAATTCCTGAACACACGTTTCCCGGTCCTATAGGACCTATCATCCGAGGCGCCTCATTCCATCATCCACATAAGTAAAATGCCGGGCCGTGTTAAAACCCAAACACCACTTCTAGCTAGAAAGAAACGTGATGCTCTCCCTGCGTTCCCTTCTCCCGTTTTAGACTCCGCCGGTGTGTGAGGCTCGCGAAGTCACGCTAAACACAAAGCTATGCCGAAACAGGCTATGCTTTGATCGTCCCACAAGGCCTTCTTTTCAACAAAGCCTTGATCATATGCATCTTAGCAAGCCACATCATCACTTCATATCACACTACCAATCCTTTGCCGAAATATATTAACGGGTGTTAAGCAAGAGAATAAATTCTCCGCCACCAAACATCCATAGATTCGACAGAAGATTAATAACATGATATATAATGGAGTACGATGTCAGACACACAATCCATTTATAAGCTTATGCTCTGGGTCTGAGCGAAAGCCAAATCCGTACAAATCAACACTACGTCTGGGCAACTCCTACTGTTACCTTATCATGGTAGCGAGCCATTCTAAGGCAACAGTCATCATCGTCCATTCGATGTGGAGATTTGACGGTCTTCAATCGCCGTCTTCCAATCTTGGATTTTAAACGTCGTTTAATTATTTGGAATGAGATAAACTCGGACTTTCCAAATAATCCTCATATATATATATATATATATATATATTGAAAATCCTTCTTACACATCAAAATTATTTTTATTAACGATTCATTCCTATTTTAATTATTTAAAATAATTAAATTTTTATATAACGATGCCTTAAGTCCATGGGCGACTATGGCGCTGCATTTCAACAATTTTGATTTTCGCATTTCTCAGAATCTAACCGTTGGATCTTAACGTAATATATATCATTGGAAAGATTTTTCCAAGATGGTCCTAACGGTTTCAGTTTCAAGAAAATCCGACTGTCGGACCTTCTTGTATAGTCGTTTAAAAGTACGATTTCAAAACGCGAACTACCACGCCCTATTCGTTTAATTTTAATTATATATACATATAAATATATATATATATAATCATTGAATCGTAATAACGTCGTTTGATTAAAACAACGCTCTACACAATTACCGATACTTACTAAATTTTAATTCATTTGAAAATGAAGATAATATTACCGCATCCTAAATTCATTCTTTCCTTACATTGAAAATGTAAATTCCATCCTTTTTATTTACATAAAAATGTAAGTTTAATTCCTATGCAAATTCCTATATTCTTTATTTACATGTAAAACAAATGTAAATTTTAGTACATTCAAAATCCTACTTTTAAATTACATATAAAGACGTAGATTTCAACTTCAATGTACATTCTCATCTTAGCTACATAATAAAAATGTAACTTATATTTGCTGTGAATCCTATTTTAAATTTACATATCAAAATGTAAGTTTTATTTACAATGCAAACTCTACTTCTAATTTACATTGTAAAAATATGATTTTTAATTACAATGCCACATTTCTACATCTAAATTACATATGAAATAAATCAATTTTATTTCTAATGTTCATTCTCATTTCATGTTACATATATACATAAGAAAAATGCAAATTCTATCATACCATGAAATTGCATACTTTAATTGCATAGAAAAATGTAGTTTTGTTATACGGTATACTTTCCTATAGACATTACATATAAAAATGTAATATTTAACACACAATGTAAATTCATGTTTTAATTACATATAAAAATGTAAATTTTATCCTACGGTGTAATTCCCTATATAATTTACATATAAAAATGTAAATCTTAACATATGATGAAATTTCCATGTTAATTACAAAGAAAAATGTAATTTTTAACATACGACATTAATTCACTTTATAATTTACATATAAAAATGTAAATTTTAACGTACGATGGAATTCTCATATTAATTACAAAGAAAAATGTAATTTTTAATATACGACATAAATTCACTTTATAATTTACATATAAAAATGTAAATTTTAACATAAAGTGGCATTCACATGTTAATTACAAAGAAAAATGTAATTTTTACAATACGGTGTATATTCCTATATAATTTACATATAAAAATGTAAATTTTATCATACGATGAAATTCCCCTTTTAATTACAAAGAAAAATGTAATTTTTAACATTCAACGTTGATTCACTTTATAATTTACATTAAAAAATGTAATTTTCGACATGCAATGTAAATTTACATTTTAATTACATAGAAAAATGTAATTTTCAACCTACGGTGCAAATTTATATATAAATTACATATAAAAATGTAACTTTTGTTCATGCGGTGTAAATTCATTCTTAAACTACATAATAAAATGTTATTTAATTCATGCGATCCAGATTCATTCATAAATAACAAAATAAAATGTTATATAATTCATGCGATGTAAATTCATTTTACAACATAAAATTTCATTCTTTTACTTACAATGTAAAAACATCATCTTTTTATGTACAATGTAAAGGTGTTCTCTTTTATATTTACAATGTAAAGATATCAACTTTTATACTTATAATGTAAAAATATCAGTTTTTATATTTCACAATGTAAAAATATCAACTTCTCTATTTTACAATGTAAAAATATTAACTTCTTTATTTTACAATGTAAAAATATCATCTTTTCTATTTTACAATGTAAAAATATTAACTTTTCTATTTTACAATGTAAAAATGTAATCTTTTTATTTTGAACATAAAAAGATGGTTTTTTTTTTTTATTTTCATCGCCAAATTCTCAATATAAAATCCATTCTTTACAATGTAAAATTTACTCTTTAATTACAATGTAAAGCCCATTCTTTTTATTACATAAAAAAAAGAAAATAATGTAAATCTTCCTACGGTGAAATTCATATATATTAATATTAAAAATAATGTCAACTAATCCTACGGTTAAACTTCTTTTTAAAATTGACATTAAAAATGTTAACGACATCCTACGGTTAAATTTACTATTTAATTTACATTAAAAATAATGTAAATTTATACATGCGGTGAAAATACTTTATTTACATAATAAAAGGTAAATTTCATGTCATCGCAAATTCTGATTTTTAATTTCCATCCTACGGTTGAATTTCTATCATATTAACATTAAAAATGTTAATTTACATCCTACGGTTGAATTTCTATCATATTAACATTAAAAATGTTAATTTACATCCTACGGTTGAATTTCTTATCATATTAACATTAAAAATGTTAATTTACACATACGATGTAATTACTTATTATTACACTAAGAATAATGTTAATTTTCTCCTACGATGTAAATTTCTTATTTTAATTTTACATAATAAAATGTAAATTCCACCACAAGTCGCATTCTTATTTTATTTGCATCAAATAAGAAGTAAATTTTCATCACATAACATAACAACAACATCCCAAACATACAACAAGTCCAAATCTAACAATTAGCATCAAGGTAATTACTAGGTGATGTTATAACTTGGCATATGTAAAATCAACACGGCATGATTAAACACATAATTAATTTTAATTAATTATTAATTCAGATTCAAACCTCAAAATTTCAGATCTAATCTCATGCAAATCAGATTCAACATTATACGGAGTGAACAGTTCAAATCCATGTTCTAAACATCATGTCTTATTAGATCTACTTATTAACAATCATAGAAATAATGATTAAATAAATCAAATTAAATTAAAAATAAATTCTCATAGTGGTCTGGTCTGAGAAGATGATACATGTTCGATCCGATTCAGTGTTCGTATTCAAATAGATTTCAGATCTGGAACGATTCAAATACAAATACATATGAAAAATCAAAATTCAGCTTTTAACAACTGACACAGCGACATTTAAAAGCGTCGCAAAATCTGAAATAAATTTAAGTGTTCAAAACTTTGAATCGAGATAACTCGAGCTACGGTCGACGGTTTTACGAATGGTTTGCGGGAGATTGAAGAGCTACGAGAGGGCTATCTTCACCGGGAATTGGAGGAGGTGCGGCGGCTTGTGGGTGGCGCGGTGGGGCTGCGTTCGGCGGCAGTTTGGGAGGGTGGTGCGGCGGCTACGTCGATGAGATGTGGTGATTCTTGTCGGAGATTGAAGAGCACGAAAATCTCTTCGAAACGTGTACTTACACGAAGGATTTCGTTGAGAATTGAGGGAGAAATCAAGGTTTGAAATTCAGAAGTGTTATGGGTTGTTACGGCTGAAAATGACGAGGAGTAAGAAGAAGAACCCGACGTCCCTTTTATATTGTTATATTTAGGGTTATTTAATTGTGAATATTAGGCACATATCCCTAAAACGAAACTTAATTCGGCTCACCCCCGGTCATAAACTTATTGTAAAATTAGTCCCTATTTTTTGAAAATTCATCAAAAAAATACAAAAAAATATTAAAAAACCATGTAAATTCGTATTTAATTAAAACAATTAATCGTGAAAAAAATCAGATCAAAAAAACATTAAAAACAACGTCAAAATCATGAAATACAGAAAATCAACGAAATGCTGTAAATTTCATCAAAACATGCATATAAATCGATTAGTTGCATACATGTATGCATTTCTTTCAAATCTGCGTCAAAACTGCAGTATAAATGCATACATGTATGCACATATTGTTAAAACATGCATCTGCTGATGCATTTATTTAAAAACTGCATACCTACGTGCAACTTATTCACGTTTGCATATATTTTGACATATATGCACACATGTATGCAGTTATATAGAAAAACTGCATACATGTATGCAATTTTTCAAACAGGCGTGCATAAATATATGCATGTGTATTCGAATAGTTGCATGAATGTATGCAACTATTCGTAAAAGTTGCATACATTTATGCAACTTTGTATTTTAATTTCTGTGGACTTCCGAGAATATTTATAGATTTTAGAATTTTTTTTTTTTTAAGTGATAGCGCCTGAAAATTTGGATAGAAAACGAAAGAGGCGGAGGTATGGAAAGTGGCAGGCGGAAGATTCCAGGCGGCAGCTAAAATAGGGGGCGGGTTTACAGAGAAAATATTACAGGGATGTGGTGCGAATTTAAAACTATAATAGGGATGTGAGCCAAAAGTACCATATTTAATTATTATTTAGTGAATATTAGGCACAGGTCCCTAAAACGAAACTTAATTAGGCTCACCCCCGGTCATAAACTTATTGTAAATTTAGTCCCTATTTTCAAAAACATATAAAAACATACAAAAAAAATATAAAAAAATCATGTAAATTCGTAATTAATTAAATCAAATAATCGTGAAAAAAATCAGACCAAAAAAACATCAAAAACAACGTCGAAATCACGAAATACAGAAAATCAACGAAATGCAGTAAATTGCATCAAAACATGCATATAAGTCGATTAGTTGCATACATGTATGCATTTATTTGAAATCTGCGTCAAAACTGCAGTATAAATGCATACATGTATGCACATATTGTTAAAACATGCATCTGCTGATGCATTTATTTAAAAACCGCATACCTACGTGCAACTTATTCACGTTTGCATGTATTTTGACATATATGCACACATGTATGCAGTTATATAGAAAAACTGCATACATGTATGCAATTTTTCAAACAGGCGTGCATAAGTATATGCATGTGTATTCGAATAGTTGCATAAATGTATGCAACTATTCGTAAAAGTTGCATACATTTATGCAACTTTTTTTTTTTAATTTCTGTGGACTTCCGAGAATGTTTACAGATTTTAGAAATTTTTTTTTTTTTTTTTTAAGTGATAGCGCCTGAAGATTTGGACAGAAAACGAAAGAGGCGGAGGTTTGGAAAGTGGCAGGCGGATGATTCCAGGCGGCAGCTAAAATAGGGGGCGGGTTTACAGAGAAAACATTAATTACAGGGATGTATTTTGAATTTAAAAACTTGCAAATAGTTGCATACATGTATGCAACTTTTGCCAATAGTTGCATACATGTATGCAAGTATTTCTGAAGCTGTTTTAGTTGAAAATGCATGCAGAAACCTGCATACATGTGTGCAACTATTTGAAATACTTGCACACATGTATGCAAGTATTTACATGTGAAAATAAAATATGTGCAGAAACCTGCATACATGTATGCAACTATTTTAAATACTTGCACACATGTATGCAAGTATTACATGTAAAAATATAACAGAGAAATACTTGCACAGATGAATGCAAGTATTCCAAATATGTGCATGATTTGATGCAGATTACTGCATTTTTCGCTGTTTTCTGTATTTTTTTGATTTTGATGCATGTTTTGATTTTATTATGATCTGAATTTTTGGGCGAACACATGTTTTATTTAAATACGAATTTACGTGATTTTTTTATATTTTTTTAATATTTTTTTGATGACTTTTCAGAAAATAGGGACCTAATTTACAATAAGTTTATGACCGGGTTTTTTTTATATTTTGAAACTTAATAGGGACCTCTAAAAAACGCACCCTATTATTTAATTCGCCCGTTTAAGCCCGTTTTGGTCCGATCTCAGAATTAGGCCTGCTTACTGTCGTTCTTAGGGTTTTGACGTCTTCTGAGCGCAATGGGCTATGTCTCGGGCCCCAATTCTGATGTCTGTAGCGTTTTTTATTTAAAATCCTATTAAAAATTAATTAATTAAATATTGACCGTACATGAAAATTCACCGGGGCCACAAATTAACTTCAAAAATTCCCGAAAAACATATTTAGCTATGTTTTGATGCTGCGGACCTAGAAAAATTAATTTCGCTCAATTCTGAGCTCGTATGAATTTTTAATGAATTTTTAAAGTCAAAAATTGTCCGTTTACACTGAAAAATCAATTATAATTATATATTAATTCTAAAAATTACCGAAAAATCATTTTTAGCCTTGTTTTGACGATAAGAACCCAACAAAATTATTTTCGATGAATTCTGAGACTGTTTGAAAAATGGCTATTTTTAAGGCGTTTAAATTTAACTAAAATAGTCAAAACACATTTTCTTTTCCCACGCTCACATATTAATTCAAAAATTCTGAAAATTGAAACATAGCAATAATTTGACATTCCGGTTCCAACAAAAGTGGTTTCGTCGAAAACAGAGGTTGTTTGAAAAATGACTATTTTTAAGGCCAGTATATTTAATATTAAGAATACATTTTTAAACAAATAATTTTCGAAACTCAAAATATATAAGTGTTTACTGTTTTTCAATGTAGAAACATCATTCTGAACTCAATGGAAGTGGTTTCGAGTTCAAATTCCTTTATATGCAAAAAGTAGCATTTTTGACCTATGCAAATTACCTAGCGACCTTTCTCAATTTTAATTTGGGCATAACTTTGGATTCCTGCTATGAAATTTCGATTTTTCAGATTCGTTGGAAAGATATTTTTAAATAGATTCTAATATTTTTGGTTTCACTAAAATCCGTTAAATTTTGCATCCTGTACGGTCAGTCAAAGTTAAAGTTTGACTTTTCAAACTACCTCGCTATTTCTAACTCTTTTTATAATTAAAATTAAATTATTCATTCTAACTTCGATTAGAATCAAATTTGTGATCATTACTATTTAAAATAGATTATTTTAAATATTAAAACTCATTAAAATCACTTAAAATGAATTTTTAAATTGGCCCTAAAATTCAGGGTTGTTACAGGAGTTGACAATAATCACGTCTCTCTAGTCATTTAGATACGGAACATGGACTATTTATTCCCACACGGGACGAGGTGACGAGGATTTATCCTCTGGAGCATTTTAAAAACACACTCCCTCAGGCTTTGACAGGGTGACGAGAATTTATTCCCTGGAGTAATGATCAATGCACACTCCCCTGTAAACACCAGAATATATCACTATAAATATGTGGGTGCTTTATAGGATTTATTGGGTACCTAACACGGCCCAATGAATTTCCAAACCCCTCCCCGTACAAAGGAAGTTATGGCGAAATTTTTCGAAATATTAAGGCGTTAGTGAAATATTTGAAGTGAAAATGATGTTGAAATATTTGAAGTGAAAATGATGTCAAAATAAATGAATGAACGATGTCGAAATAAATGAATGAACGATGTCGAAATAAATGAATGAACTATATTTGAAATAAAGAAATGAACTATATTTATATATATAAATATAAATAGAATTGAAAGAAATCGAAGTCGTGCAGTTCGTGTTTTGGAATCGTAATTTGAAACGATTGATACGAGAAATCCGACCATCGGATTTTCCCGATACTGCAACCGCTAGGTTCGCCTTGGAAATACCTTTCCAACGGCACCAACCTTGTAAAAATCCAACAGTTGGATTGTCTGGAATGTTTAATTCAAATCTGAGAAAAACAGCGCTAGAATCGTTTATATTTATATATAAATATAAATATAATTAAATTAAATCGAATATCGACGCTGTAGTTCGAATTTTGAAACCGTAACTTCAAACGACTAGTGTGGAAGATCCGACCATCGGATTTTCACGAAATTGGAACCGTTGGGTTCTCTTTCCACTGATATAGACTTTGTAGAAATCCAACGGTTAGATTTTCCGATATGTGTAAAACAAATTAGGGGAAAAACAGCGCCAGTGCCACGGCACGACCTGAAACGCCGTTTAATTGAATATGGCCATTTTTAAATAAATAAAAATGGCGAAAAATCATTATAAAATATTCTAAGCAACATAGAATGGAAATAAACCAATTTGGCTTGATCTTTGATGGTTGTATGTGTTTGACACGAAAATAACACTAAAGAACTGAAATATGGATGTCAAATAATATAACCATAGAAAGAATTGATTTGAATTCTAATTTCGTGAATTATTTGAAAAGGTCGAGCTAACCCTCATTTCAAATAATTAATCGAGCGATTCGAATTGGAAAATGCAAAGACGATTCAAGACCGACGATCTTCGTATCGGTTGGATGGGCGCTGCTGACGTTCCTGACTGGAGTAGCTACCGTGAAGGAACGGAAGTAGTAGCCGTCTGAATGTATGTGTTGATTGGACAGATATACGAGGAATTTGACGCCTCCGGTTTCGTTTAGACCCAGAACGGACTTGTAAATGGACTGTGTGTCTGACATTGGATTTTGTTCTATACTGATTGATCTCTGTTAAATATATATCTGTTTGGCGGCGGAGAATTTATTCTTTTTCTTAACGCCCTTCTCTGAGACGTACGAGCTCAGAGGTTATATATCGATAGAAATCAGTCGTATGGAGTAGATTGCCTATGTGGCATGCCAAGATGCTGTGATCAAGGCTTCTGTTGCAAAGCAAAGTCTTGTGGATGATGATCAAAGCACGGTCTACGTGGCCTGGCTTTGTGTATAGCGTGGATTCGCGAGCCTCACACCTCGGTATGAGTTAAAAACGGGATACGGACCGCTGGGAGAGCACAACGTTTCTTTCTAGCTATGGTGGTGTCAGTGACTTACCAGTCCTGACATTTATATCTATTTTTCACCTATGTGGTTGTTGGAATGCGAGGCGCCTCGATTATAGGTCTGTAAGGACCGGGGAAACGTGTGTTCAGGAATAATTAATCCTCAAACGTAAGAGAGGACCGGCCCAGCCGATCCAGGGTTACCCAGAGTGTGTAGTCCTGAGGCATTTAGAATGTCACGAAGCGGAGAGGAGCTTGCCCCTTGCCTCGACTCATGACGGAAACCCAATTTCCAATACGAAATAACGAACTCGATTGTAGAACTAGTACAGCGACATAGTGGTATGGGGCACTTATGCCGTCTATGATTGATATTTATGATGCTATTCGTTTTGAAACATATATGCACTAGTAGTAATATCAAATGATTTTGCTTTACACGTATTAAGCATATTTGGCCATTATAAGGTAAAACTCTATCCTCTAGCTTGCGTTGCATTGTATGATGGGACTTGAGTCTTATAATGGCTTCATTCTTTTTAAAAGCATTGCGTTGTTTTAAAGAATTTATTTTGTTTAAATGCACCAGCAATCACTGGAGTAAACCCGTTCCGCGAAAGTGGCGTGGTCCTATGATTTGCTTATTACTGTTGTTTAAACTGTTAAATAGATTTCTCATACCAGCACCCATGACTGACTCGTTGTTTGTTTCACTTTGCAAACGCGGGTGCCCTTATTTTCACACGGGCAGCCTAGTTCACAGGTGACAGGTTGTTTTTGGCTCTGCACTGTTGCATAGAGTGCATTTCGGCTCATGGCGAGGCTGGCTTCACAGAGATGACTTTGACATTTTCCGCCATTATTGTACTTATATTATGATTCCGCCACTGGCGATGCAGACTGCTTTACTTTCAGTACTTATTATCGTATGTATATGTACCGCCTTCGGCGATGTAGACTGATACCCTTATTATGTCTCACTGCATGTATATATTTCGCCTCTGGCGATGGTGACTGATCATTTCTCCTTTATTTACTAAGTTATATCCTACGCTGTGCTATTCTGATGTTGTTACATGTTGTGATTCCGCTGTCATACCCATGTAAAAATATTCTATTTATTGTTTTTTCTTTTTTCTGTACTCTGCTATGATGATTGATGTGTTATATCCCAATGATTATCCTTAATACCGCACCTCGGATTTTGGGATCGTCACAGTCTATCTGGAGATGGGTCTTCGTCGTTCGCTCACCGCTGTGAAGAGGGATAGTCCAGGTTTTGATTTAGTGATTTGCGGTTGGGGATTGCAATTTTTCATGTACGGATGATCGATCTGATGTCCTAGTTCATTTGGGGCCCTAAGTTGCTGCTTTTATTGCTTTGGCAAAGGGTCGGGCATGCACAACCTTTTGAGTTTCTGCACTGCATTCACGCTCTTGTCTGAACGGGTCACATAACTTATATCTTATGTCTAAAGTTGACAGAGTCAATTATCATGCAGGCTTTTATGAGAGTACGACTAAATTATAGCAACCTATATCACATGTTATAGATGACAGAGTCGGATAATAAATTAAGTGATTTAATCATACGACTCAAAAGGGCACATTAAATAAGCCCAGATTGCTACTGTGAACTCATTATAGATATATCAACACTATTGTACAACCATGTCATCCAATGAAACATGACACAAATTTATTAGATATACTTTTTTTTGTGTATGTGGCAGGAGTGATTACAGTATGCATGCATGTCATCAATATACAATATGCAAATCATTGATAACATTAACAAAATTAAACCAATGGAATTAGCTTTGAAAATACCCATCTATCAACCAGAAATTACGGAAGCACATAGCAATAAGTTAGAATATGTAATACAACTGGGGCATTTAGCGCAAAAGTTAAAGCTAACGAAATATAATATTATAATTGTAAAAATAGGCATCCAAATTAAAATACCAGTGGTCACCATCTACAGCATCATCAGAAGTCCAATGTGGATAGTCAAAATTTGTAACCGATCTCCAGCAATGTCATCATGCTTGTTCTATTTGCCTGCAGTGTAATCGTTTGCACCCAAAGTAAATAAATGTATCATACATTTGTTACTTGTTTAGGCACCAAATTCATGTACAATGCCCTTTGACACTATAGTTCCACATAACGTATAAAAGAACAATGAAGGGGTCACGTTCATAAAGAAAACAAAGAAGAGAACAATAGAAAGGACAAATGAAAACCAGTATAACATTGAATCAGTAGTTTCCTCGTCTTTTTTACATTAAATAAATAAATAACACCTACTCTTTCCCTTACAGGATAGCCTGGAATATATGACATGGTCAAGGTCAACCACAACTGATCTTTTCTTTCTGTCTCTATGAACATGTACTTTGTTCTTCTACTTCTTTGTTTCGTTCTAAAAAAACAACAACCAGGTAGCATCATATTATCAAAAAACTCATAAACAGATGCATCCAAATAGAAACTAAACTTAAATTAACTACAATATACTATTGAATTTTACTCACTTACAATAATAAATTAGCACCGATGATCTAAGGGATACCATCTCTTCGAAGGAAAGAACCGATTGTTGAGTCAAAATCCAAAATTCAAACTGAATATGAGAAAACCTAGTTTTAATTACCTGGTCCGATGATGGCAACGAGCTTTCCCATTGAAAACAACATAGGCGAGCGCCCCGAGATTTAGCAGATCCGAGGACGGTGCTCCGGCGGCTGCAGAAGCGGAGGTCAGACATTTAGGGATTTTGATTTTTAGGGATCCATTTTTATCTGGCACGTCCAAGGAAAGGACTGAAAAAAGATGAATGATTGTTATTTTCGGGTATGGATATAAAAAAATACACACAGACGAAGTAGTTATGCCTTTTCATAATATCTTGCAAATTTTAAAGTAACAAATATTTTTTTATCGTATAACTTTATTAAATGGTACTTAACGGTTTCATACAAACATATAATTTTAATTAAAACTTATCGTTTTCAATAGAACCTACATAATTTGGATTGAAAAAGGCTAGTTTGAATTAACAACTGATCGACCTAATTTTTTATTTTTTGAAATTATACTTCGGAAATTGAGTAATATTTTTTGTTGAAATTGACGCATGTAAATTATTAAATAAACAAACATATGGTAAAAAAGAAGGCATCAGAATCGGGTACGTAATTTTTGATATCTTTCTGTCGTCATTTGTTTACAGGATAAAAATAATAAAGACGTCGGAATGACATCGGTATTTTCTGATTCCTTTTCAATGGTATTGCTGTTTTTTTCAGATAAATAAACGGCATCGATATGGCGTCACAATCTTTTGATGCAATTCCGACGTCTTTTTTCTTTTTAGAACCTCCCGACGCCTTTTCGACGCCCCGCCTAATTGGCATCTGAAATTTACGTCAGTATTTCTCATCTTTTCTGGTAGTGGTATTTGTGACAAGGCGAGAAAGTGAAGAGGAAGGGCAATAGAGATCATAGAAAAGAGCGTTTAATACGAAATTGATTTTGGTATTTGAGTTTTTTTCCTTTGCGGATCCGATGTTCTGTGTTAGGTTTTTCTCCGTGTATAAGTAAATAGTGGAGACGATAGAGAGAGGCAGCATGTCCACAAGAAAAAAGAGCAAAGAGTTTGATGGATTTAATAAACGATTCGGATTTAGTTTCAAAGTTGTCATGGACTGCTAAATCTTTGGCGTCAGAATCACGTTGGTATTTTTTGACGTCATTCCGATGCCTAAGTCCTATTTTATGACTTTCCAACGTCATTTCAATGCCTGGCCTTTTGTGCATCGGAATGGCAGAGGAAATTTTCGTAGCTAATTTACATGTTTTATGGTATTGCTAGGTCGTCAAGCTAATGCGATTTTATCAGGGATTTGGGTTTCGTTTCTTAACGGGTTTGGATTCGGTGAAAGAGCTTTGGATTTGGCGAAAAAGCTTTGGATTTGGCAAAAGAGCTTTGGAAAGGGAGACAGGAGAGAGACGAGAAAATATTTGTCTGGAGCCAAAACTTCGGTTTTAGAGCCCAAAATTTTTTGTTTTGGAGCCAAAGATAAATTCGGACTTGGAGCCAAAAGAAAAGAGAATTTGTATACTCCACCATATAATATTCTATAATAAATGTTTAAGAAGTTAAAAATTCAGTCGTATACATATTCGAAAATAATAATAATATGATTTTGGAAAAAGAAAAACAAATATGGATATGGTCACACTCGCTTGCAATGATTGTTTGTTTGAGTACAATTAAAAATTATACTTAGTTTTTCGAGTAATTTAATAAATAAAATTATTGTCATTTATTATTTTATATAAGTAAAATATCTTAATACGTATTATTATTTTTATCGTTTTTATTATTAAAATTTAATTTTAACTATTATTATTTAATTATCATATGATTAATCAACATTTTTTATAAATTTCTATAATTAATTATAAATTATAGCATTCAATGATGAGTTATCTATAAATTGTAGATTATAAATTATTAATTAGATATTTACTATTAGTTTATTTATTATTAATAATAATTACTGATTTCTAAGTTTATTATTAATTATTATTATTAAATATTAATATAATTAGTTATTAGATATAGATATTATAAATATGAAGTTTGTAACATGCATCTATTACAACTACTAAAATGAAAAGTTGTTAAAAATACTCTTATTACAACTTTAGAGAGCCGACAGTTGTAAAATTTTTTATTACAACTGTGCTTTTGCCACCGTTGTAAAAAACCATTTATTACAACTGTGCTTTTCCCACAGTTGTAAAATTAAAGTTGTAATATGGTGTTTTGGTTGTAGTGTGTCTGGGAGCAAGTGCTTAGCTATTCCAAAGATAAGGAAGATAGTGTTTTGCAAGAGGCCCTCCTTAAGGCAAGCGATCGTGTTGCTTTGGAAAAAGGAAGGAGAATACTGACTGATGAACGAGCTCAATCCCTTGGAAAAGAAGTCTAGAATGTTGCTCCTGCTCATGCCCTCAGTCCTGTAGGAGATGGAGCTTCGGGATCCCAAGTTTTCTTGATGGAACCTTCTATTGCTAATGAAGGTACTTTTAAGGTTCATTTGGCCGACGACCACACCATTCCCGAAGACATCGCCAAATGATGTGTTGTTATTTTGCATTTTGTAGTACCAACTTTACAACCGTGTAACTTTGTGATGAATTTGTATTTTGTTATTACTTGTTAGCGTTGGTACGCTGTAACTTATCGCAGTTTTTATTTATTTGCATCGTGTTACGCTTTTATGGGTTGTGCGATGGTTACGTTTTTACGCCGTTCATCGTAAATATCGCTAGTTTGCTTTGATTTTATGACATCATATTTCCTCTTTTGCCCCTTCTTTGAGGGGTTTAGCTATTATTATGCAAATATTTGCATTCTTTAACGGTCTGGTAATTCAAATCTTTAAATTTTATTTTTGGATGTGCACTTTTATAAGGCGCAGGTATCTTGTCGTACATTTAATCCTGTTCCTCATTGATTTGGCATCCCAAGCCCTTCGGAAACTCGATTAAATGCATTTCCGTATGTACAATTTTTTTTATGTACCCAATCCCACATCCCGCTAACTCAGTGACCTGAGCCCTTCAGAGACTGGTTTTGAGTACGCGCCCCCATGGGAAGACTTGGGTTACAGGTTTACGACCCAATTTCAATCTTATTTGATCTGGCTATTATGATCAAATAGAGACCTAAATTGGATACCCATTGCGGCTAGGTTTTCTGACACCCCCTTTCGACTACGATTTCTGATTTGCGATGGTCCTTCCAGCATATTTTTTCGGTCCTTCCGACACTAGGACTGATGTTTCCAGCTTAGTTATTTATCCATGGGACTTTTTTATCATTTCCTTTGTACCTTTTTTTTTGAAGCCTGATTTCAGTTTCTCTAGTAAAGGCTTGCTAAGGGAAGTGCCACCTTTTGGCTTGTTGTTTGCCTTAGAACAGCATGTCTTGTTGAGGTGATGTGCTTATGCATCCAACTTGCTTCGCATGCTTTTTATAGTGCTTCCAAGTCGTTTTTCTCAAAATGTGCTTTGAGAACTCTCCCTTCGCGACTAGGATGGGTATGATTAATTGCTTCTATCATGCCTATATTTTGAAAAATCAGTTTTTAGCATGAAGCGATAAGTATGGTACTCAGATAAGCAAATGATAATTTCCTTTGTACAAGGCACTTATAAGTAATTCATTACCAAATATTAACATGAATATAGCAAGTGGCACAACAAAGTAAAACAGCTACTATCCATTAAGCAAACAGGGTAAGGAACGGGGTAATAAAGCGTAGTGACAGGAATTTTAGTTCAAAACTTCGATGATCAAGACACCAACTACTAATCCTTAGCCAAGCATTAGCTCCGGGCTAGTTTAGGTCCTTTCCTCAATGAGTTTTCTGCCTCTCGTTTGCAGAGAAATAGGAGAATGGCCTTGCACATATTGTTGTAAATGGTTCTCCCTGACCAGCCCCACGATTAATGATTTTAAGTGCCTACACTTATTAGTGTCGTGTCCTGGTTGGTCATGGAATTGATAGAATCTTCCTGATTTTAGGGTAGCATCTCTGACTTGCATCTGTTCTGGGACTCAATACTTTTTTGTGTTCTTAGTTGCCCTGAAGATATTCCCTATGGTGTCATTAAGGGAGGTGAATTCAGAATTCTTGAAAAAGCTCGGTTTCCTTTTAGGCTGTTTGGTTCTTCCTTTGTCGCTTCTTTCTGAAACTCCACCTCTTGCACCTAAGATATATTTGTGCCTTTCATTCTGATTTATGGAATGAGCGCTTTCTTTCCTGTCGGATCTTCGCCAGGATTCAAAGTCGCGACATGCGGTTTTCTTAGTAGAATTTCTTGTTTAGTAAAAAACTCTATTTCACTTGCATGACTTGTTCGAGCGAACGAAAGGTCAGCGACACTTAGTGTGGATTTTACGATAGAGGCTTGAACAACAAGCATGGACTCGATCTTCTTCATCACTGCGTCGTTTGTAATAGTTATTTGATTCGTTAATCTTGTCATTGCTTCTTCCAACTCCCTCTTGGTTACGGCCGCCTCAACTTTTAACGGTTCCTTTTCTCCGGGATGGATGGTAGGCAAAGTGGCAACGTCGAAGACGCCATCGATTTTGTTAGTAATTTCCTTCGGCATGTTCATGATTTCAAGCACAGTTCCTCTCAGAAAATCTTATCGGATCTGAAATGGGGAAAGAGACAAACACGGCCCCACGGTGGGCACCAAAATATTTACACCAAATTTGGTCTAAACACCCAAGGTACTAATACTGTACTTCACCAATACGATAAGAAATAAATGGAACCGTGTTTAATTAGCAATTGAAAATAAAAAAATGCAAGAAAGGTAAAGTAGATACGAGATTTAGAGTGGCTCAGCCGTTAATTAGGCCATTGTCCACTGTGAAGGCGATTTCCAATCTTATAATAAGGATTACAAAATACATCAATTCTCTCTTTTCATACATCTCTATATTCACTCAATATACCCTCGTTTATATATTTCAGTCTTGGAATTATACAAGAGAATGGTAGAATTTGAGGAGAAGAAAGATGGATGAATGATCAAGGAGGAGGATGCCTTCGTTTTCCTTGATCACAAGATTGTACTTGATGCCATGGCCGAATCAGTAGTTGAGGATATAATTTAGCAGCACTTCGTGGTTTCAAAGATTGGATCCCCTTTATTTTTGTAGCCATGTTGTATTTATAGGTGAGCTTCCTTTGGGAAATGATTTGAAATCTGTTTATGCAGGCTACGGATCGCTCATTCTATTAATTACAGTCATGCCATTGGCTAGCTGTAGCCAGCTGTCCGTGGCCGTATTCAGTATCATGTGCGAGCGAGTCAATGGAGCGAGTGTCTTGAGTAGTTAAGCGAGTGACTTCGGCCGGTGCTCTTCGGTCGCGTCTATTTCTAGCATTCGATGAGTATATATCTGATTTGCTTAATAGCGAGATGAGGGAACGACCAATCACATTTCCTTAATGAGGTTGTGTTTGATTTGAGCGAGCGAGCAACGATCTTCATTAGTCTAAAGGCGACCGACTGAGACTTGCGAATTTGAGATGTGAACGTGCTCTTTCTAGGAGTCGGTACACGACATACCAATAGGTTTCTGATTCGAGTGTCGGGCGATAGGAGTTGCAATTCATGAGCAGTTGTTAAACATATGTGCGACCTTGACTCCTGTCTTGATGCGTGCGACCGAACTTTGATATTAGATCAAGCGTGCTCCGTTGTTGTGAGCGGCTTTACAGAATGTACGATCCTTATCTCTATTGAGCTGCATTTCTCATAGCATATTGTGCTATCTTCTTCGGTCGTACTGGTCGATTTGATTTGTCTTGGATTTGATACTTGGGTCTTGCTCTGTGTGGTTGCGTCCTATCCATTGTGAGTCGTTTAAGTGCCTTGGATAACATCATGCACGACCGACCCTGATGATATCCATTCTGCATCCTTTGTTCGAGTGCATATGGATTTTTGAGGGATTAACACAATGTCTGCTATTTCATTGAATTTCGTTATCATAAAGATACGATTTTCATAAATAAATATGAATTCGTAAAAATGTTGTTATAAATTAAAGCCGTACCCTTTCAGATTTGGTTCAAAACTAGGTTTAGAATTTTCTTCAAATCCATTCAGCGTGAAGCCGATCGGGTTGTGTCACGTCGAAGACCCCGGAGAGAGCATTCCGGCGCTGTGCACCACATCCAGATCGGTGGTGGCTTCCAAATGTGGCAGCGGTCCAAAGCGCTCGACTTTGGGGCATCAGATCTCGAGGTACGTGCAACTACAGGGATCGAAATTTATATGAAATCGAAGATCTAAGGATTCTCTACAAAAGCTTCAAACGGACCGTTGAATTTTATTGCAAGAATCATGAGTTATTGAGGAGGGAAATTTCTTGTTGTAGCCGCCATCGAATTTCAAAGCAGATCGGGTTTTTTTGAAGGTAACGACCAAGGGTTTTCGGATTTTAATGAATATATATTATTTAATATAATTTTAATTTACAGATTATTTGTTTTTATCGGTCCGTACTCCGAACGATGCCCAACAACTGTCGTCCCTAGCTAATTACCCTCATTCCGGGCACAATGGACTAGATCTCATCAGCCCATTGATCGTTTCAGCCTATTTTTCTTTAAATTAAAAATATAAAACATTTAATTATATAATTTCATTGTATATTTTAATTTACCAAGGCCACATACTAACACCAATAATTCCCGAAAAATAAATCTAGCTATGTTTTGACGATACGGTCCTAACAAAATTAATTTTGTCAAATTTGGAGACCGTTTGAAAAATGACCCTTTTCTGGTCGATCCAATTTGACTGAAATTGGAAAACACGTTTTCTATTGCCACGCTCACATATTAATTCCAAAAATTATGGAATTTCAACCCTAGCAATAAATTGACATTCCGGACCCAACCAAAGTGGTTTCGTCGAAAACGGAGGTCGTTTGCACATGGCTATTTTTAAAGGCTATATATTATATTAAATTCCATAGCGACTATTCTGAATATTTAACTGGTCATAACATTTTATTTCCTCTATGAAATTTCAAATTTTCACATCTGTTAGAAAGATATAATTAAACAGATTTAAATATTTTTGGTTTTACTGAAATCCGATTTATTTTGAATTCTATACATTCAGTCAAAGTTCAAAATCAATTTTTCAAACTGCCACGGCATTTCAGGCTCGTTATATAATTAAAATAATTTTATTCGTTCTAACTATATTTAAAATAAATTTTTAGTCGTTATTATTTGAAATAAATCATTTTAAATATTCCAAATTCATTAAAATAGCCAAAATAAAAAAATTAAATTAGTTCTGATTTTCCGGGTTGTAGCATTTATGTATATAAAAATCGTACCTTTATATTATTAAAAATCTCACCTTTATGTAATTAAAAATCTCACTTCTATGTAATTAAAATTCTCCACTTTTCCTTTCTAAAAATCATAACTTTTCATTTAGAAAATTCTAGCCTTTTATTATCTAAAAGAAATAAGAAAACAAAGTCAGAAAAAAACTTACATTGATTTTCTAGGGTTTTCATCATCGGAGAATCGGAGCTCGTGCGGAGGTGGCATGGCTGACCAGCGCGTGAGGGGTGGCGGCGGACAAGGCGCAGGCGGGCGCGGCACAGAAGGGGTGCGAGGGTTCTTGCTCGCGGGTGGGAGTTGGGTTGTGTGGCTCGATCGATTGGAGGAGCGGAAGGTGGAGCAGAGGGGAAGGGGGCCGCCGGAGGTGAGGGGAAGGCAGAGGGAGGCGCGATGGGTAGGGGAGCGACGGGAGGGGTTACGGGATTTTCTAATTTGGGGGTTCAATGTTCTGATGGAGAAAACGATGACCGGGGTGGGGGGAGAGGGGGTTAAATGTAAAATGAATATATTTTATTTTTATTTAATTAATTCTCAAAGGAAAATGTGTTTTTCATTCGAACCCCAAATGAGACCCAATGACTGTCGTCCCTAGCGTAATACACCTATTCCGAACACAATGGGATATGTTTCGTAAGCCAATTCTATCGTTTCAATCAGTTTTCATTTAAATGAAAATATAAATTAGTATATATTCAATTCATACGTACATTTTAATTCACCAGGGCCACATACTGACTCCGAAAATTTCAAAAAAATAAATCAGGCTATGTTTTGTCGGTACAATCCCAACAAAACTAATTTCGTCGAATTTGGAGACTGTTTGAAAAACGATCATTTTCCAGTCGACTAAATTCAACTGAAATTACCAACCACGTTTAAATTAACCACGCTCACATATTAATTCCAAAAATTATGAAAATTGGAATCTAGTAATAATTTGACATTTCGAATCCAACAAAAGTGGTTTCGTCGAAAATGGAGGTCATTTGCAAAATGACTATTTTTAAGGGTTATGTATTATATTAAATTCCATAGCGACTATTTTAAACTTTAAACTGGACATAACTTTTTATTCCTGTTATGAAATCTGGATTTTTCACATTCGTTAGAAAGATATTTTTAAACAGATTCAGATATTTTTGGTTTTACTGAAATCCAATTTATTTTGAATCCTGTACATTAAATTGAAATTTGAAATCGAATTTTCAAACTACCGCGCCATTTCAGGCTCGTTTTATAATTAAAGCAAATTTATTCGTTCTAACTTCGATTAAAATAAATTTTTAGTCGTTATTATTTAAAATAAATCATTTTAAATATTCAAAATCCATTAAAATTGCTAAAATAAAAATTTTAAATTGGTTCTGAAAATCCGGATTGTTACACAAGTAGAACTCCAAATAATTCAAACACAAACATGATTATTATTATTTTAACCAAAACTACCCAATTACCAATCAATACCCATATCCTATGAATCTAGAATAAAATACTATACTTCTAATCAAAGTTTTGGGACTAATTTCTAGATCCAAGGTTTTTTACCATAACCACAAACAACTTAAAAATAATTATAGGCAAAACTGTGGTAATAAACTAAAAGGCCTACAAATCCATACTTAACCATATTCATAATATTTTAAATTTGACAAAATAAACAAACCTGACAACTTTAAGCATATAATTCAGATTCATCGCAAATAAATTATATAGGTTTATTATAAACAATATACATATATATATATATATGTATATATATATATATGTATATTCCACTCACCGGAAATCTATCTGAATCTAACACAGCTTTTAGGCTTATAATTCCAAATCCTACATATCTAACATTTATTTTACCAAGGGGATTTATAAACACAGATTTTAATTTGTAGACCTAAATGAAGAATAGTAAAGAAGAAGGAAATTCAATAATACAACTTACATGTTCGTAGAAACAACCCCTTTGCGCGGATCTGGATTCAATATCTCCAATTCTTGTTCATTTGATTTGAGCAGATTTATAATTTAAAATTTTAGAAGAGATTGGGGAATTGGAAGATGCAGAGCTTCGCTGCTGCCTCCAGTAATATTAGCAAAAGAGTGGGGTCTGGCCTTTTATTTATAGGCATGGAAATGATCCTGAACCGTTAGATTTAATTTTATAAAAGACTTGTCAATTTATATAAAACTTATAATATAAAATACCCTTGAAAACATAATATTTACTGGTTGTTTTTAACTATAGGGGTTGGCCCCCAAATCGACCGCCCTATGTCTAAAACGCCCAGTGAAGGCAGGTTATTAAATGTATTAAATGATTATAGATTCTTATATATTTATTTTTCGTCTGTTTTCGGACTCCGTTCGCGAAGTTCCAAACATAAAAGTCGACCAAAATTCCATCGCAAACACAAACTGAAAGTTTCATGGTTAAATTCTATTATTTGCAAAAAATCCAGTTTGGAAATCTAATTAAATAGTTAAATTAATTATCACCAAAATTTTGAATTGTTAGATACAAGGTATTTAGTGCTTAAAGACAGCATGAACATGAACAAAAATGAGAAACTTGAGTAAAGAAGTACTAGTGGGTTTCATAAAAAAACATTGTGTACATAAGAACTAGAAAGAGGTCATATTATGCTTGCATCTAATTCAGTAAACCAAATGATCTCACAATATAATAGGATAATTCCACATGGACGCCCAAATGTATTATGGCTGCGTTCGTGGAAAACAAGAGCAGAGTATAGTATCTTCATGTTATATTTATTTAGAAGAAGCAAGCCTAAATATTCCCTGCATTATAGTGCCAAAAATGTGGATTCTTTATTTTGGCTCATAGTATAGCTTATAGCGTAATGTGATAAAATACCTCAATGAAAAAGAATCAAAATATAACAAACAGAAATTTGAGTGGTTGAACATTTCATTAATTTTAAATATTAGAATTGGTTTAAGAAATCGAATAACTTGAATTCAAATTATATGAGTTAACCGATCGATTTAAATGATATTTGAATAAAGGAACATCAAACGTGATGGAATTTAGAATCTAATATGAATTAGAGTGGTTTTATTTAAGTTATGATTTCGATTAGAATGATAATAAGACATTATTATCATTGAATTTTAAGCGATTTGAAGTCATTTAAAAATAATTCATTTAAATTAATGAGCGAAGTTAACGATTTTGCAAATTATCTCAGATTTCGACGAAGCAAGTTTCATCAGATCTGAAATAGCGAATTATTGTAAGATGTCTAGTTTTGTGACGATCGGACTTGGTCTGCGATTGTGTGCGCACTAGAAATGCGTAAAGTTAAATGATTTGAAATTAAAAATGTTATAATTGAATTTCAAAAGCTAATTTCATACAATTTAGAACTGGACTCTTAATTTGGTTCCATTGAGTCTGAAATAGGAGTAATTAGTTATAAACATTAGTGAGCATGCTTTACTTGGAGTTTGAGAAAAAATTTAAACGTTGACAGTACTTGAATAATATTCATTAGATTTACTACAAATAGATCCTATTCTTTCATTATTTTATCTAAACCCTAACAAAAAAATCAAGACCGCTATTTTCTTTAGCTTCTCAGTTTTTATTGATTTCCTAGAGACTGGGGAGGCTCGTTAAGTAGGATTGGTGGCGCTGGGAAGCACATAGATGTGGCTGTGCTTGGAGAATGTGTGGTGGTCTCCGGCCAATTGTTGTGATGTGGAATTTAAGTTGAACGAAGGGATGGAATCTGCATTCATTGAACCTTGCGGAGCTCATGCTCGAGCTAACATGGACTTGGAGAGGCGAAGTCAATGCTGTAGGGTTTGCTGAACTTTGGAATCTTGTAAATTAAGTTTCTAACTTGTTATATGTCCAATTCGAAACCAAATTGTCTAGTTGTGATCATATCAATGTTACCTTCATTCTGAAACTGGATCGGATAAATTCCAAGTTTGTTATAATTTCAATTAATTTCAAATATCTGTTTAAATTTAAACTGAATCGAAACGCTTTTTGCAATAAATGGAACAATGATAAATCACCTCTTTGATTAACAGTGTAGTATAAAGTAGACTTGAATACCATTATTTGCTTGATGGTGTAAATTTTTAGTTGATTGGTGTGGTTGATATTATATATCATTGATCTCATATTTGAATCATTAAATTGATTGATTGTTTAAAATCAATTTAGGATCGCAATATATAGCAACTTAAAATGTTATTAGTTTGGTTGAACCTGATTTAGGATCATAGTATAGCATTTGGAATTTCTATTTGATATCTTTGAGTTTATTTTTATTCCAAGTAATTGAATAATTGATCATGTGAGAATTTATAGGTAATATTGAATAATTACGTTGTTTAGTTAAAATGTAATAAATTTGAATATATATTTGGTGTTTTCTATTTGGCCAAATAGTCGTCGCCTAAATAAAATTGGACAAACTTGTCGGATAACATCTGTTGAACGAAATAAATTCTCTTCTACTAGATTATTAATGTGGGCTTTCAGTATAAATTATGGTATATGATATATAGTTTTAGATTGCTAATTATTGATCTATTTACATTTATGCATGTTTATGTAAATGCCCATGTTATGACTAGAAATTGGATTGAATTGAGTTGAATTGGGTAGCTCGATGTAACCATCATGTAGTTGTAGTCGATTATATTTTCAAGGCGTAAATCAAGGGTTAATATGGCCCATAGATTGTGACCTATTGAGTTCCCATATATTAAATATTGGGTTTGATGCCTATAGTTATTTGCGGCTTTCATTGTGATAGAGACGTAACATTTGTGTGATTGCAGTCATTAAGCATATTTGAACAAATGAATTTGAATTATAAATTATTTCATTTATAATGTTTTATAATAAAGTTATGTAACTTATTTATGTTTCAAATTTTAACGATCTGTTTATTAAATAACATTTGAAAGATAATAGTTGATATATAAAATAATTAAGGATTAATTGTCAAGAATAATTTGAAGTTTAACTTGTCTTCCCATAATAATCCCAAGTTTGTATTATTTCTGAATAATCTGAAGTTTGGGGGGTGTCTTCCCATATTGATCTTGATGACCCTTTTGGAATCAATATGGGAAGACACCCCCAAATTTTGGATTAATACAGGAAGAAACAAAAAAAATGGGATATGGGAAGACAACCCCCAAACTTCATATTATTCAGAAATAATCCAAACTTGGGATTATTGTGGAAAGACACGTTAAACTTAAGATTATTCTTAACAATTAATCCAATAACTAATTACTTTATTAATAAGGTTTTGGAAGATTAATCAATTATTATTTAATTAGTAAATGTTTTACAAGGAATTCTTCTTCATCACTAATGATGTTTAAAGGTTCTTAACATATTTCATTTTTAATGGCTTAAAATAAATCAATTATTTTATTAACAAGATAAAACAATTGATTATATATTTTATTAGTAAATGTTTTAAATTTACTACTTATTTATCTATGATGGTCTAAAGATGATTAGCTAAATGTAAAAAAGTGTTTAAAATTAATACATTGTTTTATAAAGAATTCTGCTTTATAACTAATATTGAAGTGGTTTCGCCTGTTATTGAATGGAGTGATGATGAAGAAGTTAGGGAGCATTTGAGTAAGGGGATGCATTGTAGTCATTATTTTTTCTTTTACATATATGGAGATGACGATTGTAGAAGACTGTATTATCATCCCGTATCAAATGATTTGGAGATTACGATGCAGGGGAACATAGGAGAAATAAAAGTCGAGCTCTTGAATGATGACACTTGGGATAGGAATCTTATGCATGACAAGGACTCAACAGATGCCGTGAAGGGCCATGCATGTCTTTATGACAGTTTTGTTGGTGATATGACGCCTTCCACAATTTTGTTAGGCGCTAGTTCCCCCGTGGTGAGGGAACCTTAGGTATTTCGTTTTTAGTAGTAGAACGCACTATGTTTCTCTCCTGTTTATTTGCTGTATAGTGTTCTGGAATTTTAAACCAGATATATAGTAGATAAGCAATCTGTTTATCTCCTGTTTCTCTTGTACTTATAATTTATTATAATAAAAAGTGGGTGGTACACTATAAAAAACCAGTTGGTCTTGCCAAAAAATATATTTTGTTTGGAAAATTAATAACCAATATTCATATCTAAATGTTTTACTCAAAGGTTTAGTACTCCATGTTTTGAAAAAAAATGGATTCAGATCCATCAATAACAATTTAAAATTAAGGAACTTTCCTTAAAGATTTGTGAATATACTTATACGGTTGAGATGAGTATATGAATATATTTTCTAAGCATCAAAAGTATAATAGTTTGCAGATATACTTATACCGTTGAGATAAGTATATAGAAATATTTTCCAGTGTAAAAAGAGAATTAATTAATAAGAAATTAATTAAATGAGGCTTAGTGATTCCCATGGAAAATTGAAAATATGATTGATGTGATTGCTTGCATGTTTTCTAACGCCCCGTATTTTCTGTTAATGTTGTAATAACAAATTAAAGAATACTTAATTATAAATGCGATAATCAAGGGAAAACATGAAAATTTCTTGGCATAGATTGGTTCATGAAATGGTATATTTGGTATACCATTTATTGTGAGCATAATTAAAAGAATAATTATGGCATGATTAAATCAAGATTAATTCACATATATAATTTGACATATATAGAAAATATGTGAATTTAGAAAAGACAAATTATGACTCATTGCTGAGTCATTAGGGACTGAGTTGGCTGTACTAGATAACTCTATCTTGTCTTAATGGTCTTGATTTATTCTGAGATGATCTGACGGCTCATATTCAATCTAATCTCTATAAAAGCAACCTAATATCTCACCCCTAAATCATATTAAAAATTGAACCTAGAGCCGTCATGCTGCCATTAGACAATCTAGAGTAGCCGCCTCTTGAAGCTAACATAGAGATGAACCAAACTAAATCAAAACAACGATTGTCTACATCAAAGGCGAGGATTTCAACTCCAGAATTCAGAATCCAGAAATCAAGACCTTTGCTCGTCTTAAGCGCAGTTATCTTTTAGACATAAATAAATCTAAGACGTGATTTGATATAAAGTGAAATTAGAATTATACCATGTTAATTCATATCAATTGATTGTGATGATTTTATTATGAATTGGAATGATAGTGGATTATTGGATTTGATATTGGATCTATTTGAAACTATCAATATCATATGCAAGTTATGTGTTTCATGTAAAGATCTACATGTATATGTTTTTAGGCAAGTTGTAATTTTTGTATTAGATCCAAGTCAAGATCTACATGTACATATTCCTATGTTTTATGTTAGATCCATATGTTCATATGTAAGTTGCAAGTTTTATGTTAGATCCATATGTTCAAATGCAAGTTGCAAGTTTTATGTTACATCCATATGTTCATACGTAAGTTGCAAGTTTTATGCTAGATCCACATGCCTATGTTCATATGCCCATATGCAAGTTACAAACTTTATGATTGGATCCATGCCAAGATCCATTAAGGTTCGAATGATTAATGCAAGTTATATAATTTATGATAGATCCAAGTTACGATCTGATTATATATATATATATATGTCATATGAAAGTTACATGTTAGATCCTAAACTAGATCCTTATTTATATGCAAGTTTGTGAAGTGAATTTATGCAAGTTCACCTTATTAGATCTAGTTTACACCTATATGTTAATGTTATAATCATACATGTTTTGGAATTGGACGTGTCATGATTATGTCACATGCTAGTCTATAACTGATGTTTATGCCAAATTACATGATATATGTTGATTGAACCAATGTTATGCATGTTCCCTCCTTTATCTCTCGTTTATAGATTGGGCCAATTAGCGGGCTCAATGTCTTTATGTGATTAATGTGAACGAACAAACAGGGGTAATGTTGGGGGTAATTATTAAACCAAAACATGTAAATATGTAGGTGGGCCCAAAACCATGTAATTGGTTAAGGCCATGAATGGTAAAATTTATATACCATTAGTCTTGAATTAAAACATGTGACATGAAATACTTGTAGAAATTTGCATTTATAAAAATGTAAATCTAGAAAAGACGAATATGCCCAACCCGAGGTTAGACTGAGTTGTGGTGTAAACCTGCCCGGAACCGACAGACACATTCAGTAACCACAACAATGTCTGTCTAATGTGAGAGGTTAGTGCATGAAACCCAGAAAAGCCCGAGGTTAGACTGAGTTGTGGTGTAAACCTGCCCGGAACCGATCGGCACATCCAGTAACCACAACAATACCTGTCTAATGTGAGTGGTTGGTGCTTTAATTAATTAATTACTTAAAGCTCATGAACAATCAAGCTAGAAATGGTGAGGTTAAGTAATTAAGGAATCACTTAACCAACTTAACAAGACAAGAGTGGTGAGGTTAAGTAATTAAGAAAACTCTTAACCAACTTAACATGTGAACAAGACAAGATTGGTGGGGTTAAGTAATTTAGAAAACACTTAGCCAAATCAACATGTTAACTAGGCAAGATTGATAGGGGTTAAGTCAAGTCATGAACACTTAACCAATTTAACATGTTGACTAGAAAAACCCAAGTAACAGGGACCCATTTCAGTAGTAACCCGCATGAACGTATCAAGGTACCCTGAACTAGGCAGGGTGGGGCACGATTACTAGGCTGAATATAAGCGGTCGAAAAGGGTGGTGGTTAGGTGCGTCAGTGTAGGTTCCGACGGAGTACGGGCGTGCACGGGCTCCGGAGTGGAAAAACAGGCACTGGGCACCAGGCGTACACTTGTGCATCTAGAATCTTGTCAGGGGTTGCCATTATAGGACTTGATACACCCTATAATGGAACTAGATAAAATACTCTATAATCACGTGGGGCCGCATGACACCGAGAATACATGAATGCGAGTAGGAGTCGATCAATACATGAATGGGATCACTTTATCATAAACATACATTGCTAGTTAAACAAGTTATTAGTGGGTGCAGAGAAGTAAAGTGGATGTGATAGCCAAATCTAGTTAAGTCTTACCTTATCTTGTTTTAGGACTACCCCATCCTTGTGGTATCATTCTAAGTTCAGTTTATTCATGTCACAGTCTTTTACTTGTTTAAATGCTATTAAATAACTGGGCTTACCAGACTTATGTCTGACTCATTTTCCTTTCGCCTCTTTTCTTCTGTTTCCCCCTAGGTCCGCAGGGAGGGAACACTTCTGCTTGACCGGGTCAAATCAAAGCTTGAAGACCGTAGATGTAAGGATTGAACTTTCTTTTTCTTGACCTGAAACACCCCACCTCCGTTAGGGTCACTCTCAAAGGGAATGCCCTAATTTTGGTGGAGGTTTATAAGTATAAGTCACAGATATACAAGACAGATATAAGAACACATATTTGTAAACAACGGAAAAACAACAAACTTTATTTCATAAAGTCAAATACGTGTTACAACAACATCCTTTCCAAAAATCATAACATAACACTTTCATAATCTGTCTTGATTACATCTTTTAAAGAAGCATAAATAAAACATAGATAAACTGCAAAAGCCCCATAGTGGATTGTCCAAAGCCATAGTTCAAAACAGGAAAGTCCAAGCAATACATTTCTCTTCTTCAAGCTGGATGTTAAGGTTGGTCAAGCTGCTGTGTTCCCTCCCTGTGGACCTGGGGGGGGGGGGGAGACGGAAGAAAAGAAGACGAAAGAAAAGTAGAGTCAGACACAAAGCCTGAGTAAGTCTAGTACTATTTTGTCTATGAATAAAGAACTGGGTATGATAAGTATAAACAAGAAGTGGAAAAGCACTCTAACTTGGTTAAGTTGTCTAGGGTCGAATATACTATCGTACCCCATGTTAATCTCTGAACCCATATAAACTAGTTTCCAACTGGCACCCCATAATCAGGGTGATGTGATCCATTCTACGATGATCGGCTCCTACTCGCATAGTTACATGTGTCTTACGGCCCCCGATGTTGTAGTTACCTATGCTGGTCCCACCATGGGGTGTATCAAGTCCCATAGTGGCGGCCCGACACAACCTTTGAGTGCACAGGTATGCTACTGGTGTCCAGTGCCTTATTTTTCTGCGCCGGAGTGTGTGCACGCCCGCACCCCGTTAGAACCTACACTGCTACACCACCGCCGTCGATTTGACCTCTTACAATCAGCCCAGTAATCGTGCCCCACCCTGCCTAGTTTCAGGGTATCCTGATACACCTTCTAGGGTTACTGCTGAAAAGGGTCCCCCGTTACTAGGTTTTCTATCTCTAGCCAACATGCTAAGTTGGTTAAGTGTTTTCTAACCTAACCCCCACCAGTTCGTTTAGTTTAGCATGTTCCATTTTGATTAAGTCTTTAGTTCACTTAATCCTAACAATCCTGACTCAGCCTTAATTGTCTTATTAAGGCCCTGACCTCTCACATTAGGCAGGTATTGTTGTGGCTGCCTGTTGCCGGTTGGTTCTGGGCAGTCTTACGCCACAACTCAGTCTAACCTCGGGTCCTTATTGGGCTCCATGTTTAACCTCCCACATTGGATAGGTATTGTTGTGACTACTGGACAGCCAGGCGGTTCCGGGCAGGTTTACATCACAACTCAATCCAACCTCGTGTTAAACACATCGTATTTTCTATATTTACATATTTTGTCATTCTTCTTTATTTCTTATATGTAAATATTTGCGGCCCATTATTAAGTTAATGGTGTAAAGGTTACACCAATCATGGGCCCAACCCATACTTGAATTTGGGCCCTTCTATTTTATATTTCCATTCATTAGTAATTTTAACCCAACGTTATTTTCCCCCGTTTTACGCGTCCGTTTATTATATATATATTGGGCTTAGCCTTTTAAAGCCCAATTTTAGCCATGCGAAAGGGGAGGCTTACAGTGTGATTACTTACACAAAGAGGGGAAGGTGAACGCATGAACTTGCAATATGACGTTGGAAATACAAAATAGAAACTGGTGTACTTGCATATATACTTTGGTCATAAAGCATAGGCGACATGAATCAAAGCATGTGAACTTGTAATTGAGATAAGAATCTAAACTGGGTATCATGAACCTATATTTTTATTTAGGCATAATGTCAAACATAAGCATGGCATAAATACTTCTAGCATAAACATGGCATAATGTCAAACATAAGCATGGCATAATACCAAACATAAGCATGGCATAAGTACAGTTAAGTTTGTTCACATAACCATGGCATAAATATTTCTAACATGAAATCATGATTCTTACTTTAGTCATGTAAACTTACAGAAAGGGACTTTTTGAACCTAACCTAGCCATGTACCACATATGTCATCATATAATTCTTGTAAACAGTATAGACTTAACATGAATTTCAATTATGCCAAATATCAATCATAGCCTAGCCATATTCATAAGTTTGCAATTAGGTTTTCTAGTACAAAAGCATGGCTTAATACATGATGCCAAATTCTCAACATAATTTCATATGGATAATAACCAAACTTGTTCCAATTACTTACAAAATGATTTATGCACAAAAAATATACATCATGGTGGCATAGAAGCAAAACCCCCAACTTGCATGAATTTAAATCAACTACATACATGTAGCTTCAACATGGATTACATAATTTGCGAAGTATTCCAAACGTATACTTGCATAGAACTACCGCATGTAGTTCTTTATAATGAATAACATAATTCATAAATATCCAAACGTATATAAATTGATAAGAATGCACAAATATGAATTACTTTATTACCACAATTCAAGCATACAAACCAACACAATTGTTTATTCATACCAAAGTAATACTCTACTTACAATGGTTTGATGAATTCTCTAATTTAGGGATTGAAGACGCAAATTCCTTTGTTGAATTGATTTGTTTAGGTTGCTTTAAGCTTTAGAATCTTCCTCCTAATCCTCTCTCCAATTTGGTGGCTACTCCTAGTCGTTCCTCAGCAACATGGCGGCTATGTTCTTATTTTTGAATGAATAGATTAGGGTTTAGTCTAGGGTTGTTTATATAGAGGTTAGGAACTGATTAGAACCATTGATGTTGCCTGGATTGATCGTAGCCATTCATTCGATAGAGAGACCAATTAAAACTTGCCACCTAGCCCTAGTGACAAAGCAGACCACAGAAAATCGACCACATAGAGAATAGGCCAGCCGGGTTAGACTGGGCTCGACCTGGTCTGGACCAGGTCGACACCCCTGTCGACAGGCCTGTCGACCTGGTTAGACCAGGTCGACAGCCCAGTCGACCTGGGTGCGTCAGGCGGGACTTTTTCCGCCCTGGCCCATTGGGCCCCATTTTTGTTTTCTGATCTTATTTTATTCTGTTTGAATTTTAAATTTAATTCAAAAACTTCCGAAGGCCATATCTTCTTCATACGGACTCCGTTTTTCGAAAACTCGGACTCTATTTCGCGTATTTTTCCGAGACGAACGCAATGGCGTATCCCGTTTCCCTTTGTTCTTTGATTTCAAATTAGTTATACTTTAATTTGTGAATTTCACTGTTATAGAATTCGCGGGGTGTTACATTCTCCCCTACTTAAAAGGATTTCGTCCCCGAAATCTTCAAGTTAGGAGGAATGTATATCCTAACATCCAATCATCCATCTACTCATCCATCAAACACGAGCATCCATTGTCCTTAAAAGACTTCTAATGCTTCATGATCATATGCGAAGTGTGTGTGTGTACATGTACTTATCTAATGCAAAATCAGGCGGTCTACTGATTCAGTTGACCTCCTTAATGCGAATTATGTAAGTGCCATGAATCCATTATGTATGCAAATTTTCCTATTCTTGATTATACATGAGTGCACAATCATTTAATACAAATGAAACATTCACATGACAACACATAAGAATTCAACCATTTACGAATGCAAACATATATGCATATGCAATATGAAGTGACTGAGCCGATCTAAAACCTAGATTGTGTGTGTATATGCAACCACGAGCAACCACTAGCAATCACTTGCAGCCACTTACAACCATCATCCATAACATGTTTCAATTACATGTTTTCATCCAAAAAGATTCTACCTAAAAGATAAGGTCGAGGAAATATACCTAAAAAGATAGATAAAAGCGCAACTTAAGGAAAATGAAAGATCAAGGATGTACCCTCGAACAGAAAAGGGTAGGCAGTACGTATTCTAGCTTCAGTTTCCCAAGTCGCGTCTCCCTCGGCGTCGCTCCACTGAACTTTGACGAGCTTGACTTCGCGGTTGCGTAGTTTCTTCACTTCCGTTCCTAATATGCGGGTTGGAACTTTCCTTATGGTTGCTTCGCGCTCCACTTCGGCCTCTTCTAGGACATTTGGCTCTACCACTTCAGCAGACTCATGTAGACATTTTCGGAGATGTGAAACGTGAAAAACGTTGTGGACTCCAGCCAACTTCTCGGGTAACTCTAATCTATAGGCCATTTTCCCAATTTTCTCGATGATAGGGAATGGCCCGACGAACCTTGGTGCTAGCTTTCCTGTGGTTCCAAAACGGACAACGTTTCTTAGCGGTGATACCTTGAGAAAAACTCTGTCTCCAACCTCAAATTCAAGGTCGATCCTTCTCTTGTCGGCATAGGACTTTTGTCTGTCTTGGGCCGTCTTCATCCTTCTTCGTATTAAGTCTACTTTCTCTGAAGTCTCTCGGATCATATCTGGTCCAAGTATGAGCTTATCAGTAGACTCCCACCAACAAGTGGGCGATCGACACGGTCTTCCATATAAAGCTTCGAAGGGCGCCATTCCGATGGTTGCTTGACAACTGTTGTTGTAGGCGAATTCCACCAAAGGAAGGTGGTCTTCCCATGTCCCTCCGAAGTCAAGGACGCATAGTCTTAGAAGGTCTTCCAAAACTCTGTTCACTCTCTCTGTTTGGCCGTCGGTTTGGGGATGATAGGCTGTGCTCAAGCATAACTGCGTTCCTACTGCTTCTTGCAGACTCCTCCAAAACTCGCTGGTGAAGATGGGGTCTCGGTCACTAACAATACTAGATGGTATTCCATCGAGTCGAACGATTTCCTTAAGGTAAAGTGATGCTAGGGACGAGACAGTTCTTTTACTTTTGACAGGTAAAAAGTGGGCGCTTTTAGTAAGCCTATCCACTATTACCCAAATGCTAGTGTTGCCTCTCCTAGACCTAGGCAGCCCATCGATGAAGTCCATTGAGATGCTATCCCACTTCCACTGCGGGACCTCTAGAGGATGTAGCAGTCCGCCAGGCTTTTTCTGTTCCGCCTTAACCTGTTGGCACACCATGCACTTAGAAACGAACTCTGCCACGTCCTTTTTCATGCCGTTCCAGAAGAAAGTCCTTTTTATGTCCTTGTACATTTTATCTCCGCCTGGGTGTATCGTCATCTTGGAGTGATGTGCTTCCTCGAGAACCTTCTTTACTAAATCTTTTGTCTGTGGGACGCATAGTCTTCCGTCTCGCCTTAGCAAACCCTTATCGTCGATGGAGTATCTGTTGAGGTGACTTGAAGTCTCACCCCTAATTAGCCTATCAATTATTTCCACAAGCTGAGGGTCTTCGCGTTGTGCTTTCCCTACTGAATCCACTAAAGTTGGGCGCACTTCGAGAGATGCTAGCAAGCCTGGTACGAAATCGGAGGAAGGCCTAAAGTCGAAGCTGGCTATAAACTCTAGGCTTTGTCTTTCAACAAACAACGGGCTTAGGGTCAATTTCTTTCGGCTCAACGCGTCTACCACTACATTGCCATTGCCCGGAGTATAGGAGATTTCGAAATCGTACGAGGCAAGAAACTCCATCCATCTTTGTTGCCTCAAGTTAAGATCCTTCTGCGAGAAAAGATATTTCAACGATTTATGGTCAGTGTAAAGTTCGAACTTCTCACCTAGGAGATAGTGTCGCCAAGACTTGAGTGCAAAGACGATGGCGGCTAACTCAAGATCGTGGGTTGGGTAGTTCTTTTCGTGCACCTTCAACTGCCTCCCGCCATAAGCTACTACCCTTCCTTCTTGCATTAAGACGGCGCCTAGCCCTGTCCCACATGCATCCGTATAAACAGTGAACATCTTGCTCCCATCTGGCAGCGTCAAAACTGGGGCTGTTGTGAGAGCCCTTTTCAGTCGTTGGAAAGCAAATTCGCAATCCAAATCCCAATTGAACACTAGATTCTTCTTAGTCAATTTCATGAGCGGAGCTGAGATTTTCGCAAAATCCCTTATGAACTTTCGATAGAAACCTGCTAGTCCTAGAAAGCTTCGGACCTCAGTCGCATTCCTTGGTGTCTTCCAATCCTGTACCGCCACTACCTTAGCAGGGTCCACTGCTAACCCTTGTTTGGATACTATGTGCCCAAGGAACCTCACCTCTTCTCTCCAAAAGTGGCATTTGGAGAATTTGGCTTTTAGTTGATGGACTCGCAAAGTTTCCATGATTGCCCTTAAGTGCTGAGCATGTTCCTCTTCACTCTTTGAGAAGATAAGGATATCATCTACGAAGACCACTACGAATTTGTTGAGGAAATCTCTAAATACCCTACTCATTAGGTCCACGAAGTACGCAGGTGCATTTGTCAAGCCGAAGGGCATGACAAGCCATTCAAAGAAGCCGTCTGGGGTTCTGAACGCCGTTTTATCGATGCTATCTTCAGCCACCCTTAGCTGATGAAAACCGGTTGCTAAATCGAGTTGGGAGAAAACAGACGCTCCTACAAGCTGGTCAAATAAATCGTCAATTCTAGGGAGAGGGTACCTATTCTTTTTCGTTAGCTTGTTGAGCTCCCTATAGTCAACACATAGACGGAGTGAACCATCCACCTTCGTAGCGAACACCACTGGAGCGCCCCATTCTGAAATGCTCCTCCTAATGAACCCCTTTTCTAGAAGCTCTTTAATCTGTTTACTGAGCTCTTTCCTTTCTCGTGGAGCCATGTGTCTAACGGGCAACGCAACGGGCTTTGCATTATCTACAAGATATATGCGGAAGTCTATTTCCCGCTTCGGAGGCAAGCCCTTCACCTCTTCGAAGACATCCGGATATTCCCGGACCACTCTAACTGATTGCAAATTTTCAACAGAGGCATCTAGCGATTCAAGATAACTAAGCATAACCGCATACGAGGGATTACAAGAAATTTCCAAAGTATTACCGAGCTAGGTTAGGAGCCTAACAACCCTTTTCTCACAATCAAGGATGGCCCCATTACTGGATAGCCAATCCATACCCAAAATCAAACCATAACCCGAAAAGCCCAAAACAAAGGCACTACATAGAAATTCTACGCTTAGAATAGAAATTTTCAATCCCAAACAGATCATAGACAAATGAGCTGGGCCCCCAATTGGGTTTGAAACAATTAAGGGGTCCTCTACCATACTAGTTTTTAGGTGCAGAGATTCTACTAAAGCAGACGAGATAAAGGAGTGTGATGCGCCAGAATCAAATAAAGTGCGAACGGGGTGATCATAAAGATAAACTACACTTTCTACAGAAGTATTTATACCTCTCTGTTGCAGAGGTGGCGCCTCCAGCACATGAACCTGTGCCCCTGGGGTGGATCCAGCCCTCTGCCCCTGTCCTCGTTTCTTTGGGCAGTCCTTCGCCCTATGGCCTGTCTCTCCGCAAGAAAAGCACCCACCATTCTCCTTGGCCTTCTTTTTCCGGCAGTCCTTTACCAAGTGCCCCACTTTGCCACAGAAATTACACTATCTCTTCTCTTTGTTGCCTTTCCCGCCCTTCTTAAAGTCTGTCTTCTTAGGCTGCAAACCCTCCTTCTTCCCTTGAGAGCTTTCTGCCTTTGTCTCCTTCTTGCCCTTATCCTCTTCATTCAGCAATGCCATTTGCACCAATCTTTCATACGTGGCTCCCATGGGTATGTGGGTCATGGCCAAACTGTGTAATGGCTCGTTCAACCCTTTGACGAAACGGAGAGCCTTCTTGTGCGGGGTGTTGACTAGGTCAAGCCCAAACCTAGCCAGCTCATCGAACTGATTCACATACTCTCTGACTGTCTTGTCCCCTTGTTTAAGAAATAAGAATTTTTCCAACTACAAACTTCTTTCTGCATCTGAGAGAAATTTGGTCTCAATCCTTGCCCTAAAGTCCTCCCATGTCTCCACTGGTCTTTCAGCATTAGTGACTTCCCACCAGTAGGAAGCCTCGCCCTTCAATAGCCACACTGCCAATTGTACTTTTTGTCTATCCTCTACCTCAAAGATGATGAATAGGTCCTCAGTTTCTTTCAGCCAATTTCTGGCTGCCACGAAGGACTCAGTTCCATGGAAATCCCTTCCTCCCATAGCTTTAAAATCTTTACATATCTTAGAAAAAGTGTTTCCCCGAGGAGGAGGTGGAGGAAAAGGTGCTGCTGCAGCTGGATGATTTCCTTCAGCTGGGGGAGGAGGAACGGTAGGACCTGGCTGAGTGGCCCTTGCCTCTAAGAACCGTCTAAACCAACCAGGTATTGGCACCCGTTCCGGCAAGTTAAGATCTTCGGACATGCTGAAACAAAAAGAATAGATTCAAAACGAAGGATAAGAGATAGTTCCTATGGCTTTGGGGAGTGGGCTTTGCCTTTTAGAATAAAATAATATTTTTCTTTTAAAAATGCTTCTTTAAATTTCCTTTTTGAAAATAATTTTTCAAAACTTTTTATCTTATCTGGTAAACCTATGCTCTGATACCAAGTGAAACACCCCACCTCCGTTAGGGTCACTCTCAAAGGGAATGCCCTAATTTTGGTGGAGGTTTATAAGTATAAGTCACAGATATACAAGACAGATATAAGAACACATATTTGTAAACAACGGAAAAACAACAAACTTTATTTCATAAAGTCAAATACGTGTTACAACAACATCCTTTCCAAAAATCATAACATAACACTTTCATAATCTGTCTTGATTACATCTTTTAAAGAAGCATAAATAAAACATAGATAAACTGCAAAAGCCTCATAGTGGATTGCCCAAAGCCATAGTTCAAAACAGGAAAGTCTAAGCAATACATTTCTCTTCTTCAAGCTGGATGTTAAGGTTGGTCAAGCTGCTGTGTTCCCTCCCTGTGGACCTGGGGGGGAGACGGAAGAAAAGAAGACGAAAGAAAAGTAGAGTCAGACACAAAGCCTGAGTAAGTCTAGTACTATTTTGTCTATGAATAAAGAACTGGGTATGATAAGTATAAACAAGAAGTGGAAAAGCACTCTAACTTGGTTAAGTTGTCTAGGGTCGAATATACTATCGTACCCCATGTTAATCTCTGAACCCATATAAACTAGTTTCCAACTGGCAACCCATAATCAGGGTGATGTGATCCATTCTACGATGATCGGCTCCTACTCGCATAGTTACATGTGTCTTACGGCCCCCGATGTTGTAGTTACCTATGCTGGTCCCACCATGGGGTGTATCAAGTCCCATAGTGGCGGCCCGACACAACCTTTGAGTGCACAGGTATGCTACTGGTGTCCAGTGCCTTATTTTTCTGCGCCGGAGTGTGTGCACGCCCGCACCCCGTTAGAACCTACACTGCTACACCACCGCCATCGATTTGACCTCTTACAATCAGCCCCGTAATTGTGCCCCACCCTGCCTAGTTTCAGGGTATCCTGATACACCTTCTAGGGTTACTGCTGAAAAGGGTCCCCCGTTACTAGGTTTTCTATCTCTAGCCAACATGCTAAGTTGGTTAAGTGTTTTCTAACCTAACCCCCACCAGTCCGTTTAGTTTAGCATGTTCCATTTTGATTAAGTCTTTAGTTCACTTAATCCTAACAATCCTGACTCAGCCTTAATTGTCTTATTAAGGCCCTGACCTCTCACATTAGGCAGGTATTGTTGTGGCTGCCTGTTGCCGGTTGGTTCCGGGCAGTCTTACGCCACAACTCAGTCTAACCTCGGGTCCTTATTGGGCTCCATGTTTAACCTCCCACATTGGATAGGTATTGTTGTGACTACTGGACAGCCAGGCGGTTCCGGGCAGGTTTACATCACAACTCAATCCAACCTCGGGTTAAACACATCGTATTTTCTATATTTACATATTTTGTCATTCTTCTTTATTTCTTATATGTAAATATTTGCGGCCCATTATTAAGTTAATGGTGTAAAGGTTACACCAATCATGGGCCCAACCCATACTTGAATTTGGGCCCTTCTATTTTATATTTCCATTCATTAGTAATTTTAACCCAACGTTATTTTCCCCCGTTTTACGCGTCCGTTTATTATATATATATTGGGCTTAGCCTTTTAAAGCCCAATTTTAGCCATGCGAAAGGGGAGGCTTACAGCGTGATTACTTACACAAAGAGGGGAAGGTGAGCGCATGAACTTGCAATATGACGTTGGAAATACAAAATAGAAACTGGTGTACTTGCATATATACTTTGGTCATAAAGCATAGGCGACATGAATCAAAGCATGTGAACTTGTAATTGAGATAAGAATCTAAACTGGGTATCATGAACCTATATTTTTATTTAGGCATAATGTCAAACATAAGCATGGCATAAATACTTCTAGCATAAACATGGCATAATGTCAAACATAAGCATGGCATAATACCAAACATAAGCATGGCATAAGTACAGTTAAGTTTGTTCACATAACCATGGCATAAATATTTCTAACATGAAATCATGATTCTTACTTTAGTCATGTAAACTTACAGAAAGGGACTTTTTGAACCTAACCTAGCCATGTACCACATATGTCATCATATAATTCTTGTAAACAGTATAGACTTAACATGAATTTCAATTATGCCAAATATCAATCATAGCCTAGCCATATTCATAAGTTTGCAATTAGGTTTTCTAGTACAAAAGCATGGCTTAATACATGATGCCAAATTCTCAACATAATTTCATATGGATAATAACCAAACTTGTTCCAATTACTTACAAAATGATTTATGCACAAAAAATATACATCATGGTGGCATAGAAGCAAAACCCCCAACTTGCATGAATTTAAATCAACTACATACATGTAGCTTCAACATGGATTACATAATTTGCGAAGTATTCCAAACGTATACTTGCATAGAACTACCGCATGTAGTTCTTTATAATGAATAACATAATTCATAAATATCCAAACTTATATAAATTGATAAGAACGCACAAATATGAATTACTTTATTACCACAATTCAAGCATACAAACCAACACAATTGTTTATTCATACCAAAGTAATACTCTACTTACAATGGTTTGATGAATTCTCTAATTTAGGGATTGAAGACGCAAATTCCTTTGTTGAATTGATTTGTTTAGGTTGCTTTAAGCTTTAGAATCTTCCTCCTAATCCTCTCTCCAATTTGGTGGCTACTCCTAGTCGTTCCTCAGCAACATGGTGGCTATGTTCTTATTTTTGAATGAATAGATTAGGGTTTAGTCTAGGGTTGTTTATATAGAGGTTAGGAACTGATTAGAACCATTGATGTTGCCTGGATTGATCGTAGCCATTCATTCGATAGAGAGACCAATTAAAACTTGCCACCTAGCCCTAGTGACAAAGCAGACCACAGAAAATCGACCACATAGAGAATAGGCCAGCCGGGTTAGACTGGGCTCGACCTGGTCTGGACCAGGTCGACACCTCTGTCGACAGCCCTGTCGACAGGCCTGTCGACCTGGTTAGACCAGGTCGACAGCCCAGTCGACCTGGGTGCGTCAGGCAGGACTTTTTCCACCCTGGCCCATTGGGCCCCATTTTTGTTTTCTGATCTTATTTTATTCTGTTTGAATTTTAAATTTAATTCAAAAACTTCCGAAGGCCATATCTTCTTCATACGGACTCCGTTTTTCGAAAACTCGGACTCTATTTCGCGTTTTTTTCCGAGACGAACGCAATGGAGTATCCCGTTTCCCTTAGTTCTTTGATTTCAAATTAGTTATACTTTAATTTGTGAATTTCACAGTTATAGAATTCGCGGGGTGTTACATGACCCATGGCTATGGTCAAAGACATGTTGGGGATTTATGTCATTTTATTTTTAGTATTGCTTCTTTATGTTTTCAAGAAAGATGTAATAATTTGGAAGATTGAAACTGTTTGGTGAAATGTTGTATTGAAAAAGTATTTATGGAATGAAGCTAGTTTCTTTTCCGCTGCTTTAATTATCCGCTGCTTTAATTATCTGTCTTGTAATCTATTAGTATCTTGTACCTTAAAACGCTCCACCGAAGTTAAGGCATTCCCTTTGAGAGTGACCTTAACGGAGGTGGGGTATTACACCTGGTATCAGAGCTAAGGGTTACCAAATCGGACAAAAATTTTGAAACTATTTTTCAAAAAGAAGTCATAAAGAAGCATTTTCAAGAAAAGTGTTGTTTTTAATTTTTTTTTTTTAAAAAAAAAGGGCATAATCCCCAAAGGCCATATGCACTATCTTTCTATCCCTCGTTTTGAATCTTTCCTTTTGTTTCAGCATGTCTGGGGATTTTAACCTACCTGAGGGCGTGCCGGTGCCTGGTTGGTTTAGAAGGTACCTTGAAGCTAGGGCCAATGAAGCAGGCCCAGCAGGCGTTCCTCTGCCTCCCCCAGCTGCTCCTCCTCCTCCTACTCCGAGAGGAAATGCTTTCTCAAATATCTGTAGAGATTTTAGATCCATGGGTCGAAAAGACTTCAAGGGTAGTGAATCTTTCGTAGAAGCCAGAAACTGGCTCAAATAAATTGAAGACTTATTCGTTATCTTTGAATTAGATGAGAGGCAGAAACTACAATTGGCGGTGTGGTTGCTCAAAGATGCGGCCTCCTTCTGGTGGGAGGTCACTAATGCTGAAAGACCGATAGAGACTTGGGAGGACTTCAAGGCAAGATTTGAAATGAAGTTCCTCTCACAAGCTGAGCAAAGTCTGCAAATGGAGAAGTTCCTATCACTTAAGCAGGGCAACCTATCAGTCAAATAATATGTCAATAAATTCAATCATCTTGCCAGATTTGTACTGGAGTTAGTCAACACTCCACACAAGAAGGCTCTCCGTTTTGCCAAAGGACTGAATGAGCTGCTGCAAGGCCTGGCAATGTCCCATATACCCATGGGAGCAACTTATGAAAGGCTAGTGGACATGGCTCTGTTGCAAGAGGAGAAAAAAGATGGCAAGAAGGAGGTGAAGAAGGAAGAGCCTCAAAATAAGAAAGGAGAGGAATCTCAAAAAAAGAAAGCGGACCCCAAGAAAGGCGGGAAGGACAATAAATACCGTAAGAAGCTGAAGTGCAATTAATGTGGCATACCTGGACATTTGGCTAGGGACTGCAGAAAGAAAAAGAGGAAGTTGGGCACTTGTTTCCATTGCGGGGAAGCATGACACTTGGCTAAGGACTGCCCCAAAAGGCAAAGGCAGGGACATAGAACTGGAGCTTCTTCTGGAGGGCAGGTTCATGCTCTCGTAGCACCTCTGCAGGAACGAGGTAGTCATATTTTTGTTGAGAGTTTAGTTTATCTGTTTGATAATCCTATTCGTACTCTCTTTGATTCTGGCGCATTGCACTCTTTTATATCTACTGCTTTAGTTGAATCTCTACACCTAGACACCCATATTGTAGAGGATCCCATGGTTGTTTCAAATCCAATTGGGGGCTTAGTTTATTTGTCAATGGTTTGTTTGGATTTGGGAATCTCTATTCTAAGTGTTGGGTTTAAATGTAATGCTTTTGTTTTGGGCTTCACGGGCTATGGGCTGATTCTAGGCATGGACTGGCTATCTAGTAATGGTGACATCGTTGGCAGGTGCGTTTGACTCATGACTCGCCTCGGTAACACTCTCGAAATCTCTTGTAATCCCATGAACTCTGTCATGCTTAGTTATCTTGAATCACCTGTTGCGTCTGTTAAGAATTTGCAGTCTGTTAGAGTAGTCTGTGAATACTCAGATGTGTTTGAAGAGGTGAAGGGCTTACCTCCGAAGCGGGAGATAGACTTCCGTATATACCTTGTTGATAATGCAAAGCCCATTGCTTTACCCATTAGGCACATGGCCCCAAGGGAGATAAAGGAGCTCAACAAGCAAATTAAAGAGCTGCTTGAAAAGGGGTTCATAAGATGGAGTATTTCTGAATGGGGTGCTCTAGTAGTATTCGCGACCAAAGCTGATGGTTCACTCCACCTATGCGTAGATTATAGGGAGTTGAACAAGCTGACTAAGAAGAATAGGCACCCCCTCCCAAGAATTGATGATCTGTTTGATCAACTTGTAGGTGCATCCATTTTCTCCTAACTAGATCTGGCTACTGGGTTTCATCAGCTAAGAGTAGCTGAGGATAACATTGACAAGACCGCATTTAGGACCCCGGATGGTTTATTCGAGTGGCTTGTCATGCCTTTCGGCTTGACAAACACACCTGCCTATTTTGTAGACTTGATGAGCAGGGTGTTCCGGGAATTCCTCAGTAAATTTGCAGTGGTCTTCGTAGACGACATCTTAATCTTCTCAAAAAGCGAGGAAGAACATGCTGTGCATTTGAAGGAAGTGTTAGATACTCTTCGAGCACATCAGCTGAAAGCAAAATTCTCCAAATGCGACTTTTGAAGAGAAGAAGTAAGGTTTCTTGGACATGTGGTGTCCAAAGAGGGGATAGCCGTGGACCCCGCAAAAGTAGTCGCGGTGCAAGATTTGAAGATTCCGCGAAATGCAACCGAAGTCCGAAGCTTTCTCGGGCTGGCGGGCTATTATCGAAAGTTCATTAAGGACATTGCGAAGATCTCAGCTCCGCTGACAAGAGTGACAAAGAAGAACTTGGATTTTGCTTGGGATATGGATTGCAACATGGCTTTCCAACGTTTGAAAAGGGCTCTGACAACAGCCCCAGTTATGACATTGCCTGATGGAAGCAAGATGTTTATAGTATATACGGACGCGTGCAGAACTGGATTGGGCGTTGTCCTAATGCAAGAAGGCAAAGTAGTTTGCTATGGAGGAAGGCAGTTGAAGGTTCATGAGAAGAATTACCCAACTCATGATTTAGAACTAGCTGCCATCGTTTTCGCCCTTAAATCATGGCGTTATTATCTGCTAGGAGAAAGGTTCGAATTATTTACTGATCATAAATCATTAAAATACTTTTTCTCTCAGAAAGATCTTAATTTGAGGTAGCAAAGGTGGATGGAATTTCTCGCCTCATATGATTTTGAGATTGTCTATGCCCCTAGTAAAGGCAATGTAGTGGCAGACGCCTTGAGTAGAAAGAAGCTGACTTTAAGCCCTCTCTTTGTGGAAAGGCAAAGTTTGGAGTTCATAGCAAGCTTTAACTTTAGACCCTCCTCTGACTTTGTACCTAGCTTGCTAGCAACGTTAGAAGTGCGGCCAACTCTATTAGACTCAACTGGTGTCGCGCGAAGAGAAGACCCTCAGCTAGCCGATGTGATGGACAAGTTAATTAGGGGTGAGACTTCTAGTCACCTCAATAGATACTCCATTGATGCCAAGGGCTGGTTGAGACGAGATGGAAGACTATGTGTCCCACAAGCAAGGGGTTTGGTAAAGACAGTTCTAGAAGATGCACACCATTCCAAGCTGACCATACACCCAGGCAGAGAAAAAATGTATAAAGACATCAAAGGAGTTTTCTTTTGGAATGGCATGAAGAAAGACGTAGCTAAATTTGTTTCTAAGTGTTTAATATGCCAACAAGTCAAGGCGGAGCAGAAGAAGCTTGGTGGTCTGCTCCATCCTCTAGAAGTCCCACAGTGGAAATGGGATAGCATCTCGATGGACTTTATAGATGGGTTGCCTAGGTCAAGAAGGGGCAATAACAGCATTTGGATAATAGTGGACATGCTTACTAAAAGCGCTCACTTTATACCTGTCAAAAGTAGAAGGACTGCCTCATTTCTAGCATCCATATGTCTTAAAGAGATAGTTCGACTCCATGGGATACCCTCTAGCATAGTAAGTGATCGAGACCCTATCTTTACAAGCGAGTTCTGGAGGAGTTTGCAAGAGGTTGTGGGCACACAACTATGCTTAAGCACGGCCTATCACCCACCAACCGATGGTCAGACGGAAAGGGTGAACAGAGTACTAGAAGATCTCTTGAGACTGTGCATTCTTGACTTTGGAGGTACATGGGAGGATCATCTTCCTTTAGTGGAGTTCGCTTATAACAATAGTTACTAAGCCACCATAGGCATGGCACCCTTCGAGGCTTTGTATGGAAGACCATGCCGATCACCAACTTATCGGTGAGAGTCTACAGATAAGCTCATACTTGGACCAAACATGATCAGAGAAACTTCAGAGAAAGTAGACTTAATATGAAGGAGAATGAAGACTGGCCAAGATAGACAGAAGTCCTATGCAGACAAAAGAAGGACCGACCTTGAGTTTGAGGTTGGAGACAAGGTGTTTCTTAAAGTATCCCCTTTGAGGAACGTCGTTCGCTTTGGATCCACAGGAAAGTTAGCACCAAGATTTGTAGGGACGTTTCCTATCATTGAGAAGATTGGGAAGATGGCTTATAGAATACAGCTGCCCGAAAGATTGGCTGGAGTTCATAATGTCTTTCATGTCTCTCACCTGTGAAAGTGCTTGCATGAGTCTGCGGAAGTGATGGAACCAAGCATGTTCGAGAAAGCAGAAGTTGAACGAGAAGCAACTGTAAGGAGAATTCCAACTCGCATCTTGGGTACAGAAGTCAAAAAGCGACGCAACCGTGAAGTCAAGCTTGTCAAGGTTCAATGGAGCGACGCCGAGGAAGAAGCAACTTGGGAAACTGAGGGCAGAATACGCACAGCCTACCCTTTTCTTTTTGAGGGTACATCCTTGATCTCTTTTTTTTCTTAAGTTTATGCTTGTACCTATCCTTTTGAGTATATCTTCTCGATCCTATCCTTTATCCTTAGGTAGAAACCCATTTGGATGAAAACATGTAATTGAAACATGTTATGGTTGATGGTTGCAAGTGGTTACAAGTGGTTGCTCGTGGATACATATACACACATGTTAGTAATTAGATCGGCTCAGTCACTTTCATATTGCATATGCATATATGTATTTGTATATGGATTGAAACTTGATGTGTTACCATATGGATGTTGCATTTGTATGAATGGTCGTGCACTCATGTAGAAATTTTGGATAGGAAAATTTCATACATAATGGACTCATGGCACTGACATAATTTGCATTAAGGAGGTCGACTGAATCAGTAGACCACTTGATTTTGCATTAGGTAAGGACATGTACACACACTATGCATATGATCATGAAGCATTAGAAGTCTTTTAAGGACAATGGACGCCTATGTTTGATGGTTGAGTAGATGGACGATTAGATGGTAAGATATACGTTCTTCTCGACTAGAAGATTTTGGGGACGAAATCTTTAAAGAGGGGAGAATGTAACACCCCATATTTTCTGTTAATGTTGTAAAAACAAATTAAAGAATACTTAATTATAAATGCGAGAATCAAAGGAAAACATGAAAATTTCTTGGTATAGATTGGTTCGTGAAATGGTATATTTGGTATACCACTTATTGTGAGCATAATTAAAAGAATAATTATGGCATGATTAAATAAAGATTAATTTACATATATAAATAGATATATACAGAAAATATGTGAATTTAGAAAAGATGAATTATGACTCACTGCTGAGTCATTAGGGGCTGAGTTGGCTGTTCTAGATAACTCTATCTTGTCTTAATGGTCTTGATTTATTCTGAGATGATCTGACGGCTCCTGCTCAATCTAATCTCTATAAAAGCAACCTAATACCTCACCCCTAAATCATATTAAAAATTGAACCTAGAGACGCCATGCTGCCATTAGACAACCTAGATTAGCCGCCACTTGAAGCTAACATAGAGACGAACCAAACTAAATCAAAACAACGATTGTCTACATCAAAGGCGAGCATTTCAACTCCAGAATTCAGAATCCAGAAATCAAGACCTTCGTTCGTCTTAAGCGCAATTATCTTTTAGATGTAAATAAATCTAAGACGTGATTTGATATAAAGTGAAATTAGAATTACACCATGTTAATTCATATCGATTGATTGTGATGATTTTATCATGAATTGGAATGATTGTGGATTATTGGATTTGGTATTGGATCTATTTGAAGCTATCAATATCATATGCAAGTTATGTGTTTCATGTAAAGATCTACATGTATATGTTTTTATGCAAGTTGCAAGTTTTATATTAGATCCAAGTCAAGATCTACATGTACATATTCCTATGTTTTATGTTAGATTCATATGTTCATATGTAAGTTGCAAGTTTTATGTTAGATCCATATGTTCATATGCAAGTTGCAAGTTCACCTTATTAGATCTAGTTTACACCTATATGTTAATGTTATAATCATACGTGTTTTGGAATTGGACGTGTCATGATTATGTCACATGCTAGTCTATAACTGATGTTTATGCCAAATTACATGATATATGTTGATTGAACATATGTTATGCATGTTCCCTCCTTTATCTTTTATTTATAGATTGGGCCAATTAGCGGGCCCAAAGTCTTTATGTGGTTAATGTGAACGAACAAATAGGGTAATGTTGGGGGTAATTATTAAACCAAAACATGTAAATATGTAGGTGGGTTCAAAACCATGTAATTGGTTAAGGCCATGAATGGTATAATTTATATATCATTTGTAACGACCCGTATTTTTGAATAGCATGTTATAACATTAATCAAGGTAGAATTAATTAATAAAATCTGAATCAAGGGAAACGGGCTGTGTCATTGCGTTCGTCTCGGAAAAATACGCGAAATAGAGTCTGAGTTTTCGAGAATCGGAGTCCGTATGACCAAATTATGGCCCGTCAAAGTTTTCAGAAAATTTCAAGTTCAAAAACAGTTCAAATTTGAATTCAGAATTCAAATTCAGCCCACGCAGGACAGGCGGGAAAATTCCCGCCAACCCCAAGTCGACTGGGGAGTCGACTTGGGAGTCGACACACCCCAGGTGGTGTCGACTGCCCAGTCGACACCCCTGTCGACCTGGGTGGTCGGGCCAGTTTGGCCTGGTGCATCTGCAGTCCCCTTTGAGTCATGTTTTGAGGCCTGTGACGAGATTTGATGGCTTAGATCTAAACTAGGGTTAATCCTATGGCCTAAACTAACCTAAACTTCTATAAAAAGACCCTAAGACCTAGCCTAAACCCACACAAATCAATCCTACAACTAAGTGCTGCCAAAATGCTCCCTAATCATGACCTCCATCTTCATCTTGAGGGCTTCTAAGGCAAAAAGGAGCCATCTTTCTTCATCAAATCAAAGGTGCTACTTATTCTCAAGGCTATTTGTGTTGCTACATCATTCCTAGAGCTTCTACAACATCTCTATCTTGTTCTATTTGGTTCTAGTTCTCATAGCCACGCTTTGTAAGCCCTATTCTACTCTTAGATATAAACTATGAACTTAATATGACATGTAGCAAGTTGAAATGAGACTTTTGTGTTATGCTTGCCTTGGATTTCATGCATAGATTCATTCATGACCCTTTTGATCTATGTTTGTGGACCTAATGTTTACCTATCATGAATCTAGTACCATTTATGTTGACTTTTGGGTGGAAAGCTATGAGCTTTATGTGGTGATTGTGCATAAATGCAACATAGAACCCCTCATGACCTTGATATTAACTTGCCATGATGGACCTATATGCTAATCACAAGTTTATCACCCTATTTGCTAAGTTTAATGCCATACATGTGTAGATTGGAATTGGACCTAAGTGCAATATTTGCCTTGTACCTATCATTGTATGCATAGATCTATCCATGCCTCTCTTGATCTATGATTGTGGACCTATCATGAACCTATTACCGTTCATGTTGACCTTTGGAAAAAATGCTATGAAATGGATTATGGCTTATGCATGTTAACAAACCTTAACCCCTCATGTTCCTTAACATGCATATGATGATATTGAATCTATTTGCTATGCGGAAGTTAGGATTGTCACCCTATGTCAACTATTACCATGCTACCACCCTATTTGCTAATCATGCTATCATGCATGTTTGTGGCCAAATCACCCTTATGCTATCATGCATGCTTGTGGCCAAATCACCCTTATGCTATTATGCATGCTTGAGGCCAAAGCACCCTTATGCTATTATGCATGCTTGAGGCCAAAGCACCCTTGTGCTATTTGATATGTTTGAGGCCAAGTCACCTTTTATGCTATCATACATGTTGAGGCCATATGCTAGTATGTTGAATACCTTTGCCTCAAATATCACCATGTTTAACTTGTGATAGACTTTGTCACCTTATGCCCACCTTGTCATATTGTTATGTTCCCTCTTTGATCTATTTGCGTTGATGCGAATTTACGTGCGATGGGAATACGTTATGGGTAGTTGGGCAAACTTAAATAACATGAAAACATGACTTGAAAATATGACATGAAAGTTTGACAAGTGTTTATGCTTGAAAACATGAACGTGGACACGACATGTAGAAAACATGAAAGTGGCCAACTCGAGGTTGGGTTGAGTTTGTAGCATAAATCTACCCGGAACCGACCGGCTTAACTAGTGGCTACAAACAATAGGACCCAATGTGAGTAGTTGGTCATATCGCACTTAAAACCCGAGGTTAGATTAGGTTGTGGTGTAAAGCTACCCGGACCCTCCCGGCTTAACTAGTAACCACAACAAAGTCTAATGTGAGAGGTTGGGGTGCATTAAGTTAATTAATGCCACATGGTAGGGTTAAGTCATGGACTACTTGAATACTTAACCAATTAAACATGATGGGTTGGTAGGGTTAAGTCGTGGGCTACTTGAATACTTAACCAATTAAACACGATGTATTGATAGGGTTAAGTCATGAACTGCTTGGATACACTTGACCAACTCAATACATGGTTAGGATAGGGTTAACCACACTTAACCCGCTTGAAATCCTTGTTACATGGTCCTTTTCAGCAGTAACCCACTTGGGAGTATCTGGATACCCTGGACTAGGCTAGGGTGGAGCACGATTACTGGACTGATTGTAAGAGACCAAAAGAGACGGCTGAATGGTGCACCGGTTGTTCAGGCGGACCATGGTCGTGCACATTAAGTCCGGAGTTGAACATGGGCACCAGTAGGTTTAGACTGTGCGTGCTTGAATTGTGTCTGTGGTTTACACCTTAGGGCTGGATACACCCTAGGGTGGACCTTGCACAGTTAACTACATTCCATGATTAAGCCGTATGACACCGATACACGACGAGTTAGGCTTATAGGGAGCCGATCGACTAGACCGAGTAGTTGGACCTTGATTTAGGTCACCTCATGATGTTGGGCCAACTTTGGGCCAAGGGATCGTTTCTTGTTTATACTTGACATGGATTTAGAATACTAGTACACCTGGTGCAACTTAACCTTGTATATGCGATGCCACTCTTGTTAACTTTTCACCATGCCAGTTATCATCCTATGTTTCATCTCTGTTTTACATGTCCAGTTAACTTTATTAGTTTTTATACTAATAGTAGGTAGGACTTACCAGTCTTTTTGACTGACCTGTTTTCCTTTCGTCTCTTTTCTTCCTTTTTCCCCCCCAGGTTCTCAGGGTGGGAACACTAGCATCTAGCTTGCTTTCTGGATAGCTCATGTACGGTTTGGACTTGAGCTCGCTATGGCTTTACCACGTCTACTTCGGGGATAGTTTACTTTATGTTATTTCCAGTTTTCAGTTTATGTTTCTAGACTTGTTGTAGTTGGAAAATAATGACTTAGTACATTTGATGTAAGTTGACTATGGTTTTGAAATAGTAGTTTTATCCGCTGCTTTATTTACTCTGTTTTACTTATATGTTCTGTCTTGTGATATCTTCATGCATGTTTACCTTGTCCAACACCCCTCCAAACCCAGTGTACTTGCAAGAGTGACCCTGGTGGAGGTGGGGTGTTACATTTGGTATCAGAGCATAAGGTTTACAAGATTTGAGCAAAAGGTTTTTAAAACTTACCTTTTTAAAAACTATTTTCAAAACCAATTAAGTATTTTTCCTAGAAAAAGTCTAGTTTATTTTAAAAGGTTATTCCCCAAAAGCCATTAGCACTATCCTTTGTTTCCTCGTTCTCAATCTATCTTTTTTCTTCGTTTCTGTATGGCCGATAATTTTGCCATTTTGGAGGGCGCACCAGTACCTATTTGGTTTAGAAGGTACATGGAGGCAAGGGCGAATGAAGCCGGCCCCACGAACATTCCTCCTCCTCCCGCAGCTGAGGTTCCTCCTCCTCCTCCTCAGCATCCGCAAGCAGATTTCACAAAGATTTGCAAGGACTTTAAGGCGATGGGTGGCAAGAATTTTGTTGGGATAGAGAATTATGTGGAGGCAAGAAACTGGTTAAAGGAAACCGAAGACCTCTTTGCTATCTTTGATATAGAAGACCGTAGGAAAGTTCTATTAGCGGTGTGGCTGTTGAAAGGGGAAGCTGCATATTGGTGGGTAGTCACCACCACTACTAGGCCAATTCAGACTTGGGATGACTTTAGGAGAAGGTTTGGACTGAGGTTTCTATCATCGGCAGAAGAGAACCTTCAGATGGAGAGGTTCCTATCACTAAAGCAAGGGGACATGACCGTTAGGGAATACGTGGATAAGTTTAATCAACTTGCTCAATTCGGTCTAGACTTGGTTAACACAGCTCAGAAGAAGGCCCTACGCTTTGCTCTAGGATTGAATGAGCCATTGCACGGTTTGGCCATGTCTCATATACCCATGGGGGCGACCTTCGAGAGTTTGGTAAATATGGCCCTACTTCAAGAGGAAGATAAGAGTGGCAAGAAGGAGGTCAAGGCAAATGAGTCTCAAGGCAAGAAGGAAGATTCCGAGAAAGGAGACAAGAACAACAAGAAGGGAAACAAGTCCAACAACAACAAGGCAAAGGACACAAGAAAGTGCAACTTCTGTAGGATCACTGGGCACATAGTCAAAGACTGTAGGAAGAAGAAGAGGAAGTTGGACAAATGCTTTCATTGTGGAGAGTCTGGACACTATAGCAAGGATTGCCCGAAAAAGCGGGGACAAGGGAAAAGGCAAATTCAGCGAGCAGGACCTTTTGGAGGGCAAGTGCATACTCTCAACATCGCACCAGTTCTTGATCGAGGTAGTATTTCTGTAGAAAACCTTGTTTACATTTCTGATTTTCCTGTTCGTACCTTATTCGATTCTGGCGCATCGCATAGTTTTATTTCTGATCTTGTTGAAAGTTTGCACCTAAGTACTAGTCTAGTTGAAAATCCCGTTAGTGTTTCAAATTCAATTGGGGGTTACGCCCCTCTATCTGTGATTTGTATGGATTTGAAAATCTCTTTCTTGAGCGTAGAACTCATGTGTGATGCTTATGTTCTTGGGTTTATGGGATACGGGTTGATTTTGGGCATGGGTTTGTTGTCCAGTTATGGAGCCATTCTTGACTTCGAACATAGGGTCACGAGGCTCATGACTCGCCTCGGAAATACCCTCGAAATCTCGTGTGACCTTTAGGGTTCCGTCATGATTAGTTATCTAGAATCCCTTGGCACCTTTGTTGGAAATTTGTAATCCAATCGAGTAGTGTTCGCCACTAAGGCGGATAGTCCATTTTGCTTTAGCATGGGTTATAGAAATCACCCTAGTAAGTTCATTTGGCAACATGGACTGACATTTGTTTTCAAGAGATTGTTTTTCTGCGTGGAATACCGTATAGTATGAAAACGAGATCCAGGATTCACTAACGAATTTTGGAAAGCTTGCATGAAAACCATGAGCACGCAGTTATAGCCAAGTATTGTTAGGAAAAGAATAAGGGGAAGTGGAACGAGAGGCAACGGTGAAACGAGTTCCAACTCATATTTTGAAACTACGAAATTGTGAAGTTAAAAGACGGTCAAGGCACGATGGGATTAAGCACAAGAAAATGCGACTTAGAAGATTGAAGACTAGATACGCTCATTATATCTCTTTTTAAGAGTATGTCCTTGACCCCTACTATTCTGTGGAGCTTACTCGCATGCTATCTTTTAAGTATATCCTCTCGGTCCTATTCTCAATCTTAGTTCTGTTGTAAACCCCATAAGGAGTATGACTCGCCTGTTTGTGATATATAGTTGGGGTGAAGATGTCCATTAAGTTGACCAAACTATTTGCGCTTTATGGGATATGGGTCATAGTTGATAGACTTACGAAGAACGCTCACTTTGTTCCGGTGAAGAGCAAGAGGACCGCATCATGGCTAGCATCTGTTTATCTTCGAGAGATAGTGCGATTGCATGGAGTTCCTTCTAGCATAGTTAGCGATCGTGACCCAATTTTCACTAGCCAATTTTGGAGCAGTTTGCAAGAAGCGATGGGTACGCAATTGAATCTAAATACGGCCTATCACCCACAGACGGATGATCAGACCGAAAGGGTGAATAGGGTACTAGAAGATCTGTTGAGGCTATGCATTCTTGACTTTGGTGGCACTTGGGAAGAACACCTTCCTCTCGTAGAGTTTGCTTATAATAACAACTACCAAGCAAGCATAGGAATGGCACCATTCGAAGCTTTGTATGGGAGGCCGTGCAAGTCACCAACATGTTGGTGGGAGACGACGGATAAGCTTATACTTGGGCCCGACATGATAAGGGACACATCCGAGAAGGTTGAGTTGATTCGAAGGCGGATGAAAACGGCCCAAGACAGACAGAAATCCTATGCAGATAAGCGAAGGAAAGACTTAGAGTTTGAAGTTGGAGATATGGTCTTTGTGAAGGTTTCTCCTTTGCGAAATGTGGTTCGTTTTGGAGCAATTGGGAAGCTGGCACCAAGGTTCGTAGGACCCTTCCCTATCATAGAGAGAACTGGGAAGATGGCTTATAAGGTGGAATTGCCCGAGAAGCTGGCCGGAGTGCACAATGTCTTTCATGTCTCGCATCTCCGAAAGTGCCTACATGAGTCAGCAGAGGTGGTTGAGCCTAGCATTCTTGAAGACGTGGAGGTAGAGAAAGAGGTAACCCTGAGGCAAGCACCGATTCGTATCTTGGGAACGGAGATCAAGAATTTAAGGAATCAAGAAGTCAAGTTAGTAAAGGTTCAGTGGAGTGAAGCCGAAGAGGACGCAACTTGGGAAACCGAGGAGAAGATGCGCGCGCTTCACCCATTTCTTTTTGAGGGTACATTCTCAATCTCTTTTCCCATAAGTCAGCATATCTTTCTTTTGCTATCCATGTTTATCTTGTTATTTCGTTAACCTCGTCATGAGAACCTTAGGTAGAAATCCTTTGGATGAAACATGTATTTGAAACATGTTATGCTTGATGTTTGCAAGTGGTTGCAAGTGTTGCAAGTGGATACTCATGGATGCATGATACACATTAGGCACTAAGATTGGCTCACACACTTTCATATTGCATATGCATGAGTGCTTATACTTATTCATGGCTGAAACTTGTTATGCTATCACGTGGATGTTGCATATGGATGAATGTTATGTGCACTTATGTAGAGATTATGAATTATGTTAGGAATTTGCATACATATGGACTCATTTCACTAACATACTTTGCATTAAGGAGGTTTACTGAATCAGTAACCGCATGATTTTCGCATTAGATAAGTACATATACACACATCTTTCGCATATGATCATACAACATTTAAAATCTTTTAAGGACAATGACTGCTTGTGGATGATGATTTGAGTAGATGGATGATGGATGGTAGGATACGTTCTTCCTAACTTGAAGATTTCGAGGACGAAATCCTTTAAGGTGGGGAGGATGTAACAACCCGTATTTTTGAATAGCATGTTATAACATTAATCAAGGCAGAATTAATTAATAAAATCTGAATCAAGGGAAACGGGCTGTGCCATTGCGTTCGTCTCGGAAAAATACGCGAAATAGAGTCCGAGTTTTCGAGAATCGGAGTCCGTATGACCAAGTTATGGCCTGTCAAAGTTTTCAGAAAATTTCAAGTTAAAAAACAGTTCAAATTTGAATTCAGATTTCAAATTCAACCAAGGCAGGACAGGCGGGAAAATTCCCGCCAACCCCAAGTCGACTGGGGAGTCGACTTGGGAGTCGACACACCCCAGGTGGTGTCGACTGCCCAGTCGTAACCCCTGTCGACCTGGGTGGTCGGGCCAGTTTGGCCTGGTGCACCTGCAGTCCCCTTTGAGTCATGTTTTGAGGCCTGTGATGAGATATGATGGCTCATATCTAAACTAGGGTTAATCCTATGGCCTAAACTAACCTAAACTTCTATAAAAAGACCCTAAGACCTAGCCTAAACCCACACAAATCAATCCTACAACTAAGTGCTGCCAAAATGCTCCCTAATCATGACCTCCATCTTCATCTTGAGGGCTTCTAAGGCAAAAAGGAGCCATCTTTCTTCATCAAATCAAAGGTGCTACTTATTCTCAAGGCTATTTGTGTTGCTACATCATTCCTAGAGCTTCTACAACATCTCTATCTTGTTCTATTTGGTTCTAGTTCTCATAGCCACGCTTTGTAAGCCCTATTCTACTCTTAGATTTAAACTATGAACTTAATATGACATGTAGCAAGTTGAAATGAGACTTTTGTGTTATGCTTGCCTTGGATTTCATGCATAGATTCATTCATGACCCTTTTGATCTATGTTTGTGGACCTAATGTTTACCTATCATGAATCTAGTACCATTTATGTTGACTTTTGGGTGGAAAGCTATGAGCTTTATGTGGTGATTGTGCATAAATGCAACATAGAACCCCTCATGACCTTGATATTAACTTGCCACGATGGACATATATGCTAATCACAAGTTTATCACCCTATTTGCTAAGTTTAATGCCATACATGTGTAGATTGGAATTGGACCTAAGTGCAATATTTGCCTTGAACCTATCATTGTATGCATAGATCCATTCATGCCTCTCTTGATCTATGATTGTGGACCTATCATGAACCTATTACCAACCTATCATGAACCTATTACCGTTCATTTTGACCTTTGGGAAAAATGCTATGAAATGGATTATGACTTATGCATGTTAACAAACCTTAACCCCTCATGTTCCTTAACATGCATATGATGATATTGAAACTATTTGCTATGCACAAGTTAGGATTGTCACCCTATGTCAACTATTACCATGCTACCACCCTATTTGCTAATCATGATATCATGCATGTTTGTGGCCAAATCACCCTTATGCTATCATGCATGTTTGTGGCCAAATCACCCTTATGCTATTATGTTTGCTTGAGGCCAAAGCACCCTTATGCTATTATGCATGCTTGAGGCCAAAGCATCCTTGTGCTATTTGATATGTTTAAGGCCAAGTCACCTTTTATGCTATCATACACGTTGAGGCCATATGCTAGTATGTTGAACACCTTTGCCTCAAATATCACCATGTTTAACTTGTGATAGACTTTGCCACCTTATGCCCACCTTGTCATATTGTTATGTTCCCTCTTTGATCTATTTGCGTTGATGCGAATTTACGTGCGATGGGAATACGTTATGGGTAGTTGGGCAAACTTAAATAACATGAAAACATGACTTGAAAATATGACATGAAAGTTTGACAAATGTTTATGCTTGAAAACATGAACGTGGACATGACATGTAGAAAACATGAAAGTGGTCATCTCGAGATTGGGTTGAGTTTGTAGCATAAATCTACCCGGAACCGACCGGCTTAACTAGTGGCTACAAACAATAGAACCCAATGTGAGTAGTTGGTCAAATCGCACTTAAAACCCGAGGTTAGACTAGGTTGTGGTGTAAAGCTACCCGGACCCGCCCGGCTTAACTAGTAACCACAACAAAGTCTAATGTGAGAGGTTGGGGTGCATTAAGTTAATTAATGCCACATGGTAGGGTTAAGTCATGGACTACTTGAATACTTAACCAATTAAACACGATGTGTTGGTAGGGTTAAGTCATGGCCTACTTGAATACTTAACCAATTAAACACGATGTATTGATAGGGTTAAGTCATGAACTGCTTGGATACACTTGACCAACTCAATACATGGTTAGGATAGGGTTAACCACACTTAACCCGCTTGAAATCCTAGTTACGTGGTCCTTTTCAGCAGTAACCCACTTGGGAGTATCTGAATACCCCGGACTAGGTTAGGGTGAGGCACGATTACTGGATTGATTGTAAGAGACCAAAAGAGACGGCTGAATGGTGCACCGGTTGTTCAGGCGGACCATGGTCGTGCACATTAAGTCCGGAGTTGAACATGGGCACCAATAGGTTTAGACTGTGCGTGCTTGAACTGTGTCTTTGGTTTACACCTTAGGGCTGAATACACCCTAGGGTGGACCTTGCACAGTTAACTACATTCCATGATTAAGCCGTATGACACTGATACACGACGAGTTAGGCTTATAGGGAGCCGATCGACTAGACCGAGTAGTTGGACCTTGATTTAGGTCACCTCATGATGTTGGGCCAACTTTGGGACAAGGGATCATTTCTTGTTTATACTTGACATGGATTTGGAATACTAGTACACCTGGTGCAACTTAACCTTGTATATGCGATGCCACTCTTGTTAACTTTTCACCATGCCAGTTATCATCCTATGTTTCATCTCTGATTTACATGTCCAGTTAACTTTATTAGTTTTTATACTAATAGTAGGTAGGACTTACCGGTCTTTTTGACTGACTTGTTTTCCTTTTGCCTCTTTTCTTCCGTCCCCCCCCCCCCCCCCCCCCAAGGTTCTCAGGGTGGGAACACTAGCACCTAGCTTGCTTTCTGGATAGCTCATGTAATGTACGGTTTGGACTTGAGCTCACTATGGCTTTACCACGTCTACTTTGGGGATAGTTTACTTTATGTTATTTCCAGTTTTCAGTTTATGTTTCTAGACTTGTTGTAGTTGGAAAATAATGACTTAGTACATTTGATGTAAGTTGACTATGGTTTTGAAATAGTAGTTTTATCCGCTGCTTTATTTACTCTGTTTTACTTATATGTTCTGTCTTGTGATATCTTCATGCATGTTTACCTTGTCCAACACCCCTCCAAAGCCAGTGTACTTGCAAGAGTGACCCTGGTGGAGGTGGGGTGTTACATCATTAGTCTTGAATTAAAACATGTGACATGAAATACTTGTAGAAATTTGCATATATAAAAATGTAAATCTAGAAAAGACGAATATGTCTAACCCGAGGTTTGACTGAGTTGTGGTGTAAACCCGCCCGGAACCGACCGGCACATCCAGTAACCACAACAATACCTGTCTAATGTGAGAGGTTGGTGCATGAAACCCAGAAAAGCCCGAGGTTAGACTGAGTTGTGGTGTAAACCTGCCCGGAACCGACCGCACATCCAGTAACCACAACAATACATGTCTAATGTGAGTGGTTGGTGCTTTAATTAATTAATTAGTTAAAGCTCATGAACAATCAAGCTAGAAATGGTGAGGTTAAGTAATTAAGGAAACACTTAACCAACTTAACAAGACAAGAGTTGTGATGTTAAGTAATTAAGAAAACACTTTACCAACTTAACATGTGAACAAGACAAGATTGGTGGGGTTAAGTAATTTAGAAAACACTTAGCCAAATCAACATGCTAACTAGGCAAGATTGATAGGGGTTAAGTCAAATCAAGAACACTTAGCTAATTTAACATGTTGACTAGAAAAACCCTAGTAACGGGGACTCGTTTCAGCAGTAACCGCATGAACGTATCAAGGTACCCTGAACTAGGTAGGGTGGGGCACGATTACTGGGCTGAATATAAGCGGTCAAAAAGGGCAGCGGTTAGGTGCATTAGTGTAGTTTCCGACGGAGTACGGACGTGCATGAGCTCCGGAGTGGAAAAAGCAGGCACTGGGCACCAGGCGTACACTTGTGCATCTAGAATCATGTCAGTGGTTGCCATTATAGGACTTGATACACCCTATAATGGAACCAACACAAGTACTCTATAATAACGTGGGGCTGCATGACACCGAGAATACATGAATGCGAGTAGGAGCCGATTAATCATGAATAGGATCACTTTATCATGAACATACATTGCTAGTTAAACAAGTTCTTAGTGGGTGCAGAGAAGTAAAAGTGGGTGCGGTAGCCAAATCTAGTTAAGTCTTACCTTATCTTGTTTTAGGACTACCCTATCCTTGTGGTATCATTATAAGTTCAGTTTATTCATGTCACAGCCTTTTACTTGTTTACATGCTATTAAATAATTGAGCTTACCAGACTTATGTCTGACTTATTTCCCTTTCGCCTCTTTTCTTCCCCCCTCCCCCCCCTCCCAGGTCCACAGGGAGGGAACACTTCTGCTTGACCGGATCAAATCAAAGCTTGAAGACCGTAGATGTAAGGCTTGGACTTTCTTTTTCTTGAGCCATAGCTATGGTCATAGACATGTTGGGGATTTATGTCATTTTATTTTCAGTATTGCTTCTTTATGTTTTCAAGACAGATGTAATAATTTGGAAGATTGAAACTGTTTGTTGAAATGTTGTATTGAACAAGTATTTATGGAATGAAGTTGGTTTCTTTTCCGCTGCTTTAATTATCCGCTGCTTTAATTATCCGCTGCTTTAATTATCTATCTTGTAATTTATTAGTATCTTGTACCTTAAAACGCTCCACTGAAGTTAAGGCATTCCCTTTGAGAGTGACCTTAACGGAGGTGGGTTGTTACACGTTTGTTGATAGTTAAGTAGTCAATTATCAAATCATGGCCTAAAAGAGAAATCCTTTTGAACTGGTGGTGTGGAACATTTTCCACAATAAATATCAAAGGATCTAACTTGGGAAATATATAGGAGAAACAAGGGAATTATAAGGTACAATTACCATCAGTGGTGTCATACTGTACTATAAACTCGTGGATTTTTTAGGGAAAATGAAAAGGAGATCCGTCCGATTAAATGATTAAGGTGATCTTCACTCTTATGCGTTGTCCGATTATTTCTAAAAGAACCGGAGTTGAGCTTGTCGGAAAATCAGTCGTTGGTTTATAGAGCGCCAGATAAACGGTGGTGTGTACTTGTAAGCGATGACTCGAACCAGTACCACTCTAAATCCATATACATGTTCTATGGAAGAAAATCAATATTATTTTAGATGTTGAAACCCGTACGAGATTTTGAGACTCGTTAGGATATGAGAATCCATGAATGCTTCTAAGGTATTTTGAGATGTGAGAAATTCGTGTGTGACTTCAAATCTATTGAGTTAGAGTGAATATAGTGGGATTCCATGATCTATCTATGGTTGTTATGCGTAAGCTGGAATGTCGGACGTAGCCTCATCGGCGGAGATGACTAAAACCAAAGATAGTAGACATGGTCAGTCGAGTTAGCAAGCCTATAGGGTGTAGTTAAACCCCATTTCTAGCAATAATTTCAACTGTTTAGCATGCCAGGGAGGTTCGTTCGGTCTTAGCAAGACCAGCCATGTATTTCTTATATAGTACCCTGACTAGTTGGGCATATTGATTTGGAAGGATAGCTCCGATCTTTGTGCAGGAGGACCGTTCTCGAGGTTTTGAGGGCACCTCCATGGATCTACACATTAGCGAACGTGCTATATCGGGTTTCGATTATATACCAATTGTTGTTGTGATGTACACTCACAAGCATCACAGCTACTTGATATATTATAGTTTTGCTCATAGACATTATTATAATATTGTTGGACTTTGATATGAAATAGTTTGGTGGTCGTAAGATAAAACTCATACGTGTTTATGTATGGCATGGTAATACGATGCATTTATTTTAAAGAATTTTATAAGAATTTTTTTTTTTGAATTGAGGTGTGTTTGCTTTTGTTGGTTTACCAAACCGATCTGCGATCGAGCATATTTTTAGACCAAATTTGGAATGTCTTGAAGCTACAACAGAAGAGCTGGAAGCCAAGACGTGCACTTGTATTCTTTTATTTTTCCGTTGTATGTATTATATATTTATAACTGTTATAACTGCCTAGGTCGATTTATAGTTTAATGCTCTGATGTATTTCTAGATTGTTGTAGGCATAAGTCTTTTTATTTGGTAAAAATCACATTTATATTATAGATTATTCAATCTGCTACAAGAATCTACTATGTATTTTTCCACCTAAAAAACTATCTTTTCGGCACTTGATGTTCGGTACGTGAATACAATGACCGTATTAGCGTCGACCTTCAAGAGTCGAAAATGCGGATAGTTACACAAAATACAATACGAGATATATGTTTGAACAAATTAAAATAACAACAATATTGGAAGTTCAACCATCAAACATAGCAAAGTACTCATGTATCAAATTCAAGGACGTGAATATATTGATTTCTCTATTAATATACTAAACTAGAATGCTAACATATTGATTTTATTCACTTTGAAGTTTGAACTACTTTCTATTGCTGTTGTATAGCTGCTTGTCAACTCAAAATGAAACAATGATATCAATTTCAATCCATAGAAACGATTTTAATGACCCATGCTGGAGACAGTATTTTTATTGTCTAATGGACTCACCTTTTCTTTAGCTATATTGACATAACAAAGGTATTCAAACCTTGAATATTAGGATTTGTAAGATTAAGGAGAAAAAGATGAGTTTTATCCAATGGTTGCACCTTGATTTTTTTGATGCGGTAGAACTCTAGCTATTTCTCACTAAATCTTATTACCTGACGCACCGTTTTTTTAGACGTACGCCTAATTTTTGCCTGTAAAACGGTTGCATGCTGTGAGTTGGCCAAAATCAATTTTTCAAACCGACCGTTGCTTACTGTGAGTTGGCCAAAATCAATTTTTTCGAAACCCAAAAAACATGTAACATGTCTTCTTAAAAATCTCCAATCTAATTAACTTAATTTTCCCCACTTTTGTGTCTTTAGACCTTTCAAATTTTAAATATTCTCTATCACATTACTTTTTTATGTTTAACTAAAACTTAAATAAAAAACATTTTTTTTTAAACAAAAACTATACAATCTAACGGTCGGTTCTCCACTGTTGTGCGGTAATACTATATTTAATTGAATATTACGCTTCGTAATATCTAATGGGTGCGTCTTCTACCCTAATTCGTGATTCAGAAGGTGAATTGAGCAGCTATTGGAGATGCTCTTAGTGCATGTATATATTCCCATGTTCTCATATAGGCTGATTTTGTTTTACTCTAATTCGACTTTATACATGTGTGATTGAAGTTCTCTTACAAATGTTTTATTTAGTTGTTCGTTCAAAATATAAGCATGAAATGAATAGAAACATCATAAATTCCAATAATGTACATCTTTAATATAAGTTAAGAACACGAATATAAAACATTTACGCCGAAATGTATATCGAAACAAGGCAGATCCTAAAATTACTACAATATGCAAAGGCACGCATAAGCATTTATTTGTACTAGTATTAAATAATAATTGCTCAAATTAAGAATTAACCGTTATTAATTATTACGAACACAGCCATTATTTGAATATATATAATGCAGGAGAACATGACCAAATAGTAAACTCTTAAAAGAGAATTAAATTGCATTTGACCAATTCGACTCCTTTCTGTAATTATTTACGTATTTATATTACATAATAAAAGTTAAACTACTTTTCATTGTTACTTTGCTCAACCTCTAATAACCTCTAATAAAATTTTGATCCAAATCAGATTTGTCGGTCTTTTATATTTAAATCCCAAAACAATTGCAATAGGCAAAAATCAGGAGAAAGTGGTTGGATGGACTACGGAAGAACACGGAAAATGGAGACAGGACAGTTATGCGGCTTAACCCTTTGCATTTTCATTTTCGTTTGAACCGTGTATCAAATCAAATTATAGTTGGATTCTATTCTTTTAAGGAAGAAGTTCCGCGAACCACAACCAAGCACACGGCTTGCTTCTACGAAAATTACATGTTTATGTTTGCCAGCTTGTTTCCAATAATAGATAAGGCAAATTTTACTAATCATGGCATGATATTTTTGTGATGTCTCACCTAACATCCACACAAATTATACAAATCATTAACACCCAAATCCCTACACCATCATATACCCAATTCATTAAAAAAACATAAACCCTTTTTTATTGTTGATTTTTTCCAAGGAAAAAAACTACTGTATTTACATTCAAAGAGCTAAAAGAATACCAACTCCTTCGCTCATGATATAAAGTTAAAAACCATCAAAATGTAAAAACGTAACACAAATGCAAAAAGGAAAGGATACAAAGTTGGCATAGGAAACAAAGTATAAACCAACCAAAATATACAACACATGTAGTAGCATCTAGATCTCTAAGAAAAGCATTCCTCTAAAACAAACAAACGTCAAAAGATAAAATGCTTGCTAAGATCATTGAGAAACAAACCTCACATCTCATCCATGAGTATGAACGGCCTCCCACACCAAATTTTTCGGCGTCTTAGACAAATCCCTTGCCTGCATCGCCGCATTCCTCAGAACCCCAATAGTCCTCCTGTTTGCTTCTATAAAGCTCGCACTATTGTACTTCAAACCGTGCTTCTTGCACAACTCCCTCACCATGGGGGACACCATCCTCAAATGACACCTAGGCAATCTCGGAAACAAATGGTGCTCCACTTGAAACTGCAGTCCTCCATGGAACCAATCCATCCATGTTGAGCATGAGATATCAACCGTTCCTGCTGTCTGTTTCTCGAACCAGTCGTTCCCTTTCGGCTGCCCTACATACACGTCTCCGCTGAAATGATTCAGTGTGAACTGCACATGCTGGATAGATGTGATGCAAAAGCTCGCCATAACGAACATGAACCTCTCGCCCCAGTTAGGCATACATGAAACCACATAAGGGTACCAGATCCAGAACACCATCACACCCAATATCTCCTGCCATCTGTCCGGCACTTTTTTGTTGGAAGCCAGAAGGAGGATGGACTGAGCGAAGAGGTTGACTCGTGCTACGCACATGACTGGGTAGAAGGAGTAATGCTGGTAGCTGACTAGGAATCTGGAAACCATGTCGAAGCTCATCTTCCTGTCGTAGTAGTAGCTACGCAAGCTGCGGAAGAATTCATTTGAGATGCAGAACATGGGTAGATGTTGTAGATCTGGATCGAAATCGAGGCTGTTGCAGGCGATGTGGTGAGCGGTGTGGTTCCGCTTCCACCACCCGATGCTGATTCCCGTCATGCAGTTTCCAGTGACGATCTGGGCGAATCGGTTCCATTTGCTGTTGGACATAACGTTGTAGTGGCCGGAATCGTGACCGACGAAGCCGGATTGGTTCCAGAGGAACCCTAGCATGGAGGCGCCGGCCAAATGCCAGTACCATTCGTTTTTCCACAGACTGGCGTAGATAGCGCCGACCAGCAGCATGGACATCAGTGTGAAAGAGAGGGCAACGCCGTGGCCTTTCTTTTCGAAAAGCCCTAATTTGATGAACTCGTTGTTCATGCGGCGGAAGTCTTTGGATACTTCAGAGACTTTGTAGTCGGTGAGTTTGCCAACATAGAACTTGTCAAGGCGGGCCCAGGCGCTGCCAGGGTGGTAGGCGACGAAGGCGTCGGTGGCGTCTTCGCCAGCGAGACTGAGGAGAGGCAGATCGCCCCCGGGGTGGTGGGGGAGCCAGGAAGTGACGTCATAGACCTTGCCCTGGATGGAGATCCAGGCATCTGTGGGTTTGTTGTGGGATCTGAGATCCGCGGTGGAAATGTGGATAATGGGCTTGGAATTAAGCTTTAGATCGCCATGATCGGCGGGAAGGGAACCCATGGATGGATTGGGGTGGCGTTCTCTGACCTCCGATTCTGCTAGAATGGATAGAGAAGGAGAGGTGAGAGAAGAAAGAGGGGGCGAAGATGAGGAAATATTTAATGGGAAGAGGTCGTTATTTGTAGTGGATGAGAGCGGGTTGCGGAGGGAAGAAAGGAGATCCGAATATCCTTTTGCAACCGTTTTGGTCTGTGATTAAGGCAGATGATGGATGCCATGATGGAGGTTTTGTGCGCTTAAATTTAGACGTTAAGCTCATTTATTATTATATCTGTTAACAAAGTTAAATACTGGTGAGTCAGCATGATGAATACGAACAAATGAAGCATAATTTTGTCTTTTACGGAACGTGATCATGTATACAATGGAAAGTCTATTTGGCAATTGTTCCAATTAGTAAAATATCTCTCGATCATGAGGTTTTTTTATTGGGGAAGTTCTAAAAAAAACTTAAGTCTATTTCTATCTAAATTTAATGTTTAAAATATATCTCTCTATTCATCTCTTATGATTTTTAACTTTTCACATGACCAAGTTCATCTTTAAATTTCATTTAATATCAATGCATCGTTGTCTATTAGACAAAACAAAATTGATGTGAATAGAAGAATTGACAAATCAATTTAAAATAATTTTTTTACTCTAATGCAATTAATTTTAAATTTCGTCCATATGACACAGTTTTAAAAATGTCTAGTAAGTGGATTGTCATGTCATACTATACAATTAATTTGCATCATCATTACGGAATAACATTGTGAAATGTCTATGTGTTATCCACTGAACGTACGACTACAACGAAGATGATTTAATGTATTTTTCATCATACTATAATAATTGTTTAGATTTTGAAAAAGCCACGTAAATCGTTTCGTGCGCGCAATTGTCAATCTAAATTGATTTTAAGCACATTTAGCAAGTCCAGAGTCATCAAAATTAACCTAATTACTCCTAGTTGAAATTATTAAACATAACTAGAAAATACCACGAAATAAGTGAATCAAAATTAGGTAATGAAAAGCAGTTGTAAATTTGACTATGACGACAAAGCTTGCAACAAAATCGCTGTAAATGGGGAATATTGCAATCAATACATTAATACCAAGTTTCAATCAAATGAGAGCATAAAACCGAAAATACATCAGAAAAATATAAATTCTAATTGCAAGTTTGCATAATGATATTCGATTACAAACGTGTTATACAATGTAAAATAAAACATCGAATGAAATCTAATGGCAGATGCAATATCTCGCATTCTTAAATAATCAGTTTTTATAAATTTAATTAAAAAAGTTTAAAAATGATGAAAAATGAACATTTTATAAATGTTGGAATTAGACAACGAATCTTATACAATTCTGTTCGTGGCGATTTTCTGATGAACTTTCATATATAATGTTTTCCAATTGAAGTTCAAATGTGAAAAGTTACAACCGCTAAAATTTTAATATCAAAAACAATTTTTTTTAAAGGGATTGGGTATTAGGCGGACTCGGTCTTGCCTTTGTTGATTCCCGTGTGGATGGTTTTGGAGGGTCAGAGCAGACGAGGATGAATTCTGTGTTAGCAGGCAAGAGTTGTCTTTCTAGATGAGAGCTTGGGTTTCCTTCTTCGGTTGGTTTTAGGCTTTCTCTTTGATTTCCCCGAGGCGATTTATTTGGATTTCTCATCACTTTTCAGATAGGGGTGGGCGTGCCCCAGTTACCAGGGGATTATCTGTTGCAATACGGCTTATGTGCTCTTTTGTCGCTTATTTTTGTTGTACTTTTGTAGAGATCAGTTTTTATATAGTGTGTGTGTGTGTGTGTGTGTGTGTGTGTGTGTGTGTATATATATATATATTGGTATATATATAATCTTAGTAAATTATATACATTTGAAATTCAAATTCAAGATGTAAATAACCGATAATAATAGATACGTACCATACGAAAATAATAACAAGAATGTTAAAATTATAACAAAATTATTGAACAATCAATGTGTAAGGTATTCAATTAATGAATAAAAGGATTTAATTAATGATTGACATTCAAATTCAAACCAGAGGATGTTGCACAGTCAGTAGAAATATAATATTAAAGAAAGTTTATATGAAAAATGGGGGGATTGGAAATGAATTAAGCAAAATAAATTATATGTACATATGTATACATATACATTTGAATTCAAATGGGAGAATATTAATATAATCTGCCACGTATTCTCATAACAGAAGATGCTAATCAGTTGAGAATTAATTAGGAATTAATAACAATTAATATGTCACGATTATAATTAATACACCATAACATAACAATTAATATACTTTACCACAATAATTAAAGTTGTGAAATCAATTAGGCAATGAAAGGAATATATATATATATATATATATATATATATATATGTCTATTGTGTGTATGTGTATGAGGGAAAAAAATAAGGAATTAATTATAAAACGGTTAAGATTAATATAGAAATAAAATATACGTACACGTATTAGAAAGACTTAGTTCAAAAATATATTAAGGATGAATGAGATAAACGCGTATATAAATAAATAAATATAACTGAACAAATAAACGCATGGGATCAAACATGGATCAATGGACCCATTCACATGTCGATCGTGCGATTGACCATCCACGAACATAGGTCGACTATCACGCAGCCAAAACCATGTCTCGAAACCTAATTCGCGTGGCCCAAATTTTATCGATTTCCATCCAACAGTTAACGTTGATTTGAGCCTCTATAAATAAACATATAGGGCTACAATGCAAATTATTTATTTTTACATGAGCGTGAATTCTCAGCCATTTTTCTTCCGTGGAAAATAGGAAGAAGGACAAACTTAGCATATTTTTTGGCCAAAAGTTTGCAAAATTTGTTATTTGGCCAAAATTCCATTTTTTAGTGCAAAATGGATAATGCAGTGGGGCCCCCTGAAATCCACTTTTACACTAAAAAGTGGACTTTTGGCCAAATAACAAACTTTGCATACTTTTGACCAAAAAATATGCAAAGTTTGTCCTTCTCCCTAAAATCCTCTTCTCTTCCTCCTCCAAAACTTTTGAAATTAGAAATTTTGGGTTTATGTCATTAGATTTGATTTGGAGGAGAAGATAATAGAAGGTAGGAAAGGAGGTGTTATAACCTCTATTTTACGGTGTTTTGATTATGATAACTATATACGACAATATTCTTCTTGTATACTAATGTTTCTTGCAGGAATAATTGAGAAACAATAATCCAAGAGCGTATAAATACAGAACTCAAGAACACTAGGAATTGAAGAAATAGATTCACGAGCTTCAAATTTATTTATTGTTGAGTTTATAAGTTAGAAATACTATTAAAATCACTCCTAACATAAATACATAAATATATCATTATACGATTTTATATTTATTAAGTTTTTTAATGCAGGAAACATGCACAAACCTGGTTGTGCATTCAGCCGATTGAATGCACCAATTTAGCCGACTGAATACGAGTATTCATATATTTTATATGAATATCTAACTGGCTGAATTGCCAAATCCAGCCAACTGAATCGTGTCATTTTTATACTGTTTACTTGCTGTTTAAAATTCAAACCATTCAGCCAGCTGAACGTCCCGAAAGGATGCTTCCTTTACCGAGGAGACATAATTCTTTAATCAAGAGTTATGTCCATTTCATTTGATTCAAACCTTTAATAAACAAAGGAAACTCTTTATTCTAAATAAATAGACTTCACGATCAAAGATTTTATCATCCAATCTTTTTTATTATGGATTTCTAAGCTATGTTATATTCTTGCTCAGGGCTATGCAGTTAAAGCCCCGCAATATCTCCGCTATAGCCCGTAGCGCCCTTCAACCGCTACGCTATTTCAATTTAGCGCTGATGAACAGTAGATCCGCTTGTAGCCCCGCTATTTTCCGGTACATCCGCTAAATCAACGCTTTTTACCATCCGCTTTAGCAATATTAATATATAAAGGTTGATTTGACTAATTCTATATTAAAACAAATCAATAAAGTTAGTGTAAAGAGATAATTTTAAGGAATTAGTGTCCAATATATTCCAGAATATATTATAATCATCAAATCTAATGTGTGTATCCATGATATTCTTTAATCCTACTATATATGATTAATTAATGTTAGTTTCTTCTACACATATAATGTGAAAATGATAATTAATTAATTTTAAATATTTGGTTTCACATTTTATGAACCTTTTTGGGCCTCTGCTATATCCCCGTTATCTCCCCGCTACACCTTTTTGCACCTCCACCGCTATGGAACCGCTGAGCGCTTTAACTGCCCAGGAGCCTCAGGGCCGACCCTGACAAACTGGAGGCCTAAGGACAAAATGAGATATTACAGGAGAATTTGAGGCCCTAACCCAAGCTGAAAAGTGGAAAAATTTAATATACTACAAAAAACTACCTGTAACACCCCACGTCCATTATTGTCACTCACAAAGGGAATGTATTAACTTCCATGGAGGTTTTAAGTGAATATAGAACAGAAGAATTTCAACAAGACAGATAATAAGTAGTACATGGAAATCTAAAACTTTATTTCATTGCAGCGGAAATTAAACATGTTTGTTACATCATAAAACCATAAATCAAAGTCAAGTACAATATCCATCTTGATAAAACAAAATACATAACCCCATTTCATAAATAGCCATTAAAGAAGATAACAAGCTGGACTTTACTTCAGCGGTCCAAGCTTTCCAAAAGAGAGATAAAGCAATCCAATCAAACTCCGCTAGAGCTGGGCCCACCCTGAGGACCTGGTGGGGGGAAAAAGATAAAAATGGAGGGGGTCAGACATAAAGTCTAGCGAGTATGATAATTCTAACAATACTATTATCAAAATAATTAGACTGAGGCACAAGCTGGAAAATAAGGAAATGTCTATGAACTATTATGTATGGAAGAGCAGATAAAGATAACGTTAAAGGCACACCTATTACTAACGAATAATTACTACACTGCACCACACCAGTCACCCTAAAGGTTGATCCCACTCACCGAAATTAGAAATTATATAAATAGCTTTGTGTACCCCTTGCTGGCTACATAGGTGTCGCCTGCCTCTATCTCCGCTAGGTGTACCCCACTACCCACTTTCGATCGGCTCCCTACTCGTAGATACCCGTGCTGCTCCCACAGTGGGGTGTATCACTCCCCTAAAGTGGCAACCCGATACAACTTGAGGATGCACGGCTTATACCTACACGATGCAACAACGTCTTACCTACCAGCCCGGGTCCACACATGCATATGAAACCCGTTGGACTTGCGTTGCCACCGCTAACCCGTTTGGCCTCTTATAGTCAAGCCCAGTATGCGTGTCCCGTCCTCGACTTGGGTCGAGCCCACAAAGATACGTTTGGGTTACTGGTTGAAATGGGCCCCCAATTACTTACCACAAGCTATCCACCTAAGCTTGTCCCCACTAGTATATCCCACTTAACCCTCTTCTTAGTCATGTTCATTTACATGTGTGTTTGGTTAAGTCTTACTAATCGTATTTCAAATGCCACTAAAGGCACTCACTAGATTCCTCATGCCAACCAAGGCACCTACTTAACCCCATGTCCCACTTCACGTGTTTATCTGGTTAAGTATTTCTTAATTCATTCAGGCCATAACCTCATAAAGACCTCTCACATTAGACTGGCATTTATGGCAGCTGGATTCGCCGGGCGGGTCCGGGCAGTCTTACACCATAAAAGAGTATAACCTCGTGTCTTTACAACTGTTATGCTTTAATTTGGGCCTAGGACCTCTCACATTGGGCTGACATTTGTGACTACTGGATTTGCCGGTCGGGTCCGGGCAGGTTTACGTCACAAACGAGTCCAACCTCGTGTCCTAAGCATTGATTATTACTTATAATCTTTTACCCCAGTTTTAAATATATCCCTATTCAAATTATTAATTAATTCCAATTTTAACGATGACCATAATTGACTAAATTATGGCCATCCATTTATGGCATGCAAAATCATATCAATTGCACCCCAATTTCTTAATATTAAATCCTTAATATTACCCCTACCCCACGTTATACGTTCGCTTATTCAACGCAAAATATACGTTAGACTCGAATAGTCTAACTCATAGAACAAAGATAAATTATCACAACATATAGACAAATAAAATAGATCTAATCATAATAGGGGTGAAACTTGCATAAAACTACACATGTCATGGATCTAAAGGTGTCAACTTGTTTGGTTAAATGTCAAAACTTACATAATATGATCATAACCCAAGTTCATGTATAAACTTGCATATGTGGTTTATGCAACATAATGATGGTGTGAACTAGCATCTAACACATAGAACTCACACATGTCACAGCATAATTCTAGATCTAAATAGATGTCATAATTCTAGATCTAAATACATGTCATACAATATGTGAGATTATACATACTAATAAATCTAAACTTGCATAGGTACATGTGATTTATCATGTGAATCATCATAGCCCATATATATAATCAACATCATGATTCATAAGCTAACTACAACATAATAACATCATGGCTTTGTAACATCGCAACTTAGCATAGAAACTTGCAACATATATAATATCATCATAGCATGATTTACAACATATAGGATATCATCATCACATAACATAGGATTTACAACATACATGATAGCATAAGATTCACAACATATAATCAATAATCCACATCATTCACTTATAATCCATTCACAACTTAATCTAATTAGTTTAATAATAATCTTATTAAAATCATCATACTCACAATTAGAAAAGAAATAGAGTCTTGATTTGCTTTAGAGTTGAGTAGAATTAGAGTTTTGATTAGCTTTTTCCTTCTTAGTTTGCGACGGCTACACTGAGTTCCATGGCGATGGCATGACGGCGGCTATTCTATTTTTCATGTGATTTTAGAGTGAGAGACTACCTAGGTATATATAGAGTTTAGGATTTATTTAGACTGTCAGATCAACTCAGAACTAACCTGAACCGTTAAATTAGCCAACTCAGCCCTAAAGACACATCAGCAGCTCAAGATTGGGCTCTGCCAAAACCTGGCCGACTTGACCAGGTCGACACCCAAGTCGACTGCGCAGTCGACCTGGTCCTGGGGGTGTCGACTGCCTAGTCGATTCCCCAGTCGACCTGGGGTGCTAGGCGGGAAATTTCCCGCCTGGCCTGTTTGACTTCGAATTTTGAATTTTCTGAAACTTCCGATCGCCATATCTCCTTCATACGAAGTCCAAATCACGCAAACTCGGACTCTATTTCAACCAGAATTCCGAGACGAACACAATGGCGCAACCCGTTACCCACAATTCTCACGTCTGAGATTAGTTATTCTTTAATTTGTGAATATTTATATTAACAGAATTACGGGGTGTTACATTATGGCCCATTTCAACCAGTAACCCAAACGTATCTTTGTGGGCTCGACCCAAGTCGAGGACGGGACACGCATACTGGGCTTGGCTATAAGAGGCCAAACAGGTTAGCGGTGGCAACGCAAGTCCAACGGGTTTCATATGCGTGTGTGGACCCGGGCTGGTAGGTAAGACGTTGTTGCATCGTGTAGGTATAAGCCGTGCATCCTCAAGTTGTATCGGGTTGCCACTTTAGGGGAGTGATACACCCCACTGTGGGACCAACACGGGTATCTATGAGTAGGGAGCCGATCGAAAGTGGGTAGTAGGGTACACCTAGCGGAGATAGGGGCAGGCGGCACCTATGTAGTCAGCTAGGGGTACACAAAGCTATTTATATAATTTCTAAGTTCGGTGAGTGGGATCAACCTTTAGGGTGACTGGTGTGGTGCAGTGTAGTAATTATTCGTTAGTATTAGGTGTGCCTTTAACATTATCTTTATCTACTCTTCCATACCCAATAGTTCATAGACATTTCCTTATTTTCCAGCTTGTGCCTCAGTCTAATTATTTTGATAATAGTATTGTTAGAATTATCATACTCGCCAGACTTTATGTCTGACCCCCTCCATTTCTATCTTTTTCGCCCCACCAGGTCCTCAGGGTGGGCCCAGCTCTAGCGGAGTTTGATTGGATTGCTTTATCTCTCTTTTGGAAAGCTTGGACAGCTGAAGTAAAGTCCAGCTTGTTATCTTCTTTAATGGCTATTTATGAAATGGGGTTATGTATTTTGTTTTATCAAGATGGATATTGTACTTGACTCTGATTTATGGTTTTATGATGTAACAAACATGTTTAATTTCTGCTGCAATGAAATAAAGTTTTAGATTTCCAAGTACTACTTATTATCTGTCTTGTTGAAATTCTTCTGTTCTATATTCTTTTAAAACCTCCATGGAAGTTAATGCATTCCCTTTGTGAGTGACATTAATGGACGTGGGGTGTTACACATGGTATCAGTGCTTAAGGCTACCAGAACAGATAATTTTTTTAGAAAAACTATTTTTCTAAAGTATTTTTGGAAGAAGTGTTTTCAAAAACATGTCTTGATGAGTAATTTAAAGAGGAAAGTTTTTATGAAAAACATAATCCCCAATAGCCATATATCTTTATCTTTCGAATTCTCCACTTTGAATCTTTCCTTTTTCGTTTCAGCATGGCTGAAGATCTAAACCTTCCGGAGGGTGTAACGATATCAGGATGGTATAGGAGGTTATTAGAGGCTAGGGCCGTTGCAGGTCCAGCCAATGTTCCTCCACCACCAGTTGCACCCGCTCCTCCTCCTCCTCCCCTTCCTCGCACTGATACTTTTGCAAAGACATGCAAGGAATTTAAGGATATGGGTGGAAAACCTTTTCAAGGGTCAGAAACGTTTGTGGAAGCTTGAGATTGCTTAAGGAGGTGGAAGAATTGCTAGAAATCTTTGAAGTAAAAGAAGGGAGGAAAGTCAAATTAGCTGCTTGGTTAATGAAGGGAGAGGCCTCGTTTTGGTGGGAGGTCACTAATGGGGAGCGTCCTGTTGATTCTTGGGCGGATTTCAGACATAGGTTTGAGGCAAAGTTTCTCTCAAGGGCAGAAGAGAATCTATACATGGAAAGGTTCTTGACATTGAAGCAGGGAAATCTACCAGTGAAAGAGTACGTCAACAAATTTAACAAATTGGCAAGGTTTGGCTTAGATTTGGTGAACACGCAGGAGAAGAAGGCTCTGAGGTTCGTTAATGGCTTGAATGAGCCATTGCAGGGGTTGGCTATGACCCACTTCCCTATGGGGCCCACCTTTGAGAAGCTAGTAGACATGGCACTCATGCACGAGGAGAAAGGCGCTAATTCTAATAAGGCACCCGAGAAGAAAGGGGATCAGAAGAAACCACAACAGCAAAACAAGAAGGGTGGTAAAGACAATAATGGCGAAGGAAAGAAAAGATGCTTTAACTGTGGGACACCAGGCCATCTCAGCAAGGATTGCAGAAAGAAAAAGAAGACTGGCTGTTTTCACTGTGGTGAAGCGGGACATCTAGTGAAGGACTGCCCAAAGAAGGGGCAGAGGGCAGGGTCTACCTCGGGAGGACAGGTGCAGGCTCTTATGGCACCAGGGCAGGCAAGGGGACAAGTTCAGGCTCTCGTTGTCCCACCGCTGCAAGAACGAGGTAGAACCATTTCTGTTGAAAGCTTAGTTTTTATGTTTGATCATCCTGTCCGTACCTTATTCGATTCGGGCGCATCACATTCGTTTATCTCTACATCATTAGTTGAATCACTGCACTTAAACACCAGTTTAGTAGAGGATCCCTTAGTTGTTTCGAATCCAATTGGGGGCTCAGCTTATTTGTCCATGATATGTTTGGATTTGAAAATTTCTATACTTAGCGTTGGGTTTAGATGTGATGCTTATGTTTTGGGCTTCACGGGCTATGGGCTAATTTTAGGAATGGATTGGTTATCCAGAAATGGGGTCGTTCTTGATTGTGAAAGGAGAGTAGTTAGGCTCATGACTCGCCTTGGCAACACTCTCGAAATCTTTTGTAATCCCATAAATTCCGTTATGCTGAGTTATCTGTTAAAGTAGTCCAAGAATATTCGGATGTGTTTGAGCAGGTGAAGGGCTTGCCTCCGAAGCGGGAGATAGATTTTCGAATATATCTTGTGGATAATGCAAAACCAGTATCTTTGCCAGTACGCCACATGGCTCCTCGTGAAAGGAGGGAACTCAATAAGCAAGTGAAGGAGTTGCTTGAGAAGGGTTTTATAAGACGAAGTATATCGGAGTGGGGTGCTCCAGTAGTATTTTCCACGAAGGCGGATGGGTCCCTTAGACTGTGTGTGGACTATAGAGAACTTAATAAGCTTACTAAGAAGAACAACCACCCACTGCCGAGGATTGACAATCTCTTCGATCAGTTAGTTGGCGCCTCAATGTTTTCGCAGTTGGACTTAGCCACCGGTTTCCATCAGTTGAGAGTGGCTGAGGATAGCATAGACAAGACCGCCTTTAGGACTCCGGACGGTTTCTATGAATGGCTAGTGATGCCCTTCGATTTGACAAACTCCCCCGCATACTTTGTTGATTTGATGAGTAGGGGGGTTAGGGAGTACCTTAATAAATTCGTGGTGGTCTTTGTAGACGACATCTTGATCTTTTCTAAGAATGAAGAAGAGCATGCCCTACATCTTAGGGAAGTGTTGGAGACCCTTCGAGCACATAATCTTAAAGCTAAATTTTCTAAGTGTCACTTCTGGAGGAAGAAAGTACGGTTCTTAGGGCACGTGGTTTCCAAAGAAGGGATAGTTGTGGATCCCGCGAAGGTAGTGTCCATCCAAGATTGGAAGGTCCCTAAAAATGCTACCGAAGTGAGAAGTTTCTTGGGGTTGGCTGGCTACTGTAGGAAGTTTATCAAAGACTTCGCAAAAATATCAGCTCCATTGACACGCCTGACGAAGAAGAACCTAGTCTTCGCGTGGGACGCAGATTATGATGATGCGTTCCAACATTTAAAGAGAGCTTTGACCTCAACTCCAGTCTTAGTGCTGCCATACAGGAGTAAGCCATTTACTGTTTATACCGATGCTTGTGGGACAGGTCTAGGCGTAGTCTTATTGCAAGAGGGAAGGGTAATAGCCTATGGTGGAAGGCAGTTAAGGGTGCATGAGAAAAATTACCCTACACATGACCTAGAGTTAGCCGCAATTGTTTTCGCGCTTAAGTCTTGGCGTCATTATCTTCTTGGGGGAAAATTCGAATTATTCACTGACCACAAATCTTTAAAATACTTATTCTCTCAGAAGGACTTGAATTTAAGACAGCAAAGGTGGATGGAATTCTTAGCGTCCTACGACTTCGAAATAGCATATACCCCTGGCAAGGGTAACGTGGTGGCAGACGCCTTAAGTAGGAAAAGGCTGTCCTTGAGTCCGTTGTTTGTTGAGCGGAAAAACTTAGAATTCATCTCTATGTTTGACTTTAGACCTTCCGTTGACTTTGTACCCGGTTTGCTAGCATCCTTGGAGGTCAGACCTACGCTTTTGGGACGGATTGGTGAGGCACAGCGAGACGACCCACAGTTGGTTGAGTTAGTGGAGAAGCTCAAAAGAGGGGACTCATCAAGCCATCTCCGTAGGTATACCCTAGATGATAAGGGTTGGTTACGTAGGGATAGTAGACTTTGTGTACCTCGAGACGAAGGTTTGAGGAAGGCTATTCTTGACGAAGCACATCATTCGAAGATGACCACTCATCCCGACGGGGACAAGATGTACAAAGACATGAAGCGAATTTTCTTTTGGGCCGGTATGAAGAGGGATGTGGCCAAATATGTTGCTAGATGCTTGGTGTGCCAACAAGTAAAAGCGCAGCAAAAGAAACCCGGTGGGTTGCTTCACCCATTGGAGGTTCCGCAATGGAAGTGGGATAGTGTCTCGATGGATTTTGTGGATGGATTACCAAAATCAAGGAAGGGTAATACGGGGATTTGGGTTATAGTAGATAGACTTACTAAAAGAGCCCATTTCATTCCCATGAAGAGTAAGAGGACTGCTCCATGGTTAGATTCTGTATACGTTCGATAGATAGTTCATTTGCATGGTGTTCCTTCTAACATAGTAAGCGACCGTGATCCTATCTTCACTAGCGAATTTTGGAAGAGCTTGCAAGAGGCGGTAGGGACTCAGTTATGTTTGAGCACCGCGTATCATCCTCAGATGGACGGCCAGACTGAGAGGGTGAATCGCATTCTAGAGGATCTTTTGAGGCTATGTATCCTAAACTTTGGGTGTACATGGGAAGAGCATCTTCCGTTGGTAGAGTTCGCATATAATAACAGCTTTCAGTCTAGCATTGGCATGGCACCTTTCGAAGCTCTTTATGGACGACCTTGTCGTTCACCTACATGTTGGTGGGAATCTACCGATAAGATCTTACTTGGGCCCAATATGATTAGAGAGACTTCGAAAAAGATCGACTTGATTTGAAGGAGGATGAAGACGGCGCAAGATAGGCACAAATCTTATGCAGACAAAAGGAGGACAGATCTTGAGTTTGATGTTGGGGACATGGTCTTTATCAAAGTGTCTCCATTACGGAATGTTGTTCGCTTTGGGTCCTTTGGGAAATTAGCACCAAGGTTCGTAGGGTCGTTTCCTATTAAGGAGAAGATTGGACAAATGGCGTATAGAGTGGAATTGCCTGAGAGACTTAGTGGTGTACACGACGTATTCCATGTGTCACATTTGAGGAAGTGCTTGCACGAGACCGCGGAAGTGGTAGAGCCGAACTTGCTTAGAGAGGTGGAGATAGTGGGTGATGCGACGATTCGACGAGCTCCTACATGCATTCTTGGGTCGGAGATCAAGAAGTTGAGGAATCGAGAGGTCAGACTAGTCAAAGTGCAATGGGGAGATGATGAGAGCAACGCTACTTGGGAGACAGAAGTGAAGATGCGTTCGTTGTACCCTTTCCTTTTTGAGCGTATGTCTTTTAATTTCTCCTTTATCGCTTAGCTTGTACTTATCTTAGCTTTAGTATGTCCTCTCGCTAGTATCTTTGACCTTTAGTTAGGATAATCCTATGGTTGAAACATGTGTTTGAGACATGTTATGTATGATGGATGCAAAGTGGATGCAAGTGTTTGCTAGTGGTTGCTCGTGGACGCATATACACACACTATTAGGCACTAGATCGGCTCAGTCACTTCATATTGCATATTGCATATATATGGATGTATTTAGTAAAATGGATGTATGAGGATTTTTTTTATCATATGGATGCTGCATTCAGATGATGATTGTGCACGCATATAGAGATAATATGTAGCATTAAGGAACTTTTGCATACATAATGGACGCATGGCACTATCATGATTTGCATTAAGGAGGTCAACTGAATCAGTGGACCACTAGATTTTGCATTAGATACAGACATATACACACACTGTGCATTTAAACATGAAAGCATTAGAAGTCTATAATGACAATGGATGCCTGTGTTTGATGGTTGAGTAGATGGACGATTGGATGTTAGGATATACATTCTTCTTGACTTGAAGATTTCGGGGACGAAATCCTTTAAGGAGAGGAGAATGTAACACCCCGTAATTCTGTTAATATAAATATTCACAAATTAAAGAATAACTAATCTCAGACGTGAGAATTGTGGGAAACGGGTTGCGCCATTATGTTCGTCTCGGAATTCTGGTTGAAATAGAGTCCGAGTTTGCGTGATTTGGACTTCGTATGAAGGAGATATGGCCATCGGAAGTTTCAGAAAATTCAAAATTCAAAATTCGAAGTCAAACAGGCTAGGCGGGAAATTTCCCGCCTAGCACCCCAGGTCGACTGGGGAGTCGACTGGGCAGTCGACACCCCCAGGACCAGGTCGACTGCGCAGTCGACTTGGGTGTCGACCCGGTCAAGTCGGCCAGGTTTTGGCAGAGCCCAATCATGAGCTGCTGATGTGTTTTTAGGGCTGAGTTGGCTAATTTAACGGTTCAGGTTAGTTCTGAGTTGATCTGACGGTCTAAACAAATCCTAAACTCTATATATACCTAGGTAGTCTCTCACTCTAAAATCACATGAAAAATAGAATAGCCGCCGTCATGCCATCGCCATGGAACTCGGTGTAGCTGCCGCCAACTAAGAAGGAAGAAAGCTAATCAAAACTCTAATTCTACTCAACTCTAAAGCAAATCAAGACTCTCTTTCTTTTCTAATTGTGAGTATGATGATTTTAATAAGATTATTATTAAACTAATTAGATTAAGTTGTGAATGGATTACAAGTGAATGATGTGGATCATTGATTATATGTTGTAAATCTTATGCTATCATGTATGTTGTAAATCCTATGTTATGTGATGATGATATCCTATATGTTGTAAATCATGCTATGATGATATTATATATGTTGCAAGTTTCTATGCTAAGTTGCGATGTTACAAAGCCATGATGTTATTATGTTGTAGTTAGCTTATGAATCATGATGTTGATTATATATATGGGCTATGATGATTCACATGATAAATTACATGTACCTATGCAAGTTTAGATTTATTAGTATGTATAATCTCACATATTGTATGACATCTATTTAGATCTAGAATTATGACATCTATTTAGATCTAGAATTATGCTGTGACATGTGTGAGTTCTATGTGTTAGATGCTAGTTCACACCATCATTATGTTGCATAAACCACATATGCAAGTTTATACATGAACTTGGGTTATGATCATATTATGTAAGTTTTGACATTTAACCAAACAAGTTGACACCTTTAGATCCATGACATGTGTAGTTTTATGCAAGTTTCACCCCTATTATGATTAGATCTATTTTATTTGTCTATATGTTGTGATAATTTATCTTTGTTCTATGAGTTAGACTATTCGAGTCTAACGTATATTTTGCGTTGAATAAGCGAACGTATAACGTGGGGTAGGGGTAATATTAAGGATTTAATATTAAGAAATTGGGGTGCAATTGATATGATTTTGCATGCCATAAATGGATGGCCATAATTGAGTCAATTATGGACATCGTTAAAATTGGAATTAATTAATAATTTGAATAGGGATATATTTAAAACTGGGATAAAAGATTATAAGTAATAATCAATGCTTAGGACACGAGGTTGGACTCGTTTGTGACGTAAACCTGCCCGGACCGGACCGGCAAATCCAGTAGTCACAAATGTTAGCCCAATGTGAGAGGTCCTAGGCCCAAATTAAAGCATAACAGTTGTAAAGACATGAGGTTAGACTCTTTTATGGTGTAAGACTGCCCGGACCCGCCCAACGAATCCAGCTGCCATAAATGCCAGTCTAATGTGAGAGGTCTTTATGAGGTTATGGCCTGAATGAATTAAGAAATACTTAACCAGATAAACATGTGAAGTGGGACATGGGGGTTAAGTAGGTGCCTTGGGTGGCATGAGGAATCTAGTGAGTGCCTTTAGTGGCATTTGAAATACGATTAGTAAGACTTAACCAAACACACATATAAATGAACATGACTAAGAAGAGGGTTAAGTGGGATATACTAGTGGGGACAAGCTTAGGTGGATAGCTTATATGGTAAGTAATTGGGGGCCAATTTCAACCAGTAACCCAAACGTATCTTTGTGGGCTCGACCCAAGTCGAGGACGGGACATGCATACTGGGCTTGACTATAAGAGGCCAAACGGGTTAGCGGTGGCAACGCAAGTCCAACGGGTTTCATATGTGTGTGTGGATCCGGGCTGCTAGGTAAGACGTTGTTGCATCGTGTAGGTATAAGTCGTGCATCCTCAAGTTGTATCGGGTTGCCACTTTAGGGGAGTGATACACCCCACTGTGGGACGAGCACGGGTATCTACGAGTAGGGAGCCGATCGAAAGTGGGTAGTGGGGTACACCTAGCGGAGATAGGGGCAGGCGGCACCTATGTAGTCAGCTAGGGGTACACAAAGCTATTTATATAATTTCTAAGTTCGGTGAGTGGGATCAACCTTTAGGGTGACTGGTGTGGTGCAGTGTAGTAATTATTCGTTAGTATTAGGTGTGCCTTTAACGTTATCTTTATCTGCTCTTCCATACCCAATAGTTCATAGACATTTCATTATTTTCCAGCTTGTGCCTCAGTCTAATTATTTTGATAATAGTATTGTTAGAATTATCATACTCGCCAGACTTTATGTCTGACCCCCTCCATTTCTATCTTTTTCCCCCCACCAGGCCCTCAGGGTGGGCCCAGCTCTAGCGGAGTTTGATTGGATTGCTTTATCTCTCTTTTGGAAAGCTTGGACCGCTGAAGTAAAGTCTAGCTTGTTATCTTCTTTAATGGCTATTTATGAAATGGGGTTATGTATTTTGTTTTATCAAGATGGATATTGTACTTGACTCTGATTTATGGTTTTATGATGTAACAAACATGTTTAATTTCCGCTGTAATGAAATAAAGTTTTAGATTTCCAAGTACTACTTATTATATGTCTTGTTGTAATTCTTCTGTTCTATATTCACTTAAAATCTCCATGGAAGTTAATGCATTCCCTTTGTGAGTGACATTAATGGACGTGGGGTGTTACACTACCTTCCTTTAAGTCCCTTCCAGGTATCGAACCTGGGACCTTCTAGTTGAGAGGCGAATGCACTTCCATTCACCCATTTGTCCACATGTAAGCTTCTCACTATCAGGTTTATACATACAACCGATTCTTTATATGAGGCTCCTCCTCCACCTAAGGCCCCTCCTCCGCCTGAGGCCCTAGGCGGCCGCCTAGTTGGCCTATGCATAGGATTGGGCCTGTTCTTGCTCTCTGAGTTTTCAGTTACATTCGTATTGCATTACTTTGTGATTGAAAATCATTACTTCCATATTCTTCATATATATGTATATATGTATGTATGTATGTATGTATGTACGTATATGTATATATATATATATATCGTCAAGGAGATGAAGGAAATTTGTAATTCAAGTGAATTATCGGTGCTATTTCAAAGAGCACACTATAGTCAATAACTCATTACTTTGTATTAGAAGATTAGGTGAGCCTGTAGCCCATTTAAATCAGGCGGGTAAACTTGTGGCCCGTGAAATCAAGTGGAGACTGTAAACATGTTCCTTTGGGTAAAGAGAGGGTTATTGATAGCGTTAATTCCAGAAGGAGTCCAAGACTAGACGTAGGATGGTGCTTCGATCCAGTATAAAAATATCTGATGTCATTTATTTTAATTTGCTTCTTTTATATTATTTACTATATCTTCCACACTTAGTTTACTACACATATTTCCATATTACTCAATCCTACTTGACTTTCAACTGGTGTCAGAGCAAGGATATCATATAACCATAAAACGGTTATTTGATATCGTGTTAATATGGAAAATAACACCAACACTGTTGCTAACACTGGCTTTCTAGAAGATCAATACACTACACGACCATGACAATTTCATGGAATGAATTATAATTATTGGGCTACTAGGATGAGAGTTTATACTCAAGCAAATAGTTATGATACCTGGAATGTTATGCAAAAAGAATATATTGTTCCTACCACTGAATATTCTAAATTGTCTAACACTCAAAAATTAGATGCTAATGCTAAAGCCATGTATATGTTATATTGTGCTTTAGAAAAAATGAATTTAATTGTGTAAGTATGTGTAAATTAGCTTTTAAAATTTGGCGTACATTAAGAGTTACACATGAGGATACCGTAACACCCCGGAATTTGGTGATGATTAAATTAGTAATTTAGTTATAATCCAAAATGGAATTTTTGCAAACGATAGAACTTGACCATGAAACATACGCCCTTGCGTTCATGACAGAATTGCAGTCAATTGCGTGAAGGTAAGTGGAGGATAATGGCACTCCTAGGTATTTGATGGAAAAACTACCGAGGCGAAAACGTAAAATAGTTTGTATGGCGTGCGTATAAGTTGCATGGAGCACATTGTGCAAATCCAAATCCGATGGGGTATTGGTCTTAAGCTATTCCCAGATTTAAAGAGGGATGCATACATTAAACTGGCATGGAATTTCTGAACTAATAATAATCTATGGCAAACATGGATGTACAATAGGTACTACAGAGGCAAACATTTCTGGACTATGGCAATCGACAACAATGCTTCATCAACTTGGAAATCAATGCTCCGCATTCATTCAATCGGAAGGCAAAGCAATAGTAAATGGAAATACTACCTCACTGTGGCACGAACCTTGGATCAACTACAAGTGTCTAGCGGATATCATTGGCCTTAGCAGAATTCAATCAGCAAGAGATGACAGTGAAAAGGTATCCATGCTAATACAAGATGGCTCTATGTGTCCAACACTCCATCCGATTACTCGTCAGATTGCGAGGGAGATTCAAAGTGTAAATGTTTGATCGGACCAATATGTTGACTACTACGAATGGAAAGACGGAGATCAATTTACCTTCGCAAAAGCTATGCAGTCTATGCATGCTGCTGAAGAATCCAAGCCATATTTAAGTGTAATTTGGCATACCAGAAATAGCAGGAGAATGGCTTTTGTGTCATATATGGCTCTTCTTAATCGACTGAATACTAGAACGCGATTATCCTGGTTTGGTATTGTTTCGAGCACTTCGAGCGCTTTGTCAACGAGAACCAGAAACACATGAGCACCTTTTTTTTCAATTGCGATTACAGTGGATTTATTTAGACTACATTGAAGATGAAGCTAGAATTACCTCCTACAGCGCAACCATCATTGGACGAAGAAATTAAACAAGTTTACAACGCTTTCAAAGTATCCGATAATGTGCAAGATTTGGCCCTTGCTGCATTAACAAACGCTATGTACTATTTATGGAATGAACGTAATCAGAGGATATTTCACAATAAATCGTGAAACACCCCACCTACATTGATGTCACTCACAAAGGGAATGCCTTAACTTCAGTGGAGGTTTATAAGTAAAAGTCACAGATAAAACACAAGACATATATAAACAAATATATATAAGCAGCGGAAAACAAACAGACTTTCATTTCATAAATACGTGCTCACACAAAACATTTCCATAATTGTCTCACAATAACTTCCAAAACATTGCATCATCATTTCTGTCTTGATTATTAAATAAAGAAGCATAAAACATAATTAAAACTGCATAAATCCCCATAGAACGTGTCCAAAAGCCATAGCCAACGAAAGAGAGTCCAAACCATACATCTACTATCTTGAAGCTTGCAAAGAGTCTGACTAAGCTAGGTTGTTTCCTCCCTGTGGACTTGGGGGGGGGGGGACAGAAGAAAAGAAGACGAAAGAAAAATAGAGTCAGACATAAAGACTGGTAAGTCTAATGACTCTTCAGTATGAGAATAAGAAAAAGGGCATGATAGGTATAAACTGGAAACAGGAAAGTATCATAAACTAAGATAAAGCAGTTTTGAACCGAATATACTATCGCACCCACACTATATCTCTGCACCTACTTGTATTTGTTCTGATTGGCGCCGAATGATTGGGGTGAACTGATCCCTTTTCTAAAGATCGGCTCCTACTCGCAAAATCATATGTATCATACGGCCCCCAATGATTGTAGATACCTATGTTGGTCCCACCATGGGGTGTATCAAGTCCCATGGTGGCGGCCCGACACAATTCTAGAATGCATAGTGTATACTACTGGTGCCCAGTGCCCTGTTTGTCTGCTCCGAAGTGTGTGCACGCCCGCACTCCGTTAGAACCTACACTGCTGCACCACTCGCCGTCGCTTTTGACCGCTTACAATCAGCCCAGTAATCATGCCCCACCCTTCCTAGTTTCAGGGTACCATGATACCTAATTGGGTTACTGCTGAAATGGGTCCCCCGTTACTAGGGTTTTCTAGTCAAACATGTTAAGTGGTTAAGTGTCTGTATTAACCTAACCCCACCCATCAGTTTAATTAACATGTTGAATTGGTTAAGTGTTTTAGTTTACTTAACCCTACCATCCTGACTTGTCTGTCCTTAGCTTTAATTAGTTAAATCACCGACCACTCACATTAGACATGTATTGTTACGGTCACTGGATGTGTCGGTCGGTTCCGGGCAGGTTTACACCGTAACTCAGTCTAACCTCGGGTCCTTATTGGGCTCAATGCTTAACCGCCCACATTGGATAGGTATTGTTGTGATTACTGGACAGCCAGGCGGGTCCGGGCAGGTTTACATCACAACTCAATCCAACCTCGGGTTGAGCATACTCGTATTTTATAAATTTACATATTTGTTCTTTTATTCTTATATGTAAATTTGTTAACAATTAAATGTTATGACCCACTTTCCAAGTTCACCATTTTTGGTATAAGAATTTATACCATTTAAGTGCCACCAATTATTGGCATGTGACAAACATGCCAATTTCATATGTTTTTCATGTTTAATCCCAACGACATTCCCCCGTTTCTACGTTCGCAAGATTATAATGAATGTTAGGCTAGATATTTCATCCCAACTTATAAACATAGAAGGGAAAGCCAAGAACATGAAATATTCTAAATAACATAAAGGGTGTGTGACACATGAACTTGCCACTTTGCGATCTAATTAACATAAATCATGGGTTTCAACTTGTCATGTGAACTTGCATTCAAATAAGAATCTAATTAAATAGGTGTCACATGAAATGGCATAATCTAGACTTGCATAAAACATATGCCTAAACATATTTTTTTATCTAGGCATAACTTCAAACACAAACTAGCATGTGAAAAAGTTATTACATTTCATACAAATGTCTATTTTTGACATTAACCCAAAAGCGTGAACTAGATCAAATCATGCATCCTATTATAACATGAAACTTGTAATAATCGTGTGAAACTGAATGGTACTTGGTATGGGCCCAATTAAAAACTTGCAAAGAACATATACATGGGATTTAATCATGTAGGCATAATGGTCTTAACATTGAACATGTGTATATAAGTCTTAACTTGGACTTAGAAAAATTTAAACAACCTATGTTAAACATATAAACATATAGGTGTAAATTCTAACATTAACCATATACTTGTATGTGATGTTGCTTTCATTCTAAATGTACAATAGGACCAACATCAAGTCAATTATACCACAAACATCCCAATACCATTCACAATACAATCATTGCAATACACAGATATGAATTAGCATCGTCGTTATACAATAGTAAAATTCCATTTCCATTTTACATCGAATCAAGTCTTAATTTTATTCTCATCGGAAAAATCACTATACTTACTACAAACGACGATCTTGATTTCTGATTTCTGAGTTCTAAATTTGCAATGCTTTCCTTTGGGTAGATAAACGTTGTTTGAATCTTGCTTTTACTTTAGTTTTGCTCGTCTCTAAGCTTTCTCCAACTGACGGCTACTCTTAATTTCCTCCCGGCAGCATGACGGCTCTAGCTCTATTTTATTTCTGTAAATTTAGGTTGAGTGTTGGGTTGTATTTATAGAATTTCAGATTGATTTGAGCCGTCAGATGATCATAGAGTGAATCCAGACCATATACACCAAGAGGATCCAATCAGAAAGTGACAAATCAGCTCTAGTGACACACCAGAACTCGGAAAATCGCTCAGAACCCGACCAGGCCAGCCAAGACCTGACCAGGTCGACTGGGCAGGTCGACACCTAGGTCGACCACATGGTCGACCTGGGTACCCAGGTCGACCCCCTGGTCGAGCTGGGTCCTGGGCGGGAACTTTCCCGCCTTGCCCAATTTGGGTCTGTTTTCGAAATTCGAACTGAATTTTGAACTGTTTGGATTTTAAATTGAATTCTGAAACTTCGGAAGGTCATAAATCCTTCATACGTAGTCTGATTTACGCAAACTCGGACTCTATCTCAAGCAGAATTCCGAGACGAGCGCAATGGCGTATCCCGTTTCCCTTAATTCTTTCATTTTGAATTAAGTATAATTTAATTTGATAATTTAATGTTAACAGAAAATTCGAGGTGTTACATTCTCTCCTCCTTAAAGGATTTCGTCCCCGAAATCTTCAAGTCTAGAAGAACGTATATCCTAATATCCAATTGTCCATCTACTCAACCAAAAAACACAGGTATCCATTGTCCTTAAAAGACTTCTAATGCTTCATGATCATATGCATAGTGTGTGTATATGTCCTTATCTAATGCAAAAATTAGGCGGTCTACTGATTCAGTTGACCTCCTTAATGCGAATCATGTAAGTGTTATGAATCCATTATGTATGCAAATTTTTCCCTACTCATAATTCTACATGAGTGCGCAACCATTCATACAAATGCAACATCCATATGACAACATATCAAGTTTCAACCACATACAAATATGAATACATATATGCATATGCAATACGGAAGTGACTGAGCTGATCTAATACCTAGGGTGTGTGTGTATGCATCCACGAGCAACCACTAGCAACCACTTGCAACCACTTGCAGCCATCAATCATAACATGTTTCAAATACATGTTTACATCCATTAGTTCCTACCTAAGGAGTTAGGAGAAAAAGGGCCGAGAAGATACACTAAAAGGTAGGTACACGCATAAACTTATGGAAAAAGAGAGGTCAAAGATGTACCCTCAAAAAGGAAAGGGTAGGCAACACGTATTCTGTCCTCAGTTTTCCAAGTCGCGTCTTCCTCGGCATCGCTCCATTGAATTTTAACAAGCTTGACTTCGCGGTTGCATAGCTTTTTGATTTCAGTTCCTACGATTCAAGTTGGAACTCTCCTTACAGTTGTTTCTCGTTCTATTTCAACTTCTTCTAGAATGCTTGGCTCCACCACTTCCGCAGACTCATGTAAACATTTCCAGAGATGAGAAACGTGAAAGACATTGTGAATTCCAGCCAACCATTCGGGCAGCTCTACTCTATAAGCCATCTTCCCAATCTTCTCGATGATAGGGAACGGTCCTACAAATCTTGGTGCTAGCTTTCCTGCGGATCCAAAGCGAACAACGTTCCTTAAAGGAGATACCTTAAGGAAAACTCTGTCCCCAACCTCAAACTCAAGGTCGGTCCATCTTTTGTCTGTGTAGGATTTTTGTCTATCTTGAGCAGTCTTCATTCTCCTCCGTATCAAGTCCACTTTTTCTGAAGTCTCTCTAATCATGTCTGACCCAAGTATAAGCTTGTCTGTAGACTCCCACCAACAAGTTGGTGATCGGCACGGTCTACCATTCCAAGCTTCGAAGGGCGCCATGCCGATGGTGGCTTGGTAGCTGTTGTTGTTTGCGAATTCCACTAAAGGAAGATGATCCTCCCATGTCCCTCCAAAGTCAAGAACGCATAGTCTCATAAGATCTTCTAATACTTTGTTCACCCTTTCCGTCTGACCCTCAGTTTGGGGGTGATAGGCCGTAGTCAGGCATAACTGTGTGCCTACAGCTTCTTGCAGACTCCGCCAAAACTCGCTCGTAAAGATGGGATCTCGGTCACTCACTATGCTGGAGGGTATTCCATGGAGTCGAACTATTTCCTTGAGATAAAGAGATGCTAGAGATGAGGTAGTCCTTCTACTCTTGATAGGTATAAAGTGGGCGCTTTTTTGAGCTTGTCCACTATTACCCAAATGCTAGTATTGCCCCTTCTTGATCTAGGCAACCCATCAATGAAGTCCATTGAAATGCTATCCCACTTCCATTGCGGGACTTCTAGAGGATGAAGCAGTACTCCAGGCTTCTTCTGTTCCGCCTTGACCTTTTGGCATGCCATACACTTGGAAACGAAATCTGCCACGTCCTTCTTCATGTCGTTCCAAAAGGAATCTCTCTTTACGTCCTTGTACATCTTGTCTCCACCTGGATGTGTTGTCATCTTGGAATGGTGTGCTTCCTCGAGAACCATCTTTACTAAATCCTTGCTTGTGGGATGCATAGTCTTCCATCCCGCCTTAGCCAACCCTTATAATCGATGGAGTATCTATTGAGGTGATTGTAAGTTTCACCCCTAATTAGCTTATCCATCACATCAACAAGCTGAGGGTCTTCACGTTGCGCGACCCCTATTGAGTCTAAAAGAGTGGGGCGTACTTCTAGTGATGCCAACAAACCAGGTACAAAATCAGAGGAGGGCCTAAAGTCAAAACTGGCTATATACTCCAAGCTTTGCTTTTCTACAAAGAGAGGGCTTAAGGTCAGCTTCTTTCTACTCAAGGCGTCTGCTACTACGTTACCCTTGCCAGGAGTATAGGAAATCTCAAAATCATACGAGGCAAGAAACTTAATCCACCTTTGCTGTCTTAAGTTAAGATCTTTCTGCAAGAAAAGATACTTCAATGATTTATGGTCAGTATATAATTCGAACTTCTCACCTAGGAGATAATGGCGCCAAGACTTAAGCGCAAAGATGATGGCGGCCAACTCAAGATCGTGGGTTGGGTAGTTCTTTTCATGAACTTTCAATTGTCTTCCACCATAAGCTACTACCTTCCCTCCTTGCATCAGAACAACGCCTAGTTCCGTACCACAAGCATCCGTCTATACTGTGAACATCTTGCTTCCATCAGGCAAAGTCAGAACTGAGGCTGTTGTGAGAGCCCTTTTCAATCGTTGGAAAGCAAACTCGCAATACAAATCCCATGTGAACGCTAGTTTCTTTTTTGTTAGCCTTGTGAGTGGAGCTGAGATTTTCGCGAAATCTCTAATAAACTTTCGATAAAAACCTGCAAGTCCGAGAAAGCTTCGGACTTCGGTTGCATTTCTTGGTGTCTTCCAATCTTGCACTGCCACCACTTTCGCGCGGTCCACAGCTAACCCCTCTTTGGATACTATATGTCCAAGAAATCTTACTTCTTCTCTCCAAAAGTGGCACTTGGAGAATTTGGCTTTCAGCTGATGAACTCGAAGAGTTTCCATGATCTCCTTCAGATGCTGAGCATGTTCTTCCTCATTCTTTGAGAAGATCAAAATATCGTCTACAAAGACCACCACGAACTTATTGAGAAATTCTCTGAACACCCTGCTCATTATGTATACGAAATAAGCGGGTGCGTTTGTCAAGACGAAAGGCATGACAAGCCACTCGAAGAAATCGTCTGGGGTTCTGAACGCTGTTTTATCAATGTTATCTTCAGCTACCCTAAGCTGATGGAACCCAGTAGCCAGATCAAGTTGGGAGAAGACCGACGCACCTGCAAGCTGATCAAACAAACCGTCTATTCTGGGAAGCGGTTGTCTATTCTTCTTAGTCAGCTTGTTTAGCTCCCTATAGTCCACACAAAGACGTAGTGATCCATCTGCTTTGGTGGCGAACACCACTGGAGCACCCCATTCCGAGACACTCCTCCTTATAAACCCCTTCTCGAGAAGCTCCTTAACTTTCTTATTGAGCTCCTTTCTCTCCTTTGGAGCCATGTGTCTAACAGGTAAAGCTACGGGCTTTGCATTATCAACAAGATATATGCGGAAGTCTATTTCCTGCCTCGGAGGTAAGCCCTTCACCTCTTCAAAGACATCCGGATATTCACGGACCACTCTAACCGATTGCAAATTCTCAACAGAAGCATCAAGCGACCCTAGATAACTAAGCATAACAACATTCAAGGGATTACAAGAAATTTCTAGAGTGTTACCTAGCCGAGTCAAGAGTCTAACCACACTCTTCTCACAATCAAGAATGGCACCGTTACTGGATAACCAGTCCATGCCTAAGATCAATCCATATCCCGAGAAACCCAAAACAAAGGCACTACATCTAAACTCAACACTTAGAATAGAGATTTTCAAATCCAAACAAACCATTGACAAATAAGCTGAGCCCCCAATTGGATTTGAAACAACCAAGGGATCTTTTACCATACTAGTGTCCAGGTGCAGAGATTCTACTAAAGCAGATGAAATAAAGGAGTGTGATGCACCAGAATCAAAGAGAGTGCGAACTGGATGATCATAGAGATAAACTAAGCTATCTACAGAAATATTTCTACCTCGTTCCTGTGGAGGTGCCACCAACGCGTGAACCTGTCCCCCTGAGGTGGATCCAGTCCTCTGTCCCTGCCCCCGCTTCTTTGGGCAGTCCTTAGCCATATGTCCAGTCTCGCCACAATGGAAACAACCACCATTCATCCTCACCTTCTTCTTTCTGTAGTCTTTCACTATATGTCCAACAATGCCACAGAAATTACACTTTCTCTTTTCACGGGATTTGTTGTTCTTCCCGCCTTTACAGAAGTCTGTTTTCTTAGCCTGTAAACCCTCTTTCTTTTCTTGAGGCACTTCCACTTTTGCCTCTTTCTTGCCTTTATCTTCCTCATGTAGCAGCGCCATGTCCACCAAGCTTTCATAAGTCGCTCCCATGGGTATATAGGTCATAGAAAGGCTGTGTAGAGGCTCGTTAAGACCTTTGACGAAGCAAAGGGCCTTCTTGTGTTGGGTGTTTACTAAATTCAACCCAAATCTGGCTAGCTGATTAAACTGATTGACGTACTCCTTGATCATCATACTTCCTTGTTTGAGAGTCAGGAACTTCTCCATCTGCAGGCTTCTTTCAGCTTGGGAGAGGAATTTCATCTCAAACCTCATCCTGAAATCTTCCCAAGTTTCCACTGGCCTCTCAGCATGGGTAACTTCCCACCAATAAGAAGCTTCATCTTTAAGCAACCACACTGCTAGTTGTATCTTTTGCTTGTCGTCAACTTCGAAAATGACAAACAAATCTTCGGTCTCCTTCGGCCAGTTCCTTGCTACCACAAAGGATTCAGTTTCATAAAAGTCCTTTCCACCCATAGCCTTGAAGTCTCTACACATCTTAGAGAAAGCATTTCCACGAGGAGGAAGAGGAGGAGGAACCGTTGCCACTGTGGGAGGAGGAATGTCTGCTGGGCCCACATCATTGGCCCTAGCCTCTAGGTACCTTCGGAACCAGCCAGGTATCGGTACCCCTTCTGGAAGGTTAAGATCTCCAGACATGCTGAAACAAAAAGGAAAGATTCAAGACAAAAGGATAGAGAGATAGTGCATACGGCTTTGGGGAATTATGCCTTTTAAAAACAATGCTTTTTCTTGAAAAAAATGCTTCTTTAAACTTCTTTTTGAAAATAGTTTCAAAAAATTTAATTTAGTCTGGTAAACCTGTGCTCTGATACCAAGTGAAACACCCCACCTCCATTGAGGTCACTCACAAAGGGAATGCCTTAACTTCGGTGGAGGTTTATAAGTAAAAGTCACAGATAAAACACAAGACAGATATAAACATATATATATATACATATATATATATATATATACGCAGCGGAAAACAAACAGACTTTCATTTCATAAATACGTGCTTATACAAAACATTTCCATAATTGTCTCACAATAACTTCCAAAACATTACATCATCATTTCTGTCTTGATTATTAAATAAAGAAGCATAAAACATAATTAAAACTGCATAAATCCCCATAGAACGTGTCCAAAAGCCATAGACAAGGAAAGAGAGTCCAAACCATACATCTACTATCTTGAAGCTTGCAAAGAGTCTGACTAAGCTGGGTTGTTTCCTCCTTGTAGACCTAGGGGGGGGGGGTGGAACGGAAGAAAAGAAGATGAAAGAAAAATAGAGTCAGACATAAAGCCTGGTAAGTCTAATGACTCTTCAGTATGACAATAAGAAAAAGGGCATGATAGGTATAAACTGGAAACAGGAAAGTATCATAAACTAAGAAAAGCAGTTTTGAACCGAATACACTATCGCACCCCACACTATATCTCTGCACCTACTTGTATATGTTCCGATTAGCGCCCCATGATTGGGGTGAAGTGATCCCTTTTCTAAAGATCGGCTCCTACTCGCAAAATCATATGTCATACGACCCCAATGATTGTAGATACCTATGCTGGTCCCACTATGGGGTGTATCAAGTCCCATGGTGGCGACCCGACACAATTCTAGAATGCATAGTGTATACTACTGGTGCCCAGTCCCCTGTTTGTCTGCTCCGAAGTGTGTGCACGCCCGCACTCCGTTAGAACCTACATTGCTGCACCACTCACCGTCGCTTTTGACCGCTTACAATCAGCCCAGTAATCGTGCCCCAGCCTGCCTAGTTTCAGGGTACCATGATACCTAATTGGGTTACTGCTGAAATGGGTCCCCCGTTACTAGGGTTTTCTAGTCAAAGATGTTAAGTGGTTAAGTATCTGTATTAATCTAACCCCACCCATCAGTTTAATTAACATGTTGAATTGGTTAAGTGTTTTAGTTAACTTAACTCAACCATCCTGACTTGTCTGTCCTTAGCTTTAATTAGTTAAAGCACCGACCACTCACATTAGACATGTATTGTTACGGTTACTGGATGTGCCGGTCGGTTCCGGGCAGGTTTACACCGTAACTCAGTCTATCCTCGGGTCCTTATTGGGCTCAATGCTTAACCGCCCACATTGGATAGGTATTGTTGTGATTACTGGACAGCCGGGCGGGTACGGGCAGGTTTACATCACAACTCAATCCAACCTCGGGTTAAGCATACTCGTATTTTATAAATTTACATATTTGTTCTTTTATTCTTATATGTAAATTTGTTAACAATTAAATGTTATGACCCACTTTCCAAGTTCACCATTTTTGGTATAAGAATTTATACCATTTAAGTGCCACCAATTATTGGCATGTGACAAACATGCCAATTTCAAATATTTTTCATGTTTAATCCCAACGATATTCCCCCGTTTGTACATTCGCAAGATTATAATGAATGTTAGGCTAGATATTTCAGCCCATCTTATAAACATAGAAGGGAAAGCCAAGAACATGAAATATTCTAAATAACATAAAGGGTGTGTGACACATGGACTTGCAACTTTGCAATCTAATTAACATAAATCATGGGTTTCAACTTGTCATGTGAACTTGCATTCAAATAAGAATCTAATTAAATAGGTGTCACATGAAATGGCATAATCTAGACTTGCATAAAACATAAGCCTAAACATATTTTTTTTATCTAGGCATAACTTCAAACACAAACTAGCATGTGACAAAGTTGTTACATGTCATACAAATGTCTATTTTTGACATTAACCCAAAAGCGTGAACTAGATCAAATCATGTATCCTATTATAACATGAAACTTGTAATAATCGTGTGAAACTGAATGGTACTTGGTATAGGTCCAATTACAAACTTGCAAAGAACATAAGAACATATACATGGGATTTAATCATGTAGGCGTAATGGTCTTAACATAGAACATGTTTATATAAGTCTTAACTTGGACTTAGAAAAATGTATACAACCTATGTTAAACATATAGGTGTAAATTCTAACATTAACCATATACTTGTATGTGATGTTGCTTTCATTCTAAATGTACAATAGGACCAACATCAAGTCAATTATACCAAAAACATCCCAATACCATTCACAATACAATCATTGCAATACACAGATATGAATTAGCATCGTCGTTATACAATAGTAAAATTCCATTTCCATTTTACATCGAATCAAGTCTTAATTTTATTCTCATCGGAAAAATCACTATACTTACTACAAATGACGATCTTGATTTCTGAAATCTGAGTTTTGAATTTGCAATGCTTTCCTTTGGGTAGATAAACGTTGCTTGAATCTTGTTTTTACTTTAGTTTTGCTCGTCTCTAAGCTTTCTCCAACTGACGACTACTCTTAGTTTCCTCTCGGCAGCATGACGGCTCTAGCTCTATTTTATTTGTGTAAATTTAGGTTGAGTGTTGTGTTGTATTTATAGAATTTCAGATTGATTTGAGCCGTCAGATGATCATAGAGTGAATCCAGACCATACACACCAAGAGGAGCCAATCAGAAAGTGACAAATCAGCCCTAGTGACACACCAGAACTTGGAAAATCGCTCAGAACCCGACCAGGCCAGCCAAGACCTGACCAGGTCGACTGGGCAGGTCCACCACATGGTCGACCTGGGTACCCAGGTCGACCCCCAGGTCGACCCCCAGGTCGACCCCCTGGTCGACCTGGGTCTTGGGCGGGAACTTTCCCGCCCAGCCCAATTTGGGTCTGTTTTCGAATTTCGAACTGAACTTTGAACTGTTTGAATTTTAAATTGAATTCTGAAACTTCGGAAGGTCATAACTCCTTCATACGGAGTCTGATTTACGCAAACTCGGACTCTATCTTAGGCAGAATATCGAGACGAGCGCAATGGCTTTACCCGTTTCCCTTAATTCTTTCATTTTGAATTAAGTATAATTTAATTTGTTAATTTAATGTTAACAGAAAATTCGGGGTGTTACATTCTCCCCTCCTTAAAGGATTTCGTCCCCGAAATCTTCAAGTCTAGAAGAATGTATATCCTAATATCCAATCGTCCATCTACTCAACCGACAAACACGGGCGTCCATTGTCCTTAAAAGACTTCAAATGCTTCATGATCATATGCATAGTGTGTGTATATGTCCTTATTTAATGCAAAAATTAGGCGGTCTACTGATTCAGTTGACCTCCTTAATGCGAATCATGTAAGTGTTATGAATCCATTATGTATGCAAATTTTTCCCTACTCATAATTCTACATTAGTGCGCAAGCATTCATACAAATGCGACATCCATATGACAACATATCAAGTTTCAACCACATACAAATATGAATACATATATGCATATGCAATACGGAAGTGACTGAGCCGATCTAATACCTAGGGTGTGTGTGTGTATGCATCCACGAGCAACCACTTGCAGCCATCAATCATAACATGTTTAAGATACATGTTTACATCCATTAGTTCCTACCTAAGGAGTTAGGAGAAAAAGGAGCGAGAAGATACAGTAAAAGGTATATACAAGCATAAACTTATGGAAAAAGAGAGGTCCAAGATGTACCCTAAAAAAGGAAAGGGTAGGCAGTGCGTATTTTGTCCTCAGTTTCCCAAGTCGCGTCTTCCTCGGCATCGCTCCATTGAACTTTAACAAGCTTGACTTCGCGGTTGCGTAGGTTTTTGATTTCAGTTCCTACGATTCGAGTTGGAACTCTCCTTACAGTTGTTTCTCGTTCTATTTCAACTTCTTCTAGAATGCTTGGCTCCACCACTTCCGCAGACTCATGTAAACATTTTCGGAGATGAGAAACGTGAAAGACATTGTGAATTCCAGCCAACCTTTCAGGCAGCTCTACTCTATAAGCCATCTTCCCAATCTTCTCGATGATAGGGAACAGTCCTACAAATCTTGGTGCTAGCTTTCCTGCGGATCCAAAACGAACAACGTTCCTTAAAGGAGATACCTTAAGGAAAACCCTGTCCCCAACCTCAAACTCAAGGTCGGTCCTTCTTTTGTCTACGTAGGATTTCTGTTTATCTTGGGCAGTCTTCATTCTCCTCCGTATCAATTCCACTTTTTCTGAAGTCTCTTTAATCATGTCTGGCCCAAGTATAAGCTTGTCTGTAGACTCCCACCAACAAGTTGGTGATCGACACGGTCTTCCATACAAAGCTTCGAAGGGCGCCATGCCGATGGTGGCTTGGTAGCTGTTGTTGTAGGAGAATTCCTCTAAAGGAAGATGATCCTCCCATGTCCCTCTAAAGTCAAGAACGCACAGTCTCATAAGATCTTCTAATACTCAATTCACCCTTTCCGTCTGACCCTCAGTTTGGGGGTGATAGGTCGTGCTCAGGCATAACTGTGTGCCTACAGCTTCTTGAAGACTCCGCCAAAACTCGCTCGTAAAGATGGGATCTCGGTCACTCACTATGCTGGAGGGTATTCCATGGAGTCGAACTATTTCCTTGAGATAAAGAGATGCTAGAGATGAGGCAGTCCTTCTACTCTTCATAGGTATAAAGTGGACGCTTTTTGTGAGCCTGTCCACTATTACCCAAATGCTAGTATTGCCCCTTCATGATCTAGGCAACCCATCAATGAAGTCCATTGAAATGCTATCCCACTTCCATTGCGGGACTTCTAGAGGATGAAGCAGTCCTCTTGGCTTCTTCTGTTCCGCCTTGACCTGTTGGCATACCATACACTTGGAAACGAAATCTGCCACGTCCTTCTTTATGCCGTTCCAAAAGAAAACTCTCTTTATGTCCTTGTACATCTTGTCTCCACCTGGGTGTATTGTCATCTTGGAATGTTGTGCTTCCTCGAGAACCATCTTTACTAAATCCCTTGCTTGTGGGACGCATAATCTTCCATCCCGCCTTAGCCAACCCTTATCATCGATGGAGTACCTATTGAGGTGATTGGAAGTTTCACCCCTAATTAGCTTATCCATCACATCAACGAGCTGAGGGTCTTCACGTTGCGCGACCCCTATTGAGTCTAAAAGAGTGGGTCGTACTTCTAGTGATGCCAACAAACCAGGTACAAAATCAGAGGACGACCCTAAAGTCAAAACTGGATATATACTCCAAACTTTTCCTTTCTACAAAGAGAGGGCTTAAGGTCAGCTTCTTTTGACTCAAGGCGTCTGCTACTATGTTGCCCTTGCCAGGAGTATAGGAAATCTCAAAATCATACGTGGCAAGAAACTCCATCCACCTTTGCTGTCTTAAGTTAAGATCTTTCTTCTAGAAAAGATACTTCAATGATTTATGGTCAGTATATAATTCGAACTTCTCACCTAGGAGATAATGCCGCCAAGACTTAAGCGCAAAGATGATGGCGGCCAACTCAAGATCGTGGGTTGGGTAGTTCTTTTCATGAACTTTCAATTGTCTTCTACCATAAGCTACTACCTTCCCTTCTTGCATCAGAACAGCGCCTAGTCCCGTACCACGAGCATCCGTGAATACTGTGAACATCTTGCTTCCATCAGGCAAAGTCAGAACTGGGGCTGTTGTGAGAGCCCTTTTCAATTGTTGGAAAGCGAACTAGCAATCCAAATCCCAAGTGAATGCTAGATTCTTCTTTGTTAGCCTTGTGAGTGGAGCTGAGATTTTCGTGAAATCTCTAATAAACTTTCGGTAAAAACCTGCTAGTCTGAGAAAGCTTCGGACTTCGGTTGCATTTCTTGGTGTCTTCCAATCTTGCACCGCCACCACTTTCACGGGGTCCACAGCTAACCACTCTTTGGACACTATATGTCCAAGAAATCTTACTTCTTCTCTCTAAAAGTGGCACTTGGAGAATTTGGCTTTCAGCTGATGAACTCGAAGAGTTTCCATGATCTCCTTCAGATGCTGAGCATGTTCTTCCTCATTCTTTGAGAAGATCAAAATATCGTCTACGAAGACCACCACGAACTTATTGAGGAATTATCTGAACACCCTGCTCATTAGGTCTACGAAATAAGCGGGTGCGTTTGTCAAGACGAAAGGCATGACAAGCCACTCGAAGAAACCGTCTGGGGTTCTGAACGCCGTTTTATCAATGCTATCGTCAGCTACCCTTAGTTGATGGAACCCAGTAGCCAGATCAAGTTGGGAGATGACCGACACACCTACAAGCTGATTAAAAATATCGTCTATTCTGGGAAGCGGGTGTCTATTCTTCTTAGTCAGCTTGTTTAGCTCCCTATAGTTCACACAAAGACGTAGCAAGCCATCTGCTTTGGTGGCGAACACCACTGGAGCACCCCATTCCGAGATACTCTCCTTATAAACCCTTTCTCGAGAAGCTCCTTAACTTGCTTACTGGGCTCCTTTCTCTCCTTTGGAGCCATGTGTCTAACAGGTAAAGCTACGGGCTTTGCATTATCAACAAGATATATGCGAAAGACTATTTCCCGCCTCAGAGGTAAGCCCTTCACTTCTTCAAAGACATCCGGATATTCACGGACCACTCTAACCAACTGCAAATTCTCAACAGAAGCATCAAGCGACTCTAGATAACTAAGCATAACAGCATTCAAGGGATTACAAGAAATTTCTAGAGTGTTACCAAGCCGAGTCAAGAGTCTAACCACTCTCTTCTCACAATCAAGAATGTCGCTGTTACTGGATAACCAGTCCATGCGTAATATCAATCCATATTCCGAGAAACCCAAAAAAAAGGCACTACATCTAAACTCAACACTTAGAATAGAGATTTTCAAATCCAAACAAACCATTGACAAATAAGCTGAGCCCCCAATTGGATTTGAAACAACCAAGGGATCTTCTACCATACTAGTGTCTAGGTGCAGAGATTCTACTAAAGCAGATGAAATAAAGGGGTGTGATGCACCAGAATCAAAGAGAGTGCGAACTGGATGATCATAGAAATAAACTAAGCTTTCTACAGAAATATTTCTACCTCGTTCCTATGGAGGTGCCACCAGCGCATGAACCTGTCCTCCTGAGGTGGATCCAGTCCTCTGTCCCTGCCCCCGCTTCTTTGGGCAGTCCTTAGCCATGTGTCCAGTCTCGCCGCAATGGAAACAACCACCATTCATCTTCGCCTACTTCTTTCTGTAGTCTTTCACTATATGTCCAACAATGCCACCAAAATTACACTTTCTCTTTTCACGGGATTTGTTGTTCTTCCCGCCTTTCTTGAAGTCTGTTTTATTAGCCTGTAAACCCTCTTTCTTTTCTTGAGGCACTTCCACTTTTGCCTCTTTCTTTCCTTTATCTTCCTCGTGTAGCAGCGCCATGTCCACCAAGCTTTCATAAGTCGCTCCCATGGGTATATAGGTCATAGCAAGGCTGTGTAGAGGCTCATTCAGACCTTTGACGAAACAAAGGGCTTTCTTGTGTTGGGTGTTTACTAAATCCAGCCCAAATCTGGCCAACTGATTAAACTGATTGACGTACTCCTTGATCGTTATACTTCCTTGTTTAAGAGTCAGGAACTTCTCCATCTGCAGGCTTCTTTCAGCTTGGAAGTGCAATTTCATCTCAAACCTCATCCTGAAATCTTCCCAAGTTTCCACTGGACTCTCAGCATGGGTAACTTCCCACCAATAAGAAGCTTCATCTTTAAGCAACCACACTTATAGCTGTATCTTTTGCCTGTCGTCAACTTCGAAAATGACGAACAAATCTTCGGTCTCCTTCAGCCAGTTCCTTGCTACCACAAAGGATTCAGTTCCATAAAATTCCTTTCCACCCATAGCCATGAAGTCTCTACACGTCTTAGCGAAAGCATTTCCACGAGGAGGAGGAGGAGGAACCGCTGCCACTGTGGGAGGAGAAATGTCTGCTGGGCCCCCATCATTGGCCCTAGCCTCTAGGTACCTTTGGAACCAGCCAGGTATCGGTATCCCTTCTGGAAGGTTAAGATCTCCAGACATGTTGAAACAAAAAGGAAAGATTCAAGACAAAAGGATAGAGAGATAGTGCATATGGCTTTGGGGAATTATGCCTTTTAAAAACAACGCTTTTTCTTGAAAAAAAATGCTTCTTTAAACTTCTTTTTGAAAATAGTTTCAAAAACTTTAATCTAGTCTGGTAAACCAGTGCTCTGATAACAAGTGAAACACCCCACCTCCATTGAGGTCACTCACAAAGGGAATGCCTTAACTTCGGTGGAGGTTTATAAGTAAAAGTCACAGATAAAACACAAGACAAATATAAACATGTAAATATATATAAGCAGTGGAAGACAAACAGACTTTCATTTCATAAATACGTTCTCATACAAAACATTTCCATAATTGTCTCACAACAACTTCCAAAACATTACGTCATCATTTCTATCTTGATTATTAAATAAAGAAGCATAAAACATAATTAAAACTGCATAAATCTCCATAGAACGTGTCCAAAAGCCATAGCCAAGGAAAGAGAGTCCAAACCATACATCTACTATCTTGAAGTTTGCAAAGAGTCTGACTAAGCTGGGTTGTTTCCTCCCTGTGGACCTTGGGGGGGGGGGACGGAAGAAAAGAAGACGAAAGAAAAATAGAGTCAGACATAAAGCCTGGTAAGTCTAATGACTCTTCAGTATGAGAATAAGAAAAAGGGCATGATAGGTATAAACTGGAAACAGTAAGGTATCATAAACTAAGATAAAGCAGTTTTGAACCAAATATACTATCGCACCCCACACTATATCTCTGCACCTACTTGTATTTGTTCCGATTAGCGCCCCATGATTGGGGTGAAGTGATACCTTTTCTAAAGATCGACTCCTACTCGCAAAATCATATGTGTCATACGGCCCCCAATGATTGTAGATACCTATGCTGGTCCCACCATGGGGTGTATCAAGTCCCATGGTGGCGGCCTGACACAATTCTAGAATGCATAGTCTATACTACTGGTGCCCAGTACCCTGTTTGTCTGCTCCGAAGTGTGTGCACGCTCGCACTCCGTTAGATCCTACACTTCTGCACCACTCGCCGTCGCTTCTGACCGCCTACAATCAGCCCAGTAATCGTGCCCCACCCTGCCTAGTTTCAGGGTACCATGATACCTAATTGGTTTACTACTGAAATGGGTCCCCTGTTACTAGGGTTTTCTAGTCAAACATGTTAAGCGGTTAAGTGTCTGTATTAATCTAACCCCACCCATCAGTTTAATTAACATGTTGAATTGGTTAAGTGTTTTATTTAACTTAACCCTACCATCCTGACTTGTTTGTCCTTAGCTTTAATTAGTTAAAGCACCGACCACTCACATTAGACAGGTATTGTTATGGTTACTGGATATGCCGGTCGGTTCCAGGCAGGTTTACACCGTAACTCAGTCTATCCTCGGGTCCTTATTGGGCTCAATGCTTAACCGCCCACATTGGATAGGTATTGTTGTGATTACTGGACAGCCGGGCAGGTCCGGGCAGGTTTACATCACAACTCAATCCAACCTCGAGTTAAGCATACTCGTATTTTCTAAATTTACATATCTGTTCTTTTATTCTTATATGTAAATTTGTTAACAATTAAATGTTATGGCCCGCTTTCCAAGTTCACCATTTTTGGTATAAGAATTTATACCATTTAAGTGCCACCAATTATTGGCATGTGACAAACATGCCAATTTCATATATTTTTCGTGTTTAATCCCAACGATATTCCCCCGTTTGTACGTTCGCAAGATTATAATGAATGTTAGGCTAGATTTATTCAGCCATACTTATAAACATAGAAGGGAAAGCCAAGAACATGAAATATTCTAAATAACATAAAGGGTGTGTGACACATGAACTTGCAACTTTGCGATCTAATTAACATAAATCATGGGTTTCAACTTGTCATGTGAACTTACATTCAAATAAGAATCTAATTAAATAGTTGTCACATGAAATGACATAATTTAGACTTGCATAAAACATAAGCCTAAACATATTTTTTTATCTAAGCATAACTTCAAACACAAACTAACATGTGACAAAGTTATTACATGTCATACAAATGTCTATTTTTGACATTAACCCAAAAGCGTGAACTAGATCAAATCATGTATCCTATTATAACATGAAACATGTAATAATCATGTGAAACTGAATGGTACTTGGTATGGGTCCAATTACAAACTTGCAAAGAACATAAGAACATATACATGGGATTTAATCATGTAGGCTTAATGGTCTGAACATAGAACATGTGTATATAAGTCTTAACTTGGACTTAGAAAAATGTATACAACCTATGTTAAACACATAAACATATAGGTGTAAATTCTTACATTAACCATATACTTGTATGTGATGTTGCTTTCATTCTAAATTTACAATAGGACCAACATCAAGTCAATTATACCATAAACACCCCAATACCATTCACAATACAATCATTGCAATACACATATATGAAATAGCATCGTCGTTATACAATAGTAAAATTCCATTTCCATTTTACATCGAATCAAGTCTTAATTTTATTCTTATCGGAAAAATCACTATACTTACTACAAACGACGATCTTGATTTTTGATTTATGAGTTCTGAATTTGCAATGCTTTCCTTTGGGTAGATAAACGTTGTTTGAATCTTGTTTTTACTTTAGTTTTGCTCGTGTCTAAGCTTTCTCCAACTGGCGGCTACTCTTAGTTTCCTCCCGGCAGCATGACGGCTCCAGCTCTATTTTATTTGTGTAAATTTAGGTTGAGTGTTGGGTTGTATTTATAGAATTTCAGATTGATTTGAGTCGTCAGATGATCATAGAGTGAATCCAGATCATACACACCAAGAGGCGCCAATCAGAAAGTGACAAATCTGCCCTAACGACACACCAGAACTCAAAAAATCGCTCAGAACTCGGCCAGGCCAGCCAAGACCTGACCAGGTCGACTGGGCAGGTCAACACCCAGGTCGACCCCCAGGTCGACCACATGGTCGACCTGGGTACCCAGGTCGACCCCCTGGTCGACCTGGGTCCTGGGCGGGAACTTTCCCGCCCAGCTCAATTTGGGTCTGTTTTCGAATTTCGAACTGTTTGAATTTTAAATTGAATTCTGAAACTTCGGCAAGTCATAACTCCTTCATACGTAGTCCGATTTACGCAAACTTGGACTCTATCTCAAGCAGAATTCCGAGACGAGCGCAATGGCGTAACCCGTTTCCCTTAATTCTTTCATTTTGAATTAAGTATACTTTAATTTGTTAATTTAATGTTAATAGAAAATTCGGGGTGTTACAAATCATGTGATTCTACGATTAAATTAACACAGGCTGAACATGAAATCTATTATTTGGTTGCTAATAATGGTAGTATAATGTTGAGGAATCCCAGGAATTTACGATTACTCTCGCGCTAGGGAATTGAACTTAATGATGTGGGCTGAAGATTAGGAAAGCTAGAAATTAAGGAAAAGCGAGAAATAGTGGTGTATGTTTTTTTGAATTCATGAACACGTGGTGTATGTACTTAATATGTATGTTCATTATTATTTTATAGTAAAGGGAACCCATTTTCAATATATATATAAAATATTACCTGTCCATAACACTACCAGGTCGACTGTGGTGGTCGACCGCTTGATCGACCTCCTGGTCGATTCAAGCAGTGGCAGCTAGGGTTTTTATAATATAAAATTTGATATCGACGGATGGATTTTTTTGATTTATCTAGTGGTTCAGGTCATTTCTAAGTGAATAAATAAAGGGCTAGACCCCTACTCTTTTCTCATATTTTCTGAAGGCAGCAGCGAAGCTCTGCCATTCCCAATCCTCCAATCTCTTGTGCAAATATAATTAACAAGAACTTGGGAGATTGAACTCAAATTTATGAAAAAGAGTTGGTTCCTCGAATATGTAATTCCTTTTGTTTAAATTTCCTTCTTATTTTCCAATTTCTTTTTTAGATCTACAAATCTAAATAAGTGTATGTATATCCCCTTTAATTTGTATACGAATTATAGATCTGTGAGATTTGGAAATTTTAAGCTTAAAAGCTATGTTCAGACTTAGATTTGGATAGCTTTCAGGAAATGGAAAATTTATTCATTATTTATATTTTCTTATATAATTCGTTTGTGTTAAATATGGATTATATGCATAATAGATTTGTTTTGTTATTGTCAAATCTAAAATAATATGTACGAAATTTGAATATGGATTTGTAATCCTCTTAGCTTAGTGTTCATATATTGTCTACAATTTATCTTGGATTGGTTGAGGATATTGTAAACACATTGAATCCGGAAATAAGTCCCGAAATGTTGTTAGGTATGTAGTGCTATTATTCAAGTTCCATAAAATTTGGGTGTAAATATATGATTTGCACAATATTGACTTTATAAATACAAACCTATTTGTGTTCGCTATAGTTTGGGTTTTACTTGATTGTTGTAAACTTGCCCTTTTTGCTCTTTTTACATAAAAAAGTATTAAATCAATAGGAAGCATAAGCAAACCAAATAGGAAGAGATGTGTAAATTCATGTATTTTGTACGTAGTTTATAACATCCACTCGAAATAAGATAACACATATTTCCTTGCGATTTGAAATATGCCAACATTCCTCTTTTAAATAGTTTTGGGAAAAATTTACAATAATTGTAGTAAACGACTTGCCATGAGATTTTGAATCTTAAAAAAGATTAAATACAAAAAGGATTATTCTTGTCGTTAGTTTATACTAGAACATAAAAGAATAATAATAATAATAAAATAAAACTAGTAACAACGTTAATACCACGCTTAAAATATAGATATATATCTATTTCAACCTTATTCGTCCAAACTTACGCAAATAACGCTATTATGTTAAATAAATGTTTACAGTTAGGTGTTTGAAATCAAAAGATTTCCATTTAATGGGAAAATATGTATGGAAAATATAACTAATAATAAGTGGAAATAAATATTTGGGACCGTTATAATAACAAATGTGAAATTGATTGTTATAACTAGAAGGTTATAAATAAGGTACTAAATATTGTACCTATGTATGTTTTGGGGAATGAATTGAGTAGTAAATGCAACGACCCGGTAAATTCGACGCTCGAATTTCAACTATAATACATTAAAACCGTATTACTTGCCAAAATACAAATGTCAAAAACACTAGATAGTTAACAGAAAGAAGTTAGAGGGTGAGATAAAAAGAAATAAATATTAGAATATAAGAAATAAGAAGAAGAAACACATCAAAATCAGAGTCTCACATCGCAACGGAACAAAATATAATATAGAAATATTTTTTTTACTTAGCTTGAAATAAAACTTACAGTCAACACATCTGGACAGTTATAACAATCTACCCTCATATACAACACACATCGGAATAAATAACAGTAAGTCTAAACTACTCCAGCACGTCTTCTGAGCTTTGTAGTGTCCAATAACCTAAACCTGTAAAACCGGGGCTAACCCGAGCATTACAAACGTTGGATCGTTCTGGTGAACCAGAGTGAGAAAAAATTCGCTAAGTTTACAAGCAACATCCAACTTGATTTTTAACGTTCAAATTGTTTTGGAAGAAAAAGATAACCGTAAGACCAATCCACATATAAACACAGACGGTTTTTACCTGATGATAACCCAAAACATTTTGAAAATCATATATATATATATATATATATATATATCTTCTGATATTACACTAGTGTCTAAATACAAATAAATATCAATCTAGCAGAACGCTTGCATCTCACGCTCTACATAATAGTATACAATCAAAACCACGGGCGCTTATTGGGGATTGGATTTCCACCTATGACAAGGCATGGAACCACCTTTCGATAGTGCATCTCTAGAGACAAATACACTGGGTTCAACAAGAACATCTTGAAACCCGGCCCACACTTGATCGACCACTCATTTCGCTTGAATGTATCGAATATATTGTCACCTTATGGCTGCGCAGCTACCATTTCTCGGGAGATACAGAAATGAAAAGAAGTAACAAATATGAATATTCTCTAGATGGTGACAATACATCCTAATGGGTGCGACCCAAATAGCCATGTTGCCTGCCCGATTTTTGTCATTTCCCGGTTGTGAGGCTTGAGGTTATAATTTCCTTTTTGAACATCTGGCCATCATTCACTTTTGAACGCCACATCATCAGATTCATCCATACAAGTTGTCCTCGGACTGGACAAACCGAAGGCACCCTCCTACTACATCTTAGGTATCACCCTAAATATCAGTAGCGAGTAGTCCTTGCAATCCATAGATTCCAACCACGACAGAATCACAGTTTATCATTGGGAGCTACCCAGAGATTATAAGCAATACTTCCATTTTATGAAGATCTATAGTCTTCAAATGCTCCATCTCGATCATCGTCTGGTCTCTTCCACGATTACGTATTTGCTGGTCGGAATGGTTTTTGAATATCAACTCGATCCCGGTCTTTCCGTACCATCAATCGATAATTGTCCAAATTTGATAGTCGGTTATTTAACTATCAAATAAACAAACATTCATTCATAAAATAAAATAAATTTACTGGTTCAGTATTCAGCATCACTTAGCCTTTTTAATAATTAACATCTGGTTAATTTAAAACTCCATATCTTCAATGCTAGGAAAACGTTTCCCTTTTCTTATTTTATATAAGAATATCCCACTTCTACTTCATTAGTTCCTCATTGTAAATTGGTCAGTGAATAAATCTCTAAGTATCAACCTCGAAGACCGAAACCAAAATCAGGTTGGCACCTCGAAAGTTATTCAACTCAACCAACGTACAACAGGTTCTAATTTCTTTAAAACTACATCATACCCCTTATCATATTCAATATATCCTTTTATCATTATAAATAAGCCATTGATTCAAATATCAATCACATATTATATAAAAACTTTATTAAAAACTTACTTTAACATAATTTGGTTATATCTTAACTAAACTCAATATCTTGTTTAAAATACGTGATTTTAAATTGACTCCTTGTCTTAATTCACCCAACCAACTTCTATTCACTTTGGTTCTTATCTCGATTCTCATTTCATATCTTATACTATTACTATTTCATTTATTTTATAAATCATTTCAAAGTTCATAACTTTATTAACTCGTTTCCATAACCGCAATTATTTACGTTATTATCAAATAAACTTGGTTTGAAATATCTTCACCACATCTTAGATTTTTATGAAACCCAATTAATAAAATTTCTCAAAGAATTCCATTTTAGCCTCCATATATACTTAACATATCTTTTCACTTAAAAACCGTTTAACTTTAAATAGTTTCTTATGGTTTCACTTAACTCCCTTTATATATTTAAATCCAAGATCATTACTTTGGCTATTATTAAATAAATAATAACAAACTTCAATATTAAAAGATTGATTTACTCTATCATTAAAAATTTCAATTGAAAACCAATTAAGTAATCCATCACCATTTTGCAGTTGACTTATTCAACTTAACACAATTAACTCGTTAATCCATTTCAATTGGTTCTTCCACTTAAATTAATTAATAATATAATTGATTAAATCAATCTCATTTGTTGATTACTATTAAATAAATAATAATCAGTTTCTATATAGTCTCAAACTAATTGTTTCCTATAAACAATTAATCCCAGTCTTAACTGTTAGGTTAATTCTGCTTACCTTCTTTTAAATCTTATTTATATACAAATTTACTTTATAAAACCGTCTAATAATTTCTTATACCTTAAATAATAATAATAAATGTTTATTTCCTTTTTAAAAATTTAAATCCAAAATAATAGATTTCAAATTTTATCTTCAGTTATAAAATAAAATTTATAACTTATTTCTATTGATTCACCTAGCGGAATGAATATTTATAAAAACAGTGGATTTCTAGGCCATCTGCTATAAATTACTCAAACAATACTGCGCATGGGTTAACAACAACACAATCGTTGAATTTAGGTTCAACAATCATTGATCAAATCAATCATCCAATCAAACTGGTTAAACAATTCATATAATTGTAATATTAAAATAAACATTAAATTTGAGGAATCCAGTTGGATCCCTCCAACTTGTTTTCCCTGCATCCAAATACGTTAACTCAAATAAAATCATCGATTTCAAATAAAAGATATAACATTCAACAATTCAATAATAACAACAATCCAAACGTCCATGTTTTAGTTTAATACGTTTATAATTTTATAAACGTAACCAACGAGGCAAGTTACCTAATTTGGAAATGATCGTTAAGAAAACTATTTGGTTTGATTAAATTAAACAACCGTTTAATTTAAATCAATTAACTAAAAATATTCAGCATCCATCAAACAACTAACAACCATAGCACGTAAATATTTAAACCTGACTTATATAAAATATAAATGGGATACAACTGAGTGAGTTGAACTCACTTTGATCCGTTTACAGTTGAACAACTCGTTTTAATTAAATTAAACAAGCGTTTAATTTAATTAAAATCCCCATTGCCACCAATTCTGATCAAACCAGCTTCCTCCTGTTGCGCATGCTGATACGGTCCTTACGCCACTGGCTTCACCCAATTTCATTACTCTATGACAACGTTATAAACTTAGTATGTTATTTACCATTTAATTTATATTATTAAAACTTAAATAATATATTATCATCTATTCCTTAGTTACGTTGTAAATATAACGCGGATAAGGCGCACGGTTAAAGGCGGTTGGGCATACTAAAATGTGATTAGCCACACACATAAACTAGGCTACGCACATTCAAAATCCACAGGCACAAATCTAATTAGGATTAGGAATATAGAACGGCCTAGGAATATAGAAACATGATTAGGAACATGTTTAAACAGAGTGCGGTATATTTAATATGTACTGGACACGTTACTCAGCTTTACTAAAACTAATTAATACTGAACTAACCCTAAACTAATACGGGACAAGAATTAGCTACCATTCGCATTATATTATTTCAAAATGTTTTACATTATATATGTATTAAACTGGACTAGGTATTATTAGTACTAAATCAACCCCAAACTATACCTTAATAACCCGGCCCACTTACCATATTTTAGCCCACCTTAACTCCTTGTTCTCCAAGCAAATATAGAAACATGTTGCTCCTTCAAATTCATGAAAACCATTTCTTCCATCGGCTCCCCCCCCTCGCGCTTCACTCCAAAACCAGCGCACCAAAGCACATTCATACTACCACCGTATTGCTGTTTAGTACTCGCGCCGAACAATGCAACAACTGGACTAACCGCACTCATCCTGGACCAACTGACTCCGGCGAAGCACCGAGCGTCTCCATTGTATGTCCGATCCCCCCTTGGACCCGCCAATATTCCACCCAGCGACTCCATCTTCTTTCCTGTTAGGAGGTCACAGTTACACTCACGCACAGAAATCCCATGCACCAAAACACGCACACCATTCCCTAAAAGCTACGTCATCACCTGACCACGGGACCCATGGCTACCCCACCCATCGAACGACCTCTTCCGCCCGAGCCTACACCTGAAACAACATCTGAATCGGTTGTCTTCCCCACCGAGAAATCACCATCAACCCTTCTCCATTCAACTCGGTCTACTGATCGCCACTCATCACCATTGACCACCAGACCTGGCCAACACTTCGTGCCTCTCATCTACTTCAGTTCTTTAGTTAAGACCATCAGCTAAAACTCTATGGTTTGGGTCGTTTTAGTTAAATACTTGGGCGAAGGCTTTTCTTTTTAGTTTTAATTGTAGAGGGACGTCTTATTTATGTCTTATAGCTCACGAATCCCATATTTAATGGCGGTATGGATTTGGTTTTATTTGTATATATATAGCTTGCGGTTGAGCTTATAAATGGTAGCGTATATTTGTTTGTCTGGAAAAACAAAGGTGGTGGCGCTGTATATATATTCGCGAAGTGGAAGTAGATTAGCACAACTTCTTTTCCTACGTTGTATAGCCATGCAGGGTATATGTTTAGAGATGCAGTGAGTGCAGCGTCTTGTTTATTCAAACAAGAAGAAATTTGTGCGTAGAGAGGTTAGAATTGCAGTGCTATATGCACATCAGTTGGAGTTGATGGCAGGGGATAATAGGATTTCACTGTTATAAACACATAGGTTGAAAGAGATGAGCACGCAGCTAGTTTCCAATATAGGTGAATAGGTTTTCAGCACGCTCTCTTTTCATTCTTTTCAGTAGATACTAGGATTTCAGTATAGATGAACAGGGTGCAAGGAAAATAAAATATCGTTAGTACGAATTGAAGAAGACGGCAGATATATATGGGTGCAGTTTTATCCTTCTGATGGGAAATGACAGTGGTAGGCTTGTTGGAAAGGAAACACAGCCCATGCTTGTTTCAAAATTAACAAGGCAGTGTTTTTCCGAACAAAAGATCTCTGAAATGAAACTACAGGCTATGATGTGTACGACCAAGGATTTGGAATTAAATGTAGAGGATTTGGAATAGGATGGAGTTGGCGTTGACCTTGTTTTCTCTTGCTTGGCGCTTAAGTTTATTTTATTATGGTTAGTTTATATTACCGCTAACCGTTAACCACTAACAGTTAAATATACGCACCGCCAAATACCGTCTCCGAACTCAACGAAAATAAATATACCGCTACATCTTGATTTTTCGGTCCCAACAAAATTAATTTCATCGAAATGGACCCCGTTTACAAAACAACGTTAATTTAATTCCAATATATTCATCGGTTCACATTTAAATTGGACGTACCGACAAAACAACTCCAATTGGCTCCAAACTGGAAATATAGCAATAACTAACCATACGTATTTCAGTAAAATTCATTTCATCAGAAACGGAGGTCATTTGGAAAATGGCTATTTATAACGCTTATAAAATATCGATATAATAAAATTCCAAAACAATCCAATTAGATAATAATAAATTATTATCATCATAATTATCCAACTATCATATAGCTTTACATATAAACAATATGGGTTTAAACTCAATATCATCAATTTAAAGTTAAAATGGTATCCAAATATATATAAGAATCCTTAATATTTATTTAATAAACGTTATCGTTTATTAACGATTTTCATAGCGATTATTTTAAAATTTGATTTGGGCTCAACTGACAATCCGTAACATGAAATCTAGATTTTTCTCTTCCATTAGAAAATTATAATCAGCTAGATTCAAACTTCTCTTGTTTCACAGAAATCCGACTTATATCGGACCATGTCTATTCAATTGAAGTTCAAAACTCACTATTACGAACTACCGCGCCAGTTCGAGCTCAGCTTATATTTTTATATATAAATTTAACATTTAAACTTCGTTATATAGTCGAAATATATATTATAACACCATTTATAATTCCAAATAAAATATATTAAAATAATTTAAATATCAGACCGCTAAAATACGGGACATTGCAGTAATAAATTCCAAAATGATTACATTTTACATTATGATTAGGAATAGGGGTGGTAACTCCAACTAAGGAAATAAATAAACTTACGTACACACACACATATATATTCATATTAGAACTAAATGGAATTAAATTAATATGGTAATGTCTAATGGTTACAACAATTAGATTAAAATTCTAGATGGGACTAACATAAATGCCATTTAATAATTTGTCTATTGCCTTAGGAAACATGACCTTTAAGGTAAATAATGGCACGACACAATTGGGGAATTAAATAGATTGAGTGTACAATAAGGAAATAAATAATTATATGTTCCAGGATAGGAGGTTATTGAGAATTATCCTTACCTTATTCTAGTTTAAATCTAGCATTAATATCTTTAACCAAAATAAGGATTGGACTTATTAGGTTATTGATGCAAGGTTAGTTTCCTTATTCCACAGAAGTTTGCACTTTCCACCAGTTGGATATATGTAAAACCGATGTGAGATATCATTAACCATAGGAACCCGGGATGATAGTAAATTGCATAGTGAGATTTATTCCAAAAAGGGTTTTACATCAAGTGTGAGGTATTAAGTGGCTGCAAGGCCTATCTCCCATCCGGAAAAAGAAACCAAAAAGGTAATAATTCATAGCGTAGATTACATAGAGAATTATTTGAAAGGCTAATTGGGTGCAAGATCAGTAATATCCACGATGGCCCGCTTCCTCTAGGTAGTAAGTGACTGGGGTTGGAGTCCACCCTTGGATAAGGTATTAAAAGACCACTACAGAGGTACCATAGGTCTGCCTATCTTGCGGGAAGTATTAAGAGACTAGGGGATTATCTAATAATGCTAGTTAGATAGTAACACAACAGTCCACCGGGGAAGGACATAAATGACATTAGTCGTCTACCTATCTTATAGGTCATAAGTGACTTCTTACTATCTCTCGCCTTACATAGGGTTGGGGAATATGCATGAATGACGAAGTCCTTAAACTAGTAAGACTTAGTAGCTAGTGCCCTTTAATTTATACTAGCATGCAGTAAACCATCTAATAAGGTATTAAGTGATCAATGGATCCGCCTTGGGCCTTAAGTGATCGCAGGCACCCATGCTTTTATTATATTATGAGTGAATTCGTAAGTGGATGTATAGAATACCCTAACTCCTTTATAGGGTATTGAGTAGTGTAAGTGTCTGCCTCTTAGTTTTGGTATTTGTCTGAGAGGTGGTTTAAAGGTTTCGTACTTATGCGTAAAAGTTCTATATCAGTATTGCGATAACGTTATCTTTAGGAAGTTCTACTTTGGATATAGTAATTTAATAGTCACGCGTAAACCTTTACAAGGTTAGATTAGAATTACTAGCCTTGTTAAACATATGATTTTTTGTGAAATCAAACGGGATATACTTATGTGTTGTGGACAGTGTTTTACATTTTCTACTCACCAGGACTTGTTGTTTTGACCTCCTCCTCATAATTACTCTCAGATTTATATAGGGGAAGGCAGGTCTTTGCTAGTACTCAAGTTTGGTTTTTTGTTCTTGTTCTCTCATGCTCGGTATTAATGTGGCGATTCGCTTTTAAGGTAGTTGCCTAAATCTATAGTTATCTATCTTATTTCCACTATGAGTTAGTTTTATTGTACTCTGATTATGCTCATGCTCGTTATATGCAAGTACCAGATTTATACTCTTTATGCTAGGTTTGAGTTTTGATTTTTATCGAAATTCAGACTCTACAAAGTGCGAGGTGTTACTTTGGTATCACTGCCTAGATTTTGATGATCAGAGGAATTAATAAGTTAGGACTAGTGAGAGAATGTGTTCGGATTTCTTTTATATTTTCTTCGGTCTTCTTAACTGATTTTAAATTATTCCGATAATAAGATATTCGTGAGCCTATTTATTTAAGATGACTTTAGAACGACTAGGATTCAGAAGTGTTTTGAGTTTGAGTTTCAGGCCAACTTCGACTTACCCCATGGTGCGTTTGGCGATTTGTTTTGAAGATCATGAGAATGACATATGGTGAATCCTATCAGTTTGGGCTTGATGGATGGATGAAAATCTAGCTACAACTGAGATACTCGTGATTTCAGGTTTTTTGTTTCATTGGAGTTCCAGTCGATGACCTTTTCTTCGTCTTAAATTTACACAAATTCATGTTAATGTGCCGTAATGGTTCGGAAATATGACTACAAGGTATACTCATTTGATACTTTGTTTTGAAGTCCGAATATTTTTTTGTTATAACTATTCCTTTGAATCATTAGTCTTATATTCGAAGAAAATTCTAAATTTTATAATTATTTGAAAAAAAGAGTTTCAAAATTTTAAATCATATCCTTAGAGAAAACTGTTCAATAAAAGTAAGATTTTTGGAAGTTAATAAATTTGAAAATTCTATCTAACTATGTTTCGGATTGTCTGGGTTCTGTGTAATTTTAATAAATAATCCGTGTTGGTAAAATGAAGGAATATGGAAATAATAAGGAATATGCCTAGAAATTATTAATATTCCCCTTTTGGATATTTCAGATGGTTTATAGAAATTATTACAAATGTCCTTTTAAAAAATAATAAAAATCTCAACAATTTAGAACATGGACAGATTGTTTCAGTCAGTAACATGAACTGGAATACAAATTAATTAAAATAGTAAAATAGATTTATAGTATAAGTCCCTTATTTTATAAATAAAATTTGAATGCAAAATTTTTCCAAAATTTTATCTCAAATTAGACTATGAAAAAATTTCTATTCAGCTTGGGGTATTTGATTTCTCAAACATTCGATTCATTTGTTAGGTAGGTATGGGGAAATCCATTTAATTTTTATTAGGAATATCTAGCCGAATTATTTCTGGAATTCATTCATTGTGTGGTCGTAATTTTTTGTTGAGACTACTATGATTCTTTGGAGATAGTTCGGAGTTTGACTGTGGTCTATGATACCGTCGGGATGAGAAAAAAGCATTTTTTGGATCACATCAAATGTTAAAAGAAGACATGGGACGATTAATATTTTAATCATCCCCTAATAGGGTGAAGGTTCAACCTTTGTTCAAATCCCATTTATCAGTTGATTATCTGCATTATACCTAGAGTGGTCAACCAGTTGATGAGTTCTCGTACAACTTGAACCTAGAACTCAACCATAAAGTTGCACCCGTATTCCCCTTCTTAAACTTTTTTCTTCCATTCTTCCTTCCTCATCTAGACGAACCATAGATTTATTCTTCTTCTCTTTCTTTCTTGTCACCTCGTCTCCTTCTTTTCCACGCTAGTTTGCAAATTAAATCTCGTCCTACTACTACTCCAAGATCTTAACTCAGTTTCTTCTCTCTAATCATTTCTTAGCCCATAATACCTTGCACTATTTGATCTTCCCTATGCCATTCAAGTATCATCCTTGTGGAGAGAGACTGTTTGCTTGGATCAGAGTGAGCATAAGGTTCCCTCACTTTAGGGATAAGATAATTAGCCATTGCAGTTGGACTTTTACTGGTCCATTTCTTCGAGGTTTTTGAATAGGATTGTTGCATGTGTGCATCCACTTGTGTCATATCTGGTTGGAATAGATTTTGATGAAGGCAACTGTCATTTTGGAGGAGAATAAGATGTCTTTGGATGGTCTTTCTAAGGAGGATCTTGATGAGATTTAAGAGGCATTTGTGTTTTACACAGAGATGAATGATCTTTGATTTGACCAGCTTTGAAGATTTTCTAGCTGATCTCTTTTTCCTAATTGTTGGTTTTGAGTTCAGAAAACTATGTTCGAACTACCCATGTAGATGTGTGACTTATTTAGCACATTATTTTGAAATTGGGAAACTATGACTAGGTCTGTCTCGTGATGTGAGAATCAATCTTTTCTTTGATCGATGGCGTAACCATCAATTTGTACCGCATCATCTTTGATTCAGCATTTTGTTCTAGTGTGCTATTTCGCGGTGTCATTTTTTGTATTTTCGCCTATCTACTTTTGTCTTTAGACAATGTTTGGTGAATTTTCATGAAAACTAGTTTTTTGGCAGTTACTTTTGTCGTCGCTAATTCTCTATTATGAGAGATGGTGATCTGGAAACCTCCAACAACACTAACAATGTCTACAACATGAGAATTAGGATTTTGCCACCATAACATGATTAGTCAAAGGTCGTGGGAATGGTTTGAGCTCCAGTTGCGGAGTAAGGCATCTCGTTTTTTGTACGTAATGTTTGGGGAGTTTCCGTGTTGTTATCTTTGTTCCTTTCTCAGTCCAGCATTTATTTCTTGACTTTGTGGTAGTTCGTGCTTGTAACAGTTAGTGAGTTGTCTTTGAATTTGCACAACGAGTTGTTTGGAAAAATCCCATGTTATTCACGCTTATCTATATTTGGAAATGAAATTTCGTTTTTCCTTATCTAACTAATGGTTATTTTAGAGATGGAAAGAATGGATATTTGTGGCAGATAAATATTAGCAGATGACATGTTTTTTCTTTGTTTCATCACGGGTATTATTATTGTGTGTCGTCTGTTCATTTTAAGATAAACTTTATTTTATGTTGTATGGTTTTGGTTTTCACATTTTTCTGCAAAACCACCTTCCTTTAGTGTCAAAATATGATTTGAGTCGTTTAAGTTTCTACAAAATATAATTTTAAAACATTTTTCAAATGTCATTTGCAAAAAACTTTTTAAATCTTAAATATTTGATCTAATTTACTTTATTTCTATTTTATTATAAACCCAATTTGTGCAAAAACACGGATTTGGGTATGGTAAACTGCATATATTTAAACATCTGTTTTGTATACAAATTGATGGTTTAAAGGTAGTAAACGTACGTTACCAAAATCTTAGTTTATATGCAGACCTCATATGAAAAGTAAGGTAGTATCAAAAGGAGATTCCATAATTAACATGAATATTAAAGAAGCGAAAATATATTTTTATGGAAAATTTCAACTTTATGGTCATATGTGAAGCGTAGAGAAGATTCTGGATGATTTGTTTGCACGTTTTACCAGTGCACTAGGGACGACGATGTGTTAAAAACATTAACATAACAAGAGAAAAACCATTTTAGCCATGGAAATATTGTTTCCATGCCTTGTCGACAACGCACACGAGTCGCCATTTAATGTGTTTTATGTTTTTAGAGCTTGTTTTAAACCTCCTTTCTAGTCTACAAATGAAAATTTTGGGGCAACTAAAGTAAAATTTCACTATAGAATGGAAATTGAAAATTTTGTAAGCGCTAAGAGAGTTGGATTCTCCACTTTAATTTTCTTTTTCTGGCGTAGGATAAATTAAATGAAGCAATTTAGGTATGTTGACGAATTGGATGTAAGGGTTTGAATGCAAAATTGGTTGCTTCACACTTCTATTCATAGTTGTGTGGGGGGTTTTAGATGAAAAATGTGTTAAAATCTGCATTTATATAGAACCGTCCATATATTTTAGGATGTTTGCATCATGTTTTCGAAAGTGTTTTTAAAAGTAAATTGCATACATACAGGAGGATCCGATTTAGAATCAATATGCATGCATATTTTGTGGTTGGAACTCATTATGTACATTGTACACATGGGCAAGTTTGGTTGTAAAATTGGATGTACATAAATTGGTTGTGTAGGATAGGATAACTAGGTGCCAACACCCTGACTTAGTTATCGGTAAAATTTTGGGGTAAAATTTATTATAAAGAGGGAAGAATGTAACACCTTGGAATTTGGCGATAGTTACATTAATAATTTAGTTGTAATCCGAAAGTAGATTTTTTTTTGTAAACGATGGATTTTGACTACGTAACAAATACCATTGCGTTCTTGATGGAATTTTCATCCACTTTCATGTTTGGAACTTCTCAAATGGAGTCCTTATGAAAAAGTTACAGATGAATTACGAAAACAGATGAAAAATAAATAAAACAGAATACTAATATATTAAAAAAAAATTCTCTATCCCCACCACTGCCAGGTTGACCCAAGCGACCGACTGCTGGATCGACCTCCTGGTCGATTCAGGTAGTGGCAACTATGGTTTTTATAATATTAAATTTTATAACAATGGACTGATTTTTCTGAAATTCAATCTAAAGTTCATGGTCATTTCTGCGCCTATAAATAAAACGCTAGACCCCCACTCTTTTCTCTTTTCTCATATTTTCTAGAGGCAGCTACGAAGTTCTGCCATTCCCAATCCTCCATTCTTTTCTAGAATTCAAAATATAAACATATACAAATCTAATTAACAAGAACTTGGGAGATTGAATTCAGATTTACGAAAAAGGGCGGGTTCTTCAAATAGGTAATTCCTTTTGATTATATTTCCTTCTTATTTTCCAATTTCTTTTTCAGATCTACAAATTCAAATAAGTGTGTACATATGTATCCCCTTGTGTACGTATTATAAATCTGTGAGATTTGGAAATTGTAAGCCTAAAATCTATGTCCAGACTCAGATTTGGATAGCTTTCAGATTAATGGGAAATATATTCATTGTTTATAACATCTTATATAATTCGTTTGCATTAAATGTGGATTGATGCCTAAAATTTATCAGATTTGTTTTGTTATTGTGAAATCTAAAATAATATATATGAAAACTGAATACGGAATTGTAGGCCTTTTAGCTTTATATCCTTATATTGCCTACAATTTATCTTGGATTGGTTGTGGTTATTCTAAACACGCAGAATATTGAAATCAGTCCCAAAATATTATTGGGTATGTAGTGTTGTTGTTCTAGATTCATAGGATTTGGGTGTAAATATAAGATTTGTGCAGTATTGATTTTAGAAATATAAACCTGCTTGTGATGGATATTTTTTAGGGTTTTTACTTTACTGCTATAAACTTGCTTTTTTGCTCTTTTTATATAAAAAGGCGTTATTAGAAATCTACAAGGAACATAAAAAATCAAATAAGAAGAGATGTGTAAATTCAAATGTTTTGTACATAGTTTATAGCATCTACTCGAAATACGATAATACATATTTTCTTATGGTTTGAAATATGCCAACTATCCTTTTTTAAGTAGTTTTGGGTAAAATTTACGATGATTGCAGTATATGACCTGCCCATGAGATTTTGAATCTTAAACAAGATTAAAAACAAAAAGGATTATCTAGTCGTTAGATTAGACTGGAATATAAAAGAATAATAACAATAATAAAATAAAATTAGTAACAATGTTAATACAACGCTTAAATATATACATAAGTATTGCAATCTTATGTGTCCAAACATACGTAAATAACGCTATAATATTAAATAAATGTTTGTTGCTCGGTGTTTGAAATTAAATGATTTCGATTTGATGGAGAGATAAATATGGAAAATATAACTCATATTAAAGGAAAATAAATAATTGTGACAATTATAGTAACAAACGCGAAATTGATTGCTATAATTAAAAGGTCATAAATAAGGTAATAAATACTGCAACCATATATGTTTTAGGGAACAAATTGAATAGGTGATAAATGCCAAAATGGTTACAACTTAAATTGTGATTAGGAATTGGGTTGTAACTTCATCCATGGAAATAAAAAATAATAAACTTATATATATCCAAATGAAGTATTAAATGGAATTAAATTAATATACTAATGTGTGGAGGTTACAAAAATTAATTAGAATTTTAAATAGGACTAACATAAATGGCATTTAAGAGTTTGGCTGAAGTTTTTCTGTTGCCTTAGGAAATATGACCATTAGGGTCATCAATAGCACAAGACAATTAGGCAATTAAATTGACAAAGTGTCCATTGCCTTATGAAATATGACTGTTAGGATCATTAACGGCATGCGACCATTATAAAGATAAGCAAAATCAAAGGGAATTTAATGGGAATTAATTGTCGTAGTAAATACTAAGTCTAATAAGGAAATAAATAGTTTAATGTTCTAGGATCTGAAGTTATAGAGTATTATCCTTTTCTTATTCTAGGTTAAATCTAGAATTAATATCTTTAATCAAAAATAAGGAAAGCACTTAGTAGGTTAATGATGCGAGGTTAGTTGCCTTATTCGACAAAAGTCTGCACTTTCCAACAGTTGGATATATGTACAACTGATATGAGATATCATTGACCACAGGAACCCGAGACGATAGTAAATTGCGTAGCGAGAATTATTCCTAAAAAAGGTTTACTTCAAGTGTGAGGTATTAAGTGGCTGTAGGGCCCGCCTCTCTTCTGAAAGAAGAAACCAAAAAGGAAATAATTCATATCATAGTTTACTTAGTGAAATATTAGAAAGGTAAATTTGGTGCGGGATCGATAATCTCTGCCATGGTCCGCTTCCTGTAGATGGTAAGTGACTTGGGTTGGATTCCGCCTTAGGATAAGGTATTAAACGACCGCTATGGAGGTACCATAGGTCTTCCTATTATAAGGGAAGTATTAAGTGACTAGGAAATTATCTAATAAGGCTATCTATAAACACAGATATCCACCGGCTAAAGGTCATAAATGATGTTAGTCGTCCACCTATCCTATAAGTCATAAGTGACTGCTTACTATCTCGCGCCTTACGCGGGGTGTGGGAATATGCATGAATGACGTAAACCTTAAATTATTAGGACTTAGTAGCTAGTTTACTCTAATATAGCGGGTAGTAAACCACCTAGTAAGGTATCGATGATCATTGGATCAGCCTTGGGGCTTAAGTGTTCGCAAGGGCCCACCGTTATGTTATATTATGAGTAAGGTCGTAAGTGGCTCTATAGGATAACCTACCTTCTTTATAGGGTATTGAGTAGTTAGTGATCCCGTCTCTTAGTTTATGTATTTGTTTGAGCGGTGATTTAAAGGCTACTTATGTGTAAAATTTCTAACTCAGTATTGCGATAATGTTATCTTTAGGAAGTTCTGTCTTGAGTAAGTAGTTTAATTGTCATGTGTAAACCTTTATAAGGTTAGGTTAGAATTACTAGCCTCGTTAGACATACAATTTTGGACAGAACCAAACCGGATACATTTGTGTACTATGGACAGTCTTATGCATTATCTATTTTCCAAGACTTGTTGTTCTGACTCCCCTCCTCATAAAACATCTCATATTTATCTAGGGAAGACAAGTCTTTGCAAGTACAAAAGGTTTGTTTTCTATTCTTGTTGTTCCATGCTCGGTATTTGTAACACCCCGTATTTTCTATGAACATCAAAGTAACAAATTAAATTATACTTAATTTTTAAAAGAAGAATTAAGGGAAATAGTTATGACATTGCGTTCGTCTCGGAATTCTGCTTGGAATAGAGTCCAAGTTTTCGAAAATCGGACTTCGTATGAGAAAGTTATGGCACTCAGAAGTTCCAGGAATTTAAATAAATTAAAGCAGCTCGAATTCAAATTTGAAATTCAAATCACACACCCGGGCTGGGCGGGAAATTTCCCGCCGAGGGCCCAGGTCGACCAGGGGGCCGACCTAGGTCACATAGGTCGACCAGAGGGTCGACCTCCCACCTATTTCCAGATTCGACGACTGGTTCATTTTTTCTGCATTTGGACGCCCGTTCGGACAAGATTCGTTGATCCCTATGCTATATAAACACCCCTAAGGCTACAGTTTTCTCTACACAACTTCATTACGCCTATACTCTACCCTAATTTATATCAAAATAAATCAAAGACGGGGTTATGCTGCTCTAGTTCTTCAAGAAATCAAGTTTAGAATTCAAGTAGAGATTCAAAGGCTAATTCAACGACATCAACAACTATTTTCTAGGAATCAAATCTAAATTAGAGAATCGATAGTCTACGTCAAGGGACAACTTTTCAGTTTCAGAAATCAGATCCCATAATTCAAGACCGTTATGTAATTTGTAAGTTCACGTTACTTTCAGAAATAAAAGTTAATTGTGATTCTGACATTGTAATAAATCTGAATTTGAGATTATGCCTATTTCTATCTGTTTTTCTAAATCCATGGATATATCTTATTGATAATATTATGTCCATTCTTTGTCTCTTCTTTCCTTCTTCCCTTTTTGTTTTATAGCCAGGCTACTGCAAGCCTGAGCCAAATCTCATAAGAGATGAACGTACGTCGTAAATAAAATTGGGCATAATATATGATTTGAACATGGCCAGCGCTAAAATTGGTCATAATATATGATTTGGATATGACTAGCCTAAACTTGGGAAAAGTATTAAATTATGTATAATTGGGCATAACTGATTTGTAACGGATTTGAGGACATAACACATGCTGTATTTAAAACATAAAGTTTATCGAACATATGACTTGAGATTTGAGGCATAAAGTATATCGGACATATGACTTGGGATTTGGGGCGTAAATTGAACTATAAACATGTAAGGCATAGTACATGATGTGGTTTAAGACCTAAACTTGGGGCATATTATATAAGATAGTTCATGACTTGGAAGAAGGAGATTATTGTGTATTGTGATTTATGGCTTAGGCATGAAAACCTATAGTAAGATAGGGATAATTGTTAAATATGAACACGCCTAAATTGGGATTTTAGGTAATTGGCGTGCACTGTAATTAAAGGCTATAATTTGGCATAGTTTATATTGTGAATCATGATTGGGGGCTTTTGGAGAATATTTTGTACGGTGCAATATGACTAAACCTTAGGGCATGTGTATATTGTGATTTTTGGGGCATGACTATTATTGCAAAGTTGGAAAAATTGGGTGTAACCTATTTTGAGTAATAACATGAATTTGAATTTATGGGGCATAACTTGAAATCAATTTTGTTGGGGTATAACTTGAGAATTGGAACATGACTACTTTTGTGAATTTGGGATGATTAACATATAAAATCTAGACTTGGACTTTTATGGTAAATGCGACATAATCTGAAATTGACAACAATTGTGAATAATTTACATATAATATGTAAATATGTAAATTGGTGAAAAGATGAATATGCCTAATCCGAGGTTAGATTGAGTTGTGGTGTAAAACTGCCCGGAACCGCCCGGCATATCCAGTAACCACAACAACACCTATCTAATGTGAGAGGATAGTGCATCATGCCCAAGAAAAACTCGAGGTTTGATTGAGTTGTGGTGTAAAACTGCCCGGAACTGCCCGACACATCCAGTAACTGCAACAACACATATCTAATGTGAGAGGTTGGTGCATTAAAAAATCAATTAATGCTAATGAACAAGACATGCTAAGAAAATGAGTAGGGTTAAGTTAATAGGAACACATAACCAATAAAACATGAATCTAGGGTTAAGTTAATAGAAACACTTAACCAATATAACAAGATGGATGACTAGGGTTAAGTTAAAAGGAAACACTTAACCAGTATTGCACGATGAATGGGTAGGGCTGAGTAATAAGAAACACTTAACCAATATAACGTGATTTGTGGTAAGATTAATTTAAAACAAGAGGGCAACACTTAACCAATATAACTTGATTTATGGTAAGGTTAAGTTAACACGAGAGGGCAACACTTAACCAATATAACTTGATTTGTGGTAGGGTTAAGTTAACACAAGAAGGCAACACTTAACCAAAGTAATATGACAAGTAGGTGGGTTAAGTTAACTTGAATTGATTGATGACACTTAACCAATACAACATGATGAACACGTGGGGTTAAGTAAAAAAGAAACACTTGACTAATATAACTTGATGAACGAACGTGGTTAAGTTAATAGCAAACACTTAGCCAATCTGATAAGTGAGGAGGATTAAGTTAATAGGAACACTTAACCAACATGACATGATGAATGGGTGGGTTAAGTTAACATGAATGGACAACACTTAACCAATACGACATAATGTGCAGGAGGGTTAAGTACATCTCGTGTAGGTGGGTAATATTAGTACATATAGGCCCACAAAATTAACCGTTAAATAAACATGCTTGAATCGATGGGAGGGTTAAGTACATCTCGTGTAGGTGGGTAATATTAGTACATATAGGCCCATAAACTTAACCGTTGAATAAACATGCTTGAATCGATGGGAGGGTTAAGTACATCTCGTGTAGGTGGGTAATATTAGTACATACATGCCCACAAACTTAACCGTTAAGTAAACATGCTAGAATCGGTGGGAGGGTTAAGTACATCTCGTGTAGGTGGGCAATATTTGTATATATAGGCCCACAAACTTAACCAATAGGAAACCCTAGTAACGAAGACCCATTTCAGCAGTAACCCACATAGATGTATCATGGTACCCTGAAACTAGGCAGGGTGGGGCACGATTACTGGGCTGATTATAAGCGGTCAAAACAATGGCAGGGGGTACGTCAGTGTAGGTTCCGATGGTTTACGGGCGTGCACGTACTCCGGAGTGGGAAAAAGAAGGCACTGGGTACCAGTAGTTATACACTGTGCATCTTGAATCGTGTCGGGTCGCTATCATAAGGATTGATACACCTTATGGTGGGACCAGCACAGAGTATCTACACGCAAGAGAGGGCCGATTGACACAGACACATGGAACATTAATGCAAGTAAGGAGCTGATCGATAAGGTAGTAAGGATACATCTAACATGTTCATGGCAATTAGGGAGATTGAGGTGGAATCCTCACGATAGATGTACACCTGAAGGCTACCACAATTACGGGGATTGGGATCACATTACAATATGATCATTTTAAACGGATTACTAGTTGGGACACTAGTTAGGTGGTGCAGAGATATAAAAATCAGAATAACAAGGTAGTAGCGAAGCATAGAAAGAGTAGAAGCGCATTCAGTTTATCTTGCCTTATCATATCTTGTGCTAACCTTATGTTATCTTGTTATCCTGTTATCCTTGTTATCACGGTATTGTCTTATATTCATGTCATGATGCTTTTGCCTATTTATATGCTGAAAGTAACTGGACTTACCAGACTGATGTCTGACCTAGTTTGCTATCGCCTCTTTTCTTCCGTTCCCCCCTCCGAAGTTCACAGGGAGTAAAAGTTACCACTTAGCTAAATTTTCTTTCCAAGCTCGAAGATAGTCGATGTACTTCTCTCTTTTTCCACTGTTATGGCTGGCTCATGCTTTATTGGGGAATATCATTGTCATTTTTATGCTTCTTATATACTTGGAAGTTTTTGAATCAAGACAGAAGTTTTATGTAATACTTTTAAGTATGATTGAGACAATTGTTGTAAAAACTTGACTGAACCACATTGTTTATAAAATGAATTTATTTTCCGCTGCATTATTTGTCTGTCTGTAATTTATCCGCATCTTTTACCTAAAGCGCTCCACCGAAGTTAAGGCATTCCCTTTGTGAGTGACCTTAACGGAGGTGGGTTGTTTCACTTGGTATCAGAGATGAAGGTTACCGAATCAGATAAAAGATTTGAAAAATTATTTTCAAAACGGTTTCAAAAGAAGCATTTTTCAAAAGAAAAGTTTTGTTTTTGAAGGCATATTCCCCAAAGTCATATGCATCATCTTTTGATCCTCTATTTGAATCCTTGTTTCCTTCTTTCCTGAGTCTCCGGGGCTCCTGGCTTTCGAGGAGGTACCTTATCGTGGCATGGTTCCGTAGGCTTGATGAGACTACGACACCTACCAAAGGGCGAAGAAGTGCCCAATTTCCATCTATAGCCGCGGTAGTTTCACCTGCGGCTAATTTTCTTTCGAGGTTTGTAGGATTTTCCGTGCGATGGAGGCAGCTTTCGGGAGACTTGTCAACGTGTTACACAAGGATAGTAAAGATTAGACTGAGGGGTTTTACTAAGGAGCCCAACCCAAGGATGAGGAACTCATGGATATGTACTTGGTTCACAAAGGAGGTAAAAAGAGAGATGTGTAAGTGGAAGAATCACAGGACAAGAGGGGAGGAAAGAATAGTAAAACCTAAGACAAGAGGAAGTATCTTAATTATGGTATAACGGGTCGTATAATTAAGGACAAGGGCAAGAACAAATGACAGGATTTTCAGGAGGGAAAATGCATGCTCTCACCGCCAGCGTACCTGAGAGAGAGGTAGTAAGGTCTCTGTTGAAAGAGTTTAGTTTTTCCTTTTTGATCATCCTGTTAGTACTCTTTTTGATTTTAGCGTTTCACATTCGTTTATATCTGCTTCCAAAGTTGAGTCTCTGCACCTTAGTACTTGTATAGTAGAAGATCCCATTATTGTCTCAAATCCAATTAGTGGTTCGGCCCATTTATCTTTGGTTTGTAAGGATTTGAGAATAACTATATTAAGTATTGAGTCTAAGTGTAATACTTATGTTTTTGGTTTCATGGGCTATGGGTTGATTCTAGGCATGGATTGGTTAGCTAATATTTGTGTAAGGAGGGTAGTTAGACTTTCGACTTGCCTCGGGAATACCCTCGAGATTTCGTGCGATTCTAAGGGATCAGTTTGTCTTAGCTACCTAGAATCACTTGATGCATCTATCGACGATTTGTGATCTGTTAGAGTAGTCCATGAGCACACAGATGATTTTGATTAGGTTAGGGGTTTGCCCCCTAAAACAAAAGATAGATTTCCGTATATATCTAGTTGACAATGCAAAGCCAGTTATGCGATCAACGATAGTTTTGGAACAAGATTGGCGAGGATAGCCAGAGTCGGTTAAGTACTCAATTGTTTGGTTGTTTTGCTAGTATCAACTCACATAAATCTTCCAAATTCGGAGGAGGTATTCCTTGGGTGCTTGTCTGATATTGGTTTAGGCCTTTGGGGCTTGTACTTAAGGGATGTCGAGTTCGACTAGGATGGTTTGCGTGAGAAATAAATGGTTGTGGCAGGCGCGCTAAGTAAGACTAATCTTAAGAAAGGTAAAAAGTACATAGCAACCTTTAGCTTTAGACCCTCAGATTTGTGACATGATGGATAAGCTAAGTAGAGGAGAGTCCTCTAATCATCTTAGTATATAAACTTGGTATCATGGTTAACATATGTTTATCTTGGAAAGATAGTTCGACTACATTGGATACCCTCTAGCATAGTAAGTGATCGAGGTCCTATCTTTACTAGTGAGTTTTGTAAATGGAGGTCAAGAAGCTTCACAATCGTGAAGTTAAATTAGTTAAGGTACAGTGGAGTGAAGCTCAAAAAGATGCGACTTAGAAGATTGAAGACTAGATACGCGCATCATACCCTTTTTGAGGGTATATCCTTGATTCCACTTTCTCTGTAATGTTTATTTGCACGCTAGTCTTTATCTTTTAAATATATCCTCTAGGTCATATGTTCGATCCTTAGGTAGAAGCCAATGGATGTAAACATGTATTTGAAACATGTTATGATTGATGGTTGCAAGTGGTTGCTGGTGGATGCTCGTGGACGCATATACACACACATTAGGCACTAGATCAGCTCAATCACTTTCATATTGCATATGCATATGAATGTATTTGTATATGGATTTAAACTTGATATGTTATCATATGGATGTTGCATATGGATGAGTGAATATGCACACATATAGTATTTACATGATTAGGGATATTTGCATACATATTGGATGCGTGACACTCTCATGATTCGCATTAAGGAGGTCAACTAGATCAGTAGACCGCCTGATTTTGCACTAGATAAGAAACATATACACACACTCTGCATATGTTCATACGGCATTCGAAACCTTTTAAGGACAATGGATGCCTGTGTTTGATGGTTGAGTAGATGGACGGTTGGATGATAAGATATACGTTCTTCCTAACTTGAAGATTTCGGGGACGAAATCCTTTAAGGAGGGAAGAATGTAACACCCCGTATTTTCTGTGAACGTCATAGTAACAAATTAAAGTATACTTAATTTTTAAAAGAAGAATTAAGGGAAACGGGTTACGCCATTGTGTTCGTCTCGGAATTCTGCTTGGAATATAGTCTAAGTTTTCGTAAGTCGGACTTCGTATGAGAAAGTTATGGCACTCAGAAGTTTCAGGAATTTAAATAAATTAAAACAGCTCGAATTCAAATTCGAAATTCAAATCACACACCCGGGCTAGGCGGGAAATTTCCCGCCCAGGGCCCAGGTCGACCAGGGGGTGGACCTGGGTCACATAGGTCGACAAGGGTCAACCTCCCACCTATTTCCACATTCGAGGACTGGCTCGTTTTTTCTGCATTTGGACGCCCGTTCGGACCAGATTCGTTGATCCCTATGCTATATAAACACCCCTAAGGCTACAGTTTTCTCTACACAACTTCATTACGCCTATACTCTACCCTAATTCATATCAAAATAAATCAAATACGGGGTTATGCTGCTCTAGTTCTTCAAGAAATCAAGTTTAGAATTCAAGTAGAGATTCAAAGGCTAATTCAAAGACTTCAACAACTATTTTCTAAGAATCAAATCTAAATTAGAGAATCGATAGTCTATGTCAAGGGATAGCTTTTTAGTTTCAGAAGTCAGATCCCATAATTCAAGACCGTTCTGTAATTTGTAAGTTCACGTTACTTTCAGAAATAAAAGTTAATTGTGATTTTGACATTGTAATAAATCTGAATCTGAGATTATGCCTATTTCTATCTGTCTTTCTATATCTATTGGATCTATCTTATTGATAATATTATTTTCATTCTTTGTCTCTTCTTTCCTTCTTCCCTTTTTGTTTTATAGCCAGGCTACTGCGAGCCTGAGCCAAATCTCATAAGAGATGAACGTACGTTGGAAATAAAATTGGGCAAAATATATGATTTGAACATGGCCAGCGCTAAAATTGGGCATAATATATGATTTGGACATGGCTAGCGCTAAAATTGGGAAAAGTATTAAATTATGTATAATTGGGCATAACTGATTTGTAACGGATTTGAGGACATAACAAATGTTGTATTTAAAACATAAAGTGTATCGAACGTATGACTTGAGATTTGAGGCATAAAGTATATTGGACATATGACATGGGATTTGGGGCGTAAATTGAACTGTAAACATGTAAGGCATAGTACATGATGTGGTTTAAGACCTAAACTTGGGGCATATTATATAAGATAGTTCATGACTTGGAAGAAGGAGATTATTGTATATTGTGATTTATGGCTTAGGCATGAAAACCTATAGTAAGATAGGGATAATTGTTAAATATGAACACGCCTAAATTGGGATTTTAAGTAATTGGCCTGCACTGTAATTAAAGGCTATAATTTGGCATATTTATACTGTGAATCATGATTGGGGGCTTTTGGAGAACATTTTGTACGGTGCAATATGACTAAACCTTAGGGCATGTGTATATTGTGATTTTTGGGGCATGACTATTATTGCAAAGTTGGAAAAATTGGGTGTAACCTATTTTGAGTAATAACTTGAATTTGAATTTATGGGGCATAACATGAAATCAATTTTGTTGGGGTATAACTTGAGAATTGGAACATGACTAGTTTTGTGAATTTGGGATGATTAGCATATAAAATCTAGACTTGGACATTTATGGTAAATGCGGCATAATTTGAAATTGACAACAACTGTGAATAATTTACATATAATCTGTAAATATGTAAATTAGTGAAAAGATGAATATGCCTAATCCGAGGTTAGATTGAGTTGTTGTGTAAAACTGCCCGGAACATCCAGTAACCGCAACAACACATATCTAATGTGAGGGGTTGGTGCATTAATAAATCAATTAATGCTAATGAACAAGACATGCTAAGAAAATGAGTAGGGTTAAGTTAATAGGAACACTTAACCAATAAACCATGAATGACTAGGGTTAAGTTAATAGAAACAATTAACCAATCTGATAATTGAGGAGGGTTAAGTTAATAGGAACACTTAACCAACATGACATGATGAATGGGTGAGTTAAGTTAACATGAATGGACAACACTAAACCAATGCGACATAATGTGCGGGAGGGTTTAGTACATCTCGTGTAGGTGGGTAATATTAGTACATATAGGCCCACAAACTTGACCGTTAAATAAACATGCTTGAATCGATGGGAGGGTTAAGTACATCTCGTGTAGGCGGGTAATATTAGTGCATATAGGCCCACAAACTTAACTGTTAAATAAACATGCTTGAATCGATGGGAGGGTTAAGTGCATCTCGTGTAGGTGCGTAATATTAGTACATATAGGCCCACAAACTTAATCGTTAAGTAAACATGCTAGAATCAGTGGGAGGGTTAAGTACATCTTGTGTAGGTGGGTAATATTTGTATATATAGGCCCACAAACTTAAAAAATGGGAAACCCTAGTAACGAGGACCCATTTCAGCAGTAACCCACATAGATGTATCATGGTACCCTGAACCTAGGCTGGGTGGGCACGATTACTGGGCTGATTGTAAGCGGTCAAAACAGCGGTAGAGGGTACGTCGGTGTAGGTTCCGACGGTTTACGCGCGTGCACGTACCCTGAAGTTGGAAAAAGCAGGCACTGGGTACCAGTAGTTATACACCGTGCATCTTGAATCATGTCGTGTCGCTATCATAAGGATTGATACACCTTATGGTGGGACCAGCACAGGGTATCTACACACAAGAGAGGGCCGATTGACATAGACACATGGAACATTAATGCAAGTAAGGAGTCGATCGATAGGGTAGTAAGGCTACATCTAACATGTTCATGGCAATTAGGCAGATTGAGGTGGAATCCTCACGATAGATGTACACCTGAAGGCTACCACAATTACAGGGATTGGGATCACATTACAATATGATCATTTTATACGGATTACTAGTTGGGACACTAGTTAGGTGGTGCAGAGATATAAAAATCAAAATAACAAGGTAGTAGCGAAGCAGAGAAAGAGTAGAAGCGCATTCAATTTATCTTGCCATATCATATCTTGTGCTAACCTTATGTTATCTTGTTATCCTGTTATCCTTGTTATCACGGTATTGTCTTATATTCATGTCATGATGCATTTGCCTATTTATATGCTGAAAGTCACTGGACTTACCAGACTTATGTCTGACCTAGTTTGTTTTCGCCTCTTTTCTTCCGTCCCCCCCCCCAAGGTTCACAGGGCGGAAATGTTACCACTTAGCTCAGTTTTCTTTCCAAGCTCGAAGATAGTCGATGTACTTCTCTCTTTTTCCACTGCTATGGCTGGCTCATGCTTTATTGGGGAATATCATTGTCATTTTTAGGCTTCTTATATACTTGGAAGTTTTTGAATCAAGACAGAAGTTTTATGTAATACTTTTAAGTATGATTGAGACAATTGTTGTAAAAGCTTGACTGAACCACATTGTTTATAAAATGACTTTATTTTCTACTGCATTATTTGTCTATCTTGTAATTCATCCGCATCTTTTACCAAAAGAGCTCCACCGAAGTTAAGGCATTCCCTTTGTGAGTGACCTTAACGGAGGTGGGGTGTTTCAGTATTGACGTGGCAATTTTTTTTAAGGTAGTGGTCTAAGTCTATACTTGTTATTTTATATTGTTTCCATTGTGAGTTAGTTTCATTGTACTCTAATTATGCTATTGCTCATTATTTTCAAGTACCAGATTTTTACCCTCTTTGCTTGGATAGGTTTGAGTCTCGATTTTTATCGAAATCGGGCTCAGAAAAGTGTGTGGGTGTTATTGGTACTAATAGAGTAAAACAAAGTAAAATCTCTATGCTCAAAAATCAATTTCAAAATTTCAAAATGAAGCAAGATGATATTATCAGCGAAATGTACTTTAGATTCCTCGATACATATCATTCACTTTTAGGATTATGAGAAGCTTACACGACTTCAATGTTGTTTCAAAAATCCTCAATCTTTAACGGATGAATGTGAACGAAAAGTCTTAGCAATTGGAGAAGCTGATGACATTTTGACTATAAAACTAAAAGAATTAATACGAAATCTAATGTCTTATGAAGTTGATCTCCAAAATAAATGAGTACAGGCACAAGATAAAAAGAATATAGCATTTCAAGCAACACAGAAAGAACCAAGTTAGATGAAGAGGATATGGTATTCATCGCTAAAAATTTCAAAAAGTTTTTGAATTTCAAAAAGTGCAACAAGTTCAAAAGCAACAAGAGTAGCTCTAACAATAATAATAGCGAGGCATCTTTAGAATTAGAATGTGACGAATGTCATCAAAAAGGTCATATGAAAAATACTTTTTGAATCTTCTTCATCTACAGACGGTGACTCGGACTGTGATGCAAAAAAACTAATATTTGCTTTACGGTAAAAAACAATGGTGTAAATGATTTATCTTTTGAAGATCTTTTAGAAATAAATCCTCAATTACTTGACAAGTTAAAAGATAGAAAAAGAAAAAAATGGAAAGTCTTGAAAAAAATAAACAGACTTGAATTAAAAGTTGAAATGCTCAAGGATGAAAAGAAAATCCTAGAAGAAGAACTTGAAATAACTCAAGAATCTTTTTCGAATTTGACATCTCAACTTTCTATGCTAACTCAGGAAATAAAAACTTAAATAGAAAAGAATGATTCTTTAGTATCAGAAAATCATAAACCGAAAATAAATATTAAAATTTTAGAATTAGACAATTCTAGCCTTAAAATTATGTTAGATAAGATTAAAAAATGTTTCTAATTTTAATAATGGAAGAGAAAACCTTCCAATATTTTTAAAAGTTCTTAGACTACTTCAAATAAAAAGGGTTTAGGATATAAGAAAACTGTATCTAAAAAGAATAGTAATATCATTTCAAAGCCTGTTTTTAACCTACTAAATATAATAAAATTTGGGTACCACAAACTAACAACTCTTTGATTGGAAATAAATATATAAAATCATTTGTAGATGATGTTCATAAAAATCATAATTGTACTTATAAAGGGAATTCTGAACCCATTTGGGTTTGGCTTCCTAAGATCTAACTCTTAGGAACCTGATAAAATGGTGGGTACCAATGTTTTATTTATATACTGGAAGGTAACACCAAAGAAAGAGGAAAGTGGATTTTATACAATGGTTGCTTAAAACATATGTCCGGAAGCAAGGACATGTCAACAAACATTATCTACTCAGATGGAGGTTGAGGCTCTGTCACATTTGGAGATAATTCCAAAAGCTATGCTATTGGCAAAGGCGGTGTGAGTAATAATGGTACATCTATTTACCTCTTATTAGATGTTTTATTGATAAAAAATTTAAAACATAATTCACTTAGTATAAGCCAATTATGTGACAAAGGATTTAATATTTCTTTTTCAAAAAATAAATGTAGTATTTTAGATCAAGATATTTTTGTTTTGTTTTTGAAAGGTTTAAAGAGAAATACATACATATATGTATATATATACAAACTATAAATATGAACTTTTAGATCAGTGAAAACCAAATATTTTAATATGTTTGGTTCAAAATGTTTTATTTTAAGCACCAAAGATAACCTTGGAAAACTCGATCCAAAATCTGACGAAGGAATCTTTGTAGGATATTCAAAACGAAACAAAGCTTATCGATTTTTCAATAAAAGAACTAAAATAATTGAAGAAAGGCTTCTTGTTTCATTCGATGAAAATTTTAAAATTAATAACACTTTTGATAACAATAATGAAATATCCAAGGTGTGCAGTTAAAGCGCTTAGCGGTTTTATAGCGGTGGAGGTGCAAAAAGGTGTAGTGGGGATAAAACGGGGAAATAGCGAGGATATAGCAGAGGCATAAAAAGATTCATTAATTGTAAAACCAAGTATTTAAAAATTAATTAATCACCTTTCTCTCATTATATGTGTACAAGAAACTGATATTATTTAATCTTATGTAACACAATCAAGGAATATCATAGTTATGCATGCCAAATTCATTGAGTGTAATTAATGGTATCATATTTTAGGCACTTATGACTTAAATTTAGCCATTTACGCTAAATTTACCGAATTATTAAAAAAAGAGAACTAGTTAAATTAAGCTCTATATACTAATATTGCTAAAGCGGATGCTAAAAATCCTTGATTTAGTCGGATGTAGCGGAAAATTGCGGGGCCAAAAACGGATCTACCATCCATCAGCGCTAAATTGAAATAGCAGTTGAAGGGCGCTTGGGCTATATAGGGGATATTATGGGGGCTTTAGTAGGGCTTTAACTACATGGTATCCAAGAAAAAAACAAATGTTTAAAGTAATTTTGATAAAGAAGATGAAAACATGACTCTTAGAGAAGATGAAAACATTATTAATCATAGGAAAGATGGAAACATTATTCATAGAGAAAATGATAACATTATTCGTATAGAAGACGAAAACATTATTCATAGAGAAGATGAAAACATTATTCATAGAGAAAACGAAAATGTTATTGATAACACAGAAAACATTATTCGTTCTCTTCTGAGAATCCTATGTAATCATCCAATTGAGAATATATCAATATAATAGGAGAAATTGATTCACATGTTAGAACTAGAAATCAACTTAATCATATGGGTAATGTAGCTTTTCTTAATCTAATATGAACCTAAAAATGCAAAAGAAGCATCTACCGATGATTATTGGATAATAACTATGCAAGAAGAATTAAATCAATTTGAACATAATGAAATTTGAGAACTCTTCTTAGACCAAACGATCAAACAAATATTGGAACTAGATAAGGTTTTTAAGAACAAAGCAGATGAAAAAGATAATATAACCTGAATTAAAGCTAGATAAGTCTCCCAAGGAGACAATCAAGAAGAAGGAATAAACTATGAAGAAACGACTGCTCCAGACATATGACTAGAAGCAACACGTATTTTACAATCTTTCGCTTGTTTTCACTACTTTAAACTTTTTCAATTGGATGTAGAAAATGCATTTATAAGTAGATATATAGGAGAAAATGTCTATGTTAAACAACGCCCATTATTTGTTTGCGAAAAACATACAAATCATGTTTATAAACGTAAAAAAGTCTTCATAAGGTCTAAAATAAGCACATCCAGCTTGGTATGAACGCTTAAAAGGTTCCTAAAAAAATTGGGCGTTGAAATTAGAAAAAGTAGATCAAAATTTATTTATTAAAAGAACCAAAAAGGATATTTTAATTATTCAAATATATCTTAATGAAATTATTTTTGGTTCTACAAATGAAAAATTATATCAAGTATTTTCGATTATAATGACCAAAGAATTTGAAATGTCACATATAGGTGGATTATCGTATTTTTAGGTTTACAAATCAAGCAATTAGACAATGGATTTTTTTATTAACTAATAAAAATCTTGTATAAATTTAATTACTCGTTCCGGTATGGAAAATACATCGGCGAAACCAACTCCAATGAGTATATCAACATATCTCGACAAAGATGAAAATAGTAAAAGAGTCGATCAAAAGACATATCGAAGTATGATTGGATCTTTATTGTATTTAACTGTTATTTATGTAGACATAATGATGAGTGTCTGTTTATATGCACGATTTCAAGCAAATCAAAGGGATTCTCATCTACGAGCTGTGAAATATATATTGCATTATCTTAGCAAAACAAAAGATTTTGGACTTTACTATCCGAAAGAATGTCCTTTTAAATTAGTATCATACAGTGATGCTGACTTCGGAGGATGTCAGATAGATCAGAAAAGTACGAGTGGAACATGTCATTTCACTGGGAAGTCCCTAGTATCTTGGTTTAGCAAGAAACAAAATAGTGTTTCACTCTTGACGTGTGATGCATTCAATATTTCTGCTTCTTTAGCATGCGCTCAAGTCATATACATTCAACAAACACTTTAATTTGAATTAAATTAACTGAATCTACTATTTACTATGATAATGCAAGTGCAATTAATCTTTCAAAAAATTGTAATAACCCGGAAAATCTGGGCCAATTTAAATTTTTTATTTTGGCAATTTTAGCGAAATTCGATCATTTAAAATAGATTATTTTAAATAATATCGACGAGAAATCTATTTTGAATAGAATTAGAACGTATATATTATACGCGTCGTCGTTAGAATATAAATATTTATATATAATTATAAATAGAATTGAAAATGGCGCGGTAGTTCGATAATTCGATTTCAAACTTCAATTGAACGTACCGGGTGCAAAACAATCCGGATTTTAGTGAAACCAAAAATAATAAGATCTCTTTGTGAATATCTTTCCAACGAATCAGAAAAATCGAAATTTCATAGCGGGAATCAAAAGATATGTCCAGTTGAAAATTCTGAATAGTCGCTATGGAATTCAGGCCCTTAAAAATGAGAATTTTGCCAGCGACCTCGGATTTTGACGAAACCAGTTTTGTTGGGTCCGCAGTGTTAAGTTATTGCTAGATTCCAAATTTCATAATTTTTCGAATCAATATGTGAGCGTGGCGAAGGAAAGCGTGTTTGACCAAATTCAGTTGATTTTAATCGACTGGAAATTGGCCATTTTTCAAACGGTCTCAAAATTCGACGAAATTAGTTTTGTTAGGACCGTATCATCAATACGAAGCTAGAAAATATTTTTCTGGAATTTTTAAAGTTCGTATGTGGCCCCGGTAATTTGAAAGGTACGTTTAAAATTCAATATAATGATTTAAATGTAAATGCAACGGAAACTGATCGAAACTGTCGATTCAGCTTGCGGTACATATCCCATTGTGTTCGGAATGGGGGTGAAACGCTATGGGCGACAGGCGGTGGACCTCGTTTAGAGGTCGTATGTAAAAGTCAATTTTTTTTTCAATTAAAATAAATTAAAAAATTAAATTGTCTCTCTCTTCTCCCCCTTTATTTCGTTCTGGCCCCCCTATTCCTTCTTTCGATTCAGAATTAAAAAGTGAGAAAAAAAAATGGCGGTCGACGACCGGCCACCGCCACCACGCCTCCCTCCGCCTTCGCCTCCACCGTTCCACCCCTCACCTCGATATCGATCCCTCTCCTCCATTGCGAGATCGACTCCAACCCCTACCCCACACCATCGAACCCCATCGCTGAACCGCTCCCCCTTTTCTTCCATCGCCCCCTTCCAGACCGCGCCGCCCACCCTGCTGACGCCCTCCGACCATCGCGCCATCATCTCCGACTTTCACCTTTTCTTCCATCGCCGTTCTCCCTTCCCCCCCTTTATTCTATCGGAAACCGCAACCCACCACCCCGCCTGGGCCAGTGCACCACCGTCATCCCTCCTTGGGTGCGCCGCCACTGACAAAGACCCCCTCCCCCTCTTCGTTCGTCGACTGTAAGTGTTTATTTCTATTTTTATTCATGTAAACAATTTAAAAATATGATCTTTTGGTTGTTGAAAATTTGAGTTATATATATATAATGATTTTTATTAGGTTAAAGATATAATTTTTATTATATAGAAAGAGTAAAAATTCGTTTTTTTTTAAAACTAGAAAAGATTCGATTTTTAAACTAGAAAAAATTCGTTTTTTTTTAAACTAGAAAAGATTCGATCTTTAAACTAGAAAAGATTCGATTTTTAAACTAATAAAAATAGGATTTTTATATGTTGAACTTCGAAATAAAAATATGATTTTTATATGTTGAACTTCGAAATAAAAATATGATTTTTATATGTTGAACTGCGGAATAAAAATATGATTTTCATATGTCGAACTGCAGAATAAAAATATGATTTTTATATATGGAATAACGAAGTAAAAATTCGATTTTTACATAGGTAGTGAAACCGGACAACGAAGGTAACAAAAAGGCGAGAACGAAGAAGATTTATATCAAAGAAGAGTCAAGATGTTTGGATAGCTTTCGGTGAGAATTTCTCACCTTTCAATTTCATTTCTATTTATATATATATATACTAGGATGCAGACGGTGCTTAGTAGCACCCGACACAATCGTCCACAGACCATGGACTTGTTTGTTTGGTTGCATAGATTAGTTATATGATGTGATTTGAATTTGGTTTTTTGGTGATTTTGATTGATGTGTGAATGGCGTGGGCCTTCACTAGACCGGGGATAAGGCTAGGCCTTGTCCCGTTTCTAGTATCGTGCCGTTATGCCGCCGAAATTTTCTAAAATAAGTTAGAAAAATAAAACTATCATTTTATTTAAAGAATGAACTGAATAGAAATTCATATGTTGGAATAAAATGTTTTGTCGTTAAAAATATAATTTTTAACGTGAATGTGAATAAATAAATATTCATTTACAAACCGGACGGTTTGTTTGTGTACACTGATTTGACTGACATTGATTGGGTCGATAAATTTTACACATCGCCCAACTGCACAAATAAAATCTGTGTTTGATTGTTTGAAACCCCACACGGGTGTTGGGATGAAATTTGAAGTTCACTCATCCTGATTGATTAAATATGTCGATCGATTGATTGACAGGCTGTTATAAGCGTTAGATATTTATATTTGATGCTTATACAGTGTTGTGCACTTTGGTTGATGGTTGATTATTTTTCAATGCTATTATATATATGTGATGTATGAAAATCCATATAATTAACATTATATGTTAATTGATTGGGCCTCATTCCAATTTGAAAAATAAAGAATAATATAAAATAAAGGTTCATGTGTTGACAGTACTCATCCATTGAGATTGGTCATGTGTTGAACGAAATATTTTGATAATAACAACTATTTTGAAAAAGAAATATTTGAAATAGAATATTTGAAAATAGAAATCTATGAAGACGTGTTAATTAGATTGACGCCATTTTGACGAAAACGATATTTATATCGATTTTATTCATTTCGAAATGAATTGAATTGAAAACGATTTCGAAATGAATTGAATTGAAAACGATTTCGAAATGAATTGAATTGAAAACAATTTCGAATTGAATTGAAAGTGAATTGAAATGAATTCAAATTGAATTGAAATTTGAATTGAATAGAAATGAATTATAAAACGAATTTATAAAGAAGAATTCAATTTTGATTTGAATTGAAAAGGAAGTTGAAATTGCTTTTGAAACGAATTTAAAACTATTCATATAATTCGTTTTAAATAGAAATCGACGAAGTATATATTATATATATTATATATATATAATATAATGGCCTGAATAGAACGCGCCGCGCCGCGGCAGTTCGTGAATTTTGACCATTTATTTCAAACGGACATTACGGGAGATCCGACCGTCGGATTCTCCTAAAACCGGAACCGTTGGGTTCGTATCGAAAAGAGCTTTCTAACGAATATTAGAAATTAGAAATCTAACGGTTGGATTTGTAATTATGTCCAAATCAAATTTGAAAAAGGTCGCTGTAAGTGCAGTTCGATGGCCGTTGATGGAAATCGACTGAACGGGCCTTGATAAAATTATTAAAAATATTAATAATTTGTGTAAAATCATAAGAAATGATTTAGAAAGAATTGGGATGAAAAACTCCATATTTGAAAAGATAAAAATAGATTTTTATCGAAATGAACTAGTTTTGAACTAGAAATATAATTCTATTTATTTTTAAATAAATAAATTGAATTTGAAAAGGGTTTTAAAAATAACCAGAATTTCCAATGATTGCATTGGAGTGGATTTGAATCGAAATTGTCTTCGGAATATTTCGATGTTGGAATTCGTGATTATACGGATGTTGTTATGGAAATTTGAAAGATATATATTTATATCGTTATTTCCAATACGACATTTGTTAATCGTAGGATTTGATATTGAATATAAGCCGATATATTTTCTATTCAGAGCCTTATATTGAATATCAAATGTGATTTGGGTTTGTCGTGAATGGTGGCTTCACTAACACTGTTTTTGAACCCAGTTGAGAAAAGATTAAATCTTTTTGTTTAGATTTAACGAAGTGTACCAATTAAATAATATTTAATTGGAATTGAATCGATATTAATTTTTGGGTTTATCGTGAACAGTGTTTTTAAATAACACTTGTTCTTTAACCCGATAATTAATGGAATGTGATTTTTGGGTTTATCGTGAACTGTGTTTTAAATGACACTGATTCTTTAACCCAGTTAAAGATTAAAACTAAGTGGAGTTTTAATGAGTCTTTAATTAGATTGAAAAGAACGAAAATGGAGTACCACCAGTTTTGCTCCAGGCGATAGTTAAATCTTTAATTAGATTTGAACGTGAAATGGTAATTGAATTTACCGATAACACCGTGTTGTTAGATATGAAGTATTACCAGTTTTACTTCATGGGATAAATAGGTTGGGATTGGGAAATTAAAACAAATGATTACTTCGGTAAGTTTCGTTAATCCCGACTAGTTTGAATCGAAATTCAAAGGAAGATTAGAGAATAAATTCAGGAATTTATCTTGGATAAAATTAATGGGAACCTTTCCCTATGAATGTGAAATTTAGAAACTAGCTGTCGGTTAGCTAAGCAGAATGGTTTTCTAGATATTGATCTGATGTTGGTTTCGGCCTTCGGGGTTAATATTTGGGGAATTATTCTCTTGATTAATTTACGGTTAGTGACTGATGAATTGGAATGAGGCGTATGTTGTGTTTGTGTAACACTTATTTAAAATATACGCGAGTTATTTGGAAAGACCGGGTTTATCCCATTCTGAATAACTGATACGACGATAAGTCGAAGATGAAGACGGTGGTCGAAGACCGGAAGTCTTCACGTCGTTTGGGTAATTACTGATGATCTTGATTGGGCTGTACACCCAAGAAGATGGAAACAGTTAGTGATCGTCCAGACGTACTTGGAGATCGATGGATATGCGGGGTACTAGGTGCCTCCGGTTTCGTTCAGACCCAGAACGGACTTGTAAATGGACTGTGTGTCTGACATTGGATTTTAGTCTGTGTGATTGATCTCTATTAAATATATATCTGTTTGGCGGCGGAGAATTTATTCTCTTGCTTAACGCCCTTCTCTGAGACGTACGAGCTCAGGGGTTATATATTGATGGATATCAAACGCATGGAGTGAATTGCCTGTGTGGCATGCCTAAGTGGCAATTGATCGAGGCTTCTGTTGAAAAGCAAAGTCTTGTGGTGATGATCAAAGCACGGCCTTTGTGGCGTAGCTTTGTGTAACGTTTACTTCGCGAGTTTCACACCCGGTATGAACCAAAAACGGGAGACGGACCTCAGGGGGGACATGCGTTTTCTTTCTAGCTAGAAGTGGCGTCAGTGGTTTTACACGCCCTGACGAGTTTGACTTATGTGGTTGTTGCTGTTGCAAGGCGCCTCGGTTTGATCGGACGATCCGGGTCCGATGGAGTCATTCGTTGGCTCACTTACGCCCCAAAGGGCGGAGAAACGTAGTGTTCAGGCATTATAATCCACATTGGTGGGCCGGCCCTGACGATCCAAGGGGCAGTTGCGGCTGTTCCTGAGACTCGGGCTAGACAGTCTCGAATCGGTGGAGGACTATCTTTTGCCTCGGTTCATAGATGGAAATCCAATTTCCAAATACGTGACATTTGCGGTTTTATTTGTAAACCTATATATGGCGACATGATATATGGTACCCATGCCGCCTATGATTGATACTTATGATTTGAAGTTGTTTTATACACTATGCACTTATTATAGTATCAAATGATTTCTTTTAAACGTATCAAGCATTCTTTGGCTGTTATAAGGGAAAACCCTATCCCACAGCTTGCGTTGCATTGTGTGATAGGACCTGGGTCTTATAACAGCTTCATCTTTCTTTATTTAGCATTGCGCTGTTTGTTTTATGCACTGGTATTCTTGGGAGGAAACCCGTTCCGTGTTTTACGGCGTGGTCCCTTGATTTACCTAACTTTAAAATAAAGATTAACTGTTTTAGTTCTCACACCAGTCACATGACTGACCTGGAGTTTATTTTTTTAACCTAAACTCTGGGTGCCCTTATTTTGACACGGGCAGCTAGTAGTTTTGGTTTTGCAGATTTATATTCACAGGATCCTGGTTTACAGCTGGAACGATATCCGGAAAGCTTTGTATCCGTATATCTCTTCTAGTTGTGTATTGTATTATTTTCCGCTGCGATGTATTTAAATGTAATTTAAATCTCTGATATTCCTGTGTAATATTCATTCATACTCTGTATATTCTTGTAATCTGATGCATTGTTGTAATATACAATGAAATGTTCTTCTGTATGAGTTCTGTTGTGGCTTGTTCTCGAACTATCCGACACGCTTTCCTTTACGGGGAAGTTACGGGTTCTCAAAAAATCCAGTCAATCACTTATGAACAAAACATATAGATATTCGACATTATTTTCTACGTGACAATATTAAAAAGGATAAAATAAACTTAGATTTTGTTGCATTTAAAAATCAACTAGCAGATATATTTACAAAACGGTTGAATGAAAATATATCTATAAAATTAAGGAAAGAAATAGGAATATTATTCATAAAAGATTTGTAAATAAATATTGTATTACTAGTTTGAAATATCTTGATTCCATACATTAAATTATATACTTTCATGACCTTTATACTTGTTTTAAAGTTAAAAACATATTTTAATATATATCTTTGTGTATTATTTTCGTTGTTTAAATGCATTAAAGTCATGAACTGTCATAAGACTAAGAAAAATTTAGTTTACAGTTTAATTTATAAACATTTGGATAAGAAGGCATGAATCTAGAATATATATATAGTTTATTTTTTTAATGTTCTATATACTAGTCTTGCTATTCATAGATGTTAAACAACTTTATAATTCACTCGTCAATTTATCTTTCCTTAAAGCTCTCATGTCTCTCAAGTTTTCAAACAAACTCTCCAAATGAAAGATGATAAATTCAGATTGAAGATAATCTTCAACCAGCTGAACGCCTTTTCACTGAAAGGTTGCTTCCATTACCAAAAAGTCACAACTCTTAAATCGGTAGTTATGTCTATTTCTTTTGATTAAAACCTTCCATAAATAGAAGAAACTCTATATTTTATATAAATAGACTTCAGAATTAAAGACTTTATCTTCTAATCTTCCTTATCCTGGATTTCTAAGCTATCTTATATTTTTTCTCTCTAAGTTTTTAATTACGTTCAAATTCCATTACTTTGTGATTGAAAATTATTACTTCCATATTCTTCATATATCATAAACTAAATATATTGTCAAAGAGAATAATATAGGAAATTTGTAATTCGAGTGACTCATCCATGCCATTTCAAAGAGCACACTATAATCAATCATTCAATAATTTGTATTAGATAATTAGGTGAGCCTGTAGCCTGTTTAAATTCAGCGGATATGCTTGTTGCCTGTGAAATCAAGTGGAGTTTGTAAGCCTGTTCCTCCAGGTGAAGAGAGGGTTGCTGATAGTGTTAACTATAAAAGAAGTTTGGGACTGGACGTAGGACGGTGCTCCGAACCAGAATAAAAACATATTGTGTCAATTATTTTTATTTATTTCTTTTATACTAGTTACTATATCTTCCGCACTTAGTTTATTACATGTATTTCTGTATTACTTGATTCTACTCGACTTTCACAAGGTTCAAATCAGGAAGCTATTCTCATGAGTTAAACTTTCAAACCTGATTTCAGTCTAAGTACCTTTATTTTAATCCCATATAGTAGATCTACATAAGCATCCTTCAGAATTGTAAAATAGCTGGAATTACAAAGGAAAGGATGAAGGTAACAGGAGTGGACCTAGATTAAATTTGGAGATTAGGAAAGCTAAAGAGGATGCTGAATAAATTATATATCTTTTTATACGATGATATATTATATCGTTGAATTCCCATTTCACTTTATCTGCTTAAAAACTTCAAATTTATTATCTACTTCTGTGAATGAAAATCATAATCCTTAGTAGAATTGCAATTGTAAATTATGTTGCTTATAAGATATAAAGAATGCAAGAATATTTATAGTGGTTTTTCTCTAAATTGATTAACATCGAATTGAAAGGAATTGAAAATTGTAAATGTTTGACTTAAGTCGAGACAAATGGATAAAATAGTTCTCTTTGAAGATTATAAAATAAAGTTACCTAAAGTTCAACTTTGAGGGATTAGACGATATTTTAGTTTGTGGGAAAAGAATGTTAAAGCAAGTAAATTTTCACAATTTTAATTATATTAAATATGATGTGTGTAATTATAATAAACCTAATATCTCAGAAAAGAAAGGTAAGTACAAAATAAAATTGGTTATTTCGTTTGTACTACCTACTTCAGTAACTATAAAGGGAAATCTCTTGTAAGTACAAGCATCGCGCAAAACCTTCCTTTTTGTGAATTAGTATAGAAATAGTCTATGTACTAAAAGATAAAAGGAAATTTCAACTTATTAAAATATGATAGGTTCTAGAATGGCGGAAATTTTAAGAAGAATGGAAAATTGATAAGGCTATATGAAATTAAAAAATAACAATAAAAGGGAGGAACATAGGCAAAAGAAGTAGATAAAATAAAATGAAAATAAAGTGAACAAAAATAAATAAAGTGAAAACAACAATGATATAAATAACCATGAGAATAAAGATGAAAATGAATTTTGTTAAAAAGGTAAAGTAAATCCATAAGAAAGTTAGACATAGGGTCTAATAAATAAGAAATTACACAAGTAACTTCGTATATGCTTTAAAAATGAGTCTGGATAAATTTGTAATGTAAGCAAAGGGTTGTTGATCATAATAGATAATATGCGATAGTAGGTAGCGCGTCATAGTGATGATATCGTGGTAACCATCAAGGAACAAAATATGTAGCGAAATGCAGATATTAGGAAAGACATCATGTAGGGCTCTTATAAAGATCCTAGATTAGGAAGTAAGGAACTACATTTCAGTGATCCACACCTAACGATGTTTGTTAAGCAAAGCACCGTGTAAAAAATATGAGTCTTCATTTGATCACTTGGAGAGGAATACCCCAGAAAGTCCTTTTATATTGTGACGCACCACCTCAAGCCCCATATTAACAAAGAGCATTACTGGGTAATGTTGTCTTATGATATGGAGAGTAAGGCAAGTTATGAGTGAGCATCCACAAATCTTGTATTAAAAAGTACCAAGTTCTTCGATATAGTTCTTATTTTTTTCCTAACTTAAAAGGATCGACACACTTAATTCTCGCTTATTACAATTTTACAATGGCTAATAGATCAATCCAGAATAAAACACAACATATTTAGGTAGTATAGATGATAGAACATTAAACATGTTGATATTTACACATAAATATTAAGTATAATACATAACGACATACATAAGTGATTATAAACTATAATATACATGCAACATCATGTCACATAATAAAATGTACTTATAACATAGTATATAATGAAATAACTAAAAAAAATACTAGTCTAGATTATGCCTAAGCATCCTAAAAGATGGTAAGTGGCCAAGGCAAAAACGAGATAAGCAGGTGTCTACATAGATGCTTACCTAAAATGAATCGGTCTGACCGGTGCATATAAAATACATGAATCAGTCTAGTTCAAACAGTAACGGTAGATCATAACTAATTAATGGCTTCATCTTCGAATCCTTAACTCACTCCTCCATCTTCAAAGTTGGATTGTCATCCTAACGCCCACTTAATTGATCATTTTTATCGTTCTAATGGGAGCTATCCCGTTATAGATGCGGGTTTACATCAATTGAACGAATCCACAAAATGGTAAAGAAAACATAATTCAAATTCATTAACTGATTTCCCTCTGCTGGATCCAAATTCGCAATCTAAACAAAGTGCAATTAAAAATAATTACTCCAAGGCATGGAAGTAAATCATCAAGGACAACAATTATCATACTAAATATATTTAATTAAAATATTTCAAATAAGTAATAAAAGATAAACTCAAATATGCCTGTGTTGATGAAAACTTAGTTAACAAAGCTAGAGAAAAATGGCAAAATTATACTATTTTCTATGTTTACAGTTATAAACCTTATTACAAATTTATAAAAGAATACATTGATTGTTCTTGGTCTATCAAGGGTAGCTACCAATTATACACGAGGGAAAATATTTTTTTATCATTAAATTAGACAATGCCGAAGACTGTGAGAATATCTTAGCAGTAAGACCGTATATCTGTATAACAAAACTGATATTCATGAAGAAGTTGTTCCCAAGGACGAAGTTTTCACATGATTTTCTTCATACAATCCCAATTTGGATTCAGATCCCAAATGTAGATCTTGATTTTTTTTTGTCTGTTGAAGTAATTAGACGAATTTCTTCAATTTTGGGTCATCTTGTAAAACTTGATCAAGTAATAGAAGTGTTAGTAGGAATATCATATGCCAGTATACTTGTGGAGATAGATTTATTTTTTTCTATTTCCAAATGATTCCAATACAATGTTTTTATGGAAAGGTAGTGTGCATAAAATAATATACGAATGGCATCGTACTATATGTTCTAACAATAGAATATTTGGACGCTCTAATGGTATATGCACAACGAAGAATTTGGAAAGATACTTTAAATAAAGAGTCCCTAATGGAAATAGATAACAAATCTCTTCAAAACATAAAAGAAATCAATCAAGCTCCATCTACTTCTAATTAGATTGAAAGTATGAACCAAGATTTATAGAGTAATACTTTAATTTTTCCATCAGAATTGGGAAATGATATGTTTCACAGTAGAAGTGACAACTCATCTGATACAAAGCTTGCTAGTGGCTCCAAACCTCAAGTTTGTACCATAAATGAAGTTGCTACATCAAACAAGTATGATGTTTTAAATACTGCTGATAAATTTTCAAATGTGGATAATGAGAAAATTCAATCTGTTAATTCAAAGGAATGTTGTTAGTTCTCTGTAAAAGAGGAAAAGGAAGTAGCCATATAAGAAATTGTGGTTGATGATTTTGATCTTTTAAAAGATAATTCGAAGTTTCCTATAAATAATAATGATGTTGATTCTTTAAGCTAAGAGAACATTAATATGGAAGATTCAGATCACTCTTCTGCCAATTTCAAGAAGAAAAGAGGTATAATTAATTTAATATAACTTAAAGGGTAAAGAATGACCCGTACTTTGATTAATATGTCGAATTTGATCATATACTCCAACACAGACATGTCGCCAAAACTAACGAACCACCATAAGACACCGACTTCCAAGAAGTAAAAACAAAACACTTCGAAGTAGAACGTGACATGATTTTGAGCGAATAGATTACAGAAAATCAAAACAAAAACTCTCGATCACTCAGATTCATACTTGGAGTTTCAAAAGGTGACATACAACCATACAACACCACCCAACTCCAAATTCGTTGAAGAACGCCAAACAAGAGACTAAACTATATAGCTCTTACAACATAGAAGCCGACTCTGTTCCAAAGAATTGTTTGCCTTAGGGACATGTAAATATCCATACTACACAATATAGTCGACCTCTGCACCAGAGCATCCAAACCAAACTTGGAGATTGGGACACCCTATATTGACTCTCATCTTCATTGGAAACCCATTTCGTAGATTGAAGCTAACCATCTCGATCCTGCCTAACTCCCAACTCCAAAAATGGAGTAAATGGTAATATTCCTCGTTTTCTAAATCGTCATAAACAAAAGAACGATCTATCACTAATGAACGAAATAACGCCATGGTACTCTTGTACAGATCAACCCACACTATATATATACACACACATATATATACACATATATATATACACACACAACAAATATATAGTTCAAAAACGCTTTGCCAAAAATAATAGTTCAAAAACTAAAATATATCACAAATACGTACTCTCTCGTATATAATAACTCACGATACTGGTACTGCTTAGGTTAAACTACGCAACCTAAGCTCAGATACCCAATGTAATTACCGACCTACATGACCAATGTAGAACGGTAGCTAAGAGAAAGGAATAAGAGAAAGTGGAGGAAATAGAATAGAAATGAAGTAAAAAGGAGAAAGGAGAAGGAAACAAAACACAAGATCACAATCACAGAACCTATTGAATGTCTCACATCGCATCAAATTGTTAGAGAATGGAGTTTTGATAACAACAACCTTATTTCAATTATCATTGATTATAAAATATATACTAGCACTTTTTGTGTAGAATATATATATATATATATATACACGCACACACACACACACACATATATATATATATATAAAGGAATTATATACAGGAAATATTAAGAATGTACACTTTAAATATAATAGAGATTCAGAATTCAGACAAATTTCAAGACTCGTGAGTATTCAAGATTTCAAGAGTACAAGAGTTCAAGATTAATATAGTTATAAAGTCTAGATTATGTAAGACTCTAAATAGCACTCTAAATTCAATACTCAAATTCTGATTTTCGAACTCTGATTTTCAAATTCTATTTTCTACCCTCAATTCTCTCTATTCTATTTTTTATCTTTTCTATTTTTCTATTTTTTTTCAAACTTAAGTTTTATATATTTATGTTTTTATACTTTATACTTTATATAGTTTAAAACCTTATAATTTTATAAATATGTTTATATAATTTAAATTCATGTTTTCATATGTTTTTCTACTTTATAATATTAATTTACAACACTAGATTTTTATTCAAGAATTTCCAGAATTATATTTAGATCAAAACACTTGAAAATGTTTTAAAATTCAAAAATATACTAGAGTATGTCGACATGTAGAAACACTATGTCGACATATAACCGTCAGAAATTCAAATTTGAAAGGAAGTGTCTTTTCACTATTTGAAAGGTTTCAGAAACGTTGCAACCTTTCACACACTATAAAAAGGGTTTGAATTCGATTTTTTAAATATATCTTCTCTCCACTTTCACTCTCTTTCATTATATAATTATTCTTAATCTTTTTTATGATTTCTACACTTATACTCTGCCGAATTCAATTTCGTTTTGATCAAACTTCTTCTCTCTACACTCTCTTCTCATCTCTCTCTGAATCAAGTGCTATTAAAGACTTATAGGGCTGTTTGTAATTGCTTGAGTTGAGTAAAGTAGGAATCATTGTGTTCCTTGTAGCCGTGAAACCAAGGAAGTAGGAATTGGTGGTTTCCTTGTAGTCGTGAAACCAAGGAAGTAGTACTCGGTGGTATCCCATGTAGCCGTGAAATCAAGGTGGTTGTACTTGACCATTGGAATAGTAATAAAATTCTATGCAATCCAGGGTTGTGCAGGACTGGTCGTAGGAGCAATTTGAACTAGTATAAAATCCAGTGTGTTCTTTCCTATTCTGCATTTTTATTTCTGTTTATTTAGCATCTGTGTTTGAATCTGTGTTTGTGATTGTGTTTGTGGTGTTTTATTTATCTTGTAATTCACATAGATTTTAGATTTTATTTAAATTCTCACAAACACTATTCACCCCCTTCTATTGTTCGTTTTGCCTTAACAATCTTTTCCCCAATCCCTAACAATTGGTATCAAAGCAAGATCTTTCAAAAAGTTCATAATCTGATTTTTTTAAATAGTGATAATGGAAACCAACACTGGTAGCAGTAATAGTTCTTTTATAGAGTGTCAATCCACTGTCAGACCACGATTGTTTAATGGTAGTAATTATTCATATTGGGCATGTAGAATGAAAGCTTATTTACAGTCAGTAGGTTTAGACACATGGAATAGTACACAAAATGAGTATGTTGAACCCAAAACTGCTTTTGCACAATGGACAAATGAACAAAATGCTACTGCACAGAGCAATTCTAAAGCCATGAATATGTTATATTGTTCATTAGGTAGGAATGAGTTTAATAGTGTATCAGTATGTAAAACTGCTTATGAAATTTAGAGAACTTTACAAGTTACTCATGAAGGAACTAGTAAAGTTAAATAAACTAAAATAGCAATGCTAGTTAATCAGTTTGAATTATTCAAAATGAATGAGAATGAGTCTATTTTAGATATGTATTGCAGATTTCAAGAGATAGTGCATTCATTAACAACACTTAGAAAAACTTATTCTGAAGCAGATCAAGTCAGAAAAATGGTGAATTCACTAACTCCAGATTGGGATCAGAAAACTTTGGCTATTGAAGAAGCCAATGATGTCAATGAAATGAAAATTGTGGAGTTAATCGGAAATTTGATGTCTTATGAAGTCCAATTACAGAAAAGAAAAGAAAATAGATCAACTGATAAGAAATCTATTGCACTTAGAGCAACAACATTTGATTCTGACTCGAGTATCGAAGATGATGAAGAAACAACACTTATGAAAAATCATTTTGGAAGATTTCTAAAATATAGAAGGAAGAGTTATATTCAAGGAAATTCAAAAATTAATGATGGTCGATGTTTTAACTACAACAAACCAGGCCATATAAAGAAAATGTGTCCATATCCAGACAAATCGACACAACAAAGACAACAACAATTCGTCAAGAACAAGAAAGCATACGCAACAACGTTAGATGATTCAGATTCATCATCAAGTGATGAAGAACCAGAAACCAGAAATACGAATATATGATTTACAGAAATTCAGAGTTCAAAAAATCATGAAGAGAAGGATCTAAAAACCGGGTATGCATTAATTAATTTTTAATTTTATTTGGTTGAATGGTTGCTTTTTTGTTTGCTTTGGTTTGAATTTAAAATTTAACAAAAAATAATATATATATTTTTTGAAATTTGAAATTCAAATTTGAAGTTTGAATTTTGAAATTCAAAATAATAATATAATATTAAAGAACTAATAAATTAATAAAATAAATGGTTTGTATGTTTATTCGGATTAGAATTATTTTAGGAATCATTAAACCTGAAATATAAATCGATTATATAAATTTCAAAACACAAAAATCCAATTTCCTTTGAAATTAGACAAATATGTCGACATATAGAAATGTCTATGTCGACATATCTGACCAGTTTGGAATTCAAATTTTCGAATTTCAAAAGTTCAAACTTCCCTCCATTCTTTTCACCAACTCCCAAGGTCTGAAAAGGTGTCATTTCAATCTGAAATGTTGTGCCTATTTAATTCATATCCATTCAATTTCTATATATACATCTATCATTTCTACCTTTCATTCACAACTCAAAACTATATTCTTCATATCTATTCTCTTCAAAATTATCGATTCAATGGCTTCCACAAATTCATCTCAAAAATTGAAGATAACCAAAACCATCAAAGGCTATCTTCATAACGACAAAGAGGCCATCAAAACCTATGGTAACTATTTAGCAAACGCTAAAGTTAATACGGGTGCTTTCGCCGTCTTTAGCGACTTTCCCTCTTATGATCTCGCCACTCTTTTTGAACATAATGAAGTATTGAGTCTAATTGACTCTCGTGATAACAACGAAGTATGTTATCCCAAACTCGTTAAGATGTTCTATGCAAATATCAATCGCGGATTTTACGAAGGAAACGAAAATGAAATTTGGAGTAGTGCCAAAGGCACTCAAATTGTTCTCAATGCCAAACTCTTAAGCATTATTCTAAATTGTAGAAGTGTGGGCTCAGATTTCTCAAATGTTGAAATTTTGCTATCGACGAAACCGATTTGGAAACTTTTCACGACATATTTGATGATGGAGCTCCAATAGAACTCAAAAATCGCTTCTTTTGTCCAAAAGCAAGGATTGTCAACCTTCTCCTCCAACATACCATCACTCGCAGTTCCAGAAATTTCAACAATCCAACTCTCAAAGTCCAAAAGGCTCTTTTTGCTATTATGGGTGAATATGTCATAAATTGGGCCGAAATGATCCTAAATGAAATAAAGCCCATAGATTTATCTACACGAGAAAACATTCTCTACTATGGTGTTTATCTCACTCGTATTTTCAAATACTTTAGTGTTGATCTTTATGGAGAAGAATTTGTGCCATAAAAGTGTTTGACGTATCAAACATTCGTCTCATGAAAATTCCTCTCACTTTCAAACCTTATAAGACATTCGAAGCCAAACAAGCTCGAATGCAACAAGACCAAGAACCAATGGAAATCGAAGAAGAAGAAGCTTCTATGGAAAGTATTGAGTATCCATCTTCTAAGCATATTTACAAAGATACGATTGTTTAAAATCAAGTGAAAATCATCAACAATCAAAAGAAGCTTAACAAGAGGCTTTCCAAAATTTCCAAATTCATGGTCAAGATTGGAAGAAAGCTTGGAATTTCATCTTCCTCGTCATCATCCGAAAACTAGGCTATCTAGTTTAATCTATCTTTATACATTTCCTTGTATTTACTTTCGAATCTCGTATTTAAAGTGTGTCTTAATTAGTTGGATGTATTTGCTTTCTATCATGTAATGAACAGAGTTTTATTTATGATAAAAATCATCTTTATGTTTCTGAATAATTATAAAACTAATTATAATAAAATACAGTTCAAAAGAATTAAAAATTTCAAATTTTTTAATAACCCTATAGTATATCGACATAGCAAAAAGTGTATGTCGACATATAACTGAAAAATTTACAAATTGTTTCAAATTTTAAATTAAAATAACTACTCTTGTCCATTCAAAATCCAATGAATTCCAAACCCTATTTAAGTCTATTTCTTCCATAAAAAATCATTATTCCATTACTCCTTCTTCCTTATTCATTTCCTTTCAAATCCATGGCAAATCCACTCCATAATCTTAGTGAAAATCTAGAAAAAACTTTGAATTCTTTCAAAAACGTTCTCTCTATCATTCTACGGAATCAACGTCATCTAGAACTAAGTTAAATGAAGATGTTCGAGCAACAAGACAAGCATTTTGATGCAATGCGATGGCTAATCTCTTCTCTTTTCAGAGATGAAGATAATAATTTCGCAAAGGCTACGCCAACCAAAGAAGATGAAGAATGGGAAGTCATTAAGAAGGATCCTATCTTTAGAGATGGTTGGGTTGAAGTTCAAAGAAACGTTTAGTTATTTGGTACGATTTGATTGATTAGTTTGAATATTCTAAGACATATGGTGTGGTGTGATTTGATTTGAATTCTATTAGTTTGAAACTTGTATATATTAAGACATATGGTGTGATTTGGTTTGGTTTGTATCAAACAAACATATGTAGTTATAAATACTTGGATTGGTTTATATTTAATCATCGTATTATAGGTTTGAATAGATTAAGGGGGCGTATTCTACTTAGGATTAGTTAATAGATTAAGGGGGAGTATCTTTATTGGGTGAGTTACTTAAGTTCTATTCAGAGAGTTATACAATTTAGGGGAATTACCTTTATGGTTTCTTTTTGATAATGCCAAAGGGGGAGAAATTATAAAATTTAGACATAGTTTATCAGATTCTTACAAACAGGGGTAGTATTAAAAGGATTATCATCAATAGGTACATACAGCTATGATATTTTATAAACTAAGGATGTCATCATCAAAAAGAGGGAGATTGTTGGAGAATGGAGTTTTGATGACAATAACCTTATTTCAATTATCACTGATTATAAAATATATACTAACACTTTCTGTATATAATATATATACATACACATATGCAGGAATTATATACAGGAAATATTACTGAAGACTATACAGTTTAAAGATAATAGAGATTTAGAATTCAGACAAATTTCAAGCTCTTGAGTATTCAAGATTTTAAGAGTTCAAGATTAATATAGTTATAGAGTCTAGATTATGTAAGACTCTAAATAGCACTCTAGGTTCAATATTCAAATTCTGATTTTCAAACTCTGATTTTCAAATTCAATTTTCTATCCTCAATTCTCTCTATTTTATTTTTTATCTTTTCTAATTTTCTTTTTTATTTATCTTTATTTTTCAAACTTATGTTTTATATATTTATGTTTTTATACTTCATACTTTATATAGTTTAAAACCTTATAATTTTATAACTATGTTTATATAATTTAAATTTATGTTTTCATATGTTTTTCTACTTTATAATATTAGTTTACAACACAAGATTTTTAATCAAGAATTTCCAGAATTATATTTAGATCAAAACACTTGAAAATGTTTTAAAATTCAAAAATATACTAGAGTATGTCGACATGTAGAAAACACCATGTCGACATATAAAAGTCAGAAATTCAAATTTGAAAGGAAGTGTCTTTTCACTATTTGAAAGGTTTCAGAAACGTTGCAACCTTTCACACACTATAAAATGGGCTTGAATTCGATTTTTAAATATATCTTCTTCTCTACTTTCACTCTCTTTCATTATGTAATTATTCTTAATCAATTTTATAATTTCTACACTTATACTCTGCCGAATTCAATTCCGTTTTAATCAAACTTCTTCTCTCTACACTCTCTTCTCGTCTCTCTCCGAACCAAGTGCTATTGAAGAGTTATAGGGCTGTTTGTAATAGCTTGGGTTGAGTACAGTAGGAAGCGGTGTGTTCTTTGTAGCCGTGAAACCAAGAAGTAAGTGTAACGACCCGCATTCTACGCATCGATGGATCATAGAATATTTCTTTCTTTCGCACACGAAGTCGTATGGTCGTGTAACTTTGGGAGACGACTATTGGGGTTATTTCCCATGTTCATGATTTTTCCCGATTTTTAAATGACCGTTTTGCCCCCAGCTGATCTTGTTTCTGCCATAACTTTTGACTGGAAAGGAATTTTGACCTGAAACCACCTCCATTGGATTCGGATGTTGGTTTACAATTCCGTAGAGTGGTCACATTAGCCAAACGGGCTCACCGTTGGGGAGATATAAAAAAGGTTTATAATGTGAAAAACTGCTTAACCGGGCCTAATTTGGGTAATTAGTGAGTGAGCCCATAACCCATTTCAGGATTAGGATTATGGGAAAGCTGATAGGGTTAGGAAATCCAGTTTCTATCATTTTCCAGCTGCCACTTTTTGTTCCTTCTAGTTCAGCCATGGCCTCCACTTTCTAAAACACCCCAAATCAACTTCTAATCACTTTCTAATCAAGTTTTGGCTTAATCTACATCAAATCAAGGAAGATCTTCACCAAATCAGTATTAGAACTGCTGTATTGCCTTGGTATTCGCGCCCAAACAGAGAATCATTTCAGTTATAAAGTTTATTTGTGGCAAAGGTGAGTGATTTGCAAGGTTCCTAACTAATCATGGGTAATTAAGGGTAATTAGTGATAATTAGAGAAATTATACATTATTAAATTCTGGAAAAATATTTATAAATTTCGAAATGATGTTTTAGACCTCTGTTAGAAACTTGGGTTAATTTGGTTAAGTTTTGCTAATCCTATCATTAATTATACTTGAACATGATTAAGGGGAAATATGAGGTTTTGGCTATGTTTGATCAGTTTTAACTTATTAAGTTGTTGTTTTGGTGTTTGTGGTCACTTCCATTTGTTGCTATGACTGTATGGTATGCTTTGTGATTGTCTAAAATAGTTAGAGTGGTCGAAAACACCGTCGATTGGCGTATAAACAATCGCTGGAAGTTGCAGGAAAAGTGCAGGAAAGTACCCGAACCGGATCAGATCGGATGGGAGCACGGACCGACCCGAGGTGCAACTCGCGAACCGAACCGCTTGTGGGGTCTTCTCTGAACCGAGCCGACTGGAAGCTCGTGAACAGATGGCCAAGGAGGATCACAAACCGGAGCACCCAATCCGAACCGAACCGCACCTCCGACCTGATCCGCCAGACGACCTCCGACCCGAACCACTTATGCGTCTCCGACCCAACCCGGAGTAGAGAGGAAGACTCGAGCTGCTTGCACCATGAACGGAGACCACGATCCGATGGGATGACCAAGACCGATCCGAACCGCCACGAGATGAAGACCACGAACCGAACCGAAGAGTTTGGACTTGAGGCGTGGACAACGATGCCGAACCGATCCGGGGAAGAAGACCAAAAACCCGAGATGCAAAGGAAGTCCAAATGGGTAGTTTTGACTCAGGATCCAGATGGGAACCAACGAGTCGATTTCATGAGTTGGGCTTTGCTGCGGGACGTGTGCTAAGGGGTTGTCGATGTCTATGACTTTGTATCACTATGTGTAGGGGGTACGTGAACGGATTCAGGGCCATAGTGGCCTAGGTACGACTAAAAGGGCTATAGACCAATGAAGTGGGGTCATTTGTAAAGATTTGGTCATGACTCCATAAGGTAAGCTTGGTGGTAGCAGTAGTTGTACAAGTCGAACTCCGTCACTACGTCAATGGGTCTAGTGATTGACAGTGGTTGACATCGTATGCTTTACGCAGTGAGTGAGAGATGTGAGGATGGTTGCTGTGTTTGATTGTTTTCCTTCATTATGACATGCACACCCCTCCCCCGTTATCCTTATACCATGTTTAGTGGCACCTTAGAGTATTGTACGGTATGTAGTGCTAACTCTTTGGTTGTAGGTCCAGGTTCAGATATGGTTTAGTATACCTGTTGTTGTTTTGTTTTGCTGCTTATCGCTCATACCAGACTTTTGTCTGACCCAGAGTTTTATGTCTCTTCTTATTACTCTGGGTGCTCTCACGAGCAAACTAGAGACATGTTAGTTGGTTATGCACGAGTAGCTGTGCCAGAGACGAGCAGGAGGCTTCCACGTAAAATATATAGATATTCTCCCTGTGTTCCTGCGGTCACTACTTTGGGCATTAGTGGTGTACTTTTCCTTTCTTTTTCTTTAGAGACAGTTTTAAAGTTGTAATAATGGTGATATGGAACATAAGCTGTATTTGGATTTCCGGTTAGTTTTAGTTTTCAGCTTATGCACTGTCTCGCCTGTTTTATGTCAAGTATGTTGTTATTATATTTTATCCCATGCGCTGTGAGACATTCTACAGGCTCTTGATTAGTTCATTCTCTTCTTTCCTTTCCTTGGTGACCATTCCGTGCTAGTCGGGCATGTGTACAACGCACTTTCGGAGGAAATGCCGGCTGGTGCGGGGCGGGCCGTCACACTTGGTATCAGAGCTCTAGGTTGCGTAGTTAACCTAGGGAAGTTATCAGGGAGAGATAGTTTACGTATATAAGAGCGCGTATTTGTGATTATTTTGGTTTTTAAAAGCTATATATATATACTATTAGTATAGCTAAGGATGAAGTCGCACTGCACTGACACCACAAAGAGGATGGTTAATCATTTCTCTTTACAGATTGAACGATGAGCCGATATACGAGGGGTGCTGGTAGAGGAGCCAACAATGGGAATGCTCCTGACATGAGGGCTATGTTTACTGACCTCATGAGAGAGATGCTTAGAGATGTTCAGAGGGCAGCTCCTAATGTTGCTAATGGTGGTGGTCCAGTAGTGCAGGCGCCTAGGGCCGATTTCGCCAAGCTGAATAAGGATTATACTAGTCTTGGTGGGAGGCCGTTCCACGGAACGGAGTCGGCTATGGATGTTCAGGATTGGTTGGATAGCTGCGAGAGTATCTTCGAAGACTTGGGTATCGAGGATGCGATGAAGAGAAGGCTAGCATCCCGTCAGCTGCAAGGACGGGCAATGAATTGGTGGAACGCTATAAAGGCAGCTACCCCAGAGGATCGGATTACATGGGATCAGTTTAAGACTCACTTCAGCGATATGTTTATCCCAGCTGCTCAGAAGTCGGAACTGTTTAGGAAGTTCTTGGAGCTTAAGCAAAATGGCAGAGCTATCTCAGAGTATATTGCTGAGTTCGATACTTTATCGAAATATGGGTAATCTCTTATTGATACTGCTGAGAAGAAGAACGAGAAGTTCATAACTGGTTTGGATGGATACTTAGGGGAAATGCTTATTAACCACATCGATGAGACGTTTGAATCAATTGTGGGGAAAGCTTTAAGATCGGAAAGTCTTTACCCTAAGCCGAAGACTGAGGTCGCATCTGCAGAGGAGCCAAAACTGCAAGTAAGCGGTGGAGGCAAGAGTGGTTCTCAGAATAAGAGGAAGCAGAACCAGGACAAGGATGGCCAGAAGAAGAAGAAAGATGTTGAGTGCTTTAGCTATGGCAAGAAGGGCCACTATGCTATAATTGTCGAGCAAAGCCAGCAGACAGGAAGTGCTTCAACTATGGCCAAGTGGGACATCACAAGGACAAGTGTCTGCAACCCCCTAAAGAAAAGCAGATGGTTAAAGAATATGCCCTTAATGTTATTCCTTCTTCGTCGAATGCCCCAACTGCGGCGGAGAAGGGAAAGAATGTCGTTATTCAAGGTATGCTTTCTGTTTATGATGTTCCTGTTAGAGTTTTGTTTGATACCGGAGCTTCCAGTTCTTTCATATCTAGTGACCTGGTAGATAGGTTGGGATTGGAGCCCGAGATAGTCGATAGACCTTTAGTAGTGACGAACCCGATTGGTGGTTCGACTAGCCTTAGCATGATTTGCCATAATGTGGTCTTATCGAGTCATGGATGCATGTTTGTTTGTGATTGTTTTGTTTTGGGCTTTACTGGGATTGGCATTATTTTGGGAGTCGATTGGCTCCAAAGATACGGGGTGGTGGTAGACTGTGAGGGCTTTTTGGTGACAGTTAGAGCGGATGATAGGCGGAGGGTAGTGTTTGGTGGTCTACCTAGTGATGGGGTAATGGCTAGTTTTCTAAATTCCCTCGACATCCCGCATGATGAGTTGTCAGGTTTGCCCGTGGTTGGCCAGTATCCGGACGTCTTCGAGGAAGTGACCAGGCTTCTACCACACCGAGAGATTGAGTTCCGTATTGATTTAGTAAAAGATGCTAGACCTATAGTGATGCCACTTCGTCGTATAGCACCAAGGGAGCAGCGAGAGCTCGGGGTGCAAGTAAGCAATCTTTTGAAGAAGGGATTTATCAGAAGAAGTGTTTCTGAGTGGGGAGAACCAGTTGTGTTTGCTACCAAGGTAGATGGTTCCCTTCGATTGTGTGTTGACTACCGCTGAACAAGGTGACGAGGAAGAATAAGTATCCTCTATCGCGGATAGATGATTTGTTTGATCAGTTGAGTGGCACGAGAGTATTCTCCCAGTTGGATCTCGCGATAGGTTTTCATTAGCTTAAGGTGGAAGTTGAGAGTATAGCTAAAACGACATTTCGGACGCCGTCTGGATTTTATGAGTGGTTGGTCATGCCATTTGGGTTGACCAATGCACCAACATATTTTGTGGATCTTATGAATAAGGTATTCAGAGATCAGTTGAATAAGTTTGTTCTTGTGTTCGTGGAAGATATACTTGTTTATTCGAGGACAGAGGAAGAACACAAGGAACATTTGAGGATACTGATGGAGGTGTTGAGAAAACACCAATCAAAAGAAAAGTTTTCTAAGTGTCACTTCTGGAGAAGGGAAGTGAGATTCTTGGGCCATGTCATTTCAGAGAATGGTATTGTCGTGGATCCAGCGAAGGTGGCTACGGTGCAAGATTGGTCTACGCCCAAGAATGAAACAGACATAAGAAGTTTCTTGGGGTTATCTGGATATTATCGTAAGTTTATCCGAGACTACTCCAAGATAGCAGCACCGTTGACTCAGTTGACCAAGAAGAATCAAGCTTTCGTCTGGGAAGAAAAGTGCGAGAATGCATTCAAGAGTCTAGAGGAAAAGTTGACATATGCACCAGTGTTAGTCATTCCTAAGGGGAACGAAGAGATGACGGTATACACAGATGCATGTGGTACCGGACTAGGTGCTGTATTGATGCAAGGAGGTAGGGTTGTAGCTTATGCAAGTCGGCAATTGAAACTGCACGAGAGAAGATACCCTACCCATGATTTGGAATTAGCAGCGATTGTGTTCGCATTGAAGATGTGGAGACAACAAAAGGATCTAAACCTACGACAACAAAGATGGTTAGAATTCTTGGCTTCCTATGATTTCGACATCGCATATACACCAGGAAAGGGCAATGCAGTGGCTGATGCATTGAGTAGAAGACATGCCAGTTACGGGCTATGTGTCTAGAATGGAAGCAACTGGAGTACATCACGGGGTATGATTTCAGACCAAATTGCGAATTGGATCCAGAAATGTTAGCAAGTTTGACGATCAGACCCACTTTGATTGAGCGGATTGGTTCCAGTTAAAGGAACGATCCTAACCTATTGGAAATCATCTCCAAGTTAGAGATGGGTATCAATGAGGAGATGAACAAGTATGGGCTTGATCGAGATGGACGGCTTAGAAAGAATGGAAGACTTGTTGTGCCCATTGTTAATGGATTGAGAGATGAAGTGCTTGGAGAATGTCATCACTCAAAACTGACTATACATCCCAGTGGTAACAAGATGTATCGAGACATGAAGCAGACCTACTACTCGGAAGGAATGAAAAGATATGTTGGGAAGTTTATATCCAAATGCATGAATTTCTATCTGGTTAAAGCTGAGCAAAAGAAGCCTAGTGGTTTGTTACAACCATTAGAAATTCCAGAATGGAAATGGGAACAAGTCTCGATGGATTTCATTGATGGGTTACCAAGGACTAGATCAGGCCATGATAGTATTTGGGTGATTGATGACCGATTGACAAAAAGTGCAAGATTTATACCCATCAAGTCAAACAGTACGACAGCTAAGTTAGCGGAACTGTATATAAAGTGGGTAGCGAGATTTCATGGAATACCCAAAGGCATTGTGAGTGACCAAGATCCGTTGTTCACTAGTGGATTTTGGAAGAGCTTACAAGAGGCGTTAGGATCAGAATTACATCTCAGTACCGCGTATCATCCTCAAACTGACGGACAGACAGAGAAGGTGAATCGAGTGTTAGAAGATCTTTTGAGAGATTGCATATTGGATTTTGGTGGATCATGGGATGACCATTTGCATCTTGTAGAGTTTGCATATAATAATAGTTATCAATCCAGTATTGGTATGGCTCCATTTAAAGCTTTGTATGGAAGATCGTGCAACTCACCGTCATGTTGGTTAGAAACTGGTGAGAAGTTTGTGCTTGGACCAGATGTGATAAGAGAAACTTTAGCTAAGATTAAAGTTATCCAACAGCGAATGAAGGCTTCCCAAGATAGGCAGAAGAGTTATGCTAATAAGAGGAGAAGAGAATTAAAGTTCTCCATTGGCGACTTGGTGTTTGTCAAGATTTCTCCGTTGAAGAGCGTGATACGATTTGGCAGGAGAGGCAAGTTAGCACCAAGATTTGTTGGTCCGTTCCCAGTTCTTGGGCAAATTGGGAATTTGGCATATAAAGTTGAATTACCAGACAAGATGGCAGGAGTTCACAACGTGTTTCATGTTTCCCAGTTAGGGAAGTTCGTACACGACCCAGATGTGACTATTTCACCTAATCAGTTGGATGATATCGAAGTTGAACCCGAGGCGGTTGGGAACCGCAGGCCTATGCGTATTGTTGGGAATGATACGAAGAAGCTTCGAAGGAAGGCGGTGAAATTAGTCAAAGTTCAGTGGGGCTAGAATGAGAATGACTGTACTTGGGAGACTGAGGAGAGCATTAGGAAGACGTATCCAGAACTCTTCGCCTGGTAAGATTTCAGTTTCGATTTAGTCTTTCCGCATGCTAGGATAGGTTGTTTTATTTGTTTTGCATGTTTGATTGTTGTATATGATTGGTAGGCATGCGGGATCCTTTGAATGTTTTGGGTTAAGGAATTTCGGGGACAAACTTTCTAAAGGGGGGAAGAGTGTAACTGAAGAATGAAGAAAAAGAAAATAACACACAGAATTTATAGTGGTTCGGCGTTAACGAGCCTACGTCCACTTTATATGTTATTGATTATACTTTGTGTGCTGATACAATCAATGATTTCTCTCTAGCTCAATTTTACAATTGTGATTTCTCTCAGTAATCTAGTAATAAAACTGATAAGAAATGGTAGTATGATAATAATGGCGGAATCGGTGCTCAATATTGCTAAAAGGATCCCAAAAAATGCCAAGCTCCAGGCTATTTATAGCTGATTTTGTCAGGCGGATCGTGGTAACACGTGGCACGAATCCCGAGAACATCGGATTGTATCGCAGCCGATGAAGAAATAGTCAAATTAGCCGTTGTGGACAGGTGTCGCGATCCCCTTGAAAATCGGATCGAGCAAATGAGGAGAATCAGTCAAAATGACGGTTGGGGACACGTGTCGCTGGATCCGTGCGTCTCGGATCGCCGAAGACTAGCTCGTGCTTGAACGGGTCAGAGGCTTCGCCGTGCATCAGGGGATCGTATCGGTCTATACTGGGCAGTAATGTATGTATGGATCGAGTCGCATAGAGGTGTCGTTTCGCTGATGAAATGGGGGCGATCCGATGAGGTGCGGTCCGATGGTGTGCGATTCGATGAGGGGCGATTCGATGAGGGGCAAGTCGATGGTGTGCGATCCGATGAGGGGCAAGTCGATGGTGCGATCCGTTCCTTCATGTACTTAGGGAATGTAGTTTCATACTTTCTTCTTGTGAGTGAACCTGGGTGGCTTGGCCAAAAAACTAGCCAACATTTTGCTCCCTTGAAGTATGTTTTATCGATGATGGAACATGATTCGAAGCTATAGAATCGTCTTTTCACAACGAGACGCAAATCAATGAACAATTCCTTTTCTGGGATCTTTCAGAGTCTTCATCACTGGATCTATCGATCATTTATCGATTCGGATCGCGTGCTCGAGTCGCGGTCCGTTAGCAAGCCATTCGCCTCGTTCTTTGGTGAACACTTGGGCCTCTTCACGGAACGGAACGAGATGGGCTTCTCTTCGAGACGTGGTGGGCTTTTGGTTCGCGGCCCGTCTATTTTCGCGGTTCGAGTAAAACAAAAATTGGAATATTAACGGTCGCCTCGTGACCTATATAAACCGCACTCCCTCTTCACTTTCCCCCTTCTTCTAGCTTCTGCATCGCGCCGCCAGCTCCATTAAGGAAGAACCCTAGTTTTTCAAACCTCCAAAAATCCGATTGTTTTCCCAACTTTTAGAAAGGTAATTCTACCGAAAGCATCCTTATTCGATATCGCTCTCGTTTTTATGAGTTTTTTCGACTGGTTTGAGGGAAGAAACGATGGAATTTTGTGATTTTTGGGGGGACCAGCAAGGCGTCATGGCTGATGGGTTCAAAGGTTGGAGTTCGGAAATGAGAAGGAGAGGAAATAAACAGAGGAGGAAGGAGAAGAGAGAAGGCCGGTTTGGATCGTGTGCAAGGAGAGGAAAGGGAGAAGATGAAGACCAGTGGCGAGACGGAGGGTCGTGGTGACGGCAGAGGCATGTATCGTGGGGGGCTGCAACGATCCGGCAAAGACCCCGACCACGCAATTTCGCGATCAGCGAGAGGGTCGACCCCTACTATCTCACGATCCGAGAGGAGGGCGATCCGTCTGCCCTGCGATCCGAAGGAGGGCGATCCCTCTGCCCTGCGATCCGAAGGAGGGCGAACTGTTATACACACCGCGATCCGACTCGTAGTTCACGATCCAAACAAATTTTGAACTTTAGACGATGCCTTGTCACCATAAAATTCTGAACAGTTAGGTTAGGGCCTTGATGTCGGACTTTCTGGACTAAATGACCACATAATTTGACTGCATATGACGACTAATATTTTGATGATCTTGATAACTTTTATGCTTTATCTTGAATGCATGCACAAGCACACACACCGGCACTTGCACACACGGGGGACGGGTAGTTTTAATCTCATTTTTCATGTTTTCTCGCCTAATAGTAATGTCGGATAATCAATCTTCTCCAAGATTCGTTACAGAAACGGAGTCCGAGGTTCCTGAGCAATACAACCCCGAGGTCCCTCCAATTAACCCAGGAGGTGAAGATTCTGGCTCTGAATACGAGGCAACGGAATCAAATCCGTCTGAAAGTACTTCATCTAGTGAAGAATCTGAGATAGACAGGCGAGCTCCTGACGAGATTCCTGGCGCGCTCGGGATAGAGAAAATTTCCGATTCTTTAGCATCTAAATTCGATAATATAAAGCTTAAAAGAATCTGCCTGAGACATGGGATCCCTTGGGATGATGTGATGACACCCAGTAGTGAAGATAGACCCCACTTAGCTCCGGAAGGGTATATGGCAGTCAGTCGAACCATGTGCTTAGTAGGAGCTATTCCTCCGTTTCCTCCAATCGTCATCGAGACCTTAAAACGACTGGGTATCGCTCCGATGCAGCTTCATCCTAATGCCTACGCATCTCTATACACCCTATATATTGCATACGCGGAGATCCTACATACCGAACTTACATTTAGAGATTTGACATTCTTCTTTTTTTCAAGCATCGCTCCTCGGCAACCCCAAATTTCTCTTTCTTTGAATCAGTGGCCAATAGGAAGGTTCTGTATGACGGATGCAGCAATATATGGGATCCTAAGTCTGATTGGTTCTATATAAAGAAACAGGCCGGATGCTCAAGAAGATGGCTTAAATCAAGTAAACTTTAATCTTTTGACTGAATATCTTGTTCAAGAAGCCGAAGCATTAGCATTCTCCCCCCTGTTTCTTTGTTTTAAACAGATCACGTCTTCCCGAAAACGGAGGGTCCGTTATACAACAATCGATTGTCTATTCTTCTACAAAGCAGATCCGACTTTCTAAGGATCAAAAAGTGCATCACTGATGAGAATCTTCATAAGCATCATCTTCTGGATATAAGATTTGGACTTGGCGCTGGCGACAAACCCTATAGATACGTGCCCCCAACGGAGGGAGAGGGAATGTCGCAAGCAGTAGAAACAACTAAATTTCGCAAGAGTCCTTCCCCGATAGTCATCCAAGACGATGAGGACCTGAACAATATACAGAGGGGATGAGGCCTGCGGTGACAAGTCCAAGGAAATCCCAGTTTCTACTTCAATCGAACCCACTGCTCCCGATGATTTGACAGAAGAACAGTTATTCCACGAGCTGAGCAAAATTCCTCTGCCCGATGATGTATACACAGAGAGAGACTTTGAAGGGGAGCTATTCTTCCCTGCTTCTGAAGAGACCATCGCTCCAACTGGCGAACAAGAAACTAGTCAGATGAGCCTGTCTTCAGGCCCGGGTCGGTTAGGGGGAATTATATGGGATGCACAAATCACACACACTGCCTGACCCCGCACTCTTACATCATCAGTATTCAAAGTTTTAATATGCTCTTTTCTCTTTTGCAGGAAAGATGTCCCACAGGCGATCTTATTCTTATCGTTCTCTTCGTGAGGGCACTCCCAGTCTTCATCCGGGTACTGAGCGCCCTCGCGGCCCTTCTCACAAGCCGACTTCCTCGCAACCCCGGTCTCCACCGAAATCGACATCTGCCAAGCTCCCCAGTTATCCGGTAGTTCTTGCAGGTGGAAAGAAACTTCCTAAAGAATTAACTCCTCCGAAAAGTGCACCTTCTCACAGCAGGTCGTCAAAAAGGCATCACGAGTCTAAGGATAAAGGCAAGGATCCACTCAAAGAATCTGAAAAGGAGAGGAGTGACATCGTCCCTTCCAGCCAGCCAGAGTTGGCTCCCCCCGGGTCACGGGATTACATCCATGGTCCTGAGATTCAAGGTAGGCTGGAAAAGCTGCGGGAACAATTCCCAGACATTTTCTTCGAAAGGATGACGTTTGTTCCAGCCTTGGAGATAGTCCCTAGGAACTGGGATAATGAAGTTATCGGGCACATTCGCCACGTAGCCAGGCAGTATGAGATGATGAAGAAACATGCAATTAACCTTTCAGAAGTCATTCGAACGCTCGAAATAGAAGCACATAGATCTAAGGCGAAACTTGATAACAACGAAAGGGCCCGGACAAAGATGGAGAAGGACCTGGAAGATGCTCAATCCCAACTTGCTTTAGCGCGGAGAGATGTCGAAAATCATAAGATTGAATTGGAGAATGCTAAGAAGCGCTTTCATTCGGAACTTGACTCCAATAGCCAAGAGAAGATGGCTTTAAAGAAGGAAGTAGAAGATCTCAAAATAGCCAACATTGAGTTGAAAATAGCACAAGGCCATTTTGAAGCTGAGAGAGCTGCTTGGGAGGCATAAAAAGCAAACTTGAAAGAAAGCTTAGCTTTGGCCAAAGCGGAAAAGGTGATTTTGAATGATCAAGTCGCAGATGCGGAGAGACGGGCAGCTCTCGCCGAAAAGAATGTTGAAAGCGCCATCGAAATGGCTACTGCTTCTAACAACAAGCTCCTCGAGAGAGAGAGAAGGATATCGAGGGGTTTGAAGAGATGATTTTTGACTTCCTTGGCCAAGTCCTCAAAACCCGCAACATCTCGTGGATCCCGGATTACCACGTTACTTTAGCCAATTTATGGGATGCCATTGTTGAGGGTGAGAAGCAGAGATTGGGAGTCGATGAAATTGATGAAGATGAGTTGATGAAGAGCATCTTGAGGGATAACGAGCCCGAGGACCTGGCAGAGGGTCGTCGTCTGATTCAAGCGGAGATGGAAAAGGAGAGGGCCCTGGCTAAGGGTAAAGGCAAAGCTGACGAAGGTTCGAGTTCAGCCGTGGAGCCCAAGACCTCCGAAGTTGAGGAATACCATCCTGGTGATCCACTAATCCCTTTGGGCCTAACTCCTGTGGTTGTTGGAGCTCCTGCAGCTACCCAAGAAGGAGGATCTGCGGAAGGTATCTCCCTTTTTTCACCACAATTTGTCAAAGCAATTGTGAATTGTCGTCGTCTGGTAGAACAACTAATTGAATTAGTAACGTGTGTTCCCCATAATACAGGTGGTGAGTCCGTCGACAAGGGTGTTGAAAAAGAAAAAGAGGCGGAGAAGGAGGTCGTCTCGCCAGGTGCCGGTGTTGATATACCGAAGCAGACTGAGGATACAACAGCAGAGAAAAGCATCCTGACACCTAGTGCTGATGTTCCCAAGGATGCTGAAACCATCGAGGCCCTGAAAGACATGGATGGGCACCATGTAGAGGATGAGGAAGATATCATTGGGACCAAAGAGACCGAAGATGATGACGACGAAACTTTGGCCAGCAGAAAAGCTAGGCAGGAAAAAGAGATGGCTTCGAAGAAGGTGGGACAAGAGCCTTTGGACGTAGTACCTATCGCAGAGTTTGATCCCAAAACTGGGATGATTTTGAAAATCCAGCCCAAATCCATCAGCAGATAGCTTCATTTTGCGAATCCTGATGATTTCCCGGCTTCCCTTTCTGATAAAAGGAAGAGAAAGAAGGCGGAAGAGGAATCTTCTGAAGAGTCGGATGTTCCTCTTATAGACAAAAGGAAGAGGAAGAAAGGAGATCAATCCGACGCTGACAAGGCGAAGCTGGAGAAACAGAAGCAGGAGAAGAGGTCAAAGCGTAAATAGGATATTGTCGCTGGTTTATATTTTGTCTTTAGGTTTTCCACTGGCCAGGAAGTGTAATTATGAGACTGGCCCTCATTTTTGTTTTCTAGGTTATTTTTCACTTTGTAGGCTTGCAGTATATAAATGAAAGTTTATCTCTTTTTGCATCATTGTGTACCTGTATTCAAATAAACTTTCCATGTTTAGTCATAGACCATCTAATTATAACTACAAATCAGTCAAACAACAGAAAGAAAAATTAAAAAAATTCGTGCTGCGTTGTTGCATTAAAGTTCATGTGTATATGCATATGGCCCCCAATCAATCGTTAATGTGGCGCTTAACTAGGGCTTATTAAAGATTGATTAGCATTATTCGCATGTTTCCCCCTATTTCTGAATATGGGGGACTTAGAAAATTTCATAAGATAGCTGTTCTTGTGGTATTGAACTTCTGGAACCTTTCTCAGTGCTTAATCATAGACTCCTTTATACTATCCTGGCGGTTGCCGAGGTTAGAGTTCAAATTCAATAGTCCAGTCGGTCCTTGTTCCTTCAGCAGGGAAGGAATTCTTTCTCAGCGCTTACTCTGAGACGCTTTTATACTCTCTCTCTCTCTATGGAGAGTTAGAGTTCGAGCTCAGCAATTCAACCGCTCCTCGATCCTTCAGCGAGGAAGGAGCTCTTTCTCAGCGCTCAATCGGAGACGCTTTTATACTCTCTCTCTCTGGAGAGTTAGAGTTCGAGCTCGGCAATTCAACCGCTTCCCGATCCTTCAGCGAGGAAGGAGCTCTTTCTCAGCGCTCAATCGGAGACGCTTTTATACTCTCTCTCTCTCTCTCTCTGGAGAGTTAGAGTTCGAGCTCGGCAATTCAATCGCTCCCCGATCCTTCAGCGGGGATGGAGCTCTTTCTCAGTGCTCAATCGGAGACGCTTTTATACTCTCTCTCTGGAGAGTTAGAGTTCCGTCAAGGCGGTTCCGATCATGGTACACCGCCATGACGTATGGACATCGACTTCATGTCCGTTATGCTCTCTCTCGGATCTAGAGAGTTAAAGCGCTATCTACGATATAATTTACTTTATTGTATCCTCAGAATATTGACTTGTGATTACATTCCATTCTGATGGAAGGCATTTATGATTATATGCTTCTAGGATCGCTGCATGATTCACAGTAGTTCTCGTAAAGATAGAAAGACAGATAAATAATGCAATAAAGGTAAACGACACACAATATTTTTATAGTGGTTCAGTCGAATCATGACCTACATCCACTTTATAATTCTTTGCTTTAAGTAATAAGACAATTCTAGGCAAGTCGTGCTTTTTACATGGTTCTTAACAAAGCAAAAGGACAGATTTGAAATTTTTATGTTAAGTATGGCCGTAAATGTTGGGCATTCCACACTCTGGGGATTTCCTTTCCATCTACGGTTGCCAGCATGAAGGTTCCATTATCAAGCTTGCTCAGAATAGAGTACGGTCCTTCCCACTTCGCTCCCATATGAGTTGGGGGTGGAAAGACACGTTTCAGAACCAAGTCTCCGGGTTCCCATGTTCGGGCTCAAACCTTTTTGTTGTAATATCGAGCGACCTGTTGTTTGCATCTCAAGGCACGCAGGTCTGCTTCATCCCTCTTTTCTTCGATCATATCCAGGGATTCAAGGAGCAATTCATTATTGGTCATCGGATCATAATAAGTCACCCGGTGAGAAGGTACCTTTATCTCAACCGGGATGACCGCTTCCGTTCCAAAAGCAAGGGAGAAGGGGGTATGTCCTGTTGCCGATTTATATGTTGTCCTGTAGGCCCATAGTGCCAAGGACAATTCATCAGCCCACATGGCTCTGGCCCGCTTCAGTCTTCGTTTTAGAATGGACTTAATCACTTTATTCGCCGCTTCGACTTGTCTGTTCGATTGCGGGTGCGCCACAGAGGTGTACCGTTTCTCAATATGGTATTTCTGGAAGAAGTTTCTGAATTCAATGCTATCGAATTGAGTTCCGTTATCCGTTATCACAATCTTTGGAATCCCGAATCGATAGATGATTTTCTAACGATAAAATTGATCACTCGTTTGGTTGTGATTGTAGTCAGTGGTTCAGCCTCGACCCACTTAGTGAAATAATCCACGGCCACAATAGCGAACTTTGCCCCGCCCCTAGCTATGGGGAGACTTCCAATGATATCAATTCCCCACATAGCGAAAGGCCATGGGCTCGTCATTGTTTTTAACTGATTAGGAGGTGCTCTAGGTATTTTTGAAAATCTCTGGCACGCATCACACCGTCGTGCGTATTTTGCCGCATCCTTGTTTATGGTAGGCCAGAAATAACCATGCCGCAACACCTTTTTTGCCAAAGTTTGACCTCCAGTTTGATCGCCGCATTCGCCTTCGTGTGCCTCCTGCAGCACACGCTTGATGTCATCGTGGGCTATACACCGAAGAAGGGGCATCGAAAATTCTTGTCTGTAAAGAACTCCGCCTTGCAGAACGTATCGGGCAGCTTTACGAATTACTTTACGCCTCTCGCTCTTCTTGGTCGGAAGCGCTCCATTCATCAAGAAATTCTTTAGAGGGGTCATCCACGACTCCCTTTCTGGTTCCGTCTCTAGTATTAGATCGATTTCCATTTGATCTATACTAGGAGACCGAAGTGCTTCAACAGGGGCTAGCCCGGTCTCTTCAGGATCGTCGGAACTAGCCATCTTTGCCAACTTATCTGCCTGCTGATTCTCTGACCGCGGAATGTGAGATATGCTGTAGTGATCAAAATCGTTCAGCAACTCCTTCACTTTCTTCAAGTATAAAATCAATCTTGCACTTTTAGTTTGGAATTTCCCAGTAACCTGGTTCACAACTAACTTGGAGTCGCAAAAAATGTTCAGCTTTGTGACCTCTAACTCCTTTGCGATTCTTAATCCGGCTATCAGGGCTTCATATTCGGAGTCGTTGTTAGTGGCGTGAAACTCCATCCGGATAGCGTAGGACATCAATCGTTTCTCGGGAGTTTCAAGCACTATTCCAGCGCCGGATCTTTCGTCATTCCTAGCGCCATCAGTATACAATCTCCAGGCATTGGGATCGAGAAGTAACTTTGAGGGATCAACTTTTTCGTTTACTATATCCTCCTCCGGGACGGTAAACTCTGCTATGAAGTCGGTTATCACTTGCCCCCGAATTGACCGTCTGGGCTGAAAGTTTAGATCAAATTGACTTAACTCAATGTTCCATTTGAGTAATCTTCCAGACGCCTCTTGTCTCTGTAAAACTTACTTGAGTGGATGATTAGTGTATATGGTAATGAGATGCGCCTGAAAATAATGTCGAAGCTTTCTAGAGGCGATCAGTAAACTATACGCCAACTTTTCTATCCTTGGATAATTACGCTCTGCTACCGTCAATTTTTTGCTCACGTAATACACAGGTCTTTGGACCTTATCTTCTTCTCTTACCAACGCTGAGCTGATCGCGTGGGGTGACACTGCCAAGTACACGAATAAGTCCTCGTGATACATCGGCTTAGATAATATCGGAGGTTTCTCGAGGTGCCTCAGTAAGTTCTGAAATGCTTCTACGCAGTCGGGCGTCCATTTGAAGTGGCGTTTTCCCCACTTTATTAATTCGAATAATGGGATGCATTTGTCCGTAGCCCTGGAGATAAATCTGCTTAGTGCGGCTACTTTTCCTGCAAGGCTTTGCACATCCTTAATTTGCCTAGGTTCCTGAATGTCTCTGATTGCCGCGATTTGGTCTGGATTAATCTCAATCCCATGGGAACTGACGATGAACCCCAAGAATTTTCCGGAAGCGACACCGAATGAACATTTTGTTGGGTTGAGTTTCATTCCGTACTTTCGAAGGATGCCGAACATTTCTGCCAAGTCCATAGTGTGATGGGAGGATTGCTTGGACTTAACCAACATGTCGTCGACGTATACTTCCATTGTTTTCCCGATCTGGTTATAGAACATTCTGTTGACTAAACGTTGATATGTAGCGCCTGCGTTCTTCAAGCCAAAGGGCATCACTACATAGCAATATAATCCCAGATTCGTGATAAAACTAGTGTGTTCTTGATCTGGAACATGCATCAGAATCTGGTTATATCCTGAGTAAGCATCCATAAATGAGAGAAGTTCATGACCCGCCGTCGAGTCCACCAACTGGTCAATCCGGGGTAACGGAAAACTATCTTTTGGGCAGGCTTTGTTCAAATCCGAGAAGTCGATACACGTTCGCCACTTCCCGTTGGCCTTCTTTACCAGGACTGGATTTGAAATCCAGTCTGGGTAGGTCGAGTCTCTGATGAATCCATTATTCTTTAGCTTTCCAACCAGTTCTTTCAAGGCAACGGACCTCTCTGGGCCTAGCATTCGCCTTTTTTGCTTTACAGGAGGATGTCTAGGGTTAATGCTTAATGAATCGCTCATGATTGATGGGGATATCCCGCACATGTCTGCGTGGGTCCAAGCAAATACATCCAAGTTATTTTTTAAGAAATCTGTCAGTTCTTTAGCGAGATTCGGATTTAACTGGGATCCAATCTTAAGGACCTTCTCCGGGTCACTATCATCGATCGGTACATCCACAGTTGTCTCGTTGGGAGTAGCCATTCTGCCCCCAGGTTCTTGGTCCTCTCTGGGATCTATATCCTCGGGCAACTCTCTGGGCGACTCTCCAACGGTTATCCTCTTTAGTTGCTATAAGGTCTCCGCCCTTATAGGGGGAGAAGCGCCCTTGGTTTCTATGTCCCCTCCATTACGAAGTAACTTTAGTTCGGCAACATAACATGCTCGTGCGGCAACCTGATCTCCTCTGACAATACCAATGCCAGCTTTTGTGGGGAATTTCAATAATAAGCACCAGGGGGCTATACAGGCTCTAAACTTTGCAAGGGCCGGTCGACCCAAGAAGGCATTGTAGGGTGATTCAACATGCAAAACCACGAAGGGAAGGATTCTCACTCTCTGGCGTTCTCCTTCCCCAAGCGTAACTGGTAACTCTACATAACCCATTGGAGTGGTGGATGCTCCGTTAAATCCACGGATCCATCCTTGACAGGGCTTCAAGTCTTTTATTTCGAGGTTCATCTGGTCGAATGTCCTTTTGAAAAGAATGTTGACGGAACTCCCGTTGTCCACTAAAACCTTATGAACAGTGGCTGGTCCAATAGGTACTATGATTACAAATGGATCTTCAGTCGGAGCATGGACTCCAATGCTTTCTCGTTCGCGGAAAACGACATCGTCGGACATTATCTTCTGTTGCTTTACCGGGATATTGTCCTCGGGGTTGCTACACTCCCCTACCTCGAGGTGTTGCTTGGCTGCATTGACATATTGATCCAATGCCTTGGAACTATGTCCGGCGAGATAAAGTCCTCCGATTACGGTATTGATAACGATGTTCTTTCCCTTTTGCTGGGCAGTTGGCCTGGCAGCAAGTTGATTCTGGTTCTGATTTGGGGTCTGTACTGCTTGCCCCCTATCTCTGGGCGTTACTCTGTATTCATCTAATTTTCCTTCTCGAAGAAGCCTCTCGACTACATCTCTTAGGTGACGACATTCATTTGTCGAATGGCCATGAATCTGATGAAAGAGACAAAACTTCCCCGTTTCACGTTCTTTCTCCGTCGACTCTCTGGGAGGTGGCCTCTTATTCTGGAGGACGTTGTACGAATCCGTGAAGATATTTTCCAGAGTATCATTTATTGGCGTATAACTCTCAAAGGCCCTGGGACGAGTCCTTCTCTGGGAGTCGTTCCCTCGGTTCCTCTTTCGGTTGTTGCCATTACCATTATTATTATTATTCCCTGACTGACGACCACCTTGATTCCGATTTCCGACATTGACCTCGACCTTCCCCGAGCTGTCTCCTGTCTGCTTAATGGCGACATTGCTCTGGATTTCCTCCTTATCGGCCGTTTTTGCCTTTCGGTTAGCATATACTTCTTCCCGGCGTAAATGTACGTTAGCTTTTTCGTAGAATAACTCCCTAGTATGGGATGGCTTGCCTGCCAGGTATCTCCCAAATTCAGTGTCTTTATCTACTCCATCAATCAGAGCTGCGACAACGGTTGGCTCATGGGGATCTTTAACTTCAGTAGCGGCCAAGTTGAAACGGTCTAGGTACACCCTCAAACTCTCGCCTAGTCGCTGCTTGACAAGGAACAAGTCAATCACACTCTTTGTCTTTTGTGCATAGATGCGAAATTGTTCTACGAACTTTTCACTCAACTCCCTGAAGCAAGAAATCGATCTTGCTGGTAAGCGAGTAAACCATAACAATGCTACATCCTCCAAGAATATGGGAAATGCTTTGCACTTGACAGCGTCAGAAGCTGCATCAGCGGTCATTGACCAAGAATATCTCATCAGATGCTGGATGGGATCAGACCTACCCGCGTATCGGTTCATCTATGGCATGTTGAAACGCCTCGGGAAAGTCGCATCCAAAATATCATCAGTGAAAGGGGTGTGACTGCGGTCGATTCCCCAATCTTCATTCCGTTGTCCACGGCTATCCGCCAGAATTTGATGGATCATAGCTGCAACATTTGCACTGGTCAGCGGAGGTTCAGGGTCAGCGCTTCTTGCTCAGCGGGGTTCTCTAATCTCTCTTCCGGGAGCAGTCACAAAATCCAGGGCTCGGATTGGGCTTCGTTGCCCCTGTTGCCGTGAGCATTTGCGCGGCGACGGGGCTGAGGTAGTCTGTTCTGTATAGGACTGTCCACACCTCGAGCTCTGGGAGTTGCGGCGTGATCATTCACATTACGGTTTGAGGGCCCCGCCTCCAGTGCTTCTTCTTCCCGTGATGGCAGGGTTCCGAACCGAAGCTGCTCTATGTTTTCGGCTCTCTCATATGGTCGCCGCGGAGGTCTCGGCGATTCCTCTGACGAAGAAGAATATCCTGGAGTGAGCGGACGAACTGGCGGCGTCCTTTGCCTTACGAGATCATTAAGCCTTCTATCCATAGCGGTCAAATTTTGTCGCAGAACGGAGCCTTCCTGCCTTTGGGCAGCCAATTCATCAAACAGTCTCTCCCACATTTCGGAAAAGCGAGAGAGATTCCCCTCAGTGACGGGAGCAGCAGGGTCATATTGGTCATCATCACTTTCTCTTATGCGCAAAGAGCTTGAGCCAGGTCGAGCGGAGGGGCCAGGACGGTTGGAGCGAGCCATGGGCTCCTTTCCAAGTCGAGTAGTAGTCCGATCATCAATTCGGATTGCTGTGGATCGAGGATGGTGGCTCGCAGCGCCCCCTGGGATCGGTTCGTGGTCACGGTACGCGGAGGATTCGAGGCGTTATCTCGGGATCGAGTAACAACCCCTTCAGCAGTCCGGATCGCCTCGTTCTCGTCGATTCGGAGTGTGGCATCTTCATCGGATCGGTTCGCCCCCTGCACTCCGCGATCCAAAGTTCCCTCGTTGCCTAGCTCGTGCACACTTTCTTCGACTGCTTCATTCGCGGTTTCATTGGTTCGTGAAGCTCGTACTTCCATAGATCTCTTTCCAGCCATGATATCCGAGTCGCTGGAATCTTCAAAGAACTGAATAGTGAAGCTTTAGGACTGTTTTCTCAGTGAAAGCACCAAAATGTTAGATCAAAATTTGGACCTAACACCCAAATTGTTCTGAATCTTATAGAATTTTAACTGAAGAATGAAGAAAAAGAAAATAACACACAGAATTTATAGTGGTTCGGCGTTAACGAGCCTTCGTCCACTTTATATGTTATTGATTATACTTTGTGTGCTGGTACAATCAATGATTTTTCTCTAGCTCACTTTTACAATTGTGATTTCTCTCAGTAATCTAGTAATAAAACTGATAAGAAATGGTAGTATGACAATAATGGCGGAATCAGTGCTCAATATTGCCAAAAGGATCCCAAAAAATGCCAAGCTCCGGGCTATTTATAGCTGATTTTGTCAGGCGGATCGTGGTAACACGTGGCACGAATCCCGAGAACATTGGATCGCATCGCAGCCGATGAAGAAATAGTCAAATTAGCCATTGTGGATAGGTGTCGCGATCCCCTTGAAAATCGCATCGAGCAAATGAGGAGAATCAGTCAAAATGACGGTTGGGGACACGTGTCGCTGGATCCGTGCGTCTCGGATCGCCGAAGACTAGCTCGTGCTTGAACGGGTCAGAGGCTTCGTCGTGCATCAGGGGATCGGATCGGTCTATACTGGGTAATAATGTATGTACGGATCGAGTCGCATAGAGGTGTCGTTTCGCTGATGAAATGGGGGCGATCTGATGAGGTGCGGTCCGATGGTGTGCGATCCGATGAGGGGCGAGTCGATGGTGTGCGATCCAATGAGGGGCGAGTCGATGGTGCGATCCGTTCCTTCATGTACTTAGGGAATGTAGTTTCATACTTTCTTCTTGTGAGTGAACCTGTGTGGCTTGGCCAAAAAAACTAGCCAACAGTAACGACCCGCATTCTACGCATCGAAGGATCGTAGAATATTTATTTCTTTCGTATACGAAGTCGTATGGTCATGTTACTTTGGGAGACGACTATTGGGGTCATTTCCCATGTTCATGATTTTTCCCGATTTTTAAATGATCGTTTTGCCCCTAGCTGATCTTGTCTCGGCCATAACTTTTGACTGGAAAGGAATTTTGACCTAAAACCACTTCCATTGGATTGAAATAATGGTTTACAATTCCGTAGAGTGATCACATTCGCCAAACGGGCTCACCGTTTGGGAGATATGGTTGAAACAAGGTTTAGAAGGTGAAAAACTGCTTAACCGGGTCTAATTTGGGTAATTAGTGAGTGGGCCCATAACCCATTTCGGGATTAGGGTTATGGGAAGGTTGATAGGGTTAGGAAATTCAGTTTCTATCATTTTCCAGCCGCCACTTTTTGTTCCTTCAAGTTTAGCCATGGCCTCCACTTTTTAAAACACCCCAAATCAACTTCTAATCACTTTCTAATCAAGTTTTGGTTTAATCTACATGAAATCAAGGAAGATCTTCACCAAATCAGTATTAGAACTGCTGTATTGCCTTGGTATTCGGGCCCAAATAGAGAATCATTTCAGATCTAAAGTTTATTTATGGCAAAGGTGAGTGATTTACAAGGTTCCTCACTAATCATGGGTAATTAAGGGTAATTGGTGATAATTAGCGAAATTATACATTAGTAAATTCTGGAAAAATATTTATAAATTTCGAAATGATGTTTTAGACCTCTGTTAGAAACTTAGGTTAATTTGGTAAAGTTTTGCTAATCCTATCATTAATTATACTTGAACATGATTAAGGGGAAATATGGGGTTTTGGCTATGTTTGATCTATTTTAACCTATTAAGTTGTTCTTTTGCTGTTTGTGGTCACTTCCATTTGTTGCTATGACTATATGGTATACTTTGTGATTGTCTAAAATAGTTAGAATGGTCGAAAACGCCGTCGATTGGCGTGTAAACAGTCGCTGGAAGTTGCAGGAAAGTACCCGAACCGGATCGGATCGGATGGGAGCACGGACCGACCCGAGGTGGATCTCGCGAACCGAACTACTCGTGGGGTCTTCTCCGAACCGAACCGACTGGAAGCTCGTGAATAGATGGCCAAGGAGGATCACAAACCGGAGCACCCAATCCGAACTGAACCGCGCCTCCGACCCGATCCGCCAGAAGACCTCCGACCCGAACCACTTATGTGTCTCCGACCCGACCCGGAGTAGAGAGGAAGACTCGAGCTGCTTGCACCACGAACGGAGACCACGATCCGATGGGATGACGAAGACCGATCTGAACCGCTACGAGATGAAGACCACGAACCGAACCGAAGAGTTTGAACTTGAGGCGTGGACAACGATGCCGAACCGATCCGGGGAAGAAGACCAAAAACCCGAGATGCAAAGGAAGTCCAAATGGGTAGTTTTGACTCAGGATCCAAATGGGAACCAACGAGTCGACTTCATGAGTTGGGCTTTGCTGCGGGACGTGTGCTAAGGGGTTGTCGATGTCTATGACTTTGGATCACTATGTGTAGGGGGTACGTGAACGGATTTAGGGCCATAGTGGCCTAGGTACGACTAAAAGGGCTATAGACCAATGAGGTGGGGTCATTTGTAAAGATTTGGTCATGACTCCATAAGGTATGCTTGGTGGTAGCAGTAGTTGTACAAGTCGAACACCGTCGCTACTTCGATGGGTCTAGTGATTGACAGTGGTGGACATCGTATGCTTTATGCATAGAGTGAGAGATATGAGGATGGTTGCTATGTTTGATTGTTTGCCTTCATTATGACATGCACACCCCTCCCCCGTTATCCTTATACCATGTTTAGTGGCATCTTAGAGTATTGTACGGTATGTAGTGCTAACTCTTTGGTTGTAGGTCCAGGTTCAGGTATGGTTTAGTATACCTGTTATTATTCTGTTTTGCTGCTTATCGCTCACACCAGACTTTTGTCTGACCCTGTGTTTTACGTCTCTTCTTATTACTCTGGGTGCTCTCACGAGCAAACTAGAGACAGGTTAGTTGGTTATGCACGAGTAGCTGTGCCAGAGACGAGCATGAGGCTTCCACGTATGATATATATATATAGATTTTCTCCCTGTGTTGCTGCGGTCACTACTTTGGGCATTAATGGTGTACTTTTCCTTTCTTTTGCTCTAGAGACAGTTTTAAAGTTGTAATAATGGTGATGTGGAACATAAGCTGTATTTGGATTTCAGATTAGTTTTAGTTTTAGTTTTCAGCTTATGCACTGTCTCGCCTGTTTTATGTCAAGTATGTTGTTATTATATTTTCTCCCATGCGCTGTGAGACATTCTACAGGTTCTTGATTAGTTTATTCTCTTCTTTCCTTTCCTTGGCGACCATTCCGTGCTAGTCGGGTATGTGTACAACGCACTTTCGGAGGAAATGCCGGCTGGTGCAGGGCGGGCCGTCACTGTAAGAATCAGTGGTTTCCTTGTAGCCGTGAAACCAAGGAAGTAGTAATCGGTGGTATCCCTTGTAGCCATGAAATCAAGGAGGATGTACTTGAATATTGGAATGTAATAAAACTCTGCGCAATCCAGCATGTGCGAGACTGGACGTAGGAGCAATCCGAACCAGCAGAAAATCCCTGTTTATTTAGCTTCTGTGTTTGAATATGTGTTTGTGATTGTGTTTGTGGTGTTTGATTTATCCTGTAGTTCACATAAGTTTTAGATTTTGTTTAAATTCTCACAAACACTATACACACCCCTTTAGTGTTTATTTTTCCTTAGCGATCCTTTCCGCAATCCCTAACACAGATAATATACAATAATCATAGGTATAATAGATAAGACAGTTATAACTATACAAACTACATAATCAGAGTATAAGCCCATACAAATATACTACAATAGAGTTTATACAAGGATAGACAAAACTCGCAGATAACAATCTCAAAATAAATAACACTGTCAAGGCTCCATAGTGTAATACAACATAATAAACAACAATAACACCTGCATAACATGAAAAGTCATCAGCTCCTACTAGTCCAACTTTAAATCTCCAAGCAATAATAATACCTGTCACCACTTTTATTCGTCAGCATCATCGATGAGACCCCAAGACTGTTGGATCTAGATTAACCCTTGGGAGGGGGGGTGAATAGGGTTTATTAAATTTTCACGAGATATTAAAATATTCACAGATCACAAAATATGGCAGAAATAGAAATGCTGAAAGTAAATGACACAAGAGATACCCAGCTTCGGAAAAACCCTACATACTGCTGCATTCCTAAGGTTTCTAATAGGTAATAGAACAGATCCCGCATACAAGACCATGTACACTCGCAAACCCTGCTCCTATCCTAACCCTACGCTCAAAACCCTAGACTGATCTAACCCCCTAGATTAGATTTCCCCTGATTACAACCCGTAACCAATAACCATAGATTTTACAGACTGTAGTAAACTTCCAGTTAACACCCTAACTGGTTTCCTAGATTTTACAGACTCTAGAACTGATCGTTTGTTTTTTTACAACACAAATTAAAAACAAAACAAAGATAAATAAATAAAAACCCTAGGAAATAAAAATAAGTTTCATCCCTTTCTCTTTTACACACTAGACCGACCCACTTCAAATTTTATTCACCCAATCCTTTGTCTCTGGAAAAAAGATAATGGCGGCCGTCACCAGGGTTTTCGAAATCCTTACCAAATCAATTCGATGGCTTGATCAAATGATGTTGTGATAACTCTGAAGCTTGATTCTTTGATGGCTTTGCTCGTCCGATTTGGAATTGCTCTCTGGCTCGATCGAAACTGTGAGTTTTCCGAAATTTGTTGCATTGAAATGCTTGAATTGATTATGTGGGTTTTGATATCAATCCGCCTGTGATGAATATGGTTGTATAAATAGGATTAGAAATCCTTACATCTCTCTGATTTCAACGACATGGCTTGGCCTGATTTCGAGTTTCCCTTTTTTTATTTCCTTTGATTTGAAATGAAATTGAATTGATGCTTTCCCCTTTTGGTATGACAGTTTGCAATCCCTCTGTAAATTGCCATGATGATTTTAAAAACATTGATTTCTTGAAAAAACTTTGGCTTTGATGATATGGCTTTAATTAATCGATGAAATCAAGATTTTTCCCTTTTGAATGAATCTTGGTCCACGATTAAAAAATATGCCAAATATGCTTTGTCAAAAACTGGAAATCAATAGTTGTCCCCTTTAAATGTTGCAAAATATGATTCACTGATTTCATAAAAATTCTTGCCATACTTGTACATTGAGAAAACTAGAAATAAATTCTTGGCAAACAAAAATTCTTTGGCCCAATGAACACTTGCTTATTTATTTGCCAAATTTCTTGCCTGCATGTGCTTCATTTCTGGAAAGCAATGATACCAAAAAAGTTGCCTTGAAATGAAAATTTTCCTTTGTAAATTACTGTGCAAAATCAACATAAATCTGGAAATGATAAAGGTGATTGCCAAGGATTTCCCATTTATAAATTGCATGTTTATTTGACAGAATACATTACCAAAAATGTACAGATTTGTTTGGTCATTTTTGGAATATTTGAATTCGATTTTTTCCATAGGGATATCAACATTTATACTTCATGTTTCTATTTGGATGCATGTATTCATCACAATGCTTTGATGGTGAATCATTCCTGCATGTACCATTTATAGCCCTGCCTTGTGCTTACTTGACTTGTTTTTGCATGTGCATACCCTGGCTTTGAAAATTGCACTTGATCTTATCATTTCCCATGTTACAAACCATGCTGTACAGTCCATATGTTCGCAATGTTGCCTGCAAAACACTAGAACATTTGTGTAGCCATACCATTTGTGTAATCTGCACACTTGCACATGTGCTCGGCCATTATATACTAGCTGCAGTTTCATACTGACAACATGTTGGTGTGGTCGAACCTTGATTTGTTTATATGGCTTCAACATACATGAATATAAACTGCCTTGTAAATTTGTTGTACCATTGTATACTTGCTTCGAACATGGTTTATAACATGTTGAACTATTTGTTAGCTTGCCGAAACTTGATTCTGCAAGTCTGAACACTGTACACATGCTCCACATGAATGTACAATATTGTTGCATGAGTTTTCCTGAACTTCTTGTCCATGTATACAAGTTTGAGTAGATTGAATCTTCATATGCCATGCTTAATGTTTTGGGCTCGACTTGAATTTCATGTTTCTTGGCTGGTTTGAAAGTATTCATGCATGCTCGACCATTTGTGTTGACACACGTATATACATATATGTATATATACACGTATGTGTATATATATATATGTGTGTGTGTGTGTGTGTGTGTATGACTTCATTTTCACTTGCATTGAGTCGAGTTGGACCACGAGGATGCTCCTCAGTTGCACACTGATTGGCGAGGCAGTGCATACGTGTATGTATATGCACGTGTGTATATGCAGCCATCCAGAATAGATTTTCCTGTCCCTACACTGTAATATGTGTATATACATACAAATGCGTGTGTATACATGCATCTTGCACGTGCTATATTCACATATGAGATCAAGTCATGAAAAATGATGAGAAACACAACGAAATTATGAGGCAAATAAAATTTTAAAAATAAAATTTATATTTACATGTGTTCAGTTTTATTCCTGTTGCAGTATATTGTGTGTGTTTCTGTTTTATTTGACAAGTAAGGATGACTGGACTGACTGAAGGATGTTGTGATGACAGAAGACAAAAGATTGAAGAATTAAGCAGTGTCGATGTGTGTAATGGTGAACGTGTCTGTATATGAGTCAGTGTAAAAGAATGTATGAGTGAAACTGTATTATGAGTGTTGAGTGTTATACTGAGGAACAGATGTATTGATTATGTAGTAAAGGAGTCGTGTATATAAAAAAGATAATACTATTTGTAATAAACAAGTTTGATCGAAATAAAATATTATTTTACTGTTGTCAAACAAACTTGTCTATTTTATTCAGTTTATTTACAAGTACAATCTTATGTGAATGTATATGAAATGTGATGTGATCAAATAATGGAGTTATGAATAGTTGTACTGTTTGAATGCTTGAAATATAATATTCAGTTTAAACAAAATACTGTATGAATGTATGAATGTCTATACAGTCGTATTCTATTTAAATATAAATATTATATTCATGTCTGTGATGTGTATATAGAACAGTACAATAACAAACACATTTATATTAATATATATTGGTTGTTATCATCAAACAAAAATCATATAATTGTGTATACAACAACGTTATATACAACAATCTCCCCCTTTTGATGATGACAAACAAATATTAAGATTTTGAATCCAATAAATGTGTTTGACAGTGAAGAACTGAACTCCCCCGATTTGATTGCTCCCCCTACAACAGAGACTCCCCGTATTACTGTGCTTGAGTGAAAAAATGAAAATTGAATAAATTTTCAATAGTAAAAATATTTATAAAATATTCACTCATAAGTCAAAATCTCAATCCATTCTCCCCCTTTGGTTATCATCAAAGGGATACATAGTTTAAAATAGAGATGAAAAATGACAAAAAAATAATAATTTCAGCTTAAGAGGAAGAACAGTCATCATAAATCTCAATCAGTCAAACAAAAATCATAATAAACTGAGAACCAGTGGCATATTTCACATTACAGAGAATGACGGATTTACGATGAAATTTATAAAAATGGAGAGAGTTATAAAAATAAGAATATTTTCCAACTATTTTCCAATAAAAATTTATAACTTGAAGCACAAAAACAGTGATGGATTTGGACTATAATTATAAATTCAACTTAAGTGACAAAATCGTATAATCTCAAATCTCAATAGTTATCAATCAACAAATCATAATACTTCATAAGATTTCAAGGCATTTCAAATATTAGAAGGTAGATTGATAGGCTGGTTCTTAAACAACAAGGAGAATTTCAAATTAGCACATTATTTCCTTTTTCTTTTTATTTTATTTAAGAGCATAATGACCACGCATAACCAAAGCTTGGATTTTCAAATGAGATTAGTCGCAGCTTAAATTATAAGTTATCTCATAACCATGCATGACCAGAGCTTGGATTTATAAATGAGATTAGAGACACACTTATGTATTAACTATATATTTATTATTTATCATTTTCAGCTCCAAAAGAAAAACTCCTCGGTATATAAAAGCAATATGGATGATATAAATGTGGTAGGTACAGAAATGGACTGTGAAATAAATTTCTAAATTAATTATATTATGAAATATGCTCGACTGCACGGGGATCATTGAAAAAATTTCAACCATCACTAATTCTGAATAATAATATAACCACAATTCCATCATAAATATTTTCACTGTTTATTCAAAAGGATTTTAAAACATATTAACTCTCCACATTAATATAAAATTATCATGGATGACAGAATAATGGTAGATAAAGAAGATGGTCGTGAAATATTTGCCATTTCAAAGATATTATAATAAATATTCAACCATCATGAAAATCCAAATAAAATCTCCTCTTGTTTTGAAATATACTGCAGTCACAATTTATCACAATTTCAAAATCTGATATTAATTTTGATGAATTATAAATGTGGTTCAATTTGGATATTGATTTCAATTTCTGAATGAATAATCAATAAATAATTTTAAAATTGAGAATCAATTACAAGAGGAATATGAACAGCTGTACAGAACAAGAGGGATTAAAATATATACAAAAGAAAAACAACACTTCTGATACCAATTGGTGTCCCTAAAAATGAGGATTGTAACAAGACATTGGAGACAAACCAAGATATCACAGACAACAAAATTTTAAAGCCCAAGCAGACAAAATCAACAAATTTGGCACATTTACCAGAGCTACGGACAAGAACAAGCAGTTATTTGAAAAACAGTATCATAGCAGCAAACAGATCATAAACAAGCAATTTCGAAAATACTTTCAAAACAATATTAAAGCAGCACAAGAAACCAATAGCACAACAGACTTGTTAGAAGATGTTTCTGGTGGTCACAAATGATATTCCATGATCCAAGATTATAAAATATAATTTATTTTAAATCATTTGAACGAATTGTGAAGATATCGGGATTCAATGAATCAATCACACGGTTTATAAATTTCAGATTCAGGATATGTGTGGGATTCAATAAATCAATAATTTCAAATGATTTTAAACAAACATATATTCAATTCAAATAATCATGAAATAACTGTGAGTTTTAAGACTAGATTTTCAAAGAATTTTTCACAAGAATCTCTGACAAGTACAAGAGTAGTTTCAGATCATTTACATCAGGCTTGAGAGATATTCATGATCCAGAAAATTAAAAATAATTTATTTGAAATCATTTGAATCAATGTCAAGTTTGAGATATAATGAATCATTCACACAAGATTGATAATTTCAAGATTAAGGGGTGTGTGATATTCAAAATATCAAGAATTTTAGATGATTTCAAACAAACAAATTCCAACCAAAATGATCATAAATAACGATGAATTTCAAGATGTATCACTGTGGCCCAAGACAAATCAAAATATCTAAGCCAATCTGAAAAAATAATGAAATTATCACAACTGAGAAATAATAGAGTGCTGTAATGAGTATAATATTTCAAGCCTAAAATGAATTAGAAGAAACTCAAACAGCAGAGGTGTGTGTAATTTCATTAAATATTTAGATCTTCGCAAAATTTAGAATTCAAAATAACAGTGTTCAAGATATGACAAGAATACATCAACACTGTTATGAATTCAAAAAACAGAAAATAAACTTCAAAATAATTGCAGAAATTTACAAGTTTAAATACAAGATCTGGAAATTATTAAAGATATTAGAGTTCTATTCAAATAAAGCGAATCTCCAGAAGATCATGAATACTACAATTGGAAGTTAATGAAGCCCAAAAGAAGTTACAATGATATGACAGTGACATATCAACTAAGAAAAATCAAAAAAAAATCCGGAAGGGGTAGAAGGAGGAATACATAAAGAAATAGAAAAATATTTGCAAAGATGAGTCTAGAGGTTATACATGAAATTGATGTAAACAATAGAATCTCTAACTCAGCAGATCTTGGCTAAAGGAACTGTAAATGATACAGAATTATAGACCAGTTTGATTTCAGATTTCCTTTCAGCACAGAAGTTCCTCAGCCACCTTCAGTACCTAACAGTTTAAAGGATAGAGTAGTCTAACAAAATTAGTAAAACCACTCACAGTTGTATTCATACATTTTGGTACCCAAACTTGTTTATATAACAATCCATCAGAATTTACCAAAGTACCTTTAGGGACCCAAATCTGTCTGAATTTTGATGAATTCACTGTATTTCATTTTGGGGTCCAAAATGGTTTAAATGGATTATTATCAAACAAATTTTCATTTCGCTTTCGATTTAAAAACCCTTTTAAATTATTTGAATTCAAATTTTCAAAATAATATTTTCAAAACGATTTGAAGGATTTTTAAAATCATTTGACTTCTCCTTTTCAAAACCATTATTTTTCCTAAAGCCGAGTCCACTTTTATTTCCAGATGAAAATTGATTTTTCAACAACATATTCAGAGATTTTTCACCATTAGAAAATTTAGCTAAAGTTGTTTCAAGTTGTTGAATTTTATTTTTAATATCACTATTTTCTTTCATTAAATCTGAACAACGATTTTTAGTGATCTTATATCTTTCTACATCATATTTCAAAACGAAATTTTCATCTTTAAGAAAATTAATTTTGGTTTGGGACTCAGCAATCTCATATTCAAAATGTTTTAGATTTTCAGACTCAAATTTCTTGAATCTTTCAATCTCCTTTTCAAGTTCTTTCAAAATCAAATATGATTCTAACAAATTCTCCTTTTCAACAATTTCAAATTTTGATTGTATATCAGTCTTAAAATTTTCAAATTCCTTTTATAGAAAAAAATTCAAACTTGATAGCTCAATCTTATTTTCTTTTAAGATCAGAATTTCCTTTACAAACTTTTGAATATTTTTATTGAGATGAACAAGATTGGTTTCCAATTTCAAACAATTTTTGCAATTTGAATTTGAATTTTTTTTGAAATATACAAGTTGTAATTCCAGATTTTCAATTTTACTGGTCAACTTAGAATTCCTAGATTTCAGATATTTGTTTTTAGATTTGAGTTTATCAACAGATTTAGTTAAATCAACACCCATATAAGCCAAATCTTCATATGAGAAATTTTCAGCTTCAGCATCTGTTGATTCTCCATCATTTGATCTATCTGTTTCTCCTTTTAAGCATAGATCTGAATCTGAGTTGACACTCCGGGGTTTTGTGCAGCTATTGTCAATTTGTCCATACTTTGTATTGAGAGTATTCCAGATTTCCTGTGCAATCAAACAATAAGAGATAAGCTTAAATTGGTCAATACTGAGACAAGAATAAATAATGTCCATAACACGAGTATTGATAACATTCCTTTTATTTGACAAATCTACTCCATTAATAATAATAATCCAATATTTAATGTGAACATATTTTATATAAATTTTCATCTTTATTTTCCAATTTAAAAAATCCGTTCCATTGAAAATAGTTGGAATATTACTGGACCGACTCTCACTAGGCTGACAATTAGGATGACTCGTGACTCTAGAGTTTAAGAAAAATACCTGCTCTGATACCAATTGTTGGATCTAGATTAACCCTAGAGGGGGGGAGGGAGGTGAATAGGGTTTATTAAATTTTCACGAGATATTAAAATATTCATAGATCACAAAATTTAGCAGAAATAGAAATGCAGAAAGTAAATGACACAACAGATACTCGGCTTCGGAAAAACCCTGCATACTGCTGCATTCCTAAGGTTTCTAATAGGTGATAGAACAGATCCCGCATACAAAACCATGTACACTCGCAAACCCTGCTCCTATTCTAACCCTACGCTCAAAACCCTAGACTGATCTAATCCCCTAGATCAGATTTCCCCTAATTACAACCGTTAACCAGTAACCCTAGATTTTACAGACTCTAGTAAACTGCCAGTTAACACCCTAACTGGTTTCCTAGATTTTACAGATTCTAGAACTGATCGTTTATTTTTTACAACACAAATTAAAAACAAAACAAAGATAAATAAATAAAAGCCCTAGGAAATAAAAATAAGGTTCATCCCTTTCTCTTTTACACACTAGGCCGGCCTACTTCAAATTTTATTCACTTGATCCTTTGTCACTGGAAAAAAGATAATGGTGGCCATCACCATGGTTTTCGAAATCCTTCCCAAATCAATTCGATGGCTTGATCAAATGATGTTGTGATAACTTTGAAGCTTGATTCTTTGATGGCTTTGCTCGTCCGATTTGGAATTGCTCCCTGGCTCGATCGAAACTGTGAGTTTTCCGAAATTTGTTGCTTTATAATGCTTGAATTGATTTTGTGGGTTTCGATATCTATCTGCCTGTGGTGAATATGGTTGTATAAATAGGATTAGAAATCCTATCATCTCTCTGATTTCAACGATATGGCTTGGCCTGATTTCGAGTTTCCCTTTTTTGATTTCCTTCGATTTGAAATGAAATTGAATTGATGCTTTCCCCTTTTGGTATGACGGTTTCAAATCCCTCTGTAAATTGCCTTGCTGATTTTAAAAACATTGATTGCTTGAAAAAACTTCAGCTTTGATGATATGGCTTTGATTAATTGATGAAATCTGGATTTTTTTCCCTTTTGAATGAGTCTTGGTCCATGATTAAAAAATATTCCAAATATGCTTTGTCAAAAACTGGAAATCAATAGTTGTCCCCTTTAAATTTTGCCAAATATGATTCACTGATTTCATGAAAATTCTTGCCATACTTGTACATTAAGAAAACTAGAAATAAATTCTTGGCAAACAAAAATTCTTTGGCCCAATGAACATTTGCTTATTTCTTTGCCAAATTTCTTGCCTGCATGTGCTTCATTTCTGGAAAGCAATGATACCAAAAAAGTTGCCTTGAAATGAAAATTTTCCGTTGTAAATTGCTATGCAAAACCAACATAAATTTGGAAATGATAAAGGTGATTGCCAAGGATTTCCCATTTATAAATTGCATGTTTATTTGACAGAATACATTACCAAAAATGTGCAGATTTGTTTGGTCATTTTTGGAATATTTGAATTCGATTTTTGCCATAGAGATATCACCATTTATACTTCATGTTTATGTTTGGATGCATGTATTCATCACAATGCTTTGATGTTGAATCATTGCTGCATGTACCATTTATAGCCCTGCCTTGTGCTTACTTGCCTTGTTTTTGCATGTGCATACCCTAGCTTTGAAAATTGCACTTGAGCTTATCATTTCCCATGTTACAAACCATGTTGTGCAGTCCATATGTTCGCAATGTTTCCTACTAGACACTTGAACATTTGTGTAGCCATACCATATGTGTAATCTACACACTTGCACATGTGCTCGGCTTTTATATACTAGCTGTAGTTTCATACTGACTTGAACTTGTTGGTGTGGTCGAACCTTGATTTGTTTATATGGCTTCACCATACAAGAATATAAACTACCTTGTAAATTTGTTGTACCATTGTACACTTGCACCATTTATACTTGATTCGAACATGGTTTATAATATGTTGAACTATTTGTTAGCATGCCAAAACTTGATTCTGCAAGTCTGAACACTATACACATGCTCCACATGAATGTACAGTATTGTTGCATGAGTTTTCCTGAATTTCTTGTCAATGTATACAAGTATGAGTAGATTGAAACTTCATCTGCCATGCTTAATATTTTGGGCTCAACTTGAATTTCATGTTTCTTGGCTGGTTTGAAAGTATTCATGCATGCTCGACCATTTGTGTTGATACACGTATATACATATGTGTATATATACACGTATGTGTGTGTGTGTATGACTTCATTTTCATTTGCATTGAGTCGAGTTGGACCACGAGGCTGCTCCTCAGTTGCACACTGATTGGCGAGACAGTGCACACGTGTATGTATATGCACGTGTGTATATGCAGCCATCCAGAATAGATTTTTCTATCCCTACACTATAATATGTGTGTATGCATACAAATGTGTGTGTATACATGTATCGTGCGCGTGCTATATTCATATATCAGATCAAGTCATGAAAAATGATGAGAAACACACCAAAATTTTGAGGCAAATAAAATTTTAAAAATAAATTTTATATTCGCATGTGTTCAGTTTTACTCCTATTGCAGTATACTTTGTGTGTTTCTGTTTTATTTGAAAAGTAAGGATGACTGGACTGATTGAAGGATGTTGTGATGACAGAAGATAGATGATTTAAGAGTTAAGTAGTGTCGATGTGTGTAACGGTGAACGTGTCTGTATATGAGTCTGTGTAAAAGAATGTATGAGTGAAACTATATTATTAGTGCTGAGTGATGTAGTGAGGAACGGATGTTTTTATTCTGCAGTAAAGGAGCTGTGTATATAAAAAAGATTGTACTGTTTGTAATAAACAAGTTTGATCAAAATAAAATATTATTTTATTGTTCTCAAACAAACTTGTCTATTTTATTCAGTTTATTTACAAGTACAATCTTATGTGAATGTATATGAAATGTGATGTGATCAAATAGTGGAGTTATGAATAGTTGTACATTTTGAATGCTTGAAATATAATATTCAATTAAAATAAAATACTGTATGAATGTCTGTACAGTCGTACTCTATTTAAATATAAATATTATATTCATGTCTGTGATGTGTATATAAAACAGTACAATAACAAACACATTTATATTAATATATATTTGGTTGTTATCATCAAACAAAAATCATATAATTGTGTATACAACAACGTTATATACAACAAAGACAATAAGAGGGAACATAAAACCTTATGTCAGACAACAGTCTGGTGTGTGCGATAAATAGCTCTTAAAATACTACATAAGCCGTAATAGTATAAGGAACATGGGTATAGAAAGCGATATTGGTCCTGTCCCTACATGCACAGAGTCCACATATAATCAAGGTAGTATATGCTACTCAGAATAACTAAAAAGGAAATTGCACTAGGATAGAAGAATCTTGTAACAACCCGGAATTTTGACAATAAATGAATTAGTTGTTTAATTAGATTTTTCAAAAATAGAAATATCTGCGAACAATGGAATTTGACCATGAAACATTCGCCATTGCGTTCGTCACCGAATTCTGGTCAACTTTCTTATTTGGAGTTTCGCGAACGGAGTCCATGTGAAAAAGTTATAGACGAAACAAGAAATATGATCAGAAATAATAAAACAGAATAAATAGAATATTTATTACCTTTCGTAACCTGCCTTAACTAGGATAAATTGCTCAAGGGCGGTAGACACCCTTGAATAAGCAATTGACCGCTTCGGCAAATTCAGCCAAGTGACGGTTAGGGTTATATAGGTTTTTAATATATAAATTATTATATAAACGGGCGGATGTTAATTCAAATAAATCTAATGGTCCAGGGTCTTTCTAACACCTATAAATAAAGGGTTGGACTCATTCTTTTCCACATCTTTCTGAGAGCAGCAGCGAAGCTCTGCCATTTCCTTTTCTCCTTGAACAAATTCTAAAAATAAAATATATGCATATACAGTTAATCAAACATAAACCATATTGATTTGAAAGGGATAATCAAATTCAAGTGGAAAAGAATATGGATTGGCGTCTAGATTCTTCATTAGATTTCTTCCCTTTTTTCTTATTTTCTTGCAAATCTACAAATCTAAGTATCCCTTTTTCAGAATAGTTGTAGACCTGTAAGAATTTAGGAAATTGTAGGCCCAAAAGATTATTCAGCTTCAGATTTGGATGTTTTCGAGCGAGTGGGAAATTCATATACAAAGTATACAATGATATGGTTATTTCGTTGTTTCAATCAGAAATATATGCCTGTGTGATCAACAGATCTGCTGTAGTTTTTGTTAGATCTGAATAATAATTGTGGTTTTGAATAATAAAATTATCTTTTAGGCTTATTGGGTTATTCATATCATTGCCTACAATTGTATTCAAAAATATTGTGGTTATTATAAACATCATGGATTAGGAAATCAGACCCATAAATCATCGTTAACTTTTAGTTTTATTCCAGATTTGTTGTTTTAATGTTGATTTGTAATTCATGTAAAAAAATTCAAAAGACATAAGCATGTTTGTGTTCATTTTGTTTGGGTTTTAACTTGATTATTGTAGATATGCCTTTTTGTTCCTTTTCAATAAAAATATATTATTTGAAATCGTTAATAAATATGTACAAACACAAAAAGGAAAGGATTTTGTAAATTCATGTACAAATATAAATTTATATATATTTGTGCATATTTTACATCAATCATTCCAAAAATACATATTATATATTTCTTTAGGTTTGAAATATGTTTGTTCCTCTTTTTAATATTTTGGCATAATTTACAATAATTACAGTTAACAGCCTTTTTGAAAGATTTAGAATCTTATTACAAAAAAGGAATATTTGGTTGTTAGCTTAAACCAAAACACTTAATTTAATAATATTAAGAATAAAAGAATAATTACTACGTTAACTGCGTGAATACACACACACATTATCCGTCCAAATCTAAGTAAACAACGAAATATACATATTATAATTAATGTTTGTGTGTTTGAATGGTTTTCATTTTATGGATTTATACATGAAAATGTAGTCCATATTAAATGGAAATATATATATACATACATACATATATATATATATATATTATCACCGTTATAACAATTAATGTAGTTGATTTGCTATAAATAAGGTCATAAAGAAATAATAACTATTTTAACCATTGTTGTTTGGGGAAAAACAAATTAAACCAGGTAGTTAAGCCTAACAATTACAATTTAAAAAGAGAATTCCAAATAAAAATTGTAACTCCAGTTAAGTGAATATATATTTTTGGCAGGGCCGACCAGTTTTTTGTAGTGATCCATAACACACTAAGTGAATAAATATTTCTTATAATATATAACATATATATATATAAATATATGTAAATATATATGTACAAAATAAATCAAATTAAAGTAAAATAGACATGTTTAAGGAGTTACAATAATTAGATTAGAAATAATAAGAGACTGGTATAATAAGGGCATTTCATTGCTAATTAATGTCATAGGAAAATTATGAATGTTAAGTTCATAAATGACATTAATTATAATCAATGACAATAAATGGAAATTAAGGGTTTAATTAATGCCCTAGGAGAATTCTGCCAAGTGACGGCTAGGGTTATATAGGTTTTTAATATATAAATTATTATATAAACGGACATATGTTAATTCAAATAAATCTAACGGTCGGGGTCTTTCTAACACCGATAAATAAAGACTACCATTCTTTTCCGCATCTATCTGAGAGTAGCAGTGAAGCTCTGCCATTTCCTTTTCTCCTCAAACAAATTCTAAAACAAGAATATATTCATATACAATCAATCAAACATAAACTATATAGATTTGAAAGGGATAATCAAATTCAAGTTGAAAAGAATATGGATTGGAAGTTAATTTAGGACTCATGAAAGAACATATTCTATTTTCTTTTCTAGTTCTTCGTCTTTCTTACTCGACTTTAAACTATTTTGATGATGAAATAGTCGTGGGCCTATTTATTCAAAATAGGCCTTAAGCGGCTGAGAGTTTGAAATAGGTTGAGTTCGTGTTTCTGTCCTATTATTGTCTTACCCCACAGTACATTGGCGATTTCGTTGTGAAGAGCATAAAGACGGTATATGGTGAACCCATGGATTCGAGTTTGGAGACTGGACAATAATCGAGTTACAACTGAGATAGTCACGATTTCTTGTTTTTGGTTTTGTTGGTGGTTCCATTCTAAGACCTTTTCTTGGTATGAAATGGGAAAGTCATGTTAATATGTCTATCTGTTCGGAAAAATAATTACAAAGTATATCCATCCGATACTTCTTTAAAATTCTGGGTATTCTTTTTCTAAAAATGTTCATTTGAGTCCTTGGTTTTGTATTCGAGGGATTTTTTATTTTTAAAAATTATATTGGAAAATAAAATGGATTCAAAAGATTTAAAACTATGGTTTCAGAAAATAGTTTTATAAAAATATGGTTTTAAAATTTTAAAATTTATTCATATTTCAAAATTGTTTGGACTTTGTGTAATTTTAATAAATAATTCAGTTGGTAAAAAGAAGGGAATTGAAAAAGATATGGAATATGCCTCAAAAAATAAAAATAACTAACACTTTTTCCTTGTGATTTTTAGTATCTCTCTTTTTGTATATAACGGATGACTTATCGAAATATTGCAATTAATCTTTGAGATATTAGATTTTAACATTTTGGAACGCAAAAAGGTTTTCCAGTTAGTAATATAAACTGGAATATGAATAATAGTAATAATAATAAATTGGATTTATAATACGAAACATTTAGTTTATAATAAATTCATTTCGAAAAGTTTTAAATTTTCCTTCGAAAGGCTAAGGAAGAATCTTTCATCCTGATTTTCGGGGTATTTGACTTGCGAATGTTTATTTTTGTATGTTAGCTAGGTAAGGGGAAGATCCATTTAAATATAATTATGTATTTCTAACTAGATCATTTTGGAAATTCGTTTGTTGTGTGGTCGCAACATCGTTGTTGAGACTACTTTGAATCATTGGAGACAGTTCAAAGTTTGACTACGATCTTTGATACCGCCGTGATGAGGATAGTTGTTTTTCGGACCACGTCAAATTTTGATGGATGACGCGGTACGACTAATGTTTTGATCCGACCTAATAAGGTCAAGGCTTAACCTTTTCCCAAATCCCATTTTCATTTGACCATTTAACATTAAACCTAAAGTGGTTAATTAGTTGATGAGTTTTGGTGTGACTTGGACCTAGAACTCACCGTAAAAAGTTTCGTTCAAATCACCCCCTTAACTTCTTTCTTTCGTCCTTCCTTCCTCATCTAGACAAACCGTATTCTTATTCTTCTTCTCTTTCTTTGTCATTACCTCATCTCCTCCTTTTTCGCATTTGTTGCGCATTAGATCTCGCCTTGTTAATACTCCAAGATCTGATTTAATTTCTTCTCTCCGATCAATTCTTCGTAGTACCTACTTGCACTATCTGACCTCTCTTATTTCAATCTCATCATTAGGGAGATAACCATTTGGCTAGATCAAATTGAGCATAAGGTCTCTCCGCTTTAGGGCTAAAAAAATTTGTCGTGGTAGTTGGACTTGCACTGGTCCTTTGCTTCGAAATCTTTATGTTAGGTAGTTGTTTGTGCTTCTCCCACCTTTGTCATATCTTATTGGAAAAGATTTTTACGATTGCAATCGCCATTTCGAAGGGGAAGATTGAGTTGTTTTTGGATGACTTTTCTGAGGAGAATCTCGATGAGATTTTAGAGGCATCGTCTTGTATGTGGACTTGAATGGTCTTTTGCTGACGAGCTGTAGAAATTTTGTAGCAAATCTCTTAACGTCGGTTTTTGTGTACGGAAATCTATGTCAAAACTACCCATGTTGATGTGTGACTCATTGAACAAATTGTTCCAATAATGGAAAGTCATAGATTTGTCTTACGATGCAGGAATAAATCATTTCTATAATCGATGGCGTAACTATCATTTAGTACCGCATCATATTTGATTCAGCTTGTTGTCCTTGTGTGCTGTTCATGGAGTTATTTTCAGTATCTTCACCTATTCATGTTATCATTAGATAATGTTAGGTGAATCGTCATGAAAAGCAGTTTTGTGATAGGTTTCTTTTCTCATCGCAAATTCTCTCGTAGAAGAGTTGGTGATGTGAATACCTCCAACAACACTAGCAGTGTCTACAGCACGAGACTGAGCTTTTTGCTACTATGATATGACTATTCAAAGGTCAAAAAAAAATTGATCCAATCGCGGTGCAAGACATCTCGTTGTTTATAGGAATTTTTTTGGGAGTTTCGTGTTATTGCTTTGTTGACGTCTTTATTGTTTTCCCTTTCCAGCATTTATTTCTTTGCTTTGTGGTAATTCATGCTTGTAGCTGTTAGTTTTTGTTGCCATTGAAATCGCATGATTTTTTGATGCAATTTCTACGATTGGAAATATTTGTTTCATTTGTGCATATCTAATTAAAATCTCATTTCGCTTATCTAACTAACAATTGTAAGCTGGAAATAGTATATCCTATGTTAAATAAATTTTAGCGAAGGGTAGGTTTTTGTGTTGTTTTTGTCATAGGTATATTAATCACTTGTTAAGCTAAAATTTATTACGGCCTCTTTGTCTGATTTCAGTTTTTTCACTTTCGCGTGACTGACTTCTTTTTTTGCCAACATATGACTTGAATCGTTAAGTTTCCATAAAATACATTTTTGAAACTTTTTGCAGATGTTGTAAAAAAAACTTTTAACCTTTTTCTTTATTTTATTTCTGATTTGTGCGAAAACGTAGATTTTGGTAAGGCAGTTTGCATATGTTTAAATATCTATTTTGCATTAGAATAGATTATTTGAATAACGCAAAGCGTACGTAATCAAAATTTTAGTATTTTGTGAATCTCATGTGGAAAGTGAAATGATATTGAAAAAAAAAATCAAATAAACAAAAGAAGTTTTAAAGTGGAAATTTATTTTTGTGAAAATTTTTGGTTTTTGGTCACATGAAAGGCATAATGAAGCTTTATGGATGGTTTGTGTACGCGTTTTAGTGGTGTAGTAGGGCTGAGGATGCCATAAAAAATTAACGATAACAAGAAAAAAAAGTTGTTGTAGCCTTGAAAATGTTGTTTCCATAACTTGTCAAAGATGCACGTAAGTTGTTAATAGTCTCTTTTTACGTTTTGGGGCTTATTTTTAGCCTCCTTTACAGTCTACAGATGAGAATTCTTGGAGTATTTTGGGGAACTAAGGTAAAATTTTCACTGTGGGATGGGAAATATATTTTTTATAGGTGAAGGGAACGTTAAAATTTTTCACCTTAATTTCCTTTTTCCGTCTTAGGAGAAATTTTATAGAAAGCGATTAGATGCGTTGTTGTTTTGAATGGTAGGATTTCTATGTAAAATTTGTTGCTTCACTCTTCTATTCATAGTCGTGTGATGGTTATGGATGAAAAAGTATTTTCAAAATTAGCATTCATATAGACTGCCAGTATATTTATGATGTTTTGCATCATGTTTTCAAAAGTGTTTTAAAAATTTAGTGCATACATATAGCAGGATCCAATTTAGAACCATTGTGCACACATGTTTTGAGGTTGAAATGCATTATGTACACAATGCATATGTGCATTTGGTTGCAAAGTGGATGTACATTCATTGGTTGTATAGGATAGAATAAGTAGGCGTCAGAATTTCGGGATGAAATTCCTTTTAAGGGAGGGAAGAATGTAGCAATCCGGAATTTTGACAATAAATTAATTAATTATTAATTAATTGTTTAATTAGATTTTTCAAAAATAGGAATTTCTGGTCAACTTTTATGTTTGGAGTTTCGTGAACGGAGTACGTTTGAAAATGTTACGGACGAAATAAAAAAAATGAACTGAAATAATAAAACAGAATAAATATAATATTTATTACCATTTGTAACCTGCCTTCATTGGGTGAAATTTCTCAAGGGCGGTCGATACCCTTGAAAAAGCGGTTGACCGCCTTGGGAAAATTCATCCTAGTGATGGTTAGGGTTATATAGGTTTTTAATATACAAATTATTATATAAACGAACAAATGTTTATTAAAATAAATTTATATAAATAAAGGGTTAGACCCCCATTCTTTTCCATATATTTCTGAGAGCAGCAGCGAAGCTCTGCCATTTCCCTTTCTCCTCAAAAAATTCTAAAACGAAAATATATTCATATACAATCAATCAAACATAAACCACAATAGATTTGAAAGGGATAAACAGATTTAAGTGGAAAAGAATATGGATTGGCATCTAGGTTCTTCTTCATCATATTTCTCCCCTCTTTTCTTATTTTCTTGCAAATCTATAAATTTGAAAGTATCTCCATTTCAGAATAATTATAGATCTGTAAGAATTTAGGAAATTGTAGGCCTAAAAGATTATTTAGATTCAGATTTGGATGTTTTTAGGCAAGTGTGAAATTATATACAAAGTATACAATAATATGGTTATTTCGTTTGTATTCAATCTGAAATATATGCATATGTGTTCAATAGGTCTATTGTAGTTTGTCAGATCTGATGAATAACTGTAGTTTTGAATAATAATATTATTTTGTGGGTTTATTGGGTTATTCATATCACTGCCTACAATTGTATTCAAAAATATTGTGGTTATTGTAAACACCATGGATCTGCAAATCAGTCCAATAAATCACCGTTAAATTTCAGTTTTATTCGCGATCTGTAGTTTTGGTGTTGATTTGTAATTCATGTAAATTTTGTTAAAAGATATAAGTTTGTTTGGGTTTTAACTTGGTTATTGTAGATATTCCTTTTTGTTCTTTTTCCATAAAAAGACATTATTTAAAATCATTAAGAAATATGTACAAACACAAAAAGGAAAGGATTGTGTAAATTCATGTACAAATATAAATTTATATATGTTTGTGCATAGTTTACATCAATCATTCCAAAAAAATACATATTATATATTTCTTATGTTTGGAAGTATGTTTATTCCTCTTTTAATAAATATTTAGGCATAATTTACAACAATTACAGTTAATAGCCTTTTGTAAGATTCAAAATCTTATTACAAAATTGAACACAAAAAATATATTTGGTTGTTAGCTTAAACCAAAACATTTAATTTAATAATAACAAGAATAAGAATAAGAATAAAAGAATAACAACTACGTTATCTGCGCGAAAATATAAATATATATATACACATTATCCATCCAAATCTACGTAAACAACAAAATATGTATATAATAATTAATGTTTATGTATTTGAATGGTTTTCATTTCATGGAATTATACATAAAAATGTAGTCCATATTAAATGGAAATATATTTCATGACCGTTATAGCAATTAATGTAATTGATTTGCTATAAATAAGGTCATAAAGAAATAATAGTTATTGCAATCGTTATAGTTTAAGGTAAAACAAGTTAAACTAGGTAGTTAGGCCTAGTGGTTACAATTTAAAATGGTAATTAGAATAAGAATTGTAACTCCAGTTAAGTGAATAAATATTTTATATAACATATATATGTGTATGTGTGTGTGTGTACAATATAAATCAAATTATAGTAAAATAGAAATGTTGAAGGAGTTACTATAATTAGATTAGAAATAATAAGGGACTGATACAATACGGACATTTCATTGTTAATTAATATCTTAGGAAAATTATGAACATTAAATTCATTAATGACATTAATTATGATCAATGGCAATTAAAGGGGTTAATTAGTGTCTTAGGAAAGTATGACCGTTATGATCATAAATGGCAATAACCCTATTAAATAGAAGTAAATGAAATAAAAAAGGATTAACGGGTATTGGTCGTCGTTTTAAATACTAAGACCAATAAGGAAACAACTAAATAAATATCCTAGGCAGGAAGAAATAACTTTTCTTATCTTATACTAGTTAATCTTGAATTAATAATTAAAAGTTAGAATTGGACTTAGTAGCACTATGCTAGAAATCGAATCAGATGATAGATATCCACTGTTGTCTGATTGCATATATCTCTGTCGTTAAATCCCGTGTCGTCTCATTCTACATCAGACCACAAATATAACCCATTGTTTGATTTGAACTATAGCAACATATAAAAACATAGTAGCATGTTGTCTGATGCGGTGTTCTTGTTTTACAGATAGTTGCGATGAATATTATATGTTGTCTAACAGTTAATAAAATAACTGTTTTATGTTGTCTTAATGAAATGCATACTTCCACTAATTTTCATAACCTTCTTACAACAGATAAATGTTTTATTAAAGTAATTAATGTAACTCAAATTAGTTTTTATATATGTTGTTCCTTCTCAAATGAAATGATATAAAGCAACTCAACTAACACAGAGCAATTCAGATAACACAACAGTTCAGATTTCTGCTATATATAGACAATATTAAACAATATCATATAAACAATATAAACATCGACACCAAATCAAAATACATCCAACAAGCATCAGTTCAACATGAACTACATAAACCAGGCAACTGAACCCATGTGTATGCAAAATTCAACAAAACCAACATTGGCAAAGCTGACTAACGAGGGTTCAATTGACAGTCACATATATAATTCAGCACTATGATTATTTAAAAATTGTAGACATGTGTAGTCATTTCCACCCGCACGATATCAATATACTCTTGTGAAAAAATACTGCTTACACTCTTCTTATACTACAACAAATAGGAAATGCAGAGGTTAACTTTACCCGGTATGTATCTCGATATATGCTTATATACAAGTACGGTAGTGTATGAGTTCTAAACAGTCTAACACAAGTGCTTGAGGAAAGTCCAACTAATCATGCAGTAAACAGCGGTAAGGCCCGAGCAACAAGGAGAATGAGTAGATCACATTATAGACATCACATAAAGTGGCAACAAGACATGTGCATTTCAGAAATCAAATTTGCACAAGACATTAGATGTGAACAATTATGCCTTGCAGGTGTACACGTCATGTTAATGGATGACATTTTAAAATGGGTGCAACACCTATCATTGCAACAACCATGATTCACACTAAAATAAACATACCATAGTGCATGTCAATTATTTATATAAGAAAATACCCACATGAAAGTGCAATATTGACAGGAGAAAAATGCACGACATGGTGCACCAACAATGGACACAACATGACTTCAATAATGGCGGCGACACGGCATAACAATGGACAAAAGAAGGGACATATACATGTGTATATTACCTTAGCAGCCCATAGTTGATTCTTGTCTCCCACGATGTCTTTCACGTAGCGCATAACCCACAATCCACACGTCAAATGACCTCTCTGTTTTGGAGCTCCCTGAAGCATGCATAGATATCAAGTAAACATATAATTAAATCAATCATGTTGAGGAAAAATTCATCAGACTTAAGAAATACTGAGTATGCATGTATACGCACCAAACAAGGCTTCCATTGAACTTGATTGTCTTTCAGTTTGTCTTGATTGTAAATTGCAATGGAGCTGCAAAGTAAACAAATACTCAAAAAGTTAACAATGCAAAGTAAATAAACATACACCAAACCACTCAAATATAAATAGCAATTTCATATACCTGTTCACAATATTCATCCCTTCACCACCACACAATCGTCCTCACAATGGATCCATGAAATGCACAATTTGTTTAGTGGGATTCACAACCGTCAAACACCAATGGTTGCTAACATTGAAAATTCCACTCAGCATTCATAACAAAGTATATACAGCATAAATCAAGTACAAAATTTTGTAGATTAATATAAAGAACCATATTGTACATACCCTGAGTTGTACGACACCACAAAATCTGATCAGGATTCCCCTGGTTATACTGTTTTGCCAAACCAGAAGATAATTTAGCTGAATTTCCACATTTGTGTGCATCCATATAAGCAGGATATACAAAGGCAATCATTTTCATCAACTTACATCTCTTTAGCACTTCATGAAGGTAGCTATAAAAGCATATAAGACAAGAATAATTAACACCAAATGCAACATTAAAAATTTGCGACCTTAGCATGTCTCAGTAATAACATGAGCAACACCAATGCTTCATCTTTACTAATTAAAAGAAGCATCTGGTCACCATTTTCAATTATCAAATATATAAATATAAACAAGTTGTTCTAGACCTTCACATACTGCAAGAAATATTGGAATAAAATCATCCCTCAAAGTAGAATAATAATGATTGTAGACCTTCCATTGCTGCACTATGCAAGAAATAGGCTTGTTTGGACAAAAGTGTCTATTCTTTGGACAAATTTCATAAATGAACAAGCTTGTATTCTCACTCTTCCTCTTCACTTCAAAATTTTCTAGACTACTTTCTTCTCAAACCCTAAATATTCAACAATGTCGGATTATAGTCACATTTCGCTTCCTTCCTCATATGACTATGAAGGTCCGATGGAGCACCCATTACCTCCTAATCATCCATCCCTTGAAACTGATATTGATCTCTACATTGAAATGAAAGAAAGACACTATGAAGATTTAAGAGAGCACGAACATGCACAGTAAGTAATTCGCAAGTAGGAAAGGGAAGAAAGACGACAAGAACAAAGGTGTAGTCGACAACAAAGACGTAATTCAGGACGTCAACAAGACGAAATCATCACACAAAAAATCGAACAGGAAGTTGACTCACCAATTATTATTTGTGATTGTGGATAAGCAGTTGTCGAAGACATTATTATAAAAGGAAATAATATTGGTCATCGTTATTTTATATGTCACGCCTCCCCAAGCGAATGTGGCATTTGGCATTGGATTGACGAACCGTTTTGTCAACGGGTCGTTGATTACACAAACGAATTACAGTATCAACTAACAACGTTGCAAAATCAATCTGTTAGGTGGCAAAATGAACTTAGTAGACTACACGATCATCTTCAGGGTATAAATATCAGAAGGCAAAACTAAACTATTTAGTAGTTACTACTTCAGTATTATCGGTAGTGATATTTTCTTATGTATCTGTACTTGCGGTTATTGTGGATGTTAACGATGTATTCAATTGTATCGGTATTCCTAGTAATGCTACTTGTTTTTCTCAATATCAATACTAATATTTTCTTAAACATGGAACTAAATTATGATCTTTAAAATTAGACCGCATACGTATAACTAAGAGAAAATTCAAGCAAACTTTAAAATGTGAGAATATGAGCTTGTGCATTTATAAAATGCGCAAACTCATTTATGAAATGCGCATTTATGGAATGTCTAAAGAATAATTAACATATACTTTCAAATAAAAAATAAGGGCTTGAGCAGATGTCTGAAGAAGATTTGTGATTACATGTATATCGGTCCTTAAGATAGCCACTTTTGTTCGAAAACTAAATATTTCCTCGTCCAGCACAGTGTTAATGGTGGCCACATTCTTCAAGGATGTATTCTCCCATTCGCAAAAAAACTCAGTGTTGTAGGCAATTTAGGAGGTAGTGTGTCGAGGTCTTCATCCTCTGGCTCATTGTGATCATTTTTCCTCCTCTTCTTCTTGACATCAGACTTAACAGCCTTAGGCACTGTATCGTGGTCTTCCTCCTCCGGCTCATTGTGATCATTTTTCATTCTCTTCTTTTTGACAACATCAGACTTAACAACCTCCAAATTATGTAAATCATAGTCAATTTATGTAGATAATCAAATATCAAATTATAGATACTAAAATTACCTTCTTAATTACTACATTGGAGATCAAATTTCTTGACCAAGCAAAATATGTACCACCAAACGCATCTTGCACTGTCATAACATCACCCTTGATAGGAATTGGTAGCCAGGAATCAGGAACAAAAACTTTGATGATGGATGCACGTGCGTTTTCTTTTGCAGGCGGAACGCCATGGATCTTCTGGTCTGCGACATCAACATTGATTTCAGCAATGGTTCCATATGCAACGACATTTTCTACACAATCAACTGCGAGTGCGAACTCAACATTGTTGTTGACAAATACGGGTTCTTTCATCCTGCACCAACAACATTATGTATTATAAAATGCTATCACAGCTAATCAATTTAACATCATCAACGAAATTAGGGTAGCAGGTGCTTACCAAATTTTTTTCATAAGCTTCCAAATCTTCAAACAAATTTCTAATTAGGGACTTAGCATGTTCCTCAATAACAGTTGTTGCTGACTTAAAATTTTCCTCAGTAACCACCGACAAAACTTTCTTTGTCATTCCCTTCTTCACATTTTGCTTCTTTACATGCTCGCAATTATCAGCTGCCTTCTCCAATCCATCCTTGGAACAACTGCCTTGTGTAGATAGTTTGGGTGAACAAACCAATTCCGCTATGCCTCCAATCTTTGATTCTATCTGCTTTAATTTTTCCTCAAACTAATCCTGTTGCTTACCCATTTCTTCCTTCTTCTCACTTTCCCACTTATCTCTTTCATTTTGGAGTCATATTTAAATTTGTCGATGATCTTTCCTTTCGATGTTTTATTGGCAAATTGAAGTAAGCCTCAGGCTTGACAAAGCCACCAACACCTTGTACCCTACTGGGATGAACAATGCATTAGCTTTTAATTCAAAAAAAAAACAAAATACAAGTAGGAAGCACTACATTAAGCCATCAATAAATGGATGACTTTCGCTTCTCTTTAACATGTCGCAAATGTCTTGTACTGTTTATCCTTCAGCCATTTCTCTGATTTGGTTAGTTTGCTAGCATTTTCCAGCCTCGGTATCTCCAAATTTTCACTGTATTAAAAAAAAACAAGTTATCCATGTAAAAAATTGTAATATAATCTACATATTCAATATGCAATATATAGTTAAGTAACATAAGACTTACCCAAAGTAGGGCCTTGCATCCTCCATATTATGCAATACACTGAGATGTACTTGATCAAATTCCTTTCCATGAACTGCTAAGTATAACATTCCTGATTTTATTTTATTTTCGTGACGGAAATCTGATCTGTAACTTTGTCGAATTCGAACAGTACTTGGATTGTCAAGCAAGCGTTCGACACAAAATTCAACTGCCTCTTCAACTATGTAGTGTTCTGCTAAGCACCCCTCCGGATGACTGTGACTTTTCACCCATCCTTTAAATACCTTCTTATGTCATTCAAAGGGTACATTTATCGAAAAAAATAGGGCCATATAGCTCTACTTATCTCATAAGTTGAATAATCAAATGAATCATAATGTCAAAAAAATGAAGGAGGGAAGTATTTCTCAAGCAAGCAAATTGTAACTACTAGGTCAGCTTGCGTTTTTCCAACTTTGATGGATCAATCACTTTGGCACATATTGTCTTCAAGAATAGGCAGAAGCATATGATTGCATACCTTACCAATTCTCTTGAATAGAATGCAATGCAATAGGGAGAAGAAATTGCAATACGGTGTGACAGTCATGCGACTTAAGACCAATAAGTCTTAAATCATGCATAGAGAAAAGATTCCTAATGTTAGATGAATAATTTAATTGCATGATCATGAAAAAATAAGAGTTATAAATAATTTTCTTTTCTTAGTCGTAGGATACTTTGAACTTTTGGCACCATCTTTAGATACCAAATCCTTCCTAATGCCCATGGCGCACGTGTCAAATTGAGTAGAAGCCCCATCTTTTGTCTTCCCTGGAACATACAATAAGGTACCAAGAATGGCCTCAGCACAGTTCTTCTCTACATGCATCACATCAAGCATATGTCGAAACGAAATATATGACCAATACTCTAGCTGGAAAAAAACAGACTTCTGCTTCCAAATGGGTTTGATGCAGTCTTCACAACCTATCACTGACGGAAGATCTACCTTTTTAACAAACACACAGTTCAGACCATCCACTCTTGCTAACACTTCTTCACCTGTTAACAGAACAAGAGCCATGTCCTTTTCTACTGTGTTGTCAAAAGCTTTTTTCTACTTCCGATAAGGATGATCACGTGGTTAGAACCTCCGATGCCTCATGAACGATATTTTCCTACCATGCTTCATGTATCTTGGTTTTTTCTTGTTGATGCATATTGGCAAGCATTGTAACCCTTCACAACGCTACCAGACAAGTTCCCGTAAGCGGGAAAATCGTTAATAGTCTATAGAAGTGCTGCTCTCAACATGTAGTATTCACCTCTTAGTGCATCGTATACTCCATCAACAGCCTCCCATAATAACTTAAGATCCATCTACTAGGGGTTGAAGATAGATGCTGATATCATTACCTGGTTGTTTTGCTCCAGAAATTAATAACATCAACATCATAAATTTCCTCTTCATACACAACCATGGAGGAATATTATACGTGGCAACCAAAATAGGCCAACAAGAGTTCTTACTACTTTGGTTGCCGAAGGGATTAAATCCATCAGATGATAGTGCTGGTTTGAGATTCCTCGTCTCACTGCCAAATTCTGGCCATTTTTTGTCTATTAAATTACAAGTTGGGGAATCAGCTGGATGTCGCAGCATTCCATCTTTATTCCGACTATAGTCATGCCATGTAAGATTCTTTGATGTATTTGCCAACTGATACATCCGTTTGAACCATGGAATTATTGTAAAATATCACAAAAGCTTAGTAGGAACACCTGTAATTCATTTTTCTCCTTCCCCATTTTCCAGCATGAAAAGTGACAAATGTGGCAGCGAACGTTAGCTGCATGTTGCCCTCTATACAACATGCAGCCATTAGGACAAGCACGATTTTTTTTCGTATTTCATTCCTAATGCATCGAGACTTTTTCTAGCTTCGTATAAGGAGTGCGAAACTAAATTATCTTCTAGAAGCAAACCCCAAATCAATAATAACAAATCTATAAAACAACTATCAGTCATGCTATGCCTTTCTTTCAAATTGAAAATCTGAATCAAAGCGTTCAACTTAGTTGTCTTCGTACAACCAGGGTACAATGGTTTATCACCATCCTCTACATGCTTTAAAAACTCATCCGAGTCATTTGACATATGTTCATCCTCACATCTTCACCATCTACCTCATCCTCCTACACATCACCATGACATTCTCCATCTTCACTTTCAGATTCTTCTCCACTATTATGCTCAGACCCAACTATATTTGTTTCCCTATGATGCTTCCAATGTTGATAACCCTCATCAATGCCATTCAAATAAATATGGTCCCTAATACTGAAATGGAGAATCCATGTGTGTTGCAACATTTCAAACAAGGGCACATGATATTATTTTTATCCATGGAATTAGCTGATGCAAACTCAAAGAATGATGTTAATCCATTTTCAAATTTATGTGAACGTCATCTGCCTTCATCCATGAGTTATCCATAAACAAATAAAACAAAATGAACTAAGTTTATTATTATCTTGTAACTAAGATTATCCACCTACAACTAAACAAAATGAACAAGTTATTATTTTTTCCAATGAAATTGAAAACCATAATGATAAATACATACAATAAGTAGAAATTAACCAAACCATTATATTTTAGTACAATCCATTTTTTATTCAATACTAATTGACACTAGACAGTAGAGTTGATATCACTGAATAAAAACCAAAATCAGTGAGTAGCCTAGCCAACAAGAAGAAGCACAATAATAGAGTACAATTGTAGTAAGCACAATAGCCAAATTTCCCAATAATAGAACAACCAATAACGACCGATAACAATCATCAAATTCTCATCATAATTCAATAAACAAAACAAAGGAGAAATAGGGTTTACCTTATATCGCATAGATTAGGGTTTCGCTGCCAAATCGTCGAGATTACGGTTCAATTATGGTTCGATTGGGTTTTGAGATAGAGAGATTACTGGGAGAGAGAAAGTGAAAAATAAGAAGAAGAAGAAGAAGAGGGAAAATAAAGCGGTGAGTGGGAAAGTAAAGTATAATATGGATTTACACACGTAATATTTTCATAACCTCAACAAAAAATGGAAACGATAAAACATAGAGGTGGAAACAGACTGAAAAGTAAATTTTATTACTACTTATTCAAACAACAGATAAATATGGTCTGAATACAAAATTAAAATATGAAAAGGAAAAGTCAAACTGTTGACCAGTTTTTGGAGGGAGAGCAAATTTCTTTGGAGCCAAATCTGAATTTTTTATAACTCTAATAAAACAACCTAAAAGTATGGTCAGAAATCATATCTAAAATATGAGAGGGAAATAAAACGTTGACCAACTTTTTGGAGGGAAAACATCTGTATGAAGCCAAATCTAATTTTTTTTTATAACTGTAATCAAACAAATATAAACTATTGTTTGAATGTCATGCACGAAATCTTCATAACATAATGATTTCATGGGATTTGCTAGACAACATATGATTTCTCCTTATGTTATGAAAAAATGTGGGATTACATAGAACCTATCTTATGTCGTATGATTGCTATTGTTTGATTCAATTTATGGCGTAGTGTAGGTTATTGATGCGAGATAAGTTGCCTTATTCGATAGAAATCTGCACTTTCCAGCAGTCGGATATATGTCCAATTGATGTGTGACATCATTGACTATAAAAATCCGTGACGATAGTTAGTTGCGTACATAAATTATTTCCGTAAGGAGAAGCCAAACAGGAATAATTCAGTAACGTGGCATGCTTTGGGATTAAGGTCTTAAGTGGTTAGATCCACCTATAAAAAGGTGATAGGCGATCGCGTAGCCCACCTCCCATAAATGAAATCATTAAAGGCTTATTTGGTGCGAGTTCGATAATCTTCATGAATAGTCTGCTTCCTCGAGCCTTAAGTGACTTAGGTCGAGGGGTCCACCTAGGAATAGGACTTAAAATGTCTGGTCTGGTATTGCCATAGGGCTACCTGTCCTACGAGAAGTATTAAGAGATGAATAGATTATCTAATAAGGCCAGCTAGACAGTAATGAGGGGGTCTACCACTGGGTGATCTTAAATGGAGTGCAACGTCTATCTAATCGAGTGGTCTTAAGTGGTTGCTTACTATCTCTCGCCTTACATGGGGCATGGGTTTATATGCGTGAATAACGGAAGCCTTAATTAGTATGACCTATAGCTGGTGTCCTTTAATTTATATTAGCATAGAAGTGAACCATCGAAAGGGCATGAAGTGCCTAATGGGTCCATCTAGAGTCTTAAGTGATCAAGAGGATCCACCCTTATCTATCATTTCATAGTGACGTCTTAAGTGGCTATATATATAAATAATTAATTATCCTCCGTATCATCAGTGAGTAGTTGAGAGCCCATCTCTTAGTTTTTGGTTATTGGTTGAATGATGTTTTCAAAACTTCATAAATATACACGTAAACGTTTTATCTTAGTATCATTATCATTTGGAGTGCTGCATTGGGTATGGTAGTTAGAGTCATGCATAAATGTTTACAAGGTTTGGTTAGAATTACTAGCCTTGATAGACATATGTCTCTTGTTAAGCCAATTAGGGATACATCTGTGTATTGTAGACTGTGTTATACTTTTCCTGTTCACCATAACTTATTGTTCTAACCCCCTCCCCGTTACAATCTCCCAGGTTGTCTCGAGAAGATCAAGTTCTCAAAGGTGTTTAAGTTTAGTTTTCGATTCTCGTTCTCTCTCATGCTTGGTATTCACATGGTGACCCACTCTTATAAGGTAGTTACCCAAATTGATACTAGTCAATCCTATTTTGTTTCCGCTTTGAGTTATTTTATCGTACTTTGATTATGCTCATTTTAATCCCAGGTACCATATTTACATGCTCCATGCTTGGATGGGTTTGAATTTCGATTCTTGACAAAATTTGGGATCATAAAAGTGTTGGGTGTTGCAAATCTCAATAGCCTACTCCGGTTCCACTTCCCATCCTCTCTCTAGAATCCTAAAGGTGATAGTCTACTAAGAGAAATAAGATAGGAACAACCATAACATTCATAACATCCATCAAATAAGTCTTATATATCACCTCCTATAGCCCTGAATACGTCGATAACTCGTATGGCAACTGGGTACAGCTAGGGACTAATGGAAATTTCAATTATAGTTGACTCAGTGTCCTACCGACACATGCCCAACCGGTCTAGGCTACATCTAGCCTAGGTTACATGATTTTACCAATCCTAATGGGTTCCCTCATCGAACGGGCCATCCATTCCAGATCCAGCTCCCTGAAACTCCTCATCGTCAAAGTCGAAGTTGGTCAAAACAACAAAGAACTATGGCAGTCAATATCGATTACTTTCCAGTAATCACTAACGACTACCAAGACACTGTATTTAACCAGAACTGGTTCAATACCCGCCATCGCCCATGCCATAGTTATTCATAATTACCAAAATCAATAGTAGTCGATATCGATCACTCAACCGAAATCGCCAACGACTACTCAAACCAAGTATTTATCCAAAAGTTGTTAAATATTCTTCCAGTGAAACGTTCGGCGTTCATCTTGAAATCATGCTCCTCTTTGAGTCCACTACTGCCTCCATGTTGATACATACGTCCCGGAGCTTTTACGTGAATCTATCCTAATCTCAAATCACCAATAATTGGCATATACAACCAAACTAGTAAACAAGATACCATGCAATCAACAGACCTATAAATACCTAAAGTAGCATATAAACATTCGTGGTATCATAAATGAGATTAAAAAAAAATCTATCTATGACAATCGAAGTAGGATATGTGACAAGATGTCCTAAATCTTGTTATATTGACAAATAGTGTATAAATGGGATAAAATGTGATATTTAATATTATAAACTTTTAAATCCATTTAAAAAATCATTAGCTAGATTTTAATATTTTTGAAATATTGTTCGAACTTCATTTAAGTTCAAAAACACAGTTTAACTATAGTAAAATGAGAGATAAAATCACTCACCTCAACCAAAACAGCCCGAACCAGCTCTATGCATTAGAGATCATTAAGACGAGTCTAACGCAAGAAATCCGTCCAGATATGTCATTGTATGAAAAAGATATGATAAATGCAATCTAAACGATTTTAAATCGACATAAATCAAAACAAACAATTATTAAATTATGAAATTATCCTCAAGCTTCTTCCCTAAATGTTTTATCTCCTTCCAAGCCATGCAAAAACAGTATCCAACCTGTGCATAAAATAAGTGATACGCTTTAATACTTCATGAAACTTAAATCAGAAGGCACCAATGCAATTCTATCAAAAATGCAACCTATATATACACCAAAATCATGATCCTTCATGCCACCTTGTAGAATACCTATATCACTGGAACCGGAAACATGTTTGAAAATTATAGGGTGCACCACCCTATAGGCCACTGCGCCGCCTAAAACTCCAACCGAAGATTCCCCTCTCAAACCCGATTCCAATGCCACTCTTTGTTCCCCTTAAATAGAACCAAGTGGCATGAAAATCTGAGCGCTAGGTCGAAGCTTACGAGATGGACCATCACCGAAAGCATTCAATAGATATAGGATCGAAGCTCTCGGTCCACTGAATCCAACAATATTTACACCATCACTTTTCGTTGAGTATATTGGTTGCTCGGATTTTTAGAATCATGGGAAGATTCTGCAACCATTTTTTGGAGGAGGAGATGAGCTACAGTGAATGAACAGCAACCGACCTTATAGAAAAGAAGAGTTTTGGATAATTATTATTTAATTTATTTAATTATCATTTCAATTTCCAACTAAAAAGATATGCACATTTTATTTTTGCATGAACGAACGATAAGTCCATTTGCCACGAAAATCAACCGCATGCAATGTAACAACCCAGAATTTTTTGCAATAATTAATTTATCTTTTTAATTAGATTCCAAAAATGGAATTTTTGCAAATGGTGGAAGTTGATCATGAAACTTGCATTGTTGCGTTCTTGATGGAATTTTGGTCAACTTTCATGTTTGGAACTTCGTGAATGGAGTCCGTATGAAAAAGTTACGGATGAAATTCGAAAACGGACAGAAAATAAATAAGCAAAATATATTTATTATAGTAATAAATATTTTCCCCTACCCCCGCTGCAAGTTCAACAAGCGGCGACTAGGGGTTGTTTGTATATTATATATTATATTAACTGATGGATCTTCATTAAATTAAATCTAATGGTCTAGAGTCATATCTATGCCTATAAATAAAGGGCTAGACCCCCATCTCTAGTTCATATTTTTGGGAGGCAGCATCGAAGCTCTACCATTCTCGATCCTCTAGTCGCTTATAAAACATTAATTGTAAATATATGCAAATCAGATTAACAAGAATTGGAGAATTAGGTTCAGATTAATGAAAAATATATGGTTATTTGCTTAGGTAATTTATATTATTGAATTTGCTTCTTATTTTCCTATTTGTCTTTCAGATCTACAAATCTAAAATCTTTGTTTGTAAATCCCCTTTGAAATTGATTATAGATCTATAGGATTTAGGAATTTTTAGTCTAAAAGCTGTGTTAGATTTGGATTTGGATAACTTTCAGGTGAGTGAGAAATTATATCCATTGTTTATAATAAACTTGTATAATTCATTTGTGTTGAACTTGAATTATATGCCTAAAAGTTTATTAGATTTTTCAATTCTTATCGAATCTGAAATAATATGTCAAAAGTTTGGGATATAGATTTGTAGGTCTTTTGTTTAATAAGATTATATAGCCTACACTTGTTCTTAGATTTGTTTGTGGTTATATAGCCTACATTTGTTCTTGATTCAAAGAAATTGGGTGTTGAATTGTAATTGTACAGTTTTGGTTAAAATAATAATAATCCTGTTTGATATTGTTTATGGTTTTACTCGGTTATTATAATTTTGTCTTTTTTGTTCTTTTTGCAATATAAGACATTATTTGAAATCTACAAGGAACATAATTAATTCAAATAAGAAGAGGTGTGCAAATTCACATATTTTGCACGTAGTATGTAACATTTATTCTAAATAAACGTCAACATGTTTCCTTATGATTTGAAATGTGTCAGTTTTCCCTTTTTAAATTATTTTGGACAAAATATGCAATAATTTTACTAAATAACCTTTTTATAAGATTTTGATTCTTAAAACAAGATTAAACACAAAAAAGGTTGTTTTGGTCGTTATCTTAGACCAAAGCATGAATAATAAATATTAATTAAATAAAATTAGTAAACATGTTAAGTATGCATTTAAAATATAATAAACTATATATATTATAGTCTTACCCGTCCAAATCTACGTAATTAACGTTAATAATTAATGTTTGTTGTTATGTGTTTGAATAGTTTCAGTTTTATGGGTATGTGTATGGAAATATAACCCGTATTGAATGGAAATAGTATTGTGATCGTTATAGCAATAAATGTGTCCGAGTTTCTACATAAATAAAAAGGGTCATAAGTAAGGTAATAATTATTGTAACCATTAACGTTTTGGGGAATTAATTTAATGGGATAATTATACCTAAATTGGTATATAGGAATACAGACTGTAACAACAACTAGGGAATACATAAATTATAAACTTGTATATATTCACATAAAAATTAATTGGCATTAAATTTATTGTACTATTTAGGAGTTACAATAATTAAATTAGAATTCAAATGGGACTGATATAAATGACATTTAATAGGATAATGAATACCTTAGGAAAATATGACCGTTAGTGTCATAAATGGCATATTGTCTAGACAATAGAAATAAATGGAACTAAAAGGAGAATTAATGGGGATTGATTGGTGCAGTAAATGCTACATCGAATAAGGAAATTAATAATTAAACGTCCTAGGATGGAAAATTATAGGGTTTCCTTATTTCATTTTTGTTAATCTAGAATTAATATAATTGAAAATAACGATTGGACTTAGTAGGTTAATGATGCGAGGTCAGTTGCCTTATTCGATGGAAGTCTGCACTTTTCAACAGTCGGATATATGTATAACTGATGTGAGATTTCATTAACCATAGGAACCCATGACGATAATTAATTATGTAGAAAGGAATATTCCCTAAAATGCGGTTTATTTCAAGTTTATGGTATTTAATGGTTGTAGGGCCTGCCTCCCATCCCAAAGAAGAAACCTTATAAAGGAAATAATTAATAAGCGTAAGTTTGCTTCGGGACAGTGGTGTTAAGTAGTTAGAACCACCCTTAAAGGGTGCTAAGTGATCACGTAGCTCACCTCCTCATAAATAAAAAATATTGAATGGCTATTGGGTATATGTAACAACCCATATTTCTTAAAGTTACCCATATACGGATTTCATTAAGAATTATGAAGCATTTTAGGTATAAGATAACATCACAAAGACAAAATTCTCAAGATAGCATAACAAAAACACAACGAAACTTAAAATTTTCAATTAAAGAAGAACGAAAATTGTTATTACATCATAGCTCATAAGAAAACCACATCTGCCTTATAAAATTACATAATCAGAGTATCATAATAAAAATCCTCCTCAATGGCAAATACAGAAATAAGTAGTACGTGGAACAATACATGTAAAGTGAGAGAACAAGACAAATGAAAATATCTAATGGACCGAGATAAGCCAAAACTCTCTCGAGCAAAAAATCCTCCACCCTGAGAACCTGAGGGAAAGGAGGAAGAATAGAAAAACAAGTCAGACATAAAGCGTGGTGAATTTAGTAATTACTAGCATGAGTGAGAAAAGATGAAATCTCGATAGGATAATAAATGAAGCTGAACACAGTAAATAAGAACAAGAATATACTTTCATGAATATATAATCAATTTTCAAACCATTCGATTTCTGGACCATTTTGGTATAGCTCATAAATTAGGATATAACCTAGTTCTACCCATCGATCGGCTCCTAAATCACAATTGTGATAATCTATGCCGACTATGGCCTCGGGTTTATCAGACCTAACCGATCCGCTCTAAGGACATATAGAATATCACCAGTGCCACAACGTCTTATCTTCCCTAATCGGCGCGATGCACGTTCACCGACCAGCCAGAACGCGCCCGAACCCACCATGATTGGACCTCATACTTCCTAGTTGACTATAAGCGTGCCTCCTCGTGAGACCTCGGTGTAGTGTGATAAAAAAAAGATTGCTGATTGATACAGATCCCCAACAAAAAATGAAAATTGACATAAATTAAACCCAGACTTAGTCTCCAATTTAATTTACTAGCGACAAGGCCCCCAGAGAATTATTGTTGACTGCCTAGCTACCTTAGACACAAATAGTATTCTCAACAAATGCCTAGGTCACTAAAATTTAATTATTTTAATTGGCCTCTTATTTTCCTTAATCAGTCTACCCCTACTGCCGGAATGGACCAATACTACAACCCCATTATTTTCCCTAATTAGCTTTTGCCGTCCGAACAGACTCTTACTACAAATTTTCTTAATAGGCCACTTTTTTTCCCTAATCAGCTTATGTTGGCGGATCAGACCACTATTACTTATTCTTATTAATTTGTTTATTTTAAACTTATGCAAATCTTAAGTTTATTAGTAATCCTATCTTTTTTATGTTACTTTTGTCATATTATAAGTAGCCGTAAATTTTAATTTACAAGTTGTATATAAACATCACTTTTGTTTAATTTCATTGCACAACCCAACGCCCACCATTTAGTGTCTATCCAAATGTCATTTATTCAGTTTATCAAAGTTACAGTGTAATTATAGTTTTATTTCATAATTTCAATTAGCCTAATTTATCCTTTTTATACATATTTCTTGATTTTCCAATTGCTCTTCTATTGTCAGTTTCATATTTTAACCAAAAGAACGCATAAACAAGAAGGAATAAATGGTTTAGGTTCTTAAAGGCCTAAAATCAATGTCAAAAATAGAATGGAAAATGGCCTCGGCTTTGATACATAAGAACAAATCTGACAAAAATTAAGGCTGAAAAAAAACTGTAATAAAATTAAACATAAAGATAAAGAGGTAAATATGGACTGGATAAAACTACAATAATAGAATAGATTACTGGAATAAACAGAAGAAAGGACAGAATAGTAATCAGATTACATAGACTATTGACAGAAAAGAAAACAGAAATTAGAAGGAATCTACAACTTATTGTACTATCATGAGTACCCCAATTTGTACTAAATCTTGCAATTACTGAAATTACTCACAATTTTAAGCAAACCCAATTAAAGCCTCAATAAGTAATCTCTATCTATGAATATTACCCAAAGTATATGCAACCCAAGCCTCGGTAACCCATTAGATTTTTTTAGAAGAAGGTTGTTTGAGGGGGAGGCGAAAAAGGAGTAGGGAGAATGTAACGACCAGGAAAATCTGAACCAATTTAAAATTTTTAAATTGGCTATTTTAGTGGATTTTAAATATTTTAAATAATATCGATGAAAAGTAAGTTTGAATCGACATTTGAAAACGAATATAATTATTCTAATTATAAATAAGGCCTGAAATGGTGCGGTAGTTTCAAAATTTGAATTCAAACTTTTACTGACTGTACCGGGTGCAAAACAAAACGAATTTGAGTGAAACCAAAAATATTTAAATCTGTTAGTGAATATATTTCTAACGAATCTAGAAAATCGAAGTTTCATAGTAGGAAGCAAAAGTTATGGCCAAATGAATTTTCAGAAAGGTCGCTATAGAATTTATATAGCCCATGAAATTGGCCATTTTGCAAACGACCTCGGAATTCGACGAAACCACTTTAGTTGGATCCGGGTTGTGAAGTTATTGCTAGGTTTCAAATTTCATAATTTTTGAAGCTAGTATGTGAGCGTGGCAAAGGAAAATGTGTTTTGGTCAATTATAGTTAAATTGGATCGACCAGAAAAGGGCCATTTTGCATACGGGCTCAGAATTCGACGAAACTAGTTTTGTTGGGACCGTATCGTCAAAACATAGCTAGATTTTTTTTCTGGAATTTTTAGAATCAGTTTGTGGCCATGGAAAATTGAAATGTACGTTCAAATCAAATATTGAATGTTATATATTTTAATTTGAAAGAAAACAGACTGAAATAGTCGAATAGGCCTATGAAACATATTCCATTGTGTTCGGAATCGGGGTATTTAGCTAGGGATGACAGTCGTTGGGTTTGGATTGGAGTTCGTGTGTGGAAGGAGGAATTTTTGGATTTTAAAATAAATAAAAAGGGCCCGGCCAATAGGATTTCCATCATGAACCAAGGCAAAAGATAGTCCTTACCGACTTCGAGACGCTCTAGCCCGCTGTGACGAGAAGGAATTTCGCTCGGTCCGAACCAATCGTTAAACCGACCCAGACCGTTCGAGACACCCTATCGTTTGAGAACAAGACAAAACAGAACGCATACAGAAGAACATTTCATTGTATATTACAACAATGCATCAGATTACAAGAATATACAGAGTATAAATGAATAAATATTACACAGAAATATCAGAGATTACAATAAATTACATAGCAGCGGAAAATAATACAATACACAACTAGAAGAGATATACGGATACAAAGCTTTCCGGATATCGTTCCAGCTGTAAACCAGGATCCTGTGAATATAAATCTGCAAAACCAAAACTACTAGCTGCCCGTGTCAAAATAGGGGCACCCAGAGTTTAGGTCAAAACAATAAACTCCAGGTCAGTCATGTGACTGGTGTGAGAACTAAAACAGTTATTATTCTTTATTTTTAAAGTTAGGTAAATCAAGGGACCACGCCGTATAACACGGAACGGGTTTCCTCCCAAGAATACCAGTGCATGAAACAAACAGCGCAATGCTAAATAAAGAAAAATGAAGCTGTTATAAGACCCAGGTCCTATCACACAATGCAACGCAAGCCGGGGGATAGGGTTTTACCTTATAACAGCCAAAGAATGCTTGATACGTTTAAAACAAATCATTTGATACTATTATAAGTGCATAGTGTATAAAAACAACTTCAAATCATAAGTATCAATCATAGGCGGCATGGGTACCATATATCATGTCGCCATACTAGTTCTACAATTAAAACCGCAAATGTCACGTATTTGGAAATTGGATTTCCATCTATGAACCGAGGCAAAAGATAGTCCTCAACCGATTCGAGACTGTCTAGTCCGAGTCTCAGGCAAGCGCGCAGACAAGCCTTGGATCGTCAGGGCCGGTCCACCGATGTGGATTATTATGCCTGAACACTACGTCTCTCCGCCCTTTGGGGCGTAAATGAGCCAACGAATGGCTCCATCGGACCCGGATCGTCCGATCTAACCGAGGCGCCTCGCAACAGCAACAACCACATAAGTCAAACTCGTCAGGGCATGTAAAACCACTTACGCCACTTCTAACTAGAAAGAAACGCATGTCCTCCCTGATGTCCGTCTCCCGTTTTTGGTTCATACCGGGTGTGAAACTCGCGAAGTAAACGTTACACAAAGCTACGCCACAAAGGCTGTGCTTTGATCGTCAACCACAAGACTTTTCTTTTCAACAGAAGCCTTGATCATTCGCCACTTAGGCATGCCACACAGGCAATTCACTCCATGCGTTTGATATCCATCAATATATAACCCCTGAGCTCGTACGTCTCTGAGAAGGGCGTTAAGCAAGAGAATAAATTCTCCGCCGCCAAACAGATATATATTTAATAGAGATCAATCACACGGACTAAAATCCAATGTCAAACACACAGTCCATTTACAAGTTCGTTCTGGGTCTGAACGAAACCGGAGGCACCTAGTACCCCGCATATCCATCGATCTCCAAGTACGTCTGGACGATCACCAACTGTTTCCATCTTCTTGGGTGTACAGCCCAATCAAGATCATCAGTAACCACCCAAACGACGTAAAGACCTCCGGTCTTCGACCATCGTCTTCATCTTCGACTTATCGTCGTATCAGTTATTCAGAATGGGATAAACCCGGTCTTTCCGAATAACTCGCGTATATTTTAAATAAGTGTTACACAAACACAACATACGCCTCATTCCAATTCATTAGTCACTAACCGTAAATTAATCAAGAGAATAGTTCCCTAAATATTAACCCCGAAGGCCGAAACCAACATCAGATCAATATCCAGAAAACCGTTCTGCTTGGCTAACCGACAGTTAGTTTCTAAATTTCACATTCATAGGGAGAGGTTCCCATTAATTTTATCAAAGATAAATTCCTTGAATTTATTCTTTAATTTTCTTTTGAATTTTGATTCAACTAGTCGGGATTAACGAACCTTACCGAAGTAATCATTTGTTTTAATTTCCCAATCCCAACCTATTCATCCCATGAAGTAAAACTGGTTATACTTCATATCTAACACCATGGTGTTATCGGTAAATTCAATTACCATTTCACGTTCAAATCTAATTAAAGATTAAACTATCGCCTGGAGTAAAACTGGTGATACTCCATTCTCGATCTTTTCAATCTAATTAAAGATTCATTAAAACTCCACTTAGTTTTAATCTTTAACTGGGTTAAAGAATCAGTGTCATTTAAAACACAGTTCACGATAAACCCAAAATCACATTCATTAATTATCGGGTTAAAGAACGAGTGTTATTTAAAACACTGTCCACGATAAACCCAAAAATCAATATCAATTCAATTCCAATTAAATATTATTTAATTGGTACACTTCATTAAATCTAAATAAAAAGATTTAATCTTTTCTCAACTGGGTTCTAGAACAGTGTTAGTGAAGACACCATTCACGACAAACCCAAATCACATTTGATATTCAATACAAGGCTCTGAATAGAAAATATATCGGCTTATATTCAATATCAAATTCTACGACTAACAAATGTCGTATTGGAAATAACGATATAAATATATATCTTTCAAATTTCCATAACAACATCTGTATAATCACGAATTCCAACATCGAAATATTCCGAAGACAATTTCGATTCAAATCCACTCTAATGCAATCATTGGAAATTTTGGTTATTTTTAAAACCCTTTTCAAATTCAATTTATTTATTTAAAAATAAATAGAATTATAATTCTAGTTCAAAACCAGTTCATTTCGATAAAAATCTATTTTTATCTTTTCAAATATGGAATTTTTCATCCCGATTCTTTCTAAATCATTTCTTATGATTTTACACCAATTATTACTATTTTTAATAACTTTATCAAGGCCCGTACAGTCGATTTCCATCAATGGCCATCGAACTGCACTTACAGCGACCTTTTCCAATTTTGATTTGGACATAATTCCAAATCCAACCGTAAGATTTCTAATTTCTAATATTCGTTAGAAAGCTCTTTTCGATACGAACCCAACGGTTCCGGTTTTAGGAGAATCCAACGGTCGGATCTCCCGTAATGTTCGTTTGAAATAAATGGTCGAAATTCACGAACTGCCGCGGCACGGCGCGTTCTATTCAGGCCATTATATTATATATATAATATATATTTCGTCGATTTCTATTTAAAACGAATTTTATAAATAGTTTTGAATTCGTTTCAAAAGCAATTTCAACTTCCATTTCAATTTAAATCAAAATTGAATTCTTCTTCATAAATTCGTTTTAAAATTCATTTCTATTCAATTCAAATTTCAATTCAATTTGAATTCCTTTCAATTTGTTTCCAATTCAATTCGAATTCGTTTTCAATTCAATTCGAATTGGTTTTACATTCAATTCAATTCAAATTCGTTATCTATTCAATTAAATTCGAATTCATTTCGTTTGCTATTCAATTGAAATCAAATTCGCTTTCCATTCAATTCGAATTCATTATATATTCAATTCATTTCGAAATCGTTTTATATTCAATTCATTTCGAAATCGTTTTATATTCAATTCATTTCGATTTCATTCAAAATATGCGTTTTCGAAATCACTTTTCAATATGCATTTTAAATTGAATAAAATCGATATAAATATCGCTCACGTCAAAATGGCATCAATCTAACCAACTCGGCTTCATATATTTCTATTTTCAAATATTCTATTCAATAAATGAATATTTATTTTTGTCAACACACGACTAATCTCAACGAATGAGTACTGTCCACGTGTAACAATTTTTGTTAAATTATTTCGTTCAACACATGACTAATCTCAACGGTTGAGTACAGTCAACACATGAACCTTTATTTTATATTGATAAAGATGCAAATTTTATTATTAAAATATTTCGTTCAACACATGACTAATCTCAACGAATGAGTACAGTCAACACATGAACTTTTTTGTTATAATATTCTTTATTTTCTAAATTGGAATGAGGCCCAATTAATCACCATATAAAATTAATTATATGGATTTTCATACAACACATGTATATAATAGCATTGAAAAATAATCAACCATCAAGCAAAGTGCACTACACTATATAAGCATCAAATATAAATATCTAACGCTTATAACAGCCTGTCAATCAATCGATCGACATATTTAATCAATCAGGATGAGTGAACTTCAAATTTCATCCCAACACCCGTGTGGGGTTTCAAACAATCAAATGCATATTTTATTTGTGCAGTTGGGCGATGTGTAAAATTTATCGACCCAATCAATGTCCTTCAAATAGGTGTACATAAACAAACCGTCTGGTTTGTAAATGAATATTTATTTATTCACATTCACGTTAAAAATTATATTTTTAACGATAAAACATTTTATTCCAACATATGAATTTCTATTCAGTTCATTCTTTAAATAAAATGATATTTTTATTTTTCTAACTTATTTTAGAAAATCTCGGCGGCATAACGGTGCGATACTAGAAACGGGACGAGGCCTAGCCTTATCCCCGGTCTAGTGAAGGCCCACGCCATTCACACATCAATCATATCAATTTCATTTCACCAAACAATTCAAACCAAATAATCTAGCCAACTACACAACCAAACAATTAGACAAACAAGCCATCCATGGTCTGTGGATGACGGGTGTCGGGTGCTACTAAACACCGTCTGCATCCTAGTATATATATATATAACTAGAAAATTTAAATTGAAAGGTGAGAAGTTCTCACCGATAGCTATCCTAACTCCACGGTACTTCATTTAGAAATCTTCATCGCTATCGTATCTTCGTCATTTTCGTTGCCCGTAGCCACTACATATATAAAAATCACACATTTTAATATTTTGATGTCTTTAAAATAAAAATCACATTTTTATTTATTCACTTTCAATTTAAAAAATCATATTTTTATAATTTCTTCATACCTTTAAAAATCGAATTTTTTCTTTGCTATTCAATATATAAAAATCGAATTTTTACTTTACCGCTATAAAAAATCATATATTTATAATCCCTACTATATAAAAATCATATTTTTATAATCTCTTCATACCTTTAAAAATCGAATTTTTTCTTTGCTATTCAATATATAAAAATCGAATTTTTACTTTACCGCTATAAAAAATCATATATTTATAATCCCTACTATATAAAAATCAGATTTTTATAATCTCTTCATACCTTTAAAAATCGAATTTTTTCTTTGCTATTCAATATATAAAAATCGAATTTTTACTTTACCGCTATAAAAAATCATATATTTATAATCCCTACTATATAAAAATCATATTTTTATAATCTCTTCATACCTTTAAAAATCGAATTTTTTCTTTGCTATTCAATATATAAAAATCGAATTTTTACTTATCTAAAAATCTCACCTTTCTGATATTAAAAATCTAATCTTTCTATTGCTACTTAATGTATAAAAATCGATTTTTTATGCTTTTACTTCCTATGTAAAAATCAAAATTTTATACCTTTACTTCGTATGTAAAAATCATAGCTTAATAAAGCTAAAAATCAGTTCTTTCTTCATAATAAAAATCCGTTCCTTCTTAACCATAAAAATCAGTTCTCTTTTTTAAAAAAAAAATAAAAATAAAATTACCTAATTAAATATAAATTAGGTTAAAACTTACTGTCGCCTGGAAAGGGGGTGAGAGGCGAGGTGAAGAAGTCTTTCGCGGTGGAGAGAGAGACGCCAGCGGTTGGTGGCCTTTGGCGGTGAAAGGGGCTACTCGATTTGGGGCACTGGGGCTGTGGAAAAGGGTACGAACGAAGGGGCTTCGGGCTCGCACTCGGGATGGAGGTTGGGCGGAGGAGTGGGCGGGTTCGCCTGAGGTGCGACGCGGCGGGGGGGGGGGGGGGGGGGTTCCTAGGGTGGTTAGGGTTTTGGGTTAGCGTCAGTTTGGGTGTGGAGGGCTCGAATCAGAAGAGGAAGGCTGTAGGGGAGGTGCGGCGCTGTTGTGTAGGTGGGCGGCGGTGCTGACGTCGACGGTGGTGGCGTAGGTGAAGGGGCGACGGGAGGGTTGGGCTTCAGGTTTTTTTATTTATTTAATCGATCAGTTTAACTGAGGGAAGGGAGGGAGTGGTGAGGATATAATATAAAATATATTAATTTATTTTAATTTCTCTTCAAAAAGTAACTTTTTATTTCGAAGTCGAAATCAAGCTCACCGATTGTCGCTCCTAGCTAATTACCCCCATTCCGAACACAATGGGATATGCCACGCAGGCCAATTCTCTCGTTTCGATCAGTTTTCGCTCAAATCAAAATATAATTCTTTATATTTTGAATTTGAACGCGCACTTCAATTTACCGGGGCCACATACGGACCCGGAAAATTGCAGAAAAAAATATTTCTGACTTCGTATAGACGATACGGTCCTAACAAAACTAATTTCGTTGAATTCTGAGGCCGTTTGAAAAATGGCCAATTTCCAGTCAATTAAAATCAACTGAAACTGGTCAAACGCGTTTTCCTTTGCCACGCTCACATATTGATTCGAAAAATTATGAAATTTGGAATCTAGCAATAACCTTACATCACGGATCCAACAAAAGTGGTTTCGTCGAAATCCGAGGTCATTTGCAAAATTTCCATTTTTAAGGGCCTGAATTCCATAGCGACTATTCAGAATTTTTAACTGGACATATCTTTTGATTCCCGCTATGAAATTTGGATTATTCGGATTCGTTGGAAAGATATTCTCAATTAGATCATAATGTTTTTGGTTTCACTAAAATCCGGATTGTTTTGCACCCGGTACATTCAATTGAAGTTTGAAATCGAATTATCGAACTACCACGCCATTTTCAATTCCTTTTATATAATTATAAATAATTATTTATATTCTAACGTCGAACTATATAATATATATGTTCGAATTCTATTCAAAATAAATTTCTCGTCGAGATTATTTAAAATAATTCATTTTATATATTCAAAATTCGCCAAAATTGCCAAAATAAAAATTTTAAACTGGCCAGATTTTCGGGTTGTTACAATCTCCCCCACTTAAAACTTTTCGTCCCTGAAAAGGAACAAAGTCGAAAGTGGTTTGATTAATCAACTCTACGTTCGATCTGACTTCCATTCTCCAACTTTTCAGTTTCTGAGAATTTTAAAAAATTTCAAAAATTTGGCTAACACCCTAAATTTTCGAAAAATTTCGCCATAACCTCCCCTGCAATGGGAGCATCGGGAAATCTCAAATAGCTTCCCCGGTCCTTCAGATCTCAAAAAGAAAAAGAAAAAGCCAAGCGGCTAGCCAATAGGCTCATAAAATCATCATCACCCAAACAAAACAGTAAATTATGTAGTAAACATGTACCTATTTGTCGGGCAAACAAATTTTATTCTCTGCTCTAGCCTCCTTGCTATGACCTGTTCAAGGTAAGTACAAGTATATGCAAGCAAATGCAACCAATTTTCAATATAATTCAATATTGGGTTCAATTAGGCTACATGGTTCAAAATTAGCAAACAAATAAACAAACAACACTAACATCAATCAATTAGTGAATTAGAGTTTCAAATTCATAATTTTGATATATAGTCAAAAATCAAAATTTTGATGCCAATTCACAACAATAAACCCTATCTAATTTTTGGTTCTCACACCAGTCAATAGGAAATATATAGAAATCTCACTTTCGTAACTCGAAAATAAATACTGGCGATGGTGCCCCGTCACCAGAATTATCCCCGGGCACTAGAGTATGATTCTATAACTATCCAGTATATTAAAACTTCGAATAGACGCTAGCCAGGCGCATATGCAAAATCTTTATATATTGGACTGTCCTAATCAATATGAATTAAATAATCAAATACGAATAATTGATTTAAATTTTCAAAACAAAAAAAGTTTTTACTTTCAAAAATATACTCTTCACACTCGTTCTAGGATACTACTGATCCCATCTCTAACGAGTCATTCTCATTGGATATTACTAATCCAATATCTGATGAATTCTTTCGTATGGTTCTAGTGTGTCTTGTTCCCTGAGCTTTGTAAACCAAAGCTCTGATACCAACTGTGACGAGAAGGAATTTCGCTCGGTCCGAACCAGTCGTTAAACCGACCCAGACCGTTCGAGACACCCTATCGTTTGAGAACAAGACAAAACAGAACGCATACAGAAGAACATTTCATTGTATATTACAACAATGCATCAGATTACAAGAATATACAGAGTATAAATGAATAAATATTACACAGAAATATCAGAGATTGCAATAAATTACATAGCAGCGGAAAATAATACAATACACAACTAGAAGAGATATACGGATACAAAGCTTTCCGGATATCGTTCCAGCTGTAAACCAGGATCCTGTGAATATAAATCTGCAAAACCAAAACTACTAGCTGCCCGTGTCAAAATAGGGGTACCCAGAGTTTAGGTCAAAACAATAAACTCCAGGTCAGTCATGTGACTGGTGTGAGAACTAAAACAGTTATTATTCTTTATTTTTAAAGTTCGGTAAATCAAGGGACCACGCCGTATAACACGGAACGGGTTTCCTCCCAAGAATACCAGTGCATGAAACAAACAGCGCAATGCTAAATAAAGAAAAATGAAGCTGTTATAAGACCCAGGTCCTATCACACAATGCAACGCAAGCCGGGGGATAGGGTTTTCCCTTATAACAGCCAAAGAATGCTTGATACGTTTAAAACAAATCATTTGATACTATTATAAGTGCATAGTGTATAAAAACAACTTCAAATCATAAGTATCAATCATAGGCGGCATGGGTACCATATATCATGTCGCCATACTAGTTCTACAATTAAAACCGCAAATGTCACGTATTTGGAAATTGGATTTCCATCTATGAACCGAGGCAAAAGATAGTCCTCAACCGATTCGAGACTGTCTAGTCCGAGTCTCAGGCAAGCGCGCAGACAAGCCTTGGATCGTCAGGGCCGGTCCACCGATGTGGATTATTATGCCTGAACAATACGTCTCTCCGCCCTTTGGGGCGTAAATGAGCCAACGAATGGCTCCATCGGACCCGGATCATCCGATCTAACCGAGGCGCCTCGCAACAGCAACAACCACATAAGTCAAACTCGTCAGGGCGTGTAAAACCACTGACGCCACTTCTAACTAGAAAGAAACGCATGTCCTCCCTGATGTCCGTCTCCCGTTTTTGGTTCATACCGGGTGTGAAACTCGCGAAGTAAACGTTACACAAAGCTACGCCACAAAGGCTGTGCTTTGATCGTCAACCACAAGACTTTGCTTTTCAACAGAAGCCTTGATCATTCGCCACTTAGGCATGCCACACAGGCAATTCACTCCATGCGTTTGATATCCATCAATATATAACCCCTGAGCTCGTACGTCTCAGAGAAGGGCGTTAAGCAAGAGAATAAATTCTCCGCCGCCAAACAGATATATATTTAATAGAGATCAATCACACGAACTAAAATCCAATGTCAGACACACAGTCCATTTACAAGTTCGTTCTGGGTCTGAACGAAACCGGAGGCACCTAGTACCCCGCATATCCATCGATCTCCAAGTACGTCTGGACGATCACCAACTGTTTCCATCTTCTTGGGTGTACAGCCCAATCAAGATCATCAGTAACCACCCAAACGACGTAAAGACCTCCGGTCTTCGACCATCGTCTTCATCTTCGACTTATCGTCGTATCAGTTATTCAGAATGGGATAAACCCGGTCTTTCCGAATAACTCGCGTATATTTTAAATAAGTGTTACACAAACACAACATACGCCTCATTCCAATTCATTAGTCACTAACCGTAAATTAATCAAGAGAATAGTTCCCCAAATATTAACCCCGAAGGCCGAAACCAACATCAGATCAATATCCAGAAAACCGTTCTACTTGGCTAACCGACAGTTAGTTTCTAAATTTCACATTCATAGGGAGAGGTTCCCATTAATTTTATCAAAGATAAATTCCTTGAATTTATTCTTTAATTTTCTTTTGAATTTTGATTCAACTAGTCGGGATTAACGAACCTTACCGAAGTAATCATTTGTTTTAATTTCCCAATCCCAACCTATTCATCCCATGAAGTAAAACTGGTTATACTTCATATCTAACACCACGGTGTTATCGGTAAATTCAATTACCATTTCACGTTCAAATCTAATTAAAGATTTAACTATCGCCGGGAGTAAAACTGGTGATACTCCATTCTCGATCTTTTCAATCTAAATAAAGATTCATTAAAACTCCACTTAGTTTTAGACTTTAACTGGGTTAAAGGATCAGTGTCATTTAAAACACAGTTCACGATAAACCCAAAATCACATTCATTAATTATCGAGTTAAAGAACGAGTGTTATTTAAAACACTGTCCACGATAAACCCAAAAATCAATATCAATTCAATTCCAATTAAATATTATTTAATTGGTACACTTCATTAAATCTAAATAAAAAGATTTAATCTTTTCTCAACTGGGTTCAAGAACAGTGTTAGTGAAGACACCATTCACGACAAACCCAAATCACATTTGATATTCAATACAAGGCTCTGAATAGAAAATATATCGGCTTATATTCAATATCAAATTCTACGACTAACAAATGTCGTATTGGAAATAACGATATAAATATATATCTTTCAAATTTCCATAACAACATCTGTATAATCACGAATTCCAACATCGAAATATTCCGAAGACAATTTCGATTCAAATCCACTCTAATGCAATCATTGGAAATTTTGGTTATTTTTAAAACCCTTTTCAAATTCAATTTATTTATTTAAAAATAAATAGAATTATAATTCTAGTTCAAAACCAGTTCATTTCGATAAAAATCTATTTTTATCTTTTCAAATATGGAGTTTATCATCCCGATTCTTTCTAAATCATTTCTTATGATTTTACACCAATTATTACTATTTTTAATAATTTTATCAAGGCCCGTTCAGCCGATTTCCATCAATGGCCATCGAACTGCACTTACAGCGAGCTTTTCTAATTTTGATTTGGACATAATTCCAAATCCAACCGTTAGATTTCTAATTTCTAATATTCGTTAGAAAGCTCTTTTCGATACGAACCCAACGGTTCCGGTTTTAGGAGAATCCGACGGTCGGATCTCCCGTAATGTTCGTTTGAAATAAATGGTCGAAATTCACGAACTGCCGCGGCACGGCGCGTTCTATTCAGGCCATTATATTATATATATATATAATATATATTTCGTTGATTTCTATTTAAAACGAATTTTATAAATAGTTTTGAATTCGTTTCAAAAGCAATTTCAACTTCCATTTCAATTTAAATCAAAATTGAATTCTTCTTCATAAATTCGTTTTAAAATTCATTTCTATTCAATTCAAATTTCAATTCAATTTGAATTCCTTTCAATTTGTTTCCAATTCAATTCGAATTCGTTTTCAATTCAATTTGAATTGGTTTTACATTCAATTCAATTCAAATTCGTTATCTATTCAATTAAATTCGTTTCGTTTGCTATTCAATTGAAATCAAATTCGCTTTCCATTCAATTCGAATTCATTATATATTCAATTCATTTCGAAATCGTTTTATATTCAATTCATTTCGATTTCATTCAAAATATGCGTTTTCGAAATCACTTTTCAATATGCATTTTAAAATGAATAAAATCGATATAAATATCGTTCACGTCAAAATGGCGTCAATCTAACCAACACGGCTACATATATTTCTATTTTCAAATATTCTATTCAATAAATGAATATTTATTTTTGTCAACACACGACTAATCTCAACGAATGAGTACTGTCCACGTGTAACAATTTTTGTTAAATTATTTCGTTCAACACATGACTAATCTCAACGGTTGAGTACAGTCAACACATGAACCTTTATTTTATATTGATAAAGATGCAAATTTTATTATTAAAATATTTCGTTCAACACATGACTAATCTCAACGAATGAGTACAGTCAACACATGAACTTTTTTGTTATAATATTCTTTATTTTCTAAATTGGAATGAGGCCCAATCAATCACCATATAAAATTAATTATATGGATTTTCATACAACACATGTATATAATAGCATTGAAAAATAATCAACCATCAACCAAAGCGCACTACACTGTATAAGCATCAAATATAGATATCTAACGCTTATAACAGCCTGTCAATCGATCGACATATTTAATCAATCAGGATGAGTGAACTTCAAATTTCATCCCAACACCCGTGTGGGGTTTCAAACAATCAAATGCATATTTTATTTGTGCAGTTGGGCGATGTGTAAAATTTATCGACCCAATCAATGTCCTTCAAATAGGTGTACATAAACAAACCGTCTGGTTTGTAAATGAATATTTATTTATTCACATTCACGTTAAAAATTATATTTTTAACGATAAAACATTTTATTCCAACATATGAATTTCTATTCAGTTCATTCTTTAAATAAAATGATATTTTTATTTTTCTAACTTATTTTAGAAAATCTCGGCGGCATAACGGCGCGATACTAGAAACGGGACGAGGCCTAGCCTTATCCCCGGTCTAGTGAAGGCCCACGCCATTCACACATCAATCATATCAATTTCATTTCACCAAACAATTCAAACCAAATAATCTAGCCAACTACACAACCAAACAATTAGACAAACAAGCCATCCATGGTCTGTGGATGAAGGGTGTCGGGTGCTACTAAACACCGTCTGCATCCTAGTATATATATATATATAACTAGAAAATTTAAACTGAAAGGTGAGAAGTTCTCACCGATAGCTATCCAAACTCCACGGCACTTCATTTAGAAATCTTCATCGCTATCGTATCTTCGTCATTTTCGTTGCCCGTAGCCACTACATATATAAAAATCACACATTTTAATATTTTGAAGTCTTAAAAATAAAAATCACATTTTTATTTATTCACTTTCAATTTAAAAAATCATATTTTTATAATTGCTTCATACCTTTAAAAATCGAATTTTTTCTTTGCTATTCAATATATAAAAATCGAATTTTTACTTTACCGCTATAAAAAATCATATATTTATAATCCCCACTATATAAAAATCATATTTTTAATCTCTTCATACCTTTAAAAATCAAATTTTTTCTTTGCTATTCAATATATAAAAATCGAATTTTTACTTTACCGCTATAAAAAATCATATATTTATAATCCCTACTATATAAAAATCAGATTTTTATAATCTCTTCATACCTTTAAAAATCGAATTTTTTCTTTGCTATTCAATATATAAAAATCGAATTTTTACTTTACCGCTATAAAAAATCATATATTTATAATCCCTACTATATAAAAATCATATTTTTATAATCTCTTCATACCTTTAAAAATCGAATTTTTTCTTTGCTATTCAATATATAAAATCGAATTTTTACTTATCTAAAAATCTCACCTTTCTGATATTAAAAATCTAATCTTTCTACTGCTACTTCATGTATAAAAATCAATTTTTTATGCTTTTACTTCCTATGTAAAAATCAAATTTTTATACCTTTACTTCGTATGTAAAAATCATAGCTTAATAAAGCTAAAAATCCTATTTTTATTAAGCTAAAAATCAGTTCTTCACAATAAAAATCCGTTCCTTCTTAACCATAAAAATCAGTTCTCTTTTTTTAAAAAAAAAAAAATAAAAACAAAATTACCTAATTAAATATAAATTAGGTTAAAACTTACTGTCGCCTGGAAAGGGGGTGAGAGGCGAGGTGAAGAAGTCGTTCGCGGTGGAGAGAGAGACGCCAGCGGTTGGTGGCCTTTGGCGGTGAAAGGGGCTCCTCGATTTGGGGCACTGGGGCTGTGGAAAAGGGTACGGACGGAGGGTCTTCGGGCTCGCACTCGGGATGGAGGTTGGGCGGAGGAGTGGGCGGGTTCGCCTGAGGTGCGACGCGGAGGGGGGGTTCCTAGGGTGGTTAGGGTTTTGGGTTAGCGTCAGTTTGGGTGTGGAGGGCTCGAATCAGAAGGGGAAGGCTGTAGGGGAGGTGCGGCGCTGTTGTGGAGGTGGGCGGCGGTGCTGACGTCGACGGTGGTGGCGTAGGTGAAGGGGCGACGGGAGGGTTGGGCTTCAGGTTTTTTAATTTATTTAATCGATCAGTTTGACTGAGGGAAGGGAGGGAGTGGTGAGGATATAATATAAAATATATTAATTTATTTTAATTTCTCTTCAAAAAGTAACTTTTTATTTCGAAGTCGAAATCAAGCTCACCGACTGTCGCTCCTAGCTAATTGCCCCCATTCCGAACACAATGGGATATGCCACGCAGGCCAATTCTCTCATTTCGATCAGTTTTCGCTCAAATCAAAATATAATTCTTTATATTTTGAATTTGAACGCGCACTTCAATTTACCGGGGCCACATACGGACCCGGAAAATTGCAGAAAAAAATATTTCTGACTTCGTATCGACGATACGGTCCTAACAAAACTAATTTCGTTGAATTCTGAGGCCGTTTGAAAAATGGCCAATTTCCAGTCAATTAAAATCAACTGAAACTGGTCAAACGCGTTTTCCTTTGCCACGCTCACATATTGATTCGAAAAATTATGAAATTTGGAATCTAGCAATAACCTTACATCACGGATCCAACAAAAGTGGTTTCGTCGAAATCCGAGGTCATTTGCAAAATTTCCATTTTTAAGGGCCTGAATTCCATAGCGACTATTCAGAATTTTCAACTGGACATATCTTTTGATTCCCGCTATGAAATTTTGATTATTCGGATTCGTTGGAAAGATATTCTCAATTAGATCCTAATGTTTTTGGTTTCACTAAAATCCGGATTGTTTTGCACCCGGTACATTCAATTGAAGTTTGAAATCGAATTATCGAACTACCACGCCATTTTCAATTCCTTTTATATAATTATAAATAATTATTTATATTCTAACGTCGAACTATATAATATATATGTTCGAATTCTATTCAAAATAAATTTCTCGTCGAGATTATTTAAAATAATTCATTTTAAATATTCAAAATTCGCCAAAATTGCCAAAATAAAATTTTTAAACTGGCCCAGATTTTCGGGTTGTTACACCCGCCCCTTAGGAACAGCCGCAACTGCCCCTTGGATCGTCAGGGCCGGTCCACCGATGTGGATTATTATACCTGAACACTGCGTTTCCCCGCCCTTTGGGGCGTAAATGAGCCAACGAATGACTCCATCGGTCCCGGATAGCAGAACAGAAATAAATAAATACACCAGATAATGAACAAATAATCACTGGTAAACAACAATAATCATCAGAGTTACACAGTTTACAGGATCATACTTAGTACAAATACAGTTCAGCTATACATAAATGTCTACAGCGGAAAACAAACATAATACGTACAACAGGAGCTGAACAGCATTAAAAGAGATAAATGAAGAATCCATCTTCAGCTTCAGCTATCCAGAAAGAGCCAGATAAAACCTGAATACAAGGCTGCCCGTGTAGAAAAAGGGGCACCCGAGTTTGAAAGTGAAACAAACTACGAGTCAGTCATGAGACTAGTATGAGAAATCTACTTAACACATTTAAAATATGGCTAACCACAGGACCACGCCACTTTCGCTGAACGTGTTTACTCCATTGGATTGCCAGTGCTTTAAAACAAGTAAATCTTTTTAAACATCGCAATGCTTTTTATAAAAATGAATCCATTATAAGACTCAGTTCCCATCACACAATGCAACGCAAACCGGAGGATAGAGTTTTGCTTTATAATGGCCAAAATATGCTTGATATGAATAAAACAAAAGCATTTGATATTATTACTAGTGTTTACATGTTTCAAAAACAATTTCGAATCATAACTATCAATCATAGACGGCATGGGTACCATATATCATGTCGCCATATATATTTACAATCAAAACCGCACCATCACGTATTTGGAAATTGGATTTTCTTCATGAACCAAGGCAAAAGATAGTCCTTATCGACTTCGAGACTCTCTAGCCCGAGCCTCAAGATCAGAGCTCGAGTGACCCTTGGATTTTCAGGGCCGGTCCACCGATGTGGATTAAAATGCCTGAACACTGCGTTTCCCCACCCTTTGGGACGTAAATGAGCCAACGAATGACTCCATCGGTCCCGGATCGACCGATATAACTGAGGCGCCTCGCGACAGCAACAACCACATAAGTCAAACTCGTCAGAGAATTAGGTTAGGTTCGGAGCATCTTTATAATAGAGCTAGGGGAATAAGGTTTTTTGAATGTTACGTTAAAAACTTCGGCCATCATATTAAAGAAGCTTCCTAAAAAATGCATCCGAAAGTCCGCTAAATTGATCGACAATGTGCGCACCAGGTCATGCATGCTGCCCAAGTGGGTCGACCCATCCTTAAGGAGGGCTGACCCCTGGCTGACTCACTAGGGGTCTGGTTCGACCCCCTGGTTGACCCAACTAAGGGCTGGGTCACCCATCTGATAGCAATTAACGACTAATTTTATTTTTATTCAATTCGTCGTTTATTCCAATTTCTAAATTGAATTTCAAACTTCTTTCTTTCATATCTTCTTCATTTTATGCCCAATTTCAGCAAACCAAATGTCTGTCTTTAGCCAGAATTTCGTAAAGGACCCAATGGCGCAACCTCCATTGCCTAATTCTCAATATTTTTATGATTAATATTTATTATTAATCTTTCATTTTAGTTGCTTTATTAAAATTTTGGGTTATTACATTCGCCTCTCCTTAAAGGATCTCATCCACGAAATCTCCAAGGCTAGAAGAATGTCATAAATATTATCACATCATCATCTACATCCATCTACTCATCCACCAATTACATGCAACCATTGTCGTTAGGATTTCTAATGCTTTTTTCATGAATATATACAATAGTGTAGTGTTATGTCCCTAACTAATGCAAGAAATTAGGCAGCCTACTGATTCAGTTGGCCTCCTTATATGCAATTTATGTCAGTACCATGCATTCAAAATGCATGCAAGGGAATCCTAATGGTACATAAAATTATATATGCGTGTTACAACCAAAATGAAACATTCATATCATAATCACAAAATTTTCATCCATAAACTAAAAGTGCATACGTATCCATATGCAATTATGTTAGTGTCCTAGTTGTTAATAACTTATTAGTGCCTAGTGTGTGTGATATGCATTCATTGCATCCACTAGCAAACACTTGCATCCACTTGAATCCATCAGACATAACATGTCCTAATAACATGTTTTGAACCATGTCCTATCATCCATAGGATTTTCTAAGATTCACTAATTCAGTTGATAGGAAATGGATAAGGTTCAAATTCAGAACTAAGAAGGGATTAAGAGAGTATTATCAAAACGGAATGGAAAAGATACGCGAATCTACTGCTATGGTTCCCATATTTGCTTCGCTGTTGTCCTCTCCCACTAAACCTTGACGAGCCCAAAATCCTTGTATCTTAGGTTCGTTATTTTGGAATCCAAAATCCTTGTATGTACTCATTTGATAGTAGCCACCTTCTGGACCTCAACCTCCTCAAGAGTGCTCGGCTCTACTACCACCATAGAATCATGTAGGCATTTCCTTAAATGCAAGACATGAAATACATCGTGAATTGCTGACAACCTCTCAGGTAGTTGAACCCTATAGGCCATATGGCCTATCCTTTATACTATCAGAAATGTTCCCACAAACCTCGGTGCTAATTTCCCAACTAAAGCAAACAACACCACATTCCTAAGGGAGATGCTTTAATGAAAACCATGACCCCCACACTAAACTCAAGATCTGACCTCCTTCTGTTTGCATAAGATTTTTGTCTATCTTAAGCTACATTCATCCTTTTTTCGAATTAAGACAATCTTGCCTAAGGTGTCTCTAATCATTTCTGATCCAAGAAGAAGTCTACCGATACTCTCCCATGAACAAAACGATGTCTATAGGGTCGTCCATACAAAGCTTCGACAGGTGCCATGCCAATACTCGCTTGGAAGTTGTTATTATAAGAAAACTCAACCAAGGAAAGATGCTCCTCCCATCTCCCTCCGAAGTCCAAAATGCACAACCCTAATAAATCCTCAAGAATCCAACTAACTCTCCCAATATATCCAACTGTCTGAGGTTGATATGCAGTACTAAGTCCCAGCTGTGTCCCTAACGCCTCCTGCAGGCTCCTCCAGAACTCACTGGTAAAGATGGGTCTCTTTCACTAACAATGCTCATGGAAACTTCGTAAAGCTGAACGATCTCCCTCAAATATATCGTTTTTAACCCAGATGCGGTCCTCTTATTCCTGGTTGGGATGAAACGAGCGCTCTTGGTTAATATATTCACAATCACCCAAATGTTAGTATTGTCTTTGCTCCACCTAGGCAAACCATCTATGAAATCCATCGAGACGCTCTCCCACTTACATTACAGGTCATCTAAAGGTTGAAATAATCCACTTGGCATCCTTTGCTCAACCTTAACTTTTTGACATGATATGCATCTTGTTACAGAATCTACCACTTCTCTCTTCATCCCTTTTTAATAGAAGACACTAATCATATCCTTATACATATTATCCTCTCCCGAATGGATGGTCATCCGAGAGTGATCGGCCTTTGATAATTCCGCATTCATAACATCTCCTGTGTGGGGCATACATAATGGGCGTACTATCCTCTCTCATCAACTGAGTATCTATAAAGGTTCCTAAATGTCTCTCCTCTATCTAATCGGTCCAAAATATCGGCTAACTGTTGATCATCTTGCTGGTTAAGTCAGATATACTACAACAGAATAGCTCGCACACCAAGCGATTTTAATAATTCAGTTGTATAATCCGTAGATGGTCTGAAACTGGGAGGTGAGGTAAACTCCAAATTCTGCCACTCTACAACAAAGGGATCAAAGTCATCCTCTGCCTACTCAGAGCATCCGTTACTACATTTCCCTTCCGTAAGGTATAAGAAATCTCAAAATCGTAGGACATTAGAAACTCCGTCCAACGCCGCTGCCTCAAGTTAAGATCCTTTTGCAAGAGTAAATACTTGGGAGACTTATGATCCATATATAACTCAAACCTCTCGCCCAATAAGTATTGCCTCCAAGACTTAAAGGAAAAAATAATAGATACAAGCTCTAAATAATGGGCAGGATAATTTTCTCATGTGCCCTTAGCTATTTGCTCCCATAACAAACAACGCTACCCTCTTGCATTAGGACTGCGCCTAGTCCTGACCACAAGCATTTGTATACACTGTAAACATTGGAAGAATAAACACTGGAGCTGTTGTGGGAGCCTTTTTCAATCTCATAAAGCAATGCTCGCAATCTACGTCCTATGAGAATACCAAGTTCTTCTAGTAAGGGGGGTAAGACGAGCTCAAACCTGCGCAAAGTCCTTAATAAATTTCCATAAAAACTCCGCCAAACCTAGAAAGCGCGTTACCTCCGTCGCATTCTTGGGGACCTTCCATCTCTGCTCGACCACCGTTTTTGTAAGATCCACCGCTATACCATCTCCTAAAACCACATGCCCTAAGAATCTCACTTCCTTATGCCAGAAAAAGCACTTTGATAATTTTGCTTCTAACTGATGGGCACGAAGATTACGGAGAACCTCTGCCAAATGCAACGCATGTTCATCCTTGTCTCTCGATAATATCTAGATATCGTCCATAAACACCGTTACAATCAACAAAATATGCTCGTGCATTGGTTAGCCACTTGAAAAATCCATCTGGAGTCCTAAAAGCGGTCTTATCCACACTATCATCTGCAACTCGAAGCTAATGAAACACAACTGCCAAATCTAACTGAGAGAAAACAGATGCACTCCCTAATTGATCAAACAAATCTCATATCCAATAGAGTGGGTGTCGATTCTTCATCGCGAGCTTTTTTAATTCTCTTTAATCCACACAAAGATGGAGAGAGCCATCTGCCTTAGTAGAAATATGATTGGTGCTCCCCACTCAAATATACTCTGTCTAATAAAGCATCTCTCTAATAACTCACCTACTTACTTACTCGACTCTTTTCTTTCCCTAAGAGCCATATGACGTATAGCAATGCAATAGGCTTGGCGTTCTCTATCAAATAAATATGGAAATCGATCTTTCGTCACAAAGGTAGTCCTTTCAGCTCCTTGAATACATCCGGAAATTCTCTCACCATGGGTACCAAGCCAAGATCATCGATAGAAGTATCTCTGGACTCGAAGAAGCTTAACATGACAGACCCTCGCGGGTCGTAACATATCTCGAGGGCCTGATCATGACAAGTCATCACCTTACTACCCTCCTATCGTAGTCAAGAATGGCACCATACATGGCTAGCCAATCCATCCCTAGAATAATACCGTATCGTACCCTGAAAACCCTAGTACATAGGCGTCACAATCAAACTCGACGCCTAATATAGAAAGTTTGAAACCCTTCCACATCATAGATAAATTAGCCGAACCTCCTGTAGGGTTTGAAACTACTACTAGATCAGAAACAAGAGATATACTAAGGTGTAGACAATCGACTAATGAAGTATAAATGAACGAGTGTGAAGCACCAGAATCAAGAAAGTCATAAAGAGTGATCAAACCTTGAGCGACCTTCCTTCCCCTATCCTGACCAACACTAGCCTGAGCCGGCTCCAATGCATGCACCTATGCTCCAGAAAAAAGAGCTCGTTTCCCTTGCCTATAAGGACACTTCCTACTATAATGACCTTACTATCCACATTTATAGTAGCTCCCTTTCTTAGCAGTCATCGTATAGTCCCTCACAAAATGTTATGTCATGCCGCATCCATGGCATTTAACATACTTCTTAATCTGAGCTTTCTCTGGCTTCTCGCCCTTCTTTTTATTAACTTTCTTGGGCCACCATTTCTTCTTTCCAAAATTATCCTTAGCCACCTATACTTTACTTTCCTTGAGGTCACTTTTCCCTTCCTCATGCATAAGCGCCATCTCAACCAGATTCTCGAATGTAGCACCCATCGGAATATGAGTCATTGCACGTCTATATATAAGTTGATTCAAACCCTTAGTGAACCTCACGGCCTTTTATTGAGCCGTATTCACCAAATCCATCCCAGACATAACAAGCTCATTGAATTGATTAACATATTCCTTCACCAAAAATCACCCTACCTCAAAACTTGCTTCAAACCCTACACTTTTCCACCTGAGATAGAAACTTGCTTCCAAACCTCTTTGTAAAGTCATTCCAAGTCTCAAATCCACGCTTAGCCTCAGTTATCTCTTACCAAAACAAATCCTCGCCCTTCAATTGCCACGCAGCCAACTGAACTCTCCTCCTGTCATCAAGCTCAAAAAGTCCAAATATGCGCTCGATGTTCCTGAGCTAAGCACGGGCCTCAACAAAAGTCTCTGAACTAAGGAACGTCTTGCCACCAAGAGAAGTGAAATTCTTGCAAAGCTTAGAGAAATCAGCCACTAGTGGCGGGTTAGGAGGAGCCACCATGGCTGGATTGGGGGCTTGAGCATCCGCTTGCCCTCCGGCTGGCTTCGTAGCTTCCACGTACCTACGAAACCAAGTCAGCATAGGGATCCCTCAGGTAAATTGGGAGCCCCTGACATGATGGAATGGAGAAAAGAGAAGGATTTATGGACAAAATCAAGGGATTATTGTAATTGACTTAAGGGGATATTTTTCCAAAACAACTTTTAATTTTGAACACTTTTCTTTAAAAGACTTTTCTTTTTAAAAACAAAAACTTTTTATTGATCTTGTAACCTCAAGCTCTAATACCAAATGTAACACCCCATATTTGTTAATGTTACCCATATACAGGTTTCATTAAGAATTATGAAGTGTTTTAGGTATAAAATAACATTACGGAGACTACAATTGTCACTACATTATAATAAAAACACTAGGGAGCTTAAAATATTCATTCAAAGAAGAATGAAAAGTATCATTACATCTATACCATTAAAAGACCACAGCTATATCATAAAAACAAATAATCAGAGTATCATAATAAAAATCCTCCTCAATGCCAAATACATAAATAAGTAGAACATGAAATAATACATGTAAAGATAGAGAACAAGATAAACGAAAATCTCTGTTGGACAAAGCTGGGCCAAAGCCCTGTTAAGCATTAGGTCCTTCACCTAAAGAACCTAGGGTGGAAAAGGAAGGAAGAAGAGAAAAAGAAAACTAGTCATACATACGGCTATCTTCTTTATGTGACTTTTTCCATATCATAGGTTGCATGTAAATTTTAATTTATAGGTTGTCTATAAACATCACTTTTGTTTAATTTCATTGCACAACCCAACACTCGCAATTAAGCGTCTATTCAGTTGTCATTTATTCAGTTTATCAAAGTTACAGTTCAATTATCCTTTTTATACATATTTCTTATTTTTCTCAATTGTGCTTTTGTTGTCAATTTCATATTTTAACCCAAACAACGCACAAACAAGAAGGAATAAATGGTTTAAGCAAATGTCAAAAATAAAAAGGACAATGGCCTAGTCTCTCGCATGGCCTAGACTCGAATAAATAAGAACAAACCTTACATAAAAATAAAGATGAAACCAGCTATAACAAAATGATATATGAAGAAAAAGAGGTATAGTTAACTGAATAAAACTACAGTAATAGAATAGATTACTTGAAACGACCCAAACTTCCCCTTTCGAGAAAGTCTGGATTGAGTTGAGAACACGAGAAAACAGAACACAAACAATTGAACATTTCATTGTTATTACAATAATTTTCATCAGAGTACAAGAATATTCCAGTGTATGAATAAATATTACACATTGGAAATACAATATCAGAGATTTAAAATTACCTAGCAACGGAAAATAATACATAAGTATAATGTATAGCGGAAAATAACAACTGACACAACTGAAAGAGATATACGGGTAAAAAGCTTTCCGAATATAGCTCCAGCTGTAATCCAGGATCCTGTAAAAAGAAATATCTGCGAAAACCAAACTACAAGCTGCTGATATGGAAAATATGGGCACCCAGAGTTTAGGTTAAAACAATAAACTCCAGGTCAGTCATGGGACTGGTGTGAGAACTAAAACAGTTATTAATTTTATTTTAAAGTTAGGTAAATCAAGGGACCACGCCACCCCAAGAATACCAGTGCCTAAAACAAATAGCGTAATGCTAATTTAAGAAAAATGAAGCTATTATAAGACTCAGGTCAACACAATGCAATGCAAGCCGGAGGATAGAGTTTTACCTTATAATAGCCAAATATGCTTGATACGCGAAATTTATCTTTTATTATTACTATATGTGTATAGTGTAGAAAATCAATTTTGAAAGTAAATGTATCAATCATAGGCGGCATAGGTACCATATATTATGTCGCCATATTGAGGTTTACAATTAAAACCGCAAAATGTCGTATTAGAAGTTTGGATTTCCATACTGATGGCTCCTGATTCGAAAGATCTATCGCGTAGTGCAATACTCAACGGCTTACGTCCTAGTTAGAGAAAACACCGTAATGCACATCCGTCGTTTTGGGAAATCAAGTATCACTGTCGCTTATGTCCCCGCACCGCTTACTATATCCCTCTAGGAATAGGGGGTGTGCCCTATCCCTCTGAGCGTGGAGCTACCACACTTAGCTTATCTCGGTTGACCAAATCCATCCTCATATTGAAAGCATACTAACCTGACCATCAGTTCACCATCATACCGGGGTGTGAGGCTCGCGAAGTAACGCTACACAAAGCTATGCTAATTAAAGCTATGCTAATTAAAGCTATGCTTTGATCATCATCCACAAGGCTCTGCTTTTCAACAAAAGCCTTGATTTATGCATCTTAGCATGTCACATTGTCAATCCATACCATACCATTGATTTCTGCCAATATATAACCTCTGAGCTTATACATCTCAGAGAAGGGTGTTAAGCAAGAGAATAAATTCTCCGCCACCAAATAGATATATATATATATATATATATATATATATATATATATATATATATATATATATATATATATTTAGCAGAGATCAACGAATGCAGCATAAAGGAATACAACGTCAGACATACCATCCATTTACAAGTCCGTTCGTGGTCTGAACAAAACCGGAGGCACCTTATCTCCAAGTACGTTTGGACGATCACCACTTATTACCTTGTCTTGGGTGTACGACCCAATCAAGACATCAGTAATCATCTAAACGATGTGAAGATCTCCGATCTTCAACCACCGTCTTCATCGTTGACTTTTAATCGTCGTAGTAATTATTCAGAATGGGTTAAACCCGGTCTTTCCGAATAACTCACGTATTTTATAATCAATAATCAAGTGCTATAAAAACACATCATACGCCTCATTCCAATTCAGAATATTCTTTTAATAAAATATTCACAATATTTGGGGAAGGTTCCCATTAATTTTATCAAAGATAAATTCTTTTAAATTTATTCTTTAATCTTCATTTGGATATCAATTTCAAGAGATTTTATTTACTTGTCGGGATCATCGAACCTTACCGCAATAATCATTTATTATTTCCCAATCCCAACCAATTCATCCCATGGAGAAAAACTGGTAGCACTCCATATCTAACACCCCATGTGTTCTTGGTAAATTTAATTATCATTTCACGTTCAAATCTAATTAAAGATTTAACTATCGCCTGGAGTAAAACTGGTGGTACTCCATTCTCGATCATTTCAAGGACTCGATAAATTTAATCCCCTCATTCATATTTTAATCTAATTAAAGATTCATTAAAAATATAGTTTGGTTTTAATCTCAAAAATCAATATTTAATGACTATTCAAATTTAAGAAATTAATCTTACCTTTAACTGGGTTAAAGAACAAATGTCAATTAAAACACAATTCGCGATAAACCCAAATCATCTTCCATAAACTATGGAATTTTCACGGAAATCATAATACTGTATAATCGATATAAATTCTCGTATCAGACTAGTAATATAAATGGAGTAGTGGCAAGGCCTTTTAGATTCCATATATAGTAGCGGTCTTCATCCACGGAAACTCATCTCGATTATTACCAAATCGAATTCAATTCCAATTTATTATATTAAATTGGAAAACTTTACTTTGGAAAATTTCCATTAAATCTAAATAAAAAGATTTATAAATTCCAAATCATACCTTCACTGTTAATTGGATTAAAGAACAAATGTCATTTAAAACATTGTTCACGATAAACCCAAAAATCCAATTTCAATTCAGTTCCAATTAAATATTAATTAATTGGTAAAATTCTCTAAATTTTAGTTAAAGGATTTATTCTTTTCTCAACTAGGTTTAAGAACAGTGTTATTGAAGACACCATTCACGACAAACCCAAAATCCAATTTGACATTAAATAAAAGGCTCTGAATAGAAATTATATCGGCTTATATTCAATATCAAATTCTGAAACCAACAAATATCATATTGGGAATAACGAGATTTATATCTTCCAAATTCCTCAACAATATCCGTATAATCACGGAATCCAACATCGAAATATACCGAAGATTATTTCTATTTAAATTCATTCCAATTCATATGCTAGAATGTTCTGGTTATATTAAAACCATTTTACAAATCCAAATTATTTATTTAAAAACATTGGATTATTATTTCTAGTTAATAACTAGTTCATTTCGATCAAAAAATATTTTAATCTTTTCGAACTTGGAATTTTTCATCCAAAATCTTTTCAAATTTTTTATTATGATTTTACATAATTTTTCCATATTTTTAATAATTCTATTAAGGCCCGTACAGTCGGTTTCCAATAACGGCCACCGAACTGCATTCATAATGACATTTTCTGAATTTGACTTGGACATATTTCCAAATCTAACCATTTGATTTCAAATTTCTTATATTCATTGGAAAGCTCTTTTCGATACGAACCCAACGGTTCCGGTTTTAGGAGAATCCGACGGTCGGATCTCCCGTTACATCAATTTGAAGTTAATGGTCGAAATTCGCGAACGGTCGCTGCGCGGCGCGTTCGCTTCAGGCCATTAAATATATATATATATATAATATATATTTCATCAATTTCCATATAAATCGTATTTATAAAATATTTATAAATTCATTTTAAAACGATTTCAACTTCATTTTCACTTTTAAATCCAAATTGAATATTCTGTATCATTATAATTTTAAAATGATAATATTTTCAAAATATTAGATTTTGAAATCACTTTTTTTCGAAATTCATTTTAAAATGAATAAAATCGATCGATGAACCCATTCGGGTTAAAATAGTGTTTGCTACATAACTCGGCTTCACATTTCAATATTTTTGTGTCCATCCAAAATCGAACATCAAGATCACATTTTGATTATTCACTGAATATTATTTTAAAATATTCTTTGTTTTAAAATATTCTTTATTTAAAAATATTCTTTATTTAAAAATATTCTTTGTTTAAAAATATTCTTTACTTCTGAATCAGATTGCGACTCAATCAATTACCATATAATTTCAGTTATATGGATTTCATACATCGCATGTATTCAACAATAATGATAAATAATCATTAAACAGTCCGTTCACATCCAGAGTGAAATTTACAACTGTGTGAGCATTAAAATAAATAAATAACGCTCATCATAGTCTGTCAACCCATCGATTTACATACGACTAAATATTGGGATTAGTGTATGTCAAATATCATCCCAATACCCATGTGGGGTTTTCAAACAACAACAGTGAATTTAAATAAATTATTGGTTAACAAATTTAACCAATTCTAATTTGGTTTGAATTTATTTTTCTAATTAGCCAATTTTCACTGTTTAAATTATAAATAAATATTTATAATTTAATTTCAACTACTAAATTAATGTTAACATTATTTATAATACGTTAAACATTTCAACATCACAAACAACACATAATACAGTCCTAACAAACAACTATGGTTTCCACAATAAATAGTGTCGGGTGCTGCTAAGCACCGTCTGCATCCTAATATATATTTAACTATAAAATTATTAAAGTGAGAAGGAGTTCTCACCTTTGGTTTCCACTCCGCCAGTTTTATTTCTGAATAGTTTGGACTTGCTGTAGCGCGTTGTATTCTTCACCATGATTCCAACGTAATCTGTTTCACGTAGTTTTTATTAAAAATCACATTTTTAATAATGCTATTTCTGTTTCAAAATCACATTTTTATCACAATGCTATATAGATAAAAATCACATTTTTATTCGATGTCCTTATATATAAGAATCACATTTTTACAATGTTGTTTCTATATTATGCTATATTTATTAAAAATCATTAATACAATGATATTTTTAAAACAATGTATATAATTTGAAAATCATATTTATATTCTAAAACTATATATATAGAAATCATATTTTTATTAACAATGCTATTTTATAAAAATAACACATTTTTTTATTTCAATGTTTTATGTTTAAAAAAACTGATTTTTCCTTTTCAATGTTTTTCATTTCAAAAATCATGTTTTAAAGCAATGCTATAGATATTTAAATTGATAAACAATGCTTATTATATTTTCAAAAATAATGCTATTTTTAAAACAATGATATTTATATAATAAAAATCATTAAGGATTTAATTAACAACTAATTACATTAATTAATTATTCAATATAATTAAACAAATTTATTAACCTTTAATAATTAATTAACCACGTTTTAGGGTTAATTAACCCTTCCATCTTTATCTGATTCACGCCTTAGGGATAAAGGCGGAACCACGCTCAAAATGAAATCCACCACCGCTTGTCGCCACCGTCCCTCCGCAACCCATCAGAGACAAACGCAGGATAGCTGTACCCGCTACAGACCTCCACCATTAACCTCGATGAACTCGCCACCTCCTCGATCTCCAGAACCAGCTTCGAATGTGACCACTTCGACCCCAATTTCCAGCAACCCGCTCCACCATTTCCTATCACACCCACACAAATATGAAGATCTGGAAATTCTCTACAATATTGCTTTTGGAATCATACCCTAATCCTATGTATATTAGGAGGAATTAACGAATCTAAGTAGGAGCATTTCGGCCATCAAATGATTGAAGTGGAAGCTGGTTCTGATAGTAACGATAGACTTAGGGTTTCCAGAAAAACTAATATATATATTAATTAATATAATTTTAATTCATAAATTACTTGTTTATCGGTACGGACTCCAAACGAGGCCCAACGACTGTCGCCCCTAGCTAAATACCTCCATTCCGAACAAAATGGGATATGTTTCGTAAACCAATTCGACTGTTTCGATTAGATTTTATCAAAATTAAAATATAAATCAATATATATTTAATTTAAATGTACATTTTAATTTACCAGGGCCACATACTGACTCCAAAAATTCCCGAAAAATAAATCTAGCTATGTTTTGACGATACGGTCCTAACAAAATTAATTTCATTGAATTTGGAGACCGTTTGAAAAATGGTCAATTTCCAGTCGATTAAATTCAAACTAAAAGTATCAAACACGTTTTAATTTACCATGCTCACATATTAATTCAAACAATTATGAAAATTGAAATCTAGCAATAATTTGACATTCTGGATACAACAAAAGTGGTTTCATCCAAAATGGAGGTTGTTTGCAAAATGGCAATTTTTAAGGGCCATATATTATATTAAATTCCATTGCGACTATTCTGAATTTTAAATTGGACATAACGTTTTATTTCCATTATGAAATCTGGATTTTTCACATTCGTAGAAAGATAAAAATAAACATATTTAAATATTTCTTGTTCTACTGAAATCCGATTTGTTTTGAATCATTTACATTCATCTGAATTTGAAATCGAATTTTAAAACTACCGCGCCATTTCAAGCTCGTTTTATAATTAAAATAAATTTATTCGTTCTAACTTCGATTTAAACAATTTTTTAGTTGCTATTATTTAAAATAAATTATTTTATATATTCCAAATCCATTAAAATAGCTAAAATAAAAATTTTAAATTGGTTCTGAAAATCCAGGTTGTTACATTACTAGAACTGATAGAAGAAAGGACAGAACAATAATCAAATTACATAGATTATTGGCAAAAAAGAAAATAGAAATCAGAAGGAATCTACAACTTATTATACTATAAAGAAAAACCCCAATTTATACTGAATCTTGAAATTACTGAAAATTATTCACAATTTTTAAGAAAATCCAATTAAAGCCCCGGTAAGAAATCTTTATGTATGAATATTCTCCAAAATAAATGCAACCCAAGCCTTAGTACTACATTATAATTATTTGAGAAGAAGGTTTTTTGAGGGGGAGGAAGAGAATGGAGTAGGGAGAAATAGGTTAGGTTTAGAGCATATTTATAATAGAGCTAGGGCATTTTGGTTTCTTAGACGTTAGGTTAAAAAATTAGGCCATTAGATTAAAGAAGCTTCCACAAAAATGCACCTGAAAGCTAGCTAAATCGATCAATAACTTGTGCTCCAGATTGCACACTCTGCCTAGGTAGGTCGACCCTCTTGGGGTCTGCGTCGACCCCTTGATCAATCCTCCTAAGGCCTGGCTTACCCAGTTAATCGTGATTAATGGATAAAATTATTTTTATTTAGTTCTTTGTTTATTCCAATTTCAAAATTGAATTTCAAACTTCTTTCTTTCATATCTTCTTCGTTTAAGTCTAATTTCAACGAACCAAATGTTTGTCATAGTTAGAATTTTGTAATGAACCCAATGGTGCAACTCTCGTTACCCATTTCTCAATATTTTTCTGATTAATACTTATTTTATTAATCTTTCATTTAAATTTCTTTATTAAAAGTTTGGGTTGTTACAGTACGAGTTTTGTAATCCCCGCATAGGCCCGCTTCCTCAAGGTAGTAAGTGATTGGGGTAAGAGTCTGCCTTGGGATTAGATACTAAATGACAGTTATGGAGGTATCATGAGTCTTCCTATCCTGCTGGAAGTATTAAGTGGCTAGGGGATTATCTAATAAGGTCAGCTAGATAGTAACATGGGCGTCCGACAAAAGGGTCGTAAATGGTGTCGCGCTTCTACCAAAACCTGGTATTAAAAGGCAAATTACTATCTCTTGCTTTAAGCAGGGTTTTGGGTATAAGCGTGAATAATGGAAGCCTTAAATTAGTAGTACTTAGTAGCTTATGTCCTCTAATTTATATTAGTGTAGAGTAAACCACCAAGTAAGATATTAAGTGATCGATAGATCCACCTTAGGTCGTAAGTGATCAAAAGGATCAACCCTTGTTTAATATTAACGTGAGGTCTTAAGTGTCCATATAGAATATTTAATCTTGTTATAGAATAGTGAGTAGTTAGGAGCCCACTTCTTAGTCTTTGGTAATTAGTTGAATGATGGTTTAAAAGCTTCACACTTGTGTGTAAACATTCTATCTCATTATTGTGATATTGTTATCTTTGGGGATGCTACCTTCGATATGGTAGTTCGTCGTCGTGCATAAATCTTTACAATGGTAAGTTAAAATTACTAGCCTTGTTAGATATATGTTTTGGTTCTGACCGAGCAGTAACATTTATGTATTATAGATAGTGTTGTATATTTTCTACTCACCAGTACTTGTTGTTCTGACCCCCTCCTCGTAGGTTTAGCTTGGGAAAGGAAGGATTATGCCAGTGTCTGGTTTGTTTTTTGATTCCCGTTCTTGTATGCTCAATATCGATGTGGCGACATGCTTTAGGGTAGTCATCTTAGTCGGTACTAATTATTTTATTTTGTTTCTGCTATGAGTTAGTTTTTATTTTACACTGATTATGCTCATGCTCATTATTTGAAGGTACCAGATTTATACTCCCCATGCTTAAATGGGTTTAAGTTTCGATTTTTGTTGAAATTCAGGCTTAAAATGTGTGGGGGTGTTACATTTGGTATCAAAGCTTAGGTTAAACCATCAGAGAAATTAATAATTTAGGATTAGTGAGAAACATAATCGAATTTATTTTCGATTTTCTTTCATCTTTCTTACTCGACTTCAAATTATTTCGATGATTAGATAATCTTAAGCTTATTTAATTAAGATAGGTTTAAATGAATAAGAATCAGAAGTATTTTGAGTTTGAGTATCCATCCAACCCAGATTTATACAACATGCGTTTGGTGAATTTATTTTGAAGAGCATAAGGACGATATATGGTGAATCCCGTGGATTTGAGCTTGGTGACTTGATAAAAAGCTAGCTACAACTGAGATAATCGCGTTTTCTTGTTTTGGTTTCCTTGGGGGTTCCAGTCTATGACCTTATTTTTGTCTTGAAATGGGAAATTAACTTTTATGTGTCAATCTAGTTCGAAATATAATTACGAAACGTATTCATTCATAAATCCGGATATTCTTTTGATAGAATTATTCGTTTGAGTCCTTTGTCTTATATATTCAGGGAGATTTTAGTTTTTGAAACTTTTTTGGAATAAGGAAGGGATTTTAGAAAATTTAAAGTATTGTTTTCGAGAAATTATTTTAAAAATAAAGATTTGAGTAAATAGATAAATCTTAGAAATACAAATCTAACCATGTTTTAGATTGTTGGGTTTTGTGCGATTTCAATAAACAATCCTTTGGTAAAAAGATTGAATGTGAAAATGACAAGGAGTAAGTCCCGAAATAAAGAAACTATAATTACACGTTTATTTTGATTTTTAATATTCCTCTTTTCAAATATTTCGGACGAGTTATAGAAATTATCACAAATACCCCTTTCAGAGATTTAAAATCTTGATAATCTAGAACATAAAAATATTATTCCAGTCTATAGTATAATTTGGAATAACAATTTTAAATATAAACTAATATTATGATACCCTCAGTTAAAAATAAAAAATTAATATCGAAAAGTTTTCAAAATTTTCTCTCGGAAAAGGCTTAGGAAATTCTATTCAGCTTGGGGTGTTAGATTTTGTAAATCGTTCATGTTGTTTTTCAGCTAGTTAAGGGGGAAATCCATTTTAAATTTATTTCGGATTTCTAACTGAGTTTACTTTTTGAAAATTTGTTCGTTCATTGATAGCCGCAACCGTTTGGAGGTGCTATGGAAATTATTTCTCGACTTGACGGATGGTGGACGTCAACACGAGATTTTCGAGTGAGTCGGGAAGGCGATAAGATTTTATTACAATTTAATTTAAATTTTTCGTACACAAATTGGGTCATTGGGCCGAGGTTCAGGTTGCTTCCCAAAAGGGGTAAGCGATCTACCGCCCTCTCTAAGAATTTTTGACCGCTCTACCCATTTTTTTGCGGCCCAAAGCCTAAAGCGATGTATATATCACTCTAGAAACAACTAAACGTTAAATCCTCCATTTCTCCTCAAATTGAAACAATTGAACCAAATTTTCCCACCTCTAAGGTCAAAAATTGAGTTTTTGAGCTCCGTTCCTCCTCCAATTACCACCAAAATCCTTGCGCTTCAGTTCTAGCCTTCTCATACTCTAAATTTGTAATTTCCTTCGTCGATTTCGTAGATTTTGCCGCTATTGCTGATTGCTCAATAGCATCTCCTCGAGTCTCTAACGACCTTGTGCAGCACCCTGGTCACATGCCCCAAGAGGCCTCTTGATTAGACCGCAACTAGAGGAAAATAGAGACTTATTTGGAAACGAAAAATTTCGAGTGTCACCACAGACACCTGGTTAAATTCGCTGATATTTTCCCTTTTCATTTACAGAGGCTTTTTATCTCCACAGGCTAGCATCGATTCTGAGTCATGCCACTTTCAAGCATGAGCGCTTTCCATGCTGCATCCGTCAATTTGACGCCCATATGAACGTCAATTTTGATGAGGGTTCTACTTTGATTCGATCTGAGGTGAAAGGGATCACTTTTGAGTTCACTGACCAGAATTTGGCTGAGATTATGGGTATTTCCGCGATTAGAGCAGGTTTGATGACATTGAGATGGTGGACACTCAGATCCTCTCTCGTATCTTCGTTGCAGCTGCCTTTGCTTGGGAGGTAATTTGCGACTTATTGTCTGTCTAGTTATTCGCATCATTCAACACATCATTCTGAAGATAGGAAATCTTGAGCAGATCTACCCTTCAATGCATCAACCCACTTATGCTATAATTGGCGATGTAGCCATCAACTAGGCACGCACTTGTTGATCTTCCCCTCTAAGCCTTCAGCGGGTACCCCAAGGACCCACTTCCCTTGTAGTCATCCTCTCAACCGTGTCTTCTGACAATTTAAGGTGAAACTTTGTGGGGAACTGGCGATCAAGAAGACCCTAGCCACAATTGATCGTACATTTTTCAGGAGGATGGGCATCCAGTTGCCCGCCGCTCTTGTCTCAGTTCCCGCTTAAGTTCTTTCACCTCCTGCTCTAGTTGAGCAGCAACAGCCGTTGAGAACCCGGAGGTTGCCGTCCTTCGTCAGATCAATGTAGAGCTCCGCGTGATTCGTAGGGAGCAGCGTCAACGGGCGCAAGAGATTGGATATATTACTTCCTTTCGACATTCTTGGCGTGACCGTGGAAATGGACCGAGTTTCGGCCATGGTGCTCGACCTTCTTGTAGCATGTAGGCGATATCTTTTGTATCTTGTATCATGTGTTTCTTTCCCTTTCCAGTATTTTATCCTTATTGTTGTAGTAGTTGTGTTTGTAAGTGTTAGTTTGTGGTTCCTGTAAATCATATGATGATGTAATAGGATTTCATATCTGTTTGCCTTTCATGCTTCGTTCTATTCGAATTAGAAATGAAATCTCTTTTGCTTATCTAACTAAAAGTTGTCTTAAAGTTGGAAAGTATAGAGTTCTATAGTGGATAAATTTTGGCGAAGGATAGGTATTTGTGTTATTTCATTATGGGTATAATTATTATTTGTCGCATGTTCCTTAATTATTATTTGTCGCCTGTTGCTTTTGAGTTAAAGTTTATTTTTGGGCTTTGTGCGTGGTTCCGGTTTTCGCATTCTTCTTCGTGACCGACTTCCTTCTACGCCAACATGTGGCTTGAATCGTTTAAGTTTCCGTAAGACATATTTTTGAAACTTTGTGCAAATTATGTTTGAAAAAATCCTTTTTAAATTTTATATTTTATCGATTTACTTTCTTTTAATCCAATTTATACATAAACTTAGATTTGGTATAGCGGTTCGCTATATTTAAAGTTCTGTTTTGTATAAAAAAAATACATGGTTTAAATGTTGTAAAATGCATGCTTCCAAAATTTTGTTTTTATGAAAATTTGATAAGGAAAGTAGAAACGTATCAAAAAGGAATTTCAAAAATTTACATAAGAAATTTACTTTTATGGGAAATTTTCGATTTTTGTAGTCACATGTAAAGCATAAGAAAATTTTTGTATGATTTGTTTGCACGTTTTAGCGATGCATTGGGACGACGATGCGAGAAGACGTTAATGGTAACAAGAGAAAGACTGTTTCGGACATGGAAGCATTGTTTTTTGTCTTAGAAACATTGTTTTCATACCTCATTGACAATGCGCACGACTTATTAATTAAGTCTTTTTTATGTTTTAGAGCTTGTTTTAAGCCTCCTTCGCAGTCCACAGATGGAAATTTTCGGGGTATGTTGGGGATATTGAAGTGAAATTCCACGGTAGGACGTGGATTGGAACATTCATAAGCAAAAAGAACGTCGAATTTCTACACTTAGATGTTTTTTTTAGCTTAGGAGAAATAAATAGAAAATGTTTAGATGAGTTGACGTGTAGGATGGTAGGGCTTGGATGCAAAATTGAATGCTTCACACTTTTATTCGTAGTCGTGTGGGGGTTACAAATGAAAATTGTTTTCAAAAATTTGCATTCATATAGAACTGTCAGTATATTTTAGAATGATTGCATTATGTTTACATAATATTTTTAAAAATGAAATGCATACATGTAGGAGGATCCGATTTAGATTCATCATTCATGCATATTTTGTAGTTGCAACTCGTTATGTATACTATGCACATGCGCACATTGGTTGCAAAAAAAAAAAAAAAAGTACACAAATTGGTTGTGTAGTTTAGGATAATTAGACGCCAGCGCTATGGCTTTATCATTGGTGAAATTCGGGACTAAATTCGTTTTAAGGTGGGAACAATGTAACACCTCGGAATTTTTGGCAATAATTAATTTAGCTATTTAATTAAATTCCAGAAGTGAAATTTTCTTGAAATTAAGGAATTTGACAATAAAACTTGCACAGTTGCATTCGTGACGGAATTATGGACAACTTTCATATTTAGAACTTCGCGAACGGAGTCTGTATGAAAAAGTGACAAGCGGAATACGAAACGGATGGAATGTAAATAAACAGAATATATTAATATAAAGTAATAAATATTTCCCCAGCCACCACTACCAGGTTAGTTGAGGCGGTCGACTGCTGGATCAACACCTAATCGATCCTAATAGTCGCGACTAGGGTTTGTTTATACATTATATATTATATTAACGGACGAATCTTTATAAAATTAAATATAACGGTCTAGGCTCATTTCTATGCCTATAAATAAAGGGTTATAGCCCCCATTCTCTTATTCATATTTTCTGAAGGCAGCATCGAAGCTCTGCCATTTCCAATCCTCTAATCTCTTCTAAAACATAAACTATAAACATATGCAAATCAGATTAACAAGAATTAGAGAGATTTGATTCAGATTTATAAAAAAGAGGTGGTTCTTCACTTAGGTAATCTATATTATTGAATTTCCTTCTTCTTTTCCCATTTCTCTTTCAGGTCTATAATCTAAATCTTTGTTTGTACATCCCGTTTGAAAATAAATTATAAGTCTGTAGGATTTGGGAATTTTAAGCCTAAAAGCTGTGTCAAATTTGGATTTGGAAAGCTTTCAAATAGGTGGAAAAGTATATACGTTGTTTATAAATAACATATATAATTCGTTTATGTTGAATTTGAATTATATGCCTAAAAGTTTATCAGATTTGTTTGTTCTTATCAAATCTCAAATAATATGTTGAAAGTTTGAGATATAGTTTATTGGGCCTTTTTGTTTAATAAGATTATATAGTCTACATTTGTTCTTAGATTTGTTTGTGGTTATTGTAGGCACATATGATTTGGATATATGTCCCAAATTCATTATTAGATTTGTAGATTTATTCCAGATTCATATAAATTGGGAGTTGAATTGTAATTGTGTAGTTTTGGTTAAAATAATAATAATCTCGTTTGTGTATGATATTGTTTGTGGTTTTACTTAGTTATTGTAATCTTGTCCTTTTTGTTCTTTTCGCGGTAAAAGACATTATTTAAATTCTACAAGGAACATAATTAATTCAGATAAGAAGAGATACACAAATTCATGTTTTTGTACGTAGTTTGTAACATCTATTCTAAATAAACGTCAACCTGTTTCCTTGTGATTTTAAATGTGTCAATTTCCCCTTTTTAAAATAATTAGAATAAAACATACAATAATTATAGTAAATAACCATTTTATAAGATTTTGATTTTTAAAACAAGATTAAACACAAAAAGGGTTGTTTCGATTGTTAGCTTAGACCAGAATATAAATAATAAATGTTAATTAAATAAAATTTGTAAACATGTTAAGTATGCATTTGAATATATATATATATATATATATATATATATATGTTATAATTTTATCCGTCAAAATCTACGTAATTAACGTTAATAATAAATGTTTGTTGTTATGTGTTTGAATAGTTTCCGCTTTTATGGGTATGTGTATGGAAATATAATATGTATTAAATGGAAATAATAATATGACTATTTTAGCAATAATCGTAATTGATTTATATAAATAAATAGGGTCAAAAGTAAGGTTATAATTGTTGTAACCATGAACATCTTGGGGAATTAATTGAATACGATAATTATGCCTAAACGGTTACAATTAAAAATTGGTATTTAGGAATAGAAATTATAACTCCAACTAGGGAATAAATAAATAACAAACTTATATATACATACATTTGTTCACATAAGAATTAATTTGCATTAAATTTGTAGTAATGTTCGGGAGTTACAATAATTTGACTAGAATTCAAATGGGACCGATATAAATGGCATTTAATAAGATAATGAATACCTTAGGAAAATACGACCGTTAGTGTCATAAATGACATATTGTCTAGATAATAAAAATAAATGGATTAAAAGGGGAATTAATGGGGATTGATTGACGCAGTAAATGCTACGTCGAATAAGGAAATTAATAATTAAACGTCCTAAAAAAGGAAGTTATTGGTTTCATTATTTCATTCTTGTTAATCTAGAATTAATATAATTAAAAATACGGATTGGACTTAGTAGGTTAATGATGCGAGGTCAGTTGCCTTATTCGACAGAAGTCTGCACTTTCCAACAGTTGGATATATGTACAATTGATGTGAGATTTCATTAACCATAGAAACTCGTGATGATAGTTTAATACGTAGCAAGTTTTATTTTCTAAAATGAGGTTTATTTCAAGTTTGAGGTAACAAGTGGTTGCAGGACCCACCTCCCGCCCAAAAGAGGGAACCTTAAAAAGGAAATAATTTATATGTGTACCCGTGCTTAGGGACAGAGGTACTAAATAGTTAAATCCACCCTTAAAAGGGTATTAGTTAACTCGTAGTTCGCCTCCCTATAAATAACAATTATTAAACGACTATTGGGTACGAGTTTGGTGATCCTCGCGTAGTCCTGCTTCCTCTAGGTAGGGTAAGAGTCCTCCTTCAGATTATGTATTAGATGACAATTATGGAGGTACAATGAGTCTACCAATCCCACGGGAAGTATTAAGTGGATAAGTGATTATCTAATAAGGTCAGCTAGATAGTAACATGGGGGTCCTCCAGGATGGTCTTAAATGGTGTCACGCTCCTACCTAAACCTGGTATTAAGTGTCTAGTTACTATCTATCGCCCTATGCCCGATTTTAGGTATAAGCATGAATAATGGAAGTCTTAAATTAGTAGGACTTGGTAGCTAGTGTTCTCTAGTTTGTATTAGTGTAGAGTAAACCACCAAGTAAGGTATTAAGTGATCGATAGATCCGCCTTGGGTCTTAAGTGATCGAGAAGATCCACCCTTATCTTATACTGATATTGAGGTTTTAAGTGGCTATATAGAATACTTAACCTCCTTATGGAATAGTGAGTAGTTGGGAACCCACCTCTTAGTCTTCGATAATTAGTTGAATGGTGTTTTAAAGGCATCATACTTTTACTTAAACATTCTATCTCAGTATTGTGATATCGTTATCTTTAGGGATGCTACCTTGATTATGATTGTTTGTCGTTGTGCATAAATCTTTATAAGGTTAGGTTAAAATTACTAGCCTTGTTAGACATATATTTTGGTTCTGACCGAACAGGATACATTCGTGTATTATAGGCAGTGTTGTATATTTTCTACTCACCATGACTTGTTGTTTTGACCCCCCCCCCCTCCTCATAAGAACTCTTAGGTTTAGCTTGGGAAAGGGCTATGCAGGTGTTCAGTTTGGTTTTTGGTTCCTGTTCTCTCATGCTCGATATTAATGTGGCGATATGCTTTAAGATAATCATCTTAGTCAGTATTAATTATCTTGTTTTGTTTCTGCTGTGAGTTAGTTTTTATTTTACTCTGATTATGCCAATGCTCATTATTTGCAGTTACCAGATTTATACTCTTCATGCATGTATCGGTTTGAGTTTCGATTTTTGTCAAAATTAGGGCTTAGAAAAGTGTAGGGTGTTACACGCATCCCCACAACGATATGGTTTCGATGGTACAAGTTTCGTCGGAATCCGAGACTATTGCTCAGAGCGATAATTTTACGCATATTTCGAGATCAATATGACCGCTAACTAGTCCAAACACGAAAAACAGTGATCCTTATATGATTCATAATGTAACATACCATACAAACTCAATGAAACTAGTCTCGAGTCCTGATTCAATCTTTTGTGAAAAATCACCTTTTGAAACCATCACTCGATTAATTAATGATCAATATTTAAATATCCAATCATTAAAATATGTGTCGTTACACTAGGATTTGGATGCAAAATTGGTTGTTCCACACTTCTATTCGTAGTGGTGTGAGGGTTTTTGATGAAAAATGTTTTTCAAAAAGCTACAATCATGTTGAACTACCAGTACATTTTAGGATATTTGCATCGTGTTTTCGAAAAAAACGCATACATATTAGAGGATCCAATTTAGAATTATTATGCATAAATTTTTCGTGGTTGTATTTCATGATGTACACTGTACACAAGCACATATTTGGTTTTAAAATTACATGTACACAAATCGGTTGCGTAGCATAGGATAATTAAGTGCCAGCACCGTGACTTAGTCATCAGTAAAGTTTCGAGGGAAGATTTCTTTTAAGGAGGAAAGAATGTAATACGTTGGAATTTGAAAATATTTAAACTAGTTATTTAGTTAGGTCCTTAAAATGTAATTTGAGTGAATGATCAAATTTAACCATGAAGCTTGCACCATTACATTGGTGACGAGATTTTGGTCAACTTTTATGTTTGGAACTTTGCAAGCGGAGTCCATATGAAAAAGTTACGAACGAAATACGAAAACAGACGGAAAATAATTAAGAAATATATATTAAATTAGGCAACTAATGTTTCCACAGCCGACCGTGAGGGGGATCGAACGAGGGTCGACCGACCCTACGACCTGCTGCTTCTATGGAGACTAAAGATTTATATATTGTAATTTATATACAAACGGATTGATTTTTATGGAATAAATCTAACAGTGTAGGGTCATTTCTATGCCTATAAACAAAGGACTAGACCCCTACTCTTTTGACCGCATTTTCTAGAGGCAGCATCGAAGCTTTTCCATTCTCAATTCTCCGGTCTCTTCTAAAATTCTAAAATATAAACATATCCAAATCATATTAAGAAGGATTGGAGATATTGAATCTTGATAGGTGGAAAAGGGTTGGTTCTACGTGTAGGTAATCTTTATTGTTAGTTTTCTCTCTCTTTTACCAATTTTCTTTCAGATTTACATATCTAAATGTGTAAATATGTATCCCCTTTTATTACATATTGTAAATTTGCAAGATTTTAAATTATACACCTAAAAGGTGTGTTTAGATTTGAATATGGAATAACTTTCCAGTGAGTGGTAAATATGTATTCATTGTTAAGAATATCATTTTTATTTCGTTTGTGTCAAATCCAAATCTATATGTCTAAAAGTATCCGATTTATCTTATTTGTGTTAATATGAGATTGTACATATAAATCTGATATGCATTCGTAGGCCTTTCAGTTATAATATTCTTATCTTTGCCTACAATTCTATGGACAGTTTGTGCTTATTGTAAATACCTTGAATTTAGAAATCAATCCCTATATGTTGTTAGATTTATGATGTTATTGTTCAAGATTCAAAATATTTGGGTGTAAAGATATAATTTCTACAATTTATTGCTTTGGAATTATAACCAGATCATGTTTGGTATTATTTGGGGTTTTTACTTGATTGTTGTAAATTAGCCCTTTTTGCTCTTTTTAAATAAAAAGGCATTATTTTAAATCTACAAGAAATATAAACAAATTAGATTGGAAGAGATATATAAATTCACTTTTGTACATAGTTCACACCATCTATTCCAAATAAATATTACCTATTTCTTATGATTTGAAATATGTCAATATTCTCTCTTTTGAATAGTTTGTGCAAAATTTACAATAATTATATTGAATAACCTTTTTTTGAGCATCATCCGTCTGAAACCAATGTAAAGAATGTATTATTGAATAAATGTATATTATGTGTTTGAATTTGAATAGTTTTCATTTTTGTTGGGAATATAAATGGTAAGATTTACCTTAATAAACGGAAATGATTATTTGTAACCTTTATATTAATAGCAATAAGAATTCCAGTTCGAAATTTGATAGGAAAAAAGAATTTTTGGACTATGCCAATATCTCAAAATTCCATTTGGAGTTGGAGATGTATGATTACGATTAGAGGTACATGTTTACCTTTCATATAGTGCAATTATAGATGTATTTCAAATCTGTCATTCTGGCATAGTCCTTAGGCTAAGCCTGGATTGATTTTGAGTGAATTTGTGGATTATAGTTTGATGATTAATTCTTGAATACCTCAATCTGCTCTAGTAGAATATTATTTTCATGATGGTAAGCTTTTATTACCTTTTGCTAGTTCTACCGTTTTGAGAGAATTATGGAGGGACATTTCTGAACACTATAGTTATAATGGAGACAAATCTATTCAATGGAAAGGTAGAGATCATTCTATTAAATTGGTGTATAACCTTATGCATTCTCAAAGGCAAATCTTTCCATGGCATACAAGAATTTGGAATATTGGAAGTTTGGCTAAAGAAAATCTTCTTCTTTGGAAGATTATGGCCAATGTTGTGAATACAAAGGGTAAACTACAATCAATTGGTGTTATTCAGGATGATCTATGTGTGCTATGTAATTCTGAATCTAAAAGTAATGTACACCATTTTTTTCGGATGTGCCTATGTTCATCAGATTTGGTCCAGGCTGCTGGCTATTGAAGGCTTTCATAGACCTTCTTCTACAAGTTTGGTTGAGTGGTTTAGTATTATTAAAGCCACAAGATGGAAGAATAATAAAACATGCATGCTTTTGAAGTTGTTGAAGAATTTTTTTTATGGGGTGTGGATGGAAAGGAACAATAGAATTTTTTTCTTAGGCGTGTTGATTGCTGATCAGTTGTGTTTGCAAATTCACAGGAAGTTGTTGAAAGCGGTTCAAGTGTCTTCATAGTGCATGTTTTTGAATGTTGTTCAGGTGTCCTCAATCGTGATGCTCTGTTTTATTTTCATGTGTTTGTTAGTTTCAGATAGACGTATGGTATGTTTCATATGTAATTGTGAATATATGCAGTGTTGTATGTGGTCGGTTGAGCATGAAACTTCAGAAGTAAGTTTCGTGTGTATATTTTATTAATAAAATAATCCCTAAACCTACCTATAAATTATCTTGAACATGTCTTCCTCCTTCTATAGTCAACAACATTTCAAGCCGCCGAGTAAAATACATTTTCAAATTGAAACGTGAGGTTTGAAAGATCAAGACAAATCAAGAAAAAAAAATGCTAAAATCCTGAAACAAAATTCTTTGAACTTGTACAAAAGAGAGTTTCCATTTGATGTTTATTTTCATGGGTGCGATGCAATTTTCAATCGCCTCAAAATTTCCAGCGAACGCTAAGGTTCGAATTTACTAACCCTATAGTCCTCGATTTACAAAATGACAATTGTTTTATATTTCGGGAGGGGATTTATCATTTTGTAGCAATTTTTGGGTGGGTTTCTCCATGATATGTTTCGCTACCTATTGCGAATGTTGCGGGTTTGTGCTGAAGTCGCGTTTTAAGGTAATGCAGCGGGTTGAGTATTAGGTAATGAAGTTGAAGAAGAGGTGAAGGGAGAGGATGGTGGTGATTTGTTTTCTTTTTGTGGAGTGGTGAAGGAGCGAGTGGAGGAGAAAGGAACGGTGATGTTGTTTTTGTTTCAAGAGGAGGAGAATGCGAGTTTATGACTGAGGTGGAAGAAGAATTTAAAAACTAAGTAAGGGTAAATAAGGAACTAATATAGTGATAATAACCATTTAGTTGTTTTGAAATTGTAACAGCTATATCTTATTCATATAATAATACAATTCAGCATAACCTGGTCCAGTGAAATCGTGTCAGAGAATAATACGCATACGAACTTGTTTGGAACGATTTAGAGGCTATTGGAATTTTTTGTAATTTCAAACGTACGTTTGAAATTATATAAATCGACCTGAAATTGTCGATCAGAATAAATTGTGAGCTAACACTCATGCCTTCTAGAATTCTATGATATGATTTAATTCATATAATTATAACTCATTGTTGATGGTATAAATCGGATGTTTGGATGTTTAATGTTTGATTGTTGATTGACATTATTTATATTCCTGTTATTTCAAATGTATTGGGTAAAATTCTTATCTCAGATGCAGTTATTAAATGATATGATGAGTTGTGATATAGGAAAAAATAGGTTGGAGGGATCTAACTTGATTCCTCAAATATTTTATACGTTACTTGTTCCATATTATTCATATATAAACTGTTTAACCCAAATAGCATTATATAGTTGTTTGGATGTTTATTTTTGATTTGAAATCAACATTGATGTATTGTTAATTAATAGACATTATTGGTTAAGTGATTAGCAGCAGATGGCCTAAATCCTATCTTTTTAAGACATCGACTTTTTATAACTGAAGTAAGGTTTAAAATTTATTTCATTATATAAATTACTTAAAATAATAGTTTTTATGAAAGTAGTTATAAAATATTTTATATAACATATTCTTATGTTTTAATAAGTTTTATACACAAGGAAGTCAGAAATTAACCTAAGGGTTAATAAACCGATATAATTGTTTTTAAGAAAAAATCAAGTGGGATTTTATTAAATTAATTATACTATTAATTAATTTAAGGTGAGGTATTAGTTGGAAACAGTTAACTAGTTAACTGATGTTTCAAGTTGACCAAGTCAACTGTTTGAATCAAAATTAGTTATTTGATTAATTCGTTTTCAACTATTCTAATAGAAATGGTTTTAACAAATAGTTGTTTGAACCTAATTAGATTTCCAAAAAAGCAAATTAATCTTTTAATTAACTGTGATTAAAGGTAATTAACGAGTTATTCATTATCAATAGAGTTAATGGTTATTTTAATAACTTTTTAAAAGAGATTATTCATTTTATTTTTATTAATAATGAAGTAAATTACAATTAATTCAGTTGATGTTGAAGTTAATTATCATTTTAATTAATAATAATTAAGGTGATTAACTTTTTAAATGAAATTCATTTAATAAGGCAATCAAGCTCGTAATGAGTTTCAGTTGAATTTGAAAGGATTTTATAATAAACCCGAGCTTAATGAGATTTACAGAAGTGTATATGGAAACTTAAATTATTGTTTCCATAAGTGAGATTTTAAACTATATAAGAGTGTTTTAGGAATAAATCCAAGTCTTATAAAGAAAGTATATGAAAGAAATTTAAAGTTAATGCGAGATTTTTAAACAAGCATTCACTCAAAATTTGAATTAGGTGAAACAATTGTAATTGAAGGGAGGTTTTCCAATGCAAAAATTGTTAAATCGATTTTTGTCATAAATCCAAGTGTAAATGAGTTGTTAAATAAGGTTTTGGGTTTTACTAAGTAGTACTTAATAAACAAGTTGAGTTATAGCGATTTTAATGTGGAAGTAGAATTTTAAATGCAAGAAATGGTTTATAAAAATCATATTCCTAATGAAATAGTAAATGAAATGGGTATGATATTGTTATTATTATCAACTTTTGATGTTACGAACTTTTATCCATCTTAAGACAAGAACGTTGTCGATCAAGGTCTGATAGGTAAGTAGAATACCCCAACTTGAGCGACTTCAGGACTATCTGATGATGATATTAGTTTGTAGTGGTATAGATGCTAGAAATAATTTACTATTTCCATAAGAGAAATAATATTGCAACTTTGTTTGCAAGGTTTAAGAAATAAAAAAAAACTATTGGGTTGTACTGTTTGATTAAGCATATTTAGCATATAACACTATTTTCTAAATAATGAAAATAGTATATTTTGTGAGTACACTTATTCAAAGAAATAAGTACATAGTTATGATTTCATGGAAATGTAAGTAAGAGGTTATAACGGTTCGGAAACGGGAGTAAATATTGGAAGTTTAATTTATTATTTCCATAAGCGTCATATAAAACTTCAATTGGCATAGTTTTTAAGTTAAAGAAAACTGTAACACATCGAATTTTTATAAACAATGATTAAATGTAAAAGACTAATAAACTAAATATTAATCAGAATGATATTCAAAAGTAGACAACATGACTAGCATCATTGAGTCCGTCGTAATTTTCTGATCAAAATGGACACTTGGTTTGTTAAAATCGGTGTTAAAATCAATTAGTTATGAATTAAAGAACAATTCATAAAAATTAAATAAATAAACAGGAGAACCAGCGATCACTGAGAGACCCAGGCCATTCGTGTCGACATGTGTGTCGACCCATGGATCGACCTATGTGTCGACCTGGGAAGGCGGGTGGATCGACCCAGATGATGAGAACCGCGTGCCTTGCCAGGCACGAAGGCAGCGAACGCTAATTAATTTCCAGCGTTATTTTCAACTAAGTTAACATTATTTTATTTTAAACCGAAGGCCGACGTGGAGCTTTCTTATTGGTCCAATGATATGGTTGGACCATATCTATCTTAGATTTGAACAACTTAGGGCATCCAGTAAACCATATAAATAGACTAACAGAGCCTTTCTCATCTCTTTGCATCCATTCTCTCTTCTTCTTCTTCTTCTTCTTCTTGCACATACCTATCCTCAAAATTAATAAAGGCCACATAATTAAATTTTTACAGGGTGAAGAAGTTCTTAAGTTTTTAATATTTATTTTACAAATTCTTCTAGAGAGGTATTGCTAGATTTTTGAAGAAGGCTATGGAGGAAGCTTGGTTCACAAGATCTATGTGTTTTTACATAATTTTTAGATTAGTTATTTGTTTACGAATGTTTAGACAATTAAGCAGTTTTAATTTGCAAGTTTTATGTTTACAGTATTTATATGTTTAATTTTTCTATAAGTTACTGTAATTTATTTACTGTCTACGCCTATTTCTTTCCATTTCTTTATTGTCCATAAGTAAATCTCCTTCTTATATGTTCTTTTGTTATAGTTTATTTACAATTATTTTTATGCCTATTTTACTCACTTTTGTTTAATTTGAGTCTAGGCCTTGCGAGTAGCCTAGACCATTTCCCATTTCTTTTAGCACCGAGCCTAGGCCGGAAAAGAGCCTAAGCCTTTATCATTATTTGTGCATTAAATTGGAATAATGATGAAATTGAATAAAAAGGGATTTATGGGCATAGTGAAACTAATTAAGTATTGTAATAAGATTGGACTGTAAATTTGGTGATAATACCTTAACATGTAATAGGAGAACATGTAAATTGGAATAAAGTGAACATAATTCGACGTTATATAATGTGGGGATGGGTTGTATAAAAAGACTAAATTAATTAGAAACGTTAGTTACAGCCTAGGATATAACATGTGGTTATATTGGGCCTATTAATAAAACTTAAATGTGTTAAGTTAAATTTTATGAAATTAATAAGCTAAGAAAGTGGGATTCTGTTCAAACAGCATGGGACTTATTAGGGAAGACAAATGGGTCGTAGTTTAGGTCCGTTCCAGCAGTGTAGAGCTGATTAGGAAGGTAAGAGGCCTAAAATATAATGAAACCCTAGTTTAGGTCCGTTCCGGCAACATGCGAATGATTGGGGTGGAGCCAACAGTGGTCCCCAGCTAGCCAATAGATACCATCATCCTCTACATAAGTAGTATCATCATCTTCTGAAATATCATTCTCACATAAGCTAGTCATCTCCTGTACCAGTTCTGAATATCAACCGTATCATCATCTTCCAAATGTTCATCTAGTCTTTCTTTATCACATGGGGTAGTAGTTTCTTGAGTAGGGACTTCAATTACAATCTTAGGGGTGAAAACTTTTTGGATCGACTTCACTATAGGAGGGCGTGAAAGTGGGACATGCTCAGAAGAGGGGACATGAGCTGGGTCAGAGGGAGTGTGTATCCAATTACATAGCTCATGTAAATGACCAAAGGAGTGACACTTAGTGCATATGTAAGGCGTCCAACCATAGCGCACTCTCACCTCAGCTACAGAGTTGTCTGCTATTCTAACTTCAGTTGTTTCTGGAAGCGACTTATCAGGCGTTATTTCAATTAGTGCCTTGGCATAGAATAGTTTTTCTTTGGTTGTTGTGTTTGCATCAAAACACCTTAACTTACCAATATAATTGGATAACCAATTCAGACCTATCAATTATTGCAAGACAAAGGGAATATGAGAGAAATAGGTCCATACCGGGATGGATAGGATGTGTTCACTAGCTCGCTCAACAGTCGGACTCCACATGGTAATAATGAAAGGCTTTCCCCTAATAAAAGTAGGCTCAGAGCTAAGGACTCGAAGACGCTCTTTCGAAAGAATAAATTTCATGAAAAACATCGAGTTATCCAACAAGACTTGTAGGTCACCACGCAACTGCCACGTTTTACCACAATTCTCCTTGACAACCATATACGGAGGAGGATTTGTATCTAGGAAAAAAACTACCAAGCAATATTTCCAAAAACTAGCTCCTGCTTCAATTACCTCCAATGGTAGAGCACTTATGCCATCAGTCATTGTATTTTCAAAGTGCTGGGGAACGTAAGTGCCAATATTACGTGGTGTTCTCTCGAAAAATGAAGACCATTTGATAGTATCCGCAGCAGCCACAGAATGATCATCAACGGGCATAGAGTTAGGCACTACACATTGTTTAGGCCCAAAGATCACTTTTACATTGGCTGTTGGGTTCGCTGCTGCAACATTTCCACCCAGTTTATCAACTACAACATCAACATGACACACTTGCTCCTTATTTACATTTAAACCATCGTCAATAGAAAGAGGACCACGGTCACAGTCCATAGCATTATCAGACTTCATGATTATTCCATCAATGGATGTTACATTTGTTTCAGTCCATCGAGATGCGACTGCCATGGTTACAAACAGATGGGTACCTGAATTTCTCCCATCAGTAGACTCTTCTTCATTGTCGTAGGCTATTTTGTTCCCGGTTTCATGTTCAAGCAATTTGGACAGTTGTGTCATAACTGATTTATCTCCGTTAACTTCATCGCTTAGAGAAACGCTAAGTGGCTCGAAAGAGGAAGCCTCGGCTTGATGTAGATCAGTGTCAGGCTTCGAAGTTGCAGGAAAGGCTGCCAGATCTAACAGAAGATCCGAGAATGGCTCGCTCATCTTACAAGTATTCATGGCTTCGCTCAACGGTGGAATATTATTCAGCGATGTTGCTTTGTTAGTGGGGGTTTTCTCTGAGATGGGACGAGGATGAAAACCATGTGAGTAGGAATTTCTAGATCTCGTTGTCGATGGAAGAGACAAATTGGAGAGAGATGGATTTTTCTTCTTAGCCATCGGAGAGCATGAGGCAGGAAGAGGAAGAAAGTGATAGGCCTTAAAGTTTGAGGAGGAATAGAGAGAGAACATAAGAGGAAGTCGCAGCTAAAAGAAATCGTCGGCCGCCATGATTGCAAAAAAATGTATAAATAAAAAAAATCTAAATACTTTTTTTAATTGGAAGTCCACGTATATTTTCATGGCTTTAAAGCTTGTTTTAGGTGATTTTTCTTAAATGTTTTCATGCCACTTTTGATCTAGTTTTACGCCATGATTCTCGTGTTTTATTTGGCTTACTTCTACAATGGAGAAGCCTAAATTATCACCAATCTATAATTGAGTTTGGTGAATTTCCATGTGTTACTTTCATGGTTATTCTGAGATATGTATACATGTACATGTGTTTTACAATTGTTTTTAAAACTATTTTTAAATATACATAAGTAGTTATTTAAGAAAACAAATTTACATGTTATAAAGTCTTAGATCGTTAATATGTATATATATATATATATAACTTATTATAAAGAGATTTCAAAACGTAGTGATTTCTGAATATTTTATGTAATCAAACCTGATTTTAAAGTATATTTTCCAATATAAAATCACATATATTTTCACCCTTCGAGAAGGCGAGATTATGATTAAACTATGTGGTAAATCTTGTGGTATGACACATGACAGTATACTAGATCGGTTAACTCTAGACTCATCTAATTGAATCTATTGTTTTATAGTGTTTTCTAATGTGGAATTGACTTGCGGGGAGTAAACAAATAGGGTAAACGTATGGTATAGGATGCCCAGTGATCACTATTTGGGTTATTACTTGAGAGTTTGTGACATGTTCAGAAGTTAGACCTAAGAGTCAATCTTATATAGACCTAAGAGTCTAATTGAGGGAAAATTACTAAATGGCAAAATTGCTTAGGGAGGTGGTAGTGTCCTTGTCTGCTAGGAAAAACTACTTGTGGAGGTGTTAGCAACCTTTCCATGGCCGACAAAACTGCTTGAAGGAGGCGTTATTGACCTTGTCCTGGCCATTATAATCTTTTCGGATCCGCTTTATGGTGTTTTATTGACTTTGTTGTTACTTGATGATTTGGATCCAATCTAGGCCAGTATAATATGTGATTATTATATTCCTTTTCTTATGAAAAGGAATTAATTCCTGTTTGATATTATATTTCATTTATCATTTTATGACTGATATATTTAAACTAGTCTGACCCGTGTATTTTATACTCGGATCAGGCCAAGTTATTTCAGGTTTATAGCTTGCTGTTGAATCGGGTTTATTTGTTTCACTTTGGACTACCTCTTTTGAAGTTATTACCTACTATGTGTAGTTGTGTATACATGTCATATGTATATCAATTCTTTTAGGACATGGTGTATATGTATATGGTTTATATAAGACCAACCTGTGATATGTTATTATTTGTTCTAAATATGGTCCTTAGCCATCATATTTTAATAATAAATGAATTGAGTGCATCGATCTACTTGAGATAAGAAAAAATTATACATCCAATCGACGTACTCGATACTTGTCTAATACAAGATTACGGATGATTGCCCCTAAGCATCCCTATTATCTGCTCTAATAGACAGTATTATTCGGTAATGCTTTTTACTTTGGTAGGTCTTGGGGTGTGTATTTCATGATTTTATGAACCATAGATTGCATTGACTTCCAATTCTTTAGGTTTGGGACTTTGGCTTCTACATGGCAGAGGCTTAAACTTAGTGTCGCGATGTTCTTCAGTAAGATTTAGACTTGGTTAAATGTTAAATGTGATTTTAAATTAAAATGGATGACTTTGGACTTGAAGCGGCTAAGTTCGAACCTGAACACATGCACTTATAATTGAAATTGAAATTGAACATGAAATGCCTTTTACTCAAATGTATATGACTAATCAGAACATATGGAGTCTTTTAGTACATGTAACTTAAATATAATAATATAAATGCCCTAGAATCGACTTTACAGTGAACGAGTATAATCAAAAATAAAACTTGACTTCATAGTTAAGCTTGAACACTTAAGATTATTGAAATTTGCATTCCTTAATGGGAATCAGAAATAGCTCTTGAGATTGGGATTTGAGCCTAATATGAAGTTAAAGCAGCTCTTAAGATTAGGATTTGAACCTAATATGAAGTTAAAGCAGCTCTTGAGATTTGGAGTGCCAAGGAATCATTGATATCTCGAAGAGTTTTAGTATTAACTAAAAGCATGGGTATCGTGGGGATTCCCATTAGGATTAGTTGTGGTGGTCATGTACCCTGGATCGCTTAGGAAGTGGTTTAATTCCTGACACTAGGGTCCTGAAGGCAAACATACTAAATACTTGGGTCTGAAGTTATGATTGTCAAACTAGAACTGAGGTTTTCCATTTGCACTTGACTTAAGCGGGACTGGTCATACAGGTTATCAATGTATTCAAAACTTTAGATGGCGATGGCTAGGTCTTGCTTGATGAATGATGTGGTTGTTATGGCTACTCTATCTCTTTCTCCGGGCAGGTTATCACTAGTAGGATACTGAAGTGGGTTTGAGAATATGAGTGGTAAAGAGGGATGCTTATACTCTTTGACATGTTCTATTACTAGCATCCTCTGTTGTTCGTTTACTTGAGTAGCATGCATATGTGTATTACATGCCGACTCCTTAAATGTAAGGACAAGTCATGTGAGCCTTAAACCTGTCTAGTAACGCACTTTTCAGTATAACTTTTGATAGTCATTTATCGTTTACACCAGACTATTGAATGACTCAAGGTTTTAAGTTTTCTCGTATTATTTTGGGTGCTCATCGACGTTACTTATGAGCATATTAGATAATAGATTTTAATGACAATGCGGCCATTCTGGAGGAGAGCTAAGGAGGGCTCGACGTATTGTTTTATACTTTGAATACTTTTTTTATTACTTTACTCTAAGTGATGAAGTAGGATTTAATGTACTTGACATTAACGCTTTTTGTACATAACTTTGGTTTATGGAGATAAAGATTCCACTTTGTCGTGGCCAACTACTATTCTGTCTATACTTCCTACTATATTTTACCTATGCACTGTGAGGAATACGACATGCTTTATTTAAAGTTCTTCTGTGACAATCATCATATATCAACCTAGTATGTGCACAACACTAATTTATGTTATTTAATATAGGTGCTATATGGTGGTCATCACACCACGTTGCACTGACTGAAAACTACACCAAGTTTAAGCCACCTCACAAGCTCCAAACGACCTAAAACCTGACGTGCAACATTAAGGAACCTTTCTTATCGTTTAATTCGGTTTACCGTCAATCTAAATAATTTGAATATTTTTGAATTTTTGGATTTTTGAATCTCAGAATTTTTGACAAATCCTTAGTTTAATTCTAAATCTAAGTTGTCATTCGTGCAACATTTCTAACATTTAAACAAAGAGAACTCATGCATACATCATTCATGAAAATTAACAACAACCTAAAACCAATTCAACCAATTTTAGGAGATCTAGATCTACAACATAATTTGGGGATTTAAAGAACAAAATTAGGGGTTTTACAAAAGAATCGACTCATGCAGGTCATATCTAAAACATGTGAAATTCACAAATAACATGTAACATCCCAGAATTTCAGAATCAATTTAAAATTTTGATTTAAGCTATTTTAAGGAATATGGGAATGTAAATTGATTTTTTTGCTAAATAAAATGAATAATTTTATAATTAGTTTTTATATTTTATTTGACTTAAAACAAACTCGGTAAAATTATTAAATTGATTTATAGGCCTTGTATTTAAAAATTTGATTTTTAAAATCATCGCATAGCCCTTAAAAAGTAATTTTTTCTAGCAAGCTCAGAATTTGACAAGACCAATTTTGATGGATTCAGAATAACAAATCATGGCTAGATTTCAAATTCCGCGCCAAACGGAGTTAGTATGTGGCCGTGAGAGGCAAACCCATTTGAGGCAAAACTGATAGTCAGTTTACAAAGGAACGTTATTGAAACGATCTCAGAATTCGATGACACTTTTTTTCTGGATTCATATCGTCAAATAATAGTAAAATACTTCAAAATTTATGGAGTTAGCGCATGGGCGCGCAAGAAGAAAATATACGCCAACATCGCATTTTTTGAAGCTAATTTGAGCATAATTAAGAAATTAAATGGAAGGTCAAACGAACTCGGAATTCGACGAAACTCGATTCGTTGGATTCGTAACTCCGTATATTATCAAGTGCCCAAATTTCATAGCAAATGGAGATTGTTTGCAGTCGGGCAATCGGAGAGAAAATGAGACGAAATCTTTTACTTTAATCTTTTTTCTCCTTTCTTCTTCATTATTTCCCCTTTCCTCCTTTCTTCCTCTTGCAAAAAAATGGCCTTCTCTCCCAAGCCGCCGCTGTCGCACCTCCACCACCCGCTGCCGTCGGCCTCCCCCGTGCCTACTCCTCCGGCGCCACCCTCTCCTCCTCCTCCTCTTCAACAAACCCTAAAACCCATTTCCTCCACCATAGCTCCTCCACGGGCCCCACCACCGCCGCAGTCACCCTCCTCTCCGACCTGCCGCCACCTCACGCCGCCTGCAGCCGCTAGCCACCGCCCCCTCCGACCGTGGACCCCGCTTTGGCCAAAAAACACCTCTTTTTCCAAAAAAAAACCATTTTGCAAATACGCCCTTCTCATTCTTCATTCAATAACTCTCGATCCTTGCATTTTTGGGCAAAGCCCTATAAACAAAAGTCGTAGATCTCATTTTTCTTTACGAAATACATATATCAAAATCGAATTTTGGAGTTCGGAGCTTCTCTAAAAATCCAACTATAGTTTGCAGGCATGGAGCTGAGTTTTGCGATTTCCCGCGAATCCGAGCGTTTTCGTGAGAAAGTGCCCTAGGGAAAAGTTGTCCGGAATGGGGTTTCCGTGTTAGTGACCAAATTTGGTGAATATTGGAGGTCGTATGCAAACTATCGAGCCAGAAAGGTGAATTCAGGTTGCAGAGAACTATAACGGAGAGTGCGCGGTGGAAAACCTACATAAGAAGTGTCGTGGAGTTTGGTTTAGCTAGTGGGTGCGAACTATCTCCCTCGAATATTTTATTATTGTATTATGTCATAATTTGTGATACGGCGCATGGTAGCTCACATCACACTTTGTAAACCCATGGACGATTTGTTGATTTCTTGTATTATGTTGTGATTGTGATATTGTAATATTTAACATGTTAGAATAATGTTAATATTATTATGGTAGTTGAAATTGAATATAAATACCCATTTATAATTTGAATAGTGAAAATTGGTTAGCCAGAAAAATAATTCGAATCGAATTAGAATTGGTTAAATTTATTAACCAGTAATTAATTTAAATTGATTGTTGTAAATTGAAAACCCCACACGGATCTTGGAATTATATTTGACTCACACATTTCCCTTGTGTGAAATTGAGGTTAATCGATTGATTGACGGATTTATATAAGCATCAATTAATTGAATGAAGCTTATTTGAAAATAAATGCACACTGGATGTCATTTTGGATGTGGATAGTTGGTTACAACTATTGTTGGATATATATAATGAATGGAATCCATATGAATTTATTTATATGGATACTGGTTGAAATTTTATTCCAATCTGGAATAAAACATGAATGGTTAAATAGTATAATATTCAATGAAATTTGAAATTGGGTTTTAATGTCCAATTTTGGATGGGCACAAAAATAGAAAAATATGAAGCCGAGTTAAGTATATAAACTCTATTTTAACCCGAACAAATTTTTATATCGATTTTTTTCATTTTTATAAATGAATATCGAGAAGACTGAATTTCCAAATTTGAGATTTTGAAAATATTATCATTTGAGATCTTAATAAAATAAGGGATGTTCAAATTTTATTTAAAATTGAAATGGATGTGAAATCGATTTTAAACAAATTTATAAACATCTTATAAATTATGTTTTTGGAGGGAAATCGACAAAATATATTATATATATTTAAATGGCTTGAATAGAACGAATCGTGCAGCGACCGTTCGTGAATTTCAATCATTAACTATGAATTGACGTGACGGGAGATCCGACCGTCTGATTCTTCTAAAATCGGAACCGTTGGGTTCATATGGGAAAGATCTTTCAAATGAATATAAGGGGTTTAAATTTGAACGATTAGATTTTAAAATATGTCCAAATGTGTTTTGGAAAAGGATGCTATGGATGCAGTTCGGTGGCCGATATTGGAAATCGACTGTAAGGGCCTTGTTAAAATTATTAAAAAATATGAATCAATTATGTAAAATCATAATTAATGATTTGGAAAGATTTTGGGTGAAATATTCCAAGTTCGAAAAGATAAAACATATTTTTATCCAAATGAACTAGTTAATAACTAGAATAATAATAAATGATTTTTAGAAATAATAAATTGAATTTGTGAATGATTTTTAACATAACCGGAAATTCCAACATATAAATTGGAATGGATTTGAAATGGAAATTATCCTCGGATATTTTCTATATTGGATTCCGTGATTATAAGGATATCGTTGAAGAATGTGGAAGATATTGATATTGTTATTCCAAAAGAATATCTGTTAGTTTCAGAATTCGGTATTGAATATAAGTTGATATGATTTTCATTTAAAGTATTGTATTTAATATCAAATTAGATTTTTGGATCCGTTGTGAATGGTATCTTAAATGATACTGTTCTTAAACCCGTTTATGAATGAAATAAATCTTTTAATTAAGGTTTAGAGAGGTCTTCCAATTTATTTAAATAAATTGGGATTGAATAGAATTCGATTAATAATAAACGAGATGAGTTTCTATGAAGGAAAGCGTTTACTATTTACGGAATTTAAAAGGCTTCGCCGCTGTTCCACTTATAGTATTGGCTGGATATGGAAATTTATATCGATTATAATTTGTTCAGATTTTCGTGAAGATTCCATATTAAATGGAAGATGATTTTGGGTTTATTGTGAACGGTGTATTTACATGACATTTTCTCTTTAACCTAAGTAAAGACAAGATTAATTTCCAAAGGTTGAATAATCATTAAGTAATGAATTTTGAGATTAAAACTAAGTTGGAGTTTTAATCAATCTTTAATTAGATTGAAATATAAAAAGAGGTGATTAAATCTAACAAATTCGAAATCAGTTCGAAATGGAGTACCACCAGTTTTACTCCATGTGTTAGTTAAATCTTTAATTAGATTTGAACGTTAAATGGTAATTAATTTTACCAATAACATGATTGGTGTTAAATATGGAGTACCACCACTTTTTCTTCGTGGGATGAGTAGGTTGGGATTGGGATAATAAAACGAATAATTATTTCGGATAGTCTTGTTAATCCCGACTAGTTGATAAACCATAATTTGGTTTAAGTTGTGAAAAGATATTATGAAATCTTTTGAAATGATTTCCAAGAATATATGAATAAAAGAATATTATGGATTGGAATGAGATGTGTGTTATCTTTGTGTACTTACCACATGATTATGAAGATGCGCCAGTTATTTAGAAAGACCTGGCTCAACCCATTCAAAATAACTGTTACAACGATTAAAATTCGACGAGGAAGACGGTGGTTGAAGATCGGAGATCTACACATCGAATGGATGATTGCTGATGTTTTGATTGGGTAGGCCACCTAAGACAAAGTAATAAGTGGTGATTGTCCAAACCTACTTGGAAATTGACCGGATATGCGAGGACCTCTCTCCTGTATTGGACATATCGGATAAGGAATAAGGTGCCTTCGGTTTCATTCATACCCGATACAGACTTGTGAATGGATTGTATGTCTAACATTGTATTGTGTGTTGTATTCGTTGATCTATGCTAAATATATATATCTATTTGGTGGCGAAGAATTTATTCTTTTTCTTAACACCCTTCTTTGAGACGTACGAGCTCAGAGGTTATATATTGGTGGAAATCAATGATATGATATGGATTATCAATGTGGCATGCTATGATGCAAATGATCAAGGCTTTTAATTAAAAGTAGGGTCTTGTGGATGATGATCGAAGCACGGATTTAAATAGCATAGATTTGTACTGTAGTGTTGATTCGCGAGCCTCACACCCTGGTATGAGTCAAAAATGGGATAAGGTGCACAAGGAGTGCATATGTTCCTTTCTAGCTAGAAGTGGTGTCATGGTATGAAGCATAGACATTTTACTTATGTGGTTGATGGAATGCGAGGCGCCTCGGATATAGAGCCGACTAAAAGACTCAAGTGAAAGGTCTGATAGGACCGGGAAATGTATTGTTCAGGAATAACCAATCCTTAAATGTTAGGTGTGGACCGTCCCAGCAGGATCCAAGGGTTGCCCATAGATGTGATCCTGGATCATCTTGCTAGTGGCGATCCGAATTCAGTAAGGAGACCATCCCTTGCCTGTATTCATGATGGAAATACAATTTCCAAAACGCGACTTTTCGGTTCAAGTTGTAAACCTATATGGCGACATAATATATGGTACTTGTGTCGTCTATGATTGATACATTTATATTCGAAAATGTTTTGACACTATGAACTTATAATAATATCAAAAATATTAGTTTTAACGCGTATCATGCATGTTTAGATATTATAAGGTAAAACTCTATCCTCCGGCTTGCGTTGCATTGTGCGATGGGACCTAAGTCTTATAATAGCTTCATTTTTCCAAAAAGTATTGCGTTGTTTATAAATTGTTTATTTCAGAATATTCATGTGGAATAAACTCATTCCGTGTCATACGGCGTGGTCCTGTGGTTTACCCAATTTTAAAGTAAAGATTTAATAACTGTTTTAAGTTCTCACACCAGCCTTATGGCTGACTCGGAGTTTATTGTTTCCACCTAAACTCTGGGTGCCCATATTTACCACACGGGCAGCCAGTAGTTTTGGCTTTGCAGATGTTCATTTAACAAGATCCTGGTTTACAGTTGGAGCTATATTCGGAAAGCATTGTATCCGTTTATTTATTTCAATTGGGGTAGTTGATGTATTTCCGCTACGTATTGTATTTATACATTTTTATTTCTGCTGCTATGTAATTTAAATCTCTGATATTATTTTTTCGCTGTGTAATATTTTTTTCGTACTCTGGTATTCTTGTACTCTGATGAAAATTGTTGTAATGGAAATGAAATATGTTCTGATGCGTCGTGTGCTTACACAATCCGAGCTTTTCCGTCTCTTCGGAGATCGGGGGATTTCGATGCGTGACAGTTGCGATATCAGAGCTTTGGTTTACAAATCTTGAGAATAAGACACATTTGAACCGAACGAAAGAATTCGTCAGAGGCCGAATTAGTAACATTCTATTTAAGAATACTCACTAGAGATAGGATCAGTAGTATCCTAGAATGAGAAACTCGTTAGATATGGGGTTAGTAATGCCCTAGAATGAGTTGAGAGTGACACATTTATAAGTTACGTATTTGTGATTTTATATAAAATCCGATTTTAGAAAATATATTTTTGAGCATATAAAGTTATATGTTTAGAAAGTAAATTAATCAATTGATTGGTTGTGAGTTTGTTTGATTTTCTGTTTGATTACTTATGACGTCTGATTTAAATAAATTAGACGAAACCTTCGGCGATGTTGGACATTAAATATACGAAACACTTATTATTTATTTGATTTAGTTAAATTAAACTGAATTGCAAATTTAATTAAAATTGGATATACATATATATACATATATTTGTTAAGCAGGCTATTGATTTGATGTTGGGTAGAGAAATAAATTGTGTGCCTGACAAACAGGTGCACCTTTATAAGTTGGTTGCACAATATTATTATTATTAAACTACTTTGAATGATTTGGATGCGTTGTGATGATTGCTCTGTGTGAAATTAAACATGCATTATAGGATAGTAACATATAAATTATGAACCACGCTGCATAACATACATCATGGACAACGTAGCAAATCATATTCCATATAAGCATTTGGTGCTTATATGACAAGGTTTGAAGTACCATATCAGCAAGATACTTGTATGGCGAGGACTGAACTACAGGCTGAACTGAGGACTGATTATGGACTTAATAACGTATAATAGAAAATTGCAGGATTTAATAACAAACCCTACACAGGTCTTGAGATGACAAAAATATACACGTCTCTCTTGTTTTAGATACGACACATGGATTATGATTAACTCCCATCACCGGGTCAACGAATGATTTTTTTACACATCTCCTTTGTGTGAAATTGCATTTAATCGGTTGATTCACATAATTATATAAGCATCAATTATTTTATTGAAGCCTATATGAAAATACATGCACACTGGATGTGATTTTGGATGTTGATAGTTGGTTACAACTATTGTTGGATATATATGATGAATGGAATCCATATGAATTGATTTATATGGATATTGGTTGAAATTTTATTTCAATTCGGAATAAAACATGAATGGTTACAAAATATAATATTCAATGAAATTTGAAAATGAGTTTTGATGTCCGATTTTGGATGGACACAAAAATAGAAAAATATGAAGCCGAGTTAAGGATAAAAATTTTATTTTAACTCGAACGGATTTTTATATTGATTTTATTCATTTTTAAAAATGAATATCGAGAAGACTAAATTTCAAAATTTGACATTTTGAAAATATTATCATTTGAGATCATAATGAAATAAGGGATGTTCAAATTTTATTTAAAATTGAACCGGAAGTGAAATTATTTTAAAAAAAATTTATAAACATTTTATAAATTACGTTTTTGGATGGATATCGACGAAATATATTATATATATTTAAATGGCATGAATAAAACGCATCGCGCAACGACCATTCGTGAATTTCAACCATTAACTTTTAATGGACGTAACGGGAGATCCGACCGTCGGATTCTCCTAAAATCAGAACAGTTGGGTTCATACCGAAAAGATCTTTCAAATGAATATAAGAGGTTTAAATTTGAACAGTTAGATTTTAAAATATGTCCTAATCGGTTTTGGAAAAGGTCGTTATGGATGCAGTTCGGTGGCCGATATTGGAAACCGACTGTAAGGGACTTGATAAAATTATTAAAAATATGAACAAATTATGTAAAATCTTAATTAATGATTTCGAAAGATTTTGGATGAAATATTCCAAGTTTGAAAAGATAAAAGATATTTTTATCTGAATGAACTTGTTAATAACTAGAATAATAATCCAATGATTTTTAGAAATAATAAATTGGATTTGCAAATGGTTTTTAATATAACCGAAAATTCCAACATATAAATTGGAATGGATTTGAAATGGAAATTATCTTCTGATAGTTTCGATATTGAATTCCGTGATTATACGGATATCGTTGAAGAATTAGGAAGATATCGATATCGTTGTTCTAAAACGATAACTGTTAGTTTCAGAATTTGGTATTGAATATAAGTCTGTATGATTTTCATTTAAAGCCTTGTATTTAATATCAAACTAGATTTTGGTTCATTTTGAATGGTACCTTAAATAATACTGTTCTTAAACCCGTTGATGAATGGAATAAATCTTTTAATTAAGGTTAGAGAAGTTTTCCAATTTATTTAATTAAACTGGGATTGAATGGAATTCAATTAATAATATTCGAGATGAGTGTATGTGAATGAAGGCATTTACTATTTAAGGAATTTAAAAGGCTTCGCCACTATTCCACTTATAGTATTGGTCGGATATGAAAATTTATATCGATTATAAATTGTTCATATTTCCCTGAAGATTCCATATTAAATGGAAGATGATTTTGGGTTTATTGTTAACGGCGTTTTTACATGACATTTGCTCTTTAACCTAAGTAAAGATAAGATTAATTTCCAAAGGTTGAATAATCATTAAGTAATGAATTTTGAGATTAAAACTAAATTGGAGTTTAATTGAACATTTAATTAGATTGAAATGTAAAAGGAGGTGATTAAATTTACCAATTCGAAAACCGTTCGAAATGGTGTACCATCAGTTTTACTTCATGCGATAGTTAAATCTTTAATTCGATTTGAACGTTAAATGGTAATTAAGTTTACCAGTAACACAATGGGTGGTAAATATGGAATACCACCAGTTTTGCTCCGTGGAATGAATAGTTTGGGATTGGGATAATAAAATGAATAAATACTTCGGTAAAGCTCGTTAATCCCGACTTGTTGATAAAGCTTAATTTGGTTTAAGTTGTGAAAAGATATTATGAAATCTTTTGAAATGATTTCCAAGAATATATGAATAAAAGAATATTTTGTATTGGAATGAGATGTGCGTTATCTTTATGTACTTATCACATGATTATAAAGATGCACCAATTATTTAGAAAGACTGGGTTTAACCCATTCTAAATAACCGTTATGATGATTAAAAGTCGACGATAAAAACGGTGGTTGAAGAGCGGAGATCTTCACATCGAATTGATGATTACTGATGTGTTGATTGGATAGGCCATCCAAGACAAGATTATAAGTGGTGATTGTGCAAACACACTTGGAAATCGACCGGATATGCGAGGACCTCTATCTTATATTGGACATATGGGATGTGGAATAAGGTGCCTCCGGTTTCGTTCAGACCCAGAAATGACTTGTGAATGGATTGTATGTCTGACATTGTATCATGTGTTATATTCATTGATCTCTGCTAAATATATATTTGTTTGCTGGCGGAGAATTTATTCCCTTTCTTAACACCCTTCTCTGAGACGTACGAGCTCAAAGGTTATATATTGGGGGAAATCAATGGTATGGTATGGATTGTCAATGTGGCATGCTAAGATGGAAACGATTATGGCTGCGCCTCGGATATAGAGCTGACTAAAAGGCTCAAGTGATAGGTCTGATAGGACTGGAAAATGTATTGTTCAGGAATGACTAATCCATAAATGTAAGAGTGGACTGGCCCTACTGCATCCAGGGTTACTAAGGGCGTGATTCTGAGATTTTTGTTGGAGTGTCTCGAAACTGGTGAGGAAGATCACTTGCCTCGACTCTTTGATAGAATCCAATTTCCAATATGCGACATTTCGGTTTTAGTTGTAAACCTATATGGCGACATAGTAGGATGGTCTATGATTGATACATTTATATTTGAAGACGTTTTCTACACTATGCACTTATAATAATATCAAATTATTTGTTTTAAACGTGTATCAAGCATGTTTGGTTATTATAAGGTAAAACTCTATCCTCCAGCTTGCGTTGCATTGTATGCTGGGACCTAAGTCTTATAATAGCTCCATTTTTCAAAAAGCATTGCATTGTTTCATTTCTAAACTGATACTCACGTGGATTAAACCCGCTCCCTGTCATACGACGTGGTCTCATGATTTTTTCCACTTTTAAAGTATGTTTTTATAACTGTTTAAGTTCTCACACCCGTTTCATGACTAACTTGGAGTTTATTGTTTCCACCCAAGCTCTGTATTCCCATATTTTCCACACGGACAGCCAGTAGTTTTGGTTTTGCAGATATTCATTTAACAGAATCATGCTTCACTGATGGAGCTATATTCGGAAAGCTTTGTATCCGTGTATTTCTTTCAGTTATGTTAGTAGATGTATTTCCGTTGTGCATTGTATTTACATATTTTATTTCCGTTGCTATGTAAATTATTAATCTCTGGTATTATTTTTTCGATGTGTAATATTTATTTATGCTTTGATATTCTTGTACTCTGATGTAAATTGTTGTAATAGCAATGAAAAGTTCTGTTTTCTATGTTCCGATGCGTCGTGTTCTCACACAATCCGAGTTTTCCGTCACTTTGGAGATCGGGGGATTTCGGTACGTAACATAACATTTAAAAAAAAACCATAAATTTTTTATAACAGTCTTGTATAAATTTTAGGAGAAACGTAGGTTTTAAAATTTTATTGATCGGTAAAAGAGAAATTTAATCACTCACGTTTTCCTATTCAATTTGCATACTCTCGTTTTCTGCAATCGAAGAACAAATAAGATGGATTTTTTTCTCCCTAAAGCAATAGATCTTCCCATATAGGTGTTGATCTCAATAATCTTCTTTTTATTTTTAAATTTTGTTAAAATCTTATGATTTTTAGATGTAGATTTGAAGAAAAATACGAAGGAAACATTTTAATGGAGGGTGTGAAGGTTTTGAGAGGAAGAGAAATGAAAGAAATGATGTTACAATAGTATTTGATTCCTTTTTAATCCCAAAATTAGTTGTGGCTCCCATTGTTAATGAATCTTGATTGCATTATTAAACTGTCTAAAATTCAAAAAAAAAAAAAAAAAAAAAAAAGCCGAGCATAACACCTTGATGGATTGACTCGATTTCTTAATGTAACCACTCCATGGAAAAGGATGGTATAATTCTGATTTAATCAAAAAGATTCAGATCTAGGTTCTACTACATTCAAAAGTTATGTATGAAATAAAATTCTTCAGAAGCACACAAAATTCTTTGCATCGAAGTAATTTCTTCCTATACATGACTTAAATGCCATTTAGAACGTGGTGCGTGATTCAGTCGTTAACACGTCCTAATTCCGAAAAGGAGGGCTGTTAAGTCCTCGCAGCAAACATCAATTTTATTTATTATATACATACATATCTGCAACCGCCAAAAAGATATTTTCGCGACTCGATCAAAGCAAGACCTGGACATCACATATGCCACAAGTTTTTGACCCAAGCGAACATGGCCCACAATGCACAGCCCGTTACACCTCACATCGAATGGATGATTACTGATGTTTTGATTGGGTACGCCATCCAAGACAAGATAATACGTGGTGATTGTGCAAACATACATAGAAATCGACTGAATATGCGAGGACCTCTCTCCTGTATTGGACATATGGAATGAGCAATAAGGTGCCTCCTGTTTCGTTCAAACCTAAAACGGACTTGTGAATGGATTGTATGTCTGACATTGTATTGTGTGTTATATATGTTGATCTCTGCTAATAATATATATTTGTTTGGTGGCGAGGAATTTATTCTCTTGCTTAACACCCTTCTCTGAGACGTACGAGGTCAGATGTTATATATTGGTGGAAATCAATGGTATGGTATGGATTGTCAATGTGGCATGCTAAGATGCAAATGATCAAGGCTGCGTCTCAGATATAGAGTTGACTAAAAGGCTCAAGTGATAGGTCTGATAGGATCAGGAAACGTATTGTTCAGAAATAACTAATCCACAAAAGTAAGAGTGAACCGACCCTACCGCATCCCAGGGTTACTAAAGGCGTGATTGTGAGACATGTGCTGGAGTGTCTCGAAACTGGTGAGGAAGATCCCTTGCCTCGACTAATTGATGGAATCCAATTTCCAATACGCGAGTTTTCAGTTTTAGATGAAAACCTATATGGAAATATAGTAGGATGAAGTACCATGCCATTTATGATTGATACATTTATATTCGAAGTTGTTTTCTACACTATGCAGTTATGGTAATATCAAAATTATTTGTTTTAAAAGCGTATCAAGCATGTTTGACTATTATGAGGTAAAACTCTATCTTCCGGCTTGCGTTGCATTATGTGATGGGACCTGAGTCTTATAATAGCTCCATTTTTCAAAAAGCATTACGTTGTTTCATTTCTAAACTAATACTCATGTGGAGTAAACCCATTCCGTGTCATACGGCGTGGTCTCATGATTTTTTCTACTTTTAAAGTAAGTTTTTATAACTGTTTTAAGTTCTCACACCAGTTTCATGACTGACTTGAAGTTTATTGTTTCCACCTAAACTCTGGATGTCCATATTTTCCATACGGGCAGTTAGTAGTTTTGCTTTTGTAGATATTTATTTAATAGAATCCTGCTTTACTGATGAAGCTATATTCGGAAAGCTTTGTATTCGTGTATTTCTTTCAGTTGTGTTAGTTGATGTATTTCCGTTGTGCATTGTACTTACATATTTTATTTTCACTGCTATGTAAATTATTAATCTCTGATATTATTTTTCCACTGTGTAATTTTTATTCATGCTTTAATATTCTTGTACTTTGATGTAAATTGTTGTAATGGCAATGAAAAATTGTTGTTTAGTGTTCCTATGCGTCGTGTTCTCACACAATCCGAGTTTTCCGTTACTTTGGAGATCAGGGGATTTCGGTGCGTAACATAACATTTAAAAAAAACATGGATTTTTTTATAATAGTCTTGTATAAATTTTAGGAGAAACCTAGGTTTTAAAATTTTATTGATCGGTAAAAGAGAAATTTAATCACGCACGTCTGACTATTCAATTTGCAAATATGAACATACCCTCGGTTTCTGCAATCGAAGAACAAATAAGATAGATTTCTTCTCCCCAAAGTAGTAGATCTTCCCATTTAGGTGTTGATCTCAACAATCTTCTTTTTATTTGTAAATTTTGTTAAAATTTTATGATTTTTGATGTAGATTTGAAGAAAAATACGAAGGAAACATTTTAATGGAGGGTGTGAAGGTTTTGAGATGAAGAGAAATGAAAGAATGATGTTACAATAGTCTATTTTAGGTTTTATTCCTTTCTAATCCCAAAATTAATTGTGGCTCCCATTGTTAATGAATCTTGGTTGCATTATTAAACTGTTTTTTTTTTTTTTAAAAAAAAAAAAAAAGAGTAAAAAATAATGAGCATAACACCTTGAAGGATAGATTCGCTTTCTTAATGTAACCACTCCATGTAAAGGGATGGTATTATTGGGATTTAATCCAAAATATTCAGATCTAAGTTCTACTTATGCAGTTAAAGTGCTTAACATTTCTGTAGCGGTAGAGGTGTGAAAAGCTGTAGCGGGGATACAACGGGAATATAACGGAGGTGGAAAAATGTTAATTATAAGTAAAAGTATATAACTAAAATTAATTAATTATCATTCTCGCATCATTTGTGTAGAAAAAACGAATATTAATTAATATTATATAACAAAATCAAAGAATATCATGGTTATGCACACAAGATTCGAGGGTTACGATAAATTTCTATCATATATAATGCACATATGACTTAAAATTAGCTCTTTACATTAACTTTTTTGAATTATTTTAAAAGAAAACCGGTCAAATCAATTTTTTTTATGTTAAAATTGCTAAAACGGATGCAAAATAGCGTTGATTTATCGGGAAATAGCGGGGTTTTAAGCAGGGCTATTGTTCATCAACGTTAGATTGAAATAACGTAGCGGTTGTAGAACGCCATGAACCATAATGGGGGTTTTATATGGGGCTTTAGCTGCATAGGGTTCTACTACATTCAAAAGTTATGTATGAAATAAAACTCTTTGAAACGCACATTTCTTTGCATCGAAGTAATTTTTTGCATACATACATGACTTAAATGCCATTTAGAACGTGGCGCGTGATTCAGTCGTTAACACGTCCTAATTCTGAAAAGGAGGGTTGATAAGTCCTCGCATCGCACCAAGCATCAATTTCATTTAGTATTTATTTACAACCGCCAAGAAGATATTTTCGGGACTCGATCAAAGTAAGAAGACCTGGACGTCGCATATGCCACAAGTCTTCGACCCAAGCGAGCAGGGCCCACAACGCACAGCCTGTTACACCTCACAAAGCATTTCCTTTGTGGGCTCCGAAAAGACGCGCTTGGGATTCCATTGCCCATCTTTTTATGCTCGAACAAGACCTGGGTGAATCATGCGTGGGTTCCTTATCCGGTGCATTATGCATTCCGTATCTTTTCCCTACCTTGACTAATAAATTTGCGTATTCTTATTATTTATACTACTACTGTCATAATATTGTTAGATATTTTGTTAGGAATTATTCGCAGCCGATGGCATATATCATATGCTTTCTTTATTAAGCAACAAAAGGGTTCCTGTTTAAAGTAATTTTTACTATACGAAATTGTCCTATTCTCTCTACAAATGTACAAAATTCCACCGCCTTTGTTGACGTTTCTTTACAATATGAAAGGGGGTGGATCTTTATGTACATCTTAGTCTTAAATACCTTACCACAAATCGTGATCGCTTATTATTTAAGAATTGAAAAGTTGAATCAGTTGAACCGTAAACACCGTGCGTTTTAAATGATATACTTCACTAAGATTGAAACAGTCGAATCGTGGTCGTTCATTATTCCAATTTTATTTTTAAGTGGGAACTTAGCGTTGTTTTAATTTGAAAATCGTAACGTTTTGAAATGCAAGTTTAACTATGGTTGAATTAAGGCTGGGTTTGGATGTTTAAAAGGGTGATATCAAATAATGATGGACGATTTGAATCCATTGCGGCAACTTTTGGTTTGCATTTTACTAACTTTTGATTCCGTCATGTCGTCTGCTTTTTCTTTTTTAATTTTAGAAGCGGTGGATTTGTCCTTACCTACTTGCATTGCTCATATGAATACAGATGGAAGCAAGCTCAACTGCTCGAAAATATATACTATTTTAAGTTTGGACCCATCTTCTATAATTTAACGGTGATTTTAGAATTGCATGTTTTGGATAAATACGAACTATAATTTTGGATAATTTTTTAAATTATATTTTTCTACATCTTTGTCAGTGGACAAGCAACAAAGGTACATGTGAATCAAACGTGGAAAGCATTTCTATACGTAGTTGACGTATATAAATAGCTGGTGTATTTATTTGGAGAAATCGACAAGTCATGCTGTCAATGTTTAATAAGCTTAAGAGCTAAGAAATGGAAAAGATATTTTCAAATTTCAAGGATAACATAGCACTAAAACTAAAAGCATGTTTTTTGTGTTTTGATGCTCCGAGGTGTTAGCAAAAAACACAACGTGCTGGAATACGAGTTTATTGACACTAGTGTCATGAGACACCACCACCCATTATTGAAAATCATAAGAACCCATATGGTCCTCCTGATTTTCATCAATGGGATTGTGTCACATGCATAAAATATTTATGTATTTATGTTATATGCACGTGATTTCATAAAATTATCCTTGTTTTCATCATTTGACTTTTGATTTTTCGTGTTGTGATTGATTTTGTTTTTTCCATAAACTAATCAATTTTAGAAGGAATAGCTCTACAAAATTAAAACGATTAGTTGTAAAAGTTGAGATGGCTAATATTTTAGATGCCATGCTAAAATAATTTTGTTAACTTATTGATCTAAACATATTCTTTTGTTTAAGGTTCATATACTTTAAGATTTTAATTTGATAAATTATAGAGAAAATGTTAAAATTGCAATTAAGTAGATGTGTAACGGACAAACAGAGTCGGCCCAAAAGAATTGGGTGCCCTAATCCATTCTTCAAAAAAAAGAAAAAAATTGTCTTTAAATAACCAAAACTATTGTTTACAAGGATCGAACCTGGGTTAAGGACAAGGCAATCTACAATAACACCCAGTGCACTTCAACTTCTTGTCATGTGATACCCTTATACCATTTTGCTTAAAAGTAAGCAATATTTGCTTAGAACCGAACTAATCGATGAAATCGATTTATTTTGGTTGGTTCAGTTCAATTAAGAACCTAAGTTGATTTGAAAAATAATTTTTTCCGATGATCGATTTAATCAAAATTTTCCTTATTCAATTTTATGGTATTACATTACTTTAGATAATTAGTTTAGCGATAAAATTAAAGGTTTACTTAAAATAAATTAAATTTTAACATAAAAAAATACAAAATAAATTTTCTTCAAGTATAAATTTATGTTTTCGTTTGAATGAGTTAATCATTTGTAGTCTAGATAAACTGGTTAGTGATATGTCTATGGATATTGGATAAATTTATGTTTTCGTTTAAATTTTCTTCAAGTATAAATTTATGTTTTCGTTTAAATTTTCTTTAAGTATAAATTTATGTTTTCGTTTGTTGTACCACTATTTTTCATATACGCCGAACAACTCAAGACCAGGGACTATGCAACGCATTGCTTTCCTACAAGGCCACGATCATCGCTACATGCCAAGTAGTCTTTGCACCATGGAAATTTCAATAAAACTACAAAGTGATATGTCTATGGATATTGGATAGGGCACAATGAAAAATTATATTTATGCCTATGTCCCGTCCATGCTTATTGCAAAGAATGGTAGCCATATATAAATTGATATGGGCAAAAACAATTTAATGTTTGTTGGGCACAAGCGGAAGCGGAGAATTGTAGTTAGCGGAGAATGTGTTTGGCGATTAAGCGGAGAATTTGAGCGGAGATTTTAGCGGAGATTTGTAGTTAGCGGAGAATGTGTTTGGTGCGTTAAGCGGAGTATTTTATTTTTATTCTGTAATTTAATTATTTAACGATTAAAACTTAACAATATAATTAATGCAAAATAACACATTTAACCAAACAAATAATTTCAGTACATAATAATATTTCATAATAGTTCACTACAGAATAATAAAACGAAAACATAACAGTTCACTACATAATAAAAAAACGAAAACATACAACAAACTACAAATGTCTGCGGAACCTTGTAAGATGATAACCCATGTACCCCCAACAACTCCATATCAGGTTAGGTCTCTACCACCTCCAAAATAGACCAATTAAGGCAAAAAATCTCAATGATCTCCCACTTGTCGACATTAGTCGACATTAGTGATGGGCGAGAGTAGGTCATAACATCGGTCCACCGCCATAGAGAAACGATCTGTCTGAACGAAGACCGATTCTGGAGGAGGTGCCATACTAGACGTGACGCGCGTCGACTGTCTCCGTGAAGTCGACTGTCTGTGAGCAGACTGAACTGGCGGTGGACTGAACGACTGTGGTGCAGGTGCTTGTGCAGGGGGAATCGGGTAACTGCAGGTGTCTATACCAATGCATCCCCAAAAAGCTGGTCTTGCTCCTTGAACTTCAGAGGCGGCTGTCTCCTAAACCATTGGTACAGGCGTGCATGCCCATACCACCATCCATCCAAACGGTCCTGCGAAGCATCCCAAAATCCCCCCCCAGAAATCTGTAACAGAGTATTTCAAAAAGTCCAGACCCTCTTTAGATTATCCCACTTGTTTTTTATTTAGGTCTGAGTCAAACCGTCTTCGAAACTCTCGTTGAATTTATCCTGCACAACAGTCAGGAATCTATTAGCTCTTCGAAGATGGATATTGTTGAGATAAATATCTATGAAAGCCTCAGTTCGATCCACTGGCCATGAACCAATGAGGGCGTTGGAAGAGCCAGAACCAGAGACAGAAGAATGTGTCACTTGACTGGAAAAAAGAAAAAAATGAAAAAATGAAAACATAAACAAAATATAGAAAAGATTAAAAAAAATTACCTGAAGTTGGAGAAGGAAGCAGGAGAAGTGAGGAGAAAGGAAGACGGGGGGATGAGGGATTTAAGGAGTGAGAGCCAACAACTCAAATTCCAGCCGTTGGCTCTTGATGTCCGACGCGTCGAGAGCCAACAAATGGAATTTGAGCTGTTGGCTCAACGGTCCTATTTGGACCGTTGGGTAAACGGTCCGTTTACAAACCCCCCCCTCCCCTAATTTATCTTAATAGTTTACCGCTTCATTACATTCTCCTAAATTGTACTAGAAAGACATCAAATATCCATTAATTTCAAGTTTTTTTAATTTTATTTTAAGTTTTCAACATTAATAATGAAATAAGTAAAAAGTGGAGAACATATATAAGAAGAGATTGAAGCAAAATTAAAGACGATAGAAGATAAATAATCTCATGTTCTTTCATTATGTTACAGAGCACGTAAAAAGAGATGTTGTCTTTTAACTACGTTGTCTAAATTGATCATTTTTCACAATTTATATGAATTGTTCGCATCTTTATATGAACAAAAATTCAATATTCAAAACAGTAAACCAACCGTATCTTAAAAATTTTGTTCTTGGATTCTGGCATTTATAGTTGGGAAAAATAATAATTCTGCTAGGATTTTTCGTATGATTTTTATACAATTAAATTTTAGAAAAATAAGGAACGAAAAAAACAATAAACAAAGAAATATCTCTCAGCAATCTTTATTAACTCCACTAAAAAATTGCAAAATAAATCCTAATTTTGTATCACAAATCGCAGTTCTCTCCAAATCTACTAACATGGTAACAAATTAAAATTATATCTTGATCGATAATATCTTCAAAATTTAATTTGATTAGAAAATGTTATATCATAAAATCCAACATAGTCTTGGTTTAGAGAAGATGCATGAAAATTAAATGGATTTTTTATGATGTTGTACAATATCTTGCTAACCAAACATAACATATGTATTTAGACCCGGTCCAGGGGCAAGACAGTCGAGACATTCGTCGAGGTCAATGCTGCCCAAGGTGGCAGAGAGAGGCAGCGGTTGGTAGCTAATGTTTTGAAAAATAAGTTATATTTCTAAGTGGAAGGGCATCTCTTTCAATCAAGATTGCTTGATTTAGTGGTATGATATCTAAACTTTTGTGGGTTGACCATAGTTCTAGTGTTGCTGCTGATGTTTCTTGAAACATGTTTTCTTTATTTTACCAGCCTATTACGCCTAAGCCTTGCCTAGGGCAAGCAATACACTATGATCAGCACTATATGCATTCTAAACCAAGCGAGTATACAATTAGTATACTTAGTAGCATCGTGTTCGTTCATAGAAGTGTGCACAATACATGCATTATTTACCGCTAACGTCAAGCGCAATACATTCAAAACTAAATGAAGACATCCCAAGTTCCCATTTGATGCTGTACTTGTTTCGATAACGTTTAACTAGTGGTCTTATAACATGATTGTGTTCAACTGGATCAGGTTGCCAGTGCATGGCGCAATGCGGCCCTTTTGACCGGTTGAACAATAAAAAATGAAAAAAAAAAATTAAAATTAGCAGCATGTAGCATACTGCATTGCAAGTGAGTTTAATTCTACAATTCGAAATTCAAATGCATGACATTTTGCATCGTATTGAACTATCATAACCACTTTGGACAACGGCCTTTAAAAAATAAAATCAAAACATTTAAATCTGAAACATCCACCTAAGGAATTATTACACCATAGAAAATGTTGTAAATTTTCAAAGAGTTTTGTGGTATGGGTTTGTTTTTGAAGAGGGAAGCAAGAATGGAAGAAGAGAGGGCGTGCGGATTAGTCCCACATTGTAGAAAATCGAGAGGTATGTCACTATATCAATAGCCTTCTCACAAGCGTGTTGGGCCCTTGGACATCCAAATTTTAACTTTGTTGTAAGGAGGGAGATTATGTATCACTACCACACACGTGCACCGCCACCGCCGCTGCCAACCAAACCGGGTACGTGTATGAGTTTTGGGTCTTGATCCAAGAAGCGTGGCAAATACAAAAGGGCGCGACGCTTTAGATATGACTGTTGCAAATAGATGCAACATTTCACTGCCTATAAGTAGCGAATTTCTTAATTTGCAATGCTTAAAAGGTGTTGTAGAATTGTCTTTCTTCCCCCTCTTCGTTCTCTTCTTTACTTGCATCATCAGAGAGAGACCAAATCACATGGACCAAAATCTCCATGGTCCCCTAGACCAGACCAATCAAGCCCTCCTGATTTTAACCTTCTGGGTTTAATTACAAAAGGGTTGAAATCAGGGGACTCTGATTGGCTAGGTCCAGGGGACCAGCCAATTTGAAGTCCAAGTGATTTAATCCCAAGGAGAGAAGTTTGTAGCAGTAAAAGGAGAGGAGTTTAAAGTGGTAAAAGCAGAAGTTGCAGACAATGATTAGCAAGAATATAATCATATACTAAGGCAAAATTATGAATTCATGAAATAAGCTTTATTAGCTTCAGAGAAGGTCAAACTGATAAGACAAATTTACCTGGTGGGGATTTTATTTTAAAGGACAAAATTCCAAACTTTTTAACTTTAAGGACAGACTCTTCAAAATTTAGTCGTAAAGATAATATGTAAAAAATGAAACTATACAGTATCACTATATGAAAAGGTTATGTAAAACTGATAAAATGCACATTGTCTGTCTCATTAAATTTTTGCCTTTATGGTATATTTAGCCGAAAAGTTTGTCCTTCTCACAAAAAAATTGAGAACATGTCCTTATGGCCAAAAAATTGATGAATTTTGTCCTTTGCACTATATATATACATATATATTTATGCAGCAATGATGAAGTGTGGTATTTGTGCAGCAAACATCAACATCCTTAGAAATTTTAGGCTCCTTTCTTCTTTTGCCACTTGATGTCCATTGTTTAACTCAATAAATTGGCAATAAGCGAAGGAGGAAAATAGACATAAGGCAACTTAAAGGAAAATGAGAATGAATAAAGAAGAAGTTGTCTTAGAAAAATATATAAGAGTAAAATAATAGTGTAAAGAAAACATTTAAGAGAGAACAGAGGGAGAAAGTGCACGGCAAATTTCAGTTTTTTCTTCATTAATTCAATTAACATGATAATTCTACAGTTCTTTTCTTCTTCTATAAATATAGCACACGAGCACATAATTCAGCCTACTACTCAAGATTCAACAAATCATACAACCCACACTACACCAGAAATGCCAATTAGGCAGTGCTCATGGCCGTATCTAAATCGATTTGGCAGTGCTCTGCATCGTATCAAAAAATGGTGTCTTTGTCAATTTGATACGGCCTAAGGCCGTATCAAATGCATGTATTCGATACGGATTTAGGTCATATCAAAATTTCAATTTGATACGGCTCATGACCATATCAAATTGAGAGTTTGATACGGCTCATAGCCGTATCTAATTTAAAAAAAGATATGGCCATTAACCGTATCAAATTCTCAATTTGACACCATTAATGGCCGTATCTTTTTTAAAATTAGATGGCCATGAGCCGTATCTAATTTTTTTTTAAAAAAAATACAAAAAAATACATTGTTCTACTAGAACATCAATGATCAATACAAGCATTTATTTTAGAATATCAATTATTAATACAAATACGGTTATGCATTTAACTTCATAACTAGGAATATAATAAAAACATTTCTCCTAACTAGGGATGCAAATTGAAGGGTGGTATGAAGCAATCTAAGGAAAGACCAGGTACATGATGGCTACTTGTAACACCCCGAATTTCAATTAACACTAATGGTTAGTAATTAAAGTATAATTAATCTCAGATGTGAGAATCAGGGGAAACGGGCTGCGTCATTGCGTTCGTCTCGGAAAAATATGCGAAATAGAGTCCGAGTTTGCGTAAAACGGGTACCGTATGGAAGAGATATGGACGAACGAAGTTAGGCAGAAAAACCCAAAACAGGTCAGAAATGCACTGGCGCACTTGTGAAGTGCGCCAGCACAAAAATACATTGGCGCACTTGGGAAGTGCGCCCATGTCGGTACAGGAAACCTGCACAGTTTCTAGAGAGTTCTGTGGTTGGGTGCACCAGTTTGGGGTTTGGGCTTGGTCTTAGGGCTGGTTTCTGGAAGGTTCCGAAATCTAAGGGTCCTAATCTAATTTAGGGTTAATCTAAGGGCCTAAAACACTCACCTAATCTATAAATACACCCTAATACTACCCTAATTCATACTAAAAATAGAAATGATGCCACCATGCTGCCAAAATCAAACTTGAGAGGAACCTCCACTAGTTTATGAAGAAAGTTGCAAGCTAATCAACCTCTAATCATCATCTTCTTCTTGTATAGCAACTAGTTCTACTACATAAGTTTGCTAATCTTGGTTTTGGTGAGTTTCTATCACTTTAATAACCAATTGCTAAATTAAGTAGATGAGATATGATGAGATCATGCGGTTTTGTATGCGGATTTGTGGGTTTTAAGTCATATGATATGATGTTAGTTTGCTAATCTATGTTTAATGTTAACCCTATGTTTATGCAAGTTAAGTATGTGGGTTTATGCAAGTTAAGTGATGGGTTTCATGCATGCTAAGCATTGGGTTTCATGCATGCTAAGCATTGGGTTTCATGCATGCTAAGCATTGGGTTTTATGCATGCTAAGTGTTTGGTTTTATGCATGCTAAGTATTTGGTTTTATGCATGCTAAGTGTTTGGTTTTATGCATGCTAAGTATTTGATTTTATGCATGCTAAGTATTTGATTTTATGCATGCTAAGTATTTGATTTTATGCATGCTAAGTGTTTGGTTTTATGCATGCTAATTATTTGGTTTTATGCATGCTAAGTATTTGGTTTTATGCATGCTAAGTGTTTGGTTTTATGCATACATTATGACATGCAAGTTTACCCTTTTTCTAAATAAGATGCATACATATGCAAGATGACACCTTTGTATGCTATGCATACATATGCATGTTTACCCCATTATGATGCAAGTTCATATGCAAGTTTGTCTCTTTTTATGATATGCATAACATATGCGAGTTTGCCTCTATGTATGACATGTTATGCAAGTTCACATGCAAGTTTATGTGCAAGTTCATATGCAAGTTTATGTGCAAGTTCATATGCAAGTTTGTCTCTTTTTATGACATGCATAATGCAAGTTTGGGTTAAATGCTAGTTGGGTTTAATGTATGCTCATATATGCAAGTTGACACCTTTTGAACCCATGATAAAGTTATAAGCTATGCTGGTTAAACCCATGACATTTGTGATGAATCTTCCCTTTTATTATGTCACGTTACGAGAACGAATTACGTGGGGAACGATGGGGTTAATATGCATGTTAATAAAATGATGTGGAATGGGTATGCTTAAGAGTAACATAAATTAAATAGACATAATTGGGAATTTACCTATTGAGTTAGGTCTACCCATATTATGGAGTTGGGAATTTACCTATTGAGTTAGGTCTACCCATACTACGGAGTTGGGAATTTACTTATTGAGTTAGGTCTACCCATATTCTGGAAAACATGATTAATTAATTAGGGATAATTAATATAAATTATGAGGGTGATTAATTAGGTGTAATTAATTAACTAAGACACGAGGTTGGACTCAGTTGTAGCGTAAAACTGCCCGGACCCAACCGGCTTAACCAGTTGCTACAAATGTTAGCCCAATGTGAGAGGTCTTAGGCACAAATTAAATACGTGATTAAAGTAAAGACACGAGGTTAGACCCTTTTTATGACGTAAGGCTGCCCGGACCCAACCGGCATATCCAGCAGTCATAAAAGACGGTCTAATGTGAGAGGTCTTTATGAGGTCATGTTCTTAATTAATTAATTAAGAAACACTTAACCATATTAGCATGTAGAGGGACATGAGGGGTTAAGTGGGGGCCTTGGGTGGCAATAGAAAATACGATTAGAATACTTAACCAAAGTGGAACATGTAATTAAAACATGGTTAAAGGGTTAAGTAAGTGCTTTGGGTGGCATGTACAAATCTAGTGGGTGCCTTGAATGGCAATTAAAATATGATTAATGACTTAACCAGAATTTATAACATGTAAGTGGACATGGTTAAAGGGTTAAGCGGGATTCACTAGAAATAACAAGCTTAGGTGGTAGCTTGTGGGGGCCCATTTCAACCAATATCCCAAACGTATCTTAGTGGGCTCGACTCTAGTCGAGTGACGGGACACGCATATTGGGCTTGACTATAAGAGGCCAAAATGGGTTAGCAGTGGCAACACATGACCAACGGGTTTCATATGCGTGTGTGGACCCGGGCTGGTAAATAAGACGTTGTTGCATCGTGTAGATATAAGCCGTGCACCGTTAGTTTTATCAGGTTGCCACGTTGGGGAATGGTACACCCCACGGTGGGGCCAGCACGGGTATCTACGTTAGGGAGCCGATCGAATGGGGAGTAGTGTGTACACCTAGTGGATTGTAGGGCCCTGTGGCGTCTACTCAGTCACCTAGGGGTACGCGAGAACTATTAAGTTAATTTTATAAGTCCATGGGTGGGATCAACCTTTAAGTTAGGAATGACTGGTGTGGTGCAGTTTAGTAATTTACCTTTGGAAGGGTAGATGCGTCTTTATGTTTCTTAGTTTATCCTAAGTCTACCAAGCTGCTTTGTGTAGCCATTCATCCCCAGACGACACCGTATATCAAGCTTATGTCTTCTCTGGTTACTTTAATGATTGTATTGTTAAAGTTATAGGACTCGCTCAGACTTATGTCTGACCCCGTTGTTTTTATCTTTTTTTCCCAACCCTCAGGTTATCAGAGTAGGCCCAGTACGAGTGGGCTTTGATCAGGCTGCTTTATTCTCTTTTGGAGCTTGGACCATAGATGTAGAGCTCAGCTTACCCTTTCTTTTATGGCTATCAGTTCATGTATTGGGATTATGTACTTTTATTTATCAGGATGGATATTTTGTACTTGACTCTTATTATGGTTTTGTGATGTAACCAAACATGTTTTACTTTCCGCTGCAATGAAATGATGTTTTAAAATTTTCAAGTATTACTTATATCTGTCTTGTTGTAATTTTTCTGTTCTATATTCACTTAAAATACTCCACCGATGTTATGGCATTCCCTTAGCGAGTGACCATAGCGGGTGTGGGGTGTTACACGTGGTATCAGAGCTTAAGGTTACCAGAACAGATAAAATTTTTAGAAAAACTATTTTCTAAGAATATTTTTGAAAGGAGTATTTTCAAAAACATGTCTTTTAAAAGAAAAGTTTTTGAAAGAAAAGCATAATCCCCAATAGCCATATCTATATCTTTCGAATTCTCCGTTTTGAATCTCTTCCTCTCTCGTTTTGAGTTTCCCCTCCGCGTATAGATGACCTTTCTAAGATAGATAAGAATGGAAAACCACTTCAAGGGACTTAGACGTTAGTCAGATTAGAAGTTGGTTCAAGAAGGAGGAGGACTGGTAGGTATCTATTGGATAGACGAAGGGAGGAAGGCTCAAATAGTTGTTTGGCTAATGAAGGATGAAACCTCATTGGTGGGAGGTTACGAGTGGAGAATGGGATGAAGAAGGCAAGTAGTTATCCTTTTGGGAGGAATAGGACACCTTATTAGGATTGTCCAAAGAGGCAAGGGCAAGGTACGGAATCTCCTAGAGGGTAGTTGTATTCCCTCACGACTAGGGTACCAAATGGGGATAGACTGTCTAGGTTGGAATTTGGATTTCTTTATTATCCGATTCGAACTTTATTTAATTCTGACGCATCGAGTTCGTTTATCTCATCATTGTTAGTTGAGTCACTGCACTTAGACACCAGTTAGTAGATGATCCCTTAGTTGTTTCAAACCCAATTGGGGCTCCATGAAGTGTTTGGGTTTGAAAGTTGCTATACTTAGCGTTGAGAGTAGATGTGATGCTTTTTGGGCTTCACGAGCTATGGGTTAGTTTTGGGCATGGACTGGTTATCCAGTAGGGGTGCCGTTCTTGATTTTGAAGGGAGAGTTGTTAGGCTTATGACCCGCTTGGGTAACACTCTCGAGATCTCTTGTAATCCCATGGAATCTGTTATGCTAAGTTATCTAGAATCGCTTGACACGTCGGTCGAGAGTTTGCGATCTATTAGAGTGGTCCGGGAATACTCGGATGTGTTTGAGGAGGTGAAGGGCTTACCTCCGGAGCGAGAGATTGACTTCCGAATATATCTGGTAGACAATGCTAAACCTGTATCTTTACCAGTGCGCCACATGGCTCCTCGCGAGAGGAAGGAACTCCATAAGCAAGTAGGGGAGTTGCTTGAGAAGGGGTCCATAAGACAAAGTATATCGGAGTGGGGTGCTCCAGTAGTTTTTGCTACGAAGGCGGATGGGTCCCTCAGACTTTGTGTAGGCTAAAGAGAACTAAATAAACTCACAAAGAAGAATAGACACCCATTGCCGAGGATTGATGATCTCTTTGATCAGTTGGTTGGCGCCTCAGTATTTTCGCAGTTGGACTCAGCCACGGGGTTTCGTCAGTTGAGAGTGGCTGAGGATAGTATAGAGAAGATTGCCTTTAGGACTCCGGATGGTTTTATGAGTGGCTGGTGATGCCATTTGGTTAGACGAATGCCTCCGCATACTTTGTTGATTTGATGAGAAGGGTGTTCAGGGAGTACCTAAATAAGTTCGTGATGATCTTGGTGGATGACATCTTGGTCTTTTCTAGGAGCGAAATAAGTTTTCGTATGTGCTCAATAGGTTGAGCAAAGCCAGTTATGGGATAAACGGTGGTTTTGGAGCGAGACTGGCAAGGACATCCAGAGTTGGACAAGGGCTTAATTATTTAGCCGTTTTTACTAGTATCATCTCACGTAGGTCGTCTGAATTCGAAGGAGGTATCCCTTGGGTGTTTGTCTGATATTGGTTTAGGCCTTTGGGGCTTTCATTTGGGGGATGTCGAGTTCGACTAAGGTGGTCTGCGTGAGAGATGGATAGTTGTGACGATTTTGCATGGGAGAATATCCTGATTTTCTCTAGAAGTGGAGAAAAGCATGCCCTACATCTTAGGGAAGTGTTGGAGACTCTTTGAGCGCATTGTCTTAAGACAACAAAGGTGGATGGAATTCTTAGCATCTTATGAGTTTGAGATAGCGTATACCCCTGGCAAGGGTAACGTGGTGGCAGACGCCTTGAGCAGAAAAAGGCTGTCTTTGAGTCCATTGTTCGTGGAATGGCGAAGCTTGGAGTTTAATTCTATGATTGACTTTAGACCTTCTGTTGACTTTGTACCTGGTTTGTTAGCATCCTTGGAGGTTAGACCTACTCTTTTGGGACGGATTGGCGAGGCTCAGCGAGACGACCCACAGTTGGTTGAGTTGGTAGAGAAGCTTATAAGGGGGGAGTCGTCCATCCATTTGGGTAGATACACCATAGATGATAGGGGAGGGTTGCATAGAGACGGTAGACTTTGTGTACCGCAAGATGAGATTTTGTAGAAGGCTATTTTGGATGATGCACATCATTCAAGAATGACTATTCATCCCGGTGGAGACAAAATGTACCAAGATATGAAGAGAATTTTCTTCTGGGCCGGTATGAAGAAAGATGTGGCCGAGTATGTGGCTAGATTGTAACACCCCACGTCCATTAATGTCACTCACAAAGGGAATGCATTAACTTCCATGGAGGTTTTAAGTGAATATAGAACAGTAAAATTACAACAAGACAGATATAAAATAGTACTTGGAAATTCAAAAACTTTATTTCATTGTAGCAGAAGTCAAAACATGTTTGATTACATCATAACACCATATTCAATGTCAAGTACAATATCTATCTTGATAAAACAAGTACATAATCCCATTACATGAATAGCCATTAAAAAGAAAGATAACAAGCTGGACTTTACTTCAGCAGTCCAAGCTTTCCAGAAGATAAGCGATCCAACTAGACTCCACTAGAACTTGGCCCAACCTGCGGACCTGAAGGGAGAAAAAGGATGGAAAAGAGGGGGTCAGACATAAAGTCTGGTGAATATGATAATTCTACAATACTATTACCAAAATAACTGGACTAAGGCATAAGCTGGAAAACAAGAAAATGTCTATGAAGAGCAGATTAAGGACATAGACAATCGCTAAAGGCAACGTTATAGGCGCTCCTAAATACTAAAGGATAAACACTATACTGCACCACGCCAGTCACCCTAAAGATTCATCCCACTTAGCTTCACTTAGAAACTTTCCCAATGGCTTTACGTACCCCTAGCTGACTACATAGGTGTCGCCTGCCCCTATCTCCATTAGGTGTACCCTACTTCCCATTATTCGATCGGCTCCCTAACTCGTAGATACCCGTGCTGGCCCCACAGTGGGGTGTATCACTCCCCTAAAGTGGCAACCTGATACAACGGACATGCACGGCTTATACCTACACGATGCAACAACGTCTTACCTACCAGCCCGGGTCCACACACGCATATGAAACCCGTTGGACTTGCGTTGCCACCGCTCCCTGTTTTGGCCTCTTATAGTCAAACCCAGTATGCGTGTCCCGTCCTCGACTTGGGTCGAGCCCACAAAGATACGTTTTGGGATACTGGTTGAAATGGGACCCCACTATTTACCACAAGCATTCCACCTAAGCTTGTCCCCATTAGTCCATCCCACTTAACCCACTTAGTCATGTTCATTTACATGTGTGTTTGGTTAAGTCTAATCGTATTTCAATTGCCTCTAAAGGCAACCACCAGATTCCTCATGCCACCCAAGGCACCTACTTAACCCCCATGTCCCACCTTACATGATTATCTGGTTAAGTATTTCTTAGTTCATTAAGGCCATAACCTCATAAAGACCTCTCACATTAGACTGGCATTTATGGCAGCTGGATTTGCCGGGCGGGTCCGGGCAGTCTTACACCATAAAAGAGTCTAACCTCGTGTCTTTACAACTGTTATGCTTTAGTTTGGGCCTAGGACCTCTCACATTGGGCTGACATTTGTGACTACTGGATTTGCCGGGTGGGTCCGGGCAGGTTTACATCACAAACGGGTCCAACCTCGTGTCCTAAGCATTGATTATTAATAATAATCCACTTTCCCCCAATTTTAATAATTCCCTACTTGAATTATTAATTACTTCCAATTTTTAACAATGTCCATAATTGACTCAATTATGGACATCCATTCATGGTATGCAAAATCTTACAAAATTGCACCCAATTTATTAATTCCTAATATTACCCCTACCCCACGTTTGAACGTTTATTCGCAAAATATATGTTAGACTCGAATAGCCTAACTCATAGCATAAAAGAGATTATCATAATAACAACATGTATATGTGACCAAATGAATCATAATAAGGGGTGAAACTTGCATATGTCCAACTTGCATAGATTATACATGTCATGGACCTAAAGGTGTCAACTTGTTCAAAATTCACCTAATATAATCTCAATCAATTTTCATAAACTTACATATGAACATGTGTGAATCAACATCATCTAATTTTTTTTAACAACATGGTTTTATATGGGTACACCTAACTCAATAGGCAAATTCCCATAATCAAGTTTTATTTAATTATAGTTTCAAGTTTATGGGTACACCTAACCTAATAGGCAAATTCCCATAAACAAGATCCATTTAAATTAAGAAAAAAAAACATAACTTTAAGCATGATCCAACAACATCATGATTTTTCAACATAATATAGCATGATTTATAACATGGCATAGTATGATAGTATAACATAGCTTGACATGATTCTCAACATAGCACGACATAGCATAAGAGAATTTACAACATAGCATGACATAGCATATATAATTTACATCATACGACAACATAATAACATAATAAGAGATCCATAATATATAGAATTTACAATTACAAATCACATCACTTTCTTGTGATCCATTCATAACTGAGTCAAATTAGTTTGTAATAGTCTTGTGAGAATCATCATACTCACCAACAAAAGAAAAGAATTAGAGAAAGAGAGATCTTTTGATTTGATTTGTGTAGATTTAGTTGTAGATGATTAGGCTTCCTCTTCTTAGTTTGTGACGGCTACGCTGAACTCCATGGCAGCAGCATGATGGTAGCTTCTCTAATTTTACAAGTGATTTAGGTTTTGGGTCTACCCACTTATTTATAGATTTTAGAATGCATTTAGGCCATTAGATTTAACCTAGAAATAACCGCAGCCATTCAGACAAGATGGGGTTTATCTTGTTGACTCAGCAATGAGTCAGAAGTGACTCAGCAAACACTCAGCATATTAATAAACTTCTATTCATGTCATAAATATATATATATTTTCTACAATGTACATATTAGATACATCCCCCTTTACTTATTATTGTTTTTATATACATATTAGATACATCCCCTCTCTCACACACTTATTAATATTTTTATATTCATATTAGATACATCCCCTCTCTTACACACTTATTAATATTTTTATATTCATATTAGATACATCCCCTCTCTTACACACTTATTAATATTTTTATATTCATATTAGATACATCCCCTCTCTTACACACTTATTATTATTTTAGCAACTTTAGTGTTAATAGAAAATTCGGGGTGTTACATTCTCCCCTCCTTTTAGGATTTCGTCCCCGAAATCTTCAAGTCTGGAAGAATGTATATCCTACCATCCAAACGTCCATCTACTTATCCATCATACACAGGCATCCATTGTCCTTAAAAGACTTCTAATGCTTTATGATCATATGCAAAGTGTGTGTACATGTCCTTACCTAATGCGAAATCAGGCGGTCTACTGATTCAGTTGACCTCCTTAATGCAAATTATGTAAGTGTCATGAATCCATTATGTATGCAAAAGATCCTAATTGCTTACATACTACTTCTATATGCGTGCACACCCATTCAACCGAATGCAGCATCCATATGATGGTACAACCATTATACATCCATTATACTAAATACATCCATATATATGCAATATGCAATATGAAGTGACTGAGCCGATCTAGTGCCTAAAGTGTGTGTATATATGCATCCACGAGCAACCACTAGCAAACACTTGCATCCATTTTGCATCCATCATACATAACATGTCTCAAACACATGTTTCAACCATAGGATTATCCTAACTAAAGGTCAAAGATACTAATGAGAGGACATACTAAAGATAAGATAAGATAAGCTAAGCGATAAAGGAGAAATTAAAAGACATACCCTCAAAAAGAAAAGGGAACAACGAACGCATCTTCTCTTCTGTCTCCCAAGTTGCGTTGCTCTCATCATCTCCCCATTGCACTTTAACCAGTCTGACCTCTCGATTCCTCAACTTTTTGATCTCCGACCCAAGAATGCATGTAGGAGCTCGTCTGATTGTTGCATCACGCTCTATTTCCACCTCTTGAAGCAAGCTCGGCTCTACCACCTCCGCGGTCTTGTTCAAACACTTCCTCAAATGTGATACATGGAATACGTCATGTACTCCACTAAGTTTCTCAGGCAACTCCACCCTATATGCCATCTTCCCAATCCTGTCTTTTACAGGAAACAGCCCTACAAACCTTGTGCTAATTTCCCCACGGACCCAAAGCGAACAACATTCTGTAACGGAGATACTTTGATAAAAACCATGTCCCCAATGTCAAACTCAAGATCTGTCCTCCTCTTATCAGCATACGATTTCTGCCTATCTTGTGCTGCTTTCATCCTCCTTCGAACCAACTCAATCTTCTCCGAGGTTTCCCTAACCATATCGGGCCCAAGTAGGATTTTATCGGTAGATTCCCACCAACATGTAGGCGAACGACAAGGCCTTCCATAAAGAGCTTCGAAAGGTGCCATGCCAATACTAGACTGAAAGCTATTGTTATATGCGAATTCTACTAACGGAAGGTGCTCTTCCCATGTACCCCCAAAGTCTAGGATACAAAGCCTTAAAAGATCCTCTAGAATGCGATTCACCCTCTCGGTCTGGCCGTCTGTCTGAGGATGATATGCGATGCTCAAACATAGCTGAGTCCCTACCGCCTCTTGTAAACTCTTCCAAAATTCGCTAGTAAAGATGGGGTCACGGTCGCTTACTATACTAGAAGGAATACCGTGCAAACGAACTATCTCCTTAATGTATACAGAAGCCAACCACGGAGCAGTCCTCTTACTTTTCACGGGAATAAAATGGGCGCTTTTAGTAAGTCTATCTACTATAACCCAAATCCCCGTGTTACCCTTCCTTGATCTTGGTAATCCATCCACAAAATCCATTGAGATGCTTTCCCATTTCCATAGTGGAACTTCTAATGGGTGAAGCAACCCACCGGGTTTCTTTTGTTCTGCTTTAACTCGTTGGCACACCAAGCATCTAGCGACGTACTCAGCCACATCCTTTTTCATACCGGCCCAAAAGAAAACCCGCTTCATATCTTTGTACATCTTATCCCCGCCGGGATGAATGGTCATTTTTGAGCGATGAGCATCATCAAGAATGGCCTTCCTTAAGTCTTCGTCTTGTGGTACACAAAGTCTATTGTCCCTTCGTAACCAACCCTTATCGTCTAGGGTATACCTACGAAGATGGCTTGACGACTCCCCCCCTTTGAGCTTTTCTACTATCTCAACCAACTGTGGGTCGTCTCACTGTGCCTCACCAACCCGTCCTAGAAGTGTAGGTCTAACCTCCAAGGATGCTAACAGACCGGGTACTAAGTCAACGGAGGGTCTAAAGTCAAACATAGAGATGAATTCTAAGCTTTGTCGTTCAACAAACAACGGACTCAAGGACAACCTTTTCCTACTTAAGGCGTCTGCCACCACGTTACCCTTGCCCGAGGTATATGCTATTTCAAAATCGTAGGAGGCTAAGAATTCCATCCACCGTTGCTGCCTTAAATTCAAATCCTTCTGAGAGAATAAGTATTTTAATGATTTGTGGTCAGTGAACAGTTCGAATTTCTCACCAAGAAGATAGTGACGCCAAGACTTAAGCGCGAAAACAATTGCGGCTAGCTCTAAGTCATGCGTGGGGTAATTCTTTTCATGAACCCTCAACTGCCTTCCACCATAGGCTATTACTCTTCCCTCTTGCATGAGGACCGCGCCAAGTCCCGTCCCCACAAGCATCAGTATAGATGGTAAACGGTTTATTCCCGTCTGGCAGCACTAAGACTGGGGCTGAAGTTAAGGCTCTCTTTAAACGTTGGAACGCATCATCGCAATCTTTGTCCCACGTAAAAACCAGGTTCTTCTTCGTTAACCGTGTTAATGGAGCTGATATTTTTGCGAAGTCTTTGATAAACTTCCTATAATAGCCAGCCAACCCCAAGAAACTTCTTACTTCGGTTGCATTTTTAGGGACCTTCCAATCTTGGATGGCCACCACCTTTGCGGGATCCACTGCTATCCCTTCTTTGGAAACCACGTGCCCTAAGAACCGTACTTCCTTCCTCCAGAAGTGACACTTAGAAAATTTTGCCTTAAGGTTATGCGCTCGAAGGGTTTCCAACACTTCCCTAAGATGTAGGGAGTGCTCTTCTTTATTCTTAGAAAAGACTAAGATGTCATCCACAAAGACTACCACGAATTTGTTAAGGTATTCCCTAAACACCCTACTCATCAAATCAACAAAATATGCAGGGGCGTTTGTCAAACCAAAGGGCATCACTATCCATTCATAGAATCCGTCAGGAGTCCTAAAAGCAGTCTTATCTATACTATCCTCAGCCACTCTCAGTTGATGAAAGCCAGTGGCTAAGTCCAACTGCGAAAACACTGAGGCGCCAACTAACTGATCAAAGAGATCGTCAATCCTCGGCAGTGGGTGTCGGTTCTTTTTAGTAAGCTTGTTTAGTTCTCTATAGTCCATACAAAGTCTAAGAGACCCATCCGCCTTTGTGGCAAAAACTACTGGAGCACCCCACTCCGATATACTACGTCTTATGAACCCCTTCTCAAGCAACTCCTTTACTTGCTTATTGAGTTCCCTCCTTTCACGAGGAGCCATGTGGCGCACTGGCAAAGATACGGGTTTAGCATTATCCACAAGATAAATTCGAAAGTCTATCTCCCGCTTTGGAGGTAAGCCCTTCACCTCCTCAAACACATCCAGATATTCCCGGACCACTTCTACCGATCGCAGGTTCTCTACAGACGCGTCAAGCGATTCAAGATAACTTAGCATAACGGAATTTATGGGATTACAAAAGATGTCGAGAGCATTACCAAGGCAAGTCACAAGCCTAACTACTCTCCTTTCACAATCAAGAATGGCCCTATTTCTAGACAACCAATCCATTCCTAAAATTAGCCCATAGCCCGTGAAGCCCAATACATAAGCATCACATCTAAATTCAACGCTAAGTATAGAGATTTTCAAATCCAAACATATCATGGTCAAATGAGCCGAACCCCCAATTGGATTTGAAACGACCAAGGGATCCTCTACTAAACTGGTGTTCAAGTGCAGTGATTCAACTAATGATGCAGAGATAAACGAATGAGATGCGCCAGAATCGAATAAGGTACGGACAGGATGATCAAACAGAAAAACTAAGCTTTCAACAGAAATTGTTCTACCTCTTTCTTGCAGCGGTGGGGCCGCAATAGCCTGAACTTGCCCCCTTGCCTGCCCTGGTGCCATAAGAGCCTGCACCTGTCCTCCCGAGGTAGACCCTGCCCTCTGCCCCTTCTTTGGACAGTCCTTCACTAAATGTCCCGCATCTCCACAATGAAAACAACCAGTCTTCTTTTTCTTTCTACAATCTTTGCTGAGATGGCCAGGCGTCCCACAATTGAAGCATTTCTTCTTCCCTTTGCCATTATTGTTTTTACCACCCTTCTTATTTTGCTGTTGGGGTTTCTTCTGATCCCCTTTCTTTTCAACTGCCTTATCCTCATGCATAAGTGCCATTTCTACTAGCTTTTCAAAGGTGGCTCCCATAGGGATGTGGGTCATAGCCAACCCTTGCAACGGTTCATTCAAGCCTCTAACGAACCTCAAAGCTTTCTTCTCTGGCGTGTTCACCAACTCCAAGCCAAACCTTGCTAACTGATTAAATTTATTGACATATTCCTTTACTGATGAGCTCCCTTGCTTTAGTGCCAGGAATTTTTCCATATTTAAGTTCTCCTCTGCCCTTGAAAGAAACTTTGCCTCAAACCTTCGTCTGAAATCCGCCCATGAATCAACTGGACGTTCCCCGTTAGTGACCTCCCACCAAAACGAGGCCTCTCCCTTCATTAACCAAGCAGCTAAACGGACTTTCCTCCCATCTTCCACTTCAAAGATATCCAACAATTCCTCAGTCTCCTTAAGCCAATCTCTGGCCTCCACAAACGTCTCAGTCCCTTGAAAAGTTTTTCCTCCCATAGCCTTGAATTCCTTGCACGTCTTTGCAAAAGTGTCAACACGAGGAGGAGGAGGAGGAGGAATGGGTGCAACTAGGGGTGGAGGAGTATCCGCTGGGACTGCAGTGGTGGCCCTAGCCTCCAAGTATCTCCTAAACCACCCTGGAATCGTCACACCTTCTGGGAGATTAAGATCTTCAGCCATGCTGAAACGAAAAAGGAAAGATTCAAAATGGAGAATTCGAAAGATAAAGATAAGGATGTGGCTATTTGGGATTATGTTTTTCATAAAAACTCTCTTTAAATAACATGTTTTTTTTTTCTTTTTTTTTTTGAAAGCACTTCTTCCAAAAATACTTTAGAAAAAAAAAATATTTTTCTAAATTTTTTTTTATTTGTTCTGGTAACCTTATGCTCTGATACCACGTGTAACACCCCACGTCCATTAATGTCACTCACAAAGGGAATGCATTAACTTCCATGTAGGTTTTAAGTGAATATAGAACAGTAAAATTACAACAAGACAGATATAAAATAGTACTTGGAAATTCAAAAACTTTATTTCATTGTAGCAGAAGTCAAAACATGTTTGATTACATCATAACACCATATTCAATGTCAAGTACAATATCTATCTTGATAAAACAAGTACATAATCCCATTACATGAATAGCCATTAAAAAGAAAGATAACAAGCTGGACTTTACTTCAGCAGTCCAAGCTTTCCAGAAGATAAGCGATCCAACTAGACTCCACTAGAACTTGGCCCAACCTGCGGACCTGAAGGGAGAAAAAGGATGGAAAAGAGGGGGTCAGACATAAAGTCTGGTGAATATGATAATTCTACAATACTATTACCAAAATAACTGGACTAAGGCATAAGCTGGAAAACAAGAAAATGTCTATGAAGAGCAGATTAAGGACATAGACAATCGCTAAAGGCAACGTTATAGGCGCTCCTAAATACTAAAGGATAAACACTATACTGCACCACACCAGTCACCCTAAAGATTCATCCCACTTAGCTTCACTTAGAAACTTTCCCAATGGCTTTACGTACCCCTAGCTGACTACATAGGTGCCGCCTGCCCCTATCTCCACTAGGTGTACCCTACTTCCCATTATTCGATCGGCTCCCTAACTCGTAGATACCCGTGCTGGCCCCACAGTGGGGTGTATCACTCCCCTAAAGTGGCAACCTGATACAACGGACATGCACGGCTTATACCTACACGATGCAACAACGTCTTACCTACCAGCCCGGGTCCACACACGCATATGAAACCCGTTGGACTTGCGTTGCCACCGCTCCCTGTTTTGGCCTCTTATAGTCAAACCCAGTATGCATGTCCCATCCTCGACTTGGGTCGAGCCCACAAAGATACGTTTTGGGATACTGGTTGAAATGGGCCCCTACTATTTACCACAAGCATTCCACCTAAGCTTGTCCCCATTAGTCCATCCCACTTAACCCACTTAGTCATGTTCATTTACATGTGTGTTTGGTTAAGGCTAATCGTATTTCAAATGCCTCTAAAGGCAACCACCAGATTCCTCATGCCACCCAAGGCACCTACTTAACCCCCATGTCCCACCTTACATGATTATCTGGTTAAGTATTTCTTAGTTCATTAAGGCCATAACCTCATAAAGACCTCTCACATTAGACTGGCATTTATGGCAGCTGGATTTGCCGGGCGGGTCCGGGCAGTCTTACACCATAAAAGAGTCTAACCTCGTGTCTTTACAACTGTTATGCTTTAGTTTGGGCCTAGGACCTCTCACATTGGGTGACATTTGTGACTACTGGATTTGCCGGGCGGGTCCGGGCAGGTTTACATCACAAACGGGTCCAACCTCGTGTCCTAAGCATTGATTATTAATAATAATCCACTTTCCCCCAATTTTAATAATTCCCTACTTGAATTATTAATTACTTCCAATTTTTAACAATGTCCATAATTGACTCAATTATGGACATCCATTCATGGTATGCAAAATCTTACAAAATTGCACCCAATTTATTAATTCCTAATATTACCCCTACCCCACGTTTGAACGTTTATTCGCAAAATATATGTTAGACTCGAATAGCCTAACTCATAGCATAAAAGAGATTATCATAATAACAACATGTATATGTGACCAAATGAATCATAATAAGGGGTGAAACTTGCATATGTCCAACTTGCATAGATTATACATGTCATGGACCTAAAGGTGTCAACTTGTTCAAAATTCACCTAATATAATCTCAATCAATTTTCATAAACTTACATATGAACATGTGTGAATCAACATCATCTAATTTTTTTTAACAACATGGTTTTATATGGGTACACCTAACTCAATAGGCAAATTCCCATAATCAAGTTTTATTTAATTATAGTTTCAAGTTTATGGGTACACCTAACCTAATAGGCAAATTCCCATAAACAAGATCCATTTAAATTAAGAAAAAAAAACATAACTTTAAGCATGATCCAACAACATCATGATTTTTCAACATAATATAGCATGATTTATAACATGGCATAGTATGATAGTATAACATAGCTTGACATGATTCTCAACATAGCACGACATAGCATAAGAGAATTTACAACATAGCATGACATAGCATATATAATTTACATCATACGACAACATAATAACATAATAAGAGATCCATAATATATAGAATTTACAATTACAAATCACATCACTTTCTTGTGATCCATTCATAACTGAGTCAAATTAGTTTGTAATAGTCTTGTGAGAATCATCATACTCACCAACAAAAGAAAAGAATTAGAGAAAGAGAGATCTTTTGATTTGATTTGTATAGATTTAGTTGTAGATGATTAGGCTTCCTCTTCTTAGTTTGTGACGGCTACGCTGAACTCCATGGCAGCAGCATGACGGTAGCTTCTCTAATTTTACAAGTGATTTAGGTTTTGGGTCTACCCACTTATTTATAGATTTTAGAATGCATTTAGGCCATTAGATTTAACCTAGAAATAACCGCAGCCGTTCAGACAAGATGGGGTTTATCTTGTTGACTCAGCAATGAGTCAGAAGTGACTCAGCAAACACTCAGCATATTAATAAACTTCTATTCATGTCATAAATATATATATATTTTCTACAATGTACATATTAGATACATCCCCCTTTACTTATTATTGTTTTTATATACATATTAGGTACATCCCCTCTCTCACACACTTATTAATATTTTTATATTCATATTAGATACATCCCCTCTCTTACACAATTATTAATATTTTTATATTCATATTAGATACATCCCCTCTCTTACACACTTATTAATATTTTTATATTCATATTAGATACATCCCCTCTCTTACACACTTATTAATATTTTAGCAACTTTAGTGTTAATAGAAAATTCGGGGTGTTACATAGATGCTTAGTGTGCCAACAAGTTAAAGCGGAGCAAAGGAAACCCGGTGGGTTGCTACACCCATTGGAAGTTCCGCAATGGAAGTGGGATAGTGTCTCGATGGATTTCATCGATGGGTTGCCGAGATCGAGGAAGGGCAATACGGGAATTTGGATTGTGGTAGACAGACTTACCAAGAGTGCCCATTTTATACCCGTGAAGAGTAAGAGGACCGCTCCATGGCTTGCTTCAGTCTATGTTAGAGAGATTGTTAGATTGCATGGCGTACCATCCAGCATTGTGAGTGATCGAGATCCTATCTTCACTAGTGAGTTTTGGAGAAGTTTGCAAGAGGCGGTAGGGACTCAGTTGTGTTTGAGCACCGCATATCATCCTCAGACGGACGGTCAGACAGAGAGGGTGAACCGTATCTTAGAAGATCTCTTGAGGCTTTGTATCTTGGATTTTGGAGGTACATGGGAAGAACATCTTCCTTTGGTGGAGTTCGCATATAATAACAGCTTTCAGTCTAGTATTGGCATGGCACCTTTCGAAGCTCTTTATGGAAGGCCTTGTCGATCTCCTACATGTTGGTGGGAATCTACGGATAAGATCTTGCTTGGGCCAGATATGGTTAGAGAGACTTCAGAGAAGATTGATTTGATTCGAAGAAGGATGAAGGTAGCGCAAGATAGACAGAGATCTTATGCGGATCGGAGAAGGACGGATCTTGAGTTTGAGGTTGGGGACATGGTTTTTGTCAAAGTATCTCCGTTGAGAAATGTTGTTCGCTTTAGGTCCGTTGGGAAGTTAGCACCAAGGTTTGTTGGGCCGTTTCCTATTAAGGAAAGGATTGGACGGATGGCATATAGGGTGGAGTTGCCCGACAGACTTAGTGGTGTTCATGATGTATTCCATGTATCACATTTGAGGAAGTGCTTACATGAGACCGCAGAGGTCGTAGAGCCGAGCTTGCTTAGAGATGCAGAGGTAGAGCGTGATGCGACGATTCGACGAGCTCCTACTCGCATCCTTGGGTCAGAAACTAGGAAGTTGAGGAACAGAGAAGTTTAGCTAGTTAAAGTGCAATGGGGAGAAGACGAGGGCAATGCTACTTGGGAGACGGAAGCGAAGATGCGTTCTTTGTACCCATTTCTTTTTGAGAGTATGTCTTTTAACTTCTCCTTTATCGCTTGTCTAGTACTTATCTTATCTTTAGTATATCCTCTCGCTAGTACCTATGACCTTTAGATAGGGTAAAACCTATGGTTGAAACATGTGTTTGAAACATGTTATGATTGATGGATGCATGTGGATGCAATTGTTTGCTAGTGGTTGCTCGTGGATGCATATACACACACACATTAGGCACTAGATCGGCTCAGTCACTTCATGTTGCATATCGCATAAATGGATGTGGTAGTTAGATTGATGGATGTATCATGGCTGTGTTATCATGTGGATGATGCATTTTTGTGTATGGTTGTGCACGCATATAGAAATTGTATGTGTCAATAGGGTTTCGCATACATATTGGATGCATGGCACTATCATGGTTTGCATTAAGGAGGTCGACTGAATCAGTAGACCACCTGATTTTGCATTAGTATACGGACATATACACACACTTTCTGCATATGTTCATACATCATTAGAAGTTTCCAAGGATAATGGTTGCTTGTGGTTGATGGTTTAGTAGATGGTTGTTTGGTTGGTAGGATACGTTCTTCTTGACTTAGAGATTTCGAGGACGAAATCCTTTAAGTAGGGGAGAATGTAACACCCCGAATTTCAATTAACACTAATGGTTAGTAATTAAAGTATAATTAATCTCAGATGTGAGAATCAGGGGAAACGGGCTGCGTCATTGCGTTCGTCTCCGAAAAATATGCGAAATAGAGTCCGAGTTTGCGTAAAACGGGTACCGTATGGAAGAGATATGGACGAACGAAGTTAGGCAGAAAAACCCGAAACAGGCCAGAAATGCACTGGCGCACTTGTGAAGTGCGCCAGCACAAAAATACACTGGCGCACTTGGGAAGTGCGCCCATGTCGGGACAGGAAACCTGCACAGTTTCTAGAGAGTTCTGTGGTTGGGTGCACCAGTTTGGGGTTTGGGCTTGGTCTTAGGGCTGGTTTCTGGAAGGTTCCGAAATCTAAGGGTCCTAATCTAATTTAGGGTTAATCTAAGGGCCTAAAACACTCACCTAATCTATAAATACACCCTAATACTACCCTAATTCATACTAAAAATAGAAATGATGCCACCATGCCGCCAAAATCAAACTTGAGAGGAACCTCCACTAGTTTATGAAGAAAGTTGCAAGCTAATCAACCTCTAATCATCATCTTCTTCTTGTATAGCAACTAGTTCTACTACATAAGTTTGCTAATCTTGGTTTTGGTGAGTTTCTATCACTTTAATAACCAATTGCTAAATTAAGTAGATGAGATATGATGAGATCATGCGGTTTTGTATGCGGATTTGTGGGTTTTAAGTCATATGATATGATGTTAGTTTGCTAATCTATGTTTAATGTTAACCCTATGTTTATGCAAGTTAAGTATGTGGGTTTATGCAAGTTAAGTGATGGGTTTCATGCATGCTAAGCATTGGGTTTCATGCATGCTAAGCATTGGGTTTCATGCATGCTAAGCATTGGGTTTCATGCATGCTAAGTGTTTGGTTTTATGCATGCTAAGTATTTGATTTTATGCATGCTAAGTGTTTGGTTTTATGCATGCTAAGTATTTGATTTTATGCATGCTAAGTATTTGATTTTATGCATGCTAAGTGTTTGGTTTTATGCATGCTAAGTATTTGATTTTATGCATGCTAAGTGTTTGGTTTTATGCATACATTATGACATGCAAGTTTACCCTTTTTCTAAATAAGATGCATACATATGCAAGATGACACCTTTGTATGCTATGCATACATATGCATGTTTACCCCATTATGATGCAAGTTCATATGCAAGTTTGTCTCTTTTTATGATATGCATAACATATGCGAGTTTGCCTCTATGTATGACATGTTATGCAAGTTCACATGCAAGTTTATGTGCAAGTTCATATGCAAGTTTATGTGCAAGTTCATATGCAAGTTTGTCTCTTTTTATGACATGCATAATGCAAGTTTGGGTTAAATGCTAGTTGGGTTTAATGTATGCTCATATATGCAAGTTGACACCTTTTGAACCCATGATAAAGTTATGAGCTATGTTGGTTAAACCCATGACATTTGTGATGAATCTTCCCTTTTATTATGTCACGTTACGAGAACGAATTACGTGGGGAACGATGGGGTTAATATGCATGTTAATAAAATGATGTGGAATGGGTATGCTTAAGAGTAACATAAATTAAATGGACATAATTGGGAATTTACCTATTGGGTTAGGTCTACCCATATTATGGAGTTGGGAATTTACCTATTGAGTTAGGTCTACCCATACTACGGAGTTGGGAATTTACCTATTGAGTTAGGTCTACACATATTCTGGAAAACATGATTAATTAATTAGGGATAATTAATATAAATTATGAGGGTGATTAATTAGGTGTAATTAATCGACTAAGACACGAGGTTGGACTCAGTTGTAGCGTAAAACTGCCCGGACCCAACCGGCTTAACCAGTTGCTACAAATGTTAGCCCAATGTGAGAGGTCTTAGGCACAAATTAAATACGTGATTAAAGTAAAGACACGAGGTTAGACCCTTTTTATGACGTAAGGCTGCCCGGACCCAACCGGCATATCCAGCAGTCATAAAAGACGGTCTAATGTGAGAGGTCTTTATGAGGTCATGTTCTTAATTAATTAATTAAGAAACACTTAACCATATTAGCATGTAGAGGGACATGAGGGGTTAAGTGAGGGCCTTGGGTGGCAATAGAAAATACGATTAGAATACTTAACCAAAGTGGAACATGTAATTAAAACATGGTTAAAGGGTTAAGTAAGTGCTTTGGGTGGCATGTGGAAATCTTGTGGGTGCCTTGAATGGCAATTAAAATATGATTAATGACTTAACCAGAATTTATAACATGTAAGTGGACATGGTTAAAGGGTTAAGCGGGATTCACTAGAAATAACAAGCTTAGGTGGTAGCTTGTGGGGGCCCATTTCAACCAATATCCCAAACGTATCTTAGTGGGCTCGACTCTAGTCGAGTGACGGGACACGCATATTGGGCTTGACTATAAGAGGCCAAAATGGGTTAGCGGTGGCAACGCATGACCAACGGGTTTCATATGCGTGTGTGGACCCGGGCTGGTAAATAAGACGTTGTTGCATCGTGTAGATATAAGCCGTGCACCGTTAGTTTTATCAGGTTGCCACGTTGGGGAATGGTACACCCCACGGTGGGGCCAGCACGGGTATCTACGTTAGGGAGCCGATCGAATGGGGAGTAGTGTGTACACCTAGTGGATTGTAGGGCCCTGTGGCATCTACTCAGTCACCTAGGGGTACGCGAGAACTATTAAGTTAATTTTATAAGTCCATGGGTGGGATCAACCTTTAAGTTAGGAATGACTGGTGTGGTGCAGTTTAGTAATTTACCTTTGGAAGGGTAGATGCGTCTTTACGTTTCTTAGTTTATCCTAAGTCTACCAAGCTGCTTAGTGTAGCCATTCATCCCCAGACGACACCGTATATCAAGCTTATGTCTTCTCTGGTTACTTTAATGATTGTATTGTTAAAGTTATAGGACTCGCTCAGACTTATGTCTGACCCCGTTGTTTTTATCTTTTTTTCCCAACCCTCAGGTTATCAGAGTGGGCCCAGTACGAGTGGGCTTTGATCAGGCTGCTTTATTCTCTTTTGGAGCTTGGACCATAGATGTAGAGCTCAGCTTACCCTTTCTTTTATGGCTATCAGTTCATGTATTGGGATTATGTACTTTTATTTATCAGGATGGATATTTTGTACTTGACTCTTATTATGGTTTTGTGATGTAACCAAACATGTTTTACTTTCCGCTGCAATGAAATGATGTTTTAAAATTTTCAAGTATTACTTATATCTGTCTTGTTGTAATTTTTCTGTTCTATATTCACTTAAAATACTCCACCGATGTTATGGCATTCCCTTAGCGAGTGACCATAGCGGGTGTGGGGTGTTACACTACTTCTTCGATAGTCCATTCTTCTTCCATTTTGGTTTTGAAGTCATCGAAGACAGAGGCGACAATTCTCCGTCCATCGAATAATTAGATTTGTGTGCATACATGCCAAATGAATCTGCTTCTTCTACACCATTCAGATGATGGCGGAATTCTGGAATATACAAACACTACCAGCGTAAACAACATCCACATGAAACCATATTTTATTTTCCTGACATCAGCAAAATCTAAATTTATAATATTTGATACATCTGCTTGCACCTTGAATTGCAAGAGTACACACTAGAACTTGGTTTTAAGAAGATTTATAAGCAATGACATTAAATGCATATATATATATATATATATATATATAGTAAAAATACATTAGAACGAGAAGTATTACAACCGTAATGATAATTAATATCGTTTTCTTTGCATAGCAAGGGTTCTTTAGACAAATCAAATATAAAATGAGGAGCAACCCAGTTGTGAGAAAATACATTCAATTGATTCAAATTCAGAGACAATTGTTCAGAGTGTAGAAAGCATAAATTTTGTAAATAAAAGTATACTTGATTTGTGTTTCAATGATGATACTAATCCAAGTCACCATTTTTTTAGTTGTTGTGGACAATAACAACAGCTAAATTTTATTAGTTGGACCACTACTAATTTTATTGAACAGGTCATGATACATTGTAAGGTTTTAACCCTGCTTGTAGAATACCTTGGAAATTTTCCCCAATTCTGATAAAGGATCGACTGCAGTAGAAGAAGTGGTTCCAACCTAGAAAACAAAGAAGGTGGTATTAATATGTCAAACAAATATTTCATAACTTAACTGAAAAGTGCAAGTAATATACTTTGGCATAATTTACTTGTTTCTAATGTCCCAACCTGCATAACATTAATGCATTTCTACATTATATTACAGTGTTTTGAAGTTTCATCAATCTTATATTAAAAATGATTACTACAACAAATGTCACTGTTGCTTAGTAAAGGTTATCCGATCACAATATTTGGAAAATAAAGATCAAAAGCCCACTGTTGTTCTATGATCGACATGAATTGATAGTTTAATGATTATGGCCTATTTATAAAGCCAATACAAACTACGAATGCTTATGCACCACCAAAAATATACAAGTAAATGAAGCAGGGATGATGTATTTATTACCATAGCACAAAGGAAGAATGGTATCAGGCCTGCAAATATTTTTATCATATGATACGGGACAGTGATGCAAAAATACAAAAAAAAGGAGATTATCCATTCCTATCGTCAGATGGATGAACAAAAGACATGGAAATGAAAACGAGCTTAGGCTTTATTTGTTTAAAATTTTAAAATCTGAACTCTAGTAGCTAAATGTTGAAACTAATGAAAATTGCTATTTTATAATATTGCTATTTGCATTAATTATTTACATGGTGAGTATGAAATTAAAACTATAAACCATGAATTCGAATTTTTCAAATCTTAAAATTTGGAAAATTCATATGTTTTGTGGAAACTTGGATAGTGGATAATTATTTCAAAGTTTTCTTGATGGACTTAATTTTAAATTAGTTATATTTTAAATTTTCGATTCCAAAAGTTAAATTTCGACGAATGAAATTTTCAATTATGTATACAAGGTTGTATTCACTTGCATATGTGTGTGTTCCTCTGTGGTAATTATATTATCTTTAGTGTTGGGTGGGTTCACCATAAGGTACATGATATGAAGGAATCTATCGATGCTATTTAAACCATCGTTAAAGATAATGCTACATGCTTTATATCTAATTTATTATCAAAATACACTGCAAAAAATTGATTTCTTATGTACAATGTTTTTACCAGAAAAATGCATAGTCTTATGAAGATTATTTGTGGACAGAACAAGGAAGACATTTAGAATATCAAATTACATAGCAATGCAGGGAAGAACAAGGAAAACATCGTAATTATTTATTTTCATTATTTTTTAACATTTCTTTTTTTTTTAAATTTCTTAATTTTCCAAAATCTTTACACAATTTCAAAACACCCTAATTATTTATTTTCTTATATTTATAAATTAATGTTTATAAAATGTCTCACTTTGCAGAGTATCTACTTATAACTTTTTAGTATAATGCCTGAAACTCCTAAAAAAGTAAAATGACCCCTAAACTAGGTTAAATAAATAAATAAAACTAGAACTTATATTCTCCACACTTATCGTTGGCGCCCAAAGTCCTTTATTATTTTTTATTTTTTTTATTTTTGTGTGCGTGCATGCATGCATGCACTTTTTCAAATATTCTCAGAACTTATGACCACAAATATAAGTTTCAATATATCATTTTGTTAAGCAGAACAATATAGTTGACTCTAAATGAAGAAATATTCAAAGCAATTGTAATAATTAATCATGCTAAGAAAATTGGAAATGCCAATACGACAATCTAAATAGACCATTACCATCCATATATTAATCAAATGAACAAATATCTCAAGCATAAATTTATGCAACTTTGGATTTAAAGCGAATACCTAAAGTCTCAATTCCTTGGCTACGCGGATGTAACCGACCAAACCCTTTCAGCTCGCTATCAATTAAACACCCTTCCTGAATTGCATCTTTTGAATATGATATACCTACCGCCGCAACTGGTGGGTAGTATAACTTCGACAAAGAATCAGCAGCAGTAGGCTAAAGAGATCAAAAATACAATTTGTTATGTTAATTAACAAATTTCTCAGATAGTTGCAAAATTAATGTCAATTTATTCATGAAAATCAATTCTTTAATGGAATCATCAATATAAATTTAAACTTTAAACCAAATTTGACACAAGTGCTCAAAATGTTGTACGATGCTGGCATACCGAGAGGGGGTGCAGTAAATTACTGCCAATATACGAGAGGATAGCAAGAACAACACTCCTCCTTCGAATGGATGTATTTCCTTCTGCTGTCTCATATGTCAACAAATAACCGTGGCCTTCCAACTTCTTTATGCTTGTGAGTTTCCAATTTAATTTTGTTATTGTTTGTGATATTCATCACATGGATATTAAAGTGGAGATATTGGAAGTTACGTGATTTTAGGATCTGTTTGTAAAGACCCGTAACTTCCCCGGTAAGGAAAGAGCGGATACTTTGAGGACAAGACGAATCAGAACACAAATCAAAGAACATTTCATTGTATATTACAACAATTCCATCAGAATACAAGAATATACAGAGTATGAATAAATATTACAAAGAAAATATCAGAGATTTAAATTACATAGCAGTGGAAAATAATACAATACACAACTGAAAGAGGTATACGGATACAGAGCTTTCTGAATATCATTCCAGCTGTAAACCAGGTTCCTGTGAATATAAATCTGCAAAACCAAAGCTACTAGCTTCCCGTGTCAAAATAAGGGCACCCAGAGTTTAGGTTAAAACAATAAACTCCAGGTCAGTCATGTGACTGGTGTGAGAACTAAAACAATTATTAATCTTTATTTTAAAGTTCGGAAAATCAAGGGACCACGCCGTATAACACGGAACGAGTTTCCTCCCAAGAACACCAGTGCATAAAACAACAGCGCAATGCTAAATAAAGAATAATGAAGCTATTATAAGACCCAGGTCCCATCACACAATGCAACACAAGCCGGAGGATAGGGTTTTACCTTATAGTAGCCAAAGAATGCTTGATACGCTAAATTTCATCTTTTATTATTACTATAAGTGTATAGTGTCAAAACAATTTCAATCATAAGTATTAATCATAGACGACATGGGTACCATATATCATGTCGCCAATACTAGGCTCTACAATCAAAACCGCAAATGTCACGTATTGGAAGTTGGATTTCCATCTGTGAACCGAGGCAAAAGATAGTCCTCTACCGATTCAAGTCAATCTAGCCCATGTCTCAGGACCCAGACTGTAACGACCCGCATTTTTCAACGATATAAATAATTTATTTAATTATTTGAATAATGGTTTGGTTATTTAAAATGACCAAAATTAAATATTATTGAATATTTAATTAAAATAAATAATATAACAATATATTTAATTTCTAAAATAGTCAGAAATAGTGGAATTCACAATATAGTGTAAATTTGATTATTTAAAATATATAGTTCTGTTTAGAGTTGAATTATATGAAAAAATATATTCAGTCGACGACAGTTGAACGTATAGATTATAATATAATTATAATCGAGCTTGAAATGGTGCGGCAGTTCGCTATTTGGCGATTTGAACTTCAACTGAATGTACATGATTCATTTTAAATCGGATTTCTGCGAAACAAGAAACGTTAGGAGCTGGGGAAGTATATCTTTCTAATGGAAGAGAAAAATTGTAGATTTTGAGTTATGTCCAAATCAAAATTTAGAAAAGTCACTATGGAATTCCTTCATAATTTATATCGATTTATTTATACTTTTAAAATGGATTTTTAAATATAAATCGAATATCGATGTAACACTGGATTTGAAATATCGTGTTATAAATCCCAGTGTAGCAGTATGGTATTCTAGTGTGAATATATACGATAATATTTATTTTTAAATATTAAATTTAAATGTTTTTAAATATATTTATATATTTAAAAGGGCTATTTAGAGCTTTAAAAATAGCCAGTTTTTAAAATGACCTCAGAATTCAACGAAACTAATTTTGTTGGATCCGCAACATCAAACTATTTCTAGATTTCAGTTTTCGTGATTTTTGAAGTCAGTATGTGGTCGTACTGGATTTTAATGTGAGAAGCAGTCGATATGTTGACAGTTAAAAATACGCTGTGTGAGCAAACGAAGTCGGAATTCGACGAAACCAGTTTCGTTGGGACTGTAATGTCAAATTGTAGCTGCATGCCAGTTTTCGTGATTTTTAGGTACCGTGTATGATCACAGAAATTTTAGAGGACAAATAAAAACAACGGTTGCTTAAAATAAAATAGAATAATCGAAAAAAATAATATAAAACCTATCTTATATAATATCCTTTACCCTCCTTAACCCTAACCATTTTGCCATCCTTCTGAAAAACTCACGCCGCCACCACAGGAAAATTAAAACATGGAAATCCCTCTTCTAAAATCCCAAACAAAACCAAATAAATTCCTATAAATTATAAAACCTATGTATTTGAGTTCCTTGATGGATTATCTTAAGGTCTATAGCCATTTCAACTTGTTCGACGTCAGTTTGTTCGTTGTCTGTTTGCGCAGTAGAGTTAGGGTTGGGTAAATTGGGGATTGTGGTGTTCGATTTGAATCTTGACTAATATATTGGGATTGTGGAGATGAAATCGCACTTACGTGCAAAATTTGTGTAATTTCCGTTCAAAAAAGGGTCGATACCGTTGTGGCCTGCAGTGGGAAAGTGGGGCGATGCGATTGGTTCTGGGGGTGTGTGAGTTGCAGTTTAGGGGGGTCGAGGCGGAGAGGAGAAGGAGAGAGGACTGTTAGTGAAGACTTTAGGGAATTTCTTGGAGTAATGGTGTGTAGAGAGGCATGGGAAGTGATCGAAATGGCCATGGGAGAAGTGTAGACATCGGCGGTTTAAAGAGATAATGAGGAGGCCGATTAAGGGTAGTGACGTGGACTAAAGGTGATTAAGATTTAACTAATGGATATTTAATAAAAAAAACTAATGATCATTTATATGTTATAAATTTGTACAATTAATATCTTTGTCATATGTGTTCGAAATTCAGTGAAACAAGATCCGTTTGGATCGTATGGACGAGAGCTACACACTGGAACTGACTGGGAATAGATTCGAGCTTGTTACAGTTTATGGTGAAGTACATTGTCTGATCAGAATCAACTAACGCAAATCGTTATTTAACGGTTAACGCGAAAAGTGAGTAAATCTCACTAACTCTGCTCGGTTTATATTTTTATTAGAATTTATAAATATTGGTTGTTTGCTGTGTGTTGGCTATTTTGATTGAGCTGCCAGTCAGTTGATTGAAAATATAGATAACGATATAGATATAAATCGTTAACCAAATATTGATTATGTTTAGCAGAATATTTCATAGTAAAAATGAAATTGATGTTAATTCTATTGTTTAACATCTGTGGATGCAGGGAAACAGGTTGGAGGCACCCAACTGGGTTCCTCAACATTTATTTCACTGTTTTTTTTATATCGTGTTATATGATGTGATATGAAATCTGTTGTCGATTTTGTATGTTGGAATGATACTGACCATTGTTATATGGTACGTTAAATACCATAAAGAATACTGGAATGTTAAAAAGGGAATTTTCAATGTTATATTGAAAAGAAATATTTATAAAATAAGAAGATTTTATAAAAAGAAAACTATTTATTTAGAAATAAATAGATTAAAAAGGGGATATTTATTTGTAAATCAAAATAAATAGAATTTAAAAGGAATATTTGGAAAAACCATTTACAAATGGAATTGAAAGGAAATATTTGTAAACTATTTACAAATAGAAATTGAAAGAAATATTTATTTGAAAATAGACAGAGTAGAAGAGGAAATATTTGTGAAATAAATAGAAAAGGAACAGTTAGATTATCAAAGGAATTACTTATGAAATCAATGGATTTTATATAAATGGAAAATATTTTATAAATAAATAGAATTATCAAAAAGGAGTTTATTTTGTAGATAAATAGGATTTTAAAAAGAAATACTTGAAAAGTGACTAGAATTGCATAAAAGGAGAATTTACATTTGAAAGGTTTAGACCCGTGCTTCGCACACGGGTATAACTTGATATGGATTTAAAGTAAAGATTTTAAATAGAACCTATTCTAACAGATAGATGGAGAAGATAAATTTATAAATAATATTTTATAAATTAAATAGCATGTTTATCATTGGATAAATAGAATATATAAGTCAGGACTTGTATAGAGAGGTAAATGTCGATTTCAACATCGATATTTGAAACTGAATAAACATAGAATTAATCAAAGGAGTTAATTAGATAGAGTTAATCGAATTAGAATTTATTGAATATTAGTTATGCAATTAGAGTTGATCGAATATAGTTATTTGAGATAGAGTTAGGCAAACATAGTTATTTAGGGTGTGTTGCCATTTCGTACGACTGCTAGCGTAATTCGCAGGGCTGCGGATAGCCTACGGCGGTCGGATGTTTCCTGAGGGAATCAGGCGTAACCATTGTGATCGCTACAATCTAGAGTCAAACGAATGGAGTTTAAATCAAGTATTAGTTAATCAATAAGAGTAAATAAGTCGAACTAGTCAAGTTGAGTTAAATAAGTCGAGTTAGAGATAATCAGTTAAAGTTAATCAGTTAGAGTTACCCAGTTAGAGTTAATCAGTTAGAGTGAACCAGTTATGGTAAATCGAATTAGAGTTATCCAAATGGAGTTAAATAGTTCTAGTTAGTCGAGTATTGGTAAATTAAATAGAGTTAGTCCAAAGGAATTTATCGAATGTCACTTATTCAAAGTAGAGTTATCGAATATAGGTTATTCGAGAAGAGTAATCGAATATGGTTTATTCGAAGAGAGATAATCGAATATAGTTATTCGAAGAAAAGAATTATCGAATATTAGTTATTCGAATAGAGGAATTGAATATAGTTTATTCGAAAGAGAATTATCGGATAGTGATTATTCGAGAGTGAATTATTCATTGGAATTCGATTTATCGAATTGAGGGAAGTAATGTTTAATTTCCATTTCAAATCAAGTTTTACTTATTTGTTAATAAATTAGTTGTTTGTTTATTCATCCAAATTAAGGTATAAAATTTATATTTAAGCATGGAGTTATAACATTATAGTTATAATCAAATGACTTTTTAAAGGAAGTGGGTTCGTAAATAGAATCCGAGAGCTTCGCAAGGAAGTTTCTTAAAGATTTAAAGTTGAACTTTGTCTATTTCGGGTTAGAAAGGTTGTCCAGTTAAGGTCTGAGAGGTAATTATACCCCAACTTGATTGACTTCGTTTTTAACTAAGGAGTAGTTAAGGTTCGAGAGTTAAAATTGGTTAAGTGGATTTAGTTAATGAGTGTAATGGTTTAAATTGTCTTAGTGATGTTTTACTTAAACATCTGTTTAAATCAAATGAATAAATTTTGGAAACATTTTCCAAATATAATCAGAGATATTTTCTAATCATAGAAAATGAAATGTTAATGAGAAAGAATACTGGAATGACAGTGATACGTGAAATAGAGATGGAAATGTTTTCCAATAATTGATGACATATATTTCCTAAATTTAGAAAATAAGAAATAGTGAGTATATAGGAATGAGAAATGAATAAATACATGATTAATTTAATTAAAAGAGATACGTGTTGATTGTTGATTGATCGATAGAATTTCCATCTGGAAATAATATCGTTGGTTGCACACCTGTTTTTCTTTGATAGTTAAATCACCGACTATCGAAGTTTTTGACCATTTTATCTTCGTCAATAATAGAGAGACCGGGATCAGATATATTATCTGAAAACCACTCTATATGGACATTAGCATGGCGATCAAATATTGAAGACGGAGTTATGTAAGGGCTATCCTATTTACAGAATAGTGCCTTCGGTTTGTCTAGTCCCAGGACAAATGTGAATGGACGAATGTCTGACAAAGTATATCTAATGGATCGCGTAAGTTGATCTCTTCAAACGTACTTACGTTTGGTGGTGGAGGAATTCGTTTCTCTTAGCTTTATACCCGTGGTATTTTTGAGGAAATCAATTTGTGATTTGGCGGGTATGACGATGTGGCAATAAAAGTGAATGGTGGTCAAGTGTTTCAAAAGATACGTAACGACCTCAAGCCTTATCAACCGAGAAATGATAGAAATCGTGCAGACGGCATGGCTATGTGGGTTTCTCCCATTAGGGTGTATATCTTATATCTAGAGAAAATCCATTTCATTCTTTATCTATGTTTGATGTTGTCCCTTTTCGGGAGACGGTGGGTAGCTCCCAACCATTGGTGATATACATTCGACACACTCAAGCGAAATGAGTGGTCGGTCATGTGAGGGTCAGGTTGCAAGATGTTCTTGTTGAACACAGTGTATTCGCCTCTAGAGATACATTATCGGCAGGTGGTCCCATACCTTGTCATAGTTGGAAATCCAATCTCCAATAAGCGCCCGCGATTTTGATTTGTATATTATATATGTGGAATGTGAGATGCAAGTGTTCTGCTAGATTCTAATTACTTGTGATTAGACATTATTATAATATCAGAAAAGTATCGATTTCCAAAACTGTTTTGGGTTATCGTAAGATAAAAACCATCCGTGTTTATGTGTGGATCGGTCTTACGATTATCTTTTCTTTTGAAAAGGATTTTGAAAAGTTAAACCGATGATTTGAGTTTACTTACACCAGTCCCATGACTGACCCAAAGTTTATTTTGTTTTGTTTTCCCTAACTCTTGGGTGAACAAATTTGTACGGGCAGTCAAGTAGTTCAGGTCTTTACAGATATACTTGGAGGAGCTTGAAGCAGGAGGCTTCAGGATTTTATAGCTATTATTATTCCCGCTGTGTGTAAGTGTTGTACTCTGATAATGTTGTTGCATATATATACCGTTTTATTTTCAAAGTATGTTATATATTATATTTTAATCGTTCCGCTGTGAGATTCGTATTACTCTGATTCTGTTCTGTGTGATTTTCTTCTTCTTCTATTCTAATTTTCTATCTTATCTATTCTCACCCTCTAACTTCTTTCTATTAATGATCAGGTATTTTCGATGTCTGAATAGTCAACTTGGTAGTTTTGTGTTGATTTTCAGAGTCGAAATATCCGAGTCGTTACAGTGGTATCAGAGCCAGACTTGTATTAATCAAAATAGTTAGATAGTTTTGCATTTTTATTAGTTTGTAAATATCTAAAGGGTCACTAACAAACATAAAATTGTTAACCATATTTAAATTCAACCGTTACCCTTCTACTAATATTTTACGCTTAATCCGATATTTTAAACTAACTTGTTATGTTCGTTAATAAGAACCCAACGTCAATACTATGGATTAAGCGAACTTCATATAGGAAAGTTATTAGTTCTAAAATTTTAGTTCATTCAATACTAACCAACTTATATTAAACAATGAAACAAGGTCTCACCAATTTCAAGGACACATCATGCATGTTTCACCATATAATCCAACGTTCATTGACTATAACATTTGTTGTACGCCTCCCCCTTATATTCAATGTCCTCCCCCCTTTTCACTCCCATTACTTCACCAGCTAAACAATTCCGTTCTCCCTTTCTTTTTCTTTTTCTTTTTTTCTTTCAAAATGGGCCTCACTACACAAACCCAGCCCATCCACCACGTTAAAACCCAGACCCGCCATCTCTTATAATATTTAACCCCATTAATACAATTTCAATCATAAGTATTAATCATAGATGGCATGGGTACCATATATCATGTCGCCAATACTAGGCTCTACAATCAAAACCGCAAATGTCATGTATTGAAAGTTGGATTTCCATCTGTGAACCGAGGCAAAAGATAGTTCTCTACCGATTCAAGACAATCTAGCCCATGTCTCAGAACCCAGACACAGCTGAGCCCTTGGATAGTCAGGGCTGGTCCACCGATGTGGATTAAACTTTAACCCTGGACACTGCGTTTCCCCGCCCTTTAGGGCGTAAATGAGCCTAATGACTCCATCGGCTCCACACAGTCACCGATATATCCAAGGCGCCTCGCAACAGCAACAACCACATAAGTCAAACTCGTTGGGGCGTGTAAAACTACTGACGCCACTTCTATCTAGAAGGAAACGCATGCCCTCCCTGATGTCCTCTCCCGTTTCTGGTTCACAACCGGGGTGTGAGGCTCGCGAATCAACGCTACACAAAGCTATGCCACATAGGCGGTGCTTTGATCATCAACCACAAGACTTTTCTTTTCAACAAAAGCCTTGATCAATTGCCACTTAGCATGCCACACAGGCAATTCACTCCATGCGATTGATATCCATCAATATATAACCCCTGAGCTCATACTTCTCAGAGAAAGGCGTTAAGCAAGAGAATAAATTCTCCGCTGCCAAACAGATATATATTTAACAGAAATCAATCACACAGAATAAAATCCAATGTCAGACACACAGTCCATTTACAAGTTCGTTCTGGGTCTGAACGAAACCGGAGGCACCTTGTACCTCGCATATCCATCGATCTCCAAGTACGTCTGGACGATCACCAACTGATTCCTTCCTCTTGGGTGTACAGCCCAATCAAGATCATCAGTAATCACCCAAACAATGTGAAGACCTCCGATCTTCAACCACTGTCTTCATCCTCGACACCACGTCGAATCAGTTATTCAGAATGGGATAAACCCGGTCTTTCTGAATAACTCGCGTATATAATAAACAAGTGTTACACAAACGCAACATACGCCTCATTCCAATTCAGAATATTCTTATACTTTTGGAAAGGTTCCCATTAATTTTATCAAAGATAAATTCTTTAAATTTATTCTTTAATCTTGTTTTGAATATCAATTCAAACTAGTCGGGATTAGCGAACCACACCGAAGTAATCATTTATTTTATTTCCCAATCCCAACCTATTCATCCCATGAAGTAAAACGGGTCATACTTCATATCAAACACCACGGTGTTATCGGTAAATTCAATTACCATTTCACGTTCAAATCTAATTAAATATTTAACTATCGCCTAGAGAAGAACTGGTGATACTCCATTCTCGATCATTTCAATCTAATTAAAGATTCATTAAAACTCCACTTGGTTTTAATCTTCCCAAAAATCAATATCAATGATTGCTTAACTTGGGAAATCATATCCTGTCTTTAACTGAGTTAAAGAGCCAATGTCATTTAAAACACGATTCATTATAGACCCAAAATCACATTCCATTCCAATTCAGTTATTGAAACTTCTGGTTACTTTTAAAACCCTTTCAAATCCAATTTATTTATTCAAAAATAAATAAATTATTATTCTAGTTCAAAACTAGTTCATTTCGATAAAAATCTATTTTTATCTTTTCAAATTTGGAATTTTTCATCTCAATTCTTCACAAATCATTTCTTATGATTTTACACAAATTATTACTATTTTAATAATATTATCAAGGCCCGTACAGTCGAATTCCATCAACGGCCATCGAACTGCACATACAGCGACCTTATCCAAATTTGATTTGGACATAATTCCAAATCCAACCGTTAGATTTCAAATCTCTAATATTCGTTGGAAAGCTCTTTTCGATACGAACCCAACGGTTCCGGTTTTAGGAGAATCCGACGGTCGAATCTCCCGTAATATCCATTCGAAGCCAATGGTCGAAATTCGCGAACTACCGCAGCGCGACGCGTTCTATTCAGGCCATTATATATATATATATTATATTTCATCGATTTCCTTTCAAAACGTATTTTATAAATCGTTTTAAATTCGTTTTTAAAACGATTTCAACTTCATATTCAATTTCTAGTCAAAATTGAATATTCCATATCATTAATCTATAAATGATAGTATTTTCAAAATGTTATATTTTGAAATCAATTACTTTTCGATATTCATTATAAAAATGAATAAAATCGATATAAATATTGTTCACGTCAAAATGGGTCAATCTAATAAACACGGCTTTTATTCAAAACATGAATGTTTATTCTATTCAACCCATGAATATTTATTCTATTCAACACATGAATATTTATTCTATTCAACACATGAATTTATTTCTATTCAACACATGAATTTATTTTCTATTCAACACATGAATTTTATTCTATTCAACACATGAATTTTTATTCTATTCAACACATGAATTTATTTCTATTCAACACATGAATTTATTTTCTATTCGACACATGAATTTATTTCTATTCAACACATGAATTTATTTTCTATTCCACACATGAATTTATTTCTATTCAACACTTGAATTTATTTTCTATTCAACACATGAATTTATTTCTATTCAACACATGAATTTATTTCTATTCAACACATAAATTTATTTTCTATTCAACACTTGAATTTATTTTCTATTCAACACATGAATATTTATTCTATTCAACACATGAATTTATTTTTTATAATATTCCTTATTTTCCAAATCGGAATGAGGCCCAATCAATTACCATATAAGGTTAATTATATAGATTTTCTACAACACATGTATATAATAGCAACGATAAATCATCAACCATCGTCCAGAGTGCACCACACAACTGCATAAGCATTAAATATAAATAATTAACGCTTACACAGTCTGTCAACCCATCGATTGACATACAACTAAACAATCGGGATTAGTGTACATCAAATATCATCCCAATACCCGTGTGGGGTTTCACATCAACAAACACAGATTTTTATTTATGCAGTTGGGCGATGTGTAAAATCTATCGTCCCAATCAATATCAGTCAAATCAGTGTACATAAACAAATCGTTCGATTTGTAAATGAATATTTATTTTACTTCAACAATGAATATATATTTTACTTCAACACATGAATATATATTTTATTTCAACCCATGAATATATATTTTATTTCAACCCATGAATATATATTTTATTACAACACATGAATATATATTTTATTTCAACACATGAATATATATTTTATTTCAACACATGAATATATATTTTATTTCAACACATGAATATATATTTTACTTCAACACATGAATATATATTTTATTTCACAACACAAACAATCACACAAGCATACAAGTCGTCCATGGTCTGTGGACGGCGGGTGTTGGGTGCTACTAAGCACCGTCTGCATCCTAGTATATATTTCAACTAGAAATTGAAATAAAAGTGAGGAGTTCTCACCGATTAGCTAAACCAAACGCCACGACTCTTCATATGTAGGAAATCTTTATCGTGCTCGCCTTTTGTCAATTTCGTTGTCCATGCCCACTACATATATAAAAATCGCATCTTTATATTGTTGCTATGTATATAAAAATCACATTTTTATAACTACGCTATATGGATAAAAATCCCATTTTTATACCGCTATTATATATATAAAAATCGTATTTTTACTTCACTAAAAATCATATTTTTATTTCGCTACATATATGAAGATAATATTTTTATATTCTTTATTATATAAAAATTATATTTTTACAACGACTTCAGATAGATAAAGATAATATTTTTACAATGATTTCATATAGATAAAGATTATATTTTTACAATGATTTCTTATAGATAAAGATTATATTTTTAATTCATTAAAAACCGCATCTTTCTTCTTTCTATATTCATATAAAAATACGATCTTTCTTCTTTCTATATTCATACAAAAATACGATCTTTCTTCTTTCTATATTCATATACTATATTCATATAAAAATACGATCTTTCTTCTTTCTATATTCATATAAAAATACGATCTTTCTTCTCCTAAAAATTCAAACCATAGTTTTAAATAAAATAAAAATCATGCCTTTAAATAATAGTGAAAATCAGATCTTCAAAAGAAAACTCACTTTCCGATCGGAGGAGGGGGTCCACAGGCTGAGGTGGTGGCTGAGGATGGTCGGCGGTCAGCAGGCAGGGAGGGGCGGCGTCTGCGCGTCGGAGGGTGGCGGTGCTGGGGTGGGCCACGATGGCGGTTTGTTGCAGATTTAGGGGCTAGGCGAAGAAAAGGGGGAAGGGGAGGAGCTAAGGCGGAGAATAAGGAGGAGGGGGGAATCTGGTCATCGGCGTCAGAGGGGGGGTGGAGGCGCGCCTCCCGCGGCGGAGCTGGGAGCGTAGCGACGGCGGTTTAGGTTAGGTTTTTTTATTTTTATTTTGAAATTCCTTTGAGAGCTGACGGGGAGAGGAAGTATAAAGGGGGGTGGATTATATTATAATTAATTAATTATTTAATTTAATTCTCCTATATTTTACTTTTCATCCGAACTCTAAACGAAACGCAACGACTGTCGTCCCTAGCCAATTACCCCCATTCCGAACACAATGGGATATGTATCGTAAGCCAATTCGACTGTTTCGATCAGTTTTCTTCAAAATCAAAATATAAATCTATATATTGAATTTGAACATATATTTCAATTTACTGGGGTTACATACGGATTCTATAAATACCAGAAAAATATTTTCTGGCTTCGTATTGATGATACGGTCCTAACAAAACTAATTTCATCGTATTCTGAGACCATTTGAAAAACGGCCATTTTCCAGTCGATTAAAATCAACTGAAACTGGTCAAATGTGTTTTCCTTTGTCACGCTCACATATTGATCCAGAAAATTACGAATTTTGAAATCTAGCAATAAGTTGACATCACGGATCCAACAAAAGTGGTTTCGTCGAAAACCGAGGTCGTTTGCAAAGTTTCCATTTTTAAGGGCCAGAATTCCATAGTAACTATTCTGAATTTTCAATTGGATGTATCTTTTTATTCTCGCTATGAAATTTCAATTTTTCGGATTTGTTGGATTGATATTCTCAATTAGATCCAAATAATTTTTTTGTTTCGCTAAAATCCGGTTTATTTTGAATCCTGTACATTCATTTGAAATTTGAAATCGAATTTTCGAACTATCACGCCATTTTCAATTCCTTTTTATATTTAAAATAAAATTTTATATTCTAACGACGATCAATATAAATATATACGTTCTAATTCTATTCAAAATAAATTTCTCCTCATTATCTTTCAAAATAATCATTTTAAACATTCAAAATTCGCTAAAATTGCCAAAATAAAAAATTTAAATTGGCCCGGATTTTCGGGTTATTACACTGTTGACCGAGTTTTATGGATTTGTTGAGATATTTTAGGGAAAGTTTTATTTTGAACAAGTTTTAAGGAGTATTTGTTTCTGAGATATTTTATGGCCCAATTAGGTTTAGGCCTAGTCTTTCTATTTGTCTATATAAGCATCTCATTAGGGAGAGATTTACTTGTACCTGAAGGAAAGAAAAAAATAAAAAAACTTGTTTTTTGGGATTGAGATAAATTCTCAATTATTTTTTAGGCTTTCATTTTAATAATTTGATGGATTAATAAAGGTTTGTTTGGAGTAATTTGCTTGTTATTGTTATCTTCTTCCCTCTTTCAAAATCTAATTGTGTAATGATCTTGTGGAAACCCTAACATATTGGTATCAGAGCCTTCTACACAATTTTTTTGGAGAGGATTTGAATATGGATAAAATAATTATTGAAAATCCTAACGGAAGAAATTGGGGATTATGGAGGGCAAACATAGAAGATTTCCTTTATCTTAATGATCTTCATCAGCCACTGGGGAATAATGGGGAAAAACCTAGCAATTTATCCGAAGCAAAATGGGAGACTTTGGATAGGAAGGCTGTTGCATCTATTCGATGTTTTCTGGATAATTCGGTGTTTCATATTGTTGCTAATGAAACATCTGCTTATGCAACATGAAAGAAATTGGAAGGGGTTTATGCAAAGAACGCCGCAACAAATAAGGCTCTTCTTATGAGAAGATTGGTGAACCTAAAGCTTAAAGAAGTTGGATTAATTGGAGAGCATCTTAATACTTTTCAGGAAATTGTGAATCAATTGGCTGCCATGAATTTCAAGGTGGATGATGAAACACAAACCTTAATGATGCGGAGTTTGTTGCCAGAAAGTTGGGAAATGCTTGTGGTTGCATTGAATAAATCAAATTCGGATGGCGTTGTTTCAACGAGGTCAGTAGTTAGTAGTTTGCTTAATGAGGAGATGCGGAGGACGAGCCTTATGGAAGGAAAAGATAAGGAGGAGGCAACGGAAACTGGAAATCCGATTGAAGAAGCTTCTATAGTAAGGAGGGTTAATCAACGAAACATGGAAAGGCAACCGAATAGACCAGACATGAAAAAGGAATACATTTGTTTTTACTGTGACAAACCTGGTCATCAACTGAGATTTTGTCATAAACTTAAAAGGGATAAGGAGAAGATGAAGGCATTGGAGGAGTCAAATGGACAAGATAATAACGGTAATGAGGTGAATTTTGGGGAGGAGATTGAAGGAAATGTTTATGTGTTAATGAAGGAGAAAACAAAGACTGGATACTTGATTCAGGAGCTTGTTTCCACGTGTGTCATCAAAAGGAAGCATTTATTGATTATGAAGAACAAAGTAGTAAAGCGGTATCCGCTAATGGTCGATATTTGCATGTTAAAGACATAGGTTCGGTTCGATTGAAGATGAATGATGGAAAGGTGGTGAATTTAACGGGAGTTAGGTACATCCCAGAAATTAAGAAGAATCTTGCTTCAATTGGACAGTTGGAACAAAAAGGTTGCAATTTCTCGCCTAAAGGTGGAGTTATAAGGGTTTGGAGGGGTAACAAGGAGCTTCTGCGCGCAAAACGGGGAAACGATAACATATATAAATTGCTTGGAAAAATGGTGGAGAATGTTATGAGTTCTCAAATTAGATTAGGAGAGGGGAGTTCATCTGAATCAAGGTGGAGCCATCAAAGTAAAGCCACAAAGTCTACATGGAGGCCATTGTGGTATTAAAACCAATTTTGAGATCTTTTATGTGGTGTATCTCATTAGGGAAATGCATAGTTTGGGGGTGGTTTTTAGATTTGTTGAGTGTTGGAGTGATTTCGTATCAAGGTGGAGTGTTATGGTTTATGATATTCATCACATGGATATTAAAGTGGAGATATTGGAAGTTACAGGATTTTAGGATTCGTTGATCAAGTTTTATGGATTTGTTGAGATATTTTAGGGAAAGTTTTATTTTGAACAAGTTTTAAGGAGTACTTATTTCTGAGATATTTTACGGCCTAATTAGATTTAGGCCATGTCTTTCTATTTGCCTATATAAGCATCTCATTAAGGAGAGATTTACTTGTACTTGAAGGAAAGAAAAAATAAATAAATAAACTTGTTTTTTGGATTGAGATAAATTCTCAATTATTTTTTAGGCTTTCATTATAATAATTTGGTGGATTGATAAAGGTTTGTTTGGAGTAATTTTCTTGTTATTGTTATCTTCTTCCCTCTTTCAAAATCTAATTGTGTACTGATCTTATGGAAACCCTAACAAATTTAACTTTGTTGCCTAACCTGATTGCAACACAAATACAGTTTAGCTGATTGTAGCCGAAGTAATAGAAAATAACATAAGCCTTTGCCACAAGCAGACAAGACAACCAGGCGAAGAAGGACACTATAAAAATGCTCAACAATAATGCACAAATTTCAAAAGAAATTTAATTAATTCGACTATAATTTTCTTGTTCATCATAGTACATAAATCAAAATAGAATTACAATTAGGAAATTGCTTCAGGAAGCATAGCAAGGCCCTTCGTAAAAGAGGTAACAGTCTGACCTTTTAGGGATGGTAAACGCCTACAATTCAACTAACGTGAACCTAAAGAATAGGTTGGCAATCAAATTAAAAGGTTCGATAACTTAGCCTATGTACTTACGGATCACGAGGCAGTTTGGGATTTCTCTTTCGACCTTGAATTGCTTTCAATACCCATCCTATAATGCTTCCACCGTTCTTCTCAAGTTCCCAGACTTTTCCAAAAGCCGCTTTCATACTAAGCTTTGAAGTATCACAGGTGTATACACCTGTTTAATAATAAAATATCAAAATAAGAACGAAAATGGTTTAAACAGTACCTTTGCATCTGTATAGCTAGAATAGGCTTTATACACTACCAAATTCATCAATAGGAGCATAATAATCATAGCTTGTTGCAATGAAATTACCAGCTCCGTTGCTGTAGAAGGAGAAGCCGCTCGTCTTTGGAGGCGATTCCAATTAGGGGGAAACCCCTAATTTTGTTTTCCAGTGGAAGCCGACATTTTTATTCAAGTGTTAAAGAACCGAGAAATGAAAAACAACGGGGGGAATATGATGCCCATTTGATACATCTCAAAGTTGTATGAAAAGAAAGGATCCACGACTTTCTCGATGTAGGGTTAGATTTTAATCATTTAGGGTGGTGTGGATGACAAAAGAAATTTGATACGGGTACAAGCACCATCAAATTTGATACGTTTTAAAGCCGTATCAAATTTCCGCATCCTGGTATGCCAAATTGGCTGCTTTGGCGTAGTGCCACAAATTTTAATACTTGGCCCTTTATGCTTTTGCACTGATGGAGTGTGCACATGCACAAGCAATTCTAATCATGAAGTCCTACTCTGACTTACTGGTTCTTCTTGACATCTCCTCCTTCATCATGTTTAAGTGTTACCGGAGTCCTCATGTCACCAGAGTTAATCATGATACTGCAACTGGGTCTAACAATTATGCTAATTAAATATGTGTTTGGTGAAATGTCTCTAAAGGTTTCTGTTGTTTGAACTGAAGTTCTAAAATGTTCCCTTCCCCACTAAATTGAGACATTGTCTCAAGGTCATGTAGGAATAAGATTCCAGCAGTCCTCCCAAGTAGCTTCCTCATCATTCCTGCCATAAATCTGCATACATTTTCATTGGATTACTCATAGTATTCAAGCTATCTTTAAGCATATGGATGACAATGTCTTTGAAAAAAATAGCTTCTTCTACTGTATGTAATTTGGCTATGTGAGGAACGTATGTGTAATATTCGGGGTGGTCTACCATAAACTGCTTGGAATAAAGTTGTGTTAGTAGCTGATTTTGTTAGAATATTTGATATTTGTTAATATATATTACATATGGTAATATATATTATTTATGTTAATGTTTATTCGATTTCAATAATTCCTATAAACATTTGTAGCCCTAAACTCCTATATAAAGGGGCTGAGAATAATGAAATACCAAGCAAAATTGAATTCTATCAAGGTACCAGAGCAGGCTCTGAATATCTAAAGCCCTGCTCTTCCATCCTCCTCTCTTTCTTCTTCTTCAACCATCTCTTTTCCTGTTAAATCACCGCCAATTGCCGCTATGCGTGCTGATGAATTTTTTTACATTGATACTGGTGCCACATCTCACATGACAGCGGATCAAGGTGTACTTTCTTCTTATTTCAGTTCCAGCAATAATTATCATAACATTGTTGTTGGCAATAGTCATCTAATTCCAATTGATGGTCACGGTAGCACTAGTTTACCCTTACCATACCCTCCATTTATCCTAAATAATGTTTTACATGCTCCCAAACTTATTAAAAACCTGATATCCGTTCGTAAGTTCACCATTGATAATATGGTTTTTGTTGAATTTTGACCCGTTTGGATTTTCTATTAATGATTTACAGACGAGAACCAAACTAATGAGATGTGACATCACTAGGGATCTTTATCCTCTCTTCTCCAATAACCAAGCCACTTCCTTTATGAATCAGTCAGCCTTTACAACTCTCTCTCTCTCCATATCTTTGGCATAACCTCTTAGGACATCCTGGCGCTGCTGTGCTCAGATCATTAAATCATAAAAACTTCATTAATTGTAATAAGTCTCGTAAAACTTATTATTCTTATTGTCCTCTTAGAAAACATTCTAAATTACCATTTAATGATTCTCTATCATACACTTTGCTACCTTTTGATATTATTCACAACGATTTTTGGACATTGCCTGTTGGTAGTTCTCTTGGCCACTGTTATTATGTTCTTTTTGATATACATGTAATTGTGTATATTTTCTCCGCTTATTTATCTTATATTATATTTAAAATAATTGATACTGTGTATTTATAGTTGTGTTTTCAGATTATTTATGATGAAGGGATTAATGCACTTAATTGTTGAAAAGCTTGAAGAATTGGTGTATGAAGAGTGTTGATTTTGAGAGTTAGATTATAGCTTGAAGAAATGTTGCTGTTCAACCACCTTCTGCCGCATATTTTAATAATCCAATGCCTTTTCATAAAGATAGCTTGTTACAGATGTTATGGAGTTCCTATTCATGCTCAAAACAATTGAAATTGATGTCATTTGATGCACGCAAGCTATGCAATTGCAAATCCATTCACACTGCGTTCACATTGGCTCACTTACAAAGCCTCTCACTTTACAGCTTCGTTTACACTGGCTTATGTGTTATTTGGGCTAAATCTTTAGTCCCACATTATGTAATTAGCCTCTAGGTCTTGGCCAAAGAAACTATAAATACATTGTATCTCCTTCACGTAAAAACACATTGGGTTTTATTTTGTAATTCTCTTCTTGGAATAAAATCATTCTTCCTCTGTTCTATTTAATTTTAGTTTTATTTATGTTCATGTTATTTAGTTTATTTTTCTCTTCTTCTTTAGCTATGTCTAGCTAATCCCCTTTGATTAGGGGGTGATGACGCTAATAGATATGATTCAACATGAATCACATAGTTAAAAGATTTAGCACTTTATACATGTAGATCTGGATCTGAATAAGGGTTAGATATGACCCTTCATATTCTGTGTCGTTTAAGAGGTATGCTCCTTCACAGGGTATATTCATGTTCGATCTAACAATTAACAGATTTAGATCTAATTTTATAGTTTTAGAAATTAATTAGTGAATCTGTCCTGATAGCCTATGGTTGTTTAAGAGCTCAGCTCCTGCATAAGCTATGCTTGTCGTTATTTACTTATTTGTTTCTAAGGACCTAATTATCGTTGATTCATGTTTGTGACAGAAACATGAATTAGATCTATGTTTATTTGTTGGCTATTGATGAGTATGAATCCAATCTATGTCATTATCCCCTAATTTTCTTCTCTTATTATATAAATCTGTCTTTTTATTTAATTGCTGTTATTTTCTGTGTTTTCAATCAATCAAAATGCTAGAATAACTTGATTGGATTTATTAATTAAAATATTTTTGGTCCCAGAGTTCGACACCCTCTACAACAATCCTTGTTATTTAGGAAAGCCGAACGGATTAAACAATTGTTTACAGTTGTTAATTTGTTTGCAAACAAATTTTGGCGCCGTTGTCGGGGACCAAAATAATTTTTGTTACTAAATCCTTTGCTTTATATTTTCATTTTATTTCTTGCTTCAGTTGTGTTTTGTTTCTTTTTTTTATATATAGAAAAAAAATCTTGTTTAGACGATTTGGTATTAAATTATTGATACCACAATGTTCCAATTAAGAGGAAAAATAAAAAAAAAGTCATTGCCTTTTGTTTCATTTACTTCTTTTATTGCCTTTCCATTTTTCAGTACAATTCTTTCCCTTTTCATTTTTTTAATAATTTCTGAAAAAAATCCTTTTCAAATTTTCTCTTCTGTGCCTTTTTCTCTTTTCATAAATCACGCACCCTTCACCCCTCAGCACCTTCAAGCATCACCTTCCCCATTAACCAAAACAAATTCTTTCATCTCCACTGCTGATCAACCCACTTTCTGACCTTAATTTCCTCAGTCCGACAGCTTTTTTTTGTCCCCAGTCTACTGCTGATCGGCCATACATACAACTCTACATCAATCCAGCAACTTTCAACAAGTATACCCGACTTCTGTCACTCAACCACCACTTCAATTACCCTTCTCATTGCCATTAATCACCACACCCTTCAAACCAGGAACGACTTTCCCTTCACGTAACTGCACAAATTCAATCACGTCGCTCCATACCGTCCATCATCCCACTACCAAACAGTCGGACCATCATCCTCCACGGAATTACACATCAATGCCCATTCATTTTGTTCACCGTAACTACAAACTTCACCCAACCTTCACCATACTATCGCTAGTCCACACCATCATAACTATTAACAAAGCCGCCTCTTCCCTACCACAAACTGCTGCTGTCCCTCCACAGTCAATCCAAACATCCCATCCAATCCACACTTTCATACCTCACCACACAGACCATCACTTCCGTCACCAAACCGCCAGCACCAAGCCAAAGTAATTCATCATCTTCTCAATCAACTTCCACAGTTACCTCCTACCATTACAACTCCCTTCGGACGTCACCCCAAACAACAGCCCCTGCGTGCAAAATATCTCCCAAATCCACATCCCTGCCCCTTACAAATTCTCCTTGCACAAACCACAAATTCAAGCAAATATCCCTTTTCCTCCAACCGGCTACAAAAGCCTTCAGCCTCCTTGCTTTCACAACCCTTTCAAATATCGAACGCCAAAAGTCAAACCATCTCCAAACCGAATTCTGAAATCGGAAGCCAATCCCTCAAGAACCATCGCCAAATAGCAAAAAAAAAAAAAAAAAAAAAACCCTCACAAATCGAATCGCAATTCAGAATTCCCAAATCGAATTCGAAACCCAAGATGAAGTTCAACCCTAGAAACCTAAACCGCAAACCACTGAACTGCTTCCCTCATCACATCCAGACCACAAAAACCACAGTCAACCTCCGAAAAAAAATACACCATCAGTGAAATCACCCTCAACTGAAACTCGCGGGTTTCAAACCCTACCGCAGTTCATCAAAACCACCGAGACCACCCAGCCCTCATCAAATCGCGAATTCAATCTATAGCATCCGAAGTCGCCTACTGCTTCTACTCTTGTTTCGAATAATTTGTTTTTTATTTTGATTTTAACACAAAAAAAAAGAGGAGAGTCAATTTTTGATTTTAACGCAAGGATTTGTCTGAGCCTTGTTTTTAAGTCTTAATCGGGTTAGGGGATATTTGCCTTCTATTAGGCTTGTGGTATTTGGGCCTTGTTTTGGGTCAGATTTGCTGTATTTAGGTCTGTTTTCTTTTGCTTTGTTTAGGTTTGTTCTGCCTTGTGAAAGGTTTTAGTTTTATTTTGTAGTTGCCCTGTTTAGGTTTGTTTGGGTTAGTTTTCTTATATTTGTGTTTATATTCTTTTTTCAATTATTATTTTTACGTCATTATCCAATAAAAAAAAAAGAGAAACGAAGGGTAGTACTCTGGTTATCTGGGTTAGCTTTTGTGATTGTTTTACTTAACCGTATGTGTTCTGGACAACTCGTTTGGCCGATTCTTTTTGGTCTGTGCATATATGGCAAGTCTTTGCCGTGTATTTTGTTTGAGTCTAGTCTTGTTTAATATTAGCTTAGCTTAGTTTTTTTATTAAGTCTTTTGTTTTTTTATTGCTTTTAAAAAAAATTCAAGTTCATTTCCTTTGCTTTTAGTTTTTATTTCTTTTTGTTTTTCACTAATTTTGTTTTTAGTGTCATTTTGTTGTTATTTTGATTTTCTCTTCTAAAAAAAATTGATTGCCTTATTTTCATCTTTAGTCCAGTCATTTTTTAGTATTCATTTTATTTTCTTTTGTTTCCTTGTTCTCTTTTCTTAAAAAAAGGAATTCAAAGGCCGAGAAATTTGAAATTAGCAAAATTTGAATTGTTTGAGCGGGTGCACACCAAGTGGGGTGTTAACGCGCTAGCGCGACTCAATTGCACTGGACAGACTGCCGATCTAGGTGAGTATTTTCTAACTCTGCAGGGACTGCTGCTGCAAATAAAAATATATATATATAGACATTGCTTGTAAAAATCTTCTGTAGGGCATCAGGTTGCTTGTAATTTTTTTAATTTCTGTAATTGCTTGTTCTGTGACTGTTCATTCTGTGACTGATTAAAACATAAAAAAAAAATCGCATTCATCTTAGTTTTGTTTTTATTTTCTAAGGACTTCATTATATTTTGAAAAACTAGTTTTGTTCTAACGGATTATTTCTCGGTGTCTAGACTACGGAAGAGTAATAACTGTTTATAAATATTACGGTGATTCGTAAATATTATATCGGTTGTTCCTCTGAAGGTACTTAAACCTTCAGCTGCATTGCTAGGGTGATTCCTGGTGCATCGATAACTCCTGTCCGTTAACTGGCTGAGAATCTTTTGTTGAAATAAATCTAACCATCATTATATAATTCTAGAAATTGTAAATAAGTAATTTGCATTAGGTTCAGTTTTTTAAAAATAAAAATAAAAAAAAAATAAAAACAGTTTTCTTTTGTCTAATTCTTTTTCTCTAAAAAAAAAACAATTCTAGTTTTGTAATTTTTTTTTGCTTCTACTCGCTTCTCAAATTTGTTTTTTCTCATCTTCCCTTATTCTTCTCGCTAGTGCATGCATAATTGGACTCGTGATCCTTCGGATAATCCTTTAGTTCGAACAAACATTCCTTTGACCATGGCCGAAGAAAATCCCCCTCGATCTCTTATGGATAGATACTTCCCCAATCAGGTTTCTATTCCTTCTTGCATCATATTGCCCGCCCCAACGGGTAACCACTTTGAATTCATTCGAATCACCTAAATACTCTTCCAAAGTTCAGCAATCTTGAATGTGATGATCCTTATATTTTCTTAACCAAATTTGAACGAGTTTGTGCAACCATGAAATTTCAACAATTAAGTGACGATGGAATCAAACTTAGGTAAATCCCATTTGCACTTACCGATTATGCTGAGAAATGGTTGTATAGCTTGCCTTCAAATACGATTGAAAGTTGGGGTGAATTTGTGAACATTATTCTAAAGAAATTTTACCTTCTGGAAAAAACATCCAAAATTCGAAACGAAATCGTCAATTTTCATCAATTTGGGGGTGAATCCTTTGCAAAATATTTTGAAAGATTTAAAGAGCTTCTAGTCAAATGTCCATATCACAATTTCGAAAAATGGACTCTTTGTCAAATTTTATACGATGGATTTGAAAATAACTCTAGAACCATGCTCGAATCGATGTGCCAAGGAAATTTTCTGGCCTAAGATCACAATGCTGCTTGGCAATTTCTAGAAAATTTGGCCGAAAAATCAGCTCAATGGGGAAGATCTAACGAGAAATCGATTTATTCCTGATCTAACGCTCATTTGGTAGGATCATCAGTAGCCTTAGAAGCAAAAATAGACGCGATGATAACCAAATTCGATAATGTCCTTTCATCAACTCAAATAAATCAAGCTCAAGCGTCTCAGACCTCATATTACAAATGTAACGATCCTAACCACATTGCCGATCAATGCCCACATTCATTGGAACAACTCAATGCATTTAACAAAGCTAGAAACGACCCATTCTCCCCAACGTACAATCCAAGTTGGAGAAACCATCCTAACTTCTCTTGGGCCCAAAACAAGAAAATTCGAATTCGGTTCGACCTCCTTTTCAGCCATTTTCAAATAATACTTCGAATTCTTCCTTTCAACAAACTCAACTCCAAAATCTTGCGCCACCTTCTCAAAATCAAGTGCAACAATCTGTTGCACGTCAAGATGATAAACGATTGACGTCACTTGAGAAAACTCTTGAAGCATTGACTAAAGCAACGACTCAAAATCTCCAATCAAATAGTAGTCTTCAAAATTTATTGACTTCGCACATGCAAAACACGAGTCAATCGATCGCTAAACTTGAAATGCAAATGAGTCATTTAGCCACTTCCGTAAGCGAATGGGAAAGAGGAACTTTCCCGAGTTAACCCATTCCAAACCCCAACCGTCAAAATCCTAACTCCAACCAAATTCACATCATTCAAGATTCAAATGGTAGTCACTTGAATGCAGTCACGACTCTTAGATCTGGCAAAAAGATTGACAACCATGTGGTCAACCCAAATGATTTGCCGGACAATCTTCCAAACCCGACCGAAAATTCGACCAACTCAGATCAAAATATCGAGCCTATTTCTGACAAGGACCATCCTCAAACTCAAGTAGCCCAACCTACTGAGTTATCTGCTCCATTTCCTCATAGACTCCGACCTAGGAAAAAGACAGATCAGCTAGAAAAGATCCTTGAAATATTTAAGCTAGTTAAATTGAACATTCCTCTTTTAGATATTATACACCAAGTTCCACAATACGCTAAATTTCTAAAAGATTTGTGCACTCAAAAACATCATGCACATGCACGAAAGTGTTTCCGGCGGCAACTCTAACCGAAGTCTTGTCCCAATCAATGCCAGTGAAATACAAAGATCCTGGCTGCCCCACAATATCATGTACTATTGGGGACAAAAAAAATCAATAGATGTCTGCTAGACTTAGGTGCAAGTGTTAACTTGCTTCCATATTCCGTTTATCGCCAATTGGGGCTAGGAGAACTAAAACCCATCAAGGTTACCCTTCAGCTTGCTGACCGTTCAATTAAGAAACCTGTGGGCGAAATCGAGGTTGTACTGATCAAAATAGGCGAATTTATCTTTCTAGTTGATTTCATTGTCCTAGAAACTCAACAGGTAAGCAATCGTGCAAACCAGATCCCTTTGATTCTAGGACGACCCTTCTTAGCAACCTTTTATGCGCTTATCAACTGCAGAAATGGGTCTATGAAACTTTCTTTCGGTAACATGACCGTCGAGCTAAACAACTTTAGAATTGAAAACTCTCCTAACTCTTGTATGACCAGTTTTTTGAAATTCATGCTGTCCGCGACAATGAACCCGAGCTCAACCATCTGAATAACGAAATTGAATTGAATTACGAAACCTTGTTTCAAGATATTCCCGAAAATGTCTATGATTCGATTCTTGTCGAGCCGCTCACAATTGTGTCTGTCCCTCAACCAGTTTCTTCAGTTGAATCGTCCCCAAAATCTGAACTCAAAGTGTTGCCCAGTCATCTTAAGTACGCTTACTTAGGAGACAATGAAACTTTTCCTGCCATTTTCGCTTCTGACCTTACTTTAGAGCTGGAACAATTGCTCCTTCCCATCCTTAAGAAAAATAAGGAAGCAATTGGTTGGCCATGGCTGATATTAAGGGGATTAGTCCTTCGATAGTCCAACATCGAATCCACCTTACAGATGATGCCAAGCCCACTCGTGATCCCCAGCGTCGTCTAAACCCCATCATGAAAGAAGCAGTTCATGCTGAAATCCTTAAATGCCTTGACAATGGAATCATATACCCAATTTCCGATAGTCAATGAGTTAGTCCGATTCATGTCGTACTTAAGAAATCAGGAATTACCGTGATCCAAAATGAAGCTAACGAGCTTATCCTAACCCACACCCAGACCGGTTGGCAAGTTTGCATTGACTATAGGAAACTTAACGCTGCAACATGTAAGGATCATTTCCCTTTGCCATTTATCGATCAAATGTTAGAACGACTAGCTGGTTATGAGTACTACTGTTTCCTTGACTGGTACTCGGGCTACAATCAAAACCCTATCACTCTTGAGGACCAAGAGAAGATCGCTTTCACTTGTCCCTTCAGTACATTTGCATACCGTCGTATGCCTTTTGGTCTCTGTAATGCACCTGCAACCTTCCACAGGTGCATGATTAGCATTTTTTCTGAGACGATCAAGCGATTTTTGGAAGTCATGGAGGACTTTTCCATCTTTGGGGACTCGTACACTGAGTGTTTACATCATCTTGATCTTGTCCTTAATCGTTGCAAAGGTAAACATTTGACGCTTAATTGGGAAAAGTGTCAGTTCATGGTCAAACATGGCATTGTTTTAGGACATGTCATCTCTAATAAAGGAATTGAAGTAGACAAAGCCAAAATCGAAGTTATCTCTAATCTTTCCATTCCCAAATCCGTTAAGGACATCCGATCCTTTTTAGGTCATGCTGGGTTTTATCGTCGCTTTATAAAGGATTTTAGCAAAATCACTCGACCTTTGACTAACCTTCTTGGTAAGGATGTTCCTTTCGACTTCAATTCTGATTGCATTACATCTTTTGAGCATCTCAAAAATGAACTTGTCTCTGCTCCTATCATCTTCTCTCCTAATTGGAAGCTGCCTTTTGAAATCATGTGTGACGCCTCGAATTTTGCTGTTGGCGCTGTCCTAGGACAACGTATCGATAAGATTCTTCACGTCATTTACTACGCGAGTAAGACTCTGAACGATGCTCAGTTCAATTATTCGACCAATGAAAAGGAACTCTTGGCAGTCGTTTTCGCTTTAGAAAAAATTCAGACCTCATCTAGTTGGCTCACACATTACTGTTCATACCAATCATTCCGCACTTAGGTACCTTTTCTCTAAAAAGGATGCTAAGGCTTGTCTCATTCGTTGGATCCTTCTACTTCAAGAATTTGACCTTACCATTAAGGATAAAAAAGGATCTGACAATGTTATTGCAGACCACTTGTCTTGTCTTCCAAATGCCCCGTCTTCTTCTCTTCCGATCAAGGAGAACTTCCCGGATGAACAGCTCATTTCGTTGTCCACTGATCCTTGGTTCGCTGACATTGTCAACTACTTAGTCACCAAATAGACCCCTTCTTTTTGTCCAAGCAGGATAAACACAAATTCTTTTCCCAAGTGAAGCATTTTTTCTGGGACGACCCTTATCTTTTCAAATACTATCTTGACCAAATCATCCGAAGGTGTGTTCCCGACATTGAAATTCGTAATGTCATCTCTTTCTGTCACGACCAAGCCTGTGGTGGTCACTTCGGTCCTAAAAAGACAGCCGAAAAGGTTCTCCAATCGAGTTTCTACTGGCCTAACCTTTTCAAAGATGCTTATGAATTTTGCAAAACTTGTGACCGATGTCAATTCTTAGGGAAAATTGGTAAACGAAATATGATGCCCCTAAACCACATTTTAAAGGTCGAAATTTTTGATATTTGGGGTATAGACTTCATAGGACCCTTCCCTAATTATTTTGGGAACCTTTACATCCTCTTAGCTGTCGATTATGTTCCTAAATGGGTCGAAGCTGTTCCATGCAAAAGAAACGATAACAAGGTTGTTGTGCGCTACTTGAAAGAAAACATCTTCTCCAGGTTTGGCAAACCTCGCGCAATAATCAATGATAATGGAACACACTTCTGTAATTGTTATTTTGAAGCTCTCATGGGAAAGTATTCAATAACCTACAAGTTATCCACTCCTTATCATCCTCAAACTTGTGGGCAAGTTGAAGTATCGAATAGGCAGATAAAACAAATCCTTGAGAAAACCGTGAATCGAAATCGTAAAGACTAGTCCCAAAAGTTAACCGACGCTCTTTGGGCTTACCGCACTGCTTTTAAAACAAACTTAGGTATGTCCCCTTATCGGTTCATTTTTGGTAAGCCATGTCACTTTCCAGTTGAACTAGAACATAGGGCGTTATGGGCAATAAAAACTTTGAATCTTGATTTAGAGCAAGCAGGTGAACATAGGAAGCTTCAACTTATTGAATTTGATGAAATTCGAAATGATTCCTATGAAAATGAACGAATTTACAAGGACATAATGAAACTTTTTCATGATAAATCAATTTTACGTAAAACTTTCATTTTAGGTCAAAAAGTTCTGTTGTATGACTCAAAACTGCATTTATTTCTAGGTAAGTTAAAATCTAGATGGATAGGACCTTACACTATACGGACTATTTTCCCGCATAGTGTGGTAGAAATTAAGAATCCAAATGATGGATCATCCTATAAGGTTAATGATCAACGCCTTAAACCTTACTTGGAACCAATATCCAACCAGGAGGAAGAGCTCATGGTCCTCCATGAGCCACATTACATTCGGTAAGATGCACTAACCCTCTTTTGTACATACGTAAATATTCTCTTATTTGTTTTTCCTTTCCACTGAGATATGTATGATTAACGATTGTGAGGACAAAGTCACACTCAAGTGTGTGTGTGTGTGTGTGTGTGGGGGGGGGGGGGGGGATTTACATTACATCAGCAATCAAATTTTATGAACTAGGTCATTCATTGAACAAGGATTAACTTAAATTCATAAATAACACCTTGGTTCTTTTTTGATAAGTTGAATTGTTGGGTGATGGGAATGAACATTATTTATTCTTTGAGTCGTAATGTGTCTTTTTAAGATGCTAGCTTGGGACTGTGCAGACGTTAGTCGTGTTCTGGAGTAAGCGTGTCAACCCTTGTTATACATGTTAGAATGTGCAAGTAAAAATGATCAAAAAAAAAAAAAATCAAATAATAATGATTTTGCACCTACATTTTTTGGATTTCCCGAGTTTGTTTCCATGCATAATATTTTTTCTCACTCAAATTTTCAAAATCGTAAGTTCTAAAATCCACTTGGCCCAACTTAGAAGAAATGACTCATTGTAGCGTTCTTCTTCGATACCCCACATTATTCAAACCCAAGTTTAGTCGATTTGCATCCATGTTTCGACAAGATTTTCTTATATTGGTATACTATAGAACCTTTTACTGATTTATTTTCAAAGGTTCAAAAACATCACTTTTTATACCAATATTAGACCACGCACTCCATACTTGTTTTAAGGTATGATAAGCATATACCACATCTTATTTATATGGGTTACCTATCTTACGAAACTTTGCTTATCATTCCTTTCGGCTTTTTGTATAACATCAATCCAGACTTGTGTGTTGAATTAAGGTTATAGAAGTACAGTAACTAGGGCACAAAACTTTTCTTTCATGAAATGTTGGTTATGATTCGCTTAGTAGAGGAGGAATCAAATGAAATAATGTACGGTATCATTCCATTCCATCTCCACTCATCTTCTCCTTCATGCAAAAAAAGCAATGAAGAGAAATTATCTCAGAATAAAATAGTCATCCATCATTCTTGACTATAAAGCATTCATTTTCATTCCATCCACATCCATCATACCGTACTTGAAAGGGAGGATTATAGTTGAGGAGATAAAAGGAAACAAAACGTCCATATGTGCCATAGTATTACTTTACCTTTTGTAGCTTGAAATTCAACTAATACACTTGCCCTCTTATCTAGAATATTTTTAGAACTTACAAAATTCTCCTTAATCTATGCATAACTCACATCCAATACATTATAGTTACATTGGTGCAAAATTATTCCAAAAAAAAAATGAATAAATGATTGGGTGCACGTTGTCGATGTGTAGAACTTTGGTTGACACCATGCTCTTAACCTTCAAGATAATTACAGTGTTATCAAGGAATTACGATTCAACTTGAATTTTTTATTCATTTTTGCACCAATTATGGGATGGATAATTTGGAGCTAAACCATTATTTTTGAAGTTAGGTGAAATCCTTGGAATGTGAAAGACCTTAAATATATTGTTTGATTAATCCGCGTACATAAGACGCTTTGGATTTTGTGGGTAGTATCCGCTGAAAACCCTCACGAGACAGCACTCATCCTACTAGCGACACCTAGGGGTTTAACGGATTGTTGCATACGCTAAATGCAATCGTGTTTCCTACGAAAGTGTGACATATCTTAGTTTAGTTTATTTGAGGATGAATAAAAAGATAAGTGTGGGGGTATTTGATATACACGTAATTGTGTATATTTTATCCGCTTATTTATCTTATTTTATATTTAAAATAATTGATATTGTGTATTTATAGTTGTGTTTTCAAATTATTTATGATGAATGGATTAATGCACTTAATTGTTGAAATGCTTGAAGAATTGGTGTATGAAGAGTGTTGATTTTGAGAGTTAATTAAAGCTTAAAGAAATGTTGCTGTTCAACCACCTTCTGCTGCATATTTTAATAATCCAATGCCTTTTCATAAAGATAGCTTGTTGCAGATGTTATGGAGTTCCTATTCACGCTCAAAACAATTGAAATTGATGTCATTTGATGCCCGCAAGCTATGCCAATTGCAAATCCATTCACACTGCGCTCACATTGGCTCACTTACAAAGCCTCTCACTTTACAGCTGCGTTCACACTGGCTTATGTGTTATTTGGGCTAAATCTTTAGTCCCACATTGTGTAATTAGCCTCTAGGTCTTGCCCAAAGCAACTATAAATAAATTGTATCTCCTTCATGTAAATACACATTGTGTTTTATTCTGTAATTCTCTTCTTGGAATAAAATCATTCTTCCTCTGTTCTATTTAGTTTTAGTTTTTTTTATGTTCATGTTATTTAGTTTCTTTTTCTCTTCTTCTTTAGCTATGTCTAGCTAATCCCCTTTGATTAGGGGGTGATGACGCTAATAGATATGATTCAATATTAATCACATAGCCAAAAGATTGAGGACTTTATACATGTAGGTTTGGATCTAAATAAGGGTTAGATATGAACCTTCATATTCTGTGTCGTTTAAGAGCTATGCTCCTTCATAGGGTATATTTGTGTTCGACCTAACAATTATCAGATTTAGATCTGATTTTAGGGTTTTAGAAATTAATAAGTGAATCAGTCCTGATAGCCTATGGTTGTTTAAGAGCTCAGCTCCTGCATAGGCTATGCTTGTCGTTATTTACTTATTTGTTTCTAAGAACCTAATTATCGTTGATTCATGTTTGTGACAGAAACATGAATTAGATCTATATTTATTTGTTGGCTATTGATGAGTATGAATCCAATCTATGTCATTATCCCCTAATTATCTTCTCTTATTATATAAATCTCTATTTTTATTTAATTGCTGTTATTTTTTGTGTTTTCAATCAATCAAAATCCTGGAATAACTTGATTGGATTTATTAATTAAAATATTTTTGGTCCCACAGTTCGACACCCTCTACAACAATCCATGTTGTTTAGGAAAGCCGAACGGATTAAACAATTGTTTACAGTTGTTTATTTGTTCGCAAACACTTTTTCTGGATGATTATAGCAAATTTTTGTGGACTTTCCTTATTGCCAAAAAGTCACAAGTCGAACATTTATTCCAATATTTTCATGCTCTAATCAAAACTCAATTTGAACGTAATATTAAAACATTCCAATGTGACAATGGTACAGAATACATCATTGGCACCTTTAAACAATTCTTTGATCATAATGGGATGTTATTCCGCCTTTCTTGTCCCCACATCTCTCCTCAAAGTGGTAAAGCCAAACGACACACTGATCAATAAATAACACCATTCATACCTTGATTGCTAAAGCCTCTATGCCACCTTCTTTTTGGCACCATACTTTAGAAATGGCCACATATCTTCTTAACATACTTCCAACTAAAGTCTTAGGATTTCAGTCCCCTACCCGAATTCTATACTAATGTGATCCTAAATATTCAGCATTGTGTGTGTCTGGTTGCCTATGTTTTCCTTTGTTTCCGACCACTTATGTCCATAAATTGCAAGCTCGATCCACTCCATGTGCTTATCTTGGTCCCGCTCCCAATAATAGAGGCTCAAAGTGTTATGGTATGGCACGTGGCAAAATCATTATTTGTTGTCATGTGATGTGACGACCTCCCACAACCCCCACACTTAACAAGAGGAATAATGCGCTGAAAGATGTACACAACAGCTATGGACGATCATCAAGGTATGATAACACAAGAGGAACCTGTCGTAAATCTCACAACGCAAGGGTAAAATATAGTAGAACATATACAACTGGTAATATTAGTGGAGCATATTTAAGCAGAAATCTCATATTTTCAAAACAACAAGAAAATATATCCTTACACAAGGATTGCAACATATGTCTGTACAAATTTGCCTCACTACAACACTCAGAGTAGAATAACAAATAGCGGAAATCCAAATACTATATAGTAAGAGAGATAGTACGCCACCCTCCTGCTTTCCTCCGAACTACTACATCGTCCTTACTAAGCTATCACCTATCACCTAGTCTGCTCATCCAAAATTGGATGAACAACCCAAGGTAATAAGAGGAAAACATAAAACCTTGAGTCAGACAACAGTCTTAGTAAGCGATAAAACAACTAACAACTTCATCAATAAAGTATATTAGAATAGGTAGATTAACAAACCAATCTACCAAACATCAAAGAAGAACTCAACTCACATCTTCCCCCACATCGGACAGTGATAGCCTTTACAACAAACATTTCAACCATGCGACCAAGAAAATCCAAATAACCATTCAACCATGGCAACCAGAAGTAGTCCATAATAACACTTATAACATCCAGATTATATATATCTACCGTAAACCATCTTAGTCGAATTCATCATCCCTCAAGCACAAGCTCCAAAGCCCGAAACCAATATCAGGCAAGCACCCAAGAAATATCTCCTTCGACGTTAGACAATCTACATGAGACGATACAAACAAAGAAAACCAATCATCCATGATAGACTCCAACTATCACTTCAAATCCTGCTTTGAAACCATCGTAATCCTATGACTGGCCCATACTGCCATCCAGCAAGGGCTAATGGCAACCTCGGTTCTAGAAAAAACACCCATACGCCTTTCAACGATAAGTACCTAGGCCTTTCAACTGTACCCAAGGTACTTGACCTACATCCGGTCTTTTAGGTACGCCTTTATTGTACCCCTTCTTTGAGCCCGCTAAAACCTACAACAATGATAATTCCTCGGCCTTCAGTATCTCTAATCATCTTCACTTGCGACTATCAAAAAGCTCAGAACACTTTCGAGCAACCATTACTTCACATAAGCTCAATACATCCTTGAGTCGTTCTTTCACATGAACTCAATACATCCTTGAGTCATTCCCTCATTCGTTTTATACACCAAACAACGAACAAATCACATCACTCCGAACATCCTCATCTGGACTCTTGTTGAAGCCACCATCTCAACACCCTTGAGTTATCACCACAGCCGTTGCATTTCAATGATCAACGAATGCATCACATCAATTTGATCATTCCTACTTTGAAATCTCTTCGAAGCTAGAACCATCGTCGACTCAAAAAAAAGCATCGTTTGGTCGATATTTTATTTCATAGCATTTCCAGCGTTTTTGCTATGAAAAACTGGCTAAAATGTCAAAACAACCATCTATAGCACTTCAGAAATGCTATCATAACCCCTGGTTCAATTCTGCATCAATTCGTCACCGATCCATCACTGGTCCATCAATGATCCACATTAATCCATTCCGTAACTGATCCATCACAGACCCGAGTTGATCCATTCATGCGCGAGCCATCACTGATCCGTCACAAATCCTCCACTGACCGACCCGTCACAAATCCGTCATTGACCGACCCCTTTATGATCGATCGACCCATCACAAATCCGTCACTTACCGACCCGTCACAAATTTGTCGCAGATCCGTCACTGACCGACCTTCTATGACCGACCGACCTCTTACAATCCGTCACTGACCGACCCATTCCATCACTGATCCATCGTAGATCTGGACCATGCACATGCCATCTATGCACGATCCATCCCAGATCCGTCGCAAATCCATTCCATCACTAATCCGTCACAAATCCATGACCGATCCTGCATTTCTGACTTAGTTCCCAGGAAATCCACCATGGTGCGCGACCCAAATCCTGCACCACTCCAATGCAACTCCAATTTCGACCAAAACTCCGCCAATCGATACATCGATGAAACTAACACAACCAATTCACCAAATACAACCACAAACATGTTATGAAACTAATAACATCACGAATTTGGCAATTTCATCAATAATTATGTGAAACTCACCAAAATCACCATAAATGCAAATATGAACAAATCTATGGATCTAACTTGCATAATCATATGGAATAACATAGAATCATAGATTTAAGCTTACTAAATGAGGTCATAGGGTGATTCATATGGGAATGAACTTGTCATGATATAGATCTATGGTAAAACGCTTGAAATGGATGAAAAACATGATCAAACACTCTTACACTTAATTGAATCCATGTGAGAGATGTAAATCACTCACCGATTCTCCAAAACAAGCTAAAATTGATGAAATAAGTATCCGGACAAGAAGCACCTCACACCAAACACTTTGACCCGATGAATCCTTGCCTCAATTGATGTAGATCTAGCCTCCAATGATGTAGATCTATGATTTCCCTCCTTGGATTATGATTTCTAATGGTGGAAAGGTGTTAGAGGGAGAAGGAGCTCAAGGCCGCCTAATGAGAGAATTCGCGAAGTACCCTATTCTCCGTACCCCTCACCCTCTATTTATAGTTTCCACCAACCCACTAACGGGCCTCCCTAATTCAGACCATTAGGCTTTTCAAACATGAACAACCAACTGAAAAACCTTAAAACAGTGAATCCTCCCAAACCGCTGAGCCAAATCCCTAATGTAACCACTCTACGAAAAATAAATCGTCAATTCCTTTCCAATGGCACAGGTCTCACCCTCTGATTCGACCTAAGTCAAAAGTTATGCCCTGTACCAGACTGACAGGAGCAAAATGGTCACAAACAAAATCGTTAAAAATTGTGGAGATGTCTTACATCCCCATAAGCAACATATTAAAAGATGAAAATGATCCAACCCTCAGAGAATAAAATAAAAATCTTTTATGACCTTTCGATACGTAAAATGCAGGTTGTTACACTCTCTCCCTTAAGAATTTCGCCCCCGAAATTCCAAGCAATCACAACAATTCTGCATGCCTATCATCCATGAGAAACCAATTATATCACCCAAACTAGCAACCATTAAGCCATGCATCCATAGCCTTATCCTAACACGCAGAATTCTATCAAACAACAATTAATAACAACAAAATCAACAAGTAATAATGATGGCGCGATATCAATGGGTCATACAGATGAAGAGTTTTAGATGGGTCATATTTATACTCTCTCCCGTCTCCTACGTAACATCGTCGCTCTCCTCACTCCATTGTACCTTAGCTAAATTAAGTGTCTTTTCCCAAAACTGTTTCATGTCTCGCCATAACACGAAGCGGCTTACGAGATCTCATAACTACGAACTCAACTGTAAGGTCGACGTACTACTCCGGATGTACTACCACATCCGGACCATGCGAATATTTCGTAGGAACGATACACGAAAAGCATTATGCACACATGACATCTTCTTGAGTAACTCTAATCTATATTCGAGCTTTCTGATTCGCTCGACTATCATAAATGGTCCATCGAACCTAGGAGCTAACTTTTCTTTACTTCCGAATCGAACCACATACTTTAATGGAAAATTCTTAACGAAAACCATATCGCCAAAGTCGGATTTCAAATCCTTACGACATCTAACGGCGTAACTTTTCTGACGATCTTGGGTTGCCTTCATCCGTTTCCGAACGATCTCGATACAACCCGAGGTTTCTCTAATCATCTTAGGCCCAAGTATCAACTTATCTCCAGTTTCTAACCAACAAGCTGGAGAATTCACGGCCTCCCATACAACGCCTCATATGGTGCCATCCCAATACTCAACTAGTATCTATTATTATATGCAAACTCAACAAGATGTGGATGGTCCTACCATGATCCCTAAAATCAATCTTTGGGACACCATGGAATCGAACTATCCATTTTACATGAAGTTCAACCAATTTCGATGCCGTCCTAGTCGACTTGACATGAATGAATCTCGTACTTTCGGTCAAACAATCCATGATGACCCAAATCCCTTCGTTTCCTGCCCTAGTCCTAGGTAGTCCATCGATACTTGCTCCCACTTCCACGTAGGAACTTCCAATGGCTGAAGCAAACCACTCGGGTTCTTCTATTTAACTTTCACTAACTGACAGTTCATGCATTTGAAAATGAATTTTCTAATATCTTACTTCATCCCTTCCCAGTAGTACATTCGCTTCATGTCCTGATACATCTTATTACCACTGGATGAATTTCCAACTTCGAGTGATGACATTCTATCAGAACCTCATCTCTCAATCCATTGATATCAGGAACAACTAATTGCCCTTGCTTTTGAAGCCAACCTTCTTGATCGACTTTGAACTCTTTATCCTCTGGTTCCAGATTTTGGACAAACTCAACAAGCTTAGCATCTCGCTTTTGGCTTTCACCAACTCTTTCGATAAGTGTAGGTCTTATCGATAAAATTGCCAACATTTCAGGTTCCAATTCACACCATGGCCTGAAATCTAACCTTGAAAAATACTCGAGGTTCTTCCATTCTGAAAACATCACTTCCAAACTTGCGTGTCTTCGACTCAATGCATCTACAACTGCGTTGCCTTTGCCTAGAGTATAGGATATACCAAAATTATACGATGCCAGAAACTCCAACCATCGTTGCTGCAGAAGATTCGAATCCTTTTGGGAGAAAAGATACTTCAACGACTTGTGGTCCGTAAACAACTCGAACCGAACCAACAACAGGTCATGTCTCCACATCTTCAGAGCAAACACAATCGCCGCCAACTCTAAGTCATGAGGTGGGTAATTAATTCCTTTCATGCGGCTTTGGCTATCGACTTGCGTAGGCCACTCCTAGCTTATGAATTCCCATTGCCAAATCCATCTAATAAAACACATTGACTTCGTGGGGTTGATTGAACAAGTCATCAATCCTTGGCAACAGATACTTGTTCTTCTTAGTCACCTTGTTCAGCTTACGATAATCCACACACAAACTTAATGAGCCATCTTCCTTGGTTGCAAACACGACTGGAACACCCCATTCAGGTACACTCCACCGAATGAATCCTTTTCCCAAAAGGTCTCTAACTTGCACCTCCAACTCTCGCTGTTCCTTAGACACCACCCGCCTAAGAGGCATAACAATTAGTCTAGCACCCTCAACCAAATCGATCCTAAACTCGATCTTACGATGCGGTAGCAACCCTTTGACTTTGTCAAAGACATCCTCGTACTTATTTGCGATTAGTACAGATGACAAGTCTTCTTGTGGAATCACAAGTGAATATAACAACTCACAAAGACACCATCCTCGGGTTTACCCTGAACCAACACCTTTTGCCCATCCACATTCCCGACTGTCATCTCTAGCTTTTCGTAGCTCACTTTTTCCGCACATCTCTTGGACCAATTCATACCCAAGATGATTTTAAACCAGCGAAAGTTACAACTATGCAACCGTTAATAAATGAGCGTCCATGATCAAATAATACTAGATCCACAAAATTTGCAAAGAGTAGATGAACCCACGCTAGATTAGTTACACCCAAAGGTCTAATACAATTCCAAACTAGTTCATGATACAATCTTATTATAGGTAAATGAAAGCGATGCTCAAGTACCAAATCTAACTCAACAACTCCATTAGCGGAAAGCACATCTAAATTAGCAACATCTTCTAATCCTCATTAGGAATGCAATAAGAGACCGGAGTAACTTCCACAACACATGCTTCCTCCAATTGCTTATTCTTTAGAAAATTCGGGTAGTCTTTCTTCTTATGTCCAGGCTTTCCGCATTTAAAGCAATTCATTTCGGCTCTTGGCTTCTCACAATCCTTAGCATAATGGCCTTTTAACTGATAATTGAAGCATATATCATTCTTCTTCTTATTTTTCTTCTTTGAATTACTTGGGCCAATAAAGGTTTCTTCATCCGTAGGAGAATAGTCCCTCTGTCACTTAGCTGAATCCCTTATGGGTACTTGCACAGGAACACCACGCTCCACTGTCGCTTCTGGAATGGGTATCCTTAACATAGCTGCTGCCATCGTGGCCGCACCAAACATGACCAGGTATTCCGATGCAACTGCTAAAGCTCCGAATTTGCTTTCATCTCCTACTCCTCCAGTTCCAAACTCACACCTAGAGGTTTGACGATTCATTCTAAATCTAAAATAGAATGATTAGTCCACTTACAAGATAAACTACTAAAGAAGTACAAACGCTACTACTATATATGCTAATATATATAGTAAATATCAAATTGAAATCTATAAATACATCTCTCATACATAATTACGTCTTTGAACTTTGGCTAAAATCGTTAACAGAGCTCTGATATCAAATGTGACGATTGCCCACAGCCCCCGCAATTAATAAAAGGAATAATGTGCTGAAAGATGTGCATGGCAGCTATGGACGATCATCAAGGTATGATAACACAAGCGAAACCTGTCGTAAATCTCATAGCATAAGGATAAAATATAGTAGAACATATACAACAGGTAATATTAATGAAGCATATTTGAGCAGAAATCTTAAATTTTCAAAACAATAAGAAAGTATATCCTTACACTAGGATTGCAACATATGTCTGTACAAATTTTCCTCACTACAGCACTCAGAGTAGAATAACAAATAGCAGAAATCCAAATACTATATAGTAAGAGAGATAGTACGCCAGCCGCCTGCTCTCCTCCAAACTACTACATCGTCCTTACTAAGATATCACCCGTCACCTAGTCTGCCCATCCAAAATTGAATGAACATCCCAAGGTAATAAGCGGGAAACATAAAACCTTGAGTCAGAAAACAGTTTTACTGAGTGATAAAACAGCTAACAACTTCATCAATAAAGTATATGAGAATAGATAGATTAACAAACCAATCTACCAAACACCATAGAAGAACTCAACTTCCGTCTTCCCCCACACCGGACAGTGATAGCCTTTACAGCAAACATTTCAACCATGCGACCAAGGTAATCCAAATAACCATTCAACCATAGCAACCAGAAGTAGTCCATAATAACACTCATAACATCCAGATTATATATATATATCTCACGTAAACCATCTTAGTCGAATTCAACACCCTCAAGCACAAGCCCTAAAGGCCGAAACCAATATCGGACAAGCACCTAAGAAATATCTCCTTCGATGTTAGACAGTCTACATGAGACAATACAAACAAAGAAAACCAATCATCCATGATAGAATCTGGCTATCACAGCCAATCCTGCTTTGAAACCATCGTAATCGTATGACTGGCCCATACTGCCATCCGTCAAGGGCTAATGGCAACCCTGATTCTAGCGAAAACCCCATACGCCTTTCAACGATACGTACCTAGGCGTTTCAATGATACCCAGGGTACTCAAACTACATCCAGTCCTTTAGGTACACCCTATTGTACTCCTGCTTTGAGCCCGCTAGAACCTACGACAACGATAATTCCTCAGCCTTCAGTATCTCTAATCATCTTCACTTGTGACTATCAATAAGCTCAGAACACTTTAGAGCAACCATTACTTCACACGAGCTCAATACATCCTTGAGTTGTTCTTTCACATGGACTCAATACATCCTTGAGTCATTTCCTCATTCGTTGTATACAACAAACAACGAAGAAATCACATCACTTCAAACATCCTCATCTGGACTTTCATTGAAGCCACCATCTCAACACCCTTGAGTTATCACCACATTCGTTGCATTACAATGTTCAAAAAATGCATCACATCACTTTGATCATTCCTACTTGAACTCTCTTCGAAGTTAGAACCATCGTCGACTCAAAAACAAGCTTCGTTTGGTCGATACTGTAGCATTTCCAGCTTTTTCGCTATGAAAAACTGGCTAAAATGTCAAAATAACCTTCTACAACAATTTTGAAATGCTATCATATCCCCTGGTTCAATTCTGCATCAATATGTCACCAATCCATTACTGATCTATTCCATCACATATCCATCACAGATCCGAGTTTATCCATTCATGTGCGAGCCATCACTGATCCGTCACAAATTCGTCATCGACCAACCCCTTCATGATCGACCGACCCATCATAAATCCGTCACTGACTGACCTGTCACAAATCTGTCACAGATCCGTCACTAACCGACCTTCTATGACCGACCGACCTCTTACAAATCTGTCACTGACCGATCCATTCCGTCACTGATCCATCGCAGATCTGGACCATGCACGAGCCATCTATGCACGATCCATCCATGCGCGATCCATCCCAGATCCGTCATCCCAGATCCATCACAAATCCATGATGGATCCATTCCGTCACTGATCCATTAAATATCCATGACCGATCCTTCATTTCTGACTTATTTCCCAAGGAATCCACCATGGTGCGCGATCGATTTCCCCTACGCGCGACCCAAAATCTGCACCACTCCAATGCAACTCCAATTTCGACCAAAACTCCGCCAATCGATACAATCGACGAAACTAACTCAACCGATTCACCAAATACAACCACAAACATGTTATGAAACTAATAACATCACCAATTTGGCAATTTCATCAATAATTATGTGAAACTCACCAAAATCACCATAAATACAAATATGAACAAAACTATGGATCTAACTTGCATAATCATATGGAATAACATAGAAATAACATAGAATCATTGATTTAAACTTACTAGATGAGGTCATTGGATGATTCATATGAAAATGAACTTGTCATGGTATAGTTCTATGGTAAAACACTTGAAATGGCTGAAAAACATGATCAAATATTCATACACTTTATTGAATCCATGTGAGAGATGTAAATCACTCACCGATTGTACAAAACAAGCTAAAATTGATGAAATAAGAATCCAGACAACAAGCACCTCACACCAAACACTTTGCTCCGATGAATCCTTGCCTTCATTGATGTAGATCTGGCCTCTAATGGTGTAGATATATGATTTCCCTCCTTGGATTATGATTTCTTATGGTGGAAAGGTGTTAGAGGAAGAAGGAGCTCAAGGCCACCTAATGAGAGAATGGGAGAAGTAACCTATTCTCCATACCCCTCACCCTCTATTTATAATTTCCACCAACCCACCAATAGGCCTCCTAATTCAGCTCATTCGGCTCTTCAAACCTGAACTGCCAACTGAAAAACCTTAAAACAGCGAGTCCTTCCAAACCGCTGAGCCAAATCCTTAATGTAACCACTCTACGGAAAGGAAATCAGCAATTCCTTTCCAATGGCACAGGTCTCACCCTCTGTTTCGGGCCGAGTCAAATATTATGCCCTGTACAAGACTGACAGGGGAAAAATGGTCACAAACAAATTCGGTAAAAATTATGGACATGTCTCACATCCCCATAAGCAATATATTAAAAGATGAAAATGATCCAACCCTCAGAGAATAAAATAAAAGTATTTTACGATCTTCCGATATGTAAAATGCGGGCTGTTACATATGAAATTCATTGAGACCAAATTCCCATTCGCACAAATTCACAAAACCACAAATACAACGTATGATTTTTTAATTGCCAATAGTTCTAATTCTTTGTTGAATTATTTGCATTCTACTTCAAAGCCTCCAAACATAATTGAGTCCACGCCTCATTCAAGCCCACTAAATCAGCCTCCCCTTACTGATCCGCAGCCTCAAACAGACCCAGCTGCATCCTCTTCTGTTGCGCCACTATCTCCCACGGTCTCAGTTCCCAAACAATACTCTCAATGTGCTGTCAACACTCAGGTTATTCAACAAACTCAGCTAAGCCCACAACCCACTCCTCTTCTTTTCAGTCCACAAACACAGCCCACTCACCCTGCCCAATCTGCTGCCTAATCTTACAACTCTAAGTCAGCAGCATCTCTTTACCCAAACACCTCCATTTCGACTGCTCAAACGAACTAAACCCAAAGCTCACAAAGCTGTCCTCATCCTAACAACCCAACATTACATCTTATGACAAACCGAGCAATGGATGACATTTTTAAATCAAATCCCAAAGACACTACCAATTTACATGCATCCACCACAAACATATCTCCCATACCTAATGAACCTGTTAGTGCTTTTCATGACCAAAACTGGAATAGTGCAATGTTGGATGAATTTAATGCTTTAATTGATAATAACACTTGGGAGTTAGTGCCAAGGCCACCTAATGTGAATGTAATTCGATTTATGTGGATTTTTCGTCACAAGTACGAATCTGATGGTTCTTTTGAGCGACATAAAGCCCGTCTTGTAGGTGATGGTAAAACTCAGCAATATGGTATTGATTGTGAAGAAACGTTTAGCCCAGTGGTTAAACCAACAACCACACGAGCAGTTCTTAGTATCGCTCTTTCAAAATCTTGGCCCGTTCATCAGCTAGATGTCAAGAATGCCTTTTTGCATGGTCATCTTAATGAGACAGTCTCTTAATGAGACAGTCTATATGCATCAACCCATGAGATTTCGAGATAAGAGACATCCAGATTATGTTTGTTTGCTAAAGAAATCTCTAAATGAATTAAAACAAGCTCCTCGGACTTGGTATCAGCGATTTGCAGACTTTGTTGCATCCTTTGGATTTACTCATAGTAAATATGATCACTCTCCGTTCATTTATATACAAGGTTCGGATATGGCATATATACTGTTGTATGTTGATGACATAATTCTTACTGCTTCTTCAAATCGTTTGTGTAATTCTTTCATTACTCGTTTGAGTTCTGAATTTTTTATGAAAGATCTTGGTCAGTTAAGTTTTATTTGGTTATTGTTATTACTCATTTTGCAAATGGCCTATTTTTATCTCATAAAAAGTATGTTGCATATATCATTGACGGAGCTGAAATGTCTAGCTGCAGTCCTTGTCCTACTCCTGTTGACACTAAATCTAAACTTAATGCTACTAAGGATGCATCGTATGAGGATCCTACTAAGTAAGCTGGTTCTCTTCAGTATCTTAACTTCATAAGGCCTGATATTTCTTATGTAGTAAAATAAGTGTGCCTTCATATGCATGATCCAAAAGTTGAGCACATGACTGCTCTCAAGCGCATATTGCACTATATCTAGGGTACATTGTCTTATGGTTTGCATATGTATAAGTCTTCTTTTGACAAACTCATCGCCTATACAGATGTTGATTGGGGTGGATGCCGTGATACTAGACGCTCCACCTCAGGTTATTGTGTATTTCTTGGAGATAATCTTATTTCTTGGTCCTCTAAATGCCAACCTACATTGTATCATTCTAGTGTAGAGGCTGAGTATAGAGGAGTTTCTAATGTTGTCTCTGATTCTTGTTGGATCAGAAATTTGTTATTAGAGTTGCATGTTCCCATTCAGAAAGCCACCCTGGTTTACTGTGACAATGTAAGTGCAATCTACTTATCTAGTAACCCAGTTCAACATCATCACACTAAACACATTGAGATGGACATTCACTTTGCCCATGAAAAAGCATCTAAAGGCGAAATTTGAGTCCTTCATGTTCCATCATGTTATCAGATTGCTATTATTTTTACAAAAGGCCTTTCGGGTGTACTATTTGACGAATTTCGAGACAGCCTCAACATCCGACAACATCCTCCTTCGACTGCAGGGGAGTGTTAGAATACTTGATATTTGTTAATATATATTACAAATGGTAATATATATTAATTGATATTAATCATTTATGTCAATATATATATATATATATTACATATGGTAATGTATATATTAATGATAGAATATTTGACATCTATCATTTATGTTAATATATATTGCATATGGTAATATATATTATTTTATTAATGTTTATTTGATTGCAATAATTCCTGTAAGCATTTGTAGCCCTAAACTCCTATATAAATGGGTTGAGAATAATGAAATGCCAAGCACAATTGAATTCTATCAGATTTATAAGTATTACTATACCAAAAATCTGCCATAGTCAACCATTTGGACCACTTGCTAGGCTTATGACACACAAAACGTATTCAATATCATTCTAAAATCTTGCTAACTGCCTCACTTCGCGCATCACTTTGGGTGATCTTATAGCTTATGCACATCTTTGTTATTTGAATTGTAACACCCCGTAATTCTGTTAATATTAATATTCACAAATTAAAGAATAACTAATCTCAGACGTGAGAATTGTGGGAAACGGGTTGCGCCATTGTGTTCGTCTCGGAATTCTGGTTGAAATAGAGTCCGAGTTTGCGTGAATTGGACTTCGTATGAAGAAGTTATGGCCATCGGAAGTTTCAGAAAATTCAAAACAGATTTCAGAAAATTTAAAATTTAAAATTCGGAGTCAAACTGGCTAGGCGGGAAAATTCCCGCCCAGCACCCCAGGTCGACTGGGGAGTCAACTGGGCAGTCGACCCCCCCTAGGTCGACCGGGGAGTCGACTGGGCAGTCGACCTGTCCAGGCGGCTAGGGTTTTGACTGAGCGCAATCTTGAGCTATTGATTTGTCTTTAGGGCTGAGTTGGCAAATTAAATGGTTCAGGTTAGTTCTGAGTTGACCTGACGGTCTAAATAAACCCTAAACTCTATAAATACCTAGGTAGTCTCTCACTCTAATTCACATGAAAAATAGAATAGCCACCGTCATACCGTCGCCATGGAATCAGTCTAGCCGCCGCCAACTAGGAAGAAGAAAGCTAATCAAATTCTAATTCTACTCAACTCTAAAGCAAATCAAGACTCTCTTTCTCTTCTAATTGTGAGTATGATGATCTTAACAAGATTATTATTAAACCAATTAGATTAAGTTATGAATGGATCATGAGTGAATGATGTGAATTGTCATATATGTTGTTGTAAACCTTATGCTATCATGTATGTTGTAAATCCTATGTTATGTGATGATGATATCCTATATGTTGTAAATCATGCTATGATGATATTGTATAGGTTGTAATTTTGTATGCTAAGTTGTGATAAATCATACATGTTATAAAGTCATGATGTTATTATCTATGCTAATTAGTTCATGTTAGTCAAATCATAATGTTTGGGCTATGTTGATCTATATGACAAATCACATATGCAAGTTTAGATTGATTAGTAAAGATTGTGAACATATGCCATGACATCTATTTAGATCTAGAATTATGACATCTAGAATTATGCTATGACATATGTGAATTCTATGTATTAGATGCTAGTTCACACCATCATTATGTTGCATAAAACCCCATATGCAAGTTTATACATGAATTTGGGTTATGATCATATCATGTAAATTGTGACATTTAACAAGTTGACACCTTTAGATCCTTAACATGTGTAGTTTTATGCAAGTTTCACCCCTATTATGATTAGATTCATTTTAATTGTCTATATGTTGTGATAATTTATCTTTATGCCATGAGTTAGACTATTCGAGTCTAACGTATATTCTGCGTTTAATAAGCAAACGTATAACGTGGGGTAGGGGTAATATTAAGGATTTAATATTAAGAAGTTGGGGTGCAATTGATATGATTTTGCATGCCATGAATGGATGGCGATAATTGAGTCAATTATGGACATCATTAAAATTGGAGTTAATTAATAATTTGAATAGGGAATTATTAAAACTGGAGTAAAAGATTATAAGTGATAATCAATGCTTAGGACACGAGGTTGGACTCGTTTGTGACATAAACCTGCCCGGACCCGCCCGGAAAATCCAGTGGTCACAAATGTCAGCCCAATGTGAGAGGTCCTAGGCCTAAACTAAAGCATAATAGTTGTAAAGACACGAGGTTAGACTCTTTTATGGTGTAAGACTTCCCGGACCCGCCCGGCAAATCCAGCTGCCATAAATGCCAGTCTAATGTGAGAGGTCTTTATGAGGTTATGGCCTGAATGAATTAAGAAATACTTAACCAGATAAACATGTAAGGTGGGACATGGGGGTTAAGTAGGTGCCCTGGGTGGCATGAGGAATCTAGTGGGTGCCCTTAGTGGCATGTGAAATACGATTAGTAAGACTTAACCAAACACACATGTAAATGAACATGACTAAGAGGTTTAAGTGGGATGTACTAGTGGACAAGCTTAGGTGGGTAGCTTGTGGGGGTCCATTTCAACCAGTATCCCAAATGTATCTTTGTGGGCTCGACCCAAGTCGAAGACGGGACACGCATGCTGGGTTTGATTATAAGAGGCCAAAACGGGGTAGCGGTGGCAACGCAAGTCCAACGGGTTTCATATGCGTGTGTGGACCCGGGCTGCTAGGTAAGACGTTGTTGCATCGTGTAGGTATAAGCTGTGCATTCTCCAGTTGTATTGGGTTGCCACTTTAGGGGAGTGATACACCCCACTGTGGGGCCAGCACGGGTATCTACGAGTAGGGAGCCGATCGAAAGTTGGTAGTGGGGTACACCTAGTGGAGATAGGGGCAGATGGCACCTATGTAGTCAGCTAGGGGTACGCAAGGCTATTTATATAGTTTCTGTGTGAAGCAAGTGGGATCAACCTTTTGGGTGACTGGTGCGGTGCAGTGTAGTAATTATTCGTTAGTAATTAGGTGTGCCTTTAACGTTATCTTTAACGTTATCTTTATCTTCTTTCCATACCCAATAGTTCATAGACATTTCCTTGTTTTCCAGCTTATGCCTTAGTCTAGTTATTTTGATAATAGTATTGTTAGAATTATCATACTCGCCAGACTTTATGTCTGACCCCCTTCATTTCTATCCTTTCCCCCCTCCACGTCCTCAGGGTGGACCCAGCTCTAGTGGAGTTTGATTGGATTGCTTTATCTCTTTGGGAAAGCTAGGACCGCTGAAGTAAAGTCCAGCTTGTTATCTTCTTTAATGGCTATTTATGTAATGGGGTTATGTATTTTGTTTTATGAAGATGGATATTGGACTTGACTCTGATTTATGGTTTCATGATGTAACAAACATGTTTAATTTCCGCTGCAATAAAATGAAGTTTTAGATTTCCAAGTACTACTTATTATCTGTCTTGTTGTAATTTTTCTGTTCTATATTGACTTATAACCTCCATGGAAGTTAATGCATTCCCTTTGTGAGTGACATTAATGGACGTGGGGTGTTACATGAATAATTCATGTGTTTGAACAAACTAGCAAATACTTAATCATTGTCACCTGGGTAATTTATAATCTCTACAAAGAACACTTGAGGCACTTGTTGAGCTGCAAAGGGGTGATGAACAGCAATGAAATATGCATATTTGGACAACCAATCTACCATCATATATATACCAGTGTATGTCTTTCTTTTAGGTAAACTTGCAATGAAGTACTTATATCACCCTAGATTAATTTAGGTATGGGAAGCAACTGCAAAAGGCCTGGGGAAGCTACATTTTCATATTTCATCCTTCGAAAAATATCACTCTCTTTAATGAATTTCCTAGTTTGTATCTTCATGCCCTTCCATTTAATTTTTTTTAATCTATGTAGTGTGCCCTTGACTGCAGAATAATCTCCTATATGTATAGTATGATAATCTTGAATTAAGGTCTTGGTTAGTTTTTCATTGCTGTGATCAATCAGAAGTTTGCCTTCGTAAAAATCAATATATCCATAATCTGATAATTGCTAAAATATAAGGCACCTTCCTTCCATGTTTGTAATAGGGATCTGTAGAATTTTAACTTTTTTATTTGCTTCTTTAGCTCATCCAGTCAAGGACTATGTACAGTAGCTACAACATTTAGGTCAGATTGTTCTCATCGCTTCTTGATAGTGCACCAGCTATAATATTCTCTTTTCCACAATTATACTCAATTATATAATCAATCCCGTGATGTTTTACCAGTCATCTTCCCTACGTACTTGTTTGTAGTTTTTGGTTAATAAATATTTAAGGCTTTGATGATAACTTCAAATGTTTTTCCCAACAAATACTGACTTTATTTCTTTATGGCTTTTACATGTGTGGAGAGATGTGTTTTTTTACCTTTAAGTCCTTTACTGATGAAGGCAATGGATTTTCCTTCTTGCAATAGGACAACCCCTATTCCCATCCCACTTACATTACATTCAGTTACATTCAAGGGTAAATTCATTGCTAAAGCCTGGCATGGTCAAAGACTCAAAGTAGGTGGTTTAGTTAATTGCACCTTGAGTCTATTGAATGCGACTGTAGTCTCCTCATTCCATTGGAAATAATGCTTCTTATATTGCTCGTTTAACGGTATAAGCATGACCCCATTATTTCTTGTAAATTTTCTACAACAACTAGTAATGCCTATAAATTCTCTTAGCCCATTGATGTTCTTTTGTCTAGGCCAGTCTTGAATTGTCGAAACATTGCCTGGGTCTACTGCTGTTATGTTGCCCTTTTGTAAGGCCGTCACATGTCAAATTTTATTAATTGAACTTCTCAATCATTAAGATAAGAAGTCCGAAGAGATGATTGATTGGTTTATAACTCTAATATGAACAAGGATATGAGACTACGATCACGCGGATTTACTCGAATGACACTCAAAAATTGGGTAAAAATGAAATTAGACTTCCCTTAAGCAAGGGATGTTGTGCCCAAAATATTGTATGCAACACTTTGCGGAAACGTATACCAGGATCTTCTTCACCTAAGTCACAAAATGGGAACTTTGATTGAAAACAAGACGACATAGAAATAAAAAACACAATGGCACAATATATTCCACTGAACGACCATCTTTATTGATTCACAAAAATTTTCTTTACACTTAATAGAATAAATCTAAAATAATTATAATAGAATCAATAACCAAATTGAGAAAGAGAAAGAATACCAAGATGATTAATATTGTTGGAGAGGAAAAACCATGAAGAACGACAAAAAACCCTTGACCTAGATATTATTCTAAGATTAAGATCCTCTAATTGAGACACTCCTTGTTTCAATACTAAAGGTACTTTATCAAAAGAATGAATAAGGGTTTCGGCTAATCACCTAGAAAATGATAATATATGTTTACCAAAGACCGAAGCCCACCAATGTGCAAGCCCAATAGCTCAAAGACAAATCCCAACATGCTTATTTTCTTACCGTTGCAGTTGTGTACATGTAACGACCCAAGGATTTTCGACCCAGAAAATCGACATAAAATCCAATGTCGACTATTCAAGCATCGGAAATACTGGATAGTTAATGAAAGAAAATAGAAGGTGAGAATGGATAAGATAGAAAATTTGAATAGAAGAAGAAGACAACTAAACCATCAGAGTAAACACGAATCACACAGCAGAACGAATAAAATATACTATACAACATAACTTTGAAATACAAATCTGTACTTGAATATATATATATATATATATATATGTATGTATATCATTTCAAAGTACAACATTAACAACATAGCGAAAATAAACAATTCCTATATAATCCTGAAGCCTTCTGCTCCAAGCTCTCAGTATATCTGTAAAAGCCCGAGTACTTGACTGCCCATACAAAATTGGGCACCCAAGAGTTTAAGGAAAACAAAAAAAAATAAACTCTGGGTCAGTCATGTGACTGGTGTGAGTAAACACCAACAATTTGTTTAACTTTTAAAATGCTTTTAAAAGAAAGAATAATCGTAAGACCGATCCACACACAAAAACGGATGGTTTTTACCTTACGATAACACAAAACAATCTTTTAAAATCCATACTTTTCTGATATTATAATAATGTCTAAATCAAATAAATAGCAATCTAGTGGAACGCTTTCATCTCACATTCCACATATATAATATATAATCAAAACCACGAGCACTTATTGGGTAATGAACTTCCAATTATGACAAGGTATGGAACCACCTTCCGATAGTGTATCTCTGGAGGAGAATTCACTGGGTTCAACAAGAACATCTTGTAACCCGACCACACATGACCGACCCGTCATTTTGCTTGAGTGTATCGAATGTATATCACCAACAGTTGGGATCAACAACCGTTTTCCCGAATGGGACAGCATCGAATAGATTAAAGAATGAAATGAATATCTCTAGATAGGTGATAATACACCTTAATTGGAAGCTACCCACTTAGCCATGCCGCCTGCCCGATTTTTGTCATTTTCCGGTTGTTGAGGCCAGAGGCCATAACGTACAGATTACACATTTATTCACTTTGAATGCCACATCGTCATACCCGTCAAATCACAAATTGATTTCTCCAAAAGTACCACGGGTATATAGCTAAGAGAAATGAATTTCTCCGCCACCAAACGCAAATACGTTTGAAGAGATCAACTTATTTGATCTGTTAAATATACTTTGTCAGACATTCTTCCACACAGGTTGTCCTGGGACTAGACAGACCGAAGACACTATTCTGTAAACCCATCTTAGGCAATTTCTACCTAGGATTTTCCAGAACAGCCCTTGCATAAACTTCGTCTTCAGTATCTTCATCATATTTGATCTGAAATGCTAATGCCCATAAGGAGTGATTTTCAGATAATAAATCTTATCCCGGTCTCTCCGTATTGACGACAGAAAAATGGTCCAAACTTTGATAGTCGGTGATTTAACTATCAAAGGAAAACATGTGTACAAACAATGATCTTATTTCCAAATGGAAATTTTATCGATCAATCATCAATCAACATTTATCCCTTTAAATTGATTTATCATTAATTTATTAATTTCCCTATTTTTCGTTTTCCATATATTTCTTAAAGCCCGTTTAGTCACAGAGCTTCTATATTTAGAAACTATACGTTTTTAACATTAAAAAAACATTTTCATATTTACTCCCATTTCTTATTTCATATATTAGAAAACATTTCTGATTCTTATTTGGAAAATTTGGATTTAAACAGATGTTTGAATAAAACATCGCTATGCCAACTCAAACCATTACACTTATTAACTAAATTCACTTAACCAACCTTCACTATCGAACCTTAAAAATTCCTTAGTTAAAATGAAGTCAATCAAGTTGGGGTATAACTACCTCTCAGATCTTAACAGAAAAACATTTGTAACCTTGAAATAGACAAAGTTCACCTTTTAAATCTTTAACAAACTTCCTTACATAACACTCAGATTCTATTTACGAATCGATTCCTTTTACAGAAATCATTTGATTGTAACAATAGTGTTATAATCCCATGCTTCCGAAATGTAAGAACTTAAATATAACTTTTATTTCTTAATTTGAATAAATAAACAAACAACTAATTTATTAATAAATAAATGAATATTGATTAAAAACGGAAAGTAAATAGTACTTTCCCGAATTCGATATAACTGAACTTCAACGTATAATTCTCTCTCGAATCATCTCTATTCAGTAACTCTCTTTCGAATAACTATATTCGATTTCTCTTTTCGAATAAACTGTATTCGATTATCTCTTTTCGAATAAACTATATTCGATTATCTCTTTTCGAATTACTACTATATTCGATTAACTCTTTTCGAATAAACTATATTCAATTATCTCTTTTCGAATAACAACTATATTCGATTAACTTCAATTTAAATTCCTATTTCAAAACCCTGTTTCCTTTATAATATTTTCATTTCGTAAAATATTTACTTAAATCCCTTATTCACATCAAATGTGCAAAATATTTCTTTTATCAAATCAAACAGTTTGATTTCATATTTAAAAACCATATCCAAATTCCAAATTCTATTTATACTTCTATTTTTAGAATATTCGTAAAAATCTTATTTGTAACTCCCTTTACACTGCTAAGTTCACATTCGATTTCATATATCGGTGTTGAAACCAATTTTACTTCTCTATATAATTTCAGACTCATATATCCCTTTTATCAAATGGTAAATATTTTATTTAATTTATAAAACATTATTTATAAATTAATCTTCTCAATTTATCAGTTAAAACAGATTCTATTTAAAATCTACTTTAAATAAATCTTTCAATAATTCTTTTATATCTCGTCAATTCCCCTTAATCAATATCATGTTACACCCGTGTGTGAAGCACGGGTCTAAACCTCCTTAATGTAAAGTTTTCTTTTTTATAATCCTATAACTTTCCCAAAATATTTTATTTACTCCATATACTCACTTATTTACCTTTTATTACCTTCATTCAGTATTTATACCAAAAACAGCCCTTTAAAACATTCATATAACTGTTAATAATCTTATACAGAAGTTCTTATTTAATTTTCCAAATAATCCCTTTTATAAAATCTATTGATTTTATATAAATATTATATTTTCAACATACACTTTGAAAATTCCCTTTTTACATTACAGTATTTCTTATGGTATTTAAAATTCCAAATAACAAGACTAATTTCATCATAATCAATCACAGATTATATATCACATCATATATCAACAGTGTTTTAAATATTGAGGAATCCAGTTGGATCCCTCCAACCTGTTTCCCTGCATCCACATATGTTAATTAACATTTATTTCATATGAATATGAAATATTTTAATAAGTGGAATCGGTTCAATTAATGATTTATGTACAACTATATATATTATTTGAACCAATAAATTAGCAAATCATCTAAACAACCATCACACACAGCATTCAATCATTTTTATCAATATTAAATAACGTTTATAAAAATTACAAAATTGGAAAGAGTTAGAGATTTTACTCACATTGGTCATTAATCGTTAAATAACGAATAACGGTTGGTTGATCATATCAGATGTTTAATTCTGCCAAAATCCGAAACAATTCCCAAATCTCTTCAGACCACTTCCATTGTGAGATCTGTGTCCATACGATCCCAACGGTTCAGACCGTTCATGATTCTAATATCGTATGTACCGGAATTAATATTATAAGTTTACATGCTACTAATTTAAATTTAAAACTTTACTTAAATTTATTTATATATGTTTTTGGGCCTTACCTCAGCCTAACCAATTTCACATGACACCCGAAACACGCTTCAATAGTGCACACCGTCTTTCATAAGGTAACACCCATCCCTTTCTCCATTTGGAACAAACGCTGCTTTTCAGTTTGCCCTTTTTCTTTTTTCTTTTATATCTGGGCCTCAATCATGTATATCGCCCCATGCTCAGAAGGAAGCCCACCGGCGTGTGAACAGTTGTTCTTCTTTCCAGAATGAATCCCACATCCAGTAAAGTAAAGAAAACATGGTCAAATTCCTTCCATCCCCATACTGCACCTGTCACAGTCCTTGAAAATGCCAAATAAATTCACTGTCGAGCTCTCCATCAACATCATGACCCGCGCAATGCACCACGTCCTCAGCCCAGACTTCATTTACAGTACACAAAAATCCGATCCCACCAAAAGTGTCAATTCCTCCTAATTCATTTCACCAATATTTAATTAAAAATCACCTAAACTAACCTTACACCTTTTCTTCTATTACTTAATAAAAACCCGTGCCCCAGTAAATCCTTTACACCATTTCTTCATGAAACAAAAATTCCGTTATTTCCTCCTTTCAGATCTCGCACACCCCATCACCCATTACATGCCTCCTATCATCGCCAGTAGGAGCCATTAGAACCTCACTCACGTCTATCCCTTACCATTTTCACGTTGCATGCCATGCTGGACCATACCATATAAAACAACACACCCCATCGTTCTTCCACCATTCGCACTCCCTGCTTTATTTTCGAAAGCCATTTCGATGACTCCCCGTAGCTTAAACAAGATATGCAGCTCCCTCCTTGAAAGACAGCCGAACAATCCACTATCCATACATCTCCCTCCTTCCGCCCTAACACCCTACTCCATGCTTGTGAACCATTCACGCCTACCATTCTCCTACTCGTGGCTTTATCAATTACCTCTCGCTCCTCCCCACAGATAGACCTTCGACAACACGCAAGAGAAGACCTGCATCCTTCTTCATACAACACTAGTACACATGAGACACTGCTCCTCGTATTTATTTCATAATGACAGACCTTTCTTTCCATTATTCCATGATTTACCTTCGAACCATACTCCTCTGCGCGGTGTTCCAGCCAACCCACGAGTTATTAAGTATATTTTATTATATATATTTTTATTTTTAGTTCGGCTATTAATTTGTAATCTGGTGGAGGAAAGAAAATGTTATTGTCTTTTGAAGGAGCAGTGAGTTGCCAGAAAAAGAAAAATGTCTTCATGCGTTGGTTCGAATCGAACATATATGTATGTATGTATATAGGAGTTTACATTGATGTGAAGTAATGAAATTACTTCGCTGTTAAGAATTAAAGCATACATATGTGCAGAAGAAATTAAATGGTGAAGTGTGACCATACTTCTGAGCTTTTAGGCAAAGGAACGCACATCTATTACTTCAGGATAAAGTATACTTCAATGTGAAGTACCAGTACTGTCTATATTACCTATAATGTTACTTACCCCAGGGTATGGACACCGTTTTGATCATGTAAATGTTAACGAGTTTTGATCAGTACATTCGTTGAATAAATTTTCCATTCTTTATTTTTCTTCCTTCTTTTCTCATAAAGTTTGAAGACCGTTAATGGTAATGCATTAGGATCATTACTGCATGTTGTGCCTATACTTGTACTACTTTGGTTCAAGACTCCATATATATTATTCAATGCAAATATATTTGTTTTTACATAAAATTCCATTTAGGTGTAAATTGCTACAGACAATAATAAAAATATCCTCGTGTCGAGCAACGTGCCACCATCCCAAAAATATAATAATATAGACTAGTTAACTTATTCTTTGAAACTCCAAAATTCTGATATAGGGTGCAAAGTACTCCAAATAAAAAGTTGCTTATTTTCCATATTAAAAATTACAGTAAAATTCTAAAAATTAAATTATAACTATGCCTCAAATATCATGTCCAAATTCGAATCCAATATTTAATTATAATTAAATGTATCGTTATGGTTTATACACGATTCTATAGCGACTATTTGTATATTTGATTTGGACATAAATCACCATCTATAAGGTGAAATTTAGATTTTTCACTTCCATTAGAAAAATACAGCTCAATAGATTCGAACGTTTCTTGTTTCGAAGAAATTCGACAAATAACGAATCCTATATAGTCGTTTGAAGGTCAACACTCAATATTATGAACTGTCGCGTCGTTACGAGCACGATTATAATGTATATTATAATTAATACGTTCAACTATCGTTTAAATAATATATTCATTATTATAATTCAAATATAAACTGAATTAAATATCTTATTTTATATAATTTATACAACAATGTAAATTCCACTATTTCGGACTATTCTGGAAATAAATATTATTATCCCGTTATTTATATGAATTAAATATTGAAAATATTTGAATTTAAACCACTTAAATTACCAAAACATGAATTAAATCATTAAATAAATTAATTATTAACTCATGTAAATTCCAGAACGTTACATTCCTTCCCCCTTAAAAGAATTTCGTCCCCGAAATTACTAAGCTAGATAATGCTACAAACCTTGTTAACTTGATTAAAATCTTTTGTTTCACTTGTCAAACTTCAGTTTCAACTGAATCGTTTATTTTTAATTAAAATATAAATTAATTTTTTAAATTAAAATTTAAAAAAAATCTAGAAATTTTCAAACACTCTAAATTTTGAAAAAATTCACCAGCGTCTCGTTTGCACGGCTCAATTAATACAACTACAACTCGCCTCTGTAGGCCTTTTCCAACCCAAAAGAAAATTAAACAGCCAAACGACTTGCCAAACTGGCTCATAAATCCCATACTCAGTATAAGCTATAACTGGTACCTTTTTGTCGGGCGTTCAATGTTATCACTTCAATTTGTTACCACTTCAGTATACACAAGTGCATTTCCAGTTAGTCTCCACTCGATTCATCCTCAAATCCGATCAGTCACTTATAACCAAGCCAAATTCAAACTCCAGTTCCATTCTTAATCTCAACTCTTATTTACCAATCCAAATTTATTCCAGATTATCTCCAATCCAATCCAATTTTTTATTTAACTTATTTTAAGTTCAATTCTAATTCATTTATTCACTCTTACAAGTTCGACTATTTAACTTTATAAGTTAAACTTTAAATTTCAAAATTGAAATTCCTGGGTTTATTTCAAATCGGTATGAAATTATATATATATACACACATATAATAATAATAATTCAAAACATTTGAATTTCTACACAACTTATTTCATCAAAATGATTTAAAAACAAAATCTTGGTAGTAATCTGTCACTTGTAAACTCAAAAATGAACACTGATGATGTGGCCAGCATCATCATAATTATTTTCCAGTAATTGAAGTGAGTTCAATACTATATCATTTCAAAAGCTATTTTCAACATTTCCGTTTTGAAATCACTTCAAAATATACATCCCACTGCTTAGAAAACATTTCTAAATTCACCCAGGATCTTAAAATTTCTATATATTTCAAATCCAAAATCCATTTATAAACACTTTTTAATTCCCTAGAGTTTTAATTCCAATTTTTTTTTAAATTCAGATTTAATTCAACTGAATTTATATATATCACTCTTTCACGAATTTTGATTGGCAATTTATAATCATCTCAATTATAATCCTATTCGATTATAATTTCAACCAACATATCTAATATATATTATAATAATTTCAATATATATACTTTATTTATATCAAAATAATTTTTAGGTAAAATTATGTCATTTACCTCTTGTTAAAATATACTGTGTCGTTTTATCGTATTCGAGTGTTTTGAAACCCCCTATCGACCTTGTGGTGCCCCATTGTCGATCCAGAATTCATAATCCACTCAACCAATTTATCTCCATAATATAAAAATCATTTTTATGCAATCTACAAATACGTTCACTTGCATAAATACATTCAAACTCAACCTAGGATATTACTAATCCCATCTCCATGGATTTATGCCATAGAGCCAAGGTAATCACTCAACCTTCAGCTCTGATACCACTATAACGACCCAAGGATTTTCGACCCAGAAAATCGACATAAAATCCAATGTCAACTATTCAAGCATCGAAAATACCGGATAATTAATGAAAGAAAATAGAGGGTGAGAATAGATAAGATATAAATTTGAATAGAAGAGGAAGACAACTACACCATCAGAGTAAACACGAATCTCACATCAGAACGAATAAAATATATTATATAACATAACTTTGAAATACAAATCTGTACTTGAATATATATATATATATATATATATCATTTCAAAGTACAACACTTACAACACAGCGAAAATAAACAATTGCTATATAATCCTGAAGCCACTTGCTCCAAGCTCTCAGTATATCAATAAAATTCTGACTACTTGACTACCCGTACAAAATTGGGCACCCAAGAGTTTAGGAAAAAACAAAAATAAATAAATTCTGGGTCAGTCCTGTGACTAGTGTGAATAAACTCCAACCGTTTGTTTAACTTTTAAAATCCTTTTAAAAGAATAATCGAAAGACCGATGCACACATAAACACGGATGGTTTTTACCTTACGATAACCCAAAACAATCTTTTAAAAAACATACTTTTCTGATATTATAATAATGTCTAAATCAAATAAACAACAATCCGGTGGAATGCTTTCATCTCACGTTCCAAATATATAATATATAATCAAAACCACAGGCACTTATTGGGTATTGCATTTCCAACTATGACAAGTATGGAACCACCTTGCGATAGTGTATCTCTAGAGGGGAATACACTGGGTTCAACAAGAACATCTTGTAACCCGACCACACATGACCGACCACTCATTTCGCTTGAGTGTATCAAATGTATATCACCAACAGTTGGGATCAACAACTGTTTTCCGAATGGGACAACATTGAATAGACTAAAGAATGCAATGAATTTCTTTAGATAGGTGATAATACACCCTGACTGGGAGCTGCCACTTAGCCATGCTGCCTGCCCGATTTTTGTCATTTTCCGGTTGTTGAGGATAGAGGCCATAACGTACAGATCACAAATTTATTCACTTTGAATGCCACAACGTCATACCCACCAAATCACAAATTGATTTCTCCAAAAGTACCACCGATATATTGCTAAGAGAAACGAATTTCTCCGCCACCGAACATAAATACGTTTGAAGAGGTCAACTTCGGCGATCTGTTAAATATAAATGTCATACATTCTTCCATATAGGTTGTCCTGGGACTGGAAAGACCGAAGGCACTATTCTGTAAACCCATCTTACGCAATTACTACCTAGGATTTGCCGGAATAGCCTTGCATAAACTTCATCTTCAATTTCTTCATCATATTTGATCCAAAATGCTAATGCCCATACGGAGTGGTTTTCAGATAATAAATCTGATCCCAGTCTCTCCGTATTGACGACGGAAAAATTATCAAAAATTTGATAGTCGGTGATTTAACTATCAAAGAAAAACATGTGTACAAACAATGATCTTATTTACAAATGGAAATTTTATCGATCAATCATCAATCGACATTTATCCCTTTAAATTGATTTATCATTAATTTATTAATTTCCCTATTTTTTGTTTTCCATATATTTCTTAAAGCCCGTTTAGTCACAGAGCTTCTATATTTAGAAACTATACGTTTTTAACATTAAAAAACATTTCCATATTTACTCTCATTTATTATTTCCTATATTAGAAAACAGTTCTGATTCTTATTTGGAAAATTTGGATTTAAACAGGTGTTTAAATAAAACATCGTTACGCCAACTCAAACCATTACACTAATTAACTAAATTCACTTAACCAACCTTCACTATCGAACTTTAAAAATTCCTTAGTTAAAAATGAAGTCAATTAAGCTGGGGTATAACTACCTCTCAGACCTTAACTGAAAAATATCTGTAACCTCAAAATAGACAAAGTTCACCTTTTAAATCTTTAACAAACTTCCTTACGTAACCCTCAGATTCTTTTTACGAATCCATTTCTTTTACACAAATCATTTGATTGTAACAATAGTGTTATAATCCCATGCTTCTGAAATGTAATAACATAAATATAACTTTTATTTCTTAATTTGAATAAATAAGCAAACAACTAATTTATTAATAAATAAATGAATCTTGATTAAAAATGGAAAGTAAATAGTACTTTCCTGAATTCGATATAATCGAACTTCAATGTATAATTCTCTCTCGAATCATCTCTATTCAATAACTCTCTTTCGAATAACTATATTCGATTCTCTTTTCGAATAAATTATATTCGATTATCTCTTTTCGAATTACTACTATATTCGATTAACACTTTTCGAATAAACTATATTCTATTATCTCCTTTCGAATAACAATTATATTCGATTAACTTCAATTTAAATTCCTATTTCAAAACCCAGTTTCCTTTATAATATTTTCATTTCGTAAAATATTTACTTAAATCCCTTATTCACATCAAATGCGCAAAATATTTCTTCTATCAAATCAAACAGTTCGATTTCATATTTAAAAACTGTAACACCCCACCTCCATCGGTACCACTCTTGCAAGGGCACTGACTTTGGAGGGGCGTTTGAATCAGGTAAACATGCATAATGATATATCAAGGCAGAACAAGAACATATGTAAATAGAGTAAATAACATAGATAAAACAGCGGAAGAATTTTAAACCATTTCAAAAACAAGTCTGCTACATCATAATGTCAATTTCCCAAATAAACAAGTCTAGTACATAAAACAACATCATCTGAAACTGAACAGAAAAACATAAGTAGCTATCCCCAAAGCAGAAAAACCATAGCGAGCTCAAGTCCCACGCATACATGAGCTATCCAAGAAAAGCAGTTAAGATCCAAGCTAAGCTCCTGTATTCCCTCCCTGAGAACCTGGGGGGGGGGGAACGGAAGAAAAGAGGCGAAAGAAAACAGGTCAGTCAAAAAGACGGAGTAAGCCCTACTACAATCAATGTAAACTGGTAAAGTTAACTGGCATGAGCAGCAGGGATGAATATAAGGATACTAGCATGATGATTAACTATCAAGGTAGATAAAGGTGTCATCGCATAATCAGGATTAAGGTTTTGCACCACAGGTGTACTAGTAAACTAACATGACTTGAATAAACAAGTGTTGATCTCTTGGCCCAAGCTTTGGCCCAATAACATGAAGTGACCCTCATACGAGGTCCAAAGTGTAAACTAGAAGTGATCCTAGTGATCCCCAGGCCCAAGTTTTGGCCCAACATCATGAATGACCCAAACCAAGGTCCAACTAGCACGGTCTAGTCGATCGGCTCCCTAAGCCTAACTCGTCGAGTGTCTGTGTCATACGGCCCAACTACGAAGTGTAGCTAAACTGTGCTAGGTCCACCCTAGGGTGTATCAAGTCCTAGGGTGTCAATCACCGACACAAATCAATGCACGCACAGTCTAAACCTACTGGTGCCCGTGCCTGCTTTTTCAACTCCGGACCATGTGCACGACCATGACCCGTCTGAACCCACACCGGCGCACCTACTCAGCCGTTGTTTTGGTCGCTTACATGTCATCCAGTAATCGTGCCCCACCCTAGCCTAGTCCCTAGGGTATCATGATATAACTAAGAGGGTTACTGGTGCAAAGGACCACGTAACTAGGGTTTCCTTAATGGGTTAAACGTGGTTAACCCAACCCATTCAAGTACCAAGTTGGTTAAGTGTACCCAAGGTTCATGACTTAACCCTACCAACCCATCATGTTTCATTGGTTAAGTATTCAAACGGTCCATGACTTAACCCTAATCATGAGGCATTAATTAATTAATGCGTCTTAACCTCTCACATTAGACTTTGTTGTGGTTACTAGTTAAGCCGGGCGGGTCCGGGTAGCTTTACACCACAACTTGGTCTAACCTCGGGTTCAAGGTACAACATGACCAACTTCTCACATTGGGTCCTATTGTTTGTAGCAACTAGTTAAGCCGGTCGGTTCCGGGTAGGTTTACGCTACAAACTCAACCCAACCTCGAGTTGGCCACACTTATCTTTTCTAAGTGTCATGTCCATCATGTTACAAATCTTTAAGCAATTGGGTAGACCTAACTTAATAGGTATATTCCCAATGGGTAGACCTAACTTAATAAGTAAATTCCCAAGCTCATGTTTTTATGTCTTTTAAGTTTACCCAACCCCAAACGCAATCCCATCGCTTATATATCGCAATAGCGCATAAAGGATAGAAAGAGGGAACTTGGCATAATCATGACATAAAAGTGTTAAAGCCACAAGTTCATCATGGTGGCATATGAAACGTTCATGTGTTTACACACTTGCATATTACATTTTTAGGCCCAAAAAGCATGCATAACAATGATAACATGAACCATATGGCCATCCCAAACTTGCATAACATATGAAAACTTGCATATCATACTTGCATAAACAAACTTGCATAACATATGTCAACTTGCATATCATACTTGCATAAACAAACTTGCATAACATATGTCAACTTGCATATCATACTTGCATAAACAAACTTGCATAACATATGTCAACTTGCGTATCATACTTGCATAAACAAACTTGCATAACATATGTCAACTTGCATATCATACTTGCATAAACAAACTTGCATAACATATGTCAACTTGCATATCATACTTGCATAAACAAACTTGCATAACATATGTCAACTTGCATATCATACTTGCATAAACTAACTTGCATAACATATGTCAACTTGCATATCATACTTGCATAAACTAACTTGCATAACATATGTCAACTTGCATATCATACTTGCATAAACAAACTTGCATAACATATGTCAACTTGCATATCATACTTGCATAAACAAACTTGCATAACATATGTCAACTTGCATATCATACTTGCATAAACAAACTTGCATAACATATGTCAACTTGTATATCATACTTGTATATCATACTTGTATAAACTAACTTGCATAACATATGTCAACTTGCATATCATACTTGCATAAACTAACTTGCATAACATATGTCAACTTGCATATCATACTTGCATAAACTAACTTGCATAACATATGTCAACTTGCATATCATACTTGCATAAATAAACTTGCATAACATATGTCAACTTGCATATCATACTTGCATAAACAAACTTGCATAACATATGTCAACTTGCATATCATACTTGCATAAACTAACTTGCATAACATATGTCAACTTGCATATCATACTTGCATAAATAAACTTGCATAACATATGACAACTTGCATATCATGCATTTAACTTCAAAGTTCAAGTATGAGAGGAATAGGGCTTACAATGCTTATGCGGACTCAAATGAGCATAGCAATTGTAAGAAAACCCTTATGCAACCAATTAAACCCCAAAAATGCAAGCAAACTTAATCAAGACTCCTCCTTTATGATGCCAATAGAGAAACAAGACTTTAATGCAAGCTAAAGAGGATCATACAAGACTAAATACACTTGTATGCATGGAAATCTCTTAGAAATTTGCTTAGGAATTGTATGAAGAGAGTGGAGGCCATGAGAGGTTTGATTTTGCCATAGTTTAGTTGTAGGATAGATTAATGATGATTTAGGGTAGGTTAGGGTCTTATTTATAGATTAGGCTAGTGATTTAGACCATAGGATTAAACCCTAGTTCTCATCTCAACCCTCCAAATCTAATCTGGCCCCCAAGCTCAACACAAACCCAAAATGGTGCACCAGGCAGGACTGGGCGTCTGAGCCAAGTCGACAGCCAAGTCGACAGGGCTGTCGACCTGGTCAAACAAAGTCGACAGGGCTGTCGACTTGGGTACTGTGGCGGGAATTCTCCCGCCTGGCCCAAACTGGCCCAATTCCCAATTTCAGATTTGAATTTGAAATCTGATTTTACTTAGGAATTTTCTGAAAACTTCGTTGGCCTTAATCGGGTCATACGGACTCCGATTTTCGAAAACTCGGACTCTATTTCACGTATTTTTCCGAGACGAACGCAATGGCATAGCCCGTTTCCCTTGATTCAGATTTTAGAATTAAATTCTGCCTCGATTTATGTTATAACAGGTTATTGAAAATACGGGTTGTTACAAAAACCATATCCAAATTCCAAATTCTATTTATACTTCTATTTTTAGACTATTCGTAAAAATCTTATTTGTAACTCCCTTTACACTGCTAAGTTCACATTCGATTTTAAATATCGGTGTTGAAACAAATTTTACTTCTCTATATAATTTTAGACTCATATATCCTATTTATCAAATGGTAAATATTTTATTTAATTTATAAAACATTATTTATAAATTAATCTTCTCAATTTATTTGTTAAAACATATTCTATTTAAAATCTACTTTAAATAAATCTTCCCATAATTCTTTTATATCTCGTCAATTCCCCTTAATCAAATCATGTTACACCCGTGTGCGAAGCACGGGTCTAAAACACCCTACTGTAAAATTTTCTTTTTTATAATCCTATAACTTTACTAAAATATTATATTTACTCCGCATACTCACTTATTTACCTCTTATTACCTTCGTTCCGTGTTTATACCAAAAACGGCCTTTTAAAACATTCATATAACTGTTAATAATCTTATACAGAATTTCTTATTTATTTATCCAAATAATCCCTTTTTATAAAATCTATTGATTTAATATAAATATTATATTTTCAAGATACACTTTGAAAATTCCCTTTTAACATTCCAGTATTTCTTATGGTATTTAAAATACCAAATAACAGGACCAGTTTCATCATATCAATCAAAGGTTATATATCACGTCATATATCACAATATATATAAAAACAGTGTTTTAAATATTGAGGAATGCAGTTGGATCCCTCTAACCTGTTTCCCTGCATCCACAGATGTTAATCAACATTTATTTCATATAAATATGAAATATTTTAATAAATGGAATCTGTATTCAATTAACGATCTATGTATAACTATATATATTATTCGAATCAGTAAATTAGAAAATCATCCAAACAACCATAACACACAGCATTCAATCATTGTTATCAATATTAAATAACGTTTATAAAAATTATAAAACTGGACAGAGTTAGTGAGTTTACTCACATTGGTCGTTAATTGTTAAATAATTAATAACGGTCTGTTGATCATATCTGTAACAATGTGGAAATATGTATATATATATTATATACATAGATATATTTAAGAGAAAAATTAAATATTTCATGTAATAAGTTCATGCGGTGAAATGAAGGAAAAAATAAGTGCAATGCATGAAATGCGAAGAAACGCATGCGAACAATTAAATAAAAAAGAAATAAAAAAGAAAAATTTGAAGAGCTTCAGGAATTTGGTCATGAAATTAGCGTCATTGCATTTGTGGCGATTTTTTAGTCAATTTAGACTTGTGGTTTGCGGAAAACCAATTTAAAATGAAGAAGATATCTTTAAATTAAATATTGTAGCAAAACATGAAAAAGAGGAATGAGAAAAGAATAATGTTTAGCATTGTTCTAAGGTTTGTAAGCTAAAAACTTAGTAGCTCATTTGGTTAGAACATGTGACTTGCATACAAGAGGTACAAAGTTCGATCCCCGCCAGCGCCATATTTTTGTTTAAAGGAATGGCTAAAAAGTGGCTTAGTGTGAATGCCGTTCAAAAAGTGGTTTAGTGTGAAAATGATTAATTTGGAAGATAGCTAAAAAGAAAAATAGTGGCACGGGGTACATCAGTGTAGGTTCCGATGGTTTACGGGCGTGCACGTACTCCGGAGTGGGAAAAAGCAGGCACTGGGTACCAGTAGTTACACATTGTGCATCTTGAATCGTGTCGGGTTGCCATCATAAGGATTGATACACCTTATGGTGGGACCAACACAGGGTATCTACGCGCAAGAGAGGGTGGATTGTCACAGACAGATGGAACATTAATACAAGTAGGGAGCCGATTGATAGGGTAGTAAGGGTACATCTAAAATCTTTGTGGCAATTAGGCTGATTGATGTAAGATCCTCCTACTAGATGTACACCTGAAGGCTACCATAATTGCGGGGATTGGGATCACGTTGTAATATTATCATTTTATACAGATTACTAGTTGGGATGCTAGTTAGGCGGTGCAGAGATATAGAAATTAGAATAATAAAGTAGTAGCGAAGTAGAGAAAGAGTAGAATCGCATTCAGTTTACCTTGCCTTATCTTGTCTTAAGTTATCTTGTTTTATGGTATTGTCCTATTTTCAGTTTATTCATGTCGTGATCCTTTATCTTGTTTGCATGCTGAAAAATCACTGGACTTACCAGACTTATGTCTGACCTGTTTTGTTTCGTCTTCTTTTCTTCCGTTTCCCCCCAAGGTAGTCAGGGAAGGAATAGCTCAGCTTAGTTTGGACCGTTTCTCTTTCCAATCTTGGAGATTCTGTGATGCATGGCTTGGAACCTCTTATCTTTGGCCATGGCTGTGATTGCACTTTAATTTTAGGACTTATGAACTTTGCTATGTTTTATGCTTCTTATATACTTGTAAGTTTTTGAATCAAGACAGAAATTTAATGTAATACTTTTAAGTATGATTGAGTCAATTGTTGTAAAAGCTTGACTGAACTACGTTGCTTATAAAATGACGTTATTTTCCACTGCTTCATTTTTCTGTCTTGTAATTTATCTGCATCTCTTAACTATTACGCTTTACTGAAGTTAATGCATTCCCTTTGTGAGTGACATTAATGAACATGGGGTGTCACATTTGGTATCAGAGCTGAAGGTTACCGGATCAGATAAAAGTTTTGAAAAATTATTTTCAAAATGATTTTAAAACAAGCATTTTCAAAAGAAAAGTTTTGTTTTAAAGGCATACTCCCCAAAGCTATGTGCATTATCTTTTGATCCTCTGTTTGAATCCTTGTTTCCTTCTTTCTTGAGTCTTCGGGGCTTCTGTCTTTCTGGGAGGTAACCTCATCGCCGCATGGTTCCGTAGGCTTGATGAGACTACGACACCTGTCAAAGGGCAAAGAAGTGGCCAACTTCCATCTATAGCCGCTGTAGTTTCACCTACGGCAAATTTTCTTTCAAGCTTTGTAGGGTTTTCTATGCGATGGAGGCAGCTTTCGAGAGACTTGTCAACATGTTACACAAGGATGGTAAAGGTAAGAATGAGGGAGTTTGGCAAAGGAGCACAACCCAAGGATGAGAAACTCATGGATATGGACTTGGTTTGCAAAGGAGGTAAAAAGAAAGAAGTGTAAGTGGAAGAATCATAGGACAAGAAGGGAGGAAAGAATAGTAAAACCTAAGACAAGAGGAAGTGTCTTTATTATGGTATAACGGGTAATATAATTAAGGACAAGGGCAAGAACAAAGGACAGGATTTTCGGAGGGCAAGTGCATGCTCTCACCGCCAGCGTGCCTGAGAGAGAGGTAGTAAAGCTTCTGTTGAAAAAGTTTAGTTTTTCTTTTTAATCATACTGTTAGTACTCTTTTTGATTTTAGTGCTTCACATTCGTTTATATCTGCTTCCATAGTTGAGTCTCTGCACCGTAGTACTTGTATAGTAGAAGATCCCATTATCGTCTCAAATCCAATTGGTGGTTCGGCTCATTTATCTTTGGTTTGTAAGGATTTGAGAATAGCTATATTAAGTATTAAGTTTAAGTGTAATGCTTATGTTTTAGGTTTCATGGGCTATAGGATGATTCTCTGCATGGATTGGTTAGCTAGTAATTGTGAAAGGAGGGTAGTTAGACTTTTGACTTGCTTCGGGAATACCCTCGAGATTTCGTGCGATCTTAAAAGATTAGTTAGGCTTAGGTACCTAGAATCACTTGATGCATCTATTGATGATTTGCGATCCGTTAGATTAGTCCATGAGTACGCAGATGTTTTTGATTAGGTTAGGGGTTTGTCCCCTAAAACGCGAGATAGACTTCCGCATATATCTGGTTGACAATGCAAAGCCAGTTGCATTACCTGTACGACACATGACTCCAAGGGAAAGGAAGAACTCAGTAAGCACGTAGGGGAGCTACTTGAGGAAGGGTTCAAAAGAAGAGAGCTTGAGGAAGACAATCCTTGAAGAAGCGTTTACATGATACCGCGGAAGTAGTGGAGCCGAGCATGCTTAGGGAAGTGGAAGTGGAGCAAGATGCCACGATTAGACGAGCTCCTACATGCATCCTTGGATTGGAGGTCAAGAAGTTACGCAACCGAGAGGTCATGTGTTTAAAATCCAATGGGGAGATAATCAAGGAAACACTACTTGGGAGACGGAAGACAAGATGCATACGCTGTACCCTTTCCTTTTGGAGGGTATGTTCTTAACTTCTCCTTTTTTTCTACCGCTTTGTTTATGTTTGTTCTATCGTTAAGTATGTCCTCTTGATTGCATCTTCGATCTTTAAGTAGGAAAATCCTATGGTTGTAAACATGTGTTTGAGACATGTTATGTTTGGTGGATGCAAATGGATGCAAGTATTTGCTAGTGGTTTCTCGTGGATGCATTTACACACACATTAGGCACTAGATCATCTCAATAACTTTCATATTGCATATGAATAAGTGTGCATAATTAATTTGATGGATGCATATCGAATGTGTTATCATATGGATGTTGCATTTGAATGAATGATTGTGCATGCATGTAAAAATGATATGTAGGATTCTTTTGCATACATAATGGATGCATGACACTATCATGAATTGCATTAAGGAAGTCGACTGAGTCAGTAGGCCGCCTGATTTTGCATTAGAGTAAGAACATATACACACACTATGCATATGTTCATGAAAAGCATTAGAAATCTTTTAAGAATAATGGATGCTTGTGGATCATGGATGAGTAGATTGATGATTGGATGGTAGGATACATTCTTATTAACTCAGAGATTTCAGAGACGAAATCCTTTAAGTAGGGGAGAATGTAACACCCTGCATTTTTAATGAAATTAAAAATGTGGAAATATGTATATATATTATATACATAGATATATTTAAGAGAAAAATTAAATATTTCATGTAATAAGTTCATGCGGTGAAATGAAGGAAAAATTATGTGCAATACATGAAATGCGAAGAAATGCACGGGAACTATTAAATAGAAAAAAGAAATAAAAAAGAAAAATTTGAAGAGCTTCCGGAATATGGTCACGAAATTAGCGTCATTGCGTTCCTGGCAATTTTCTTGTCAATTTAGACCTATGGTTTGCAGAAAACCGATTTAAAATGAAGAAGATATCTTTAAATTAAATATTGCAGCAAAACATGAAAAAGAGGAATGAGAAAAGAATAATGTTTAGCATTGTTCTAAGGTTTGTAAGAAAAAAACTTAGTAGCTCATTTGGTTAGAACATGTGACTTGCATACAAGTGGTATAGAGTTCGATCCCCGCCAGCTCCATATTTTTGTTTTAAGGGAATGGCTAAAAAGTGGATTAGTGTGAACGCCGTTCAAAAAGTGGTTTAGTGTGAAAATGGTTAATTTGGAAGATAGCTAAAAAGAAAAATAGAGGTAGGGGGTACGTCAGTGTAGGTTCCGATGGTTTACGGGCATGCACGTACTCCGGAGTGGGAAAAAGCAAGCACTGGGTACCAGTAGTTACACACTGTGCATCTTGAATCGTGACGGGTTGCCATCATAAGGATTGATACACCTTATGGTGGGACCAACACAGGGTATCTACACGCAAGAGAGGGTGGATTGTCACAGACAGATGGAACATTAATACAAGTAGGGAGCCGATCGATAGGGTAGTAAGGGTACATCTAAAATCTTTGTGGCAATTAGGCTGATTGATGTAAGATCCTCCTACTAGATGTACACCTGAAGGCTACCATAATTGCGGGGATTGGGATCACGTTGTAATATTATCATTTTATACAAATTACTAGTTGGGATGCTAGTTAGGCGGTGCAGAGATATAGAAATTAGAATAATAAAGTAGTAGTGAAGCAGAGAAAGAGTAGAAGCGCATTCAGTTTACCTTGCCTTATCTTGTCTTAAGTTATCTTGTTTTATGGTATTGTCCTATTTTCAGTTTATTCACGTCACTACACTTACCAGACTTATGTCTGAGCCGTTTTCTTTCATCTTCTTTTCTTCCATTCCCCCTCCCTAGGTAGTCATGGAGGGAATATCTCAGATTAGTTTGGACCGTTTCTCTTTCCAAGCTTGGAGATTTTGTGATGTATTTCTTAGAACCTCTTATCTTTGGCCATGCCTGTGATTGCACTTTAATTTGGGGACTTATGCTACTTTGCTATGTTTTATGCTTCTTATATACTTGGAATTTTTTGAATCAAGATAGAAATTTTATGTAATACTTTTAAGCATGATTGAGTCAATTGTTGTAAAATCTTGACTGAACTACGTTGCTTATAAAATGACTTCATTTTCCGCTGCTTTATTTGTTTGTTTTGTAATTTATCTGCATCTTTTACCTATAACGCTTCACTGAAGTTAATGCATTCCCTTTGTGAGTGACATTAATGAACGTGGGGTGTCACAATATCAGACATTTAATTCCGCCAAAATCTGAAATGATTCCCAAATCTCTTCAGACTAGTTCCATAGTGAAGCCTGTGTCCATACGATCCCAATAGTTCAGACCATTCATGATTTTGATATCGTATGTACCGGATATTAATATTATAAGTTTACATGATACTAATTTAAATTTTAAACTTTACTTAAATTTATTTATATATGTTTTTGGGCCTTACATCAGCCTAACCAATTTCACGTGACACCTGAAACCTGCTTCAACAGTGCACACCGTCTTTCATAAGGTAACACCCAACCCCTTTCTATTTGGAACAAATTCTGCTTTTCAGTTTTCCCTTTTTCTTTTTTCTTTTATATCTGGGCCTCAGTCATGTATATTGGCCCAAGCTCAAAAGGAAGCCCGACGTGTGAACAGTTGTTCTTCTTTCCCGAATGAATCCCACTTCCAGGCAATACAAGAAAACATGGCTGTATTCCTTCCGTTCCCATACTGCACTTGTCACAGTCCTTGAAAACGCCAAATAATATCACCATCGAGCTCTCCATCATGACCTGCATAGTGCAACACGTCCTCAGCCCAGACTTCATTTACAGTACACAAAATTCAGATCCCACCAAAAGTGACAATTCCTCCTAATTCATTTCACCAATATTTAATTAAAAATCACCTAAACTAACCCCTACACCTTTTCTTCTATTACTTAATAAAAACCCATGCCCCTGTAAATCGTTTACACCATTTCTTCACGGAACAAAAATTCCGTTATTTCCTCCTTTCTGATCTCGCACACCCCATCACCCATTACAGGCCTCCTCCCATCGCCAGTAGGAGCCATTAGAACCTCACTCGCATTTGTCCCTTACCATTTTCACGTTGCACGCCATGCTGGACCATACCTTAAAAACAACACACCCCATCGTTCTTCCACCATTCGCACTCCCTACTTTATTTTCGAAAGCCATTTCGGTGACTCCCCGTAGCTTAAACAAGATATGCAGCTCCTCCTTGAAAGACAGCCGAACAGTCCACTGCCCATACATCTCCCTGCTTCCACCCTTACACCCTACTCCATGCGTGTGAACAATTCACGCATACCATTCTCCTGCTCGTGGTTTTATCAATTACCTCTCGCTCGTCCTCACAGACAGACTTTCGGCAACACGCAGGAGAAGACCCGCATCCTTCTTCATGCAACACCAGTACACATGAGACATTGCTCCTCGCATTTATTTCATCATTACCGACCTTTCTTTCCATTATTCCAAGATTTATCTTCGAACCATACTCCTCTGCGCGGTGCTCCTGCCAACCAGCGAGTTACTGAGTATATTTTATTATATATATTTTTATTTTTAGTTCGGTCATTAATTTGTAATCTGGTGGAGGAAAGAAAATGTTATTGTCTTTCGAAGGAGCGGTGAGTTGCCAGAAAAAGAAAATTTTCTTCATGCGTTGGTTCGAATCAAACATATATATATATATATATATATATATAGGAATTTACTTTGATGTGAAGTAATGTAATTACTATGCTGTTAAGAATTAAAGCGTACCTTTGGGCAGAAGAAATTAAATGGTTATGTGTGACCATAGTTCTGAGCTTCTAGGATAAGGAACGCACAACTATTACTTCAAGATAAAGTATACTTCAATGCGAAGTACCAATACTGTCTATATTACCTATAATGTTACTTACCCCATGATATATGGACACCGTTTTGATCATGTAAATGTTAACGAGTTTTCATCAGTACATTCATTGAATAAATTTTCCGTTCTTTGTTTTTCTTCCTACTTTTCTCGTAACGTTTGAAGAACATTAATGATAATGCATCAGGATCATTACTACGTGTTATGCCCATACTTGTACTGCTTTGGTTCAAGACTCCTTATATATTATTCAATGCAAATATAATTGTTTTTACATAAAATTCCATTCAGGTGTGAATTGCTATGGACAATCATAAAAATATCGTCGTGTCAAGCAACGTGCCACCATCCCAAAAATATAATAATACAGACTAGTTAACTTATTTTTTGAAACTCCAAAATTCTGATATAGGGTGAAATATACTCCAAATAAAAAGTTGTTTATTTTCTATATTATAAATTACAGTAAAATTCTAAAAATTAAATTATAACCATGCCTCAAATATCTTGTCCAAATTCAAATCCAATATTTAATTCTAATTAAATATATCATTATGGTTTATACACGATTCCATAGCGACTATTCGAAAACTTGATTTGGGCATAATCACCATTTATAAGGCGAAATTTCGATTTTTCACTTCCATTAGAAAAATACAGCTCAACAGATTCGAATGTTTCTTGTTTCGAAGAAATCAGACAAATATCCTATATTGTCTTTTGAAGTTCAACACTCAATATTACGAACTGCCTGTCGTTACGAGCGCGATTATAATTTATATTATAATTAATACGTTCAACTGTCCTTTAAATAATATATTCGTTATTATAATTCAAATATAAAATGAATCAAATATCTTATTTTATCCAATTTACACAACAATGTAAATTCCATATTTCCGACTATTCTGGAAATAAATATTATTATCCCATTATTTATATGAATTAAATATTCAAAATATTTGAATTTAAACCAATTAAATTACCAAACCATGAATTAAATCATTAAATAAATTAATTATTAACTCATAGAAATTCCGGGATGTTACTGTACATGTCTATATAAAGACAATTTGTATCATAGGAAATGCATCAATTTTACATTCTGAAAATCCAATAAAGCAATTTAGTTTCTTTTCTCTCCATTCAAATTTCAAGATCAATAAATATCATTAAGAATCATATCAAAATTCTTATATGGTATCAGAGCCACTGCTTTATAGCAAGCAATAACTGATCCAACTTTATTGGAAGAAAAGTGTTAAACCCATCAGAGTATTTTCATCATTTGTGTTTGATCCTCTCATCTAAGTTGTAAACTTGTCATTTGAGAGTTGGTTAATCATCAGATCAGTGCCTCACCTAATTTTTGATTAGCTGCAAAATATCTGAATCATAAAATCCGTAACACTGAAAATTGAAGAAAAATCAGATTCTACCACCAAGAAAACAAAGAAACGAATTCAAGAAATTGCCATACCAGAGTCAGTCATCAGAAGTTGACCATCATTTGATAAACAACTGGTTGCAGATTACCTGAATAGAAATCTAAAGCTTTCGGCATAATGAAGGTGACAAATCTTCAATTCATCAGTGTTCTGCAATTCTGAACAAACAGTTCTTGTTTCCGCATCATGGGAGATTCAACTCCAGTACTTGGGCCTACTGCATCATACGTCCAATCAACATCTCTGAATCAATCTGCACCTCCAACAACAACAGTTGATCAACTCATCAAAACTGTGATAAGTTCGCAAAGCTAAATTATCACAACCAAACTCGATGAAAACAACTACTTGTTGTGGAAGTTTCAGATGCAAACAACCATCAAAGGATATGGTCTAGAGGGTCATCTTTATGGAACCCTGCAAATCAAAATTTGTTCGATCAAGAGAACTGAGTCATGGTAAATGAAGCATTTACTAAGTATCACATACAAGACAAATTAATCAGTGCTTGGCTGCTATTGTCTATAAGAAACAATCTTCTATCACAAGTGATAGGTTGCAACTCTGCAAATGAAATATGGGATAATATTGAAAAAATTTAAATTCCCAATCCTCTGCAAAGATCATGCATTACATAAGACAAGAAAACATAACAGTAGTATGAGAGAGTATCTTGCAAAAGTCAAAACTGTATATGATCGGTTAGAGGCTGCTGGACAAAAAATCCCAGAATCAGAGCAAGTTTTAACTATCCTACATGGTCAATGCAATGAATACGTAGCTGTTGAAGCAATAATTTCATCACAAAAAATCACTCCTCCAATGGAATAAGTGCACTCAATTCTATTGTCACATGAGGCAAAAGTAGAAAGGAAAAGGCCTCAAGAATCAGATTTATCAATCAATTATGCTAGCGGTAATAGAGGTATAAACAATAATCAATATCAAAGGAGTGGTTTCAGTGGTAGATTAAGATGCAAAGGTAGAAATAGCAACACTGGTAACATACCAAAGTGTCAAATTTGTGGAAGAATTGGGCACACAACTTTCAAATGTTATTTTAGATTCAGTCAGAGTTGTACTTCAAATAAAAACTACTGCTAATCAAAGAAATGGAAACCTTAACACAAATGTGGCTAATGTTCAATTTGATCAGAATGCTCAGAATGATAACAACAACCAATCAGAAGTGGCGAAAGTAGAGCCTATTAATGAAGAAAGTTGGTACCTAGATTCTGGAGCAACTAATCATCTAACAAGCAATCTGTACAATCTAAACTTGGGTTGCAAGGAGTGCCGAGGTAATAAATTAGTTTACATGGGAAATGGTAAGTCAATTCTTATTTTTCACACTGGTAGTGGTCACGTTAATGAAAATAAATAGCTGATACTGAACAACCTATTAAGAGTCCCTGATATTAAGAAAAACCTTCTAAGTGTGTCACAATTTGCTAATGATAACCAAGTATATTTTGAATTTTATCCAAATTATTTTTTAGCTAGGGACATACTTACTAAAAATATTTTATTGCAGGGCAATGAAATGAAGGGGCTGTAACAACCACAGCCTTTGTATGAAAGAAAATATATTGTGTAATCACAGTGAAACCAATGTTGAGTATCAAAGTAGTATTGTAAATGTGTGGCACAATAAACTTGGTAATCCAAATTTTGGTATTGTAAAACGAATTCTTGTTGAAAACTATGTTAAAATTGATGATAAATTCACATCTCATGCTTGCAAGTATTGCCAAATGGGCAAAAGTCATAAGTTACCTTTCAATGCTTCTGAATATGCAGAACCCCTGAGTTTAATTGCCACTGATTTATGGGGTCCTGCACCAAGTAATTCTGATTATGGATACAAGTATTATATAACATTTGTAGATGCATTTAGTAGATATACTTGAATATACTTCATGAATTCTAAGTCTGAAACATCTAAAATAGTCATACACTTTATAACACAAGCTGAAAAACAAACAAACTTTCATGTCAAAAAAATCAGTCTGATGGAGGCACAGAGTTCAAATCCCTAAAAGATTACTTTTCAAAAAGTGGAATAACTCATAGAACTACATGTCCACACACATCTGAGCAAAATGGTCTTGTTGAAAGTAAACACAGACATGTTGTAGAAACTGGTTTTACACTTTTAGCTCATGCTAAAATGCCACTTAAATTTTGGCCGGAATCATTAGGTACTGCTGTTTATTTAATAAACTTATTGCCAACAAAGGTTCTTAAAGGAACTAATCCTTATGAAAATCTGCTAAATGTCAAACCAGACTACAACTGTTTGAAAACATTTGGATGCTTATGCTACCCATATATTAGTCCTTCTAATTGACACAAGTTAGAATTTAGATCAAAACCTTGTAATAGGGTATGCTCAAAATCAAAAAGGGTACAAGTGCTTGGATGAAAATGGTAGAATCTTCATAAGTAGACAAGTTGTATTTAATGAAGAAGTATTTCCATATCATTCTGAAAATATAAAAACTACAAATAAAGTGTATGATGCAAGTATATCCATACCACCTCTACCTGTATACTCAAAAATATCAAGTGCAGGTGAACCAATGTGCAGCAATGATAGGACAACAACATCAAGAAATGATACTATTCAGCATTCAAACCAGCACAGGGAATCATCTGTAATCCAAGACAATGATTATAATATTAGCAATCAACAAGATACTGATCAAGAAGAAAGCAATCAAAATCAGAGTGAACAACCTCACACTGCACCATAAGCTACATCCACTCACCTAATGATAACAAGAGCAAAAAGTGGGATTTTTAAACCTAAACTCTATACAGCCGTTACCTTGCTTGAAGAACCAAAAAATTACAATCAAGCCAAAACTGATAGCAATTGGAGACTAGCCATGATTGAGGAATACCAGGCACTCATGAAAAATCAAACAAGGAAATTGGTCAAAGCCCCAAAAGACAAAAATATTATTTGGGGTAAATAAATGGACAAATAGAATTAAAAAGAATCCATATGGAAGCATTAGCAAATATAAAGCAAGGCTGATTGCTAAGGTTTACACTCAATAACAAGATTTTGAATACAAAGAAACTTTTTCTCTTATGGTCAAACCATCTACTAATGAGTTGTTCTTACCATTGCTACAAGCAAAGGATGGCAACTCAGACAGCTAGATGTCAACAATGCATTCCATAATGGAATACTTAAAAAAGATGTACACATGGATCAACCACCAAGATACTGTCAGAAATCAACCTATATCTGCAAGCTAAAAAAGTCATTTATGGCTTAAAATAGGCTCCTCGAGTATGGTTTGACAGACTAAAAAATACATCGCATTCAATGAATTTTCAATCTGCCAAATCAGATAACTCACTATTTATTAAGATTAGCAAACATTCTAATATATGTTGATGATTGTTAGACCAAAAAGTGGTTCTAACATGCAAATTGACTAAAATTAAAATAAAATGAGATCGAAAATGAAAAAGAGACACGGGATTTATAGTGGTTCGGCGTTAAAAAGCCTACGTCCACTTTATATCACTTTGTTTGATGATGTAGATGAAAATACAATGAGATATTCATTGAATTTCACTCACTTTTCATATACATTCACTCAATTATCTCAAAATATACTTTGAATGATGATTTGGATTGTTTGGGAATGCTGGAATTCGGTTCTCAAAGGTGTTCGAACTCTCAGAGTGCCAAAAGATCCTTTCAAACGACCCTTGGGGGTCTATTTATAGGTTAGAATTCCTTCGAGATCCGGTTCGGATCGGGGACACGTGGCCTCCATCCCATGACTTTCAGGATCGGGTGAGTTCTGGTGAGAACAGCACATCTAGTTAGTGGCCATCGTGGGTAGAAAGTGGTTGTAACTGCCCCGAATATCCAGGAGATCGTGGAGTGAAGTAGCAGGGTACACAGGGTTCGGTTCGGATAGGCTAGTAAGTGGGGTTCGGATCGGAGCATCCCATCCGATCCGATCCGGCTTGAATTTTGCCTTTCCTCACTTTGTCTCGCTTTGCTTTTCTCTGACTACACCCGATCCGATTCGATTAATAGGCAGATTATATTCTAATACTTGATCTTTTAGCTTTGTGTTGCCTCTGTTTCTACCCCTGTAATTCCGCTGCGAACCGGATGCGTAACATTGTGTCTTTTGTCTACTTGATCTTCTGACTTCTTGACTTTGTATAGCCTAGTTTACAAAGTAGGCTAACATTTTGCCCCCTCAAAGGATGCTTATGTTGAAGACGAAGCGTGCTTTGATATCATCTGCTCATTGATCTTTGAGTTTGAGTCGTTGAAAAGTTGTTCCATTGACATATAAGGATATACTGCTTAAGAAAGTCACATCTCTTGATGTCTATATATACATCACAAAGCATGCGGACTACTTTCTTCATTTTTAAACAACTTCAAGAGCTCCTTTTAATGTCTAGTGATTCTTCCAGGTAAATTTTTTCTTTATTTTTCTATGAATTCAACTTGCACGTCAAGCCATTGTGCTTAGTTCCATCCGGTTCGGACCCGAACTGAACTGGGTTTCCCTTTGTATTGCTTAATGCTGGTCCAACAGGCCAGAATGTGTTCGTGGGCCTGTATCCCGGTCTGAGCGGGGAGAAGAAAACTGGGAATACGATTAGTCACTAAGAATACATATATAAACCCATTACCTATTTCCTTCTTCCTCCCTTTCTTTCATTAATCTCGCTCAACAGATCCTACACCGAAATCCTAGCTTTCAAAAAGCTCAAAAACTCTGAAATTCTCTTATTAGTCTTCAATTTAAACACCTCGGTAGGTTTAAAACTTCAATTATCTTAGTAATAACTGGTTCCAGTTGAAATTTGTGGTGGATTTGAGTGATTTGAGTGTGGTTATTGCTCGGCTTCGAAGCCGTGACTCTCTCCTCCCTCGTCGTCGTCGTTGGTGACTCCGCCATCACCTCGAAGCATTGGGAGGTGGAAGATGGTATTTGTTCGGTTCTAACTGGGGTTTGAGTTCGGTGTTGGTTGAGGAGGAAGACGGTATTTGTTCAGTTCTAACTGGGTTTGAGTTCGGTGTTGGTTGAGGAGGAAGAAGAATATGAAGAGCATGGGGGATCAGTTGGGATGAGGAGGTATGGAAGATGGAGGAGAATTAAAGGAAGAAAAGGCTCAAAAGGCCAGATCCGGTCAGGGAAAAAGTTGAAGAGGGAGACAGAGCTCACCTAACCTGATAGGGTCGGACAATACTCTCGCAACCGGATTTGACCAGAAAGTGAAATAAAGGAGGAGAGGGGCATGGTTGCTTAATTCGATCTGGACTGTTCGAGGAGTCTACTTCCGAACCGATCCGACTTCGATCCCTTGGCTTCAATGTTTGTCCATGTCCAAGGCGGGGTTGTGCCCCCGATCCGATCCCAATGAATGCATCTGAACCGAACCGAAGAGCAGTCCAACTTAATGCATAAGAACTTGCTTAACTGGCCAAATTAACTCTTGGCATAATCTTCAACTTGATGGACAGTTAGGATTGTGCCTCGCGAACATAAATGAACATCAAGAACTATTCTGAACTTCGCTGTTTCTTCAAAAATTTGTATTACACTTTTAAGTGTTCACTTTACATCTCCTGCACACACCGTACACACTTTAGTTCATACACATGCACAGGGGGACACGGGCTAATTTACTCTAATTTCTGTTATTGCTTCTTCGATAGTTTATTGACCATTGCCGAAAGACATTCTTCTAGACTGGCAGAAAAGAAAGAGATGCCAGAGACATCCACTAAAGTTACTCTTGACGACATATCTTCTTCCTTAGACCCTGAATGGGACGACGAGGGATCAGATTATGAAGTAGAGGCACATAACCGTGAAATACCTTCTGACAGTGAAGTTTCCCTGGGCTATGAAGAGGAAGGAGGGCTTGGAGATACTCGAGCTCCTGACGAATTTGAATCTGCGGTCATATTGGAATCACCTCAAGATTCTGTTGAATCGACGATTGACAACGACAGCCTTACTCGAATACGCCTAAAGCACGGGATACTGGAAAAGGACACCCTGGTGCCGTCGAAGACTGACCGTCCTCATAATCCTCCGGAGGGGTTTATGGAAATTACCCGATTAATGTGCATTGTTGGGGCTATCCCTCCATTTTCTCCTTTTGTCGTCGATTTTCTAAGACAAATGCGGATTGCCCCCATGCAGCTGCATCCCAACTCCTATGCTTACCTATATACCTTATACGTAGCATACCGCGAGATCTTAGGCACAAATCTCACTTTTGATGACGTTCATTTCTTTTATAACTTCAAGCATTGGACTCGAGAAACTCCTTCTTTCTCTTACTTCGAGTATGTCCCAAAAAGAAAGATAATTTCAGCGCCATTCAGTAGCAAGGCCGGCGACTCCAAGCTGGAATGGTTTTATATAAGGCAACAGCCGAGGTGTGCTAGGAGATGGACTAAATCAAGTAAGGCATTGGCTTTCTAAATCTTAACTATGAGTTTCCACGCCACCACATTAATCCGTTTTCTTTTTGTTTGCAGTCGATAATCCAATGCAAGTATCGGGTCAAGTGTATTTTGATCGGATGCACCAGCTCCTCAATGGTGATAAAAAGTTTCTAACTATCGACGAGGTCCTCAAGGACGAATATCTTCATCACCACGGGCTGCTGTCCATTACCCGTAGCATAGGTCACGGGTCAGGTCCATATGTATATATCCCTCCGGTGGATGTAATTCCAGAAATGGGCAAGAGCTCGAAAGGCCCCACCATGCCACTTCGAACTTCACCTTCTCCAAGTTCAACTCAAGACGATGAGTTGGCTAACATACCTGAAAAGCACCGATAAGGGTACATCACTCTTGGGAATTTTATTTCTCCTAAGAAATCACCATCTTCTAAAGAACAGCCAACAGGCGCTTCCCAAAGAGATGCCCCTACTGTTGATGATCCTACATTTCAGGGCTTAGAAGATCTCCCACTTCCTGACACTATTTACACTTCCGAGGATTTTGGCACAAATCCTTTAGTTTTTACTTCTTCGGAGGAGGCTACTCCTGTTAAGGCCAAAGAGCCCTCTCGCATTGGCTTGGCTTCAGACTCTGGTTTGTCGGAGGGGGGACACCACTTAGGATGCACTTAACACAATTGCACCCCACTTCACATCACTTACGTCTTATGAGAATACTGATTCTGAATTCCACTTGCATTATTGTGCAGGTACAATGTCTCGTGCTTACTATGACATCAGGAAACTACGTCGCAGCATGACCAGACCCACTCATGATGTTGAGTATGATTGTCGCGAAGGCCGCGACAGGGAGAATAGAAGGCCCTATGATTCATATCAGTCGCGGTCCTCGCGCTCTCGCTCTCCCGTTTGGTCAGATCCAAAGCGATATAAGGGCTACTAAGGCCATCGAGAAGATGACAGATCATAGTCAAAAGACCCAATTTGTTCTCAAGAAAAGCGCAGTAGGGAAAGGAGCTCGCCGAGAGATACCGACTCGCGAAGCAAGCGCAAGGTTCCTGCTAAACGGCCCAGAAAGTGTGAGGAGGCCATTAAGTCCTCCACACATAAGGATACCAAGCTAACATTCCCTGTACATCCACCGTTGGATGGTGAAATTGCAGTTAGGAGGGCATATCTGGATGAGCAATTTCCCGATCACTACTTTGAAAACTTGACTTTCTTACCTGCTCTTGAGCCTATTTCCTCGAGGTGGGCAGATGAGGCCAAAGAAAAAATTGACATGGTCGAGAAACAATATTCAGAGATGTTCAAGTATTCGCGTAACCTTTTCAGAATCATCCGCAATCTAATCACGAATACTAACTCGATGCAAAAGACCGCAGAAGATGATGCAAGGGCCTTAAAAAATTTAGGAAAAGACCTCGAGGATACACAGGCTCAACTTGCTATCGCTCAACGGGACGCTGCTAGCTTCAAGCAACAATTTGAAGATCTACAAAAACGCTATCATGACTTGCTTGAATCCCAAACTCAAGAGCGTTCGGAGATGAAAAAGCAAGTAGAAGACGCCAAGTCAGATACTGCCAAAATGCAACTTGCTTACGCTGACCTTGAGCGAGAGAAGGCCGAGTTAGCGAAGAAGAATGCCGAATTGGAGAAGAAAAATGCAAACTTGGCCTCCAAGTTGATGGAGGCCGAGAACAGGGCTGCCCTGGCGGAGGGCAACGTTGAAAGCGTCATCAAATCGGCCGAAGAATCCAACAAGCAGCTGGCGGAGGCCCAGGAGGATGTCCAGGGCTTTGGTGTATTACTGATCGAATTTTTTGCACATATAATCCGTCACTGAAACATCTCTTGGATTGATGAATATCCAACTACCTTGGTTAATGTGTAGTCAAATTGTTGAATGGGATAAAGAAGAACTCAAGGTTGATTCCATTAATGAGGACAAACTCATGGAAAAGTATCTAAGAGATGACTAGCCGGCAAGCCTAGCCGAGGGGCGTCGCCTGATTGCTGCCGCCATGGATGAGGAAAAGCGGAAGGCTAAACAAAAGGACATCTCGAAGGCTGGTTCTTCTTCCACTGCCGCTAAAACTCCTGAAGTAGAGGGATACGACCCCGAAAACCGGCGATCCCTCATACAACTCTTTTATCTCCTATTCCTGAATCGGCTTCAGAGGCGGCAGCTACTCCAGCTGAGAAATCATCGGAAGGTATTTCTACCTTTTCACCCCAATTCGTCAAAGCTGTCTCCACTTTCCATCGCATAGTTGGAAACTCAATGAAGAACCCTTTATTTTCTCCTGAGTTGATAACTGTTGCTTCTCATTCCGCAGGTGCTGAACCCTCCGAGAAGGCAGACGTGCCCCAGGGAACCACTGCCGAAGCAAAGTCAGCGGAAAAGGATGAAGGAGACAAGGGTAAGGCTGATGCTCCTCACGACGGCGAAATGATAGATGCCTTAAAGGATGATAGTGGCGATGAGGGACATGAGGAAAAGCTTGAGGTGGCTATAGTTGGGGAGTCAAAAAGCACCGATGACATTACATTAGCTGCATTGAAAGCCGAACAAGACAAACGCATGCAGCTTAAAGTTGAAGACCTAGACCCCGAAAGCCTTAAGCCTTTCGTAGTAGTGGATGCTGGATCAAGGTTAGTTGTTATGCTTTCGACTAGATATATTACAGAAGAACTTGCTAAAAAGTCTTCTCTTGATTCCAGCGTTTCGACTCCTGGGAAAAAATCAACCGATTCCAGCACTTCAGTCTCAGGGAAGAAAAAACCAAGGCGCATCTTAACGGATGCTGAAAGAGAGGCGAAGGATGCTCAGAAGGCTGCTAAAAAATCCAAATCCACTTCAAAGTCTAAGTGATGAAGTGTTTTGATTTATTTTAGCATTTAATTGGCCTACAATTGTTGCTGCGAGTGCGGCCCTCGCATCTTCTCTTTGCCTGTTTTCCTGTACAAATTCATACATTTGTAAATAAAAATAATTCATTTCCTGCAATGCCTGTTAGTTTTCAGTTCATTACTTATTCAAAAATGCAAATGCATGTCCTACTAAAGTTGTGTAATGGAGTCATAGTGGGGAGGAATATGTGTGTACATATATGCCCCCAGTCAGTCTTGAAAAACTATTCAAGATTAAATTAAAAATTCCTAATGTCCCCGATTCTCTGACGGGGGTCACATTCCTTTTATCATTGATGCCTGTTCTTTTCTGGCATCTTTTATACTCTCCTGTCTTATATTCAGGTTAGAGTTCTTGCTGAGGCGGTCTCTCATCTAGGTGCACATTCACGCCCAGAGGACGTCTTCTTCCCGTCCTTTATACTCTCTCTCAATTCTTGAGAGTTAGAGTTAAGAATGTCGTCTTCCCATTCTTTTATGTCTTATTGTACAAACTGTTTTTGTGTTTGTTCCTGCATCTAAGCCATCTCCAACTTTTCAGAGTTTAATTTAACATCTCGTATTCTATAGTCACAATAGAATAATAGTCGAAGATATAAATAATGCAGGAAAGTAAATGGCACACGATATTTTTATAGTGGTTCGGCTAAGTCGTAGCCTACATCCACTTTATAGTTCTTCATTCGTATCAACAGACTTTTCTAAGGCAAGTCGTGCCTTTTTACAAGGTTCATAAGAAAAACAAAAGAAAATTCAACATCCCTAATTCAAATATCGCATCAAGTGTTGGGCATTCCAAGCCCTAGGCACTTCTTTGCCATCTACGGTCGTTAACTTGAAGGCTCCTGACTCAAGTTTCCATTAGATGACGAATGGTCCTTCCCACTTTGGACCGAGGTGAGGAAGGGATGGAAAAACTCGCTTTAGCACCAAATCTCCTGGTTCAAAGGTTCTAAAACGAACTTTCTTGTCATAATAGCGTGCCATCTGACGTCGATGTCTTGATGCACGCAAGTCTGCCTCATCCCTTTTCTCTTCGATTTCATCAATGGACTCGAGGAGGAGTGCCCGATTCGTCATCGGGTCATAATATGTCACCTTGTGAGATGGAACTTCAAGCTCTACCGGGATTACTGCTTCTAAACCAAATGAGAGAGAGAAAGGAGTATGACCGGTAGCTGTTTTAAACGTTGTCTGATATGCCCACAAGGCCAAGGGCAATTCATCCACCCATTTTGCTTTTGCACGTTCCAATCGCTTCTTGAGGATGGACTTTATGACTTTATTTATTGCTTCTACTTGCCCATTCGACTGTGGGTGGACAACTACAGTATACCGCTTGTCGATCTTGTATTTTTGTCAGAAATTTCTGAATTCGACACCATCGAACTGGGTTCCATTATCAGTTATAATGGTCCTTGGAATCCCAAATCGGCATATGATATTTCTAACCACGAAACTTATCACCTTTCTCCTTGTGATTTTGGTTAAGGGCTCAGCTTCCACCCACTTCGTAAAATAGTCCACGGCGACTATTGCATACTTCGCTCCTCCTTTTGCAATCGGTAGAACTCCGATGATGTCAATTCCCCACATTGCAAACGGCCATGGACTCACCATCGATTTGAGCTGGGTCGGTGGTGCTCTGGGGATCTTGGCGAACCTCTGGCATTTGTCGCAGCGTCGTGAGTAATCAGCTGCATCTTTATTAATAATGGGCCAGAAATACCCATACCGCAATACCTTTTTTGCTAAAGTCTGACCTCCCGTATGATCTCCACACTCACCTTCGTGTACTTCTATTATTACACGCTTGATGTCATCGTGCGCTGTACATCGTAACAGGGGCATAGAAAATCCGTGCCGATAAAGGGTATCATCTTGAAGAATGTATCTGGTGGCTTTGCGAACTATGGCTCGCTTCTCACTCTTCATTGGCGGAGTACTCCATTTCTAAGGAAATTCTTGATTGGGGTCATCCAAGACTCCCTCTCCGGTTCTGCTTCGAAAGCTAATTCAATTTCTATTGACTCAAAGCTTGGCGATCCCAACGTCTCAATTGGAACCATTTTAGTTTCCTCCGGATTGTCGGAACTAGCCAGCTTCGCTAGCCGGTCTGCCTTCTGGTTTTCAGCTCTTGGGATATGCGTTATGTTATACCGTTCCAAGTTTCTCAACAGCTCCTTCACTTTTCCGAGATAGGTAATAAGTCGAGGTCCCCGGGCCACAAACTCCTTTCGCACTTGGCAGACGACTATTTTGGAGTCGCAGAATATATCCAATGCCTTTATTCTGAATTCCTTAGCAAATTTCAGCCTGGCAATCAGGGCTTCATATTCAGAGTTATTATTGGTCGCTGAAAATTCTAGTCGTAGAGCATAATACAACGATCGTCCTTCAGGAGTAACTAAGACGACTCCAGCTCCGGACCTTCGGTCGTTCTTGGCCCCTTCTGTGTACAACTTCCATAGATCTAATTTTAATTCCTTCTCTGATTTGACCACCTTACCATCGATCGTATCTTCCTCCGGAATTGTGAACTCTGCTATAAAGTCAGCCAGAGCTTGCCCCTTGATCGATCTTCACTGCTGAAAATTTAAATCAAACTGACTTAATTCAATATTCCATTCGATCAATCGTCCCGATGCTTTGGGTCTTTGCAACACCTGTCTCAGAGGCTGATCAATGTATATGGTTATTGGGTGATCTTGAAAATAGTGACGAAGTTTTCGGGAGGCGATTAGAAGGCTGTAAGCAAGCTTCTCAATCCTTGGGTAGTTACGTTTTGCAGTTGCCAATTTCTTACTTACGTAATATACCGGCCTTCACTTTGTCTTCTTCCCGGACCAAGGCGGTGCTAACGGCGTGAGCCGATACAGCTAGATAAACAAACAGCTCTTCATGATCCACTGGCTTCGACAAAATCGGTGGTCTCTCTAGTAAGTCCAATAGATTTCGAAAGGCCTCAACACAGTCCGAAGTCCATTCGAAATTTTTCTTTCCCCTTTTTATCAAGTCAAAAAACGGGACGCATTTGTCTGTTGCTTTGGAGATAAATTTACTCAACGCATCTACTTTCCCCGCAAGACTTTGGACATCTTTGATTCTCCTTGGTTCCTCAATGTTCCTTATCGCTGCTATCTGACTGGGATTAATTTCAATTCCTCAAGAGCTCACGATGAAACCTAGATACTTTCCAGATGCCACCCCAAACGAGCACTTCAAAGGATTTAACTTCATGCAATACTTTCGCAGGATACCGAGAATCTCTACCAAGTCTTGCGTATGGCTGGAGGACTGTCTTGATTTGATGAGCATATCGTCCACATAAACCTCCATAGTCTTCCCTATTTGGCTATAAAACATCCTGTTCACCAAGCGTTGTTAGGTAGCTCCAGCATTTTTCAATCCGAACGACATGACCACATAGCAATACAACCCCAAATTTGTAATGAGGCTCGTGTGCTCTTGATCGGGCACATGCATGGGAATCTGGTTATATCCGTAATATGCGTCCATGAAAGAAAGAAGTTCATGTCCTGCCGTCGAATCCACAAGCTGGTCTACTGGGGAGTGGGAAGCTATCTTTCAGGCAAGCTTTGTTCAAGTATGAAAAATCAATACATGTCCGCCACTTTCCGTTTGACTTCTTTACCAAAACAGGATTCGATATCCAGTCGGGATATGTCGGATCTCTAATAAATCCGTTCTCTTTCAGCTTCTCCACTTCTTCTTTTAGAGCTGCCGACATCTCTGGGCCCAGCACACGTCTCTTTTGCTTTACAGGCGGGTGTTTTGGGTTTATACTCGGCGAATGACTCATGATGGATGGTGATATCCCACACATGTCGGCGTGGGTCCAGGCAAACACATCCAGGTTTGCCTTCAGAAAGTTAGTCAGTTCTTTGGCTCGATGCGGATCCAACTGTGATCCAATCTTCAAAACTTTTGCTGGATCAGCTTCATCAATGGGTATATCCACTGTCGTTTCGTTAGGAGTTGCCTTTCTATCCTCAAGTTCCTCATCTTCTCTGGGATCCAGTCTTCAGGCATTCCCTTGGGCAACTCCTTCGGGGCTGATCCCTCTAATTACTACGCCGAACCCTCCTTTGGAGGAGGTGAGGTACCTTTAGTCTCGATGTTGAGTCCCTTCATCAGCATCTTTAATTTAGCAATATAGCAAGCTCATTCGGAGACTTGATCTCCTCTCATTACTCCTGTTCCGGCATAAGTTGGGAACTTTAGCAATAAGCACCATGGCGCAATACAAGCCCTGAATTCTGCAAGGGCAGGCCTTCCTAAAAATGCGTTGTAGGGTGAATCTATATATAGCACTACGAACTAAAGCATTCGTACTCTTCGACGATCCCCTTGTCCCAATGTTACGGGTAATTCTATATATCCCATTGAAGCCTCAGATCTAACCTTCATAGGGCTTCAAATCTCCAGACTCGAGTCTCATTTGATCAAATGACTTCTTAAACAAAATGTTGACAGAGCTTCCATTGTCCACTAGTACCTTATGAACCAGTGCCGGTCCAATGGTAGTGGTAATAACCAATGGATATTTGGTAGGTGACTAGATTCCGGGATCGTCTCTGCTACGGAACACTACATCATCAAACATTGTCTTCTGCTGTTTCACAGGGGTGATGTCTTCCAAATCATCGCACTCGTCCACATCTATGTGCTTAACTGCATTAACGTATTGGTCCATTGCTCTGAAACTGTGGATAACTGGATGGAGTCCACCTACTATGGTGTTAATGACAATCTCTTTGCCTTTCTGTTGCGTTGTAGGCTTAGGAGCAGACTGATTCTGGTTTGGGGCCTGTCCTCCTTGCCCCCTATCCCTTGGGGCAGCCTTATACTCATCCAACTTGCCTTCACGCAACTACTTCTCAACCACATCTCTCAAGTGTCGACATTCGTTTGTTGAATGTCCGTGAGTTCCATGAAATAAACAAAATTTTCCGGTAGCGATTTCTTTCTCTGTTGAATCTCGTGCCGGCGGTCTTTTGTATTGCAAAACATTATACGTGTCCAAATAAATGTTCTCTAACATGTCATTAAACGGTGAATAGTTTTCAAATGTCTGGAACCGGGGTCTTTTGTCAGAATTACTTCCTCGGTTCCTGTTTCTCCTATTACCATTCCCATTGCAGTTGATGTTGCCCCCGTTTCCATTATTATTGTTTCCATTCTTGTTTCCAACATTCACTTCGACTTACCCAGAACTTTCTCTAGACTGCTTTACGGCAACATTACTCTGAATAGCTTCTTTTGAGGCCGCTCCGGACTACCTCTTTCTGTTTGCCCTTGCTTCCTCCCGTCTTAACTGAATATTGGCCTTCTCATAAAACAACTCTCTTGTGGGAGGCGGCTTCCCAGAAAGATAATCTCCAAACTCTAAATCAGGATCAACTCCTTCCATTAAGGCCATCAAGATGGTAGGCTCATGCGGGTTGCTGACTTCTGTTACAACTAAATTGAAGCGGTCTAGATACGACTTCAAGGACTCATTTGGCGCTTTCTTGATTCTCAATAATTCAATAACATTCTTAGACTTTCGGGCGTGAAGTCGGAATTGATTCATAAAACATTCACTTAATTCTTTGAAATTCGATATCGATCGAGGAGGAAGTCGGGTAAACCATAGTAATGCTACGTTTTCTAAGTAAATCAGGAAATCCTTACACTTCACAATGTCAGGGGCAGCGGCAGCATTCATAAGACATGTGTATCGCATCAAATGTTGTCCCGGGTCAGTTCTCCCGTTATATCTGTCCATCTGTGGCAAATTAGAACGTCGGGGGAACTGAAAGTCAAGAATGTCATCCGTAAAGGGAGTATGGCTTCGCTCAATACCATAATCTTCATTGGTGTAGTTTCGACTCTCAAACATGATCTGGCGTACCATAGCCCATACGTCAGCATTGGTCATGGGCCATTCATGCTCCCTGGCCCTGATGTTCGGGTTTCCTCTGGGCTCCTGATTAGGGGAAACCCTCCTTCTTCTAGCGGCTTCTGCTCTGTTTTGCTCCCTACGTTCCCGGTCGATCTCGGGAGGAAGGGGCTGAATCATTTGTCCCTGATTGGGATTGGTGAGATTAGGGTCTCTAGGCAAAACATGGGATCCTCACATTGGTAATAGCATAGGCTCTCTCAAGCTTGGATCATTGGATCCTAGTACACGAGCAGCGTCTTCGCGGGATCACAAAGATCCGAAAGTCATTTGTTCCAAATTATGAGTGTTGGCTCGCTTTTTGACCAAGCCACCCAGGATCATTCGTGAAAGGAAAGCAGGAAACCACGATATCGAAGGACATGAAGGAATGGATCGCGCACCATCGTCTCGCCCAATATCGAATCGCGTGCCATCGTCTCGACCACCATCGGATCGCGCACCATCGTCTCGCCCAATATCGAATCGCGTCTCTGCAGATCGCCCCATCTCATCAGCGAACGACACATCCGGGCGATCCGATCCAAACTTATATTGTTACCCCGAGCGAACCGATCCGATCCCCTGGTACATGGCGAACCCTCTGACCTGTTCAAGCGCGAGCTAGTCTTTAGCGATCCGAATCGCACGGATTTGGCGACACGTGTCCCTAACCGTCACTTGGACCGATTCTCCCCATCTACACGATCCGATTTTCAAGCAGATCACGACCCCTATCCACAACGGCTAATTTGACTGTTTCTCCAACGGTGGCGATGCAATCCGATGCTCTCGGGATTCGTGCCACGTGTCCACGATCCGCCTGACAAAATCAGCTATAAATAGCCCAGAGCTTGGCATTTTTGGGGATCCTTTTGGCAATATTGAGTACTGAATCCGCCATTGTTGTCAAACTACTGAAATATTGAGAGAAATCATTGTTGTATTAGCTTTTAAAGCATAATCAATAACATATAAAGTGGACGTAGGCTCGTTAACGCCGAACCACTATAAATTTTGAGTATCATTTTCTTTTTCCTCGTTCTTCATTTGAAATTCTCTACTGTTCATAACAATTTGGGTGTTAGGTCCAAATTTCGATCTAACATTTTTGGTGCTTTCATTGAGAGACTCAGTCCTAAAGTTTCACTATTCGCTCCTTTGAGGATTCCAGCGATTCGGATATCATGGCTGGAAAAAGATCTAAAGCTTCACCGACCAACGAAACGATTGAGGAGAGTGTGCACGAATTGGACAATGAAGAAACTATGGATCGTGGAGCGCAGGGGGCGAACCGATCCGACGAAGACACCGCGTTCCGAGTCGATGAAAACGAGACGATCCGTGCCACTGAAGGGGTTGTTACTCGATCCCGAGGTAACACCTCGCAGCCTCCGCGTACCACGACCACGAGTCGCTCTCAGGGGGCGCAGCGAATCACCATCCACGAACCGCAGCTATCCGAACTGATGGTCAGACTACAACTCGACCTGGAAAAGAACCTATGACCCACTCCTATCGTCCCGGAACCTCTGCTCGACCCGGTTCGAGCTCTTTGCGCATAAGAGAGAGTGATGATGACCACTATGATCCTGCTGCTCCTGTCACTGAGGGGGATCTCTCTCGCTTCGCCGAAATGTGGGATAGGTTTGATGAGTTGGCTGCCCAAAGGCAGGAAAGTTCAATCCTGCGGCAAAATTTAACGGCTATGGATAGAAGACTTGATGAGTTAGCAAGGCAAAGAGCATCGCCGGTTCGTCCACTCACCCCAGTATATTCTTCTTCGTCTGAAGAATCGCCGAGACCTCCGCGGCGACCGTATGAGAGAGCCGAAAACATAGAACAGCTTCGGTTCGGAACCCTGCTCTCAAAGGAAGAAGAAGAGCTAGGGGCGGGGCCCACAAACCGTGATATGAATGGTCAAGCAACGGCTCTCAGGACTCGAGATGTGAACAGTCCTGTGCATAACAGACCACCTCAGCCCCGTCGCCGCATGCATACTCATGGTAACAGGGGGCAGCGAAGCCCTGTCCGAGCCCCGGATTTTATGGCTGCTTCCCGAAGAGAGATCAGAGAACCTCGTCGGGCCAGAGGCACTGACCCTGAACCTCCTTTGACCAGTGCGAATGTTGCAGCCATGGTCCACCAGATTCTGGCCGACAGCCGCGGACAGCGGAACGAAGATTAGGGGATCGACCGCAGTCATACTCCTTTTACTGACGATATTTTGGATGCGACTTTTCCAAGGCGTTTCAACATGCCACAAATGAACCGATATGCGGGAAGATCTGATCCTGTCCAGCACCTAATGAGATACTCCTGGTCGATGACCGCTACCGCCGCTTCTGACGCGGTTAAGTGTAAAGCGTTTCCCATATTCCTGGAGGACGTGGCTTTGTTATGGTTTACTCGCCTGCCGGCGAGGTCGATTTTTAGTTTCAGGGAGCTGAGCGAGAAGTTCGTAGAACAATTCCGTATCTACGCACAGAAGACAAAAAGTGTGATCGATTTGTTCCTTGTCAAACAGCGACCAGGCGAGAGTCTAGAGATGTACCTGGATCGTTTCAATTTGGCTACTACTGAGGTTAAGGATCCTCATGAACCGACCATTGTCGCAGCACTGATTGACGGAGTAGATAAGGACACTGAATTCGGGAGGTACTTGGCAGGCAAACCGCCCCACACTAGAGAGTTATTCTACGAGAAAGCCAACGTACATCTACGCCGGGAAGAGGTATACGCGAACCGAAAGGTTAAAACAACTGATAAGGAGGAAATTCAGAGCAATGTCGCCATCAAACAGACTGGAGACATCTCGGGGAAAGTTGAAGTTAACGTTGGAAATCAGAATCAGGGTGGTCGCCAGCCAGGTAACAACAATAACAATGGTAACGGCAACAACCGGAAGAGGGGCCGAGGGAACGACTCCCAGAGAAGGACTCGTCCTAGGGCCTTTGAAAGTTATACACCCATAAGTGATACTCTGGAAAATATCTTCATGGATGCGTACGAAGTCCTCCAGAATAAGAGGCCACCTCTTAGAGAGTCGACAGAGAAAGAGCGTGAAACAGGGAAGTTTTGTCTCTTTCATCAAATCCACGGCCATTCGACGAATGAATGTCGTCACCTGAGGGATGTAGTCGAAAGGCTGCTTCGAGAAGGAAAGCTAGATGAATACAGAGTAACGCCCAGGGACAGGGGGCAAGCAGTGCAGGCCCCGAATCAGAATCAAAATCAACTTGCTGCTAGGCCGACTGCTCAGCAAAAAGGAAAGAATATTGTTATCAATACCGTGATCGGAGGACTTTATCTTGCTGGGCACAGTTCCAAAGCATTGGATCAATACGTCAATGCGGCCAAACAACACCTCGAGGTGGGGGAACGTAGCAACCCCGAGGACAGTGTCCCGGTGAAGCAGCAGAAGATGATGACCGATGATGTTGTTTTCCGAGAACGAGAAAGCATCGGAGTCCATGCTCCAACTAAAGATCCACTTGTAATTACGATACCCATTGGGCCAGCCACTGTTCATAAGGTTCTGGTGGACAACGGGAGTTCCGTTAATATTCTTTTCAAAAAGGCCTTTGACCAGATGAATCTTGAAATAAAAGACTTAAAGCCCTGCCAAGGATGGATCCGTGGATTCAACGGAGCATCCACCGCTCCAATGGGTTATGTAGAGTTGCCAGTTACACTTGGGGAAGGAGAACGCCAGAGAGTGAGAATCCTTCCCTTTGTGGTTTTGGATGTTGAATCGCCATACAATGCCTTCTTGGGCCGACCGGCCCTCGCAAAGTTCAGAGCCTGTATAGCCCCCTGGTGCTTGTTATTGAAATTCCCCACAGAAGCTGGCATTGGTATCGTCAGAGGGGATCAAGTTGCTGCGCGAGCGTGTTATGTTGCCGAACTAAAGTTACTTCGCAATGGAGGGGATATCGAAACTAAAGGCACCTCTCCCCTTTCGGGGGCGGAGACCCTATAGCAACCAAAGAGGATAATCGTTGGAGAGTTGCCCAGAGGGATGCCCGAGGATATAGATCCCAGAGAGGATCAAGAAACCGGGGGCAGAATGGCGACTCCCAACGAGGCAACTGTGGATGTACCAATCGATGACAGTGACCCGGAGAAGGTCCTTAAGATTGGATCCCAGTTAAGTCCGAATCTTGCTAAAGAATTGACGGATTTCTTAAAGAACAATTTGTATGTATTTGCTTGGACCCACGCAGACATGTGTGGGATATCCCCATCAATCATGAGCCATTCCTTGAGCATTGACCCCAAACATTCTCCAGTAAAGCAAAAAAGGCGAATGCTGGGCACAGAGAGGTCCGCTGCCTTGAAAGAAGAGGTTGGAAAGCTAAAGAGTAATGGGTTTATCAGAGATTCAACCTACCCAGACTGGATTTCGAACCCAGTCCTGGTAAAGAAGGTCAACGGAAAGTGGCGAACGTGTATCGACTTCTCGGATTTGAACAAAGCCTGTCCAAAAGATAGTTTCCCATTACCTCGAATTGACCAGTTGGTAGACTCGACGGCAGGTCACGAGCTTCTCTCATTTATGGATGCTTATTCAGGATACAACCAAATTCCGATGCATGTTCCAGATCAAGAGCACACTAGTTTTATCACTGATCTGGGATTATATTGTTATGTGGTAATGCCCTTTGGTTTGAAGAACGCAGGCGCTACATATCAACGTTTGGTCAACAGAATGTTTTATAACCAAATCGGGAAAACAATGGAAGTATACGTCGACGATATGTTGGTTAAGTCCAAGCAATCTTCTCAACACACTACTGACTTGGCGGAGATGTTCGGCATTCTTCGAAAATATGGAATGAAACTCAATCCAACCAAATGTTCATTCGGTGTTGCTTCTGGAAAATTCTTGGGATTCATTGTCAGTTCCCGCGGTATCGAGATTAATCCAGACCAGATCGCGGCAATCAGAAACATTCAGGAACCTAGGCAAATTAGGGATGTGCAAAGCCTTGCCGGAAAAGTGGCCGCACTAAGCAGATTTATCTCCAGGGCTACGGATAAGTGCATCCCATTCTTCGAATTAATAAAGCGAGGAAAACGCCACTTTAAATGGACACCTGACTGCGTAGAAGCGTTTCAGAATTTGCTCAGACACTTAGAGAAACCTCCGATTTTATCTAAACCAATAGATCACGAGGATTTATTCGTGTATTTGGCAGTGTCATCCCATGCGATCAGCTCAGCATTGGTAAGGGAAGAGGATAAGGTCCAAAGACCTGTGTATTATGTGAGCAAAAAACTGACAGCAGCAGAGCGTAATTATCCACGGATAGAAAAGCTGGCGTATAGTTTACTGATTGCCTCCAGAAAACTTCGGCACTACTTCCAGGCACATCCTATCACCATATACACTGATCATCCACTCAAGCAAGTTTTACAGAGACCGGAGGCATCTGGAAGGTTACTCAAATGGAACATTGAGTTAAGTCAATTTGACTTGAACTTTCAGCCCAGACGGTCAATTCGGGGGCAAGTGATAGCCGACTTCATAGCAGAGTTCACTGTCCCTGAAGAAGATATAGCAAACGAAGAAGTGGATCCTTCAAAGTTACTTTTCGATCCTAATGCCTGGAGATTGTACACTGATGGCGCTAGGAACGACGAAAGATCCGGCGCTGGAATAGTGCTTGAAACCCCCGAGAAACGATTGATAACCTATGCAATCCGAATGGAGTTTCAGGCCACTAACAACGATTCCGAATATGAAGCTCTGATAGCCGGATTAAAGATTGCAAAGGAACTAGAAGTCACAAAGCTGAACATCTTCTGCGACTCCAAGTTAGTTGTGAATCAAGTTACTGGAAGATTCCAAGCTAAAAGTGCAAGATTGATTTTATACTTAAAGAAAGTGAAAGAACTGCTGAATGATTTTGATCACTACAGCATATCTCATATTCCGCGGTCAGAGAATCAGCAGGCAGACAAGTTGGCAAAGATGGCTAGTTCCGACGATCCTGAAGTGAATGGGCTAACCCCCGTTGAAGTACTTCGGTCCCCTAGCATAGATCAGATGGAAATCGACCTAGTACTAGAGATGGAACCAGAAAGGGAGTCCTGGATGACCCCTATAAAGAATTTACTAATGGATGGAACGCTTCCGACCAAGAAAAGCGAGAGGCGTAAAGTGATTCGTAAAGCCGCCCGATACGTTTTGCAAGGCGGAGTTCTTTACAGACAAGGGTTTTCAATGCCCCTCCTTCGGTGTGTAGCCCACGATGACATTAAACGTGTGCTGCAAGAAGTCCACGAAGGCGAATGTGGCGACCACACTGGAGGGCAAACTTTGGCATAAAAGGTACTACGGCATGGTTATTTCTGGCCTACCGTAAACAAGGATGCAGTAAGATATGCGCGACGATGTGATGCATGCCAGAGATTTTCAAAGATACCTAGAGCGCCTCCAAGTCAGTTAAAAACAATGATGAGTCCATGGCCTTTCGCTATATGGGGAATTGATATCATAGGAAGTCTCCCCATAGCAAGGGGCGGAGCAAAGTTCGCTATTGTGGCCATAGATTATTTCACTAAGTGGGTCGAGGCAAAACCACTAACCACAATCACAACTAAACGAGTGATCAACTTCATCGTGAGAAACATCATCTGTCGATTTGGGATTCCAAAGATTGTGATAACAGACAACGGAACTCAGTTCGATAATGCTGAATTCAGAAACTTCTGCTAAAAATACCACATCAAGAATCGGTACACCTCTGTGGCGCACCCACAATCGAACGGGCAAGTCGAAGCGGCAAATAAAGTAATTAAGTCCATTCTGAAAAGAAGAATGAAGCGGGCTAGAGCCATGTGGGCTGATGAATTGCCCTTGGCACTATGGGCCTACAGGACAACATATAAATCGGCAACAGGACATACCCCGTTCTCCCTTGCTTTTGGAACGGAAGCAGACATCCCGGTTGAGATAAAGGTACCTTCTCATCGGGTGACCTATTATGATCCAATGACCAATAATGAATTGCTCCTTGAGTCCATGGATATGATCGAAGAAAAGAGGGATGAAGCAGACCTGCATGCCCTGAGATGCAAACAACAGGTCGCCCGATATTACAACAAAAAGGTCCGAGCCCGAACCTGGGAACCCGGAGACTTGGTTCCGAAACGTGTCTTTCCACCCCCAACTCTTATGGGAGCGAAGTGGGAAGGACCGTTCTCTATTCTGAGCAAGCTTGATAATGGAACCTTCAAGCTGGCAGCCATAGATGGAAAGGAAATCCCCAGAGTGTGGAATGCCCAACATTTACGGCCATATTTAACATGAGAAGTTTCAAATTTATTCTTTTGCTTTGTTAAAAAACTATGTACAGGGCATGACTTGCCTAGAACAGTCTGATTCCTTAAAGCAAGAGATTATAAAGTTGACGTAGGTCATGATTCGACCGAACCACTATAAAAATACTGTGTGTCATTTGCCTTTATTGCATCTTTATTTATTTGCCTGTTTATTTTTATGAAAATCAATGTGAATAATGCAGGTACCCGAAGTCCGGTGCCAACCGTTCCTCCCGTAGACTAATCGGAGGAACCCAAAGCTTTGGTAAAGGCTCCAACTACTTGTCCGACTAGCTTTAATCCATGGAGCATGGGTTAAAGTGTACACCTAGGATGAGTTTAATGAGCATGCATGATTGCAGACTGCTTGATCCATGGCTCTAACTCTCCAGAGTAGAGAGAGAGTATAAAGGACACGAAAATCGACATCCACGAATAACGGCGGTGTACCATGATCGGAGCTGCCTAAGCATAAACTCTAACTCTCCAGAGAGAGAGAGAGAGTATAAAGGCGTCTCCGATTGAGCGCTGAGAAAGAGCTCCTTTCCCGCTGAAGGATCGGGGAGCGAGTGAATCGCTGAGCTCGAACTCTAACTCTCCAGAGAGAGAGAGAGAGAGTATAAAGGCGTCTCCGATTGAGCGCTGAGAAATAGCTCCTTCCCCGCTGAAGGATCGGGGAGCGAATGAATCGCCGAGCGCAAAACTCTAACTCTCCAGAGGGAGAGACAGTATAAAAGCGTCTCCGATTGAGCGCTGAGAAAGAACTTATTCCCTGCTAAAGGAAAAGGGCTGACTGAACTACTGTTATCCCATGAAATCTCCTATACCCCCATATTCAGAAATAGGGGGCAACGTGTCGACAGTACTAATCAATCCCTAGTAAACCCCAGTCAGATGCTACAGTAACAACTGGTTGGGGGGCACCATGCACTCATATGCAAACACTAAACTTTGATACAGCAGTGTAACATAGCATGAACATTCTTCTTCCTATTGATGGACTGATTTGTAATTATTAATAGTTGGCTAATGACTAAACATGGAAAGTTTCTCTGAATACAGGTACACAATGATGCAAGGAGAGATAAACCCTTGTTTATATACTGCGAATCAACAAAGTGAAAAACAACCTAGAAACAAAAGTGAGGACCAGTCTCACAATTACACTTCCTGGCCAGTGGAAAACCTAAAGACAAAATATCAACAAACAACAAACATCCTATTTACGCTTTGACCTCTTCTCTTGCTTCTGCCTCTCCAGCCTCTCCTTGTCGGCTTCAGATGGATCCCCTTTCTTCCTCTTCCGCTTGTCTACGAGGTGAACATCCGACTCCTCTGAAGTCTCCTCTTCCACCTCTTTCCTCTTGCTTCTGCCAGAGAGGGAAGCCAGGAAGTCATCGGGGTTTGCGAAGTGAAGCTGCCGGCTGATGGACTTGGGATGGATTTTCAAAATCATCCCAGTTTTGGTATCGAATTCTGCAAGAGGGACTACGTCCAAAGCCTCATCTCCCACCATCTTTGAAGCCAACTCTTTCTCCTATCTGGCTTTTCGGCTGGCCAGGGTTTCCTCGTCATCATCATCATCGGCCTTTTTGGTGCTGGTAATGTCCTCTTCGTCATCCACATGACGACCATCCATGTCTTTTAAAGCCTCGATAGTCTCAGCATCTGTGGGTACATCAGTGCTAGGGGCCGGGATGCTTCTTTCTGCTGTGGTGACCTCAGCCTGTCTTGATAGATCAGCACCGACACCCTGTGAGACAGCCTCCTTCTCCGCTTCCTTTTCTTTTTCAGCGCCCATGTCGACGGGCTCGCCACCTGCATTACGAGAGACACACATTACTAATTCAATTGGTTGTTCTGCCAGACGACGACAATTCGCAATTGCTTTACCAAATTACGGGGAAAAGAGAGAGATACCTTCAGCAGATGCTCCCTCTTAAGTAGTTCCAGAGGCTCCAACAACCACGGGAGTTAGGCCCAAAGGGATTAGCGGATCATCAGGATGGTACTCCTCAACTCCGGAGGTTTTAGGCTTCGCAGCGGAACTGGAACCTTCGTCAATTTTGCTTTTACCTTTAGCCAAGGTTCTCTCCTTTTCCATTTCCGCCAGGATTAGGCGACGACCCTCTGCCAGGTCCTCAGGCTCATTGTCTCTTAGGATGCTCTTCATCAATTCATCCTCATCGATCTCTTCGACCCCCAATCTGTACTTTTCATCCTCCACAATGGCATCCCATAAATTGGCCAAAGTAACATGGTAATCTGGGATCCACGAGATGTTACGAGTTTTGAGAACCTGGCCAAGAAAATCGAAAATCATCTCTTCAAACCCCTCAATCTCCTTCTCTCTTGCAAGGAGTTTGTTGTTAGAAGCAGTGGCCATTTCAATGGAGCTCTCAACGTTCTTTTCAGCAAGGGCTGCCCTTCTCTCCGCATCCGAGACTTGGTCGTTCAAAATCACTTTTTCTGCTTTAGCTAGAGCCAAACTCTCCTTTAAACTCGTTTTTCTGCTTCCCAAGCTGCCTTCTCAGTTTCAAAATGGCCTTGCGCTGTTTTCAACTCGATGTTGGCCATTTTGAGATCTTCGACCTCCTTCTTTAAGGCCATTTTCTCTTGGCTATTGGAGTCCAGTTCTGAATGAAAGCGCTGCTTGGCATTCCTTAATTCAGTCTTATAATTTTCAGCGTCCCTCCGTGCTAAAGCAAGCTGGGCCTGAGCATCTTCCAGGTCCTTCTCCAATTTTGTCCTAGCCCTTTCGTTATTTTCATGTTTTGCTTTAGATCTGTGAGCTTCTATTTCAAGTGTTCGGATGACTTCCGAAAGGTTAACTGCGTGTTTTTTCATCATCTCGTATTGTCTGGCAACATGGCGGATGTGTCCGACAACTTCGCTGTCCCAGTTCTTGGGGACCGGTTCCAAGGCTGGAACAGATGTTATCCGGTCAAAGAATATGTCTGGGAATTGTTCCCGAAGCTTTTCCAACCTGCCTTGAATCTCGGAACCATGCATGTAATCCCGTGACCCTGGGGGAGCCAACTCTGGCTGACTCCAAAGAACAACATCACTTCTCTCCTTTTCAGACTCTTTGGACAAATCCTTGCCCCTATCTTTAGATTCGTGATGCCTCTTGGATGACCGACTGTGAGAAGGAGCACTCTTTGGAGGAGTTAACTCTTTAGGAAGCTTTTTCCCTTTATAGAAACTGCTGGGAGACTGGAAGGTTTGGTAGAGGTCGATTTTGGGGGAGATCGAGGTTGCAAGGAACTCGGCCTATGAGAAGGACCGCGAGAGCGCTCAGTATCCGGGCAAAGGCTAGGTGTGCCCTCACGAAGAGAACGATACGAATAAGATTTCTTGCGGGACATCGTTCCTGTAAAAAAGAAAGAAGAGCATATTAAAACTTTGAATACCCACGATATAATAGTGTAGGGTCAGACAGCGTGTGTGATGTGTGCATCCCATATAATTCCCCCTAACAGACCCGGGCCTGGAGACAGGCTCATCTGACCAGTTTCTCGTCCCCTAGTTGAACCGATCGCCTCTTCAGAAGCCGAGAAGAAAGGTCCCTCTCCGAAGTCTTTTTCTGTATACACAACATCGGGTAGAGGGATTTTATTTAGCTCGTCAAATAACTACTCTTCTGTCAAGTCATCAGGAGCAGCGATTTCAATTGGAGCAGAGATAGGAATTTCCTTGGACACGTCATCGCGGACCTCATCCCCTCTGTATATGTTCAGGTCCTCATCGTCTTGGATGACTATCGGAGAAGGCCTCTTGCGAAACTTAGTTGTTTCTGCCGCTTGCGAAGTCCCCTCTCCTTCTGTTGGGGGCACATACTTATAAGGTTTGCCGCCAGTGCCAAGTCCAAATCTTCTGTCTAGAAGACGATGCTTGTGAAGATTGTCATCTGTAATGCATTTTTTGATCCTTAGAAAGTCGGATCTGCTCTGTGAAAGGATGGATAATCGATGGTTTTATAACGGACCCTCCGTTTTCGGGAAGATATGATCTGTTTAAGACAAAGAAAAAGGCGGAAAAATGTTAATACTTAGACTCCTTGAGCAAGATATTTGATTAGAAGGTCGAAGTTTACTTGATTTGAGCCATCTTCGTGAGCATCCGGCCTGTTTCCTTATATAAAACCAATCATATTTAGGGTCCCCTATATTGCTATACCCATCGTACATAATCTTTCTGTTCGCCACTGATTCGAAGAAAGAAAAGTTTGGAGTTGCCGAAGAACGGTGCTTGAAAAGAAAAAAGAATACCAGATCTCTGAATTTAAGTTCGGCGTGCAGGATCTCCGCTTATGCAACATATAGTGAGTATAGGGATGCGTAGGCGTTTGGATGAAGCTGCTTCGGAGCAATGCCTAGTCGTCTTAAAGTTTCGATGGCAATTGGGGGAAACGGAGGGATAGCTCCTACTAGACACATTGTTCGACTAATCGCCATATACCCTTCCGGTGCTAGGTGGGGTCTATCTTCGCTTCCAGGCGTCAAGACATCGTCCCAAGGAATGCCGTGTCTTAAGCAGATTCTTTTAAATTTTATCTCGTCAAGCTTGGATGCTAAAGAATCAGAAAATTTATCTATCCCGAGTGCGCCTGGGATCTCGTCAGGAGCTCGCTCATCAGTCTCAGAATTGTTGCTGGATGAAGTACTTTCTGTCGGATCTGATTCTATGGCTTCGTACTCAGATCCAGAATCTTCACCTCCCGGATTGGTTGGAGGAATTTCAGGGTTGTACTGTTCAGGAATCACGGATTCCGCTTCAGTTACGGATCTTGAAGAGGAGCGATCATTCGACATTGCTGCTAGGACGAGAAAATATGAACAATAAGATTAACACTACCCGTCCCCCGTGTGTGCAAGTGCCAGTGTGTGTGCTTGTGTGTGCGCATTAAAAATAAAGCATGAAAGCAATCAAGGTTATCAGAAGCATCAGTCGTCATATGCAGTCAAATTATGAGGTCATTTAGTCTAGAGAGTTCAACGTCACGGCTCTAGCCTAACTGTTCAGAGTTTTATGGTGACAAGGCGTTGATTAAAGTCTGAAATTTCTTCGTATCGTCAGCTATGAGTCGGATCGCAAAGCAGAGGGATCGCCCCTTTTGGATCGCAGGTCAGGGGAATCGCCCCCCATCGAATCGCCGGGCGAAGGGATCGCTCCTTCACGAACCGTTGCGACCCCCACGATACGTTCCTTCGCTGCCACCACGATCTTTCGTCTCGCCACTCGCTTTCGTCTTCTCTTCTGGACCACGACCCGAACTGGCCTTCCCCCTTCTTCTTCTTCCTCCCTCGTTTTCCTCCTCTCCTTTCCATCCTCGAACTCCGAGCTCCACACCAGTTAGCCATGGCGTTTTGATGATTTCGTTAGAAAAGCACAAATTTCCATCGTTTCTAGTCGAGAAAGTTCATGAAAAAGCGGCGTTCACGAATAAGAATACTTTTTGTGGAGTTACCTTTCTAAAGATTGAGAGAATGCTCGGATTTTCGAAGGTTTGGAAAATTTGGGTTCGTTCTTCGATAATGCGAAACGATTCGGCAGAAAGAAAGAAGAAGGGGAATGAAGAGGAGAGGGTCGGCTTATATAGGCAAAGAGGGCGACCGTTTTTCTCCCTTTCTTTGTCCTATTCGGTCCACGAAACACCATGCAGGCCACGATCCAAAACTTGTATCGCATAGAAGCCCACGGGCCGCCTCAAACGATGGCCCACCAAGCTCAAAGCCCAACACGGCTCGAAGGAAAGTCCGCCGCGTTTCGCACAAAGGCCTAAATACTCAGCTCGAGACGAGCACGTGACCACTCGAACCGTGGCGCTCTATGGCGATCCGATTCGTGCGTACGTTGATTTGAACCAATGCGACTGTTGATTTGCGTCCCTTCAGGAAAAGGTAGATCAGAATCTTCGAAGCATGTTCCATCATCGATAAAACATACTTCGAGGGGGCAAAATGTTGGCTCGCTTTTTGACCAAGCCACCCAGGATCATTCGTGAAAGGAAAGCAGGAAACCACGATATCTAAGGACATGAAGGAATGGATCGCGCACCATCGTCTCGCCCAATATCGAATCGCGTGCCATCGTCTCGACCACCGTCGGATCGCGCACCATCGTCTCGCCCAATATCGAATCGCGTCTCTGCGGATCACCCCATCTCATCAGCGAACGACACATCCGGGCGATCCGATCCAAACTTATATTGTTACCCCGAGCGAACCGATCCGATCCCCTGGTACATGGCGAACCCTCTGACCTGTTCGAGCGCGAGCTAGTCTTCAGCGATCCGAATCGCACGGATCTGGCGACACGTGTCCCTAACCATCACTTGGACCGATTCTCCCCATCTGCACGATCCGATTTTCAAGCAGATCACGACACCTGTCCACAACGGCTAATTTGACCGTTTCTCCAACGGTGGCGATGCGATCCGATGCTCTCGGGATTCGTGCCACGTGTCCATGATCCGCCTGACAAAATCAGCTATAAATAGCCTAGAGCTTGGCATTTTTTGGGATCCTTTTGGCAATATTGAGTACTGAATCCGCCATTGTTGTCAAACTGCTGAAATATTGAGAGAAATCATTGTTGTATTAGCTTTTAAAGCATAATCAATAACATATAAAGTGGACGTAGGCTCGTTAACGCCGAACCACTATAAATTCTGAGTGTCATTTTCTTTTTCCTCGTTCTTCATTTTAAATTCTCTACTGTTCATAACAATTTGGGTGTTAGGTCCAAATTTCGATCTAACAATGAGGTCGTTCGAGCGGCCTTCTTTCACGGGGCAATTCTTCCTCAGAAGAAGAAGACTGATCCATTGCAGTATGGTGAACTGGGGAAGGGGTTCTCTGCCTGCGGAGCTCGCCAATTTCCCTACTCATGATTCTCATATTCTCTTGCATCATAAGATTGGTGCGCTCATGGATTCTCATAGCCTCCCTAGTGCTCTCAAGCATGTCAAGAAGGCGTTAAAAATCTCCTTGGGTGACAGGCGCAGATGGATTGATCTGGTCATTGGTCCTGGTGGTTGGAGTCGGAGCATTTGGAGGGGCTCGAGTAGAGGTTCCAGCATCACCTAGTGTTGGATCGGATCGGAGCAAAGTAACCTGGCCGGATCAGTTCGGGTTGGGGGAGTGCACCTCTTCAAGGTCTTCTACTCGGTTCGGATCGGAGCTCTCCCTATGCGATCGGTTCGGATTTTCTGAACCTGTCCGATCTGCTCCCGAACTCTGCCCACGAGACCTCGTCATGACCGGATTTTGCTGATCTTCACCAACTTTGTTCCCTCGACTGGTTTGAACTTCCTTGCCTTTTCCTTTGGCCATAATTCTTCAACAATCAACCAACAAGTACTTAAAAGCATCGAAAATTTGGGATTAATTTCTTTGAACTCAACGGTCCAAAAAGTAGAACGATAATCCAGAAAAACAGAGAATTCAAATTGTTTTCAGTGAAAGCACCAAAATGCTAGACCAAAAAGTGGTTCTAACACCCAAATTGACTAAAATTAAAATAAAATGAGATCGAAAATGAAAAAGAGACACGGGATTTATAGTGGTTCGGCGTTAAAAAGCCTACATCCACTTTATATCACTTTATATCACAATATGCAACTATCACTAGACCTGATATAGTGTTTTGTGTTAACAAAGTATGTTAATTTATGCAGGCTCCTTTGGACAATCATTTTAAAGTAATAAAGAGAATTCTATGATATCTAAAGGCAACAATAAACTATGGACTGCATATCAAAGCAAGAAGCAACTTCAACATTACTGATTATACAAATGTAGATTGGGCATCAGATCCTGATGACAAAAAGTCAAAAATAGGCTACTGTATATACATTGGAAACAATATTGTGTCATGGTGTTCTAAGAAACAATCCACAATATCAAGGTCAAGTGCTGAAGCCGAATACATAAGTTTAGCTAATGCCACTTCAGAAATAATGTGGATTAAACCACTTTTATCAGAATTAAACATCAAGGCTGACAAATCGATATTTTGGTGTGACAATCAAAGCGCTGTGTATATGTTATCAAACCCAGTACTACATTCAAGGACGAAACACATCAAAATTGATCAACACTTTCTCAAAGAACAAGTACTTAATTTTTTTTGGAAATAAGACATGTACCTGCCACTTACCAGCTCGTAGATACATTGACTAAAGATTTATCACATCAGAAGATCTCAAGGTTTCGAGAAGATATGAAAATTGCTGAAATAACTAACAGAAAGCATGAAGCAAAGCTCACTAGAGGTCAGCAGTAAGGAGTCAAGCATAAAGATGATGGTTTCAGACCATAAGCTCCTAGAACCAAACAAATCAGCAAAGCCAAAAACATTTCAACTCAAACAACTGGATCTAAAGCTAGATACAGCGAAGAACATGAAGAGGAAGTTATTTCATTAATTAATTTGAACACGAAAGTTGAGAAGTGTTCAGATTGCCCTAGTAGAAACCATGGAAATAAAAACCCTAACATCGATTTGTGGGGGCGTAAAAGAATGGATAAGGGTTTCAGCTAATCTCCTCAAAAATGATAATACACATTTACCAAAAACCGAAGCCCACCAACGTGCAAGCCAATATCTCAAAGACAAAGCCCAACGTGTTTATTTTCTTACTGTTGTAGTTGTGTACATGTCTATATAAAGATAGTTTGTATCATAGGAAACGTATCAATTTTACATTCTGAAAATTCAATAAAGCAATTCAATTTCTTTTCTCTCCATTTAAATTTCAATATCAATAAATAACATTAAGAATCATATCAAAATTCTTTTATTATATAGGTAAAGTAGAAAATGTGGGCAAATACCCAAATTGTCCCTTAGGAATATCACAAATATATTTTGGAGAAAACCCGATCAAAACAGATATATCCGACCCAGACGTTTGGAAGAAAGGAGCAGATGTCTGAGTTAAGTCTTTGGAAATACAAGAGACATTGACCAGACGTTTGGTTTACTTTCCCAAACGTCTTAGTTGAAGCACTAAGGAATTCCTGACCGCATATCTTCCTCATTTGAGCACCAATTTGCGAACTGTCTCCTCCATCGTGAAGCAACTTCCATAACTAACACACATAGTCGGTTTCAATGGACATATGATTTGATATCACAAATCTCAACACTCTATATTGATATGAAATAACATCAAAAGCTTCAACAAACAGAAACATGTCGTTACGAGCTCTTTTATACATCCTCATATCTCAACCATACTACATTACAAACCTCACCTGCCGCCTGCAAGTGATGCATCTCCCACATGAGGTGCACATCACAAAATCGGTCTAAAAAACTTTTATAATGCCACAAAGTTCTTCATCTTATCTTTGTGGATTTTGCAACTCAACACCCATCTATCACTCGATCTGAGCTCATTACCTGATCATCATGGATCCCTCGAGCATCATAACATGAAAACCTATGTTTGATATTTGATTATTAATCCTAAAATCATAAGCAGCGACCACATTAACCCATGCGTCCACCTTGTTGTGGACTAGGTCCTTCAATAGTCACTCGCTTTATGCCGTTGTCTACAGAACCAACCAATCTATAAAGGTTTCCTTCTTCTAATACTCCTTTCATCCTTACACGACTATCTTTCTTCAATCTCAAAGCACCACCTTGAATCTCATTAGTGCAACCATGATGATCAAACTGACTGAGAGAAATAAGATTATGCAAACAAGTGGGTATATGTCTGACTCAAGAGACATCTCTAACCACATTGTCATGCATTCGAAACTAGATAGATCCAATACCATAGACCGGTAGCTATACTCTATTGGCCGTCCTAATCATGCCAACATTCTTTTAATAAGAAGAGAAACAATTCAAATTACTATAAATGTGAAAATTGGCTTCCGAATCCATCTTCCAAGGCTTAGTTTCACTAAAGAGGACATCATAAGAAGTATCACTATTGGTAAATTCATTAAAACCTTCTTGTGCATCATCACTACTATCACCATGTGCATCCTTCTTCTGGTCTCTTTTATAAGCATAACGCCTGCTGCGTTTGTGATCTTTCTTGTTACAATAATGAAAAATGGTAACACCTTTACCATTAACTTCCTTCTTCCTCCAAATTGCATCTTTTTTCGGGTCTATTACCATCATAGCCTCACTTTGAATTGATTTTAAACCCATTCCTTTTCTCTTGAGATCCTCATTCAAAAGGCTGCTTGGAACAGTTTCTACAAAAATAGTTCCACTAGCATTAGAATTACTCAGTGAAACAACCGAAATTTTCCAATTATCTGAAAGCGAACTCATCAATAAAAGAGCTTGTAACTCATCATCAAAATTGATATTTACACTTGCCAATTGATCTATGACATCTTGAAATTCATTTAAATGCTCTGCAATAGAATTATCTTCATCCACCTTCAGTTGTACTAACCAGAAAAGCCTTACTACTAGCACTCTTGACTTATATAAAGATACCAACTTGTCCTACAAATCCTTCGCGGATTCACAACTATCCATAGGACAGAAAATGAAATCATCATGGTACTAGTGAATCAAAGCAATTGCCTTCTTATCCATCTTCTTTCATTTTCCACGGCTTCTTTTCGTCTCCATTAATCAGATCATGAAGACCATTGATGCACGGAACATCCTCCATCTTAAGCTTCCAAATCCTCTCATTTCTCCCATAAAAATAGCCATCTTCGAAAATGAAATCATATCAGACATCAAAAAAATTCAAACAAAAAATACTCTAAGCATTGCGATGATCGAGCTATGATACCAACTGTTGTCTCCAAAATAGGGTATGCAACACTTTGCGGAAGCGTATACCTGGATCTTCCTAGCCCAAATCACAAAGAGATAACTTTGACTGAAAGTAAGCTGGAGTAGAAATAAAAAGCCCAACATAACATATTCCACCCAAACATCCTCTTTATTGATCCATAAAATTTTGTTTACAGCTACTAGAACAAAGCTAAAATAAATAAATTACAATTGAATTAATAACCAATTTGAGAAAGAGAAAGAATAACTAGACAACTAATATTGTTAAAGAGGAAGAACCTATAGAACGACAACAAACCCTTGACCTAAGAATTATCTTGAGATTAAGATCCTCAAATTGAGACAAATCTTGTTTCAAACCTAAAGGTACTTTAAATAGAAGAGTAGAAAACGTAAGCATACACCCAAATTGTCCCTCAGAAATTTTACAAATATATTCCAGAGAAAACCCAATCAAAATAGATATATCCAGCTCAAACGTCTGGTAGAAAGGACTAGACGTCTTAGTTGAGTCTCTCGAAATTTCAAAGACATTGTCAGATGTCTAATTCACTCCCCTAGATGTTTCAGATGAAGCACTCAGGAAATCTTGACTACATATCTTCCTCGTCCGAGCTCCAACTTGCAAAAAATCTCCTCCATTATGAAGCTACTTCCTTAACTAACATAGACGACTTTAATGGACATATGAGTAAATATCACAAATCTGAACAGGGGATTGGTACATATCCTTTACCCAAGGGAAGAGATAGGATCAGACCATTATAACTTGATCACGCGAAAGAATTTCAACTTTAATAAAAATCACTCATTTACTCAAGATTTCACCTAGGAGGTCCCATAAACTATCAACAAAGACCTAAAGAATAGGCCTTAGGGGACCCACTAGACGGATCACACCCCTCAATTTAGTCAGTCACTGGATTGGTGGTGATCCCTATATGGATTGATACCGACACCTCGTATTAGGCAAGATGGGGTATAAGCTTTCTAGTGATCTCGACTTGATCTCCGAACTACTCTGCAAATTCTCGAACGGATCCAAAGTCTTCTTCAACTATAAATACAACACTTTCTACATAAGAAAATGAGTCTTATACTTCAGCTTTGAGCCAAACCGTATTATTTTATTTCTTGCGCTCTAATAACTTGTAACTATAATCTCTATATAGTATAAATAATAAGAATCCGTTTAAAGTGGATGCAGGATGGAAAATTGCCTAAACACTAGAAAATATTATGTCTCTTTCTTATTGTTTTACGTTTCGTTCTTCATTTTACTTCTCTACTGCATTATGTGGATATTTTGATTATGGGCCCTCTCATGATGACTTGGTGCTTGTCACAAATTTTAGAATAAAATTTTATTTCTTTTATTGAGAACTCTCACACCCGCTGATTGGAAAATCTTGAATGACAATGATGGTTAGACTAACACGGAGGACTTTGGCTCCGGCTATTGCCACCCCGACAATTGCTCTTTACACCTAGTTAAAATTTTAAACTTTTATTTCTAGTTATACCTTTCAATAATAAAATAAATAACTTGTCCACTGTTATGTGACGATTAAAAATATTAAAATCAATCATATATGATATCTGAGGTTAAATTACAAACAATACTTTAAAATAAAAATCAGCGGTGCACATGATTAAAAAAAAGTAAAAACAGGAAGCATAAACATTAATCAAAATTTGCAAACATTGATTAAAATTTTAAAAATTGTAAATTCAGCGGTGTGTATAATTATGTATTTTGAGATCTAATAGACCGACAGTGTATAAGAATTTTAAATGCCTAAATAGAAAATAACTAAATCATCACCGTATGAGGTGTTAATTTAAATAAATTAACGCTCAGATGGTGTGTTAATTATCACAACCAATGGTAAGCAATCAACGATGCCATCTATGAATGTTAATTAATTTGATTAAGATGTTAAAGAGAAATTTTTAAGGGCATTTTTGGCATAAACGAGGTGGGAAGAGAAAAAGGTTGGGATATGCATTTTAATTTCTATTTAGTGGGGGGGGGGTGAAGAGAAAATAAGGGGTGTCAATAGACGAACCCGAGGACTTTAACTAAGGAAATTGAACAGAAGAACAACTAGGAGTTAAGGGTGGAACAATCTATCAATCTACATTTCTAGAGATGATATGCAGACTATGATGGATCGAATGAAAGAAATAGCGATAAAAAGACATGAGGAGATTATACAAAATATCCTTAGGAAAATGGCACAAATTGGAAGAGCCAGACCCTTTAGAGTTCAAATTCAAGACCATGGAATAAGTCAAAATAAACAAAAAGGAAGATCTAAACAGCTGGGGCCGACCCCATACAAACAATAGTGGTCAGCATCGACCTCCAAGAGAGATCGACATCGATCACCATGGCACATGAGGCATAGCTCTAGCTCAACCTTATAGGATTTTGGATGGACTTATGGTTGGGATGGAAATTGGATGGCACCAATAAGAAAGGTATCAGATTGAAGCAACCAAGGCTAAACCCCTGACATGTTATAGGTAGTCATGAATCCAAAGGACGGGCCAATAGGACAATTGCCCAGCCCAAGATTTCCCAAAACTAACATCTATATATTACTAAAGCAAGGCCAACTTTCCCTCCAAAATTGCCCCTTTTCCCTCCACAACGCCACTAATAAGTAAATAATAAAAAAATTCCCTCCCATTCTCTCCTCACACACTCGCACTCCCTCAGAATAAAAAAATTAACTTTATTTAATAATAATAAGGCCAGTAATAATAGGACGACAAGTAGATGAAAAAGTATGATTTTTACATAAGGTAATAATGATGCTTGCCTTGGTAATGGTTACTATTTTTTTGGAAATAATTAATAAAATATATGAGAAAATAAATGAGCGTTCCATTTGCAAGTAATTCCATTTCGTATATAGTAAAATATATTATATTGTAATAACAGGATGACAACTTGAGGACAAAGTATGTTTTTTACATAAGCTAGTCATGATGTCTGCCTCGGTAATGGTTATTATTTGCAGGTAATAGGTATAAGAAAACAAGAAACTTCTCATTTCTTATAGATGGATCAAATACATGTATATAGATGAATCAAGTATTATGATGATGTCTTCCTCGGTAATGGTTACTATTTGCAAGTAATAAGTATAAGAAAAAAACTTCCCATTTGGTATGGATAGTATTGCCTCGGTGGGAGGGAAAACTTTTTTTTTCTATGACTTAAAATGTTAAAAATACATAGAAAAAATTATCATTGGTAATCGGATTTAATGGAATTTGACCTCTCCATTCGAGCTTCTAGACAGTTCTTTGTATATTTCGCAATATAATATTACCTTATAACTATAAGAATATGATACATATCGTATATCATACATATATGAATATATCCATCTCGCTACTACCATTGTTTTTCCATTGAAGGTAGAGGTTTGGGGTAGATTGATTTTGATTGCACGGAGGAGACGGAAGAAAAGCTCACACAGGAAAGAATATCAAAAATGGGTCTTGCATACAAGTTTATAGAGGGTATCACCCCTTTCAACCAGAACATCTCCATCAAAATAAGGATTGTTCAGTTATGGAGGCCACCAAGCTTTGAAGATCCTGCAGATGATAGTAGTATTGAAATGTTATTCTTGGATGAAAAGGTGATGTAGTTGTGATTTTCCATTTCTTGTTTATTTTGCAGTGCATTTAGTTTGTTAACAAAAATTCATGCATTTTACTGTTATGCAGGTTAAGCGTATTCTGGCTACTGTTAAACAAAGCCTCATCAAAAAAATTTGTGCAAAACTCGTGGAAGGAAAGTGTTTGATTATCGACAATGTTGGAGTTGGACAAAATAAAGGAAAATATCGAGTATCACGGCATCTCTACAAAATTAATTTCATTTTCTCGACAACCGCTGTGACATGTGAAGATGATAAGTCCATTCCTATGCACGGATTTAAATTTGTGTCTTTTGATGATATTCTTTCAAAAACATTGGATGATAAATTCTTATTAGTTATGTTTTAGGTCATATATATCTTACACATGATATTCCTGGATGGTTTAATAGTATACTAAATTTAATTTGTCTAGATGTTATTTGAATGGTTGTTGGTTACAGTTCTCTTGAAATCAGTCAGAAAGAGAATAAAGAGTCTAAGAAGTTGGTAATGGAACTGAAGGATGAAGGGTAAGTGTAGTAATTATATGTTTAGTGAACATATGATTTTATTTCGTAACTGCACACATATATTTAGTGAATGTGTCTTAATTATTCATTGGCGTACTTGCAGATCAAAAAATCTGAAATGTACCTTGTGGGATGGATACAAGAATAAGCATTTTACTTTCTATCTGAAAATAATACCAGACCCATCATTCTGATTATTATGAATGCATAGATAAAGGAATGAGGAGGTGATTATACGAAATTTAGTTTATCGCTAAGTTATTTATTAGTTTGTGAAACTTATTCTCTATTTTCTGTTAGTAGTTCCATTTTTTTAATTTCTTTGTGACGACTCCAAACCCCGTACTGGCGGTGGCAAGGGTAATCTTTGGAATATAACACATAAACAAATAATAGAAGAACAGAATTAAATAAATACACCAGATAATGTACAAATAATACACTGGATAAACATAATCATCAGAGTTACACAGTATACAGGATCGTACTTAGTACAAATACAGTTCAGCTATGCATAAATGTCTACAAATATGTACAATAGGAGTTGAACAGCATAAAAAGAGATAAATGATAGAATCCATCTTCAGCTCCAGCTATCCAGAAAGAGCCTGCTAAAACTTGAAGACAAGGCTGCCCGTGTAGAAATAAGGGCACCCGAGTTTGCAAGTGAAACAAACCACGAGTCAGTCATGGGACTGGTATGAGAAATCTATTTAACACATTTTATAATATGGCTAATCACAGGACCACGCCACTTTCGCGGAATGGGTTTACTCCATTGGATTGCCAGTGCTTTACAACAAGTAAATCTTTTAAAACATCGCAATGCTTTTTATAAAAATGAAGCCATTATAAGACTCAGTTCCCATCACACAATGCAACGCAAACCGGAGGATAAAGTTTTACCTTATAATGGCCAAAATATGCTTGATACGAATTAAACAAAAGAATCTGATATTATTACTACGGTTTATAGGTTTCAAAACAATTTCAATCATAACTATCAATCATAGACGGCATGGGTACCATATCGCCATATATAGGTATACAATCAAAACCGCACATGTCGTAATTGGAAATTGGATTTCCGTCATGAACCAAGGCAAAAGATAATCCTTACCGACTTCGAGACAATCTAGCCCATGTCTCAGGACCCAGACTCAGGTGGGCCCTTGGATCGTCAGGGCCGGTCCACCGATGTGGATTAAAATGCCTGAACACCGCATTTCCTTGCCCTTTGGGGCGTAAATGAGCCAACGAGTGACTCCATCGGTCCTGGATCGACCGATATATCTGAGGCGCCTCGCAACAGCAACAACCTCACATGTGAAAATAATATAAATGTCAGCCAGTTTAAGCACTGACACCACCTCTAACTAGAAGGAAACGCATGCCCTCCCTGATGTCCTCTCCCGTTTCTGGCTCATACCGGGGTGTGAGGCTCACGAATTCACGTTATACACAAAGCTACGCCACATAGGCGGTGCTTTGATCATCAACCACAAGACTTTGCTTTTCAACAAAATCCTTGATCACTGCATCTTGGCATGCCACACAGGCAATTCACAAAATGCAACTGATGGCTATCAATCACACAGAATGAATTCCAATGTCTGACACACAGTCCATTTGCAAGTCCTTACAGGGTCTGAACGAAACCGGAGGCACTATATACCTCGCATACCCATCGATCTCCACGTACGTCTGGACGATCACCACTCATTATCCATATTTCAGGATGCCTCCCAATCAGGACATCAGTTACCATCCAAACGAGGTGAAGATCTCCGGTCTTCGACCACCGTCTTCATCTTCGATTTCTTATCGTCGATTCAGTTATTCAGAATGGGATAAACCCGATCTTTCTGAGAAACTTGCGTATACTATAAACAAGTGCTACACAAACACAGCATACGCCTTATTCCAATACATTAATCACTAACCGTAAATCAGTAAGAGAACGATTCCCTAAATATTAACCCCGAAGGCCGAAACCAACATCAGATCAAAACCCAGGAAACCATTCGACTTAGCTAACCTTCAGTTAGTTTCTAAATTTCACATTCCATATCGTTTATAATATTTTAAAACGATTTATCGCTATTTTTATTTATTTAAAAATAGCCAATTTATTCAAACGACGCTTCAGGCCATAACGCGGCCGTGGCGCTGTTTTTCTTCAGATTTGATTTACACATATCGGAAAATCTAACCGTTGGTTCTTCACAAAATTTATATCATTATATATATCTTTTCAAAACGAATCCAACGGTTCCAGTTTTGGGAAAATCCGACGGTCGGATCTCCCGGTACAATCGTTTGAAGTTTCGATTTCAAAATACGAACTGCAGCGTCGTTATTCGATTTAATTGAATTATATATATATATATATAATCGATTCTGGCGCTGTTTTCCTTCAGATTTGAATTAAAAATTTCAGACATTCCAACCGTTGGATCTTTACAAAGTTGGTGTCGCTGGAAAGATATTTCCAAAGCGAACCCAACGGTTTCGGTTTCGGGAAAATCCGATGGTCGGATCTCCCGCACTAATCGTTTGAAGTCACGGTTTCAAAACACGAACTGCAGCTTCGTTATTCGATATATTTCAATTATATATATATATAATCGATTCTTCGATTTCAAAACCATATTATTTTCATACATTTGATAAAAATGATATTTTTATCCAACAGACATTTATTTCGACACTTCACCATTTTTAACAATTCATGTATAAAGTAGAAATGTGATTTTTATTGCAAAACAATTTATTTCAAAACACGACTATTTTATATAGTTCATATATGTGATAAAAATATGATTTTTATTATAAAACAATTTATTTCAAAACACGACTATTTTATATAATTAGTATAGATGATAAAAATATGATTTTTATTACAAAACAATTTATTTCAAAGCACGGATACCATTCAACACATGAATTTCTATTCAATGAATGAATTTCTATTCAACACATGAAGGTTTTCTATAGTTCGTATATATAATAAAAATATGATTTTTATTGTTAAAGCAATTTATTTGAAACATGAATACCTTTCAACACATGAATTTCTATTCAACGAATGAATTTCTATTCAACACATGAAGGTTTTCTATAGTTCGTATATATAATAAAAAAGTGATTTTTATTGTTAAAGCAATTTATTTAAAACATGCATACCATTCAACACATGAATTTCTATTCAACGAATGAATTTCTATTCAACACATGAATGCGGTTTCAACACATGAAAATAATTCTAACACATGAATATTATTCAAAATTTCGACAGCATAACGACAGGGTAGTCAAAACCGGGGCCGTCCCTAGTACGGCTCCTCGCTCTACCTTAAAGCCTCGCAGCTTTTGACAATGGGGATTTCATCCATCTAGTTCGCACGAAGGCGGCATGTATATTTTTTCTTTCTTTTCCACAAACTAATCCTATGTGGTTTCATCCAAATTATTCTCAACCACAAACGGGTATTTTTCAACCACAATCAATCAATTTCAACCACAAAACATCCATTTCAACCATTCGCTATCGACCAATTTTCACACCACTCACAACCAATAAATATCATCCATGGTTTGTAGACGAGGGGCGTATATATTTATTCATATAAGTAAATTTCACTTCTATTCAACACATATATAATTTTTACAACGCATATATAACTTATACATCGACCATACAACTTATATAACGCTTATAAATGTGGTGTACAATGCTTATATAACTCATACATCGACTATATAATTTACACATCATCGTTTTCCATATCTTTTACAGTTTAGAAATCTCACATTGGGTTCCACTCCACCAAAAATCGCAGAAGGCTTAGAAAAATATGCGGTCTCTTCTAGAATGTAGAAGACGTCCACACGAATCCACTATCTCTTGTTTCACTGAATTTCGTCAACAAACGAAAAAGATAGGAATTTTACAGTGAAATCCAAAACCGTAGCGCTTTAAAATGCTATAATATAGTTTAATATAAAATAGGCCGTACCTCCACTGTTTTGTTCGAAACTAGGTCTTAGGTTTTCTCGAAATTCGCAGTGCTTGTTGATGATCGGGTTATACCATGGTGTCGAGCTTGGAGCGGCGCACCAGGGCATGGCAACCTCGTCTAACTCGCACGTAGATCGGAGGTGGATGGAGCTCTGAACGGCGGGACTTGAAGGAGGTGAATCGAACGAAATACTCAACGATGGGAAGTGTAGTTTATATGTATGTGAAGCCCTTGAGAATCTCTACAAAATCTGAACTGGAGCTAGTGATTTTATTGAGTGTGGAAGGAGAAATTGAGTGGGGAAACAACGAACGAATTCCGTATTTCGTCGTTCGTTATAGGGGAGGCGACGCGATTTTGACCAACGTGGGTTTTGACCAACCAATGAATTTTATTTATATATATATATATATATATATATATATATATATATATATTCAAAAATACCCTCTTTCACACACGAACCCCAATCCAAACCCAATGACTGTCACCCCTAGCTAAATACCCCCATTCCGAGCACAATGGGATATGTTTCGTAGGCCCATTCGACTGTTTCAGTCAGTTTTCCTTCAAATTAAAATATAAAACATTCAATATTCGATTTGAACGTACATTTTAATTTGCCGGGCCACACATTGATTCTAAAAATTCCTGAAAAATAAATCTAGCTATGTCTTGACGATACGGTGCCAACAAAACTAGTTTCGTCGAATTCTGAGACCTTTTGAAAAATGGCCCTTTTCTGGTTGATCCAATTTAATAGAAATCGACCAAACACGTTTTCCTTTGCCAGCTCACATACTAGCTTCAAAAATTATGAAATTTGAAACCTAGCAATAATTTGACATCCCGGATCCAACAAAAGTGGTTTCGTCGAATTCTGAGGTCGTTTGCAAAATGGCCATTTTCATTGGTTATATAAACTCTATAGCGACTTTTCTGAAAATTCATTTGGTCATAACATTTGATTCCCGCTACGAAACTTCGATTTTTCAGATTTGTTAGAAAGATATTCACTAACAAATTTAAATATTTTTGGTTTCACTAAAATCCGTTTTTTTTAGCACCCTGTATGGTCAGTCAAAGTTTGAATTCAAATTTTGAAACTACCGCGCCATTTCAGGCCTTGTTTATAATTAGAATTAATTATATTTATTTTCAAACGTCGATTCAAACTCACTTTTCGTCATTATTATTTAAAATATTTCAAATTCACTATTTTAGCCAAATTAAAATTTTCAAACTGGTTCATATTTTCCGGGTTGTTACATTCTTTTTTTTTTCAACTGATAGGCGCAGTTACATTGTCAAGTTCTTTATTTTTTACGCAGTTAATTTTTAGTGGTGATGATGACGAAGCTAGGTCATTTAGGAACATGTTAGTTCATTTTTTGAATTTGTAGAATTAGCTAAATAGATCATTCTGCTGTATGCGTATTATTTTTTGAATTTATTTAGAATTGACAGTAGTTTTGATGTTTCTGTCAAGTTATGGACCACTCCATCATCATCCCAGAGTTGTTTATCGTTGCAAGATGAATTTCTCAAGCGTACTGACAAGAAAACATTGGATGATCTATTAAAGTAGACAAGCCAATGAATTGTAAAATCTTGGCTACTATTGTTGGGGTGGAATTGAAACATGGATGGTATTACATAGCATGCAAAAAGTGCCATAAGAGGGTGAACCCTATTGATGAGGCCGTATCAGATGATAATGGTGGGAAATAATTGATTATTTTTTCTATAAAAAATGTGACAAATCTATCGGTTCTGAGAATATTATGTTAAGGTATTTAGCAAAAGTACTTTTTGTGGGAATTTTCTGTATACATGGCACCCTTTGATTTCATAGAGAATTAAAATATTATTTCATTTTGCGATTTGTAGGTTTAAGGTTTGGATTCAGGTAATAGAAGGTAGTGGCAGTGCATCGCTTGTGATGTTCGATCAAGAAGTTATTGCTCTTTTGCGTAAATCTGCCTATGATATGAAAGAGTCTCTATCTACGGTTAATTATCAATGGAAGCTGAGTCTGAAGATTTTGGAACTGAGTTGTCTGCCAGTAAGAAAAGAAGAATTGTTGACGCTAATGTGGAAAAGGATTGTAAAATGGAAAAAGTGTAATCGTTGTTTAAAAAAATTAAGTGGAGTTTTTTGTATTGTGGATTACGGAGTGTTTGAACTGTTAGGAACTTAAATATTTGTGGCTTCATGATGTTTTGTGATGTGCTATTTGTTATGGTAAACGAAGATGCTTTTGCTATTGAATGAAAATTACTTTGTGGCTGATCATAAACCTTATTCTTCTTTAACATCGTCTTTTCTTCCTATTTTGCTTATTTTCTTATGGCATGTGGAATTTTCTGTGATATGGTTTATTGGAGTCCATATATAGCTACATGATGTTTTGGGTTCTAACCTTCGCTGGTGTCAAATAAGTGTTTTCAAAATTGAATGAAAAATTACCTAATGGGTTACTAAATAAATTATTCACCTGAAAGAGAGCTTTTTTGTTTCCTTTTGGTTTACATTATTGTTAACGGTTTATGTTTTTGCTATGTGTGTGTGTGTGTGTGTATATATATGCATGCTATAATATGTAAGATTTTTGAAATTATAAATAAGTAAGTATGTACGTAATCGTAAAAAAAAAAAAAAGAATCGGTTTTATGGAGATAGTACTTTAAGCTATTTGAAATTACAAAACTCGGGTCATTTGAATTTTAGTTGACAACATGTGTCCATGGACCTTATGTTTTTCTACTTATGATGTGATATGATATTAGATGATTAGTTTGACGTTTTCCTATGACTAATAGAGTGTAAGCTAAATATGTTCCGTTTTATTAGAGTAAATGGGTTGCCTTTTGTTGATATCATGGGGGTAATCATTGATTGACGTCATGGTTGGCTTTTCTTTCTTTTTTTATTTGAACTTTAATGGTATTTCTATAAGTGGCTTTTCATCTACCATGACCTGGCCATTTTTTGCAATTTAATAAACCTCTTTTGGCATAGGTGTATGCATAAGTGCTATATATTGGTGCATATGTGTTGGTTTTTGGCTTTAATAAATTTTTGTTACATGCAGGCTGAAAAGAAAGATAATTACCAGCTGCAAAAGAGGGAAATCAAACTCCACACAAAAAGTATATCAGTTTAATGCTATTGTGTAGAAAATAATTGCATTAACAGATGCACATTAGAAAATTAAATGTTTACCTTGAATACTTTAAAACATTTGTAAGTTTTGAGTGAATTGCGCTTATCCTCCAGCAAGGCACATGTAATTATAAGTTTTTTTTAATTAAACATTTGAAGAACGATTGAATGACCTCCCTTTAACAAGTTCAAGTCATGGTGCTTTAAAACTCGGAAAATACAAATTGGAAGGCACACATGGATTGTTGTATACAAGCACACAAACTTTGCAAACGAATACTATGATAGAATTTGAAACATTCACAGTGAAGGAGAACATCCCAAGATCAAGTCATGGTGCTTTAAAACGTGAAAAAATATATGTTGCAATAAACATGTGGAATTGATAAACAATATAAAAATCGAGAAGTGATAAATGAAAAATCTAATGGGTTCCTGTATAAAAATACACGAGCCTTTCCAATGAATACTAAGCTAGAACCTAAAAGATACACATTGAACGAGAACAGCCTGAGTTCAAGTTACAGTCCTTTAAAACCTGGGAAATACATGTTGAATCTTTTGATTCAAATATTTTATGAAGTGCATGTAATCAATTAAATGATTGATTGATTTGATTGATTGATTAATTAATTGACTAATTGGTTGATTGATTGATTGATTAATTTATTGATTTATTGGTTAAATGATTGATTTGATCATAGAAGGAAAGAAATGAATGGTTATATTTTGGAGATATCTTGAAGGGGCAACTTGGATATTTGCCTAGGCTTTATATTCTCCTATATATATGCAACCTTCTTGGTTAGATTGCGAACATCAGAAGAAGAAACCATGTGAGAATATCTGGTGAGGTTGTGTGCCTCCATGGGCTTGCGCCTTGGAGAGGAAGATTTAGGAAGTTGGACCGAGTGTAATTATTCCTATTTACTGCTGAAAGACGCAGTTGGTGCCTCCAGATTGCCCAAGGTTTTTTCATCGTTCTTCATCGCTCTTCTGACAACAATATTTGTTGTCATGTAGATATTCTTTACCTATCTCAATAAGGTTATTGATTCATTGTATTTTGTTTATTTTTGGTTGTAATCCATTGAGTGTAAACAAAAATTGATTTTGGTGAATCAATAAAAAGGGTGGTTGGGTGGAATATTTGTGTACTGGTATTATTTCCGATTTTTTATGTTGTTATTTTCAATTAAATTCATCTTCAAGTGATTGGGTGAAAAAGATCCTGTTTTTCTGGTGTTTTGTCAAACTTCCATTGTGCACAAAACCCAACATTTGCATCAGAGCTCAGTTCATCGCATATCTTGGAGTGATTTTGGATAGAAGATTGTAGATGTCGGAGATGATGTTGCCTTCGTGGATGACTATTTTTTATGGTAGATATTGAGGGGATTTGGAAGCCTATAATGGTGGATGGTCCATGCCTCAGTGGTCCAACTGATGGAGATGTGAAGAAGCCCTCTGATATGGATAGGGGAAGATGGAAGAATACGAAGAAGAAGGCTGGTGATGGTTGAAGAACCTAGTCCACAACAAGGTGAAGATGTTAATATGGTTACTGCTTATGGTCCTAAGGTGGCGGATCATGGTATCGACAAGGGTCTAGATGTTGATGATGCTTGAGGAATCCCGGAGATAAAGAGATCATGTCAAATGGAAGATGGATGTCGAGTTTTGGAATCCACAAAGACAATGGAGACCTTGTGGTATTGCAAGCAATTTTTAGACCGTTGGTTTTTGCGTGGTGTAGCTGATGCATCTTTTGCAGGTAGTGGGTTGTGCTTATAATTGAGGTGTGGTCGTAGTCCTCTCAAATCGACTGGTGTATATCTCGTTCCCTTGAAATTGAGGTTGGTTTTAATTGAGAGTGGGTGTTGCTGAAAGAACTAGGTTGACTTATTTGTGGATTGTTGGAGATATGTGATATTTGAATCAAGGTGGAGTGTTGAATTTTTTGATTCAAATATTTTATGAAGAGGATGTAATCAATTAATTGATTGATTGGATTGATTAATTGATTGATTAATTGATAGACTAATTGGTTGATTGATTGATTGGATAATTGATTTATTGATTAATTGATCGATTTGATCATAGAAGGAAAGAAATGAATGGTTTTGGAGATATCTTGAAGGGGAAACTTGGATATTTTCCTAGGATTTCTATTCTCCTGTATATATGCAGCCTTCTTGGTTAGATTGCGAACATCAGAAGAAAAAACCATGTGAGAATATCTGGTGAGGTTGTGTGCCTCCATGGGCTTGCGCCATGGAGAGGAAGATGTAGGAATTTGGGCTGAGGGTAGCTATTCCCATTTACTACTGAAAGACGCAGTTGGTGCATCCAGATTATCCGAGGGTTTTCGTCTTTCTTCATCACTCTTCGGCTCCAACAATATTTGTAGTTATCTAGATATTCGTTGCCTATCTCAATAAGTTATTGATTCATTGTATTTTGTTTATTTTTGGTTGTAACCCATTGAGTGTAAACAAAATTTGTTTTTGGTGAATCAATAAAGAGGGTGGTTGGGTGGAATATTTGTGTACTGCTGTTATTTCTGATTTGTTATGTTGTTATTTTCAATCAAATTCATCTTCGAGTGATTGGGTGAAAAAGATCCTGTTTTTCGGGTGTTTTGTCAAACTTCCGCTGTGCACAAAACCCCAACAATACAAATTGCAGTTGATGTATGGTATTGATCGCTTGGCAAGTAATACAGAGAACAATGAAAAAAATGGAAGGAATGAATAAACATATGTTTATAGATCATGAAAGATGGAGTTAAAACTTCTCTGGTGGAGGTATGTTTATACAGTTCATTCCTTCAACGTTTTGTGAACGGAACGAAACATTTTGTGCATGTTGTGTATAATAAATTGTAAGATTTGTATTCAGACCATTATGTTCATGTGTGTTCAGTTGAAAGACCTAATGGTGAAGGGTGCACAGTAGGAGTTTGTTGGTGCATATTTAACACTATGCTTTTTCCTTTACTTGTGTAAAATTTTCCTAATCGACAATGCTTAAATGTGAACTTTTTCTTGTGAGATTAATTAAAATGATTTTTTTTTTCAATTCTGTATGTCGTATTGCCGATGGTTCTCATATTCTAGGTAGTGAAGGTATATTGAACTATATAGTCATCTTCTTTCTTTATAACCATGTATGCTTGTTTCATACAGAAAAGTTTTGTTTTTGTTTGCAAAACTAATATGTTGAATTATATCTTAAAAAAAGAGTATTGGGACACTGGAGATTCAGTTTGGCTATGTGAAAAATGTGGTGCAATGATGTGGTATAGGAGAGTGTTAAAAAAAGTAGTAGGTCATCATGACCCACGTTCTCTTTGTGTTGTATGCATGGGAAAGTACAACTCCCTTTGTTACAAGATCCTCCTCCAATCCTGAAGAAGTTGCTCCATGACAGTGACTCTAAAAGTAAACTTTTTGTGAAGTACATACAATAATTTAATATGATGTTTTGTTTTACATCTATGGGAGGAAAGATAGATTTTAGCATCAATAAAGGGCATGGACCATACGTATTTAGGTTGCATGGACAAAATTACCACAGGACTAGTAGCTTGGTGCCACTAGCAGGATCAACACCCAGGTTTTTGCAACTGTACATACATGATATAGAGAATGAACTTTTAAACAAGATTTCTTCTATCAGGTATTTTTGAGCAAAGTTTACTGGCGTTAAACTTTATGTTAATATAGCAGATGCAAATTACTATGCCTAGATGCACAGATCTTACTTATATATTATTCATTTATAATTGCAGTTCGAGATGCAATACAAATGCCTTTGATACTGAAATTGTTGAAGGTATAAAATCGATGTTAGATGTCACAACCTCTAGCTAAGGCATTTAGGATGGTAAGAGATCGATTTAATTCAAACGAATGTAAAAATGTGCAACTAAAGTTGATTGGAAGGAGGAATAAAGATGGTAGGACATACAATCTTCCTATGGCTTCCGAGGTGGCTGCATTAATTGTCGGTGATATATACAACGACTTTGATGAGTGAGATATTATTGTTAAAAGATAGAGTGGATCATTTGAATGTATAAGTGAATTACATCCTTCTTATCTTGCACTTCAATATCCATTAATTTTTCCCTATGGTGAAGATGGTTATCGAGTTGATATTCCTTTAGGAGATAACAACGATCCTTCTTTGAGAAAAAGAAAATGAGTGAGCATGAGGGAGTTCTTTGCTTTTAGAATTCAAGATAGGAAAACCGAAGCTCCAATAATTCTTTGTTCAAGGAAGTTATTCCAAAAAATTTTGGTTGACGGCTATACAATGATTGAGGCAGAACGGTTGTCCTACATTCGCAAAAATCAGAAAAATTTGAGGTCAGAAACATACAAGAATTTATCTACGGCTGCATAAAGGGGAACTACAGCTTCTTCCGTAGGGAAGTGTATAGTGTTGCCATCTTCTTTCACTGGTGGTGCTAGATACATGATGAAAAATTACTTGGATGCAATGGCCCTGTGTAAGTTCTATGAATATCCAGATTTGTTTTTAATGTTCATATGAAATCCTAAAGGGCCAGAAATTACTAGGTTTGTTCAACGGCGTGGTCTTAAGTCGGAAGACAGGCCTGATATCATTTGTAGAGTGTTTAAAATTAAGTTGGACCAGCTCATCAGAGACTTAAAAGACATACATAATTTTGGTCGTGTGCAAGCAGGTATGTCATCAATGTCATTTGTATGTATTTGCTTTCGAACTTAAAAAAATATAGTTTGGTGCAAGAGAAAAACTCGGATGTACAGGATTAGGGTTACTTTATATCATTTAACCCAAAAAGCTCAATAAACATGTGTGTTGCATTTTTGTTGTTGCATATAGTGTTTGATTGCTGAAAGTCTAATAAATTACTGTAATGAATTGTGTTATTGATATTGCAAGTTAATGCTATTCTATAATTTCTATCTTTCTTTTTCAGTGGCTTATACAGTGGGGTTTCAAAAACTTGGACTTCCTTATGCACACATAATACTATTTATGCATATCGACAACAAATTTGCCAAATGTGAAGACATTGATAAAGTGATATCTTCTAAGATTCCTGGTAAAGATGAGTTTCCATTGTTGTATGAAGCTGTTCTGGCTTTCACGATACAAGGACCCTGTGATGCCTCAAACATGAATTCACTGTGTATGAAATATGGAATGTGCTCGAAATTCATTCCCAGGAATTTTCAAGAGAGAACAAGTATTGATGGGGATGCTTGTCCAATTTACAGAAGGAGAGATAATGGAAGTGTAGCTAAAAAGAATGGAATTCTTTTGGACAACAGGTTTGTTTTTCCGTATAACCCAAAACCTCTTGCGAAGTACCATGCACATACCAATGCTGAATGGTGTAACCAAAGTCAGACAATTAAGTACTTATTTAAATACACTAATAAGGGTCATGATCGTGTCACAACAACTGTTAGCTAAGACAATGGAAGTGGAAATGATGAAAATACTAATGTCACAGATGAAATCAAGACGTACATGGATAGAAAATATGTGTCCCCTTGTGAAGCTGTGTGGAGAATATTTGGATTTGATATTCATTATAGAAGTCCTCCAGTCGAGTGGTTGTCTTTCCACCTACCTGATGAACAAAATGCTATTTTTCAGGACGATGATACGATCGAGTCGGTTATAAATTGGTCGGCAATTAATGAATCAATGTTTTTAGGATAGATGGAATCTAATAAGCTTTACGAGGAAGCAAAAAATCTTACTTATGTTGAATTTCCAACAAAAATTATTTGAAAAAAGATCTAAGGGAATGGAAGCCAAGACAAAATGGATTTTCTATTGGAAAAATACAGTACGTACCTCCATGTTCAAGAGAAATTTATTATTTAAGAATTTTGTTGAATAAAGTGAAAGGACCTACATGTTATCAAGATATCCGAACTATAGATGGAGTAATATATCCTACGTTTAAAGAGGCATGTTATGCTCTTAGATTATTAGATGATGATAGAGAGTACGTTGAAGCCATAAGAGAATCAAGCTTTTGGGATAGTGCTCATCATCTACGAGCTCTGTTTGTAATGTTGTTGATATGTTTTAGCATGCACTGCTATAAAAGTGGGCATATTAGACACTAATTTGTGTGTGTTGCATGAAAAGTGTGGCGAAAGCTATGCTTTCTTTGATCTTCTGCAACAATATTCATATGTTGTTGCATTAGATGTGAATGCATTGTTGTGGTGGGAATTCTGGCGTTTTGACGTGCAACACTAGTTAAAAGCGTAGCAGTATGTATATACAATCCAGCTCAGCGATCCACGTTATCAACATATAAAAACCCCAACCATAGATGCAAGATTAATCCAACGGTTCAAACCATCTATTGTTCTGATGTGTAACACCCCACCTCCGTTAAGGTCACTCACAAGGGAATGCCTTAACATTGGTGTAGCATTTTAGTAAACAGAACAGAAACTTACAAGACAGATAAAACAGTACATGAAAATTTATAACTTTATTTCAACAGAAGCTTGGTTACATCCTTTCAAATCACAATATTAGAATTCAAGTACAAAATATCAGTCTTATACAAAAGCCTTCAGAATGCATAGTTTAAAATCATAATCCCCACAGAAGAAGACAAGCCATACTTTAAGCACCGCAAGCGGAAGAAATCTGGATCAAGCTAGAGTATTCCCTTCTACAAAACCTGGGGGGAGAAACAGAAGAAAGGAGGCGAAACAACAAGGGTCAGACAAAAGTCTGGCAAGTCCAGTGATTTTCAGTTATGAACAGATAATAATAACATGACATGAAAATAAAACTGGATAAGAGATAACTGTAACAGATGTAGCAGATATGACAGAAGAACAGAATGATATAAGCTATTGCTTTACACTTCTCTGCACTAATACTAGTATAACAGAATTAGGTGTCACCCTAATGTCTAAACTGAAACAGAAACAGGTACAGAATAATTTCCACGCTAGTAATGGGCCTTTACCACCCGATCAGAAGCAGAATGTAGCATAAGGTGTACACTAGTAATTGGGCCTTTACCACCCGAACAGACGGTACCACGCAGAAACAGATAGGTGTTGCCACCCAATAGAAACAGACGGTACCAACAGAAACAGACAAAACTAAGTGTACCCTAAAACCCTACCCCAAGCGATCGGCTCCCTAATACATAAATACCCTGTGCCAGCCCCACCGAAGGGTGTATCATTCCCTAAAGTGGCAACCTTTGAATGACATAGACCTATTTACAGATGTCATGGCGTCGTACATCCTCAGAGGCAGACCGGGATCCATGCATGCATATGACCCGGTTGGAACGCACCATCAACACCTCTCGCCATTATCAGAATGAACCGCTTATAATTAGTTCAGTAAGCGTGCCCAGACCCTACCTACTGTTGGGTCAAAGTTTTGATACCAGAAAGGGTTACTGACTAATATGGGTCCCAAACAACAGATGACACAAGTAATTCCCCTCCTATCCTTGTGTCCCAGACTAATAGATTTCAGATTAACAAGTTCAGACATACAGAATTCAGATCAACAAGTTCACAGGTCAGACAAGTTTTAGACTAACGGATCAGATATACGGATTTGACAGATTTACAGATTTGTCTAACTTTGTAATTGGGCCTACCGATTCACGGAACAGATTTATTAAATTCATCAGTCTAGTGGGTTTAACCCTATCCACCCAACACGTTTTAGACATTATATTTATCTCAAATTTTCATTAATTAAATATTAATGCCCAGACCTCTCACATTAGACTGACAGTTTGCGGCTACTGGTTAGGCCGGTTGGTTCCGGGCAGATTTTTGCCGCAAACTGAGTCTAACCTCGGGTTTCAAGCACGGTATGACTAACTTCTCACATTAGAACCTATTATGTGCGACCACTGGATGTGCCGGGTGGTTCCGGGCAGGATTACGCCGCAAACTCATTCTAACCTCGAGTCAGCCATGTTTATCTTTGCGGCCAATTAATTATTAATTTACCATTTATGCCCACGCCTAATATACATGTCAATTTTCATAATTATAGCCAATTCAGATTATGTCAATAACATACTAAATATATCAACTCAACTGATATGGCAGATAACAGATTTAGCAGATTAGGCGGCTTAACGGATTCAGCAGATTAAGCAGTTTAGCAGATTTAGCATATAACAGTTTAGGCATCTTCAGTAGACTTAGCAGATGACAGATTTGGTATATGAACAGATATAGCAGATTATAGCAGAACTAGCAGATTAGGCAATATAACAGAACTAGCAAATTAGGCAATATAACAGATCTAGCAGATTAGGCCATATAACAGATTTAATCATTCCTTAAAGTTTCATAAACATATCTTGCCTAATTATAAATTTGTCCTAAGTGTGCATGCCTAAATAGTTGTCATGATTCACATTATGATCATATACCCCACGTTTGCATTGAATTTACATGGCATAGATTATGGTCATAATTTACCATATAACACACGTCTCAAATTTAGTTAAACTTGCCTAGTACAAAAGATTCACATATAAATTATACCAAATATAGCCATCGATTTCAATGCATGTCATATATTCAAAAATCTCCCACTTAGGTGTTATTCACATTTAATAGTTATCAAATCTTAACATAAATCTTCACACCTAAGTCATATTCCTTTTTTATCCCAAATCATGAATCTCTATATAAACAATATGCCCAACAATCTAGAACTTTAAATTATAACAGATCTTTAATTCAAAAATATGCGTTATGTCCAATGTCTCAAGTCACATGTTAATATACAATGGTTCCTCTTCTTCCAATTCACAGAATATGCACAGATCTAAATCTAGTTTACAAGCTATATCCTTTTTGTCACAGATTAGCCATGTCCAATTATGCCATCATTCATTTTTTGTCCAAAAGTTTAACGTTCGTGCGTTAATCTCTTATGAAATTTGGCGCAGGCTCGGGGTAGCCTGGCTATAGAACAAAAAGAAGAAAGAGACATAGAATAAAATAGATCAGAACAGAACATACGCAATCTCAAATTCATATTTAAAATCATGTCACAATTATAATTAAAGTTTATATCGGAAAATAACTGCACTTGCCTTGGTTGGATTCTAAAAGAAAAAGGTGTTGTAGCTGTTCTCTTTTAATCCTAATCAGAATTGGAGGAAGAAGAAGCACAAGTCCTAGCTTAGGTTTCAGCAGAGTAGAGATGCCATTGATTTATTTATTTTTAGAGAGGAAGAGGGCAATGGAGGCTAGAGAATTGTATATATGATTTAGGTTTAGGTTAGGGATGTATATATAGGTGTAGGAAGTTATTTAGGACCATTAGATTAACCCTGAATCATGAGAACCATTCAAATGCAAAATCTGCATTTGAGCGAATCGGCCCATGGGATGACAGCCAAACACCCTGGATTAACCCCTAGTCGACCCAGCGGGGCTTGGGTCGACCTCAAAAATGGGCCGGTTCGGTTATTCCCCCTCCCAATTCGCTGTTTTGAACCTTTTTTACATGTTTATTTATTTAATTTTATATATATCTATATATATTTCTCTCATATGCATACAAACTTCAAGGCTTAATAACTTCTTCATAATTAACCATTTTTTTTAATATTCTCAGAAAATACGGGGTGTTATATTCTCCCCTACTTAAAGGATTTCGTCCCCGAAATCTTCAAGTTAAGAAGAATGTATCCTAACATCCAACATCCATCTACTCAACCATTCAATCACAGGCACCCATTGTCCATAAAAGGTTTCTAATGCCATATGAACATATGCAAAGTGTGTGTATATGTTTCTTATCTACTGCAAAATCAGGCGGTCTACTGATCCAGTTGACCTCCTTAATGCGAATCATGTTAGTGCCATGAGTCCAAATATGTATGCAAGAAATCCTATTTGATACACATCATTTCTATATGAGTGCATAACCATTCATCCAAATGCAACATCCATGTGAGGAGTCAATCATTCTGCATCCACAAAAATTGAAAAATGCACACACATCCATATGCAGTATGAGAGTGTTTTTGAGCCGATCTAGTGCCTAGTGCGTGTATATGCATCCACGAGCAACCACTATCAACCACTTGCATCCATTTGCAACCATCAAACATAACATGTCTCAAACACATGTTTACACCGATTAGTTTCTACCTAAAGTTCGAAGATTCGATCGATAGGATACAGTCAAATGATGGAAGCGAGTACAGATAAGACAAAGACTTGGTTCCCATTAGACATTGGTTGAGAAAATAATTCCCCTAAGTATCAACCCCGAAGACCGAAATCAACATCAGATTGACACCCAGAGGATTACCTCCTTTAGACAATGTCAAAACTGGAAAGAAGAATTATTCAAATATTTATAGACTACTAGTACATATCAGGTTCCCTAATGATTCTTAGGAAGCTAAGCATGATAAAATCATATCTCACAAAAACTCAGAATGTATGCGTCATACTTGGCGTCTAACACAAATATCCCTCAAACCCCAATCTATCATAAACAGATGAGTCATAACCCTTATAGGTTTGAGTCTACAATGGAATCTGAAACAATACTAGTATTAAAGTGCAGAGTATCAATTACAAAATCAAAATACCAGAATCAGAAAGAGTCTTAACTCCATAATCAGATATATAAATTAAACCTACTATAGGAATTTTCCTACTTCTATCCTAGCCACTAGCCTCAAGAGTGTTCGCCTGCCCTCCTTGTCCTCGTCTCTTCGGGCAGTCCCTAGTGAAGTGTCCCATCTCCCCACAGTTGAAGCAAGCGCCCTTCCTTTTTCTGCAATCCTTGTTCAGATGAGTCGAGCTTCCACAAGTAAATCACTTTTTCCCCTTCTTATCTTTAGATTTCTCATCCTTCCTTTGCGTTTCCTTTTTGGGCCCTGCTTTCTTATTCTGTGGTTCTTCCTTCTTTGTCTCTTTTGGGCTTTTGTCTTCCTCGTGCAGTAGTGCCATGTCCACCAATCTCTCGTAAGTCGCTCCCATGGGTACATGAGTCATGGCTAGGCTGTGCAGTGGCTCGTTCAATCCTTTAACAAAGCGGAGAGCCTTTTTATGCTGAGTGTTGACTAAATCCAATCCGAACCTAGCTAGTTGGTTGAACTGGTTGACGTATTCCTTGATCGTCATACTTCCTTGCCTAAGAGATAAGAACTTTTCCAGTTGTAATCTTCGTTCAGCTTGCGAGAGGAATTTTGTCTCAAACCTTGTTCTGAAATCCATCCATGTCTCAACCGGCCTCTTGGCGTTAGTGACTTCCCACCAGTAGGAAGCTTCGTCTTTGAGCAGCCATACCGCCAATTGAACCTTCTGCCTATCGTCCACCTCGAAGATAACGAATATATCCTCAGTTTCTTTGAGCCAGTTCCTCGCTTCTACGAATGATTCAGTTCCTTTGAAATCCTTCCCACCAATGGCCCTAAAATCTCTACAGATCTTTGAAAAAGTAATTGCACGAGGAGGGGGTGAAGGAGGAGGATCATTTTCTGGACCTGCGGCGGCGGTCCTAGCCTCAAGATATTGACGAAACCAACCGGGTACGTGAACACCATCTGGTATCTCAGATGCTTCAGACATGCTAAAACGAAAAAAAGGAAAGATTCAATACAAAAAAAAGGACTAAAGGAAAGATATATGGCTCTTGGGGATCATGTTTTTCAAAATAAGCTTTATTTTTAAAAATACTTCCTTTCAAAACCTTTTTGAAAATAGTTTTCAAAAACTTTACCCAATTTGGTAACCTTCAGCTCTGATACAAAGTGTAACACCCCACCTCCGTTAAGGTCACTCACAAGGGAATGCCTTAACTTTGGTGGAGAATTTTAGTAAACAGAACAGAAACTTACAAGACAGATAAAACAGTACTTGAAAATTTATAACTTTATTTCAACAGAAGCTTGGTTACATCCTTTCAAATCACAATATCAGAATTCAAGTACAAAATATCAGTCTTGTACAAAAGCCTTCAGAATGCATAGTTTAAAATCATAATCCCCACAGAAGAAGACAAGCCATACTTTAAGCACTGCAAGCAGAAGAAATCTGGATCAAGCTAGAGTATTCCCTTCTAAAAAACCTTGGGGGAGAAACGGAAGAAAGGAGGCGAAACAACAAGGGTCAGACAAAAAGTTTGGCAAGTCCAGTGATTTTCAGTTATGAACAGATAATAATAACATGACATGAAAATAAAACTGGATGAGAGATAACTGTAACAGATGTAGCAGATATGATAGAAGAACAGAATGATATAAGCTATTACTTTACACTTCTCTGCACTAATACTAGTATAACAGAATTAGGTGTCACCCTAATGTCTAAACTGAAACAGAAACAGGTACAGAATAATTTCCACGCTAGTAATGGGCCTTTACCACCCGATCAGAAACAGACAGAAGCAGAATGTAGCATAAGGTGTACACTAGTAATCGGGCCATTACCACCCGAACAGACGGTACCACGCAGAAACAGACAGGTGTTGCCACCCAATAGAAACAGACGGTACCAACAGAAACAGACAGAACTAAGTGTATCCTAAAACCCTACCCCAAGCGATCGGCTCCCTAATACAAAAATACCCTGTGCCAGCCCCACCGAAGGGTGTATCATTCCCTAAATTGGCAACCTTTGAATGACACAGACCTATTTACAGATGTCACGGCGTCTTACATCCTCAGAGGCAGACCGGGATCCATGCACGCACATGACCCGGTTGGAACGCACCATCAACACCCCTCGCCATTATCAGAATGAACCGCTTATAATTAGTTCAGTAAGCGTGCCCGGACCCTACCTACTGTTGGGTCAAAGTTTTGATACCAGGAAGGGTTACGACTAATATGGGTCCCAAACAACAGATGACACAAGTAATTCCCCTCCTGTCCTTGTGTCCCAGACTAACAGATTTCAGATTAACAAGCTCAGACATACAGAATTCAGATCAACTAGTTCACAGGTCAGACAAGTTTTAGACTAACGGATCAGATATATGGATTTGAAAGATTTACAGATTTGTCTAACTTTGTAATTGGGCCTACTGATTCACGGAATAGATTTATTAAACTCATCAGTCTAGTGGGTTTAACCCTATCCGCCCAACACGTTTTAGACATTATATTTATCTCAGATTTTCATTAATTAAATATTAATGCCCAGACCTCTCACATTAGACTGACAGTTTGCGGCTACTGGTTAGGCCGGTTGGTTCCGGGCAGATTTCTGCCGCAAACTGAGTCTAACCTCGAGTTTCAAGCACATTATGACTAACTTCTCACATTAGAACCTATTGCTTGCGGCCTCTGGATGTGCCGGGCGGTTCCGGGCAGGATTACGCCGCAAACTCATTCTAACCTCGAGTCAGCCATGTTTATCTTTGCGGCCAATTAATTATTAATTTACCATTTATTCCCACGCCTAATATACATGTCAATTTTCATAATTATAGCCAATTCAGATTATGTCAATAACAGACTAAATATATCAACTCAACTGATATGGCAGATAACGGATTCAGCAGATTAGGCGGCTTAACGGATTCAGCAGATTAAGCAGTTTAGCAGATTTAGCATATAACAGTTTAGGCATCTTCAGCAGACTTAGCAGATGACAGATTTGGTATATGAATAGATATAGTAGATTATAGCAGAACTAGCATATTAGGCAATATAACAGAACTAGCAAATTAGGCAATATAACAGAACTAGCAGATTAGGCCATATAACAGATTTAATCATTCCTTAAAGTTTCATAAACATATCTTGCCTAATTATAAATTTGGCCTAAGTGTGCATGCCTAAATAGTTGTCATGATTCACATTATGATCATATACCCCACGTTTGCATTGAATTTACATGGCACAGATAATGGTCATAATTTACCATATAACACACGTCTCAAATTTAGTTAAACTTGCCTAGTACAAAAGATTCACATATAAATTATACCAAATATAGCCATCGATTTCAATGCATGTCATATATTCAAAAATCTCCCACTTAGGTGTTATTCACATTTAATAGTTATCAAATCTTAACATAAATCTTCACACCTAAGTCATATTCCTTTTTTATCCCAAATCATGAATCTCTATATAAACAATATGCCCAACAATCTAGAACTTTAAATTATAATAGATCTTTAATTCAAAAATATGCGTTATGTCCAATGTCTCAAGTCACATGTTAATATACAATGGTTCCTCTTCTTCCAATTCATAGAATATGCACAGATCTAAATCTAGTTTACATGCTATGTCCTTTTAGTCACAGATTAGCCATGTCGAATTATGCCATCATTCATTATTTGTCCCAAAGTTTAACGTTCGTGCGTTAATCTCTTATGAGATTTGGCGCAGGCTCGGGGTAGCCTGGCTATAAACAGAAAGAAGAAAGAGATATAGAATAAAATAGATCAGAACAGAACATAAGCAATCTCAAATTCAGATTTACAATCATGTCACAATTATAATTAAAGTTTATATCAGAAAATAAATGCACTTGCCCTGGTTGGATTATAAAAGAAAAAGGTGTTGTAGCTGTTCTCTTTTAATCCTAATCAGAATTGGAGGAAGAAGAAGCACAAGTCCTAGCTTAGGTTTTAGCAGAGTAGAGACGCCATTGATTTATTTATTTTTAGAGAGGAAGAGAGCAATGGAGGATAGAGAATTGTATATGAGATTTAGGTTTAGGTTAGGGATGTATATATAGGTGTAGGAAGTTATTTAGGACCATTAGATTAACCCTGAATCATGAGAACCATTCAAATGCAAAATCTGCATTTGAGCAAATCGGCCCACGGGATGACAGCCAAACACCCTGGATTAACCCCTAGTCGACCCAGCGGGGCTTGGGTCGACCGCAAAAATGGGCCGGTTCGGTTATTCCCCCTTCCAATTCGCTGTTTTGAACCTTTTTTGCATGTTTATTTATTTAATTTTTATATATATCTATATATATTTCTCTCATATGCATACAAACTTCAAGGCTTAATAACTTCTTCATAATTAACCATTTTTTTTTAATATTCTCAGAAAATACGGGGTGTTACATGATGATTCTAAACGATCGCCATCATCCAATCAATGACATCCATGTCATTGCATTCTTTTGACGAAATTTTGGCGCGATCTTCTCCCTTCACGAAATAATGTAAAAACAATCTGGTCACAAATTGTTCTTCTTCTCTATCATCTAATTGTTCATTCCCCCTTTATAGTATTTACAAAAATTTAAACCAAAATTCGCGTCAGTATCGCTCCTCTCATCGACAGCAAATTTTATTCCGAAAAGGTTGAAGCTTTGAAATGCTTTCTAGCTTTGATTACTCAGGGCATTGACATCGCTAGTTTTTTCCCTCAGGTTTAGTTTGTATAGTACTGTGAATTAGTTGCGCTTATTATAGATTGGATTATGAGTAATTAGTAATTAGTTCATTTTAGTACATTTTGGAAAACTCATTCGCTTATGAGTAATTAGTTGCTTGGACTTCCCAAACTTAGGAAAACCCGTTCGCTTATGAGTGATTAGTCGGTGAAAGAATAGACTATGAGTAATCAGTTGCGCTTTGACCATTGATTTGAGATTTTGGATTATGCGGAGGTTTATTCGAAAATTATACCTAGCAATAAACCAAAAAAAATGAGATGGCGCCCGTGGGTTTGCCACTAGGATTTAGGTTTCACCCAACTGAGTGTTAACATTTTGGGCCACGAGAGCATGGCTATTGGCATGAAAAAGACATTGGTTCATTATAGAGGTCGAGCTAGTTAAGGAATGAGGTCAAGCTAGTTAAGGAAAAAGATATCGGTTTATTATAGAGGTCAAGCTAGTTAAGGAATGAAAAAGACATCCAGACGAGTCATTCACCGTACCTAATCTGCTACACGCACAGGTATTTTTCATTTGATTTTTGAAACTACCAATTTTAATGTTTCGATTTTGGAAACGTATGCTTAGTTTTGCATCCATATTATGCCTTACTATGTGTCATAAAGCAGTCATACAAAGAAGTATCATAAGGGAGCAAAAGTGTCACAAGCCAGCATCATTTCATACCATACACATCCAAAAAATGACATAAACATCCACATCCAAAAGTATCATAAAGTTAACTTAATACATACACATCCAAAAAATGACATTATAGTAGCATCAGTTCATACCAGGTCAGGGCTTTGCGGGGCTGTTGAACTTCCAACAGATTCGTTAGGGCTTTGCGGCTGTGGGAGAGCCAGTCCGAAGTGAGCAGCCGCGTGTGATGGACCCGCAGAATGTGATGGACCCGCAGAATCAGGACAAGGGGTGAGTTAGTTTGGCCAATCATATCCCCGATCAACTTCCAAATCTACCCACTGATCATTCCTCTGGTTCATTGGGGCTTGGTTGTCAACATGTATGTCATGGGTGACTTTAGGAAATAAGCTTGGCAAGGGGGGAGCACAACAGCTTCTTGTATCATTGCATCAAATCTTTCATCTGAATTCATTTCCCATTCCTAATCGTAATGACGCAAACATGGAACCACCTGTTCCTCCATATTTCTCACAAAAAGAAGTTCAGGCTTTGTTCCAGGATTAGCCTGGGTACAACGCTGAACCTTATTGAGGTAAACCTTGTTATTGAATTGAGCAGCAAAAGTATTGATATTGCCAATGTCTTCATAAAATTGCATTTTCAGGTAGAAAGATGTATGGTCATACCGAGACCAGTTACAGTCGTCATTTGCAAGCACACATCCTATTGGCTTCAGTATTTCTTCAACAGTAGGAACATTACTCTTTAGGAGCTCAGGAAAGCCATCAACTTTAGCCCATGATTCCATTTCTAACGCTGGTTCAGGCTTAAATTCTTCATCAGACCATGCTTGCAGGTAAATAGCACTACCAGGTTTTGTAAAAACTTTCAACATTAGTGCATGTATAAAAGAGTTATTGGGTATTACCCATATAGGCCACAAATTATGATTGAGAGTCACCTTAAGAACGTTACGCAGAACTTCAAAATTCTAGTGTCCCTTAAGAATAATGGCAGTGATGTATAGAGAGGAGTCCTCCATTGAAATTTTTTTTTTGAACTTTCGAAGATTGGGGTTTAGGGGGTATGGAGATGATGTACTAAAGCTTGAAAGGATGTGCGAGGGACCCAATGGATGGTGTCAGGTAAATATATGAACTGGAAATGCTTGCACAGAAGACGAAGTATACTTAATTCTGAGGTGGCACGAGTGACCAATGGTGAATGGTCAACTGTTATAATTGTATGTGTAAGATTCATAAGTTAATTAGATGGTCAAATGCACAGATGCACACAACAGGTATACACTTATCAAAGAACTTGAAAATTCAAATTGCAGGATCTGAAATGACGAGGTGAGATACAACCGGCAAGTGGATGACCTGAAATGATATGGATAGATATAGTTTCTGGTTCATGGTTGTAGAATGCACATTGTTCGTATTTGTTGGCACTTGTATCGAATGTGGTATGTGTTGGCACTTGTGCTACTTTTAAATTATGTATTTGATCATATGTGTTATATTTGAAGAATTGGTATCATATGTGATGATGAATGTTTTGGAAGGTTCGAATGTGATGATGAATGTAACAGATGTGTTTCTTCTATGTACAAAATGATATTGCAAAATTTATAATCAAAGCGTTGTATTTTCCTTCTTTTACTGTTGCATTTTCTTTTTTCCTGATGTTGTGTTTCAAGATAATGGTATTGCATTACATAATACAGTGGTGTTGCATTACATAAAATAGTAGTAATTCCACATGACATGTAGGCGCCACAACTGACGTGGCATGGGACATGTGTACAGCTGACGTGGAGAGCTGGCGTGTTGCGTGACACGTAGGCAGCTGACATGGAAACCTAACGTGGCCCCGCTATCGTGACCTGGTAGCCAGGATCTAACTAATATTCAAGCAATGCTGAATATTGTTGCATTACGTACAAATAGTGTTGCAGTATGTCTATAATGCAACACTTTCTTTCCATGGCAGTAGATGTGCTAAAGCATTGCCTTAGAGAGCTCAGGCAAGGACCGCGGATGCCACGCCCTCCCGGCTTTTCCTATTTGAAAAAAGGGGAAAATGTAACACTTTTTCGATCTAAGGCCACATAAAACTTGTGTCGAATATGCCCACTTTTGTAGTAGTGTTGTCCAGGCCTTAGGCCGTGTGGGAAGAAAGTTGGCAATATCTCTCGGACTATATACCTAACAGGCAGAGGAGAATTCTAGGAATTCGAGGTATCTTACTTGTTTCGAGTTTTACTTTTACCCATGTTTAATGTTTAATGTACCTTATTTTGTTACATTTATCGGTATGCTGCTGTATATGATATGTTGTTTAAAAATTTGCATTTAACTGAGATACAGTTGAGAAATTATACACTATTGGAACTGGATTTTTTTTTTTTAAAATCAAAATGGTAGCCGTCTTAGAATATATCCTTAAATGCGTTTTCTAGATAACCTGATGATACTGGAAGGAAATAACAGAATGATTCAGGACGAGTTTAGGTATGACCTACAATCCTTGCAAGAAGAATATATCTCCCATTTTTGTAAGTTAACATCGGAGTAGAAAGAGGTGTATGAAAGTCATGGCAGCTGCAACAAAAGGTAAAGGTGGTGTTTTCTTCATATATGGTCATAGAGGAACAGGAAAAACTTACGCATGGAGAATTTATCATCTGCTGTACAGTCTAGACGTGGTATTGTATTGACAGTAGCTTCAAGTGGCATTGCTTCTTTGCTTCCTAGTGGAGGAAGAATAACACATTCAAGGTTTGCAGTTTCCTTGAATGTGAACGAGTACTCTACATGTAACATTAGACCAGGATCAGAATTAGCATAGTTGATTAAAAAATCTGATCTCATTATTTGCGATGAAGTGCCAATGATTCATAAATTTTGTTTTGAGGCTTTAGATAGAAGTTTGAGAGGTATTCTTCAGACTTGTACTCAAGATAGCTCAAGTCTGCCATTTGGAGGAAAAGTTATAGTGTTTGGAGGTTATTTCCGACAGATACTGCCTGTTATCCCTGGAGCAAGCAGACAAGAGATTGTTTTGTCCACTATACTCTTTGTATCTTTGGAGTTTTTGTAAGGTTTTAAGACTGACAAAGAATATGAGATTGGAAGTTGATAGCAGCGGTTCAACTTTATATGAGATAAAAGCATTTTCCGAATAGATGTTAAAAGTTGGTGATGGTTGTATTTGGTGGGGGGAGGGCAATGATGGAGAGATAATTATCGAATTACCTAATGGCAACCTTATTAAAGATTCAGATGATCCTTTGTCTTCCATAGTTGAAAGCACTTATCCGTCAATCTTGGACAATCTTGCGGATACAATATATTTTGAAGAAAGAGCAATCTAAGCTCCAACACATGAGATTGTAGAAGAAGTGAATGAGTATTTGTTGGCAAAGGTGCCAGGAGAAGAAAAAGTATTTCTTAGTTTAGACAGTATAAGTAATGTTGATTGTGGTCCAGGTAATAATGATGAATATTATTCCCCCTGACATTTTAAATAGCATAAAAGGTTCTGGATTGATGAATCGCAGGCTGGCTCTTAATGTGGGCGTTCCAATAATGTTAGTGGGGAATATTAATCAAAATGAAGGGTTATGCAATGGCACTAGACTTCAGGTGACTAGACTAGGAAATCATGTTATCGAAGCTAAAGTCATCACGAGTCGTAATGTTGGACATAAGGTATTCATATCTCGAACGATCTTGACTCCATCGAATAGGAAATATCCATTTAAATTTCTAAGAAGGCAATTTCTAGTAATTCTTTGTTTTGCTATGACTATAAATAAAAGTCGAGGTCAATCTCTTACTCATGTTGGCTTATACTTACGTAGACCTGTGTTCAGTCATGACCAGTTATATATAGCCATTTCAAGAGTAAAATCCAAAAAAGGATTGAAAATTTTGGTATGCACTGAGTATGGAAAGACAGAAAATGCTACAACTAATGTAGTTTACAAGGGGGTGTTCCAGAATTTGTGAACCGCAAAGATTGGTTTGCGGGATAAACTTTTCATATATTGCGTACACATGTTTTAAAGCATGTATGGGCATTTATATTTTTCACCAATGACAATGCATGTTGTATTGTATTCATGTTCTCAATAAAACTCTTCTAGCATGTATGTGCTATATTTTTCATGTTAACAGAACCAAGCTTCTCAAACTATTCAGTCCTCTTTTCTTATTTAAACTCCAGTAAAATATGAGCTTTATGTTTCATTTTATGTATGAATTGGTTTTTACGGACGTTGCATTAATGCGTGCACTTTAGAAAATTAAATGTTTACCTTGAATATTTTAAAATAGTTGTAAATATGAATTTGTTTTTCTTGCTTTTTGTTTTCTTTTTAACTTTCATTTGTAAAATAAGGCATCATTTTGTATCTGTAAATGGTATTGTTCTTGTTTCTTTTTAATGTCGGCATGTATACTTGATCTTTTATTATTGGTAGGTATGCTTGATCAGTTATCTATAAATGATGATTGGTTTCAAGTTACCTGTAGTATTTGAAGTTGTTTCAAAATATTATTATTCTGCAGTTGCATGAAAGAGAAGATAAACAACGAGAATTAGGTTGTCTAAATCAAGGTGGATGAGATGGAAACTGCAATGGGAAATTTTCAATAGATGGAATGTTAAACAAACAATTGTCCATATGCTTGGAAAAAATTGTTGCAAGGATTTTTTTTTATTTTACATAATTTTTATATATTTAATATACTGCTTTTGTTCATACAGAAACATATACATTTAAATATATATATATATATATAATATTGCCATCTTTGAAATATCATTTACCAGTTTGTATGTGTTTTTTTAAATATAAGAATTCTAGGAAGGTGATTAATGCTTACTACTACATCATTCAGTAAATAATCATCTGGATTCATACACAAGTTGTAGCTTAATTTGTTTAACTGCGAAGAGGTGTACTATAATCTTTTTGATAGCCGTACTGACCAACATGACACTTATATGGTTATATGTCTTTGCTTATGTTGCTAGAACCTATTAAGGGAAAATCAAACTTTTTAACCGTATTGTAGAAAACCACAATATTTAAAAATAAATGACCAAAATGGGACATAGGGACCCTAGCATTGAACCAAGTCCATCTGAAACTAATGATATCTTGATATTGGGAAGTAACACTAACATAATACATAACTCAACTTTATCAAAGCATGTGATAAAACATTTCTCTGAAAGTATAAGGATGTATTGGCAATGATAGAAACAAACAACAATGTAGCTAGATATTCCTGTATAGCAAAAGAACCTGCTTAGCATTCATATATATGGTGTTAATTAACATAGTCGATCTTGCATGACCCAAAAACTAGAGTTTTGGGATTCAACGACAATCCCCATAGTAACCACATCATCACACAATAAGATCAAAAGAATATGTACATGCATACGTAAACATAAATAAAAATAAAGCATTTGAAATGTCCACAAACAAAGTAAATAGTAATACTAATCAGCAAATAAGTGTTTTCATGAGTTTTTGGTCATTACCAGCTTATAAGAGAAATAAACAACACTGGAATATATTGTTATGTTTTACGGTTTGTCAACAAAAACAAAATTCACGAAGTTAATGTTGTAATTCGAGGAATGAAGTGAATATGGACACAAGAACAGAGCCAAAAAAAATTGTAAATCTGGAAAAACTGTTTAGGTAAACCAAGGATTCCATATAAATGAGTAATACTATTAATGATACTATTTCGGGCAAATCAACTTTCAAAAATGCAATTTAGCAACCAACTATTACATGACTGAAATTCTACCAAAATCAGATGCATGACATCAACTTAAAGGTATAAGGATAATACTCTCCTAAACGTTTTCTCAAGTTGTACACTTTTCATTAATTATAGGAGAATAAGAAATAATATAACAGCATATTTCTACAGAACCGCATAGCATCAACCACATAACATGGTTACTTAATATATTCGATCTACAAGCCAGATCGATGGCCAAAAATATATAGTGTTTTCAGATTTAACCGCAACACCATAGATCAACCATACAGTATCATAAACAAGTCAAGAAAATATATACATATATATACATAAACAAACATATTATGGATAAGACAACCACAAACATACCAAATGAATATTGATCAGTTTTACCTCCTTGCAAGCCATTCTTCATTTGTACTTCCTTCGGATTCTTAATGTTGCATTTCTATGGGAGCAGTCAGTCTACATGCAGCAGAATGTGCACCACTCGATGTTCCAGGAAGTGACATGGTCCTGTTTACCTGTGATTGGCGTCTAAGTACTGAATGTCTACGCTTTGGTCAAATGGGTTAAGAGACTGGGCAAACAGGAGAGTCATAGGATAATTGTGGTGGCTGCCCTTCCTCGACTTCAAAATCATAATCATGCATTAGCTATGTAGGAGATTCAGGCCCAGCTCTCCAGCCACTTAGTCCCACCACTTCGACTGAGTTCCTATGAGCGAGTTCACGTAACTATTGAGGAGTAGGTCCAGACGACGAAGACAGTTCGTAGCCCATCCTGTCCCAAGGACCACTTAAATTCAAAAGTTCAGTATCTTCGCTATAAACCAGTTCATTTAAAGGCTTTATGTCTCTTTCGTAATCCAACCCGAGAATAATTGTTTTAGGATCCCTAGTGTGATGGATGTGTTCTGAACGTTGCACCTCAAGCATGCATTATGCATTGTTTATATGCGCAACTATGACGGAACAAGTATTTATCCGACATAAAATTGCATTTTAACAAATAAGTACCTGTGATCTAAATGAGAATGGTTGCAGTTGTCCAGTGCATATAACTCACCTAGTGTCTTTAAAGCTTCCCTAGCCTCTTCCAATTTGTTTCTTAAAAATTCTGGAAATCCTTCTACCTTGGCCCAAGATAAAGGATCAAAATTAGGGATTTGCCGTTCTTCGTAATGCGACCATGGTTGGAGAATAAGCGTAGGACTGAAAAGAGCTGTCTTTCTTAATGCACCCTTCTCAAGCGCACGTTCGTACATTTGGTTATTAGGACATTGGACTAGAAAACGTCTTGGACTGAAAAGCCATGTTTGCCGATCGCGACGACCGAATGCTTTGAAGAGAACATGTTGAAGCATTTCTAATGTCATTACAACAGTTTCTATGGATGCGGTCATGTAGAGAGAAGTGTGTTCCATTGTTGTTTCCTCTTTTTTTTTTCCTTTTTTGGAAATGGTTTATAGTATTTCTGCTTGACTAGACTGGAGGATGGAGTAGAAGCAAAATGATGTGGGAGACGAAGTGACAACGCGCAGTTATTAAATTGACTTTGTTTAAGATTTGACTATTTATAGATTTTGGCGATCTTTTTGGTTGTGTAATGACCACATGGAAGTATGATGACAGTGGTAATGAGTACACCATATAGGGACTTTATGAATCGTTGATCCCAAAAAAGAAAAAGAAAAAAAAGCAAATTTGGTATAAAGGCTAAACGAATAGTGGCCCAATTTATTGTGAATTTTAGCTTCCCAACAGAATTCATTGAACATTCTTGCAGGCCTTGAGTCAATGGTGTCAGCCTTACTACAATAAAAATTATTTTTGTTTAAATGTTAAAAAACTTACATACTACATAAAAAGAAAAACAAAGTGCTGGACAGTTTAACTTTTTTTTTAAAAACAAGAAAAATCCAATCTAATGCTTTAACGAATATTACATTAAGTTAATACTAATATAACAAAACATTGTCATGAAGGACATAATAACACAGAGTAGTAGGAAAACAATATTAATGGAATTTTTTTTAGAGTAACAGTTAACTTGGTTGGTTTAATCTAAACCGAAGCAATATTTGACATTCAATTTATTTGGTGTAGTATTTGTTGGAATTTTCATTAAAGGTAGTCGTGCAATCGCATAGGACTATACTAATATTAGAACCATTCACTGCTTTATCCTTTGAAAATATTCTCATGTCAATATTATTATATCTTAGCCTTTTTATTTTAATGTAGTGTGTTACCTTTAATACCAAAAATATCTATATAATCTTCATGCATTCAAATAGTTATTATCAATTTACCTTTGAACGGTACATGTAACCTAAATTAAATTTAAAATGAACTAATTTAAATTATTATTGAAAATATTTATTTTAAAAGTAATATATTATTTATATGTATGTTTCCAAAAGAGTTAATCTAAAGTATGTTTTTTCAGCCGTGCATGGCACAGGGACTAACCTAGTAAAGAATAAAACACGTTTATCAAAACCTTCTTGAAACCCCAAGCAATCACGGTTACTTCTCGTAACCCTATAAACTAGTGACATTCTTCTATTCTTTCGTTGCTCTCGATTTAATTAATTAAAATTAAATCTTCTATTTTTTCCGTAGTCGAACAAGAGCCAGCCACTTCAACTTGGTTTCCGCACACTAATTTCCGGGATTAAGTCCTAATATTATGTTTCTTGTGTGGTGTTGAAGGATTTTGTTTATTATCTTGTCGCCTATTGTTTCTTCTTGTTATTTTAATTTTTAGCTTTGTATGATATTTGACTTGTTTGGTCAATATACAAAAGGGTATTTTATTCAGAAGGACAATCGATATTAAAATTTTATTCGTTAGGACACGCGCCTAAAATTTTACTTAGAAGTATATAAACCTAAAATTTTCCGTCGTTCATCATCTCGTTCAATTTTCTACCATGAAATCACAAAATCATTTTTCATGAAATCATTTTCAATAGCAACCAAATCAAAATCCGCGGCATCTCAATCGAACCTCAAACATCAATCGAACAACAAAATTCGGCAACAAATCAACCACATATCGAATAGGAAACATGTAACGACCCGGATTTTTAGCCGTTGAATTCTGAATATTTAAATTTGTTTTAAATATTTTATTTGAATTATATATAGGAATTTATTTAATAAAACGATTGTAACACCCCACGTCCATTAATGTCACTCACAAAGGGAATGCATTAACTTCCATGGAGGTTATAAGTGAATATAGAACAGAAAAATTACAACAAGACAGATAATAAATAGTACTTGGAAATCTAAAACTTCGTTTTATTGCAGCGGAAATTAAACATGTCTGCTACATCATAAAACCATAGATCATAACCAAGTACATTATCCATCTTCATAATAACAAAATACATAATCCCATTACACAAATAGCCATTAAAGAGATAACAAGCTGGACTTTACTTCAACGGTCCAAGCTTTCCAAAGAGAGATGAAGCAATCCAATCAAACTCCACTAGAGCTAGGCCTAACCTGAGGACCTGGAAGGGGAAAAAGGATAGAAATGGAGGGGCTCAGACATAAAGTCTGGCAAGTATGATAATTCTAACAATACTATTATCAAAATAACTAGAATAAGGCATAAGCTGGAAGACAAGTAAATGTCTATGAACTCTTAGGAAGATAAAGATAGCGTTTAAGATAACGTTAAAGATAACGGTAAAGGCACACCTAATTACTAACGAATGATTACTACACTGCACCGCACATTACTACACTGCACCACACCAGTCACCCTATTGTTTGATCCCACTTGCTTCACACAGAAACTTTATAAGTAGCCTTACGTACCCCTAGCTGACTACATAGGTGTCGTCTGCCCCTATCTCCACTAGGTGTACCCCACTACCCACTTTCGGTCGGCTCCCTACTCGTAGATACCCGTGCTGGCCCCACAGTGGGGTGTATCACTCCCCTAAAGTGGCAACCCGATACAACTAGAGAATGCACGGCTTATACCTACACGATGCAACAACGTCTTACCTACCAGCCCGGGTTCACACACGCATATGAAACCCGTTGGACTTGCGTTGCCACCGCTCCCCGTTTTGGCCTCTTACTGTCAAACCCAGCATGCGTGTCCCGTCCTCGACTTGGGTCAAGTCCACAAAGATACGTTTGGGATACTAGTCGAAATGGGCCCCCACAAGCTACCTACCTAAGCTTGTCACTAGTATATCCCACTTAACCCTCTTAGTCATGTTCATTTACATGTGTGTTTGGTTAAGTCTTACTAATCGTATTTCACATGCCACTAAGGGCACCCCCTAGATTCCTCATACCACCCAAGGTACCTACTTAACCCCCCATGTCCCACTTTACATGTTTATCTGGTTAAGTATTTCTTAATTCATTCAGGCCATAACCTCATAAAGTCCTCTCACATTAGACTGGCATTTATGGCAACTGGATTTGCCGGGTGGGTCCGGGCAGTCTTACACCATAAAAGAGTCTAACCTCGTGTCTTTACAACGGTTATGCTTTAGGTTAGGCCTAGGACCTCTCACATTGGGCTGACATTTGTGACCACTGGATTGCCGAGCGGGTCCGGGCAGGTTTACGTCACAAACGAGTCCAACCTCGTGTCCTAAGCATTGATTAACACTTAAAATCTTTTACCCCAGTTTTAATAATTCCCTATTCAAATTATTAATTAAGTCAACTTTTAATGATGTCCATAATTGACTCAATTATGGCCATCCACTTATGGCATGCAAAATCATATCAATTGCACCCCAACTTTTTAATATTAAATACTTAATATTACCCCTACCCCACATTTATACGTTCGCTTATTCAACGCATAATATAGGCTAGACTTGTATAGTCTAACACCTAGCACAAAGATAAATTATCACAACATATAGACAATTAAAATAAATCTAATCATAATAGGGGTGAAACTTGCATAAACTACACATGTTAAGGATCAAAAGGTGTCAACTTGTTAAATGTCTCAATTTATATGATATGATCATAGACCAAATCTATACATAAACTTGCATATGGGGTTTTTATGCAACATAATGATGGTGTGAACTAGCATAGGATATCACATATGTCATAGCATAATTCTAGATGTCATAATAGATGTCTTGGTATATGTTCATAACTTTTCTAATCAATCTAACTTGCATATGTGACTTGTCATATAGATCAACATAACCCAAACATGATGATTTAATTAATATGAACTAACTAGCATAGATGGTAACATCATGGCCTTTTTAACATGTATGACTCATCACAACTTAGCATAGAAACTTTCAACATACATAACATCATCATAGCATGATTTACAACATGTAAGATATCATCATCACATAACATTGGATTTACAATATACATGATAGCAAAAGGGGTTTACAACAACATATATGATAATTCACATCATCTACTCATAATCCATTTATAACTCAACCTAATTAAAATGATAATAATCTTGTTAAGATCATCATACTCACAATTTAGAGAAAAAAACAGAGAGTTTTGCTTTGCTTTAGGGTTGAGAGAATTAGAATTGAATTTGCTTTTCTTCTTTCTTAGTTGGCGGCGGCTCCATTGATTTCCATGGCTATGGTATGACGGTAACTATTCTATTTTAATTAGGTTTAGGGTTAGCATTAGGATGTATTTATAGGTGTAGGAAGTTATTTAGGACCATTAGATTAACCCTGAACCATGAGAACCAATCAAATGCAAAATCTGCATTTGAGCGAATCGGCCCACGGGTTGACAGCCAAACACCCTGGATTAACCCCTAGTCGACCCAGCGAAGCTCGGGTCGACCTCAAAAATGGGCCGGTTCGGTTATTCCCCCTCCCAATTCGCTGTTTTGAATTTTTTCGCATATTTATTTATTTTTTAATTTTTATATATATATATATATATATATATATATATATCAATATATATATTTCTCTGCGCAACCCATTTCACTTAATTCTTTTCTAAAAATTAAGTATACTTTAATTTGAGAATTTTAATGTTGTAAAATTATGGGGTGTTACAACGATATTAAACATATAATTTATAATATAATTTAAAATGAGCTTGTAAAGTCGCTACAGTTCGTAATTTAACGTTTTGAACTTCAATTAGATATACATGATTCAAAATAAGTCGGATTTCTTTGAAACAAGAAACGTTCAGTTCTGTTTAACTGTATCTTTCTAATGGAAGTGAAAAATGGAGATTTCGTCTTATATATTGGGAATTACGTCCAAATCAAATTTTTAGAAAGTCGTTGTGGAATCATATGTAAGCCATAGCAGTTATTTAAATATATTTAGATATTGGTCTTGAAATTGGACAAGTCCTTTGAGACGTAGTGATAATTTAATTTTTAGAATTTTACTGTAATTTTGAATTAATTAAATACACAACATTTTATTTGGAGTATTTTGCACCCTATATTAATATTTTGGGGTTTCATAATATAAGTTAAACTACCGATACTCTTATATTTTTGGGATCGTGGTACCTCGCCGGACACGACCGTACTCTTATTTCTGTCCGTAGCAGTTCAGACATGAAAGAAAACCTATATAAACATATACTTAAAGGGCATGTTACTCAAGTACTGAGTTCATTGATTTTGTTAAAGTGATTTACAACATTATAAAAGTGAAGAAGATACATATGATTATCAAACCTCTATCTAAAAGAAAATCAAAACAAAATCGTTACAAGATATTTGAAATCTCTACACAAACTTATGATTCAAAACATATAATTTATGTTCATTTTTCACCGCTGAACTAGGTGACTATTCGTGAACAAGGTTTCCAAGGTTACAAACAATTGGTTAATAACACATCTATATTTCATACCAAGTAATTGTTAGCTAATAATTAATATGAACGTAAATTAATTATCATGTGTTTTATAAGTAATATTCATATTTTAACCACATGCAGATACTAACGATACCAACATCATCAAATTATTCAATTGGATGTGGTACTTTCCTTTCTTACTGTATTACATCAAATTATAAAATGTTTTGTAGAATATGCAACCTGAACTAAACACTAAGTAATGCACGGACATGAAGTCAGGCAAGACTATAAATTTAATACATCTTTGTTTCCTTGACTGTCAAGTATTTAAACCATGTGCACCAATCTGTTTAACACTGTGCTATCCACGCATCCTAATTCCATGTCCCCCAAATTAATACACACCGTGCATACCACGTTGTCTTGTTTTCGTGTTTTCCAAGACACCGTACTACCGTTTGTGCCAAGTAAGAACTCACTATACAAAATCCCTAAATCCCCATCTTTCTTCGCGTTTCCTCCATTTCAGCTGAAAACTGCTTCTTCCAAAAACGAGAAAAATCACCCACCTCAAAATCATTTAAAAATCCGAACTAAAATGAAATCGATGTAATCCTTATTCGTTGAAGATCTGGACTAAATGACTTCTCCCCAATATGATTTTACAAGACTCGGTGATCACTTACCGTTCGCTCAAGTTTCCACCATGGTATGAGATTTCAACGCTGACTGTGGTAGGGGCAACCAGAATCACTGACGTCCTGACCATGGGTGATGCTCGCCTGGAGCTTCCGATGGATGGGGTCAAAGCCATCTGAACTGACCGGAGTCTGCCTGTAAATTGCTGAATAACAGCGTGGGTTTTGGGTGTTTACTGATGAACTAAGGAGAGAAAGAGGAGAGCAAGTTCTGTGTTGTTGGGTGCGGCTTAGTTCTTGGAAGGAATTCGATGCTATCGTGGTTTATTAACAGAAGTAAATGACGTGGTTAGTGAACTAACACTGGTAATTGATAATTTATATTGGTCGCTGGATTCAATGTTGACGGCACTATTTTTGGGAGGATCATTGGAAAACTCGGTTGTGAAAAACAGTGGGGTAAAAGGAGGTCTGTTGGCAATTGAAACCTACAAATGTTTAGTTGCGATTTGTGTACATGGAGGGGAGGACGGTATCATGCACGTGAAGAACGAAGAGATGATGAGGAGTTCGGATGATTTATTTCCTTTCGGGTTTGAAAGTGAGGGCAAAGGAAAAGCTGAACTGGTGATTTATGTCTGGACGATATGGGTTGGTAATAAGTCGGGCATCAAGTTTGATGAAAAGGTTGTTAATAAAGCGTGCTTTCCCTCATTAGCCTTTGATTTCGGCACAGGGAAGGATGCCGTGTTTTCTAATGAAGGGTAATCATGATTAAATAATTATTATATATAAGGCTAATTATATTGATCTATTTTTAATGTTATAATACTTCTGACATATTCATACATAAACAGAATACAACAAAACTAGTGACATTTGAATCATATTCATAGGCACTACGTATATGAATTGTTTCGAAATGATCCAGGGCTACAAGAATATTGTGATAAAATCAAACGCTAGTTTGATTTTAAACAAAAGAAAAGCAGAATCGTCAACTGCAAACCAATGTGAGTAAACTCACTAACTCTGACTCGTTATATTTTTATATAAACGAGTTTTAAATTTATACTGTGTGATGGTTGTTTGGCTGAATGGTTGATAAATTGGTTGATATAGTTATATCATTGATCGTTTTATAATCTGATTATTATTATATCTCATATTTAGGTGAAATTAATGTTGACTAACATCTGTGGATGCAGGGAAACAGGTTGGAGGGATCCAACTAGGTTCCTCAACATTTTAATTACTGTTTTAATTATTTATTATGATCTATGATGTGATATTTGATCGGTGATTGATCATGTTGTGTTTGAATTACCCTGGCCTTAGAATTTTGGTATTTAAATACCGAAAAGTAAAAATATTTTCCAATAAAGAAAATAAATTGGTGATTTTAAAAGGGAATTTGTTTTCAATATAGGAATTTAATTTCGAATTAACTGGAAATAAGAACTTGTTTTAAATGGATAAAACAAGATGTGAATTATAAGTATTTATAAATTAAGTGAAGCATTTTTGGAAGAATTGAAATATAAGTTCAAAGTTTGAAAAAGGGAAATGTATTTTATAATCGATAATTGAAATGAGATATTTTATGAAAAAATCCTAAATAGAAGCTATAAATAGGAATTTGGATTGAGATGTTATTTACAAATATAAAATCAACGGATTTGATTTCAGAAGTATGGAATGTATAAATGTTTGGAAAGGAAATCAAATAGTTTTATATAAAAGGAAAGATGCCCGTAGTAGTTTTATAAACATAATTTGAAACTAAAATAGAATATGATGTGGGTTTATTAAGTGACTCGACAACTGAGATTTGAATCTGTGATGATAGAATAAATAAATACAAGTTGCATTTTTATAAACCAAATATTTTTAAATAGCGATTTTAAGAGGTGCCGTTATAATAAATGTTTTGGTAAATATAAATAGAAATTTTAACGCTGTCGTTATAATAACTGTTCTAACAGCGATCTTAATGCTATTGTTATAATAAGTGTTCTATAATTCTAGACAGCGATTGTAACGCTGTGGTTAAAAGTAATGTTTTATAAATCAAATATTTGGAAACAGCGATTGTGGCGCTGTTGTTAAATTAAAATGAATTGGTCAACGAGGAATTAAGAAAGGGGATTCGGAAATATTTTCCGATATTAATAATGTATATTTTCTGAATATAGAAAATAAGGATTCGTGAATATTTAGAAATGTTTTTCTAACTGGAATAAGAGATAGTTTCTCGAATAAAGAAATTAGATATTGAAAATGTTTTTCAAAGAATCGAGAGGGGAAATCAAGCTTCAAAAGAATAGGAAAGATGGGAAATGGGAATTATAAATGATAATATTATAAGGAATTGATTTAAAGAGGCCCAATGTTGGTTGATGATTGATCGATCGAATTCCTACCTGGAAATAAGATCATTGGTTGTACACTTATTTTTTTTTCTTTGATAGTTAAATCACCGACTATCGAAGTTTTTTACCATTTTTCCGTCGTCAATACGGAGAGACCGAGATCAGAGTCATTATCTGGAAACCACTCTGTATGGGCGTTAGCGTCGCAATCAAATATAATGAAAATAATTGAAGACGTTGTTATGCAAGGGCTATCCTGTTTATGGGATAGTGCCTTCGGTTTGTCCAGTCCCAGGACAACGTGAATGGACGAACGTCTGACAGAGTATATCTAATGGATCGCATAAGTTGATCTCTTCAAACATACTTACGTTGGTGGCGGAGGAACTCGTTTCTTTTAGCTTTATACCTGTGGTATTTTTGTGGAAATATATTTGTGATTTGGAAGGTATGACAATGTGGCATTCAAAGTGAATGGTAGCCAGATATTCTAAAAGATAATTTAAAACTCAAGCCTCACAACTGGGAACTGACAAAAATCGGGCAGGCAGCATGGCTATGTGGGTCGCTCCCATGAGGATGTATAATCACCTATCTAGAGAAATTCCATTTACTTCTTTAATCTATCGATGCTGTCCCTTTTGGGAAACGGTTGCGGATCCCAACCGTTGGTGATATACATTCGATACACTCAAGCAAAATGAGTGGTCAGTCATGTGAGGGCCGGGTTGCAGGACGTTCTTGTTGAACCCAGTGTATTCGCGTCTAGAGATACACTATCGGCAGGTGGTCCCATACCTTGTCATGTTGCAAATCCAATCTCCAATAAGTGCCCTGCTGTTTTTGATTTTATAATATAAATGGAACGCGAGATGCAAGCGTTACACTAGATTCTATTTATTTGATTTAGAAACTATTATAATATCACTGGATTTGATATCAAAAATATTTTTGGTTATCATAAGGTAAAAACCATCCTTGTTTATGTGTGGATCGGTCTTACGATTACCATTTCTTTTGAAAGTTAAACCAATGGTTGGAGTTTACTCACACCAGTCCCATGACTGTCCCAGAGTTTATTTTGTTTTGTTTTCCCTAAACTCTTGGGTGCCCAAATTTGTATGGGCAGTCAAGTAGTTGGGATTTTACAGATTCACTTGGAGGAGTTTGAAACAGGAGGCTTCACCAGTTTAGCTATAGACTATTATATTTTCCATTGTGTACTATGTTGTATCTGGAAACATGAGTTTATAACTGTTCCAGAAATAGCTTTTGTGCTCTGATGATGGTATGTATATACAATACTGATTTGTGTTCAAAGTTTATGTTATCTAATATATTTTATTCGTTCCGCTGTGAGTTTGTGATCCTCGTTTTCTTCTATTCTAATCTTTCTTTCTTTCTATTTCTCATCCTCTAACCTCATTCTAATAATGATTCGTATTTCTGTGCAATTTGGGTTGGATGTGTGGTATAATTAGTCAACTCAAAGAGTATGGAAATTTGGGTCGTTACAGTTGGTATCAGAGCTAAAGGTTGAGTTGTAACCTTGGCTCTGTGGCGTGATTCAAAAGAAATGGGGTCAGCACTACCCTAGATTGAATTTGAGTACATATACGAGAGAGCGTATTTGTAGATTTGACATAAAATTGTTTTATATTGTGTTGACTGGTTTATGAATTCTGGTCGATACAGGATGTACAATTGTATCGATAGGTGTTTCTAAACTCTCGAACAAAACAATTCGACATACTATTGTTTTAAAGATGGGTGAACGATATAATTTTGCCTAAAGGATATTTTTGATATAAAAGTGATAATTTTCTGAAAATTATTGAATGTGTTGATGGTTATTACAATCAAATGGAATCATGAAATATTGAAATGATTATATAATTTGTATATAGATAATGTATACGAATGAGATAAACCGAGATAAAGTTCAAACCAGAATTGGAATTTAAATTCCGGGTGTTTAGAAGATATTTTCTGAAATGTTATAAAGTAGTATAACATTACTGTAACGGTAAGGAATTTCGCTCGATCCGTATCGAACGTTAAACCGACTAAGACCGTTCGAAACCCCTGATCGTTTTGAGAACAGGACAAATTGGAACGCAGACGGAAGAACATTTCATTGTTGATTACAACAATTCCATCAGATATAAGAATATACAGAGTATAAATGAATATTACACAGAAAATATCAGAGATTTAAACTACATTTTAAATACATCGCAGCGGAAATAATACAAAACACAACTAGAAAGAGATATACGGATACAGAGCTTTCCAGATATCATTCCAGCTGTAAGCCAGGAACCTATGAATATAAATCTGCAAAACCAAAACTACTAGCTGCCCGTGTAGAAAATAGGGGCACCTAGAGTTTAGGTTAAAACAATAAACTCTAGGTCAGTCATGTGACTGGTGTGAGAACTAAAACAGTTATTAATCTTTATTTTAAAGTTCGGTAAATCAAGGGACCACGCCTATAACATGGAACGGGTTTCATCCCAAGAATACCAGTGCATAAAACAAACAGCGCAATGCAAAATAAAGAAAAATGAAGCTATTATAAGACCCAGGTCCCATCACACAATGCAACGCAAGCCGGAGGATAGGGTTTTTACCTTATATTAGCCAAAGCATGCTTGATACGTTTAAAACACATTATTTTGATATTACTATAAGTGTATAGTGTCAAAACAATTTCAATCATAAATATCAATCATAGGCGGCATGAATGACGCATACCACTATGTCGCCATACTAGGTTCTACAAATAAAACCGCAATATCACGTATTGGAAATTGGATTTCCGTCATGAGTCGAGGCAAGGGGCAAGCTCCTCTCCGATTTGAGACACTCTAGCAAATGCCTCGGGACCGCACACAGCAATCCCTGGATCCTCCAAGGTCGGTCCTCTCTTACTTTTGAGGATTGACAATTCCTGAACACACGTTTCCCGGTCCTTACAGACCTATATCCGAGGCGCCTCGTATCCATCAACCACACAGGTGAAAAGTATATATAAATGTCAGGGCTGGTAGGTCACTGACACCATCATAGCTAGAAAGAAAGGTCGTGCACTCCTTGGGTCCTTATCCCGTTTTTGACTCATACCGAGGTTTGAGGCTCGCGAATTCACGCTATACACAAAGCTACGCCACACAGGCCGTGCTTTGATCATCAACCACAAGACTTTGCTTTTCAACAGAAGCCTTGATCAATTGCCACTTACGCGTGCCACACTGGCAATTCACTCCATGCGACTGATGTCCATCGATATACAACCTCTAAGCTCGTACGTCTCAGAGAAGGGCGTTAAGCAAGAGAATAAATTCTCCGCCGCCAAACAAATGTATATTTAATAGAGATCAATCAACGCAGAATAAAATCCAATGTCAGAAAAACAATCCATTTACAAGTTCGTTCTGGGTCTGAACGAAACCGGAGGCACTTTCCTCGCATAACCATCGATCTCCAAGTACGTCTAGACGATTACCAAATGTTTCCCTCATCTTGGGTGTACAGCCCAATCGAGATCATCAGTAATCACCCAAATGATGTGAAGACTTCCGGTCTTCAACCACCGTCTTCATCTTCGACATCTCGTCGAATCGGTTATTCAGAATGGGTATAAACCCGGCCTTTCTGAATCACCCGCGTACATAATAAACATGTGTTACACAAACACAACAAATGCCTCATTCCAATTCAGAATATTCTTTTATTCAAATTTTCACACTCTTAGGGAAAAGTTCCTATTAATTTTATAAAAGATAAATTCTTCTAAATTTATTCTTTAATCTTCCTTTGGATATCATTTCAAACCATATTACGGTTTTCCAAACTAGTCGGGATTAGCGAACCACACCGAAGTAATTATTTATTTTATTTCCCAATCCCAACCTATATATCCCATGGTGCAAAACTGGTGGTACTCCATATCTAACACCACGGTGTTATCGGTAAAATTAATTACCATTTCACGTTCAGATCTAATTAAGGATTTAACTATTGCTTTGGAGTAAAACTGGTGAACTCCATTCTCGATCACTTTCCAGATTTGATAATTTAAATTATCAATTCACTTTTCAATCTAATTAAAGATTCATTAAAACTCCACTTAGTTTTAATCTTCTTAAAATCAATATCCTGTCTTTAACTGGGTTAAAGAACCAATGTCATCTAAAACACGATTCACGACCAACCCAAATCACATTTGATATTAAATACCAGGCTCTGAATAGAAAATATACCGGCTTATATTCAATATCAAATTCTGAAACCAACAAATATCGTATTGGAAATAACGATATAAATATATCTTTCAAATTCCCATAACAATATCTATAGAATCACGGAATCCAAAATCGAAATATTCCAATGACAATTTCAATTCAAATCCACTTCCACTTTATATATATTGGAAATTCTGGTTATTTTCAAAACCAATTCAAATTCAATTTATTCATTTCAAAAATAAATTGATTTTTAATTCTAGTTCAAAACTAGTTCATTTCGATAAAAATATATTTTTATCTTTTCAAATGTGGAATTTTACATCCCAGTTCTTTCCAATTCACTTATTATGATTTTCCACTAATTATTAATATTTTTAATCATTTTATCAAGGCCCGTACAGTCGATTTCCATCTATGGCCATCGAACTGCACTTACAACGACCTTTTCCAAATTTGATTTGGACATAATTCCAAATCCAACCGTTAGATTTCAAATTTCTAATATTCATTGGAAAGCTCTTTTCGATACGAACCCAACGGTTCCAGTTTTAGGAGAATCCGACGGTCGGATCTCCCGTAATGTCCGTTCGAAGTCAATGGTCGAAATTCATGAACTACCGCGGCGCGACGCGTTCTATTTAGGCCATTATATATATATATATAATATTATATATATTTCGTTGATTTCCTTTTTAAAACGTATTTTATAAATCGTTTTAAATTCGTTTTCAAAACCATTTCAACTCTATATTCAATTTCAAATCAAAATTGAATATTTCATATCATTACTATATAAATGATAATATTTTCAAAACGTTATTTTTTGAAATCACTACCTTTTCTATATTCATTATAAAATGAATATAATCGATATAAATATCGTTCACGTCAAAATAGCGCAACTCTAATCAATACGGCATTATATATTTCAATAAATTCGTTATTCTATTCAACAAATGGATATTTATTCTATTCAACACATGAATCTATATTTCTTTCAACACCTGACTAATCTCAACCCATGAGTACTGTCAACACATGAATATTTTTGTTATGTAATATATTTTATAAAATTATGGCATCTATCATTTGATTTTTAATCAGACTCCACCGTGAAGTAGATTCTAATTTTAAATATGATAAAGATGTAAATTTTATTGTTAAAATATTTTACTTAACACATGAATAGTTTCAACACATGAATATCGTCAACACATGACTATTTATTCTATTCTAATATTCTTAATTTTCCCAATTGGAATGAGGCCCAATCAATTACCATATAATGTTAATTATATGGATTCCATACAACACATGTATATAATAGCAACGATAAACAATCAACCATCATCCAAAGTGCACCACACAACTGCATATGCATCAAATATTAATAATTAACGCTTACACAGCCTGTCAACTAATCGATCGACATAAAATTAAATAATTGGGATTAGTGTACGCCAAATATTTTCCCAATACCCGTGTGGTGTTTCAAATCAACAAACACTGAATATTATTTGTGCAGTTGGGCGATGTGTAAAATTTATCATCCCAATCAATATCCTTCAAATAGGTGTACATAAACAAACCGTCCGGTTTGTAAATGAATATTTATTTATTCACATTCCCGTTAAAAATTATATTTTTAATGATAATTAATTTATTTCAACACATGAATATATTTCATTATCTATTTCACATCAATATCACAAACAATTTTCACAACACATCAATCAAACAAACAAGCCGTCCATGGTCTGTGGACGATGGGTGTCGGGTGCTACTAAACACCGTCTGCATCCTAGTATATATTATAACTAGAAAAAGAAAATTTAAAGTGAGAAGTTCTCACCAAAGCTATCCCAACTCGATGACACTTCAAATGTAGGAAATCATCACTGTTCTCGCCTTTTGTCACTTTCGTTGCCCGTAGCCACTACATATATAAAAATCATATTTTTATATTGTTGCTATGTATATAAAAATCATATTTTTATATCGCTACTATATAGATAAAAATTCTATTTTTACATCGATGTTCATATAATAAAGATTATATTTTTATTAAGCTATTCTCTATATAAAGATTTCGCCTTTTCAAATATAAAGATTTCGCCTTTTCAAAAATAAAGATTTCGCCTTTTCAAATATAAAGATTTCGCCTTTTCAAATATAAAGATTTCGCCTTTTTATTTCATCACTATAAAAATCACATTTTTATTTCAACATAAATATAATAAAAATCAGATTTTTATTTCGCTATATCTATAAAGATCAAATTTTTATACTTTCTATAATATAAAATTCATATTTTTAACTTCTTGGTTATATTTTTACTGCGTTAAAAGTCATATCTTTACCGTGTTAAAAATCATAACTTTACACAAATAAAGATCACAACTTTATATTGTTAACCATATAAAAATCAATTTATTTTATAATGCGAACTTCATAGTAAAAATCCTATCTTTCTTTAAATTAAAAATCCAACCTTTATATTCAAAATCAAATCTTTACCTTGCCATATATAAATCTGAATTTTAAAACTGATTTTAAACATTAAAAACTGAATTTAGGAAACAAAACTGATTTATAAACACTAAATTCAAATTAAAAACTGATTTCAATAAGGTTTTATATTTAAATAAAATCAGATTTAAAAAAAAGAAAACTCACCGTAATTCGAAGAGGAGAGGCGCAGGGCTATAGGTGACCGGAGAGCTCCGTGGAGATCAGGGCGTCAGACTGGAGGCGTCGATTCGGGGATTTCGGGGTCATGGTGGCTGCGTTGGTTCGGATAGAGGTGAAGGGGGTGGCAGTCGGAGCTGCGGTGGCTCGCAGGGGTGGCGCGGTAGGGGATTTGGGTTCTGGGGTTCGTGCTGATCGATTTGAGCTGGGGGGCGTCGGGTGTCTCGCGAGCAGCGGAGGAGGTAGAGTGGAGGACGGAAGTGATGCGACGAGGTGGAGGGGGGCTTTGGTCGGCGATGACTCCACCTGACGCGGCGGTGGAGGGTCAACGACGGGGAGCCCTCGTCGTCCTTCTCCCTTTTTTATATATTTTTCGTTCGAGATTTCTGAAAGAGGGGGGGGGGGGTGAGGGTATAGGAGAAAAAGTGGGGTTTATTTTATTTTTAATTATTAAATTTAATTTTTAAAGTCCAAAAAGTAACTTTTACCTTTGACCTCTAAACGAAACCCATCGCCTATCGTCCATAGCTAATTACCCCCATTCCGAACACAATGAGATATGTATTGCAAGCTGATTCGCTCGTTTCGATCAGTTTCCGTCAAAATCAAAATATAACTCTATATATTGAATTTGAACGCACATTTCAATTTACCGGGGTCACATACTAACTCGAAAAATTCCAGAAAAGTATTTTCTAGCTTCGTATTGACGATACGGTCCTAACAAAACTAGTTTCGTCGAATTTTGAGACCGTTTGAAAAATGGCCATTTTCCAGTCGATTAAAATCAAATGAAACTGGTCAAACGCGTTTTCCTTTGCCACGCTCACATATTGATTCGAAAAATTATGAAAATTGGAATCTAGCAATAATTAGACATCACAGATCCAACAAAAGTGTTATCGTCGAAATCCGAGGTCGTTTGCAAAATTTCCATTTTTAAGGGCCAGAATTCCATAGCGACTATTCTGAAATTTCAACTGGATGCATCTTTTGATTCCCGCTATGAAATTTCAATTTTTCGGATTCGTTGGAAAGATATTCTCAATTAGAGTCCATTATTTTTGGTTTCACTAAAATCCGGTTTATTTTGCACTCGGTATGTTCAATTGAAGTTTGAAATCGAATTATTGAAGTACTGCGCCATTTTCAATTCCTTTTTATAATTAAAATAAATATTTATATTCTAACGACGACATATATAAATATATATGTTCTATTCTATTCAAAATAAATTTCCCGTCGATATTATTTAAAATATCTCATTTTAAATATTCAAAATTCGTCAAAATTTCCAAAATAAAAATTTTAAACTGGCTCGCATTTTCCGGGTTGTTACAATTTTGAAGGATTCTTGAATAAGAATGGTTTTAATGGGGTTTTAAAGGGATTAAGCACCGAAATCACTTCAGTGGTGAGGAAATAATTCTGATAATGGATCGCGACATTATTGGTATTCATTTTCAAGTTTCTGAGTGACGCATTGCTACCATTGTAATTTGAGAATGAAAATTTTGTTTGAGAAGAACAATTTGTTTTAGAAATTCAAATGTTTTGAATTGAGTTGATTATAAATATGTGTATAAATATATATGATTTCAAACTAATTTGAAAAAAAACCCGGGAATTTGAATTCTAAAAATTAAAGTTTAACCTGTATAAGTTGAATAAATTGAAAGAGGGGAAGTAAATCAAATGGACTGAAATTTAACTTAAGTTAAATGGAAATTGAAACTCAAACTGAATAAGTGGATCGATTCTGAAATAAAGATTAAATGGAATCAATAGAATGGAAATGAACTAATCAGAAGTTGATTAGAGATTTCAAAACTAGAAGTTGGATTGATTTGAAACCAACTGGAAATGGATATATGTATGCTGAGCAGATATTGAATGGAAGCAAATGCAAGAGATAGATTTATGCCCGACAAAAAGGTACATGTTTACAATATTACTTGGGTTTGATGGTTTTATGTGCCTATGGGGCTAGCCGCTTGGCTTTTTGATTTTCTTTTGGACTGGAGAAGGCCTAGAAAGGCGAGTTGTGGTTGTACTGATTGAACCGTGTAGAGGAGATGCTGCCGAAATTTTCCAGAATTTAAAGTATTAGAAAATTTTCAGAATTTTTGAAAATTTTCGTTAGTAAGAATAAATTAATATTTTAATTGAAATAAATTGGTCCAATTAAACTGAAGTTGAGAAGTGAACAAAAATGATTTTTTGATCTAGTTAATAGGGTATGTAACATCTTTTCCTATCTTAGCAATTTCGAGGACGAAATTATTTTAAGGGGGAATGAATGTAACGACCCGAATTTTTAGCCGTTGAATTCTGAATATTTAAATTTGTTTTAAATATTTTATTTGAATTATAAATAGGAATTTATTTAATAAAACGATATTAAACGTATAATTTATAATATAATTTAAAATGAGCTCGTAAAGTCGCGGTAGTTCGTAATTTAACATTTTGAACTTCAATTAGATATACATGATTCAAAATAAGTCGGATTTCTTTGAAACAAGAAACGTTCGGTTCTGTTTAACTGTTACTTTCTAATGGAAGTGAAAAATCGAGATTTCGTCTTATATATTGTGAATTACGTCCAAATCAAATTTTCAGAAAGTCGCTGTGGAATCATATATAAGCCATAATAGTTATTTAAATATATTTAGATATTGGTCTTGAATTTGGACAAGCCCTTTGAGACATAGTGATAATTTAATTTTTAGAATTTTACTGTAATTTTTAATTAATTAAATACAAAACTTTTTATTTGGAGTGTTTTGCAACCTATATCAATATTTTAGGGTTTCATAATATAAGTTAAACTACCGATACTATTATATTTTTGGGATCGTGGTACCTCGCTGGACAAGACCGTACTCTTATTTCTGTCCGTAGCAGTTCAGACATGAATGAAAACCTATATAAACATATACTTGATGGGCATGTTACTTAAGTACTGAGTTCGTTGATTTTGTTAAAGTGATTTACAACATTATAATAGTGAAGAAGATATATATATGATTATCAAACTTCTATCTAAAAGAAAATCAAAACAAAATCGTTACAAGATATTTGAAATCTTTACACAAACTTTATAATTCAAAACATATAATTTACGTTCATTTTTCACCGCCGAACTAGGTGACTATTCGTGGACAAGGTTTCCAGGGTTACAAACAATTGGTTAATAACACATCTATATTTCATACCAAGTAATTGTTAGCTAATAATTAATATGAACGTAAATTAATTATCATGTGTTTTATAAGTAATATTCATATTTAACCACATGCAGATACTAGCGATACCAACATCATCAAATTATTCAATTGGATGTGGTACTTTCCTTTCTTACTGTATTACATCAAATTATAAAATGTTTTGTAGAATATGCAACCTGAACTAAACACTAAGTAATGCATGGACATGAAGTCAGGCAAAACTATAAATTTAATACATCTATGTATCCTTGACAGTTAAGTATTTAAACCGTGCACGCCAATCCGTTTAACACCGTGCTATCTACGCATCCTAATTCCATGTCCCCTAAATTAATAAACACCGTGCACACCACGTTGTTTTGTTTCCGTGTTTTCCAAGCCACCGTACTACCATGTGTGCCAAGTAAAAATTCACTATATAAAATCCCCATCTTTCTTCGCGTTTCCCCCATTTCAGCTGAAATCATCTTCTTCCAAAAACGAGAAAAATCACCCACCTCAAAATCATTTAAAAATCCGAACTAAAATGAATTCGATGCAACCCTTATTCGTTGAAGATTTGGAATAAATGGCTTCTCCCCAATATGATTTTACAAGACTCAATGATCACTTACAGTTCGCTCAAGTTTCCACCATGATTTGAGATTTCAACGCTGACTGTGGTAGGGGCAACCGGAATCACTGACGTCCTGATCATGGGTGATGCTCGCCTGGAGCTTCCAATGGATGGTGTCAAAGCCATCTGAACTGACCGGAGTCTGCCAGTAAATTGCTGAATAACAGCGTGGGTTTTGGGTGTTTACTGATGAACTAAGGAGAGAAAGAGGAGAGCAAGTTCTATGTTGTTGGGTACGGCTTAGTTCCTGGAAGGAATTCGATCCTATCGTGATTTATTAACAGAAGTAAATGACGTGGTTAGTGAACTAACACTGGTAATTGATAATTTATATTGGTCACTGGATTCAATGTTGACAGTACTATTTTTGGGAGGATCATTGGAAAACTCGATTGTGAAAAACAGTGTCGTAAAAGAAGGCCAGTTGGCAATTGAAACCTATAAATGTTGAGTTGCGATTGGTGTACATGGGGGGAGGACGGTATCATGCATGTAAAGAACGATGTAACGACCCGGAAAATCTGAACCAATTAAAAAAATTTTAATTGGCTATTTTGGTGGATTTTAAATATTTAAAATAAATATTTTAAATAATAACGATGAAAAGTAAGTTTGAATCGATGTTTGAAAAGAAATATAATTAATTCTAATTATAAACAAGGCTTGAAATGGCGCGGTAGTTTCAAAATTCAAATTCAAAATTTGACTGACTATACCAGGTGCAAAACAAAACGGATTTTAGTGAAACCAAAAGTATTTAAATCTGTTAGTGAATATCTTTCTAACGAATCTGAAAAATCGAAGTTTCATAGTGGGAAGCAAAAGTTATGGCCAAATGAATTTTTAGAAAGGTCGCTATAGAGTTTATATAGCCCGTGAAAATGACCATTTTGCAAACGACCTTAGATTTCGACGAAACCACTTTTGTTGGATCCGGGATGACAAATTATTGCTAGGTTTCAAATTTCATAATTTTTGAAGCTAGTATTTGAGAGTGGCAAAGGAAAATGTGTTTGGTCGATTTTTATTAAATTTGATCGACCAGAAAAGGCCATTTTTCAAACGATCTCAGAATTCGATGAAATTAGTTTTGTAGGGACCGTATCGTCAAAACATAGCCAGATTTATTTTTCGGGAAATTTTAGAATCAGTATGTGGCCCCGGCAAATTGAAATGTACATTCAAATTAAATATTGAATGTTTTTTATTTTAATTTGAAGGAAAACTGACTGAAACAGTCGAATGGGCCTTCGAAACATGTCCCATTGTGTTCGGAATGGGGGTATTTAGCTAGGGACGACAGTCGTTGGGTTTGGATTGGAGGTCGTGGGAGAAGAGGGGTATTTTTAGATTTTTAAAAATTTATAAATATAAAAAAAATTCATTGGTCAATGCCACTCTCTCTCCCGGCTACCCCTTTCGTTTGAACGGCGGAAAAGCTCCACCCCTTCCCTCCTTTTTTCCTCTCGATCCACGCACCAACATCGAGCGCCCTAGTTGAGGTTTTTGAAGAGGGTCCTCCAAGCATCAAATCCGTATAAGCATCGCCCCTTACCATCGCGTGTTCGTCGAGATCCAAGTCCACGAAGTCGAGACCTCCGCGCCGCCGGATCTTCCACTGGCCGCCGTCGAGTTCATCAGCACCACCACGCCCTGGTGCGGTTTTCGAGGCTCTACAACGTGGCGCAACCTGATCGAGGCCTAACATCACGGATTGAACACAAATCCGAACCCTAGTTAGAGGTATACGGCTGTAAATTATTTAAACTATTTAATAGCAGTTTAAAGCACTACGGTTTTTGATTTCACTATAAAAATCATATCTTTTTCGTTTATTGACGAAATTCAGTGAAACAAGAGTCAGTGGACTCGTGTGGACGTCTTCTACATTCTAGAAGAGACTGCATATTTTTCTAAGCCTTCTGCTATTTTTGGTGGAGTGGAACCCAATGTGAGATTTCTGAATTATAAACGATATGGAAAGCGACGATGTATAAATTATATAGTCGATGTATGAGTTATATAAGCGTTGTACACCTCATGTATAAGCGTTGTATAAGTTGTACGGTCGATGTATAAGTTATATATGCGTTGTAAAAATTATATATGTATTGAATAGAAGTGAAATTTACTTATATATATATATATATATATATATATATATATATATATATATATATATACGCCCCTCGTCCACAAACCATGGACGATATTTATTGGTTGTGATTGGTGTGAAAATTGGTTGATAGCGAATGGTTGATTAGAATTGTTTGTGGTTGAAATTGATTGATTGTGGTTGAAAAATAGCCGTTTGTGGTTGAGAATTATTTGGTTGAAACCACATAGGATTAGTTTGTGGAAATGAAAAAAATATACATGCCGCCTGCGGGCGAACTAGATGCATGAAATCCCCATAGTCAAAAGCTGCAAGGCTTTAAGGTAGAGCGAGGAGCCGTACTAGGGACGGCCCCGGTTTTAACTACCCTTCCATTATGCTGCCAAAATTTTGAATAATATTCATATGTTAGAATTATTTTCATGTGTTGAAACTACATTCATGTGTTGAATAGAAATTCATTCGTTGAATAATAATTCATTCATTGAATAGAAATTTATGTGTTGAATGGTATTCGTGTTTTAAATAAATAGTTTTAACAATAAAAATCACATCTTTATTTCATATATACGAACTATAGAAAACATTCATGTGTTGAATAGAAATTCATTCGTTGAATAGAAATTCATGTGTTGAATGGCATTCGTGTTTTGAAATAAATTGTTTTATAATAAAAATCATATTTTTATCACCTTTATGAACTATATAAAATAATCGTGTTTTGAAATAAATTGTTTTATGATAAAAATCATATTTTTATCATCTATATGAACTATATAAAATAGTCGTGTGTTGAAATGAATTGCTTTGCAATAAAAACCACATTTTTATTATATACATGAATTGCTAAAAATAATGAAGTGTTGAAATAATTGTCGGTTGGATAAAAATATCATTTTTATTAAATGTATGAAAAGAAAATAGTTTTGAAATCGAAGAATCGATTATATATATATAATCAAAATATATCCAATAACGAAGCTACAGTTCGTGTTTTGAAACCGTGATTTCAATTAGTGCGGGAGATCCGACCATCGGATTTTTCCAAAACCGAAACCGTTGGGTTCGCTTTGGAAATATCTTTCCAACGACACCCACTTTGTGAAGATCCAACAGTTGGATTGTTTGGAATGTTTAATTCAAATCTGAAGAAAAACAACGCCAGAATCGATTATATTTATATATACATATAAATATAATTAAATTAAATCGAATAATGATGCTGCAGTTCGTATTTTGAAATCGAAACTTCAAACGAGTGTACTAGGAGATCCGACCGTCGGATTTTCCCAAAACTGGAACCGTTGGATTCGATTTGAAAAGATCTTTCTAATGATGTAAATTTTGTGAAGATCCAACGGTTAGATTTTCTGATATGTGTAAATCAAATCTGAAGAAAAACAGCGCCACGACCACGTTGTGGCCTAAAGCGTCGTTTGAATAAATTGGCTATTTTTAAATAAATAAAAATAGCGATAAATCGTTATAAAATATTATAAACGATATGGAATGTGAAATTTATAAACTAACTAAAGGTTACCTAAGTCTAATGGTCTCCTGGGTTTTGATCTGATGTTGGTTTCGGCCTTCGGGGTTAATATTTAGGAAATCATTCTCTTACTAATTTACTGTTAGTGAATAATGAATTGGAATGAAGCGTATGTTGTGTTTGTGTATCACTTGTTTATTATATACACGAGTTGCTCAAAAAGACCGGGTTTATCCCATTCTGAATAACTGAATCGACGATAAGAAATCGAAGATGAAGGCGGTGACTGAAGACCGGAGATCTTCACCTCGGTTGGATGGCAACTGATGTCCTGATTGGGAGGCATCCCGAAATATGGATAATGAGTGGTGATCGTCCAGACGTACGTGTAGATCGATGGATATGCGAGGTATATAGTGCCTCCGGTTTCGTTCCGACCCAAAACGGACTTGTAAATGGACAGTGTGTCTGACATTGGATTTCATTCTGCGTGATTGATAGCCATTGCATGGTGTGAATTGTCTGTGTGGCATGCTAAGATGCAGTGATCAAGGCTTCTGTTGAAAAGAAAAGTCTTGTGGTTGATGATCAAAGCATCGCCTGTGTGGCGTAGCTTTGTGTATAACGTGAATTCACACACCCCGGTATGAACCAGAAACGGGAGAGGAACTCAGGGAGGGCATGTGTTTCCTTCTAGTTAGAGGTGGAGTCAGTGCTTAAACTGGCTGACATTCATATTATTTTCACCTATGTGGTTGTTGCTATTGCGTGGCGCCTCAGATATATCGGTGACTATGTGAAGCCGATGGAGTCATTCGTTGGCTCATTTACGCCCCAAAGGGCGGAGAAACGTAGTGTTCAGGAATTTCAATCCACATCAGTGGACCGGCCCTATCGCTCCAAGGGTCGATGCGCTCTGACCCTGAGACATGGGCTAGATTGTCTTGAAGTCGGTAAGGACAATCTTTTGCCTTGGTTCATGACGGAAATCCAATTTCCAAATGCGACACCGTGCGGTTTCAATTGTAAACCTATATTTGGCGACATATTGGCATGGGATGCTGATGTCGTTTATGATTTATACTTATGATTCGAAATTGTTTTTGAAACATATAAACACTAGTTATAATATCAAATGCTTTTGTTTTATTTGTATCAAGCATATTTTGGCCATTGTAAGGTAAAAACTCTATCCTCCGGTTTGCGTTGCATTGTGTGATGGGAACTGAGTCTTATAATGGCTTCATTTTTATAAAAAGCATTGTGATGTTTAAAAGAATTATTTGTTTTAAAGCACTGGCAATCAAATGGAGTAAACACATTCCGCGAAAGTGGCGTGGACCTGTGATTAGCCATATTATAAAATGTGTTAAGTAGATTTCTCATACCAGTCCCATGACTGACTCATAGTTTGTTTCACTTGCAAACTCGGGTGCCCCTTTTTCTACACGGGCCGCCTTGTGTTCAGGTTTTAGCTGGCTCTTTCTGGATAGCTGGAGCTGAAAATGGATTCTATCATTTATCTCTTTTTATGCTGTTCAGCTCCTATTGTACATATTATGTTTGTTTTCCGCTGTAGACATTTATGTATAGCTGAACTGTATTTGTACTAAGTATGATCCTGTATACTGTGTAACTCTGATGATTATCTTTATCCAGTGTATTATTTGTACATTATCTGATGTATTTAATTAATTCTATTCTGCTATTATCTGTTTATGTGTTATATTCCAAAGATTACCCTTGCCACCGTCAGTACGGGGTTTGGGGTCTTCACACGTGGTATCAGAGCTTTGGTTAAGCTTAGTGCTGGAATATAACATATTAACGAACTCGTCAGAAATAGAAGCAGTAGTGTTCTAGGACGAATAACTCATTACGGATAGGATTAGTAATATCCTAGTATGAGTATAGCAGAATGAAATAACACCTTAGTAGATACATTTACATTTAAGGTATATGTCTCTATGTTTGAAATGTCTTTTCTATTGACCTGACACTTGATCTGCTATTTGAAGAAGTACTAGAAAATGTGTGCCAGAAACATAAGAAGTAATACTGACCCGGATATAGAAGCTCTATTTATGAAATATAGAAATCTGGGTGAAAAACCGTTCTCGGGCGAAGAATCTATTATGAAAACACAAGCTTGGATTCGTTCTGCTGAGAAAATGTTTGACGGATTAAAGCTGAGAGATGACCAGAAAATATTACTGGCATCTTGGGCACTCAATGACAAAGCCTTGTTCTGGTGGGATTCGATTGTTAAGGAGACTCCAGAAGGTGATATCACCTGGGATAGATTCAAAGTGATTTTCCTGGAAAGATTTACTCCTCCTGAAGCAACTGAGCGGTTATGTGATGAATTCTCTTATTTGATACAAGGAGATATGACCATTCCAGAATATCATAAGAATCAATGAACTTTCTCACTTTGCCCCTCATCTAATTCAAAATCTGAAGAGGAAGAATCTGAGGTTTATTCATGGCCTGCAAAGAAAATACCAGATTAAAGTAATGGGGCATGTGAAGCTTTCTTTTTCAGAAATGATTTATATGGCTTATTAGTATGAAGATCTCCATAAGAAAGGTATGTTGCGTGACGAAGGGGAAGTTAGTTCTAGTAATAAAGGTGAGTCTGAAACTAATCGTCCTGTAACCAGTACGATGTCTGAGGTGAGTGAGAAGCCCAAAGCAAATAGGAAAAGGGCAGGATCTGAGAAAGAACCAGTAACGACCGACGTATGTTATAACTTCCATAAGCAAGGGCATTTGCAAGGAAATTGCAGATCTTTTAAGAAACAAAGAAATGATGGATATAGAGCCAATCGAAATCAAAAGAAGAAGAGATTTAGACCTGATGAGGAGTTTCAAGAGAATAGGGAGTGCAAACAATGCCATAAGACTAGTCATCTTGCGAAGGATTGCCCGCTCTTAAACAAGCCTGAAATAGTTCAAGTGAATGAAGTGGCAGGAACTTCTGAGCCCTCAGCTAGTCAGGAAAGGTCTGATGTTTTGGAAGGTAGACTCAATGTCAAAAACATTCCAGTTAAAGTACTATTTGATACAGGTGCATCACGAAGCTTTATTGCAAAGAATGCGGTTAAGAAACTGGATTTGAACTTGAAAAGGCTCAAAGAACCCATCACTGTCCATAATCCGGTTGGAAGTTCTCTTAATCTTAGCTGGATTTGTGTGGTGCCTGTCTCTTTTTCCCGTTATAAGTTCCCTACCATCTCGATCGTCATGAATTTTACTGAATTTGATCTTATTTTGGGAATAGATTGGTTAACCAAATACGAGGCTGAGGTTAAATGCGCCGAGAGAGTTGTTAAGGCAAAGGCCCAATCAGGAAACTATATAACCATACCGTGTGAAGGCCCGAATTCAAATAGAAAAGACTTATGGGCAGCTTTGGATGTTTCTCCTGCTCAAATAGAAAGTATCCCTATAGTCACAGAGAATATTCCAGACCTCATCAAAGATATTCCTGTCGTAAAGAATTATGCAGATGTGTTCGAAGAGGTTGTCAGCTTACCTCCGTAGAGAGAAATTGATTTCAAAATTGCTTTAATACCGAATGCAAGGCCATTAGTGCACGCTATTCGGAGAATGACTGTAAAGGAGAAAGAAGAACTAGACAATCAAACTCGACAGCTTGTATGGAAGGGTCTGATCAGGCCTAGTTTCTCTGATTGGGGAGCAGCAGTGGTGTTTGCCCCAAAGTCTGACGGTACTCTGTGACTATGTGTGGATTATCATGACTTGAATAAGCAGACAATAAAGAATAAATATCCATTGCCACGAATCGATGATTTATTGGTTCATCTAATTGGAGCACAAGTATTTTCAAGGATGGACCTAGCTACGGGTTTCCATCAGCTTCGTATTGCCGAAGAGTGTGTTCCTATGACAGCATTCAGAGGTCCAGACTTATTCTATGAGTGGTTTGTAATGCCATTCGGCTTATGTAACGCTCCTGCCTATTTTGTCAATCTGATGAATCGAGTGTTCAGAGGAGTCCTGGATAAGTTTGTTCTGGTTTTTATCGATGATATTCTAATCTTCTTTAAGTCAAAAGCCGAACATGAAAAACATTTGGATCAAGTTCTAGAAATTCTGAGAAGGAATGTATTAAAAGCCAAACTGTCCAAATGTATACTCTGGCAAGATGAAGTGAAGTTTCTTGGCCACGTCGTATCGAAAGAAGGAACTGCTGTGGATCCAAGTAAAATCACCGCTATTCAAAATTGGAAACAGCCTAGTACTCCAATCGAAGTCCGAAGTTTTCTTGGATTGGCTATTTATTACCGGAAGTTCGTTAAAGATTTTTTGATGATATCTAGTCACTTAACAAAGCTTACAAAGAAGCACTCAAAATTCAAGTGGACTCCAGAATGTGAGGAGGCTTTTGAGGAGCTAAAGTTAAGATTAACAACTGCTCAAGTGTTAACCATTACCGACGGCAATTAGGACTTGAAAGTCTGGACAAATGCCTCTAGAGAAGGCCTTGGTGCAATACTAATGCAAAGGGGTCAAGTGGTTGCTTATGTTAGCTGTCAGCTGAAGCCACATGAAAAGAACTACGTCACTCATGATCTTGAATTGTTGGCTATAGTATTTGCTTTGAAATTATGGAGACACTATCTTCTGGGTGAGAAATTCGAACTGTTTATGGATCACCAGTCGTTAAAGTATCTTTTCACCCAGAAAGACTTGAATCTGAGGCAGCAACGTTAGCTAGAGTTCCTTACAGCATACGATTTTGAGATTCTATACACTCCAGGGAAAGCCAATGTCGTAGCCGATGCGTTAAGCCGAAAGAATGAAATGATTGCCAGTTTTATTATTGCGACTTCTTTGATTGACAAGATATCTGCTCTCCAAAAAGACGACAAGTTTATTAAAGGAATGAGCCAGCGGATTCGTGAAGGCAATGGTTCAGATTTCCAGCTCGATAGCGAAGGGATTCTGAGGTTACAAGGACGAATTCGTGTTCCAGAAATTCCTGAACTCAGAAGAGATGTGCTTGATGAATGCTACAAATCTAAGCTCAGTATCCATCCGGGGGTGAGTAAAATGTATAACGATATCAAGCGAACATTCTGGTGGAAATCATTGAAAAGAGACATCTCTATATATGTTAACCGATGCCCTACTTGCCAGCTAGTCAAAAGCGACCAACAGAAACTGGCTGGCTGGTTGCAACCGCTGGACATTCCAGGTTGGAAGTGGGAACATATTTCCATGGACTTCATTGATGGTTTGCCCAGAACCAGGAAAGGAAATGACAATATTTAGGTGATCGTAGATCGCTTCACGAAGACCCCCCATTTCATACCTGTCAGATCGAAAAGAACTGCTCAGAGTCTGGGGCAAATATATTTCAAGGAAATTGTTAGGCTACGTGGAGTGCCGCTCAGTACAGTTAGTGATAGAGATCCAATATTCACTAGCAAATTCTAAGAGGCATTTCAAGTAGAACTGGGAACAAAGCTAAATCTAAGCACTGCCTATCATCCTCAAATAGATGGTCAAACTAAGAGGGTGAATCGAATTTTTGAAGATTTATTGCGGGCGTGTGTTCTTGACTTTGGTGGATCATGGGAAGACCATTTGCATTTGGTTGAGTTCTCCTATAACAACAGCTACCAAGCGATCCTGAAAATGTCACCATTCGAAGCATTGTATGGTAGACCGTGCCGATCTCCTGCTTGTTGGATCGAACCTGGTAATAAACTTGTATTGGGGCCTGATATGATCCGTGAAGCTGCCGACAAAGTCGATTTCGTTAAGAAACGATTACTCGCCACTCAAAGCCAACAGAAGAGCTATGCCGATAAAAGAAGAAGAGATATATCGTTTGCTGTTGGCGACTATGTATATTTGAAAGTATCACCGATGAGAGGAGTTATCCGGTTCGGTAAAATTGGGAAGTTGGCACCCAAATTCATTGGTCCGTTTCCTATTCTTGAACGGGTTGGAACTCTCGCATATAAGGTTCAATTTCCTGATTGGTTGCCTGGAGTGCATGATGTATTTCACGTATCTCAACTTCGAAAGCACGTTCAAGATCTAGACTTGATCGTGGAAGAAGCAGCTCAACAGGATATTGAAATTACTTCAGAATTTTCTGTGAGAAGATAGCCGCTAAAGATTATCGGCAAAGAAACCAAAGAGCTGAGGAACAAGAAGGTTCACTTAGTCAAAGTGCCATGGAGTGGAGATCCGCGAGATTGTACTTGGGAAACCGAGGAGAGCATTCCAAAAGCCTTTCCTAAATGTCGAGTGGATATCTCTGATTGACTCCGGTGCAAGGTACATTTACCATACTCTGCATTACCATTTAGTTCTCTACTTTGTGGTTATTTTCTTTCCGTGGATGTGCACTTTTAATTCTATAGTCTGATTAATTTAAAAAGAGTGTATGAATTAATTTATATGATTTTGAAAGGTTAAAAACAAATTGCTTGGTGTTTGTGTTGTGTGATAGTGGGTTGGATTAATTAAATTACTAGAATGATAGTTAATTTAATTAATAAGAGAATGAATGGTAGAATTTATTCGATTAAATCACACATTGAACTGATATAAAAAAATATAGAAATATATACATGTGCATTATATATGTTTCAATAGGTAAATGGATTAGCTGTTGAGTAAAGAAATTATTTGCGTGCCCAACAAATAGGTAAACCTTAATAAGTTGGATGCGCAATTTTATTATTATATCAACTCATGTGAATGTCAATGGATGCGGAGTGCTGGTTGTTCTATGTGTAATAATAAACGTCGCCATAGGCTAGTAACAATTAATTTTGAACTACACTACATGGCATACTTCTTGAAGATACACATACTTCATCATATACCACATAAGCATTTGGAGCTTGTGTGATGAGGTTGAAGATTTACCATACGAGCGAGAGGCTTGTATGGCGATGACTATATATTACAGGTTGAACTGATGACTGATATGGAGCATATAAAATTGTAAGGGTAAATTGCAAGATTAATTAAAAAAAACCCCACACGGTTCTGGAGTTGACAATAATCACGTCTCTCTAGTTATTAGATACGGTACATGGATTATTTTTTTCCCACGCGGGACGAGGTGATGAGAATTTATTCTCTGGAGCAATTAAAAATACACACTCCCTCAGGCTTGGACAGGGTGACGAAAATTTATTCTCTGGAGTTATTATCTATACACGCTTCCCTGTAAACACCAGAGTATATCACTATAAATATGTGTATGCTTTATAGGATTTATTGGGTACCTAAAACAGCCCAATAAATTTCCAAACCCCTCCCCGTACAAAGGAGGTTATGGTGAAATTTTTCGAAAATTCCGGGTGTTAGCCAAATTTTTGAAGAATTTGAAAATTCTCAGAAACTGAAAAGTTGGAGAATGGAAGCCAGATCGGAAGTAGAGTTGATTAATCAAACCACTTTCGACTTTTTTCCTTTTCGGGGACGAAAAATTTTAAGTGGGGGAGATTGTAACGACCCGGAAAATCTGAACCAATTTAAAATTTTAAAATTGGCTATTTTGGTGGATTTTAAATATTTAAAATGAATATTTTAAATAATAACGACGAAAAGTAAGTTTGAATCGATGTTTGAAAATAAATATAATTAATTCTAGTTATAAGAAAGGCCTGAAATGGCGCGGTAGTTTCAAAATTTGAATTCAAACTTTGACTGACTGTACCGGGTGCAAAACAAAACGGATTTTAGTAAAACCAAAAATATTTAAATCTGTTAGTTAATATCTTTCTAACGAATTTGAAAAATCGAAGTTTCATAGCGGAAAGCAAAAGTTATGGCCAAATGAATTTTTAGAAAGGTCGCTATAGAGTTTATATAGCCCGTGAAAATGACCATTTTGCAAACGACCTCAGAATTCAACGAAACCACTTTTGTTGGATCTGGGATGACAAATTATTGCTAGGTTTCAAATTTTATAATTTTTCAAGCTAGTATGTGAGCGTGGAAAAGCAAAATGTGTTTGGTAGACTTTTATTAAATTTGATCGACCGGAAAAAGGCCATTTTTCAAACGATCTCAGAATTCGACGAAACTAGTTTTGTTGGGACTGTATCATCAAAACATAGCTAGATTTATTTTTTGGGAATTTTTAAAATCAGTATGTGGCCCCGGCAAATTGAAATGTACGTTCAAATTAAATATTGAATGTTTTTATTATAATTTGAAGGAAAACTGACTGAAATAGTCGAATGGGCCTTCGAAACATATCCCATTGTGTTCGGAATGGGGGTATTTAGCTGAGGACGACAGTCGTTGGGTTTGGATTGGAGGTCGTGGGAGATGAGGGGCATTTTTGGATTTTTAAAAATTTATAAATATAAAAAAAATTCATTGGTCAACGCCACTCTCTCTCCCCGCTACCCCTTTCGTTCGAACGGCGGAAAAGCTCCACCCCTTCCCCCCTCTTTTCCTCTCGATCCACGCACCAATATCGAGCGCCCCAGTTGAGGTTTTTGAAGAGGGTCCTCCAAGCTTCAAATCCGTATAAGCATCACCCCTTACCATCGCGTGTTCGTCGAGATCCAAGTCCACGAAGTCGAGACCTTCGCACCGCCAGATCTTCCACTGGCCGCCGTCGAGTTCATCAGCACCACCACGTCCTGGTGCGGTTTTTGAGGCTCCACAACGTGGCACAACCTGATCAAGCCTAACATCACAGATTGAACACAAATCTGAACCCTAGTTTTGAAGGTTTCAGAGAGGTATACGGCTGAAAATTATTTAAACTATTTAATAGCAGTTTAAAGCCTAACTCGTGTATACCTCTTCTACATTGTAGAAGAGACCGCATATTTTTCTGAGCCTTCTGCTATTTTTGGTGGAGTGGAACCCAATGTGAGATTTCTGAATTATAAATGATATGGAAAACGATGATGTATAAATTATATAGTCGATGTATGAGTTATATAAGCATTGTACACCTCATGTATAAGCGTTGTATAAGTTATACGGTCGATGTATAAGTTATATATGCGTTGTAAAAATTATATATGTGTTAAATAGAAGTGAAATTTACTTATATATATGCCCCTCGTCCACAAACCATAGACGATATTTATTGGTTGTGATTGGTGTGAAAATTGGTTTATAGCGAATGGTTGATTAGAATTGTTTGTGGTTGAAATTGATTGATTGTGGTTGAAAAATACCCGTTTGTGGTTGAGAATTATTTGGTTGAAACCACATAGAATTAGTCTGTGGAAATGAAAAAATATACATGCCGCCTGTGTGCGAACTAGATGCATGAAATCCCCATTGTCAAAAGCTGCGAGGCTTTAAGGTAGAGCGAGGAGCCGTACTAGGGACGGCCCCGGTTTTAACTACCCTGCCGTTATGCTGCCGAAATTTTGAATAATATTCATGTGTTAGAATTATTTTCATGTGTTGAAACTACATTCATGTGTTGAATAGAAATTCATTCGTTGAATAGAAATTCATGTGTTGAATGGTATTCGTGTTTTAAAAAATAGTTTTAACAATAAAAATCACATTTTTGTTTCGTATATACGAACTATAGAAAAAATTCATGTGTTGAATAGAAATTCATGTGTTGAATGGTATTCATGTTTTGAAATAAATTGTTTTATAATAAAAATCATATTTTTATCATCTATATGAACTATATAAAATAATCGTGTTTTGAAATAAATTGTTTTATAATAAAAATCATATTTTTATCATCTATATGAACTATATAAAATAGTCGTGTGTTGAAATGAATTGTTTTGCAATAAAAACCACATTTTTATTTTATACATGAATTGTTAAAAATAACGAAGTGTTGAAATAATTGTCGGTTGGATAAAAATATCATTTGTATCAAATGTATGAAAAGAAAATAGTTTTGAAATCGAAGAATTGATTATATTTATATATATGTATAAATATAATCAAAATATATCGAATAACGAAGCTGTAGTTCGTGTTTTGAAACCGTGATTTCAAACGATTAGTGCGGGAGATCCGACCATCGGATTTTCCCGAAACCAAAACCGTTGGGTTCGCTTTGGAAATATCTTTCCAGCGACACCTGTGAAGATCCAATGGTTGGATTATCTGGAATGTTTAATTCAAATCTGAAGAAAAATAGCGCCAGAATCGATTATATATATATATATATATAATTAAATTAAATCGAATAACGACGCTGCAATTCGTATTTTAAATCGAAACTTCAAACGAGTGTACCGGGAGATCTGACCGTCGGATTTTCCCAAAACTAGAACCGTTGGATTCGCTTTGAAAAGATATTTCTAATGATGTAAAATTTGTGAAGATCCAACGGTTAGTTTTTCAGATATGTGTAAATCAAATATGAAGAAAAACAACGCCACGGCCACGTTATGGCCTGAAGCGTCATTTGAATAAATTGGCAATTTTTAAACAAATAAAAATAGCGATAAATCATTGTAAAATATTATAAACGATATGGAATGTGAAATTTATAAACTAACTGAAGGTTAGCTAAGTCGAATGGTCTCCTGGGTTTTGATCTGATGTTGGTTTCGGCCTTCGGGGTTAATATTTAGGAAATCGTTCTCTTACTAATTTACGGTTAGTGAATAATGAATTGGAATGAAGCGTATGTTGTGTTTGTGTATCACTTGTTTATTATATACGCGAGTTTCTCAGAAAGACCGGGTTTATCCCATTCTGAATAACTGAATCGACGATAAGAAATCGAAGATGGAAGGGTGATTAAAGACCGGAGATCTTCACCTCGGTTGGATGGTAACTGATGTCCTGATTGGGAGGCATCCCGAAATATGGATAATGAGTGGTGATCGTCCAGACATACGTGGAGATCGATGGATATGCGAGGTATATAGTGCCTCCGGTTTCGTTCCGACCCAGAACGGACTTGTAAATGGACTGTGTGTCTGACATTGGATTTCATTTTGCGTGATTGATAGCCATCAGTTGCATGATGTGAATTGCCTGTGTGGCATGCTAAGATGCAGTGATCAAGGCTTCTGTTGAAAAGCAAAGTCTTGTGGTTGATGATCAAAGCACCGCCTGTGTGGCATAGCTTTGTATATAACGTGAATTCGCGAGCCTCACACCCCGGTATGAACCAGAAACGGGGGAGGACCTCAAGGAGGGCATGCGTTACCTTCTAGTTAGAGGTGGTGTCAGTTCTTAAACTGGCTGACATTCATTTTATTTTCACCTATATGGTTGTTGTTATTGTGAGGCGCCTCGGATATATCGGTGACTATGTGAAGCCGATGGAGTCATTCGTTGGCTTATTTACACCCCAAAGTGCGGGGAAACGTAGTGTTCAGGAATTTTAATCCACATCAGTGGACCGGCCCTATCGCTCCAAGGGTCGATGCGCTCTGACCCTGAGACATGGGCTAGATTGTCTCGAAGTCGATAAGGACTATCTTTTGCCTTGGTTCATGACGGAAATCCAATTTCCAAATACAACACCGTGCGGTTTCGATTGTAAACCAATATTTGGTGACATAGTGGCATGGGATGCTCATGTCGTCTATGATTGATACTTATGATTCGAAATTGTTTTTGAAACATATAAACACTAGTTATAATATAAAATGCTTTTGTTTTATTCGTATCAAGCATATTTTGGCAATTATAAGGTAAAAACTCTATCCTCCGGTTTGCGTTACATTGTGTGATGGGAACTGAGTCTTATAATGGCTTCATTTTTATAAAAAGCATTGCGATGTTTAAAAGAATTATTTGTTTTAAAGCACTGGCAATCCAATGGAGTAAACCCGTTCCGCGAAAGTGGCGTGGTCCTATGATTAGCCATATTATAAAATGTGTTAAGTAGATTTCTCATACCAGTCCCATGACTGTCTCGTAGTTTATTTCACTTGCAAACTCGGGTGCCCCTTTTTCTACATGGGCAGCCTTGTGTTCAGGTTTTAGCTAGCTCTTTCTGGATAGCTGGAGCTGAAGATGGATTCTATCATTTATCTCTTTTTATGTTGTTCATCTCCTATTGTACATATTATGTTTGTTTTCCGCTGTAGACATTTATGTATAGCTGAACTGTATTTGTACTAAGTATGATCCTGTATACTGTGTAACTCTGATGATTATCTTTATCCAGTGTATTATTTGTACATTATCTGGTGTATTTATTTAATTCTGTTCTGCTATTATCTGTTTATGTGTTATATTCCAAAGATTACCCTTGTCACCGTCAGTACGGGGTTTGGGGTCGTCACACACGAAGAGATGATGAGGAGTTCGGATGATTTATTTCCTTTTGGGTTCAAAAGTAAGGGCAAAGGAAAAGCTGAACTGGTGATTTATGTCTGGACGATAAGGGTTGGTAATAAGTCGGCATCAAGTTTGATGAAAAGGTTGTTAATGGAGCGTGCTTTCCCTCATTAGCCTTTGAATTTCGGTACAGGGAAGGATGCCGTGTTTTCTAATGAAGGGTAATCATGATTAAATAATTATTATATATAAGGCTAATGATATTGATCTATTTTAAATGTTGTAATACTTCTGACTTATTCATACATAAACAGAATACAACAAAACTAGCGACATTCGAATCATATTCATAGGCACTACATATATGAATTGGTTCGAAAAGATCCAGAGCTACAAGAATATTGTGATAAAATCAAACGCTAGTTTGATTTTAAACAAAAGAAAAGCAGAATCGTCAACTGCAAACCAATGTGAGTAAACTCACTAGCTCGAACTCGTTATATTTTTATATAAACGAGTTTTAAATTTATACTGTGTGATGGTTGTTTGGTTGAATGGTTGATAAATTGGTTGAATTTGTTGATATAGTTATATCATTGATCGTTTAATAATTCTGTTTATTATAATATCTCATATTAGGTGAAATTAATGTTGACTAACATCTGTGAATGCAGGGAAATAGGTTGGAGGGATCCAACTGGGTTCCTCAACATTTTAATTACTGTTTTAATTATTTATTATGATCTATGATGTGATATTTGATCGGTGATTGATCATGTTGTGTTTGAATTACCCTGGCCTTAGAATTTTGGTATTTAAATACCGAAAAGTAGAAATATTTTCTAATAAACAAAATAAATTGGGGATTTTAAAAGGGAATTTATTTCCAATATAGGAATTTAATTTCGAATTAACTGGAAATAAGAACTTGTTTTAAATGGATAAAACAAGAGGTGAATTATAAGTGTTTATAAATTAAGTGAAGTATTTTTGGAAGAATTGAAATATAAGTTCAAAGTTTTAAAAAGGGAAATGGATTTTGAAATCGATAATTGAAATGAGATATTTTATGAAAAATTCTAAATAGAAGCTATAAATAGAAATTTGGATTGAGATGTTATTTACAAATATAAAATCAACGGATTTGATTTCAGAAGTATGGAATGTATAAAAGTTTGGAAAGTAAATCAAATAGTTTTATGTAAAAAGGAAAGATGTTCGTAGTAGTTTTATAAACATAATTTGAAACTAAAATAGAATATGATGTGGGTTTATTAAGTGACTCGACAACTGAGATTTGAATCTGTGATGATAGAATAAATAAATACAAGTTGCATTTTTATAAACCAAATATTTTTAAATAGTGATTTTAAGCGCTGCCGTTATAATAAATGTTTTGGTAAATCTAAATTGAAATTTTAACGCTGCCGTTATAATAACTGTTCTAACAATGATCTTAATGCTATTGTTATAATAAGTGTTCTACAATTCTAGACAGCGACTGTAACGCTGTGGTTAAAAGTAATGTTTTATAAATCAAATATTTGGAAACAGCGATTGTAGCACTGTTGTTAAATTAAAATGAATTGGTAAACGAAGAATTAAGAAAGGGGATTCGAAAATATTTTCCGATATTAATAACGTATATTTTCTAAATATAGAAAATAATGATTCGTGAATATTTAGAAATGTTTTTCTAACTGGAATAAGAGATAGTTTCTCGAATAAAGAAATTAGATATTGCAAATATTTTTTAAAGAATCGAGAGGGGAAATCAAGCTTTAAAAGAGTAGGAAAGATGGGAAGTGGGATTTATAAATGATAATATTATAAGGAATTGATTTAAAGGGAGCCAATGTTGGTTGATGATTGATCGATCGAATTCCTACCTGGAAATAAGATCGTTGGTTATACACTTATTTTTTTTCTCTGATAGTTAAATCACCGACTATCGAAGTTTTTGACCATTTTTCCGTCGTCAATACGGAGAGACCGGGATCAGATTCATTATCTGGAAACCACTCTGTATGGGCGTTAGCATTGAGATCAAATATAATGAAAATAATTGAAGACGGAGTTATGCAAGGGATATCCTGTTTACGGGATAGTGCCTTCAGTTTGTCCAGTCATAGGATAACGTGAATGGACGAATGTCTGACAGATTATATCTAATGGATCGCGTAAGTTGATCTCTTCAAATGTACTTACGTTGGTGGTGGAGGAACTCGTTTCTCTTAGCTTTATACCCGTGGTATATTTGGGGAAATCAATTTGTGATTTGGCGGGTATGACGATGTGGCATTCAAAGTAAATGGTGGCCAGATATTCTGAAAGATAATTTAAACCTCGAGCCTCACAACCGAGAATTGACAAAAATCGGGCAGGCAGCATGGCTATGTGGGTCGCTCCCATGAGTATGTATAATCACTTATCTAGTGAAATTCCATTTACTTCTTTAATCTATCGATGCTGTCCCTTTCGGGAAACGGTTGCTGATCCCAACCGTTGGTGATATACGTTCGATACACTCAAGCGAAATGAGTGGTCGGTCATGTGAGGACCGGGTTGCAAGACGTTCTTGTTGAACCCAGTGTATTCGCCTCTAGAGATACACTATCGGCAGGTGGTCCCATACCTTGTCATGTTGGAAATCCAATCTCCAATAAGCGCCTTGCAGTTTTTGATTTTATATTATATATGGAGCGTGAGATGCAAGCTTTCCGCTAGATTCTATTTATTTGATTTAGAAACTATTATTATATCACTGGATTTGATATCAAAATTTTTTTTGGGTATCGTAAGCTAAAAAAACATCCGTATTTATGTGTGGATCGGTTTTACGATTACCGTTTATTTTGAAAGGATTTTTGAAATTTAAACCAATGGTTGGAGTTTACTCACACCAGTCCCATGACTAACCCAGAGTTTATTTTGTTTTGTTTTCCATAAACTCTTGGGTGCCTAAATTTGTATGGGCAGTCAAGTAGTTGGGATTTTACAGATTCACTTGGAGGAGTTTGAAATAGGAGGCTTCACCAGTTTAGCTATAGACTATTATATTTTCCACTGTGTACTATGTTTTATCTGGAAACATGAGTTTATAACTGTTCTAGAAATAGCTGTTGTGCTCTGATGATGGTATGTATATAAAATACTGATTTGTGTTCAAAGCTTATGTTATCTAATATATTTTATTCGTTCCTCTGCGAGTTCGTGATCTTTGTTTTCTTCTATTCTAATCTTTCTTTCTTTCTATTTCTCATCCTCTAACTTCTTTCTAATAATGATTTGTATTTCTGTGCAATTTGGGTTGGACGTGTGGTGTAATTAGTCAACTCAAAGAGTACGGAAATTTGGGCCGTTACAAAACATGACCTTGATTGATTTTTTTGCTATGTTCATGTTTACGATTAGTTTTTTTTATTTCATATCGTTTATTCATGGATTCTGTTGGATCTGAAGTTTTAATGTTTGGCCTTTCAGTAGCTAGATATAAGTTTTGTATTTTTTTAGGTATCAGTTTTCTGTTAATTAAATATATTTTATATTTGTTTGCTATTTTTTTGATGTTGTATTTATCTTGTAGTTGTATGTTGCATTAACTCTGTATTACAATCAAAATTGTTTTGTTTTAATCAATCAAAGAGTTTTTTTAGGTATCAGTTGTGATGTAAATAGTTTTTGTGTCACTTTTTTTCTTAAAAATAACAATAGTTTTTAGGTATTAGTTCTATATTTTTTTAGGTATCAGTTTTGCTGTAATAACCTTGTTATGTTTTTTTTCATTTGGTTTTGTTGTTGTTTTAGTTTTGTACTGCTGCATTAATTTTGTAACTCAGTCGAACTTATTTCATTTTAATAAATCAATCTGTGATTTAAACATTTTCTACATGACTTTTTCAATAAAATATTATCGCAGGTTTTAGGTATCAGTTCTATATTTTTTACGTATCAGTTTTACTACTTTGTGTATCAAAACTATGTGAAGTGGGTAGCATTTTTGAGTTTTTTTTCTTTGGAATTGATACACAATATTAATTGTAAATGATACCCATTGGTTAAAAAAAATACACTCATCAACTCAATTCAATTGTCACAAAAATAGTATTTATTCTCATTAATAGCCACTGATTAAAAAAATAATAGTAATCAAGTCAATTCAATTCTCACAAAAATGATATTTGTTCTCAATAAAACACACTGATATTAATTCGTCACTAGTACATAATGCTGCTATAATCTAATCACTTGTATCATATGATACCTACAATGATACATAACTGATATAATAGGAAAGATGGTTTTTAAGATCACTTGTACCAGTTGTATCTATTTTAATCTTTTTTGTTATGATACTCTTTGAACATTCAATGGGTATTAGTTTTACTGCCCTGTATGTATAATTATTATGTATTATTTTTTGGTTACAGGTGTTGGGTATCAGTTTTATACCATTGTAGGTATCAGTTTTGTTTTTAATTGAATTGTAACACGAACTGGGTATAAGTTTTTAATCGTTCTAGGTATTAGTTTAAAAAAAATAGTGCAGTTTGTAGGTATTAGTTTTATATCGCAGTAAATATCAGTTTTTTTTCTTTACAGTTTTTGGGTATCAGAGATATACCTTGGTAGGTATCAGTATTCTAGTTTTTATTGTTTGCAATGTATGGGTATCAATTTTACAGTATTTTAGCTATCAATTTTTGAAAAATTCAGTCGTGCATGACTGTGATAGTATAACTACTGCATTAAAATTGGCATCACTTCAATAATTTGTCATGCACAAAAGCAATGTTATGAATATTTCATCCACCAGCATATATATGATCAACATTAGTACTAGGTACATCAATTCAGTCAGAACTGATATGCAAAACATTGTCTTCTTACACGATTTAAGTATATACAACACTGTTCCACATTCCAGGCATGAATTCATGAATTTACTTTTTCTTGTAAAGAACCCTTATGAATTCAAGCCAATTCCAACAACATGCAGTATCTGCAAGTATTTCATACCCAATCAAAACTGATACCAACATAATTATGTAAATTCAACCTCAAAAGCAATTAAAAAAAACTGATACAAACATAACATTGTTTCTAATACCCACAAGAATTAAAATGATACCTAATCAAATAAAATGACACCGAAAAAATTAAAGAACCATTTGCATAACATTTTCATTGATTAAGAAAAAACAATTTTTGCTGGAAAATAGAGGTAGTGTAACAGTACAACTTCACAATAAATACAACATAAAAAAAACGAACATAAACATAACACAACAATTAAAGTAAAACTTATACCTAAAAAAATATAAAGCTGGTACCTTAAAACTGCTATAATGTTTTTAGATAAAAAAATAAAAGTAATACAAACCTATATACATCATCGATAGAAACAAAACTGACCTAATCAAAATAATTTTTAATAAAATTATTTCGATTCAAACCGAAATTACCCAAATTTCGTGAACAATTTCCCAAACGAAAATGCGCGAGATCAAAGCAATCCTTCTGAAAGTCGCAATCGATATGGATGTTTGAAGACGATTGCGGAAGATCGAAATATGCAAGAAAAAAAAATCGCGTTGGAAATCAGTGACGAGATTGAGAAATATGCGGGAGTCAATTGTTAAGGAATAAGAAATCAGTGCACGGGAAGAAGAAAATAATTAGTGTATTATGCTTTTAAGTAAAATTTTAATGGGATGTCCTTATGGTTAAAAAAGCCTTCAATTTTGTCCTTGTGAATATTTTCCTACATACAAAAATTGTCACTTTTAAAAATGTTCTTTTTGGTAGCTTTTCTTGCTATGCTGCTTGTTGATTCTGGAATTGTAGCTTTTAGATTGTCTATTTAAATCTAAATTGTCTATTTTGGTTTTTTACTATTAGTCTGATCACTATTATACCACTTATTATTTTCTTCTATAGGCCACTTATTATTATCTTCCTATGTCCCAGTTCATCTATTGTTAGTTTACGTTCCTTGTCAATTTGAACGTGGATTGAGGAAATGTTAAACTAAATTTATTGTTTGATTAAAAATAGTATTAGATTTTTATTATTTTTTTGAATTTAGCCGCTATATCTAAGAGATCAGTCAAAAAAACTTGTTTTTATCATACAAAAATATCTGATAGTATTGGAATTTCTTGTCCAAATTGAATTTTGTATTTAATATCTTAGATCTTACAGTATGAAACCGTTGACAGTAAACGCATAAGTAATGGAGCCATCTACAAGATAGGTTATCATGAAGTGGACTGTAGATGAATTTGATTTTGATTAAGTCCATAAAGCAAGAGCTACGTAAAATATTTAATAGTTTATTTATTTTTGTGTATAAACATATTAAAACAATGCATAATATGCAACTAGTCAAAAATTATTATTTCAATGTATGGGAATTTTTTTAGAACCCTTCTCTAGAGAGTAAGACTAAGAATATACCGACCCCATTAAAATCGTACTCTCAAACTGAAATTTTTTAATCTCGAGGTTTGTACCCATTTAAGAGATTATTTCATACCTTAGTGAATACCAAGTGGTTAAAGTGTATTTGCGAAGAACTGAAATCTCTTCATTATGGTAGGGAGCTGGGAGCCTTTAGGTTGAGTTTTACTAAAGCACTTGGGTTAATATTTTTTCTATTATAAATTTTGACCATTTGTACAATATTGCCCATCGAAAACCAAAAATCTAGCTTCGTCGCTATTGGTAGGGATCGACGTCGATCCAAACCAAAGGATTGACGCTGATCCCAAGAGACTGGAAGGGGACAACAGGTTGATAATGTAAGGAATGGTGAAGGACTTATGATAGTACTTGGATTTGTTAATGAAAACGTATAACATGAGGGTTACAGACCGAAATACCCTCGTGGAGTTGGGGTCATGATAAGAATTGGTTTAGGTCTACTGATGAATGATGAAATAGACCAGAAGAAATGATTTGAAGAGCTATTAGAAGCGGATTACCAAAAATAGTCTTAGATGATGTGAATAGGAGTCCCTTTACTCTTAATATTTGATTAGCAAAGAATCCAGTGGATTTGAAGCTACTATCTCTAGGTTTACATGATGGGAATGCAAACCTATAACAAACTTGATGTGATACGTATGGCATGTGGAAGTACTTGGGGGCATTAAAGAAAGTCATGGCATCAAGATTTCTCTTATACTTAAGAGATATAATTGTGATGTGGTTCAGGCAGTTAGAAAATGGACTAATAAAAACTTGGACGAAGCTGGTAAACAGGCTTAAGAGACAATTCTAGGTTCACTTCATTAGATCGAATAATGTGATGATCTAACGACCGTGAAGCAAAGATCAGACAATCTCTTAGAAATTACCCTACTTGATTAATGCGGCATTTGCTTCCATGACTAGGCCAAATACATTGTTGGTGCTGATGGCAGCAGTTTTAAGAATTGCAGATAATACTAATTTTAAAACATCTTTGCAGTAGGGTCCTCCGATGGATCTCTATGAGATTTACCATGCGGTTGAATGATTTTTATAACTGGAGATATTGTGGAGATATGAAAGAAGGTAATGTTGTTAGGAATTGGGGGTCATTCGATGAAGCTTCAAATAAAAACAAAGGAAATAATAAATGTTAATGGGGAGAATGGTGGATAGAAAAAGTAACGGAGAGAACCAAAGTACTCTTCATACACTGAATAGAATGACCGCTAGAGTGCATATACATGGATACCCAAGGGCACTCAACGTATTGTTACCTGTCCTTTTGTCCCGGCTACCAGAAGTAGTCCAGGCCCAAATGACTCGGTCCATTGCATGGCTAAATAACTCAGAAGTATCATCCAAATACCTGAAAACAAGCCCGGATAGAGTCGTGCAAGTATGGTCGTCTCAGCTCGTCATAACTGCTCACAAATGGCTAAGTGTTTAAGGCCCGGAATAAACCATTTGTTAGATTAGTACATATCCCGAAACTCAAGGCAACTCAGTAAAATTGGCTAAGTGCTCAGGGACCGACATTTATAATTTCATATCCCGGGACCACCCCTCCAGATTTTGTATCCCCACAACATTCACCTTTGATCGGTACGAATACCCACAACTTCCGGGATCGGTATTTACCAGGGAACTTCAGGGATTGATGCTTCTTCCTGAAAGCAACCAAAAGCATCAAAATAATACAAGTTTGCATGGAATGATATTTTCAGAATCTTCCCAGATCGGAATTCAAACATTGGTCCCCATATTGGTACATTGCCAACAAATTTGTATTCCTGAATATGACACCAACTCTGTAAAAAGCATTTAGGGATTCAAGATGCATTATATAAAAAATATGTCCTCTAAGACTAGTACTGATCCCAAAAGACAAAAATTATGGGCATGTGTCCACGTGCATCTCCACTCACCTTCTCCTACCTAACTCCCTCACCTATGAATCCCATTCTGAAACGACTTCAGGGTTGGTTTTTTGCTCTTTTAACTCCTTGGGAAGAAGATATTGGATCTTGGACACTATTGCTCTCCTTTGCACTTCGGGAAGAAGGAATTTACCTCCTTCTTGAACACTTGAATTTTTTTGGCTGCCTTGGTGTTTTGGGAAGAAGGAGAGAAGCACTTTCTTGGACCTTTCTAGACTTGATTTCTACCATTTCCATTGTAGTTACTTGGAATTATTGTACCCACAATTGTACTTTTGACTAAGAAGTAAATAAAAGAGAAAAACCTTCAATGTAGACATAGTGTTTTCACCAAAAAAATGACTCAAACACCAATGGTACGAGAATCGTACTTCACCGATGTGGTTAGAAAATAGATGGAGCCGCAATCATAAGCAAAAAATGAGGGAAAAAAAATGAAGACAAAGGTTTTAGAGTGGTTCGGCCCTAAGCTAGGCCTACGTCCACTATAAAGGTAGCTTGCATTATCATGACAATGATTACAAAGCATATAAACTGTCTTTGTTCATACATTTCTCATTCCCTCAATATATTCTCATTCCCTCAACATATTCTCATTCCCACATACAAACCTCGCTTAAATTTTTGGAATTCAATGGAGGAATGGTGGAATTCGTGGAGGAGAAGGATGGATGAGTGACGGAGCCGGAGGATGTCTTTGACCTTTTCTCACTTATGGGACTCTATGGGATGCCATGGCATAATAGATGAATCACCTTTAAGTCGAGTTGATGACGATGGTTGAAAAGCTTAAGGAATGGTGGAGGAAAGAATTCAACAGTACTTCATGGTGGCCAGGAGTCGATCCCTCTTATGGTGGAAGCAATGTCCTATTTATAGGTCCACCCTCCTGAAGAAATGAGCTGAAGTTCATATATGTGGCTTATAGGTCGCTTGTTTCATTAATTACGAAAATTCCACTGCTTAGCTGTAGCCATCTGTCGATAGTTGTATTCAGCTGTCCCGGACGAGCGGCTTCATAGGAGTGGGCAATTGCATAGATCTGAGCACACTGAATGGGCGAACATGCGAGGATTGTACAGGCGACTTGTCAAAGCTTCGTGGTTGGTATACGAGCGACCGACTAGATCATTTTGTTAAGCCTTTCATTGACCGATAGATAATATCTGGCTGGAGCGTCCGTATCTAATTGTAAATGAACGGCCGACCGACCGAGGCTTGTAGAGCAATATGTGCAATCAATCTCAAACTGACATCAGGTAGCATATGATTGAAGCATTAATGATTGATTGGGGACTGAGCGAGCGGCTGTGGTTGCAATTAATAGACCAGAAGAAATGATAAGAATTGGATCAGGCCTACCGATGAATGATGAAATAGACCAGAAGAAATGATTTGAAGAGCTATTGGAAGAGGATTACCAAAAAGAGTCTTGGATGATGTGAATAGGAGTCCCTTTACTCCTAATATTTGATTAGCGAAGAATCCAGTGGATTTGAAGCTACTATCTCTAGGTTTATATGATGGGAATAAAAACCTATAATTAACTTGATGTGATACGTATGGCATGTGGAAGTACTTGGGGGCATTAAAGAAAGTCATGGCATCAAGATTTCTCTTATACTTAAGATATGTAGTTGTGCTGTGGTTGAGATAATTAGAAAATGAACTAATTAAAACTTGGACAAAGCTGGCAAATAGATTAATGAGACAATTCCAGGTTCAATTCACTAGATCCAAGAATGTGATGATCTAATGACCGTGAAGCAAAGATCAGTCAATCTCCTGGAAATCACCCTACTTGATTAATGCGGCATTTTCTTCGATGAATAGGCCAGATACATTGGTGGTGCGGATGGAAGCTGTTTTAAGAATTGCAGATAATACTAATTTTAAAACATATTTTGAGCGGCATCCTACGATGGATCTCTATGAGATTTACCATGCGGTTGAATGATTTTTACAACTGGAGATAATGTGGGGATATGAAAGAAGTTAATGTTGTTAAGAATGGAGGGTCATCCGATGAAGCTTCAAATAAAAACAAGGGAAATAATAAATATTAACAGGGAATATGTTGGATAGAAAAAGTAATAGAAAGAACCAAAGTACTCTTCATACACTGAATTGAATAACCGCTAGAGAGCATATACATGGGTACCAAGGGCAGTTAACTTATTGTTACCTTTCCTTTTGTCCTGGCTACCAGAAGCAGTTCAGGCCCACATGACTCAGTCCATTGCTTGGCTAAATAACTCAGAAGCATCATCCAAATACCTGGAAACAAGCCCGGATAGATTCGTGCAACTAAGGTCATCTCAGCTCGTCATAACTGCTCTCAAATGGCTAAGTGTTTAGGGCTCGGAATAAACCATTTGTTAGATTGGTACATATCCCGAAACTCAAGGCAACTTGGTAAATTTGTTTAAGTGCTCAGGGACCGGCATTTATAATTTCATATCCCGGGACCACCCCTCCAGATTTTGTATCTACACAACATTCATCTATGATCGGTATGAATACCCACAACTTTTGGGATCGGTATTTACCAGGGAACTTCAGGGATTGATGCTTCTTCCATAAAGTCAACCAAAAGCATAAAAATAACACAAGTTTGCAGGGAATGGTATTTTCAAAATCTTCCCAGATCGGAATTCAAACATTGGTCCCCATATTGGTACAAATCATCGCCAACAACTTTGTATTCCTGAATATGACACCAACTCTTTAAAAAGCATTCAGGGATTCAAGATGCAATAAAAAACAACTACATCCTCTGAGACTGGTACCAATCCCAAAAGACAAAAATTATGGGCATGTGTCCACATGCATCTCCACTCACCTTCTCCTACCTACCTATCTACCTCACCTATGAATATCCCATTCTGAAACAATTTCAGTGTTTGTTTTTTTTTTCTCTTGACTCCTTGGGAAGAAGATATTGGATCTTGGACACTATTGCTCTCCTTTGCACTTCGAGAAGAAGGAATTTACCTCCTTCTTTTACATTTGAACTTTTTCGGCTGCCTCGACGTTTTAGGAAGAAGGAGAGAAGCACTTTCTTGGACCTTTCTAGACTTGCTTTCTACCATTTCCATTGTAATTACTTGGAATTATTGTACCCACAATTGTACTTTTGACTAAGAAGTAATTAAAAGAGCAAAACCTTCAAAGTAGACATAGATTCTCCGGAATCGAACTACCATAAACTCTGTGTGATTTACTTTCTTGGATCTCTTTGGTATTGTGCCAACTGTTGATCATCAACGTTTTGGTGCTTTCACTGATAAAGGTACTGAAGACTTCATCTTTGTACCGTTCTTCCACCAAAACTTAGATTGATACTTAGGTCTACTTAGACTTATCTACCAAGTTTACTTAAAATGGTGAAGAAAGAAAATCCGCTATTGTTAGATCATCTATTGTTGACCAAGAAAAATCTTTCTAATAACAACCTTCTGAAGCTCCAGCTACCTTTGATACAGCTACTTCCTTCAATCCCGGAGACCAAGTTACTCAAGCTCAATTCTTTGAAGTAACTAAGAAATTGGGGGAAACCCAAAGACTGCTTAATGACCAAATTAGGAAGAATATTACTTGATGGAAAGTCTCAGAGAAAATACCCATAGAGATATTTCATGCCTTCTACCCTATAGGAATAAACAGCCTGCTATCTACATTTCAAGAAGTTCTTCTTCCGACACCCGCCAAAAAGACTGTAGCCAAAGGCAGAGGATCAACAATGATAGTGCTACTATTACCATCAAACCTTGGATCCTACTCTCACTACTCATTCTAACCGCTCCCGGCTGGGACCTAGTAGTGCTCTAGGAACTAGTGCTCAACCCACTTGCAGACAGCCTCCACCAGTCATAGCTCAAACTTGGAGCCTACTCCCAGACAGAATACTCAGGCCCAAATTGTTTCCAGTCCGCGTCCGCTAAACCAGAGGGTCGAAATTGATGATTCTTAAGTAGATAAAGCATTCATCATAGGAGGTGTCCTAGGCCTCGAACCCTACAGTTGGATCGCGACCGCTGGAATCTAGGAAGATCCCATCTTTGATCTCACCAACATGGTCCATATGATCACAAAGGAATCGCGACGGTACGTCATCGACGATTGAGAATCCACTTCGAGACGTAACCCCTTCACCGAGGCTTTCCTTAATGTCAAATGGCCATGAAGATTCAACATTCCACAACTCATGATTTACTTAGGGAAGACCGACCCCCATAACTTCCTAAACCAATATGATTGGCATATGGAATCCAGCCGCGCCACATATGCGGTAAAGTGTAAATATTTTCTCATCCTTCTTGAAGGCATGGATCTCCTCCTCGACTCCCATCGTAAATCATATCGACTCTCGATCAACTCACTAGGGAGTTGATTAAGCAGTTCAAAATGCATGTCACCGGGCCTAAAGACATCTTGACAATCTCAAATATCTAACCAAGGAACCGAGAAACTCTTAAGAGCCATCTCAAAAGATTCAACAATGTCCTTGTGGAAGTTGAAGAACCAGAATTCTACATTGTTCTTGTTCATCTTGCCATGGTTGTATTACCATATTCTGAATTCGAGGGTAGGATTGACAAAAAATAGCTCAAATATATGGAAATCTTCTATGGAAAAGCTAACCAATTTCTATGTCAAGGGTAAGCACGCAGGAATCGAGATACTCAAAGTGGACCCATGGAAATATCCAGCAAGACGTTGTGTCAAACAGTGTCATCGCCGAACAAGCTAGGAAAACTCCGAGAAAGGCAAGAAGAAAGTTTAAAAAACTTGCTTAAGGCGGAAATAATGGAGCTAGTATCGATAAAAAGAAGAATCGACCCACTGTCAAATCCTACAACACTTACATTCCACTCAATACGCCCTTGAAACCATATACCTTGAAACATGCAATGCCATACAATACCTGAAACTTGCTTCGAGAGAATCAATGAAGAGGGTGAAACAAGCTGGCAAACACTATAGGTATCACGACATGTATGATCATGGCACAAAAAATGTTGCCACCTGAGGTATGCTATTGAAAATCTCATCCGCTAGAGAAAGCTTGAGTAGTACAAGCAGGGTCCTCCAAAAAAAGTTCCTGAGTCGTCCAATGCTTGCCAAGAACAACCACCTGCCAGGACCCTAGTTATCAACTGGATCCTTGGGATCAACTTTTTGAATAAACAAGATTCCATCAAAAATAAGTGGCTTAGACTCATGACGACGCCACGATCTTTATTTTAGCTTTCTTCATTTACACTATGTATTAAATTCTTTGTTATATATAGAAATAGTTTGATCGCATGTTTTAACTTCGATGAGTTGCTTCAGTTGTAAACAAGACAGACTTGATTGTAATCCTTGTACGAAGTACTAGAGCATCATACTAAACATTCAAGATTCATTCGTGGATCCACACAGTACTACTATTACAAACGCAATCAAACGAGCTCAACCACACTTGCCTCCATGGATGAAGGCAAGCAATTTATTCCCAGTAGACTTGACACACCTGCCTACCTACACTTAGGAATACTTAGGAGTCGATATGTTGTCACCATCTCATTTACCTCCTAAACTTGGGTCAAGTGCCGCAAGCCCGATGGAAGCGACGTAACCAACCTACACTCAGTTGTATTCAGGAGCCTATCCATCGAAGTGGCTGTAAGCCCGAAAAGCACGACACGGCCTATTCATGCTCACACAGGTTTGGAAGTCTATCCGATGGCCTCACTTAAGGCTCAATGGTTGGTACACAACCAATCTATGCTTTAAAATATTTTGGAGTCCACCTGTTGGCACATTTCTAAGCCCATTGGTTGGAACATGATTGAACCATGCTTCGGCATATTTTGGAGTCTATTCGTCGACACAACCTTCAACCCGATGGGCACTACACGAACTATCCATGCCCAGGCATGTGTCAGAGTCTGTTTGACAGCACCACTCAAAGCCTGATGGGTATGAGACGACTTATTTATGCTTAGGTATATCTAGTATTTTGTCCGTTGTCACCACCTAATCCCGATGGTTGGTACACGAACAATTAATTCTCCAACATATTTTGGAGCCCATCCATTTGCAAAATTTTAACACCAAAGTAAACTTCACGACCAATTCATGTCTACACATGTTTGGGAGCCTAATCATCAGCATGACCTTCAAGTTTACTAAACTAAGATATGGCCAGAGTTAAATGAGTTCCGTCCATTTACTCGTCGAACCACAATCCTAGTGAACTTCTTTCATGCATATATGTTAAGTTGTGAAAATGACCGACTGGCATACATGAGCGCACCCAACGGACGAACCAATGGCGTACACTCACTTAACTTCACATAAATTGGGATCAACGACTGCAAGGAAGTTCTGGGTGTGGAGTCACCAAAACTGAACATTTCACGAATCAAGAATAACGATCAAAAGAAAGTCCCGAGAACAAAGTTCGTGCACTTAGACTCCATAAGACTCAACATTAACTATCAAAAGGATGTCTCGTTAATGAAGTCAAAAACATCGAACTTTACCTGACTTGAATTTTTCAAGAGTTAGGTTTCAAATTACTTGAATTTAAGTGTGACAACAAGTCAATTTACATAAGTACAATACTGAAAAATGTAAAGAATACTTGAACACTTAAAATGATATGTGAGATAAGCGAAGTAAACTAACTTTCATTTACAAGTGAAAATATTTCTTTCTAGTGACATAATGTACATCCAAACCACATTATGCCTCCAACAGCGAGGGTTACTCGCGTATCCTATCGGCCTACTAAACCAAAAGCTATCTATAACGATCACTTAGGAGGGCCACCCTTATTCTTCTTCTCAGACCCGGACTTGGGTGGCTCATCCTCACCCTTCTTCCGCTTCTTCCTCGAGTCGCTTCCGCCACTTCCTTTCTACTCATTCGGTGAAGTAGGCTTGGGCCAAGGCCTCATTTCACTTCTAGGTCTCCTTCAAGCATCTTCTCTCTATCGAAGTCGTTCGAGACTTTAGTCATTTTCGTGCCTAGGTCGGGTATCATCTTCAGGGGCTTAGCCCGAGACTCGATGAATAATGCCAACACCATGGCTTTGTCTACCTCGTTTTAGATGCCATCTTGGCTTTCGTAACCTCCATGTCGGTCGTCTGCTTAGCCTACTACTTGGCCTTCTTTCGGGCCTCCTACTTAGCCTTTAGCTTCGCCTCCCTTTCATCCATCAACCTTTTGTATTTCTCCTCCGCTCTCTTTCGGGTGTCCTCCTCCTGATCTTTGGCCTGGGCCTAGGCCTCAGCCTTCTCTCTAGACTCACCCTAGCCTCTCCCCGAGGTTTGAGTAGTGCTTACCTATCAGCATACCTCTTTACCTCCATTTCCTCTAACTTCATTAGCATCTGGACCTATTTTTATTCTACCAGCTCGTGCGTTGATGGCCCACCTACTTCCGTCTGTTCTGTCACCCAAGGGTACGCGTACTTCCTTCCCTTCTTTTCCTCAAAAGTTTGGAGAAGTCGTCCATCTTATTCTTACCCATCTCCAAACCTGGGAGAATTTCAGTGTGACCAAACTCTTCTCCCATTTAGCTCTTGTAGACCTCGACTTCAAACCTAGGCCTGACAGCCATCGTTGCAGGCTATCATCCCTATACCAAAAGAACTTGCACGCCGAAGAGGAAGATGATTTATTCTACTTCTACTTATGTTATCATCTTTTTGAATACCGATGAGAAAGTGGATGTACCTTCCATCATTTTCTGCATGGCTTCCAATGGCTTAGTGCTTTCGACTGTTGGTGGAAGGAAGCTTCCGTATCCCAACCCTGCTCGGTCAGGGTCATACTCTGCAAACAATGGAGCTGGGACTAATAGGCCACCGGCAGAGCTAGGAGGAATTATTGTTGCTGTTTGGAGTTACCACCTTTTACTTTATGAGAAACCACAATGTTCTATATAATATTCGCCTTCCTTTTCTCAGCAGCAAGTCGTTCCACCTCCTTTGCCTCGACATCTTCTTTAAGCATATATTTCCCTTCCGCCAACACCTGGAACTCATTCTCTCTCAAGTAATGGGCCATGAGCGCTTCTACATCCACTGCCTCTACTTCCTGGATATCAGCCTCATCCTTTAGAAACATTTTCCATGCTAGAGCGAGCCTCCGGGCATAGTCTTTAACCCCAAGATTCCATAGAATTGAAGGGTTTTAGCATAAAAGCCCGATACTGCTGGCTCTAACTCCCTTTCCATATCCTCTTGGGCCTCTCTAGCTTGGACTTTATGCTCTTCTAGCTGGACCTCGAATTTGACCCTGATGCCCTATAACTGGCCTAGCACCTCTCTGTTTGATGCTTTTGTTGCCTCTTTCTCCTTTCTTGCCCACTCAAGCTCAGCACAATTTGCTTCGGTTGTTTGTATGAGCTCTTCATTATCTTTCATTAAGCATTGTGCCTCTTTATTTTCTTTCCGTAGTCTCTCGTTCTCCCTAATCAGGGCTTTATTATCATGTCGGAGTTGCTGCACCTCTTCATTTTCCTTCTACAGCTGGGCACTTTTCTCAAAAACCGATCGGCATTAGCTACGAGCTTCAAGTCATCGATGATGTTGTTCTTTTGGAAAATCATCTCGAATAGTATCTGGGCATACCGATACATGTTCCGGTACTAGACAAAAACGTCGTACACCTAGATCCATGTGTCTTCATCGATCTCTACTGGGATCAGAAGCATCTCAGGCATCCGGATCATCTCATCAAAGTAAAAGCCTGAGAAAGCCTTCTATAAGGATTTCTTTCTCTCCCTTGTGCTCAAGACCGGGATGTCTGTCATCTGAGGTAATGACTGGTCGTGCTTTCTTACTTCCCTTCAACTTACTCCTGATCATTCGTCGAGATTTTCCTTTCCTATGACCTTGGCTAAAGGCGTTGGGTATGGGACATAAGGAGGAATAAGAGTCGCTGACTGCATTGTGCTTACAGTCTCCGTCCTTTTCCCAACATCTAACAGCCTTGTGCTTGGCGGTGGAGACATCTGCGCTGGAAATAGTCTCGACTTCGATGACTACTGTAGTAATTATAGCGTCATTGGGATTTTGACTGAAGTTGGGAACTTCTCATAAAAGCACCCAATGACTCCTCCCTTCGGTCGTCGGGAACCCCCAGATCCCAGGCCTCGATCTATATTACCTTCCCGAGTAATGCCACCTACATAAAGAAAATATTGAGTTAGAAACAAACATCCCACATTTACAAATAAGTGTTTTTATCATGCAATGCTTATGAATGTGTGTCCTAAGTGTTTCCTCCACGGACTAGATGTCAGCTCGCTTGAGGGGGTAATTTCCCAATGCTCAGCAATATGCTTTCGGCATTAGCGTCGCTAAACCCAAAGGTAGACGTCTCTATAAGGGCTGTATCCAAGCCTTAGAGCTGAAGCTCAACCTCTATTAGCGTAATGATTTCAGAGGTCGTAATTAGAGAAATTGGCTCAAAAGTCTCCCCTAACTTCATCTCCTATGTTAGAGAGAGAACGGGAGTGTGTTGTGAACCATCTCCTCCGGTGTGCACCTCGTCATCACCACTGCCATGAGCACCAATTACTCCATGAGCTCCTGCTTCCACCTCTCCTACTGGGGACATGTCGGGATGCACAACTAGGGGAAATTCTATTTGCGGACATAGAGGAATATTACCTCCTTCAGCTTCCACTTCCTTCTCCTCTTCTTCATTTCCACCCTACGACCCGTTGAGAAACCGTTGGGAAGTAGGCCTAATAGGTGAAGGAGATGGTTTAGCAGTAGAGTCTAGACAATATGAAAGACATTCAGAACGACCCTCAATGCCAAGAATCACCTGAGATAAACATTACCTCCGGGATTCTGGGGAATACCTATCACATAAACTTCAAGTTAGTCTAGAGCTTATGACTCAATTAACGTGGACTATGGTATAAGTATGGAAGTACTTACGTTCAATGAGCCATCTCCTCACGAATGCTGGGAGGAATCAAACAAAGAACCAATCATGCTTGAAATTACTAAGCTTGTTCCACGCTTCCAAGATGAAGCGATAGTTGGCTTGCGCCTCCAAATGGACAAGGGAAGGAGAGGTGCTTCTCCACTTCATAGAGTAGAAAAACCGGATGTCTTCTCCAGTCGGTTCTACACCTACTTTTTTAATGAACATGATGTAGGTGTTGTAGAGTTAAAGCGCTTAATAGTTCCATAGCAGTGGAGGTGAAAAAAGATGTAGCGGGGATATAGAGGAAGCGCAAAAAGGTTCATCAGATGTTAAAACCAAATATTTTAAACTAAATAATTATCATTCCAGCATTATGTGTGTAGCAAAAACCAATATGAATTAATACCAAAGAATGTCATGGTTACACACACTAAATTTGATGACCATAATAGATTTCTGTAATATATTACACTTATGCATTCAAATTAGCTATTTACCTAGCTTTATTAATCGCTTTACAAAGAAACCCAGTCAAATCAAGATATGTATATTAATATTGCTAAAAAGGGTGATTAAAAGCCTTGTTTTATTGAATGTAGCGGAAAATGGTGGGACAAATCGGTTCTACTATTCATCAACACTAAATTGAAATAGCGTAGTGGTTGAAAAGTGCTACGAGCTATAGCGGGGATTTTGTGGGGCTTTAGCCAGGCTTTAACAGCATAGTACAGGTGACAAGCAAGAAGGCATACACGTTCAGATGAAGCTACGTCGGTGCTAGATAAAAGAAGCGCAATATATCTTGAATAAATAAACAAGATTTGGGCACACATCCAGTAGTGCACATATGCCTATTTTAGGCAGTGTATCCTTCGGGAGGGGCATGAGCCCTATCCTCCCTTCCAGGAGCTAACATGTCATCCCAAGATATTTCGTACTTCCTACAGATGCGCCTTGGTACAACTTAATCAATTTGTGAAGCAACTAAATCCAACAAATTCTCAAGAATATTATCATCCCTCATCATGTCTGGTGCCACAAAAACGCTTCTTGTTCATCACCAACATCGCCTTCTTCTTGCGGACCCATTCCTATGGTTTCTACCTCATTCTGAATTGCCATCTTATCTAAATGACCTCCAGAGTGTTGCAATCCTTTGGGTTGCTCCTCCTGATCCTGCATGTAATGGATGCTCATTTATTGGGAAGGTGTGGTAGCTTTGGAAGTCTCAAGCTCGCTACCTATTGGGCTGGAGTCATGTGAGGATTCATGAGAACTTGATGAAGGTTCTACAACTTTGGCTTTCGAGCCTTAGAGTCGTTTGGAGCTTCTTTTTACCATTGCAAACTATACTTTCAGGATAATTTTATTAGTTACCACATTAACATTTGTAACCCCTGTGTTAATGTGAACTAACATGGAACGTGCAGTGTTGTGCATGATGGTGCAACTATAGTAAAATATTTTAGGACGCGGTGAAGATTTCCGGATTCTTAAACTTGAACCATCGGATCACTAACCATTGCCGTGAAATTCGTGTCAAGATGCGTCGTCGCAATTGGTTTGAGAATTCAGTTCTGAAATTGATTGTTTAGTCATAAGTCCACAGCTATGCAGTTAAAGCCTCACTAAATCCCCATAAAATCCCCGCTATACATCATAGCGCTCTTCAACTGCTACACTATTTCAATTTAGCATTGATGAACAGTAGAACCAATTTATCCCCGCTATTTTCTACTGCATCCACTAAATTAAGGCTTTTTATCACTCGCTTTAACAATATTAATATACATAGCTTTATTTGACTAGTTTTCTTTATAAAAAGACCAACAAATTTAGCGTAAAAATCTAATTTTAATGCATAAGTGTCTAATATATTGTAGAAATCTATTATAGTCATCAAATTTAGTGTGTGTAACCATGTCATTCTTTGGTTTAGTTATATGACATTGATTCATATTGGTTTTTGCTACACATTTAATGCAGGAATGATAATTAATTAGTAAATTTAGTTGTAAACCCCAATTAGTAAATTTGAATTATAACTACATTAAGACACGAGGTTAAGTTCAACTTATGGTTAAAGTCTGCCCGAAACCGCTCGACAAATCCGGCATCCACAAGTGGTCATCTTAATGCGAGGCGACTAGTGCGTGAATATAATTGTACTAAGACACGAGGTTAAGTTCAACTTGTGGTAGAAGTCTTCCCGGAACTGCCCGAGAAATCCAGATAAGTGGTCAGCTTAATGTGAGGGGTCTAGTGCGTAAATATAACTGTAAGACACGAGGTCAAGTTCAACTTATGGTAGAAGTCTGCTTGGATCCTCCCGACAAATCCAACATCCACAAGTGGTCAGCTTAATGTGAGAGGCCTGGGGCATTAATATATATATATAAATATATATATACATATACAACAGATAATAAATAAAATCGAATAATTAGAAATGCCTATTAGAGTGTAACAAATAAATATTTTGGGATTGATATAATAAGGATATTCAATTTTTAATTAATGCCTTAGGGAATTATGACCGTTAGGTCCATAAGTGGCATTAATTACAATCAATGGGAATAAAGGGTAATTAAAGATTTAATGGTTTCCTCAGGAAAATATGACCGTTATGGTTATAAATGAAAATAAACATATGAAAAAAATTCTGGTAGGTTAATGGTGTAAAGCATTATTAACCATAAGAACCCGTGACGATAATTAACTGTGTGTATGGTATTTCCGTGAAGAGAAACTAAACGGGAACAACTCAATAACGTAGCCCACTTTATTCCCATAAGGAGAAGCATTAAAGGTTAATTGGGTATAAACTTAATAATCTTGGCGTATAGTCCACTTCCTTGGGTTTTAAGTGGCTTGGGTCGCGATGTCCACCTAGGAGTAGGTCTTCCAGCTTAGGGATCTTAAATGGTGTGCGTGGGGCCTACCAAAATCTGGAAATTCAAAAATGTTCAATATGACTACCTATCCTACAGTAAGTAGTAAGCGACTAAGGAAAATATCAAATGAGGTCTGCTAGATGGTAAAGCGAAATACCCTCTCTCACCTTACATGGGGTATGGGTTTTATGCATGAATGACGGAAGCCTTAACTAGTCGGGTCTCGTAGCTAGTGCCGTCTAGTTCATGTTAACATTGAATAAATCATTGAGAAGTACTGAGTGACTTGTAGGTCCGCCTAGAGTCTTAAGTGATCAGGAGAATCCACCCTATCTATCATTCGATAGTGAGGCGTTAAATATTAAAGATGTGCATGTGAATATATATACAAACTCCGAAATTACAAGTCCAGTCTCGATTTAATAACCAGACATGTTCTGGTATAAAAGGCTTCATAAATACATATGTAAACATTCTATCTTGGTACCATATTTATTTGGGAATACTACCTTAGGAAGCGTACTTAGAGTCGTGCGTAATTGTTTAGAAGGTTAGCCTAGAATTACTAACCTCGGTAGGCATACATCTTGGGTTGAACTAAACGGGATACATGTGCGTATTATAATCTGTGTTGTGCATTTCTATTCACCAGAACCTTATTGTTCTGACCCCCTCCCCATTACAACCTCCCAGGTTTCTAGAGAAGGTCGGGTTCTCACAACTCTTCAGGTTTGGCTTTTAGTTCTCGTTCTCTCTCATGCTCAGTATTGGCAAAGTGACTTACTTTCAAAAAGTTAGTTACTTGACTTAATACTAGTCTATCATGTTTTGTTTTCGTTGTGGGTTAACTTATCGTGCTTGATCGTCGCTTTCCTAAGAACTAGAAAAACATGATTTATGTAATAAATACTGCAAGCGCACAGATCGTGTAATATGTAGGTCGAATCACAGGGAGGAAAAAATAAATCAAATTATTTATGTAATTCCGTGGGCGAGTTAGATGAAATTTGGAGGATGGGTTGAAAAACAATAAAAATTGAAACTGAAACAGAAAAGCAACAAAACTATTATTGAATTGAACACAGATCTGAATCTAATCAGTTTTATATTTAATTCAATATGACCTAGGAAAGCATTAAAAACATAAATTAAATTTGCAGAAGTTAAAATAACAAACAGGAAATAAAATTAGGATTACCGCTGAATCTAATCAGACGATCAATCATTAATAAAAATAATTGCAAAATAAAAATAATGTTCTACCAAATCTAATTGTGTAGACAACACTAATTGCTAAGAAAATTAAAAAATGTAGAAAAGAGGAAAAGAAGAAAACTTTATTAATTCGAGGATCATCTTTACAATGAGAATACAAGGGTATTTATAGGATAGATAGCCAACCCTAACCCTAACCCTAATACAATGACAAACGACCCTTAGGGAAATCACAAAAGAGTTTACAATGAGAATTACAAATGCGCCTTAGTGAAATCTAGTAAATTTGGGCCTTTCCTCTTTTCCTCTAACTTCCTTGACAAATCTTCATTGATTTGTGATATGCATAACCTTTTTGCCAATTATTTTCTTGTCCAAAAATCAACTGAATGTGAGATCCTCATCAGAAAGTCTTCATATGTAAATATACAGCAATTTGATCTCTATTTTTATATTTTCTAACTGCATGTGTCTATGTTGGCATATCTGTAAAAGTGGCAAAATAATACCCAAGTAAAATTCATTTATGTACAAAAGATAAGATATAAGAGCATAAAATAAACACATTTCCATGTTAATCAAATACCCCCACACTTATCTTTTACTCGTCCTCGAGTAAAACAAAAATGAAAACTTAATTAGATAGGTCACACTTCAGTAGGAAACACGATTGCATTGAGCATATGCAACAAGCCGTTAAACCTTTAGGTGTCTCTAGTAGGACGAGTGGTGTCTCGTGAGGGTTTTCAGCGGATACTACCCACAAAATCCAAATGCAGTATGTTATGGTTATAAAGCAACTATAAGAACGCAATGGACATATGCAAAATAAAAAAAAATAAAAATGAAAGCACGACTTATTTCAGGAATGTGGTACAACAAATTAAGTTAACAATTTCTAATCAGTTGATTGTACTTTAGATACCTCAACTTGTCACAAATTTTCAATATAATTCAAGTTTTCAAATGTTAAATTCCAGTTTGGCCAGTTGGTTCGGTCGATGACATAGTGTAGCCATGAAATAGATTCTTAGTTTTCTTGGCACAGTTTGTAAAGTGGTATTATTATTTCCTCGTGTACGGCTAGTCAAATCAATAAGGTCAAGAAGTGTTTGGGCATCATCGCTTATTCTCCATCTCTATAAAAATTGAAATTTACGATTAATTACATACACCTAACTAAATAGACCACGGTATACAACCCATACACTGCCTTGCGGACTAACGGAGAGTTGGGACAGAGCTTGGTGGATTGTGCAGACCGACGCTGACTTTGTCAACATGTCGGTAATCCTTAGGTGTCCAACTCATAAAATGAGATCAAGATATACCAACGCTGACTTTGTCAACAACATGTCGGATAGAGCTTGGTGGGTTCGCGCACCAACGCTAGATATAAAGCAATGTTGGTTACCCTTGGATTATTATTATTATTGAAAATATAAGAACAAGAGAGATTACACGAATTCAACTTAACACAACTTAGTTTTAAAGATTCGAAAAGCCAATATAAGTATTTTAAGTCCTCCACTTATTTAAACAAAGACTAAAATATAGAATAAACTTCATGGCCATCACCTAAGAATCTCCCTACGTACCAATTACACTCTTATCCCTCAAAATTCAACTTTTCATTATATTTCTTATTCGATATTAGTTGAGAGAAAAAAATACTATCAAATGATTAACAATCGTTAAGTTATTTTGTTGTATCAATCTACAACGATTTGTATTTTCCCAAAAAAAGGTATGTTACTACGATGTAAAATGTATGATGGTCCTATCATGCATGAAAAAGAAAAGGAAAATAAAATAATAATAAAAAATGCAATGCGGACTCCCCCCCCCCCACACTAGAACTAAACAGTGTCCACACAGTAAACACGTTTCCTTAATTTGAAAGATAAACCTAAAGATGGATTAAATGCAAAATTATTAGTAGAATGAAATGCAGTCTAACTATATGTAAGAATGGATCATATGTACAATGATATATATGTTTGCGATGCATGCCATGCAAAGAATGCCACCAACTATTTCCCCCACACTTGGTTCTAGCCCGATGAATCTCATTCCCACTATGTCTAGGCATGTTTTATAATAAGCAAAAGTTTTTGAAAACCATCTCTTCTTTATACCAAGATTTATCATCTAGTAAATGAATGTCCAGTTTCATCCTAACATGAAGCTTTTCAATCAAGCTAACATTCCAAAAATAATTCATGTGTTCAATAAATTTATCAGTGTAATTATTCAAAAATTTGTGATCATATATAAACTCAGTTGCAATCGTGAAATTTAAATTCTGAGTGATGTTCAAGACTACATGATTACATTTCTCAATTTCATTAATTGACAACGTATTTTCGACACTGACAATTTCAAGTTCGTTTGAAACCTCAAAATCAAAATTTTCAAACTTGGATTGGTGGCTTTATTCTGTTTCATCCTCTTTTGGCAACTCATCCTCATACAATCCAAAGAATTCATGTTCATTAAAATCCTTCTCCAAATTTGAATTGAAAATTCAACATTTTTATTCTGTTCAATTTCTAGAATTTCAAGTTTTTCGCAGCTTGTAAGAGGAAGATCAAAATCTGAGTTTAAATCTTTTTCCTGAAAAGAATCGAAGTCCAAATCATTTGTTGAATTTTGAACAACTTCATTTAGATCGTTATTCTCAATTTCGAAAGTTTGTTGTTTGAAAATTTTCACTATCAGTAAAGAATGGATTATTTTCAGAATCATCTCATGTTTGAATTTGATTTTGTCGCTCGAGTTGTTCTTTAAAAGATGTCATTAAAGAAAGAAATTCATCAAGCTGTCTATCTCTTTCATCGAGCTGTCTATCTTGCTTTTCTACCCTCTCTCCAAGAATGTGAAGATGATATTCTTCAGAATCGTTGATTTGAGAGCTCTTTTTTTTGGATATCTTGATTCTCAAAATTATAATCCACATCAGTTTCACAATCAATACTGCTTCCAATCTGGCGGTTGTTTGAATTTTTAGAAAAATGACAATGATATTGGAAATTATTTTGATTATATAAATTTTGTTCGTAACCAAAACTGTTAAAATTCGAGAGAAAATTACAATTTTGGTTATTTTCAAAATGTTGATATAGGCTATAACTTTGAAAATTTTGTTTTACAACCCCATATTGATGTTGATCGGAGCTATATTGGGATTCAAAGCTGTTTTGATGAGATATGGCTCATAATCGAAATTATTGAAGTTTGAATTGAAATCGCAATTTCGATCATATCTATGATTTTGAAAATGTTGGTCGTTTGGAAAATTCTGGAAATTGTTGATATTGGGTCCACGAAATTTTGGAAAATCTTGCCTCATGAGTTGTAATTCATACTCATACTCTTCAAGAGGACGTCTACTCCGATTATTATCCCACATTTCTCTCAATGATTTTTTTGAGTCAGACATTTTAAAGAAGTCACGACAGGACAAAAATTATTCTAACTTCAAAATAGTATAAAATACTAAGCTGCGCTCTATTAATTAACTAACTCAATTAGAAGGGGAAAAGGATCTTATGGTCATTCACGTATAGTATAAATACTAAGGGATACGACCAATGTTTTATGGGTAGTATGCAACCTCTTTTGCTAATAGTTCAAAAAAATTGAACTACTATATATCCACGATCCAATTATGTAAGACAATCAACTTCACAAAACACCACTTTTCAATTATATTATTTTGCAACATCAATTTTTATTATTGGAAACAATGAGAGTGAAGATTCAGTTATGGAAATAACAGTTAACCACAAAAATCAAACAATATCAACTGTAGAAATTTAAAATATTGTACAAGCAAGCCGCTGCCCCTGCAGAAGATTTTTACAAGCAATTTCTATATATTTTTCTTTGCGGCAGAGCACCTGCAGAGTTAAGAAAATTTTACAGTGGGGTATGGCTGTCCTTCCAGAAAACTTCAATAGCATTGACAATTCAAATCCTAGTGTTTACAATTTGCTTGACTTTTGAATACCCTGTCACCTCGAACTCTTTTCTTTCACTTCAATCTTTTTTTTTTTTTTGAGGAAAAAAGCAAAAGGCAAAAAAATTAAAAAGTAGTTGAAATAAAAAAACAAAACAAAATGAAAAGGAAATAAAGTCAAAAAGACTAGAAACTAGACTAAGCAAAACAACACCAACTCATGCCCCTTTTTTTATTTTATTAGGAAATAGGCCATGCATTCCTTTTATAAGGATCGAATCCCAAAAAATAAATAAATCATGCAATTCCGCTTTTCTGAAAAGAAACAAAATCCAAAATTCCAAATACTGGCAAATAGTTAATCACGCTTTCTTATTCTGGAAAATGAATCACTCCCTTTATTTTCCTCCTTAGGAACTCGAAACTCCCCCATATAGATCATGCAACCCTCCCTTACTTCATAAAACAAATCCCAATTTTTTTTCTTTTTAATTTTCTGGTTTCAAAATTGGAACGGGATTCGAAAGTTAAGAATTGGTCTCGGGTTTGAACAGTTCGAATTGGGTGTGAATCAGGTATGGTGTTCTTCGGATCTGATTTTGAATGACTTTGTTCAAATCGGGTTTCGGTAGTTCGAATTGGTTTGAATCGAAGTTGCGAGTTGATGGAGATGAAAGTTGGGGTTCGGTCTGATGGATTTTCGGATCTGGATGTGAAGAAAGTGGTGGGATCTGGGATGTGGATGTTGGTAATAGGATATTGAATTGAAGAGCTTGTTGAAGGGTGGAGATTGTCTGAGTGGATCGGAAGTGGAAGTGAAGCTTTTGGATCGAACTAAAGCAGATATTGAAACAGTGGTTGTTCAAGTCGGATTGGTCTTGGTTGTTTGGACCGAAGTTAGCAGGAGATTTTTGGAATTTTGTGAGGATGATGTGAAGAGGGGGAAGTTGCACTGTTTGGGGTGGCCAGGAAGGTGGACTTTGTGATGATCATGCAATATGTGAATCTGTAGTGAACATGAATTTGGTGACGGGCGATTTGTTGGGATTTTGCGATGGTGAAGTCGTTAACGGTGAAGGTTGTTGTGTTGAACGTAGATGTTGGGAGAAGGTTTGTAATGTTGCGATGAAAGCGAGGTGCTTTGGTTGTAGGAAAAGAGGATGTTCTGTGTTTTGGACTGATTTGAAGATGATCGTGCACTGATTTGAGGATGAGATGATTTTGTAGAGGGAAAGAAACTTGTAATTGGAATGAAATCAATAATAAAAAAAATTGCAATTTTTTTTTAAAAATTGTTTTGAAAGTAGAAGAGAAAAAAATGTGAAATGAAGAAAATTGAAAAGGGAAAAGGAATAAATGAAAAAAAAAAGAAAGAAATAAAATCAAGAAAACTTGGCAAGTAATTATTCAGAGAGAATTAATTACAAGGCAGAAAGCGGAAAGATTTCAAAAGAGATTTTTTTTTTAAATACCAGGAAAAGAAGGAAGCATTTGTAAAAGAAAAGAACGAGATTGAGAAATAAAAAGGAAACAAATTGGAGAAAATTGGCAACTAATTAAAAGAGAATATGGATTTTTTTTTGTTTAGTTACAGTATCATTGACTAATACTAAATCAACTATTCAATATTTCTTTTTTTGTATATACAAGAAAACAAAAGAAAAAAAACTAACACGAATCGGAAATTAAATAAATAATAAAATTTAATTGTTACCTCCCTGGCAATGGGGCCAAAAACTTGTTCAATGCTTTCCTACGAACTAGAAAAGCACGAATTTTGAAATAAATACTGCAAACGCTCAGATCGTGTAATATGCAGGTCGAATCACAGGGAGGAAAAATTAAGTCAAATTATTTATGTAATTTCATGGGCGAGTAAGACGAAATTAGGAGGATGGGTTGAAAAACAATAAAAATTGAAACAGAAACAGAAAAGCAATAAAATTATTATTTAATTGAACATAGATCTTAATCTAAACAAATCTATATTTAATTCAATATGACCTAGGAAAGCATTAAAAACAGAAATCAAATTTGCAGAAGTTAAAATAACAAACAGGAAATAAAATTAGGATTACCGCTGAATCTAATCAGACGGTCAATCACTAATAAAAATAATTGCAAAATACAAATAGTGTCTAATTGTGTAGACAACACTAATTGCTAAGAAAATAAAAAAATGCAGAAAAGATAAAAAGAAGAAAACTTTATTAATTCGAGGATCACCTTTACAATGAGAATACAAGGGTATTTATAGGATAGATAGCCAACCCTAACCCTAATACAATGACAAATGAGCCTTAGGGAAATCACAAAAGAGTGTACAATGAGAATTACAAATGGGCCTCAGTGAAATCTAGTAAATTTGGGCCTTTCCTCTTGCTTCCTTGACAATTCTTCATTGATTTTGATATGGATAACCTTTCTACCAATTATTTTCTTGTCCAAAACGCAATTGAATGTGAGATCCTCATCAGCAAGTCTTCATATGTAAATATACAATAATTTGATCTCTATTTTTATATTTTCTGACTACATGTGTCTATGTTGGCATATCTGTAAAAGTGACAAAATAATACCCAAGTAATATTTATTTATATACAAAAGATAAGATATAAGAGCATAAAATAAACACATTTCCATGTTAATCAGTACTCTTATTATGCTCATGCTCATTTGTTTGTAGGTACCAAGATTACACGCTCCATGCTTGGATGTGTTCGAGTTTCAATTTTTATCGAAATTTGGGTCAGAAAAGTGCGGGGGTCTTACATTTGGTATCAGAGCATTGGTTAGACGATCAGAGGAATTAGTTAAATTTGGAATCATGAGGGAACATAATTCATTTTTCTTTTCTTCATCTTTCTTACCCGACTTTAATATATTTCGACGATGAATTAGTTGCAGGCCTAATTATATAAAATGGGCTTTAAGCAACTAAGAGTTGAAATATATTGAGTTCGGGTTTCTAGCCAATTCTGTCTTACCCTATAGTACGTTGGCGATCTCGTTGTGAAGAGCATGAGCACGACATATGGTGGATTCTGTTGATCCGAGTTTGGAGACTGTATGAAAATCTAGCTACAACCAAGGTAGTTGCAAATTCTGGTTTTGGGTTCGTTTGGTGGTTCCATTCAAAGACCTTCTCTTGGTCTGAATTGGGCAATTCAAGTTAAAATGTCATATCCATTCGAAAATATAATCATGTGTTAAGGAATGCGACTTAAGGAAAAATAGATACTTGAGGGGAAGAAATAATGTTCATAAGAAATTTACAAAAATTTTAAACTTAAATGATCTACTATATGAATTACACACCAGAGATGATCACAAACACAGAATCAAACAAAGACACAAAAACAAATAAATATAAAATGCAGAAAAAGAAAGAACACACCGGATTTTATACTGGTTCTGATTACTCTTACGTCCAGTCCCACGCAATGCTGGATTGCACAGACTTTTATTATTATCAATATCCAAGTACAACCCCTTGATTTCACGACTACAAGGTTAACACCGCTCCAGATACCCTTGATTCTACGGCTATAAGGTTGACGCCGCTCCCTTTTCTTGATTTCAGGGATACAAGGAACACACCATTTCCCAAACACTTCCTAAATGATTACAACAGCTCTATAACTCTTCAATAACATTTCAATTCAAAGAGTAGTAGATAAAGATTGATAAAAGATGAAGTTTTGTATAAGTTGAGTAGAAATCAGTAAAGTATAAGAATAAAAAAATATGAAATATTAATGGTGGTATGAGGAGGGGTGAAGATGGAGAAGAAAAATTATAAAAAAAAAATTCAAAATCAACCCTATTTATAGCATTTTAATGGTTGCAACATTTCATAAACGTTAAAATAGTGAAAAGACACTTCCTCTAAAAATTGAATTTCTGACAGTTATATGTCGACATAGGCTTCTGCGTAGTCGAGATATGTATGTTCTTTTTATTTTTAAAACAATTTTTCAAGTGTTTAAACATATATATTATTCTGGAAATTCTTAAAACTTAATGATATAAATGAATATTCTAAAGTGTAAAATCATATGAAATCATATTTGTTAGACCAAAAATTGGCTCTAACACCCAAATTAGATATGAGTTCAATGAAATATAATCAAAAAAAGTAGTAAGGAACACGCAATTTATAGTGATTCGGCGTTAATGATCCTACATCCACTTTGCTTTCTTTGATTTGATGACTTGAATATGAATATAGCAAGGATTCTCACTCAACCTCACAATTACAATTCATAAACTCACTCAAAACTCTCAAAAATGGGCTTTAAGAGATGATTTTGATATGAATATGATTGCAGAATTCGGCTATGGAGGAAGTATGGACTGAAAATTTGCCAAAAGACCCTTTTAAATACCTCTAGGTGGTGTATTTATAGGTGAAAAATCTCCTCGAAGTGGCTCTGGTTCGGAATTGCGTGGCATCCATCCCTTGAGAGTCGGGTTCGGAAGCTCTAAGATGGCTACAGCGCATTGATTGATAGGAGATCTAGGGAGAAATGGTTAGATCTTGTCCGTGTCTTCAGGAGATAGGCGCACCAATGGCTGCAGATTCAAAGGAGAAAAGGGGTTCGGATCGGAGCCTCCGATCCGATCTGGTTTAGCCTACTTGCTGTCCCTTGATGCTGCTGACGTACTCATCCGATCCGAACCGTTGGGCTTGCTTGCTTTCTTCTGTTGCCGCTGGAGTGTTCCTCCGGTCCAAACTGCTGAAGCCACCTGCTATCCTTTAGTATTGCTGACGTATTACCGATCCGATCCGATGTAATGAGGCTACTGTTGTATCTCTCCGATCCAATCCGAGGAAGTGTCTGCGCTCTTGATCTGTATTCACCTCCTCCGCCATCTTTCTCTGATCCGATCCGATTGGTGTCTTTCTCTCTATTTACTCTTTGTGTAGCCTAGTTCACAAAGTAGGCTAACATTTTGCCCCCTTAAAGTACAATCTTATTTAAGATAAAGTGTTCTTCGAAGCAATTTACAAGACGTCCTTTGAGCCAGAGTCATCGAATGATTCCCTTTGGTTCAGATTCCGATCTGGACGGGTTTCCTTCAGTGGCGCATCCGAACAGATTCACCAATATCACTTTCCCATGGATCAACAGGCCATAGGGCCTTTGTGGGCTTAACTTCCGGTCCGAACGGGTTGGGTGAGACTGGGAATACGAGTGGTCACTGCAATTCCATATAAGTACCCTCCTCGTCTCGTTCTTCCTCTTCCTTCTTTATTATTCTCTTCCAGCGAAACTCGCATCTAAACCTAGAATTTTAAAAAATTTGAAATTCTTCTCGTTTAAATCCCCGAATCCAATACATAGGTAGCTTTATAATCTTGAATCTCCTCTTTATAATTGCTTTTAACTTAAATTCGCGGTTTTCTTCAAACGATTCCAGCGATGTATTCGATGAACTTCGCCGCCATGACTGCCTCCACTCTGTCGTCGTCGTTAATGGTGTTAAGTTTCTCTCGAGGAGACGGTGGAGGGGGCTAAAATCCTTTGTTGAGCATTCGAATGTGTCAATACTTGATTTCAGTTAGGACTTTCAATGTAGGATCGAGCTTGACCCCAAAGAGGAGAAAAAAGGGAGAGGTGAAGTTCAGGGGATCGGTTCGGATGACAGGGCAGAAACGAAAATGGGACTCAACTGACCGGATCGGGTCAAACTTGCAAACCAGGAGAAGAACAGGATTTACTTGACTGGACCAGATCGGAATGTGAAACAAAGAAGAGGAGATGCATGGCTGTTCAAGTTGATCCGGACCGTCCAAGTGTTCACCTCTGAACCGATCCGATTTTGGTCACTAAGCATCAACTCTTGTCTTAGGCTAGCATAAGGCCTTCTCCCCGACCCGACCCTAGTGTGTGCGCCCAAACCGAACCGAAAAACAGCTTCAGATTGTACATAAGACCTTGCTTAGCTGGTTAAACCAATTCTTAATATAACCTTCAACTTAATGGACAGTTAGGATAGTGCCCTGCGAACATAAACGAATATCAAGAACTGTTTTGAATATCACTGCTTCCTTGGACCTTTATATTATGCATTCATGTATTTACTTTGCATCTCTTTCACACGTAGCACACACTTTAGTTCACATACACACACGGGGGACACGGGTAACTTTACTCTAATCCTTGCCATTGTTTCTTCAATAGTCTAGCGATCATGGCCGAAAGATGTTCATCTAGATAAGCAAAGAAGACGGAAATGACAGAAGCTTCTAAGAAATATACTCTCGATGACATATCTTCTCCTTCAGACCCTGAATGGGATGACGAGGGCTTAGATTATGAAATAGGAACGCATAACAACGAAACACCTTCGGACAGCGAAGCTTCTCTGGGCTATGAGGAGGAAGGAGGGATTGGAGATTGCCAAGCTCCTGACGAGTTTGAGTCTGCCATTATCTTGGAATCACCCATGGACTCTGTTGAATCAACGATCGACGATGATAGACTTTCTCGCATATGTCTAATGCACGGTATACTAAGAAGGTATAATCTAGTGCCGTCGAAAACTAATTGTCCTCACAATCCCCCAGAAGGATTTATGGCAAACACCCGATTGATGTGCATGGTTTGGACTATTCCGCCATTTTCTCCTTTTGTCGTCGACTTCCTAAGACAGATGTGGATTGCCCCCATGCAGCTGCATCCCAACTCCTACGCCTATCTATATACCTTATATGTAGCATACAAAGAGATCTTAGATACAGAGCTTACTTTCGATGACGTTCATTTCTTTTATAACTTCAAGTATCGGACTCGAGAAACTCCTTCTTTCTCTTACTTCGAACCAGTCCCAAAAAGGAGAATAATCTCAGCGCCGTTCAGCAGCAAGGCCGGCGATTCCTAGCTGGAATGGTTTTATATAAGGCAACAGCCGGGATGTGCTAGGAGATGGACAAAATCAAGTAAAGCATTGGTTTTCTAAATCTCAACTCTGAGTGTCCACGCCAACACATTAATCCATTTTCTTTTTGTTTGCAGTTGATAATCCCAAACAAATATCGGGTCAGGTGTATTTTGATCGGATGCATCAGCTCCTTAATGGCGACCAAAAATTTCTAACCATCGATGAAGTCCTTAAGGATGAATACCTTCATCGTCACGGGCTACTGTCCATTACCCGTAGGATAAGTCGCGGGTCGGGTCCATATGTATACATCCCTCCAGTGGATGTAATTCCAGGAATGGGCGAGAGCTCGAAAAGCCCCACCATACCACTTCGAACTTCACCCTCTCCATCTTCGACTCAGGACGATGAGCTGGCCAACATATCCGAAAAGCACCAAGAAGGGTACACCGTCCCTTGGGATGCCATTTCTCCTGAGAAATCACCATATCCTAAAGAGCTGCCAACAGACGCTTCCTAAGGAGAGGCCCCTACTGCTGAGGATCCTACATTTCAGGGCTTAGGAGATCTCCCCCTACCTAAAACTATCTATACCTCCGAAGATTTCGGCTCAAATCCTTTAGTCTTTACTTCTTCAGAGGAGACTACCCCTGTTAAGGCCAGAGAGTCCACTCATGCTGGCTCAGCTTCGGACTCGGGTTTGTCGGGGGGGGGGGGGGGGGACATCACTTAGGATGCACTTAACACAATAGCACTACACTTCACAGCACTTACTCCTCATGAGAATACTGATTATGAATTCCACTTGTATTGTTGCGCAGGTACAATGTCTCATGCTCACTATGACATCAGGAAACTACGCCGCAGCATGACTAGGTCCCCTCACGATGTTGAGCATGATCGCCGCGAAAGCCGCGGTAGAGAGGATAGAAGGCCTTATGACTCTTATCAGTCGCGGACCTCGGGCTCTCGCTCTCCCGTTCGGTCAGATCCAGAGCGATACAAAAGTCACCAAGGTCGTCGAGGAGATGACACGTCGCAGCCAAAAGATCAAACCTCTTCTCAAGAAAAACACGGTAGGGAAACGAGCCCGCCGAAAGATACCGGTTCACGAGACAAGCGCAAGGTTCCTGCTAAGCGACCTAGGAAGGGTGAGGAGGCCATCATACCCTCCGCACGTAAGGATACCGAGATAACTTTCCCCGCACCTCCACCATTGGATGCTGAAACTGCAGTTAAGCGGGCATATCTGGAGGAGCAGTTCCCCGAACACTATTTTGAAAACCTGACTTTCTTACCTGCTCTTGAGCCTATTTCCTCGAGGTGGGCAGACAAGGCCAAAGCAAAAATTGACGCAGTCGAAAAACAATATTCGGAGACGTTCAAGTACTCACGCAACCACTCCAGAATTATCCGAACTCTAATCACGGATACTAACCCGATGAAAAAGACTGCAGAAGCCGACGCAAAGGCCTTGAAATTTTTTGGGAAAGACCTTAAGATACACAGGCCCAACTTGCTATCGCTCAACGGGATGCTGCAAGCTTAAAGCAACAATTTGAAGAGCTACAAAAACATTATCATGACTTGCTCGAGTCTCATGGTCAAGAGCGCTCGGAGCTGAAGAAGCAAGAAGAAGAAGTTAAGTCGGATAACGCCAAAATGCAACTTGCTTACGCTGCTCTTGGGCGAAAAAAAGCCGAGTTAGCGAGGAAGAACGCTGAATTGGAGAAGAAAAATGCTGACTTGGCTTCCAAGTTGATGGAGGCCGAAAACAGGGCTGCCCTAGCGGAGGGTAATGTTGAAAGTGTCATCAAGTCGGCCGAAGAGTCCCGCAAGCAGCTGGCAGAGGCCCAGGAGGATGTGCAGGGTTTCGGTGAATTAATGATCGAATTTTTTGCACATATAATTCGCCACCGAAACATCTCTTGGATCGAAGATTATCCGACTACCTTGGCTCACGTGTGGAGCCAAATCATTGAATGGGAGAAGGAGGAACTCAAGGTAGATTCTGTCGATGAAGACCAGCTTATGGAAAAATATCTAAGAGATGATGAGCCGACATGTCTGGATGAGGGACATTGCCTCATCGCTGCTGCCATGGAGGAGGAAAAGCGGAAGGCTAAACAGAAGGACATCTCGGAGGCTGGTTCTTCTTCCACTGCCGCTGAAACTTCTGAAGTAGAGGGATATGACCCTGAAAACCCGGTGATCCCTCAGGCATCTCTTTTATCCCCCATTCCTGAGACGGTGTTAGAGACGGCAGTTACTCCAACTGAGAAATCATCGGAAGGTATTTCTACCTTTTCACCCCAATTCGTCAAAGATGTCTCCACTTTCCATTACATAATCGGGAAATCGATGAGGGGCCCTTTATTTTCTCCCAAGTTGATAACTGTTGCTTCTCATTCTGTAGGTGCTGAACCGTCCGAGAAGACAGACGTACCTCAGGGGACCACTGTCAGAACAGAATCCGCGGAGAAGGCCGAAGGAGACAAGGATAAGGCTGATGCTCCTCATGATGAAGAAATGATAACCGCCTTGAAGGACGACGGAGACAACGAGGGACATGAGGAAGACCCTGAGGTGGCTATAGTTGGGGAATCAGAAAGAGTTGATGACATCACTTTGGCTGCATTGAAAGCCGAACAAGACAAACGTATGCAACTTAAAGTTGAAGACCTGGAACCTGAAAGCCTTAAGCCTCTCGCAATGGTGGATGCTGGATCAAGGTTAGTTGTTAAGCTTTCGACTAGGTCTATTACAGAAGAGCTTGCTAAAAAGTCTTCTCTTGATTCAAGCATTCCGACTCCTGGGAAAAAATCAACCGATTCCAGCACTTCAGTCATAGGGAGGAAAAAACCAAGGCGCATTTTAACTGACGCTGAAAGAGAGGCGAAGGATGCTCAGAAGCTGCTGAAAAATCCAAGTCCACTCCAACGCCTAAGTGATGAAGTGTTTCGTTTTATTTTAGCATTTAATTGGCCCACAATTGTTGCAGCGAGTGTGACCTTCGCATCTTCTTTTTTGCTTGTTTTCCTTGTACAAGCTCACATGTTTGTAAATAAAAATAATTTATTTCTTGCAATGCCTGAGAGTCGTTAGTTCAGCACTTATGTAAAAATACAAAAGCATGTCATACTAAAGTTATGTAATGAAATCATGATGGAGGGGAATATGTGTGTACATGTATGCCCCCAGTCAATCTTGAATGACTGGGGGTGGAACTATTCAAGATTAAATTAAAAAGTCCAAATGTCCCCGATTCTCTAAGGGGGGTCATATTCCTTTCGTCATTGACGCCTGTTCTTTCTGGTGTCTTTATACTCTCCTGTCTCATATCCAGGTTAGAGTTTTCGCTGAGGCGGTCTCTCATCTGGGTACACCTTCACGCCTCAGAGGATGTTGTCTTCCCGTCCTTTATACTCTCTCTCTCGATTCTTGAGAGTTAGAGTTAATAATGTCGTCTTCCCATTCTTATATGTCTTATTGTACAAACAGCCGTTTTGTTTGTTCCCGCATATAGGTCATCTCCAACTTTAATTTAACATTTCGTGTTTCACAGTCATAATAGAATAATAGTTGAAAATATAAATGATGCAGGAAAGTAAATGACCCACGATATTTTTATAGTGGTTCGGCTAAGTCATAGCATACATCCACATTATAATCTTTTGTTCACATAAACAGACTTTTTAAGGCAAGTCATGCCTTTTTACATAGCTTATGAAAACAAAAGAAATGATATTTCATATTTAGCTCAGATATCGTCGTAAGTGCTGAGCGTTCCAGGCTTTGGGAATCTCTTCACCGTCCACGGTCGTTAGATTGAATGTTCCTGTATCAAGCTTCCGTTGGATTGCGTATGGTCCTTCCCATTTTTGACCCAACTGGGTTGAAGGTGGGAAGACTTGCTTCAGTACTAAATCTCCTGGTTCAAAGGTTTTGAGGCAAACCTTTTGGTCATAAAAACGTGCTACTTGATGTCGATGTCTTGAGGCATGCAAGTCGGCTTCATCTCTCTTTTCTTCAATCATATCAAGAGACTCTAGGAGGAGTGCTTTATTCATCATCGAGTCATAGTACGCAACCTGATGAGAAGGCACTTCCAATTCTACCAGGATCACCGCTTCAGACCCAAATGAAAGTGAATAGGGAGTATGGCCGGTAGCCGTCATAAAGGTCGTCCTGTATGCCCATAAGGCTAATGGCAACTCATCTACCCATCTGGCTTTGGCCTGTTTCAACCGCTTCTTTAGAATTGATTTATTGACTTTATTTACGGCTTCGACATGTCCATTTGACTGCGGATGAGTTACTACAGTGTATCGCTTATCAATTTTGTATTTCTGGCAAAAGTTTATGAACTCTAAGCTGTCAAACTGCGTCCCATTATCAGTTATGATGGTCTTCGGTATCCCAAATCGACAAATAATGTTTCTCACTACAAAACTGATCACCTTCCTTGCCGTGATGGTTGATAGAGGTTCAGCTTCCACCCACTTCGTCAAGTAATCCATGGAAATGATCGCATACTTGGCTCCTCCTCTGGCAATGGGTAGTACTCCAATAATGTCAATTCCCCACATGGCAAACAGCCATGGACTTACCATTGACTTGAGCTGAGTCGGAGGCGCTCTAGGAGCTTTGGCATATCATTGACATCAGTCGCAGCGTCGTGAATAAGCAGCCGCGTCTTTGTTCACGGTAGGCTAGAAATATCCGTACCGTAACGCTTTCTTTGCTAAGGTTTGGCCCCCAGTGTGATCTCCACACTCACCTTCATGCACCTCTTGCAGTACACGTTTGATGTCGTCGTGTGCGATACACCGTAGCAGGGGCATCAAAAACCCTTTGCGATAAAGGACGTCATCCTGCAAAAGGTATCTGGTGGCCTTACGTCTTACAGCTCGTCTTTCTCTCTTTTTCAACGGGAGGGTTCCATATTTGAGGAAATTCTTAATTAATGTCATCCAGGATTCTCTTTCTGGCTCAATTTCCAAGGCTAGCTCTATTTCCATTAGATCGAAACTTGGTGAATCCAACACCTCTATCAGAACCATTTCGGATTCTTTAAGACTATCTGAACTTGCTAGCTTCGCCAATCGATTTGCTTTCTGATTTTCCGCTCTCGGAATGTGTGTTATGCTATAACGCTCCAAACCTTCCAACAACTCCTTTACATTCTTGAGATAAGTGATGAGCCGAGGTCCCTTGGCAGCAAATTATTCCCGAACTTGACATACAACTATCTTGGAGTCGCAATATATATCTAGTGTCCTCACTCCCAAATCTTTGGCGAGTTTCAGCCCGGCAATCAGGGCTTCATACTCGGAGTCATTGTTAGTGGCATCAAACTCTAAACGCAATGCATAGTAGATAGATTATCCGTCAGGAGTTATTAAAACAACTCCGGCGCTGGACTTTCTATCATTCTTGGCTCCGTCCGTATATAATTTCCATTGGCTAAGCTCTAATTCTTGATCCAAAGTAACTGTCTTGTCACCCACCGTTTCTTCTTCAGGAATTGTGAATTCAGCTATGTAGTCAGCCAAGGCCTGCCCCCGAATTGATCATCGCGACTGAAAGTTCAAATCAAACTGGCTCAGCTCGATATTCCATTTGAGTAGCCGCCTTGATGCTTCAGGTTTCTGCAACACTTGTCACAAAGGTTGGTCGGTATACACAACTATTGGGTGTGCCTGAAAATAATGGCAGAGTTTACGGGAAGCAATCAGGAAGCTATAAGTAAGCTTCTTTATCTTTGGGTAGTTGCGATCTGTTGTAGCTAGTTTTTTACTTACGTAATACACAAGGTTTCTAGACTTTTTCCTCGTCACGTACTAGTGCTGCACTAACGGTGTGAGATGATACCGCCAAGTAGACGAACAAATCCTCATGTTGCACGGGCTTTGATAATATTGGAGGCTTTTCTAAGAAGTCTAACAGATTCTGGAACGCCTCCACACAGTCGGGGGTTCACTCAAAATTTCGCTTCCCCCGTTTTATGAGATAGAAGAAAGGCACACACTTGTCTGTTGCTTTGGAGATGAACCTGCCCAGTGCTGCAACCTTCCCAGCTAACATCTGAACATCCCTAATCTTTCGCGGCTCCTCTATATTCCAGATTGCTGCTATTTGGTCTGGGTTGATTTCAATTCCTCTGGAACTCACGATAAAGCCAAGGAACTTGCCTGATGCTACGCCAAAAGAACACTTCAAAGGGTTCAACTTCATCCCATACCTTCGTAGTATGCCAAAAATTTCTGCTAAGTCTTTCATATGATTGGAATATTGCTTGGATTTCACTAGCATATCATCTACTTAAACTTCCATAGTCTTCCCAATTTGATTTTAAAACATGCGGTTGACTAGGCGCTGATATGTGGCTCCCGCATTTTTTAATCCAAATGGCATTACGATGTAACAATACAATCCCAAGTCTGTAATAAAGATTGTATGCTCTTGATCTGGTACGTGCATGGGAATCTGATTGTACCCGGAATAAGCGTCCATAAAGGATAGAAGTTCGTGCCCGGCAGTTGAATCTACTAGTTGATCAATTCTGGGGAGAGGAAAACTATCCTACGGGCAAGCCTTGTTCAAATCAGAAAAGTCGATGCACGTTCTCCATTTCCCATTTGACTTTTTGACCAGGACAGGATTCGATATCTAGTCGGGATACTTCGAATCGTTAATGAATCTGTTACCTTTCAACTTCTTTACTTCTTCTTTCAAAGCTGCTTACCGCTCTGGGCCCAACATCCGTCTCTTCTGCTTGACTGATGGGTGCTTTGGATTAATACACAAGGAGTGACTCATGATGGTAGGCGAAATTCCACACATGTCAGCGTGAGTCTAGGCAAACACATCCAGATTTGCCTTCAGAAAATCAGCCAATTCTCTTGCTCCAACCGGATCTAGCTGCGAGCCAATCTTTATCACTTTTATTGGATCTGTTTCATTAATAAGTATATCAACTGTTATTTCATTAGGAGTTGCCTTCATGTCCCCAGGTTCTCTATCCTCTCTGGGATCTATATCCTCGAGCACGTCTGAAGGAGACTCTCTTGGGGCAGGACCCCTTAATTGCTATGCTGAGGCACCCATTGGAGAGGCGAAATCATCTTTAGCATCTATATTCAGCCCCTTCATTAGCATCTTTAACTTTGCCACGTAACAAGCTTGTCCCGTAGCTTGGTCGCCTCTCATCGTTCCAACTCCCGAGTCAGTCGGGAATTTTAGTAGCAAACACCAAGGCGTAATACATGCCCTAAATTCGGCAAGGGCTGGTTGGCCTAGGAAGGCATTATAAGGCGACTCCAAATCCAGAACTACAAACGGCAGGATCCTTACTCTCTGGCGATCCCCCTGCCCTAGTGTGACTGGTAATTCCACAAAACCCATTGGAGCTGTGGATACTCCGTTAAAACCGCGTATCCATCCTTGACATGGCTTTAAGTCTTTTGCTTCGAGCATCATTTGTTCGAAGGCTTTTTTAAAGAGGATATTGACCGAGCTTCCGCTGTCCACTAACACCTTATGAACCTGAGCGGGGCAAATTGTCGTGGTTATCACCAGCGGATCGTTGGTTGGGGATAGAACTCCAAACTCGTCTCTTTTGCAGAATACAACGTCATCGGACATCATTTTTTGCTGCTTTATTGGAGTGACGTCCACAAGGCTGCTACATTCTCCCACTTCATAATGCTTGGCGGCGTTGACGTACTGGTCCATGGCTTTAAAACTTCGACCAATCAAGTGAGGCCCGCCTATAATGGAGTTAATGACAATCCTCTTACCCTTTTGCTGAGCCGTCGGTTTTGAAGCAGGTTGTTCTTGGTTCGGGGCTTGTCCCCCTTGCCCCCTGTCCCTCGGGGCGGCTTTGTACTCATCCAACTTCCCTTCTCACAGCAATTTTTTGACGATATCCCTCAAATGACGGCATTCATTGGTGGAATGACCATGTATACCATGAAATAAGCAAAACTTTCCTGTTTCAATCTCCTTCTCAGTAGAATCTCTGGTTGGTGGCTTTTTGTACTGCAATATGCTATATGTGTCTAGGTAGATGTTCTCCAACATATCATTTAACAGCGTATAGTTTTCAAAACTCTGGAATCTGGGTCTCTTATTGGAGCTATTCCCACGGTTTCTATTCCTTCTATTGGCGTTCCCATTTCTGTTGCTATTACCAGAACTCTGGTTGCCAACATTTACTTCTACTTTTCTTGAACTGTCACCAGAGTGTTTCACAGCGACATTACTCTGAACACCTTCCTTCGAGGTCATTTCGGACTTTCTCTTCTGATTTTCCTTAGCTTCTTCTCGCCTCAGGCGAACATTAGCCTTTTCATAGAATAACTCTCTTATAGGAGGTGGCTTTCCAGCTAAGTAATCCCCGAATTCTATGTCGGGATCTACTCCTTCTGTTAAGGCCATCAGGATAGTGGGCTCACGGGGATCAGTGACTTCGGTGATGGCCAGATTGAAGCGATCCAAATATGACTTCAAAGATTCTCTGGGCCTTGTTTGATTCGTGACAATTCTATGATGGTCTTGGACTTTTGGGCATGGAGTCGGAACTGATTCATGAAACGCTCACTCAATTCTGTGAATTTGTACACCGACCGAGGAGGAAGTTGAGTGATCCACATTAACGCTACATCTTCAAGATAAATGGGAAAAGCTTTGCACTTTACGGCATCGGGAGTTGTTGCCGCGTTCATAAACCATGCATATCTCATTAGGTGTTGTCCTGGGTCTGTCCTTCCTGAATATCGATCCATCAGAGGCAAATTGAATCGTCGGGGGAACTGGTAATTCAGGATGTCATCTGTGAAAGGGGTATGACTTCGCTCAATGCCCCAATCTTCATTAGTATACGCCGGCTTTCTGACATAATCTATCGCACCATTACCTGTACATCGGCGTTGGTTATTGTCTGCATAGGCTCTCTAGATTTGATGTTCAGATTACCCCTAGGTTCCTGATCAGGGGATAATCTTCTGTTTCTAGCGGCAGCTGCTCTACGTTGCTCTCTGTGCTCCCGGTCAATATCTGGAGGTAAAGGTTAGAGAAGTTGTTGCTGTGTGGGGTTAGTAATATTAAGATCCCTGGGTAAGACGTGGGATCCACGCATAGGTGGCAACATAGGCTGTTGTAGACTCGGGTCATCAGGACCCAATACACGGGCAGCATCTTCTCGGGATCCCAAAGATCCGAAAGTCAATTGATCTAGGTTTTGAGGTCGTTCAAGCGGCCTCCTCTCGCGAGGACGTTCCTCCTCCGAAGAAGACGAATCATCTGTAGGAATGCGGCGTGGTGGGGAAGGAGTTTTCTACCTCCGAAGCTCTTGTAATTCTCTACCCATGGTGATCATGTTTTCCTGCATGCGAAGGTTGTCACGCCTTTGGGCTTCCAATGCTTCTTTAGTGCTCTGAAGCGTGTCAAGAAAACGTGAAAAGTCTCCCTGAGTAATGGGTGCAGATGGATCAGGCTGGACATTGGTCATCGTGGCTGGAATTGGAGCATCGGATGGTGCTCGAGTAGAAGTTCCAGCTTCATTCTGATTCGGATCGGATCGGCCCACAGCAACCTGGTCGGAGCGGTTCAGATGGAGAGAGTGAGACCCCCCAACACCATCGGTTCAGATCGGGTCTTCAGGTCGGATCGGTGTCAACACGATCCGGTTTGCATCCTCTCGGTTTGGATCTGCCCCTCCGATCCGGATTCTCCTGTTTAGAGTGATCTGCTCCGGAGCTTTGAGCGCATGACCTTGTTAACACGATAGCTTGCTGATTTTCTCTAGCATCATTTCCCCTAGCACCTTGCACTTCCTTTCCTTTTGTCTTAGCCATAATGCTTGATTCTTCAACGATTAGTCAACAAGTACTGAAAGATGTCAGAGAAAGGGGATTAACTTCTTTGAACTTGAAGGTCCAAATAGTAGAATGATAATCCAGAAAAAGCTACGAATTCGAAAGTTCTCAGTGAAAGCACCAAAATGTTAGACCAAAAATTGGCTCTAACACCCAAATTAGATATGAGTTCAATGAAATAGAATCAAAAAAAGAAGTAAAGAACATGCAATTTATAGTGGTTCGGCGTTAACAAGCCTACGTCCACTTTGTTTTCTTTGATTTGATGATTTGAATATGAATACAACAAGGATTCTCACTCAACCTCACAATTACAATTCATAAACTCACACAAATATCTCAAAAATGGGCTTTAAGAGATGATTTTGATCTGAATATGATTGCAGAATTCGGCTATGGAGGAAGTATGTACTGAGAATTTGCCAAAAGATCCTTTCAAATGCCTCTAGGTGGTGTATTTATAGGTGAAAAATCTCCTCGAAGTGGCTCCGGTTCGGAATTGTGTGCCATCCATCCCTTGAGAGTCGGGTTCGGAAGCTCTAAGATGGCTACAGCGCATTGATTGAGTAGGAGATCGTGGGAGAAATGGTCAGATCTTGTCTGCGTCTTCATGGGATAGGCGCAGCAACGGCTGCAGATTCAAAGGAGAAAAGGGGTTCGGATCGGAGCCTCCGATCCGATCTGATTTAGCCTACTTGTTGTCCCTTGATGCTGCTGACGTACTCATCCGATCTGAACCGTTGGGCTTGCTTGCTTTCTTCTGTTGCTGCTGGAGTGTTCCTTCGGTCCGAACTGCTGAAGCCACCTGCTAACCTTTAGTATTGCTGACGTATTACCGATCTGATCCGATGTAATGAGGCTACTGTTGTATCTCTCCGATCCAATCCGAGGAAGTGTCTGCGCTCTTGATCTGTATTCACCTCCTGCACCATCTTTCTCCGATCCGATCCGATTGGTGTCTTTCTCTCTATTTACTCTTTATGTAGCCTAGTTCACAAAGTAGGCTAACAATATTAATATATTATATAAACATATTTATAAAGTTATAAGTTTTAAAATTATAAAACTATATAACTATATAAAATTATATATTAAAATTTTAAACTTATATGTTTGAAATAATAAGTAAGATAAAATAATTTGAAATCAGAATTTGAATTTTGAAAATAGAATTTGAAATTTGAAATTTGAAAAATTAGAATTTGAACCTGGAGTGCTATTTAGAGTCTTACATATAATACTTGACTCTATTACTATATTTTTCTTGAACTTCAGATATCTTGATAACTTGATAACTCATGAGACTTGAATCTCTCTTGAATTCTGAATCTCTTAAAACTGTACAATCTTTTGTATTTAAGTCTTGTTTACAAATTCTGTGTATATATATATATATATATGTGTGTGTGTTCTATATAGAGATGCTAATATATATTTTATAGTCAATGATAATCCAAATGAGGTTGTTGTCATCAAAACTCCATTCTCCAACAATTTCCCCCTTTTTGATTATGACAACCTTGATTTATAAAATATTCATACATGTTCATTACCTGTCGATACTTATTGATCTGGTCCTTCGAATACTCCCCCGTCATCGTGAATCCTACATACTCCCCCTTAAACTAAGCCTAACTAATTTTTACTTATAATTTCTCCATTTTTGTCATCAACAAAAAAAAAATCTAAATATACTCCCCCTAAGTCTATAAACAACTATAACCTATATCTATCTATATATTCGAAGATTATAGTACTTGATTTTATACCAAAGTTCCAGTATACACGACTCCCCCAAATTCTTACCTATATTATATCCTTTATTCTGTATATAATTATTCTAATACTAATTCCAAAAGTCTATGAGAAACAAACAATGTATGATTTAAATAACTTAATTGTTGTTTTACAAGTCAAACAATATACACTAATGCAAATTACAACGTTTTACGAAAATACGAAATACTAAGTATGTATTACATTGCATGTAAGAACAAATAAGAATTATAAATTTCCAATGATTTTTCATAATTAGGGACTTATGAATTGGGAAACTGGGGTAATGGAGACAAAATTCCCCATTTTGCTCAATTATATTCCCTTCTTGATCGAAACAAACTTCGCCAACGCATATGACTTGATCGTCCTCTTTCATGCCTTCATTTGTGCCTCTTCTTGTTCATCCTCTTCTACCATCTCTTCCTCTACTTCCTCTTCCATATTATATTATCATCTTCGCTGATAATCGAATTTGTTTGATTATCCATAACAAATTTCCCTAGATTTCTCATGATTTTCCTTGTTTCACATGCTCTTGATTCATCCCAATTTATAGAACTTGAATTTTAGGGAGAATTTAGAGTACATTCTCCATTTGTTCTTCCGATTTCATCACACTAGCGAGAGAGCATTGAAACAAAACTTCGGGTGGTTCAGTAGACGATTCAGGATTAATTTGATAATTATAATTGGTGGAGGCTATTCTTTAATTTAGTTTTGAGTTTTTCCAGAAATGAAATGAGAGAATGAAGTAGAAAATTCAAAATAGAAAGTTTAAATAGTTATTGTAACTAACTTTTGGTGGGATTTAATTTTTGAAATCAGGTAGTTGTATGCTGACATGTCAAAAAATGTATGTTGACATAGGTGTATTTAATTATTTTTTTCATATTTTTCTTCTTATACTTATATATAATAATATATTTAATTACTCTTGTTCACTTAATGAACATATACCTAATTCCCTTCTAAATTTAGTAAATGTAGCTTCGTTTAATGGTTTTGTTAATATATTTTCTATTTTTTTCTATTTCTATAAATTCGAGTGAAAATTTCTCTTTACTTACATTATCTCTTAGAAATGATGTCTTATATCAATATTTTTATTCTTGAATGATGAGTTGGATTTTTAGATATATTTATAGCACTTGTGTAATCGCAGTATATTGGTGATTTATTTATACTTAATCCAAAATCTTTTAAGGTTTGTTGCATATATATTACTTGCGAACAAACTAAAGTAGCATATATATATTCTGCTTCAGTTGTTGACAAAGATACTATATTTTTCTTTTTACTAAACCATGAAACTAGCGAATGTCCTAATAAATGACATGTTCCGCTAGTGCTTTTACGATCGTATTTACACCCCACATAATCAGCGTCACAATAGGAAACTAAATTAAACAAATCATCCTTCGGATAAAATAATCCAAAATCTGATGTATGTTTTACATATCTTGGAATACGTTTTATGGCTTTTAAATATGTTTCCTCATGTTGCGATTGATATCTTGCACAGAGACATATACTATGCATTATATTTGGTCTAATAGCGGTTAAATATAATAATGATCATATCATACCTCTATATAATTTTTTATCAACATCTTTTGATGTATCATCTTTACTTAAGACTATATTAGTTGCCATTGGTGTTGTTCTCCCATTAGTTGTTGTTAAATTATATTTATTAATTAAATCTCCTGCATATTTTTCTTGATTGATAAATATTTTATTCTTTAATTGACAAATTTGTAAGCCTAAGAAGAACGCTAGGTCTTCGATATGACTCATCTCAATGGTTTATAATATCTGAAAATTCTTTATTCATCTTATTATTTGTTGATCCAAAGATCATATTGTCAACATATATTTGTACTAATTGTATATCGTTATTATTGCTTTTAATAAAAAGTGTATTATCTATTTTTACCTATTTCGAAGTTAGATTACAATGAATAATTTCTTAATCTATCATACCAAGCTCTATGAGTCTGTTTTAATCCATATAACGCTTTCTTTAATTATATATGTAACAACCCGGATTTTCAGAACCAATTTAAAAATTCTATTTTGGCTATTTTAATGGATTTTGGATATTTAAAATAATTTATTTTAAATAATAATGACTAAAACATTATTTTCGATGAAGTTAGAACGTATAAATTTATTTTAATTATAAAACGTGCCTGAAAGAGCGTGGTAGTTTTAAAATTCGATTTTAAATTTTGATTTAATGTACAGATTCAAAATAAATTGGATTTTAAGTAAAACCAGAAATATTTGAATCTGTTTAATAGTATCTTTCTAACGAATTTGAAAAATCCAGATTTCATAACGGGAATAGAAAGTTATGTCCAAAAACGTCATTTTAACCCGAACAGGTTTACCGATCGATTTTATTAATTTTATAATGAATATCGAAGAGAAGTATTTCAAAATTTTATATTTTGAACATATTATCATTTTAATATGACAAAGATGTAGAATATTCAATTTTAATTTAAAATTGAAGAAGAAGTTGGAAACATTTTAAAATGAATTTATAAATATTTTATAAATACGATCTAAATGGAAATCTATAACGGCCCGCATTCTACGTATCGAAGGATCATAGAATATTTATTTCTATTTCATATGAATTCGCACTATTCGGGTCATTTTCCATGTTCACGATTTTTGCCGATTTTTAAATGACCGTTTTACCCCTGGTGAATCTTGTTTCACCTATAACTTGTGATTGGTACGGAGTTTTGACCTGAAACCACTTCCATTAGATCCGGATGATGGTTTACCTTTCTGTAGAGTGGTCACACTTGCCAAACGGACTTACCGTTTGGGAGATATGGCTGAATTAAGGTTTAGAAGGTGAAAAAAGCTTAATTGGGCTTAACCGGGTGATTAGCAGCTAGGCCTATTGGGGGATTTCGGGATTAGAGCTATACAAGGGCTGGATTAGGGTTAGAGAAACCTTTTCCTTGTCATTTTTCAGCCGCCGCTGGCATTCTCTCAACCCTAGCAATGGCCTCCACCTTCTAGAATCATCTTTAATCACCGTTTAATCAAGGATTAGGCTAAAATACATCAAATAAAGGCAAATCAACACAAAATCAGAAGTTGGAGCTGCTGTGGTGCTTAGGAATTCGACCCAAACAGTAGAGTTTTAGATCCTATATATTAATTTGTGGCAAACGTGAGTGATTTGCATTGTTTTTCACTAATTACGGTTAATTAGGGGTGATTAGTGATAATTAACGAAATTATGGATCAGAAAAATCTGGAAAAAATTGTAAAATTCTAAAATAGGGCTCTGATAGAAATTTGGGCTAATTTGGATAAGTTTTGCTAATTGTATGCTTAAACATGATTAAGGGGAGATTAAGGGAAAACATGGGTTTTTGGGTATGTTTGATCCATATTGACATGATAGAATTGTTGTTTTGGTGTTTATGATTGATTATAGAAGTTGCTATGACTGTTTGGTATAATTTGTGGTTGCATAGAATAGTTAAAATGGTCGAAAATGCTACCGAATGGCGTAAATAGCTTGTTGGAAAAGTTGTAGAAATTGGTCAGATCAGTCCCGTTCGTGAATATGCATCACGACCCGGACCCGATCATGACCACTCCACCCCTCACGAACCAGAATGATCATCACGAGAGGACCAGGACACGCTCCACTTCGAAGACCACAAGCCACCTAGGAGCATCATCACGAGTCGATAACCTGGAAGCTTGACCACGAACCGGAGTTTGGTGCACTACCCACGAGCCGACCAGGAGGTTGCGAACCACGAACCGTGCCAAGAGGAGGACCCACGAGCCGACCAGGAAGGGGGTCCATGAGCAGGATCCATGAACCGCGAGTTGAGCTTGGGATTTGAGTATCGAATCGAGACATGATGGAGTCTGAAGAGTCACGAATCGGGATGATGACCAAAACCGAGATACAATGGTAGTCCAAATAGGAAGTAGAACTCAGGATCCAGATGGGAACCAACCAGTTAACTTGATGAGTTGGGCTTTGCTGCGGGATGTGTGTTAAGGGGTTATCGACGTCCATAACTTTGATTCACCACCAAGACGGATGTTAGGCTACGGATTAGTGCAGTGGGGTGGTTATTACTCCATGGAGCGGAGTGATCGTAGCATGGCTATGATCCTGTGCAGTGGAGTCGTCATGACTTCATGGGGCAGAGTAGACATAGCAAGGACTAGTGGCTATGGATCAGTGCAGTGGAGTCGCCATGATTCCATGGGGCAGAGTGATCATAGCAAGTATTTGGGTGGTCAAAGTTGTGGATATCGTTTGCTTTACGCATGGAGTGAGAGATGTGAGGATGCTTGCTATGCTTGATTGTTTGATATCACTATGACAAGCACACCCCTCACCTTAGAGTATTGTACATCCTGTTGTGCTAACTCTTTGCTTGTAGATCCATGTTCAGGTATGGTTTAGTATACCTGTTATTGCTCTGTTTTGCAGCTTATCGCTCATACCAGACTTTTGTCTGACCCAAAGTTTTATGTACCTTCTTATTACTTTGGGTGCTCTTAAACGGGCAGACTAGAGACAGGTTAGGTGGTATGCACGAGTAGCCGTACCAGAGACGAGCAGGAGGCTTCCACATATGATATAAATATATATATATTCTCCCTGTGTTGTTGTTGGTCACTACCTTGGGCATTAGTAGTGCACCTTTTTCTTTGCTTTAGAAACAGTATGTTGGAGTTGTAATAAGCTGTGTTTTGAATTTCCGCTGCTATGATGATTATGGTTTAGTTTTCAGCTTATGCACTGTCTCGCCTGTTTTATGTCAAGTATTTTATTATTATATTTTATTCCATGTGCTGTGAGACATTTTACAGGTTCCTTGTTAGTTTCAAATTCCTTTCTTTTCCTTTCTTTGGCGACCATCCCGTGCTAGTCGGGAATTGGCACAGCGCACTTTCATTGGAAATGTCGGCTGGTGCGGGCGGGCCATCACACTTGGTATCAGAGCTCTAGGTTGCGTAGTTAACCTAGGGAAAGACACCAAGGACAGATAGTATGTATAAAAGAGCGCGTATTTGTTATATTTTGGGTTTTCAAAAGCTATACATATATATAAATACTATTAGTATAACTAGGGATGGAGTCGCACTGCACTGGCACCACTGAAGAGATGGTTAATCGTTTCTCCTTACAGATTGAATGATGAGCTGATACACGAAGAATACTGGTAGAGGAGCCAATAATAGGAATGCTCTTGATATGAGGACGATGTTCACTGACTTCATGAGAGAGATGCTTAGGGATGTTCAGAGGGCAGCTCCTAATGCTGCAACGGTGGTGGTGCAGCGGTGCAGGAGCCTAGGGCAGATTTCGCCATGCTTTGCAAGGATTACACTAGTCTTGGTGGTAGTCCGTTCCACGGAATGGGATTGGCTACAGAAGTTCAGGAATGGTTGGATTTCTATGAGCGTATCTTCGAAGACTTGGTTATCGAGGATGCGATGAAGAGAAGGATGGCATCCCGTTAGCTGCACGGACGGGCAATGAATTGGTGGAACGCTATTAAGGCAGCTACCCCTGAGGATCAAGTTACTTGGGATCAGGTCAAGGCCCGATTCAGTGATAAGTTTATCCCAGATGCTCAGAAATCAGAATAATTTAGGAAGTTCCTAGAGATTAAGTAGAATGGTAGAACAGTCTCGGAGTATATTGCTGAGTTTGATACTTTATCGAAGTATGGATTATCCCTTATTGACACTCCCGAGAAGAAGAATGAGAAGTTTATAACATGCTTAGATCAATACTTGGGGGAAAGGCTTATAAACCATATTGATGAGACTTTTGAATCTATTGTGGGAAAAGCATTGAGATCGGAGTGTCTTTACCCTAAGCTAAAGACCGAAGTTGCTGTGGTATCTACAAGAGAGCCAAAACCGCAAGCAGGCGGTGGAGGCAAGAATAATTCGTAGAATAAGAGGAAACAGAACCAAGCTAAGGATGGTCAGAAAAAGAAAGATTATAAATATTTTGAGTGCTTTAGCTGTGGCAAGAAGGGCCACAATGCCAAAGAATGTCGTGCAAAGCCAGCGGATAGGAAGTGCTTTAATTGCGGCCAAGCAGGACATCATAAGGATAAATGTCCCCAGCCTCTCAAAGAGAAGCAGATTGTGAAAGCATATGCTATTAATGTTGTTCCTTCTTCATCGAATTCCCCAACTGTGGCGGAGAAAGGAAGGAATGTCATCATTCAAGGTATGCTTTCTGTTTATGATGTTCCTATTCAAGTACTGTTTGATACTAGGGCTTCCCGTTCCTTCATATCTAGTGACCTGGTAGATAGGTTGGGATTGGAATCCGAGATAGTCGATAGACCTTTAGCGGTGATGAACCCGACTGGTGGTTCAACTAGCCTTAGTATGATTTGTCGTAATACAGTCTTATTGAGTCATGGATGTGTGTTTGTTTGTGATTGCTTTGTTTTGGGCTTTACTGGGTTTGGCATTAGTTTGGGAGTCGATTGGCTCCAAAGTTACGAGGTGGTGGTAGATTGTGAGGGATTTTCGGTGACTATTAGGGCGGATGATGGATGGAGGGTAGTGTTTGGTGGCCTACCTAGTGATGAGGTGATGACTAGATTTCTAAATCCCCTCGACATCCCGCATGATGAGTTAGCAGGAATTCCCATTGTTGGCCAGTATCCAGATATCTTCGAGGAAGTGACCGGACTTCCACCACACCAAGAGATTGAGTTTCAGATTGATTAAGTGAAAGATGCCAGACATATAGTGATGCCACTTCATCGTATGGCACCAAGGGAGCAGCGAGAGATCGAGTTGCAAGTGAGCTATCTTTTGAAGAAGGGAATTATCAGAAGAAGTGTATCCGAGTGGGTAGCAACTATTGTATTTGATACTAAGGCAGTTGGTTCCCTTCGTTTATGTGTGGACTATCGCAAGTTAAATAAAATGACTAGGAAGAATAAGCATCGTCTTCCGCGGATAGATGATTTGGTTGATCAACTGGAGGGAGCAAGGATGTTCTCCCAATTGGACCTTGCAACAGGATTTCATCAGCTCCGAGTAGCAGTTGAAAGTATTCCTAAAACGTAATTTCAGACGCCGTCTGGATTCTTTGAGTGGTTGATCATGCTATTCGGGTTGACCAATGCACCAGCATATTTTGTAGATCTTATGAATGGGGTATTAAGGGATCAATTGAATAAGTTTTTTCTTATGTTCGTAGACGATATCTTGGTTTACTCGAGGACAGAGGAAGAACACAAGGAACATTTGAGGATAGTGATGGAGGTGTTGAGGAAACACCAATTGAAAACGAAATTTTCTAAGTGTCACTTCTGGAGGAGGGAAGTGGGATTCTTGGTTCATGTTGTTTCAGAAAATGGTATTGCCGTGGACCCTGCAAAGGTGGCTACGTTACGGGATTGGTCTACACCCAAGAATGCAACAGACGTAAGAAGTTTCATGGGATTAGCTGGATATTATCGTAAGTTTATCCAAGACTTTTTCAAGATAGCGACACCGTTGACTCAATTAACCAAGAAGAATCAAGCTTTTGTTTGGGATGAAAAGTGCGAGGTTGTATTTAAAAGTCTAAAGGAAAAGTTGACGTGCGCGCCAGTTTTAGTTATTCCTAAAGCGAATGAAGAGATGACTGTATACAAAGATGCATGTGGTACCGGGCTAGGTGCTGTACTGATGGAAAGAGGTAGGCTTGTAGCTTATGCTAGTCGGCAACTGAAACCGCATGAGAAAAGATATCCTACCCATGATTTGGAATTGGCAGCGATCGTGTTCGCATTGAAGATATGGAGACATTATCTCTTGGGAGAAAGATTCGTGTTGTTTACTGATCATAAATCGTTAAAGTATCTTTTCTCCCAAAAGGATTTAAATCTTCGTCAGCAGAGATGGTTAGAGTTCTTGGCTTCATATGATATTGATATCGCATATACACCAGGAAAGGGCAATGCGGTAGCTGATGCATTGAGTAGAAGATATGCCAGTTTAGGGGCTATGTTTCTTGAGTGGAAGCAGCTGGAGTATATCACAGGGTATCAATTCAGACCAAAATGTGAATTGGATCCAGAGATGTTAGAAAGTTTGATGATCAGACCCACTTTGATTGAGCGGATTGGTTCCAGTCAGAGGGACGATCCTAACCTATTGGAAATCATCTCCAAGTTAGAGATGGGTATCGACGAGGAGATGAACAAGTATCGGCTTGATCGAGATGGATGACTTAGCAAGAATGGGAGACTGGCTGTACCCAATGTTAATGGATTGAGAGATGAAGTGCTTAGAGAATGTCATTACTCGAAACTAACTATACATCCCGATGGTAACAAACTGTATCGAGACATGAAGCAGACCTACTACTGGGAAGGAATGAAAAGAGATGTTGGGAAGTTCATATCCAAATGCATGAATTGCCAGCTAGTTAAAGCCGAGCAAAAGAAGCCTAGTGGATTGTTATAACCGTTGGAAATTCCTGAATGGAAATGGGAACAAGTCTCAATGGATTTCATTGATGGGTTACCAAGGACTAGATCGAGCCATGATAGCATTTGGGTGATTGTGGACCGATTGACCAAGAGTGCAAGGTTCATACCCGTCAAGTCGAATAGAACAACATCTAAGTTAGCGGAACTATATATGAAGTGGGTAGTGAGATTTCATGGAGTACTCAAAGACATTGTGCGTGACTGAGATTCGTTATTTACTAGTGGGTTTTGGAAGAGCTTACAAGAGGCATTAGGATCAGAACTACATCTCAGTACCACGCACCATCCTCAAACCGACGGTCAGACGGAGAGGGTGAACTGTATATTAGAAGATCTCTTAAGATCTTGTGTATTAGATTTTGGAGGGTAATGGGATAGCCATTTGCATCTGGTTGAATTCACATATAATAATAGTTATCAGTCCAGTATTGGTATAGCTCCATTTGAATCTTTGTACGGAAGACCGTGCAACTCACCATCATGTTGGTTGGAAATCCATGAGAAATTTGTTCTTGGACCGGATGTGATAAGAGAAACCTCAGATAAGATCAAGGTTATTCAACAGCGAATGAAAGATGCCCAAGATAAGCAGAAGAGTTATGCTGATAAGAGACGAAGAGATCTAAAATTCTCCATTGGCGAATTGGTGTTTGTCAAGCTTTCTACGTTAAAGAGCGTGATTCGATTTGGCAGGAGAGGCAAGTTAGCACCAAGATTTGTTGATCCATTCCTAGTTCTCGAGCAAGTTAGGAATTTAGTATATAAAGTTGAATTACCTGATAATATGGTGGGAGTTCACAACATATTTAATTTTTCCCAGTTAAGGAAGTTCGTGCACCAGATCAATTGGATGACATCGAAGTAGAATCCGAGGCGGTTGCGAACCGCTAGCCGATCCGTATCATCGAGTATGACACGAAGCAACTTCGAAGGAAGGCGGTGAAACTGGTCAAGGTTCAGTGGGGCAAGAATGAGAATGACTGTACTTGGGAAACAGAGGAGAGCATAAGAGAGCCGTATCTAGAACTCTTTGCTTGGTAAGATTTTATTTGCGATTTAGTTATTCCCCATGCTAGGGTAGGCTTGTTGTGTATGTCTGGTTGTTGTGAATGACTGATAGCCATGCGGAACACCTTTGTATGTTTTTGGTTTAGGAATTTCGGGGGCGAAATTTCTTAAGAGAGGGGGGGGGGGGAGGACAGTGTGCCGACCCACATTCTACGTATCGAAGGATCGTAGAATATTTATTTCTTTTTCATACGAAGTCGTATGGTCGTGAAACTTTGGGGAACGACTATTCGGGTCATTTTCCATGTTCACGATTTTTTCCGATTTTTAAATGACCGTTTTTCCCCTGGTGAATTTCGTTTTGCCTATAACTTTTGATTGGTAAGGTGTTTTGACCTGAAACAACATCCATTAGATCCTGATGATGGTTTACCTTTTTGTAAAGTGGTCACACTTGTCAAACGGATTTACCGTTTGGGAGATATGGCCGAATAAAGGTTCAGAAGGTGAAAAACAACTTAATTGGGCTTAACCGAGTAATTAGCAACTAGGCCCATTGGGGGATTTCGGGATTAGAGCTATATGAGGGCAAATTAGGGTTAGAGGAACCTTTTCTTTATCATTTTTCAACCACCACTAACATCCTCTCAACCCTAGCAATGGCCTCCACCTTCTAAAATCATCTTTAATCACCGTTTAATTAAGGATTAGGCTAAACTACATCAAATCAAGGCAAATCAACACCAAATCAGAAGTTGGAACTGCTGTGTTGCTTAGGAATTCGACCCAAACAGTAAAGTTTCAGATTCTATATCTTAATTTGTGGCAAAGGTGAGTGATTTGCATTGTTTTTCACTAATTACGGCAAATTAGGGGTGATTAGTGATAATTAACGAAATTATGGCTCAGAAAAATCCAGAAAAAATTGTAAAATTGTAAAATATTATTTTAGGGCTCTAATAGAAATTTGGGCTAATTTGGATAAGTTTTCTAATTGTATGCTTAAACATGATTAAGTGGGGATTAAGGGAAAACATGGGTTTTTGGGTATGTTTGATCCATATTAACATGATAGAATTGTTGTTTTGGTGTTTATGGTAGATTATACAAGTTTCTATGACTTTTTAGTATGATTTGTGGTTGCATAGAATTGTTAAAATGGTCGAAAACACCGTCGAATGACGTAAATAGCTTGTTGGAAAAGTTGCAGAAATTGGTCAGACCATTCCCGTTCGTGAACATGCATCACGACCCCGACCCGATCGTGACCACTCTACCCCTCACGAAATGGAATGATCATCACGAGCGGACCAGAGCATGCTCCACTTCGAAGACCACGAGCCACCTAGGAGCATCATCACGAGTCGATAGCCTGGAGGCTTGACCACGAACCGGAGTTTGGTTCACCACCCACGAGCCGACCAGGAGGTTGCGAACCACGAACTATGCCAAGAGGAGGACCCACAAGCTGACCGGAAATGGGGTCCACGAGCAGGATCCATGAACCGCGAGTTGATCTTTGGACTTGAGTATCGAATCGAGACATGATGGAGGCTAAAGAATCACGAACCAGGATGATGACCAAAACATAAGATGCAAAGGTAGTCCAAATAGGAAGTAGAACCCAGGATTCAAATGGGAACCAACGAGTTAACTTCATGAGTTGAGCTTTGCTATGGGACGTGTGCTAAGGGGTTATCGACGTCCATAACTTTGATTCACCACCAAGACGGATGTTAGGCTAAGGATCAGTGTAGTGGGGTAGTTATTACTCCATGGAGGAGAGTGATCGTAGCATGGCTATGAGCCAGTGTAGTGGAGTCGTCATGACTTCTTGGGGCAGAGTGGACATAGCAAGGACTAGTTGCTATGGATCAGTGCAATGGAGTCTCTATGACTCCATGGGGCAGAGTGATCATAGCAAGGATTTGGGTGGTCAAAGTAGTGGATATCGTATGCTTTACGCACTGAGTGAGAGATGTGAGGATGGTTGCTATGCTTGATTGTTTGATATCACTATGACATACACACCCCTCCCCCGTATCTTTACACCATATGTTAAGGTCACCTTAAAGTATTGTACATCCTGTTGTGCTAACTATTTGGTTGTAGGTCCAGGTCCAGCTATTGTTTAGTATACATGTTATTGTTCTGTTTTGCTGCTTATCGCTCATACCAGACTTTTGTCTGACCCAGAGTTTTATGTCTCTTCTTATTACTTTGGGTGCTCTTAAACAGGTAGACAAGAGACAGGTTAGGTGGAATGCACGAGTAGCTGTACCGGAGATGAGCAGGAGGCTTCTACGTATGATATATATAGATATTCTCCCTGTGTTGTTGCCGGTCACCACTTTGGGCATTAGTAGTGCACCTTTTTCTTTTCTTTAGAGACGGTATGTTGGAGTTGTAATAAGCTGTATTTTGAAGTTCCGCTGCTATGATGATTATGGTTTAGTTTTTATCTTATGCACTGTCTTGCCTGTTTTATGTCAAGTATTTTATTATTATGTTTTATTCCATGCGCTGTGAGACATTCTACAGGTTCCTTGTTAGTTTCAAATTCCTTTCTTTTCCATTCTTTGGCGACCGTCCCGTGCTAGTCGGGCATTGGAACAACGCACTTTCATTGGAAATGTCGGTTGGTGCGGGGGGGCCGTCACAAAATCGACGAAATACACAAAATATATATATTATACATATTTAATGGCCTGAATGGAACACGCCGCGCAGCGAGCATTCGTGAATTTCGACCATTAACTTCAAATTGATGTAACGGGAGATCCGACCGTCGGATTCTCCTAAAACTGGAACCGTTGTGTTCATGTCGAAAAGAGCTATCCAACGAATATAAGAGATTTGAAATATAACGGTTTGAATTATGTCCAATTCAATTTCAGAAAAGGTCGTTCCAGATGTAGTTCGGTGGCCAATATTGGAAACCGACTGTAAAGGCCTTAATAAAATATTAAAAATATGGAAAAAAAATATGTAAAATCAAAATAAATTAATTGAAAAGAATTTGGATGAAGAATTCCAATTTTGTAAAGATAAAAATATATTTTTATCAAAATGAACTAGTTATTAACTAGAATAATAATCCAATGTTTTTAAATAAATAAATAAATTGGATTTGTAAATGGTTTTAACATAACCAGAATTTTCCAAAGTATGAATTGGAATGGAAACTATCTTCGGAATATGTCGATATTGGATTCCGTGATTATACAGATATTGTTGAGGAAGTTGGAAAATATAAATATCGTTATTCCGAATATGATATTTGTTGATTTCAGAATTTGATATTGAATATAAGTCGGTATAATTTCTATTCAGAGCCTTTTATTTAATGTCAAATTTGATTTCGGGTTTGTCATGAATGGTGTCTTCAATAACACTGTTCTTAAAACCCCGATGAGAAAAGAATAAATCTTTAAATTAAGATTTAGTGAAGTTTTCCAATTAATTAATATTTTATTGGAATTAAATTAAATAAATTATATTTTTGGGTTTGTCATGAATGGTGTCTTAAATAACACTATTCTTAAACCCGATTGAGAAAAGGTTAAATCTTTTAATTAAGATTTAGAGAAATTTACCCATTAATTAATATTTAATTGGAATTGAAATGAAAGTTGATTGTGGGTTTATCGTGAACTATGTTTTAAATGACATTTGTTCTTTAACCCAATTGACAGTGAAAATACAATTTAAATCTTTTATTAAGATTTAAATGGAAATTTACCAGTAAAGCTTTCCAATTTAATATATGAAATTGGAATTGAATGGAAATCGAATGGGTAATAATCGAGACGAGCTTCTGTGAATGAAGACCATTACTATATATGGAATTTAAAAAGGCCTTGCCGCTATTCCATTTAAATTATTAGTCTGATACAGAAATTTATATCGATTATATATTGATCTGTTTTAGGTGTAGATTCCATTTTTATGGAAAATGATTTGGGTTTATCATGAACTGTGTTTTAAAGGACATTGGTTCTTTAACCCAAGTAAGAAACAGGATTTATTTCCTGAAATTCGGATAATCATTAAGTAATGATTTTTGAGATTAAAACTAAACTAGAGTTTTAATTGAATCTTTAATTAGATTAAAATGAGAACGGGATAAATAGGTTAGGATATGAATAATATAAATAAATGATTACTTTGGTAACGATCGCTAATCCCAACTAGTTGAAAAATCAAAATCTGGTTTAGAATTGATAAAGGGTAAAATCATATCTTTTGAAATAGATATACAAAAGAAGATTAAAGAATAAATTTAAAAGAATTTGTCTTTGATAAAATTAATGGGAACCTTTCCCTAAAAATGTGAATATTGGAATAAAAGAATATTTTGAATTGGAATAAGGCATATGATGTGTTTTTATAGCACTTGATTATTGAATTTAAAATACGCGAGTTATTCAGAAAGACTGGGTTTAACCCATTCTAAATAATTATTACGACGACTAAAAGTCGAAGATGAAGACAGTGGTTGAAGACCAGAGCTCTTCACATCGTTTGGATGATTACTGATGTCTTGATTGGGCTATACACCCAATACAAGGTTATAAGGGGTGTTCGTTCAGACGTACTTGGAGATCGACGGATATGCAAGGACCTCTCTCTTGTATTGGACATATGGGACAAGGAATATGGTGCTCCAGTTTCGTTCAGACCCAGAACGGACTTGTAAATTGATGTGTGTCTGACATTTGATTTCATTCTGTGCTAATTGATTTCTATTAAATATATATCTATTTGGTGGCGGAGAATTTATTCTCTTGCTTAACACCCTTCTCTGAGATGTACGAGCTTAGAGGTTATATATTGATAGACATCGATTGTATGGTGTGAATTGCCAGTGGGGCATGCCAAGATGCAAATGGTCAAGGCTTTAGTTGAAAAAAAGAGCCTTGTGGTTGATGATCAAAACACAGCTTTAATTAGCATAGCTTTGTGTATAGTGTTAATTCGCGAGCCTTACACCCCGGTATGAACCAGAAACGGGAGAAGGATCCAGGGAGAACATGCGTTTATTTCTAGCTAGGAGTGGTGTCATGGTATGGAGCCCAGACATTTTTACTTATATGGATGATGGAAAGCGAGGTACCTCGGATTTGAGTCCCTAGTGGCTCTTCTTTTACGCACCATAGGGCTGGGAAATGTACTGTTCATGAAATATATATAACCCACTAATGTAAGTTGTGGACTGGCCCTGTGGCTCCAGGTGCAGTTGCGACTGAGTCCTGAGACATGGTAGGCTAGATTGTCTCGAATTCGGTAAGGACGATCCCTTGCCTTGGTTCATAGATGGAGATCCAACTTCCAATACGACATTGTGCGGTTTTGATTGTAGAACTAGTATGGCGACATGATATATGGTACACATGTCGTCTAAGATTGATACATTTATATTTGAAGTCGTTTTGACACTATACACTGATAGTAATATCAAAATAACTTGTTTTAAATGTACCTAGCTTGTTTGGCTATTATAAGGGAAAACTCTATCCTCCGGCTTGCATTGCATTATGTGATGGGACCTGAGTCTTATAATACTTTCATTTTTCAGAAAAGCATTGCATTGTTTTATTTTAAACTAAGATTCATTTGGAGTAAACCAGTTCCGTGTTATATGGTGTGGTGCCATGATTTCCCAACTTTTAAAGTAAAGGTTAGTAACTGTTTTTAGTTCTCACACCAGTCCCATGACTGACTCGGAGTTTATTGTTTCTACCTGAACTCTGGGTGCCCATATTTTCCACACGGGCAGCTAGTAGTTAGTCTTGCTGATATTGTATTTACAGGATCCTGGATTTACAACAGAAGCTATAATCGGGAAGCTTTGTATCCGTGTATTTATTTCAGTTGTGCTAGTGATGTATTTTCCGCTACGCATTGTATTATATTTTCCGCTGCTTTGTAATTTATTAAATCTCTGATATTGTATTTCCAATGTGTGATATTTATTCATACTATGGAATATTCTTGTACTCTGATGAAAAATTGTTGTAATAGCAATGAAATGTTCTATTGTTTGCGTTCAGATTTGTCGTGTTCTCAACTCAACCTGGGATTTCCTGTAAGGGCAAGTTTGGGTCATTTCAATATATGTGGATTGGTAATTTTTCGTCTTCAAAAAGTGGTGGTTGCTCTATGTATACGTCTTTTTTAACATATCCATTTAGAAAAGCGCTTTTAACATCCATTCGATATAATTTGAAATTATTATGATTCGCAAGGGCAATTAATATCCTAATTGCTTCTAATCTTTCTACGCGGGCAAACGTTTCATCGTAATCTATTCCCTCTTCTTGAGTATAACCTTGTGCTACTAATCATGCCTTATTTCTTATGACCTTACCATGTCCATTCATTTTATTTTTATAAACTCATTTTGTTCCTATTATAGATTTATCCTCTGGTGTAGGAATAAATTCCCATACATCATTCCTGGTAAAATGATTCAATTCCTCTTGCATAGCAAGGATCCATGAATCATCAGCGGATCCTTCCTTTGGATTCTTAGGTTCGATAGTTGAAATAAAAAAGTTGAATTCTCATATTATTAACAATAGATTGAATATCTGCTAAGATATTTTCTACAAGGTGGTCTCTTAGTAATCTAATTCATTTATTTGGTTGCTTAATTTCATTTTTTGTTTCATCTATCTCATTTTCACTTTCATCTTCATTATGGTTTGTTATATTTTTATAATTTTTATCAAAGGATACATTTAATGTTTCTTTGATGGTATTAGTTCTTAAGTTTAAAACTCTATATGCCTTACTTCTCTCTAAATATCCAATTAATATTCCTTTATCCAATTTAGAGTAAAATTTGCCTAAATTTTCTTTAGTATTAAGAATAAAGCAGTTACTTCCAAATATTTTATAATATGATACTTTTGGTATCTTATTATACAAAAGTTCATATGGTGTTTTATGAGTTAAGGGTCTTATTGAAATTCTATTTAAAATATAACAAGCTGTTGCAGCTGCCGCAACCCAAAATTCCTTGGTAAGTTACTATCAGATAACATAGTTTCGCACACTCTTGTATTGACCTATTTTTACGTTCAACTACTTCGTTTTGCTGAAGGGTTCTCGGGAAAGAAAAATTATGGGTTATCCCCTTTTTATTACAATTTTTTTCAAAAATTTCATTTTCGAATTCTCCATTGTGGTTACTACGTATTGTTCTGATTTTTAAGGATAATAAATTTTGAATTCTTTAGCAAAGGTTTTAAATTGATCAAAAGCATCACTTTTTTTTAAGAAACAAAGTCCACATAAATCTAGAAAAATTGTCGACTATTACGTAAACATATTTATTATGATTTAATGATTGAATTTGGGATGGACTGAATAGATCCACATGAATTAATTCTAATGGTTTAGAGGTAGTAATTTCCCCTTTTGGTTTAAATGAACTCCTTTTCAATTTTTCGAACTGACAAGCATCACATAAATTATTTACTTTAAATTTCATTTTGGGTGATCTCCTAACTGAATCTAGCTTCGAAAATCTTAGAAATATGTTTGAAATTTATATGGCTAAATCTCTTATGCCAAATCTAGGGGTCACTTTTATTAGTTATAAGACATAGATTTTCATTGGAAATTTTCATACTTAATATATAGATATTCTTCTTTCTATCTGTTTTGAATATTATTTTTGAATTCCTATCTTCTATAAAGCATTTATCCTTTTCAAAGTCTATTTTATACCCTTTATCACAAAATTGACTTATACTTAGTAGGTTGTGTTTTAGATCCCGAACTAATAAAATATCAGAAATAGTTGGGGTTTCAGAATTACCAACATTGCTAATGCCAACTATATATCCTTTAGAGTTATTTCCAAAATTGACAATTCCACCGTCTTCATATACAAGATTATTCAATAATTCTGTATTTCCCGTCATATGCCTCGAACAACCACTATCCAATATCATTTGTCCGTTTTGATTTCCACCATTTGTTCAAAAGAAATTTGAATTCTCACCAGCCATGTAACACACCACTTTGGAATTTGAATTTTAAACAGCTATGTAACCCATCTTTTCAGAACTTGAATTGCCAATAGCCATATAACACATCTTTTCCTACACTGGACCGCAATTCAGTAAATCACTTGAATTTTTAACATAATTAAATGCAAACTCATTGACGCAATGCAAGAATTGAAACTGGTGTTATAAATCATTTCAAAATTTTCCATTTAATATTTTTAAAAATTAGATTATGAACTTTTTGAATACCTATGCTTTGATACCAACTTTAGGAATGCAGATCTTAAGGCAAAACAAACACTAGAGTGTGTGAATAGTGTTTATAAGAAATTTATGAAAACCTTAAACTTATTTGATCTTCTATATGAATTATACGCACCAGAGATGGTCACAAACACAGAGTCAAACACAGACACAAAAACAAAAAGAAAAAAAAAAGCAAAAAAGGAAAGAACACACCGGATTTATATTGGTTCGGATTACTCCTACGTTCAGTCCCACACAACGCAGGTTTGCGCAGAGTTCTATTATTACCAATATCCAAGTACAACCCCTTGATTTCATGGCTACAAGGTTAACATCGCTCCAAACACCCATGATTCTACGGCTATAAGGTTAATACCGCCTTATTTCCTTGATTTCAGGGATACAATGAACATACTCTTTCCCAAACACTTCCCAAATGATTACAACAGCCCTATAACAATTCAATAGCATTTCAATTCAGAGAGTAGTTGATAGAGCTTGAGAAAAGATGAAGTTTTATATAATTTGAGTAGAAATCATCAAAATATAAGCATAGGAATCAAGAAAATTTGAAATATTAATGGTGGTATGATGAGGGGCGAAAATGGAGAAGAATAATTATAAAAGAAATTGAAATCAATCCCTATTTATAGTATTTGAATGGTTGCACCATTTCAGAAACGTTACAAATAGTGGAAAGACACTTCTAATAGTTATATGTCTACATAGCTTCTATGTATATTGACATATATATGTTATTTTTATTTTTAAAACTATGTTTCAAGTGTTTAAACATATATATTATTTTGAAAATTCTTGAATCAAAACTTAATAATGTAAATCAAATTAATATATTATATAAACGTATTTATAAAGTTATAAGTTTTAAATTATAAAACTATATAACTATATAAACTTATATATTAAAATTTTAAACTTATACATTTGAAATTATAAGCAAGATAAAATAATTTGAAATCAGGATTTGAATTTTGAAAACAGAACTTGTAATTTGAAAATCAGAATTTGAACCTGGTGTGCTATTCAGAGTCTTACATATAATACTAGACTCTATTACTATATTTTTCTTGAACTCTTGAAATCTTGATATCTTGATAACTTGATAACTAATGTGTCTTGAATCTCTCTTGAAATATGAATATCTTGAAACTCTAAAACTATACAGTCTTCCGTATTTAAGTCTTGTGTACAAATTCTGCATATATATATATGTATGTATGTATGTATTCTAGATAGAGATGTTAATATATATTTTATAATCAATGATAATTGAAATAAGGTTGTTTTCATCAAAACTCCATTCTCCAACATTATGAAGTATATCCATTCACTACTTCGTTAAATTTTCGGATGTTACTTTATTGAAAGTATTCATTTGAGCTACTGGCCTTTTATTGAAGGGAATTTTATTTTAAAGCTATTTAGAAAAATAAAATTGATTTCGAAAGCTTTGAAATTTTGGTTTCGGAAAATGGTTTTATAAAGACATGTTTTATGAAGACATAGTTTTAAAATTTTAATCTATTCGTGATTCGAAATTGTTCATGCTTTTTGTGATTTTAATAAATATTGTCTGATTGGTAGGAAGAAGAGAATTGGTAATAACAAGGAATATGCCACTAAACTTGAAAATAATAAATACCTATTCTTTGGATTTTTGGTATCTCTCTCTTTTACATACATTATATATATAAATATATATATATATATATATATATATGTATATATCGGATGTTTTATTGAAATCATCACAATTAGTCCTTGAGATTTTAGTTCTAACATTTTTAAACTGAAAAGATTTTTCAGTTTGTAATATAAACTAGAATATAAATAGTAGTAATAGTAGCAATAAATTGGATTTATAAATATGAAACCATTAGTTTATAATAAATTCCATTTTTGAAAAGTTTTAAATTTTCCTTCGAAAAGCCTAAGTAAACAAAATACTTCATCTTGATTTTTGGGGTATTTGATTTCGTTAATCGTTCATTTTTGTAACAGCTAAGTAAGGGGAAAATCAATTTTATTTTATACTATGGATTTAAGCTGATTTTCTATTCTAAATTCATTCATTTTTTTTGAGGACGCAGCATAGTTGTTGAGACTACTTTAAATCTTTGGAGACGATTCGAAGTTAGACTGTGGTTTTGATACTACCGTGATGGGGATAATTGTTTTCCGGATAGCAACTAATCTTAAAAGATGAAACAGGACGACTAATATTTTAATCGGGCCCAATAAGGTCAAGGTTCAATCTTCATCCAAAGCCTATTTAATAGTTGACCGTTTAGCATTATGCAAGAATGGTCAACTAGTCGATGAGTTTTGGTACAACTTGGAACTAGGAATCAACCGTGAAAGTTGCGCCCAAACCACACCCTTAACTTCTTTCGTCCTTCCTTCCTCATCTAGCCGAACCATATTCTTGTCCTTCTTCTCCTTCTTTGTCGTCGCCTCATTTCCTCTTTTCGTGCTTGTTTTCGCATTAAATTTCACCCCATTAATGCTCCAAGATCTAATTTCTTCACTCCAATCATTTCTTATTCCATAATGCCTACTTGCACCACCTAATCCTTCTAGAACCAATTAAGCCTCGTCCTTAGAGGAAAGATCATTTGGTTGGTTCAGAATGAGAAAAAAGGTTTCACCACTCTAGGGTTAAGGAAATTTGTCATGGGCAGCTGTAACACCCCGTATTTTCTATGATCGTATAAGTAACAAATCAGAGAATAATTAAATTAAAAAATAAGAATCAAGGGAAACAGGTTGCGCCATTACGTTCGTCTCGAAATTCTTCTTGGAAACGAGTCCGAGTTTTCGAGAAACGGAGTCCGTATGAGGGAGATATGGCTCCCCGAAGTTTCAGAGAATTTCAGAATCGAAAACAACACGAAAATTCGAATTCAAATTCGAATTCAAAATCCCAGAACAAGCTGGGCGGGAAAAATCCCGCCCATGGACCAGATCGACCTGGGGGTCGACCATAGTGTCGACCTCCCAGGGGCCAGGTCGACCATAGTGTCGACCTGGGGGGACCAGGTCGACCATAGTGTCGTCCTGCCTCCCGAACACTCTTTCTGAACCTGATGCATTCTAATGTATTTAGACTCGTTTTCTGTCTAGATTCGTCCGCCTAATCCTATATAAACAGCCCCCTAGCCTCATTTTCTCTATACAGTTTCATTCTGTCTATATTCTGCCTCTGTTCTAATTAAAAATAAAAATGGCGTCGCTACCCTGCTGGAATCAAAACTTGGACTGATGCATCTTCTTCCAACCTGAATAGAATGAAAAGCTAAATCAAATCTCAAATCAAATTCTAGAGCTATGACAACAATTAAAGAGGAATAATTCAGCATTTCTGCATCAACAACAGTTTATTATCCTTTCTTAAAACCACGAAAGGCAAGTACAGTTATTTTCCGTTATAAACTGTAATTATAATTGTGACATGATTATAAATCTGAATCTGAGGTTATGTATATTCTTATCTGTCAGATCTGTTTTTCTATGACTATTCTGTACCTCTTTCTTCTTTCTGTTCTATAGCTAGGCTACTACGAGCCTGCGCCGAATCTCATAAGAGATTAATGCACGAACGATAAATTTTGGGACAAATAATAATGCATAATTGGACATGAAACGGTTGCCTATGAGACTATTGCCCATGACTATGATTCATTGACTATGAGACTATTGCCTATGACTATGATTCAAGACTATGAGACTATTGACTATGACTATGATTCATGCCTATGAGACTATTGCCTATGACTATGATTCACGCCTATGAGACTATTGCCTATGACATTGAATAAGAAACTATTGTGATTAGTCGCCCATGACATTTGTGGTTAGTTGCCTATAACTATTGTAGTTAGTTTCTTATGCCTATTCCCTTAATGATGTTGGATCTCATATTTAGTATGTAACCTTGCTAGTTTATTCCCATTCACTGTTATGTACATCGATCCTAGTAGGGCCATTATCATTGTATTTGGTTCATCATTGCATGCCTATTCTTTCTTGTGCTTGTCTCCTATTCCTTTTGCAAGGGTCACTTCATGAGTACTTAGAGAACTTGTGGAAACATGTTATACTGGGATTGGGTGTAGCTTAATTAAGTTAATTTGGCATAATAAATATGTTGGCATAATCTGAATTGGCTATAATAGTGAATGATTAACATGTATATTAGTCTTGGACATAAATGGTGAACTAGAATATTAAATCTAGTTTTGACATGAACTGTAAATGGGAATATTAAGGCTAAGATTTGGGGCATATATTGTATTATGAATTATGACCTTGATTTGGGCTTGTAAGTTTAGGCTAAATTTATGATTAGGCAAGATATGTAAATAGAGTTTTAGATATATATAATCTGCTAAATCTATTATCTGCTAAATCTGTTAAATTGCCTAATCCGTTATCTGCTAAAACTGTTGAATTGCCTAAACTGCGAAATCTGTTATCTGCTAAATCTGTTGAATCGCTTAAACTGCTAGATCGGCTACCTGTTGAATTGTATGATCTGTTGAAACTAGATAATCGTAATCTGAATATGGAAATCCGTAGGCTCGACCTAAGAATTGGTAGAACATGGAAATTTGATTAATCTGTTATATCCTATGAAGAAGTTTAATCTGTTAAATAAACAGAATTAGTCTGATATCTGAAAAATCTGTATTGAAATGAATTGGCTATGACACGAGGTTAGACTCTGTTTGCGGTAGATGCCTACCCGGAACCAACCGGCTTAACCAGCAACCGCAAACTGTCAGTCTAATGTGAGAGGTCATAGGCATAACTAAAATATGCTTAGACATGAGGTTAGGTCTGGCTTGTGGCAGAAGTCTGCCCGGAACCGCCCGGCATATCCAGAGGCCACAAGCTACCGACCTAATGTGAGAGGTCTGTGCATTACTATTAATGCAAAACAGGGATAAATATGATGTCTAAAACTTGTTGGGTGGATAGGGTTAAACCAATTGGACTAATGAATTAAACAAACCCGTTTCGTGAATCTGTAGGCCCAATTACAAAGACAAATTTGTAAATCTGTTAAATCCGTATATCTAATCCGTTAGTCTGAAAACTTGTCTGATCTGTGAACCAGTTGATCTGAACTCTGTTTGTTTGAACTTGTAAACAAGTTAATCTGAAATCTGTTAGTCTAGGGACACAAGGTTAGGAGGGAAATACTTATGTCATCTGTTGTTTGGGACCCAAATTAGTCAGTAACCATTTCTGGTATCAAAACTTTGACCCAACAGTAGGTAGGGTCCGGGCACGCTTACTGAACTAATTATAAGTGGTTCATTCTGATAATGGCGAGGGGTGTTGATGGTGTGTTCCAACCGGGTTATGTGCGTGCATGGATCCCGGTCTGCCTCTGAGGATGTAAGGCGTCGTGACATCTGTAAATAGGTCTGTGCCAATTGGTTGTCACTTTAGGGAGTGATACACCCTATTGTGGAGCCGACACAGGGTATTTATGTATTAGGGAGTCGATTGCTTGGGGTAGGGTTTTAGGGTACACTTAGTTCTGTATGTTTCTGTTGGTACCGTCTGTTTCTGTTGGGTGGCAACACCTATCTGATTCTGCGTGGTACCGTTTGTTCGGGTAGTAAAGGACCATTTACTAGTGTACACCTAATTCTCCATTCTGTTTCCATAGGGATTAATCTGTTTCTGTTTCTGTACCTTCTATTCGGGTGGTAAAGGCCCATTATTAGCATTCTGTTTCTGTTCGGGTGGTAAATGCCTACTATTAGCATTCTATTTCTGTCTGTTTCTGTTGGGGTGGTAAAGGCCCATTACTAGCATTCTCTTCTGTGGAAATTATTCTCTTCCCGTTTCTGTTTCAGTTTAGACATTAGGGTGACACCTAATCCAGTTATACTAGTATTAATACAGAGAGATGAAAAGTAATATTATTCTGTTTCTTCTGTTTAACCTAAGTACATCTGCTGCTCCTGTTACTGTTATCTCTCCTCCAGTTTTATTTGCATGCTATGATTATTATTATTTGTTCATATGCTGAAAGTCACTGGACTTGCCAGACTTTATGTCTGACCTTGCTTGTTTTCGCCCCTTTTCTTCCGTTCCCCCCCCCCCAAGTTTTCCAAGGAGGGAATACTTTATCTTGATCCGGATTTCTTCTGCTTGAAGTACTTAGAGTGCTTAAAGTATGGCTTCACTCCTTATGGAATCTTCTGTGGGGATTATGATTTTAAAGTTTTGTACTCTAATGATTTTCTGAACAAGACTGATATTTATGTACTTGAGTTTTTCAAGAAAGGTGTAACCAAACTGATTTCTGTTTTCCACTGAAATGAAGTTATAATTTCTCAAGTATTGTTTATCTGTCTTGTAAATTTCTGTTCTATCTACTAAAACGCTCCACCAAAGTTAAGGCATTCCCTTTATGAGTGACCTTAATGGAGGTGGGGTGTTACACTTGGTATCAGAGCTAAAGGTTACCAGATTTGATAAAAAGTTTTGAAAACTATTTTCAAAAAGGTTTTAAAAAGGAAGTATTTTCAAAAGTAAAGCTTATTTTTGAAAAACATAATCCCCAAAAAGCCATACATCTATCTTTTCCGTTCTTCATTTTAAATCTTTTTCTTTCATTCCAGCATGTCTGGGAATCTTAACTTTCCAGAGGGCGTGCCAATACCTGGCTGGTTCAGGAGGTACTTAGGGTCTAGGGCCGACGATGTAGGCCCAGCGGATATTCCTCCTCCAGCTGCAGCGATTCCTCCTCCTCCGCCCCCTCCTCGTGCAATTGCTTTTTCAAAGATCTGTAAAGATTTTAGGGCCATGGGTGGAAAGGATTTCAAGGGAACTGAATCATTTGTAGAAGCGAGGAACTGGCTCAAAGAAACTGAGGATCTGTTCGTTTTATTCGAGGTGGACGATAGGCAGAAGGAACAATTGGCGGTATGGTTGTTCAAGGACGAAGCTTCCTATTGGTGGGAAGTCACTAACGCTGAGAGGCCGGTTGAAACATGGATGGATTTCAGAACAAGATTTAAGACGAAATTCCTCTCGCAAGCTGAACGAAGTCTACAACTGGAAAAGTTCTTATCTCTTAAGCAAGGAAGTATGAAGGTCAGGGAATACATCAATCAGTTCAACCAACTGGCCAGGTTTGGGCAAGATTTAGTCAACACCCAGCATAAAAAGTTTCTCCGCTTTGTTAAAGGATTGAACGAGCCACTGCACAGCCTAGCCATGACCCATGTACCCACGGGAGCGACTTATGAGAGATTGGTGGACATGGCACTACTACACGAGGAAGACAAGGGCAAGAAGGAGGCAAACAAGGAAGAACCACATAATAAGAAAGCATGGCCCTAAAAAGAAAAAGAAAAGAAGGGTGAAAAGTCTGAAGATAAGAAGGAGAAAAAGTGCTTTACTTGTGGAAGCTCGACTCATCTGAACAAGGATTGCAGAAAAAGAAAGGGGCACTTGCTTCAACTGTGGTGAGATGGGACACTTCACTAGGGACTATCCGAAGAAACGAGGGCAAGGGCAGAGGGCAGGACCAACTTCTGGAAGGCAGGCGAACACTCACGAAGCTAGTGGATAGGATAGAAATGGGAAAACTTTCTGTAGGAGGTTTAATTTCTTTATCTGATTTTTGAGTTAAAACTCTTTTCTGATTCTGGCATTTTGATTCTGTAATCGATACTCTGCACTTGAATACTAGTAATGTTTCTGATTCCGCTGTAGACTCAGACCCATAAGGGTTATGTCTCATCTAAGCGTGATAAGTTGGGTATCTGTGTTGAGCGTTAAGTTGACTATGATGCATACATTCTGGGTTTTTATTATGCTTAGTTTCCTAAGAATCATTTAGTAATCTGCTCTGTACCGGTAATCGGTAAATATCTGAATATTTCTGATAAGGTTGAGATTTCCAGTTTTGACATTGTCTAAAGAGGGTAATCCTCTGGGTGTCAATCGGATGTTGATTTCGGTCTTCAGGGTTGATACTTAGGGGAATTTGTCTCCCAACCAAGATCTAATGGAAACCAAGTTTTTGTTTATCTGCACTCGCTCCCATCACTCGACTGTATCCTATCAATCGAGTCTTTGACCTATAGATAGGAATCCTATGGATGTAAACATGTGTTTGAGACATGTTATGTTTGATGGTTGCAAGTGGATGCAAGTGGTTGCTAGTGGTTGCTCGTGGATGCATATACACACACTGGGCACTAGATCGGCTCAAAAACACTCTCATACTGCATATGGATGTGTGAGCATTTTCAATTTTGGTGGATGCAAAATGATTGATTCATCACATGGATGTTGCATATGAATGAATAGTTATCACTCATATAAGAATGATATGTATCAAATAGGAAGGTTGCATACATGTTGGACTCATGGCACAAACATAATTCGCATTTAGGAGGTCAATTGAATCAGTGGACCGCCTGATCTTTGCATTAGATAAGGAACATATACACACACTTTTGCATATGTTCATACAACATTAGAAGTTTTCTAAGGACAATGCATGCTTCTGGATGTTGGTTGAGTAGATGGATGACTGGATAGTAGGACACATTCTTCTTGACTTGAAGATTTCGAGGACGAAATCCTTTAAGGCGGGGAGAATGTAAAACCCCGTACTTTCTGTGATCGTATAAGTAACAAATCAGAGAATTATTAAATTATAAAATAAGAATCAAGGGAAACGGGTGGCGCCATTGCGTTCGTCTCGAAAATTCTACTTGGAAACGAGTCCGAGTTTTCGAGAAACGGAGTCCGTATGAGGGAGATATGGCCCTCCGAAGTTTCAGAGAATTTCAGAATCGAAAACAGCTCGAAAATTCGAATTCAAAGTCCCAGAACAGGCTGGGCGGGAAAATTACCGCCCATGGACTAGGTCGACCTGGGGGTCGACCATAGTGTCGACCTCCCATGGGCCAGGTCGACCATAGTGTCGACCTGGGGGGACCAGGTCGACCATAGTGTCGACCTGGGGGTCGACCTGCCTCCCGAACCCTCTTCTGAACCTGATGCATTATGATGTATTTAAACTCGTTTTCTGTCTAGATTCGTCCGCCTAATCCTATATAAACAGCCCCCTAGCCTCATTTTCTCTACACAGTCTCATTCTGTCTATATTCTGCCTCTGTTCTAATTAAAAATAAAAAAGGCGTCGCTACCCTGCTGGAATCAAAACTTGGACTGATGCATCTTCTTCCAACCTGAATAGAATTAAAAGCTAAATCAAATCTCAAATCAAAGTCTAGAGCTATGACAACAATTAAAGAGGAATAATTCAGCATTTCTACATCAACAACAGTTTATTATCCTTTCGTAAAACCACGAAAGGCAAGTACAGTTATATTCCGCTTTAAACTGTAATTATAATTGTGACATGATTATAAATCTGAATCTGAGGTTATGTATATTCTTATCTGTAAGATCTATTTTTCTATGACTATTCTGTACCACTTTCTTCTTTCTGTTCTATAGCCAGGCTACTACGAGCCTGCGCCGAATCTCATAAGAGATTAACGCACGAACAATAAATTTTAGGACAAATAATAATGCATAATTGGACATGAAACTGTTTCCTATGAAACTATTGACCATGACTATGATTCATTGACTATGAGACTATTGCCTATGACTATGATTCAAGACTATGAGACTATTGACTATGACTCATGCCTATGAGACTATTGCCTATGACTATGATTCACGCCTATGAGACTATTGCCTATGACATTGAATAATAAACTATTGTGATTAGTCGCCCATGACTATTGTGGTTAGTTACCTATAACTATTGTAGTTAGTTTCTTATGCCCATTCCCTTAATGATGTTGGATCTCATATTTAGTATGTAACCTTGCTAGTTTATTCCCATTCACTATTATGTACATCGAGCCTAGTAGGGACATTATCGTTGTATTTGGTTCATCATTGCATGCATATCCTTTCTTATGCTTGTCCCCTATTCCTTTTGCTAGGGTCACTTCATAAGTACTTAGAGAACTTGTGGAAACATGTTATACGGGGATTGGGCGTAGCTTAATTAAGTTAATTTGGCATAATAAATATGTTGGCATAATCTGAATTGGCTATAATAGTGAATGATTAACATGTATATTACATAAATGGTGAACTAGAATATTAAATCTAGTTTTGACATGAACTGTAAATGGGAATATTAAGGCTAAGATTTCGGGCATATATTGTATTATGAATTATGACCTTGATTTGGGCATGTAAGTTTAGGCTAAATTTATGATTAGGCAAGATATGTAAATAGAGTTTTAGATATATATAATCTGCTAAATCTATTATCTGCTAAATCTGTTAAATTGCCTAATCCGTTATCTGCTAAAACTGTTGAATTGCCTAAACTGCGAAATCTGTTATCTGCTAAATCTGTTGAATCGCTTAAACTGCTAGATCTACTACTTGTTGAATTGTATGATATGTTGAAACTAGATAATGGTAATCTGAGTATGGAAATCCGTAGGCTCGACCTAAGAATTGGCAGAACATGGAAATTTGATTAATCTGTTATATCCTATGATGAAGTTAAATCTGTTAAATAAAAAGAATTAGTCTGATATCTGAAAAATCTGTATTGAAATGAATTGGCTATGACACGAGGTTAGACTCTGTTTGCGGTAGAAGCCTGCCCGGAACCAACCGGCTTAACCAGCGACCGCAAATTGTCAGTCTAATGTGAGAGGTCGTAGGCATAACTAAAATATGCTTAGACACGAGGTTAGGTCTGGCTTGTGGCAGAAGCTGCTCGGAACCGCCCAGCATATCCAGCAGCCACATGCTACCGACCTAATGTGAGAGGTCTATGCATTAATATTAATGCAAATCTGGGATAAATATGATGTCTAAAACGTGTTGGGTGGATAGGGTTAAACCAATTGGACTATTGAATTAAACAAACCCGTTTCGTGAATCTGTAGGTCCAATTACAAAGTTAGACAAATCTGTAAATCTGTTAAATCCGTATATCTGATCCGTTAGTCTGAAAACTTGTCTGATATGTGAACTAGTTGATCTGAACTCTGTATGTCTGAACTTGTAAACAAGTTAATTTGAAATCTGTTAGTCTGGGGACACAAGGTTTGGATGGAAATTACTTGTGTCATCTGTTGTTTGGGAACAATACTAGTCAGTAACCCTTTCTGGTATCAAAACTTTGACCTAACAGTAGTTAGGGTCCGGGCACGCTTACCGAACTAATTATAAGTGGTTCATTCTGATAATGGCGAGGGGTGTTGATGGTGCGTTCCAACCGGGTCATGTGCGTGCATGGATCCCGGTCTGCCTCTGAGGATGTAAGATGCCGTGACATCTGTAAATAGGTCTGTGCCAATTGGTTGTCACATTAGGCAGTGATACACCCTACTGTGGAGCCGACACAGGGTATTATGTATTAGGGAGCCGATCGCTTGGGGTAGGATTTTAGGGTACACTTAGTTCTGTCTGTTTCTGTTGGTACCGTCTGTTTCTGTTGGGTGGCAATACCTGTCTGTTTCTGCGTGGTACCGTCTGTTCGGGTGGTAAAGGCCCATTTACTAGTGTACACCTAATTCTACATTCTGTTTCCGTAGGGATTAATCTGTTTCTGCTTCTGTAACTTCTGTTCGGGTGGTAAAGACCCATTATTAGCATTCTGTTTCTGTTCGGGTGGTAAATGCCCACTATTAGCATACTATTTCTGTCTGTTTCTGTTGGGGTGGTAAAGGCCCATTACTAGCATTCTCTTTTGTGAAAATTATTCTGTTCCCGTTTCTGTTTTAGTTTAGACATTAGGGTGATACCTAATCCAGTTATACTAGTATTAGTGCAGAGAGATGAAAAGTAATATTATTCTGTTTCTTCTATTTAACCTAAGTACATCTGCTGCTTCTGTTACTGTTATCTCTCCTCCAGTTTTATTTTCATGCTATGATTATTATTATCTGTTCATATGTTGAAAGTCACTGGACTTGCCAGACTTTATGTCTGACCTTGCTTGTTTTCGTCCCTTTTCTTCCGTTCCCCCCAGGTTTTCCAAGGAGGGAATACTTTAGCTTGATCCAGATTTCTTCTTTTTGAAGTACTTAGAGTGCTTAAAATATGGCTTGACTCCTTATGGCAGCTTCTGTGGGGATTATGATTTTAAAGTTCTGTACTCTGATGATTTTCTGAACAAGACTGATATTTATGTACTTGAGTTTTTCTGGAAAGGTGTAACCAAACTGATTTCTGTTTTCAGCTAAAATAAAGTTATAATTTTTCAAGTATTGTTTATTTATCTTGTAAATTTCTGTTCTGTCTACTAAAATGCTCCACCAAAGTTAAGGCATTCCCTTTGTGAGTAACCTTAATGGAGGTGGGGTGTTACAGCAGCTGGACTTGGACCAATCCTCTGCTTCGAGATCCTAGAATTACTTTGTTGTTTGTGTTGCCTCCCCCTTGGTATACCTTGTTGGAATATGTTTTTTCGAAGGCGATCGTTGTTTCGGAGATGAGGAATAAGCCGTCTTTGGATGGTTTGTCTGAGGAGAATCTCGATAAAATATTTTAGAGGCATCTGTGTTTTACGCGAACTTGAGTGGTCTTCTGTTTGATCGGCTTTATAGGTTTTGCAGCAAATATATTTTTCTTAATGTCGGGGTTTTTGTTTGGAGATCTATGTCGAAACTACCAATGTTGATGTGTGACTTATCTAACACATTGTTCCAATAATGGGAAGTCGTGACAAGATTTATCGCATGTTGCAGAAACCAATCTTTTCACTAGTTGATGAAGTAACCATCAATTTTTTTCGCATCGTATTTGATACAGCTTGTTGTTCTTGTGTGTTGTCTCATGGAGTTGCTTTATGTAATATTACCTATCCATTTTGTCTTTATACAATATTAGGTGGATTTCCATGAGGAGCTGTTTTGTGGTAGGTTTTTTTTCTCATCGCAAGTTCTCTCCTAGAAGGAATGGTGATGTGAAAACCTCCAACAACACTAGCAATGTTTATAGCACAAGATTGAGCAGTTTTCTACCATGATATGATTAATCCAAGGCCATAAAAATGGTTTGAGCATCCACCGCGGAGCAGGACATCTTGTAATTTATAGCTATTGTTTTAGGAGTTTTAGTGTTGTCATCTTTGTTGTTTTCCCATTCTAGCATTTGGATCGTGGCTTTGTGAAAATTCGTATATGCAACTATTAGTGTTTGTTGTCATTAAAATCGCATGACTTATAATAGTGAGATTTTTATGTTTAGAATATTTATGTCATTCGTGCATATACATTTTAATGAGATGTCGTTTTTCTTATCTAACTAACAGTTGTCTTAGAGCCGAAAAGAATAGAATTCTGTGTTGGATAAATTTGGCAAAGGACCAATTTTGTGGTGTTTTCGTCACGGGTATAAATAATTCACTGCCTTGTTAAGCTGAAATTCATTATGTTCATTTTTGTGTGGTTTCAGTTTTCACGTTTTGCGTAATTGACTTCCTTTTCCGCAAACATGTGGCTTCAATCATTATATTTCCGAAAAATACATTTTTGAATCTTTTGGAAAAAGTTGTTAAAAAAAACAGTTGTCATTTTTAAAACTTACATTTTTCGGGTTCGGCAGTTTGCACGTGTTTAAAATGTCTATTTTACATCAAAATAGAGGTTTGAATGGCGCAAAGCGCACACTACCAAAATTTTGATTTTCATACGAATCTAATTTGGAAAGTGAAATGTTATTGAAAATAAATTTTGAAAATAAATATAAGAAGTTTTAAAGCGGAATTTTTTTTGAGGAAAACTTAACGATTTGTGCTCACATGAAAGTAGAAGTTTTAAAGCGGAAATTCTTGGTCACATGAACAACATAAGGAATTTCTATAGATGATATGTGTGCACGTTTTAGCGTGCAATAGGACCAATGATGCGGTAAAAATGTTAACGACAATAAAGGAAAGACTGTTTTAGCTTTGGAAACTTTGTTTCCATACCTTGTCACTGATGCACGCCAGTTATTAATTACCTCGTTTTACGTTTTAAGGCTTGTTATAAGCCTTCTTTACAGTCTACAGATGGAAATTTTGGAGTATTTTGGGTAGCTAAGGTGAAATTTGCACTGTAAGTCAAGGAGTGGGATGTCCAAAGGCGAAGGGAACGTTAAAATTTCTTCGCTTTGGTTTCCTTTTTCTGGTTTAGGAGCAATAAGATAAGAAGTGATTAAAGGCGTTGACGTTTTGGATGGTAGTGTCTGGATGCAAAATTGGTTGCTTCACACTTTTGTAATTGGGTGAAGGTTAAAAATGAAAAAGGATTTTCAAAATTTGCATTCATATAGAACTGCCAGTATATTTAGGATGTTTTGCGTCACATTTTCAAAAGTGTTTTAAAAATTTAATGCGTACATGTAGGCAGATCCAAATTAGAATCATTATGCATACGAGTTTTGTAGTTGAAATGCATTATGTACACTATACACACACATGCTCACATGGTTGCAAAGTGAATGTACACAAATTGGCTGTGTAGGATATGATAAGTAGGTGTCAGAATTTCGGGATGAAATTCCTTTTAAGGGGGGAAGAATGTAACAAATCGAAATTTTGACAATAAATTAGTTATTTAATTAGAATTTTAAAAATAGGAATGTCTGCAATTGCTAGAATTTGATCATGAAACTTTATCTATTGCATTCGTCTCGGAATTTTGGTTAACTTTCATGTTCGGAGTTTCACGGATGGATTCCTTATGTAAAATTTACGGACCAAATTCGATAAACGGATGAAAATAAACAAAATGGAATATTACATATAATAATTAATAATCCGCTAGTCACCTCACTGCCAGGTCGACCAAGCGGTCGACCGGGGCAGTCGACCGCTAGCTGCGACCGCATGTTCGCGCCAAGCAAAACGGCTAGGGTTTTGTCTATATGAAATATATATAAACGTTTGATGTTTATTTAATCAAATCTAACGGTACATGGCCAATTCCACTCCTATAAATAAAGGGGTAAGGCCTCATTCTTTTCTGCACAAAATTGTAGGCTTTAGCGAAGCTCTGCCACTTTCCTTTCTCTTCAAATCAATTTCTTAATTAAACATATGTTTATATATAGTCAATCAAACATAAATCGTATAGATTTGAAAGGGATTAACAGATTCAAAACGAAAAGGTCTGAATTAATGGCTAAGTTATTCATCATCAGATTCACCCCTCTTTTCCTATTTTCTTGCAAATCTAAAGATACGAAGTATCTCCTTTTCAGAATAATTGTAGATCTGTAAGAATTTGGGAATTATAGACCTAAAAGATTAATCAGATTTCAGGTGAGTAGGAAATTTACATACAAGGTTATGATAGCCTATTTGTCTCATTTGAATTAGACGCTCACGAATATTGATAAAAACCTAAAGTATAGATTTGTGGTTATGAGTAATTTTATTTGTAGGCTCATTTAATCATTTATACATGTTTCCTACAATTATGTTTGAAAATATATTATGGTTGTTGCAAAACACCATAAATCTGGAAATCAGTCCCATTAAACACTGTTTAGATGTAGTATAATTCCAGTTCTCTATTTTGGTGTTAATTTATGAAATATGTGATTTTAATTCAAAAGAATAAACCTGTTTGTATTCAACGTTTTTGGGTTTTTTGGCTTAGCACTTATAAATATGACTTTTTCCTCTTTTTAAACAAAAAGACATTATTTTGAAACCCACAAGAAGTATGATAAAAGATTGAAAAGGGGGAAGTTGTGTAAATGTACGCATAAATATAAATATAAATTTGTGCATGCATCAAATATTCCAAAATACACATAAATTTTTGTTGTTGTTTGAAATATGTATAATCCAATAATGAGGCGTAATTTACAATAACTGCAGCTATCGGTCTTTTTGTTAGATTTGGAACCTTATGGAAAGATTGAACGCACAGAAAAGAAATGTTTGGTTATTGGTTAAACAAAATTATTGAACTTAATGATAAATAACAGTAAAGGAAGATAACTACGTTAACCGCGCAAAAATATAAATATATATGCATCATTCGTCTGAATCTACATAAACGACGAAATATACAATGTAATGAATGTTTGATTGGTATTCATTTTATGGAATTACACATGTAAATGTAATCCATAGTAAATGAATATATTTGTGGTGACCGTTGTAACAATTAATATAACTGATTGCTATAATAGGGTAATAAATAAATAATTAACTATTGTAACCATAAATGAGTTGGGGAAAATAAATTAAATTAGGTAATTAAACCTAACGGTTACAATTTCTAATTTGTAGTATTAATGTTGTAAACCCTAATTAGGAAATTTGAATTATAACTATATTAAGACACGAGGTTAAGTTCAACTTATGGTAGATATTTGCTTGGAACTGCCTGGCGAATCCAGCATCCGCAAGTGATTAGCTAAATGTGAGATGTCTAGTGCGTAAATTTAACTGTACTAAGATGCAAGGTTAAGTTCAATTTTTGGTAGAAGTATGACCAGAACCGTCCGATAAATCCATCATCCACAAGTGGTCAGCTTAATGTGAGTGGTCTGGTGCATAAATATGTGTGTATATATATATACATATATAACAGACAATAAATAAATAATCAAATAATTAGAAATGTCTCTTAGGGTAAAAAAATAAATGTTTCGGGACTGATAAAATAAGGATATTCCATTTTTAATTATTGTCTTAGGGAATTATGATTGTTAAGTCCATAAGTGGCATTAATTACAATCAATGGGAATAAAAGGTAATTGAAGATTTAATGGTTTCCTGAGGAAAATATGACCGTTATGGTTATAAATGACAATAAACATATGAAGAGAAATAAAAGGGGATTAATGGGTATTGATTTCTATTTTAAACACCGAGTCCAATTAGAAAAGTAATCAAATAATTATCCTAGGTTAAGAAGAATATAACTTTCCTTATTTATACTAGTTAATATGGAACTTATAATTAAAAGTTAGAATTGGACTTGGTAGGTTAATGGTATAAATAATTATTAACCATAGGAACCCGTGACGATAATTAACCGTGTGCTTATGGTAATTCCGTGAAAAGAAACTAAACAGGAATAACTCAATAACATAGCCCGCTTTATACCCGTAAGGAGAAGCATTAAGGACTAATTGGGTATGAACTTAATAATCTTCGTATATAGTCTGCTTCCTTGGGTCTTAAGTGGCTTGGGTTGAGAAGTCCACGTGGGAGTAAGTCTTCTAGTTTAGGGGTCTTAAATGGTGTGTGTGAAGCCTGCTTAAACCTGGAAATTCAAAAATGTATGATATGACTACCCATCCTACGGGAAGTAGTAAGCAACTAGGGAGAAATCAAATGAGGTCAGCTAGATGGTAAAGCGAAACACCCTCTCACACCTTACACGGGGTATGGGCTTAATGTGTGAATGACGGAAGCCTTAACTAGTAGGGTCCCATAGCTAGTGCTATCTGGTTCATGTTAATGTTGAATAAATCATCGAGAAGTATTGAGTGACAAGTAGGTCCGCCTAGGGTCTTAAGTGATCGAAAAATCCACCCTATCTATCATTCGATAGTGAGGCGTTCAATAACTAAGGACGTATGTGTGAATATATATACAAACTCCGAAATTAGGAGTCCATTCTCGATTTAATAACCCGACATATCTGGTATAAAGGTGTCATAAATATATGTGAAAATATTCTATCTCGGTATCATATTTGTTTGGGAATACTACCTTGGGAAAGGTAGTTAGAGTCGTGTGTAATTGTTTACAAGGTTAGGCTAGAATTACCAACCTCGGTAGACATACCACTTGGGTTGAACCAAATGGGATACATCTGTGTATTATAATATGTATTATGCATTTCCTGTTAACCAGAATCTTGTTGTTCTAACCCTCCTCATTAAAACCTCCTAGGATTCTAGAGAAGATCGGATTCTCACAGGTGTATAGTTTTGGCTTTCGGTTCTCGTTTTCTCTCATCTTAGTATTGGCCAAGTGACTTACTTTTAAAAAGGTAGTTACTTGAGTTAATACTAGTCTATCATGTTTTGTTTCTGTTGTGCATTATCTTACCGTACTCTGATTATTCCCATGCTTATTTGTTTGCGGGTACCAGGTTTACACGCTCCATGCTTGGATGTGTTCAAGTTTCGATTTTTATTGAAATTTGGGCTTAGAAAAGTGTGAGGTGTTACATTTTTTCTTGTGGGAAATTAAATAATTTCCTAAGTAGATTTATATATTCTTCCTTTCCTTCATCATGAGTGGTGAGAAAACTTAAATTCATGCTTGTCTCTCTTTTCATTTATCTTTTGTGGATGGACTGAATCGTGTTGAACACTACATATTGTAACATCCTGCTAATTCTAATATTAATTTTCACAAATTAAATAATAATTAATCTCGGATTTGAGAATTAAGGGAAACGGGTTGCGCCATTGTGTTCGTCTTGGAATTCTGGCTGAGATAGAGTCCTAATTTGCGAGAATTGGATTTCGTATGAATAAGTTATGGCCATCGAAAGTTTCACTAAAATTCAAAACAGATTTCAAAATTCAAATTTCAAATTCAGGTGGGCTAGGCGGGAAAATTCCCGCCAGGGGCTAGGTCGACCAGAGGGTCGACCTGGGGTCGACCTACACACACAGGTCGACCAGAGGGTCGACCTGACCCCCGGGGCAGATTTGAAAGATGATGATTTGGTGATTGTTTGCTGAGTCATTAGGGTTTCTGATCTGGTATGGGGTTAATTCTGGGTTGATCGGATGGCCTAAATTAATTCTAAACTCTATATAAAAACATGCAGACTCAAACCCTAAAATCAAATAAAAATTAGAATCATGGCCGTCATGCTATCACCATGCAACCTAGAGTAGCCGCCACCAATTAGAGAGGAAGAAAAGCTAATCAGTTCAATTCTATTCAACTCTAATCTAAACAACAACGAATCTACTACAAAGGCAAGCTAAGTCAATTTCAGAACTCAGATTCTAGAACTGAAAACCTTCTTTGAGTTGTGAGTTCGATTTCTTTAATAAGATAATTAACAATTTAATTAGGTTGAGTTATGATTTGGGATTATATGGTTAAGTTGTGAATCATTGACCGTTATGTTATTATCTATGTTGTAAATCTGTGATGTTATTATCTATGTTGTAAAGCTGTGATGTTATTTTGTAATTCTATGTTAATTGTTGGCTTATGTACAATCAATTCATAATGATGTTTCACATGCTAGTTTGATTATATTTGTGGAACAAATTAATATGTTAAATCATATGTAGGTTTAACTTGATAATTCTGTATAAAATTTAGGATGTTAATTTAGATATGAATCATAGGCAAGTTAATGAGAATTATATACCACCTTACATGTTTCATGACATCTATTTTATGTGTGTAAGCTTGGATCTAAAGTTTAGGCTAAGACATGTGTGAGTAATATGCTAGTATACAAAATTCTATATGCTATTTGACATATAGATCTTAATTTACATGTTTAGATGCAAGTTTACATCATAGTTTATGTTGCATAAATCACATATGCAAGTATATATATATAAATATACATATATATATATATATATATATATATATATGATTGGAGTATGAATCATGTAATGTAAGTTTGTGACTATTGCCTATGCAAGTTTACACCTTATGATTAGATCTATGATATACATGGTTTATGCAAGTTTGTGACTATTACCTAAACAAGTTTACACCTTTAGATTTAGATCTATGACATATGTAGTTTTGTGCAAGTTTGTGACTTAGGCCTATGCAAGTTTTGGGTGAAAAACCTTATTCACACATGCACCCCTTACGTTTAGATCTAATTTTTATTTTATGCATGTTGTGATGTCTTCTCCTTATTCCATAAGTTAGACTATTCGAGTCTAACGTATATTTCACGATTAAACGAACGAATGTACAACGTGGGGAGAAGGGATAATATTAAAAGATTTAATATTGAGAATTGGCATAAATGCCTTAAATGGCATAAAAATTAATTTGTGATGTTAATTGGTATAATTTTACATACCATAAATAGATGGACATAATTGAGTCAATTATGGGCATAGTTAAATTCAGAATCGATTGATAATTTGAATAGGGAAATTAATTCAAATATGGGGATAATTAATTATGTGTAATTAATCGCATAAGACACAAGGTTAGGCTCTTTTGTGATGTAAAACTACTCGGACCCGCCCAGCAAATCCAGCAGCCACAAATGCCAGTCTAATGTGAGAGGTCAAGGGCATGAATTATATGCGTAACAGTTGTAGAGACACGAGGTTAGTCTCGTTTGTGGTGTAAGACTGCCCGGACCCGCCGGAAAATCCAGTTGCCACAAATGCCAGTCTAATTTGGGGGTCCTTACAAGGTTACAATGTTAATAAATTAAGTAACACTTAACCAGATAAACATGTGGTGGGACATGGGGGTTAAGTGGGTGCCTTGGGTGGCTTGTGAAATACGATTAGAAACACTTAACCAAAAATAAAACATGTAAGTGGACATGAATAAGAAGAGGGTTAAGTGGGATGTACTAGAGGGGACCAAGCTTAGGTGGATAGCCTGTGTCAAGTAATGGGGGCTTGTTTCAACCAGTAACCCATAAGTATCTTTGTGGGCCCGACCCAAGTCGAGGACGGGACACGCATACTGGGCTTGACTATAAGAGGCCAAAATGGGTTAGCGGTGGCAACGCGAGTCCAACGGGTTCATGTGCGTGTGTGGGCCCGAGCTGGTTGGTAAGACGTTGTTGCATCGTGTAGGTATAAGCCATGCAACTTGGTGGTATCGGGTTGCCACTTTGGGGAGTGATACACCCCATTGTGGGACCGGCACAGGTATCTACGAGTTAGGGAGCCGATCGCAGGGGGGTAGTGGGTACACCTAGTGGAGATAGGGGCAGGCGGCACGTATGAAGGAAACTAGGGGTACACGAAACTACCATTATCATTATTAAAGTGTTGTAGGCAGGATCAACTTTTAGGGTGTTTGGTGTGGTGTAGTGTAGTAATTATCTTATAGTGACTAGGTGCGCCTTTAACGTTATCTTTGTTCATCTTATTTACTTTTGTTTGCTCTGCCATACCCAATTGTTCACAGTCATTTCCTTATTTTCCATCTTATGCCTTAGCCTAGTTATTTTGATAATTATATTGTTAAAATTATCGCACTCGCCAGACTTTATGTCTGACCCCCTTTTTTTCCACCTCTTTTCTTCCTTCCCCCCCCCCCCCAAGTGCCCAGGGTGGAAGAAGCACTATTGGAGCTTGATTTGGATAGCTATATCTCTTGTTTTTTGAAGTTGCTTGGATCGATGAAGTAAAAGTTCAGCCTATCTTATTTATGGCTATTTTATGTTGGGTTTATGTCTTTCAATTTATGTACTCTGATTTAGTCAAGATGGATCTTATGTACTTTGACTTTTGTCTTTGGTTTTTGATGATGTAATCAAACCTATGTGTTTATCGCTGTAATGAATATAGTTATAAATTTTTAAGTACTGCTTATATCTGTATTGTTGTTAAGTTTCTGTTCTATACACACTTAAAACGCTCCATAGAAGTTAATGCATTCCCTTTGTGAGTGACATTAATGGACATGGGGTGTTACATGTGCTATCAGAGCTGAAGGTTACCAGAACAGATATAAATTTTGAAAAACTATTTTTCAAAAGTATTTTTATAAAGAAATACTTTCAAAAGTATGTTTTAAGGAAAGTATTTTCAAGACAAAAGCCTATTTTAAAAACATAACCCCAAGAGCCATATATCTTTCCTACGGTTCTTTTGTATTGAATCTTTCCTTTTTCGTTTCAGCATGTCTGGAATTCCCGAGATACCCGAGGGGATACCGATACCAGGATGGTTTAGCAGGTATTTGGATGCTAGGGCAAATGTCGTCGGCCCACCAAATGCTCCTCCTCCTCTTCCTCGTGTTGATACTTTTGCAAAGATATGTAAGGACTTTCGGGCAATGGGTGGAAAACCTTTTCACGGGATGGGGATATTTGTTGAAGCTCGAAATTGGCTAAAGTAGGTGGAAGAATTGTTTGGGATCTTTGAAGTAGAAGATAGAAGAAAGGTCCAGTTAGCTGCCTGGTTAATGAAGGATGGGGCCTCGTTTTGGTGGGAGGTCACTAATGGAGAGCGTCCGGTTGATACATGGCCGGATTTCAGGCGTAGGTTTTAGGCAAAGTTTCTCTCACGAGCTGAAGAGAATATATACATGGAAAGGTTTTTAGCATTGAAGCAGGCGAATTTATCAGTGAAAGAATACGTCAACAAGTTCAATCAGTTGGCGAGATTTGGCTTGGACTTGGTGAATACACCCGAAAAGAAGGCCCTGAGATTTGTTAAGGGTCTGAACGATCCGCTACATGGGTTAGCTATGACCCACATCCCCATGGGGGCTACCTTTGAGAGACTAGTTGACACAGCGCTTACGCATGAAGAGGAGAAGGGCGCCAATGCTAATAAGGCACCCAAAAAGAAAGGGGATCAAAAGAAACCGCAGCAACAACAACAGAACAAGAAAGGTGGTAAAGGCAACAATGGTAAGGGAAAGAAAAGATGCTTAAACTATGGGACACCAGGCCATCTAAGCAAAGACTGTAGGAAGAAAAAGAAGACTGGATGTTTCCATTGTGGCGAAGCGGGACATCTGATTAAGGACTGGCCAAGGAAAGGGCAGAGGGCGGGGTCTACCTCAGGAGGGCAGGTGCAGGCTCTCATGGCATCAGGGAAGGCAAGGGGGCAAGTTCAGGCTCTCGTGGTCCCGCCGCTGCAAGAACGAGGTAGAGCGATTTCCGTTGAAAGTTTAGTTTTTCTGTTTGATCATCCTATCCATAATATTTTCGATTCTGGCGCATCACATTCGTTTATCTCTACATGATTAGTTGAAACACTGCACCTAAATGCTAGTTTAGTTACAGATCCCTTAGTAGTCTTAAATCCTATTGGTGGTTCGGCTCATCTTTCTATGATTTGTCAGGATTTGAGAGTGTCTATCTTGGGCGTTGGGTTTGAATGCAACGCCTTTGTTCTTGGCTTCATGGGCTACGGCTTGATTCTAAGTATGGATTGGCTAACTAGATACGGGGCCATCCTAGATTGTGAAAGAAGGGTAGTTAGATTGCTGACTTGTTGTGGAAAGACCCTTGATATTTCTTGTGACCCTAGAGGTCGAGCAATGCTTAGCTACCTAGAATCCCTTGACGCATCCGATGACGATTTACATTCTGTTCGTATAGTCCGTGAATATGTTGATGTCTTTGATGAGGTGAGGGGTCTACCCCCAAAACGTGATATATACTTTCGAATATACCTAGTAGATAATGCAAAGCCAGTTGCATTGCCAGTGCGCCACATGGCTCCCAGAGAGAGAAGAGAACTCAGTAAGCAAGTGAAAGAATTTCTTGAGAAGGGGTTCATAAGACATAGTATATCGGAGTGGGGTGCTCCAGTAGTATTTTCCACGAAGGTGGATGGGTCCCTTAGACTTTGTGTGGACTAAAGAGAACTTAATAAGCTTACTAAGAAGAATAGGCACCCATTGCCGAGGATTGACGATCTCTTCGATCAGTTAGTTGGCGCCTCAGTGTTTTCGCAGTTGGACTTAGCCACTGGTTTCCATCTGTTGAGAGTGGCCGAGGATAGCATAGACAAGACTGCCTTTAGGACTCCGGACGGTTTCTTCGAGTGGCTTGTGATGCCCTTCGGTTTGAAAAACGCCCGTGCATACTTTGTTGACTTAATGAGTAGGGTGTTTAGGGAGTACCTTAATAAATTCGTGGTGGTCTTCGTGGATGACATCTTGATCTTTTCTAAGAGCGAGGATGAGCATGCCCTACATCTTAGGGAAGTGTTGGAGACCCTTCGAGCGCATAACCTTAAAGCTAAATTTTCTAAATGTCACTTTTGGAGGAAGGAAGTGTGATTCTTAGGGAACGTGTTTTCCAAAGAAGGGATAGATGTGGATCCCGCGAAGGTGGTGGCCATCTAAGATTGGAAGGTCCCTAAAAATGCTACCGAGGTGAGGAGTTTCTTGGGGTTGGCTGGCTACTATAGGAAGTTTATCAAAGACTTCGCAAAAATAGCAGCTCCATTAATACGCTTGTCAAAGAAGAACCTAGTTTTCACGTGGTACGTAGATTGTGATGATGCGTTCCAACGTTTAAAAAGAGCTTTGACCACAACCCCAGTCTTAGTGTTGCCAGATGGGTGTAAGCCACTTACCGTTTATACCGATGCTTGTGGGACAGGACTAGGCGTAGTCTTAATGCAAGAGGGGAGGGTAATAGCCTATGGAGGAAGGCAGTTATGAGTGCATGAGAAAAATTACCCTACACATGACCTAGAGTTGGCCGCTATTGTTTTCGCGCTTAAGTCTTGGCGCCATTATCTTTTGGGCGAGAAATTCGAATTGTTCACAGACCACAAATCGCTAAAATACTTGTTCTCTCAGAAGGACTTGAACTTAAGGCAGCAACAGTGGATGGAAATTCTTAGCGTCCTACGATTTCAAGATAGCATATACCCCTAGCAAGGGTAACATGGTGGCAGACACCTTAAGTAGGAAAAGGTTGTCCTTGAGTCCGTTGTTTGTTGAGCGGTGAAGCTTAGAGTTCATCTCTACGTTTGACTTTAGACCTTCCATTGACTTTGTACTCGGTTTGCTAGCATCCTTAGAGGTCAGACCTATGCTTTTGGGACGGATTGGTGAGGCACAACAAGATGACCCACAGTTGGTTGAGTTAGTAGAGAATCTCAAAAGGGGGGATTCATCGAGCCATCTCAGTAGGTATACCCTAGATGATAATGGTTGGTTACGTAGGGGCGATAGACTTTGTGTACCACGAGACGAGAACTTGAGGAAGACCATTCTTGATGATGCACATCGTTCGAAGATGACCATCCATCCCGGCGGGGACAAGATGTACATGGATATGAGACGGGTTTATTTTTGGGCCGGTATGAAGAGGGATGTGGCCAGTTTGTCGCTAGATGTTTGGTGTGCCAACAAGTAAAAGCAGATAAAAAGAAGCCCGGTGTTGCTTCACCCATTTGAGGTCGCACAATGGAAGTGGGAGAGTGTCTCAATGGACTTTATTGATGGGTTACCGAGATCGAGGAAGGGTAATACGGGGATTTGGGTCGCGGTAGACAGACTTACTAAGATAACCCTTTTCATTCCCGTGAAGAGTAAGAGGAATGCTCCATGGTTAGCCTCCATATACATTCGAGAGATAGTTCGTTTGCACGGTGTTCCTTCTGGCATAGTGAGCGATCGCGATCCTATCTTTACTAGCGAGTTTTGGAAGAGCTTGCAAGAGGCGGTAGGGACTCAGTTATGTTTGAGCACCGCATATCATCCTCAGACGTACGGCCAGACCGAGAGGGAGAATCGTATTACATAGGACCTTTTGAGGCTATGTGTCGTAGACTTCGGAGGTACATGGGAGGAGCATCTTCCTTTGGTGGAGTTCACATATAATAATAGCTTTCAGTCTAGCATTGGCATGGCACTTTTCGAGGCTCTTTATGGACGACCGTGACGTTCGCCTATATGTTGGTGGGAATCTACAGTTAAGATCTTGCTTGGGCCCGATATGATTAGAGAGACTTCGGAAAAGATCGATTTGTTTCGAAGGAGGATGAAGACGGCGCAAGATAGGCAGAAATCTTATGCAGACAAGAGGAGGACAGATCTTGTGTTTGATATTGGGGACATGGTCTTTATCAAGGTGTCTCCATTACGGAATGTTGTTCGCTTTGGGTTCGTTGGGAAGTTAGCACCAAGGTCCGTAGGGCCGTTTCCTATTAAGGAGAGGATTGGACAGATGGCGTATAGAGTGGAGTTGCCCGAAAGACTTAGTGGTGTACACGACGTATTCCATGTATCACATTTGAGGAAGTGCTTGCACGAGACCGCGGAAGTGGTAGAGTCGATCTTGCTTAGAGAGGTGGAGATAGAGCGTGATGCGACGATTCGACGAGCTCCTACATGCATTCTTGGGTCGGAGATTAAGAAGTTGAGGAACCAGGAGGTCAAGCTAGTCAAAGTGCAATGGGGAGATGATGAGAGTGATGCTACTTGGGAGACGGAAGAGAAGATGCGTTCATTGTACCCTTTTCTTTTCGAGGGCATATCTTTTAATTTCTCCTTTATCGCTTAGCTTGTACTTGTTCTATCTTTAGTATGTCCTCTCGCTAGTATCTTTGACCTTTAGATAGGGTAGTCCTATGGTTGAAACATGTGTTTGAGACATGTTATGTATGATGGATGCATGTGGATGCAAGTGTCTGCTAGTGGTTGCTCATGGATGCATATACACACACTTTAGGCACTAGATCGGCTCAGTCACTTTCATATTGCATATTGCATATAAATGGATGTATTTAAAAAAATGAATGTACATTGAATGTGTGTATCATATGGATGTTGCATTTTGATGAATGGTTGTGCACACATGTAGAAATAATATGTATCGATAGGATTCTTTCGCATACATAATGGACGCATGACACTGTCATGATATGCATTAAGGAGGTCAACTGAATCAGTAGACCGCCTGATTTTGCATTGGGTAAGGAACATACACACACACTTATTGCATATGTTCATACAGCATTAGAAATTTTATAAGGACAATGGATGCCTGTGTTTGATGGTTGAGTAGATGGATGTTTGAATGTTAGGATATGCATTCTCCTTAACTTGGAGATTTTGGGGGCGAAATCCTTTAAGGAGGGGAGAATGTAACACCCCGGTAATTCTAATATTAATGTTCACAAATTAAAGAATAATTAATCTCAGATGTGAGAATTAAGGGAAACGGGTTGCGCCATTGTGTTCATCTCGGAATTCTGGCTGAGATAGAGTCCGAGTTTGCGAGAATTGGACTTCATATGAAGAAGTTATAGCCATCGGAAGTTTCACTAAAATTCAAAACAGGTTTCAAATTTCAAATTTCAAACTCAGGTGGACTAGGCGGGAAAATTCCTGCAAGGGGCCAAGTCGACCAGGGGGTCGACTTACCCACACAGGTCGCCCAGGGGGTCGACCTACCCCCCACCTCGGGGCAGATTTGAAAGATGACGATTTGGTGACTGTTTGCTGAGTCATTAGGGTTTCTGACCTGGTCTGAATGGCTGGGGATAATTCTGGGTTGATCGGATGGCCTAAATTAATTCTAAGCTCTATATAAACACATGTAGACTCAAACCCTAAAATCAAATAAAAATTAGAATCATGGCCGTCATGCTATCACCTTGCAACCTAAAGTAGCCGCCACCAATTAGAGAGGAAGAAAAGCTAATCAATTCTATTCTATTCAACTCTAATTTAAACAAAAATGAATCTGCTACAAAGGCGAGCTAAATCAATTTCAGAACTCAGATTCAAGAACTCAAGACCTTCTTTAAGTTGTGAGTTTGATTTCTTTTATAAGATAATTAACAATTTAATTAGGTTGAGTTATGATTTGGGATTATATGGTTATGTTGTGAATCATTGACCGTTATGTTATTATCTATGTTGTAAATCTGTGATGTTATTATCTATGTTGTAAAGCTGTGATGTTATTTTGTAATTCTATGTTAATAATTGGCTTATGTACAATCAATTCATAATGATGTTTCACATGCTACTTTGATTATATTTGTAGAACAAATTCATATATTAAATCATATGTAAGTTTAACTTGATAATTCTATATGCAAGTTAGGATGTTAATTTAGATATGAATCATAGGCAAGTTAATGAGAATTATATACTTCCTTACATGTTTTATGACATCTATTTTTATGTGTGTAAGCTTGGATCTAAAGTTTAGGCTAAGACATGTGTGAGTTATATGCTAGTATACAAAATTCTATATGCTAGTTTATATATAGATCTTAATTTACATGTTTAGATGCAAGTTTAGATCATAGTTTATGTTACATAAATCACATATGCAAGTATATATATATATATATATATATATATATATATGATTGGAGTTAGAATCATGTAATGTAAGTTTGTGACTATTGCATATGCAAGTTTACACCTTATGATTTGATCTATGACATACATGATTTATGCAAGTTTGTGACTATTACATAAACAAGTTTACACCTTTAGATTTAGATCTATGACATATGTAGTTTTGTGCATGTTTGTGACTTTGTCCTATGCAAGTTTTAGGTGAAAAACCTTATTCACACATGCAAATTCACCCATTATGTTTAGATCTAGTCTTTATTTTATGCATGTTGTGATGTTTTCTCTTTATTCCATAAGTTAGACTATTCGAGTCTAACGTATATTTCACGATTAAACGAACGAACGTACAACATGGGGCGGAGGGATAATATTAAAAGATTGAATATTGAAGATTGGCATAAATGCCTTAAATGGCATAAAATTAATTTGTGATGTTAATTGATATAACTTTACATACCATAAATAGATGGACATAATTGAGTCAATTATGGGCATAGTTAAATTTGGAATTGATTGATAATTTGAATAGGGAAATTAGTTCAAATTGGGGGATAATTAATTATGTGTAATTAATCGCCTAAGACATGAGGTTATGCTCTTTTGTGGTGTAAGACTGCCCAGACCGGCCCGGCAAATCCAGCAGCCACAAATGCCCGTCTAATGTGAGAAGTCAAGGGCATGAATTAAACGCATAACAGTTGTAGAGACACGAGGTTAGGCTCGTTTGTGGTGTAAGACTGCCCGGACCCGCCCGGCAAATCCAGCTGCCACAAATGCCAGTCTAATGTGGGGGGTCTTTACTAGGTTACGATGTTAATAAATTAAGAAACACTTAACCAGATAAACATGTGGTGGGACATGGGGGTTAAGTGGGTGCCTTGGGTGGCTTGTGAAATACGATTAGAAACACTTAACCAAAAATAAAACATGTAAGTGGACATGAATACGAAGAGGGTTAAGTGGGATTTACTAGAGGGGAGCAAGCTTAGGTGGATAGCTTGTGTCAAGTAATGGGGGCCCGTTTCAACCATTAACCCATAAGTATCTTCGTGGGCTCGACCCAAGTCGATGACGGGACACGCATACTGGGCTTGACTATAAGAGGCCAAAATGGGTTAGCGATGGCAACGCGAGTCCAACGGGTTCATGTGCGTGTATGGGCCCTTTGGCTGGTAGGTAAGACATTGTTGCATCGTGTAGGTATAAGCCATGCAACTTGGTGGTATCGGGTTTCCACTTTAGGGAGTGATACACCCCACTGTGGGGCTAGCACGGGTATCTACGAGTTAGGGAGCCGATCGCATGGGGATAGTGGGTACACCTTGTGGAGATAGAGGCAGGCGGCACGTATGAAGGCAACTTGGGGTACACGAAACTACCATTATCATTATTAAAGTTTTGTAGGCAGGATCAACTTTTCGGGTGTATGGTGTGGTGCAGTGTAGTGATTATCTTATAGTGACTAGGTGCGTCTTTAACATTATCTTTGTTCATCTAAATACCTTTTGTTTGCTCTGCCATACCCAATTGTTCATAGTCATTTCCTTATTTTCCAGCTTATGCCTCAGCCTAGTTATTTTGATAATTATAATGTTAAAGTTATCGCAATCGCCAGACTTTATGTCTGACTCCCTTTGTTTCCACCTCTTTTCTTCCTTCCCCCACCCCAGGTGCCCAGGGTGAAACTAGCACTAGTGGAGCTTGATTTGGACAGTTGTATTTCTTTCTTTTAGAAGTTGCTTGGATCGTGAGGTAAAAGTTCAGCCTATCTTATTTATGGCTATTTTATGTTGGGGTTATGTCTTTCAATTTATGTACCGCAACATTGAATAAAGTTTTAAATTTTTAAGTACTACTTATATCTGTCTTGTTGTTAAGTTTCTGTTCTGTACACACTTTAAACGCTTCATATAAGTTAATGCATTCCCTTTGTGAGTGACATTAATGGACGTACAGTGTTACACATATCATCAAGGAAATTATGAGGACGCATTTTTTGTAAGAGGTGAAGCCCCCCTCCCAAACCCCCCCCCCTCAGACATTTGTTATACCTAATCGAGAATTTTAATACGTACCATCCAAAATCTGAAACATGCTGTGATATTCTCAAACAAAATACATATATGATTTCTTAAGCTCACTTAAGTTAGAATTTCACAGTTCTCTTCTCAAATTCTTTAAGTAATATTCACTTCTATTGTTGAGATATACCCTTTTTAAGCTTTTGGCAAAATAGTTTGATTTAACTACCGACTTGAAGCAGTCGAAAAGGCATGTCATTAAAATAGCAGATTTTTTATCTTGTTCCCCATTATTTTATTCCTACTGGCGGGGATATTATGAGGAAATGATAACACTATGGAATAATGGATTTGCTTGTGTGGAAGAGGAACGTGAGGTCACACTGACTCATGAGCAGTATATGAAATGGTATTGGGACATTACACATCGGTATATGTTGCCAAGACCACTACCACTCTCTGGTGCATAGGTTCCTTCTTATGCTTCTAGAGCTCCACTCGAAAGAAATGTGGTACGCATTAAAATTTAGTATTGTATATGAATGTTAAAACATTTAACAACATAAGTTTTTATGGGTGCATGGAGTTTACCGGGCCCTTCAATTAGTGGATGAGCTGGAGAAAGGAGTTCTTGATAAAAGCAAAGTGAAGTGTATGTCCATAAAAATTTCTTGCATTCGTGTTTGTCGAATAACAAAATGGATAGATCGCAGCATCCCTTCACCCTTCCTTCACCACCTCTGACATTTCAGTTAGACGTTGTGGAATTATCAGCAGCTCCCAAGCCAAGAATAATGTACCAAAATCATAGGGAAGGCAAGGGTGAATCGTCTGGCGAGTTACCTTTGTAGCATACGATAGCGGTTGGAAGTTCTCTACCATCCGTATGAAGTATTGAAAAATAAATTAAAGAAGAGTCAATTTTGGAAGAATTTGAGTTTAAGCTAAGTCTAAAAAGGAAAACACCTCTTTTAAAACACTTGAAATATTAGGTTCTTATAATTGTGTTCAAAACTTGTTAGGATTGTGATGTTGAGGGTTTGAACTCGTATTGTATTTGGAATGTTGATGCTTAGACTATTTGTCTTTAACGGTGATGGTTAAACATCGTATATTGTATGTGTTCATAATGTCAATGGTCAGACTGTTTGTTTGGAGTGTTTATGGTTATATGTCGTATTGTACATGTTTGGATTGTCGATGGTTATACTATTAGTTTGGATTGTGTTTAAATTGTTATCATTTACAATTTCGTAGTTTTCTTGTAAATTAAACAAAATAGTCGTTATGATAATTTCTTACTTTCACAAGTTTGTGGCAACAAGAAATTACCAGAGCGCTATCTGGGATAGTGCCAATGAGCATTATCATAAATAACACCACGTGAATTTCTTGCATGAACATGATTATGGAAGCAAGATGTTACTAGAGAGATTTCTGGGATGGCGGCAATAAGCGGTATCCCAGGTAGCGCCAAGATGATTTCTTGTTTCCACAATCTTGTGGCAGCAAGAAACCAGAGCGCTATCTCGGATAACACCTATAGTTGATTGCCCAGATAGCATCGAATTATTTACTTGCTGCCATTGGATTGTGGATGCAAGGAAATGACAGGCGACATCTGGGATGTCTTCTATGGGAAGCATCCTAGATGTTGCTCTGTTAATATTTTGCTACAACATTATTGTGGTAGTAACAAATTAACAAGGCACTATTTAGGGTAACACTATGGGCAACACACCAGATATCTCCCATGTACTGCTGGCATCCTGGATGCTACCCACCAGCATTATTACAGGTAGTGATTGTATCATTCTCATTTTATACTTTCCCAAAACTTTAGAAATAAAAATTTAATTTTCAAATTTTGATAAAGTTCAACTCTTGATCAAACTGAAGTTCCTCGATTGTTGTAGATTGGGAAGGACTTCGCAAAGAACGAATATAATTAAAAACTCTAGTATGATTTTAGGTTTAATTTATATGAATTTATTTAGGGTTCACTTTTATGTGACTTGATTTACAGTTATAAAATTTAATCATGTTACTTAGGTGTTGAAAGTCTATGATATACACGGTTTTATTAATTATTTTGTTGGTAAAAATGGACAATTTGGAGATTGATGATGAAAATCTGTGATGATTTTGAATATTAACACAGTGGTACGGCGAAACAGATAGTGGTTTGAACCATGTTGTCGAATTCACTCATGGGCCACAAGTTGAAGTTGTACAGCAAGTGTTAGGAATTTAGATTATGGATCTTAAGGCTAACTTAACAATATAGGGGTTGAATAGTATTTAATGGAAATCATGAATTTTAAAAATATTTTTGAATATAATAGAATCAAATGCAAATCGTAGATATGAAACAATCATAGAATCAAGCACAGATGCAAATAATAAGTAAATGTAGTAAAGGAAAGAGCATACCAAGATTTTCTACTGGTTCGGAGTTATCCTACATTCAGTCCCACACAACTTAGGATTTTGCAGATTAATTTTCAAATAAATGTCGGTATTACTGTCCTTGATTTCAGGGCCATGAGGTACACCCTTACCTGTTTCCAAGCACGGGGAGCTCTCTTGATTTAACCAGGCTACAAGATCATCTAATTGATTTACGGGCTACAATCACACCCGGTTGATTTGAATAGGCTACAACCATACCTTTTCGGTAGCAATTTGATAGAGGGATTCGATAGGACTTTGATCTTTCGATCTTTGATTAAAAATGCTCCTATAACTCTGAATAGCACTTAGATTTTTTAAGGAGAGTGGTAGAGAATTATACTGGAGATGATATGGTTTGAATCCATTTTAATTTTGAAAGAGTTTGGTTAAGGATTCTTGAAATTTAGGAAGGATATGGAGTAGAGAAGGAGTGAAGAAATAATCAAATTAGTTGTTAAAAACTCGTTTCCGGTAGGTATTTATAGGGAAACAACGACCATGTCCATTCATGAAGAGATTTGAACTAATAGATACTAATTTTTAAAACTGAAATTTTGAATATAACGGTCATCATATAGACATAGGTCATCCCATGATGTTGATATGCCATCGAAAAATTGAAAATTAAATTCTAGAAAAACAATGAAAATGATGTATAAATAAATCGAAGTAATCTGAAGTTTAAACAAACTATTTCCCTATATTACAAGATAGTATAATAGAGTAACAATATAGATTTAAATCATACATTTATAATATATAAAAGTGATACTAAAACTCAAGTGCATATTTAAAATCTTGAGATTTAAGACTAAAATATTCAAGTCGGAAGTTAGTTTAAATCCGGGAATGCTTCAAAACAAGTTGTTAAGTAAATTTAAAAGCGAGAAGTGATTTAAAATATTTAAAAGCATAAGGAGAATTTCAAGGCTAAATCATATTTAGATGAAATTTTGAAAATAATTTGGAAGTAGTTTTGCAAGTTTCTATTTGTAGAGTGTTTCATCATATCAAGCCTCAGTTCTCGGTAAAAATGGAGTTGGTTTGTGGGTTCCATCCCACAGTTAAAATCCGAATAAAGATGTTTGTGTTATGATGAAGTTTTAACATAAATCTAGACTCTATTATTTATCTTGATATCTTGAACTCATGATAATCATGAGTCTTCAATCTTGAATTTTTCATCTTTGTATTCTTCAATCTTGAATCTTTATACTATACAGTTTTTATTCTCAATACATGTTTTTAAATATCGTATACATATATAACTCAACATAAAATTTTAGCAACTATATTTTATAATAAGTCATAAGGTTGTTGTCATCAAAGCCATCATCTCATGAACTCCTCCCCTTTTGTGATGATGGCAACCTTTGTTTATAAAATATACTTATCGACACCTTAATTCATTAATTACTCCCCCTTACTCCAAGAACTCTTCCTAAAACTACTAACTCTCTCTTAGTCTGAGCATCATCTAATCATTTTTATAATTTTTCCCCTTTATCGTCAACAAAAATCAAGCCTATTTTAATATGACTCGAATACCCCCTTTAAACTATGGTACCACTTTATGTTAATCCAGAATATCTAGAATCAATGAATCAAATATAGTATAAAATAAGCAATATCATGATTAAACTAAAGTAAGATTAATAATTATTCTAAATCAAATCATCATGTTTTCACACCCAATCAATGTGTAACGACCCGGATTTCTAGCCGTCTAATTTTGAACATTTAAATTTATTTTAAATGTTGTATTTGAAATATAAATGGAATTCTTTGGAGTTGGTAGCGCATTAACTTTAACAAACATTATCAAATACTAGCATATCACGTAGACCAATTTCCCTTGCCAACATCCTTCTTCCACTAAGTCTGTACTAGTCACTTTACTATTTGGTTGTCGTTTTAAATAAAATCTAGAGGCATCTTTAGTTACCGATGGGATTGTCTGTGTTACATAAGGGTATGCTTTATACTGGACATAATGTAAGCATAGGATATGGAGCTAGGGAGAGAGATATTTGGATCTTCCTTATCGTAGAAAGTAATTATAAGATACAAGTCTTGCATCAGACCATAAAGTTTAAAAACGTCTTCTACGGAAATAAAATATGAGTGCGTTCGGATCTCAACCAACAAATCTATCATTTTTATAGGAAACTAGAAAGACAAAAAAAAGTGTGTTGCAGCATAACTAAGAAAGTCACCATCTTAGGCATATGGTCCATCTTTTTATTATTATTTTTACTCAAGGAAATGATATAAACTGAGAATGAAGTCCATCATAAATTAAGTCCTTAATATGTATCACTGACAAATAACCTTAGACCTGTATAGTATGGAAGACATAGGCCATCGGATGGCTCACGTTTCTCTACTTCTTGCAATCACATCTATATTTTGTTGTTTGTTAGAGTCTGTTGTATGTAACTTTAATTTATAAGTAAAATTCCTACCTTATCTAATAAGATATTCAAGTCGTGCTCCCTAAAACTTTTCACAACAGTGTACTCCCCACGTTATTTACCAACGTGCGCGCCAAGGCATTTTGAAACCATGCGTGGCGAGCTATTAGATGTCGTGCTCACCAAACTATTTCATCTTTAAATACTAGTATTCCCAATGTTTTTATTCTTTCTTCAGTCAAAATTAAAATAAGACCGACCCTTACTTTTCTTCCCTTCTGGCAGAACGAAACTTTGCCCTCCAATTTTAATTCGGCCTCTTTAAAAAAAATCAGGAAATTAAACAAAATTCAGTTTAATAAATCGAAACATGTATGTATTCGAATTCCTCCCTGATATCTCGTCATGCTCATATACAGGTTAATGGGTTTCGAGCCAAATTGGTTCGCTGGTTAGATTTTTCTGGCAAACTCGAGAGGTTTTAAGGCAATCGGTTTTAGGTGAAGGAAGTGGGAGGTCAGCCGAGCCGTATGGGGGTTGTGAGGAGGTCGTAGGTGGTGGATGGTCAGAACCGTGATCGGGTGGTTTATTTGTGTATTGTCGAGAAACAAAATTCAGTTTTTGGGTGAGGTTGTGGGGCGCGGGGTCGACCTGGTGGGATTCGGAGAGGGTAGGCAAATCGTCGCCGGTCGAAGTGGTGCAGCTCCGGTGTGAAGTCCGGTGATCTCTGGACTGTGCTAGAAGGAGATGGACTGCTTCCGGTTATTCCTAGATTTAAGATGAATAGGGCTGCTACTGTGTTATTTTAAAGCTTCGGTAGGGATTCTTTTATTCGGGCTTGAAAAGTATTAGCATGTTACTGTGTTGAATATGGAAGGAGCGGATTGATTTTCTTTGAACTGGGTAGAAAGATACGAACGGATTATGAGGGAAAGATGTTTTTGTTGTGGAATTTTTTTATGTGGATGGCACAGCTTGTTTTGGTGGGTTCTATTGCAACACATAAGGTCGCCAGTCTTACTGGTTGGGTATGGAGGGGCTTCAGGCCGCGAGAAGGTGAGGTGAGCGAGTTTGACAATGGTTTTAGTTGGATAGTCGTGGAAGGAGCTGCAAGTTGAACAGGTGGATGGCGAAGAAGGTGGATACCTGGATGGTGATCATATTAGAAAATGTGGAGTATGAATATATATATTTATGTGTGTATATATATATATATATAAAAATCGCGGTCATGGTTTTGAAAGGGGGTACTGGTTCCTATTGGCATCAGGGAAGATAGTGATGAGTAGAGGAGGAATTACTTGATTTCTTAATCATGGGTTTGAAGGGTTAATCACTATTTGACATAATAATTAACAAATTGGGGCATCTGTGATCAACCACTAATTTAGCGGCTTAATTTATGGTTAAGGTAAATCTATAAAAATAAAATTAATTATTGATACTCAAAAAAATATAATATTAGTTAAATCTTGTAAAACATATAACTGGTTCGTTCATGAAAAGAATCAGACAAAGCTGGTCACGTTGGAACCATAGGGACAAGATATACGTTGTGAAACTATCGTGGCTGAGAACGGAGCTGACTGGAATTTCATGGAAAAATCAAATGCCTGTTCGATTTTAAAATGAAGCAAAAATAGAATCGTCAACTATGAACCCAGGTTGGTAAACTCACTAACTCCGACTCGTTTATATTTTTATATAAACGAGCTTTAATTTATTTATAGTAATTTTACACTATGCAATGGTTGATTGGTTTAACAATTGATAAAATTGGTCGAAACAATTGATATGATTACATAGTTGATTGATTATTAGTTCTGATATTTCATATTGATGTGAAATAATATTATTGATGCTAATTAACATTTGTGGATGCAGGGAAACAGGTTGGAGGGATCCAACTTGATTCCTCAGCATTTGTTTTACTGTTTTTATTTGATTATGATATATGATGTGTTATATAATCCATGATTGGATATGTTATGTTTGATTTACCCTCGCCCTAGAAACTTGGTATTTTAGATACCGTAAAACATTTTCGAATATGGAAAAGGAAATCGGGATTTAAAATGGAATTTATTTCCAAAATAGAAATTTAATTTCGAATAGAGTTGAAAATAGAAATCTGTTCAAGTGGATAAATCAAGAAGTTGTTATAACTAAAAATATAAATTAAGTGGATTATTACATTGGATAAATTGAAATATAAGTTCAAATATGAATTTACATAGGAAAGTGAAATCGATTTTGAAACCAGTATTTGAGATGAGATTTGAACTTAGCAAATTATAATGGAAATTATAAACGAGATTAGAAATGTTTGGAACTAATAATGAGACTTTCTATAAACAATTGTAAATAGAAGTTATAAATTGAATTTGGATTTGATATGGTAAAATCAAATGGATATGATTATGTAAAAAAAAAAAATCACGATTAAAGTGAATAATTGTTTAGAGTAGATATTTTGCAAATGAAAGAATATATAAAAGAAACCTAGGTTGGAAATGTAAATTCAAATAGAAATTTGAATGATAAGGGAAATGGAAATCTTTTTCGAAAGGAAACGTTGGATTTTATCCCAAACTTTGGAATATAAAATAAATTGAAATAAAATCCAAAGGAAAGATACTGATATTTCAAAATGAATAACGATTGAAAGAAAATGTTTTGCGAATGGAAATAATCATAAGAGAAATTGAGTTAACCTGGAATGATAAGATTTATTCCGAAGTTCAGAATATTAATCGAATATAGAGTATTCGAAAGAGAGTTATTTATTGGAATTTGATTTTATCGAATATAGGGAAGTAATTATTTTTACTTTCCGTTTGTATCAAAAATTAATTATTTAATAATTTATTTACTTAATTATTAATTGAAATAATAAGTACAAGTTATATTTTTATAAACCAAATAATTGGAAACAACGATTATTACGCTGTGACGACCCCAAACTTCCGTAGTACGAAAGCAAGGATAATCATTGGAAAATAACATACTTACAACAATAGCAGATCTCAGATAACATCATAACACATAAATCATTTCAGCGGAAATAGGAATGTCATAAACATCACAACATCAATGACATTAGAGTGCACAGTTACAGGATACACTTAGCGAATAGAAGTCTCAACAAAAGAAATAAGTCTGAATCTCCTTCAAGTACGTCATAATCAAAAGATGTCTAAATATCTCAAAGCATAAATAAAAGATAAAATGATCTTCATCTTTAGCTCACAAGCATGCTCCAACCCAGCATATTGTATAAATACCTAAACCTGTCACTTGGCTGCCCGTGTGAAAAGAGGGCACCCGAGTTTGCAAAGTGAAACAAACTACGAGTCAGTCATGGGATTGGTATGAGAAATATTTTCTAACTTATCTAACAATATGGTTAATAATAGGACCATGCCGCTAACACGAAACAGGTTTACTCCATTGGATTGGCAGTGCATAAGTTTAATAAATTTTTATTCAAAAAACAATGCAATGCTTTTTCGAAAAATGAACTCATTATAAGACTCAAGTCCCATCACACAATGCAACACAAACTGGAGGATAGAGTTTTACCTTATAATGATCAAACATGCTTGATACATAGAAAATATTTTTAATATTATTATTAGTATTTAATCAGTTTTAAAATACTTCAAAGTAAATGTATCAATCCTAGAAGGCATAACTACCATATACTATGTTGCCATATATAGGTTTACAAACAAAATCGTAATGTCGTATTGGGAATTGGGTTTCCATTATGAGTCAAGGCTAGGGACGATCTCCTTACTGATTCGAGACACTCTAGCAATGTCTCAGGTTCCCCCGCAGTGAACCCTTGGATCCTGTAAGGTCGGTCCACAAATATACCTTAGTGGATTAGTTATGCCTGAATACATGTTTCCCGGTCCTATTGAACCTATAATTTGGTCACTATCGACCAATAAATCCGAGGTACCTCATAATCCATCAACCACATAAGTAAAATGTCAGGGCTTGCAAAACCCTGATACAACTTCTAGTTAGAAAGAAACATGTGCACTCCCTGCATTCCCTTGTCCCTTTTCTGACTCTTACCGGGGTGTGAAGATCGCGAGGTAACGCTATACACAAAGTTATGCCGAAATAGGCTATGCTTTGATCATCAACCACGAAGCTCTACTTTTTAATAAAAGCCTCGATCAACTGCATCTTGGCATGCCACATTGACAATTCATGACATGCGATTGATAACTATCAATATATAACCTCTAAGCTCATGCGTCTCAGAGAAGGGTGTTAAGCAAGAGAATAAATTCTCCGCCACCAAATCGGTATATATTAAATAGAAATCAATTTACATGGAATGAAATCCAATGTTAGACACACATACATTTACAAGTCCATACTGGGTCTGAACAAAACCGGAGACACCTTATTTCTCGTTACGTATGTCCAGTACGGAAGAGAGGTGCTCGCTTATCTGGACAATCAACAAGTCCGTCCGGACAACGACCAATTTAACCCTTTACTGGGAGCTACCCAATGCCAGGCATCAGTAGTCATCCTTTCGATGTGAAGATCGCCGGTCTACAATCGCCGTCTTTAATATCTTCAATTTAAATCGCCATATAATTATTTGAAATGAGATTGAACTCGATCTTTTCAAATAATTCTCGCATATATGTAATTTAAAACCATTTCATATTGCTAATACTATTTAATAACGATTTATCGCTATTATTATTTATATAAAAATAGCTCAATTTAATTCAACGAAGCTTCGGGTCAATAAGCGGCCTTGGTGCTGTTTTTATCAAAATTTGATTTACACATATCTTGAAATCTAGTCGTTGGATTTTAACAAAATTTATATCGTTGGAAAGGCCTTCCCAAAGCGGTCCAAACGGTTCCAGTTTTGGGGAAATCCGACGGTTGGATCTTTCGTTATAATCGTTTAAATTTTCGATCCCGAAACGTGATGTAACGACCCACATTCTACGCATCGGAGGATCGTAGAATATTTATTTCTTTCTCATATGAAGTCGTATGGTCGTGTACTTTTGGGGAACGGCTATTGGGGTCATTTCCCATGTTCATGATTTTTGTCAATTTTTAAATGACTGCTTTGCCCCTAGCTGATCTTGTTTCGGCCATAACTTTTGATTGGTAAGGAGTTTTGACCTGAAACCACTTTCATTAGATCCGGTTGATGGTTTACCTTTCCGTTGAGTGGTCACATTAGCCAAACAGACTTACCGTTTAGGAGATATGTCTGAAACAATGTTTGGACCGTAAAAAACAGCTTAATTGGGCTTGACCGGGTGATTAGCAGCTAGGCCCATGGGAGGATTTCGGGATTAGGAGTTTAAAAGGACTGTTAGGGTTAAAAAAAATCTTTTTCTCATTTTTCAGCCACCACTTATCATTCCTCTCAACCTAGTAATGGCCTCCAACATTTAAAACATCTTATAATCACCGTTTGATCAAGGATTAGCCTAATCTACATCAAATTGAAGAGGATTAACATAAGATTGGGAATAGAGCTTCTGTATTGCTTTGGAAATAGTGCCATAACAGAGATTATTTCAGATCTAAAGTCAATTTGCGGCCAAGGTGAGTGATTAGCATTATTTTTACACTAATTACGGCTAATTAGAGGTGATTTGTGTTAATTAGAGAAATTATAACTCAGAAAAATCTGGAAAAAAATTGTAAAATTCTATAACACCATTTTATGCTTCTGTTAAAAGTTTGGGTTAATTTGGTTAAGTTTTGTTAATCCTATCATTGGTTGTGCTTAAACATGATTAAGGGGAAAATATGGGTTTTTGTGTATGTTTGATCCATTTTAACACATTAGATTGTTGTTTTGGTGTTTATGGTTGGTTATATATGTTTCTATGACTGTATGGTATGCTTTGTGATTGATTATAAGAGTTAGAATGGTCGAAAACGCCACCGTATGGCGTAAAACAGTCGCTGGAAAAGTTATAGGAAATGTGCAGAGTTTCGGACCGGATCGGATCGGGTATGGGAACTGGGCAAGGGGATTTGATTCGGATCGGAACTTGGCACTAGAGGAGGCTTGGCAAGAAGGAAGGCCACTCATATAGAGTTGGAGTTGGGATAGGACTGAAGCTTGGTGTGGGGATCGGATCGGACTAGAGCTGAGCATGGGATCGGATCGGAGAAAGGAGCTAGAGCAACGGATGGGATCAGTTCATCGTAACTGAACCGAACCAGATGGGGACAACCGAACCAACCCAGAGGGTGTTGACCGAACCGAACCGAATGGATGACCAGGAGCTGAAGCATGTCGAACCGAACCAGGGAAAAGCCACTGAACTAAACCGGGTGTATGCCACTACTTCTACGCGACCACTCTTCTGAAGACCAACTCCAATTCGACTAGAACCCGAGATGCAAAGGAAGTTAAAATGGGTAGTTAAGACTCAGGATCTAGATGGGAACCAACGAGTTTACTTTATGAGTTGGGCTTTGTTGTGGGACGTGTGCTAAGGGGTTATCGATGTCTATAACTTTGGACCACTATGAGTAGGGGGCATGTGGACGGATTCAGGGCCACAGTGGCCTAGGTAGGACTATTGGCTATGGACCAATGAAGTGGGGTCATTTGTAAGGATTTAGTCATGACTCCATGGGGCAAGCTTGGTGGTAGCAATAGTTATACAAGTCGGACTCCGTCACTACCTCGATGGGTCTAGTGACCAAAAGTGGTGGATATCGTATGCTTTACGCACTGAGTGAGAGATGTGAGGATGTTTGCTACGCTTGATTGTTTGACATCACTATGACATGCACACCCCTCCTCCGTATCTTTACACCATGGGTTAGTGGCACCTTAGAGTATTGTACGGTATGTTGTGCTAACTCTTTGGTTGCAGGTTTAGGTATGGTTTAGTATATCTGTTATTATTCTGTTTTGCAGCTTATCGCTCATAACAGACTTTTGTCTAAACCAGAGTTTATGTCTCTTCTAAATACTCTGGGTGCTCTTAAACGGGCAGACTAGAGACAGGTTAGCTGGTTGTGCACGAGTAGCTGTCCGGAGACGAGCAGGAGGCTTACACGTATTATTCCTATATATTCTCCCTGTGTCGCTGCTGGGCACTACTTTGGGCATTAGTAGTGCAAAAATTTTTCTTTGCTTTAGAGACTGTATGTTGGAATTGTAATAAGCATTATTTTGAATTTCCGCTGCTATGATGATTATGGTTAATTTTCAGCTTATGCACTATCTCGACTGTTTTATGTCAAGTATGTTATTATTATATTTATTCCATGCATTGTGAGACATTCTACAGGTTGTTTGTTAGTTCACCGTTAAGTTCCCTTTCTTTTTCTTTCTTTGGCGACCGTCCCGTGGTGGTTGGAGATCGGTACAGAGTATTTCGGAGGATATGTCGGCTGGTGCTGGGCGGGCCGTCACACTTGGTATCGGAGCTCTTGGTTGCGTTGTTAACCTAGGGAAAGACACCAGGGAGATATAGTATACGTATATGAGAGCGCATATTTGTGATATTTTGGTTTTCAAAAGCTATATATATACTATTAGTATATCTAGAGATAAAGTCGCACTGCACTCGCACCACTATGGAGACGGTTAATCGTTTTCTCCTTACAGATCGAACGATGAGCCGATATACGAGAGGTACTGGTAGAGGAGCTAATAATGGGAATGCCCGTGATATGAGGATGATGTTCACTGACTTCATGAGAGAGATGCTTAGGGATGTTCATGGGGCAGTTCCTAATGCTGCTAATGGTGGTGGTGCAACGGTGCAAGTGCCTAGGGCCGATTTCGTCAAGCTATGCAAGGATTACACTAGTCTTGGTGAAAAGCCATTCCACGGAACGGAATCAGCTATAGAAGTTCAGGATTGGTTGGATAGCTGTGAGCGTATCTTCGAAGGCTTGGGTATCGAGTATGCGATGAAGAGAAAGCTAGCATCTCGTCAGCTGCAAGGACGGGCTATGAATTAGTGGAATGCTATTAACGTCGCTACTCCAGAGGATCAAGTTACACGGGATCAGTTTAAGGCCCGATTCAGTGAAAAGTTTATCCCAGCTGCTCAGAAGCCAGAGTTATTTAGGAAGTTCTTGGAGCTTAAGCAGAATGGTAGAGCAGTCTCGGAGTATTTTGCTGAGTTCGATACTTTATCGAAGTATGGATTATCCCTTATTGACACTCCCGAGAAGAAGAATGAGAAGTTCATAACAGGATTGGATCAGTACTTGGGGGAAAGGCTTAATAACCACATCGATGAGACGTTTGAATTGATTGTGGGGAAAGCTTTGAGATCAGAGAGCCTATACCCTAAGTCAAAGAATGAGGTTGCATCTACAGAAGAGACAAAGCAGCAAGCAAGCGGTGGAGGCAAGAATGGTTCACAGAATAAGAGAAAGCATAATAAAACCAAGGATGGTCAGAAAAAGAAAAATAAGAAAGATGTTCAGTGATTTAGCGGTTGCAAGAAGGGCCATTATGCTAAAGAATGTCGAGCAAAGCCACGGACAGGAAGTGCTTCAATTGTGACCAAGTAGGACATCACAAGGACAAGTGTCCGCAACCACCTAAAGAAAAGTAGATTGTGAAAGCATATGCTCTTAATGCTGTTCCTTCTTCGTCGAATGCCCCAACTGCGGCGGAGAAGGAAAAAATGTCATCATTCAAGGTATGCTTTCTGTTTATGATGTTCCTTTTCGAGTATTGTTTGATACCGAAGCTTCCCGTTCCTTCATATCTAGTAACCTGGTAGATAGGTTGGGATTGGAACCTGAGATAGTCGATAAACCTTTAGTGGTGATGAACCCGATTGGTGGTTCGACTAGCCTTAGTATGATTTTTCGTAATGTGGTCTTATCGAATCATGGATGCATGTTTGCTATGGATTGCTTTGTTTTGGGCTTTACTGGGTTTGGCATTATTTTGGGAGTCGATTGGCTCCAAAGATATGGGGTGGTGGTAGACTGTGAGGGATTTTCGGAGACTATTAGGGCGGATGATGGGCAGAGGGTAGTGTTTGGTGGCCTACCTAGTGATGGTGTGATGGCTAGTTTTCCAAATTCCCTCGACATTCCGCAGGATGAGTTGGCAGGAATTCCCGTTGTTGGCCAGTATCCGGACGTCTTCGAGGAAGTGACCGGACTTCCACCACACCGAGAGATTGAGTTCCGTATTGATTTAGTGAAAGATGCCAGACCTATAGTGATGCCACTTCGTCGTAAGGCACCAGGGGAGCAGCGAGAGCTCGGGGTGCAAGTGAGCGATCTTTTGAAGAAGGGATTTATCAGAAGAAGTGTTTCTGAATGGGGAGCACCAGTTGTGTTTGCTACCAAGGCCGATGGTTCCCTTCGATTGTGTGTGGACTTCCGCGAGTTGAATAAGGTGATGAGGAAGAATAAGTATCCTCTACCGTGGATAGATGATTTGTTTGATCAGTTGAGTGACGCGAGAGTGTTCTCCCAGTTGGATCTCGCAACAGGTTTTCATCAGCTTAGGGTGGAAGCTGAGAGTATAGCTAAAACGGCCTTTCGGACGCCGTCTGGATTTTATGAGTGGTTGGTCATGCCATTTGGGTTGACCAATGCACGAGCATATTTTGTTGATTATATGAATAGGGTATTCAGAGATCAGTTGAATAAGTTTGTTCTTGTGTTCGTGGATGATATGCTTGTTTATTCGAGGACAGAGCAAGAACACAAGGAACATTTGAGAATAGTGATGGAGGTGTTGAGAAAACACCAATTGAAAGCAAAGTTTTCTAAGTGTCACTTATGGAGGAGGGAAGTGATATTCTTGGGCCATGTTGTTTCAGAGAATGGTATTGCTGTGGACCCTACGAAGGTGGCTACGGTACAAGATTGGTCTACGCCCAAAAATATAATAGATGTAAGAGGTTTCTTGGGATTAGCTTGATATTATCGTAAGTTTATCCAAGATTTCTCCAAGATAGCAGCACCGTTGACTCAGTTGACTAAGAAGAAACAAGCTTTTGTTTGGGACGAAAGGTGCAAGTATGCATTTAAGAGTTTAAAGGAAAAGTTGACGTGCGCACCAGTGTTAGTCATTCCTAAGGGGAATGAAGAGATGACGGTATACACTGATGCATGTGGTACCGGACTAGGTGCTGTATTGATGCAAGGAGGTAGGGTTGTAGCTTATGCAAGTTGGCAACTGAAACCGCATGAGAAAAAATATCCTACCCATGATTTGGAATTGGCAGTGATCGTGTTTGCATTGAAAATGTGGAGACATTATCTCTTGGGGGAAAGATTCGAGTTGTTTACCGATCATAAATCGTTAAAGTATCTTTTCTCTCAGAAGGATCTAAATCTCCGACAGCAAAGATGGTTGGAATTCTGGGCTTCCTATGATTTTGACATCGCATATACACTAGGAAAGGGCAATGCGGTAGCTGATGCATTGAGTAGAAGACATGCCAGTTTAGGGGCTATGTTTCTGGAATGGAAGCAATTGGAGTACATCGCTAGGTATGATTTCAGACCAAAGTGCGAGTTAGATCCAGAAATGTTAGCAAGTTTGACGATCAGACCCACTTTGATTGAGCGGATTGGTTCCAGTCAGAGGGACGATCCTAACCTATTGGAAATCATCTCAAAGTTAGAGATGGGAATCGACGAAGAGATGAACAAGTATGGGCTTGATCGAGATGGATGGCTTAGAAAGAATGGAAGACAAGTTGTACCCAATACCAATAGATTGAGAGATGAAGTGCTTAGAGAATGTCATCACTTAAAACTGACTATGTATCCAGTGGTAACAAAATGTATCGAGATATGAAGCAGACCTACTACTGGGAAGGGATGAAAGAGACGTTGGGAAGTTTATATCCAAATGCATGAACTACCAGCTAGTTAAAGCTGAGCAAAAGAAGCCTAGTGGTTTGTTACAACCGTTAGAAATTCCCGAATGGAAATGGGAGCAAGTTTCAGTGGATTTCATCGATGGGTTACCAAGGACTAGATCGGGCCATGATAGCATTTGGGTGATTATTGACCGTTTGACCAAGAGCGCAAGGTTTATACCAGTCAAGTCGAATAGAACGGTAGCTATGTTAGCTGAACTATATATGAAGTGGGTAGTGAGATTTCATGGAGTACCAAAAGGCATTGTGAGTGACCGAGATCCATTATTTACTAGTGGGTTTTGGAAGAGCTTACAAGAGGCGTTATGATCAAAATTACATCTCAGTACTGCATATCATCCCCAAATCGACGGTCAAACAGAGAGGGCGAATCGAGTATTAGAAGATCTCTTGAGAGCTTCTATATTGGATTTTGGCGGATCATGGGATGACCATTTACATCTGGTAGAGTTTGCATATAATAATAGTTATCAATCCTGCATTGGTATGGCTCCATTTGAAGCTTTTTACGGAAGACCGTGCAACTCATCGTCATGTTGGTTTGAAAATGGTGAGAAATTTGTGCTTAGGCCAGATGTGATAAGAGAAACCTCAAACAAGATCAAGATCATTCAACATCAAATGAAGGCTGCCCAAGATAGGCAGAAGAGTTATGCTGATAAGAGGAGAAGAGATTTAAAGTTCTCCATTGGTGACTTGGTGTTTGTCAAGATTTCTCCGTCAAAGAGCGTGATACGATTTGGCAGGAGAGGCTAGTTAGCTCCAAGATTTGTTGGACCATTCCCATTTCTCGAACAAGTTGGGAATTTGGCATATAAAGTTGAATTACCAGAGAAGATGACAGGAGTTCACAACGTATTTCATGTTTCCCATTTAAGGAAATTCATGCATGACCCCGATGTGGCTATTTCACCTGATCAGTTGGATGATATCGAAGTAGAACCCGAGGCGGTGGGAAACCGCAAGCCGATTCATATTGTTGAGCACGATACGAAGAAACTTCGAAGAAAAGCGGTGAGTCTAGTCAAGGTTCAGTGGGGTGAGGATGAGAATGACTGTACTTGGGAGATAGAGGAGAGCATTAGGAAGACATATCCGTAACCCTTTGCCTGGTAAGATTCTAATTGCGATATAGATTTCCGCATGCTAGGATAGACTTTTTTGTTTGTTATGCATGTTTGATTGTTTGTAAGTGATTGGTAGGCATGCGAGATCCTTTGTATGCTTTGGTTAAGGAATTTCGAGAACGAAATTTCTTAAGGGGGGAGAATGTAACGACCTGCATTCTACGCATCGGAGGATCGTAGAATATTTATTTCTTTCTCATATGAAATCGTATGGTCGTGTACTTTTTGGGAACGGCTATTAGGGTCATTTCCCATGTTCACGATTTTTGTTGATTTTTAAATGATCGTTTTGCCCCCGGCTGATCTTGTTTTGGCTATAACTTTTGATTGGTAAGGAGTTTTGGCCTGAAACCACTTCCATTAGATCCGGTTGATGGTTTACCCTTCCGTAGAGTGGTCACGTTAGCCAAAAAGACTTACCATTTGGGAGATATGGCTAAAACAATGTTTGGAACGTGAAAAACAGCTTAATTGGGCTTAACCGGGTGATTAGCAGCTAGGCCCATGGGAGGATTTCGGGATTAGGAGTTTAAAAGGACTGTCAGGGTTTAGAAAACATCCTTTTCTCGTTTTTCAGCCACCACTTATCATTCCTCTCAATCTGGCAATGGCCTCCAACATCTAAAACACCTTATAATCACTGTTTGATCAAGGATTAGCCTAATCTGCATCAAATTGAAGAGGATTAGCGTAGGATTGGGAATAGAGCTGTTGTATTGCTTTGGAAACAGTGCCATAACAGAGATTATTTTAGATCTAAAGTTAATTTGTGGCCAAGGTGAGTGATTAGCATTGTTTTTACACTAATTACGGCTAATTAGGGGTGATTAGTGTTGAGTAGAGAAATTATAACTCAGAAAAATCTGGAAAAAATTTGTAAAATTCTAAAACACCATTTTATGCTTCTGTTAGAAATTTGGGTTAATTTGGTTAATTTTTGTTATTCCTATCATTGGTTGTGCTTAAACATGATTAAGGGGAAAATATGGGTTTTTGTGTATGTTTGATCCATTTCAACACATTAGATTGTTGTTTTGGTGTTTGTGGTTGATTATATATGTTGCTATGACTGTATGGTATGCTTTGTGATTGATTAGAAGAGTTAGAATGGTTGAAAACGCCATTGTATGGTGTAAAACAGTCGCTGGAAAAGTTACAGGAAATGTGCAGAGTTTCGGACCTGATCGGATCGGGTATGGGGCTCGGATCGGGTATGGGAACTGGGCAAGGGGATTTGATTCGGATCTGAACTTGGCACTAGAGGAGTCTTGGCAAGAAGGAAGGCTACTCGTATAGAGTTAGAGTTGGGATCGGACTGAAGCTTGGCATGGGGATCGGATCAGACTAGAGCTGAGCATGGGATCGGATTGGAGGAGAGGAGCTGGAGCAACGGATGGGATCGGTTCGTCGTAACCGAACCGAACCGGATGGGGACAACCGAACCAACCCGGAGGTTGTTGACCGAACTGAACCGAATGGATGACCAGGAGCTGAAGCATGTCGAACCGAACCAGGGAAAATCCACTGAACCGAACCTCGTGTATGCCACTACTTCTACGTGACGACTCTTCTGAAGAACAACTCCAATTCGACTAGAACCCGAGATGCAAAGGAAGTTAAAATGGGAAGTTAAGACTCAGGCTCCAGATGGGAGCCAACGAGTTAACTTCATGAGTTGGGCTTTGTTGCGGGACGTGTGCTAAGGGGTTATCGATGTCTATAATTTTGGACCACTATGAGTAGGGGGCATGCGGACGGATTCAGGGCCACAGGGCCCTAGGTAGGACTATTGGCTATAGACCAATGAAGTGGGGTCATTTGTAAGGATTTAGTCATAACTTCATGGGGCAATCTTGGTGATAGCAATAGTTATACAAGTCGGACTCCGTCACTACATCGATGGGTCTAATGACCAAAAGTGGTGGATATCGTATGCATTAAGCACTGAGTGAGAGATATGAGGATGGTTGCTATGCTTGATTGTTTGACATCACTATGACATGCACACCCCTTCCCCGTATCTTTACACCATGGGTTAGTGGCACCTTAGAGTATTGTACGGTATGTTGTGCTAACTCTTTGGTTGCAGGTTCGGTTATGGTTTAGTATACCTGTTATTATTCTGTTTTGCCGCTTATCGCTCATACCAGACTTTTGTCTGACCCAGAGTTTTATGTCTCTTCTTAATACTCCGGGTGCTCTTAAACGGGCAGACTAGAGACATGATAGTTGGTTGTGCACGAGTAGTTGTCCGGAGATAGCAAGAGGCTTACAAGCATTATTCCTATATATTCTCCCTGTGTCGCTGTTGGTCACAACTTTGGGCATTAATAGTGCACTTTTTTTTCTTTGCTTTAGAGGCAGTATGTTGGAATTGTAATAAGCTGTATTTTGAATTTCCGCTGCTATGATGATTATGGTTTAGTTTTGAGCTTATGCACTCTCTCACCTGTTTTATGTCAAGTATGTTATTATTATATTTATTCCATGCGCTGTGAGACATTCTACAGGTTCTTTGTTAGTTCACCGTCAAGTTCCCTTTCTTTTTCTTTCTTTGGCGATCGTCCCGTGCTGGTTGGACATCGGTACAGAGTATTTCGGAGGAATTGTCGGCTGGTGTGGGGCGGACTGTCACACATGAACTACCATTCGCGATTCGTTTAATTTTAGTTTGTATATATATATAAGTTATTCGACGATTCTTCTAACGCATTTATCACGCCAATTAAAAGAATGTTTTATTGGCATATCCATTTCAACATATTTACAATGTCGAATAAAATATATTTTAACTTTGCATACAAATTCTAATATATGCATTGTTGATAAGATGTTATTTTTACTTTGCATATAAACTCTACTATTTGCATCTTCAATAAAATGTAAATGTAACTTTGAATATAAATTCTAATGTATGCATCGTTAATGAAACGCAAATGTAACTTTGCACATAGATTCTAATATATGCATCGTTAATGAAATGTAAATGTAACTTTGCATATAGATTCCAATATATGCATCTAATATAAAATGATATTGTCATTTTGCATATTAATTCTAATGTTATTTAACAAAAAAGTATATTTTGGTTTAATCCTTTCTAATGAAAAAAAATGTTTCATTCTTGTCAATGAACGAAAAGTATAAAAGCGATGTTTTCATTTTCCTCCTTTCTAGCATGTTAAAAGTAATGTTTTTAACTTACGAATATTTTCTAACATATGTTAAAAATATGGTTTTTAACATTTTTATATCTTTTAACATATGTTTTCTAATAAGTCACTTTTACATTAAAAATGGAATTCTTAATGTTTCAACATTTTTATTCAAAAAGTCAATATTTCTAATGAATCAAACTTTACATTAAAAATATGATTTTTAATGTTTTCAACACTTTTATTCTAATATGAACAATTTTCATATGAATCATTCTTTTTATAAAAATTAGATTCTTAATGTTGACATACTTTTATGTTAAAAAGAACATTTTCTAGTGATTCATTCGTTACATTAAAAATAAGGTTCTTACTGTTATCATGTTTCTATATTTAACGTGAACACTTTTCCTAGTTTCTTACATTACATTAAAAATGTGGATTTTTAATGTAAACATGTTTTTATTTTAGCACATGAAAATTCCTCTGTTTTCTATCATTACATTAAAAATGTAAATTTTAATGTATACATGTGTTTATTTTAAAACATGAACATTCTTCTAGTTTCTTACATTACATTAAAAACACAAATTTTAATGTAATCACGTTTTTTTATTTTAAAACATGAATATTTTTCTACTTCTAACATTACGTTAAAAATGTAAATTTTAATGTAATCATGTTTTTATTTTAAAACATGAATATTTTTCTAATTTCTAACATTACATTAAAAATGTTATCATGTTTTTATTTTAAAACATGAATATTTTTCTAATTTCTTACATTACATCAAAATGTAAATTTTAATGTAATCATGTTATTATAAAACATGAACCTTTTTTATTTTGATTCTAATTCAAAAAAACGTTAGAAATTGATATTTCATCTTTGTTGAATATTCTAATTCAACAATGTGACAAAATTTGATATTTCATTTTTGTTGAAAAACTCTAGTGCAACAAAATGACCAAAAATGTATATTTCATTTTTGTTGAAAACTCTAGTGCAACAAAATGACCAAAAATGTATATTTCATTTTTGTTGAAAATTCTAATTCAACAAAATGACCAAAAATGCATATTTCATTTTTGTTGAAAATTCTAATTCGACAAAATGATAAAAATTGATGTTTCATTTTGATTGAAAATCCTAATTCAACAAAATGATAAAAATTTATACTTCATTTTGATTGAAAATCCTAATTCTATCAAAATGACAATAAGTGATATTTCATTTTGATTAAAAATTCTAATTCAATCAAAATGACAAAAAGTGATATTTCATTTTGATTCAAAGTTCTAATTCAATCATAATGACAAATAGTGATATTTCATTTTGATTAAAAGTTCTAATTCAATCATAATGACAAAAAGTGATATTTCATTATGATTAGAAGTTCTAAATCAATCATAATGACAAAAAGTGATATTTCATTTTGATTAAAATTCTAATTCAATCAAAATGACAAAAAGTGATATTTCGTTTTGATTAGAAATTCTAATTCAACCAAAATGACAAAAGTGATATTTCGTTTTGATTAAAAATTTTAATTCAAACAAAATGACAAAAAGTGATGTTTCATTTTGATTTTATTGACAAAAATGTAATTTGTGCTTTGAAACAAATCTACTTTACAAAAAGGTCCTTTTTGTTTTCATCATTTTATTTCAACCAAAATGTTCGTTTTTTTATGAAAATTTTATTTAAATAAAAATGATCCACATGTTTGTGACAATTTTATTTAAACAACAATGGCCTGCATGTTTGGGATAATTTTATAATAACACAATATCGATCTACATGTTTGTGACCATCCTATAATAACACAATATCGATCAACATGTTTGTGCCAACTTTATAATAACACGATATCGATCTACATGTTTGTGCCAATTTTATAGTAACACGATATCGATCTATATGTTTGTGCCAATTTTATAATAACACAATATCGATTTACATAACACAACAAATACAGATCAAATCACGTATTATAATAATTAGGAATTAACAACGGATTGGTGATAATACAATCATAATTAAATATAATTATTTAAGAAGAAGAAATAAAACAGAATTCTCAAAGTGCTGTAAATCGTGTATAATTAAGATCTGAAGTTTGGCCAAAATCTGATCTGCTCAGAATTCATTCTAGTCAGTCTAGAAATGTAGATCTCGGGCTCACGATCGCAACGCTTCTGAAATTATTCAATTTCGAGTTCGTTTGCATTAGTTATGAATTATTTTATATTGATAATATTTTAAAATTAAATTAAATAAATAATTAAAGATAGATTTCCACCTTCTTCTTTTTCTACAAGTTTTAGGCCGATGGGTTTTCAACAAGGTTCGAAACTAAGGTTGGAATTTCGATCCAAACAAAGGAGCTTCGTGACGATCGGGGACTATCACGCCGGAGAGGGGAGCGGCACGCACCAGAGGATCCCACCATCGCGAGGCGCGATCAGCCCTGGAGGATGCGGTGGCGGTTGATGCGTCGGCTGTTCGGGTGCGTGTTTCTCCGCGAATACTCCACTAAAAAATCCAAACTATGTATGGATTCGAAGCTTGTGAAAATCTCTACAATAAAGTCTGAAGGAGCGGGTGGTTTTATTGTAAAGATTGAAGGAAATTAGTGGAGGAAGTGAAGAACGTTTTTGGGCATGGAATTCATATGGTGGCGGCGGTTGTGTAGTATTAGATTAGGGTCATGATTTTCCACTATTTATAATATTATAATATTAAATCCTTTAATTATTCGTTTAAGCCCGTTAATCCATAACAGTTCCAATTTCAGCCCAGCAAAAGTTGTCCCTACCCAATTGCCCCCGTTCCAGAACCAATGGGCTAGGTCCCGTCAGCCCAAATGATTGGTTTCCCCCTGTTTTCTTTAATTTAAAATTTAAATCCTTTATTTAATTAATTCGATCGTACATTTAAATTCACCGGAACCACGTACGGACTCCGAAAATTCACGAAAAATAAAACTAGCTATGTTTTGACACTAAGGTCCTAATGAAACTTGTTTTGTCGAATTTGAAGACTGTTTGAAAAAATGGCATTTTTAACGGTCGATTAAATTCAACAGAAATTACAGAGCACAGTTTAATTTACCATGCTCACATATTAATTTCAAAAATTCTGAAAAATTAAACTTAGCAATAATTTGACATTCCGGATCCAACAAAAATGGTTCCATCGAAAAAGGAGGTTGTTTATATAATAGCCATTTATATGGGCTATAAATTATACTATATTCCATAGCAACTATTCTGAATATTCAACTGGCCATAACTTTTTATTCCCGCTATGAAATTTCGATTTTTCAGATTCGTTGGAAAGATATTTTTAAATAGATTTTTGGTTTCACTAAAATCCGTTTTATTTTGAATCCTATACATTCAGTCAAAGTTCAGATTCAAATTTTCAAACTACCGTTTTATTTCTAATTCCTTTTAAAATTAAAATAAATATATTCGTTCTAACTTCGATATAAATAAATTTTAAATCGTTATTATTTAAAATAAATTATTTTAACTATTCAAAATTCATTGAAATAGACAAAATAAAAATTTTAAATTGGTTCTTATTTTTCAGGTTGTTACAATCTCCCCCACTTAAAAGCTTTTCATCCCTGAAAAGGAAACAATAGTAAAGTAGGAAACAAACTAAAAAATGCAAGCTATTGCAAATGTATCTCAGCACAAGTGTTACTCGTAGATGTCCACTCTGCACTTAGGATAAGCATGTTTGATGCTATCCTCGGTCTCCTGTGTACAGTCTCTAGGATCCCCGCTCCACTGCACTTTGACTTAGTGGATCCTCTTGTTCCTCAGAACTCGGGTTTCTTTGCCAAAAATTTTCAATGGCTCCCTTCTTACTACTGCTTGGGGTAATCTCCAAATCTTGATGTGTTGCTTCCTCCACAACTAAGTCGGGATAATATACCTGCTTCCGAAGTTGAGACACATGGAATACATTATGAACCCCCGGCAACCCGTCAGGCAACTGCACTCTATAAGAGAGAGTTCCAATCCTTTCGAGAATTGAATCTCGGTGCCAACTTCCCAGTCTTCCCAAATCGAATTACACCTCTCAGTGGGGAAATCCTCAAGAACACATGATCACCAACAGAGAATTCTAAATACCTTTTTCGTGAGTCTGCATAGATCTTCTTTCGGCTCTGAGCAGCCAGTAGTCGCATCTTGATGAAATCAACTTTATCTGATGCTTCTCGAATCATGTCAGGACCCAATACTAATCGATTGCCTGGTTCCACCCAACATGCGGGAGATCTGCATGGCCTGCCATATAATTCTTCAAATGGCGACATCTGCAAGCTTGCTTGGTAACTGTTATTGTAAGAGAACTCAAGCAAGTGCAAGTGATCCTCCCATGACCCGCCAAAATCAAGAATGCATGCTCGCAACAAATCTTCTAATATGTGGTTCACCCTCTCAGTCTGGCTGTCTGTTGGAGGATGATAAGCGGTGCTCATATTCAACTTGGTCCCAAGCTCTTCTTGGAATGCTTCCCAGAATTTGCTAGCAAATATCAGATCACAATCACTAACAATTCTACTGGGAACTCCATGCAGTCTGACAACCTCTCTGAAGTAAAGCTGGGCCAAACTACGAGTAGTTTTATTAAATCTGACAGGGATAAAATGGGCGGTTTTTGTGAAACGATCTACAATCACTCATATACTGTCATTCCCTTTTCTGGTTCGGGGCAAGCCATCAATAAAGTCCATAGAAATTTGGTACCACTTCCAACCTGGAACCTCTAGTGGTTGCAACAATCCTGCAAGCTTCTGCTGATCGCTTCTGACTTGCTGGAAGGTGGGACATCTAGCAACATATATAGAAATGTCTCTCTTCATGGATCTCCACCAAAATATGCGCTTGAGGTCATGATACATCTTGCTCACCCCTGGATGAATACTTAGCTTGGATTTGTGACATTCATCCATTATTTCCTTTCTGAGCTCAGGAAGGTTCGGAATATAAATTCGGCCTAATAGCCTCAAAACCCCTTTGTCGTCAATCTGGAAACTCGTGGGTTCGCCTTCCCTAACTCTTTTGCTAATTCACTGAATAAATTCATCGTTCTTCTGAAGTGCAAATATCTTATCAATCAAGGAAGGTGTAATAATGAGATTGGCGATGATAAAAATTGGTGCTGGCCGTATTCTTCCTACTGAGCGCATCGGTTACAACGTTGGCTTTTCCTGGAGTATATAAGATGTACAGGTCATAGGCCATAAGAAATTCAGCCCAACGTTGCTGCCTCAAGTTCAAATCTCTTTGGGTGAACAAATACTTCAAGGATTTGTGATCAGTATACAATTTGAACTTCTCACCCAAAAGATAGTGCCTCCATATCTTTAGAGCAAACACGATGGCCATCAACTCAAGATCATGAGTGGGGTATTTCTTCTCATGCGGTTTCGACTGGCGGCTAGCATATGCGACTACTTTGTTCCTTTGCATTAACACCGCACCAATACCTTAAATATATAAAAGAATAACATGGTAAAATAAGATTTGTCATTTAAAAATGTCATCTCTGACATGTTCGTTTAGATAAAAGGAATAACCTTCAATAGATGCATCTGTCCAGACTTTCAAATCTTGATTGCCATCAATAATGGTCAACACTGGAGCAGTGGTCAACCTCAATTTCAGCTCTTGGAAAGCTGCCTCACATTCGGGTGTCCAAATAAACTTTGTATGCTTCTTAGTCAGCTTCGTCAATGGAAAAGATAGTTTCGAAAAATCTTTGATGAATTTCTGATAATAACCAGCCAATCCTAAGTAACTTCTAACTTCTGTAGGAGTGCTAGGCTGCTTCCAATCTTGGATGGATGAGATCTTTCCTGGGTCTACTGAAATGCCTTTCTTCGATACAACATGCCCGAGAAATTTCACCTCTTCTTGCCAAAATATACATTTAGAGAATTTGGCTTTCAACACATTCTTTCTCAAGATCTCCATAACTTCTTTCATATGCTTTTCATGCTCAGTAGTGGATTTAAAAAAGATTAAGATATCATCGATGAAAACCAACATGAAATTATTTAAAATATCTCGGAATACTCTGTTCATCAGATCAACAAAGTATGCTGGAGCGTTACATAAGCCGAAGGGCATTACTAGCCATTCATAGAATAAGTCTGTCCCTCTGAAAGCTATCAAAGGAACACATTCTTCGGCAATGCGGAATTGATGGAAACCCGTGGCTAGGTCCATCCTAGAGAATACTTGCGCTCCATTCAAGCGGTCCAATAGATCATCAATGTGTGGCGGTGGATATTTATTTTTCAGTGTCTGCTTATTGAGGTCACAGTAGTCCACACACAATCGGAGAGTACCGTCTGACTTTGGGACAAACACCACTGTTGCACCCCAATTTGAGAAACTAGGCCTGATTAGACCCTTCCACGAAAGCTATTTAGTTTGATTGCTCAGCTCCTCTTTTTCTTTCATCATCATTCTCCGAATAGGATGCATAACAGGCCTTGCATTCGGAACTAAGTCAATCCTGAAGTCGATTTCTCTGCATGGAGGTAAGCTATCAACTTCTTCAAACACATTCGCATAATCTCTGACGACAGGAATACCCTCAATAGAATCAGGAGTGACTTCTAGAGAAGACCATAATTCTTTCTTATCTGTGGCTGAGCCGTGGCATGGTATAGAAATAATATCTCCAAATTTGGTTTTGATTTTGACTATTCTTTCAATGCATAGTACCTCAGCCTCATACTTTGTTAGCCAATCCATTCCAGGTATGATATCATACTCGGAGAAATCCATGATGATCAAATTAAAAGGGAATTGGAAATAGGAATAAGAAACAGGCACTCTACAATACTGATCGAGAATAAGTGAGCCTCCTATCGGACTATAGGCTCTAATTAATTCTTTAAGTTTTCTTGGTTTCAGTTTTAGCTTTTTAATCGTGTCACTAGAAATGAAACTTTGTGATGCACCAATGTCAAACAATACTGTAATAGGTATGTTCTTAATATTGAGAGTACCTCCTAAAACATCAAGTTTACTTGCTCCTTCGGAAGAAGCTGGTGCAGCCGCTCCATCTTACACATGTGCCACTTGAGAATTCTTCAGCAATGGGAAGTTTGGCTTGATGTGCCCTTCTGGTGACAATTATAGCACTCCCTCTTATCCTGAGAACTTTGACTAGGCCTAGAATCATTTCTCCTTGGTCTTTTTAGAGCTCGACATTCGTAGTCGAAGTATCCCAGCTTTTGAAAATTAAATCATCTCACCTTGGATTTGTCCTTTTTTTCCTTGAGGCCTGGCTGTAGAAGAATTGCTCGCCTCTGGTTTCTTGTCAGCTTGCTTCCTTTTATTATTATTCTGATTCTTCTCCCTATCCTGTTGTGAATTTCTGTCATTGTCCTCATAGCGGCAAGCCATCTCGATCACCTCATTAAATGGCACTTGATGTGAGCTGTGACTCTGTTCAGATATTTCCTAGAGAGGCCATTAATAAATCTTTTGTTTTTCTGAGCTGGCTCCCGAATTAATTCTAGAGCATAGCGTGAGAGTTCTTCAAACTTCCGTACATATTCTAAAACAATCGTATCTCCTTGTTGCAAATTGGAAAGTTGATCGTGGAGCCGCTCTACTTCCTGCGGGGAAATAAACTTCTCGTTGAAGAGTACTTTTGAATTTGGCCCAAGACATGTCGGCCTCATTATTGCCAATTATGACAGTATCCCACCAATTTTCAGCCTCATCTTTCAATAGCCATGATGCCAAAATGCGCTTGTAGTGGTCTTCTAATTCCAAGCCTCCAAATATCTTCTCGCAATTTTTGAGCCAAGCATGTGCTTCTATTACTGTCTCTCGTCCGGTGAATGATACGCCCCCTAAATTCTTGAACTTCTTGGCTACCTTGTCCAGGTCAAATAGCTGCAGGGGTAGAGGTGGTGTTACAACCTCGGGAGTGGGCTGCCCCTGAGCAGTGGGATTCTCATCTCTTGCTGGTCCTCTGGCCCCACCTCTGCCTCGGGCTCTAGCTCTCGCTCTAGTGCTCGTTTTCTAGTTAGTTCTGTACCATTAAGGAAAGAGTCAGACTAACAGAAATGATAATTTTAAAGGAAAGGTTAAAAGTAGGGACATTTGGAAAGATGATAATGATGTAATGACTGACTAATATGTGCTATTCTGCTGTGCTCATTCTAGGACATTACTAATCCTATCTCTAATGAGTTACTCGCCTAAGAATACTACTGATTCTATCTAGACGAATTGTTTTAAACATGTTATATTCTAGTGCTAAGGTTAACCTTTAGCTCCGATACCAACTGTGACGACCTCAAACTTCCGTAGTACGAAAGCAAGTATAATCATTGGAAAATAACATAATTACAACAATAGCAAATCTCAGATAATATCATAACACATAAATCATTGCAGCGGAAATAGGAATGTCGTCAACATCACAACATCAAAGACATCAGAGTGCACAGTTACAAGATACACTTAGCGAATAGAAGTCTCAACAAAAGAAATAAGTCTCAATCTCCATCAAGTATATCATAATCAAAAGATGTCTAAATGTCTCAAAGCATAAATAAAAGATAAAATAATCTTCATCTTCAGCTCACAAGCATGCTCCATCCCAGCATATTGCATAAATACCTAAACCTGTCACTTGGCTTCCCGTGTGAAAAGAGGGCACCCGAATTTGCAAAGTGAAACAAACTACAAGCAGTCATGGGACTGGTATGAGAAATCTTTCCAAACTTATCTAACAATAAGGCTAATCACAGGACCACGTTGCTAACGCAGAACGGGTTTACTCCATTGGATTGCTAGTGCATAAGTTTAATAAATTTTTATTCAAAAAAAACACGATGCTTTTTAGAAAAATGAAATCATCGTAAAACTCAAGTCCCATCACACAATGCAACGCAAACCGGAGGATGAAGTTTTACCTTATAATTATCAAACATGCTTGATACGTAGAAAATATTTTTAATATTATTATTAGTGTCTAATCAGTTTTAAAATACTTCAAAGTAAATGTATCAATCCTAGACGACATAGCTACCATATACTATGTCGCCATATATAGGTTTACAATCAAAACTGTAACGTCGTATTGGAAATTGGGTTTCCATCATGAGCCAAGGCTAGGGACGATCTCCTTACCGATTCGAGACACTCTAGCAATGTCTTAAGATCCCCTGCAGTGAACCCTTGAATCATGCAAGGCCTGTCCACTAATGTACCTTAGTGGATTAGTTATGCCTAAACACACGTTTCCCGGTCCTGTTGAACCAATAATTTGGTCACTATCGATCAATAAATCCGAGGTACCTCATAATCCATCAACCATATAAGTAAAATGTCAGGGCTTGCAAAACCCTGATACCACTTCTAGCTAGAAATAAACGTGTGCACTCCTTGCGTTCCCTTGTCACGTTTCTGACTCTTACCAGGGTGTGAGGCTCACGAGGTAACGCCATACACAAAGCTATGCCGAAATAGGCTATGCTTTGATCATCAAGCACGAAGCTCTTCTTTTCAACAAAAGCCTTGATCAATTGCATCTTGGCATGCCACATTGACAATTCATGCCTTGCGATCGATAACTACCAATATATAACCTCTGAGCTCGTGCGTCTCAGAGAAGGATGTTAAGTAAGAGAATAAATTCTCCGCCACCAAACTGATATATATTAAATAGAAATCAATTTATATGGAATGAAATCCAATGTCAGACACACATCCATTTACAAGTCCGTCTAGATCTGAACGAAACCGGAGACACCTTATTCCTCGTCTCGTATGTCCAATATGGAAGAGAGGTGCTCGCTTATCTGGACAATCAACAAGTACGTCCGAACAACTACCACTTTAACCCTTTACTAGGAGCTACCCAATGTCAGGCAGTAGTAGTCATCCTTTCGATGTGAAGATCGTCGGTCTTCAATCGCCGTCTTTAATATCTTCGATTTAAATCGCCGTATAATTATTTGAAATGAGATTGAACTCGGTCTTTTCAAATAATTCTCGCATATATATAATTTTAAACCATTTCATATAGCTAATACTATTTAATAACGATTTATTGCTATTTTTATTTATATTAAAATAGCTTAATTTAATTCAACGACGCTTCGGGTCAATAGGCGGCCCTGGCGCTGTTTTTATCAAAATTTGATTTACACATATCTCAAAATCTAACTGTTGGATTTTAACAAAATTTATATCTTTGGAAAGGTCTTCCCAAAGCGGTCCTAACGGGTCCAGTTTTGGGGAAATCTGATGGTTGGATCTTTCGGTATAATCGTTTAAAGGTACGATCCCGAAACGCGAACTACCATGCGCGATTCGTTTAATTTTAATTTTAATTTATATATATATTTATAAGTCATTTGATGATTCTTCTAACGCATTTATCATGCCAATTAAATGAATGTTTAATTGGCATATCCATTTCAACATATTTACAATGTTGAATAAAATATATTTTAACTTTGCATACAAATTCTAATATACGCATTGTTGATAAGATGTTATTTTAACTTTGCATATCAACTCTACTATATGCATCGTCAATAAAATGTAAATGTAACTTTGCATACAAATTCTAAAACATGCATCGTTAATGAAATGCAAATGTAACTTTGCATATAGATTCTAATATATGCATCGTTAATGAAATGTAAATGTAACTTTGCATATAGATTCTAATATATGCGTCTACTATAAAATGATATTCTCATTTTGCATATAAATTCAAATGTTATTTAACAAAAATGTATATTTTGGTTTAACCTTTTTAATGAACAAAAAATTTTCATTCTTGTCAATGAATAAAAAGTATAAAAGCGATGTTTTCATTTTCCTCCTTTCTAGCATGTTAAAAGTAATGTTTTTAACATACAAATATTTTCTAACATATGTTAAAATTATGATTTTTAACATTTTTATATCTTCTAACATATGTTTTCTAATAAGTCGCTTTCACATTAAAAATGGAATTCTTAGTGTTTCAACATTTTTATTCAAATAGCCAATATTTCTAGTGAATCAAACTTTGCATTAAAAATATAATTTTTAATGTTTTCAACACTTTATTCTAATTTGATCAATTTTCATATGAATCATTCTTTTTAATGAGATTCTTATTGTTGACATACTTTTATGTTAAAAAGAACATTTTCCAGTGATTCATTCGTTACATTAAAAATAAGGTTCTTACTGTTATCATGTTTCTATATTTAACATGAACACTTTTCCTAGTTTCTTACATTACATTAAAAATGTGGATTTTCAATGTAAACATGTTTTTATTTCAACACATGAACATTCCTCTATTTTCTATCATTACATTAAAATTGTAAATCTTAATGTATACATGTGGTTATTTTAAAATATGAACATTCTTCTAGTTTCTAATATTACATTAAAAACGTAAATTTTAATGTAATCATGTTTTTTATTTTAAAACATGAATATTTTTCTACTTCTAACATTACATTAAAAATGTAAATTTTAATGTAATTATGTTTTTATTTTAAAACATGAATATTTTTCTAATTTCTAACAATACATTAAAATGTAAATTTTAATGTAATCATGTTTTTATTTTAAAACATGAATATTTTTCTAATTTCTAACATTACATTAAAAATGTAAATTTTATTGTAATCATGTTATTATAAAACATGAACCTTTTCTATTTTGATTCTAATTCAACAAAATGTTAGAAATTGATATTTCATCTTTTTTGAATATTCTAATTCAACAAAGTGACAAAACTTGATATTTCATTTTTGTTGAAAAACTCTAGTGCAACAAAATTACTAAAAAAGTATATTTCATTTTTGTTGAAAACTCTAGTACAACAAAATGACCAGAAATATATATTTCATTTTTGTTGAAAATTCTAATTCAACAAAATGATAAAAATTGATACTTCATTTTGATTGAAAATCCTTATTCAATCAAAATGAAAATAAGTGATATTTCATTTTGATTGAAAAACCTAACTCAATCAAAATAACAAAAAGTGATACTTCATTTTGATTAAAAGTTCTAATTCAATCATAATGACAAAAAGTGATATTTCATTTTGATTAAAAGTTCTAATTCAATCATAATGACAAAATGTGATATTTCATTTTGATTAGAAGTTCTATTTCAATCATAATGACAAAAAGTGATATTTCATTTTGATTAAAATTCTACTTCAATCAAAAATGACAAAAAGTGATATTTCATTTTGATTAAAAATTCCAATTCAATCAAAATGATAAAAAGTGATATTTCAATTTGATTAAAAATTCTAATTCAATCAAAATGACAAAAAGTGATATTTCATTTTGATTTTGTTGACAAAAAATGTAATTTGTGCTTTGAAACAAATCTACGTTACAAAAAGGTCATTTTTGTTTTGATCATTTTATTTCAACCAAAATGTTCATTTTTTTAATGACAATTTTATTTAAATAATAATGATCCATACGTTTGTGACAATTTTATTTAAAAATAATTATTTGCATGTTTGGGACAATTTTATAATAACACAATATCGATTTACATGTTTGTGGCCATTCAATAATAACACGATATCGATCTACATGTTTGTGCCAATTTTATAATAACACGATATCGATCTACATGTTTGTGCCAATTTTATAATAACACAATATCGATCTACATAACACAACAAATACAGATCAAATCACATATCATAATAATTAGGAATTAATAGCGGATTGGTCATAATACAATCATAATTAAATATAATTATTTAAGAAGAAGAAATAAAACAGAATTCTCACAGTGCTGTAAATCCTATATAATTCAGATCTGAAATTTGGCCAAAATCTGATCTGCTAAGAATTCGTTCTAGTCAGTCTAGAAATGCAGATCTCGGGCTCACGATCGCAACGCTACCTAAATTATTCAATTCCGAGTTCGTATGCATTAGTTATGAATTATTTTACATTGATAATATTTTAAAATTAAATTAAATAATTAATTAAAAATAGATTTCCATCTTCTTCTTCTACAGATTTTAGGCTGATGGGTTTCCAACTAGGTTCGAACCTAGGGTTAGAATTTCGATCCAAACAGAGGAGCTTCGCGACGATCGGGGACTACCACGCCGGAGAGGGGAGCAGCGCGCACCAGGGGGACCTACCACCATGAGGCGAGATCAGCGTTGGAGGAGGCGACGACGGTTGATGCGGCGGCTGTTTGGGTGCGTGGTTCTCCGCTAATACTCCACTAAAAAATCCAAACTCCGTATGGATTCGAAGCTTGTGAAAATCTCTGCAATAAAGTCTGAAGGAGCGGGAGGTTTTATTGTAAGGATTGAAGGGAATTAGTGGAGGAAGTGAAGAACGTTTCTGGCCATGGAATTCATATGGTGGTGGCGGTTTTGTAGTATTAGATTAGGGTTTTGATTTTCCACTATTTATAATATTATAATATTAAATCCTTTAATTATCCATTTAAGCCTGTTAATTCATAACAGTTCCAATTTCAGTCCAGCAAAAGTTGCCCCTACCTAATTGCCCCCGTTCCGGAACCAATGGGCAAGGTCCCGTCATCCCAAACTATTGTTTTCACCATGTTTTCTTTAATTTAAAATTTAAATCCTTTATTTAATTAATTCGATTGTACATTTAAATTCACCGGAGCTACATACGGACTCCGAAATTTCACGAAAATAAAAATATCTATGTTTTGACACTATGGTCCTAAAAAATTAGTTTCATCGAATTGGAAACCGTTTGAAAAATGGCCTTTTTAACGGTCGATTAAATTTAACAAAAATTACCGAGCACAGTTTAATTTACCACGGTCATATATTAATTTCAAAAATTCTGGAAAATTAAACTTAATAATAATTTGACATTCCGGTTCCGACAAAAATGGTTTCATCGAGCATGGAGGTCGTTTGTATAATGGCCATTTATACGGGCTATAAAATATATTATATTCCATAGTGACTATTCTGAATATTCAACTGGCCATAACTTTTTATTCCCGCTATGAAATTTCGATTTTTCGGATTTGTTGGAAAGATATTTTTAAACAAATTTAGGTATTTTTGGTGTCCTTAAAATCCGTTTTATTCTAAATCTTGTACATTCGGTCAAAGTTCAGATTCAAATTTTCAAACTACCATGCTATTTCTAATTCCTTTTACAATTAAAATAAATATATTCATTCTAACTTCGATTTAAATAAATTTTATATCGTTATTATTTAAAATAAATTATTTTAACTATTCAAAATTCATTGAAATAGCCAAAATAATTTTTTTTAAATTGGTTCTGGTTTTCTAGGTTGTTACAAACGCTATCGTTATAATATATGTTTTGTAAATCTAAACAGCCGCTACTGTTATTATATATGTTTTGTAAATCTAAACAGCGATTAAAATGCTGTTGTTATAATATATGCTTTGTAAGTCTAAACAACGATTATAATGCCTACTGTTATAATAAATGTTTTGTAAATCTAAACAACAATTTTAATGCTGCCGTCATAATTAATGTTTGGAAACAACGATTATAATGCTACTGTTATATTCAATATTTTTTTGTAAAAGAAGTGGATCCTTAGATTGAATCTGAGAGTCGCATAAGTGAGGTTTTGTTTGAAGTTGTGAGCTTTGAGTATTTCAAAGTTGAGAATGTTGTTCAATTAAGGTCTGAGAGGTAATTATACCCCAACTTGATTGACTTCATGATTGATGGAGGAATGGTTAAAGTTCGATAGTGAAGATTGGGTAGCGATATGTTTAGTTAATAAATGGTAAATGGTTTGAGTTATAGTAACGATGTTTTTATAACATCGGGTTAATTTAAAGGATTTTGAAATGTTTCCCCAAATAAAATGAGAGATATTTTCTACGCGTAAAAAAATGAAGTGAATTGGTCAACGAGGATAAAGAAATGGAATATGGAAATATTTTCTGATATTTATAAGGTACATTTATCTGAATACAGGAAATAAGGATTCATGAATATTTAAAAATGTTTCTAACTGGAATAAGAGAAAATTTCTCGAATAAAGAAATTAAGATATTGGAAATGTTTTCCAAGAATCGAAAGAGAAAATAGAGTTATGAAAGGATACAAAAGATGGGAAATGAGGATTGGTAATGATAATATAATAAGGAATTTATATAATAAGGAATTTATATAAAAAGGGGCCAGTATTGCTTGATGGTTGATCGATAGAATTTCCATTTGGAAATAGGACCGTTGATTGTATGGATGTTTCTTTGATAGTTATATCACCGACTATTAAACCACTCCGTACTGGCATAAGCATTACGAATCAACTTATGCTAAAGATGATTGAAGATGGAGTAAAATGCAAGGGCTGTTCTGTTAATCCTAGGTAGAAATTGCCCAAGATGGGTTGATGGAATAGTGTCTTCGATTTGTCCAGTCCCAGGACAGCGTATATGGAAGGACAATTGATGTGGCATTCAAAGTAAATGATGGAGATATGTTCTAAAAGATAATCATGACCTCAAGCCTCATCAACCGAGAAATGACAGAAATCGGGCAGGTAGCATGGCCATGTGGGTCATTCCCATTAGGGGTATTATCACCTAATCTAGAGAAAATTAAATTGCTTCTTATTCTATTCGCTGTTGTATGCTTTTGGTAACGGTTGCTGATCACAACCATTGGTGATAATATACTCGATACACTCAAGTTAAATGAGTGGTCAACCATGTGTGGGTCGGGTTGCAAGACGTTCTCGTTGAACCCAGTGTATTCCCCTCTAGAGATACACTATCGGAAGGTGGTTCCGTACCTTGTCATGTTGGAAATCTAATCTCCAATAAGCGCTCTGCCATTTTTGATTTTATATTATATATGGAGCGTGAGATGCAAGCATTCCGCTAGATTCTATTTATTTGTTGTAGACACTATTATAATATCACCAGATTTGATATAAAAATATTTTGGGTTATCGTAAGGTAAAAAACATCCGTATTTATGTGTGGATTGGTCTTACGATTATCATTTCATTTGAAAGGATTTTGAAAGTTAAACAAATGGTTGGAGTTTACTCACACCAGTACCATGACTGACCCAGAGTTTATTTTGTTTCGTTTATCCTAAACTCTTGGGTGCCCAAATTTGTACGGGCAGTCAAGTAGTCGGGATTTTACAGATTTACTTAGAGGAGCTTCAAGCAGGAGGCTTCACCAGTTAGCTTTAGACTGGCATATTTTCCGCTGTGTACTATGTTGCATTAGGAAACAGGTGTTTATAACTGTTCCAGAAATAGCTGTTGTGCTCTGATGATGGTATGTATATACAGTTACTGATTTGTATTTCAAAAATTATGCTATATAACATATTTTATTTGTTCCGTATGAGATTTCTGATCTTCGATTTTCTTCTATTCTAAGTTTTCTTTCTATTTCTCATCCTCTAACTTCTTTCTACTAGTGATTCGTATTTTTGTGCAATTTGGGTTGGACGTGTGGTGTTATTAGTCGACTCAAAGGGTACGGAAATTCGGGCTATTACATAATGCAAATGAAATCATCATGTTTTTCATACACAATCAGTTCAAACTTCAATACATCAAGTTAAAATCAAAAGTTTCTTGGAATGTTTACCCATCCATCTTCGCCGAAGATAGGATCATCCTTAATAGCATTCCTGTCTTTATTATCTTTCGTAAGAGTTTCACTCATGTTATTATTGCATTTTTTTTTGCTAAGTGCACAAATCATCCATCGAATGGCATCGAAATGCCTCTCATCTTCTTTAATCATCCTCATTTGATTCAATTCTAGATGTTGTCGATTGTGGAGAATGAAAGTAATAATATTTTTTAAAGAACCGATCCTCAAGATGTTCACTAAAATTATGAATTGGAGAAGCCATAATTTTGATTGAATGAGTAGGTAATAAAAATAGACTAAAGAGAAATGAAAAAGTAACATTACCAGAAAGAAATAGATATTTATTGGCACATGAATTCGTTAGACATGAATAAACACTAGTTTGTTAGGGCAATTTTAAATTCAAAATAGAAAATGTGAAATGACAGTTATATGTCGACATAGGGGTATGGGGCATATTGACATGGTCATTTCAAAATTTGGTGTTTGCAGTTTTGTTTTGTATTATGTTTTAGTTTATACATCTAAACATATTTTACATAATAATTAAGAATTGCAGAGATATTTCAAAGATAATAAACAGAAATAAAAGATCTCCTTTTATAATACTAGTTAAGTTACATAGAAACGAAACATAACATTAAGCAGATAGGAATAGTAAGTAATATGACATGGAATTAAAGCTAAAATTTGGTAGAAGATAATGAAAGTCCAAGCTTGCGACTTAATTTACCAAAGTACTTATTCATTTTTGTGGAGATTTTATCCATTTTCTTACAAAATGATCTCTTTAGAATTTTTTGATTCTCCATAATGATCTTTATGTTCTTAAGAATGGTTTTGTTACATGGATTGGCGGGATTGGCAGGATATTCAATACTTTCTAAGAGGTTTCTACCTCCACCTCCTCCTCTTCAATTTCCATCTCTTCTTCTTCTTCCTCGTCTCCATCTTCTTCTTTTTCCATATCCTCATGTGCTAATCTCTCATCCTTTTTGGTCAATGTTTCATATAGTTGAAACATAAGTGGAGTTTTCATAAGAGAGATGTTGGTGTGATTAAAAACTTTTCTAGAAACAAACACTTCTCATTTGAAATTGACTCCAACATAATTGAAAATTTTGGTGAGATAAACACCATGATACAAAGTGATTTAACCAAAGAGTGAAGTTTTTAGGCCATATTTCATTGAAAATAACTTGTCCCCAGTTGACATTATAATGCCCAGAAATGGCAAAAAGATCTTTGCAAACTTTTGGAGATAGGTTATTGAAATTTCCCGATCTCGGAGTGATGGTATATTGTAAAAGAAGATTGAAAATTCTATCTTTAGGATGGAAGTTTCGATTTAAAACTCAAAATTATCATCGCCTTCAAAAATGTGATGAAAAGTTCCATGATTATGCTCAATAATTTTAAAATCCGGAAGTTCCATTCTGGTATACTTACAACCAAGAATTTGACCCAAAAGTTCACTATTTAAAATAATAAGCATTCCTTAACACTACTCCAAATTTTTTTTTCGTTTACATTGTAAAAATTGTGACTCAAATTACATAAAACATTTTCATAAGATTTGGATAACAAACAAAATCATTTTAAGCACCATCTAAGCTTAGAGTTTGATTTTCTTTAAAAATAGGTTTGAGTTCATAAGAAGGAAAATCGTTGAAAATAACAAATTTACCAGTAAGAACTTTAGCCAAGTTACATAGTTAATGTAAGCTTCGATAGCTCCTAGATCATTAAAAAGATAAGACTTAATGGTTTTGGACAACTTCATAGTACTTTGAGTGCTTGAGGAGATCATTTTTTTATGATTATGAAGAGCAAAAGATAATGAAGATACGGTTGAATTTTTAATTAAAGGTGAAAAATGATGATAAGGATAGAGAGATAATTAGATATTCTATGTTCATGCTCTCTTATCGAGAGGTACATTTTCAAAGCATTGGAATTGGTGAAAAGGTGGAGGAAAATTTAAAAGTTTGAATTCAAAATTTGAACTCCATTTTTTTGCAGTGATGTCGACATGGGGTGTCCTGACATGTCAACATGTGTCCCTATATTCAAAGGACAAGTGTAATTTCTATAATCTAATATATGTATATGTGTATATATATATATCCTATATTCTAATCTACTGAATTTACGAGATAACATTAAACATAATAATACGTAACTATTAATCCTTAATATTAAGAATAATATTAAAACAATATTATTTTTGAATTTAAAGTTCCAATTTTAAATGGTAAATTTGAATTTAAAAATTAAGGAACTTCAAACAATGCAAGCAAGCAATCGAACAACCATTCAAACAATTTCCATCAAAATAGTATAAACATATACCTATTTTTAGATCCAATTTTTCGATATGAACTGAGTCCTGAATAGCCGTAAAGCACATATTTGAATTGTCCGTCTCTTTGTCTTCGCCACTAGGGGATGAATCTGAATCGTCTATTGTGAAAATATATGTAACGCCCTACATTTTTAATTAAATAATAAAATTAAATTTTAAAAAGATTTCAGAAATAGTCATGGAATTAGCATCATTGCATCCGTGACAATTTTCTGAACAATTTAGAGCTACGATTTGCTGAAAACAGAATTAAAATGAAAAAGTTATCATTATATGAAGTATTACAGTAAACATGAAAAGATATAAGAAGAACACTTAGAAGAACAATGACCTCCATTGTGTTTAGTCTTGTGAACAAAAGCATATGTAGTCCAATTGGTAAAGGCATGTTTTTCACAAGTGAGGGGTGCAAGTTCGAGCTCCGCTAGCACCATATTTTTAATTTTAGAGGGACGGCTAAATTAATGCATATTCTAAGAGAAAACTATGTATAAATGTACATATAAGGAAAACTATACATATAGGTAAGTATGAATATATATATGTATACATGCATATGTGTATGCGTGTGTAAAATATATACATATAAATAAGAAATCCAAAATAAACTTACAATAAAAAAAATGGGTAAGAAATAAATGACGGCATAACGTCATTTGAATTTTGAATAGAAATAAAGATTGCGCATATATATGTGTATAAATTCAAATGTTGAAATTAAAAGTGCAAGTTAAGAGCAGAAAGTAATAAATGCATAATAAATGAAAAATGGACAAGAAGATAGCCTCATTGAAATTAGAATATATAAAAAGGGAAGAAAACAATGTATTGATAGCGTTATTTGTTACATAAATTGAGCAGCTATTAACGGACAAAGATTTAAAAGGTTTTATGCATATATATATATACACACATATACACGTGTGCGAATCTGAAATTTCAAATCAGACAAAGGTATAAGTGGAAGATAATAATTCATTTGGGTAGTATTAAAAAGAAAACAACTGTTAAGACATAACGTTAAAATAAAATTAATATCCACAGAAATCACATTCAGACCCAGGCTCTAGGTCGACCCAGAGCATATATGGTCGACCCACGGATCGACCATAGGGTCGACACACCTTTAAGGCGGGTCGACCCACTTTGGGCCAGATCGGGTTATTGTGACGTGTATTTTCTGCTTTGAACGGTTCAGATTTTGTATTATTAAATATGACAGACCAAAATTCCTTGTACACCTATAATTAGACAACAAGGGTCTGGCCTCCAACTCATATTTTTTGAGACAACGCCAAGGCCCTTCCATTTTCTTTCCTCTTCAAATCTTTCAGAAATTTTAAACATATCTTAGGAAATTCTAATTCAAGATTTGAAGACAAAGAATGTAGATCTACAATATAGGTGTTCATATTTCTCGTCAACGTGAGGTAAATCCTATGAATCTGAATTATTTAGGAATTTATTTCTTCCCTTATTCTTTTAGTACCAGATTTGTTAATCTGCGGTTATTTTAATAATAGATTCAGTTAGAAAGTCCACTAAATCACAGATTTGAATCAGATTCAAGGATGGAAAGAAGTCAGGTGAGTGGATTTAGAATTATACCTTTTAAGTAACGGTATATTTAACGTTTGCATTCCCCAATATTCTTAACATGTTAAATAATTGTAATTTGCGTTAACTACGACATGATTTATTTTAATTATGCTAAGAATATGTTGTACAAATCTATTCTATTCATCTTCTGTTTGGATTAAGAAGTATGGTAATACTAAAGTTGTGGAATTCAGAATTAACGTGAATATGTTAATGAAAATGTCTTTTAATGACAAGTTGGATATATTGTAAATCAAATTACAGTGAAATTGGAAATTATAGAAAAATATTAGATGTGCCTAATTTTTATGGAAAATTTATTGTGATTTGGAAATGGTAAATAACATCTAACTCAGAAAATAAAAAGGGGAAATTAGCAGCGGACTAAGTTAGATGGATTTGGGAAAATTGATACGTTTCCATAATGGTAAAAATAACCAAGAACGTCGTTGCACGAGAAGGAAGGAAAAGGGATTAGTGTGAAATAAGGACTCTTTTATAGCATTGCACTCTAATCAAATAAAAAGATATACGTATGTCCATGATGAAAATAAAAGAGATAGCTTGCAACTATGGATCTTGACTGATGTGCGTTATGGAAATGGATCTTTATTACTTTCCACAAATCGATCTAATGAGGTATGTGAAATATTTTCCTAAAATAATAAGAATATAAAATACGGGAAATAAAGGGTTGTTACAACAGTAAAAGTTTGGTTAATGTCAAGGAACCAAGGGAAAATGTGATGAACGTTATAATTATTATATGAATGAGAATATTATATAATAGGTAGGCCTGTCCTGAGGACAAGTGGAGTTATAACATGTGTTAAAATAAAGAGAACTTATTAGTAAACCTTAGTTAAGAGAACTAAGTTAATAAGTAAACAACAATAACAAGTTGTGACGACAGTATAAGACAAGGTTTTGAGTAAATAATAAATAATAAAGTAGGCTTATTATTGATAGACTTATAATTGGGAGCATTAAGTCTAATAAACGTAAATTAATAAGCGGAAGACTGCTCCAACGACATTGGGCTGAATAAAGAAAGTAAATAGCCATTTGGAAGCTAACGAATCTGGTAACTTTAGTGAAAAAATATATATGGATAATCAAGTTAATTAGCAACCTAATGAGATAAAGAAAGCACATGATTAAGAGATTAAACAATGTACTTGAACCAGTCTGCATGCATGAAGGTAAAGAACCCAACAAGGTAGATCATCATGGTGTCTGGAGACACGAGAGGAGCACGTCCAAATGATTAATCTACTTGGTTACCGAAGGGAAGCACGCGGGTTCCGTGGGACGTGATTGGTTACTTTGTGCTGGTCCTCTGTGAGGTGCATGCTTAGGCTGTACTCGTAGAGGTTAGGTCTGCGTGGTACCACCCAGTGAGTATAGCTTGACTGCAACTGTAGTTTGACAGTCAGAAGGATGTGGCAGATGGCGTTACGTGATTCGGCGATTGCCTCGGGAAGGGGATGAGTCAGGACCAATACAAGATAATAATCATCGGGTATCTGTCATCGACAATTAGTGTGTGACGTGGAAAGACTAGAGCTAAACCTAGATACCATCGATCTTTCACTATCGAGATGTTGGTTGCGGGACACACCAAATTGGATGTTAGATTGTCTGATAGGGGCACGTCAGTTAGCTCTTGATGTTGTCTTTCACTAGTTGAGGGAGGGGCTAGGGTGGGGCCATAGCTACCATGAAAATGTAGACCATACTTGGGTACTTGTATTGTAGCCTCATGAGGAGACATTTACAAATTGGGAAGCTCCTGTCCTAGTTTTGTGCGTTGGATGCATTCCTATTACGGGGCTCTTGGTACAGTTGACAATACATATGTGTGAGGATCTAGATACATGCACTGGGCAGTGTATCGTAGGCAGTAGGGCATTACTCCATATTGAAACTTGATTGGACCGAGGAGTTCAGATACAAGGATCTATACGCTTGCATGGCATACTGATGGTAGTTTTATGTAATTACAGGGCATAATGATATAGATTTCCCGTACGCGATTTGGCGTAGGATGGACGTTGTATACGCTTTTGTGGAGTGACGACGGAGACTGTACGAGGAGGATAGTATGGGCATACATTGAGATGTGGGGTTTAACTATATGTATACTATATTAGGCTAATTTACTGGGGAGTAGATGGGTACGACGTGAATATAGAGCCTTGAGTATTGTCAACCCAAATAACCTAATAATTAAGAAACCATAACTGAATGGTACATGTAGAATTATTTCAGAATGTATAATTTGTCTAGTCACCAGAATTTTATGTTCAGACCTCTCCTCATAATGTACTCGGAGTTTTGGTTTATGCCAGAGATTTGATAGCTTTGGACACCGGTTAGACATTATTATGACTTTGGTAAGGCTATATTTGATTATACTACATTTTATCTATTCTGCTATGAGATGTTTTATCGAGCTCCGATATATTTGTTATCTCGGTCTTTTCTGCAGAATAGCAGACAAGCCATCTTGAGCTTCGATAGATCGGGATTTTTTTATTAAAAAAAGCGGTTTGTCGAAATTCGAGTTGTTACATATAGTATCAGAGATTAGGTTTAGGAGTTGTAATGACTTGGATTTAGCCCGGACCTAATCGACCATACAATCGACCAAGACCGTTCAAAAACCCGAATACGCTAACTTTGGTAATACAACACATTAGAACAAATAACAGAAGACTTTTATTACATCATAATAATGCAACATCAGAGTACAGAATATACCAGAGCACATTGATAAATAATAATACAATAGCGGAATATTTAATTACAATAAATGTAATACACTGCATAGCAGAAATATAAACAAATACAACAGAAGACTATCAATGCTCTAGACACAGTTCTAAGCCTCGATCCAAAATCCTGCTCAATATATCTGCAAAATAAGCTACTCGACTGCCCGTGCGGAAAAGAGGGCACTCGACGTTGTAAAGTGAAACAAACTATGGGTCAGTCATGGGACTGGTATGAGAAATCTTTACTTAACTAAAAATAAGGCTAATCATAGGACTATGCCGCCAGCGCAGAACGGGTTTACTCCATTGGATTGCCAGTACATGAAATAAAGTAAACCGTTAAAAAACGCAATGCTTTTTAAAAAAAATGAAACCATTATAAGACTCAAGTCCCATCACGCAATGCAATGCAAACCGTAGGACAGAGTTTTACCTTATATTGGAAAAAAATGATTGATACGATAAAATGGTTTTGATATTATTATTAGTGTATATATGTTTCAAAAACATTTCAATCATAATGTACTAATCATAGATGGCATAGCTACCATATACTATGTCGCCATACTAGTTCTACAATCAAAACTGCATGAGGTCGTATTGGAAATTGGGTTTTCATCAAGAGTCAAGGCTAGGAACAATCTCCTTACCGATTCGAGACACTCTAGCAATGTCTTAGGATCACACCTACGGCAACCCTTGGATCGTGCAGGCCCAGTCCACAAATAACGTTAGTGGATTGGCAATTCCTAAACACACGCTTCCCGGTCCTATTGAACCTATAATATGACCATTGGCGACCGATAAATCCGAGGCCTCGAAAATTCCATCATCCACATAAGTAAAATGTCAGGGCTGGTAAGTCGCTAACACCACTTCTAGCTAGAAAGAAACGTGCACACTCCCTGCGTTCCCTTGCTCTGTTTCTGACTCTTACCGGGGTGTAAGGCTCGCGAGGTAACGCTATACACAAAACTATGCCGAAATAGGTTATGCTTTGATCATCAACTACAAGGCTCGGCTTTTCAACAAAAGCCTTGATCATTTGCATCTTGGCATGCCACATTGACAATTCACGCCATGCGATCGATAACTACTAACATGTAATCTCTGAGCTCATGCGTCTCACAGAAGGGTGTTAAGAAAGAGAATAAATTCTCCGCCACCAAAGATATATATTAAATAGAAATCAATTTAATTTACATGGAATGACATTCAATGTTAGACACACATCCATTTACAAGTCAGTTCTGGGTCTGAACGAAACCAGAGACACTTATTCCTCGTACCGTATGTCCGATACGAAAGTGAGGTTTTCGCTTATCCGGACAATCAACAAGTACGTCCGGACAAACTACCTCTTTAACCCTTTACTGGGAGCGACCCAATGTAGGCATCAGTAGTCGTCCATTCGATGTGAAGATCGCCGGTCTTCGTCCACCGTCTTCAATGTCTTTGACTATAGTCATCGTAATAATTATTCAGAATGGGTTAAACCCGGTTTTTCCGAATAACTCGTGTATTTTTATAATTAAAAATCAATAGCTATAAAGACACATCCAACGCCTCATTCCAATTCAGAATATTCTTTAAATAAAATATTCGCATTATTAGGGAAAGATTCCCATCGGTCCTATCAAAGATAAATTCTTTTAAATTTATTCTTTTAATCTTCTTTTTAAAGATTCCTTAAAACTCCAATTCGGTTTTAATATCAAAAATCATTACTTTATGATTATTCCAATTTAAGAAATAAATCTTGTCTTTAACTGGGTTAAAGAACCAATGTCATTAAAAACACAGTTCACGATAAAACCAAAATCATCTTCCATTAAATATGGAATTTTTAAAGAAATCAAATCAATATATAATCGATATAAATTTTCGTATTAGATCGATAATATAAATGGAATAACGGTAAAGCCTTTTAAATTCCATATATAATAACAGTCTTCTTTTACAGAAGCCTATCTCGATTATTATCAAATCGAATTTCCACTCAATTCCAATTTAATATATTAAATTGGAAAACTTGACCTTGGAAATTTTCATTTTAAATCTTAATAAAAAGTTTTATAAATTCTAAATCATATTTTTTTACTGTTAATTGGGTTAAAGAACAAATGTCGTTTAAAACATATTTCACGATAAACCAAATTCACATATCATTTTATTTCCACTACTAAATATAATTGGAAAACTCTAATAATCTTAATTAAAAAAATTATTTCTTTTATACAGGTTTAAGAAGAGTGTTATTTAAAACACTATCAAGACAACCCAAAATCTAATTCTTTAATTTATTTCCAATTAAATATTAATTAAATAGAATTCTTCATTAAATCTTAATTTAAAAGATTCTTTATATAAAATATTCTTTATATTACAATATTCTTTATTTTAAAATATTCGTTATATTACAATGTCCTTTATATTACAATATCCTTTATTTTAAAATATTCTTTATTCAAAAATATTCTTTATTTAAAAGAAATCCTGAATCAGAATGCGACTCAATCAGTTACCATATAATTTCAGTTATATGGATTTCATACATCGTGTGTATATGACAACAAATGATAGATAATCATCAAACCACCTATTCAACATCCAGAGTGAAATTTTACAACTGTATGAGCATTAAAATGAAATAATAATGTTCATCGCAGATTGTCAATCTATCCATCGACATACAACTAAATATTCGGACTAGTGTATGTTATATATCATCCCAATACCCGTGTGGGGTTTTCAGCCAACAACAGTTCATATAAATAAATAATTGGTTACTAATTTAACCAATTTCTAATTTTGCTAACATAATGATGATAATGAACATAACATGTTATTTTATTCCTAATGCAGAATAAAAATGTATTTTTCTCGTATCATTTTCCCTATACATTTCTAATGTCTAATAAAATGTAATTTATTTATATGACATTATTGCTGATGACAAATGAAAGGATAATTTTCATTTCTTTATTTTTATGTAATTTCTATTTTTTATTTTAACAAATAAAAAGAAATTATTTTATTTACATGTATAGTCCCAAATCATAACTTATGAAATGCCTCTTTATTCCGTAAACAAGTTCTAATGTAAATTTTGACAATACGACTGTCACTTGTATTTGCATACAAATTCTATGGTATGATTTAACAATAAATGTCACTTTAATTCACATACAATTCTAATGTATGTTTTTGACAATGAAAATGATTCTTAAATTTACATACAAATTCTGATGTATGTTATGCAAATAAAAATGATTCTTATATTTGCATATAAATTCTAATGTTATGCAAATAAAAGGGATTCTTATATTTGCATATAAATTTAATGTATGTTATGCAAATAAAATGGATTCTTATATTTGCATAAATATTTTATTTCAACAAGTTGTATAAAAAGTGATACATTCATTTTGCTGACAATTCTATTTCAATAAAATGATTTGAAGGCGGTAATTTCATTTTGTTAACAGTTCTAGTTTAACAAAATGAATAAAAAGTAGTAATTCATATTGTTAACAATTATAATTTAACAAAATGAATCAAAGTGATATTTTTGTTGTAACACAAATTTATTTAACAAAGATGCTGTTTGTGTTTTGACACAAATGATAATTTGTTTTCAACTAACATGTTTGACAAAAATGACTATTTTTATTTCAACTAACATGTTTGACAAAAATGGCTATTTTATTTCAACTAACATGTTTAACAAAAATGACTATTTTTATTTCTACTAACATGTTTGACAAAAACGACAATTTTTATTTCCACTAACATGTTTGACAAAAAAAGATTATTTTTATTTCATATAAAATGACAACAAAAATGATACTTTCAACTCTTCTATTTTTATTGCATATAAAATGTCAATAAACATGATACCTTAAAATCATTTGATTTTATTGCACATAAAATATCAATAAAAATGATACCTTTAAATCTTCTATTTTTATTGCATATAAAATGTCAATAAAAATGCAACTTTAAAATCTATTCTTTTCATTACAACTAAAATGACAATAAAAATGTTTCCTTTGTATCAGTTCTTTTTATAGTAACTAACTTGACAACAAAAATGTTATTTTTAAATCTATCCTTTTTATTGTAACTAAATTGACAAATAAAATGTTAATTTAAATCCATTTTTTTATTTCATATAAAATTACAATAAAAATGTTACTTTTTAATCTACACTTTTTATTGTATATAAAATGACAACAAAAATGTTACTTTTTAATCTCAACTCTATTCCATTGTAACTAATTGAAAATAAAAATGAAATCTTTCATTCCAATTCTAATCTTTGTAACTAATTGAAAATAAAAAAAATGTCTCTTTTGTTTCTAATCCTTTTTTATAACAAAAAAATGTATATTCTTGTTTCATCTTTTTAAATGACAAAAATGAACATTTTTGTTCTATTCTCTTTAAATGGCAATTATGAATATTTTGTCTCACTCTTTTTAATAGACCAAGAATGTATAATTTGGTTTCACTCTTTTTAAATGATAAAAATGTATGTTTTGTCTCATTCCTTTTTAATTGCAACTATTATGATAGTAAAAATGTAACTTTTAATTCTATGATTTTTATTGCATGTAAAATGACAATAAAAATGATACTTTTAAATCCAATCTTTTCATTGTGAAAATTTGACAATAAAAATGTAACCTTTTTAGTTGGAAATAAGTCGACACTAAAAATATGTTCTTTTTGTTGAAACATCTTGATGTTAAAAATATGTTCTTTTTATTTGAACAACTTTGACACTAGAAATATGTTTTATGTTAATGTAAACAATCAAAATGTAATTTTTTAATTGTAAGTCTAATCTTTATTGTTCATGTATTAAATAAAAAAATATCTTTATTAAAAAACAAATCTATATTCTTGGGTCTAAATAAAGATAAAGTCTTTATTTCAAATCCATTCAATATTCTTAGATCTGAAATAAAAATATGATTTTTATCTCAAATCCAATCAATATTCATAGGTTTAAAATAAAAAAATGCTTTTTATTTCAAATCCAAGACTAACAGTAAACTATATATTTAAGAGAAAGAATTTTCAATGCAAATCTAAATCTAACCAAACACATACATCACAATCATCATAATCAACAAGCAACAAGTACAATATCATACATCACAGATCTGAATTAATTAACATACATACATGGAATTTAAATAATAGGAGATAATTAAATTTTAACTATTTTTAAATATAGAAATCTCACAGTGATTTTTGTTTGAAATTTCAACATGCTCGGTTTCAACACTAGTCAGTTTCAGATTGTAGATCTCGTTGCTACGATTCCAACGGATCTAAAATCGCGCGTTTCTGATCTCTAGATAAAAAGATATGATTTTTATTAGCGTTAATTACATAAATCAAGAATTAAATAATTACTCCTCTTCCTCATGTTAATCCCTCTCTTCTTCTTTTGTAAAGCATCGACCGTTTAACCTAAATACACCGCTCCTTCTCTTTGAAAAACGCAACACACATGACACCTCCTGGCGACGATCAAACACCATCACATCGAAGACCCTTGAACCCCCCTTCCCACGCCTGAAGTATAGCCCAGCTCGCAACCTCCAATGCTCCGAAATCCGCCTGTAATTGCGCTGGCTTTGAGTAGAAAAATCGAGCGAATTATCATACGAATTTTTGTCATCACCGTATGGATAGAAAGATAATGAAATTCTCTACAATATTCGTTTAATATGTATTGAATATTTATGTTTGCATTTTGCGAGATTAAGGAGAGAATTTGGGATAAATTCGGCCATAGGTTTAAAGCATGGCGGCGACTCTGTAATATTAGAATTAGAGTTTTCTAAATCTTAGGGTATATATATGTTAATACTATTTAATTCCTTTATTCCAAAAGGGCCCATTTATCCACATTTTGTATGTTATACATTTACCAAGAAAAGGAATTGCTGACTAAGGCTAAGGTGGCATATTTACTTCTCATTTATGTTTCCTTAAATCCCCTTTGATTACATGCTATAATGACACATCTATCCTTTTTTTGTTCAAATTTCAAAAGTATCCGCAGTTTGTAATAAAGTGGATAGAGAGCAGATTATACACAAAATAAAGAACAGTTGGTTGGAGTATTACATGTCATTTATTTAAATTTTTTTATGTTGATAATGCACCATGCACGTCCAGCAAATTGCATGCATGTTGCAAGCACATTAATGCCTGCCATTATTGCATGCTGGTGTTGAAGAATCATGCTTACACGATGGTATTTGAAAAGAATAGGATGAAAAATGGTTCCACTTCTTTAATGCATGGTTTAATTACATGCAATTGTACTTCATTTTGTTATAGAAACCAAACATAAGACACGGTATATATGCAAATTTAAAGAATTGAAACCCTTTTTCATTTAAATTTGAAATAAAAACCGGCAATAAATAGTATGAGGAAAAAACGGGAATTTTTCATAAACATCAATTAAAGAATTAATTGAGACTTTAGAAGAAAACTGTTTATATGCAAATCATTCAAAACAACAATATAATACTAAGGTTGGTGCAATAAAAGTAATTAATTTCCAGCCAACAAAGAATTGAAACCCTTTTTCATTTAAATTTGAAACAGAAACCGGCAATAAATAGTAGCAGGCAAAAACGGAAATTTTATATATAAACATCGATTAAAGAATTAACTGAGCATTTAGAAGAAAAATCTATATAATAAGTTTAACCATATACATTAAATGCGTGTTTTACATTAAGGATGAGATAGAAGAAAAATTTACACTGTTAGTTAAAGTTAACTTTTTGCTTAGGTGGGCAAAGGAGAGACATCAGATGTCTAGATCTGAACCACTCTTTGTCTTTTGTTTGTCTTTCCGTTAAACCCAAGCAATCTTATTATATAATTTATATATATATTGTTAGAATTTATTTCATTTATAACCTACACATTATTTTCAATCAATATTTCAATATAAATTAATAAATGTAATTAAAGTTCCTAAGGCATTTTTAATGTTAACATGTTTCAAGCTAGAATCTTTTTAAATGCATCATTCTACATTAAAAATGTAATTTTAAATGTAACATATTTCAACTAGAATCTTTTTAAATGATCCATCCTACATTAAAAATGTAAGAACATTTTCATCAAAAAATGAACTTTTTACTTTATTGAACCATTCTTATATTAAAAATGTAAATTTTTAATGTGACATTTTTTTTAATCATCATTGCTCACATACAATAAAAATATAAATTTTTATTGTTAAACTTTTCTATTCAAACCATGGTCATTTTACATCATTTCTTATAAGCAATAAAAATGTAAATTTTTATTATTATCTTTTTTTAATGATGAAATTTTTAAATTTTGACGCATTTTCTAACAAAATTTCCTTAAAATAAAATTTTAAATTGGTTCTTATTTTCTGGGTTGTTACAATCTCCCCCACTTAAAAACTTTTCGTCCTCGAAAAGGAACGAAGCTAAAAGTTGTTTAACTAACCGACTCAATTTTCATTCTTTTATTGGTTTCAATAATTTTATTAGTTGAACTAATAATCACACTACACAATCATCAATCAATTAGTTGATTAGCTTTTCAAATATATATAACTTTTATTTATTCAAAAATCATATTTCATAATATCGGATTATATATATAATCACAAATACGTTAATCATAAACTTGTCACTCTGAACTCATTCTAGGGCATTTCTAACACCATCTCTAACGAGTTTTCTCATTCTAGGATACTATTGATTCTATCTCTAATGTAACAACCTACAAATTCTGAACTAATTTAAAATTTTTATTTTAGAAACTTTTAATGAATTTTGAGGTTATAATATAATTTATTATAAATAATAATGGCTAGAATTTATTTTAATCGAAGTTAGAACGAATAAATTTAATTTAAATATAAATGGAATTAGAAATAACGCAGTAGTTTGAAAAGTCAAACTTGAACTTTGACTGACCGTACAGGATGCAAAATTTAACGGATTTTAGTGAAACCAAAAATATTAGAATCTATTTAAAAATATCTTTCTAACGAATCTGAAAATTTGAAATTTCATAGCGGAAATCAAAAGTTATTGTGACGACCCCATTTCCCATACAGACGGAGACAAGGGTAATCTTTGGAATATAACACAGAAACAGATAATAGCAGAACAGAATTAAATAAATACACCAGATAATGTACAATAGAATACACTGGATAAACGTAATCATCAGAGTTACACAGTATACAGGATCATACTTAGTACAAATACAGTTCAGCTATTCATAAATGTCTACAGCGGAAACAAACAAAATATGTACAATAGGAGCTGAACAGCATAAAAAGAGATAAATAATAAAATCCATCTTCAGCTCCAGCTATCCAGAAAGAGCCAGCTAAACCTGAATACAAGGCTGCCCATGTAGAAAAAGGGGCACCCGAGTTTGAAAGTGAAACAAACTACGAGTCAGACATGGGACTGGTATGAGAAATCTACTCAACACATTTATAATATGGCTAAACACAGGACCACGCCACTTTCGTGGATCGGGTTTTCTCCATTGGATTGCCAGTGCATTAAAAACAAATCTTTCTTTTAAACATCGCAATGCTTTTTATAAAAATGAAGCCATTATAAGACTCAGTTCCCATCACACAATGCAACGGAAACCGGAGGATAGAGTTTTACCTTATAATGGCCAAAACATGATTGATACGAATAAAGCAAAAGCATTTGATATTATTACTAGTGTTTATATGTTTCAAAAACAATTTGAATCATAACTATCAATCATAGGCGGCATGGGTACCATATATCATGTCGCCATATATATATATATATATATATATATATATATATATATATATATATACAATCAAAACCGCACAGTCACGTATTTGGAAATTGGATTTCCGTCATGAACAAAGGCAAAAGATAGTCCTTACCGACTTCGAGACTCTCTAGCCCGAGCCTTCGGAATAACCGCAACTGCCCCTTGGAGCGACTGGGCCGGTCCACACGGAGTTGATTATAGTGCCTGAACAATACGTTTCCCCGCCCTTTGGGGCGTAAATGAGCCAACGAATGACTCCATCGGACCTGGATCGTCCGATCAAACCGAGGCGCCTCGCAACAGCAACAACCACATTAGTCAAACTCGTCAGGGCGTGTAAAACAACTGACGCCACTTCTAACTAGAAAGAAGCGCACGTCCTCCCTGAGGTCCTCTCCCGTTTCTGGTTCATACCGGGGTGTAAGGCTCACGAATTTACGTTATACACAAAGCTACGCCACACAGGCAGGGCTTTGATCATCACCATAAGACTTTGCATTTCAATAGAAGCCCTGATAGTTTGCCACTTAGGCATGCCACACTAGCAATTCATGCCATGCGACTGATGTCCATCGATACACAACCTCTGAGCTCGTGCGTTTCAGAGAAAGGCGTTAAGCAAAAGAATAAATTCTCCGCCGCCAAACAGATGTATATTTAATTGAGATCAATCAACACAGAATAAAATCCGGTGTCAGACACACAGTCCATTTACAAGTGCGTTCTGGGTGTGAACGAAACCGGAGGCACTATATACCTCGTAAACCCATCGACCACCACGTACGTCTGGACGATCACCACTCATTATCCATATTTCGGGAAGCCTCCCAATCAGGACCTCGGTTACCATCCAAACAAGGTGAAGATCTCCGGTCTTCGACCACCGTCTTCATCTTCGATTTCTTATCGTCGATTTAGTTATTCAGAATGGGATAAACCCGGTCTTTCTGAGCAACTCTCGTATATAATAAACAAGTGCAACACTAACATACACACGCATCATTTCAATTCATTAGTCACTAACCGTCAATCAGTAAGAGAACGATTTCCCAAATATTAATCCCGAAGGCCGAAACCAACATCAGATCAACACCTAGGAAAACTTTCGACTTAGTCAACCTTCAGTTAATTTCTAAATTTCACATCCATATCGTTTATAATATTTTATAACAATTTATCGTTTTATTTATTTATTTTAAAATAGCCAATTTATTCAAAACGACGCTTCGGCCATAACGCGGCCGTGGCGCTGTTTTTCTTCAGATTTGATTTACACATATCTGAATATCTAACCGTTGGATCTTCACAAAATTTACATCGTTAGAAAGATCTTTTCAAAATGAATCCAACGGTTCCAGTTTCGGGAAAATCCGACGGTCGGATCTCCCGGTATAATCGGTTGAAGTTTCGATTTCAAAATACGAACTGCAGCGTCGTTATTCGATTAAATATAATTTTATTTATATATATATATAAATATAATTGATTCTGGCGCTGTTTTTCTTCAGATTTGAATTAAACATTCCAGACAATCCAACCGTTGGATTTTTACAAAGTTGGTGCCGTTGGAAAGATTTTTCCAAAGCGGACCCAACGGTTGCGATTTCAGGAAAATCTGATGGTCGGATCTTCCGGTATAATCGTTTGAAATCACGATTTCAAAATACGAAATGTAGCGTCGTTATTCGATTTCAAAGCTATATTCTTTTCATGCATTTGATAAAAATGATATTTTTATCTGTCTTCTATTTCAACACTTTACTATATTTAACGATTCATGTATATAATAAAAATGGGATTTTTATTGTAAAACAATTCATTTCAAAACACTATTATTTTATATAATTCATATAGGTAATAAAAATAGGATTTTTGTTATAAAACAATTTCTTTCAAAGGGAGATTATTTTTTATAGTTTATATAGATGATAAAAATGTGATTTTTATTATAAAACAATTTATTTCAAAATATGAATACCATTCAACACATGAATTTCAATTCAACGAATGAATATCGATTCAACACATGAAGGTTTTCTATAGCTTCTATATATAGATAAAAATGTGAATTTTATATTTAAAACACGAATACCATTCAACACATGAATTTCTATCCAACGAATGAATATCGACTCAACACATGAAGGTTTTCTATTCAACGAATAAATATAGTTTCAACAAATGAAAATAATTCGAACACATGAATATTATTCAAAATTTCGGCAGCATAACGGCAGGGTAGTTAAAACCAGGACCGTCCCTAGTACGGCTCCTCGCTCTACCTTAAAACCTCGCGGTTTTTGACAATGGGGAATCATGCATCTAGTTCGCACGCAGGCGGCATGTATATTTATTTCATTTCCACAAACTAATCCTATGTGGTTTTAACCAAATATTTCTCAACCACAAACGGGGATTTTTCAACCACAATCAATCAATATCAACCACAAACAATTCCAATCAACCAATCGCTATCAATCAATTTTCACACCAATCACAACCAATAAATATCGTCCATGGTTTATGGACGAGGGGCATATATATATATATATATATATATATATATATATATATATATAGCAATTCACTTCTATTTCAACACATATATAATTTTTACAACGCATATATAACTTAAACATCGAACGTACAACTTATACAACGCTTATAAAAGGGGTGTACAATGCTTATATAACTCATACATCGACTATATAATTTATACATCGTCGTTTTCCATATCGTTTATAAATTAGAAATCTCACATTGGGTTCCACTCCACCGAAAATAGCAGAAGGCTCAAAAAAATATGTGGTCTCTTCTAGAAGGTAGAAGACGTCCACACGAGTCCACTGTCTCTTGTTTCACTGAATTTCGATAACACAGCAAAAAGATATGATTTTTACAAGTTTGCAACGCTTTAAAGGTGTTAAAACAGCGGAAAATAAACAAAGCCGTATGATTTCAAACCTGTTCAAAACTAGGTTTGGATTTATCTCGAAATCCGTGTAGCTATTCGTCGATCGGCCTTCGCAGCGTCGAAGGGGGAGGAGAGGCACTAGTTTGCCGGAGGTGGGGTCCAGCTCGGTGGTCCCAGGCGGCGGCGGCGAATTGAAGTCGTCGACTTCTAGGCGTCGATTCTCACTCCACAAGCCACGAAAAATACCAAACTTTATATGGATTTGAAGATCTCGAGAAGATCTTCAAAAAGTTCAACTGTGGCACGAGTAATTCGGTGTGGATTGATCGGAAAATGAGGGGGAAGGTTTTAAGCGGTTTCCGCCTTCGATCGGGGAGAGAGAAAAGAAGATTTTTCTTTTTTTTATAAAAATTATGATTGGCCGGTGGGTTTTAAAGGGGTTTTCTGACACGACCACCAATCTAAACCCAACGACTGTCGTCCCAAGCGTTTCACCCCCATTCCGTACACAATGGGATATGTTTCGTAGGCCCATTCGACTGTTTCAGTCAGTTTTCCTTCAAATTAAAATATAAAACATTCAATATTCAATTTGAACGTACATTTCAATTTGCCAGGGCCACAAACTGAATCGAAAAATTCCAGAAAAATAAATCTGACTATGTTTTGACGATACGGTCCCAACAAAACTAGTTTCGTCGAATTCTGAGACCGTTCGCAAAAAGGCCCATTTCTGGTCGATCCAATTTAACTATAATTGACCAAAACATATTTTCCTTTGCCACGCTCACAAACTAGCTTCAAAAATTATGAAATTTGAAACCTAGCAATAACCTCACATCCCGGATCCAACAAAAGTGGTTTCGTCGAATTCCGAGGTCGTTTGCAAAATGGCTAATTTCACGGGCTATATAATTTCCATAGCGACCTCTCTGAAAATTCATTTGGCCATAACTTTTGCTTTCCGCTATGAAAATTCGATTTTTCAGATTTGATTCACTAACAGATTTAAATATTTTTGGTTTCGCTCAAATCCGTTTTGTTTTGCACCCGGTACAGTCCGACAAAGTTTGAGTTCAATTTTTGAAACTGCAGCGCATTTTTAGGCCTTGTTTAATATATTCGTTTTCAAACATCGATTCAAACTCACTTTTCATTGCTATTATTTAAAATATTTATTTTAAATATTTAAAATCCATTATTTTAGCAAATTAAAAAATTTTAAATTGGTTCAGATTTCCTGGGTTGTTACCATCTCTCCCACTTAAATCTTTTCGTCCCCGAAAAGGAACAAAGTCGAAAGTCGTTTGATTATTCAACTCCACGTTCATTGTGGCTTCCATTCTCCAACTTTTCAGTTTCTGAGAATTTTCAAATTCTTCAAAAATTTGGCTAACACCTGGAATTTTCGAAAAATTTCGCCATAACCTCCTTTGTACGGAGAGAGGTTTGGAAATTTATTGGGCCGTATTAGGTACCCAATAAATCCTAATAAGCATACACATATTTATAGTGATATATTCTGGTGTTTACAGGGGAGCGTGTATTGATAATAACTCCAGAGAATAAATTCTCGTCACCCTGTCAAAGCCTGAGGGAGTGTGTATTTTAAATGCTCCAGAGGATAAATCCTCGTCACCTCGTCCCGTGTGGGAAATAAATAGTCCATGTGCCGTATCTAATAACTAGAGAGACGTGATTATTGTCAACTCCAGACCAGTGTGGGGGTTTTATTAATCTGGCAATTTTATCGTTACAATTTAATTAGTCCATATCAGTCATCAGTTCAACCTGTAAAATATAGTCATCGCCATACAAGCCTCTCGCTCGTATGGTAAATCTTCCACCTCGTCACACAAGCTCCAAATGCTTATGTGGTGTATGATGAAGTATGCCTATCTTCTGAAGTATGTCATGTAATGTAGTTCAAAATAAATTGTTACTATCCTATGGCGACATTTATTTTTACACACAGAATAACCAGCACTCTGCATCGAATGGCATTTACAGGAGTTGATATAATAATATTTCGCATCCAACTCATTAAGGTTTACCTATTTGTCGGGCACACAAATAAAATCTTTACTCAACAGCTATCCATTTACCTGTTCAAACATATATAATGCACAAGTATATATTTCTATTTATTTTCTAATCATTTCAATGTGTGATTTAAATGAATAAATCCTACCATTATTCTATTGTTGATTAAATTAACTATTGTTTCAATAATTTAATTATTCTAATCTACTATCACACAACACAAACAGCAATCAATTTGTTTTTAACCTTTCAAGACCATACAAATTAATTCCTATACTCTTTTAAAATCATTCAGACTATAGAATTAAAAGTGCACATCCATGGAAAGAAAATAACAACAGAGTAGAGAATTAAATGGTAATGGAAAGTATGGTAAATATACCTTGCACCGGAGTCAATCAGAGATATCCACTCGACATCTAGGATAGGATTTCTGAATGCTCTCCTTGGTTTCCAAAGTACAATCTCGTGGATCTCCACTCCATTGCACTTTGACTAAGTGAACCTTCTTGTTCCTCATCTCTTTGGTTTCTTTGTCGATGATCTTTAGCGGCTCTCTTCTCACCGCTAATTCTGGGGTAATTTCAATATCTTGTTGAGCTACTTCTTCCACGATCAAGTCTGGGTCATGAACGTGCTTTCGAAGTTGAGATATATGAAATACATCATGCACTCTAGGAAACTAATCAGGCAATTTAACCCTATAAGCGAGAGTTCCGATCTATTCCAGAATAGGAAACGGACCAATGAATTTGGGCGCCAACTTTCCAGTTTTATCGAACCGGATAACTCCTCTCACCGGCGATACTTTCAAATATACATAGTCGCCAACAGCAAAGGATATATCTCTTCTTCTCCTATCGACATAGCTCTTTTGTCGGCTTTGAGCGGCGAGTAATCCCTTCTTAATAAAATTGACTTTGTCGGCAGCTTCTCGGATCATATCAGGCCCTAATACAAGTCTATTACCGGGATCGACCCAACAAGTAGGAGATCGGCATGGTCTACCATATAATGCTTCGAATGGCGACATTGTCAGGCTCGCCTGGTAGCTGTTGTTATATGAGAATTCAGCCAAATGCAGATGGTCTTCTCATGATCCACCGAAATCTAGAACACAATCCCGTAATAGATCTTCTAATATACGATTTACCCTCTCAGTTTGACCATCTGTCTGAGGATGATATGCGGTGCTCAAGTTCAACTTCGTTCCCAGCTCTACTTGAAATGCCTCCCAGAATTTGCTAGTTAATATTGTATCTCTATCACTGATTATACTGAGCGGCACTCCATGTAGTCTAACAATTTCCTTGAAGTATATCTGCGCCAGACTCTGAGCAGTTCTGTTTGATCTGACATGTATGAAATGGGCGGTCTTCGTGAAGCGATCTACGATCACCCAAATACTGTCATTCCCTTTTCTGGTTCTGAGCAGACCATCAATGAAGTCCATGGAAATATGTTCCCACTTCCAACCAGGAACGTCTAGCGGTTGAAATAATCCAGCCAGTTTCTGTTGGTCGCTTTTGACTAGCTGGCAAGTAGGGCATCGGCTAACATATAAAGAAATGTCCCTCTTCATCAACTTCCACCAGAAAGTGCGTTTGATGTCGTTATATATTTTGGCTACTCCCGGATGGATACTAAGTTTTGACTTGTGGCATTCATCCAGTACTTCCTTTCGAAGCTCAGGAATGTTAGGGACACAAATTCGACCGTTGAGCCTTAGAATCCGATCATTATCAACTTGAAAACTCGAGGGTTCGCCTTGTTGAATTATCTCTCTGATCTTCTGGATGAAGTGATCATCCTTCTGAAGAGAATATATTTTATCTATCAATGAAGTCGTGATAATAAAACTGGCAATCATCTCATTCTTTCGGCTTAATGCATCAGCCACGACATTGGCTTTCCCTGGAGTGTATATAATCTCAAAGTCATATGCTGCAAGAAACTCCAGCCAACGTTGCTGCCTCAGATTCAAGTCCTTCTGGGTGAACAGACACTTTATCGACTTGTGATCTGTAAACAGTTCAAATCTCTCACCCAGAAGATAGTGTCTCCAGATTTTCAGAGCGAATACTATAGCTGATAACTCAAGATCATGAGTTACGTAGTTTTTCTCATGCGGCTTCAGCTGACGGCTAGCATAAGCAATCACTTGACCTCTTTGCATTAACACTGCGCCAAGGCCTTCTCTAGAAGCGTTAGTCCAAACTTTCAAACCCTGATTGCCATCGATGATGGTTAACACTGGAGCTGTCGTTAATCTTAACTTTAGCGCTTCGAAAGCCTCCTCACTTTCTGGAGTCCATTTGAATTTAGAGTGCTTCTTTGTAAGCTTCGTTAACTGACCAGATATCTTCAAAAAGTTTTTAACGAACATCCGTTAATAACTAGCCAATCCCAGAAAACTGCGGACTTCTGTAGGAGTACTGGGCTGTTTCCAATTCTGGATAGCTGTGATTTTGCTTGGATCCACAGCAATTAACCTTCTTTCGATACGACGTGGCCCAGAAATTTCACTTCGTCTTGCCAGAATATACATTTGGACAGTTTGGCTTTTAATACATTCCTTCTCAGAATTTCTAGAACCTATTCCAAATGCTTTTCATGTTTGGCCTTGGATTTAGAGAAGATTTGAATATCATCAATAAAAACCAGAACAAATTTATTCAAAACTCCTCTGAACACTCTATTCATCAGATCGACGAAGTATGCTGGAGCGTTACATAAGCCAAACGGCATTACTAACCACTCATAGAATAAGTCTGGACCTCTGAATGCTGTCATTGGAACACACTCTTCGGCAATTCGAAGTTGATGGAAGCCTGTAGCTAGGTCCATTCTTGAGAATACTTGTGCTCCATTCAGACGATCCAATAAATCATCAATTCGCGGCAATGGATATTTGTTCTATATTGTCTGCTTGTTCAAATCACGATAATCCACACATAGCCGTAGAGCACCGTCAGATTTTGGGACAAACACCACTGTTGCTCCCCAATCAGAGAAACTAGGCCTGATCAGACCCTTCCATACTAGCTGTCTTGTTTGATTGTCTAATTCCTCTTTCTCTTTCAAGGACATTCTTTGAATAGCATGAACTACCGGCCTTGCATTCGGAATTAAAGCAATTTTGAAATCAATTTCTCTCTGCGGAGGTAAGCGAACAACTTCTTCGAACACATCCGCATAGTTCTTGACGACAGGAATGTCTTTGATGAGGTCAGGAATATCCTCTATGACTTCAGGGATATTTTCTATTTGGGCTGGAGAAACATCCAATGCTGCCCAGAAGTCCTTTCTATTTGAATTCGGGCCTTCACATGGTATGGTTATATAATTCCCTGATTGGGCCTTTGCTTTAACCACTCTCTCGGCACATCTGACCTCTGCTTCATATTTGGTTAGCCAATCCAACCCCAATATAAGATCAAACTCCTTAAAATTCATGTTGATGGAGATAGTAGGGAATTTACAGCAGGAAAAAGAGACGGGTACTGCACAAACCCAACTGAGATCGATGGAACCCCCAACCGGATTTTGGACAGTCATTGGTTCTTTGAGCTTCCTCAATTTCAAATCCAACTTCTTAACTGCATTCTTGGCAATAAAGCTTCATGACGCGCCTGTGTCAAACAGTACTTTAACTGGAATATTTTTGACATTAAGCATGCCTTCTAAAACATCAGACCTTCCCTGACTCTTTGAGGGTGCTGAGGTTTCTGCTACTTCATTTACCTGAGCCTCCTTGGTTTCCTTTAACAGCAGGCAATCTTGCTTAACATGGCCAAACCGATGGCAAATGATGCATTCTCTGGTCTCTTGAAACTTCTTATTAGACTTAGATCCTTCCTTTCTTTGTTTCTTTAGAGATTGGCAACTTATTGTGAGATGTCCTTGCTTATTGCAGTTAGAGCATACAGTTGTCGTTACTGGTTTCTTCTCAGATTTGGCCATTTTTCTCTTGGCATTGGGCTTCTTACTGACCTCAGACATTGTACTGGCCTCAGGACGATCAGTTTCAGACTCAATTTTATTACTAGAGCTGACTTCTTCTTCGTACTGTAACATACCTTTCTTGTCTAGATCTTCGTACTGATAAGCCATGTATATCATTTCAGAAAAGGGGAGCTTCACGTTCCTCATTACACTGTTCTGATATTTTCTTTGAAGCCCGTTGATAAATCTCATATTCTTCCTCTTCGGATTTTCAATTAGACGAGGGGCAAAGTGAGAAAGTTCATTGAATTTCTTATGATATTCGAGAATGGTCATATCTCCTTGTATCAAATAAGAAAATTCAACACATAGTCGCTCAATTGCTTCTGGAGGAGTAAATCTTTCCAGGAAAATCACTTTGAATCTATCCCAGGTGACATCACTTTCTGGATTATCCTTAATAACAGAATCCCACCAGAACAAAGCTTCGTCTTTGAGTGCCCAGGAGGCCAGTAATCTTTTCTGGTCATCCCTCATCTTTAATCCTTCGAAGATTTTCTCAGCCGAACGAATCCAAGCTTGTGTTCTCATAATAGATTCTTCGCCCGAGAACGGCTTTCCACCTAGATTTCTATATTTCATATATAGGGCTTCAATATCCGGGTCAGTATCACTTCTTCTATTTCTGGCACTCATTTTCTAGTTCTTCTGCAAATAGCTGATCAAGTGTCAGGTCAACAGAAAAGATATTTCAAAATATAGAGACAAATACTTGAATGTAAATGTGTCTATCTAGGTGTTATTTCATTCTGCTACTCATACTAGGATATTACTGATCCTATCTGTAATGAGTTACCCGTCCTAGAACACTACTGGTTCTATTTCTGACGAGTTCGTTAATATGTTATATTCCAGAACTAAGCTTAACCAAAGCTCTGATACCACATTATGACGACCCCATTTCCCGTACAGACGGAGACAAGGGTAATCTTTGGAATATAACACAGAAACAGATAATAGCAGAACAGAATTAAATAAATACACCAGATAATGTACAATAGAATACACTGGATAAACGTAATCATCTGAGTTATATAGTATACAGGATCATACTTAGTACAAATACAGTTCAGCTATAAATAAATGTCTACAGCGGAAACAAACAAAATATGTACAATAGGAGCTGAACAGCATAAAAAGAGATAAATAATAGAATCCATCTTCAGCTCCAGCTATCCAGAGAGAGCCAGCTAAACCTGAATACAAGGCTGCCCGTGCAGAAAAAGGGGCACCCGAGTTTGAAAGTGACACAAACTACGAGTCAGTCATGGGACTGGTATGAGAAATCTACTCAACACATTTATAATATGGCTAATCACAGGACCACGCCACTTTCGTGGAATGGGTTTTCTCCATTGGATTGCCAGTGCTTTAAAAACAAATCTTTCTTTTAAACATCGCAATGCTTTTTATAAAAATGAAGCCATTATAAGACTCAGTTCCCATCACACAATGCAACGCAAACCGGAGGATAGAGTTTTACCTTATAATGGCCAAAACATGATTGATACGAATAAAGCAAAAGCATTTGATATTATTACTAGTGTTTATATGTTTCAAAAACAATTTGAATCATAACTATCAATCATAGGCGGCATGGGTACCATATATCATGTCGCCATATATATATATATATATATATATATACAATCAAAACTGCACAGTCACGTATTTGGAAATTGGATTTCCGTCATGAACCAAGGCAAAAGATAGTCCTTACCGACTTCGAGACTCTCTAGCCCGAGCCTCCGGAACAGCCACAACTTCCCCTTCGAGCGACAGGGCCGGTCCACAAGGAGTGGATTATAGTGCCTGAACAATACGTTTCCCCGCCCTTCGGGGCGTAAATGAGCCAATGAATGACTCCATCGGACCCGGATCGTCCGATCAAACCGAGGCGCCTCGCAACAGCAACAACCACATAAGTCAAACTCGTCAGGGCATGTAAAACCACTGGCGCCACTTTTAACTAGAAAGAAACGCATGTCCTCCCTGAGGTCCTCTCCCGTTTCTGGTTCATACCGGGGTGTGAGGCTCGCGAATTTACGTTATACACAAAGCTACGCCACACAGGCGGGGCTTTGATCATCACCACAAGACTTTGCTTTTCAATAGAAGCCCTGATCATTTGCCACTTAGGCGTGCCACACTAGCAATTCATGCCATGCGACTGATGTCCATCGATACACAACCTCTGAGCTCGTGCGTTTCAGAGAAGGGCATTAAGCAAAAGAATAAATTCTCCACCGCCAAATAGATGTATATTTAATAGAGATCAATCAACACAGAATAAAATCCGGTGTCAGACACACAGTCCATTTACAAGTCCGTTCTGGGTCTGAACGAAACCGGAGGCACTATATACCTCGCAAACCCATCGACCACCACGTACGTCTGGACGATCACCACTCATTATCCATATTTCGGGATGCCTCCCAATCAGGACCTCGGTTACCATCCAAACGAGGTGAAGATCTCCGGTCTTCGACCACCGTCTTCATCTTCGATTTCTTATCGTCGATTCAGTTATTCAGAATGGGATAAACCCGGTCTTTTTGAGCAACTCGCGTATACAATAAACAAGTGCAACACTAACATACACACGCATCATTTCAATTCATTAGTCACTAACCGTCAATCAGTAAGAGAACGATTTCCCAAATATTAACCCCGAAGGCCGAAACCAACATCAGATCAACACCCAGGAAACCATTCGACTTAGCCAACCTTCAGTTAATTTCTAAATTTCACATCCATATCGTTTATAATATTTTATAATGATTTATCGCTATTTTTATTTATTTTAAAATAGCCAATTTATTCAAAACGACGCTTCGGCCATAACGCGGCCGTGGCGCTGTTTTCTTCAGATTTGATTTACACATATCTGAAAATCTAACCGTTGGATCTTCAAAAAATTTACATCATTAGAAAGATCTTTTCAAAACGAATCCAACGGTTCCAGTTTCGGGAAAATCCGACGGACGGATCTCCCGGTATAATCGCTTGAAGTTTCGATTTCAAAATACGAACTGCAGCGTCGTTATTCGATTAAATATAATTATATTTATATACATATAAATATAATCGATTCTGGCGCTGTTTTTCTTTAGATTTGAATTAAACATTCCAGACAATCCAACCGTTGGATTTTTACAAAGTTGGTGCCGTTGGAAAGATTTTTCCAAAGCGGACCCAACGGTTGCGATTTCAGGAAAATCCGATGGTCGGATCTTCCGGTATAATCATTTGAAGTCACGGTTTCAAAATACGAACTGCAGCATCATTATTCGATTCCAAAGCTATATTCTTTTCATACATTTGATAAAAATGATATTTTTATCTAACTGTCTTCTATTCCAACACTTTACTATATTTAACGATTCATGTATATAATAAAAATGTGATTTTTATTGTAAAACAATTCATTTCAAAACACTTTTATTTTATATAATTCATATAGGTAATAAAAATAGGATTTTTATTATAAAATAATTTCTTTCAAAGGGAGATTATTTTATATAGTTTATATAGATGATAAAAATGTGATTTTTATTATAAAACAATTTATTTCAAAATATGAATACCATTCAACATATGAATTTCAATTCAACGAATGAATATCGATTCAACACATGAAGGTTTTCTATAGCTTCTATATATAGATAAAAATGTGATTTTTATATTTAAAACACGAATACCATTCAACACATGAATTTCTATCCAACGAATGAATATCGACTCAACACATGAAGGTTTTCTATTCAACGAATAAATATAGTTTCAACAAATGAAAATAATTTAAACACATGAATATTATTCATAATTTCGGCAGCATAACGACAAGGCAGTTAAAACCGGGACCGTCCCTATTACGGCTCCTCGCTCTACCTTAAAACCTCGCGGTTTTTGACAATGGGGAATCATGCATCTAGTTCGCTCGCAGGCGACATGTATATTTATTTCATTTCCGCAAACTAATCCTATGTGGTTTCAACCAAATATTTCTCACCACAAACGGGTATTTTTCAACCACAATCAATCAATATCAACCACAAACAATTCCAATCAACCAATCGCTATCAATCAATTTTCACACCAATCACAACCAATAAATATCATCCATGGTTTGTGGACGAGGGGCGTATATATATATATATATAGCAATTCACTTCTATTTCAACACATATATAATTTTTACAACGCATATATAACTTATACATCGAACGCACAACTTATACAACGCTTATACAAGGGGTGTACAACGCTTATATAACTCAGACATCGACTATATAATTTATACATCGTCGTTTTCCATATCGTTTATAAATTAGAAATCTCACATTGGGTTCCACTCCACCGAAAATAGCAGAAGGCTCAGAAAAATATGCGGTCTCTTCTAGAAGGTAGAAGACGTCCACACGAGTCCATTGTCTCTTGTTTCACTGAATTTCGATAACACAGCAAAAAGATATGATTTTTACAAGTTTGCAATGCTTTAAAGGTGTTAAAACAGCAGAAAATAAACAAAGCCGTATGATTTCAAACCTGTTCAAAACTAGGTTTGGATTTATCTCGAAATCCGTGTAGTTATTCGTCGACCGGCCTTCGCAGTGTCGAAGGGGGAGGAGAGGCGCTGGTTCGCCGGAGGTGGGGTCCAGCTCGGTGGTCCCAGGCGGCGGCGGCGGCGAATTGAAGTCGTCGACTTCTAGGCGTCGATTCTCACTCCACAGGCCACGAAAAATTCCAAACTTTATATGGATTTGAAGATCTCGAGAAGATCTTCAAAAAGTTCAACTGTGGCACGAGCTAATTCGGCGTGGATTGATCGAAAAATGAGGGGGAAGGTTTCAAGCGGTTTCCGCCTTCGATCGGGGAGAGAGAAAAGAAGATTTTTCTTTTTCTATAAAAATTATGATTGGCCGGTGGGTTTTAAAGAGGTTTTCTGACACGACCACCAATCAAAACCCAACGACTGTCGTCCCTAGCGTTTTACCCTCATTCCAAACACAATGGGATATGTTTCGTAGGCCCATTCGACTGTTTCAGTCAGTTTTCCTTCAAATTAAAATATAAAACATTCAATATTCAATTTGAACGTACATTTCAATTTGCCAAGGCCACAAACTGATTCGAAAAATTCCAAAAAAATAAATCTGACTATGTTTTGACGATACGGTCCCAACAAAACTAGTTTCCTCGAATTCTGAGACCGTTTGCAAAAAGGCTCATTTCTTGTCGATCCAATTTAACTTTAATTGACCAAAACACATTTTCCTTTGCCACACACACACACTAGCTTCAAAAATTATGAAATTTGAAACCTAGCAATAACCTCACATCCCGGATCCAACAAAAGTGGTTTCGTCGAATTCTGAGGTCATTTGCAAAATGGCCAATTTCACGGGTTATATAATTTCCATAGCGACCTTTCTGAAAATTCATTTGGCCATAACTTTTGCTTTCCTCTATGAAAATTCGATTTTTCAGATTCGTTAGAAAGGTATTCACTAACGGATTTAAATATTTTTGGTTTCGCTCAAATCCGTTTTGTTTTGCACCCGGTACAGTCCGACAAAGTTTGAATTCAATTTTTGAAACTGCAGCGCCTTTTCAGGCCTTGTTTATAATTAGAATTAATTATATTCGTTTTCAAACGTCGATTCAAACTAACTTTTCATTGCTATTACTTAAAATATTTATTTTAAATATTTAAAATCCATTATTTTAGCCAATTTAAAAAATTTTAATTGGTTCAGATTTCCTGGGTTGTTACAGTTATTGCCAATTCAATTTTTAGAAAGGTCGCTGTAGAATTTTTATATATATTATATATGGCCCGAAGGGCTACTTTTCACATATGTAGGAGTTTCGACTCGAAACCACTTCCGTTGAGTTCAGAATGACGTTTCTACATTGAAAAATAGTAAACACTTATATATTTTGAGTTTCGGAAATTATTTGTTTAAAAATGTATTTTTAATATTAAATATATTGGCCTTGAAAATAGTCATTTTTCAAATGATCTCCGTTTTCGACGAAACCACTTTTGTTGGAACCGGAATGTCAAATTATAGCTACGTTTCAATTTTCAGAATTTTTCGAATTAATATATGAGCGTGGCAAAAGAAAATGTGTTTTGACAATTTCAGTTAAATTTAAACGCCTTAAAAATAGCCATTTTTCAAGCAGTCTCAGAACTCGACGAAAATAATTTTGTTGGATTCGTATCGTCATAAGAAAGCTAAAAATATATTTTTTAGAATTTTTAGAGGTCATATGTGGCCCCGGCATATTTATATGTACGGTCAATATTTAATTAATCAATTAATTTTAATGGGATTTTAAATAAAATTTCTACATATTTCGGAATTGGGCCCCGAGACCTATTCCATTGCGTTCAGAAGGTGTCAAAACCTTATGAACGACAGTAAGCAAGCCCAAATCGGAGAAAGTCCGGATTTCCCACCTTTTAAGCACATTTTTCGAGATTTAATATTAAAATATTCGGACTGAAACCCTAACTGCCGCCGGCTCCATCGAGGGCTGAAATGCTCCGAATTTCAAACCTTATAACTCTCAATCCGTTCAACGATAAATTGCATATGATATACCAAATCGAAGCTCTCGGAGAGATCTTTCAATCCGTACGGTGATGACGGGTTTTAGTGGAGCGTGGCGGCCAGGATTTGGCGACAAAGATGCGGCGGTCGAGTTAGATTTGTGGCGCGCCTGGGGGGCCGAGTTCGGCAGGGTTCAGGCCGACGGTGGAGCATCTCGTGGTGGTTCGGGTGGTGGTCTCAGATTGGTGAACGGGGATCTCGGTTGGGGTGCATGCAGAAGCTTGGACAGAGCGATGATGGGTTCTACGGATACGGAGTAACCGACGATGAAGAAGGGTATATTATTTAATTAGTTATTTATTTAATAATATTTAATTTGTCCGATCTGTAAAAATCAATATCTTTCTCATACGAGGTCCGTTTTGCGAACCGTTTGTTGCGTTGGACTCGTCTTTCCGAGATCTTCGCGATGGTGCAGACCGTAGCTGAAATAGAGACAGTTGATTTTCAGCCAAAATTCAAATGTGAGAATTCTAATTTTATTTATTTAATTAATTATTAATTATTTTCTCGCGTTAAAAATAATTGTATTATCATGTTAATTCAGATCTGAAATGTTCTGTTTTGCTTGAATTGTTAATTGTTGCTTGTTGTATGTGTTGTTGTTCATGATATGCTAAATCCACATTGGAATTTTATATATTGTTGAATTTATTTGCAGTTAGAAAATTAGATCTAAAAGTAGATCTAAAACATATTTTATTCAGATTTAAATCATATTTATTCAGATCCAGTTGTAATAATTTATTTTATGTTATTAAATTTTTTTATTATTCTGAAATGAACAATAGAATTGGAGCGACAAATAAAAACTCATTTTTATTTGTTGATATAACAAAAGAAACTGAACACCAAATAAAAATTTATTTTTATTTGTTGATTTTACAATAGAGATTGAACAACAAATAAATACTTATTTTTTTATTTGTTGATTTAACAATAGAAATTGAACGACAAATAAAAACTCCTTTTTATTTGTTGATATTACAATGGAAATTGGACGACAAATAAAATCTTATTTTATTTGTTTATATAACGACAGAGATTGGTTAACAAATAAAATCTTATTTTTATTTGTTTATATAACAACAGAATTTGGTCAACGAATAAAATATTTTTATTTGTTTACTTTGCAATAGAATTTAGACAACGAATAAAACCTTATTTTATTTGTTTATTTTACAACAGGATTTGAATGACAAATAAAATATTATTTTTATTTGTTACCTACGATAGAATTTGAACAATAATGGATTTTCAATATTTGTTGAATTTAATTATATTGTCAATTCAATTTAAATAAAATATTATTTTGATCATTTTTAGTGAAAATTGTATGTTAAGAATAAAATGTCATTCTTAGTGTAAAATGTACATTAGATCAAAAATAACAATTTTTATTAGAAATATAAAAACAACATTTTTATTTGAAATATGTTATGCAAATCAAAAGGACATTTTTGATTAGAAGTTTATTATGTAAATAAAAATAAAACATTTTGTCAAAAATATAATTATTGTAATAAAAATAACATCTTTGTCAAAACATGATTATGGAGACAAAATGAACATTTTTATGCCTTGAATAGAATTAAATAAAAATTCACATTCTGTTTACGTTAAAAATTACAAATAAATATAGAGATTAAAAGTTCACTTTTCATTTACATCTCACAATGCAAATATCCTTTGAAAATAGAAATTGTTCTTTTATTTGCATTTTCAAATGCAAATATACTTTGAAATAAAAACTGTCCTTTTATTTGCATTTACAAATGTAAATATACATTGAAATTCAAGTTTATTCTTTTATTTGCATTTACTAATGTAAATAAACATTAAAAATAAAATTTATTCTTTTATTTGCATTCACAAATGCAAACACATATTGGAAATAAAGTTTTGTTCTTTTATTTGCATTCGCAAATGTAAACATGTTTTGAAGATAAAGTTTGTTCTTCTATTTACATTCAGCCATGCATATATATATATATAGAAAATAGAAATTGTTCTTTTTGCATTTACCAATGCAAAATGTATATTGAAAACAAATTATTCATTTGCATTCACCAATGCAAATACAAACATATATTGAAAATAAAGTTTATTTCTTTGTATGCATTTGTCAATATATATGCATTGAAAATTAAGGTTTATTCTTTTATTTGCATTTATCAATGTAAATATTCAATGAAACTATAGTCTATTTTCTTTATCTACATTTTCCAACCCCAATGTACACACTTTTATACATTTAACAGAATTTATTTAAAATTATACTTTGAAAATAAATTTTGTTCTCTTATTTACATTCACTAATGTAAATAAAATTTATAAACAAAACTATTCTTTGTTTGCTTTCACAAATGTAAATGCTCATTTAAATAAAATTTGTTTCTTTATTTACAATCAATAATGTAAATACACTTTGTAAATGATGTTCTTTTTACATGCACACAAATATACTTTTAAATGAAATAAAAGTCACATTGGTTATCTGCATTCCTTGTTGCAAATAAAACCTTAAAATAATGTTCGTCTTTGTTTGCAATTCATTAATGCAAACAAACCATCAGATTGAAAATTTTATTCTAATAAAATATAGCATTGGCATGTTTATTAGATTTGAAACACAAATTATTCGTTTTTGTAAATTTATATTAGTTAAAACCAATCATTCATTTTTGTTAATTTACATTAGTTAAAAATAATTATTCATTATAGTCAATTTATACTAGTTAAACCAAATTTTACATTTTGTCAGAAATATTCATTTTTTTCAAAATGAATTAGTTGGAGCAATTTATATATATATATATATATATATATATATATATATATATGTAAGGCAAGATATATACTTGTTAAGATAGTTTAGTTAAATCAAAATATTTATCATTTTCCCTCAATAGAATTGCCAAACAAAATAACCGTTTTTGTTTAGAGTCTAAATTAGCAAAATAGAAATTGTCAATAGGGACAAAGTTATTATGTTTATTCATTCATTGCAATAGAGATATTTTCTAGTCATCATTATATGTATTGTGTATTACACTCCCATTCACAAGTTACCCGACTTGTGTATGTGATTGGGACGATAATTTTCACACATCGCTCAAGTGCACGAATTTGTTTATCATTTGTTTGTTGGTTGAAACCCCACACGGGTGTTGGGATGAAAATTTATATACACTAATCCCGATATTTAATTGTTGGTTGATCGTTAGATCGACAGACTGTGATGAGCGTTATTATTTAATTTTAACGCTTACACAGTGGAATTTACACTTTGGATGTAAATGGATGATTTGATGATGTGTGTGAAATCCATGTAACCCAAATTAGATGGTAAATGATTGAGTCACTTTTCGATTCAGGTGTTCTTTTAAATAAGAATATTTTTACATTAGAAATCCTTTTTATATAAAGTATATATATTTTTAAAATATAGATTGTTAATTAAGTATATGTTAAAACAAAGAATATTTGTAAAAGAAAGAATTTGTGATATAAAGAATACCTTTCATTTAGAGTCTTTATATAAAGAATATTTTTATGATTATTTTAAGATATGTTTTTAAAAGATTACTAGCATTTGCAATTATATTTTGTGATATAAATAAATTGAGATGTGAAGTGGATTTACTGTGGACGATGTTTTAAACGACATTTGTCCTTTAATCCAATTTACATTGAAATTATTATTTGGAACTTATGAATCTATTTTATAGATTTAAAAAGGCATTTTCTAAAAATCAATTTTTTCCAATTTAATATATTAAATTGGAATTAAGTGGAAATTCGATTGGTAATAATCGAGATGGGCTTCTGTAAAGGAAGACCGATATTATATATGGAATTTAAGAGGCTTTGCCGTTATTCCATTTATATTATTAGTCCGATACAGAAATTTATATCGATTATGTATTAATTTGATTTCTGTGAAATTCCATATTTCGGAAATTGATTTATAGATTATATTTTCAGTGTTTATCTTGGATAAAATTAATGAGAATCTTTTAAAACGAATATCTTATTAAAAGAATATTCTGAGTTGGAATGTGACGAAATGTGTGATTTTCCAATATTTGCTTTTTAGTCCCAAAATACGCGAGTTATTCAGAAAGACCGGGTTTAACCCATTCTGAATAATCATCACGACGATCAAGAGTCGAAGACGAAGACGGTGATTGAAGACCGAAGGTTTTGCACATCGTTGGGATGATGATGACTGGTATCTTGAATTGGGATTGGCCTTCCAAGGCAAGGTATTTGGTGATGGTCGTCGAAACGCATATGGAGATCGACGGATACGTTGTTTCGCTCAGACCTAGAGCGGACTTGTAAATGGATTGTGTGTCTGGCATTGTATTCCTTTCTACTGTATTTGTTGAACGCTACTGATTATATATTTCTGTTTGGTGGTGAAGAATTTATTCTTTAATTATCACCCTTCTCTAAGACGTATGAGCTTAAAGGTTATATGTATATTGGTAGATGATCAATAATATGGTAGGGTCTGACAATGTGACATGCTAAGATGCAAATGATCAAGGCTTTGTTGAAAAGCAGGCCTTGTGGTTGATGATCAAAGCACAGTCTCTTTAGGCATAGCTTTGTGTATATCGTGACTTCGCGAGCCTCACACCCCGGTATGAGTCAAAAACGGGATATGGACCGTAGGGAGTGCATACGTTCCTTTCTAGCTAGAAGTGGTGTTTGGGCTTTAACACGGCCCGACATTTTACTATGTGGATTTTGGATTGAGGTACCTCGGGTTTTTATAGGACGAAAGTGGTCATATTATAGGTCCATAAGGACCGGGAAACGTATGTTCAGGAATTGCCAATACACTACCGTTAGGTGGGGACCGGTCCTACCGTTCCAAGGATTCACTGCGGGGGATCCTGAGGCATTTGCTAGAGTGTCTCGAATCGGAAGAGGACGATCCCTAGCCTCGATCTCATGATGGAAACCCAATTCTCAATACGCCCTTGCGGTTTTGATTGTAAACTTATATATGGCGACATAGTAGGATGGGGTACTATACCGTCTAAGATTATTACATTTATATTGAAATGTTTTAAAATATATATACACATTAATAATAATATCGTTTTTACGTATCAAGCATCTTTTGACCATTATAAGGTAAAAACCTATCCTCTGGTGTGCGTTGCATTGTGTGATGGGACCTGGGTCTTATAATGGTTTCATTTTTCTAAAAAGAATTGCGTTATTTGGCGATTTACTTTATTTATGCACTAGTAATCCAATGGAGTAAACCCGTTCCGCGTTAGCGGCGTGGTCCTGTGATTAGCCTACTTATTAGATAGGTTAAGTTAAGAATTCTCACACCAGTCCCACGACTGACCTGCAGTTTGTTTCACTTTGCAAACTCGGGTGCCTCTTTCCACACGGGCAGTCGAGTAGCTTTTTGCAGATATAATTAAGCAGGATCCTGGATTGAAGTCTGAAGCTGGGTCCAGAATATTGATGGCCTTCCGTTGAGATTAGTTCTGCTGCAATGTATTTAATTTAGTTTAAATGTATCTTCCGTTGTATTATTTATCGATGTACTCTGATATATTTCGTACTCTGATGTAACATTTTGTAACGACCCATATTTTTGACCGTTTAAAAATCGACAATAAGCTATACATGTCGACCCAAACAAATCGCAAATGCAGGTAGTTATTGGGAAAGAAGAAAAAGAAAGAAGAAGATAAAGACAATAACAGAATCTCACAGCGGAAGGACAACATATAATAAACAAATAGCAGTTAAAAGCAGTTGAAATGTATACTGATTATAACATTCCATGATTATCAGAGTTACATATACATTCGGATGTACATAATAAGCAGCGGAAATAAATGCAGCGGAAAATTATATATAGTATATATATGCCAAATCTTCGTCTTCGTGCTCCAAAGGAAAATCTTCGCTAACTGCAACATCTGCTGACCCGAGCGTATTGCAAAAAAAAAAAACACAACAAACACTCGGATCAGCACTAAATCATTCTCATATTAGTCAAATTAAAATATGAAATAACATCAGTGTCTGGGTGCAGTAACTCAAGAGATGTTACGGGATTTTTCCATCTCTCGAGGATCCGTTAAACTAATATCTATATAATAATACGCTATTATTATAATGTCTATTCAGTAAAGTATAAATACTGAAAATAGCGTAAGCGGGATTACCATGTTACCCTTACGCCGTTTACAGGCACCAACAGTCTATACAGTACCGTAAATTCACTGTACTGGTGTTATCAGAGGGCACTCCATAGAAGGCAATGCTAAATCAAAATCGTATGGGGCTCGATAAGGATATATATGACAAGGCACTCGAGGCAATGCCCAGGGTAGGATTCTACCAATTGCACTCCCGGACCGGTGGTAACGCATAGCAGCCACTACCGCCCACCTCGGAACACACTCCCAAAGTCAAGATGGGCCCAAATCATCATAGTCATAGAAATAGTATCGAAGGAGTGAGTCCGATCAAAGGTGCTACCTCAATTAGTCACGGTATAGCTCCTGTTTTAGTCATTTTAATTTTGACCCGAAGGTCAAGGCTATTTCGCAATCGCTCATCTTCCTTCGGTTAAATAATCGCCTTCAAGTCATCATATCTCATTCTGGATACGTCGGAACGTTCACAGATACGTCAAAACGTTTATAGTTGTCAAAGTGGTATCGACACTGACAGAGAGTATGCCTTATGCCGACTCCGGTCTCTTTGACAACCAACGCTTACATCTTTCACATCGGTTGGTTCTTTTACATTTCAAAGGTTCGCTTTCATATCAAAATATCGTATTTTGTCTCGAACCAAATTTATATTCAAAAATAGAATATAGTTTCAAATCGAAATATCATAAATCATACCAACCCGATTATATTCTAAAATTAGAATGTATTTCCATATCTTATATCATAATCATATAGTATTTTAAAAATCGACTTATATTCAAATAGAATATATTCAATCTCAAAAGATTTCAAATTATTCCAAATCGATTCATATTCAAAATTCATTCATATTCAAATAGAATATATATACTTCTGTAACTTCTTTCAATCCCCTTAGGAGATAAGTTTATATTTAGTGGAATATATACCATCTTCCATATTTGAAAACGGTTTGAAATCGATTCATAAAGAAATACTTTTATCTCAACTCCATTTCAACAACGATCTTAGATCCAGCACTTTCCATTCGGAGGAAAAATTACACTTATAAATTATAAATTTAAAGGATAGATGTTTATAAAGAAACCTTTATATAAATAATATATGTATAGAATATAATAGTAAAAATTAGGATAAATAAGTTTAAACCACTATATATATATATATTTTAAAATTCACTAAATAGTTTTAAATCAAGAATATAAGAAAATTTTGGTTATATAAAATAGTTATGGATAAAAATTTAATAAATAAATTTCAAGAAAGAATAGCTATAAAAATCAAAATTATATATATATAAATTCTTTACTGAAAATCGATTCTTCCTTCCGAACTTCGATACTCGAATCTAAACTCCAGTTTCAATGAAGTTGCTTAGCTCAAGGACTTATTTCAAATCCCATTTCAACCCGTTTCAATTTCAAGGATTCAAGACCATACTCGAATTAGGTTTGAAGAACAATTTTCGAGTATTCTCCATTATCTTGATTCAAAAATTTAAATTATATAAGAATTTATTCAAATCTGAATCTACCCAATTCTTAAAAACCCAAATCAAAAATTTGAATTTTTAACACTTCAATTCGCTTAGGAACAAAATTTCTTAAATCATTTCAGGTCATATTTAAGATTCAGATTTCAAGGAAAATAAAACTTATCGAAATCAATACGTTTCCCTTGAATGAAATTTCCATAAAATAGATTTTCGAATATTAAAATCATTTAACCAACCGATGTCCATATATAGTTTGCTATCCTATGGCCAAGTGAGTCTTAAATTTAATTTCTCGATATTTCGGGATGGATCTATCATTTCAATCCAATTCAGGGTCACAGGTATGTATCATTTCAACCTGTGTTCTTAATTCATTCAATTTGATAAATCCCGGATTTATTAGATGCCCGTAACATCAAAGGTGGGAAATTGGGATTTATCGAAAATGCATGGAATATCATGTACTGAATAAACAGCCAGTTCATGCAGCATTCATTCATCAATCAAATTAAATCAAGGCATCCATCACATCATTTCATTCAAACAGTAAATGAAATCATTTTACTGGTTAACAAGTGTCGGGATTTCTAATTAGAAATTTAAATTAAATTTAAATAACTAATTATCGATTTTATTTGCATATTAACACTTGCATGTCAAACTTAAACAATCGTTCATCAACAACACAAACATGCAGCCAAATTTACTTCATAATTTAATTTAATAAATATGGGAATAATTTAGTATTTCGTGAGCGAAGAATCACTCACCTTTGCATCCATAGTTGATCGGACATCCAACTAAGGGCCAAAATTTGACAGTCACCAAATGCAGCCCAGTTAGTGCCAAAACGTCCGCAATTCCATCACGATCCCAACGCAACAAACCGCGTCCAAATCCGAGTCAAAACGAGTAAGTTATTAGTGTTTTACTGTTTGAAATTTAAATTATATAAAATAAATAAAAATAGGTTCCTCACCACTCAAATCTGGACACGTCAGCAGGGAAGCTTCTTCCCGCTCGTCCAATTTCACGCTACAGGAACATCGTGAGAGGAACCCAAAACCGCCCACTTTGACCAACCAAAACTCGCTCCTCCGGCCACCGTATTTGCTCCGACCACCACCATATTGAAGCCCATCCTGAGCCGCATCTACCAGTACCGGAGCCACCACCTCCGGTGGCGCCTTCCACCTCCAACGAACCCGAGTTCGAACCGGGTTTCGAACCCTAAATCCCCAATTCCGGCGACCACACTTGGTTTCAGACGACGCCACCATCTCCATTGCACTCGTATGGCCATTCCCAACAAAACCCATATCTCAGAATCTTCAATTTCGTCAAAAATTAAAAACGCCCAATTCTTGAACCCTAACTCGAAAATTTCAGACTTTGATCAAGAATTCCAGTCACCTGGAGCGCTGCATGTAAAAACTGAGACCACCCGCGAGTTCGTATCGTTGAGACCTTCGAATAGGCATATAATAATCTATGTTTTGAAGCAATTTTATTTTGAAGCTTGAATTTGTTTTAGATCTAGGGTTTTTGATTTTTCAGCCATTAGAGAAAGAGTTTTGATGAAGAAAACGTACGTGGAATGAAAAATGAGCTGATGGAGTTAAGTGGGTTTATTTATATATAATTATAAGGCCCAAATATGAGAAATACCCAATTATCCATCTACAATGATCTCGTTCACATTTTCTCTCGTACGATCAAACGGTAAGTCGGATTGTAACGCAAATTGAAATCCTATAATAATTCACCGTTCCGGTTCTGATGGCGCCAGTTTCGTCAAATTCCGAGACAGTTGCCAAAACAGTTAAATTTCACTGTTAAATAAATTAATAAAATATTCAAATATCCATTTAACTGTTTTAATTCAATTTGAATATTCATTAAATTCAATTTAAACCAAATTATAGCATAAATAAATTTAAAAATCAAATTTCACATATTTTAAATCTTAATTTGATTAATTAAATCTTTGATTTGAATTTCAGTTATTATTTCCCAACTTAGAATTCTCCATTTATCCAATTAAATTTGAATTTCCATTATAAACTAAATAACTCAAATTTATTAATTAAATAAAATATAAATTTTCAAATTGCACCAATTCTTAGTATAAACTAGATTTAAAACTATTTATACTCCATTCAAATAGTCATTATCATTATAATCGAGAAAATTTGATTTTTATCCAATATTATTAAATTTTATTTATTTAATTTTTGAAAATAAAATATACAGAAAATATGGGATGTTACATTCTCCCCCACTTAAAATCTTTTCGTCCTCGAAAAGAGAACGAAACGATGTTAAGCACATATCTACTTTAAATTCATACTTAAAATAGCCTTTATAAAATAAGTTATATTCGAAAACTCATAAATTTTCTAACTCCCGAAATCACGGAAAATTTCGGCAGCATCTCCTTTGTATGGAGAAGCCTGGGAAAAATCCCAACATACATATAAACTCAAACATCATCCCATCATATGATGAGGCATCCCTAAATGGGGAAAGCACCATATATACGTAACTACCAAACTATATAACTCAAATACGTACCTTCTTAGCGTTTATTTTGCAATTTCATTACCTTAGCACTTTAAATATTTAGTGCAAGCGAGTTCCAAAGCATAAGGCACACTCCTTACACCTGTTACAACTCGCATACACATGAGATACAAGCATATATACAATATATGACAACATATGCTACTTACACAACATACATTAATCATTTTAACCTGAAAACCAATATATCTATGACAGGCCAGCAAACAAAATGAAGTTTATCACCCATTAAAAGTTGGAATTTGACTAAAACATACTAGGAAAAAGTTTTGGTATTTGTTTCAGGCTTTCCGAATTGTCTGGATTCGTCGAATTCGGATAATTCATTCAAAAGTTATGACTATTTTAGTGAAGGCGAACACCTTAGCTCGCGCAAGAAAATTGCAGACCTGAGTTATTCAACCCAGTTTTTAACACTTCAAACATCATAATCTCAGCAAACATAATAAGGAAAAGTTTTAGTTCAGATCCTGAGCTTTCCAAATTGTACTCGCACATTAAAATCCGACATTCCATTAGGAAGTTATGGTCAAAACAAAAGAGGTATCCGCTTCAGATTTTTATTTTCTGCGAGTACAACTATGACTAGTCCTTGGATTTCAACCCAATTAACTTGAAAATTAAGCAAGGCACCATTAACAAAAGTTTTAGTTCAGTTTCTTAGGTCTTCAAAAAGTCCGGAATCGTTAAATTCCGATCATCCGTTCAAAAGTTATGGCCATTCTAGTTTCAGCTTAAAAATTATTCCAGGCTTTCGCATAAACGTTGAGTCATTTTATTTGTAATTTCAAACTTCCGGATTCAAAAATTTAAGTAAGCTTAACCACCAAAATTTGATTATCGCTCCATTATACTCATAGTACGATTCATGCTTTAATTGCTCAAATATATTCATGTTCATTTCACTTATATTAAATGAATTTCATTCACTTACTTATGTTCAATTTCAATTCACCCATTCCTTTATTCTTGTTCAACCATTCAATCTTCTACATTTACTTCATAATCCAAGAAATGGGTCTTGCATATAATCGCTTAATTCATTCCAATATACTTCCCATTCATTTTCCCGTTCAATCCAAGTATTAATTCCGATTAAAACTTGAATTCATATTACTTTCCGAACTAATTTGATTATATTAATCATTAATTCATTAACCTTGGTCGATTTACCAAACTTCATTACTTATTCCTATTTACTTCATCCTTATTACACCAATTGTCATTTCATTTATCCATATTCAATTAGTCATTTATTCGAAATAAATTCTGATTTATCCATTCTAATTATTTAAATTCACCCTTGCTTCGTTTTTATTCCTTTATATTTGGTTTAAATCGACCAATTCGAATTTCTCGAGTTGACTCTCATTATTCTAATTCGTTCGACTTAATTTAATCCACTTTGTTCCAATTCTTTCAATATTCTAATTTAACAAATTAGACTTCGGTTTTATATTCCTAATCCTTATTTTATTTCATTTCCACTATTTCTGCTTCACTTTATATTAAAAATCTATTCCTTTAACTCAATTCGTTAATTAGACTTTCAAGTTCCAGATTGAATTAAGGCCGGTTCATAACTCAAATTTTTTTTCTTAGTTCTAAATCATTATATTTTTTCTATTTCTTAAGTTAAACTTTATTGAATCGATTCCTCTCCACGAATTTAGTTATATTTCATCCAACAAAATGGTTTACACTCTATTCATTCTTTGTCCATGCTCAGTTTACATTCGATATATTGTCCAAATGAGTTTATCCCATTTAGATTCTCTATACCTTCATTTCCCATGCATACTAATTTAGCATTCAATTCCTTCATTTTTAGTTTATTGGCCATCACCTATTATCAACAAACAAAAAATTTCTTCCAACTCCTTCTCGGTTTTACTTAATATACTTATTAATCATTCAAGTCATGGGTTATCATTTTTATTACACCACATAATATTTCAATTCATTTTAGATGACTAAAGTAAATTTTATTTCGCGGTAAATTTTCAAACTTCTCTAATTGAATCGAGTTGTCTTCACTCTCAACTGACATTATTTGTTAGGATGAACCTGAATGCCTTGATTCCGGGTTATAACTAAGTTTAAATAATATATGTATTTATACTATTTAGGGAAAACCCTACCATAAGATTTTCCAAATCTAAATCTTTAAATTTACAAGGAACAAATTTTCAATTCTGGTTAAATTTAAGCGTAACCTAACTCATATATTAATACCTTCATATAAAATTATTAAATATGAAATTAAATCCAAAATACTTTTTCAAATAAATTATGAAAGTACAGAGTGGTCTCCCCCACTTAGACACTTCATAATAAACGTCGATAATGCGTGCACTCATTACCGAAGTCATTTCTGACGTCCGAGCAGGGACTACACACTTATTTCTTTTAAAATCCTTTAAACCATTCCTTTCAAAAATACCTATAATAGTATACTATTAAAATTTTTGGCATAACTATTTCAAAAATACCCAGGATCAAGTTTCAAGTTCATTTCTAATTTAATCACAACCTTTTACCCTAATTATACCCATAAGTATTTCCTTCCAAATATTTCCTAAAACCATTAAATTTTCCTTATCAGATTTATTATCGAATCAACCGTAATAGGTATAAATTTAATATTACCACCTACTAAAATAAATACATATATACTTGAACTATATATATATTCAATATTTTTAAAAATATGATCGAAAACCATATATAGCAATCATTCTGTTCGATTATTTAGAGATTCCTATCGATTCTATGGCGTCCCAAATATCGACCAGGATCTATTAATATTCAACAGAACAAATCAACATGATGTAAACCAATTTATAACCAAATACAAGTACGCTCTCTCATATCACTCAAACTCATTCTAGGGCGTTTCTAGCCCCATCTCTAATGAGTTGATTCCCAAACAGAGCCAAGGTTATCGCTAACCATCGCTCTGATACCAACTGTAACGACCCATATTTTTGACCGTTTAAAAATCGACAATAAGCCACACATGTCGACCCAAACAAATCGCAAATGCAGGTAGTTATTGGGAAAGAAGAAAAAGAAAGAAGAAGATAAAGACAATAACAGAATCTCACAGCGGAAGGACAACATATAATAAAAAATAGCAGTTAAAAGCAGTTGAAATGTATACTGATTATAACATTCCATGATTATCAGAGTTACATATACATTCGGATGTACATAATAAGCAGCGGAAATAAATGCAGCGGAGAATCATATATAGTATATATATGCCAAATCTTTGTCTTCGTGCTCCGAAGGAAAATCTTCGCTAACTGCAACATCTGCTGACCCGAGCGTATTGCAAAAAAAAAAAACACAACAAACACTCGGATCAGCACTAAATCATTCTCATATTAGTCAAATTAAAATATGAAATAACATCAGTGTCATGGGTGCAGTAACTCAAGAGATGTTACGGGATTTTTCCATCTCTCGAGGATCCATTAAACTAATATCTATATAATAATACGTTATTATTTTAATGTCTATTCAGTAAAGTATAAATACTGAAAATAGCGTAAGCGGGATTACCATATTACCCTTACGCCGTTTACAGGCACCAACAGTCTATACAGTACCGTAAATTAACTGTACTGGTGTTATCAGAGGGCACTCCATAGAAGGCAATGCTAAATCAAAATCGTATGGGGCTCGATAAGGATATATATGACAAGGCACTCGAGGCAATGCCCAGGGTAGGATTCTACCAATTGCACTCCCGGACTGGTGGTAACGTATAGCAGCCACTACCGCCCACCTCGGAACACACTCCCAAAGTCAAAATGGGCCCAAATCATCATTATCATCATAGTCATAGAAATAGTATCGAAGGAATGAGTCCGATCAAAGGTGCTACCTCAATTAGTCACGGTATAGCTCCTGTTTTAGTCATTTTAATTCTGACCCGAAGGTCAGCGCTATTTCGCAATCGCTCATCTTCCTTCGATTAAATAATCGCCTTCAAGTCATCATATCTCATTCTGGATACGTCGGAACGTTCACAGATACGCCAAAACGTTTATAGTTGTTAAAGTGGTATCGACACTGACAGAGAGTATGCCTTATGCCGACTCCGGTCTCTTTGACAACCAACGCTTACATCTTTCACATCGGTTGGTTCTTTTACATTTCAAAGGTTCGCTTTCATATCAAAATATCGTATTTTGTCTCGAACCAAATTTATATTCAAAAATAGAATATAGTTTCAAATCGAAATATCATAAATCATACCAACCCGATTATATTCTAAAATTAGAATGTATTTCCATATCTTATATCATAATCATATAGTATTTTAAAAATTGACTTATATTCAAATAGAATATATTCAATCTCAAAAGATTTCAAATGATTCCAAATCGATTCATATTCGAAATTCATTCATATTCAAATAGAATATATATACTTCTATAACTTCTTTGAATCCCCTTAGGAGATAAGTTTATATTTAGTGGAATATATACCATCTTCCATATTTGAAAACGGTTTGAAATCGATTCATAAAGAAATAATTTTATCTCAACTCCATTTCAACAACGATCTTAGATCCAGAACTTTCCATTCGGAGGAAAAATTACACTTATAAGATATAAATTTAAAGGATAGATGTTTATAAAGAAACCTTTATATAAATAATATATGTATAGAATATAATAGTAAAAATTAGGATAAATAAGTTTAAACCACTATATATATATATAGATTTTAAAATTCACTAAATAGTTTTAAATCAAGAATGTAAGAAAATTTTGGTTATACAAAATAGTTATTGATAAAAATTTAATAAATAAATTTTAAGAAAGAATAGCTATAAAAATCAAAATTATATATATATATAATTCTTTACTGAAAATCGATTCTTCCTTCCGAACTTCGATACCCGAATCTAAACTCCAGTTTCAATGGAGTTGCTTAGCTCAAGGACTTATTTCAAATCCCATTTCAACCCGTTTCAATTTCAAGGATTCAAGACCATACTCGAATTAGGTTTGAAGAACAATTTTCGAGTATTCTCCATTATCTTGATTCAAAAATTTAAATTATATAAGAATTTATTCAAATCTGAATCTACCCAATTTTTAAAAACCCAAATAAAAAATTTGAATTTTTAGCACTTCAATTCGCTTAGGAACAAAATTTCTTAAATCATTTCAGGTCATATTTAAGATTCAGATTTCAAGGAAAATAAAACTTATCGAAATCAATACGTTTCCCTTGAATGAAATTTCCATAAAATAGAATTTCGAATATTAAAATCATTTAACCAACCGATGTCCATATATAGTTTGCTATCCTATGGCCAAGTGAGTCTTAAATTTAATTTCTCGATATTTCGGGATGGATCTATCATTTCAATCCAATTTAGGGTCACATGTATGTATCATTTCAACCTGTGTTCTTAATTCATTCAATTTGATAAATCCCGGATTTATTAGATGCCCGTAACATCAAAGGTGGGAAATTGGGATTTATCGAAAATGCATGGAATATCATGTACTGAATAAACAGCCAGTTCATGCAGCATTCATTCATCAATCAAATTAAATCAAGGCATCCATCACATCATTTCATTCAAACAGTAAATGAAATCATTTTACTGGTTAACAAGTGTCGGGATTTCTAATTAGAAATTTAAATTAAATTTAAATAACTAATTATCGATTTTATTTGCATATTAACACTTGCATGTCAAACTTAAACAATCGTTCATCAACAACACAAACATGCAACCAAATTTACTTCATAATTTATTTTAATAAATATGGAAATAATTTAGTATTTCGTGAGCGAAGAATCACTCACCTTTGCATCCATAGTTGATCGGACATCCAACTAAGGGCCAAAATTTGACAGTCACCAAATGCAGCCTAGTTAGTGCCAAAACGTCCGCAATTCCATCACGATCCCAACGCAACAAACCGCGTCCAAATCCGAGTCAAAACGAGTAAGTTATTAGTGTTTTACTGTTTGAAATTTAAATTATATAAAATAAAAAAATGGGTTCCTCACCACTCAAATCTGGACACGTCAGCAGGGAAGCTTCTACCCGCTCGTCCAATTTCACGCTACAAGAACATCGTGAGAGGAACCCAATACCGCCCACTTTGACCAACCAAAACTCGCTCCTCCGGCCACCGTATTTGCTCCGACCACCACCATATTGAAGCCCATCCTGAGCCGCCTCTACCAGTACCGGAGCCACCACCTCCGGTGGCGCCTTCCGCCTCCAATGAACCCGAGTTCGAACCGGGTTTCGAACCCTAAATCCCCAATTCCGGCGACCACACTTGGTTTCAGACGACGCCACCACCTCCATTGCACTCGTATGGCCATTCCCAACAAAACCCATATCTCAGAATCTTCAATTTCGTCAAAAATCAAAAACGCCCAATTCTTGAACCCTAACTCGAAAATTTCTGACTTTGACCAAGAATTCTGGTCACTTGGAGCACTGCATGTAAAAACTGAGACCACCCGCGAGTTCATATCGTCGAGACCTTCTAATAGACATATAATAATCTATGTTTTAAAGCAATTTTATTTTGAAGCTTGAATTTGTTTTAGATCTAGGGTTTTTGATTTTTCAGCCATTAGAGAAAGAGTTTTGATGAAGAAAACGTACGTGGAATGAAAAATGAGCTGATGGAGTTAAGTGGGTTTATTTATATATAATTATAAGGCCCAAATATGAGAAATACCCAATTATCCATCTACAATGATCTCGTTCTCATTTTCTCTCGTACGATCAAATGGTAAGTCGGATTGTAACGCAAATCGAAATCCTATAATAATTCACCGTTCTGGTTCTGATGGCGCCAGTTTCGTCAAATTCCGAAACAGTTGCCAAAACGGTTAAATTTCACTGTTAAATAAATTAATAAAATATTCAAATACCCATTTAACTGTTTTAATTCAATTTGAATATTCATTAAATTCAATTTAAACCAAATTATAGCTTAAATAAATTTAAAAATCAAATTTTACATATTTTAAATCTTAATTTGATTAATTAAATCTTTGATTTGAATTTCAATTATTATTTCCCAACTTAGAATTCTCCATTTATCCAATTAAATTTGAATTTCCATTATAAACTAAATAACTCAAATTTATTAATTAAATAAAATATAAATTTTCAAATTGCACCAATTCTTAGTATAAACTAGATTTAAAACTGTTTATACTCCATTCAAATAGTCATTATCATTATAATCGACAAAATTTGATTTTTATCCAATATTATTAAATTTTATTTATTTAATTTTTGAAAATAAAATATACAGAAAATATGGGATGTTACACATTCATTATTGATGTTATAAAAGTCTGTGTTGTTGTTCTGATGTGTTGTATGCCCAAAGTTAACGTACGCGGGTTTTGAACGGTCTTGATCGATCTTGCGGTCGGATTAGGGTCGGGCGAAATCCGGGTCGTTACATCTAATGAGTATTCTTTTATAGGATATTACTAATCCTACCTCTGATGAGTCTTTTGTTCTGTTCTAACGAGTTGTACCCCAAAGATTTGGGCTAACCAAAGCTCTGATACCAACTGTAACGACTTGGATTTAGCCCAGACCTAATCAACCATACAATCGACCAAGACCGTTCAAAAAGCCGAATACGCTAACTTTGGGAATACAACATATTAGAACAAATAACAGAAGACTTTTATTATATCATAATAATGCAACATCAGATTACATAATATATCAGAGTACATTGGTAAATAATAATACAACAGCGGAAGATTTAATTACAATAAATGTAATACACTGCACAATGGAAATATAAACTAACACGGTGAAAGACTATCAAATGCTCTGGACATAGCTCTAAGCTTCAATCCAGAATCCTGCTCAATATATCTACAAAATAAGCTACTCGAGTGCCCGTGTGGAAAAGAGGGCACCCGAGTTTGCAAAGTGAAACAAACTACGGGTCAGTCATGGAACTAGCATGATAAATCTTTACTTAACTGAACTAGAAATAAGGCTAATCACAGGACCACGCCACTAGCGTGGAACGAATTTACTCCATTGGATTTCCAGTGCATGAAATAAAGTAAATCGTTAAACAACGCAATGCTTTTTTAAAAAAATGAAACCATTATAAGACTCAAGTCCCATCACACAATGCAACGCAAAACGGAGGATAGAGTTTTACCTTATAATGGTCAAAAATGCTTGATACGATAAAACGGATTTGATATTATTATTAGTGTATATATGTTTCAAAAACATTTCAATCATAATGTATTAATCATAGACGGCATAACTACCATATACTATGTCGCCATACTAGTTCTACAATCAAAACCGCATGATGTCGTATTGAAAATTGGGTTTCCATCAAGAGTCAAGGCTAGGAACGATCTCCTTAATGATTCGAGACACTCTAGCAATGTCTCAGGATCACATCTACGGGCAACCCTTGGATCCTGCAGGGCCAGTCCACAAATAACGTTAGTGGATTGGCAATTCCTGAACACACGCTTCCCGGTCCTATTGAACCTATAATACTTCAATTGGCGACCGATAATCCAAGGCCACGAAAATTCCATCATCCACATAAGTAAAATGTCAGGGCTGTTAAGTCGCTGACACCACTTCTAGCTATAAAGAAACGTGCGCACTCCCTGCGTTCCCTTGCCCCGTTTCTGACTCTTACCGGGGTGTGAGGCTCACGAGGTAACGCTATTGTAACATCCCAGAATTTTAACTATGTTTGATATGGATTTTTATTTATAATTTTGGATTTTCTGAATATAAATTGATTTTATTAGGTTTAAATATAAATTTTAACTTTGTATAAGCATTTTGTTTTATTTATTATGATTTTTATAAGAAAACTTATTTTGAAAATTATAATTATTAGATTTATGTTTAAGTAATGATATTTTCTGATTTTGATAATATTGATTTGTAAAATATGAATTTGGTAAAGGATAATTTATTTTATGATTTTACAAGAATAATTATTATTATTTTATTTATTTTGATAAGTTATATAATAAGTTTTACTTGAATTATAAATGAGAATGATTATTAATAAGTTTGGATTTGTTGATACTATTTGTCGTTCGATCGGATTTGTCAAACTATAACATGAATTAGTAGCGTTAGAATTAAGTGTTGCCTTTAGTTTTCATAGCATTTAAGGGAAATGCTACCAAAGGTTCACCTTCTCTTCTTAAGACAAGTGTTAAGACACATGTCTTTATGCATGCTCCCTTTCATGCATGATTGCCACTTGTCCTATGATGTGTCACTCTCTCCTTACTCCTCCTTTCCTATAAATACCACCCTTTCCTTCCACTTTTTCATTCATTCTCATTTCTTTTCTTTCTCTTCTTCTTAAAGCTTATGGCCATGGTTTCCATGGCATAAGTCTTCCTCTTTTCCACCACCACCTTGCCAAAGTTCGTCATTCTCCCCCTCCTCTTATAATATAAAGAGAGATTAGTGTATATTATAATATATATATTTTTGTGAAGAAGACGTTGCGCCGAAATACCGTCCGACGATTCACTCAACTAGGCTCACCTACCGTGAAGATTTGGAAAGCTGTTAGGTGAGAACTTCTAATTTAAATTTTATTTAAATTAGTTAATTTTAATTAGCTGAGATTAATTATAATTTGTTGATGATGATTGTGTGATGGATGTTGATGTTTGAATGGTTGTTCATGAATTAGATAATACACTGAACACGAGTAAGCGTTATTGTCTGTAACGCTTGTGCACAGTTTAATGTTGTTGTGAATGAATGAATTCATATCCATTTGATCGTATAGTTCATTTGGATAGATATGATCGCATTGTATGATCACACACACACAAACACACCGTGGTTGTGGAATATATGGGTGATCGATTTAGATTCTCCTTCATATATATGATTTTATTTAATTATTAAATAATATTTAAAAAAATTTGTTTTTGAATTTAATATCAACTTTTAAATATTGAATTAGGATTTGGAAAATAATTTGAATTATGTATTGATTTTGTATAACGATCTTTATATCTATGCAAAACTGGTTTTGGTAAAAAAAAAAAAATATTTTCAATTTAAATTCGAAACGAGATTTTTAATTTGAATATGGTTTTTATATAATAATGATACAATATACACCAGAACGTTCTAGGATGACAGAGAGGATGGTGTCTAGGCTTGGGTTTGGAAAATCAGTTTCCTGCTCTCCCTGGCTATCCCTAACTGATCCGATGGATGGGATGGTTAAATAAAAATCTAATTTGAAATTATTTGAATGGTGGTTCAATTAGAAAAAAAAGTTGTGTTTTAAATCCAAATAATTTGAAAAGTCAATTTAAATGATTTATATAAGTTTATAATGATTTTTAAGGTAATTTGAAGTATTTAAGAATAATGATTATTTTGGTCAAAATTAGAGCTTGTCGCATTATGGCAATATGTAAATGCTTATAACTTTTCCAATTTAAATCGAATTTCCACGAAACGAAAAACGTTTGATTCCTATTTACGAGAGCTTTCAAATGAGTGAAAGCAGATTTTAATTTCGGGTTATAGTTTTCAAGTTATGTTTGAAACCGTTTTGGAAAAGATTGATGTAAGAACAATTGTTGCCCATAACTATAAACAGCTATTTTTAAATTATTTAAAAATATGGAAAAATTTGTAAAATCATTACAAATTATGAAAAGGTGTTTTCAATTGTAAAGTTTAAGTTTTGGCTAAGATAAACGATATTCTAATCAAAATAGTTAAGATAACTGTTTTGTAACACTTTTGTAACACTTTTGGAACGCTATTGTAACGCTTTCTTCGAAAACAATCTATTTTGAAGTTTTAACCCGTAAACGATGTTCCGAACTATAAGTAATGAATTGTGGAATGTTTTCAAAGATTTAAGAGTATTAGAAATATTTATATGGAATTTAGATTTATACTAATACAGGTTTTTAATACTAAATAATTGGATATGGTTGGAGATAAATCTTCGGATGTTTGATATTAGTTCGGTAAATGAAAACTCTTATTATCTGAGGAATTTAAAAGGGTATTTCACCGTTATTCCGCTTATAATATGAGTTGGATACGGAAATTAATATTGAAGATAAGTTGATGGTATCTCTATCCAGATCTAATGTCAAAGAGTTGAATAAACCTTTCAATTAAGATACGGGTTCTCACCTTGATTTAAATAAGCTAGATAGAAATAATCTTCGATATTTGGTATGAACCTCATGATGTAAATGTATACTATCTGGGGAATTTGAAAGATATATTATATCGTTATTCTACTTATAGTATTCGTTGATTATGAGAATTTATATCGAATATAAGTGGATAAAATTTCTGTGTAATTTATGATTCAATGACGATTGATTTGGGTTCTGTCGTGAATCGTATCTTCAATAATACCATTCTTGAAACCCAATAAGATTGAGTTGTGGAAATTCGTATCGTAATTGGAATTTAGTCAAAATCTTTGATTCGAAAAAAATTAAAAGTAAGGAATTGAAGCGAAGTTAAAATCTTTGATTTCAAAGAAGAGATAAGATGATAACGAGATGTATGGAATTTATAGTAATTCAAATCTTGAGTCGTAAATGAATTGATAACTATTTAGAAGGAGATTTGAATTGAAAGGCCTGTGTAAACCATAGCTACTATTTTTAAAGTACGCTTATTACTTGGAAAGACCGGGATCGAGTATATGTTCGAAAACCATTCTAAGTAGTAATACGACGTTATTCAAGACTTGGTAACGACAAATGAAGACCGGAAATATTTGAAGTGTTTAGATTGATTGTTGATTTATTTCTTGGTTGGGTAGACCACCCAATACGAGGTATGGGTTGCATGAGACCTGAACATATTCAAATATTTTCGGGTTGTTGTTCCGTTCAGACCCAGAACGGACTTGCATGGATGGTGTGCCTGACATTGAAATTGACCGCATAGCACTGATTTCCGTTAATGTATATCGGATTTGTGGCAATATATTATCCTTGTCTTTAAGTCATATGAACTTAGAGGGTATGCATTGATTTAAATCAGTGATATGTCGTGAATTGTCAATGCGGCATACCCAAGTTATGAGTCGAGCTAGTGATGATCAAAGAATGGCTTATCGAAGCATCGCTTTGCGTATGATGTGACATCGACAAACCTCACACCCCGGATTGATGAGAAACTGGCGGTTAGGTTTTATACTTATATATGAATTGATGATGAAGCTGTGCAGCAGTGGGAAACCACTTATGAACTTGGGGAAGTTGGGTATGTTCGGGGGGCCGTGTCTGGTCGAAAACCGTTGATCTGCCCTGACGATGTGTATTCGGTGTCCGCGTATGGTCGAAAAAGCCGTTGAGGCACTTCGTTTTGTATCCCTGATTGATCTTTCGTGCCAGGAATCATCAAGTTGGAAATCCAAATTTCTTATGCGAGCCATACGATTTTGATTGTATATATATATGGCAACATATATTATGGATTATATGCTGTCTAGGATTAATATATTTACTTGCGAAATGTTTTCCACACTATATATATATTATGGTATTGAAGAGAATTTTACGTATGAAAGCATATTTGGTTGTCATAAGATAAAACTCGCCCATTTGGTGTGCGCTTGCATTGTGTGATGTGGGACGAGCTTATGATAGCTTCATTTTCAAAAGACATTGCGCATTTATATGCACGGGTATCCACCTGGAGTAAATCCGTTCCGCGTTAGCGGCGTGATCCGGTGAAGTTCCCAATTTTAAGAATGAACCTAACTGTTTTTGAGTTCTCACACCAGTCCCACGACTGACCTAGAGTTTATTGTTCCCTCACCTAAACTCTGGGTGCCCATGATTTTTTCACGGGCAGCCAGTAGTTTAGTTTTGCAGTTATAGATCGTTGGAGCAGGATTTAGAGCGCTTCTAGAGTTGGGGTCCACGATAGAGTTGAAGCTTCCGCTGTGTTAAATCTTCCGATGGGAGTAAAGTTATTTTCTTTCTTCCGCTGTATACGTTATGTTGTAACTCTGATATTCATGTAACTCTGATGCAATATTGGTTTATTCAATGAAAAGTTCTGTTATTTTTGTTCAATGTATGTACGTACCCATAACAATTCGTCTTTCTGAACGGTTTAAGTTGGTTTAATTACCGGCGAAGAATCGGGCAAAAAGATGGGTCGTTACAAGTGGTATCAGAGCTTTGGTTATACAAAGCTATCGGGTACAACATATTTTGAGCAAAGGATAGGACTCATTGGAGCTATAGTATCTCATTAGAGATAGGGTTAGAAATGCCCTAGAATGAGATTTCGGAATATTATGATGAGAGAGCGTATTTTTGAAATCTATATAAGGTATTTTTGTACAAGTAAATCATTTTTGAAAATAATAATTATTTGAAATAAAATATTTTTAAGAAGATTTGAAAATAAGATTTTTAAAGGAAATACTTTCAAAATAAAAAGGGCTCTTTGTGATAAAACTTCGAAAATCCAGCGTCGATCTGTTCGGAGTTATCGAGAAATAAGCGATTAATGAATTGGCTTTAATAAGCGTATTGAAAAAGAAACGTCGAGCTTGGAATGAGAATTTCAAAATATTTTGCAGCCTATATATAAAGGATTGAGATAAGAAGATCGTTAATTCAAAGCTATAGATTTGAAAGATAATCAGTGTGTAATAAAAACAGTTGCGAATATTTATTTGACGTCAAAGTTGGACGATCTAGTATGTAAGGATTTTGCATATACGCCTAGCTAACGTATATATGAAATCCAATATATACTAGATGGATATAGAATCACATTCTAGTCGCTTGGGGATAATTCTGGTGATTGATCGATCATCATCAGTCTTATTTTTGGGTTTCGAAAGTGGGATGACTATATGTTTCTGATCGAGACGTCAAGAAGTACTTAAAGCTGTACAGATAAACAATCGAAAGTGTTTTGCGACGTCCTCACAATTGTGAAATTGATTTTACAAATGACTTTCGAAGTATTGAATGTATTATGTTATGAAATGGGATATGCGAAAAAATGAATTTAACATAAGGTAGTTAAGTTAAATGCATAATTAACTGATAATTAGAAGCGTGAATCAGACTATTTTGTCAAAACCGCAAGGATATATTTTAGAAGCTAATCTCACTTAAAGAACTGAAAAGTGAAAATTTGAAAATGCATGTAAGCGAGCTCGGTTCACCCCATATTTCGATTTTGACGATACAATTCAATAAAATTATGGTAAATGTCTTATGTGGGGAGAAGACCGATTTTCCTACCTAAAGCTATACGAATTTTGAGCAACAAGTTTAATATGATAAAAGGGATATGTATTGAACAAATCGATTGAGTTTTATATTTTCCCTTGTTAAGAGAAACCGGCATGAACGAGTAGGTCAAACGAAAATTTCTCAACAAGTATTCACTTGAAGCACAAAGGAAGAAAATGAAGTTGTTAAAGTAAGATTTATTCAAGAGGAAAATTATGAAAATTTAACGAGTATCCCATGATTTAACTGTTAGAATATGTATCCTTGTTTGCATGTGAGTTCCCATCTTGGGCTAGACTGTCCATTTAAATTCCAACCATTTGCTATTGAGTAGTGTCATTCGTACCTTTGTATCATGTGCATTTGGCCAAGTATTTGATTCGAACCGTTGCACCTATTGATGCTCAGCAGATGTTGAATTTATATTCCAAACTCATGAAACTTGATTTTGTCTATGTATACCTTTCATGCACAAATTAGCATGGAACTTCTATGCATCTTTATTTGACTTGAGCACATGGAATTTTGACTTGATCTATTTATGCCTCTTTGTGCCGTGTGAAACCGTGTCGATAACTTTAATTTGTCCAAGATATTTTGTAACAAAACCTCAATAAATGAGCTTTCTTTGAAATATAGAATCCAACTTATGGAAGAAAAATTTGGATTTTTAAATATTAATTTTGAGGATTTTGTTCCGGAAATTTTGAAGTCTATGTTTTGGGATGTTTTACCAATACTAGTTTGAATATACGCATAATCAGAGTGCGCAGAGGAAGCGTGATGGTATTTTTTTTAAATAAAACTGTTTTAAGAGATTGTACGGCTAGTTAAGTAAGAAAATGTTTCTAAACAAGACATGATATTTTAACAAGAATGAAAAGAGATTTTATATATTTTGAATTTTAAAGTTCGATCAGGTGAATATGAAAACAAAAATTTGAATATTAAATGAGTATAAAAGTTAACTTATAAATGGGTTAATCTGAAAACGATTGAAATAAAAATTTGAAATAGATTGAGTATTTCGGAAATATAATTCTATCTCTTCCCTTGTCGCTGGGTTTTGCTCAACCCATCGTCATATTTTGAATATCACCCCGAATTGTCATTATTCAACTTTATTTCGGAATTCTTCCTTTTTCCCTGCTCAGATAAAGCCTTGGACAAGTGAACTAATTTAGATTTGAAACCAGTATTTTGAATTATCTCTAAAATTGAACTTGATTTGTGTTGAGAGCAATAGAATTTCTAATACTGAATTTAGCCAAGAAGTTATATTGCAAGATAATTGAACGATTAGGGAAAATTTTATTTGAGAACTTGGATTTAAATTTCTAATTTGAGCATTTATTCTTATAATTGATAAGAAAACCATGGGTTCCGTAAGAGTAAGTTAGAAAGATAATTTTCTTACGGTCATAGACCTCTAAGTACTAGATAATATCTATCCCAGTTCTCCTTAATGGTAGGATAGCAGCTCTGAGTCTAACTCAGAGGATGCGATTTTTAAACAAGACCCGTGACGACCCTAGTAATCACGAGATCATAGAAGTATCATTAACTCTACCTTTAGTGAGAATCAGACAGAATACCCTGAGAATGATGTGAGCCTTGGTTCTGACCATTACATTTCTGGTATGTTGAGAGAGAAATTGGAATTTAAAATTTGTGAAGGAGTATAAATTTACTCGACTTCCTTTTCGAGGACGAAAAGTTTCTAAGGGGGGGGGGGGGGGGTGAATGTAACATCCCAGAATTTTAACTATGTTTGATATGGATTTTTATTTATAATTTTGGATTTTCTGAATATAAATTGATTTTATTAGGTTTAAATATAAATTTTAACTTTGTATAAGCATTTTGTTTTATTTATTATGATTTTTATAAGAAAACTTATTTTGAAAATTATAATTATTAGATTTATGTTTAAGTAATGATATTTTCTGATTTTGATAATATTGATTTGTAAAATATGAATTTGGTAAAGGATAATTTATTTTATGATTTTACAAGAATAATTATTATTATTTTATTTATTTTGATAAGTTATATAATAAGTTTTACTTGAATTATAAATGAGAATGATTATTAATAAGTTTGGATTTGTTGATACTATTTGTCGTTCGATCGGATTTGTCAAACTATAACATGAATTAGTAGCGTTAGAATTAAGTGTTGCCTTTAGTTTTCATAGCATTTAAGGGAAATGCTACCAAAGGTTCACCTTCTCTTCTTAAGACAAGTGTTAAGACACATGTCTTTATGCATGCTCCCTTTCATGCATGATTGCCACTTGTCCTATGATGTGTCACTCTCTCCTTACTCCTCCTTTCCTATAAATACCACCCTTTCCTTCCACTTTTTCATTCATTCTCATTTCTTTTCTTTCTCTTCTTCTTAAAGCTTATGGCCATGGTTTCCATGGCATAAGTCTTCCTCTTTTCCACCACCACCTTGCCAAAGTTCGTCATTCTCCCCCTCCTCTTATAATATAAAGAGAGATTAGTGTATATTATAATATATATATTTTTGTGAAGAAGACGTTGCGCCGAAATACTGTCCGACGATTCACTCAACTAGGCTCACCTACCGTGAAGATTTGGAAAGCTGTTAGGTGAGAACTTCTAATTTAAATTTTATTTAAATTAGTTAATTTTAATTAGCTGAGATTAATTATAATTTGTTGATGATGATTGTGTGATGGATGTTGATGTTTGAATGGTTGTTCATGAATTAGATAATACACTGAACCGAGTAAGCGTTATTGTCTGTAACGCTTGTGCACAGTTTAATGTTGTTGTGAATGAATGAATTCATATCCATTTGATCGTATAGTTCATTTGGATAGATATGATCGCATTGTATGATCACACACACACAAACACACCGTGGTTGTGGAATATATGGGTGATCGATTTAGATTCTCCTTCATATATATGATTTTATTTAATTATTAAATAATATTTAAAAAAATTTGTTTTTGAATTTAATATCAACTTTTAAATATTGAATTAGGATTTGGAAAATAATTTGAATTATGTATTGATTTTGTATAACGATCTTTATATCTATGCAAAACTGGTTTTGGTAAAAAAAAAAAATATATTTTCAATTTAAATTCGAAACGAGATTTTTAATTTGAATATGGTTTTTATATAATAATGATACAATATACACCAGAACGTTCTAGGATGACAGAGAGGATGGTGTCTAGGCTTGGGTTTGGAAAATCAGTTTCCTGCTCTCCCTGGCTATCCCTAACTGATCCGATGGATGGGATGGTTAAATAAAAATCTAATTTGAAATTATTTGAATGGTGGTTCAATTAGAAAAAAAAGTTGTGTTTTAAATCCAAATAATTTGAAAAGTCAATTTAAATGATTTATATAAGTTTATAATGATTTTTAAGGTAATTTGAAGTATTTAAGAATAATGATTATTTTGGTCAAAATTAGAGCTTGTCGCATTATGGCAATATGTAAATGCTTATAACTTTTCCAATTTAAATCGAATTTCCACGAAACGAAAAACGTTTGATTCCTATTTACGAGAGCTTTCAAATGAGTGAAAGAAGATTTTAATTTCGGGTTATAGTTTTCAAGTTATGTTTGAAACCGTTTTGGAAAAGATTGATGTAAGAACAATTGTTGCCCATAACTATAAACAGCTATTTTTAAATTATTTAAAAATATGGAAAAATTTGTAAAATCATTACAAATTATGAAAAGGTGTTTTCAATTGTAAAGTTTAAGTTTTGGCTAAGATAAACGATATTCTAATCAAAATAGTTAAGATAACTGTTTTGTAACACTTTTGTAACACTTTTGGAACGCTATTGTAACGCTTTCTTCGAAAACAATCTATTTTGAAGTTTTAACCCGTAAACGATGTTCCGAACTATAAGTAATGAATTGTGGAATGTTTTCAAAGATTTAAGAGTATTAGAAATATTTATATGGAAATTAGATTTATACTAATACAGGTTTTTAATACTAAATAATTGGATATGGTTGGAGATAAATCTTCGGATGTTTGATATTAGTTCGGTAAATGAAAACTCTTATTATCTGAGGAATTTAAAAGGGTATTTCACCGTTATTCCGCTTATAATATGAGTTGGATACGGAAATTAATATTGAAGATAAGTTGATGGTATCTCTATCCAGATCTAATGTCAAAGAGTTGAATAAACCTTTCAATTAAGATACGGGTTCTCACCTTGATTTAAATAAGCTAGATAGAAATAATCTTCGATATTTGGTATGAACCTCATGATGTAAATGTATACTATCTGGGGAATTTGAAAGATATATTATATCGTTATTCTACTTATAGTATTCGTTGATTATGAGAATTTATATCGAATATAAGTGGATAAAATTTCTGTGTAATTTATGATTCAATGACGATTGATTTGGGTTCTGTCGTGAATCGTATCTTCAATAATACCATTCTTGAAACCCAATAAGATTGAGTTGTGGAAATTCGTATCGTAATTGGAATTTAGTCAAAATCTTTGATTCGAAAAAAATTAAAAGTAAGGAATTGAAGCGAAGTTAAAATCTTTGATTTCAAAGAAGAGATAAGATGATAACGAGATGTATGGAATTTATAGTAATTCAAATCTTGAGTCGTAAATGAATTGATAACTATTTAGAAGGAGATTTGAATTGAAAGGCCTGTGTAAACCATAGCTACTATTTTTAAAGTACGCTTATTACTTGGAAAGACCGGGATCGAGTATATGTTCGAAAACCATTCTAAGTAGTAATACGACGTTATTCAAGACTTGGTAACGACAAATGAAGACCGGAAATATTTGAAGTGTTTAGATTGATTGTTGATTTATTTCTTGGTTGGGTAGACCACCCAATACGAGGTATGGGTTGCATGAGACCTGAACATATTCAAATATTTTCGGGTTGTTGTTCCGTTCAGACCCAGAACGGACTTGCATGGATGGTGTGCCTGACATTGAAATTGACCGCATAGCACTGATTTCCGTTAATGTATATCGGATTTGTGGCAATATATTATCCTTGTCTTTAAGTCATATGAACTTAGAGGGTATGCATTGATTTAAATCAGTGATATGTCGTGAATTGTCAATGCGGCATACCCAAGTTATGAGTCGAGCTAGTGATGATCAAAGAATGGCTTATCGAAGCATCGCTTTGCGTATGATGTGACATCGACAAACCTCACACCCCGGATTGATGAGAAACTGGCGGTTAGGTTTTATACTTATATATGAATTGATGATGAAGCTGTGCAGCAGTGGGAAACCACTTATGAACTTGGGGAAGTTGGGTATGTTCGGGGGGCCGTGTCTGGTCGAAAACCGTTGATCTGCCCTGACGATGTGTATTCGGTGTCCGCGTATGGTCGAAAAAGCCGTTGAGGCACTTCGTTTTGTATCCCTGATTGATCTTTCGTGCCAGGAATCATCAAGTTGGAAATCCAAATTTCTTATGCGAGCCATACGATTTTGATTGTATATATATATGGCAACATATATTATGGATTATATGCTGTCTAGGATTAATATATTTACTTGCGAAATGTTTTCCACACTATATATATATTATGGTATTGAAGAGAATTTTACGTATGAAAGCATATTTGGTTGTCATAAGATAAAACTCGCCCATTTGGTGTGCGCTTGCATTGTGTGATGTGGGACGAGCTTATGATAGCTTCATTTTCAAAAGACATTGCGCATTTATATGCACGGGTATCCACCTGGAGTAAATCCGTTCCGCGTTAGCGGCGTGATCCGGTGAAGTTCCCAATTTTAAGAATGAACCTAACTGTTTTTGAGTTCTCACACCAGTCCCACGACTGACCTAGAGTTTATTGTTCCCTCACCTAAACTCTGGGTGCCCATGATTTTTTCACGGGCAGCCAGTAGTTTAGTTTTGCAGTTATAGATCGTTGGAGCAGGATTTAGAGCGCTTCTAGAGTTGGGGTCCACGATAGAGTTGAAGCTTCCGCTGTGTTAAATCTTCCGATGGGAGTAAAGTTATTTTCTTTCTTCCGCTGTATATGTTATGTTGTAACTCTGATATTCATGTAACTCTGATGCAATATTGGTTTATTCAATGAAAAGTTCTGTTATTTTTGTTCAATGTATGTACGTACCCATAACAATTCGTCTTTCTGAACGGTTTAAGTTGGTTTAATTACCGGCGAAGAATCGGGCAAAAAGATGGGTCGTTACAGCTATACACAAAGCTATGCCGAAATTGGCTATGCTTTGATCATCAACCACAAGGCTCTTCTTTTCAACAAAAGCCTTGATCATTTGCATCTTGGCATGCCATATTGACAATTCACGCCATGCGATCGATAACTACTAACATATAACCTCTGAGCTCATGCGTCTCAGAGAAGAGTGTTAAGCAAGAGAATAAATTTTACGGCACCAAAGATATATATTTAATAGAAATCAATTTAATTTACATGGAATGAAATTCAATGTCAGACACACATCCATTTACAATTCCGTTCTGGGTCTGAATGAAACTGGAGACACCTTATTCCTCGTCCCGTATGTCCAATACGAAAGTGAGGTGCTCACTTATCTGGACAATCAACAAGTACGTCCGGACAAACTACCACTTTAACCCTTTACTGGGAGCGACCCAATGTCATACATCAGTATTCGATGTGAAGATCGCCGGTCTTCATCCACCGTCTTCAATGTCTTTAACTTTAATCGTCGTAATAATTATTCATAGTAGGTTAAAACTGGTCTTTCCAAATAACTCGCGTCTTTTTATAATTAAAAATCAATTACTATAAAGACACATCCAATGCCTCATTCCAATTCAGAATATTATTTAAATAAAATATTCACATTATTAGGGAAAGATTCCCATTAGTCCTATCAAAGATAAATTCTTTTAAATTTATTCTTTTAATCTTCTTTTTAAAGATTCGTTAAAACTCCAATTTGGTTTTAATATCAAAAATCATTATTTTATGATTATTCCAATTTATGAAATAAATCTTATCTTTAATTGGGTTAAAGAACCAATGTCATTAAAAACACAGTTCACGATAAACTCAAAATCATCTTCCATTAAATATGGAATTTTCACAGAAATCAAATCAATATATAATCAATATAAATTTTCGTATCAGGCCGATAATATAAATGGAATAACGTCAAAGCCTTTTAAATTCCATATATAATAACAGTCTTCTTTTACAGAAGCCTATCTCGATTATTATCAAAACGAATTTTCACTCAATTCCAATTTAATATATTAAATTGGAAAACTTGACCTTGAAAATTTTCTTTTTAAATCTTAATAAAAAGATTTATAAATTCTAGATCATATTTTTTACTGTTAATTGGGTTAAAGAACAAATATCGTTTAAAACATAGTTCACGATAAACCCAATTCACATATCATTTTATTTCCATTATTGAATATAATTGGAAAACTCTAATAATCTTAATTAAAAGATTTATTTCTTTTATACGGGGTTTAAGTACAGTGTTATTTAAGACACAATCCACGACAACCCAAAATCTAATTCTTTTATTTATTTCCAGTTAAATATTAATTAATTGGAAGACTTCATTAAATCTAAATTTAAAAGATTATTTATATAAAATATTCTTTATATTACAACATTCTTTATTTTAAAATATTCTTTATATTACAATGTTCTTTATATTACAATATCCTTTATTTTAAGATATTCTTTATTCAAAAATATTCTTTATTTAAAATATTCTTTATTTAAAAGAAATCCTGAATCGGAATGCGAATCAATCAGTTACCATATAATTTCAGTTATATGGATTTCATACATTATATGTATATGACAACAAATGATAAATAATCATCAAACCATCTATTCAACATCCAGAGTGTGAAATTTTACAACTGTGTGAGTGTTAAAATGAAATAATAATGCTCATCGCAGCGTGTCAATCTATCGGTCGACATACAACTAAATAATGAGACTAGTTTATGTTAAATATCATCCCAATACCCGTGTGGGGTTTTCAGCCAACAACAGTTCATATAAATAAATAATTGGTTATGAATTTAACCAATTTCTAATTCTGCTAACATAATGATGATAATGAACAAAACATGTTATTTTATTCCTAATGCCGAATAAAAATGTAATTTTCTCGTATCATTTTCCCTATACATTTCTAATGTCTAATGTCTAATAAAATGTAATTTATTTATATGACATTATTGCTGATAACAAATGAAAAGATAATTTTCATTTTCCTTATTTGTATATAATTTCGATTTTTGATTTTAACAAATAAAAAGAAATTATTTTTTTGTCCCAAATCATAACTTATGAAATGCCTCTTTATTCCGTACACAAGTTCAAATGTAATTTTGACAATACGACTGTCACTTGTATTTGCATACAAATTCTATGGTATGATTTAACAATAAATGTCACTTTAATTCACATACAATTCTATTGTATGTTTTTGACAATGAAAATGATTCTTAAATTTACATACAAATTCTGATGTATGTTATGCAAATAAAAATGATTCTTATATTTGCATATAAATTCTAATGTTATGCAAATAAAAGGGATTCTTATATTTGCATATAAATTCTAATGTATGTTTGCAAATAAAAGGGATTCTTATATTTGCATATAAATTTTATTTCAACAAGTTGTATAAAAAGTGATACATTCGTTTTGTTGACAATTCTATTTCAACAAAATGATTTGAAGGTGGTAATTTCATTTTGTTAACAGTTCTAGTTTAACAAAATGAATAAAAAGTAGTAATTCATATTATTAACAATTCTAATCTAATAAAATGAATCAAAGTGATATTTTTGTTGTAACACAAATTTGTTTAACAAAGATGCTATTTGTGTTTTGACACAAACGATAATTTGTTTTCAACTAACATGTTTGACAAAAATGACTATTTTTATTTCAACTAACATGTTTGACAAAAATGGCTATTTTATTTCAACTAACATGTTTGAAAAAATGACTATTTTTATTTCAACTAACATGTTTGAAAAAAATGACTATGTTTATTTCATATAAAATGACAACAAAAATGATACTTTGAACTCTTCTATTTTTATTGCATATAAAATGTCAATAAAAATGATACCTTTAAATCTTCTGTTGTTATTGCATATAAAATGTCAAAAATGATACCTTTAAATCTTCTATTTTTGTTGCATATAAAATATCAATAAAAATGCAACTTTAAAATCTATTCTTTTCATTACAACTAAAATGACAATAAAAATGTTTCCTTTGTATCAATTCTTTTTGTTGTAACTAACTTGACAATAAAAATGTTATTTTTAAATCTATCCTTTTTATTGTAACTAAATTGACAAATAAAATGTTACTTTAAATCCATTCTTTTTATTGCATATAAAATGACAATAAAAATGTTACTTTTTAATCTACACTTTTTATTGTATATAAAATGACAATAAAAATGTTGATTTTAAATCTCAACTCTATTCCATTGTAACTAATTGAAAATAAAAATGAAATCTTTTATTCCAATTATAATCTTTGCAACTAATTGAAAATAAAAAAAAAATGACTCTTTTGTTTCTAATCCTTTTTGATACCAAAAATGTATATTCTTGTTTCATCTTTTTAAATGACAAAATGAATATTTTTGGTCTATTCTCTTTAAATGGCAAAAATGAATATTATGTCTCACTCTTTTTAATTGACCAAGAATGTATAATTTGGTTTCACTCTTTTTAAATGATAAAAATGTATGTTTTGTCTCATTCCTTTTTAATTGCAACTATTATGATAGTAAAAATGTAACTTTTAATTCTATGATTTTTATTGCATGTAAAATGACAATAAAAATGATATTTTTAAATCCAATCTTTTCATTATGACAATTTGACAATAAAAATGTAACTTTTTAGTTGGAAACAAGTCGACACTAAAAATATGTTCTTTTTGTTGAAACATCTTGACGTTAAAAATATGTTCTTTTTATTTGAACAACTTTGACACTAGAAATATGTTTTATGTTAATGTAAACAATAAAAATGTATTTCTTTTATTGTAAGTCTAATATTTATTGTTCATGTATTAAATATAAAAATATCTTTATTAAAAAACAAAGCTATATTCTTGGGTCTAAATAAAGGTAAACTCTTTATTTCAAATCCATTCAATATTCTTAAATCTGAAATAAATATATGATTTTTATTTCAAATCCAATCAATATTCATATGTTTAAAATAAAAAAATTTCTTTTTATTTCAAGTCCAAGACTAATAGTAAACTATAGATTCAGGAGAAAGAATTTTCAATGCAAATCTAAATATAACCAAACACATACATCAGAGTCATCATAATCAACAAGCAACAAATACAATATCATACATCGCAGATCTGAATTAATTAACATACATACATGGAATTCAAATAACGAGAGATAATTAAATTTTAACTATTTTTAAATATAGAAATCTCACAGTGATTTTTGTCTGAAATTTCAACATGCTCGGTTTTAATTCTAGTCAGTTTCAGATTGTAGATCTCGTTGCTGCGACTCCAACAGATTTGAAATCGCACGATTCCGATCTCTAGATAAAAAAATATTATTTTTATTTGCGTTAATTACATAAATTGAGAATTAAATAATTAGTAATTACATAATTATTAATTAAATAATTACTCCTCTTCCTCACGTTAATCCCTCTCTTCTTCTTCTGTAAAGCATCGACTGTTGAACCCAAATACACCGCTCCTTCTCTTTGAAAAACGCAGGACACATGACACCTCCTGGCGACGATCAAACACCACCACATCGAAGACCCTTGAACCCCTTCCCACGCCTAGAGTATAGCCCAGTTCGCAACCTCCAATGCTCCGAAATTCGCCATTAATTGCGCCGGCTTTTAGTAGAAAAATTGAGCGAATTATCATACGAAATTTAATCAACACCGTATGGATAGAAAGACGATGAAATTCTCTACAATATTCGTTTAATATGTATTGAATATTTATGCTTGTATTTTGCGAGATTAAGGAGAGAATTTGGGATATATTCGGCCATAGGTTTAAAGCATGGCGGCGGCTCTGTAATATTAGAATTAGGGTTTTCTAAATCTTAGGGTATACATATGTTAATACTATTTAATTCCTTTATTCCAAAAAGGCCCATTTATCCACATTTTGTATGTTATACTTTTACCAAGAAAAGGAATTGCTAACTAAGGCTAACGTGGCCTATTTACTTCTCATTTATGTTTCCTTAAATCCCCTTTGATTACATGCTATAATGACACATCTATCCTTTTTTTATTCAAATTTCAAAAGTATCCGCAGTTTGTAATAAAGTGGATAGAGAGCAGATTATACAAAAAATAAAGAATAGTTGGTTGGACCATTACATGTCATTTATTTAAATTTGTTTATGTTGATAATACACTATGCATGTCCAGCAAATTGCATGCATGTTGCAAGCACATTTAATGCATGTCATTATTGCATGCTAATGTTGAAGAATCATGCTCACACGATGGTATTTGAAAAGAATAGAATGAAAAATGGTTCCACTTCTTTAATGCATGTTTTAATTACATGCAATTGTACTTCATTTTGTTATAGAAATGAAACATAAGACATGGTATATATGCAAATTTAATGAATTGAAACCCTTTTTCATTTAATTTTGAAATTAAAACCGGCAATAAATAGTAGGAGGCAAAAACGGAAATTTTATATAAACATCAATTAAAGAATTAATTGAATCATTAGAAGAAAAATGTTTATATGCAAATCATTTAGAAAAACAATATAAAACTAAGGTTGGTGCAATAAATGTAACTAGTATTACCGTACAACGGAGGGAAAAACCGACCGTTCAAATGTATCATCTACGAAAAAATATGTTTATTGTAATTATTCACGTTCTAATCATTGTAAATATTATATACATGCATGTGATTCAAATAGACGCATGCGAAATATTAAAAAAATATTGATTTAATATATATTTGAATAGTGGTTTATAAATATAATAGTTAGAATATTTTTCAGTTATAATAAACAAAATAATTTGATGCAAATTACTTATTAAATTTGTCCGAAACTCATAAACAACAAATTATCATTTTACGCAATTCTACTTATAAGTCATTTTGTAAGCCCCTAAGAAGCTCTAAGCGATTTTAAAGTATGCTCTTTTCATTTTACTTTCACAAAACCTCAACACTATGCCATCCAATCCCATGCATTCAAGCATGATAAACAACAAAATAACCAAGTACTGATCCCATATTTGTGGCTTCATAAACTGAGTGCCAGTGTGCCACTACATGTCATAGTGATCTATCATGATGCAACCTTTCTAACCAAAACCAACAGAAGTCGCATATATCATCACATAATGGACAATCAGGTTTTAACAGATTTCTCTACAAGTACATGGTTATTAAAAACTGATAACAGCACGTAGTTTGATCATGAAAAGCAGACATCAACATACAGTAAAACTCCAATTTATTATAGGGCAATGTCTTCAGTTCTCATTTGTCTTCAGTTTCCATGCATCTCCATGAGTCGTCCCATGACATAGATATATGCACAAATATTAGCAAATCACCACAAGCGAGGATTATGTCTTCAGCAGTTACATCGCGACCTGAGGGTGAAAAAGATGAGTCGCGCGCGCCCACTTGGCTTAGCTTGTTTGCTAAAAATTGATAATTCCTGGGTTCCAGCTTTGTTTGCTGCTGAAAATTTAAAAACAAATAAAACTGGGGATGATTCTCTCGCGACAATGGGTTACCTCCTGGGACAATTGTAGACTACTTATGCACTCATCTAGTCTCTAACTTTGGTTGACAAAAAAATTCTATATATTATATTCCGCTGGATTTTATTATTTGCAACTCACTATAATATAATGTTTTCCACATAAGATATTTCACCTAAACCTTGATGACCAAGAAATGTGAAGGTAAGTCTAATGTTATAAAGCAAAATAGTACAAAAAAACATTATTCTCTTTTTCTAGTTTTCTTTACGACATTTGAAGAATGTACACTTCGATAATCATGAAATGACATTATGGAAAATAACACTATGGAATATAAATAGCTTGCCCAAAATAATAATATATTTGTAACCCACATATAGTACCCAAACTGGAAGTAATAAAATGATGTTGCCAAACCAATGTGTAAAAGGAATAGAATACTAAAAACTATATCTGTAACACCTCGTACTTTCTGTTAATGTTATAGTAACGAATTAAACAATAATTAATTTAAAATTTGAGAATTAAGGGAAATGGGTTATGCCTTGCGTTCGTCTCGGAATTATGCTTGAGATAGATTCCGAGTTTACGTGAATTGAACTTCGTATGAGGAAGTTATAGCCTCCAGAAGTTGCAGAAATTCTAATAAATTAAAACAGCTCAAGCCAGATTTCAAAATTCAAAAACAGAAGTCAGAAGCTGTCTGGGCGAGGAAATTCCCACCCAGGCAGGTTGACTAGGGGGTTGACCCTAGTATCGACCTCCCCCACTAGAGGTCGACCCGGGGGTCGACCTGGCCCCCGGCCAGATCTGAATTTTGAACGGTCACTAGTGTTACTGGATGGTCCTGATTTGGTCTGAGTGGCTGTGATTAACCCAATGTTCATCCGACAGCTATTATTTAACTGAAATTCTATATAAGCAACTCAATTCTCAACCTAAAAACACACAGAAAAATAATCCTAGAACTTAAATGCTGTCAGTAGAGAACTTGAAATAGCCGTCGCCACTTTCAATTCTGAAACAAGAAAGGAGCCTACATCTAAATCAAATTAAAACTAAATCTAATTCAACAATCTTCATCAAAGGCGCACATCTCCAATTTCAGAATTCAGAATTCAAGAATTCCTTTTAGTTTGTAAGTTGGTTATTACGCAGATTTAAAAGTACTTTTCGAATGAAATCATGGCATGTTGTAACTCGAATATGGAATGATGCTTATGTATGAGATAATGAAGTTTGATTCAAATGTGTGACGATCCCAAAACCCCATGACACTGTGTTAAGGATAATCATTGGAATATAACACATTAATCATCATTAGCAGATCACAGATAATAGCATAAACATAAAATAGAATAATTTACACACATATAACATCGGAATCATATAGATATCACCACATCAGAGAGCACAGTGCAGGATACAACTTAGTGCATAATAATACATAATCAGTCACCATCGCCAGAGGCGGAATCATACATAAAGAGTACACAAAATAAATATCAGTCTACATCGCCAATGGCAGAATCATAATACATATACTACAATGGCGGAAAGAGTCAAAGTCAGCACGGTGTAGTCAAGCCTCGCCATGAGCCAAAAGTGCACCAAATACCTGTAACTAGGCTGCCCGTGTGAAAATGAGGGCACCCGAGTTTGCAAGGTGAAACAAACTACGAGTCAGTCATGGGACTGGTATGAGAAATCTACTTAACTTATTAACAACAGTAATAAGGCAAATCAAAGGACCACGCCACTTTCGCGGAACAGGTTTACTCCAATGAGTGCTAGTGCATGAAATATAGTAAATGATTTAACCATCACAGTGCTTTTTATAAAATGAAGCCATTATAAGACTCAGGTCCCATCACACAATGCAACGCAAGCCGGAGGATAGAGTTTTTACCTTATAATGGCAAAAAATGCTTCATACGAATAAAACAAAAGTGTTTGATATTATTACTAGTGCATATATGTTTCAAAAGCGATTTCAATCATAAATATCAATCCTAGACGGCATGGGTACCATATATCATGTCGACATACTAGTAATACAATCACATTCGCATATTTCGTATTGGAAATTGGATTCCTTCATGAGTCGAGGCAAGGGGCAAGCCCCTCTCCGATTCGAGACACTCTAGCAAATGCCTCGAGACCGCACACAGCAATCCCTGGATCCTCCAAGGCCGGTCCTCTCTTAGTTTTGAGGATTAATTATTCCTGAACACACGTTTCCCGGTCCTTACAGACCTATATCGAGGCGCCTCGTATTCCAACAACCACACAGGAAAAAAGTAGATATAAATGTCAGGGCTGGGTGGTCACTGACACCACCATAGCTAGAAAGAAACGTCGTGCACTCCTTGGGTCCTTCTCCCTTTTTGACTCATACCGGGGTGTGAGGCTCCCGAATTCACGTTATACACAAAGCTACGTCACACAGACCATGCTTTGATCATCAACCACAAGACTTTGCTTTGCAGCAGAAGCCTTGATCATATGCCACTTAGGCGTGCCACACAGGCAATCACTACACCAAAACAGTGATTTGCCCACACTTTTTTTTTAACTGCCAACACTTATTTCTGTTGGCCGATGGCAACACTTTTATGTGTTATTTTAAATAAAAGAGTTGGTAAAAATAAAGAAAACTAACTTTTTATTTTAGGATTTCACTCCCAACACTTATCCATGTTATAACATCTGATATTTTGGGAAGCGGTGGGGGCGTGATGGTAAATGTTATCCATCTTGTGCTTTACCCTACTTCAAACGCTTTTTCCTATTGTGGCCGCAAATAGTTGAATTCACGATAGATCCAGGGTTTAACATGTCTGCACTTCCGTCAATTCCTTCTTGCCGCAAATTAGCATCTAGGGTTTAGAGATTTGAGCAAGGGTTTCTCAAAGCGAAGGTATTGTAAATCTGTGATTTTATTTGCGTTTTAGTGAAAGCACCCGATTTTCAATTTTATTATGTTGATGGTAGATCCATGATAGTATTTTATTCTACTGAAAGCACCGCGTAAACCAAGGTTGAATCGGCGTTATTCCAGATCTACCGTCAGGTTCAACATCGTTGTCAGGATTAATCGATGGTCGATTAAGATTCGACTTCAAATTTGATGCTTACTAACATTCGATTCAAGATTCTGGAGCTTGCGATATTTCCCAAATGTAAGGTCTCCAACTTATATTAATTATTTGGTTTCTAGGGGTTTAGTTTACATTTTTTTAGAAGATCGAACTCATTTTGTTGATTTTTTTGGTATATGTATAAACTTTTTGGTTTATTTATTGGTTCATTTATACATGTTTGTCTGATTAGTACACATGTTAGAAATTTAAAACGTTTTTTTAGCTCTATAAGAGAGCTATAAATTTGCTATCTTCCAAAAATACATTCAGTATATATTTCAGAATTTCTAGCAGTCTGCACCTTTTTCATAACATAATGGATTTATGGCCCCATTATCAATTTCATTTATGTCACATTCAAGCTACTGTTTGGTTTGATTGTACTATGTATATAGATGTTGGGTTTACTCCATTATCAGTTAAGTTCATAGTTGTTTTGTTACATGGTTATCAGGTCCTTCCTATTCATTTTACTTCTGTTCTGTTAACTTGCAGAGTTGCAATAATCAGCGCATTCACCATATGCCCATTTCATACTTTTGAACCTATTTGTTAGAGATAACAAAACAGTATAGTTGTTTAAAAGGTTATTTTCACAAACTAAGATTACAATTATATCTTGATTTCTCTTGAGTCGATAAAAACCATTGTCAAAGGTTATTTGAAAGGTTATTTTCACAAACCATTTTTTGTGTATACTTTGTACTTAGATGTGTAAATCTTCTAGTAGAAAATCACGGTGCAGTAGTTTGAATGATTCCATGAAAACCTTAAGCCTAAGTATCTTGATTGTGCCAGAGGAACTATCAACAACTTTCAACCTGCTACACTGTATGTATTTCTTGTGGATCAAATAAATTTTCTTTTGATGCCATTTTCTTTTAGAGCTCTTATATCATAAAAGAAAATTGTTGTAATTTGATTTCTCTAAAATGTATTTGTACAGAATGAATAGCAACAACTACAAGATGTGCAAATGCCTTTATATAAGTAGCATATGCACAGATCGATAGCAAGTAATAATAAAACACATCCCAATTGTTTATTTATAAAATATTTGGCCTCGGCCTGCTATACCCTCTGCATGCTTACCTTTGAGTGAAGCATCCTGAAACGCAGCCGGTTTTATTAAGATTGAGTGAAGTCAGAGTTTGTGTGTGGCATTATAACTTTGATTGTTTCTATATTTTCAGTACTCGATGTAGTTTATTTTGGCTTCCAAACTATGATCGCTGAATTTTGTTTCCAGTTCTGACTTCTAAGTTAAAATTTTACATCATACATTGCTAATTTTGCACTTACATTGCACATTGCTGATCATACTTGTATTGTTTTGGCAGAAATTAATGTTGAAAGTTTTTCAAAATTTTTGTAAATGTTTTCCTCAATGGAGGAGGATGAGGGTCAAAAGATTGTAACTCTCGAGGTGAGGGTGCGGGAAACATAACAGTCTTCTTATAATATTCATAGTTACAACTATTTATGTTGCATACATTTACGTATTATTCTTTTCTAAAGGTGACTCCACCTGGTTTCTATTTTATAAGTTAAAGATTTGATTTTGAGATATCATTCACATGTTGTGATGTTATTATTGTTATAACTGTGGTTCTTATCACATGAAGTTGGAAACTTGCGGATTCAAGTTGAATTTTTATCCTAATAACATGATTGGGTTGAAAAGTTCATAAGGCAATATTCCCATATTTATTCATTTTAATCTAACTATTCCTCTGTCTACTATCTTGCAAATGAGCGTACAAACAAATATTTATTTCCAGTAAATATTACCTATCACAACATCTTATATCATCTCTGTATTTAGTTTTGCAAATACACTTGTTATTTATTAGTTTTGCAATTTTTTATTTCTGTAAAAATGAATGCCTTTATATTTTGTAGGCACTTGTGAAGGAGGAAAAAAACAGAATTTGGAATGTAATGGAAACAGGAAAGCAAATATGTTTTCGGATGGAGGCTTTGTGATATGGTCCATGTTTCACCTTCATAATATCTAAAATTCTATGTTTCTTTAGTAAAACTTTGTAATGTTTTTTGTAATTTGAACTTGATATTATGGTATTTTGAAATTGGAAGCATTATACAAAAGTGACATTATTGAATTTGAAATTTGAAAGTGTATCAAATACTTTTATTTGAATTGATATGTTGAACTATATATGTGATTGAAAATCATAAAAACATGATATATAAGTGTTAGCAATTTATGTATGCCAACATTTATAGGAGTTAGTAGGATTATGATACTGACATTTATAAGTGTTACCATATCTTATGGTTCCAACATTTATAAGTGTTAGCAATGAATATGTTTGTAACTCTTATAAGTGTTACCATCTCTTACAGTTCCAACATTTATAAGTGTTAGCAATGAATATGTCTGTAACTCTTATAAGTGTTACCATATATTATAGTTCCAACATTTATAAGTGTTAGCAATAAATATGTTTGTAACACTGGTAAGTGTTAGCAGTTACTCTGTTTGTAACACTTATAAGTGTTAGCAGTTGGTCTTCTTGTAACACTTATAAGTGTTAGCAGTTACTCTGCTTGTAACACTTATAAGTGTTAGCAGTTACTCTGCTTGTAACACTTATAAGTGTTACAGGAAATTCCTCACAGGCTGTTAGTGACACATAAAAGTGTTACGGGAATTATTTGTAACACCTATACTTGTTGGGAATCCACTGTTTTGGTGTAGTGATCCACTCCATGCGACTGATTTCTATCAATACATAACCACTGAGCTCGTACGTCTCAGAGAAGGGCGTTAAGCAAGAGAATAAATTCTCCGCCGCCAAACAGATATATATTTAACAGAGATCAATCAGCACAGAACAAAATCCAATGTCAGACACACAGTCCATTTACAAGTTCGTTCTGGGTTTGAACGAAACCGGAGGCACCAAATCCTTGCATATCCGTACAATCAACAGTATGTCTGGACGGCTACTACCTCAGCTCCTTCAAGGTAGCTACTCCAATCACGAGCATCAGTAGCGCCCATCCATCCAATGTGAAGATCGTCGGTCTTCAACCGTCTTCGACTCTTCGACTTCTCAACGTCGATCGATTATTTGAAATGAGATGAACTCGGCCTTTTCAAATAACCCACGTATATTTAGATTTTCAAATCAATTTATCACATGGTTAGACTATTCAACATTCACATTTCAGTTCTTTAGTTATAATTTTCATGTTAAATACATTCAACCATCACATATCAAGCAAACACAACAAAATTGGTTTATTTCCACTCTATATCATCCATAGTATTTTATAACGATATATCGCCATTTTTATTTATTTGAAACGACCATATTTAATTAAACGACGATTCAGGTCGTGCCGATGCACTAGCGTTGTTTTTCACTAAATTTGTTTTACACATATCTGAAAATCTAACCGTTGGATCTTCACAAATTTTATGTCATTAGAAAGAGCATTTCAAAACGAATCCAACAGTTTCAGTTTTGGGAAAATCCGATGGTCGGATCTTCCACACTAGTCGTTTGAAGTTACGATTTCAAATTACGAACTGCAGCGTCGTTATTCGATTTAATTTAATTATATTTATATAAATATAATCGTTTCTGGCGCTGTTTTTCTTCAGATTTGAATTAAACATCCCAGACAATCCAACCGTCGGATCTTCACAAAGTTGGTGCCGTTGGAGAGATTTTTCCAAGGCGAACCCAACGGTTGCGGTTTCGGGAAAATCCAATGGTCGGATTTCCCGCACTAGTCGTTTGAAATCACGGTTTCAAAACACGAACTGCACGGCCACGTTTCGTTTTAATTTTATTTATATTTATATATTTATATAAATATAGTTCATTCAAAAATTCCTATATCGTTTTCACTTCAAATATTTCACTAACGCCTTTAAATTTTGGAAAATTTCACCATAACCTCCTTTGTACGGGAGGGGCTGGGAAAATTCCTAAATAGCCACATGGGCGTCTCATGTAAAATAGAAAAAGAAAAAGCCAAGCGGCTAGCCAACAGGCTCATAAAATCATCACCCAAACAAAACAGTAAACGTGTACCTATTTGTCGGGCACAAAATTTTATTCCTCTTCTCTAGCCTCTTTGCTATAACCTGTTCAATAAATATGCATGTACATATATACATTTCTTATCACTTCTCATTTTCCATTCAACTTCATATTTGATTCACTTTGGTTTAAAAACACCATTCATTCTAATGTTGCATGCATAGGCAAAAATCATATCATTAGCTAATTAATGAATATTTCAACTCATGCATATTTATTTGAACAAATGACTATTTTTAACACTTCACATTTCAAAATGGATAATTTTGGCGAATTAAAATATATTTCAACACATGACTATTTTATTTAGTTCCTATGCATGTTAAAAATAATATTCCTTTCACAAATATTTATTTCAACGCCCGCATATCTTTAGCATATCACATATATGATAAAAATGATATTTTTATCATTTAAAGTATTTATTCAAATGAATGTTTTCAACACTTTATAATTTCAATAAAAATGTAATTTTTATTATTCTATCTTTTTATTCAACACATGAACTTTTCCAATACACACACTTCTCAACACATGAGCACCTCCACACATGGATATTTTATATATGTTGTTCATATAAGAAAGATGAAATTTTTATTGTTGAAACTATTTATATATAAGGAGAATATTTTACATACTTCATATATATTATAAAAATGTGATTTTTATTGTTTAAACACTTCATTCATTCACACATGAATTTAATTTTCACACATCGCTTCTCAACACATGAGCATTTCCACACATGGATATAGTTTCAACACATGACTTTAATTTCAACGCATGAAGATAATTTCAATATATGAAAATAATTCTAACATATGAATATTATTCAAAATTTCGGCAGCATAACGGCAGGGTAGTTAAAACCGGCACCGTCCCTAGTACGGCTCCTCGCTCTACCTTAAAACCTCGCGGTTTTTGACAATGGGGATTCATGCATCTAATTCGCACGCAGGCGGCATGTTTTATTTTTCATTTCCACAATTATTTCCAATTCATTTCAATCACCAATGGGTATTTTTCAACCACAACCAATCAATATCAACCACAAACAATTATTCAACCATTCGCATTTTTCATCCAATATTTCACACCAATACACAACAATAAATATCGTCCATGGTTTGTGGACGAGGGGAGTGTGTATATATATATAATTGCTGTATTTCACTTGCATTTCAACACATATATCAATTATTCAATGCATGTATAATTCATACTTCGCTTATATAGCTTACACCATGCATGTACATGAGGTATACAACACGTGTGTAATTTACATTTCGCTTATATAATTCATGCACGACATTTTCCATTCGAATTTATTTAATTTAGATTTCTCACTTTGGTTTTCGGAGTGCTAAAAATCGCAGATGACTCAGAAAAATTCGCGGTCTCTTCTATGTGGTAGAGAGCTTCCTTGCGGTCCCGATGTTTCCAGTTTCATCGAATTTCGTCAACACACCATAAAGATATGATTTTTCAAAGTTCAAACATAAAAAAGAACTCACCTTTATCGATGGTTCAAAACTAGGGTTGCAGTTTTCACGAGAACCGAGGCACGATAGGATGATCAGAGGTGATGACGTGGAAGAGGGAGGAAAGGGGAGTCGGCGCAGCGTGGTTTGAGGTGGTTCGGTGGTCTCTGGCGCACGGGGCGGCGGTGGGAAGTGGTCGACTTTGGGTCGACGTTACTGGCGATGGAGGAGGCGATAAGGGTCGTGGTAGGATCGGATTTAAAGAGGAGAGGGAGGCGCGTCGACTGGGGTAGGTGGCGCAGGCTGAAATCGCCTGTGGCGGCGGCGTTTTGGAGGGGAAGCGGCGAACGATATAAATCGTCGATCGGGAGAGAGAAACGAGGGTTTCTGACTTTTTTTTAAAAAAAAATAATGAAAGGAAAATTCTGATTGGCCCATAGTTTTAATAAATTTTTAAATAGTGTTTCTCCACTCGGACACTAATTCAAACCCAACGACTGTCGTCCCTAGCTAAATACACCCATCCCGGACACAATGGGATATGTTTCGTTGGCCAATTCGACTGTTACAGTCAGTTATTTTTCAAATTAAAGTATAAAACATTTAATTTTTAACTTTGAACGTACATTTCAATTTGCCAGGGCCACAAACTGATTCAAAAAATTCCAGAAAAATAAATCTAGCTATGTTTTGACGCTACGGTCCCAACAAAACTAGTTTCGTCGAATTCTGAGATCGTTTGAAAAATGACCATTTTCTGGTCGATCCAATTTAACAGAAATTGACCAAACACATTTTCTTTTGCCACGCTCACATACTAGCTTCAAAAATTATGAAATTTGAAACCTAGCAATAGATTGACATCCCGGACCCAACAAAAGTGGTTTCGTCGAATTCCGAGGTCGTTTACAAAATATCTATTTTCCAGGGCTATATATTCTATATAGCGACCTTTCTGAAAATTCCTTCGGCCATAACTTTTGATTCCCGTTACGAAACTTCGATTTTTCATATTCGTTAGAAAGGTATTGATAAACAGATTTAAATATTTTTGGTTTCACTAAAATCCGTTATATTTTCTACCCTGCACATTCAGTCAAAGTTTGAATTCAAATTTTCAAACTGACTCACTATTTCTAATTCACTATTTTATTGAAATATTCTACTTCAATTGCTCAAATTCGTTTGAAATAACCAATTAAATTTTTTTAAATTGGCTCGTATTTTCCGGGTTGTTACAATCTCCCCCACTTAAAACTTTTCCTCCCCGAAAAGGAAACAACAGTAAAGTAGGAAACAAAGTGTAAATGCAAAGTATTGTAAAGGTACCTTGCACCGGAGTTAGTCAGAGATGTCCACTCTGCATTTGGGGTAAGTTAGCTTAATGCTTTCCTTAGTCTCCCAAGTACAGTCTCTAGGATCACTACTCTACTGCACTTTAACTAAATGAACCTTTTTGCTTCTTAGTTCTCTAGTTTCTTTTCCAACAATCTTTAATGGCTCTCTTTTGACTGCTAATTCTAGAGTTATGTCTATATCATGTTGCGCTGCTTCTTCTACAACAAGATCTGGATCATGCACATGTCTTCTAAGTTGAGATACGTGAAACACATTATGCACTCCAGGCAATCAATCTGGTAATTTAACCCTATAAGCAAGAGTTCCAATTCGTTCAAGTATAGGAAAGGGACCAATTAATCTCGGTGCCAACTTCCCAGTTTTGCCAAATCTGATTACTCCCCTCATCGGAGAAACTTTTAAATAAACATGGTCACCAACAGCAAATGTCAAATCTCTTCTTATAGAATCTACATAGCTTTTCTATCGGCTTTGCGTGGTTCTCAATCGCTTTTTGATGAAGTCGACTTTATCAGATGCCTCTCTAATCATACCGGGTTCTAGCACAAGTCTGTTGCCAGGTTCTACCCAACATGCTGGAGATCTGCACGGTCTGCCATATAATGCTTCAAATGGCAACATTCTCAAGCTTGCTTGATAGCTATTGTTATATGAGAATTCTGCCAAATGCAAGTGATCTTCCCATGACCCACCAAAATCAATTATACAAGCCCGCAATAAATCTTCTAGAATTATATTCACCCGCTCAGTTTGGCCATCTGTTTGAGTGTGATAAGTGGTGCTCATATTCAGTTTCGTTCCCAATTCTGTCTGGAAAGCCTCCCAGAATTTGCTAGCAAATATGGGGTCTCTATCACTGACTATGCTGATGGGAATTCCATGCAGCTTAACGATTTCTTTGAAATATATCTGTGCTGGACTTTGAGCGGTTCTATTGGATCTAACAGGTATGAAATGGGCAGTCTTTGTGAAGCGATCTATGATTACCCAAATGTTGTCATTACCTTTCCTGGTTCGCGGCAAACCATCTATGAAATCTGTGGAAATCTGTTCTCATTTCCAACCTGGGACTTCCAACGGTTGCAGCAATCCAGCTAGCTTCTGTTGGTCGCTCTTGACCAATTGACAGGTAGGACATCTGCTAACATACAAAGAAATATCCCTCTTCATTGCCTTCCACCAGAAAGTACGTTTGATATCGTTGTACATTTTACTCACACCAAGATGAATGCAAAGCTTGGATTTATGGCATTCATCTAGCACTTCTCTTTTGAGCTCAGGAATGTCGGGAACACATTCTTCTATTCAATCTCAGAACTCCCTCACTATCCACTTTGAAACTGGAGCCTTCGCCCCTTTGAATCCTTTTTATCATCTCATTCACAAAATTGTCACTTTTCTGAAGAACAGATATTTTATCAATCAATCTTGGCGTAATTATAAGATTGGCAATGATTGTTGTTTTTCTACTAAGCGCATCCGCTAAAATGTTAGCCTTTCCCGGCGTATACAGGATATCAAGATCATACGCTGCAAGAAATTCTAGCCAACGCTGCTGTCTCAAATTCAGATCTTTCTGGGTGCATAAATACTTCAATGATTGATGATCTGTGTACAGCACAAATTTCTCGCCCAATAAATAATGCCACCAGATTTTCAAAGCAAAAACGATAGCTACCAACTCAAGATCATGAGTTACATAATTCTTCTCATGCGGTTTCAATTGGCAGCTTGCATAAGCGACTACTTGGCCTCTTTGCATTAACACTGCACCAAGACCTCTAATAGAAGCATCTGTCCAAACCGTCAAATCCTGATTGCCATCAATAATGGTTAACACTGGAGCAGTTGTCAGTTTTGATTTCAATTCTTGGAAAGCTTCTTCACAGTCGGAAGTCCACTTAAATTTCTCATGCTTTTTTGTGAGCTTTGTTAACGGACCGGATATCTTCGAAAAATCCTTAACGAACTTTCGATAATAACTAGCCAACCCCATAAAACTTCTAACCTCTGTGGGAGTAGTGGGTTCTTTCCAGTCTTGAATCGCTGTTATTTTACTTGGATCTACAGAAATCCCTTTCTTTGACACGACATGGCCAAGAAACTTCACTTCTTCTTGCCAGAAGACACATTTAGAGAATTTGGCTTTGAAGACGTTCCTTCTTAGAATCTCCAATACTTGTTCTAAGTGTTTTTCATGCTCGGGTTCTGATTTGGAGTAGATTAAAATATCATCGATGAATACGAGGACAAATTTATTCAGAACTCCTGTGAACACTCTATTCATTAGATCGACAAAGTATGCTGGAGCGTTGCTTAGGCCGAACGACATTACTAACCATTCATAAAATATGTATGGACCTTTGAAAGCTGTCAAAGGAACACACTCCTCTGCTATTCTCAATTGATGAAAACCTGTAGCTAGGTCCATTCAGGAAAATACTCTCGTCCCATTTAATTGGCCTAGCAGATCATCGATGCGGGGTAATGGGTATTTATTTTTGAGCGTCTGTTTGTTGAGGTCTCGGTAATCAACACACAATCGAAGAGTATCGTCTGACTTTGGGACAAACACTACAGCTGCACCCCAATTAGAAAAGCTAGGTCTAATTAGACCCTTCCACAACAGTTGATGAGTTTGATCGCCTAATTCTTCTTTTTCCTTTGGAGTCATTCTGCGAATTGGATGTACCACTGGTCTGGCATTGGGAATTAGATCGATTCTGAATTCTATTTCTCTTTGCGGAGGTAAGTTTTCGACTTCTTCAAACACATCCGCATAGTTTCTAACAATCGGAAACTTTTCTAAGGAAGTGGGGATAACTTCTAATGCAGACCAAAATTCTTTCCTATCTGGATTCGAACCATGGCATGGTATAAATATATGTCCAAGCTTCGTTCGAATTTTCACTATCCTTTCTGCACAATTTACTTCGGCTTGGTATTTCGTTAACCATTATAACCCAAGAATGATATCGAATTCAGGAAAGTCCATAACGACTAGATTGAAAGGAAACTTGTAGAAAGAATAAGAGATTGGCACTCTACAACATGAACTGAGAATAATAGAATCCCCTATCGGATTATGAACTTCAACCGAATCTTTAAGCTTCCTTTGTTTTAACTTTAATTTGTGCACTATTTTACTAGCAATAAAACTACGTGATGCACCCGTGTCAAACAATACAGAAACAGGGATATTTTTAATTGTAAGGGTACCTCCCAAAACATCGGGTTTACCTGCTCCATCGGAAGCAGCTGGCAGGTTCGACACGTCATACACGTGAGCTACTGCGGCCTTTTTAAGCAAAGGGTAGTCTTTGACAAGAAGATCCGTCTTGCGGCAATTAAAGCAGGAGCGAGGGTTCTGAGAGCCCTGGCTTGAACCTTGTGAATTTGTCTTCTGCCTCTTCGGGGTTGTGCAAACATTAGAGAAATGCCCCATCTTGCCACAGTTATAGCAGCTTCCTCTTGGCGGCCTGCCAGTCTGTGGTTTCGAGGATGCTGCTTGGCTTGACTCAGCTTGATTCACAGTAGGCTTGCGTTTGTTTCCGGCTTGGCTTTTAGAGCGATCCTGCTCCAGGTGCCTTTGGTCAAGGTCTTCGTAGTTGCACGTCATTTCCACCAATTCATTAAATCCCAGCTTGATGTGGGCCATTGCTCTATCATGATACTGTCGCTTCAGCCCGAGGATGAACCTCTTATTCTTGGACTTTGCAGTGGCGACAAGCTCCGGAGCATAGGGGGACAACTGTGTAAATTTATTCAGATAATCCTGCACCGAAAGATCCCCCTGCTGGAGGTTGGCGAAGTCATCGTGCATGCGTTCTAGGGCTTGTTCCGGGACATATTTCTCTTTGAAGAGTTCTTTGAATCCGTCCCAGGTTCTACCAGCTTCTCTATTCCCAACGGTGAGAGATTCCCACCATAGTTCAGCTTGTTCTTGCATAAGCCAGGCACCCATAATAGCTTTATCTTGATCTCCAAGCCTTAGGCCTTCTAGTATTTTCTCGCATGTATTGAGCCATGCAAGGGCCTCTATTACAGTGCTAGTTCCCGAGAAGGTCTTGCCTCCTAGGTTTTTGTATCTCTTAGCTACGCGATCCAGCTCGAAATATTGAGCGGCCGGGGGTTGTATCAAGGGTCCTTCTTCAACTAGGACTTCTCCCCGTCCTTTTGCCACGGCCAACACGGCCTCCTCTAGCGGTGTCAGCTCGGGTAGCCATTTTTCAAATTTTATATAAGCAAGAAAAGAGTCAGCTAACAGAAATGATAATTTATTGCATGATTAAGCAGAAACTTTAAGGAAAGATAACAATGGACTGATCAAATGGTTTTTGCTATTCTGCTTGGCTTATTCTAGGACTTTACTAGTCCTATCTCTAATGAGCTACACGCCTTAGAATACTACTGATTCTATTTTGGAGAAGTGTTTAATGTGTTAGACTCCAGAACTAAGGTTAACCAAAGCTCTAATACCAGCTGTGACGATCCCAAAACCCCGTGACACGGTGTTAAGGATAATCATTGGAATATAACACATTAATCATCATTAGCAGATCACAGATAATAGCATAAACATAAAACAGAATAATTTACATACATATGACAGCGGAATCATATAGATATCACCACATCAGAGAGCACAGTGCAGGATACAACTTAGTGCATAATAATACATAATCAATCACCATCGCCAGAGGCGGAATCATACATAAAGAGTACACAAAATAAATATCAGTCTACATCGCCAATGGCGGAATCATAATACATATACTTAAATGGCGGAAAGAGTCAAAGTCAGCACGGTGTAGTCAAGCCTCGCCATGAGCCAAAAGTGCACCAGATACATGTAAATAGGCTGCCCGTGCGAAAATGAGGGCACCCGAGTTTGCAAGGTGAAGCAAACTACGAGTCGGTCATGGGACTGGTATGAGAAATCAACTTAACTTATTAACAACAATAATAAGGCAAATCAAAGGACCACACCACTTTCGCGGAATGGGTTTACTCCAATGAGTGCTAGTGCATGAAATAAAGTAAATGATTAAACCATCGCAATGCTTTTTATAAAATGAAGCCATTATAAGACTCAGGTCCCATCACACAATGCAATGCAAGCCGGAGGATAGAGTTTTTACCTTATAATGGCCAAAAATGCTTCATACGAATAAAACAAAAGTGTTTGATATTATTACTAGTGCATATATGTTTCAAAAGCGATTTCAATCATAAATATCAATCCTAGACGGCATGGGTACCATATATCATGTCGCCATACTAGTAATACAATCACATTCGCATATTTCGTATTGGAAATTGGATTCCTTCATGAGTCGAGGCAAGGGGCAAGCTCCTCTCCGATTCGAGACACTCTAGCAAATGCCTCGGGACCGCACACAGCAATCCCTGGATCCTCCAAGGCCGGTCCTCTCTTACTTTTGAGGATTAATTATTCCTGAACACACGTTTCCCGGTACTTACAGACCTATATCGAGGCGCCTCGTATTCCAACAACCACACAGGTGAAAAGTAGATATAAATGTCAGGGCTGAGAGGTCACTGACACCACCATAGCTAGATAGAAACGTCGTGCACTCCTTGGGTCCTTCTCCCGTTTTTGACTCATAACGGGGTGTGAGGCTCACGAATTCACATTATACACAAAGCTACGTCACACAGACCATGCTTTGATCATCAACTACAAGACTTTGCTTTGCAACAGAAGCCTTGATCATATGCCACTTAGGCGTGCCACACAGGAAATCCACTCCATGCGACTGATTTCTATCAATACATAACCTCTGAGCTCGTACGTCTCAGAGAAGGGCGTTAAGCAAGAGAATAAATTCTCCGCCGCCAAATAAATATATATTTAACAGAGATCAATCAGCACAGAACAAAATCCAATGTCAGACACACAGTCCATTTACAAGTTCGTTCTGGGTTTGAACGAAACCGGAGGCACCAAATCCTCGCATATCCGTACAATCAACAGTATGTTTAGACGGCTACTACCTCAGCTCCTTCAAGATAGCTACTCCAATCACGAGCATCAGTAGAGCCCATCTATCCAATGTGAAGATCGTCGGTCTTCAACCGTCTTCGACTCTTCGACTTCTCAACGTCGATCGATTATTTGAAATGAGATGAACTCGGCCTTTTCAAATAACCCACGCATATTTAGATTTTCAAATCAATTTATCACATGGTTAGACTATTCAACATTCACATTTCAGTTCTTTAGTTATAATTTTCATGTTAAATACATTCAACCATCACATATCAAGCAAACACAACAAAATTGCTTTATTTCCATTCTATATCGTCCATAATATTTTATAACGATATATCGCCATTTTTATTTATTTGAAACGGCCATATTTAATTAAACGACGATTCAGGTTGTGCCGATGCATTAGCGCTGTTTTTCACTAAATTTGTTTTACACATATATGAAAATCTAACCGTTGGATCTTCACAAATTTTATGTCATTAGAAAGACATTTCAAAACGAATCCAACGGTTTTAGTTTTGGGAAAATCCAACGGTCGGATCTTCCACACTAGTTGTTTGAAGTTACGATTTCAAATTACGAACTGCAGCGTCGTTATTCGATTTAATTTAATTATATTTATATATATATAAATATAATCATTTCTGGCGCTGTTTTTCTTCAGATTTGAATTAAACATCCCAGTCAATCCAACCGTCGAATCTTCACAAAGTTGGTGCCGTTGGAAAGATATTTCCAAGGCGAACCCAATGGTTGCGGTTTCGGGAAAATCCAATGGTCGGATTTCCCGCACTAGTCGTTTGAAATCACGATTTCAAAACACGAACTACACGGCCATGTTTCGTTTTAAGTTTATTTATATTTATATATTTATATATTTATATAAATATAGTTCATTCAAAAATTCCTATATTGTTTTCACTTCAAATATTTCACTAACGCCTTTAAATTTTGAAAAATTTCTGTAACACCCCACCTCCGTTAAGGTCACTCACAAAGGGAATGCCTTAACTTTGGTGGAGAATTTTAGTAAACAGAACAGAAACTTACAAGACAGATAAAACAGTACTTGAAAAATTTATAACTTTATTACAACAGAAACCGAAATAAGCTTGGTTACATCCTTTCAAATCACAATATCAGAATTCAAGTACAAAATATCCGTCTTGTACAAAAGCCTTCAGAATGCATAGTTTAAAATCATAATCCCCACAGAAGAAGACAAGCCATACTTTAAGCACTTCAAGCGGAAGAAATCTGGATCAAGCTAGAGTACTCCCTTCTACAAAACCTGGGGGGGGGGGAACGGAAGAAAGGAGGCGAAACAACAAGGGTCAGACAAAAAGTCTGGCAAGTCCAGTGATTTTCAGTTATGAACAGATAATAATAACATGACATGAAAATAAAACTGGATGAGAGATAACAGTAACAGGTGTAGCGGATATAACAGAAGAACAGAATGACATAAGCTATTTCTTTACACTTCTCTACACTAATACTAGTATAACAGAATTAGGTGTCACCCTAATGTCTAAACTGAAGCAGAAACGGGTACAGAATAATTTCCACAGAAGAGAGTGCTAGTAATGGGCCTTTACCACCCGAACAGAAACAGACAAAAGCAGAAACAGATTAATCCCTACGGAAACAGAATGTAGAATTAGGTGTACACTAGTAATGGGTCTTTACCACCCCAATAGATGGTACCACGCAGAAACAGATATGTGTTACCACCCAACAGAAACAGACGGTACCAACAGAAACAGACAGAACTAAGTGTACCCTTAAACCCTACCCCAAGCTATCGGCTCCCTAATACATAAATACCCTGTGTCGGCCCCACAGTAGGGTGTATCACTCCCTAAAGTGACAACCAATTGGCATAGACCTATTTACAGATGTCACGACGTCTTACATCCTCAGAGCCAGACCGGGATCCATGCACGCAAATGACCCGGTTGGAACACACCATCAACACCGCTCGCCATTATCAGAATGAACCGCTTATAATTAGTTCAGTAAGCGTGCCCGGACCCTACCTAATGTTGGGGCAAAGTTTTATTTGTCTAACTTTGTAATTGGGCCTACAGATTCACGGAACAGATTTATTAAATTCATCAGTCTAGTGGGTTTAACCCTATCCGCCCAACACGTTTTAGACATCATATTTTTCTCAGATTTTCATTAATTAAACATTAATGCCCAGACCTCTCACATTAGACTGACAGTTTGCGACTACTGGTCAGGCCGGTTTGTTCCGGGCAGATTTCTGCCACAAACTGAGTCTAACCTCGGGTTTCAAGAACGTTATGACTAACTTCTCACATTAGAATCTATTGTTTGCGGCCACTGGATGTGCCGGGCGGTTCCGGGAAGAATTACGCCGCAAACTCATTCTAACCTCGAGTCAGCCATGTTTATCTTTGCGGCCAGTTAATTAATATTTTATCATTTATGCCTACGCCTAATATACATGTCAATTATTCATAGCTAATTCAGATTTTGTCAATAACAGACTGAATATATCAACTTAACAGATATAGCAGATAATAGATTTTCGCAGATTATGCGACTTAACGGATTCAGCAGATTAAGTAATTTAGCAGAATTAGCATATAACAGATTTGGCATTTTCAGCAGACTTAGCAGATGACAGATTTGGCAGATGAACAGATCTAGCAGATGAACAGATCTAGCAGACTAGGTAGTAGAGCAGAACGAGCAGATTAAGCAATATAACAGAACTAGCAGATTAGGCAATATAACAGAACTAGCAGATTAGGCAATATAACAGAACTAGCAGATTAGGCAAATATAGCAGATTTAATTATTCCTTAAAGTTTCACAAACATATCTTGCCTAATTATAATTTTGGCCTAAGTTTGCATGCCTAAATAGTTGTCATGATTCACACTATGATCATATACCCCACGTTTGCATTGAATTTACATGTCACAGATTATGGTCATAATTTACATGTCCCAATTTAGTTCAACTTGCCTAGTACAAAAGATTCACATATAAATTATACCAAATATAGCCATCGATTTCAATGCATGTCATATATTCAAAAATCTCCTACTTAGGTGTTATTCACATTTGATAGTTATCAAATCTTAATATAGATCTTCACACCTAAGTCATATTCTCTTTCAAATCATGAATTTTTATATAAACAATATGCCCAACAATCTAGTTATAACAGATCTTAATTCAAAATATGCGTTATGTCCAATGTCTCAAGTCACATTTTAACATACCATGGTTCCTCTTCTTCCAATTCACAGTATATGCATAGATCTAAATCTAGTTTACAACCTATGTCCTTTTTCTTAAATCAGTCACAGATTAGCCATGTCTAATTATGCCACACTCATTATTTGTCCCAAACATTTTAGCGTTCGTGCGTTAATCTCTTAGGAGATTGGCGCAGGCTCGTAGTAGCCTGGCTATAGAACAGAAAGAAGAAGAGATACATAATAAAATAGATCAGAACATACACACACAACCTCAAATTCAGATTTACAATCATGTCACAATCATAATTAAAGTTTATATCGGAAAATAACTGCACTTGCCTTTCATGGTTTAAGAAAGGAAATAAACTGGTGTTGATGCATAAAGGCTGAATTACACTTCTTTAATTGTTGTCGTAGCTCTAAACTCTGATTTGAGATTTGATTTAGCTTTTAATTCTAATCAGGTTGGAAGAAGGTGCTTTAGTCCTAGTTCCAGTTCATATTTCAGCAGAGTAGCGACGCCATTATTTTATTTAATTAGAACAGAGGCAGAGTATAGGCAGAATGAAATGGTGTAGAGAGAATGAGTCTAGAGGGCTATTTATATAGGGTTAGGCGGACGAACCTAGGAAGAAAACGTGACCAAATACATCAGAACGAACCAGGTTCAAAAACTGGATTTCGGGAGCCGGTCGACCCCCAGGTCGACTACCCAGTCGACCTGGTCAGGGGGGGTCGACTACCCAGTCGACTCCCCAGTCGACCTGGTGGAGGGGGGGTCGACTACCCAGTCGACTCCCCAGTCGACCTGGGTCCTGGGCGGGAAATTTCCCGCCCAGCCCGCTTTTGGGTTTGAATTCGAATTTCGAGCTGTTTTCAATTCTGAAAATTCCCGAAACTTCGAAGGGTCATATCTCCCTCATACGGACTCCGATTCTTGCAAACTCGGACTCGTTTCCAAGCATAATTCCAAAACAAACGCAATGGCGCAACCCGTTTCCCTTGATTCTTATTTTAAATATTAATTATCCTCTGATTTTTTACTTATACGTTCACAGAAAATACGGGGTGTTACATTCTCCCCTCCTTAAAGGATTTCGTCCCCGAAATCTTCAAGTTAAGAAGAATGTGTCCTACCATCCAACATACATCTACTCAATCATCAATCACTGGCGTCCATTGTCCTTAGAAACTTCTAATGTTGTATGAACATAAGCAAAAGTGTGTGTATATGCTTCTTAACTAATGCAAAGATCAGGCGGTCCACTGAATTAGTTGACCTCCTTAATGTGAATTATGCCAGTGCCATGAGTCCAACATGTATGCAAATTTTCCTATTTGATACATATCATTTCTATATGAGTGTACAACCATTCAGTCATATGCAACGTCCATGTGCTGAGTCAATCATTTTGCATCCACAAAAATTGAAAAATGCTCACACATCCATATGCAGTATGAGAGTGTTTTCGAGCCGATCTAGTGCCTAGTGTGTGTATATGCATCCACGAGCAACCACTAGCAACCACTTGCATCCACTTGCAACCATCAAACATAACATGTCTCAAACACATGTTTACGCCCATTAGTTTCTACCTAAAGTTCGAAGATTTGATCGATAGGATACAGTCGAATGATGGAAGCGAGTACAGATAAAACAAAAACTTGGTTCCCATTAGACATGGGTCCTAAGTATCGGCCCCGAAGACCGAAACCAACATCAAATTGACACCCATAGGATTACCCTCTTTAGATAATGTCAAAACTGGAAATCTTAACATTATTGGGAATATTCAGATATTTACAGATTACTGGTACAGATCAGGTTACCGAACTAAGCATGATAAAACCCAATGTATGCATCCTACTTGACGCCTAACACAGATATCTCTCAAACCCCAATCTATCACAAACAGATTAGTCATAAACCTTATGGGTTTGAGTCTACAGCAGAATCAGAAACAATACTAGTATTAAAGTGCAGAGTATCGATTACAGAATCAAAATGCCAGAATTAGAAAGAGTTTTAACTCAACAATCAGATAAGAAACTTAAACCTTCTACTCAAATTTTCTTATTTCTATCCTATCCATTCGCATGTCCTCCCGAAGTGGGTTCTGCCCTCTGTCCTTGCCCTCGTTTCTTTGGGCAGTCCCTAGTGAAGTGTCCCATCTCACCACAGTTGAAGCAAGTGCCCTTCCTTTTTCTGCAATCCTTGTTCAGATGAGTCGAGCTTCCACAAGTAAAACACTTTTTCCCCTTCTTATCATCAAACTTCTCATCCTTCTTTTGTGTTTCCTTTTTGGGCCATGCTTTCTTATTCTGTGGTTCTTCCTTCTTTGTCTCTTTTGGGCCCTTGTCTTCCTCGTGCAGCAGTGCAATGTCCACCAATTTCTCGTAAGTCGCTCCCATGGTTACATGGGTCATGGCTAGGCTGTGCAGTGGCTCGTTCAATCCTTTAACAAAGCGGAGAGCCTTTTTATGCTGAGTGTTGACTAAATCCAATCCGAACCTAGCCAGTTGGTTGAACTGGTTAATGTATTCCTTGACCGTCATACTTCCTTGCTTAAGAGATAAGAACTTTTCCAGTTGTAAACTTCATTCAGTTTGCGAGAGGAATTTTGTCTCAAACCTTGTTCTGAAATCCATCCATGTTTCAACCGGCCTCTCGGCGTTAGTGACTTTCCACCAATAGGAAGCTTCGTCCTTGAGTAGCCATACCGCCAACTATACCTTCTGCCTATCGTTCACCTCGAAGATAACGAATAGATCCTCAGTTTCTTTGAGCCAGTTCCTTGCTTCTACGAATGATTCAGTTCCCTTGAAATCCTTTCCACCCATGGCCCTAAAATCTCTACAGATCTTTTAGAAAGAAATTGCACGAGGAGGGGGCGGAGGAGGGGGATCATTTGCTGGACCTGCGGCGGCGGTCCTAGCCTCAAGATATTGACGAAACCAACCGGGTACATGAACACCCTCTGGTATCTCAGATGCTTCAGACATGCTGAAACGAAAAAGGAAAGATTCAATTACAAAAAGGACTGAAGGAAAGGTATATGGCTCTTGGGGATAATGTTTTTCAAAATAAGCTTTATTTTTGAAAATATTTCCTTTCAAAACCTTTTTTTAAAATAGTTTTCAAAAACTTTACCCAATCTGTTAACCTTCAGCTCTGATACAAAGTGTAACACCCCACCTCCGTTAAGGTCACTCACAAAGGGAATGCCTTAACTTCGGTGGAGCATTTTAGTAAACAGAACAGAAACTTACAAGACAGATAAAACAGTACTTGAAAATTTTATAACTTTATTACAACAGAAACTGAAATAAGCATGGTTACATCCTTTTAAATCACAATATCAGAATTCAAGTACAAAATATCAGTCTTGTACAAAAGCCTTCAGAATGCATAGTTTAAAATCATAATCCCCACAGAAGAAGACAAGCCATACTTTAAGCACTTCAATCGGAAGAAATCTGGATCAAGCTAGAGTACTCCCTTCTACAAAACCTGGGGGTGGGGAAACAGAAGAAAGGAGGCGAAACAACAAGGGTCAGACAAGAAGTCTGGCAAGTCCAATGATTTTCAGTTATGAACAGATAATAATAACATTACATGAAAATAAAACTGGATGAGAGATAACAGTAACAGGTGTAGCAGATATAACAGAAGAACAGAATGACATAAGCTATTTCTTTACACTTCTCTGCACTAATACTAGTATAACAGAATTAGGTGTCACCCTAATGTCTAAACTGAAACAGAAACGGGTACAGAATATTTCCACAGAAGAGAGTGCTAGTAATTGGCCTTTACCACCCGAACAGAAACAGACAGAAGCAGAAACAGATTAATCCCTACGGAAACAGAATGTAGAATTAGGTGTACACTTGTAATGGGCCTTTACCACCCTAACAGATGGTACCACGCAGAAACAGACAGGTGTTACCACCCAACAGAAACGGACGGTACCAACAGAAACAGACAGAACTAAGTGTACCCTAAAACCCTACCCTAAGCGATCGGCTCCCTAATACATTAATACCCTGTGTCGGCCCCACAGTAGGGTGTATCACTCCCTAAAGTGACAACCATTTGGCACAGACCTATTTACAGATGTCACGGCGTCTTACATCCTCAGAGGCAGACCGGGACCCATGCACGCACATGACCCGGTTGGAACGCACCATCAACACCCCTCGCCATTATCAGAATGAACCGCTTATAATTAGTTCAGTAAGCGTGCCCGGACCCTACCTACTGTTGGGTCAAAGTTTTGATACCAAAAAGGGTTACTGACTAATATGGGTCCCAAACAACAGACGACACAAGTAATTCCCTTCCTATCCTTGTGCTCCCAGACTAACAGATTTCAGATTAACTTGTTTACAAGTTCAGACATACAGAATTCAGGTCAACTAGTTCACAGACAAGTTTTTAGACTAACGGATCAGATATACAGATTTAACAGACTTACCGATTAACCAGTTACAGATTAACAGACTTACATATTTGTCTAACTTTGTAATTGGGCCTACAGATTTATTAAATTCATCAGTCTATGGGTTTAACCCTATCCGCCCAACACGTTTTAGACATCATATTTATCTCAGATTTTCATTAATTAAACATTAATGCCCAAACCTCTCACATTAGACTGACAGTTTGCGACTACTAGTTAGGCCAGTTGGTTCCGGGCAGTTTTCTGCCGCAAACTGAGTCTAACCTCGGGTTTCAAGCACGTTATGACTAACTTCTCACATTAGAACCTATTGTTTGCGGCCAATGGATGTGCCGGACGGTTCCGGGCAGAATTACGCCGCAAACTCATTCTAACCTCGAGCTAGCCATGTTTATCTTTGCGGCCAATTAATTAATAATTTACCATTTATGCCCACGCCTAATATACATGTCAATTATTCATAGCTAATTCAGATTATGTCAATAACAGACTAAATATATCAACTTAACAGATATAGCAGATAACAGATTTTCGCAAATTAGGCGACTTAACGGATTCAGCAGATTAAGTAATTTAGCAGATTTAGCATATAACAGATTTGGCATTTTCAGCAGACATAGCAGATGACAGATTTGGCAGATGAACAGATCTAGCAGACTAGGCAGTAGAGCAGAACTAGCAGATTAAGCAATATAACAGAACTAGCAGATTAGGCAATATAACAGAACTAGCAGTTTAGGCAAATATAGCAGAACTAGCAAATTAAGCAAATATAACAGATTTAATCATTCCTTAAAGTTTCACAAACATATCTTGCCTAATTATAAATTTGGCCTAAGTTTGCATGCCTAAATAGTTGTCATGATTCACACTATGATCACATACCCCACGTTTGCACTGAATTTACATGTCACAGATTATGGTCATAATTTACATGTCCCAATTTAGTTAAACTTTCCTAGTACAAAAGATTCACTTATAAATTATACCAAATATAGCCATCGATTTCAATGCATGTCATATATTCAAAAATCTCCTACTTAGCTGTTATTCACATTTGATAGTTATCAAATCTTAATATAGATCTTCACACCTATGTCATATTCTCTTTCAAATCATGAATTGTTATATAAACAATATGCCCAACAATCTAGTTATAACAGATCTTAATTCAAAATATGCGTTATGTCCAATGTTTCAAGTCACATGTACCATGGTTCCTCTTCTTCCAATTCACAGAATATGCATAGATCTAAATCTAGTTTACAACCTATGTCCTTTTTCTTAAATCAGTCACAGATTAGCCATGTCCAATTATACCACATTCATTATGTGTCCCAAACATTTTAGCGTTCGTGCGTTAATCTCTTAGGAGATTGGCGCAGGCTCGTAGTAGCCTGGCTATAGAACAGAAAGAAGAAGAGATACAGAATAAAATAGATCAGAACATACACACACAACCTCAAATTCAGATTTACAATCATGTCACAATCATAATTAAAGTTTATATCGGAAAATAACTGCACTTGCCTTTCGTGGTTCAAGAAAGGAAATAAACTGGTGTTGATGCAGAAAGGCTGAATTACTCTTCTTTAATTGTTGTCGTAGCTCTAAACTATGATTTGAGATTTGATTTAGCTTTTAATTCTAATCAGGTTGGAAGAAGGTGCTTTAGTCCTAGTTCCAGTTCAGATTTCAGCAGAGTAGCGGCGCCATTATTTTATTTAATTAGAACGAGGCAGAGTATAGGCAGAATGAAATGGTGTAGAGAGAATGAGGCTAAAGGGCTGTTTATATAGGGTTAGGCGGACGAACCTAGGCAGAAAACGTGACCAAATACATCAGAACGAACCAGGTTCAAAAACTGGATTTCGGGAGCAGGTCGACCCCCAGGTCGACTACCCAGTCGACCTGGTCAAGGGTTCGACTAACCAGTCGACTCCCCAGTCGACCTGGTCGGGGGGGAGGGGTCGACTACCCAGTCGACTCCCCAGTCGACCTGGGTCCTGGGCGGGAAATTTCCCGCCCAGCCCGCTTCTGGGTTTGAATTCGAATTTTGAATTAGAATTTCGAGCTGTTTTCGATTCTGAAAATTCCTGAAACTTCGGAGGGTCATATCTCCCTCATACGGACTCCGATTCTTGCAATCTCGGACTCGTTTCCAAGCAGAATTCCGAGACGAACGCAATGGCGCAACCCGTTTCCTAGATTCTTATTTTAAAAATTAATTATCCTCTGATATGTTACTTATACGTTCACAGAAAATACGGGGTGTTACAATTTCGCCATAACCTCCTTTGTACAGGAGTGGCTGGGGAAATTCCCAAATAGCCACACGGGCGTCTCATGTCAAAAAGAAAAAGAAAAAGCCAAGCGGCTAGCAAACAGGCTCGTAAAATCATCACCCAAACAAAACAGTAAACGTGTACCTAATTGTCGGGCATAAAATTTTATTCCTCTTCTCTAGCCTCTTTGCTATAACCTATTCAATAAATATGCATGTACATATATACATTTCTTATCACTTCTCATTTTCCATTCAACTTCATATTTGATTCACTTTGGTTGAAAAACACCATTCATTCTAATGTTGCATGCATAGGCAAAAATCATATCATTAGCTAATTAATGAATATTTCAACTCATGCATATTTATTTGAACAAGTGGCTATTTTTAACACTTCACATTTCAAAATGGATAATTTTGGCAAACTAAAATATATTTCAACACATGACTATTTTATTTAGTTCCTATGCATGTTAAAAATAATATTCCTTTCACAAATATTTATTTCAACTCTCGCATATCTTTAGCATATCACATATATGATAAAAATGATATTTTTATCATTTAAAATATTTATTCAACAAATGAATGTTTTCAACACTTTATAATTTCAATAAAAATGTAATTTTTATTGTTCTATCTTTTTATTCAACACATGAACTTTTCCAATGCAAACACTTCTTAACACATGAGCACATCCACATATGGATATTTTATATATGTTGCTCATATAAGAAAGATGAAATTTTTATTGTTGAAACTATTTTTATATAAGGCGAATATTTTACATACTTCATATATATTATAAAAATGTGATTTTTATTGTTTAAACACTTCATTCATTCACATATGAATTTAATTTTCACACATCACTTCTCAACACATGAGCATTTCCATACATGGATATAGATTCAACACATGATTTTAATTTCAACGCATGAAGATAATTTCAATATATGGAAATAATTCTAATATATGAATATTATTCAAAATTTCGGCAGCATAACGGCAGGGTAGTTAAAACCGGCACCGTCCCTAGTACGGCTCCTCGCTCTACCTTAAAACCTCGCGGTTTTTGACAATGGTGATTCATGCATCTAATTCGCACGCAGGCGGCATGTTTTATTTTTCATTTCCACAGTTATTTCCAATTCATTTCAATCACCAATGGGTATTTTTCAACCACAACCAATCAATATCAACCACAAACAATTATTCAACCATTCGTATTTTTCATCCAATATTTCAAACCAATACACAACAATAAATATCGTCCATGGTTTGTGGACGAGGGGAGTATATATATATAATTCCTATATTTCACTTGCATTTCAACACATATATCAATTATTCTATGCATGGATAATTCATACTTCGCTTATATAGCTTACACCACGCATGTACATGAGGTATACAACACGTGTGTAATTTATATTTCGCTTATATAATTCATACACGACATTTTCCATTCGAATTTATTTAATTTAGATTTCTCACTTTGGTTTTCGGAGTGCTAAAAATCGCAGATGACTCAGAAAAATCCGCGGTCTCTTCTATGTGGTAGAGAGCTTCCTTGTGGGCCCGATGTTTCCTGTTTCATCGAATTTCGTCAACACACCATAAAGATATGATTTTTCAAAGTTCAAACATAAAAAAGAACTCACCTTTATCGATGGTTCAAAACTAGGTTTGTAGTTTTCGCGAGAACCGAGGCACGATAGGATGATCAGAGGTGATGACGTGGAAGAGGGAGGAAAGGGGAGTCGGCGCAGGGTGGTTTGAGGTGGTTCGGTGGTCTCTGGCGCACGGGGCGGCGGTGGGAAGTGGTCGACTTTGGGTCGACGTTACTGGCGATGGAGGAGGCGATATGGGTCGTGGTAGGGTCGGATTTAAAGAGGAGAGGGAGGCGCGTCAACTAGGTTAGGTGGCGCAGGATGAAATCGCCTGTGGCGGCGGTGATTTGGAGGGGAAGCGGCGAACGATATAAATCGTTGATCGGGATGGAGAAACGAGGGTTTATGACGTTTTTTTTTAAATAATGAAAGGAAAATTTTGATTGGCTCATAGTTTTAATAAATTTTTAAATAGTGTTTCTCCACACGGACACCAATTCAAACCCAACGACTGTCGTCCCTAGCTAAATACCCCAATCCCAGACACAATGGGATATGTTTCGTTGGCCAATTCGACTGTTACAGTCAGTTATTTTTCAAATTAAAGTATAAAACATTTAATTTTTAACTTTGAACGTACATTTCAATTTGCTAGGGCCACAAACTGATTCGAAAAATTCTAGAAAAATAAATCTAGCTATGTTTTGACGCTACGGTCCCAACAAAACTAGTTACGTCGAATTCTGAGATTGTTTGAAAAATGACCATTTTCTGGTCGATCCAATTTAAAAAAAATGACCAAACACATTTTCTTTTGCTTCGCTCACATACTAGCTTCAAAAATTATGAAATTTTAAACCTAGCAATAGTTTGACATCCTAGACCCAATAAAAGTGTTTTCGTCGAATTCCGAGGTCGTTTGCAAAATATCTATTTTCCAGGGCTATATATTATATATAGCGACCTTTCTGAAAATTCCTTCGGCCATAACTTTTGATTTCCGTTACTTCGATATTTCAGATTCGTTAGAAAGGTATTGATAAACAGATTTAAATATTTTTGGTTTCACTAAAATCCGTTATATTTTCTACCCTGCACAGTCAGTCAAAGTTTGAATTCAAATTTTCAAACTGACTCACTATTTCTAATTCACTATTTTATTGAAATATTCTATTTCAATTGTTCAAATTCCTTTGAAATAACCAATTTAAAATTTTTAAATTGGCTCGTATTTTCCGAGTTGTTACAAAATGTATCTTAAATTTCTGTTGCGATTGATCATGCCTATATGTTTGTGGTGATAAACATACTATAATGTATGTATTGGGATCTATTATGATTGAGTAACGAGATTATTGTGCCGACAAAATGGTGAAACATGTCATATTATTTGCATGTTTATGATCTAAATCATGCTTACACGTTAGATTAACATTCATGAATATTTAGAACTATGCTTAGTTGTGATGTAAATATGATTTTGATACCTCTCTTATGTTTTAACACATAACTTATCATGCTAAGTTGTGATGAAATATGATTATAGTAGTTCTCTTATGTTGTAACACACATAAGTCATCATGCAATGTTGCGATTTAAATATGTCTACAGTAGCTTTCTTATGTTTTGTCATACATAAGTTAGTATGCTAAATTGTGGTTTAAAATTTTGTTTATATGTTAAACCTCCAAGTTAGACCCATATCAAGTTTGCATGAAAATTAGATCCAACTTAGTCACAAGTTCACCCTTACCTGTTTAGTCAAGGTAATGATACATCTATGCCAAGTTACATGTGATAAGTTAAATGTATGCTATTTTATGTTTATTTCATATTCCTTGTTTATTGCCCCTTTTTGTTATGGGTTTGGGCTAATTTGCTAGCCCAACATTTTATGCAATTCATACGTACGTTCTACGGGGATAACGATGGGAAAACATGAAAATTCATGGCATAGGTTTGTTCATAGAATGGTATATTTGATATACCATTTATTATGATCAATATTTGAAAAGATAATTATGATATAAACAAAAATTAATTTACATAAAAAATTAGACATATATAGAAAATATATGAATTTTAGAAAAGACGAATATGCCTAACCCGAGGTTAGACTGAGTTGTGTGTAAACCTACCCAGAACCGACCGGCATTGTAACAACCCTGAATTTTGGGGGTAAATTTTAAAATTTATTTTAAGTAATTTTAATGAGTTTTTGATATTTAAAATAATTTATTTTAAATGATCACGATTAAAAATTTATGTGATTTGTAAGTTTAATTTTCACAAGAATAAACTAAACACAATTGTTGACATTAATTAATTTAATATTGTATATTGGAATTTACATTCCAATATAAGTGGCTAAGAACAATAATAGAAACCATATAAAGGACATTTATTAGTGGTTCACAATATTTAGTCTAAGCGTTGCACGTAAGGTAAATTCTTAATTTGTATTATTTAATTTCTTTCCCTATTCAAGTTCTTTTCTAGATCTACAATTTTCTACTATGTAAACACATTCCCTTTTGTACATTTCATATATTTATTAGGATTTTAAATCATAGCAACTCGAAATATAGAAAGGTTGTTCTTGTCACCCGTTTGGACTAGCATGTAAATTATTTAGAATTGAGAAATTTTGTAAATGAATGAATATGAAAATAGAAATATACGCCAAACAAAATATATATTAATACTATATCCATCCAAAAACATATGTAATTAATGCTAGTTATTATTATTATTAATAGGTAGACGTTAAAATAGGTTTGAATTTGAATGTTCTCCATTAATGACATGTGTATGGTAACATTTTCAATAATAAAATATGTATAAATAGTTGTAACCTTGGGATTCTGGGCAACAAATGTCGAATTTATTATAGAATTTGAAAAGGTTCCAATTAGTGTAAATATGAATTAAAGATTGTAACCATGCAACATTATTGGGAATGGACGTGTTAATAAATTTTAGAAGTTGAAGAAGATTACAATAAATGTGATAGATGGGAAATAAATATTGTAATTCCAATTTAGGAGTAATTAATGTAGTAAACATAATTATATACACACACGCACACACTCACATAAATATGATGAATCGTAATTAATGTGTTTAACAATAATTAATGCAATTAATAAAATTAATTTGAATGTCTATCGTGTTTGGGAAAAATACCTTATGTTTCTCCCTAACATGGTTCAAACCATGTGACATGGTTATTTAATAGTAGGTTTTGAATGTTAATTCGGCATCAATAGAAATATTTTTCAAATGACAAGAAAAAAAAAAGAAAAAAAAAGAGAGAATTTCCATATCTCAGCACTATTTATATATTCACACAAATGGATGTATTTGATGCACCTTTATAATACCATAAATTAAGTTTCATTCAAGTTTTCAATTAAATTAATATATATGCTATCCTTTATTTATTTCGTTTACTTATGTGATATGTCTTCTTATTACACTTACCTACATGTTAATATAGTATCAATTTATGCCATGAATAATTTTGATTAATAGCATTTATGAATCAATCAATGCAAATTAAAGATGAAATATAAAAGGTTTCTTTCTCCATTTTGTGTAATTTATGTATTCAACTAATTATTTCTTTAGGGAAAGAAACTTAAAGTTTTTTTATTTATATATATACTCGTTAGGATAAGTTTATGGTCAAAACACAAAACCCTATTCTAGAACATGTAGCCGCCGCCCTTTACATTTTCAATGGCTGAAAATGCACAAAAAGAAAAATTTAATTCCTCCTAGTCTACCACAAATTAAAATATGAAATCAAGACAAATAATCAAGAGTAAGGCTTCAAAGTGGCAGGGTTGGATGGTGGACTCGGTGGTTTCTGATCGGAGCAACGATGATCGGTGTGGCGTGCGCAAGGAGATGTTGAAGGGGAGTGATGGGTTCCAAGCAATGTAAGAAGAAGGAGGGTGCGGCCAATTTTTTTTATTGTAAGGGTAATTAAAGAATTTAAAATTAATTAATTTAAACATGTAATGCAATGTATGAACCATCATATTTTTGTCGTACGAGGTCAGAATTCGATGATTTCAATTGCGTTGAATTCGCAGCAGCGAACACTACATTTCAGAACTGACTAGAACTGAAAAGGATCACTTTGGAAATTCAGCCAGAAATGAACATGAACGATTTCTGAAAACCCATCAATGTGAGATTTCTTTTCTTTTTAAATGGAAATTAATAAATATAAAAATTTCAAATTGTATGTGATGTGAGAATTTTGATTTAAAATTAAATTAAATTTTAATTATTTATTTCTCGCTTTAGAATCATATCACTTTTGTGTTATATTAGAATTGTTGTGTAAACATACAACTTGTATGCTATATGAGAATTGACCTATGAACATATCACTTGTATGTGAATTAGAATAGACAAATATAAACATATCCCCTTTATATAAAAATTTTGATTTGAATAAAAAAATTTACTTATTATTGTGTTGAATAATTCATACATATTCATTAATGGATTTTAAATGGTTGTTGCTGCTTGTTGTTCTGTTAATTTGGTGAGATATTTTTCACTACTACAAAACTGGTCATCTGCGACGGTTGTATATACATTTGCGACGGTTTATCAACCGTAGCAGCAGACGTCGCAAAGAGAAAAAACTTTTTACGACGTTTAAAAAACAGTCGCATAATACAACTTTTTGTGACGGTTTTATAACAAACAGTCGCAAATTATGCAGCATTTGCGATGGTTTTTAATAACATATGTCGCAAACTAATGTTGTTTGGTTTCAAAATTGTGCTTATTTGCTACTGGTTTTATAAAAACCGTAGCAAGAAGTGAATTTTTGCGACTGTTTTTACTGAAATCCATCGCAGAATGGTCATTTTTGCGACTAGATTTTTAATAGCCGTCGCAGTAGACTTGCTAGGTGATTTTAGAAGTTTGTCCTTTTGCTACGGTTTTAAAGATTAACAGTCGCAAATAATATGTTTTTTTAGGTAATTCACACATCCCTGAATTTCAAAGCAACTAAAAGCTACTAATATCATTGAATTATATGCAGATGAACTTAGACAATAATCCAGGCAACTCAACATAGACTACACAAATGAACATTCATCAAATGCACTTTCCACAATCAACATTTAACACACAATATTATATGTATAAATCAAAATAATAACAATGGTCAAATTTACCATGTTTAACACAAATTCATATGATATATAATTTACCATTAACTTCATAATAATTAGAAATTATTTCTAAACATTAATCACATAAATATTTAACATAAAAATATGAAAGAAAAAAAAATCAAATTGTGCCTCATTTAGATCTTTTTTCATTGTAGTATTTTACTATTTCATGCATATGCCTCATCACATAATATACACAATCTACTGATGCAATTGTTGAGGACACTATAACAATGTCATAAGATAATTCAGTAATCAGTTTAAAATGAATTTATATCACAAACAAAATACAAATTCTTTTTTGCTAGAAAAAAATACACTACCTTAACATTATTAATCCATTTGAAGTAAATTCCTCGAGCTTTACCACTGTATGTACGCCATTTTAGCTTTAAAGGCCCTGCACATATGCAAGAAAATGTTAAACAATAACTTATTTCACGTTGAAATCTTAATTTACAATTTATGCTTAGAAATGCAAGGACTATTATTGACAAATAACAAAGTCTGGAGTTGTCACTATGTTCTCTTGCGTTGACTAACTCATGTTATTAACTGTACATTCATAAACATTATGGTGAATATTAAGTCGTGGATCCTCTTGTTAACTTATGTAATGCAGACCGTTACATTTTGTCAGCGTTGTGCGTGAATAATTTTTTCAAAAAAAAAAAAAAATCTTGCATCTGTTACATTTCAAGCCTTTTTTCGACACTGGGTCGCCAAACATAGTGTAGTTGTTTTTTTGGGTCAAGGTCGGCCGAATTTTTGTGACCCCCTTGTTAGCCATTTATGGTGTGCAAATAACAATATTCTTAATATAGCTAGGTAAGTTGGTGTAAGCGCAACCTAGGAAAAATGGTTTACATGATGTGAAAATTTAATCGTATAATATACCAACCAAATCATCCTTGAATTCAATAAGGAAAAATGAAAAAGAATTTTAATTCGTTGCTTATGTAGACTAAATCAAATTACGGTTCCTAAATGAGCTTTTAAATCTTTAACTAATAAGATTCATATGAATTGAAAAGATGAAGTTTCCATTGTTATGTTCATACTAAATATTCTAGATTGGAGACTCAAGGTACACGAGATGAACACATACAATACGTTTCATAAATAGGTTAAACTGAAAAAAGTATAAAAGTCTACAACAATTGAACATAAAAAAAGATTATACTCTCATTTTCCTATCATTACCTCATTAAAGCAGAGATGGTAGGTGATTTCTCTTAGAACATTCTCATTAATCTGCAAAAGTCAGAAACAAATTAGATAAGAAAATGGTATTTTCTAATATCTTACTTTTGTGAATGTTTTCTAAAAAGTAACAATCAAGATTACTATGCTACATTTCTCCACATTCAATAATATTTGATATTGTACTGTTGCTTTTCATTTTTTCTATCTTTGACCAAATTCACCACCTCAAAATTACATGAATCCAACTCTATTAGCTCATACTTCTCCTATAATACTCAAAACTCAATAAGTAGTAAGTAATATATGATGCATGAAACTTAAACAACTAGCCACAAAGTATACATATTAATAAAGTACACTACGTCAACTTCAAGAAGTCCTAAAAAAATTCACAAAGGATACCTTGCACAGGATGTTCAAATAAACATAGAGATATTAAAATGACCATAGGCAGAACAACTTCAAGAAACTATGTTGGAAAACAATGGCTGAGTCGCGGACTAGGTCGCTTTCTTGAAGACGATTCGGCGATTTGGTCAGAGGTGCAAACCAATTCGTTCCTTCGCCGCCGCCTCTAGGATAAAACAGCCTCTAAAATAGTAACTGATTCGCTTGCACAAACAAATCAGTGCAGATTTGCACTTTCGGGAAAAATACTGCTCGAAATTTCTTAGAAGTTTTAATGGCGGCTGAGAAGAAGAGAATATAAAATTCGGTGTTTTTCTCGTCTCTGATAAAATAGTATATATAGAACGAGAATTAGGTTTTGGGAGAAAATATCGGATCTGCTAAAATTTCGGGGGGGGGGATTAATTATTTTACCGTTGCAAAACTTTTCCGTTGCAGAATAAATATCGGTGCGCAAAATAATTTTTCCATAAAAAAAAACGGTTCGAAAACAACTAAGTTTTATGGTCCAAAAATATAAGTGCCTACACCACAAAGCCCAAGCCCAAGCCCAAGCCCGAACCGAACCGAACCGGGCCGGGTCGGGTCGGGTCGGGTCGAGTCGAGTCGGTCGGTCGCGCGCGCGTGTGTGGTGGTCATGATGCATGGTCTCCCTCCTCACAACAATGCATGTATTGGGAGCCCAAGGCCCCAACATGACTTCTTAGAAACAAGTATAAATCCTTGCCTCTTCCCTATAATCCCATGATGTGGGACTACTCAAACATAGGAGCCATTCATACACTTATTCAATCATTTTTAATAATTCACATAATGTTTGTAAACATTTCCAACAATCCCCCACTTGAATTTTTAAAAATATTTTAGAGCAGTTTCTTAAAAAACATAAGATTGTGCATAAACAAAGGTGTCCAAGGACTTGAACCTTTGCATAGTGAGTAAGATTCAGTTTTTACTAGAGTGACACGTAGTCTTGAACTCTATTCCTGACATCAAACCACACACAACCTTTTCTATAGTGCAATCAGATAAGCCCGTGCATTTATGGCCCTGCACGTCTATCCCAGTTTAGTGAATGCTCTAGAAGTTTTGCCCAAACTCCATAGGAAACGGCCACATTTCCACATTCACAAAGGTGAGTCTATCAAGAGCACTCCTGAAGGTAGGTACTCCACTCCAAATAGAGTATAGATCTCATTAAGAGTTTCTATTAACTCATCCTCTAATCACTTCAGGAATACATGCTTCTTGGTTTATTAAATAGCATGTTCAACTCATATCACTACACAACTTGTTATTACCCATTGAACCTAGTTCTTGGGATCTCCAGTCATTTAGGTCGGGTTACCATTGTGCGTGACTCAACAATCTAAGGGCAATAGTCCCATTCTTTTAGAAGAGTTATGGACTTTCTCTCTGGACAGTCCTTTCGTCAAAGGATCTGCCAAATTTTCCTCACTACGTACGTAATCCACTCTAACGGTACCTGTGGAAAGTTGTTCTCTAACAGTGCTGTGCTTACGACGTATTTGTCGTCTCTTACCGTTATAGTAACGGTTCTGAACTTTTGCAATAGCCGCGGTACTATCGCAATGTATCAACACTGCTGGTATCGGTTTTTCCCATAAGGGAATCTCAGCTAGCAGATTTCTCAAATATTCTGCCTCTTCACTAGCTGTAGCTAGTGCTATCATCTCAGACTCCATAGTAGACTGAGCCAAAATAGTCTGTTTCTTGGATTTCCACGAAACAGCTCCTCCAGCGATGCTAAATATGTAGCCACTGGTCGCTTTAGAATCATCAGATAAGGTATTCCAGTCTGCATCAGAATACCCTTCAAGTACAGCTGGAAACCTTTCATAATGTAATCCAAGGTTCATGGTTCGTTTAAGGTATCTCATTACCCTTTCAATAGCTTGCCAGTGCTCTATACTAGGTCTACTGGTAAACCTGCACAATAATCCCACGACATAGGCAATGTCGGGTCTAGTACAATCAGTGGCATACCGAAGGCTGCCAATGATGCTCGCATAATCAGACTGTCTTACACCTTCACCAGTGTTCTTAAATAACTTTACACTGTGATCATATGGCGTACTTGCAGGTTTACAGTCAAAGTAATTATATTTCTTTAGTATCTTCTCAATGTAATGAGATTGGTCCAAAGAAATTCCCTTTTCTGATCTAGTAATCTTAATACCAAGGATTACACTCGCTTCACCTAGATCTTTCATATCAAAATTGACACTTAATAAGGATTTGACTGAGTTTATGGCATGAATATTTGACCCAAAAATGAGTAGGTCATCTACATAAAGGCATATAATAGTGCAAATGTCATTCTCAGATTTGTAATAAATGCATTTGTCACTTTCATTAACTTTAAAACCATTTGAAATGATTAAGTTATCAAATTTTTCATGCCATTGTTTAGGTGCTTGTTTTAAACCATATAATGATTTATCCAATTTACATACTTTATGTTCTTGACCATGTACTACAAATCCTTCAGGCTGGTCCATATAAATTTCTTCGTCTAATTCACCGTTCAAAAAAGCAGTTTTAACATCCATTTGGTGTATAAGTAAATTATGAATGGAAGCAAGTGAGATTAATACCCGAATGGATGTTATTCTAGTTACAGGTGAAAAAGTGTCAAAGAAGTCTATATTTTCCTTTTGTTTAAAACCTTTAGCTACTAGTCGTGCTTTATATTTATCTATAGTGCCATCAGGTTTTAATTTCTTTTTAAGTACCCATTTACAGCCTATAGACTTACAACCAGGGGGTAAATCTACCAAGTGCCAAGTCTTATTGGATTCTAAAGAATCCATCTCATCGTTTATAGCCTCTTGCCAGAAATCGGCATCTAAAGAAGATAAGGCTTCTTGGAGGTTTATAGGATCCTCCTCAATAGTAAAGGCACAAAAATCTGAACCAAAGTCTTTTATGGTTCTTGCTCTTTTACTTCTTCTAGGTTCAGCTTCAGAATTTTCATTAAGTTCTGTTCTAATAGGCATATTTGAAGTGCCCCCACTATTCCTTAATTTGAAAGGAAATTTAGTTTCATAAAAGTCGGCATCATTTGATTCAATTATATTATGTGCATTAAGGTCATAAAATCTATATGCTTTGCTATTAATAGCATAGCCTATAAATGCACATTCATATGCTCTACTTGCCAATTTTATTCTCTTAGGGTCTGGAATGCGAACATATGCTAAACAACCCCAAGTTCTAAAGTATGAGACATTGGGTTTATGATTCTTTAAAATTTCATAAGGTGAAATTTTATTCTTAGATTTAGGGATTCTATTCAGAACGTAGCATACAGTCAATAAAATATCCCCCCACCAATGTTTTGCTGCACCAGAATTTAATAATATGGCAACTACTAGCTCGGTAAAGGTCCTATTTTTCCTTTCTGCTTTACCGTTCATTTCAGGTGAGTAGGGTGCAGTTCTCTCATGTACTATACCATGTTGTTTATAGAAATCCAGAATAGAATTAGATTCATATTCTGTTCCTCTATCACTACGAAATCTCTTAATTTTTCTATTTGCTTGATTCTCAATCTCAGTTTTGAATGTTTTAAACATGTCAAAAGCATCACTTTTATTTTTCATAAGATATACATATGTGAAATCAGAGCAGTCATCAATAAAAGTGATAAAATAACGATGTCCCTGTCTAGTTAAAGTGCCATCAAGTTCACATATGTCAGAATGAATCAAGTCTAAGGGTTCAGAAACTCTATCAACAGATTTGTGAGGTTTCTTTGTGATTTTAGCTTGTGTACAGAATTCACATTTATCAGGTTCAGATTCTGTCATTTTAGGTATCATATCTAGGGTGCTCATGTTTTGAATTATTCGTTTATTAACATGACACAATCTAGAATGCCAAATATTAAAATCACAAAGCATATAAGCAGAAGAAGTCACTTTATTAGATTCAACATTCAGTTTAAACATACCCTCACAAGCATAACCCTTTCCCACAAAAGTTCCCTTATAAGTAAGAGTGTACAAATCAGCCCCAATAACTTGAGTGAAACCAGCCTTATTAAGGAGGAAGCCAGAGACCAGATTCTTTCTTATCTCTGGAGTGTGCATAACATCTTTCAGAATTACAGTTTTTCCAGAGGTGAACTTGAGTTCCACGTTTCCAATCCCCGCAACTGTAGTGGTGTGAGAGTCTCCCAACAGCACTTTCTGATTTTCAGCAGCCGTGTATGTAGAGAACATGCCACGATCATAGCAGACATGGCGAGAAGCACCAGTGTCTACCCACCAACCCTCTGATCCACCAACAAGGTGAATCTCAGTAATCATAGCCGTAAGAGGCTCCTCAGTCAGGTTAGCCTGCGGTGCAGAGCTTGGCCTGTTCCGGCACTTTCGTGCCATATGCCCTGGTTTTCCACAGTTGTAACAAAGAAACAACTGTCCAGAGTCATTCTTTTGGGCTGGTTTCTGCTGTCCTTTTGGGTTTCCTTGCGGATTCCCATTCTGTTTGTTGCGCCTGTTCTGATTCTTAAAAGATTTCTGATTTGGTTTCAGAACAGCGGGAGTGGTCTTCTTAGTACTGCTGTTATTCACAATCAGCACCTCTTCTTTCTGGTCTTGCTTGCGTGCTTCCTCCTCAATACGGAGGCGTGTAATCAAACTCTCTAAGGAAAATTCCTTAGTCTTATGTCGCAAAGTGTTCTTAAAATCTTTCCAGCTAGGGGGTAATTTGTCAATGATAACAGCAATTTGAAATTGTTCGTCCAAGACCATACCTTCGGAGATGATCTCATGAGCTATTTTCTGAAGCTCATGAGACTGCATCTCTACCGATCTATCATCAGTCATCTGGTACTTTAGGTAGCGACTTACAGCGTATTTCTTTGCCCCTGCCTCCTCTGTGTCATATTTCTTCTTTAGTGCTTCCCAGATCTCCTTTGCCGTCTTTTCATCTGAGTTATAATAATCATACAGATCATCGCTCAGTCCATTCAGTATGAAATTCTTGCATAAGTAATCCTGTTCAGTCCAGGTCTGCAGTTGCTTTGACTGTTCAGTCCATGATGCCATCTTTGCTGCATCAGTCTCGTCAGGCTTGTCTGGTAGCTGCGGTTTTTCAGCAGTCAGAGCAGCCACCACCTTCCTGATCGTGAGGAAGAACTCCATCTTCTGACGCCAGCGCTTGAAATGCAGACCTTCGAACTTGAAAGGAGCAGCAGTCACCAGAGGGCCGTGAAAAGCAGAGGGAGGAGCAGAATCGTCCATGGTTGAGTTGGAGGCCATTGTTTCAGTTCGTCTTCAAATTGTTGGAAAACAATGGCTGAGTCGCGGACTAGGTCGCTTTCTTGAAGACGATTCGGCGATTTGGTCAGAGGTGCAAACCAATTCGTTCCTTCGCCGCCGCCTCTAGGATAAAACAGCCTCTAAAATAGTAACTGATTCGCTTGCACAAACAAATCAGTGCAGATTTGCACTTTCGGGAAAAATACTGCTCGAAATTTCTTAGAAGTTTTAATGGCGGCTGAGAAGAAGAGAATATAAAATTCGGTGTTTTTCTCGTCTCTGATAAAATAGTATATATAGAACGAGAATTAGGTTTTGGGAGAAAATATCGGATCTGCTAAAATTTCGGGGGGGGATTAATTATTTTACCGTTGCAAAACTTTTCCGTTGCAGAATAAATATCGGTGCGCAAAATAATTTTTCCATAAAAAAAAAACGGTTCGAAAACAACTAAGTTTTATGGTCCAAAAATATAAGTGCCTACACCACAAAGCCCAAGCCCAAGCCCGAACCGAACCGAACCGGGCCGGGTCGGGTCGGGTCGGGTCGGGTCGGGTCGAGTCGAGTCGGTCGGTCGCGCGCGCGTGTGTGGTGGTCATGATGCATGGTCTCCCTCCTCACAACAATGCATGTATTGGGAGCCCAAGGCCCCAACATGACTTCTTAGAAACAAGTATAAATCCTTGCCTCTTCCCTATAATCCCATGATGTGGGACTACTCAAACATAGGAGCCATTCATACACTTATTCAATCATTTTTAATAATTCACATAATGTTTGTAAACATTTCCAACAATCCCCCACTTGAATTTTTAAAAATATTTTAGAGCAGTTTCTTAAAAAACATAAGATTGTGCATAAACAAAGGTGTCCAAGGACTTGAACCTTTGCATAGTGAGTAAGATTCAGTTTTTACTAGAGTGACACGTAGTCTTGAACTCTATTCCTGACATCAAACCACACACAACCTTTTCTATAGTGCAATCAGATAAGCCCGTGCATTTATGGCCCTGCACGTCTATCCCAGTTTAGTGAATGCTCTAGAAGTTTTGCCCAAACTCCATAGGAAACGGCCACATTTCCACATTCACAAAGGTGAGTCTATCAAGAGCACTCCTGAAGGTAGGTACTCCACTCCAAATAGAGTATAGATCTCATTAAGAGTTTCTATTAACTCATCCTCTAATCACTTCAGGAATACATGCTTCTTGGTTTATTAAATAGCATGTTCAACTCATATCACTACACAACTTGTTATTACCCATTGAACCTAGTTCTTGGGATCTCCAGTCATTTAGGTCGGGTTACCATTGTGCGTGACTCAACAATCTAAGGGCAATAGTCCCATTCTTTTAGAAGAGTTATGGACTTTCTCTCTGGACAGTCCTTTCGTCAAAGGATCTGCCAAATTTTCCTCACTACGTACGTAATCCACTCTAACGGTACCTGTGGAAAGTTGTTCTCTAACAGTGCTGTGCTTATGACGTATTTGTCGTCTCTTACCGTTATAGTAACGGTTCTGAACTTTTGCAATAGCCGCGGTACTATCGCAATGTATCAACACTGCTGGTATCGGTTTTTCCCATAAGGGAATCTCAGCTAGCAGATTTCTCAAATATTCTGCCTCTTCACTAGCTGTAGCTAGTGCTATCATCTCAGACTCCATAGTAGACTGAGCCAAAATAGTCTGTTTCTTGGATTTCCACGAAACAGCTCCTCCAGCGATGCTAAATATGTAGCCACTGGTCGCTTTAGAATCATCAGATAAGGTATTCCAGTCTGCATCAGAATACCCTTCAAGTACAGCTGGAAACCTTTCATAATGTAATCCAAGGTTCATGGTTCGTTTAAGGTATCTCATTACCCTTTCAATAGCTTGCCAGTGCTCTATACTAGGTCTACTGGTAAACCTGCACAATAATCCCACGACATAGGCAATGTCGGGTCTAGTACAATCAGTGGCATACCGAAGGCTGCCAATGATGCTCGCATAATCAGACTGTCTTACACCTTCACCAGTGTTCTTAAATAACTTTACACTGTGATCATATGGCGTACTTGCAGGTTTACAGTCAAAGTAATTATATTTCTTTAGTATCTTCTCAATGTAATGAGATTGGTCCAAAGAAATTCCCTTTTCTGATCTAGTAATCTTAATACCAAGGATTACACTCGCTTCACCTAGATCTTTCATATCAAAATTGACACTTAATAAGGATTTGACTGAGTTTATGGCATGAATATTTGACCCAAAAATGAGTAGGTCATCTACATAAAGGCATATAATAGTGCAAATGTCATTCTCAGATTTGTAATAAATGCATTTGTCACTTTCATTAACTTTAAAACCATTTGAAATGATTAAGTTATCAAATTTTTCATGCCATTGTTTAGGTGCTTGTTTTAAACCATATAATGATTTATCCAATTTACATACTTTATGTTCTTGACCATGTACTACAAATCCTTCAGGCTGGTCCATATAAATTTCTTCGTCTAATTCACCGTTCAAAAAAGCAGTTTTAACATCCATTTGGTGTATAAGTAAATTATGAATGGAAGCAAGTGAGATTAATACCCGAATGGATGTTATTCTAGTTACAGGTGAAAAAGTGTCAAAGAAGTCTATATTTTCCTTTTGTTTAAAACCTTTAGCTACTAGTCGTGCTTTATATTTATCTATAGTGCCATCAGGTTTTAATTTCTTTTTAAGTACCCATTTACAGCCTATAGACTTACAACCAGGGGGTAAATCTACCAAGTGCCAAGTCTTATTGGATTCTAAAGAATCCATCTCATCGTTTATAGCCTCTTGCCAGAAATCGGCATCTAAAGAAGATAAGGCTTCTTGGAGGTTTATAGGATCCTCCTCAATAGTAAAGGCACAAAAATCTGAACCAAAGTCTTTTATGGTTCTTGCTCTTTTACTTCTTCTAGGTTCAGCTTCAGAATTTTCATTAAGTTCTGTTCTAATAGGCATATTTGAAGTGCCCCCACTATTCCTTAATTTGAAAGGAAATTTAGTTTCATAAAAGTCGGCATCATTTGATTCAATTATATTATGTGCATTAAGGTCATAAAATCTATATGCTTTGCTATTAATAGCATAGCCTATAAATGCACATTCATATGCTCTACTTGCCAATTTTATTCTCTTAGGGTCTGGAATGCGAACATATGCTAAACAACCCCAAGTTCTAAAGTATGAGACATTGGGTTTATGATTCTTTAAAATTTCATAAGGTGAAATTTTATTCTTAGATTTAGGGATTCTATTCAGAACGTAGCATACAGTCAATAAAATATCCCCCCACCAATGTTTTGCTGCACCAGAATTTAATAATATGGCAACTACTAGCTCGGTAAAGGTCCTATTTTTCCTTTCTGCTTTACCGTTCATTTCAGGTGAGTAGGGTGCAGTTCTCTCATGTACTATACCATGTTGTTTATAGAAATCCAGAATAGAATTAGATTCATATTCTGTTCCTCTATCACTACGAAATCTCTTAATTTTTCTATTTGCTTGATTCTCAATCTCAGTTTTGAATGTTTTAAACATGTCAAAAGCATCACTTTTATTTTTCATAAGATATACATATGTGAAATCAGAGCAGTCATCAATAAAAGTGATAAAATAACGATGTCCCTGTCTAGTTAAAGTGCCATCAAGTTCACATATGTCAGAATGAATCAAGTCTAAGGGTTCAGAAACTCTATCAACAGATTTGTGAGGTTTCTTTGTGATTTTAGCTTGTGTACAGAATTCACATTTATCAGGTTCAGATTCTGTCATTTTAGGTATCATATCTAGGGTGCTCATGTTTTGAATTATTCGTTTATTAACATGACACAATCTAGAATGCCAAATATTAAAATCACAAAGCATATAAGCAGAAGAAGTCACTTTATTAGATTCAACATTCAGTTTAAACATACCCTCACAAGCATAACCCTTTCCCACAAAAGTTCCCTTATAAGTAAGAGTGTACAAATCAGCCCCAATAACTTGAGTGAAACCAGCCTTATTAAGGAGGAAGCCAGAGACCAGATTCTTTCTTATCTCTGGAGTGTGCATAACATCTTTCAGAATTACAGTTTTTCCAGAGGTGAACTTGAGTTCCACGTTTCCAATCCCCGCAACTGTAGTGGTGTGAGAGTCTCCCAACAGCACTTTCTGATTTTCAGCAGCCGTGTATGTAGAGAACATGCCACGATCATAGCAGACATGGCGAGAAGCACCAGTGTCTACCCACCAACCCTCTGATCCACCAACAAGGTGAATCTCAGTAATCATAGCCGTAAGAGGCTCCTCAGTCAGGTTAGCCTGCGGTGCAGAGCTTGGCCTGTTCCGGCACTTTCGTGCCATATGCCCTGGTTTTCCACAGTTGTAACAAAGAAACAACTGTCCAGAGTCATTCTTTTGGGCTGGTTTCTGCTGTCCTTTTGGGTTTCCTTGCGGATTCCCATTCTGTTTGTTGCGCCTGTTCTGATTCTTAAAAGATTTCTGATTTGGTTTCAGAACAGCGGGAGTGGTCTTCTTAGTACTGCTGTTATTCACAATCAGCACCTCTTCTTTCTGGTCTTGCTTGCGTGCTTCCTCCTCAATACGGAGGCGTGTAATCAAACTCTCTAAGGAAAATTCCTTAGTCTTATGTCGCAAAGTGTTCTTAAAATCTTTCCAGCTAGGGGGTAATTTGTCAATGATAACAGCAATTTGAAATTGTTCGTCCAAGACCATACCTTCGGAGATGATCTCATGAGCTATTTTCTGAAGCTCATGAGACTGCATCTCTACCGATCTATCATCAGTCATCTGGTACTTTAGGTAGCGACTTACAGCGTATTTCTTTGCCCCTGCCTCCTCTGTGTCATATTTCTTCTTTAGTGCTTCCCAGATCTCCTTTGCCGTCTTTTCATCTGAGTTATAATAATCATACAGATCATCGCTCAGTCCATTCAGTATGAAATTCTTGCATAAGTAATCCTGTTCAGTCCAGGTCTGCAGTTGCTTTGACTGTTCAGTCCATGATGCCATCTTTGCTGCATCAGTCTCGTCAGGCTTGTCTGGTAGCTGCGGTTTTTCAGCAGTCAGAGCAGCCACCACCTTCCTGATCGTGAGGAAGAACTCCATCTTCTGACGCCAGCGCTTGAAATGCAGACCTTCGAACTTGAAAGGAGCAGCAGTCACCAGAGGGCCGTGAAAAGCAGAGGGAGGAGCAGAATCGTCCATGGTTGAGTTGGAGGCCATTGTTTCAGTTCGTCTTCAAATTGTTGGAAAACAATGGCTGAGTCGCGGACTAGGTCGCTTTCTTGAAGACGATTCGGCGATTTGGTCAGAGGTGCAAACCAATTCGTTCCTTCGCCGCCGCCTCTAGGATAAAACAGCCTCTAAAATAGTAACTGATTCGCTTGCACAAACAAATCAGTGCAGATTTGCACTTTCGGGAAAAATACTGCTCGAAATTTCTTAGAAGTTTTAATGGCGGCTGAGAAGAAGAGAATATAAAATTCGGTGTTTTTCTCGTCTCTGATAAAATAGTATATATAGAACGAGAATTAGGTTTTGGGAGAAAATATCGGATCTGCTAAAATTTCGGGGGGGGATTAATTATTTTACCGTTGCAAAACTTTTCCGTTGCAGAATAAATATCGGTGCGCAAAATAATTTTTCCATAAAAAAAAAACGGTTCGAAAACAACTAAGTTTTATGGTCCAAAAATATAAGTGCCTACACCACAAAGCCCAAGCCCAAGCCCGAACCGAACCGAACCGGGCCGGGTCGGGTCGGGTCGAGTCGAGTCGGTCGGTCGCGCGCGCGTGTGTGGTGGTCATGATGCATGGTCTCCCTCCTCACAACAATGCATGTATTGGGAGCCCAAGGCCCCAACATGACTTCTTAGAAACAAGTATAAATCCTTGCCTCTTCCCTATAATCCCATGATGTGGGACTACTCAAACATAGGAGCCATTCATACACTTATTCAATCATTTTTAATAATTCACATAATGTTTGTAAACATTTCCAACAATCCCCCACTTGAATTTTTAAAAATATTTTAGAGCAGTTTCTTAAAAAACATAAGATTGTGCATAAACAAAGGTGTCCAAGGACTTGAACCTTTGCATAGTGAGTAAGATTCAGTTTTTACTAGAGTGACACGTAGTCTTGAACTCTATTCCTGACATCAAACCACACACAACCTTTTCTATAGTGCAATCAGATAAGCCCGTGCATTTATGGCCCTGCACGTCTATCCCAGTTTAGTGAATGCTCTAGAAGTTTTGCCCAAACTCCATAGGAAACGGCCACATTTCCACATTCACAAAGGTGAGTCTATCAAGAGCACTCCTGAAGGTAGGTACTCCACTCCAAATAGAGTATAGATCTCATTAAGAGTTTCTATTAACTCATCCTCTAATCACTTCAGGAATACATGCTTCTTGGTTTATTAAATAGCATGTTCAACTCATATCACTACACAACTTGTTATTACCCATTGAACCTAGTTCTTGGGATCTCCAGTCATTTAGGTCGGGTTACCATTGTGCGTGACTCAACAATCTAAGGGCAATAGTCCCATTCTTTTAGAAGAGTTATGGACTTTCTCTCTGGACAGTCCTTTCGTCAAAGGATCTGCCAAATTTTCCTCACTACGTACGTAATCCACTCTAACGGTACCTGTGGAAAGTTGTTCTCTAACAGTGCTGTGCTTACGACGTATTTGTCGTCTCTTACCGTTATAGTAACGGTTCTGAACTTTTGCAATAGCCGCGGTACTATCGCAATGTATCAACACTGCTGGTATCGGTTTTTCCCATAAGGGAATCTCAGCTAGCAGATTTCTCAAATATTCTGCCTCTTCACTAGCTGTAGCTAGTGCTATCATCTCAGACTCCATAGTAGACTGAGCCAAAATAGTCTGTTTCTTGGATTTCCACGAAACAGCTCCTCCAGCGATGCTAAATATGTAGCCACTGGTCGCTTTAGAATCATCAGATAAGGTATTCCAGTCTGCATCAGAATACCCTTCAAGTACAGCTGGAAACCTTTCATAATGTAATCCAAGGTTCATGGTTCGTTTAAGGTATCTCATTACCCTTTCAATAGCTTGCCAGTGCTCTATACTAGGTCTACTGGTAAACCTGCACAATAATCCCACGACATAGGCAATGTCGGGTCTAGTACAATCAGTGGCATACCGAAGGCTGCCAATGATGCTCGCATAATCAGACTGTCTTACACCTTCACCAGTGTTCTTAAATAACTTTACACTGTGATCATATGGCGTACTTGCAGGTTTACAGTCAAAGTAATTATATTTCTTTAGTATCTTCTCAATGTAATGAGATTGGTCCAAAGAAATTCCCTTTTCTGATCTAGTAATCTTAATACCAAGGATTACACTCGCTTCACCTAGATCTTTCATATCAAAATTGACACTTAATAAGGATTTGACTGAGTTTATGGCATGAATATTTGACCCAAAAATGAGTAGGTCATCTACATAAAGGCATATAATAGTGCAAATGTCATTCTCAGATTTGTAATAAATGCATTTGTCACTTTCATTAACTTTAAAACCATTTGAAATGATTAAGTTATCAAATTTTTCATGCCATTGTTTAGGTGCTTGTTTTAAACCATATAATGATTTATCCAATTTACATACTTTATGTTCTTGACCATGTACTACAAATCCTTCAGGCTGGTCCATATAAATTTCTTCGTCTAATTCACCGTTCAAAAAAGCAGTTTTAACATCCATTTGGTGTATAAGTAAATTATGAATGGAAGCAAGTGAGATTAATACCCGAATGGATGTTATTCTAGTTACAGGTGAAAAAGTGTCAAAGAAGTCTATATTTTCCTTTTGTTTAAAACCTTTAGCTACTAGTCGTGCTTTATATTTATCTATAGTGCCATCAGGTTTTAATTTCTTTTTAAGTACCCATTTACAGCCTATAGACTTACAACCAGGGGGTAAATCTACCAAGTGCCAAGTCTTATTGGATTCTAAAGAATCCATCTCATCGTTTATAGCCTCTTGCCAGAAATCGGCATCTAAAGAAGATAAGGCTTCTTGGAGGTTTATAGGATCCTCCTCAATAGTAAAGGCACAAAAATCTAAACCAAAGTCTTTTATGGTTCTTGCTCTTTTACTTCTTCTAGGTTCAGCTTCAGAATTTTCATTAAGTTCTGTTCTAATAGGCATATTTGAAGTGCCCCCACTATTCCTTAATTTGAAAGGAAATTTAGTTTCATAAAAGTCGGCATCATTTGATTCAATTATATTATGTGCATTAAGGTCATAAAATCTATATGCTTTGCTATTAATAGCATAGCCTATAAATGCACATTCATATGCTCTACTTGCCAATTTTATTCTCTTAGGGTCTGGAATGCGAACATATGCTAAACAACCCCAAGTTCTAAAGTATGAGACATTGGGTTTATGATTCTTTAAAATTTCATAAGGTGAAATTTTATTCTTAGATTTAGGGATTCTATTCAGAACGTAGCATACAGTCAATAAAATATCCCCCCACCAATGTTTTGCTGCACCAGAATTTAATAATATGGCAACTACTAGCTCGGTAAAGGTCCTATTTTTCCTTTCTGCTTTACCGTTCATTTCAGGTGAGTAGGGTGCAGTTCTCTCATGTACTATACCATGTTGTTTATAGAAATCCAGAATAGAATTAGATTCATATTCTGTTCCTCTATCACTACGAAATCTCTTAATTTTTCTATTTGCTTGATTCTCAATCTCAGTTTTGAATGTTTTAAACATGTCAAAAGCATCACTTTTATTTTTCATAAGATATACATATGTGAAATCAGAGCAGTCATCAATAAAAGTGATAAAATAACGATGTCCCTGTCTAGTTAAAGTGCCATCAAGTTCACATATGTCAGAATGAATCAAGTCTAAGGGTTCAGAAACTCTATCAACAGATTTGTGAGGTTTCTTTGTGATTTTAGCTTGTGTACAGAATTCACATTTATCAGGTTCAGATTCTGTCATTTTAGGTATCATATCTAGGGTGCTCATGTTTTGAATTATTCGTTTATTAACATGACACAATCTAGAATGCCAAATATTAAAATCACAAAGCATATAAGCAGAAGAAGTCACTTTATTAGATTCAACATTCAGTTTAAACATACCCTCACAAGCATAACCCTTTCCCACAAAAGTTCCCTTATAAGTAAGAGTGTACAAATCAGCCCCAATAACTTGAGTGAAACCAGCCTTATTAAGGAGGAAGCCAGAGACCAGATTCTTTCTTATCTCTGGAGTGTGCATAACATCTTTCAGAATTACAGTTTTTCCAGAGGTGAACTTGAGTTCCACGTTTCCAATCCCCGCAACTGTAGTGGTGTGAGAGTCTCCCAACAGCACTTTCTGATTTTCAGCAGCCGTGTATGTAGAGAACATGCCACGATCATAGCAGACATGGCGAGAAGCACCAGTGTCTACCCACCAACCCTCTGATCCACCAACAAGGTGAATCTCAGTAATCATAGCCGTAAGAGGCTCCTCAGTCAGGTTAGCCTGCGGTGCAGAGCTTGGCCTGTTCCGGCACTTTCGTGCCATATGCCCTGGTTTTCCACAGTTGTAACAAAGAAACAACTGTCCAGAGTCATTCTTTTGGGCTGGTTTCTGCTGTCCTTTTGGGTTTCCTTGCGGATTCCCATTCTGTTTGTTGCGCCTGTTCTGATTCTTAAAAGATTTCTGATTTGGTTTCAGAACAGCGGGAGTGGTCTTCTTAGTACTGCTGTTATTCACAATCAGCACCTCTTCTTTCTGGTCTTGCTTGCGTGCTTCCTCCTCAATACGGAGGCGTGTAATCAAACTCTCTAAGGAAAATTCCTTAGTCTTATGTCGCAAAGTGTTCTTAAAATCTTTCCAGCTAGGGGGTAATTTGTCAATGATAACAGCAATTTGAAATTGTTCGTCCAAGACCATACCTTCGGAGATGATCTCATGAGCTATTTTCTGAAGCTCATGAGACTGCATCTCTACCGATCTATCATCAGTCATCTGGTACTTTAGGTAGCGACTTACAGCGTATTTCTTTGCCCCTGCCTCCTCTGTGTCATATTTCTTCTTTAGTGCTTCCCAGATCTCCTTTGCCGTCTTTTCATCTGAGTTATAATAATCATACAGATCATCGCTCAGTCCATTCAGTATGAAATTCTTGCATAAGTAATCCTGTTCAGTCCAGGTCTGCAGTTGCTTTGACTGTTCAGTCCATGATGCCATCTTTGCTGCATCAGTCTCGTCAGGCTTGTCTGGTAGCTGCGGTTTTTCAGCAGTCAGAGCAGCCACCACCTTCCTGATCGTGAGGAAGAACTCCATCTTCTGACGCCAGCGCTTGAAATGCAGACCTTCGAACTTGAAAGGAGCAGCAGTCACCAGAGGGCCGTGAAAAGCAGAGGGAGGAGCAGAATCGTCCATGGTTGAGTTGGAGGCCATTGTTTCAGTTCGTCTTCAAATTGTTGGAAAACAATGGCTGAGTCGCGGACTAGGTCGCTTTCTTGAAGACGATTCGGCGATTTGGTCAGAGGTGCAAACCAATTCGTTCCTTCGCCGCCGCCTCTAGGATAAAACAGCCTCTAAAATAGTAACTGATTCGCTTGCACAAACAAATCAGTGCAGATTTGCACTTTCGGGAAAAATACTGCTCGAAATTTCTTAGAAGTTTTAATGGCGGCTGAGAAGAAGAGAATATAAAATTCGGTGTTTTTCTCGTCTCTGATAAAATAGTATATATAGAACGAGAATTAGGTTTTGGGAGAAAATATCGGATCTGCTAAAATTTCGGGGGGGGATTAATTATTTTACCGTTGCAAAACTTTTCCGTTGCAGAATAAATATCGGTGCGCAAAATAATTTTTCCATAAAAAAAAAACGGTTCGAAAACAACTAAGTTTTATGGTCCAAAAATATAAGTGCCTACACCACAAAGCCCAAGCCCGAACCGAACCGAACCGGGCCGGGTCGGGTCGGGTCGGGTCGAGTCGAGTCGGTCGGTCGCGCGCGCGTGTGTGGTGGTCATGATGCATGGTCTCCCTCCTCACAACAATGCATGTATTGGGAGCCCAAGGCCCCAACATGACTTCTTAGAAACAAGTATAAATCCTTGCCTCTTCCCTATAATCCCATGATGTGGGACTACTCAAACATAGGAGCCATTCATACACTTATTCAATCATTTTTAATAATTCACATAATGTTTGTAAACATTTCCAACAATCCCCCACTTGAATTTTTAAAAATATTTTAGAGCAGTTTCTTAAAAAACATAAGATTGTGCATAAACAAAGGTGTCCAAGGACTTGAACCTTTGCATAGTGAGTAAGATTCAGTTTTTACTAGAGTGACACGTAGTCTTGAACTCTATTCCTGACATCAAACCACACACAACCTTTTCTATAGTGCAATCAGATAAGCCCGTGCATTTATGGCCCTGCACGTCTATCCCAGTTTAGTGAATGCTCTAGAAGTTTTGCCCAAACTCCATAGGAAACGGCCACATTTCCACATTCACAAAGGTGAGTCTATCAAGAGCACTCCTGAAGGTAGGTACTCCACTCCAAATAGAGTATAGATCTCATTAAGAGTTTCTATTAACTCATCCTCTAATCACTTCAGGAATACATGCTTCTTGGTTTATTAAATAGCATGTTCAACTCATATCACTACACAACTTGTTATTACCCATTGAACCTAGTTCTTGGGATCTCCAGTCATTTAGGTCGGGTTACCATTGTGCGTGACTCAACAATCTAAGGGCAATAGTCCCATTCTTTTAGAAGAGTTATGGACTTTCTCTCTGGACAGTCCTTTCGTCAAAGGATCTGCCAAATTTTCCTCACTACGTACGTAATCCACTCTAACGGTACCTGTGGAAAGTTGTTCTCTAACAGTGCTGTGCTTACGACGTATTTGTCGTCTCTTACCGTTATAGTAACGGTTCTGAACTTTTGCAATAGCCGCGGTACTATCGCAATGTATCAACACTGCTGGTATCGGTTTTTCCCATAAGGGAATCTCAGCTAGCAGATTTCTCAAATATTCTGCCTCTTCACTAGCTGTAGCTAGTGCTATCATCTCAGACTCCATAGTAGACTGAGCCAAAATAGTCTGTTTCTTGGATTTCCACGAAACAGCTCCTCCAGCGATGCTAAATATGTAGCCACTGGTCGCTTTAGAATCATCAGATAAGGTATTCCAGTCTGCATCAGAATACCCTTCAAGTACAGCTGGAAACCTTTCATAATGTAATCCAAGGTTCATGGTTCGTTTAAGGTATCTCATTACCCTTTCAATAGCTTGCCAGTGCTCTATACTAGGTCTACTGGTAAACCTGCACAATAATCCCACGACATAGGCAATGTCGGGTCTAGTACAATCAGTGGCATACCGAAGGCTGCCAATGATGCTCGCATAATCAGACTGTCTTACACCTTCACCAGTGTTCTTAAATAACTTTACACTGTGATCATATGGCGTACTTGCAGGTTTACAGTCAAAGTAATTATATTTCTTTAGTATCTTCTCAATGTAATGAGATTGGTCCAAAGAAATTCCCTTTTCTGATCTAGTAATCTTAATACCAAGGATTACACTCGCTTCACCTAGATCTTTCATATCAAAATTGACACTTAATAAGGATTTGACTGAGTTTATGGCATGAATATTTGACCCAAAAATGAGTAGGTCATCTACATAAAGGCATATAATAGTGCAAATGTCATTCTCAGATTTGTAATAAATGCATTTGTCACTTTCATTAACTTTAAAACCATTTGAAATGATTAAGTTATCAAATTTTTCATGCCATTGTTTAGGTGCTTGTTTTAAACCATATAATGATTTATCCAATTTACATACTTTATGTTCTTGACCATGTACTACAAATCCTTCAGGCTGGTCCATATAAATTTCTTCGTCTAATTCACCGTTCAAAAAAGCAGTTTTAACATCCATTTGGTGTATAAGTAAATTATGAATGGAAGCAAGTGAGATTAATACCCGAATGGATGTTATTCTAGTTACAGGTGAAAAAGTGTCAAAGAAGTCTATATTTTCCTTTTGTTTAAAACCTTTAGCTACTAGTCGTGCTTTATATTTATCTATAGTGCCATCAGGTTTTAATTTCTTTTTAAGTACCCATTTACAGCCTATAGACTTACAACCAGGGGGTAAATCTACCAAGTGCCAAGTCTTATTGGATTCTAAAGAATCCATCTCATCGTTTATAGCCTCTTGCCAGAAATCGGCATCTAAAGAAGATAAGGCTTCTTGGAGGTTTATAGGATCCTCCTCAATAGTAAAGGCACAAAAATCTAAACCAAAGTCTTTTATGGTTCTTGCTCTTTTACTTCTTCTAGGTTCAGCTTCAGAATTTTCATTAAGTTCTGTTCTAATAGGCATATTTGAAGTGCCCCCACTATTCCTTAATTTGAAAGGAAATTTAGTTTCATAAAAGTCGGCATCATTTGATTCAATTATATTATGTGCATTAAGGTCATAAAATCTATATGCTTTGCTATTAATAGCATAGCCTATAAATGCACATTCATATGCTCTACTTGCCAATTTTATTCTCTTAGGGTCTGGAATGCGAACATATGCTAAACAACCCCAAGTTCTAAAGTATGAGACATTGGGTTTATGATTCTTTAAAATTTCATAAGGTGAAATTTTATTCTTAGATTTAGGGATTCTATTCAGAACGTAGCATACAGTCAATAAAATATCCCCCCACCAATGTTTTGCTGCACCAGAATTTAATAATATGGCAACTACTAGCTCGGTAAAGGTCCTATTTTTCCTTTCTGCTTTACCGTTCATTTCAGGTGAGTAGGGTGCAGTTCTCTCATGTACTATACCATGTTGTTTATAGAAATCCAGAATAGAATTAGATTCATATTCTGTTCCTCTATCACTACGAAATCTCTTAATTTTTCTATTTGCTTGATTCTCAATCTCAGTTTTGAATGTTTTAAACATGTCAAAAGCATCACTTTTATTTTTCATAAGATATACATATGTGAAATCAGAGCAGTCATCAATAAAAGTGATAAAATAACGATGTCCCTGTCTAGTTAAAGTGCCATCAAGTTCACATATGTCAGAATGAATCAAGTCTAAGGGTTCAGAAACTCTATCAACAGATTTGTGAGGTTTCTTTGTGATTTTAGCTTGTGTACAGAATTCACATTTATCAGGTTCAGATTCTGTCATTTTAGGTATCATATCTAGGGTGCTCATGTTTTGAATTATTCGTTTATTAACATGACACAATCTAGAATGCCAAATATTAAAATCACAAAGCATATAAGCAGAAGAAGTCACTTTATTAGATTCAACATTCAGTTTAAACATACCCTCACAAGCATAACCCTTTCCCACAAAAGTTCCCTTATAAGTAAGAGTGTACAAATCAGCCCCAATAACTTGAGTGAAACCAGCCTTATTAAGGAGGAAGCCAGAGACCAGATTCTTTCTTATCTCTGGAGTGTGCATAACATCTTTCAGAATTACAGTTTTTCCAGAGGTGAACTTGAGTTCCACGTTTCCAATCCCCGCAACTGTAGTGGTGTGAGAGTCTCCCAACAGCACTTTCTGATTTTCAGCAGCCGTGTATGTAGAGAACATGCCACGATCATAGCAGACATGGCGAGAAGCACCAGTGTCTACCCACCAACCCTCTGATCCACCAACAAGGTGAATCTCAGTAATCATAGCCGTAAGAGGCTCCTCAGTCAGGTTAGCCTGCGGTGCAGAGCTTGGCCTGTTCCGGCACTTTCGTGCCATATGCCCTGGTTTTCCACAGTTGTAACAAAGAAACAACTGTCCAGAGTCATTCTTTTGGGCTGGTTTCTGCTGTCCTTTTGGGTTTCCTTGCGGATTCCCATTCTGTTTGTTGCGCCTGTTCTGATTCTTAAAAGATTTCTGATTTGGTTTCAGAACAGCGGGAGTGGTCTTCTTAGTACTGCTGTTATTCACAATCAGCACCTCTTCTTTCTGGTCTTGCTTGCGTGCTTCCTCCTCAATACGGAGGCGTGTAATCAAACTCTCTAAGGAAAATTCCTTAGTCTTATGTCGCAAAGTGTTCTTAAAATCTTTCCAGCTAGGGGGTAATTTGTCAATGATAACAGCAATTTGAAATTGTTCGTCCAAGACCATACCTTCGGAGATGATCTCATGAGCTATTTTCTGAAGCTCATGAGACTGCATCTCTACCGATCTATCATCAGTCATCTGGTACTTTAGGTAGCGACTTACAGCGTATTTCTTTGCCCCTGCCTCCTCTGTGTCATATTTCTTCTTTAGTGCTTCCCAGATCTCCTTTGCCGTCTTTTCATCTGAGTTATAATAATCATACAGATCATCGCTCAGTCCATTCAGTATGAAATTCTTGCATAAGTAATCCTGTTCAGTCCAGGTCTGCAGTTGCTTTGACTGTTCAGTCCATGATGCCATCTTTGCTGCATCAGTCTCGTCAGGCTTGTCTGGTAGCTGCGGTTTTTCAGCAGTCAGAGCAGCCACCACCTTCCTGATCGTGAGGAAGAACTCCATCTTCTGACGCCAGCGCTTGAAATGCAGACCTTCGAACTTGAAAGGAGCAGCAGTCACCAGAGGGCCGTGAAAAGCAGAGGGAGGAGCAGAATCGTCCATGGTTGAGTTGGAGGCCATTGTTTCAGTTCGTCTTCAAATTGTTGGAAAACAATGGCTGAGTCGCGGACTAGGTCGCTTTCTTGAAGACGATTCGGCGATTTGGTCAGAGGTGCAAACCAATTCGTTCCTTCGCCGCCGCCTCTAGGATAAAACAGCCTCTAAAATAGTAACTGATTCGCTTGCACAAACAAATCAGTGCAGATTTGCACTTTCGGGAAAAATACTGCTCGAAATTTCTTAGAAGTTTTAATGGCGGCTGAGAAGAAGAGAATATAAAATTCGGTGTTTTTCTCGTCTCTGATAAAATAGTATATATAGAACGAGAATTAGGTTTTGGGAGAAAATATCGGATCTGCTAAAATTTCGGGGGGGGATTAATTATTTTACCGTTGCAAAACTTTTCCGTTGCAGAATAAATATCGGTGCGCAAAATAATTTTTCCATAAAAAAAAAACGGTTCGAAAACAACTAAGTTTTATGGTCCAAAAATATAAGTGCCTACACCACAAAGCCCAAGCCCAAGCCCGAACCGAACCGAACCGGGCCGGGCCGGGCCGGGCCGGGTCGGGTCGGGTCGAGTCGAGTCGGTCGGTCGCGCGCGCGTGTGTGGTGGTCATGATGCATGGTCTCCCTCCTCACAACAATGCATGTATTGGGAGCCCAAGGCCCCAACATGACTTCTTAGAAACAAGTATAAATCCTTGCCTCTTCCCTATAATCCCATGATGTGGGACTACTCAAACATAGGAGCCATTCATACACTTATTCAATCATTTTTAATAATTCACATAATGTTTGTAAACATTTCCAACAATCCCCCACTTGAATTTTTAAAAATATTTTAGAGCAGTTTCTTAAAAAACATAAGATTGTGCATAAACAAAGGTGTCCAAGGACTTGAACCTTTGCATAGTGAGTAAGATTCAGTTTTTACTAGAGTGACACGTAGTCTTGAACTCTATTCCTGACATCAAACCACACACAACCTTTTCTATAGTGCAATCAGATAAGCCCGTGCATTTATGGCCCTGCACGTCTATCCCAGTTTAGTGAATGCTCTAGAAGTTTTGCCCAAACTCCATAGGAAACGGCCACATTTCCACATTCACAAAGGTGAGTCTATCAAGAGCACTCCTGAAGGTAGGTACTCCACTCCAAATAGAGTATAGATCTCATTAAGAGTTTCTATTAACTCATCCTCTAATCACTTCAGGAATACATGCTTCTTGGTTTATTAAATAGCATGTTCAACTCATATCACTACACAACTTGTTATTACCCATTGAACCTAGTTCTTGGGATCTCCAGTCATTTAGGTCGGGTTACCATTGTGCGTGACTCAACAATCTAAGGGCAATAGTCCCATTCTTTTAGAAGAGTTATGGACTTTCTCTCTGGACAGTCCTTTCGTCAAAGGATCTGCCAAATTTTCCTCACTACGTACGTAATCCACTCTAACGGTACCTGTGGAAAGTTGTTCTCTAACAGTGCTGTGCTTACGACGTATTTGTCGTCTCTTACCGTTATAGTAACGGTTCTGAACTTTTGCAATAGCCGCGGTACTATCGCAATGTATCAACACTGCTGGTATCGGTTTTTCCCATAAGGGAATCTCAGCTAGCAGATTTCTCAAATATTCTGCCTCTTCACTAGCTGTAGCTAGTGCTATCATCTCAGACTCCATAGTAGACTGAGCCAAAATAGTCTGTTTCTTGGATTTCCACGAAACAGCTCCTCCAGCGATGCTAAATATGTAGCCACTGGTCGCTTTAGAATCATCAGATAAGGTATTCCAGTCTGCATCAGAATACCCTTCAAGTACAGCTGGAAACCTTTCATAATGTAATCCAAGGTTCATGGTTCGTTTAAGGTATCTCATTACCCTTTCAATAGCTTGCCAGTGCTCTATACTAGGTCTACTGGTAAACCTGCACAATAATCCCACGACATAGGCAATGTCGGGTCTAGTACAATCAGTGGCATACCGAAGGCTGCCAATGATGCTCGCATAATCAGACTGTCTTACACCTTCACCAGTGTTCTTAAATAACTTTACACTGTGATCATATGGCGTACTTGCAGGTTTACAGTCAAAGTAATTATATTTCTTTAGTATCTTCTCAATGTAATGAGATTGGTCCAAAGAAATTCCCTTTTCTGATCTAGTAATCTTAATACCAAGGATTACACTCGCTTCACCTAGATCTTTCATATCAAAATTGACACTTAATAAGGATTTGACTGAGTTTATGGCATGAATATTTGACCCAAAAATGAGTAGGTCATCTACATAAAGGCATATAATAGTGCAAATGTCATTCTCAGATTTGTAATAAATGCATTTGTCACTTTCATTAACTTTAAAACCATTTGAAATGATTAAGTTATCAAATTTTTCATGCCATTGTTTAGGTGCTTGTTTTAAACCATATAATGATTTATCCAATTTACATACTTTATGTTCTTGACCATGTACTACAAATCCTTCAGGCTGGTCCATATAAATTTCTTCGTCTAATTCACCGTTCAAAAAAGCAGTTTTAACATCCATTTGGTGTATAAGTAAATTATGAATGGAAGCAAGTGAGATTAATACCCGAATGGATGTTATTCTAGTTACAGGTGAAAAAGTGTCAAAGAAGTCTATATTTTCCTTTTGTTTAAAACCTTTAGCTACTAGTCGTGCTTTATATTTATCTATAGTGCCATCAGGTTTTAATTTCTTTTTAAGTACCCATTTACAGCCTATAGACTTACAACCAGGGGGTAAATCTACCAAGTGCCAAGTCTTATTGGATTCTAAAGAATCCATCTCATCGTTTATAGCCTCTTGCCAGAAATCGGCATCTAAAGAAGATAAGGCTTCTTGGAGGTTTATAGGATCCTCCTCAATAGTAAAGGCACAAAAATCTGAACCAAAGTCTTTTATGGTTCTTGCTCTTTTACTTCTTCTAGGTTCAGCTTCAGAATTTTCATTAAGTTCTGTTCTAATAGGCATATTTGAAGTGCCCCCACTATTCCTTAATTTGAAAGGAAATTTAGTTTCATAAAAGTCGGCATCATTTGATTCAATTATATTATGTGCATTAAGGTCATAAAATCTATATGCTTTGCTATTAATAGCATAGCCTATAAATGCACATTCATATGCTCTACTTGCCAATTTTATTCTCTTAGGGTCTGGAATGCGAACATATGCTAAACAACCCCAAGTTCTAAAGTATGAGACATTGGGTTTATGATTCTTTAAAATTTCATAAGGTGAAATTTTATTCTTAGATTTAGGGATTCTATTCAGAACGTAGCATACAGTCAATAAAATATCCCCCCACCAATGTTTTGCTGCACCAGAATTTAATAATATGGCAACTACTAGCTCGGTAAAGGTCCTATTTTTCCTTTCTGCTTTACCGTTCATTTCAGGTGAGTAGGGTGCAGTTCTCTCATGTACTATACCATGTTGTTTATAGAAATCCAGAATAGAATTAGATTCATATTCTGTTCCTCTATCACTACGAAATCTCTTAATTTTTCTATTTGCTTGATTCTCAATCTCAGTTTTGAATGTTTTAAACATGTCAAAAGCATCACTTTTATTTTTCATAAGATATACATATGTGAAATCAGAGCAGTCATCAATAAAAGTGATAAAATAACGATGTCCCTGTCTAGTTAAAGTGCCATCAAGTTCACATATGTCAGAATGAATCAAGTCTAAGGGTTCAGAAACTCTATCAACAGATTTGTGAGGTTTCTTTGTGATTTTAGCTTGTGTACAGAATTCACATTTATCAGGTTCAGATTCTGTCATTTTAGGTATCATATCTAGGGTGCTCATGTTTTGAATTATTCGTTTATTAACATGACACAATCTAGAATGCCAAATATTAAAATCACAAAGCATATAAGCAGAAGAAGTCACTTTATTAGATTCAACATTCAGTTTAAACATACCCTCACAAGCATAACCCTTTCCCACAAAAGTTCCCTTATAAGTAAGAGTGTACAAATCAGCCCCAATAACTTGAGTGAAACCAGCCTTATTAAGGAGGAAGCCAGAGACCAGATTCTTTCTTATCTCTGGAGTGTGCATAACATCTTTCAGAATTACAGTTTTTCCAGAGGTGAACTTGAGTTCCACGTTTCCAATCCCCGCAACTGTAGTGGTGTGAGAGTCTCCCAACAGCACTTTCTGATTTTCAGCAGCCGTGTATGTAGAGAACATGCCACGATCATAGCAGACATGGCGAGAAGCACCAGTGTCTACCCACCAACCCTCTGATCCACCAACAAGGTGAATCTCAGTAATCATAGCCGTAAGAGGCTCCTCAGTCAGGTTAGCCTGCGGTGCAGAGCTTGGCCTGTTCCGGCACTTTCGTGCCATATGCCCTGGTTTTCCACAGTTGTAACAAAGAAACAACTGTCCAGAGTCATTCTTTTGGGCTGGTTTCTGCTGTCCTTTTGGGTTTCCTTGCGGATTCCCATTCTGTTTGTTGCGCCTGTTCTGATTCTTAAAAGATTTCTGATTTGGTTTCAGAACAGCGGGAGTGGTCTTCTTAGTACTGCTGTTATTCACAATCAGCACCTCTTCTTTCTGGTCTTGCTTGCGTGCTTCCTCCTCAATACGGAGGCGTGTAATCAAACTCTCTAAGGAAAATTCCTTAGTCTTATGTCGCAAAGTGTTCTTAAAATCTTTCCAGCTAGGGGGTAATTTGTCAATGATAACAGCAATTTGAAATTGTTCGTCCAAGACCATACCTTCGGAGATGATCTCATGAGCTATTTTCTGAAGCTCATGAGACTGCATCTCTACCGATCTATCATCAGTCATCTGGTACTTTAGGTAGCGACTTACAGCGTATTTCTTTGCCCCTGCCTCCTCTGTGTCATATTTCTTCTTTAGTGCTTCCCAGATCTCCTTTGCCGTCTTTTCATCTGAGTTATAATAATCATACAGATCATCGCTCAGTCCATTCAGTATGAAATTCTTGCATAAGTAATCCTGTTCAGTCCAGGTCTGCAGTTGCTTTGACTGTTCAGTCCATGATGCCATCTTTGCTGCATCAGTCTCGTCAGGCTTGTCTGGTAGCTGCGGTTTTTCAGCAGTCAGAGCAGCCACCACCTTCCTGATCGTGAGGAAGAACTCCATCTTCTGACGCCAGCGCTTGAAATGCAGACCTTCGAACTTGAAAGGAGCAGCAGTCACCAGAGGGCCGTGAAAAGCAGAGGGAGGAGCAGAATCGTCCATGGTTGAGTTGGAGGCCATTGTTTCAGTTCGTCTTCAAATTGTTGGAAAACAATGGCTGAGTCGCGGACTAGGTCGCTTTCTTGAAGACGATTCGGCGATTTGGTCAGAGGTGCAAACCAATTCGTTCCTTCGCCGCCGCCTCTAGGATAAAACAGCCTCTAAAATAGTAACTGATTCGCTTGCACAAACAAATCAGTGCAGATTTGCACTTTCGGGAAAAATACTGCTCGAAATTTCTTAGAAGTTTTAATGGCGGCTGAGAAGAAGAGAATATAAAATTCGGTGTTTTTCTCGTCTCTGATAAAATAGTATATATAGAACGAGAATTAGGTTTTGGGAGAAAATATCGGATCTGCTAAAATTTCGGGGGGGGGGATTAATTATTTTACCGTTGCAAAACTTTTCCGTTGCAGAATAAATATCGGTGCGCAAAATAATTTTTCCATAAAAAAAAACGGTTCGAAAACAACTAAGTTTTATGGTCCAAAAATATAAGTGCCTACACCACAAAGCCCAAGCCCGAACCGGGCCGGGTCGGTCGGTCGCGCGCGCGTGTGTGGTGGTCATGATGCATGGTCTCCCTCCTCACAACAATGCATGTATTGGGAGCCCAAGGCCCCAACATGACTTCTTAGAAACAAGTATAAATCCTTGCCTCTTCCCTATAATCCCATGATGTGGGACTACTCAAACATAGGAGCCATTCATACACTTATTCAATCATTTTTAATAATTCACATAATGTTTGTAAACATTTCCAACAAACTAATCTAGCCATCAATAGCATCGCTGCCATCAGTATTGGTATGGATGTAAAAATCTGCATCCACTCCATCCACTATCCTCCCTTTGTCAAAGAAGAAAATAAAAACATTAGAACACTTAGAATAAAGAAATTTTGTATACGAAATGTAAGAAGCAGAAAACCATGCTCAAACAAACCTTTTTAAAACAAATTTTCCCTCTTTGTATTTCCAGCTTCTAAGATCTGCAGCTTCCTAAACACAGTATTTTTATTTGATCATCGTATATATATTCAATTAGATGGTTCTGTACTAATATACGAAAAAACTTGCATATTTCCAACCTACGTTTTGGCCACAGCAGCAACAGTAAATGTCAGCCACAATGTGATCTCAGGAGAGTGTTGTTCTCTCTTCTAATGCTCCAACAGTCACATTTAAACTGCTAATTTACATATTGATGTTACCTAATTAACAACATATTATGCTTTCTGTAGATTTATACAGTGTTATATGTAGACAATCAAAGACTGCTAGCTAGGTGCTTATACTAAAGATACTGACTGAACAATAAATGGTTATTTGGATTGATAATATACAATAATTACTGTTTCATGCAAATCATTAGCTAGCAAAATTTCTAAAATGCAGAAAATGGCTATGCACTATCTTCGTGAAACTGTTCAAGCTGATGAAGCTTAATTTAACCACCTGACTGTCAGTTTTCCTATCTTTAATCAAATTCACCAACTCAAAGTTACATAAATCCATCTCTATTGGCTCATATATACTTCACCATTACTCAAAACTCAATCAACAGTAAGTAGTATATGAATCCTAAAACTTAAGCTTGATAATACTTGATAGTTTCTAGCATTGAAAGGCTAAATTATTTACTAATAATTGTTATATTTTAACCAACATCGAAATGCTGCAATTCTTTTAAGAAAAAAATGATGCTAAATGCACCCCAAATTATATTCCATGCTTACCCAGATCAAAATAAAAACACCAACAAAACCGTACTTCATATTTACCTAATCAGTAGTGACTGATAGTCGCTCGGCTAAAAGAGAGAAATATGTACTTTAATTAATAGAATACTTTCTGAGTGATGCTTGAGGAAAAGCACTACCGTTAACAATTAAACATTGAGAATATTTATCCAATAGTTCTAGTTCCGATTAAAAAAACATTGTGCAAAGATAATACTATTTTCCACATATAGTTCAATAAAAAATAATAATGAAGGATAAGACTTAACCTACTTACTTGCAGGCATGAAAGCTCAGTTGAAATGGTATTTTTCTTTAAAAATAGAGACTTGCCTGGCTAGTTTCATCATGAACCTGATATTTTCCCAAAGGTTAGCGTTCGCTCTTCCGAGTTCATTGCTTCATCGTCCCAAACTAGATGAACTTCGTTTGTGGCTGGTTGAGATATAGGAGCTCTATTGGAGATTAAAAGGTGGTGGTCCAATTGTAACGCCTATATTTGGCCTCGAAGCATACGCATGTGAGCTGGCATAGGGTGGAATGTCACCTGTTCCAGTATTTGATGCTGGAACTAGCACGGATATAGCATTGCTTATGGGAAACAAAGGTTGAGAGGTGCTGTAACTGGTGCTCCAAGTATTATATTGGATGTTAATGCAGGTCCGCGTTATGGCTAAGAAATATTGGTTGTTGCAGTATAGAAGAAACCTGTATAGTTGGAGTAGGAAACCAAGCAATAGCAGTAACAAGCAAAGTTGCAGATTGGAGTCCAAAAGGAGCAACATTGAAAATTATATTAAAAGGAATGACCAATGGAAAAAAGTGAAAGTTACATTTGCATTAACAGTAAACTGAGCCTCACTTAGGCTCGGTAAATTGAGGTAAAACTGAGGCTCGCTAAAGTAATCACAATCTCCGTAAAACTGAGCCTTGTGCTCAGTAAAGACTGAGCCTCATGCCCAGTAAAAACTAAAAATGTAAGTTCTTTATCAATATAATTTTTAGTGAACAAACAACTAAAAATATATGTACTTTATCGAAAAATGTTAATGCAGCTATGCATAGAGTTTCTGATATGAAACACAAACGTAAAACTGGGATGTAAGCACATCCTACAAGTTAGATGATTAGCCTGAGGTATTCATCATTACTGCAAAGTCTGTGGATTTCATTGCACTGCAATGTACTCTCTATTGCAAAAATCCCTCTCTCTAGATTCTCTCTCAATACATGAATAAAAAAAATGCTGAACTCCCAAAAATTAAAGATCAAGGCACAGTAGTTGTCATGGAAAAGAAGAAAAAACCTAGGGCACATACATTGACATAAAAGTGGTGGTATAAGATGGTAACGCTTTAGATATTAATGCATGGAGTAATATAAGACAGGTAACTAATATAGTCATCTTCAAGCATTTAATTTCAAATGAATGTTAAATATTTTGTTCATTACCGTTATTGTTCCTTATTAAGACATATAATGTTAACATAATTTTTTTATATAATGTATTAAAAGTCTTCCTTATTAAAATTCTAAGTGTTTATTTTCATTTGTACAAGTTACGTTGAATTGCAGTTAATGTATAATATACCTTATGCTAAGCACCAAAGAAGAAACCAAAATAACATTTAATGCACATAGTATGCAAGACATTAATATAATGCAAAAAATTATGCTTGAAATAACTGCAAACATCAACATAAATTGAGCACTAACTTTTCTTAGTTATGGATTTCTATATAAATTCTTCATTTTCTATAATTAGATTTGTTTCCTTCATACATATTTATCATCCTTAGTATTAGCTGAATTTGTTTCAGCCATATTTGAGTGATGCACAGTCACTTTGGGGCCAGACTATCGAGACAATGAAGCCTTTTAATAGTAGCTGAGCACTTTTCTAAACTTGATTGTTGCTAATCTCTTCGTTTTTTTTTCCCCTTTAAAATTGGTTTTATTACTAATAGAAGAGTTTGTAATAGACACAAATTGCAACTGTTGTGATGTGTGGTCTAACTCGCTTCAATAGCAACAAAACTACACTTAAGTGCTTTTAATAGTGCCTACAAAGGCATATATGCCTTTACTATGTTGTGTTTTCTTTTTCTTGGATGCTTGTTCTTTGTATATTAAACTACTATGGCTTTTTCATATTTCATTTCATAGCAGATTTACAAATTATAGGGAAATAGCACATTTGTAACGGGACATATATTACTATGTCCTTGTCAAATGAATCCAAAAATCTGTAATTTACATAAAATGTTAGTTTCCTTGATCCAAACCCAATAGTTGAGGCAGAAATAATATTGTATGAGGCCAAACAAGATTCGTGTTTTATCAACCATACTAGCAACTTCAGTGTTATTTTTGTTGTTGATACTTCACAATATAATTTCCCATGTAGTTTTCTTTTTTGTTGCGAGTACTTTATTGCTTTCTTGTTAATACTTTTATTTTATGTAACCTCAAGAGAATAAAAGCAAGTAAAAAAAACTAACAATAACACATTACGTCCAATGTTTCTTCTATGTAAAATGTAAATGCTAATCTCAATCGCTTTATAAGCGACTGTTGTGGAACTCGCTGCATGATTGGCTGAGATTTGTTAAAATATGCTGGTGGGTCCTACAATTCATCATATATGTATTACCGAAGTAAAGTTGGAGCCAATCAAATCGCGATTGTGCGCGAGTGCTGCATGTGCGCGACTGCTGGTAGCATTGCTCATGTAAAATATGAACATGAAATTGGTACCAAAAAACAAGAGCATGAAGAAAACAAACAAAAACCAATACAGTTAAGAAAAGTTAATTAATGCAACTTTAGAAACTCTTTTTAAACCTCTAAACCGCATTAAAAGTTTGAAAGCTGCATTAAAATTTCAAAACTGCATAAAATTTAGAAACTGCTTTGTATTTTCAAAAACTGCTAAAGTTTGAAAACTGCGCAAGTATTTAAAACTGAGAGAAAACAAAACTAGTGCCGCTTTCTAAGCTGCTTTAAAATTCCATAACTGCATTAAAAAAATTAAAAACTGCTTTAAAGTTTAAAAAACTAATTCAAAATTTCAAAACTAAATTAAAAATATAATCTTCTTTAAAAATTCAAAAACTGCTTAATACTTAAAACTGCGTAACTTTTCAAAAACTGCACTGTTATGAAAATTGCTTTATATTCTCAGAACTGCTTAAAATCTCAAGAACTGCATATCTTACTGTTCCAAATCTGCTTGAAATACTGTATTTGCAATACTCATACCTCATATATGTATCCCATACATGACTTCTGGTCGCAATCAACCAACATTAACATATCAATTTGATAACACTTGTTTAGTAATAACTGTTGTCTTTTTTTTTTTTAACAAAACTAAATAGAAATAATTTAGGTAACAAATTGATCACAGCGACAATTTTACATCATAAAAATTGGTAAATAACCATCTAGTAACTTATGTTATATAGCATAGCTATAGATTTCACACAATAGAAAATCATGATAGTTAAACTACTCAGTGAAATTAAGTTTCCTCATAAAATGTGTGCATCAGTTATTCTCAAAAAGAAATATAGGAACATCTCAGTTTTTTATGAAAAACCAACAAAGCACACAAGCCCTAATGGTTTCTTTTATCTTAGAAAATTTTACTGTAATCAGTATATTGTAAATAATAATAAAAAGAAGTGCAGTCATAGCAAATTTACGGTATTCCCTATTTATAAATCAACAAAGTTGCAATTCCACCTTGTATGTGCATTTATAAACATATAAAACAATCCTTTAAAACATGCATGTAGCTCTATAGAATTTTCCCAAGGGATGATATAGTCAGTCAACCGATAAATGCTGCAAAAGGATGTTTTATTAACTTTATAAAAGTGGATGATTAACTTACAATTTACTTGTCAATATATAATCCAGTTCAATGATTTCGCTAGCTAGATAATAATCAATCCGCATGAAAACAATAAACCATGCCAGGCATATCATTTTTAGGTCCAATTTACGGTATTCATTTAAGCATGACAGCAAATTTATGATATTTTAAAAGTCATGCAATAAACTTTTTCAAATAACCCAAAAGTACAACTTCCTTGATAGTTTCATGCTTAAAAGCAAACAAAGATAAGGGAATAAATACTAATGACACAAACTAAAAAAGTTTCTTCGCTGATGTCTAACAATAAACATATTGCAGACTATATTTTCTTTACTAAATTCTGAAACATGTCATAGGTCATTAATTGTGTTGTTGCACCTTATATTTTCATTCCTTTATAATCATAAGGCAGAAAACCTGTATAGACACATATCTTGAGTAATCAAGTACAAACGTTATTGTACTAATTATGTTTTCCCCATATCATCACAATAAAATTAGCACCCATCTTAAATTTTTCCTTAAATTAAATTAAACTCTATTTTTAACCTCATGAAGTACTTTTAAATCTTATTTATTTTGCAAAGTCATATTTGAGAAAATTATTTATCCCCTTTTATAAAATATTGTTTATCTTCAAAAAAAACTTTTACTAATTATCCTCTTTATTCTATATAACATTTAACATGTTTAAAAACTATATTCTTTTCAAAAACATTATATACGTGCTAAATATTATTTTTGAAAACATTTTAGTAACAATTAAAGGCATGTAATCATCCTCTCTCAACAAAGACACAAACGAATTTAAGCATGTTTTCTGAAGAACAAGATAAAAAATCAACAACAGTAAAATTCATCATTACAGTCAAGGGAAGTAAAGCTGAAATATAAATTATTGCAACTCCAACAACTACAAGAGCAAAATCATCCAACATATAAATATTCACACTAAACGTTGCCTATACTTGATAAAGGCAAAAAATATCCAAAAAGAAAAACTTGAACTAAGATTTATTTGGCTTCGATACCTTCAAATTGCAACGTCTCCTTGATTATTTTATTCACTTCTTCAATTTGCTTCTCAATTGCTTCACTTTGTTTCATAAAACTAGCATTTCAACATGATTTTGCTGGAAAAACATCAATCAAATATCACAAAAGAATAAGTCAAAATGAATGTCCAATTGCGATATATTAAAACTGAATTGTTGAAGAGAAACCTAAATTACCTTTTTTGATTTATATTCAGATAAGAATGGAGATGCCCCAGTTTTCCCCCATTTCGTTGGTGGATCGGAGCGTGATGCTGATGGACATGGAGGCAGCTTTTTTTAGATTCGATTCACATTAGGTTTAAGACGTGGGATGGCTTGGGTTTAAATGTGATGAAATTAGTACAGGGGAATAGGTACATAAATAATGTGCGAAGGTCTTTAAATGTACCGGTCGCAAAATATTTTCATTCCATGTAATTGACTACGGGTTTAAATACAATTGTCGCAATTTATAATTATTTGCTACTGTTTTTATAAACAACCATCGCAAATTTGTCTTCTAGTATTTTCTATAGACAACCTGCTACGGGTTGTAGTAAGAACCGACGCATATAACCCACCTGCTACGGATTTCATCTAAACTGACGCAAATAAGCTGTTTTGTACTAGCGTTTGTCGTATCTGACTTGACCAAAATAAACATGTCATTCATGTTGAATACACCTTGACAAAATTACCACATTTTTTTTATTTAGAAATAATTGACAAAATTATCACATTTTGTTATTTAGAAAGAATTGACAAAATTATCAGATTTTGTTTATAAAAAAATTAGATAAAATCATCACATTTTGTTTACATCAAAAGAATTGACAAAATTATCACATTTTGTTTATAAAAAAAAAATAGATAAAATCATCACATTTTGATTACATCAGAAGAATTAGACAAATTCGTCATTTTGTTTACACTAGAGGAATTAGGCAAATTTATCAGTTTTGGTCATTTTAAAAGAATGAATCTTTGTTTGAGAACTTGTTAACATGTAATTTTCATTTTTAATGATAATTAGAATTCATTAAAAAGAATGTTTATTTGTTTAAAACCTTGAATAGAATGTGTTAACAGGTAAAATTACATTTCTATGTAAAATTACATTTCTATGTAAAATTACATTTCTATGTAATTAGTATTCATAAAAAAGGAATGTAATAAGAGTTAAAAATGAGAACTACATTTTCATGTAATAAGAGTTAAGATAAGAATATTTACATTTTTGTGTAATTAAGATTTAAAGAAAAATTCATTTTATTACACAATTAAAAAGATTCTATCTTTACTGTTAATATGTTAAGATAAGAAGATTAGACTCAGAATTAGACATTTTGAAAGGTTTATTATTATTAATATAATAATTAAGAAAGTCCCAAGTTTAATTAAGATTTGAAAGGGTAAGTTATAGTATTGGAAATCAAGTTATTTTGGAAATATAGAATATTCCAAAATTAAGAGATTTTGAAATGAGAAACAGTTTAAAATAATATTTTTTAGTAGAACAATTATAATAATTAATTAAAATTGTACTTGGACACGAGGTTAGGTCACATTTGTGGTGGAAGTCTGCCCGGACCCGACCGGCATATCCAGCTGCTACAAATGTTAGGCCTAATGTGAGAGGTCCAAGTGCGCAAATACAAATTGGGCCAAGACACGAGGTTAAGCCCAACTTGTGGGAGAAGTCTGCCCGAAACCGACCGGCCTATCCAGCATCCACAAGTTGTAGGCCTAATGTGAGAGGTCTGGCCCATATTAAAATATAAATGGATAACTTAGAAATTGATGTTATTTTCACACCGTTATGTGTTAATAATGAAATGAATATTTTCACCTCCAAGTTTGTTATAAAAGAAAGTTACATTTTTAATATAATAAGATAAGGATTATAAAAGTTTTACATTTTTCTTAATGTAAATAAGAATTAGAAAAGTTACATTTTTCTTAATGTAAATAAAAGGAAAATAGGAAGTTACATTTTTATATGTATTTGGTGTAATATAGAAACCTACATTTTTCAATGTAAATAAGGATGAAATAGAAATTATATATTTTTTATATGCAAATAAAAGGATTTACATTTTTCAATGTAATCAAAGGAAATAAAGGAATGATTAGAAATCTACATTTCCCAATGTAAATAGAATATGAAATAAAAGTTACATTTTTGATATAATAGTATATTGAAATATAAGTTTACATTTATCAATGCAAATAGTATAAGAATAGGAATTTACATTTTTCAATGTAAATAATAAGATTAGAAATTTACATTTCTAAGGAATAGATTTTCATCAGAAAAATAATGAAACCAAATATACATTTGGTGTAAATTGAAAAATGGAAGAGGAAAATATACATTGTTATGTTAGAATGTGTATGTAAAGTAAAAATAGCGATATATCGTTATAAATTATTAACTACGATATGAAATGGTTTCAAATTTATATATGCGAGAGTTATTTGGAATGTCCGAGTTTACCCTCATTCCAAATAATTTGAACGATGTTTAAAAATTCAAGAGTTGAAGACGGTGATTGAAGACCAACGATCTTCATATCGAATGGACGACGACTGCTGATGCCCTTGATTGGAGTAGCTACCTTGAAGGGGCTACAGTGGTGGTCGTCCGGACGTAGTGTTGATTAGTATGGATTTGTCTTTCGCTCAAACCTAGAGCATAAGCTTATAAATGGAATGTGTGTCTGACATTGTACTCCTTTATATTGTATTTATTGATTTTCTGTCGAATGAATGAATGTTTGGTGGCGGAGAATTTATTCTCTTGCTTAACGCCCTTTCATATATTTCGGCAAAGGATTGGTAGTGTGATATGGAGTGACGATGTGGCATGCTAAGATGCATATGATCAAGGCTTTGTTGAAAAGCAGGCCTTGTGGGATGATCAAAGCATAGCCTGTTTAGGCATAGCTTTGTGTATAACGTGACTTCGCGAGCCTCACACACCGGCGGAGTTTAAAACGGGAGAAGGGAACGCAGGGAGAGCAGCACGTTTCTTTCTAGCTAGAAGTGGTGTTTGGGCTTTAACACGACCCGATATTTTACTTATGTGGATGATGGAATGAGGCGCCTCGGATGATAGGTCCTATAGGACCGGGAAACGTGTGTTCAGGAATAACTAATCCACAACTCGTATGGTGAATCGGTAAGGAGCTCCTCCCTAGCCTTGACTCATGATGGAAACCCAATTTCCAATACGACCTCATGCGATTTTGATTGTATTACTAGTACGGAAGGATAGTATTATGGTATCTATGTGTCCTAGGATTGATACATTATGATTGAAATGTTTTTGAAACATATACACACTAATAATAATATCAAATTCGTTTTTATCGTATCAAGCATTTTTGACCATTATAAGGTAAAAACCCTATCCTCCTGTTTGCGTTGCATTGTGTGATGGGACTTGGGTCTTATGATGGTTTCATTTTTCCAAAAAGCATTGCGGTGTTTTACGATTTACTCTAAGTTATGCACGACAGTCCATTGGAGTAAACCCGTTCTGCGTTAGCGGCGTGGTCCTTGGATTTGCTTTATTACTATTAGATAAATTAGATAAGAATTCTCACACCAGTCCCATGACTGACCCGTTGTTTATTTCCACCTTTGCAAACTCGGGTGCTCTGTTTTCCACACGGGTAGTCGAGTAGTTTGTCTACAGGTCCTTATCTCGAGCAGGATTCGGGATTGAAGGTTAAAGCTGTGTCTAGAGCATAGTTGTCTTCCGCTGTATTTATTTTATTTCTGCTGCACTGTATTTACAATAATTTATTGTAATTTATCTTCCGCTATAATTTTATTCGATGCACTATGATATTCTGTACTCTGATGTAACATTATTTTAATGTTTATAAAAGTCTGTTGTTATTGTTCTGATGTTGTTGTATTCCCAAAGTTAAAGTATTCGTGGATTTCCAACTTTTTGGTCAGACTTGTGTGGTTTATGGTCGATCCAAAGAGCGGGAATTTACGGGTCTTTACAGTCATATCCAGTAACCACAACAAGACCTGTCTAATGTGGGTGGTTAGTGCATCAAACCCAAAAAGGACCCGAGGTTAGACTGAGTTGTGGTGTAAACCTGCCCGGAACCGATCGGCAAATCCAACGACCACAACAAGACCTGTCTAATGTGAGTGGTCGGTGCTTTAATAAATAAATTAAAGCTAAGTCAGGATTGGTAGGGTTAAGTCAACTAGGGAAACACTTAACCGATTCAACATGTTAATTAAACTGATGGGTGGGGTTAGGTAAACTTGGACACTTAACCATATAAACATGTCGATTAGGAAAACCCTAGTAACGTGGACCGATTTCAGCAGTAACCCATATAGATGTATCATGGTACCCTGAACTAGGCAGGGTGGGGCACGATTACTGGGCTGATTATAAGCTGTCAAAACGTCGGCATTTGGTGCGTCAGTGTAGGTTCCGATATAGTATGGGCGTGCACGTACTCCATAGTGGAAAAAGCAGGCACTGGGCATTAGTAGTATAGACTGTGCATCTTGAATCATGTCGGGTTGTCACCAGAGGGACTGATACACCCCATGGTGGGACCAGCACAGGTAACTACAGTCAAGCAGGGCTGAATGACATAGGATATGAATGCATGCGAGTAGGAGCCGATCATTAAGGGGATCGTTCGGTATAAACACGTGGGGCTGGTTGAACCAATGGTTAGTAGGTGCAGAGAATTTAGTAATGGGTGCAATCACACGTTCATCTTATCTTATATTAGGGTATTTTCCTATATTCCGTTATTACTGTCATGATCCCTTTCCTTGTTTAAATACTAGTAATCACTAAACTTACCAGACTTATTGTCTGAGCCGTTTTCTTTCGCCTTCTATTCTTACGTCCCCCCCCCCCCCCCCCCGGTCCACAGGGAGGGAATACTCCAGCTTAATCAGACTCTTTGCAAGCTTCAAGAAAGTAGATGTATGATTTGGACTCTCTTGCATTGGCTATGGCTTTTGGATACGACATTTGGGGATTTTTGCAGTTTTATCCATGTTTTATGCTTCTTTATTATGAAAATTAAGTCAGAAATTATGGTGTAATGTTTTGGAAGTTATTTTGAGACAATCTGCTGTAATGCTTTTGTACTGAACCACGTTTGCAATAAATGTTTGATTTCCGGTGCTTATATTTTGTCTGTCTTGTAAATCTTTCTATGTCTTATACCTATAACCCTCCACCAAAGTTAAGGCATTCCCTTTGTGAGTGACCTTAACGGAGGTACGGTGTTTGACTTGGTATCAGAGCAAAGGTTTAACAGATCAGATAAAAAATTTTGAAAACTATTTTCAAAAAGAGAAATATAAAGAAGCATTTTACAAGAAAAAGTGTTGTTTTAAATTTTAAAAGGCATAATCCCCAAAGCCATATGCCTTATCATTCTATCCTTTGTTTTGGATCTTTTCTTTTTCGTTTCAGCATATCTGGGAATCTTAACCTTCCAGAGGGTGTACCAATACCTGGTTGGTTCAGGAGGTACTTAGAGGCTAGGGCCAACGATGCGGGCCCAGCAGATATTCCTCCTCCTCCAGCTGCAGCAGTTCCTCCTCCTCCTCCTCCGCACACAAATGCTTTCTCAAAGATTGGTAGACTTTAGGGCCATGGGTGGAAAGGATTTCAAGGGGACTGAGTCATTCGTAGAAGCAAGGAATTGGCTCAAAGAAACTGACGATCTATTCGATATCTTCAAGGTGGATGATAGACAAAAGATACAGTTGGCAGTATGGTTGCTCAAAGACGAAGCTTCCTATTGGTGGGGTGGGAAGTCACTAACGCTAAAAGACCTATTGAAACTTGGATGGATTTCATAATAAGGTTTGAGATGAAATTCCTCTCACAGGCTGAACGAAGTTTACAGCTAGAAAAGTTCTTATCTCTTAAGCAAGAAAGTATGACAGTCAAGGAGTACGTCAACAAATTCAATCAGCTAGCCCGTTTTGCACTGGATTTAGTGAATACTCCTCATAAGAAGGCTCTCCATTTTGTCAAGGGGTTGAATGAGCCACTTCACAGCTTGGCTATGACCCATGTACCTATGGCGGCTACCTACGAGAGGTTAGTGGACATGGCACTCTTACATGAGGAAGGCAAGGGCAAGAAATAGGCAAAAGCAGAAGCGCCTCAAGAAGAAGGGGGAAGGGTCACAGAATAAGAATGTTGATTCAAAGAAAGGCCGGAAGAACAACAAACCCCGTGACAAGAGAAAATGTAATTTCTGTGGAATTCCTAGACATCTAGTCAAAGATTGCAGGAGGAAGAAAAGGAAGATGGGTGGTTGTTTCCACTGTGGTGAGACGGGACACATGGCTAAGGACTGCCCAAGAAAGCAAGGGCAGAGAGCTGGACCTTCGTCTGGAGGACAAGTTTACGCTCTCACGGCACCTCCGCAAGAACGAGCTAGAAATATTTCTGTCGAAAGTTTAATCTATCTTTTTAATTATTCTGTTCATACATTATTTGATTCTGGCGCATCGCACTCATTTGTATCTGCTGATTTAGTTGAATCTCTGCACCTAGACACTACTTTAGTAGAGGATCCCTTGGTTGTTTCCAATCCGATCGGGGGCTCAACTTATTTGTCAATGGTTTTTTTGGATTTGAAAATATCTACTCTAAGCATTGAGTTTAGATGCAGTGCCTATGTTTTTGGTTTCACGGGCTATGGGTTAATTCTAGGCATGGATTGGCTATCCAGTAATGGTGCCATCCTCGACTGTGAAAAGAGAGTGGTTAGACTCCTGACTCGCCTTGGTAGCACTCTTGAAATTTCTTGTAATCCCCTGAACTCTGTTATGCTAAGTTATCTAGAATCTCTTGTTGCGTCTGTTGAGGACTTGCAGTCTGAAAAGGTAGTCCGTGAATACCCGAATGTGCTTGAAAAGGTAAAGGGCTTACCCCCGAAGCGGGAGATAGACTTCCACATATACCTCATTGACAATGCAAAACCCGTTGCCTTACCCATTAGGCACATGGCCCTAAGGGAGCGGAAAGAGCTTAGCAAGCAAATTAAAGAGCTCCTAGAAAAGGGGTTTATAAGGCGGAGTATTTCTGAATGGGGTGCTCCAGTAGTGTTCATAACTAAAGCGGATGATTCCTTTACCTGTGGGTTGATTATAGGGAGCTAAACAAGCTGACCAAGAAGAATAGGCACCCACTCCAGAGGATAGATGATTTGTTCGATCAGCTTGTAGGTGCATCGGTTTTCTCCCAATTAGATCTAGCTATCGGGTTCCATCAGCTAAAAGAGGATGAAGACAGTATTGATAAGTCCACATTCAGAACTCCAGATGGTTTCTTCGAGTGCCTTGTCGTGCCTTTCGGCTAAATTCACCCGCTTACTTCGTTGACTTAATGAGAAGGGTGTTCAGGGAGTTCCTCAATAAGTTTGTGGTGGTCTTCGTAGACAATATTTTGATCTTCTCAAAGAATGAGGAAGAGCATGCTCAGCATCTAAGGGAAGTCATGGATACTCTCCGTGCTCATAAGTTGAAAGCTAAATTCTCCAAATGCCATTTTTGGAGAGAAGACGTTAGGTTCCTTGGAAATGTGGTGTCCAAAGAGGTGTTAGCTGTAGACCCCGCGAAAGTGGTTGCCGTGCAAGATTGGAAGGTTCCTCGAAACACAATTGAAGTCCGAAGTTTTCTCGAGCTAGCAGGCTTTTATCGAAAGTTCATTAAAGATTTTGCAAAAATCCCAGCTCCACTTACAAGGTTGACAAAGAAGAACTTAGCTTTCAATTGGGATTTGGATTGCGATATTGCTTTCCAACAATTAAAAAGGGCTCTGACAACAGCTCCAATTCTGACATTGCCTAATGGAAACAAGATGTTCACAGTATACACAGATGCATGCGGAACGGGACTGGGCGCTGTTCTGATGCAAGAAGGGAAGGTAGTGGCTTATGGTGGAAGGCATCTGAAAGTACATGAGAAAAACTACCCAACCCATGACCTAGAGTTGGCAGCCATCGTTTTTGCGCTTAAGTCTTGGCGCCATTATCTCCTAGGTGAGAAATTTGAATTGTATACTGACCATAAATCGTTGAAATACCTTTTCTCGCAGAAAGACCTCAACTTCAGGCAGCAACAATGGATGGAGTTTCTTGCCTCGTACGATTTTGAGATTTCCTACACTCCTGGCAAGGGCAATGCAGTAGCAGAAGCCTTGAGTAGAAATAAACTGACCTTAAGCCCTCTCTTTGTAGAAAGGCAAAGCTTGGAGTACATAGCCAACATTGACTTTAGCTCTCCTCCGAATTTGCGCCTGGCCTGTTAGCAACATTGGAAGTACGGCCTACGCTTTTGGACTCAATAGGGGCCGCGCAACGTGAAGACCCTCAGCTAGTTGAGATAATAGATAAGCTGATCAGGGATGAGACTTCGAGTCACCTCAATAGATACTCCATCGATGATAAGGGATGGTTGAGGCGGGATGGAAGATTATGCGTCCCACAAGCAAGAGATTTGGTGGGGAAGGTTCTCGAAGAGGCACACCATTCCAAGTTGACCATACACCCCAGTGGAGATAAAATGTACAAAGACATAAAAGGGTTTTCTTTTGGAGTGGCATGAAAAGAGATGTAGCAGAATTCGTCTCCAAGTGCATGATATGCCAGCAAGTCAAGGCGGAATACAAGAAGCCTGGAGGTTTGTTTCATCCTCTAGAGGTCCCATAGTGGAAATGGGATAGCATTTCAATGGACTTTGTTGATGGGTTGCCTAGGTCAAGGAGGGGCAACACCAGTATTTGGGTAATAGTGGACAGGCTCACAAAAAGCGCCCACTTTATACCCGTCAAGAGCAGAAGGACGGCCTCATCTCTAGCATCCATAAATCTTAAAGAGATAGTTTGACTCCATGCGATACCCACCAGCATAGTGAGTGATCGAGATCATATCTTCACGAGCGAGTTTTGGAAGAGTTTACAAGAGGCAGTAGGCACACAGTTATGCCTAAGCACGGCCTATCACCGGCAAACCGATGGCCAGACGGAAAGAGTCAACAGAGTATTAGAAGACCTCTTGAGACTATGCATTCTCGACTTCGGAGGCACATGGGAGGATCATTTACCTTTGGTGGAATTCGCTTACAACAATAGTTACCAAGCCACCATAGGCATGGTGCCTTTCGAAGCTTTATATGGAAGACTGTGTCGTTCACCAAGTTGCTGGTGGGAGTCCACGGACAAGCTCATACTTGGTCCAGACATGATCAGAGAAACTTCAGAGAAAGTAGACTTAATACGAAGAAGAATGAAGACTGCCCAAGATAGACAGAAGTCCTACGCAGACAGAAGAAGAACTGACCTTGAGTTCGAAGTTGGAGACAAAGTGTTCCTTAAAGTTTCTCCTTTGAGGAATTTCATTCGCTTTGGATCCGCAGGAAAGTTAGCACCAAACTTTGTAGGGCCATTCCCTATCATCGAGAAGATTGGAAAGATGGCTTATAGAGTACAGCTGCCTGAAAGGTTAGCCGAGGTTCATAATGTCTTTCATGTCTCTCACCTGCGGAAGTGCTTACACGAGTCTGCGGAAGTGGTAGAACCAAGCATGCTAGAGGAAGTAGAAGTTGAACAAGAAGCAACTGTGAGGAGAGTTCCAACACGTATCTTGGGAACAGAAGTCAAAAAGCTATGCAGCCGTGAATTTAAGCACGTCAAAGTTCAATGGAGCGATGCCGAGGAAGACGCGACTTGGGAAGCCGAGGACAAAATACGTGCAACCTACACTTTTCTTTTTGAGGGTACATCTTTGATCTCTCTTTTCTTAAGTTTATGCTCGTATTTATCTTTTTAGGTGTATCTTCTCAATCCTATCCTTAGGTAGAAATCTTTTTGGATGTAAACATGTAATTGAAACATGTTATGATTGATGGTTGCAAGTGGTTGCTCGTGGATACATATACACACACATTAGGTATTAGATTGGCTCAGTCACTTTCATATTGCATATGCATATATGTATTTGTATATGGATTGAAACTTGATGTGTTAGTATATGGACGTTGCATTTGTATGGATGATTGTGCACTCATGTATGAAATTTTGAGTAGGAAAAATTGCATACATAATGGACTCATGGCACTGACATAATTTGCATTAAGGAGGTCAACTAAATCAGTAGACTGCCTGATTTTGCATTAGATAAGGACATGTACACACACTATGCATATGATCATAAAGCATTAGAAACATTTTAAGGACAATGGATGCCTGTGTTTGATGGTTGAGTAGATGGGTGATTGGATGGTAAGGATATAAGTTCTTCTCTACTTGAAGATTTCAGGGACGAAATCCTAAAAGGAGGGGAGAATGTAACACCCTGTACTTTCTGTTAATGTTATAGTAACGAATTAAACAATACTTAATTTCAAATGTGAGAATTAAGGCAAACTGGTTACGCCATTGCGTTCATCTCGGAATTCTGCTTAAGATAGAGTCCGAGTTTGCGTGAATTGGACTTCGTATGAGGAAAGTTATGGCCTCCAAAAGTTTCAGAAATTCAAATAAATTCAAACAGCTCAAGCCATATTTCAAAATTCAAAAATAGAAGTCAGAAGCGGGCTGGGCGGGAAAATTCCCGCCAAGGCAAGTCGACCAGGGGGTCGACGCTAGTGTCGACCTCCCCCTCTAGAGGTCGACCTGGCCCCGACCAGATCTAAATCTTGAACGACTGCTGACTTGATGCTGGGTCACTAGGGTTTCTGGATGGTCCTGATCGGGTCTGAGTGGCTGTGATTTACCCTAGGTTCATCCGATGTCTATAATTAAACTGAAATTCTATATAAACAACTCAATTCTCAACCTAAAAACACACAGAAAAATAATCCTAGAACTGAAATGCCGTCAGTAGAGAATTTGGAATAGCCTTGCCACTTTCAATTCTGAAACAAGAAAGGAGCCTACATCTAAATCAAATTAAAACTAATCCAATTCAACGATCTTCATCAAAGGCGCGCATCTCCAATTTCAGAATTCAGAATTCAAAAATTCCTTTTAGTTTGTAAGTTGGTTGTTACGCAGATTTAAACGCTCTTTTCAAATGAAATCATGGCATGTTGTAACTCGAATACGGAATGATGCTTATGTATGAGATAATGAAGTTTGATTCTAATGTATCTTAAATTTCTGTTGCGATCGATCATGCCTATATGTTTGTGGTGATAAACATACTATATTGTATGTATTAGGATCTATTATGATTGAGTAATGAGATTATTATGCCAACAAAATGGTGAAACATGTCATGTTATTTGCAAGTTTATGATCTAAATCATGCTTACATATTAGATTAACATTCATGAATATTTAGAACTATGCTAAGTTGTGATGTAAATATGATTTTGATACTTCTCTTATGTTTTAACACATAAGTTATCATGCTAAGTTGTGATGTAAATATGATTATAGTAGTTCTTTTATGTTGTTACACACATAAGTCATCATGCCAAGTTGCGATTTAAATATGTCTATAGTAGCTTTCTTATGTTTTGACATACATAAGTTAGTATGCTAAATTGTGGTTTAAAATTTTGTTTATATGTTAAACCTCCATGTTAGACCCATATCAAGTTTGCATGAAAATTAGATCCAACTTAGTCACAAGTTCACCCTTACCTGTTTAGTCAAGGTAATGGTACATCTATGCCAAGTTACATATGATAAGTTAAATGTATGCTGTTTTATGTTTATTTCATGTTCCTTGTTTATTACCCCTTTTTGTTATGGGTTTGGGCTAATTTGCTAGCCCAACATTTTATGCAATTCATACGTACGCTCTACGGGGATAACGATGGGAAAACATGAAAATTCATGGCATAGGTTTGTTCATAGAATGGTATATTTGATATACCATTTATTGTGAGCAATATTTGAAAAGATAATTATGGCATGAGTAAATAAAAATTAATTTACACAAAGAATTAGACATATATAGAAAATATGTGAATTTTAGAAAAGACGAATATGCCTAACCCGAGGTTAGACTGAGTTGTGGTGTAAACCTGCCCGGAACCGACCGACATATCCAGTAACCACAACAAGACCTGTCTAATGTGGGTGGTTAGTGCATCAAGCCCAACAAGGAACCGAGGTTAGACTGAGTTGTGGTGTAAACCTTCCCGGAACCGACCGGCAAATCCAGTGACCACAACAAGACCTGTCTTATGTGAGTGGTCGGTGCTTTAATGTATAAATTAAATCTAAGTCAGGACTGGTAGGGTTAAGTCAATTAGGGAGACACTTAACCGATTCAACATGTTAACCAAACTAATGGGTGGGGTTTAGTAAACTTGGACACTTAACCATCTAAACATGTTGATTAGAAAAACCCTAGTAACGTGGACCCATTTCAGCAGTAACCCACATAGATGTATCATGGTACCCTGAACTAGGCAGGGTGGGGCACGATTACTGGGCTGATTATAAGCGGTCAGAACGTCGGCAGTTGGTGCGTCAGTGTAGGTTCCGATGGAGTATGGGCGTGCACATACTCCGTAGTGGAAAAAGAAGGCACTGGGCATCAGTAGTATACACTGTGCGTCTTGAATTGTGTCGGGTTGCCACCAGAGGGACTGGTACACCCCATGGTGGGACCAGCATAGGTAATTACAGTCAAGCGGGGCCGAATGACATAGGACATGAATGCATGTGAGTAGGAGCTGATCATTAAGGGGATCGTTCGGTATAAACACGTGGGCCTGGTTGAACCAATGGTTAGTAGGTGCAGAGACTTTAGTAATGGGTACGATCACATGTTCATCCTATCTTATATTAGGGTATTGTCCTATATTCCGTTATTACTGTCATGATCCCTTTCCTTGTTTAAATACTAGTAATAACTGAACTTACTAGACTTATTGTCTAACCCGTTTTCTTTCGTCTTCTTTTCTTCCGTTCCCCCCTGGTCCACAGGGAGGGAATACTCCATCTTAATCAGACTCTTTGCAAGCTTCAAGAAAGTAGATGTATGATTGGACTCTCTTGCATTGGCTATGGCTTTTGGATACAACATTTGGGTATTTTTTCAGTTTTATCCATGTTTTATGCTTCTTTATTTTGAAAATCAAGACATAAATTATGGTGTAATGTTTTGGAAGTTATTTTGAGACAATCTGCTGTAATGCTTTTGTATTGAACCACGTTTGCAATAAATGTTTTATTTCCGCTGCTTATATTTTATCTGTCTTGTAAATCTTTCTGTGTCTTGTACCAATAACCCGCCACCAAAGTTAAGGCATTCCCTTTGTGAGTGGCCTTAACGGAGGTGGGGTGTTTCAATATCTTGGAAAAAATAAAGAAAAGTAAGCAAAAGGGATCTGCAGCAAAAAGCATTATACTCTGCACAAAAATAGACAATTCTGGCAATCCATAAATCATGTCACCATTTTGCAAATCATAACCAAATTTAATCAGGTTTCATTAGTTTAAAGCGTAGTCAGGTTTTCATTAGTTTAAAAGCATAAATATGTCAGCTCCTAAAATAGTGAAGTGCAAGAAACTGAGCAATGTTAATGCACATAACAATTGATTGCAAAGATATACAGTTAAGCACAGACTGTAAGGAAAATGTTATACGTGGTGCTTCTTAGATCGGTATATACACTTTTCTATTATGGACCCTCGACTGTACATTAGTTTCTGGTAGTTTCATGTAAATAGGTATATACACTCCATGTAATAGATGCCCCAACATGCATGATAACTTTTTTGATATAGTACAATTTTTTTGCCTAACATTTAACGTATTACATCATTTTCTTTTATCTAATATTTAACATTAATATTGCAGCAAGTAAGCTTTCTGTACTATATGTAACAACTTATCCAATAAAAATGTGTGTATATATATTTAATAATGACACTAGCATCAAACTATAATGCTTGAAATTAAAGAACAATGCAACGAGGTAATTCAATCTGTCTAAACAGAATTTGAATCTCTAGAAAAAATCTCAATAACTATTTATAATATAATTCAAGCAACCAAGTACACAAAATCAAACAAAAAACTAGTATCAAACACCGTTTAGAAGCCTGGTAAGAGAAATACAATCTAAAGCGAAGAAAAATTTAAGAAACCAAGCAAAGAGCCAAAACCAATTGTTAATAAGGTCAACAACCGAATGAAGGAAGAAACTGGAACCATGCACAGCAGGAAGCCTACGAAAATAAGATTAAATCAACATATTAAAGAGTGAATACTCACCAAAAAATTTGGTAGTTGATTTTAAGTCGTCCATTTCAGTCAACGCCATCGTTGCTAGTCATCACCTTTAGACACAATATGGGATTCCACAAGATTCTCAAGAACGAAACACTGGAGGCACATATGAGAGAAATAATCAAAGCATCTACCATTTTATATGGATTGTGGACAAAAATAATTAATCACATATGAAACCACTTCATCCAATAGCGATGCTTGGTCTAGCTGTAACAAAATACATAGGTTCAGATTTAAAACAAACTTGCTAGCCTCTGTACATACATGTTATTATGCTTATGTTTCACCTTATGAGAATTGGGTATGAGTTCTTGCAAGGCCGTTAATTTTCCTTTTATCATGTCCTGTTGTTTCTGTTCATAGATTAGATGATGAAATTACAATTGACAATATATGAAATAATTAAAACAGCCAACTGTATGTCATAATAGCAATAACTTGTAATGTATTTGGATCCTCGCCCTCTTTCATATTGTGCTCTCTGATGTCCGATTCCGCTTTTTTCTGGGTTGTGACTCACAGCTCCCTCTAATAACCTGAAATTTCAGGCCATGGAATTATGACCTCTATTCATATTTAATTATCCTGTAATTTAAAAGAAATAATCATATTACTATTGAAGGAAAAATTATTATGATCAACCTACTCTCACATTTGAAAGCTTAGACTAAAATCCATAAATATTCTCTAAACTTGTGCTTATAAAAAAAATTAGTTCATGGGAGCTCTTTTTTACTTAATGCACAAAGGAGAATAGGAGGACAAAACTTATGTAGTTCTCACAAGAATAACTAATCCACTGCAAGCTACAATCCATTTAACCCCTTCATGTTTAGATATACTTGCTAAAAGAAACAAATCCTTTAATGCTTTTAAGTTTCAGCTAAGAGTAAAAAATCAGTGGATCACACCAAAACAATATCAGTGTAAATAACTAATCCTCACGTTCACCAAATTAACATACAACCTTTTCTATTTAAATAAATAAACAGGTTACAAGCAAAAATATTTACATTCAATACAATGTAATATTTCCTAAAATGTACAATATAAAAAATACAGTTACAATCACCATAGGAATTTTTCTACATTTTCCGTAGAACTACTGAAATGTCCAACAAATACGTACTCTCCTGTTAGCTTCACAAACTGGCAGGAGCTTTCATATTATCAAGTGCACATTTTTTCACCTCAAATAGCATGAAGGATTTCATGTAAAAAAAAAACTATAACAAATAACACACTAAAAAAATTAACTGAAATTGAGGGTTCACAGTATTCTGAATTATATACCAAAATTGAGCATCAAACTTGGAAACTATGGCTTGAAAAAGGATAAGGAGAACTTATGCATTGTTTAAGACTTCCAGTTTAACATCCAAATTTTGAAAGGGGAAACCTCTTACACAACCAATTTACGGTTACGCATTGGTAATTATAACATAAGATTTATAATTATAATTTGATTGTAGTTCTCATGCATAATCAAATAAGCATGAAGGAAGTTAATAAACATTTACCAGTTCAAATACTCAATTGTCCAAAACCTTTAAATTCTTCCACATATTCAATTTGAGAAAACACTTTGTTTCAATAAGAAGTACCACAACTCCCATGTTGAACTCATATTCGATAGACTAAATGAAGAAGCTGTGAAAAATTGAAACACAATGTTATATAATATTGTATATCTACATAAGACAAAGACAATACAAAATTACAATGAAACAAAGCAAAACACCATGGGAGCTTCATGGTAAATTATGCACGTGTTTAAAGTGCATAGACAGGCATTAGGATTGTCATGCACAAAATGAATTATTATATAAAGAAGCGTCTGACTTAAAGTGCATGCATAAAATCAAGCAACATACTGGCATTTACTCAAAGTTGAGTTCTTATCAACATTTGCCAAAGTGTATTCTCTAAAGGACATGCATTAGTCATGCAAGATCAACATTTTGCATTTTCTTAAGGACACGCTGCCATCGATTACAAGTTGATTTTCTATCAACATTACTTATTTACTTCAACCATATTTTCTGAAGGACATGAACACAAGATCAACACAGATGTGTGGTTAGGGTAGTTTTAAGTCCTCCATAAACATGAAGCAAAGAAAGCAGATGGGAGTGCCTGAGAATTAAAATATAATAATATATCTCCAACAATTCATAAAAATTCAAAGCTAATCGATTGTTCCTGTTTCACATACATATCCTAATTTTGGGTGTATATGATTCTCATTTTTGAATTGGACTCTGCGACTATATTGAAGTAGGACTGTCATGAAAACTCGAAGAAGATAAAAGTCCTAATTTTCTTTGAACCGTCTGCATAGTTGGTATCAAACCTTTTTAATGCATTCAACAATTTTAGTTTCATGACTGGTTAGAAATCAATCAGCCCAAATTGGAATTCATAATTCAAGAACAAAACAATTTACGAAAAACGGCAACAACATGATGTTAAGTCCTAAACCAAAAACAAAAGCGCAAGATTGAATCGAGTAAGAATAAAAACCTGATTAGATGAGGCAGTCTGAAGGAGGCGGGACGATCTGAAGGGAAGCGACGGTCGATTTGAGAGAAGATAACGATCGATGTGAGAGAAAACAACGGTCGATTTCAGGGATTGAAATATTAGTAAGAAATTCGAACGAGAAAGAAAACAGCGGAAGGTGTCATGAGTGATTTATATAAGCAAAGAGTGTTTTAAATCTGGAAAGTTAGATCCGAAAACTCGGATGGAGAAAGAAAACAATAGGAATTTGGAAACCGGAAATTTGGAGAATGGTTTGGGAGAGAAACGCGAGATATTTGTACCGAAATTTATTGGCATAGACAATTTGATTTTAGCCCTCTTACAGTCGGGAAAACTCCCTAACGGTCGGTTTAATTAATTTCCAGCCAACAAAGAAGTGAAACCCTTTTTCATTTAAATTTGAAATAGAAACCGGCAATAAATAGTAGCAGGCAAAAACGGAAATTTTATATATAAACATCAATTAAAGAATTAATTGAGCATTTAGAAGAAAAATTTGTATAATAAGCTTAACCATATACAGTACATGCGTGTTTTACATTAAGAATGACATAGCGGAAAAATTTACACCTTTAGTTAAAGTTAATTTTTTGCTTAGGTGGGCAAAGGAGAGACATCAGATGTCTTTTTTATTAATAGATCTGAATCACTCTTTGTCTTTTGTTTGTCTCTCTGTTAAACCCAAGCAATCTTATTATATATATATATATATATTGTTAGAATTTATTTCATTTATAACCTACACATTATTTTCAATCAATATTTCAATATAAATTAATAAATGTTATTAAAGTTCCTAAGGCATTTTTAATGTTAACATGTTTCAAGCTAGAATCTTTTTAAATGCATCATTCTACATTAAAAATGCAATTTTAAATGTAACAACATATTTCAACTAGAATATTTTTAAATGATTCATCCTAAATTAAAAATGTAATTTTAAATGTAAAAACATTTTCATCAAAAAATGAATTCTTTACTCTATTGAACCATTCTTATATTAAAAATGTAAATTTTTAATGTGACGTTTTTTTAATCACCATTGCTCACATGCAATAAAAATGTAAATTTTTATTGTTAAACTTTTCTATTCAAACCATGGTCATTTTACATCATTTCTTATAAACAATAAAAATGTAAATTTTTATTTTTAATTTTTTAATGATGAAAATTTTAAATTCTGACGCATTTTCTAACAAATTTCCTTAAAATAAAATTTTAAATTGGTTTTGATTTTTCAGGTTGTTACAGAAGTCCGGTACAGATAATGAGTGAACGTATTTGTATTTTAAAAAAAATATAAATTTATTATATATATACAACTAGATCCATCAAAGAATCCAATAAATAGGAAGAGCGACATATTGAAAGAATTGAGATATCAGTTATGTAAATTAAAGGAATGGTTATAGAAGTGTAAGAATAAGAGACCCTTAAGTTGTTTTGGTGGAAAGTGTGCAATTTATTTTGTAATGGAAAATGATGGATCCCATATGTCAGTATCTGAAATGTTAGTATTTCAGATTAATGGGTTTGGCAGTTGAGCCTTATAGACTGGGAATGGATAAAAAGAAAAATGAATTAGGAATATATATATATATCTTTGTGAGAAATGACTTTGTGGGAATATTTAGGAAAGTCTGAGCTAGTGGGTAACCCACTTTGAGTCTAGGCCCCTTGTTAGCTTTTAAGAACTTGAAAATTTAAAGGCTTTTGGGTGACAATTTATGGCGTGTTTCAAGTTTGGACCTTAAAAGTTTACGACTTTAAAATATGTATTAGCTAAATTGCATCGAAACAATTTTTGAAAAAAGATGTATTTTTTACGTTTAGGGAAAAAATTGTAAGAACCATATTTGGAAAGTACCAATTGGATTTTGGAGAAAAATAAAATAAAATGGGGCATATTTTGGGAATGGTGATTTCTTGTGAAATTTTTGTCTAAAATGAATTCTTTCATAAATATGTGTACATTATAGTGCATGAATAGCTCGCTAGTTTTTAAACTATAAAGTAGGAAACAACTAAATAAACAACATAGAATAGATTGTATTTCGTCAAAAACTAAAATTTTCGGTAACGAAAAATTTGAAAATCTCTATTTTTTAACATGAACTTTAGACAATTGTTTTGACATAAACTTTAGTGGTGGACAAAATAAGTTGAAAACATATTTTAGAGTAAAGTGGATGTTTGAGAAGTTTAGAAATTTACACCAAGTTGTAAATATTGAACTGACATAGTAAAATGAACGATTGTGAAATTATAACACCCCACACTTTTCTGCACCCAGATTTGGACAAAAATCAAAACTTGAACACATCCATGCATAGAGCTTATATCTGGTACCTGCAATAAAGAAGCATGAGCATAATCAGAGTATGATAAAAATAACTTACAGCAGAAACAAAATAGGATAAATTAGTATTAACTCAAGCAACTGCCTTTTTCAAAGCAAGTCACTTTGTCAATACCGAGCATGAGATAGAACTAGAACCAAAAGCCAAACTTAATCATCTGTGAGAACCCGACCTTCTCTAGGAAACTTGGGAGGTTGTAATGAGGAGGAGGGTCAGAACAACAAGTTCTGCTGAATAAAAAATGTACAACACAGAGTACAACATAGATATAATCTGTTTGGTTCGACCCATGTTGTATGCTTGACAAGGTTAATGATTCTAAACCAACCTTTAAAGTTTACGCACGACTCCACTACTCTTCCCAAAGTAGTATTCCCTAATTACATTGCCGAGATAAGACATTTGCATACATTTTTGTGAGGCCATTATACAAGAGCTTAACTGGTTAATTCTATCAAGAGTGGGTCCCTAATGTAACGACCCGTATTCTACGCATCATGGGATCGTAGAATATTTATTTCATTCACATATGAAGTCGTATGGTCATGTAACTTTGGGAGACGACTATTGGGGTCATTTCCCATGTTCATGATTTTTGTCGATTTTTTAAATGACCGTTTTGCCCCTAGTTGGCACTGTTTTGGTCATAACTTTTGACTGGAAAGGAATTTTGACCTGAAACCACTTCCATTGGATTCGAATGATGGTTTCTCTTTCCGTAGAGTGGTTACAATAGCCAAACGGACTTACCGTTTGGGAGATATGGCTGAATTAAGGTTCAGAAGTGGAAAAACAGCTTAATTGGGCCAAACCGGGTGATTAGCAACTAGGCCCAATGGGGGATTTCGGGTTTAGGGGTATATGAGGGCTGATAGGGTTAGAATTTCGGTTTCTTCCTCATTTTTCCAGCCGCCACTTGCTTTCCTTCACCCTAATCATGGCCTCCATCCTCTAGAATCATCCTAAATCACTTCTAAAACACTTTCTAGTTGAAGATTAAGCTAATTAGCATCAAACCAAGGCTAATCAACATCAAATTTGGAATAGAGCTGCTGTGTTGCATAGAGATTCAACCCAAACAGAGAATCATTTCAGATTTGTAATTTACTTTGTGGCAAAGGTGAGTGATTTGCATTGTTTTTCACTAATTACGGCTAATTATGGTAATTAGCGAAGATTAGCGAAATTATGGCTCAGAAAATTCTAGAAAAATTCCTAAAATTCTAAAACATCATTTTATGCCTCTGATATGAATTTGGGTTAATTTCGACTAATTTTGTTAATCCCGGATTTTGGGGGATTAAGGGGTGATTAGTGATAATTAGCGAAACGATGCATGTTAAAAATCTGGAAAAATATGGATAAATTCATAAATATTATTTTAGGCCTCTGTTAGAAAATTTGGCTAATTTGGTTAAGTTTTGCTAAGTGTATCATTAGATTTGCTTAAACATGCTTAAGGCATAAACATGGGGTTTTGGCTATGTTTGATTCATTTTACATGCTATGGTTGATGTTTTGGTGTTTGTGGTCGGTACTATATGTTGCTATGACTGTATGAGATGTTTTGTGATTGTTTAGAAGTGTTAGTTTGGTCAAAAACGTCGTCGAATGGCGAAAGACTGTCGCTGAAACGAAGTGCAGGAATTTACCCGGATCGGTTCGCCCCCACCCCATGCGATCCGCCTCGTCCTTCACGAACCGACCTGCCTCACAAACTGATGGGAAGTCACGACCCGACAGGGGCGCCACGAGCTGATGTACCACGATCCGATGTTGCGAGACGAGCCCTCCACCACGATGCAGCCAGAAGGCCACGAACCACGATCCGAAGCAGGGTCACGATCTGGACGGGACGCCACGATCCGAAGGGAGGAGCACGACTCGATCCGACCCGATGCAGCGGGCGTGACCCGACCCGTACTGAGGAGCACGATCCGATGACTGCTAACCGAACTGGTGAAGGCAGCGCGATCCGAACTGGAGCACCATCACGACCTGGAGCTTGACCACGAGCTGGTGACTGCGAACCCACCCAGGAGGCTATAAATTGAATGAAGACCGATCCGGAGGATGATGACCAATAACCCGAGATGCAAAGGTAGTCCAAATGGAAGTTAGAGCTCAGGATCCAGATGGGAACCAATGAGTTCACTTCATGATTGGGTTTTGCTACGGGACGTGTGCAAAGGGGTTGTCGGTATTCATAACTTTGGTCCACCACTGAGAGATGGATAGTGGGTTTGTAGTGATAGTTACACGGGATTGGATTCCGTCATAGCCCAAAGTATTAGGTGACCAAAGTAGTGGATATCGTATGCTTTACGCACTGAGTGAGGGATGTGAGGATGGTTGCTATGCTTGATTGTTTGACATCACTATGACATGCACACCCCCACCCCCGTTATCTTTACACCATTTGAAAGGACACCTTAGAGTGTTGTACAGTATGTAGTGCTAACTCTTTGGTTGCAGGTCCAGGTTCAGGTATGATTGGATTATACCTGTTATTGTTATGTTTTGTTGCTTATCGCTCATACCAGGCTTTATGTCTGACCCAGAGTTTTATGTCTCCTCTTATTACTCTGGGTGCTCACACGAGCAGACTAGAGACAGGTTATGGTTAGCTGGTGATGCGCGAGTAGCTGATTCGGAGGCGAGCAGGAGGCTTCCACGTATGATATATAGATATTCTCCCTGTGTCGTTGGTGGTCACTACTTGGGCATTAGTAGTGTACCTCCTTTATCTTGCTTTTGTTTTGAGACAGTTTGAAAAGTTGTAATAAGCTATATTTTGGATTTCCGCTGCTATGATGCTCAGTTCTGGTTTTAGCTTATGCACTGTCTCTTCTGTTTTATGTCAAGTATGTTATTATTATATTTTGTTCTATGCGCTGTGAGACATATTACAGGTTCCTTGATTAGTCCATTCTCTTCTTTCTTTTTCTTCTGGCGACCGTCCCGTGCTAACTGGATATGTGTACAGCGCACTTTTGGAGTAAATGTCGGTTGGTGCGGGGCGGGCCGTCACACTTGGTATCAGAGCCAGGTTGCGTAGTTAACCTAGGGAAAGACACCAGGGAGAGATAGTACGTATATGAGAGCGCGTATTTGTTATATTTTGGTTTTCAAAAGCTAGTTATATATATATACTAGTAGTATTAGTAAGGATGAAGTCGCACTGCACTAGTACCACTATGGAGATGGCTGATTCGTTCTCTTTGCAGATTGAACGATGAGCCGAAACCTGAGGAACAATGGCCCAAGGGGTAACAATAGGAATGACCCAGACTTGAGGACGATGTTCACCAACTTCATGCGAGATATGATTAGGGATGCTCAGGGAGCAGTCCCTAATGCTGTTAATGGTGGTGGTGCAGCGGTGCAGGCGCCTAGGGTCGATTTCGCCAAGTTGTGCAAGGATTACACTAACCTTGGTGGGAAGCCGTTCCACGGAACGGAGTCGGCCACAGATGTTCAGGATTGGTTGGATAGCTGTGATCGTATCTTCGACGACTTGGGTATTGAGGATGCGATGAAGAGAAGGCTAGCGTCTCGTCAGCTGCAAGGGCGAGCGATGAATTGGTGGAATGCCATTAGAACGGCTACTCCAGAAGATCAAGTTACTTGGAATCAGTTTAAGACTCGTTTTTGTGATAAGTTTATTCCAGCTGCTCATAAATCAGAACTGTTCAGGAAGTTCTTGGAGCTTAAGCAGAACGGTAGAGCAGTCTCGGAGTATATCGCTGAATTTGACACTTTATCGAAATATGGATGGTCCCTTATCGATACAGTCGAAAAGAAGAACGAGAAGTTCATAACTGGCTTGGATGGGTACTTGGGGGAAAGACTTATAAACCATATCGATGAGACGTTCGAGTCTATTGTAGGAAAGGCATTAAGGTCAGAGAGCCTTTTCCCTAAGTCGAAGACCGAAGTTGCTACGGCATCTGTAGAGGAGCCAAAGCCGCAAGCAGGCGGTGAAGGCAAGAAGAATTCTCAGAACAAGAGGAAGCAGAACCCGACCAAGGATGGTCAGGATAAGAAAAATAAGAAAGATGGCGAATGCTTTAGTTGTGGCAAGAAGGGCCATTACGCCAGAGATTGTCGAGAAAAGCCTGGGGAAAGGAAGTGCTTTAACTGCGGCCAGGCAGGACATCACAAGGATGATTGCCCACAACCTCCTAGGGAGAAGGAGATTGTGAAAGCGTATGCTATCAACGCTTTTCCTTCTTCGTCAAATGCCCCAACTGTGGCGCAGAAGGAAAAAGGTGTCGTTATTCGAGGTATGCTTTCTATTTAAGATGTTTTGATCGGGTTTTGTTTGACAAACCTGAGTTAGTCGATAGACCTTTAGCAGTGACGAACCCGATTTGGTGGTTCGACTAGCTTGGCATGATTTGTTAATATGGTCTTATCGAGTCATGGATGTATGTTTCCTTGTGATTGCTTTGTTTTGGGCTTTACTGGGTTTAGCATTATTTTGGGGAGTCGATCTACTCCAAAGGAATAGGGTGGTATTAGGTACCTACCTAGTGATGGCAAGGGTAACTGGAGTTAAGGAAGCTAAGAGGTTATCGTTGCAGTAAGTTCTAGTTGTCTCTAGGAGGCAAATGAGTACTCCAGTGCTATATTGTCTTGCTAGTATCACCTCATGTGGATTATCCGAACTCGGAGGAGATGTTCCTTGGGTGCTTGTCTGATATTGGTCTAGGCCTTTGGGGCTTGTGCTTGGGGAATGTCGATTTCGACTAGGATGGGTTGCGTGAGGGGTAAATAGTTGTTGTGATTTTTCATTGGATGATATTTTGGTTTACTCGAGGAGTGATGGGCAGACGGAACATGATGAGACTGTTCAACGGTATAGACTGCCTAGAGTTAGACTCGGTAGGGTTATGAGCTTGCTCGAGTGGGACTCGGGAAAGATGCAGAGTAATGGATTGGTTAGGACCCTATGTTGATGTTCTTTTTGAAAGAATAGGATGTGTTCGTTGATCATGGAAGATGCAACGAAGATTAGGACGATTCAAGTTAGACTTGAACTCGTAAAAGAAAAATGGGGCGAGTTCGTTAGTCATGGTGATATAACGAATATGGAAATACTTCACATTAGATTTGAAGTATGTTTGGAACATAGTGGGAAGCTCGTTGATCTTGGAGATTCAGCGAACATAGGAGAGTTTCACGTTGGACTTGGACTCGTAGGTAGAGTACCTAGATTCACTAGGTGGGTCTAGTTTACCCTTGGAAGGTGAATGTACGTTGGACGTGCAGTACGAGATTCATTGGATGAGTCTAGTTTATCTCTGGGAGATTGACTCGAGTTAGACTCGAGAGGGCTGCAAGGAATTGGATTCAGCTCGAGTTGGACTCGAGAGGGCAGCAAGATAATGGATAGACTTGGGTTGGACTCAAGTATTTTAGGAGGACTAAAAGCAGGGGTATCTGGGGACGCCCGTTACCTTGGATCCGTTGGACGTGATCTAGTTATCCTTGGAGGATAAACGTACGTTGGACGTACGGTAGTCCGATTGGAGGCTGGGCTTCCATTAGTTTAATTATCCTTGGAGGATAAACGTATGTTGGACATACAGTAGACCGAAGGGAGGCGGGGCTTCCATTGGCCTGGGATTGGTTGGACCAGTCAAGTAGGCATCGGTGTATGGAGGCTGGGCTTCCATTAGTTATTGATGTTGGTTGGACCAGACAGACTGGAATCGACATATTGGGATTGGTTAGACCAATCATGTAGGTGTCGATGTGTTTATGACTTTAGCAGGTGATAGATAGGATTTGTTTGATGGATGTTATGGTTGCTATGTTTGTTCCTATCTTTCTTCTCTTGAGTAGACTATCACCTGTAGGGTTCCAACGATGGGGAACAAAGTGATTGTAGTAGGACTATGAGCCAGTGCAGTAGAGTCGTCATGACTCGAGGGGCGAAGTGGACATAGTAAAGGATTAGTAAGGCTATGAGCCAGTGCAGTGGAGTTGTTATGACTCCATGGGGCAGAGTGATCATAGTAAAGGATTTGGGTGTAGTACTAGTTGCATTGAGTAGGAGACATGCCAGTTTAGGGGTTTTGTTTCTAGGATGGAAGCAACTAGAGTATGTCATAGGATATGATTTCAGACCCAAGACTGAATTGGATTCAGAAACGCTAGTAAGCTTGACGATTAGATCGATTTTGATTGAGTGGATTGGTTCCAGTTAGAAGGACGATCCTAACCTATTGGAAACCATCTCTAGGGTAGAGATGGGTATAGATGGAAAGAGAATGATCAAGTAAGGATTTGATCGAGAAGGGTGGCTTCGAAAGAATAAGGGACTAGTTGTACCCAACGTAGATGGACTGAGAGGTGAAGTGCTTAGAGCATATCATCACTCGAGATTAACTATACATACCAGTGGTAACAAGATGTATTGAGACATAGAGCAGATTTACTACTGGGAAAGAATAAAGATAGGCAGAAGGCTTATCTCGATAAGAGACGAAGAGATTTGGAATTCTTCGTTAACGACTTGGTGTTCGTCGAGATCTCTCAATAGAGAATGTGATTCGGATTGGTTGGAGAGGTAGGTTAGCACCAAGATTTGTCGGCCCATTCCCAGTCCTCGAGCAAGTTGGGAATTTGGCGTATGAAGTAGAGCTACCTAACAAGATGGCAGGAGTTCACAACGTATTTCATGTTTCCCAGTTATGGAAGTTTGTGCAAGACCCTAATGTGGCTATTTCACCAGATCAGTTGGACGATATCGAGGTTGAACCCGAGGCGGTTGGGAACCGCAGGTCTATGCGTATTGTTGGGAACGATACGAAGCAACTTCGAAGGAAGGCGGTGAAACTAGTCAAAGTCCAGTGGGGTGAGAATGAAAAAGGCTGTACTTGGGAAACAGAGGAGGATAGAAGGAAGAAGTATCCAGAACTCTTTGCCTAGTAAGGTTTTGGTAGTGATAGTTTCTTCCCTTGTTAGTAAACCGCATGCTAGGATAGACTTGTTTTGCATGTTGATTGTTGTTTTATGGTTGATAGGCATGCGGAACCCTTTGTGTGTTTTGGTTAAGGAATTTCGGGGGCGAAATTTCTTAAGGGGGGGAGAGTGTAACGACCCGTATTCTACGCATCATGGGATCGTAGAATATTTATTTCATTCACATATGAAGTCGTATGGTCATGTAACTTTGGGAGACGACTATTGGGGTCATTTCCCATGTTCATGATTTTTGTCGATTTTTTAAATGACCGTTTTGCCCCTAGTTGGCACTGTTTTGGTCATAACTTTTGACTGGAAAGGAATTTTGACCTGAAACCACTTCCATTGGATTCGAATGATGGTTTCTCTTTCCGTAGAGTGGTTACAATAGCCAAACGGACTTACCGTTTGGGAGATATGGCTGAATTAAGGTTCAGAAGTGGAAAAACAGCTTAATTGGGCCAAACCGGGTGATTAGCAACTAGGCCCAATGGGGGATTTCGGGTTTAGGGGTATATGAGGGCTGATAGGGTTAGAATTTCGGTTTCTTCCTCATTTTTCCAGCCGCCACTTGCTTTCCTTCACCCTAATCATGGCCTCCATCCTCTAGAATCATCCTAAATCACTTCTAAAACACTTTCTAGTTGAAGATTAAGCTAATTAGCATCAAACCAAGGCTAATCAACATCAAATTTGGAATAGAGCTGCTGTGTTGCATAGAGATTCAACCCAAACAGAGAATCATTTCAGATTTGTAATTTACTTTGTGGCAAAGGTGAGTGATTTGCATTGTTTTTCACTAATTACGGCTAATTATGGTAATTAGCGAAGATTAGCAAAATTATGGCTCAGAAAATTCTAGAAAAATTCCTAAAATTCTAAAACATCATTTTATGCCTCTGATATGAATTTGGGTTAATTTCGACTAATTTTGTTAATCCCGGATTTTGGGGGATTAAGGGGTGATTAGTGATAATTAGCGAAACGATGCATGTTAAAAATCTGGAAAAATATGGATAAATTCATAAATATTATTTTAGGCCTCTGTTAGAAAATTTGGCTAATTTGGTTAAGTTTTGCTAAGTGTATCATTAGATTTGCTTAAACATGCTTAAGGCATAAACATGGGGTTTTGGCTATGTTTGATTCATTTTACATGCTATGGTTGATGTTTTGGTGTTTGTGGTCGGTACTATATGTTGCTATGACTGTATGAGATGTTTTGTGATTGTTTAGAAGTGTTAGTTTGGTCAAAAACGTCGTCGAATGGCGAAAGACTGTCGCTGAAACGAAGTGCAGGAATTTACCCGGATCGGTTCGCCCCCACCCCATGCGATCCGCCTCGTCCTTCACGAACCGACCTGCCTCACAAACTGATGGGAAGTCACGACCCGACAGGGGCGCCACGAGCTGATGTACCACGATCCGATGTTGCGAGACGAGCCCTCCACCACGATGCAGCCAGAAGGCCACGAACCACGATCCGAAGCAGGGTCACGATCTGGACGGGACGCCACGATCCGAAGGGAGGAGCACGACTCGATCCGACCCGATGCAGCGGGCGTGACCCGACCCGTACTGAGGAGCACGATCCGATGACTGCTAACCGAACTGGTGAAGGCAGCGCGATCCGAACTGGAGCACCATCACGACCTGGAGCTTGACCACGAGCTGGTGACTGCGAACCCACCCAGGAGGCTATAAATTGAATGAAGACCGATCCGGAGGATGATGACCAATAACCCGAGATGCAAAGGTAGTCCAAATGGAAGTTAGAGCTCAGGATCCAGATGGGAACCAATGAGTTCACTTCATGATTGGGTTTTGCTACGGGACGTGTGCAAAGGGGTTGTCGGTATTCATAACTTTGGTCCACCACTGAGAGATGGATAGTGGGTTTGTAGTGATAGTTACACGGGATTGGATTCCGTCATAGCCCAAAGTATTAGGTGACCAAAGTAGTGGATATCGTATGCTTTACGCACTGAGTGAGGGATGTGAGGATGGTTGCTATGCTTGATTGTTTGACATCACTATGACATGCACACCCCCACCCCCGTTATCTTTACACCATTTGAAAGGACACCTTAGAGTGTTGTACAGTATGTAGTGCTAACTCTTTGGTTGCAGGTCCAGGTTCAGGTATGATTGGATTATACCTGTTATTGTTATGTTTTGTTGCTTATCGCTCATACCAGGCTTTATGTCTGACCCAGAGTTTTATGTCTCCTCTTATTACTCTGGGTGCTCACACGAGCAGACTAGAGACAGGTTATGGTTAGCTGGTGATGCGCGAGTAGCTGATTCGGAGGCGAGCAGGAGGCTTCCACGTATGATATATAGATATTCTCCCTGTGTCGTTGGTGGTCACTACTTGGGCATTAGTAGTGTACCTCCTTTATCTTGCTTTTGTTTTGAGACAGTTTGAAAAGTTGTAATAAGCTATATTTTGGATTTCCGCTGCTATGATGCTCAGTTCTGGTTTTAGCTTATGCACTGTCTCTTCTGTTTTATGTCAAGTATGTTATTATTATATTTTGTTCTATGCGCTGTGAGACATATTACAGGTTCCTTGATTAGTCCATTCTCTTCTTTCTTTTTCTTCTGGCGACCGTCCCGTGCTAACTGGATATGTGTACAGCGCACTTTTGGAGTAAATGTCGGTTGGTGCGGGGCGGGCCGTCACACCTAATTACGGGGTCTCTATCTATATTCTCATTCACTTATTAACCCTCGAAAATATATTTAACGTTAACATAAAACTAGAGGGCACTAGCTGCGGGCCTTACTAGTTAAGGCTACCATTATTCACACATATACACTTGCCCCGAATAACGTTAGGGGAGGTATTTTATCATTCGCTAACACACACCTTCCATTTAAGGCCCTATATTGGAAAACCTATTCCCCGGTGGACTCTTTAACCCTAGTCACTTGGCCTTTTAGGACCCAGAAAGCGGACTATACGTGAAACACCCTACCCTCCATTAAGGTCACTCACAAAGGGAATGCCTTAACATTGTGGAGGTTTTTAAGTAAAAGTCACAGATAAAAACAAGACAAATATATAAACACATATATATGAGCAGCGGAAAACAAACAGACTTTTTATTTCATAAATACGTGTTCATACAAAACATTTCCATAACTGTCACATAGTAACTTCCAAAACATTACATCATCATTTCTGTCTTGGTTATTAAATAAAGAAGCATAAAACATAATTAAAACCACATAAATCCCTATGATTGTGTTCAACAGCCATAGCCAAGGAGAGAGAGTCCAAACCGTACATCTACTATCTTAAAGCTTGCAAAGAGTCTGACTAAGCTGAGTTGTTTCCTCCTTGTGGACCGGGGGGGGGAGAGGGGGAAACGGAAGAAAAGAAGACGAAAGAAAATAGGGTCAGACATAAAGCCTGGTAAGTCTAGTGACTCTTCAGTATGAGAATAAGATAAAGGGCATGACAAGTATAAATAGGAAATGGGAAAGTGTCATAAACTAAGGTAAAATAGTTTGAATCGAATATACTATCGCACCCCACACTATATCTCTGCACCTACTTGTATTGTCTTAACTGGCACCCCATGCAGGAGGTGAAGTGATCCCTTTTTTCTAAAGATCGGCTCCTACTCGCATAATCATCTGTGTCTTACGGCCCCCAAATATTGTAGACACCTATGTTGGCCCCACCATGGAGTGTATCAAGTCCCATGGTGGCAACCCGACACAATCCTTAGAATGCATAGGTTATACTACTGGTGCCCCCAGTGCCCTGTTTGTCTGCTCCGAAGTGTGTGCATGCCCGCACTCCGTTAGAACCCACACTATTGCACCCACCGCCGTCGCTTTTGACCGCTTACAATCAGCCCAGTAATCGTGCCCCACCCTGCCTAGTTCCAGGGTACCATGATACCTAATTGGGTTACTGCTGAAATGGGTCCTCGTTACTAGGGTTTTCTAGTCAAACATATTAAGTGGTTAAGTTTCTGCATTTACCTAAACCCACCTATCAGTTTAATTAACATGTTGAATTGGTTAAGTGTTTTAGTTAACTTAACCCTACCATCCTGACTTGTCTGTCCTTAGCTTCTTAAAGCATCGACCACTCACATTAGACATATATTGTTACGGTTACTAGATGTGCCGGTCGGTTCCGGGCAGGTTTACACCGTAACTCAGTCTAACCTCGGGTCCTTATTGGGCTCCATGCTTAACCACCCACATTGGATAGGTATTGTTGTGACTACTAGACAGCTAGGCAGGTCCGGGCAGGTTTACATCACAACTCAATCCAACCTCGTGTTAAGCATATTAGTATTTTCTAAATTTACATATTTGTCTTTATTACTTATTATATGTAAATTTGTCAACAATTAAATGTTGTGGCCCACTATCCAAGTTTAACATTTTTGGTATAAGAATTTATACCATCCAAGTCCACTAATTTTTGGCATGTGACAAACATGCCAATTTCATATATTTTCTTATGTCAAGTTTTACCAATGTTCCCAACGTTACCCGTTTAGATATTAGGCTAACAATCTTAGCCTAATTCTCATTCGCATGGTTTTTAACATATAATATTAAGCTAAAAACTTAGCCTAATTTAGCGCACACAAATTGGCATTAGGGAATTCATAAACATAAACATGACATAGGTGTAAACTTGGGATTTTTGGCATAGTTAATATGAACATCATAGGTGTGACTTGCAAAATAGTCAACGTACATATATGTGAGTTTGCAACATAGACCAAATCATGGGTTTCAACTTATCATGTGAAGTTTCCTTGAAATAGGGATCTAACCAAATAGGTATCACAAAAATTAGCATATGATTTAGACAACATAAGCCTAAACATGTTTTGGATCTAGGCATAACATCGAACATCACTAGCATATGATAAGAATATGACATTTTCATAAGTATGTATAATTTTATGACAAGGATGTGAACTAGATCCAATCATATATCTAATCACAACATGAAACATGTATTAAAGTGGATCTTGGCATGGATCCAATTATCTTGCAACTTTCTTACAAACATAATAGCATGTATGTGAACATAATCGTTTAGGCATAAAGGTTCTAGCATATACATACATGAAATCTTGATCACATACAACCTATATAATTCACATAAACATATAGGTGTCGATTAAAACATGGACTATACAACTTGCATGTGATTTCACATGTACAATAGGATCAACATAAACTCAATTATATCACAAACATCACAATACCACAATCATTACATCGCATATGAATCAGCATCGTTGTTATACAATAACATAATTTCATTCCCAATTTACAACAAATCAAGTCTTAATTTTATTCACATCGAAAAAATCACTATACTTACAACAAACGAAGGTCTTGTTTTCTGATTTCTGAATTCTGAATTTGAATTGCTTTCCTTTGGGTAGACTAACGTTGACTTGATTATTGCTTTAACTTTAATTTGGCTCGTCTCTAAGCTTTTCTACAAGTGGAGGCTCCTCCTAGTTTTCTCCCGACAGCATGGCGGCTCTGTCTCTAATTTCTTATGTGAATTTAGGTTAGAGTGTTGAGTTATATTTATATAATTTTAGATTGATTCGAGCCGTCAGACGATCACAGACGAATCTAGACCATTCACTTCGAGAGGAGCCAACCAAAATGCGACATGTCAGCCCTAGTGACACTGCTAAGCCTCAGAAATCGACCAGAACCCGACCAGGCCAGCCAGGGCCAAACCCAGGTTGACTGGGCAGGTCGACCCCCAGGTCGACCTGGTCACCCAGGCCGACCCCCAGGTCAACCTGGTGCCTGGGCAGGTATTTTCCCGCCAGCCTAGTTTAGGTCTGAATTCGAAATTCGAACTAAATTTTGAACTGTTTGAACTTTAAATTGAATTCTGAAACTTCTGGAGGTCATAATTCCTTCATACGGAGTCCGATTCACGCAAACTCGGATTCTATCTCAAGCAGAATTCCGAGAATAACGCAATGGCATAATCCTTTCCCTTAATTCTTTCATCTAGAATTAATTATACTTAAATTTGTTAATTTACAGTTAACAGAAAATTCGGGGTGTTACATTCTCCCCTCCTTAAAGGATTTCGTCCCCGAAATCTTCAAGTCTAGGAGAACGTAAGTCCTAACATCCAATCGTCTATCTACTCAACCATCAACCACAGGCGTCCATTGTCCTTAAAAGACTTCTAATGCTTTATGATCATATGCACAGTGTGTGTACATGTTCTTATCTAATGCAAAAATTAGGCGGTCTACTGATTCAGTTGACCTCCTTAATGCAAATCATGTATGTGTCATGAATCTATATGTATGCAATTTTTTTTCCTATTCATAATTCTACATGAGTGCGCAACCACTCATACCAATGCGACATCCATATGACGACATATAAAATTTTCATCCACATACAAATATGAATACACATATGCATATGCAGTATGAAATGACTGAGCCGATCTAAAACCTAGGTTGTGTGTGTATATGCATCCACGAGCAACCACTTGCAACAACTTGCAGCCATCAACCATAACATGTTTCAAATACATGTTTACGTCAAAAGGGGTTTCTACCTAAGGATAAAGGATAATATCGAGGGGATTATACCTAAAAGGATAGATACAAACACAACTTTGAGGAAAAAGAGAGGTCAAGGATATACCCTCAAAAAAAAAAGGGTAGGACGCACGTATTCTGTCCTCAGTTTCCCAAGTCGCGTCTTCCTCGGCTTCGCTCCACTGAACTTTAAAGAGCTTGACTTCGCTGTTGCGTAGCTTTTTCACTTCAGTTCCTACGATTCGAGTTGGAACTCTCCTTACAGTTGTTTCGCGTTCTACTTCAACTTCTTCTAGAATGCTTAGCTCCACCACTTCCACGGATTCATGTAGACATTTTTGAAGATGAGAAACGTGAAAGACTTTGTGAATTCCAGCCAATCTTTCAGGCATCTATACTCTATAAGCCATTTTCCCAATCTTCTCGATGATAGGGAACGGTCCTACAAATCTTGGTGCTAGCTTTCCTGCGGATCCAAAGCGAACGACGTTCCTTAAAGGGGATACCTTAAGGAAAACCCTGTCCCCAACCTCAAACTCAAGGTCGGTCCTTCTTTTGTCGGCATAGGATTTCTGTCTGTCTTGGGCTATGTTCATTCTCCTTCGTATCAAATCCACTTTCTCTGAAGTCTCTCGAATCATGTCCGGCTCAAGTATATGTTTATCAGTAGACTCCCACCAACATGTTGGTGATCGGCACGGTCTTCCATACAAAGCTTCGAAGGGCGCCATACCGATAGTGGCCTGGTAACTGTTGTAGGCGAATTTCACCAAAGGAGATGATGCTCCCATGTCGATCTGTAGTCAAGAACGCATAGCCTCAAAAGATATTCTAACACTCTATTCACCCGTTCTGTCTGACCATCAGTTTGGGGGTGATAGCCCGTGCTCAAGCATAACTGTGTGCCTACAGCTTCTTATAGACTCCGCCAAAATTCACTCGTAAAGATGGGATCTTTGTCACTCACTATACTGGAGGGTATTCCATGGAGTCGAACTATTTCCTTGAGATAAAGAGAAGATAAAGATGAAGCGGTCCTTCTACTCTTGATAGGTAAAAAGTGGGCGCTTTTAGTAAGCCTGTCCACTATTACCCAAATGCTAGTATTGCCTCTTCTTGACCTAGGAAACCCGTCAATGAAGTCCATTGAAATGCTATCCCACTTCCATTGCGGAACTTCTAGAGGATGAAGAAGTCCTCCAGGCTTCTTCTGTTCCGCCTTGACCTGTTGGCATATCATGCACTTAGAAACAAAATCTGCCACGTCCTTCTTCATGCCATCCCAAAAGAAAACTCTCTTTACGTCCTTGTACATCTTGTCCCCTCCTGGGTGTATTGTCATCTTGGAATGATGTTCTTCCTCGAGAACCTTCTTTACCAAATCCTTGTCTTGTGGGACGCATACTCTTCCATCTCGCCTCAGCAAACCCTTATCATCGATGAAATACCTATTGAGGTGACTGGAAGTTTCACCCCTAATTAGCTTATCAATCACATCCACAAGCTGAGGGCCTTCGCGTTGTGTGGCCCCTATAGTCTAAAAGAGTAGGACGTACTTCTAGGGATGCCAATAAACCAGGTATAAAATCTGAGGAGGGCCTAAAGTCGAAACTGGCTATATACTCCAAGCTTTGCCTTTCCACAAAGACAGGGCTTAGGGTCAGCCTCTTTCTGCTCAACGCGTCTGCTATTACGTTGCCTTTGCCGGGAGAATAGGAAATCTCAAAATCATACGAGGCAAGGAACTCCATCCACCTTTGCTGCCTCAAGTTAAGATCTTTCTACGAGAAAAGATACTTCAACGATTTATGGTCAGTATATAATTCGAATTTCTAACCTAGGAGATAATGGGTCCAATATTTAAGCGCAAAGACGATGGCAGCCAACTCAAGATCGTGGGTTGGGTAGTTCTTTTGATGAACTCTCAGTTGTCTTCCACCATAAGCTACTGCCCTCCCTTCTTGCATCAGAACGGCGCCTAGTCCCGTACTACAAGCATCCGTGTATACTGTGAACATCTTGCTTCCATCTGGCAAAGTTAGAACTGGGGCTGTTGTGAGAGCCCTTTTTAGGCGTTGGAAAGCAATATCACAGTCTAAATCCCAAGCGAATGGCAAATTCTTCTTTGTTAGCCTTGTGAGTGGAGCTGAGATTTTCGCGAAATCCATAATGAACTTTCGGTAAAAACTGGCTAGCCTAAGAAAGCTTTAGACTTCGGTTGCATTTCTTGGTGCTTTCCAATCTTGCACTGCCACCACTTTCGCGGGGTCCACGGCTAATCCCTCTCTGGATACTATACGTCCAAGAAATCTTACTTCTTCTCTCCAAAAGTGGCATTTGGAGAATTTGGCTTTTAGCTGATGAACTCGAAGAGTTTCCATGATCTCCTTCAGATGCTGAGCATGTTCTTCCTCATTCTTTGAGAAGATCAAAATATCATCCATGAAGACCACCACAAACTTAATGAGGAAACACCCTGCTCATTAGGTCCACGAAATAAGCGAGTGCGTTTGTCAAACCGAATGGCATGACAAGCCACTCGTAGAAACCGTCTGGGGTTCTGAATGTCGTTTTATCAATGCTATCTTCAGCTACCCTTAGCTGATGGAACCCAGTAGCCAGATCAAGTTGGGAGAAGACTGACACACCTACAAGCTGATCAAACAAATCGTCTATTCAGGGAAGCGGGTGTCTATTCTTTTTTAGTTAGCTTGTTTAGCTCCCTATAGTCCACACAAAGACGTCGTGAACCATCTGCTTTGGTGGCGAACACCACTGGAGCACCCCATTCCGAGATACTTCTCCTCATAAACCTCTTCTCGAGAAGCTCCTTAATTTACTTATTGAGCTCCTTTGGAGCCATCCAATAGGCAGAGCTACGGGCTTTGCATTATCAACAAGATATACGCGGAAGTCTATTTCCCGCTTAGGAGGTAAGCCTTTCACCTCTTCAAAGACATCCGGATATTCCCGGACCACTCTAACCGACTGCAAATTCTCAACAGAAGCGTCAAGCGACTCTAGATAACTAAGCATAACAACATTCAAGGGATTACAAGAAATTTCTAGAGTGTTACCGAGCCGAGTCAAGAGTCTAACCACTCTTTTCTCACAATCAAGAATGGCACCATTACTGGATAACCAGTCCATGCCTAAGATCAGTCCATATCCTGAGAAGCCGAAAACAAAGGCACTACATCTAAATTCAACACTTAGAATAGAGATTTTCAAATCCAAGCAAACCATCGACAAATAAGCCGAGCCCCCAATTGGATTCGAAACAACCAAGGGTTCTTCTGCCATACTAGTGTCTAGGTGCAGAGATTCTACTAAAGCAAATGAAATAAAGGAGTGTGATGCACCAGAATACAAGAGAGTGCGAACTGGATGATCATAAAGATAAACTAAGCTTTCTACGGAAATATTTCTACCTCGTTCCTATAGAGGTGCCACCAGCTCATGAACTTTTCCCCCTGAGTTGGATCCAGTTCTTTGTCCCGACCCCCGCTTCTTTGGGCAGTCCTTAGCCAAATGCCCAGTCTCTCCACAGTGGAAACAGCCACCGTTCATCTTCGCCTTCTTCTTTCTGTAGTCTTTTGCTATACGTCCCACAATGCCACAGAAATTGCACTTTCTTTTTTCACGGGATTTATTGTTCTTCCCGACTTTCTTGAAGTCTGTCTTCTTAGCCTGTAAACCTTCTTTATTTTCTTGAGGCACTTCCTCCTTTGCCTCCTTCTTGCCTTTATCTTCCTCGTGTAGCAGCGCTATGTCCACCAAGCTTTCATAAGTTGCTCCCACGGGTATATGGGTCATTGCAAGGCTGTGTAGAGGCTCATTCAGGCCTTTGACGAAGCGAAGGGACATCTTGTGTTGGGTGTTTACCAAATCCTGCCCAAATCTGGCCAGCTGATTAAACTGATTGACGTACTCCTTGATCGTCATACTTCCTTGTTTCAAAGTTAGTAACTTCTCCATTTGCAGGCTTCTTTCAGCTTGGGAGAGGAGTTTCATCTCAAACCTCATCCTGAAATCTTCCCAAGTCTCCACTGGCCTCTCAGCATGAGTAACTTCCCACCAATAGGAAGCTTCATCCTTAAGCAACCACACTACTAGATGTATCTTTTTCCTGTCGTCAAGTTCGAAGATGACGAACAAGTCCTCGGTCTCCTTCAGCCAGTTCCTTGCTGCCACAAATGATTCAGTTCCATAAAAGTCCTTTCCTCCCATAGCCTTGAAGTCTCTACATGTCTTAGCGAAAGTATTTCCATGAGGAGGAAGAGGAGGAACCACTGCCACTATTGGAGGAGGAATGTCTGCTAGGCCCGCACCATTGGCCCTAGCCTCTACGCACCTTCGGAACAAGCCAGGGATCTCTGGAAGGTTAAGATCTCCAGACATGCTTGAACAAAAAGGAAAGTATTCAAGACAAAGGATAGAGAGATAGTGCATATGGCTTTTGGGGAATTATGCTTTTTTTAAAATAACTCTTTTTCTTGAAAAAGATGCTTCTTTAAACTTCTTTTTGAAAATAGTTTCAAAAACTTTTATCTAGTCTGGTAAATCTAGCTCTGATACCAAGTGAAACACCCCACCTTCCATTAAGGTCACTCACAAAGGGAATGCCTTAACTTTGGTGGAGGTTTTTAAGTAAAAGTCACATATAAACACAAGGCAGATTTATAAACACATATATATGAGCAGCGGGAAACAAACAGACTTTTTATTTCATAAATACGTGTTCATACAAAACATTTCCATAACTGTCACATAGTAACTTCCAAAACATTACATCATCATTTCTGTCTTGGTTATTAAATAAATAAGCATAAAACATAATTAAAAATGCATAAATCCCCATGATTGGGTCCAATAGCCATAGCTAAGGAGAGAGAGTCCAAACCGTACATCTACTATCTTGAAGCTTGTAAAGAGTCTGACTAAGCTGAGTTGTTTCCTCCCTGTGGACCGGGGGGGGGGGGGGAGAGGGGGAAACGGAAGAAAAGAAGACGAAAGAAAATAGGGTCAGACATAAATCCTGGTAAGTCTAGTGACTCTTCAGTATGAGAATAAGAAAAAGGGCATGACAAGTATAAACTTGAAATAGGAAAGTGTCATAAACTAAGGTAAAACAGTTTGAATCGAATATACTATCGCATCCCACACTATATCTCTGCACCTACTTGTATTGTCTTAACTGGAACCCCATGCAGGAGGTTAAGTGATCCCCTTTTTCTAACGATCGGCTCCTACTCGCATAATCATCTGTGTCTTACAGCCCCCAATTATTGTAGACACCTATGTTGGCCCCACCATGGGGTGTATCAAGTCCCATGGTGGCGACCTGACATAATCCTTAGAATGCTTAGGTTATAATACTGGTGCCCCCAGTGCCCTGTTTGTTTGCTCCGAAGTGTGTGCACGACCGCACTCCGTTAGAACCCATACTGTTGCACCCACCACCGTTGCTTTTGACCGCTTACAATCAGCCCAGTAATCTTGCCCCACCCTGCCTAGTTTCAGGGTACCATGATACCTAAATGGGTTACTGCTGAAATGGGTCCCCGTTACAAGGGTTTTCTAGTCAAACATGTTAAGTGGTTAAGTGTCTGTGTTTACCTAACCCCACCCATCAGTTTAATTAACATGTTGAATTGGTTAAGTGTTTTAGTTAACTTAACCCTACCATCCTGACTTGTCTGTCCTTAGCTTCTTAAAGCACCGACCACTCACATTAGACAGATATTGTTACGGTTACTGGATGTTCTGGTCGGTTCCGGGCAGGTTTACACCGTAACTCAGTCTAACCTCGGGTCCTTATTGGGCTCCATGCTTAACCACCCACATTGGATAGGTATTGTTTGACTACTGGACAGCCGGGCGGGTCTGGGAAGGTTTACATCACAACTCAATCCAACCTCGTGTTAAGCATATTCGTATTTTCTAAATTTACATATTTGTCTTTATTACTTATTATATGTAAATTTGTCAACAATTAAATGTTTTGGCCCACTATCCAAGTTTAACATTTTTGGTATAAGAATTTATACCATCTAAGTCCACTAATTTTTGGCATGTGACAAACATGCCAATTTCATATATTTTCTTATGTCAAGTTTTACCAATGTTCCCAACGTTACCCATTTAGATATTAGGCTAACAATCTTAGCCTAATTCTCATTCGCATGGTTTTTAACATATAATATTAGGCAAAAAACTTAGCCTAATTTAGCGCACACAAATTGGCATAAGGGAATTCATAAACATAAACATGACACAGGTGTAAACTTGACATTTTTGGCATAGTCAATATGAACATCACAGGTGTGACTTGCAAAATAGTCAACATACGTATATGTGAGTTTGAACATAGACTAAATCATGGGTTCAACTTATCATGTGAACTTGCCTTGAAATAGGGATCTAACCAAATAGGTATCACAAAAATTAGCATATGATTTAGACAACATAAGCCTAAACATGTTTTGGATCTAGGCATAACATCGAACATCACTAGCATATGACAAGAATATGACATTTTCATAAGTATGTATAATTTTAAGACAAGGATGTGAACTAGATCCAATCACATATCTAATTACAACATGAAACATGTATTAAAGTGGATCTTGGCATGGATCCAATTATCTTGCAACTTTCTTACAAACATAATAGCATGTATGTGAACATAATCATTTAGGCATAAAGGTTCTAGCATATACATACATGAAATCTTGATCACATACAACCTATATAATTCACATAAACATATAGGTGTCGATTAAAATATGGACTATACAACTTGCATGTGATTCTACATGTACAATAGGATCAACATAAACTCACTTATATCACAAACATCACAATACCACAATCATTACATCGCATATGAATCAGGATCGTTGTTATACAATAACACAATTTCATTCCCAATTTACAATGAATCAAGTCTTAATTTTATACACATCGAAAGAATCACTATACTTACAACAAACGAAGGTCTTGTTTTCTAATTTCTGAATTCTGAATTTGAATTGCTTTCGTTTGGGTAGACTAACGTTCACTTGATTATTGCTTTAACTTTAATTAGGCTCGTCTCTAAGCTTTTCTACAAGTGGAGGCTCCTCCTAGTTTTCTCCCGACAGCATGGCGGCTCTGTCTCTAATTTCTTATGTGAATTTAGGTTAGAGTGTTGAGTTATATTTATATAATTTCAGATTGATTTGAACCGTCAGACGATCACAGACGAATCTAGACCATTCACTTCGAGAGGAGCCAACCAAAATGCGACATGTCAGCACTAGTGACACAGCCAAGCCTTAGAAATCGACCAGAACCCGATCAGGCCAGCCAGGGCCAAACCTAGGTCGATTGGGCAGGTCGACCCCCAGGTTGACTGGGCAGGTCGACCCCTAGGTCGACCTGGTGCCTGGGCGGGAATTTTCCCGCCCAGCCCAGTTTGGGTCTGAATTCGAAATTCGAACCAAATTTTGAACTGTTTGAACTTTAAATTGAATTTTGAAACTTCCAGAGGTCATAATTCCTTCATACGGAGTCCGATTCACGCAAACTCGGATTCTGTCTCAAGCAGAATTCCGAGACGAACGCAATGGCGTAACCCGTTTCCCTTAATTCTTTCATTTAGAATTAATTATACTTAAAATTGTTAATTTAAAGTTAACAGAAAATTCGGGGTGTTACAATATGCGAATGTTATTAGTCGTCCCCCATTTGCCTTTAACACCTTTCCCTTTTAGGGTAAAGTAGGCTATGTTATTAAGTCATTCCTGTTTAATTCTTTTATATGGAAATATTATACGTACACCATTTATTTGTGTCACCGGTTCACATGGTTAACAATATATTACATTATTAACCTACTAAGTCCAACTATATTTTTAATTGTAAATTTTATTGACATAAATAAGGAAGGTTATATTCCTTTTTCTAGGATATTTATTTGACTACTTCCCTAATTTGGACGTAGTATTTAAACGACAATCAATGTCCATTAATCGCTTTTTTGACACCTATTTCCTTTCATTTCATTATTTATTTCCCTTTATGATCTAATGGTCATATTTTCCCAGGGCATCTATTTATTATTCCCAAGTTATCTAATTTTTGTACCCCAACAGACAATTTCTATACTTATTTATTTATTGTTTGACTATTATATCTATATATTTATTTATACACTAGGCCTGCCATATTAAGTTGACTACCTGTGGATGTTGGATTTGCCAGTCGGTTCCGGGAAGGCTTCTACCAAAAGTGAACTTAACCTCGTGCCATAGTACATTAATTTTTATGCAATAGACCTCTCACATTAAGCTGACTTCCTGTGGTTGCTGGATTTGCCGATCGGTTCCCAGCAGGCTTACACCACAAGTTGAGCTTAACATCGGGTCTAAATGCGGTTTTATTTTTAAATTTACTAATTGGGATCCACAACAATTATACTGATTGATTTTATGAATTTTAACATTTTCCCATCACATTTATTTTCCTTAAATTAATACTAATTACAATGGTTATTACTTTATTATCGGTCTCACTTATGGTAATTAATTATATTTATTACTACAAATGGTCACCGTAAATATTCATTAAGTACGAATATAATTTACATGTATGATTCCATAAATTAGTACCACTTAACATTTTAAACCTTCAAACATTTAATACAATATACATTTTCTGTTTTACGCTAATTTGGACGGATAATATGTATATATTTATTTTTATGTTTTCGTGTGGTCAACGTAGTTATTCAATATTTATTGTCTTGCAATACTTATTTTTAATTTAATGATTTGGTCTAATCAATTAACCAAACATTCACCTTTTATGCTCAATCTTACCAAGAAGGTTTCATGTCTCACAAGGACCGTTAGCCGTAATCATTGTAAATCGTGCTTATTTTGTGTAGTTGACATATTCCCAAGTCACAAGAAATATATGTAATGTATTTTATTTGGAACAGTCAATGAAAATTACATACAAAACATGTATTTATTTTTATATGTACCTTTGCACCACTTTTCCCTTTTTAATTCTTTTTGTCATACTTCTTTTGATTCTAAAATAATGTCTCTTTATATTAAAATGAAGAAAAAAGAATAATTTACAATGCTTAAGCCAAAAACCCAAAAATATTGAATGTAAACAAGTAATATTTCTTTTTATTCATACAATCACATAATACACAAATTCATCTTTTTACCCAACATATTTCATATTTCAGTAGATCTGGAACATAACTATAACAAATTTATTCTTAATGGGACTGATTTCCAGATCCATAGTGCTATGTAACGTATACAACATATTTCATGAAATAACTATAAGAATATGTGGGAAAATATATAAAAATCCTACAATTCATGTTTATACATAATCATAACTTATCCTTTGCCAACTTTAAACATATTAATAATCAGATTTGATGGTTGCCACAATCCACAATTATTTAAATAAACAGATCTGATAGGAATGAAACATAGATTGGATTCAAACGAAATAGATAAGTCATTATAATTGTATTATTAAATTTCCAATCACCTTATAACTTCCAATTTCTAAATTTTGAACCTTTTTTGGCTTACAATCCCCAAATTCTTACCAATCTACAATTTATCTAGATAGGGAAAAAATTTAGATCTATAGAAATATAATAAAAAGGGAAGAGAGCGAAGAATATACCGTTGAACATCCTCTTCCATTCAATCTAATAATCTTCCTAATTGCATATGAATTTGATTTGATTTGATATGTATGAACGTATTTTTATTTTAGAAATTAGGTTAGAAGAGGAAGAAAAATGCCAGAGCTCTGCTGCCTCTATAGATTCGAATGGAAAAGAATGAGGCTCTACCCCTTTATTTATATGGATCGAAATGGTCTTGGACCATCAGATCAGTTTTAAGATATGTCTATCCATCCGTTATAATAATATTATAAAACAACACATCAAAACCTAGTTGTCACTAGGCAGTTTGACGCCCAGTGGGTCGACTCCCATGTCGACCGCTTGAGCATCAAACTGCCTAGATCGGATGGGTTATATTAGTTAGAAAATTATTAAATATTCTATTTATTTATTTTTGTCCATTTTTCATATTTCGTCCATAACTTTTTCATATGGACTCCGTTTGCGAAACTTCAAATATGAGTGTTGACCAGAATTTCGAGACAAACGCAACGGTTAAATTTTCTTTGTCAAATCCAACGGTTTGCATAAATTCCTATTTTTGAGCTTCTAATTAAATAACTATTTATTGTCAAAATTCCGGGTTGTTACATTCTTCCCCCTTTACAGGAATTTCGTCCCGAACTTTTGACATCTAGTTAACCCATCCTACACGACCAATTTGTATATATCCACTTTGCAACCATGTGTATATGTTCATGGTGTACTTAATACATTTCAACCATAAAATATGCATGTAAGATGATTCTAAATCGGGCCCTCTATATGTATGCATTTAGATTTTCAAAACACTTCCAAAAACATGATGTAAAACATCCTAAATATACTGGCAGATTTATATGAATGCAAATTTTGAAAATTCTTTTTCAACCGTAGTCTTCACAAAATTACAAATAAGAGTGTGAAGCAATCAAATTTTCATCTAAACCCTACCATTCAAAACATCACGCAATCTAATCGCTTCCTATTTCATTTCTCCTAAACCGGAAAAAGGAAATCAAAGCGAAGAATTTTAACATTTTCCCACTTACAACTTTTCCATTTCTCGCCCTACAGTGGAATTTTCACCTTAGTTACCCAAAATACTTCAAAAAATTCTAACTATAGACTGTAAAGGAGGCTTAAAATAAGTTCTAAAATGTAAAACGAGTTAATAAATATCTCACGTGCATCTTTGACAAGGTATGGAAACAGCGTTTCCAAGTCTAAAACAACCTTTTCCTTGTTACCGTTAACATTTTTATCGCATCGTCAGTCTTATTGCACCGCTAAAACGCGCACATAAAGCATTCAAAAATCTTTCTTATGCCATTCATGTGACCAAAATCGAAATTTTTCATAAAAATAAATTTCCGCTTGAGAACTTGTCATGTTTATTTTGAAAATTTCCTTTCAAAACCGTTTTGTTTCCCTATAAAATAAGAAAATGATAAAAATGCTTTTTCAAACAACATCTTCCAAAAACTTCCAAAAAAAATGTATTTTGCGGAAACTTAAACGATTCAAGTCACATATTGGTGAAAAAGGAAGTCGGTTATGCCAAAAATGCGAAAAATGAGATTACACACAAAAAAGACCAAACATAAATTTTAGCTTGGCAAAGAACAATGATTTATTTATTTATATACCTGTGATAGAAATCAATGCAAAACCGGTCCTCTGCTAAAATTTAGTCAACACAGAATTTAATTCATTCCAGCTCTAGGACAACTGTTAATGTTGAAATTGAAATTCGTCTTCAACACCAAGGGTGCAAATGTGCACTTCACCATTATGGTTAAAATTAGAACATGAGGTCACAATCACCAAATAAAAGTATAAAAGTGAAGAAAAGAAGCTTTTTATAGTGGTTCGATTCAATATGAATCTACGTCCACTTTTAATCAACTCTCATTATGATATTTGAGCTTACAAAATATGGATCTTCCCTCATTACATTCATTTCTCTCTTTTGACTCTCTTTATGATTTAATGTCTCTTGAATTTGGCAAGGAATTGATAGGATCTCTAGCTTTGTGGTGGTAGAAGTATGGATCTTCAATTACTTAAGCGTTTTGACCCTTTTCCGTGATTTTATAGGAGTTTTGCATTAGGTCCGGATTTAGAGTGGATTAGAGAAGATATGAAATTGCTTGAATGATGTTAGAGTGATACATCATGTAGCGTGAGTGAGATCCAACGAAGCCATTAAAGTAGTTGTAAAAGAGCTTCTAATTTGGCGGCACCTCCACCTTGGAATGAAATTCCTCTCCCCTTTCAAATGATGGTATGGGGGTATTTATAGTTGGAGCTAGAGGCGGTGGCAAAGTTGTAATATCATGCTCAAGGTCTTAGGTCGGTGAAATGACTTATCATGAAGTGGGTTTAGCTTTCACGATCTCAAATGTACCATGCGACCCAAAATAAGACAGCGTGTGGTCCAAAAACACACACAACTTTGTTGTATTGCTTCACAACAATCCTGACATTATTACATAATCTGCCGTCACTTTACAGTTGTAACCGACCTAATATACTATGTACATTACGTGGTCAACCTTTCACAAATTTCTTGGACCAGTCCCCTTATTTGTTTGAACGTCCTAAATGCATGTGCAAACCTTATTGCTGAATGTGATTCATTTATACACGTGTCTTTCCATGATATCATGAATGACCTTGGTTATCTTTCCATTATCCACGTTCTAACAGTTTGCTGAACGACCTTAGTGTGGCGATCTAAGATAATAACATCCGAAGGACTGCTGACTCACATGCGTACATCTGGCAAAACATGAACAGGCGAAAGCAAATAATGAGCTAAGCTTATCACTTGTCACTAACAACCTGGATAATATGAACGGACAAAATGTGTCCCATTCTCTAGTTATATATGTGTTATTTCATGCTCCAACGAGCTAAAACAATGCATGCCCGTCGAACTGATCATCTGTACAGCTGGCACCCATCTTCTTGTTTGTGATCTCATTGCACTGTTACAAGCTGAAGACTGATAACGAGTTAAAGACTACTCTACGTGCTAAAGGATGATGCGAGCTAGAACATTCCATGACCCGATGGCAAATTTTCCCAAATGACCTGAGTACCATATGCTTAACGGTCTAAAATGATTTGTTGTAGGGTTGCTATAACAGAACGACCAGGTTGTATTTAAATGGCCTGCTTTCATATTGCTAATAATGCCCGAATCTATCTCTGTTTGCCACATGAGCATATGTGTATTATATATTTGTTGCTTCCCATTTATTCACGCGTGAATGCTTTATATTGCTCTCGCATGATCCATGCCACGTGCACGAGCCTTCGTTATGCTTGCTCCAAACATTGCTTACGGGCCAACAATTTTAACGACCTTGAATGAACTAACTGTCCACGAGCTAAAATCTTGCATTGGCCCGGCGTCCTTTCGAAGGTGGTGGACGAGCTAGTTGTTGAGTCGAAGCTCATGTAAACTGTTGGTTCGTAGGTCGCGCTGTGCGAGTCTAACGGTCTAACGACCCTACCGTTAGGTCGTATATACAACCTAAGTGGTAGGAGCGATCTAGGAACGGCGGCGCGCCCTAAAGAGGTGAACGACTTAAAGTAGGTCGTGCTCATGGCCTTGATTAGGTCACGTTGACGACCTTGTTACTTTCTCCGGCCCTTCACAAACAGTTGACACACAACTCTTCGATCCACGTTTTCACAACGGGGTTAATAGTTAGTTTAGATACAAAAAAAATGAGATTTCACTTAAATGGGCATGTGTGAATGACATAAAAAATTCCAAACTTAGAAATCTCATTAACCTAAGTCGTGAAATTTAAACAATACTAACAGTTACAAGCACGAATCTCCACAAACCAAGACCTTGATGCTGGAAAGCGATAACAACCCGGAAAATGACAAAACAACACCAAACTCTCCAAAATAATGGCTATAAACAACGAGATGTCTTGCTCCGCGGTTGGAGCTCAAACCAATATCCATGATCTTTGATGAACCATATTAAGGTAGCAAAATGCTCAATCTCGTGTTACAAACATTGCTAGTGTTGTTGGAGGTCCCCATCACCATCTCTTCTAATAGAGAATTTATGATGAGAAAAGAAACCTACCATAAAACTGCTTCTCATGGAAACCCTCGTAATATTGTCTAAAGAAAAAGGGGATAGGTGAATTTACAAAAAGTAACTCAATGAGACACAAACAAAGACAACAAGCTGAATCAAATATGATGTGGTATTAAATGATGGTTACTCCACTGATCAAACAAAGGATTGATTTCCGCATCATAAGACAAATCCAGTCATAACTTCCCATTTATAGAGTGATGTGCTAAATGGGTCACATGTCTACATAGGCAGTTCGAACATAGATTCCAAAACACAAAAATTGACACTAAGAAAAAGAGATTCGCTGCAAAATCTCCAAAGTTGGTCAAACAGAAGACCAAACAAGTCCGCTTACAACACAGATTCCTCTAAGATCTCATCGAGACTCTTCTCAGAAAAACCATCCAAAGATAGCTTATCTACATCTCTAAAATGACGATTGCCTTCGAAAGAACATATTCAAACAAGGTATAGCAAAGGCGGATTCAGCACAAACAACAACCCTATTCTAAGATCTTTGGCACTGGATCGGTGCAAGTCCAACTACCACGACAAGCTTTCTTAGCCCTATAGCGGGGAGACCTTTTTGCTCATCGCAACCCAACCAAATGATCTCTCCCTAAGGGTGAGATTTAAACGGTATAAATAAGACCAGATTGCTCAATTAGGCATTATAGGCCAAGAAATGGTCGGGGAGAGAAATTAGATCTTGAAGTATTAGTGAGGCAAGATCCAATGCGCAAAAAAGCACGGAAGATAAGGAATAAGGCGATGACAAGAAGGATAGGAATATGGTTCGGGTAGATGAGGCAGGACGGACGAAAGAAGGAAGTTAAGGGGGGTAATTTAGACATAAATTTTATGGTTGAGTCCTAGGCCCAAGTTGTACCAAAGTTCATCAACTAATTGACAGTCCTAGTATAGCACCGAACGGTCAACTACCTAATGGCTTTGGACAGAGGTAGAACCTTGACCTTATTAGGCCGGATTTAAAATATTAATCGTCCTGCATCATCTTTTAAGATTTAACGCGATCCGAAAATAATTATCCGCCGCGGTACTTACAGTACCAGTCAAAACCAGAACCAACTCTAAAGATTTATAGTCTCAATAATGCTGCTTGGACTATACAATGAACAAGTGGATTTCAAAAACCATTCAGCTAGAAATCCATAATTTAATTTAAAACGAATTTTCCCCTTACCTAGCTGACAACAAATAGACAATTCACGAAATCAAATACCCAAAAATCCGGATGAAGGATTTCCCTTAGCCCTTCCAAAGAAAAATTTAAAACTTTTCCAAAAGTGCAATTTATTACAAATAATGGTTTCGTATTTATAAATCCATTTTATTATTACTTATTATTTGTAATCCAATTCATATTTCAAAATGGAAAAACCTTTTCATGTCCAAAAATGTTAAAGCTTTAGAATCTTAACAGTTAATCACGGTAATTTCAATAAATTATCCAGTATATATAGGAAAATGGATATTAAAAGCCACAAAAAATCGATATTTATTGTTTTCATGTTTAGTGGAATATTCCATGTCCTTCCTAATTCCATCTTTCCTACCAATCAGACTATATTTATTAAAATTACACAATAACTCTAAAATTTTGAACACGAATAGATTAAAATTTAAAACTATATCTTCACAAATTAATTTCCAAAACTGTATTTCAAAACCATTGAAATCCATTTTATTTTTCAAACAGTTTTAAAAATATATTTCCTCGAATATAAGGCCAAGAGCTCAGTTGAATATTTCATAAAAGGTAGATTTGGAATTTTAGCGAAGTAACAAATGGATACACCTTGTAATTATACTTCTGAAATGGATACGACATATTAACATTTTTCCATTATGGATCGAGTAATGGTCATAACTGGAACTACCAAACAAATCCAAAAACTATAAATCACAAGTATCTCGGTTGTGGCTAGATTTTTGTCCAATTTCCAATCTAACCAACGAAATCCACCGTATGTCATCTCATGCTCTTCACGACGAGATTGCCAACGTACTGTGGGGTAAGACAAATTCGGCTAGAAACCCGAGCTAAACATACTTCAACACCCAGTCGATAAAAGCTCATCTTAATTATTAGGCCCACAACTAATTCATTGTTGAAAAAAATTAAAGTCGAGTAAGAAAGATGAAGAAAAACAAAAAAACAAAATCGAACTACGTTCTCTTATGATTCCTAATTTAACTAATTAATCTGATCGTTAAACCTGAGCTCTGATACCAAATGTAACACCCTACACTTTTCTGCATCCAAATTTTGACAAAATTCAAAATTTGAACACATCCAAGCATAAAGCGTATATCTGGTACCTGCAATTAATGAGCATGAGCCTAATCAAAGTACGATCAAATAACTCACAGCGGAAACAAAATAGGATAAATTAGTAATAACTCAAGCAACTACCTTTTTCAAAGTAAGTCACTTTGCCAATACTGAGCATGAGAGATAACTAGAACCGAAAGCCAAGCTTAATCATCTGTGAGAACCCGACCTTCTCTAGGAAACATGGGAGGTTGTAATGAGGATGAGGGTCAGAACAACAAGTTCTGGTGACTAATAAATGTACAACACAAACTATAACACAGATATATTACGTTTGGCTCAACCCAAGCTATATACCTGAGAAGGTTAGTGATTCTAAACCAACCGTTAAAGATTACGCACGGCAATACTACTCTTCGTAAAGTAGTATCCCCAAATTATATTACCAATATAAGACATTTACATACATTTTTGTGAAGCCTTTATACTAGAGCTTAACTGGTTAATTCTATCGAGAGTGAGTCCCTTATTATGGGGTTTCTATCTATTTCCTCATTCACCTATTAACCCCCGATAACGTATTCAACGTTAACATAAAACTAGAGGGAAATAGCTATGGGCCTTACTAGTTAAGGCTTCCGTCATTCATGCATATACCCTTGCCTAGCATAAGGAGAGAGGAGGTATTTTATCGTTTGTTATACATTATACCTTACCTTATTATATAATCTTCTTAGTCGCTTACTACTTCCCGTAGGACAGATGGTGATATCTGGCCCTTTTAGTTTCCAGGTTTTGTTGGCCAACGCACGCCTTCCATTTAAGACCCCTATACTGGAAAACCTATTCCCAGGCAGACTCTATAACCCTAGTCACTTAGCCTTTTAGGACCCAGAAAGCGAACTATGCACGAAGGTTATTAGTTCGTCTCCTATTTGCCTTTAACACCTTTCCCTTTTTGGGATAAAGTAGGCTACGTTATTAAGTCATTCCCGTTTAATTCCTTTATACGGAAATACTACACGTATACCATTTATTTGCGTCGCGGGTTCACATGGTTAATAATATCTTACATTATTAACCTACTACGTTCAACTATATTTTTAATTATAAAGTTTATTGTCATAAATAAGGAAGGTTATTGTTAGATCGAAATTTGGACCTAACACCCAAATTGTTATGAACAGTAGAGAATTTCAAAAGAAGAACGAGGAAAAAGAAGACGACACTCAGAATTTATAGTGGTTCGGCGTTAACGAGCCTACGTCCGCTTTATATGTTATTGATTATGCTTTAAAAGCTAATACAACAATGATTTCTCTCAATATTTCAGTAGTTTGACAACAATGGCGGATTCAGTACTCAATATTGCCAAAAGGATCCCGAAAAATGCCAAGCTCTGGGCTATTTATAGCTGATTTTGTCAGGCGGATCGTGGACACGTGGCACGAATCCCGAGAGCATCGGATCGCATCGCCACCGTTGGAGAAACAGTCAAATTAGCCGTTGTGGACAGGTGTCGTGATCTGCTTGAAAATCGGATCGTGCAGATGGGGAGAATCGGTCCAAGTGACGGTTAGGGACACGTGTCGCCAGATCCGTGCGATTCGGATCGCTGAAGACTAGCTCGCGCTTGAACAGGTCAGAGGGTTCGCCATGTACCAGGGGATCGGATCGGTTCGCTCGGGGTAACAATATAAGTTTGGATCGGATCGCCCGGATGTGTCGTTCGCTGATGAGATGGGACGATCCGCAGAGACGCGATTCGATATTGGGCGAGACGATGGTGCGCGATCCGACGGTGGTCGAGACAATGGCACGCGATTCGATATTGGGCGAGACGATGGTGCGCGATCCATTCCTTCATGTCCTTAGATATCGTGGTTTCCTGCTTTCCTTTCACGAATGATCCTGGGTGGCTTGGTCAAAAAGCGAGCCAACATTTTGCCCCCTCGAAGTATGTTTTATCGATGATGGAACATGCTTCGAAGATTCTGATCTACCTTTTCCTGAAGGGACGCAAATCAACAGTCGCATTGGTTCAAATCAACGTACGCACGAATCGGATCGCCATAGAACGCCACGGTTCGAGTGGTCACGTGCTTGTCTCGAGCTGAGTATTTAGGCCTTTGTGCGAAACGCAGCGAACTTTCCTTCGAGCCGTGTCGGGCTTTGAGCTTGGTGGGCCATCGTTTGAGGCGGCCCGCGGGCTTTTATGCGATACAAGTTTTGGATCATGGCCTGCATGGTGTTTCGTGGACCGAATAGGATAAAGAAAGGGAGACAAACGGTCGCCATCTTTGCCTATATAAGCCGACCCTCTCCTCTTCATTCCCCTTCTTCTTTCTTTCTGCCGAATCGTTTCGCATTATCGAAGAACGAACCCAAATTTTCCAAACCTTCGAAAATCCGAGCATTCTCTCAATCTTTAGAAAGGTAACTCCACAAAAAGTATTCTTATTCGTGAACGCCGCTTTTTCATGAACTTTCTCGACTAGAAACAATGGAAATTTGTGCTTTTCTAACGAAATCATCAAAACGCCATGGCTAACTGGTGTGGAGCTCGGAGTTCGAGGATGGAAAGGAGAGGAGGAAAACGAGGGAGGAAGAAGAAGAAGAGGGAAGGCCGGTTCGGTTCGTGGTCCAGAAGAGAAGACGAAAGCGAGTGGTGAGACGAAAGATCGTGGTGGCAGCGAAGGAACGTATCGTGGGGGTCGCAACGGTTCGTGAAGGAGCGATCCCTTCGCCCGGCGATTCGATGGGGGGCGATTACCCTGCCCTGCGATCCGAAAGGGGCGATCCCTCTGCTTTGCGATCCGACTCATAGCCAACGATACGAAGAAATTTCAGACTTTAATCAACGCCTTGTCACCATAAAACTCTGAACAGTTAGGCTAGAGCCATGACGTTGAACTCTCTGGACTAAATGACCTCATAATTTGACTGCATATGACGACTAATGCTTCTGATAACCTTGATTGCTTTCATGCTTTATTTTTAATGCGCACACACGAGCACACACACCGACACTTGCACACACGGGGGACGGGTACTGTTAATCTTATTGTTCATATTTTCTCGTCCTAGCAGCAATGTCGAATGATCACTCCTCTTCAAGATCCGTAACAGAAGCGGAATCCGAGATTCCTGAACAGTACAACCCTGAAATTCCTCCAACCAATCCGGGAGGTGAAGATTCTGGATCTGAGTACGAAGCCACAAAATCAGATCCGACAGAAAGTACTTCATCCAGCAACAATTCTGAGACTGATGAGCGAGCTCCTGACGAGATCCCAGGCGCACTCGGGACAGATAAATTTTCTGATTCTTTAGCATCCAAGCTTGACGAGATAAAACTTAAAAGAATCTGCTTAAGACACGGCATTCCTTGGGTCGATGTCTTGACGCCTGGAAGCGAAGATAGACTCCACCTATCACCGGAAGGGTATATGGCGATTAGTCGAACAATGTGTCTAGTAGAAGCTATCCCTCCGTTTCCCCCGATTGCCATCGAAACTTTAAGACGACTAGGCATTGCTCCGATGCAGCTTCATCCAAATGCCTACGCATCCCTATACTCACTATATGTTGCATATGCGGAGATCCTGCACGCCGAACTTAAATTCAGAGATCTGGTATTCTTTTTTCTTTTTAAGCACCGTTCTTCGGCAACTCCAAACTTTTCTTTCTTCGAATCAGTGGCGAACAGAAAGATTCTGTACGATGGGTATAGCAATATAGGGGACCCTAAATCTGATTGGTTTTATATAAGGAAACAGGCCGGATGCTCACGAAGATGGCTCAAATCAAGTAAACTTCGACCTTCTAATCAAATATCTTGCTCAAGGAGTCTAAGTATTAACATTTTTCCGCCTTTTTCTTTGTCTTAAACAGATCATATCTTCCCGAAAACGGAGGGTCCGTTATATAACCATCGATTATCCATCCTTTCACAGAGCAGATCCGACTTTCTAAGGATCAAAAAATGCATTACAGATGACAATCTTCACAAGCATCGTCTTCTAGACAGAAGATTTGGACTTGGCACTGGCGGCAAACCTTATAAGTATGTGCCCCCAACAGAAGGAGAGGGGACTTCGCAAGCGGCAGAAACAACTAAGTTTCGCAAGAGCCCTTCTCCGATAGTCATCCAAGATGATGAGGACTTGAACATATACAGAGGGGATGAGGTCCGCGATGACGTGTCCAAGGAAATTCCTATCTCTGCTCCAATTGAAACCGCTGCTCCTGATGACTTGACAGAAGAGCAGTTATTTGACGAGCTAAATAAAATCCCTCTACCCGATGTTGTGTATACAGAAAAAGACTTCGGAGAGGGGCCTTTCTACTCGGCTTCCGAAGAGGCGATCGCTTCAACTAGGGGACGAGAAACTGGTCAGATGAGCCTGTCTCCAGGCCCGGGTCTATTAGGGGGAATTATATGGGATGCACACATCACACACGCTGTCTGACCCTGCACTATTATATCGTGGGTATTCAAAGTTTTAATATGCTCTTCTTTCTTTTTTACAGGAACGATGTCCCGCAGGAAATCTTATTCGTATCGTTCTCTTCGTGAGGGCACACCTAGCCTTCGCCCGGATACTGAGCGCTCTCGCGGTCCTTCTCATAGGTCGAGTTCCTTGCAACCTCGATCTCCCCCAAAATCGACCTCTACCAAACCTTCCAGTCTCCCAGCAGTTCCTACAGGGGGAAAGAAGCTTCCTAAAGAGTTAACTCCTCCAAAGAGTGCTCCTTCTCACAGCCGGTCATCCAAGAGGCGTCACGAATCTAAAGATAGGGGCAAGGATTTGTCCAAAGAGTCTGAAAAGGAGAGAAGTGATGTTGTTCTTTCGAGTCAGCCAGAGTTGGCTCCCCCAGGGTCATGGGATTACATGCATGGTTCCGAGATTCATGGCAGGTTGGAAAAGCTTCGGGAACAATTCCCAGACATATTCTTTGATCGGATGACATTTGTTCCAGCCTTGGAACCGGTCCCCAAGAACTGGGACAGCGAAGTTGTCGGACACATCCGCCATGTTGCCAGACAATACGAGATGATGAAAAAACACGCAGTTAACCTTTCGGAAGTCATCCGAACACTTGAAATAGAAGCTCACAGATCTAAAGAAAAACTTGAAAATAACGAAAGGGCTAGGACAAAATTGGAGAAGGACCTGGAAGATGCTCAGGCCCAGCTTGCTTTAGCACGGAGGGACGCTGAAAATTATAAGACTGAATTTGAGAATGCCAAGCAGCGCTTTCATTCAGAACTGGACTCCAATAGCCAAGAGAAAATGGCCTTAAAGAAGGAGGTCGAAGATCTCAAAATGGCCAACATCGAGTTGAAAACAGCGCAAGGCCATTTTGAAACCGAGAAGGCAACTTGGGAGGCAGAAAAAGCGAGTTCAAAGGAGAGTTTGGCTCTAGCTAAAGCAGAAAAAGAGATTTTAAACGACCAAGTCTCGGATGCGGAGAGAAGGGCAGCCCTTGCTGAAAAGAACGTTGAGAGCGCCATTGAAATGGCCACTGCTTCTAACAACAAACTCCTTGCAAGAGAGAAGGAGATTGAGGGGTTTGAAGAGATGATTTTCGATTTTCTTGGCCAGGTTCTCAAAACTCGTAACATCTCGTGGATCCCAGATTACCATGTTACTTTGGCCAATTTATGGGATGCCATTGTGGTGGGCGAAAAGTACAGATTGGGGGTCGAAGAGATCGATGAGGATGAATTGATGAAGAGCATCCTAAGAGACAATGAGCCTGAGGACCTGGCATAGGGTCGTCGCCTAATCCTGGCGGAAATGGAAAAGGAGAGAACCTTGGCTAAAGGTAAAAGCAAAATTGACGAAGGTTCCAGTTTCGCTGCGAAGCCTAAAACCTCCGGAGTTGAGGAGTACCATCCTGATGATCCGCTAATCCCTTTGGGCCTAACTCCCCTGGTTGTTGGAGCCTCTGGAACTACTCAAGAGGGAGCATCTGCTGAAGGTATCTCTCTCTTTTCCCCGCAATTTGCTAAAGCAATTGCGAATTGTCGTCGTCTGGCAGAACAACCAATTGAATTAGTAATGTGTGTCTCTCGTAATGCAGGTGGCGAGCCCGTCGACATGGGCGCTGAAAAAGAAAAGGAAGCGGAGAAGGAGGCTGTCTCACAGGGTGCCGGTGCTGATCTATCAAGACAGGCTCAGGTCACCACAGCAGAAAGAAGCATCCCGGCCCCTAGCACTGATGTACCCACAGATGCTGAGACTATCGAGGCTTTAAAAGACATGGATGGTCGTCATGTGGATGACGAAGAGGACATTACCGGCACCAAAAAGGCCGATGATGATGATGACGAGGAAACCCTGGCCAGCCGAAAAGCCAGACAGGAGAAAGAGTTGGCTTCAAAGAAGGTGGGAGATGAGGCTTTGGACGTAGTCCCTCTTGCAGAATTCGATCCCAAAACTGGGATGATTTTGAAAATCCAGCCCAAGTCCATCAGCCGGCAGCTTCACTTCGCAAACCCCGATGACTTCCTGGCTTCCCTCTCTGGCAGAAGCAAGAGGAAAGAGGTGGAAGAGGAGACTTCAGAGGAGTCGGATGTTCCCCTCGTAGACAAGCAGAAGAGGAAGAAAGGGGATCCATCTGAAGCCGACAAGGAGAGGCTGGAGAGGCAGAAGCAAGAGAAGAGGTCAAAGCGTAAATAGGATGTTTGTTGTTTGTTGATATTTTGTCTTTAGGTTTTCCACTGGCCAGGAAGTGTAATTGTGAGACTGATCCTCACTTTTGTTTCTAGGTTGTTTTTCACTTTGTTGATTCGCAGTATATAAACAAGGGTTTATCTCTCCTTGCATCATTGTGTACCTGTATTAAGAGAAACTTTCCATGTTTAGTCATTAGCCAACTATTAATAATTACAAATCAGTCAATCAACAGGAAGAAGAATGTTCATGCTATGTTGCACTGCTGTATCAAAGTTTAGTGTTTGCATATGAGTGCATGGTGCCCCCCAACCAGTTGTTTCTGTAGCATCTGACTGGGGTTTACTAGGGATTGATTAGTACTGTCGACACGTTGCCCCCTATTTCTGAATATGGGGGTATAGGAGATTTCATGGGATAACAGTAGTTCAGTCAGCCCTTTTCCTTTAGCAGGGAATAAGTTCTTTCTCAGCGCTCAATCGGAGACGCTTTTATACTGTCTCTCTCTCTGGAGAGTTAGAGTTTTACGCTCGGCGATTCATTCGCTCCCCGATCCTTCAGCGGGGAAGGAGCTATTTCTCAGCGCTCAATCGGAGACGCCTTTATACTCTCTCTCTCTCTTTGGAGAGTTAGAGTTCGAGCTCAGCGATTCACTCGCTCCCCGATCCTTCAGCGGGAAAGGAGCTCTTTCTCAGCGCTCAATCGGAGACGCCTTTATACTCTCTCTCTCTCTCTCTGGAGAGTTAGAGTTTATGCTTAGGCAGCTCCGATCATGGTACACCGCCGTTATTCGTTGATGTCGATTTTCGTGTCCTTTATACTCTCTCTCTACTCTGGAGAGTTAGAGTCACGGATCAAGCAGTCTGCAATCATGCATGCTCATCAAACTCATCCTAGGTGTACACTTTAACCCATGCTCCGTGGATTAAAGCTAGTCGGACAAGTAGTTGGAGCCTTTGCCAAAGCTTTGGGTTCCTCCGATTAGTCTACGGGAGGAACGGTTGGCACCGGACTTCGGGTACCTGCATTATTCACATTGATTTTCATAAAAATAAACAGGCAAATAAATAAAGATGCAATAAAGGCAAATGACACACAGTATTTTTATAGTGGTTCGGTCGAATCATGACCTACGTCCACTTTATAATCTCTTGCTTTAAGGAATCAGACTGTTCTAGGCAAGTCATGCCCTGTACATAGTTTTTTAACAAAGCAAAAGAATAAATTTGAAACTTCTCATGTTAAATATGGCCGTAAATGTTGGGCATTCCACACTCTGGGGATTTCCTTTCCATCTACGGTTGCCAGCTTGAAGGTTCCATTATCAAGCTTGCTCAGAATAGAGAACGGTCCTTCCCACTTCGCTCCCATATGAGTTGGGGGTGGAAAGACACGTTTCAGAACCAAGTCTCCGGGTTCCCAGGTTCGGGCTCGGACCTTTTTGTTGTAATATCGGGCGACCTGTTGTTTGCATCTCAGGGCACGCAGGTCTGCTTCATCCCTCTTTTCTTCGATCATATCCAGGGACTCAAGGAGCAATTCATTATTGGTCATTGGATCATAATAGGTCACCCGATGAGAAGGTACCTTTATCTCAACCGGGATGACTGCTTCCGTTCCAAAAGCAAGGGAGAACGGGGTATGTCCTGTTGCCGATTTATATGTTGTCCTGTAGGCCCATAGTGCCAAGGGCAATTCATCAGCCCACATGGCTCTAGCCCGCTTCATTCTTCTTTTCAGAATGGACTTAATTACTTTATTTGCCGCTTCGACTTGCCCGTTCAATTGTGGGTGCGCCACAGAGGTGTACCGATTCTCGATGTGGTATTTTTGGCAGAAGTTTCTGAATTCAGCATTATCGAACTGAGTTCCGTTGTCTGTTATCACAATCTTCGGAATCCCAAATCGACAGATGATGTTTCTCACGATGAAGTTGATCACTCGTTTAGTTGTGATTGTGGTTAGTGGTTCTGCCTCGACCCACTTAGTGAAATAATCTACGGCCACAATAGCGAACTTTGCTCCGCCCCTTGCTGTGGGGAGACTTCCTATGATATCAATTCCCCACATAGCGAAAGGCCATGGACTCATCATTGTTTTTAACTGACTTGGAGGCGCTCTAGGTATCTTTGAAAATCTCTGGCATGCATCACATCGTCGCGCATATCTTACTGCATCCTTGTTTATGGTAGGCCAGAAATAACCATGCCGTAGTACCTTTTTTGCCAAAGTTTGCCCTCCATTGTGGTCGCCACATTCGCCTTCGTGGACTTCTTGCAGCACACGTTTAATGTCATCGTGGGCTACACACCGAAGGAGGGGCATTGAAAACCCTTGTCTGTAAAGAACTCCGCCTTGCAAAACGTATCGGGCGGCTTTACGAATCACTTTACGCCTCTCGCTTTTCTTGGTCGGAAGCGTTCCATCCATTAGGAAATTCTTTATAGGGGTCATCCAGGACTCCCTTTCTGGTTCCATCTCTAGTACTAGGTCGATTTCCATCTGATCTATGCTAGGGGACCGAAGTACTTCAACGGGGGCTAGCCCATTCACTTCAGGATCGTCAGAACTAGCCATCTTTACCAACTTGTCTGCCTGCTGATTCTCTGACCGTGGAATATGAGATATGCTGTAGTGATCAAAATCATTCAGCAGTTCTTTCACTTTCTTTAAGTATAAAATCAATCTTGCACTTTTAGCTTGGAATCTTCCAGTAACTTGATTCACAACTAACTTGGACTCACAGAAGATGTTCAGCTTTGTGACTTCTAGTTCCTTTGCAATCTTTAATCTGGCTATCAGAGCTTCATATTCGGAATCGTTGTTAGTGGCCTGAAACTCCATTCAGATTGCATAGGTTATCAATCGTTTCTCGAGGGTTTCAAGCACTATTCCAGCGCCGGATCTTTCGTCGTTCCTAGCACCATCAGTGTACAATCTCCAGGCATTAGGATCGAAAAGTAACTTTGAAGGATCCACTTCTTCGTTTGCTATATCTTCTTCAGGGACAGTGAACTCTGCTATGAAGTCGGCTATCACTTGCCCCCGAATTGACCGTCTGGGCTGAAAGTTCAAGTCAAATTGACTTAACTCAATGTTCCATTTGAGTAACCTTCCAGATGCCTCCGGTCTCTGTAAAACTTGCTTGAGTGGATGATCAGTATATATGGTGATAGGATGTGCCTGGAAGTAGTGCCGAAGTTTTCTGGAGGCAATTAGTAAACTATACGCCAGCTTTTCTATCCGTGGATAATTACGCTCTGCTGCTGTCAGTTTTTTGCTCACATAATACATAGGTCTTTGGCCTTATCCTCTTCCCTTACCAATGCTGAGCTGATCGCATGGGATGACACTGCCAAATACACGAATAAATCCTCGTGATCTATTGGTTTAGATAAAATCGGAGGTTTCTCTAAGTGCCTGAGCAAAATCTGAAACGCTTCTACGCAGTCAGATGTCCATTTAAAGTGGCGTTTTCCTCGCTTTATTAATTCGAAGAATGGGATGCACTTATCCGTAGCCCTGGAGATAAATCTGCTTAGTGCGGCCACTTTTCCGGCAAGGCTTTGCACATCCCTAATTTGCCTAGGTTCCTGAATGTTTCTGATTGCCGCGATCTGGTTTGGATTAATCTCGATACCGCGGGAACTGACAATGAATCCCAAGAATTTTCCAGAAGCAACACCGAATGAACATTTGGTTGGATTGAGTTTCATTCCATATTTTCGAAGAATGCCGAACATCTCCGCCAAGTCAGTAGTGTGTTGAGAAGATTGCTTGGACTTAACCAACATATCGTCGACGTATACTTCCATTGTTTTCCCGATTTGGTTATAAAACATTCTGTTGACCAAACGTTGATATGTAGCGCCTGCGTTCTTCAAACCAAAGGGCATTACCACATAACAATATAATCCCAGATCAGTGATAAAACTAGTGTGCTCTTGATCTGGAACATGCATCGGAATTTGGTTGTATCCTGAATAAGCATCCATAAATGAGAGAAGCTCGTGACCTGCCATCGAGTCTACCAACTGGTCAATTCGAGGTAATGGGAAACTATCTTTTGGACAGGCTTTGTTCAAATCCAAGAAGTCGATACACGTTCGCCACTTCCTGTTGGCCTTCTTTACCAGGACTGGGTTCGAAATCCAGTCTGGGTAGGTTGAATCTCTGATAAACCCATTACTCTTTAGCTTTCCAACCTCTTCTTTCAAGGCAGCGGACCTCTCTGGGCCCAGCATTTGCCTTTTTTGCTTTACTGGAGGATGTTTGGGGTCAATGCTCAAGGAATGGCTCATGATTGATGGGGATATCCCACACATGTCCGCGTGGGTCCAAGCAAATACATCCAAATTGTTCTTTAAGAAATCCGTCAATTCTTTAGCAAGATTCAGACTTAACTGGGATCCTATCTTAAGGACCTTCTCCGGGTCACTGTCATCGATTGGTACATCCACAGTTGCTTCGTTGGGAGTCGCCATTCTACCCCCGGGTTCTTGATCCTCTCTGGGATCTATATCCTCGGGCATCCCTCTGGGTGACTCTCCAACGATTATCCTCTTTGGTTGCTATAGGGTCTCCGCCCCCGAAAGGGGAGAGGTGCCTTTAGTTTCGATATCCCCTCCATTGCGAAGTAACTTTAGTTCGGCAACATAACACGCTCGCGCAGCAACTTGATCCCCTCTGACGATACCAATGCCAGCTTCTGTGGGGAATTTCAATAACAAGCACTAGGGGGCTATACAGGCTCTGAACTTTGCGAGGGCCGGTCGGCCCAAGAAGGCATTGTATGGCGATTCAACATCCAAAACCACAAAGGGAAGGATTCTCACTCTCTGGCGTTCTCCTTCCCCAAGTGTAACTGGCAACTCTACATAACCCATTGGAGCGGTGGATGCTCCGTTGAATCCACGGATCCATCCTTGGCAGGGCTTCAAGTCTTTTATTTCAAGATTCATCTGGTCAAAGGCCTTTTTGAAAAGAATATTAACGGAACTCCCGTTATCCACCAGAACCTTATGAACAGTGGCTGGCCCAATGGGTATCGTAATTACAAGTGGATCTTCAGTTGGAGCATGGACTCCGATGCTTTCTCGTTCTCGAAAAACAACATCATCGGTCATCATCTTCTGCTGCTTCACCGGGATACTGTCCTCGGGGTTGCTACATTCCCCCACCTCGAGGTGTTGTTTGGCCGCATTGACGTATTGATCCAATGCTTTGGAACTGTGCCCAGCAAGATAAAGTCCTCCGATCACGGTATTGATAACAATATTCTTTCCTTTTTGCTGAGCAGTCGGCTTAGCAGCAAGTTGATTTTGATTTTGATTCGGGGCCTGCACTGCTTGCCCCCTATCCCTGGGCATTACTCTGTATTCATCTAGCTTTCCTTCTCGAAGCAGCCTTTCAACTACATCCCTCAGGTGACGACATTCATTCGTCGAATGGCCGTGGATTTGATGAAAGAGACAAAACTTCCCTGTTTCACGCTCTTTCTCTGTCGACTCTCTAGGAGGTGGCCTCTTATTCTGGAGGACTTCGTACGCATCCATGAAGATATTTTCCAGAGTATCACTTATGGGTGTATAACTTTCAAAGGCCCTGGGACGAGTCCTTCTCTGGGAGTCGTTCCCTTGGCCCCTCTTCCGGTTGTTGTTGTTACCATTGTTATTGTTGTTACCTGGCTGGCGACCACCCTGATTCTGATTTCCGACGTTAACTTCAACTTTCCCCGAGCTGTCTCCAGTCTGTTTGATGGCGACATTGCTCTGAATTTCCTCCTTATCAGTTGTTTTAACCTTTCGGTTCGCGTATACCTCTTCCCGACGTAGATGTACGTTGGCTTTCTCGTAGAATAACTCTCTAGTGTGGGGCGGTTTGCCTGCCAAGTACCTCCCGAATTCAGTGTCCTTATCTACTTCGTCAATCAGTGCTACGACAATGGTCGGTTCATGAGGATCCTTAACCTCAGTAGCGGCCAAATTGAAATGATCTAGGTACATCTTTAGACTCTCGCCTGGTCGCTGTTTGACAAGGAACAAATCGATCACACTTTTTGTCTTCTGTGCGTAGATACGGAATTGTTCTACGAACTTCTCGCTCAGCTCCCTGAAACTAGAAATCGACCTCGCCGGCAGGCGAGTAAACCATAACAAAGCCACGTCCTCCAGGAATATGGGAAACACTTTACACTTAACCGCGTCAGAAGCGGCGGCAGCGGTCATCGACCAAGAGTATCTCATTAGGTGCTGGACAGGATCAGATCTTCCCGCATATCGGTTCATTTGTGGCATGTTGAAACGCCTTGGAAAAGTCGCATCCAAAATATCGTCAGTAAAAGGAGTATGACTGCGGTCGATCCCCCAATCTTCGTTCCGTTGTCCGCGGTTGTCGGCCAAAATCTGGTGGACCATGGCTGCAACATTCGCACTGGTCAAAGGAGGTTCAGGGTCAGTGCCTCTGGCCCGACGAGGTTCTCTGATCTCTCTTCGGGAAGCAGCCACAAAATCCGGGGCTCGGACAGGGCTTCGCTGCCCCCTGTTACCATGAGTATGCATGCGGCGACGGGGCTGAGGTGGTCTGTTATGCACAGGACTGTTCACATCTCGAGTCCTGAGAGCCGTCGCTTGACCATTCATATCACGGTTTGTGGGCCCCGCCCCTAGCTCTTCTTCTTCCTGTGAGGGCAGGGTTCCGAACCGAAGCTGTTCTATGTTTTCGGCTCTCTCATACGGTCGCCGCGGAGGTCTCGGCGATTCTTCAGACGAAGAAGAATATACTGGGGTGAGTGGACGAACCGGCGATGCTCTTTGCCTTGCTAGCTCATCAAGTCTTCTATCCATAGCTGTTAAATTTTGCCGCAGGATGAAACTTTCCTGCCTTTGGGCAGCCAACTCATCAAACAACCTATCCCACATTTCGGCGAAGCGAGAGAGATCCCCCTCAATGACAGGAGCAGCAGGATCATAGTGGTCATCATCACTCTCTCTTATAAGCAAAGAGCTCGAACCGGGTCGAGCAGAGGTTCCGGGACGATAGGAGTGGGTCATAGGTTCTTTTCCAGGTCGAGTTGTAGTCTGACCATCAGTTCGGATAGCTGCGGTTCATGGATGGCGATTCGCTGCGCCCCCCTGAGAGCGACTCGTGGTCGTGGTACGCAGAGGCTGCGAGGTGTTACCTCGGGATCGAGTAACAACCCCTTCAGTGGCACGGATCGTCTCGTTTTCATCGACTCGGAACGCGGTGTCTTCGTCGGATCGGTTCGCCCCCTGCGCTCCGCGATCCAGAGTTTCTTCATTGCCCAATTCGTGCACACTCTCCTCAATCGTTTCGTTGGTCTGTGAAGCTTTAGATCTTTTTCCAGCCATGATATCCGAATCGCTGGAATCCTCAAAGGAGTGAATAGTGAAACTTTAGGACTGAGTCTCTCAGTGAAAGCACCAAAAATGTTAGATCGAAATTTGGACCTAACACCCAAATTGTTATGAACAGTAGAGAATTTCAAATGAAGAACGAGGAAAAAGAAAATGACACTCAGAATTTATAGTGGTTCGGCGTTAACGAGCCTACGTCCACTTTATATGTTATTGATTATGCTTTAAAAGCTAATACAACAATGATTTCTCTCAATATTTCAGTAGTTTGACAACAATGGCGGATTCAGTACTCAATATTGCCAAAAGGATCCCGAAAAATGCCAAGCTCTGGGCTATTTATAGCTGATTTTGTCAGGCGGATCGTGGACACGTGGCACGAATCCCGAGAGCATCGGATCGCATCGCCACCGTTGGAGAAACAGTCAAATTAGCCGTTGTGGACAGGTGTCGTGATCTGCTTGAAAATCGGATCGTGCAGATGGGGAGAATCGGTCCAAGTGACGGTTAGGGACACGTGTCGCCAGATCCGTGCGATTCGGATCGCTGAAGACTAGCTCGCGCTTGAACAGGTCAGAGGGTTCGCCATGTACCAGGGGATCGGATCGGTTCGCTCGGGGTAACAATATAAGTTTGGATCGGATCGCCCGGATGTGTCGTTCGCTGATGAGATGGGGCGATCCGCAGAAACGCGATTCGATATTGGGCGAGACGATGTGCGCGATCCGACGGTGGTCGAGACGATGGCACGCGATTCGATATTGGGCGAGACGATGGTGCGCGATCCATTCCTTCATGTCCTTAGATATCGCGGTTTCCTGCTTTCCTTTCACGAATGATCCTGGGTGGCTTGGTCAAAAAGCGAGCCAACAGTTATATTCCTATTTTTCTATGAAATTTATTTGACTTCTTCCCTAATTTGGACTTAGTATTCAAATGACAGTCAATGTCCATTAATCCTCTTTTTGATACACATTTCCCTTTACTTTATTTTTATTTCCCTTTATGACTCTGACGGTCATATTTTCCTAAGGCAACTATTTATCAGTCTCAAGTTATCTATTTGTTGTACCCAACAGACAATTTCTTTACTTATTTATTTATTGTTTGACTGTTACATCTATATATTTATTTATGCACCAGGCCTCCGACATTAAGTTGACTACCTGTGGATGATGGATTTGCCGGTGAATTCTGAGCAGGCTTCTACCACAAGTGAACCTAACCACGTGCCATAGTACATTTACTTTTATGCATTAGACCTCTCACATTAAGCTGACTACCTATGGGATCTGATTTTCCCGTCAGTTCCAGGCAGGCTTTCACCACAAGTTGAGCATAACCTCATGTCTAAATGCGGTTTTATTTTAAATTTCTTAATTTGGGTCCACAACAATTATCCTGATTAATTTTAGGAATTGTAACCATTTTCCCGTCACATTTATTTTCCCTAAATCAATATTGGTTACAATGGTTATTTCTTTATTTACGGTCTCATTTATGGCAATTAATTATATTGATTACTGCAAATGGTCATCACAAATATATATTAACTCAAAATGGATTATATTTACTTATAATTCCATAATTGAAATTTATCCAAACATTTAACATTTGTCACAATTGTTAATTATTTATTTATGGCCTCATTTATAGCAATCAATTACACTAATTGCTACAATGGTCACCGTAAATATATTCATTAAGTGCGGAATATAATTTTAATGTATGATTCCATAAATTAATACCACTTAACATTTTAAACCTTCAAACATTTAATACATTGCATAATTTACTGTTTTATGCTAATTTGGATGGATAATATGTATATATTTATTTTTACGTTTTCGTGTGGTCAGTGTAGTTATTTAATATTTATTATCTTGCAATACTTATTTTTAAATTAATGATTTGGTCTAATCAATTAACCAAACATTCCCCTTTTATACTCAATCTTGCCAAAAAGGTTTCATGTCGCACAAGGGCCGTTAGCTGTAATCATTGTAAATCGTGCCTATTTTGTGGAGTTGACATATTCCCAAATCAAAAGAAATATATGTAATGTATTTTTATTTTGTAATAGTCGATGCAAATTACATACAAAACATGTATTTATTTTTATATGGACATTTGCACCACTTTTCCCATTTTAATTCTTTTTATCATACTTCTTGTGATTCTAAAACAATGCCTCTTTATTTAAAAATGAGGAAAACGACATAATTTACAATGCTTAAGCCAAAAACCCAACAATATTAAATGTGAACAAGGAATAATTCTTTTTTTCTTATAATCACATAATATACAAATTCATCTTTTTAACCAAATTCACATATTCCATATTTCAGCACTGCACTAAGGATCTGGAACATAACTATAACAAATTTATGTTTAATGGGACTGATTTCCAAATTCACAGTGCTATGTAACATATACAACATATTTCATGACATAGCTATAGGAATATGCGGGAAAATATATAAAAATCCTAAAATCCATGTTTGTACATAACCACAACTTATCCTTTGCCAATTTTAAAGATATTCATAATCTGATCTGATGGTTGCCACAATTCACAATTATTTAAATAAACAGATCTGATAGGCATAAATCATAGATTGGGTTTAAACGAAATAGATAAGTCATTATAATAGTAGTAGTAAATTTCTCACTCACCCTATAGCTTCCAATTTCTAAATTTTGAACATTTTAGGCTTAGAATCCCCTAATTCTTATAAATCATCTGGAAAAGGGAAAATTCTAGATTTGTAAAAATATAATAAAAAGGGAAGAGAGTGAAGAATCTATTGTTGAGCATCCTCTTCCATTCAGTCTAATAATCTTCCCAATTGCATTTGAATTTGATTTGATATGTATGAACATTTTTTTTATTTTAGAAATTTGGTTAGAAGAGGAAGAAAAATGCCAGAGCTCCTCTACCTCCATAAATTTGAATGGAAAAGAATGAGGCTCTACCCCTTTATTTACAAAGATGGAAATGTCCTTGGACAGTCAAATCAGTTCTAATTTATATCCGTCTATCTGTTATAATAAATAAAACAACAAGCCGTCACTAGGCAGTTTGACGCCAAGCAGGTCGACCTGGGTGGTCGACTCCCATGTCGACTGCCGGGGCATCAAACTGCTAAGGTTGGTTGGGTTATATTAGGTAAATTATTATTAAATATTCTGTTTATTTATTTCCGTTCATCTTTTGTATTTCGTCCGTAACTTTTTCATACGGACTCCGTTCGCGAAACTCCAAACATAAAAGTTGATCAGATTTCCGAGATGAACACAATGGTTAAAGTTTCGTGGTCAAATTCCATCATTCGCAAAAATTGCTATTTTTGAGCTTCTAATTAAATAACTATTTATTGTCAAATTTCCGGGATGTTACAGAAATTAATTGAGAAATAGTTGTCCTTGTTTACTCCAGTTTTTGCGATTTGACAAAAAAAGTATTGCATTTTTATGAGATGTTATTTTCATGATTTGGCAAAAATAACTTTTAACGAAGGAAAATAAAGTTTTGAAGATTTTAATTTTTGAAAGGAAAATGAAATGATTAGGCCAAAGCATGTTTTTAAATCCTTGAGAAGATAAGGATCGGTACCTAGGTAAGGCAGGGAATATTTTGATGCTATAAAGTAGATAGCAATAATTGTTCTTCGAATAATAGCAAATTCCCGTAAAGTGCTTAAAAATTGTAGAACCTTGGTTGTTGCTTGGAAAAGGCAGTTAGTACACAACAACGAGTAATTTTGATAAGTAAAGGGTAATAGGCAAGTAAGTTGTTTAGAACCTGTGGTTTGGACTTTTCATTATCAGTGGGGACATGATCCTAGGATTCTTAGCACTTGTTAGCAGTTGTGTATTATGCTTGTTTTCCTATTTTAGCTCTGAAAAAATTATTAGGCTTATTTAAAATTAAGCTTTATTCGGTGGATTAAGTTAAATAAGCTAAGTAAAAGCAATCGCATAACTAAAAGAAAACAAACAATAATGACAACTGTAAAAGCAAAGAAACAAATATGACAATGGAGATAAATAGAAAATTCCAAGAAATAGAAAAAAAAGTGTTTCCTGAAGTAAGTTAGAAAAGAAAATCTATAACAAAGAAAATTTTCTTATGTAAGCAATGCTTGGATAAGAAGACAGGAAATCTTTATATGATAGATACATATAACTCAAGTACAGATAGAAAAGGTACATAAAGGAAACATGGAAGATGTTAAGTTTTCCTTTGTTTTACCCTTTTATAACATAAGAAGTCAAATTTATAAAATTAGATTTTTCTATAATTCAAAAACTTAAAGTTGGTAGGTAGGGTTTGGATGCAAAAATTAGATGAACTGTGCTCAGTTAGGGAAGAGAATCATGGATCTTAAGGCAAAACTAACACTAGAGAAGGGGGAATAGTATTTTAAAGAGATTATGGAAAACTTAAACAACTAATGATTAGTTAAACAACTATATGAATCACAAAATGATTATCACAATAGAAAAAATAACAGATGCAAATATAAACATAAATAAAATGCAGAAAAGGAAAGAACATACCGGATTTTATACTTGTTCGGATTACTCCTACGTCCAGTTCCATGCAATGTTGGATTGTGCAGAGTTTTATTAATACTAGTATTAATCTTACAACACCATTAATTTCACGGCTACAAGGTTAACATCGATTCCACACCCTTGATTTCACGGCTACAAGGTCAACACCGACTCACCACCCTTGATTTCGCAACTACAAGGTTCACACCGATTCAACACCATTGATTTCATGGCTACAAGGTTCACAGCGCTTCTTTTCCTTGATTTACACTCTATAAGTAACACACCCTTTCCTTAATAATTACAAACAACTCTAGAACTCTTGAATAACACGTCCAAACAGAGAGTATTTGATAGAGATTGAGAAGAGAAAGAAAATGATATAGTTTGCATTGAAAATGGCAGAGTATAATTGTAGAAATCAAGAAATGAAAGTAGAATAATGGTAGTAAGAGTAAGGATGAAGAAGGAGAAGATAAGATGATTAAAAATTCAAAAATGACCCCATTGTATAGAGTCCCAAAGGTTGCAATGTTCTGAAACGTTTCAAATAATGAAAAGACACTTCTTTTGAAAATTAAAATTGTAACAATTATATGTCGACACGAAAAATGTTGTATGTCGAGATATCTTGTATTTTACACTACAACAAAATAGTCCTTTAACAACGGGCAAAAACTGTTGTAATATACATTCATAATAATAATGAATATTTTAACATGAAATAAATATTGTAAGGCAACAATCAAAATCACATAATAACACATACTAAAAGACTGAAGCAAGAATCATATAATTCCAACACATTTCAAAAAGTTCGTTAAGTTTATACTCCAAAAGACTAGATAAGTTTACATTCCAAAAGGTTAGATAAGTTACGTCGACAGAGTTCTAACATAAATTACATAACTAGTTTCATAAGTACCAACACTAGACCAAGGAAACGTAATCTTTGTGTCACGCGACGGTAGATCCAACGGCCTGCTGATCTTGAGTCTGCATATAGTTACTAGTACGGTGTGACTGCAAAAAAAGAAAAAAAAGTTATCAAATGTAGAGAGAATATATTATTATACACCATTCAAAACTTATTATACAACATTTAAGTCTTGCATTGCTGTAACTTTACAGCCTTTGGTTCCATAGTCTTCCTACTTCAGTTTAGACACAGTTTAGATACCACCATATCCACAGTTTGCAGTTGTATCTAAGTAAAAATATTTGTATTTGTAACTGACATTATATACGAACTTTTATTTCTACAACTATATGACCAAAGGAAGAATTAATTACATAATAGGCTTCTATTGAAAGACCAAATATATGCAGATGTAGACTGGAACTAAGTTCACCTTTGAAAAACCATTGCGAATCTTTTATCTAAAATGTATTTAAAAACTCAGCTGAATGCATATAAAACTGATCAAATACATATTATATTATATCATGTTAAATCAAATTATGTATGCATAAGGAACTCATGTACACCATTGCGCAAACTCAAAACTGCATTTAAAATTTATGTGTGCACATAAACCAATGTCTGGAATAATTACACATTTGAAAATTCAGATTCTCAGATTCATACGGAAAACCCATTTTTACCGAACTTTGCATTCTCTTTCAAATCCATGAATGTGCGAAGCGTTTCACACATCCAGTTCAATATGTTTAAAATTGTGGAGATACTATGTTTTCTCAACTCGTATTTGGGTAATATTCAAAACATGCTTCGCACTAGAGAGGAAAGCCTCCATTATTTATTAATCAAGATAAAGGTTAAGATAAGGTACGGCGTTTCTCTTACAAATTCCTATGATTGTGAGAAGATCTCGATATTTGGTCTTCATTTGTTTAATTCTGCTTTAGTATATATGGTAGGTATATAATACTCAGGTAGTATACCTAATACAGTATAAAGTTGTAAGAATGATCAGATATATGTGTATTTTACCACTGGCACATGAGTAAAATATGTTGCTTTGAAGAGATGTTGTAAGCATTAACAGTGTTTTCTACGGGTATCAAGCAAGCTGACCTGTACTGTAGACATTAATTTTTTTATAAATGTAAATCGGCAATTACTCCAGTGTCTAGACAATTACATACAAAAAGTCCCTCATTGTAATTTTTTATTTTTAAAATCTTGAAGCCTCTATTGTCACACAATTATAATACCATGGTTGCAAATCATAATTATAAATGTATTAGGCCCTACCATAAGAAGAGATGACACTGGAATTCTAAATAAGTGTTACTCATTATATATAAAAAAAAATTAATATATTGTAGCTTTTGATGAATCATTATTTCCAAAGTCAGTAGCTTTATCATGCAGCTATTTATCTAATAAGTATAACAGGAACACTTATCATTAAAGGGGATGAATTCTTCTGTCCCCAAATTGGGTGTGCCCTGTGTGCCCACCCAATGGGAGCCCCCTGATTTCCACTTTTTGCATTTAAGTCCCTCAATTGTCATAGGGACTTAAATGCAAAATGTGAAAATCAGGGGGTTCCCATTGGGTGGGCACACGGGGCACACCCAATTTGGGAACAGAAGAATTGGCCCCTCATTAAAGTAGGGAAACCACTCAAGTGCTGACAGTAATCACTTAAGCACTGCCAAAGAGCCACTCAGGAATTCAGTGACAAAACTGATTTTCTCACAATTCTTAAGACTCATCAATTGGAAACTTTTTCTACAGCAATTAAGGTATGTTTTAGCCCAACTAAATTAGATAGGCCTTATTATACTTTCTCATCTCCCGACCAAACTACAAATCATATGGACTATGTCAATCAATATGAGCAGCTAGCCGGTATGATTAGACATATTTAAAAAAAAAAATAGGTGGTTTAATAGAAGAAATTAAATTGATTTTGTTGCCGATAAACTCAATGATTTTGAAGAGGCGATATCACTAGCAAAAACTTTTAAGGTAAAATGGCTTTCAGCAAACAAGAAAAACAAGCATAATTATTTTAGAAATAATTCTTCTACCTTCAAAAATTTTTCTGGAAGCAATCAAGCTTCTTAATTGATTAATGGTATAAGGTATTACACCTAAAGAAATATTAGAAAGAACATAGAAACATCTATGCTTTGGTTGCAATGAGAAATATCTATTGGTTGTTCATCATTTTGCACATGATTATAGAAGCCAACACAACAAGAATTCCAAAACGAAAACTATAACACTTACCTCAATCTTCATATCACATGCCATTGCAACTTTGCACAATTATTGATTATATTCAAGTGCCAGCAATCCAAATAAATCTTCATATGACATGCCATTGCAACTTCATCCTCCCTATTTCAACAATCAATCACAATTTTCTGCAATATTTATTACTTTAGAACAAAAATTTTATTACTAACAACAGGAATGAGAAACAAGCCACCAAATAAACAGTGAATCTTAATCCCAAACCAGTTCACTCCAGTAAATTTCATTACTTACATGCGAATGGCTTTCAAGGCAAAAATTATGTTCGACAAACAACTACCAAAAGAAACAATACGATTTCCAGGCAAAAATCTAAAACCGAATAAGTCCATTTAGCCCAAAGTGCCACCAATTATTGCTTCATCCTCCACCAATAACGGTCTTTACTCATGACCTCAAACCTCAGCGGTCACCATCGAATTTCAACTGATTAGAGATGCTACGTAACTCTCAAGGAGGCGATTTCGAGCTTGAAATTGCTCGAAGGCCTTAAATATTTCTTTAGTTGTCATGCGATGAGGAATTTCTTTAGTTTTAACTCATAATTTTTTTTTCAGGATTTATATTGCGCCATGAAGAAGAAATACATGGGTACATGCCCATACTCCCTTTCCTGCAACGTGAGGAACAAAGCATATTTTCTGTTCTTTTTTTTTCTTCCGAAAATCTAGTGTACATCAGAACTGGTAGTATGTCGGTAAAGTGTTTAACTAATTTAAATAAGAGATACAACTTGAATGTAGCAGCATTCATGAAGGGCTTGGTTTGAATGGGGTAACCAAGCATGTGAGTGGATCATATACATTTTCCTATAAAATGAACAGGAAGCATAAATTACTGAATTCCAAATATGGGTGGTTGAACTAGCACAGTATCAAATGTACAAACCCGACAAACAACGTCGCAACTAACAACATCTAGGAGCTAGACACAAGAGAAACAACCACATGCAAAGGTGTCAACATCAGCATAATTTCGTGGTGAAATGCGCATGCAAAACAGAACGAAAATTAAAATAAAATAAAAGAAACAACAGTAGCAGGGCAAAGCAAACCATTATACTTAGTGAAACGATGTAGCGAACTTGAAAGAGGTTCAATCGTAAGTAGACTTACATTTTGTCTTGTCAGTGGAGAAGCCGGAGCTGCTGGTTTCCGGGGTGCGGTGGCCATTCTTCGCCACGAGGAGGTGACTGCGAATTGTAGGTAGGTTAACCTCAGTCGGAGCTGATCCCGAGGCAAAGCTGCTCGAAGACAGAAGGCTGCAAGTGGCTCACACAACGTCGAAGTGGAGGAGCTAGCACTACAAGAGGCGGTCTTCGTGGTTGTTGTGCCTGGACGCGGCAGCTTCACGGTGGCTCAGCGGGTTTGGGTTCGCAAGGAAGCCGATTGGTGCGAACTGGACGAACACGATGGGCAGAGCGAAATGGAGGCGCTGCCATTATCGACGGTGGCCATGGATTTTAAGGATTGGAAAAACGATTTGGGGTAAATTTGTAACGACCCGTATTCTACGCATCATGGGATCGTAGAATATTTATTTCTTTCACATATGAAGTTGTATGGTCATGTAACTTTGGGAAACATCTATTAGAGTCATTCCCCATGCTCATGATTTTTGTCGATTTTTAAATGACCGTTTTGCCCATAGTTGGTACTGTTTTGGCCATAACTTTTGACTGGAAAGGAATTTTGACCTGAAACCACTTCCATTGGATTCGAATGATGGTTTCTCTTTCCGCAGAGTGGTCATAATAGCCAAACGGACTTACCGTTTGGGAGATATGGCTGAATTAAGATTTAAAGGGTTAATTTCAGCTAATTGGGCTTAACCGGGTGATTAGCAGCTAGGCCCATTGGGTAATTTCGGGTTTGGGAGTATTTAAGGGCTGCTAGGGTTTAGATTTCGGTTTTAGACTTATTTTTCCAGCCGCCACTTAGTTTCTTCAACCCTAGTCATGGCCTCCACCTTCTAATTTCATCACAAATCACCTTCTAATCACTTTCTAATCAAGTTTTGGCCTAATCTACATCAAATCAAGGCGGATTAGCATCAAATCAAGATAGGAGCTGCTGCTAAGCACTGGAATTCATCCCAAACAGATAATCATTTCAGATCTATAGTTTACTTTGTGGCAAAGGTGAGTGATTTGCATTGTTCTTCACTAATTATGGCTAGTTATGGTAATTAGCGAAAATTAGCGAAACTATGGCTCAGAAAAATCTAGAAAAATTCCTAAAATTCTAAAACATCATTTTATGCCTCTGATATGAATTTGGGTTAATTTCGACTAATTTTGTTAATCCCGGATTTTGGGGGATTAAGGGGTGATTAGTGATAATTAGCGAAATTATGCATGTTAAAAATCTGGAAAAATATGCAGAAATTCATAAATATTATTTTAAGCCTCTGTTAGAAAAATTGGCTAATTTGGTTAAGTTTTGCTAATCCTATTGTTAGATTTGCTCAAATATGTTTAAGGGGAAAATATGGGTTTTTTGGGTATGTTTGATCCGTTTTGACATATCATATTGTTGTTTTGCTGTTTGTGGATGTTTCTACATGTTTCTATGACTGTATGGTTTGCTTTGCGATTGATTAGAATAGTTAGATGGGTCAAAAACGCCGTCGAATGGCGTAAACAGTCGCTGGAAGAAGTTGCAGGAAAATGTACAGGACCGGATCGGATCGCATGAAGGAAGTCGCGACCCGACCCGATCGCATATCACACTCCACGATCCGCTCTAGCTCAAGCGCCACGATCCAACCTGGTGAAGGCGGCGCGATCCGAACCGTGGAGCTTGAACGAACTGATGCCTTGAGTTGTGCCTCCAACCACGAGCTGACTTATGTGTCACGATCCGAACCAGGCGATCTGAAGGGGAAGGAGCGTCATGATCTCAGGGAAGCGTCACGAGCTATGGACCACGACCCGATCCGCTCACGAATGGTTCCCACGATGCGGAGGCCACGAACCGATCCGAGCAAGCGACCACGATCCGATCCGCACAGGTGAGCACGATCCGAATGGGGGAATTCAACTCGAACTACAGGGGTGCGAACCGACCCGTATGGGATGTTGCGACACGATCCGAGGGGAGCTGGTGACCACGATACGACCTGGAGCGGAGTGAAGCAGATGAAGGCCGATCCGGTGATGACCAATAACCCGAGATGCAAAGGTAGTCCAAATGGAAGTTAGAGCTCAGGATCCCGGACCCAGTTGGGAACCAATGAGTTCACTTCATGGTTGGGCTTTGCTGCGGGACGTGTGCAAAGGGGTTGTCGGTATTCATAACTTTGGTCCACCACTGAGAGATGGATAGTGGGCTTGTAGTGATAGTTACACGGGATTGGATTCCGTCATGGCCCAAAAGGATTAGAGGACCAAAGTAGTGGATATCGTATGCTTTACGCACTGAGTGAGGGATGTGAGGATGATTGCTATGCTTGATTGTTTGACATCACTATGACATGCACACCCCACCCCCGTTATCTTTACACCATTTGAAAGGGCACCTTAGAGTGTTGTACAGTATGCAGTGCTAACTCTTTGGTTGCAGGTCCAGGTTCAGGTATGATTGGATTATACCTGTTATTATTCTGTTTAGATGCTTATCGCTCATACCAGGCTTTATGTCTGACCCAGAGTTTTATGTCTCCTCTTATTACTCTAGGTGCTCACACGAGCAGACTAGAGACAGGTTATGGTTAGCTGGTGATGCGCGAGTAGCTGATTCAGAGGCGAGCAGGAGGCTTCCACGTATGATATATAGATATTCTCCCTGTGTCGTTGGTGGTCACTACTTGGGCATTAGTAGTGTACCTCCTTTATCTTGCTTTTGTTTTGAGACAGTTTGAAAAGTTGTAATAAGCTATATTTTGGATTTCCGCTGCTATGATGCTCAGTTCTGGTTTTAGCTTATGCACTGTCTCTTCTGTTTTATGTCAAGTATGTTATTATTATATTTTGTTCTATGCGCTGTGAGACATATTACAGGTTCCTTGTATGTTCATTTCCTTCTTCCTTTTTCCTTCTGGCGACCCGTTCCGTACTAACTGGACATGTGTACAGCGCACCTTTGGAGTAAATGTCGGTTGGTGCGGGGCGGGCCGTCACAAAATTGGGATTTTCCGATTTAGGGAAAACTGTGATTTTGGGGAAAGGAAATAAAAGGGGTGGGCTGATAGAACACGGTAAAGATCCAATACGGGGACGGACGCGTGGTGCAGTGGTGCAAACAACATATTATCAAGTGTAGTGTCTTCTTATATTTTTAAACAAGTAATACCTAAGTATAAATACCATGTATTACACTATGTATACAAACACTAATGAGTATTTACGCATTTGAAATCAAAGTTTAAAATCAATTGAAATCTAATTAACTTAAAATAAATTCTCAAATTACATAAAATTCAAAATTCAACACAAATAAAATAAATAAGTTTAAAACTTACCAAATAAAAATAGAATCAAAGATTAACATTTATCAAACCAAAGTTTAAAATATTAAATTACTAGTTTAAAATGCTAATAACGCTTGATTTAAATAAAACCGTTCAGATTCAAATGAAATTTTAAAACATACAAAATTTATTTAAATAAATTCTCACATGATACAAATATATTAATTAGTTTAAAATATCACAAATGTCTAATATAACAAAATATTTAAATCGAATATAAAAGAAAATTTTAAATTATACTCACAGAATTGATTTAAAACCAAAAGAAAATATATTAGGTTTCAAATTTAAAAATCAAATATCAAGTATAAAATAAATTTTCAATACTAAATTAAATAAATTTTAAAATTTAAATGTCGAAATCTCAGGTTCGTTACAACCTATTACAACAAATGTTTTCAGCACATGTAATAATCATTAATTATTATAAGTTATATATGATTAATGTAATGTTATTAATGATTAATTATTAAATATTAATACATATATAGTATTATTAATGATTAGTAATTATTAATGCAATATTATAGTTACAGGCAATAATATAAGTAATATAACATCGTTGAATGAAATCTAATATGTATACAATAATATAAAGAAAACATTATTTAAAACTTTTTTACAGCTATTTGGGTAGACATTGTAGATATCATAACTTTTACAATGATGATATAAATAATATAATATTACTGTTAATAATTATTATTAATGATTAATTATTAAATAATATAATATTATAAATGATTAGTAACATAATATTATAGTTAATAGTAATATTACAATTGACATATTTTACAATAGACATTTTGTCAATGTTGTAAAATAGACATCTATTGCAACGGGTCTGAAATGACCGTTGTAATAGCACTCTATTACAACATGCAGTTTTTACCTGTTGTAAAAAGAGCGTTGTAAATGATATCTATTACAACTGTCCAAAAACGACTGTTGTAATAACATTCTATTACAATAGGCAGCCTGTGCCCGTTGTAAAAGAGTGTTGTACATGCATCTATTACAACGGTTTAAGAAGCGACCGTTGTAATAACATTCTATTACAACGGGCAGCTAGCGCCCGTTGTAAAATGGACGTTGTAATAGGGTATTTTTGTTGTAGTGTTATGAATTTTAAATCAATTTAAAAGTATTTAAACTAATATATGTAATCTGGAGACCTGAAACAAAACTAGTTGTTAAAATATTATTTTTCAAGTATAAAAACATAAGACAATATTATTAAACATATAATTAAAAACTTTATATATAAGTGATATAAAAACTATATATAATATAATTATAAAAAATATATATATATATTGAATTTTATAAAGAGATATTTATAAATAAAAAGGTTTTATGAAAACTTAGAGTTTAAATAAAAATATTTGAAATTATAATTAAATATAAACTTAGTAAAATATACATACAAATGATTTAATAAAACTTATAAAAATAAGAATACTTATAATTTTGGATATATATATATATATATATATATATTATATATATATATATATATATATAAAATCATAATTTTGAAACCCTTGGATGATTAAAAATCATTTTGAGAGAAGTTTTAAATTAATTTGAAAATAGATTGAAATCAATTTTGAAAAGAGAGTTTTAAATCAATTTGGAAAAGGGATAATTTGAAAATAGAGTTTGAGTGCTACTAAGAGTTTTAAATAATATGTATACTCTATTACCTTGATAGTCTTAGACTCTTGATATCTTGATACTCATGAGTCTTGATTCTTGTGACGACCCCAAACCCCGTTCTAGTGTGGCAAGGGTAATCTATTGGAATATAACACATAAACAGATAACAGCAGAACAGAAATATAAAAATAAGCCAGATAATGTACAATAGAATACACTGGATAAACATAATCATCAGAGTTACGCAGTATACAGGATCGTACTTAGTACAAAATACAATTCAGCTTTACATAAAATGTTTACAGTGGAATCAAAACATAATATGTACAACAGGAGCTGAACAACATAAAAAGAAAGAAATGCTAGAATCCATCTTCAGCTCCATAACTATCCAGAAAGATCCTGCTAAAACCTGAATACAAGGCTGCCCATGTAGAAATAAGGGCACCCGAGTTTGCAAGTGAAACAAACTACGAGTCAGTCATAGGATTGGTATGAGAAATCTACTCAACATATTTTACAATAAGGCCAATCACAGGACCACGACGCTAACGCGGAACGGGTTTACTCCATTTGTAACGACCCGTATTCTACGCATCATAGGATCGTAGGATATTTATTTCTTTCACATACGAAGTCTTATGGTCATGTAACTTTGGGAGATGACTATTGGGGCCATTTCCCATGTCCATGATTTTTCCCAATTTTTAAATGACCATTTTACCCCTAGTTGGTACTGTTTTGGCCATAACTTTTGACTGGAAAGGAATTTTGACCTGAAACCACTTCCATTGGCTCCGGATGATGGTTTATAATTCCGTAGAGTGGTCACATTAGCCAAACGAACTCATCGTTTGGGAGATATGGCTAAAGCAAGTTTCAGATAGTGAAAAACAGCTTAATTGGGCTTAACCGGGTGATTAACAGCTAGGCCCAATGGGGGATTTCGGGATTAGGGTTATGAGGAGCTGAAATCAGTTAGAGAACGATCTTATCCTCATTTTCCAGCCGCCACTTTGATTCTTGAACCCTAACAATGGCCACCAACATCTAGAAACATCCCCAAATCACTTTCTAATCAAGTTTTGGCTTAATCTACATCAAATTAAGGAGAGAAGACACGAAAGCAAGGTTAGAGTTGCTGTTAGACATCAGTATTCACCCAAATCAGAGAGGTTTCAGTTCTGAGAATTTTATTTGTGGCCAAGGTGAGTGATTAGCATTATTTTGACACTAATTACATTTAATTAAGGGTAATTAGTGAAGATTAGCGAATTTATACATTAATAAATTTTGGAAAAATATCTATAAATTCGAAAATAATATTTTATGCCTCTGGTAGAAATGTGGTTTAATTTGTTTAAGTTTTGTTAACCCTAGGATTAGTTTTGCTTAAACATGCTTAAGGGAAAATATGGGGTTTTGGCTATATTTGATCCGTTTTACATGTTATGGTTGATGTTTTGGTGTTTATGGTCATTTCTATTAGTTGCTATGACTGTATAACTGTTTGGTGATTGATTAGTATAGTTAGATTGGTTAAAAACGTCGTCGAATGGCGTAAACAAGTTGCTGGAAAAAGTTGCAGAAAGTTGTGCAGGGTTTCGGATCGGATCGGGTATGGGCTCGGACCGGATAGGAGAGCTGGGCAAGGAATCCGAATCGAACTGAAATCTGGCACAAAAGAAGTTTGGCAAGAAGGAAGGCCATTGCTTAGAGTTGGAGTTGGACAGAGGATCAGATCGGAGCTATGGAGCAGGATTGGATCGGAGTAGGCTAGGGAGCGGGATCAGATCAGAGTAGGCAAGCGAGTGGGATCGGAGTAGGCAAGCGAGTGGGATCGGATCGGAGTAGGAAAGCGAGTGGGATCGGATCGGAGCAGGCAAGCTGGAGCAGGAGGGACGAACCGAATGGAGCATGGCATCCGAACCGAACCGAATGGAGCATGGCACCCGAACCGAACCGAATGGGAAGCCTGGAGATGATTTATCTGAACCGAACCGACTGAAGCAGATTGGGCCAAACCGAATTAAACTTCCATCTCTTCTACACGACGACTCTTTTGAAGACCAACTCCAATTCGATCAAAACCCGAGATGCAAAGGTAGTCCAAATGAGGAGCTTTGACTCAGGATCCAGTTGGGAACCAATGAGTGGGCTTCATGATTGGGCTTTGCTGCGGGACGTGTGCCAAGGGGCTATCGATGTCTATGACTTTGGATCACTATGTATGGGAGGTACGTAAACGGATTCAGGGCTGCAGTGGCCTAGGTACAACTAAAGGGCTATAGACCAATGAAGTGGGGTTATTTGTAAAGATTCGGTCATGACTCCATGTGGTAAGCTTGGTAGTAGCAGTAGTTGTACAAGTTGAACTCCGTCACTACTTCGATGGGTCTAGTGATTGACAGTGGTGAATATCATATGCTTTACGCACTGAGTGAGAGATGTGAGGATTGTTTCTATGGTTGATTTGTTTGCCATCATTATGATATGCACACCCCACCCCCGTATTCTTTACACTATTTGTTATGGCATCTTAGAGTATTGTACGGTATGTAGTGCTAACTCTTTGGTTGCAGGTCCAGGTTCAGGTATGGTTTAGTAAACCTGTTATTGTTCTGTTTAGATGCTTATCGCTCATACCAGACTTTTTGTCTGACCCAGAGTTTTATGTCTCTTCTTATTACTCTGGGTGCTCACACGAGCAGACTAGAGACAGGTTAGCTGGTGATGCACGGGTAGATGATCCGGAGACGAGCAGGAGACTTCCACATATGATATATATATATATATATAGTATTCTCCCTATGTTGTTGAAGATCACTGCTTGGGTATTAGTAGTGCATCTTCTACTTTAGCTTTCTTTTGTTTTAGAGACAGTAAATTTGGAAAGTTGTGATAATCTGTATTTGGATTTCCGCTGTTCTAATGTTGATGTTGGTTTTAGTTATCAGCTTATGCACTGTCTCACTTGTTTTATGTCAAGTATGTTATTATTATATTTTACTCCATGCGTTGTGAGACATTCTACAGGTTCTTGATTAGTTCACTCTCTTCTTTCCTTTCTTTGGCGACCGTTCCGTGCTAGTCGGGCATGTGTACAGCGCACTTTCGGAGCAAATGCCGGTTGGTGCGGGGCGGGCCGTCACACTTGGTATCAGAGCTCTAGGTTGCGTAGTTAACCTAGGGAAGTTATCAGGGAGAGATAGTATACATATATGAGAGAGCGTATTTGTGATTACTTTGGTTTTCAAAAGCTATATATATACTATTAGTATAGCTAAGGATGAAGTCGCACTGCATTAGCACCACCATAGAAATGGTTAATCGTTTCTCTTTACAAATTGAACGATGAGCCGATACGCCAGAGGTGCCGGTAGAGGAGAAAATAATGGGAATGCTGCTGACATGAGGACGATGTTTACTGACCTCATGAGAGAGATGCTTAGGGATGTGCAGAGGGAAGCTCCCAATGGTGGTAATGGTGGTGGTCCAATAGTGCAGGCGCCGAGGGCCGACTTCGCCAGGCTGAATAAGGATTATACTAGTCTTGGTGGGAAGCCGTTCCACGGAACGGAGTCGGCTACGGATGTTCAGGATTGGTTGGATAGTTGCGAACGTATCTTCGAGGATTTGGGTATCGAGGATGCGATGAAGAGAAAGCTAGCGTCCCGTCAGCTGCAAGGGCGGGAAATGAATTGGTGGAATGCTATAAAGGAGCTACTCCCGAAGATCAGATTACTTGGGAGCAGTTTAAGGTTCACTTTAGCGAGAAGTTCATTCCAGCTTGATCAACATAGAAATATGTTAATTTATGCTCTTATATTTTATCTTTTTGTATATAAATAAATATTACTTGGGTATTGTTTTGTTATTTTTATAGATATACCAACCCAGCCCGCATGCAACCAGAAATGTAGAGAAATAGAGTTCAATTTGCTGTGTATTTGCATTTTGAAGAATTGTAGATGAAGATATCACATTTAGTTGCTGTTGGACAAGAAAAGGATTGACAAACAAGGCTTTGCACATCACAAATCAATGAAGAAGTGTCAAGGAAGCAAGAGGAAAAGAGAAAAGGCCCAAATTTGCTTTATTTATCTAAGGCCCATTTATGTTTCTCATTGTAAACTAATTAGTGATGTAATGACCAGGCCCAGTTATCATTAGGGTTAGGGTTAGGGTTTGGCTATCTACCCTATATATACCCTTGTAATGGCGTTGTAGCCACCATCCTATCCTATATCTCATTCTATTCTCTTCTTCATTAATAAAACTCATTTTTCTTTTATGCAATTTTCTATTTCTTAGCAATTAGTGTTGTCTACACGATTAGATTCGGTAGAACACTATTTGTATTTTGCATTTCTTTTCATTAGTGATTGACCATCTGATTAGATTCAGCAGTAATCCTAATTTTATTTCCTGTTGTTATTTATATTCTGCACTTTTATTTTTTGTATTTTAATCGCGTTCATAGGTTAAATTGGATTTGATTAGATTTGAATCTGATTCATAGTTTCATTGCTTTTCCATTGAAATTGTGATTTGATTGTCGGTTCAGTTAGATCTGTTCTGAATCAAATTACAGTTTTAATTTTGTTTTGTTTTATTTTCAAAATCAATCTCCAAAGTTTTGTCTAACTCGCCCAAGAGATTAGATAAATAATTTGATTTAATTCACCTCCCTGTGTTCGACCTGTATGCTACACACCTGTATGCTTGCAGAATTTATTACAAATGTCGCGCTTTTCTAATTCATAGACTAGCGTCGATCAAGTTTTTGGCGCCGTTGCCGGGGAGGCAACAATTAAATTTTATTGTTTATTTAATTTCTGATTCGTGTTAGTTTTTTTATTTATTTATTTTAGTTTTCTTTTGTTTTCTTCTTTATATTAAAAAAAAAATTCCCCGATCTCTTTTCTTTTACAGACGTCCTTCCTTATCTCTTACATCACTTCTTTTGCAAGTAAAAAAAAAATTTGCAAATTTTGTTTGGTTGCTTTCCCTTCTTGTTTATTTCTCTCTCCTTGCATTTCTTTCACAATTCAATTTCTTTCCACATTCACACTTTTCCAAATAATAATTTTATTTTTTTCCTTTTCTGTCTACAATTCTTTCCCATTTTCTGAAGGAAAAAAAAAATCATTTTCGCAAATTACTTTTCTGTCTTGCAATTCTCTACCATACAATTACCATACATCTTCCCATCAGTTTCCACAGCCGAACTATTTCACCATCCCTCTCCCTGACTTTCTCAACAAATCCAATCACCCACATCAAATCAACGTTCACCCCAAAAAGCCAACCTCTGACGACTACCCACGCATCAGCCATTTCAACGGTCATCAACATCCAACGCAAATTTCTCAAACAGGTCCCGATCCTCCTCATATTCACCACGCATCATACATCATCCTTCAACAAGCTTCCTAAACTACCCCAACTCCCTCACATCCTCTTCTCACAGCACAAGTCAGCCACCTTGCTCATACTCATCTTCCCAATCAAAAATCAGCCGCAAGTCATATAGTGCAACGTCCCAGACATCAGACTAACGCGAATATCTCCCACCGCGATCACAAATCGAAATAACTCCACAACTCCACAGCCAATTTTCTTCACCAACTCCAAAGACCAAACAACCATTACCCAATCCTTTCTCCACGCACAGATCAACAATCACCACATCATACCGTGCCACAGCAACATTCCCAGTGCAACTACTCACCACCACTGTTCGCTCGTCTTCACTACCATAAACCACAATCCCTCCTTCATCCAACCTTCACAACTGACAAGTCCTCCACCGCAAATTTCCAACCATCTTCACAAGCCAACGCAAAACATACCACAAATCACCAACCCTATACGCAAATACATCCTTCACAAAATCTCTTAAAACCATACTGCCTTGCCGAAACAGCCACCACCAGATCCCTCAAACAACAATCCAGACCCCAATTCGTATCACAGCAAACAGCCCAGTTCTGCCCAAATCCAATGCAAGTAACAATCACCACAATCGAACCAACTCTCAGACAATCCCGTCCGATCAAATACCCAGTTCGTTCAACCCCTTTTCAGCAAAACCGCTTCAAAATCTCGGTTGCCAACCGCAGAAATAATCTCCACAATTCAAACCAAAAAAAAAAATCTCAACCTTGTCTGAGCTTATCCGCAAACCCCAACCTATACCTGAAATCAAATTCTGAAAAAAAAAGAAAAAAAAAAGAGAAAGATGCTCGAGTTCGAATTCTTCTGTTGATTTCGAATTCTTTTGTGAAAAGGGGGCGAGAGAGTTCATAGCCGGTTTGTGATAAAAGAGGGATATCAAAAATAATAAGGGGGTGCGTTGGTTAAAAAAAAAAAACAAACAAGGGACGTGAGATTTTTTCTTTTTCTTTTTATGAACTGATTTATGTTGGTACTGGTGTGTTTTGTTTTAGCTCTTCACCCTTGTTTGTCAGACTAATTTTGTTTTCCTTTTGTAAGGAACCTTAGGCATTTTTTTTGTTTTAGTAGTTTAGTTGTTCTGTTCCCTTTTTTTTGCATTTTTTTTCTTTCTTTTCCACCCTTGTTTTCAATTTGCTTTCTTCTTTTACAAAAAAAATAAAAAAATAAAAAAAAGAGAAAAAAGGGGTACTGAGAATAAAAAAAAATTAGGGGCGAACTCGTGTTGAAGCCCAGGTAGAAAGGGATTGTGGCTTGTGAGGAAAGTCAGTGTGTGGTCCTTAAATTGACTGGAAAATTGACTTGTTTCCTGATTACATTTTATTTTTTTTATTTTTCAGCAAGCTTTGTTGCCTGATTTCTCATTGGGCTCTGAAAAAAAAGATAGAAGGGGGGAGCGTTTGTTTTTGTACAGAGAGAGAGAGGGGCTGTTATTTTAGTTGGGTAAGAACCCGGATTGAGTGGCCCAAATTCTGAGAGTGTGAGCGTTGGTCTGGGCTTGATACATTGAGTCGGACCATCGCATTTGAGTGATTTGTTGAGCGTTCTTCCTTTTAGAAAACCTTAGTTCTTTTGATTTTTTTTTAGGCTTAGTTTTTATTCTATTTCTAATTTAGTTTTTTTTTCTTTTTCTTATTTAGTCCAGTTAGTTTTTTTTAACCTTTTAGTTTTTTTTAAGGTTAGTTCCTAGTTGGTTTTTATCCTTCTTTCGATTGTTTTATTTGTTTTCTTTTCAACAAGAAAAAAGAAGAAGAGAAATTTCAGCAAACATTCATTCAAGATCGGAAAAGCAAAACCATTAAAGCAATCAAACAAGGTCAAAGCAAAACAGTCAAACAAAGAAACAAGGGTTCGAAGGTCGAACGAAGAAAATAGTAAAATCTCATAGCACTGGACGGACCGCCATACCCCACGGTAATATTTTTCTGAACTCTACAGGTGCTGAACCTGTTTTGAAAAAAAGAAAAATATAGAAATTGCTTGTAAAAATCTTCTGCAGGGGCAGCGGCTTGCTTGTAAAATATTTTAATTTTCTGTTCCTTGATTGTTCTGTTCTGTGACGGTTCTGTTCTGTGATTATTCTGTGACTGTTGTGTTGTTGATATTTCTGAATTGGTGGTGAGGAACGATTTTCCATAACTAATCACTCTCGTCGATTTTCAATTTTAACACGTGATTTTGATTTTCAAAATAATATAATTGAAAAGTGGTACTTTGTGAAGTTGACTGTCTCGTATAAATTGGATCGCGGATATATAGTAGTTCAATTTATTGAACTATTAGCAAAAGAGGTTGCATACTACCCGTAAAACATTGGTCATATCCCTTAGTTTTATACTATACGTGAACGGCCATAAGTCCCTCTTCCCCCTTCTAATTGAGTCAGTTAATTAATAGAGCACAACTCATTCTTTTATATTATTTTGAAATAGGAATAATTTATGTCTTACCCTGACTTCATTCAAATGTCTAATTCAAAAAAATCCTTGAGAGAAATGTGGGATAACAATAGGAGTAGACGTCCTCTTGAAGAGTATGAGTATGAATTACAACTCATGAAGAAAAATCCTCCAAAATTTCGCGAGCCAAATGTCAACAATTTTAAATATTTTCAAAATGACCAACATTTTCAAAGTTATGATCGAAATGACGACTTCAATTCAAATTTCAACAATTTCGATTATGAGCGACATCCACATGAAAATAACTTTGAATCTCAATATGGCTTTGATCCATATCATTACAGGGTTGAAAACCAAAATTTTCAAAATTATAGCCCATATCAACATCTTGAAAATAACCAAAATTGCAATTCTCTCTCAAATTTTAACAGTTTTGGTTATGAACAAAATTTCTATGATCAAAATGATTTCCAATATCATTGTCAGTTTTCTGAAAATTCAAACAACTACCACATTGGAAATAATATTGATTGTGAAATTGATGTGGATTATAATTTTTGAAATCAAGAAATCCAAAACGAGAGCTCTCAAATCAACGATCGTCTTAACATTCTTAGAGAGAGGGAAGGAAGACTAAATAAAAAGGCTGATGAACTTCTTTGTTTATTGACATCTTTGAAAGAACAACAAGAGCAAGAAAATCAAATTCAAACGAGCCTTGAATCAGAATATAATTCAACTCTTAGTGACAACGAAAATTTTCAAATAACGACTTTTGAAATTGAGAATAACCATCTAAATGAAGTTGTTCAAAATTCAACAGATAATTTGGACTTCAACTCTTTTCAGAAAAAAGATTTAAGTTTAGATTTTGATCTTCCTCTTCCGGCTGTGACAAACTTGAAATTCTAGAAATTGAACAGAATAAAAATGTTGAATTTTTCAAAAACTCAGAAGTGGAAATGGATTTTAATGAACATGAATTTCTTGGATTGTACGAGGATGAGTTGCCAAATGAGGAAGAAGCGGATTCACGTCACGAGTTCGAAAATTTTAAATTTGAGAAAATTTCAACCGAACTTGAAATTGTCAGTGTCGAAAATACGTTGTCAGTTAATGATGAGAAATGTGATCACATACTCTTGAACAACACTAAGAATTCAAATTTCACTGAATTTATATACGATCACAAATTTTTGAACAATTACACTGATGAATTTGTTGAACACATGAACTATTTTTGGAATGTTAGCTTTGTTGAAAAACTTCATGTTAGGACGACCCTAGATATTTATCTCCTGGACTATAAATCTAGGTTTAAACATGAGATGGTTTTCAAAAACCTTTGCTTATTAGAAAACATGCCTAGACATAGTGGGAATGGGACTCATCGGGCTAGAACCAAGTGTGGGTGAACAAGTTGGTGGAATTCTTTGCATCGCGTGCACCGCAAACACATATATCATTGTACATATGATCCATTCTTACATATAGTTAGACTGCATTTCATTTTACAAATCATTTTACATTTAATCCATCATTGGGTACAATCTTTCAAATTTAGGAAACGTTTACAGTGTGGACACTGTTTAGTTCTAGTGTGGGGGGAGTCTGCATTTCATTCATTTTTCTTTCTTTTCATTTTCAGCCATTTAAATAGGACCATCATACATTTTATATCGTAGTAACATACCATAAAAAAGTTTTTTTTTTTTTTTAAAAAATACGACTCATTTTCAATTGATACAACAAAATAAGTTTACAATTTTTAGCCAGTTGATAGTATTTTTTTCTCTCAACTTAGATCGAATAAGAAATATAATGAAAAGTTTAATTTTGAGGGATAATAGTGTAACCGGTACATAGGGAGATTCTTAGGTGATGGCCATGAAATCCATTCTATATTGTAGACTTTGTTTAAATAAGTGGAGGACTTAAAATACTTATATTGGCTTTTCAAATCTTTAAAACTAAGTTGTGTTAAGTTGAATTCGCATAACTCTCTTTTGTGCTTATAATTTCAATAATAATAATAGTATTGCAAGGGTATCCAACATTGCTTGTATATCGAGCGTTGGTGTGCAAACCCGCCAAGCTCTGTCCGACACGTTGTTGACAAAGTCAGCGTTGGAATATCTTGGTCTCATTTTATGAGATTGGACACCTAAGGATTACCGACACGTTGTTGACAAAGTCAAAGTCGGCCTGCACAATCCGCCAAGCTCTTTACCTACTCTCCGTTAGTCCGCGAGGCAGTGCATGGGTGGTAAACCTTGGTCTTTTTAGTTAGGTGTATGTACTTAATCATAAATCCTAAAATTTTATAGAATAGAGAATAAGCGATGATACCCAAACACTTCTTGACCTTATTGATTTGACTAGCCATACATGAGAAAATTAGAATACCATTTTGCAAACTGTGCCAAGCAAACTAAGAATTTATTTCATGGCTGCACTATGTTATCGACCGAACTAACTGGCCAAACTGGAATTTAACATTTGAAAATTTGATTTATATTGAAAATTTGTGACAAGTCGAGGTATCTAAAATAAAATCAACTGGTTAGAAATTATTAACTTAATTTGTTGTACCACTTTCCTGAAATAATTCGTGTTGTCATTTTTCGTTTTTATTTTTGCATATGTCCATTACATTCATGTAGTTTCATTAGAATCATAGCATACTGCATTTGGATTTTGTGGGTAGTATCCGCTGAAAACCCTCACGAGACACCACTCGTCCTACTAGGGACACCTAGAGGTTTAACGGCTTGTTTCATGCGCTCAATGCAATCGTGTTTCCTACGAAAGTGCAACCTATCTAGTTAGTTTTTCATTTTCTTTTTACTCGAGGACAAGTAAAAGATAAGTGTGGGGGTATTTGATCAACATAGAAATATGTTAATTTATGCTCTTATATTTTATCTTTTTGTATATAAATAAATATTACTTGGGTATTGTTTTGTTATTTTTACAGATATACCAACCCAGCCCGCATGCAACCAGAAATGTAGAGAAATAGAGTTCAATTTGCTGTGTATTTGCATTTTGAAGAATTGTAGATGAAGATATCACATTTAGTTGCTGTTGGACAAGAAAAGGATTGACAAACAAGGCTTTGCACATCACAAATCAATGAAGAAGTGTCAAGGAAGCAAGAGGAAAAGAGAAAAGGCCCAAATTTGCTTTATTTATCTAAGGCCCATTTATGTTTCTCATTGTAAACTAATTAGTGATGTAATGACCAGGCCCAGTTATCATTAGGGTTAGGGTTAGGGTTTGGCTATCTACCCTATATATACCCTTGTAATGGCATTGTAGCCACCATCCTATCCTATATCTCATCCTATTCTCTTCTTCATTAATAAAACTCATTTTTCTTTTATGCAATTTTCTATTTCTTAGCAATTAGTGTTGTCTACACGATTAGATTCGGTAGAACACTATTTGTATTTTGCATTTCTTTTCATTAGTGATTGACCGTCTGATTAGATTCAGCGGTAATCTTAATTTTATTTCCTGTTGTTATTTATATTCTGCACTTTTATTTTTTGTATTTTAATTGCGTTCATAGGTTAAATTGGATTTGATTAGATTTGAATCTGATTCATAGTTTCATTGCTTTTCCATTGAAATTGTGATTTGATCGTCGGTTCAGTTAGATCTGTTCTGAATCAAATTACAGTTTTAATTTTGTTTTGTTTTATTTTCAAAATCAATCTCCAAAGTTTTGTCTAACTCGCCCAAGAGATTAGATAAATAATTTGATTTAATTTACCTCCCTGTGTTCGACCTGTATGCTACACACCTGTATGCTTGCAGAATTTATTACAAATGTCGCGCTTTTCTAATTCATAGACTACAGCTGCTCAGAAGTCAGTGCTATTTAAAAATTCTTGGAGCTCAAGCAGAATGGCAGAGCTGTCTCGGAGTATATTGCTGAATTCGACACTTCGTCGAAGTATGGGTTATCTCTTATTGATACTACCGAGAAGAAGAATGAGAAATTCATAACTGGTTTGGATCAGTACTTGGGGGAAAGGCTTATTAACCACATCGATGAGACGTTTGAATCGATTGTGTGGAAAGCACTGAGATCAGAAAGTCTCTACCCTAAGCCGAAGACTGAGCTTGCATCTGTAAAGGAGCCAAATCCACAAGCAAGTGGTGGCGGCAAGGGTGGTTCCCAGAATAAGACAAAGCAGAATAAGACTAAGGATGGTCAGACGAAAAGAATAAGCAAGATGTTGAGTGCTTCAGCTATGGTAATAAGGGCCATTATGCTAGTAATTGTCGGGCCAAGCCAGCGGATAGGAAGTGCTTCAACTGTGGCCAAATGGGACATCACAAGGACAAGTGTCCGGAACCCCCTAAAGAAAAGCAAATGGTGAAAGCATATGCCCTTAATGCTATTCCTTCTTCGTCAAATGCCCCAACTGCGGCGGAGAAGGGAAATAATGTCGTCATTCAAGGTATGCTTTCTGTTTATGATGTTCCTGTTAGAGTTTTGTTTGATACCGGAGCTTCCAGTTCTTTCATATCTAGTGACCTGGTAGATAGGTTGGGATTGGAGCCCGAGATTGTCGATAAACCTTTAGTAGCGACGAGCCCAATTGGTGGTTCGACTAGCCTTAGCATGATTTGTCATAATGTGGTCTTATCGAGTCATGGATGCATGTTTGTTTGTGATTGCTTTGTTTTGGGCTTTACTGGGTTTGGCATTATTTAGGGAGTCGATTGGCTCCAAAGACACGGGGTGGTGGTAGACTGTGAGGGCTTTTTGGTGACAGCTAGAGCGGATGATGGGCGGAGGATAGTGTTTGGTGGTCTACCCAGTGAGGGGGTATTGGCTGGTTTTCTAAACTCCCTCGATATTCCGCATAGTGAGTTGTCAGGTTTGCCCGTGGTTGGCCAGTATCCGGACGTTTTCGAAGAAGTGACCGGGCTTCCACCACATCGAGAGATTGAGTTCCGTATTGATTTGGTGAAAGATGCCAGACCTATAGTGATGCCACTTCGTCGTATGGCACCAAGGGAGCAGCGAGAGCTCGGGGTGCAAGTCAGCGATCTTTTGAAGAAGGGATTTATCAGAAGGAGTGTTTCTGAATGGGGAGCACCAGTTGTGTTTGCTACCAAGGCGGATGGTTCCCTTCGTTTGTGTGTAGACTACTGCGAGTTGAATAAAGTGACGAGGAAGAACAAGTATCCTCTACCGTGGATAGATGATTTGTTCAATCAGTTGAGTGGTGCGAGAGTATTTTCTCAGTTGGATCTCGCGACAGGTTTTCATCAGCTTAGAGTGGAAGCTGAGAGTATAGCTAAAACGGCATTTCGGACGCCGTCTGGATTTTATGAGTGGTTGGTCATGCCATTCGGGCTGACCAATGCCCCCTGCATATTTTGTGGATCTTATGAATAGGGTATTCAGAGATCAGTTGAATAAGTTTGTCCTTGTGTTCATTGATGATATTTTGGTCTATTCGAGGACAGAGGAAGAACACAAGGGACATTTAAGAATAGCGATGGAGGTGTTGAGAAAACACCAATTGAAAGCAAAGTTTTCTAAGTGTCACTTCTGGAGGAGGGAAGTGAGGTTCTTGGGCCATGTTGTTTCAGAGAATGGTATCGCCGTGGATCCTGCGAAGGTGGCTACGGTACAAGATTGGTCTACGCCCAAGAATGCAACGGACATAAGAAGTTTCTTGGGATTAGCTGGATATTATCGTAAGTTTATGTAACACCCCGTGTATTTTATAACAGTGGAATTCACAAATTAAAGTATAATAAATTTCAAATTAAAGTATTAAGGGAAAAGGGATATGCCATTGCGTTCGTCTCGGAAAAATACGCGAAATAGAGTCCAAATTTTCGAAAAACGGAGCCCGTATGACCAAATTATGGCCCGATGAAGTTTCAGAAAATTCAAATTTCGAAAACAGATTTGAATTTCAGCCCAATCAGAGTAGGCGGGCAAATTCCCACCCAAACCCACCAGGTCGACCTGGGGGGTCGACCCTAGGGTCGACCTGCCAGGCCAGGTCGACCTGGGAGTCGACCTAGGTGTCGACCTGCCCCAGGCAGGTCGACTCTAGAGTCGACCTGGCCCCTGAGCCAGGTCGAACCCAGCCCCCCTGGCTGGACTAGTCTGTGTTTGGTCGATTTTCTGAGCCTTGCCTTGTCACTAAGGCTAGGTGTCAGCTCCTGATTGGCCTCTCCTTTGAACGAACGGCTATTATTAAACCTAGCTTCATCGACGGTCTAAATCAACCCACAAACTCTATAAAAAGGACCTAAGACTAACCCTAATTCACATAAACTAAAATGGAGATGAGACCGTCATGCTGCTGAGGAGAGACTGAGGATAGCCATCAGAAATTGAGAGACGATTAGGAGATAATTTGAAAGCTTAAAGCAACGTTAATCAAATCAAAGCAACGCCTACAGCAAAGGATAGCATCTCCAAATTCAGAATTCAGATTCCTGAATTGAAGATTCATCATACGTTGTAAGTAGAGTGCTATTCCGATGTGAATTAAATAATTGTGTTGATTTGTGTAAAGTAAGAAATGGAATTATGGCGATAATAATTTATATTTGTACGTTGCTTTGATGCTAAACAATTTGGGAATATTATGGTATACGATTGGATATTTGCAAGTATGCGATTTGTGTTAGAAGTTAACAACGAAATGGAATTGTGGCAATAATAACCTATATTTGTATGTTATTTTGATTCTAAACGATTTGGCAATGCTATGGTGTACGATTGGATTCATACAAGTATATGGTTTATGTTGACAACCACATGTTGTGGAATTTTAATTGGGATTCATGCAAGCATATGATTCATATTGAAAACTACATGTTTGTGGTAGTTATTTACAACACCCATTTGATAATTGCAAGTATATGGTTCATGTTGAAAATAACAACTATATGTTGTATTAGTTTATTTGAAATTCATGCAAGTCTATGATTTATTGTTATGCCAACATGATGTATAATTCTATTGTCATCTTTAGTGTAATTTGGTCCATTTGAGTATTATGATTCATATGAAGTTATGTTGGAATTGGCATTATAGTTCAAGTATAAAAATCATGCTTTTGTGATAGTGACAAAAGCAAACATCTTTGTAAGCTTGTATAAATTTTATGAACATGACAAAACTATGTTTGGTATTATGCCTAGTTGAAAACATGTTTGTAGGCTTATGTTGTTATCATAATCATATGATAATATATGTGACACATAAGTTACATTAGAATTACACTAGAATTACATCCCACTTGCAAGTTACATAGATAGGATAAAAACCATGATTATATGAATAGTAGGATTCATGTTCAATTATGTTTATGCCATGACTATATGAATAGAAGGACTCATGTTCAATTATGATTATGCCATAATTATATGATTAGAATGGTTCATGTTTAAGTATTATTTATGCCATGACTACATGAATAGAATGATTCATGTTTTGTTTATACCATGATTATGTGAATTGAATGATTCATGTCTAAGTATTGCTTATATTATATGTTGTTACAATTGCAAGTTTACATGTGGCTACCTTATGATAATTGAGTCGTTATGTTGCAAGTTCATGCGTTCACACTCCCCTTTTTATGTTACCTTACAAACACCATGTTATAAGCCTCCCCATTTCATATGGCTAAATTGGGTTTAAGTGTTAAACCCAACACACCTTACATTGGAGCAAACGTATAAAACGGGGGTACTGACGTTTGGGCTAAAATATAGAACATCTGTGTTGGCATGTTTGACGCATGCCAACAACCTTGAAAAACAATTAAGTGGCATAAATAAATCTTAATCAATAAAGATGAATTTGAAGAATGGGCCGCAAATATTTACATATAAAAAGAAAAGAGACAAAATATGTAAATGTAGAAAATACGATGTGTTTAACCCGAGGTTGGATTGAGTTGTGATGTAAACCTGCCCGGAACCGCCCGGCTGTCCAGTAGTCACAACAATACATATCCAATGTGGGTGGTTAAACACGGAGCCCAATAAGGACCTGAGGTTAGACTGAGTTGTGGCGTAAGACTGCCCGGACCCAACCGGCAACAGGCAGCCACAACAATACCTGTCTAATGTGAGAGGTCAAGGCTTTAATAAAACAATTAAGGCTGAGTCAGGATTGATTGGATTAAGTGAATTAAGACTTAATCAAAATGGAACATGCTAAACTAAACAAGACTGATTGGGGGTTAGGTTTATAAAACACTTAACCAAATTAGCATGTTGGCTAGAAAAAGAAAAACCTAGTAGCGGGGGATCCTTTTCAGCAGTAACCCTACAAGGTATCATGATACCCTGAAACTAGGCAGGGTGGGGCACGATTACTGGGCTGACTGTAAGAGGTCAAATCGACGGCGGTGGTGCAACAGTTTAGGTTCTAACGGGGTGCGGGCGTGCACACACTCCGACACAGAAAAATAAGGCACTAGGCACCAGTAGCATACCTGTGCATTCTAGGGTTGTGTCAGGCCGCCACCATGGGACTTGATACACCCCATGGTGGGACCAGCATAGGTAACTACAACATCGGGGGCCGTAAGACACATGTAACTATGCGAGTAGGAGCCGATCATCATAAAATGGATCACTTCACCCTGATTATGGGGTGCCTGTTGGAAACTAGTTTATATGGGTACAGAGAATAATATGGGGTACGATAGTATATTCAACCCTAGACAACTTAACTTAGTTTACGGTACTTTCCCATTTCTAGTTTATGTTTATCATACCCAATTCTTTATTCATAGACTGAATAGTCCTAGACTTACTCAGGCTTTATGTCTGACTCTACTTTTCTTTCGTCTTCTTTTCTTCCGTTCCCCCCCAGGTCCACAGGGAGGGAATACCGCAGCTTGACCAGCCTTCATATCCAGCTTGAAGAGAAAGAATGTATTGCTTGGATCTTTTCGTTTTGGACTATGGCTTTGGACAGCAATTATGGGACTTTTGCAGTTTATTTATGTTTTCTTTATGCTTCTTTAAATAATGTAATCAAGACAGTTATGAAGATGTTATGTTTTTGAAAGTATTGTAAGACAATTATGGCATGGCTTGTGTAACACGTATTTTAATGAAATAAAAGTTGTTGTTGGTTTCCGCTGTTCCAAAATATGTGTTCTTATATCTGTGACTCATACTTATAAACCTCCACCAAAATTAGGGCATTCCCTTTGAGAGTGACCCTAACGGAGGTGGGGTGTTTCACTTGGTATTAGAGAATAGGTTTACCAGATAAGAAAAAAAAAGAGTTTTGAAAATTTATTCAAAAAGAAATTTAAAGAAGCATTTTTAAAAGATAAAATATTATATTATTTTAAAAAGGCAAAGTCCCCCCAAAGCCATAGGTACTATCTCTTATCCTTCGTTTTGAATCTATTCTTTTTGTTTCAGCATGTCCGAAGAACTTAACTTGCCAGAGGGTGTACCAATACCTGGTTGGTTTAGACGGTTCTTAGAAGCAAGAGCCACTCAGCCAGGTCCTACCGTTCCTCCTCCCCCAGCTGCAGGAAATCATCCAGCTGCAGCAGCACCTCTTCCTCCACCTCCTCCGCGGGGAAACACCTTTGCTAAGATATGTAAAGATTTTAAAGCTATGGGAGGAAAGGATTTTCATGGAACTGAGTCCTTCGTGGCAGCTAGAAATTGGCTGAAAGAAACCGAGGACTTATTCATCATCTTTGAGGTAGAAGATAGGCAGAAAGTACAACTGGCAGTGTGGCTACTAAAGGGCGAGGTTTCCTACTGGTGGGAAGTCACTAATGCAGAAAGACCAGTGGAAACATGGGAGGACTTTAGGGCAAGGTTTGAGGCTAAATTTCTCTCAAACGCGGAAAGGAGTTTGCAGTTGGAAAAATTCTTATTTCTTAAGTAAGGGAACAAGACAGTCAAAGAGTATGTTAATCAGTTCGATGAGCTGGCTAGGTTTGGACTGGACCTAGTCAACACCCCGCAGAAGAAGGCTCTCCGTTTTGTGAAAGGGTTGAATGAGCCATTACACAGTTTGGCCATGACCCATATACCCATGGGAGCTACATATGAAAGGTTGGTACAGATGGCGTTGCTGAACGAAGAGGATAAGGGCAAGAAGGAGACAAAGGCAGAAAACTCTCAAGGGAAGAAAGAGGGTTTGCAGCCTAAGAAGAAAGACTTTAAGAAGGGCGGGAAAGGCAACAAAGAGAAGAGGAAGTGTAATTTCTGTGGCAAAGTAGGGCACTTAGTAAAAGATTGCCGGAAAAAGAAGGCCAAGATGAATGGTGGGTGCTTTTCTTGTGGTGAGACAGGCCACATGGCTAAGGACTGCCCAAAGAAACGAGGACAGGGGCAGAGGGTTGGATCCACCTCAGGGGCACAAGTTCATGTGCTAGAGGCACCACCTCTGCAACAGCGAGGTATAAATACTTCTGTAGAAAGTGTAGTTTATCTTTATGATCACCACGTTTGCACTTTATTTGATTCTGGCGCATCACACTCCTTTATCTCGTCTGCTTTAGTAGAATCTCTGCACCAAAAAACTAGTATGGTAGAGGACCCCTTAATTGTTTCAAACCCAATTGGGGGCCCATCTCATTTGTCTATGATCTGTTTGGGATTGAAAATTTCTATTCTAAGCGTAGAATTTAAGTGTAGTGCCTTTGTTTTGGGCTTTTCGGGATATGGTTTGATTTTGGGCATGGATTGGCTATCCAGTAATGGGGCCATCCTTGATTGTGAGAAAAGGGTTGTTAGGCTCCTAACCCAGCTCGGTAATACTTTGGAAATTTCTTGTAATCCCTCGTATGCGGTTATGCTTAGTTACCTTGAATCGCTAGATGCCTCCGTTGAAAATTTGCAATCGGTTAGAGTGGTCCGGGAATATCCGGATGTCTTCGAAGAGGTGAAGGGCTTGCCTCTGAAGCGGGAGATAGACTTCCGCATATACCTTGTAGATAATGCAAAGCCCATTGCGTTGCCCGTTAGATACATGGCTCCACGGGAAAGGAAAGAGCTCAGTAAACAGATTAAAGAGCTTCTAGAAAAGGGGTTCATTAGGAGGAGTATTTCAGAATGGGGTGCTCCAGTGGTGTTCGCTACAAAGGCGGATGGTTCACTCCGTCTATGTGTTGACTATAGGGAGCTCAACAAGATAACGAAAAAGAATAGGCACCCTCTCCCCAGAATTGACGATTTGTTTGATCAGCTTGTAGGAGCATCTGTTTTCTCCCAACTCGATTTAGCGACCGGTTTTCATCAGCTAAGGGTGGCTGAAGATTGTATCGATAAAACAGCATTCAGAACCCTAGACGGCTTCTTTGAATGGCTTGTCATGCCTTTCGGCTTGACAAATGCACCTGCTTACTTCGTGGACCTGATGAGTAGGGTATTCAGAGATTTCCTCAATAAGTTCGTAGTGGTCTTCGTAGACGATATCCTTATCTTCTCAAAGAGTGAAGAGGAACGTGCTCAGCACTTAAGGGCAATCATGGAAACTCTGCGAGTCCATCAGCTAAAAGCCAAATTCTCCAAATGCCACTTTTGGAGAGAAGAAGTGAGGTTCCTTGGGCGCATAGTATCCAAACAAGGGTTAGCAGTGGACCCTACTAAGGTAGTGGCGGTACAGGATTGGAAGACACCAAGGAATGCAACTGAGGTCCGAAGTTTTCTAGGACTAGCAGGTTTCTATCGAAAGTTCATAAGGGATTTTGCGAAAATCTTAGCTCCGCTCACAAAGTTGACCAAGAAGATTCTAGTGTTCAATTGGGACTTGGATTGCGAGTTTGCTTTCCAGCGACTGAAAAGGGCTCTTACAACAGCCCCAGTTTTGACATTGCCAGATGGAAGCAAGATGTTCACCGTTTATACAGATGCATGTGGGACAGGGTTAGGCGCTGTCTTAATGCAAGAAGGAAGGGTAGTAACTTATGGCGGGAGACAATTGAAAGTGCACGAAAAGAACTACCCGACCCACGATCTTGAGTTAGCTGCCATAGTCTTTGCACTCAAGTCTTGGTGACACTATCTCCTTGGTGAGAAGTTTGAACTTTACACTGACCATAAATCGTTGAAATACCTTTTCTCGCTGAAGGACCTTAACTTGAGGCAACAGAGGTGGATGGAGTTTCTTGCCTCGTATGATTTCGAGATCTCATATACTCCGGGCAAAGGCAACGTAGTGGCAGACGCGTTGAGCCGAAAGAAACTGATCCTAAGCCCGCTGTTTGTTGAAAGACAAAGCCTAGAGTTTATAGCCAGCTTCGACTTTAGGCCGTCCTCTGATTTTGTACCAGGCTTGTTAGCATCTCTCGAAGTACGCCCGACTTTAGTGGACTCGATAGGGACAACACAACGCGAGGACCCTCATCTTATGGAGACGATTGATAGGCTAATTAGGGGTGAGACTTCAAGTCACCTCAACAGATACTCCATCGACGATAAGGGTTGGCTAAGGCGAGACGGAAGACTATGCGTCCCACAGACAAGGGATTTAGTAAAGAAGGTTCTCGAAGAAGCACATCACTCCAAGATGACGATACACCCAGGCGGTGATAAAATGTACAAGGACATAAAAAGAACTTTCTTTTGGGACGGCATGAAGAAGGACGTGGCAGAATTCGTCTCTAAGTGTATGGTGTGCCAACAGGTTAAGGCGGAGCAGAAAAAGCCTGGCAGTCTGCTACATCCTCTAAAGGTCCCACAGTGGAAGTGGGATAGCATCTCAATGGACTTCGTTGATGGGCTGCTTAGGTCTAGGAGAGGCAACACTAGCATTTGGGTAATAGTGGATAGGCTTACTAAAAGCGCCCACTTTTTACCTGTCAAAAGTAAAAGAACTGCCTCATCCCTAGCTTCTCTTTACCTCAAGGAAATCGTTCGACTCCATGGAATACCATCCAACATTATTAGCGACCGAGACCCTATCTTCACCAGTGAGTTTTGGCGGAGTCTGCAAGAAGCGGTAGGCACACAGTTATGCTTGAGCACAGCCTATCATCCCCAAACCGACGGCCAAACAGAAAGAGTGAACAGAGTTTTGGAGGACCTTTTAAGACTGTGCATCCTTGACTTCGGAGGGACGTGGGAAGACCATCTTCCTTTCGTAGAATTTGCCTAAAACAACAACTATCAAGCAACCATCGGAATGGCGCCCTTCGAAGCTTTATATGGAAGACCGTGCCGATCGCCCACTTGTTGGTGGGAGTCTACTGATAAGCTCATACTTGGACCAGATATGATCCAAGAGACTTCAGAGAAAGTAGACTTAATACAAAGAAGGATGAAGACGGCCCAAGATAGACAAAAGTCCTACGCCGACAAGAGGAGGACCGACCTTGAATTTGAGGTTGGGGACAGAGTTTTTCTTAAGGTATCTCCGCTAAGGAACGTTGTTCGTTTTGGAACCACAGGAAAGCTAGCTCCAAGGTTCGTAGGGCCATTCCCTATCATTAAGAAAATTGGGAAAATGGTCTATAGATTAGAGCTACCCGAAAAATTGGCCGGAGTTCACAACGTCTTTCACGTTTCACATCTCCGAAAATGTCTACATGAGTCTGCTGAAGTGGTAGAGCCAAATATCCTAGAAGAAGATGAAGTGGAACGCGAAGCAACCATAAGGAAAGTTCCAACCTGCATATTAGGAACAGAAGTGAAGAAGCTACGCAACCGCGAAGTCAAGCTCGTCAAAGTTCAGTGGGGCGACGCCGAAGGAGATGCAACTTGGGAAACTGAAGCTAAAATACGCGCTGCCTACCCTTTCCTTTTCGAGGGTACATCTTTGATCTTTCTTTTTCCTTAAGTTGCGCTTTTATCTATCTTTTTAGGTATATCTCCTCGACCCTATCTTTTAGGTAGAAACCCTTTGGATGAAAACATGTAATTGAAACATGTTATGGATGATGATTGCAAGTGGTTGCAAGTGATTGCTAGTGGTTGCTCGTGGTTGCATATACACACAATCTAGGTTTTAGATCGGCTCAATCACTTCATATTGCATATGCATATATGTTTGCATTCGTATATGGTTGAACTTTAATATGTGTCATATGGATGTTGCATTTGTATGAATGATTGTGCACTCATGTAGAATCATGAATATGAGGATTTGCATACATAATGGATTAATAGCACTTACATAATTCGCATTAAGGAGGTCAACTGAATCAGTAGACCGCCTGATTTTGCATTAGATAAGTACATGTACACACACACTTCGCATATTATCATGAAGCATTAGAAGTCTTTTAAGGACAATGGATGCTCGTGTTTGATGGATGAGTAGATGGATGTTTGGATGTTAGGATGTACATTCTTCCTGAACTTGAAGATTTCGGGACGAAATCCTTTTAAGTGGGGGAGAATGTAACACCCCGTGTATTTTATAACAGTGGAATTCACAAATTAAAGTATAATAAATTTCAAATTAAAGTATTAAGGGAAACGGGATATGCCATTGCGTTCGTCTCGGAAAAATACGCGAAATAGAGTCCGAATTTTCGAAAAACGGAGCCCGTATGACCAAATTATGGCCCGATAAAGTTTCATAAAATTCAAATTTTGAAAACAGATTTGAATTTCAGCCCAATCAGAGTAGGCAGGCAAATTCCCGCCCAAACCCACCAGGTCGACCTGGGGGTCGAACCTAGGGTCGACCTGCCAGGCCAGGTCGACCTGGGAGTCGACCTAGGTGTCGACCTGCCCCAGGTAGGTCGACTCTAGAGTCGACCTGGCCCCTGAGCCAGGTCGAACCCAGCCCCCCCTGGCTGGCCTAGTCTGTGTTTGGTCGATTTTCTGAACCTTGCCTTGTCACTAAGGCTAGGTGTCAGCTCCTGATTGGCCTCTCCTTTGAACGAACGGCTATTATTAAACCTAGCTTCATCGACGGTCTAAATCAACCCACAAACACTATAAAAAGGACCTAAGACTAACCCTAATTCACATAAATTAAAATGGAGATGAGACCATCATGCTGCTGAGGAGAGACCGAGGATAGCCATCAGAAATTGAGAGACGATTAGGAGATAATTTGAAAGCTAAAAGCAACGTTAATCAAATCAAAGCAACGCCTACAGCAAAGGATAGCATCTCCAAATTCAGAATTCAGATTCCTGAATTGAAGATTCATCATACGTTGTAAGTAGAGTGCTATTCCGATGTGAATTAAATAATTGTGTTGATTTGTGTAAAGTAAGAAATGGAATTGTGGCGATAATAATTTATATTTTACGTTGCTTTGATGCTAAACGATTTGGGAATATTATGGTATACGATTGGATATTTGCAAGTATGCGATTTGCGTTAGAAGTTAACAACGAAATGGAATTGTGGCAATAATAACCTATATTTGTATGTTATTTTGATTCTAAACGATTTGGCAATGCTATGGTGTACGATTGGATTCATACAAGTATATGGTTTATGTTGACAACCACATGTTGTGGAATTTTAATTGGGATTCATGCAAGCATATGATTCATATTGAAAACTACATGTTTGTGGTAGTTATTTACAACACCCATTTGATAATTGCAAGTATATGGTTCATGTTGAAAATAACAACTATATGTTGTAATAGTTTATTTGAAATTCATGCAAGTCTATGATTTATTGTTATGCCAACATGATGTATAATTCTATGGTCATCTTTAGTGTAATTTGGTCCATTTGAGTATTATGATTCATATGAAATTATGTTGGAATTGGCATTATAGTTCAAGTATAAAAATCATGCTTTTGTGATAGTGACAAAAGCAAACAACTTTGTAAGCTTGTATAAATTTTATGAACATGACTAAACTATGTTTGGTATTATGCCTAGTTGAAAACATGTTTGTAGGCTTATGTTGTTATCATAATCATATGATAATATATGTGACACATAAGTTACATTAGAATTACACTAGAATTACATCCCACTTGCAAGTTACATAGATAGGATAAAGACCATGATTATATGAATAGTAGGATTCATGTTCAATTATGTTTATGCCATGACTATATGAATAGAAGGACTCATGTTCATTTATGATTATGCCATAATTATATGATTAGAATGGTTCATGTTTAAGTATTATTTATGCCATGACTATATGAATAGAATGATTCATGTTTTTTTTATACCATGATTATGTGAATAGAATGATTCATGTCTAAGTATTGCTTATATTATATGTTGTTACAATTGCAAGTTTACATGTGGCTACCTTATGATAATTGAGTCGTTATGTTGCAAGTACATGCGTTCACACTCCCCTTTTTATGTTACCTTACAAACACCATGTTATAAGCCTCCCCTTTTCATATGGCTAAATTGGGTTTAAGTGTTAAACCCAACACACCTTACATTGGAGCGAACGTATAAAACGGGGGTAATGACGTTTGGGCTAAAATATAGAACATCTGTGTTGGCATGTTTGACGCATGCCAACAACCTTGAAAAACAATTAAGTGGCATAAATAAATCTTAATCAATAAAGATGAATTTGAATAATGGGCTGCAAATATTTACATATAAAAAGAAAAGAGACAAAATATGTAAATGTAGAAAATACGATGTGTTTAACCCAAGGTTGGATTGAGTTGTGATGTAAACCTGCCCGGAACCGCCCGGCTGTCCAGTAGTCACAACAATACCTATCCAATGTGGGTGGTTAAACACGGAGCCCAATAAGGACCCGAGGTTAGACTGAGCTGTGGCGTAAGACTGCCCGGAACCAACCGGCAACAGGCAGCCACAACAATACCTGTCTAATGTGAGAGGTCAAGGCTTTAATAAGACAATTAAGGCTGAGTCAGGATTGATAGGATTAAGTGAATTAAGACTTAATCAAAATGGAACATGCTAAACTAAACAAGACTGATTGGGGGTTAGGTTTATAAAACACTTAACCAACTTAGCATGTTGGCTAGAAATAGAAAAACCTAGTAGCGGTGGACCCTTTTCAGCAGTAACCCTACAAGGTATCATGATACCCTGAAACTAGGCAGGGTGGGGCACGATTACTGGGCTGACTGTAAGAGGTCAAATCGACGGCGATGGTGCAACAGTGTAGGTTCTAACGGGGTGCGGGCGTGCACACACTCCGGCACAGAAAAATAAGGCACTGGGCACCAGTAGCATACCTGTGCATTCTAGGGTTGTGTCGGGCCGCCACCATGGGACTTGATACACCCCATGGTGGGACCAGCATAGGTAACTACAACATCGGGGGCCGTAAGACACATGTAACTATGCGAGTAGGAGCCGATCATCATAAAATGGATCACTTCACCCTGATTATGGGGTGCCTGTTGGAAACTAGTTTATATGGGTACAGAGATTAATATGGGGTACGATAGTATATTCAACCCTAGACACCTTAACTTAGTTTACGGTACTTTCCCATTTCTAGTTTATGCTTATCATACCCAGTTCTTTATTCATAGACTGAATAGTCCTAGACTTACTCAGGCTTTATGTCTGACTCTACTTTTCTTTCGTCTTCTTTTCTTCCGTTACCCCCCCCCCCCAGGTCCACAGGGAGGGAATACCGCAGCTTGACCAGCCTTCATATCCAGCTTGAAGAGAAAGAATTTATTGCTTGGATCTTTTCGTTTTGAACTATGGCTTTAGACAGCAATTATGGGACTTTTGCAGTTTATTTATGTTTTCTTTATGCTTCTTTAAATAATGTAATCAAGACAGTTATGAAGATGTTATGTTTTTGAAAGTATTGTAAGACAATTATGGCATGGCTTGTGTAACACGTATTTTAATGAAATAAAAGTTGTTGTTGGTTTCCGCTGTTCAAAAATATGTGTTCTTATATCTGTCTTGTATATCTGTGACTCATACTTATAAACCTCCACCAAAATTAGGGCATTCCCTTTGAGAGTGACCCTAACGGAGGTGGGGTGTTTCAGTTTATCCAAGACTTCTCCAAGATAGCAACACCGTTGACCCAGTTGACCAAGAAGAATCAAGCTTTTGTCTGGGATGAAAGGTGCGAGAATGCATTCAAGAGTCTAAAGGACAAATTGACGTGTGCACCAGTGTTAGTCATTCCTAAGGGGAATGAAGAGATGATGGTATAAACGGATGCCTGTGGTACCGGACTAGGTGTTGTATTGATGCAAGGAGGTAGGTTTGTAGCTTATGCTAGTCGGCAGCTAAAGCCGCATGAGAAGAGGTATCCTACCGATGATTTGGAACTGACAGCGATTGTGTTCGCATTAAAGATGTGGAGACACTATCTCTTGGGAGAAATATTTGTGTTGTTTACCGATCATAAGTCGTTAAAGTATCTCTTCTCTCAGAAAGAACTGAATCTCCGTCAGCAGAGATGGTTAGAGTTCTTGGCTTCGTATGATTTTGACATCGCATACACACCTGGGAAAGGTAATGCGGTAGCCGATGCCCTGAGTAGGAGACATGCCAGTTTAGGGGCTATGTTTATAGAATGGAAGCAACTGGAGTATATCACGGGGATTGATTTCAGACCAAAGTGCGAATTGGATCCAGTTATGCTAGCTAGTTTGGCGATCAGACCCACTTCGATAGAGCGGATTGGTTCCAGCCAGAGGGACGATCCTAATCTTTTGGAAATCATCTCCAAGTTAGAGATGAACATCGACGGTGTGGATATGAATTTGTATGGGCTTGATCAAGATGGATGGCTTAGAAGGAATGGACGACTAGTTGTACCCAATGTCAATGGTTTGAGAGATGAAGTGCTTAGAGAATGTCTTCACTCAAAACTGACTATACATCCCGGTGGTAATAAGATGTATCAAGACATGAGACAGACTTACTACTGGGAAGGGATGAAAAGAGACGTTGGGAAGTTTATATCCAAATGCATGAATTGCCAGCTAGTTAAAGCCAAGCAAAAGAAGCCTAGTGGGTTGTTGCAACCATTAGAAATTCCCGAATGGAAATCAGAGCAAGTCTCGATGGATTTCATCGATGGTTTACCAAGGACTAGATCGGGACATGATAGCATTTGGGTAATTGTGGATCGACTGACTAAGAGTGCAAGATTTATACCAGTCAAATCGACCAGAACGGCAGCTAAGTTAGCAAAATTGTATATGAAGTGGGTAGTGAGATTTCATGGAGTCCCTAAAATCATTGTGAGTGACCGAGACCCGTTGTTCACTAGTGGGTTTTGGAAGAGCTTACAAGAGGCTCTAGGGTCAGAATTACATCTCAGTACCGCATATCATCCTCAGACCGACGGTAAGACGGAGAGGGTGAATCGTATTTTGGAAGATCTCATGAGAGCATGTATATTAGATTTTGGTGGATCATGGGATGACCATTTGCATCTAGTAGAGTTTGCATATAATAATAGCTACCAATCCAGTATCGGTATGGCTCCATATGAAGCTTTGTACGGAAGACCGTGCAACTCACCATCATGTTGGATAGAGACTAGCGAGAAGTTTATGCTTGGACCAGATGTGGTGAGGGAAACTTCAGATAAGATCAAGATCATTCAACAACGAATGAAGGCTGCCCAAGATAGGCAGAAGAGTTATGCTGATAAGAGGAGAAGAGACATAAAATTCTCCGTTGGCGACTTGGTGTTTGTCAAGATTTCTCCGTTGAAGAGCGTGATACGATTTGGTAGGAGAGGCAAGTTAGCACCAAGATTTGTTGGCCCATTCCCTGTTCTTGAACTAGTAGGGAATTTGGCGTATAGAGTTGACTTACCAGAGAAGATGGCGGGAGTTCACAAAATATTTCATGTTTCCCAACTGAGAAAGTTCGTTCACGACCCAGATATGACTATTTCACCTGATCAGTTAGAGGTCTTCAAAGTAGAACCCGAGGCGGTTGGGAACCGCAAGCCGATCCGTATTGTCGAGCACGATATGAAGCAACTTCGAAGGAAGGCGGTGAAGCTAGTCAAGGTTCAGTGGGGCGAGAACGAGAATGACTGTACTTGGGAGACAGAGGAGAGAATTAGAAAGATGTATCCAGAACTCTTCGCCTAGTAAGATTTTAACTTCGATTTAGTTTTCCACATGCTAGGATAGGCTTGTTTGCTTGTTTTGCATGTTTGATTGTTGTATGTGGCTGTTAGGCATGCGGGATCCTTTGTATTTTTTGGGTTAAGGAATTTCGGCGACGAAATTTCTTAAGGGGGGAGGGGGGGGGGGAGAGAGTGTAACGACCCGTATTCTACGCATCATAGGATCGTAGGATATTTATTTCTTTCACATACGAAGTCGTATGGTCATGTAACTTTGGGAGATGACTATTGGGGCCATTTCTCATGTTCATGATTTTTCCCAATTTTTAAATGAACATTTTACCCCCAGTTGGTACTGTTTGGGCCATAATTTTTGACTGGAAAGGAATTTTGACTTGAAACCACTTCCATTGGCTCCGGATGATGGTTTACAATTCCGTAGTGTGGTCACATTAGCCAAACGGACTCACTGTTTGAGAGATATGGCTGAAGCAAGTTTCAGATAGTGAAAACAGCTTAATTGGGCTTAACCGGGTGATTAACAGCTAGGCCCAATGGGGGATTTCGAGATTAGGGTTATGAGGAGGCTGAAATCAGTTCGAGAACGATCTTATCCTCATTTTCCAGCCGCCACTTTGATTCTTGAACCCTAACAATGGCCACCAACATCAAGAAACATCCCCAAATCACTTTCTAATCAAGTTTTGGCTTAATCTACATCAAATTAAGGAGAGAAAACACGAAAGCAAGGTTAGAGCTGCTCTTAGACATCAGTATTCACCCAAATCAGCGAGGTTTCAGTTCTGAGAATTTTATTTGTGGCCTAGGTGGGTGATTAGCATTGTTTTGACACTAATTACAGTTAATTAAGGGTAATTAGTGAAGATTAGCGAATTTATACATTAATAAATTCTGGAAAAATATCTATAAATTCCAAAATAATATATTATGCCTCTGGTAGAAATTTGATTTAATTTGGTTAAGTTTTCTTAACCCTAGGATTAGTTTTTCTTAAACATGCTTAAGGGAAAATATGGGGTTTTGGCTATATTTGATCCGTTTTACATGTTATGGTTGATGTTTTGGTGTTTATGGTCATTTCTATTCGTTGCTGTGACTGTATGAACTGTTTTGTGATTAGTATAGTTAGATTGGTCGAAAACGTCGTCGAATGGCGTAAACAAGTTGCTGGAAAAAGTTGCAGAAAGTTGTGTAGGGTTTCGGATCGGATCGGGTATGGGCTCAGATCGGATAGGAGAGCTGGGCAAGGAATCCGAACCGAACTGAAATCTGGCACAAAAGAAGTTTGGCGAGAAGGAAGGCCATTGCTTAGAGTTGGAGTTGGACAGAGGATCGGATTGGAGCTATGGAGCAGGATCGGATCGGAGTAGGCTAGGGAGCGGGATTAGATCGGAGTAGGCAAGCGAGTGGGATCGGATCGGAGTAGGCAAGCGAGTGGGATCAGATCAGAGCAGGCAAGCTGGAGCAGGAGGGACGAACCGAACCGAATGGAGCATGGCATACGAACCGAACCGAATGGAGCGTGGCACCCGAACTGAACCGAATGGGAAGCCTGGCGATGATTTATCCGAATTGAACCGACTGAAGTAGATTGGGCCAAACCGAATTAAACTTCCATCTCTTCTACACGACGACTCTTTTGAAGACCAACTCCAATTCAATCAAAACCCGAGATGCAAAGGAAGTCCAAATGAGGAGCTTTGACTCAGGATCCAGTTGGGAACCAATGAGTGGGCTTCATGATTGGGCTTTGCTGCGGGACGTGTGCCAAGGGGCTATCGATGTCTATGACTTTAGATCACTATGTATGGGAGGTACGTGAACGGATTCAGGGCCGCAGTGGCCTAGGTACGACTAAAGGGCTACAGACCAATGAAGTGGGGTCATTTGTAAAGATTTGGTCATGACTCCATGTGGTAAGCTTGGTAGTAGCAGTAGTTGTACAAGTTGAATTCCATCACTACTTCGATGGGTCTAGTGATTGACAGTGGTGAATATCGTATGCTTTACGCACTGAGTGAGAGATGTGAGGATGGTTGCTATGGTTGATTTGTTTGCCATCATTATGACATGCACACCCCACCCCCCGTATTCTTTACACTATTTGTTATGGCACCTTAGAGTATTGTATTTTATGTAGTGCTAACTCTGTGGTTGCAGGTCCAGGTTCAGGTATGGTTTAGTATACCTGTTATTGTTCTGTTTAGATGCTTATCGCTCATACCAGACTTTTTGTCTGACCCAGAGTTTTATGTCTCTTCTTATTACTCTGGGTGCTCACACGAGCAGACTAGAGACAGGTTAGCTGGTGATGCACGGGTAGATGATCCGGAGACGAGCAGGAGGCTTCCACGTATGATATATATATATATGTAGTATTCTCCCTGTGTTGTTGAAGATCACTGCTTGGGCATTAGTAGTGCATCTTCTACTTTAGCTTTCTTTTGTTTTAGAGACAGTAAATTTGGAAAGTTGTGACAAGCTGTATTTGGATTTCCGCTGCTCTGATGTTGATGTTGGTTTTAGTTATCAGCTTATGCACTGTCTCACCTGTTTTATGTCATGTATGTTATTATTATATTTTACTCCATGCGCTGTGAGACATTCTACAGGTTCTTGATTAGTTCACTCTCTTCTTTCCTTTCTTTGGCGACCGTTCTGTGCTAGTCAGGCATGTGTACAACGCACTTTCGGAGGAAATGCCGTTTGGTGCGGGGCGGGCCGTCACACCATTGGATTGCCAGTGCATTAAACAAGTAAATCATTTAAACGTCGCAATGCTTTTTATAAAAATGAAGCCATTATAAGACTCAGTTCCCATCACACAATCCAACACAAACCGAAGGATAGAGTTTTACCTTATAATGGCCAAAATATGCTTGATACGAATAAAACAAAAGCACTTGATATTATTACTAACAATTTCAATCATAAGTATCAATAATAGACGACATGAGTACCATATATCATGTTTCCATATGTAGGTTTACAATCAAAACCGCACAATGTCGTATTTGGAAATTGGATTTCTGTCATGAACCAAGGCAAGGGATCGTCCTTACCGCTTCGAGATGCTCTAGCCCGCCCCTCAGGATCAGAACGCATCGACCCTTGGATCGTCAGGGCCGGTCCACACGGAGTGGATTAAAATGCCTGGACACTGCGTTTCCCCGCCCTATGGGGAGTCAACTGGTCATATCCGACCAAACCATCGGCTCCGAAGAGACCGAAGTAACTGAGGCCTTGCTTTCCATCATCCACATAAGTAAAATTCCCGGGCGTGTAAAACCCAAAGCAACACTCCTAACTAGAAGGAAACGCATGTCCTCCCTGATGTCCTCTCCCGTTTCTGGCTCATACCGGGGTGTGAGACCCGCGAATCAACGCTAAATACAAAGCTAGCTATTTAAAGCCCTACTTTGATCATCAACCACAAAGCTCTGCTTTTCAACAAAATCTTTGATCACAGCATCTCTGTATGCCACGTTGTCAAGTTACAACATCAGACACTCATCCATTTACAAGTCCGTTCTGGGTCTGAATGAAACCGGGGAATCCTTATTCCTCGCACATCCGAACAATCAACAAGTACGTTCGGATGACCACCACTGTAACCCCACCAGGGCAGGAACTTCCATCTAAGGCATCAGTAGCCATCCATTCGATGTAAAGATCATCGGTCTTGCATCGTCTTCATATCCTCGACTTCTAATCGTCGATCAATTATTTGAAATGTGAATTAACTCGACCTTTTCAAATAATTCACGTATATTTAGAATTTAAATCAATTCATTTTCTGGTTAAATTATTTGACATCTATAATTTAGTTCATTAATGTAATTTTCACGTCAAATACATTCAACCATCAAATATCCAATAAACCGGGTAAATTCGATTTATTCCCATTCCATATCATTTATAATATTTTATAACAATTTATCGCTATTTTTATTTATTTAACAATAGCCAATTTATTTAAACGACCCTTCAGGTCATAACACGGCCATAGCGCTGTTTTTCTTCAGATTTGATTTACACAATATCTGAAAATCTAACCATTGGATCTCTATAAATTTTATATCATTGGAAAGACCTTTTCAAAACGAATCCAAAGGTTCCAGTTTTGAGAAAATCTGACGGTCGGATCTCCCGGTACAATCGTTTGAAGTTACAATTTCAAAATACGAACTGCAACATCGTTATTCGATTTATTTTGATTATATTTATATTTATATATAAATATAATCCATTCGGGATCTGTTTTTATTCAGATTTGAATTAAACATTCCAGACAATCTAACAGTTGGATCATTGCAAAGTTGGTATCGTTGGAAAGATATTTCCAAAGCGAGCCCAATGGTTTTCGTTTCGGGAAAATTCGACGGCCGGATCTCCCGTAATATTCGTTTGAAATCACGGTTTCAAAATACGAACTACAACTTCGTTATTCGATTTATTTTAATTATATATATATATATACATGTATATATAAAAATCCGTTCTTCGATTTCTAAACCATTTCATTTCATATATGTGATAAAAATAATATTTTTATCCAACAAATATTTATTTCAAAATATGACTATTTTTATCACTTCATATATACAATAAAAATGTGATTTTTATTGTTAAAATAATTTATTTCAAACACGATTATTTTATATACTTCATATAGATGATAAAAATGTGATTTTTATCTTTCAAACAATTTATTTCAAACATGAAGATTTTTAGCGATTCATATATTTTATAAAAATGTGATTTTTTATTGTCAAAACAATTTATTTCAAAAATGAAGATTTTTAGCGATTCATATATATTATAAAAATGTGATTTTATTGTCAAAACAATTTATTTCAAAAATGAAGATTTTTAGTGATTCATATATATTATAAAAATGTGATTTTATTGTCAAAAAAATTTATTCGTCATATGAATATTTTTCCAATACATGAATATATTTCAATATATGAATATAAATCAAACACAGGAATATTTTAGAAAATTTCAGCAGCATAACGGCAGGGTAGTTAAAACCGGCACTGTCCCGATTACGGCTCCTCGTTCTACCTTAAAGCCTCGCAGCTTTTGACAATGGGGATTTCAATAATCTAGTTCGTACGCAGACGAATTTTCCCATAAACTAATCTATTGGGATTTCAACCACAATCAATCATATCAAATCAACCATTCGCATTTATAGACCAAATTTCACATCAACCAAATCCTAACAATCACAACCAATATATATCGTCCATGGTCTGTGGACGAGGGGAGTATGTATATTGATATACGTATATAAATATATTTCGATTCCATTTCAATATTACTTCAATTCCATTCAACGCACATATGATTTTTACAATGCATATATAACTTATACATCGTACATACAACTTGTATAATGCTTATACATGAGGTGTACAACGCTTATATAACTCAAACATCGACCGTATAATTTATACATCGCCATTCCATATCGTTTATAATTTAGAAATCTCACATTGGGTTCCACTCCTCCAAAAATTATAGGAAGCTCCGAAAATTCTCCGGTCTCTTCTAGAATGTAGAAGACGTCCACACGAGTCCAATAACTCTTATTTCACTGGATTTCGACAACATAGAAAAAAGATATGATTTTTATCGTGAAATCAAAATCCATAGCGCTTTAAAGTGCTATTAACCATTGATAAATTTCAAACCCGTTACCTCTCCAGTTTGGTTCAAACTTAGGTCCTGATCTTGCTTCCAAACCGCGATGCTATAGCACGATTGGACTTCACCATGTTGTAGTGCTCCGAGAGGGTTTTCTGGCGCTACCCACCTTGTCCAGCTCGAAGTGGTGATGGGCGCGCAAATCGAGGCGACGCGATGGTTCTTCCTTGGCGCGAATCTCGAGAACGGCACAACTGCAGGAGGCGAGGCTGGGATGGATGTGTAGATCTCAGAGAATACTACAACATCTTCAAGCGGATGGAGGTCTAGTTCTTCGTGTGGGAGGAGAAATTGATGAGAGAAGGTATTGAAACCTTTCCGCCGTTGATCGAGCTGTTTCGGGAAGAGAGAAAGAGTGAACGGGAAAATATGATTGGCCAAGGAATTTTTATATTTATTTAATTCTTTAATTTCCAAAAATACCCTTCCGTTCATACGAACTCCAATTCAAACCCAACGACTGTCGTTCCTAACTAAATACGCCCATTCCGGCCACAATGGAATATGTTTCGTAGGCCCATTCGACTGTTTCAGTCAGTTATTCTTCAAATTAAAATATAAAACATTCAAATATGGATTTGAACGCACATTTCAATTTGCCGGGGCCACATACCGATCCCAAAAATTCCAGAAAAATAAATCTAGCTATGTTTGGATGATACGGTCCCAACAAAACTAATCTTGTTGAATTTGGAGACTGTTTGAAAAATGGCCATTTTCTGGTCGATCCAATTTGACTGAAATCAACCAAACAAATTTTCCTTTGACACGCTCACATATTAACTCCAAAAATTATGGAATTTGGAATCTAGCAATAATTTGACATCTCGGATCTAACAAAAGTGGTTTCATCGAAAACGGAGGTCGTTTGCAAAATGTCTATTTTCAAGGGTTATATAAACTCCACATCGACCTTTTTGAACGTTCATTTGGCCATTACTTTTGATTCCCGCTATGAAATTTTAATTTTTCAGATTCATTAGAAAGATGTTCATAAATAGATTTAAATATTTTTGGTTTCACTAAATCCTGTTTTATTTTTGCATCCGGTACAGTCAGTCAAAGTTCGAATTCAAATTTTCAAACTACTACGCCATTTCAGGCCTTATTTTATAATTAAAATAAATATATTCAATATAACTTCGATCCAAAAGAATCTTTGGTCGTTATTATTTAAAATAAATTATTTTAAATATTCAAAATCCACTAACGTAGCTAAATTAAAAAAAATTAAACTGGTTCTGATTTTCTGGGTTGTTACAATCTCCCCCACTTAAAATCTTTTCGTCCATGAAAAGGAACGAAGCTGAAAGTTGTTTAATTAACCAACTTAACTTTCATTCTGGCTTCCATTATTCAACTTTTCAGTTTCTACGAATTTTCTAGTTCTTCAAAAATTTGGCTAACAATCTAAATTTTCGAAAACTTTCGCCATAACCTCCTTTTTACGGGGAGGGGTTTGGAAATTTATTGGGCCGTATTAGGTACCCAATAAATGCTAGTAAGCATACACATATTTATAGTGATATTTCCGGTGTCCACAAGGGAGTGTGTATAGATCATAACTCGAGAGAATAAATTCTCGTCACCCTATAAATGGTTTTTGTGCCTTAATGACCAGAGAGACGTGTTTATTGTCATCTCTAGACCCGTGTGGGTTCTTTATTAATCTGGCAATTTACCGTTACATTTTATATAGTCAATATTAGTCATCGGTTCAACCTGTAATATAGTCAACGCCATATAAGCCTCTCGCTCGTATGGTAAATCTTCTACCTCGTCACATAAGCCCCAAATGCTTATGTTGTATATGATAAAGTATGCCATCTTCAAGAAGTATGCCATGTAGTATAGTTCAAAATTAATTGTTACTATCCTATGGCGATGTTTCTTATTACACGCAGAAAAACTAGCACTCCGCGTCCAATGGCATTCAAGGAGTTGATATAATAATAAAATTGTGCATCCAACTCATTAAGGTTTACCTATTTATCGGGCACGCAAATAAATTCTTTACTCAACAACGAATCCATTTACCTGTTCAAACATATATAGTGTACATGCATGTATTTCTATCTATTTCAAATTAGTTTAATATTTGATTCGACTTGCACAAATTTAACTTCATTCTCTTATAGATTAAATTAATCAACATTCTAATAATTTGATTAATCAAATCATAATCACACAACACAAATAACAATCCATTTGTTTATTACCCTTTCAAAAACATATTAATTAATTCATATACTCTTTTAAAATCATCAGACTGTATAATTAAAATTTTACATCCATGAAAAGGAAATAACAACAAAGTAGAGAATAAAATGAAAATGCAAAATATGATAAATGTACCTTGCACCAGAGTTAATCAGAGATATCCACCCTGCACTTGGGATAGTCTTTCTTAATGCTCTCCTCAATTTCCCAAGTACAGTCTCGTGGATCTCCACTCCACTGCACTTTGACTAAGTGAACCTTCTTGTTCCTCAGCTCTTTTTTTTCTTTGCAAATAATCGTTATCAGCTCTCTTCTCACAGCCAATTCTGGAGTAATTTCTAAATCCCATTGCACGGCTTCTTCCACGACCAAGTCTGGATCATGAATGTAACACCCCACCTCCGCTAGGGTCACTCGCAAAGGAATGCACTAGCTTTAGAGGGGTATTATTGGTAAACATGCACATAAATATTACAAGACAGAACATATATATAAAACAACGGAAGTAAAACAAATTTCATTACCTTATAAAATAAGGTCTAAAGCCTTTTACATCAGAATACATCAAAACCTGTCTTGCAATAATAAAGAAACATAAAACCTTTTCATAAATTATTCCCCAAATAAAACAGTAAGGTAGCCATAGCCAAGAAAAGTTCAAGTCATGCATGATGACCTTCAAGCAGAGGAAGTCCGAACTAAACGACAGAATTTCCTCCCTGAAAACCTGGGGGGGGGAACGGAAGACAAAGAGGCAAAAGAAAACGGGGTCAGTCATAAAGACTGGCAAGTCCTATCTACTTCCAGTATAAAACAGGTAAAGGTAACATGCAATGCATAAACTGAAAGTAAACATAAGGATGACGACAAGATAGATAAGCTAAACCAAGATAACTGGATGAACTACTGTAGCAAGATAAACTAAGGTATCATGATAAACTACGGTGTCAAGAATCAAGGTATCACATCGTCAGGTTTCTATCAAGTATACTATCACAAGGTATCTATCATGTATAACATCCCACTGTATCTATCATGTATATTTGCTCTGCACCTCTCGTGCTAGTATCCCAACCCGCGTTATGTGTTAACTATGAATGTCCCTTGCCCAATGTCATGTAATGGTCCATGTCAAACTAATATATAGCATATGTAGGTTTTCCCAACTCGTATGTTTCTTTCCATGTATAAGCTCAGTCATTTGCCGTAGGCCATACGGGCTTTCTCAACGTAGTACCATTTTATACTCGAAGTTGTTTTGGACTTCTACCCTTGATCTAGTTATGTTTTCTTACCATGAACTATCGCGTGTTCACTTAGGATTTATGCCACCTAGGACCACTAGGGATTATGCTACCTAATGAACGTTCCCGTGTCTCGGTTTGGGTTCAGGCCACCTAGGGCCACTAGGGATTATGCCACCCGTCAACCGCGCCCTTTATCCCACGTATGCATCATGAATCGTTTTCCATGTCTAGACGCACATGTATCTCAATGTGCCATCCGAGTTCCGTGCCAGGGCAAATCAAGAAATACGGAACTCGGTCGGGAGTTTTAAGTCATCCGTCGGTGCAGATATCAAGGTCTGTTTTTGTATTCGTGGCTATGGTCCCACGTGACCCCTCCCTCAACTACTGAAAGGCAAAACAAGAAAAGTCATGTATGAGAACTACGCTACAGCCATCGCTACCCTCATTCCGGACGGCTAACCTCACCCATAATTGATAGCCAGTATGGTTTGTTGGGTGTTATCTGCCTTTCCGTACGTCCACGATTGACTCAAGATGGTAGGTGGCCGACGAATGTGCTATCCAGGGCTACCGTGAAAATATCTCCGACCCCACGCTAATCCACCCCAGTCTTTAGGTTGCTCGCACAGCAACCAAGGCATACCCTTGGCTCTTCTACCACAGACCTTAACCTCTGTGAGGCCTGGTTTCATGGACTATCCCCAACCTCACAGAGGGATACCAAGAGTATCCTCACGTTCCCCGAAGCTACCGCTTCGTCGCCCAGTTCATTGGAGCCTTTATCTAAATCAGATATTGCTCCACCTCGTATTTTAAGCGATGACCTACCGTATCGGGTTACCCATCTATCTGTGAACTGGTCCCAATCCCTTGACTAAGAATTATTACTTAGTTCCCTAAACTAAGGTTTTGTCTAATGGGTTAAGTATTGTCATTTAAGTTCATGACTTAATCTGCCTACGAATCATGTCAAGATTTGGCTAAGTATTCAAGTCCAAGACCTAGCCCTACAAGTTGGGTAAGTATACCAAGAAGCTCATGACTTTACCTTATTCGATCATCAAGTCAAATTGGTTAAGTATTTGTTTATCTTACCCTATCAGCTTATCATGGTAGATTGGTTAAGCACAGATTATCTTAACCTCATCGGATTATCGAGTCGGATTGGTTAAGTATAGGTTAACTTAACCCCATCCACTAATCGTATTAGAATGGTTAAGTATATTTAAACGGTCTTGTGACTTAACCCTATCAAGTTCTCACATTGGATTGGTTAAGCATGGTTGCTTAACCTTATAAAATCATCATGTATAATTGATTAAGTATAAGTTACTTAAGCCCATTAAATTATCATGTTAAGTTGGTTAAGTATTGGTTGCTTAACCACATTGAATTACCAAGTTTAGATTGGTTAAGTGTTGAACTTAACCCCATCGAATTACCGTGTTTAGATTAGTTAAGTATAGGTTACTTAACCCCATCTAATTACCGTGTTTATATTAGTTAAGTGTTAGTTACTTAACCCCATCTAATTACCGTGTTTAGATTAGTTAAGTGTAAATTACTTAACCCCATCCCCTAATTGTCTTATATGGTTAAGTATCATTAAGGAATCGAGCCCGGTCCCACTTAACCTACCCATTCGTGTCATATCGGTTAAGTGTCATTAGTCAAACTTACTTAACCTTATCATGTGGCATTAATTTAATTAATGCACTCTCAACCTCTCACATTAGACTTTGTTGTGGTTACTAGTTAAGCCGGGCGGGTCCGGGTAGTTTTACACCACAACCTAGTATAACCTCGGGTTTTAAGCGCGACATGACCAACTTCTCACATTGGATCCTATTGTTTGTAGCCACTAGTTAAGCCGGGCGGGTCCGGGTAGATTTATGCTACAAACTCAACCCAACCTCGAGTTGTCAACTTTCATGTTTGGTATAGTGTTATATTACACTTACAACCCATACGTGTCTAATTTCAAGTCCCATTTTTACCCTACGTGTCATGTCCCCATTTTGGTTCAACTTACATGTCGTGTTCACATGTAACCTCAAGTCAAGTTTTTCGCGTCATTCTCATGTTTGTCTATCCTACCCCAAATTGTATTTTCACTTGAGTAAAAGCGAGTCAACATAGTAGATATACTATGGCTACATGTAGACCCCAAAACATGCACGATGCCACAAAAGGGATTGGTTCCAAACATGCATGGTATCATAAGGGGGTTTGGCCTTAAAACATGAATGATAGTGTCATATAGGGATTGGCCATAAGCATGCATAACATAAAAGGGGATTGGCCACAAGCATGCATAATGTCATAAAGGATTTGGCCACAAACTTGCATATTATCATAGGAAATTTGGCCACAAACTTGCATATTATCATAGGAAATTTGGCCACAAACTTGCATGTTGTCATAACGGGATTTGACCGTACATAAACATGATATCATAAGGGGGTTGTTTTCATTTACATGCATAAGCCCCAAAGTCCAATTTATGCAATTATTTCACAAGTCAGAGTGGCTCTAAGTGTTCATGCTATCATACTACAAGTAAAGGTCCAATCTTGCATGGCAAACTAAGTCCAATGCAACATGAATAGATGGTTTAGTCGCTAAAACATAACCCAAAGTCATATGTACATGATAAAGGGGCAAACTAATTTTACATAGGTAAACATACTCATGTTACATCGCATTTTATCCCATGTCATCATTAAACTACCGTTAACATCTCGAAGTAGCTAGAACTTACATAGGGAGGCTTAGGAAAAGGATCATGCATCATCTTGACGAAGAAAGGTGGCTCCTTTGTCGAAGAACCGTCATGAAACTCGCATAGCAACGTTGATTTGGCCTCTATTTGGTGTAGCAAGCTTGCACCTTTGGATTTGAACCCAATTTGAATGCATAGTCTCTAGGAATTGGAGATGGAGGCCATGATCACTTGGCATTTGGGCAGCACTTCGTGGCATGAGTGATTTGTGAGGGTTTAGGGTAGGCTTAGGGGTCTTTTTATAGAGATTAGGAGTAGTTTAGGCCGTTAGATTAACCCTAGGATAGATCCAAGCCCTCAAAAATCGTCACAAGCCTCCAAAACCGAGCCAAACAGCAAAACAGGTGCACCAGGCTGCCTGGGTTCGACCAGGCAGGTCGACCCCCAGGTCGACCCTGGGGTCGACTCCCCAGTCGACCTGGTCCCACCCAGGTCGACACCCAGGTCGACCCCCTGGTCGACCTGGTCTGGGCGGGATTTTCCCGCCTACCCTGATTTTCTGAAATTTGAATCTGTTTTGAATTTGAATTTTTCGTGAAACTTCGCGAGGCCATATCTCGGTCATACGGACTCCGATTTACGAAATTTCGGAATCTATTTCACGTATTTTTCCGAGACGAACGCAATGGCACAGCCCGTTTCTCCTGATTCAGATTTTATATTTTAATTCTGCTTTGATTCTTGTTTTAACACGTTGTTAAATTTCGGGTTGTTACATTCTCCCCTCCTTTAAGGATTTCGTCCCCGAAATCTCCAAGTTAGGAAGAACGCATCCTACCATCCATCATCCATCTACTCAAAACATCATCCACAGGCAAACATTGTCCTTAGACGATTTCTAATGTCATATAAAAATATGCAAAACGTGTGTGTATATGCTCCTTAGCTAATGCTAATGATCAGGCTTGAATGATCTTTCTAATGCAAATTATGTTTAGTGCCATGAGTCCAACATGTATGCAAATAGTCCTAGTCATATAAGTACTATATGCGTGCACAAACATTCATTCATATGCAACATCCGCATGATAACACATTCAATTTCATCCATAAACAAGTATAAATACTCGTGCATATGCAACATGAAACGTGACCGCGTCAATCTAGTATCTAATGTGTATTCGCGCATCCACGAGCAACCACTTGCAACCATTTGCAACCATATCAATCATAACATGTTTCAAGTACAGTTTTACATCCATAGAGTTCTATCTAAGGTTCCCAAGATAAGATCGAGGAGATAAACAAGACAGACTCCTTACGGGGTTTGTAACAGAAATAGGACCGAGAGGATATCCACCAAAAGATAACATGCGAGCAAGCTCTACAGGAAAAACCAGGGATCATGGATACACTCTTTAAAAAGAGGTACGATGCGCGTGTCTAGCCTTACGTCTTCTAATTCGCATTTCCTTGAGCTTAATTCCTCGGTGCCTTGACCGCCTTTGACTTCATGATTTCGTAGCTCCTTGATTCCTATTTCCAGGTATGAGTTGGAACTCATTTCACCGTCGCTTCTTATTCCACTTTCACTTATCCTTTCCCTAGTATACTTGGCTCAAACGTATCCACTTACTCATGCAAGCTCTCCAAAATTCACTAGGGAATTCTGGATCTCGTTTGCCGATGCCAATCCATGTTGCCAAGAGTACTTACTAGGGTGATTCCCATAACTCATGCATAAGCGAAACGGACCATCCGACTTAGCGGCGAATTCTATTCGAACGGATTACCAACAACTGCATCCCGAGATTCTAGGTAACTAACCATGACAGAACCCAAAAGGTTACACGAGACTTCGAGGGTATCACCAAGGTGAGTCGAGAGTATAACTACCCTCTTTCCAAAACCGAAAATGGCACCCCTTGTTGGGTGACCACTTTATCCCTAGAATCCATCCGTAGTTGAGACATGTCATTCTCAAATCCAAACAAGTCATGAAGAAATGGACCAACTCTCCAACCAGATTTTTGGGACAAAACTGGGATCCTCTACCATGCTAGTACTAAGGTGCAGAGACTCAACTATCCAAGCAGACTTAAATGATATGATGATCAAGACAAAGTCTGGACGGGATGATAGAAAAGAACGACTAAACCTTTACCAGAAACGGTACCATTTCTCTTAGGTACACTAGAACTGAGAGCATACAATTGCCCTCTCTGATGATCTTGTCCTTGCCCTCCTTGATGGACTAAGCCATACCAACAAGTTGCTTATCCTTAAGCTCGCGTCCTTTATCCTTACTCTTATTATCCTACCTTGTACTACGGCAACAGGTCTCTCGAGAACCACCCCCATCGTACGGAAAACACCCACGTGGCTAGAAAAAGATTAGTCACAGTTAGAACTACTATGACTACAGATGGAGGAAAGAAAGGAAAAGAGATTCAATCAAGGAGTCAAAGGATAGTGCTAATGGATTTTGGGGAATAGCCTTTAAAAACTTTTCTTGAAAAATGCTTCTTTATAAACGGTTTTTCAAATAGTATTCAGAAGGTTTTAAAAACTTTTTCCCAATCTGGTAACCTTCTGCTCTGATACCAAATGTAACACCCCACCTCCGCTAGGGTCACTCGCAAAGGAATGCACTAGCTTTAGAGGGGTATTATTGGTAAACATGCACAGAAATATTACAAGACAGAACATATATATAAAACAGCGGAAGTAAAACAAATTTCATTACCTTATAATAAGGTTTAAAGCCTTTTACATCAGAATACATCAAAACCTGTCTTGCAATAATAAAGAAACATAAAACCTTTTCATAAATTATTCCCCAAAAAAAAACAGTAAGGTAGCCATAGCCAAGAAAAGTCCAAGTCATGCATGATGACCTTTAAGCAGAGGAAGTCCAAACTAAACACCAGCATTTCCTCCCTGAAAACCTGGGGGGGGGGGGAAACGGAAGAAAAAGAGGCGAAAGAAAACGGGGTCAGTCATAAAGACTGGTAAGTCCTATCTACTTCCAGTATAAAACAGGTAAAGGTAACATGACATGCATAAACTGAAAGTAAACATAAGGATGACGACAAGATAGATAAGCTAAACCAAGATAACTGGATGAACTACTGTAGCAAGATAAACTAAGGTATCATGATAAACTACAGTGTCAAGAATCAAGGTATCACATCGTCAGGTTTCTATCAAGTATACTATCACAAGGTATCTATCATGTATAACATCCCACTGTATCTATCATGTATATTTGCTCTACACCTCTCGTACTAGTATCCCAACCCGCGTTATGTGTTAACTATGAATGTCCCTTGCCCAATGTCATGTAATGGTCCATGTCAACCTAATATATAGCATATGTAGGTTTTCCCAACTCGTATGTTTCTTTCCATGTATAAGCTCAGTTCTTTGCCGTAGGCCATACGAGCTTTCTCAACATAGTACCATTTTATCCTCGAAGTTGTTTTGGACTGCTACCCTTGATCTAGTTATGTTTTCTTACCATGAACTATCGCGTGTTCACTTAGGATTTATGCCACCTAGGACCACTAGGGATTATGCTACCTAATGAACGTTCCCGTGTCTCAGTTTGGGTTCAGGCCACCTACGGCCACTAGGGATTATGCCACCCGTCAACCACGCCCTTTATCCCACGTATGTATCGTGAATCGTTTTCCATGTCTAGACGCACATGTATCTCAATGTGCCATCCGAGTTTCGTGCCAGGGCAAATCAAGAAATACGGAACTCGGTCGGGAGTTTTAAGTCATCCGCCGGTGCAGATACCAAGGTCTGTTTTTGTATTCGTGGCTATGGTCCCACGTGACCCCTCCCTCAACTACTGAAAGGCAAAACAAGTAAAGTCATGTATGAGAACTACGCTACAGCCATCGCTACCCTCATTCCGGACGGCTAACCTCACCCATACTTGATAGCCAGTATGGTTTATTGGGTGTTACAATGAACATGCTTTCGAAGCTGAGATACGTGAAACACATCATGTACTACAGGCAACCAGCCAGGCAATTGAACTCTATAAGCGAGAGTTCCAATCCGTTCAAGTATAGGAAATGGACCAACAAATCTAGGTGCCAACTTCCCTGTCTTACCGAATCGGACTACTCCTCTCATTGTAGATACCCTCAAATATACATAGTCACCAACAAAGAAAGACAAATCTCTTCTGCTCGCATCTGCATAGCTTTTCTATCGGCTTTGAGCGACTAATAATTGTTTCTTAATGAAATCGACTTTATCTGCAGCTTCGCGAATCATATCAGGTCCCAATATAAGTCCATTTCCAGGTTCTACCAAAAAAGCCGGAGATCTGCATGGTCTACCATACAATGCTTCGAATGGTGACATTGTCAGGCTCGCTTGGTAGCTGATGTTGTATGAGAACTCAGCCAGATGCAAGTGGTCTTCCCATGTTCTGCCAAAATCAATTACACACGCCCGCAATAAATCTTTCTGAATACGATTCACCCTCTCAGTTTGACCATTTGTTTGAGGATGATATGCGGTGCTCAAGTTCAGTTTCGTTCCTAATTCTGCTTGGAATGCTTCCCAGAATTTACTAGCAAAAATTGGGTCACGATCACTAACGATGCTAATGGGAACCCCATGCAGTTTAACAATCTCTTTGAAAAAAATCTGCGTCAGACTCTGAACGGTTCTATTCGATCCACCAGATATAAAATGGGCGGTCTTCGTGAAACGATCTATGATCACCAAAATACTATCATTTCCTCTCCAGGTTCTAGGCAAACCATCTAAGAAATCCATAGAAATCTGTTCCCACTTCCAACCTGGAATTTCCAATAGTTGCAACAATCCGGCGAGTTTCTGTTGATCGCTTTAGACTTGTTGGCAAGTAGTACACCGGCTAACGTATAAAGAAATGTCTCGTTTCATCGATCTACACAAGAAAGTGCATTTGATATCATTATACATCTTGCTAACTCCTGGATGGATTCAAAGTTTGGCTTTGTGACATTCATCCAGCACCTCTCTCCGCAGTTCAGAATGTTTGAAACACAAATCCGACCCTTTAACCTCAGAATCCCCTCGTTATCAACCTGAAAACTCGAGGGCTCGCCTTTCTAAATTCTCTCTCTGATATTCTGAATGAAGTGATCATCCTTCTGAAGAGCAGATATGTTATCAGTCAATGAAGGTATGATTATAAGATTGGCGATGATTACATTCTTTCTGCTGAGTGCATCAACCACAACATTGGCTTTCCCCGGAGTATATAAGATATCAAGATCATATGCCGCGAGAAATTCTAACCAACGCTGCTGCCTCATATTCAGATCTTTCTGGTTGAATAAATACTTCAATGATTGATGATCAGTATATAATTCAAATTTCTCACCCAATAGATAATGTCTCCAGATTTTCATAGCAAACACGATGGCTAACAATTCAAGATCGTGAGTTGTATAATTTTTCTCATGTGGTTTCAATTGATGGCTAGCATAAGCGACTACTTGGCCTCTTTGCATTAATACTGCACCAAGATCTTCTTTTGAAGCATCTTTCCAGACTTTCAAATCTTGATTGCCATCAATAATTGTTAACACTGGAGTAGTCCTCAATCTCAACTTCAGCTTTTGGAAAGCTGCCTCACATTCCGGAGTCCAATTGAATCTCGAATGTTTCTTAGTAAGCTTTGTTAGGGAACTAGATATCTTCAAAAATTCTTAACGAACTTCTGATAATAACTAGCCAATCCGAGAAAACTTCGGACTTCTGTGGGTGTAATCGGCTGCTTCCAATTCTGAATCACAGTGATTTTACCGGGATCCACAAAAATTCCTTCTTTTGATACAACATGGCCAAGAAACTTGACTTATTCTTGGTAGAATATACATTTGGAAAATTTGGCCTTTAAAACATTCTTTCTCAGAATCTCCAACACTTGTTCCAAATGCTTTGCATGCTCACTCTCTGACTTAGAGAAGATTAGAATATCATCAATGAAGACCAGTACAAATTTATTCAGTACTTCTGTGAATACCCTGTTCATTAGATCGGAAAAATAAGATGGAGCATTACATAAGCCGAACGGCATTTCTAACCACTCGTAGAGTAAATATGGACCTCTGAATGCTGTCAAAGGAATACACTCATCGGCAATATGAAGCTGATGGAAACCTGTAGCTACGTCCATTCGTGAAAATACTTGTGCGCCATTCAATCGATCCAATAAATCATCAATCCGCAGCAATGGATAATTATTTTTCAATGTCTGCTTGTTCAAGCCACGATAATCCACACATAGTCTGAGAGTACCGTCTGAATTCGGGACAAATACCACTGTTGCTCCCCAATCAGAGAAACTAGGTCTGATCAGACCGTTCCATACTAGCTGTCGAGTTTGATTATCTAACTCTTCTATTTCCTTCAAGGTCATTCTTCGAATAGCGTGAACTACTGGCCTTGCATTCGGAATTAAAGATATTTTAAAATCAATTTCCCTGCGTGGAGGTAAGCTAACAACTTCTTCAAACACATCCACATAATTCTTCACGATAGGGATATTTTCTATGTCGACTAGAATATTCTCCGTAACGACAGGAACAAGTTCTAATTGAGCAGGAGAAACATCCAGAGCTACCCAAAAGTCTTTTCTATCCATATTCGAACCTTCACATGGAATGGTTATATAATTGCCGGATTTAATCTTCACCCTTACGACTATATCGACACATTTAACCTCTTCTTCATACTTGGTTAACCGATCCAATCCCAAAATAAGATCAAATTCTGTAAAATTCATGACGATCGAGATGATAGGGAACCGATAACAGGAAAAAGAAAATGGCACACTACAAATCCAACTAAGATTGAGGGAACCCCGAACCGGATTATGCACAATCATCGGTGCTTTTAGCTTTTTCAAATTCAAATCCAGTTTCTTAACCGCATTACTTGCAATAAACCTTCGCTACGCGCCTATATCAAACATTACTTTAACTAGAATATTTTAGACAGTAAGCGTGCCTTCTGAAATAGCAGGCCTTCCCTGACTAGCTGAGGATTCAGATGTTTCTGCTACTTCATTTATATGTACCATCCCAGGTTTCTTAAATAGCTGACAATCCTTTGCAAGATGAACAGTTTGATGGCATTGACTGCATTTTCTATTTTCTTGAAACTTGCTCTTGGGTCTAGATTTATCCTTCTTTCATTTGTTTCAAGATTTGCAATTTACCACCAAATGTCCTTGCTTATTGCAGCTCGAGCATGTGGCCGTCGTTATTGGTACTTCCTCGGATTTAACCTTTTTCCTATTGACTCTAGGCTTCTTTCTGACCCTAGACGTCGTACTTGCCTCAGACTGTGTACTTGTCTCTGGGCTATCAGTTTCAAATTTCCTTTTGTTACTAGAACTACATTCCACTTCATCTCTTAAAAGACCTTGCTTACCCAGATCTTCATACTGATAAGCCATGTATATCATTTCAGAAAAAGATTGTTGCACATGTGCAGTTACACTACTTTGGTACCTTCTTTGAAGCCCGTTAATAAACCTCAGATTCTTCATCTTTGGATTCTGAATTAAATGCGGGGAAAAACGAGAAAGTTCATTTAATTTCTTATGATATTCCAGAATGGTCATATCCCCTTGTGTCAGATAGTAGAATTCATCACTTAACCGCTCAGTTGCTTCTAGAGGAATAAATCTTTCATTGAAAATTTCTTTGAATCTATCCCAGGTAATATTACCTTTTGGATTATCTTTAATAATGGTTTCCTAGCAGATTAAAGCTTTGTCTTTGAGTGCCTAAGACGCCAGTAAACTTTTCTGATCATCTCTCAGCTTGAAACCTTCAAATATCCTTTAAGCATAACACATCCAAGCTTGAGTTTGAATAATGGATTCATAGCCCGAGAATGGTACTCCACCAAGATTTCGATATCTCTTCCATAGAGCTTCTATATCTGATCCTGTCTAAGGGAGCACTACTGGCTCATTCGGTTGTTGAACCATAAATTATTTCTTCTTCTTCTGCCACTCAATTTCTATGTTTGCAAATAGTGGACAAAGTGTCAGGCGAACAGAAAAGGTATTTTAAGGCATAGAGACATATATTTAAATGTATATGCATCTATCAGGGTGTATTTCATTCTGCTACACTCATTCTAGGATATTACTGATCTATCTGAAATGAGTTATTCGTCTTAGAACACTACTGGTTCTATTTCTGACAAGTTCGTTAATATGTTATATTCCACAACTAAGCTTAACCAAAGCTCTGATACCACGTTGTGACGACCCCAAACTTCATTCCATGGTGGCAAGGGTAATCTATTGGAATATAAAACATAAGCAGATAACAGAAGAACAGAAATATAAAAATACACTAGATAATGTATAACAGAATACAATGGGTAAACATAATCATCAAAGTTATACAGTATACAGGATCATACTTAGTACAAAATATAGTTCATCTTTACATAAAATGTCTACAGTGGAATCAAAATATAATATGTACAATAGGAGATGAACAACATAAAAAGAAAGAAATGATAGAATCCATCTTCAGCTCCCTAGCTATCCAGAAAGATCCTGCTAAAACCTGAATATAAGGCTGCCCGTGTAGAAATAGGTGCACCCTAGTTTGCAAGTGAAACAAACTACAAGTCAGTCATGGGACTGGTATGAGAAATCTACTCAACATGTTTTACAATAAGGCCAATCACAGGACCACGCCGCTAACGCGGAACGGGTTTACTCCATTGCATTGCCAGTGCTTTAATATAAGTAAATCATTTAAACATCGCAATGCTTTTTATAAAAATGAAGCCATTATAAGACTCAATTCCCATCACACAATGCAATGCAAACTGGAGGATAGAGTTTTACCGTATAATGGCCAAAATATGCTTGATACGAATAAAACAAAAGCATTTGATATTATTACTAGTGTTTATATGTTTCAAAAACAATTTCAATCATAATTATCAATCATAGGCGGCATTGGTACCATATATCATGTCGCCATATATAGGTTTACAATCAAAACCGCACGATGTCGTATTTGGAAATTGGATATCCGTCATGAACCAAGGCAAGGGATCATCCTTACCGCTTTGAGACGCTCTAGCCCGCCCCTTAGGATCAAAATGCATCGACCCTTGGATCATTAGGGCCGGTCCACACGGAGTGGATTAAAATTCCTGGACACTGTGTTTCCCCGCCCTATGGGGCGTCAACTAGTCATATCCGACAAAACCATCAGCTCCGAAGAGACCGAAGTAACCGAGGCCTCGCTTTCCATCATCCACACAAGTAAAATGCCCGGGCATGTAAAATCCAAAGTACCACTCCTAGCTAGAAGGAAACACATGTCCTCCCTGATGTCCTCCCCCGTTTCTGGCTCATACTGGGGCGTGAGGCCCGCGAATCAACGCTAAACACAAAGCTAGCTATTTAAAGCCCTGCTTTGATCATCAACCACAAAGCTCTGCTTTTCAACAAAAGATTTGATCACAGCATCTGGTATACCACGCTGTCAAGTTACAACGTTAGACACACATCCATTTACAAGTCCGTTCTGGGTCTGAACGAAACCGGGGAACTCTTATTCCTCGCACATCCGAACGATCAACAAGTACGTCCGGACGACCACCACTGTAACCCTGTCAGGGCAGCAACTCCCATCAAAGGCATTAGTAGCCATCTATTCGATGTAAAGATCATCGGTCTTGCACCGTCTTCATATCCTCGACTTCTAATCGTCGATCAATTATTTGAAATGAGAATAAACTCGGCCTTTTCAAATATTTGACATATATTTAGAATTTAAATCAATACATTTTATGGTTAAATTATTTGACATCTATAATTCAGTTCATTAATGTAATTTCAAACACATTCAACCATCAAATATCCAATAAACTGGGTAAATTCGGTTTATTCCCATTTCATGTCATTTATAATATTTTATAATGATTTATCGCTATTTTTATTTATTTAAAAACAGCCAATTTATTTAAACGACGCTTCAGGCCATAACGCGGCCATGGCACTGTTTTTTCTTCATATTTGATTTACACATATCTGAAAATCTAACGGTTGGATCTCTATAAATTTTATATCATTGGAAAGATCTTTTCAAGACGAATCCAACGGTTCCTGTTTTGGGAAAATCTGACGGTCGGATCTCCTGGTAGAATAATTTGAAGTTACGATTTCAAAATACGAACTGCAGCATCATTATTCGATTTATTTTAATTACATTTATATTTATATATAAATAAAATCCATTGTGGCGCTGTTTTTATTCAGATTTGAATTAAACATTCCAGACAATTTAACCGTTGGATCTTTGCAAATTTGTTATCGTTGGAAAGATATTTCCAAAGCGAGCCAAATAGTTCCGGTTTCGAGAAAATCCGACGGTCGGATCTCCCGCAATAATCGTTTGAAACCATGGTTTCAAAATACGAACTGTAGCTTCGTTATTCGATTTATTTTAATTATATATATATATATACATATATATATATATATAATCCGTTCTTCGATTTCTAAACCATTTCATTTCATATATGTGATTAAAATGATATCTTTATCCAACAAATATTTATTTCAACATATGACTATTTTTAACACTTCATATATATAATAAAAATGTGATTTTTATTGTTAAAACAATTTATTTCAAAAACGAATATTTTATATACTTCATATAGATGATAAAAATGTGATTTTTATTTTTTTAAAAATTTATTTCAAAAACGAAGATTTTTAGCGATTCATATATTTTATAAGAATGTGATTTTTTATTGTCAAAACAATTTATTTCAAAAATGAAGATTTTTAGCAATTCATATATATTATAAAAATGTGATTTTATTGTCACAACAATTTATTTCAAAAATGACGACTTTTAGTGATTCATATATATTATGAAAATGTGATTTTATTGTCAAAACAATTTATTTCAAAAATGAAGATTTTTAGCGATTCATATATATTATAAAAATGTGATTTTATTGTCAAAACAATTTATTCGTCATATGAATATTTTTCCAATGCATGAATATATTTCAATACATGAATATAAATCAAACATAGGAATATTTCAGAAAATTTCTGCAGCATAACAGTGGGGTAGTTAAAACCGGCACCGTCCCGAGTACGGCTCCTCGCTCTACCTTAAAGCCTCGCAGCTTTTGACAATGGGGATTTCAATAATGTAGTCGTATGCGGACGAATTTTCCCATAAACTAATCCTATTGGGATTTCAACCACAATCAATCATATCAAATCAACCATTCGAATTTATCAACCAAATTTCACATCAGCCAAATCCAAACAATCACAACCAATATATATCGTCCATGGTCTATAGACGAGTGGAGTATATATATAGATATACGTATATAAATATATTTCAATTCCGTTTCAATATTATTTCAATTCCATTCAACGCACATATGATTTTTACAATGCATATATAACTTATACATCGCACATACAACTTATACGACGCTTATACATGAGGTGTACAACGCTTATATAATTCATACATCGACCGTATAATTTACACATTGCCATTCCATATCGTTTATAATTTAGAAATCTCACATTGGCTTCCACTTCTTCAAAAATTGTAGGAAGCCCCGAAAATTCTCCGATCTCTTCTAGAATGTAGAAGACGTCCACACGAGTCCAATGTCTCTTGTTTCACTGGATTTCGACAACATAACAAAAAGATATGATTTTTATCTGAAATCAAAATCCGTAGCGCTTTAAAGTGCTATTAACCATTGAAAATTTTCAAACCTGTTACCTCTCCAGTTTGGTTCAAACTTAGGTCTCGATCTTGCTTCCAAACCGCGATGCTATAGCACGATCGGACTTCACCATGTTGTATTGCTCCGAGAGAGCTTTCTGGCGCTACCCACCTTGTCCAGCTCGAAGTGGTGATGGGCGCGCAAATCAAGGCGACGTGGCTGTTCTTCCTTGGCGAGAATCTCGAGAACGACACAACTACAGGAGGCGAGGCTGGGATGGATGCGTAGATCTCGGAGAATACTTCAAAATCTTCAAGAGGATGGAGGTCTAATTCTTTATGTGGGAGGAGAAATTGAGGAGAGAAGGTATTGAAACCTTTCCGCCACCGATCAAGCTGTTTCGGAGCGAGAGAGAAAGAGTGAACGGGAAAATATGATTGGCCAAGGAAATTTTATATTTATTTAATTCTTTAATTTCCAAAAATACCCTTTCGTTCATACGAACTCCAATTCAAACCCAACGACTGTCGTCCATAGCTAAATACCCCCATTCCGGACACAATGGAATATGTTTCGTAGGCCCATTCGACTGTTTCAGTGATTTATTCTTCAAATTAAAATATAAAACATTCAAATATGGATTTGAACGTATATTTCAATTTGCCGGGGCCACATACTGTTCCCAAAAATTCTAGAAAAATAAATCTAGCTATGTTTGGATGATACGGTCCCAACAAAACTAATTTCGTCGAATTTGGAGACCGTTTGAAAAATGACCATTTTCTGGTCGATCCAATTTGACTTAAATCAACCAAACACATTTTCCTTTGCTACGCTCGCATATTAAATCCAAAAATTATGGAATTTGATATCTAGCAATAATTTGACATCCCGGATCTAACAAAAGTGGTTTCGTCCAAAACGGAGGTCGTTTGCAAAATGTCTATTTTCGCGGGCTATATAAACTCCATAGCGACCTTTCTGAAAATTCATTTGGCCATAACCCAATATGAAATTTCAATTTTTCAGATTCGTTAGAAAGATATTCATAAATAGATTTAAATATTTCCGGTTCCCTAAAATCCATTTTATTTTGCATCCGGTACAGTTAGTCAAAGTTCGAATTCAAATTTTCAAACTACTACGCCATTTTAGGCCTTGTTTAACAATTAAAATAAATATATTCACTATAACTTCGATCCAAAATAATTTTTGATCGTTATTATTTAAAATAAATTATTTTAAATATTCAAAATCCACTAAAATAGCTGAATTGAAAAAATTTAAACTGGTTCTGATTTTTCGGGTTGTTACAATTCTCCTTTGAAATCTTGAATCTCTTCACTCTTGAAACTCTTAACTATATAGTCTTTGATATCTTATTACCTGCATATATATCCTGCATATATATATATATATATATATATATATATATTCTAAATAAAAGTGTTAGTATATATTTTATAATCAATAATGATTGAAACAAGGTTGTTGTCATCAATATTCCATTCTCTGATAATCTCCCCCTTTTTGATGATGACAACCTTGGTTTATAAAATATTCATACCGGATATTACCTATTAATCTGATTCTTAGATTACTCTCCCTTTCATCATAAATTCCTTATAACCCCTCTTAAACTATGCCTATTTTATATTTTCTCCCTTTTTCCCATCAACAAAAAGTATATTTATATAAACTTGGAATAATCCTAGTGACTAATTTTATATTTAACTCCCCTTAAATCTATAGTTCTTCCTAAATCTATAACTCCCCCTTAAACTAACACAAGACTAAACCTAACCTAAGCTCTAATACCCTTAAAACTACAATAAGACTTTAATCTAGACTAAGAAATAATTATGATACATAATATTTTCTTAAAACTATAATTAATATAAGTCAAGTAATGATAAGTCAATATTTAAGCAATTTTAATTTAATCAACCAATTTAAGTTTTGTTGTCACAAAATATCAATTCAAATAAATTCAAATGTAAAGCCTAACATTTCTTGTAACGTCTATTTATCCTAATAACCTATAAAACTCCTATCAACCACAAATGCATAACCAATCACTAATGAAATTCAACCATATTAAGCCAACCAAGTTATTCTAGTCAAACAAACTAAAAAAGTCAATTAAGTCAAACAAGCCAATCAAGTCAAATAAATCAATCAAGCCAAACTAGTCAATCAAGTCAAATAAATCAATAAAGCCAAACAAGTCGATCAAGTTAAATAAATCAATCAAGCCAAAATAAATATGTTATGTATTTGATCAATAATCCTATATATTTCTAAGTAAACAAAAACGCCTCATACATTATACTTGTTATGTGTGGAGTTAAAAGTTAACATGTAACGTAGTGTGTGCAGTATGTTAGTTATAATGTAGTATAAACTATATGTCATATGCAAAGAACTATAAAATGATATATTTAATGAAATGCAACTTGTGATGTGAATGATTTTAATTTGATATGCACCGTAATTTATAATAATGATGTACGGCACGAAATAAGATGTGTAATGATAATATGCAGAATGATTTGGTGATGATATCTATTTTGGTAAAATATATTCAAAATATTATCTAACTATTATGCATATACATATATATTATAAATTATTTTAATCAAACAAAGGTAATATACATTAATTTCTAGACTTAGGTTAATGATACTAGTGATTAGATTAAGAGTTAAATGGAAGTTAAAAAATATATTCATGTTGGGTAGTAAAATATTTATAATAATTCTATGAAAAATATGGAGTTAAATAATCTTAGTAGGGTGATTCTTGTAAAAATAATATAGTAAATATTGAAGATCATTTTAAAGGGAATATAAAAGTTTAATATGTAAAGTAAATTTTAAAAATATGTTTTATATACCATAGTTTTAATATACAAGTTTTATAGATTTAATAATAAAAGATAATCAAAATTAGTGTTCATTTTAACATGTAACCCAAATCTTTATGTAATCATAGGGTAAAAATATATATAAGTCAGACTATGTATGTTTAAACAACATATAAAAGATATATAAATTTATTTTTTATAACAATATCAAATATTTGAAAATTTAAAATTATTTAAAGAATATATTTATGTACTATATATAATTTTATTGATTTTTATAACTTCAATATATATATTTTTCAAACAATATATATGAAACATAAGTAGATAAACAAAATAGATAATTAGAGTTTGAACAGACATTTTCATATTGAAAAGATGTCCTTTCAAATTTTCAAATCCAAATCAAATAGTAATGAAATTTAAATTTAGAATAAGAAAAGATTTTAACTAGATTGGTATATTGATGAGTATAATATGGTGTATTGACATATAAACAAAATTATCTAAAATTATAAAAGAGATGAATTTATATTCTTAATTATGTGCATAGATGTATATTCCTAAATAGAATGATAACTATGAAATTATTGTAAAGCGTATGTCTTTTTGCAATCCACTATTTTGTTTTTCTTCCAATGTCAAGAACCATAAATTTACATCTTCCATAATTTGATAATGAGATCTACTTGATTGCGATAGACTTGTTTTTCTGATCAGCATAGTATATTCATTTGCTGAGTTTGAAGATTGTATGAGAAAAATTGTAACGTTCTGGATTTTTAGTGATTTAATAATAAATTTATTTAATTATTTTAATATATTGGTTTGATAATTTAAATGGTTTGAATTCGAATATTTTGAATATTTTGATAGTATAAATAATGGAATAATAAATTTTAAATTCCGAAATAGTCGGAATAAGTTGAATTGGTTGTATTGTGTAAATTGGATAATTTAAGAAATTTGGTCGAGTTCATATTCGAATTAGAATAACGAATAAATTTGTGTAATGACGTTTGAACATATTTATAATATAGTTTAAATCAAGCTAGTAGCGTCGCGATAGTTCATAATATTGAGTTTTGAACTTCAAATGATTATACAAGATTCATTATAAGTTGGATTTCTTTGAAACAAGAAATATTTGAATCTAATTAACTGTATTTTTCTAACGGAAGAGGAAAATCGAGATTTCGTCTAACATATTGTAAATTCTGGCCAAACCAAATTCTGGAAAAGTCGCTATGGAATCGTTTATGAACCATAACCATTTATCTAATATAATAAAATATTTATTTCGAATTGAGATAAGATTCTTAAGACGTATTTAATATAATTTATAGAATTTTCAGTAATGTTTATTTTGGAAAAATGAGTTACTTTTTTTATAAGTATTTTGCACCTCAAATCAACTCCTTTGGGATATCACAAAATAAGTTAACTTGTCTATTTTATTATATTTTTGGGATCGTGGCACATTGCTTGTTACAATGGTATTTTTATTTTTGTCATTACCAATCCATAAACGAACGAAAATTTCATGCAACAGGGTACTCTTAATACACACAAACACACACACACACACACACACACACACACACACACACACACACACAGATATATATATATATACACACACACACGATATTTGCAAACCATACATGAATTCCTTAACTATACCTACCACTTTTCCATCTACACTCTGCATATGCACGTAGAAAGTTATCTAATGTTTCCTTAGTTGGTAAGTATCCTAGTATATATTTATGTACATACATTACCTAATCTATCAACTATAAGATGACCTTATGTTAAGGCTAATCAAACAGAAACGCGAGCTACCTGTAACAATTGCAGAAATGTATTATCACATCAAAGCTTACTCTAAAACTGAATAAATCTACTGTGCATGCCTAAATTTTACTCACGTAGGAATGAAAACTTCATGGTTAAGTTATACAAACCTACCGTAAGCCTATTCTTTCTTTTCAACTGTACCATTGCTTAGCTTTGAATTAACCTACACTGAAAGCTCGTTTATAAATAAAGGAGCCTGGCCAACTCATTTACTTTCCCGAAACCATGAAGGATGAAGCTTCAAGCAACTAGTATATATCCTTTTGATTTTAATTAATCATTATATTTTTAAAAATCACTCGAAAAATCCTAAAATCATAAAATAAACCTCAATGCATTTCTATGGGAATATGCTTCACTCTCGTGTGCTTTTTGGTTAATTCGACAAGGATACTACTCGCTGGGAAAATGACCGCGTAGCCTAGGCTCGACATGGTACGAAGTGGAGGATGTTAGGGGTCAAACAAGTGGTGCAGTGGTGTTCAGGGTTGAGAGATATAGTCAAGTCGATGAAGTTATGGGTGTTCTCATGATCAAAAGTGACGTATGTCACTGGAAAACTATGGATTAATTGTCGAAGTCGCCACTGGTAGAGGTGGCGCGCGCTTGGTATAATGGTGGTAGAGGTGTAGAGCACGAGAAGAGGAGTGGCATGGTTGTGGTTTGGAGATTTTCATGAAATATTGGTGACAAATGAAGCTTTGGTAGTTTCGAAATGACCATGAAAACAAAGGTATGTAACATGCGATTTTGAAACCGATGACGGGGAAGAAATAGTTGTTTCATAATGGGTCGGTGAGTTTTAGATATGGGCCAAGTATATATATATATATATATATATATATATTAGAAAAGCCTAGAGGAAAAAAAGAAAAGATAAAAAGATAAAAATACGCGATGGATAGGAAGGTTTGTTGATGATCGGAAACGGCCATGTACCGACAAACACGGGTTCATATGCGTTGAGGAGAGGATCACAGCAGATGGAGCGGGTAGGATTATGACATGGGCCAGGTTAAGTGGTAAAACCCAAGTATAAAAAAAATAAGTTTTAGTTTACTTATATCCCGTATTAAATTATAATTGTGACATCTTGCTCATAGGTTATCCAAATTCAATGAAACATGATCCATTAGGATCAAATGAAAACCAGCGATATGATCGAACCAGTCTGGAGCAATATGGACGTCGTTACAATTTTAGGCGGAATAAAACGTCTAATTCAAATCAATGGACGTTAATCGTTAATTAATGATTAACGAACAAGGTGAGTAAACTCACTAACTCTGTCTAGTTTTATAATTTTATAAACATTATTTAATATTGATAACCAATGATTGAATGTTGTGTGTGATGGTTGTTTGGATGATTGGCTAATTAATCGGCTGAAATAATATATACAGTTACATATATAAATTGTTCACTGAATACTGATTTTATTTATTATATAATTTCGTATAGATATGGAATAGTAATTATTTATATTGATTAACATTTGTGGATGCAGGGAAACAGGTTGGTGGTATCCAATTGGATTCCTCAATAATTATTTATTGTTTTTCATGTATTGTATTACACAATGTGACAAATAATCTATAGTTGATTATTGTGTGTTTGGGATGTTGGAATAACATGGACCCTGAAATAATTGATACTTAAATACCAGAAAAATATATTCGAATATATTGGAAAAGAAATGTGGGGTTTTAAAAAAAGAAAATCTATTTTAAACGGAAATTGAATTTCGATTGGGCTAAAATATAATAACTTGTTTTAGTTATATTAAAACAAGTAGTTCGATTTATAAACAATGTTTAGAAATAAAATGGAATAATTATTATTAAATAATTTGAAAATATAAGAATGAATTTAGGAAGGGGAAATTGGGAAATCATTTCAAAAGAAAAAGATGAAATTTATTTCGATGTTCGAAATGCGAATGGGATTGAAATAAATCCGTAAGGATTTATAATTAGAGTTCGACTTTGTCGAATATTAAAAAAATTATAAATTATATATAATGAAGTCCAGAAGTTGACGAGATAATTAATATTGGGATTTATTATCAGATATATAATTGAGATTAAGTTATAACTTATAAACCGAGTTTATGGAATGAAGTGTGAAGTGCAAATTTATAAAATAACTAGATATGCAGAATTTTAAAACTGAAATGGTATTTACTATAGAAATCAAGAATAGATTGGTATAACGAGTCCAGATTTCTATAGAGAAATATTATTCACATTTCAAATTGAACAATGATTTAAAAGAAAACGGTTTTTAAATTGTAATGGTGATAAAAGGAAATTTGTAAATGTTGGAAGTGATAAATTCAAATGTGGATTTGGAATTTGAGTTGACCTGAAATGGTAAGTTTAGTCCGATGTTCGGAACATTAATCGAATAGAGATTTATTCGAGAGAGAGAGTTATAAGTTGAAATTTGATTATGTCGAATCTAGGAAGGTACTATTTACTTTCTGTTTTTAATTAGGATTATTTATTTAATTAAATATTGTTTATTTATTCTAAATAAAGAATAAAAGTTATGTTTTAGATATTTTGGAAGTAGGCATTATATCGTTATTGTTAAAATCAATGTTTTATACAACCTCGTTTAAATCTATATAAATGGATCCTGGAAATGTTTTCCAAATAAAACTAGTGATATTTTATAAGTATAGAAAATGAAATGATTTTGAAGTTAAGAATGGAGTTAAGGAAATTAGGAACCGAACAGAAATTATTTAAGTTAAATAGCTTTCTAAGTATCGATCTGATGTTGATTTCGGCCATCGGGATTGATACTTAGAGTTTACGGTTAGGGACTGATGGATGTGGAAAAATTGTGATGCGTGATATAGATATGGAGATGTTTTCAAATGTTAATAACGTATATTTTCTAAATACAGGAAATAAGGAGTTGTGAATACATGGAACGTTTTTCAAGAAATCATGAGAGGCTAAGCGAGTTAGGAAACTATATGGGTAAAGATATTTAAAGGGAATTGGGATTTTGAAATGATTATTGATAAATCTATTTAAAGGAGCTCAGTGTTGATTGATGGTTGATCTATATATCTTCCATTTGGAAATATGATCATTGTTCGTATGGATGTTTTCCTTTGATAGTTAAATAAACGACTATCAGAGTTTCGGGCCATTTTTCCGTTGTGAATATAGGGATCATATTTATTATCTGAAAACCAATCCGTATGGGCATTAGCATTGCAAATCAAATATATTGAAGAGAATTGAAGACGGGGTTTATGCAAGGGTTGTTCTTGCAATCCTAGGTAGAAATTGCCTAAGATGGGTTTACAAAATGGTGCCTTCGGTTTGTCTAGATCCAGGACAACTTGAATGGACAAATGTTTGACAATGCATATCTAACAGATCGCGTAAGTTGATCCCTTCAAACATATTTACATTTTATGGCAGAGAAATTTGTTTCTTTTAGCTTTATACCCGTGGTATTTTGGGGAAATCAGTTTGTGATTTGGAAGCTATGACAATGTGACATTCAAACTAAGTTAAGGATTGATCTACTAAAGATACATTACGACCTCAAGCCTCATCAATTGGGAAATGACAAAAATTGGGAAGGAAGCATGGCTAAGTGGGTCACACCCAATTTGGGTATATTGTCACCGTCTAGAGAAAATTCATATTTGTTACTTCTTTCATTTTTTTTTTCTCCCGGGAGCTGTTGTGTTGGTGTACCAACCATAAGGTGGCAATATATTTGCAACATTCAAGCGAAATGAATGGCTAGTCATGTGTGGTCGAGTTACAAGACGTTCTTGTTGAATTCCATTGTATCCCTTCTAGAGTACACTGATCGGAATGTGGTTTCATACCTTGTCATAGTTGGAAATCCTTTCCCTAATAAGAACCTGAGGTTTTGTATTGTATATTATGTATGTGGAACGTGAGATGCAAGCATTCTGCTAGATTGTTATTTACTTTTATTAGACACTATTATAATATTAGAATTGATTGCCATCCGTAATTATGTATGGATCGGTCTTAGGATTTTCATTTCTTTTAAAAAGGATTTCTAAAGTTAAACCAAGTGATTGGAGTTTACTCACACCAGTCCCATGAATGACCAAGAGTTTATTTTATTTTGTTTTACCCTAAACTCTTGGGTGCCTAAATTTGTACGGGCAGTCAAGTAGTCGAGGTTTTTCATAGATACTTGGTAGAGCTTGGAGCAGAGGCTTCAACATTTAGTTATTTATAGAGTTATTTCCGCTGTAATATATATGTGATGTACTCAGTCGATGCATGTAAGTGCATATACAGTTTTGTATTTCAAAGTTGTTATATAATACATTTTTATTCATTTCGCAGTGAGATTTGTGTTACTTTGATTCTGTTCTGTTAAAATCTTCTTCTTCTACTACTCTGAATTTCTTTTTTTTTCTTTTCTTTTTCTCACCCTCTAACTTCTTTCTGTTAATGATCTGGTATTTCTGATACTCGAATAGTTGACATGGTGTTTTGTATTGATTTTCGGGGTCAGAAATCCCTGTTCGTTACAGTGGTATTTGAGCTGAAGGTTAAGCGATTACCTTCTCTTTGTGGCGTAACTCTATAGAGATTGGGTTAGCAATGCCCTTGATTGAGTTTGAGTGTATATATACGAGTGAATGCATTTGTAGATTGTATAAAAATGTTTTATATTGTGGAGATTTATTGGTTGAGTGGCTTATGAATTCTAGTCGACTGTAAGACACCACAAGGTCAATAGGGGTTTCTAAACACTTGAATACGATAAACCGACATATTATGTTTTGAAAAGAGGGTAAATGGAATAATTTTACCCAAATATATATACATATATATACATATATATATATATTGAAATTATTGTAGTATATTGGGTGTGTTGGTTATTATTATAATCGAATAGGATTACGATTGAGATGGTTATAAATAACCAATCAAAATTCATGTAAGTATAATATACAAAATCAGATGGATTAATTCTGAAATTAAACTAGAATTGGAGTTAAACTCTGAATTTTTTTTGGAAAAAGTGTTGTAAATGGTTTTGGGTTAAATGTATGGAAATTTAAGGATCATGGGTGGATTTAGAAATGTTTTCTAAACTTTGTGAAGGATATTTCAATGTAATTTCAAGATGGAAGTGTTTGAAAGTGATATATTATTGGACTCACTTCAATCGCTAGAAAATAATTCCGATGATGACTGCAGCAGCATCAGTGTTCATTTTCGAGTTTCTAAGTGATGGATTACTACCAAAGATTTTGTTTTGAATTTCTTTGAGAAAACAAGTTGTTCAAAAATTTCAAATGTTTTGAATACTATTATTATATGTAAATATATATGATTTCAAACTGATTTGGAATAAAACCCCGGAATTTGAGTTTTGAAATTTAAAAATTTAACTTATGAAGTTAAATAGATCGAAATAGTAAGAATGAATAAATAAATTGAAACTTAACTAAAATTAAGTTAAATAAAATTTGATTAGATTTGTGAGATAGGATTTTGGGACGGGATTGGATTTATGAGTTAAGAGTTGGAATTAAGATTGGAATTGAAGTTTGAAATGGAATTTTGGGTTAGATATGAGCGAAGATTCGATTTGAGAATGAATTGATTGGAAATCAATTGGGAATGCATTTGTATAAGCTGAACTGATAGCAAATTGAAGAGATAGAGTTGAATGCTCGATATAAAGGTATGAGTTTATATTTTATTTGGATATGAGATCTATGAGCCTATTGGGTAAGCCAATTGGTTGTTGATTTTATTTTTGGATTGGAAAAGGCCTAGAGAGGCGAGTTGTAGTTGTTCCGATTGAGCTGTGCAAAGGAGACTCTAGCGAATTTTTTTGGAAATTTAAGGTATTAGAAAATTATCAGGTTTCTTGAAATTTTTTGTTAATAAGGATGAATTAATTAGTAATTAAAATTAATTGATTTAGTTGAAATTGAAGTTAAGAAGTAAAACAAAACGATTTTTAACCTATTTAATGGGGTTTATCTTATTTTTCCCACCTTAGTAATTTCGAGGACGAAATTCTTTTAAGGGGGAAGGAATGCAACATCCCAGATTTTTAGTGGTTTAATAATTAATTTATTTAATTATTTTAATATATTGGTTTGATAATTTAAATGGTTTGAATTCAAATATTTCGAAGATTTAGATAATATAAATAATTGAATAGTAAATTTTAAATTCCGAAATAGTCGGAATAAGTTGAATTCGCAGTATTGTGTAAATTGAAAATTTAAAAAATTTAATCAAGTACGATGTTTGAATGTATTTATTTATAATATAATTTAAATCATGCTCGTAACGTTATGGTAGTTCGTAATATTGAGTTTTTCGAGGAAGACGGGTGTTTCGTAATATTGAGTCTTAAACTTCAAACGATTATATAAGATTCGCTATAAGTCGGATTTCTTTGAAACAAGAAACATTCAAATCTAATTAACTGTATTTTTCCAACAGAAGTGGAAAATCGAGATTTCGTCTAAATATATTGTAAGTTATGGCCAAACCAAATTTTCAGAAACTCACTATGGAGTCATGTATAAACCATAACGATTTATTGAATATAATAAAATATTTATTTTGAATTGAGATAAGATTTTTAAGTCATATTTAATATAATTTATAGATTTTTTCTATAATTTTTATTTTGGAAAAATGGGTTACTTTTTGTTTAAATATTTTGCACCTTAAATCAACTCCTTTGGGATTTCACAAAATAAGTTAACTTGTCTATTTTATTATATTTTTGGGGTTGTGGCACATTGCTCGTCACATTGGTATTTTTATTTTTGTTGTTAGCAATCCATAAACAAAAGAAAAATTTATGCAATAGGGTACCCGTAATATATATATATATATATATATATATATATATATAAAATTTGCAGACCATGCATGAATTCCTTAACTATACCTACCACCTTTCCATCTAAACTCTGGCATATGCACATAGAAAACTATCTAACCTTTCCTTAGATGTTAAGTGTGTCCTAGTATATATTTATATACATATATTACCAACTCTATCAACTATAGGACGACCCTATGTTAAGGCTAATCAAATGAAAACGCAGGCTACCTGTAACAATCGCAGAAATGTATTATCACATCAAAGCCTACTCTAAAACTGAATAAATGTAACGACCTGCATTCTACGTATCGAAGGATCATAGAATATTTATTTCTTTTTCATATGAGGTCGTATGGTCATGTTACTTTGCGGAACGACTATTCGGGTCATTTTCCATGTTCACGATTTTTGCCGATTTTAAATGACTGTTTTACCCCTAGCGAATCTTGTTTCACCTATAACTTTTGATTGGTAAGGAGTTTTTACCTGAAACCACTTCCGTTAGATCCGGATGATGGTTTATCTTTCCGTAGAGTGGTCACACTTGTCAAACGGACTTACCGTTTGGGACATATGGCTGAAATAAAGTTTAGAAGGTGAAAAACAGCTTAATTGGGCTTAACCGGGTGATTAGCAGCTAGGCCCATTCGGGGATTTCGGGATTAGAGCTATATGAGGGCTGATTAGGATTATAGAAAACATATTCCTTGTCATTTTCCAGCCACCACTTACCTCTCTTCAACCCTAACAATGGCCTCCAACTCCTAAAACACCTTCTAATCACCGTTTAATCAAGCATTGGCCTAATCTACATCAAATCAAGGCAAATTAGCATCAAGTTTGGGATAGAGCTGCTGGAACACATAGAGATCCAACCTATATCAGAGATACTTTTAGATCTATAAGTAATTTGTGGTTAAGGTGAGTGATAATCATTGTTTTTTCACTAATTACACCTAATTAGGGGTGATTAGTGTTAATTAGCAAAATTATGCATGTTAAAATTATTGAAAAATATGTAAAAATTCTTAAATATTATTTTAAGGCTCTGATAGAAATTCGGGTTAATTTGGACATGTTTTGCTAATCGTATGGTTAAATCATGATTAAGGGAATTAGGGTGAAAACATGGGTTTTGGTATGTTTGATCCATATAAACATGTTAGATTGTTGTCTTGCTGTTTGTGGATGATTTTACATGTTGCTATTACTGTTTGGAATGGTTTGTGATTGCATAGGAAAGTTAGAATGGTCGAAAACGCCGTCGTATGGCGTTAAACAGTCGTTGGAAAGTTGTAGGAAGCTGTGCAGGAAACCGAATCGGATCGCACCCCTCGAACCGACTCGCTCGTGGAGCACCCCACGACCCCGACTCGCCCGCATCTGGAGTTCTCCGAACCGATCCAACCTTGGCATGGTGGCACGACTCGACCTGGTGGGAGAAGAATGAACCAACCCGAACCACTCTAGGGAGCATGGCCCGAACTGAACCGCTTGGTAGTCCACGCACCGTGCTTGCACACCCGAACCGACTCGATGCTTTGGAGTAAGCATCACGAACCGATCCGACATGGGGAGGAACTCCCGACCCAAATGTGGTTGATGACCATGGATCGAAGGAGGAGAAGAGGACTAATACAAATGGAAACTTATTTCGAAACCAATCTGGTGATGACCAGAAACCCAAGATGCAAAGGTAGTCCAAAGGAGTAGTTCGTACTTAGGATCCAGTTGGGAACCAACGAGTTAACTTCATAGTTGGGCTTTGCAGCGGGACATATGCTAAGGGGTTATCGACGTCCATAACTTTGATTCACCACCAAGACACATGTTAGGCTACGGATCAGTGCAATGGGGTAGTTATTACTCCATGGGGCAGAGTGATCGCAAAATGGCTATGAGCCAGTGCAGTGGAGTTGTCATGACTTCATGGGGCAGAGTGGACATAGCAAGGACTAATGGCTATGGATCAGTGCAATGGAGTCTCCATGACTCCATGGGGCAGAGTGATCATAGCAAGGATTTGGGTGATCAAAGCGGTGGATATCGTATGCTTTACGCACTGAGTGAGAGATGTGAGGATGGTTGCTATGCTTGGTTGTTTGCCATCACTATGACATGCACACCCCAACCCCCTTTATCTTTACACCTTATGCTAGTGTTACCTTGGAGTACTGTACATCCTGTTGTGCTAAATCTTTGGTTGCAGGTCCAGGTTCAGGTATGGTTATGTATACCTGTTATTGTTCTGTTTTTTTGCTTATCGCTCATACTAGACTTTTGCCTGACCAAGAGTTTTATGTCTCTTCTGATTACTCTAGGTGCTCTTAAACGGGTAGACTAGAGGCAGGTCAGGTGATTATGCACGAGTTGCTGTACCAGAGACGACCAAGAGTTTTATCTCCCTGTGTTGTTCATGGTCAGTGCTTTGGGCCTTTATAGTGTACCTTTTCTTTCTTTTGTTTTAGAGATAGTATTTTAAAGTTGTAATAATGGTTATGGATCATAAGCTGTATTTTGGATTTCCGCTGCTATGATGGTTTAGTTTCAGCTTATGTACTGTCTCACCTGTTTTATGTCAAAGTTATGTTATTATTATATTTTATCCCATGCGCTGTGAGACATTCTATAGGTTCCTCGTTAGTTCAAATTCCTTTCTTTTCCTTTCTTTGGCGACCGTCCCGTGCTACTCGAACATTGGCACAGTGCACTTTCATTGGAAATGTCGGCTGGTGCGGGATGGGTCGTCACACTTGGTATCAAAGCTCTAGGTTGCATAATTAACCTAGGGAAAGACACCAGGGAGAGATAGTACGTATAAAAGAGCGCGTATTTGTGATATTTTGGTTTTTAAATTATATATATATATATATATATATATATATATATATATACTATTAGCATATCTAAGGATGGAGTCGCACTGCACTGGCACCACCGAAGAGATGGTTAATCGTTTTCTCCTTACAGAATGAACGATGAGCCGACATATGAGGGGTACTGGTAGAGGAGCTAATAATGGGAATGCTCCTGATATGAGGACGATGTTCATTGACTTCATGGGAGAGATGCTTAGGGATGTTCAAAGGGCAGCTCCTAATGATGCAAATGGTGGTGGTGCAGCGGGGCAGGCGCCTAGTGCCGATTTTGCCAAGCTCTGTAAGGACTACACTAGTCTTGGTGGGAAGCCGTTCCACGGAACGGAATCGGCTATAGAAGTTCAAGATTGGCTCGATAGTTCTGAGCGCATCTTCGAGGACTTAGGTATAGGATGCGATGAAGAGAAAGCTAGCATCCCGTCAGCTGCAAGGATGAGCTATGAATTGGTGGAATGCTATTAAGGCAGCTACTGCTGAGGATCCAGTTACTTGGGATCAGTTCAAGGCCCGATTCAGTGATAAGTTTATCCCAGCTGCTCATAAATCATAATTGTTTAGGAAGTACTTGGAGCTTAAGCAGAATGGTAGAGCAATCTTGGAGTATATTGCTGAGTTTGATACTTTATCAAAGAATGGATTATCCCTTATTGATACTCCCGAATGAGAAGTTCATAACAGGGTTAGATCAATACTTGGGGGAAAGGCTTATCAACCATATTGATGAGACTTTTGAATTGATTGTTGGAAAAGCATTGAGATCAGAGAGCCTTTATCCTAAGCCCAAGACCGAAGTCGTTGTTGCATCTGCAGAAGGCCAAAAGACGCAAGCAAGTGGTGGTGGCAAGAATAATTCTCAGAATAAAAGGAAGCAGAATCAGACTAAGGATGGTCAAAAAAAGAGCAAGAAAGACGTTGAATGCATTAGCTGTGGCAAGAAGGGCCACTATGCTAAAGAATGTCGACCGAAGCCAGTGGACAGGAACAGCCTTAACTACATCCAAGTGGGTCATCACAAGGATAAATGTCCGCAACCCACTAAAGAGAAGTAGATAATGAAAGCATATGCTATTAATGTTGTTACTTCTTCTTCGGATGCCCCAACTACGGCGGAGAACAGAAAGAATATCATCATTCAAGGTATGCTTTCTATTTATGATGTTCTTGTTCAAGTATTGTTTGATACCCGGGCTTCTCGTTCCTTCATATCTAGTGACCTGCTAGATAGGTTGGGATTGGAACCCGAGATAGTTGATAGACCTTTAGCGGTGATGAACCTGATTGCTGGTTCGACTAGCCTTTGTATGATTTGTCGTTATGTGGTCTTATCGAGTCATAGATGTATATTTTCTTGTGATTGCTTTATTTTGGGCTTTACTGGGTTTGGCATTATTTTAGGAGTCGATTGGCTCCAAAGATATGGGGTGGTGGTAGACTGTGAGGGATTTTCGGTGACTATTAGGGCGGATGATGGGCAGAGGGTAGTGTTTGGTGGCCTACCTAGTGACGAGGTGGTGGCTAGTTTTCTAAATTCCCTCGACATCCCGTATGATGCGTTAGCAGGAATTCCCGTTGTTGGCCCGTATCCGTATATCTTCGAGGAAGTGACCGGACTTCCACCACACCAAGAGATTGAGTTCCGTATTGATTTAGTGAAAGATACTAGACCTATAGTGAATCCACTTCATCGTATGGCACCAAGGGAGCAAAGAGAGCTCGGGATGCAAGTAAGCGATCTTTTGAAGAAGGGATTTATCAGAAAAAGTGTCTCCGAGTGGGGAGCACCAGTTGTTTTTGCTACCAAGGCAGATGGTTCCCTTCGATTGTGTGTGGACTACCGCGAATTGAATAAGGTGACGAGGATGAATAATTATCCTCTACCGCAGATAGATGATTTGTTTGATCAGTTGAGTGGCACGAGAGTGTTCTCCCAGTTGGATCACGTGACAGGTTTTCATCAGCTTAGGATGGAAGCTGAGAGTACAGCTAAAACGGCATTTCGGACGCCGTCTAGATTCTATGAGTGGTTGGTCATGCCATTCGGGTTGACCAATGCACCGACATATTTTGTGGATCTTATGAATAGGTTATTCAGGGATCAATTGAATAAGTTGGTTCTTGTGCTCGTAGACGATATCTTGGTTTACTCGAGGACAGAGGAAGAATACAAGGAACGTTTGAGAGTAGTGATGGAGGTTTTGAGAAAACACCAATTGAAGGCAAAGTTTTCTAAGTGTCACTTCTGGAGGAGGGAAGTGAGATTCTTGGGCCATGTTGTTTCAGAGAATGATATTTCCATGGACCCTGCGAAGGTGGCTACGGTACAAGATTGGTCTACGTCGAAGAATGCAACATACATAAGAAGTTTCTTGGGATTAGCTGGATATTGTCGTAAGTTTATCCAAGACTTCTCCAAGATAGCGATACCGTTAACTCAGTTAACCAAGAAGAACCAAGCTTTCGTTTGGGACGAAAGGTGTGAAAATGCATTTAAGAGTTTAAAGGAAAAGTTGATGTGCGCGCCAGTGTTAGTCATTCCTAAAGGGAATGAAGAGATGAAAGTATACACGGACGCATGTGGTACCAGACTAGGTGTTTTGTTGATGCAAGGAGGTAGGGTTGTAGCTTATGCAAGTCGGCAACTGAAACTACATGAGAAAAGATACCCTACCCACGATTTGGAATTAGCAGCGATCGTGTTCGCATTGAAGATGTGGAGACATTATCTCTTGGGAGAAAGATTCGAGTTGTTTACCGGTCATAAATCGTTAAAGTATCTTCTCTCAGAAGGACCTAAATCTCCGATAGTAAAGTTGGTTAGAATTCTTGGGTTCCTATGATTTCGATATCGCATATACACCAGGAAGGGCAATGCAGTAGCTAATGCATTGAGTAGAAGTCATGCCATTTCGATATCGCATATACAACAGGAAGGGCAATGCAGTAGCTGATGCATTGAGTAGAAGACATGCCAGTTTAGGGGCTATGTTTCTTGAATGGAAGCAACTGGAGTATATCGCAGGGTGCGATTTCAGACAAAAGTGCAAATTGGATCCATAGATGTTAACAAGTTTGATAATCAGACCCACTTTGATTGCGCGGATTTGTTCCAATCAGAGGGACGATTCTAACCTACTAGAAATCATCTCCAAGTTAGAAATAGGTATCGACAGCGAGAAGATGAACAAGTATGGGCTTGATCGAGATGGATGGCTTCGAAAGAATGGAAAGTTAGTTGTACCCAACGTGAATGGATTGAGAGATGTAGTGCTAAGAGAATGTCATCTCTCAAAACTGACTATACACCCCGGTGGTAACAAGATGTATCGAGACATGAATCAGACCTACTACTGGGAAGGGATAAAAAGAGACGTTGGGAAGTTTATATCCAAATGCATGAATTGCCAGCTAGTTAAAGCCAAGCAAAAGAAACCTAGTGGTTTGTTACAACCATTAGAAATTCCAGAATGGAAATGGGAACAAGTCTCAGTGGATTTCATTGATGGGTTATCAACGACTAGATCGGGCCATGATAGCATTTGGGTGATTGTGGACCGACTGACCAAGAGTGCAAGGTTTATGCCCGTCAAGTCGAATAGAACATCAGCTAAGTTAGCGGAACTATATATGAAGTGGGAAGTGAGATTTCATGGAATATCCATAGGCATTGTGAGCGACCGTGATCCGTTGTTTACTAGTGGATTTTGGAAGAGCTTACAAGAGGCTTTAGGATCAGAATTACATCTCAGTACCGCATGCCATCCTCAAACCGACGGTTAGACAGAGAGGGTGAATCGTATATTGGAGGATTTCTTAAGAGCTTGTATATTGAATTTTGGTAGATCATGGGATGACCATTTGCAACTAGTGGAGTTTGCATATAATAATAGATATCAATCCAGTATTGGTATGGATCCTTTTGAAGCTTTGTACGGAAGACCGTGCAACTCACCATTATGTTGGTTAGAAACCGGTGAGAAGTTTGTGCTTGGACCAGATGTGATACGAGAAACTTCAGACAAGATTAAGGTTATCCAACAATGAATGAAGACTGCTCAGGATAGGCAGAAGAGTTATGCTGATAAAAGGAGAAGGGATTTAAAATTCTCCATTAGCGACTTGGTGTTTATCAAGATTTCTCCGTTAAAGAGGGTGATTCGATTTGGTAGGAAAGGCAAGTTAGCACCAAGATTTGTTGGTCCATTCCCAGTTCTCGAGCAAGTTGGAAATTTAGCATATAAAGTTGGATTACCTGACAAGATGGTGGGAGTTCACAACGTATTTCATGTTTCCTAGTAAAGTAAGTTTGTGAACGACCCCGATATGACTATTTCACCTAATCAGTTGGATGCTATCGAAGTAGAACCTGAGGCGGTTGGGAACCGCAAGCCTATTCGTATTGTCGAACACGATACGAAGAAACTTCGAAGGAAAGCGGTGAATCTAGTCAAGGTTCAGTGGGGCGGGGATGAGAATAACTGTACTTGGGAGATAGAGGAGAGCATTAAGGAGACATATCCAGAACTCTTTGCGTGGTAAGATTTTAAATTGCGTTTTAGTTTTTCCGCACGCTAGGATAGACTTGATGTGTTTGTAATGTATGTTTGAATGTTTGTAAATGGCTGTTAGGCATGCGGGACACGTTGTATGCTTTAATTAGGGAATTTCGGGGGTGAAATTTCTTAAGGGGGTGGAGTGTAACAACCCACATTCTACATATCGAAGGATCGTAGAATATTTATTTCTTTTTCATATGAGTTCGTATGGTTGTGTAACTTTGGGGAACGACTATTCGGGTCATTTTCCATGTTCACGATTTTTGCCGATTTTTAAATTACCGTTTTGCCCCTAGCGAATCTTGTTTCATGTATAACTTTTTATTGGTAAGGAGTTTTGACCTAAAACCACTTCCATTAGATCCGGATGATGGATTACCTTTCCGTAGAGTGATCACACTTGTCAAACGGACTTACCGTTTGGGAGATATGACTGAATTAAGGTTTAGAAGGTGAAAAACAGCTTAATTGGGCTTAACCGGGTGATTAGCAGCTAGGCCCATTGGGAAATTTCGGGATTAGAGCTATAAAAGGGCTAATTAGGGTTAGAGAAACCTTTTCTTTGTCATTTTCCAGTCGCCACTTACCTGTCTTCTACCCTAACAATGGCCTCCAACTCCTAAAACACCTTCTAATCATCGTTTAATCAAGCATTGGCCTAATCTACATCAAATCAAGGCAAATTAGCATCAAGTTTGGGATAGAGCTGCTGGAACACACAGAGAATCGACCTATACCAGAGATACTTTCTGATCTATAAGTAATTTGTGGCTAAGGTGAGTGATTTGCATTGTTTTTCACTAATTACGCTTAATTAGTGGTGATTAGTGCTAACTAGCGAAATTATGCATGTTAAAATTCTGGAAAAATATGTAAAAATTCTTAAAATTATTTTAAGGCTCTGATAGAAATTTGGGTTAATTTGGACATGTTCTGCTAATCGTATGGTTAAATCATGATTAAGGGGATTAAGGGGAAAACATGGGTTTTGGGTATGTTTGATCCATATAAACATGTTAAATTGTTATCTTGCTATTTGTGAATGATTATACGTGTTGCTATTACTGTTTGGAATGGTTTGTGATTCCATAGGAAAGTTAGAATGGTCGAAAATGCCGTTGTATGGCGTAAAACAATCGCTGGAAAGTTGCAGGAAACTGTGTAGGAAACCGATCGGATCGCATCCTCCGAACCGACCCGCTCGTGGAGCACCCCACGACCCCGACTCGCCCGCATCTGGAGTTCTCCGAACCGATCCGACCTTGGCATGGTGGCACGACCCGACCTAGTGGGATAAGTACGAACCGACCCGAACCACTTTGGGGAGCAAGGCTCGACCCGAACCGCTTGATAGTCCACGCACCGTGCTTGCACACACGAACCAACTCGATGCTATGGAGTAAGCATCACGAACCAAACCGAACTGGGGAGGAACTCCCGACCCGAATGTGGTTGATGACCATGGATCGAATGAGGAGAAGAGGACTAATCCGAACGGAAGCTCATTTCTGAACCGATCCGGTGATAACTAGAAACCTGAGATGCAAAGGTAGTCCAAAGGAGAAGTTCGTACTCAAGATCCAATTGGGAACCAACGAGTTAACTTCATAGTTATGCTTTGCTACGGGACATATTTTAAGGGGTTATCGATGTCCATAACATTGATTCACCACTAAGACGGATGTTAGGCTACGGATCAGTGCAGTGGGGTAGTTATTACTCCATGGGGCAGAGTGATCGTAGCATGGCTATGAGCCAGTGTAGTGGAGTCGTCATGACTTCATGGGGCAGAGTGGACATAGCAAGGACTAGTGGTTATGGATCAGTGCAGTGGAGTCTCCATGACTCCATGGGGCAGAGTGATCATAGCTAGGATTTGGGTGATCAAAGCGGTGGATATCGTATGTTTTATGCACTGAGTGAGAGATGTGAGGATGGTTGCTATGCTTGATTGTTTGCCATCACTATGACATGCACACCCCACCCCCGTTATCTTTACACCTTATGCTAGTGTTACCTTAGAGTATTGTACATCCTGTTGTGCTAACTCTTTGGTTGCAGGTCCAGATTCAAGTATGATTATGTATACCTGTTATTGTTCTGTTTTGTTACTTATCGCTCATACCAAACTTTTGTCTGACCCAGAGTTTAATGTCTCTTCTTATTACTCTGGGTGCTCTTAAACAGGCAGACTAGAGGCAGGTCAGGTGATTATGCACAAGTAGCTGTACCGGGGACGAGCAGGAGGCTTCCACGTAGGATATATATATAATCTCCCTGTGTTGTTGATGGTCACTGCTTTGGGCATTAGTAGTGTACCTTTCCTTTCTTTTGATTTAGAGATGGTATTTTGAAGTTGTAATAATGGTTATGGATCATAAGCTGTATTTTGGATTTTCGCTGCTATGATGGTTTAGTTTTCAGCTTATGCACTATCTCGCCTGTTTTATGTCAAAGTTACGTTATTATTATATTTTATCCCATGCGCTGTGATACATTCTATAGTTTCCTTGTTAGTTCAAATTCCTTTCTTTTCCTTTCTTTGGCGACCGTCCCATGCTAGTCGGACATTGGCACAACGCACTTTCATTGGAAATGTCAGCTGGTGCGGGGCGGGCCGTCACAATAAATCTGTTGTGCATGCCTAATGTTTACTCACGCAGGAATGAAAACATCATGGTTAAGTTATACAAACCTACACTAAGCCTATTCTTTCTTTTCAACTGTACCATTGCTTAGCCGTGAATTAACCTACACTGAAAGCTTGTTTATAAATACAGGAGCCAGGCCATCTTGTTTACTTTCTGAAACCGTGAAGGATGAAGCTTCAACTAACCAGTATATATCTTTTTAATTTTAACTCAACTTTCAATTTTTAAAAATCAGCCGCAAAATCCTAAAATCATAAAATAAACTTCGATGCATTCCTGCGAGCATATACTTCACTCTCGTTTGCTTTTTGGTTAACTCGACGAGGATACTGCTCATTGGAAAAATGGCCGCACAGCCTAGGCTCGACGTGGTACTGTAACGACCCGTATTTTTACGGTATAATAATTAATTAATTTAATTATTTAAATAGTGGTTTAGAGATTTAAATGGTTGTTTAATTAAATAATATTGAATTTAATTAATATTAATAATAGATTAATATATTTAATTCCGTAATAGTCGGAATTAGCAGAATTTGCAATGTTATGTGAATTGGGTGATTTTACTAATTTAATTCAGTTTAGAATTGAATTATATTAACGAATTTATTTATAAATGTCAGTTGAACGTATAATAATAATATAATTTAAATCGAGCTCGTAATGGCGTGGTAGTTCGTAATATGGAGTTTTGAACTTCAGTTGAATATACAGAATCCATTTTAAATCGAATTTCTGTGAAACAAGAAACGTTCAAAGCTGGTGAAGTATATTTTTCTATTGGAAGAGAAAATTTAAGATTTCGTCGTATAGATTATGAATTGTGTCCAAATCAAATTTTTGAAAAGTCGCTATGGAATTCCTTTATAGTTTATAATGATCTATTTATATTATAAAATGATTTTTTATATAAACTGGGTATCGGTTTAACACTGGATTCAGTTATAAATGTAGATAGGAATATTTTGGAGCTATATGATATTCTATTGCGAATATATACGATAATATTAATTTAAATTGTTTTTAAATATATTAATACTTAACTGGTCAATTTAGAGCTTTAGAAAATAGCCATTTTTGCAAAATAGCTCTGTTTTCGACGAAACTAATTTTGTTGGATTCGGAATATTAAATTATTGCTAGATTTCAACTTTCGTGATTTTTGGAGTCCGTATGTGGCCGTACGGGATTTTGATGTGAAAAAACAGATAATAATGAGACCTTTAGAAAATACGTTGTGTGAGAAACGGAGTCAGAATTTGACGAAACAGGTTTCGTTGGGTCTGTAATGTCGAATTGTAGCTGCATGCCTATTTTCATAATTTTTGGATATCGTGTGTGATGATGTGGATTTTTAGATGACAGATACAAATAGAATATAAATTAATATAAAAAAATATGCGAAGCTTCTGAGACAAGCCAAAAGCATACCTATAAATATCACTACACTCTTCTAACCCTAAATTCAATTTTTTTGCGGTCAAAATATCCAAGCCGCCACCAGATAAAATAAAACGTGAGGAAATTTCTCCTTTCAAAAATCATAACAAATCATACAAAAATCCAAACGTCATGAGATATATATCAGTGAGATGCTAAGAAGATTCTCTACAATTCTATATGGGTTTCAGCTTGTTCGACGCTCATTTTTGGGACTGGGTTTTTTGCAGCGAACCTAGGGTTCGATTTATATGGAAATTGGGGCATCGATCTTCGATTTGGTGTTTGATTCTGGTATTAGCACGTCGTTTGGCCACTATTTACATAAGTTTAGTGGAGTTGGTGGAAAATTGTGTCGTGGATTTCACAACAGCTGGGTCTTGGGAGCTAGGGATCGCGACGGTGATGGTGTAAGGTGGCCTATCGCGACGAAGTCAGGGTGGAAGGGATTTTTCCGACGAATTGAGGGATGGTTATAATTTCAAATTCCATGAAGAAACGAGGGGGAGCAGCATCAGAAGGTAGTTTTAAAATTTCTGGTTCGAAGAAAATACTGAAAGGGAGATGGAAGACGTAAATGAGCGGATAGAGTTTTAATTGGGTTGTGGGTTTTAGGTGAAGCCCAATTTAAAATTAATTCAAGTTTAATTTAATTAAATATCATATAAAAAATTTAATGTCATATCCTGCATATACATTATCAGAAATTGACGAAATAAGATCCATTGGGATCATATGAACGAGGGCTACACAATGGAATTGACTGGGAGTGAATTGGAGCTCGTTACAATTTATAGCAAAATAAATTGCCTGATCTGAATAAATGACCGTAAATCGTTATTCAACGATAGACGTCCAAAGTGAGTAAAACTCACTAACTCTGCCCAGTTTGAATTTTTATAACATAATCTTAGACTTGATAAATGATGGTTGATTGCTGTGTGTTGATTATTTGAATGAACTGCTAATTGATTGGTTGAAATTATAGATCTTGTAATATATATATATATATATATATATATATATATGTATGTATGTATGCAACAACTCAGAATTTCTGAACCAATTTAAAATTTTTATTTTAGCTATTTTAATGGGTTTTGAATATTTACAATGATTTATTTTAAATAATAACGACTAAATTTTTATTTAAATTGAAGTTAGAACGTATAATTTTGTTTTAATTATAAAAGGAGTTTGAAATGGCGCGGTAGTTTGAAAATTCGATTTTAAACTTTGTATGAATGCACAGGATTCAAAATAAATCGAATTTCAGTAAAACCAGAAACAATTTAATCGGTTTAACAATATCTTTCTAACAAATGTGAAAATTTTAGATTCCATAATATAAAGTGGAAGTTATGTCCAGTTTAAAATTAAGAATAGTCGCTATGGAATTTATATATATTTTATATAATATATAGCCCTTAAAAATAGCTATTTTGCAAACGATCTCCATTATCGACAGAATCACTATTGTTGGATCCGGAATGTCAAATTATTGCAATATTCCAATTTTCATAATTTTTGGAATTAATATGTGAGCGTGGTGAATTTAAACGCGTTTGGTAATTTCAGTTTGAATTTAATCGACTCGAAAAAGGCCATTTTTTAAATGGTCTCCAAATTCGACAAAATTAGTTTTCTTTGGACCGTATCGTCAAACCATAGCTAGATTTATTTTTCTGGAATTTTTGGAGTCAGTATGTGGCCTCGGTAAATTAAAATGTACATTGAAATTAATTATAAACATTATATTAATTTATATTTTAATTTTGATGAAAACTAAACGAAATAGTTAAATTTCTTACCGGAAATGTCTCATTGTGTTCAAAATAGGGGTATTACACTGGGGATGATAGGGTCGTTGGGTTTGACTTGGATTTCGAATTAAAAACTAACTTTTTGGAATTTAAATTAAATTAAATATATAATTATATAAGTCGTCCCCCCTTTTCTCTCTCGTCATTCATTTAGAAAGACAAAAAAAACCCATCGTTTCCACTATCGCCGGCCCCCTCCAGCCGCCTCCGCCCATGCCAGCATCGCCACGCCGCCCCTCCTCCTCTCTCTCTCTAGCACAAATTCAAAACCCTAGCCCCCTTTTTCGGCCAACACCACTACCGTAGGCCTCACCTTCGACAACCGCACCCTCCGCCACCTCCCCGACCCTCTTCACCGCCTCCTCAGCCTCCACCGCCGCCTGTGGGTCCCCTTTAATAAAAATCCAATTTTTACTAGTTTCATATTTGCGTTTAAGCCCCTAACCTTCCAGAGCCAATAACTCTCCAACCTAGTGCTTCTGGCTAAAACTCCACAGTGCCAAAGTCGAAGAGCACGATTTTCTCTTCGATTTGAGTATATGGAAGTCGTATTTTGGATTGCGCAGTTGTCCAGAAAACGCGTCGAGAGTCTGCTATCCAAATACTGTCTTTTCGCAAATTCTGGCGAATTGGAGCATTTTCGGAAGAAAAGCACTAGGCGAAAGTTGTCTGGAATGACGCATTTAAGCTAGACAAAATGTCGGTGTGAAGACTGGAGCTCGTTTGTAAATTCTGGAACCAGAACAGCAAATCTGAGCGTCATAAAATAACGGCGGAGTGGATCCTGATGTGAGAACACCTTCTCACTCAAATTATTTTATAGTTAAATATATCCTAGGTTGCAGACGGGGCTTAGTAGCTCCTGACACTGTTTATTGTACGAACCAATGTGAAACCCCACGTCCGTCAGTGTCACTCACTAAGGGAATGCATTAAGTTTCGTGAAGCGTTATAAATAAACAGACACAAAATATTACAAGACAGATATAAATATGATAGCACCAGAAATTCAAATTTTATTTCAAACATAAATCATAATATCATGGTCCAAAATACCATAAGTCACAAAAAAACCGTTACAACAATATAACTTCTATCTTGTACCATCAGAGTATATATATATATATATATATATATATATATATATAACATAATTCCCCAATTAAAAAAGATAAGCCATAGTAGAGATAAGAACTTGAGCTATACTTCAAAAGCAACACCAACAAGATGATAACCGAGTCTTGACTAAGCCTGAGAATTCCCACCTTGCGAATCGGGGGAGGGAACAGAAGAAAGAAGAGGAAACAATAGGGTCAGACATAAAGTCTGGCGAGTCCAGTTACTTTTATTTAGTAAATAAGCAAAAGTAGCATGACAGGCATATAAAAAGGATAAGAGAGAGATAACTACATAAAAGATATGTATGACAAGGTAAACAGGATATGGTGTATACGCTACTAATTATTTCTCTGCATTGATACTTGTATAACTAGAATGAGATAATCCCAACAACTATCAAACGGTAGACTTAGGCAGAGTTCTAGATGTATCCTAACAACTACCCTAGTCGATCGGCTCCCTAATCCGCGTAGATACTCTGTTCCGGCCCCACCGTAGGATGCATCACGTCCTAAAGTGGCAACCCCCCACTGATATGCACAACCCCATATTTACAGGTGTCACGGTCGTCTTATCCCCCTTTGCCCGGCTCATGCACGCACATGGCCCGGTTGGTTTGCACCGCCCACACTGAACTCCATGTTTGGATTTCTTACAATCAGATCAGCAAGCGTGCCCCTTCTCCAACCTAGTTCGGAGTACTCTGCCTGATACCTACTTCGGGTTACTGACTGAAACGGGTCCCACACAATGTGATACAAGCTCTCCCCCTTGTCTTGTATCCCCCACTAGGTTTTCCACAGGTTATATTTACCCTAAAAGGTGTCTTTAATTATATAACCCCAATCATTTCTACCGGTTATGCTTACCACTAGGTGTCTTTAATTACATAACCTTATCGGGCTAAGTTTGTGGCCCTACATGTAAATATTAACCACCCCCTTAAATTTACTTAACCCACCCACTGTTCAACCAATTTTTACTTAACCCTAACTTTGGTTCATAATCATATAATCCCTATGGATTTAATTAGGTTAAGTAGTCTAATTTGTTACCATGTCCATTTATGGTTTATAATGGGCAAGACCTCCCACATTAAGCCTACTTGTGGATGCTGGATACGCCGGTCGGGTCCGGGCAGACTTCTTCCACAAGTTGGGCCTAACCTCGTGTCATAGCCCGTCTCGTATTTGTGCCCTTAGACCTCTCGCATTAGGTTCAATAATAGTGGTTACTGGATATGCCGGTTGGGTCCGGGCAAACTTTCACCACTAATGCAACCTAACCTCGTGTCATAAGTGCAATTACAATTTCCAGTTGTAAACCTAAGCATTTCATTCTTATCCAAATTTACCAATGTCATTATAGGTTATAGGTTATAGGTTTCATGCCCTTTTTTCCCCAATTATGTTCATAGTGAATTCTCTCTTGCCTATCGAAATTCGACCAAAGATGTTTGGCACTCATTAGGTCTCTAAAACTCAATATTCAGGGACCCAAATTTGGATTCCTGGAATCTTATTTAGAACCTCTGGCCACTAATTTCGCAAGGCAACACTTGTTGCTTGCTTGCCTTCTGCTCTTGTTCGAGACATCTAACTATAGGAATTCGATTCACAATCTCAGGTACCAGCATGGTTGACTATTCGATCAACCAACTGGAATCTCTATCAGTAATGGGATTTTCTTTAGTTCAATTACCCCTGACTAATCAAGTGTTTTTTACGCTTCGCTAGCTGCAACGGGTGGTAACCGGGCTTTCTCCATTTCCCAAGGCAATCCAGAGTACTTAATATGTAGCAAGAAGAATTATATGTCCATATTCATATTCATTAACCATGTTATGCCAATTCTAATATTTTCCCCAGTTCCCTAATTAATGCATCTGCTTAATTTTGGTGGCATGCCAAGGATAGAAAGTTGCCTAGTCATGATCAATATAAAGGGAAAGGTGATGGAAGGATGACAATAGTGATTATTCTAACATAACTGGTATAAACATATATATATATATATATATATATATATATATATATATATATTGGCATAGACATGTAATTGGCATAATAATAAGGTGGACATAAAAAAAGATCTAGTGAGCAAAGGTGATGATAAAACTAGATCTAACATAATAAGGATGTCACAGGAAGCATGAATGGATCCAAATAGGAATTCATATGTCCAATTACAACAAGATGATCTAGAACTAAACAAGAATTTAATTGTCCAAACGATAGTAGATCCAATTTAACCATAATCCTAGGTAAAGGATCAGATCCACAAAGGTGACATGATAAACTATCTATAAGTGAATTATATCAATAGATTTGCATATTAAAGTTTAAGATCCAAGAATAACATAGATTCACGATTTTAGACAGATCCAAATCACAATAATATCACATTTTACTTTTAATCATTTAAATCTAAAAGTAACCTAGAACTCACAATGTTAGGATTAAGAAGAGAAGCTTATTGAGTTGCAGATCTACACTTGAATCTCTAATTGGTTTGCTTTAGTTGATTGTTATAGAAGATAATTCAGTTCAGTTCAGACACCGGTAGAGTTTGGCCCCCCATAGATTCTCAATAAAGAAAATAAGAGAAATGGACCTCTATATAAAGTTGTCAGCCTCTAGAAAATCGAATGCCACCTCAGCCTTAGGGGGGTCGACCCCGCCCCCTCCCCCTTTATAGGGTCGACCCCGGGGTTGAACCCCCCACAAAGGGTCGAAGCCCCTATATTGGGTTGACCACCCTACTAAGGGGTCGACACCCCTGGGGTGGGAGTTTTGACCCTTGCGGAATTTTTGAAATTTGAACTGAAATTTGAATTCCTGGACCCTATATATAAATATATATAATTCTTCTACACGTATAACTTCAAACCTACATAACTTTTTCGTATAGTGTCCGTTGTACGCAAACAAAATGTCTATTTTGACCAAAATTTCGAGACGGACGCAATGGCGTAGTCCGCTTTCCTTAATTCTGAATATTATATTAATTATTATTTAAATTATTCTCTTTAGTGTCGTTAAAATTACGGGTTGTTACATTCCCCCTACTTAAAGGATTTCGTCCTCGAAATCTTCAAGTTAAGAAGAATGTATATCCTACCATCCATAACCATCTACTCATACATCAATCATAGGCATCTATTGTCCTTAAAGACTTCTAATGCTTATATGAACATATGCAAAGGTGTCCAATACTAATGCGAAGATTAGGTGGTCTACTGATTCAGTCGACCTCCTTAATGCAAAGTATGTTGGTGCCATGAATCCAATATGTGTGTAGATAATCCTTTTATAATATGTAGGTACTATATGTGTGTAAACTCAGTCATCCAAATGCAACATCCATTTTCATCCATTAAAAGGAAAGAAAAATGCACACATATCCATATGCAGTATGAGAGTGATTGAGCCGATCTAGTGCCTAATGTGTGTGTATATGCATCCACATGCAACCACTAGCTACAACTTGCATCCACTTGCATCCATCAAACATAGCATGTGTCAAACACATGTTTACATCCATAGGATTCCTATCTAAAGGTCTAGAATACTATTGATAGGATAGACTCAAATGATAGAAACAATCATATATTAAAGTTTGAAAAAGGAGTTAAGAACATACCCTCGAAAAGAAAAGGGTATGAAGCATGAATCTGGCCTTCGGTCTCCCAAGTTGCATCCTCTGGGTTATCTCTCCATTGAACCTTTACCAGCTTGATTTCTCTATTGCGTAGCTTCTTAACTTCTGATCTAAGAATATGGATAGGGACTCATCTGACTGTTGCCTCCCCTCTACTTCCACTTCTTCCAATATGCTTGGCTCAACAACTTCTGCGGTGTCATGCAAACACTTCCGCATATGAGAAACGTGGAAAACGTCATGAACACTGAATAGATTTTCTGGTGGCTTTACTCTATAGGCCATTTGGCCAATCCTCTCGGTTATGGGAAATGGTCCCACAAACCTAAGTGCCAACTTCCCTACTGATCCGAAGCAAACCACATTCCTCAGAGGTGATACTTTGATAAAAACTAAGTCTCCCACTTCAAATTGATGTCATTCCTCCTCTTGTCTGCATAGGATTTCTATCTATATTGAGCTTTCTTCATTCGTCGTCGAATAAGGTCAATCTTTTCGGACGTTTCTCTAACCATATCTGATCCAAGTAATAATCTTTCTGTAGATTCCCACCAACAAGTTGGTGATCTACATGGTCATCCGTACAATGCATTGAAGGGTGCCATGTCGATGCTGGCTTGATAACTGCTGTTATAAGCAGACTCTATTAAAGGAATGTGCTCTTCCCAAGTCCCTCCAAAGTCTAGGATACACAGCCTTAAAAGATCCTCCAGAATTCTGTTTACCCTCTCCGTCTGTCCATTAGTCTGAGGAAGATATGCGGTGCTCAAACACAACTGTGTAACTAATGCTTTTTGCAAGCTCCTCCAAAATTCATTGGTAAAGATGTGGTCACAATCGCTTACGATGCTGGAAGGTACTCCATGAAGACGGACTAGCTCACAAACCTATATTGCTTCCAACCATGATGCCGTCCTCTTAATCTTCACTGGAATGAAATGAGCGCTCTTAGTCAATTTGTCCACTACTACCCAAATACTGGTGTTGCCTTTCTTTGATCTAGGCAAACCATCTATGAAGTCCATGGAGACGCTTTCCCATTTCCACTGTGGAAGCTCTAAAGGATGAAGTAAACCACTGGGCTTCTTTCGCTTAGCTTTAACTTGCTGGCAAACTAAAAATTAAGAAACAAATTTGGCCTCATCTTTCTTTATTCCGGCCCAAAAGAAAACCCTCTTCATGTCTCTGTACATCTTATCACCGCCTGGATGAATAGTCATCTTAGAATGGTGGGATTCTTCTAGGACTGCCTTTATCAAGCTTCCCGTTCGAGGGACACAAAGTCATCCATCTCGTCGCAACCACCCTTTTCATATATGTATGTCTACTAAGGTTACTAGAAGTCTCCCCTTTTCTGAGCTTATCCATGATCTCTAAAATCTATAGGTCACCTTCCTGCGAAGCTCCTATCTGACCCATAAAAGTTGGTCGTATTTCTAGCGACGCAAACAAATTAGGCAAAATCTCGATGGACGGTATAAAGTCAAAGGTTGATATGGACTCCAAGCTCTTCCTCTCCACAAACAGAGGACTTAACGCCGTCCTCTCCCTACTTAGTGCGTCAGCCATCACATTACCCTTGCCATAAGCGATTTCAAAATCATAAGAAGCTAAGAACTCCATCCACCTTTGTTGCTTTAAATTAAGATCCTTCTGTGAGAATAGATACTTGAGAGATTTATGATTGGTGTATAACTCGAACTTCTCTCCAAGTAAATAACGACGCCACATCTTTAGCCCGAGTACTATGGCAGCTAGTTCTAGATCATGGGTGGGGTAGTTCTTCTCATGAACTCTCAACTATCTACCCCCATAACACACTACCTTTACTTCATGCATCAGAACCGTCACTAGCCCTATACCACATGCGTCAGTGTACACTGTAAACACTTTGTTTCCATCGGGCAAAGTCAAGACTGGGGCTTTTGTCAGAGCCCTTTTCAAATGTAGGAAAGCAACATCACAATCTATATCCTATGAAAATGCCAAGTTCTTCTTCGTCAATCTGGTGAGAGGGGCTGATATCTTTGCGAAGTCCTTAATAAACTTCCTGTAATAACCTACCAATCCCAAAAAGCTTCTCACCTCTGTTGCATTTTTCGGAATCTGCCAGTCCTGTACTGCAACTACCTTTGCGGGATCTACCACTATCCCTTCTTTGGAGACTACATGCCCTAAGAACCTCACCTCTTTTCTCCAAAAATGGCATTTGGGGAACTTTGCCTTAAGCTGATGCGCATGGAGAGTTTTCAAAACCTCTCTCAAATGTTGGGCATGCTCTTCTTCTCTTTTGGAGAATATCTAAATATCATCAACAAAGACTACGACAAATTTATTTAGGAACTCCCGAAACACCCTACTCATTAGATCGACAAAATAGGCGGGTGCATTCATCGGCCCAAAAGGCATAACTAGCCATTCAAAGAAACCATCCAGAGTCCTAAAAGCAGTCTTTTCTACACTGTCCTTGGCTACCCTCAAACGATGAAACCCCATGGCTAAGTCTAACTGAGAGAATACCCGGCACCGACAAACTGGTCAAACAAGTCATCTATCCTCGAAAGTGGGTGCCTATTCTTTTTTGCAAGTTTTTTCAATTCACTGTAGTCCAGGCACAAACGAAGAGAACCATGCGCCTTAGTTGCGAATACGACTGGAGCACCCTATTCAGATATGCTTCGTCTGATAAATCCTTTCTCAAGAAGCTCCCTACTGATCGTCGCTTTCCTATGAATTAGAAAAGCGCGATATTTTAAAATAAATTCTGCAAGCGCACAAATGTGTAGTATGCAGGTTGAACACAGGGAGGTAGATTAAAATCAAATTATTTATCGAATCTCTTGGGCGAGTTAGACGAAGTTTGGAGATTCGGTTGAAATAAAAACAAATTGAAATTGCAAAATTAGGATTATCGTTGAATCTAATCAAACGATTAATCACTAATGAAAATAAAATCGTAAAGACAACTTGATCTCTATCAAATCTAATTGGATAGATGGCACAAATTGCTTGGAAAATAAAATGCAAAACACAAATAAAATGTAGAAATTAAAATTGGAGAAAAAGAAGAACAACAAAAAGAAAAATTAGGATTGTCCTTGAAACTAATCAAACGACTAATCACTAATAAAAAAATGTAAAATACAATTGGTGTTCTACCAAAACTATTTGTGAAGACAACACCAATTGCTAAGAAAAAGAAAAAGGCTAGAAAATAAATGAAGAAGAAGAACTTTTATTAATGGAGGTTAAGATAGAAAAATAGGATCGTGGCTACAATGATATTACAAGGGTATTTATAGGAGATAACCAAACCCTAACCATAATTACAAATGGGCCTAGCTATTTCAAGTAAATTTTAGGCCTTTTGTCATTTGAACAAGTTCTAGGCCTTTTCTCCTTTCTCTCTTGCAAGCCTCCTTTAATTTGAGATGTGCAAGGCCTTTTATCAATCATTTTCTTGTCCAACAACAACTAGATGTGAGATCTTCATCTACAATTCTTCAAAATGTAAATATATAGCAATTTGATCTCTATTTCTCTACTTTTCTGGTTGCATGCGGGCTGGGTCGGAATATCTGTAAAAGTGACAAAACAATACCAAAGTAATATTTATTTATATACAAAAGATAAGATATAAGAGCACAAAATAAACACATTTCTATGTCAATCAAATACCCCCACACTTATTGTTGACCCGCTTTTTAGTCAAAGCAGTCACACATGGAATCTCTTCTCAACAATACGCTCTAGTGTTGGGAATATCGTCAGAAGACAGCAAGCGATTTGGTTGAAGTCGCATCACAAAAAAAGAATGGCCCGGAACTACTATCTGACGACCTTTTCTGGGCCCGAAAACAGTGATTACGGAGCTAAGCACTGTAACTCTTGTAGCTCTCTGAATTAGCTTCAGTTTGAGCTTTGGTTCAACTCAATCGGACTTACGGTTTTAAAGTTATGCCCGTTTCTGTGAACGCATACAAAACCGGAAACTTGGAATTTGGAAATTGGCTTGACCCCCCGGATCGGATCGGACCCGCTCCGACTCCACACTTCGAAGATGCTCAGGCTTGGATTCCAGCTCACCTCGGTTCGGATCGGATCATCCGAACCCGACCCGCCTTACACACTGCACTGAAGTGCTTCCACTCTTCGGATCGAAGACACCAACTCGGTTCGGATCGGAAGTCCGAACCGACCCGCCTTGCATCTGATGTATAGCGACACGTCTCGCCTTCGGTTGGAATGCTCTGGATCGGTTCGGAAGGAAGAGGACCCGAACTGAACTGCTTCGACCTGCTGCTACACCTTAACTTTGACCTGTTCTCAAGGAGTAACTACTTCCTATTAATCCGGATCGAGCTCCACCTATCCTAGCACGATCTGAAGACCATTTCTCCACTGCTTCCGAGATCACCTCAGGGCCTGCCACGTGCCCCTCCGATCCGATCCGATTCAGGACTCCTAGAGGCTCCTCTACGCCTATAAATACACCACAACGTGGCTATTTCAGGGGACTTTTGGAACTCTAACTCTCCATAGCTTCAACTGTGGTTCTTCGCAAGGCTATTGCATAACCTAAAAGTTGAATTCCACATTACAACACGAGGATTTCGTGTATAATCTCCTCTTCTTCATTGTAAACACGAGGATTTCGTGTATAAACTGCAAATAAACAACATTGTAATAGCTTCTTAGGATTTAAGAAACTATAAAGTGGACGTAGGCTTGGATTGAGCCGAACCACTATAAAAATCCCGTGTGTCTCCTCTTATTTTACTGCTTTTTCTGCATTTATTCTTTGTGATTTGCGACTGTAAGGATTTTACATAGCATTTGGGTGTTAGGCCCAAAATTTCGGTCTAACATTTTGGCGCACCAGGAAGGGGGGGCACATGATACAACTTCTTCTACTAGCTTGAACGGAAGCGGATTATTTGGCTATTGGATCAATGGTCAAGCGTAAGAAAGACGGAACCTTCTCTCGTGCTGAGGATGTTGGAACTGAAGGCATAAGGAACGAGGCAAGCCAGGAGGCTTCCTCTCATGAGAATCCATCAGCATACTTAACCAGAGATGAAATGGACGGCGTTCTCGCTGAATTGAGAACTCAAATGGCAAGGCAAGATGATATCCTCCGCAAACAACAGGTGATGATCGATCAATTCTTCGCTTGGATGGAAGGAAGGCCGAGCGGTAATGCACAACTCACTGGAAATGGTACTGAAATGGCTCCAGCTGGAATAACAAACCGGATCGGTTCGGATCCGATCCGAACCGAGGGCCACAATCTGAATCCAACGCAGATGGAAATGGGGGACATTCCCCACCGGATCGGTTCGGACCCGATCCGAACATCAACCCTGCATGAGCCTGGGGGCAGCAGCCTCCCCTCTGGAAATCAAGGCTTCGCTCCTGTTCGACCTACATCTGCACCGGTTCAGGTCGGAAATACCACACAAATTCAGCATCAAGCTCCCCGGTTCGGAATAGGCAAACCTGTTCGGATCGGCACCTCCGGTCCTAACCGTGCAGCTCTCCATAACCTCCCTCGTTCCTCCGAGCCGCAGCAAGGGGGCACCTCCAAACCGAACCGGATGACCTGCCAAGCTCATTATACTCTTCCACACACTTCTGAACTTAACGCTGGGGGCACCAGCTCTGGACTTGTCAACTTGCAACAACTCTTTGAAGGCGATCGGCTCGCCAGCCGTATTGAACGCCTTTCGAGAGGCCACATTTATCAGAATGGCATCGATGATGTCAATCACAATCCATTCACATAGGAAATCAGGAATTCCCGCAATCCTCCAGATTTCAAACTTCCACAACTGGAACCCTATAACGGCAGGGCAGATCCTACCGTGCACCGAATGCGCTATAAACGGCATATGGAAGTTCAATCGGCGTCCGAAAGCGTCATGGCAAAATGCTTTCCCCTCTTTTTGACTGATATTGCTGCTATGTGGTTTCGGCAGCTAGAATCTGAATCGATCAACAGCTGGAACATGTTGGTCACTCGCTTCATTGAACAGTTTCGGGTCCACATCGCTCGACCCAAAAGTGTCATGTCACTCACTACAATCAAGCAGAGGCCTAAAGAAACTCTGCGGTCATTTCTGGAAAGGTTCAACGTTGCAGCAGCATCAGTTGATCGACCTGAGCCATCTATGGTATTTATGGCGACAGTATCCGGCGTTCTAGACAACTCGGAGTTCAAGAAATCCTTGTACCGAGACCCACCAAGGAATCTCAGCGAATTCTATCTTGAATCGGATAGGTTTTTGCGTGAAGAAGACGCAACGTCCAAAAAGAAAATTCTCGATGTTAACATGCTCAAAGACGGAGAACCGTCTGATTCTGGTAAAGGCAAAGGAAAAGCTGTCGTCAAGAATGACCGCAACGCTCAGCCCCGGAGAGGGCCCAGATATGAAAAGTACACAGAACTCAATTCGTCACTAACCGACATCTACGTGAACACAAACAGTGACGTCTCCTATCCAAAGCCTCCCAGGAGGGAGCCATCACAAAGAGAACGCGATTCTGGAAAATGCTGCATGTTTCAAGATATGGACGGTACAAATGACTGTAGACACTTGCGAGATTTGATTGAGGAACGGGTTAGACGTGGGGAGCTACCCGAGTATGTGAAACAACTAACAACGCCTATACCTGCGCTACCCCCACCTGCTCCCCGGAGAGGGAATGACCCTGGAACGAGCTCCCATCGGCTCGTCATCAACTGATCTGGATTGGATCACTCTGCATTTTCAGCATTTCTTAGGATTTAAGATATGTTTCTTTGCTTTGTTTAGGTTTTACGATCGGCTAAATCGGAGTACACACGTTCGGGGTTAGGATTTAGCTCCAAAGCGTGTGCTGCACTCGATAACAAACCAATCAGGATTTGCTTTGGTTTTGTACTTTGAATTGAATAAGGAAGGACTTTCCGAGCATAAATTATGTTTGGCAAATTTAAGTGTCTTGTCAGGTTGTGGCAGGATTCTCAATCTTAACTAAAATATGGCTTATACTTATCTCGAAACCCTTGGTACGGATTGTGCCTAGGGACGGACTATCTTGTCAGGCTTTGGCAAGTATAGATCCATCTCGGTATGAGTATGGATTGTACTCCACTACATTTCTAAGTATGGATTATACTTTGGAATGGCTTACTGTCTTGTCGGGATTTGGCAAAGGAACTCAATAAAACTCGAGTATGGCTTATGCTCGGTTTGAACTTCCCGATATGGCTTATACCTGGAAGGTTAGGTCCCTCGTCAGGTTTTGGCAGGATAATTCGATCATCCCTTGAGTATGATTTATGCTCAAACAAATGCCCAAGCATGGTTTATGCTCGAAAGTTAATCAGTTTTGTCAGGTTTTGACATACCCGTTTGCTTTCTCTTCTTCGCAGGTATGGTTTATACTTGCAACTGGCAGGCCCGGCGTGGCCTTGGATTTCTTGGATTATCCAAAACACATCTTCCTTCATTCAGCAAGATATGTTCTGAGGGGCAAAATGTTGACCCGCTTTTTAGTCAAAGCAGTCACACATGGAATCTCTTCTCAACAATACGCTCAAGTGTTGGGAATATCGTCAGAAGACAGCAAGCGATTTGGTTGAAGTCGCATCACAAACAAAGAATGGCCCGGAACTCCTATCTGACGACCTTTTCTGGGCCCGAAAACAGCGATTACGGAGCTTAGCACTGTAACTCTTGTAGCTCTCTGAATTAGCTTCAGTTTGAGCTTTGGTTCAACTCAATCGGACTTACGGTTTTAAAGTTATGCCCGTTTCTGTGAACGCATACAGAACCGGAAACTTGGAATTTGGAAATTGGCTTGACCCCCCGGATCGGATCGGACCCGCTCCGACTCCACACTTCGAAGATGCTCAGGCTTGGATTCCAGCTCACCTCGGTTCGGATCGGATCATCCGAACCCGACCCGCCTTACACACTGCACTGAAGTGCTTACACTCTTCGGATCGAAGACACCAACTCGGTTCGGATCGGAAGTCCGAACCGACCCGCCTTGCATCAGATGTATAGCGACACGTCTCGCCTTCGGTTGGAATGCTCCGGATCGGTTCGGAAGGAAGAGGACCCGAACTGAACCGCTTCGACCTGCTGCTACACCTCAACTTTGACCTGTTCTCAAGGAGTGACTACTTCCTATTGATCCGGATCGAGCTCCACCTATCCTAGCACGATCTGAAGACCATTTCTCCACTGCTTCCGAGATCACCTCAGGGCCTGCCACGTGCCCCTCCGATCCGATCCGATTCAGGACTCCTAGAGGCTCCTCTACGCCTATAAATACACCACAACGTGGCTATTTCAGGGGACTTTTGGAACTCTAACTCTCCATAGCTTCAACTGTGGTTCTTCGCAAGGCTATTGCATAACCTAAAAGTTGAATTCCACATTACAACACGAGGATTTCGTGTATAATCTCCTCTTCTTCATTGTAAACACGAGAATTTCGTGTATAAACTGCAAATAAACAACATTGTAATAGCTTCTTAGGATTTAAGAAACTATAAAGTGGACGTAGGCTTGGATGGAGCCGAACCACTATAAAAATCCCGTGTGTCTCCTCTTATTTTACTCCTTTTTCTGCATTTATTCTTTGTGATTTGCGACTGTAAGGATTTTACATAGCATTTGGGTGTTAGGCCCAAAATTTCGGTCTAACATTTTGGCGCACCAGGAAGGGGGGCACACGATACAACTTCTTCTACTAGCTTGAACGAAAGCGGATTATTTGGCTATTGGATCAATGGTCAAGCGTAAGAAAGACGGAACCTTCTCTCGTGCTGTGGATGTTGGCACTGAAGGCACAAGGAACGAGGCAAGCCAGGAGGCTTCCTCTCATGAGAATCCATCAGCATACTTAACCAGAGATGAAATGGATGGCGTTCTCGCTGAATTGAGAACTAAAATGGCAAGGCAAGATGATATCCTCCGCAAACAATAGGAGATGATCGATCAATTCTTCTATCGGATGGAAGGAAGGCCGAGCGGCAATGCACAACTCACTGGAAATGGTACTGAAATGGCTCCAGCTGGAATAGCAAACCGGATCGGTTCGGATCCGATCCGAACCGAGGGCCACAATCTGAATCCAACGCAGATGGAAATGGGGGACATTCCCCACCGGATCGGTTCGGACCCGATCCGAACAGCAACCCTGCATGAGCCTGGTGGCAGTAGCCTCCCCTCTGGAAATCAAGGCTTCGCTCCTGTTCGACCTACATCTACACCGGTTCGGGTCGGAAATACCACACAAATTCAGCATCAAGCTCCCCGGTTCGGAATAGGCGAACCTGTTCGGATCGGCACCTCCGATCCGAACTGTGCACCTCTCCATAACCTCCCTCGTTCCTCCGAGCCACAGCAAGGGGGCACCTCCAAACCGAACCGGATGACCTGCCAAGCTCATTATACTCTTCCACACACTTCTGAACTTAACGCTGGGGGCACCGGCTCTGGACTTGTCAACTTGCAACAGCTCTTTGAAGGCGATCGGCTCGCCAGCCTTATTGAACGCCTTTCGAGAGGCCGCATTTATCAGAATGACATCGATGATGTCAATCACAATCCATTCACATAGGAAATCAGGAATTCCCGCAATCCTCCAGATTTCAAACTTCCACAACTGGAACCCTACAACGGCAGGGCAGATCCTACCGTGCACCTAATGCGCTATAAACGACATATGGAAGTTCAATCGGCGTCGGAAAGCGTCATGGCAAAATGCTTTCCCCTCTTTTTGACTGATATTGCTGCTATGTATTTTGGCAGCTAGAATCTGAATCGATCAACAGCTGGAACATGTTGGTCGCTCGCTTCATTGAACAGTTTCGGGTCCACATCGCTCGACCCAAAAATGTCATGTCACTCACTACAATCAAGCAGAGGCCTAAAGAAACTCTGCGGTCATTTCTGGAAAGGTTCAACGTTGCAGCAGCATCAGTTGATCGACCTGAGCCATCTATGGTATTGATGGCGACAGTATCCGGCGTTCTAGACAACTCGGAGTTCAAGAAATCCTTGTACCGAGACCCACCAAGGAATCTCAGCGAATTCTATCTTGAATCGGATAGGTTTTTGCGTGAAGAAGACGCAACGTCCGAAAAGAAAATTCTCGATGTTAACATGCTCAAAGACGGAGAACCGTCTGATTCTGCTAAAGGCAAAGGAAAAGCTGCCGTCCAGAATGACCGCAACGCTCAGCCCCGGAGAGGGCCCAGATATGAAAAGTACACAGAACTCAATTCGTCACTAACCGACATCTACGTGAACACAAACAGTGACGTCTCCTATCCAAAGCCTCCCAGGAGGGAGCCATCACAAAGAGAACGCGATTCTGGAAAATGCTGCATGTTTCATGGTATGGACGGTCATGACACAAATGCCTGTAGACACTTGCGAGATTTGATTGTGGAACGGGTTAGACGTGGGGAGCTACCCAAGTATGTGAAACAACCAACAACACCTATACCTGCGCTACCCCCACCTGCTCCCCGGAGAGGGAATGACCCTGGAACGAGCTCCCATCGGCTCGTCATCAACTGTTCTGGATTGGATCACTCTGCATTTTCAGCATTTCTTAGGATTTAAGATATGTTTCTTTGATTTCTTTAGGTTTTACGATCGGCTAAATCGGAGTACACACGTTCGGGGTTAGGATTTAGCTCCAAAGCATGTGCTGCACTCGATAACAAACCAATCAGGATTTGCTTTGGTTTTGTACTTTGAATTGAATAAGGAAGGACTTTCCGAGCATAAGTTCTGTTTGGCAAATTTAAGTGTCTTGTCAGGTTGTGGCAGGATTCTCAATCTTAACTAAAATATGGCTTATACTTATCTCGAAACCCTTGGTACGGATTGTGCCTAGGGACGGACTATCTTGTCAGGCTTTGGCAAGTATAGATCCATCTCAGTATGAGTATCGATTGTACTCCACTACATTTCTAAGTATGGATTATACTCTGGAATGGCTTATTGTCTTGTCGGGATTTGGCAAAGGAACTCAATAAAACTCGAGTACGGCTTATGCTCGGTTTGAACTTCCCGGTATGGCTTATACCTGGAAGGTTAGGTCCCTCGTCAGGTTTTGGCAGGATAATTCGATCATCCCTTGAGTATGATTTATGCTCAAACAAATGCCCAAGCATGGTTTATGCTCGAAAGTTAATCAGTTTTGTCAGGTTTTGACATACCCGTTTTCTTTCTCTTCTTCGCAGGTATGGTTTATACTTGCAACTGGCAGGCCCGGCGTGGCCTTGGATTTCTTGGATTATCCAAAACACATCTTCCTTCATTCAGCAAGATATGTTCTGAGGGGCAAAATGTTGACCCGCTTTTTAGTCAAAGCAGTCACACATGGAATATCTTCTCAACAATACGCTCAAGTGTTGGGAATATCGTCAGAAGACAACAAGCGATTTGGTTGAAGTCGCATCACAAACAAAGAATGACCCGGATCTCCTATCTGACGACCTTTTCTAGGCCCGAAAACAGCGATTACGGAGCTAAGCACTGTAACTCTTGTAGCTCTCTGAATTAGCTTCAGTTTGAGCTTTGGTTTAGCTCAATCGGACTTACGGTTTTAAAGTTATGCCCGTTTCTGTGAACACATACAGAACCGGAAACTTGGAACTTGGAAATTGGCTTGACCCCCCAGATCGGATCGGACCCGCTCCGACTCCACACTTCGAAGATGCTCAGGCTTGGATTCCAGCTCACCTCGGTTCGGATCGTATCATCTGAACCCGACCCGCCTTACACACTGCACTGAAGTGCTTCCACTCTTCGGATCGAAGACACCAACTCGGTTCGGATCGGAAGTCCGAACCGACCCGCCTTGCATCAAATGTATAGCGACACGTCTCGCCTTCGGTTGGAATGCTCCGGATCGGTTCGGAAGGAAGAGGACCCGAACCGAACCGCATCGACCTGCTGCTACACCTCAACTTTGACCTGTTCTCAAGGAGTAACTACTTCCTATTAATCCAAATCGAGCTCCACCTGTCCTAGCACGATCTGAAGACCATTTCTCCACTGCTTCCAAGATCACCTCAGGGCCTGCCACGTGCCCATCCGATCCGATTCAGGACTCCCGGAGGCTCCTCTATGACTATAAATACACCACAACGTGGCTATTTCAGGGGACTTTTGGAACTCTAACTCTCCATGGCTTCAACTGTGGTTCTTCGTTGCATAACCTAAAAGTTGAATTCCACATTACAACACGAGGATTTCGTGTATAATCTCCTCTTCTTCATTGTAAACACGAGGATTTCGTGTATAAACTGCAAACAAACAACATTGTAATAGCTTCTTAGGATTTAAGAAACTATAAAGTGGACGTAGGCTTGGATTGACCCGAACCACTATAAAAATCCCGTGTGTCTCCTCTTATTTTACTGCTTTTTCTGCATTTATTCTTTGTGATTTGCGATTGTAAGGATTTTACATAGCATTTGGGTGTTAGGCCCAAAATTTTGGTCTAACACTTATCTTTTACTCGTCCTCGAGTAAAACAAAAAATGAAAAACTAAACTAGATAGGTCACACTTTCGTAGGAAACACGATTGCATTGAGCGTATGCAACAAGCCGTTAAACCTCTAGGTGTCCCTAGTAGGACGAGTGGTGTCTCCTGAGGGTTTTTAGCGGATACTACCTACAAAATCCAAATGCAGTATGCTATGATTCTAATGAAACTACATGAATGCAATGGACAAATGCAAAATATAAACAAAAATGAAAACAAGGCTTGTTTCTGAAGTGGTACAACAAATTAAATTAACAATTTCTAGTCAGTTGATTTTATTTTAGATATCTCAACTTGTCACAAATTTTCAATATAAATCAAGTTTTCAGATGTTAAATTCTAGTTTGGCCAGTTAGTTTGGTCGATAATATAGTGCAGCTATGAAATAAATTCTTAGTTTGCTTGTCATAGTTTGTGAAGTGGTATTCTATTTTCCTTGTGTATGGCTAGTCAAATCTATAAGGTCAAGAAGTGTTTGGGCATCATTGCTGATTCTCTGTCTCTATAAAAATTGATTTTACGATTAAGTACATACTCCTAACTCAGAAGACCAAGGTTTACCACCTATGCACTGCCTCGCGGCATAACAGAGAGTGGGTAAAGAGCTTGGCGGGTTGTGCAGACCGACTTTGACTATGTCAACAACGTGTCGGTAATCCTTTGGTGTCCAACTCATAAAATGAGACCAAGATATTCCAACGCTGACTTCGTCAACAACATGTCGGATATAGCTTGGCGGGTTTGCATACCAACACTAGATATACAAGCAATGTTGGATACCTTTGGATTACTATTATTATTATTGAAAATATAAGCACAAAAGAGAGTTACGCGAATTCAACTTAACACAACTTAGTTTTAAAGATTCGAAAAGCCAATATAAGTATTTTAAGTCCTCCACTTATTTAAACAAAGATTACAATATAGAATAGATTTCATGACCATCACCTAAGAATCTCCCTTTGTACCGGTTACACTATTATCCCTCAAAATTAAACTTTTCATTACATTTCTTATTTGATCTAAGTTGAGAGAAAAAAATACTATCATATGATTAATAATCCTTAATTTATTTTGTTGTGCCACTCTAAAATCAGTCGTATTTTCAAAAAAAAAAAAATTTACATGTTACTACGACCTAAAATGCATGATGGTCCTATATAAAAAGAAAGAAAAAATTAAAAAAATAAAAGGATGTAATGCAGAATCCCCCACACTTGAACTAAACAGTGTCCACACTGTAAACGTTTCCTAAATTTGAAAGATCGTACCCAAAGGTGAATAAGTTATAAAATTATCTGTAAAATGAAATGATGTTTAGCCACTATATTTGAATGAAAATCATATGTAGAATGAAATCTTCTATGATGATGAGTATTATGTGAAAAATGAGATTTCTTCCCCCCCACCCCACACTTGCCTCTATCGAAAATGATGTATGATGATTTCGTATTTGATTTTTGAGATATAAGAGGCATGTCAGTGAATTCTGAGATCAAAATTCTTCCTATGAAAATTTTGTTGTGCCAATGATTTATATCATTCAACCGAAGATTATCATAGTCCCATAAACTTGAGTTTTTAACAACAATTTCTTCTGATGATATGAAATTACGATTATGTTTGAGACGTTCCATATATGCGTCCTCATCATTCAAAAATTTAAGCTCATCTTTGAACAATTCCTCAAAAGACATAGTGGACACATCTACGGAGGAAAGTGAAGTTTTCTGAGGAGAAAATGTTAGATCACAGGTTATTGATTCATGACAAGGAAGAAGAGAAGATCAAAGGAAAAGTGAAATAGGTTATGATTATCTATTTAATTGTGTCTTAGAGTTGTTATATATTGTTAAAATCTGTCCTCAAATATATAGCATACACAAATGCATTTACGAAAAGACACTTCGCGAAAAGACACTTCGACACTTCGCGAAAAGACACATCCTGAAAAGACACTTCGCGAAAAGACACTTCTTGAAAAGACATTTCGCGAAAAGGCACTTCGTCACTTAGTGAAAAGACACTTCACGAAAAGACACTTCACGAAAAGACACTTCATGAAAAGACATTTCGCGAAAAGACACTTCATCACTTCGCAAAAAGGCACTTCGAGAAAAGACACTTCATGAAAGGACACTTCATCACTTCGTGAACAGACACTTTGAAAAGACAATTCATGAAAAGACACTTCACGAAAAGACACTTCACGAAGAGACACTTCGTATTTCCAACAGTCATATTTTACAACGGTCATATTTTACAACGGCCATATTTTCTAACGGTCATATTTTCTAACAGTCAAATTTCCAATGTTCATATTTTACAATGGCCATATTTTCTAAAAGGCATCATATTTCATGAAGAAATTCCTTTTCATTTCTAAAAGGAAATGGGTGCATCTCTTTGATAAAATTCTTCATGGAAGTTAACAACTCTTCAACGGTTATATATACATCAAAGCATCTTTTCCATATCACCAAAAAATCTTCTCATATTTTCTGACCTTAAACTCTATACATTCTTGCAGACTAAAAAGCACTCCATTATTCAAATTACTTGTTGAATCGTTGAAATTATTTCATATCTCTTGATTCAATAAGTAATATACTTCCTTCAATCTTCACATAAACATTATATACTTGAGGATAAGATTATAGGAAGGGTGTACTCAGCTGTTGACTATTCAGTGTTATTCAAGAACACAATCAGAAGTCAAACTCTTGTCCTTTGTTGAAGTCCTCGGTGTTATAAGAGGCAAGTTGTGAAGTCCTCGTGTTGATAGAGGCGTGAAATCCCGTTCGGCTGCTCGGGTGTTGTATACCTGTTCCTCGGGGTGAAGTGAGGTTGTTGATTAGTGAAAATCCAAATAGAAGTCTGGGACTGGACGTAGGACGGTGCTCCGAACCAGTATAAAAATCCGTGGTATGATTTTGCTATTTTTACTGCATTTACTATTATATAGTTCTGTGATTATCTATTACTTCATATTTGACAATTGTTCGTCATATTACACGATTCTTATGTGTATTATACTTTGCAAGCACATGCACATGCACATTTTCATTTGGTATCAGAGCCTGGCGTTCTAGAGATCGTAACCACATCCTAGAACAAATGGCTATAAAGAAATCTAGTCAGGGAATTAGAAAATGGAAGAGAAACAAAGCAGAATCTGGAGAGCAAGGAAACAAGTGTCTCATGGCTAAAGTCAGATCACAATCGGTATGTATAGATTCGTTATATAAAGATCTTTTGTTAGACCATGAAAAATTATTGAAACTCAATATAGTCATTTTAGCTATGTCAAAAAAGTACAAGCAAGAAAATTCCAAATTAAAAGAAGAAAACAATCGTTTGGTAAAACAAGCCAAATTTTTTGAAAATACCTTAGAAGAGCTTGTTTCTCAAAAAGATTTCCTTCAAAAAGAAAATGAGCGACTAGAAGATAATAACAATGTTCTTTTAAAGGAAATCGATCTTTTGCAAAATATAAATATATCATTAGAGAATTCTTTAAATAATTCTAGTTCTTTAATTTCGTCTCTTGAAAAAGAGAATGGAGCTTGAACTGAAAAGAATTTAGAATTGTCTAAAAAATATGAGATTTTAAAGGTGAATAATAATATTTTGCAAAATGAAATTTCTGACTCAAAAGAAAGTTCTGAAAAATTACAATCTTCTTTAGATAATTCAGAATCTCAAGTTTTTGATCTCAAAAATGAGAATGAAACCTTAAAAAGGGAGAATTCTGAATTTAGTAAGGAAATTTATATCGTAAAAACTACCAAAATGACTTTTGAAAATACCAATCGCGACTTTGGAGTAAAATTTGAAAAATGTACAAATAAGTTCGCAAAATTTAATAAAGGTCAAAATGATTTAAATATGATTTTATCCAGATCTCGACCTTTACATGACAAAAGTGGTTTATGATATAATAAAACCAATCATAGAAATAGTACTAGATATGCTTTTATGTACAATAAGAATAGCACTGCTAGTACTAATACACATCCTAACCAATTACTCCTAAGGGTTCATATCAGAATAGTTTTAGTTGATGAAAGTTACTTTGGCATCAAGAAATATTTTTTTCTGAATTCCAATCGAATGCAGTCGGATCTAGTATAGTATGAACTGGCGATCAGAACATATATGGATAGAACTTATAACAGGGTCTCGAAAAGCAAGTAATTTTTTCTAGGCCTTTATTCTTTTTTTAGGTTCACTAGGATTCGGAAAACTCCATCTATTCTGGTGTGGATGGCAGGCAGGCCTATATTTCTTCGTTTCAATAGGACTCCTTACGAGCGTTGTTTCCATCTACTATTATCTAAAAATAATCAAGTTATTAATGACTGGACGACTTCTTTGACTTCTAGAAGTACGAATAGAAATATCAATAGAAACCACTTAAGTATTTAGGTTCCAGTAGATTGGAGAAATAGAGAAAAATATATTGATGATTATTTTGATTCAGTAGTTAATAATGAAAATTTTATCTTTAAAGGTTCCATTAAACCCTTTTGGGTATGGTTACCTTCTATCTAACTCCTGGACCCAATCGAAACAAGTGGGTACCAAAGTATATACATCATATTTTTTTGCAGGTACACCACAACAAAGAGAAGACTATTTCGGTATCTCTATGGACGTATAATAAATAGTCTCGTATGCTCTTTGAAAACTATATATGCTTGTTTTCTCTTACTTGTTCTCGATTACCGCTTTATCATGTTATATATTCTTTTTAATCGATGACAAAGGGAGAGAAAAAGTATAGAATATATATGCATTATACACTATCATTTTGTTACAGGGAAACAAATGGTAAGTACTTTTACGTATGCACTAACAAAATGTTGCAAAGAAGCTTTATATTCAGGGGGAGATAAATATATGCAAGCATACATTCAGGGGGGAAAATAAATAACTCTACAAGATTGCAAGAGGTTGTCATCAATCAAAAAAGGGGGAGAATGTTAGATCATAGGTTTTTGATTCATGACAAGGAAGAAGAGAAGATCAAAGGAAAAGTGATATAGGTTATGATTATCTATTTAATTGTGTCTTAGAGGTGTTATATATTGTTAAAATCTGTCCTCAGATATATAGCATACACAAATGCATCTACGAAAAGACACTTCGCGAAAAGACATTTCGCGAAAAGACACTTCGCGAAAAGACACTTCGCGAAAAGACACATCCTGAAAAGACACTTCACAAAAAGACACTTCGTGAAAAGACACTTCGCGAAAAGACACTTCATGAAAAGACATTTCGGGAAAAGACACTTCATCACTTCGCAAAAAGGCACTTCGCGAAAAGACACTTCGTGAAAGGACACTTCCTGAAAAGACACTTCGAAAAGACAATTCACGAAAAGACACTTCACGAAAAGACACTTCACGAAGAGACACTTCATATTTCCAACAGTCATATTTTACAACGGTCACATTTTACGACGGCCATATTTTCTAACGGTCATATTTTCTAACGGTCATATTTCCAACGTTCATATTTTACAATGGCCATATTTTCTAAAAGGCATCATATTTCATGAAGAGATTCCTTTTAATTTCTAAAAGGAAATGGGTGCATTTCTTTGATAAAACTCTTTATGGAAGTTAACAACTCTTCAACGGTAATATATACATCAAAGCATTTTTTCCATATCACCAAAAAATCTTCTCATATTTTCTGATCTTAAACTCTATACATTCTTGCATACTAAAAAGCTGTCCATTATTCAAATTACTTGTTGAATCGTTGAAATTATTTCATATCTCTTGATTCAATAAGTAATATACTTCCTTCAATCTTCACATTCACATTATATACTTGAGGATAAGATTATAGGAAGGGTGTACTCAACTGTTGACTATTCAGTGTTATTCAAGAACACAATCAGAAGTCAAACTCTTGTTCTTTGTTGAAGTCCTCGGTGTTGTAAGAGACAAGTTGTGAAGTCCTCGTGTTGATAGACGCGTGAAATCCCGTTCGGCTGCTCGGGTATTGTATACCTATTCCTCTGGGTGAAGTGAGGTTGTTGATTAGTGAAAATCCAGATAGAAGTCTGGGACTGGATGTTGGACGGTACTCCGAACCAGTATAAAATTCCCTGGTGTGATTTTTCTATTTTTACTGCATTTACTATTATACAGTTCTGTGATTATCTATTACTTCATACTTGACTATTGTTCATCATATTTCACGATCCTTGTGTGTATTATACTTAGCAAGCACACGCACATTTTCAGATAATTCCCCGGTAACGGCGCCAAAAACTTGATCGTCGCTTTCCTTCGAACTAGAAAAGCGCGATATTTTAAAATAAATTCTGCACGCGCACAGATGTATAGTATGCAGGTCGAACACAGGGAGGTAGATTAAAATCAAATTATTTATCTAATCTCTTGGGCGAGTTAGACGAAGTTTGGAGATTCGGTTGAAATAAAAACAAATTGAAATTGCAAAATTAAGATTATCGTTGAATCTAGTCAAACGATTAATCACTAATGAAAATAAAATCGCGAAGACAACTTGAGCTCTATCAAATCTAATTGAATAGATGGCACAAATTTCTTGGAAAATAAAATGCTAAACACAAATAAAATGCAGAAATTAAAATTACAGAAAAGGAAGAACAACAAAAAGAAAAATTAGGATTATTGTTGAAACTAATCAAACGACTAATCACTAATAAAAAAATGTAAAATAAAATTGGTGTTCTACCTAAACTAATTGTGAAGACAACACCAATTGCTAAGAAAAAGGAAAAGGCTAGAAAATAAAAGAAGAAGAAGAACTTTTATTAATGGAGGTTAAGATAGAAAAATAGGATCGTGGCTACAATGATATTACAAGGGTATTTATAGGAGATAACCAAACCCTAACCCTAATTACAAATGGCCTAGCTATTTCAAGTAAGTTTTAGGCCTTTTGTCATATGGATCAAGTTCTAGGCCTTTTCTCCTTTCTCTCTTGCAAGCCTCCTTTAATTTGAGATGTGCATGGCCTTTTATCAATCATTTTCTAGTCCAGCAACAACTAGATGTGAGATCTTCATCTACAATTCTTCAAAATGCAAATACATAGCAATTTGATCTCTATTTCTCTACTTTTCTGGTTGCATGCGGGCTGGGTTGGAATGTCTGCAAAAGTGACGAAACAATACCCAAGTAATATTTATTTATATACAAAAGATAAGATATAAGAGCATAAAATAAACACATTTCTATGTCAATCACGTACTTGCTTACTCAACTCCTTCCTTTCTCTTGAAGCCATATGGCGCACTGGTAATGCAACTGGCTTTGCATTGTCTGCCAGATATATATGAAAATCGATCTCGCGCCTCGGAGGTAAGCCCCAGACCTCCTTGAAAACATCAGAATAAACTCGGACTACCAGAATAGATTGAAAATCATCTATGGATGCATCAAGAGACTCTAGGAAGCTAAGCCTAACAGACCATTGGGGGTCGCAAGAAATCCCATGGGTCTTCCCATGAAAAGTCAGAAGTCTAATGACCATCCTTTCACAATCTAGGATGGCACCATACGTGGTCAGCCAATCCATCCCTAGAATCAATCCATAGCCCATGAACCCGAGAACATATGTGTCACATTCAAATTCGACGCCTGCCACAGATATTCTCAAACCATGACAAATCAAAGATAAATGAGCCGAACTACCAATGGGGTTTGAGACAACCACGGAATCCACTACCATACTAGTAACAGAACTAAATATAAATGAATGTGAAGCCTCAGAATCAAAAAGTGTTCTAATAGGATGATTTGAAAGAGAAATTAAACCTTCTATAGAAATTTCTTTACCTCTTTCAGAAGCACTGACCGCGAGAGCATGCACCTGCCCTCCAGACGTTCCTGCCCTCTGACCTTGTCCCTGTTTCTTTGGGTACTCCCTAGCAAAGTGTCCGACCTCTCCACAGTTGAAGCAAGAATTTTTTCTTCTTTTGCAGTCTTTTGCCAAATGACCCTCACTCCCACAACTGTGACACTTCCTCTTCTCCTTACCCTTGTCATTTTTTCGGCCTTTCTTCTATTGGTGCTATTGTTGTTGTCCTTTCTTGGGCCATGTCTTCTTGTTTTGCATTGTTTCCTCAGGTTTAACTCCTTCATTTCCCCTTTCTCTTCCTAATATATCAAGGCCATATCAACAAGTCTTTCAAAGGTAGCTCCCATTGGGATATGGGACATGGCCAACCTATGAAGGGGATCGTTTAGCCCTTTAGCAAACCGCAAAGCCTTCTTATGCAGAGTGTCTACCAGTTCCAGTCCAAATCTTGCCAGTTGGTTAAATTTGTTCACATACTCTTTAAACGTCAAGTTCCCTTGTTTGAGTGTTAGGAACCTCTCCATCTGCATGCTCTTCTCAGCTTAGGATAGCAATTTCATCTCAAACCTCTGTCTAAAGTCATCCCAAGTTTCCACTGGAACTCCCCACCAAAATGAAGCTTCGTCCTTCAATAGCCAAGCAGCTAACTGAATCTTTCTTTGATCCTCTACTTCAAAAATTACAAACAAGTCCTCAGTCTCCTTGAGCCAGTTCCTTGCCTCCACAAACGTCTTGGTTCCATGGAATGGCTTCCCTTCCATAGCACGGAAATCTTTGCAGATCTTTGAGAAGTTGTCTGCATGCGGAGGAGGAGGAGAAATAGGTGCAGCTAGGGAGGAACGTTTCCTTGGCCTTCGGCAGGAGCCGAGGCCTCCAGATACCTACGGAACCATCTTGGTATCGTAACGCCCTCTGGAATATTGGGTTCCCCAGACATGATGAAAACGAAAAGGAAAGAGATTCAGACAAGGGATCGAAAGATATTACTTGTGGATTTTTGAGGAATGTTTTTCAAAACAGACTCTTCTTTTTGAAAATGCTTTCTTTTAAAAGCTTTTTGAAAATGGTTTTCAAAAACTTTTATCTAATCTAGTAACCTTCATCTCTGATACCAAGTGTGACACCCCACGTTTGTTAATGTCACTCACTAAGGGAATGCATTAAGTTTCGTGAAGCATTATAGGTAAACATACACAGAATATTATAAGACAGATATAAATAAGATAGCAGCGGAAATTCAAATTTTTATTTCAAACATAAATCATAATATTGTGGTCCAAAATACCATAAGTCACAAAAAAACCATTACAACAATATAACTTCTGTCTTGTACCATCAGAGCACATATATAAAAAAATCCCCAATTAAAAGAGCTAAGCCATAGTAGAGCTAAGAACTTGAGCTATACTTCAAAAGCAGCTCCAACATGATGATAACCGAGTCTTGACTAAGCCTGAGAATTCCCTCTCTACGAACCTGGGGGAACGGAAGAAAGAAGAGAAAACAAAAGGGTCAAACATAAAGTCTGGCGAGTCCAGTTACTTTTAGTAAGTAAATAAGAAAAAGTAGCATGATAGACATATAAAGTGGATAAGAGAGAGATAACTACATAAAAGACAGGTATGACAAGGTAAAAATGATAAGGTGTATACGCTTCTAATGATTACTCTACACTGATTCAGAATGAGATGATCCCAATAACTATCGAATGGTAGACTTTGGCATACGTCCAGATGTATCCGAACTACTACCCTAGACGATCGGCTCCCTAATCGGCGTAGATACTCTATGCCGGCCCCACCATAGGATATACCACATCCTAAAGTGGCAACTCTTCACTGATATGCACATCCCCATATCTACAGGTGTCACGGCCGTCTTATCCCCTTTGTCGGGCTCATGAACACACATGGTCCAGTCGGTTTGCACCGCCCACACCGAACTCCACGTTTGGATCTCTTACAATCAGTTCGGTAAGCGTGCCCCTTCTCCGACCTAGTTCAGAGTACTTTGCATGATACCTACTCTGGGTTAATGACTGGAATGGGTCCCAAACAATGTGATACAAGCTCTTCCCCTTGTCTTGTATCCCCCACTAGGTTTTTCACAGGTTATATTTAACCTAAAAGGTGTCTTTAATTATATAACCCCAATCATTTATACCTGTTATGCTTACCACTCAGTGACTTTAATTACATAACCTTATCGGGCTAAGTTTGTGGGCCTCTATGTATATATTACCCAACCCCATCGATTTACTTAACCCATCCACTATTCAAACAATTTTTACTTAACCCTCACTTTAGTTCATAATCATACAATCACTATGGATTTAATTAGGTTAAGTAGTCCAATTTGTTACCATGTCCATTTATGGTTTATAAAGGCTAGACCTCCCACATTAAGCCTACAACTTGTGGATGTTGTATATGCCGGTCGGGTCCGGGCAGACATCTTTCCCAAGTTGGGCCTAACCTTGTGTCATAGCCCGTCTGGTATTTGCACACGCAGACCTCTCGCATTAGGTTCAACATTTGTGGTTGCTGGATATGCCAGCCGGGTCCGGCCAGACTTCCACCACTAATGCAGCCTAACCTCGTGTCATAAGTGCAATTACAATTTCTAGTTGTAATCCTAAGCATTTCATTCTTATCCAAATTTACCTATGTCATTATAGGTTATAGGTTATAGGTTTCATACCCCCTTTTCCCCAATTATGTTCATAGTGAATTATATCTCCATATTCATATTCATTAACCAAGTTATGCTAATTCTAATATTTTCCTCCGTTCCCTAATTATTGCACTCGCTTAATTTTGGTGGCATGCCAAGGCTAGAAAGTTTCCTAGTCATGATCAATATAAAGAGAAAGGTGACGAGAGGATGAAAATAGTGATTATTCTAACATAACTGGCATAAACATATATATATATATTGGCATAGACATGTAATTGGCATAATAATAAGGTGGACATAAAAACATATCTAGTGAGCAAAGGTGATGATAAAACTAGATCTAATATAATAAGGATGTCACAAGAAGCATGAACGGATCCAAATAGGAATTCATATGTCCAATTACAACAAGATGATCTGGAACTAAACAAGAATTTAACTGTCCAAACAATAGTAGATCCAAGTTAACCACAATCCTAGTTAAAGGTTCAGATCCACAAAGGTGAAACGATGAAATATCCATAAGTGAATTAGATCTATAGAAATAGATCTAGCATATTAAAGTTTGAGATCCAAGAATAACATAGAATCACGGTTTTAGACAAATCCAAATCACATTACTATCACGTTTTACTTTTAATCATTTAAATCAGAAAGTAACCTAGAACTCATAATGTTAGGATTAAGAAGAGAAGCTTATTCAGTTGCAGATCTACGCTTTAATCCCTAATTGGTTTGCTTTAGTTGATTGTTGTACAAGATAATTCGGATCAGTTCAGTCACAGGCAGAGTTTGGCCCCAATGGATTCTCAAAGAAGAAAATAAGATAAATGGACCTCTATATAAAGCTGTCAGCCTCCAAAAAATCGAATGCCACCTCAGGCCTAGGGGGGTTGACCCACCCTTTATGGGGTCGACCCCCCTTAAGGGTGGGAATTTTGCCGCCTATGGGATTTTCAAAATTTGAACTGAAATTTGAATTCTTGGACCCCATACATATATATATATATATATATATATATGTATAATTTCTCTGCACGTAAACAAACTTCAAACCTACATAACTTCTTCATACGGTGTCCGTTTTACGCAAACCAAATGTCTATTTTGACCAGAATTTCGATACGGACGTATTGGCGCAGTCCGCTTTCCTTAATTCTGATTATTAAATTATTTATTATTTAATTTATCCAATTTAGTGTTGTTAAAATTACGGGGTGTTTCAACCATGGTTTTTTGTTTGGATTGTATTGTGGAAATTTGGATTGTGGTTGTAAAATTGATTGTAAATTGATTGTGGGATTGTTTGAATTAATTGTGATTGATGCATATGGCACGACCCAGTATCAGGAGAGGGGTAATGCAAGCCAGTATCCTCTTTATGTTGAATAAAATGTTTGAACAATAAAAATATCATTTTTATTGAATGTATAAACTATATAAAATAGTCAAGTGTTGAAATAGATATTTTATCCTTAAAAATACAATTTTTAATGTATATATGAACGACATAAAATTCTCTTGAAATGAAAATAAACATTCATTTACAAATCAGACGATTTGTTTATGTACAACCATTTAACTAACATTGATTGAGACGATAAATTTTACACATCGCCCAACTACACAAATAATATTCGATATTTGTTGGTTGAAACCCCACATGGTTGTTGGGATGATATTTGGCATACACAAATCCAAATTGTTTAGTTGTTTGTCAATCGATTCATTGACAGACTGTTGTAAGCGTTAATTATTTATATTTAATGTTTATGCAGTTGTGTAATGCACTCTGGATGATGGATGATTAATTATCATTGTTATTATGTAAATGTGATGTATGAAATCCATATAAATAACAATATGTGGTAATTGATTGGTTTTGATTCTAATTTAGGAATAAAAAATATTTTAAAATAACGAATATTTTAAAATAATATTCCGTAAAGGATTAAAATGTGAATTTGATGTCCGATTTTGGACGGACACGAAGATATTGAAATATTTAAAGCCATGTTGATTAGATATGCACTATTTTAACTCGAACGATATTTATATCGATTTTATTCATTTTTATAATGAATATCAAAATGGAAACGATTTCAAAATCTGATATTTTGAAAATACTATCATTTAAATATTATAATGATAAGGAGTATTCAGTTTTGATTTAAAATTGAGATGAAAGTTGGAATCCTTTTTAAAACGAAATATATATTATATATATTAATGGTTTGAATAGAACGCGCCACGCCGCGACCGTTAGCAAATTTCGACCATTGACTTCGAATTGACATTGCGGGAGATCCGACCGTCGGATTCTCCTGAAACCGGAACCTTTGGGTTCGTATCGGAAAGTGCTTTCCAATGAATATAAGAGATTTGAAATCTAATGGTTGGATTTGGAATTATGTCCAAATCAAATTTGGAAAAGGTCGCTATGGATCCAGTTCCGTGGTCGTTATTTGAAACCGACTGTACGGGCCTTGATAAAATTAATAAAAACATTAATAATTTGTGTAAAATCATAATAACTGATTTGGAAAGAATTTGGATGAAAAATTCCTTATTTGTAAAGATAAAAATATATTTTTATCAAAATATACTAGTTATTAACTAGAAAGATAATCCAACGTTTTTAAATAAATAAACTAGATTTGGGAATGATATTAATCTAACCAGAATTTTCCAATGTATGAATTGGAATGGATTTGAATAGAAATCATCTTTGGGATATTTCGATATTGGATCCCGTTACTATACGAATATTGTGGAAGAATGTGATGGCCCGCCCCGCACCAGCTGACATTTCCCTCTAAATGCGCTGTACCGATGTCCAACCAGCACGGGACGGTCGTCAAAGGAAAGAAAGAAGATGAAGAACTAACAAGGAACCTGTAGAATGTCTCACAGCGCATGGAATAAAATATAATAATAACATACTTGACATAAAACAGGCGAGACAGTGCATAAGCTGAAAACTAAACCATAATCATCATTGCAGCGGAAATTCAAAATACAGCTTATTACAACTTCAACATACTGTCTCTAAAGCAAAGAAAAAGGTACACTGCTAATGCCCAAAGTAGCGACTAGCAGCGACACAGGGAGAATATCTATATTTATATCATATGTGGAAGCCTCATGCTCGTCTCCAGTACAGCTACTCGTGCATAATCACCTGACCTGTCTCTAGTCTGCCCGTTTAAGAGCACCCAGAGTAATAAAAAGAAACATAAAACTCTGGGTCAGACAAAAGTCTGGTATGAGCGATAAGCAACAAAACAGAACAATAACGGGTATACTAAACCATACCTGAACCTGGACCTGCAACCAAAGAGTTAGCACTACATACTGTACAATACTCAAAGGTGCCACTAATATATGGTGTAAAGATACGGGGGTGGGGGTGTGCATGTCATAGTGATGTCAAACAATCAAGCATAGCAACCATCCTCACATCTCTCACTCAGTGCGTAAAGCATACGATATCCACCACTTTTGGTCGCTAGACCCATCGAGGTAGTGATGGAGTCCGACTTGTACAACTATTGCTACCACCAAGCTTGTTCCATGGAGTCATGACTAAATCCTTACAAATGACCCCACTTCATTGGTCCATTGCCAATAGTCCTACCTAGGCCACTATGGCCTTGAATCCGTCCACATGCCCCTTACTCATTATGGTCCAAAGTTATAGACATCGATAACCCCTTAGCACACGTCCCACAGCAAAGCCCAACTCATGAAGTTTACTCGTTGGTTCCCATCTAGAGCCTGAGTCTTAACTTCCCAGTTGAACTTCCTTTGGATCTCGGGTTCTAGTCGAATTGGAGTTGGTCTTCAGAAGAGTCATCGCGTAGAAGTAGTGGCATACACCTGGTTCGGTTCGGTGGCTTTTCCCTGGTTCGGTTCGAAATGCTTCAGCTCCTGGTCATCCATTCGGTTCGGTTTGGTCAACACCCTCCAGGTCGGTTCGGTTGTCCCCAACCGATTCGGTCCGGGTCCTCTCCTCTGATCCGATCCCACGCTCAGCTCTAGTCCGATCCGATCCCCACGCCAAGCTTCAGTCCAATCCCAACTCCAACTCTATATGAGTGGCCTTCCTTCTTGCCAAGCCTCCTCTAGTGCCAAGTTCCGATCCGAATCAAAACCCCTTGCCCAGTTCCTTTATCTGATCCGAGCCCCATACCCAATCCGATCCGGTCCGAAACTCTGCACATTTCCTGCAACTTTTCCAGCGACTTTTTTACACCATACGATGGCGTTTTCGACAATTCTAACTCTTCTAGTCAATCACAAAGCATACCATACAGTCATAGCAACATATATAATCAACCATAAACAACAAAACAACAATTTAATGTGTTGAAATGGATTAAACATACACAAAAACCCATATTTTCCCTTTAATCATGTTTAATAAAGTCTAATGATAGGATTAGCAAAACTTAACCAAAGTAGTCTAAATTTCTATCAGAGTCCTAAAATAATATTTTAGAATTTTACAAATTTTTCCAGATTTTTCTGAGCGATAATTTCGCTAATTATCACTAATCACCCCTAATTAGCCGTAATTAGCGAAAAACAATGCAAATCACTCAACTTATCCACAAATAAAACTTAGATCTGAAAGTATCTCTGATTTGGGTTGAATTCTAACGCAACACAGCAGCTCCAACTTTGATTTGGTATTATTCCCCCTTGATTTGACGTAGCTTGGCTTAATCTTCGCTTAAAAAGCAATTATGAGCGATTTGGGATGAAATTAGAAGGTGGAGGCCATGGCTAGTGTTAAAGAAATGCTGTAGACGGCTGAAAAATGAAATAAAATTCGTTTTCCTACCGTTCTCAGCCTCCCCATAACCCTAATCCCGAAATGGGTTACGGGCCCTCTTGCTAATCACCCTAATTAGGCCCGGTTAAGCTGTTTTTCACCTTCTAAACCTTATTTTAGCCATATCTCCCAAATGGTAAGTCTGTTTTTCACATTTGCCACTGTTCGGAAAGGTAAACCATCATCCGGATCTAATGGAAGTGGGTTCAGGTCAAAACTCCTTTCCAATCAAAAGTTATGGCCGAAACAAGATCAGCTAGGGGCAAAACGGTCATTTAAAAATCGGCAAAAATCATGAACATGGGAAACGACCCCAATAGTCGTTTCCCCAAAGTTACATGGCTATACGACTTCGTATGAGAAAGAAATAAATATTCTATGATCCTTCGATGTGTAGAATGCAGGTCGTTACATTCTCCCTCCTTAAGAAATTTCGCCTCCGAAATTCCCTAATTAAAGCATACAACGGGTCCCGCATGCCTAACAGCCATATACAACAATCAAACATACAAAACAAACAAAACAAACCTATCCTTGCACGCGAAAAGACTAAATCGAAATGTAAACCTTACCAGGCAAAGAGTTCTGGATACGTCTTCCTAATTCTCTCCTCTGTCTCCCAAGTACAATCATTTTCATCCTCGCCCCACTGGACCTTGACTAGATTCACCGCTTTCCTTCGAAGTTTCTTCGTATCGTGTTCGGCAATACGAATCGGCTTACGGTTCTCGACTGCCTCGGGTTCTACTTCGATATCATCCAACTGATCAGGTGAAATAGTCATACCGGGGTCATGCTCGAATTTCCTTAACTGGGAAACATGAAATACATTGTGAACTCTCGCCATCTTGTCAGGTAATCCAACTTTATATGCCAAATTCCCAACTTGCTCGAGAACTGGGAACGGACCAACAAATCTTGGTGCTAACTTGCCTCTCTTACCAATTCGAATCACGCTCTTTAATGGAGAAATCTTGATAAACACCAAGTCACCAACGGAGAATTTCAATTCTCTTCTTCTCTTATCAGCATAACTCTTCTGTCTATCTTGAGCAGCCTTCATTTGCTGTTGGACAATCTTGATTTTCTCTGATGTTTCTCTTATTACTTCTGGTCCAAGCACAAACTTCTCACCGGTCTCAACATGATGGTGAGTTGCACGGTCTTCCATACAAAGCTTCAAATGGAGCCACACCAACATTGGATTGATAACTGTTATTATATGCAAACTTTACTAGATGCAAATGGTCATCCCATGATCCACCAAAATCTAATACACAGGCTCTCAAGAGGTCTTTTAATATTCGATTCACCCTCTTTGTTTGACCATTGGTTTGAGGATGATACGCGGTACTAAGATGTAATTCTGATCCTAACGCCTCTTGTAAGCTCTTCCAAAACCCACTAGTAAATAATGGATCTCGGTCACTCACAATGCCTTTTGATACTCCATGAAATCTCACTACCCACTTCATATATAGTTCAGCTAACTTAGCTGCCATTCTACTCGACTTGACTGGTATAAACCTTGCACTCTTGGTCAATCTCTACACCATATATGCTGATTAGGCTGTGTTTTTAGCCGTATCTAAAGATGTTGGGCACGGTAAATAGCAGTATCAAAAAGTGGCGTGTTAAATTATTAGATACGGCTTTAACCCATAACTCAATGGATTAACATATGGCTATTAGCCGTATCTAAAGTGTATGTAGATACGGCTAAAAACCTTATCTTATACACACACACACACACACACACACACACACACACACACACACACACATATATATATATATATATATATATATATAAGCAGAAACTGCAGCACATATTATTTGTAACACAAAGCATATATAACACAAGATACACTAGGTCACAACTGTAACAGTAAACGAAACATTTGTATGAAATATTTCATTACATTATAATATATAATGATACATGCTATTTGATTGCATTACAATAAATAAGTACACGCTGTTTCATTATAGTAAAGAAGATACATAATGTTACATTACAGTAAGCTATGATAAATACCCGAACCGGCGTCGTGAGCTTGTTGAATCAATGCTTCCTTCAAGATGAACATCCACCAAAACATTGCATTCTATCCAAGACATGAAGGAACCCTTCAGGAAGATCAACACACTATTCTATCCAAGGCCTGGTAATAAGTTAGCTTGGATAGCATATAGCATGTACACTACAAAGACCTGTAAAAAAGTGCAAACCGCATAGTTTAGGATAGGATATATGTCCACATTATTATTTTCATTAGTAGCTGAATATTGCAAGTCTACAACATTTTTACTTGTTCAGTCGAGACTGAGTCTCGATAAAAGATAGTTGTTATAGCCTAATTAAAGAGCAATATAGAGGATATGTCCACATTGATATAATTCTCATTATTGTCACTTGGCTGCAATGTAGATATAACATTGCATTAGCAAGTTCTACGAATGGTAGCCCTTAACCAGCCCTATTCGCCCTTAACCAGCCCTATTCGGAGCTTCAAACATGGACTCATACTCTAGTTTTGACCTGATCTGAAATCGCTTCTGGTTACGATTTTGAGACTAAAAGAATTAATGAATTCCGACTTGATATGAAAAAGTTATGGACACTTAAAAATGGACTCAGGCCATGTTTGCAGCAACAAAACGTGCACTTGCAAAATCTTGTGGCCGAACTGATCTCGCCGCAAAGGTTATAGATATCAAACGAAGTATTTTTGCACATAAATTTTCATGTATTTATATCATAACACATAAATTTTCATAGAAAAAGCGAGATATTACCTAAAGTTTAGATCAACAAACTCATATCTATGCTTATTAGCTTCATCCAAAATAACGGAGGCTGCATGCTGCACACGCATGTTATATTAATAGTCAGCTTCTATTTTTGCACGTAAGTTGACTAACAAAAATGATTTGTTACATAAGCACAAAGCAACTTGGTTCAATGCAGCAAGTCATAAATGGGAAAGCAGTTTTACGCCTTTACTCACACGCAGTGTGACACACCAAACAAATTGACTAAATCTCAACCTATAAATGCCATTCTATTTTCATTCATGCATCTATCACCGGCATTTCTACTCAATCACACAAATTTCCCAATATCAATTACCAGATACATGCAGCTCAGTCAACAGAACTAGTATGCTTTAGTTCTCAAATCAAATCATACACATGCACTTCAAATCAGTTATAAGGATCAATGTACATGGTGCAATAATACACACAAATGAGCAGGGCAACACAATCAAAAGTGTCTGAATTCAAGGTAGACAAATACAGCACAAGTAAATGATAGCAAATACGCTGCCGAACTATAATACTGGGGACAATACCCAATTTAAACACAATAGCAACATATTAAACCTAATTTAAACCCAATTCGAACTCAAATTAAACCCAAATTAAACTCAATTCATATTTAAATTTAACGGTGATCTAGTACTCACCTCCAGAGGCAACGAGAAGGATGGACAGTGGTGGACTGAGGCTTCGCCGGTCAGCTGAAGGCATCGCGAGATGATGATAACTCATGGACTGCGGTGGATCGATTATTAACAAAGGATGTCGGTCGAGTACCAAAACCCTTATTATGGTATTCAGTGGTCGCCATTGCAAAATAAAAAGAGGGATTATTGGACCGAAAGTTTTGATAAGGCAAAACTCGATCGTGCCTATGTACAGGTACGGGGGAAGGGGGGTTTGATATGAATTTCATACGGTCCAAAGCCGCATCAAATGAACTAATCCGGGACTTCGTTGATGGATGGTCAGATTAACGGTGTTTGGGGTGGTGCGGATCGCAAAACTTAGTTTGATACAGATTTGAGCACTGTCAAATTTGATACGGCCTATAGCCAAATTTTACGCCCGCATCTTGGTGTGCCAAATTGGCTGATATGGTGTAGTGAACCGGTCCACAATTACCCAAATGCTATCATGGCCCGATCTAGTACTTGATAACCCATCAATGAAATCCATTGAGGCTTGTTCCCACTTCCATTCGGGAATTTGTAAAGGTTGAAACAAACCGCTAGGCTTCTTTTGCTCAGCCTTAACTAGCTGGCAATCATGCATTTGGATATACACTTCCCAACGTCTCTTTTCATCCCTTCCCAGTAGTAGGTCTGCTTCATGTCTCGATACATTTTATTACCACCGGGATGTGTAGTCAGTTTGTGTGATGACATTCTCTAAGTATTTCATCTCTCAATCCATTGACATTGGGCACAACTAATCTTCCATTCTTTCTAAGCCACCCATCTCGATCAAGCCCGTACCTGTTCATCTCCTCGTCGATACCCATCTCTAGCTTGGAGATGATTTCCAATTAGTTAGGATCGTCCCTCTGACTGGAACCAATCCGCTCAATCAAAGTGGGTCTGATCGTCAAACTTGCTAACATTTCTGGATCCAATTCGCACTTTGGTCTGAAATCATACCCTGCGATGTACTCCAGTTGCTTCCATTCAAGAAACATAGCTCCTAAACTGGCATGTCTTCTACTCAATGCATCAGCTACCTCATTTCCCTTTCCTGGTGTATATGCGATATCGAAATCATTGGAAGCCAAGAACTCTAACCATCTTTGTTGTCGGAGATTTAGATCTATCTGAGTGAAAAGCTACTTTAACGATTTACGATCGGTAAACAACTCGAATCTTTCTCCCAAGAGATAATGTCTCCACATCTTCAATGCGAACACGATCGCTGCCAATTCCAAATCGTGGGTAGGGTATCTTTTTTCATGCGGTTTCAGTTGCCGACTAGCATAAGCTACAACCCTACCTCGTGGCATCAATACAACACCTAGTCCAGTACCACAGGAATCTGTGTATACCGTCATCTCTTCATTCTCTTTAGGAATGACTAACACTAGTGCACATGTCAACTTTTCCTTTAGACTCTTAAATGCATTCTTGCACTTTTCGTCCCAGACGAAAGATTGATTCTTCTTGGTCAATTGAGTTAACGGTGTTGCTATCTTGGAGAAGTCTTGGATAAACTTACGATAATATCCAGCTAATCCCAAGAAACTTCGTACACTATTGCATTCTTGGGCGTAGACCAATCCTGTACCGTAGCTACCTTCACAGGATCCACGACAATACCATTTTCTGAAACAACATGGCCCAAGAACCTCACTTCCCTCCTCCTGAAGTGGCACTTAGAAAACTTTGCTTTCAATTGGTGTTTCCTCAACACCTCCATCACTATTCTCAAATGTTCCTTGTGTTCTTCCTCTATCCATGAGTAGACCTAAATATCATCCATGAACATAAGAAAAAACCTACTCAATTGATCCCTGAATACCCTACTCATAAGATCCACAAAATATACTGGTGCATTGGTCAACCCGAATGGCATGACCAACCACTCATATAATCCAGACGGCGTTCGAAATGCCGTTTTAGCTATACTCTCAGCTTCCACTCTAAGCTGATGAAAACCTGTCGCGAGATCCAATTGAGAGAACACTCTTGCTCCACTCAACTGATCAAACAAATCATCTATCCGTGGTAGAGGATACTTATTCTTACTCGTCACCTTATTTAGATCGCGGTAGTCCATACACAATCGAAGGGAACCATCGGCCTTGGTAGCAAACACAACTAGTGCTCCCCAATCAGAAACACTTCTTCTGATAAATACCTTCTTCAAAAGATTGCTCACTTGCACCCCGAGCTCTCGCTGATCCCTTGGTGCCATACGATGAAGTGGCATCACAATAGGTCTGGCATCTTTCACTAAATCAATATGGAACTCAATCTCTAAGTGTGGAGGAAGTCCGGTCACTTCCTCGAAGACGTCCGGATACTGGCCAGCCACGGGCACATCTGACAACTCATCATGCGGGATGTCGAGGGAAGTTAGAAAACTCGCCATTACCCCATCACTAGGTAGACCACCAAACACTACCCTCCGCCCATCATCCGCTCTAACTGTCACCAAAAAGCCCTCACAGTCTACCACCACCCCATATCTTTGGAGCCAGTCGACTCCCAAAATAATGCCAAACCCAGTAAAGCCCAAAACAATGCAATCACAAACAAACATACATCCATGACTCGATAAGACCACATTACGACAAATTATACTAAGGCTAGTCGAAACGCCAATCGTGTTCATCACAACTAAAGGTCTATCGACTATCTCGGGTTCCAATTCCAACCTATCTACCAGGTCACTAGATATGAAGGAATGGGAAGCTCTGGTATCAAACAAAACTCTTACTAGAACATCATAAATGGAAAGCATACCTTGAATAACGATATTCTTTGCTTTCTCCGCCGCAGTTGGGGCATTCGATGAAGAAGGAACAGAATTGATAGCATATGCTTTCACAGTCTGCTTTTCTTTGGGGGTTGCGGACACTTATCCTTGTGATGTCCCACTTGGCCATAGTTAAAGCACTTCCTATCCGCTGGCTTGGCCCGACACTCTTTGGCATAGTGGACCTTCTTACCACAGTTGAAGCACTCAACATCTTTCTTACTCTTTTTCTGGCCAATCTTGGTCTGATTATGCTTTCTCTTATTCTGAGAACCATTCTTGCCTCCACCGCTTGCTTGCGGCTTTGGCTCTTCTGCAAATGCAACCTCAGTCTTCGACTTAGGGTATAAACTCTCTAACCTCTAACCTTTCCCCACAATCGATTCGAACGTCTCATCGATGTGGTTTATAAGCCTTTCCCCTAAGTACTGATCTAAGCCTGTTATGAACTTCTCATTCTTCTTCTCGAGAGTATCGATAAGGGATAATCCATACTTCGATACAGTATCGAACTCAGCAATATACTCCGAGACTGCCCTACCCTTCTGCTTAAGCTCCATAAATTTCCTAAACAATTCTGACTTCTGGGCAGCTAGGATAAACTTATCACTGAATCGGGCCTTAAACTGATCCCAAGTAACTTGATCCTCTGGGGTAGCTTCCTTAATAGCGTTCCACCAATTCATAGCTCGTCCTTGCAGCTGGCGGGATGCTAGCTTTCTCTTCATCGCATCCTCGATACCCAAGTCTTCGAAGATCCGCTCACAGCTATCCAACCAATCCTGAACATCCGTAGCCGACTCAGTTCCATGGAACGGTTTCCCACCAAGACTAGTGTAGTCCTTACAGAGCTTGGCGGAACTGGGCCTAGGCGCCTGCACAACTGCACCACCACCATTAGCAGCATTAGGGACTGCTCCTTGCACATCTCTAAGCATTTCTCTCATGAAGTCAATGAACATCACCCACATATCAGGAGCATTCCTATTATTGGCTCCTCTACTAGTACCCCTCGTATGTCGGCTCATCGTTCAATCTGTAAGGAGAAAACGATTAACCATCTTTTTAATGGTGCCTGTGCAGTACGACTCCGTCCTTAGATATACTAATAGTATATATATATTTTACTTTTGAAAACCAAAATAATCACAAATACGTGCTATCATATACGTATTATCTCTCCTTGGTGTCTTTCCCTAGGTTAACTACGCAACCTAGAGCTCTGATACCAAGTGAGACGGCCCGCCCCGCACCAATCGACATTTCCCTCTAAATGCGATGTACAGATGTCCAACTAGCACGGGACGGTCGTCAAAGAAAAGAAAGAAGATGAAGAACTAACAAGGAACCTGTAGAATGTCTCACAGCGCATGGAATAAAATATAATAATAATATACTTGACATAAAACAGGCGAGACAATGCATAAGCTGAAAAACTAAACCTCTCTAAAGCAAAGAAAAAGGTACACTACTAATGCTCAAAGTAGTGACCAGTAGCGACACAGGGAGAATATCTATATTTATATCATATGTGGAAGTCTCCTAGTCGTTCCCAGTAAAGCTACTCGTGCATAATCACCTAACCTGTCTCTAGTTTGCCCGTTTAAGAGCACCCAGAGTAATAAGAAGAGACATAATACTCTGGGTCAGACAAAAGTCTGGTATGAGCAATAAGCAGCAAAACAGAACAATAACAGTTATACTAAACCGTACCAGAACCTGGACCTGAAACCAAAGAGTTAGCACTACATACTGTACAATACTCTAAGGTGCCACTAACATATGGTGTAAAGATACGGGGGTGGGGGTGTGCATATCATAGTGATGTCAAACAATCAAGCATAGCAACCATCCTCACATCTCTCACTCAGTGCGTAAAGCATAAGATATCCACCACTTTTGGTCACTAGACCCATCGAGGTAGTGACGGAATCCGACTTGTACAACTATTGCTACCACCAAGCTTGCCCCATGGAGTCATGAATAAATCCTTATAAATGACCCCACTTCATTGGTCATAGCCAATAGTCCTACCTAGGCCACTGTGGCCCTGGACCTGTCCACATGCCCCCTACTCATAGTGGTCCAAAGTTATAGACATCGATAACCCCTTAGCACACGTCCCACAACAAAGCCCAACTCATGAAGTTAACTCATTGGTTCCCATCTGGAGCCTGAGTCTTAACTTCCCATTTGAACTTCCTTTGCATCTCTGGTTCTAGTTGAATTGGAGTTGGTCTTCAGAAGAGTCATCGCGTAGTAGTGGCATACACCCGGTTCGGTTCAGTGGCTTTTCCCTGGTTCTGTTCGACATGCTTCATCTCTCAGTCATCCATTCGGTTCGGTTCGGTTCGGTCAACACCCTCCGGGTCGGTTCGGTCAACACCCTCCGGGTCGGTTCAGTTGTCCCCATACGGTTTGGCCCGGGTCCTCTCCTCAGATCTGATCCCATGCTCAGCTCTAGTCCGATCCGATCCCCACGCCAAGCTTCAGTCCAATCCCAACTCCAACTCTATATGAGTGGCCTTCCATCTTGCCAAGCCTCCTCTGGTGCCAAGTTCCAATCCGAATAAAATCCCCTTGCCTAGTTCCCTTATCCGATACGAGTCCCATACCCGATCCGATCCGGTCCGAAACTCGACACATTCCCTGCAACTTTTCCAGCGACTGTTTTACGCCATACGATGGCGTTTTCGACCATTCTAACTCTTCTAATCAATCACGAAGAATACCATACAGTCATAGCAACATATATAATCAACCATAAACACCAAAACAACAATCTAATGTGTTGAAATGGATCAAACATACACAAAAACCCATATTTTCCCCTTAATCATGTTTAAGCAAGTCTAATGATATGATTAGCAAAACTTCACCAAATTAGTCCAAATTTCTATCAGAGCCATAAAATAATATTTTATAATTTTACAAATTTTTCCAGATTTTCTGAGCCATAATTTCGCTAATTATCACTAATCACCCCTAATTAGCCGTAATTAGTGAAACACAATGCAAATCACTCACCTTAGCCCAAATAAAACTTAGATCTGAAAGTATATCTTATTTGGGTTGAATTCTAATGCAACACAGTAGCTCTAACTCTGATTTGGTGTTATTCCCCCTTGATTTGACGTAGCTTGGCTTAATCTTCGATTAGAAAGCAATTACGAGCAATTTGGGATGAAATTAGAAGGTGGAGGCCATGGCTAGGGTTAAAGAAATGTTGTAGGCTGTTGAAAAATGAAATAAAATTCGTTTTCCTACTGTTCTCAGCCTCCCCATAATCCTGATCCCGAAATGGGTTATGGGCCCTCTTGCTAATCACCCTAATTAGGCCCGGTTAAGCTGTTTTTCACCTTCTAAACCTTATTTCAGCCATATCTCCCAAACGATAAGTCCGTTTTTCTCATATAACCACCCTATGAAAGGTAAACCTTCATCCGGATCTAATGGAAGTGGTTTCAGGTCAAAACTCCTTTCCAATCAAAAGTTATGGCTGAAACAAGATCAGCTAGGGGAAAAACAGTCATTTAAAAATCGGCAAAAATCATGAACATGGGAAATGACCCCAATAGTCGTTTCCCTAAAGTTACATGGCTATACGACTTCGTATGAGAAAGAAAGAAATATTCTACGATCCTTCGATGAGTAGAATGCGGGTCGTTACAAAGAATTTGGAAAATAGATATATATTATTATTCCCCATACGATACGTGTTAGTTTCAGAATTTGATATGGAATGTAAGCCGAAATAATTTCTGTTTAGATCCTTATATTTAATATCAAAGTGGATTTTGGGTTTGTCGTGAATAGTGTCTTCAATAACACTATTCTTAAACCCCGTGCGAAAAGAACAAATCTTTTAAATAAGATTATTAGAGTTACAAGTTATATTTAGTAATTGGAATAAAATGTAATGTGGACTGGGTTTATTATGAACTGTGTTTTTAATGACATTCGTTCTTTAACCCGATTAACAGTGAAATTTGATTTGGAATATATAAATCTTTTATTGAGATTTAATGGAAACTTTCCAAAGTTAAGTTTTCCAATTTAATATATTAAATTGGAATTGAATGGAATTCGGTTTAGTGATAATCGCAATGAGCTTATGTGGAGGAAGACTGTTACTATATATGGAATTTAAAAGGCTTTGCCATTATTCCATTTATATTATTAGTCGGATATGGAAATTGACATCGATTATATATATTGATCTGTTTTACGTGAAGATTCCATGGTTAATGGAATGTGATTTAGGTTTATCGCTAATTGTGTTTTTAAATGACATTAGTTCCTTAACCCAATTAAAGACAGGATTACATATCTAACATTGTATTTCGAACTGTATTGTTGATCTCTATTAAATACATATATATGTTTGGTGGCGGAGAATTTATTTTCTTGCTTAGCTCCCTTCTCTAAGACGTATGAGCTTAGAGGTTATATATAGGTAGAAATCAGTCGTACGATGTAGATTGTCGATGTGGCATGTTTGTGTTTCCAAAGTTAAATAATCATTAAATAATGATTGCTGGTAGAATAAAACTAAGTGGTGTTTTAATGAATCTTTAATTAGATTGAATTGAGAATGTGATAATTTAAATCATCGAATTTGGGAAATGATCGAGAATGGAGTACCACCAGTTTTACGCCAGGCGATAGTTAAATCTTTAATTAGATTTGAACGTAAAATGGTAATTAAATTTACCGATAACATCGTAGGTGTTAGATATGGGGTACTACCAGTTTTGCTCCATGGGATGAATAGACTGGGATTGGGATTAATAAATACATGATTACTTCGGTAAAGTTCGCTAATCTCGACTAGTTGATAAACCTCAATTTGGCTTAGAATTGATAAAGGATAAAATGAAATCTTTTGAAATGGATATCCAAAGGAAGATTAAAGAATAATTTTCAAAGAATTTATCTTTGATAAAATTAATGGGAACTATTCCCTAAAAATGTGAATATTTGAATAAAAGAATATTCTGAATTGGAATGAGGCGTATGATGTGTTTTTATAGCACTTGATTATTGATTATAGAATACGCGAGTTATTCGGAAAGACTGGGTTTAACCCATTCTGAATAATGAATATGACGACTAAAAGTCGGCGATGTAGATGGTGGTTAAAGAATGGAGATTTTCACATCGTTTGTATGATTACTGATGTGTTGATTGGGCCGTACACATAAGACAAGGTAATAAGTGGTGATCGTCCAAACGTACTAGGAGATCGACCGGATATGTGAGGAGCTCTCTCTTGTATTGGACATATACAATGAGGAATAAGGTACCTCCGATTTCGCTTAGAGACTTGCAAATGGATGTGAGTCTGATATTGGATTTCATTTTGTGTTGATTGATTTCTATTTAATATATATATATATGTTTGGTAGCGGAGAATTTATTCTCTTGCTTAACACCCTTCTCTGAGACGTATGAGCTTAGAGGTTATATAATGATAGACATCAGTTTGCATGGCGTGAATTGTCAGTGTGACATGCTAAGATGCAAATGATCAAGGCTTTTATTGAAAAGCAGAGTCTTGTGGTTGATGATCAAACCACGGCTTTAATTAGCCTAGCTTTGTGTATAGCATTAATTCGCAAGCCTCACACCTCGGTATGAGTCTAAAATAGGATAAGGGACGCAGTGAATGCATGCATTTCTTTTTAGCTAGGAGTGGTGTCATAGTATGGAACTCAGACATTTTTACTTAGTTGGATGATGGAACAAGTCACCTTGGATTTGAGTCCCTAGTGCTCTTGGTATGGTCGACTTGTTGACCATTTTAGATGTCTGATAGGACCGGCAAACGTGTGTTCAGGAATAATTAATCCACCAAAGTATGTGTGGACCGGCACTGCAGGAGCCAAGGGTTGCCCGTAGGTGTGATCCTGGGTCATCTTGCAAGAGGTGATCCGGATCGGTAAGGAGATCATCCCTTGCCTTGACTCATGATGGAAATCCAGTTTCCAATACGACACTTTTCTGTTTTAGTTGTAAACCTATATGGCGGCGCAGTGGCATGGGATGCTCATGCCGTCTAGGATTGATACAATTATATTTAAAGTTGTTTTGACACTATACACTAATAGTAATATCAAATTGATTTTTTTTAAAGCGTATTAGGCATGTTTGGATATTATAAGGTAAAACTCTATCCTCTGGCTTGCGTTGCATTGTGTGATGGGGCCTGAGTCTTATAATAGCTTCATTTTTCGAAAAGCATTACGTTGTTTATGAACCGTTTTATTTCAGTATTCATGAGAGTAAACCCGTTCCGTGTTATACGGCATGGTCCCGTGATTTACCCTATTTTAAAATAAAAGTTAATAACAGTTTTAGTTCTTACACCAGTCCCACGACTGACTCGGAGTTTATGGTTTCTACCTATACTCTAGGTGCCCATATTTTCCACACGGGAAACTAGTAGTTTTGGTTTTCGCAGATTTTTCTTTCATAGGATCCTAAATTACAGCTGGAGCTATATTCGGATAGTTTGTATTCGTATATCTCTTTCAGTTGTGTTAGTTGTTATTTTCCGCTATGCATTGTACTTATGTATTATTTTCCACTGCTATGTAAATTCTTAATCTCTGATATTATTTTATTTCCGCTATGTAATATTATTTATTCATACTCTGAAATATTCTTGTACTCTGATGTAATTGTTGTAATAGGAATGAAATATTCTATTGTTTGTATTCCGATGAGTGTTGTTCTCAAAGCAATCCGGCTTTCCGGATAGGGGAAGTTTCGGGTCGTTTCATCTTGGTATCAGAGCTTTGGTTTATAGAGCTCGAGAACAAGACACATTAGAACCAAACGAAAGAATTCATCAGAGATAGGATTAGTAATATCCTATAAGAATGACTCGTTAGAGATAGGGTTAGTAATATCAGAGGATGAGTTTAAACACTATTGTTTGTTAAAAACAAATTTACTTTTGGAAAGTATATCTTATTATACGTATTTGAGTATATTATTTTATATTGAATTTGGACAATCGAGTATATGAAGATTTTGAATATACGCGTAATTAACGTGTATTCGAAGTCTCAAATATGCTGAGTAGATATAGAATCACATTCTGGTAGCCCAGAGATGATTTTTGATGGTGACCATAGCATCATCACTATTTGTGTTCGAGTTTCGAAAGTGGGATATCTATATATTTCCAATTGACTGGTGTGAAAACCAAACTTAGTTAGATTTTATTATTTGTAAATTGGCACAATAAATATGATTTTTAAGTATATATAGGAAGTTATATGTTTGAAAAGTTAATCAACAAATTGATTGCTGATTGTGTTGTGCGATTACTAGTTTAACTAATAAAAATATTGGAATGATAATTAATTTAACCAATATGTGAATGAATGAGAAATTAAGCAAAATCAAGTAAAATATTGAACTGTATTGAAAATTTATTGGAATTGTACATGTACATATATATATGTGTGAATAGGTCATAGCATGGAAGCTAAAAAGAGGAATCAAATTGTACGCCCGACAAATAGGTACATATTTACTGTATTTCTTGGGTTTGATGATTTTATGAGCCGATTGCCAAGCCAGTTGGCTTTTTCTATTTGGATGATGAGGGCCCTGTGAGGCAAGTTGCGGTTTTACCAATCATCCCGTACAAAGGAGGTTATGGCGAAATTTTTCGAAAATTCAGGGTGTTAGCCAATTTTTTGAGAAATTCGAAAATTCTTAGAAACTGAAAAGTAGAAGAATGAAAGCCAGAATGAAAGTTGAGTTGGTTAGTTAAACAACTTTCGGCTCTGTTCCTTTTCGAGGAAGAAAAGATTTTATATAGGTGAGATTGTAACAACCTAGAATTTCTAAACGAATTTAAAAAATTTATTTTAGCTATTTTAATGGGTTTTGAATATTTAAAATTATTTATTTTAAATAATAACGACTAAAAATTTATTTAAATCGAAGTTAGAACGTATAATTTTATTTTAATTATAAAAGGAGTTTGAAATGGCGCGGTAGTTTGAAAATTCGATTTTAAACTTTGAATGAATGTACAGGATTCAAAGTATATCGGATTTCAGTAAAACCAGAAATATTTGAATCTTTTTAACCATGCCTTTCTTAGGAACATGAAAAATTTAGATTCCATAATATAAAGTGAAAGTTTTGTCCAGTTCAAAATTCAGAATAGTCGCTATGGAATTTATATATATTTTATATAATATACAGCCCTTAAAAATAGCCATTTTGCGAACGACCTCCGTTTTCGATGAAACCACTTTTGTTTAATCTGGAATGTAAAATTATTGCTATATTCCAATTTTCATAATTTTTGGAATTAATATGTGAGCGTGGCGAACTTAAACGCGTTTGGTAATTTAAGTTTGAATTTAATCGACGGGAAAAAGGACATTTTTCAAATGGTCTCCAAATTCGACAAAGTTAACCATATCATCAAAACATAGCTAGATTTATTTTTCTAGAATTTTTGGAGTCAGTATGTGGCCCCGGTAAATTAAAATGTACATTGAAATAAATTTTGAACATTATATTAATTTATAATTTAATTTTGATGACAACTTAACGAAACAATCGAATTGGCTTACCAGACATATCCTATTGTGTTCGGAATGGGGGTATTACACTAGGGATGACAGTCGTTGGGTTTGATTTGGAGTTTGAATTAAAAACTAACTTTTTGGAATTTAATTTAAATATATAATTATATAAGTTAGCCCCCCTTTTCTCTCACATCGTTCATTTAGAAAAAAAAAAGCAAAGCCCCATCGTTTCCACCATCGCCGCCCCCTCCAGCAGCCCACGCTTGCGCCGCCACACCCCCCCTCCGACCATGCCACCCCTCCTCCTCTCTCTCTCTCTCTCCAGCACAAATTCAAAATCCTAGCCACCTTTTTCAGCCAGTGCCGCCGCCGTAGGCCCCACATCCGATCACCGCAACCCCTTGCCACCTCCCCGACCCTCCGTGCCACCTCCTCAGCCGCCTGTGCGCCCCTCCAATAAAAATCCGATTTTTACTAATTTCCTATTTTGCGTTTAAGCCCCTAACCTTCCAGAGCTAATAACTCTCCAACCGAGTGCTTCTGGCCAAAACTCCACAGTGCCAAAGTCAAAGAGCACGATTTTCTCTTCGGTTTGAGTATATTGAACCCATATTTTGGATTCCGTAGTTGTTCATAAAATGCGTCCAGAGTCTGCTGTCCACATACTGTCTTTTCGCAAATTCTGGCGAATTGGAGCATTTTCGAAAGACCCTGTTAAGATTGGAGCTCGTTTGCAAATTCTGGAACCAGAACAGCAAATCAGAGCTTTAGAAAATAATGGCGGAGTGGATCCCAATGTGAGAACACCTTCTCACTCAAATTATTTTACAGTTAAATATATCCTAGGTTGCAAACGCGGCTTAGTAGCTCCTGATACTATTTATTGTACAAACCGTAGTTGTTTATTTAGATTGTATTGTGGAAATTTGGATTATGGTTGTAAAATTTATTGTGGGTTGATTGTGTGATTGTTTGGATTGATTATGATTAATGTGTATGGCGCGAGCCAGTATCAGGAGAGGGGTAATTCTAGACATTACTCCGGTTCTAATATTGTGCCGTTATAATGCCGAAATTTTCTGAAATATATTATATAAAATATTCATGTGTTGAATAAAATGTTTGAACAATAAAAATTTCATTTTTATTGAATGTATGAACTATATAAAATAGTCAAGTGTTGAAATATATATTTTATCATTTAAAATATAATTTTTAATGTATATATGAATGACATAAAATTCTTCTGAAATGAAAATAAATATTCATTAACAAATCAGACGATTTGTTTATGTACACGCATTTAACTGACATTGATTTAGATGATTAATTTTACATATCGCCCAACTGCACAAATAATATTTGGTATTTGCTGGTTGAAAACACACACAGGTATTGGGATGATATTTGGCGTACACTAATCCCAATTGTTTATTTGTATGTCAATCGATTGGTTGACAGACTGTTTTAAGCGTTAATTATTTATATTTAATGCTTATGCAGTTGTGTAATGCACTATGGATGATGGATGATTGTTTATCACTGTTATTGTGTACATGTGATGTATGAAATCCATATAAATAACATTATATGGTAATTGATTGGGTCTGCTTCTAATTTCGGAATAACAAATATTTTAAAATAACGAATATTTTAAAATAATATTCCGTAAAGGATTAAAATGTGAATTTGATGTCCGATTTTGGATGGACACGAAAATTTTGAAATATTGAAGCCATGTTGATTAGATATGCGCCATTTTAACGCGAACGATATTAATATCGATTTTATTTATTTTATAATGAATATCGAAAAGGAAATGATTACAAAATCTGGTATTTTGAAAATTGTAATGACCCGCATTCTACGTTTATTTTATAATGAATATCGAAAAGGAAATGATTACAAAATCTGGTATTTTGGAAATTGTAACGACCTGCATTCTACGTACCAAAGGATCGTATAATATTTATTTCTTTCTCACACGAAGTCGTATGGTCATGTAACTTTGGAGAATGACTATTGGGTTCATTCCCCATGTTCATGATTTTTGCCGATTTTAAAATGACCATTTTGTCCCTAGTTGATCTTGTTTTGGCCATAACTTTTGATTAGAAAGGAGTTTTGACCTAAAACCACTTCCATTAGATCCGAATGATTGTTTACCTTTCCGTAGAGTGGTCACATGTGAAAAACAAACTTACCGTTTGGGAGATATGGCTGAAATAAGGTTTTGAAGGTGAAAAACTACTTAAGTGGGTTGATTAGGGTGATTAGTAAATGGGCTCATAACCCATTTCGGGATTAGGGTTACGGGGAGGCTGAAATGAGTTAGGTTTTCATTCTATTTCAGTTTTCTAGCCGCCATTTACCTCCTAGGAACCCTAACAATGGCCTCCACCTTCTAATTTCATCCCAAATCGCTCTCTAATCAAGGATTAAGCTTAGCAACGTCAAATCAAGGAAAATCAACACCAGATCTAGGTTGGAGCTGCTGTGTAGCCCTGGGAACAACGCCAAACAGAGGATAATTTCAGATTTGGTATTTTATTTTGGCTAAGGTGAGTGATTAGCATCTTTTTACACTAATCATGGCTAATTAGGATTGATTAGTGTTAATTAGCGAATTTAAACATGATTAAATTCTAGAAAAATATTTATAAATTCGAAGTATTGTTTAAGCCTCTGTTTGAAATCTGGGTTAATTTCATTAAGTTTTATTAATCCTATCATTAGTTATGCTTAAACATGATTAAGGGGAAAACATGTGTTTTGGGTATGTTTGATCCATTTGAACATATCATATTGTTGTTTTGGTGTTTGTGGTTGATTATACATGTTGCTATGACTGTATGGTATGCTTTGCAATTGATTAGAAAAGTTAGAATGGTCGAAAATGCCGTCGTATGGCGTAAAACAGTCGTTGGAAGAGTTGTAGGAAAATGGTGCAAGGACCGGATCGGATTGCCCCTACCCGACCCCGACCCACTCGTGAACAGAGGCACCGAACCGATCCACTCACCTGGAGAGCTCCACGACCCAAACCGCCATGAGAGGGAGTCCACGAGCCGATCCGAACAGATGAAGGAACTCGACCCGATCCAAATAGGGCTCAGAATAGGGTCCCACAAACCGAAGCTCAGCTTGAACCAAAGGGAGGCCGATCCGATCAGGGAGGCGCGTCACAACTCGAGCCAGGTGGTTGATCACGATCCAAATCGAATGGGGTGTCACGACCCATACCAGATGAGCATCACAACCGAACCGAACCAAGGACGAGGAGAAGGACCGAACTGATTCAGAGAAGACCAAACCCGAGATGCAAAGGCAGTCCAAATGGGAAGTAGAACTCAGGATCTAGATGGGAACCAACGAGTTGAATTCATGATTGGACTTTGCTGTGGGACGTGTGCAAAGTGGTTATCGACGTTTATAGCTTTGACTCACCATTGAGAGACTGATATTGGCTACGGATCAGTGCAGTGAGGTTGTCATAACTTCATGGAGCAGAGTGATCATAGCAAGGCTATGAGCTAGCGTAGTTGTTATGACTTCATTGGGCAGAGTGGACATAGCAAGGACTAGTGGCTATGAATCAGTGTAGTGGAGTTGCGGTGACTCCGTGGGGCAGAGTGATCATAGCAAGGATTTGGGTGAACAAAGTGGTGGATATCGTATGCTTTATGCACTGAGTGAGAGATGTGAGGATGGTTGCTATGTTTGATTGTTTGCCTTCACTATGACATGCACACCCTACCCCGTATCTTTACACCATATGTTAGTGTCACCTTAGAGTATTGAACATCTTGTTGTGCTAACTCTTTGGTTGCGGGTCCAGGTATGATTTAGTATACCTTTTATTGTTCTGTTTAGCTGCTTATCGCTCTTACCAGACTTTTGTCTGACCCAGAGTTTTATGTCTCTTCTTATTACTCTGGGTGCTCTTAAACGGGCAGACTAGAGACATGTTAGCTGGTTATGTACGAGTAGCTGTCCGGAGACGAGCAGGAGGCTTACACGTACTATTCTATATATATTCTCCCTGTGTCGCTGCTGGTCACTACTTTGGGCGTTAGTAGTGTACCTTTATCTTTGTTTTAGAGACAGTATGTTGGAGTTGTAATAAGCTGTATTTTGAATTTCCGCTGCTATGATGACTATGGTTTAGTTTTCAGCTTATGCACTGTCTCGCCTGTTTTATGTCAATTAGGTTATTATTATATTTTATTCCATGCACTATGAGACATTCTAAAGGTTCTTTGTTACTTCACCGTTAAGTTTCCTTTCTTTAGCGACCATCCCGTGTGAGTTGGGCATTGGCACAACGCACTTTCATTGGAAATATCGGTTGGTGCGGGATGGACCGTCACATTTGGTATCAGAGCCAGGTTGCATAGTTAACCTAGGGAAAGATACCAAGGAGAGATAGTACGTATAAGAGAGCGCATATTTGTGATATTTTTGTTTTCAAAAGCTATATATAGTATATCTAAGGATGGAGTCGCATTGCACTGGCACCACTGAAGAGATGGTTAATCGTTTTCTCCTTACAGATTGAACGATGAGCCGACATACGAGGGGTACTGGTAGAGGAGCAAATAATGGGAATGCTCCTGATATGAGGATGATGTTCACTAATTTCATGAGAGAGATGCTTAGAGATGTCCAGAGGGAAGTTCCCAAAGCTACTAATGGTGGTGGCGCAGAGGTGCAAGTGCCTAGGGCCGATTTCGCCAAGCTTTGTAAGGATTACACTAGCCTTGGTGGAAACCCGTTCCACAGAACGGAGTCGGCTACGAAATTTCAGGATTGGTTGGATAGCTGTGAGCATATCTTTGAAGACTTGGGTATCGAGGATGCGATGAAGAGAAAGCTAGCATCCCGTCAGCTGCAAGGACGGGCAATGAACTAGTGGAATGCTATTAAGGCAACTACTCCAGAGGATCAACTTACATGGGATCAGTTTAAGGCCCGATTCAGTGAAAAGTTTATCCCAGCTGCTCAGAAGTCAGAGTTGTTTAGGAAGTTCCTGGAGCTTAAACAGAATGGTAGGGCAGTCTCAGAGTATATTGCTGAGTTCAATACTTTAGCGAAGTATGGATTATCCCTCATTGACAATCCCGAGTAGAAGAATGAGAAGTTCATAACTGGTTTGGATGGATACTTGGAGGAAAGGCTTATTAACCACATTGATGAGACGTTTGTGTAACGTCCCGAAAATTTGCGATCTTTGGACATCGACATAAAACCCACGTCGATTATCCAAACATCGAAAATGCCGGTAGTTAATGAAAGAAGTTAGAGGGTATGACGACCCAAACTTCCACATAACGAAAGTAAGGATAATCATAGGAGAATAACATAATTAAAACAATAACAGCTCACAGTTACATAGCAGAACATAATAATCATTGCAGTGGAAATGAAATGTCATCACAAACATCATCACAGAGCACCAGAGTACGCAGTACATGATACACTTAGCAAAAACGGATGTCTAAAGCAGGGAAAGAAATAAAGTCTCAATCTCCCAAAATACATCAATATCCAATTACTGTGACAATCTCAAGAAAATAAAGATAAAAGAAAAGATCTTCCAACATCTTCAGCAACAAGCTTGAGTCCAGAAATCAGCCCTACCTGAAACCTGTCAATTGGCTGCCAGTATGGAAAGAGGGCACCCAAGTTTGCAAAGTAAAACAAACTACGAGTCAGTCATGGGACTGGTATGTGAAATCTAAATAAACTAATAATATGGCTAATCACTGGACCACGCTGCTATCGCGAAACGGGTATAATTCCATTGCATTGCCAGTGCATAAGTTCTAAAAAATTTAAAGTCAAAAATAACGCAATGCTTTTTAGAAAATGAAAACATTATAAGACTCAAATCCCATCAAACAATGCAACGCAAATGGAGGATAGAGTTTTAGCTTGTAATGATCAAGAATGCTTGATACGTGGAAAATAATGTTCTTACTATTATTATTAGTGTCTAATATGTTTTAAAATAATTCAAAGTAAATGTATCAATCCTAGACGGCATAGCTACCATATACTATGTCACTATATATAGGTTTACAATCAAGACCGTAATGTCATATTGGATGTTGGTTTCCATCATGAGTCAAGGAGAGGAAGGATCTCCTGACCGATTCGAAACACTCTAGCACTGTCTCAGGATTCGGACGCCGACGAACCCTTGAATATAGCAGGGCCGGTCCACAAATACTTTAGTGGATTGGCAATTCCTGAACACATGCTTCCCGATCCTATTGGACCTATAAATTGGCCATTGCGGCCAATAAAAATCCGAGGCGCCTCATTCCATCAAGCACATAAGTAAAATGTCAGGTCGTGTTAAACTCAAACACCACTTCTAGCTAGAAAGAAACGTGTGCACTCCCTGCGTTCCCTTGCTCCGGCTTTGACTCTACCGGGGTGTGAGGCTCGCGAAGTAGTGAAATGCACAAAGCTATGCCCAAACAGGATATGCTTTGATCATCATCCACAGGGCTCTGCTTTTCAGCAAAAGGCCCGATCAATTGCATCTTGCCATGTCACATTGACAGTCCATACCATGCGATCGATAACTATCCATATATAACCTTCGAGCTTGTGCATCTCAAAGAAGGGTGTTTACCGAATGGATAAATCCTCCGCCACCACAGAAGTATATTAATAGCTATCAATCGAATTACGTGGCACAAAATTCAACGTCGGGCATGCATCCATTTTGCAAGTCCGTTCTGGGTCTGAACAAAACCGGAGTCACCTAAGTGCTCGCATATCCGGACGATCAACAAGTGCGTACGGACAACTACCACTTTAACCCTTTATTGGTATCTAGCCAATGCCAGGCATCGGTAGCTATCCTTTCGACGTGAAGATCGCCGGTCTTCAATCGCCGTCTTTGATACCTTTGATTTTTAAATCGACGTAAAATTATTTGAAATGAGTTGAACTCGGTCTTTTCAAATAATTTTCGAATTATTATCATTTAAACCATTTGATATCGTTAATATTACTTTATAACGATTTTCCGCTATTTTTATTTATTAAAAATAGCTCAATATAATTAAACGACGCTTTGGGCCAATGGGCGGCCCTGGCACTGTTTTTCGCAAAATTTGATTTACACTTATCTTGAAATCTAACCATTGAATTTTGATAAAGTTCATATCATCATAAAGATCTTCCTAAAGCGGTCCTAACGGTTCGAGTTTTGGGAAAATCCGACGGTTGGATCTTACGACATAATCGTTTAAAGTCACGATTGCCGAAAGGCAAACTACCGTGTTCGATTCCTTAAATTTTAATTTATATTTATATTTAAATATAAATATAAATTATTTGGCGATTTTACTATTTCTATTACAATGAACATTTCAACATTTAAATCAATTCTTTTATTATCATGTTTTGATTACAACCAAGTTTGTAAACAAAAATGCATCTTCTTCTAAATATTTATTTGCATCTAAATATGCAAGTAAAAATGAAATCTTTTTTTTAATGGTTGTTTATTTTCATCTTAACATGCAGATAAAATGAAATCTTTTCTATGTTATTTATTTGTATCTAAACATGCAAATAAAATGAAATCTTTTGTATGTTATTTATTTGCATCTAAATATGCAAATAAAATGAAATCTTTTCTATGTTATTTATTTGTATCTAAACATTCAAATAAAATGAAATTTTTTCTATGTTATTTATTTGCATTTAAACATGCAAATAAAATGTGATTATAATTCTAATGGTTTTGTTTGCATCTAAAATTGCAAAAAAAAAATATGATTTTAACTTTAGTGTTTTGTTTGCATCTAAAATTGCAAACAAAAATAGGATTTTAATTTTATTGTTTTGTTTGCATCTAAAATTGCAAACAAAAATATGATTTTAACTTTAATGTTTTGTTTGCATCTAAAATTGCAAACAAAAATATGATTTTAACTTTAATGTTTTGTTTGCATCAGAGAATGTGCAAATAAAAGAACATTTTATTTTCTCTAAATACATTTACATAAATGGATGTAAATAAGAGTACATTTAATTTTCTCTAATATATTTCATCCTCAATGTATATCTTTGCATATAGGAATGTAAATACAAGAACAATTTATTTTTCCAAATATATTTGCATGAAAGAAATGAAAATAAAAGATCCTTTTTATTTTTAATGCATATTTTTGCATATAGGAATGCAAATAAAAGAACAATTTATTTTTCCAAATATATTTGCATGAAAGAAATGCAAATAAAAGTACCTTTTTATTTTCAATGTATATATTTGCATATAGGAATGCAAATAAAAGAACAATTTATTTTGATGTTGAATTGATAAACTAGATCAATTCAAATAAAATAAAAGTAATAACATAAAGAGTGACAAATCATATTTTCATAATGAATTGATAAACTAGATCAGTTCAAATAAAATAAAATGATAACATACTACTTGACTAGTACATATGGATCTATAACTATCCATCACAAACACAGATCAACCATCATCAAGCATGTTAGAAAAAAATAGATCTGAATCGTAAACCATGTGATCATTACATAGCAAACAATTTAATTTAATTAATTAATTAATTTAAACAAAGAAATCTCACAGTCGTGTCGCAAATTAGTCCAAAATTCAAACAGCCCAGAATTGTCCCGTTTCAGTCTAGGAATGTAGATCTTCATCGTACGATCATAACGCTTCCGAAATCACATTATTCTGAATCAGTACGAGAGAGTTATGCTTTATCTAAGTTAATAACATTAAATAAAATTAATTAATTAACTTAATGGATTTACACCTTCTTCCTCAACCAAAAAGTCGGCCGCGTGTTATAGCTTCTCTTAGATCCTAGGTCAACAAATTGCGATCAAATTGGAAGGAGTTGGCACGTTCCAACTTCACTGCGATGTAGAGCAAGGAAAGGCGCACCAGGGGGGCCCGCAATGGTGAAGCTCGGCTGAGCCTAGGGGAAGGCCGACGGGTGGCTTAGGCGCGGGTTTGGGGCAGGAATTCTCGGAGTTCGGGTCACTAGAGACTGATCAAGTCGTATAAAATCGAAGAGGAGGAAGAGAGCTTCGATATAGTATGTAGAGTGAGGTTTTAGTCGGGAAGAAGAAGGAGATTTTGGTGGAAGAAGAAGGGAGCATTTCGTCCATGGGATGAATGAGGCGGCGGCTGCACGTTTTGGATTAGGGTTTAGAAATGAATTTCCACTATTATTTATTATATTTAATGTTTATTTTGCAAATAAATCCATAAGTTTCAAACTAAACCCATTTCTGTCCAATTGAAGTCTACCCCAACAAATAACCCCTGTTCCGGATCCAAGGGCTAGGTCCCGTCAGCCCAAACGGCTGTCTATGGCCTGAATTATTTAAATTAATATTTAAATCCTTTATTAAATTAATTCTATCGTATATTTAAATTCACTGGGGCCACATACGAACTCAGAAAATTCCAAAAAAAAAATATTTGGCTTTGTTATGACGATACAGTCCTAACAAAATTGATTTCGTCGAATTCTGAGACCATTTGAAAAATGACTATTTTCAAGTCGATCTGATTTGACTAAAATTGACAAAACACATTTTCGTTTGCCACACTCACATATTAGTTCGAAAAATTATGAAAATTGAAACCTAACAATAATTTGACAATCTGAATCCAACAAAAGTGGTTTCGTCGAAAACGGTGGTCGTTTGAAAATGGCCTTTTATACGGGCTATAAATTATACTATAGCGACCATCCCGAATATTCAATCGGCCATATCTTTTGATTCCCACTATAAAATTTCGATTTTTCCGATTCGTTGAAAAGATAAATTCAAACTGATTTAGATATTTTTGGTTTCGCTAAAATCCGTTAAATTTTGAATCCGGTATATTCGGTCAAAGTACAGGTTTGACTTTTCAAACTACCATACTATTCTTGATTTCTTTAGAAATCAAAATAAATATATTTGTTCCATCTTCGATTAAATAAATTTTATAATCGTTATTATGTAAAATAAATTATTTTAACTATTCAAAATTTACTTAAATAGCCAAAATAAATTTTTTAAATTGGTTTAGATTTTCCGGGTTGTTACAGAGGGTAAGAATAGATAAGATAGAAACTTAGAATAGAAGAAGAAGAAGAACATCACAACATCAGAGTAAACACGAATCTCACAGCGGAACGAATAAATATAATTCATAACATAACTTTGAAATATAAATCTGTACTTGAATATACATATCATTTCTAAAGTACAACACTTACAACACAGCGGAAATAACCATAGCTATATAATTCTGAAGCCTCCTGCTCCAGTTCTCCAAATATATCTGTAAATCCCGACTACTTGACTGCCCGTACAAAATTGGGCACCCAAGAGTTTAGGGAAAATAAAACAAAATAAACTCCGGGTCAGTCATGTGACTGGTGTGAGTAAACTCAAATTATTTGTTTAACTTTAAAAATCCTTTCAAAAGAAAGAATAATCATAAGACCGATCCACACATAAACACAGATGGTTTTTACCTTACGATAACCCAAATCATTTGTAAACAATATTATTCTGATATTATAATAATGTCTAACACAAGTAATATTAATCTAGTAGAACGCTTTCATCTCACGCTCTACGTATATAATGTACAACCAAAAACCACGGGCGCTTATTGGGTAATGGATTCCAATTCTGACAAGGTATGGATCCACCTTCCGATCAGTGTACTCTAGAAGTAATACACTGGAGTTCAACAAGAACATCTTGCAACTTGGCCATACATGACCGACCACTCATTTCGCTTGAGTGTATCGAATATATTGTCACCTTACAGTTGGTAAACCAATATAACCATTCTCGGGAGATACAGAATCGAAAGAAGTAACAAATATGAATATTCTCTAGACGGTGACAATATACCCTACTTGGGGGCGGCCCACTTAGCCATGCTGCCTGCCCAATTTCTGTCATTTCCCAGTTGATGAGGCTGGAGGTCATAACGTATCTTTCAACAGCTTACTCATTCATTTACTTTGAATGCCACATCGTCATACCCGTCAAACCACAAATTGATTTCCCCAAAAATACCACGGGTATAAGCTAAGCGAAACGAATTCCTCCACCACCAACATAAATACGTTTGAAATGATCAACTCACATGATCCACCAGATATACTCTGTCAAACATTCTTCAATACAGGTTGTCCTGGGACTGGACAAACCGAAGGCACTATACTGTAAACATGATAGCCCTTGCATAACTCTGTCTTCAATTTCTGTTCGTTCTATTTGATTCGAAACGCTAATGCCCATACGAAGTGGTTCTCAGATAATAACCCAAACGGTCTCTCCGTATTGACGACGGATAAATGGTCAAAACTTTGATTGTTTTTGATTTAACTATCAAAAGAAAACTCGTGTGCAAACAACGATATTATTTCCAAATGGAAATTTTATTGATCAATCAACATTTAACATTTATCCCTTTAAATTAATTTATCATTAATTTATTCATTTCCTTATTTCCCGTTTTCATATATTCATAAATCCTTATTTTCTAAACATAGAAAATACACAATATAAATCACTGGAAAACGTTTCCATATTTATTCCCATTTCTTATTTTCTATTATCAGAAAACATTTCTGATTCTTATTTGGAAAACATTTCCAAAACTCCTTCATTCTATTTAAACTGATGTTTAAATAAACATCGCTATGCCAACACAAACCATTACGCTCATTAACTAAATTCACTTAACCTACCTTTACTATCAAACTTTAACCATTCCGTAGTTAAGAAGGAAGTCAATCAAGTTGGGGTATAATTACCTCTCATACCTTAACTGAACAACGTTTTAACTTTGGAATAAACAAAGTTTATCTTTTTAAACCTTTAACAACTTCCTTGCAAACCTCACAGATTCTATTTACGAATCCACTTCTTTTATAAAAACATTGGTTATAACGATAACGTTATAATCCCTACTTTCGAAATATCTAACTTCAACTCCATTCGAATAATTTATATTTGATTTAACTCCTTTTGAATAAACTATATTTGATAACCCCTTCGAATAACTAATATTCGATAACCCCTTTCGAATAACTAATTCGATAACTCCTTTCGAATAACTCTATTCGATAAATTCTTATCTTTGATTAATCAATACTCGACGAACTCTAACTCGATTAACTAACACTCGACTTACTCTAACTCGATTAACTCTAGTTCGATTAACTTATTTCGATTAACTTCTTTTGATTAACTCCTTCATTCTACTCGAATAAACTATATTCGATTAACTCTTTAATTCTATTCGAATAAACTATGTCTGTTTTAACTTTATTTCGAATAGCTAATATTCAATTTAACTCCATTCGCTTGACTCTAGATCGCAGTGATCACAGTGGCTACGCCTGATTCCCCCAGGAAACATCCGACCGCTGTAGGCTAGCTGCAGCCCTGCGAATTACGCTAGCAGTCGTACGAAATGGCAACTCATCCTGAATAACTATGTTTGACTAACTCTATCTCAAATAACTATATTAAATCAACTCTAATTGAATAACTAATATTCAATTAAACCCTAATTCGATTAACTATGTTCAATTAACTCTATCTGGTTTACTCTTTATTCGAATAACTAATATTAGATTAACTCTAATTGAATAACTAATATTCAATTAACTCTACTGATTAACTCTAACTAGTTAACTCTATCTATTTAACTCTAACTGGTTAAATCTATCCATTTTACTCTTCATCAATATTCAGTTTCAAATATCAATGTTGAAATCGATTTTTACTTCTCCATATAAGTCCTGACTTATATATTCTATTTATCCAATGATAAATATTTTATTTTATTTATAAAATATTATTTATAAATTTATCTTCTCTACTTATTTGTTAAAATAGATTTCTATTTAAAATCCACTTTAAATTCGTATTCTGTTATACCCATGTACGAAGCACGGGTCTAAACTTTCCTAGTGTAAAATTCTCTTTTTGTACAATTCTATTTATTTATCAAACAATTCCCTTTCGATAATTCTATTTATTTCCTAAATAAATATTTCTTTTTATAACTTTATTTATTTTCTAAATAAATATTTCCATTTAAAAATTATTCTATTTACATTCTAAATAAATATTCCTTTTACACTTCTATTTATTTTCTAAATAAATAATCCTTTTACATTTCTTTAACAAGTATTTTCCTTTATATTTGTTTTACAAATATTTTCCTTTATATTTGTATTACATATATTTTCCTTTATATTTGTTTTACAAATAATTCCCTTTTCAACTCTATGATTTTATAATTATTTCCTTTTATAAAATCCTTTTCCTTTTATACATAAAATCCATTGATTTTATATAAATAATTTATTTTCAAAATATACTTTGAAAGTCCCCTTTTTACATTCATTATTTCTTACGGTATTTAAAATACATAACAACAGTGATCGATATCATTCAAACACACATAATCAACAACAGATTATATATCACATCATATATAACAGTATATGAAACAAACAATATTTTATATATTGAGGAACCCAGTTGGGTCCCTCCAACCTGTTTCCCTGCATCACAGATGTTAAACAGTACATCGATTTCATTTCACTGTGAAATATTCTGCTAAACAGAATCAATAATTGATTAACGATTTATATATATATATACCGTTATCTGTAATTTCAACCAATACATAAGCGATTCAACCAAACAGTTAACACACAGCAATCAATAGATAATTATCGGTTCTAAGAATACGTTATAGAAATATAACTGTTCAGAGTTGGTGAGTTTTACTCACATTGGACGATCATCGTTAATAACAATAACCATCGCTTGATTCAGACGGACAATTTATTTCCCTATAAATTTTAACTATCTCGAATTCATTCCCAGTCAGTTCCTTGTGTAGTGTCCATCCATACGATCCCAGTGCAACTGACGGTTCGTCATTCCGACTTCGTATGAGCCAGATACGGGGTTTTCAAGTTAATACCCAATCGAAATAGAATTAACTTAACCATTTTGATAATTTAATTAAATAAATTCCTCACCCCTCACGTTACTCATGTGACCGCACAACCCTCTCCTTCTCCAAATAAATCAACGTGTCCTCTCTCCCAGATACATGAACAGCCGTGCACCACCCATTTTGACACCACAAACCGATCAATGAAACTTCAATTCGAGAACACCATTGCGAAGCTCGCCTTAAGCTCGTCCTGCTAAACCCCAAAACTGCAACTCCGGCGTCCCGAGGCAACTTATGACCTACGCTAATCCACGTACAAATCCGCCCTTGACCGTAGTTTGACCATCACCGCGCTCCGCCTCGTTCACCTATCAACCTCGCCGCCACCATCAAAATCCGCACCAGCCTGACCCCTTCGCTGATGCTCCGACGTCCCCTTCCAATTTCCGACCTGCTCTTCCAAATGCTGCCTCCCGCTATCGCTTTTTGCCACATTCTATTGGAGCGCCCCTAACCTAGATCAAACTACTTCCCTTCGTGCCACTAACTCAATCACTCCCATGATGTCAACTCCGGCTTCCCCTGGTTCGACCGACCCTAAGCCCTAGCTTTCGCTGGAAAGATTTGAACCTCCTAGTATTACATTGCACCCCTATTTGGCATACCAATGTGAAGCCCTTTCATCGTTGAGTCCAATGAATCCATTGTTGTTGGATTTCACTGACTATTGCTCTTGATTTTATTGATTAAAGAGTTTTGTTTAGAGGCGGTTATTGCTTGTGTACAGGAGATGTGAAAAAAAAACGAGTTTAGGCCTTAACGTAGAAGGGGTTATTTAAAGGATAAAAAGGTTTAGATATTTTGAGGCATCGATTTGTCCGTGTTTTAGTTTTTGCTGAGGAGAAAGGAGGGAGCGGTGGCATTGTTTAGGTTCACACAATAGTTAGGATACTTATTTACATTTGAAAGTACCCCATTATGCGAAACTCTGTTTGTTCACGGACTGATACGAAAATATCATTAAATCGAGTAATGTGTCGTGATCCCAAAAATATAAAAATATCGGTAGGTAAACTCATATTGTGAAACCCCAAAATATTGATATAGGGTGCAAAAGACTCCAAATAAAAAGTCGCATATTTAATTAATTAAAAATTGCAGTAAAATTCTAAAAATTAAACTATCACTACGTCTCAAAGGGCTTGTCTAAATTCGAGGCCAATATTTAATTATAATTAAATATATCGTTATAGTTGATAACGATTCCATAGCGACTATTCGAAAATTTGATTTGGACATAATTCAAAATCTACTCGATGAAATCTCGATTTTTTTCTTCCATTGGAAAAATATCGTTCAATAGATTCAATCGTTTCTTGTTTCATAGAAATCCGATTTAAAATGGATTTTGTATATTCAATTAAAGTTCGAATTGCCAGATTACGAACTACCGCGCCATTTCGAGATCGATTATAATTATAATATAAATTATTCGTTCAAATTTCGTTTACATAATATATTCGTTAATATTATTCAAATTCTAAATTAAATTATATATTTTAAATAATCCAACTCACCCAATAAAATGAACTCCACTATTTTTGATTATTTTTGAATTATATATACTATTCCATTATTAATATTAATTAAGTATTCAATATTATTTAATTAAACAACCTTTAAATTACTAAACCATTATTTTAAATAATTAAATTAATTAATTATTCGACCGTAAAATACGGGTCGTTACATTCTTCCCCCTTTAAAATAATTTCGTCCTCGAAATTGCTAAGGTAGACAACTAACACTATTGACCAGTTAAAAATATTAGTTTATTTCTTTAATTTCAATTTCACTATACCAATTAATTTCAATTAAATATTAATTCATATCTATTAAGCAAAATTTTCAAAAATCCTAAAAATTTTCGAACACCGAAATTTTCAAAAAATTTCGCCAGCACTTCCTTTGTGTTGGTCTATCGATACAACTACAACTCGCCTCTCTGGGCCTTCTCCATCCCAAAAGAAAATCAAACAGCCAAGCGGCTTGCCAATTCGGATCATAAATCTCATTTCCAATAGAAATATAAACTTGTACCTTTTTGTCGGGCACATCATTATATCCTTTCCATCTGCTGTTAATTCAACATATACCCATGTCATCCCAATCAAATTCCAATCTGTTTTTATCCACAAATCCAACCATTCGCTTATACCTAAGTCAATTTCCATTCTGAACTCAAATTCCAATATCCATTCCAAATTCTTATGACATCAATCCAAATTACTCGATATCATTATATTCTAATTCAATTTCCATTTTACTAGCTTTAATTCAATTCCTATTTTCTTTCGCAAATTCTTTTTTTAATTTGTTTTTAATTCAAATAGTCTATTCCTGGGATTTTTTTTAAACAACTTTGTTTTTCTCAAAAATCCAACTTCCCTTTACAGGATTCAAAACAATTTGTTTGCTCAAAACAAAATCTTTGGTAGTAATCCATCACTTACAACTCGAAAATGAACACCGATGATGCAGTTGTCATCATCGGAAATCTATTTCCGAGCGGTCGAAGTGAGTTCAATACTATATTACTTTCAAAACCGTTTCTTAAACTACTTCCATTTTTAGACCAATTCAAAATATCCTTCCCAATGTTGGTAAGCAATTTAAAATCTCCCAGGATTTTAAAATTCTCATATATTATACTTATATGAATTCTACTTGGTCATTTATATAACCATTTCAATTATAATCTCATTCGATTATAATAACAACCAACACATCCAATATATTATAATATTTTCAATATTAGTCAATCTTTTATATCAAAATATAACTTGGGGTAAATTTATTTCATTTATCCTCTTTTCAAAACATACTGTGGTGGTCCATCGTACTCAAGTGTTTAGAAATCTTGATCGATATTGTGGTGCCCCACTATCGACTAGAATTCATAAGCCACTCAACCAATAAATCTCCACAATATAAAACCATTTTTATATTAAATAACAAGTACGCGCTCATATATATACACTCAGACTCAATCTACGGTATTACGAACCCCATCTCTACTGGGTTACGCCACAGAGCCAAGGTAATTACTTAACCTTAACCTCTGATACCAACTGTAACGTCCCGGAAATTTGCGATCTTTGGTCATCGAGATAAAACCCGTGTCGATTATCTAAACATCGAAAATACAGGTAGTTAATGAAATAAGTTAGAGGGTGAGAATAGATAAGATAGAGACTTAGAGTAGAAGAAGAAGAAGAACATCACAACATCAGAGTAAACACGAATCTCACAGTGGAACGAATAAATATATTTCAAAACATAACTTTGAAATATAAATCTGTACTTGAATATACATATCATTTCCAAAGTACAACACATACAACACAACTGAAATAACCATAGCTATATAATTCTGAAGCCTCCTGCTCTAGCTCTCCAAATATATTTGTAAATCCCGACTACTTGACTGCCCGTGCAAAATTGGGCACCCAAGTGTTTAGGGAAAATAAAACAAAATAAATTCCGGGTCAGTCATGTGACTGGTGTGAGTAAACTCAAATCATTTGTTTAACTTTAAAAATCCTTTTAAAAGAAAGAATAATCATAAGACCGATCCACACATAAACACGTATGGTTTTTACCTTACGATAACCGAAATCGTTTGTAAACAATATTATTCTGATATTATAATAATGTACAACACAAGTAATATTAATCTAGTAGAACGCTTTCATCTCGCGCTCTACTTATATAACGTACAACCAAAAACCGCGGGCGCTTATTGAGGAATGGATTCCAACTCTGACAAGGTATGGATCCACCTTTCGATCAGTGTACTCTAGAAGCGATACACTGGAGTTCAACAAGAACATCTTGCAACTCGTCCACACATGAGTGACCACTCATTTCGCTTGAGTGTATCAAATATATTGTCACCTTACACTTGGTAAACCAACATAACCATTCGTGTAACACCCCGTATTTTCTGTGAACATATAGTAATAAAACAAGGTATGCTTAATTTTTAAAAGAAGAATCCAGGGAAACGGGTTACGCCATTGCGTTCTTCTAGGAAATCTGCTTGAGATAGAGTCTGATTTTACGTAAATTGGACTCCGTATGAAGAAGTTATGACACCTAGAAGTTCCAGGAATTTAAAATAAAATCCTCCGAATTCAAATTTAAAATTTTGAAATTCAAATCACACACCTGGGCTGGGCGGGAAAATTCCCACCTAGGACCCAGGTCGACCAAGGGGTCGACCTAGGGGTCGACCTGGGTAGAACAGGACAACCATGGGGTCGACCTCTCCCCTTTTTCCAGATCCGTGGGCAGATTCGTTTTTCTGAATTTGGACGCCCATTCTGACCAGATTCGTTGCTCCTAAGCTATTTAGACATACCAAACCTCACTTTCTCTCCACACAATTTCATTACGCCTATACTCTGCACTGATTCATATTAAAATAAATCAATGGCGTCACTACTCTGCTGAAACCTAATCTAGAACGTGCTTCTTCTTCTTCCAATCCGAATAGGATTAAAAGATAACAAATCAACGCCTACATTAACGGAAAGCTAAATCAACTCCAGAAAATCAGATCCTAGAATCGTTCTTCTCTTTCTTAAACCATGATTTGTGAGTACAGTTATATTTAGATATGAAATTTAATTATGATCTTGACATGGTTATAAATCTGAATTGGAGATTAAGCATATTCCTGTTTATCAGATTTTTTTTCTGTGTAGATCTATCTTATCGTAACTATTCTGTATCTCTTCCTTCCTTCTGTTCTATAGCCAGGCTACCACGAGCCTGAGCCAAATCTCATAAGAGATTGACATGCGAACACTAAATTTGGGGAAAATATTGAATGATGCATAATTGGACATAACTGATTTGTGACTAAATTGAGAACACAACATGTTGTAATCTAAGATCTAGATCTAGGCATACTATATATGATGGTTTATGATTTAGAAGAAGGAGAATTATTATATTACAACATATGACTTGTAATTTGGGGGCATAATGCATGATCTGATTTTGAGGACATAATACATGTTGCAATTTTAGATCTAGATTTGGGGGCATATTTCATATGACGATCTATGACTTGGAAGAAAAAGGATATATGATTTAGGCGTGAAAGATCTACATTAAAATAGGATAACTACTAATTGTGAATACGCCTAAATGGGGATTTTTGGATATTTGACATACGCTGAAATCAAAGGCTATAATTTGGCATAATTCATATTGTATATCATGATTTGGGGTTTTTGGAGAATATTCTGTACTATGTAAATTTAACTAGAAATTTGGGGCATATGTTGTATTGTGAATTATGACCATAATTTGAGCATGTAAAATTAGGCTTAATTTTATGATTAAGCAAGGTATGTCAATGGAATTTTAAGGGATAATTAAATCTGTTAAATTGTCTGGTCTGCTAAATCTGCTGAAACTGAATACGGTAATTTGGGATATGAAAGACTGTAGGTTCGATCTAAAATTGAGCAAAACATTTTAATAGAACTTTGGATAATCTGTTATAACTTGTAAAGAAGTTAATTTGTTGCATTGACATAATTAGTCTGATATTGGCATAATCTGTGAATGAATACTTTAGCTAAAATAAGAATGCTAAGACACGAGGTTAGACTCTGTTTGCGGTAGAAGCCTGCTCGGACACAACCGGCTTAACCAGCAACAGCAAACTGTTAGTCTAATGTGAGAGGTCATAGGCATAAAGATGCTTAGACATGAGGTTAGGTCTAGCTTTTGGCAGAAGTCTGCCCGGAACCGCCTGGCACATCCAGCGGCCACAAGCTACCGACCTAATGTGAGAGGTCTGTGCATTAATATTTAATTAATGTAAACCTAAGGTAATTATAATGCCTAAAATGTGTTGGGCGGATAAGGTTAAATCAACTGGGCTGATGAATCTAATAAACCGGTTTGAAAATCTGTAGGCCCAATACAAGGTTAGGTGAAACAATCTGTAAGTCTATTAATATGTATATTTGATCCGTTAGGCTGAAAACTTGTTAACCTGTATGTATGATCTGAGAACTAGTTTATCTGGACTTTGTACATCTGAAATCTATAAGCAAGTTAATCTGAAATCTATTAGTCTGGGGACACAAGGTTAAGAGGGGTAATTACTTGTGTCATCTGTTGTTTGGGACCCATATTAGTCAGTAACCCTTTCTGGTATCAAAACTAGGACCCAACACTAAGTAGGGTCCAGGTCATGCTTACTGAACTAATTGTACGAGGTTCACTTTAGTAATGGCGAGGGGTGTTGATGGCGCATTCCAACCGGGTCATGTGCGTGCATGGATCTGGTCTGCTCTGAGGATGTAAGACACCATGACATCTGTAAATAGATCTGTGTCTATAGGTTGCCACTTTAGGGAGTGATACACCCTTTTGTGGGGCCGGCACAGGGTATTTATGTATTAGGGAGACAATCGCTTGGGGTAGAATTTAGGGTACACTTAGTTCTGTCTATTTCTGTTGGGGTATCGTCTGTTTCTGTTGGGGTGGGAACACCTGTCTGTTTTGTGTGGTACTGTATGTTGGGGTTATAAAGGCCCATTACTGGTGTACACCTAATTCTAATATTCTGTTTTCGTAGGCATTATTCTGTTTCTGTCTTTATTCGGGTAGTAAAGGCCTATTACTAACATTCTGTTTATGTACCGTCTGTCTCTGTTCGGGTGGTAAAGGCCCATTACTAGCATTCTGTTTTTGAACGGCTGTCTTTGTTAGGGCGATAAAGGCCCATTTCTAGCATCTTGTTTCTGAAGATCATTCTGTTTTCTGTTTAGGCATTAGGACAACACCTAATTCTGTTATACTAGTATTAGTGCAGAGAAGTAAAAAGTAAGTAAGAAGCATAGCTTTGTCTAGGTTATTCTGTTCTGTTCCGTTTACCCTGTTTATACCTGTTATTCTTGTTCCTGTTATCTCTCATCCAGTTTTATTTTCATGTCATGATACTATTATCTATTTATATGCTGGAAGTCGCTGGACTCACCCGACTTATGTCTGACCTAGTTTGTTTCGCTTGTTTTCTTTCCGTTCCCCCTAAGGTGCTCAGGTATGAAACATAGGAGCTTGATTCAGATTCTCTCTGCTTGATGTGTTTGAAGTATTGCTTGGCTTTGACTCTATCTTTTCATGGCAGTTTATGTTCGGGATTATGGCTTTAAAAATTATGCATTCTGAAGGCTTTTGTGTAAGACTGATATTTATTACTTGAATTCTGATATTGTGGTTTTGAAAGATGTAACCAAACTTATTTCTGTTGTTATATAGTTTTAAAATTTTCAAATACTACTTTACATATCTGTATTGTAAATTTCTGTTCTATTTACTTATAACGTTCCAATGAAGTTAAGGCATTCCCTTTGTGAGTGACCTTAACGGAAGTGGGGTGTTACTCTTGGTATCAGAGCTGAAGGTTACCAGATTTGATAAAAAGTTTTTAAAAACTATTTTCAAAAAGGTTTTGAAAAGGAAGTATTTTCAAGTTTATTTTGAAAAACATAATCCCCAAGAGCCATATATCTTTCCTTTGATTCTCCATTTTGAATCTCTTCCTTTTTCTTTTCAGCGTGTCTGGGGTACCCGAAATACCCGAGGGCATACTGATACCAACTTGGTTCGGAAGGTATCTGGAGGCAAGGGCCACCGCCGCAAGCCCAGCAGACGTTCCTCCTCCTCCTCCTCCCCCTCCCCGCGTTGATACTTTTTCGAAGATATGCAAGGACTTTCGGGAAATGGGCGGGAATCCTTTTCACGGGTCAGAGACGTTTGTTGAAGCTCGAAATTGGCTTAAGGAGGTGGAAGATTTGTTTGGTATCTTTGAGATAGAAGATGGAAGGAATGTCCAATTAGCTGCTTAGTTAATGAAGGATAAAGCCTTGTTTTGGTGGGAGGTAACGAATGGTGAGCGTCCGGTAGAAACATGGATGGATTTCAGGCATAGGTTCGAGTTGAAATTTCTCTCACGAGCAGAAGAGAATTTATACATGGAGAGGTTCTTAACATTGAAGCAAGGGAATTTATCAGTAAAGGAGTACGTCAACAAGTTTAATTAGTTGGCAAGATTTGGCTTAAACTTGGTGAACACACCTGAAATGATGGCCTTGAGATTCGTTAAAGGTTTGAATGAGCTGCTACATGGGTTGGCTTTGACCCACATTCCTATGGGGGCTACCTTCGAAAAATTGGTTGACATGGCGTTAATGCATGAAGAGGAAGCCAAAAGTGAGAAAAAAAAGGAAAAGCTCGAAGGACCACAGAACAAGAAAGCGTGGCCCAAAAAGGAAGAACAAAAGAAGGATGAAAAGTATGAGGATAAGAAGGAGAAAAAGTACTTTACTTGTGGAAGCTTGACTCATCTGAACAAGGATTGCAGAAATAGGAAGGGCTCTTGCTTCAACTGTGGAGAAATGGGACACTTCACTAGGGACTGCCCGAAGAAACGAGGGCAAGGGAAGAGGGCAGAACCTACTTTTGGAAGGCAGGAGAATGCTCTCGTGACTGATGGATAGGATAGAGATAGGAAAAATTTCTGTAGAAGGATCAATTTCCTTATCTGATTATTGAGTTAAAACTCCCTTTGATTTTGGCATTTTGATTCTGTAATTGAGACTCAACACTTTAATACTAGTCTTGTTTCTGATCCCGCTATAGTCTCAAACCCCATGAGGGTTACTACTCATCTGTTTGTGATAGGATAGGTTTGAAGGTATCCGTGTTAAGCGTTAAGTTGACTGTGACGCAAACATTCTAGTTTTTGTGTGATATGGTGGGGTTTTATCACGCTTAGTTTCCTAAGAATCATTTGATAATCTGATCTGTACCAGTAGTCTGTAAGTATCTGAATATTTCTGAAAGGATAGGGTTTTTTACTCGAAGCGTGAAGTAAATTTCCAGTTTTGACATTGTTTAATGGGAGTAATTCTCTGAGTGTCAATCTGATGTTGATTTCTGTCTTCGGGGTTGATACTTAGGGATTTACTTTCTTAACCGATGTCTAATGGGAACAAAGCTTTTGTTTTAATTATACTTGCTTCTATCACTCCGCTGAATCCTATCGATCGAGTCTTCGACCTTAAGGTAGAAACGAATGGGTGTAAACATGTGTTTGAGACATGTTATGTTTGATGGTTGCAAGTGGATGCAAGTGGTTGCTAGTGGTTGCTTGGGATGCATGTACACACACTAGGCACTAGATCGGCTCAAAAACACTCTCATACTGCATATGGATGTTTGTGCATTTTAAATTTTTGTGGATGCAAAATGATTGACTCATCTTATGGATGTTGCATTCGGATGAATGGTTATGCACTCATATAGAAATGATGTGTATCAATAGGATTTCTTGCATACATAATTGGGCTCATGGCGCTAAAATAATTCGCATTGAGGTGGTCAACTGAATCAGTAAACCGCCTGATCTTTGCATTAGATAAGAGACATATACACAAACTTTTGCATATGTTCATACAACATTAGAAGTTTTCTGAGGACAATGGATGCTTGTGGATGATGGTTGAGTAGATGAATGATTGGATGGTAGGACACATTCTTCTTAACTTGAAGATTTCGGGGATGAAATCCTTTAAGGAGGGGAGAATGTAACACCCCGTATTTTATGTGAACATAAAGTAATAAAATAAGGTATACTTAATTTTTAAAAGAAGAATTAAGGGAAACGGGTTACGCCATTGTGTTCATCTTGGAATTCTGCTTCAGATAGAGTCCGAGTTTACATAAATCGGACTCCGTATGAAGAAGTTATGGCACCAAGAAGTTTCAGTAATTTAAATTAAAATCCAACCTGAATTCAAATTTAAAATTTCGATATTCAAATCACACACCTGGGTTGGGCGGGAAATTTCCTGCCCAGGACCCAGGTCGACCAAGGGGTCGACCTGCGTAGAACAGGTCGACCATGGGGTCGACCTGGGGGTCGGCATCTTCTCTTTTTCCAGATCCGTGGACGGATTCGTTTTTCTACATTTGGACGCCCGTTATGACCTGATTCGTTGCTCTTAAGCTATTTAAACACCCACAAACCTCACTTTCTCTCCACACAATTTCATTACGCCTATACTCTGCTCTGATTCATATTAAAATAAATCAATGGCGTCACTACTCTGCTGAAACCTAAGCTAGAACTAGTGCTTCTTCTTCTTCCAATCTGAATAGGATTAAAAGATAATAAATCAACGCCTACATCAATGGAAAGCTAAATCAACTCCAGAAAATCAGATCCCAGAATCGTTCTTCTCTTTCTTAAACCAGGATTTGTGAGTACAGTTATTTTCAGATATGAAATTTAATTATGATCTTTACATGGTTATAAATATGAATTGGAGATTATGCATATTCCTGTTTGTCAGATCTGTTTTTCTGTGTAGATCTATCTTATCATAACTATTCTGTATCTCTTCCTTCCTTTTGTTCTATAGCCAGGCTACCACGAGCCTGAGCCAAATCTCATAAAAGATTGACACATGAACGCTAAATTTGGGGAAAATATTGAATGATGCATAATTGGACATAACTGATTTTTGACTAAATTGAGAACACAACATGTTGTAATCTAAGATCTAGATCTAGGCATACTATATATGACGGTTTATGATTTGGAAGAAGGAGAATTATTGTATGACAACATATGACTTGTAATTTTGGGGCATAATGCATGTTATGATGCATGATCTGATTTTGAGGACATAATACATGTTGTAATTTAAGATCTAGATTTGGGGGCATATTTTATATGACGATCTATGACTTGAAAGAAAAAGGATATTTGATTTAGGCTTGAAAGATCTATATTAAAATAGGATGACTTTTAATTTTGAATACGCCTAAATGGGGATTTTGGATATTTGACATACGCTGAAATCAAAGGCTATAATTTGGCATAATTCATATTGTATATCAAGATTTGGGGTTTTTGGAGAATATTCTGTACTATGTAAATTTAACTAGAAATTTGGGGCACATGTTATATTGTTAATTATGACCATAATTTGAGCTTGTAAAATTAGGCTTAATTTTATGATTAAGCAAGGTATGTCAATAGAATTTTAAGGGATGATTAAATCTGTTAAATTGTCCAGTCTGCTAAATCTGTTGAAACTGAATACGGTAATTTGGGATATGAAAGTCTGTAGGCTGAATCTAAAATTGAGAAAAACATGTTAATAGAACTTTGGATAATCTACTGTAACTTGTAAAGAAGTTAATTTATTGAATTGGCATAATTAGTCTGATATTGGCATAATCTGTGAATGAATACTTTAGCTAAAATAAGAATGCTAAGACACGAGGTTAGACTCTGTTTGCGGTAGAAGCCTGCCCAGACCCAACCGGCTTAACCAGCAATGACAAACTGTCAGTCTAATGTGAGAGTTCGTAGGCATAAAGATGCTTAGACACGAGATTAGGTCTGGCTTGTGGCAGAAGTCTACCCGGAAACGCCCGGCACATCCAGCGGCCACAAGCTACCGACCTAATGTGAGAGGTCTATGCATTAATATTTAATTAATGCAGATCTAAGATAATTATAATGCCTAAAATGTGTTGGGTGGATAAGGTTAAATCAACTGGACTGATGAATCTAATAAACCCGTTTGAAAATCTGTAGGCCCAATACAAGGTTAGGTGAAATAATTTGTAAGTCTGTTAATCTGTATATCTGATCCATTAGGCTAATAACTTGTTAACTTGTATGTCTGATCTGAGAACTACTTAATCTGGACTTTGTACATCTGAAATCTATAAGCAAGTTAATCTGAAATCTATTAGTCTGGGGGAACAAGGTTAGGAGAGGTAATTACTTGTGTCATCTGTTGTTTGGGACCCAAATTAGTCAGTAACCCTTTCTGGTGCCAAAACTAGGACCCAACACTAGGTTGGGTCCAGGGCATGCTTACTGAACTATTTGTAAAAGGTTCACTCTGATAATGGTGAGGGGTGTTGATGGCGCATTCCAACCGGGTCATGTGCGTGCATGGATCCGGTCTGCCCTGAGGATGTAAGACACCGTGACATCTGTAAATAGGTCTGTGTCTATAGGTTGCCACTTTAGGGAGTGATACACCCTTCTGTGGGGCCGGCACAGGGTATTTATGTATTAGGGAGCCGATCGCTTGGGGTAGAATTTAGGGTACACTTAGTTCTATCTGTTTCTGTTGGGGTACCGTCTGTTTCTGTTGGGGTGGTAACACTTGTCTGTTTATGTGCAGTACCGTCTGTTGGGGTGGTAAAGGCCCATTATAAGTGTACACCTAATTCTAATATTCTGTTTCCGTAGGGATTATTCTATTTCTATCTCTGTTCGCGTAGTAAAGGCCCATTACTAACATTATGTTTTTGTACCGTCTGTCTCTGTTCGGGTGGTAAAGGCCCATTACTAGCATTCTGTTTTTGAACGTCTGTCTCTGTTAGGGTGATAAAGGCCCATTTCTAGCATCGTGTTTCTGAAGAGATCATTCTGTTTTCTGTTTAGACATTAGGACAACACCTAATTTTGTTATACTAATATTAGTGCAGAGAAGTAAAAAGTAAGTAAGAAGCATAGCTTTGTCTAGGTTATTCTGCTCTGTTCCGTTTACCCTGTTTATACCTGTTATTCTTGTTCCTGTTATCTCTAATCCAGATTTATTTCATGTCATGATACTATTATCTGTTTATATGCTAGAGGTTACTGGACTCTCCAGACTTATGTCTGACCTAGTTTGTTTTGCCTCTTTTCTTTCCATCCCCCCCCCTAAGGTGCTCAGGGTAGAAACATAGGAGCTTGATTCAGATTCTATCTGCTTGAAGTGTTTGAAGTATTGCTTGGCTTTGACTCTGTCTTTTCATGGCAGTTTATGTTGGGGATTATGGCTTTAAAAATTATGCATTCTGAAGGCTTTTGTACAAGACTGATATTTATGTACTTGAATTCCAATATTGTGGTTTTGAAAGATGTAATCAAACTTATTTCTGTTTCTGCTGTAATAATGTTATAAATTTTTCAAGTACTACTTACATATCTGTCTTGTAAATTTCTGTTTTGTTTACTTATAACGTTCCACTGAAGCTAAGGCATTCCCTTTGTGGGTGACCTTAACGAAAGTGGGGTGTTACAATTCCCGGGAGATACAGAATTGAAAGAAGTAACAAATATGAATATTCTCTAGATGGTGACAATATACCCTACTTGGGGGTGGCTCAGTTAGCCATGTTGCCTGCCCGATTTCTGTCATTTCCCAGTTGATGAGGCTAGAGGTCATAACATATCTTTCAACAGATTACTCATTCATTTACTTTGAATGCGACATCGTCATACCCGTCAAACCACAACTTGATTTCCCCAAAAATACCATAGGTATAAGCTAAGAGAAACGAATTCCTCCGCCACCAACGTAAATACGTTTGAAACGATCAAATCACGTGATCCACCATATATACTCTATCAAACATTCTTCTATACAGGTTGTCCTGGGACTGGACAAACCGAAGGCACTATTCTGTAAATAGGATAGCCCTTGCATAACTCTGTCTTCAATTTGTCTTCGATCTATTTGACTCGAAATGCTAACGCCCATACGGAGTGGTTCTCGGATAATAACCCAACCGGTCTCTCCGTATTGACGACAGAAAAATGGTCAAAACTTTGATAGTCTGTGATTTAACAATCAAAAGAAAACTCGTGTGCAAACAACGATATTATTTCCAAATGGAAATTTTATCGATCAATCAGCATTTAACACTTATCCCTTTAAATTAATTTATCATTAATTTATTCATTTCCTTATTTCTCGTTTTCATATATTCGTCAATCCTTATTTTCTAAACTTAGAAAATATACGTTATTAACCACTGGAAAAAGTTTCCATATTTATTCCCATTTCTTATTTTCTATTATCAGAAAACATTTCTGATTCTTATTCGGAAAACATTTCCAAAACTCCTTCGTTATATTTAAACTGATGTTTAAATAAACATCGCTATGCCAACACCAACCATTACGCTCATTAGCTAAATTCACTTAACCTACCTTTACTATCAAACTTTAACCATTCCTTAGTTAAGAAGGAAGTCAATCAAGTTGGGGTATAATTACCTCTCAGACCTTAACTGAACAACGTTTTAACTTCGGAATAGACAAAGTTTATCTTTTAAACCTTTATCAACTTCCTTGCGAACCTCACGGATTCTGTTTACGAATCCACTTCTTTTATAAAAACATTGGATATAACGATAACGTTATAATCCCTACTTTCGAAATATCTAACTTCAAATATAACATTTATTCTTTAATTTGAATAAATAAATAAACACCTATAAATAAATAAATCTTGATTTAAACACCGGAAAGTATAAGTACTTTCCTGAATTTGATATAATCGAATTCGACGATTAACTCTCTTCGAATAACTAATATTTGATTAACTCACTTCGAATAACTAATATTTGATTAACTCACTTCAAATAGCTTATATTCGATTACTATCTTCGAATAACTAATATTCGATAACTCTTCTCTTCGAATAACTTATATTCGGTTTAACTCCATTCGAATAACTTATATTCGGTTTAACTCCTTTTTAATAAACTATAATTGATAACCCCTTTGAATAACTAATATTCGATAACCCCTTTCGAATAACTAATTCGATAACTCCTTTTGAATAACTCTATTCGATAAATTCTTATCTTCAATTAATCAATGCTCGACGAACTCTAACTCGATTAACTAACACTCGACTAACTCTAACTCGATTAACTCTAATTCGATTAACTCAATTCGATTAACTTCTTTTGATTAACTCCCTCATTATATTCGAATAAACTATATTCGATTAACTCTTTAATTATATTCGAATAAACTATGTCTGTTTTAACTTTATTTCGAATAGCTAATATTCGATTTAACTCCATTTGCTTGACTCTAGATCGCAGCGATCACAATGGTTACGCCTGATTCCCTCGGGAAACATCCGACCGCCGTAGGCCATCTCCAGCCTTGCGAATTACACTAGCAGTCGTACGAAATGGCAACTCACCCTGAATAACTATGTTTGACTAACTCTATCTCAAATAACTATATTCAATCAACTCTAATTGAATAACTAATATTCAATTAAACCGTAATTCGATTAACTATGTTCAATTAACTCTATCTGGTTAACTCTTTATTCAAATAACTAATATTTGATTTACTCTAATTGAATAACTAATATTCAATTAACTTTACAGATTAACTCTAACTGGTTAACTCTTTCCAATTTACTCTTCGTCAATATTCAGTTTCAAATATCGATGTTGAAATCGATTCTAACTTCTCCATATAAGTCCTGACTTATATATTCTACTTATCCAATGATAAATATTTTATTTAATTTATAAAATATTATTTATAAATTTATCTTCTCCACTTATATGTTAAAATAGATTTCTATTTAAAATCTACTTTAAATTCATATTCTGTTATACCCGTGTGCGAAGCATGGGTCTAAACTATCCTAGTGTAAAATTCTCTTTTTATACAATTTTATTTATTTATCAAACAATTAACTTTTGATAATTCTATTTATTTCCTAAATAAATATTTCTTTTTATAACTTTATTTATTTTCTAATAAATATTTCCTTTAAAAATATATTCTATTTACATTCTAAATAAATATTCCTTTTACACTTCTGTTTATTTTCTAAATAAATAATCCTTTTACACTTCTTTTACAAGTACTTTCCTTTATATTTGTTTTACAAATATTTTCCTTTATATTTGTTTTACAAATATTTTACTTTATATTTGTTTTACAAATAATTCCCTTTTCAACTCTTTGATTTTATAATTATTTCCTTTTATAAAATCCTTTTCCTTTTATATTTAAAATCCATTGATTATATAAATAATTTATTTTCAAAATATACTTTGAAAATCCCCTTTTTACATCCCAGTATTTCTTACGGTATTTAAAATACTAAACAACAGTGGTCGATATCATTCAAACACACATAATCAACAACAGATTATATATCACATCATATATCACAATATATGAAACAAAACAGTATTTTATATATTGAGGAACCCAGTTGGGTCCCTCCAACCTGTTTCCCTACATCACAGATGTTAAACAATATAATTAACATCCATTTCATTTCACTATGAAATATTTTGCTAAACAGAATCAATATTTGATTAACGATTTATATATATATATATCATTATCTATAATTTCAACCAATACATAAGCAATTCAACCAAACATTTTACACACAGCAATTAACAGATAATTATCAGTTTTAAGAATACGTTATAGAAATATAACTGTTCAGAGTTGGTGAGTTTTACTCACATTGGACGATCATCGTTAATAACGATAACCATCACTTGATTCAGACGGACAATTTATTTCACTACAAATTGTAACTAGCTTGAATTCATTCCCAGTCAGTTCCGTTGTGTAGTGTCCGTCCATACGATCCCAACGCAACTGACGGTTCGTCATTCCGACTTCGTATGAGCTAGATACGGGGTTATCAAGTTAATACCCAACCGAAATAGAATTAACTTAACTATTATGATAATTTAATTAAATAAATTCCTCACCCCTCACATTCCTCACGTGATCGCACTAGCCTCTCCTTCTTCTCCAGATAAACCAACGTGTCCTACCTCCCAGATACACGAACAGCCGTGCTCCACCCATGTTGACACAACAAACCGATCAATGAAACTTCAATTCGAGAACACCATTGCGAAGCTCGCCTTAAGCTCGTCCTGCTCAACCCCAAAACCGTAACTCCGGCGTCCCGAGGCAAATTGTGACCTACTGCTAATCCCCGTACAAATCCTCCCTTGACCGCAGTTTGACCATCACAGCACTCCGCCTCGTTCACCTATCCACCTCGCCACCACCACCAATGCACTCACCATCAAAATCCGCACCAGCCCGACCCCTTCGCTGATGCTCCGACATCCCCTTCCAATTTCCGACCTGCTCCTCCAAACGCTGCCTCCTCCTGTCGCATTCTTCCGTAGTCTATTGGAGTGCCTCTAACTTAGATCAAACAACTTCCCTTCGTGCCACGAACTCAATCACCACAATGATTTCAACTCCGGCTTCCCCTGGTTCGACCGAACCTAAGCCCTAGCCTTTGCTTGAAAGATTGAACCTCCCAGTATTACGTCGCACCCCCTATTTGGCACACCAATGTGAATCCCTTTTGTTGTTGAGTCCAATGAATCCATTGTTGTTGGATTTCACTGACTATTGCTCTTGATTTTATTCATTAAAGAGTTTTGTTTAGAGGCGGCTACTGCTTATGTATAGGAGATGTGAAAAAAATAAGATTAGGTCTTAACGTTGAAGGGGTTATTTATATGATAAAAAGGTTTATATATTTTGAAGCATCTGTTTGTCCACGTTTTAGTTTTTGCTGAGGAGAAAGGAGGTAGCGGTGGCATTGTTTAGGTTCACACAATAGTTAGGATATTTATTTACATTTGAGAGTAACCCATTATGAGAAACTCTGTTTGTTCACAGACTGATATGAAAATATCATTAAATCAAGTAATGTGCCGTGATCCCAAAAATATAAAAATATCGGTAGGTAAACTCATATTGTGAAACCCCAAAATATTGATATAGGGTGCAAAATACTCCAAATAAAAAGATGCATATTTAATTAATTAAAAATTACAGTAAAATTCTAAAAATTAAATTATCACTACGTCTCAAAGGGCTTGTCTAAATTCGAGGCCAATATTTAATTATAATTAAATATATAGTTATGGTTGATAACGATTCCATAACGACTATTCGAAAATTTGATTTGGACATAAATCAAAATCTACACGACAAAATCTCGATTTTTCTCTTCCATTGGAAAAATATCTTTCAATATATTCAAACGTTTCTTGTTTCACAGAAATCCAGTTTAAAACGGATTCTTTATATTCAATTAAAGTTCGAATCGCCAAATTACGAACTGCCACGCCATTTCGAGCTCGACTATAATTATAATATAAATTATACGTTCAAACTTCGTTTATATAATATATTCGTTAATATAATTCAAATTCTAAACTGAATTATATATTTTAAATAATCCAACTCACCCAATATAGTGAACTCCACTATTTTTGATTATTTTTTAATTACATATATTATTCCATTATTTATATTAATTAAATATTCAATATTATTTAATTAAACAATCTTTAAATTACTAAACCATTATTTTAAATAAATAAATTAAGTAATTATTCGACGGTAAAATACAGGTCGTTACAGTTTGAATCGGTTGTGAGGAAATCTTTGAGATCAGAGAGTCTATACCCTAAGTCGAAGACTGAGGTTGCATCTGCAGAAGAGCCAAAGCTGCAAGCAAGCGGTGGAGGCAAAATGGTTCTCAGAATAAGAGAAAGCAGAACCAGACCAAGGATGGCCAGAAAAAGAAGAATAAGAAAGATGTTGAGTGCTTTAGCTATGGCAAGAAGGGCCATTATGCTAAAGAATGTCGAGCAAAGCCAGTGGACCGGAAGTTCTTCAACTGCGGCTAAGTGGGACATCACAAGGATAAGTGTCCGCATCCCACTAAAGAAAAACAGATTGTGAAAGCATATGCTATTAATGTTGTTCCTTCTTCGTCGAATGCCCCAACTGTGGCAGAGAAGAGAAAGAATGTTGTTATTCAAGGTATGCTTTCTGTTTATGATATTCCAGTTAGAGTGTTGTTTGATACCAGGGCTTCCCGTTCCTTCATATCTAATGACCTGGTAGATAGGTTGGGATTGGAACCCGAGATAGTCGATAGACCTTTAGCAGTGACAACCCGATTGGTGGTTCGACTAGCCTTAGTATGATGTGTCGTAATGTGGTCTTATTGAGTCATGGATGTATGTTTGCTTGTGATTGCTTTGTTTTGGGCTTTACTGGGTTTGGCATTATTTTGGGAGCCGATTGGCTCCAATGATATGGGGTGGTGGTAGACTGTAAGGGATTTTCGGTGACTATTAGGGCGGATGATGGGCGGAGGGTATTGTTTGGTGGCCTACCTAGTGATGAGATGATGGCTAGTTTTCTAAATTCTCTTGACATCCCGCAGGACGACTTAGCAGTAATCCCCGTTGTTGGCCAGTACCCGGATATCTTCGAGGAAGTGACCGGACTTCCACCACACCGAGAGATTGAGTTACATATTGATTTAGTGAAAGATGCCAGACCTATAGTGATGCCACTTCGTCTATGGAACCAAGGGAGCAGCGAGACCTCGGTGTGCAAGTAAGCGATATTTTAAAGAATGGATTTATCAGAAGAAGTGTTTCTGAGTGGGGAGCACTAGTTGTTTTTGCTACCAAGGCAGATGTTTCGCTTCGCTTGTGTGTGGACTAGAGCGAGTTGAATAAGGTGACGAGGAAGAATAATTATCCTCTACCGCGGATAGATGATTTGTTTGATCAGTTGAGTGACGCGAGAGTGTTCTCCCAGTTGGATCTCGCGACAAGTTTTCATCAACTTAGAGTGGAAGCTGAAAGTATAGCTAAAACGGCATTTCAGACGCCGTCTAGATTTTATGAGTAGTTGGTCATGCCATTTGGGTTGACCAATGTTTCGGACGCCGTCTGGATTTTATGAGTGGTTGGTCATGCCATTCGGGGTGACCAATGCCCCCGCATAATTTGTGGATCTTACGAATAGAGTTTTCAGAGACCAATTGAATAAGTTTGTTCTTGTGTTCGTGGATGATATCTTGGTTTACTCGAGGACAGAGGAAGAACACAAGGAACATTTGAGGATAGTAATGGAGGTGTTGAGAAAACACCAATTAAAAGCAAAGTTTTCTAAGTGTCACTTCTGGAGGAGGGAAGTGAGATTCTTGGGCCATGTTGTTTCAGAGAATGGTGTTGCCGTGGACCCTGCGAAAGTGGCCACGGTACAAGATTGGTCTACGCCCAAGAATGCAACAGACATAAGAAGTTTCTTGGGATTAGCTGGATATTATCGTAAGTTTATCCTAGACTTCTCCAAGATAGCAGCACCATTGACTCAGTTAACCAAGAAGAATCAAGCTTTCATCTAGGACAGAAATTGTGAAAATGCATTTAAGAGTCTAAATGAAAAGTTGACGCGTACGCCAGTGTTAGTCATTCCTAAAGGGAATGAAGAGATGACAGTATATACGAATGCATGTGGTACCGGGTGCTGTGTTGATGCAAGGAGGTAGGGTTGTAGCTTATGCAAGTTGGCAATTGAAACCACATGAGAAGAGATACCCTACCCATGATTTGGAATTGGCAGCGATCGTATTCGCGTTGAAGATGTGGAGACATTATCTCTTGGGAGAAAGATTCGAGTTGTTTACCGATCATAAATCATTAAAGTATCTTTTCTCTTAGAAGGTTCTAAATCTCCGACAGCAAAGATGGTTAGAATTGTTGGCTTCCAATGATTTTTATATCGCATATACACCAGGAAAGAACAATACGGTAGCTAATGCATTGAGTAGAAGACATGCCAGTTTAGGGGCTATGTTTCTTAAATGGAAGCAACTGGAGTACATCGCTGGGTATGATTTCAGACCAAAGTGCGAATTGGATCCAGAAATGTTGGCAAGTTTGACGATCAGACCCACTTTGATTGAGCGGATTGGTTCCAGTCAGAGGAATGATCCTAACCTATTGGAAATCATCTCTAAGTTAGGGACGGGTATCGATGAGGAGATGAACAAGTATAGGCATGATCGAGATGGATGGCATAGAAATAATGGGAGACTAGTTGTACCCAATGTCAATGGCTTGAGAGATGAATTTCTTAGAGAATGTCATCACTCAAAACTAACCATACATCCCGGTGGTAACAAGATGTATCGAGACATGAAGCAAACTTACTACTGGGAAGGGATGAAGAGAGACGTTGGGAAGTTTATATCCAAATGCATGAACTGCCAGCTAGCTAAAGCTGAGCAAAAGAAGCCTAGTGGCTTGTTACAACCATTAGAAATTCCCGAATGGAAGTGGGAACAAGTCTCAATGGATTTCATTGACGGTTTACCGAGGACTAGATCAGGACATGATAGTATTTGGGTAATTGTGGATCGATTGACCAAGAGTGCAAAGTTCATACCAGTCAAGTCAAATAGGACGACAGCTAAGTTAGTTGAACTGTGTATGAAATGGGTAGTGAGATTTCGTGGAGTACCTAAAGGCATTGCGAGTGACCGAGACCCGTTATTTACTAGTGGGTTTTGGAAGAGCTTACAAGAGGCGTTGAGGTTAGAATTACATCTCAGTACCGCGTATCATCCTCCAACTGATGGTCAGACAGAGAGGGTGAATCATGTATTAGAAGATCTCTTGAAAGCTTGTGTATTGGATTTTTGTGGATCATGGGATGACCATTTGCATCTAGTAGAGCTTGCATATAATAACAGTTATCAATCCGGTATTTGTATGGATCCATTTGGAGCTTTATACGGAAGACCGTGCAACTCACCATCATGTTGGTTAGAAACTGGTGAGAAGTTTGTGCTTGGACTAGATGTGATAAGAGAAACTTCAGATAAGATTAAGATCATTCAACAGTGAATGAAGGCTGCCCAAGACAGGCAAAAGAGTTAGGCTGATAAGAGACGAAGAGAATTAAAATTCTCCGTTGGTGACTTAGTATTCGTCAAGATATCTCCGTTGAAGAGTATGATTCGATTTGGTAGGAAATGCAAGTTAGCACCAAGATTCGTTGGTCCATTCCCTGTCCTTGAACAAGTTGGGAATTTGTCGTATAAAGGTGAACTACCAAACAAGATGGCGGGAGTTCAAAACGTGTTTCATGTATCCCAGTTAAGGAAGTTCGTGCATGACCCCGATGTGACTATTTCACCTGACCAGTTGGTTGATGTCAAAGTAGAAACCGAGGCAGTTGGGAACCGCAAGATGATTCGTATTGTCGAGCACGATACGAAGCAACTTTGAAAGAAAGTGGTGGATCTAGTCAAAGTTCAGTGGGGGCGAGAATGAGAATGACTGTACCTGGGAGACAGAGGAGAGCATTAGGAAGACGTATCCAGATCCCTTTGCCTGGTAAGATTCCAATTGCGATTTAGTTTCCGCATGCTAGGATAGACTTCTTTGTTGTTTTGTATATTTGATTGTTGTGAAAGGTTGGTAGGCATGCAGGATTCTTAATTTGTTTCTTAGTTAAGGAATTTCGGGGATGAAATTTCTTAAGGGGGGAAGAATGTAACGACCCGCATTCTATGTATCAGAGGATCGTAGAATGTTTCTTTCTTTCGTATGGGCATGTAACTTTAGGGAACGATTACTGAGGTCATTCCCCATGTTCATGATTTTTTGTCAATTTTTAAATGACCGTTTTGCCCCTAGCTGATCTTATTTCGGCCACAACTTTTGATTGGAAAGGAGTTTTGACCTGAAACCACTTCCATTAGATTCGAATGATAGTATATCTTTTCGTAGAGTAGTCACATGCGAAAAACGGACTTACCGTTTGGGAGATATGGCTGAAATAAGGTTTGGAAGGTGAAAAACTGCTTAAGTGGGCTGATTAGGGTGATTAGTGAATGGGCCCATAACCCATTTCGGGATTAGAGTTATGGGGAGGCTGAAATGAGTAAGGTTTTCATTTTATTTCACTTTTCCAGCCGCCATTTACCTCTTAGGAACCCTAACAATGGCCTCCACCTTCTAATTTCATCCCAAATCGCTCTCTAATCAAGGATTAAGCTTAGCAACATTAAATCAAGGCAAATCAACACCAAATCGAGGTTGGAGATGCTGTGTACCTTGGGAACAACTCCAAACAGAGGATAATTTTAGACTTGGTATTTTATTTTGGCTAAGGTGAGTGATTAGCATTTTTTACACTAATTATGGCTAATTTGGATTGATTAGTGTTAATTAGCGAATTTAAACATGATTAAATTCCAGAAAAATATTTATAAATTTGAAGTATTGTTTTAAGCCTCTGTTTGAAATTTGGGTTAATTTCGTTAAGTTTTATTAATCCTATCATTAGTTATGCTTAAACATGATTAAGGGGAAAACATGTGTTTTGGGTATGTTTGATCCATTTGAACATATCATATTGTTATTTTGGTGTTTGTGGTTGATTATACATGTTGCTATGACTGTATGGTATGCTTTGTGATTGATTAGAAAAGTTAGAATGGTCGAAAATGCCGTCATATGGCGTAAAACAGTCGTTGGAAGAGTTGCAGGAAAATGGTGCAAGGACTGGATCAGATCGCCCCTACCCGACCCTGACCCACTCATGAACGGAGGCACCGAACCGATCCACTCACTTGGAGAGCTCCACGACCCAAACCGCCAAGAGAGTGAGTCCATGAGCCGATTCGAACAGATGAAGGAACTCGACCCGATCCAAATAGGGCTCAAAATAAGGTCCCACAAACCGAAGCTCAACTTGAACCAAAGGGAGGCCGATCCAATCAGGGAGGCGCGTCACGACTCGAACCAGGTGGTTGATCACGATCCGAACTGAATGGGGTGTCACGACCCGTACCAGATGAGCATCATGACCGAACCGAGGACGAGGAGAAGGATCGAACTGATCCGGAGAAGGCAAAACCCGAGATGCAAAGGCAGTCCAAATGGGAAGTAGAACTCAGGATCCAGGCAGGAACCAATGAGTTGACTTCATGATTGGACTTTGCTGCGGGACGTGTGCAAAGGGGTAATTGACGTCCGTAGATTTGATTCACCACTGAGAGACGGATATTGGCTATGGATCAGTGCAGTGAGGTTGTCATGACTTCATGGGGCAGAGTGATCGTAGCAAGGCTATGAGCCAGTGCAATGGAGTTGTTATGACTTCATGGGGGCAGAGTGGACATAGCAACGACTAGTGGCTATGGATCAGTGCAGTGGAGTCGCCGTGGCTCCATGGGGCAGAGTGATCATAGCAAGGATTTGGGTGATCAAAGTGGTGGATATTGTATGCTTTACGCACTGACTGAAAGATGTGAGGATGGTTGCTATGTTTGACTGTTTGCCTTCACTATGACATGCACACCCCACCCTCGTATCTTTACACCATATGTTAATGTCACCTTAGATTATTGTACATCTTGTTGTGCTAACTCTTTAGTTGCAGGTCCAGGTTCAGGTATGGTTTAGTATACCTGTTATTGTTCTGTTTAGCTGCTTATCGCTCATACCAGACTTTAGTCTGACCCAGTGTTTTATGTCTCTTCTTATTACTCTAGGTGCTCTTAAACGGGCAGACTAGAGACATGTTAGCTGGTTGTGCACGAGTAGCTGTCCGGAGACGAGCAGGAGACTTACACGTAGTATTCTATATATATTCTCCCTGTGTCGCTACTGGTCACTACTTTGGGCATTAGTAGTGTACCTTTATCTTTGTTTTAGATATAGTATGTTGGAGTTGTAATAAGCTGTATTTTGAATTTCCGCTGCTATGATGACTATGGTTTAGTTTTCAGCTTATGCACTGTCTCGCCTGTTTTATGTCAAGTATGTTATTATTATATTTTATTCCATGCGCTGTGAGACATTCTACATGTTCTTTGTAGTTCACCGTTAAGTTTCCTTTCTTTTCCTTTCTTTGGCGACCATCCCGTGTGAGTTGGGCATTGGCACAACGCACTTTCATTGGAAATGTCGGCCGGTGCAGGGCGGACCGTCACAAAAATATTATCATTTAAATATTATAATGATATGGAGTAATCAATTTTGATTTAAAATTGAAATAAAAGTGGGAATCGTTTTTAAAACGAAATATATATTATATATATTAATTGTTTGAATAGAACGAGCTGCGCCGCGATCGTCCACAAATTTCGACCATTGACTTCAAATTGACTTTACGGGAGATCCGACCATCGGATTTTCCTGAAATAGGAACCGTTGGGTTCGTACCATAAAGAGTTTTCCAATGAATATAATAGATTTGAAATCTAACGGTTGGATTTGGAATTATGTCCAAATCAAATTTGGAAAAGGTCACTATGGATGCAGTTCGGTGGCCGTTATTGGAAACCGACTGCACGTGCCTTGATAAAATTATTAAAAATATTAATAATTTGTATAAAATCATAATAAATGATTTTGAAAGAATTTGGATGAAAAATTCCATGTTTGTAAAGATAAAAATATATTTTTATCAAAATGAACTAGTTATTAACTAGAAAGATAATCCAACGTTTTTAAGTAAATAAATTGGATTTGTGAATGGTTTAATATAACCAAATTTTCCAATGTATGAATTGGAATCGATTTGAATAGAAATCATCTTCGAGATATTTCGATATTGGATTCCGTGACTATACAGATATTATGGAGGAATTTGGAAGATAGATATATATCGTTATTCCCCATACGATATGTGTTGGTTTCAGAATTTGATATGAAATGTAAGCCGATATAATTTATGTTTAGAGCCTTATATTTAATATCAAATTGGATTTCGGGTTTGTCATGAATGGTGTCTTCAGTAAAACTGTTCTTAAACCCCATGTGAAAAGAATAAATCTTTTAATTAAGATGATTAGAATTTCTAGTTATATTTAGTAATTGGAATAAAATGGATTGTGGACTGGGTTTATTGTGAACTATGTTTTTAACGACATTTGTTCTTTAACCCGATTAATAGTGAAATGTGATTTAGAATATATAAATATTTTATAGAGATTTAATGGAAATTTTCCATAGTTAAGTTTTCCAATTTAATATATTAAATTGGAATTGAATGGAGTTCGGTTTAGTGATAATCGAAGTGAGCTTCTATGGAGGAAGACTGTTACTATATATAGAATTAAAAAGGCTTTGCTGTTATTCTATTTAAATTGTTAGTCGGATATGGAAATTGATATCGATTATATATATATTGATCTGTTTTCTGTGAAGATTCCATGGTTAATGGAATGTGATTTTGGATTTATCGTGAACTGTGTTTTTAAATGACATGGGTTCTTTAACCCGGTTAAAGACAGGATTACATGTCTAACATTGTATTTCGAACTGTATTGTTGATCTCTATTAAATATATATCTGTTTGATGGCGGAGAATTTATTCTCTTACATGACACCCTTCTCTGAGACGTATGAGCTTAGAGGTTATATATCGGTAGAAATCAGTGGTATGGTGTAGATTGTTGATGTGGCATGTTTGTGTTTCCAAAGTTAAATAATCATTAAATAATGATTGTTGGAAAAATAAAACTAAGTGGTGTTTTAATGAATCCTTAATTAGATTAAAATGAGAATGTGATAATTTAAATCATCGAATTTGGGAAATGATCAAGAATGCAGTACCACCATTTTTACTCCAGGCGATAGTTAAATCTTTAAATAGATTTGAACGTGAGATGGTAATTAAATTTACTGATAACACTGTGGGTGTTAGATATGAGGTACTACCAGTTTTGCTCCATGGGATGAATAGGTTGGGATTGGGATTAATAAATAAATGATTAGTAAAGTTTGCTTATCTCGACTAGTAGATAAACCTCAATTTGGTTTAGAATTGATAAAGGATAAAATGAAATCATTTGAAATGGATATCTGAAGGAAGATTAAAGAATAATTTTCAAAGAATTTATCTTTGATAAAATTAATGGGATCCTTTCCCTGAAAATGTGAATATTTGAATAAAAGAATATTCTGAATTGGAATGAGGCGTATGATGTGTTTTTATAACACTTGATTATTGATTATTAAATACGCGAGTTATTCGGAAAGACCGAGTTTAACCCATTTTGAATAATGAATACGACAACTAAAAGTTGACGATGAAGACGGTGGTTGAAAGCCAGAGATCTTCACATCGTTTGGATGATCACTAATGTCTTGATTTGGCCATACACCCAAGACAAGGTAACAAGTGGTGATCGTCCAAACATACTTGGAGATCGACCGGATATGCGAGGACCTCTCTCCTATATTGGATATATAGGATGAGGAATAAGGTGCTTCCGGTTTCGTTCAGACCCAGAATGGACTTGTAAATGGATGTGTGTCTGACATTGGATTTCATTTTGTGTTAATTGATTTCTATTAAATATATATCTGTTTGGTAGCGGAGAATTTATTCTCTTGCTTAACACCCTTCTCTGAGACGTACGAGCTTAGAGGTTATATATTGATAGACATCAGTTGCATGGTGTGAATTGTCAGTGTGGCATGCTAAGATGCAAACGATCAAGGCTTTTGTTGAAAAGTAGAGTCTTGTGGTTGATGATCAAAGCACGGCTTTAATTAGCATAGCTTTGTGTATAGCGTTAATTCAGAAGCCTCACACCTTGGTATGAGTCTAAAATGGGATAAGGGATGCAATGAGTGCACATGTTTCTTTCTAGCTAGGAGTGGTGTCATGGTATGGAGCCCAGACATTTTTGCCTATGTGGATGATGGAATGAGGCGCCTAAGATTTGAGTCCCTAGTGGATCTTGATATGGCCGACTTACTGACCCTTTTAGAAGTCTGATAGGACCGAGAAACGTGTTTTCAGGAATAATTAATCCACTAAACTATGTGTGGACCGCCACTGCAGGATCCAAGGGTTGCCCGTAGGTGTGATCCTAGGTCATCTTGCCAGAGGTGATCTGAATCGGTAAGGAGACCATCCCTTGCCTTGACTCGTGATGGAAATCCAATTTCCAATACGAAACTTTTCGATTTTAGTTATAAACCTATATGGCGGCATAGTGGCATAGGACGCTCATGTCGTCTAGGATTGATACATTTATATTTGAAGTTGTTTTGACACTATGCACTAATAGTAATATAAAAATGATTTGTTTTAAAGCGTATCAAGCATGTTTGGCTATTATAAGGTAAAACTCTATCCTCCGGCTTGCATTGCATTGTGTGATGAGACCTGAGTCTTATAATTGCTTCATTTTTTGAAAAGCATTGTGTTGTTTATGAACCGTTTTATTTTAGAGTATTCATGGGAGTAAACCTGTTTCGTGTTATATGGCGTGGTCCAGTGATTTACCCTATTTTAAAATAAAATTTAATAATAGTTTTAGTTCTCACACCAGTCCCATGACTGAATCAGAGTTTATTGTTTCTACCTAAACTCCAGGTGCCCATATTTTCCACACGGGCAGCTATTAGTTTAGGTTTTCGCAGATTTTTCTTTCATAGGATCCTGGGTTATAGCTGGAGCTATATTCGGAAAGCTTTGTATCCGTATACCTCTTTCAGTGGTGTGAGTTGTTATTTTCTGCTATGCATTGTACTTATGTATTATTTTCCACTGCTATGTAAATTCTTAATCTCTGATATTATTTTATTTCCGCTGTGTATTATTATTTATTCATACTCTGAAATATTCTTGTACTCTGATGTAATTGTTGTCATAGAAATGAAATGTTCTATAGTTTGTATTCCGATGAGTGTTGTTCTCAAAGCAACACGGCTTTCCCGATATGTGAAGTTTCGGGTCGTTTCAATATCATTAATCAAATATTGATTCTTTTTATCAGAATATTTCATACTTAAATGAAATTGATGTTATTTGTATTGTTTAACATCCGTGGATGCAGGGAAACAAGTTAGAGGGATCCAACTGGATTCCTCAATATTTATAATACTGTTTTTTGTTCATATATTGTGATATATGATGTGACATATAATCAGTTGTTGATTATGTGTTTTTGGATGATATTGATCATAGTTATTTGGTATCTTAAATACCATGAGAAATACTGGGATGTAAAAAGAGAAATTTGTGTATATTGAAATAAAAATATGTACATTAAATCAAAGGATTTTATGAAAAGGAATTTGTGAAGTGGATATTGAATTTTAGAATTTTATAAAATCAAATGGATTTTATAAAAGGAGATATTTGAAAATTAAATAAGAAACTTATGTATAAAGTTAACAGCAGTTATATGGAAGATAAAAGACCAATTTTGGTTAAAATATTTAATGGAAATAATAAGAAGTAAATAAAGAACCTTATTGAATAAATAGAATTATAAAAGGAAATTGACGAGATATAAAAGAATTATGAGAAAATTGTTTAAAGTGGATATTAAATAGAAATCTGTTTTAACAGATAAAGCAAGAAGATTAATTTATAAATAATGTTTATAAACTAAGTAAATTATTTATAACTGGATAAATTGGATATATAAGTCTGAAATTATATGAAGAAGAAGAAACCGGTTTTCACACCAATATTTTTATGGAATGTAAACATATCATATATAAAGGGATTTATAAATGAGATTATAGGTGATTGGAATTGAAAATAAAATTTTGTATGAATAATTCTATAAATAGAAGTATACATTGAATTTGGAAATGGGATATTATTTTTAAATGAAAAATGAAACTGATAGATTATATAAAAGAAACATTATTCACATTCGATGTGAATAATGGATTAAAATAAATATTTTATAAACTAAAACATTTATAAGGAAAATTGGGCTTTAAAATACGAATTCAAATGGGAATTTGAATGAGATAGTAAAGAGGGTAAAAATAATATTAGTTATTCGAATAGAGTTAATCGAATATTAGTTATTCGAATAGAGCTAATCGAATATTAGTAATTCGAACAGAGTTAGTCGAATATTAGTTATTCGAAGAGAATTAATTGAATATTAATTATTCGAATAAAGTTAATCGAATATTAGTTATTTGAATAGAGTTAATCGAATATTAGTTATTCAAATAGAGAGTATCGAATATTAGGTATTCGAAGTGAGTTAATCGAATATTAGTTATTCGAACAGAGTTAATCGGATATTAGTTATTTGAATAGAGTTAATCGGATATTAGTTATTCGAATAGAGTTAGTCGAATATTAGTTATTCGAATAGAGTTAGTCGAATATTAGTTATTTGAATAGAGTTTATCAAATATTAGTTATTTGAATAGAGAGTATCGAATATTAGTTATTCGAAGAGATTTAATCGAATATTAGTTATTAGAATAGAGTTAGTCGAATACTAGTTATTCGAATATAGTTGGTGGAATATTAGTTTTTCAAATAGAGTTAATCGAATATTAGTTATTCGAATAGAGTTAATCGAATATTAGTTATTCGAATAGAGAGTATCGAATATTAGTTATTTGAAGAGAGTTAATCAAATATTAGTTATTCGAATAGAGTTAGTCGAATATAGATTATTCGAAATAGAGTTAATCGAATATAAATTATTCGAAGAGAGTTAATCGAATATAGGTTATTCGAAAGAGAGTTAATCGAATAGCGATTATCCGAAGGAGAGTTATCGAATAGAGATTTTTCGAGAGAAAATTTGTGACGACCCTTAGTCTAGCACGGCCTAAACCGAACTAGAATGAAGATTGTTATGAGAACAATACACATCAGAGCACAGAACATAAGACCATTTTATTGCTGTTACAACAATTACACCAGAGTGCAAGAATATAACAGAGCATGAATAAATATTTTACATTAGAAATACAATATCAGAGATTTAAAATTACATTTACATAGCAGCGGAAAAATAATACAAAGTACAACTGAAAGAAATACACGGATACCGAGCTTTCCGAATATCTCTCCAGCTGTAGACCATGATCCTATGAATAAATATCTGCAAAACCAAAACTACTAGCTGCCCATGTGGAAAATAGGGGCACCCAGAGTTTAGATTAAAACAATAAACTCCAAGTCAGTCATGGGACTGGTATGAGAACTAAAAACAGTAATTAACTTTATTTTAAAGTTGGGTAAGTCAAGGGACCACGCAGCTATCGCGGAACGGGTTTCCTCCCAAGAATACCAGTGCATAAAAACAACGTAATGCTTTTAGAAAATGAAACCATTATAAGACTCAAGTCCCTTGCAACGAAAGCCGAAGGATAGAGTTTACCTTATAATGGTCAAAAATGCTTAATACACGAAATTCATCTTTTATACTATAAGTCCACAGTGTAGAAATAAATTTTCGAATTTAAATGTATCAATATTAAGTGGCATAATATACTATGTAAGCGGCATAATATATTATGTCACCATATAAGTACACAACTAGAAACCGCAAAGCTCGTATTGGAAAGTTGGGTTTCCATCATGATGGCTCCTGATTCGAAAGACATATTGCGAATGTATCTCCACGACTTACGTCTCGGCAAGAGAAAACACCATAATACATATAATACGCACTTTGGAAGAACAATCTAGTGTTCTATCCCCATGGGCTTCGGCTGAAACAATTGCCCAATCTCCGGATGTGGAGCGACCACACCCAGTTGACCCAATCCATGTATATATAAAGTATATTGGTCAACCTACTAATCAAACAAACCATTCACCATCATACCGGGGTGTGAGGCTCGCGAAGTAACGATATACTCAAAGCTATGCTAATTGACGCCGTGCTTTGATCTTCATCCTCAAGGCTCTGCTTTTCAATAAAAGCCTTGATTATATGCATCTTGGCATGCCACATTGTCAGACCATACCATATCATTGATCATCTACCAATATATAACCGGATGTTAAGCGAAGAATAAATTCTCCACCACCAAACAGCTATACGTTAAACAGAGATCAACGAATACAATATAAAGGAATACAATGTCAAACACACAATCCATTTACAAGTCCGTTCTGGTTCTGAACGAAACCATATCCGATAGATCTCCAAGTGTGTTTGGATGATCACCAATTATTCCATCGTTTGGGGTGTACGGCCCAATCAAGATATCAATAATCATCCATATGCCTTAGACGTTTCCCGGTCTTCAATCATCGTCTTCATCGTCGATCTTCAAGCGTCGTGTGGATTATCCAGAATGGGTTGAACCCGGTCTTTCTGAATAATTCGCGTATTCTAAAATCATGTGCTATATAGAAACACAACCAACTTATCATTCCAAACAAGAGTATTCTTTTAATAAAATATTCTTACTTTTAGGGAAAGATTCCCATTAATTTTATCAAAGATAAAATCCTTTGAATTTGTTCTATTCGATCCAATTAAGAATTTATTAAAACTCCAATTTGGTTTTAATATCAAAAATCATTATTTAATGATAACCAATTTTAAGAAATAATTCTTATTTTTAACTGGGTTAAAGAACTAGTGTCATTTAAAACACAGTTCACGATAAACCCAAAATCATCTTCCATAAAATATGGAATCTTTACTGAAATTAGATCAACATATAATCGGTATAAATTTCTGTATCAGACTAATAATATAAATGGAATAACGGGGAGGCCTTTTAAATTCCATATATAGTAGCAGTCTTCATCCACAGAAGTTTATTTCGATTTTTAACCATTCGAATTTCATTTAATCCCAATTTATTCTATTTAATTGGAATTCTTTTATTCAGAAAACTTTTCATTTAAATCTTAATAAAAGATTTATTCTATTCACATGGGGCATAAGAACAGTGTTATTTAAGACACTATTCACGACAAACCCAAAATCTAATTTTTCTCTTTCAATTCCAATTTAATATATATTGAATTGGAAAACTCCTCTTTAGAAAGTTCTATTAAACTTTAATTAAAAGATTTCTAAATCATAAATCATACTTTAACATCAAATTCTTTTTAATGCAACACATTCAATGAACATATAATCTTCGTAGTTGCTAGCCTGCTTTGTGACCAGACTATCCAAAGCCGAAAAACTCTATCAGGAAGGCCACTCAGGGCTTGAGTATGAACTGCCAGAGATCGACATCTGCTTGGACGAAGAAACGAAGGATGGGAAAACTCGAATTTCTGTGCACATAAGCTTCGGGTTGGATTCCACCATTTCGGATCAAGCTAAAGCGAATATTTCTGACCAACCAAACCGGATCGGGTCATCCGGATCGGGTAAACCGGATCGGGTCATCCGGATCGGGTAAACTAGATCGGGTCATCCGGATCGGGTTATCCGGATCGGGCCAACCGGATCGGATCTCTACCCCTAACCGAATTCTGGGCAGTTAAAGACCATTTCCCCATGTTCTCCACTACTTCCGAGATTTACTCTGAAGCTGCCACGTGGCCACTCAACCCTAACCGAATTTCTACCTATAAATACACATACAACACATCATTTAAGGGGACTTTTGGCCTAAGAAACTCTACATATTTCGGCCATGGCTGCCAATGAAGAATCAAGATCTTCTTCGACAAAATCAATGAATTCGGAGAGCATTTTTCATTGTTATTGAGTGATTGTGTGTCTATACTCATTGTAATTATAATTTCTGGATGAATTGAGAAACTATGAAGTGGATGTAGGCTTGTTAATGCCGAACCACTATAAATCTCGTGTGTTGATTGCTTTTCTATGCTTTTAGATTATGATTCTTCATTATTCTCTGCAAAACATGATCAATTGGGTGTTAGGACCATTTTTTGGTCTAACATTTTGGTGCTTTCACTGAGAAGATTGAATCCTCAGCTTTCTGGATTATTATTCTATTGTTTGGATCACCAAATCCGAAGAGATAATCCACGTTTTCCATGCCTACACGAAAAGATAAAAAGCAACGGGCTTCTCGCAGAAATGAAGTGAGTACAGAACAAGATGACAAGCAGGCTGCAGGTTTCCTTCCAGTCACTGGTTCAGGTGTGCCCGGGTCGGGTCGGACCCGAACCGACCCGATACTGACACCTCAATCCGACCCGATCCCCTATCACCTCGAATGAGAGCCAAGTAATTCAATTTCCTGGCAAGCTTTATCATCGGATCGGATGTGTACCCCCAAGCCGAGCCATAAAGGAGTGGCACCACGAGCCGACCCGGGGACAGTGCTCCGACCCGACTTGTTGAGCAGGACTCGAATCCAACTGCTGTTGATACCCCGACCCGACCCAATGATGCATCTCCGAACCGAACCGAAGAGGGTGCCACGACCCGAACCGCAGGAAAGTGGAGATGCAGGGTAGGGAAGACCGATCCGAACAGGAGGAGGAGATCCGAACCGGCTCTTTCATATATATCGAACCAACTAGCTAATGACGTCTCCGATCCGGCTCGGAGGAACTAGTCCGATCCGACCCAACTTGAAGACAATCTCCGAACCGCAAATTTGAAGGCATGATCCGATCCAACCCGAAATAGCTATTTTTGGAAAAAATACATTTTTAAGATCTTTCAGAAAAGGCTCCATCTTCCAAAATCAAAAAAAACGTGCGGTGCCCACATTTTCGACCTAACCGGTTAGGTCGATCGCCGCCGGGACTGCGGGGCCCCGGACCCCCGCCGGCGCTGCGCCCTGACCCGCTGACGGCCTCGCCTTCGGCTCGGAGCACGGCTCGCCTTCGGCTCGACGTATATTTTGACCAACAGTAGTCATCAAAGTTTGTTAATGAAGATAAGGTGGATAGTCAAAGAATATGACAACCAAATGGCAGCGACTAGGATTCCTCCAGAAGCCATAGCCTCTATTTGTCGATGCCATTCAATGGGAGGAGCTGTCGGTCAGATTCAGCTTGCTATCAACGAAAGTATACGAGATAATGATTGTCTAATTGTAGCCTCATCTTCTGGAACTCCGATAGTGTAGATTTCAGCAATGCAACTGATGTTGTTCCCTAATGAGTAATGACCATCCCATTTATATGACTTAAACCTGTCCAATCGGCAGAGCATCGAATGACGGTTATATAGAACAGTTTGAGCACTACATCAAAGATGATTCATATGATCTTAGTGACCATGATTGTCAATAGTGGGATACCAGAAAGAAGCTAAGGATCCCAACATCCCAAAGCTACACTTCAATTGTATGATGTGATGAATAAAATGTCCTGCGTCTCACCTCGCGAAGAACTTAGCTAACCTTTGCAATGGCTATTTGCTGTCAATCGCATTGAGGAAGACTGATTTCCATCGAATAAGGGTTAGGTCAACATACTTTGGTGCCCAACGATAGGTAACAGCTGAACACCTGCAGGCCATGATTGGACATATGAATCTTTGCTCGGATGATAGCAACTTGACTGCTCACCAGTCACCATATGACCTTTGTCAAGAGATGAGAGTTCGAGATCAAAACAAATATGAATCGACCGTTAGCTCTCGACTTCATACATCAATTGTGATAGAAAACGTGAACATTACTTCAAGCCTTGGAAGCCATGGTATTGTAGTTAAGTTTATCTGACTAAGGTCTAAACTGACTAGCTCTAGCGGCGATTAGAGCTTACACTGCACCCTGGTATCTATTGCTAAAATTCCTAATGAAAGATGGAATGGGAATGGTCCATGGCGACTATGTTACTGGAAGAGCCTACTATTTAGCTAAATGGGATATGTTATGCAATGGAGATAGCGTGTTACCCAAAAGTAATTCCCCTCCTCCAAAGGAGATGTCAGCATAGCAAATAAGGGAAGCATCGAAAAAGGAGTCACCAGATTATCTACACGAAGACATGGGCCCTAGAGAGGATGAAGATTCGGTATGCAGAAGGGTGACAACCGATGAAGCAACTACAGATATTCTGATCGAAGGCGACGACCTAACCAAAGTCTTGAAATATTATACACACACAGTGCTAAAAATGATCGATGGTCCAGCTATAGAGTCATGTTAATAACTCCTGAAGGACGGTCAATTTACTATGCCTTGCCACTGGATATCCCTATTACTAACAACGATTCCGAGTATGAGACCTTGATCGCCGAAATGGAACTAGCTAAAGAAGTGGAAAGTAGTTGTATGGACATCTTAGGGGACTCCCAGATTGTTGTTTGCTATGTTCACAGAGAATTCCAAATAAAAGAAGCGTGACTCGTAGCTTGCCTAGAAAGGGTTGAAGAGATATTGTATGGCCTAAAGCACTACAACATATCTCATATTCTGCGTGCCAGGAATCAAGACTCGGACAAGCCAGCCAAGTTAGTGAGCATTGACAATCCAGAATGGATGGATATGGTCCCAATCGAGACACTACAAACTCCAAGTATTGATCAGATGAAAGTTGATACGGTGTTGGAGACCGAACCCAAGAAAGGTCCGTGGATGACCACCATAAAGAACTTCTGACAGCACGGAACGTTCCCAGCAAGGAGAAGAGAAGGGCGTACCATCGTTCGTTATGCCTCAAGATATAACATGCAAGACGACATCGCTTATTTCCTTTGAAAGGTTATCCTGAGAAAGATATCAACGAGTCTCATTACTCAATTCACTTTCATGAATGATTCGACAAAACCACTAATCAGCCCACCACTAGATGGGAAATGAAAGCAAATGAAACTTCTAACGAATGACATCTTGGAGTTAGAAAATAAAGATTCACAGTTCCACCACATTGATCAATTATCTACCAAGTAACTCATGCTCCAAATGCCGGGGGCAATAGGTGACTCAAGCGTGGATTGCTCATGATTACGTCATCTAATTCAATGCTAATACATCATAAGCCTGCATGACCAATTGCCTTAGTCTTTCTGGAAGAGTGGTGAGTTGAGGGTTTGGAACACTTAAACCTGGATGCTGATTGATTGTTTGTGTATAAGCTTTTATCTTCGGCATGGGATCGAAAGCATATCTATAGACGGATGAGGCATATTTACCCTTATGGCTCCTGAACCAACTTCCTGAAATGGAAGGGGGAAAATCCTTTAAGCATGGACCCATTTTCAGCCATGTCCTACTTCATAGCATGGAGGGTGCAAAATTCCTCTAACCATAAATCTATTGTTCCCCTGCCAACCACCGTCCTAGAACCAATATGATGATGTGCTACTATTAGCGGTACAGACGTGACTCCCTGACACTCAATCCTTGCCTTTGGCATGGGGGAAAGAAGGTGATTCAAAGGATATGTAACCTCGTCATTCGCTTACAGTGTTCACCTAGCTGCCTTTTTCGCTCCAAGACCCCAATCAAGCCATCCCCTGGTAGAGATTAGGTACCTCGGTTTTGACATCGATCGGACTTCTAGCACTCGCATATGGAGTCATGGACTAAACCCATAATGGTCTCGACTAAACTGCTCGTATACAAAACCGCGCCCTCCGCCTGAAAGAGGTTGTATAGCTCAAGGTGAATCTGAGATGACCATTCACTCCTAGGCTCATACGTGGCAGAGCTGAAGATAATTATGCATTGACTTTTGCATTTCAAAGTTGGAACCCGATTTCAGATGGATGCAAATCGACCGTCTACATGGCTCGATCCTATATTAGATGCCACCAAATTACATGAATCCAAATAAAAGAGGCAGCACTGCCCCTTGATATGCTTACTTTTCAATCATGCAATTTACTTTTACATGCTTCCTGAGTTATGGACATGACTAACTCATGCGATATGAATGATGCAGCTACCCGAAGTTTGTTGCCAATCACTCCTCCCATAGATTGATCGGAGGAACGCAAAGCTTTGGCCAACATCTTTTGACTATTTGCCCGACTAACTCTAATCCTCAGAGATTGGATAGAAGTACCAACCTAGGACGAGGGTGATGGGTGTCCCATGATTGAAAGACCACTTGATCCGTGACTCTAGCTCTCATGATTTGAGAGAACATTTAAAGGACAATATTGCAGCTTTCGACCAAACTTCATCCCACGAGTTGACGGGATGAGAGAGACTTGATCACTGCAAACAACCACCTTTACCCATGAATCGGGAATTATGAGGTAGCGCCTCGGCGAGTGTGATCCGACCGCTTGCCCGAAAAGCTCCATCCGCCAGAGTGAAGCATGGAGTAAGGACTAAAATCGAGTTTGAGAACGACACTCGAGACTGAAGACTCCTACTCTTTGAAATAGATTGAAGAAGGAGCGCCAAGGCGAATGACACGACCGTTCGCCTGGACAACTCTAACTCTCATGATTCGAGAGAGAGTATAAAGGACGGGAAGACGACGTCCATAACTCTAACTCTCATGACTCGAGAGAGAGTATAAAGGACGGGAAGACGACGTCCGTAACTCTAACTCTCATGACTCGAGAGAGAGTATAAAGGACGGGAAGACGACGTCCTCAAGGCGTGAAGGTGCACCACGATTAAAAGACCGCCCTGATTCCACTCTACCCTTGGCATCCGATGGGAGAGTATAAAGGTGCCAGAGACTGGCTCCACAAGAACTCCTACCCTGCTGAAGGATCGGGGAGCAGATTGAAAGCTGAGTTCGAACTCTATCCTAGACATACGACAGGAGAGTATAAAGGCATGTTGACTAAATGCCATAAAAGGGCTCCTACCCCGCTGTAGTATCGGGGGCAAGAGTGAAAGCTGAGCCCGAACCCTTCATGTCCGGGCATGGAGGGCAATGCATTATCGATCCTAATCAATCCCAAACAGGCCCTGGCCAGGCACTTTATTCATGACACACATCACCCCCATTTTAGATAAATTCTATATGATTAGCTAGATATTATTTGATTTCAGGGGTTTGTGAATTGGAACCCTTGTTTGATTGTGATGTGCTTTATTACCTATTGCTTAGGGATTTTGTAACACCCCGAATTTTCTATTAACACTAAAGTTGCTAAAAATATTAATAAGTGTGTAAGAGAGGGGATGTATCTAATATGAATATAAAGATATTAATAGGTATGTAAGAGAGGGGATGTATCTATTATGAACATAAAAATATTAATAAGTGTGTGAGAGAGGGGATGTATCTAATATGTATATAAAAACAATAATAAGTAAAGGGGGATGTATCTAATATGTACATTGTAGAAAATATATATATATATATTTATGACATGAATAGAAGTTTATTAATATGCTGAGTGTTTGCTGAGTCACTTCTGACTCATTGCTGAGTCAACAAGATAAACCCCATCTTGTCTGAACGGCTGCGGTTATTTCTAGGTTAAATCTAATGGCCTAAATGAATTCTAAAAATCTATAAATAAGTGGGTAGACCCTAGACCTAAATCACTTGTAAAATTAGAGAAGCTACCGTCATGCTGCTGCCATGGAGTTCAGCATAGCCATCACAAATTAAGAAGAGGAAGCCTAATCATCTACAACTAAATCTACACAAATCAAATCAAAAGATCTCTCTTTCTCTAATTCTTTTCTTTTGTTGGTGAGTATGATGATTCTCACAAGACTATTACAAACTAATTTGACTCAGTTATGAATGGATCACAAGAAAGTGATGTGATTTGTAATTGTAAATTCTATATATTGTGGATCTCTTATTATGTTATTATGTTGTCGTATGATGTAAATTATATATGCTATGTCATGCTATGTTGTAAATTCTCTTATGCTATGTCGTGCTATGTTGAGAATCATGTCAAGCTATGTTATACTATCATACTATGCCATGTTATAAATCATGCTATATTATGTTGAAAAATCATGATGTTGTTGGATCATGCTTAAAGTTATGTTTTTTTTTTCTTAATTTAAATGGATCTTGTTTATGGGAATTTGCCTATTAGGTTAGGTGTACCCATAAACTTGAAACTATAATTAAATAAAACTTGATTATGGGAATTTGCCTATTGAGTTAGGCGTACCCATATAAAACCATGTTGTTAAAAAATTAGATGATGTTGATTCACACATGTTCATATGTAAGTTTATGAAAATTGATTGAGATCATATTAGGTGAATTTTGAACAAGTTGACACCTTTAGGTCCATGACATGTATAATCTATGCAAGTTGGACATATGCAAGTTTCACCCCTTATTATGATTCATTTGGTCACATATACATGTTGTTATTATGATAATCTCTTTTATGCTATGAGTTAGGCTATTCGAGTCTAACATATATTTTGCGAATAAACGTTCAAACGTGGGGAAGGGGTAATATTAGGAATTAATAAATTGGGTGCAATTTTGTAAGATTTTGCATACCATGAATGGATGTCCATAATTGAGTCAATTATGGACATTGTTAAAAATAGGAAGTAATTAATAATTCAAGTAGGGAATTATTAAAATTGGGGGAAAGTGGATTATTATTAATAATCAATGCTTAGGACACGAGGTTGGACCCGTTTGTGATGTAAACCTGCCCGGACCCACCCGACAAATCCAGTAGTCACAAATGTCGGCCCAATGTGAGAGGTCCTAGGCCCAAACTAAAGCATAACAGTTGTAAAGACACGAGGTTAGACTCTTTTATGGTGTAAGACTGCCCGGACCCGCCCGACAAATCCAGCTGCCATAAATGCCAGTCTAATGTGAGAGGTCTTTATGAGGTTATGGCCTTAATGAACTAAGAAATACTTAACCAGATAATCATGTAAGGTGGGACATGGGGGTTAAGTGGGTGCCTTGGGTGGCATGAGGAATCTGGTGGTTGCCTTTAGAGGCATTTGAAATACGATTAGACTTAACCAAACACACATGTAAATGAACATGACTAAGTGGGTTAAGTGGGATGGACTAATGGGGACAAGCTTAGGTGGAATGCTTGTGGTAAATAGTGGGGGCCCATTTCAACCAGTATCCCAAAACGTATCTTTGTGGGCTTGACCCAAGTCGAGGACGGGACACGCATACTGGGTTTGACTATAAGAGGCCAAAACAGGGAGCGGTGGCAACGCAAGTCCAACGGGTTTCATATGCGTGTGTGGACCCGGGCTGGTAGGTAAGACGTTGTTGCATCGTGTAGGTATAAGCCGTGCATGTTCGTTGTATCAGGTTGCCACTTTAGGGGAGTGATACACCCCACTGTGGGGCCAGCACGGGTATCTACGAGTTAGGGAGCCGATCGAATAATGGGAAGTAGGGTACACCTAGTGGAGATAGGGGCAGGCGGCACCTATGTAGTCAGCTAGGGGTACGTAAAGCCACTGGGAAAGTTTCTAAGTGAAGCTAAGTGGGATAAATCTTTAGGGTGACTGGTGTGGTGCAGTATAGTGTTTATCCTTTAGTATTTAGGAGCGCCTATAACGTTGCCTTTAGCGATTGTCTATGTCCTTAATCTGCTCTTCATAGACATTTTCTTGTTTTCCAGCTTATGCCTTAGTCCAGTTATTTTGGTAATAGTATTGTAGAATTATCATATTCACCAGACTTTATGTCTGACCCCCTCTTTTCCATCCTTTTTCTCCCTTCAGGTCCGCAGGTTGGGCCAAGTTCTAGTGGAGTCTAGTTGGATCGCTTATCTTCTGGAAAGCTTGGACTGCTGAAGTAAAGTCCAGCTTGTTATCTTTCTTTTTAATGGCTATTCATGTAATGGGATTATGTACTTGTTTTATCAAGATAGATATTGTACTTGACATTGAATATGGTGTTATGATGTAATCAAACATGTTTTGACTTCTGCTACAATGAAATAAAGTTTTTGAATTTCCAAGTACTATTTTATATCTGTCTTGTTGTAATTTTACTGTTCTATATTCACTTAAAACCTCCATGGAAGTTAATGCATTCCCTTTGTGAGTGACATTAATGGACGTAGGGTGTTACATGTGGTATCAGAGCCAGGTTACCAGAACAGATAAATTTTTTTTTTTAGAAAAATATGTTTTTTTCTAAAGTATTTTTGGAAGAAGTGCTTTCAAAAAAAAGAAAAACATGTTATTTAAAGAGAGTTTTTATGAAAAACATAATCCCAAATAGCCACATCCTTATCTTTATCTTTCGAATTCTCCATTTTGAATCTTTCCTTTTTCGTTTCAGCATGGCTGAAGATCTTAATCTCCCAGAAGGTGTGACGATTCCAGGGTGGTTTAGGAGATACTTGGAGGCTAGGGCCACCACTGCAGGCCCAGCGGATACTCCTCCACCCCTAGTTGCACCCATTCCTCCTCCTCCTCCTCCTCCTCGTGTTGACACTTTTGCAAAGACGTGCAAGGAATTCAAGGCTATGGGAGGAAAAACTTTTCAAGGGACTGAGACGTTTGTGGAGGCCAGAGATTGGCTTAAGGAGACTGAGGAATTGTTGGATATCTTTGAAGTGGAAGATGGGAGGAAAGTCCGTTTAGCTGCTTGGTTAATGAAGGGAGAGGCCTTGTTTTGGTGGGAGGTCACTAACGGGGAACGTCCAGTTGATTCATGGGCGGATTTCAGACGAAGGTTTGAGGCAAAGTTTCTTTCAAGGGCAGAGGAGAACTTAAATATGGAAAAATTCCTGGCACTAAAGCAAGGGAGCTCATCAGTAAAGGAATATGTCAATAAATTTAATCAGTTAGCAAGGTTTGGCTTGGAGTTGGTGAACACGCCAGAGAAGAAAGCTTTGAGGTTCGTTAGAGGCTTGAATGAACCGTTGCAAGGGTTGGCTATGACCCACATCCCTATGGGAGCCACCTTTGAAAAGCTAGTAGAAATGGCACTTATGCATGAGGATAAGGCAGTTGAAAAGAAAGGGGATCATAAGAAACCCCAACAGCAAAATAAGAAGGGTGGTAAAAACAATAATGGCAAAGGGAAGAAGAAATGCTTCAATTGTGGGACGCCTGGCCATCTCAGCAAAGATTGTAGAAAGAAAAAGAAGACTGGTTGTTTTCATTGTGGAGATGCGGGACATTTAGTGAAGGACTGTCCAAAGAAGGGGCAGAGGGCAGGGTCTACCTCGGGAGGACAGGTGCAGGCTCTTATGGCACCAGGGCAGACAAGGGGGCAAGTTCAGGCTATTGCGGCCCCACCGCTGCAAGAAAGAGGTAGAACAATTTCTGTTGAAAGCTTAGTTTTTCTGTTTGATCATCCTGTCCGTACCTTATTCGATTCTGGCGCATCTCATTCGTTTATCTCTGCATCATTAGTTGAATCACTACACTTGAACACCAGTTTAGTAGAGGATCCCTTGGTCGTTTCAAATCCAATTGGGGGTTCGGCTCATTTGACCATGATATGTTTGGATTTGAAAATCTCTATACTTAGCGTTGAATTTAGATGTGATGCTTATGTATTGGGCTTCACGGGCTATGGGCTAATTTTAGGAATGGATTGGTTGTCTAGAAATAGGGCCATTCTTGATTGTGAAAGGAGAGTAGTTAGGCTTGTGACTCGCCTTGGTAATGCTCTCGACATCTGTTGTAATCCCATAAATTCTGTTATGCTAAGTTATCTTGAATCGCTTGACGCGTCTGTAGAGAACCTGCGATCGATAGAAGTGGTCCGGGAATATCCGGATGTGTTTGAGGAGGTGAAGGGCTTACCTCCAAAGCGGGAGATAGACTTTCGAATTTATCTTGTGGATAATGCTAAACCCGTATCTTTGCCAGTGCGCCACATGGCTCCTCGTGAAAGGAGGGAACTCAATAAGCAAGTAAAGGAGTTGCTTGAGAAGGGGTTCATAAGACGTAGTATATCGGAGTGGGGTGCTCCAGTAGTTTTTGCCACAAAGGCGGATGGGTCTCTTAGACTTTGTATGGACTATAGAGAACTAAACAAGCTTACTAAAAAGAACCGACACCCACTGCCAAGGATTGACGATCTCTTTGATCAGTTAGTTGGCGCCTCAGTGTTTTCGCAGTTGGACTTAGCCACTGGCTTTCATCAACTGAGAGTGGCTGAGGATAGTATAGATAAGACTGCTTTTAGGACTCCTGATGGATTCTATGAATGGCTAGTGATGCCCTTTGGTTTGACAAACGCCCCTGCATATTTTGTTGATTTGATGAGTAGGGTGTTTAGGGAATACCTTAACAAATTCGTGGTAGTCTTTGTGGATGACATCTTAGTCTTTTCTAAGAATAAAGAAGAGCACTCCCTACATCTTAGGGAAGTGTTGGAAACCCTTCGAGCGCATAACCTTAAAGCAAAATTTTCTAAGTGCCACTTCTGGAGGGAGGAAGTACGGTTCTTAGGGCACGTGGTTTCCAAAGAAGGGATAGCAGTGGATCCCGCAAAGGTGGTGGCCATCCAAGATTGGAAGGTCCCTAAAAATGCAACCGAAGTAAGAAGTTTCTTGGGGTTGGCTGGCTATTATAGGAAGTTTATCAAAGACTTCGAAAAATATCAGCTCCATTAACACGGTTAACGAAGAAGAACCTGGTTTTTACGTGGGACAAAGATTGCGATGATGCGTTCCAACGTTTAAAGAGAGCCTTAACTTCAGCCCCAGTCTTTGTGCTGCCAGACGGGAATAAACCGTTTACCATCTATACTGATGCTTGTGGGACGGGACTTGGTGCGGTCCTCATGCAAGAGGGAAGAGTAATAGCCTATGGTGGAAGGCAGTTGAGGGTTCATGAAAAGAATTACCCCACGCATGACTTAGAGCTAGCCGCAATTGTTTTCGCGCTTAAGTCTTGGCGTCACTATCTTCTTGGTAAGAAATTCGAACTGTTCACTGACCAAAAATCATTAAAATACTTATTCTCTCAGAAGGATTTGAATTTAAGGCAGCAACGGTGGATGGAATTCTTAGCCTCCTACGATTTTGAAATAGCATATACCCCGGGCAAGGGTAACGTGGTGGCAGACGCCTTAAGTAGGAAAAGGTTGTCCTTGAGTCCGTTGTTTGTTGAACGACAAAGCTTAGAATTCATCTCTATGTTTGACTTTATACCCTCCGTTGACTTAGTACCCGGTCTGTTAGCATCCTTGGAGGTTAGACCTACACTTCTAGGACGGGTTGGTGAGGCACAGTGAGACGACCCACAGTTGGTTGAGATAGTAGAAAAGCTCAAAGGGGGGAGTCGTCAAGCCATCTTCGTAGGTATACCCTAGACGATAAGGGTTGGTTACGAAGGGATAATAGACTTTGTGTACCACAAGACGAAGACTTAAGGAAGGCCATTCTTGATGATGCTCATCGCTCAAAAATGACCATTTATCCCGGCGGGGATAAGATGTACAAAGATATGAAGCGGGTTTTCTTTTGGGCCGGTATGAAAAAGGATGTGGCCGAGTACGTCGCTAGATGCTTGGTGTGCCAACGAGTTAAAGCAGAACAAAAGAAACCCGGTGGGTTGCTTCACCCATTAGAAGTTCCACTATGGAAATGGGAAAGCATCTCAATGGATTTTGTGGATGGATTACCAAGATCAAGGAAGGGTAACACGGGGATTTGGGTTATAGTAGATAGACTTACTAAAAGCGCCCATTTTATTCCCGTGAAAAGTAAGAGGACTGCTCCGTGGTTGGCTTCTGTATACATTAAGGAGATAGTTCGTTTGCACGGTATTCCTTCTAGTATAGTAAGCGACCGTGACCCCATCTTTACTAGCGAATTTTGGAAGAGTTTACAAGAGGCGGTAGGGACTCAGCTATGTTTGAGCACCGCATATCATCCTCAGACAGACGGCCAGACCGAGAGGGTGAATCACATTCTAGAGGATCTTTTAAGGCTTTGTATCCTAGACTTTGGGGGTACATGGGAAGAGCACCTTCCGTTAGTAGAATTCACATATAACAATAGCTTTCAGTCTAGTATTGGCATGGCACCTTTCGAAGCTCTTTATGGAAGGCCTTGCCGTTCGCCTACATGTTGGTGGGAATCTACCGATAAAATCCTACTTGGGCCCGATATGGTTAGGGAAACCTCGGAGAAGATTGAGTTGATTCGAAGGAGGATGAAAGCAGCACAAGATAGGCAAAAATCGTATGCTGATGAGAGGAGGACAGATCTTGAGTTTGACATTGGGGACATGGTTTTTATCAAAGTATCTCCGTTACAGAATGTTGTTCGCTTTGGGTCCATGGGGAAATTAGCACCAAGGTTTGTAGGGTCGTTTCCTGTAAAAAACAGGATTGGGAAGATGGCATATAGGGTGGAGTTTCCTGAGAAACTTAGTGGAGTACACGACGTATTCCATGTATCACATTTGAGGAAGTGTTTGCACAAGACCGCGGAGGTGGTAGAGCCGAGCTTGCTTAAAGAGGTGGAAATAGAGCGTGATGCAACAATTAGACGAGCTCCTACATGCATTCTTGGGTCGGAGATCAAAAAGTTGAGGAATCGAGAGGTCAGACTGGTTAAAGTGCAATGGGGAGATGATGAGAGCAACGCAACTTGGGAGACAGAAGAGAAGATGAGTTCGTTATACCCTTTTCTTTTTGAGGGTATGTCTTTTAATTTCTCCTTTATCGCTTAGCTTATCTTATCTTATCTTTAGTATGTCCTCTCATTAGTATCTTTGACCTTTAGTTAGGATAATCCTATGGTTGAAACATGTGTTTGAGACATGTTATGTATGATGGATGCAAAATGGATGCAAGTGTTTGCTAGTGGTTGCTCGTGGATGCATATATACACACACTTTAGGCACTAGATCGGCTCAGTCACTTCATATTGCATATTGCATATATATGGATGTATTTAGTATAATGGATGTATAATGGTTGTACCATCATATGGATGCTGCATTCGGTTGAATGGGTGTGCATGCATATAGAAGTAGTATGTAAGCAATTAGGATCTTTTGCATACATAATGGATTCATGACACTTACATAATTTGCATTAAGGAGGTCAACTGAATCAGTAGACCGCCTGATTTCGCATTAGGTAAGGACATGTACACACACTTGCATATGATCATAAAGCATTAGAAGTCTTTTAAGGACAATGGATGCCTGTGTATGATGGATGAGTAGATGGACGTTTGGATGGTAGGATATACATTCTTCCAGACTTGAAGATTTCGGGGACGAAATCCTAAAAGGAGGGGAGAATGTAACACCCCGAATTTTCTATTAACACTAAAGTTGCTAAAAATATTAATAAGTGTGTAAGAGAGGGGATGTATCTAATATGAATATAAAGATATTAATAAGTATGTAAGAGAGGGGATGTATCTATTATGAATATAAAAATATTAATAAGTGTGTGAGAGAGGGGATGTATCTAATATGTATATAAAAACAATAATAAGTAAAGGGGGATGTATCTAATATGTACATTGTAGAAAATATATATATATTTATGACATGAATAGAAGTTTATTAATATGCTGAGTGTTTGCTGAGTCAATTCTGACTCATTGCTGAGTCAACAAGATAAACCCCATCTTGTCTGAACGGCTGCGGTTATTTCTAGGTTAAATCTAATGGCCTAAATGAATTCTAAAAATCTATAAATAAGTGGGTAGACCCTAGACCTAAATCACTTGTAAAATTAGAGAAGCTACCGTCATGCTGCTGCCATGGAGTTCAGCATAGCCGTCACAAATTAAGAAGAGGAAGCCTAATCATCTACAACTAAATCTACACAAATCAAATCAAAAGATCTCTCTTTCTCTAATTCTTTTCTTTTGTTGGTGAGTATGATGATTCTCACAAGACTATTACAAACTAATTTGACTCAGTTATGAATGGATCACAAGAAAGTGATGTGATTTGTAATTGTAAATTCTATATATTTTGGATCTCTTATTATGTTATTATGTTGTCGTATGATGTAAATTATATATGCTATGTCATGCTATGTTGTAAATTCTCTTATGCTATGTCGTGCTATGTTGAGAATCATGTCAAGCTATGTTATACTATCATACTATGCCATGTTATAAATCATGCTATATTATGTTGAAAAATCATGATGTTGTTGGATCATGCTTAAAGTTATGTTTTTTTTTCTTAATTTAAATGGATCTTGTTTATGGGAATTTGCCTATTAGGTTAGGTGTACCCATAAACTTGAAACTATAATTAAATAAAACTTGATTATGGGAATTTTCCTATTGAGTTAGGTGTACCCATATAAAACCATGTTGTTAAAAAATTAGATGATGTTGATTCACACATGTTCATATGTAAGTTTATGAAAATTGATTGAGATCATATTAGGTGAATTTTGAACAAGTTGACACCTTTAGGTCCATGACATGTATAATCTATGCAAGTTGGACATATGCAAGTTTCACCCCTTATTATGATTCATTTGGTCACATATACATGTTGTTATTATGATAATCTCTTTTATGCTATGAGTTAGGCTATTCGAGTCTAACATATATTTTGCGAATAAACGTTCAAACGTGGGGAAGGGGTAATGTTAGGAATTAATAAATTGGGTGCAATTTTGTAAGATTTTTCATACCATGAATGGATGTCCATAATTGAGTCAATTATGGACATTGTTAAAAATAGGAAGTAATTAATAATTCAAGTAGGGAATTATTAAAATTGGGGGAAAGTGGATTATTATTAATAATCAATGCTTAGGACAGGAGGTTGGACCCGTTTGTGATGTAAACCTGCCCGGACCCGCCCGGCAAATCCAGTAGTCACAAATGTCGGCCCAATGTGAGAGGTCCTAGGCCCAAACTAAAGCATAACAGTTGTAAAGACACGAGGTTAGACTCTTTTATGGTGTAAGACTGCCCGGACCCGCCCGGCAAATCCAGCTGCCATAAATTCCAGTCTAATGTGAGAGGTCTTTATGAGGTTATGGCCTTAATGAACTAAGAAATACTTAACCAGATAATCATGTAAGGTGGGACATGGGGGTTAAGTGGGTGCCATGGGTGGCATGAGGAATCTGGTGGTTGCCTTTAGAGGCATTTGAAATACGATTAGACCTAACCAAACACACATGTAAATGAACATGACTACGTGGGTTAAATGGGATGGACTAATGGGGACAAGCTTAGGTGGAATGCTTGTGGTAAATAGTGGGGGGCCATTTCAACCAGTATCCCAAAACGTATCTTTATGGGCTCGACCCAAGTCGAGGACGGGACACGCATACTGGGTTTGACTATAAGAGGCCAAAACAGGGAGCGGTGGCAACGCAAGTCCAACGGGTTTCATATGCGTGTGTGGACCCGGGCTGGTAGGTAAGACGTTGTTGCATCGTGTAGGTATAAGCCGTGCATGTCCGTTGTATCAGGTTGCCACTTTAGGGGAGTGATACACCCCACTGTGGGGCCAGCACGGGTATCTACGAGTTAGGGAGCCGATCGGATAATGGGAAGTAGGGTACACCTAGTGGAGATAGGGACAGGCGGCACCTATGTAGTCAGCTAGGGGTACGTAAAGCCATTGGGAAAGTTTCTAAGTGAAGCTAAGTGGGATAAATCTTTAGGGTGGTATGGTGCAGTATAGTGTTTATCCTTTAGTATTTAGGAGCGCCTGTAACGTTGCCTTTAGCGATTGTCTATGTCCTTAATCTGCTCTTCATAGACATTTTCTTGTTTTCCAGCTATGCCTTAGTCCAGTTATTTTGGTAATAGTATTGTAGAATTATCATATTCACCAGACTTTATGTCTGACCCCCTCTTTTCCATCCTTTTTCTCCCTTCAGGTCCGCAGGTTGGGCCAAGTTCTAGTGGAGTCTAGTTGGATCGCTTATCTTCTGGAAAGCTTGGACTGCTGAAGTAAAGTCCAGCTTGTTATCTTTCTTTTTAATGGCTATTCATGTAATGGGATTATGTACTTGTTTTATCAAGATAGATATTGTACTTGACATTGAATATGGTGTTATGATGTAATCAAACATGTTTTGACTTCTGCTACAATGAAATAAAGTTTCTGAATTTCCAAGTACTATTTTATATCTGTCTTGTTGTAATTTTACTGTTCTATATTCACTTAAAACCTCCATGGAAGTTAATGCATTCCCTTTGTGAGTGACATTAATGGACGTGGGGTGTTACAGATTTGCTTTGTTTATAGAGTGCAGGCTTGTACAAGATAACAAGACAAGAATGTGAGCGCCGCACTCGCGACAACCGCAGCAGGCTAGTGGAAAACAAACAAAGGGCCACGTCAAGAAGACTGACGCTGATGCCTAATGCTAAACTTTTCATGCGACTCAAGGCGATGACCGAAAGGAGGCCTTGAGAGTGAACTGTTTAATACCGTGTCACACGACTTAAGGCAACGACCGAAAGGAGGCCCTAAGAGTGATATATCAAATCAATATACACACCCATGTATGACTAGCCATAGCCCAAGTGCAACGACGAGTGCCACCTTGCAAATATATTGAATCGAAAACGCGATAACTCGAGCACTTGGATAACTCAATCACATAAGATTTGAAAACAATGTCTCCCTTCCGTGCATCCACGTCTAAATTTAAAAGGGATGTGATACAACTGCTGACCTTTCTCCATTACCCCCGGACTGGGGCCGCACTGCTGAAAATATTCATAAATGTTATATGTCTGTGTCTAACTTATACCTCGATCTTGACAGGCTGCTTGAGGACCACGAAATGGATGCAGAGTGAACGTCCATTTGCTAGTCCGGACCGACTTCCCGGTTGAAAGACCCCATGTAAAGGGAGATGCCATTGCTTTGACTCCTAACTTGCGAGGAGGCGAATTGCCTGACACTCAGACTCAAAAGCTAAGAATAAGGAAGATAGAAATTCCTTCCGTGCTGAGGATATTGGTGCAGAAGGCGCTAGGATCGAAGGAAGGTAGCAGATTTCTTCTTGTGATGATCCCTCAGCATGTCAAGCTAGATATGAAATGGATGGTACCCTTGCGGATTTGTGAACTCAAATGGATCAGCGAGATGAACTTCTCCGGAAACGACAGAAAATGGTGGATAACTTCTCTACTCGGATAGACGGAAGGCCTAGTAGCTTCGACTTATTCACTAGAGCGAGCACCATGGGAATTCAAACGACAATGAACTTGGCTCATACACTCCCTGCCCCGTGGTCCAGATAATATGAGAACCTATGACAAGTTGGCATAGTCGTCTTTGATGAAACAAAGATGCAACCAACCTCCTCCCAGGCATTTGTAACATGCAACTTCCGACCGTCACATTTTGGATGAAAACGATGGATATGTAAGAGCCGCCGAAAAACTTAAACGGAGCCCGACCAACCTTTGCTTCTATACAGATGAATGTTTAAAACCCAGCTCAACCTCAACATGAGGCTCCCCATGAAGGGGGAAAGTAGAAGCATTCGAAGTGGCAATAATTTGACATATCGCCATTCGACTCCAATCCTCAGAGCTTGGATGGGAGATCCAAAACTAACGTGAGTCAGACACGAACAAATTATTTTATGTCAAACTCTAACTCATGACTTGGTGAAGATGTATGAATTTAGAGAAGAAATGGAACTGGTGCTCACCGCATAGCAGAACACCTGTAGAGGGGGGCATAGGACACAAGTTTCGAGTAACATAATTCGACTTTTTGCCGACTTTATGCACATTTATTATCATCGGAGCCCTGCAAGATCTTAGACTGTAACCAAAAGAATGACTCGCGAAGACCAACCCGCATACATCCGAATAGGAATTTTTCATTCAGAATTAAAAAACAGAAGCCTAATTGACGGCTATTACATATGCGCAACCGAGAAGCCAAAAACCGGCCTCCACCCAATTTAAGACTTCATACCGGGGGCACTAGCGCTAAATTAGGTAATTAGCGACAACGTCTCAAAGATGAGGGCCAAATTGGCAACATTAATTGATGCTTCAACAGAGATCAGGCGAGACCGTGCATGCATTCCTTGAAAGATTCAACGCCGCAGTGGCATCGGTAAATCTACCTGGACCATATATGGCGTTGATTGCTGTAGTATCCGTTATTCTGGATATCTTAAACTTCAAAATCTCTTTGCATCGAGACCCACCAAGAGCACTTGGCGGATTCACCTCTGAAGCAAACCTCGGTATCTCTCTACCATGAGATTATCCTAGAAACGTTGGAAAATCCTATCCTGAGACAGACAGATTCGTGCAATAAGAGTGTGCTAATTTTGAAATGGATGATCTCAATGTCTTCACGACATAATGGAGCACCATCTGACTCTTGAAATAATAAAGGAAAAAGAAAAGCCCCAGGAAAGACTAACAGGAATTTACAATTCTGGAAATGACCAATGTCATTAATCGGGCCCGCGGTCTTGATTGTCAAGCTTAATGGAACCAAGCATGTGAGATAGACTCAACAAGACTATGATGGCTATTTCGGATTATGCCAAAGCATGAACGAAGGAGCTCGAATAACTCACTAACGACGTTCGCTCTCTTGCAAGATTGACGAGCTTACTCAACTCTGCAGCTGGTGCGAGGAGAGTATCTAAGTTTGATGATATACTCAATAAGGCGATCACTGCTTTCTGGCTAAACAGATGGGTTGACCCCAACGCGAATGTGATTCGACCATTCGCATATACAACTCCAACCCTTGATGACGTGGAAATGTGCACATAATGACACAGGGTGACTAAGATTGTTGAACCTACATATCTAACCCGATGCGGCAGAAAAAAGTATAAAGGCTAAAAGATTGGATGTCCGATTGACCTATCATAACCCCCAACAATGCTGGGGGCATAAGCACTGACTTCGCTCGTCCTCCACTAATGCTAGGAACATCAACTTCAACTGACAGATTGACTTTAAACATGACCCTGACTCAATGCATGATTCAGAACATATACATTATATCTTTAGAATATGACGTGATTCATCCCGACCATCCAAGTGAGCGAAATTACGGATCAAGCAAGAATTCAAAGACTTGATTTGTAACTGCATCAAATGATGAACTCCTCTGCTACCTTACAATTGTGATAATCCTACCAGCTATTGGCTTGCATGTTTTCAACAACATCTCGTACTGACTCGTATGTGATCACGGGACTATAAAACAATCTGAAGTGATCATGGCTTTCGGATGCACTATTATTACGATTAGATGCAATCATGGAGTCCTAGATTAATATCCTGATATCGAGATAGTCCAAATCCAAGCAAAAATGACAAATTCATATACCGACTCTGATGCGCTCTATCCGAACGGTCCAGATGCTAGCTCAAGATACGAAGATTCTGACACCATACTATGACTTGGACGGCTATTGTATACATTGACTTATACATTAAAGAAATCTTAGCTTAGTAATGCACTTGGCTTGTTTAGGAAGATGGCGTCGTTTGGCATCAACTTTTACAAATATACCGCATGACCTATGATGAAAATTCTACCTCTTGATTCGACGAAGTCTAAACGATTACTTGATCATCTTGACCACTCTAGCCATGAAATTTGGCCCGATAAGCATCAACGGAAGCAATGCGGCATATGACAAGCCATTTATACAGAAAAAGATCCAAAAAGATTCATCTCGACTTATTCAAAGCACATCTTATTTGCAACAAGATGTACTTTGGGGGGCAAAATGTTAGCCTGCTTTGTGACCAGACTATCCAAAGCCGAAGAACTCTATCAGGAAGACCACTCAGGGCTTGAGTATGAACTGCCAGAGATTGACATCTTCTTGGACGAAGTAACGAAGGATGGGAAAACTCGTATTTCTGTGCACATAAGCTTCGGGTTGGATTCCACCATTTCGGATCAAGCTAAAGCAAATATTTCTGACTAACCAAACCGGATCGGGTAAACCGGATCGGGTCATCCGGATCGGGTAAACCAGATCGGGTCATCTGGATCGGGTAAACCGGATCGGGTCATCCGGATCGGGCCAACCGGATCGGATCTCTACCCCTAACCGAATTCTGGGCAGTTAAAGACCATTTCCCCATGTTCTCCACTACTTCCGAGATTTACTCTTAAGCTGCCACGTGGCCACTCAACCCTAATTGAATTTCTACCTATAAATACACATACAACACATCATTTAAGGGGACTTTTGGCATAAGGAAACTCTACATATTTCGGCCATGGCTGCCAATGAAGAATCAAGATCTTCTTCGACAAAATCAATGAATTCGGAGAGCATTTTTCATTGTTATTGAGTGATTGTGTGTCTATACTCATTGTAATTATAATTTCTGGATGAATTGAGAAACTATGAAGTGGATGTAGGCTTGTTAATGCCGAACCACTATAAATCTCGTGTATTGATTGCTTTTCTATGCTTTTAGATTATGATTCTTCATTATTCTCTGCAAAACATGATCAATTGGGTGTTAGGACATTTTTTGGTCTAACAGTAGTCAAATCTTTTCTTAAAAACATGATTCATTATAACTGGAAACAAGACCATAATAAAAATATAATCTTTATTTTCTAACCTTTTACTTGAAAAACATATTGTAGTGAGAATGTCATTCTTATTTTCTAATCTTTCTAATGAAACAAATTAACTATAAAAATGTATTCTTCCTAATGTAATCAACCTTAAATAAAAATGAAATCTTTTTAATCTAATCTTTTTAGTTCAACCTTCATTACATTGAAAAATGTAATATTTTCATTTCAATCTTTATTACATTGAAAATGTAATATTTTCATTTCAATCTTTATTTCCAATTTTAAATCCAAATTGAATATTCTATCTATTATCATATTAATATAATATTATTTCCAAAATATTAATTTTTAAATTAGCTCTTTTAACATGCATTATAAAATGTATAAAATAAATCGATAAACACGTTCGGGTTAAAATGGTGTTGCTATTTAAAATAGATTAAATAGCTCAATTCATTATCTTATTCATTTATATTTTCTATTGGACCAGACCTCCCACATTAAGCCTGCTACCTGTGGATGCTGGATATGCCGGTTGGTTCCGGGCAGACTTATCCCACAAGTTGGGCTTAACCTCGTGTCATGGCCCAATTCGTATTTGTGCACTTGGACCTCTCACATTAGGCCTAACATTTGTGGCTGCTGGATATGCCGGGCGGGTTCGGGCAGACTTATACCACAAATGTAACCCAACCTCGTGTCCAAGTACAATTATAATTAATAATTATAATTAATTCACTGAAAATATTATTTTTATATATTCTTTTAAAGTAAAGATATGATCTTTACATTAAATTGTCACCAATTTTATAAAACCCTTTGTTTCCGAATATCCTAACTGACATTTCAATTTTTTGATGAAAAGTTGAACTTTCTATATTATTATTATATCATAATAATAATCTTTTCAAATGTTCAGATTTCGAAATCAAACCTTCTTATCTTATGATACTGACCGTAAAGATGTAATCTTTTTAATTTAATGCTTTTTATTATAACTTTTAAACAATAAAGAAATAATCTTTCTAATTCATATATCAATTAATTCCACTAACTGAATATTAAATTAAAATATTCCTTTAATTCAAATTTGGAATGAGACTCAATCCATTACCATATAATTTTAATTATATGGATTTCAAACATCGCATTAATTCCATAATAATGATAAAATATTCAATAACAACCAAAGTGCATTTTAAACTAATCACAAGGGCGATGTGTAGTCAGAATATCAACCCAAGACCCGTGTAGGGTTTCAACCAACACAAATTCAAATAATATATTATTAATTGTGCTCTTGGACGATGTGTGAAAATTTATCGTCCAATCAACATAAACAAGTCAGGCAACTTGTAAATGGCAGTGTAAACATGTTTTAAATGTCATAACAACATGTTACATACTTCAAATTTCAAACAATTCACAATAGTCATCCAAATCAACATTTATCCAATGAACAATAATTTCAACACAGATAATTAATTAATATTTAATAATAAAAATAATTAATTGTTTCAAAAACTTGAGTGAGATAAAAGTTCTCACTTAAAAAAAAGAAAATCGTTTTATTTCGATACCAAATTTGTCATTTACATATTCTCAATTGAAATAAAAAGAAAATCTTTTTATTACAAAACCCAATTTGTCATTTACATGTTCACAATTGAAATAAAAAGAAAATCTTTTTATTTCAAAACCCAATTTGTCAATCAAGCATTCTTTATTAATGAATCATATTACATATTGCACATTTAAAATATAATCTTTTATTGTAAGCTTCTTTACATTAAACAAATGTTGCATAAGAATATAATCTTTTTATATTACCTAAAAATGTAAATTTTTATGTCACATCATTTAAACAAGCTATGATTCATTTTACTGAATCATTATTACATAAAACTATACATTTTTATGTTATAAGAACTTTCCTATTTAAACAAATGTCCGTTTTTCATATTTCCTTCTTTACAATAAAAATGTAAACTTTTTATTGTTTAACCTTTTTTTTAGAATTTCTAAATTCTAACGCATTTTCTATTTAAAATTTCTTAAAATAAAATTTTAATTTGGTTCTGATTTTCCGGGTTGTTACAAAATTATACATTGGGATACAACTATATCAAATGTAGGAAAGTACTATTTACTTTCCGATTTTTAAATCAAGGTTTATTTATTTAATAAATCGTTTATTTATTTAATTAGATTAAGGTATAAAATTTTATTTAAAGTTAAATATTTTGAACGTAGGGATTATAATGTTACCGTTATAACCAATGTTTTTCACGAAAGAATTGGATTCGTGAACTGAATCCAAGAATTGCGTAAGCAATGATTTGATAAGAAGATAAGAAACGGAGTTAAGGAATTTAGAAACTGATTGGAGATTAGTTATGTTTAATAGCTTTCTGGGTATCAATCTGATGTTGGTTTCGGCTTTCGGGGTTTTTACTTGGGAGGTTGTTCTCTTACTAATTTACAGTTAGAGACCGATAGATGTGGGAAGATAGTGATGTATGAATCAAAAATGGAAACATTTTCCAAAGTTAATAACGTTTATTTTCTAAATTTAGAAAATAAGGATTTATGGATATATGGAAACGGGAAATGGGAAAATGAGTAAATTATAATAAATTAATTAAAGAGGAAAAATGTTGATTGATGGTTAATCGATAAAATTTCCATTTGTAAATAAGATCGTTGTGTGTATGGGTGTTTCCTTGGACAATTAAATAACTGACTATCAAAGTTTTGACCATTTTTCCGTTGTCAATACGGAGAGACCGGAATCAGATTTATTATCTGAAAACCACTCTGTATGAGCATTAGCGTTACGAATCAAATGTGATTAAGATAATTGAAGACGGAGTTTATGCAAGGGCTATTCTGGCAAGTCCTAGGTAGAAATTTGTGGCGGATCTAATAGATCGCGTAAGTTGAGCTCCTCAGACATATTTACATTTGGTGACGGAGGAATTCTTTTCTCTTAGCTGTATACCGATGGTATTTTTGGAGAAATCAATTTGTGATTTGGTGGGTATGACGATGTGGCATTCAAAGTGAATAAAGGTGTGATTTTTCAAAAGATATGTTATGGCCTCTAGCCTCACAACCAGGAAATGGTATAAAATAGTGTAGGTCGCATGGCTAAGTGGGTAGCTGCCAATTAGGGTGTATTGTCACCTGATCTAGAGAAAATCCATTTGCTTATTTAATATATATTCGACGCTGACCCTTTAAGGGAACGGTTACTGATCCCAACCGTTGGTGATAATACATTCGATTCACTCAAGAAAATGAGTGACCGGTCATGTTTAGCTTAGGTTATAAGATGTTCTTGTTGGACCGGGTGTATTCCTCTCTAGAGATACACTGTCGGAAGGTGGTCCCATACCTTGCCAGTTGGAATCCATTACCCAATAAGCACCCGTGGTTTTAGATTATATATTATATATGTGGAACGTGAGATGAAAGCATTCCAGCAGATGATATTTTTTTGATTTAGACATTGTTATAATATCAAAAAATAGTTGATATAAAGAATATATTTGTTTATCGTAAGGTAAAAACCATCCGTGTTTATGTATGGATCGGTCTTACGATAATCCTTTCTTTTAAAAGGATTTTAAAAGTTAAACAAATGCTTGGAGTTTACTCACACTAGTCACATGACTGACGCAGAGTTTATTTTTTTTTGTTTTCCCTAAACTCTTGGGTGCCCAATTTTGTACGGGCAGTCAAGCAGCTGGGATTTACAAATATACTAAAAGGAGCTTAGAGCAGGAGGATTCAACAACATTATATAGCTATTATTTATTTCCACTGTGTTGTAAGTGTTGTACTCTGATAATGGTATGTATATACCAGTGGAAAATTTGTTTATCAAAGGTTATGTTGTATACTATATCTTATTCGTTCCGGTGTGAGGTTCGTGTCACTTTGATTCTGTGTTGTTCCTATCATTCTTCTATTCTAATTTTCTATCTTATCTATTCTCACCCTCTAATTTCTTTCCATAAATGATCTGGTATGTTCGATTCTCGAATAGTGGACATGGTTTGTATGTTGATTTTCTGGGTCAAAAATCCTGGTTCATTACAGTGGTATCAGAGCTGAAGGTTAAGTGATTACATGGCTCTGTGGCATAACTCGATAGAGATAGGGTTAGTAATACCCTAAATTGTGTTTGAGTGTATATATACGAGAGAACATATTTGTAGATTTTATAAAAATTGTTTTATATTGTGGAGATTTATTGGTTGCGTTGTTTATGAGTTCTGGTCGATCAGTTTGATCCACTGTATCGGTAGGAGTTTATATACACTTGAATACGATGAACCAACATATTATGTTTTGAAAGTGGGTAAATGAAATAATTTTACCCAAATTATATTTTGATATAAAAGAATGTATAATATTGGAATCATTATAATATATTGGATGTGTTGGTTGTTATAATCGAATAAAATTATAATCGAGATGGTTATATATATGTATATACATATATAACCAAATAAAATTCGTATAAGTGTTACGAAATGAATAAAATCTGAAATTAAAATGATTTGAAATTAAAATCTCTAAAAGTTGGAGAAGAGTTTGTAAATGGATTTGAATTAAGTATATGGGAATTTTAAGTTCCTAGGAGATTCAGAAATGTTTTTCAAAAACATTGTGAATGGTATTTAGAAATAATTTCAAAATGGAAATGTTTTAAAATGAATTTTGAATGTGATATAGTATTGAACTCACTTCGATCGCCCGGGAATAACCCTGGATGTTGTCCACATCAGCAGTGTTCATTTTCGAGTTCTAAGTAAGGGATTACTACCAAAGATATTCATTTTGAATTGTTTTGAGAAAAACAAGTTGTTTTGAATCCGGAAAAAGGATATTTGGTTTTAGAAAAGCTAAACTATTTAAAATTCCCAGGGAAAGATTGTTTGAATTAAACCCTAATTGAATAGAAATTTGTGAATTAAACAAATTGAAATTGAATTGAAAATAAAACGATATTGAGTAAGATTGGATTTTTGAATATAATTGGACTCAGGTAAGTTAATGGTTTGATTCTTGAAATAAAACCAGATTACAGTCATGAGATTAAAGTAACTGATTAGAGAAATTATTTAGTTAATGGAATGTGGGAATCAAACTTAATTTGGTTAAGTATATTGGACTAGTAAGTTAAGAATTGAAATTGATAATAAGATTTGAGTTGAGGATTGAATTCGACTTGGATATAAGTGAATGATTTGGTGTTGAGGATAAATTGATTGGAGTTTGATTGGGATAACATTGGTATATGTAGTATTGGTAACAGATGGAAAGGATATAATGATATGCCCGACAAAAAGGTACAAGTTTATTTATATATGAGTTGGTGATTTATGATCCTATTTGGCAAGCCACTTGGCTGTTTGATTTTCTTTTAGATTAGAGAAGGCCTAGAGAGGCGAATTCTAGTTGTACCAATTGAGCCGTGCAAAGGAGGTGCTGGCCAAATTTTTCAAAATTTTAAGGTATTAGAAAATTTTCAAGATTTTTTAAAATATTCATTAATAGAAATAAATTCATATTTAGTTGAAATAAATTGGTTCAGTTAAAACTGAAGTTACAAATAATTTTTAACCTAGTTAATAGGGTTTGTTTTCTACCTTAGCAATTTCGAGGACGAAATTATTTTAAGGGGGGAAGAATGTAACGACCCATATTTTTATGGTATAATAATTAATTTATTTAATTATTTAAATTGTGATTTAGAGATTTAACTGGTTGTCTAAATAAATAATATTGAATATTTAATTAATATTAATAATAGAATAATATATTTAATTCCAAAATAGTCGGAATTAGCAAAATTTGCAGTGTTGTGTGAATCAGATGATTTTACTAAGTTAATTCAGTTTAGAAAACGAATTTATTTATAAATGTCAGTTGAACATATAATTATAATTTAATTTAAATCGAGCTCGTAACGGCTCGGTAGTTCGTAATATGGAGTTTTGAACTTCAATTGAATATACAGAATCCATTTTAAATCGGATTTTTGTGAAATAGGAAACGCTCGGAGCTTGTGAAGTATATTTTTCTAATGGAAGGAAAAAATCAAGATTTTGTCGTATAGATTGTGAGTTGTTTCCAAATCAAATTTTCTAAAAGTCGCTATGGAATTCCTTTATAATTTATAACGATTTATTTATATTATAAAAGGATTTTTAATATAAATTGGGTATCGGTTTAACACTAGATTTGAAATATCGAGTTATAAATTCAGATAGGAATATTTTGGAGCTATATAATATTCTATTGTGAATATATACGATAATATTAATTTATTGATGTTAAATTAAATTATTTTTAAATATATTAATATTTAATTGGTCTATTTAGAGCTTTAGAAATAGCCATTTTTGCAAACGAGCTCGAAACTAATTTTGTTGGATCCGGAATATTAAATTATTGCTAAATTTCAATTTTCGTGATTGTTGGAGTCCGTATGTGGCCGTACGGGATTTTAATGTGAAAAAAGACAATAATTAGACCTTTAAAAATACGCTGCACGAGCAAATGGAGTCGGAATTCGACGAAACAGGTTTCGTTGGGTCCGTAATGTCGAACTGTAGCTGCAAGCCCATTTTCATGATTTTTGGATATCGTGTGTGATCATGTAGATTTTTAGATGACAGAAACAAGTAGAAATAGAATATAAATTAATATAAAAAAATATTCAAAGCTTCTAAGACCAGCCAAAAAACATACCTATAAATATCACTACACCCTTCTAACCATAAATTCAATTTTTCTGTGGTCAAAACATCCAAGCCGCCACCAGATAAAATAAAATGTGAGGAAAGTTCTCCTTTCAAGAATCATAACAAATCATACAAAAATCCTAAATTCATGAGATATATATCAGTGAGTTCCTAAGAAGATTCTATATGGGTTTCAACTTGTTCGATGCTCATTTTTGGGGTTGGTGTTTTTGCAACGAACCTAGTGTTTGATTTATATGGAAATTGGGGGATCGATCTTCGATTTGGTGTTTGATTCTGGTATTAGCACGTAGTTTGGCGACTATTTGAGGAAGTTTAATGGAGTTGGTGGAAAATTGTGTCATGGGTTTCACAACAGCTGGGTCTCAGGAGCCAGGGTTCGCGACGGTGACGGTGCAAGGTGGCCTGCTGCGATGAAGTCAGGGTGGAAGGGATTTTTCTGACGAGTTGAGGGATGGTTATAATTTCAGATTCCATGAAGAAACGGGGGGATCAGCATCAGAAGGTAGTGGCGTAATTTCTAGTTTGAAGAAAATACTGAAGGGGAGAGGGAAGACATAAATGAGTGGATGGATTTTTAAGTGGGCCGTGGGTTTTAGGTGAAGCCTAATTTAAATTTAATTCAAGTTTAATTTAATTAAATATCGTTTAAATTTTTAATATCATATCTTGCATATACATTATTATAATTTGATGAAACAAGATCCGTTGGGATTGTATGAACGAGGGCTACACAATGGAACTGACTGGGAGTGAATTGGAGCTCGTTACAATTTATAGCAAAATAAATTGCCTAATACGAATCAATGACCGTAAATAGTAATTCAACGATAGACGTCCAAAGTGAGTAAAATTCAATTACTCTACCCAGTTTATATTTTTATAACGTACTTTTAGAATTGATAAATGATGGTTGATTACTGTATGCTGATTATTTGAATGAACTGCTAATTGATTGGTTGAAATTATAGATCTAGTAATATATATATATATATATATCGTTAATCAAATATTGATTCTGTTTATCAGAATATTTCATACTGAAATGAAATTGATGTTATTTATATTGTTTAACATCTGTGGATGCAGGGAAACAGGTTGGAGGGATCCAACTGGAATTCTTAACATTTATAATACTGTTTTTTTTTCACATATTGTGATATATGATGTGATATATAATCTGTTGTTGATTATGTGTGTTTGGATGACATTGATCATGGTTATTTGGTATTTTAAATACCATAAGAAATACTGGAATGTAAAAAGAGAAATTTCAAAGTGTGTACTGAAATAAAAATATTTGCATTAAATCAAAGGATTTTATAAAAAGGAATTTGTGAAGTGGATATTGAATTTTATAATTTTATAAAATCAAATGGATTTTACAAAAGGAGATATTTGAAAATTAAATAAGAAACTTCTGTATAAAGTTAACAACAGTTATATAGAAGTTTAAAAGACCGATTTTGGTTAAAATACTTAATGGAAATAATAAGAAGTAAGTAAAGAACCTTATGGAATAAATAGAATTATAAAAGGAAATATTTGGGAAATATATAGAATTATAAAAGGAAATTGACAAGATATAAAAGAATTATGAGAAGATTGTTTAAAGTGGATATTAAAAAGAAACTTGTTTTAACAGATAAAGTGAAAAGATTAATTTATAAACAATGTTTTATAAATTAAGAAAATTATTTATCATTGGATAAATTGGATATATAAGTCTGAAATTATATGAAGAAGTACAAATCGGTTGTAACACCGATATTCTTATGGAATGTAAACATAGCATTTATAAACGAGATTATAGGTGATTGGAATTTAAAATAAGATTTTGTATGAATAATTCTATAAGTAGAAGTATACATTGAATTTGGAAATGGGATATTATTTTTACATGAAAAATCAAACTGATTGATTACATAAAAGAAACATTATTCACATTCGATGTGAATAATGGTTTAAAATAAATATTTTATAAATTAAAACATTTATAAGGAAAATTGGGTTTTGAAATACGAATTCAAATGGGAATTTGAATGAGATAGGAATTAGGGTTAAAATAATATTAGTTATTCGAATAGAGTTAATCAACTATTAGTTATTCGAATAGAGTTAATCGAATATTAGTTATTCGAATTTCAAATACAGTTAGTCGAATATTAGTTATTCGAAGAGAGTTAATCGAATATTAATTATTCGAATAGAGTTAATCGAATATTAGTTATTCGAATAGAGTTAATCGAATATTAGTTATTCGAATAGAGAGTATCGAATATTAGTTAATCGAAGAGAGTTAATTGAATATTAGTTATTCGAATAGAGTTAATCGAATATTACTTATTCGAATAGAGTTAATCAAATATTAGTTATTTGAATAGATTTAGTCGAATATTAGTTATTCGAAGAGAGTTAATCGAATATTAGTTATTCAAATAGAATTAATCGAATATTAGTTATTCGAATAGAGTTAATCGAATATTAGTTATTTGAATAGAGAGTATTGAATATTAGTTATTCGAAGAGTGTTAATCGAATATCGAATAGAGTTAGTCGTATATTAGTTATGCGAATAGAGTTAGTCGAATATTAGTTGTTCAAATAGAGTTAATCAAATATTAGTTATTTGAATAGAGTTAATCGAATATTAGTTATTCGAATTGAGTTAATCGAATATTAGTTATTCGAATAGAGAGTATCAAATATTAGTTATTCGAAGAGAGTTAATTGAATATTAGTTATTCAAAGAGAGTTAATCGAATATTAGTTACTCGAATAGAGTTAGTCGAATATAGATTATTCAAAAGAGAGTTAATCGAATATAAATAATTCGGATATAGGTTATTCGAAAGAGAGTTAATCAAATAGCGATTATTCGAAGGAGAGTTATCGAATAGAGATTTTTCGAAAGAAAATTACACATTGGGATTCGACTATATCGAATGTAGGAAAGTAATATTTACTTTCCGATTTTTAAATCAAGATTTCCCTTTCAATTCTATTTGTAAATGGTTTACAAATATTTCCCTTTTCATTCTATTTGTAAATGGTTTACAAATATTTCCTTTTCTATTTGTTTCACAAATATTTTCCTTTTCTATTTGTTTATTTAGCAAATAAATATTTCCTTTTCTATTTGTTTATTTAACAAATAAATATTTCCTTTTCAATTCTATTTATTTAACAAATAAATATTTCCTTTTCAATTCTATTTATTTAACAAATAAATATTCCCTTTTTCTTATAATCTCCTTTGATTTTATAATTATTTTCTTTTATAAAATCCTTTTCCTTTTATATGTAAAATCCATTGATTTTATATAAATAATTTATTTTCAAAATACACTTTGAAAATCCCCTTTTCTGCATTCTAGTATTTCTTACGTTATTTAAAATACCAAATAACAATGATCGATATCATTCAAACACACATAATCAACACAGATTATATATCACATCATATATTACAATATATGAAAAACAGTAAAATAAATGTTGAGGAATCCAGTTGGATTCCTCTAACCTATTTCCCTGCATCCATAGATGTTAAACAACAAAATTAACATCAACTTCATTTCACTATGAAATATTCTGATAAAAAGAATCGATATTTGATTAACGATTTATATATATATATATCGTTATCTATAATTTTAACCACTACATAAGCAATTCAACCAAACAGTCAACACACATCAATTAATCATCATTTAGCAGTTCTAAAAATACGTTATAAAAATATGAACTGGTAGAGTTGGTGAGTTTTACTCACATTGGAAAGTTATTGTTAAATAACGATTAATTATCTTTGATTCAGACGGACAATTTATTTTGCAATAAATTGTAATGGGCCCCAATTCACTCCCAGTCAGTTCCAGTGTGTAGCCACCTCCATACGATCCCAACCGATCTTGTTTCGTTGAATTTTGATCAAGTACAGATAAGATATTTAATTTACAAATTTATAAACATTTACGGTTATTAACTAAATTAAATAAATTAACAATGGGCTTTACTTTATTTGTTACAGCCCATCTACCCCATAAAGCCCAGACCGACCTATCCTTCTTCTCGGATGAAACTCGCGATTTGCTCCTCCATGAACAGACATTGCCGGAATTTCTGCTTAATCCATGCATCGGTTTTTTTCACCGAACATTATTCAAATTATACCCTGAAACTTCTCTACACTTCATCCATCTATCTACGCCCTTATCACCCAACTCGAGCCTTCCTTCTACCTTGCGTCGAAGTCCTGGAACTCACGCATTACAGCTAGTATAAGCGTCGACCTTTTTCAGCATCGAATCCCCCCATATTTCACCAATACTTGCGGAAATACATCTCAAACACCATTATCAACCTAGATTTAACCAACAAGGCCTCAAATCCCCAAATTCCTTTAACCTAGCTCGCACTGCCTTATTTTAGATGCAAGAAATTCACACCGCGTCCAACGATTCTTAGATAGAAGTGAAGCTCTCAGCATAAGTAATTCAAAAATATAAATTCCAAGATTTATGGAGACTTATACAATTTGTTAGGATTTTATAAACTCACGATTTTATTTTCTACAATAGAGGAGTGGCGGCCTATTTGCGTTTGACCCAAAGAAAAGTTGAAATTAGGTTAAGGGGGTAGTGAGGGTATTTATAGAAAGGTAAAGATATTTTTATATTCAAATTTAATCAATCGTTATTTGTTCTTGTCAATTACAATTTCCTATAATTATATACGATATCCAAAAATCATGAAACTGGACAAACGACTAGAGTTCCACATCACGGACTTAACGAAACTGGTTTCGTCGAATTCCAACTTCGTTTGCTCACACAGCGTATTTTTAACCGTCAAAATACTGATTGTTTTTCACATTAAAAATCCGTACGGCCACACACTGACCCCAAAAATCACGGAACTTGAAATCTAACAATAATTTAATGTTACAGATCCAACAAAATTAGTTTTGTCGAAAACGAAGCTCGTTTGCAAAACTGGCTATTTTTAAAGCTCTAAATAACCCATTTAAATTTATAAATATATTTAAAAATAATTAAATTAAATATTTAAAAATAAATATTATCGTATATATTCACATAGAATATCACACAGCTCCATACCGGGATTTATAACTCGATATTCCAAATCCAGTGTTACATCGATATTCGATTTATATTAAAAATCCATTTAAAAATATAAATAAATCGATATAAATTATAAAGGAATTTCATAGCGACTTTTCTAAAATTTGATTTGGACATAAATCAAAATCTACACGACGAAATCCCGATTTTTCTCTTCCACTAGAAAAATATACTTCACCAGCTCCTAAATTTTCTTGTTTCAAAGAAATCCAATTTAAAACGGACCCTGTATATTCCGTTGAAGTTCGAATCGCCAAATAGCGAACTGCCGCGCCATTTCGAGCTCGATTATAATTATAATATAAATTATACATTCAATTGTCGTTCAAATAATATATTCGTTATTCTAATTCAAATTCTAAGCTGAATTAAATATTTTAAATTGTCCAGTTCACATTATATTGTCAATTCACTATTTCCAACTATTTCGGAATTAGATATATTATTTAAACTAATTAAATATTCAATATTATTTAATTAAACAACACTTTAATTCTCTGAATCACTATATAAATAATTAAATAAATAAATTATAATGATGTAAAAATACGCGTCGTTACATTCTTCCCCCTTAAAATAATTTCGTCCTCGAAATTGCTAAGGTAGAAAACAAACCCTATTAACTGGTTAGAACTTATTTGTTCACTTCTTAACTTCAGTTCCAACTGAACCAATTAATTTCAATTAAAATATTAATTAATTCTTACCAACGAAAATTTTCAAAAATCCTGAAAATATTATAACACCCGAAATTTTCGAAAAATTTCGACAGCACCTCCTTTGTACGGCTCAATCGGTACAACCACAACTTGCCTCTCTAGGCATTCTCCAACCCAAAAGAAAATCAAACAGCCAAGCGGCTTGCCAATTCGGCTCATAAATCTCATATCCCATAGAAATGTAAACTTGTACCTTTTTGTCTGGCATATCATTATATCCTTTCACCTATTATCAATTCAACATATACCAATGTCATCTCAACCATTCGATTATACCCAAGCCAAATTCTATTCTTAACTCATATTTCATTTTCAATTTCAACTCTTAACTTACCAGTCAAATTCCATTTCGGATTATCTCTAATCCAATCTAATTCGATACTTTCCTATCTCAATTCATTTTCCACTTAATGGGTTTCAATTCAATTTCTGTTTCGAAATTCTTTTACAAATTCTACTTTAATTTGTTTTAATTCAAATAATCTATTTCTGGGAGTTTTTAAACAGCTTAGCCTTTTCCAAAAATCAAAATATTCATTTGGAATATCAAAACAACTTGTTTTCTCAAAACAATTCAGAAACAAAACATTGGTAGTAATCTGTCACTTACAACTCGAAAATGAACACCGATGATGTCATGATCATCATCGGAATCTATTTCCAGTATCGAAGTGAGTTCAATACTATTTCACTTCAAACCATTTCTAAACACTTCCACTTTGAAATATATTTCAAAATACCATTCCTAATGCTTGTAAAAAAAATTAAAATCTCCCAGGATTTTAAAATTCTCATATATTCAATCTAATTCCATTTACAAACACTTCTCCAACTTTTAATTCCAATTCTGATTCTAAATTCAGATTTACTTCATCTTATTTCATATATTATATTCATACGAATTCTAATTGGTTATTTACATAACCATTCCAATTATAATCTTATTCGATTATAATTACAACAAACACATTCAATAATAATATCAATATAAATCATCTGTTTATATAAAAATATATTTTCGGTAAAATTATAGCATTTACCGTCTTTTCAAAACATACAGTGTCGGTTCATCATATTCAAGTGTTTAGAAACTCCTACCGATATAATAGATCAAGCTGATCGACCAAAACACATAAACCGACTCAACCAATAAATCTCCACGATATAAAATCATTTTATATCAAATAAAAATATGTTCACTCATATATATATATATATACACACTCAACTCAATCTAGGCATTACTAACCCTATCTCTAATGAGTCACACCACAGAGCCAAGGTAATTACTTAACCTTAAGCTCTGATACCAATTGTAGTGTCACGAAATTCTGGTACAATTTGAGCTGACCAAATAACACAAGTCCAACCCACAATGCACTGGAAACCAGAAAACTAATAGAAAGAAAATAGAAGGTGAGAATAGATAAGATAGAAACTTAGAATAGAAGAAGAAGACGAACATACAACATCAGAATAACACGAATTTCACAGCGGAATGAAACAACATATAATAGATAACATATCTTTGAAATAAAATCAGTATATGTATACAATAACATTATCATAGTACAATACTTACAACACAACGGAAATAACAATAGTAATATAATCCTGAAGCCTCCTGCTCCAAGCTCTCCAAGTATATCTGTAAAATCCTGACTACTTGACTGCCCGTACAAAATTGGGCACCCAAGAGTTTGGGGAAAACAAAACAAAATAAACTCTGGGTCAGTCATGTGACTGGTGTGAGTAAAACAGTTTAAAACAGTTTGAGCAATTAAACGATATCTCATAAGACTAAGCCGTATAACGGAATGGATTTTTCCCTTATGAGAATCCAAATCAATTTGATTTAACTTTCAAATCATTTTGAAAGAAACAATGATCTTTATATCAAAACTCATTGATATTATAATAATGTCTATCTGTAACAACCCAGAATTCGGGGCCAATTTAAAAAATTTATTTTAGAAATTTTAATGAATATTGAATATTTAAAATGATTTATTTTAAATAATAACGATGAAAAATTTATTTTAATTGAAATTAGAACGAAAAAACTTATTTTAAATATAGAAGGAGATAGAAATAGCGCTGTAGTTTGAAATTTTGATTTTTAACTTTAACTGAATGTATAGAATTCAAAATAAATCGAATTTCAGTAAAACAAGAAATATTTGAATCTGTTTAACATTATCTTTCTAACGAATCTGAAAAATTGAAATTTCACTTTAAAAGTTGTAAGCTATGTCCAGTTTAAAATATAGAAAAGTCGTTGTAGAATTTATATATACATTAATACAATATATAGCCCTTAAAAATAGCCATTTTTCAAACGACCTCTGTTTTCGACGAAACCACTTTTGTTGGAACTGGAATGTCAAATTATTCTTCAATTCAGTCAAATTTAATCGACTGGAAAATAGCCATTTTTCAGACGATCTTAGAATTCGATGAAATAAATTTTGTTAGGACCGTATCGTCATAACAAAGCCAAATATATATTTTTTTGGAATTTTCTGAGTTCGTATGTGGCTCCGGTGAATTTAAATGTAAGATCGTATTTATTAAATAAAGTATTTAAATATTAAATTAAATAATTCAGGCCATAGACAGTCGTTTGGGCTGACGGGACCTAGCCCGTTGGATCCAGAACGGGGGCTATTGGGTGCCGTGAACTCCGATTGGACTGGATTTGGAACTGATTAGAAGTTATGTATTTTTTTAAATAACAATTAAAACATTATAAATAATAGAAAAAAAAATAAAACCCGATTCTCTATTCATTATCGTTCCAGCCGCCACTCTATTCCTCCGATGGCCGAAATTGCTCCGTGCTTCTCCCCCTAAATTCCATCGATCCACACACTAAAACACTTTCCTCCTTTTCAGTTTATTGTAGAGCCTTCTCTAACCTTTCAACCCATATGGGTAACCTACCCTAAAACCGCACACAAACCGAGAACCGTGCCCCCGAAACCCGCGAATTTGCGTCGCCGCCTTCCTTCCTACAGGCGTGGGAGTTGGCCAGGTGGGTCCCACCCTGGGCGCACCGCCTTGCTCTCTGACGTGGTGTTCTCAGATCATCGCCAAGTGGTGTAATCGAATCAAAAACTCTAAACCTAGGTTTGAACTAATAGTTGAAACTCGGCGGCCAAGTTCTGTAGAAGGAAGAAGGTAAAGGAATTCTACTTATTTAATTCATTAATTAATATAAAATTGTTTTATAACTTAATTTAATCATATCTAACTCATATGACGTCAAAAACAAACGATTTCAAATCACGTGCGATCGTAGAGACGAGATCTACATAGCTGTCCAGACTAGATCTGATTCCGAGCTGCTTGGATTTTGGCCAAAATCGCAGCTCGATTGTGAGATTTCTATTTTATAATTTAAAATTAATTATTTACTGAAATGTGGAATTTATATATATTTCATATAAAATTCATGTGATGTTGCATATCTTTATTGAAATGTTGATTTGTGTTATGATTGCGATGAACCGCTGAATTGAATTGTGTGTATTCATGTTTGTCATAATTTTGTGTATACAATAAAAACCGTATTTTTATTGTATACATAAAATATATGATATATCCTGTTTGTTACAAAATAATTGAAAATAAACATATCATGTTTGTTTAGTTGAAAAACAAATATATCCTGTTTGTTTTGTTGAAAAACAACATCTCATGTTTGTTAAGATAAAATTGTTGAAACCAAAATGTCATTTTTGGTTAATTAGAAATTTGTTAACAAATAAAATCACCATTTTAATTTCCTAAGTTAACATAGAAAAATGTTTACATATAAAATATTAGTTTATATGAAATTAGAATTCGTAGAAATATGTTAACATATAAAATATTCATTTATATAATATTTGAAAACATAGAAATTATATGTTAATATAAATAGGTCATTTTTGGTCAGAAAATATTTGTGTATATAAATATGTCAAGTTTGGGTTGGAAAATACGTTAGTATAAAAATACATTTTTTTTGGTTAGGAAATGTACATTTGAATGAAAATACATTTTTGGTTAGAAAATGTACAGTAGAATAAAAAGAACATTTTGCTAGAGAATACCCTTTTATTTGTCATTGGATTGCATAGAAAACATATTTGTCTAATTAATTTAGTTGAAACCAAATACACATATTTGTCTAGTTAGTTTAGTTGAAACCAAATTTATCACCTTTGTCAAATTATAAATGTTGAAATCAAATTTGTCACTTTGGCCAACTTATAATAGTGAAACAAATTTGGCATTTTTGTAAAAGTAAAATAGATGAAAACAAAAGTTCACATTTTTGGTCAAGTAAAAAAGAATAAAACGAAAATTTACATTTTTGTCAATTAATAAGGATGAAAACAAAAACATGCACTTTTGTTTAAATTAAAGGAATGAAATAAAAACATCATTTATGTTAGAATTCACAAATTAGAATAAAAACATCGTTATGTTAGAATTGTCAAATTAGAATAAAAACATCGTTTGTGTTAAAATTGTCACATTGAATTAAAAACCATGTACGTTAGAATTGTCAATTAGATAAAAATACATCATTCTAGTTAGAAAAAGTTATATCGGATTAAAAATCTCATTTTAATTAGAAATTGTTCTGTTAGTACAAAAATATACATTTTTTTGATAGGAAATGCTATGTTAGAAATATAAAAATATCATTTTGTTCCATTAGAATTAGTAGAAATGTAAAAAGGGTCATTTTGCTCAATTGGAAATGTCATTTTGTTCAATTAGAAATGTCATGTTAAGTAAAATGTAATCTTTTGTTAAAAACATTACATTACATTACGTTAGAATAAAAATGACATCTTTTGTTAAAACATAACATTAGAATAAAATATCGTTTTATGTTGAATTAGACCTGTTAGATAAAATAACATTTTTGTTGTAAATTATCATTTTAGATAACATTAACATTTTTGTTATAAATTTTCCTGCTAGATAAAATCATCATTTTTGTTATGAATTGTCATGATTAGAAAGAGTACATTTTTATTTGCAATTTAGAGGTGAATAAAACATGATTATAAAGAGTGGATTTTTATTCACATTTCAGATATGAATAAGAACATGAATTTAAAGGTATATTTTATTCACATTTTAGATGCGAATAAAAACATGAATTTGAAAAGAACATTTTTATTTACATTTTAGATGTGAATAAAAAGAATAGATTTAAGTGACATCTTTATTTACATTTTTAGATGTAGACAACAAGAATAAATTTGAAGTTACATCTTTATTTACATTTTAGATATAAATAAAAGGGTAGATTAAAAGTTTCATTTTTATTTATTTACATTTTTGATGTAAACAAAAGAATAGGTTAAAAAGGCATCATCTCTATTTACACTTAGATGTAAATAAAAGAACTGATTTAAAATTACATTTTATATTTACATTTTAGATGTAAATAAAAGATTAGATTTAAAAGTTACATTTTGATTTACATTTTAAATGTAAATAAATGGATAGATTATGTAACATACCGTCTTTCGTCCACTTCAAGCTGGTAATTAAACCAACTCAAACCGTCCGAAATGATAGAATGTTATTAGCTTCTGAGGTAAATAGAATAAATCACAGAATCACAGACACAGAAAAACAGAATATCTCGCAGCGGAATAAATAAATTATACGATAGTAGTTCATGAAGCTACTAAATAAAATCAAAGTTTATACATAATATCAGAGTTACAAAATTAAATACAGCGGAAGTCTAAACACAAGAATTTCTAATACATAGAAGAAATAGCCAGAATCAACAGGTAGAGGTGATATCTTCAACAGTCTCCAGCTTCAGAAGGTGAAATTTCAACACTGCATTACTCGATCTGACCCGAGCAATAATGCAAAACAAAACAACTCGGATCAGGACTAACATTCTCATGGAAGTAAATCAACTTAAATGAAATATTCAATGAAATGCATCAGTAACTTAAAGGATGTTTGGGATCACCATCCTCTAAGGATCCGTTAAACTAATATCATATAATATAATACGCTATTATAATAGTGTCTATGTTTAAATATACTATTGAAAATAGTGTAAGCGGGAATACCATTATTACCCTTACACCGTTTATACGGTTATCGTACAGTTTGCATATAACACACCAGTACGTCGGCGGATAGGGATGCGCCGTGATACGACAACGCTAAATCAAAATCGTAGGGGGCTCGATCAGGATAATATGACAAGGCACACGAGGAATACCCACGGTAGGATTCTACCGATGCACGCCCGGACCGGTGGTAACGCATAGCCGCAACTACCGCCCACCTCGAACAACACTCCCATAATCAAGGGTGGCCACCAATCAAATCACAAAGTAATAGATATGGTTCGAAGAAGTGTGTCCGATGGAGGTGCGACCTCACTTAATCACGGTATAGCACCTGTTTTAGTCATTTTAATTATGACCCGAAGGTCAAGGCTATCCATCAACGTTCTCTTTCTTCAATCTAGTAATCGCCACCAAACCTTCCTACTTCATTCTGGAACTCCACCGCGTACACAGTTGTTAAAGTGGTTTTCGGTATTGGCAGAGAGTATGACAATATCCGATCCCGATCTCTTTAACAACCAAACGTTTACATTTTTCACACCGTGGCCATTTTAATAAAACCATATCTTGAAATAAATTGATTTAAGAAATTTCTTTAATTCAAACCAAAAAGTTTATGAATCAATTCCATGTATAAAATTATTTCAATTCATATTCAGTCAATTTATAATCGAATTCATATATTCATATCAATTATAAATTCAAATTCCAATTAACTACGTAATTCACGTACATTTCCTATATAGTTCAATATTTATGTCAATTCAAAATTCGCATTTAGTTGATTAAAATTCAAATTCATTGAATCAAGTATCGTTATATAAATTTAATTCTTTAAACCTCGCTTTTAAATCACAAAATCAAAGCTTATCCACCTTTTGAGTTTATTATTAAAGTTTATAAAATATATATAAAATAAGCATTGAAAATATTGTTTATAAGTTATAAATTTATATAGGAAATAACTTTATAAACATATATAGGTTTAAATTAATTTAGAAATAGGGTTTAAAAGAATAATTTATTATAATATATTAATTTATAGTTAAAAATACATATATGATTAAATTATATAGTTTAAAATAAATTAATTATAAGTAAAATCTTAAATAAGCATTTAAATACATTTTTACTCATAAAATCATTTTAAAACATATAATTTAAAATTTACAAAATTTAAGTTTAAAATAAATATAAATATAAAATATTAAGGTATTATTTTAAAAATCATTTTCTAAATCACTTTACTTCGAAAATACGACCAGCGGTGTTCGTATATAGTTTTCTACCCTATGGTCAAGTGATACGGATATTTATCATTTCAACCCGCAATTTATATAATTTCTACGGGTCTATCATTTCAACCCGCAATCCCAAATTCAATAAAAATCGTTCAGGTCTATAATTTCAACCCATAACGATTTTTCCTTAATCTAATGTCCGTTCGGGTATGTATCATTTCAACCCTTAGTGATTTTTCCTAAACTAGGGGTATCTATAACATAACAAATCATCACATGTCATCAATCACATCACAGTCATATATAATCAGTGTACATACATGTCATATGAATATCGTGTCACATATGAAAGTGCATATTTTAAACAAACAATTTCTACTGGCAATCCTATACATTTCATAACAGTTCATTTAGTTGATCTAACATCTATGAAGTAATGTGAGTCAGGTGTGAGATAAACTCACCTTTCGTGGCGCAGATTAAAGACAATAGATGAATTTATGCAGAATTGAAACGACGACTTCCATGCACGATTCAGAATAATTTCAGCTCGATGCTTACTCATTATTTTTTTTCATAAGAGGAGGATAGGGAATGTCTCAAAGGATCGGTAAGGCTACTGGGTTTCAGAACGGTCTTTAAGCTCAACACCAAACCGACTTAAATATAAACACAACATTTACTTTTACAAATATTATATATATATTTATATATATACATACACAGATGGTAAAACCATAACATATATATATAGTTCAAGTTCAATACATACCAAGATATTTTATAAATTTATATATTGTGTAACACACCAAAAACTTTATATATAAAATAAATATACAATGCAAACCCACACGCAAAATACATAAAAACCATTGTATGCATATATAAACATTTAAAGAAATATACATACACATTTTTTTTAAACAAATAAATGTTCAAAACAAACTTAACACAAATATACGCACACACAATGTTGTACCCACACCATTTCACACGCATGAAAACACTCCCAAAGCTTGTATATTATAGATTATATATAACATATATACATACATATAAATTTTCCTTCAAAACAAATAGACTCAAAACAATACATTTATTGTTATAAAATATAAATTTTATTAAATACACACAAATACAAATGCAGTTACACACAGTATTATAAAATACACGCTCACTACAATAACTACATGCATACAGTATGACTCACGCACCACACACTAGAAAAATAAAAACACTACACAAAACCCACACATGCCTATAAACAGGAATGCACATACACAATACACTACGCCACACACACAAAACAATACACAAAATCAATTAAATATATATATACCTTCGCAAACTATATATTATATATAGACAATCGTTAAAAATATATATACATACATATTAATAATAAAATAAAATTTCAAACAAATATATATATTTATATTCATATATATATATATATATATATATATATATATATACACCCACACACTAAAATATATTTATTTATTTATTTAAAAATCAACACACATGCATGTACACCAAATATATATTTAAAGTAAAGATACTCCCATTTTTCAATGAAAATTACCACTAAGTATGATATATGTTAAAATATTCCTTAAAGTTCACAACTTCAAATTCCATCTACCATATGTTCGTCATGCTTAATTGCCTAACATCTCTAACACTTCAAAGAAACAATAACATGAGAATGCTTGATTATGTCCCACTGTTACATAAAATAAATATAAATCATTGAGTCATTTGAAAGCTATGAAGTATGGGTTGTTGAATATCTCCACTACAATTAACTAATATATAAAACAATAAACCATCATACCCACGCATACATGGAAACACCAAACTCACACACCCAAAACTTACACACACACTGATCACGCACACACCAAAACAATTATATAAGTATATATATATCCATATATAAATATTTAAACAAAATACATGTACACATACATTTTTTTCAAGTAAATAAATTCAAAAGTAACTTACATATAACGCACGACATAAACTAAACACAAACCACACACATCACATGCAAGGCTCTCTCACGCACACCATACAAAACTCTCATGCCATCACACACACACACACATAAATACATAATCACTCGCAAACTCATGCACCTCAAAATAAGAAAAACTTACGCACACATAAGAAGAAATGAGACTAACGGTTAGTGTAACAGCAAAGAGAATGGCCGGTTCAGGGATGGAGGTGAGTAAATGTTCTCGGATTCAGGGAAGGGGCCGACAAGGCTGGCAAGGGGAAAGGCTCTGGTCTTCGGATGGGCTTCAGATCGGAGTAGGTGTTGGCTAGCTGGTCGGCGAAGGGAAGGCGGAGCTTGGCTGTTGGGTGCGGCAGTTTGGAAGGGTCGGATATAGCTGAAGGCGGTGGTGATGGCTGGAGGTGAAGGCGCGGGTTGGGGTAAGGCAGGGTGCGGTTCTAGTGGCGTCAATGGACTGGAGGGATGGAAGCGGGGTTGAGGGAACAAAGAGTTACGATGGAAGGGAGGTGAGAAGCTCGCTCTTCTGGTTTCACGAAGAAGAAAGACAAAAATAAAAGGGGAAGAGGAATGGCGTAAAGAAGATGGAGAAAACAGGTAGAAGACTTTTTGGTTAAAGGAGAGCAGTGTATTGTTTTATTTCCCAATTTTATAATTAATGATGGGAATATAACGTATGTTTCGGAAATGAACGAAGCTTTGAAAATTAACATGCAAAATTTTAGGCAATTAAAACTGGACGATTTAAATTTTGAAAACGTGAACATATATGTAAAGAAATAATACAAATAAATGTACGCTGAACCTTAATATGTAATTAGTGTTTACAAAAAAAAAACAAATGGATTATAACATTAAGGAATGAACGGTTTAAATTTTGAAATAACGAACGTATAAAGAAAACATTAATACTAAGGAACGGACGTTGAGCATTAAAAAGTAATCAATGCTTGTAATTAAAAGAAAATACATATTTTTATTCAGAGGACGGATGGTTTGGCAATAAATAAATAGACAATCAAACGTTTCGAAATTCAAAATGCACAAGACTGTTTTGGAAATATATAATTAACAAAAAGTTTGCAATCAATAATTGACGATATCAAAGGAAAAAGAATATGACAATTAAATTTTTGCAATGTTTGAATCAACAATAATCAATGCGCATGGAAGATATAAAAGAGGAATAATTTGTAATCAAATCAAAGATAAAATTTAACATTGGAAACATATTGTATACTTATACGAGCTTTCAATATTTAATAAAATTTCAAGAATAAATTTCAAATTCAAATAAATATCTCAATTAAAGTTTCCAATAAATAAGATTCTAACTTAGCAATTATTGATTTGTATTATTAAGTTATATTTATATAAAACGATTTCATTTGTTTTAAAAAAATCCAAACAAATTTAGTTTTAAATAATCAAAATAAAAATTATTTCCATAAAATGAAAATAATTAAAATAAATAAATCAAAATTTTGAATTAAACCATTAATTAAAATACTATAATAATTTAGGTTGTTACAATCTCCCCTAGTCAAACCTTTTCGTCCCCGAAAAGGAACGAAGTAGGGAAATAGTAATTAAATAATTAATATATTCAAACCAAAGGTTCATATTTATATTCATACCTATATATATATCACAAATTAAAATCTTTATAATCCATTTAATTTTATAAATTCCGATATATGCATAACTTTATAAACTACTCCCTCCAGTTCATAATATAAGATGTTTTAGGAATTTACACGGCAATAAAGAAAAAAAAAATTATTGACACTTTAGTCCATACTTAAATATGTAGGTCCCATAAGTTAAGTTCTCTTTTTATATGTAGTCTAGTTATCACACCTACTTTTATGCATAAAAGACAATTAACATTTATTATAGATCAAGGATAAATAGGGATAACAAGATTAAACATCTTATATTTTGAAACAAATGAAACAACCTAAAACATCTTATATTATGAACCGAAGGAAGTATTTTATTATAGATTTCAACTAAGATAATATCATTTTCTTACAAAATCTACATCTTTACCTCTTATTCAAAATGTATAGTTTATAAAATATAAATTCTTAAAGTATAAGCATCAAATCCTTTCAAAATATTGGTATTACCGTAACATGATATTATTTACGAATATATATATATCAAAATTTCAAATCAATATTAAATAAGAATACTCTTCTTCTACTTCTTACCTCGTTATATACAAGGATAAGTTATAGAATTCGAGGTAAAAGCTAAACGAACGAAAGAACCTAATCGAAGAGGATCTACGAAGGAAGATAGAATCAATGGAAAGGAAATTTCAAAAAAAAATTTAAATATATAAAAAAACATAACCATTTATACTTTAAAAATATGCTCTCTCGCAAGAAGGATTCAACGACTGATTCCACTCATTCTAGGGTATCACTACCCTTTCTCTAATGAGCTTTTTACCTCATAAGCTAAAGCTTTGATAAACCAAAGCTCTGATACCAACTGTAACATACCGTCTTTCGTCCACTTCAAGCTGGTAATTAAACCAACTCAAACCGTCCGAAATGACAGAATGTTATTAGCTTCTGAGGTAAATAGAATAAATCACAGAATCACAGACACAGAAAAACAGAATATCTCGCAGCGGAATAAATAAATTATACGATAGTAGTTCATGAAGCTACTAAATAAAATCAAAGTTTATACATAATATCATAGTTACAAAATTAAATACAGCGGAAGTCTAAACACAAGAATTTCTAATACATAGAAGAAATAGCCAGAATCAACAGGTAGAGGTGATATCTTCAACAGTCTCCAGCTTCAGAAGGTGAAATTTCAAGACTGCATTACTCGATCTGACCCGAGCAATAATGCAAAACAAAACAACTCGGATCAGGACTAAAATTCTCATGGAAGTAAATCAACTTAAATGAAATATTCAATGAAATGCATCAGTAACTTAAAGGATGTTTGGGATCACCATCCTCTAAGGATCCGTTAAACTAATATCATATAATATAATACGCTATTATAATAGTGTCTATGTTTAAATATACTATTGAAAATAGTGTAAGCGGGATTACCATTATTACCCTTTCACCGTTTATACCGTTATCGTACAGTTTGCATATAACACACCAGTACGTCGGCGGATAGGGATGCGCCGTGATACGACAACGCTAAATCAAAATCGTAGGGGGCTCGATCAGGATAATATGACAAGGCACACGAGGAATACCCACGGTAGGATTCTACCGATGCACGCCCGGACCGGTGGTAACGCATAGCCGCAACTACCGCCCACCTCGAACAACACTCCCATAATCAAGGGTGGCCACCAATCAAATCACAAAGTAATAGATATGGTTCGAAGAAGTGTGTCCGATGGAGGTGCGACCTCACTTAATCACGGTATAGCACCTGTTTTAGTCATTTTAATTATGACCCGAAGGTCAAGGCTATCCATCAACGTTCTCTTTCTTCAATCTAGTAATCGCCACCAAACCATCCTACTTCATTCTGGAACTCCACCGCGTACACAGTTGTTAAAGTGGTTTTCGGTATTGGCAGAGAGTATGACAATATCCGATCCCGGTCTCTTTAACAACCAAACGTTTACATTTTTCACACCGTGGCCATTTTAATAAAACCATATCTTGAAATAAATTGATTTAAGAAATTTCTTTAATTCAAACCTAAAAGTTTATGAATCAATTCCATGTATAAAATTATTTCAATTCATATTCAGTCAATTTATAATCGAATTCATATATTCATATCAATTATAAATTCAAATTCCAATTAACTACGTAATTCACGTACATTTCCTATACAGTTCAATATTTATGTCAATTCAAAATTCGCATTTAGTTGATTAAAATTCAAATTCATTGAATCAAGTATCGTTATATAAATTTAATTCTTTAAACCTCGCTTTTAAATCACAAAATCAAAGCTTATCCACCTTTTGAGTTTATTATTAAAGTTTATAAAATATATATAAAATAAGCATTGAAAATATTGTTTATAAGTTATAAATTTATATAGGAAATAACTTTATAAACATATATAGGTTTAAATTAATTTAGAAATAGGGTTTAAAAGAATAATTTATTATAATATATTAATTTATAGTTAAAAATACATATATGATTAAATTATATAGTTTAAAATATATTAATTATAAGTAAAATCTTAAATAAGCATTTAAATACATTTTTACTCATAAAATCATTTTAAAACATATAATTTAAAATTTACAAAATTTAAGTTTAAAATAAATATAAATATAAAATATTAAGGTATTATTTTAAAAATCATTTTCTAAATCACTTTACTTCGAAAATACGACCAACGGTGTCCGTATATAGTTTTCTACCCTATGGTCAAGTGATACGGATATTTATCATTTCAACCCGCAATTTATATTATTTCTACGGGTCTATCATTTCAACCCGCAATCCCAAATTCAATAAAAATCGTTCAGGTCTATCATTTCAACCCATAACGATTTTTCCTTAATCTAATGTCCGTTCGGGTATGTATCATTTCAACCCTTAGTGATTTTTCCTAAACTAGGGGTATCTATTACATAACAAATCATCACATGTCATCAATCACATCACAGTCATATATAATCAGTGTACATACATGTCATATGAATATCGTGTCACATATGAAAGTGCATATTTTAAACAAACAATTTCTACTGGCAATCCTATACATTTCATAACAGTTCATTTAGTTGATCTAACATCTATGAAGTAATGTGAGTCAGGTGTGAGATAAACTCACCTTTCGTGGCGCAGATTAAAGACAATAGATGAATTTATGCAGAATTGAAACGACGACTTCCATGCACGATTCAGAATAATTTCAGCTCGATGCTTACTCATTATTTTTTTTCATAAGAGGAGGATAGGGAATGTCTCAAAGGATCGGTAAGGCTACTGGGTTTCAGAACGGTCTTTAAGCTCAACACCAAACCGACTTAAATATAAACACAACATTTACTTTTACAAATATTATATATATATTTATATATATATACATACACGGATGGTAAAACCATAACATATATATATAGTTCAAGTTCAATACATACCAAGATATTTTATAAATTTATATATTGTGTAACACACCAAAAACTTTATATATAAAATAAATATACAATGCAAACCCACACGCAAAATACATAAAAACCATTGTATGCATATATAAACATTTAAAGAAATATACATACACATTTTTTTTTAAACAAATAAATGTTCAAAACAAACTTAACACAAATATACGCACACACAATGTTGTACCCACACCATTTCACACGCATGAAAACACTCCCAAAGCTTGTATATTATAGATTATATATAACATATATACATACATATAAATTTTCCTTCAAAACAAATAGACTCAAAACAATACATTTATTGTTATAAAATATAAATTTTATTAAATACACACAAATACAAATGCAGTTACACACAGTATTATAAAATACACGCTCACTATAATAACTACATGCATACAGTATGACTCACGCACCACACACTAGAAAAATAAAAACACTACACAAAACCCACACATGCCTATAAACAGGAATGCACATACACAATACACTACGCCACACACACAAAACAATACACAAAATCAATTAAATATATATATACCTTCGCAAACTATATATTATATATAGACAATCGTTAAAAATATATATACATACATATTAATAATAAAATAAAATTTCAAACAAATATATATATTTATATTCATATATATATGTATATATATATATACACACCCACACACTAAAATATATTTATTTATTTATTTAAAAATCAACACACATGCATGTACACCAAATATATATTTAAAGTAAAGATACTCCCATTTTTCAATGAAAATTACCACTAAGTATGATATTTGTTAAAATATTCCTTATAGTTCACAACTTCAAATTCCATCTACCATATGTTCGTCATGCTTAATTGCCTAACATCTCTAACACTTCAAAGAAACAATAACATGAGAATGCTTGATTATGTCCCACTGTTACATAAAATAAATATAAATCATTGAGTCATTTGAAAGCTATGAAGTATGGGTTGCTGAATATCTCCACTACAATTAACTAATATATAAAACAATAAACCATCATACCCACGCATACATGGAAACACCAAACTCACACACCCAAAACTTACACACACACTGATCACGCACACACCAAAACAATTATATAAGTATATATATCCATATATAAATATTTAAACAAAATACATGTACACATACATTTTTTTCAAGTAAATAAATTCAAAAGTAACTTACATATAACGCACGACATAAACTAAACACAAACCACACACATCACATGCAAGGCTCTCTCACGCACACCATACAAAACTCTCATGCCATCACACACACACACACACATAAATACATAATCACTCGCAAACTCATGCACCTCAAAATAAGGAAAACTTACGCACACATAAGAAGAAATGAGACTAACGGTTAGTGTAACAGCAAAGAGAATGGCCGGTTCAGGGATGGAGGTGAGTAAATGTTCTCGGATTCAGGGAAGGGGCCGACAAGGCTGGCAAGGGGAAAGGCTCTGGTCTTCGGATGGGCTTCAGATCGGAGCAGGTGTTGGCTAGCTGGTCGGCGAAGGGAAGGCGGAGCTTGGCTGTTGGGTGCGGCAGTTTGGAAGGGTCGGATATAGCTGAAGGCGGTGGTGATGGCTGGAGGTGAAGGCGCGGGTTGGGGTAAGGCAGGGTGCGGTTCTAGTGGCGTCAATGGACTGGAGGGATGGAAGCGGGGTTGAGGGAACAAAGAGTTACGATGGAAGGGAGGTGAGAAGCTCGCTCTTCTGGTTTCACGAAGAAGAAAGACAAAAATAAAAGGGGAAGAGGAATGGCGTAAAGAAGATGGAGAAAACAGGTAGAAGACTTTTTGGTTAAAGGAGAGCAGTGTATTGTTTTATTTCCCAATTTTATAACTAATGTTGGGAATATAACGTATGTTTCGGAAATGAACGAAGCTTTGAAAATTAACATGCAAAATTTTAGGCAATTAAAACTGGACGATTTAAATTTTGAAAACGTGAACATATATGTAAAGAAATAATACAAATAAATGTACGCTGAACCTTAATATGTAATTAGTGTTTACAAAAAAAAAACAAATGGATTATAACATTAAGGAATGAACGGTTTAAATTTTGAAATAACGAACGTATAAAGAAAACATTAATACTAAGGAACGGACGTTGAGCATTAAAAAGTAATCAATGCTTGTAATTAAAAGAAAATACATATTTTTATTCAGAGGACGGATGGTTTGGCAATAAATAAATAGACAATCAAACGTTTCGAAATTCAAAATGCACAAGACTGTTTTGGAAATATATAATTAACAAAAAGTTTGCAATCAATAATTGACGATATCAAAGGAAAAAGAATATGACAATTAAATTTTTGCAATGTTTGAATCAACAATAATCAATGCGCATGGAAGATATAAAAGAGGAATAATTTGTAATCAAATCAAAGATAAAATTTAACATTGGAAACATATTGTATACTTATACGAGCTTTCAATATTTAATAAAATTTCAAGAATAAATTTCAAATTCAAATAAATATCTCAATTAAAGTTTCCAATAAATAAGATTCTAACTTAGCAATTATTGATTTGTATTATTAAGTTATATTTATATAAAACGATTTCATTTGTTTTAAAAAAATCCAAACAAATTTAGTTTTAAATAATCAAAATAAAAATTATTTCCATAAAATGAAAATAATTAAAATAAATAAATCAAAATTTTGAATTAAACCATTAATTAAAATACTATAAAAATTTAGGTTGTTACAGATTAAAAACTTATACTTTTATTTTCATTTTAGAGACAATAAAAAAAGGTAGATTTTAAAGTGACATTTTTATTTGTATTTTATATTCATTAAAAAGATTAGAATTAAAAGAAGCATTTTTATTCTCATTTTAGAGACAATAAAAAGAGTAGATTTAAAAGTGACTTCCTTATTGATGTTCTATACTCAATAAAAAGAAAATGTTTTAATGTTATATTTATCATCATTTTAGATTGCAATAAAAAGAGTAGGTTTTAATGTCACATTTTTATCGACATTTTAGATGCGATAAAAAGAATAGATTTTAAAGATTTCATTTTTAATGTAATTCGAAATGAAAAGAAAAGATTACATTTTTCAAGGTAATTAGAAATGAAATGTAAATAAAGAATAGGAAAGTTACATTTTTAGAATGTAATTAAAAGAATAGAAAAGTCACATTTTTGATGAAATGTAAAGAAATCGGAAAATGTAAAGGAATAGGAAAATATAAAGAAATAAGAAAATGTAAAGGAATAGGAAAATGTAAAGAAATAGGATAATGTAAAGGAATAGGAAAATGTAAAGAAATAGGAAAATGTAAAGGAATAGGAAAATGTAAAGAAATAGGAAAATGTCATGTTTTAAAATATAAATACATGTTATCATTAAAAATCACATTTTTAATGAAATGTAAGTAAAGGATATAGAAAAGTGTTCATCGTTGGAAATGGGAATAATAAACAATAAAAATTTACATTTTATTGTCATGTATGGAAAAAATGTACATGTTATGAAATAGACTTATGTTCATTAAAAATAACATGAATATGAAGTGTAGAAAATTATTTAAAGAATAAATAATTTGAAATCGCCAAAAGGTTTATATATAAATTGACATATATAAATTAAAATTAAAATTAAATGAAACGCTCTCAGCAGTTAGCGTTTCGGCAATCGTGACTTTAAACGATTATACCGAAAGATCCGACCATCGGATTTTTCTAAAACTGGAACCGTTAGGACCACTTTGGGAAGATCTTTCCAATATATAAATTTCGTCAAAATCCAACAGTTAGATTTTGAAAAATGTGTAAATCAAATTTTGGCAAAAACAACGTTAGGGCCGCCCGTTGACCCGAAGCGTTGTTTAATTATAATTTAGCCATTTTAAATAAATAAAAATAGCAATATATCGTTATAAATGGATATGAACGATATGAAATGATTTAAATGATAATTATTCGAAAATTATTTGAAAAGACTGAGTTTAACTAATTTCAAATAATTATAAGATGATTTAAATCAAATATATAGAAGACAGTGATTGAAGACCGACGATCTTCATGTCGAATGGATTAGTTACCACTGACGCCCATGATTGGAGTATCTACCTTGAAGGGGCAACAGTGGTGGTCGTTCGGACGTACTTGTTGATTGTTCGGATATGCCAGGAATAAGGTGCCTCCGGTTTCGTTCAGACCCAGAGCGGATTTGTAAATGGATGGTATGTCTGACATTGTATTCCTTTATATGGTATTCGTTGATCTCTGCTAAATATATATCTGTTTGGTGTTTAACACCCTTCTCTGAGACGTATAAGCTTAGAGGTTATACAGTGGTAGAAATCAATGGTATGGTATGGATTGACAAGGTGGCATGCTAAGATGCATGGATCAAGCCTTTTATTGAAAAGCAAGCCTTGTGACTGATGATCAAGGCATAACCTGTTTAGGCGTAGCTTTGTGTATAACGTGACTTCACGAACCTCACACCCCGGTTGGAGTCTAAAACGGAACAAGGGAACGCAGGGAGTGCACACGTTTCTTTCTAGCTAGAGTGGTGTCACCGACCTACCAGCCCTGACATTTTTACTTATGTGGATGATGGATTATGAGGTACCTCGGTTTTATAGGTTGTTGGTGTTGGATCTAGAATAACCCTAGAGGGGGGGTGAATAGGGTTTTTCATAGTTTTTAACTGAATTAAAAACTTAACGAGATATATAATAATAAACTGATCACAGAAAATAGCAGAAACTGAAATGCAGAAAATAAATAACACACAGATATACCCAGCTTCGGCAAAACCCTGCCTACTGCTGCATTTCTAAGGTTTCTACTAGGTGATAGAACAGTTCCCGCATACAAGACCATGTACACTCGCAAACCCCTGCTCCTATTCTAACCCTACGCTCAAAACCCTAGACTGAACGATGTCCTCTCGATCAGATTCCCCAAATTACAACCCCGTAATCCGTATCCCAGAATTTTACAGACTCTGTAACTGACAGCCAACACACTGACTGAATCTAGAATTTTTACAGACTCTAGAACTGACAGCCAACAAACTGACTGAATCTAGAATTTTTACAGACTCTAGACAACTGTTTGAATCGTTTGATTTTACAACACAAAAGAAAAAAAAAACAAAAGAAACTTTTAAAACCCTAGATGTAAGGAGTTAAAATAAGGGGGTCATCCCCTTTTAAAAAAAAATTATCCTTCATTTCATTTCTTGGCCGGCCCTTTTAAAATTAGTTCAGCCCGTTCTCTTTTGCTCTGAAACTCAAAAATGGCGGCGGCGATTAGAAACTAGGGTTTCTTCAATTGCTCCAGACCAAATCGATGCTTGATTGTTGACGTTGTGATAATTCCGAAGCTTGATTCTTCGATGGCTTTCCTCGTCTGACTTGGAGTTGCTCTCTGGCTCGATCGAATCAGTGAGTTCTCTGAAATTTGTTGCTTTGAAAAAAATTGAACTATTTTGTGGGTTTCGATATCTTGACTGTTGCGTGTGGATTCGATTTTATTGCCAATGATGAAAATGGTGATTAAATAGGGATTTTGAAAAAACTAGAAACCCTCTGATTTCGATTTAAAAAAAATGATTTGGTTTGATTTGTCCCTGATTTGCGATTTCCTCTTTTGAAATTCTCGGTTTGAAATGGAATTTGTTGGCTTTAAAATACTGAAAATTTCTTTCCCCTCTTGACATATCTCGATTTGAACATGGTTCCTCTTTTGGTTTGATAAATCCTGACTTTGAATGACATGTGTATATTGCCAGTTTTTGATTGCCTCGGCATTGATTGTTGCTTGAAATATTACTGAGAATTTTGCTCGATTCCTCAATTGATTAGTTGCCTTGGAAGACTTTCCTTATAGTGAATTACTGTCTTCACCTTCCATTTGCACAGTTATAAACTTGATTATAAATGTCGACACATCCATGCTTGAATTTGTATTTGAGAGTTGCTGTAAACACCATATTCATGTCATACAAATTTGACTACAATTTTCTTGTGCATTTCTGGGATTAAAACTTGCCACTTTCCTTGAAATGCTTGCGTGTGTTTGGACATGAATGTGGTCCTTTGATTCCACTGAGTAAAAATCGGTTTGTTTCCTTGCATGATTCCACTGGTTGATTTTGGATTTTGTTTCCTGTTTTATTGCTTGATAGATTTGACTGCAATGAATCTCATTTGCAAAACTGGAAAACAATTTTTGTTGCCCCAAAAAAATATTGTGAAATAAATAAAAAAAAACTTGGTCCACTTTGCTTGACTGCTGGAGATCTGGAAACTAATTCCTTGAACGTTATCATTTCTGGAAATGATTCATTTGCATGGTCCCTGAAGCATTTACTCTTTGACATTTATTTGAGTTTTAATTCTGGAAAAATATAATTATTACCTTGCCCAAAATTGTGTCTTGAATTTCCTGTTGCACCACTGAGTATACTGCTTTGTAATTTTCTGGAAATCAATGCATGTCGACCAGAACTGTGTAATTTGTCTGAGCACTTGTTTTTTTTTATGAGTTTGAAACTAGCTCAACCATTTTGACTGTAGTATTTGACTTTGTTTACTATGCTGGAATATTTTTGAACCTTGACATACTTGTACATTTGCTGCTTTGCTTGAACTCTGAACTTGTATATGTGCTAATATCATTGCACCTGTCTTGAGTTGACTGCACCATGCATATTCACAACTGTATTGCATCGACCCATGTCTTCATGTCTTGCTGAAACATTTTAGTTTGCACCTGCATCATCTTGGTTTAACCGTTCATTGCTGTTGCACCTTCTCGACCAATTCAATATCTTGCCATGCACCACTTTGTTTCCACTGACTCATGTACATGTGTTTATGCTGTCTTGACTTTGTTAGTTTGCTGTTGCCATGTTGTTTACATGTATTCATGCTCTTGTCCATTTCATTTGCACTGAGCACCATCTGCACTTCCATTGTGCTACCATGCTTGCTAGTTTGTTTTGAAATTGCCTTTACTATACTTGCTGAACTCCATGACCATGCTGCATTGTTTTGGACCTTGGCTCGACACTTGAACAATGAGACTCGACCACTTGACCTGTCCATTCTGATCCTTGCTGCATTGCCCTGTCTTGATCCATGTTGACATTGAGTTTTAGCTTTCCTGTATATGTGCCATGACTTTTCTCGACTATGGTTCGACCCCTTTTCATTGCCGTTTTGATTTGAACCATGTTTGAACTATGTTGAGCTTTCACTTGAATGTTTGTTGTAGCACTGAGTCGAGATGGTCCACGTGGCTCCTCCTCAGTTGCATACACTATATTCTGATTGGCGAGGCAGTGCACATATGTATATTTATACATGTGTGTATATGCAGCCATCAGACGTATTTTCCTGTCCCTGCATTGTATATACATACTGTCTGCCTTGTGGTATTTACAGTGTATCACTGTGAATATCACAAGCTGTCTAGACACAGATTGATGGTTTTTATAAAACAGATCAAGTCATGAAAAATGATGAGAAACACACCGAAATTCTGAGGCAAATAAAATTTTAAAAATAAATTATATTTGCATGTATTCTGTTTTATTTCTATTGCAGTATACTGTGTGTTTCTGTTTCATGTGTGACAGGTAAGCTGGGATGACTGGACTGACTGTGATGACAGGACTGACAAGCTGAAGATAAGAAGACAGTGTGTGGTGTCAATGAATGTATGAGTCTGTATATACAAGTGAAAATGGATATATATGAAATGTAAACTGAATGAATGTATGAGTGCTGCAGTGAGGAGCTGTGTATATATGAAATGTACTGATGTCTGTAATAAACAAGTTTGATTGAAATAAAATATCATTTTATTGTTGTCAAACGAACTTGTCTATTTTATTCTGTTTATATACAAGTACAAATATTCTGTGAATGTATAAATAGTGGAGTTACAAATAGTTGTACTGTTTGAATATTGAAATAAAATATTCTATTTAAATAAAATACTGTGTTAATATTTGAATTTCTGTACAGTCGTATTTTATTTAAATATAAATATTATATTCATTGATGTGATGTATATATATAACAGTACAGTACCAAACACATTTATAATAGAAATATATTTGGTTGTTATCATCAAACAAAAATCATATAATTGTGTATACAACACCGTTATATACAACAATCTCCCCCTTTTGATGATGACAAACAAATAAAAGATTTTGAATATAATAAATGTGTTTGTTCGTGGATATTTGAACTCCCCCTATTTAAATGCTCCCCCTACAACAGAAACTCCCCCTATAACTATGCATGAGTGAAATGTATGAATAACTAAATTTTCAAAATTAAAAATATTTATAAAATATTCACTCATAAATCAAAATCTAATCCATTCTCCCCCTTTTGTTATCATCAAAAGGATACAGATTTTAAAATACAGATGAAAATTGACTAAAAATATAGTTTCAGCTTAAGAGGAAGAATGATCATCATAAACCTCAATCAGTCAAACAAAAATCATAATAAACTGAGAACTAGTGGCATATTTCAAATTGCAGAAAATGACCGATTTACGACGAAATTTATATAAAATAGGGAGAGTAAAAAAAATGTATTCGAATTATTTTCCAAAAAAAAAATGGGGTTCAAAAACGGAGATGGAATTTGGACTATAATTAAAAAATCAATTTAAGTGACAAGATCAAATAATCTCAAATCCCAATACCCATCAATCAGCAAATCATAATACGTCATAAAATATTAACACATTTCACAGATTAGAAAATGAATTGGTAGGCTGGCTTTTATACACAAAGGAGAATTTCAAGTTTATTTCAATTTATAGCACATTATTCCTTTTTCTTTTATTTTTATTTAAGAGCACACTGACCACGCATAACCAGAGCTTGGATTTTTAAATGAGATCAGTCGCAGCTTAAATTATAAGTTGTCTCTTAACCATGCATGACCAGAGCTTGGATTTTTAAATGAGGTTAGAGACACACTTATATATTAATTATATTTATTATTTTCAGCATTTAAAGGAAAAACTCCTCAGTATGTAAAACCAATATATGAATGATAGAGAATGGGGTAGGTACAGAGATGGACTGTGAAAATAAATTTCTAAATTAATTATATTATGAAATAAGCTCGACTGTACCGGGATTATTGAAAAAATTTCAATTATCACTAATTCTAAAAATAAATAATATAGTCCCATTTCTATCACAAATAATTTTCACTGTTTTAAAAACAAGATGATTTTTCCTTTTTTTTAAAAAAATAAACTCTCCATATTAATATAAAATCATGATGGATGGCAGACGGGTGATAGATAAAGGAGATGGTCGTGAAATAATTGCCAGTTCAAAGATATTATAATAAATATTCAACCATCATGAAAATCTGAATAAAAACTCCTCTTGTTGTGAAATATATTGCAGTCACAGTTCATCATAATTTCGAAATCTAATAATAATTTTGATGAATTATAAATGCAGCTCAAGTTGGATATTGATTTCAATTTCTGAATGAATAATCAACAAATAATTTTAAAGTTGAAAATTAATTACAAGAGGAAATGTGACAAGCTATACAGGACAAGAGGGAAAAAAAATCAGCACTTCTGATACCAATTGTTCTCTCTTCTCAAGGATTTAAAATTGACACTTGAGACGAACAAGGATATCAAAGAGTTTCAAACACAGAGCCCACGCAGACAAGATTTGCAAATTTGGCAAGCAACAGACAAATCAAAACAGGCAGTTTATTTGAAAACAGTATCAGAGCAGCACAAACAAGAACTGCTCAAAATCAGACTTGTCAAGATGTTGGTCACATAAGGTGGTTCATGATCCAAGATTTGCAAATATACTCTATTTTAAATCATTTGAAGAAATGTGAAAGTATTGAGAATTTAATGAATCAATGACACCAGGTTATATTTCAGATTCAAGATATGTGTGAGATCCAATAAATCAATAATTTCAAATGATTTTAAACAAACAAATATTTAAATCATGTAACCATGAAATAACAAAGAAATTCAAGACCGGATTTTCAAAGAGTTTTCACAAGAATTTTCTGACATGTATAAGAGAAATTTCAGATCATTTACATCAAATTTGAAGGGTATTCATGATCTAGAAAATTAATAATTTATTTGAAATCACTTGAATCAATGTCAAGTTTGAGATATAATGAATCATTCACACAAGATCGATAATTTTAAATTTAAGAGGTATGTGAGATTCAAAATATCAAGAATTTCAGATGATTTCAAACAAACCAATTTGAACCATAATAATCATGAATATAAGATGGATTTCAAGATGTATCACTGAGATTCTAGACAATTTACAATATTCAAGCCAATCTGAAAATGTCTGAAATTATCACAACTGATAAATAACAGAGTGTACTGTAATGAGTATAATATTTTCAGCGTTTCCAAAATGAATTGGAAGAACCTCAAAACAGCATAAGCTTGTGAAATTTCATTAATTATTCAGATCTTCAAAAAATTTAGAATTCTAATTAACAGTGTTCAAGATATGATATGAATTCATCAACACTGTTATGACTTCAATAATCAGAAACTAAACTTCAAAACAATTGTAGATATTTACAAGTTTAAATACAAGATCTGGAAAAGATTAAAATATCAGAATTATATTCAACTAAGGCAAATTTCCAGAAAATATGAATTCTACAATTGGAAGTTAATGAAGCCCAGAAGAAGTTATAGTGATGTGACAGTGAAAAATTAAAACAGAAGAGATAAAGTAAATACACAGAGGGGGTAGAAGGAGAAATAAACAAAAATAAAAAAATATTTACAAAGATGAGTTTAGAGATCATACCAGAATCCAATGTAAATCAGAATCTCTAACTCAACAGATCTTGGCCTAAGGAACTGTAAATGACACAGAGTTATAGACAATCTTGATTTCAAATTTCTTTTCAGCACAGCAGTTCCTCAGCCACCTTCGATACCTAACAGTTTATAGAATTGAGTGGTCTAACAAAGTTTGTAAAACCACTCACAGTTGTATTCATAGCTTTAGGTACCCAAACCTGCTTATACAACAATCCGTTAGAATCAACTAGAGTTCCCTTTGTAACCCAAATTTGTTTAGGTTTTCCAAAAATCATTTTATTTCTTTTCGGGATCCAAAATGAATTGTTATTAAACCAATTCTTATCTCGATTGTGATTAAAAAAACTTTTGGAATTTTTAAAATTCAAATTTTTAGAATGACTCTTCTTGAAGCAGTTTAAAGAGTTTTTGAAATCACAAGAGTTCAAACTTTCAAAATCATTTCTTTTCCCAAAACCAAGACCATTTTTATGACCAGAAGAAAATTGATTTTTCAACAACATATTCAAAGATTTTTCACCAATTGAAAAGCGTTTCAAACTCAATTCAAGATTGTTGATTTTGGATTTAAGATCAGAATTCTCTTTCATTAGATTCGAACAACGATTAATGCTGATCTTTCTCTTTTCAGTATCATTCTGTTTCAAAATCAAATTTTCGTTTTCAAGCATTTTAACTTTGGTCTTGAATTCAAAGATCTCTGATTCAAATTTAATTTGTTTTTCAGATCCAAGTTTCTTGAGATTTTCAATCTCTTTTTCAAGCTCACTCAAAATCAAATCTGTTTTCAACAAACTATCACTTTCAGCAATTTCAAGTTTGGAATTTTCGATAGCCTTAAAATTGTTAAATTCCTTTTGAAAAGAATTGTTTGCATTTTTCAACTCAATCTCGTTACCTTTTAAAACTAGAATTTCTTCTTCAAGCCTTTGAATGTTATTGTTGAGATGAACGAGATCTGTTTTTAATTTCAAACAATTTTCACAATTAGAATTTTCAAATTTCACGACATTTGACACTTTTGATTCCAAACAATTTATCTTGTTGGTCAACTCAGAATTTATAGATTTCAGAGATTTATTTTTCGATTGGAGTTTGTCAACAGATTTGGTTAAATCAACACAAAAATAAACCAGATATTCATATGAAAAATTTCTTATCTCATCATCTGTTGAGTCTTCATCAGCTGATTCATCTGTTGAACAAAGATCTGAATCTGAGTTGACAGTTGAGGGTTTTGAGAAGTTGCTGTCGTTTCCATATCTTGTAGTTAGAGCTGTCCAAATTTCCTGTGCAGTTAAACAATGAGAAATCAGACTGTATTGATTATCATCAAGGTGAGAATACAGAATATGTGTAGCACGAGAATTAGAAGCTTTATCTACCATGTCAGACTCATTGATAACAACATCCCAACATTTAATATCAACAGATTTTAAATAAAATTCCATTTTGGATTTCCAATTTAAAAAATCTGTTCCAGTAAAAATAGTTGGAGATGAGCTGGACTGACTCTCTATCGACTGACAACTAGGATTCACCATTTCTCTAGAGTTAAAGAATACCTGCTCTGGTACCACTTGTTGGATCTAGAATAACCCTAGAGGGGGGGTGAATAGGGTTTTTCACAGTTTTTAGTTGAATTAAAAACTTAACGAGATATATAATAATAAACTGATCACAGAAAATAGCAGAAACTGAAATGCAGAAAATAAATCACACACAGATATACCCAGCTTCGGCAAAACCCTGCCTACTGCTGCATTTCTAAGGTTTCTACTAGGTGATAGAACAGTTCCCGCATACAAGACCATGTACACTCGCAAACCCCTGCTCCTATTCTAACCCTACGCTCAAAACCCTAGACTGAACGATGTCCTCTCGATCAGATTCCCCAAATTACAACCCCGTAATCCGTATCCCAGAATTTTACAGACTCTGTAACTGACAGCCAACACACTGACTGAATCTAGAATTTTTACAGACTCTAGAACTGACAGCCAACACACTGACTGAATCTAGAATTTTTACAGACTCTAGACAACTGTTTGATTCGTTTGATTTTACAACACAAAAAAAAAAAAAAAACAAAAGAAACTTTTAAAACCCTAGATGTAAGGAGTTAAAATAAGGGGGTCATCCCCTTTTAAAAAAAAATTATCCTTCATTTCATTTCTTGGCCGGCCCTTTTAAAATTAGTTCAGCCCGTTCTCTTTTGCTCTGAAACTCAAAAATGGCGGTGGCGATTAGAAACTAGGGTTTCTTCAATTGCTCCAGACCAAATCGATGCTTGATTGTTGACGTTGTGATAATTCCGAAGCTTGATTCTTCGATGGCTTTCCTCGTCTGACTTGGAGTTGCTCTCTGGCTCGATCGAATCAGTGAGTTCTCTGAAATTTGTTGCTTTGAAAAAAATTGAACTATTTTGTGGGTTTCGATATCTTGACTGTTGCGTGTGGATTCGATTTTATTGCCAATGATGAAAATGGTGATTAAATAGGGATTTTGAAAAAACTAGAAACCCTCTGATTTCGATTTAAAAAAAATGATTTGGTTTGATTTGTCCCTGATTTGCGATTTCCTCTTTTGAAATTCTCGGTTTGAAATGGAATTTGTTGGCTTTAAAATACTGAAAATTTCTTTCCCCTCTTGACATATCTCGATTTGAACATGGTTCCTCTTTTGGTTTGATAAATCCTGACTTTGAATGACATGTGTATATTGCCAGTTTTTGATTGCCTCGGCATTGATTGTTGCTTGAAATATTACTGAGAATTTTGCTCGATTCCTCAATTGATTAGTTGCCTTGGAAGACTTTCCTTATAGTGAATTACTGTCTTCACCTTCCATTTGCACAGTTATAAACTTGATTATAAATGTCGACACATCCATGCTTGAATTTGTATTTGAGAGTTGCTGTAAACACCATATTCATGTCATACAAATTTGACTACAATTTTCTTGTGCATTTCTGGGATTAAAACTTGCCACTTTCCTTGAAATGCTTGCGTGTGTTTGGACATGAATGTGGTCCTTTGATTCCACTGAGTAAAAATCGGTTTGTTTCCTTGCATGATTCCACTGGTTGATTTTGGATTTTGTTTCCTGTTTTATTGCTTGATAGATTTGACTGCAATGAATCTCATTTGCAAAACTGGAAAACAATTTTTGTTGCCCCAAAAAAATATTGTGAAATAAATAAAAAAAAACTTGGTCCACTTTGCTTGACTGCTGGAGATCTGGAAACTAATTCCTTGAACGTTATCATTTCTGGAAATGATTCATTTGCATGGTCCCTGAAGCATTTACTCTTTGACATTTATTTGAGTTTTAATTCTAGAAAAATATAATTATTACCTTGCCCAAAATTGTGTCTTGAATTTCCTGTTGCACCACTGAGTATACTGCTTTGTAATTTTCTGGAAATCAATGCATGTCGACCAGAACTGTGTAATTTGTCTGAGCACTTGTTTTTTTGATGAGTTTGAAACTAGCTCAACCATTTTGACTGTAGTATTTGACTTTGTTTACTATGCTGGAATATTTTTGAACCTTGACATACTTGTACATTTGCTGCTTTGCTTGAACTCTGAACTTGTATATGTGCTAATATCATTGCACCTGTCTTGAGTTGACTGCACCATGCATATTCACAACTGTATTGCATCGACCCATGTCTTCATGTCTTGCTGAAACATTTTAGTTTGCACCTGCATCATCTTGGTTTAACCGTTCATTGCTGTTGCACCTTCTCGACCAATTCAATATCTTGCCATGCACCACTTTGTTTCCACTGACTCATGTACATGTGTTTATGCTGTCTTGACTTTGTTAGTTTGCTGTTGCCATGTTGTTTACATGTATTCATGCTCTTGTCCATTTCATTTGCACTGAGCACCATCTGCACTTCCATTGTACTACCATGCTTGCTAGTTTGTTTTGAAATTGCCTTTACTATACTTGCTGAACTCCATGACCATGCTGCATTGTTTTGGACCTTGGCTCGACACTTGAACAATGAGACTCGACCACTTGACCTGTCCATTCTGATCCTTGCTGCATTTCCCTGTCTTGATCCATGTTGACATTGAGTTTTAGCTTTCCTGTATATGTGCCATGACTTTTCTCGACTATGGTTCGACCCCTTTTCATTGCCGTTTTGATTTGAACCATGTTTGAACTATGTTGAGCTTTCACTTGAATGTTTGTTGTAGCACTGAGTCGAGATGGTCCACGTGGCTCCTCCTCAGTTGCATACACTATATTCTGATTGGCGAGGCAGTGCACATATGTATATTTATACATGTGTGTATATGCAGTCATCAGACATATTTTCCTGTCCCTGCATTGTATATACATACTGTCTGCCTTGTGGTATTTACAGTGTATCACTGTGAATATCACAAGCTGTCTAGACACAGATTGATGGTTTTTATAAAACAGATCAAGTCATGAAAAATGATGAGAAACACACCGAAATTCTGAGGCAAATAAAATTTTAAAAATAAATTATATTTGCATGTATTCTGTTTTATTTCTATTGCAGTATACTGTGTGTTTCTGTTTCATGTGTGACAGGTAAGCTGGGATGACTGGACTGACTGTGATGACAGGACTGACAAGCTGAAGATAAGAAGACAGTGTGTGGTGTCAATGAATGTATGAGTCTGTATATACAAGTGAAAATGGATATATATGAAATGTAAACTGAATGAATGTATGAGTGTTGCAGTGAGGAGCTGTGTATATATGAAATGTACTGATGTCTGTAATAAACAAGTTTGATTGAAATAAAATATCATTTTATTGTTGTCAAACGAACTTGTCTATTTTATTCTGTTTATATACAAGTACAAATATTCTGTGAATGTATAAATAGTGGAGTTACAAATAGTTGTACTGTTTGAATATTGAAATAAAATATTTTATTTAAATAAAATACTGTTTTAATATTTGAATTTCTGTACAGTCGTATTTTATTTAAATATAAATATTATATTCATTGCTGTGATGTATATATATAACAGTACAGTACCAAACACATTTATAATAGAAATATATTTGGTTGTTATCATCAAACAAAAATCATATAATTGTGTACACAACACCGTTATATACAACAGTTGGTGGCCATATTAGAGGTTCATAAGAACCGGGAAGCGTGTGTTCATGCATAACTAATCCACTAAGCGTTAAAATGTGGAGCGGCCATGCAGCTATCCAAGGGTTCACTGCGGGGGATCCTGAGGCATTTACTAGAGTGTCTCGAATCGGTAAGGAGATCGTTCGTAGCCTTGACACATGACGAAAAACCAACCTCCAATACGACACAATGCAATTTTGATTGCAGAACTAGTATGGTGACATAGTAGGATGGGGTACTATGTCGTATATGATTGATACATTATGATTGAAATGTTTTTGAAACATATATACACTAATAATAATATCAAATTCATTTTATCGTATCAAACATCTTTTGACCATTATAAGGAAAAACTCTATCCTCTGGTGTGCGTTGCATTGTGTAATGGGACTTGAGTCTTATAATGGTTTCATTTTTCTAAAAACCATTGCGTTGTTTAACGATTTACTTTATTTTATGCACTGGCAATCCAATGGAGTAAACCCGTTCCGTGTTAGCGGCATGGTCCTGTGATTGCATTATTATTAGATTAGTTAAGTTAGATTTCTCATACCAGTCCCTTGACTGACCTGTAGTTTGTTTCACTTGCAAACTCGGGTGCCCTCTTTTCCACATGAGCAGTCGAGTAGCTTTTTGCAGATATTTATCTCTTGAGCAGGACTCTAGATCGAAGCCTAAAGCTGTGTCCACAGTATTGAAAGTCTTCCGCTGTGTATTGTATTAATTTATTTTAATAAGTCTTCCGCTGTATTTATTTATCGTTGTACTTTGATATTATGTACTCTGATGTAACATTATTATGATGTTTATAAAAGTCTGTTGTTATTGTTCTAATGTGTTGTATGGCCCGAGTTAATGCATTCGAGAATTTCCAACTTTTGGGTCAGACTTGTGTGGTTTATGGTCGATTCAAAGGGTGGGAATTTTCGGGTCATTACATCTGGTATCAGAGCTCTGGTTAGCTCAAATCTTTGGGGTACAACTGATTAGAACTGAACAAAAACTCATCAGAGATTGGATTAGCAATATCCAATAAGAATACTCATTAGTGATGGCATCAGTAGTATCCTAGAATGAGAAAACTCACTAGAGATGGGGTTAGTGGTGCCCTAGAATGAGTTCAGTGTGAGAAATTTATAATTAACATATTTGTATAATCTGATCTTAGAAAATATGAATTTTGGATATTTAAAAGTTCTGGATATTTGAAAAGTTAATGAACTAATAAAATTAGTGAGACCAATAAAAGATTAAAAATTGAATTGGTTAATTTAACGACTTTTAGCTTCGTTCCTTTTCGAGGACGAAAAGATTTTAAGTGAGGGAGATTGTAACAACCCGGAATTTTAGGGCCAATTTAAAATTTTTATTTTAGAAATTTAATGAATATTGAATATTTAAAATGATTTATTTTAAATAATAACGATGAAAAATTTATTTTAATTGAAGTTAGAACGAATAAACTTATTTTGAATATAGAAGGAGTTAAAAATATCGCTGTAGTTTGAAATTTTGATTTTTAACTTTAACTGAAATTTTGATTCAAAATAAATCGAATTTCAGTAAAACAAGAAATATTTGAATCTATTTAATATTATCTTTCTAACGAATCTGAAAAATTGAAATTTCACTTTAAAAATTGTAAGCTATGTCCAGTTTAAAATATAGAAAAGTCGCTGTAGAATTTATATATATTTTAATACAATATATAGCCCTTAAAAATAGCCATTTTTCAAACGACCTCTGTTTTCGACGAAACCACTTTTGTTGGAACCGGAATGTCAAATTATTGTTAAGTTTAATTTTACAGAATTTTTCAAATTTATATGTGAGCGTGGCAAAAGAAAATGTGCTTTGTTCAATTCAGTCAAATTTAATCGACTGGAAAATAGCCATTTTTCAAACGATCTCAGAATTCGACGAAATAAATTTTGTTAGGACCGTATCATCTGAACGAAGCCAAATATTTTTTTCTGGAATTTTCTGAATTCGTATGTGGCTCCGGTGAATTTAAATGTAAGATCGTATTTATTAAATAAAGGATTTAAATATTAAATTAAATAATGCAGGCCACAGACAGCCGTTTGGGCTGACAGGACCTAGCCCGTTAGATCCGGAATGGGGGCTATTGTGTGCGGTCAACTCCGGTTGGATTGGAATTGGAACTGATTAGAAGTTATGGATTTTTTTTAAATAACAATTAAAACAATATAAATAATAGAAAAAAAATAAAACCCTATTCACTATTCATTATCGTTCCAGCCGCCACCCTATTCCTCCAATGGCCGAAATTGCTCCGTGCTTCTCCCCCTAAATTCCATCGATCCACACACTAAAACACTTTCCTGCTTTTCAGTTCATTGTAGAGCCTTCTCTAACCTTTTAATCCATACGGGTAACCTACCCTAAAACCGCACATAAACGGAGAACCATGACCCCAAAACCCGCGAATTTGCGCCGCCGCCCTCCTTCCTACAGGCATGGGGGTTGGCCGGGGTGGGTCCCACCCTGGGCGCGCCGCCTTGCTCTCCGACGTGGTGTTCTCATATCATCGCGAAGTGGTGTAGTCGGATCAAAAACTCTAAATTTTGGTTCGAACTAATAGTTGAAACTCGGCGGCCAACTTCTGTAGAAGGAAGAAGGTAAAGGAATCATATTTATTTAATTCATTAATTAATATAAAATTGTTTTATAACTTAATTTAATCATATCTAACTCATACAACGTCGAAAACAAACGATTTCAGATCCTGTGCGATCGTAGAGACGAGATCTACACTACTATATAGACTAGATCTGATTCTGAGCTCTTTGGATTTTGGCGAAAATCGCAACCCGATTGTGAGATTTCTATTTTATAATTTAAAATTAATTATTTACTGAAATGTGGAATTTATATTTATTTCATATAAAATTCATGTGATGTTGCATATCTTTATTGAAATGTTGATTTGTGTTGTGATTGCAATGAACCGCTAAATTTAATTGTGTGTATTCATGTTTGTCGTAATTTTGTGTATACAATAAAAAACATATTTTTATTGTATACATAAAATATATGATATATCCTGTTTGTTACAAAATAATTGAAAATAAACATATCATGTTTTTTTAGTTGAAAAACAAATATATCCTGCTTTTAATTTAGTTGAAACCAAGTACACATATTTGTCTAGTTAGTTTAGTTGAAACCAAATTTGTCACCTTTGTCAAATTATAATTGTTGAAATCAAATTTGTCACTTTGGCCAACTTATAATAGTGAAAAAAATTTGGCATTTTTGTCAAAGTAAAATAGATGAAAACAAAAGTTCACATTTTTGGTCAAGTAAAAAAGAATGAAACCAAAATTTACATTTTTGTCAATTAATAAGGATGAAAACAAAAACATGCATTTTTGTCTAAATTAAAAGAATGAAATAAAAACATCGTTTATATTAGAATTGTCAAATTAGAATAAAAACATCATTTTGTTAGAATTGTCAAATTAGAATAAAAACATCATTTGTGTTTAAATTGTCACATTGGATTAAAAACTAGATTAAAATACATCATTTTAGTTAGAAAATTTTACATTGGATTAAAAATCTCATTTTAATTAGAAATTATTATGTTAGTATAAAAATAAACATTTTTTTTGATAGGAAATGCTATGTTAGAAATATAAAAATATCATTTTGTTCCATTAGAATTAATAGAAATGTAAAAAGGGTCATTTTGCTCAATTAGAAATGTCATTTTGTTCAATTAGAAATGTCATGTTAAATAAAATATAATCTTTTGTTAAAAACGATACATTACATTACATTAGAATAAAAACGACATCTTTTGTTAAAACATTATATTAGAATAAAGTATCATTTTTATGTTGAATTAGACTTGTTAAATAAAATAACATTTTTGTTGTAAATTATCATGTTAGATAACATTGACATTTTTGTTATAAATTTTCCTGCTAGATAAAGTCAACATTTTTGTTATGAATTGTCATGATTAGAAAAAGCACATTTTTATTTGCAATTTAGTGGCGAATAAAACACGATTTTAAAGAGTGGATTTTTATTCACATTTCAGATATGAATAAGAACATGAATTTAAAGGTATATTTTATTCACAGTTTCGATGCGAATAAAAACATGAATTTGAAAAGTACATTTTTATTTACATTTTAGATGTGAATAAAAATAATAGATTTAAAGTGACATCTTTATTTATATTTTTAGAAGTAGATAAAAAGAATAAATTTGAAGTTACATCTTTATTTACATTTTAGATGTAAATAAAAGGATAGATTAAAAGTTTCATTTTTATTTATTTACATTTTTGATGTAAAAAAAGAATAGGTTAAAAAGGCATCATCTCTATTTACACTTAGATGTAAATAAAAGAAATGATTTAAAATTACATTTTTTATTTACATATTAGATGTAAATAAAAGATTAGATTTAAAAGTTACATTTTGATTTACATTTTAAATGTAAATAAATGATAGATTAAAAACTTATATTTTTATTGTCATTTTAGAGACAATAAAAAAGGTAGATTTTAAACTGACATTTTTATTGATATTTTATATTCAATAAAAAGATTAGAATTAAAAGAAGCATTTTTATTGTCATTTTAGAGACAATAAAAAGAGTAGATTTAAAAGTGACTTCCTTATTGATGTTCTATACTCAATAAAAAGAATATGTTTTAATGTTATATTTATCGTCATTTTAGATTGCGATAAAAAGAGTAGGTTTTAATGTCACATTTTTATCGACATTTTAGATGCGATAAAAAGAATAGATTTTAAAGATTTCATTTTTAATGTAATTAGAAATGAAAAGTGTGACGACCCCGAACCCCGTATTGACGGCCGCAAGGGTAATCTTTGGAATATAACACATAAACAGATAACAGCAGATCAGAAATAAATAAATACACCAGATAATGTACAAATAATACACTGGATAAACGTAATCATTAGAGTCACACAGTATACAGGATCATACTTAGTACAAATACAGTTCAGTTATACATAAATGTCTACAGCGGAAAACAAACATAATATGTACAATAGGAGCTGAACAACATTAAATAGATAAATGATAGAATCTATCTTTAGCTCCAGCTATCCAGAAAGAGCCTGCTAAAACCTGAATACAAGGTTGCCCATGTAAAAAGAGGGGCATCCGAGTTTGCAAGTGAAACAAACTACGAGTCAGTCATGGGACGGGTATGAGAAATCTACTTAACACATTTTATAATATAGCTAATCATAGGACCACGCCACTTTCGCGGAACGGGTTTACTCCATTGGATTGCCAGTGCTTTACAACAAGTAAATATTTTAAACATCGCAATGCTTTTTATAAAAATGAAGCCATTATAAGACTCAGTTCCCATCACACAATGCAACGCAAACCGGAGGATAGAGTTTTACCTTATAATGGCTAAAATTTGCTTGATACAAATAAAACAAAAGAATTTGATATTATTGCTAGTGTTTATAGGTTTCAAAACAATTTTATTTATAACTATCAATCATAGATGGCTTGAGTACCATATATCATGTCGCCGTATATAGGTATACAATCAAAACCACACAATCACGTATTTGGAAATTGGATTTCCATCATGAACCAAGGCAAAAGATAGTCCTTACCGACTTCGAGACTCTCTAGCCCGAGCCTCAGGACCCAGACACAGGTGAGCCCTTGGATCGTCTGGGTCGGTCCACCGATGTGGATTAAAATGCCTGAACATTGCGTTTCCCCACCCTTTGGGGCGTAAATGAGCCAACGAATGTTATATCGGTCCCGGATCGACCGATATAACCGAGGCGCCTCGCAACAGCAACGACCACATAGGTGAAAGTAATATAAATGTCAGCCAGTTCAAGCACTGACACCACCTCTAGCTAGAAGGAAACGCATGCCCTCCCTGAGGTCCTCTTCCATTTCTGGTCCATACCGGGGTGTGAGGCTCGCGAATTCACGTTATACAAAAAGCTACGCCACACAGGCCGTGCTTTCATCATCAACAACAAGACTTTGCTTTTCAACAGAAGCCTTAATCACTGCATTTTAGCATGCCACACAGGCAATTCACACCATGCAACTGATGGCTATCAATCACACAGAATGAATTCCAATGTCAAACACACAGTCCATTTGGAAGTCCATTCTAGGTCTGAACGAAACCGGAGGCACTATATACCTCGCATACCCATCGATCTCCACGTACGTCTGGACGATCACCACTCATTATCCATATTTCGGGATGCCTCCCAATCAGGACATCGGTTACCATCCAAACGAGGTGAAGATCTCCGGTCTTCGACCACCATCTTCATCTTCGATTTCTTATCGTTGATTCAGTTATTCAGAGTGGGATAAACCCGGTCTTTCTGAGCAACACGCGTATATAATAAACAAGTGCTACACAAACACAACATACACATCATTCCAATTCATCAGTCACTAACCGTAATCAGTTTGAGAACGATTTCCCAAATATTAACCCCGAAGGCCGAAACCAACATCAGATCAAAACCCGGGAAACCACTCGACTTAGCTAACCTTCAGTTAGTTTCTAAATTTCACATTCCATATTGTTTATAATATTTTATAACGATTTATCGCTATTTTTATTCCTTTATTTAAAGCCAATTCATTCAAACGACACTTCGGGCCATAACGCGGTCGTGGCACTGTTTTTCTTCAGATTTGATTTACACATATCTGAAAATCTAACCGTTGGATCTACACAAATTTTCTATCATTAGAAAGCTCTTTTCAAAACGAATCCAACGGTTCCAGTTTTGGGAAAATCCGACGGTTCGATCTCCCGGTACACTCGTTTGAAGTTTCGATTTCAAAATACGAACTGCAACGTCGTTATTCGATTTAATTTAATTATATTAATATATATATATATATATATAATCGATTCTGGCGCTGTTTTTCTTCAGATTTGAATTAAACATTCCAGACAATCCAACCGTTGGATCTTCACAAAGTGGGTGTCGTTGAAAAGATATTTCCAAGGCGAGCCCAACGGTTTCGGGGAAATCCGATGGTCGGATTTCCCGCACTAATCGTTTGAAATCACGGTTTCAAAACACGAACTGCAGCTTTGTTATTCGATATAATTTAATTATATATATATATAATTGATTCTTCGATTTCAAAACTATTTTCTTTTCATATATTTGATAAAAATGATATTTTTATCCAACCGACAATTATTTCAACACTTCGTTATTTTTAACAATTCATGTATATAATAAAATGTGATTTTTATTGCAAAACAATTTATTTCAAAACACGACTATTTTATATAGTTCATATAGATGATAAAAATATGATTTTTATTATAAAACAATTTATTTCAAAACACGACTATTTTATATAGTTCATATAGATGATAAAAATATGATTTTTATTATAAAACAATTTATTTCAAAACACGAATACCATTCAACACATGAATTTCTATTCAACGAATGAATTTCTATTCAACACATGAATGTTTTCTATAGTTCGTATATATAAAAAAATGTGATGTTTATTGTTAAAACAATTTGTTTAAAACACGAATACCATTCAACACATGAATTTCTATTCAATGAATGAATTTCTATTCAATGAATGAATTTCTATTCAACACATGAAGGTTTTCTATTCAACACACGAATATAGTTTCAACACATGAAAATAATTCTAAAACATGAATATTATTCAAAATTTCGGCAGCATAATTGCAGGGTAGTTAAAACCGGGGTTGTCCCTAGTATGGCTCCTCGCTCTACTTTAAAGCCTCGCAGCTTTTGACAATGGGGATTTCATGCATCTAGTTCGCACGCAGGCGGAATGTTTATTTTTATTTCTTTTCCACAAACTAATCCTATGTGGTTTCAACCAAATAATTCTCAACCACAAACGGGTATTTTCCAACCACAATCAATCAATTTCAACCACAAACAATTCTAATCAACCATTCGCTATCAATCAATTTTCACACCAATCACAACCAATAAATTTCGTCCATGGTTTGTGGACAAGGGGCGTATATATATGTATATATATATTTATTAAGTACACTTCACTTCCATTCAACACATATATAATTTTTACAATGCATATATAACTTATACATCGACCGTACAACTTATACAACGCTTATACAGGTGGTGTACAACGCTTATATAACTCATACATCGACTATATAATTTATACATCGTCGTTTTCCATATCATTTGTAATTTAGAAATCTCACATTGGGTTCCACTCCACCAAAAATAGAAGAAGGCTCAGAAAAAGATATAGATTTTTAATTTATCGTTTGTAATTTAATACATCGTCGTTTTCCATATCGTTTGTAATTTAGAAGACGTCCACACGAGTCAACTGTCTCTTGTTTCACTGAATTTCGTCAACAAACGAAAAAGATATGATTTTTACAGTGAAATCAAAAATTGTAGTGCTTTAAACTGCTATAATATAGTTTATTTAAAATAGGTCGTACCTTCTTTTAAATCTTCAAAACTAGGTTTGATCTTTTCTTTCAATCCATGCAACTATACGTTGATCGGCCTGCGCCACCTTGAAGGGCTAGGAGAGGCGCACCCAGGGGTACCACCCTCGTCGAACTCGAACTGCAGGTGGCGGCGGATTTTGGTGCGAACGGCGGCGACATTCTGGCCCTGGATCTCAATGGAGAAGCAACGAGGGACGACGAATCCTATATAGATTTGAAGAGCATTGAATTCTCCTTAAAATTCCCCAAAGGAGCAGCTACTTTCGTTGAGAGATGGAAGAGAAAAAGAGAAGGGAAGAATCGGATGTTTTCCGTCGTCGGATTCAGAGGTATCGGGGAAGAAGACAAATGATGGCCAATAGAAATTTTTTTTATTTTATTTTATAATTTTTAATTCTCAAAAATACCCCTTGTCACACACGAACACCAATCCAAACCCAACGACTATCGCCCCAGCTAAATACCCCCATTCTGAACACAATGGGATATGTTTCATAGGCCCATTCGACTGTTTCAGTCAGTTTTCCATCAAATTAAAATATAAAACATTCAATATTCAATTTGAACGTACATTTCAATTTGCCAAGGCCACAAACTGATTCGAAAAATTCCAGAAAAATAAATCTAGCTATATTTTGATGATACGGTCCCAACAAAACTAGTTTCGTTGAATTCTGAGACCGTTTGAAAAATGGCCCATTTCTGGTCGATCCAATTTAACTGTAATTGACCAAAACAAGTTTTCCTTTGCCACGCTCACATACTAGCTTCAAAAATTATGAAATTTGAAACCTAGCAATAGTTTAACATCCAGGACGCAACAAAAGTAGTTTCGTCGAATTCCGAGGTCATTTGCAAAATGGCCATTTTCACGGGCTATATAAACTCTATAAAGACCTTTCTGAAAATTCATTTGGCCATAACTTTTGCTTCCCACTATGAAACTTTGATTTTTCAGATTCGTTAGAAAGATATTCACTAACAGATTTAAATATTTTTGGTTTCACTCAAATCTGTTTTGTTTTGCATCCAGTACAGTCAGTCAAAGTTTGAATTCAAAATTTGAAACTACCGCGCCATTTCAGGCCTTGTTTATAATTAGAATTAATTATATTTATTTTCAAACATTGATTCAAACTTACTTTTCGTTGTTATTATTTAAAATATTTATTTTAAATATTTGAAATCCACCAAAATAGCCAATTTAAAAAATCTTATTTGGTTCAGGTTTTCCGGGTCGTTACAAAAAGAAAAGTTTACATTTTTCAATGTAATTAGAAATGAAATGTAAATAAAGAATAGGAAAGTTACATTTTTATAATGTAATTAAAAGAATAGAAAAGTCACATTTTTGATGAAATGTAAAGAAATAGGAAAATGTAGAGGAATAAGAAAATGTAAAGAAACAGGAAAATGCAAAGGAATAGGAAAATGTAAAGAAATAGGAAAATATAAAGAAATAGGAAAATGTAAAGAAATAGGAAAATTTCATGTTTTAAAATATAAATACATGTTATCATTAAAAATCACATTTTTAATGAAATGTAAGTAAAGGATATAGAAAAGTGTTCATCGTTGGAAATGGGAATAATAAACAACAAAAATTTACATTTTTATTGTCATGTATGGAAAAAAATGTGTCTGTTTTGAAATAGATTTCTGTTCATTAAAAATAACATGAATATAAAGTGTAGAAAATTATTTAAAGATTAAATAATTTGAAATCGCCAAACAATTTATATATATATATATATTAATATTAAACGAAACGCGAGCAGTAGTTAGCATTTTGGCAGTCATGACTTTAAACGATTATACCGAAAGATCCGATCGTCGAATTTTCCCAAAACTGGAACCATTAGGACTGCTTTGGGAAGATCTTTCGAACATTATAAATTTCGTCAAAATCCAATAGTTAGATTTTGAAAAATGTGTAAATCAAATTTTGGTAAAAACAGAGCCAGGGCTGCCCGTTGACCCGAAGCGTCGTTTAATTATAATTTAGCTATTTTAAATAAATAAAATAGCGATAAATCGTTATAAATGGATATGAACGATATGTAATAATTTAAATGATTATTATTCAAAAATTATTTGAAACGACCGAGTTTAACTCATTTCAAATAATTATACGACGATTCAAATCAAAGATATAGAAGACGGTGATTGAAGACCAACGATCTTCATGTCGAATGGATTAGTTACCACTGACGCCCATGATTGGAGTAGCTATCTTGAAGGGGCTACAGTGGTGGCCCTCCGGATGTACTTGTTGATTGTTCGGATATGCGAGGAGTAAGGTGACTCCGGTTTCGTTCAGACTCAGAGCGGACTTGTAAATGGATGGTATGTCTGACGTTGTATTCCTTTATATTGTATTCGTTGATCTCTGCTAAATATATATTTGTTTGGTGTTTAACACCCTTCTCTGAGACATACAAGCTTAGAGGTTATATATTGGTAGAAATCAATGGTATGGTATGGATTGACAAGGTGTGTAACGACCCGAATTTTGCCCGACCCCAATACGATCGCAAGATCGATCAAGACCGTTCAAAACCCACATACGTTAACTTTGGGCATATAACACATCAAAACAACAACACAGACTTTTATAACATTAATAATAAATGTTACATCAGAGTACAAAATATATCAGAGTACATCGATAAATAATACAGCGGAAGATACATTTACAATAAATTAAATACATTGCAGCGGAACTAATCTCACCGGAAGGCCATCAATATTCTGGACCCAGCTTCAGACTTCAATTCAGGATCCTGCTTAACTATATCTGCAAAAAGCTACTCGACTGCCCGTGTGGAAAGAGGGCACTCGAGTTTGCAAAGTGAAACAAACTACAGGTCAGTCGTGGGACTGGTGTGAGAATTCTATATTAACTTATCTAAATAGTAGGCTAATCACAGGACCACGCCGCTATAGCGGAACGGGTTTACTCCATTGGATTGCTAGTGCATAAATAAAGTAAATCATCAAATAACGAAATGCTTTTTAGAAAAATGAAACCGTTATAAGACCCAGGTCCCATCACACAATGCAACGCACACCAAAGGATAAGGTTTTACCTTATAATGGTCAAAAGATGCTTGATACGTAAAAACGATATTATTATTAGTGTATATATACATATATTTAAAACATTTCAATATAAATGTATTAACCTTAGACAGCATAGTACCCCATCCTACTATGTCGCCATATATATAAGTTTACAATCAAAACCGTGAGGTTGTATTGGGAAATGGTTTTTTTGTCATGAAATCGAGGCTTGGGATCGTCCTCTTCCGATTCGAGACACTCTAGCAAATGACTCAGGATCACACCTATGGGCAACCCTTGGAACGGTAGGGCCGGTCCCCACCTAACGGTAGTGGATTGGCAATTCCTGAACATACGCTTCCCGGCCCTTTTGGACCTATAATGTGACCACTTCCGGCCTATAAGAAAAAAAACGAGGTACCTCAATCCATAATCCACATAGTAAAATGTCGGGCCTTGTTAAAGCCCAAACACCACTTCTAGCTAGAAAGAAACGTATGCACTCCCTACGGTCCATATCCCATTTCTGACTCATACCGGGGTGTGAGGCTCGCGAAGTCACGATATACACAAAGCTATGCCTAAAGAGACTGTGCTTTGATCATCAACCACAAGGCCTACTTTTCAACAAAGCCTTGATCATTTGCATCTTAGCATGTCACATTGTCAGACCCTACCATATTATTGATCATCTACCAATATATATATAACCTCTAAGCTCATACGTCTTAGAGAAGGGTGATAAGTGAAGAATAAATTCTTCACCATTGTAACAACCCAGAGATTCTGAACCAATTTAAAAAATTTATTTTAGAAAATTTTAATGAATTTTGAGGTTATAATATAATTTATTATAAATAATAATGGCTAGAATTCATTTTATCGAAGTTAGAACGAATAAATTTAATCTAAATATAAAAGGAGTTAGAAATGGCGCGGTAGTTTGATAATTTGATTTTAAACTTTAACTGAATGTGCAGGACTCAAAATAAATCACAATTGAGTGAAACCAGAAATATTTAAATCTGGTTAACCATACCTTTCTAAGTAATCTGAAAAATTGAAATTTCATAGCGGAAATCAAAAGTTATGGCCAATTCAATTTTTAGAAAGGTCGCTGTAGAATTTATGTATATATTATATATGGCCCAAAAGGCTACTTTTCACATATGAAGGAATTTCGACTCGAAACCACTTCCATTGAGTTCTGAATGACGTTTCTGTATTGAAAAACAGTAAACACTTATATATTTTGAGTTTCGGAAATTGTTTGTTTAAAAATGTATTTTTAATATTAAATATATTAGCCTTGAAAATAGTCATTTTTCAAACGACCTCTGTTTTCGACGAAACTACTTTTGTTGGAACCGGAATGTCAAATTATAGCTAAGTATCAATTTTCAGAATTTTTCGAATTAATATGTGAGCGTGGCAAAGGAAAATGTGTTTTGACTATTTCAGTTAAATTTAAACGCCTTAAAAATAGCCTTTTTCAGGCAGTCTCAGAATTCGACGAAAATAATTTTGCTGTATTCGTATCGTCATAAGAAAGCTAAAAATATTTTTTTTAGAATTTTCTGAGGTCGTATGTGGCCCCTGCATATTTATATGTACGGTCAATATTTAATTAATTAATTTTTAATGCAATTTTAAATAAAAATCGTACATATTTCGGAATTGGGCCACGGGACCTATCCCATTGCATTCAGAAGGTGTCAAAACCTTAAGAACGACAGTAAGCAGGCCCAAATCAGAGAAAGTCTGAAAATCCACCTTTTAAGCACAATTTTCGAGATTTAATATTAAAATATTATTAAAATATTCGGACTGAAACCCTAATGGCCGCCGGCTCCAACGAATGGCCAGAATTGCTCCGATTTCAAATCCTTATAACTTTCAATCCGCTCAACGAAATTTTACAAACTATACGTCAAATCGAAGAGAATTCCGAGCTTTTCAAATCCATACGGCGATGATCGAGTTTCAGTGCACGGATTTCGCGAATTTCGAGGCCAAAGTGGCCGAGTTTGCATGCGCCGTGCGGCTCAGGGAGGAGGCTGAGCTTTAGGTGGTTCTGGTCGTGGGTGGCTCGTGGCAAGGTGGTCGGAGGGGTGGTGATTGATCAGCCTCTGTGCGCTTCTAGGGAGGTGCGTTCTGAAGCTATTGAAACCGACGATAGGTTTCACGGGTTCGGCCAAACGATGTAGAAGAAGATGGTATAAAACATTTTATTAATTTAATTAATTTAATATTTAATTCTTACAATCTTTAAAAATCCATATCTTGTTCATACGAGGTCCGTTTTGCGAACCGTTTGTTGCGTTGGACTCGTCTTTCCGAGATCTACGCAATGGCACCAACCACAGCTGAAACAGAGCACTTTGAATTTTCAGCCAAATCAAGGTGAGAATCTCTGATTTTTACAATCTAATTAATTTAAATAATTATTTTATTCTGTTAAATAATTATCTGTATGTTATTTAATCAGATCTGCGTTGTGATGTATTACGCTGGTTGTTCTGATGGATTATATTGAACTGTATTGCGTTGTATTGTATAAATCTGTGTTTGTAAATTTAGATATGTATAAATTTGTAAATAATAAAATAAAAATTGGTTAACATATTTATATTTACCTTTTATCATTAAATAAAGGGACATATTTAGTAAACACATATTTATTCACATGTTGTTTGTAAATTTAAGAGCACATCTTGAATTCATTTTTTTTTTATTTACAATTTATGTGTAAATAAAAAGACATGATTGATAAACACATTTTTGTTTACATTTTATTTGTAAATAAAAACCATATTTGAATAACATGCTTTTATTTACATTTTATGTGTAAATAAAAAGACATATTTGAGAAACCTATTTTGTTTACATTTCTGTATGTAAATAAGGTTTCATATTTAAGAATTATATTTTTATTAACATTTCATATGTTGATAAAAACCCATTTTAAAGAATTACATCTTGTTTACGGTTTGTATGTAAATAAAAGGGTAAGTGTTTAGAAACTACATTTTTGTTTACATTTTATATGTAAATAAAAATCCATTTTTAGAAATTATATTTTTATTTGTAGTTTATATGTAAATGAAAATCCATGGTTAAAAATAAAATTGCACACAAATATTAACATAGAAATGAATCATCCTTTTTATTTTGTGTTCTTAACATAATATACACATAGAAAAATGAATCATCCTTTTTATTTGTGTTCTTAACACAAATATGAACATAGAAAAAAATGAACTATCTTTTTATTTCTGTTTTCAACACAAAAATACACATAGAAATGAGTCACCCTCTTTATTTGTGTTCTTAACACAAAAACAAACCTGGAAATAAAGTCCATCTTTTTATATACATGCTACAACACAAATATATACTTAGAATATGTTACAAAAATAAAATTCACTTTTATTTGTCGCTTGAGAACTTAGAATTTGTTGCACAAATAAAATTTACTTTTTTATTTGTCATTTGAAAATTAGAATTTATTATACAAATAAAATTCACTTTTATTTGACATTAGAATACATAGAAATATATATACATATATACATTCTTTTATATGTTATTAGAATGTATAGAAAAGTATAAACAAATAAAAGGATTCTTTTATTTGTTATTAGAACACATAGGAAAGTGTTAAACAATAAAATACCCTTTTATGTTATTCTAGAATTAAAATTAAAGTTTGGTCTTTTATTTGCATTCACAAATGTAAACATATATTGAAAATAAAGTTTTGATCTTTTATTTGCATTCACAAATGCAAACACATATTGAAAAATAAAGTTTCGTTCTTTTACTTGCATTCACACATACAAATATATATATATATATTGAAAATCAAATTGTTCTTTTGTTTGGAATCACTAATGTAAATATACATGGAAATTAAAGTCTATTCTTTTATTTGCATTCTCTAATGCAAATATTCATTAAAGTATAAATTGTTCTTTTATCTGCATTCCCTAATGAAAATATATATTGAAAATAAAATTTGTTCTCTTTACAATCACAAACGTAAATATACTTTGAAAATCAAGTTTGTTCTTTTATTTGTATTCCACAATGCAATATAACATCTAAGATAAAAGTTACATTTTTATTTGCAAACAAATTTATTTAAAGACAAAGGTTACATTTTTGTCGCATGATTTTAAAATACGAACAAAACATTAAAATAAAGGTTACATTTTTATTCATTTATTTTCTTCACTTGATGTAAATAGACATAAAATAAGCAGTTGTTCTTTTATTTACATTTCTTGATGTAAATAAAACTAGAAATTAAATATTACATTTTTATTTGCATTACTCAACGCAAATAAATAGGAGAATAAAAGATACAGTTTCATTTGCAATCCTTAATGCAAATAAATTATGAAATGAATTGAAATAAAAGATTTTATTTTATCGTCGCTTTTATTTCCATAAATGGACGTAACATAAAGATTTCATTTGTTCATTGTTTTCAAATAAAAAGACTGTACATTTAAAATTTACATTTTTTTTATGTAATTTATATTTCAATAAATAGAAATAAAGAGTTCATTTTTATTGACATTTTACATGCGGTTAAATAATAGAAATAAAAGAGACATTTTTATCGTGTGTTATATATTGTGTATTACACTGCCATGGATAAGTTACCGGACTTGTTTATGTGATTGGGTCGATCATTTTCACACATCGCCCAAGTGCACAAATGAATTTGTTATTTGTTTGTTGGATGAAAACCCCACATGGGTGTTGGGATGAAAATGAACATACACTAATACCAATATTTAGTTGTATGTTGATCGTTAGATCGACAGGCTGCGATGAGCGTTATTATTTAATTTTAACGCTTACACAGTAGAAATTACACTTTGGATGAAAATGGATGAATTGATGATTATCTATTTTATTGTCATATGTATGATGTGTGTGAAATCCATATAATCCAAAATTATATGGTAAATGATTGAGTCGCTTTTCGATTCCGGTGTTCTTTTAAATAATAATATTCTTACATTAGAAATTCTTTCTATATAAAGAATATATTTTAATATAAAAATATATTTTTAATCAAGTATATGTTAAAACAAAGAATATTTGTAAAAGATAAAGATCTGTAATATAAAGAATACTTCCCATTTAAAGATCTTTTATATAAAGAATATTTTTAGTGATTATTTTAAAATAATGTTTTCTTTATAATAATTAATATTTAAATAGAAATCCTTTAATTAAGATTATTAGAATTTGCCATTATACTTTATGATATGAAGTTAATTGAGATGTGAAGTGGATTTATCGTGGACGGTGTTTTTTTTAAACGACATTTGTCCTTTAATCCAATTTAAATTGAAATTATTATTTGGAATTTATAAATCTAATTTATAGATTTAAAAGGGCATTTTCTAAAAACCAAGTTTTCCAATTTAATATATTAAAATTGGAATTAAGTAGAAATTCGATTGGTAATAATCGAGATGGGCTTCTGTAATAGAAGACCGATATTATATATGGAATTTAAGAGGCTTTGCCGTTATTCCATGTATATTGTTAGTCCGATACAGAAATTCATATCGATGCTGTATTGATTTGATTTCTGTGAAATTCCTTATTTTAGAAATTGATTTATGGGTTTATCGTGAACTGTGTTTTAAAGAACACTAGTTCTTTAACCCGTTTTAAGACAAGATTTATTCCATAAAATAAATGATCTTGTAATAAGGACTTTTGTTATTAAATCAAAATTAGAGTTTTGATAAATCTTTTAAGTAAGATTTAAGATTTTATTTTCAAAGATTATCTTTAATAAAATTAATGAGAATCCTTTAATATGAAGATTCTTATTAAAAGAATATTCGGAGTTGAAATGTGGCGTAATGTGTGATTTTCCAATATTTGATTTTTAATCACGAAATACGCGAGTTATTCAGAAAGACCGAGTTTAACCCATTCTGAATAATCCTCACGACGATCAAGAGTCGAAGATGAAGACGGTGGTTGAAGACCGAAGGTTTTTACATCGTTGGGATGGTGATGACTGGTATCTTTAATTAGGACTGTACATCCCAAGGCAAGGTATTTGGTAATGATCGTCCAAACGTATTTGGAGATCGATGGACACGTTGTTTCGCTCAGACCCAGAGCGGACTTGTAAATGGATTGTGTGTCTGACATTGTATTCCTTTCTACTGTATTTGTTGAACGCTACTGATTATATATTTTTGTTCGGTGGTGAAGAATTTATTCTTCACTTATCACCCTTCTCTAAGACGTATGAGCTTAGAGGTTATATATATATTTGTAGATGATCAATAATATGGTAGGGTCTGACAATGTGACATGCTAAGATGCAAATGATCAAGGCTTTGTTGAAAAGCAGGCCTTGTGGTTGATGATCAAAGCACAGTCTCTTTAGGCATAGCTTTGTGTATATCGTGACTTCGCGAGCCTCACACCCCGGTATGAGTCAAAAACGGGATATGGACCGTAGGGAGTGCATACGTTTCTTTCTAGCTAGAAGTGATGTTTGGGCTTTAACACGGCCCGGCATTTTACTATATGGCTTATGGATTGAGGTACCTCGTTTTTTTTTCTTATAGGCCGGAAGTGGTCACATTATAGGTCCAAAAGGGCTGGGAAGCGTATGTTCAGGAATTGCCAATCCACTACCGTTAGGTGGGGACCGGCCCTACCGTTCCAAGGGTTGCCCATAGGTGTGATCCTGAGGCATTTGCTAGAGTGTCTCGAATCGGAAGAGGACGATCCCTAGCCTCGATTTCATGATAGAAAACCATTTCCCAACACGACATCACGGTTTTGATTGTAAACTTATATATATATATATATATATATATATATATATATATATGGCGATATAGTAGGATGGGGTACTATGCCATCTAAGGTTAATACATTTATATTGAAATGTTTTAAATATATGTATATATACACTAATAATAATATCGTTTTTACGTATCAAGCATCTTTTGACCATTATAAGGTAAAACCCTATCCTCTGGTGTGTGTTGCATTGTGTGATGGGACCTGAGTCTTATAACGGTTTCATTTTTCTAAAAAGCATTTCATTATTTGATGATTTACTTTATTTATGCACTGGCAATCCAATGGAGTAAACCCGTTCAACTATAGCGGCGTGGTCCTGTGATTAGCCTACTATTTAGATAAGTTAATATAGAATTCTCACACCAGTCCCACGACTGACCTGTAGTTTGTTTCACTTTGCAAACTCGGGTGCCCTCTTTCCACACGGGCAGTCAAGTAGCTTTTTGCAGATATAGTTAAGCAGGATCCTGAATTGAAGTCTGAAGCTGGGTCCAGAATATTGATGGCCTTCCGCTGAGATTAGTTCCGCTGCAATGTATTTAATTTATTGTAAATGTATCTTCCGCTGTATTATTTATCGATGTACTCTGATATATTCTGTACTCTGATGTAACATTTATTATTAATGTTATAAAAGTCTGTGTTGTTGTTCTGATGTGTTGTATGCCCAAAGTTAACGTATGTGGGTTTTGAACGGTCTTGATCGATCTTGCGATCGTATTGGGGTCGGGAAAAATTCGGGTCGTTACAAGGTGGCATGCTAAGATGCATGGATCAAGGCTTTTATTGAAAAGCAGGCCTTGTGGTTGATGATCAAAGAATATCTTGTTTGGGCGTAGCTTTGTGTATAACGTGACTTCACGAACCTTACACCCCGGTAGGAGTCTAAAACGGAGCAAGGGAATGTAGGGAGTGCACACGTTTCTTTCTAGCTACAGTGATGTCAGTGACCTACCAGCCCTGACATTTTTACTTATGTGGATGATGGATTATGAGGTACCTCGGTTTTATAGATTGTTAGTGGCCATATTAGAGGTTCAAAAGAACCGAGAAGCATGTGTTCAGGCATAACTAATCCATAAGCGTTAAAGTGTGGACCGGCCCTGCAGCTATCCAAGGGTACACTATGGGGGATCCTGAGGCATTTGCTAGAGTGTCTCGAATCGGTAAGGAGATCGTTCCTAGCCTTGACTCATGATGGAAAACCAACCTCCAATACGACACCATGCGGTTTTGATTGCAGAACTAGTATGGCGACATAGTAGGATGAGGTACTATGTCGTCTATGATTGATACATTATGATTGAAATGTTTTTGAAACATATATACACTAATAATAATATCAAATTCATTTTATCGTATCAAACATCTTTTGACCATTATAAGGTAAAACTCTATCCTTCGGTTTGCGTTGCATTGTGTGATGGGACATGAGTCTTATAATGGTTTCATTTTTCTATAAAGTATTGCGTTGTTTAACGATTTACTTTATTTTATGCATTGGCAATCCAATGGAGTAAGCCTGTTCCGTGTTAGCGGCGTGGTCCTGTGACTGCCTTATTATTAGATTAGTTATGTTAGATTTCTCATACCAGTCCCATGACTGACCTGTAGTTTGTTTCACTTGCAAACTCGAGTGCCCTCTTTTCCACATGGGCAGTTGAGTAGCTTTTTGCAGATATTTATCTGTTGAGCAGGATTCTAGATCGAAGCCTAAAGCTGTGTCTAGAGTATAGAAAGTCTTCCGCTGTGTATTGTATTAATTTATTGTAATAAGTCTTCCACTGTATTTTATTTATCGTTGTACTCTTATATTCTGTACTCTGATGTAACATTATTATGATGTTTATAAAAGTCTGTTGTTATTGTTCTAATGTGTTGTATGGCCAGAGTTAATGCATTCGAGAATTTCCAACTTTTGGGTCAGACCTGTGTGGTTTATGGTCGATTCAAAGGGCAGGAATTTCGGGTCATTACACTATCAACCACAATATAATAATCATCTTGCAGAAACTCTTTCATCTCACGTTCTACATATATAGTATACAATCAAAACCGCGAGCACTTATTGGATAATGGATTACCAACTATGACAAGGTATGGAACCACCTTCCGATAGTGTACCTCTAGAGAGGAATACACTGGGTTCAATAAGAACATCTTGCAACCCGGCCACACATGACCGACCACTCATTTCGCTTGAGTGTATCGAATGTATATCACCAACGGTTGGGATCAGCGACCGTTTCCCGAATGGGATAGCACCGACAATAGATTATAGAATGAAATGAATATCTCTAGATAGATGATAAAACACCCTAATTGGAGGCCAACCACTTAGCTATGCTGCCTGCCCGATTTTTGTCATTTCCTGGTTGCGAGGCTAGAGGCCACGCTTATCTCTGACAGATCGCACATTTATTCATTTGAATGTCACATCGTCATACTTGGTAAATCACAAATTGATTTCCGCAAAAATACAATGGTTATACAGCTAAGAGAAAAGAATTCCTCCGCCACCAAAACGTAAATACGTTTGAAGAGATCAACTTACGTGATCCATTAAATATACTCTGTCATACATTCTTCCATACGGGTTGTCCTAGGTCTGGACAAACCGAAGGCACTATTCTGTAAAAAGGACGGCCCTTGCATAACTCCGTCTTCAAATATCTTCATCATATTTGATCGCAACGCTAACGCCCATACAGAGTGGTTTTCAGATAATGAATCTGATCCCGGTCTCTCCGTATTAACAACGAAAATGGTCAAAAACTTCGATTGTCGGTGATTCAACTATCAAAGTAAAACACATGTGCAAACAACGATATTATTTCCAGATGGAAATTATATCGATCAAACATCATTTAACACTTATCTCTTTAGTTCATTTTTCATCTCCTGTTTCCATATATGCAACATTTCCTATTTTCTATATTAGAAAATATTTCTAATTCTTATTTGGAAAACATTTCAAAAACTCCTACATTTGGATTTAAATAGATGTTTAAATAAAACATCGCTATGCCAACTCAAAACAGTACACTCATTAACTAAATTCACTTAACCAAATTTTACTGTCAAACCTTAACCATTCCTTAGTTACAAATGGAGTCAATCAAGTTGGGGTATAACTACCTCTCAGACCTTAACTGAACAACATTTCTAACTTCGAAAATAGACAAAGTTCACCTTCTAAATCTTTGACAAACTTCCTTATGTAACTCTCGGATTAAATTTTCAAATCCACTTCTTTTACAGAAACCATTTGATTTTAACAATAGTGTTAAAATTCCATGCTTCTGAAATATAATAACTTCAATATAACTTTTATTAATTAATTTGGATAAACAAACAAATACTAATTTATTAATAAATAATTAAATCTTGATTAAAACAGAAAGTGAATAGTACTTTCCTCAATTCGATATAATTGAATTTCAACGTATAACTCTCTTTCGAATAAACTATATTTGATAACCTCCTTTTCGAATAACTTTATTCGATTAACTCCTTTTCGATAACTCTATTCGAATAACTCCTTTCGAATAACTAAATTCGTTAACTCCTTTCGAATAATTATATTCGATTAACTCCTTTTCGAATAACTCTATTAGATTAACTCCTTTCGAATAACTAAATTCGATTAACTCCTTTTGAATAACTATGTTTGATAACTCCTTTCAAATAACTATGTTTGATTAACTCCTTTTCGAATAACTCTATTCGATTTAACTCCTTTTCGAATAAACTATTCGATTAACTCCTTTCGGATAAACTAATATTCGATAACTCTATTCAATTTACTAATACTTGACTAACTCTAACTCGATTAACTCTATTTGAATAACTCTAAATCGATTTAACTCTAATCGATTAATTATTACTGGTTAACTCTAACTGGTTAACTCTAACTGATTAACACTAACTGGTTAACTCTAACTGATTAACTCTAACTGGTTAACTCTAACTGGTTAACTCTAACTGATTAACTCTAACTGGTTAACTATAACTGGTTAGCTCTAATTGGTTAACTCTAATCTAACTTGTTAACTCTAACTGATTAACTCTAATTGATTTACTCTAACTGGTTAACTCTAACTGATTAACTCTAACGGATCAACTCTAACTAGTTAACTCTAACTGAGTAAATCTAACTGATTAACTCTAACTGGTTAACTCTAACTAGTTAACTCTTATTGATTTACTCTAACTAACTCTAACTGATTAACTCTAATTGATTAACTCTAATTGATTTACTCTAACTGGTTAACTCTAAATGGTTAACTCTAACTGATTAACTCTTTTATATAATCCATTAAGTTTGATTTTGCATTTTAAAATAATATTCCATTTCCAAATTTTATATATACTTCTATTTATAGAATTATTCATATGGAATCTCTTTTCTATTTCCAACACTTAAATCTCCTTTCAAATTCCCTTTTTATAACTCTATTTATTTCATAAATAAATATTTCAATTTATAATCTATTTGTAAATGTTTTTACAAATAATTCCTTTAAAATTCTATTTGTAAATGGTTTACAACTATTCCCTTTCATTACTATTTGTAAATGGTTTACAAATATTTCCCTTTTCATTCTATTTGTAAATGGTTTACAAATATTCCCTTTCAATTCTATTTGTAAATGGTTTACAAATATTTCCCTTTTCATTCTATTTGTAAATGGTTTAAAGATATTTCCTTTTCTATTTGTTACACAAATATTTTCCTTTTCTATTTGTTCATTTAACAAATAAATATTTCTGTGATAACCCCAAACCTCCGTGGTGCGAAAGTAAGGATAATCATTTGGAATACAACATATTTACAACAACAACGGATCCCAGATAATATCATAACACATAATTATTGTAGTGGAAAGATAAAAGTCATAAAACATCACATCAACAGAACAACAGAGTACGCAGTTTACAGGATACAACTTAGCAAAATAAAAGTCTGAATGAAAGGAAATAAGTCCCAACTCCAAAACGCACATCAAAAAAGGGAATGGAATAAAGTCTCTAAAGCAAAGGATAAAAGTAAAAGAGAGTCTTCGTCTTCTTCCAAGCAGTCTTCAATCCAAAAAATGTCTCCCTAAGAACCCGTCACTTGGCTGCCCGTGTAAAGAGAGGGCACCCGAGTTTGCAAAGTGAAACAAACATCGAGTCAGTCGTGGGACTGGTATGAGAAATCTTTCTGTACTAACTAACAATATGGCTAATCATAGGACCACGCTGCTAACGCAGAACGAGTTTACTCCATTTGATTGCCAGTGCACGATTTAATATAGTTTATACAAAAACAAAGAAATGACTTTTGAAAAATGAAATCATTATAAGACTCAGGTCCTATCACACAATGCAACGCAAACTGGAGGATAGAATTTTACCTTATAATGATCAAACACGACTTGATACGTATAAAATAATATTTTTAATATTTTATTAGTGTATAAGCGGTATTAAAATACTTCATTATAAATGTATCAATCCTAGACGGCATAGGTACCATATACTATGTCGCCATAAATATGTTTACAATCAAGACCGTAATGTCGTATTGGAAACTGGTTTTCTGTCATGAAATCGAGGCTAGGGATCGTCCTCTCCGATTCGAGACACTCTAGCAAATGCCTTAGAGCCCGGATGCTGGCGAACCCTTGGAGCGGTAGGGCCGGTCCCCCCTAATGGTAGTGGATTACTTATGCCTGAACACACGTTTCCCGGTCCCTTCGGACCTCGATAAGGCCACTAACAACCTATAAAACCCGAGTTACCTCAATCCATCATCCACATAAGTAAAATACCAGCCAGTTTAAGCACTAACACGACCCCTAGCTAGAAAGAAACGTGTGCACTCCCTACGGTCCATATCCCGTTTTGGCCTCATACCGGGGTGTGAGGCTCGCGAAGTCACGCTATACTCAAAGCTACGCCTAAACAGGCTATGCTTTGATCGTCAACCACAAGGCCCTGCTTTTCAACAAAAGCCTTCATCATTGCATCTTGGCGTGCCACATTGACAATTCGTGCCATGCCACTGATGATTATTAATATATACCAGGGTGTTAAGCAGAGGATAAATTCTCCACCACCAATCAGATATACGTTAATAAAAATCGATTTAATTACATGAAATGAATTCCAACGTCAGACACGCATCCATTTACAAGTCCGTTCTAGGTCTGAACGAAATCGGAGATACCCGAGAGGTTCTCGCTTATCCGGACAATCAACACATATGTTCGGACAACTACTGCTTAAACCCCTTCCTGGGAGCAAGTCAGTCAAAGGTATCAGTAGTCGTCATCCATTGGATGTGAAGATCGTCGGTCTTCAATCACCGTCTTCTACATCTTTATTTAATCGTCGTGTAATTATTTGAAATGAGTTGAACTCGGTCTTTTCAAATAATTCTCGCATAATTATCATTTAAATCATTTCATATCGTTAATATCTATTTATAATGATTTATCGCTATTTTTATTTATTTATAAATAGCCCAAAATAATGAAACGTTGCTTCGGGTCAGTGAGCTGCCCTGGCGCTGTTTTTACCAAATTTTGATTTACACGTATCTTTAAATCTAATAGTCGGTTTTGATGAAATTTATATGGTTCGAAAGATCCTCCCAAAGCGGTCCTAACGGTTCCAGTTTTGGGAAAATCCAACGGTCGGATCTTTCGGTATAATCGTTTAAATTTACAATTGCCAATACGCAAATTGCCGCGCACATTTTCGTTTATCTTATTATTTATGTTTATATATATAAAAATAAATCATTTGGTGATGTAAACTATAAAAATCCATTCTTTTTATCGCATCTAAAATGACGATAAAAATATCACTGTAATTTCTATTCTTTTTAATCGCATCTACCATGATGATAAAATGTCACTATTATATCTCTGTTTTTATTTATAAAATTCACTTTTTGAAACCCCTGTTTTTTTATTCACATCTAAAATGTAAATAAAATACTTCTTTTATTTTCATGGTTTTATTCATGTAACACCCCGTGTATTCTATAACAGTGAAATTCACAAACTAAAAGTATAATTGATTTCAAATCAAAGAATTAAGGGAAACGGGATCTGCCATTGCGTTCGTCTCGGAATTCTGCTTGGGATGGAGTCCAAGTTTGCGTAAAACGGACTCCGTATGAAGAAGATATGGCCTTCGGAAGTTTTAGAATTGAGTTTAAAATTCAAACAGCTCAGAAATCAGATTTAAATTTCAAAAATCAGGCCAGATTGGCCAGGGTTGGAATTTTCCCGCCAAAGGCACCCAGGTCGACTGGGTAGTCGACCTGGGCTACCCAGGTCGACTTGGTAGTCGACCTGGCCCTTGAGCCAGGTCGAACCCAGCCCCCTTGGCTGGCCTGGTCTGTGCTTGGCCGAATTCCTGAGCCTTGCCTTGTCACTAGGGCTAGGTGTCAGCTCCTGATTGGTCTCTCCTTCAAACGAACGGCTATTATTAAACCAAGCTCCATCGACGGTCCTAATCAACTCACAAACTATATAACAAAGACATAAGACTCCACCTAATTCACACAAACAAAAATGAAGATGAGACCGTCATGCTGCTGTGGAAAGACTAGGAATAGCCGTCAAAATTTAGAGACAATTAGGAGACAATTCGAAATCTTAAAGCAACGTCAATTAAATCAAAACAACGCCTACAACAAAGGATAACATCTCCAAATTCAGAATTCAGATTCCTGAATTGAAGATTCGCCATACGTTGTAAGTAGAGTGCTATTCAGATGTGAATAAATAATTGTGTTTTGATTTGTGTAAAATGAGAAATAGAATTGTATTTGATTTGTGGTGATAATAATCCATATTTGTATGTTGCTTTGATTCTAAACGATTTGGGATGTTGTGGTATAACGATTGGATATTTGCAAGTATGTGATTCATGTTGGAAGTTAACAACTACATGTTTGTGGTAGTTTAATTGAGATTCATGCAAGTATATGATTCTTTATTCTGCCAACATAATATATATTATAATCACTTTTAGTGTAGTTGGATCCATTTAGGTATTATGACTTATGTGAATTTATGTTGGAATTGGCATCATGATTCAAGTGTAAAACCATACTTTTGTATTAGAGACAAAAGTAAGCATCTTTGTGAACTTGTGTTGACTCTATGAACATGACTAAACTATGCTTGGTGTTATGCCTAATTGAAAAACATGTTTTAGGCCTATTTTGTTATCAAAATCATATGATAATATATGTGACACATAGCTAAGTTAGATTTACATTCCAATTGCAAGTTTGCATGGATAGATTAAAAACCATGATTTCATGTTTAGGTATGTTTATGCCATGATTATATGAATAGATCAAAAACCATGATTTCATGTTTAGGTATGTTTATGCCATGATTATATGAATAGATCAAAACCCATGATTTCATGTTTAGGTATGTTTATGCCATGACTATATGCTATTACAATGCAAGTTCACAAGTGCCAAACTTATGTTAATTAGTTCGCTATGTTGCAAGTTCATGCGTTCACACTCCCCTTTTTATGTTACTTAGAATATATAAACACCATATTCTAAGCCTCCCCTTTTTCATGTGGCTAAGTTGGGTTTAAATGTTAAACCCAACATATGTTATATTTTAGTGAACGTGTAAAACGGGGGTAATGACGTTTGGGTTAAAATATAAAACATATGAGTTGGCATATTTGACGCATGCCAACGACCTTGAAAAACAATTAAGTGGTATAAATTAATTTTACCCAAATAAGATGAATTTGAATAATGGGCCGCAAATATTTACAAATAAAAAGGAAAGAGACAAAATATGTAAATTTAGAAATACGATGTGTTTAACCCGAGGTTGGATTGAGTTGTGATGTAAACCTGCCCGGAACCGCCCGGCTGTCCAGTAGTCACAACAATACCTATCCAATGTGGGTGGTTAAACACGGAGCCCAATAAGGACCCGAGGTTAGACTGAGTTGTGGCGTAAGACTGCCCGGACCCAACCGGCAACAGGCAGCCACAACAATACCTGTCTAATGTGAGAAGTCGAGGCTTTAGTAAGAAAATTAAGGCTGAGTCAGGATTGATAGGATTAAGTCAATTGAATTAATACTTAATCAAAATGGAACATGCTAAACTATACAGACTGATTGGGGGTTAGGTTTACAAAACACTTAACCAACTTAGCATGTTGGCTAGAAATAGAAAACCTAGTAGCGGGGGGGGGGGGACCCTTTTCAGCAGTAACCCTACAAGGTGTATCAGGATACCCTGAACTAGGCAAGGTGGGGCACGATTACTGGGATGACTGTAAGAGGTCAAATCAACGGCGGTGGTGCAGCGGTGTATGTTCTAACGGGGTGCAGGCGTGCACACACTCCGGTGCAGAAAAATAAGGCACTGGGCACCAGTAGTATACCTGTGCATTCTAGAATTGTGTCGGGCCGCCACCATGGGACTTGATACACCCCATGGTGGGACCAACATAGGTAACTACAACATCGGGGGCCATAAGACACATGTAACTATGTGAGTAGGAGCCGATCATTAGAAATGGATCACTTCACCCTGATTATGGGGTGCCTGTTGGGAACTAGTTTATATGGATATAGAGATTAATATGGGGTACGATAAGTATATTCGACTCTAGACAACTTAACTTGTTTATGGTACTTTCCCATTCCCAGTTTATACTTATCATGCCCAGTTCTTTATTCATAGACTGAATAGTCCTAGACTTACTCAGGCTTTATGTCTGACGCTACTTTTCTTTTGTCTTCTTTTCTTTCGTTCCCCCAGGTCCACAGGGAGGGAATACCGCAGCTTGACCAGTTTTCACATCCAACTTGAAGAGAAAGAATGTATTGCTTGGATCTTTTTCGTTTTGGACTATGGCTTTGGACAGCAATTATGGGACTTATGCAGTTTACTTATGTTTTTTTGCTTCTTTAAATAATGTAATCAAGACAGTTATGAAGATGTTACGTTTTTGGAAGTATTGTAAGACAAATTATGACATGGTTTGTGTAACACGTATTTTGTTGAAATAAAAATTGCTGTTGTTTTCCGTTGTTCAAAAATATGTGTATTTATATCCGTCTTGTGTATCTGTGACATATGCTTATAAACCTCCACCAAAATTAGGGCATTCCCTTTGAGAGTGACCCTAACGGAGGTGTGATGTTTCACTTGGTATCAGAGCATAGGTTTACCAGATAAGATAAAAAGTTTTGAAAATTTATTTTCAAAAGAAAATTTAAAGAAGCATTTTTAAAGATAAAATATTATTTTATTTTAAAAAAAGACATAGTCCCCCAAAGCCATAGGTACTATCTTTTATCCTTCATTTTGAATCTATCCTTTTTGTTTCAGCATGTCCGAAGAACTTAACTTGCCAGAGGGTGTACCAATACCTGGTTGGTTTAGACGATTCTTAGAAGCAAGGGCCAATCAGCCAGGTCCCACTGTTCCTCCTCCTTCAGCTGTAGGAAATCATCCAGCTGCAGCAGCACCTCTTCCTCCACCTCCTCCGCGGAGTAATACTTTAGCTAAGATATGTAAAGATTTTAAAGCTATGGGAGGAAAGGACTTTCATGGAACCGAGTCCTTCGTGGTAGCCAGGAATTGGCTGAAGGAAACCGAGGACTTATTCGTCATCTTTGAGGTAGAAGATAGGCAGAAGGTACAACTGGCAGTATGGCTACTTAAAGGCGAGGCTTCCTACTGGTGGGAAGTCACCAATGCAGAAAGACCAGTGGAAACATGGGAGGACTTTAGGGCAAGGTTTGAGGCTAAATTTCTCTCAGAAGCTGAAAGGAGTCTTCAGTTGGAAAAATTCTTATTTCTTAAGCATGGGAATATGACAGTCAAAGAGTATGTTAATCAGTTCGATCTGCTGGCTAGGTTCAGACTGGACCTAGTCAACACCCCGCACAAGAAGGCTCTCCGCTTTGTCAAGGGGTTGAATGAGCCATTACACAGTTTGGCCATGACCCATATACCCATGGGAGCTACGTATGAAAGGTTGGTGCAGATGGCATTGCTGAACGAAGAGGATAAGGGCAAGAAGGAGACAAAGGCAGAAAGCTCTCAAGGGAAGAAAGAGGGTTTACAGCCTAAGAAGACAGACTTCAAGAAGGGCGGGAAAGACAACAAAGAGAAGAGGAAGTGTAATTTCTGTGGCAAAGTGGGGGACTTAGTGAAAGATTACCAGAAAAAGAAGGCCAAGATGAATGGTGTGTGCTTTTCTTGCGGTGAGACAGGCCACCTGGCTAAGGATTGCCCAAAGAAGCGAGGGCAGGGGCAGAGGGCTGGATCCACCTCAGGGGCACAGGTTCATGTGCTAGAAGCGCCACCTCTGCAACAACGAGGTATAAATACTTCTGTAGAAAGTGTAGTTTATCTTTATGATCACCCAGTTCGCACTTTATTTGATTCTGGCGCATCACACTCCTTTATCTCATCTGCTTTAGTAGTATCTCTGCACCTAGAAACTAGAATGGTAGAGGACCCCTTAATTGTTTCAAATCCAATTGGGGGCCCCAGCTTATTTATCTATGATCTGTGTGGGATTGAAAATTTCTATTCTAAGCGTAGAATTTAGATGTAGTGCCTTTGTTTTGGGCTTCTCGGGATATGGTTTGATTTTGGGCATGGATTGGCTATCCAGTAATGGTGCCATCCTTGATTGTGAGAAAAGGATGGTTAGGCTTCTGACCCAACTCGGTAACACTCTGGAAATTACTTGTAATCCCTCGTATGCGGTTATGCTTAGTTATCTTGAATCGCTAGATGCTTCTGTTGAAAGTTTGCAATCGGTTAGAGTGGTCCGGGAATATCCGGATGTCTTCGAAGAGGTGAAGGGCTTACCTCCGAAGCGGGAGATAGACTTCCGCATATATCTTGTAGATAATGCAAAGCCAGTTGCGTTGCCCGTCAGACACATGGCTCCACGGGAAAGGAAAGAGCTCAGTAAACAGATTAAAGAGCTTCTAGAGAAGGGGTTCATTAGAAGGAGCATTTCAGAATGGGGCGCTCCAGTGGTGTTCGCTACAAAGGCGGATGGTTCAATCCGTCTATGTGTTGACTATAGGGAGCTCAACAAGCTAACGAAAAGCAATAGGCACCCTCTCCCCAGAATTGACGATCTGTTTGATCAGCTTGTAGGAGCGTCTGTTTTCTCCCAACTCGATTTAGCGACCGGATTTCATCAACTAAGGGTGGCTGAAGATAGTATCGATAAGACAACATTATGAACCCCAGACGGCTTCTTTGAATGGCTTGTCATGCCTTTCGGCTTGACAAACGCACCCGCTTACTTTGTGGACCTAATGAGTAGGGTGTTCAGAGATTTCCTCAATAAGTTCGTAGTGGTCTTCGTAGACAATATCTTGATCTTCTCAAAGAGTGAAGAAGAGCATGCTCAGCACCTAAGGGCAATCATGGAAACTCTGCGAGTCCATCATATAAAAGCCAAATTCTCCAAATGCCACTTTTGGAGAGAAGAAGTGAGGTTCCTTGGGCACATAAAATCCAAAGAAGGGTTAGCTGTAGACCCGGCTAAGGTAGTAGCGGTGCAGGACTGGAAGACACCAAAGAACGCAACAGAAGTCCGAAGCTTTCTCGGGCTAGCAGGCTTCTATCGGAAATTCATCAGAGACTTTGCAAAGATATCAGCTCCGCTCACAAAGCTGACCAAGAAGAATCTAGTGTTCAATCGGGACTTGGATTGCGAGTTTGCTTTCCAACGACTGAAAAGGGCTCTTACAACAGCCCCAGTTTTGACGTTGCCAGATGGAAGCAAGATGTTCACGGTTTATACAGATGCATGTAGGACAGGGCTAGGCGCTGTCTTAATGCATGAAGGAAGGGTAGTAGCTTATGGTGGAAGGCAGTTGAAAGCGCATGAAAAGAACTACCCGACCCATGATCTTGAGTTAGCTGCCATCGTCTTTGCACTCAAGTCTTGGCGACACTATCTCCTAGGTGAGAAGTTCGAACTTTACACTGACCATAAATTGTTGAAATATCTTTTCTCGCAGAAAGATCTTAACTTGAGGCAATAGAGATGGATGGAGTTTCTTGCCTCGTACGATTTCGAGATCTCCTACACTCCGGGCAAAGGTAACGTAGTGGCAGACGCGTTGAGCCGAAAGAAACTAACCCTAAGCCCGCTGTTTGTTGAAAGACAAAGCCTAGAGTTTATAGCCAGCTTTGACTTTAGGCCCTCCTCCGATTTTGTACCGGGCTTGCTAGCATCTCTCGAAGTACGCCCGACTTTAGTGGACTCAATAGGGATAGCACAACGCGAAAACCTCAGCTTGTGGAGACGATTGATAGGCTAATTAGGGGTGAGACTTCAAGTCACCTCAGCAGATACTCCATGATGACAAGGGTTGGCTAAGGCGAGACGGAAGACTATGCGTCCCACAGACAAGGGATTTAGTAAAGAAGGTTCTCGAAGAAGCACATCACTCCAAGATGACGATACACCCAGGCGGGGATAAAATGTACAAGGACATAAAGAGAACTTTCTTTTGGAACGGCATGAAGAAGGACGTGGCGGAGTTCGTTTCTAAGTGTATGGTGTGCCAACAGGTTAAGGCGGAACAGAAAAAGCCTGGTGGTCTGCTCCATCCTCTAGAGGTCCCGCAGCGGAAGTGGGATAGCATCTCAATGGACTTCATTGATGGGCTGCCTAGGTCTAGAAGAGGCAGCACTAGCATTTGGGTAATAGTGGATAGGCTTACTAAAAGCGCCCACTTTTTACCTGTCAAAAGTAAAAGAACTGCCTCATCCCTAGCATCTCTTTACCTCAAGGAAATTGTTCGACTCCATGGAATACCATCCAGCATTGTTAGTGACCGAGACCCTATCTTCATAAGTGAGTTTTGGCGGAGTTTGCAAGAAGCGGTTGGCACACAGTTATGCTTAAGCACAGCCTATCATCCCCAAACCGACGGCCAGACAGAAAGAGTGAACAGAGTTTTGGAGGACCTTTTAAGATTGTGCGTCCTTGACTTCGAAGGGACGTGGGAAGACCATCTTCCTTTGGTGGAATTTGCCTACAACAACAGCTACCAAGCAACCATCGGAATGGCGCCCTTCGAAGCTTTATATGGAAGACCGTGCCGATCGCCCACTTGTTGGTGGGAGTCTACTGACAAGCTCATACTTGGACCAGATATGATCCGAGAGACTTCAGAAAAAGTAGACTTAATACGGAGAGGAATGAAGACAGCCCAAGAAAGACAAAAATCCTACGCCGACAAGAGGAGGACCGACCTTGAATTTGAGGTTGGGGATAGAGTTTTTCTTAAGGTATCCCCGCTAAGAAACGTTGTTCGTTTTGGAACCACAGCAAAGGTAGCACCAAGGTTCGTAGGGCCATTTCCTATCATCGAGAAAATTGGGAAAATGGCCTATAGATTAGAGCTACCCGAAAAGCTGGCCGGAGTTCACAACGTTTTCCATGTTTCGCACCTTCGAAAATGTCTACATGAATCTGCTGAAGTGGTAGAGCCAAATATCCTAGAAGAAGCTGAAGTGGAACGCGAAGCAACCGTGAGGAAAGTTCCAACCCGCATATTAGGAACGGAAGTGAAGAAGCTACGCAACCGCGAAGTCAAGCTCGTCAAAGTTCAGTGGAGCGACGCCGAGGGAGACGCAACTTGGGAAACTGAAGCTAGAATACGCGCAGCCTACCCTTTTCTTTTCGAGGGTACATCTTTGATCTTTCCTTTTTCCTTAAGTTGCGCTTTTATCTATCTTTTTAGGTATATCTCCTCAACCTTATCTTTTAGGTAGAAACTCTTTGGATGAAAACATGTAATTGAAACATGTTATGGATGATGGTTGCAAGTGGTTGCAAGTGATTGCTAGTGGTTGCATATACACACACAATCTAGATTTTAGATCGGCTCAGTCACTTCATATTGCATATGCATAAATGTATTTATATCGTATATGGTTGAAGTTTAATGTGTTGTCATATGGATGTTGCATTTATATATGAATGATTGTGCACTCATGTAGAATCATGAATAGGAAAATTTGCATACATTATGGATTCATGACACTTACATAATTTGCATTAAGGAGGTCAACTGAATCAGTAGACCGACTGATTTTGCATTAGATAAATACATGTACACACACTTCGCATATGATCATGAAGCATTAGAAGTCTTTTAAGGACAATGGATGCTCGTGTTTGATGGATGAGTAGATGGATGTTAGGATGTACATTCTTCCTGAACTTGAAGATTTCGGGGACGAAATCCTTTTAAGAGGGGGAGAATGTAACACCCCGTGTATTCTATAACAGTGAAATTCACAAATTAAATGTATAATTAATTTCAAATCAAAGAATTAAGGGAAACGGGATACGCCATTGCGTTCGTCTCGGAATTCTGCTTGGGATAGATCCGAGTTTGCGTAAAACGGACTCCATATGAAGAAGATATGGCCTCCGGAAGTTTCAGAATTCAGTTTAAAATTCAAACAGCTCAGAAATCAAATTTAAATTTCAAAAATAGGGCCAGATTGGCCAGGGTGGGAATTTTCCCGCCCAAGGCACCCAGGTCGACTGGGTAGTCGACCTGGGGCACCCAGGTCGACTACATAGTCGACCTGGGGGTCGACTGGGTAGTCGACCTGGCCCGTGAGCCAGGTCGAACCCAGCCCCCCTGGCTAGCCTGGTCTGTGCTTGGCCGAATTCCTGAGCCTTGCCTTGTCACTAGGGCTAGGTGTCAGCTCCTGATTGGTCTCTCCTTCAAACGAACGACTATTATTAAACAAAGCTCCATCGACGGTCCTAATCAACTCACAAACTCTATAAAAAGGACCTAAGACTCCACCTAATTCAAACAAACAAAAATGAAGATGAGACCGTCATGCTGCTGAGGAAAGACTAGGAAAAGCCATCAAAATTTAGAGACAATTAGGAGACAATTCGAAAGCTTAAAGAAACGTCAATTAAATCAAAACAACGCCTACAACAAAGGATAGCATCTCCAAATTCAGAATTCAGATTCCTGAATTGAAGATTCGTCATACGTTGTAAGTAGAGTGCAATTCTGATGTGAATAAATAATTGTGTTTTGATTTGTGTAAAATGAGAAATAGAATTGTATTTGATTTGTGGTGATAATAATCCATATTTGTATGTTGCTTTGATTCTAAACGATTTGGGATGTTGTGGTATAACGATTGGATATTTGCAAGTATGTGATTCATGTTGGAAGTTAACAACTACATGTTTGTGGTAGTTTAATTGAGATTCATGCAAGTATATGATTCACTATTCTGCCAACATAATATATATTATAATCACTTTTAGTGTAGTTTGATCCATTTAGGTATTATGACTTATGTGAATTTATGTTGGAATTGGCATCATGATTCAAGTGTAAAACCATACTTTTGTATTAGAGACAAAAGAAAGCATCTTTGTGAACTTGTGTTGACTCTATGAACATGACTAAACTATGCTTGGTGTTATGCCTAATTGAAAAACATGTTTTAGGCCTATGTTTTTATCAAAATCATATGATAATATATGTGACACATAGCTAAGTTAGATTTACATTCCAATTGCAAGTTTGCATGGATAGATTAAAAACCATGATTTCATGTTTAGGTATGTTTATGCCATGATTATATGAATAGATCAAAAACCATGATTTCATGTTTAGGTATGTTTATGCCATGATTATATGAATAGATTAAAACCCATGATTTCATGTTTAGGTATGTTTATGCCATGACTATATGCTATTACAATGCAAGTTCACAAGTGCCAAACTTATGTTAATTAGTTCTCTATGTTGCAAGTTCATGCGTTCACACTCCCCTTTTTATGTTACTTAGAATATATAAACACCATGTTTTAAGCCTCCCCTTTTTCATGTGGCTAAGTTGGGTTTAAATGTTAAACCCAACATATGTTATATTTTAGCGAACGTGTAAAACGGGGGTAATGACGTTTGGGTTAAAATATAAAACATATGAGTTGGTATGTTTGACGCATGCCAACGACCTTGAAAAACAATTAAGTGGTATAAATTAATTTTACCCAAATAAGATGAATTTGAATAATGGGCCGCAAATATTTACATATAAAAAGGAAAGAGACAAAATATGTAAATTTAGAAAATACGATGTGTCTAACCCGAGGTTGGATTGAGTTGTGATGTAAACCTGCCCGGAACCGCCCGACTGTCCAGTAGTCACAACAATACCTATCCAATGTGGGTGGTTAAACACAGAGCCCAATAAGAACCCGAGGTTAGACTGAGTTGTGGCGTAAGACTGCCCGGACCCAACCGGCAACAGGCAGCCACAACAATACCTGTCTAATGTGAGAAGTCGAGGCTTTAATAAGACAATTAAGGCTGAGTCAGGATTGATAGGATTAAGTAAATTGAATTAATACTTAATCAAAATGGAACATACTAAACTATACAGACTGATTGGTGGTTAGGTTTACAAAACACTTAACCAACTTAGCATGTTGGCTAGAAATAGTAAACCTAGTAGCGGGGGGGGGGGGGGGGACCCTTTTCAGCAGTAACCCTACAAGGTGTATCAGGATGCCCACGATTACTGGGCTGACTGTAAGAGGTCAAATCGACGGCAGTGGTGCAGCGGTGTAGGTTCTAACGGGGTGCGGGTGTGCACACACTCCGGCGCAGAAAAATAAGGCACTGGGCACCAATAGTATACCTGTGCATTCTAGAATTGTGTCGGGCCGCCACCATGGAACTTGATACACCCCATGGTGGGACCAGCATAGGTAACTACAACATCGGGGGCCGTAAGACACATGTAACTATGCGAGTAGGAGCCGATCATTAGAAATGGATCACTTCACCCTGATTATGGGGTTCCTGTTGGGAACTAGTTTATATGGATGCAGAGATTAATATGGGGTACGATAAGTATATTCGGCTCTAGACAACTTAACTTGTTTATGGTACTTTTCCATTCCTAGTTTATATTTATCACGCCCAGTTCTTTATTCATAGACTGAATAGTCCTAGACTTACTCAGGCTTTTTGTCTGACTCTACTTTTCTTTCGTTCCCCCCCCCCCCCAGGTCCACAGGGAGGGAATACCGCAGCTTGACCAGTTTTCACATCCAGCTTGAAGAGAAAGAATGTATTGCTTGGATCTTTTTCGTTTTGGACTATGGCTTTGGACAACAATTATGGGACTTATGCAGTTTACTTATGTTTTTATGCTTCTTTAAATAATGTAATCAAGACAGTTTTGAAGATGTTATGTTTTTGGAAGTATTGTAAGACAAATTACGACGTGGTTTGTGTAACACGTATTTTGTTGAAATAAAAATTGCTGTTGTTTTCCGCTGTTCAAAAATATATGTATTTATATCCGTCTTGTGTATCTATGACTTATACTTATAAACCTCCACCAAAATTAGGGCATTCCCTTTGAGAGTGACCCTAACGGAGGTGGGGTGTTTCAATTCATATCTAAAATGTGAATAAAAATATATTTTTCCAATGTCATATTTTTATTCATAACTGAATTATAAATAAAATGTACTTTATAAATTCTTGTTTTTATTTGCAACTAGTTTGCAAAACAAAAACATACTTTCTTAAATTCATGTTTTTATTTGCAACTAGTTTGCAAATAAAAATTCACTTTTTAAAACGGTATTTTTATTTACATATGAAATGCAAACAAAAATGTACTTTTATTTTCCTATTTTAATTCACATCTAAAAAGTGAATAAAAAGGTACTTTCCATATTCATGTCTTTTATTTGCAACTAATTTGCAAATAAAAAGTGTAATCCCTTTCTATGTTTTATTTGCATCTAAAAATGCAACCAAAAAATGTAATTCTTTCTATGTCATATTTATTTAATCTAAATGTAAATAAATGTGATCTTTTCCCTTTTCTTATTTATTTACCTAAATGTAAATGAATGTTTTTTCTTTCTTTTTCTTATTCTAATTATTTACACTACATATAAATAAAATATTCTTTTTCTATTTATTATGTTTTTATTTACCTACATGTAAATATAATATTCTTTTCTCTATATGCTTATTTACACTTCATGTAAAAAGAGTTTACTTTTTCTATATATATACACTATTTATATAGTAAATATAAATAAATGTGTTCTTTTATTTATATAGAAAATGTAAGTAAAATGTCATCGCTAAATTTGTTCTTTTATTTACATAGAAAAATGTAAATTTTTTTTATTTTTTTTATTTTTCATTTGCATCTAAAAATGCAAATAAAATAATGTACTTTTTTTGTATGCCTCATTTTTAGTATATTAACATTACACTAAAAATATGTTCATTTTCAATGTAATGACATAACGCTTAAAATATGCGTTCAATTTCATATTTCTACACAACGCTAAAAATATGTTTATTTTACATATATTAACACGACGCTAAAAATATGGTTCACTTTTCATATCTTTACTACATGTAAAATTCCATATTTCAATACTTGAAATAATCTAAGTTTTGGGCGTTGACTACATGTCCAATTCAATATCATAATATATGAAATCAAGATGTAATTTGGTGTAAGGTTCTCATGTCAACACAAACGATAGCAACATATAATTTGGTGTCAAGTTTCATGTCAACACATACAACAACAACATATGATTTGGTGTATTATTTTCATGAATCAACATAAAAGGTCCCATCTTTATTTTATTTTGTGAATCAAAATAAAATATCTAAACTTTATTTATCTTATAAATCAAAATAAAAGATCTAAACTTTCTTTTATTTTATGAATCAAAAAGATTAAAACTTTCTTTTATTTTATAAATCAAAATAAAAGATATAAACTTTCTCTTATTTTATAAATCAAAAAGATTCAAACTTTCTTTTATTTTATAAATCAAAATAAAAGATCTAAACTTTCTTTTATTTCATAAATAAAAAATATTCAAACTTTCTTTTATTTTATAAATCAAAATAAAAGATCTAAACTTTCTTTTATTTTATAAATCAAAAAGATTCAAACGTAAAGAAAAGAATAAAATAAAAAGAAAATAAAGATGAGAACTTGTATGAAGATTACATCAAAATGTGTGATTCAACAACTGATCTATCATTAACATATAGATCTAAGTTAATAGAATAATAAACAAACAGATAAAGCATCATTCATCAACTTATGAATATTTAACCATATCATCACATCGCAGATCTGGTTTATTAACAATGATTATTTAAATAGCGAGTAAATTATTTAAATAATTTAATTATTAAAATTCAGAGATCTCACAGTCGTTCGCAATTTAGTCCAAAATTCCAACAGCCCAGAATTGTCCCGTTCTAGTCTAGGAATGTAGATCTTCGTCGTACGATCTCAATGTTTCTGAAATTGCGTTATTCTGAGTTCATATGAATTAATTACGATTAAAACAAGATTGGTATTATTATAAATATAATTAAATTAATAGAATAATTAAGGAACACCTTCTTCCTCCTCTATCAGTTATCGGCCGTAAGTTTTGCTTATTGTTTAGAACTAGGGTTGTCGGTTTCACTCGGACCGCCAAGCTTCGGGTCGATCAGGAGCTGCCACGGCGGATAGCAACCGGTGGCGCACCAGGGGGGCCCACTTGTGTCAGGTGCAATCGCACCCTGTGGTGGCAGCGTCGCTTGGTTTGGCCGGCGTTTGGGGGCGTGAGGCTCGGCGGTCGGGCCTCTAGGTGATGATCTAATCGTATGGAAATGAAGGAGGTGGAAATCACTACAGATAAGTGCAAAGAAAGAGTGGGATTCGGTGAAGGAATTGAGAGGATTTAGTGGAGAACGGTGGGAGCTTTTCTATCCATGGAATGTTAAAGTGGCGGCTGGACTATGGAGAATGAATAGTGTTCCTTAGGGTTTTCCAATTATTTATATTATTTTAATGTAATATTTACAAATAAATCCAAATGTTTCAAACCAAACCAATTTTAGTCCAACAGAAAGTGACCCTACCCAATAGCCCCCATTCCAGATCTAATGGGCTAGGCCTCGTCAGCCCAAACGGTTGTCTGTGGCCTGAATTATTTAATTTAATATTTAATTCCTTTATTAAATTAATCCCATCGTACAATTAAATTCACCAATGCCACATACGGACTTAGAAAATTCCAAAAAAAAATATTTGGCTTCTTATGACGATACGGTCCTAACAAAATTAATTTCACCGAATTCTGAGACCGTTTGAAAAATGGCTATTTTTTAGTCGATTAAATTTGACTAATTTGAACAAAACACGGTTCCTTTAGCCACGCTCACATTAATTCAGAAAATTCTATAAATTGAAACCTAGCAATAATTTGACATTCCGGTTCCAACAAAAGAGGTTTCGTCGAAAACAGAGATCGTTTGAAAATTGACTATTTTCACGGGCTTTAATATTATTTAAAAATGAAAATTTTAATTTCTGGCACATTTTCCAACTAAATTATTTAAAATAAAAATTTTAAATCGGTTCGGATTTTCCGGGTCGTTACAATTTTCCCCACTTAAAAGCTTTTCGTCCCCGAAAAGGAAACAAAGTAAAGTAGGAAACAAGACGGAGAATGTAAATTATTGGAAATGTACCTTAACACAAGAGTTACTCGGAGATGTCCACTCTGCACTTGGGGTAAGCCTTTGTGATGCTTTCCTCTGTCTCCCAAGTACAGTCTCTAGGATCCCCGCTCCACTGCACCTTGACTAGGTGGATCCTCTTGTTCCTCAGCACTCGGGTTTCTTTGCCAACGATTTTACTGGCTCCCTCCTTACTGCTAGGTTCGGAGTAATCTCCAATTCTTTTTGTGCTTCTTCCTCCATAACTAAGTCTGGGTCATGAACATGTTTGCGGAGTTGAGACACATGAAATACATAATGCACGCCAGGCAACCAGTCGGGCAGCTGCACTCTATAAGCAAGAGTACCAATCCTTTCGAGAATAGGAAATGGACCAAAGAATCTCAGTGCCAACTTTCCAGTCTTCCCAAAACGAATCACGTTTCTCAATGGAGAAACCTCAAGTAAACATAGTCGCCAACAGAAAATTCTAAATCCCTTCTTTATTGGTCTGCATAGCTCTTCTGTCGCCTCTGAGCAGTCAACAGGCGCTTCTTAATCAAATCAACCTTATCCGATGCTTCACGAATCATGTAGGGACCAAAATTAATCGATTGTCTATCTCTACCCAACATGCCGGAGATCGGCATGGTATGCCATATAATAGTTCAAACGGTGACATCTTCAAGCTTGCTTGGTAACTGTTGTTATAAGAGAACTCAACCAAGTGCAAGTGATCCTCCCATGAACCGCCATAATCAAGAATGCAAGCTCGCAACAAGTCTTCTAAAATACGGTTCACCCTCTCAGTCTGGCCATCTATCTGAGGGTGATTGGCAGTGCTCAGATTCAACTTGGTCCCAAGCTCTTCTTGGAAAGCTTCCCAGAATTTGCTAGTAAATATAGGATCCCGATCACTAACGATGCTTTTCGGAACTCCATGTATTCTGACAATCTCTTTGACATAAAGCTGTGCCAGACTTCGAGCTGTTTTATTGGACCTGACAGGGATGAAATGGGCAGACTTTGTTAAGCGGTCTACAATCACCCATATACTATCGTTGCCCTTTCTAGTTCGAGGCAAGCCATCAATGAAGTCTATAGAGATTTCCTTCCACTTCCAACCTGGAACTCCTAGCGGTTGCAAAAAAACCCGCCAGTTTCTGCTGATCACTTTTAACTTGCTGACAAGTGGGACATCTAGCAACATAAATAGAAATATCTCTCTTCATGGACCTCTACCAAAATGTGCGCTTGAGGTCGTGATACATCTTGCTCACCCCTAGGTGAATACTAAGCTTAGATTTATGACATTCATCCATAACCTCCCTTCTGAGCTTTGAATCATATGGGACACAGATTCAGCCTAACAGTCTCAGAACCCCTTTATCATCAATTTGAAAACTCGTGGGCTCACCTGCCTGAATTCTTTTGATAATCCTCTGAATAAATTTATCATCCTTCTGAAGAGCAGAGACTTTATCAATCAGAGTAGGAGTGATAATGAGATTGGCGAGGCTGATATTGTCGCTATCTGCATTCTTTCTACTGAGTGCATCGGCTACAACGTTGGCTTTCCCTGGAGTATATAGGATATCCAGATCATAGGCTGTAAGAAATTCAACCCAGCGTTGCTGCCTCATATTCAAATCTCTTTGGGTAAGAAGATGCTTCAAGGGTTTATGATCCGTATATATCTCGAACTTCTCACCCAAGAGATAGTGTCTCCATATTTTAAGAGCAAACACAATAGCCATTAGCTCAAGATCGTGCGTGGCGTAATTCTTCTCATGCGGTTTTAGCTGGCGGCTAGCATATGCGACTACTTTGCCTCGTTGCATCAGCACCGCACCAATACCTTAAATAAATAAGTGATAACATGTTAAAATGAGATTTTTCATTAAAAGAAAATTTTATCTCTGACATGTTGATTTATATAAAAGAAACAACCTTGTTTAGAAGCGTCGGTCCAGACTTTCAAATGCTGATTACCATCTATAATGGTCAACACATGAGCATTGGTCAACCTCCCTTTTAGATCTTGGAAAGCTGCCTCACATTCGGGTGTCCAAACGAACTTTGTGTGCTTCTTGGTCAGGTTTGTCAATGGACAAGCTATCCTCGAAAAATCTTTGACAAATTTCCGATAATAGCCAGCCAGTCCTAAGAAACTTCTGACCTCTGTGGGAGTTCGAGGCTGCTTCCATTCTTGGACTGCAGAGATCTTTCTTGGATCTACTGAGATGCCTTCCTTTGATACGACATGGCCGAGGAATTTCACCTCTTCTTGCCAGAATATGCATTTGGAGAATTTGGCTTTCAGCACATTTCTTCGCAAAATCTCCAAGACTTCTCTCAGATGTTGTTCGTTCTCAGCAGTGGATTTAGAAAAGATGAGGATGTCATCGATGAACACCAGCACGAATTTATTTAAAACTTCTCTGAATACTCTATTCATCAAATCAACAAAGTATGCTGGAGCATTACATAGACCGAAGGGCATTACTAGCCATTCATAAAATATATCCGGTCCTCTGAAAGCAGTTAAAGGCACACACTCCTCTGCAATGCGAAGTTGATGGAAGCCTGTAGCTAGGTCGATCCTAGAGAATACTGGTGCTCCATGCAAGCGGTCTAATAGATCATCAATTCATGGCAGTGGGTATTTGTTTTTCAGTGTTTGTTTGTTGAGATCGCGGTAGTCCACACATAGCCTGAGGGTACCGTCTGATTTTGGGACGAACACTACTGGTGCGCCCCATTCTGAGAAGCTAGGCCTGATCAGACCCTTCCACAAAAGCTGCTTGGTTTGATTTCTCAGCTCCTCCTTTTCTTTTGGCGACATTCTCCGAATAGGATGTACGACAGGCCTTGCATTCGGAGCTAAGTCAATTCTAAAGATGATTTCTCTATGCAGAGGTAAGCCCTCAACTTCTTTGAATACATCAATGTAATCTTTGACGACAGGGATATCCTTAATAGAAGTAGGAGTGACTTCTAGAGAAGACCAGAATGATTTTTGGTCGGTGGCTGAGCCATGGCATGGGATAGATGTAGTATCTCCGAATTTGGGTTTGATTTTAACTATTCTTTCAGCGCATACCTACTCAGCCTCATACTTTTCTAGCCAATCTATACCAAGTATGAAATCAAATCCGAAAAAATTCATGATGATCAAATTAAAAGGAAACTGGTAGCGAGAATAGGAGATAGGAACTTTACAATACTGATCTAGAATGAGGGAACCTCCTATCGGGCTATTGGCTCTAATCAACTCTTTAAGTTTCTTTGGTTTGAGTCTTAACTTTTTAATTGCATCATTAGAGATAAAACTTCGTGCAACACTCGTGTCAAACAAAGCAGTAATAGGGATATTTTTATTGTTAAGAGTACCTCCTTAGACATCGGGTTTACCTGGTCCTTCGGCAGAAGCCGGTGCAGCCGTTCCATCATAGACATGTGCCACTTCAGTTTTCTTCAATAAAGGACAATTTCTGGCAAAGCGTCCTGGCTTATGGCAGTTATAGAAATCCTGAGTGTTTCGGGGGTTCTGGTCATGATTCTGAAAATTCTGGCTACGATTCTGGCTAGGTCCTGATTCGTTCCTCTTGACTCTTTTAGGAGCTTTGCACTCGGACTCAAAATGCCCAGTCTTGCCGCAATTATAGCATGTCACCTTGCTCCTGTCCCTCTTCATCCCTTGAGGCTTAGCAGCAGAAGAATTTCCTGCCTCCGGTCTCCTGTCCGCTTGCTCCTTCTTGTTGTTGCTTTGATTTTTCACTCTATCATGCTGTCCAGACTCATCATTCTCCTCGTAGCGGCAAGCCATCTCTACTACTTCATTGAATGGGAGCTTGATATGAGCAGTGACTCTGTTCAAATATTTCTTTGAAAGTCCTTTGATGAATTTTTTATTCTTCTCTACTGGATCTTGAATCAATCTAGGAGCATATCATGAAAGCTCATCAAACTTCCTCACATACTCAGAAACAGACATACTCCCTTGTTGTAGGTTGACGAACTGCTCGCGAAGGCTCTCTCTTGCTTGTGGGGGAACATACTTTTTATTGAAAAGTTCTTTAAATTTGGCCCAAGAAATGTTGGTCACATAATTGCAAATCTTGATCTTATCCCACCAATGTCCAGCTTCATCCTCTAATTGCCATCTGCCAGGAAACGCTTTCGCTGATCCTCTAATTCTAAGCCCTCTAAGATCTTTTCACAGTCCTTAAGCCATGACTCTTTCTGAATCGCAGACTATCGCCCCGTGAAAGGTACACCTCCTAGATTTCTGAATTTCTTTGACATTCTCTCCAAGTCAAAGGGCTGTGGGGGTGGAGGTTGTCGTGCTACGACTTCTGAAGTAGGTTGTTCCTGAGTAATGGGGGTATCATCTCTGGTTGGTCCTCTAGCTCCCCCTCGGGCTCCACCTCGAGCTCCACGTCGGGCTCCACCCCGGGTTGTTCTTGCTCTGGTATCAATTTAAATCAGTCTGTACCATTAAGGAAAGAGTCAGACCAACAGAAATGAAAGGTTTTAAGGAAAGATAAGATAAGGACGAAGTTAAAAGATGACGATGCAATGACTAATAAGTATGTGTTATTCTGCTGTGCTCATTCTAGGACATTACTAGTCCTATCTCTAATCAGCTACTTGCCTTAGAATAATGTGGATTCTATTTAGAAGAATTGTTCTAAATATGTTATACTCTGAAGCTAAAGTTAACCTTAAGCTCTGATACCAACTGTGGTAAACCCAAACTTCCGTGGTGCGAAAGTAAGGATAATCATTTGGAATACAACATATTTACAACAACAACAGATCCCAGATAATATCATAACACATAATTATCGCAGCGGAAAGATAAAAGTCCTAAAACATCACATCAACAGAAGCACAGATTATGCAGTTTACAGGATACAACTTAGCTAAATAAAAGTCTGAATGAAAGGAAATAAGTCCCAACTCCAAAACGTACATCAAAATACAGAATGGAATAAAGTCTCTAAAGCAAAAGATAAAAGTAAAAGAGAGTCTTCGCCTTCTTCCAAGCAGTCCTCAATCTAGAAAATGTCCCCCTAAGAACCTGTCACTTGGCTGCCCGTGTAAAGAGAGGGCACCCGAGTTTGCAAAGTGAAACAAACATCGAGTCAGTTGTGGGACTGGTATGAGAAATCTTTCTATACTAACTAACAATATGGCTAATCATAGGACCACGCTGATAACGCAGAACGAGTTTACTCCATTCTATTGCCAGTGCATGATTTAATAAAGTTTATACAAAAACAACGAAAAGACTTTTGAAAAATTAAATCATTATAAGACTCATGTCCTATCAAACAATGCAACGCAAACCGGAGGATAGAGTTTTTCCTTATAATGATCAAACTTGACTTGATACGTATAAAATAATATTTTTAATATTATTATTAGTGTATAAGCAGTATTAAAATACTTCAATATAAATGTATCAATCCTAGACGGCATAGGTACCATATACTATGTCGCCACATATAAGTTTACAATCAAGACCGTAATGTCGTATTGGAAATTGGTTTTCTATCATGAAATTGAGGCTAGGGATCATCCTCTCCGATTCAAGACACTCTAGCAAATGCCTCAGGGCCCGGACACTGGCGAAACTTGGAGCGGTAGGGCCGGTCCCCACCTAACGGTAGTGGATTAGTTATGCCTCAACACACGTTTCCCAGTCCCTTTGGACCTCGATATGGCCACTAACAACCTATAAAGCCCGAGGTACCTCAATCCATCATCCACATAAGTAAAATGCCAGCCAGTTAAAGCACTTACACTACCCCTAGCTGGAAAGAAATGTGTGCACTCCCTACGGTCCATATCTCGTTTTTGACTCATACTGGGGAGTAAGACTCGCGAAGTCATGCTATACCCAAAGCTACGCCTAAAAAGGCTATGCTTTGATCGTCAACCACAAGGCCCTGCTTTTCAACAAAAGCCTTGATCATTGCATCTTGGCGTGCCACATTGACAATTCACGCCATGCCACCGATGACTATTATTATATACCAAGGTGTTAAGAAGAGGATAAATTTTCCACCACCAATCAGATATACGTTAATAAAAATCGATTTAATTACATGAAATGAATTCCAACGTCAGACACGCATCCATTTACATGTCCGTTCTGGGTCTGAACGAAATCGGAGATACCCGAGAGGTTCTCGCTTATCCGGACAATCAACACATATGTCCAGACAACTACTGCTTCAACCCCTTCCTAGGAGCAAGTCAGTCCAAGGTATAAGTAGTCGTCATCCATTGGATGTGAAGATCGCCGGTCTTCAATCACCGTCTTCTACATCTTTATTTAATCATCGTGTAATTATTTGAAATGAGTTGAACTCGTCTTTTCAAATAATTCTCGCATAATTATCATTTAAATCATTTCATATCATTAATATATATTTATAATGATTTATCACTATTTTTGTTTATTTAAAAATTTCCCAAAATAATGAAACGACGCTTCGGGTCAATGAGCTGCCCTGGCGTTGTTTTTACCAAATTTTGACTTACACATATCTTGAAATATAATCGTCGGATTTTGATGAAATTTATATCGTTGGAAAGCTCCTCCCAAAGCGGTCCTAACGGTTCCAGTTTTGGGAAAATCCAACGGTCGGATCTTTCGGTATAATCGTTTAAAGTTACAATTGCCAATACGCAAACTACCATGCGCGTTTTCGTTTATTTTATTATTTATGTTTATATATATAAATATAAATCATTTGGTGATGTGAACTATAAAAATCCATTTTTTTTATCGCATCTAAAATGATGATAAAAATATCACTATAATTTCTATTCTTTTTAATCGCATCTACCATGATGATAAAATGTCACTATTATATCTCTGTTTTTATTTATAAAATTCACTTTTTGAAACCCCTATTTTTTTATTCACATCTAAAATGTAAATAAAATACTTCTTTTATTTTCATGGTTTTATTCATATCTAAAATGTGAATAAAAATATATTTTTCCAATGTCATATTTTTATTCCTAACTGAATTATAAATATAATGTACTTTATAAATTCTTGTTTTTATTTGCAACTAGTTTGCAAAATAAAAACATACTTTTCATGTTTTTATTTGCAACTAGTTTGCAAATAAAAATTTACTTTTTAAACCGATGTTTTTGTTTACATATGAAATGCAAACAAAAATGTACTTTTATTTTCCTATTTTAATTCACATCTAAAAAGTGAATAAAAAGGTACTTTTCAAATTCATGTCTTTTATTTGCAACTAATTTGCAAATAAAAAGTGTAATCCCTTTCTGTGTTTTATTTGCATCTAAAAATGCAACCAAAAATGTAATTCTTTCTATATCATATTTATTTACTTTAAATGTAAATAAATGTGATCTTTTCCCTTTTCTTATTTATTTACCTAAATGTAAATGAATGTTTTTCCTTTATTTTTCTTATTCTTATTATTTACACTACATATAAATAAAATATTCTTTTTCTATTTCTTATGTTTTTATTTACCTACATGTAAATAAAATATTCTTTTCTCTATATGCTTATTTACACTACATGTAAATAGAGTTTACTTTTTCTATATATATACTATTTACATAGTAAATATAAATAAATGTGTTCTTTTATTTATATAGAAAATGTAAGTAAAATGTCATCGCTAAATTTGTTCTTTTATTTACATGGAAAATGTAAATTCTTTTTATTCCTTTTATTTTTCATTTGCATCTAAAAATGAAAATAAAATAATGTACTTTTTTTGTACGCCTCATTTTTAGTATATTAACATTACACTAAAAATATGTTCATTTTCAATGTAATGACATAACGCTTAAAATATGTGTTCAATTTCATATTTCTACACAACGCTAAAAATATGTTTATTTTACATATACTAACCAGACGCTAAAAATATGGTTCACTTTTCATATCTCTAGTACATGTAAAATTCCATATTTCAATACTTGAAATAATCTAAGTTTTGGGCGTCGACTACATGTCCAATTCAATATCACAATACATGAAATCAACATGTAATTTGGTGTGAAGTTCTCATGTCAGCACAAACGATCGCAACATATAATTTAGTGTCAAGTTTCATGTCAACACGTACAACAACAACATATGATTTGGTGTATAATTTTCATGAATCAACATAAAAGGTCCCATCTTTATTTTATTTTGTGAATCAAAATAAAATATCTAAACTTTATTTATCTTATAAATCAAAATAAAAGATCTAAACTTTCTTTTATTTTATAAATCAAAAAGATTAAAACTTTCTTTTATTTTATAAATCAAAATAAAAGATTTAAACTTTCTTTTATTTTATAAATAAAAAAGATTCAAACTTTCTTTTATTTTATAAATCAAAATAAAAGATCTAAACTTTCTTTTATTTTATAAATCAAAAAGATTCAAACTTTCTTTTATTTTATAAATCAAAATAAAAGATCTAAACTTTCTTTTATTTTATAAATCAAAAAGATTTAAACTTAAAGAAAGGAATATAATAAAAAGAAAATAAAGATGAGAACTTGTATGAAGATTACATCAAAATGTTTGATTCAATAACTGGTCTATCATTAACATACAGATTGAAGTTAATAGAATAATAAACAAACAGATAAAGCATCATTCATTAACATATGAATATTTAACCATATCATCACATCGTAGATCTGGTTATTAACAACGATTATTTAAATAGCGAGTAAATTATTTAAATAATTTAATTATTAAAATTCAGAGATCTCACAGTCGTTCGCAATTTAGTCCAAAATTCCAACAGCCTAGAATTGTCCCGTTCTAGTCTAGGAATGTAGATCTTCGTTGTACGATCTTAACGCTTCTGAAATTGCGTTATTCTGAGTTCATATGAATTAATTACAATTAAACCAAGATTGGTATTATTATAAATATAATTAAATTAATAGAATAATTAAGGAACACCTTCTTCCTCCTGTATCAGTTATCGGCCGTAAGTTTTGCTTATTGTTCAGAACTAGGGTTGTCGGTTTCTCTCGGACCACCAAGCTTCAGGTCGATCAGCAGCTGCCACGGCGGAGAGCAACCAGCGGCGCACCAGGGGTGCCCACTTGCGTCAGGTGCAATCGCACCCTGCGGTGGAAGTGTCGCTGGGTTTGGCCGGCGTTTGGGGGCGTGAGGCTTGGCGGTCGGGCCTCTAAGTGATGATCTAATCGTATAGAAATGAAGGAGGTGGAAATCTCTACAGGTAAGTGCAAAGGAGGAGTGGGATTTAGTAAAGGAATTGAGAGGATTTAGTGGAGAACGGTGGGAGATTTTCTGGCCATGGAATGTAAAATTGGCGGCTGGACGATGGAGAATGAATAGTGTTCCTTAGGGTTTTCCAATTATTTATATTATTTTAATGTAATATTTACAAATAAATCCAAAAGTTTCAAACCAAACCAATTTCAGTCCAATAGAAAGTGACCCTACCCAATAGCCCCCATTCCAGATCCAATGGGCCAGGCCCTGTCAGCCCAAACGGTTGTCTACGGCCTGAATTATTTAATTTAATATTTAATTCCTTTATTAAATTAATCCCGTCATACAATTAAATTCACGCGGCCACATACAGACTTAGAAAATTCCAAAAAAAATATTTGGCTTCGTTATGACGATACGGTCCTAACAAAATTAATTTCACCGAATTCTGAGACCGTTTGAAAAATGGCTATTTTTCAGTCGATTAAATTTGACTGAATTGAACAAAACACAGTTCCTTTCGCCACGCTCACATATTAATTCAGAAAATTCTATAAATTGAAATCTAGCAATAATTTGACATTCCGGTTCCAACAAAAGTGGTTTTGTCGAAAACAGAGATCATTTGAAAATTGACTATTTTCACTGGCTTTAATATTATTTAAAAATGAAATTTTAATTTCTGGCACATTTTCCCACCAAATTATTTAAAATAAATTTTTTAAATTGGTTTGGATTTTCCAGGTCGTTACAATTTCCTTTTCAATTCTATTTATTTAACAAATAAATGTTTCCTTTTAAACTCTATTTATTTAACAAATAAATATTCCCTTTTTCTTATAATCTCCTTTGATTTTATAATTATTTTCTTTTATAAAATCCTTTTCCTTATATATATAAAATCCGTTGATTTTATATAAATAATTTATTTTTAAAATACACTTTGAAAATACCCTTTTCTGCTTTCCAGTATTTCTTACGTATTTAAAATACCAAATAACAATGATCGATATCATTCAAAAACACATAATTAACACAGATTATATGTCACATCATATATTACAATATATGAAAAACATTAAAATAAATGTTGAGGAATTCAGTTGGATTCCTCCGACATGTTTCCCTGCATCCACAATTGTTAAACAATAAAATTAACATCAACTTCACTATGAAATATTCTGATAAACAGAATCGATATTTGATTAACGATTTTTATATATATATATATATATATCGTTATCTATAATTTCAATCAATACATAAGCAATTCAACCAAAAAGTCAACAACAGTAATTAATCCTTATTTAGCAGTTCTAAAAATACGTTATAAAAATATGAATTTGTAGAGTTGGTGAGTTTTACTCACACTGGACAGTTATCATTAAATAACGATTAACTATCTTTGATTCAGACAGACAATTTATTTTGCAATAAATTGTAACGGGCCCCAATTCACTCCCAGTCAGTTCCAATGTGTAGTCGCCGTCCATACGATCCCAATGGATCTTGTTTCGTTGAATTCTGATCACATATGGATAAGATATTTAATTTACAAATTTATAAACATTTATGATTATTAACTGAATTAAATAAATTAACAATGGGCTTTACTTTATTTGTTATGGCCCATCCACCCCATAAAAGCCCAGACCGGCCTATCCTTCTTCTCGGATGAAACTCGCGATTTGCTCCTCCATGAACAGGCATTGCCGGAATTTCTGCTTCATCCACGCATCGGTTTTTTTCACTGAACCTCATTCAAATTATACCCTCAAACTTCTCTACACTTCATCCATCTATCTACGCCCTTATCACCCAACTCGAGCCTTCCTTCTACCTTGCGTCGAAGTCCTGGAACTCACGCATTACAGCTAGTATAAGCATCGACCTTTTTCAGCGTCGAATCCCCCTATATTTCACCAATACTTGCGAAAATACATCCCAAACACCAACCAACAAGGCCTCAAATCCCCAAATTCCTCTAACCTAGCTCGCTCTGCCTTATTTTAGGTGCAGGAAATTTGCACCGCATCCAACGATTCTTAGATAGAACTGAAGCTCTCGGCATAAGGAATTCAAAAATATAAATTCCAAGATTTACGGAGACTTATACAATTTGTTAGCATTTTATAAACTCACGATTTTATTTTCTACAATAGAGGAGTGGCGGCCTATTTGCGTTTGACCAAAAGAAGAGTTGAAATTAGGTAAGGGGGTAGTGAGGGTATTTATAGAAAGGTAAAGTTAATTTTGTATTCAATTTAATCAATTGTTATTTGTTCTTGTCAATTAAAATTCCCTATAATTATATACGATATCCAAAAATCACGAAACTGGACATACGACTAAAGTTCGATATTATGGACCCAACGAAACTGGTTTCATCGAATTCCGACTGCGTTTGCTCACACGGCGTATTTTTAACCGTCAAAATACTGACTATTTTTCACATTTAAAATCCGTACGGCCACACACTGACCCCAAAAATCACGAAAGTTGAAATCTAATAATAATTTAATGTTACGGATCCAACAAAATTAGTTTCATCGAAAACGGAGCTCGTTTGCAAAACAAGCTATTTTTAAAGCTCTAAATAACCCATTCAAATATATAAATATATTTAAAAATAATTAAATTAAATATTTAAAAATAAATATTATTATATATATATATATATTCACATTGAATATCACACAACTCCATATCGGGATTTATAACTTGATATTCCAAATCCAGTTTTACATCGATATTCGATTTATATTAAAAATGAATTTAAAAATATAAATAATTCATTACAAATTATAAAGGAATTCCATAGCGACTTTTCTAAAATTTGATTTGGACATAAATCAAAATCTATACGACGAAATCCTGATTTTTCTCTCCCAATAGAAAAATATACTTCACCAGCTCCTAACGTTTCTTATTTCACAGAAAACTGATTTAAAATGGACCCTGTATATTCCGTTGAAGTTCGAATCGCCAAATAGCGAACCACCGTGCCATTTCGAGCTCGATTATAATTATAATATAAATTATACGTTCAACTGTCGTTCAAATAATATATTCGGTATTCTAATTCAAATTCTAAGCTGAATTAAATATTTTAAATTGTCCAGTTAACAATATATTATCAATTCACTATTTTTGACTATTTCGGAATTAAATATATTATTATATTATTTAAATTAATCAAATATTCAATATTATTTATTTAAACAACACTTTAATTCTCTGAATCACTATATAAATAATTAAATTAATTAATTATAATGCTGTAAAAATACGGGTCATTACATTTTCCGTCGTCAATACGGAGAGACCGGGATCAGATTTGTTATCTGAAAACCACTCCATATGGGACTTAGCATTACGAAACAAATATGATGAAGATAATTGAAGATGGAGTTTATGCAAGGGCTTGTCTGGCAAATCATAGGTAGAAATTGCCTAAGATGGGTTTACAAAATAGTGCCTTCGGCTTGTCCATTCCCAGGACAATGTGTATGAAAGAATGTCTGACGGAGTATATTTAATAGATCGCATAAGTTGAGCTCTTCAAGCGTATTTACGTTTGGTGGCGGAGGAATTCGTTTCTCTTAGCTATATACCCGTGGTATTTTTAGAGAAATCAATTTGTGATTTGGCGGGTATGATGATGTGGCATTCAAAGTGAATAAAGGTGTGATCTGTCAAAAAGATATGTTATGGCCTCTAGCCTCACAACCCGGAAATGGTATAAAATCGGGTGGGTTGCATGGCTAAGTGGGTAGCTACCAATTAGGGTGTATTATCACCTGATCTAGAGAAAATCCATTTGCTTTTTTAGTCTATATTCGCTGATGACCCTTTTGGGGAACGGTTGCTGATCCCAACCGTTGGTGATAAGATATTCGGTTCACTCAAGAAAATGAGTGACCGGTCATGTTTAGCCTGGGTTACAAGATGTTCTTGTTGAACCCAGTGTATTCCCCTCTACAAATACACTGTCGGAAGATGGTCTCATATGTTGCCAGTTGGAATCCATTAACCAATAAGCACTCGCGGTTTTTGATTATATATTATATATGTGGAACGTGAGATGAAAGCGTTCCATTAGATGATATTTATTTGATTTAGACATTATTATAATATCAGAAAAGATTTGATATAAAGAATATTTTTGTTCATCGTAAGATAAAAACCATCCGTGTTTATGTATAGATTGGTCTTACGATAATCCTGTGATGACCCCAAACCCCTGTGCCACGGAAGCAAGGATAATCATTGGAATATAACACATAAACAATAACAGCAGAACAGAAATATATCACTACGTAAGATAATGTACATCAAAATACATTGGAAGTAGTATAATCATCTGAGTTACAAAGTATAACAGGATCAAACTTAGTACAGAATACAGTTTTCAGCTTAATATAAAATGTCTGCAAAGGAATCAAACATAATACACATAATAAAGTCTGAACAGCACAATAGAAATGATAGAATCCATCTCCATCTCCATAGCTATCCAGAATGAGCCTGCTAAAACCTGAATACAAGGCTACCCATGTAGAAAATAGGGGCACTCGAGTTTGCAAAGTGAAACAAACTATGAGTCAGTCATGGGACTGGTACGAGAAATCTTACTTAACCTATTTAATAATAAGGTCAATCACAGGGCCACGCCGCTAACTATGAACGAGTTTACTTCATTGGATTGCTAGTGCATAAAACAAGTAAATCGTTTCAACAATGCAATGCTTTTTATAAAAAATGAAGCTATTATAAGACTCAAGTCCCATCACATAATGCAACGCAAACCAAAGGATAGAGTTTTATCTTATAGTGGCCAATATATGCTTGATACGTATAAAACGAAATCATTTGATATTATCATTAGTGTTTATATATTTAAAAAACAATTTCAATCATAATATCAATCATAGACGACATAGTACCCCATCCTACTATGTCGCCATATATAGGTTTACAATCAAAACCGCACAATGTCATATTGGAAGTTGGATTTCCACCATGAACCAAGGCAAGGGATCGTCCTTATCGAATTCGAGACAATCTAGCCTACCATGTCTCAGGATACAGCCACAACTGCACCTGTAGCGTCAGGACCGGTCTACATTTTAAGTGGATTAAAAATCCCTGAACAATACGTTTCCCCGCCCTATGGGTGTAATGGTCAGTATGTCGACCATATCATCCATCGGCCCCGTAGTGACTAATATTACCGAGGCGCCTCGCTATCCAACATCCACATAAGTAAAAATATCTGGGATCCATACCATGACACCACTTCAAGCTAGAAAGAAACGCATGTCCTCCGTGAGGTCCTCTCCCGTTTCTGGTTCACACTAGGGTGTGAGGCTCGCGAATTAACGCTATACACAAAGCTATGCTATTAAAAGCCGTGCTTTGATCATTAACCAGAAGGCTCTGCTTTTCAACAAAAGCCTTGATCACTTGCATCTCAGCATGCCACATTGACATTCCACGCCATTCGACCGATGTCTATCGATATATAACCTCTAAGCTCGTACGTCTTAGGGAAGGGTGTTAATCAAGCGAATAAATTCTCCGCCATCAAACAGATAAATATTTAATAGAAATCAATCAGCATAGAATAAAATCCAATGTCAGACACACATCTATTTACTAGTTCGTTCTGAGTCTGAACGAAACCGGAGGCGCCTTATTCCTCATCCCATATGTCCAATAAAAGAAAGAGGCCCTCGCACATCCGAAAAATCAACAAATACGTCCGGACCACTACCACTTTAACCCCTCCTGGGAGCTAACCGATCCAAAGAATCTGAAACAACCCGGATTTTCAGAACCAATTTAAATTTTTTATTTTAGCAATTTTAATGGATTTTGAACATTTAAAATAATTTACTTTAAATAATAACGACTAAAAATTCATTTAAATCGAAGTTAGAATGAAAATTTCTAATTTAATTATAAAAGGAGTTAGAAATGGCGCGGTAGTTTGAAAATTCGATTTCTAATTTCAGTTTAATGTACATAATTCAAAATAAATCGGATTTCAGTAAAATAAGAAATATTAGAATCTATTTCAAAATATCTTTCCAACGAATCTGAAAAATTGAGATTTCATAGTAGGAATAAAAAGTTATGTCCAGTTTAAAATTTAAAATAGTCGCTATGGAATTTATATATTTTTTTTAATATAATATATAGCCATTTTGCAAACAACCTCCGTTTTCGACGAAACAACTTTTGTTGGATCCGGAATGTCAAATTATTGTTAGGTTTCAATTCTCATAATTTTTGAAATTAATATGTGAGCACGGAAAAAGAAATCATGTTTTGACCATTATAGTCATATTGGATCGACCAGAAAATGGCCATTTTTCAAACGGTCTCCAAATTCGACGAAATTAATTTTGTTAGGACCGTATCGTCAAAACATAACTAGAAATAAACTTTCTGTAATTTTTGGAGTTAGTATGTGGCCCCGGTAATTTGAAATGTATGTTTAAATTCAATATATATTGATTTATATTTTAATTTAAATAAAAACTGATCGTAAAGCCGAATTGGCTTACGAAACATGTTCCATTGTGTCCGGAACATGGGTATTTGGCTAGGGGAGACACTCGTTGGGTCTGATTTTGGAGTTTGTATCGGTTAACAAGTATTTTTGATAATAATAGGATTAAATATTAATTAAATATTGTTATATATATAGCCCACCCCTTTCTAAACCCTAGCCCCAAAGAACAGCTGCTATCCCCTTAAACTGACACTCCACAACTTCTGATTTTCCATCGCAAATTTCTTCTAATCCATCATGTAATTCACAAAAAGTATAAAGCCAACATTGGAGAGCACCACGAGATCACTCTAGTTAACGGCTATGATCACTTTTAGCTGAATGAATTGGAAGAAATCAAGCCTGAAAAGGCTATCATTCTGGGTGTTTTCGTCGTTATGGAAGGGTTCGAACTCTGAGTAGCTTCTGGCGTGGAATGGCGTCGGAAAGGGCTTCAAGTCGGCGGTGTCAGATGGTTGTCCCGATGATCGTAGGTAAGGGGCGACGACAGATTGATCAGCAACGCGTTCAGGCGGTTACAAAAGAAGACAACGGGGAGGAAAGGCTTAGAAGGGGCCGTGATTTTCCTTAATTGTGTAATTAGCAAAATAATTATATAATTAATTAATTTATTAATGTGATCAATGTTTAAACAGACGTAACTCATTCATATGACAACGGAATCGAACGATTTCAGTTTTATTCGAACCGTCTTGGCCTGATCTTCATAATGAAACTGACTAGAACCGAAACGGGGCATGTTGGAATTCAAGAAAAAATTGTATCCCATCAGAACAGAAATTCAGAAATTAAAACAAACCACTGTGAGAACTCCTTTCACTTTAAATTTTTTTTACATTTAAATTTATACTAGGATGTAGATGGTGCTTAGCAGCACCCAACACCATTGATTGTACAAAACCATGATTGTCTGTTTGGATTGTGATTTGGTTTGTTGTTGTTTGATATTGTTGTACATAAAAATTATATATGAAAAAATATAAAAAAATTATCATGAAATGAAAATAAAACGTTTAAACAATAAAAATTAAATTTTTATTATACGAATGTATCATTATAAAGATTTAATTTTAAAATTAAAATGTTTTGACAATAAAAATCACATTTTTTGCATAGACCAATAAAAGAATTACATTTTAATGTATAGGATGATTTAAAAGATGAAATGTTGACAAAAATGTCTCTTTAACATATTAGTTTAGAATAAGATAATTATATGTTAATCGTATGTTTTATTTAAAAAAAATGTCACCTTTATCATATTAGTTTAGAATAAAAGAATTATTTATCAATATATGTTTTGTTGAGAAAATGTCATCTTTATCATGACAATGTAGAATTACTTATTAATATATGTTTTGTTGATAAAATTTGTCATCTTTATCATGTTAGTTAAGAAATAAAATAAAATATTTGTGTTTAAAAGATAAGGATTTTTACAATACAAATCACACCTTTATTGCATGTTTTAAATCATTAAAAAACATTCATTGTTTGAATTAAAATATGTTAACAATAAAATATACATTTTTATTATGTATGTAGATTAGATTAAACCATTGTCATGTTAGCGAGGTTAATAATAAAATGTTCATGTCTAATAAAATATATTTATACAATAAAAAGCACATTTTTGTTGTATATGTGAATCAATAAAATATTCATTTACAAATCGGACGATTTGTTTATGTACACTCATTTATCTAATATGGATTGGGACGATAAATTTTACACATCGCCCAACTGCACAAATAAATAAACGGTTGTTGTTTGAAAACCCCACACGGGTATTTGGATGACATTGACATACACTATACCAATATTTAGTTGTATGTCAAACGTTGGATTGACATTCTGTGATGAGCGTTATTTATTTATTTTATTGCTCACACGGTTGTAAATTGCACTTTGGATATTGTATGAATTTTCAGTGTTTGTTTATCATTATTGTTGTATACGTGCGATGTATGAAATCCATATAAATAACATTATATGGTAATTGATTGGGTCTCATTCCAATTTGGAAAATAAAGAATATTTTAAAATAGTATTCAGTAAATATTGAAATGTGAAGCCGTGTTAAGTAGTTAAACGCCATTTTAAAACGAATGGTATTTTTATCTATTTTATTCATTTTATAATGAATATCGAAAAGTGATTTCAAAATATGATATTTTGAAAATATTATCATTATTACAATGATATAAAATATTCATTGTTTGAAACAAAAATATGCAACAATAAAAATTTACATTTTTATTTTATGAAGGTTAGATCAAAATATTGTTATTAACATGTTAGCGATGTTAATATGAAAATAATCGCATGTTAAAAGTATGATTTGTTCACTTAAAAATGTAGCCTTTAACATGTAAGTGAAGTTAAAAATGCATGATTGAAGAAAATAATTGGACAATAAAATTACATTTTTATTGTACTGTTGGATCATCAAAAAGTTTCATGCTTAAAAGATAATGTTTTTACAATAAAAATCGCATTTTTATTGTATGTCTAAATCATTAAAAATATCCATTGTTTGAAATAGAATATGTTAACAATAAAAATACACATTTTATTGTGTATATAATAATGATTTAAAATATTCAATGTTTCAAATAAAATGTTTAAACAACGAAATTACATTGTTATTGTATTATAAAATCATTAAAATGTAAATCATTTATATGATAGCAAAGTAGGAAATATTATCATTTTAATATGATAAAGATGTGGAATATTCAATTTGGATATAGGATTGAAAATGAGGTTGAAATCATTTTAAAATGAATTTATAAATAATTTATAAAATACGTTATAAATAGAAATCGACGAAATATATATAATGTATATATTATATATATTTAATGGCCTGGATAGAACGCGCCGCGCAGTGACCGTTCGCAAATTTCGACCATTAACTTCAAATTGACATTTACGGGAGATCCGACCATCGGATTCTCCTAAAACCGGAACCGTTGGGTTCGTATCGAAAAGAGTTTCCAATGAATATAAGAGATTTGAAATCTAATGGTTAGATTGGGAGATATGTCCAAATCAATTTCAGAAAAGGTCGCTATGGATGCAGTTCGGTGGCCGTTGTTGGAAACCGACTGTACGGGCGATAATAAAATTATTAAAAATATGGAAAAATTGTGTAAAATCATAATAAATGATTTGGAAAGATTTTAGATAAAAAATTCCAGTTTTGAAAAGATAAAAATATATTTTTATCGAAATGAACTATTTAATGAACTAGTTATTAACTAGAATAATAATTTAATTATTTTTAAAAATAAATAAATTAGATTTGAAAATAGTTTTAAAATAACCAGAATTTTCTAGTATATATTTTTATATATTGGAATGGATTTGAATGGAAATTGTCTTCGGAATATTTCGATATTGAATTCCGTTATTATACGAATATTTTGAGGAATTTTGAATATATATATACACACGTTGTTATTCCCAATACGATATTTGTTGGTTTCAGAGTTTGATCTTAAATATAAGCCGATATGATTTCTATTCAGAACCTTATATTTAATATCAAATGGGATTTTGGGTTTGTCGTGAACGGTGTCTTTATTAACACTGTTCTTAAACCCAGTTTAGAATAAATCTTCCAATTAAGATTTAGGAAATTTTACCAATTAATTTATATTAAATTGAAATTTAATTAATTAGATTTTGGGTCCATCGTGAACAATGTTTTAAATAACATTTGTTCTTTAACCAAATTAACAATGATGAAATAATTTGGAATTTATAAATCTTTTATTAAGATTTAAATGAGAATTTTCCAAAATAAAGTTTTCCAATTTAATATATTAAATTGGAATTGAATGGAATTCGATTCGGTAAGAATCGAGATGAGCTTCTATGAATGAAGGCTGATACTATGTATGGAATTTAAAAGGCTTTGTCATTATTCCATTTATATTATTATTCTGATACGGGAATTTATATCTATTATATACTACTATGATTTCCGTGTAGAATCCATTTTGGTGGAAGATGATTTTGGGTTTATCGTGAACTGTGTCTTAAATGACATTAGTTCTTTAACCCAGTTAAAGATAAGATTAATTCCTTAAATTCGAATAATCATTAAGTAATGATTTTTGAGATTAAAAAGAATAAATTTAAAAGAATTTATCTTTGATAAAATTAATGGGAACCTTTCCGTAAAAATGTTAATATTTTATTAAAAGAATATTCTGAATTGGAATAAGGTGTTGGATGTGTTTTTACAGCACTTGATTATAAATTACGTGAGTTACTCGGAAAGATTGGTTTTAACCAATTCCGAACAATGATTACGACGAATAATAGTCGAAGAGATTGAAAACAGTGCAAGACCGACGATCTTCACATCGAATGGATGAGTTTCTACTGATGCCCATGATTGGAGTAGCTACCTTAAAGGGACTATAGTGGTAGCCGTCCGGACGTACGTGTTGATTGTTCGGATATGCAAGGGTCTCTCTCCTATATTGGACTTATGGGATAAGGAATAAGGTGCCTCCGGTTTCGTTCAGACCCAGAACGGACTTGTAAATCGATGGTATGTCTGATGTTGTATTCCTTTATGTTGTATTCGTAGATCTCTGTTGAATATACATATCTTTTGGTGGCGGAGAATTTATTCTCTTGCTTAACACCCTTCTCTGAGATGTATGCGCTCAGAGGTTATATATATTGGTAGAAATCAATGGTATGGTATGGATTGACAATGTGGCATGCTAAGATGCATTGATCAAGGCTTTTGTTGAAAAGTAGGGCCTTATGGATGATGATCAAAGAACAACTTTATTTAGCATAGCTTTGTGTAGCGTGATTACACGAGCCTTACACCCCGGTATGATGGTGAACTGATGGTCAGATCAGTATGCTTTCGATATTAGTTTGGATTCGGTCGACCGTGATGAGGGATAGGGCATTTCCCCCGATCCCATATAGGGATAGAGTAAGCGGTGTTTTCTCTCGCCGGGACATAAGCCGCAGTGATACTTGATTTCCCAAAGTGCGGATGTGCATTACGGCGTTTTCGCATGCCTATGACGTAAGCAGTGTAGTACTGCACTATGTGATAGATCTTCCGAATCAGGAGCCATCATGATGGAAAACCAAATTTACAATACGAGCTTTGCGGTTTTAATTGTAAACCTATATATGGCGACATAGTTAGATGGGGCGCTCATGCCGTCTATGATTGATACATTTACTTTTGAAATTGATTTCTACACTATGCACTTATAGTAATAATAAAAGATAAATTTCGCGTACCAAGCATTTTTGGCTATTATAAGGTAAAACTCTATCCTCCGGCTTGCGTTGCATTGTGTGATGGGACCTGTGTCTTATAATAGCTTCATTTTTCCAAAAAGCATTGCGCTGTTTATTTTATACACTAGTATTATTGGGAGGAAACCCGTTCCATGTTATATGGCGTGGTCCCTTGATTTACCTAACTTTTAAATCAAGTAACTGTTTTGAGTTCTCATACCAGTCCCATGACTGACCTGGAATTTATTGCTCCTTCCTAAACTCCGGGTGCCCATATTTTCCACGCGGGAAGTTAGTAGTTTTGCAGATTTCTATTAAACAGGATCCTGGATTTCAGCTGGAGCTATATTCGGAAAGCTTTCCCGCTACGCATTATACTTATTTCTTATTTTCCGTTGCTATGTAATGTAAATCTCTGATATTATTTTCGGTTGTATAATTAATCATACTCTATAATATCCTTGTACTCTGATGTAAATTGTTGTAATAAGCAATGAAATGTTCTACTGTTTTGTGTTCTGATGTGTCATGTTCTCAAAGCAATCCAGGCTTTCCTTTACTGGGAAGTTTGGGTCGTTTTAGTTGGTATCAGAGCTTTGGTTTACATAGCTCGAGAACAAGACACATTAGAACCAGACAAAAGAATCCGATAAGAATGACTCGTTAGAGATAGAATCAGTAGTATCCTAGAACGAGTGTGAAGACTGTTATTTTTTAAAATAAAAATGAAAACAAATTTTGTTTTGAAAATTTAAATCTTATTAAACGTATTTGATTATTTATTTTATATTAAATTTGGACAATCGAGTGTATGAAGATTTTGCATATATGCCTTGCAAACATGTATACGAAGTCTCAAATATACTGGGTAGATATAGAATCACACTCTAATCGCCCGGAGATGATTCTGAGGATGGTCTAGACATCATCAGTATTTATTTTCGAGTTTCGAAAGTGGAATATCTATATATTTCCAATTGACTGGTGTGAGAACCATAACAAGATAGGGCTATTGTTGTGATTTGACATCAAAAATATGATTTTCGAATATATATATATATATATACATAGAAAGATATTTGTTTGAAAATTTAACCAACTAATTGATTGGTGGTTGTGATGTTTGATAATCGGTTTAACTAATTAAAATATTGGAATGATAATTAATTTAACCAATATGAGAAAGAATAATAAATTTAGCCAAACACTACTACAAAACAGGTCATTTACTTTGGTTTTTTACCCCCTGTTGCTTCGGTTTAGCAACAGAAGCAAATGCAAAAGACGCAATAGGGCCTAAACTTGTTGCTTCAGCCATTCAACCGAAGCAAAAAATATTTTTTTACTTCAGTTGTTATTGACAACGGAAGCAACAAAGAGACGTAGATAAATTAAAAATCAGGCCTTTTTGCTCAAGTTTTGTTCCACATCCGAAGCAAAATGACCCCTTTCATTCAAAAAAAAACATTGTAGATCAACTGAATATAGCACCACATGTTCTAGCATTTTTTATTAATAAAGCAAAGGTAAATTTAATACAGCAAAAAAAGAAGCATCAATTTTATACAACACTAGTGAAAATTATCCATCCAAGGACAGTTCTTACACAACAACAAATAGGCCTAGCAACCAGTTCTAATAAAGACGTTTTCCTGTCAATAAAGTACTCCCAATCAAATTACTACAATAGCTTGCAAAAAACAAAGTCACTGCAAAAAAAATAAAAAAAAAGTAACAAAATAAATATTAACATTTCACACAAAACAAAGCCACTGCAAAATAAAAAATGGTAACAAAAGAACAAATATTTATGTTAGAATTAACCTTTATTCTTCATTTATGTCAGGAATACGTAAAATATTAATAAACTCTGACTGCTAATATGATTTTACAAACCAGCCGTAAATAACAACAACAACAATAAGAATGCTACACTTTTTGATCTCATGTATTAATTAAACGTTGGAACCAACAATATCCCATCATTTAATAATATGGGCCAAGAACTAAACGAGGTCCATTTTCTTTTATTGGAGGTGATGCAATGTGGAATGGATCAATTTGCGCTTAGGGATGTGGTAAATGTCCATGTCCTTTGTATTTAAAAGCATGTACAGTTGATTCATGTTTATATTTACTCGTGTATGACAAAAGGAACTACATCTCATCTCTTCGTTTATGGATGGTGTAACCTTAGATATTCCAATTGTGTTATCACAAAAGTATAGATTTAAGCAACAATGTATTTTAGAAACGTTAATTATTACTATGACACCATTGACTATTTGATTCAATAATCTAAGCAAAAAATAAGATAACAGTAAATACTGTGAAAAATGATGTAGACCCGGTATTGAAACATACTATATCAACAAAAAATATGTATAGGATTTGAAACATACTATAGATTCATATTGTTAAATTAACGCATGCACAATATGATTAGATGCATGCAAATCTGAATATTAGTATATGATTGTATATTTCAATAGATAAACAGTAGTTTTGTAGTAGTTTCTGTTTCAAAACCAACATTAAACCGTTCATTCTATGATATGAGGAGAGAACTCTGCTAATGTTGTCGTAAAAATAAAAATTAAACACAAAGAAAGTGAAACACCTGAAATTTAGATCTCCAGTGTGGGAAGAGGATATAATATTTATACGCATTAAGCATATGTCAACCAAATACTTATTTAAGTTACAAAAATAAAATTTTACCTATATTTTGCAATCTACTGGAACTAAATTCATATTCTACATCAATAAACTGATCTGGACCATCATCTGTAAAAAGCAATCCCCATGATTATATAAATTACAGAAAAATTGCATGATATGGGGAAAAACTCATTAGATAAACCAATGCATTCTTACTAGGATCCAATTCTTCAAATTTTTGCAAACAGGAAATCTTTTAAACTACATTACTCCTCAGTATTGTTACTGTTTATCATTGTTTTCAGCATTTTACTATTTATCCTACAGAATTAAAGACTCAGATTTTTTTTATAGCATACGATTTATAAGGTTATTTACAAGCCATCAAAGCAAGTGCAGTTTACCATAATTCATACAAATGCAGCCTACCTTAAAGTGTTACCTCAAGTACAATGAATTCCAGCACATCATGAAAGTTGTATCTAAAGTAATGATACATCAATATATTAACAAATCAAACCCAGAAACATAGAAGATAACAGTGAAGTGGAATAATATAATGTAAAACAAGAATCTACGATGGTACATAGTTTTGCGAAAGGCAAGTAGAATAATACAATGTACAACAAATCTTGTCAATTTCAGAGGTCCTAAATATTTTGAAGACCATTAGATCATAAGTAGAACAATCCACACTGTCCATTTTGTTTCTGCTCTAATTTTAAATTGGACGCAAGAATCATCCAAACTCTTTCAGCCATTCAACACATGTCAAAAACAAAAAAGAAAAATTATTAGAAAAGTGAGAGACATGGACACAGTTTTGATAGTAGAAAATTAAACAAAGCATGCTGCTTATGAAACACACACACATAACATAAATACATACAACTTCAAAGGAACCCATACACTGAGAATGATCAGAGAAAGGGTTCGCTGAATGGTGCATCAGGTCTGTCAACTGTGGAAGCATTTGTAAATAATATTTATTTTATGTCAAACATGTTACTATTTTCAGACTTTAGCAAATGTAAATGAATTTTTTTTATCAACCCAAACCGTAGAATTCATCATACTGTAGGCACAAAAGAATTCCATCATTTTACAAATCATTGGGAAGGACAGACTTTGTAATAGAAAAGTACAATATGATGTATAAAGGATTTTACACAGTAATTTTCCCTTCGCAATACCATTTTACATTTTACACGAATGTATTAAAATATCAATGATTAAGTTTGTGACAATCCAACCAATCAAGTAGATAAAACCTTTAACAAGTAAGAATCACAGTTCAATCAAAAATCCGATCAAAGAAATTATACCTTTAGTAGAATAAACAGGAAAAAATAACAAATAACAAAATTAGAATTTTAATACTATCACACTACCTCGTCACCTACCATTAGAATCCGTTGGCACGCTAACTTCGTTGCAGTTCATCATGTCATAACTGAAATCTAAGCCAAAATCAAAATTGTTGGTTCCGTCGCTCGAAATAAAATTGGAAATCGAATTTGAAATTGTCGATCGGCTTGGAGACGAGAGGAAATTGGAGATTATATGCAGATGATAAACTGGAGATTCGGAGAGGAGATCAAAGGGGAGGATGATTTTTAGCTGTTCGACAGAAGGAAATCGAAGTTGTTTTTCTGGAAGAGTGGGAATGAGGCGGCGACTAGAATGGTGATTAGATCTAGGGTTTCATTTTCATATAAAGTTGGGATATCCAGATGATGAACTGGAGATTCCGAGAGGAGATCAAAGGGGAGGATGATTTTTAGCTGTTCGACAGAGGAAATCGAAGTTGTTTTTCTGGTAGAGTGGGAATGAGGCGGCGGCTAGAATGGTGATTAGATGGTTTCATTTTCATATAAAGTTGGGTGGGATGTGGTTTTTACTAAAAATCTAATGGTTGAAAATAATCAACTGTCTTATAATTACTAAATTCTATTTACAATTTTTTAAGTTTTAAGAACTAAGTATAATCTAAAATTTTGAATATTCTACAATTTATTTAAGAAAATTTTAAAAATTTAAGGTATTAAATATAATTATTAATTATCAAATACTAAATAATAAATATTATGTCATACTTATGAAATTTTAAGTACCAATTAATTAGTAGTTACTAAATATTAGTATTAATTATGGGAGCAGCTATTGAGATAGAAAACTAAACACAGAATTAGACACATAAATTGTGAACTATTGGATTTATTTGTCTTTACATAGAAGGTGAATTCAGGAGAAGTTCAGATAGTTGAGAATTTTTGTTACACCATTTTGTATCTAAATAAACTTTTCCATTTTATTTTATGTTGAATAAAGGACAAATATATATATATATATATATATATATATATATATATAAAACAGCATTTCCTACTTGGTCCACTTCCTCCAACTCTCCTATGAATAGCTTCCAACTTGCTACGGGCAGAGGGTTGGCTCCTTGTTCTTTTGGCTCCTTGGGATATCGTGACCTCTCAAGCTCACTTCATCACTCTGAGAAGAAGAAACAAACACATTCTTGGATACTTGGACCATTTTGGACTGCCTTGTATTTCGGGAAGAAGGAATAGAACCCATCTTTGGGTCTCATTTCCACCATGACTATGGTAGCTACATGAGGACTTTATAGCCTCTCAATACGCTCTTAGCTTTACTTGGTTTCATGGACTACCGAAGAGTGCTTCCACCTCTTCCAAGCATTTGGATCACGAAGTAGAAACTTCTACTTCTTCCACTAAGCTCGTAGCACTTGGGATGACTATAGCTCGTGTACATTTGGAGACTTACCAATTCCATCTTGTAAACTTGACAAAAGAACATAATAATATAGCAAAGCCATTCAAAGTAGATGAAGACCCCTCTTGGACCGAACCAATATAAATACTGTATTATTTACTTTCATGCATATTTTCCACTCTTGGCAATAAGTTTCATTGTTTTTGAACTATTTGGGTGTTGCGCCCACTTTTGCGCATTGACGATTACTTATTCAATATTAATTTTTGAATAAGTTATTTAATTTTACTTATATTTATTAATTATTAAATATAATTAATAAATGTTAACTACAATTTACTAGTGATTAACAATTAATTGTAATAAATTATTAAATATAAATGATAATAAATTATATTTAGATAATAATTAGTAATTTTAAATTGTATATTAGCAATCATTGGTTGTAAATTAAAGATAAGTACCTATCAATGTTTTTTAGCATTGCCAAAAAATATTAATTAAAATTTAGCTAAAAATAATTATTAAATACTATATTTCATTAATAAATATTAAATTTTATTAATTATTAAATATTAGTCTTAATTATTATATAATTACTGATTTTTTTTTAATAATAATTGATAATTAATAAAGTTAAGTATTGAATATTAAAGCTTACTTCTTAATTATTTATTACTTGTCAAATATCAAATGTCAAACATTTCTTATTAAATACTAATTATTAATTGATTTATATTATTTATTTAAAATTAACTATTAATTGTATTTATTAATTACAAAATGTAGTTAATACATGTCGACTATAGCTAACTAATGATAAATAATTATCCATAACATATTATTAAATAAAAATAAAATAATTGATTACCTATAATAGTTAGTAATTATAAACTATTTATTGATAATCATTATTTATAATAAACTACATATCAATTATTCATTGTTATTGTGCAATTGCTTTGGTTCTTAAAGAATTGAAGCAAATAGCACTATTTGCTTCGATGCATTTGCTTCAGTTCACAGAGAACAGATGCAAATAGAACAATTTGCTTCGATTGTAAAGACAACTGAAGCAAATGACATTATTTGCTTTGGTGCATTTGCTTCAGTTGTTTGCACAGCCGAAGCAAGTGATACTATTTGCTTCGGTTGTCAGCAAAACCGAAGCAAAAACATTATTTGCTTCTATGCATTTGCTTCGGTTGTTAGCATGACTGAAGCTAATGATACTATTTGCTTCAGTTGTAAGCATAACCGATGCAAATAAGGAGAAGCAACAGACATATTTTGTACTAGTGAAATTATCGAAATATTAAACTGAATTGAAAATTTGTTAGAATTGCATACATATGCATGTATATAAAATGAACAGATAATAGCAAGGAGCCTAGAGAAGAGGAATAAAATTGTTTGCCCGATAAATAGGTAAATATTTACTGTTTTGTTTGGGTTTGATGATTTTATGAGCCGATTGGCTAGCATCTTGGCTTTTTCTTTTTCTTTCGGATTGGTGAGGATCCTATGAGGCAAGTTGCGGTTTTAAATATCTCCCCGTACAGAGGAGGTTATGATGAAATTTTCCGAAAATTTAGGGTGTTAACCAAATTTTTGAGAAATTAAAAAATTCTTAGAAACTGCAAATTTGAAGAATGAAAGGCAGAATGAAAGTTGAGTTGGTTAGTTAAACAACTTTCAGCTCCGTTCCTTCTCAGGTACGAAAAGATTATAAGTGGGGGAGATTGTAACAACCCGGATTTTTAGAACCAATTAAAAATTTTTATTTTAGCAATTTTAATGGATTTTGAATATTTAAAATAATTTATTTTAAATAATAACGACTAAAAATTTATTTAAATCGAAGTTAGAAAAAAATTCTAATTTAATTATAAAAGGAGTTAGAAATGGCGCGGTAGTATGAAAATTCGATTTCTAATTTCAGTTTGATATATATAATTCAAAATAAATCGGATTTCAGAAAAACAAGAAATATTAGAATCTATTTAAAAATATCTTTCCAATGAATATGAAAAATTGAAATTTCATAGTGGGACTAAAAAGTTATGTCCAGTTTAAAATTTGAAAAATTGGCTATGGAATTTGTATATTTTAATATAATATATAGGCATTTTGCAAACGACCTTCGTTTTCGACGAAACCACTTTTGTTGGATCCGGAATGTCAAATTATTTCTAGGTTTCAATTTTCATAATTTTTGAAGTTAATATGTGAGCATGGTAAAAGAAAACGTGTTTTGAACATTATAGTCAAATTGGATCGACCAGAAAAGGACCATTTTTCAAACGGTCTCCAAATTCGAAGAAATTAATTTTGTTAGGACCATATCGTCAAAACATAAGTAGAAATAATTTTTCTATAATTTTTGGAGTCAGTATGTGGCCTCGATAATTTAAAATGTACGTTTAAATTCAGTATATATTGATTTATATTTTAATTTAAAGAAAAAATTATTGTAACAGCCGAATTGGGTTACGAAACATGTTCCATTGTGTCCGGAACATGGGTGGTTGGCTAGGGGCGACACACGTTGGGTCTAATTTGGAGTTCGTATCAGTTAACATGTATTTTTGATAATAATAGGATTAAATATTATTATATATAGACCGCCCCTTTCTAAACCCTAGCCCCAAAGAACAGCCGCCATCTCCTTAAACCGACGCTCCACAAGTTCTAATTTTCCATCGCAAATTTCTTCTAATCCATCATGTAATTCACAAAAAATATAAAACCAACATTGGAGAGCACTACGAGATCTCTCTAGTTAACGACTATGATCACTTTTAGCTGAATGAATTGGAAGAAAACGAGCCTGAAAAGGCTGTCGTTCTGGGGTATTTTCGTTGTTATGGAAGGGTTCGAACTCCAAGTAGCTTCTGGCGTGGGATGGCGTCGGAAAGGGCTTCAAGTCGGTGGTGTTAGATGGTTGTCCTGGTGATCGTAGGTGAGGGGCGACGGCGGATTGATCAGCAACGATGGGTTCAGGCGGTTACAACAGAAAACAACAGGGAGGAAAGGATTAGAAGGGGCCGTTATTTTCCTTTATCATGTAATTAGCAAAATAATTGTATAATTAATTAATTTATTAATTTGATCAATGTTTAAATAGACGTAACTCATTCATATGACAACGGAATCGAATGATTTCAATTTTGTTGGAACCGTCTTGGCATGATCTTCACAATGAAACAGATTAGAACCGAAACGGAGCATGTTGGAATCCGAGACAAATTTGAATCCGATCAGAACAAAAATTTAGAAATTAAAACAGACCACTGTGAGAACTCCTTTCACTCTAAGTTTTTATACAGTTAAATTTATACTAGGATGTAGAGGGTGCGTAGCAGCGCCATACCATTGATTGTACAAAACCATGATTGTCTGTTTGGATTGTGATTTGGTTTGTTGTTGTTTGATATTGTTATACATAGAAATTATTTATAAAATATATATATATAAATTATCATGAAATGAAAATAAAATGTTTACAAAATAAAAATTACATTTTTATTATACGAATGTATCGTTAAAAAGATTTAATTTTAAACTAAAATGTTTTGACAATAAAAATCACATTTTTTGTATAGACCAATGAAAGAATTATATTTTAATGTATAGGATGAATCATTTAAAAGACGAAATGTTGACAAAAATGTCCCTTTAACATATTAGTTTAGAATAAGATAATTATATGTTAATCATATGTTTTATTAAACAAAAATGTCACCTTTATCATATTAGTTTAGAATAAAAGAATTATTTATCAATATATGTTTTGTTGAGAAAATGTCATCTTTATCATGACAATGTAGAATTACTTATTAATGTATGTTTTGTTGATAAAATTTGTCATCTTTATCATGTTAGTAAAGAAATAAAATAAAATATTTGTGCTTAAACGATAAGGATTTTTACAATACAAATCACACCTTTATTGCATGTTTTAAATCATTAAAAAACATTCATTGTTTGAATTAAAATATGTCAACAATAAAATATACATTTTTATTATGTATGTAGATTAGATTAAACCATTGTCATGTTAGCGAGGTTAATAATAAAATGTTAATGTCTAATAAAATATATTTATACAATAAAAAGCACATTTTTGTTGTATATGTGAATCAATAAAATATTCATTTACAAATCGGACGATTTGTTTATGTACACTCATTTATCTAATATGGATTGGGATGATAAATTTTACACATCGCCCAACTGCACAAATAAATAAACGGTTGTTGTTTGAAAACCCCACGCGGGTATTGGGATGACATTTGACATACACTTTCCCAAAATTTAGTTGTATGTCAAACGTTGGATTGACAGTCTATGATGAGCGTTATTTATTTATTTTAATGCTCACACGGTTGTAAATTGCACTTTGGATGTTGTATGAATTTTCAATGTTTGTTTATCGTTATTGTTGTATACGTGTGATGTATGAAATCCATATAAATAGCATTATATGGTAATTGATTGGGTCTCATTCCAATTTGGAGAATAAAGAATATTTTAAAATAGTATTCAGTAAATATTGAAATGTGAAGCCGTGTTAAGTAGTTAAACGCCATTTTAAAACGAATGGTATTTTTATCTATTTTATTCATTTTATAATGAATATCGAAAAGTGATTTCAAAATATGATATTTTTAAAATATTATCATTATTGGTAGAAATCAACGGTATGGTATGGATTGACAATGTGGCATGCTAAGATGCATTGATCAAGACTTTTGTTGAAAAGAAGAGCCTTGTGGATGATGATTAAAGCACAGCTTTTTTTAGCATAGCTTTGCGTAGTGTGACTTCGCGAGCCTCACACCCCGGTATGATGGTGAACTGATGGTCAGATCAGTATGCTTTCGATATTAGTTTGGATTCGGTCGACCGTGATGAGGGATAGGGCATTTCCCCCGATTCCCATTTAGGGATAGAGTAAGCGGTGTTTTCTCTCGCCGAAACATATGCCGTAGTGATCCTTGATTTCCCAAAAGTGCGGATGTGCGTTACGGTGTTTTTCGCATGCCTGCGACGTAAGCTGTGGAGTATAGCACTACGCGATAGATCTTTCGAATCAGAAGCCATCATGATGGAAACCCAGCTTTCCAATACGGGCTTTGCGGTTTTAATTGTAAACCTATATATGGCGACATAGTGGGATGGGGTGCTCATGCCATCTATGATTGATACATTTACTTTCGAAATTGATTTCTACACTATGCACTTATAGTAATAATAAAAGATAAATTTCACGTACCGAGCATTTTTGGCTATTATAAGGTAAAACTCTATCCTCCGGCTTGTGTTGCATTGTGTGATGGGACCTGAGTCTTATAATAGCTTCATTTTTTCGAAATGCATTGCGGATTTTATTTTATGCACTGGTATTCTTGGGAGGAACCCATTTCTTGTTATATGGAGTGGTCCCTTGATTTACCTAACTTTAAAATCAAATAACTGTTTTGAGTTCTCATACCAGTCCCATGACTGACCTAGAGTTTATTGTTCCTTTCTAAACTCTGGGTGCCCGTATTTTCCACACGGGCAGTCAGTAGTTTTGGTTTTGTAGATTTCTATTTAACAGGATCTTGGATTTTAGCTGGAGCTATATTCGGAAAGATTTGGGTTATTGGATGATATAGGCGGACTGCGGCTGGAGCTATAGGCGGACAGCAGTTGCGCGATTCGTTTTATTTTAGTTATATTTATATAAATATAATTTATCCGATGATTTCTAGACCGTTTTCACTTCAAAAACTTGGCTAACGCCTTTAAATATCGAAAATTTTCGCCATAACTTCCATTGTACGGGGAGGGGTTTGGAAATTTATTGGGCCGTATTAGGCACCCAATAAATCCAGAAATAACATACAGAATTTTTAGTATCCTATTCTATGTCCAAGGGAGTGTGTAAAAATCATAACTCTAGAGAATAAATTCTCATCACCTTGTCCAGTGTCTGAAAATAAATAATCCACGTGCCGTATATAATAACTGGAGAGACGTGATTATTGTCAACTCCAGATCCGTGTGTGTTTTTTATTAAATTTGGCAATTTACCATTATATTTTATTTAGTCCATATCGGTCCTTAGTTCAACCTGTAATTCAGTCATCGCCATACGAGCATCTTGCTCGTATGGTAATCCCAACCTTGTCACATAAGCTCTAAATGCTTATATGGAATATGATATGCTATGACATCAATAGTTTGTGTTCGGTTCAACCAGAAATGCAGTCATCTCCATACAAGCGTCTCGCTTGTATGGTAATTCCAACCTCGTCACATAATGTGATGTCCCGTATTTTTCTGACCATTTATTTGAAATATTTTTGCCTTAAATAATGGAATTTACCCATTCTAATTTGAACATTTACGGTAATAATTTACTTTTAATATTTTGAAATCCAATTATATCCTTAGTTCGTAAACAACACACGAATATTGAACATTCAGCAGCAACTGACGATGGAAAAATAAAATAAAATAAAATAAATCTACACGGACAAATAAAATAAATCTACTCGGACTGGCCAAATCAATGTACGCTGAGTCTTATATATGGACATACATGTGCTAGTCAACTAATGTAGCCTGTATATTAGCAAACGTAAGGCTATGTCATAATTTTCAGTAGCATGTGTGATATCTTGGACATGAAATATATGGTAACTGATTTGAGAAAACACAGCAGTTGTAGGTTAGGCTTGCAGTGACGTTTCCGTATGCATGAGTTTTCATTTCAAAAGTCTCTTTGGATTTGAAGTTATAGGTTAGCAGGCCATATAGAACTATGTTCACCTCTAGATAGGTGATTATAACAAAGAATACTCTGCCATATAATAACCGATTAAATATATCAATATAATACACATGGATATTTAAGTACAAACTAATTTAATAGCATTCAGGTGACTTTCACCATGGCACATAAAAAAAAAAAGAAAAAAAAATACACAGTTCAAAACTCGAATTGAATGAACAACTCATACATACACAAGATCGACAAGTATCCACTGTGACCAGACCAAAAATTCTGAAAATCCAACACAAAGAAAAAACCCAATATCCCATACAAATGTTCATGAGATTTTCTGCCAAATAAAGTGAACAATTCAATAACAGGAGAAGTCTAAGTCCTCTCCCAGCGTCACTTCTTCATCACCAACAGGAAGAATCTGAAAAGAAATATATAGCTATGAGTAGCTAGAATATGAATAAATATATTTAAAGATTAAAGATTTTCAGAAGAGAAAAATAATACCACATGAAAACAGTAGACCTATAGCTATAAATCTATATAGGAACAGCTAAGGGAAATCTGAACTACAGCTAGAATTTAAAATGTATATTGATACATCAAGATCATGATCAGAAAAGGAGTAATAAATAAATGAATTCAACAAGATAAAAACAGCTGGGAATAGCTAAGGAAACAGTAAAAAAAAAACACCATAAAAATCGAAAAAGATAATGTTGTTTTCAGAAATCACATAAGGAAAGCTGTTCTGCTACTGCAATATCCAATGCAGATCTGAAATTTGATTTTAAAATAGCAGACAAGGCCATGTGAACAAACCATATCAATAGCCGTATATACACAAGACAAGAAAATACGAGCAGAAAATATGCTGAAGTTCAATATGATTTTACAATCTGAAATGAACCATTCAATGGATGGTGTACACAGACAGCATACAAATCGATTGAACAATTCATAGCCTAACCAAATCAACATAAATAAGTAGGTCCATGTGCATTTCTGAACACAGGCGGTACTAGAAATCCAACAAAATCCATCACAAACCGAACTGTTCACTGTCAAAAACCCACGCAAAGATCAAACATCAATCACACACGCAGTTCGAATCTGAACTATTTTACGCAATTCATAGAGGAACCGTACCCTAAAACCTACCAATCTACGGTGTAATTCACTGGTTTGAAGTAACAATTCACACCACACGGTACTGAAACAATACACAAGTAAATCTGAGAAGGGAATGGCCTAAACATAGCTGAATAAACCTAGGATGTACAATTCGTGAACCACAGTGGTCATTTACGTGTATAAATACACAGAGTATCCTACCAAAAACCGGAAGCAAAACTCAGTTCGAAATGAATAAGTAAAACCGAACTCAAAAGCAAAGGGAAATTAAAAACCGAATTAAATTTGGGGAAAAATTACTTAGCTTTTAGGAGTTGGAGTGGCGCCATGATTTCTGGAAGAGGCCTCGGCATGGCGAAATCCGGTGGAAGGAAGGCGCAGCGCCAGCGGTTGTGTTCGGTGGAGGGTCTTTTCTTTGTCGCTGGAAGTTTTGTGTGGCGGCGGAAGGGTTTTTTTTTGTGAGGGTTTGAAAGTGAATGAAGGGGAGCCGATTATTTTAGGGTATAAGAGGAAAGGGGAAGCGGGCCTAGGTCATTTCGGGTTGGGCTGAAGGTAAGGTCCAAATATTATTTAAACTAAAGTTAATTTAATTTAAATTGTTTTTATAACTTAGAATCTTAATATCGTGTACGTTTGTGGTCAGAATTCGATGAAACAAAAACCGTTGGAATCGTGATGACGAGTGCTACACGATAGGTGAGGACTGAGCAGGGCAGACAGCAGATGGATTTTTCAGATAAATGAAAACATCATTTAATTCAACTGAAACAAGCAGATTTAACGACGAAATCAAAAATAAAGGTGAGTTAAACTCACTCAGTTATTTCCCGCTTATATTTTATAAGTTGGGTTTTTATTTTTGTGTGCTATGGTTGCTAGTGATTGACTGATTGCTGATAGATATTCATATATTGTTTTGAACTGACGAAATTAAATTTTGTTTAATTTCAGTGAAACCCATATCGTTATTTTTAACAATGGATCCCAGTCAAGGTAATTCACCTTACTGGCCACGTTTATAAAATAAACGTGATTTCATGGATTGTTTGCATTGTCATGATTGTGTGAAATAAATTTGTTGTTGACTGTTATAAAACCATTATTTGGTTAAGTTGAATTAGTTGATTTGATGGGTCGTCCAGTTATTGAATATCAACTTGAAATTCAATATTTGGTTGGTTTTAACCTGTGGGTACGATTGGTTGAGTGGTTAGCAGTACATGGCCAATGGATTAACTGTTTTCTAAGTATCGTTATACCATCAGGTAAATTTACAAATTTAAGTTATAAAATATATTTTACCTGAGGACAGATTTAAAACCTGTATGGATAAAAGTTGTAAAAGGAAATAAATATTTGTTAATTATGAATTAAGTTATAATTGGGTTTTTAAATGATCTTATAAAAGAGATTTCAAATATTTATCAGATTCATAGGAGTATGAGAAGAAATCTATTATAGATTTGAATAATCGTTTATAAGATATAAAAAAAAAAGGAAGTTCGAAGTAAAGGCGAGAGTGAAAAGAAAAGTGATTTTGTTGAACCATGTTTTTCAATGAAGTTATGGAAAGGAAATAAAGTATAAATAAATGTTACTTAATGAAGGAATTAAGTAAGGTTCTGAAATAAGCCTCCAACCGAAAGATTCAAGGGTGAATATGGTAAATGTGGTAAGTGATGGGATTTTAACAAAAATCCAAGGGAAAAGAGTATCGCTTAAAGTAGTAAAAGAAAATGTGATACTTTGAAATGTTTTTTTATAAATGGATTAAGAATGATGATATTTGAAGGGAAAGAAGTTTTATAAATATACAAAATAGCAAATATGGTATATTTGATATAGGAATGAGTTCGGTCTTTGAAATCAACTAATATCTATCTAAAGATAAGACTGTGGTTGATCAAGGTCTGAGAGGTAAATAAATACCCCAACTTGAGCGGCCTCAGAATTTTCTAAGGATGATCTTAGTGGTAATGTGGAAAGAGAAGATTAAAAAAAATAACGAGATGAAAGTTAAAGGATTGAGAATATATAAATGAATCTTTTCCCAAGTAACAGAAGTGAAAGAATTTGATATCTATTTATATAAAAATGTCAAAAGTTAAATAAGCGAAAGGAAAAAGGGTGGGAAGTTAAAATGGTATTTCCGAAGATTAAAGGAAATTGGGAAAATAAAGTTTTAAGGATAATTTATCCTAAATGAATAATCGTTGGTTATTTTTCCCAAGTGATAAGATAAAGGAGATTTCAAAATGTTGCTTAACTTGAAATAAGTTGAGTCGTGTTCCAGTTTGGTTAATGAAATAGGAAAGGGGTTTTGAAATGATTAAGTATGATCATGAAATATTTTCATAAACATGAAAATGAGATGTTTAAGGAAAGAAATTTACTTCAAATAAATATATTTGAAATGTTTAAGGGTTAGGGATTTATTTCGTTAACCGTTCTGAATTAAAGAGGCCATGTAGTGCTGGTACTGAACTGATAAACCCATGTATGCTCATACTCATTTATTTGGTAGTTAAAACACCGACTATCAAACCTTACCCACACGATTGTTGGTATGGAAAGACCGGGATCGAATTTATATTCGAAAACCATTCCGACCAACAAATACGTGGAGATCAGAAGATGATCGAGATGGAGCATTGAAGACCGTTGATCTTCATAAGCGGAAGGACTACTGATTGAATTTCCTTGGTTTAGCGGCCGGAGATATTTCAACAGTGATTCTGTCGTGATTTGGAATCTTCGGATTGCAAGGACTTTTCGCTACTGATCTGTAGGGTGATTCCTAGGATGCAGTAGGGGGGTGCCTTCGGTTCATCCTGTTCCGGGATGACTTGTATGGACGAGTGTCTGACAGAGTATTTCCTAAGAATCACGTACGTTGATTTTTACAAACATACTTCTGTCAGCTGCAGAATATTTTTGTGGACGTCAATTAGTGATTTGACGGATCTGACGATGTGGCATTCAAAGTGAATGATGGCCAGATGTTCGAAGAGATGAATTCTAGCCTCAAGCCTCATCAACCGGGAGATGACAAAAATCGGGCAGGCAGCATGGCTATGTGGGTCGCTCCCATTAGGGTGTATAATCACCTATCTAGGGAAATTCCTTTTGTTTCTAAATCTATCGATTCTGCCCATTCGGGAGACGGTGGTTTGAGTCCAACCGTCGGTGATATACATTCGATACACTCAAGCGAAATGAGTGGTCGGTCATGTGAGGGCCGGGTTACAAGACGTTCTTGTTGAACCCTGTGTATTCGCCTCTAGAGATACATGTGCGGAAGGTGGTCCCATACCTTATCAAGTCGGAATCCAGTCTCCAATAAGCGCCTGCGGTTTTGATTGTATACTATATATGTGGAGCGTGAAATGCAAGCGTTCCACTAGATTGTTATTTACTTGTATTTAGACATTATTATAATATCAAAGAAGATATTGGTTTCAAAACTGTTTTGGGTTATCGTAAGGTAAAAACCGTCCGTGTTTATGTGTGGATTCGGTCTTACGATTATCCTTTTCTTTTGAAAAGATTTCGAACTTAAAAATCTGGATTGGATGATTTACCATTAAACTGTGCGAGTTTATCTCACTCTGGTTCACCAGACTGACCCGGTGTTTTTGTAAATGCTCGGGTTAGCCCGGTTTGCAGGTCCAGGTTATTAAACACTACAAAAAAGGCGTGTTGGAGAAGTCCAGACATATTTAAGGTTTTCCGCTGTGTTGTATAAGGGCAGATTATCATAACTGTCCAGATGTGTTCTTGTACTCTGATGATTGTAAGTTTTATTTAAAGCTCTCAATAAAGATTTATTTCTATATTATATTTTGTTCCGCTGTGATGTGAGACTCTGTGTAGTGTTGATTCCTCTTCTTACTCTTCTATTCTAATATTCTTTCTTTCTTATCTCACCCTCTAAATTCTTTCTAATAACGTCCAGTGTTTCGGTGTTTGGAGGATCGGTATAAGATACGGTAAAGGTATTTATATCGATTTTCGAGGCCGAAAACCGCTGGGTCGTTACAGTGGTATCAGAGCTATTGGTTTAGTAATAACCTTGGCTCTGTGGCGTAACTCGATAGAGATGGGGTTAGTAACACCCTAGATTGAGTTTGAGTGTATATATATGAGAGCGTATTTGTAAATTTTATATACAAATGTTTTGTATTGTGTTGTTTGATCGGTTCAAAGTTGAAGCGTTGAACTGGTAAGGAACACAATATTGTTTTATAGAGGGGGTTAAATGAAATAATTTTACCCGAATTTTTATTTTTGTAAAGAAAAGGAATATTTTTCTCAAATTATTGAGATATTGGTTGGCTTGGTTAATTTGAATAGAATTCAAAATTTGATTAAAATCGGGATAGTTTAATAACAAGTAGAATTCACATATATGATTTGTGAAACGTAATGAGTGAGAATTTAACTTAAGGATAAGTTAAGTAAATAAATAAATAAATAAAAACAGGATAAATGATTCCTTAAAATAAGAATTTGATTTGAAATGGAAATAAACTAATTAGATAATTAATTACTTAATTGATATGGAGTGAAAACTTAACTTGGTCAAGTTAAGAATGGATATCAAAATTAAGATTTGGATTTGAAAATTTAATAGGATCGATTAGGAAAATTGGAGTTCAATTAGAAATTGAGTATAAGGTTGAAACTTAACTCGGTTAAGGGAAATTAAGAATGGAGGCTGAAATTAAATTAATGTGGAATTTGGAAGCAAATTAATGATAACTGAATCAAAATCAATTGGATATGGAACGATTGATAATCAAGGTATGTTAACCCAAGTAAATATTATTTGAATATTAATTTAAATTGATTAGGGTATGTTGGGGGTTCATTATAATTGATTTGGTTGGACAGATTAAATAAATTTCATCTGTAAGTAAATGAATTGACTTTCGATAGGAAATAAATCGGTCTGTAGCATTTCTCCTAATTTAACAATTTCGAGGACGAAATTATTTTAAGGGGGAAAGAATGTGATGTCCCGTATTTTTCTGACCATTTATTTGAAATATTTTTGCCTTAAATAATGGAATTTACCCATTCTAATTTGAACATTTACGGTAATAATTTACTTTTAATATTTTGAAATCCAATTATATCCTTAGTTCGTAAACAACACACGAATATTGAACATTCAGCAGCAACTGACGATGGAAAAATAAAATAAAATAAATCTACTCGGACAAATAAAATAAATCTACTCGGACTGGCCAAATCAATGTACGCTGAGTCTTATATATGGACATACATGTGCTAGTCAACTAATGTAGCCTGTATATTAGCAAACGTAAGGCTATGTCATAATTTTCAGTAGCATGTGTGATATCTTGGACATGAAATATATGGTAACTGATTTGAGAAAACACAGCAGTTGTAGGTTAGGCTTGCAGTGACGTTTCCGTATGCATGAGTTTTCATTTCAAAAGTCTCTTTGGATTTGAAGTTATAGGTTAGCAGGCCATATAGAACTATGTTCACCTCTAGATAGGTGATTATAACAAAGAATACTCTGCCATATAATAACCGATTAAATATATCAATATAATACACATGGATATTTAAGTACAAACTAATTTAATAGCATTCAGGTGACTTTCACCATGGCACATAAAAAAAAAGAAGAAAAAAAAATACACAGTTCAAAACTCGAATTGAATGAACAACTCATACATACACAAGATCGACAAGTATCCACTGTGACCAGACCAAAAATTCTGAAAATCCAACACAAAGAAAAAACCCAATATCCCATACAAATGTTCATGAGATTTTCTGCCAAATAAAGTGAACAATTCAATAACAGGAGAAGTCTAAGTCCTCTCCCAGCGTCACTTCTTCATCACCAACAGGAAGAATCTGAAAAGAAATATATAGCTATGAGTAGCTAGAATATGAATAAATATATTTAAAGATTAAAGATTTTCAGAAGAGAAAAATAATACCACATGAAAACAGTAGACCTATAGCTATAAATCTATATAGGAACAGCTAAGGGAAATCTGAACTACAGCTAGAATTTAAAATGTATATTGATACATCAAGATCATGATCAGAAAAGGAGTAATAAATAAATGAATTCAACAAGATAAAAACAGCTGGGAATAGCTAAGGAAACAGTAAAAAAAAACACCATAAAAATCGAAAAAGATAATGTTGTTTTCAGAAATCACATAAGGAAAGCTGTTCTGCTACTGCAATATCCAATGCAGATCTGAAATTTGATTTTAAAATAGCAGACAAGGCCATGTGAACAAACCATATCAATAGCCGTATATACACAAGACAAGAAAATACGAGCAGAAAATATGCTGAAGTTCAATATGATTTTACAATCTGAAATGAACCATTCAATGGATGGTGTACACAGACAGCATACAAATCGATTGAACAATTCATAGCCTAACCAAATCAACATAAATAAGTAGGTCCATGTGCATTTCTGAACACAGGCGGTACTAGAAATCCAACAAAATCCATCACAAACCGAACTGTTCACTGTCAAAAACCCACGCAAAGATCAAACATCAATCACACACGCAGTTCGAATCTGAACTATTTTACGCAATTCATAGAGGAACCGTACCCTAAAACCTACCAATCTACGGTGTAATTCACTGGTTTGAAGTAACAATTCACACCACACGGTACTGAAACAATACACAAGTAAATCTGAGAAGGGAATGGCCTAAACATAGCTGAATAAACCTAGGATGTACAATTCGTGAACCACAGTGGTCATTTACGTGTATAAATACACAGAGTATCCTACCAAAAACCGGAAGCAAAACTCAGTTCGAAATGAATAAGTAAAACCGAACTCAAAAGCAAAGGGAAATTAAAAACCGAATTAAATTTAGGGAAAAATTACTTAGCTTTTAGGAGTTGGAGTGGCGCCATGATTTCTGGAAGAGGCCTCGGCATGGCGAAATCCGGTGGAAGGAAGGCGCAGCGCCAGCGGTTGTGTTCGGTGGAGGGTCTTTTCTTTGTCGCTGGAAGTTTTGTGTGGCGGCGGAAGGGTTTTTTTTTGTGAGGGTTTGAAAGTGAATGAAGGGGAGCCGATTATTTTAGGGTATAAGAGGAAAGGGGAAGCGGGCCTAGGTCATTTCGGGTTGGGCTGAAGGTAAGGTCCAAATATTATTTAAACTAAAGTTAATTTAATTTAAATTGTTTTTATAACTTAGAATCTTAATATCGTGTACGTTTGTGGTCAGAATTCGATGAAACAAAAACCGTTGGAACCGTGATGACGAGTGCTACACGATAGGTGAGGACTGAGCAGGGCAGACAGCAGATGGATTTTTCAGATAAATGAAAACATCATTTAATTCAACTGAAACAAGCAGATTTAACGACGAAATCAAAAATAAAGGTGAGTTAAACTCACTCAGTTATTTCCCGCTTATATTTTATAAGTTGGGTTTTTATTTTTGTGTGCTATGGTTGCTAGTGATTGACTGATTGCTGATAGATATTCATATATTGTTTTGAACTGACGAAATTAAATGTTGTTTAATTTCAGTGAAACCCATATCGTTATTTTTAACAACGGATCCCAATCAAGGTAATTCACCTTACTGGCCACGTTTATAAAATAAACGTGATTTCATGGATTGTTTGCATTGTCATGATTGTGTGAAATAAATTTGTTGTTGACTGTTATAAAACCATTATTTGGTTAAGTTGAATTAGTTGATTTGATGGGTCGTCCAGTTATTGAATATCAACTTGAAATTCAATATTTGGTTGGTTTTAACCTGTGGGTACGATTGGTTGAGTGGTTAGAAGTACATGGCCAATGGATTAACTGTTTTCTAAGTATCGTTATACCATCAGGTAAATTTACAAATTTAAGTTATAAAATATATTTTACCTGAGGACAGATTTAAAACCTGTATGGATAAAAGTTGTAAAAGGAAATAAATATTTGTTAATTATGAATTAAGTTATAATTGGGTTTTTAAATGATCTTATAAAAGAGATTTCAAATATTTATCAGATTCATAGGAGTATGAGAAGAAATCTATTATAGATTTGAATAATCGTTTATAAGATATATAATAAAAAAGGAAGTTCGAAGTAAAGGCGAGAGTGAAAAGAAAAGTGATTTTGTTGAACCATGTTTTTCAATGAAGTTATGGAAAGGAAATAAAGTATAAATAAATGTTACTTAATGAAGGAATTAAGTAAGGTTCTGAAATAAGCCTCCAACCGAAAGATTCAAGGGTGAATATGGTAAATGTGGTAAGTGATGGGATTTTAACAAAAATCCAAGGGAAAAGAGTATCGCTTAAAGTAGTAAAAGAAAATGTGATACTTTGAAATGTTTTTTTATAAATGGATTAAGAATGATGATATTTGAAGGGAAAGAAGTTTTATAAATATACAAAATAGCAAATATGGTATATTTGATATAGGAATGAGTTCGGTCTTTGAAATCAACTAATATCTATCTAAAGATAAGACTGTGGTTGATCAAGGTCTGAGAGGTAAATAAATACCCCAACTTGAGCGGCCTCAGAATTTTCTAAGGATGATCTTAGTGGTAATGTGGAAAGAGAAGATTAAAAAAAATAACGAGATGAAAGTTAAAGGATTGAGAATATATAAATGAATCTTTTCCCAAGTAACAGAAGTGAAAGAATTTGATATCTATTTATATAAAAATGTCAAAAGTTAAATAAGCGAAAGGAAAAAGGGTGGGAAGTTAAAATGGTATTTCCGAAGATTAAAGGAAATTGGGAAAATAAAGTTTTAAGGATAATTTATCCTAAATGAATAATCGTTGGTTATTTTTCCCAAGTGATAAGATAAAGGAGATTTCAAAATGTTGCTTAACTTGAAATAAGTTGAGTCGTGTTCCAGTTTGGTTAATGAAATAGGAAAGGGGTTTTGAAATGATTAAGTATGATCATGAAATATTTTCATAAACATGAAAATGAGATGTTTAAGGAAAGAAATTTACTTCAAATAAATATATTTGAAATGTTTAAGGGTTAGGGATTTATTTCGTTAACCGTTCTGAATTAAAGAGGCCATGTAGTGCTGGTACTGAACTGATAAACCCATGTATGCTCATACTCATTTATTTGGTAGTTAAAACACCGACTATCAAACCTTACCCACACGATTGTTGGTATGGAAAGACCGGGATCGAATTTATATTCGAAAACCATTCCGACCAACAAATACGTGGAGATCAGAAGATGATCGAGATGGAGCATTGAAGACCGTTGATCTTCATAAGCGGAAGGACTACTGATTGAATTTCCTTGGTTTAGCGGCCGGAGATATTTCAACAGTGATTCTGTCGTGATTTGGAATCTTCGGATTGCAAGGACTTTTCGCTACTGATCTGTAGGGTGATTCCTAGGATGCAGTAGGGGGGTGCCTTCGGTTCATCCTGTTCCGGGATGACTTGTATGGACGAGTGTCTGACAGAGTATTTCCTAAGAATCACGTACGTTGATTTTTACAAACATACTTCTGTCAGCTGCAGAATATTTTTGTGGACGTCAATTAGTGATTTGACGGATCTGACGATGTGGCATTCAAAGTGAATGATGGCCAGATGTTCGAAGAGATGAATTCTAGCCTCAAGCCTCATCAACCGGGAGATGACAAAAATCGGGCAGGCAGCATGGCTATGTGGGTCGCTCCCATTAGGGTGTATAATCACCTATCTAGGGAAATTCCTTTTGTTTCTAAATCTATCGATTCTGCCCATTCGGGAGACGGTGGTTTGAGTCCAACCGTCGGTGATATACATTCGATACACTCAAGCGAAATGAGTGGTCGGTCATGTGAGGGCCGGGTTACAAGACGTTCTTGTTGAACCCTGTGTATTCGCCTCTAGAGATACACGTGCGGAAGGTGGTCCCATACCTTGTCAAGTCGGAATCCAATCTCCAATAAGCGCCTGCGGTTTTGATTGTATACTATATATGTGGAGCGTGAGATGCAAGCGTTCCACTAGATTGTTATTTACTTGTATTTAGACATTATTATAATATCAAAGAAGATATTGGTTTCAAAACTGTTTTGGGTTATCGTAAGGTAAAAACCGTCCGTGTTTATGTGTGGATTCGGTCTTACGATTATCCTTTTCTTTTGAAAAGATTTCGAACTTAAAAATCTGGATTGGATGATTTACCATTAAACTGTACGAGTTTATCTCACTCTGGTTCACCAGACTGACCCGGTGTTTTTGTAAATGCTCGGGTTAGCCCGGTTTGCAGGTCCAGGTTATTAAACACTACAAAAAAGGCGTGTTGGAGAAGTCCAGACATATTTAAGGTTTTCCGCTGTGTTGTATAAGGGCAGATTATCATAACTGTCCAGATGTGTTCTTGTACTCTGATGATTGTAAGTTTTATTTAAAGCTCTCAATAAAGATTTATTTCTATATTATATTTTGTTCCGCTGTGATGTGAGACTCTGTGTAGTGTTGATTCCTCTTCTTACTCTTCTATTCTAATATTCTTTCTTTCTTATCTCACCCTCTAAATTCTTTCTAATAACGTCCAGTGTTTCGGTGTTTGGAGGATCGGTATAAGATACGGTAAAGGTATTTATATCGATTTTCGAGGCCGAAAACCGCTGGGTCGTTACATATAAGCTCCAAATGCCTATGTGGTATATGATAGGGTATGCTATCTTCACGAAGCATGTCATGCCGTGTAGTTCAAAATTAATTGTTGATATTCTATGTTGTTGTTTATAATCTCGCACAGAACGACCAACACACCGCATCCAATGGCATTCAAAGGAGTTTATATAATAAATAAAATTGCATAGCCAACTCATAAAGGCTTACCTATTTGTCGGGAACGCAAATAAATTCTTTACTCAATGCTAATCCATTTTACTATTCAGCATATGTATGTATGTATATATATATATATATATATATATGCATATCAACGCTAAAAATAATATTTTTAGCTAATAAATAATTATTTCTATACGTGGTTATTTTTAACACTTCATATACATGTTAAAAATAATATTTATAATGAACAAACATTTATATCAACCCGTGGTAATTTTAAACAATTCATATACATGATAAAAATAATATTTTTGGCGAACAAAAATATATTACAACTCATGACTATTTTCTTTAGCTCATATAGATGTTAAAAATAATATTTATAGCAAATAAATTTTTATTTCAACACACGGTCATGTTTAGCACTTCGTATATATAATAAAAATGTGATTTTTGTTGTTCAGACAATTTATTCAACATACAAATATTTTTAACACTTTGTATATACAATAAAAATGCGATTTTTATTGTTCAAACAATTTATTCAACAAACGAATATTTTTAACACTTCGTATATACAGTAAAAATGTGATTTTTTATTGTTCAAACAATTTATTCAACATACGAATATTTTTAACACTTCGTATGTACAATAAAAATGTGATCTTTATTGTTCAAACAATTTATTCAACATACAAATATTTTTAACACTTCGTATATACAATAAAAATGTGATTTTTATTGATCAAAAAATTTATTCAACAGACAAATATTTTTATATAGTCATTTCAAAAAAATTCGGCATTACAACGGCAGGGTAGGTAGCACTGATACCGTGTCCAGCACGACTCCTCTGCTATCCTAGGCCTTGCAGCATTACAATACTTCCATTTCCATAATACAATTCATTTTCACAATATAATGAATTTTCCCCCAAACACAATCAATTTTGTTGTAACCACAATCAATCATTCACAACCACAATCAATTTCTACAACACAATACTATCAAACAAATCGTCCATGGTCTGTGGACGATGGTGTTAGGAGCTACTAAGCCCCGCTGCAACCTAATATATTTTTTATTCATTTTATTTGAATTTAGATTACTCACATTGGGTTCCACTCCTTCTAATTTGATGGCTAGCCCTAAAAATTCTTCGGTCTCTTCTAGAATGTAGCGTACGATGTCACAGTCCCAACATTTCTTGTTTCACTGGATTTCGACAACATATGAACAAGATAAGATTTTTATAATTAAATTCAATTTCGCAATGCTTTTAAATGCCGTGTGTAGTTTAAATAATTAAAACCTGTTACCTTCAGTAAATGGTTCAAACCTAGGTCACGATCTTTCTTCCAAACCATTGCATGAGGGAACCATCGGGTTGCGCCACGTTGTCGGGCTTGGAGATGCACACCCGCGCTTGGTGGTGGCATTCAGATCGACGTTGGAAGTAGGGCTCAATGGCACAATGAAGGTCACCACTTTCAAGGCTCGGATCTCGAAAAATATACAACGATAAGTGGCGAAACAGTATGGATTTGAAGCCTGTGCAGAGCACTACAAATCCTCTAAAGAAGCACTTGATTTCGTTGTAAGGATTAGAAATTATGGAGGAGAGAAGGATTGAAGAGAGGCCGTCGTCGCTTTTGAAGAGTTACGGGTTGGATCCAACTGATTTGGTCAACGGGTTTAGATATATATATTTATATATTTTATTTTATTTTTTATTCTTTTAATTCCAAAAATACCCATATATCCATATGAACTCCAAATCAAACCTAACGAATGTTTCGCCTAGCCAAATACTCCCATTTTGGACACAATGGAATATGTTTTGTATGCCCATTTGACTGTTTCAGTTAGTTTTTCTTCAAACTAAATTATAAAACATTCAAATTTTAATTTGAACATTCATTTTAATTTGTTGGGGCCACATACTGATTCCAAAAATTCCCGAAAAATAAATCTATCTATGTTTGGATGATATTTTCCCCACAAAACTAATTTTGTCGAATTTGGAGACAATTTGAAAAATGGCCATTTTCAGGTCGATCCAATTCAAACTAAAATGACCAAACGCGTTTTAATTTACCACGCTCACATATTAATTCCAAAAATTATGCAATTTTAAACCTAGCAATAAATTGACATTCCGGATCCAACCAAAGGGGTTTCGCCAAAAACGGAGGTCATTTGCAAAATGTCTATGTTAAGGGCTTTATTATTATTTAAAATATATATAAATTCCATAACGACTATTTTGAATTTTAAACTGGACATAACTTTTTATTCCCGTTATGAAATCTGGATTTTTCACATTCATTAGATAGATATAATTAGACAGATTCGAATATTTTTGGTTTTATTGAAATTCGATTTATTTTGAATCTTGTACATTCAGTTAAAGTTCAAAATCAATTTTTCAAACTACCGCGCCATTTCAGGCTCGTTTTATAATTAAAATAAATTTATTTGTTCTATCTTCATTTACAATAAATTTTTAGTCACTAGTATTTGAAATAAATCATTTTAAATATTTTAAATTCATTAAAATAGCCAAAATAAAAATTTTAAATTGGTTCTTATTTTCCGGGTTGTTACAATCTCCCCCACTTAAAACTTTTCTTCCCCGAAAAGGAAACAATAGTAAAGTAGGAAATAAAACGGAAAATAAAATATATTGTAAATGTATCTTGCACCAGATTTAATCATAGATATCCACTTTGCACTTGGGATAAGCCTATTTAATGCTATCTTCTATTTCCGATGTACTGTCTCTAGGATCTCCGCTCCACTGCACTTTGACTTAATGAACCTTCTTGTTCCTCAGAACCTTGGTTTCTTTGCCAATAATTTTCAGTGGCTCTCTTCTCACTGCTAATTTTGGAGTAATATCCAAATCCTGTTGCGCTGCTTGTTCTACAATAAGATCTGGATCATGCACATGCTTTCGAAGTTGAGACATATGAAATACATCATGCACACCGGGCAACCAGTCAGGCAATTGAACCCTATAAGTAAGAGTTCTGATCCTTTCAAGTATAGGAAATGGACCAATAAATCTAGGCGCCAACTTCCCTGTTTTCCCAAATCGGACAACTCATCTCATCGGAGAAACTCTCAAATATACATAATCACCAACAACAAATGCTAAATCTCTTCTTCTTGAGTCTACATAACTCTTTTGTTGGCTCTGAGCTGTTTGCAGTCACTTCTTAATGAAATCGACTTTATCTGAAGCTTCATGAATCATGTCAGGACCCAATACTAGTCGATTACCAATTTCTACCCAACATGCGGGAGATCTACATGGTCTGCCGTATAATGCATCGAATGGTGACATTCGCAAGCTCGCTTGGTAGCTATTATTATATGAGAACTCAGCCAAATGCAAGTGATCTTCCCATGACCCGCCAAAATCAAGAATACAAGCCCGCAATAAATCTTCTAGTATACGATTTACCCTCTCAGTTAGGCCATCTGTTTGAGGATGATATATGGTGCTAAGATTTAACTTTGTTCCCAGATCTTCTTGGAATGCTTCCCAGAATTTACTAACGAATATAGGATCATGATCACTAACAATACTATTGGGAACTCCATGCAGTCTAACGATTTATTTAAAATAAATCTGCGCCATACTCTGAGCTGTTCTAGTCGATCTGACAGGAATAAAATGGGCGGTCTTCGTGAAACGATCTACGTCACCTATATATTGTCATTTCCCTTCTTGGTTCGGGGCAAACCATCTATGAAATCCATGGAGATTTGATCCCATTTCCACTCTGGAATCTCCAATGGTTGTAACAATCTGGCGAGTTTCTGTTAATCTCTTTTGACTTGTTGACATGTGGAACACCGGCTAATATATATTGAAATGTCCCTTTTCATCGCCTTCCACCAGAATGTGCGTTTGAGATATTGTACATCTTACCTACTCCAAGATGAATACTAAGCTTGGACTTATGACATTCATCTAGTACTTCTCTCCGGAGTTCTGGAACATCTAGAACACAGATTCGTCCTTTCAATCTCAGAACCATCTGGCTATCCACTTGGAAACTGGAGACTTCGCCCTTTTGAATACTTTTGATAATCTCCTTAATAAAGTTATAGTCTTTCTGAAGAACAGAGATCTTGTCAATCAATGAAGGCGTAATAATAAGACTGGCGATGATCGCATTCTTTCTGCTGAGAGCATCAGCTGCAACATTGGCTTCCCCTGGAGTATACAAAATATCTAGATCGTACATGGAAAGAAATTCTAGCCAACGCTGCTATCTCAAATTCAAATCCTTCTGGGTGAACAAATATTTCAATGACTTATGACCAATGTATAATTCAAACTTCTCACCCAATAGATAGTTCCTCCAGATTTTCAAAGCAAACACGACGGCTAACAATTCAAGATCATGTGTAGCGTATGTCTTCTCATGCGGTTTCAACTGACGGCTAGCATAAGCAACTACTTGGCCCCTTTGCATTAATACCGTACCCACACCTTCAAGAGAAGCATCGGTATAGACTGTCAAATCTTGATTGCCATCAACAGTAGTCAAAACTGGAGCAGTTGTCAACCTTAACTTCAACTCTAAGAAAGCTGCCTCACATTCTGAATTCTGATTAAATATTGCGTGCTTCTTAGTAAGCCGTGTTAATGGACTAGATAGCTTCGAAAAATCTTTTACGAATTTCCGATAATAACTAGCCAATCCTAGAAAACTTCTGACTTATGTGGGCGTACTAGGATGTTTCCAATCTTGAGTAGCTATTTTTCTTGGATCCACTGAAATTCCTTCTTTTGATACGATGTGACCAAGGACTTCACCTCTTCTTGCTAGAATATACACTTAGAAAATTTGGCTTTTAATACATTCTTTCTCAGAATTTCCAACACTTGTTCTAAATGTTTAGCGTGCTCGCTAGCTGACTTAGAGAAGATCAATATATCATCAATGAAACCAGTACAAATTTATTCAAGACTTCTCTGAATATTCTGTTCATTACATTGATGAAATAAGCTGGAGCGTTACATAAGCTGAACGGCATTACTAACCACTCGTAAAATAAGTCTGGATCTCTGAAAGCTGTCAAAGGAACACATTCTTCGGCAATACGCAAAACCTGTAGCTAGGTCCATTCTTGAAAATATTTGCGCTCTATTCAAATGATCCAATAAATCATCGATTCGTGGCAATGGATATTTATTATTTAATGTCTGCTTATTGAGGTCATGGTAATCAACACATAATCTGAGAGCACCGTCTGACTTTGGAACAAACACCACTACTACTCCCCAATTTGGAAAACTAGGCCTGATCATACCTTTCCATAGAAGCTGTCTAGTTTGATCGCCTAGTTCTTCTTTCTCTTTCAAGGTCATTCTCTGAATAGCATGCACTACTGGCCTTGCATTCAAAATTAGATCGATCTTGAAATCAATTTCTCTACGCGGAGGTAAGTTGTCTACTTCTTCAAACACATCCGCATAATTTCTAACGATAGGAATATCTTCTATTAAAGTAGGAGAGACATCAAGAGCAGACCAAAATTCCTTTTTACTTGAATTTGGAGCTTCACATGGTATGGTTATATACTTCCTGAATTTCGTTTTAGCCTTAAAAATTCTCTCGGTGCATTTAACTTCAGCTTCGTATTTGGTAACCAATCCAATCCTAAAATAAGATCAAATTTGGTAAACTTAACGAGAATAAAAGACATGCACCCCACAAATCCAACTAAAATCGAAGGAACCCCCAATCGGATTATGGACACTGATGGGTTCTTCAAGGCGTTTCAAATTCAATTTCTTAACCACATTATTCAAAATAAAACTTCGTGATGTGCCCGTATCAAAGAACACTTTAACTGGAATATATTTGACAGTATGGGTGCCTTCCAAAAAGGTGATTTTTATTGTTCAAACAATTTATTCAATATACGAATATTTTTAACACTTCGTATAATAAAACTGTGATTTTTTTTGTTCAAACAATTTATTCAACATACGAATATTTTTAACACTTCGTATATACAATAAATTTGTGATTTTTATTGTTCAAACAATTTATTCAACATACGAATATTTTTAGCACTTCGTATATACAATAAAAATGTGGGTTTTATTGTTCAAACAATTTATTCAACATATGAATATTTTTAGCACTTCATATATAAAATAAAAATGTGATTTTTGTTGTTCAAACAGTTTATTCAACATTCGAATATTTTTAGCACTTCGTATATACAATAAAATTGTAATTTTTATTGTTCAAACAATTTATTCAACATACGAATATTTTTAGCACTTCGTATATACAATAAAAATGTGATTTTTAACATTCAAACAATTTAATCAATATACAAATATTTTTAACACTTCGTATATACGAATATTTTTAACACTTCGTATATACAATAAAAATGTGATTTTTATTGTTCAGATAATTTATTCAACATACGAATATTTTTAACACTTCGTATATACAATAAAATAGTGATTTTTTTGTTCAAACAATTTATTCAACATATGAATATTTTTAACACTTCGTATATACAATAAAAATGTGATTTTTATTGTTCAAACAGATTATTCAACATATGAATATTTTTAACACTTCGTATATACAATAAAAATGTGATTTTTATTGTTCAAACAATTTATTCAACATACGAATATTTTTAACACTTCGTATATACAATAATAATGTGATTTTTATTGTTCAAACAATTTATTCAACATACGAATATTTTTATATTGTCATTTCAAAAAATTTCGGCATTACAACGGCAAGGTAGATAGCACTGGCACCGTGTCCAGCACGGCTCCTCTGCTATCCTATGCCTTGCAGCATTATAATACTTTCATTTCCATAATACAATTCATTTTCACAATATAATGAATTTTCCCCAAACACAATCAATTTTGTTGCAGCCACAATCAATCATTCACAACCACAATCAATTTCTATAAGACAATACTATCAAACAAATCGTCCATGGTTTGTGGATGATGGTGTCAGGAGCTACTAAGCCCCGTTTGCAACCTAATATATTTTTATTCATTTTATTTGAATTTAGATTGCTCACATTGGGTTACACTCCTTCTAATTTGATGGCTTGATCTAAAAATTCTCCGGTCTCTTTTAGAATGTAGCTTACGATGTCACGATCCCAATGTCTCTTGTTTAACTGGATTTCGACAACATATGAAAAAGATATGATTTTTATAATTAAATTAAATTTTACAGCGCTTTTAAATGTTGTATTTTGTTTAATTAATTAAAACCCGTTACCTTCAGTAAATGGTTCAAGCCTAGGTCACGATCTTTCTTCCAAACCGTTGCATGAGGGAACAATCGGGTTGCGCAACATTGTCGGGCTTAGAGATGTGCACCTGTGCCTAGTGGTGGCATTCAGATCGATGTTGGCAGTAGGGCTCGACGGTGCAATGAAAGTCGCGACTTTCAAGGCTCGGATCTCGAAAAATATACAACGATAAGTGGTGAAACAAGTATGAATTAGAAGCCTATGGAGAGCACTACAAAATCCTTTAAAGAAGCACTTGATTTTGTTGTGTGGATTAGAAATTATGGAGGAGAGAAGGATTGAAGAAAGGCCGCCGTTGCTTTAGAAGAGTTACGGGTTTGGAACCAACTGATTTGGTCAATGTGTTTGGATATATATATATATATATATATTTACATTTTTTTATTCTTTAATTCCAAAAATATCCATATATTCATACAAACTCCAAATCAAACCCAATGATTGTCGCCCTAGCCAAATACCCTTATTCCGGACACAATGGAATATGTTTCGTAAGCCTATTTGACTGTTTTGGTCAGTCTTTCTTCAAATTAAAATGTAAAACATTCAAATTTGGATTTGAACGTTCAGGGCCACATACTGATTCTAAAAATTCCCCAAAAAAAATCTAGCTATGTTTGGACGATATGGTCCCAACAAAACTAGTTTCTTCAAATTTGGAGACTGTTTGAAAAATTGTGTAACGACTCGTATTTTTTTGGGATTTAATAATTAATTTTATTTAATTATTTAAATAATTATTTCGTAATTAAATGGTTTAAATTAAATAACTTTGAATATTTAATTAAGATAATAATTAAATAATATATTTAATTCCAAAATAATCAGAAAAACCTGAAATAGCAATATTGTGTGAATTGGGCAATATAAAATCTATATATTCAGTTTAGAATTGAATTATAATAACGAATTTATATATATAAACGTCATTTGAAAGTATAATTTATATTATAATTACAATCGAGTTCGAAATTGCGCGACCGTTCGTAATTTGGCGATTCGAACTTTAACGAATATACAGATTCCATTTTAAGTCGGATTTCTATGAAACAAGAAACGTTCGGATCTAGTGAACTATATTTTTCTAATGAAAGAGAAAAACCGAGATTTCGTCGTGTAGATTGTGAGTTATGATCAAATCAGATTTTCAAATAATCGCTATAGAATCGTTTATAAATCATAACGATATATTTAATTATAATTAAATATGGTTTTGAATTTAGACAAGATATCTGAGACGCAGTTATAATTTAATTTTTAGAATTTTACTGTAATTTTTAATTTGGAAAATAAGCCACTTTTTATTTGAAGTATTTTACACCCTATATCAGCGTTTTTGAAACTTCATAGAAATAGCTAACTTGTCTGTTTTATTATACATTTGGGATTGTAGCACATTTCTCGGCACGATGGTATTTTTATTTTTGTCGTTAGCAACTCGTATGTTAATGTGATTTTACGTAAAGAAAACCCATATTTTTCTCAACCATTTAAAAGCATGCATATTTTATCCCACGAGTGCTTGGCCTATTGAAAGTGTTGAACGGTTATAGTAATAGATGTTTTTGTTACACTAGACCATGTTCTCAAACAACCATTCACTCGGCCAGGTTATGGAATTTACGGTAACAGTAAGTAATATATATATAGCATGATTAATCAAACCCATCCCCTCAGTTACCAATTAGATCCGCTTATATATGGTACGGATCCACCAAGTCAATAACTTAGTGTTATTAAATGTTCAAAACATAGATCCTCTAAATAACTGAATGGAGGATCCAATGGTTATTACCAACAGTCCCCAAGCCGTGAACAATAAAAATAAAGTAAAAACAAGCCTTCCCCCTTATGTAAACAAACATAAAGTAATATATTTTTCCTTACCTTAGCGTGCAAGCAACGTACAACATCCTTTCAACGCGGCTTGTAATTTCTTTTCCTACCAAAGTCTAGTCTAACTTATCCTACAACTTTTAGCACTGTACTCATACTTAGTTGTTAAGTTTTTTTCAAGTTATAAATACATCACCTATGACTCTCGCCATTCTTTTGATACCAGAACGAACTCCATATTTCTCCCTTCGATTATATAGACACCCAAACGCTAATGCTCTCGTCCCCTTCATTCCTAGAATTGTGACAAAGCTTTTTGCATTAAAAGGATTTAAAGCAAATACACTCTAGGTCCTCAAACCATACTCTTCAATCTCATGTATATATTGAAGTGAACTATGAGGCAGACAAAGTAGCTCCCAGCTTCCATGAGTATGGAGCAGCGTATTGACGAGAGGCAGGACTGTTAAGGGGGAGCTACTGCGGAAGTTGGGTAGAGTTCCGAGGTACGATGAAGAGGGTGGGAGACAGTGCAAAAAGGTAGGGGAGTTTGGGCCATTGTTGTTCGTTGTTTATTGTATAAACCGGAAACAAGCTCGAGAATGGATTCTGTGAGAGGGTAGGTTCTCGTTCAAAATATGGGAAGAAGCTAAAGTGAGTCTCTAAGTTGTAAACATGTTTTTAAATGGAAAGGTGTCTTCAAAGTCAAAACAGTGGTGGGTGGAGAAAAATACTGGAAATGGAAGTTCAAAAAAAATAGGTGGAAGTTGCTTTCTTGTTTGTATGAGTTTTACATGAGTTTATGGTGCGGGAAGGTGAGTGGAATTCCAGAACATGGGAAGGGGATGCATGTATTCAGCAATAACAAGCAGGTCACGGCTATTTCTTTTGGAAAGGAAGACTCCCTGTAGCACGCGGGTGGGTTCATGAGGTGGATGGGCTGTTTATAAAAGCAAGGCCCAACACATATATAAAAAAAATAAAAAATAAACAGGGATTGAAATGGTGGAATGAAACAGGGAGGTCACGGTGTATTTGTTGAATATGATATGGTGAAAAGGTAAGAGCAGGGAAGTAGTTTTTTCATTGGAAGGGGAGACAAGTTTGAAAGAAATGGAAGGGTAGTTGTACGTGTATTACTGGAGTTAGCGTAAGTCAGAAGGAAGAAAGTTTTGGTTAGTTGGTGAAGGCTAGAAAAGGGAAATGACGCATAGTTCTATGGGGGTGGTGTTGTCAGGACGTTCGACTATTGTTGGTTGAGAGGGCGGGTTTGCGCGAGGAGGTATAACGAAGGAGCTCGCATACAGGGAAAGTTGTAATGTCTTGGAAATAACATGTGGCTATGGGTTTGGTTTTTTTCTAGAGGATCGCGTTTTATTTTGGAGATGGTGAAAGCAATTCACATAGGCTGTATGGGTTTACAGGTGGGCCGCGCATTTTAAAAGTAAGGCCCAAATCAATTAAAAGTAAATTAGTTTTAGAAATTTAATTTAATTAGTGTATTGATTAGTAAATATAATATCTTGTTCATACAATGTCCGATTGACGAGCGGTCCATCACATTGGGATCGTATGGATGACGGCTATATAATGAAACTGATTCAGAGTGAACTGGTGCTCTTACAATTTATAGCAAAATAAATTACCAGATCCAAATCAATGATCGTTATTCATTATTTAACGATAACCGTCCAATGTGAGTAATCTCACTAACTATGATTAGTTTATATTTTTATAACGTATTTTTAAAATTGATAAATGCTGGTTAATTGTTGTGTATTGACTGTTTGGATGAACTGCTAATTAATTGATTGAGGATATAGATAATGATATATATATATAATATATATCGTTAATCAAATATTTATTCTGTTTATCAGAATATTTCATATCGAAATAGAACTGATGTTAATTATATTGTTTAACCTCTGTGGATGTAGGGAAACAGGTTAGAGGGATCCAACTGGATTCCTCAACATTTATAATACTGTTTGTTTTCATATATTGTGATATATGATGTGATATAAAACCTGTGATTGATTATGATGAAACTAGTCTGTTTAATTGGTAATTTAAATACCATAAGAAATATTGGAATGTAAAAAGGGAATTCTCAAAGTGTATTTTATAAATGAAATATTTAAAGGAAATAAATAGGATATTATATATGAAATATTTATTTGGAAAATGAATAGAATTTTATAAAAAGAGAATTTTACATTAGGAAGGTTTAGACCTGTGCTTCGCACACGGGCGTAACATGATATTGATTTAAAGTAAATATTTAATAGAAATCTATTTTAATAGATAAATTGAGGAGAATAATTTATAAATGATGTTTATAAATTAAGGGAATATTTATCATTTGATAAATTAAATATATAAATTTGAATTTATATAGAGAAGTAAAATCGGTTTTAACACTGATAATTGAAATGGAATGTGAACGTAGTATTTATAAAGGAAATTTGCAATGAGATTATAAATGTTGGAAATGAAATAAGATTTGTAGGAATAATTCTGCAAATAAAAATGTAAATAGAATTTGGGTTCGTGATATTGTTTTTAAATACAAAATCAAACTGTTCTGATTATATAAAGAAATATTATTCACATTTTATGTGAAAAATTAGATTAAAGTAAATAGTTTGCAAATAAAATATTATAAAGGAATTTGGGGTTTGAATTTGGAACTTAAATGGAATTACTAAAACTAGAAACTGACTGAAAATTGGTTGAGTTGAATGGCTTTCTGGGTATCGATCTGATGTTGGTTTCGGCCTTCGGGATTTATGCTTGGGAAGTTGTTCTCTTACTAGTTTACAATTAGAGACTGATAGAGGTGGGAAGATATTGATGCGTGAATCAGAAATGGAAACGTTTTCCAAAGTTAATAACGTATATTTTCTAATTTTAGAAAATAAGGAATTTATGAATATATGGAAACGATAAATGGGAAATGAAATGATGATTGATCGGTAAGATTTCCATTTGGGAATAAGACCGTTGTTTGTACACATGTTTTCCTTTTATAGTTAAATCACCGACTATCAAAGATTTTGACCATTTCCGTTGTCAATACGGAGAGACCGGGATTAGATTTATTATCTGAAAACCACTCTTTATGTGCATTAGCATTGCAAATCAAATATGATGAAGATAATTGAAGACAGAGTTTATGCAAGGACTGTTCTGGCAAATCCTAGGTAGAAATTACTTAATATGGGTTAACAGAATAGTGCCTTCGACTTGTCCAGTCCCAGGATAACTTGTATGCAAAAATGTCTGACAGAGTATATTTAATAGATCACGTAAGTTGATATCTTCAAAACGTATTTACATTTGGTGGTGGGGGAATTCGTTTCTCTTAGCTGTATACCTGTGGTATTTTGGAGAAATCAATTTGTGATTTGGCGGGTATGACGATGTGGCATTCAAAGAAAATTAAGGTCTGATCTGTATGTTATGACCTCAAGCCTCACAACCAGGAAATGGTGTAAAATCGGGTAGGTCGCATGACTAAGTGGTTAGCTGCTAATTAGAGTGTATTGTCACCTGATCTAGAGAAATTCCATTTACTTCTATAATCTATTTCGATGTTGTCCCTTTCGAGAAACGGTTGCTGATCCCAACCGTTGGTGATAATACATTTGGTACACTCAAGCGAAATGAGCGGCCGGTCATGTTTATCCTAGGTTACAAGATGATCTTGTTGAACCCGATGTATTCCTCTTTAGAGATACACTATCAGAAGGTGTTCCCAAACTTTGCCAGTTGGAATTCATTACCCAATAAGCGCCCACGGTTTTTGATTATATATTATGTGTGTGGCACGTGAGATGAAAGCGTTCTGCTAGATGATTATTATATTGTGGTTGATAGACACTATTATAATATCAAAATAGTTTTGATATAAAGATTATCATTTATTACAGAAGGATCTTGAATGTTAAATCAAGTGTTTTGGATTCTCATAACAGAAAACCCCGTTCTGTGTTATACGGCGTGGTCTTATGAGATATCACTTATTTTCCCAAACTGTTTTAAAGTGTTTACTCGCACCAGTCCCATGACTGAACCAAAGTTTATTTTGTTTTGTTTTCCCTAAACTCTTGGGTGCCCTATTTGTACGACAGTCAAGTAGTCAGGTTTTTTACAGATATACTTGGAGAGCTGGAGCAAGAGGCTTCAGTATTATATAGTTATTATTTATTTTCGCTGTGATGTAAGTGTTATACTCAAATGACAGATTTGTATTTCCAAGTCATGTTGTATACTATATTTTATTTGTTCCGCTGTGAGATTTGTGTTTATTCTGATATTGTATGTTCTTCTTCTTCTTCTATTCTAATTTTCTATCTTATCTATCCTCACCCTCTAACTTCTTTCATTAACTATCCAGTATTTCCGATGCTTGGATAGTAGACATTGAGTTTATGTCGATAACCAGGATTGCGAAAACCCGGGTCATTACAGTGGTATCAGAGCTAGGTTAAGTGATTACCTTGGCTCTGTGGCGTAACTCGATAGAGATGGGGTTAGTTATACCCTAGATTGAGTTGAGTGTATATATATACGAGTGAACGTATTTGTAGATTTTATTTTAAAAAAATATTGTGGAGATTTACTGGTTGATTGTTTATAAGTTATGGTCGATCAGTTTGATCCACTGTATCGATAAGGGTTTCTAAACACTCGATTACGATGAACCGACACAGTATGTTTTAAAAAAGGGGTAATTGAAATAATTTTACCCAAAATTATATTTTGATATAAAAGAAATGTATTCTTGGAATTATTATCATATATAGGATGTTTTGGTTGTTATAATCGAATAAGGTTATAATTGAAATGGTTATGTAAATAACCAATCAAAATTCATATTTGTAATCAAATGAATTAAATCTGAAATTAAAATCATAATTGGAATTAAAATTCCGTAAAGTGGAAAAATGTTTATAAATGGATTTGGATTAAATATATGAGAATTTTAAAATCCTAGGAGATTTTAAATTGTTTTACAAGTGAAGGATATTTCGAACTAATTTCAAAATGGACGTGTTTAAAACTGAGTTTTGAAATGATAGTACTGAACTCACTTTTATCGCTGGGAAATAACCCTGATGATGCTGGCCACATCATCAGTGTTCATTTTTGAGTTCTAAATGATGGATTACTACCAAAGATATTGTTTTTGAATTATTTTGAGAAAAACAAGTTCTTTTGAATCCGAAAAAGGGTAGTTTAATTTTTGAGAAAAGCAAAGTTGTTTAAAACTCTCAGGAAGAGACTATTTAAATTAAAAACAAATTAAATGGGAATTTGCAAAAGCAAATTGAAATTGAATTTGATTCGAATGATATCGAATAAAATTGGATTGTGAGATAGAAATCTGAAATGGTATTGGATTGGTGAGTTAAGAGGTTGGAATCGAGGATGGAACTCGAGTTTGAAATGAGATTATGGTTTGGATATAAGAGAATAGCTGTATTTAGGATAAACTGATTGGAAATCTATTTGAATGAATGGATATTTGTTGAGCAGATATTGAATGGAACTAAATGCGGGAAATATAATGATATTCCCGAAAAAAGGTATGAAACGACCCGAACTTCCCAGTAAAGGAAAGCCCGGATTGCTTTGAGAAAACGACAAATCAGAACACAAACAGAAGAACATTTCATTGCTTATTACAACAATTCCATCAGAATACAAGAATATAACAGAGTATAAATAAATATTATACATTCGATAAATATCAGAGATTTACAATCTACAATGCAGTGGAAAATAATACAAAACACAACTGAAAGAGATAAATGGATACAGAGCTTTCTGAATATCATTCCAACTGTAAAACAGGATCCTATGAATATAAATCTGCAAAACTAAAACTACTAGCTGCCCGTGTGGAAAATAGGGGCACCCAGAGTTTAGGTTGAAACAATAAACTCTAGGTCAGTCATGTGACTGGTGTGAGAACTAAAACAGTTATTATCTTGGTTTTAAAGTAAGGTAAATCAAGGGAACACGTCGTATAACACAGAACGGGTTTCCTCCCAAGAACACCAGTGCATAAAAACAACAGTGCAATGCTAAATAAAGAACAATGAAGCTATTATAAGACTCAGGTCCCATCACACAATGCAACGTAGGTCGGAGGATAGATTTTTTACCTTATAATAGCCAAAAATGCTTGGTACGTGAAATTTCATATTTTACTATTACTATAAGTGTATAGTGTCAAAAAAAATTCGAATATAAATGTATCAATCATAGACAGCATGAGTGCCCCATCCCACTATGTCGCCATACTAGGCTCTACAATCAAAACCGCAATTGTCACGTATTGGAAGTTGGATTTCCATCTATGAACCAAGGAAAGGCATCGTCCTTACTGCTTCGAGACTCTCTAGCCCGAGCCTTAGGGTCAGAGCGCATCGACCCTTGGATCATCAGGGCCGGTTCACACGGAGTGGATTAAAATGCCTGAACACTACGTTTCCCTGCCCTATGGGGCGTAAAATTGGTCTGTATAAATACCATACCATCCATCGGCTACGCAGAGACCGATATCACCGAGGCGCCTCGCTATCGATCATCCACATAAGTAAAACATCTGGGCATGCAAAACCCAGACGCCACTCCTAGCTAGAAGGAAACGCATGCCCTCCCTGAGGTCCTCTCCCGTTTCTGGTTCACACCGGGGTGCGAGGCTCGCGAATTAACGCTACACAAAGCTATGCTATATTAAATTCGTGCTTTGATCATCAACCACAAGACTCTTCTTTTCAATAGAAGCCTAGATCAATTGCATCTCACCATGCCATACAGGCAATTCACGCTATGCAACCGATGACTATCAACCACATAGAATGAAATCCAATGTCATACGCACATTCATTTACAAGTTCGTTCTGGGTCTGAACGAAACTGGAGGCACCTTATTCCTCGTCCCGTATGTCCAATATACGAGACAGGTCCTCGCATATCCGATCGATCTCTAAGTACGTCTGGATGATCACCACTTATTACCTTGTCTTGGGCATACAGCCCAATCAGGACATCAGTAATCATCCAAAAGATGTGAAGACCTCTGGTCTTCGACCACCGTCTTCATCCTCGACATATCGTCGAATCAGTTATTCAGAATGGCATAAACCCGGTCTTTCTAAATAACTCGCGTATATGATAAACAAGTGCTATAAAAACACAACATACGCCTCATTCCAATCCATAATATTCCTTTATTTAAATATTCTTATACTTTGGGAAAGGTTCCCATTAATTTTATCAAAGATAATTTCTTTAAATTTATTCTTTAATCTGCCTTTAGATATCAATTCAAACCTTTTTATGGTTTATCCAAACTAGTCGGGATTAGCGCCCCTTACCGAAGTAATCATTTGTTTAATTTCCCAATCCCAACCTATTCATCCAATGAAGCAAAACTGGTAATACTTCATATCTAACACCACGGTGTTATCGGTAAATTAAATTACCATTTCACGTTCAAATCTAATTAAAGATTTAACTATCGCCTGGAGTAAAACCGGTGGTACTTCATTCTCGAACATTTCTTGGATTTGATCATTTTAAGTTATCAAATTCACCTTTCAATCTATTTAAAGATTCATTAAACACTAGTTCAGTTTTAATTTCCAAAAATCATTACTTAATTATTATTCCAAGTTAAGAAATTAATCTTATCTTTAACTAGGTTAAAGAACTAATGTCATTTAAAACACAGCTCATGATAAAATCTCACTTCATTAACAATGGAATCTTCACAGAAAACAGATCAATATATATAATCGATATAAACTTCCATATCCAACCGATAATATGAATGGAATAACGGCAAAGCCTTTTAAATTCCATATATATTAACAGTCTTCCTCTACAGAAACTCACTTCGATTATTACCTAACCAAATTCCATTCAATTCCAATTTAATATGTTAAATTGGAAAACTTTACTTTGACAAATCTCCTTTAAATCTTAACAAAAAGATTTATAAATTCCAAATCCCATTTCACTATAAATCGGGTTAAAGAACGAATGTCGCTAAAAACACAGTTCACGATAAACCCAATTCACATTTCATTTTATTCCAATTATTAAATATAACTGGAAGCTCTAAAAATCTTAATTAAAAGATTTATTCTCTTGACATTGGGTTTCAGAACAGTGTTACTGAAGACACCGTTCACGACAAACCCAAAATCCCATTTGATATTAAATACAAGGGTCTGAAGAGAAAATATATCGGCTTATATTCAATATCAAATACTGAACTCAACAAACATCATATTGGAATAACGATATATATATCATCCAAATTCCTCCACAATGCCTGTATAATCACGGAATCCAATATCGAAATATTCCAAAGATAATTTCGACTCAAACCCATTCCAATATTCATATATTGGAAATTCCTGTTATTTTTAAAACCATTTCAAATCCAATTTATTTATTTAAAAATAATTGGATTATAATTCTAGTTCATAACTAGTTCGTTTCGACAAAAACCTATTTTTATCTTTTCAAATAAGGAATTTTTCATCCCAATTCTTTCCAAATCATTTCTTATGATTTTACACTAATTATTGATATTTTTAATAATTTTATCAAGGCCTGTACAGTCGATTTCCATAAACAGTCATCGAACTGCACTTACAACGACCTTTTCCAAATTTGATTTGGACATAATTCCAAATCCAACCGTTATATTTCAAATCTCTAATATTCATTAGAGATCTATTTTCGATACAAACCCAGCGGTTCCTGTTTTAGGAGAATTCGACGGTCGGATCTCCCGTAATGTCCATTCGAAGTCAATGGTCGAAATTCGCGAACTGCCGCGGCGCGTTCTATTCAGGCCATTATATATATATATATATATATATATATATATATATATATATATATATATATCGTCGATTTCCATTTAAAACATATTTTATAAATTGTTTTAAATTCATTTTCAAAATGATTTCAACTTCGTATTCAATTTCAAATCAAAATTGAATATTCCATATCATTAATATATAAATGATAATACTTTCAAAACATTAGATTTTAAAATCACTTCATTTTCGATATTCATTGTAAAAATGAATAAAATCGATATAAATATCATTCACTTCAAAATGGCGTTAATCTAATCAACACGGCTTCATATATTTAAATATATTCGTGTCCATCCCAAATCGGACATCAAAATCAGATTTTGATCTTTTACTGAATGTTATTTTAAAATATTCCTTATTTTAAAGTAATCGTTATTTTAAAATATTCCTTCTTTTTGAACTGGAATCAGACAGTCAATTACCATATAATGTTATTTATATGGATTTCATACAACACATGTGTATCACAACAATGATAAATAATCAACCATCATCAAGAGTGCATTCTACACTGTATAACCACTAAATATAAATAATTCACGCTTACACACTCTGTCAACCAAACGATCGACATACCACTAAACAATTGGGATTAGGGTACGTCAAATATCATCCCAACACCCGTGTTGGGTTTCAACCAACAAATACTGAATATTATTTGTGCAGTTGGGCGAGGTGTAAAATATTTCATCCCAATCCATATCAGTCAAATGGTTGTAAATAAACAAATAGTCTGATTTGTAAATGAATATTTATTTATTCATATACACGTTAAAAATTAAATTTTTGACGATAAAATGTTTATTTCAACACATGAATATTTAATACAGTCCATTTACACAATGATATTTTTATTGTTCTAATATATTTTAGAAAATTTCGGTGGCATAATGGCGCGATATCGAAATCTGGTAATGGCTAGCATTACCCCTCTCCTGATATTGGCTCGCGCCATTCACACATAAAAATTCAATCAATTCAATTCAATCCTCATCCCAAACCAATTCAAACCAATACGTCAATCAAACAAAACAATCAAACAAGTCGTCCATGGTTTGTGGACGACGGGGAGAAATTCATATAAGCAGTTATAAAATAAATAACTGTACAAAGGAAATTATAGTGAGAAGATATCACCTTTGGGATCCACTCCACCTTTTCATTTCTGAATAGCTTGGTTTGTCCCGATATCCAACGCAGTCTTTCCTATGCTGTTCATATTAAAAATCGCATTTTCAATATGATGTTTATATATTAAAAATCATATTTTTACTTTGCTATATGTATATAATAAAAATCATATTTTTATTGCTTCATTCCAATAAATAAAAACCATATTTATTTCTACTTCGTATATGTAAAAATCAAATTTTTATATTGACAAAAATCTAATCTTTATACCGATAAAAACCTAATCTTTCTACGAATAAAAATCAAATCTTTTCAATTTATAAAAATCTCTCTTTCCTTATATAAAAATATAATCTTTCTATATTTAAAAATCATGTCATTCTACATTTAAAAATCTCGTCTTTCTCCATTTAAAAGTCTCGTCTTTTTTACTTAGCTAAACACCATGTTTTTCGTTAGATAAAAATCATATTTTTATTAACGAAAAAAATCATACTTTTATTAAATAAAAATCGTATTTTTATTAAATAAAAATCATATATAAAAATTTGAATATAAATCAATGCTTATCTATATACAAAACTAAAATTAAAATCTACATTACTAACTACACTTAGTAAATTAAAAACTAAGTAAATAAATTACCTTTTCACGTTTTCAACGAAGGGGGGTCCTACAGTCGGAGGAGGAGCGGCGACCTCTGGTAGCGCTGGGAAGGCGGTGCAAGGCGGCGGCAAGCCTCTGCTGTGGCAGGCCTCTGCGGTGGTAGGAGCTCGCGGGTTGGATGCTGGTTTGGGGCGCGGAGTCCTTCATTAGAGGGAGAGGAAGAGGAGAGGTGGGGAGTGGCGTGCCGTTAGGGGAGGCGGCGCATCTAGTGGCGATCGGGGGAGAAAGTGCTCAACGGCGGCTGGTTGGAAGTGGGATCAGGTTTTGAAATAGGGGGGCTTGATTTTGTTCTGAAGGAATTAGGGTTGGGGGAGAGTATATAAATTATAATTTTTTTTATTTTTTTTATTTTTTTTATTATTTTATCTCCAAAAGGTTACCCTTTAATTCGAACCCCAAACTAAACCCACCGACTGTCGCCGCTAGCGAATTACCCCCATTCCGAACACAATGGCCCCATAAGCCAATTCGGTTGTCACGATTAGTTTTCGTCAAATTTAAAATATAAATCAATATATTTTAAATTCAAACGCACATTTCTATTTACCGGGGCCATATACTAACTCTGAAAATTCCAAAAAAATTATTTCCAGCTTCGTATTGACCTTACGGTCCTAACAAAACTAATTTCAACAAATTTGAAGACCATTTGAAAAATGGCCATTTTCTGGTCAATCCAAATTGACTGAAACTGTTCAAACACGTTTTCCTTTGCCATGCTCACATATTAATCCCAAAAATTATGAATTTTAGAATTAAGCAATAATTTGACACCCCGGATCCAACAAAAGTGGTTTCATTGTAAACGGAGGTCGTTTGCAAAATGGCTATTTTCAAGGGCTATATTTCCATAGCGACTATTCTGAATTTTCAACTGGGCGTAACTTTTTATTCCCGCTATAAAATTTGGATTTTTCGGATTCGCAGGAAAGATATTTTCAAATAAATTCTACTATTTTTGGTTTTTCTAAAATCCGATTTATTTTGTATCCTGTACATTCATTTGAAATTTGAAATCGAATTTTCAAACTACCGCGCCATTTCCAATTCCTTTTATAATTTAAAATAAATATTTATATTCTAACTTCGATTTAAATAAATTTATATTTCTAATTTGATTCAAAATAAATTTCTTGCATTTATTATTTAAAATAAATCATTTTAAATTTTCAAAATTCATTCAAACCACCAAAAAAAAATCCTAAATTGGATCTGATTTTCCGGGTTGTTACAAGGTACAAGTTTATTTGTATATGAGTTTGGTGATTTATGAGCTTGTTTGGCAAGCCGCTTGCCTGTTTGATTTTCTTTTTATTGGAAAAGACCTAGAGAGGCGAGTTGTAGTTGTACTGATTGAGCCGTACAAAGGAGGTGCTGGCGAAATTTTTAAGAAATTTAAGGTGTTAGAAAATTTTCAAGATTTTTGAAAATTTCCGTTAATAGAAATAAATTAATATTTTAATTGAAATTAATTGGTTTAGTTGAAAATGGAGTTAAGAAGTAAACAAATAATTTTTAACCCAGTTAATAAGGTTTGTTTTCTACCTTAGCAATTTCGAGGACAAAATTATTTTGAGAGGGAAAGAATGTAATGACCCGTATTTTTTAGGATTTAATAATTAATTTTATTTAATTATTTAAATAATTATTTGGTAATTAAATCATTTAAATTAAATAACTTTGAATGTTTAATTAAGATAATAATTAAATAATATATTTAATTCCGAAATAATCAAAAATAGCTGAAATTCTAACATTGTGTGAATTAGACAATATAAAATATATATATTCAGTTTTGAATTGAATTATAATAACAAATCTACATATATGAACGTCAATTGAATATATAATTTAAATTATAGTTATAATCGAATTCGAAATGGCGTGGTAGTTCGTAATTTGGCGATTCGAACTTTAAACGAATATACAGAATCCGTTTGAAGTCGGATTTCTGTGAAACAAGAAACGTTCGGATCTGGTGAACTATATTTTTCTAATGAAAGAGAAAAATCAAGATATCGTCGTGTAGATTGTGAGTTATGATCAAATCAGATTTTAAAATAGTTGCTATAGAATCGTTTATAAACCATAACGATATATTTAATTATAATTAAATACTGGTTTTGAATTTGGACAAGATATTTGAGACGTGGTTATAATTTAATTTTTAGAATTTTATTGTAATTTTTAATTTGGAAAATATGCCATTTTTATTTGGACTATTTTACACCCTATATCCGCGTTTTTGAAACTTCACAGAAATAGCTAACTTGTCTGTTTTATTATACTTTTGGGATCATAGCACATTTCTCGGCACGACGGTATTTTTATTTTCGTCGTTAGCAACTCGTATATTAACGGGATTTTACATAAAGAGAACCCATATTTTTCTCAACCATTTAAAAGCATGCATATTTTATCCCACTAATGTTTGGCCTGCTGAAAGTGCTGAACGGTTAGAGTAATAGATGTTTTTGTTACACAAGACCATGTTCTCAAACATCCATTCACTCGGCAGGTTATGGAATTTACGGTAACAGTAAGTAATATATATATATATAGCATGATTAATCAAACCCATCCCCTCAGTTACCAATTATATCCACTTATATATGGTACGGATCCACCAATTCAATAACTTAATGTTATTAAATGTTCAGAACATAGATCCTCTAAATAACTGAATGGGGGATCCAATGGTTATTGCCAACAGTCCCCAAGCCGTGAACAAATAAAAAAAAAGTAAAAACAAGCTTTCCCCCTTAATTAAACAAACATAAAGTAATATATTTTTCCTTACCTTAGCATGCAAGCATCGTACAACATCCTTTCAACGTGGCTTGTAATTTCTTTTCCTACCAAAGTCTAGTCTGACCTATCCTTCAACGTTTAGCACTGTACTCATACTTAGTGGTTAAGTCTTTTTCAAGTTATAAATACATCACCTAGAACTCTTGCCATTCTTTTGATACCAGAACGAACTCCATATTTCTCCCTTCGATTATATAAACACCCAATTGCTTCTACTCTCGACCCCTTCTTCCTGGAATTACGAAAAAGATTTTCGTGTTAAAAGGATTTGAAGCAAATACACTCTAGGTCCTCAAACCATACTCTTCAATCTCACGTATATATTGAAGTGAACTATGAGGTAGACAAAGTGATTCCCGACTGCCATGAGTACGGAGCAGCGAATTGAAGAGAGGCAAGATTGCTAAGGGGGAGCTATTGTGGAAGTTGGGTAGAGTTCCGAGGTACGACTAAGAGGGTGGGAGACGGTGCAAAAAAGTGGAGGGTTTGGGCCATTGTTGTTCGTTGTTTACTGTACAGACCGAAAACAAGATCGAGAATGGACTCAGTGGGAGGGTGGGTTCTCGTCTAAAATATGTGAAGAAGCTAAAACGTGTCATTGGGTTGTAAACATGTTTTCAAATGGAAAGGGGTCTTCAAAGTCAAAACAGTGACGGGTGCATAAAAATACTGGAAACGGAAGTTCAAAAAAAAAACAGGTGGAAGTTGCTTTCTTGTTTGCATGAGTTTTACATGAGTTTATGGTGTGGGAAAGTGAGTGGAACTCTAGAACGTGGGAAGGGGATGCATGTATTTAGCAATAACAAGCAGGTCACGGCTAATTCTTTTGGAAGGGAAGAATCCCTGTAGCACGCGGGTGGGTTCATGAGGTGAATGGGATGTTTATAAAAGCAAGGCCCAATATGTGTGTGTGTATATATATATATATAAAGAGGAATGAAATGGTGGAATGAAACAAGGAGCTTGCGGTGTATTTGCTAAAGATGATATGGTGAAAGGGTAAGAGCAGGGAAGCGGTTTTTCGTTGGAAGGGGAGCCAAGTTTGAAAGCAATGGAAGGGTAGTTGTATGTGTATTAATGCAGTCAGCGAAAGTCAGAAGTAAGAAAGTTTGGGTTAGTTGGTGAAGGCTAGAAAAGGGAAATGACAAATCGTTCTATGGGGATGGCGTTGTCAGGACGTTCGACTGTTGCTGGTTGAGAAGGTGGGTTTGCGCGAGGAGGTAAAATAACGAAGGAGCTGGCATACAGGGAAAGTTGTAATGTCTTGGAAATAACGTGCGGCTATGGGTTTGGTTTTTTCCTAGAGGATCGCATTTTGTTTTGGAGACTGTGAAAGCAATTCACGTGGGCTATATGGTTTATAGGTGGGTCGCGCATTTTAAAAGTAAGGCCCAAATCAATTAAAAGTAAATTAGTTTTAGAAATTTAATTTAATTATTGTACTGTTTAATAAATATAATATCTTGTTCATACAGTGTCCAATTGACGAGCGGTCTGTCACGTTGGGATCTTATGGACAACGGCTACGCAATGGAACTGATTCGGAGGGAATTGGAGCTCGTTACAATTTATAGCGAAATAAATTACCAGATCCAAATCAATGATCGTTATTCATTATTTGACGATAACCGTCCAACGTCAGTAATCTCACTAACTCTGATCAGTTTATATTTTTTTAACGTATTTTTAAAATTGATTAATGCTGGTTAATTACTGTGTATTGACTATTTGGATGAACTGCTAATTAATTGATTGAGAATATAGATAACGATATATATTATATATATCGTTAATCAAATATTGATTCTGTTTATCAGAATATTTCATATTAAAATAAAATTGATGTTAATTATATTGTTTAACATATGTGGATGTAGGGAAACAGGTTGGAGGGATCCAAATAGATTCCTCAATATTTTTAATACTGTTTGTTTTCATATATTGTGATATATGATGTGATATAAATCCTGTGATTGATTATGGTGACAATGGTCTGTTTAATTGGTATTTTAAATACCATAAGAAATACAGGAATGTAAAAAGGGAATTCTCAAAATTTATTTTATAAATGAAATATTTATAGGAAATAAATATGATCTTATAAATGAAATATTTATAGGAAATAAATAGGATATTATACGAGAAATATTTATTTGGAAAATGAATAGAATTTTATAAAAAGAGAATTTTACATTAGGAAGGTTTAGACCCGTGCTTAGCACACAGATGTAACATGATATTGATTTGAAGTAAATATTTAATAGAAAACTGTTTTGACAGAAAAATTAAGGAGCATAATTTATAAACGATGTTTATAAATTAGGGAAATATTTATCATTTAATAAATTGAATATATACATTTGAATTTATATAGAGAAGTAAAATCGGTTTTGACACCCATAATTGAAATGGAATGTGAACGTAGTAGTTATAAAGGAAATTTGCAATGAGATTAAAAATGTTGGGAATGAAATAAGATTTGTAGTAATAATTCAGCAAATAAAAACATAAATAGAATTTGCGTTTGAGATATTGTTTTTAAATACGAAATCAAACTGTTCTGATTATATAAAGAAATATTATTCACATTCTATGTGAAAAATAGATTAAAAAGGAATTTGGGGTTTGAATTAGGAATTTAAATGGAATTACTGAAATTAGAAACTGACTGGAAACTTGTCGAGTTGAATGGTTTTCTGTGTATCGATCTGATGTTGGTTTCGGCCTTTGGGGTTTATGCTTGGGAAGTTGTTCTCTTACAAGTTTACAGTTAGAGACTGATAGAGGTGGGAAGATATTGATGTGTGAATCAGAAATGGAAAAGTTTTCCAAAGTTAATAACATATATTTTCTAATTTCAGAAAATAAGGAATTTATGAATATATTGAAACGATAAATGGGAGATGAAATGATGATTGATCATAAGATTTCCATTTGGGAATACGACCATGGTTTGTACACGTGTTTTCCTTTGAGAGCTAAATCACCAAATATCAAAGATTTTGACCATTTCCGTTGTCAATACGGAGAGACCGGGATCAAATATATTATCTGATAACCACTCGGTATGGGCATTAGCGTTGTGGATCAAAAATGATGAAGATAATTGAAGACAGAGTTTATGCAAGGACTGTTCTAGCAAATCCTAGGTAGAAATTGCTTAAGATGGGTTTACAGAATAGTGCCTTCGTCTTGTCCAGTCTCAGGACAACTTGTATGTAAAAATGTCTGACAGAGTATATTTTATAGATCACGTAAGTTGATCTCTTCAAAACGTATTTACGTTTGGTGGCAGAGGAATTTGTTTCTCTTCGCTGTATACCCGTGGTATTTTTGGATAAATCAATTTGTGATTTGGCGGGTATGACGATGTGGCATTCAAAGAAAATTAAGGTATGCTCTGTACGTTATGACTTCAAGCCTCACAACCAGGAAATGGTATAAAATCGGGTAGGTCGCATGGCTAAGTGGTTAGCTGCCAATTAGGGTGTATTGTCACCTTATCTAGAGAAATTCCATTTACTTCTATAATCTATTTCGATGTTGTCCCTTTTGGGAAACGGTTGTTGATCCCAACCGTTGGTGGTAATACATTCGATACACTCAAGCGAAATGAGTGTCCGATCATGTTTAGCCTGGGTTACAAGATGTTCTTGTTGAACCCGGTGTATTCCTCTCTAGAGATACACTGTCGGAAGGTGGTCCCATACCTTGCCAGTTGGAATTCATTATGCAATAAGCGCCCACGGTTTTTGATTATATATTATGTATGTGGAACGTGAGATGAAAGCGTTCTGCTAGATGATTATTATATTGTGGTTGATAGACACTATTATAATATCAAAATAGTTTTGATATAAAGATTATCATTTCTTGCAAAAGGATCTTAAATGTTAAATCAAGTGTTTTAGATTCTCATAAGGGAAAAACCCGTTCCGTGTTATACGGCGTGGTCTTACTAGATATCGCTTATTTTCCCAAACTGTTGGTGTGGTCTTACTAAATATCGCTTATTTTCCCAAACTGTTTTAAAGTGTTTACTCGCACCAGTCCCATGATTGACCCAGAGTTTATTTTGTTTTGTTTTCCCTAAACTCTTGGATGCCCAATTTGTATGGGCAATCAAGTAGTCAGGTTTTTTTACAGATATACTTGGAGAGCTGGACCAGGAGGCTTCTGGATTATATAGCTATTATTTATTTCCACTGTGATGTAAGTGTTATACTCAAATGACAGATTTCTATTTCCAAGTTAGGTTGTATACTATATTTTATTCGTTCCGCTGTGAGATTCATGTTTACTCTGATATTGTATGTTCTTCTTCTTCTTCTTCTTCTTCTTCTTCTATTCTAATTTTCTATCTTATCTATCTTCACCATATAACTTCTTTCATTAACTATATGGTATTTTCGATGCTTGGATAGTCGACATTGAGTTTATTTCGATAACCAGGATCGTGAAAACCCGGGTCGTTACAAATGGTCATTTTCTGGTCGACCCAATTCAAATTGAAATGACCAAACGCGCTTTAATTTACTACGCTCACATATTAATTCCAAAAATTATTGAATTTTAAATCTAGCAATAAATTGACATTCTGGATCCAACCAAAGGGGTTTCGTCGAAAATGGAGGTCATTTGCAAAATGTCTATGTTAAGGGCTTTATTATATTTAAAATATATAAATTCCATAGCGACTATTTTGAATTTTTAAACTGGACATAACTTTTTATTCCCGTTATGAAATCTGGATTTTTCGAATTAATTAGAAAGATATAATTAAACAGATTCAAATATTTTTGGCTTTACTGAAATCCGATTTATTTTGAATCATGTACATTTAGTCAAAGTTCAAAATCAAATTTTCAAAATACCGCGCCATTTTAGGTTCGTTTTATAATTAAAATAAATTTATTCGTTCTAACTTCATTTAAAATAAATTTTTAGTCGTTATTATTTAAAATAAATCATTTTAAATATTCTAAATTCATTAAAATAGCCAAAATAAAAAATTTAGATTGTTCTGATTTTTCGGGTTGTTACAAATCCTTTCTTTTAAATGGATTTTAAAAGTTAAACAAATGTTTGGAGTTTACTCACACCAATTGCATGATTGACCCGGAGTTATTTTTTTTGTTTTCCCTAAACTCTTTGGTGCCCAATTTTGTATGGGCAGTCAAGTAGTTGGGATTTACAGATATACTAAAAGGAGCTTGGAGTAGGAGGCTTCAACTACATTATATAGCTATTGTTTGTTTCCACTGTGTTTTAAGTGATGTACTCTAATAATGGTATGTATATACCAGTGACAAATTTGTATTTCAAAAGTTATGTTGTATATTATATTATTCGTTCTGCTGTGAGGTTCGTGTTACTCTGATTCTTTGTTGTTCCTCTCCTTTTTCTATTCTAATTTTCTATCTTATCTATTCTCACCCTCCAACTTTTTTCTATTAATAATCTGGTATGCTCGATTCTGGAATAGTGGACATGGTTTGTATGTCGATTTTATCGGTCAGAAATCCTGATTAGTTACAGGTACGAAGTGGAGGATGTTAGGGGTCAAAAAATTGTTGTAGTGGTGTTCAAGGTTAAGAGAGAGACAAGTCGACGAAGTTATGGGTGTTCTCATGATCAAAAGTGACACAGGTCAATAGAAGATAGTGGGTTAATCGTCGAAGTCGCCACTGGAAGAGGAGGTGCGAGCTTTTTATAATGGTGGTGGAGGTGTAAAGCACGAGAAGAGGAGTGGCATGGTGGTGATATGGTGATTTTTCATGAAATATTGGTGACAAACGAAGCTTTAGAAGTTTCGAAATGGCCATGAAACAAAGCTTTGTAGCATGCAGTTTTGAAACTGACGACGGGGAAGAAAGGGTGGTTTCATAATAGGTCAATGAGTTTTAGGTATGAGCAGAGTGTGTGTGCGTGTGTGTATATTAGATAACCCCAGAGAAAAAAAAGAATAAAAAAACGTGATGGATAGGAAGGCTTGTTGATGATCGGAAATGGCCATGTACTGGCAACCACGAGTTGATATGCGTTGAGGAGAGGATCACAGTAGATGGAGCGGGTTAGATTGTGATGTGGGTCGGGTTAAGTGGTAAAGGCCAAGTATAAAAATAAATTTTAATTAAATACCGCATTCACTTATAATTGCGATATCTTGCTCATAGGTTATCCAAATTCAACGAAATAAGATTCGTTATGATCATATGAACACCGGCTATATGATGGAACCAATCTGGAGTAATATGGACGTCGTTACAATTTCATGTAGAATAAAACGTTTAATTCGAATCACGGATGTTAATCGTTATTTAACGGTTAATGAAAAAGGTGAGTAAACTCACTAACTCTGTCCATTTTATAAATTTACAAACGTTATTTAATATTGATAACTAATGACTGAATGATGTGTGTGATGGTTGTTTGGATGATTTGCTAATCAATTAGTTGAAATATTATATACAGTTATATATAAATTGTTCACTGAATACTGATTCTATTTATTACAATATTTCATATTGATATGAAATTGGAATTATTTATATTCACTAACATCTATGGATGCAGGGAAACTGGTTGGAGGGATTCAACTGGATTCCTCAACAATTATATTATTGTTTTTCATATATTGTATTATATGATGTGACAAATAATCTGTGATTGATTATTGTGTGTTTGGGATGTTGTAATAACACTGACCCTGAAATAATCAGTATTTAAATACTGGAAAATATATTCAAATATACTGGAAAAGAAATGTTGGGTATTAAAAAAGAAAATCTATTTTAAATAGAAATTGAATTTCGATTGGGCTAAAATATAATAACTTGTTTTAATTATATTAAAACAAGCAGTTCGATTTATAAATGATGTTTAGAAATAAAAAGGAATAATTGTTATTACATAATTCGAAAAATATAAGAATGAATTTAGGAAGGGGAAACTGGGAAATCATTTCAAAAGAAAAGATGAAATTTATTTCGATGTTCGATATGTGAATAGGATTGAAATAAATTTGTAAGTATTTATAATTAGAATTCGACTGTGTTGAATACAAAAAAGATTATAAATAATATATATAATGAAATCCAGAATTGACGAGATAATTAATATTGGGATTAATTATCGAATATGTAATCAAGATTAAGTTATAACTTATAAACCGAGTTTATGAAATGAAGGGTGAAGTATAAATTTATAAAATAACTAGATAGGTAGAATTTTAAAACTGAAACAGTATTTACTATAAAAATTAAGAATAGATTGGTATAACGAGTCCAAATTTCTATAGAGAAATAATATTCACATTTTAAAGTGAATTATGATTTAGAAGCAAACGTTTTGCAAATTGGAATGGAGATAAAAGGAAAATTGTAAATGTTGGAAGTGATAAATTCAAAAGCGGATTTAGAATTTGAGTTAACCTGAAATGGTAAGTTTAGTCCAACGTTCGGAATGTTAATCGAATAGAGATTTATTCGAGAGAGAGTTATAAGTTGAAATTCGATTATGTCGAATCTTGGAAGGTATTATTTACTTTCCATTTTTAATTAGGATTATTTTTTTAATTAAATATTATTTATTTATTCTAAATAAAGAATAAAATTTATGTTTTAGATATTTTGGAAGTGGGCATTATAATGTTACTGTTAAAATCAATGTTTTATACAACGTCGTTTAAATCTATATAAATGGATCTTGGAAATGTTTTCTATATATAACTAGTGATATTTTCTAAGTATAGAAAATGAAATGGTTTCAAAGTTAAGAATGGAGTAAGGAAATTAGAAACTGACTATAAATTAGTTAAGTTAAATAGCTTTCTGAGTATCGATCTGATGTTGGTTTCGGCCTTCGGGATTGATAATTAGAGAGTTGTCCTCTTACTAGTTTACGTTTAGGGACTCGTGGATGTGGAAAAATTGCGATGCATGAACAACATATGGGAATGTTTTCAAATGTTAATGACGTATATTTTCGAAATATGGAAAATAAGGATTGTGAATACATGGAACGTTTTTCAAGAACTCGTGAGAGGCTAAGCGAGTTGGGAAAATATATGGGTAAAGATATTTAAAGGGAATTGGGAATTTGAAATGATTACTGATAAATTTATTTAAAGAGGCTCGGTGTTGATTGATGGTTGATCGATATAACTTCCATTTGGAAATAAGATTGTCGTTTGTATGGATGTTTTCCTTTGATAGTTAAATAATTGACTATCAGAGTTTTGGACCATTTTTCCGTTGTCAATATTAAGAGACCTGGATCAGATTTATTATCTAAAAACTAATCCGTATGGGCATTAGCATTGCGAATCAAATATATTAAAGAGAATTGAAAACAGAGTTTATGCAAGGGTTGTTCTGGCGATCCTATGTAGAAATTTCCTAAGATTGGTTTATAGAATAATGCCTTCTGTTTGTCCAGACCCAGGACAACTTGAATGGTCAAATGTCTGACAGAGTATATCTAATAGAACGCGTAAGTTGATCTCTTCAAATGTATTTACATTTGGTGGTGGAGAAATTCGTTTCTCTTAGCTTTATACCCATGGTATTTTTGGGGAAATCAATTTGTGATTTGGAAGGTATGACGATGTGGTATTCAAAGTAAGTGAAGGATTGATCTGTCAAAGATACGTTACGACCTCAAGCTTCATTTACTGGGAAATGACAAAAATCGGGCAGACAACATGGCTAAGTGGGTCACACCCAATTAAGGTATATTGTCACCATCTAGATAAAATTCATATTTGTTACTTCTTTCATTTCTGTATCTCCCGGGAGCGGTTATGTTGGTATACCAACCGTAAGGTGACAATATATTCAGAACATTCAAGCGAAATGAATGTCCGGTCATGTGTGGTCGAGTTACAAGATGTTCTTGTTGAACTCCAGTGTATCCCTTCTAGAGTGCACTGATCGGAAGGTGGTTCCATACCTTGTCATAGTGGGAAATCCACTCCCCAATAAACTGAGGTTTTGGATTATATATTATGTTTGTGGAATGTGAGATGCAAGCGTTCTACTAGATTGTTATTTACTTGTGTTAGGCACTATTATAATATCAGAATAGCTTTCCATCAGTATTTATGCGTGGATCGGTCTTACGATTTTCATTTCTTTTAAAAAAGTACTTTAAAGTTAAACCAAGTGATTGGAGTTTACGCACACCAGTCCGATGACTGACCCAGAATTTATTTTGTTTTGTTTTATCCTAAACTCCTAGGTGCCCAAATTTGTACGGGCAGTCAAGTAGTCGGGATTTTTCAGATATACTTGGAAGAGCTTGGAACAGGAGGCTTCAACATTTAGTTGTTTATAGAGTTACTTCCGTTGTAATATAGATGTGATGTACTCAGATGACGCATGTAAGTACAGATACAGTTTTGTATTTCAAAGTTGTTATATGATATATTTTATTCATTCCATTGTGAGATACGTGTCACTCTGATTTTGTTCTGTTAAAATCTTTTTCTATTCTAAATTCCTTTCTTTCTATTTCTCACCCTCCAACTTCTTTCTATTAATGATCTAGTATTTTCGATACTTGAATAGTCGACATGGTATTTTGTGTCGATTTTCAGGATTGACTCCCTGTTCATTACAAAAATACTGATGATTTAGTAGTATAACCAACTTGGTGCTAAAATTTTAAATTTGAATTTTGAATTTTGAAAGAATGGACACTTCAACTACTACTATAATCCAAAAAGTCGTATCCCTTCATGATGAATGATCATCTTATTGTCTTTCGGCTAGTAGTCATCAGACATAACTCTTCCCCTACAAATCAACACAACTTTTCAAAGAATCAAGTGATTTTTTAAAAATAACTAATTATAATTTTAAATAATGACATCATATTGCTTATGTGACATTTATATAGTCTTAAAATAATGCCATTTAAACTTTCCAAAAAAATCAGTTTATGGTTACTTTAATTTCCAACAAAATAAAATGCAGACACATCTTGATACTGATGCAATGCACGAATTTAAACTAGTTCTGTAAATCGTTTCAAAATTTTCCATTCAATATTTCCTAAATTCACATGATGAAAATTTAAAAACCTATGCATTGATACCAATTCTTAGGGACACGAACCACGGATCTTAAGGCAAACTTAAACAAATAACGATTACCTAAATAAATATATGAATCACAGAATGAATATCACAACAGAGACAATCACAGATGCAAATACAAACAGAAATAAAATGCAGAAAAGGAAAGAACATGTAACAACCCAGAAAATCTAAACTAACTTAAAAAATTTATTTTGGCTATTTTAATGAATTTGAACATTTAAAATGATTTATTTTAAATAATAACGTCTAAAAATTTATTTAAATCGAAGTTAGAATATAAAATTTTATTTTAATTATATAACGAGCCTAATATGGTGTGGTAGTTTGAAAATTCGATTTTAAACTTTAACTGAATGTACATGATTGAAAATAAATCGGATTTTAGAAAAACTAAAAATATTTGAATCTGTTTAATTTTATCTTTCTAATGAATGTGAAAAATCCAGATTTCATAATGGGAATAAAAAGTTATGTCCAATTTAAAATTCAGAATAATCGCTACGGTATTTATATATATTTTATTAATATATATAGCCCTTAAAAATAGCAATAACCACTTTTGTTGGATCCGGTATGTCAAATTATTGTTAGATTCCAATTTTCATAATTTTTGGAATTAATATGTGAGTGTGGCAAATTAAAACGTGTTTGGTCAATTTTAGTTGAATTGGATCGACCAGAATATGGCCAGTTTTCAAACGGTCTCCAAATTCGACGAAATTAGTTTTGTTAGGATCTTATCATCAAAACAAAGCTAGATATAATTTTTCTGTAATTTTTGGAGTTAGTATGTAGCCCTAGTAAATTAAAATGTACATTCAAATTCAATATATATTAAATTATATTTTAATTTTGACGAAAACTGATTGAAACAGTCGAATTGGCTTACAACACATATCCCAATTTGTTCGGACTGAGGGTATTTAGCTAGGGCGATGGTCGTTGGGGTTCGTTTGGAGTTTGGACGCAGAATTTCTCAACAATATAATTAATGGAATTAAATATTAATTAATATATATATTATATATACCGTACCCATTCTAAAACCCTAGGCCAAAATGAATGAGCCGCTAGTTCCATAAAACAACGGTCGATATTTTCCATCTTTCTTTACCAAAATTCACGAAATTTATTTCGAATTAATCCAAGGATTCAAAACGGAAACTGGAGTGTAGTGAGATCTAGATTTTGATATGGGTATGATCTGAGTTAACGTCGTATTTTGGGTGAATTTCGACTTGGAAGTCACGCAGTTCGAGGGCTCTTTCAGGCGGAAGGGGATCGTCGAGTTGGTTTGAGTTCTAGTGGGTGGTAGAGCATCTCAAGGCAATTGTGAGGGAGGTGCTCGATCAGGTTCCGGCATTGTAGATGGACAGCGGCGATGATGAGAAGCTTTGGAGCTTTTTGGGTTCACGGGTTCGATGATGGAACGAGAGGGTAAAGGGCACCTGTTTTATAATTAGTGTAATTAAATTATTAATGAAAGGTGATTAAGGTAAATTAGTTAATTAACTTTATTAATTATCCTTAGTAAATTAATTAATGTAATCAAAATTTTAAATGTTCATATCTTATTGATTAGGAAACAGAAATCAATAAAACAATATACATTGTTTTTGAAAAACAATATACATACTTTTTTAAAATAAAATTAGCATTCTTTTTGAAAACAATATACATTCTATTTGAAAATAAAATTAGATTCTTTTTGATTAAAAATAGCATTCTTTTTTAAAATAAAATTAGCATTCTTTTTGAAAATATAATTAGCATTCCTTTTGAAAATAAAATTAGCATTCTTTTTTAAAATGAAAATAGCATTAATTTTGAAAATAAAAATAGCATTGTGATTTTTAATAGAAAAAGCATTATTTTAAAAATATAATTCTTATATATAAAGCATATAATAAAAATGGATTTTTTATATATAAAGCATTGTTTTTAAAAATGAATTTTAATAGAAAAGCATTGTTTTTTAAAATGTGATTTTCATGTATATATAGGAGAGTTTAAAAATATGATTTTTTATTATAAATGACTTTGTTCTAAAAATATGATTTTTAAAAAATATATAGAACAGACTAAAAATGTGGTTTCTAATTATATATAGCATCGTATTAAGAATATGATTTTTAATATATATACCGCGTGAAACAGATTGCGATGGAACTGTCTGAAAGCAAAACAGAATCCCAAACCGTACAGTTAAAGAATGACGGAGTGGAAACCAAAGGTGAGAACTCCTCACTAAAACTTCTGCACAATTATTTATTTATTTATTTATTTTTATAACTGAAAAATATATAGAATTGTCAGTGTAGATTTTTATCAGTTTAATCATTATAAATTGTATACGGTACCTGTTAGATCACCTCCCTCGTCCACAAACCATGGATGATTTAAATTGACTGTATTGTATGTTGTTTGTGATGCTGAAATTTTTAACATATTAAAAATAATGTTAGTATTAATGTAGTAGTTGAAGTTAAATTATAAATACCCATTTATAATTTAAGTGGAAAAATTGGCTAATTAGAAAAATAACTCGAAACGAATTGGAATTGGTTAAACTGAATAACCAATGATTTATTTAGATTAACTGTTGTTGTTTGAAAACCCCACACGGATATTGGGATGATATTTGACATACACTAGTCCCAATATTTAGTTGTATGTCAATCGATGGATTGACAGGCTGTGATGAGTGTTATTTATTTATTTTAATGCTCACACAGTTATAAATTTCACTCTGGTTGTGAATGGACTATTTAATGATTATTTATCGTTGTTGTTGAATACGTGTGATGTATGGAATCCATGTAACTGAAATTATATGGTAATTGATTGAGTCGCATTCCGATTCAGAAATAAAAAATATTTTTAAATAAAGAATATTTTTAAATAAAGAATAATTTTAAATAAAGAATATGTTTAAATAAAGAATATTTTTGAATAAAGAATATTTTAAATAAAGAATATTTTAAAATAATGAATATTTTAAATAATATTCAGTGAAGAATAAAATTATGATTTTGATGTCTGTTTTTATATGGACACAAAAATATGAAGCTGGGTTAAGCATAGAAACGCCATTTTAACCCGAACGGGTGTATCGATCGATTTTATTCATTCTATACTGAATATCAAAAAGAAGTAATTTCAAAATCTAATATTTTTGAAATATTATCATTTTAATATGATAAAGATATAGAATATTCAATTTTTATTTAAAATTGAAAATGAAGTTGGAATCATTTTAAAACGAATATATAAATGATTTATAAAATATGTTTTAAGTGGAAATCGAAGAAATATATATAATATATATTTATATATATTATATTTAATGGCCTGAATAGAACGTGTCGCGCAACGACCATTCACGAATTTCGACCATTAACTTCAAATTGATGTAATGGGAGATCCAACCGTCGGATTCTCCTAAAACCGAAACCATTGGGTTCGTATCGAAAAGAGCTTTCCAATGAAAATAAGATAATTGAAATCTAACGGTTAGATTTTAAAATATGTCCAAATCAATTATGGAAAAGGTCGCTGTAAATGCAGTTCGGTGGCCATTATTGGAAACCGACTGTAAGGGCCTAAATAAAATTATTAAAAATATGGAAAAATTATGTAAAATCATAATAAATAATTTGGAAAGATTTTGGATGAAAAATTCTATGTTTGAAAAGACAAAAAATGTATATTTATCGAAATAAACTAGTTATTAACTAGAGTAATTGTGAGAACCCGTAACTTCCCCGGTAAGGAAAGAGCGGATACTTCGAGAACACGACAAAATAGAACGCAGGCAGAAGAACATTTCATTGTATATTACAACAATCCCATCAGAATACAAGAATATACAGAGTATGAATAAATATTACACAGAAAATATTAGAGATTTAAATTACATTTAAATACATCGCAGCAGAAAATAACACAATACACAACTAGAAGTAATACACGGATACAGAGCTTTCCGAGTATCGTTCCAGCTGTAAATCAGGATTCTGTGAATATAGATCTGCAAAACCAAAACTACTAGCTGCCCATATCAAAATAAGGGCACCCAGAGTTTAGGTTAAAACAATAAACTCTAGGTCAGTCATGTGACTGGTGTGAGAACTAAAACAGTTATTTAAAACTTTACTTTAAATCAGATATATCAAGGGACCATGCCGTATAACACAGAACGGGTTTCCTCCCAAGAAAACCAGTGCATATAACAAAATAGCGCAATGTTTTTGGAAAAATGAAGCTATTATAAGACCTAGGTCCTATCACAAAATGCAACGCAAGCCGGGGGATAGGGGTTTCCCTTAAAATAGCCAAACATGCTTAGTACATTTAAAACAAATCATTTGATACTATTATGAGTGAATAGTGTCAAAACAATTTCAATCATAAATATCAATCATAGACGGCTTGGGTACCATATATCATGTCGCCAATACTAGGCTCTACAATCAAAACCGCAAAGTCACGTATTTGGAAATTGGATTTCCTCCTGTGAACCGAGGCAAAAGATAGTCCTCTACCGATTCGAGACAATATAGCCCATGTCTCAGGGACAGAACACATCGACCCTTGGAGTGACAGGGCCGGTCCACCGATGTGGATTAGACGAAATCCTGAACACTACGTCTCCCCACCCTATGGGGCATAAATGAGCCAACGAATGACGTCATCGGTTCAAGAACGACCAATATATCCGAGGCGCCTCGCACAGCAACAACCACATAAGTCAAACTCGTCAGGGCGTGTAAAACCACTGACACCACTTCTAGCTAGAAAGAAACGCATGTCCTCCCTGAGGTCCTTCTCACATTTCTGGTTCACAACCGGGGTGTGAGGCTCGCGAATCAACGCTACACAAAGCTACGCCACACAGGCCGTGCTTTGATCATCAACCACAAGACTCTGCTTTTCAATAGAAGCCTTGATCATTTGCATCTTAGCACGCCACACAGAAAAACCACTCTATGCAACAGATATCAGTCACACAGAATGAAATCCGATGTCAGACACACAGTCCATTTACAAGTCCGTTCTGGGTCTGAACGAAACCGGAGGCACCAAGTACCCCGCAAATCCATCGATCTCCAAGTACGTCTGGACGATCACCAACTGATTCTCTCCTCTTGGGTGTATGGGCCAATCAAGATCATCTGTAATTATCCAAACAATGTGAAGACCTCCGGTCTTCAACCACCGTCTTCATCTTCGACACCTCGTCGAATCAGTTATTCAGAATGTGATAAACCCGGTTTTTTCTGAATAACTCGCGTATATAATAAACATGTGTTACACAAACACAACATACGCCTCATTCCAATTCATCAGTCACTAACCGTAAATTAACAAGAGAATAATTCCCCAAATATTAACCCCAAGGCCGAAACCAACATCAGATCAATACCCAGGAAACCGTTCTGCTTAGCTAACCTACAGTTAGTTTCTAAATTTCACATTCTTAGGGAAAGGTTCCCATTAATTTTATCAAAGATAAATTCCTTTAAATTTATTCTTTAATCATCCTTCGAAAATCAATTCAAACCAAATTTTGGTTTATCCAAACTAGTCGGGATTAACGAACCTTACCGAAGTAATCAATTGTTAAATTTCCCAACCCCAACCTATTCATCCCATGAAGTAAAACTGGTAATACTTCATATCAAACACCACGGTGTTATCGGTAAATTCAATTACCATTTCACGTTCAAATCTAATTAAAGATTTAACTATCGCCTGGAGAAAAACTGGTTATACTCCATTCTCGATCTTTTCAATCTAATTAAAGATTCATTAAAACTCCACTTAGTTTTAATCTTTGACTGGGTTAAAGATACAGTGTCATTTAAAACACGGTTCACGATAAACCCCAAAATCACATCACATTTCAATCAGTCCCTAACTGTAAATTAACAAGTGAGCAACTCCTTAAGTATTAACCCCGAAAGCCGAAAACAACATCAGATCAATACCCCAGAAACCATTCAACTTAACTAATCTCCAGTTAGTTTCTGATTTTCTTGACTCCTTTTGGGTCTAAGAACAGTATTATTGAAGATACCGTTCACAACAACCCAAAATCACATTCCATTAATTATCGGGTTAAAGAACAAGTGTTATTTTAAAACACTGTTCACGATAAACCCAAAAATCAATACCAATTCAATTCCAATTAAATATTATTTATTTCGTATTAAATCTAAATAAAAGATTTAATCTTTTTCTCAACTGGGCTTAAGAACAGTGTTAATGAAGACACCGTGCACGATAGACCCAAATCCCATTTGATATTAAATACAAGGCTCTGAATAGAAAATACATCGGCTTATATTCAATATCAAATTCTACGACCAACAAATATCGTATTGGAAATAACGATATCTATATATCTTTCAAATTTCCATAACGCTATCCATATAATCATGAAATCCAACATCGAAATATTCCAAAGACAATTTCGATTCAAATCCATTCCCATTCAATTATTGGAAATTTTGGTTATATTTCAAAACCATTTCAAATTCACTTTATTTATTTCAAAAATAAATGAATTACAATTCTAGATCAAAACTAGTTCATTTCGATAAAAATCTATTTTTATCTTTTCAAATATGGAGTTTTTCATCCCAATTCTTCGCAAATCATTTCTTATGATCGTACACAAATTATTACTATTTTTAATAATTTTATCAAGGCCTGTACAGTCGATTTCCATTAACGGCCATCGAACTGCATTTACAACGACCTTTTCCAAATTTGATTTGGACATAATTCCAAATTCAACCGTTAAATTTCAAATTTCTAATATTCATTGGAAAGCTCTTTTTGATACGAACCCAACGGTTCCGGTATTAGGAGAATCCGACGGTCGGATCTCCCGCAATATCCACTTGAAGTCAATGGTCGAAATTCACGAACTACCGCAGCGTGGTGCGTTCTATTCAGGTCATTATATATATATATATATATATATATATATATATATATATATATATATATATATATATATATATATATATATATATAATATATACCTCGTCGGTTTTCTTTTAAAACGTATTATATAAATCGTTTTAAATTCGTTTTCAAAACGATTTCGACTTCTTTTCAAATTCAAATCAAAATTGAATTTTTTCTTATAAATTCGTTTTAAATTCATTTCAAATTGATTTCAATTCAAATCGATTTTTAATTCAATTTCAGTTCGTTTTCAATTCAATTTCAATTCGAATTCATTTCTATTCAGTTTAATTCGAATTTCAATTCTTTTCAAAATATCAGATTTTGAAATCACTTTTGATATTCATTATAAAATGAATAAAATCGATATAAATATCGTTCATGTCAAAATGGCGTCAATCTAATCAACACGGCTTCATATATTTCTATTTTCAAATATTCTATTTCAAATATTTCTTTTTTAAATATTTCTATTTTCAAATATTCTATTTCAAATATTTCTTTTTCAAATATTTCTATTCACAACTGGAATGAGGCCCAATCCATTACCAAAGATTTTATTTCTATGCATTTCCATACAACGCATATATATATCAACAATGATGAATAATCAACCATCATCCAAAGTGCATTCTACACTGTATAAGCATCAAATATAAATATTCAATGCTTATAACAGTTTGTCAATCAATCGATCAAAATACAACTAATTATTGGGATTAGTGTATGTCATATATCATCCCCATACCCGTGTGGGGTTTCAAATCATCAAACACATATTTTATTTGTGCAGTTGGGCGATGTGTAAAATTTATCGTCCCAATCAATATCAATCAAATCAGTGTATATAAACAAACCTCCGATTTGTTTATAATTATTTATGTTATATACACGTTAAAAATTATATTTTTAACTATAAAATATTTTCCACTATAAAATATTTTATTACATTCCAAATAATACAATCAAATTTCACCACATAGCAACCAAACAAACAAGTCATCCATGGTCTGTGGACGACGGGTGTCGGGTGCTACTAAGCATAGTCTGCATCCTAGTATATATTTCAAACTAGAAATAAAAACAAATGTGAGAAGTTCTCACCAATAGCTAATCCAAATGCCACGACTCTTCATATGTAGGAAATCTTCATCGTTCTCCTCTTGTCACTTTGATTGACCGTGTTCGCTACATATATAAAAATCACATTTTTATTATCATTACATGTACATAAAAATCGAATTTTTATCTTCACTTCATATATATAAAAATCGAATTTTTATCTTCACTTCATATAAATAAAAATCTCGCCTTTCTATAATTAAAAATATCGCCTTTCTTTATATGAAAATCCTACCTTTCATTAATATAAAAATTTTACCTTTCTTAACAATAATCACTTCTTTTTACTTTTGAAAATCAAATCTTTTCGCCATAAATTATAGATATTTTTATCGTTTAAAAATCATCTCTTTTCTATGTTCAAAAATCAAACTTTTTCTCTTGTTAAAAATCTAACTTTTTCTCTAAATAAAAATTTATTCTTTGATTATATAAAAATTCTATTTTATGATCTAATTAAATAAAAATCCTTAGTTTAATTAAACTCTCTTCATAAAAGAAAGAAAACAACAAAAAGACTCATTGTGTTTTTCTAGCATGAAGTCTAATCGAAGCTTGTCATTTGGTGGAGAGACGGTCGTCGTAGAAGTGCTGCAATTCGTCGGCGCCGGAGCTAGGGTCTCGGGGAGAAGACACGCAGGGTGCAGCGGACGAGGGGATTCGAGCGTCGTTCGTTTTGGGGTGGGGGTTTTGGGGCTGAGGGCTTCACGGTTTCAGGGATAGGGGGAGTCGACGGCGAAGAAGGAGGCTGGGGGGCCCGCGGCGTAGCGCGATGTGGAGGTGGCAGCTTGAAAGGGGGGCGCTCGATTTGGGGATTCGTGGGTGGTTCGATCTCAGGGCTGGAGGAAGACTTGGGGGCACCGGATCGGAGGGGGAGGGGGATCGCCGGACGTTGGAGATGAGGGGGAGGGGGATCGCTGGACGTTGGAGGTGAGGGGGAGCCTGGGGTGTGATGAGTTTCGGTTTCATCATTTTTTTTTCTTTTTCTCTGTTGACTTAAGGAGAGAGAGGGAGGGGTAAGGGAGTTTATATTTTGTATTATTTATTTTATTTATTTTCCCCATAAAAGTAACTTTTTACAACGAACTCAAAATAGAACCCACTGACCGTCGTCTCTAGCTAATTACCCTCATATTTCACCCATATTTCGATATTTGATTAATAAGGCCTCAATATCCGGTTCTGCATTCCTTCAGCTTCTGACACTCATTTTTCTAGTACTTCTGCAAATGGCAGATCAAGTGTCAGGTCATAGAAAAGGTAGTTTAAAATATAGAAACATATACTTCAAATGTAAATGTGTCTATCGAGGTGTAATTTCATTCTGCTTTACTCATACTAGGATATTGCTGATCCTATCTGTATAGAGTTACCCATCTTAGAACACTACTGGTTCTATTTCTGACGAGTTCGTTCAAATGTTATATTCCAGAACTAAGCTTAACCAAAGCTCTGATACCACGTTGAGACGACCCGAAATCCCGTTCTGACGGAGACAAGGGTTATCTTTGGAATATAACACAGAAACAGATAATAGCAGAACAAAATTAAATAAATACACCAGATAATGAACAATAGAATATACTGGATAAAAGTAATCATCAGAGTTACACAGTATACAGGATCTTACTTAGTACAAATACAGTTCAGCTATACATAAAAGTCTACAGCGGAAATAAACAAAATATGTACAATAGGAGCTGAACAGCATAAAAAGAGATAAATGATAGAATCCATCTTCAGCTCCAGCTATCCAGAAAGAACCAGCTAAACCTGAATACAAGGCTGCCCGTGTAGAAAAAGGGGCACCCGAGTTTGAAAGTGAAACAAACTACGAGTCAGTCATGGGACTGGTATGAGAAATCTACCCAACACATATATAATTTGGCTAATCACAGGACCACGCCACTTTCGTGGAACGGGTTTACTCCATTGGATTGCCAGTGCTTTAAAACAAATCTTTCTTTTAAACAACGCAATGCATTTTATAAAAATGAAGCCGTTATAAGACTCAGTTCCCATCACACAATGCAACGCAAACCGGAGGATAGAGTTTTTACCTTATAACAGCCAAAATATGATTGATACGAATAAAACAAAGGCATTTGATATTATTGCTAGTGTTTACATGTTTTGAAAACAATTTCAAATCATAACTATCAATCATAGACGGCATTAATGCCCCATACCACTATGTCGCCATATATAGGTATACAATCAAAACCGCACAGTCACGTATTTGGAAATTGGATTTCCGTCATGAACCAAGGCAAAAGATAGTCCTTACGAATTCGTGACTCTCTAGCCCGAGCCACCGGAACAGCCGCAACTGCCCCTTGGAGCGACAGGGCCGGTCCACCGATGTGGATTATAGTGCCTGAACAATACGTTTCCCCGCCCTTTGGGGCGTAAATGAGCCAACGAATGACTCCATCGGACCCGGATCGTCCGACCAAACCGAGGCGCCTCGCAACAGCAACAACCACATAGGTGAAAAGTATATAAATGTCAGGGCTGGTAGGTCACTGACACCACCCTAGCTAGAAAGAAACGCATGCCCTCCCTGAGGTCCTTCTCCCGTTTTAGGTTCATACCGGGATGTGAGGCTCGCGAATTCACGTTATACACAAAGCTACGCCACACAGGTGGTGCTTTGATCATCACCACAAGACTTTGCTTTTCAACAAAAGTCCTGATAACTGCATCTTAGCATGCCACACAGGCAATTCATGCCATGCGACTGATGTCCATCGATACACAACCTCTGAGCTCGTGCGTTTCAGAGAAGGGCGTTAAGTAAAAGAATAAATTCTCCGCCGCCAAACAGATGTATATTTAACAGAAATCAATCAACACAGAATAAACTCCAATGTCAGACACACAGTCCATTTACAAGTCCGTTCTGGGTCTGAACGAAACCGGAGGCACTAAATACCTCGCAAACCCATCGATCACCACGTACGTCTGGACGATCACCACTCATTATCCATATTTCGGGATGCCTCCCAATCAGGACCTCGGTTACCATCCAAACGAGGTGAAGATCTCCGGTCTTCGACCATCGTCTTCATCTTCGAATTTCAATCGTCGGTCAATTATTTGAAATGAGTATTAACTCGGCCTTTTCGAATAATTCACGTATATTTAGAATTTCAAATCAATTTATTTCAATGGTTAAATTATTTGACAACACCAATTTTGTTCTTTAATGTAATTTTCGCACCAAACACATTCAACCATCAAAAGCCACATAAATCGAGCAAATTTAGTTTATTTCCATTCCATATCGTTTATAATATTTTATGACGATTTATCGCTATTTTTATTTATTTTAAAATAGCCCATATATTCAAAACGACGCTTCGGTCCATAAAGCGGCCGTGGCGCTGTTTTTCTTCAGATTTGATTTACACATATATGAAAATCTAATCGTTGGATCTTCACAAAATTTACATCATTAGAACGGTCTTTTCAAAACGAATCCAACGGTTCCAGTTTCGGGAAAATCCGACGGTCGGATCTCCCGGTACAATCGTTTGAAGTTTCGATTTCAAAATACGAACTGCAGCGTCATTATTCGATTAAATATATAATTATATATTTATATATATAAATATAATCGCTTCTGGCGCTGTTTTTCTTCAGATTTGAATTAAACATTCCAGACAATCCAACCGTTGGATTTTTACAAAGTTGGTGCCGTTGGAAAGATATTTCCAAGGCGAACCCGTCGTTTGAAGTTTCGATTTCAAAGTTGGTGCCGTTGGAAAGATATTTCCAAAATCATCACCCAAACAAAACAGTAAATGTGTGCCTATTTGTCGGGCACAAAATTTTATTCCTCTTCTCTAGCCCCTTTGCTATAACCTGTTCAATGAATATGCATGTACATATATATATATATACAGTTCTTATCATTTATCATTTTCTATTCAACTTCATATTTGATTTCTCATATCATTAGCTAATTAATGAATATTTCAACTCATATATATTTATTTGAACAAGTGGCTATTTTTAACACTTCACATTTTAACGATTCATGCATATAATAAAAATGTGATTTTTATTGTAAAACAACTCATTTCAAAACACTATTATTTTATATATTTCATATTGGTGATAAAAATAGGATTTTTCTTATAAAACAATTTCTTTCAAAACGAGATTATTTTACACAGCTCATATAGTCGATAAAAGGTGATTTTTATTATCAAACAATTTATTTCAAAATATGAACACCATTCAACACATGATTTCTAATCAACGAATGAATATCAATTCAACACATGAAGGTTTTCTATAGTTTCTATATATAGATAAAAATGTGATTTTTATATTTAAAACGCGAATACCATTCAACACATAAATTTCTAATCAACGAATGAATATCAATTCAACACATGAAGGTTTTCTATAGTTTCTATATATAGATAAAAATGTGATTTTTATATTTAAAACGCGAATACCATTCAACACATGAATTTCTAATCAACGAATGAATATCAATTCAACACATGAAGGTTTTCTATTCAATGAATAAATATAGTTTAAGCAGATGAAAATAATTCAAACACACGAATATTATTCAAAATTTCGGCAGCATAACGGCAGGGTAGTTAAAACCGGGACCGTCCCTAGTACGGCTCCTCGCTCTACCTTAAAACCTCGCGGTTTTTGACAATGGGAATCATGCATCTAGTTCGCACGCAGGCAGCATGTATATATTTATTTCATTTCCACAAAACTAATCCTATGTGGTTTCAACCAAATATTTCTCAACCACAAATGGGTATTTTTCAACCACAATCAACCAATATCAACCACAAACAATCCCTAACAACCATTCGCTATCAATCAATTTTCACACCAATTTCAATCAATAAATATCGTCCATGGTTTGTGGACGAGGGGCGTATATATATATATTTATATATAGCAATTCACTTTTATTTCAACACATATGTATATAGCTAGAAAAAGAAATAGAAGAGTGAGAAATTCTCACCGAATAGCTAAACCAAACGTCTCGACTCTTCATATGTAGGAAATCTTCGCCGTTCTTGCCCCTTTGTCACTTTCGTTTCCCGTAGCCACTACACATATAAAAATCACATTTTTAACCTTTCTATATTATAAAAATTATATTTTTATTTTCTTCATCATACAAAAATTATATTTTTGTCACTTCTTTTCAATAACAAAGATTATATTTTTATTTCGTTCTTTTCATAACAAAGATTATATTTTTATTTCGTTCTTTTCATTACATAGATTATATTTTTATTTCGTTCTTTTCATAACAAAGATTATATTTTTATTTAGTTCTTTTCATAACAAAGATTATATTTTTATTTCGTTCTTTCCATAACAAAGATTATATTTTTATTTCTCTACATGAATAAAAACCATATTTTTACTATCATACCTATATAAAAATCATATTTTTAATATGCCACTAGTATAAAAATTATATTTTTAACTTCTCCACTATATAAAAATCGAACCTTTCACTTGTAAAAATCGTTTCTTCACGTCGTTAAAAATCTAATTTTTTTTCCTAAGGAAAAATCTAATCTTTAACTAATAAAAATATAATCTTTCTTGTCAACAAAAATCAAATCTCTGTACAACCAAAAAATCTAAACTTTCCTAATCAAAAATCAGTTGTAATGTAGAATCAAAATCAGTTTTAATAAAAAAAATGAAATCAAAGAAGCTCACCGCGTTCATTGGAGGGGAGGGGGCGTTTGCTTGCTGCGTCGGAGGTCAAGGGGGAGATGGATGTCGGCGTCAGGTTTCAAGAAGGCGGAGGGGTGGCCACCGGCAGTCAAGGGGCGTGCTAGGGTTTGAGGAAGGAAGAAGGCTGCTCAATTTGATTCGACGGGGGGAGAAAGAAGGGAGAGGCGCGGCGTCTGGAGAAGATGAACGGAGGGGGGGCAGGGATGAGCGGCAGGAGGCGGAGGCGATCGACGATGTAGGGGGGCGCCTGAATGAGGTCGGTTTTTATTTTTATTCTTTTTTCTTCTATTTTGAACGTGAACGAATGGGAAAGGGAGAAGATAGGAGGTTTAGTGAAATAAGGGTTGACTTTTTATTTAATTAAAATTTTATATTCCCAAAAAGCAACTTAAAATTTGGACTCGAAATCGAACACACCGACTGTCGTCCCTAGCGTTTTATCCCCCTTTCGAACACAATGGGATATGTATCGTAAGCCAGTTCGGCTGTTTCGATAGGTTTTCGCTTAAATTAAAATATAAATCTATATATTTTTAATTTAAACGCACATTTCAAATTACCGAGGCCACATACTAACTCGAAAAATTCCTAAAAAATATTTTCTACCTTCGTATTGACGATACGGTCCTAACAAAACTAGTTTCGTTGAATTCTGAGACAGTTGGAAAAATGGCCATTTTCCAGTCGATTAAAATCAACTGAAACTGGTCAAACGCGTTTTCCTTTGCCACGCTCACATATTGATTCGAAAAATTATGAAATTTGAAACCTAGCAATAATTTGACATCACGGATCCAACAAAAGTGGTTTCGTCGAAATCCGAGGTCGTTTGCAAAATGTCCATTTTTAAGGGCCTGAATTCCATAGCGACTATTCAAAATTTTCAATTGGACATATCTTTTGATTCCCGCTATCAAATTTCGATTTGTCAGATTCGTTGGAAAGGTATTCACTAACAGATTTAAATATTTTTGGTTTCACTAAAATTCGTTTTGTTTTGCACCTGGTATAGTCCGACAAAGTTTGAATTCGATTTTTGAAACTACAGCGCCATTTCAGGCCTTGTTTATAATTATAATTAATTATATTCGTTTTTAATTGTCGATTCAAACTCAGTTTTCATCACCATTATTTAAAATATTTATTTTAAATATTTAAAATCCATTATTTTAGCCAATTTAAAAATTTTAAATTCGTTCAGAATTTCTGGGTCGTTACATTGTAGGGGCGTCACAGATTACTCCTGAATCCAGTCCCACGCAACGCATGATTGCTTTGAGTTTTATTAGTACTAATAGCAATCTTACAACACCCTTGATTTCATGGCTATAAGGTTAACACAAATTTCACACCCTTGGTTTCATGGCTTTAAGGTTAACATTGATTCACCACCCTTGATTTTACGGCTACAATGTTCACACCGACTCAATATCCTTAATTTCGCAGCTAAAATTTTCATAGCACTCCTTTTCCTTGATTTACAGGCTACAAGGAACTCACCTTTACCTTAATAAGTACAAGCACCCGTAAAAGTCTTGAATAGCACTTCCAAACAGAGAGTATTTAATAGAGATTGAAAAGATAAAGAGAAGATATAGTTTGTATTGGAAACGACAGAGCATAATTGTAGAAATTAAGAAATGAAAGTAGAATAATGGTGGCAAGAGTAAGGATGAAGAAGGAGAAGATAAGATGGTTAAAAATTTGAAAATGATCCCTTTATATAGAGTCCTAAAGGTTGCAATAATTCTGAAACGTTTCAAATAATGAAAAGACACCTCTTTTGAAAAATAAAATTGTAATGGTTATTTGTTGACATGTAAAATGTTGTATATCAACATATGTTGTAATTTTAAAGTATTTAAACTAATATATTTATTTTGGAAATTCCTGAAATAAATGTAGTTGTTAAAATATTATTTTTCAAGTATAAAAAAATAGTAAATTAATATTAAAATATAATTGAAAACTTTATATATATATATAAGTGATATAAAAACTATATATAATATAATTGTAAGCATATATATATATATAGAGAGAGAGAGAAATTTATAAAGAGATATTTATAAACAAATAGGATTTATGAAAACTTAGAGTTTAAATAAGGATATTTGAAATTATAATCAAATATAAACTTAGTAAAATATACTTATAAATGAGTTAATAAAACTTATAAAAATAATAATAGTTATAAATTAGGAAATATATATTTGAAATCATAATTTTGAAATCCTTGGATAATTAAAAATCATCTTGAGAGAAGTTTGAAATTAATTTGAAAATAGTTTGAAATCAATTTTGAAAAGAGATAATTTGAAAACAGAGTTTGAGTGCTATTCACAGATTTACATAATACTTAGACCCTATTACCCTGATAGTCTTGGATGCTTGAACTCTTGATATCTTGATACTCATAGTTTTGATTCTCCTTTGAAATCTTGAATCTCTTCACTAATGAAATTCTTAACTGTACGGTCTTCAATATTTTATTACATGCATATAAATCTTGCATTTACATATATATTCTGGATAAATGTGTTAGTATATATTTTATAATAAATAATGGTTGAAACAAGGTTGTGTCATTAAAACATCATCAATATTCCATTCTCAAACAATCTCCCTCTTTTTTATTATGACAACCTTAGTTTATAAAATATTCATACCTGATATTACCTATTAATATGATTCTTAAATTACTCCCCCTTTCACCATGAATTCCTTCTAACTCCCCCGTTAATCTATTCTTGTTTCATAATTTATCCCCCTTTGTCATCAACAAAAAGTGTATCTATATAAACTTGGAATAATCCTTGTGACTGATTTTATATTTAACTCCCCATAAATCTATAGCTCTTCCTAAATTTATAAATCCACCTTAAACTAACACAAGACTAAACCTAACCTAAACTCTAATACCCATAAAACTATAATAAGACTTTAATCTAGAAAAATAAATAATTCTGATATATAATATATTTTTAAAACTATGATTAATATAAGTCAAGTAAGGATAAATCAATATTTAAGCAATTTTAATCCAAAAAATCAACCAATTTAATTTTTGTTGTCGCAAAACATCAATTCAAATGAGTTCAAACATAAAGCCTAACATTTCTTGTAACGTCTATTTATCCTAATAACTTATAAAAACCACTATCAACCACATATGCAAAAGTATATTTCAAATAAACCTATCAGCGACTAATTAAATTCAACCATATTAAGCCAATCAAGTTATTCAAGTCAAACAAATCTAACAAGTCAATTAAGTCAATCAAGTCAATCAAGTTAAATAAAACAATCAAGCCAAATGAATCAATCAAGCCAAAAAAGTCAAATAAATCAATCAAGCCAAAATAAATATGTTATATATTTGCTTAATAATCCAGTATATTTCTATTCTAAACTCCTCATACAATATACTTGTTATGTGTGGACTTAAAAGTGAACATGTAATGTAGTGTGTGTAGTATGTAAGTCATAATGCAGTATGAACTATATGTCATATGCAAAGTAATATGAAATGATATTTGAATGAAATGCGACTTGTGATGTGAATGATTTTAATTTGAGATACACCGTAATTTAATAATGATGTATGATATGAAATAAGATGTGTAATGGTAATATGCATAATGATTTGGTGATGATATCTATTTTGGTAACAGATGTCAAAATACTATTTAACTATTATGCATATATATATAATATAAATTATTCTAATCAAACAAACGTAATATACATTAATTTCTAGACTTAGGTTAATGATACTTGTGACTTAGATTAAGAGTTTAATGGAAGTTAAAAATATATTCATGATGGGTAGTAAAATATTTAGAATAATTTTATGAAAATATGGAGTTAAATAATCTTAGTAGGGTGATTCTTTTAAAAATAATATAGTAAATATTGAAGATCATTTTAAAGGGAATATAAAATTTTAACATATGAAATAAATTATAAAAATATGTTTTATATAACAAAGTCTAAATATACAAGTTTTATAAATTTAATAAAATAAGAAAATCAAAATTATTATTCATTTTATAATGTAACCCAAATCTTTATGTAATCATAGGTTATATATATATATATATAAGTTAGACTATGTATGTTTAAACAACATATAAAAGATATATAAATTTATATTTTATAACAATATCAAATGTTTGAAAATTTTAAATTATTTCAAGCATATATCAATGTATTATATATAATTTCTATATTTTTATAATTTTGAAACAAAATATATGAAACATAAGTAGATAAACAAAATTGATAATTAGAGTTTTAACAAACATTTTCATGTTGAAAAGATGTCCTTTCAAATTTTTAAATAAAAATCAAATAGTAGTGAAATTTAAATTTAGAATAAGAAAAGATTTTAATTAGATTGTGTTAGATCAAAATTTGGACCTAACACCCAAATTGTTCTGATTTGTAAAGAATTATAACTGGAGAATGAAGAAAAAGCAGAAAACACACAGAATTTATTGTGGTTCGGCGTTAACGAGCCTACGTCCACTTTATATGTTATCGATTACACTTTGAATGCTAGTACAATCAATGATTTTCTCAAACTCTCTCTTACAATTGTGATTTCTCTCAGTAATCTCATAATAAAACTGATAAGAAATAGTGGTATGACAGTAATGCTGGAATCAGTGCTCAATACTGCCAAAGGATCCTGAAAAATGCCAAGCTCTGGGCTATTTATAGCTGATTTTGTCAGGCGAATCGCGGTCACACGTGGCACAGATCCCGAGAATATCGGATCGGATCGCAGCTTGATGAAGAATTAGTCAAATTAGCCGTTGTGGACAGGTGTCGCGATCCCCTTAAATATCGGATCGAGCAAGGAGGAGGAATTGGTCAAAGTGACAGTTGGGGACACGTGTCGCTGGATTCGTGCATCTCGGATCGCCGAAGACTAGCTCGTGCTTGAACAGGTCAGAGGCTTCGCTGTGCGTCGGGGGATCGGATCGGTCTGTGCAGGGTAGTACCTTAAGTGCAGATCAAGTCGTGTAGAGGTAGTCGGATCGCTGATGCTATGGGGGCGATCCGATGGGGGGCGATCCGAGAGGGGCGACCCTCTGGTGCGATCCGATCCTTCATGGACTTAAGGAACGTAGTTTCATACTTTCTTCTTGTGTGTGAACCTTGGTGGCTTGGTCAAAAAGCTAGCCAACAGATTGGTATATTGATAAGTATACTAAGGTGTATCTGCATATGAACCAAAATGTCTAAAATCGTAAAAGAGATGAATTTATATACCTAACAGTGTGCGTAGATGTATATTCCTAACTATAATGATAATTACGAAATTATTGTAAATCATACCTCTTTTTATTGTCCTCCATTTTGTTGTTCTTCCATTGTCATGAACCATACATTTACATATTTCAAAATTTGACAATGAGATCTGCATTATTGTGACAACATCATTTTTCTTATTAGCATAGTATATTAATTTGCTGAGTTTGAAGATCTTATGAGAAAAATATTGATGACTTAGTAGTTTAACCAACTTGGTGCCAAAATTTTGATTTTGAATTTTGAATTTTGAATGAATGGACACTTCAACTACTTTAAGCCAAAAAGTCGTATCCCTTCATGATGAACGATCATCTTGGTGTCTTTTAGCTAGTAAACTCTTCCCCTGCAAAGCAACACAAACTATCAAAGAATCAAGTGATTTTCAAAATAACTAATTGTAATTTTTAATAATAACATCATGATGATTCTGTGACATATAAATAAAAAAATAGTCTTAATATAATACCATTCAAACTTTTCGAATAAACAGATTATGATAACTTGAATTTTCAGCAAAATAAAATGTATACACATCTTAATACTGATGTAATGCATGAATTTAAACTAGTGCTATAAATCATTTCTTATTTTGCCATTTAATACTATGAAAATTCAGATGATGAAATTTTGAAAACCTATGGTTTGATACCAATTGTTAAGGATGAGAATCATGGACCTTAAGGCAAAACTAACACTAGAGGGGGGGATGAATAGTGTTTTAAATAGATTATGGAAAAGTTAAACAATTAATGATTACTTAAACAACTATATGAATCACAAAATGAATATCACAACGGAAACAATCACAGATGCAAATATAAACAGAAATAAAATGTATAAAAGGAAAGAACACGTCGGATTTTATCACCACAACAAAAACACCATATTACAACTTTAATTTTACAACGGTGGTAAAAGCACCATTGTAATAAATGTTTTTTACAACGGTCAATTCCCTAAAGTTGTAATAAACGTATTTTTAACAACTTTTTATTTTGTTAGTTGTAATAGATGTCTATTATAAACTTCATGTTTATAATATCTATATTTAATAACTAATTATATTAATAATTAATAATAAACTTAGGAATCAATAATATTGATTAATTATTATTAAATAATTAATATTTAATAAGTAATAATTTATTTTTAATAGTTAATGTGTGTTAACTTCTTATTAATCATAAATTTATAACATACATTATAAGCTTTTAATAATTATTAATCTGATATATCTAAGTAGAAATAAGTAAAAGTTAAATAATAACTATTATTAATAAGTAATATTCGATTTGGTAGTAACTATTTCAGAAATTTTAATAAATATAATTTTGGCAACAAATAACAATTTTGGCTACAAAATAATAATAATTAATTTGAAATATTAAATAATTAATTATAAATATATTCATTAATGAATAGTAATTAGCTTTTAATTATTACTATTAAATATTTAATGATTGATAATTGGTAATATATACATAATAATTAACGAATAATTAGACTTCGTGCATTGGATAAAGTCTGTAAATAGGTCACGCCCCTTTTCAAATAATCCCACTCGTCGTCATTTAGTTGTTGGAATTTTTGGACTAACCGTCGAATCTTGACTATTAAGCCTTGATGATCATTGTTGGCCACTGCGCTGCGACCTCCGTTTTTCAAAACCATATTAAAAATAGCAATTTTGCAAACGACCTCCGTTTTCGATGAGACCATTTTTGTTGGATCTGGAATGTCAAGTTATTGCTGGATTCCAATTTTCATAATTTTTGGAATCAATATGTGAGCATGGCAGATTTAAACGTGTTTGGTCATTTTAGTTTGAATTTAATCGACTGGAAAATGACCGTTTTTCAAACGGTCTCCAAATTTGACGAAATTAGTTTTGTTAGGACTATATCGTCAAAACATAGCCAGATTTATTTTTCTGGAATTTTCGGAGGCCCCGGTAAATTAAAATGTGTGTTTGAATTTAATATATATTGATTTATATTTTGAATTCGATGGAAACTGATCGAAATGATCGAATTGGCCTATGAAACATATCGCATTGTGTTCGGAATGGGGGTATTTAGTGTAACACCCCGTATTTTCTATGAACGTATAAGTAACAAATTAAAATATACTTAATTTTTAGGAGAAGAACTAAGGGAAACGGGTTGCGCCATTGCGTTCGTCTTGAAATTCTGCTTGAGATAGAGTCGGAGTTTGCGTAAAACGGATATCGTATGAAGAAGATATGGACGAACGAAGTTAGGCAGAAAAATCGGAAAAGGCCAGAATACACTGGCGCACTTGTGAAGTGCGCCAGTACAAAAATACACTGGCGCACCTACCATGTGCGCCCTTACCGATCCAGCATAGAATTCTGGAGTGTTCTGTGATGACGTGTCTTCTTCTGAGTGGTTGGATGACAGTCTTCGAGCTGGGTGGTTCTGATGACTTCAGGACCGATCTGAAGGCTCTAAATCACCCTATTCGCCTATAAAAACACCCCCCAAACCTCACTTTCTCTCCACACAATTTCATTATGCCTATACTCTGCCTCTATAATAAATAAATAAAATAATGGCGTCGCTACTCTGCTGGGATCAAAACTAGAGCTAGTGCATCTTCTTCCAAATCTAAATAAGATTAAAAGAGAACTACTGCAACTCTTCTTCTATAATCCAATCAAGGCAAGGGCAGTTATTTTCCGATATGAATTTTAATCATGATCTTGACATAATTATAAAACTGAATCTGAGATTATGCCCTTTTTCTATTTATCAGATCTGTTCCTCTGTTTTATTATTCTGTTTGTTCTGTATTTCTTCCTCCTTTCTTTCTTTTTGTTTGATAGCCAGGCTACCACGACCCTGAGCCAGATCTCATAAGAGATGAACGCATAAACACTAAATTTGGGAAGAATATTGAATGAGGCATATTTGGGCATAATTGATTTGTATCTAATTTGAGGATTCAACGCATGTTGTAATTCTGGACATAAATTTGAAGCATATTGTATAAGACGATATATGACTTGGAAGGAGAGGATTATTGTGACTTAGAACATAAAGAACATAGATTGAACTTAGAACATAAATCTGAGATATATAATTGGGCATGTTGTATTTAAAACATAAGGTGTATTTAACATATGACTTGGGATTTGTGGCGTAAAGTTTAACTGTGAACATGTAATTGATTTGGATGCATAGTACAAGTTGTAATTCAAGATCTAGATCTGGACATACTATATATATTATAGTCTGAAATTTGGGAAAAAGAGAATTAATTTGCATTTAACTTAGGTGTAAAGATCCATATTAAGATTGGATAATTATTAAGTGTGAATACACCTAAGTAAGTTTTTTTTTTGGATATGTGACATGCATTGTAATTAATGGCTATATTTGGCATAATTTATATGTAAGGTTTTTGGAGAATATTCTGAACTATGCAAGTTTAACTAAAAATTGGGACATATGTTTTATGGTGGAATATGACCATAATTTGGGCATATAAGTTTAGGCTTACCTTATAAATTAGGCAAGATATGTGAATAGGACTTTAAGAAATGTTTAAATCAGCTAAAACTGTCATCTTCTTATTATGTTAAATTTGCCTAATCTGCTAAACCTATTACCTGTTTAATCTGTTGAATTGCCTAAACTGTTACATATGTTGAATCCCCTAAATCTGTTGAGTTGCCTAATCTGCTAAATCTGTTGAACCGCCTAAGCTGCTAAATCAGCTAAATCTGTTGAAAAGATGAATGATTGTAATTTGTGTAAAACATGTTAATTTGTTTAATCTGCTGCGACTTGAAAAGAAGTCAAATCTGTTAAATTGACATTATTTGTCTGATATTTGTATAATTTGTAATGGAATAAACTGGTTAAAATAAAAATGCTGAGACACGAGTTTAGACTCATGTTTGCGATAGAAGCCTGCCCGGACCTAACTGGCTTAACCAGTAACCGCAAACTGCTAGTCTAATGTGAGAGGTCGTAGGCATAACTAAAATATGCTTAGACACGAAGTTAGGTCTGGCTTGTGGCAGAAGTCTGCCCGGAACCGCCAGGCTTATCCAGCGGCCACAAGCTACCGACCTAATGTGAGAGGTCTACACATTAATATTTAATTAATGCAAATCTGAGATAAATATGATGTCTAAAACGTGTTGGGTAGATAAGGCTAAACCAACTGGACTGATGAATTAATAAACCTGTTTCGTGAATCTGTAGGCCCAATACAAAGTTAGATAATCTGTAAGTCTGTTAAAACTATACATCTGATCCGTTAGTCTGAAAACCTATTGACTTGATTTTCTGGTCTGTGAACTAGTTGATTCTGAATTCTGTAGGCCTAAAACTTGTAAATGAGTTAATCTGAAATCTGTTAGTCTGGGGACACAAGGTTAGGAGGGAAAATACTTGTGTCATCTGATGTTTGGGACCCATATTAGTCAGTAACCCTTTCTGGTATCAAAACGATGACCCAACGGTAGGTAGTGTCCGGGCACGCTTACTAAACTAATTATAAGTGGTTCATTCTGATAATGACGAGGGGTGTTGATGGTGCGTTCCAACCGGGTCATGTGTGTGCATGGATCCCAGTCTGCCTCGGAGGATGTAAGACGCCGTAACATCTGTACATATGTCTGTGTCTTTTAAAGGTTGCCACTTTGGGGAGTGATACACCCTTCTGTGGGGCTGGCATAGGGTATTTATGTATTAGGGAGCCGATCGCTTGGGGTAGATTTAGTATACACTTAGTTCTGTCACTTTCCGTTGGGGTACCGTCTGTTTCTGTTGGGTGGTAACACCTGTCTATTTCTGCGTGGCACCGTCTGTTGGAGTGCTAAAGGCCCATTTACTAGTGTACACCTAATTCATACACTATGTTTTTGTAGGGATTATTCTGTTTCCGTCTTTGATTCTGTTTATGTACCTTTTGTCTGTTGGGTTGGTAAAGGCCCATTACTGGCATTTTGTTCCTGTATAGATTGTTCTGTTCCGTTTCTGTTTCAGTTTGGACATTAGGGTAACGCCTAATCCTGTTATACTTGTATTAGTGCAGAGAAGTAAGATATAAGTAAGAAGCATTACTTGGGCTATATCATTCTGTTTCTTCTGTTTAGCTTAAGTATACGAGTTACTCCTTTGTTGTTGTCTCTTATCCAGCTTTATTTTCATGTCATGATATTATTATCTTTTCATATGCTGAAAGTCACAGGACTTGCCAGACGTTATGTATGACCTTGCTTGTTTTCGTCCATTTTCTTTCGTACCCCCCCCCCCCAAGGTTTTTTAGGGTGGAAGTATAAGAGCTTGATTCGGATTTTCTCTGCTTGAAGTATCGCTTGGCCTTGGATGTATCTTTCTATGTCAGTTTATGTTAGGGATTATGATTTTGAAAACTATGCATTCTGGAGGCTTTTGTACAAGGCTGATATCTTGTACTTGAATTCTGATATTGTGATTTGAAAAGATGTAACCAAACTTACTTCGGTTTATGTTGAAATAAAGCTATTAATTTTTCAAGTACTATTTTATCTGTCTTATAAATTTCTGTTTTGTCTACTAAAACGCTCCATCAAAGTTAAGGCATTCCCTTTGTAAATGACCTTAACGGAGGTGGGGTGTTACACAAGGTATCAGAGCTGAAGGTTACTGGATTTGATAAAAAAGTTTTAGAAAACTATTTTCAAAAAGTTTTTAAAAAGGAAGTATTTTCAAAAGTAGAGATTATTTTGAAAAACATAATCCCCAAAGCCATAGCCAATCTTTCTATCCATTGTTTTGAATCTTTCCTTTTTCTTTCGTTTCAGCATGTCTGGGGATCTTAACCTTCCGTAGGGCATACTGATACCTGGCTGGTTCAGGAGGTACCTCGAAGCTAGGGCTAATGATGCGGGCCTAACAAACGTCCCTCCTCCCCCAAATGCAGCGGTTCCTCCTCCTCCGCTCATGAATACATTCCCGAAGATATGTAGATACTTTCGAGCCATAGGTGGGAAGAACTTTAATGGAACTAAATCCTTCGTGGAAGCAAGGAATTGGCTCAAAGAAACTGAGGATTTGTTCGTTATCTTCGAGGTGGACGATAGGCAAAAGGTATAGTTGGCGGTGTGGTTGCTAAGGACGAAGCTTCTTTTTGGTGGGAGGTCACAAATGGAGAGCGTCCGGTAGAGAGATGGATGGATTTCAGGCATAGGTTCGAGATGAAATTTCTCTCATGAGCGGAAGAGAGTCTATACGTAGAAAGGTTCTTGGTGTTAAAGCAGGGGGATTTATCAGTGAGAGAGTACATCAACAAGTTTAATCAATTGGCAAGATTCGGCTTAGAATTGGTAAATACACAGCATAAGAAGACACTAAGGTTTGCTAAAGGTTTGAATGAGCCACTACACGGTTTGGCGATGTCCCACATTCCTATGTGGGCAACCTTCAAAAAATTGGTGGGCATGGCGTTAATGCATGAAGAGGAAGCCGAAAGTAAAAAGAAAGAGGACAAGCTTGAAAGACCACAGAACAAGAAGGTGGGGCCTAAAAAGAAAACACAAAAGAAGGATGAGAAGACTGAAGATAAGAAAGAGAAGAAGTGCTTTACTTGTGGAAGCTCGACCCATCTGAAAAAGGATTGTAGAAAAAGGAAGGGCACTTGCTTCAACTGTGGAGAAATGGGGCACTTCACAAGGGACTGCTCAAAGAAACGGGGGCAAGGGAAGAGAGCAGAAACAATTTCTGGAGGACAGGCGAATACTCAAGTGACAGGTAGATTGGGTAGAAATACGAATATTTATGTAGAAGGTTTAATTTCCTTATCTGATTGAGGAGTTAAAAACACTTTCTGATTCTGGCATTTTGATTCTGTAATTGAAACTCTGCACTTTAATACTAGTCTTGTTTCTGTTTCCGTTTTAGTCTCAGACCCCATGAGGGTTACGACTCACCTGTTTGTAATAAGTTGGGGTTTGAGGCCATCTGTGTTGGGCGTGACGCATACATTCTGAGTTTTTATCATGATTAGTTTCCTAAGAATCATTTGGTAATCTGATATGTATCAGTAGTCTGTAGGTTTCTGAAAAGGATAGGAGTTTTTACTCAAAACGTGAAATAGGTTTCCAGTTGGGCATTTGTTTAATGGGAGTGATTCTCTGAGTATTAATCTGATGTTGATTTCGGTCTTCGGAGTTGATACTTAGAAGTTATTCTCTTAAACCGATGTCTAGTGGGAACCTAGCTTTAGTTTTATACTTTCTTTTATCACTCGACTTTATCCTTCGACCTTTAGGTAGAAACTAATGGGTGTAAACATGTGTTTGAGACATGTTATGTTTGATGGTTGCAAGTGGATGCAAGTGGTTGCTAGTGATTGCTCGTGGATGCGTATACACACCCTAGGCACTAGATCGGCTCAAAAACACTCTCATACTGCATATGGATGTGTGTGCATTTTTTTTATGGATGCAAAATGGGTGACTCAGCACATGAATGTTGCATATGAATGAGCGGTTGTGCACCCATATAGAAATGAAGCGTATCAAATAGAATTTCTTGCATACATAATTGGACTCATGGCACCAACATGGTTCGCATTGAGGAGGTCAACTAAATCAGTAGACTGCTTGATCTTTGCATTAGATAAGAGACATATACACACCTTTTGCATATGTTCATACAACATTAGAAGTTTTCTAAGGACAATGGATGCTTGTGGATGATGGTTGAGTAGATGGATGATTGGATGGTGGGACACATTCTTCTTAACTTGAAGATTTCGGGGACGAAATCCTTTAAGGAGGGGAGAATGTAACACCCCGTATTTTCTATGAACGTATAAGTAACAAATTAAAATATACTTAATTTTTAGGAGAAGAATTAAGGGAAAAGGGTTACGCCATTGCGTTCGTCTTGAAATTCTGCTTGAGATAGAGTCCGAGTTTGCGTAAAACGGATACCGTATGAAGAAGATATGGACGAACGAAGTTAGGCAGAAAAAACCAGAAAAGGCCAGAATACACTGGCGCACTTGTGATGTGCGCCAGTACAAAAATACACTGGCACACCTGACATGTGTTCCCATACTGATCCAGCACAGAATTCTGGAGTGCCTGTGATGACGTGTCTTCTTCTGAGTGGCTGGATGACCTGTCTTCGAGCTGGGTGGTTTTGATGACTTCTGGACTGATCTGAAGGCTCTAAATCACCCTATTCTCCTATAAAAACACACCCAAACCTCACTTTCTCTCCACACAATTTCATTATGCCTATACTCTGCCTCTATAATAAATAAATAAAATAATGGCGTCGCTACTCTGCTGGGATCAAAACTAGAACTAGTGCATCTTCTTCCAAATCTGAATAAGACTAAAAGAGAACTACTGCAACTCTTCTTCTATAATCCAATCAAGGCAAGTGCAGTTATTTTCCGATATGAATTTTAATTATGATCTTGACATAATTATAAAACTGAATCTGAGATTATGCCCTTTTTCTATTTATCAGATCTGTTCCTCTGTTTTATTATTCTGTTTGTTCTGTATTTCTTCGTCCTTTCTTTCTTTTTGTTTGATAGCCAGGCTACCACGACCCTGAGCCAGATCTCATAAGAGATGAACGCATAAACCCTAAATTTGGGAAGAATATTGAATGAGGCAAATTTGGGCATAATTGATTTGTAACTAATTTGAGGATACAACACATGTTGTAATTCTGGACATAAATTTGAGGCATATTGAATAAGACGATCTATGACTTAGAAGGAGAGGATTATTGTGACTTAGAACATAAAGAACATAGGTTGAACTTAGAACATAAATCTGAGATATATAATTGGGCATGTTGTATTTAAAACATAAGGTGTATTTAACATATGACTTGGGATTTGTGGCGTAAAGTTTAACTGTCGACATGTAATTGATTTGGATGCATAGTAAAGTTGTAGTTCAAGATCTAGATCTGGACATACTATATATATTATAGTCTAAAATTTGGAAAAAGAGAATTAATTTGCATTTAACTTAGGTGTAAAGATCCATATTAAGATTGGATAATTATTAAGTGTGAATACACCTAAGTAAGGTTTTTTTTTTTGGATATGTGACATGCATTGTAATCAATGGCTATATTTGGCATAATTTATATGTAAGGTTTTTGGAGAATATTCTGAACTATGCAAGTTTAACTAAAAATTGGGACATATGTTATATGGTGGATTATGACCATAATTTGGGCATATAAGTTTAGGCTTACCTTATCAATTAGGCAAGATATGTGAATAGGACTTTAAGAAACGTTTAAATCGGCTAAAACTATTATCTGCTTATTATGTTAAATTTGCCTAATCTGCTAAACCTGTTACCTGTTTAATCTATTGAATTGCCTAAACTGTTACATATGTTGAATCCCAAAAATCTGTTGAGTTGCCTAATCTGCTAAATCTGTTGAACCGCCTAAGCTGATAAATCTGCTAAATCTGTTAAATCTGTTGAAAAGCTGAATGATTGTAATTTTTGTAAAACATGTTAATTTGTTTAATCTTCTGCGACTTGAAAAGAAGTCAAATATGTTAAACTAACATAATTAGTCTGATATTTGTATAATTTGTAATGGAATAAACTGGTTAAAATAAAAATGCTGAGACATGAGGTTAGACTCATGTTTGCGATAGAAGCCTGCCCGGACCTAACCGGCTTAACCAGCAACCGCAAACTGCTAGTCCGATGTGAGAGGTCGTAGGCAAAACTAAAATATGCTTAGACACGAAGTTAGGTATGGCTTGTGGTAGAAGTCTGCCCGGAACCGCCCGGCTTATCCAGCGGCCACAAGTTACCAACCTAATGTGAGAGGTCTGCACATTAATATTTAATTAATGCAAATCTGAGATAAATATGATATCTAAAACATGTTGGGTAGATAAGGCTAAACCAACTGGACTGATGAATTAATAAACCTGTTTCGTGAATCTGTAGGCCCAATACAAAGTTAGACAATTTGTAAGTCTGTTAAAACTATACATATGATCTGTCAGTCTGAAAACCTGTTGACTTGATTTTCTGGTCTGTGAACTAGTTGATTCTGAACTCTATAGGCCTAAAACTTGTAAACAAGTTAATCTGAAATCTGTTAGTCCGGGGACACAAGGTTAGGAGGGAAAATACTTGTGTCATCTGTTGTTTGGGACCCATATTAGTCAGTAACCCTTTCTGGTATCAAAACTATGACCCAACAGTAGGTAGGGTCCGGGCACGCTTACTGAACTAATTATAAGTGGTTCATTCTGATAATGGCGAGGGGTGCTGATGGTGCGTTCCAACCGGGTCATGTGCGTGCATGGATCCCGGTCTGCCTCTGAGGATGTAAGGCGCCGTGACATCTGTAAATAGGTCTGTGTCATTTAAATGTTGCCACTTTGGGGAGTGATACACCATTCTGTGGGGCTGGCATAGGGTATTTATGTATTAGGGAGCCGATCGCTTGCGGTAGACTTAGGGTACACTTAGTTCTGTCTGTTTCCGTTGGGGTACCGTCTGTTTCTGTTGGGTGGTAACACCTGTCTGTTTCTGCGTGGTATCGTATGTTGGGGTGGTAAAGGCCCATTTACTAGTGTACACCTAATTCAAACACTTTGTTTCTGTAGGGATTATTCTGTTTCCGTCTCTGATTCCGTTTATGTACCTTCTGTCTGTTGGGGTGGTAAAGGCCCATTACTGGCATTCTGTTCCTATATAGATTTTTCTGTTCCGTTTTTGTTTCAGTTTGGACATTAGGGTAACGCCTAATCCTGTTATACTAGTATTAGTGCAGAGAAGTAAAATAAAAGTAAGAAGCATAACTTGGGCTATATCATTCTGTTTCTTCTGTTTAGCTTAAGTATGCCAGTTACTCCTGTTGTTGTTGTCCCTTATCCAGCTTTATTTTCATGTCATGATATTATTATTTGTTCTTATGCTGAAAGTCACTGGACTTGCCAGACTTTATGTCTGATCTTGCTTGTTTTCGCCCCTTTTCTTTCGTCCCCCCCCCCCCAAGTTTTTTAGGGTGGAAGTATACTAGCTTGATTCGGATTTTCTCTGCTTGAAGTACCGCTTGGCCTTGGCTGTATCTTTCTATGGCAGTTTATGTTGGGGATTATGATTTTAAATATTATGCATTCTGAAGGCTTTTGTACAAGGCTGATATTTTGTACTTGAATTCTGATATTGTGATTTGAAAAGATGTAACCAAACTTACTTCGGTTTATGTTGAAATAAAGTTATTAATTTTTCAACTACTGTTTTATATGTCTTCTAAATTTATGTTCTGTCTACTAAAATGCTCCATCAAAGTTAAGGCATTCCCTTTGTGAGTGACTTTAATGGAGGTGGGGTGTTACATTTAGCTAGGGGCGGGAGTCGATGGGTTTGAATAGGAGATCGAATGAAAAAATAACTTTTTAGAAATAAATTAAATTAAATATATATTATATTACTATACAACCTATACCCTCCCTCCTCTCTCTCCTATTTCCAGATCGATTTCTGTAACGACCCGGAAAATCTGAACCAATTTAAAAATTTTAAATTTGCTAAAATAGTGGATTTTAAATATTTAAAATAAATACTTTAAATAATATCAATGAAAAGTGAGTTTGAATCGACGTTTGAAAACGAATATAATTAATTCTAATTATAAACAAGGCCTGAAATGGCGCTGTAGTTTCAAAAATTTGAATTCAAACTTCGACTGACTGTACCGGGTGCAAAACAAAACGGATTTGAGTGAAACCAAAAATATCTAAATCTGTTAGTGAATACCTTTCTAACGAATCTGAAAACTCGAAGTTTCATAGCGGAAAGCAAAAGTTATGGCCAATGGAATTTTCAGAAACGTCACTATGGAATTTATGTAGCCCGTGAAATTGGCCATTTTGCATACGACCTGGGAATTCAACGAAACCACTTTTGTTGGATCCGGGATGTGAAGTTATTGCTAGGTTTCAAATTTCATAATTTTTGAAGCTAGTATGTAAGCGTGGCAAAGGAAAACGTGTTTTGGTCAATTAAAGTTAAATTGGATCGACCAGAAATGGGCCTTTTTGCAAACGGTCTCAGAATTCGACGAAACTAGTTTTGTTGCGACCGTATCATCAAAATATAGCCAGATTTATTTTTCTGGAATTTTTTGAATCAGTTTGTGGCCCTGGCAAATTGAAATGTACATTCAAATCAAATTTTAAATGTTTTATACTTTAATTTGAAGGAAAACTGACTGAAACAGTCGAATGGGCCTATGAAACATATCCCATTGTGTTCGGAATGGGGGTAAAACGCTAGGGACGACAGTCGTTTGGTTTAGATTGGTGGTCGTGTCAGAAAACCCCTTTTAAAACCCACCGGCCAATCAGATTTTTTATAAAAAAAAAGGAAAAACTTTTTCTCTCTCCCCGACTCGACCTGGCGTACGGCGGAAACCCTTTCAAACCTTCCCATCCACTTTCCGATCAATCCACGCAAAATTAGCCCCTCCTCCAGTTGAAGATTTTGTAGAGCTCCTCGAGATCTTCAAATCCATATATAATTTGGATATTTTCATTGTATATTTTGGGAGAATCGAGCTCGAGAAGTTCGCCCGTTCATCGCCAATTTTAGCCGCAACCGCTAGCTCGAGTTCGTCGCCGTTCAGAGCTCCGACGTGCCTCTCCTCCCCCTCCAACGCTGCGCAGGCTGATCGACGAATAACTACATGGATTCAAAGAAAAATCCAAACCTAGTTTTGAACGAAACAGCTGAGGTACGGCCATATTTATTTTCAACAGTTTTAACACCTTTAAACCATTGCAAACTTTGAAAAATCATAACTTTTTCGTGTATTGACGAAATTCAGTGAAACAAGAGACAGTGGACTCGTGTGGACGCCTTCTACATTCTAGAAGAGACCGCATATTTTTCTGAGCCTTCTACATTCTAGAAGAGACCGCATATTTTTCTGAGCCTTCTGCTATTTTTGGTGGAGTGGAACACAATGTGAAATTTCTAATTTATAAATGATATGGAAAACGACGATGTATAAATTATATAGTCGATGTATGAGTTATATAAGCGTTGTACACCTCATGTATAAGCGTTGTATAAGTTGTACGTTCGATGTATAAGTTATATATGCGTTGTAAAAATTATATATGTGTTGAAATAGAAGTGAATTTCTATATATATATATATATATATATATATATATATATATATATATATGTATGTATGCCCCTCGTCCACAAACCATGGACGATATTTACTGGTTGTGATTGGTGTGAAAATTGATTGATAGCGAATGGTTGATTGGAATTGTTTGTGGTTGATATTGATTGATTGTGGTTGAAAAATACCCGTTTGTGGTTGAGAAATATTTGGTTGAAATCACATAGGATTAGTTTGTGGAAATGAAATAAATATATATGCCACCTGCGTGCGAACTAGATGCATGAATCCCCATTGTCAAAAACCGTGAGGTTTTAAGGTAGAGCGAGGAGCCGTACTAGGGACGGTCCCGGTTTTAACTACCCTGCCGTTATGCTGCCGAAATTTTGAATAATATTCATGTGTTAGAATTATTTTCCTGTGTTGAAATTATATTCGTCTGTTGAATAGAAAACCTTCATGTGTTGAATAGATATTCATTCGTTGAATCAAATTCATGTGTTGAATGGTATTCGTGTTTTGAATAAATTGTTTTAACAATAAAAATCACATTTTTACTCCATATATACATACTATAGAAAACCTTCATGTGTTGAATCGATATTCATTCGTTGAATTGAAATTCATGTGTTGAATGGTATTCGTGTTTTAAATATAAAAATCACCTTTTTATCGATTTATACAAAATATAGAAAACCTTCATGTGTTGAATAGATATTCATTCGTTGAATTGAAATTCATGTGTTGAATGATATTCGTGTTTTAAATATAAAAATCACCTTTTGATCTATTTATATAAACTATAGAAAACCTTCATGTGTTGAATCGAAATTCATTCGTTGAATTGAAATTCATGTGTTGAATGGTATTCATATTTTGAAAGAAATCGTTCTATAATAAAAATCCCATTTTTAACATCAATATGAAATGTATAAAATAATCTTGTTTTGAAATAAATTGTTTTATAATAAAAATCCTATTTTTATCACCTATATTAGCTATATAAAATAGACGTGTTTTGAAATAAATTGTTTTACATTAAAAATCGCATTTTTATTATATACATGAATTGTTAAAAATAGTGAAGTGTTGAAATAGAAGACAGTTAGATAAATATATAATTTTTATCAAATGTGTGAAAAGAATATAGCTTTGAAATCGAAGAATCGATATATATATATATATAAATAGAATTGAAATATATCGAAAAACGAAGCTGCAGTTCGTATTTTGAAACCGTGATTTCAAACGATTAGTGCGGGAGATCCGACCATCGGATTTTCCTGAAATCGCAACCATTGGGTACGCTTTGGAAATATCTTTCCAACGGCACCAACTTTGTAAAAATCCAAGGGTTGCATTGTCTGGAATGTTTAATTCAAATCTGAAGAAAAACAGCGCTAGAATCGATTATATTTATAATTACATATATAAATATAATTATATTTAATCGAATAACGACGTTGCAGTTCGTATTTTGAAATCGAAACTTCAAACGATTATACAGGGAGATCCGACCGTCGGATTTTTCCGAAACTAGAACCGTTGGATTCTTTTTGAAAAGATCTTTCTAATGATGTGAATTTCGTGAAGATCCAACGGTTAGATTTTCAGATATGTGTAAATCAAATCTAAAAAAAACAGCGCCACGGTCGCGTTATGGCCCGAAGCGTCATTTTGAATAAATTGGCTATTTTAAAATAAATAAAAATAGAGATAAATCGTTATAAAATATTATAAACAATATGGATGTGAAATTTAGAAATTAACTGAAGTTTAGCTAAGTCGAATGGTTTCTTGGGTATTGATCTGATGTTGGTTTCGGCCTTCGGGGTTAATATTTGGGAAATCGTTCTCTTACTGATTGACGGTTAGTGACTAATGAATTGAAATGATGTGTAGTAGTGTTTGTGTAGCACTTGTTTATTATATACGCGAGTTGCTCAGAAAGACCGGGTTTATCCCATTTTGAATAACTAAATCGACGATAAGAAATCGAAGATGAAGACGGTGGTCGAAGACCAGAGATCTCCACCTCGTTTGGATGGTAACCGAGGTCCTTATTGGGAGGCATCCCGAAATATGGATAATGAGTGGTGATCGTCCAGACGTATGTGGTGATCGATGGGTTTGCGAGGTATATATTGCCTCCGGTTTCGTTCAGACCCAGAACGGACTTGCAAATGGACAGTGTGTCTGACATTGGAATTTATTCTGTGTGATCGATAGCTATCAGTTGCACGGTGTGAATTGCCTGTGTGGCATGCTAAGATGCTGTGATCAGGGCTTCTGTCGAAAAGCAAAGCCTTGTGGTGATGATCAAAGCACCGCCTGTGTGGCGTAGCTTTGTGTATAACGTGAAATCGCGAGCCTCACACCCCGGTATGAACTAGAAACGGGAGCAGGACCTCAGGGAGGGCATACGTTTCCTTCTAACTAGGAGTGGCGTCAGTGGTTTTACATGCCCTGATGAGTTTGACTTATGTGGTTGTTGCTGTTGCAAGGCGCCTCGGTTAGATCGGACGATCCGGGTCCGATGGAGTCATTCGTTGGCTCATTTACGCCCCTAGGGCGGGGAAACGTATTGTTCAGGCATAATAATCCACCTCGGTGGACCGGCCCTGACGATCCAAGGCTTGCCTGCGCGCTTGCCTGAGACATGGGCTAGAGCGTCTCGAATTCGGTAAGGACTATCTTTTGCCTTGGTTCACGACGGAAATCCAATTTCCAAATACGACATCGTGCGGTTTTGATTGTATATATATATGGCGACATGATATATGGTACCCATGCCGTCTACGATTGATAGTTATGATTCGAAGTTGTTTTTGAAACATGTAAACACTAGTTATAATATCAATTGCTTTTGTTTTATTCGTATCAACCATATTTTGGCCATTATAAGGTAAAACTCTATCCTCGGTTTGCGTTGCATTGTGTGATGGGAACTGAGTCTTATAATGGCTTCATATTTATAAAAAGCATTGCGACGTTTAAAAGAATTATTTGTTTTAAAGCATTGGCAATCCAATGGAGTAAACCCGTTCCACGAAAGTGGCGTGGTCCTATGATTAGCCATATTATAAATGTGTTGACTAGATTTCTCATACCAGTCCCATGACTGACTCGTAGTTTGTTTCACTTTCATACTCGGGTGCCTATTTTTCTACACGGACAGCCTTGTATTCAGGTTTAGCTGGTTTTTTCTGGATAGCTGGAGCTGAAGATGGATTCTATTATTTATCTCCTTTTATGTTGTTCAGCTCCTACTGTACATTATGTTTGTTTTCCGTTGTAGACATTTATGTATAGATGAACTGTATCTGTACTAAGTATGATCCTGTATACTGTGTAACTCTGATGATTACGTTTATCCAGTATATTCTATTGTTCATTATCTAGTGTATTTATTTAATTTTGTTCTGCTATTATCTGTTTATGTGTTATATTCCAAGGATTACCCTTGCCACCGTCAGTACGGGGTTTTGGGGTCGTCTCATTTGGTATCAGAGCTTTGGTTAAGCTTAGTTCTGGAATATAACATATGAACGAACTCGTCAGAAATAGAACCAGTAGTGTTCTAGGATGGGTAACTCTATACAGATAGGATCAGTAATATCCTAGTATAAGTAAAGCAGAATGAAATACACCCGAGTAGACACATTTACATTGAAGTATTTGTCTCTATATTTTGTAATATCTTTTCTGTTGACCTGACACTTTGTCTGCTAATTGCACACGTACTAGAAAATGAGTGACAGGAACAGAAGAAATAATCGTATGGCTCGACCAGCTAATGAGCCAGTTATGCTCCCATAGCCACAATAAAATATAGAAGTTCTATTCAAGAGATTTCGAAATCTGGGTGGATCACCATTCTTAGGCAAAGAGTCCATTATGGAAACACAAGCTTGGATCCGTTCTGCAGAGAAAATCTTTGAGGGTTTAAAGCTGGGAGACGATCAGAAAAGATTACTGGCGTCTTGGGCACTCAAAGAAGAAGCTTTGTTTTGGTGGGATTCAGTTATTAAAGATAATCCAGAAGGTGATATCACCTGGGATAGATTCAAAGTGATTTTCCTAGAAAGATTTACTCCTCCCGAAGCAACCGAGCGATTATGTGATGAATTTTCTTATCTGATACAAGGTGATATGACCATCCCAGAATATCATAAGAAATTCAATGAACTTTCTCACTTTGCTCCTCATCTGATTCAAGATCCAAAGAGGAAAAATCTGAGATATATTCATGGCCTGCAAAGAAAATATCAGAACAGTGTAATGAGGAATGTGAAGCTCCCCTTTTCTGAAATGATGTACATGGGTTACCAGTATGAAGATCTCGACAAGAAAGGTATGTTACCTTACGAAGAAGGGGTCAGTTCTAGTAATGAAGATGAGCCTGAAACTGATATTCCCAAGGCCAGTGCGATATCTGAGGTGAGTAAGAAGCCCAAAGTCAATCGAAAAAGGGCCATATCTGAAAAGGAACCAGCAACAACGGCCACTTGCTCTAACTGCAAGAAACCAGGGCATTTGCCCAGAAATTGTAAATCCTCGAAGAAACGAAAGCAGGATGGGTCTAAATCCAAGGGCAATTTTCCTGTGACTCGAGAGTGCAATCTTTGTCATCAGGCCGGTCGTATAAAGCGAGATTGCTGGCTGTTAAAAAAGGCCAAAGAGGCTCAGGTAAATGAAGTGACAGAAGTGCCTACATCTTCGTCTGCTCAAGAAAGGTCTGATGTTTTAGAAGGCACGCTCAATGTCAAGAACATTCAGGTTAAAGTACTTTTTGATACAGGCGCGTCACGAAGCTTTATTGCAAAGAGTGCAGTCAAGAAGTTGGATTTGAAATTGAAGAAGCTCAAAGAACCAATGACTGTCCAAAATCTAGTTGGGGTTCCATCGATCTCAGTTGGGTTTGTGGGGTGCCTATCTCTTTTTCCTGCTATAAATTCCCTACTATCTCTATCGTCATGAATTTTATTGAATTCGATCTTATTCTGGGATTGGATTGGCTAACCAAATATGAAGCAGAGGTTAGATGTGCCGAGAGAGTTGTTAGGGCTAAGATTAAATCAGGGAATCATATAACCATACCGTGTGAAGGTCAGAAATCTAATAGAAAATATTTCTGGGCAGCTCTCGATGTTTCTCCAGCCCAAATAGAAAATATCCCTGAAGTTACAGAGAATATTCCCGACCTCATAAAAGATATTCCTGACGTCTAGAACTATGCGGATGTGTTTGAAGAAGTTGTTCACTTACCTCTGCAGAGAGAAATTGATTTCAAAATTGCCTTAATTCCGAATGCAAGGCCGGTAGTTCACGCTATTCGAAGAATGTCCTTGAAAGAGAAAGAAGAACTTGACAATCAAACACGACAGCTAGTATGGAAGGGTTTGATCAGGCCTAGTTTCTCTGATTGGGGAGCCGCAGTGGTGTTTGTCCCAAAATCTGATGGTACTCTACGTCTAAGTGTGGATTATCGTGATATGAACAAACATACAATAAAGAACAAATATCCATTGCCGCGAATTGATGATTTATTGGATCGTCTGAATGGAGCACAAGTATTCTCAAGAATGGACCTAGCTACAGGCTTCCATCAACTTTGAATTGCCTAAGAGTGTGTTCCAATGACAGCATTCAGAGGTCCAGACTTATTCTACGAGTGGTTAGTAATGCCGTTCGGCTTATGTAACGCTCCAGCCTATTTCGTCGATCTAATGAACAGAGTATTCAGAGGAGTATTGAATAAATTTGTTCTGGTTTTCATTGATTATATCCTTATCTTCTCTAAGTCAGAAAGCGAGCACGAAAAACATTTGGAACAAGTGTTAGAAATTCTCATAAAGAATGTGTTGAAAGCAAAGTTTTCCAAATGTATCTTCTGGCAAGATGAAGTGAAATTTCTAGGCCATGCCGTATCGAAAGAAGGAATTGCTGTGAATCCAAGTAAAATCACGGCTATTCAAAACTGGAAACAGCCTAGTACTCCTACAAAAGTCCGCAGTTTTCTCGGATTGGCTAGTTATTACCGGAAGTTCGTTAAAAACTTTTCGAAGATATCTGGTCACTTAACGAAGCTTACAAAGAAGCACTCAAAATTCAAATGGACTCCAGAAAGTGAAGAGGCTTTTGAAGAGCTAAAGTTAAGATTAACGATAGCTCCGGTGTTAACCATCATCGATGGAAATCAGGATTTAAAAGTCTGGACAGATGCCTCTACAGAAGGACTTGGCGCAGTGTTAATGCAAAGGGGCCAAGTGATTGCTTATGCTAGCCGTCAGCTGAAGCCGCATGAGAAAAACTACGTCACTCATGATCTTGAGTTATTGGCTACAGTATTCGCTTTGAAAATCTGGAGACACTATCTTCTGGGTGAGAGATTTGAACTGTTTACAGATCACCAGTCATTGAAGTATCTGTTCACCTAGAAGGACTTGAATCTGACACAGCAACGTTGGCTAGAGTTCCTTGCAGGATACGATTTTGAAATTATATACACTCCAGGGAAAGCCAACGTCGTGGCCGATGCGTTAAGCCGAAAGAATGAAATGATCGCCAGTTTTATTATCATGACTTCATTGATAGATAAAATATCTACTCTTCAGAAGGATGATCACTTCATTCAGAAGATCAGAGAGATAATTCAACAAGGCGAACCCTCGAGTTTTCAAGTTGATAATGATGAGATTCTAAGGCTCAAAGGTCGAATTTGTGTTCCTAACATTCCTGAGCTCCGAAAGGAAGTACTGGATGAATGCCACAAGTCAAAACTTAGTATCCATCCGGGAGTAAGAAAAATGTATAATGACATCAAATGAACTTTCTAGTGGAAGTCAATGAAGAGGGACATTTCTTTATATGTTAGCTGATGCCCTACTTGCCAGCTAGTCGAAAGCGACCAACAGAAACTAGCTGGATTATTACAACCGCTAGACGTTCCAGGTTGGAAGTGGAAACATATTTCTATGGACTTCATTGATGGTTTTCCCAGAACCAGAAAAGGAAATGACAGTATTTGGGTGATCGTAGATCGCTTCACGAAGACCGCCCATTTCATACCTGTCAGATCAAACAGAACTGCTCAGAGTCTGGCGCAGATATACTTCAGGGAAATTGTGAGGCTACATGGAGTGCCGCTCAGTATAGTCAGTGATAGAGATACAATATTTACTAGCAAATTCTGGGAGGCATTTCAAGTAGAGCTGGGAACAAAACTGAACTTGAGCACCTCTTATCATCCTCAGACAGAAGGTCAAACTGAGAGGGTGAATCATATACTAGAAGATCTATTGCGGGCTTGTGTTCTAGATTTTGGTGGATCGTGGGAAGGCCACCTGCATTTGGCTGAATTCTCATATAATAACAGCTACCAGGCGAGCCTGATAATGTCTCCATTCGAAGCATTATATGGTAGACCGTGCCGATCCCGGTAATAAACTTGTGTTAGGGCCGGATCCGAGAAGCTGCCGACAAAGTCGATTTTATCAAGAAACGATTACTCGCTGCTCAAAGCCGACAAAAGAGTTATCCCGATAGAAGAAAAAGAGATTTATCGTTTGCTGTTGGCGACTATGTATATTTGAAAGTATCGCCATGAGAGGAGTTATCCGGTTCGGTAAAACTGGGAAGTTGGCGCCCAAATTCATTGGTCCGTTTCCTATTCTGGAATGGATCAGAACGCTCGCTTATATAGTTAGATTGCCTGATTGGTTGCCTGGAGTTCATGATGTATTTCACATATCTCAACTTCGAAAGCACGTTCATGATCCAGACTTGATCGTGGAAGAAGCAGCTCAACAGGATATTGAAATTACTCTAGAATTAGCTGTGAGAAGAAAGCCGCTCAAGATCATCGGCAAAGAAACCAAAGAGCTGAGGAACAAGAAAGATCACTTAGTCAAAGTACAATGGAGTGGAGATCCGCGAGATTGTACTTGGGAAACTGAGGAGAGCATTCACAAAGCCTATCCTAGATGCCGAGTGGATATCTCTGATTGACTCCGGTGCAAGGTACATTTACCATACTTTGCATTACCAATTAGTTCTCTATTCTGTTGTTATTTTCTCTCTATGGATGTGCACTTTTAATTCTATAGTCTGAATGATTTTAAAAGAGTATAGGAATTAATTTGTATGATTTTGAAAAGTTAAAAACAAATTGATTGTTGTTTGTGTTGTGTGATAGTAGATTTGATTAATTAAAATTGTTGAAACAATAGTTAATTTAATTAATAAGAGAATAATGGTAGAATTTATTCAATTATATCACACATTGAACTGATTAGAAAATAGATAGAAATATATACATGTGCATTATATATGTTTGAACAGGTAAATGGATAGCTATTGAGTAAAGATTTTATTTGTGTGCCCGACAAATAGGTAAACCTTAATGAGTTGGATGCGAAATATTATTATATCAACTCCTGTGAATGCCATTGGATGCGGAGTGTTGGTTATTCTGTGTGTAATAATAAACGTCGCCATAGAATAGTAACAATTAATTTTGAACTACATTACATGGCATACTTCAGAAGATAGGCATACTTCATCATATACCACATAAGCATTTGGAGCTTGTGTGACGAGGTGGAAGATTTACCACACGAATGAGAGGCTTGCATGGCGATGACTATATTTTATAGGTTGAACTGATGACTGATATGGACTATTTAAATTGTAACGATAAAATTGCCAGATTAATAAAAATCCCACACGGTTCTGGAGTTGACAATAACCACGTCTCTCTAGTTATTAGATACGGCACATGGACTATTTATTTCCCACACGGGACGAGGTGACGAGGATTTATTTCCCACACTCGACCTGGCGCACGGCGGAAACCCTTTTAAACCTTCCCGTCCGCTTTCCGATCAATCCACGCAAAGTTAGCCCCTCCTCCAGTTGAAGATTTTGTAGAGCTCCTCGAGATCTTCAAATCCATATATAGTTTGGATATTTTCATTGTGTATTTTGGGAGAATCGAGCTCGAGAAGTTCACCCGTTCGTCGCCCGTTTTAGCCACAACCGCCAGCTCGAGTTCGCCGTCGTTCAGAGCTCCGACGCGCCTCTCCTCCCCCTTTGACGCTGCGAAGGCTGATCGACGAATAGTTACACGGATTCGAAGAAAAATCCAAACCTACTTTTGAACGAAACAGCTGAGGTACGGCCATATTTATTTTCAACAGTTTTAACACCTTTAAACTGTTGCAAACTTTGAAAAATCATATCTTTTTCGTGTATTGACAAAATTCAGTGAAACAAGAGACAGTGGACTCGTGTGGATGCCTTCTACATTCTAGAAGAGACCGCACATTTTTCTGAGCCTTCTGCTATTTTTGGTGGAGTGGAACCCAATGTGAGATTTCTAATTTATAAACGAGATGGAAAACGACGATGCATAAATTATATAGTCGATGTACGAGTTATATAAGCGTTGTACACCTCATGTATAAGCGTTGTATAAGTTGTATGTTCGATGTAAAATTATATATGCATTGTAAAAATTATATATGTGTTGAAATAGAAGTGAATTGCTATATATATATATATATATATATATATACACGCCCTTCGTCCATAAATCGTGGACGATATTTATTGGTTATGATTGGTGTAAAAATTGATTGATAGCGAATGGTTGATTGGAATTGTTTATGGTTGATACAGATTGATTGTGGTTGAAAAATACCCGTTTGTGGTTGAGAAATATTTGATTGAAACCACATAGGATTAGTTTGTGGAAATGAAATAAATATACATGCAGCCTGTGAGCGAACTAGATGCATGAATCCCCATTGTCAAAAATCGCGAGGTTTTAAGGTAGAGCGAGGAGCCGTACTAGGGACGATCCCGGTTTTAACTACCCTGCCGTTATGCTGCCGAAATTTTGAATAATATTCATGTGTTAGAATTATTTTCCTGTGTTGAAATTATATTCGTCTGTTGAATAGAAAACCTTCATGTGTTGAATAGATATTCATTCGTTGAATCATATTCATGTGTTGAATGGTATTCGTGTTTTGAATAAATTGTTTTAACAATAAAAATCACATTTTTACTTTATATATACAAACTATAGAAAACCTTCATATGTTGAATCGATATTCATTCGTTGAATTGAAATTCATGTGTTGAATGGTATTCGTGTTTTAAATATAAAAATCACCTTTTTATCGATTTATACAAAATATAGAAAACCTTCATGTGTTGAATCGATATTCATTTGTTGAATTGAAATTCATGTGTTGAATGTTATTCGTGTTTGAATTGAAATTCATGTGTTGAATGGTATTCATATTTTGAAAGAAATCGTTTTATAATAAAAATCCCATTTTTAACATCAATATGAAATGTATAAAATAATCTTGTTTTGAAATAAATTGTTTTATAATAAAAATCCTATTTTTATCACCTATATTAGCTATATAAAATAGACGTGTTTTGAAATAAATTGTTTTACATTAAAAATCACATTTTTATTATATACATGAATTGTTAAAAATAGTGAAGTGTTGAAATAGAAGACAGTTAGATAAAAATATAATTTTTATCGAATGTATGAAAAGAATATAGCTTTGAAATCGAAGAATCGATATATATATATATATATATAGAATTGAAATATATCAAAAAACGAAGCTGCAGTTCGTATTTTGAAACCGTGATTTCAAACGATTAGTGCGGGAGATCCGACCATCGGATTTTCCTGAAATCGGAACCGTTGGGTTCGCTTTGGAAATATCTTTCCAACGGCACCAACTTTGTAAAAATCCAACGGTTAGATTGTCTGGAATGTTTAATTCAAATCTGAAGAAAAACAGCGCCAGAATCGATTATATATATATATATATATAATTATATTTAATCGAATAACGACGCTGCAGTTCGTATTTTGAAATCGAAACTTCAAACGATTATACCGGGAGATCCGACCGTCGGATTTTACCGAAACTAGAACCGTTGGATTCGTTTTGAAAAGATCTTTCTAGTGATGTGAATTTTGTGAAGATCCAATGGTTAGATTTTCAGATATGTGTAAATCAAATCTGAAGAAAAACAACGCCACGGCCGCGTTATGGCCCGAAGCGTCGTTTTGAATAAATTGGCTATTTTAAAATAAATAAAAATAGCGATAAATCGTTATAAAATATTATAAACGATATTGATGTGAAATTTAGAGACTAACTGAAGTTTGGCTAAGTCGAATGGTTTCTTGGGTATTGATCTGATGTTGGTTTCGGCCTTCGGGGTTAATATTTGGGAAATCGTTCTCTTACTGATTGACGGTTAGTGACTAATGAATTGAAATGATGCGTAGTAGTGTTTGTGTAGCACTTGTTTATTATATACGCGAGTTGCTCAGAAAGACCGGGTTTATCCCATTCTGAATAACTGAATCGACGATAAGAAATCGAAGATGAAGACGGTGGTCGAAGACCAGAGATCTTCACCTCGTTTGGATGGTAACCGAGGTCCTGATTGGGAGGCATCCCGAAATATGGATAATGAGTGGTGATCGTCTAGACGTACGTGGTGATCGATGGGTTTGCGAGGTATATAGTGCCTCCAGTCTCGTTCAGACCCAGAACGGACTTGCAAATGGACAGTGTGTCTCACATTGGAATTTATTCTGTGTGATTGATAGCTATCAGTTGCACGGTGTGAATTGCCTGTGTGGCATGCTAAGATGCAGTGATCAGGGCTTCTGTTGAAAAGCAAAGTCTTGTGGTGATGATCAAAGCACCGCCTATGTGGCGTAGCTTTGTGTTTAACGTGAAATCGCGAGCCTCACACCCCGGTATGAACCAGAAACGGGAGCAGGACCTCAGGGAGGGCATACGTTTCCTTCTAGCTAGGAGTGGCATCAGTGGTTTTACATGCCCTGACGAGTTTGAGTTATGTGGTTGGTGCTGTTGCAAGGCGCCTCGGTTAGATCGGACGATCCGAGTCCGATGGAGTCATTCGTTGGCTCATTTACGCCCCAAAGGGTGGGGAAACGTATTGTTCATCCATAACAATCCACCTCGGTGGACCGGCCCTAACGATCCAAGGCTTGCCTACGCGCTTGCCTGAGACATGGGCTAGAGCGTCTCGAATTCGGTAAGGACTATCTTTTGCCTTAGTTCACGACGGAAATCCAATTTCCAAATACGACATCGTGCAGTTTTGATTGTATATATATATATATATATATATAGCGACATAATATATGGTACCCATGCCGTCTATGATTGATAGTTATGATTCGAAGTTGTTTTTGAAACATGTAAACACTAGTAATAATATCAATTGCTTTTGTTTTATTCGTATCAACCATATTTTGGCCATTATAAGGTAAAACTCTATCCTCCGGTTTGCGTTGCATTGTGTGATGGGAACTGAGTCTTATAATGGCTTCATTTTTATAAAAGCATTGCGATGTTTAAAAGAATTATTTGTTTAAAAGCACTGGCAATCCAATGGAGTAAACCCGTTCCACAAAAGTGGTGTGGTCCTGTGATTAGCCATATTATAAATGTGTTGAGTAGATTTCTCATACCAGTCCCATGACTGACTCATAGTTTGTTTCACTTTCAAACTCGGGTGCCCCTTTTTCTACACAGGCAGCCTTGTATTCAGGTTTAGCTGGTTCTTTCTGGATAGCTGGAGCTGAATATGGATTCTATTATTTATCTCTTTTTATGTTGTTCAGCTCCTATTGTACATTATGTTTGTTTTCCGCTGTAGACATTTATGTATAGCTGAACTGTATCTGTACTAAGTATGATCCTGTATACTGTGTAACTCTAATGATTACGTTTATCCAGTATATTCTATTGTTCATTATCTGGTGTATTTATTTAATTCTGTTCTGCTATTATCTGTTTATGTGTTATATTCCAAGGATTACCCTTGCCACCGTCAGTACGGGGTTTTGGGGTCGTCTCAATTTCAAAAAAAAAGACAAAAAAGGGGAAAGCCGCGCAGCCGCTCCTCCACGCACCACCGCGCCGGCGCTGCCACCCTCCCCCATGTCCGGCCACTCCCCAGCCCCCCTCTGATCCTCCTCCATTGTCCCCCTTCTCCTCTCCACCCCAATTCGAAACCCCCAAAAGGCCACCACTTCACCGTAATAACCCCGCTACCAGCAGTCGCCACCGTGCCACTAAAGGCTGCCGCCAACCACCCTGAACCTCACCTGCTACTGTCGGCCTTCGGCCATCAACCCTTCAGCGTTGCTTCCCCCTCTTTCCTTATTAATACCTGAACCCCTTCCTCTTTGTCGAAATGTGGAAACCGCGAGATTCTCCACTGAATACCAGTCAGGCGCAACCCCTCCTCAGCCATCCCCCAACTCTGACTCCTCCGATGAGCATTTATTTTGACTTTTAGTTGTTTACATAATTAAAAATGTGATTTTTAATAATAAATATCGTATATAAAAATATGAATTTCATTTATATGGTAGCAATGATGAAGAGTCGATTTTTAATTGTAGAAAGATTTGATTTTTATCGTGTGGAAAATATATTTTTAGTTAGAAGGAAAATATGAAGTTGAAGTGATAAAAATCCGATTTTTAATATGAATTTGATGTGATAAAAATCCGATTTTTAATATGAAGTTGAAGCAATAAAAATTCGATTTATATATATATATACTAGCGATATAAAAATATAATTTTTATATAGAAAGTAGCGTATAAAAATATGATTTTTATATTATAGAGATAATAAAAGTATGATTTTTATATGAAGAGATATGAAATAAAAATATGATTTTTATTGTATGAACATCGAAATAAAAATATTATCTTTATAATGTAAACATCGTGTTAAAGATGTGATTTTTACACATATGGTTTTGAAGTAAAAATATAATTTTTAGCGAAGTTAAAATATAATTTTTAGAATTGAAATAAAAATGCGATTTTTACTATGAACAGCATGAAGAAGATTGCGTTGGAATTTTGAACAGAATCCAAACAATCATACGTTAAAGAATGGCGGAGTGGATCCTACAGGTGTGAACTTCTCAGTTTAATTTATTTGCTAGTTAAAATATATATTAGGATGCAAACGGTGCTTAGCAGCACCTGACACCCGTCGTCCACAGACCATGGACGACTTGTTTGTTTGATTGATTGTGTTATGAAAATTGGTTGTGTGATGTGGAATGGAGTAAAATATTTTGTAGTTAAAAATATAATTTTTAACATGTATATGAATAAAATAAATATTCACAAAGAAATCGGGCGATTTGTTTATGTACACACATTTGGCTGATATTGATTGGGAAGATAAATTTTACACATCGACCAACTGCACAAATAAAATTCATTATTTGTTGATTGAAACCCCACACAGTTATTGGGATGATATTGGACATACACTAATCCCAATATTTAGTTGTATGTCAATCGATTGGTTGACAAGCCGTGTAAGCGTTGAATATTTATATTTAATGTTCATGCAGTGTAGAATGCACTTTGGGTGATGGTTGACTGTTTTTGATTGTTGTTGTGTACAAGTGTGTATAAAATCCACATAAATCAAATTATATGGTAATTGACTGTGTCTAATTCTAGTTCAGAAAGAATTAATATTTTAAAATAATGAATATTTAAAATAACGGATATCTTAAAATAATATTTAGTAAAAGATCAAAATCTGATTTTGATGTCTGATTTGGGATAGACACCAATATATTTAAATATATAAAGCCTTGTTGATTAGATTAACGTCATTTTGACATGAACGATATTTATATCGATTTTATTCATTTCTATAATGAATATCGAAAAGGAAATGATTTCAAAATAAAAAATTAAAAAATACTATCATTTATATATCGATGATATGGAATATTCAATTTTGATTTGAAATTGAATATGAAGTTGAAATCGTTTTTGAAACGAATTTAAAACGATTTATAAAATACGTTTTAAATGGAGATTGACGGAATATATATAATATATATATTATATATATAATGGCCTAAATAGAACGCGCCGCGTCGCGGCAACTCTTGAATTTCGACCATGGACTTCGAACGGACATTACCGGAGATTCGACAGTCGGATTCTCCTAAATCCGGAACCGTTGGGTTCATATCGAAAAGAGCTTTCCAACGAGTATAAGAGATTTGAAATATAATGGTTGGATTTGGAATTATGTCCAAATCAAATTTGGAAAAGGTCGTTGTAAGTGCAGTTCGACGACCGTTTATGGAAATCGACTGTACGCACCTTGATAAAATTATTAAAATTATTAGTAATTTGTGTAAAATCATAATAAATGATTTGGAAAGAATTGGGATGAAAAATTCCATATTTGAAAGGATAAAAAAATATTTTTATCGAAATGAACTAGTTGTGAACTAGAATTGTAATCCAATATTTTTAAGTAAATAGATTGGATTTGAAATGGTTTTAAAAATAACTAGAATTTCCAATATATGAATTGGAATGGATTTGAACCGAAATTATCTTTGGAATATTTTGATATTGGATTCCGTGATTATGCGGACATTGTGGGGGAATTTGGAAGATATATATATATCGTTATTCCAATACGATATTTGTTGATTTCAGATTTTGATATTGAATATAAGCCGATATATTTTCTATTCAGAGCCTTGTATTTAATATCAAATGGATTTTTGGGTTTATCATGAATGATGTCCTCATTAACACTATTCTTAAACCCAGTTGAGAAGAGATTAAATCTTTTTATTTAGATTTAATGAGGTATACCAATTAATTAATATTTAATTGTAATTGAATTGGAATTGATTTTTGGGTTTATCGTGAACGATGTTTTAAATAACACTGTTCTTTAACCCGATTAAAAATGGAATGTGAATTGGGTTTATTATGAATTGTGTTTTTAACAACATTCGTTCTTTAACCCGATTTACAGTGGAATGTGATTTGAAATTTATAAATCTTTATTCTAAAATTTAATGGAATTTCCAAAGTAATTTTTTCCAGTTAAATAAAATAAATTAGAATGGAATGGGATTTGATTTGATAATAATCGAAATGAACTTCAATGGAGGAAGACTGATAGTATATATGGAATTTAAAAGGCTTTGCCATTATTCCATTTACAATTTAAGTCGGGTACGGAAATTGATATCGACTATATATTGGTTTGTTTTTCCGTGAAAATTCCATAATTAATGGAATGTGATTTTGGCTTTATCGTGAACTGTGTTTTAAATGATGTTAGTTCTTTAACCCAGTTAAAGACAGTATTGATTTCCTGAACTGGAAAAATCATTAAGTAATGATTGTTTGAAATTTAAAACTGAATTAGAGTTTTAATGAATCTTTAAATAGATTGAACGGTGAATTAGATAACTAAAATTATCAAATCCAAGAAATGAACGGAATGGAGTATCACTAGTTTTGCTCCAAGCGTTAGTTAAATCTTTAATTAGATTTGAACGTGAAATGGTAATTAATTTCACCGATAACACCATGGTGTTAGAAATGAAGTGTTGCCAGTTTTACTTCATGGGATGAATAGGTTGGGATTGAAAAATTAAAACAAATGATTACTTCAGTGAGGTTCGCTAATCCCGACTAGTTTGGATAAACCATAATTTGGTTTGAATTGATATCCAAAGGAGGATTAAAGAATAATTTAAAGAATTTATCTTTGATAAAAATAATGGGAACCTTTCCCAAAGTATAAGAATATTTGAATAAAGGAAATATTCTGGATTGGAATGAGGCGTATGTTGTGTTTTTATAGCACTTGTTTACTATATACGCGAGTTATTCAGAAAGACCGGGTTTATCCCATTCTGAATAACTGATTCGACGATATGTCGAGGATAAAGACGGTGGTTGAAGACCGGAGGTCTTCACATCGTTTGGATGATTACTGATGTCATGATTGGGATATACACCCAAGACAAGGTAATAAGTGGTGATCGTCCAGACGTACTTGGAGTTCGACCGGATATGTGAGGACCTTTCTCCTGTATTGGAATATGGGACGAGGAATAAGGTGCCTCCGGTTTCGTTCAGACCTAGAATGAACTTGTAAATGGACTGTGTGTCTGACATTGGATTTCATTCTGTGTGATTGATAGACATCGGTTGCATAGCGTGAATTGCCTGTGTGGCATACTGAGATGCAAATGATCAAGGCTTCTGTTGAAAACCAGAGTCTTGTGGTTGATGATCAAAGCACGACTTTAATATAGCATAGCTTTGTGTAGCGTTAATTCGTGAGCCTCACACCCTGGTGTGAACCAGAAATGGGAGAGGACCTCAGGGAGGACATGTGTTTCCTTCTAGCTAGAAGTGGTATCTGGGTTTTGCACGCCCAGATGTTTTACTTATGTGGATGATGGATAGCGAGGCGCTTCTGTTATATCGGTCTCTGTGGAGCCGATGGATGGTATGGTCTTTATACAGACCAGATTGACACCTCATAGGGCGGGGAAACGCAGTGTTTAGGCATTTTAATCCATATCGAGTGGACCGGCCCTGACGATCCATGGCTTGTCTGCGTGCTTGCCTAACACACGGGATAGAGCGTCTCAAAGCTGTAAGGATGATCCCTTGCTTTGGTTCACAGATGGAAATCCAACTTCCAATACATGACAATTACGGTTTTGATTGTAGAGCCTAGTATTGGCAACTGAAATATGGTACCCATGCTGTCTAGGATTGATACATTTATATTTGAAGTTGTTTTATACACTATGCACTTACAATAGTATCAAATGATTTGTTTTAACGTACCAAGCATGTTTGGCTATTATAAGGGAAAACCCTATCCTCTAGCTTGCGTTGCATTGTGTGATGGGACCTGGGTCTTATAATAGCTTCATTTTTACAAAAAGCATTGCGCTGTTTTGTTGCATGCACTGGTATTCTTAGGAGGAAACCTGTTCCGTGTTATACGGCGTGGTCCCTTGATTTACTTTATTTTAAAGTAAAGGTTTAATAACTGTTTTAGTTCTCACACCAGTCACATGACTGACCTATAGTTTATTGTTTTAACCTAAACTCTGGATGCCCCTATTTCTACACGGGCAGCTAGTAGTTTTGGCTTTGCAGATTTATATTCACAGGATCCTGGTTTACAACTGAAATGATATTCGGAAAGCTCTGTATCTGTGTATCTTTTTCGGCTGTATTTGTGTTATTTTTCTGCTGATATGTTATGTATTGTAATCTCTGATATTTATCAAATATATATTATTTGTTCATACTCTGTAAATTCTTGTACTATGATGTAAATTGTTGTAATAAGCAATGAAATGTTCTTCTGGTTGTGTTCTGATTTGTCGTGTTCTCAACTCAACCCGTTCTTTCCTTCACGGAGAAGTTCGGGTCGTCTTATCTATCTTCTCTATTTTTCTTTCTTTACTCTACTTTTGATTACAAACTCAAGTTTTATAAGTTTTATATATTTATACTTTTATATACTTTATATTAGTTTTAAACTCTATAATTTTATAAATATGCTCATATATCTCATATTTATGTTTTCACATGATTTTTCACTTTATAATATTCATTTATAACATTATGTTTTAATTCAAGAATTTCCAAATTATATATGTATATATATTAAAACACTTGAAAAATGCCCAAAATTCAATTTTGAACTAGGTTATGTCGACATACATTTCAGCCTATGTCGACATATAACTGTCATTTTTTCAAAATTGAACGGAAGTGTCTTTTCATTATTTGTAGTGTTCCAAAAGCATTGCAACCTTTCAAATCTTATAAATAGGGACAGATTTCGACTTTTTTATCTTTCTTCTTCTCCATCTTCATCTCTTTTCTTTACATATATTTTCTCATTTTTATGATTTCTACATTTAAACCCTGCCGAATTCAATTCTATTTACATAAAACTTCTTCTCTTCTCACTCTCTACTCATCACTCTCTGAATCGAAGTGCTATTGAAGAGTTATAGGGCTATTGTAATTTTTTGGGAAGTGTTCGAGTAATCGGTGTTTTCCTTATAGCCGTGAAATCAAGGAACGAGAGCGGTGTGACCCTTGTAGTCGTGAAATCAAGGAGAGTATACTTGATCAAGTGTGTGAAATTAGTGTTACCCTCGTAGCCGTGAAATCGAGGAGGTTGTACTTGGATATTGATATAGTAATAAAACTCTGCACAATTCAACATTGCGTGGGACTAGATGTAGGAGAAATTCCGAACCAGTATAAAATCCGGTGTGTTCATTCCTTTTCGGCATTTTATTTTTGTTTATCTTTGTGTTTGATTTTGTGTCTGTGATTGTATCTATGGTGTTTGATTCATATAGTAGATCAGATAATTTTAGATTTTGTTTAAATTCTCAAAAACACTATTCATCCCTTCTAGTGTTAGTTTTGCCTTAACGATCCATTCCGCAATCCCTAACAGTTGGGTTTGCGTGGTACCACCCGGTTAGTATACCTTGACTGCAATTGTAGCTTGGCAGTTAGAAGTTTATGGCAGATGGCATTGGGTGATTCGACGATTGCCTCGGGAAGGGGTGGGCCAGGATCAATATAGGATGGTACTTGTCGGGTACCTGTCATTGGCAGTTAGTGTATGACACGGAAAGGCTAGAGCTAAACCTCAAGATCATTGATCTTTCACTATTGAGACGTTGGTTGCGGGACATGCCGAATTGGATGTTAGATTGTTTAATAGGGGCATGTCACTTAGTTCTTAATATGGTCTTTTACTAGTTGCGGGAGGGGTTAGGGTGAGGCCATCGTCACCATGAAAATGCAGATCATACTTGGATATTTGGGTTGTAGGCCTCATGAGGTGGACCTTTACAGACATGGAAAGCTCTCGACTAAGTTCTGTGCATTGTACGCAGCACTATTATTGAACTCGGGGTATAGTAGTCTGTACATACGTGTGAGGGTCTAGATACACGCACTGGGTGGTGTATCAGAGATAGTAAGGCATTACTCTGTGTTGAGACTAGATTCGACCGAGGAGTTCTGATATGACGATGTGTATGTTTGCATGGCATAGCGATGGTAGTGCGATTACGTCGCGTAATGATATAGATTTTCCATATGCGATTTAGCATAGGATGAATGTTGTATACCCATTCGTGGAACGACGGCGAAGATCGTACGAGGAGGATACAATGGAGTGTACCATGAGATGTGGGGTATAGCTATAAGTATACTATATTAGGTTAATTTACTGGGGAGCAGATGGGTACAACATGAATATAGAACCTTGAGTGTTATCAACCCAAATAACCTAATAATTAAGGAAACATAACTAAACGGTACATGTTGGATTATTTCAGGATGTATAATTCATCCAATCATTAGAACTTTGTGTTCTAACCCGGTCCTAATAACATACTCGCAGGTTAGGATTTTGGCAAAGATTTGATAGCTTTGGATACTAATTAGACAGTATTATTACTTATGTAAGGATATATTTGATTATATTATATTTTATCTATGATATGTTTTATCGAGCTCTGATATATTTATTTTCTTTGCCTTTTCTACAGGATACTAGACAAGCCAACTCGAGCTTCGATAGATTGGGATTTTTGAAAAAAAAAACAGTTTGTCAAAATTCAGGTTGTTACAATATACACTCTTTTCCTTTTCTCCGATGAATCATTGTTTGGAGGATACTCTATCTATTTGGACATGGACAATCTATTTTCAAGTAGCCTGATTCATCACAATTGTAACATCTAATGTTGTTTGAAATCTCATTACTTTTCATAGAATTCTTGTGCTTATTTCTCCTGAGATAGTTAATCTTTCTATATTTTAGAAATTTCAAAAATTTCTTGTCATTAATGCTATCTCTTCATCGCCATCACTATTTGAATCTGAATCTTCGATTATTGCAGTGAATGTTATTGACTTCTTTTCTGATGCCTTGTTTTCTCTCCTTCCTTTCATTTGTACTTCAAAAGACATTAGACTTCCAATTAATTCCTCAAAATCCAAAGTATTGGTACCATTAGCCTTTTCAATTGCCATAGTATTTTGTTCCCATTCTGTAGTTAATGAATTCATGATTTTTCTGACTTGGTATTCCTAAAAAAGTCTTTCGTATTGCAATTAATAATGCACAATATCCTAAAACCTATAGTATGGGTCAGAAATAGACTCATTCGAATTCATTTTGAATAGTTGAAAGTGATTGGTCAAAATAGATATCTTGTTCTGTTTAACTTTGCTTATTCCTTCATGGGTAGCTTGCAAAGTTTTCCAGATTTTATATGCAGACTTACAAATAGACACCTTATTAAATTCATTTGTATCAAGTGAATAGAATAAAATATTCATGGCATTTGAATTGTTTTGTGCAATAGCCTTTTGCTCCGCAGTCCACTATGCAAAATTAGTTGTAGGTTCAACATACTCAGTTTGTGCGATACTCCAAGTGTCAAATCCTGTTAACTGTAAATATATTTTCATTTTACATGCCCAATATGCATAATTACTTCCATTAAACAATCATGGTATAGCAGTATACTGGCCCTCTACAAATGAACTATAACTACTAGTGTTGACTTTACTAGTGTTGTCTTTTCAAGAATCAAATTATGAAAACTTTTAAGACCTATGCTCTGATATCAAATGTTGGGAATGCAGATTATTAATCTTAAGGCTAACTTAACACTAGAGAAAGGTGAGCAGTGTTTAATGAAAATAATGAATTTTTAAAAATTTATTTGAATATAACAGAATCAAATGCAAATCATAGATATGTAATAATCACTGAATCAAACATAAATGCAAATAATAAGTAAAAGCAGTAAAGGTAAGAACACACAAGGATTTTATACTTGTTCGGAGTTACCATACATCTAGTCCCATATAACTCAGGGTTGTGTTGATTTCTTTTCAAATAAATGTTGATATTATTGTCACACCCTGCATTTTTAACTCAAGATAATAAAATAAAACTTCCTTTGGCATGGTCGGTTCTGATGTAAGGGACCGGGTTTCTCTGATACACTTATAAATAAGTCTGTAGAGCTAACCCTAAACCTCATATTTCGGAGGTTACGATGAAGCTCTACTATTTCCTCTCCCTCCTCAAATCTATTCAGAAAATAAGAATACTAGATTAGGAAAAATTCTGAATCCAGATCTGAAGGAAAGAAACGTATACTTGTAAATGGGTGTTCGGATCTCGTATTAAAGTAAGGTAAGTTTCTAGATCCGATCTATTCAAATTCCTTCCTCTTTTTTCTTTTCTAACCAATCCATTGTCGTTAGGTTTTGAATCCGATTAAGGGAAAACCTATGGATGCTAAAACTGGATCAGATCCAGAATTGGGAAATCGTACGAGGTGGGTGGGTTTAAGCTATAGCATTTTAGATAATAATATGTTATCGTTTACCATTCCCCATTTTGTATAATTGAATTTGCCAGAATAATTGAGAATTGCTATTATAACAAGTTGAGATTTTAATATGAATAATTCATATGTTGAATCAGTTAAAGTGTTGGAATGATTACATGTTGAAAACAAACTAGTTAGAAAATGGGTAATGACTACTGTTATTATAATCACATGATTCACTTGTGGTATATTATTGAGTAAATGACATGTTTAACTTGTTGGATTTGAATAATTACCCAATTAAATATTTACGTGTCCAAATAGAATTTAACACATATTAAAAAGGACATGAGACAAAATATAGGCATAATTTGATGACGTGTAAATTGGATTACAGTAAACATATGAAAAGTACAATATGCTTAAAATTTACATGAAATAGGAATAATTGTTAAAGAACGAACATGCCTAGATTCATAGTAATTTGACACTGTAATGCTCTTAGACACGAGAATAGATTGCACTTGTGATAGAAGTCTACCCGGAACCGCCCGACATATCTAGCATTCACAAGTGGTAAATCTAATGTGAGGGATCTGGTACATAATTAAAGCATGCAATGGTACTAAGACACGAGGTTAAGTCAACTTGTGGTAGAAGTCTGCCCGAACCCACCCGGCAAATCCAGCATCCACAAGTGTAGGCTAATGTGAGAGGTCTAGTGCATATATACAAATATATATATATAACAAGATATGAATAAATGGCAATGATGGTAATTAAATGTCTTACTCGGAAAATAAGAAAGGAAGGGATGTAATGGATAGTGTGATGCGAAGGAAAAGTGATGTATTTCCCTAAATGACCTATTTCTAAGAACGTGGTTGCAAGTAAGCCACAGTGAATAAAGTAAGAAAGAGGACGGAAATTACTTGCCACCACGAATTTAGAAGAGAATACGTTATGAAAATAAATCACTGATTCCTTCTATAAATCAAACTGATAAGGTGCATGAAGTGTTTTCCTTAATAAACAAGGAACATATATTGCAGTGAATGAAGAATAATGGATTACAACAGTAAATGGTTTAAACGGGGAATGACAATAACCTATTATAAATGATGAAAATTTTGTATAATACGTAGACTTGTCCTAGGGACAAGTGAAGATTATAACTTAGGTTATAATAAACTAGTAAGAAAATGGGATAACTGGTGAAATGAGATAAAGAACACTTAATTGTAAATTAAGTAATCAATAAATGGGGAAAGCCGAAAACCAATTGGGAAAAGGGGGAAAATATATGAAATATAAGAAGTCGTACTTAATTATAAATTAAGTAATCTGTAAACTTGGAAGTCTGAAACCCACTGATAAGAATAACATGTTTGGACTTGTCCTAGGGAAAAGAGGAAATTATAATGTAGGTTATAATAAATGGGTAGAGAAACTTATTAATGGACCTTAGTTAAGAGAACTAAGTTAATAAGTAAACAACGATAAGTTGTAGTAATGTTGTAAAATGGAATTATGATTAAATGAGAAAGAATGAGGAAAACTTATGAAATAAGTTATATTTAATCATAAATAATGACTGACATGTTAAACAGAAAACATGTGAATTGGGATATACTTAATTACATATTAAGTAGAACATATTATTGTAACGATAAAATCAAACAAGAATATAAAGGGATTGTGGATTACATACCTTGGACCGCAATTTACGGAATAACATGTTGTGGGCTTATTAATAAACTTAAATGGGTTAAGTTATATAACTAAAATTAATAAGCAAGAGGAACTTGGTAACTTGATTAAGAATTCAATATGAATGAGAATAACCAAGTTAAATAAAAACCTGATAAGGTAAGGCAAGCGCGTAAAAGAATGTTTAGACATAGGGTCTACAAAATATATTAAAGTGAGGCGCTTGGACCAGTTCGTACGTTTAAGGGTGAATAACCCAAAGGGGTAGATCATCGTGGTGTTATAACGCACGAGGGGAGCACACATTCATCTAATTATTCTGTCGGCTCTGAAGGGCTAGAAGGGGAAGCACGCGACTTCCTGAGATACGTAAGGTGCTCCTAGTAGTCCATTGTTCGGTGGCAGACATTTAGGCTGTGCTTGCAGAGGTTGGGTCTGCGCGTAACTACCAGGTGGGTGGGCCTTGACTGCAAAAGTAGCTATGTAGCCAGAATGCTGTGACGTGGTAACACCAGGGTGATTCGGCGGTCGCCTCAACAGGGAGGTGAAGGGTCACGACCAACAAGGATAGGAGATCGTCGGATACCCGTCATCGGCAGCCAGTGGGATGCGAAAAGACTAAAGCAAAAACCAATAAACCATTCACCTTTCACTATCGGGGTACGGTGGTTGAGGAAAGACGCCAAATGGATGTTTAGATTGTTTTTTAAGGGCAGTCATTTAGCTCTTATAGTCTTTACTGGTTGAGGGAGGTGCCGAGGTGGGGCCATAGCCACTGTGAAAACAGACCCTAGGAATATCTGTATATAGAGGCTCTTAAAGACGGGACGGTACAAATATGGAAAAGCTCCCGACCAAGTTCCGTGTTTCTTGTGTTGCCCTGCCATGGAACTCGATGCACATCAGAGGACGTGTGGTTAAGGTATCGAGCTACAATTGACGATATGTTTGTGGGACAGTCTAGATACATGCATGTCCGCTCTCGGTGGTGTATTGTAGACTTGAGGGCATTATCCCGTACGAAATCAGATTCGATCGACGATGGCAATCCATATGCTTACGTAGCGTAGTAATGACAGATATATGCAGAACGTAACATTATTATGTAGAGATCCGTACGTCAATCCGGTGTAGGATGAGGGACTACGTTCAATTCTATGGCATTACGGTGGAGACCGTGCAAGTAGGGTACCATGGGGTGCACCTCAGTATTGAGGGGTAACTACACATATACTATATTAGGTTAATCCACTTGGAAGTAAATGGGTACAATGTGTGTGTAAGCCTTGAGTGTTGTTAACCCTAGTAAACTAATATATAAGAAAATATGATTGAACGGTATATGTAGGATTATCCAAAGTGTATAATTTAAATCCAGTCATTAGAACTTGTGTTCTGACCCCCACCTCATAACATACTCGCAGGTTAGATTTGTGGTAGAGACATTATAGCCTTGGATACTGGTTCGACGGTATTATTAATACTATAAGGCTATACTTTGATTACATTATATTTTAGCCATTTCGCTGTGAGATGTTTTCTGAGCTCTGGCATATTTTATGTTTTTGTCTTTTCTGCAGGATACCAAAGCACAACAACCTGAGTTTCGATAGATTGGAATTTTGAAAAAAAAATTGGTCTGTCGGAATTCAATTTGTTACTTCTGGAATCAGAGCATCGGGTTGTTAAATGACATGTTTAACTTGTTGGATTTGAACAATTACCCGATTAAATATTTACATGTCAAAATAGAATTAAACACATGTCAACAAGGACATGCGACAAAATATAGGCATAATTTGATGACTTGTAAATTGGATTACAGTAAACATATGAAAAGGGCAATATACCTAAAATTTACATGAAATAGGAATAATTGTTAAAGAACGAACATGCCCTGATTCACAGTAATTTGACACTGTAATGCTCTTGGACACGAGGTTAGATTGCACTTGTGATAGAAGTCTACCCGGAACCGCCTAGCATATCTGACATTCACAAGTGGAAAATCTAATGTGACGTGTCTAAGTGCATAATTAGAACATGCAATGGTACTAAGACACGAGGTTAAGTCAACTGTGGTAGAAGTCTGCCTGGACCCGCCCAGCAAATCCAACGTCCATAAGTGTAGGCTAATGTGAGAGGTCTAGTGCATATATATATATATAACAAGATATAAATAAATGGCAATGATGGTAGTTAAATGTCTTACTCGGAAAATAAGAAAGGAAGGGATGTAATGGATAGTGTGATGCAAAGGAAAAGTGATGTATTTCCCTAAATGACCTATTTCTGAGAACGTGGTTGCAAGTAAGCCACAGTGAATAAAGTAAGAAAGAGGAAAGAAATTACATGCCATCACGAATTTAGAAGAGAATACGTTACGAAAATAAATCATTAATTCCTTCTATAAATCAAACTAATAAGATGCATGAAATGTTTTTCTTAATAAAATAAGGAAAATATATTACAGTGAATGAACAATAATGGATTACAATAGTAAATGGTTTAAACGGGGAATGACAATAACATATTATAAATAATGAAAATGTTGTATAATAGGTAGACTTGTCCTAGGGACAAGTGAAGATTATAAGTTAGGTTATAATAAATTAGTAAGAAAATGGGGTAACTAGTGAAATGAGGTAAGGGACACTTAATTGTAAATTAAGTAATCAGTAAATGGGGAAAGCCGGAAACCAGTTGAGAAAAGGGGGAAAATATATGATATCTAAGAAGTTGTACTTAATTATAAATAAAGCAATCTGTAAATTTGGAATTCTGAAACTTGCTGATAAGAATAACATGTTTGGACTTGTCCTAGGGACAAGAGGAAATTATAACATAGGTTATAATAAATGGGTAGAGAAACTTATTAATGGACCTTAGTCAAGAGAACTAAGTTAATAAGTAAACAACGATAAGTTGTAGTAACGGTGTAAAATGGACTTGTGATTAAATGAGAAAGAATGAGGAAAACTTATGAAATAAGTTATTTAATCATAAATAATGACTGACATGTTAAATAGAAAACATGTGAATTGGGATATACTTAATTACATATTAAGTAGAACATGTTATATGCAGAACGTAACATTGTTATGTAGAGATCTGTACGTCACTCCGGCGTAGGATGAGGGACTGCGTACATTTTTGTGGCATCACGGTGGAGACCGTGCGAGTGGGGTACCATGGGGTGTACCTCAGTATTGAGGGGTAGCTACATATATACTATATTAGGTTAATCCACTATGAAGTAAATGGGTACGACGTGTATGTATGCCTTGAGTGCCATTAACCCTAATAACCTAATAAATAAGAAAATATGATTGAACTATATATGTAGGATTATCCAAACTGTATAATTTATATCCAGTCACCAAAACTTGTGTTTTGACCCCCTCCTCATAACATACTCGCAGGTTAGATTTGTGGTAGAGACATTATAGCCCTGGATACTGGTTAGGTAGTATTATTAATATGGTAAGGCTATACTTTGATTATATTATATTATATCCATTCCGTTGTGAGATGTACTCTAAGCTTTGACATATTTTATGTCTCTATTTTTTCTACAGGATACCAGAGCACAACAACTTGTGTTTCGATAGATTGGAATTTTGAAGAAAAAAATCGGTCTGTCGAAATTCAGGTTGTTACTATTACAGTCCATGATTTCAGGGCCATGAGGTACACCCCCATCTGATTTCGAGCACATTGAGCTCTCTTGATCTAACCAGGCTACAAGATCACCTAATTGATTTGTGGGCTACAATCACATCCAATTGATTTAAACAAGCTAATCCACACCTTTTCAATAGCAATTTGAACGAGATACTCAATAAGACTTTGATCTTTTTATCTTTGATTACGAATGCTCCTATAACTCTAAATAGCACTTAGACATTTGAAGAGAGTGGTAGACAATTAAACTGGAGATGATCTGGTTCGATTCTCTTTGAATTTCGGTAGAGTTTAGTTAAGGATTCTTGAAATTTGGAAAGGAAATGGAGTGGAGAAGAAGGAATGAAGAAATAATGAAATTAGTTGTTAAAAATTCATTTCTGGTTAGGTATTTAAAGGGAAACAAACAGTCGCATACATTCAAGAATAGATTTGAACGAATAGACACTTCTTTTGAATTGAAATTTTGAATTTAGTGGTCACCATGTCGAAATGGGCCATCCTATAATGTCGATATTTCCTTTGAAAAATTAAAAATTAAATTTTGGAAAAACAATGAAAATGATCTATAAATAAATCGAAGTAATTCTGAAGTTTTTACAAGCTATTTTCCTATATTATAAGATAGTATAATAGAGTAAGAATATAGATCTAAAACATATATTTATATTATATAAAAGTGATAATAAAACTTAAGTATATATTTAAAATCTTGATAGTTAAGACTAAAATATTTAAATCGGAAGTTAGTTTAAAATCAAGGAATGCTTTAAAACAAGTTAAGTAAATTTAAAAATGAGAAGTGATTTAAAATATTTAAAAACAAAAGCTAAGGAGAATGTTAAGGATAAAACATTTTTAGAGGAAATTTTGTAAACCATTTTGAAGTAGTTTTATGAATTTCTACTTGTAGAGTATTTCATCATGTCAAGCCTCGGTTCCTGCCAAAACTGGAGTTGGTTTGTGGGTTCCACCTCAAAATTAAAATCCAAATAAAGATGTTAGTGCTATTTTGAAGTTTTAACATAAATCTAGACTTTATTATTTATTTTGATATCTTAAACTCTTGACACTCATGAGTCTTCAATCTTGAATTTTTCACCTTTGTATTCTTCAATGTTGAGTCTTTATACTATACAGTCTTCATTCTCAATACATTTCTATAAATATACTGCATATACATATATAACTCAATATAAAATGTTATTATACATGTTTTATAATAATTCGTAAGGTTGTTGTCATAAAAAGCATCATCTCAGGAACTAATAATAAGATTTGGAAAGGCTTGACAAGGAAGAAGTAATGGAAGAAAGATGAGGAAGACAGATGATTCACAGTCGACTGTTAGACTTACAGTCGTTTCGCAGCATACAGTCGCTTTACAGCAAACTTCTCGTGTATTTTGTTATTGTGGTGACGAATGTGATATAGTTTTTTTAGAAATGACATGAATGCAATACGTTGTTTCTACCGCTATGATGAGTATGAGGACATAAAATAAAGCCTAATGCTACTGCAAGTTGCAATTTTTTTAAGTGGCTTGATCCTAAATTGTACCCCAGACAGATTGAATATGCCTCGGAGATGCAAGTTGAGAATAACGGGTATAATTTTACAAAGTATTTGTAACTCCCCACATTCCTAAATGTCACCCATATGAGGATTTAAATAAGAAATTATGGAGCATTGTAGGTATAAAGACATAAAACATCATAGAGACTAAGATTTCACAAGACATAAAATAGTAAATTTATAGTAGAAGAAGAAACTTTCATTTTTAAATACAAAACAATCTTTGTTTCAATTAACCAAATAGTTACAAGTGTCATGTTTCAAAATATCAGTCAAAAAAACATCAGAGTAAATTAATATATTCCCTAAATAGTCAAAAAGATACAACCTAACCTCAGAAAGAGAACAGGAAGTAATCCATCTTTTGCAAAAATCCATCACGAAAAAATCAACAAAGAAATATGAACTATACACTTTCTCCCCTGTAAGCCTGGAGGAAAGAAAAGAGAAATGAAGAAAGGAAAAGGGTCAGACATTAATCCTGGTGAGCGGCAATAATTACCAGCCTGACTACTAAGTTAAGGAAAACAGGAAAATAATTGTTCTAGTGTCATAAAAGGTAAGTGTATGTGCATATCTAAAGGTGAGCAAGAACTGATATGCATTGATAATAAAGATTGGTTATTCTTATGAAAAAGACAATGATCTTATCCGGCAGATTGACTGTTTTTGCTCTTCTACAGATTCATACACAAACAAGTAACCAGGAAGGAATTTCCTAATGCTATCGATAAATCAGCTTTCCAAACGTGAATAACTTGTGCCAGTTATGGAATTTTGAGTTATCAGTACCGAACCCATCAACTAAAAAGATAGCCATAATCACATGTGTTACAACGTCTTATCTTCCATGTTCATAACGATGCACGCTCATCGTTTCGCCGAAACGCTCTGGGACCCACCTTAGATTTTGAATCTCTTATAATTATGATCAGTAAAGTGAGCCCTAACATCTACCTAGTGCGAGGATTTGGATGATAACAATAGGGATACTTATTGATATGGGTTCCAGGCATACAAGCAGATTGACACAAGACACCCCTAGAGTTGGTCCTCAAGTTAACTAGGATTTCTATGGACCCCCTTACATTTTACTAGAATGGACTCCTTGCTTATTAATTAAACAAGTTTAACTTAGCATGTTTAAGTTCATTAATAAGATTAATATAATCTTGTGTTATATTCCTAGGTTGGAATTAACATCTCTAATTAGATATAATCTTTTTATACAACCCTTCCCCAAGTCAGACAAGTCAACTGCAACATTGATTAGATATTTTAAAGTTACAAGTTACTAATGTACAATTAAGTTCCATTCATTCCGTTAACTTGTTTTTCAAGTACAGGTTACTTAATGTCAAATTAAGTACAATTTATTCCAATTAACATTTTTTTCAAATATAGGTTACTTAAAGTCAAATTAAGTACAATTCATTGCAACTAACATGTTTTCCAAATACAAGTTACTTAATGTCAAATTACGTACAATTCATTATAATTAACATGTTTTCAAGACACAGGTTACTTAATACATGTTCTCCAGATATAGGTTACTTAATGTCAAATTGAGTACAATGAATTACAATTAACATGTTTTCCAAATACAGGTTACTTAATGTCAAATTAAGTACAATTCATTCATATTTACATTCTACTACTTGAATATAATATTTATGCCCAAAGTCCTCTTTTTAACATGCTTTCAATGTTATCCCAATATTATTGTCCATTTGTTGATTGCATCTTTTAATCAAATTTCAAGATGTCTCTTTTATACCCATTATTGTATAAAATTCACTAAGCCCTGATTATTCCTTTTTATCATAATTTTTATTGTTATCCAATTGCACTATTATCATCTTATTATGTGGTTTAACCCTATTTGCGGAAAAATAAGAACAAATGAATGGTTTAGACATAAACGACCTGAATTCAACATTAGAAATAAAAGGAAATGGCCTAGGCTCTCGCATGGCCTAGGCTCAGATAGACAGAAGTATATCTGGAATAAAAATAGGGCTAATGATAGAACTGAAATAAAATTTCATACGAAGAACAAAGCTGTAGATAACTGAAATAAATTACAGCAATGGATTTACTGAAATAAATAAAAAGAAAATGGAAAAATAGGAACATAAATCAGATCTAATAGAATTATTTATAGAGAAAAGAATTAGGGATAACTGGATTTGTAAATAAACAACAAATGAACAGAAAAAATTTAGATTTGAAATCACTATAACTACTATTGTATCAATTTTAACATTAACTTGGAAGAAATCTAATAATCAAAATAATACTCACGTAAATTTGAGAAAATCCATTAAGTTTTGGTAGATCCTCTTTATGTATGAATATCCCCCAAAAATATGTGTAGAACCAAGTCCCCAATATTCCATTGAAATTATTTTTGAGAAGAAGGTTAATTGAGAAAGGAAGAGAAATGGAGTATTGAAGATTAGGTTAAGTTTTGGATGGTTATTTGTAATAGAGTTAGGGTGTCTAGTTGGATTTATGTATAGATTTTAGGCCTTAGGATTTTAGGTTTTTAATCTTAGCCTTAGAAGAGACATCAACGAAGAATTTTCCAGAAGAAGCAAAGCAGAATTGACATCGTGCCAGGCCAAAAACATTTCTGACACGTATATGGGTCGACCCAGCTTGTATGTGGGTCCACATATGCGTCGACCCACGGTTCGACACAGGGGTCGGCTCATATACGAGATGGGTCGCCCATTTACCGTTTCTTTAATTAATTAAATCTTCTAATTTAATTTCAAACTTTGATTGATAATAACTTGTTCATTTTTAGTCTAATTTACGCAGACTAAAAGTCTATTTGAATCAGAATTTCATAGCGGACTCAAGGTGAAATTCTTTTTGATCAATTCTCAATATTTTTTGGTAAATATTTATTTTCTCAATTTATTCCTCAATTAATTAATTAATTAATTAATTAATGTTTGTTAAAAATTCGGGATTTAAATTCTCCCCTCCTTAAAGGATTTCATCCCCGAAATCTCCAAGGCAAGAATTATGTTATGAATGCTATCAACTATTATCTGCATCCATCTACTCAACCATCAATCACTGGTATCCAATGTCCTTAGTATTTCTAATGATTTGTATGAACATATGCAAAGGTGTCATGTATATGTCCCTAAGCTAATGCGAAATCAAGTGGTCTATAGATTCAGTTGACCTCCTAAATGCAATTTATGTCTGTGTCATACATCCAATATGCATGCAAGAGAATCCTAATGATATATAAAATTCTATTTGGGTGAAACAACCATTCACCAAAATGCAACATCTAAGTGATGATACAACCATTGTTTTCATCCGTATTGAAAATAAATTAAAATACGCACACATCTATATGCAATATTTAAGTGTCCTAGTTCAGCTGATCCCTAATCTAGTGCCTAGTGTGTGTATGTGCATCTACTACATCCACTAGCAAACACTTTCATCCATTTGCAACCATCAAACATAACATATCTAAAACACATGTTTCAACCATATCCTATCATCTATAATATCAAAATCCTAATATCCACACTTCCTAAGGATATAATAAAAGGAAGTCCCTAATCAAAGGAAGAAGCTACTGATAGAATATCAAAGAGGAAATACTTATTAAAAGAATGCGGGTAAGAAACTTGAATCCCTTAGTGCAGTTATTTCATCTCGCTCATCGTAGTTACTTCGGAAGAAACTCTCAAGTGAATCAATCTAAAAGATGACCTTAATCTCACAAGTAAAGTCACATTTTTCCTCCTTTTCCATCTTGTGTTCCTTGGTTCGTTCCACTCATATTGTCCAACCTCATAAAGACTTGTCTACTACCCCACTTTCTATATATAATATTCCAAAACCTTATTTGAAAAATCTTAATGAGGCAAAAATTTTGTCGCACAAATTTCTTTTTGAAACATATATATAGTTGCTTTTATGGAATTCCTAAAACACAAATTTCATATCAAAATATTTTTGTCTTTCAAAATTTCTATTTCTTTAAACTTTATACATATGGGGTTTATACTCAAAGTGGTTCCACAAATTTCTATAAACACTTCCTTGTTACACTCTTACCTTTGAACACAATCATCCATTTGAAATCTGTATATTCTCTTTATTCAGTAATTTATTAACCAAACCTGTTACTTTCCTCGATTTTGTGATCATATAAAGATTTAGTCAAAACTTCGGAAACCTACCTCTTATGTACAAATGTCAAAATTATTATAAGAACCAAATCTTAATGATATATCTTAGCAAATGGTGAATTCATATCCAATCTTAAGATACAACCTCGGGTTAAATGTAACACCCCGTAATTTTAAAATATTAAAATTAACAGATTAAAGAATACTTAATTTTTAGAAGAAGAATTAAGGGAAACGGCGTACGCCATTGCATTCGTCTCGGAATTCTGCTTGGTATAGAGTCTGGGTTTGCATAAATCGGATATCGTATGGAGAAGTTATAAGCCTTAGAAGTTTGTATACACATAAGGAAGAATATATATATATATATAATAATTCCAGAAGCTTCAAAACAGTTCAAAAATCAAAATCCAGCTGAGCGGAAAAAATCCTGCTCGTGGTGTCTACCCCCCCCCACCCCTAGGGGGTGTCAACATGGGTGTCGACCCCCCTTTAGGGGTGTCGACCCCCCCCCCCCCCCCACTCCCCGACATGTAACAACCCGCATTCTACGTATCGAAGGATCGTAGAATATTTATTTCTTTTTCATATGAGGTCGTATGGTCGTGTAACTTTGGGGAACGACTATTAGTGTCATTTCCCATGTTCATGATTTTTGCCGATTTTTAAATGACTGTTTTGCCCCTGGCGAATCTTGTTTCGCCTATAACTTTTAATTGGTAAGGAGTTTTGACCTGAAACCACTTCCATTGGATTTGGATAATGGTTTACCTTTCTGTAGATGGTCACATTAGCCAAACGGACTTACCGTTTGGGAGATATGGTTGAATAAGGTTTAGAAGGTGAAAAACAGCTTAATTGGGCTTAACCGGGTGATTAGCAGCTAGGCCCATTGGGGGATTTCGGGATTAGAGCTATATAAGGGCTGATTAGGGTTAGGGAAACTTTTTCTCTGTCATTTTCCAGCAACCACTTACCTCTCTTCAACACTAACAATGGCCTCCATTTTCTAAATTCATCCCAAATCACCGTTTAATCGCATATTAGCTTAATCAACGTCAAATCAAGGAGAAATAGCACCAAATCAAAGTTGGAGCTGCTGCTAGGCACTAGAATTCAACCCAAACAGTGGAGTTTTCAGATTTGATATTTTATTTGTGGCTAAGGTGAGTGATTAGCATTTTTTTACACTAATTATGGTTTATTAGGGGTGATTAGTGTTAATTAACAAAATTATACATGATAAAACTCTGGAAAAATGTTTAGAAATTCTTAGATATTATTTTAGGCCTCTGGTAGAAACTTGGGTTAATTTGGTTATACTGCACCAGTAAATACTTTTGGTAGCGTTGAAAAAACGCTCCATAACTTGTAGCAGCGTTTTAGAGACCGTTGCGATACAACATGCAACTAAAAGTCTGAATTTTTTGTTGCGTTGTAGTAAACGCTACTAAAAAAACCATATTGTAGCGTTTTTAACATGCAACTAAAGTGTTTTCTGTAGCGTTTTTTATATGCAACTATATAATTTTTTATATTACTTTACATTCATTTCTGTAGCATTTTTAAAACGCTACTAAAAGTTACTGGTTGTTTAACAACATATTTTAATGCTATTATTTACGATTAATAACTTATTCCATTTTCAATAACCGCTTACATAATATTTATATTAAAATAAGTGATCAATCACATGATTTTCATAGTCAAACCAATAATTAAACCGCATAATTAACATATACAAACAAATAATCAATCACATCATTATCATATTCAAATAATTTGAAAAACACACAATCAAATTTAATATCCATAGTCAGTTTGATTGTAGTTTCTAAAAATATCACATACCACAAGCATTCACGAACAAGTTTATACAAATAGTACTAACAAAATATGACAACATATAACAATTAAAGCCTTGTGCATTGCTTGATTACCAACAATTCTTTGTACATGTCTTTTTGATGCGTCTTTCAGATCCTAGAGAGCAAAAAACAACGACATTAGTAGATTTTTGATAACAAGTATCTAATTATTAATACATAATCATAGCAGGTATTTTAATTTTTTTTAACACTTAGAAAAGTCACTTGATGGATGATATTAATGTAGTTGGTTTTTATTTAACATGCAATCAATTTAGTTTACCCACAATCATAGTTTTCAATTATTTTGCATGTAAAGCATGCTTATAAGAACCAGGTGGTGCTAGCATTTGTAAGTGATGTTTGCACATGATGAGGCTGCAATTCAATGTTGAGTTACCAATGGGTAATTTATGAGTGCATGGAACATTACAAATACCTTTGTTCTATTTAGTTTCAACTATAGGTTGATCCAAGTACTTATCATCTCTATGCAATGCCAATGCATGGCCAATAAACTCAATCATACTCTCTTTTAACTCGTAAATACTACAACGTTACACTTCAAACTTCTACCAAATAGAAACAAGTTGCATATAATTCAAGTAAAAAAGAAACTAATAAAATAGTAGGTACTCACAAAATGCTTCTTTGTTACTGAACTTGCTTGCTTGCCTCTTTTCAAACAGTCCCATCATTACAGAATTAAATGCTTCCACGTCTGTTGCGAGTACACTATATATTTGTTAGCTTAGTTAGTAGTTCATAACGAATAGTTAAACTAAATTCAACAGTATTATTATATTACCTTTCCTTCTTTATACACGAAGCTACCATCGGCAACTATGAAGTTCATATATTTGATCACATTAGTGTGGATCAATACCTGAACCAGTTCACCATTCACCATAGTAAACTACAAAATCACATAAAAATGTTCAAAATGTGATTATGGCCTGGGTTTACAACAAAAATTGACGAATAATACATCCAGGAGGAACCCTGAAAACTGGCTGACTATTGATAACGAAATACAAACACTGATCATCAAAACATTTTCATCTGATTTTGATACCATAACAGAATTAGTTTCTCATATAACACCCATACATTTACATAAATATAGCTAACGATGGCATGCATCATGATATTTTAACCATTAAGATCACACCGTAGAATTTCTTTGGCACTTGTTCCAGACCGTTGCCTTATTGCCATGCCTGGCCCACTAATTCTCCAGGTCCAGCATGCTGAACATAGATTACTAGATGATCGCTGAAAGGCCAACCATGTAGCCCTGTTATAGTGATACAATGTGATTTAACAAGTTAATTACAATTGGAAACTAACGTTCTGATAGAATAGGATGGTTATAGTTGGCTGTTTAGATTATAATAGCTTCATCGCTGTATAAGATGGTTAATTACAATTGATAATGTCAACAACTCAAAAGGATAATAATGGAGAGGTAAATCCAGATGTCTGTATAAGAACTGGTAGAGACACCAGACAAACGTTTTCAATCTCTGATATGTTTATCAATATACATAAAAAATAGCCTTTAGAAAGTAATTAAAACAATGCCGAAAAAATAATATATCTATGATATTGAGTTTGTACACAGATCCGGTAGTTGTGATAATTGGAGAAAAATGAATTGAATACATTACTTTCGGTGTTTACAATTAAGACGTTGCTCAATTTTTTAAAACTAAGCGATGCAAAAATTGAGCATGGCTCAGTTATAGAAAATGCGGTATGCTCTCCATTTTTGAAACCAAGCAACAAACTGAACAATTGCTCAAATTTTAAAATTGGGTGATGCAAAAATTAGGCATTGCCCAGTTTCAGAAACTGATCTATGTTCAGTTTTAATTTCTATTTTAGAAACTGAACTATGCTTAGTTTAGTTTCAGAAACTGAGCATAGCTTGGTTCAAATAGGGAAACATATAAGAGTAGAGCATGTGTGATCAGAAGGTGAAATGTAATGACACTGAACTGAAATGGGATGTTTTGTTTTAGCAAATGAAAATGTATACGAACTGTCCCGAGCTACATACATACTTCACTATCAGGTGATGAACTGACATTGCCGATTTGATTAATTGGGAAACTTATTTCTACATCATTCTAGCTTTTGATTATTCAGGTGAAGAAACAAACCTTTGTAGCATTGATCTTGATACCCGTTGGGTCCTTGAAGATTTTCTTTATAGCATTCACTTCAGCCAAATCACCAACAGATCAACCTGAAAGAAATAAGATACATAGGTTTAACAATATAAAAAGAAATAAGATACATAGGTTTAACAATGTAGCTAACTTTGAAAAAGAAATATTGTCACCTGAGTAGCACCTATAAGACTATGATTTATATGTAGAGCTTCAATTACATTCAAAGTGGGAAAACCTGCATATTAAAATTATGAGACAATAAAAAAGCTATAAAGTAAGCAAATAATTTTGTAAGAATGAAAGATAATTAACAAAGGCTTACCATCTTCATTTGCATAAGAATGTGAGTGGTAATACTGCAAATAAATTTTGTCTTAATTATATCATCACCTTTTGAAATGATAACCCTTTATGCTTCTCAAAATGTATGGTCAATCATTCAAGTTTTGTTTATGCAAATTTTCTCTATTCATCCACCAAAAGCTGTAGATGCAGCAGACTCAGTAGCTTCAGTTGTTTTTGATATTTTTCTCAGCAATTCATTTTATGGTAGAGTCCACACTGCATAATTAATTTGCCAATTATTGCAGCACTTCATTTTTCACACTCTATGTCCCCTACATAACACGGAGTATGCTAAATTATATCGAGCATTAAAAAAATAGGGGTGGAACATGTCTCTTATCTGCAAGTACAAATGAAGATCTAATTAATGGAAATCTAGGTTAATTCATATCAGAAAATCATTCAAGGTCACATTGACTTGATTTAATTAATAATTTTTATTTTTATTTTTCGATGAATGAATTTACCATCACGAAGCTGAAGATATAATATTTTCGAAACCTTTCAAGGCCAATCTGTGAACTGATATTTCAAACATTAAGTATATATATTATACGGAATGATGGTATCTTAATTTAACCCAAGCTATAAACAGTATCATCAACTGACATACAGCTTCACAAATAAAATTTAAACATGTTAGTAAAAGACTTGAGCTATATTTACTGCCACATTTAGGCCAAAGAGAGTTTAACATGCTTGGCCAGTTATCATTTATCAGCCTAATCTTCCAAGTTCATAGTAGTATTGTTGAAATAATTAGGTTACCCAATTCCATGCAAAATAACCATAGGTATTAAGAGCGCATGGTTGTATATTGATAGAACAAAATTATGTAAACCACTATGAAATTACCAGCTGAAAAATATATCATTATTTAACATCACAATGCAATTGTACATGAAAATCTTTTAAAAACCAAAGTACAAGCAGCATGTGCAAAAGAAGCTGTAAACAAAGTCTCAGCAAACATCTGGTGAAAACCAATTTTCTACACAGCTACAACACAACTAGTTTTCGTAAATGGACATAATCATTTTAGTGCATCATATTGTATGACTATACAACAAAAGTTGATTAAAATCAATTAACTTGCAAACTCATTTTACAAAGTACAACGAACCAAAGTTTAGTTAACGACATTTATTATGTAAAATGTCAGCAATGTCGGGAACATAACACTTGTTTTGGTTCTAACTTGAGCTAAAACTCATGCACGCTCAGTTTCCAAAACACAGTAAAACTCGGTTTTTTAAAAACCCAATTAATCTCAAATTGTCAAAACCGAAAAATATCCATTTTCCAAAACCGAGTAAACCTCATCTTGCAAAGCTGAATAATCTTTATTGTTTTGAAAAACTGAACAAATTCATTTTGCTCTCTGTTGTTGAGCATATAAATAATCAAATATATCAAAATTTAATCATATATACTTATACTGCTTCCTTATAACCCATTCTCGAATACTTAGAAATCCAAATATTCAAAGCAACGTTTTATTTCCAACGTGAAATAACTCATCCTAGATGCAAAAAATTTAACAGAATTTCCGAAGTAAACCTATGACATGTGGAGACAATACAGATTTTCCAAAGTCAGTCCAAATACAAACTATTGTTTCAGCAATCACCATGCGTTAAAGATTAAACCTTTTTCCTATATAAAACTGGAAGATAATAGGAATAATTTCAGTGAAATCACAAATCGTGCCCATTATTCATCTCTGAAGCTTTATTAGATATCCTTGTATTGGATGCAGATTTATTTGCTAGATGGCAAAGGCTGGATTGGTCATACTGTCTGACATTGATAAGTTAGCACCAATTTTCATCATATAAAATGGACAAGCTATCATGGATCTACATCAATGGTAAGAGACATCAAACTAACGATGCTTTCTAAATCATAGCATGGCAGGAAGGGAAAACGGCTGTTAAAAGGGAAATAAAACATTGGTGAATGAAAAAAAGACTGTAAAGGCATATCGAAGGGGCATTGATACATGAAAAGCTTAAAAAAATGTAGCAATAATTATGTAGTGTAATAGGAGAAAAACAAAGATCAAATAAATTGATATGATCGTACACTTTACATGTTGAATCCATTTTGATGTTATCAACCACATAAAAAATGAATGGTGATGTAACTAGGATTCGATAAATTACCTGGAAAATATGTTCGACAACAATGCTTTAAATGCAAATACCTAAGGTGACGATTCAACCTACAAACTGCAACAATGTGGGTAGACAAGGTTTGATGATGACAACATTTACAAAAAAGAAAGAGCACATACTACTAAACACCATCTTTTCTTTGTTTGTCAAGCAGGCATGACATTCCTTTGGTATCCGCACTTTGTGTAGTACACATATTTTTTTGCAGCTAACCAAGGGCATGCTGAGAAAATTTGACGAACATGAGTTTCAGTCAATCCATGAGCTCCTAGTAACCTTTTTTATGCTAAAAGCAATCTTTGTTTTGCAAGAAACAACTGTCACCACATCTTCTCTAGCATGTGCTGGTATTTCAAAGAATTCGTCAACTGTAACTTTGGCTAGCTTCATCAGATCAACCGCTGATTATGCATAAGGTTAGGATTTTGACCTTTGGATCCAACTCTGTTTCAGGTTAGTATGCGTGAAGAGGAATAAACATTTGAAATATTCGCATTTAAAGATGGTAATGTAGGGGGAAACTTAGTGATTTTTAGTCTAATGTAAATAATAATCTAAGTAAGATTTTTCATCAGCTAATATTATAATTGCACTTATGCATTAAAAAAAATAGTTTCTTTCCCAATACAAAATTAAAGTTGGATCAAAGCCTGTGAAGTTCATATGACTATTTTCGAAACTCAGATATGGATATTGGCATAAAGAAATCGTGGTTACATCACCAAATCGTCTAACTGCATGACGCCATTCTTTAACATAGAAGGGCGGAACAAATAATCCGTTGAAATAAATTTAACCCATGTATATTACCTATTGTTGGTCGAATTTGGGAAGAATACCCTGGTTTGAGCGAAGACGTCTGGTCCGCAGGCTACGATGGTGAACAACTTCAGATTAGGCGAATAAAGGGCGGAGGAAAGGAAGCGGGCACGACACGGTTGAATTGGAGAAATTCATTTTGGTAGGTGGTCCTCGAAAACTAAATTCATTTGCGTTCGTCGCTAATTTTAGGGGAGTAGAAAGCAGCGGGGAGGAGTAGTAGCAAACAGGTGGTGCGTGATGGGATTTCGGAGAATGAAGGATAAAGTAGTTACAATTGCAATTGAACGAAGTGGGTACAACAGGTTGCAAAGTAGAGGAGGACGTTAAAAAGTTCTACGACTAATGTAATTGCCGGATTTTGAAATGAGGAAGCATCCGTTGATCCACATCAGTAGTGATAAGTTCCCAGTTTTAAGTTTAATTGATAGATTGATAGATAAGTTGTTGCAATCAGAATACTTACCATAGATAATACAAAATTAGATCCTGAGAACTCACTAAATTTGTATCCATGTATCCCCTAAAGAATATTGTTCAAAGTATAACACGCGTCCCATTAATGACATTTAAAATTGTATGGCTAGAATTTAAATGGAAGCACATCAAGAAATACTGGCTAGGAAAAAAGACCGGTATCACTATATTCCAGGAAACTAACCCCTATAACTAATATAGAAGTTTACATATTTACTTCGACAAATAAATGGTATAACAGTAAACCAGTTATTGAATTGTTTAAACATTGTTTCACTTGAAGTGCTCAGATGTTTTACTGGCAATTATAAGTTAAAATAGAAAAGAAAAAAAAACAGAGAAGCTCAAAACTATTTAACAAATGCGGGGGAAAAAAAGATGATTGCTATAAATAAAACAAGAAAGAAACATCTGTTGTCCAGTAGTACTGAATCCAAAAAATAGAGACTCAAAAGCAATTGTCCAGTAGTACTGAAACATCTATGTGCTCAAGTAAGAATGGGTGTAAAGAGCACTGTTGTACAGTTTCACTACAGCTGTGGAAACCTGTTGAATTATCGACTTCCTAACATCATTAAACGGGACCAGACATCAACATTTGGTGCATTTGTGCATTCAAAGGCAAACCTTGCAGTTTCTGGTGCATTTAGTGTTCGAATATCCACATTAGATCATTCCAGGCAGACGCTGACGGTCTCTACACCATTCAACAAGCCATATCATCACCACTGATGCGTTCTTTTGCTAACACGTTCCACTCTGGAAATGGATCTTATTAGATCTAAATCATTGCTCTCTGTATCGAGAAAAGTCAACTGAAACATGATGAAGGCTAGAAGCGAGATAATTTTCGTGACAGAATAAGGAATTAGAAGCGCTAAAGACTTAGAAGCGAAAGAAATTGAGGAGTTAAGGCACCATTATTTTCGCTACAAGGGTTTCGTATGATAAAGATAAGGAGCATTAGGCAAGTATTTACACATATGTTTCTACACTGAAATACAATTACCCTCTTTGATCAGAACACGGTAGTAACATATGGCCTCCCTTATATCGATAAACTCTGAAAAATTTTGCAGTGTACTCCATCATATTACCAGACACCAAAACAGTCAATCCAAAAGAACAAACTTTACACTTGGTAGCGTATTTGTTTTCACCGCAAAGTTTGGAAGGATCTAAATCATAACTAGCATCGAATGGCTCTACTGAGTTCAAGCTTAGCAACTCATCAGCCTGCATCTTCAATCATAGTCATATTAAACAGTTTAGCTTTAATTTGTACAACTTCTTTACATGATCAATTTGCCCACCTCATAGCCTGCTATTCCTTGATCTCAATAAAACTGTCAGTTGATAGTTTGTTAAATTCATTAGCATTCTCCTCAATGATTAAATCTCTTCAGTTGGCCACTACAGTACAACAACTGCTTTCCATTGATATCTAAACTAATGACCCTAGGAAAAGTCTAAAAATTGAATCAATTCAAGTCAAAGTATCAGTAATTTTTCAACTCATTAGAATAAGTAGGGAGCTATGTTTTCGTTGATAAAATAGTAACAATACATACCTGAATACTGGACCATCCTTTAGCTACATCATCATGAGACGCATCTGACTCATTAGCCCAACCCCAAGATATCCTATGCTGCTTCTTTTCATCAAAGAAAGACTTGGAAGCAAAAATATTTCCACAGTCAACCTTCGCAATATTCTGCAATCGTCACGAAAATCTATCATTCACCTCATCATAAATGTTTCATAAGTTTATCATAAGACAATTTCACTACAAAATATGTTGTAAACCATTGGAAGAAGATGGTTACTCTTTGGCTAAAAGAAAACATAAAACAAAAACTCTGTAAAATTACCATAGACACAGAAAACATGAAGTAAAAAAAATCACCTTTTCTATACTCTAAGCTTTTTCCATTTCAGTATTATATGCTTTCCTCTATTCTCAGCTGAGGGTATAACAATGCACAAGTTAACAAGTCGATGTTTAAATAAAATTAGGACAAATCATAAAAAATTAAATTATAAACGATATCTCAATAAGCAGGTTAAAATTTGTCACCTCACATGATTCAAAGAAAAATAAATTAGTGCATGTGAACGGCGGCTTTGAGTCTTTGAGGGAGCATCGACGGACATGGCTCGATGGAGACTAGCGGGTTTGAGTTTAAGGCAGATAGGCAGGATTAAGTTCGACGGAGAGTAATGCTTTGGCGATTGTCAGCAGCACAGGTATGCTTGGTTTAAAGAGATATTAAATTTTGGTCTAGGTTTTGACAGTGACAAAGCAACGTGAGGAAGTGGATGAAAATTTGGTGGGCACGATAAGCGGGAACAAAGAAATAATTCCCGCTTAGTAACTATCTTGACGCTAAAACGCAACTATTTCAGTGAGTATAACGAAACAGATGCGTTTAACTTCAAATATCGCTGTATAAAGTAACCAAAAGCATAATTTCTTATGGTGTTAAGTTTTGTAAATCCTACTGTTAGTTGTTGTTAAATATGATTATGGGGAAAACAAGGGTTATTGGGTATGTTTGATCCATTTTACATGCTATAATTGTTGTTTTGGTGTTTATGTTTGATTATACATGTTATTATGACTGTTTGGAATGTTCTGTGATTGTCTAGAACTATTAGATTGGTCGAAAACACTGTCATATGGCGTAAATAGCTTGTTGGAAGTGTTGCAGGAATCATGCAGTATGTCATTCGTGACAAGCCCCCTCCCATGACCCAAATTCGTTCGTGACTTAGGGTGCGTGAACCGGACCAACAGATCACCATGAACCGTGGTGGAAGGAGGTATCACGAACCAGACCAAGGTGTGGGACTCAACCCAAAAACTTGAACCAGATCACGAGCCGGACATCATCATGAGCCACGAACCATAGTGGGGTCTCACGAGCCAGACGAACCACGAACCGGGAGAGAGATGACCACGAGCTGGACCAAAGTGAGGCGTCACAAGCTGATGTCAGGAGGAGGACCACGAGCCAACCATGTATCACGAGCCGGAGTCACTTCATGGACCAACGAGTCACTTGGATGACCACGAACCGGGTCCACATATGGTCTACGAGCCGACCATAAATCGCGAGTCCGGAGCATTATAACGAACCAATGTGGAGGAGCATGAATTGAATGAAGAGTCACGAACGGTAATGAAGACCAAAACCCGAGACGCAAAGGTAGTCCAAATGGAAAGTTTGTACTCATGATCCAAATGGCAACCAACGAGTCAACTTCATGGTTGGGCTTTGCTGCGGGAGATGTGCTAAGGAGTTGTCGACGTCCTTAGGCTACGGATCAGTGCAGTGGGGTAGTTATTACTCCATGGGGCAGAGTGATCGTAGCAGGGCTATGAGCCAGTGCAGCGAAGTTGTCATGACTTCATGGGGCAGAGTGGACACAGCAAGGACTAGTGGCTATGGATCATTGCAGTGGAGTCTCCATGACTCCATGGGGCGGAGTGATCATAGCATGGATTTGGGTGATCAAAGTGGTGGATATCGTATGCTTTACGCACTGAGTGAGAGATGTGAGGATGGTTGTTATGCTTGATTATTTGACACCACTATCACATGCACGCCCCTTCCCCATATCTTTACACCACGTGTTAGTGTCACCTTAGACTATTGTACATCCTGTTGTGCTAACTCTTTGGTTGCAGGTCCAGATTTAGGTATGGTTATGTATACCTGTTATTGTTCTGTTTTGCTGCTTATCGCTCATACCAGACTTTTGTCTGACCTGGAGTTTTATGTCTCTTCTTCTAACTCTGGGTGCTCCTAAACGAGCAGACTAGAGACAAGTTAGTTGGTTATGCACGAGTAGCTGGTCCGGAGATGAGCAGGAGGCTCCCACGTATTATCTACATGTATTATCCCTGTCTTGTTGCTGGTCACTACTTTGTGCATTAGTAGTGTACCTCTTTCTTTTGCTTTAGAGACAGTATTTCAAAGTTGTAATAATGTTGGTGTAGATGATAAGCTGTATTTTGGATTTCCGCTGCTATGATGGTTTAGTTTTCAGCTTATGCACTGTCTCGCCTATATTACATCAAAGTTATGTTATTATTATATTTTATCCTATGCGCTGTGAGACATTCTACAGGTTCCTTGTTAGTTCAAATTCATTTCTTTTCCTTTCTTTGGTGACCATCCCGGGCTAGTCGGGCATTGGCACGTCGCACTTTCATTGGATCTGTCGGCAAGTACGGGGCGGGCCGTCACACTTGGTATCAGAACTCTAGGTTGCGTAGTTAACCTAGGGAAAGACACTAGGGAGAGATAGTATACGTATATGAGAGTGCGTATTTGTGATATTTTGGTTTTCAAAAGCTATATATATACTATTAGTATACCTAAGGATGGAGTTGCACTGCACTAGCACCACTGAAGAGATGGTTAATCGTTTTTTCTTTATAGATTAAACGATGAGCCGACATACGAGGGGTACTGGTAGAGGAGCTGTAACGACCCAGTTTTTAGCGACTTTGGTTATCGCCATAAACTCAATGATGACTAACCAAACATCGAAAAAAACCGGAAGTTAATGAAAGAAATTAGAGGGTGAGAATAGATAAGATAGAAACTTAGAATAGAAGAAGAAGAAGAAGATACAACATCAGAGTAACACGAATCTCACCGCGGAATGAACAACATAAAATAGATAACATATCCTTGAAATAAAATCAGTATATGTATACAATAACATTATCAGAGTACAACACTTACAAAACAGCGGAAATAATAATAGCTATATGATCCTGAAGCCTCCTGCTCCAAACTCTCCTAGTATATCTGTAAAATCCTGACTACTTGACTGCCCGTACAAATTGGGCACCCAAGAGTTTAGGGAAAACAAACAAAATAAACTCCTGGTCAGTCATGGGACTGGTATGAGTAAAATAGTTTAAAACAGTTTGAGCAATGCAATGATATCTCATAAGACCACGTCGTATAACGGAACGGGTTTTCCCTTATGAGAATCCAAAATATCTTTATTTCAAAAACCTTTTGATATTATAGTAATGTCTATCAACCACAATATAATAATCTTCTAGCAGAAACGCTTTCATCTCACGTTCTACATATATAGTATACAATCAAAACCGCAAGTACGTATTGGGTAATGGATTTCCAACTATGACAAGGTATAGAACCACCTTTCGCTAGTGTACCTCTAGAGAAGAATACACTGGGTTCAACAAGAACATCTTGCAACCCGGCCACACATGACCGACCACTCATTTCACTTGAGTGTATCGAATGTATATCACCAATGGTTGGGATCAGCAACCGTTTCCCGAATGGGACAGCATCGACAATAGATTTTTAGAAATAAATGAAACTCTAGATCAGGTGATTATACACCCTAATAGGTGCGACCTACAGAGCCATGCTGCCTGCCCGATTTTTGTCATTTCCTTGTTGTGAGGCTAGAGGCTACGCTCATCTTTTCACATGTCACATCTTCATTCACTTAGAATGTCACATCGTCATACCCTTTAAATCACAAATTGATTTATCCAAAAATAACATGGGTATACAGGTAAGAGAAACGAATTCCTCTGCCACCAAACGCGAATACGTTTGAAGAGATCAACTTATGCGATCTATTAGATATACTCTGTCAGACCTTCTTCCATACAAGTTGTCCTGGGACTGGACAAAGCGAAGGCACTATTCAGTACATCCATCTTAGGAAATTGTTATCTAAGATTTATACAACAGCCCTTGCACTTTACTCCGTCTTTAATATATTCAGCATACTTGATTCGCAACGCTTATGCCAATACGGAGTGGTTCTTCGAATAATAATCCAACCGGTCTCTCCATATTAACAAGGTTAAAATGGTCAAATCTGTGATAGTCTGTGATTTAACTATCAAATGAAAAATGTCCGTTTACACACAACGATCTTATTTCCAAATGGAATTATCGATCCAATCATCAAACATATATATATATATACTTATTTTCTATGTTTAGAAAATATACGTTATTAACACTGGAAAACATTTCCATTGCTTAATTACGTATCACTATTCTTCCACATCTATCAGACTCTAACTATAAACTAACAAGAGAACAACTTCCTAATTATAAACCCCGAAGGCCGAGACCAACATCAGATCGATACTTAGGAAACCATTCAACTTATTAATCTCTAGTCACTTTCTAATTTTTGTTTAACTCTATTTTGATTAACTATGTTCGATTAACTCCTTTTGATTAACTCAATTCGATTAAATCCTTTATTTATTTTCCCAATAATTATTCCTTTATTCTATTTATTTTCTAAATAAATAAATCCTTTATTATATTTATTTTCTAAATAGATATTCCTTTATTATATTTATTTTCCAAATAAATATTCCTTTATTCAATATCATATTTATTTACTAAATAAATATCTCTTATATAATATCTTATTCCCAAATTATTTCCTTTAACTCTATTTCCTATTTATAAATATTTCCTTTTATAAAATCTTCTTTGATTTTATAAATAATTTCTCTTTTATAAATTCCTTTGTTTTTATAAATAATTCATTTTCAATATTCACTTTGAAAATCCCCTTTTTACATGCTAGTATTTCTTACGGTATTTAATATACCAAACCACAACGATCGATATCATTTAAACACACATCATTATCCACAGATTTTATATCACATCATATATTATAAGATATGAAAACAGTAAATAAATGTTCAGGAATCCAGTTGGATTCCTCTAACCTGTTTCCCTGCATCACGGATGTTAAACAATTTCATTAACATCGATTTCATTTCAATATAAAATATTCTTCTAAACAGAATCAACATTTGATTAACGATTTATATATATATATATCATTGTCTATAATTTCAACCAATACACAAGCAATTCAACCAAATAGTTAACACACATCAATCAACAAATAATTATCAGTTCTAAGAACACGTTATAAAAATATAACTGTTCAGAGTTGGTGAGTTTTACTCACATTTCGCGTTAACCGTTAAATAACGATTTGCGTTTGTTGATTCAAACGGACAATTTATTTCACTATAAATTGTAACGAGCTCCGATGGACTTCCAGTCAGTTCCATTGTGTTGCGCTCGTCCATACGATCCTAGCGGATCTTGTTTCGCTGAATTCCGTTAAAATATGGATAAGATACGATAAACTAAAGTCAATACATTAATTTATTTGAATTAAAACTTAATTTAAAATTTAAAGATGGGCTTTACCATCTAAACAGGCCCATACCCCTTCCTAACTACCTGTATCCGCTCTTATCATCTTCTAGAAACAGTGAACGCGACCTGCTCCCCTTCAACACCAATAATGCACCCTTTCCTCCCAAACAAATCCTTCTTCCATCCCTTTATGAAAATCCAAACCAACATGATTATTTAATTAATGTGTTTAACAATAATTACCCTTTTATTACGGTCCCTCCCTTCCTTTCTTTTCCATTATCAAATTCGAACCCACACAGAAGAAATCTAACTCCACAAATGATCGTATCCTTCTGCTCACCAACCTCCCTTCACACTGTAGTTTTCAAACTAAACCACACCATTATTCTTCACTTCGAACTCTCAACACTTTCATCCCGTTAATCTCCTTCTTCCACAATGCATTGTTCTGTAACCAGCTCCTCCATCACACAGCCATTTCCCCAAACTTCAACTCCCCTTCGATCCATCAATGATCCACCGAACTCCACAAGAACACCACCCCCAAACTCCTACTGAAAATCTCCATCGCCCCATACTCTTTTCCAACAACTCGCGTCACGCCAGAAAAATGCGTCGACGACATCCTCCCAGAAAAACAGCAACCTCATTCACTACGAAATCGACCCAAAATTGGCAAACACAAGTGATTCAATCCTCTAAATCCAATTATAATGCCTATTTCTATAAACGATGCTCCATAATCACGTATATCTGAACCCTAGGAGTCACCGTATAAATTTATAGTGAACTAAAGGAAGGGCGAACGAAATAAAAAGCATATCAAGATGATGAGCTTCTCATGGTGAATTCAAATATACTATTTTGGACATTTATGGGTTTTTGTTTGAGTTCCAATGATTTTTCAAAGAGGAATGGTTTACTGGAGATAAGAAAAAGAAAGAGCAGCGGAATTTTGACCAGGAGAGTGAAAAATTAGGTTAAGGGTGTTAAGAATTATTTATAGTAAGATTTTAATATTTTTAGAATCAATTTTTATATTAATATTTAAGCAAACGTTATTTTTATTTGTACTCTAAAATTCCTGTAATCACATATGACACCCAAAAATCTCGAAACTGGACAAGCAGCTACAGTTTGACACTACGGTCTCAACGAAACTGGTTTCGTCGAATTCCGACTCCGTTTGCTCACACAGCATATTTTTAAAGGTCAATTTACTAACTATTTTTCACTCTAAAAATCCGTACGGCCACACAGTGACTCTAAAAATCACGGAACTTGGAATCTAGCAATAATTTGATGTTGTAGATCCAACAAAATTAGTTTCGTCAAATTCTGAGGTCGTTTGCAAAAGTGGCTATTTTTAAAGCTCTAAATAACCCATTTAAATATATAAATATATTTAAATTAAATTAAATTAAATATTTATAAATATATATTATCATATATATTCACAACAGAATATCATACAGCTCTAGAATATTCCTATATGAATTTCTAACTTGATATTTCAAATCCAGATTAAATCGATATTCGATATAATGAAATTCCTTTTATAAATATAAATAAATCATTTTAAATTATAAAGGAATTCCACAGCGACTTTTCTAAAATTTGATTTGGACATAAATCAAAATCTACACGATGAAATCCCGATTTTTCTCTTCCACTAGAAAAATATACTTCACCAGCTCCTAACGTTTCTTGTTTCACATAAATCCGATTTAAAACGGACCCTGTATATCAAGTTGAAGTTCAAATCGCCAAATAGCGAACTACCATGCCAATTCGAGCTCGATTATAATTATAATATAATTATACATTCAAACTTCGTTTAAATAATATATTCGTTATTATAATTCAACTTTAAACTAAATTAAATATCACAGATGATCCAATTCACACCATACTGTGAATTCCACTATTTCTGACTATTTCAGAAATTTAATAGATTACTATATTATTTATTTTAATTAAATATTCAATATCATTTAATTAACTGATCATTTAAGTTCTCTAATTCACTATTTAAATAGTTAAATAAATAAATTATATCGCTGAAATATGCGGGTCGTTACAGGAGCTAATAATGGGAATGCCCCTGATATGAGGACGATGTTCACTGACTTCATGAGAGAGATGCTTAGGGATGTTCAGAGGGAAGCTCCTAATGCTGCAAATGGTGGTGGTGCAGCGGTGCAGGCACCTAGGGCCGATTTCGCCAAGCTCTATAAGACTACACTAGTCTTAGTGGGAAGTCATTCCATGGAACGGAATCGGCTACATAAGTTCAGGATTGGCTTGATAGCTGTGAGAGCATCTTCAAAGATTTGGGTATCGATGACGCAATGAAGAGAAAGCTAGCATCCCGTCAACTGCAAGGACGGGCAATGAATTGGTGGAATGCTATTAAGGCAGCTACTCCTGAGGATCAAGTTACTTGGGATCAGTTCAAGGCCCGATTAACGATAAGATTATCCCAGCTGCTCAGAAATCAGAATTGTTTAGGAAGTTCTTGGAGCTTAAACAGAATGGTAGGTCAGTCTCGGAGTATATTGCTGAGTTCGATACTTTATAGAAGTATGGATTATCCCTTATTGACACTCCCGAGAAGAAGAATGAGAAGTTCATAACAGGCTTAGATTAGTACTTGGGGGAAATGTTTATCAACCATATTGATGAGACTTTTGAATCGATTGTTGGAAAAGCATTGAGATCAGAGAGCCTTTATCCTAAGCCCAAGGCTGAAGTCGTTGTTGCATCTGCAGAATGGACAAAACTGCAGGAAAGCATTGGAGGAAAGAATAATTCTCAGAACAAAAGGAAATAGAATCAGACTAAGGATGGTTAGAAGAAGAGTAAGAAAGATGTTGAGTGCTTTAGCTGTGGCAAGATCAAGGGCCATTATGCTAAAGAATGTCAAGCAAAACCAGCGGATAGGAAGTGCTTCAACTGCGGCCAAGTGGGACATCACAAGGATAAATGTCCGCAACCCCCTAAAGAGAAGCAGATTGTGAAAGCATATGCTATTAATGTTGTTCCTTCTTCGTCGAATGCCCCAACTATGGCGGAGAAAGGAAAGAATGTCATCATTCAAGGTATGCTATCTGTTTATGATGTTCCAGTTCGAGTATTGTTTGATACTGGGGCTTCCCATTCCTTCATATCTAGTGATCTGGTAGATAGGTTGGGATTGGAACCCGAGAAAGTCGATAGATCTTTAGTTGTGACGAACCCGATTGGTGGTTCAACTAGCCTTAGTATGATCTGTCGAAATTTGGTCTTATCGAGTCATGGATGTATGTTTGCTTGTGATTGCGTTGTTTTGGGCTACTAGGTTTGACATTGTTTTGGGAGTCGATTGGCTCCAAAGATATGGGGTGGTGGTAGACTGTGAGGGATTTTCGATGACTATTAGGGTGGATGATGGGAGGAGGGTAGTGTTTGGTGGCCTACCTAGTGATGAGGTGATGGCTAGTTTTCTAAATTCCCTTGACATCCCACAGGACGAGTTGGCAGGAATTCCCGTTGTTGGCTAGTATCCGGATATCTTTGACGAAGTGACCGGACTTCCACCACACCGAGAGATTGAGTTCCGTATTGATTTAGTGAAAGATGTCGGACCTATAGTGATGCCACTTCGTCGTATGGCACTAAGAGAGCAGCGTGAGCTTGGGGTGCAAGTAAGCGATCTTTTGAAGAAGGGATTTATCAGAAGAAGTGTCTCCAAGTGGGGAGCACCAGTTGTATTTTCTACCAAGGCAGATGGTTCCCATCGTTTATGTGTGGACTACAGCGAGTTGAATAAAGTGACTAGGAAGAATAAGTATCCTCTTCCGCGGATAGATGATTTGTTTGATCAACTGGAGGGAGCAAGGGTGTTCTCCCAATTGGACCTCGCGACATGATTTCATCAGCTTCGAGTAGCAGCTGAGAGTATCCCTAAAATGACATTTCGGACGCCGTCTGGATTCTATGAGTGGTTGGTCATGCCATTCGGGTTGACCAATGCACCATCATATTTTATGGATCTTATGAATAGAGTTTTCAGGGATTAGCTGAATAAATTTGTTCTTGTGTTCGTAGATAATGTCTTGGTTTACTCGTGGACGGAGGAAGAACACAAGGTAACATTTGAGAGTAGTGATGGAGGTGTTGAGAAAACACCAACTGAAGGCAAAGTTTTCTAAGTGTCACTTCTGGAGGAGGGAAGTGAGATTCTTGGGCCATGTTGTTTCAGAGAATGGTATTGCCGTGGACCCTGCGAAGGTGGCTACGGTACAAGATTGGTCTACACCCAAGAATGCAATAGACGTAAGAAGTTTCTTGGGATTAGCTGGATATTATCGTAAGTTTATCCAAGACTTCTTCAAGATAGCGGCACCGTTAACTCAGTTGACCAAGAAAAATCAAGCTTTTGTTTGGGACGGAAATTGTGAAAATGTGTTTAAGAGTCTAAAAGAAAAGTTGACGTGTGCACCAGTGTTAGTTATTCCCAAGTGGAACAAAGAGATGACGGTATACACGGATGCCTATGGTACCGGACTAGGTGCTGCATTGATGTAAGGAGGTAGGGTAGTAGCTTACGCTAGTCGACAACTGAAACTGCATGAGAAAAGATATCCTACCCATGATTTGGAATTGGCAGCGATCGTGTTCAGGTTGAAGATGTGGAGACATTATCTCTTGGGAGAAAGATTCGAGTTGTTTACTGATCATAAATCGTTAAAGTATCTCTTATCTCAAAAGGATTTAAATCTCCAACAGCAAAGATGGTTAGAATTCTTGGCTTCTTATGATTTCGATATCGCATATACACCAGGAAAGGGCAATGCAGTAGTTGATGCATTGAGTAGAAGACATGCCAGCTTAGGGGCTATGTTTCTAGAATGGAAGCAACTGGAGTATATCGCTGGGTATGATTTCAGACCAAAGTGCGAATTGGATCCAGAGATGTTAGCAAGTTTGACGATCAAACCCACTTTGATTGAGCGGATTAGTTCTAGTCAGAGGGACGATCCTAACCTACTAGAAATCATCTCTAGGTTAGAGATGGGTATCGGCAGTGAGGAGATGAACAAGTATGGGCTTGATCGAGATGGATGGCTTAGAAAGGGTGGAAGACTAGTTGTACCCAATGTTAATGGATTGAGAGATGAAGTGCTTAGAGAATGTCATCACTCAAAACTGACTATACATCCCGGAGGTAACAAAACGTATCGAGACATGAAGCATACCTTCTACTGTGAAGGGATGAAAAGAGACGATGGGAAGTTTATATCCAAGTGCACGAATTGTCAGCTAGTTAAAGACGAGCAAAAGAAACCTAGTGGTTTGTTGCAACCATTAGAAATTCCAAAATGGAAATGGGAACAAGTCTCAATGGATTTCATTGATGGGTTACCAAGGACTAGATCAGGCCATGATAACATTTGGGTGATTGTGGACCGATTGACAAAGAGTGCAAGGTTTATACCCGTCAAGTCGAACAGAATGGTAGCTAAATTAGCGGAACTGTATATGAAGTGGGTAGTGAGATTTCATGGAGTATCTAAAGGCATTGTAAGTGACCGAGATCCGTTGTTCACTAGTGGAATTTGGAAGAGTTTACAAGAGGCTTTAGGTTCAAAATTACATCATAGTACCGCGTACCATCCTCAAACTGACGGTCAGACAGAGAGGGTGAATCGAGTATTAGAAGATCTCTTGAGAGCTTGCATATTAGATTTGGTGGGTCTTGGGATGACCATTTGCATATAGTGGAATTCACATATAATAATAGTTATCAGTCCAGCATTGGTATGGCTCCATATGAAGCTTTGTACGGAAGACCGTGCAACTCACCATCATGTTGGTTAGAAACCGGTGAGAAATTTGTGCTTGGACCGGATGTGATAACAGAAACCTCATATAAGATCAAGGTTATCCAACAGCAAATGAAAGCTGCCCAAGATAGGCAGAAGAGTTATGCTGATAAGAGATGAAGAAATTTAAAATTCTCCATTGGCGACTTGGTGTTTGTCAAGATTTCTCCGTTAAAGAGCGTGATTCGATTTGGTAGGAGAGGCAAGTTAACACCAAGATTTGTTGGTCCATTCCCAGTTCTCGAGCAAGTTGGGAATTTGGCATATAAAGTTGAGTTGCCAGACAAGATGGCGGGAGTTCATAACGTATTTCATGTTTCCCAGTTAAGGAAGTTCGTGCACTACCCCGATATGACTATTTCACTGGATCAGTTGGATAACATCGAAGTAGAACCCGAGGCGGTTGGGAACAACAAGCCTATCCGTATTGTCAAGAGCGATACGAAGCAACTTCGAAGGAAGGCAGTGAAAATGGTCAAGGTTCAGTGGGGCGAGAATGAGAGTGATTGTACTTGGAAAACAGAGGAGAGCATAAGGGAGTCGCATCCAGAACTCTTTGCCTGGTAAGATTTTAATAGTGATAGTTTCTTCCCTTGTTAGTAAACCGCATGCTAGGGTAGGCTTATTGTGCTTGTTATGTATGTTTGATTGTTTGTGAATGACTGATAGGCATGCGGAACACATTTGTATGCTTTTGGTTAAGGAATTTCGGGGGTGAAATTTCTTAAGGGGGGGGGGGGAGTTTAATGACCCGCATTCTACGTATCGAAGGATCGTAGAATATTTATTTCTTTTTCATATGAGGTCATATTGTCGTGTAACTTTGGGGAACGACTATTGGTGTCATTTCCCATGTTCCTGATTTTTGCCGATTTTTAAATGATTGTTTTGCCCCTGGCGAATCTTGTTTCGCCTATAACTTTTGATTGGTAAGGAGTTTTGACCTTAAACCACTTCCATTGAATTCGGATGATGGTTACCTTTCCATAGAGTGGTCACATAAGCCAAACGGACTTAACGTATGGGAGATATGATTGAATTAAGGTTTAGAAGGTGAAAAACAACTTAATTGGGCTTAACCGGGTGATTAGCAGCTAGGCCCATTGGGGGATTTCGGGATTAGTGCTATATGAGGGCTGATTAGGGTGAGAGAAACCTTTTTTTGTCATTTTCCAGCCACCACTTACCTCTCTTCAACCCTAACAATGGCCTCCACTTTCTAAATTCATCCCAAATCACCGTTTACTCGCGTATTAGCTTAATCTACGTCAAATCAAGGAGACATAGCACCAAATCAGAGTTGGAGCTACTGCTAGGCATTAGAATTCGACCCAAATAGTGGAGTTTTCGGATTTGATATTTTATTTGTGGCTAAGGTGAGTGATTAGCATTGCTTTTACACTAACTATAGTTAATTAGAGCTGAATAGTGTTAATTAACAAAATTATACATGATAAAATTCTGGAAAAATGTTTAGAAATTATTAAATATTATTTTAGGCCTCTAGTAGAAACTTGGGTTAATTTGGTTAAGTTTTGTTAATCCTACTATTAGTTGTTGTTAAACATGATTATGGGGAAAACAATGGGTTTTGGGTATGTTTGATCCATTTTACATGCTATTATTCTTGTTTTGGTGTTTATGGTCGATTATACATGTTGCTATGACTGTTTGGAATGATCTGTGATTGTCTAGAACTATTAGATTGGTCGAAAACGCCGTCGTATGGCGCAAATAGCTTGCTGGAAGAGTTGCAGGAATCGTGCAGTATTCCATTCGTGACAAGCCCCCTCCCATGACCCAAATCCGTTTATGACCTAGGGTCCACAAACCGGACCAAGTGATCATCACGAACCGTAGTGGAAGGAGGTATCACGAACCGAACCAAGGTGTGGGACTCAACCCAAAAATTGAACCAGATCACGAGCCGGACATCATCACGAGCCACGAACCATGGTGGGGTCTCACGAGCTAGACGAATGACGAACCGGGAGAGAGATGACCACAAGCTGGACCAAAGTGAGGCGTCACGAGCTGATGTCAGGAGGAGGACCACGAGCCAACCATGTATCACGAACTGGAGTCACTTCATGGACCAACGAGCCACTTGGATGACCACGAACCGGGTCCATATATGGTCCACGAGCCGACCATATATCGCGAGTCCGGAGCATTATAACGAACCAATGTGGAGTAGCAGGAATCGAATGAAGAGTCACGAACGGAAATGAAGACCAAAACCCGAGACGCAAAGGTAGTCCAAATGGGAAGTTTGTACTCAGGATCCAGATGGGAGCCAACGAGTCAACTTTATGGTTGGGCTTTGTTGCGGGAGGTGTGCTAAGGAGTTGTCGACGTCCATAACTTTGATTCACCACCGAGAGACGAATGTTAGGAAATGGATCAGTACAGTGGGGTAGTTATTACTCCATGGGGCAGAGTGATCGTAGCAGGGCTATGAGCCAGTGCAGTGAAGTCGTCATGACTTCATGGGGCAGAGTGGACATAGCAAGGACTGGTGGCTATGGATCAGTGCAGTGGAGTCGCCATGACTTCATAGGCCAGAGTGATCATAGCAAGGATTTGGGTGATCAAAGCGGTGGATATCATATGCTTTACACACTGAGTGAGAGATGTGAGGATGGTTGCTATGCTTGATTGTTTGACATCACTATGACATGCACGCCCCTTCCCCGTATCTTTACACCATATGTTAATATCAACTTAGAGTATTGTACATCCTTTTGTGTTAACTCTTTGGTTGCAGGTCCAGGTTCAGGTATGGTTATGTATACCTATTATTATTCTGTTTTGCTTCTTATCGCTCATACCAGATTTTTGTCTGACCCTGAGTTTTATGTCTCTTCTTATTACTCTGGGTGCTCCTAAACGAGCAAACTAGAGATAGATTAGCTGGTTAAGCACGAGTAGCTGATCCAGAGACGAGCAGGATGCTCCCACGTATTATCTACATATACTCTCCCTGTGTTGTAGCTGGTCACCACTTTGGGCATTAGTAGTGTACCTCTTTCTTTTGCTTTAGAGACAGTATTTCAAAGTTGTAATAATGTCGGTGTGGATGATAAGCTGTATTTTGGATTGCCGCTACTATGATGGTTTAGTTTTCAGCTTATGCACTGCCTCGCCTATTTTACGTCAAAGTTATGTTATTATTATATTTTATCCCATGCGCTGTGAGACATTCTACAGGTTCCTTGTTAGTTCAAATTCTTTTCTTTTCCTTTCTTTGGCGACCGTCCCGGGCTAGTCGGGCATTGGTACAACGCACTTTCATTGGATATGTTGGTTGGTACGGGGCGGGCAGTCACAGGGCAGATCTGGGCAGAATTCGTTTTACGTACCTGTACTTGATTCTGGGTCTGACTCATTGGGTCCAAGATATAAGTATGGTCCCCTTTCTCCTATTTTCTTCATTGGAGATCATGGGAGCCATATGCTGTCGGGTTGCAAACTGAAATAGAATCAGAGTCCTACAACAACGATTTAGCTAATCAAATTCAGAATTCAGATCTATTCTCTCTCAATTCTCTAAACCTAACGTTGTGAGTTTCTAGTCACTTTTAGGTTTAAATAATGACAGTGAATCGTGAAAGACAATGAATTGGATATGTTGTAAAGTATGAATCTATGCTAGTATTAAATCTTAAACTATGTAGATCTGAAATAATTGTGGTTATTCTATGATGTTGCCTATGTAGTTCTTGACTTGTAATTGTATTACGGAAAAGGTGAATATGTTAATTTGGACAAGTTATAACATTGATTGGGTCTGGTTCTGTTTACACCAAAAATGGTCTAAACACCCAAGGTACTAAACTGTACTTCACCAATTTGGTAAGAAATAAGTGGAACCGTGTTTAATCAGCAATTGAAAACGAAAATTGCGAGAAAAGGTAAAGTAGAGACAAGATTTAGAGTGGTTCAGCCGTTATTTAGGCCTACGTCCACTATGAAAATGACTTTCAATCTTATACCGAGGATAACAAAATACATCAATTCTCTCTTTCCACACATCTCTATATTCACTCAATATATCCTCATTTATATATTTCAATCCTGGAGTTATACAAGAGAACGGTAGAATTTGAGGAGAAGAAGGATGGATGGATGGATGGTTGAGAAGGAGGATGTCTCTGCCTTCAATGATCACCAGATTGTTCTTGACGCCATGTCCGAATCATTGTTTGAGGATAGAGTTTAGCAGCACTTCGTGGTTTTCAAGATTGGATCCCTTTTATGTTGGCAGCCATGGTGTATTTATAAGTGAGCTTCCCTTGGAAAATGATCTGAAATCTGTTTATGCAGGCTACGGACCGTTCATTCTATTAATTACAATCATGTCATCGGCTAGCTGTAGCCAGCTGTCCAGATCTGTATTTGGTTGTCATGCGCGAGCGACTCAATGGAGCGAGCGCCTTAAGTAGTTGAGCGGGTCCATAGGAGCGGGCATCCCTGTAAGGGAGAATGCTTTGGGAAACATGGAAACTCTTATAAGAGCGGAACGCGGGACTGGACCTGAGTCTCCCCTGTTACTTGCGTGACCGACCTTCTTAGTTCAAGGGTGCTCGTCCTTTGGCTGCTTTTACATGGCGCTGTTTGTCCTTACGGCTATGCTATGAGGTCGTTCCGGCTATGTTGAATGGATGACTTGCTTTGCTCCTGTATTTGAGCAGATTTCTCTCAATATGAACGACCGACCTTGGCTTCCGCACCTGAATCACGATTCATATCTAACTTTGATTGGAGACATATTCACATAAGATGTTGCAAGTGCTCGTATTGCAGCTCCATTTCAGGCTTGGTCTTTTGACGAGAAACCAGTGAGCGACTTTACAGGATATATGATCTCTATCCTTTTTGGGCCGCACTTCCCATTTCATATCGCACCATCATCCTCGGTCGTACTGGTTGACTCGACTCGTCTTGGGTTTGATATTTGGTCGTTTAAGTGCTTCGGATAACATTGCGCACGATCGACCCTGATGATGTCCGTTCCATATCCTTTACTCAATGTGTGTATGGATTTTTTGGGGATTAACACTTGCCCCTCGAAGTCCGTGATTTCTTTTAGTAAGAAATTACTGGCTTTGACATATTTGATCGTACATTGTTTGTTAGATTTATCCTGACTTGTCGAGGGTCGTTTGTGCAACAGATTAAGATTGCTTCATTGCAGCTGATTGATGTCTTCACCTCTAAGCAAGTCGCTTGAACTATTTTGTCATTATTGCAAACAACTAAATTGTGGGGAAGTGAACACGCTTACTGAACTTTGATGGGACGCCCATTTCAGTACTCGAGTATTGAGCTGACGTGGCGAGGACTGCTTTTGATGTGTGTCCTCTAATCTCCCCCTTTATTTTCTTACTTCTTCATTAAATTTGCTCCCATTTCTTTCCAATAGGGTTTCTCAATTGGGAAGAAAATTCCGTATTCCTTTCTATCGCTTATTCAAGTTTGTCAATTTCTATTTATGCTCATTCTTCTTTTGGACCTCATGGTCATTCCCTGATCCGTCTGTAGGATGGTTCCATCTCCAGAACGGCATCGATGGGAAACTTTCTTCGATTTGGATGTTCCAGCAGACGAGATTCAGTCAACTGGTCAACCGTCTGTAAACTCTCCCTCCAGTCCCTCTTATACAGAGCTTCAAACTATCATTAACAGGCCGCGCCATGTTCCGGGGCCTTGCAGCCCTAGGCTAGTTAAGCGGTTTCGGGGGTGGAGTTTGCAGGGAGTATCTTCGAATGTGGATATATCTCTGTCTGATTCTCAGACTTTCTCCTATGACATGACTGCGGCAAAAGGCCAGATGTTGGCCCGCCTCGAGACTGATGTGCATCAATTTGGGAAACAGATGGATTTGCTGAGAAATCATTCTGAGAAGCAAATGAACGGCTGGCATACATTGGTCTGCGATCTCCAAAGACTTCACAAGGACAATCTTGAGCGCATCTCTGTTTTAGAAGATATAAGGTGAAGTTGACCCAAGCTCTTAGGTCCAAAGATAGCGTGGTTTCTGCTTTCGCCCCAGGAGATGTTGAGTTTGTGGTGCCTAAACATGCTAATGAACTTCCATCCTCTTCTGTTCAGGTTAAGAAGAAGGTAGGAAGGTCAGAGATCTGTAATCTCCTTTTCTTCTCTTTGGCTATTTTTCTTTTTGAACCTTTAAGACCGGTTGTGTAAGCGGGTGCTGGTCCTCGCTCATGACATTATGCTGGTTGTGACTTGCGTTTGATCTGCGACACTTCTGCGATCCTGATGAATGGTTGTTTGGCTGATTTTATGATGCTTTTCATGTCTTTGTCACGCCTCTTTGCTCTGCTTAACAATGCACACATATATTTTTTTGCGGCAATCGTGTGTTAGTATTATATTACGGGGCGTTCGTTCGCACATTGATATCATATCGTGGGGCGTTCACACGTTAAAATCATATTACGGCTAGTCTTACAACGTTCTTATTAAGCTGGGATTATCCAATTTTTAGTATTTGGCTTGATTGGTAAGCTTTTCGTTGTTTTAACTTTAGCAATTTAGCCATTTCGATTTTTTTATTAAATCTACTGTTTATTTGTTTGGGGTATTTTCGTAATGCATTTTTATGCGTGCCCCCATGGGAGGACTTTGGTTCTAATGTTGTAATCCAATCTTGGCTTCATTTGACTTGGTTAATAACAAAGAACAAGAATGGGTACCCCCATATCGCTAGGATTTCTGATTACCCCCTTTCGGCTAGGATTTCTGATTTGCGCTGGTCCTTCCAGCATGTTTAATCCTTCCCCATTTTTATGCTTCATCCCAAGGAGCGGACACTAATTCATCTCATCGAGCTTGTCCTTCACCTAACAAGGTGCCCCTCGTTTTTTGTGGATTAGCAAATTTTCCGTTTCCGGACATGTTGGTTTTTCTGACTTTATGCCTTGCCCTAGGAAACAGACACTGGTTCGCCTCATTGATTTTTTTTTCAAGTTGGAGAACCCGTGTCCAGCACCTAAGAAGGTGTTTCTTTGGTTGGCTCAGCGATTTTATCCGTGGACTTTAACCGTGGGACTTTTAGAGTTGCTTTTACTCCAACATTGAATCTTTTAATCTGGTACCAAGCTTTTGTTAGTCCTGTATTGAGAGATCCAGTGTTTTCTGATGGAAGTCGGAACTCCTTGAGTTGGCGCCCACCTGGTCGCTCGTTTGCCTACACAACGAAGTCAACTTTTAGTACAAGCATGTGAAATAAGTGAGCTGTACATGTAATTAGAATTCCATATTCGATCATTTTATGTACGTCATTCGAAATGCGAAAATTTCATAAATCTTTACAGCATTTTTTATGTGTTTGAATAACATGTCATAAAAAATAATGTCGAATATACTCATTGTTCCATGCCCGTGGGATCTGGTTCCCATCTGTGGTGGCCAATTTGAAAGTTCCGTCCTGGAGTTTCTGACTTATGACATAAGGTCCTTCCCAATTGGGTCCGAAGACTCTAGTACCGGCCATTATCTTTTTTAGAACGAGGTCTCCAATTTCAAAAGTTCTATGTTTGACTTTTGAATTGAAGTGCTTGGCCACCCTTCTTTGGTGTGCGGCTACTATGAGTTCCGCTTCTTTTCTTCTTTCCTCAAGTTGGTCGAGGGCTTCGAGCTGTAGCTTCTCCTTTTCTTTGGGATCAAAGTGTATCCTTCTATGGGTAGGGACTTCCAATTCCACTGGTATCATAGCTTCAGAGCCATAAGATAAAGAAAAGTGAGTATGCCCTGTTGCGGTTTTGTGTGTGGTGCGATATGCCCATAATGCCAACGGGAGTTCATCTACCCATCCACCTTTAGCCTTTTCTAGTTGCTTCTTAATGGTAGTCTTGATGATTTTATTTACTGCTTCCACCTTCCCGTTCGCTTGTGGATGAGCGACTATTGAAAAGCTTTTCTGGATTTTGTACTTGGCACAAATGATTTGGAACTCTTCACTTTCAAATTGAGTCCCGTTGTCTGTGATTATCTTTTGTGGTACCCCAAACCTGCATATGATATTTTTCAAGACAAAGTTAATAACTTTCTTCTAAGTTATAGTGGCCAATGGTTCTACTTCAGCCCATTTTGTAAAGTAATCAACGACAACAATGTGAGTTATAGTATTTAAAACCGGATTTTGCAGTGGGAAGGTCTCCTATAAGGTCGATGCCCCAGATAGCAAATGGCCATGGGCTGACCATGTGAGTTATAGTTGTGGATGGCATCCTTGGGATCTTGGCAAATCTTTGGCACCTATCACATTTTTTAGTGTAGGTCATGGAATCTTTATTGATATCTAGCCAGAAGTAACCATATCGTAGGATTTTCTTGGCCAAAGTTTGTCCATCGGTATGTCCTCTGTATTCCCTTTCATGTAATTCTTCCATGATTGCCTTAGACTCCTCTGTAACACAACGAAGTAACGGTGTAAAAAATCCCCGTCTATATACTCGTCCATCTTGGATAAGGTATAAGGGAGCTATTCACAAAATCTTTCTTCGGAGTTTGGCTTCAACTGGGAGTGCCCTAGTTGCGAGATATTCTTTAATTGGCAACATCCATGAATTTGAGTCATCAGTTGTTTCCATGATCCAATCCATTTCGGTCTACTATGTGCTCGGGCTGGAAAGGACTTCCACTCGAACTAACCCCATTAGCGGTGCATCCCTAGTGCTTGCGTATTTGGCTAATGAATCAGCTTTAGTATTTTCCTCTCTAGGAATATGAGATATAGTGTAATGCTCAAAAGCTTCCAACAATTCCAAGGCTTTGGTAAGAGAATCTGGCAAGTTACCCATTTTGGCTTGGAATTCTCCCAGAATCTGGCATACTACGAGTTGAGAGTCGCTGAAGATTTGTATAGGTTTTATTTGCAACTCTTTTGCTATCTTTATTCCCGTGATAAAGGCTTCATACTCAGCTTCGTTGTTGGTTGATGAAAATTCTAGACTTAAAGCGTAGCATAAGGATCTTCCCTCAGGGATTTCGGGAACTACCCCTGCCCTAGAACAACGATCGTTCGATGCCCCATCTACAAATAATTTCCACTGGATATTAGTTTCAATATCATCTTCCTCCTCAACCTTCCCTCGGTTGGTAAATTCTGCGATAAAGTCAGCGAGCGCTTGTCCGTTGATTGCTTTCCGAGGGTGGTACGTAATGTCATATTGACTGAGCTCTATATTCCATTTTAATAATCTTCCGGAGGTTTCTGGTCGGGACAGAACTTGCCTCAGAGGCTAGTCTGTGAAAAACCTGATGGGATGAGCCTGTAAGTAGGGCTATAGTTTCTTTGATGTGATAAGCAAACAGTAAGCAAGCTTTTCAAGTTTTGGATAATTAAGCTTTACTCCGGATAGCCTCTTCCTGATGTAATAGATTGGTTTTTGTACCTTCAAATCTTCTCTGATTAGTGTTGTGCTTAAGGCATGGGCGGAAACCGCCAGGTACAGAAACAAGTCTTCTCCGTCACTAGGCTTTGATAGCAAAGGAGGTGTTGCCGGGTGTTGGATCAACTCCTCGAAAGCATTTTGGCATTCAGGGGTCCATTGTATCTCCTTCTTTCCTTTTCTAAGGGCATCGAAGATTGGAAGACATCTATCTATTACCCCAGATATAAAGCGATTTAAGTCTCCGATCTTCTCATTCAAACACTGAAGTTCCTTCTTGGTTCTTGGGGCATGCATTTCTCTCAAAGCTGATATTTTAGCTGGACTAGCTTTAATACCTCTAACGTTGACCATGTACCCAAGGAACTTTCCTGAGCCGACTCCAAAAGAACATTTCAAGGGATTCAACTTCATGCCATACTGTCGTAAGATATCGAACATTCGGGCTAAGTCCTCCAAATGATTTATTGCTCTCTTTGACTTAACCAACATGTCATCAACATAGACCTCAATCGTCCTACCGATTTTCTTTTTGAACATAGCATTTACCAGTCGCTGATAAGTTGCCCCTGCGTTTTTTAGACCAAATAGCATCATCTTATAGTTGTATAGATCGAAATCAGTAATGAAACTTGTGTCTTCCTGGTCTGGACCATACATCATGATTTGATTATAGCCGGAATATGCATCCATGAAAGATAGCAATTCATGACCGGCCGTAGAATCCACCAATTGGTCAATTCTGGGAAGAGGGAAACTATCTTTCGAACAAGCTTTATTCAGGTCTGAATAATCTACGCAGACCTGCCATTTTCCGTTTGACTTCTTCATGAGTACCAAGTTGGACACCCATTTCGGATAAGTAGATTCTCTAATACAACCATTCTCCATTAATCTGTTGATTTCTTCCTTTAAGGCGCGTGACCTCTTCGGCCCTTGGGTTCTTCTTTTTTGTTTGACAGCTGGAGTGCGTAGGTCAATGTTTAACTTATGGACCGCCATGTCTGGAGATATGCCGCACATGTCAGAATGGTTCCATGCGAACACATCTAAGTTAGCTCTTAGAAAAGCAATCAATTGATTTTTTAATTTGGGGATTAGCCGAGATCCTATGTTCAACACACGGTTTGGGTCCTTCGGATTTACAACAATAGGGATTAGGTCTTTGGCCGATGTCGCACTCTCTTCCTATGCACTGGCTTCCCTGGGATCGATCTCTCTTTGCACTCCACTATGCTCGCCAGTGCATGGACCCTTCTTTAATTGCTATAAAAGGGGGATTTGGATGCGGGGGAGAGCCTCCGCATCCTTTCCTGAGTCTTTTTTCTTAGCTTCTCTCAGTTCACATAGTAGTCCCTTGCAGCGATTTGGTCGCCCTTGATTACACCAATTCCCCTTTCAGTTGGAAACTTCATGGTCAAGCACCATGGAGCTAATGCAACCTTGAAACTCTAAAGAGTCGGCCTACCAAGGAATGTGTTGTAAGACGAAAACTCATCTATTAGAACAAAGGTTTGTACCATGGAAGCCCTACGTTCCCCATCTGTCAATTCCACAGGTAAGTTTATCGTTCTGATGGGTTGCGCAGGTTGACCTATAAAACTGTGGATCTTATTTGGGTATGCACGCACCCTTGCCATAGGGAGATTCATCTTTTGGAAAGTGTTTATAAAAATCACAGTAACTAGTGCCCCATTGTCAAATAGGACCCTTTTTACCACCGCAGGTCCGAGACCAATTGTGATTACCATGACATCGATAGTTGGTGTAACTATGCCTTCCGCATCTTTATCTTTGAATATCACATCCTCGGTTGAGGTTTTGAGCATTTTAGTCAGAAGCTCATTGTTCAAGACCATGCAACCTTCCTCTTCCGTGAAACCCTTCAATTCGTTAGCGTATCTTTCCATATATGCCCAACTGTTCCCAGCCGGGTGGGGACCTCCAAATATCATATTGATTACTGGCCTCGAGTCGACTGGCATTTGGGCTTCTTCACTCGAGTAGGGCTGGCTAGCCGCATTGTTATGTCCTTGCGCAGCTGGAGTACTTTGGGATTTTTCACATACTGCTGGAGTCGGTTCTTCCTGATGAGTTCTTCAATTAAACTCTTCAGGTGCCGGCATTCGTTGGTGTTGTGCCCGGGTTAGCTATGAAACCGGCAGAATTTTCCGGAATTTGCCTGCTGCTCCGTTACCTTCTGTGGCTTCATCTGAGGTAAAATGCCCGAGTCATTTGCGGCTTGGTAAATTCTTTCCGGGGTTTCGTTTAGAGGGGTTACCTCAGATGGTTGGTACAGCCGCGTCTTCTTATAAGCATTGCTATTCCTCTCATCGTTTCCCCTTTTTTGTCTCAGCTATCCCTTCTACTCGACCCTGGACTCATTGCTCTTTCCTTCTCTGGCGGCGTTACTTTCTATAGTCTTCTGGACACTTCAAGTTTCACCCTCTACACTCATGTACTCCTCAACTTTTTTGTAAAACTTCTTCAGAGTTTTTGGTTTCTTCATCTTGAGCCACTTTCCAAATTCTGACTTCTTATCGATAGCTCCTTTCAGTGATGCCAATAAGTTTCAAGGCTCTGGTTCTAAGACCTCCGCTGCTACAGCATGGAAGCACGTAAGGAAAGCTCTAATGGTTTCCCCATGCTTCTATTCCATTTCGCACAGTGACATTACATCCCTTGCCTTGGTGGTTTGTAGTTGGAACTGATCTTGAAATCTCCTTGCCAGATCAGCAAACTGGTCGATACATTTAGGTGGAAGTCTGGTGAACCATAGTGGGGCCACACCCTCCAGGCACACGGGAAAGCATAAGCACTTGATTTCTTCAGTGGCCCTAGCTCCATTCATGTGCTGGTTGTACTTGAACAGGAAAATGGTTGGATCTCCAACTCCGTTATAAGGTGTTATTGTTGGGGGTATGAATTTCTTCGGGAATTTCTCTTTTCGGATTTCCTCTATGAATGGGTTTTTGCTAGGAGAAAAACCCATTCTTTCTCCTTATCTTCTCGGGTCGCCTTCTCCTTCATTATTCGCTGGATCATGTCCGTGATGCGCCTCTCGTCACCTGCTTTTTCATCGGGATCAGCACTTACGTTTTTATTAGTGCGACCGTGGTTTGAGCTTCGGCACCTTGCATCCTTTTTTAGGGATGTTACATTGGTGGGACCTGCGACAGCAGGAGCCGCGCGTTCTTTTTTACGCTGTGGAGATCTGGCCTTAGGATCCTCAACGTCGGCCTCTCCCCTGTCTCGCATTAGGTTGTGAGGTCGTCCAGGGTATGAGGCTGATGAGTCCTCTTTTTCACCAGTATTAACCACAGCGTTTGGTGGTAACAGATTGGCTTGAAAATTGGTCAGGACATCAAATCTTTCCATTATCATCTTCATTGTATTATCCATTTTCTCGTTCAGGCCGGTTACAATCACATTCAATTCATCTTGCGTTATAGGTGGCCTAAGGTTGTCCCCTGCCCCTTGATTCAAGATTTGAGGCGTAGCTTCGTTAGCAATATCATCCTCACTGATTGTAGTAACTTTAGTAGATTTGCCGCTTTTCTTCGATCCGACCATGGTTTCAAAGGAGAAAGTGCTTTTGGATATATTTTTATTTAGATTGCTGAACTACGAAAGGGTATTATGAACATGGCCCCACGGTGGGCGCCAAAATGTTTACACCAAAACTGGTCAAAACACCCAAGGTACTAAACTGTACTTCACCAATTTGGTGAGAAATAAGTGGAACCATGTTTAATCAGCAACTGAAAACGAAAAATGCGAGAAAAGGTAAAGTAGAGGCAAGATTTATGGTGGTTCAGCCGTTATTTAGGCCTACGTCCACTGTGAAGGTGATTTTCAATCTTATAACGTGGATTACAAAATACATCAATTTCTCTTTCCACACATCTCTATATTCACTCAATATACCCTCATTTATATATTTCAATCCTGGAATTATACAAGAGAATGGTAGAATTTGAGGAGAAGAAGTATGGATTGATGATTGAGAAGGAGGTTGCCTCCGCCTTTTATGATCACCAGATTTTTCTTGATGCCATGGCCGAATCAATAGCTGAGGATAGAGTTTAGCAGCACTTCATGGTTTTCAAGATTGGATCCCCTTTATGTTGGCAGCCATGGTGTATTTATAGGTGAGCTTCCCCTGGGAAATGATCTGAAATTTGTTTATGCAGGCTATGGATCGTTCATTCTATTAATTACAATCATGCCATCGGCTAGCTGTATCCAGCTGTCCAGATCTGTATTTGGTTGTCATGCACGAGTGACTCAACGAAGCAAGCGCCTTAAGTAGTTGAGCGGGTCCATAGGGGCGGGCGTCCATGTAAGGGTGAATGCTTTGGGAAACTTGGAAACTCTTATAAGAGCTGAACGCGGGTTTGGACCTGACTCTCCCATGATCCTTGCACGACCGACTTTCTTAGTTCAAGGGCACTCGTCCTTTTGCTGCTTTTACATGGCTCTGTTTGTCCTTACGGCTATGCTATGAGGTCACTTCCGCCTATGTTGAATGGACGACTTGCTTTGCTCCTGTGTTTGAGCAGCTTTGTCTCAATATGAATGACCGACCTTGGCTTCCGCACCTGAATCACGATTCGTGTTTAACCTTGGTTGGAGACGTAGTCATATAAGATGTTGCAAACGCTCGTATTGCAGCTCCATTTCAGGCGTGGTCTTTTGACGGGAAACCAGTGAGCGACTTTACAGGATATATGATCTCTATCCTTTTTGGGTCGCACTTCCCATTTCATATCACGCCATCATCCCCGGTCGTACTGGTTGACTCGACTCGTCTTGGGTTTGATATTTGGTCATTTAAGTGCCTCGGATAACATTGCTCACGATCGACCCTGATGATGTCCATTCTGTATCCTTTACTCAATGTGCATATGGATTTTTTAGGGATTAATAGGTTCTTTATGTAAATCACCTTTCACCAGTCATATTGTGATAAATTTGGATATGTTATAAAATTGGACATGTGAATTTATCCTAAGATCTAAACATGTTGTTGTGTCACCCTTACTATGCTGGAACTGAATTGTCGGATATTTAAATGATTAGTTTATATCTCATTTTTGTTCACTTTGATATCATAGAAATTGTCACAAGTTCATATGACAACCTTATGACTATGTTAATCTATGTTATGCCAAATCATATTCAATGATCACTTGTGCTACATTCCTATTATCTTTCCTTTTCATCGCTTATGGCTAGGCTAATTATTTATCCTAGGCATGCCATCAATTTTGTGAGGACGTTAGTTGGAAACAGAGGAAAAAGTAAATATTGCATAATTGGGAAATAAACATTTTTTGACTAGTAATTCAAATTGTTGATAGAATGGGCAATAACACCCAAAGAGGTAAGATTAATTAATTGGTAAATTAATTAATAAATGGAATGTTTAGCAACTATAATTAGGAATTATATTAACACTTATGACACGAGGTTAGGTTACATTAGTGGCGGAAGTCTGCCTGGACCTGACCGGTATATCCAGCAGCCACTAATGTTGAACCTAATGTGAGAGGTCTAAGTGTGTAAATACGACTCGGGCTAAGACACGAAATTAGGCCCAACTGTGGAATAAGACTGCCCGGACTAGACCGACATATCCAGCATCCACACGTTGTAGGCCTAATGTGGGAGGTCTTGCCGACATGGTAATGAGAAAGGACTACTTAACCTAATTTAATCAATACGAACTATATGATTATGAACATAAGTTAGGGTTAAGTAAAATGGATTGGATAGTGAGTGGGTTAAGTATAACTGAAGGGGGTGGGTAATATTTATATATAGGCCCACAAAATTAACCCGGTAAAGTTACGTAACTAAAGATCACCCTTTTAGGGTAAGCATAATTGGTGTAGGGCTATGTAATTAAAGATCACCCTTTTAGGGTATACATAGTCCGTGGAAAACCTAGTGGGGATACAAGACAAAAGGGGAGAGCTTATGTCATATTGTGTGGGACCCATTTCAGTCAGTAACCCGTATTCGGTATCAGAGTAGGGAACTCCGTACTAGGCAGAGAAGGGGCACGCTTAGTAATTGATTGTAAGAGATCCAAAACATGACGGGTGGTGTAGACGGCGCAAACCGACCGGGACACGTGCATGCATGAGCCGGGCAGAGGGGGAGAAGACGGTCGTGACACCAGTAGATATGACTATGCACCTCTTGGGTTGCCACTTTAGGGAAGTGATACCCCCTACTGTGGGACCCGCACTGGGTATCTACAGATTAGGGTATCGATCATTTAGGGTAGTGGTTAGGGTACACTGGGATGTATGCCTTAAGTCTACCAACTTATAGTGGAAGGGATCATCTCATTTTAAATTATACTTGTAATAGTGCAGAGTTGTTATTAGTGAAGTATATATACACCTTACCTTATCTACCTTGTCACACCTTCCATTTGTATAGTGATCTCTCTAATCCGCTTTATGACTGTCATGATTACCTTTATTTATTTACTGGCTAAAAGTTACTAGAATCGCCAGACATTATGTCTGACCCCTTCTGTTTTTCCTTCTCTCTTCCGTTCCCGCCCCCCCCCCCCCCCTAAGTTCTCAGGGAGGAAACACTCAGGCTTGACAGTGATTTTTCTTGATTGCTGGAGCTGTTGATATGTATGGATCAAGATCCTATTCTCGTTGCAATGGTTGTATTTTTTATTGGGGAATTTTCATTCTTTTATGTGCTCTGATATTTCTGAAGTACAAGACAATGGTTTTTATGTTGTAATGGGTTTTTATATTTCAGATAAATGATGCTTTGGACCACGGTATTTTGATGATTAATAAAGTTGTTTATTTCCACTGCAAATTTTTTTATATCTGTCTTGTAATAGTCTGTGTCTGTTTACCTAAACGCTTCACGAAACTTAATGCATTCCCTTTATGAGTGACATTAACGGACGTGGGGTGTCACACTTGGTATCAGAGCTGACGGTTACCAGATTAGATAAGAGTTTGTGAAAAATATTTACAAAATGAGTTTTAAAAGAAAGTATTTTCAAAAAGAAAAGTTTGTTTTGAAAAACATTCCCCAAAAGGCCATATGTAGCAGCCCTCGGTCATCTAAATTTCTTCCTTTTCCTTTTTTTCAGCATGTTTGGGGAACAAAACATCCCTAATATCCCAGAGGGCGTCACTATACCCAAATGGTTTTACAGGTATTTGGAGGCCACGGCGCCTGCAGAAGGCCAAGGAGATGTTCCTCCCACAGCTGCACCAGTCATTCCTCCTCCTCCAAGAGCAGATAGCTTCACCAAGATCTGCAAGGACTACCGTGCTATGAGAGGGAAGCCATTCCATGGGAACGAGACATTCATAGAAGATCAGAATTAGCTCAAGGAGATCGAGGACTTATTCGTAATCTTTGAAGTGGAGGACCGAAGGAAAAATCAATTAGTTGCTTGGCTGTTAAAGGATGAAGCCTCATTTTGGTGGGAAGTCACCCAAGCTGGACGTCCGGTAGAGACTTGGGAAGACTTTAGACAGAGGTCCAAAATAAAATTTCTTTCCTAAGCGGAGCAAAGCATACAGATGGAGAGGTTCTTAGCACTCAAACAAGGAGATTTGACGGTAAAGGAATATGTGAAAAAGTTCAACCATCTGGCAAGGTTCGGGCTAGAGTTGGTAGACACACCGCAAAAAAAGGCCTTGTGATTTGTTAAAGGGATGAATGAGCCTCTACATGGTTTGGCTATGTCCCATCTTCCAATGGGGGCCACGTTTTAAAAACATGTTGATATGGCCCTAATGCATCAGGAGGACAAGGGAGAAAAGAAGGAAGTGAAAGCTGAGGAGTCATCGCAGAATAAGAAGGTGTGGCCCAAGAAGGGGCAGCAGCAGCATCAACGGCAGCAACAACAACAGCAATAGCAGAAGAAAGGAGGGAAGAATGACAAAGGCAGGGATAAGAGAAAATGTCACCATTGTGGGAAGGAAGGTCACTTGGTAAAGATTGTAATAAAAGAAAGATCAGCTGCTTTAATTGTGGAGAGCTTGGACACTACTCTAAAGGGTGCCTAAAGAAACAAGGACAGTAGGGACAAGGTCAAAGAGATGGAACTTCTGGAGGGTAGGTACATGCTCTCGCGATCAGTGCTCCTGAAAGAGGTAGAAAGATTTCCATAGAAAGTTTAGTTTCTCTTTCAAATCATCTAGTTAGAACACTTTTTGATACTGGTGCTTCATACTCGTTTATATCTAGTTCTGTAGTTGAATCTCTGCACTTAATTACTAGTATCGTAGTAGATCCTGTAGTTGTTTCAAAACCCATTGGTGGTTCGGCTCATTTATCGATGATTTGTCGGGGTATGAAATTATCTGTGTTAGGCGTCGAATTTGAATGTGACGCTTATGTGCTCGGGTTTATGGGCTATGGGTTGATTCTAAGAATGAACTGGCATACTACGTATGGGGTCGTTCTGGATTGTGAGAGGAGGATTGTTAGGCTCCTGACTTGTCATGGGAGGACCCTCGAAGTTTCTTGTGACCCACAAGGGTCTTTTATGCTTAGTTTCTTAGAATCTCTTGATGTATCTATAGAGGATTTGCAATCTGTCCCAGTAGTCCGAGATTTTTCTGATGGTTTTGAAGAGGCATGGGGTTTACCTCGGAGGTGCAAAATCGACATTCGTATATATCTGGTGGACAATGCAAAACCAGTTGCATTACCCGTATGTCGCATGGCTCCAAGGGAGGGAAGGGAGTTGAATAAGCAAGTAGGGGAGCTGCTTAAGAAAGGGTTTATCAGACGAAGCATATCCGAATAGGGTGCTCCAATAGTATTCGCAACTAAGACAGATGGTTCGCTTCGTTGTGTGTTGACTACAGAGAGTTGAATAAACTCACCAAGAAGAATAGACACCCGCTTCCGAGGATTGATGATTTATTTGATTAGCTTGTTGGTGCCTTGGTGTTTTCTCAGTTAGATTTGGCTATGGGGTTCCATCAGCTGAGGGTGGCTGAAGACAGCATAGATAAAACTACTTTTAGAACTCTGGACGGTTTCTTTGAATGGCTAGTGATGCCTTTTGGGCTGACAAATGCACCCACCTATTTTGTTGATTTAATGAGTAGGGTGTTTCGGGAATTCATAAACAAATTTGTCATAGTCTTCGTTGATGATATTTTGATCTTCTCCAAGAACGAAAAAGAGCATGCCCAACATCTGAGAGAAGTTTTGAAAACTCTTTTTGACCATCAGCTTAAAGCAAAGTTCTCCAAATGTCACTTTTGGAGAAAGGAAGTGAGATTCTTTGGGCATGTAGTCTCCAAAAAAGGGATAGCTGTAGAACCCGCGAAGGTGGTTGCAGTGCAAGATTGGCAGATTCCTAAAAACGCAACCGAGGTGAGAAGCTTCCTTGGGTTGGCACGTTACTATAGGAAGTCCATTAAAGACTTCACGAAGATATCAGCCCCTCTCACTAGGCTGACAAAGAATAATTTGGTGTTTTCATGGGATATAGACTGTGATGTTACTTTCCAATGACTGATGAGGGCTCTAACAACAGCCCCAATCTTGGCCTTGCTCGATGGAAGTGAAGTATTTACCGTTTACAATGATGCATATGGTACAGGGCTTGGTGCGGTTCTAATGCAAGAGGGGAAGATAATATGTTATGGGGGTAGGCAATTGCGAGTTCATGAAAAGAACTACCCCACCCATGATCTAGAGCAAGCTGCCATAGTATTCGCATTAAAGACATGGCGTCATTATTCGCTTGGAGAAAGGTTCGAGCTGTACACCGACCATAAATCTCTCAAGTATCTATTCTCACAAAAGGATCTCAACTTAAGGTAACAACGGTGGATGGAGTTCTTAGCTTCATATGATTTTGAGATTGCTTACACCCTCGGCAAGGGTAATGTAGTGGAAGACGCACTAAGTAGGCAGAGGGTGACCCTGAGTCCTCTGTTTGTGGAAAGAAAGAACTTGGAGTTCATATCTGCTTTTGATTTTAGACCTTCCATCGAAGTTTTGCCTAATTTATTTGCATCCTTCGAGATACGACCAACTCTTATGGAGCAGATAGGAGCTTCGCAACAAGGTGACCCATAGATTCTAGACATCATGGATAAGCTCAGAAGAGGGGAGACTTCTAGTCACCTCAGAAGGTATGCCATAGATGAAAAGGGGTGGTTGCGACGATATGGAAGACTTTGTGTTCCTCAAACTGGAAGCTTGATAAAGGCAGTCCTAGAAGAAGCCCACCGTTCTAAGATGACCATACATCCAGGCGGTGACAAGATGTATAGAGACATGAAGAGGACTTTTTTGGGCTGGGATGAAGAGGGACGTGCCCGAATTTGTTTCTCAATGTTTAGTTTGCCAGCAAGTCAAGGCTGAGCAAAAGAAGCCCGGTGGATTACTTCATCCGTTGGAAGTCCCGTAGTGGAAATGGGAGAGCGTCTCTATGGATTTCATAGATGGTTTGCCTAGATCGAAGAAAGGTAATACCAGTATTTGGGTGATAGTGGACAAACTCACTAAGAGTGCTCATTTTATTCCAGTTAAAAGTAAAAGAACGGCACCATGGTTGGCAACAATTTATGTTCCTGAGATAGTTCGTCTCCGCGGATTTCCTTCCAGCATTGTGAGCGATCATGACCCCATCTTTTCCAGCGAATTTTGGAGGAGTTCGCAAGAAGCATTGGGTATACAGTTGTGTTTGAGCACCGCTTATCATCCTCAGACCGATGGCTAGACGAAGAGGGTGAACAGAATTCTAGAAGATCTTCTAAGGTTGTGCATCCTAGACATTGGAGGGACTTGGTAAGAGCATCTTCCCTTAGTAGAGTTTGCCTATAATAATATCTATCAAGTCAGCATCGGTATGGCACTCTTCGAAGCATTGTACGAGCGACCCTGTAGGTTTCCAACTTGTTGGTGGGAATCTACAGAAATATTGTTACTTGGGCCTGATATGGTTAGGGATACGTCTGAGAAGATTGACCTTATTCGACGATGAATGAAAACAGCTCAAGATAGGCAGAAGTCCTATGCATACAAGAGGAGAACCAACATCGAGTTTGAAGTGGGAAACTTAGTTTTCATCAAAGTATCACCTCTGAGAAATGTGGTCCGCTTCGGTTCAGTAGGGAAGTTGGCACCTAGGTTTGTGTGACCCTTTCCCATAACCGAGAGAATTGGCCAAATGGCCTATAAAGTAAAACTTCCAGAGAATTTGTTCGGTATTCATAATGTTTTTCATGTTTCTCATCTGCGGAAGTGCCCGCATGACACCGCAGAAGTCGTTGAGCCGAGTATGTTGGAAGAAGTGGAGGTGGAACGGGAGGCGACACTCAGACGGGTGCCTACCTGTATTCTTGGATCGGAAGTTAAGAAGATACGCAACAAAGAAATCAAGTTGGTAAAGCTTCAATGGGGATACAACCCAGAAGACGCAACTTGGGAAACCGAAGATAGAACTCGTGCTTCGTACCATTTCCTTTTTGAGGGTATGTTCTTAACCCCTTTTTCCAAAGCTTTATCTGTTCCTATTTTTGTCAATCGAGCATATCTTATCCCAAGTGTTTTTGACCTTTAGATAGGAGTCTTATGGATTGAAACATGTGTTTGAAACATGTTATGTTTGATGGATGCTAGTGGATGCATGTGTTTGCTAGTGGTTTCCTGTGAATGCATATACACACACATTAGGCACTAGATCGGCTCAATCACTCTCTCATACTGCATATGGATGCGTGTGCATTTTCTTTTCTTTTATGGATGAAAATGGACGAGATAGCATATGGATGTTGCACTTGGACGAATGGACGTGCACACATATAGAACTTACATGTTATAATAGGATTATTTGCATACATATTGGATTCATGGCACTAATCATACATCGCATAAAGGAGGTCAACTGGATCAGTAGACCGCCTGATTTTCGCATTAGTATTGGGACATATACACACACACCTCTACATATACTCATATAAGCATTAGAAATATTTTATTGGATAATGGATGCTTGTGGATGATGGATGAGTAGATGGATGGTAGGATACGTTCTTCGTAACTTGAAGATTTCAGGGACGAAATCCTTTAAGGAGGGGAGAATGTAACACCCCGTAATTTTAAAATATTAAAATTAATAGATTAAAGAATACTTAATTTTTAGAAGAAGAATTAAGGGAAACTGGCTGCGCCATTGCGTTCTTCTTGGAATTCAGCTTGGGATAGAGTCCGGGTTTGTGTAAATCAGATATCGTACAGAGAAGTTATAAGCCTTAGAAGTTTGTATACACATAAGGAAGAACATATATATATATATATATATATAATTCCAGAAGCTTCAAAACAGTTCAAAAATCAAAATCCAGCTTAGCGGGGAAATTCCCTCTCGTGGGTGTTGATCCCCCTAGGGGGTGTCGACATGGGTGTCGACCCCCCTTAGGGGGTGTCGACCCCCTCCCCCCCCCCCCCCCGGTGGCAGATCTAGGCAGAATTCGTTTTACGTACCTGGACTTGATTCTGGGTCTGATTCATTGGTTCTAGGCTGTAAATATGGTCCCCTATTCTCCTATTTTCTTCATTGGAGACCATGGGAGCCATATGCTGTCGGGTTGCAAACTGAAACGGAATCAAATTCCTACAACAACGGTTTAGCTGATCAAATTCAAATATATTATCTCTCAATTCTCTAAACCTAACGCTGTGAGTTTCTAGTCACTTTTAGGTTTAAATAAATGACAGTGAATCGTGAAAGTCAATGAATTGAATATGTTGTAAAGTGTGAATCTATGCTAGTATTAAATCCTAAACTACATAGATCTGAAATAATTGTGGTTATTCTATGATGTTGCCTATGTAGATCTTGATAGATCTATTTCTCTAGATCTAAAATAATTGTGGTTATTCTATGATGTTGCCTATGTAGATCTTGACTTGTAATTGTATTATGGAAAAGGTGAATTTGTTAATTTGGACAAGTTATGACATTAATTAGGTCTGGTTCTTTATGTAAATCACTTTTCACCAGTCATATCGTGATAAATTTGGATATGTTATAAAATTGGATATGTGAATTTATCCTTAGATCTAAACATGCTACCGTGTCACCCTTACTATGCTGGATCTGAATTGCTGGATATTTAAACGATTAGTTTAGATCTCATTTTTGTTCACTTTGACATCATAGAAATTGTCACAAGTTCATATGACAACCTTATGACTATGTTAATCTATGTTATGCCAAATCATATTCAATGATCACTTGTGTTACATCCCTATTAGCTTTCCTTTTCATCGCTTATGGCTAGGCTAATTATTTAGCTTAGGCATGCCGTCAATTTTGTGAGGACGTTAGTTAGAAACGAGGGAAAAAGTAAATATTGGCATAATTGGGAAATTAACATTTTGGACTAGTAATTCAAATTGTTGATAGAATGGGCAATAACATCCAAAAAGGTAAGATTAATTAATTGGTAAATTAATTAATAAATGGAATGATGAGCAACTATAATTAGGAATTATAATAACACTTATGACACGAGGTTAGGTTACATTAGTGGCAGAAGTCTGCCCGGACCCGACCGGCATATCCAGCAGCCACTAATGTTGAACCTAATGTGAGAGGTCTAAGTGTCTAAATATGACTCGGGCTAAGACACAAGTTTAGGCCCAAGTGTGGAATAAGACTGCCCAGACCCGACCGGCATATCCAGCATCCACACGTTGTAGGCCTAATGTGGGAGGTCTAGCCCAATATAACAATAATTGGACATGGTAATGAGAAAGGACCACTTAACCTAATTTAATCCATAAGAAATGTATGAATATAAACATAAGTTAGGGTTAAGTAAAATGGATTGGATAGTGGGTGGGTTAAGTATAACTGAAGGGTATGGGTAATATTTATATATAGGCCCACAAACTTAACCCGGTAAAGTTATGTAATTAGAGATCACCCTTTTAGGGTAAGCATAACTTGTATAGGGCTATGTAATTAAAGATCACCCTTTTAGGGTATACATAGTCAATGGAAAACCTAGTGGGGATATAAGACAAAAGGAGAGAGCTTGTATCATATTGTGTGGGACTCATTTCAGTCAGTAACTTGTATTCGGTATCAGAGTAGGGAACTCCATACTAGGCGGAGAAGGGGCACGCTTACTGATTGATTATAAGAGATCCAAAACATGATGAGTGGTGTAGATGGCGCAAACCGACCAGGGACATGTGCTTGCATGTGAAACACCCCACCTCCGTTAGGGTCACTCTCAAAGGGAATGCCCTAATTTTGGTGGAGGTTTATAAGTACAAGTCACAGATATACAAGACAGATATAAGAACACATATTTGAAAACAGCGGAAGAACAACAAACTTTATTTCAATAAGTCAAATACGTGTTACAACAACATCCTTTCCAAAAACATAACATAACACTTTCATAATCTGACTTGAGTACATTATTTAAAGAAGCATAAATAAAACATAGATAAACTGCAAAAGCCCCATAGTGGATTGTCCAAAGCCATAGCTCAAAACAGGAAAGTCCAAGCAATACATTTTTCTTCTTCAAGCTGGATGTTGAGGTTGGTCAAGCTGCTGTGTTCCCTCCCTGAGGACCTGGGGGGGGGAACGGAAGAAAGAAGACGAAAGAAAAGTAGAGTCAGACATAAAGCCTGAGTAAGTCTAGTACTATTTTGTCTATGAATAAAGAACTGGGTATGATAAGTATAAACAAGAAGTGGAAAGGTACTTTAAACTTGGTTAAGTTGTCTAGGGTCGAATATACTATCATACCCCATGTAAATCTCTGAACCCATATAAACTAGTTTCCAACTGGCACCCAAAATCAGGGTGATGTGATCCATTCTATGATGATCGGCTCCTACTCGCAAAGTTACATGTGTCTTACGGCCCCCGATGTCTGTAGTTACCTATGCTGGTCCCACCATGGGGTGTATCAAGTCCCATAGTGGCAACCCGACATAACCTTAGAGTGCACAGGTATGCTACTGGTGTCCAGTGCCTTATTTTTCTGCACCGGAGTGTGTGCACGCCCGCACTCCGTTAGAACCTACACTGCTACACCACCGCCGCCGATTTGACCTCTTACAATCAGCCCAGTAATCGTGCCCCACCCTGCCTAGTTTCAGGGTATCCTGATACACCTTTTAGGGTTACTGCTGAAAAGGGTCCCCCGTTACTAGGTTTTCTATCTCTAGCCAACATGCTAAGTTGGTTAAGTGTTTCCTAACCTAACCCCCACCAGTCCGTTTAGTTTAGCATGTTCCATTTTGATTAAGTCTTTAGTTTACTTAATCCTAACAATCCTGACTCAGCCTTAATTGTCTTATTAAGGCCCTGACCTCTCACATTAGACAGGTATTGTTGTGGCTGCCTGTTGCCGGTTGGTTCCGGGCAGTCTTACGCCACAACTCAGTCTAACCTCGGGTCCTTGCTGGGCTCCATGTTTAACCTCCCACATTGGATAGGTATTGTTGTGACTACTGGACAGCCGGGCGGTTCCGGGCAGGTTTACATCACAACTCAATCCAACCTCGGGTTAAACACATCGTATTTTCTACATTTACATATCTTGTCATTCTTCTTTATTTCTTATATGTAAATATTTGCGGCCCATTATTAAGTTAATGGTGTAAAGGTTACACCAATCACGGGCCCAACCCATACTTGAATTTGGGCCCTTCTATTTTATATTTTCATTCATTAATTAATTTTAACCCAACGTTATTTTCCCCCGTTTTATACGTCCGTTTATATATATTGGGCTTAGCCTTTTAAAGCCCAATTTAGCCGTGCGAAAAGGGGAGGCTTATGGCGTATACACAAAGAGGGGAAGGTGAGCGCATGAACTTGCAATACGACGTTGGAAATACAAAATAGAAATTGGTGTACTTGCATAGTGGTAACATAGGTGACATGAATGAAAGCATGTGAACTTGCATAGGTTTTACTACAACATGAACCTATATTCTTATTTAGGCATAATGTCAAACATAAGCATGTCGTAAATATTTCTAGCATAAGCATAGCATAATGTCAAACATAAGCATGGCATAAATACTTTTAGCATAAACATGGCATAATGTCAAACATAAGCATGTCGTAAATATTTCTAGCATAAGCATAGCATAATGTCAAACATAAGCATGGCATAAATACTTTTAGCATAAACATGGCATAATGTCAAACATAAGCATGGCATAAATGAAGTTAACTTTGTTCATGGTATAAACATAAACAAGTCATGTTCATAAGGTTTCTACATGTTTACAAAGGGGATACTTTGTTACTACACAAAAGCATAGTTCAACTTAATTCATGGTTTAAGTCTAATCACATAACGATGGTATAAACATACTTATGCATAAATATTCCTAAACATGGTGTTTGCTTTAAAACTTGCAAAAAGGGATTTTTGAGTCTAACCTAGCCATGTCTCACATATGTTATCATATAATTCTTGCTAACAATATAGAACTAACATGGTCAAATATCAATCATAGCCTAGTCATTTTCATAAGTTTGCAAAAGCATGACTTAATACATGGATTATGGTGTCAAAATTCCAACATAGTTTCATATGAACTATAACAACCAAACTTGTTTCAATTACTTGCAAAATGATTTATGCACAAAAATATACATTATGATGGCATAATAACAAAGCCCCAAACTTGCATGAATTTCAATCAACTACATACATGTAGCTTCAACATAGACTACATAATTTGCGCAATATTCCAAACGTATATTTGCATAGATCTACCGCATGTAGTTCTTTATAATGAATAATATAATTCAAGAATATCCAAACGTATATAAATTGATAAGAACGCACAAATATGAATTACTTCCATTGCCACAATTCAAGCATACACATCAACACAGTTGTTTATTATACCAAAGTAATACTCTACTTACAATGGTTGCGGCGAATTCTCTAATTAAGAGATATGATTCCTATGTTGAATTGATTGGCTTTAGGTTGCTTGAATTGCTTTAGGCTTTAGAACTTTCTTCCTAATTCTCTCTCTAGTTGGCGGCTACTCTTTTTCGTTCGTCAGCAACATGGCGGCTATGTTCTTAATTTGAATGAATAGATTAGGGTTTAGTCTAGGGTTGTTTATATAGAGGTTAGGAATTGATTAGGACCATTGATGTTGCTAGGTTAGATCATAGCCATTCATTAGGAAGAGAGACCAATAAAAACCCGCCACCTAGCCCTAATGACAAAACAGACCACAGAAATTCGACCACACACCGACCTGGCCAGCCAGGTTGACTGGGCTCGACCAGGTCGATACCCCTGTCGACAGGGCTGTCGACAGCCCTGTCGACATGGGTAGCCCAGGTCGACAGCCCAGTCGACCTGGGTGGCCCAGGCGGGTGTTCTTCCACCCTGGCCCAATGGGCCCCACTTCGGAATATTTAATTATTTAATTCTGTTTGAATTTTAAATTTAATTCAAAAACTTCCGAAGGCCATATCTTCTTCATACGGACTCCGTTTTTCGAAAACTCGGACTCTATTTCGCGTATTTTTCCGAGACGAACGCAATGGCGTATCCCGTTTCCCTTAGTTCTTTGATTTGAATTTGATTATACTTTAATTCATGAATTTCACAGTTATAGAGTTTTCGGGGTGTTACAGCATGGGTCGGCCAGAGGGGGACAAGACGACTGTGACACCACTAGATATGAATGTGCACCTCTTGGGTTGCCACTTTAGGGAAGTGATACCCCCTACTATGGGACCAGCACAGGGTATCTACAGAGTAGGGAGCCGATCAATTAGGGTAGTGGTTAGGGTACACTGGGATGCATGCCCTAAGTCTACCAACTTATAGTGGAAGGGATCATCTCATTTTAAATTATACTAGTAATAGTGCAGAGTAGTTATTAGTGAAGAATGTATACACCTTACCTTATCTGACTTATCACACCTGCCATTTGTATAGTCATATCTCTTATCCACTTTATGCATGTCATGATTACCTTTATTTATTTACTGGATAAAAGTTACTAGACTCGCCAGACTTTATGTCTGACCCCTTTTGTTTTTCCTTCTCTCTTCCGTCCCTCCCCCCCCCCCTCCCCAGGTTCTCAGGAAGGAAACACTTAGGCTTGACCATGATTTTGCTTGATTGCTGGAGATACTGATATGTATGGATCAAGCTCCTATTCTCTTTGCAATGACTATATTTTGTTATTGGGGAATTTTCTTTCCTTTATGTACTCTGATATTTCGGAAGTACGAGACAGTGGTTTTTATGTTGTAATGGGTTTTTATATTTCAGACAAATGATGCTTTTGACCACGATATTTTGACGATTAATAAATTTGTTTATTTCCGCTACAAAAAATTTTATATATGTCTTGTAATATTCTGTGTCTGTTTACCTAAACGCTTCACAAAACTTAATGCATTCCCTTTGCGAGTGACATTAACGGACGTAAGGTGTCACATTAAATTTCTTAGGTTTACAAAATATTCTCGTTAATGTTACAAGAACTCTAAACTTCCAAAAAGCCAAAAATTGGTTATTATCTCAAAAATCATTAGATACTCAAATTCGATATATTTTCCTTATCTTAAAGCCCTAGTTCCAGTAAGGAAATGACTAATCAACCACTCATGTTTACTGAATCTTCTCTTATAGTAGGTAATGGTTCTTTTCTCATAACAAACTAATGGTAGTAAATCCGTGATAATTACTCTTATATGTTTTTTTACCAATGCTACTTTAGAATTGGTACTAAAGCATTAATCCGAAGAAGGTTTTCCCATCCTAGAACAACATGTCACCAATACAGACTTTACCAATAGCACTACTACGTAAGTAAATAACTAGGCTTAGGTACAAGCTATCCAAAAAGGTACAGTAACTAGTTAAAAATTCTTTTACTTGGATTTTTTTAGAAAACCTTTTCATTCAACTGAAGTCCAACTACTTCCTTGAAATACATGCAGAAAGTTCCAACATAAGTGCCACACCATTTTTTTCAACACTAGAGATGGCTTATAATACATATAACTTGTTTAAACTCCAAACACGTCCATTGACAACACGATTTCAGTCAAAACTATGAAACTTCATTCTCACTTACACCCGTAAAACCATATGCTTTATCCGAGTGCTACAAGTTTAGCTTTATCACAAACAAAGATTCGAAAATCAATCTTTCTCTTTCCTAGAGAAAATATTTCAATTGATTATTATTCGGGATATGTATCACAAAGATAATTGAATCAATACTCCCTAGAGATGTGTTGGAGAATGGAGTTTTGATGACAACAACATTATGTCAATTAATAGATTATAAAATATATACTAACATCTCTATCTAGAATATATATATATATATGCAGGTATGTATATCGGACTTAAATATCAAAGACTGTACAATTTTAGAGTTTCAAAAAATTCGGGATTCAGAAAGGATTCAAGACTCATAAGTTATCAAGTTATCAGGATTTCAAGAAAAATATAGTAATAGAGTCTAGTTTGTATATAAGACTCAAAATAGCACTCCATGTTCAAATTTTGATTTTCAAATTTTGATTTTCAAATTCTGTTTTCAAAATTCAAATTCTGATTTCAAATTATTTTATCTTACTTATGATTTCAGACATATAAGTTTAAAGTTTTAATACATATAGTTATATAGTTATATAATTATATAGTTTTAAACCTTAAAACTTTATAAATATGTTTATATATTATATTATTATGATTTTATGTGATTTTACACTTTAGAATATTTATTTATATTACTAAGTTCTGATTCAAGAATTTCCAGAATAGTATATATGTTTAAACACTTGAAAAATAGTTTTAAAAAATCAAAATATAAGGCATATATCGGCATACATAAATGCTTATGTCGACATACAACTTTCAGTTTTTTTCAATTTTCAAAGTAAGTGTCTTTTCACTATTTGTAATGTTTTTAAAACGTTGCAACCATTGAGACATTATAAATAGCTGCTGATTTCGAAACTTTTTCATCATCCTTCTTCTCCATCTTCACCCATTTCCATACCACCATTAAAATACATCATTTTCTTGATTTACACACTTATACTTTCCCGAGTTCCACTCAAATTATATCAAACTTCTTCTTTTCTTAATCTCTGTCAAATACTCTCTGAATTGAAGTGTTATTGAAGAGTTATTGGGCTATTGTAATCATTTGGGAATTGTTTGGGAAAGAGTGTGTTCCTTGTAGCTCTGAAATCTAGGAAAGGGAGTGGTGCTAACATTGTAGCCGTGAAATCAAGGGTGTTTGGAGCGGTATTAACCTTGTAGCCATGAAATCAAGGGCTTGTACTTGGATATCGATAATAATAAAATGTAACAACCCAGAGATTCAGAACCAAATTAAAAATTTTATTTTAGCTATTTTAATTTATTTTGAATATTTAAAATGATTCATTTTAAATAATAACGACTACAAATTTATTTAAATCGAAGTTAGAATGAACAAATTTATCTTAAATATGGAAGCCAAGTTATGTAGTTAAACGCCAGTTTTACCCAAACCGGTTCATCAATCGATTTTATTGTTTATAATGAATATCGAAAAGAAGTGATTTCAAAATCTAATATTTTGAAAATATTATCATTTTAATATTATAATGTAATGGAATATTCAATTTTGATTTAAAAATGAAAATGGAGTTGAAATCATTTTAAAACGAATTTATAATTATTTTATAAAGTACATTTTAAATAGAAATCGATGATATATATATATATTATATATTTAATGGCCTGAATAGAACGCACTGCACAGCGACCGCTCGCGAATTTCGACCATTAACTTCAAATTGATGTAATGGGAGACCCGACCGTCGGATTCTCCTAAAACCGGAACTATTGGGTTGATATCGAAAAGAGATTTCCAATGAATATAAGAGATTTGAAATCTAACTGGTAGATTTAAAAATATGTCCAAATCAATTTCAGGAAAGGTCGTTATGGATGCAGTTCGGTGGCCGAAATTGGAAACCGACTGTAAGGGCCTTAATAAAATTATTAAAAATATGGAAAAATTGTGTAAAATCATAATAAATGATTTGGAAAGAATTTGGATGAAAAATCCAGTTTTGAAAAGATAGAAATATTTTTTATCTGAATGAACTAGTTATAACTAGAATAATAATGCAATGTTTTTAAATAAATAAATTGGATTGAAAAGGGGTTTTAAAATAACCATAATTTTCCAATGAGTAAATTGGAATGGACTTGAATGGAAATAATCTTCGGAATATTTCAATATTGGATTCCGTGATTATACGGATATTGTTAAGGAATTTGGAAGATCTTGATATCGTTATCCCAAAAAGATATTTGTTGGTTTCAGAATTTGAAATTGAATGTAAGTCGATATAATTTCTATTCAGAGCCTTGTATTTAATATTAAATTGCATTTTGGGTTTGTCGTGAATGGTGTCTTTATCAACACTATTCTTAAACCCCGATGAGAAAAGAATAAATCTTTTAAACAAGATTTAGAGAAGTTTACCAATTAATTAATATTTAATTGGAATTGAAATTGGATTTTTGGGTTTATCATGAATGGTGTTTTAAATAACACTTGTTCTGTATCCCAATTAATAGTGAAGAGATGATTTGGAATTTATAAATCTTTTTATTAAGATTTAATGGAAATTTTCCAAAGTAAAGTTTTCCAATTTAATATATTAAATTGGAATTGAATGGAACTCGATTGGGTAACAATCGAGATGAGCTTCTGTGAATGAAGACCGTTACTATATATGGAATTTAAATGGCTTTGCCGCTATTCCATTTATATTATTAGTCTGATACGGGAATTTATATCGATTATATACTATTACGATTTTTGTGTAGATTCCATTTTGATGGAAGATGATTTTGGGTTTATCGTGAATGATGTTTTAAAGGACATTCGTTCTTTAACCCAGTTAAAGATGAGATTTATTTCCGAAATTGTATAATCATTAAGTAATGATTTTTGAAGATTAAAACTGAACTAGGGTTTCAATGAATCTTTAATTAGATTGGAATGAGAATGTGATAATTTAAATTATCAAATTTGGTAAAATGATCGGAAATGGATTACCACCAGTTTTTACTACAGCCAATAGTTAAATCTTTAATTAGATTTGAACGTGAGATGGTAATTAAATTTACCGATAACACCATGGTGTTAGATATGGAGTATTACCAGTTTAACCCATGGGATGAATAGGTTGGGATTGGGATTAATAAATAAATGATTACTTCAATAAGCCTCGATAATCCCGACTAGTTGATAAACCTTAATTTGGTTTAGAATTGTTATCCAAAGGAAGATTAAAGTATAAATTTAAAGAATTTATATTTGATAAAATTAATGGGAACCTTTCCCAAAGGATATGAATATTTGAATAAAAGAATATTCAAAATTGGAATGAGGCGTATGATGTGTTTTTATAGCACTTGATTATTGATTATAAAATACGCAGGTTATTCGGAAAGACCGGGTTTATCCCATTATGAATAACCGACATGATGAGGATATGTCGACGATGAAGATGGTGGTTGAAGACCGGAGTTTCACATCGTTTGGATGATTACTGATGTCTTGATTGGGCCATACACCCAAGACAAGGTAATAAGTGGTGATCGTCTAGACACACTCGGAGATCGACCGGATATGCGAGGACCTCTCTCCTGTATTAGACATATGGGACGAGGAATAAGGTGCCTCCGGTTTCGTTCAGACCCAGAATGGACTAGTAAATGGATGTGTGTCTAATGTTGGATTTTATTCTATGTTGATTGATCTCTATTAAATATATATCTGTTTGGTGGCGGAGAATTTATTCTCTTTCTTAACACCCTTCTTTGAGAAGTATGAGCTTAGAGGTTATATATTGATGGATATCAGTCGCATGGCGTGAATCGTCAGTGTGGCATGCTGAGATGCAAGTGATCAAGGCTTTGGTTGAAAAGCAAAGCCTTATGGTTAATGATCATGGCACAACTTTAAATAGCATAGCTTTGTGTATAGCGTTAATTCGCAAGCCTCACACCTCGATATGAGTCAAAAATGGGATAAGGGACCCAAGGAGTGCATGACGTTTCTTTCTAGCTATAGGTGGTGTCATGGTATGGACCCCAGACATTTACTTATTTTTACCTATGTGGATGGTGGAATGCGAGACGCCTTAAATATATCGGTCACTACGGGGCCGACGGATAGGTCCGATAGGACTGGGAAACGTGTGTTCAGGAATAACTAATCCTCAAACGTAACGGAGGACCGGCCTTGGAGGATCCAAGGGTTCACTGCGGGGGATCCTGGGTCATCTTTCTAGAGATGATCCAAATTGGTGAGGAGACCATCCCTGGCCTAGACTCATAGATGGAAATCCAATTTCCAATACATGACTTTTCGGTTTTAACTATAAAGCCTAGTATGGCGACATGATATATGGTACCCATGCCATCTATGATTGATACATTTATATTTGAAGTTGTTTTTGGCACTATACACTTATAGTAATAATAAATGTTTTGTTTTAAACGTACCAAGCATGTTTGGCTATTATAAAGGAAAACTCTATCCTCCGGCTTGCGTTGCATCGTGTGATGGCACCTAAGTCTTATAATAGCTTCATTTTTCGAACAGCATTGCGCTGTTTATAAACTGTTTTATGCACTGGTATTCTTGGGAGAAAACTCGTTACGTGTTATACGGCGTGGTCCCTTGATTTAGCTTTTTTGTAAAGTAAAGTTTTAAATAACTGTTTTAGTTCTCACAGCAGTCCCACGACTGACCTGGAGTTTTTTATTTTAACATAAACTCTGGGTGCCCCTATTTTTCACACGGGCAGCTAGTAGTTTTGGTTTGGCAGATTCCTATTTAATAGGATCTTGGTTTACAGCTGGAGCTATATTCGGAAAGCTTTGTATCTTGGTATCTCTTCCAGTTGTGTTATGTATTATTTTTCCGCTGCTTTGTAATTTAAATCTCTGACATTTTTCTGATGTATATTATTTATTCATACTCTTTTATATTCTTGTACTCTGATGTAAATTGTTGTAACAGCAATGAAATGTTCTTCTGTTTATGTTCTGATTTGTCGTGTTCTCAACTCAATTTGGGCTTTCTCATAAGGGCAAGTTCAGGTCGTTTCAGAAACTCCGCGCAATCCAGCATTGTGTGGGACGAGACGTAGGAGTAATCCAAACTAGTGTAAAATCCAGTGTGTTCTTTCCTTTTCTGCATTTTATATTTACCTGTTTCTGTGTTTGTATTTGATTTTGTGATTGTGATCATCTCTTGTGTGTGTGATACATATAGTAGATCATTTAAGTTTAAGACTTTCATAAATTCCTCATAAACACTATTCACCCCCACCCCCTGTAGTGTTTGTTTTGCTTTAAGAACCGCATTTCGCAATCCCTAACAATTGGTATCAGAGCATAGGTTTCCAAAAAGTTAATAATTTGACTTTTGAAAATATTAAATTACAACCAACACCGGTAATAACTGTTCTTTTGTAGAGGGTCAGTCCACTGTTAGACCACCACTATTTAATGGTAGTAATTATTCATAATTGGCATGTAGAATGAAAATATACTTACAATAAGTAGGATTAGACACATGTAATAGCACACAAACTGAATATGTTGAACCCACTACTAATTTTGCACAATGGACTAATGAACAAAAGGCTGTTGCACAAAGCAATTCTAAAGCCATGAATATGTTGTTCTGTTCATTATTTAGAAATTAATTTAGTAGAGTCTCAGTTTGTAAATCTAATTATGAAATATGAAGAACATTACACGTTACTTATGAAGGAACCAATAAAGTTTAACAGACAAAAATATCAATGCTAATTATTCAGTTTGAGTTATTCAAAATGAATGAAAATGAATCTATCTCCGATATGTATTACAGATTCCAGATGATCGTGCATTCATTAATAGCACTGAGAATACATATTCAGAAGAAGATCAAGTCGGAAAAATACTTAGTTCATTGACTCAAGAATGGGAGTATAAAACATTGGCAATTGAAGAAGCCAATAATGTCAATGAAATGAAGATTGAGGAGTTAATTGGGAATTTGATGTCGCTTGAAGTTCAATTACAAAAAAGAAAGGAAAATAAGTCCACAGAAAAGAAATCTATAGCATTCAAAGCAATAACAAACGGTTCTGATTCAAGCAGCGAGGATAATGATGAAATTGATTCAATGACAAAGAAGCAAAAAATACCTATGTTGACTACCTAGCAAATGGAAAAGTCAATACGGGAGCCTTCGCCATCTTTGAAGATTTTCCATCTTACAATCTTCATTCTCCTTTCGAATGAAATGGAGTATTGAGTCTAATAGATTCACGGGATAACAATGAAGTATGTTATCCTAATCTAGTCAAAATGTTCTATGCAAATTTAAATCGTGGCTTTTACAAAGGAGTTGAATCAAGTATGGAGTAGCGTAAAAGTCACTCAAATCGTTTTAGATTGTGAAATTTTGGGTAATATCTTGAATTGTAAGAGTACGGGCTTGGATTTTTCGGAATTCGAAATTGATGAAATGGGTTTAGAAACCTTTCATCACATATTTTAAAGTGATGCTCATTTAGAATACAAAAATCGCTTTTTCCGCCCAAAAGCAAGAATCGTCAACCTCCTCCTTCAACATACAATCACTCCTCATTCCCGAAATTTCAACAATCCTACCCTTAAAGTCAAAAAAGCTCTCTTTGTTATTATTGGTGCTTATGACTGTGACGACCCCAAATCCCGTACTGACGGAGACAAGGGTTATCTTAGGAATATAACACAGAAACAGATAATAGCAGAACAGAATTAAATAAATACACCAGATAATGAACAATAGAATATACTGGATAAAAGTAATCATCAGAGTTACACAGTATACAGGATCATACTTAGTACAAATACAGTTCAACTATACATATATGTCTATAGCGGAAAACAAACATAATGTACAATAGGAGCTGAACAACATAAAAAGAGATAAATGATAGAATCCATCTTCATCTCCAGCTATCCAGAAAGAACCAGCCAAAACCTGAATACAAGGCTGCCCGTGCAGAATAAGGGGCACCCGAGTTTGAAAGTGAAACAAACTACGAGTCAGTCATGGGACTGGTATGAGAAATCTACTCAACACATTTATAATATAGCTAATCACAGGACCACGCCACTTCCGTGGAACGGGTTTACTCCATTGGATTGCCAGTTCTTTAAAACAAATCTTTCTTTTAAACAATGCAATGCTTTTATAAAAATGAAGCCATTATAAGACTCAGTTCCCATCACACAATGCAACGCAAACCGAAGGATAGAGTTTTTACCTTATAACAGCCAAAATATGCTTGATACGAATAAAACAAAGGCATTTGATATTATTGCTAGTGTTTATATGTTTCAAAAACAATTTTAAATCATAACTATCAATCATAGATGGCATTAATGCCCCATACCACTATGTCGCCATATATATATGTATACAATCAAAACCGCATAGTCACGTATTTGTAAATTGGATTTCCGTCATGAACCAAGGCAAAAGATAGTCCTTACCGAATTCGTGACTCTCTAGCCCAAGCCACAGGCAAGCACGCAGGCAAGCCTTGGAGCGACAGGGCCGGTCCACCGATGTGGATTATTATGCTTGAACAATACGTTTCCCCGCCCTTTGGGGCGTAAACGAGCCAACGAATGACTCCATCGGACCCGGATCGTCCGATCAAACCGAGGCGCCTCGCAACAGCAACAACCACACAGGTGAAAAGTATATAAATGTCAGGGCTGGTAGGTCACTGACACCACCCTAGCTAGAAAGAAACGCATGCCCTCCCTGAGGTCCTTCTCCCGTTTCTGGTTCATACCGGGGTGTGAGGCTCGCGAATTCACATTATACACAAAGTTACGCCACACAGGCGGTGCTTTGATCATCACCACAAGACTTTGATTTTCAACAGAAGCCCTGATCATTTGCCACTTATGCATGCCACACTAGCAATTCATGCCATGCGACTGATGTCCATCGATATACAACCTCTGAGCTCATGCGTTTCAGAGAAGGGCGTTAAGCAAAAGGATAAATTCTCCGCCGCCAAATAGATGTATATTTAATAGAGATCAATCAACACAGAATAAAATCCAATGTCAGACACACAGTCCATTTACAAGTCCGTTCTGGGTCTGAACGAAAACGGAGGCACTAAATACCTCGCAAACCCATCGATCACCACGTACGTCTGGACGATCACCACTCATTATCCATATTTTGGGATGCCTCCCAATCAGGACCTCGGTTACAATCCAAACGAGGTGAAGATCTCCGGTCTTCGACCACCGTCTTCATCTTCGATTTCTTATCGTCGATTTAGTTATTCAGAATGGGATAAACCCGGTCTTTCTGAGCAACTCACGTACATAATAAACAAGTGAAACACTAACATATGCACGCATCATTTCAATCCATTAGTCACTAACCGTCAATCAGTAAGAGAACGATTTCCCAAATATTAACCCCGAAGGCCGAAACCAACATCAGATCAACACCCAAGATACCATTCGACTTAGCCAACCTTCAGTTAATTTCTAAATCTCATCCATATTGTTTATAATATTTTATAATGATTTATCACCATTTTTATTTATTTTAAAATAGCCATTTTATTCAAAACGACGCTTCGGGCCGTAACGCGGCCGTGGCGCTGTTTTTCTTCAGATTTGATTTACACAAATCTGAAAATCTAACCGTTGGATCTTCACAAAATTTACATCATAGAAAGATCTTTTTAAAACAAATCCAACGGTTCCAGTTTCGGGAAATTCCGACATTCGGATCTCCCGGTATAATCGTTTGAAGTTTCGATTTCAAAATACGAACTACAGCGTCGTCATTCGATTAAATATAATTATATTTACATATATATAAATATAATCGATTTTGGCGCTGTTCTTCTTCAGATTTGAATTAATCATTTCAGATAATCCAACCGTTGGATTTTTACAAAGTTGGTGCCGTTGGAAAGATATTTCCAAGGTGAACCCAACGGTTGCGGTTTCGGGAAAATCCAATGGTCGGATTTCCCGCACTAGTTGTTTGAAATCACGGTTTTAAAATACGAACTGCACGGCCACGTTTCGTTTTAATTTTATTTATATATTTATATAAATATAGTCCATTCAACAATTACTATATTGTTTCCATTTCAAATATTTCACTAACGCCTTTAAATTTTGGAAAAATTTCGCCATAACCTCCTTTGTACGGGAGGGGCTGGGAAAATTCCCAAATAGCCACACAGGCGGCTCATGTCAAAAAGAAAAAGAAAAAGCCAAGCGGCTAGCCAACAGGCTCATAAAATCATCACCCAAACAAAACAGTAAATGTGTACCTATTTGTCGGGCACAAAATTTTATTCCTCTTCTCTAGCCCCTTTGCTATAACCTGTTCAATAAATATGCATGCACATATATACTGTGACGGCAAAGAATTTCGCTCGGTCCGAACCAGTCGCTAAACCGACCCAGACCGTTCGAAACGCCCTATCGTTGAGAACACGACAAAACAGAACGCATACAGAAGAACATTTCATTGTATATTACAACAATGCATCAGATTACAAGAATATACAGAGTATAAATGAATATTACACAGAAATATCAGAGATTTAAATTACATTTAAATACATAGCAGCGGAAAATAATACAATACACAACTAGAAGAGATATACGGATACAAAGCTTTCCGGATATCGTTCCAGCTGTAAACCAGGATCCTGTGAATATAAATCTGCAAAACCAAAACTACTAGCTGCCCGTGTCAAAATAGGGGCACCCAGAGTTTAGGTCAAAACAATAAACTCCAGGTCAGTCATGGGACTGGTGTGAGAACTAAAAACAGTTATTAATCTTTATTTTCAAAGTTAGGTAAATCAAGGGACCACGCCGTATAACACGGAACGGGTTTCCTCCCAAGAATACCAGTGCATAGAACAAACAGCGCAATGCTAAATAAAGAAAAATGAAGCTGTTATAAGACCCGGGTCCCATCACACAATGCAACGCAGTCGAGGATAGGGTTTTCCCTTATAACAGCCAAAGAATGCTTGATACGTTTTAAAACAAATCATTTGATACTATTATAAGTGCATAGTGTATAAAACACTTCAAATCATAAGTATCAATCATAGGCGGCATGAACGGCCCATAACACTATGTCGCCATATATAAGTTTACAATCAAAACCGAAAATGTCGTATTGGAAGTTGGGTTATCATTTATGGTATGAACCGAGGCTAGGGGCAAGATCCTCACTGATTCGAGACTGCCTAGCCCGAGTCTCAGGATCAGAGCTCGAGTGACCCTTGGATCGTCAGGGCCGGTCCACACGGAGTGGATTAAAATACCTGAGCACTACGTTTCGCCGCCCTTTGGGGCATAAGCGAGCCAACTAAATGACTCCATCGGTTCGAGAACGACCAATCAATCCGAGGCGCCTCGCAACAGCAACAACCACATAAGTCAAACTCGTCAGGGCGTGTAAAACCACTGACGCCACTTTTAGCTAGGAGGAAACGTAGGCCCTCCCTGATGTCCGTCTCCCGTTTTTGATTCATACCGGGTGTGATACTCACGAATCAACGTTACACAAAGCTACGCCACAAAGGCCGTGCTTCGATCATCAACCACAAGACTTTGCTTTTCAACAGAAGCCTTGATCATTTGCCACTTAGGCATGCCACACAGGCAATTCACTCCATGCGATTGATATCCATCAATATATAACCCTTGAGCTCGTACGTCTCAGAGAAGGGCGTTAAGCAAGAGAATAAATTCTCCGCCGCCAAACAGATATATATTTAATAGAGGTCAATCACACGGACTAAAATCCAATGTTAGACACACAGTCCATTTACAAGTCCGTTCTGGGTCTGAACGAAACCGGAGGCACCTAGTACCCCGCATTTCCATCGATCTCCAAGTACGTCTGGACGATCACTAACTGTTTCCATCTTCTTGGGTGTACAGCCCAATCAAGATCATCAGTAATTACCCAAACGACGTGAAGACCTCCGGTCTTCGACCATCGTCTTCATCTTCGACTTATCGTCGTATCAGTTATTCAGAATGGGATAAACCCGGTCTTTCCGAATAACTCGCGTATATTTTAAATAAGTGTTACACAAACACAACATACGCCTCATTCCAATTCATTAGTCACTAACCGTAAATTAATCAAGAGAATAATTCCCTAAATATTAACCCCGAAGGCCGAAACCAACATCAGATCAATATTCAGAAAAACCATTCTGCTTGGCCAACCGACAGTTAGTTTCTAAATTTCACATTCATAGGGAAAGGTTCCCATTAATTTTATCCAAGATAAATTCCTTGAATTTATTCTTTAATCTATTTTTGAATATCAATTCAAACTAGTCGGGATTAACGAACCTTACCGAAGTAATCATTTGTTTTAATTTCCCAATCCCAACCTATTTATCCCATGAAGTAAAACTGGTAATACTTCATATCTAACACCACAGTGTTATCGGTAAATTCAATTACCATTTCACGTTCAAATCTAATTAAAGATTTAACTATCGCCTGGAGCAAAACTGGTGATACTCCATTTTCGATCATTTCAATCTAATTAAAGATTCATTAAAACTCCACTTAGTTTTAATCTTCGACTGGGTTAAAGAATCAGTGTCATTTAAAACACGGTTCACGATAAACCCAAAGTCACATTCATTAATTATCGGGTTAAAGAACAAGTGTTATTTAAAACACTGTTCACGATAAACCCAAAAATCAATATCAATTCAATTCCAATTAAATATTATTTAATTGGTACACTTCATTAAATCTAAATAAAAAGATTTAATCATTTCTCAACTGGGTTCAAGAACAGTGTTAGTGAAGACACCATTCACGACAAACCCAAATCACATTCGATATTCAATACAAGGCTCTGAATAGAAAATATATCGGCTTATATTCAATATCGAATTCTACGACTAACAAATGTCGTATTGGAAATAGCGATATAAATATATATCTTTCAAATTTCCATAACAACACCTGTATAATCACGAATTCCAACATCGAAATATTCCGAAGACAATTTCGATTCAAATCCACTCCAATGCAATCATTGGATATTCTGGTTATTTTCAAAACCCTTTTCAAATTCAATTTATTTATTTAAAAATAAATAGAATTATAATTCTAGTTCAAAACTAGTTCATTTCGATAAAAATCTATTTTTACCTTTTCAAATATGGAGTTTTTCATCCCAATTCTTTCTAAATCATTTCTTATGATTTTACATAAATTATTACTATTTTTAATAATTTTATCGAGGCCTGTACAGTCGATTTCCATCAACGGTCATCGAACTGCACTTACAGCGACCTTTTTCGAATTTGATTTGGACATAATTCCAAATCCAACCGTTAGATTTCAAATTTTTAATATTCGTTAGAAAGCTCTTTTCGATACGAACCCAACGGTTCCGGTTTTAGGAGAATCCGACGGTCGGATCTCCCGTAATGTCCGTTTGAAATAAATGGTCGAAATTCACGAACTACCGCGGCGCGGCGCGTTCTATTCAGGCCATTATATTATATATATAATATATATAATATATATTTCGTCGATTTCTATTCAAAACGAATTATATAAATAGTTTTAAAATCATTTCAAAACCTATTTCAACTTCCATTTCAATTCAAAGCAAAATTGAATTCTTCTTTATAAATTCGTTTCAAAATTCATTTCTATTCAATTCAAATTTCAATTCAATTTGAATTCATTTCAATTCGCTTTCAATTCAACTTGAATTCGTTTCAATTCAATTCGTTTCGAAATCGTTTTCAATTCAATTCATTTCGAAATCGTTTTCAATTCAATTTATTTCGAAATCGTTTTCAATTCAATTCATTTCGAAATCGTTTTCAATTCACTTCATTTCGAAATCGTTTTCAATTCAATTCATTTCGAAATCGTTTTCAATTCAATTCATTTCGAAATCGTTTTCAATTCACTTTGAATTCGTTTAAAATCGATATAAATATCGTTCACGTTAAAATGGCGTCAATCTAATCAACACGACTTCATAAATTTCTATTTCAAATATTTCCATTTCTAAATTGGAATGAGGCCCAATCAATTACCATATAAAATTAATTATATGGATTTTCACACCACACATGTATATCATCGCATTGAAAAATAATCAACCATCAACCAAAGTGCACTACACTGTATAAGCATCAAATATAGTTATTCAACGCTCATAACAGCCTGTCAATCAATCGATCGACATATTTAATCAATCAGGATGAGTGAACTTCAAATTTCATCCCAACACCCGTGTGGGGTTTCAAACAATCAAACACGGATTTTATTTGGGCAGTTGGGCGATGTGTAAAATTTATCGTCCCAATCAATGTCATTCAAATAGGTGTGCATAAACAAACCGTCCGGTTTATAAATGAATATTTTATTCACTTCACGTTAAAAATTATATTTTTAACGATAAAACATTTTATTTCAACCTATGAATTTTTATTCAATTCATTTATTCAATAAAATGATATTTTTATTTTTCTAACATATTTTAGAAAATTTCGGCGGCATAACGGCACGATACTAGAAACGGGACAAGGCCTAGCCTAATCCCCGGTCTAGTGAAGGCCCACGCCATTCACACATCAATCAAAATCACCAAACAACCAAATTCAAATCAAATCATTTAACTAATCTATGCAACCAAACAAACAAGTCCATGGTCTGTGGACGATTGTGTCGGGTGCTACTAAGCACCGTCTGCATCCTAGTATATATATATAAATAGAAATGAAATGGAAAGGTGAGAAATTCTCACTTATAGCTATCCTAGCTCCACGGCACTTCATTTGCAGAAGTCTTCGCCAACTCGCCTTTTTGTCGCTTTCGCCCGTATTCTCTACATATGTAAAAATCGAATTTTTACTTCGCTATTCAATATATAAAAATCGAATTTTTAGTTCGCTATTCAATATATAAAAATCGAATTTTTAGTTCGCTATTCAATATATAAAAATCGAATTTTTAGTTCGCTATTCAATATATAAAAATCGAATTTTTAGTTCGCTATTCAATATATAAAAATCGAATTTTTATTTCAAGGTTCAATATATAAAAATGCTATTATTCTATCGAAGTTCAATATATAAAAATTCTATTTTTCTATCGAAGTTCAATATATAAAAATTCTATTTTTCTATCGAAGTTCAATATATAAAAATTCTATTTTTCTATCGAAGTTCAATATATAAAAATCATATTTTTCTACTTCGTTGCTTCACACATGAAAATATATTCAATCAATTCTTTATAGTGTCAAAAATATAATCTTTACAGTTTCAAAAATATAATCTTTATCCTTTCCTCCGTAAAAACTAATCTTTATTTAAAATAAAAATCTTTTCTTTTCCATTATAAAGATCTAAACTTTTCTATACTTTAAAAATATCAGTTTTTTTTATTTTATTATTCTTTTAAAAATTTCAGTCTTTCTTCTTTTAAAATATCAGTTTTTACTCTTTTAAAAAAAAATCAGCTCTAATACTAAAAAAAAAAAACAGCTTTAATACTTTAAAAAAAAGAATCGGTTTTAAAACCTAAAAAAAAAAAACAGTGTTAACCTTTTATAAAATTCCCAGCATTACAGAATTAAAATAAAATAAATAAAATCAACTTACATTGTCGCGAAGAAGGGGGGTCGCGATGCTTCTGGAGGCTCGCGGTTGCTTCAGGGAGGGCGGCGGCAGGATGGGGTGGCTCAGGGCGTTTGCGTCTTTGATTCGAAGGGAGAAAGGAGATGAGCGAGAGGGGAGAGGAAGGTGCGAGGTCAGGAGATGGTCGGAGGGGGGGTGCGCCTGCCCTAGGCGGCGGCGAGGTATGAGGAGGCGATGGAAGAAGCGGGTTTGGGGATCGGCCCCCTTTTTCTTCTTTTTTTCTGATTTAAATGATTTTAGTCGGGGGGGAGGGGGCCTGGTAGTTAAGGGGAGAAGATATTTTTTTTCTTTTTTTTTATTTATTATTTAATTATTAAAAAGTTGACTTTTACATACGACCTCGAAACGAGGCCTACCGCCTGTCGTCCATAGCGTTTTACCCCCATTCCGAACACAATGGGATATGTATCGCTAGCTGTTTTGATCCTTTCGATCAGTTTCCTTTAAATCTACATTTAAATCGCTATATTGAATTTTAAACGCACATTTCAAATTACAGGGGCCACATACTAACTAGAAAAATTCCCGAAAAATATTTTCTAGCTTCGTATTGACGATACGGTCCTAACAAAACTAATTTCGCCGAATTCTGAGACCGTTGGAAAAATGGCCAATTTCCAGTCGATTAAAATCAACTGAAATGGTCAAACGCGTTTTCCTTTGCCACGCTCACATATTGCTTCGAAAAATTATGAAATTTGGAATCTAGCAATAACTTAACATCACAGACCCAACAAAACTGGTTTCGTCGAAATCCGAGGTCGTTTGCAAAATTGCTATTTTTAAGGGCCTTATATATATAAAAATATATATAAATTCCACAGCGACTATTTCTAATTTTAAACTGGACATATCTTATCATTTCTAAGATGAAATCTCAGTTTGTTAACTTCGTTACAAAGATATAGTTATACAGATTCAAATATTTCTTGTTTCGTTCAATTCTGACTTATATTGAATTCTGTATATTCATTTGAAATTAGAAATCGAATTTTCGAACTACCGCGCCATTTTCTATTCCTTTTATAATTATATATAATTATTATATATTCTAACGACGACGTATATAATATATACGTTCTAATTATTTTCAAAATAAATTTCTCGTCGATATTATTTAAAATAATCTATTTTAAATAATCAAAATTCGCCATAATTGCCAAAATAAAAATTTTAAACTGGCCCAGATTTTCCGGGTTGTTACAATCTCCCCCACTTAAAACTTTTCGTCCCCGAAAAGGAACAAAGTCGAAAGTGGTTTGACTATTCAACTCTACGCTCGATCTGGCTTCCATTCTCCAACTCTTTAGTTTCTGAGAATTTTCAAAATTTCAAAAATTTGGCTAACACCCTAAATTTTCGAAAAATTTCGCCATAACCTCCCCTGCACCGGGAGCATCGGGGAATTTCAAATAGCTTCCCCGTCCTTCAGATCTCAAAAAAGAAAAAGAAGAAGCCAAGCGGCTAGCCAATAGGCTCACAAAATCATCATCACCCAAACAAAACAGGAAATTATGTAGTAAACATGTACCTATTTGTCGGGCAAACAAATTTTATTCTCTGCTCTAGCCTCCTTGCTATGACCTGTTCAATGTAAGTATATGTATATGCAAACAAATGCGACCAATTTCCAATACAATTCAATATTTGGTTTAATTAGGCATAATGGTTCAAAATTATCAAACAACTAAACAAGCAACACAAACATCAATCAATTAGTGAAATTACGTTTCAAATTCATAATTTTGATATATATACAAAAATCATGTTTTTGATGCCAAATCACAACAATGTATTCTAGCTATATTAGTTTTGGTTCTCACACCAGTCTAATGGAAATATATAGAAAATCACACCTTCGAAACTCGAACATAAATGTTGATGATGCGATCGCTATCATCAATATCATCTTCGGGCGACTAGAGTGTGTTGCTATATTTATCCAATATATTAAAACTTTGAATATACGTTTGCAAGGCGTATATGCAAATTCTTTATATACTGAATTGTCCAAAATCAATATAAACAAATAATCAAATACGAATAGTTGATTTAGATTTTCAAAACTAAATTTGTTTTCATTTGAAAATTTACTCCTCACACTCGTTCTAGGATACTACTGATCCCATCTCTAACGAGTCATTCTCATTGGATTTTACTAATCCAATATCTGATGAATTCTTTCGTATGGTTCTAATGTGCCTTATTCTCTTAGCTTTGTAAACCAAAGCTCTGATACCAACTGTGACGGCAAGGAATTTCGCTCGGTCCGAACCAGTCGCTAAACCGATCCAGGCCGTTCGAAACGCCCTATCGTTTGAGAACAGGACAAATCAGAACGCATATAAAAGAACAAGTGTTATTTAAAACACTGTTCACGATAAACCCAAAAATCAATATCAATTCAATTCCAATTAAATATTATTTAATTGGTACACTTCATTAAATCTAAATAAAAAGATTTAATCATTTCTCAACTGGGTTCAAGAACAGTGTTAGTGAAGACACCATTCACGACAAACCCAAATCACATTCGATATTCAATACAAGGCTCTGAATAGAAAATATATCGGCTTATATTCAATATCGAATTCTACGACTAACAAATGTCGTATTGGAAATAGCGATATAAATATATATCTTTCAAATTTCCATAACAACACCTGTATAATCACGAATTCCAACATCGAAATATTCCGAAGACAATTTCGATTCAAATCCACTCCAATGCAATCATTGGATATTCTGGTTATTTTCAAAACCCTTTTCAAATTCAATTTATTTATTTAAAAATAAATAGAATTATAATTCTAGTTCAAAACTAGTTCATTTCGATAAAAATCTATTTTTACCTTTTCAAATATGGAGTTTTTCATCCCAATTCTTTCTAAATCATTTCTTATGATTTTACATAAATTATTACTATTTTTAATAATTTTATCGAGGCCTGTACAGTCGATTTCCATCAACGGTCATCGAACTGCACTTACAGCGACCTTTTTCGAATTTGATTTGGACATAATTCCAAATCCAACCGTTAGATTTCAAATTTTTAATATTCGTTAGAAAGCTCTTTTCGATACGAACCCAACGGTTCCGGTTTTAGGAGAATCCGACGGTCGGATCTCCCGTAATGTCCGTTTGAAATAAATGGTCGAAATTCACGAACTGCCGCGGCGCGGCGCGTTCTATTCAGGCCATTATATTATATATATAATATATATTTCGTCAATTTCTATTCAAAACGAATTATATAAATAGTTTTAAAATCATTTCAAAACCTATTTCAACTTCCATTTCAATTCAAAGCAAAATTGAATTCTTCTTTATAAATTCGTTTCAAAATTCATTTCTATTCAATTCAAATTTCAATTCAATTTGAATTCATTTCAATTCGCTTTCAATTCAACTTGAATTCGTTTCAATTCAATTCGTTTCGAAATCGTTTTCAATTCAATTCATTTCGAAATCGTTTTCAATTCAATTTATTTCGAAATCGTTTTCAATTCAATTCATTTCGAAATCGTTTTCAATTCACTTCATTTCGAAATCGTTTTCAATTCAATTCATTTCGAAATCGTTTTCAATTCAATTCATTTCGAAATCGTTTTCAATTCACTTTGAATTCGTTTAAAATCGATATAAATATCGTTCACGTTAAAATGGCGTCAATCTAATCAACACGACTTCATAAATTTCTATTTCAAATATTTCTATTTCAAATATTTCCATTTCTAAACTGGAATGAGGCCCAATCAATTACCATATAAAATTAATTATATGGATTTTCACACCACACATGTATATCATCGCATTGAAAAATAATCAACCATCAACCAAAGTGCACTACACTGTATAAGCATCAAATATAGTTATTCAACGCTCATAACAGCCTGTCAATCAATCGATCGACATATTTAATCAATCAGGATGAGTGAACTTCAAATTTCATCCCAACACCCGTGTGGGGTTTCAAACAATCAAACACGGATTTTATTTGTGCAGTTGGGCGATGTGTAAAATTTATCGTCCCAATCAATGTCATTCAAATAGGTGTGCATAAACAAACCGTCCGGTTTATAAATGAATATTTTATTCACTTCACGTTAAAAATTATATTTTTAACGATAAAACATTTTATTTCAACCTATGAATTTTTATTCAATTCATTTATTCAATAAAATGATATTTTTATTTTTCTAACATATTTTAGAAAATTTCGGCGGCATAACGGCACGATACTAGAAACGGGACAAGGCCTAGCCTAATCCCCGGTCTAGTGAAGGCCCACGCCATTCACACATCAATCAAAATCACCAAACAACCAAATTCAAATCAAATCATATAACTAATCTATGCAACCAAACAAACAAGTCCATGGTCTGTGGACGATTGTGTCGGGTGCTACTAAGCACCGTCTGCATCCTAGTATATATATATAAATAGAAATGAAATGGAAAGGTGAGAAATTCTCACTTATAGCTATCCTAGCTCCACGGCACTTCATTTGCAGAAGTCTTCGCCAACTCGCCTTTTTGTCGCTTTCGCCCGTATTCTCTACATATGTAAAAATCGAATTTTTACTTCGCTATTCAATATATAAAAATCGAATTTTTAGTTCGCTATTCAATATATAAAAATCGAATTTTTAGTTCGCTATTCAATATATAAAAATCGAATTTTTAGTTCGCTATTCAATATATAAAAATCGAATTTTTAGTTCGCTATTCAATATATAAAAATCGAATTTTTATTTCAAGGTTCAATATATAAAAATGCTATTATTCTATCGAAGTTCAATATATAAAAATTCTATTTTTCTATCGAAGTTCAATATATAAAAATTCTATTTTTCTATCGAAGTTCAATATATAAAAATCATATTTTTCTACTTCGTTGCTTCACACATGAAAATATATTCAATCAATTCTTTATAGTGTCAAAAATATAATCTTTACAGTTTCAAAAATATAATCTTTATCCTTTCCTCCGTAAAAACTAATCTTTATTTAAAATAAAAATCTTTTCTTTTCCATTATAAAGATCTAAACTTTTCTATACTTTAAAAATATCAGTTTTTTTTTTTATTATTCTTTTAAAAATTTCAGTCTTTCTTCTTTTAAAATATCAGTTTTTACTCTTTTAAAAAAAAATCAGCTCTAATACTAAAAAAAAAAAACAGCTTTAATACTTTAAAAAAAAGAATCGGTTTTAAAACCTAAAAAAAACAAACAGTATTAACCTTTTATAAAATTCCCAGCATTACAGAATTAAAATAAAATAAATAAAATAAATAAAATCAACTTACATTGTCGCGAAGAAGGGGGGGTCGCGATGCTTCTGGAGGCTCGCGGTTGCTTCAGGGAGGGCGGCGGCAGGATGGGGTGGCTCAGGGCGTTTGCGTCTTTGATTCGAAGGGAGGAAGGAGATGAGCGAGAGGGGAGAGGAAGGTGCGAGGTCAGGAGATGGTCGGAGGGGGGGTGCGCCTGCCCTAGGCGGCGGCGAGGTAGGAGGAGGCGATGGAAGAAGCGGGTTTGGGGATCGGCCCCCTTTTTCTTCTTTTTTTCTGATTTAAATGATTTTAGTCGGGGGGGGGGCCTGGTAGTTAAGGGGAGAAGATATTTTTTTCTTTTTTTTTATTTATTATTTAATTATTAAAAAGTTGACTTTTACATACGACCTCGAAACGAGGCCTACCGCCTGTCGTCCATAGCGTTTTACCCCCATTCCGAACACAATGGGATATGTATCGCTAGCTGTTTTGATCCTTTCGATCAGTTTCCTTTAAATCTACATTTAAATCGCTATATTGAATTTTAAACGCACATTTCAAATTACAGGGGCCACATACTAACTAGAAAAATTCCCGAAAAATATTTTCTAGCTTCGTATTGACGATACGGTCCTAACAAAACTAATTTCGCCGAATTCTGAGACCGTTGGAAAAATGGCCAATTTCCAGTCGATTAAAATCAACTGAAATGGTCAAACGCGTTCTCCTTTGCCACGCTCACATATTGCTTCGAAAAATTATGAAATTTGGAATCTAGCAATAACTTAACATCACAGACCCAAAAAAACTGGTTTCGTCGAAATCCGAGGTCGTTTGCAAAATTGCTATTTTTAAGGGCCTTATATATATAAAAATATATATAAATTCCACAGCGACTATTTCTAATTTTAAACTGGACATATCTTATCATTTCTAAGATGAAATCTCAGTTTGTTAACTTCGTTACAAAGATATAGTTATACAGATTCAAATATTTCTTGTTTCGTTCAATTCTGACTTATATTGAATTCTGTATATTCATTTGAAATTAGAAATCGAATTTTCGAACTACCGCGCCATTTTCTATTCCTTTTATAATTATATATAATTATTATATATTCTAACGACGACGTATATAATATATACGTTCTAATTATTTTCAAAATAAATTTCTCGTCGATATTATTTAAAATAATCTATTTTAAATAATCAAAATTCGCCATAATTGCCAAAATAAAAATTTTAAACTGGCCCAGATTTTCCGGGTTGTTACATATACTGTTCTTATCACTTATCATTTTCCATTCAACTTCATATTTGATTCAATTTGGTTTAAAAACACCATTCTTTCTAATGTTGCATGCATAGGCAAAAATCATATCATTAGCTAATTAATGAATATTTCAACTCATGCATATTTATTTGAACGAGTGGCTATTTTTAACACTTCACATTTCAACAATTCATGTATATAATAAAAATGTGATTTTTATTGTAAAACAATTCTTTTCAAAACACTATTATTTTATATAGTTTATATAGGTAATAAAAATAGGATTTTTATTATAAAACAATTCATTTCTAAACAAGATGATTTTATACATTTCATATTGATGTAAAAAAATGGGATTTTTATTATAAAACAATTTCTTTCAAAATATGAATACCATTCAACACATGAATTTCAATCCAACGAATGAATATCGATTCAACACATAAAGGTTTTCTATAGTTTATATATATAGATAAAAATGTGATTTTTATATTTAAAACATGAATACCATTCAACACATGAATTTCAATTCAACGAATGAATATCGATTCAACACATGAAGGTTTTCTATAGTTTATATATATAGATAAAAATGTGATTTTTATATTTAAAACACGAATACCATTCAACACATGAATTTCAATTCAACGAATGAATATCGATTCAACACATGAAGGTTTTCTATAGTTTATATATAGTTTCAGCAAATGGAAATAATTCAAACACATGAATATTATTCAAAATTTCGGCAGCATAACGGCAGGGTAGTTAAAACCGGGACCGTCCCTAGTACTGCTCCTCGCTCTACCTTAAAACCTCGCGGTTTTTGACAATGGGGATCATGCATCTAGTTCGCACGTAGGCGGCATGTATATATTTATTTCATTTCCACAAACTAATCCTATGTGGTTTCAACCAAATATTTCTCAACCACAAATGGGTATTTTTCAACCATAATCAATCAATATCAACCACAAACAATCCCAATCAACCATTCGCTATCAATCAATTTTCACACCAATCACAACCAATAAATATCGTCCATGGTTTGTGGACGAGGGGCGTATATATATATATTTATATATAGCAATTTACTTCTATTTCAACACATATATAATTTTTACAACGCATATATAACTTATACATCGAACGTACAACTTATACAACGCTTATACATGAGGTGTACAATGCTTATATAACTCATACATCGATCATGTAATTTATACATCGTCGTTTTCCATATCGTTTATAAATTAGAAATCTCACATTGGGTTCCACTCCACCAAAGATAGCAGAAGGCTCAGAAAAATATGCGGTCTCTTCTAGAATGTAGAAGACGTCCACACGGTCACGATGTTTCCTGTTTCATCGAATTTTGACAAGAAACGAAAAAGATATGATTTTTCAAAGTTTGCAATGGTTTAAAGGTGTTAAAACTGTTGAAAATATATATAGCCATATACCTCTATTTTTCTTTAAAACTAGGTTTTGATCTTTCGCCCAAACCGTTGCACGATATTGGAATCGGGTTGCATGAGGTCGAAGAGGGAGGAGAGGCGCACAGAATCGTGGGTCCCACATCGAACTCGGTGGTCAGAGCTGGGCTCGGTGGCGGCACAAAGTCGCCGACTTCGGGGCTTCAAATCTCGAAGGATACTCAATGAAAAAATCCAAACTTGCTATGGATTTGAAGGTCTTGACTAGCTCTACAAAATCCTCAACAGGATAGAGGTCTAATTTTGAGCGGATTGGAGCAATCGAGGAGAGAAGGGGTTGAAGAAGTTCCGCCTACTATCGACAACGGGGAGAGAGAAAATAGATTTTCTGACCAATGATATTTTTTTTGTTTATTTATATATTTTTAAAAATCCAAAAATACCCTCTTTCACACACGAACTCTAATCCAAACCCAACGACTGTCGTCCCTAGCGTTTTACCCCCATTCCGAACACAACGGTATATGTTTCGTAGGCTCATTCGACTGTTTCAGTCAGTTTCCATTCAAATTAAAATATATATCACTCAATATTTGATTTGAACGTACATTTCAATTTGCCAGGGCCACAAATTAATTCGACAAATTCTAGAAAAATAAATCTAGCTATGTTTTGATGATACGGTCCCAACAAAACTAGTTTCGTCGAATTCTGAGACCGTTTGCAAAAAGGCCCATTTCTGGTTGATCCAATTTAACTGTACTTGACCAAAACACGTTTTCCTTTGCCACGCTCACATACTAGCTTCAAAAATTATGAAATTTGAAACCTAGCCATAACTTCCCATCTCGGATCCAACAAAAGTGGTTTCGTCGAATTCCGAGGTCGTATGCATAATGGCCAATTTTACGGGCTATATAAATTCCATAGCGACCTTTCTGAAAATTCATTTGGCCATAACTTTTGCTTTCCGCTATGAAAATTCGATTTTTCAGATTCGTTAGAAAGGTATTCACTAACAGATTTAAATATTTTTGGTTTCACTAAAATCCGTTTTGTTTTGCACCCGGTACAGTCCGATAAAGTTTGAATTCAATTTTTGAAACTGCAGCGCCATTTCAAGCCTTGTTTATAATTAGAATTAATTATATTCGTTTTCAATTGTCGATTCAAACTCAGTTTTCATTGCTATAATTTAAAATATTTATTTTAAATATTTAAAATCCATTATTTTAGCCAATTTAAAATTTTTAAATTGGTTCAGATTTTCTGGGTCGTTACAATGACATCAATTGGGCCGATATGATTTTGAAAGAATTTAAGCCCAAAGAAATGTCCACAAGAGAAAACACTTTTTATTATGGAGTTTATCTTACTCAGAATTTTTTAATATTTTGCAATGGATCTCAAAGGAGAAGAATTTGTGTCAAGAAAGGTGTTTGACTCGTCAAATATACAACTTATGCAAATTCCACTCACCTTTATATCTTATGAAACTTTTAAAGATAAACAAAATCGTATGTAACAACAACAAGATCCTATGGATATTGAAGAAGAAGAAGAAACTTATTTGGAAAGTATAAAGTGTCCATCTAATACTAGAATCATTTCCATAGATATGCTTGTCCAAAATCAAGCAAAGTTAGCCAAGAACCAAAATAAAATAAAAAAGACCCTTACCCATATGTCTAATTTCATTGGAAAAATAGGAAGAAAACTTGGAATATCATCTTCCTCCTCATCGTCCGCTGAAATCTATGCTTATCTAGTTTATGTTATCTTTCGTGTTTGCTTGTCTTTGCTTTCGAATCTCGTATTTAGTATCTTTTATTAGTTGAATGTATTTGTTTTCAAGTAGTTATGAATGGTGTTTATTTCTGTCAAAATAATCTAATTTACTGGAAAATTCGTTAAAATTAAACAAATTAAGGATTAACTAAAAATAAAAAATACTAATGTTTGTCGACATAGATTTTTAATTATGTCGACTTATAACTTCCAGTATTTTAAATTTATTCAAAATTTTAAATTCAAATAACCAACTAATAATGTATATTCAATTCCAATGAATTCCAGGCCCTATAAATACCTCCTTGTTCCATAGAAACTCATTTTGACCTTTCTCCTTCTTCTCTAATCATATCTTTTCTAAAATATCAAATTGTGGCAAATCCCATTCATAATTTGAGTGAGAATCTTGAAGAAACATTGAATTCATTCAAGAATATCCTATCCATAATACTACGTTATCAGTGTCATCTCAAATTGAGTCAAATAAAGATGGTTGAACATCAAGAGAAGCACTAAGATGCCATATGTTGGCTAATATCTTCTCTTTTTAGAGACGAAGACAACAATCTCGCTAAAGCACCACCCACGAAAGAAGATGAAGTTTGGGAAGTCATCAAGAAGGATCCAATATTTTGATGAGATGGATGGGTGGAAATTTTAAGATACATTTGATTTGAATTGTTTGGTATGGTTTGTTTGATTTGAATATGTTTGAATTTGTTTGAAGTTGCTTGTAAATATTGCTTGGTTTGGATTGGATTTGAAAACTTGGGTATATATTGATTGTAAATATTAGTTGAAATGAATGTTGATTGAAATACTTGAATTGTTAGAAATGTTTATATTCTTTTATAATTAGGATAATATAGGCATGAATTTAAGAGGAATAATAATCTTTTAAATATAATAATCAACAGGTATGGATATTTTATAAATCAAGGTTGTCATCATTAAAAAGGGGGAGATTGTTGGAGAATGGAGTTTTGATGACAACAACCTTATTTCAATTAATTGATTATAAAATATATATACTAGCATCTCTATCTAGATATATATATATATATATATTGGGTTTCTATACAGGACTTAAATACTGAAGACTGTACAGTTTAAGAGTTTCAAGAGATTCATAATTCAAGAGAGATTCAAGACTCATGAGTTATCAAGTTATCAATATTTCAAGAAAAACATAGTAATAGAGTCTAGTTTATATGTAAGACTCTGAATAGCACTCCAAGTTCAAATTCTGTGTTTCAGTTTCTAATTTTCAAATTCTAATTTTTAAATTTCAACTTCTGTTTTCCAAATTCAAATTCGGATTTCAAACTATTTTCAAATTATTTTATCTTACTTATGATCTCAAACATATAAGTGTAAAGTTTATATATATATATATATATATATATTGTTATATAGTTATATAGTTTTAAGCCTTATATATTTTTATGATTTTACACTTTAGAATATTTATTTATATTACTAAGTTTTGACTCAAGAATTTGCAGAATAGTATATATGTTTAAACACTTGAAAAATAGTTTTAAAAAATCAAAATATAAGGCATATGTCGACGTACAACTGTCATTTTTTTAATTTTCATAGGATGTGTCTTTTCACTATTTGTAACGTTTCTGAAACGTTGCAACCATTGAGGCATTATAAATAGCGGCTGATTTTGAATTTTTTTTCATCATCCTTCTTCTCCCTTCACCCCTTTTCATACCACCATTAAAATACATCATTTTATTGATTTCTACTCTTATAATTTAGAAATTTCTACACAAATTATATTAAACTTCTTCATTCTTTTATCAATATCCGTTAAATACTCTCTGAATTGAAGTGATATTGAAGAGTTCTAGGGCTATTGTAATCATTTGGGAATTGTTTGGGAAAGGGTGTTGTCCTTATAGTCCTGAAATCAAGGAAAGGGAGCGGTGTTAACCTTGTAGCCGTGAAATCAATGGTGTTTGGAGTGGTGTTAACCTTATAGCTGTGAAATCTAGGGGTCGTACTTGGATATTGATAATAACAAAACTCTGCGCAATCTAGCGTTGCATAGGACTGGACGTAGGAGTAATCCGAACCAGTATAAAATCCGGAGTGCTCTTTCCTTTTCTGCATTTTATATTTATCTGTTTCTGTGTTTGTGATCATCTCTGGTGTGTGTGATTCATATATTAGATAATTTAAGTTTAAGATTTTCATAAATTCCTCATAAACACTATTCACCCCCCCCCCCCCTCCCTTTTAGTGTTTTTTTTGCCTTAAGATCTGCATTTTGCAATCCCTAACAAGATGCACTATGGAAAAATAGGAATAACAACATGACTGACCCTTCAGGTTGCAAGAAATCCCAAAAATTAGTCCATCGCATAACTTAGCCCAACCATCTCATTCTTGAAGTCAAAATAGCCCCTAGAAAAAATTAACAAGTATTAAGCCTGTAACTTTTCCTTATAGGTTCATATGTCATATTAAATCCTACGCCATATTTTAGGCTCGTAATTTACCCTTTCATTGTATATCAATATGTCATATGAGGCATAATCAGGGCAAGACTAATCCATACCCAGAAATGCCCCAAACATCAAAATTTATGGTTTCAACCCGACTCACCACAGATAATCAAGCCGATCCGTACGGGGTTCAAAAACTACTACTGGGACTAAGTGCAAAACAATCACTGGTGTTATCATCACATCCTCGGAAATTTTTTCATTCCTGTAAAGGACCCCTCATTAGGCCTACAATACAACTCTTTTTATCGTAGCTATGGCTCCACACAACCACCCTAACCAATACATTAAAGGTAAAGAGACAAAATATTCCTAAACCAAATAGGGAAACTAAAAAGAACTAATGATAGATAAAATTCTTCCTTTCACCGACCCTTGACTCTTCCTTGACCATTTTTTATCAACACATTTCCTCATAATCCTTTCAATAGTAATATACTTATGTTGATCTTTTACTTGCCATCCTTAAATTTACCTTTTAGGAATTCCTGCTTATCCTTAATTGATTGGTTACCGAAAATGTATAGAAATCTGTTTCCATAGTATAAGACAATCTATTTTATAGAAATCCATAATTGCAAGATATTTCTTTTTGATTATCTTTAGGTTGGCGGATAGTGCGCAATACGGTAAAACCCCAATTCCGCACCGATCCATTCATTCGTGCAATGACGTTTTCCACGTTAATTTCAAACCAAACTATGGAAATACATCCCTTTTTCATAACCAATCAATCTAGGTTATTCTTAACTTCCAAACTATATTTTTATCACTAAACTAATAAGGTAGATCCATCCATGATTAACCCTTTTAATATACGCCAAGTAGCAAGTTCCTTTCTAACCTCAACTTTTTCCCAACTACTGAGCTAAATGGGTTTTTCCACTAATCAAAAGTTCAACTTATAGAGAAAATCTTAGATAGGACGCCTTATAACTCAACTAAAAAAATAAAGATTTAGAATTTGAAATAGTCAAAGAAAAGGTTGTAACTGGTTGTAGGGAATATTTTATTTTCTAAAGAAATTTTTGATTTCTTATAAATGCATTTTTTTTAATACTTTCTTTCAAAAAAAAACTTTAGTGATCTTGATAACCTTAGGTTATGATACCAAAAGTAACCCCCCACATTCCTTAATGTCACCCGTTTGAGGATTTCATTAAGAAATTATGAAGCATTGTAGGTATAATGACATAAAACATCACAGAGACTAAGATTTCACAGGATATAAAATAGTAAATTTGCAGCGGAAGAAGAAACTTTCATTTTTAAATACAAAACCATCTTTGTTTCAATCAACCAAATAGTTACAAAGTGTCATGTCTCAAAATCTCAGTCAAAAACAACATCAGAGTACAGAAATATTATTCCCCAAATTGTTAGAAAGATATAGCATAACCTTGGAAAGAGAATAGGAAGCAACTCATCATTTGCATTAATCCATCACTACAAAATCAACAAAGAAATTTGAACTATACACTTTCTCCCTGTAAGCCTAGGGTAAAGAAAAGAGAAAGGAAGAAAGAAAATGGGTCAGCCATAAATCCTGGTGAGCTGCTACGATTACCAACCCGACTGCTAAGTTACGGAAAACAGATAAATAGTAGTTCTAGTGCCATAAAAGGGTAAGTGTCTATATATATCTAAAGGTGAACAATAACTGATATGAATTGATAATAAGGATTGACTATTCTTATGAAAAATACAATGACCCTATCAGGCAGATTGACTATTTTTGCACTTCTACAGTTTCTGACAGAAACAAGTAATAAGGAAAAAAATTCCTAATGCTACCCATCGATCGGCTTTCCAGGCGTGAAAAACCTGTGCCAGCTATGGAGTTGGGGTTAGCAGTCTTGAACTGATCAACTAAAAAGATACGGCCTTAATTATAGGCGCTACAATATCTTATCTTCCCTTTTCGTAAAGATGCACACTTGTCGTTCCTCCAGAACACCCCATACCCACCTCAGATTTTGAACCTCTTATACTCATGATCAGTAAAACGTGCCCTAGCCCCTACCTAGTGTGAGGCTCCGGATGATAACAACAGGGAGATATATTGATATGGGTTCCATACATACAAGCAGATTGACACAAGTCAACCCTAGACTTGGTCCCCAAGTTAACCAGGATTTCTATGAGCCCCCTTATATTTCACTAGAATGTACTCCTTAGCTAGGTTTAAAATAGCATGTTTAAATTCATTAATAAGCTCAATATAACCTCATGTTATAATCCTAAGTTGTAATTAACATTTCTAATTAGATGTAATCTTTTTATACAACCCTTCCCCAAGTCAGGCAAGTCCACTACATCTTCTTAGATGTTTTATAGTTACAAGTTATTTAATATACAATTAAGTGTCATTTATTCCAATTAACGTTTTTTCAAAATACAGATCACTTAATGTCAAATTAAGTGTAATTCATTACAATTAACATGTTTTTTAAATATAGGTTACTTAATGTCAAATTATGTACAATTCATTACAATTAACATGTTTTACATATACAGGTTACTTAATGTCAAACTAAGTATAATTCATTACAATTAACATGTTTTCCAGATACAGTTACTTAATGTTAAATTAAGTACAATTCATTACAATTAACAATGTTTCCAGTTATAGGTTACATAATGTCAAATTAAGTTGTAACAACCCGCATTCTACGTATCGAAGGATCAAAGAATATTTATCTCTTTTTCATACAAAGTCGTATGGTCGTGTAACTTTGGGGAACGACTATTGGGTCAACTTCCATGTTCACGATTTTTGCCGATTTTTAAATGACCGTTTTGCCCCTATGAAACACCCCACCTCTGTTAAGGTCACTCACAAAGGGAATGTATTAACTTCAATGGAGCATTAAAGGTAAAAGATGCAGATAAATTACAAGACAGACAAATAAAGCAGCGGAAAATAAAGTCATTTTATTAACAATTTGGCTCGGTCAAGCTTTTACAATAGTTGTCTCAATCATACTTAAAAGTAATACATAGTACTTCTGTCTTGATTCAAAAACTTGCAAGTATAAAAGAAGCATAAAAATAATAACGATTTATTCCCTAATAGAGCAAAGCAAGCCATAGCTGAAATGAGACTGAGTCCAAAGCAATACATGATGATCTTGAAGCAACAAGTAATCCGAGCTAAGCGGAAGTGTTTCCTCCCTGAGAACCTGGGGAGGGGAAATGGAAGAAAAGAGGTGAAACAAAACTACGTCAGGCATAAGTCTAGTAAGTCCAGCTACTTTCAGCATATGAACAAGCAAGAACTACATGACATGAATTAAACTGAATATAGGCAAAAGCATGATGACAAGGAACATAGGATAACACAGGATAAGAAATATGCAAGATAAACTAAGTACAACATCGCATGATAACTATTCTCTGCTTCACTACTACCCTGTTGTTCTGATTTCTATATCTCTGCACAACCTAACAAGTGTCCCAACTAGTCATCTGTATAAAGAATAATATTACAACGTGATCCCAATCCCCGCAATTGTGGTAGCCTTCAGGTGTACATCTATAATGAGGATTCCACCTCAGTCAGCCTAATTGCCATGAATATGTTAGATGTATCCTTACTACCTTATTGATCGGCTCCCTACTTGTATTCACGTTCCATGCGTCTGTGTCAATTGACCCTCTCTTGCATGTAGATACCTTGTGCTGGTCCCACCATAAGGTGTATCAATCCTTATGATAGCAACCCGACACGATTCAAGATGCACAGTGTATAACTACTGGTACCCAGTGCCTGCTTTTTCCCACTCCGGAGTACGTGCATGCCCGTGAACCGTTGGAACCTACACTGATGTACCTCTTCCGTTATCTTTGACCGCTTATAATCAGCCCAGTAATTGTGCCCCACCCTGCCTAGCTCAGGGTACCGTGATATATCTATGAGGGTTACTGCTGAAATGGGTCCCCGTTACTAGGGTTTCCTACTGGTTAAGTTTGTGGGCTTATATTCACTGATATTACCCACCAACCCGATATGTACTTAACCCTCCCACCGATTCAAGCATGTTTATATAATGGTTAACTTTTGTGGGCCTATATTTACTAATATTACCCACCAACCCAATGTGTACTTAACCTTCCCACGGATTCAAGCATGTTTATATGATGGTTAAGTTTTTTGGGCCTATATTTACTAACATTACCCACCAACCCGACATGTACTTAACCTTCCCACGGATTCAAGCATGTTTATATGATGGTTAAGTTTTGTGGGCCTATATCTACTAATATTACCCACCAACCCGACGTGTACTTAACCTCCTACTCATCATGTCATGTCGGTTAAGTGATTCTTATTAACTTAACCTTTCTCACTTATCATGTTGAGTTGGTTAAGGGTGATTTATCAACTTAACCCTGTTCATTCATCAGGTTATATTGGTTAAGTATTTCCCATTTAACATAACCCCATTCGTTCCTCAAGTTATATTGGTCAAGTGTCATTAATCAATTCAAGTTAACTTAACCCACCCACTCGTCATGTCATGTTGGTTAAGTGTTTCCTTCTGGTTTTAACTTGGCCCTACCTCAAATCATGTTATATTGGTTAAGTGTTGCCCTCTCGTTTTAACATAACCCTTCCCATACATCATGTTATATAATTGGTTAAGTGCTTTCCTCTTGTATTACTTAACCCCACCACATGTCATTGTATATTGGTTAAGTGTATCCTCTTGTGTTACTTAACCCTACCACAAGTCATTATATATATTTTGGTTAAGTGTTACCTTAGTTAACTTAACCCTATCATCTGCTTAATTAACATGTTATAACGGTTAAGTGTTTCCTTAGTTAACTTAACCCTACCATCTGTTTAGTTAACTTGTTATAACGGTTAAGTGTTCCCTTAGTTAACTTAACCCTACCCTATAACATGTCTTGTTGGTTAGGTGCCCTTTGTCCATTCATGTTTAACTTAACCCACCCATATGTCATATTGGTTAAGTATCAATTAACCTAACCCTCCCATACTTAGCATGTGTCATTGGCATTAATTTATTTATTAATGCACCAACCTCTCACATTAGATATGTGTTGTTGCGGTCACTGGATATGTCGGGCGGTTCCGAGCAGTTTTACACCACAACTCAATCTAACCTCGGGTTTTTCTTGGGCATGATGCACTAACCTATTACATTAGATAGGTGTTGTTTTGGTTACTGGATGTGTCGGGCGGTTCCAAGCAGTTTTACACCACAACTCAATCTAACCTCGGGTTAGGCATTCTCATCTTTTACTAGTTTACATATTCACGGTGTATATGTAAATTATTCACAATTAAATTATAACATTAATTATGTTCCTAATTAATGGCATACCAATTATACCGCTTTCATGCTAATTAACCAAATCCACCAAAACTAGTCATGAACCCGTTTCTCAAGTTATACCCAACCAATTCTAATTTCAAGTGATTAATCAAAATAGGCTATACCCCAAACTTGCCATAATAGTCATGCCCAATCTAGATCTAGTTTACAGTCTACGCCCAATCCAGATTAATATTCCAATTTACCCCAAGTTCATAACAATAACAATTATGCCCAAAACTTGATTTATATGCCAAATTTCATACTTTGTCGTTCATGCCAATTCTAGGTTTAATATGTCAAGTTACATATTCCATAATTCATGTCAAATTACCTCAAATTGCATTTTAACATTCAGGCCATGCTACATGCTCCAAATTATGCCAAATAATGTCAATTTCATATTACACCCAATTATTGATTTACATGCAAAATTTACATATGTCCAAATATTGATTTACATGCAAAATTTACATATGTCCAAATATTGATTTACATGCCAGTATTGTCAATTTCATGTTTATGCCCCAATAACCCAAACCTTCCTCGTATTCCCATCATATGTATGCCGTGATCCAACCTAGATTATAGGTCAATCTAGATTCACTAATAAAAAGGAACAAATAGGAATAACGTGACAATGATAGGCATAAGAACATGCACAAGATACTAGTCCCAAAATACAAGAATTACATATCTAACGAAATTACAGCATAACTGAATAAACTGATTTAGAATCACTGCAGGCATGTAGATCTGATTAAGAACAATATTATGAGCATGAAAGGCTTGAATAATAAACTAGGTTCAACAACTTGTATGGGTTCGATTTGATCGATAAGAAACAACCCAAAGTCGTAGATTCACAAAGGCTAAGAATAGATCCAGATAGAAAATCAAGCATAGTTCCAAATTCATTTTCTTCCATGTCCATATTATAGTTGGTTGTCTAAATCTGAAAGTAATCGTGAACTTACAAAATAAAGGCAAGTCTTGATTTTTGGAATATGTATTCTGAAACAGAATAGCTTTCCTTTGGCGTAGACTAGTTGTTCTTCTAATTTAGATTTGATTCAAAGTTTCTAACTTGATTCTACGAAGAACTTGAGTAGCATAACGACGTCTTTAATTTATTTTTAGAGAAGAAGAGAGCAATGGAGGCTAGAGAATTGTGTAAGAGATTTAGGTTTACGTTAGGGATGTATATATAGGAGAATAGAAGTGTTTAGAGCCATCAGATCACTCCAGAAGCCATCTGATCCGTCCAGAATAGGTCAAAATCGTCGCAGTCCGGATCTGGCCAAAACAGAGCCCAGGTCGACACACAGGTCGACCCTAGTGTCGACCTGTATAGGGCAGGTCGACCTTAGTGTCGACCTGGCCTTGGGCGGGAAAATACCTTCCCAGCCCGCTTCGGTGTTTGATTTTCGAATTTTGAATTTTCCTGCCGAGCTGTTTTAAATTTAATTAATTCATAAAACTTCTGAGGGTCATAACTTCCTCATACGGAGTCCGATTTACGCAGACTCGGACTCTATCTCAAGCAGAATTCCGAGATGAATGCAATGGAATAACCCGTTTCCCTTAATTCTTCTCTTAAAAATTAAGTATATTTTGATTTTTGACATTAACGTTTAAAGAAAATACGGGGTGTTACATTCTCCTCTCCTTAAAGGATTTCGTTCCCGAAATCTTCAAGTTAAGAAGAATGTATCCTAACATCCAATATCCATCTACTCAACCATTCAATCACATGCATCCATTGTCCTTAAAAAGGATTTCTAATGCTTTCATGATTCTATGCATAGTGTGTGTACATGTCCTTATCTAATGCAAAATCAGGCGGTCTACTGATTCAGTTGACCTCCTTAATGCGAATTATGTCAGTGCTATGAGTCCATTATGTATGCAATTATTCCCAATCATACTTTACAACTTCTACATGAGTGCACAGTCATTCGTACAAATGCAACGTCCGTATGATAACACATCAAGTTTCAATCATATACAAATAATTCACTCATGCATATGCAATATGAAAGTGACTGAGCCGATCTAGTGCCTAATGTGTGTATATGCATCCAAGAGCAACCACTAGCAACCACTTGCAACCATCAATCATAACATGTTTCAAATACATGTTTACATCCATTGGCTTCTACCTAAGGATCGAAGATACGACCTAGGGGATATATTTAAAAGATAAACATTACAGAGAAAGTGGAATCAAGGATATACTCTCAAAAAGGGAATTATGCGCGTATCTAGTCCTTCTAAGTCACATCTTCCTGAGCTTCACTATACTATACCTTATCTAATTTAACTTCATGAATTTCTAAGCTTCTTCACATCCATTTCCAAGACTCACTAGTAAAGATAGGACCTCGATCACCTACTATACTAGAGGGTATCCAATGTTGTTGAGCAATCTTTCCAAGATAAACAGGTGTTAACCATGATACCAAGTGTATATACTAAGATGATTAGAGGTCTCTCCTCTACTTAGCTTATCCATCATGTCACAAAATTGAGGGTCTAAAGCTAAAGTTTGCTATGTACGTTTTGCCTCTCTTAAGGTCAGTCTTACTTAGGGCGCCTGCCACAACTATTTATCTCTCACGCAAACCATCCTAATCGAACTTGACATCCCTCAAGTACAAGCTCCAAAGGCCTAAACCGATATCAGACAGGCACCCAAGGAATACCTGCTCCGAATTTGGACGATTTATGTGAGATGATACTAGCAAAACAACCAAACAATTGAGCACTTAACCGACTCAGGCTATCCTCGCCAATCTTGCTCCAAAACTATCGTTGATCGCATAACTGGCTTTGTGTTGTCAACTAGATATATGTGGAAGTCCGTCTCGAGTTTTAGGGGAAAACCCCTACCCTAATCAAAACATCATGCGTACTCATGGGCTACTCTAATGGATCGAAAGTCGTCGATAAATACATAAAGTGATTCTAGGTAGCTAAGACAAACTGATCCCTTAGGATCGCCCGAAATTTCGAGGTATTCCCGAGGCAAGTTGAAAGTCTAACTACCCTCCTTTCACAATTACTAGCTAACCAATCCATGCCAAGAATCAACCCATAGCCTCTGAAACCCGGAAGCATAAGCATCTCAAATCCTTACAAACCAAAGATAAATGAGCCAAACCACAGATTGGATTTGAGACAATAATGGGATCCTCTATTATACAAGTACTAAGGTGCAGAGAACCTATGGAAGCAGATATATACGAATGTGAAGCGCTAAAATCAAAAGGAGTACTAACAAGATGATCAAAAAGGAAAAATTCTTTCAACAGAAATCTTACTGCCTCTCTCTCTCTCTCAGTATGTTGGCGGTGAGAGCATGCACTTGCCTTCCGGAAAATTCTATCCTTTGTTATTGCCCTTGCCCTTAATTATACGACCCGTTATACTAAATAAAGATACTTCCTCTTGTTTTAGGTTCTACTATTCTTTCCTCCCCTCCTTTGTGAACCAAGTCTATATCCATGAGTTCTTCATCCTTGTGTTGTGCTCCTTAACCAAACTCCCTCATTCTCATCTTTTCCATCCTTGTGTAACTTGTTGACAAGTATCTCGAAAGCTGCTTCCATCGCACGGAGAATCCTACAAAGCTCGAAAGAAAATTAGCCGTAAGTGAAACTGCTATGGCTATAGATGGACGTTGGGCACTTGTTTGCCCTTTGACAAGTGCCGTAGTCTCGTTGAGCCCACGGAACCATGCCGCGATGAGGTTACCTCCCAGAAAGCCAGGAGCCTCGGAGACTCAGCAAAAAAGGAAACAAGAATTCAAATAGAGGATCAAAAGATAGTGCATATGGCTTTGGGGAATATGCCTTTAAAACATGTCTTGTTGGTTAGGTGCCCTTTGTCCATTCATGTTTAACTTAACCCATCCATATGTCATATTGGTTAAGTATAAATTAACCTAACCCTCCCATACATAGCATGTGTCATTAGCATTAATTTATTTATTAATGCACCAACCTCTCACATTAGATATGTGTTGTTGCGGTTACTGGATATGTCGGGCGGTTCCGGGCAGTTTTACACCACAACTCAATCTAACCTCGGGTTTTTCTTGGGCATGATGCACTAACCTCTCACATTAGATAGATGTTGTTGTGTCCACTGGATGTGCTGGGCGGTTCCGGGTAGTTTTACACCACAACTCAATCTAACCTCGGGTTAGGCATTCTCATCTTTTACTAGTTTACATATTTACGGTGTATATGTAAATTATTCACAATTAAATTATAACATTAATTATGTTCCTAATTAATGGCATACCAATTATACGCTTTCATGCTAATTACCCAAATCCACCAAAACTAGTCATGAACCCGTTTCTCAAGTTATGCCCAACCAATTCCAATTTCAAGTTATTAATCAAAATAGGCTATACCCCAAACTTGCCATAATAGTCATGCCCAATCTAGATCCAATTTACATTTTACGCCTAATCTAGATTAATATTCCAATTTACCCCAAGTTCATAACAATAGCAATTATGCCCAAAACTTGATTTATATGCCAAATTTCATACTTTGTCGTTCATACCAATTCTAGGTTTAATATGTCAAGTTACATATTCCATAATTCATGTCAAATTACCTCAAATTGCATTTTAACATTCAGGCCATGCTACATGTTCCAAATTATGCCAAATAATGTCAATTTCATATTACACCCAATTATTGATTTACATGCAAAATTTACATATGTCCAAATATTGATTTACATGCAAAATTTACATATGTCCAAATATTGATTTACATGCCAGTATTGTCAATTTCATGTTTATGCCCCCAATAACCCAAACCTTCCTCGTATTCCCATCATATGTATGCCGTGATCCAACCTAGATTATAGGTCAATTTAGATTCACTAATAAAAAGGAACAAATAGGAATAACGTGACAATGATAGCATAAGAACATGCACAAGATACTAGTCCCAAAATACAAGAATTACATATCTAACGAAATTACAGCATAACTGAATAAACTGATTTAGAATCACTGTAGGCATGTAGATCTGATTAAGAACAATATTATGAGCATGAAAGGCTTGAATAATAAACTAGGTTCAACAACTTGTATGGGTTCGATTTGATCGATAAGAAACAACCCAAAGTCGTAGATTCACAAAGGCTAAGAATAGATCCAAATAGAAAATCAAGCATAGGTCCAAATTCATTTTATTCCATGTCCATATTATAGTTGGTTGTCGAAATCTGAAAGTAATTGTGAACTTACAAAACAAAGGCAAGTCTTGATTTCTGGAATCTGTATTCTGAAACTAAATAGCTTTCCTTTGGCGTAGACTAGTTGTTCTTCTAATTTAGATTTAATTCAAAGTTTCTAACTTGATTCTACGAAGAACTTGAGTAGCATAACGACTTCTTTAATTTATTTTTAGAGAAGAAGAGAGCAATGGAGGCTAGAGAATTGTGTAAGTGATTTAGGTTTAGGTTAGGGATGTATATGTAGGAGAATAGAAGTGTTTAGAGCCATCAAATCACTCCAGAAGCCATCCGGTCCGTCCAGGATAGGTCAAAATCGTCGTAGTCCAGATCTGGCCAAAACAGGGCCCAGGTCGACCCTAGTGTCGACCTGCATATGGCATGTCGACCCCCAGGTCGACCCTAGTGTCGACATGGCCTTGGGAGAGAAAATTCCCGCCCATCCCGCTTCGGTGTTTGATTTTTGAATTTTGAATTTTCCTGCTGAGCTGTTTTCAATTTAATTAATTCCTGAAACTTCTGAAGGTCATAACTTCCTCATATGGAGTCCGATTTGCGCAAACTCTGACTCTATCTCAAGAAAAATTCCGAGACGAATGCAATGGTGTAACCCATTTCCCTTAATTCTTCTCTTAAAAATTAAGTACACTTTGATTTGTTACATTAACGTTTACAGAAAATACAGGGTGTTACACCCTAGCTAATCTTGTTTCGGCCATAACTTTTGATTGTATGGAGTTTTGACCTGAAACCACTTCCATTGGATTCGAATGATGGTTTACATTTTTGTAGAGTGGTCACATTAGCCAAACAGACTCACTGTTTGGGAGATATGGTTGAAACAAGGTTTAGAAGGTGAAAAACTGCTTAAGTGGGCTGATTAAGGTAATTAGCAAATGGACGCATAACCCATTTAGGGATTAGGGTTATGGGGAGGCTGAAATGAGTTAGGTTTTCATTCTATTTCAGTTCTCTAACCGCCATTTATCCCTTAGAAACCCTAACAATGGCCTCCACCTTCTAATTTCATCCCAAATCGCTCTCTAATCAAGCATTAAGCTAATCTACATCAAATCAAGGAAAATCAACATCAAATTAGAGGCAAAGGCTGCTGTGTGCATTGGAATTCGTGCCATTTAGAGAATCATTTCAGATCTGAGTTTATATTGTGGCTAAGGTGAGTGATTTGCATTGTTTTTCACTAATTACGATTAATTAGGGGTGATTAGTGTTAATTAACAAAATTATACATGATTAAATTCTAGAAAAATGTTTAGAAAATCTGAAATATTATTTTAGGGCTCTGATAAAAATTTGGGTTAATTTGCATGTTTTGGTAATCCTATCATTAGTTCTGCTTAAACATGATTAAGGGGAAAACATGGGTTTTGGGTATGTTTGATCCATATAAGCATGTTATATTGTTGTTTTGGTGTTTTTGGTTGATTATACATGTTGCTATGACCGTTTGGAATGATTTGTGATTGCATAGAAAAGTCAGATTGGTCGAAAATGCCATCGAGTGGTGTAAACAACCTGCTGGACAAAGTGCAGAAAACTGTGCAGGAAACAGGGTCGGATCGCACCCCTCCGAACCGACCCGCTCGTGAAGCACACCCTCCCCACGAACCGCTGGTGGAGCGACGAAGCTTGGAGGCATGAACCGACCCGACACTCTAAGAAGGCACCACGAGTAGAACACCCATGAGCTGAGAAACTTGAACTGAACCGCGGTGGAGTGGATCACAAACCGACCCGAATGGAGAAGATCGACCCGACCTGGTGAGGATGGCACGACCCAAACCCATACGACGGGGTACCACGAACCAACAGATGTGGATGATCACGAACCAGGCTACTTCAGGAGGATCGAACCGAGTCAAATGGGGCTGTTATCCGAACCAATCCGGAGAAGATCAAAAACACGAGATGCAAATGTAGTCTAAATAGGAAGTAGAACTCAGGATCCAGTTGGGAACCAACAAATTAACTTCATGAGTTGGGCTTTGCTGCAGGACGTGTGCTAAGGGGTTATCGACGTCCATAACTTTGATTCACTACCAAGACGGATGTTAGGCTACGGATCAGAGCAGTGGGGTAGTTATTACTCCATGAGGTAGAGTGATCGTAGCACGGCTATGAGCCAGTGCAGTGGAGTCGTCATGACTTCATGGGACAGAGTGGACATAGCAAAGACTAGTGGCTATGGATCAGTGCAGTGGAGTCGCCATGGCTACATGGGCAGAGTGATCATAGAAAGGATTTAGGTTATCAAAGCGGTGGATATCGTATGCTTTATACACTGAGTGAGAGATGTGAGGATGGTTGCTATGCTTGATTGATTGCCATCATTATGACATGCACACCCCTTCCCCGTATCTTTACACCATGTGTTAGTGTCACCTTAGAGTATTGTTCATCCTGTTTGTCTAACTCTTTGGTTGTAGGTCCAGGTTCAGGTATGGTTATGTATAACTGTTATTGTTCTGTTTTGCTGCTTATCGCTCATACCAGATTTTTGTCTGACCCAGAGTTTTATGTCTCTTCTTATTACTCTAGGTTCTCTTAAACGGGCAGACTAAAGACAAGTTAGGTGGTATGCATGAGTAGCTGTACCGGAGACAAGCAGGAGGCTTCCATATACGATATATATAGATATTCTCCCTGTGTTGTTGCTGGTTACTACTTTGGGCATTAGTAGTGCACCTTTTTCTTTGCTTTAGAGACAGTATGTTGGAGTTGTAATAAGCTGTATTTTGAATTTCCGCTGCTATGATGATTATGGTTTAGTTTTCAGCTTATGCACTGTCTCGCCTGTTTATGTCAAGTGTATTATTATTATATTTTATTCCATGCGCTATGAGACATTCTACAGGTTCCTTGTTAGTTCAAATTCCTTACTTTTCCTTTCTTCTGACGACCGTCCCGTGCTAGTTGGACGTCAGCACAGCGCATTTCAAGGAAATGTCGGCTGGTGCGGGACGGGCCGTCACATAAGTATAATTCATTCCTATTTACATTCTATTACTTGAATATAATATTTATGCCCAAAGTCCTTTTCTTAACATGCTTTCAATACTATCTCAATATTACAGTTCGTTTGTTGACTACACCTTTTAATCAAATTTCAACAGTTCTCTTTTATACTAATTATTGTAAAAAAAATCACTAAGCCCTGGTTATTCCATTTTATGCGTAATTCTCATTATTGTCTAATTATGCTACTATCGTCTTATTACGTGGTTTAACCCTATTTGCGCAAAAATAAGAACAAATGAAAGGTTTAGGCATAAAAGACCTAAAGTCAACGTCAGAATAAAAGGAAATGGCGTAGGCTCTCTCGCATGGCCTAGGCTAAAATAGATATAAGTAGATCTGGAATAAAAATAAGGCTATCGACAGAACTGGAATAAAATTTCATGTGAAAAACAAAGTTGTAGATAACTGAAATAAATTAAAATAATGAATTTACTGAAATTAATAAAAAGAAAAGAGAAGAACAGGAATAGAAATCAGATCTAAAAGAATTATTTACAGAGAAAAGAATTAGGGAAACTGGATTCGTAAATAAAAAACAAATGAACAGAAAGATTTAGATCTGAAATCACTGTGACAACTATTTTATAATTTTAACATTAACTTGGAAGAAATCTGATAATCACAGTAATACTCACATAAAATTTGAGAAAATTCAATAAGCTTTAGTAGATCCTCTTTATCCATGAATATCCCCCAGAAATACGTGTAGAACAAGCCCCCAATATGCCATTAAAATTATATTTGAGAAGAAGGTTATTTGAGAGGGGTAGAGAAATGGAGTAGTGAAGATTAGGTTAGATTTTTTGGGTTTATTTATAATAGAGTTAGGGTGTCCAAGTTCAGTGGATTTTATGTATAGATTTTAGACCACAGGATTTTAGGTTTTTAATCTTAGCCTTAGAAGACACATCAGCGAAGAATTATCCAGAAGTAGCAAAGTAGGCTTGAAATCGTGCCAGACCGAAATCGTGCCTGGCACGTATATGGCTCGATCCACCTTGTATGTGGGTCGACACATGTGTCAACCCATGGGTCGTCCCATATATGGGTTTGGTCGCCCATTTACCTTTTCTTTTATTAATTAAATCTTCAAAATTTTCAAACTTTGATTAATCATAACTTATTCATTTTTAGTCTGATTTACGCAAACTAAAAGTCTATCCAATTTAGAATTTTGTAACGGACGCAACACTGAAATCGATTTTGCTAATTTCTCAATATTTTTCTGATTAGTATTTATTTTCTCAATTTATTCCTCAATTAATTAATTGTTGTTTGTTAAAAATTCGGGTTGTTACAGTATCCACTCGTGGATCATTCAATGGAAGTGAGTATTGTTTATGAATTAAATATGAACAAACTGTACCATTCAATAGAATTCTGTCAGACTATTACAATCTTTTAACTTGTACTGTAAAATATGTATGTGTGTATATATATAAGTTGTCTTCGTAGATAAAACCAATAACACAAGACTTCTGTTGTGATAAGATTAAAAATACTTGATGATTAAGTAACCTATAACATTAACTAGGAAATGTACGCCGATTTTTCTTATGACCTACACCACTGCATTTGCCACACATGTTCCTTTTTTGTGTTAAGCTCTCGTCGTTTGTATATTTTTATCTCGTGGACTTATACTGTCGAGGTTACCTTTTCGCTATGGGAGGTATTACTAATTGGTTATCACTTAAGGTCTAATAACGCTTACCCCATACGGGATAAAATTCTGGAGTATAAGCAGCAATGTATTTCTCAACCATATAGTATGATGAAGCAAAATCACGACGGCCCCTATTAGCTTCTGTTAAACTGACGAATAAGTGGTCATTACATGCGTACAAGTTATACGTTGTAGTAATGATATATTGTATGAGCATGAGTAAATTTCACTGTTGATTAACACTTTGAATTCATCACCAGAATAATGCTGAACTTGCCATTCTATTTGGCTAAGTCGAATAATCCTTGTACTTTTTGTTTTATTGGCTTTTTCGACAATCTTTGCTTCAAATTTAAGAGTAAGATTAATTTTGGGTTTTCATGCTACTTCTCTTATTTGACAAAAATAATTCATCGACCTAAAATAAGTTCGTGCAACAAAAGCTTTCACAGGTATCTATCGAGCACCTCGACATTGAAGCTTTCGGAAGAGCTTGTGGTCATGACATGAAATTGACAACCACCATCTTTGCACAGAGTCCAATTTTCCTCTTTTCCATTCATACTTTTTTCCGATCCAGCTGTGCACTCTACTGCTATTTACCTTTATTTATTCCTAAACCTTGTGGTATGCGACTTCCTCTGAAGCACATACTAAAGAGACCCGTTAATCTTTTGTCTTTGAAACAGGCTGCTGGAAAATTAGTCTTAAGAGGGTAAATTCCACTTTATTTCCAACGAATTCGGTATTACTTTCATTCTATCGAAAATGAAAGTAATTCGGCGATCACTGACAGTATAAATGAACTGGTGAATGCAAGCAAAAAACCAACCTCAACTATCAGCAGACTCTGACTCAACAATTGCATATACTAAAGGATACAGATGGTCATCCATGTCAACAACGGTAGCTAAAACTAATGTTCTTTTGTATTTCTCTTACAAATGTATCCTATCAATACAAAGCAAGGAACGACAATGACAAAACCTTCAATGCACGGACCAAAAGCGCAAAAAGATTGTTCAAATACTCCATGTTCATCCATAATAACATGCCCAATGCTCCTCAGATTTGTTCTAGCAATTTCTACGAAATATAGCCTTATGGTGGTATATGATTTCGTCCAGTCACCATAAATCTTTTCGATTGCGTTACTTAAAGCTCTCTATGCATTCATATAACTCATCTTCACAAACAATTGTTTCTCCATTATTACCTACACGGTGTCGGCGATTATGTTCAAACCAGATTTGACAAACGACAAAACATGTGAAACTATAAATGTGGAAGTTAGTTGCTTGCAATTTGAGTTGACCGTTAGTTCACATAATTGTGTTTACTTGGATATTTTCTTATAATCCACCAACTTTGCTCGGATTTTTTAAACATAATTGCATGAATTCTTGCAGGACAATTAGTGTCATCGTTGCATATAACATTGTACTTGGTTTTACTTGATTTTGTAGGTTTAAAAGTGACAACATGAAGAATTGATCATTCACTTAATTGTTGTTTGAACTTTTCTTTCATCTCAGAATCATACCAACTTTAAATCCGTTTTGAATGCTCATTGTCGAAAATATCTCAGTTTTGAATTGTAGATCTACAACAATTGACTTAGTTATTAACTATGTTGTGCATTAGTCATCATCAAGATGTACCTCTATTTCCATCTCTTTACTATCTTCAGGCGATTTTTCTTCCATAGCTGTAAAATCGTAGTTCAATGCTTCGTTATTTACTTGCATGATATCGATCCAATACATTTCATTCTCTCACATACTCACTACATCGATACTATTCGTAAGAGGATCCACATGTTTATCTACATCCATGTCCATTTCCATATTATTTGTTGCCTTGTTTGCTCTAGTTACTTCGATATTTGATTGTGTAGCAATGTCATAGATGGACGATCTAAAAATTCGCAAAAGGTTTTCTTTTTATTGTAACTTTCACGTATACAACCATGCAAATTAACTATATACCATTCACATACCTCTGACTCATATGGTGTAACTTGGATAGTGTAAGATACACAAAAGGCGAGGTATAATAATTTTAAGGTCGAACAATGCAAAATGGTATTGGTTGATGTGTAACATAGCTGCATATAAAACATTGTAACTAACAACTACAAAATAACACACGTGGTTAGAGATCATATAAATTATCAGAAAAATATTCACATTTCCATCATGTATGTAAAGCTCTCTTGAATCGATTAAGGATGGTTACACTAAATACCATGTTGATAACTCATACATGGCGGATATTCGAAAAAGTCTTATTGTTGACCGTAAATCGCTGTAACATATGGACTATTAAAGCTCGACGATGCATTTTAATGACCAATTCTAACAGTCTCCGCTCTTTTACCACTATCTTCAGTATCAAGGTTAACTACTTGTAGTGTTACGGGTTCTTCTAGTTGTACCGGTCTACTCTTTATAAAAAACAACTTTGTGAATTTCGTTGTCGTTGAGAACGTTAGAACTACATCATCATAATAAGCTATTTTAATGGTTTTCGATCGAAAATCAGTAGGCTAGTTAACCTTTAACATATTTACAAATCGATTCATTCAACTAAATCAAATTACACTCGATAACAACTTTCGTCGGTTTATATGGCCCTCTAACATATTTACTGAAATTATCTTCGCCTATCACCAACTCACCATCAAAATAATATATTGTCGAAACATATTTATGAGTCGTTCTACGTTTAAAATAACAAGAATTTCACAACTTCAACAACAAGCCAATTGTCAAATCTAACAAAAACTAGCATTAATAAATTAAGATTTGAAAAACCATACCTTCAGGAATAGATAGAAAGAATAAGTTATTGATTCTCAAGTAGGTCTAATTCAAGCCAAATATGAATTTAGTATGAAATTATAATTTGTGAGAAACAAACTTTTTTTTTATTATTATTATGGAAGAAAAAGGACTGGCTAGCTAAATAAACATATTTTTGCGAAATCTTAATAATGCCCATTGACGCTATTTCAGATGATGTTCAATACGGAAAAGAAAGAAACACGGACGACAACATCCAAGATGCCCGCTAGTATTGTACATAGTCAAAAATTTCATTTTTTTTGTAATAAATTTGTAAATTGATCTACTTTTGTTATAAGTTGTCAAAACTGATCCAAATAAAAAAAAATAGAAAAAAAAATCCAGAATTTTGTGATCATGGTTTCTTTTAAATGACAACTGACTGTTTTCTTTTAAAATTGTAGGAAATTTCTGAAGCAAGGTGACAATTTATGGATGAATTTCGTGATAAGTCTTCTGTTTGGAATGCTTCTGGAGCTTTGGTCTTTGATACTTCCTGCATATTCATGCAATGTAACATATCAGAAAAAACTGTCTTGCTTGATTTACTTGATAGTCTTCTTCTTATCTACTGCTGATGTTTCAGGTATGGACCTATGGTGATGCCATGCCGCACAAAGTCGTGATCTTTAGAAAATTTTACTTGCAATTTCTTGAAATTAAAGATAACATCATCTAATTCCTTAGGCCACCGGACACCCAGCACTAGTTGACAACCCTTCATTCATTATCTTCAGTGCTGACCAATTTTCCTCGAAGGTTGGTTTATATGATAGTACATCATATCTAGTTTCTTCTTTGAGGTCATTAGTGATTTTTTCAAAAAGGAACGTTGGTGGCAGTGGATCAATCATCCCTTGTAATTTGCTCAAATTTAATTAAGTATGCAATAATAGTTGTTTGTAGTTGCTTAAATCTATTTGAGCATGCAATAATTATAGTTGTTGCCAAAGTTGTACAGAGAGATTCAAATAGTAAATCATAATATTTCAATTTTAGATCGAAAAGGAATTTAAATTGGAAATAGTGGATATAAAAGATTCAAACTTTAAGGTTCATTTACACTTTGAAATCGGCATTTATTTGTCGCAAATGTTAGAAGCTCAGAAAAAAAAAAAAAAAAGTCGGGGAATTTGCCCGAAATGATCCTAACCACACAAATTTTACTAAGTCCCCACACCCCACCCCCCCCCCCCCCCCCCCCTTCCCCTCCCTCCTTCCAGAATTTCGGCCTGTAGGATTGAAACTTGACATTTCCCTGACCTAATTTTTCTGGCTTTGTAGCAAAGTTCTTTATTTTTCAACTTCTACACTCAAATCTAAAATTCAATTTTTTATTGTGCTCCATTTTTATTTTGTTTAGGTAAACTTAGAATCAAAGTTGTAGACTCAAATACGTGTAGCCAATGTACTAATATGTATCGAATGAAAGTGGTTTCAATTGATTTGAATCGAAAAATAAATCGGATCATAAAGAAGGGAGGGATTCAATTTGAAATGAGATTTAAATTGTAATATTTTAAGATTCTTGACAATAATGGTTATTGCTCCATGTTAGCCAATGTTCCATACGGTCTTCTTCTCAGCTCTGGTGATTTGAATCTAACAAGAATAAAACCAACCAAACATTCAACAAACAACCATCGTAGCATACTTTAAACAAATTTGATCATAAAAAACGAATCAGACTTAAAGCACATCAAATCGGCTTGCTACAGACGATCTACATGCATCTTGCTCAAACATAACACACTCATTGCATTTACAGCTAACAAAAAAGCAGCATTAATTTTGCAGAACCTACCCAGTCAGCCTTTCATTAAATATGTTTCTAGCATGCATCTAATAACGTTACAAACCAATATAAAAGTGTCCAGCCATAGGATCATATTTCTACCACAAGCCTTCGGAAATTAGGCAACCTCACAGACAATTTTCAAGGCAAGTCAAAAGAACCGTTGCAAAATGACGAGTGAAAGAACTAAAAAAACGTAGAAATGATATTAGAAGTCACTACCAAGTAGTGTGTACATGCATATAACATATGGACTACCATACAAATCCTCCATACAACAAAATCTTGGACTTGTTGACGCTAGTAAACATACTAAAATGATCCACACACACAAGTTCGTCAACATAAACAGCGAATTAAAAAGATAAAATAAGCGACAGAACAGTCGCAAAAAAGAAAACACATTTTCAAAAGCCAATCCCTTATCGGAACTAAACACAAACCTTCTTCAGGGCATTGCATTGCAACCTGCCCTTCACATGAACTTCTTGTCTTTCAATGGAGCTCTTGGGATCTTGCTGATGTACTTCTCATTTACCACAGCATAATGCTTCTTGAGCTCTGCAGCTGCCTTCTCTGCAATTGGGTCCACTTTGTCTTCATACTTCTCATAGAGTGCAGGTACGGTATGCAGCAAAACAAATACTGCATATCAAAGCAATAAATTCATTCATGATATACTAGGGAAAAACATGATGAGAAATATAACTCCAGTGTAGAAATTTCTGTTTATTATTATCCTTGAATAATCAATAGATAGACGGAGTACATGCTGAATTGATATCAAGCATTCAAACATTCAAGAGCAAAACTTAACAAGTTGTATTAGGATAAATAAATTGTCAATGGGCGAAGAGAAAATATTATTTTTGAATCTAATTTAAAAAAAGAAGTTTAAAGTATAAAGTGGTTGTGCAATATGCAAAGAGCATTACTTATGTAGCTCAAAGTTAAGAAACTGCAGTGGCTTCCAACAATAGAGAGTGTCCACAATCCAGCAATCACCTGAAACAGGCAATAACAATGTAATCAGTGTAATAGAACAGTTAAAAATTTGTAAATTCAAATGCAACGTGCTGAAAAAGGTATGTACACAAAGGAATCTCTTCAAATCCTTTCCAGATGCTATCTCTCTCAAATGGAAGAAGGCCCTGTTGATTTCATGTCTTGTAGACATGGCAATGTCGGTAACAATTTTTTCAGGGATAACCACCTCGGGGATGTGAGGTGGAGACCTAATCACAAAAAGTTTTATGTTAATAAAATTGGAAAAGGAGTCAATGCGTTTATATAAGTGATTAAGAATGGAATAGAATTATTACTTTTGGATTAATGTAGTGCCTTTTGAGTAGATGAAAAGAAGGGCGAGCGACAGTATGAGAATGTGGCAAACAAGGCTAAGTAAGTGGTATTCAAGTAGTTCAAACAATACATACACCGCAGTGGCTGCACCAAGAACAGTGGCCGAGATTTTTTTGTTCCTCCATAGGAACACATCCGCAGCTGAATCAACATAGCAATAACAAAAGCATAAAATTGATAAGCAGTTCCTAATAAGTAGTGATTATATCTATAAAACAAAATCTGGCATCAATCATTGTAGTATTTACTTACCAGTGCCCTACACACACACACAAAAGAAAAATCATCTAACAACATTTTCACTACAAAGGGAAATTTATTATCTGATGTATAAGAATAACGGAAATATATCACATGACATATAGTGCAGATGAGGTTGATAGTCTAATTTAATTGAGACGTGCTACAAGGCCTGACAAAAACTGGGTATGAAATGTGTGAAATTGATGCTAACTTGACTTCAGGGAGCCATATTATTGTTCATCGGCTGAAATACATTCGGGCCAATTACCTGTCAATATTTCGGGCCTCAAAGAATTTCTGAATTTAATTAGCGATCAACAAATACATTTAGGCTGTACAACTGCTAAGGACACTGAGGTTTCCACCATGGGCTACCGCGGTGCCTATCGGTCGGTGAACACCCACCGACCAGGCACCAGACTGGTAGCCTCTAGCAACCAGCCGAGTGCCCTTAGCAATACACAATATGTAACAATTGGATTTTGGAGCTAAGTCGTTTGCAGAAATGCATGTATAATTTAAAAAATTTATGTCCAAAATAAAACCAAGAGAGGTTCCAGATCCGGGATCTAACTGCAAGTTAGCTATAATAAAACTAGCAGCTTTAACTTCAGCTTTACATATAAAACCAAGTAACATTAACACTAGTGGCAGATCTAAACTAAAACCAAATTAGTCCACTAAAATAACTCTCAACCTACTCAACACAGATTAAACACCAAATAATAACTTAAAATCCGAATCTTACGCTTTCCGCCACCCAAAACGTGATGAACAGGCTTCTCACGTCCAAAAAGACGCCAGATCTTGTCCGTCGTCGTCGATTCGTCTTTTGATTCCTTCAGCTTCTCCGTTTTCTTCGACTTCTCATTATCGGAGTCAGAGGAGGAAGAAGAGCTGTCGCCGTGAAACTTCTCCTCGATTTTTTCGATAAGAGAATCGTGCTTCGTATCGTCCACGTGATCCGCCATGGCCAGAAATCCGCTGAATTAAGAGAGGTTTAAGTTTACTTCGTTGGGAAATGAGATTTTTTTTTTTAGGGGGTGGTTAATGAATGAGGCATCATATAAAAGGGGGTTGGGTATCGAATCTGAGTCATTGAATTGGTTGTTCTGGAAATGGACGATTCGATTTGATTTCTGAGAAATGGACGATTCGATTTGATTTCTGAGAAAAGGAGGCGTAATGTATGCGAAGAAAAAACCCATTACTTTCCTATGTGAAGGCGTCTTCTGCGTGTTTTCAAATTTGTTTTCCAAATAAGACCCTTAAGTAATATTTATTTACAAGGTGTGCGATCCTTTGTTTAATTATTAAGAAATATGGACGGTAGGCGATAATGACAAGTATATCAGGGAAAATAAGCGGTGAATTCTTAAAATGGAACTATATACAAAACGAATACCTATTCAAAAATCATTTTAAAGCGAATCCCTAAAATTGTAGCAATTTTGTTTTCATGATTTTTTGCTCCATTAGTTGAAAAAATTAAGATTGTAAATACTGAAACAAGACTACTGAAAAAAAGTATAGAAATTTCTGCAAATATTACCTTATTATTTGCAGATATATTTTCAATGAACCAAAAACTGCAGACATGTCCGTAATTATTTAGTAAAATTGTTTTTGTTTGCATATTTTCTAAAAGTGAACTATTTCTCACTTGTGTGCAATTTATATTAAGTTTTCTATGATTTTTCTACAATATTATGATATTGAATCAGTGTAGACATTAAGTTTAAAATTTTGAAACATTCAGCAAAAATTGCATAAATATATGCGATTAATGATTATAATTGCGCTGATGTCCGAGCTTTTCAGTTAATGTTTGAGAAACTGCATTAAAGCGTGATATTGCCATTTTTTTAAATGCATCTTTTTAACTTTTCTTACATAAATACGAATATGATTAGAAAGTGAATTAAGTTTTGATGTTTGGTAGCGTTCTAGGCTTATTATTCATGTTTTTTGGTAATTTTTGGAAAAGAGAAACCTAATTACATATGTTTTTATGATAAAGAAGTTTAATGTATTTGAATCTTAATGGAGACCTTAGCCAAACTGTCTCATTATGTATTACAATTTATATATAGATACACACACTAAGCAGAAAACATCTTTATCGTTGTTTTGTCCCTTTACTTGTTTTCCTACTTTAATCACAAATCCACATTTTATAATAAATAAACTCACAATTTAACTTCATATTTATAATACAGTAATTGTCTAAATATCGAATCAACAAATTGATTCTCACTTAATTAAATTTTACGTTGTTTCTTATAATATCATCATTACACATGTAAAAATCAAATTTCTGCAACCCAATTTTCAATAATTTATAATAAATGAGTTGTATGGAGGATTTCTCTTAGTCATGCAAACATATAAATCAGTGTCTTTTAACTTCCGTTTGAAATTTATCTTAATTTACCTTCAAATTGCTTTGAAAGATTAGAATAAACAAAGCCACTTTTCAACTGCATATCAAGATGCAATGTAACTATGTAGTTCTAACTTGATTTCAAAGGTGAAATTATGTAGTTATAATTGTATATAAATGGTGCAATTATGTAGTTATAATTGTATATAAATGGTGCAATTATAACCACGAAACTATATCCCTATACATGTTCATAACCATATCAAAATGGCATGACTTAAATTGCATTTCTTATACATCCAAAGCTGCATTGAATGAATATTAGATTCATGTAGCAAGTGGTGCATTCATTTGATGTAACAACCCAATCTTTAGGGGTAGTTAATTAAAGTTAATAGCGGTAATTCAATTTATTAAAATGAAACTTTCACATATTAATAATAATTTTGTAATTAAGCAATGATCTAGCTTGTATTATAAGTATGTGAAATGTGAAATTTTGGATTGATCATAATATAAGTCATAAGAATAAATTTTGTGGAAGTTTACAATATTAAGTGATTGCTTGGGAAATTTTAATATCGGTTTTAATTGGATCTTTAGTGTAATTTGAATTCGTTTTATATGTAAATAGATAGGGAAAATAAATAAATATTTATTTTAGTATGCAAACCCCAAGCTCAAGACCTTTAGCCCAAATTCATTAAAATGTCTCTAACTCGAAACTTTACCTCATATGTAAAAGGAAATTTTTATTCTAATACACACTTTTAGTTAGTTAATCCACCATTTTACTTTAATAAGTTAATCCACAACTAATTTGTAAGTTAATCCACGAGTGGATTAACTTAAAGATTTCATGTTTTTGTTTGGAAAAAAGGAAAACCAGATGAAATCTACAGTTAGATTTAACATTCATAACTAATGATTGAACAGTCTATGTATAACATATAAAATCAGTGGAAGATAATCAATTATGCCTATCAAAAAAAAAAAAAAAAAAAATCTAATAAATAAAATACTAATGGATGAATGTAACCAAGTTTCATGTTCTAAGTTAAGCGTATAATTCAGGAAAATTTCCAACCTCCTTTTATATGGCTTATGCTGAAAGCTACATTTCTGCTGTTGATGGAAGCTTGCCATACAGCAGGGACGAAGCCAGGATTTGAGCTAGAGGGGGGAAATTTTGGGGAGGGGGGGGGGGTGCAGATTTTTTTTCCAATACAAGTTAAGGGGTATAAATAAATGTAAAAACTTCTTAAAAATGGTTAAAAATGACTATTTTTGTATAGCAGTACATTTTTATCCCAAAAGAAATTTATGAAATTATTGGACTAAAGGGGGGCATGGCCCCTACTTGCCCCCCCCCCCCCCCCCCACCGGTTGGTTTCGTCCCTGCCATATAATGACTTTGTATTTGATACTTTAAATAATATCATTTTACAATATTACAGGTTTGCACTGGTTGATACCCATTAGCTAATATATTTTTAGTCCAATATGGAAAAAAAATTGCTCTTTGAATCAATATGGCATCATAACATATGTCTGATACTTAAATTAAAAGAAGTTATAAGAAGAAAGATATTTGACAATTTTTTTGGGTGGATTAACTAACTAAATTTTAATTATTACAAAAAGTCAACAATCCTATTTTATAGCGTGGATCAACTTATTAAAATTGTGGATTAGAATAAAAAATACCTATGTAAAAACGTTCATGTATACACCTTCACTCACTTATCTCACTTTCCAAATGAAAAATCATCAAACATTTTTTCTTTTGAAAATTAAGATCAAGTCAAATAATTTGAATTTTTTTCTCAAATATTGATATATGCATCTCAACACTTGTATGCGCTTATGGTAGGATTGAGTTTGAGTCTTCTTTTAGGTAGGATTCTAGAAGCGTTTGAACAAAAAGGAGAATAGGAAAATGGAACAAAAAGGAGAAGAGGAAAATGAAAAAAAAATCGCTATAGCTACATGATGTGACTTTTATTGCGAAATCAATCTATAATTTGGCAAATGTACAAATAAGCATATTTAAGCAGATAATTTAAATAGTTGATGTAATGTAAATGCAAATTGATATTTTATCCAACTTCAGACCCTGTTCTAGTCTAGTTCTAAAGCTCTCCGTTTGGATTTTCTTTAACATAAAAACCCTCATTGTAATACCCCACCCCAAGACCCACCTTAATAAAGAGTATTACAGAGTAATGTTGTCTATTAAGGCGGAGAATAGGGTTGGATAGAAGCAACCTCTTGTAATCTTGTATAAAAAAAGTCCTAAGTACATCGATGAAGGCTCTAGTTTTTTTTTTTTTTTTCATTTGTGGTTGATGTACTTATTACTCACTTAATGCAATATCACTAGGGTTTCAGGATCGATTCAGAACAAGATAGATATAATATAATAAATCACAAAACAGAACACAGTCATATACATACATATATATATATATAATTTTTACACACATCAGGTACAGTACAAATACATATACACTGTTACATTCCCACAAAAGAAAAATTATATATATATATACACACACACACATAAAAAGGCGTCACGCACGAATATGAATACAACAAAACTTGTCCAAGAAATATATAAAGTGAAGAAGTCCATTACAAAAGGGCAAGCTACGAAGTATAGAGTAACTTGCATAATTACTTGCAAATACTCGGTCTAACCCGAGCATTAACACATATAGATCAATTTAGTTGAAATATTAGAACATCATATAATAAATAATAAGCACATATAAGTGATATTCTCTAGAGGGTAATATGATGTGAAAACTCCACGTCATGACGATTAGAGATTCACACAAGTTGATCACCATAAGAAATTCCAAGAGTTATAATCTTTAGAGTATATCAAAAGCGAGGAAACAACACAATCATCATCTCAAGTATGCGACTAATACCCGCATATGAGTAGTCCACCAGGAGTGAACACTCCATTAAATATCAACCACTAGCCAGGAAAGAATAAGGATCAATAAGACAACATAAACGGATTTAAAGCATCATTAAGATTCGTTAATAAAAACTAACCACTGGTCTAAAAGCAACAAGGTTGCTTCATATGAAATAGTACCCAATAGCCTAAAGGCTAAGAATCAACGAGACACAGATATGGATCCAAAACAATAGTTTGCCCACCCAATAATACAATTATAAGGATGGATCCTATGGCAACACTGTTGTCCATCATCAACATAAAGAATTACTAGCCAAGAACTTTGTATACGTAATTCACTACGTTCTGCCTCGATTGAGTAAGATGACCCGTCCCGGTCCAACTAATTTCTACTGTGACCCGTCACGATCAAGTAGGCTCAACCCATCACGGTCGAGTATAATTATTACAATGACCTGTCTCGGTCTGGTGCGCACCTATACAACAA